>OY998181.1:144224576-150097076 GCA_963921935.1 Galeruca laticollis
GGTATAATATTACTACATAATTCAGTGCGTCCAATGTTCAGTAGGATTTTAAATTTTCCTGCGGCAACGAAACATTTGGCAACGTTGGTACAGTCAAGGTGAATTAGATAATCGTTTGAAATTCATCTACTCGGGTTGTGAATGAAACTTTTAAAATCTAATGCGTATTATTTAGAACAAGAAAGTTATTATTCCTTATTTCTGCATAGTTATTAGTGGGTGTGCTAAGTGAGTTACCGCTTTTATGAGGACCTTATTGTGACCGCGTTCCACTTATGCGAAAATATAACTTGGGGATGAACAAATATTCTTTAGTTTTAGTTGACTATCCATAAAAATGAGATCTACACGTGCTCGTTGTAACAGTGAAAATCAAACCAAAGGTAAGTTATGTATTTCAGAATTTAGGAAGATTGAACAGTTTATGATAATGTACCTATATTAGCTTATAATGTTACAATTTTACAGATAAATGGCATCTAGTTCAATTTGTTGAAGATGGGATATGGTTGGTCTGTACTTCCAATCAAATTAAAAAGGATAATAAAGGTTCGTTTTGGTGTAAATGGCCAGCTGATAGAAAATGGTACCGGGCATTAATCAAAGCAAGTGGAGGTAATTAGTAGTAATTAGTAAATATATTTCTCTCCTCAATCCTGTATTGCAGGCGGGAATTAGGAATATGACGTTGACTGAAACAAGTTTGTTTACTTAGTTTATCCATGTTTCGGCGTGTAATGTTGGTATTTTTATTAAACGACAATAAAAATTTTAAAAATTAATACCCATTTGACTTCTGTGTTTATTCATAACAGTGTTTAGTGCCTTTGACTTATTTTTTGTAAGGCGAAACTATACGTTGAAAAGTCGACAAATTAAGTAAAGAAACCTGTTTCATTGCACGTCCTATTCCTGCTAATTCCCACAATAGTAGATACAATTTAGGAACTTTATTTCAAATATTGTAAATACAATACAAATCCGTTCGTTTAGGAGACATTGAGTAGGAAATGAGAGCGGAATGAGATAATGCAGTCTGTTGTAATGTTTTTTTTATCGCCAAGTCCGTATATGTTTGTCTTTTCTCGGTAAAGTAATGTAAACAAAAGTTATCAATAATTTAATTGATGAAAATGTGACAAATCAGAATGTATACTTTTTACGAAAAAACGTTTCAAACATAAGATACGCAGAATAAAAAAACAGCTTTATCCTGACAAAATTTCAATAAAATTTTGTGACTTTATTTTGGATGAAATTTTAGGGATATATTTGTAAGATGATAGAAATTTGTGTAACGAATCTAGAATATATTCAAATGTTTTCGAAAAAATATCAATAATTCGAGATCGTCCCCCAATGCAAAGTATGACAATAGAAAAAAAATGTGAATATGTTTTTTTACTCGCGGCGTGGTTAAAGCTCTTAGGCTAAAGACAGATGAAGAGGCTCACGCCGCCTAGGCGCCCGCGATGGCGGCCGCACTATAAAAATATACGCAGCGCAACTCACGGCTGTAAACCAACATATTAGAAAATTGTCCAATCCATTGTTGCCACTACTATTTCAGTTTAAAATTGTATTCGGATGAAAGTAATAACAAACTATTTTTTTAACGGAAGCATATTTGCTGCATATGAAAATTAAAAAAAAAAAATCGTAAATATTGACTACATCCTATTATAACAGACAAAAAATAACGTATTATTGATATAATATTATATTGAGATAATTATCCATCATTAGCAACACTGCTTATTATAAACCGCTATATGTTTGTTTTGAACCAAATACGACCTATAAATAATGCACCGCATATATGGACGTAAAGCCGCTGGCGGTGCATGGTCACAACCATATAAAACTTTCTTTTTTTATGTATTAGGAATTTATTCCTGATATTTTTTCCAGTTACTCTTTTCCATTAAATATCAATGTAAAATTACTGTATAATATTATTTCTCAAAATTTATAAATCAATTTCTATCATATTGGGAACACGGTCTATAGCATCGACGTTAACTTTTGTGTTACACTAATGCACGTTGTCCTGGAAAGGTTAAAGGTTATATAGTTTTATGTCTAACTTTTTTCACTTATGTTTGACAATTATTTTAAATCTATACGGTTCATTCCCATCTAAACATCGCTGCGCAGTGTTATACCCTGCCACGGGTAGAGCCCAATCTAGAAACAGATAAACGTAACTATCCATTCTTTCATAACATAATTTGATGAAAATTTTGTGAGAGTAGTTTTTTATAATATAACAAATAAAAGGAGTGAAAACCTTTCATTGCGTAAATATATTTGCTACATTGACCTCCTCAGCCATTGGGCCGAGTTAGCGGTATGGCTTATATTGCCGTATCGGTGGGCAGAGCTGAAATTGGCGACTGTATTTTTTAGAGCGTATTTGTCCATATTTTTAAATGTTTGAACCATGGAGACAAATAGTAAGGGACAAAACGGCAATATGCGGCATCCCGCTTTAATTTTTTCATATTTCATATAGGGAATAGAAGTACTATACTAGTTTATTATTTAGGATTATCTCAATAACTTTCATAATCAGTTAAGTATTTTCTTTTGCTAAAGACACATTCTATATTTCCAGATGAAACAGAAATGAAGTCTGCTAGGCAAGCTATAATATGTTCGAAGACATTATTGAAAACGTAAGTAATAAATGCAGCATCTAAATTATATTATTTTCAAAGACTTTAGTAACTTATAGAAATTCTACTAATTTATTTTTACGATCGTGTAATTAGTAACACATTTTTAAGTAAAAATGCCATACAATGTGCCAGAAGTTTAGTAGTTCAAAAAATAATTGATTACAAATTTATTCTCTTTTGTAATTTTAGTATATTAAAATTAACTCAAAAAAGTAAGTAACTAGCCAGGGGGCCGCACAATGATGCTGGGACCATGATAATAATCCTCTTGTACTAAGCGTGTGCTCTAGCCAAAGCGGATTTCCAGAAGCTCAGATCAACTTCCTTATCTAGAAGGAATCTGTACCACCTTAGGTACACCTTGGGTGATTTGACTGAAAGAAGTGTTGTATCTACTCACTAACCTAAATAAAAATAAAAATTTAATTTCATTATTTAAAAGAGTGTATTTAAGAATATCAGGTCACACTTCAATGGAACTGATGATAAATCAAATAAGATGACTTTAAAATAAAATGAATTAAAATTAAATAATCATTTGAATGAAATAGATAGATTTTAACAAATGTTTTCTGAACAATTTTCGGCTGATTTCTCATTTAGAAAAAAATCTAAATACTGTGTTATAAATAAATGTGGTCCTTACCTCATTCAACTAAGAAGCTGTCACCGTTCTTTTATTTTGAAAAAGCTATTTTTCTACTTAAACTTAACACTTTCGAAGTCAACAATCAACTTAAAAATTATTTTTTTCTGGTCCAAAAATTGGCAAAGCCGAGTTCATATATTTCTCAGCTCAAATATTGTTAATTCAATATAATCATGTTGAAATCGGAAATAACTTCAACGATTTAGAAGTGTTTTGAAATCGCGTATTCTTTACAAAATAATTTATTATACAGGATGATATGAACAATTATTTTTTTGAATTAAGGGATTTTTGAATAAATTCAATATATTTATAGGAATAAATAGCTAACGTCATATTTATAAAACTAGTTATTTACTTTTTTATTTATATTATTATTTGCACACCAAACTCGTGTTTTATTTCAGAACCTGGGTAGATTTTAGTCAAGCATTAACTAGTAACAATAGTCTTTATATAAACATTATGTTGTATTCATTAATTCATTTGTTTAAACAAATATTCTATGAATTAGTATTATTTCTTGTAAGTATTATAAAATACTTTTTAATTCAAGAAAATCTGAAATAAAAAGATAATTCGATCATAGATGCTTATTCCAAAAATATATCATACTTACAGTCTAGTGTCTATAGTATAGGATCTACGGCCATATTTTACTTTAGGTAGCTCTATTAACCAAACGGTTGAAAATCAAGAAAAACTGCTTCCTTGTTCCTATTATTATATAAAAATTTCATAAGGATGATCAAAAGCAAATATATTCATACTCTTGGACATATTGGTATACCACTGTATACATCTCGGAAAGTTAGGATAGGGACATGTAAGCCGTTTCTCTTGATTTTCAACTCTTTGGCTACTACCTAAAATCACAGAAATATATACTATACATTGTAGGTGGTAAGTATCATACATTTTTGGAATCAGTTCGTTGATAAGAATTTAAAAATGTGAAAATACATAGGGTGTTCCATTTGAAAAAATATAATTTCTGACATGCTATGTATATTACACAATAATTTCAAAATGTACAGTTGAATGTATCTATAACTTTTATCTAAATCTTTTTTCATACCTCTCAATATACTGGAGTTGTTAAACTCCGGAATATAAGTTGATCAGCATGTACTTTTGCACTAGTTACACAATAGCTATTTAATTTAATTACCATTTCAGAGACAAAGAAGTTGAAGACAAAAATGGAAATGAAGGTGTTGATATAAATCACAAAGTATTTGGACCTGAACATTTGACTGTCAAAGAAGTTGGAATTGGTCATAAAAATGTAAATGAGGATGAAGTAAAAAATGATAAAAAAGTTGAGAGTATAAATTACAAAGAAGTTGAAGATACACATGATAAACAAGTTCAAGGGAAAACGGAGAGTAATAATGCGTCTGTCAATTTAAATGAAGGATCAAGTTTACTTTTGCCATCAGTCTCTCAAGGAAATGAAGGTGTTGATATAAATCACAAAGTATTTGGACCTGAACATTTAACTGTCAAAGAAGTTGGAATTGGTCATAAAAATGTAAATGAGGATGAAGTAAAAAATGATAAAAAAGTTGAAAGTATAATTTACAAGGAAGGAAGGAAAACGGAGAGTAATAATACGTCTGTCAATTTAAATGAAGGATCAAGTTTACTTTTGCCATCAGTCTCTCAATTAAGTCTTACAGAACTTGATTATTCAATCATACGTCAGGTTACTGACAATGAACTACAGAATTTTTCTACCGATGTCGAAAACCCAATATATACAGAATTGGCATCTAGCACTCCAAGTCAGTACGACAAAATGAATAGTTTGACTGATGAAAACGAAAACTCCAGCGAACCATATATTTTTCAAGTGGATAGTGAAGATGAATACCAACCTAATTTTTCGGACGAGAACTCTAGCAGTTTAGAGATTTGTAAGCAGCCTAATTCTTCAAAACTTACAACGTCTGTAACACATAACAAAAACGAAGGAACAGATTGTTCAATATCCAGTTGGAATCTTAACACTCCATGTAGTTCTATGGAAAACAATGCTACTTTTTTACCTCAGTTGGCCCTCTCTTCCATGAAGGAAGAGAAGGGAAGCAAGAGAAGATGGGATAAAAATTTTTACTGTGAATTTTGCAAAAAGTTTTTCAAAAAATTGCCAAGGCACTGGTATACTTGTCATTCAAGCCAACCGGAGGTAGACCAAATATTAAGTTTGGATAAGAAAAGCGAAGAGCGAACCAAAATGATTACTGCACTTCAAAATCGAGGAGCGTTTTTACGAAATTCTATTGCAATACAGTCTGGAGAAGGTGAAGTTATGCCCAAACGTAGATGTCGTTCTAATAATACGAAAGCTTTAGAAAATTATTTGCCATGTGAATATTGTAAGCAAATGTTATCCAAACATTACTTGGCACTGCATCAGAAGAAATGTTCTTTTAGAAATGGAAAAAGAACAGAAAAAGTTAATCGGAACGTAAGAGCTTTGAGCATGTTAATGTTGCCTGTTGGTCCTAACGTATCGACTAGATTTAAAGAAAATATTTTATCTAAAATGTCTGGCGACAATATATTCAAGACAATACGTTATGACCAGTTAATACTAATGTTTGGGGAATCGGAATTTGCAAGATTGGGTCACGATACGCGTTATTATAGATCAATAATTGACCGTTGCAGGGAACTAGGTAGATTACTGTTAGCCGCTACTGACTTAAATCCAGCTATAACTAAGCTGAAACAACTAATATCCCCAAAACAATATCAACTTTTTAAGAATTCTGTCAAGAAAGTTGCCGGATTCAACGAAGTCACAAGTACGTTTTTATCTCCTTCACTTGCGCTAAAGATTGGCATGAGTATAAAAAAATGTACTTATATTTTAAAAGGCGATTATTTAGAAGACAGTATTTTACGACAAGAGATCCCTAAATTAGATGCCTTCTTGGCAATTTTGGAATCTAAATGGGCCCGAGAAGTAACTTGCCACGCATACAGAACTCTAAATGAGCGAAAATGGAATAACACAAAAACAATTCCGTTTGCTAAAGACATACAAATTCTCAATAACTTTTTATCCACAGAAAGTAAAAGATTATTTATGTTACTGCAGGCCAGGGCTGACAGTACTATTTTTGCAGAACTTTCCGAAATAACGTTAGTTTCTGTAATCATATTGAATCGAAGAAGGGTGGGAGAAGTACAATATATGCAACTTTCAGAATATCAAAAAGCTTGTAGTGCAAATACGGAGTCTGATGTGTATTCAACGTTAACTGAGATAGAAAAGGAGTTGACAAAGACGCTTGTGCGTCTAATAATAAAAGGTAAAAGAGGACGTGGTGTACCAGTGATTTTAACTGAAAGTTTGCAAAGAAATATTTCTTTAATGAATGCCAGACGTGAGGAATGTGGAGTGGACGTGACGAATAAATATTTATTTCCATCTCTCAAAAATATTGGCGGACACTATTTTGCCCACAAATCACTACAAAAATATAGTCGACTTGCAGGCTGTGGTGCTCCCGAAACAATTACCTCGACACGCCTTCGAAAACATATCGCGGTAATGTCTCAACTTTTGAATTTAAAGGACAATGAACTCGATTCTCTTGCCCAATTCATGGGACATGATATACGCGTACATAGAGAGTACTATAGGCTTTCAGATGAAACTATACAATTAGCAAAAATTAGTAAAATTTTACTTAATATGGAAAAAGGAAACATTGAAGGTATGAAAGGAAAGAGTTTAGAAGAAATAACAATAGAAGCTGAAGATATTTTAGATGAAGAGGATATTGAAGGGGAAGACACCATAATACATGAAAATAATATGACTGATGAAGACAATTTTCAATTTCGTGAACTTCAAAATATTCCAAGTTCACATGTAAATGTGCCACTTAATAGTTTGACCACACCTAAACGAACTGAAAATAAATATCAAAAAAGAAAAATTGTCCAAAAAAAAGCATGGACTGACACTGAAGTTCATATTACCCTCCAATATTTTTCAAATTATTTAAGCGCTAATTCAGTTCCAGGAAAAAAAATTATTTCAGTATTTTTACAGGAAAAAGGTAATAAACTTCAAAATCGTACCTGGAGTCAAATTAAAGATTTTCTCGTGAGAAAAATTAAAAAAAAGTCCCAGTAGCTTGTTTTTCCATTTATTCTGAAAAACAATTTGAGCTTTACATTCTTTAATTCGACAATGGCACCAAATATATGATGTGTGTTTTAGAGTTTATTGATTTATTTGTCATTGTATCCTATATTCAGTATCACTCTTCATTTTCGATTTACAGAATTGTGAGTTATTCAATAAATTGCACTATTGCTGAGTCATTAATTTCCTTATATTTTGTCAAATTTTCATAAGTATCCTTTTAGTTAACACTAATGTAATGTAAATGTTCTAGATAATAGAAATAGAAATTTCTTGTTTAAAACGTGGATAATAAAATTCAAAATTTTCAAGAATCCTTTATTCAGTATCACTCTATATTTTTCATTTACAGAATAGTTAGTATTTTTAATAAATGACACTATTGGTGTGTCATTAATTTCCTTATTTGTCAAATTTTCATGGGTGTTATTATTATTATTATTATTATTATTATTATTTTAGTTAACACTTGTGATGTAAATGTTGGTAATATTGAAAATAAATGAGAAATTCCTTGTTTGAACCGAATTTAATAAAATTTCAGAATTTGAAGAATCCTGTATTCAGTATCAATGTACATTTTGGATTTACAGAATTGTTAGTATTTTTAATGAATTGCACTATTGGCGAGTCATTAATTTACTTATATTTTGTCAAATTTTCACGGGTACTATTTTAGTTCACTTATGTGATGTAGATGTAAATAATAAAAATAAATTAGAAATTTCTTGTTTAAAACGTATATAAGAATTTTTTCAATTTTTAAGAATCCTGTATTCAGTATCAATCTACATTTTGGATTTACATAATTTTTAGTATATTTAATGAATTGCACTATTGGCGAGACATTAATTTACTTATATTTTGTCAAATTATCATGGGTACTATTTTAGTTCACTAATGTGATGTAAATGTTGTTAATAATAAAAATAAATTAGAAATTTTTTGTTTAAAACGAATATAAGAATTTTTTTTATTTTTAAGAATCCTGTATTCAGTATCAATCTACATTCTGGATTTACGGAATTGTTAGTATTTTTAATAAATTGGACTATTCGTGAGTCATTATTATGTTTTGTCAAATGTTCATGTGATTTTAGTTAACACTAATGTAAATGTTGTAAATTTCAAAAATAGAAATTTCTTGTTTGATACGTATATAATAAAATTTTAAATCTTCAAGAATCACTTTTTCTCAGTGTATGTTGCTAGCTTCACACCCGTGATAAAAACTGGAAGTTAGTTTTTTTATTAATTTGAAGTCGTAGAAAAAGTATAGTGGGAAAGTAGTTGCACAACTATTTCCGCATTGCTTAATTCACGAACCTACACTGGCGTTCGCAATTTTATTTATTTCTTACAGTACATTTTATTGCTTGCGAGGACGCCGAGAAAACACTCGAGTGTTTCGAGTGTTTCCTCGACGTCCTCGCAAAGATAGAAAGATACTCAAACTATCACACACCAAATGATCGGGGCGCCTCGAGGTGAGAGAAACCGTGAACTAAATTTACACCACTCAATACTGTTATGAGGACTTTGCAAATCCCATATGAATTACATTGTCGGCCGAGCAAAAATACAATTCTCAGCAATCTTATGAGGACATTTATATGTGAGGACTACACACAGGTCCTCGCTTGAAAAAATGTCCTCACAAACCCGTTGAAAATTTGGCTTATGTCCTTATAAGACCCCCCGGACGAACACACACACACACACACACACACACACACACACACACACACACACACACACACACACACACACACACACACACACACACACACACACACACACACACACACACACACACACACACACACACACACACACACACACACACACACACACACACACACACACACACACACACACACACACACACACACACACACACACACACACACACACACACACACACACACACACACACACACACACACACACACACACACACACACACACACACACACACACACACACACACACACACACACACACACACACACACACACACACACACACACACACACACACACACACACACACACACACACACACACACACACACACACACACACACACACACACACACACACACACACACACACACACACACACACACACACACACACACACACACACACACACACACACACACACACACACACACACACACACACACACACACACACACACACACACACACACACACACACACACACACACACACACACACACACACACACACACACACACACACACACACACACACACACACACACACACACACACACACACACACACACACACACACACACACACACACACACACACACACACACACACACACACACACACACACACACACACACACACACACACACACACACACACACACACACACACACACACACACACACACACACACACACACACACACACACACACACACACACACACACACACACACACACACACACACACACACACACACACACACACACACACACACACACACACACACACACACACACACACACACACACACACACACACACACACACACACACACACACACACACACACACACACACACACACACACACACACACACACACACACACACACACACACACACACACACACACACACACACACACACACACACACACACACACACACACACACACACACACACACACACACACACACACACACACACACACACACACACACACACACACACACACACACACACACACACACACACACACACACACACACACACACACACACACACACACACACACACACACACACACACACACACACACACACACACACACACACACACA
The DNA here is from genome assembly GCA_963921935.1 of Galeruca laticollis. Lineage (NCBI taxonomy): Eukaryota > Metazoa > Arthropoda > Insecta > Coleoptera > Chrysomelidae > Galeruca > Galeruca laticollis. The sequence continues at coordinate 144,234,936 of OY998181.1, forward strand.
CACACACACACACACACACACACACACACACACACACACACACACACACACACACACACACACACACACACACACACACACACACACACACACACACACACACACACACACACACACACACACACACACACACACACACACACACACACACACACACACACACACACAGAATTCCGTAGAATCATTATTGGTATTACTTTTATTTTAAAAGGAGAACCTTAAGACCGATGTAAAAGATGAAGGTTACTCTGACTGGGTCCCTTCTATTAATATGAGATATGCAAGAAGATTCAACTGCAGTTGAATGTTTATTACAGAAATAAAAAAAAACTAGTAAGGTTTTAAAAATACTAGAACAGTAAAGAAATGAGAAAAAAGTGTATTAGATAAAAAATTGTTACAGGATCAAAATTTTGTTGTGCTACTCCTGGGGGCTAATCCTTCACCTTTTTGCAACCTTATGAATACTCACTAATATCGTTGTTGCCATAGTAATACATAGAATACTGTATGCGGAATGGTTAATTGTGATAATAGCAAGTACTCATTAAGTTGCGAAGGAGTATATGGACAGTTTATTTACATATTGATATAGTTAGCAGTGATATAGTTATCAGTGATGATTAGATCATGTTTTTTTATTTGACAGTTACTCATTACAGTTTATGTAAATTGTTTACTCAAAATGTTACTTGTATTTTAGTTGAATAAAATCTCATTAAGACAGGTTTTGCTTTATAACAATTTATTCAACTATAAATAATAAATACCAATCAAGACAATGGACAAGTATTTCAAGCCTGAACGATTTGAAGTCCAATACACCTCACCTTGTGCCACTTCCCAATGGACTCACTGGAAGACCGCCTTTGAAACCTTTGTTAACACAATTGCTGCTAAAGAAACTGACAAATTACTATTACTCTACAATCACGTGAGTCACAACATTTTTGAACTCATTAATGACTGCAAATCTTATGCTAAGGCTATAGAAAGATTAGACTTTATATAAAACCGAAGAATGAAGTGTATGCGAGGTACAGACTAGACGTCAACAGTCAGGGGAAACTGTAGATCAGTATATACAATCGTTAAGAGCTTTAAGTGCAGACTGCGGTTTTAAAGCAGTGATCGCTGAGAAGTACAGGGACGAATACATTCGAGATGCTTTTATTAATGGAATAATCACCCCTAGTATCCGACAAAGACAGTTGGAAAATATAACTTTAGATTTAGAAGAGGCATTTAATAAAGCACGTGCCCTCGAATCAGCACAAACATTTTCTGAGTCTTTTATTTAATACCATCCAACCACAGTTAGCTTCAACGTCAAATAGTGAGACTCATGAGAAAACCTTATACAGTCCCTTAACTTCAGCTGCAACCAACAAGTCGAAATGTTTCTTCTGTGGATATAAACGTCATATGCTTTCATCTTGCCCTGCACGTGAAGAAATGTGCAAATTGTGCAATGAAAAAGGACATTTCTCTAAGGTTTGCAGGTACTCCAAGTCGAAAACCTCTGCTGCCGCAAAACAATGTGACGACTCTTTAGAAGAGGACAACTTTCCAACTTTTGCATCAGTTCAAAACATTAATTCTCGAAAGTCTAAAATTTCAGCGGCTTCGCCGACTAGTCTTTCCAAGTCGGTAATCTCATTAACCATTAACGGATACTCGGCGGAAGCACTCATCGACACCGGAAGCACAGAAAGTTACATCAGTGACTTGTTTGCCGCAAAACTGAAGATCAAATTGCACCCGACACAATCGAAGGTCAGTATGGCTTCATCCTCATTACTAGTACCAGTTGAAGCTTACTGTTATGGAGATTGCTTGAGACAGAGTAAATTCCCTGGTGGATGGAAGGGGGCAGATATGGTCTGGTTGTCCAAAAAAGATGGAGGTCGGAGACCGATCTGTCTCCTCCCGGCACTGGGAAAGGTACTGGACAAAATGATAGCTAGAAGACTTTTAGATTACCTAGAAAAAACAGACAGACTCGACAAACGACAATACGGTTTTAGAGAAGCCCATACGACAATGGACGCGATAGATAAAGCGACGACACGAATTCGACAAAACAAAAAGGACAAAAGACACCAACTAATACTCACATTAGACCTGACGAACGCCTTCAATTCTGCCTGGACGCCAGCTATAATATACATGCTACGCCAAAAGAGAGTACCAGAATATATCACTAAATTATGTTGGGACTTCCTAACAAATAGACATATACAAACAGAAGAAATAAAGACATGGACGCAACGCGGATGTCCCCAAGGATCTAGTCTGGGTCCAGCCTTGTGGCTGGTTCTGATGGAGAACTGGTTCTACACTATGGACACAAACAACCAACTGACGAGCGACAAAGACATGGTGCAGGCTTTCGCGGACGATCAAATAATTGTGATATCAGGAACTTCACCGAGGGAACTAGAAAATAAATGGAAGGCGGTTTGGGAATCATGCGAAGACTGGGCATGTCAGAATAAGCTAAGCTATAATAAGAACAACACCAAAGCAATTTTTATACCGCACAATAGGAATTCTAGAGCGCCCAGAATCAAACTCGACGGGCAAAACTTTAACTTGTCAGACAATCTAGAGTTCTTAGGAGTGACTATAGACACAGGTATGCTCTGGCTGGACCACGTTAAGAAACTAAGGCAAAAAACTACAGATATAGCCAATAAAATTTACGCCATAGCAGGTAGACAATGGGGCAGAAAACCCGAAATATTAAAAATAATATATCAAAGGGCAATAAAACCAATGATATTATATGGGACAGAGATATGGGGACAGCGATCTCACGACACGAGATTAATAAAACAATTGAACGCCACTGAACGACCCTTCCTAAGGGCAATAACGAAAACCTATAAAACAACACCAACGGCAGCCATGCAAGTAATTGCAGGCTGCATACCATTAACAATCGAGGCAAACGAAATACATAAACACTTTGAAAAAACAAAAGAGATCACATAAAACATACGAACCTTACCCATTGACAAGACACCCAGCACGACATAGGGGACTAGAACACGCACAACAGCCCACAAACATAAACATATACACAGACGCCAGTATAAAAAACGACACAAAAACCATAGGAATATACATAAAAACAAGAAGCAGAACAACAAAATGCATATACCAAGTGGACACTGACGCACACATACATGAATTGGAGACACTGGCCATTAAACAGGGTCTCGAAAAATACTGCGAAATAAGGCACCAAACGGACGGGGAAGATCTAACCATACACACAGACTCAAAGACAGCAATACAAGGCATAACACAAACGCGGACAAAAAATAAACTGAATACACAAATTATACTATTAAAAGATACGTTAGAAACAGTGCATAAAGTACAGTGTTACATAAATTACAAAACCAGACATGACAACGACATAAAAATTGCACACAATTTAGCAACCGAAGGACGTAGTAAACCAGCACCAGATTTCAAGCATTATAGTAAAAAATAATTAAAAACAACATTAAAACGAAATAAACTTGAAAGCTGGCAAAGAAAATGAGAAATAGAAAAAACAGGACGCAAAACATATGAATTAATCAAGACAGTTTCCGAAACACGATTTGACATAAACTGGAAAACAACACAACTATTAACAGGACATGGACATATGCAAGAATACTACAAACGATTTAAATTAAGAGAAACGACAGGAAACTGCATCATAGACGATAAGACGGAAGACCAACACCATATTATACATGACTGTACACGTCCCCAAAGACAAATAGCACGAAAGACACTAATAGACAGATTAAAGACGATCAATAAAACATACCCGCCTATAGATATTGACGTAACAGACAAAATATTGGTAAAATGGATAAACGAATGGGGACAAGGTTGTATATCCGACGATGAAGATGAAACCACATAAAAAGGGTACAACAGGTTGACAAAGTGTAAAAAGGGCAACTTTCCCCGTTGATTTTTGGAGCGTGGAGTTGGTGTGGAGTTCATCTTGACAGTGGGTCCGCTAGAGAGAGGGTATGTTTTCGCCGCATGCCAAAAGGTGGATCGGCAGGCCACTTTAATGTGGCAATTCTTTTCCTGTTATGGAGATTTGGAAATTCTTAACCATTCTTATTCTAAATTCAAGCTGAGTGTCCTCAAAAATTGTTGTGCAGATATTATTCTCGGACATGACATTCTTAAACAGCACTCGAATTTGTCAGTAAACTTTGGCGGTGACAGACCAACTTTGAATGTAAGTAGCTTTTTAGCATGTGCTAAAGTTTGGCCAGCGTCCCTCTTTGAGCATCTAGCGCCCAATTGTAGCCCTATTGCTGTTAAATCAAGAAGGTTTTCCAACGATGACGAAAATTATATTAGGTCACACGTTCAGAGTCACCTGAAAGACGGAATAATTGAAGAAAGCCTATCCCCTTGGAGAGCTCAAGTACTCATTGTAAATGGCACTCACAGAAAAAGAATGGTCTTTGACTATTCTCAAACTATCAACAAATATACAATGCTGGACGCATACCCATTACCATCAATTGAGAAAATTGCATCAAGTGTGGCCAAATACAAATTTCATAGCACTATTGACCTGAAAAGTGAATACTATCAAATCCCCATCAGGAAGGAAGACCGGCCTTTTACCGCATTTGAAGCTGCTGGAAAACTTTGGCAATTCGTCACAATAAATCTTCATTGCAACAGGCACTTGGAATGTTTTCTTACTATTCCAAATGGATACCTCATTATTCTGACAGAATTCACAGGTTAGTTAAATGCAAGACTTACCCTCTTGATCCAATTTTAGTCAAAGATTTCAATGATATTAGATCCTGTATACTCAAAGCATTTGTAGTTAACGTAGAAGAAAACTCTCCATTCTGTGTTGAAACCGATGCCTCTGATGTTGCTATAGCTGCTATTCTCACTCAGAACCATAGACCAGTTGCTTTCTTTTCGAGGACGCTATCGAAGATCGAACAAAATCACCCTGCAGTTGAAAAGGAAGCTTATGCAATAATTGAAGCTCTCCGTAAATGGAGATATTACTTGATTGGACGTAAATTCCAACTAGTAACTGACCAAAAATCTGTTTCCTACATGTTTGACTTAAGACATGCCGGGAAAATAAAGAATGAAATATTTACCAGATGGCGATTAGAGTTAGGCCCGTACAATTTCGATATAACTTACAGGCCCGGTAAGGAAAACCTAGCGGCTGATGCATTTTCTATATTTTGCTGCACATCGAACACATACTCTAAATTGGAAGAAATTCATAATTCCCTACGCCATCCTGGTATTGCCCGAATGAATCATTACGTTAAAGTTCAGAATCTTCCCTATACATTAGACGAAATCAAAAATATGACGGCAAAATGCAAAATATGCGCAGAAATAAAACCAAGATTCTACAATAAGAAAACCAACAGCCTTATTAAAGCTACATCACCTTTTGGGCGCCTTAGTATTGATTTTAAAGGGCCACTCCCGTCATGTATTTATTGACGGTCGTTGATGAGTATTCTAGATTTCCTTTTGCTATCCCGTGCACCGATCTATCAGCTCAAACCGTCATACAATCACTATCACAAATATTCTCAGTATTTCGTTATCCCACTTACATCCATTCCGATAGACGCACGTCATTTGTATCAAGACAATTCGAGACATTTCTACACTCCAAAAATATAGCCACGATCAGGACAACTCCCTACAATCCCTGTGGGAATGGGCAAATTGAAAGATATAACAGCATAATTTGGAAAACTATATCCCTTGCTTTAAACTCCAAACAGATGCCAGTAAATCAATGGGAGAAAGTACTACCGGAAGCTCTTCACTCAATAAGAACACTGCTTTGTACGGCAACCAACGCTACCCCACACGACAGGATGTTCTACCATAAGAGGAAGGGTGTCACTGGCACTGCCCTCCCATCGTGGCTTCTCTCTCCAGGCAAAGTTTTGATGCAGAACTTCGTTCGACAAAGTAAATACGACCCCTTGGTGCAACAAGTCACGCTAGTGAAGGCAAAACCTGATTACGCCTTGGTCCGTCTCCCTGTAGGCAGGGAAACAACTGTTAATCTACGAAACCTAACACCTGCAGGGGAATCATCAATGCAGTCTCCACTAGGTGAAGAACAAGAAGAGGAAAATTAAGCAGACAGTCCTCAAGCACAGAACGAAACTAATTTAGACTCTCCTGAATCTATATCTACCCCACGAGAATCTGTATCAACCCCTCGAGGATCTATATCTACCCAACGAGAACCTGTATATGAAATTTACTGTTTCGACCCTTACTTGGTGGAATCTACTCATATATATTAATGTTTATTCATAATATGTAAAATAAATATGTCTCAAATAATTGAGCAGACTGTAAGATCTACTTTAATATAACAACTCTCACAGTTTCTCTGATTTTGAACTTATATACAATTTAATCTTACCTAGACTTTTTGGTACCTGTAAACATTTTCTTTTTGGTGTCCTCAACAATGTAGGAGTTGTTTTTCTCCAATCAGAAGTAGAATGCACTGATTTTGCATCCAACAATGGAATTTCATTTTCCTTCTCCTCATTTTCATGTATAATTGAGTCCATACTCCCAATAACACTTTCATTTGACTCAAGGAAGCTCACTGATGGTGTTGATAGTTCTATAACCTCTAGAATCATAACATGTCTTTAATAACATCACTGTCAATTTTTTATAAAAAATATATTACATGCTACGGCATCCTCATCAAATTCAGAGGTTCGCCCAGTTATCTGAGTACCAATGATATCTATAATTTCATTATCTGTCCTTGTAACCAGAATATTCATTTAAGGACCACCTCCTGTTCCTGTAATGTACTTTTTTTGATCAGCAAACTTTTGTTTTGTTCTCTTCTTAATATTTTCATATTTATTTTTTAAAATCTTAACATCCCGAAAGTTTTCCCCGCAAATGGCAGAATGGAAGAACTAGCCCCTATTTCCGATTTTTTTAATGAGTTTGTCACCAGATCGAAATCATGTTATTCCCCAGGGTTTTATTTAACCGTTGACGAAATGTTAATAACATTCCGAGGAAGATGTTCGTTTAGAACAAACCCGCTAAATATTATTAAGGTACAGATATTGGCCGACGCAAAAACTCATTATACGGTCAACGCAGAAATCTATGCTGTTGCCGAAAATAAACCCACTGCTGCAATTAAGCCCACCTTAGCAAATCCTACCAGGGTTGATTTACTACTAGCAGACTGTTTTGAAGGAACTAAAAGAAACATTACGGGTGATAACTGGTACACCTCTGTAGAACATTTAGAGGAATTAAAAAAGAAAAAAATTAACTTATGTTGGTACCGTAAAGAAAAATAAAAGAGCTATACCTCCCGAATTCTTGCCACATAGAAACCGACATATTCAGTCATCGATTTTTGGATACTGCTCTACCAATACTATAGTCTCTTACGTTCCCAAGAAAGGAAAAAGTGTACTTATGCTTTCCAGTATGCACCATAGTGGGTCCGTTATTGAAGAGAGTCAAAAGCCAGAAATTGTCCATTTCTATAATGATACAAAGTCAGGAGTCGATGCTCTTGATGCAAAATGTGCACATTATTCTACATCTAGAAGGACAAATAGATGGCCAATGGCAATTTTCCATGCAATCCTGAATATTGCAAGTGTCAATTCTCGTGTATTGTATCAATTTGCTTTACATGGTGAAGAAATAGCACGATTTAATTTCATAAAAGAGCTTGGTATGCAGTTAGTTGATGCACATTTGCGGTCCAGAATGGTTAAGAATAAGTTCCCTTCAAAAATTCGAACCGTGATAGCAGATACTTTAGAAACGGTGATTCCAGCTGCAGAAGAACTGAAAGAATCTATCGTAAAGAGCAAAAGAAAGAGATGTGCCATATGTCCAGCCGCCAGGGAAAGAAAGACAGCCATATGTTGTGATGTTTGTAACATACCAATATGTGATCAGTGTTCTAAAAAGCTATGTCCAAAGTGTTTTGAAAAATTGGTTTAGGTTTTTTTGTGTTGATAACAATGTAGCAAGTATGTTCTTTAATAATAATCTTTCCTGAGATTGTTTGTTATAAAACTTTCTGGCCACCCTGTACAGTGGGTCCTAGGGACCCGTCGATAGTCAATATGTTAATGAGATTGGTCGATAGTAGCTGAGGGTTAATGGTGGTGATGTATTCAATATTTTTAGACTAATAATGATGTGGCTCAAGATATAGCTGATAAGATCTCATCTTTTGTAACACTGTAAATTTGTCATTCTTCTTCCCAAACTGAATTGCAGATGGCAGAACTAAGCCTTCCTTTTTGTAGAACTCTGCAGTTTAAAAGAAAATGTGAAAAGTTTGCAAATAAATATCAAAACAATAATACCCATGTTTTATTTATTTTATTTCAGAAATATTGAAACATAGCATAAAAAATGTATACATAACAAAATAAAAGAAGTGTGAACTGAAACAAACACAAACTTATTTTAAACACAGCTTGGACAATACTGTGGGCTTCGTAGAATTGTAGAGGAACTTATGTCATTCTAGAACAGTCCATGTGTTACCATTCTATTTTCCAATTACCATTACCACTGACAGTCATTTGTCATCAATTGAATTACAAGTACAAAATCTTGAGGTAACATTCATATTTATACAATAATATTGTATAACACTACTTACTAAGCTACTCAGGCATAATGGCATTTATGAAACAATAAACTTTTTTGAGATTCGTAAGCCCAAAAATATTCATTAAATAATACTCATTCTATAGTTCTTTAGCACTCCAGATCACAAAACAATGTCTAGTTACATCCATTTGTTGTTGAATTTGATAAAAATAAGCATGAATATGTGGTATCCAACAATCTTTAGTAAGGACAAGATAAGTAACAATGTCCATATTGGTTAGTGGAGAAAATTTCGTCGCATTTGTGGGGACGTCTTCACTTTTTAAAGTTCATGTTCATGTTACAAATAACACTTAACTTTTGATTATACTAGTTCGCCAGTTCAGAATCCTCCGTTGAAAATCATTTGAAATACTCACTCATGATGATAACTTATCAAAAATATAAAGGCTATATTGAATTCAAACAGCTGTTTTCGTAGAGTGCCCTATTATCAAAACAAATCCAAAAGAGATTAGGTGTTAGCTGGCATAAAACGGACGAGTCGCGGTGGTTGGCACATTTCAACATGCGCACTTCTGTTTTCAGATAAAAATTAATGTTGAACATTTTTCATCTCTTGTTTGATTTTAATTTTTATATTAGCTGTATAAACGCATACATCGTTACCCATAAGGTCAACTTTCATTTTAATTCTTATTTTTATTTGCCTGTATTAACCCACTTAACATCCAAAAGAAGTTAGGTTACGGGTTACGTGCGAAACGCGGCGATTGACACATTTCAACATGCGCACCGCACAGGCTATGCCTTTGGGTACACTTTCTGAGTGTTAATAAGGGAGTATTATTATATAAATTATTACTTCAATAGAACTTGATTTAATTTAGTCATGTGGGTATATTTACTTTTCATATGGACAGGTCTGTCTTCCTCGTCCAGTCTTTCTATTGTTAAGAACTGTTTTCTTGAAAGAACGTTCCAGACTTTTCCATTTTGTCTGGCATTGTGTTGAAGAATAATTATGGCCTTTTTCATTTATAATTTCTGAGATAATTATCCACATCTTTTTTAGGGTTTTTATTTTTCGTTTCACCACCAGTTCTCGTTTTTCCCTGTATAACTCGATGAGAAGTTTGGTTGTTCTTTCAGGCCAATCAGCATAATGCTTATCTTCATCAAAGCCCTGTAAATCCTCAAATTCCTCAGCGTTCTCATTTATATCATCTAATGCATAGTCCGCAGAAATGCTTTCAGTATTTTCATCTGCATTTGGCACGTTTAGTCGCAAATATTGGTCATTACCAATATCAATAATGGCACCATCATATACAATACCCTGCCCTGTAGAAAGTTTGAATCTTTTTTCTGAAATAACGAAGTAAGGTTAGTCATCATATTAATTTTTTAAAGATATTCCACCTGTAATTCTACTTACCACCTGTTCGAACTAAATAGTAATCCGAATTGGCATCTACTACATCACCATTTATTATTTTCCTACTATAATTAGTTGTAACTTTCTCCACCTTTTTATTGCCGCCTTCTGATCATGTTGATTTGATTTTTCTACTCCTTGAAAATTGGTGGAGCAGATAAAGCATGCTTCAGCTGATCTATAGCAATTTGCTCCTGTCAAACGAACAAGCGTAGATCACTTGATCGGAACAAACGAACAACCATATATTACTCAAATCAGATTAAAGCATCGTGAGCATTAGAAACGAACTGACATCATAAATAACTATTTTATAATACATTTGGCAACGTTGGTTCCATAGTCCCACTACTCTATGAAGGTCACTGAATAAGCACTATGAAGTTAGCGCGCTTATAACCTCTTTTAGTTGTTGTTAAACACTTCCCAAATTCAATTTATATTTTTCGATGTTGTGATTGTGCTCAGTTTAATGAAATAATTATTTTTGTCCTGACTGTTTAGGTATGTAAGTATTGTATTCATTTTATATGTGACTATTTAAAGGTTGCTCTTTTCGGTCTAAATATTGTTTTTTAAGTTCTTCAGTTCATTGAATGAATTTTTTCAAGTAGCTTTCTTGTATCTTATGCCTTTTTGTTGATAGTGTGTACCACTATGCTTTACTCTACTATGAGTCAATTAATTTTAATTATTTGTTGCAGGTATTGTGAGGTGCAAGATATAAGTTACAAATCATATTTTACTACAAAAACATTTAATGCCGGCATTTTTTAAACAATGACGAATAAAAAGGCCAAGGTTCGTTTGGACTGGATGGATCAAAGTTTAAACCCATCGTTTTCAGAGTGGTTGGAAGAGGATACAAAGAACTCCAACAATGCAAACTGTAAAGTTTGCAAAACAGTTTTTAGCTTAAGTAATATGGGTGTGCAGGCACTGAAAAGCCACCAAAACAGTGCCAAACACAGGCAAACTCTAATGATCAGAACGAAAACCGTGGATATTAGAACATTTGGTTCCAAAAAGAATTTGAGTGTTGGTAAGAAATCAACAGATACAACTAAACAAAATCAACCCACCACAAATAATCAAGTATCACCAAGTGAAGAGCACCATGATCAAAATGCTGCATCATCTGGTTCCAATACCTTACCTACTTCTAGTACATCTGCTATCCCTTCACGGGTGAATTTAAACACATTTTTGAAGAGTGACCAAGTTAAAAACGGGAAAATTATGTGGTGCATTTTTACTGTACTAATGCACTTATCTCTTCGAACAGCTGCTAATGCAGTCAGATTATTCCCTAATATATTTAGTGACTCCAATATAACCAACAAATTTCAACTACAAAAGGACAAAATTGCCTACATGATATCTTTCGGGCTTGCACCATTTTTCAAGAACCAGCTTTTAGCTTGCATAAAAAAATTGCATTTTTACAATATTAGTTTTGATGAGTCCCTCAACAAAGTGGCACAGATTAATCAGATGGACATAATCATAAGGTACTGGTGTCTTGTTGAAAACAAGGTATCAACTCGATACCTTACATCAGTATTTTTAGGACACAGCAAGGCATCAGATTTACTGGAGGCATTTGAAAAAGAACCATCTACTGAGATAAATCTTCAAAACATCTTCCAAATTTCAATGGATAGCCCTTCAGTCAATTGGAAATTTCTTAAAGAACTGGAAGAAACAATTCAAACAACTCCAGAAAGCAAAAAGTTTATTCATTTAGTAAGCTGTGGCCTCCAAGTCATTCACAATGCTTTTAAAACTGGTATTAACCGGGTGGAATACTGTTTCTTTTCTTAGAGGCATTTACAATATTTGTAAAAATGTTCCCACACTTCTCAAAAAGTTTCTTGATTACTTAAATACCATATACAAAGCAGTAGAGCTTTTTCAGCTGTTATCTTTTCCCTCCCCTCTTTATGCGTGGGTAAAAAGTTGCTATTTGCCAGCATATCTGAAAAATGAAAAAAAAAACATTAGAAGTACCTACTTTTAATTACTTATATAATATTATAATGTGTTTTCCAAACCATTTCTTAGCACTGGCCACCTAATGATGTTTTGAAAATTTGCATCTCACCTATAAGGATATATGTTATTTCTAAATAATTTTTTATTCTTGACAGAGACTGTCGCGGTTCTTCATCACTGTCGGTCTCAGAAAACCAAGAACAAGTGGAAGATGAATCCGAAGAGTCACTAAGGTTCTCTGGACTTTCAATAAAAATCTGAAAATAATAATAAAATATTGGGAAATCTGCGTACAGACATATACGTACTTTGTACAGTAACTCTTCGTCCATCATAATATGCTCTATCAAACTATGTAAAATGTTTACACACAGAACACAAGACTAGTATTTACTGTTAATTTTTCACAACTATTTAGACTTTCACTTTACCTATATGAAAACAAAAGTCGGGTTATGTTATGAGCATTGAAATGTCAAAATTAATGACATGATGCATTCCCTACTCTTATTTCATATTTTATTCAAGTGCTGCACCGAGTCACACAGGTTTTGAGGCCCAAGGGTCTCGCGCACCTGAAAGGAAAGGAAACTGTGCCTCTATCAACTTGGCAATAACAAATTACTGTGTATTCTGTTGGCAGAACCTAACCTAGCCTTTTTTGTATCTCTTGTTTGTATGTAATGGCAATGGAAAATAAAAAAAGTTATTGTTCTCAATCCCAAAAACAAGCATTAATCAATTTAATGAAAGAAAAAGTGGTAAATTTTCCTCCTCCTTTATATTTCAAGTTGCAAGGAGTAAGTGGGAGAATATTGCTTTAACTCTTAATTCGATCCCTGGAGCTTCGAAAGATTAGAAGCAGTGGAAAAAGGTGATAATAACAAACATATGTTAATAATTTCTGAGAGATAAAATATTTTTATTCTCTAGGCTTGGCAAGATCTAAGATCAAAAACAAAAAAAAGGAAATGCGAACAAATAAGATATGGTAGAGGTACTGGAGGTGGTCCTGCACACGTTGACAACGTAGATAATACGGATGAACTTATATTAAGTACCATTCTACCAACAGCCATCGTAGGTGATAACAATATTACAGAAACACTAATTGATTTCAACTACTCTGAAATAATTGAGGACCAACCACAACCAGTCGCAGATGTGTCTGTTATCCCAGCAGAAATTGGAATTATTCTGAATGAACATTTATATTCCAACCAGCCCAAAAAACAAAAGGAATATGGCAAGTCAACGTTTACATACTAGCGCTATGGCAGCATCCATTCTAGCTGAAGTAAGTGAAAATACACTAGATGTACAGATGTAATACTATGAGCGTGAGCTTAAGCTACTTGCTAATATGGTAGATGTGTTTAGGCGAATTGACACATTTTAAGTATAATATGCATTGTTGAGAGCGTTAGTTTTGTTGTTACTTTGTTACATATTATTTTATTTTTTGGTCAAAAATAAATCATGAATAATAATATTCTTATTAATAATATAGTGATTATTCAGGCTTTGGAACATTTGGAAGAAGACGCTGTATGAGTCTATCGCGCTTATCCTTATCATGATCCTTTCCTGATGCCGCATTTCTGAAAACTTATAGATTAACAAAGGTTGTTGCCAGAAATCTATCTGCCCAGTGCTCTGAACGTCAAAGTGAAGAAATTCAAGCAAGCGCGGGTAAACGGCGGTAGTAACTATGACTCTCTTGGATTAGGAACTGTAGCCGAGAGAGCGTAGCGACCGGGCATTTTTTAAGGCGATAGTAGTGCGATACAGGGCGACCTTATTCTGTGTTTTTCTCGAAGCCTTTAAAACCCCGGTTGCAAGCTCTTGTAAGTTTACAGCCACTCCTAGTCAAGTTCTGCACACCTCCCCGTGGTAGAGTCGGTAACACGCTAGATTATTTTTAGCGTGGCTAACGTGCAGAGCGCCCCAGATAGGACTCAAAGTCTTGATCCATCACGGCAATCTCTTGTCCAATCTCTGAGATTGGGATCTTCCGAAGACTGTTTCACGGTCACCTATGTGGTTCCTATCCAGACCGTGCCCCCTTCCAGACTCCTGGAGGTCTTAGTTTTTAGGGATAGTACATCCTCCGACTTTCTGATACAGTGGTAGGCAAGTCTCGTTTCTGTCTACCCAACTATCCCAAAAATCTATTTGAACTACTTGAACCTAGTCTCATACGCAGAGCTATAGTTTTGTGCATCTGCGGTAAAACCTTCGCCACAGATGCAGGGCTTCAGACCCATTTAAGACGGCTACGCTGCCGGGGTGCTCCCCAAGCTGACGGCAATGTCTGCTCCGTATGTGATAAAACATTTAAGTCCTATGTAGGTACTACGCAACACATGCGGAGGGCACATCCTGTGGAGTAAAATGAGGAGTTGGAAGCTCGTTATGAAAAACCCGATGCCCCCTTAGAATTCGAGGATGACGATTTAATAGAAATGGCTCATCACGAACTTGCCTTTAAAGGCCGTTTCATAAATCAACATCTCCAGACTATCTATCCTAACCGCACCATCGACTCCATTAAATACAGACGGAAACAGGATAGATATAAAGACTCCTTGAATCGCTTAGGCAAGAGCATAACATCGAGGCCCGCGAAGACGTCCTCGAACAACTTGAGGACGAACGAATGAGGCCCCAAGAGGAAGCAGAGGGTGAAGTAGTCGAGTTTTCTCTTCTCGAGAGTCCTAGAGGTCGAGGCAGAGACCAAACCGACGACCGTTTTAGTTTAAATCCAGATGCTGAGGAGTTCGTACCATCTGTGATAGAACATCGGCATGAGAATTCTAATAAAATCTCTACGTTCCTTTATAACTACTGGCATGAAAAAGATGGGTGGAACACTACAGACACTGCTTTGTATAGATATTCCCAGTTCACCAATTTAGACCGTCATAGGGAAGGAGTGAGAAAAGAGGTGAACAACTACATTACCGCACTTTTCATTGACGTAGCGAAGACTGGGAAGCCTAATACGAGGGCAAATAACAACCGTAGGGCCCCAGTGATGAATAACAGGACCCATGAGCGTGCTTTTAATTTCAAAGTTGTCCAACGACGGTACAGATCCGATCGAACCGCTTTGGCGCGTGATATCCTAGATGGGAAGCCGCTCTGGGGAGGCGATGTATACCCTGATATTTCTTCAGTCGAGTCCGAATATCGGGACATTTTCGGAAGTCCCTCTCTTCTAGACAACGAACCAATCACCGATCAGAAAGAGAAACATTTCCTGGACCAGCCCATTACCGAATCAGGTTATTGAAACCTCAGAATCAGGGGCGGCTGGTCCTGACGCAGTACCCCTGCTGGTTTTGAAGAAAGCCCCTGTGAAGAGATTGGTTCTTTTGTACAATGTGATGTTCCTCTTTGGAGTTACTCCCGAGGTTCTCCGAGGGAACAGAACTACACTTATCCCCAAAGGGGGGGACCGACGAGATATTAAGAATTGGAGACCGATCACGATTTCATCGGTCATTGTCAGGGAGTTTCATCGTCTCCTTGGTAGGCGGTTATCGTCGTTACCGATCCACGCCCACCAAAGAGGCTTCATGAAGATCGATGGTGTCCTGTTAAACAACATCTCACACCAAACGCTCATAAAAGAAAGGAGGCGTAGAGTTAAGCCGTACAAAATCTTGTCGTTGGACCTCACAAAGGCCTTCGATGCAGTATCGCAATGGTCCATCCTACGAGCTCTGAACAGATTTGGTTTAGATGATACCACGAAAACTTTCATAATGGACTTGTATCAAAAAACATACACAACTGTCTCTGCTGGCAACAAAAACACACGTCGAATCTACATCGATAGAGGCGTAAAGCAAGGAGATCCTTTATCGCCCTATCTCTTCAACATGGTGGTGGACGAGTTAATCTGCGAGTTGGAGAATGGTGGATCGGGTATACCTGTCTCGGGCGACATGAAGGTGTCAGCGCTAGCGTATGCGGATGACCTAGTGTTGTTGGCCGAGTCTGTCAAAGGTGCCACTAAGCAGCTTAGAACTGTCACTAAGTTCTTTTGCGAAGCGAGGGATGTCGATTAACCCGTCAAAGAGTGTTGCCATGACGGTAAACATCAACCGCGGCAATAAACACTCTTACGCGGTTACTCGACCACTCTTTGCGGCAGGAGGTCAGTTCATCCGCCAGATAACACCTAATGATGTTTTCAAATACCTTGGCAGGCGATATGGAGTCATGGGGCAGACTCAGTCTACTATTTCCGACCTCAAAGTGCAGCTCGATCGTATCAACAGAGCAGGACTGACTTCGGCACAGAAATTATACATCGTTAAATGCTTTTTGTTGCCTAGATTCCAAGATCAACTACAAAGCGCTATAGTCACCAAAAAAGTACTTAAGGCCGCAGATACGATCATTAGGGTGTCCGTCAGAAAGTTTCTTAGTCTGAACCGTACATGCGCTGATGCTTACTTGCATGCACCAGTAAGAAGTGGTGGCCTCGGCGTGACGTGCCTGGCACGTCAAGTACTGGCTATCATGAAAATGCGACTGAATAATTGAATCAATAACGCCGGTCCTACAACGGCAGCAGTCCTTTCCCTGCCTTATTCGGTTCGTATTTATGATAAGCTTTTGAGTTGGACGCATGACAACGGTGGCAGCAGTAGCATCATCGCTCGAATGATGGCTGAGAGGCTGGAAAGCGGGTACTCGGGAAATGGTCTCCATCAAGGTGACTGCTCCACAGAAAGTGGAAGCTACAACCCTCCGCCCTACTGGTCGGGGTCTGTTACAAGAAAGCTGTGCAACTTCGAGGCAATCTCCTTCCCACTAAAGGCATCCCATCCAATCCACCACATGAGAGAAAATGCAGGATGGGATGTGATCGGAACGAGTCATTGAGCCATGTACTTCAAAAATGTCCTGCAGCTCATTGGCAAAGAATAAGGCGGCATGACCAGCTCGTTACGCAAACACGTAAGAGTGTCGAGAAGAAAGGATGGGTTGTTGAAGGAGAACCTCATATACGTTGTACCGACGGCGCATTAAGAAAACCTGATCTCGTGCTCCAGGTGGGTTGCAGAGTAATAGTGTGTGACGTTGCCGTCAGTTGGGAAGGACCTAGCTCCCTTTCATTAGCCGCGCTCAATAAGCGCGCCATTTATAGCGAACCGCGCTTCCTAAGTGCTATGGCATCCCGCTACCCTGGGAAACATATCGTCGTGGCCCCTCTAATAGTCGGTGCGCGTGGCATCTGGTGTAGGGATAATATCATGATTTCTAGTATCCTTAGCTTTTCGAAGCAAGACATCAGATCTTACATTACCAAAACTATCATTGGCAGCATTTCCATTCATCGCTATTTTATGGCTCAATCTTAAATAGTCTGAAATATCTTTCCATACTATAAAGCCCTTCAAAATGATTTCTGCCCGAGGATGTACTACCATTTTAGCTTTAGGTAGTTAGTATTGTTTATTTTACACTATTTCTCTAACAATACTATAAGTAGAAATGCCTGTGGATATGGTGTACACACTAGATGTAAATTGAGTGAATGAAAACGACGAATACTCAGTGTGTATTAGTTTATTACTTTCAGGCTAAGCGCTTTCGGCTGTTAAGCCATTATCAAAGCCGTCGTCATTTAAAAAAGTAGTTGTCAAAGCCATCAAGTTGATTAAAAACAATACTCAAGATAGAATCATCGTTATGATTGAGTCATTGGAATAAAAACATTAAAATACCCTATTGTAAGGGTGTAAAATTATAATTCACATGATGTTTTTTTTTGAGAACAAAGACAGTCCAAAACACTGCAAAAAAGGTCAAGTGTTTAAAGTTTATCCTCGGTTCTTATGAAGGTGTCATGAAGAAAGTCTTTACTACTCCCGATTACCGCAACATCACAATAGCCAACCAAGTAATCAATGTAGTGTTCGCCTGTTTCACAATTCTAAGACAAAGGAACAACGGGACAACTGGAAACACTCAATCCAAGGCCCAACTCAAAAACGCTTTCACCATAAATTCCATGAAGGTCCGATACACCATTTCATATGCTGATGCAGTTAAAGTTGTAGAAGATGCCGCAACAACAGCAGGATTATGTTGGAAACGATTCAATCCCAGTGACCCCGAGAATTGGTACGGGATGGTAATGCCATATCTCGAATTTTTTATGGCTAATGGACTCAGGCTAAAGGAGCTTAGATTGGGCCACCGCCTGTTTCCGATAAAGAAGGTGTAACGTGAATTTCACACTTTGAAATAAATCTAAATAATTTAACAACAAATTAAATACTGTCACGGTATCGGCTTACGAGGCACGATTTAAAATTTAAAAACTCGTTGAAAGTCCGGAATATTCAAAGAATCAATAATTGGATAATTAGCATGCGCTGTCGGAGTGTACTAGCGTAGGGCGATTGGCTTTGATTTCTTCCTTTTTGACGTGAAAGGTGCTAGTTGGCGTTTCGTTAAACATAATTTTGTCCATGTGGATGAAGAAATAATATTACATAAAATATAAACCCAATAGTTCTGCAGATCATGGTTCAATCCTATTAGACATCTGGTAAGAATTATTTCGTTTAATTAATGATTTTTATTAGTATCCAAAAAAATTAGCACGAGTTAACGACGTATTTTATCCAAATAGAATAGCAAGTTTCTTTCAACGTTGGTTGTTTCAATGTTAAATATATTCGTTTCCAGGCAGTGAGAAGTCTAGGAGAGATTCTTATTATTATTGATAATTATTATTCATATCTCACATTTTAAATTTTGTCTTAGAATATGAAACTTAACTTTTTCTCATTTCTTGCTCTTTTTCAATTGTTCTTTTCATATGATATCATTGGTTCCCAAAAGTTTATTTCTAATTAAATACCGATCGTAAGATATGAATGTAGATGCTATGATTTTAATAAAAGTTGTCATTATTCATATCTAACATATTAACTTGGTCTCATGATATATAAAACTTAACTTTTTATTTCACGGTTTTTATCAACTGGTTTTTATATGTCATTATTTCTTAAATGTTCCTTATCAATTAAATTTATGCATTGTAAGATATTGAAGTAAAAGCTATGAGTTTTAATAGTGAAAATAATTTTACAAGAAAATCACTCAATAACAAAATGCACATTGCTCTATATTTTTTTTCTTTTTCGTCAGCCAAGAGGTCAGACAGATGTAGTTTAAATTGTGGTGGATAAATTCTCGATGATTTGCTAAAACTCAAGTATATCTTCTGGTTTTTCAATTCACTTCATATTTTATTGTAAATTCTTCAACTTTTTATGTTAACTTTTTTATTGATGTTCAATAGTTTTTACTCAAATAGTTTATCGCATTTAAAATTGTAAATTGCATTCATTTCAGAGATATATAGATTTATTTAAAGTAACTCGACTGCAAATTATAACATAGTAGTATTGAGCTTGAAAATTATGCGATCATCCAAGAGCAAATTATTATATAATCGCTAACAATTTGGCGGTTTGTCTGAACTGGCTGACACTTTAGTTTGAAATTTTGATTACATCGCACTATGTTTTTTTAGCAAAACCGGGTAGAATTATACAACGTTGAGACAACAAAACTGAGTATACTTATATAGATTTGAGTAGTCTTATATACCTATAAAAATAAATTGCTGATTCATGAAAGCTGGGATATAATGGTAAATTTGCAGTAGGAAACTTATCATTCCAACCATTGCGACGGACTTCCTACCTGAGGGATGTTAGCTTTGTGCATACATAGAAAGGAAGTATAAAATTACATTCTTTGAGAATTCTAAAGTATAGTGTAAATTTTGAACTACTGCGTCGCATCAAGCTTCGTTCATATTTTTCTTTTTATCATATTATAATCTATAGTTATTCAACTTCTTTCAATTCTCTTTTCTCAATTATAACCTGTAAACTATTCACTTTTTTTATATCTTTTTATTATCAATAATATTATAAAGTATTTTGAAGTTTATATAACTGAAAAGAAATAATTTTTCTACATCTGAACTTTTGTATATTTAGAAAATCATGTAAATTTCTTTGTAAATTATTGTAAATACGGTATAATTATTAAATTGTAAATAGAACTTTTTTCCACTTTGCTTTATCACACCAAACCAAAAATTTCAGGTTCACAAGGAAAAAATAATTTGTATGTGTTATTTGGGTTTTTGTTACTTTTGAGAAAGTAACTGGCGTCCAACAATTTACCATATTCACTTTATTTATTTTTCAAGTTATTACATCTAAACTAACTAAGTAATTAGATCCGTGATCAGGTCTAATTACTTCCCCAAATACCACATACAACCTGGCAAGAATTCACGCCCTTAGTTTTCCGGGAAATACCCACACTTTTTGGGTAACAAAATAAAAATTGACGTCAAACGTGGGGCCAGGTCACATCTGATCTGAAAATTGGTTTGGTGTATTGTGTATAAAGGCAAATCATCGCGATAGCTTCCTTTTAGCAGTAAGGTTCAGAATTTGCACACCTTCTTTATATCTTTATTGGTTTATTATTATTATTGTATACTGTTTTATTTACTTTATTGAGATATTTTTTCCTGTAATTATTGAGTGATTTATTTTTATGCATATATCTTGAATAGTCTTGAGTTTGCTTTAAAATGACTGCTTTGGGTTTTAAGTTGACTGTAGATTACTTGTTAACACACGAGTTAGAACATGAGCTTAAATATAGGAATATTCAGGTTCCAGCGTCAGCTGCCGATCGAAGGAAGGTTTTGCGTGGTATTTTGAGTCAAGAGTATACGGGTCGTAGTTCGGTTGTATATGCAGATAATTTGAATTTCGTGGAGGAACAAATTGGAATAGTTGAGTCCCTTAAAGACTTGACTAAAAAAATCAAAGAGTTTTCGGGAACATCCAATGATATAGAGTATCATCGTTATATGTGTAGATTAACTCATGTTACTAATAGAATCAATAGACTTGTAGGGATAGATGACAAACAAAAAGAACATAAGGATAATTTTTTAATTGAAGTATTTTCTTTAGAAGGAGAATTAGATCTCAAAACTCAAAAACCTAGTGTACCCGCCCATTCCACACCAGTACAGGCTCAGAACTTTTCTTTTTCTAAGCCCTCACAGGTTCATAAATGGGGAATAAAATTTTCGGGCTCAGAGCAAGAATCTGTTAGTTGTTTTTTAGAACGCATAGAATGTCTTCGAGTTTCGCGGGGTGTTAGCGATGATGAAATTTTCTTTAG
This sequence comes from Galeruca laticollis, assembly GCA_963921935.1. Lineage (NCBI taxonomy): Eukaryota > Metazoa > Arthropoda > Insecta > Coleoptera > Chrysomelidae > Galeruca > Galeruca laticollis. The sequence continues at coordinate 144,256,300 of OY998181.1, forward strand.
TGCCGTTGAATTGTTTACTGATGGAGCTTTCACTTGGTATCTCAATAATAGAAACGGTTTTCAAAATTGGCAGGAATTGAAAGAGAAATTAAAGGAAGATTTTCTTCCTCATAATTATCAGGAAAACTTACTAGATGAAATCAAAGCCAGAAAACAGGGTCAACAAGAAAAGGTTACAGTATACATTAACATTATGCGAGGGTTATGTAATCGGTTGGAAGTTAAACTTAGTAACGAGGAGATCATTAAATTAATTCGTCGCAATCTGCTCCCAAAGTTCGTTCAACATTTAGCATTACAAGATTTTAATGATATAACTGATTTAGAAAAAAGTTGTCGTAAACTCGAGGAATCTTTTGTTTTCTGTCAAAGTGCTGAGGTTGTCTCCCCTAGGAAAGGTGTAGCAATTTTAGAACCTGATCTAAGTTTACCGAGCTCTTCAACACATCCTATTCCTAAATCTCACTCAACTCGAAATATGTCTACTTTAAATTCAATGACGTGTTGGAATTGTAATAAGCAGGGACATTCTTACCATATATGTAGGTCGCCAAAGAGAATGTTTTGTTATGGTTGTGGTCTTCCTGAAGTCGTAAAGCCAAAATGTCCGAAGTGTTCAAAAAACGGGGAAGGCAGAGGTGTTTCCGTCGCCTCTATAAAACATACGGATACGGTAACAAGCTAAAGCAGAGTCAGGAAATGGAACGACGAAAAACCTCCCAATTCAAAGCAGGGCTTAACAAAACCACCAAGCAAACAAATAATACAATACCTAAAATTTGTAACAGTAATGTCTCAGCGAACACTGGACAGAATGCAAGAAACATTGATTTGCAAAATCTTCCGAAATTCAGTATAGATGATTGGAGATTATGGCTTCAAACTGTTCGAAAATTCTATAAGGAGAGTTCTGTAAAGTCTATGACATCACAGTTTTCTAATCCTAATATAGAATACTTGCTATATAAAAAGGTTGATGATAACAGGCCTTCTATAAATGTTTCTATCTACAATCAAACGTTTGCTGCTTTAATTGATACAGGAGCTAACATTAGTCTTTTTGGTTCAATATTATGCGATATTGTGACAAATAATATTACAATTCAAAAAGATAATAATCTACGAATTAGCACTGCAGATGGACAATTGCAGAATGTATTAGGTTATGTTGAAACTCTCATCACAATAGGTAATATATCAAATTTGGTAAAATTTTATCTTATACCTTCAGTGAAACATGCAGCCATATTGGGCATGGATTTCTTGAAAACATTCAATATTAAAATTGACTTTGTTAAATTTTCTTTAGATGTAAATTCACTATCTTTATCTGTTGTTAATACAATTCAGGATGTTTCTCATTTATCGGTGGCCGAAAGGAATGCGTTGGATTTAGTCATCGAAAAGTTTCAAAGTATTAGTCCTACAGATAGACTGGGTCGAACTCATTTAATAACTCATTTTATAGACACTGGAGATGCTCCCCCATTTAAGCAACGTCAGTATCCCTTACCACAGGCGTTACAACAGAAGTTAGAAGATGAAGTTGATAAAATGCTGGAATTAGACATTATTAGGGAAAGTAAATCGTCCTTTTGTAGTCCCGTCTGGTTAGTTTCTAAGAGTGATGGTGGTGTTCGTGTTGTTTTTGATGGTAGAAAGCTTAACAGTATCACAGTTAATAAGGATGCGTATGCCTTACCCCATATTGAGGTTATTTTAAGCCAATTAAGAGATACTCGTTTTATTTCTAGTATAGATTTACGACATGCTTTTTATCAAATTCCTTTGGAGGAATCTTCACGGCCAAAAACAGCATTCGCAGTTAGAGGCAAGGGACTATTTGAGTTTAATACCACTCCATTCGGATTAGTTTCAGCTCCCGCATCAATGTGTAGATTGATGGATTTAGTCATAGGTCCTTCATTAGAACCTCATTGTTTTTATTATTTAGATGATATCATTGTTTGTACTTCCAATTTTGAAAAACATCTTGATGTGCTTACTAAACTGTTTGAGAAATTAAAAGATGCTAACTTAACGGTTAACATTGAAAAATGTCATTTTTGTCGTCCGTCCCTTAGGTTTTTAGGATATTTGGTAGATGAACAGGGTTTGCGCACTGATCCACAGAAGGTATCTGCTATCTGTGAGTATCCAGCGCCCAAAACTACAACTCAAGTTCGTCGTTTTCTAGGCATGGTATCCTACTATCGCCGTTTTCTTTCGAATTTCTCCACCTTGTCTGCCCCTATCTCAGGTTTAATAAACGATCGAAAAAAACATCAGCCCATTACTTGGTCCGTGGAGGCAAATGAGGCTTTTGAAAAAATTAAAGTAGCACTGACCACAGCTCCTGTATTAAGTAGTCCTGATTTTGACAAGGATTTCTTTTTAATGACTGATGCGAGTGACGTAGGAGTTGGTAGCGTACTTTATCAGCTGGATGGTTCGGTAGAACATCCCATCGCATACATGAGTAAGAAGTTAACGAAAGTTCAAAGGAAGTATAGTACCACAGAACGAGAATTACTCGCTGTTTTGATAGGCATTGATCACTTTAGGTATTATCTGGTAGGACGTCACTTTACTGTGATTACCGATCATTCTTCGCTTGTCTGGTTGAATAATATGAAGAAACCTTCACCACGTTTAGCTAGGTGGATTCTTCAATTATCACAATATGATTTTTCAATAGTACATAGGAAATCCACAGGAACCGTAGTCGCAGATGCCCTATCTCGCCTTCCTGAAATTAACCTTCTAGAGTTATCTTCACTCCAACCAGATAAATGGTATCTCGGAATGATAACTAAGGTTCAGACTGAGCCGGAAAAGTATCCAAACTTCAAAGTTGAAAATAATATTCTTTATAAACATGTGTATGATAGGTTCGCCTCTATTGGTAATGTATCTAGTTGGAAAATTGTAGTACCAACGAAGAATAGAGCTGAAATTCTGTCGCAATTTCATGACCATCCTACTGCCGCTCATCCAGGTGTATATAAGACATTGTCCAGAATATCTGAATTGTATTATTGGAATGGATTGAGGAAGTCCGTGAATAAATATGTTAGACGTTGTAAAGTTTGTGCAGCTTGCAAACCCACAAACCTACCACAAGCTGGTCTTATGGGACAATATAGAAATATTAATTTTCCTTTCCAATTAATATCTTGTGATTTATTGGGACCGTATCCTCGTTCCCGTAAAGGTAACCAATATGTCTTTGTGGTTGTGGATTGGTTCACGAAATTTACTCTAGTACAAACCTTGCCGAAAGCTACTGCCCCTGCTATTATTAAATTTTTGGAAAATCATGTTTTTTTGGTCTTCGGAGTACCGCAAATTGTCTCTGTCGACAACGGCAAACAGTTTACCAGCAAATTATTCAAGGAACTAATGACCAAGTATAATGTTCAGAAAATTTGGTACAATTATAACTTTCATCCACAGATTAATCACAGTGAACGTGTTAATAAATCGATTGTTACTGCGATTCGATCATACTGTTACATGGACCATAGATCTTGGGATGAACAAGTTTACAGTATTGCACAAGGAATACGTCTGAGTAAACATGAAGTTACAGAAACAGCACCTTCCTTTTTAGTTTTTGCTCGGAACGTCCCAGTTTCGGGGGATTTTTATGGTAAAATAGCAGAAAATGCCAATAATCAGATTACCATTTCTAGTAAAGTTCACAGACTAGAGGACTCGCAGGAAATGCCTGAACTGTTTGAAGATGTTCGTAAGCGATTGCATATGGCACATACTAAGTCCAAGGCACGATACGACTTACGCAAACGTGATATTAGATTTTTTGTAGGGAATTACGTCTGGAAGAGAAATTACCAAAAATCAGACAAAGCTAATTATCTTACAGCTAAATTTATGCCTAAATATATTCTTTGTAAAGTACGTAGTGTAATATCACCATTAGCCTATGACTTAGAAGACCTCGATGGTAAAGACTTAGGACGTTGGCATGTAAAAGATCTAAAAGAATTTCATGATTTACCTGATGATGATGAAAGTCAAGACTCTGAAACGTCTGATGTTTCTGATACTTAAATATCGGTCGCTTATTTTTTTATTCTGTTTTCATCGTTATTATTTTCCTGACAAATAACTATGGTTCGATTTTCGTTGTTTTTTTTCTTTATTAATGTTCCTATATTGCAGTTCACACAAATTTACATTTTTTTTCTATCGGAAAATTATTTGCTACATATATAAAACTTAAAGGCAAATTTATTCGTGATTTAGTATTACATTATATTATTATTCTGTCAGGCCAGAGATGAGAACACTTTTTCCTTTTCATTTTTCTGCTATTACACGCTAGGCTAGTAATACTGTCCTGTAGCCACGCCAGTAACATCTTTGGATTTACATACGTCATATAGAGGCAATCGAACACACGAATATTGATGTCATTTGATACGTTAGTGGTCGATTCATTCCACCATAACCCTCTGTTACGTATTGTAGTGTTGTTATTGCAATTTATGCAAATTCTCGAGGCTAAAGTTAGTCTGTACCTTTTTATAAATTTTAGAGTGTACCTAAAATTTTCTTGAAGATTTTGTATTTTACTTTAGCATATCGTAGAATTTGAAATTAAGCTAATATTGTATTAGTCTTAGTTTTGATTGTGACCCATGTCAGTTTAGACATAATTACCCTATTTTGACTTTCGTATATAATCTTTAGGTAGATCCTATTCGTCATAACGAAAAGGATAAATGATTATTTTTGTTTTTTATTATCTTTTGATTTTGAATAATTGGTTTCGTTGGAAAATGTTTTGACGTTTCTTAACAATTAGACAGACGAAGTTTTTTTCCTCCTCTCTAAAGACAGGAGATTGTGGCCCGATGTAAGGGAAATCCGTTGCATAGAGTGCGGTAAGATTAATTTACAGCTTATGGCTGAGTTGTAACTTATCTGTTACTTATCGTGATTAATCAAATGCAATGTTGCTGGATTAATGATTAATAATTTTTCATGTTCAAGCCTAGTGGTCATGATAGTTGGATTATTTTTCTGCGTATAAATAGGTATATATTTTTGTTGAAAACAAACAAATTATGATATGAAATCATAATTATGTAGCCAATTTGTGGAAATCTGAAAATCAGATGATTCCTTGCCATATGTGGTGGTTGTAGTTTGTTTTCGGTTGCGTCATATAGCACATGGGCAGCTGTCACATAATATAATGAATTTAATAATTTACGAAAGTAGATTGTTTCCCCGTTATTATTGTAGACATGCCAGGTTCTATTTTTCTTTTTACTCATAGGTAGGCATCTAATTAGAAAACATTTCTTTTGAACGTTATAAGGTTCAATGATTGTTAGTATCTACCTATTATTTATGAAGTCTAACATTTGGAATGAACTATTCACATTACTAGATAATGGGAATAATAGTTTCTGAATCTGAACACACTAATGTACAGTTGTAAAGTTTTTTTGTAGTAACTCAATTCCACTCTCCGAAAAGAGAGATTAATTTTTTTAGTTATTTTTTTTCCTTTTAAATTCAAAATTTGCAAGCAATTGGATGCGGTTGCAATCTGTGTTGTACATATTTTCTATAGAGATTATCTCATTTAGTCATATGAGAGTATATTAGATTTGTAAATATAGTAGAAATATTGTTTTAGTGATATAGTTGTGTAGGTAGGTTTCATTTCAGTTATTAACAGATGTTTAAATATTATTTTTTTATTTCCAATTTATAGTTTTCTGGTAAACATGAAACAATATGTTTATATAAACATATTATAGAAATCTTCTCGACTCTTCTGTCTTTCATAAATAAAAAAAATATTTTTTTTCTCCGGCTTATAGGGGGGTGTAACGTGAATTTCACACTTTGAAATAAATCTAAATAATTTAACAACAAATTAAATACTGTCACGGTATCGGCTTACGAGGCACGATTTAAAATTTAAAAACTCGTTGAAAGTCCGGAATATTCAAAGAATCAATAATTGGATAATTAGCATGCGCTGTCGGAGTGTACTAGCGTAGGGCGATTGGCTTTGATTTCTTCCTTTTTGACGTGAAAGGTGCTAGTTGGCGTTTCGTTAAACATAATTTTGTCCATGTGGATGAAGAAATAATATTACATAAAATATAAACCCAATAGTTCTGCAGATCATGGTTCAATCCTATTAGACATCTGGTAAGAATTATTTCGTTTAATTAATGATTTTTATTAGTATCCAAAAAAATTAGCACGAGTTAACGACGTATTTTATCCAAATAGAATAGCAAGTTTCTTTCAACGTTGGTTGTTTCAATGTTAAATATATTCGTTTCCAGGCAGTGAGAAGTCTAGGAGAGATTCTTATTATTATTGATAATTATTATTCATATCTCACATTTTAAATTTTGTCTTAGAATATGAAACTTAACTTTTTCTCATTTCTTGCTCTTTTTCAATTGTTCTTTTCATATGATATCATTGGTTCCCAAAAGTTTATTTCTAATTAAATACCGATCGTAAGATATGAATGTAGATGCTATGATTTTAATAAAAGTTGTCATTATTCATATCTAACATATTAACTTGGTCTCATGATATATAAAACTTAACTTTTTATTTCACGGTTTTTATCAACTGGTTTTTATATGTCATTATTTCTTAAATGTTCCTTATCAATTAAATTTATGCATTGTAAGATATTGAAGTAAAAGCTATGAGTTTTAATAGTGAAAATAATTTTACAAGAAAATCACTCAATAACAAAATGCACATTGCTCTATATTTTTTTTCTTTTTCGTCAGCCAAGAGGTCAGACAGATGTAGTTTAAATTGTGGTGGATAAATTCTCGATGATTTGCTAAAACTCAAGTATATCTTCTGGTTTTTCAATTCACTTCATATTTTATTGTAAATTCTTCAACTTTTTATGTTAACTTTTTTATTGATGTTCAATAGTTTTTACTCAAATAGTTTATCGCATTTAAAATTGTAAATTGCATTCATTTCAGAGATATATAGATTTATTTAAAGTAACTCGACTGCAAATTATAACATAGTAGTATTGAGCTTGAAAATTATGCGATCATCCAAGAGCAAATTATTATATAATCGCTAACAATTTGGCGGTTTGTCTGAACTGGCTGACACTTTAGTTTGAAATTTTGATTACATCGCACTATGTTTTTTTAGCAAAACCGGGTAGAATTATACAACGTTGAGACAACAAAACTGAGTATACTTATATAGATTTGAGTAGTCTTATATACCTATAAAAATAAATTGCTGATTCATGAAAGCTGGGATATAATGGTAAATTTGCAGTAGGAAACTTATCATTCCAACCATTGCGACGGACTTCCTACCTGAGGGATGTTAGCTTTGTGCATACATAGAAAGGAAGTATAAAATTACATTCTTTGAGAATTCTAAAGTATAGTGTAAATTTTGAACTACTGCGTCGCATCAAGCTTCGTTCATATTTTTCTTTTTATCATATTATAATCTATAGTTATTCAACTTCTTTCAATTCTCTTTTCTCAATTATAACCTGTAAACTATTCACTTTTTTTATATCTTTTTATTATCAATAATATTATAAAGTATTTTGAAGTTTATATAACTGAAAAGAAATAATTTTGCTACATCTGAACTTTTGTATATTTAGAAAATCATGTAAATTTCTTTGTAAATTATTGTAAATACGGTATAATTATTAAATTGTAAATAGAACTTTTTTCCACTTTGCTTTATCACACCAAACCAAAAATTTCAGGTTCACAAGGAAAAAATAATTTGTATGTGTTATTTGGGTTTTTGTTACTTTTGAGAAAGTAACTGGCGTCCAACAATTTACCATATTCACTTTATTTATTTTTCAAGTTATTACATCTAAACTAACTAAGTAATTAGATCCGTGATCAGGTCTAATTACTTCCCCAAATACCACATACAACCTGGCAAGAATTCACGCCCTTAGTTTTCCGGGAAATACCCACACTTTTTGGGTAACAAAGGTAGGGGAGACTGTTGAATCATTCCCAGTTACTAAATACGGAATAAATGGATCACACCATATTTTCCTTGAAGGTTCAACTTACCCTCCAGAAAAGAGATCATCAATGGCCCACAGTGTGGGTCCTCTCACTGCGTTGCTGCTGCATATCCGCACAGACAGAAGGTTCCGGGATAGGTGGACAAACGCATGCAAACGAATGCTGGCACACATACCAGGCATCGATGAGATTTTGGAGGCGGTGAAAGATAGACGAGCAGAAGAGGTTGCCCCTTTAATTAATATTCTTGGAGACTTATTGTGCTGTACAACAAGTAGGCAGGCCCATCGTATGTGCTTTCCCGTTAATATGTTGTATGTGGTAGCGATGCAGAAGGAGGACCAACAAGGGATGATGAAAATTGCAAACAAAAGACTGTGGGGACCCAAAATGATTCTTGAGTGCTTCAATGTTTCTGGGAATGGGGGATTTTATGTGTATTATGTGTCAAGTTTCTTTAAATTCAGGATGGAAGGCAATTACTCAAATTTTGCCGATCAAATCCTATTCCATTCGATTTTCGGAACATACAATGAGGATTTGTCTATCCTCTCACAGATCACCAACCTGGGAACGTGGCATAATAGGGAAGAGATGGGAAACTGTTTCAAAGGAACCACAGACACAGGTAGCCTGGTGGAATTCAAACCAATTTCTCTCACCTACTACTCGAAATTGTCTCAAGCCAACCAAACGGATTTCCTCACATCCACCTTCAGCCAGGTAGCTAGTGTGCCTGTATTCGGGGGTGTGAGGCAAAAGAAATTCAGCGATGAATTTTTCGTGAGCCTCGGTAGGCGTGTTCCAGAAACCAGAGCCTCCAAAGGGATCCTACAACTAATACAATTGTTAAGCAACACACTTGGGGAGGTGCGTAAATCCATAGAGGAGAAAGGAAGAGTGGTGAGAATGGGTAAGGTCGCCTGGAAAAAAGTGGAAGGCATGAATCCCAGTACAGGTGGTGATGAAACCGAATTAGAAGTTGTGGAAAAATGCCAGTATTTCTTAGGAAACAAGAAAAGAGATTAGATTTAAGATTATGTCACATATGTATTTTTCATTTTAACATTGTATAGTATTTTATTTCCTTATTAATTTGTAACATTTGGTTCATATTTTAATATATTGGTTGTTTCTATTTTTTTGTAATGTAAAAAGAGTCTTGTTATTATAATAATAAGGGTGTAAAATTATAATTCACATCATGTGAATTATAATTTTACACCCTTACAATAGGGTATTTTAATGTTTTTATTCCAATGACTCAATCATAACGATGATTCTATCTTGAGTATTGTTTTTAATCAACTTGATGGCTTTGACAACTACTTTTTTAAATGACGACGGCTTTGATAATGGCTTAACAGCCGAAAGCGCTTAGCCTGAAAGTAATAAACTAATACACACTGAGTATTCGTCGTTTTCATTCACTCAATACTATAAGTGTCTGTGCATGTGTTTTATTTTATTAACATTTACTATTTTTTATATATCTTACTTTATACTATTAATGGCGATAAAATAGCATGCGCTATTCTATTCTATTCAAATTTCATCCTCAGGCATCAGATGCTATAACATCTGGCAATACCGCAGATTTTTCCAGGCCCAAACGCTTAAGGAATGGGACTGGGAATAGGTTAATTCATTCTGCGACCGCAGCTAACATCGGCTGCGTATACAATGTCTTGGTTCCGCCTTGGATGCAAGTCGTGCTTGGAAAGTGGTATGGGCTGTGATAACAAATTATTGGTGGGGTAGGTTAAACTCCTTAGACCCCTTACCGTGCAGTTGCGGTTGCTGAGGTCCGCCGTTCTTAATTGAGCGGTAGGGCAGCACGTAGTCCCCACCGAAGGGCACGACGAGTAGAAGAGGTGGAATTCGGGACCTTGTACGTGACAGGCCGCTTTGACTGCATGATGAACAAGTGTTGAGGACTGGCTCTGTCCAGGTCCACGCGGCTTTGCCGCAATAAAGACATTTATTCTGATAGCCAAATGCCTCGTCATCTAATTAGTGACGCGCATGAATGGATTAACGAGATTCCCACTGTCCCTACCCACTATCTAGCGAAACCACTGCCAAGGGAACGGGCTTGGAAAAATTAGCGGGGAAAGAAGACCCTGTTGAGCTTGACTCTAGTCTCCGAATAGAAGTTCTGACTTAAGTATTACACGGAAGGTAGGTTTAGTTTTACCGGCTCTTCGATTTTATGCATCTGGTAGCTATCAGTTGGACATAGGAAGCAATATAAATAATGCTGTAAGCCAATCGTCAGTGAGCAAATGTATTGAAGAGGTGTCAGTAGCACTTAACAATCCTGCTGTTTTTCAAAGATACGTTAAATTTCCCCAAAACTTTGAAGAATTGCAAACAGTAAGAAACAAGTGAGTAAAAAATATAGTGAATGGTAGTACATACTAACACTTTATGTTCTTATAGTTTTTTCACCCAGAACAACTTTCCAGGAGTTATTGGATGTGTGGATAGCAATATTTCCACCGAAAAGTGATGATCCAGAATATCCAGAGCATATATATTTAAACCGAAGGGGCTACCATTCTATCAATGTTCAATTGGTAATATATTTCATGTGATAATTTAAAATGTCTTACATATATTCTATTACAGATATTATGTAACACAAATCTTAGTATAATAAATGTTTGTGCTCGGTATTCTGGCAGCTCTCATGATACTTTTATATGGAACAATACCAGAGTTTCAACACTTATGGAGAATTTGCATCGTGCTGGACATAAATCATATTATTTATTGGGTACATTATAGAAAATAATAGTTGTGAATTTCATTTTAATAAATTTCATGTTTGTAGGTGATTCGGGATACCCTCTCAGGAGTTGGTTGTTTATACCAGTGGATAATCCAGAGCCACATACACCAGAATATAATTATAATATCCATCATAGACAAACGCGATCCTTAATTGAAAGATGCAATGGTGTTTTAAAAACTAGATTTCGTTGTCTACTAAAACACAAGGTCCTTCATTATAAACCAAATAAAGCATCGTTAATTATCAATGCATGTGTTGTGTTACACAACATACGTATTGAAAATAATATATTGGAAGAAAATTTAGAACAAGGTAAAGAATTTGATTTTGGAATGTTTGATAACTTAAATCCAGAACCTGTCAGAGTGAACCCCGAATTGCAAGCAGGCCGAATGGCAAGGCACAGGCTTATTACGACGAATTTTCAGTTTTAAATATTTGTAGCAAAAAATTGGAATGTATTCAATTTGAATTTTATATAAATAAGTATTTTTGTAGCATCTAGTTAGTTTTTATATATTAATCTACTTTAGCTGCTTTTGACCATAATAATTAAATTATTTTAATTTTTTATATACTAAAGTTTAAAATAAAAATAAATTAAAATATTTTCGAAACACATAATATACTTTATTTTATTCAGGAAATACAGATAGTAAATAAAAATAACTAATGGTGAACAAGCTTAGTGAAAAAGAAAACTTTAATTAAAAGTAAATAACGCAGTCAACTAGCAATTTTTTCTAATGCATCTGCTGTACGCCTTTTCTCATGTACTTCAGCTTCTTTTAGTGCTATTTTTTTCTCATAGTACCATTTTTTTATTTCCAAAAAGGACCTATTTTGATCAGCCAAGGTTTCTGTAGCTAAGACAGTTTTAGAAAGCCTGTCACTTTTTGAAAGTTTAATTTTTTTCTTTGGTTTTTCTGTAACACAAGGATGTTCATTCTCAGTTTTATTTGATGAACTAGCAGCTTTTTCAATGTCTAACAATATTTTTCTTATGTGTCACATCAGCATAATCGTGATCAATTTTTGTTAGATTATCTTCATAATCAAATGAAAAAGTGCCATCGAAACAGACAATAGATTCTTCAATCTGGGAATGTCCTTCTACTGCCCTTGGATTTATTATTGATAGCACCCCTCATTTATAACTTCCATATCAGATGGGGGCCCACCACCTGTTATGGATAAATGTTTGGCAAGGCTTGCCTTTTTATTTTTTGCCTTTCCTTTAATGTCGTGCCAAGTTTGCAATGCACAATATTAATTATAGAGTATGCTTTTATTTTTCCTGCTTATAAACAGAACTAACCTTGCGCCAAGAATTCCAATTTTTGGTGGCACCTGGCATGGCGTTTAAAATGGTGGATATTTCCTCCCATAATTTTTTGGCGTCGACAAAACTAAATTCGTTGGAGAATTTACCTAATTGTAAATTTTTATGTTTCCCCATAAATTCTATAAACGACGCCCGTTGCTCACTTGTAGCGGAAACTTTTTTGTTGTTCATGTTAAATACACAAAACCAGAGATAATATACCACAAACACAAAACAGAAATAGGCATGCAATGGGTATATCAAACAAGACAAAAGACTAAAGAGTCTTAACCCCAAACTGATCAAACATTATCCCCTAATCTATGCAATAAGCAGAGAAATTTAATATTTACCAAATTTTGACGAGTGGCAAAACTGAAATAACGTTGTTGCCATATCATCATTCACAAGTAGCGTTTCGATTTCGTATACGAAATTCTATATCCACATTTCTCGCATACGAGAATTGTTAAATGAGATTCAAAAATAGACCCCCAGGGGTGCGATTTTCGAGTTCACACGAATATTTGCGTGTACGATTATTTCCACATGAATTTTTCCGTATACGGTGCTAAATGTGTATTTTTCAATACCGTTCGAATAAACATTCGTACACGAGGAATTTAGCAGCCGGCAACACCGCATAATCGTATGGTCTTGTGACATTTGAATAGAAGTAATGAATACACCATAGAGAAATAAACATATTATTATTTGTCTATGGAATACATCAACTGTATTCTTTGATAGAAGCAGAAAGTGTGGTAAAACCCCAAACTGGCTTTGGATATCACTCATTTAGCATTTTCCCCTTTATTATTGTTTGTTGTTAAAAAATGGCAGATTCAAGTTCCAGTGCTGCTCTTAATAAAAAATGTGGCAATATTTTCTCGATAACTACCCAGATTTGCGAAGTGGAAAATTCACCCAAGAGTTCACACATTTGAGAACGCTCAGCTGCTATGGGTCGAACTAACTGAAAATTTAAATTGTTTGTCCGGCGCTAAAAAAGATTGGAAGCAATGGCGAATGGTAAGAAATTGAAGCAGTTTTAAAGTTTAAATTTATCGATTTCCTGCATGAGAAATAATATCTAATTTTTTTGTTTAAAATTACAAATGTGTAAAATTTCAGAATATGGTTTCCTAATTATTGTTTTGTTTTAGACATGGCAAGATCTGAAATCAGTTGCCAAAAAAAGAAATCGATCATTAGAAAGCATGAGAATGCCACTGGCGGAGGACCTGCTATGGATATAAAATTAACAAGTGACGAAGAAAAAATTGTTGACATTCTGGGACCCATATTAATAGAGGGTGACCTAAACATTCCTGAGTCAAACTGTTCCTTTGTGTTTGATGATCACAATTACAATATTGTGGAAGAGACTCGGAAAGAGGTAAACATTGAAGACACTTCTCCAAATGTAGAGGAGTACATGGCTGTGGAATTTGTTGATGGGGAAGAGAAAGTTGAAGCATCATGTGAAAGTAAAGTTACAGCCAAGCGTAAACCTCTTGTAGGGCAAAGAGGTAATAGTATCGAAACAATAAAACCAGTGAGAGTAAGAAGACTTGAACGTTCAATCAACGCAAATGAACAATTAGTCAAACTTACTGAAGAAAAAATTAAATTGAAGGAAAATTATCTAAGTTTATACAAGAGATATGTTGAGGCAAAAGAAAAGATAGCAGCCAGCTTACAGAAACTATCTAATTTTTTCATTAACTTCAATATTTTAAATTATAGTTTCACATTTAATATAACGTTGTAATTCTCAAATCATGCTCACGCCGGACAAAATGTATTTTTCATTGCATATTAATAAAGCTGTGTTTATGTTATATATCTGTATATTTTATGAAATCTACTCAAAATACCAGAACTATTTACTACTTCATAAAATTATCACATCATATACCCAGAGATACTTGAAAATATACATTTTGAGTTAATTGCTTTGAAAGGGGTAAATTAGGAGCAAAATGATTTACACTTGCTCTTTCCTCTTTCATATCACAGGTTCAGTGATATTTTTAGGGAATTATTAGGAGTAAACAAACTTTACAAACTTATTTGAAACAACTTTTATTTGAGTATTTAGAAAAATATATGACAAAATAAATATGTATATGAAAACTAAAAATATTATTTTTTCATGTGATAAATCTAGTTATTTATCCTAAAGTGATTTCTTATAATCATTTGCTGCATCCGTCTGCCTGCAATTAAATAATCATTTCTTCGATTTTCTTGTTCCTGGTTGTTTAAAGGTTCATCATATATCCCATAATCAATATTTATATTGTGACCTTCATCATTTTCTTCAAACATGACTGCGGGAATTTTATTTGTAATACAAAGATCATGCAGCAGTACACAGTTCTTTATCATCTTTGATGCAGTTGTAGGATTGTAATGTTTCAACAAACAACGGAACCTCAACTTTAATACTCCATTACATCTTTCAATTAGGGATCTAAGCATAACCTGAATCGCCTAAAACAGTAATATAATTTTTATACAATCATACATAAGAGTAGGTAATATTTGAAATTATTTTTCCTTAAAAAAGGTAAATGAGTTAAGAGGATAATAGAACCTACTGCAATTTTCAAAAATTCATATCTTTCAAACCGCTAAATATTAAGACTCCAAATTTTAGGGTGTCATGAAGTGGTTTATTCCTTATTTATATTCTTACGGCGAAGCCAGTGATCAACTCAGCCGATGTTGCTGACGTGTCCCACCGCTGTCACCACTGTAATGAAGTGGGTCGAAGAATCCTACGTCACCAGTGTAATAACTAGTGGTTAGTTAGGGTTTACAGCCCTCCGTTACCAGTGTAGGACAACCTACATTCCTATTGCCTTGAATTTTTGCAGCGTGCTGTCACCAGTGGCACAATTTAGAGCCAGGAATCCCCCTGTGGGTAACCTCGGTGGAGGTGATTTCCTGGCACGAGCGGACATAGTCTCTGTGGGGCCTCTTGGGCTTATACAATGTGCCAAGCCTGAGTTCTAAGGCAGGTCGCGTCAGCCCGTTCAAACTTGCTGGTCCGAGGGTAGGGGTTGTTGATAAAGGAAACAGACTGGGTGGATAAATATGTACATATATATTACAAATAGTAATTAATTAGATCCAATAATACAGCCTTGGTTTGGACAAAATAAAAGTTACTCGGGGGAGAATGCCCCGGTATGTTACACTAGGAATTTAATTAGGCAAAAACGTCTTTCATAATCTGGAAGTAGTTTCTCTTTATTATGACAACAGTAAAAGATGTCTTGTGTATGACTGTCCCTGTATATGAAATGAGAAAAACAAAATTAATCTGACTCGGGCAAAACGTCTTCCAAATTTCTGGAAGTGGTCTTTCCTGATTATGACATAAATGTAAGATAAAATACGATATCTCGTACAGTTGAATACCCTGTACAATATAAGAAAATAATTACCAAAACAAAACTTTCGCAATCTGACGGTATAAATACGATATCTCGTACAGTTGAATATCCTGTACAATATAAGAAAATAAAGATCAAAACACAACTTCCAAATCTAAAGGTATGAATACGATATTTCTTACAGTTGAATATCCTATACAATATGAGGAAATAATTATCAAAACAAAACTTTTGAAATCTGGAGGAATACTATCTCTCGTACAGTTGAATACCCTGTACAATATAAGAAAATGATTATAAAAACAAAGCTTTCGAAATCTGACGGTATAAATACGATATCTCTTACATATGTTAGGTGAGGGGCTCAAATGTCAATAGTGCACTTAATATGACCAGAAAATGTACCTTTTTGGACACCCAGTCAAATCAAATAAAATGTCAATACGGTATTTGTTCAAAAAAATAATTATAAGACAGAAAAAAAAAACTTACGTTTTTGAAACATCACAAGTCACAACTACACAATATTACTGTTGACGTAGGGCCGTCGAAGTGGCAGGCCTTACAGTACCTGGTCACTCGATGAGGGTACTACCTCACTGCCCCCGTTACCAAATTTCCTGCTATTTATTTTAGAATCTTTTTTATTTTTGCCCTTGTCTCATATTTTTTATTTTCGTAACTGAAGGTTAATTTTCAATTTCTTTATACTAATTTGCAAGGTTTGATTATATTTTTGATAAACAAAACATGGCAAAACACACGATGTGTTGTTTATCGACCTTGCCGGTTATGTAAAATTGTTTGTATAAAATTCTTTTCTGACGTAGGTCAACAATTGTTGTTTTATATTAATTAAATTCGACTTATTTTATTATCAAGAAAATTATATCTATATAGGGTGTCCTATGTCATATCTCATGTTTATTACAAGGGTATACAACTAGAAATAATTACCTAGGCGCGATGCATAAAAAAATGATGTTATTTTTGAGATACGGTATTCAAATTTTTGAAATATATTTTTTTTCTAAATACTCATGCAACGCACGTTCAGTCGATACATATAAATCCATTCTCCAAATTTGAGCTCTTTTTCTCTTTTCGTTTGCATGTAATTAATTTTTTTAAATTTACTACCTTAAGATGCTGCCCCCTAACGACATGAGTCCCTTAACTCAGAATGGTACACTCCGCTCAGCCATTTCACAGTGGTTACGCGCTCGTAGTGACTTTGATTTATCCAACGGATAGCGCGCTATTAGGTATTTGGAAAATTTAATAAAATAAAATGGGTAATAAACGATGAATAAAAAAGAGTTGTGGTATAGTTAGTGCTAAAAGACGGCGGTAAGTTACTTAATTTAAGTATTCATTAATATTTAGGGAATAGGATAATAAAGGCAACCTATATTGTTACAAAATTTGTATTGATTAAGTTATTGTTGGTTTAAAATATTTTCTGAGGCTCAATAATATTTAAAAGTAGATTCCGGCATATCGGCATATTAACAATTATATTTATACTTTCTGCTAATGATTTCAACCAAAGTGCTTCCCTTGCGGCTTTAAACAGAGCCATATATTCAGGTTCAGTAGAAGAAGCTGCTATAATTGTATATTTTTATAGGGCAGCATTGGTACGCTAGCGGGGAAAACCTAATGAAGCTTCTACATCTAATGTAGAAAAAAGTGAAATGGAAATTCCAACAGAGCTAGAACAGGAACATACTTTGGACCAAGAAATATTTCCTGATATTGATGTCGAGATGGAAATTCCAAAAAAAGAATTTTCTTTAACAGGAAATAGAATCATAAACATGGCTTACTTTTGGCAGCAGCTCCAGAATTTAAAACATTTACCCTCTTTTTCATGTTCTCTTGTCAACTGCCAGATTATTAACGAAATTCGGAATGGTTTTGCTTCTAAGTTTATTGTACAGTGTAATATGTGCAATGCAAAATTTCCCTTATATTCACAACAAAATGACGACGACGACATCAAAAAATTCTCAACACTAAGATCTAACAATTTTAAAAACAAACAAACCCTACTTCTTATACAGTGATACAAAGCTCTAAAGTCCAATAAACCCTCATCTTTTATGTCACTTTAGTTACCCCTACCTATCCTAGAAAGGGTTTTGAGCATTTTTTATATCATTTTTCGTTTTATAGCCGATCGCAATCGCAACTTTTTAAATTGTCACACTGTATACGTATGTACTGTAACAAGCCGATCGCCTGTTACGATTTCTATCGGACTATAGTTTTTTAATTTCGAAACGTAACAAGCCGATCGCCTGTTACGATTTCTATCGGACTATGGTATTTTAATTTCGTCGTACTAATGTTTCGAAATTAAAAAACTTGTTTCTTTAACAAAATTCGTGCATTTAAACGATATCGTACATTGGAAAAGTCTCTTCCTATCAGTAAAATTCATGAGTTAGTACCTACATCGTTGTGGTTTCACATATTTGCTGGTGAGTTAGATTTTTGAAATATTTTTCCCGATGTTTTTACTGTTTGATTTAAAATTATAATATCGGCTGGCGTTTGATGAATTTTGTATGTTTAATTCTTTTTTATTGTAAAAAAGAAACATTGTATATTCTTTTTGAAGCAAATTTTTAATAATATCTTTTCATTATTTTTTTAGCTTTTTTATAATTCCGCATAAGCTTCCTATCTGTTCTATTTATTCCTTCCTTCCCAGAATTTTTCCTTGATTTTTATTCTATTTTCTTTCCTCAGCTCTGCAGCCCCTGGGTAGGCCCTATGAAAACACCACCATAGAAAACAACAGAAAACCGGCCGGGATGGATTGAAGACCATATCTCCATCGACTAGGACCTAGCTAAGAGCTGAATAATTCCAGAACCTCAATTCATGGAAATCTAGAATTGGAGATTTTTATTGTATAACGACGTTCGTATTCGTCTTGTATTTTGGATATGCAGTTAATGTGAATTATCTATTGAGTTATTAATAAATATAATTTGCTGAACATTTGATATTTGATTTTCAGCAATTTATATTAACTTGGACCATCGCGTTAAAATATTTTTAGTATTTCGTTTGTTAAGTTAAAGTAAATATAAGGTTTTCCAGCTTTTAACCTTTTTATTATTTTGTTTAATTTAAGTATCGCTTAAAAAGCTGGTGGCGTCCAATTTAATATCGATTGTTCACCCCATCCCAGTGATTGCTATAAAAATACATTAACTGGAGTCGAATACCACAACCTGTGGAAGAGTCTCAAGCCGGGGGAGAACATATGTTACAGTACGATACAGTATGTGTAAAGAATATACAACTTTTAATTACAACGATGTTCAACAAAATTGCGTAGGGTATAAATGTTTCCTTGTAAAATGCGCACTACCTCCTATTTTTATGAACATTTGCCAAGCTTAAATTATATTGACCATAAAAATAGTAGATGGAATACCCATATTATGGTCGCGATCGACGTACAAAAAGCCTTCGACTCCGTATGGCTCGAGGGGTTAATATTCAAACTTATACAACTGAAAATTCCAAATTATTTAATCAAGTTAATTAACTCATATGTATCAAACAGAAAATTTTACATTAAAATCAACGAACAAACTGCTGGTCCCTATCCTATTCAGGCTGGAGTCCCGCAGGGTTCTGTGTTATCACCTTTGCTTTATTCCTTATTCATCCAGGATCTCCCGACTTCCCCAAATTTACTAACCGCTATGTACGCCGATGATACGTGTTTTGTAGCATCTGCAAAAAATCCAGACACCGCACTTAACATTGTTCAAACTCACATAAACTCACAAATAATACCTTACTTTAACGAAATTGACTGTCTCGACCCTTACTTCGTGGAATATGCTCATATTAGTGTTTTTAAATGAAACTCAAGGTCTCTAGTTAATTCCACACTATAATACAAGTTTTTGAAAATTCTAAAAAATTGACAATTGTTTCGATAAATCAATATCATCGTCAGAATGACAGAAGTTACATGTTAAATGTAACTTCTGTCATTCTGACGATGATATTGATTTATCGAAACAATTGTCAATTTTTTAGAATTTTCAATAACTTGTATTATATTGTGGAATTAACTAGAGACCTTGAGTTTCATTTAAAAAACCTTACTTTAACAATCAAAAACTTAACATCAACGCCTCCAAAACAGAGTATTTATTACTCAGGAGGATCACGAGGAAAGAGAACTCATTGCAATCTCAACTTTGGACACATCATCCCCCCGAGCAACACTTTAAAATCCCTCGGATATACCATCCAAGGTAATACAAACGCCACAGCTCACATAAATAGTCAAGTGCACAAAGCAAAAATTGCATTGACTAAACTCTACCCTCTCATCTGCAAACACAGTCATCTCACCACACAAAATAAATTACTTATATACAGACAAATCATCAGACCTATTTTAACATATTCAGCACCAGTAAACTTCACAGGAACAAAACAGAATTTTCACTCATTGCAGGTAGTACAAAACAAGTGTCTGAGAATGGCAATAAAACACAACTCTACCTATCCAAAATACCCCAGAAACTCCTGGTTACATGAGAAAGCCGATATGCCCACTGTCAAAGACTTTAGCACAAAAATATCTATAAATTTTTACAATAATTGTCTGCCAGATAATCTTCGAAATGCTCTCAAAGACGTGAATCGCGCAGAAGACATCCGCGACAGTGGGTGTAGACTTCTGCATAGATCTCTAATTACATAACAAGGTTGTCACTTATCAACCCACTTTTCAGCAAACAGGGGTATATTCAGGGTCCGGCCAATATCCAAACTGAATTACCCCAAACATGTCTATACATAAAATAAATTAAAATCAACGTCTGACATGTTGCCTCCTCAAACCTAAAACCCTCATCAATTATTTAGACCCTGTTTTTCAGCTGCTTTTCAGGGAAAACTTAGCCGAAAGATTCTAGGAGCGAAATTTTTATGCCGGTGACAAAGTTATTAAGACAACGATAATTTCGGGATAATGCTGGAAGGGCAAGGAGCCTTAAGAAGCGATACATGTTGTACACAAACAACGGGAAGAAATCCAGACCTCCGGCACTCGCATTTTTTCTTTTTGTTGTAATTTTCGGTATACCCGGAATTTTACAAGGAATGATTTGTACCCTGCGCGATTTTGTTGAACATCGTTGTACCTAAAAGTATTAATGTGTATTCTTTGTAAAAGCTGTAAAATATATATAACGATATGGTCTGTGATACACACACTAACGTTTTAACATATTATTGTAGAAATGTGGTAAACAAATATTTAGTTGAATTTTTTTTTGTAGGATCCATTTCTAGTGGATGCGGTTTCTCTCAGCTTGAACAAATTACTGGCACTTTAAATATACCTTCCATAAATGTTCCAAACTACAATTCGAATCAATATAAATTAGAAGAAAATATAGACAACGTACTGTTGAGACAGTTACAGCTAGCAGGTGAGGAAGATGCTAAAATTACAAGAGAAAATGGAAATGTTGATGAAGATGGATATCCGTGTACCACTGTAATCGCAGATGGTGCGTGGTACAAGAGGTCCTACAAAACTGCTTATAATGCTTTATCAGGGGTAGCTGTCATAATTGGAGAAGTGACATGAAAAATTCTGTATATCGAAATCAAAAATAAATTTTGTATTGTGTGTACTAGATATAAGAACAATATTCCTGAACATGAACTACAGGAAAATCGAAGAAATTTTAAAAATAGAAAGTATGTCTAGTCTACAATTGTGTCTAGTTAATTTCAAATACTATATAATATATGATTTTTCATTTGAAATGTCTCAGTGGCGTAGACATTTTATTTTTTCTTTAAAAAATTAACATTATTACCCATATGAGCGCCAATGATTGACATAAAATTTTTAATTATACGGGAAAAAATGCACAATCGCTACCTCTCAAAATACCCTAAATTTCATTTAAATATGTCATCTGGTTTCAGAGAAATAAATAAATCTTTGGTTTTTAAGAATAAAAGTTAACAAAAAAGTATCTTTAAAATGAAGCATTTGCGGACATATGATTATTAATACTTTTCTGCTTATTTTGATGCGTAGGTTCTATCCAGCATTTCATTTTCTGACACTTTTTTAATACCCTATATTTAAATAAGAATAAATAAGTACAAAAATAAGTCACAAAACGCTGTAAGTTCGCTGTACGATGATGATACTATCCAAATGAACGGTAAGACGGTTTGCAATGAAATAACAAAATCAGTTTCTCGTTGCGCTGAGTGCTGCGCATCTGCAATTTCGACTGGAACCTGTTTCTCTGTTGGTTTTCACTTCACGTACTCATGTGTTTAGATTCGAATTCTCTTAACGCTACTACGCGGACGTTCTCGCTGTGTCTCTTTCCAAACTTTCGTCGACCGTTCAGCGTTTAACCAGGCAGCAGGTTCTAATATATATATGTATATATGTAGTTTTATAGAAATTCCAAAATTTAAAAAATTACAGGGTGTTGATGTTTGGTCTGTCACGAATTTTTGAGACACTCTGTATACCACAAAAATTTTTTAAAATGTGCATCTTTTGGTTATATATCCCTTTCAATATACAAGGTTATTCGAACTTTTGTAGTACCTATTCATGTAATTCTCAGTCCCCACGTTGTTGGAATATCTTGTAAGTAACGTACCAAGAAAGGCAATTTATCGATGCCGGTTATTGTGAAGATTCCTTATATAGCGAAAAACATTACTACTATTCCATACATAACTATCATGGGTTCTACCAGGGTATCTAGCAAGTACATTTCTAATTCTCAAATTGGAGTCACATATCTGAAAAAAATATCAAGGGTAGGTACTGTGTTGCACTGATGAAGTAAGTGTAATAAAAAATGTTGGGATCTTGTCTACTTACAAGCTGTACATTTATGGAGTGGTACCCCTTACGATTTACATAAATCTCTTCTCTAAATATTGGACGGTTTTTTGGTGGATAAATTGCTACATGTGTGCAATCCACACAAACAATTATCCCAGGAAAATGATACTTCCTGTAAAATCTGGAAAATAAAATATTAGTTCTCTATTCAAGCTCATTTGTATAAAAAGCTTAAGATATAGGGCTACTCAATAGTTGTCAAGGAATGACATATCAACATTAATCTATCACCACACAACACAATCTTATTATATTTTAATATCAAGCCAAGTGTTTTATAAAACAGAGCAAGATTTGTTAAAAAATTGATTGTCTTGTAGTAAAGAGAAATTTAAGCACCACACTTCATCTCGGTAACATAACTAATATAATATTGTGAAAGAGTAGGTTTACTACTAGGTACACTTACTCTTCTCTTGTTACACGTAACTCCTCAACATTTATGGGCATGTAAACAAAACTATTAAAAATCTCTGGAGAATTTAATCCATTAATTACTTCATGGAGAGCCTGTGAAACTGAGCTCTGAGCAACAGCATGGTTCATATGTTTAGCGACGTCCCATTGGTAAGAACCACTAGCAAAAAATCTAAGAGTCATCAAGACCTAGATAATAGAGCAGAAAAAAAGTTAGGGTATATAAATTTTGCAATTTTCTCTGGCTAACCTGCCTAAATAGACTTTATTATAGTTATACTTACTTTTCTATCTATGCTCAAGGCTGAGATTCTTGTTGAAGCAGGGAGATGGGGTTCAATATGTTTATTACTTCTAAAGCGACTGGTTTTGTAAGTCTACACAGTTTCACAAATTGCCTTTCTGAATATTCCTCAAAAGGATGATTAAATGGGTTAAAGATCCTAGGAGGTGTATCTGCTAACTCCTCCGCTTCTTGTATAGCGTTTATGAAGTTTAAATTAATTAAATCATCCACACCTGCCACATTATAACCTATTATATCATATATTATTCAAATTAATTATATACCTACTTTACAATAAAACACAAATTTTTTCAATCTAGGTTACGTATATTTACACTTTGCGTACACGAAAACATTTATTCGAATGGAATAAACCCACTCGAAACAAGCCACACGAAAGTGTTCGTATGCGATTAGCGTTTGAGCATGTCAAAAATTAGTTTATTTAAATTTCATACGAAAAGGGCCATTTTTCGTATACGATTCACTCTCGAATGGTTTCGAAAATCGCACACTAGGTAGGTAAACGAAATTAAGTAGGTACGGTGCATCTGGGCGTCAAAGGATAAAATTAGTAAATTGAAAAGTAGCGGGGTGTATAGACTTGAGTGTTCTGATTGTCCGGCCTCCTACATTGGTAGAACCTGCAGACCACTTCTCACTCGCATCAATGAACATCTGAAGAGACCTGACAAGTCCATATTTTGTAACCATCTGAAATTTCACAAGCGTAATTTTAGCCCTAACAGAAACTCAAAATTTTTACACAGGATTGATAATAAGGAATTCCTTTGATTGGATTTGTTTGAGACACTTGAGATCTCTAAAGAACTTAATGAAAATGAGCTTTGTTTAAACACACAAGTAACTGGGACAGAGATTTTCTACCTCTCTATCAGAGGATTAAATATAATTAAATTTACGTTAAGTAACGCTTCAATTTCAATACTCACTAGACCGCTCTTTAGGTTGGTACTGGTATTTCCACTTGACATTTGACTTTTCACATTCCGCATCTGGTTGACGTTGCTTTGGCATACCACCTGGCCTGAATTTTAACGTTTCTCGTTTAGTTATTAAGTAGAACCATATCAATTGTAACAATGTTTTTTATTTATTCAGCAACTTCCTGTTTACCTGACTTGTAAGTACTCACCTAATTATTTTTTCAAAGTTATAACCTCACTTTTACAATTCATATTTCTGTACTTTCAACTGAGTATTTACTTTCAGGAAGTACCAGAGATAACAACCCCTAGATATTCCACGTAGGTTACCCAAGATCAAACCAAATACTTAATTCAGGGGTCAGACCTGTAGGCGTCGCTAGCAGTGCTCTTCTTCTTTTTTGTCATCGGTTGCCTACTTTGACTTTTTGTGTCCGTGCAAATTACTGTTTTGACGTGCATGTTTTACCATAATAACTTCATGATTTTATTTTTATTGAATTCGTGGTATAGATAGTTAATTTTAGTTGTAGATTATTGTTTTTAAAAGTTAATACCCAACAACAGTGATTAAACACAATGCCTTTTCATATTAATGTTTGTATCCCTGGGTGTATTGAAATATCTAAAATCCGCCACATATTTCCAAACCCCATAAAGGATTTACGACGGCTCTGAAATGCGATTCCTAGGATGTATTTGCATGGTAAGTCTACTTTTCCTAGCTACTCGTGGGACCAGAATGGACCAACAAAAACAAAAAAAAAACAAAAACCGGAGGATGAGCGAGAACGCACACCTCCAATACCAAAGCACCGTCGAGGCAAAAGAATCTGCGGTGCTGAGGCAAAGAGAATGAGGAAAGCGAGGCAGCAAGCTGGCGTCTCTACAGACACCACTAGCGCCACTCGGCCCTCCCTTTCTAAACCTGGCACCAGCGGCCAAAAACTTAAGGGTGGCAAAGGCAGTTCCTCCTCCAAAAGAGGCCCGGAACGCGCCGCCCCCCAAGTAAAGAAGCGCATCCGCTCCAATACCTCAGAGGAAAACTCTTCCAGAGGAAAGAGGACGCGGATGGATGCTAAAACCAAAAGCTACAGCGAAGCAGCTACCAGCCACTTACGGGTAGCTAATATAGATAAGGCCGATCCATACGGTAAAATAATTACCGATAATGGAGATCTTATCAAAAAACAATTAATGGATGCTTTGGACATAGCCCTTATGTCCGCCTCCAGCAGTCAGAAAAAGCCACCTACTTTCAGGTCATGGTCGCACTCTGGTGAAATAATCAGTCACCTGCGATAATGACGAAAAGCTAGAGTGGCCAAGGAATACAGTTTTAAAACTGAAACCGTGGAGGGAGGCTAAGCTCGACGTGGTGCACGTCGACAACCTCCCCTATCTGACAAAAGCCACCCTCTGAGTCCCTAGCGAAGTCACGCTGACCTGGGTGACAAAGAGGATGTGCTGCGCCGGCTGGACAAACAAAACCCAGACTTTCGGGTGGATGCATGGTTTTCCTTCCACCACGAAGCGAAGGTCTATCCCAAAGGACACCTATTCGTCTTTGGCATAAGAGACGAGGAAATGGGAGTCCTAAAAAAACGATCAATGAGGTTGAGCTACGCGTTCACCTCATTGATTGTTAAAACTAAGAAACTAGACCCGGAACGGAGGGGATCGAGCACGGACCCCCCTCTCCTACCCGAGGAACTCCAAGGAGCTGTTGCTTCTGCGGAGACAGTCGAATCATCCTCCAATATGGCGACCGACAGTCTCCTGGCAGAACTAACAGCTCTAAGCTAGGACACAGGCGACGTCAACACACCTCCAAGTGAGGAAGTGGAGATGGCCTAAAAGAAATACCCATCTCATCACCATCAAGCCGAGATGGACAATGAAAAGGTAAGATTTATACAGTGCAACCTTCAACACAAAAAGGTTGCTTCGGCAACACTATGCCGCCACCTGGATGTGATGCAGGACACAATAACACTTATCCAAGAACCCTGGATAAGACAAACCAAAATCATGGGTCTAAATAATCCAAAAGGTTCAATTTTAGCTTTCCAAGCAATCAGAAACCTAGGACGGCCATATACGTCCCTAGAAATTTTAAGACCTACCCACTGACGCATTTTTCGTCCTCCGACCTAACGGTAGTGAAGGTTGAATATGCACAGAAAGGTCAAAAGAAAGTGTTAATACTGGCATCCGCATACCTCCCCTCAGACGCAGCTAAGCCACCACCAACTAAGGAGCTGGAAGACCTTGTGGAACACTGTCTCACTCAGAAGCTTGAACTGGTAATAGGCTGCGATTCAAACTCTCACCACGTAAGCAGGGGCAGCAAAGATATTAACACTAGAGGTAAGTCTTTTTATGATTATATAACTAACAAGAATCTTTGTATTCTAAATAGAGGTACTGAACTTTTATTAACTCTCGTAGTCAAACGCGAATAGATATTACCCTATCTACTATTAATACTTCGAATATAATCTCCGGCTGGCATGTATCCGATGATATTTCAATGTCGGACCACCGCTGGATAGAATTAGAAATAAAACTTGCGCTCACAACCTCCACAATGACTCGCGACCCCAGGAAAACGGATAGGACAAAATATGTCCACTGTTTGAAAGGGGATCTGCGAGGAGTCGAGGATGTGTTGCTCAACAATAAAGGAGATTTGGAAAGTTATTATGAAACAATTCAAAACTCCATTATTAATGCCTACAAGATGTCTTGCCCACTCAGGCGGATCGATCTCGATGGAGCCTCCACTTCGTGGTGGTGCCATGAGATTGAGCAGCTCAGGAGGCCGTAGGAAATCGTTTAATAAGGCTAAAGGAACAAAACTGAAAGAGGATTGGAACTCATACAAGTCTCACCTCAGAGAGTATAAAAAAGTCATTAGACAAATACATAGAGAGGCATGGAGAATCTACTGCGAGGAAATCGAGGATTTCCCCCAAGCAGCTAGACTCCAAAAAGCCCTCTCAAAAGATCCGCACCGTCATATCGGTATACTAACCAGAGAGGATGGCACTAAAACTGCCAACCTAAAGGAAAGTCTTCAATTATTGATGTCAACTCGCTTCCCTGACTTCAGAACCACAAATACGGCGGCCTGGGAGGATGAGGAGAATCACTACCCAACGGACGATGACTGGCGTATATCACGACAGATCGCCCCCCTTTAAATCCCCGGGAACGGACAGCATTTATCCAGCCCTACTTCAGTGGGGCCTGGATGACCTAATGCCGCACCTGGTAGAAATCTTCAGATCCTCACTGGCACTGAGGTATATTCCAAAAGGTTGGAGAGAAGTCAAAGTCGTGTTCATACCAAAACCAGGAAGAATGGACTATTCCATCCCAAAAGCATATCGACCCATTAGCCTCACATCGTTTTCAATGAAGACTTTAGAGAGGCTGTGCGAACGATACATAAGAGATGTGGTGATAACACAAAATCCACTGCATCCAAATCAACATGCATAAACTCCAGGGAGGTCCACCGATTCGGCTCTTCATCTCGTGGCGGGCCGCATCGAGAGATCGTTGGAAAATAAGGAGTCCACCCTGGGTGTATTCATAGACATAGAAGGCGCATTTGATAGAACCACTTTTCCTAAAATAACAAATGCACTTTCCAACAAGAATATCCCCCAAACCATAAATGGCTGGATATATAACATGCTCTCAAAAAGAGCAATAAAAATCAGTGTGGATGATGTAACCATCAGAGGCTTGGTTGTAAAAGGTTGTCCACAGGGAGGGGTGCTCTCACCACTACTATGGAACATGGTCTTAGACTCCTTGGTCAGCCACCTCAATGATAACAACTTCTACACAATAGCATACGCAGATGACCTAGTGATTCTGCCAACAGGAAGATTCGAGGAGACACTCTGCGCTTTAATGCAGGAGGCCCTCAATATCATAGAACAATGGTGCAGAGACCATTCGCTGTCAATAAATCCAAAAAAGACTGAGATGGTCCTCTTCACGAAAAAAAGGAAGCTTGCAAAACATCAAGCCCCAAAGCTCCTAGATACCAAACTTAATTTCTCTTCACAGGTGAAATATTTAGGGGTTACCTTTGACAGTAAGTTAACGTGGAACTCCCACTTAGAAAACAGAGTTAAAAAAGCATATATTTCTTATGAACAGTGTCGTGAACCATCGGCCGCACCTGGGGAATGTCACCTAGGGTTGCTGCCTGGATCTACACTGCCATCATCAGACATATGCTAACGTACGGCGCGATTGCCTGGGGAGCTAAGGCAAACCAGCTGACAGTCGTCCGTAAACTGGACCAAATCCAAAGAACAGCATGCCTCAATACAACAGGAGGCATAAGAACCACACCAACAAGAGCTATGGAGGTAATCCTCGGTCTCACTCTCCTTGACATATACATCAAGGAGGTTGTTTTGATGACCATGGCACGTCTGCGCTTTACTGGTATACAACCTGATGTAGGATCCGGTAAACTGAGACGTAACTTGTGGCATGAGGCACTCAGGGAGATCCCACTGCTGCAGACCAATACGGACTCGATTCCACCGCGATATGCCTTCAACAGGCCCTACAAGGTAATATTTAAAAACAACTCACAAGACCTATTGGAAGAAGGCGCAATCCGCATCTTCACAGACGGGTCTAAATCCAATGTGGGCTCAGGATGTGGTATTTTTTCCAGATCCCTGAATCTAAACATAAAATGGGCTGCAATGCAAGTGTTTCTCAAACAGAGCTCACTGCTATCTGCATCGCTGCTAAAGAGATTACCAAAAGGAAAACCACAGGTAATAATATATACATCCTTACGGACAGTAGACAAACACTACTAGCCCTGAACTGACCACGTATTACATCAGGCCTAGTACTAGAATGTCACATGGCCTTAATCGAAGCCTGTAACAACAACACGGTCACTTTAGGCTGGATCAAGGGCCATGAGAAATCGAAAGGAACCCGTATTGCAGACTCGCTAGCCAGAAAGGCAGCCTCCCAAAAACTCTTGGGACCTGGCACTTTCATTGGTCTATCGGCGTCAGCGACGGCCGACCTATTAAAGGAACACTCCCTTAATGAGTTTAAGGGTAGATGGGACGACGCAGAAGGCTGCAGGCTTGCCCAGGAACTGCTACAGTATCCGGATAGCAAAGTAGCCAAAAAATACGTGACTATGAACAGGCGGAACCTACGAACAACCACGGGAATTCTGACTGGTCACTGCCACCTACGAAAACACCTTCACAGACTAGGTCTATCTAACACCCTACTTTGTAGAAGATGTGAACAAGAAGATGAGACTGTCGAACACATTCTTTGCGAATGTCAGACACTCTCTCATTTTAGGTTTCAAGTATTCGGCGAGCACAGGCTAACATACGCCAATATGAGAGAACCTAATTCAGGCGACGTTATCGCCTACTTCAAGGAAGTAGGCTGGATGACGAGCTAGAAGGAAGTTTTGAACCTCAGAAGGATGCACAATGGGTCAATTGTGGCCTAAGTGCTGGGGGGCCACCCACCCTTCAAACCTTTACAGATACAGATGGTAAGTCTGCTTCTTGCTAATAAAAAGTTAGATCTTTCAATGCTATGTTTTAGATGAAGCAGTAAATATCAACGTACAATCTACATCTAGTGGAATACCATCAACATCAGCTAGTATACCACCAACATCTTGTAGTATATCATTGGCATTGGATGATCCATCATGTTTGCCACCTACATTAGATTCTTCTGTACCAACCATATCTAAACGTAAGTATATATTAGTTTAATGAAATTCCATTCATAATCATATAGTCAACTTAAATTATGTCAGAGACAAATGAACCATGTTCTTAC
Organism: Galeruca laticollis; assembly: GCA_963921935.1. NCBI lineage: Eukaryota > Metazoa > Arthropoda > Insecta > Coleoptera > Chrysomelidae > Galeruca > Galeruca laticollis. The sequence continues at coordinate 144,286,343 of OY998181.1, forward strand.
ATAAAGCCTTTAAATAATTGCAATGCGCCTCTTCAATAATATAAAATTTAGATAGTTATGAATGACATGTAGCCGGATTTATTTTGTACAACGTATATCATTAAAAGGCTTATTTTTTTAGTAAACTATGTATACAGGATGTGAAATAAGATAAGATGTATAAATTGAAATTATTTAAAAGAAACAATGTGAAGTGATATTACACTTAAAACCAACTTCTTGTAACTGAGGGCCTAAATATGATCCATGACGGGATTATGCACAACTACATGCATGGCCCAACGATTACCCACACAGCACAAGACGTCCGTTGGATGTCCATTTTATGTCCATTTCAAGTCCAAACGTCCAAGGACATTGAGTGTACGTCCACTGAACGTACAAACATGGATGCTTATTAGAATTCCCGAATTGTTCGTTCAATGAACGTCCACTCAACGACCAGTTCATGTCCAAACAATCATTGACGTTTGATGTACATCCATTGTACGTAGAAAAATTGCCATACATTGGATGTTTGTAATTTGGCGTCCATTGTTCGTCCATTTAACGGCCGTTTTAAATATGAGCTACCGTGTACGTACGAATATGGACGTACTCTGGATCTAGCGAATTGAACGTTCATTGGTCGTCCATTTTACGGCCATTTAAAGTAAGAATAGCTATGGACGTGAAATAAGCATCAATTTTACGTCCAATTATAGACTTACAGTGGATGCTTCAATTTGTACGTCCATTGTACGTATGAATATGGACGTACTCTTGATGTAGCGAATTGAACGTTCATTGGTCGTCCATTTTACGGACATTCAAAGAACGAATAGCTATGGACGTGGGATAAACATCAATTGTACGTCCGTTGTACGAATGAATATGAACTTACACTGGATGTAGCGAATTGAACGCCCATTGGTCATCAATTATACGGCCATTCAAGGTACGAATATGTATGGACGTGGAATTAACATCAATTGTACTTACAAAGATCTATTCTTAAAATAACATATAGATTTGTTCCACACAATCCAATAATAATAATATCGTCCCTAATTCGCTGAATAATTAAGACGCGCGAACGAGTGATGAGTCAAAAGCGAAAAAAGAGAGAAGAATATATGTTTATGCCATTTACGTCATGTAGAGATTGTACGTGTACAAATTATTAGCAAGATTAACATTATTTTATTACTGGTAACTTTTGTGTGAGAACGCCAGAGTGAATTACTATATCAAGTAGGTATCATATATTTATTATTTTTCTGTGTCATCTATCATTATTATTCCCACCAAAATAAACTGAATAATGAATAGGTACAACGTAAGAAACATATAGAAGTTATAATTTTTCATGTCTTCAGCATAAAACGTTCATTTCAAGCCCAAACGTCCATGGATATTGAATGTACTTTCATTGTACGCACAAACGTGTATGCTTATCGGATGTCACGAATTGTTTGTCCAATGGGCGTTCACTCAGCGGCCATTTCAAGTCCAAACATTATTTGGCGTTTGATGTACATCCATTCTAAGTATAAAGATTGACATACATTGGATGCTCCAGATTCAACATTCCAAACATTATTTGGCGTTTGATGTACATCCATTGTAAGTATAAAGATTGACATACATTGGGTGGAACAGCGTTTTAAGTCCAAATGGCAGTTGACTTCGAATGAGAATCAAGTGTGGGTCTTGTATGTTTTCAATAGTAGGTACGTCAGTTATACGTAGACTGGATGCTACGAATCGAATGTCCATTGATCGTCCATTTTATAACCATTCAAAGTACGAATAGCTATGGACTTTAAATTAACACCCATTGTAAGTACGAAAATGGACGTACATTGAATGCTTCAAGTTGCACGTCCATTGTACATAAGAAAGTCGACATACACTCTCTGCTACAAATTGAATCTCCATTGGTCGTCCATTTTACGGTTATTCAATGTACGAATGGCTACGGGCGTTGAATGAATATTGCATGTACGAAGAGTGACGTAGTTTGAACATTTCAAATTGTACCTAAATAACAACATTTGGAAGCTCAAAATATAAACAATCAAATTGATACGTACAAACACGGGCATTCAATGGATGTTTCAAATTATACTCAAATGGACTTTCATTTCATCAACAATTCAAATTCTAGCATCTTCAGACGTTGGATAGACATCTATGGTACATACAACGATGGGCATTCATTGTATGCTTCAAATTGTACGTCAATTTTTAAAGTTCCTGCTCTCACGGACACTGAATAGTTATTCATTGTCCGCACTGAAACGGATGAACATTGGATGCTTCGAAATGTACTTCTATTTACAGTTTCTGCATGTACGGACATTCCATTCATGTGTCAGCATTCACATTCGCCGAATGGATATTCGTTGTATGTATAAAAATAAAATGAAGGTATATTTCTTAAGCATAATTGTTTGCGATAAATATATTTTGATACATTTCACTGTTTGTGGCCCAACATTAACTAAATAATCTAGAAGAGGAGGCCATAATCCAATAGTTATTAAAAAAGAAGAGCATTGATTATCTTTTGGGCTTTGGCGACTCTGCCGTCTTTTGCTGAGTTTGTAAGGTTATGCTATGTACGCTTGATTCACGGGATGATTTCGTCGATTCGATTTCATACAGGGTGGGGCACTATGAATGAACTATTCTCTGGCGTCTTAACGGCAAATAAAATTAGAAAAAATTAGACGTAGAATTAAGTAGATTACTTAGGACTATAATTTAAAAAAATTTTGGAATATACAGGGTGCTCCAAAAAAGCGTGCCGTATCAAAGTTAGGTTCCTTTAAATGGAACACCCTGTATTTTATCACATTTTTGAATTGTACTATTAAAAATAATGTAAGTTCATTAACATTTCGCTATACCTATCTAGTTCAGTTTCCAGGATAAATCGATTTGTAGAACCTCCGAAAAAATACAATAACTTCAAAATGAAAACGAATAACCACATTTACTTTACACTATCTCACTAAAAGCTTTTAACATTTTGTTTCCAATATTTACTGGTGTGCTGTTTTTAATATGACAGTATAACACTAACCATTTAATACATAAATTTCTGGCTTAATTTAAATGGAACACCCTGTATCTGTTGGGTCTCTTCAACGTGAGAATTTATTATCTTTCAGTTGGTATTAGGGTTGCCTATATCTAACTCTGATAGTTTTCGAGAAATTTTAAATTTGTTTTTTAATATTTAATTATTTGCTGACATCTAGCTACCTATGACATGATGATACTCCGATGGAAAGTTTTTAAAAATTTAAAATCTGTTATTTTGACAATAAGTGCTTTGTTGTATGATTTATTATTGATAAATTGAAGGTCTCTTAAATCAGAATTTTATTGAGGGTACACAATCATTAACTTTACATTAAGATTAGTAAAAAAACTTAAAGTAAAGTAAAAATTTAAAGAAAGTATTCAAAATCATGCATATCGTGTTAACAAGCTTAAACTCTTTTAAAAAAATTATTGTTTATTTTTTTTAATATTTCTGGTGTTATTCTCTAAAAAGCTCGCATTATCCTATTCTTCATGTCCTCTGAAGTGGGTGGCTGTGTACTGTATTTGGTTTTTAATATTATTCACTTATCTGGCATCTAGTTACCTAAGAAATGTCATTCAAATAGATATTATTTTAATACCATTCCATCTGTCAAATAAATGTATAAATTTGTATATTGTGTATTTGTGTATTGTATTTGTATAGTGTTCATGTATTATTAAGTCTTAATAATTGACATAGTTATTAGTCCCTGGTTAAACATGAAAAAGTACTCTAACGAAGAAATAATAGATATGATCTTAATTATTGGTGAGTGTCATGAGAACTGTTTTTTAGTAAGTAGATTATACGCTCAAAAGTATCCAAACAGAGATCACCCTAACAGAAATGTTTTTAAAAGACTACTGCAAGTATTCAAAACTACTGGAAGCGTGCAATATACAAAAAATTTTAGACGAAAATCTGCAATTACAGACAGTTCCGAATTTGAAGTAATGGGTGCGCTTGTTGAGAATCCACATACTTAGTCAAAGATGTATAGTGAGCAAGTAGGTATAAGCAACAGAAGTGTCGCTAGGAAAATTGAAAAACACAAATTTCATCCCTACCGTTTCAAACAGTAACACCAGAGATGTTAAAGAAAGTGAACAATAACTTTTTTAAAAGAGTTGAAATTTGTATCCAACAAAATGGGCGTCACTTTGAACACCTTCTTTAAATTTTTTGTAGTTATTTTTTTATAATTTTGTATGCCCAATAATAGAGTACTTACCCCTAATAAAATTCTAATTCAAGAAACCTTCAATTTATCAATAATAAATCATACAACACAGCACTTACTGTCAAAACAACAAATTTTAAATTTTTAAAAACTTTCCATCGGGGTACCATCATGTCATAGGTAACTAGATGTCAGCAAGTAATTGAATATTAAAAAACAAATTTAAAATTTCTCGAAAACTATCAGAGTTAGATATAGGTAACCCTAATACCAACTGAAAGGGAATAAATTCCCACGTTAAAGAGACCCAACAGATACAGGGTGTTCCATTTAAATTAGGCCAGGAATTTATGTATTAAATGGTTAGTGTTATAAGGTGATATTAAAATCACCCTGTATATTATAGCATAGCAGTAAATATTGGAAACAGAATGTTGAAAGCTTCTAGTGAGATAGTGTAAAGCAAATGTGGCTATTCGTTTTTATTTTGAAGTTATTGTATTTTTTCGGAGGGTCTACAAATGATGTAAAATCACTTTATCCTGGAAACTGAACTAGTTAGGTATAGGGAAATGTTGATGAACTTACATTATTTTTAATAGTACAATTCAAAAATGTGATAAAATACAGGGTGTTCCATTTAAAGGAACCTAACTTTGATACGGCACGCTTTTTTGGAGCACCCTGTATATTCCAAAATATTTTTAAATTATAGTCCCAAGTAATCTACTTAATTCTACGTTAATTTTTTTCTAATTTTATTTGCCGTTAAGACGCCAGAGAATAGTTCATAGTGCCCCACCCTGTATATAATATATGTTAAAGAAAGTATTAAGCAGAGATAACCAAAGAATAGTGTATCTTTCATATTGATTATTTTCACAACCTATTTTTGTTTATATAATGTGCATGTCCCTAATAAAAATTATTGCAAACATGTAAAAGTGTGTGCTGATGCTGTTTTTGATATTTTGTCTCGATTTATATAAGATAAGTATACCTTTTATATTCTATATATAATATTTCTCTCAATATGAATAAAAGAAATACGAATACGTCATCTAGAAAACGTTTATGAATAAATATTATGAGAGAGCAGGGCGAAGATACCAATAACTTCAAAGCAGCAGTGAGTAAAAACATTTATCATATAAACTTTTTATATTCTTTCTTTAGTGTAAAGATTTGTCTAAGATGGGTGGAAACAGTATGTATGAGTTTATAAAGAGATGCATGTAATAGTTGTTGACCAACTCATTTACAAATGGATATAGTTTATTTGGAAGAAAAAATCAAAAAAAATCTTGGGTTTGAAATTAGCAGATTCTGTGTGATGGGTATGTAAAATATTAAACTATGTTCTGAGTACCATCTTAGAATTTTTGAATCATTTAGTATATTATGCATTAAAATGAACATATAGTGATTTTATAAAATAATCTGAAGGACTTAGATAACCAAATGGTTATTTTATTAACAATATTTAGTAATACAAACTTCATAGAACAAAACTGAACATTTTTGGATTTCCAATATAGTGTGATGAAAATGTAATATTTACAGGTGCCGCAGAAATATTTGAGGGTGAAAATACCACAAACAAGAAATTCAAGACTATATAATGAGATGGTTGAGGAGGGCAAATGAGAGAAAAAATTAATGAATTCAGAATATATATGCTATATATTTTTGCTTGTTTGCTATTATATATTTTAATGACACCATGTCAATTTGTTTTTATTATTACGAATGGTGTGTTTTAAATATACGCAATTCAATGATTATCAAACTATATCCAAAATGGTCTAGTGACTATTAAACATACTCAGGTATATTCTGGACGCCCTCAAATGTGCATCCATTACCTGTTCTCAAGTGTAACTTGATTAGGCAATCAAGAGTGTACGTCCACTGGATGACCATTGTTTTCTTGTAAAAGTCCATTGGACGTTCACATGTACGTCCATTGGCCGTTTACATATACGACCAATGACCGTCTTCATGACTCATGGACTCTACTGATTCGTAAAAGGCGAATGAAAGAGTCTTTCCTATCTTCTATCAATTCTTTACCTCTATTTCTTCTTTCTTCTATTTTAAGTTTGCTCAACCTTTTCACTTCTCACATTTTTAGACACCAGGCTATGTATGGGTCATAGTTTGGTTAAGCATATAAGCTACGTAATAACTTGAGCAAATCATCCTCCTTTTCACTTTCCCTTATTTTCTTATTATTTTACGCATGCCTGGTTCTTGACGGTCTTAGTATGGATCTAGGTTTGTCACAGCCATGGCATGGCTGCTATCCTTTCTTCTCTTTATAAACTTTGTTTCTTCTCTTCTATGCATGCCTAGTATGGATCTAGGTTTGTTATAACTACACGCCTTCTCTGTCTTCTCCTTACACCCCACCCCGTTTCTTCCTGTACATGCCTAGTATGGATCTAGGTTTGTCATACTTACCAAAATTTCTTAACCTCATTGTTCCCGTTTAACCTAGCTATGTATGGGTCATAGTTGGGTTCATCAACTTCTTTATCTTGCTGCTCTTATCACATTCTGTCCTACCCCTTCCACTCTTAACATACTCCTATGATTTCTTCTCTTCTTGTACATGCCTAGTATGGGTCTAGGTTTGCATCAACTGACTTAAATTCATAATCACATTGTGTTCTTGACGTCGGGCTATGTATGGACATAGTTTGGTCCATTAGGTCACAATCACTATGCCATTACATCTAATTCATATGTGAGACTGTCGGTTGTTGGGTTCACCTTGCCAGCGTATTTCTTCCACCTTAGTCAATAGATTATATAAGCTCCTCCATGGATGCATTTACAACTAAATATTTGATTTATGTTATCTAGCATTTCGCACGTTTAGGTTACTACGCTTGTTCCTGACTGGCTGGGGAATGGATCCAACCTCTTAATTCAGTTTCAGTATGCAGCTGAGGGATGAGGGGGATTTTGCTATTCATCTAAATTGGATGAATGTTGGGAATTGAATTTGAATAGAGTTTTTCAATTTTTTTGCTTTATTCACATCTTTAACTTCATTTTCAAATTTAAAAATAAATGTAATATTCGGGGTTCCCTACAATTTTCAGTTCGCTATAGAATTTTTTCATCTTTTCAATCATGCTTTTGATTCAGTGTTCGTCGTGTAAATATGTTGTATTGTCATGCACTTGTTTTTACGGCGCGCTGGCTTATTAGCCACCGTAATTCTAATGTCAAACTTGTCATCTGTTTTAATTCAGTTTTTTGATTTTGAGTGAATTTACATCATGTGAATTATAATTTTACACCCTTACAATAGGGTATTTTAATGTTTTGTTCCAATGACTCAATCATAACGATGATTCTATCTTGAGTATTGTTTTTGATCAACTTGATGGCTTTGACAACTACTTTTTTAAATGACGTAAGTTCAACCTTTTTTAAATTGTTTTTCAAAATTTCACAATCTTTGTAATTTTTCATAGGACGGCTTTGATAATGGCTTAACAGCCGAAAGCGCTTAGCCTGAAAGTAATAAACTAATACACACTGAGTATTCGTCGTTTTCATTCACTCAATTTACATCTAGTGTGTACACCATATCCACAGGCATTTTTAATATTTTTCCGATCCGTATCGATGCAGCCCGAACGTCGTACCTCCGGGCCCATAGAGCAATCGACTCTCTCTCTACATTTAGTCGTGGTAGAATGAGCATATCAGTTAGAAAATTAACATATCTATAATTTCCAATTACGTATCAAGCTTAATTCTAATTCAATATTATTACTTCATAATTAATGTTATTCAGAATCAGTGATGTGTGCCCGTGTGCAGGTGTACTGTAAGTACCTTAAAACTTGATAAATTCATCTTATTATTTACAACTTTATCAACATCAAACACGTTCCGTTTTTCTACGGTATTGTCGCGCTGCTGCCAAACGGTTGCCGGATTCCTACAATTTTAGTAGTAATGAACATTAAGATTTGGAACCGAATAAACCTAAGCAGCCTTATTCATAGTCGTATTTAGTGGCTACTAACACACCACTAACATCCCGCTAAAGAAATTCGTATTCATAGTCCGATTTAGTGGCTACTAAGATCGTATTTGTGTTAGTGGCCATTAAATTTCTTAGTGGCGTTACAACGGGTGTTTAAGTTACTTTTAAACATAACCTAAAACGTCAAGCGCGCGAAATCGAACGTTCACTGCATCTTTGGTGTTTTTTATTGTGTAAAGTTTATAAAAGTTTATTGTATCTTCCTAATTTGTAAAATATGGAAAAATTTCTTGATGTAAGTATATATTTTGGCTGCAGTATGTGCAGAATCATTAATCAATTAATATAAATTTCCTCTAGAAAAAAAGACCTAGGTCACAAAATTGGGACAACTATGAAAAAGATTTATTTATGGAATTTTTAAAACAAGAGATTCCCAATATTGAAAATAAAAGAAAACATACGTACTTAAATAGGGACAAGCAAAATGCTTGGGGACGCATTTGCAACAGAATGGAGGCTCATGGTATGTATAAGACTGCATACATTTCATTAAGATCATTCATTCATAAATAATAAAATTAAATTCATAAATGTTAATTTTATAAATCGGACAATCTATATGCGGATATTTGATCGATTTTGTAGTGCAATAAATACAATAATGCAACATATCAGTTGCAGTATTCAAAATGTTAATCGATGTAAAATACATTCTATGATAGGTAACCAGAGAGATATAAAACGGCTGAAGGAGCAATGGCAGCGCATGAAACTACAGGCAAAGAGGTCGATAGGAATATATCGAAAACAGTGCAATTTAACTGGAGGTGGACCTCCAGATGAAACATCTGAAATTGATTGGAAGATAAAGGACCTTCTTCCACATGAATTTACAGAAGACACCTCTGGATATGATAATGATGCCACATGTAATGTAAGTAATTTTTACTTGTATTGCAATAAATATGTAAAAGCTTTTTTATAGATACAGACTGATACTGAATCGGAGTCGACTAAAATATCCAATAATGTAAGTCAAATTAAAATTACCCAAAGTTTTTCTTCAAATATATTGTTTTCTCAGGTGACTCTTGACGAAGAAAATTTTGAATCGTTCGCCTCATCTTCTACTGGTTGCAGTAATGTAAGTTCTATGCATTTTAGTTGAAATATTACACTTGTTTTATCTATATCATGTACATTTAACTGTTTTACATTAAACTGTTTCTAGATAATTCCACAATATATTGATAAAATGTTCAAAAATTCTAAGAAATTTGACAATTTTTAAAATTTTATCAATATATTGTGGAAATATCTAGAAACAGTGAGTTTTATTTAAAACAGTAATATGAGTAGATGCTACGAAGTAAGGGTCGAGACAGTATATGTACATATAAATTACACACACTCATTTTGGTCTTTTTCAAACGCAAAACAATTTGATATTCCTCAATCCAATTTAAATTTTTTATATATTAGGATATTGTGCTAGTGGTGACCAACACTGAAAATTGTCTGGAAGAAGAAGATTGTACTGAGGACGACTTCACAATTGAAAACATTTCAGAAGAACCACCTGCTGTTCCGAGAACACCGAAACGTGCTGCTATAAAAAAAATAACAGCATACGAAGAAAAATTGTATGAGTTGAATGAAAAGCGAATGAAATTACAAATTGAGCAAGCAAGTGAAATGCATGAGGTGAGAATGGAGAATGAGAGGGCACATTTGAAAGATGCGAGAACGTTGCATGAATTGAAAGTGGCAAATGAAAAAGAATACCATACTGAAAGAATGAAATTGTTGAGAGACGGAAGAGAATGAATGGTTGTATGAATAAATGAAAATAAGTAGAAATAAGTAGTAAATATGTATGCAAATAAGTGTAAATAAATACATAAAATGTTTATATTTGTTTAATTAATATTATATATCATACATCAATTATTGTTAAAATATCTTCTAATGTAATTTTGCCGGAATATATTTCACACAGCAACTTCTTCATTGTTATAAACATTATTTTGTTCGTCTTCAACATCTTGCTCTTCTGCTTCTTGGCCTAAAAGCACATTTTGAAAAACAATTTGAATTTAAGGAGTCTTATACTTATCTCTATTTTGCAGTCTATCATTTGTTAAAATGTTATGAATAATTGCAACTGCAACTATAGCTGCCTTTGTTGTGTCCAAATTTATGTTCATCCCATTAAAAAAACATCTAAACTTATTTTTCATGACACCGAACACTCGTTCAATAATATTTCTGGTAGATATGTGTGCCCTATTATATCTTTCCTCTGCATCGTTTCTTGGATTCAATAATGGCGTCAACAAATACCTTGAACAGACATAGCCATTATCTCCTACCAAAATTCCATCAATTTTCCCGTTCTAAAATAAACACTATTTAATTTTAATAATAACTTTTTCAGTAGACACTACCTCAAATTTTCTTTTTAATGTTGATTCATTCCAAATTCTGGAGTCATGGGTGCTTCCTCTCCATCTTGCTACAACATCCCGTATTCTGCCTTTGGCATCACAAACCACCTGTTTTTATATACATAGTTAATAATTTGCAAAATAATATATAAAATATGTAAATAAAAATATATTTTTTATTTTACCTGAACATTTAATGAATAATATCCCTTCCTATTTATATACATTAATGGATTTTCACCACCAGGATTTTTTATTTTGATATGGGTGCAATCGATAGCCCCCACTATATTTGGACATTGAGCTATATTATAAAAATCTGCCTTTATAGTTGGTATTTCATCTTCCCGAGGAAAATTTATAAAATCACCTCGATGTCCAGCAATTGCTGTTACCACTCTTCTTACAATTCTGCTTAAAGTAGGTTGTGAAAATCCATGTTGCTCACCTAAAATATTACATACATATTAAACTGTATTGATGTGTTACATTTTTTATACCTGTATCATCGCCATATGCCCCTTTTGCTAAGTATCTGATAGTTGCTAATACTTGAATTTCAACTGAAATTGGGCATCCACGATTATTATGCACAGTTAGCTGTTCTCTAACCAAATCTATTATAGTGTTGGCAACTTCTTTCCTCATACGGTATTTTGTATAAAACCGTTTATCGCTATAAACAACCAAAGGATTTTGCCTTTTCAAATAAACTTTTGGATTTCTAATTAGAACATTTACTGGTTCTTCAGCTTCTTGCACCTCTGCATATACATCTATTGCGTCATCCATATTCCTAAATTAATATGTTGAACCAATATATTCTTGATTTAAATTTATTTACTTACCTTCCAATAATTAAAAATAATATGTATAAATAACACTTATTGATATAAATTAGAATTGTTCTCAACACGAGCGTATACCACAATAAAAACAAAAAACATAACCAACATTTCCCAATATAGAATAAACTTTCAAACTGCGCATAATCCAGAAAGTTATTTCGTTGTTGCCGCATTCATTTTTCTGCTACCACTATTTTAACTAGTGGGAAAGAAATACGCAACTATGAATACGAAACGTTAGTGGCTTGTTAGTATGATGTTGATGGCCACTAACTAGTTGTGTTTTAACATAATTTTAAGGAAGCGACTATGAATAAGGCTGAAGGTCTTTTAAGTGAATAGTAGAGAGTTATTGCACATCATCTGGGGTATACGGTATGCCTTACAATGACATTTACGCATGCGTAACAGTAAATAAAGAACGTCGAACGCTATATCTAAGGAATAAGGAGGAGCCTTAAACCCTATACGTTATATATATTTGGTGTTCTATGCTGTGTAATTTTATTGTTTCGTGATAAGTTAGATAGTTCTGTGTAGCTAGCAGTCTCAGACTTGACAGATAGTATTTTGCGAAGTAGTCAGCCTTAGAGAAAGTAAAATCAGTCAGCAGTTCACAGTTGTTATTTGGTGTTGTTTAATTATTTTGGTAATTGCGTTATGGAGAATCTAAAACGAGTTCGATTTTCTCAAAACGATATTTTAATATTGAACGAGAAATCGTTAGTTGCAATCCATTGGAAAACCCAACTCAATGGACAAATGTGCAACAAAATTTAAATTCAATTACTGGCAAACATTTTGCACTGAGGGCCATAAAAAGCCATGCAAACAATCTGGTCCTCAAATGGATCAAGGAAGAGAGAACGAATAGAGCTAAGTACGTTTGATGTGCACATTTTCACAAAGGATATAATTTTATAGTTGCATATGTTCATGTTAGGTCAGGTATTGAAGAAATTCATACAGAAAAGGAAGATTTGTTGCAAAATATATTTGATTTGATGCAGCAATTTCGTCATAGTAATACAAAATAATGCAATAAGAAGGATTCTTCGGTGAAAGGGCAGTTAGATAGGGATCTCTGGGCAGCAAGCAATGATCATGATTGTAAGTAGATGCTTTAGTATATTCAGGTAATCTGAGCTATTATGTATAGTAAGTTTTTCGAAATTAATGAAAAATATAAATTAACTTGCTATAATAAACTTTTATTCTAGATGCATTAGATAGAGAACATAATGTTATAAGTGAGGAATTTGTTGAGATTAATCATGATGTGGTTGAAGAAAACCAAGAAATAATAGAACATATTGATGTCGATCCTCCTACAAAAGATTCCTGTACCACAACAAAGGTCACTCCGAAGAGAAAAATTTTAGGTAAGCCATATATTCTTTGTAAGTAAAACTTTGTCATTCGTGCCCCAAATGTGTGAATAAAATGAATAACTAAATGATAAAAATAATGTGTGTAACCACAATATAGTTATTTCAATACTGTTAAATTATTTAAACAATGACATCACATTTGGTTGAAATAAAAAGTTCCCCGATATATCTGTAACTTAATATTAATTATTTTTTTCTTATAGTGCCTTCCCAAATTCGTGCCAAACGTTACCCTTTAAAAAAGGAGCACTTGATTACTTGAGTACTAAGCACGAACAACAACTCGAAATAAGAAATCGAGAATTGCAATTGGAAGAAAGGAAAATTGCATTAGAAGAAAGGAAAATTGCATTAGAAAAAAAAAATTGCATTGGAAGAGAGGCGGTGGGTTTTAGGTGAGCAGAAATTATCTGCAGAAAGTGCTGAGAGGCAATTTAGGTGGCAAATGGATCAGGAGAGGCATGCAGTAGAACTGTCTGAAAGAAAGCAGCTGCAACAAGATTTTGAATTTCAGCAAAATCTGATTGACAAGTTATTGCACACAAAATAATATGAATATATCTTGGACAAAGTTTTTTTAATGTAGTTTTATTTTTTATGTATATTGTAATTGAGCATGTACAGTGTTTTTTCCGTATCTCGCGTGTCACTTGTGTCTTACACAAATAGCTATTATTTTTAACAGGCTTTGGTATTTTCAATTTATTTACCAGTGTTTCATCATACACAGAAGATAAGAGTGAGAAATAAAACAAATACATAAGAACATATATTTTTATTTATTACATTTCTTGTATTAAAAATTTTAAAAATGACACCTTCACCACACTACACTTCACACCTAAATACATATTTTGATAACTAAGTTATCAATATCACTCTCCGAGTGTGTAGATTTCCTACTGATGATGATAACTTAGTTATCAAAATACGTATGTACGTGTGAAGAGTGTGTGTGATGAAGAGGTCATTTTTACAATTTGTAATTGTGTGACACCACAGCGTCTAACCAGTCTTCACACATTTCTTCTAAAAATTTATGAAAGGTATTCCTCCAAACTTGGTGGAATAACACGAAAATAAAAAGATGTCTGGTTTCTGTACAGACAACTATGACAATTTGTTAATAAAACTGCAACTTTATAGAAATTCTCCACGTCCTGAAGTAATAGTTTCTGATTTTTTTTGAAGTCTACAAAAGCAAACTCACTGATCACTTTTTGAAAACCCCATTCCACGCTGACCCTAAGACTACTCATTGCTGTATTGAAGTTTTGCTGCTCCTCTGTAACAGGATTGGCATATGGAACAAGTAACAGTTCTCTTATACCATAACCTTGATCTCCATACAACACATATTGCCCATTGTGAAATACTACGTTTCTTTGTAATTGGTCATATATTTCCGAATCTCTAAAGATGGCTGCATCATGATTTCTTCCTGGATAAGCTCCATTTAAATTGATTACAATTCCATCTGGAGTAATCACCGACTGATACTTAACACAATGCAATCTCTTGTGTCCAGAATAATATTCCTGTTGATATCGTTTTGGTCGACATATAGCTCTGACAGTTCCATCAATGAAGCCCCAACAGTTCCTTATTGGAGCACCTGCATTAGTTATTGCCTGTAACATTAAATTAATGTACAATATTATACTTGCCACTTAAACATAAAACAAAGTTTTCACTTGGGAATATGTAATCAGGCGTTCTCTATTCAGCCATAATACATTATCTAAATTCTCTAAAGCATGTCCAAAATTTGCCAAAATTAGGGTAGCAAGTTTATTCGATATTTGGGAAATTGATTGTGCACTTAGACCAAATATTTTTTCCAAGTCCTTCAATCTATTTGGATAAGCTAATCTTCTAAGCAAAATGCACAATCCTTCAACTCCTGTAACACGAAATTAGGGGTAATAGGTATTTTTTTACTATTATTAGGAGAAAATCAACCTGATACATTTCTCGTTCTTGTTCTAATTACAGCTGGTAACCTAAGTCTTTCTGCTAACAATACAATATGTTCTCTTTCAAATCGGAAATTAGATTTTATATAACTGGGTAACATTAACTGTAAATTGAGGCGATCATACATATTTCTTCGTCGACCTTCCATATGATTGATAAGGTGAAATAATACGGCTTCCTCTATGTCTTCATCTTCATGTTCTTCCTCAACAAAAACATTCAAAAGTTCTTCCATAATTTTGTTGAAAAATACTTTTCTATCATCAACTCAAGCCCAATATCCAATCCAATAAAATAATTCCACTATTATATTTTGACAGTTGACATGACCACCCCACCATTAGCATGCAATAACTCACATTTTCATGCATACCTTACATCGCCATAGCGCTAAGGTATAAAGTATACGGTATACATTCTGCAAGTTTGCAATAACTCTCTAGTAACTGTATTTATTTATATTTTTTATGGTATAAAGATCGATTCCACCATTCCAGAATTTTATTTATTCCTAAATCTAATAGTAGCTAGCGCTTTTGCCAGCTGGTCCTTCGAAGCTTAATTCATCTACATCTCTGCCAATTGGATTTGGCCAGTGTAAATTGGAAACCGCTCAAAACATGTGCGAAAGGAAAATCAACCAGCAAACCTCGCTACGGCGAACTCCTTAAAAAATGCACATGCAAAAGCAAACTAGTTCCCTCACAAATATTAACGCCTCCACCATTATATAATAGATCGTAGCCTGGGAGATATAAATCATTTATATTTTAAATTTTTCTGGTTTCTATTAAAATGACACATTCTATTTCCTTGCTAAATTCAGATAAACATGTTTTGAACCCATCTACATTTTTCTAATAAACTTATTTAACAGCAATGTTGAACTTTTATTTATCCCATGTATTCCATATGAAGGAACGTCCATTAAATAAAATTGATATTGAAGTAGTAATTGCCACGGCAATATTGTGTTTTCTTCTGATTTTAGACTAATATTTTAATGTCTCATGTGATAGAGTCATTTAAATTAGATTTTCAAATTTTAGGAAAATTTGAGTTGCACTTAAAAAGTACAACAAATTATTTTCAATAAGCAATTCAATAAATTTGCAAAATTCCTACTACATTTTCCAGAATAAATTTTTAATTTTGTAATTTCTCCCAAGTTTAACGAATTCTAAATATTTTTACAATTTGTTACAGACTACTATTCTGATTCAAGTAAACAATCTAAGAATAATATTGTTAATATAATAATGGCTACAACAAATTTTGTGAAGGACAATATGTTGAAAAGTTAGCATAAATTTTAACATTATTTTTTGTAAAAAGTCATAGGGTTTTCACGAAATTTTTTGAATTGGAAATAGGTACTTATGGTGCAAATCAAATTTTCTTTTTTTCACATGTAAGTCCTGTCAAAGAATTTAAATTTCCCGCCGAAGTCAATATTTTAAATATCCCTCTCCTCATTATTTCCGATGCAGAACTGTAGAGGGAGCTAAATCGGTCTAATTTTACAGTATTGGCGTGGAGCGCCTAGGGGTTAGTAGTCTGTGGGAAGCATTGAAAATGAGGAAAGTCGAAAGCGCTTTGCAATAAAGAGAATTTACACACTTAAATACAAACCTCTACACTATTTATTTATTATTTGAACAAGTGTATTCAGCTTCACATATTTATTCTATTATTTATTTAATAGAACTTGACCATTCTGATGCCAATGGTTATTTGAAGCGTTATGACATTTAATTGAATCAAAAGACATACCTTTTACAAATTTAATTCGTTTTTGTGCTGACACCACTAATGTAATGGCAGGTGAATTTCACTCGATGTTTTCATTACTGAAAGAAGAGCTACCTAACATAATTTGCATAAAATGTTCATGTCACCTTATTCACTTAGCAGCCTCAAAGGCTTGCACACATCTTCCATGCTCAGTAGAAGATTTGTTGCGAAATGCAGCAGCCATTTTAAAGGTTAAGGTTAAAAAAATTTGAAAATTTTCAAACTTTCTTCAAGACTGAAATACATAAAATTCTATCTCCTGCCATCACAAGATGGTTGTCATTAAAGGATTGTGCTGATCGAGTAATTGAGCAATACATACCCTAACAGGCTTATTTCAGAGAAGCTGTTTTTGAAGATCCTGCAATCACAACTGAAAATATTTTCTCAACTATGGAAAATAAATTTACCATTATCTATTTAGAATTTATGTGATTATACCGTTGGCTTATTAACAGATTTCAACCTAATTAATCAATCAGAGCAGCCTTTATTATTTAAAGTGAAGTCAGAAGTTAAGAACTTGCTCGAAACGATATGTTCAAATTATATAGATATAAAATACTGGGTGTCTCATTATATTCTGATTGTTTTTAAGAGCTTATATATTCGAAACGGTTCTAGATAATAAGACGCGGTTTTCACAGTTAGGTTTACAATTACCGTAAGTTTTGTTGTGACGTATTTATATAAATGGACTACTTCCGGTTTACCCGCTAGAGAAGTGGCGTATTTTCAGATTATCGTAGATGTAATTTTTTAAATTGGACATCCTGTATATTCAGCAATTTCTTAAAAGACGCATATTTTTACTTTATAACGGTATCTTACAGTTTAAAATCGGTGCACAGAAAGCGAAGTTAGATCACTGGGATACTGTTATGATTCAGATATCTTATTAATAAATAATAATCAAGGAGGCGTTAATACGTCACATCACAAAGATATTGCGATCATTGACAGAACGTCACTGTGTTTTGTATTCAATAGAATTGAAGTGTTTAATCTCACAAAATGCAGTATACAGCACAAGAAAAATCTCAAACAATATTTTTATATGCCCAAACTCAATCCTATGTTCAGACTAGAAGACGATTTAGAAGACAGTTCAATAAAAATCCTCCTGCTACAAATACCATTAAAACATGGTTAAGCAAATTTAGGAATACTGCTTCTATATCAAGAAAAAGGAGAACTGTGAATGGAAATTTAGAAGAAATGTTATCTGTTTATGAGCTTGTACAGAGAAATCCGAAAATTTCAATGAGAAAAATAACATCAAATTTGGAAATGGACAAAACTAAAGTTTTTAGAATTCTAAAAGTTCTCAAATTTAAACCTTACAAAATTCAAGTTGAAAAAAAAAATTAACGATCGTTACCGTGCTAAAAGAGTGTTTATGTGTGAAACTTTAATAGATTTGTTCAGAGCATATCCAAATTTTAGAATTATCATGTCTGATAAGGCTGCGTTCCATATAAATGGACGAGTTAATAAACATAACTGTAGAATCTGGGGATTAGAAAATACAAGAGAATCTCATCAAGATGAAAGAGATTCTCCTAAAGTTAATGTTTGGTGTGCAGTGTCTCTTGAAACATTAAATGGGCCTTTCTTTTTTGCAGAAAATACAGTTCGTGGTAATAATTATACCGATATGTTGGAAAACTTTTTCTATCCCCAGTTAAAACAAGATGGTATTTTAAACCAAAATGTTTACTTTCAACAAGACGGTGCTCCATCCCATTATTCCAACATAGCAAGAGAATCTGTTAACCAACAATTTGGAAATAATTGGATTGGTAGGAGTGGTCCAATAGAATGGGCTCCAAATTCTCCAGACAAGACTGTTCCAGATTTTTTTGTATGAGGATATGTGAAAGAGTCTACAACCTGATGCCTGCTACTATTGAGGAATCAAAAAATAACATACGGCAGGTAATGGAAAATGCTGACAGCAGCATTTGACAACTTAATGGTACGATTCCACAAATGTATAGACCAAGAAGGAAGACAGATCGAACATTTGTTTTAGAGTGTCATAAAACATGTTCTGATTTGTTTTTTACTGTTCACTTTTAGTTACTAGCTAATAAAGTTTTTGGTTATGACAATTCCAACTTTATATCTGAATCATTACAGTATCTCAGTTAAAGTTATCTAACTTCGCTTTCTGTACACCGATTTTAAACTTTAAGGTACCGTTATAAAGTAAAAATATGCGTCTTTTAAAAAATTGCTTTATATTCAGGGTGTCCCATTTAAAAAATTACATCTACTGTATTCTGAAAATACACCACTTTTCTAGCGGGTAAACCGGAATATATGAATGTGTCACAACAAACTTACGGTAATTTTAAACCTAACTGTGAAAACCGCATCCTATTATCTAGAACCGTTTCGATGATATATGCTCTTAAAAACAGCTCTTAAAAAAAGTATATTCAAAAATTAACAACAAACAGATTCAATGTACAGTTAAATATTGTTTGTGCCAAAATTAAGAAAGATTTTATTGTCTGTCAAAAGATTAGGAGACACCAGTATCAAAGTAGTATTCGAGAATGGTTTAGTAAAATTCTTTGAAGCCAATTAGGGCTTAATAGGCGTAGGTTGCAGAAATAATCTATATGAGATAAAATTTTAATTAATCAAACCTGAATGTTTAATTATAGAAATGATTAATAATAATAGTTTAATAATTTGGCATAATAGATTTGCACACAATAATTTTGATAGCTTGAGAAATTTGATAGGAAACGATATGGTTTTGGGAATCAATAAGAATGAAAGAATATCTAAATTGGATTTTTGTGAAGGTTGTGTAGCAGGGAAAATGTCCAGGTTGCCTTTTAGCATTAGATTTAAAAGTACACGATTATTGGAAATAATACACACCAACGTATGGGGGCCAATTAACCCAATAACATTTGATGGCTATAAATACTTTGTAACGTTTATTGAAGATTTTTCTAACTTCACCATAACTTATTCAATAAGAACTAAAGATGAGTTGTTCTTTAAATTCCGGGAATATGTAAACATGGTAAATTCAAAATTCAATTCAAAAATTTCAAAATTGCGCTGTGACAATGGAGGGGAATATATTTCATCCCAATTTAAAGACTTTGTAAAGATCAGGGTGTAATATTAGACTATACTACACCATACACTCTACAATTAAACGGTAAAGCAGAACGTACGAATCACACTTTAGTAGAACGAAGCAGAGCCATAGTTAATCAGGCAAACATTCCAAAACATTTTTGGGGTGAGGCTATCAGGGTAACAACTTATATCTTAAATAGAAACCCTACTAGTCACACCATCAGAGATCTGTAGTAGGACTCCGTGCACTATCGTATTCTAGCTGTCGCTTTCTATCATAGAATTCTACTGTAGAAAGCGATAATCGAATTTGATAACACTCTGTGTTGTAATCGCCTTCTCTTCGGGTATTTCCGGAATTGATAGGGTAATTTGTTGGTTTTTTTATTTAATAAACGTCAATCTCACATCTTATGTGTGTAATTTGTATTTTTATGAGTTTGTTGATGGATCTTATTCAAATTGCGACTAAAGGCGAGTTTAAACAACTTTTATTTTGCAAAGTAAAAGCGTTTAGATAATTATGTTTCCTATAAACAATTTTAATTTGGTTGTTACTGAACAGGAAGAAAGGTTAAAAACAAGAGTGGAAAACATCGAGCGAAGAAATATGCGTGTTGAGGCAGACTGTTTTACAATTGTAGATATTCGCTTCAAGGAATTATTTCGCCTAACCAAGGATATGGCTCAGTTCATACTTAACGGTAGTATACCTCTTTTAATCCAGGGAAATAACCCAGTAGCTATAGCGCCAACAACAAAATGTTTGGCTGCATTGCATTTTTATGCTGCTGGAACTTACCAGGGGGTAATTGGACCAAGCTATGTCTCAATGGCACAACAAAGTGTTTCTAGAGCCATTGAAGAAGTAACTGAAGCAATAGTACATATGAGGCCAAATGGATTCAGTTTCCTTTAACTCCCGAAAGAAAAAATACCATTAGGCATAGGTTTATGGAGGCCAAATATTTGGGTTTTCCTCACATAAATCCAGCAATAATCGCCAATGTTCTGCACGAA
The DNA here is from genome assembly GCA_963921935.1 of Galeruca laticollis. Classification (NCBI taxonomy): domain Eukaryota; kingdom Metazoa; phylum Arthropoda; class Insecta; order Coleoptera; family Chrysomelidae; genus Galeruca; species Galeruca laticollis. The sequence goes on from OY998181.1 coordinate 144,307,199, forward strand.
CACGCATATTTATAATTTTTAATAATTATTTACTACTTTACTAATAAAAATAAAAAAAAAATGACAGAACATCGACAGGTTAATTTGCTTCCCAAATAGAATACGAGACGTCCATACACCTCGCCAGAAGTCGATCGCTTTCGTGATAAGAAATCTATTTTACGCGCGTACAGAGTGCCAGTGGTATAGAATTTAGGCGATTTATAGAATTCTATAGGACACAGAGTCCTAGCCCTGGTATGGCAGGAAACCAAATGTGTCCAATTTAGAAATATTCGGGTCAATTGATTAGGAGATGAATATGATACAAACAATGGAAGCAACCCAAGAAGCAGTCAGGCAGGCAACAGAAGAACCAATCGAACAATACACACACCTAGCTGCCAACAAGACTATGAAATGTACATGTCTTTCAATGCAATGAATTATATAAATGACATACCAATAAGATATGAAGATTTAGATAAAAGGAAAGATAGGGAATTTTGATTCATGGCAATGGAAAAGGAAATGAATTCATTAAACAAGAATGAGACTTGGGAATTGGTAGAGAAAATACTAAAATAATCGACACAAAATGGGTATACAATCATAAGCCGTTAGAAGATATAGAAAACAGATACAAAGCACGATTGGTAGCTAGGGGGTGAATATGACTCATTATATTCGCCAGTAGCAAGGTTGCGAACAATAACAATGTTACTAATTATAGGGAATCAGCGATGTTTCTATTTTAAACAACTAGACGTGAGGTCTGTTTTTTTGAATGCAAAAATAAAGGATGATATTTATATTTACCCACCAAAAAGTTTGAAATGCAACTGAAACAAAGTCTTGAAATTAAAGAAATTTCTTTATGGTCTAAAATACTCATCTAAACACTGGAATAAAGAAATAAATTATTATTTGTTAGACATTGATTTCACACGGTCTGAAAATGACTATTGTCTTTATATTCTATTATCACAGGAGGAAAGGATTTAATAATTTATGTTGGTGACATAATTATTACCGGGCCAAACTTAAACGTAATAAATGAAATAATTTCAAAACTAGTTTCAAAATTTGACATAAAAATTAAAGGCAAGCTGGAATATTTTCTCGGACTTGAAATTCTATATGACAGGAAAGAAGGGATATTAAAATTAAGTCTATTGAAATATGCTAAAAATATTTTTAAACGGTTCAGTATGGAAAACTGTAGTGGTACAAATATACCAATAGATCAAAAATTAAAATTAAATATTTGTAGTAAAGATCAAAGTATAACTTCAAAACCATTTAGGCAAATGATTAAAAGCCTTATGTATTTGATGCTTGGTACCAGACCAGATATGCTTTGCTTTAAACATTTTCAGTCGTTACCAGGATAAATACACAAATGAAATATATAATCACCTGAAAAGAATTCTAAGATATCTTAACCCTTAACTACTACCACTGGGTCACATTGACCCATGCGCAATTGGTAATTTGTCAGTGCGCCATTCTACGGAGATTCTATTGCTTGGGCTTCTCAGTATGCTCTAGGTAGCCAGAGAGAACACATGCGACGGCGTTTTTAGTTTAAATTAATTATCGCAAGTCTGTTAGAACGATCATATTGGGTCAGAGTGACCCAGTTATAGTGTAAAAGTTATATTTGAGTCAGGTAGGTAATTGTTCCCTACAAAATAGTATTCGCTAAATATAACTGTATTTCCTAATAACTACTTTATTTTTTAGAAAAATGAATAACCGTCCTCTTACTGAAAAGGAACACGTAGAATTAGCTGAAAGTGACGAATTTTGGCTAGCTGATGACAACCCTCAAGAAAATAATGAAAATATACCTCTTTCAAGCAGTGATAAACTAGATGCTTGTAAAAATATTAAGATAAGAAGAAGAAGGTGAAGAAATACAAAGCGATCATTACACTGATAGTGAAGAAGAGTGGGAACCTAACAATAATGAAAATTTAGAGAGTGACGATTCTGTTGAGAATGATACGGTGGTTGAAAATAATGAACAAATTGATGAATCCCAAAGAGAAAATATAGCGCCAGAAAATGAACAAACAAGAAAAAATTATTGGTATGGTAAAAAAGACAAAATGGCGTCAAAGGTTTAGCACGTGAACATCCTCCTACAACTCCTCTAGAAAGTTGGATATTACTTTTTGATGACTCAATGATAGAAAGTATTGTGCAATTCACGAATCAACGTATTGACATAGTCGCTGCTAAATACAGTCGATGCAAAAGAAAGAAAAATGCTCGCCGATCATTTTTTCCAACATTTATCAAAAATACAGATAAATTGGAAATTGAAGCGTTTATTGGTCTCCTTTACCTTCAAGGTTTGTTCAAGTCAGGCCATGAGGACTTAAAAAGTCTATGGGCTACGGATGGTACAAGAAGGGATCTATTTAGAGCTACTAGCCACTAGTACCTTTTAGAGGAAGTTGTGGATTTCGAATGTTCATACCCAACAAACCCGCAAAGTACGGCATAAAGGTACAAATTCTTGCAGATTCTCAAACAAATTATATGCTAAATGCTGAAATTTACGCTGGAAAAGATCCTACAGAGAAAAAAACAAACAACTTTTCAAATCCAACCCAAGTAGTTCTTCGTTTGGTGGAATCTTCAAATGACATTCTACAAAACTTTTCCAATCTCCCAGATGGTTCTTTTAACAAATCTGCTAAAAGTGTCAGTAGTCACCGTTTCTAGTGTCGTGCCATTATATCTACAAATTATGCCGTTTCAATAAAATAATGCAAAGAAACATATAGCTTTTCACAATAGCGAATACATAATTACATGCTTACATTTTTGTGCTGTGATTAAGTGATACCATCCACCATCTTCTTTTTCTAGGCTTCCTTTGGTTCTTCACTAACTGCATATAAGCACAACTCAAAACTACAAAAGCTGCGGTAGCAATTACTGCAGCTTCTTGATCATCAGCATTCATTTTCCAAAACAACAGTTGCCAAAAACCAATTCAAATTCACCCCTGGGCCTATGCTCGGAGGAACATTTCTTGTTCCCACATAGAGTGCTCGCATAGAAACTATGCCCGGCAAATGAGCATATGTGTATATACAGCTCGTCAATTAACAATATATTTTGGCAAATACCTTTTCCAATGGCAAATAATCGAGATTCGGCGAATACCGAATGTGTGGCGCCGCCTTAAAATTAACTGCCCCGAACTCCTTTCATCTATCTCATTCAATATGCCTAGACGTCGCACTCGTACAATACTAATGTTTCATATACCGAATGCGTTTTTAACAGCTAGGGATCCTTTTGTGACTATTATGAAAATAATAAATATTTACAACTTATTAGTGGATATTGATTGGTGTTTGGCCGAATGGGAATTTTATAATCTGATACTAGGTCATATTTTAAATACCTCTATAAACTATATAGGCTGTTGCAAACCTGTTCGAGCCTCTACAATTCACACTTGGGATATGCTATTGATTATAAATTATTTAATGAAATTAACTGTCTTGGCCCTTACTTCGTCGAAACTACTCATATTAATGTTTTAAATGAAACTCAACGTTTCTAGCTAATTCCACAATATAATGAAAAATGTTGAAAATTCTAGTGGAATTAGCTAAAAACGTTGAGTTTCATTTAAAACATTAATATAAATTATTTGTTAATGTATTATATATATGAAATTGACTGTCTCGAACCTTACTTCGTGGAATATGCTCATATTAGTGTTTTTAAATGAAACTCAAGGTCTCTAGTTAATTCCACAATATAATACAAGTTATTGAAAATTCTAAAAAATTGACAATTTTTTAGAATTTTCAATAACTTGTATTATATTGTGGAATTAACTAGAGACCTTGAGTTTCATTTAAAAACACCATTATTATATATATATATATATATATATATATATATATATATATATATCAGCACTACAGGCCTATCTGGCCCTCGGCTTCGAGATCTTTCACTCTCTCTCCATTTTTTTCTATTCCTCGCCTCGTTCTGCCAGTTCCTTACTCCCACTGATCTCAGGTCTCTCCTAACCTCCTCCAACCATTTCTTCTTTGGTCTTCCTCTTCTCTTTTTACCACCTTCTCCCCCTTCCAGCACACGTTTTACCCATCTACCTTCTGCCATTCTACCTATACGTCCTAACCATCTCGCTCTCTGTGCTTTAATTATATGGGTTATACTTGGGTGATTATACAAATCTGATAATTCTCTGTTTGTTCTTCTTCTGTATATTCCATTTTCTTTTATTCCATCATAAATCTTTCTGAGCATTTTACGTTCCCATATCTCTAGTTTATTCTGCTATTTTTTGTTCATTGTCCAGGTTTCACAAGCGTAGGTAACTGACGGTCTTATTATTGTTTGGTACATTCTTATTTTAGCTGTTCGTGATATGTCTTTTGAGTTAAACATCTGTGATACCATTCCTGCTGCTTTACTGCCTTTTGTTAACCTTTTTTCTATTTCCCTTTCTTCGTCTCCTTTATTTGTGATAGTGACTCCTAAATATTCGATTTGTTCCACTTTTTCTATTTTGTAGCTTTTGTTTCCATAACAATTTATAATAATATCGGTTTTTTTCATTATCCTTCATTACCATGTATTTTGTTTTTTTCTCGTTGATCACTAGACCATATTCTCTTGTCTTCTCTTTTAGTAGCTTAAATACGCTTAGCAGTTCTTTCCTGGATCTTGCCATAAGTACTATGTCGTCCGCATATGCTAGACACTGATGTTTATTCCCATAAATTAAACCTCGGGTTTTTATACCATTTTCTCTTAGTATAATTTCCTGAACTAGGTTAAAGAGGGTTGTGGATAATGGGTCTCCTTGTCTCAGACCTTTCTCTATCTTGAATTCGTTAGAAGTACTGCCCTCCAAAATTACTTTGCTCTCGGTTTCTCGTATGGTCATTTCCACTAGTCAATTTACCTGGTATTTTTAACTTTCTCATTGCCTCATACATTTTTTTTATTTTAATAGTATCATAGGCTTGTCTGTAATCGATGAATAGCATATGCAGACTTAGATTTTGTTCGTAAGCATTCTCTTGAAGTTGTTTCATAATGAAAATTTGGTCTATTGTCGATCTACCTGCTTTAAAACCTCCTTGGTATTCTCCTACATTTTCATTGTGGTATTTGTCTAATTGATTTTTAAGTATTTTTGCCAGAACTTTGTATGTTACATCTAAAAGTGCTATTCCGCGGTAGTTATCGCATTCTTCCTTGGGACCTTTTTTGTGGATTGGAATTATTAATGCCTCGTTCCAATTTTTAGGTCTTTTTTCTTATCGCCATACTTGTTTTAACAACTGCCATATTCTCTCCGTTAATTCTTCGCCTCCATATTTTAAAATTTCTATTGGAATGTTGTTTTCTCCTGCACTCTTATTATTCTTCATATGTTTTAAGCATTCTGTCACCTCCAGTTTTTTTGGGGCTGTTATGGCTAGATCTTCCTCGTCACAATTTTCTTCCTCCATTTCATTATCATTTTCGCCTAGTTCTTGCTCACCATCATTTAGTAATTCCTCAAAATACTGTGCAAATCTATTTTTTCTTCCCTATCCCCTATTAGATATCCCTCTCTGCTTTTCAAAAAATAAGGTGCTTTCCGGTTGTGGCCTTTCCCTTCTCTTATTTCATGATAAAAATTTCTCACTTCTTTATTTTTATAAGCTTCTTCAATTTTTATTAATTCCCTTTCAAAGTAATTTCTTTTGTTCTTTCTGCATATTTGTTTAACTTCTTTCCTTGCTTTTTTATACTCTAGTCTATTTTCTCCACTGTTTTCTTTTAATAGTCTTTTTCTGATTTTATTTCTTTTTTGCAACGCCTGTTTACATTGTTCATCAAACCACTTATCTTTTTTTCTTCCCTTGGGGCTCCCTAGTATCCTATTTGTTACATCTCTCATTACAGTTTCTATCTGTGACCATTCTTCTTCTAGTTGCTCGACGCAAGCTCTTAAATTTAATTCTCAATTAATTTCTTGTTGGAAGTGATTTACTTTGGTCTCGTCCTTCAATTTTTCTAAATCGTATTTTTTCCGTTTTTTTTATCTTGTTCAATTTTAGGTGGCTTATCTTTATTCAGTTTTGTAATTACTAAAAAGTGGTCACTATCCGCATCAGCTCCTCTATAACTTCGTACATCTGTTACCCTTTTTAAGTGCTTCGTTTCTATTAAGACGTGATCTATTTGGTTTTTTGTTTTGCCATTTGGTGATAACCAGGTTTCCTTGTGGATGTTCTTATGGTCAAATGACGTACTTACGATTTTCATTCATTTTCTAAAGAAAATTCTATGAGTCGCTTGCCATTATCATTACTGAGTGCGTGTCTACTTTTTCCTCCCGTTACTTTTATATACTCTTCCTCTTGTTCGACCTTTGCATTCATATCCCCTATTACACATTTAACATCAAATTTCGATATTTTATTGACTGCTTGTTCCAGTTCTTCATAGAACTTTGCTTTCGTGTCTTCATCTTTGTCCTCAGAAGGGGCATGCGCATTAACTAATGTCGTTTTCCTGTGTTTTCCTTTGATTCTTATTCTACATAGCCTATTTGATACTCCCTCAAAATCTATAATATTTGCTTTAAGTTGACTGCTTACTATAAACCCTGTACCCAGCATTCTATTATCTACTCCACTATTAAAGAACATATAATCGTCTATCTCTGTAATTACTTTCCCTTTTTGTTTAGTTTCTTGTATTGCTAAAACATCTAATTTGTATTTTCGCATTTCATTGATCAAGTGTTTTATGGCCCCCTCCTCAAATGTACCTCTCACGTTCCATGTACCTATTCTCATTCCATATTGTTTCTCTTTTTGTTTTCGTTTAACGCCGGAGTTTACCTTAAGTTGTTGCTTTCCTGTAATCATTTTATCTATACTATTCTTCATCTTTTGCATTTCCTTGTCCATTTCCATTGCCTGGTCTACTTTATTTTCCTCTGCCTCTGAGTTTATGCTTGTCGCCACTGTTTTTTTGTCGATAAGTTCTGTTTTGTTTTTTCCAGCTTCTCTTCCTCCGTGTTCCATCTACACTCCTCTGTTTCTACGTACATTTTTCTGAACCCAATTTTCACTCGTTTTCCTTTATCTCTTTCTTCTACAGCTTTCATTCTGATCTTTTTTTGAATTTCTCTATCCTTCTTCGACAAGTCATCCTGGATGAACAATCTCTCTTCACTTTTAAATCTCAATTTTTGTTTATTGAGCATCACCTTCCTTTTATCTTCTTGGTTTGCCAGTCTTACTAAGCATGTTTTTTCTCCTAACTTTACTGAGCTTTCTACCGCTGTCTTTATTTGTAATTCTTTTTCTAGGAATTTCTCCATTTTATTTCGTAGTTCTTCTGGATTATTTGTCTCTATTCCTACTCCCTGAACCACTATATTGTTTTTTTTCGCTTTCCAGTCGTTCCAATCTGTGGTCCATATTGGTTATTGTTATCTTCATTTTTTCATTTTCTTTCATCATTTTCTTCCCTCAGTTGTTTCATTTCTTCTCTGTACTCCTTTTGCTCCTCTCGTGTTTTCTTAATCTCCATGCTCATTTCCTCCATTTTGTCTCCTATTTTTTCCATCATATTCATAATTTTTTCTATATCACTTCCTATTTTTGTCGGCGATCTCCCTATTTTCTTAGTTTTTTTGGAAATATCTTCATCCATATCATATTCTTCCTCTCTGTCGCTCTTCCTCTTTTTGCCATATTCATTATCACTCATTTCTTTCTATTTTGAATTTAATCGCTTCAATATTAGAAAATTTTACGTCCGTCCCTGTCTTAAGTATATCGTTCGACAAGTTATTGAATTTTATCAATAAACTTGTTCTTATCGCCAAACACACCGTGCAAAAAGCTCTAAGGCCAGTCAACCCGTCGGACCTTGAACTTTTATCAGTGATATTTAGCTTGACTAATTGTTATTTATGTTAGGTATATTTGTGACAAAACTATACTTACACTTACTTGAATACTGTCGAATTTTCACTGGACACTTTTATCCTTATATTAAAAACTTCATACACTGTTTTGCTGATTATATTACTCGTAATTCCCGTGTAAAACGAAGTTTATAACGGAGCAGAAATCAACACAACTTTCCAGTCTCGTACCAGGACCGGATATCTTGTTAATGTATTACAAATCATAAATTATTGACCATGTAATTAGGCCTTTAGGTCTGTTTGGTTAATAATAAATAAATAAATAAAGAGATCCATCATAGTTTTAATATGTATGAGAATACGTCGTAAGTCCATCAAAAAAATACTGGATTATATAATTTCGAAATTTTTCTTTTTAAAATAATGTATAAGATTATTTTAAATTTATTAAATGAATTAAAGAAGTACTAAATAATGAATTGTAAGGTGTACTAAGTTTTAAGTGCCTCCTGTAAAATTTTGTGTTTAGGACAAACGGTATTTTTCGATTAAGCCGACGTATGCCAAAAGTGAAATGACATATGACAATAGAAGGAAAGGTAGTAGTTGTAAGTAGAATAAGAACATATTGTAAAGTTTTTATTTTTCTTATATTTTAGTAAGTACTTCCCAAACCTCCACAGATACTCTACCAAAAATACTTCACTTTTTATAATTTCTCTCGCTTATCGCAGTTTTTGAATTTTTTCCTGTGAATTAAAATTTCTAGCGCCCTTTAATTACCTTTCCGGTTGATTAACGTTCCAAAAATAAACCCACGACTCTTAGCTCTCCAACCAAAACAAGAGTGCCGTTCGCATACGTCCTAATTGTTCATCGCCCACTATCGTTCCAAATAATAATACGTTATCTTGGTCCCATCCAAGGAAACTTGGAGAAATTGGTACCGAACAATTAGGACGGTAACGATATAATGCAATGTTCATTATGAGTTTGGAAAAACCAAGATTCGTTAAATAAAAAGATAGAAGAAATTGTGACAAATAATTACTTTTGTGCCATCCCACCTACAAATCCTAAGAGGTTATGGGCTCAGGAGCATTCGATGAGAAGAAATAAGTGAAATATTTAATGATAAAAGAAAAACAGGTTAGATGAGAAAAACACAAGGTACGAAATTCATTAACATTGAATCATTAATATATACCATTACTGGAAATTTCGCATGGAAATAATATTAGCCGAAAATGGTGTGCTAGAACATATACAAAAGAAAATTCACGGCAAGTTTAAACGAAGAAGAGAAAAGAAAAATGATTGCAGAGCTAAATCACTGTTGGTACAATGTGTCAATGACTCTCAATTAGAGTACTTACGAAATAAAGACAATGTATTTGACATGTGGAACGTTCTTGTAGAGAGATACAAAGAAAGGGCCTTCCAGGACAGTTATTTGTAAAAAAATTGCTCTCTATGAAAATGAAAAAAGGAGAATGTTTGGAAAATTTTATGACTCAGTTTGAACAAGTTTTAAGACAGTTAAAATCAACAGGTGTAGCTGTGGATGAGAAGGATATAATTTGCAATTGCAATACAAAAGAGCCGTGCGCTGATTAATAGTTCAAATCTAACAAAACAGTTTTGGGGGGAAGCAGTGCAAACAGCTGCTTATATTATCAACAGAGGCCCAGCCAATGCATTAAACAACAAAATTACACCTGCAGAAGTTTGATATAGAGAAAAACCTATGGTTGACAATCTAAGAGTTTTTGATAGTATTGCATATTACCATATACGAGGTCTGACAATTAAGTAATGCGACCGATTTTTTTTCTCGGCCTGTGGTAACACTGCGAATCTGTAACTCAGCTACCGTAATAGCAGATCCCTACTCTCTCGATTGAGACCTTGACGACTCTTGTACGATCATTTCTTCGCCAGCTGTTCAGTGTTTTGTAACAACACGCGAGTAGTGCATGTCACGAAAATGGAAGAGAGAAATTTAGAGCAACGGTGCGCAATAAAATTTTGTGCGAAACTCGGCGAAACCGCGACAGAAACTTATGAAAAAGTACTTAAAGTGTATGGTAGTGATGCCCTAAGCCGTAGTCAGGTGTTTCGGTGGCATGCCGATTTTAAAAATGGCCGTGAGAGCGTCAAAGACGAAGCGCGGAGCGGAAGGCCAATTCAAGTGCGAACCGACACGAATGCGCAGCGCGTGCGCACCCTTATTCGTCAAGACCGGCGACTAACCATTCGAATTATGGCTGACGAGTTGAATATTAACCGGGAAACAGTTAGAAAGATTTTAACCGAAGATTTCGCCATGAAAAAGCTGTGTGCGAAGATGGTACCGAAGAACCTTTCAGATGAGCAAAAAGCCCACCGATTGAACATCGCTCAAAATCTTCTCGAGCAGGTTGAAAGTGATCCAACTCTTCTCGATCGAGTTATTACTGGTGATGAAAGTTGGTTTTTTCAATATGACCCCGAAACTAAACGACAAAGCCAACAGTGGCTATCCCCTGGGGCGCCAAGGCCAAAGCAGGCGAGAATGAGCAAGTCCAAGGTGAAAACCATGTTGATTTGCTTCTTCGACAGCAAAGGGGTGGTTCACAAAGAGTTCGTACCACCTGGACAGACCGTAAATCAAGTATTCTACCGCGATGTACTCGAAAGATTACGAAAAAGGGTGCTCAGAGTGCGTCCAGAGATCGCGAAGACTTGGGTTCTGCATCACGACAATGCTCCCTGTCACACTGCGTTTAGTGTCTCTCAGTTTTTGGTGTCTAAAGGCATCGCAACGTTACCGCAACCGCCCTATTCACCGGACATGTCACCCTGCGACTTTTTCCTATTTCCCCACATGAAAACATTCGTCAAAGGTCGACATTTTGACTCCGTTGAAGATATCCAAGAATCTGTGACGAGGGTACTAGAAGAGGTGCCGCAAGAACTGTTCCAGAATTGTTACGAAAACTGGAAAACTCGCTGGAATAAGGGGACTACTTTGAAGGGGATCGCATTGATGTACCTTATTTTTTAAATATACTCGATTTTTGAATATTGTCGCATTACTTAATTGTCAGACCTCGTATACCGAAAGAAAATCGTGAAAAAGTTGATGAAAGCGAGAAAGGGTATTATGGTAGGTTATTTACAAAATAGTTATATATTATGGGACATAAATGAGAAACGAATTATTAACACTACAGATGTCAAATTTGATGAGAATAAATACTTGAGTAAAAATTATCTTCAAGTTGAGGCATGCGAGATTGAAGAAAAAACAGAAAAAGAAATAGATAGAATTGATGGAAATAATAGAAAAAATTAAATTGAGGAAGAAGAGAAGATTCGATTCTCAGAAGATGAAAAGACAAATAGAAGAGGAAGAGAAACTAAGATGCCAAGTAAGTATGAAGATTATGATGAAGTTTATAGCTTGTAATTCGATTAATTACAGCCAAGATGTACCCAATAACTTTAATGATGTTAAACAACATAAAGACAAAGCTTTATTGTTATCGGCAATAGATAGAGAACTAGAGGCAATTCACAAAAATGAAGCATGGGAATTAGTTGGAAGCGAAGGTATAGACATTTTAGATACAAAGTGGGTATTTTCAAAGAAACCCTTAGAAGAAGAAGAATATAAAAAATTTAAAGCCAGGTTGGTTATGCTCAATCTGACATCAATTATGAAAAAATATATTCACCTGTAGTAAAAATGGCAACATTACGAATACTTTTATGTTTAGGAAACCATGCAACTAGACATAGAGTCTGCTTTCCTGAATGGGGCTTTTAAGTCACCTGTATATATTCACTGTCCAAAAGGCTTGAAATTTTATCCGGACAAAGAACTAAAGCTCAAAGAGTCATCCATATGCTGGAATAATGAAATTAACAGTTTTCTTTTGGAATTGGCTTTAGTCGGTCAGAAAATGATTTTTGCTTATATTCCTTGAAACCAAATAATGAAAACATATATCTTTTACTGTATGTAGACGATATTATAATAGCCGGACCTAATCTAGAAAATATAAATAAAATTATTACTAACTTGATGAATCGGTACGATATAAAAAACGAAGATATAAGGTACCTGCGGCAAACAAGGCTCGGCGGCTAATAAGGCCCAGAAGCCAAAACATAAAACACCGGCTTCTCTCCTGAAATCTGACGTCACGCTGCGTCTAAAGCAGGGTCCACACTATGCCGGGGTAGGCCGGGTGGGCTGACCCGGGCGGCCTAAGCCGCGTTGATGTAGACGCCCCGGGCGACTTGGCCGGGTTAGAAAATGCCGGCCCGGTCCGTGCCGATCCCAACCCGCATAAAGTAGGTACAGATCAAAGGAAGCCGAGCCGAACAAAAATATAGAGTGGGGACGTGCCGAGCGGCCCCGAGCGGCTTCAGTTACAATTAAACCTCCGACCGAACTAGACGAATTATTTTATTTTCGACTCAGTTTAAGTAGGGTTTTTTATTGTTCATTTTAAGTGATGGAGTGGAATGACGAACAAGTTTTAGTGTTAATAGACTTATATAGAGAACGTCGTCTTCTATGGGATAGTTGAGATTCCTAACATAAATTAAAAAACCAAAGACACGACAGTCTCACAGAGATTGCTGTGTCTTTTGGAGTGGATAAAAATGAAATTGAGCGCAAATGGAAAAATTTAACCAGCCATTTTTGGAGGTAAAAAAAGAATGAAGCTGAAACGAAAAGAACAGGGAGTGGCGCTGATGAGCCGTACGTTAGTAAATGGTTCGCCTACCAACCGATGAATTTTTTGGGCGATAAAAATAAACCGAGGAATACTCAGGATAGCACACAAAGAAAAGAAGAGCTAAGTTTGTAATTTCTATTTATTTAATTTTTTTAACAACTATGCTAAAAACTAAATTCACTTTCCAACATAATATGTTTTACTTGTTGGGTTGGAATGTCACTTCACCCTGTGTAGAAATAAAAAAATCGGCAAATTCATCTCTTACTGATTGAGCCGAAGTATTGAGCCGAAGTAGTACTTCTTCTGGGGACTCCAGAAAGGGAACGTAAAGATGAAGAAGCATCACGCCTCCATAATCCTAACGTAAATTTCCCATCTTCCGTAGATTCGCTATCGAACATTCCTCTAGGGTTATAAACTGATTTTGAGGAGGTTTTTCGTAAAAAATTATGTAGGTAAACAGCAGCCATAGTAACTTTCGTTGCAGCTTCAGGTTGTAATGCCATTGGAGATCGGAATACACGAAAGCAAGCAGACAGCACTCCAAAGGCATTCTCAGAAACTCTTCGAGCCCTGCTGAGTCTATAACCAAATATCATTTTCTTAGATCCTTTGTCATGTATTCCAGAGTACGGTTTCATAATATTTGGTGAAAGAGGAAACGCGTCGTCTGCAACTAACACAAACGGGGTTAGGGTTGTCCTTCCTGGCAATGCCCGTGGGGGAGGGAAATGTAGAGAGTTTTCTTCTAGAGCTTTCTTGAAAAATGTATTATTGAAAACGCCTCCATCGGAGATTCTCCCTTGACAACCCACATTAACATATATAAAATTGTAATTGGCGTCCACCACAGCCATCAAAACTATGCTAAAAAATCCCTTGTAATTAAAAAATTCCGAGCCTGAATGAAAAGGTGCTACTAAAGCGATATGTTTGCCGTCGATAGCACCGATGCAGTTTGGAAAGTTCCACTTTTCCTCAAATACCTGGGCGATTTCATTCCACTCTGCTTCACTCTGAGGCATATGAAAAATGAAAGTGAAAGAAAAATTACTCATATTCTTTTGCGAATTTTTTCTTAGTATATTTATTTATTTCAGTATTTATATTTTCAGGAAGATGGACCACAAGACAGTCAAGAAGAAGGCATTAACGATGACAGCCAAGTTGTTCATCCCCAAAATTCTGAAGACGAACAAGCATCAACGCTTTCCCCTTCAGAGGTCGCCGGAACCAAAAAAACATTCAAATCTCCAAAGGTACTAAAAAGCAAATCTGCAAGACGTCGATTAGTGGCTAGTCCCGGTTCTTCCAATGCACTGGATGAGGCTCTGAACGTCATGAGATATCTTCAATCGAAAAGAGCGAACATCGATGATGAATATTCGTTGTACGGTGAACAGATAGCAATTAAACTGAGAAAGCTTTCTTCGCCCCGAACCAGGTTAGTTGTACCCGGGGGAGTCGGATGGAGGAGGCTGGAAGTGATCCACCCCTAATCTTCCATGCGAGTTTCCTGGGAGGGATTGCCCTACCCGACACGGCGCGTCCCAATGGCTCATAGGGTGTCTCCACGGGGAGTGGTCGGTCATGGTTCCTGCGCTCCTAAGAGCTGTGAGGGGGGCACGACCGACCAACCACGGGGATAGGTGATGGATAGGAACGAACAGTTCTGAATAATCACCCGCGGATCAAAAGGAATAGAGGAGTAAACCTGACTAAAAATCATCGTCGCTGACCTCCTCGCCTCTGCTGAGCATCTTACAATCAGTTAAGGGGAGGGAAAATTTCTTTCTTCATGACTACCATGTCTTTCTACCCTAAGTAACCCTTTCAATTTCTTGTACTTGCTCTATCTTTCCTTTCTTTTCTACTTCTCCATATTAATACAATAGATTTCTCTTCATTTTGGTTTTGCATGTCGGTCTCTCTTCTTCTCATTTCCCAACTAGGTCACTAAGTTTCTTCTCGTCTCTTTCTTTTCTGCTTCCTTTCCACCTACCATATTCTTCAATTTCTGCATGGAACGTTCCCGGTTTACCCAAGACAATCAAGTCAACTCAAAGACTACACACAGGGGAAGCAGCTGTGTGGGTCTTCCCGTTGGCAAATCTGCGTCCGGAGGCAAACCTCGAAAAAAGAACCCGTAATCCTCGTTGTTAGCCACCGTGGCTATGGATGAATGGCTGCACGAAACGCAGTCAGAAACGGTGCCTCTGGGATACCTGGCGACCTCCCAGAGTAACTAGCCTTAGCGGGGTAAGGGCGCACTGCCCCGCCGGACCTTCTTTCGTCCCAACTCGTGGGACCCAAATGGAAAATCAAAAAAAACAAATGGCAAGGGGAAGGGGAAGAGCGATAAGGCGAAACTAGTGGAGAGAGTATTTGATGAAGAAGAGGAGAGGAGAAAATACGAGGAAGAAATGCTGCAACAGCAAATGCTAAGAAAAGTACTGGACAGGAGTGGGCAGGCTCCAAGACAAATACAAGGAGATGAAAATGAAGCAAGGACCTCGGAACCATCCGAACCTGCAGTGAAGACCAAGGCACATGAGGAAGAGGAAACAGAAACACGACATGACAAGGATAGGGAAAAGAAAAGGACGAGAGAAGATAGATCGGGAAACGAACTGGATAGCAGCACGGATATGAACATGGTGAAAAAATATAAAGACATAGAAAGTGAGGATGGAGAAAAGGATAATGGGAATATAGACGAGGAGGATTTCACAAGGAAATACATACAACGGGGTGAACAGCCTATAATGTCGTCCACGTTGTTAAAGGATTCTTGTAGGGAAAATGATCTAACAGCAAGTATGGATACGGAAGAGGAGTTTAAAAACTCAAACGTCTTCAACGTACTTCTGGATAATGTAATTGAAGAGGTGGAAAATAGGGAGCAAAGTGACCCAAAAAGTAAAAGGGAAGAAAGGGGTAATATCGACATGGAATCTATTATAAAGAAGGTTGAGGAGATCGCGAGCATAATGAGGGACACCAATCTTGAAGCCGGACATGAAATTAAAAGGAGGCTAGGCGAAATTAAAACCCTAGCAATGAAGGTGGAGAGTAGTACAGGGACAACGCCGGATATCGCAACAACACCTAAATGTCCTGAATGCAAAAAGAAGTGGGACAGGTTGAAGAAAGAGGAAAGGATAAGGGAGATTAAAGGGCTAATAAAGGAAGGGGGGGGTATAAGGAATTTATAGAAATGGGGAAAGAAGATTGGGAAGAGGGGGTTTACACAAAAGTGAAACTTGTCCCAATGACAGAAGAGGAGGCCCTGGAAAGGAATAACTGTGTAGTATTTTATAAGGGGGAAGGAAGGGAGTTTACTCCTGAGCTGGGCGAAATGCTGAAAACCATGAAGGAGGGGGAGGTGGATAAAGTGGAGCATACTATTAAAACGGCGAAAGCAACCAGGACCTGACAACACCATTTGGTGAAGATAGGTGACGACGGTGAGATTAATTTTAACACTGTTCAACTACTAATCGAAGGGATGAACATAGGAGAAAGAGAAAACATTAATGTCTTAATATACGGGGTGGGGGTAAAGGAAATTAGAAAAATGATTGAATTTACAGCTAAAGGGGGCAACTATAAGATTGCACACGGTGAAGCAAGGGAAACTGGGAGGATAACCGAGAGGGGGGAGTCTGTTATAATAAAAACCGGGTGCCGCCCATACGCGGAGGTCCTAAAGGAGATGAAAGAGGATGTCGACGTAGAAAACCTGGGGGTACAGGTGAATAATATTAAAAAAACATTTGGTGGAGACATAGTCGTTAGACTAAAAAGGAAGGGACAGGCAGCGAAGCTTAAGGATGCAATTAATGGTAAAATGAGGGATATGATAATATCAACGAAAAGGATAACATCAGTGACCTGGACCCGGCGGTTACTTAGGAGGAAGTGAAGGAGTCGGTGGAGAGACTTACTGGCCTCACGGGGGCTGAAATAAAAGGGATGAGGGAAAACAGATTCGGGGGACAGATGTGTCTGGTGGCAGTTCCGCCAGCTCAGGCGGACAGGCTAAGGAAGCTAAGGACGGTGAAAATTGGATGGTCCGCGTGTAGGATCACGGAGAGGGTGGTACCGACTAGGTGTTTACGCTGCCTTGATTATGGGCATAGCGCAAATGGGTGCAAAGGGGAGCATAGGTCCAAACAGTGTCTGAACTGTGGTAGACATAGGGCCCTGTAATGTAAGGCGGGTTCTAAATGCAGGGTGTGCAACGAGGACGGGCACAGGATGGACTCTATGGGGTGTCCGGCATACAGAAGGCGGGTGTACGGGAAACCAATATCTTCAAACGAATAAGCTTATGCGGGGAAGGGGTTAACTATACATACCTAGCTTCTAGTAATTGTCTTACCGACGCAGTATATGTGGTTTTCACATATAAATCGTTTTTGCTTATAAGTTTTATTTATACATTTTCTATTTATGTAAGTTTTATATATACAAGTTGTAATTTTATAGTTTTATTCATGCACAGGGTGTGCGGGCCTTTTACACCCAACACATCTGTTCTTTTAATTATGCTGTTTATTATTACTGTACATAGATATTTATCTTTTTATTTATTTATTGGTGGAGCCGATTTATTGTCGCCCTATTCTGCGTATATTTTAAGGTATTTTATTTTATCTATTTACGTGTGTATATATTTATTTATTTATTTATTCATGTAATTACGTTTTATACATCCTTTTATGTTTTTATTTATTTATTTGTCTATTGTGTCCTTTGATTTTAGAAATAAATATCGCAAGACTTAGTAGTAGCTCTTGCAGCCGGAAGAACTAACTAACATGCAATGGCGGGGGTAGGGAAAAAAGTGGGGTGGATATCCTACAGGTTAATCTGGGTAGGGCCAGGTTAGCATATGATATTGTGTTCGATGAAATACTTAGAAAGGGAATAGATTTAATGATAATGGCTGGACCGAATAAAAAAATTGCCAAGGCAAAAGGCTGGATCACGGACAAAACTGCGGCAGTAGCTGTCATGATCGCGAATAAAAATTTGGAAATAGAGAAAACGTACAAGGGGAGCGGATACGTGGTGCTCACGACATGCGGTATTAATATAATAGCGGTCTATATATCCCCAAACATAGGCATTGCTGACTTTGCTAAAGCGGCGGATAGAGTCTTTGAGACAGCAGCTAGACTGGCAGGGAAAATTATAGTGGCAGGTGACATAAATGCCAAATCGGCGGTATGGGGATCCCCGATCACGGACGCCAGAGGGCAAATCGTTGACGACTGGTTGTCCCAGCTCAACTGGGTTCCCATGAACAATGGGCAACATACCTTCGAACGCGGGATGGCAAGAACACATATCGATGTGACATTATGTTCGGTATGCACTGGAAGAGATATCAATAATTGGAGAATCGAATATGTCAACCCCTACACATATCATGGACATATTTTATATACCGTTAGGACTAAAGGTAGAATCAAAAAATCTGGCCCGGGAAAAAAGGTCTACTTAGACGTAGAGAAGTACGTACAACTCCTAATGACTGGTAACATAGACTATGAGAGCATACTACGAGCATATAAGGCAGCATCAAGCACGGATAGCGGGTTACCATCAATAAAAGCTTACTGGTGGAACGTGGAAATAGCGACAACTAGAAAAGAGTACGTCGAGGCTAGACGTAAGCTCACCAGGGAAAGGAATTTTGAGGCAAGAAAAAGACTGGAAATGGACGTGAAGAGGATCAGCAAACGTCTAAAAAAGGGGATACTCGCTGCCAAGAAGGCTAGTTGGGAAAACCTAATGGAGGACTTGGAAAATGACATCTGGGGACAGGGGTATAGGATAGTGACGGGAAAAATTGGTAGCAAGGGGCTAGGGAAACTCACAGCCGAAAAAAGGAAACAGATACTAAAGTCACTATTCCCGACGACTAAAAACCGACCAGTATTAGAGGGAGAAATATATGAGGATAACCCGCCAGAGTTTACCATGGAGGAGTTGCAAGCGGCAGTGAGCTCAATGAAGAATGGAAAGGCGCCGGGTCCGGATGGTTTGTCAGTGGAGGCCCTTAAAATCGCAGTTAAATCTAAACCTAGCGAGGTATTACAATACCTTAATGTGGTATTGCGTAGCCAGAGGTTCCATGAGGAACACAAAAAAGCAAGAGTTGTTCTTTTGCCTAAGGAAGGGAAGGATATTAACCTCAATAGTAGTTATCGTCCAATATGCCTTATAAATTCTATGGGTAAGCTGCTGGAAAGATTAATTACCAACAGACTGACTCTGGAGTTGGAGGAAAAGGATTTCCTATCCTCGCATCAGCACGGTTTCCGGGTAAAGCACTCAACAATTACTGCGATAAAAGAGCTGCAGGAGAAAATTATGGGTAGTAGGGACAAGTGGGGAGTAATGGTTGCCATCGACATTCGTAACGCGTTTAACACCGCAGAATGGGAGAAAATCATTGATGCCATGAAGGGGGGTAATATCAGTGACTATTTGGTGGGCATGGTGAGCAATTACTTGTGTGGAAGAAAGGTGGTGTCGGGGACTATAGTCCATAAATGCACGATGGGCGTTCCACAGGGCTCGGTCCTTGGGCCAGTCCTGTGGAACGTCATGTACAACGGAATTCTAGAACTGGAGTATGGTCCGAGAATATCGGCGGTCGCGTATGCCGACGACCTTGTGTACTGGGTGGTAGGGAGTACGGAGACAATGGTAAGGAACGAGGCAGAGAAAGCCGCTGCGACAGCGGTGAGGTGGACTTGGGCAAATGGGCTCAGAATCGCCTCAGAGAAAACGGAGGTGGTGGTAATGAGGAGTCCAAGGAAAATTGGCCCGTTCAAGATGGTGGTACAGGGTAGGAGGATATTGGCTTCGAAGTCATGTAAATATTTGGGTGTAGTTCTTAATCGGAACTGGTGTTTCTCGGAGCACGTTGAATTTATTACGCAAAAAGCCAGGACGAAGATGGCCCAGCTCCAAAGAATTATGCCTAACGTCGGCGGTCCCGGGTATGGTAAACGCAGGGTGCTGTGTCAGGTATTGCACAGTGTGCTATTGTACGCGGCTCCTGTTTGGAGAGAGGTAGTGAAGCTGGATAAATATAAGAATAAACTTCTGTCGGCGCAGAGATGCGGATTGCTAAGGGTGGTGTCGGTGTACAAAACCATCTCAGCCGAGGCAACCCAGGTACTATCGGGATTTCCCTTGATTGACCTAATGGTTGCCGAAAGGTGTTTTCTGTACACGGTGGGTGGTAGACTGGCTGGAAATAGAAGAATGGCTAGAGAGAGGACGTATAGAAAATAGCAGGAAAGATGGGAAAAAATGCAGTCTAAGGGGCAATGGACAAAAATGCTTATCCCAGATGTGAAAGCATGGGTGATGTGCAAACATCGTACTTCCTATTTCATGACGCAGGTTCTTACAGGACATGGATCGTTCGGTACCTACACGTATAGAATCAAAAAGACCCCAGACGATCTATGTTCCAGATGCGGAGTTAGGGACGACCCGGGCCATGTACGAATGTGAGGTGGGATGAGGAGCGTAGTGCACTTAAGGAGGAAGTGGTGGTAATACCGTCCATTGAACAACTGGTAACTTTTATGAGGGAAAGTGTAGTGAATTGGAGGAGGATGGAGGATTACATAATTAAAGTTATGAAGAGGAAGGAAGAGGAGGATAGGAGGGACAACGGCTAGGTCTCGTGAATTATAAGGATGAGGTTTCTTCTCGG
This sequence comes from Galeruca laticollis, assembly GCA_963921935.1. Lineage (NCBI taxonomy): Eukaryota > Metazoa > Arthropoda > Insecta > Coleoptera > Chrysomelidae > Galeruca > Galeruca laticollis. The sequence goes on from OY998181.1 coordinate 144,327,606, forward strand.
GAGGTACACTGATGCCATGGCATTTATTGCTCTTCCGGTGTACACGCACTCCCGTGGTGTATAGAGGAGGGTGTTTTAGTGCGGTGAAAGTCCCACACGAACTCACAGCATTGCACTGCCCCTGTGGGAACGGCATTAGCTTCCACCCCACCTCCCAGGGCAAAAAAAGGTTAGTTGTGCAGAATAAGATCAACCAATTATTATTTGAAGCTGAAATGGGATATCTTGAACATCAGCATGGGTACAATGTGCCACAAGTTAATATGCGGCAAAACTCTGTACCGGCCAATCCAATGGTGCCTTCATTCCCCCAGACTTCTAACATGCCCAATCAAACGCAACCACCATTCTTCACTGACAACATGACCAATTCAACATCTCAATGGTTTTCGACGTCTGGATATTCCTCATTACCGTCGTCAATTTCATCGTATTCGCAATCGGCATCCCAGGCATCCACTAATTCAGAACTGTCCAATATGGACCCCTTCCCTCAATAGTTTTTAACTTTTGTACTCAATTATTTTTAATGATGTCAATAAAAGTACTATTCTAAATTAATTTTGTTTAATTTTCCTTACCTTAATGTAGTCTTGAAGGGCCTCTACAATAGCGTCACAAACTTCAGGTACGATTTTAGAGATACATTGTTTGGAGATCTTCAAAACATACATTAGTGAGTGGTACGAATCACCAGTCGCAATGAAACGCAGAGTGACAGCTAATCGTTCGCTTGCTGGAATCGCATCTCTATACGAGGTATTCTTTTTCGATATTTTGGGTCCAACCTTGTTGAGTAGCATTTAAAAGTCCGATCGCTACATTCGAAAAAAGTTGGTGAAACCATCGTCATTTTGGTATTCCAAATTCAACGGGTCTTCTTCATCCAAAATTGAATCCTTCAATAATTCGCTAGCCCTGTACAGCTGCCGTCCTCTCCTAAGGCTCGGGCGAATCCAAAATCTTCTTTGACGTCTTTTTGGGGGCTGATTTAAAGCGAGTATCGCCACAGCCATGGCTGACATAGCGAAGTCATAGTCGGTAATCATTTTGAAAACACTTTAAGGACACTTTAAAAAAACTAAAAAGTACTCTTCAACGAAGTCACCAGTCGTGGTGTTGAAACTAAAATAATGTAGGTAGAAATAACCCGGTCGGCTTCGTTTTCGGTGTGGACGTCGTGCCGGCCCGAACGTACCCGCCCGGCTTAGCACACCCGGGTCAACCCGCCCGGCCTACCGCGGCATAGTGTGGACGCTGCTTACGAACATGTCCGAGAAGAGACATCCATCATATACCGCCAAATATGCAAGCCGTTAAGAATATCAGTTGTAATCCGATAGACGAATGGTGCACATGTTCGCTTATTAAAATTTACTGCTAACATTTACGTAAATGAATTGTTTCATTAAAAATAATATATTCTTATAAATAGTGCGTTGTGTTCTACGTTGTATGGGCTTTATTTTAATACTTTTATGTGAGAGCATTCTCCAAACAGCAATTGTGAGCCAGATGAGAGTGACGGAGCTCTTACAGATCTAAAAGAATTTTTAATAGGTGAAGCATCTCCAGTCAACTTCGCTCGCAAAATGTTGAAAAATGTTTCATGTTTATGTTGTCGGAATTATATACTGCCCAGGAGTCATGAACAAGATACAGATTTTGTAGAAGCAAGGCAGTATATACATTCTAAATTAACAAAACATGGTACATTTTTTACCTTTTAGTATCCGAATCTTTGTCTAGATTGTTCTATCATGTACCAAGATTGTGTTACGAACAAAATCTATCAAAAATTTTACAAAAACGCTGTTAGAACAATTCTCTTTCCACCTGGTAAATTGTGAGGAACATACAAACAATGATTCTCTATTAATTGAATTCGTAGTCAGATGTTGCCTCCACTTCTGGTGTAAAAAAGTTGATACTATTTTAAGAGGAAATGATATTAAATTTTCAAAATTTATAGGGATTCGACATTTGTTGATCCATTGAATTCTTTGAACTAGATGCCAGACAAAGTTGTATAAAAGAATAACACAAAATGAATTTTAAGAATAAAAATAGCGGAATCTTTGGAAATAATCTAGTTATGTCGTTTGTTGTGTGTTATATATATATATATATGTATATATATACATATATACATATATATATATATATATATATATATATATATATATATATATATATATATATATTGTTATATTATTTATTTTCTTAATTTTTCTATCCCTTAATAAATGATTTGTATTATGATGAATGCTCTTTAGTTTTAAATTTATTATGTTGCGCCACTGATTATGATATGTTTCTAAACATAAATGTAATTTCCCCGACTATTGAGACTCTTACTTAATATTTGTTTTAGTTTTAATTTGTAATGGGCGAGTCCGGCACTGACTTCATTCAATTATAATCCACCCGTATATTGAATAGTGTATTATTGGTTATCTAATTTAAACAACATAGAATATTTTCTGAATTTAATGCAAATATATACAAAGAATATCGTCATCTCTTACTTACTTATAGTATCAAATAAAGAACATAGATATGTGATATGAAAAATGAAAACAAATAACGACTCAATCTAAAATATTACTTCGTTGCTCCATCTTTAAAATATAAAAATGATCTGAGTGAATAATTTCACCCCATAAAAGAGGGGTTTTTAGTTTCATTTTATTTGTTAATTTTGCGAAAAGGTACATCTAACTATTGTGCCTGTGATGTCGATCCCCTTTCAATGTTTCCCTTTTTTAGAGGTATTTTTTACCATTGACAAAAGCTCCGATGATGGCATGTTTATTTGCCGAAAGCGCTTAGCTTAAATTTTTTAATAAAATTTATTTACACACTTTCATCTTTTGAGAAAATACACCCACCTTCTTCTACTTCAATCTAAAATATTAGTTGATGATTTTAGTAGTATTAAAAGTATTTATCTATGGTAGTATGAGATGATTCATAAGAAGACGTAATTATAACCTATAATAAAATGTTTATAGTTAATAATGTTTCAAATAGTTATTATATGATGAAAATAGTGAATTTATTTAGTTACTCTGAAAGGAAATGAAGAATTATAATGTTACTGACTATATACTATGTGACTAAACAATCAAGATTTTCAAAGATATCTTTGTAAACTGTGACTAATACTAAATACAGGTAAGTTTATATTAACTACACTTATAACTAAACGAATAAACTACCATGTTTGTAAACGTTCAAACACATAAAATATTGGTAAATTCAGTTGTCTATTGTAACGCAAAAGAAATAAATAAAATAACTTATCTGTGTCCAATTCAGTTCATAGATCACATAATGTATGCCAACTATCCATCGTATTTGCAATTTGCATATGTTGTAATGCGTTATTTTGGGGTTAATTGTATATTGTTCATTTCTTTCGAGGTTTTGATATGGTCTTTTCAAGAAACTTACTAATTTTTCACTGTTAATTTCAATTTTAGTTTTCCAAATTTTTACATGTCTGCTTCCTTTTCAATAAATATCTCTCGTCTCTCAATTGTTTCAATAAATTTCGTTGCTAACCTCCGTTGCTATGAAACTGTTTATGACTTCTAATAAGTTTATATCACATATGGTGTATTGATTTTTCTTATGAAATTCTTAAATTGCTTTAGTTTTGTTATGTCATGGATAGCCAATCAAAGATAAGGATTTTATATTATTGGTTCATTATACATTTTTCTGGCAAATCTTCACAATATCACTAGTTACTTAAATTTCCGCGCACTTTAGAAGATAATCATTGTAAATGGTATTATATACAGTGTGTTGTATGACAATTACAGTTTGTTTTTTAATTGCTCTAGTTCTTTATTTGAAATTGATTTTATTGATGTCTGTGTGTTTAGATCATGGAAATAGTTTATATGATAATGCTGTTTTACTTCATAACAATAATATACTAGATGTTTGTTTTAAATTAATTCTAGTGCAATAATACTTGTTACAGCATATGCTGATTTCCTTTCTCTTGATGGATTATTTTATTAAAATATATATATATATATATATATATATATATATATATATATATATATATATATATTGGAACAGTATAAACTGTCCATAATGAAGACAAACCATATTACTCCTTAACAATATTATTTGATGATACATTCAAATAAACTTCAATTTTATTATAGTTTAAAAACTATGTTCTTAATATTAGATTTCACATAGAGGAAGATAAATTATTGTCAATAATATTCAAGTTTATAATGTATTCTTTCAGAATGATAAAATATTAGAGTCTAAATTGTTATAAGTAATCCATAGGGATGAAATGCATCGTACTAGGTAGTCATATAAAAACGTGTGTATTATAATTAATTTATTAACAAGATGGGTTAAATTATGTATGGACTATCCTAATTACTCTTGTTAGGAAATATCAAAGCAAAAATGACTGAAGCTTTTATTTAATATTGAAACAATCTAATTTATTGTAAATCGAAGAGGTTAAATAATCTAGGAAATATTTCTTTGAAATATTTGTATTCAACACAAAGTATGTGACACCAGAAGGAGGCAGTACTAAACAGTGGTCAAGTGTTTCACTGTAAACAGTAATATAGGGTGAAAAAGTGTTTCTAAGAAGAAAAACTAAAATTTGAAATTCAATATCAAGAACTGTCAAACTCAAATTTATTTATAAAATTTCGGACTTAATAACAATTTTGGGGAAAAAGGACATACTTTGGGTAATATAGTAGATCGTAATCTTTAATTTATAATGTTTAAAATTAGTTTTTAGAAAAATTCATATTTTTCATATGTAATAAGTGAGGTTATGTTAATCAAATTTGTCCTAGCAGTCGGTATTTGAACGTGGTAGACGGAGCTGTGTTTCATTTTTGCTCCACAGTCATTTGTTTCCTTGAGGTAGCTTACCAAAAGTGACTATAATAAAAAAAAAAGAATCGTCAAGATTGTTTACCTGTCGAGAAGTGACAGCAAGAAAGTTTATGTTGATAGGAGAGTTTCCTAGCAGATGAACTCACATATCCACTGTGAATTTCCTAACGTCGTAGTGGTTTACATTTCAATTGCTGATGGATAACTAAAATAAAAACAAATAAATATATTATCTCTTGGTAAGTTTATCCATAATCTACTTACCCTAAATTCAATCTATAATATTGATTCGAACAACAACAAAGGACAGTCAAGATAAATATAAATACAATTGCAAGGTTAAGTTTTGGCGTAACGAACTCTCACTAGTTAAATGTTTCATTTCAGGAAAATTCCCATTTATTAAATTTGTTTTTGAATATTTTTATGCGTTCATCTCTATTTTAAATGTCAATGTAAATAAATGTATTTGTTTTCTATACTGATGTTTTAATGAACAGTTTTTTTTTTAATTGTACAGTTATACAGTACAGTCGAGGGAATAGAGTAAACTTATTTGTCTATGTTCGAGAGTTTTACTGATCTCCATAGCCCGTACGACTTGAGAGGAATCGCATGCTAAAATATAAATACCTACAGGGGTAGAATGAAAAGGATCAACAACGTCTCATAAAGATCTCAGTTATCAAGAAATATTAACAATTATTTTTGTAAATTTTTATAGGCGCCCAAAAAGAAGAAGACGTAGTAAAATTAACGCCGCAATATATATATATATATATATATATATATATATATAACAAAGAAGATGTAGGAATATCGCGTGATATGTTAACAACAACAACAAAGAGATTCATGGGTAATTCACGCAAAATAAGGGCTACTGAAATAGAGTGGTAACCGTGGACATGCATGTTTCTAGCTCATTTTGCCTCTTCAGCACGGCATAACCAAATAAGGATGTGAAATTTGGGAGCAAAGATGTTAATCAAAACATGGGAAAATACAAAATAACGGATTTCAGCAGGGAAACCAAACGCTCATTTGTGTCTTCAATTGGAAGATCCCGAGGTTTCAGGACAACAACCAACATTGACACGGAGGCGCATATAGCCCCCACGCCATGAACCTTCCGACCCATAGTAGATAACAAAGAAGATGTAGGAATATCGCGTGATATGTTAACAACAACAACAAAGAGATTCATGTGTAATTCATGCAAAATAAGGGCTACTGAAATAGAGTGGTAACCGTGGACATGCTGAAGAGGCAAAATGAGCCAGAAACATGCATGTCCACGGTTACCACTCTATTTCAGTAGCACTTATTTTGCGTGAATTACCCATGAATCTCTTTGTTGTTGTTGTTAACATATCACGCGATATTCCTACATCTTCTTTGTTATCTACTATGGGTCGGAAGGTTCATGGCGGGGGGGCTATATGCGCCTCCGTGTCGATGTTGGTTGTTGTCCTGAAAACTCGGGATCTTCCAATTGAAGACACAAATGAGCGTTTGGTTTCCCTGCTGGAATCCGTTATTTTGTGTTTTCCCATGTTTCGATTAACATCTTTGCTCCCAAATTTCACATCCTTATTTGGTTATGCCGTGCTGAAGAGGCAAAATGAGCCAGAAACATGCATGTCCACGGTTTCCACTCTATTTCAGTAGCCCTTATTTTACGTGAATTACCCATGAATCTCTTTGTTGTTATATATATATATATATATATATATATATATATATATATATATAAATATATGTGTGTGTGTGTTATAAAAATGTACTTATTATTACTAAATAAATATTTAATTTCATAAACTCTTTTTATTGAAACTATTCCTGGTTTACCATATAACTTTTGCTAGATAAACAAATTCTATGTTACAAGTTTTTTTTATAAATTAAATGGCTGTTCACCAAGACAACAAAGATTGTAGCTGCTTATTAAAATATAAATTACAACTGATAGTGTTTCACCAAATGCTGCATCATCAAGAGTTTGAACTATTGCCAAATATTTTCGTATGTTCAACTCTAATGCAAGATTTGGCGAAGTACTATTATCAGTTATAATTTATCTTTGTTAATATACCGCAGCATTCTTTGTTCTTTTGGTAAACAGTCGAATTATTGTTAAAAATGATAAGATTCTTCCTCAGTATAATATTTAAAATTCCCTCTGAATTCCCCATCCAAATAATTCAGATGGACACCCCTAGATGGATCTCTCTTACAAGCTGACGGGTTCCGAGGTAGCTTGTTGCTTCTATCTGTATGAATATAATTCCTGCGGCCATACTTCTGATGGCACTCAAAACTCTAGTCACCGCTGACAACATAAGAGTTACAATTCTAGGTTGACGTATTTTATGACAGTCTGCTTCCAGCTGCTATCGACGAGGCTACAAAAATATTATGTCAATATTGTAATTACATGTGTACCGATGTAAACGGAATTCGGAATAAGTTATATGCATTGAAGTTATTGTCAATAAATGAGTTTTATTAAAAAGCACGTTATTTAAATAAACTGTATACACCACACCTATACAAAAAATTTTCCATTCTCATTGCAATAAAGTGGATCTCAACTCCTCTATTCCATATAGCTTCTCCATTAAATTTCAGAGTTAGCAGCTTACTTGACATTACCTAAGATGGATTGTTTACAGAGATATTAATATGCGTTATACATGATATTCCACACCAAGTTAATATTTTTTTATGTCTGATTGTGCTGGAGAAATAATGCAACAAAATACTTGGAGCTTTGTGAAGTTTATGAATTAAGATATGATGGAAGCAGTTCCAACGATATAGTAGCTGGAAACAGCTGTGTAATAAATACGAATACCAAAGAGATAAATTTATTGTAGAAAATTTCAGAACACACGGTAAAACATATTTTATTTTAAATCAAAATAAAAAAATGGAATGCGACCCACATTTTGTTTAGAAAAATAATACGAAATCAAAACAGCTTGGAACAAATAAAACACGTTACTGGGTCAAAGCAAAATAATTGTTTTGAATACAATTATTTTGATAACGAAAAATTAGCACGCTTCAAAACATAAAAAGTTGATTTTACAATTCGACAAAAAAACCCCAAACCTAATTCGGGGGAAGAGCACAAACGAAGTGCGGAGAGCCGCAGCAGAGAGTGCCGGTCGAAAACGGTCCTTTTCCCTGTCACGGTAACGATAGTAGTTTTTTTAGTGTTAGCGGTACCAGGGGTAAAGTTCTCTCCGTTGTGTCAGGGTGTAATAGGGATACTGAGATATCCTTGACGGTGAACACTGTCCCCCGTTCAAGACACAAAACGGTAGAATCACCCTCTACGCTAAGTTCTTTTCAACATAGCGCGATACCGGTTATTAGCACTACCCGCGGTGGCTAAAAAGATAGCGAAGAATAAGCAGTAGCCAGGCCAGAGAAGAGAAGTTTTCCAACGCCGTAAGTTTTTGAACAAATTTAAACGTTGTTTCATTTTGAGACATTTATTCGTTATTATTTGCGCTGGATTCTGAACCTGGAAGTTATAATTCAAATGTTATACATAGGGAGTAGCGATAACAAATATATTTAGTTGATTTTCTGATCTTTCAAGGGAACTGGATACGCCTGGTCGGTCGTTCTCAGTTAAATATTGCATGTCTAGGCTCACAAATTTTGGGGGCACAGCTCGCTCTGTAATATATATAATTTACCGTGTGTGATGATATAATCAAATTTTGCAGAGTTGAGCTAACCTGACATGAGTTAGGTTTTTTTCTAATTAGTAGTTATTATTTGATTGCACCACATAATTCGTTTCCACCTCGTAGGTAGGTTGGAGATAGAAATTTACGTAAGGTTAATTTGTACGTGGTATAAATAAAAAGGGCCGGAGCGTATGATTTGCCATTTTCCTTCGGTTCCAGTGAACTTGTTCTGACAAATAATCTAAAAAGAAATTGTTGTCTTTTGTTCAGACGTGATCAGAAATTTCTTAATTATTAGTAAACTAAATAAAATATTGTGGGTGATTCAGAGACTTGGAATTTTGCAACTCGAAACGCCAGTGTCAACAAATATTTAATTGTTCTTAGATCAGCAGTATATTGTTACGATTTAAATTTTACTTTCATATTCCGATCAAGGTCAATGGCGCAAAACCAGCGTAAGCTAGCATAACATTTCGTTTTAAAAAAACGTAAATACATTTAATATTTTATTTCGCGCCTCGACACCGGTGAATATCAAAATTTAGGAAACAAGAAAAAGAAGAAACCATACGCCTCTCATGCCTTCTTTGAAATACCAAAGCGATAAGGGGTTAGTTTACTTGTTCTAACGCAAGGCGAGGGCTTTATCATAATTTTGTTTTGTGGGATAGTTACATGTCATACAGGGGTAGGTTGGGATGCACAATTTATAGATAAATGTATAGGTAGGCTTATACCGGGGGACTTTATTTATTTGGGTAATATTGGGATTTTGTTTTATAATTACAGATATATATATATATATATATATATATATATATATACACACTCAGAGAAACTTTTATTATATTTTTTATACAACTTTGTGGTTCCGCCATATTTTATTTATCATCCCTACCCCGCCAATTCCCCCTAGAGAGTGTAACAACCTTGGATGTGAGACAGAACCGGGACAACAATCCTGTCCTGGCAAAGGAGTATCAAACCGTTTTAAGCCCAGGCGTACCCAGCTCAACTCGGACTGGATTTGCCTTACACGCTCAGCCGCTCATTGGAGAAAGAAATTGGTGACTCGAAGGTCGGGATCGATATAGAGTAAAGAAAATGTAGGTCTTTTTATTACAAGTGGCGACGTTTATTTAGAGTGGTGACAGCTCTATTGAAGGAGGTTTCATCACATCTAGAGAAGCGGTTATTACAGCTGCTATTGGCCCCCGTATACTAGGAAAAAATTAAACCAGACAATAAGGAGATTGGAACCACCAAATATTTATTGACCCCAATATTCCATAGAAATTTTTTCGGAATGGAACATATTGTCACGTTTAGAAATAACACCCAGTATATGGTAGGCTTTGCAAAAAATAGGTCAATATTTTAAAATATGATTTGGTACTTAATTACTCACAAAAAAACGTATTGTTTCTTGGAGTAAGAGAAAACAAAAAACAACGAACTCTTCGAGAGAACACTTTCTTGGTTCGAAAAATATAGTTTTTCGGAGAGTTGGTCTTCGGACCAGCGAGGCGTACGCAGTGGTTCTTGGAACCAGCAAAGTGAATAAGTTGGGGAAGTTATAGTCGAGCGAATCCAGTAAAGCCTACCCGAGGGGTGTTTAGCGCGATTGAAGACAAAGTGCCCCTTCAAGAAGAGAAGATGCGCCCCGTCAGAATGCTAGTGTAAGTACAAAGTTTATTATAATTTTTATGACGTATCGTTGAGTTGATTTTGTATTATATTTTCTGTGCCTATTATTATCGAGTTTCGAGTGTGTGTCTATAGTTGCCGCAAAATTAGTAATTTCATAATAAATAGTTTTATGCAAGCGTTATCAATTTGGTAGTATATATATGTAGCAATTAATTTACGATTAACTATTTGAATTATTTTTGTCATGTACTATTTTTAGCTTTATTATTTACTTACCAATTACGACCCCGAATTCCTACATGAGAGCGCGCTTATGATAACCCATGGTTATAACGTGGAATGCAAAAACTAAGGCTTTTGTTCTTGAAAAACTGTTTTGAAACAGTTTCAAACTGTTTTAAAAGGGTCCATTTTCTTGGTCGGTTAGTGACGTCAGGAATCAAACTGTCAGCGTTTCGAAACGTTCTCCAAGACCGTTTTAAGCTGTCAGCAGTGTCATTACTGTCATTTTCGTTTTTTTTTTATAGTAAGGAAACGTAGGAAATTTTAGTTTTATTATTTACTTTATCACTTTTATAGCTCCAGTTTTTTCAAACTCTTTGTGTTTTACAATGGAAGAAATGGTAAAAATAACTTTAGGTGATTATAAAATAACAGTGGATAAATCCACCGCTGATCGTTTAGTGAGTGGTAAGGTTGAACTATTTTTCATTATTAAATTAAATGTTATTGCCAATTTTAGATCCTGATTTTGTTCAAAAATATTATGCTCAACTTCAAGTAGTAATAAGAGCAAAGTTATCGAATCTGAGCAAATGAAACGAGCAGAAAGTAAAGTTTAGACTACTTCCAGAACCCAAACCACAAGGGACAAGAGTGCAACAGAGTGTTTTATACAGTTAAGGAAAGAATTAAACAATAAATTTATGGATAAAACTACATCAAAAAATTTCCTATGGACAGAAATTTCTTTCAAAATGAACAAAGCAGGATTTTTTGTTGTAGAAGGAACCGAAAGACGAGAAAAGTGTCGGCAAAAGTTTGTCAACCTGCAGAGCAGTTACATGAAGTACATGGATAGGAAAAGGACTACTGGTGAAGGTATTTATGCATATTTACATGTACCGTGGTACCTATTTGGTAGATACTAAGATTGTTGAATTATTACCCTTGTATCATTATTGCGTTATCTCGATTGTTGCACTAACTTGCTTCAGATTCATTGGTTTTGCTTCTGTTTTTCAACGATATGACTAATTACTAAATAATTATTTATTTTTTTTAGGAAAAATTGAAAAACCACCCTACTATGACGATTCGGATGAAATATTGGGTAACAAATACAAAACCCAACCGGTACTTCTAATTGATTCTACAATTCTCACATCAACTGGTATCAGCAGCGCTTCACCTTTAAGTATTGCAAATGATTGTAGTCAACCTTCCACTTCCAAAGGAACATTTTCCAATCGATTTACTGGGGAATCCATTAAAAGCAGTGTAACTCCGAAAAAAAATGAAATGCTGGAAAAGTTTTATGTCTTAGCTGAAAAATCTGAGAGAAGAAGAGAAAAGGAGTTTACTTCTATGGTAGAGTTGGTAAAGGAAGAGTCTCAACTGAAACATGAGCAGATTCTAATATTGATTCAAGCAATAAATAAAGGAAAAGAAAAAGGTAAACGAGAGAAAAGGAAGAGGAAAGATAGCAGTAATGAGAGTGATGAAGTATAATATATTTAATAAGGCTAAGAAAGACACTTATTTTTATAGCTATGTGTTTCGTGTTAGTTTCTATTATTTTTTGTTGTGATATGAATATTTGTTTGTACCAAAGAAGATTCTTTGATAAATTTTGTGAGATGCACCAGGTGTTCATGATAAAAGTTATCGCTTATCGCCCACCTTATAGGCATATTTACAATAATTGCCAAAACCCTTGAAAAATATTATTTATGGAAGTATTTTTACAAACAGTGAAGAGCTTCTTTATACACTCGTGGGGGTCTCCAAAACTTCTAACATTATTGTGAAGGGTACTTTTAACTTTTTGACAAATATATTTTTCTAAGGATGAAAAAGTAACGTCAAACTTTGATTCAATATAAGTTAAATTCTTTGGATTTTACATCCGGTTAAAGTCTAAAAACAGTTATTTTCAAGTAACATTCATAAATATGTCTCTGTATGCAGAGAATATGGGTGGGTGCTGAAGAGGCAAATGAGCCAGAAACATGCATGTCCACGGTTACCACTCTATTTCAGTAGCCCTTTATTTTGCGTAAATTACCCATGAATCTCTTTGTTGTTGTTGTTAACATATCACGCGATATTCCTACATCTATATATATATATATATATATATATATATATATATATATATATATATATATATATATATATATACATAGACGTATTAACCCCCATTACAAAGCCCGCCCAAAACGGTACGCACGACCGATTCAACCAAGCCCGATGCAAGTTTGCGAAGCCCGGACTCGGGCTTCCTAAAACTCTTCGTATATATCGTTCCCATTAGCTTAATAATGAGTAGGCAGCCTTGTACGGCTAATATACTCCGGGCTTCGTAATGGTGGTTAATATCTCAAAATATACACGTTTAGATCACTTTATTTCCTGTAGAGGGCGAAATATGTCAAACCAAATTGGCTCATCACTTTTGAAGTGAAATCCGTTAAAGAAAATATGTCAGGTTATACAACGTACTTTTGTACTGCCGAAATTATTTCTCCAAAAGGGTTTTCCGAACAATCTCAGGGGTTAGTTGATTTAAATTTACATAAGATGGAGGGAGTTTTGGATGAATTTTCCCATAAATCACACCCGTCTGAGGTTGGGAGGGAGAGTCAGAAGGGGGAACTTACAGAGTTAGATATAAATAATTTGGAAGCAGAAGTCACAGACTTCATACTAGATGAACAAACTGTAAATAGAAGAATTTTAGATTTCAATTCAACTGATGCTTTAGAAGAATTTAATAATATTAAAGGCACAGAAAATAATATACAGCAAATGAAAACAATTAAAATAGATGAAGGTATGTTAAAGCACATAAGATTAGATCATCCAAGTTTGAATTACTTAAAGGAATTGAAGAAATTTGAACAGTCGTTGTATAATGTGAATTTGAAAATATTTCAGATTGTGAAACCTGTATTCTTGCTAAGATGGAAAAATTACCCTTTAAAGAATCTAGACTGATAGCAGATAGACCGTTACACATAATCCATGTAGACACTATGGGGCAATTTAAGATAAATTCGTTCCCATGTGCTTGCAAATACATTATTGTGTTTTTAGATGACTTTTCTAGGTATGCGAAAATATATTCTATTGAAAATAAAAATGAAGCAGCTTATTGCTTACAAACCTTTATAGCTACAGCTAGAAATTTATTGGGTAAAAATGAAAAAGTGTGCTACATCAGAACTGATAATGCTAGGGAGTTTACAGGAGGTGAATTTTTGGATGTTATGCATAAAGAAAAGATAGAATCAGATTATGCACCTCCATATACTCCAGAGTTAAATGGTACAGCAGAGAGGTTCAACAAAACAATTCAACAGAAAATTAGAGCGTTGTTGTTTGACTCTGGCCTATCTAAATCAATGTGGATATTGGCGGCTGGAACAGCTGTTAATATGTACAATCGCACACCTCACAAAACTGATGGTTTTATATCGCCATTAAACAAACTTAATGCAAGAATAAACACACATATGAATAAAATTAGAAGGTTTGGGTGTTTAGCTTATGTTAAAATTCCAATTACAGAAAATAAGTTTTCTGAAAAGGCAATAAGGGCAATACTCGTAGGTTACTCACGTACGGGATATGTATTGTGGGAGCCAACCTCGGATAAATTTTTAAACTCTAGACATGTCAGGTTCAATGAAAAATGAGTATACAAGGACGTGTACAAAACTAGAGATTTAGAAGTTGAGTCTTCTCCGATAATTGAAAAACAATTTGACGCAGAAGTAGATGACAATTCAGTTGACGATGAAATTAACCCTGATTCTTCTGATGCAAATATTCAATTAACGAAAAACTCAGGTGTAACATCAATTCAGCCTGACGAGCCCAGAAAGAGCAAACTAGATGAAAACGTATCAAATTACACCAAATCAAAGCTGAGAATTTCAAAGAGAAAACCAAAGTCCAATATAGATGAAAACTTCGTTTATGCCAAAACAACAGAAAAGTTCAAGACGGTAGAAATAGAGGAATTTATACACGCTTCGATTGCCTCTATTAACAAAGATCCTAGTAATTACAAAGAATGTTTGCTGTGCGAAGACAGTGTTGAATGAAAAAATGCAATTAAAGAGGAACTTAAATCAATAGAAGATAATAAAGTCTACGAACTGGTGGACAGACCCGTAGATGTCCATTTATTGAACTCTAGATGGGTTTTCAAAACTAAAATTGGCAAAACTGGAGAGAACATCTATAAAGCTAGAGTAGTTGTAAGAGGTTTCTTAGATACAAACGAGTATGAGTTGAAAGAAACTTATGCTCCGGTGTCAAGACTTCCAGTAATTAGATTGGCATTTGCAATTATAAATAAACTTGATTTAGATGCAAGACAAATGGATGTTAAAACAGCTTTTCTGTACGGCACTTTAGAAAAGACTATTTTTATGGAGATCCCAGAAGGCTATGATTGCAGTGATGAAATTAGAAAAACGAAAGTCTGGGAACTCAAGAAAGCTCTATAAGGATTGAGGATTAGCCCTAAAAGATGGAATAAAACATTCACCAATGAAGCACTAAAATTAGGCCTAGAGAATGACGTAAATGAGCCGTGCTTATTTACTTGGAGTAATAAAGGAAAAATTGCCATTGTGATCTTATACGTAGATGATATGATTGCAGCCAGTAACGACCCAGAAAAACTAGATGAAATCATAAATCATCTCAGCAACGTGTTCGAGATGAAAATTTTGGGTTAACCAGAGAATTTTCTTGAAATGAAGATTCTCCGTGATAGAGGTAAACGTGAAATGTTTATTTCACAGCCTGAATACACTGAAAAAATCCTAGAACGATTCAACATGAAAGAATGTAATGCACACAACACACCTATGATTACTAGACAAGTCAAAAACAGGAACATGAAAGACGAAGATAAATCAAAAGAGTTTATTGTTTTGACTGATGCACCTTATAGAGAGGCTATAGGGAGCTTGTTGTATCTTGCAGGTGCAACCAGACCAGATATAGCATATGCTGTAAATTTATTGTCTAGGAGACAGAATAAGCCAACCAAGGGTGATTGGACTGAAGTAAAAAGAATATTCAGATATTTGAGAGGAACAATAGATTTAGGTCTGCACTATAGAGCTAAAACAGAAGTTATGGAAGCTATGACTGATACTAGCTTCAGAGATCAAGAAAAGTCAATCTCAACAAGTGGCTAAATAATTCAATTGTATGGTGACACAATAGCATGGAGGAGCCACAAACAGTCTTCTATGGCTACATCAACGTGCCAAGCAGAATATCTTGCCATGAGCGAATCCTGTAAAGAAATAATTTCCTTAGATAAAGCGACTAGAGATATAATAGGTAAGACTATGTATACAGTCACTATTAGATGTGACAATAAATCAGCCTGTGACTGTACACGAATGGAAGGTAGTCACAAACTAAAAGATTTCGATGATGACGTCGAATTCATTAAGTCCAACCTGGTTGAAAGAGAGAAGACGGGTAAGAAACCCCAAATGGCTGATACTCACGGTGATTTCATAAAATCGTGTGTCTTGGCGGGCAAAATGGAAGTTAAATGGATATCCACTAAAGAAAACATTGCGGATATCATGACTAAACCATTACCCTCTAGTTTACATTCTAAACTCAGAAATAAGATGATGAATTTATAGATGATAAAATTTAGATGATATAGATGTTAGACATAGATGTCATGTAAAATAGTTTAATTTATAAATCTAATTGTGTTATCATTTACAGAAACAGATGACCAGTCTTAGCAGTGTGCGCAGCGGAAAGAGCAGAGGTGTCCAAGGAACATACATCAATCAAAATTCTGATTGCAATATATTTCTATTATTAATAATCTTATATATTTTTATGTGTTCATGATCGTAAGTCGATTTTATATAAAAGTTCAAAATATTTTATTATTCAATGCATTCAAAAGGTGTATGTGCAAAGGGAGGGAGTGTCAGAAAATGTTACTTTGTCCATACAGAGGCACCATCTATGAGTCGCTTAGAGCAATCATATGATTTCGCGTGCAGTCCCTCTACCTTTTGACACGCCTACTCACGACGATAACCTTTACAAGAGCATGTGTTTTGTGAACTTTTTCTTTGTGTGTGATACTTAATAAAGTTGCAACTATTTGATAGAGGAATATATTAGCTCAAGTGTTCTATTAAGCCGTATTTCCTATCTTTAACTGATTATTACAGTCCTTAATAAAACGTTAGGTATATTTATACATTAAGCATACACACTCTGTGATCATGAGAAGAACCAGGAAAGCCTACAAATATATTAGTTAGCAACTTATCACTACTTCCTACTGTTTGCAGTTTGATACTGTGGTTAGAGTTTTTGTCTATATAAATCTCTTGCTGTTCTTGTGGTGCCTTAAAATTTAATAGTCGTACCATCGAAGGCCCCAATAACTCATGAAATTTTTACAACTATATTAGATTATGGAAGTGAATAATATAGCTGTGAACAATGCAAAAAAATTACCTGGAAAGCCGCATATTTCTTCAAACTTATTACATACTGTTGTCATCTCTTCTGGGGTAGGCCAACGTATATATTCATTTATTAACAATAATAGTTTATCTAATTAGTAATGGTGACACCAAACCTCTCGGAGGCAGATATTAGGGTTTCACCGTTACCAAGCCACCAAAGTGTCATTAAAAGTTGTTTATCAGCAGGCACTGGAATTCCTCCACCATGGTATGGTTGCAGGTCAAGGTGACCAATTTTATTTAACAATATATTACATGTTGATTGAGTCATTCGGAATAAACTAAAAAAATCATACTCCAGATATTTATTTACCCAATCTTCGTCAAGTATTAAATGGTAATGCTTTTCGTAATCACTTTATATCATAATAACAAAATTACTATTTATTACACAGAAATCCCCGCGAAGGAACAGAAGGTATTTTTCTAAAAAGCTTTGTTCATTAAACAACAGTACATATTCCATCTTAACGTAAACTAATTAACTAATAACCTACGAATCCCGGCTAATAACTACTACTGAAATTGAAACGACAAAAATCTCTGCTGAGATGTTCAAAAATAAACAACCTAACCTCTATTATTTGACTGTGAAACATATGTAAGCAAATAGAAGCTGGCAGGGCTGATGACAGATAGATACTGATCACGTGACGTTTTAAAACGTTTCATTTTTGCGATCGCCACTAGTAATTACGTCACGCCGAAGCTGTTTCAAAACGGTCTTCGAAGCTGTTTTGTCAAGAAAAAATGTTTCTAGTAGTGAGAGATCAGATTATATTTTAACGGGGTTACAATGCACTGAAACCTAAGATTTATTGTGCCGCAGTAGTGAGATAAGAAGCCGGTAGACGACGACGAACTGTGATAGAGAGAAGACGTTTGACGGCCGGCAGGCATAAATAAATACTCTTCACAGCAAATTCTTTATAATAACAAGTTACTGTTAATATCATATATAAAATACAAAGTTTGATGTGAAGTAAACTCTGTATAAAGGATTCGGGATGGTAGTTAAATTATAGTAATACAAATCTACTTAAAATCCTCACAGAAGTTTATTATTTATCCTGAAGACTACGCCGACGGTGGGATAATATAACTATTTAGTAAATACATATCAAATGCTACATTTGGGGGCTGACCGAGATACAGATTTACACGAAGACGAGTTGCAGAAAATATAAATTCAAGTTGGTTAAATATATGAAGAGAGCCAGATTCAAGGTAGTAAGTATCTTTTGTTTCAAATTTTATTTCCAAAGCCATCCATTCGTTTAAACAAGCCTATGGACTAGTTTACGATAAGAAGTAAAGTGTGCATTTTTCTTACTGGTAATATTCAAGTTAAGCTAACAAAGACTAAATTTTACTGAATATTACGTTCATATCACTGACGAGATATCAAAGAACAGACAAGTTATTTTTTTACCATATATATATATATATATATATATATATATATATATATATATATATATATATATATATTATATTGTTATTTTTATTATATTATTATTTTTATTAGTCTATTTTATTCATTTTAGAAGAAAATTGCCATATTGTTTTATCCAATTTTATTATACTATTATCATAGTTTATGTTTTACCCTTTTTATTTATATTTGTCCGGCTAGCTAACGTTTTTATGAAATAAAATTTTTTGAATGTGATTAAATTAATATTTTTCCTCTCAGTTTAGACTTACCTCGTATAGGCAATGAGACTCTTCCCATCAATGGGTTGAATTAGTTCCTTTTTTGAACAGAGACACCTGTTAGCGGGAGATGT
This sequence comes from Galeruca laticollis, assembly GCA_963921935.1. Lineage (NCBI taxonomy): Eukaryota > Metazoa > Arthropoda > Insecta > Coleoptera > Chrysomelidae > Galeruca > Galeruca laticollis. The sequence goes on from OY998181.1 coordinate 144,346,416, forward strand.
ATACACAATAGAATTTTTAAAACACAATAGATTTTATTTTTCACAATACAAGAACAGACAAATGTAGAAACCTTCAATCTTAAAATAATTTTCTATAAATCAATGTGATAGATTTTATTTCAACTATAAGAACACAAATGTAGAAACCTTCAATTTTGAAATAGTTTCCTATAAATCAATATGATTGATTTTATTTTTACATTATTAAATTGCAGAAATCTTCTATTTTGAAGTAATTTTCTATAAATCAATAATAGATTTCCTATTGATGATTAAATCGTATTTCGATTTTATGTTACCAGATGTGTATAAATTTATTAGACTAAAAACGATTATAATTCATGCGCATGTGTCTAGCAGACATTCTTAGGTAAATTAGAAGAAGTAATGGTTCTCTATTGTTGTTAAACACTCTTAAATACAGATTTTTCAACATATAAAGACTAGATTTTGATTTGTGTGTATATCAACAGTTCCTAGTGGTGTAATAACGATGGGATACAATATCATAAAGTACAGATCGTGATGCAATTTTGTCAGTGTTCATCTCAATTTCACAAAAAACATATATACATGGATTTAAACTTGATTAAAATGTTTGAGAATATTGGAAATAGTTCACAGGTAAGCTTATTAATATTATTTGTTTGTTACTCACAATTAATTGTATCGGAAAACAGTCCTTTTTTACGTTTTCTTGCGAATTTCAAAATGGAAGCTTCTCAAAGCGTCGTTTTCTCTCTGAGGTCTCACATCACCTCCTCTGGCTATTATTCGAATCCCCTTTGACAGGTAATCCATTTCCTTATATAAGCTTTCCAAATCACAGCTTACTATAGGATTAATTTTAACTCCTGTCAAATAAATTTATGACTTTCCTTGAAATGTCATACTTTAAAACTTTAATTATTGGAATATGTTTCCACACATTGGAAAATTATCGATACTATGGGAATCTGTGAAATATTCCCTATTTAATGGTACCATTCATGTATAATTTCTGGAAATTTTCTTAAGTCCGCTTTTCACACTTTTCCCGTATTTTCTCGCACTAAACGCGACAATTATTCGTTTCCATTTTACATTCATTATACTTACAACTAATATTTACAATAATAATCAACTAATTATACATTTTTCAATTATTTCAACAATTTATCATTACTACTGTTTCATGTCTTATAAACTTAACATCTGGAATTATATTTCATATTCAACTGAATATGTCTCATTAATTATTGTTTTAATCTCCAAATTTTCTGTTATTCTTGTTGAGATCTTACACTGCCTTTTTGTTTTAGTTTATTATAAATAATTTTCTGTGTCAACATAATCTCAGATTTCATATGAATTTAAAAGTTAACAAATTTTATTCCATCTCTTAATTTTAATTCGATTGTTATGTTTTAAACCTCATGTTATATTCTTAGTTTATAATTATATACTATTAACTATTTTTTTTCTAGGATGAAATCTTATGTGAATTTAGTGAACAATTTGAAATATGCTACTATCGAAAATTTAAAGTAAACTACCAAATGAACATTTAAAATATGGTTAAATTGGATTTCCATTTTACTTATGGTTATCTGGATATGTGTTACATACTCCACAGGTCAGTATGTCTCTGTTCATCTAATTTAGTACTCATGTACGAGGTATATCTTTATAATATTGTGTCTATGGATTGAATTCTAATCTATGCTCTTATTGTTTCTTGAAAAGCAGTATAATATATATATATATATATATATATATATATATATATATATATATATATAAGATGTACGAATAGTGCGTGACATATGAACAATAAGCAACGAATAGATTAGTGGGTATTGCACGCAAATAGAAGAAGGGGCTACTGAAAAGAGTGGTAACCGCAGACATGCATGTTTCTGGGTCATTAGTTGTCATCGTAGTTATTTTCTTCATTTCACCTGTCTGGAGGCAAGATGAGCAGAGCTTTTATATCTGAGTACTTAGTATATGAGGGCGAGAGGTTCGTCTCTATTAAAATACGATGCATTAAGGAGGTTAAGAGAAACGATTATAAAACGCTATCGGGCGAGCTAATCGGCTTCAATCCGAAGCCGAATCCAAAGGAGCATCACAAGCTCATTTTCTTGAACGAGGATGCTAGGCTGGATGGGTTCGTAATCCCAGAAATCGGACTTCTGGTTCACGTCCCATCATTATTTAATGGAGTGATTGATGGAGTGAAGACTAGCTTGCAGAGCAAGTTATTTAAGAAAATCGTGGGCTCTAGAGACGGTAAGGCTATACAGATATTTTCCGCTAATAAGGTATCGTTTAACAGTCCTAATGTTAAGATAAGCGATAAGGATCTGTCCATAATGCAAAACGCTGTGGGCGGAGGGAACTGTACGGCAGCGGGGCCGAAGAAGGGAGCGTCTGCCTCCACGAAAGAGGACAAAAAAGCGAAGACGGTTACTAAGGGGGCGAAGAAGCCTGAAGATACACGCGTAACGATTTCACAACCTGATTCGGGCTCAATTCCGAATCTTGGTTCGGATTTGAATTTGAATTCGAGTTCGAATTTGGGTGGCAGTGTGGCTAGTGTGCATTCTCAGAGTGCAGGGGCCGGCGACGTGTTTATTTATATAGTTGAAGGTGATGCGTTGAGTGGAGTGCTAATGTACGACGGCTCGGAAGTGCCACTCTCGGCGTGGCAACACGTGCGAGAATCATTGTATGAGTGCGTTATGGGCGATGACCTGTTGATAACTCTCGTCGTAGACGGAGTAATCAGCAAAGTGCGTGCCGTTCGTCTTCGAGACGTTCTTAAAGAAAGGATTATTACATCAGGATTGGAGGTTAGAGTAGCGTTTAACGCCGACATGATGAATAGAATACTAGGATTACAATATGATAAAGTTATGGAGGCGGTTTTTCTTAACTCTCTTGTGATAGATACGGCTATCCGGCTTTCCGAAGAATGGGTTTCCGTGCCTGAGAGGAACAGCGAGTCCGGGAGGGATCAAATCACGGAGCTAGCTCAAGTTAATGAGTCTCACGTGACACCCGATCCATGATACAGTCAAGATTTGTATGAATCTATGATGCGAATGACAGAGTGTAATGTCGCGAACGAGTTGCAGCCGGAGGATCTAGTAGATGAGGCATTCACAGAGCTATCTGGAATAAAGCTAGAGGATATCATCACTGGCGAAGGCAGTGATGTGGTAAGAACGGAATGGACTATAGTTGTCGATTCCCGGAAGGCGCTCGCCTATTCCGCAAAAACGAAAGAGGAACTTGATTACGCAGTGAGCTGCATTGTACAGGGGCGGATTTTCGGTATTAGTATAATTTAGGTCGACGGTATGAAACAAAAATGCTCTATGCGTGAAAAGCGCAACCCGTAAGAATACTGGAAGCGCCAGCACCTTGTGGAAGAAATTTGTACGATGACAGCTAATGAGCCAGAAACATGCATGTCTGCGGTTACCACTCTTTTCAGTAGTCCATAGCAACGGACAGGAAAAAGGATGTTTGTTGATTTGGAAAAATAGAGTATGTGGTGTGATATTGTTGAGGGAGGATATATGCAAAGAAAAATTTAAGAAAATATAAAGATAGTCCTCATATAATTAAAAGGAAAGCATAAAAAGAAGTTAAATAAAGTTGAAGAAGTAGTTTGAGAGGATTTGAAAGATAAGTAAAGAAACAGAAGATAACTAATTAAAATAGATAAAAAATCAAAGGCTAATAGATACTTCAAATGAGTCTTTAATGAGATATTGGTTTTCAATATCATATGCATCTGTTAGTATTCCTGTCAGAAACTGTGCTAAATTTTCAGTGGGTGCTCCTATTGAAGCGACAATTGGTCTTCTGCTAAAACAGGTTTATGTACTTTGGGGAGCGCATAGAATTTTGGTGAAACACCGTTATAACTTGTGAGTTTCTTTTTTATCGTTAAATCGATTTGCTTTGTGTCAAAAAGAGATTTAATTAGAGAATTTCCATTTCTTTGAATTGAAGAGGTGGGTTCTCTTGGTAATTCAACATATGAAGAGTTGTTAAGAATAATATCATTTGAAAGGTAGGCAAGGTACTGTTCCCTATCCATGATAACTGTTACATTACCCTTATCTGACTGGGTAAGAATTAAGTTGGAGTTGTCTTTAAGAAACTTTTTCGATTTCGATAGAAGATCACGAAAAACCGAATTTTGGTGTGGTTTATGTATATAATTGGTAATAATGTTAGTAGCTCTAGCTATAGTGATGTTTCTCTGTGACGAATCAGTGATAGCGGACGTGAGGAAGTCAACATCTGCCGAAATTTTTTTAATAGAAATATCCTTCAAAATAATCGGTTCTATACTGAATTTAGGACAAAGTGCCAAAAATTGAGATACATCCTCAGGGATGGTCGTATTTGAAATATTTTTTATCCAATTGCTATTAGATTTTAACAGCAACTTTACTTGAACTTCCTTTAAGTTATTGATCTTTAAAATATTTTTAATTTTAACTCTATGAAAAACTTTATTATATTTGACTTGTTGTCTACTTTGAAAATGCCGAAAAAGAAATTCAGTAGTTGTGGAGATCAATGTCCTCCTTAACTTTTGAGTTTAAGGGGATCTGTCCATGACAGTCGTGTATTCACATCATCCCCTTTATTTAATACAATCGAAGAAAAATGTGGTAACTCTTTTATTATAGGGGACAGTGGTTATCCTTGCTTAAGACATTGTCTAACTCCATTTCGAGATAGGGGTAATTTGACTCATCGTCAAAGAAATTATAATTATCTTCTTTCTAAAAATAGATATTTAATTGAACACTACTTTGGATTACTCAAGTAAAAATTTAGATAGCTATACTATCTGAAAATGAGAAATATTCAAACTTCTGTACATTTAATCGTGTGATGTCTGTATTGCATAATTTATCATTGGACAATAATTTGGAATTACCAGAAATAAATCCACAAAATGAAGAAGATATACAAGAGGATGTCAATAATGAATATGAGGATAATAGAAATGGTGTAATAATGAGAAATGAAGTGATGAATGCTTTGGGATTTCAAATAGAGCAAAACATAAGTTCTATTTTAGTTCTGAAATAAAATATACCATATAAAGGAGCATATTATTTAATAAAAAACATTTGGGGATACAACAAAACATAAAAGTCGGAAACAAAAACATAATTCTCTTTTGGTGAATAAAAATCAAAAATAATTTTTTTAACAAATTATAAACCCAGTCTTCTCTTTTTCATATGTATTACATATTCATTATTGGTAAATTTTTATCTATAATTTGTTTTAGTAACGCATTTCTCTCTTCCAAAAGAATATTCTTCCTTTCTTTTGCCTCTAAATATCTTTTATAAAAAAATTTTCTATCATTTCTGATTTCAATAAGAACATCTGCCTTATTTTTTTTGTCTAAGGTCTACTTTTTATTGATTTAACCTTTTCAATATTATCTGGTTCTCTGTTTTCCTTCTTTTCAATAGATGTGCAAACCAAATCATTATCAATCAATATTTTGTTGTACCGAGTCTGTCAAATGAACTTTAGAATCTGAAGATAGTAGTACAGCTGGATGTATATTTCTTTTTTACCTAATATTTTATCCATTATGTCTGCATAGTCAAAGTCTTTTCTTCCTCTGCCCGTTTGGTTATTTTCATCCCTGTATTTTTTGTACATTCTTTCCAGATGTTTCCATCAGTTTTCACAGTTGCAGCGGTTATATTTTGCTTAGTTTTCAACCGCAATTCTTTTGCAATTTCCTCATATTTTTAGAGAACCTACATGTTTTCTATATTCAGAATATAGATCCAGTAATATAAGTGTAATATTGTGATTCTATTTCAGTGTTAGGTTGGGAAAATTATAAAAATTCGGATAAATCTAAAAAAAAATACTTTTTTTAAACCTCGACAAAAATTTTATAAAAAATTACCTTCTTCATATGCCATTTTTAAATGTTGAACTAAGATTTACCAAGAGCTTCGTACTTTTTTAAAGTAATTTTACATAAACACAAACATAACCTATAATAACAACATATTTCTTCCTCTTTTTTGAAGTTCACAGTAGAACGGCGTTCGCGGTGTCTTAAAATCCCGAATTATTCGGGAGGCACTCTTGCGCGTTCACGAAGTCCAGTACATGTACAGTTTTTGCTCTAAATGTGCTCCGGATTGACTCTGCGAAAATAGCTATTGTTAAAAAGATTTAACTAGTAGTAATTAGTACAATCGAGGTACAAGCATAGAAGTTCATTTGAGAATTTAGTGGCCCACGGGGCGATTTGGATCTAGTTGTGACAGAGAACCGATCAACGGATATCTTTACGATTTCTCACGTATGACAAAGAACTTAAAGTGCTCTTTTTCCTTTTATCCCCATTTCCTAATGAACAGGAAATGGAATCTTAGAGAAACAGTTTATTGGTAAGTTAATTTTAAAAACTAATCATTTATGTTCACATTATACAGTCCATTTTTTTAAATATTTTATTGAGCAGTATATGAATATTATGATCCTAAATTTTATCAATATTATGTTCTTATGTTTTATTATGTATTTAAGGAAATGTTATGATTATGTCCATATTTGTGTCACTTATGTTCAAACATTTTGTCGATAATTCATTATGGTAGACATCTTGAAAAATTATCGCCATATAATCGTGTGGTATTTCTGTTATGGTTTATTTTCATGCAGTAAGTTAATTTTTTATTTAAGCTTCACATAGTTTTGTTATATGGGTTATTTTTATCTAACTTATGTGAGCTTGATAAGACAATCAGGACGATTCTCATGTGAGGACGGCCGAACTGTAAGACTTGAGTCGTTGAAAGTTAGTGGTTGCTTAATGTTATTGTCCGAGGCCACGTCAACTGCCAATATCAAATTAGAAAAAGAGAAGAAGAGAGGATTGGCTGCAGGGAAGAGTTGTTTTGTTGGGTTTGGTTAAGTTTGTAATTTATGTATTATTTTATTTTGTACGATTGAAGAATCATGGAACTCACTGACCAGTATTTTAAAAAGAATGTCCCTCAAAATCAAAAGTTTGAATCTCGGAGGACCTCCAGATGTAGGGGAAGCCTCTATTTTTGTTACACCCCTTTTATTCCCAGTACAGCTTCTAGAATTATTGCGAAGGTATCAAAAGCAACAGTACGATTTTTTCCAATTTGTTTCAATGCCTGAAGCAAATAATGTAATACTGGAGCAGAACAAATTTTACAATATTGCAAGATTCCCTAGAGTCATATGAGTTGTCGATGGCACCCATGTTAAAATACAATCTCCAAGTATATACAAAAATATTTATAAAAATAAGATACATCAAGTTATCCAGAACAGTAGTTAATTCTCCCTTTGCAATTGTAAATGAAGGAAAAATTGCACACAGTTCTTTCAAAAAAGCATAAAGTACTAAATTATTTCATGTTTATCTTATCAAAAATCTATTAATTTCAGCAATACACTGTTCCTTAAATAAGAGTAAATTACAAAACACAAAATATGTAACTGCAGATATACCTACCATATTTTTTCTAACTTATAACATAAATAACGCTTCTTAATTTAGGAGATGACAATGTAGAGATTTTTAGAAATAGAAAAAATTATTTTTCCAGAAATGTTCAGGTTGTGGGAAATGCAGACCTAAAATTTATAGATGTGGTAGAACGGTGGCCTGGGTCAGCACATGATGCTACAATTTTTAGCCATAGTAATTTGAGAGCAAGGCTGGAGGAAGGACATGTTCAAAATGTTGTATTAGGTAAGTTCTTCAAAATTCTTGTTTAAATCTAGAAGTGTATCATAATATATTAGATCAATTAAATTACAAGAAATAATGTCATTTAGATTTATTTGTATACTTACTTATTTTTTACCAAAGAAATAGTTTATAATTAAATATTAATATCGACTAGTCTTTTGTTTAACGTTTTTTTTGTTGCTATGAAATGTTTTGGTTAATATAAAATATATTTGAACATATTTTTCAATTGTTAAAGGTGATATCCATTAAAAAAACTATCTACTAACACCACTGAACAATATAATTACAAAAGAGGAACAACTGTATCAAGAGACGCTAATTAGAACAAGAAATCTTATTGAAAGAATTATTGGAATCAGGAAAATAAGATTTCCTGTTATGGCATCTGGTTAGGTTAAAGTTGGAAACTACAAAAACCATTATTATTGCTACAACAGTTCTGCATAATATTGCCCGAAAAATGAATGAGCCAGAACCCCCTCCACCAGAGAATAATAATATTGAGGAGTTAAATTATTTAATTGAAGCAGGAAATGTTTTGGAACCAGCAGTTAGAAATAATCCAGATAAGAGGAGTATTAACCAAGTTCGGGATGAAATGATTAATTTCTTCAGAAACATTTACAATTTTTAGCAAACTAAGAAATTGATGTACAGATACTTTTTTCTTAATCCTCGAATGCCTATGCGGGGTCCCATTGGGAGCCCGAGTGACAATTTCATCTAATATATTTTTTATTTGATCATATTGGCAACCGCGCATCTAGGTATGTGTCGGTAAATACATGTTGCACGATCTTTTAGTATGTTGCGGCGCGTTGTAGCTATAGTGTCTAGTATCAGAACGTATAGGTAAGTGGGGTCCCGTTGCGACCCCAATTCGGCATTAAGGAATGCAAACAAATTACATTAATCAATAAAATTTTCTTCAAGTTTTCAGTCAGAATGAGCCGATGGGAGAAAACCAGACCACTTACAGAGGCTGAACTTGAAGAAATAATAAATAATCAAGAGTTAGAGGTTGAAATGGAATATGAAAGCGAAGAAGAATTCATTCATTACTTATATTTATGTTGAGCTTAAGATCTTGGTATTATCATTTCATTGTTAAACAAGCTTAGTACATCTTAATACAATTTTTATAGTAACTTGTATGAAGCATAAATTGTTTGTCGCTAAGAAACATTTAAAGGGAAGTTGTGTGGTGATTAGTGAAATGTTGTCCTCTGAAAATCGAAACTTATTTTTGAAAGTGCGAGAATCTGTCGGTGCCAAAAACTGTTGGACATATGAAGGTAACATTTACGCATTTCTGAACAATGCGAGAAAACTTATAAAATCTTTAAATGACTCAAGTCAATAAGATTGTCATTGTTGTTGATCCTTGCTGTTACAATGTATAATTACGTGTGATGTTTAATATACCTAACAATTTAATATACCTAACAACATATTCTTTAAACATAAATTTCTTATTGGGAAAATTTCTCGTTTCTTAAGAATTAATTATTGTGATCATCTCTGAGCGCGATTCAGACAACGTTTTACTTTTTTTACTTGATTTTTCTTTGCAGTACACCTATATTGCATAGTGTTATTATATAGGAAGGGATATACATTATTATTTATCACTAACACTTGAGTTTGCTTCTTCTATTTGGCTTTTATTAGAGGAAGTTAGGCATATCGAATTATCACGTTAATCGTTTACTGTTTAAGTTTTTACAATAAGTTGAATAGAACTCGTTCTGGTCGAAGCTGATGGATTATAGTATCTATATGTATAATGTCAATTTATTATACTTTCAATTCGTAAGTATGCACAAATTATTGCAATGTGGTCATCTTAATGCTCGTTCGTTGGTAGCTCATTTTAATGAAGTAAAAAAATATAATTTTGCATCTCAATTTAGATTTACTCGCGGTAACTGAAACATGGCTTAAAAGTAATATATCGAATGATGTTATTGGTATAACAGGTTATTTTTTTGAGAGAGTGGACCGTGGACGAGATGTCAGTGGTGGAGGAGTAGGTATTTACATAAAAACAAACATAAAATATTCACTTATTAGTATTGTGTTTAGGCGTATTTTATAACCCTCATGTAAGACATTGTAATTCTTTTTTCGAACATTTCGAATCTGTGATATCATCGATTCAACCTACAGTAGACTATATTATCTGTTTCGGTGATTTTAATGTGGACCTTCTTGATATTAATAGTGCCCCATGTGCCAATACTCTGGAGGGCCTAGGGCTAAAACATTTAATAAATGAACCAACACGCATTACCTGTCATTCAGCCACTCTACTGGATTACTTATATCTAATGATAATATTATACTGCAATAAAAATGAATCTAGATATATCACCTGTAGAAATTTGAAAAATTTAAATTAAATTTAATAGTGACCTACAATCTATACCCTGGAAAATTATATTTGAATTAAATCATGTTGATAGCAAATTGCAATTCTTATCTAACAATATCATTTGTCTCCTGGATCTTCACGTGCATTTTCAATGCTTTAGAATTACAAAAAATTGCGCTCCATGGTTAACTGATGCAATCAAGGCTATGACTTCCGATAGAGACAGATCCCTAAAAAAATTCAAGTTTACCAAAAGTAACAACGACTGGAAATTTTATAAACAATTGCGTAATTTGGTAAATGTTACAATTGAAGAAGAAAAAAAAGCACATATCAAATTTAAACTAAAAACCAATCACTTAAAGAGAGGTGGTCTAGTCTTAAGACTATTATGGGATTAAATAGGGATAATAATGATGTGGATTTATCAAACAAGTGGAATGTGAATGAAATTAATGAATTCTTCTTAAATGCTGTTCCTAAATTGCCTCCTGATCTTGATACGAAACTTTTTTATGAGTATAATATAAAAAAATCGGTACATACAACCCTGACGTTTCAACCAGTATCTGAAATTGATATTCTCAATATAATAAAAGGTATTAAAAGTAAAGCTGTTGGACCAGATGGCATCAATATTCTTACTTTAAATCTGTGCATACCATTTTTGTTACCGTATATTACCCATATAATCAATTATTGTTTATTGAATTCTGTGTTTCCTCAAAACTGGAAGGAGTCATTTGTTATTCCCTTGCCTAAAGTGAACAATCCACAAATGTTGCAACAACTACGACCGATCAGTGTATTGTCGACTCTATAAAATATTTTAGAAGAAGTTATTAATATTGAACTATATAAAAATTCAGTAATGCCCTCAGTACAGTCTGGATTTAAAACTGGTCACAGTTGTACATCAGCACTATTGAAAATATCTGATGATATCTTGGCAGCTCTTGATAGGAGTAAATTAACTGTGTTGTTCTTATTTGACTACTCGAAGGCTTTTGACACTCTCAATCATAATCTACTTTTTTCGATCCTATGATATAGTGGTTTGGACATTAGAGCTGTAGATTTATTCAAATCTTATCTTTTCATGATCAAGCTGTAAAAAATCGAGAAAGTGTATCAAGTTTTTATCTGTGAGTATCGGAGTGCCTCAAGGATCAATATTGGGCCCAATACTCTTCTCTATTTACATATCGAATTTTCCAGATATTTTCTTTTCTTGTATACAACATTACTACGCTGACGATACTCAGTTATATATGTCTTTTTACTTGGATGAAGCGAATCAAGCGGTAACTGCTATTAATTATGACTTACATAATATTTATACATTTTCAATCAATCACTGTTCACAGATAAATGCATCTAAGACTAATGCAATTATTTTTGGAAATAAAGTTGATTCGCAGAAGTTCAAGCAAGGGTACTCATCGGATATTAAAATTAATGGTCATACTATACAATTTAGCAATAAAGTAAAAAACTTGGGAGTGTGGTTTGATGAATACTTAAGATTTTCGCACCATATCAGTAACTGTTTACAAAAAGTTTATGCAGCTCTAAAACATATTCCAATCTCGCCATGTGTTAGATAGATCTGTTTAAAATTCTTCTATGTGAGTCATTAGTATTATCTAAACTAAATTTTTGTGACATTTTATATGATTCTTGCTCAAACTCATTTGATATAAATAGAATACAGAAATTGCAAAATTCATGCCTTAGACTTATATTTGGTATTCGCAAATTTGAGCATATCAGTCATACATTCAAAATGACAAAATGGTTAAACATGAAAAATCGTCGTCAATTGCATTCTACCATGTTTTATCTTAGGCTCATAAGGGAAGGCTCTCCCCCATACCTGTATTAAAAAATAAAATACAGAACTGATGTACATACTCTAAACTTAAGACATAGAAATATTCTCACTATACCTCGTGACCATACTGAGTATTTCAAACGATCATTTTCATATTGTATTTCTAAGCGTCTTAATAACCTATCTCACAATTTCAGTTACGCATCACTACATAAACTAAAACGAGTTCTTCTTGACTATTATTTTTCTCAACAATAATCAAGTTTTTTGTATTAAAATATTATCTTTTCTTTGTTATTTAATTGCAAAACTAATGTTCTTTGTCTATTAATTTGATTTACTTATGTTTTGTTCTATTTGCTGTATGTGGCTTCTTTTTGGGGTTAGGTGGAAGAGCAGATGTATGTTAAATGATAAATATATATTACATATTGTACTTTATTTATTATTACATACAAACTGAATCTCGCCCTATTCGTATAAACAAAATGTAATTTTATCTTTTAGTAATTGGTAATAAAGACTTTTATTATTATTAAGTGTAATAAACCAACATGCAAAGAACACAGTGTTTTAGTATGCACAATATTCTTGAATTAAACATTTTAATAAGTATTTCAATGTCTAACGCTTGTTTTTAATTTATTATTATGATAACTAAACGTAAAATATAAATTGGTGTTTTTTTTTTAAATAAGAGTCTTGGAGACTCATGCTATGCATTCTTGTCGAGAATTTCATCTATGCATCCTAGGGTTAAAACTTTTCACGATGTAAAAAATAATTTTTCTTCAAACGATTTAGACAAAGCCCTTTCCTTCCTTGTGGCACACGTCCAAGGACATGATTCTCACAACCTTCTACACGTGCTCTGTAAGAAACAAATTCCTTCAGACAAACGCTTATCTTCGTTAAACCTGTTTGTTGACGATATTACATGCTGACGTTTCATACCAGCAAAAACATCCCATATTGCTACCCTCTGGTAGTCATGTCACTTCGTTGGTGTTGCAAAGGGACCACCGCAAATTAGGACATAGTGGCCCTCAAAATGTGTCGGCAGTTTTGGCCTCTTGGGGGCCTCCGAGAAATAAAAAGAATTATTAACAAGTGTGCTATGTGCCACAGGTTCAAGGCCAGAACTACACAACAAATTATGGCAGATCTCCCTAAACCTCGTTTATCGCCTTCTTGACCCTTCCAAACAGTGGGTACTGACTTAGGAGGACCCTTTTTAGTAAAATCCTCATATCTTAGGAAAGCCCTTATTACAAAGTGCTACTTAGCTCTGTTCGTGTGTTTTTCATCCGAGGCCATTCATTTGGAACTAGTTTCCGATGTATCAACTGAGGCCTTTATTGCCTGCCTAAAGCGTTTTACGCCCCGACGTGGACTCCCTTCAGCCATATATAGTGACAATGCGACCAACTTTTTTGGTGACAATAACCAGCTGAAAGAATTGATGCAATTTTTTATGAACCAGTTCAACCCTATACGAGAACATCTACTTTCGAGCTCTATCGACTGGAAATGTATTCCCCCAAGATCCCCGCATTGGGGGGGGGGTCTCTGGTAAGCCGGTATTAGGAGTGTTAAGTCCCATTTGTACAAAGTGGTTGCTACTTCTATTTACACGTTTGAACAATTTTCTACCATTCTCTCCTAGATAGAAGTTATTCTAAACTCGAGACCCCTATTTCCCCTCTGACCCCAGGTCATTTTCTGATAGGAGCCCCCTTAATGTCTCTTCCCGAAAAGGATATTTCGCTCATACTCGTGAATAGATTGAAATTCTGGCAACATTGTTCATATGTGCTGCAGAACTTCTGGAGGAGGTGGTCAGTGGATTACTTCAACCAGCTACAGAATCGTCCAAAGTGGGAAACCCATCGGCCAGATCTTAAGATTGGTGACATGGTACTTGTGAAAGAAGATGAAACCCCCCATTAAAATTGTAACGACATAAATGCGTTACTATAAAACTCGATTCAGAAAACCAGTTATCGCCGCGATGACGATATATCCCACCAGAACAGCAGAAGCCACCACGCCGGATGCGCACGAGGAATCTACGGTAGAAGGGACAGAGACTACCACCACCACCACGATGGATATAAAAATGCGAACCAACAGACGAAGAGACGACTTGGTTTACGGACTCCTGCTCCTACGTTCAGATGCCTTAAGTGCGAAGCGTAGGTTGAGGGTATTGACTTCAACCTTAAACGCTTTACACTATCTTCCGCCGAGTGTTGTACTAAGTAGGAGTATTGATCCTACTTTATACATCATTCATTAGAACGGCCGTTGGTTTCTGGTATTGACGAAAACGTGAACGATTGTTCTAACTGTTAGAAGAGTTTCGGTGTGGTACTGACACACCGAAAACTCTGCAGTATCTCCGTAGGGAAGCGCCGTTAAGCAGAGTACTGACTGGCTATAAACGATCGCTTTAACTGTTAGAATAATTTCGGTGTGGTATTGACACGCTGTAATAGCTACAGTCCCTGCATGTAGAAGTATTCGTGAAGCTGGGTAGTGACTAGCTACAAACGATACTCCCGAATCTTGAGACTAAAACCGAAAGAGTATTTATCCGCGGGTTGCTCAGATCCCCGGTTAGCTGAACATTTCACAGGACATAGAGAGTCACGTCTACCGACTAGAATATCTCCGAAATGGAAACACACACCGCTTGAGTTCCACCTAGGTTCAATTCAGGCCGCCAGTACCTATCAACCGATGAAAGGATACGGATCGTCGAAGCGTGACCTTCAAAATATTTACGTACCGGAGAAATACATAGAATATTCAATTTTAATTTATTTTTGTCGTTGTAAATATTATTTTCAGAAATAAAACAGTTAATTTAATTGAACTCTGTCTCCTCTGGGCGTACCTGGGCAATACGCATTACAGAATGGCGCCCGAGCAGATAAATTAAATTGCGTAGACCCGGTATCAACGTTTTTTGCCCCCGTTAACGGAGACTAACGAAACGAAAGAATTTTCAAAACCAGACAATTAATTCAAATTTGAAAGACGGAGCTGTAGGACATCGTAATAAACACTGACAATGGCATCCGAAAGCGATGATGGAGCGTATGGATTGGAAGTTGCGGACGAGAAGGTTGGATGGGTTAACAGACTACGACAAACAGATATCCGCGCGGAATTAGAATCCAGAGGGTTAGTTTCGACGGGAAAAATGTCAGAACTAAGAGCTAGGTTAGTGGCCGTCACAGATACACCAAACATCCAGGACAAAAGTACTTTGGGACCAGTAATACCTACACAAATCATTCTTAGTAGACTAATCCCTTATGCTGAAAATGTCCTAGGCGAATATCAAGCCGGGTTTAGGGCAAACAGATCAACAATAGATCAACTATTCACGCTGAGACAACTTCTAGAAAAGGAATGGGAGTATAACAGACCCATACACAATATTTTCATAGACTTTCGACAGGCATATGATAGCGTAGAAAGAAGCCAAGTATGGAATGCCATGGCGGAGTTCTCAATACCAAAGAAACTCATTCGGATGACCAAAGTCTGTATGGAGGGTGGAATATCTAAAGTACGTGTAAATAATAAACTGTCTGGCAGCTATGAAATCAACAGTGGACTTAAACAGGGTGATGCGTTATCTCCACTACTTTTTAACCTTGTATTAGAGAAAGCCATGAGGTCGGCAGAAATAAAAACAGAATTGCTATCGGTTCAAGGTCCCAAGCTGGTACTCGCATATGCAGATGACATAGATCTCGTTGGAGACTCCATCCTATCCACGAAAGACATTTTCAACAAGGTGGAAAGAGCAACAAGTGAAGTAGGGCTGAAGATTAATGAAGAGAAGACGAAATATATGTGTATAAATAGAACGACACAAAGAGACAGGATAGGACAAAATGTGACGATCAACACCTTTAATTTCGAAAGAGTACAACGTTTTAAGTATCTGGGGGCCGTAATCACAGCGGACAACGATGTTACCGAAGAAATAAAAGACAGAATCCAATCTGCAAACCACTGTCTATTTGCACTGAATAAGCTCATAAAATCAAAAAATCTCACAAGAAGTTCAAAGATCAAAATCTATAAATCCATCGTCAGACCTGTAATAACATACGGATGCGAAACGTGGACCATGACCAAAGCAAACGAAGAAAAGCTCAGACGCTTTGAACGAAAAATACTTAGAAAAATTTTCGGACCTCACCATGACATCACCACAAACCAGTATAAGATCAGAACCAATATCGAATTAAAAGCACTCTACAACGACGCCGATATTGTCCAAGAAATTAAATCACAGCGACTAAGATGGGCAGGCCACGTGCACAGACTAAATAATGAAAGACTTGTAAAACTGGTATGGGAGGAGATTCCCACAGGCAAAAGACCACTCGGACGTCCCAGAATGCGATGGAGAGATAACATCCAAGCAGATCTCCGGAAAATGAACATTCCATTTGACCCTAGGTTGATGGAAGACCGAACAAATTGGAAAAAAGTTGTACAGTCAGCCAAGACCCACCCAGGGTTGTAGCGCTACGTGATGATGATGAATACCTACACAACCACAGGAGGACAAGGATTTACAGACTCTAGAGATAATTAGAAAATGGGGTATACGTTATGATGGATCCAGAGACCCAATAGAATTCCTGGAATCGGTTAATGAACTCAAAGATTGCTACAACATACAAAACAAACACCTATTTCAGGCACTCCCTATTATTCTGAAGGGAAAGGCAACGTTGTGGTACAGAAACAATAAAAACCAATGGACAGGATGGACAGACTTTATAAGGGACATCACATCAAAACATTTTTCAACTGGGACAACAATTGGAAGACATTATACGTAACCGCCGACAACAGACACATGAAAGCTTCAAAGAATTCCTGTTAGACATCCAGACATCCATCAGAAGACACAACGGCTTTTCCGAAACCCAAGCCATAGATAGAATATATTCAAACATGCTCCCCAATCATCGCTTATATGTTGGAAGAGAGGAATGCAAGACGATGGCAGAACTGACAAAATTAGTCATCGATCACGAAGATATCCAAAAAGAAATTCGGATTCAAGACCAACCGACACCGAACTCCCGTTACGAGTTACAGGATAACTCCAGACATCCCACACATGCCGGACTCAACAGAATACAGAATTTCAATAGGAATACATGCTGTTGGAGATGCGGGAAAATAGAACATAACCGTCGGGTATGCCGTTCACGTCCAATATTATTCTGCAGTCATTGCGGATCGATAGGAATTTCGTCAACGGACTGCACTTGTAGAAGACAACCGGGAAACGGCAATGAATCTGGACAAACCAGGGGCACTCCAGTTTCCCCGATACAGACCCCCACGGTCCACGAGACAGTAAACCGGTCCCCAGATAGGCCTCACAAAATAAGTGAGGAAGTAATATGCTTCATTGTCGATCACATCACAATGTTTCCTTCCGAATAGTCTCACTACTCACGCAATAAAAATGAGAATAAAAAGTATATATCACCATTACTTAATGTGACGAAAATGTATG
The DNA here is from genome assembly GCA_963921935.1 of Galeruca laticollis. Lineage (NCBI taxonomy): Eukaryota > Metazoa > Arthropoda > Insecta > Coleoptera > Chrysomelidae > Galeruca > Galeruca laticollis. Next base: position 144,363,979 of record OY998181.1, read on the forward strand.
AACGGTACTTAGGAAAATGTAACGAACAACGACTTGATGAAAAACATTCAGTAAAGCTATCAATGTATCGTCACGTTTTTGAAACTAAATTCAACCTGTCATTCGGGCATCCGAAAAGTGATACCTGCAGTGTATGCGATTCTGGAGAAGGTACTACTGAACATAAAATAAACTCTACAGTTGCCTTTGAATGTCAGAAAGCAGATAGGCAGAAACCACTATTAGACAATAACACCTGCCATGTTACTATGGATCTACAGCAAACAATGCCGTTGCCCAAGCTCTCAACATCAAAAGCATTCTACGTCAAATGTGGCTCTACAATTTTGGCGTACATTGCATAACTTCTATAGGAACGAACGAACTTTTTTACTTGGACCGAGGACGTAGCTAACCGAGGTAGCTTTGAAATTGTAAATTGCCTGTTCCGTTTATGCAAGCTTTTGAAAGAAGAACATCCTCACATCAATCGTTTGATTATATGGTCTAATTCGTGCGCCGGACAGAACAAAAATCATTTAATCATTTGCCTATATCAGTACCTGATTTTGAACGGCTTTTTTGAAGTGATAGAACATAAATTCCCGAAAGTTGGACACAGCTATTTGGATTCTGATAGGGACTTTGGAAGAATAGAAAAAGTCGTTAGAAAACATCAGAATATTTTTATTCCTGATCAGTATCGCGATATTATCAAGTCAGCAAGTTCCAAAAATAGTATTTGTGTGAATATGGAAAATTTCTTTTGACTTTGAAGAACTCCCATCAAAACTTGGTTTATTTAAAAAAGAGAAAAACAGTTCGAATAACAAGGTATATTTCCGTGACAATGTGAAATGGATTAGAGTGGACGAATTTGGGTGTTATCGGTACAAGACGTGCTTCGATGACTACACACCATTTCAGCTGGTCGATTTGAAGAAAAGAAGGACGGAACATGTAGACAGAACACTGTATAGGCCAACCAGACTCACAACAAAAACGGGTGGTTTGACTTTGGAAAAGTTAGAAAATTTAAGAGCCCAAATAAAATATGTCGATGCAGATTACAGATGGTTTTATCAGAATGTTCTTCAGGAAAACATTGCGCATACAAAAAAGAGGAGGAAGACATGCTAATGTTATAATGTCATCACTATTGATTAATTCTACCTTTTGTACAACTCTTACGTACAAACAAATAAATTCCTTTTCTGTACATAATTCCTTTTTTCACGCAGATTTAGCGTTCTTTATGAATAATGATTGGTGGATAAAGGTCATATGTCCATAAAAGTAAATATTTCTGATGAACCATAACTATTTGCGAAATTTCAGTTTGGGTACTTGAAAGTATCGATTATAGTCCCACTGAAACAATTTGACTCAGCAAACTCTCCAATTAGGCAGAAAAGTTCTGAGCGAAAACACTAAACCGCATGGTACTCGAAAATGCAATTCTGTGACATATGACCTTTATCCACTTAGGTCTTCAATTAGTGTCGCAGCCCCATTGGGCTAAATTAATGAACAATTTACCGAAATAAAACTAACACTAAAATATATTGTCCAAGTTTGTGGAGGATATTCGTGTAGTGAGATACCATATGTTTGGACTACTCTACCGAGCCGCTATCAAACATTCAACGAGATCTGGGACCCATATTACCCAAAATCTACGAGGATCCAGCCGTTAATTCTCATAGTTAATTAGCCAGGTTCAAACTAGTCCTTTACGTTCTGTATGTACAATTCATGGATTCTGAAGTAACTGTCAATGAACTAACTCGGCATTTAATAATTTATTGCTAGAAACCACTACTGACTGATACTCGACAAATTCAATTAGTACAGTAAATAATCAAATAGATATGAGGGTACAATCTTTCCAATGGGAGTATTCAAATTGCATCCCCGATTTTGACGGGAATCCAAACGATCTAGATATATTTATTTCTGTTAGCGAATCACTCATAAATAATTTTATTGATAGGGAAAATCCAAATAATTTCCAAAACATTCATTTGTTGACTTCTATAATTGCTAAAATAAGAGGTAAAGCTAAAACGGTCATTAATATTCAAACATGTAACACATGGAATGAATTAAAAGACGTATTGATGAGAAATTTCTGGCATCAACGAAAGTGAAGTATATCTATACAGGGATCTCGTAATGCTAAGACAGAACTCTAATGAACGTCCCCAATCATTTTACTATAGGTATTTGCACATTCTCAACTTACTTTGTAGTTATGTAAATTTACACGAAACAACAAGAGATGGTAAAATTTTAAAACGAATTACATCAAAATTTAACTTTTAAAACTTTTTTTTCTGGGTTAATAGAACCTATTGGAACTACAATTCGTTGTATGAAACCGACATCATTAAGCGAAGCAATGTAATTTGTTTTACAAGTGGAAAATGGGCATTATCTACAAAATTCATTAAAAAATAATCATAGAACAACACAACTTTTCAGACAAAACTCTCGCCCAACGAATGATTTCAGATCAAATTATCAGCACTTATTCAAAATCAGTATATAAATTTTAACTCAGTTTACAAACATTCAGTACTCACACTGAAATATTTTTTTCGCAAGACACAACAATTTCCGCTCACAACCAATCCCAATGAACCCAAGACCTACTCAACAAAATTTTCCTAGAGCATCAGAAGTTTTCAAAAGGCCCATCCAAAATGTGAACGTTATCAGGCCAAATTTAAACGCTAACCTACATAAACCAACGCCCATCTCTACTAGCACCCGAAATACTCATCCAAATAATCAAAATCAACCAATATATAAAAGACAGCCGCCATCTACTGATAATTTTAGACAAACTGGAAGTCCGAATTATACTTCTGTAGAACTTCATAATGTAGATACCGTAGAAAAATATGATCCCGAAAATTGGGAATATTTAAATAATAATTAGGATTATTTTGAACATACTGCTGATCAATTTTATTTACATCATTCAAGTTCTAATAACGATGTTAGTGATAATGATGACACAGTTAACAAAAACGTTAGTTGAATGCCTCCATAACAATCCTAAAATAATACCTTTTAATAACGTCAAATCAAGTGAATTACCTTATATCATTTTGCCCGAATAGAATCTAAAATTTCTAATAGGTACCGGATCAAGTCGAACATTGATAAATCCCGACAGCTTTCAAATATTATTCTAGTGGTTTTAAAAATGACCCATTCGTAGTGACAACAATATTTCAAAAATCTGCCCATAAATACCAAGCCGACATTCTGGCCTGAAACATATTTAACCTCCCGAATCCAATAAAATCAAAATTCCATCTCTCTCAATTTCACAATGTTTTTGATGTTCTTATTGGATTAGATAATTTAAAAATATTATAAGCCAACTTTCCAATTTCACTTAGTAAAAGAAAACTTCATTACCACGAGGAGAACACTGACTTTAATTTTATAGATCGCAAGAAGTTGTTAAAATAAAAACAAGTGTTACACATGTAGATATTTTTAATCCTTATCAAAAGTTTTATAACTGTGAAATTCCGCAATGCCTTAGCACTGCAAAAAATGATACCAGCATGGTGAGTGCTGTAATATAAACTATAAGATCCCAACTACCCTTTCACAAGAAAATTCATATAAACGGGTATGATTCCCAGAGCAACACCGAAATCATGGAAGAAACAATCAGAGCCTGGGAGCAGTCAGAAAACACTATTGTCTGGATTGAAAACAATTCTAAAACAGCCAAAGAATATCCTGCAATCCACAGGATGAATGGAATTGGGATGAAAAAGCGATTCTACAATCCTGATGGGTCCCAAATGAAACAGAAAAAGAACCCTGAAATTTACTCGAGATACTCAACCAAGATGCAAATATCCCAGAAAACTGTTTTGTGTATCCCCAATTATTCGAAGAAATAGAGACCGATCACCCAATAGCTAAATTATCTGAAGACGCAGTTGATAAGCTCTTCAAAGTGCTTCTAAAGACCAACTCCGCCGCATACTCGTCAAAATACACCAACACCTTTTCTAGGATTGCAGGGGCCTACTCAGGAGACATCCGAGAACATAGTAAAATAAGAAACGCTTTTAGCATATTATAGATTATAAGGGGACCCAACCACACAAAACAGCCCACGGATAGAATTCCCATAGTCACAATAGAAATATTTCCAAGAAATCATGCAAACCGATATTTATTGAAAAAATTTCCAACAGGGATTTGTTATCAGACTAAAGACTTCTACATACTAGCCCGACCAAATTCCGTAATGAAAGAAGACTCTGCATATCTTACATTCACTAACACAGCCTTATATAATCCCACAAACATGTTAGGACTCCTCACTCTAGAAGATCCCTTGGCAGAGCAGGATGAGGAAATGGAGGAGGTGATCTCTCAAACACTGGGTGTCAGCAGTGGGTTCTTTAGAGATAGGTTCACGGAAGGAATACTTATGGCTACTGTTGGAAACTCTCGAGATGAGGGATACTTTTCTTGCCTGGGGAAACTATACATGATCTTGTATTCCTGGAGAGGAAATGACGCTGTTGCCAACTGGGACATTATCAGCTTTTGCAACAAGGCTAACGAATGTCTCCTCGACAACCTTTTTCAATGCATTTCCACAACCATCTTTTGAAGATTTTAAAGGAATATTCAGAACATGCACTACAGATACAGCAAGAGAGGTTATAATAATTGTTTGTTAGATCTTTCATAAATGTTTTACAATAAAAACAGTCTTGTTATTACGTGAAAAGTATCCCTGTGTAATCCCATAGGAAAAAAATGAAAAAAAAGGAAAAAAAAGAAAAAAAAAGATAAAAAAAGAAGAAAAAAAAAGAAAAAAAAATTAAATTAAAAAAAAAAGAAATAAAATAGGATTTAAGTAACATATTGTATTGTATTATAAAACGTATATATTTCGAATTATTGTATAAATTAGATGTAAAAAATATTAATGTATGGTAAAACTATAGTAAGTCAAACAATTGGTTAGGCTAATGGAACCATTAGGATCCGCAGTCAATATCACAACCCCACACACACACACCACTTCTGCGGTAACGGCCTCAATTATTTATAATAGTTATCGTAGTATTTTTTATCTGGAAATATCTGGTTGAAGGTTATGGCTATTTCTGTTTATGGCAGGGTTTCTTCAATTTATTATTTCCTAATTTTATTCAGTCATAATTTTAATGGTTCAATAATATAAATGCAATGTTGATTTACTGTATTGTTTAATCCATGTTTTTAATTTTATGTTTTTAAAGCTGACCTTGAAAGTTGGTAGAAATGATACATGAATGGTTTCTTTTACATCATTTTTATTATCATCACTAATTAAAAATTAAATTTATGGCTGTGGTGAAGTATAAAATTTATGAATAAGAAACTGAGGAATTAATTGTGTAAATTGCCTCCAAGTTTATAGCCCTCGGAAAGATAAAGAAGAAGAAATTGAGTAAACCATGTCTTTATACAACTTTTTACATTGACTTAAAATTGATATATTTATAGTGCATTGATTTACCTAAATTCTCTCAAATAAATGTGGATTTTATGAATTTTTGATAATTAGCAGTGGTATTAGTTTTGACGTTTATTTTGTAGTTTTATGGTAATAATGGCATTTGTGGGTGTAGAATTTTCGGCAAATGGGTTAATAGGTTTGGTTCACTCTTCCTGGTTTGAAGCAGAATGTTTTTGGCCACCATACAGAATGAGTGCTGCCTTCAATAGGACCCTCACGCTATGTGAAGAATATGATGAACATAATTGAAAGTTATGGAGTAACAAGAATATTTTTTGCATGAGGTGTGTTATTTTATTTAGTTGTTTTACCTATATATTCTCAAAAGTAATTACTCGTGGTATGGCTCTGGGTGTTTGTTATAAATGTTTGTTTCTTATTTTTCAGATGATCTCAATATCGCACAAAAAAAACTGAAAAAATGCGAATCTAATTCGGACAACCTTATTCGGATTGTGAAGGAGAGCGAACCAGGAAAAGGATCGTTAGTAGAAGGATTTTAAGAGACAGTGAAAGTGACGAAGAAACAGTATCAAATCTGATAAGGCCCCCATCTTTTCAAAAATATACTTCTCTGACTGGCTCTGGTAAATACAGTTTTCTATAAATATATTTTAATTTAAAATAAGCAGTAACAGATATACGATTTGTGGGGGCCTTATGCGTAGTCAGTATTTTATGAGTAAAGAAGGTACTGATACATATTTAGTATCTATCAACTATATGGGTCAATATGTGCCGATCTACAGCGAGGATGCTGATGCCGCGAACCTATTATTAAATGGTAAGTTACACATTTTTATTAAAAGATAAATATTCCATGTCTATTTAGACCAGGAAGCAGCATTCCAATTTTTGAATCAATTTGACCCTGAGAGTTACCTCATTTCTGGAGGATCAAAGGAGTCTTCATTTCAATGTACAAATACAAATACAGTGAAACTTGGTTAACCCATTAACGCCGTGCGTGGTTCTATGGACACGGCAAAACCCTTATGTTCTATGTCACTTCAATGCCAGTAGATCATTAGCAGTCAGAATGAATATTGAAAACGATATACCAAGGGAGAAAGGTATCTATTACTAACTTTGAAATATTTTTTCAGCTTTATTAATTTGAGAATTTTTTTGTCCATTGTAGATGTTCTGATGAAGGGAATAAACAATTTCCGAAAGCTCAACTAGTCAAAAAATAGTTTTCTTTTGATCAGCCCTATATTGACCGCATCCCTACTAGATTGTTTGCAGTTATATATATATATATATATATATATATATATATATATATATATATATATATATATATATATATAAATTTTTTTATTTGAATCAAATATAAGTTGAATTAAATATAAAAGCTAGAGAAATACAAGGCTAAACAATAAGGACCAATTTGTTACACTAGGTGACAAAGTCTAAAATTGTTACAGTATTATTAGATAGGAATGCGGCGTGATATTGCATATCATATAGCTAAATTTGTACCTTTCCAACGTTACAAAATCTCCAATCTAAAGCCAGCTGGTTCACTTCAGACAACCGCAACTAACCAGAAACTCGAGGTGCTTGCCATAGATCTCTGCGGCCCACTGCACAAACACCTAACTACACCTTCCAACTATATAGTGTTCCAACCAAATTCGACCAGATATGGAGGATTTATCACCATCTAAGCGACCTAAAGTTGGCCCATTGTCGCTGAACGAAAAAAATCTGATATTAAATTGCTATTCCTCGTTGAAGAACGAAGAAATTAGAAGAAAAATCATGAATTTGACAGGAAATGTTGATGAAACTGTGGAGATTACTGCAACAATGATGGGTGTTTCAAAAACAACAATTTATAATTTAATGAAGGAGAAAAAAAATGGAAAAATCACAGCCCCAGCAAAGTCCCCAGACCGACCCAAACTGGAAATGGATGACGACTTGAAGAATGGAATAAGGCGTAAGGTGCATGCTTTTTTCTTTAGAAAAGAGATCCCAACTCTCTCCAAAATTATGGCTTCGGTTCAAGAAGATTCAGATTTTCCGAAAATGTCTCGAAGTACATTATGGAAAATTTTGAAGGAACTTGGATTTGAATATAAAAAAAATTATCGGAACGCAATGTTGATTGATAGAGACGACATTGTCATTTGGAGGAGGAGTTATTTACGCAATATTCGCAAAGCAAGACTAGATCAAAAACGAATTTATTATTTAGATGAGACTTGGTTAAATGAAGGTCATACTGTTTCAATGTTTTGGCAAGACACGAATGTCAAAAGTCGGAGGCAGGCAGCTCTTGAAGGGTGGTCAACAGACCTCAATCCACCAGCAGGAAAAAGACGTCGACTCATCATTACTCATATCGGAAGTGCCGAAGGTTTTGTTAAAGGTGGATTGTTGTGCTTTGAGTCGGAGCAAACCGGAGATTATCATGAAGATATGGATGCAGACGTTTTCGAAGAATATTTCTCACAAATGTTAGATCTAATTCCAACGGGCTCAGTCATTGTTATGGATAATGCAAGTTATCACTCCAGGTTAGTGGAGAAATTACCTTCAACTGCATGGCGTAAACCAGATATCCACGATTGGCTATTGAATGCCCAGATAACCCGCTGAAAAATGAGCTCTTGCAACTGGCCAATTCACATAAACACAAATATAGTAGATACGTTGTAGATCAAATGGCATCAGCGCGTGGTATAACGGTGCTGAGGCTTCCTCCTTATCACTGTCAACTCAATCCCATAGAATTAATATGGGCCCAAGTGAAAGGGGGAGTTTCAAGAAAGAATACAACATTCAAAATGAGTGACGTAAAAGTTTTATTCGAAGACGCGTTAGGTAACGTAACCAAAGAAAACTGGAAGAAATGTGTTGAACACGTGATACAAGAAGAACTAAATATGTGGGAAATGGATCATATAAGTGAACACATGATTGAACCATTTATAATCAATGTTAATAATGGAAGCTCAACAGAATCGTCTGATTCTGATATAAAGACTAGTTTTTGTGTCAGTTATTACTATTATTTGTTAGACTTTTTTTTTATAAATATTACATTAATTCGTACTTTATTCCTGCATTTTTCTTTTTTCCTCTCCTATTGTAAACGGTATATTAGTAGTAAAGTTGATACCTACTGCAAAAAAATTTGCTATTTTTTATATAATATTTTATGTTTATTGTTTATTCATAGGAACACAAAAAAATGTGTTTTTATTGAATCGATATTGTGAACTCTTTTGAATAGTTTTCGTAATTATAATTTCATAGTGCCTACATATTCATATACCAAGTTTGTTTTGTTCTGATTGCACGCCTCTGAGGATTAAATTGTTTATTTGTTCATTCAAATACAAAAGAGCGACCCTTTCAATACAATAGGCGACCCAACCGAATACAGAGTTACGGGGTGTCTACCTGAAATTCGTAACAAATGAGAAATTTTAGTACAAAATTAGATAAACTTCGGAGATATTTTATTATACACCCTGTATCGGTTTTGCATACCTAATGAGCTTTTATTACTCCATGCCTTTTAAAAACGGAGTATAGGCTCGCATCTACATACTTTGGTGTAGAACCGTAGCTAACAGCAACAGTTACTCCAACACCACCGACAAAAATAAGTAGATATGAACGAAAAAACAAAAGGTTTGTGGAAGTTGATTGCCCCCGGATTATCAGGGAATATAACCATCACATGGGAGGTGTAGATCTTATGGATGGTCTGATTGGCCAGTACCAAGACGCAAAGTGCTTCATTGAAGTTATTCTATCATTTCATTGACATGGCAATGGTTAATGCTTACCTTCTTCACAGACGCATCCATGGAGCAGGAGAAGCACAGGAAAGAGTGACTCCAGAGTTACCTAAATTCCGTTGTCAAGTTGCGAATGGATTATGTTTTTATCAACAGAAATTAACTAAAAGACCAGTGGGAAGACCTTCAAGCACTGTAACAAGTCCAGCAATAATGGTTCCAAGAGGTGCTAAAAAATCATATGGATTGGGTTTAGATGCACGTTATGATGATGTTGGTCATATGCCTGATCAACTAGATCGTAAAATAGGTAAACGCACCTGTAAATTAACTGGTTAATTTGTGTCTTTTATCGAACAAGAAATGTTTTCAAATTTATCATACCAAACCATAGTGTTAGTCATTTATGTTAACTTTTTTTATGAATCGCTTGTGATCTCAATTTATAATGTCCCACATTCATACTACTTTTATGAAATACAACATGAAAATACAATACAGCTAATTTGTTTCAGTTTCAATTCCCTGGCCTTTTGGCGGGCTACCTTTTTTCCACCTGCAGTGGAAATAATAGATCTTTTGTAATATCAGACTCCAAATTCGTGTTCTAAGCACCGAAATTATAACCAAACGTTATTTTTCGAAGAAAAAAAATTGGCCTACTAAAGGGTTAAAATAATGTTAAATTAAATGAAGAATTATGTTTTAAAATTTCTGTAACTGAATTCGTGCAACAACAAAATTGAAACGTATCAAAGATTTAACAGTTAGAACGTTAATTGTTTATATTGTTTTGACAGTTTCTATTTGATAGTAAATAATGGCTAATGTAGGATTTACTAATGATGATTTTATAGAATTGTTGAACGGTCTTGCCGTGTTATTGCAGAAAGATATCCTAATAGAACAAATGCAACTGGTGATATTGTAAGAAGAGTGCTTAAAAACTGAGGTCAGTTTGGTAAATTTAAGACAAAAATTGATTAAAATAAACTACTAGTAGACAGTGACATAAACGAAATTAATGTTTTGGATTATTTTACGGCCTCTACAAATGCCTCTATTAGAGATTGTGAGAAAGTTCTTACTTTGTCGACTACAGCAATTCATCGCATTTTAAAAAAATACAAATGGCAACTATTTTCATATCATCTGTTGCAACATTTACAATTAGGTGATCTTCCTCGAAGGGTAGAATTCTGTGAATGGTTTTTAATGAAGACCCAAGGGGATGAAAACTTCATAGAAAAAGTTATATGGTGTGATGAAATTCGCAAATAATTTATAATGCGAATACTGTGCCAAGATTCGGAAATAAAATAAGAAGTCCTTACGGAAGAGCATTTGAAGCGAAGAGCCTCCCATACAAACATATCACCAGAACTAAGGCAACGAAGACAAGAAGTTGCAGGAACACCTTCGTCATGTACGACATCAGAAGATTTTCTACCAGGTACTAGAAAACGATGTTGTAAATGTCCCAAAGAGAGAAAAAGCTGGTACTTTTGTGAATTATTCAAGAAATTCATTTGTTTTTCTCATGCAGAATTTTTATGCTCTACGTCTACAACTTCGGTAGTAGCTAAAATAACCTAATTGCTAATGTTATAGTCTATTGTTTCGTGTTTCTATTTACTATATAAAGAGTTGTTTATTTACTTTAAATTGAATACATTACTTATGTTGGAGTTCTAGTATTTGGTTTTTTATTCACTTTATAACGCGTTGTATGTATGTTTTTAAATTAAGTATATATAAATAAACCACGTTCTTGGTGACTAACGGTATTACTGTTTTGAGTTTTTTATTCATTTTATAAACCATCATTTATTTAATTTTCAATAAAATATAATATAAGAAGCCATTATTATTAAAAAAAACTCATTTTCCTATCCTTGCCTGGCAGACGAAGCGCCAGTGTTCGTGTTCTATTGAAGGGCGCCAATTCCGGAAGGTTAATATTAGCATGTGTCCTGATCGACGTAATGGTGCGGATATATTCCGAGAAACTAGAATATATAATCAGTTGCAAGTAGCAGCAGTTCTTGAAAAAGATAGGTTTGTTATATTTGGGGACCAGGCATACGGCATTAGGGAGCTTCTTATGTGTCTTTATGTATACCAAATCTAGATCCACATGAACATCAATTTAATGCGTCCATGAAAGTCTTGCGGACATCTGTTAAGTGGCGTTTTCAAAAAGTAATTTAATTTCTTCATTTGCTTTTATAGATTATAATGAAAATTTAAAACTATTATTACAAGATGTTGAAAGTTTGTGTATTATAGCAGTTTCATTTACAAAAATTCATATTTGTTTATATGGTAGCGTAACAATATTTAAAGAACGACCTTGAAAATATTTAATAATCGATAGTTTTCAAAATCCATGCAGACAAGGTTAGTTCCCATGAATTCGGAATTGCGAAATTCCGAAATGCGGAAACTTGCTTAGTGGTTGTGGAGTTTGAATTATAACGGCGGGAAATATTCGTAAGAATGTTCTAAGAAAATTGCGGCATCGCAAAATGTTGAAATAATTTTAAGATATTGCGAATTTCATGACGCCAATCGTTGCCATTTGTCATCCAACTTGTTGTTAGTAACCTCAAAATTGATCTTTTTTCCACGAAAAGTGTAATATTTTCTAGTTGTTACCCTATTCAGCAGGATAATTTGCTTACATTATCAATTTGGCACCGCCCAATTGGAGAGAAATTAAAATATTTAACCAAAATCGAAATATTCTCATATACAGTGCTAATTAATAAATATTTCAACATCTCTGCATGAACAATTCCTAAACGCTTTACTAATTATACATTAATGATTATGAACTTTTAGAATATCGCGATTCGATTATAATCGAAATTCAGTAATTTTTACATATATTCTTCACTGATAACTGCTATAATTTTTTCTCCGTGTACCTAATAATTATGAGATCTGCTTACCCAATTCAATCGATATAATATCGATGGTCTAATAAAAATACTGACTAAAATTGACTAATTTTTATTAAATAAAAAACTAGTTCAATATCTTATAGAAATCATATTATTCAAATAACTGATAGTTGAACGACTGTGACTTGACAATAAAAAAATTCCCTCCACAAAATATGAAGTGAGACAATTTGCTCATTAGAAAATTGATACATTTTAACAGTTAATTATTTTATTTGCAGTAAGAAAAAATTTGTAAAATCCAAATGAGCAGGCCTTAAGCGCTCATGTCGTACACGAATTATTTAAATGGAATGTTTACATCAGTAGATTTGATAACTTTTTCGCAAAGCCAACTTTTTCAGAAAATGCCAATCGGAATGAATTAATTATAATAAGATAAAACAATACTCAGCTGCAATTTTTTATTCAACGGCTTCTCTTCAGTTAAACAAGTATATTAAAAAAAATTGAAGTGAAAAAATTATTTTTTCGAAAGGTATCGTGTTTACTGTGAACACGATCATCCAAAATCCATACGATATGGCATTAAAATTACTTCCTTTTAAATAAAAAATAATTAATCATAACTCATAACCGAAAAAATAATTTTTATAAGCTCAGCGATCATTTTTCTTTCCGATAAGTTGCTTTTTAAATAATATTCATGTACATCATATTTGTTAGGTACAGTTTAATGTGAGAAAACATCGGATTTAGATTTTTAGGCAAGAGTAGAGCATACCTACTACGCGCTTCGCACTTAAGGCATGCAATTGCGTAGTCGTATTTGTATTGTAACGCCAGAACAAACGACATGACGATTCGGTAAGAGTGTCTGGCTGAATGGATAACACAAGTGCAGCGCGATAGGGTGACTACGTGAGCCGAAGCGGGCTCCTGATGTATACATACGTTGCGTCGAAGCATTGAGTTCGAGAGTGAATGAGACAGATATAGTGTGGCTATACCAACGAGGAATTCACGTCTTCTATTTAGTTCAAAAACATGAGAAAAGTCACTTTTGATGTTTGCGCCCTGCAATTTCTAACACTATATTAATGCTAATATTTAAAGGAACCCATATTTCTAGTTGTGTACTGTAATTTCTTGAAGTGCTTCGTGGATTGTGTGAATAATTTTATACTATAACATCTCTGGTGAGTACAATAAAAATTTATATTGAATAAATAATTCGAGTGATTACGTTGATTCATTCATTAATAAGCAAAGCGTGTAAAACTTTTAATTGAATATTGTTTTGTTTCAGTTTTTCAATCAAAAATTGTTAGAATGAGTGATGGACGAAAGCGACTTAGTGGAGCTGACTACAAGAAAAGAGCAAAAATTAAAAGAGAAGAGCAAAAAGAAGTCATTCGACAGGCAGTAAAAATTGACAGTTTTTTAAAACTGAAAGTAAAAGCAGTGTTTTGAGCCCGGAAGCTTCAACTTCAAACATATGTCTTGATACAACACAATCTAAAGAAGATGTGACCGATATATATTCTGCTGTTCCAGAACAACCGTTGCCCATTATACATTCTGATTTTGAAAAAACAGATCTTCATGTTTTTGATAGAGAGGCAAAAGAGGAATCATCTATAAGCCTCACAATTGAAGATATGTCTCAGAATCAGACGTCAAGTACAAGTAACGTGGAAATACAATCAACCATAAGTCTAAACAAAGATCCAGCGCTGTGGGAAATTAACGATAACTTGCGGGAAGTTATCGCAAGGTACGGTTTTGATCAAAACAAATCTTGTGACATCTCTAAAAGTGAAAGAATATAATATATTCTGATCAGCGTCGTTTTCTGCCAGTTAGTATTTTCCAAAGAAAAATGAGAAATAATGAAGTGAAAGACAGAAATTGGCTAGTTTATTCTGAAAGTAAAAAATCTGTGTATTGTGGACCCTGTTTGGCATTAGGTCCATTGGAGTGTAGAACTCATTCTGAGAAGGGAGGGTTCAATGACTGGAAAAATGCAGAACATCGAGTAGCTCAACATGAAAATTCTGCACGTCATAAATCTAGTATCCTTAGTTTGAGAGATAGGAATAAAATTGATGGCCGACTCGATAATCTACTACAGGTCCAGATTGATGAAGAAATTACTTACTGGAGAAATGTTCTGATGAGAGTTGTAGCCATTGTGAAGCGACTGTGTTCAAGAGGTCTTTCTTTTAGAAGAAAAAATGAAAAGTTCGGAGATCCACATAATGGAAATTATTGTATGGTTTTAGAACTATTAGCAGAATTTGATCCTTTTTTAGCTCGTCATATTGAACGATTTGGCAATCAAGGATCAGGAAGTACCAGTTACTTATCAAAGACCATTTGCGATGAGTTCATTCTCTTAATGGGTGATAAAGTCTTGAAACAGATTAGAGATGAGATAAAAAAGGCGAAATATTTTTCCCTCATCATTGATTCAACATCAGATATAGCCCATATAGACCAACTTATTGTCATTAGATACGTTTTAGATTCAGGTAAACCCTGTGAGAGATTTCTCAAGTTTTTGCCGTCAGTGGGACATAAAGCTGAAGAAATGTTTTCTGCCATTACTTCCGAACTCGAAACACTGGGTATAAATATTGAAGACTGCCGAGGACAATCATATGATAATGCCGCGAATATGTCTGGCATGTACAATGGCTTGCAAGCTAAAATTCGTGACCAAGCCCCTTTCGCTTTTTTTGTTCCATGTTCTGCCCATTCTTTGAATTTAGTGGCAACTGCGGCTGCTGAATCGTCTACAGAAGCGTGTCGCTTTTTCATGTTGCTACAGGAAATCTACGTTTTTTTTGTGAACTGCACACAACGCTGGCAAAAGTTAATGACTGAAATCGGAAAAGGAAAAAGTGTTAAAAGGGTAAATCTGACACGTTGGTCAGCTAGAGAGGATGCATGTAAAGGTTTAAAAGAATCTTGGCCCGAAGTTCTTAAAACTTTGCAATCAATCAATGATGACTGTACCGAAAAGCCTGTAACGCGACAGGAAGCGGCGGGAATACTTTTGAATTTAGAAAAACTGGAAACGGCGGTAATGGTTGTTGTATGGGACGCATATTAGATGCACGGATGAAGCATTAAGAAAGCCCGATCTCGTGCTCCAGATGGGTTGTATCATAATAGTGTGTGACGTTGCCGTCATCTGGGAAGGACCTAGCTCCCTTTCCTTAGCAGTTCTTAACAAGAGCACCATATATAGCGAACCGCGCTTTTCAAGTGCCATGGCATTCCAATACCCTGAGAAACACATCGTCGTGGCCCCCTAGTCGTCGGTGCGCGTGGAATCTTGTGTCGGGATAACAATATGATCTCAAGTATCCTCAGCTTTTCAAAGCAAGACATCAGATCTTAAATTACCAAAACTATAATTGGCAGCATTTCCATTCATCGCTATTTTATAGTCTGATGAACAACTTTCTATTCCATCAAGTCCCAACTGAACGATTTCTGTTCGAGGATGTACTACCATTTAGACATGGGTAGTATTGCTTTTTATATTACTAACATCATTTTTCTTTTCTCATCCAGCAATACTTGGGGTTTAGTGTGTTTTGTGTATGTATTTAATATTTTAATTTCTTTACAGATTACTATAAGTGCATGTTACATACTGACTAAGTTAGAATGATCATGTCCTCATATATCAGACGTCATTATCATCTGGCATTACGCAGAAACTTCCAGGCATAAACGGTTGGGACTGGGAATGTTTGGTTCATTCGTGCGCTGCAGCTTACATCAGCTGCAGCAACATTGTCTTGGTTCCGCCTCGGAAACAAGTCGTGCTTGGAAAGTGGCGCGGACTGGGATAACGAATTATTGGCGGTGTAGGTTAAAATCCTTAGACCCCTTGCCGTGCAGTTGCGGTTAATGAAGCCCACCGTTCTTAATTGAGCGGTTAGGGTGAACCAGGGTAGCACACAGTCCCCACCGAAGGGTACGATGAGTGGAAGAGGCGGAATTTTGGACCTTGTATATGACTGGCCACTTTGACTACTTGATGACAAGTGTTGAGAACTGCCTCGGTATCTAATTAGTGGCGCGCATGAATGGATTAACGAGATTCCCACTGTCCCTGTTCCTCTCAGTTCGCATCTAGCTTTTGCAGTGAATAGACGTGTTATTTATTCGAACAAAGTTAAGCAGTGAATTGATTAGTGCCCCAAATAGTGTCTACTGTGCGAAGGCCCAAACAACTTCTACAGAAGCCCGAAAGTGCCCTCAAGACAACGCCGTTTACCGGGCCCCAATACGACGCCCCAAACCGGAGATATAGGCCGTTTTAGTTTAAGCAGGTATCAGGAGCACAGAAGCTGAAAGAGGTATTTGCTAAAAATTTTACAAGTTGATAAAATATAATTTTGGACTTAGAAAAATTATTATCAACGACAAATTGCTAAAAATTTTACAAGTTTCGTGGGGACTTAGAAAATTTCAACTCTTGATATATAAGACACTAAGTGATATTAGAGTAGTAAGGGAATTTTGGATTTTTACATTGGGACTTAGAAAATTTTCGAAAAATTTACAAAATTCAAAAGTTTGATAAAAGTAGTTAGTTTTAGTTAGATGTAAGAGTGTACATATATTTAGGATTAAGGACATAACATAAACATTAAAACGACACCTTAATACACAATTACAACGTAACTCGCGAACGGTAAGAGATAGACACACCAAACTCGAGTTTACATAACATTTTTTTTACTTTTGGGCGCCTCCACCAAATTTTTCGGCGCCTCCACCATTTTTTGGCGCATCCGCCAAAATCGCGTTTTTGGCCATATAACCGGAAATAAAGGCCCTAGAGGCCTGAAATTTGACCAGTATGGAGAATGAGCCTAAAGAAGTTTTCCAACCTAAGAAATCCCTAGGTAGATCACCGCTTAGAGACCGGTCTTGGAGTATAGGGGATCCTACGAGCCGTGCAGAAGAGAATGAGGCCAAGAGAGCTCGAGAAGAAGAAAAATCAGACGACGACGAAGTAATGACGACAACAAAAACCCAGACGAAAAGGATAAAACGCAACATTAGGGACATTGCTCTTGACAATCACCAGAGACTCAAGGAACTTAAGCATGTCATTAGCATCTCCGTTACAAGGACAACTCCTGAAGGTAAAGGAAAGATATCTTTCAACAAAACGGACCAGTCCACAGTATTGGAGGCTACGGAACGCATGATAGAAATGTACCAAGAAATCATGACGCACCTATTCATCCAAGAATCCACGATAAGTGAACTCAAGTCGGACATCATAAACCTGACAAAAGAAAATGCAAGAAACCAAGTTACAGTAGAAGACCTTCAAAAATTGGAAAACACTATTATAAGTCATGCGCAGAACTTAGAAAATCCTGAAAGGCCTACTATCGAGAAGGTACAAATGTCTAGAGAACGAGAAACCACTGACCAGAATAAAGGAGATTTTCCAACATTACCGACGCCGAAAACATATGCTCAAATCAGCAGCAACAAACCGATGGAACCAAAAATACCTGTACCATGGACCTCGCCCAAGCAGACCAGGAAGCAATACGACACCATGGTTAAAATTAAAGAAGGAGAAGGACACACAATTGACACCCTCAAGCAAATAATAAAGGCTAAAGATCTTGACCAGGTTCAAGTCAGAAGGACAAAAGACCCCAACCTTGTTATCCTGACAACCAACGACGAAGCCAAACACCAGGAGATGATAAAGAAAACCAGTGCCTGCGATAAACTTCAAATTAGAGACGCTACAAAGACACGTGATCCTGTGGTAATATTAACGGGCCTACCAAAAGGTCAGAAGATAGAGGACATCATTAACGAACTAGCACAACAAAACGAGGACTTAGCACAAAACCACACAGAAAACATTGCGAAAATTAAATTCATAACAGCCAGACCATGCCGTAATCCCTGGAAGGAAAATGTATTAATAGAAGGACCAGCAGGACTTATGAAGGACATTCTTAAGCAAGGTTATGTATACTATGACCTTACAAAAATATACGTCGAGGAGTACCTAAGAGTGACCATGTGCTACAGATGCTGTAGATATGGACATGTAGCGAAGTACTGTTCTGAAAAGGACCCTACATGCATTAAATGTGCCAAAAGACACGAC
Organism: Galeruca laticollis; assembly: GCA_963921935.1. Taxonomy (NCBI): domain Eukaryota; kingdom Metazoa; phylum Arthropoda; class Insecta; order Coleoptera; family Chrysomelidae; genus Galeruca; species Galeruca laticollis. The sequence continues at coordinate 144,382,351 of OY998181.1, forward strand.
AGTATATCATGCAACTCCGACAACTACAATTGCATAAACTGTGAAACCATGAGGTTATCACCACGAGGCCACCAAGCTAGAGACCCAAATTGCCCAATATACAAACGAAAGATTGAAGAAGCAAGACGGCAAACCCAGTACTACGCTTAAACAAACTTAACACTTAACCACAACACAAACAAAACAAACAGAGTCTCGCCACAACCACACCAACACCAACATGAACATTAAATTCATCCAATTCAAATACAAAATACACACGACGCTACACATAAACAAACTTGAAGCAGTAGCACTCATGACAGGCATAGACTTACTACTAAACAGCATACACAAATACAGATACACAAACATAACATTCAACACTGACTCCGAAAATACACTCCAGGCTTTACAAAACGGCAACAGCCGAGACACTTACATCCTAAAAATCAAAAAAAATCTTGAGCTATTGTTAAACCAAAATATTCTATACAATATAGCGAAACAGCCAAGGGCCAGTGTAGGCATCAGAGAAGCACACAAACTCGCTACACTTGCACATGATGACCCAGATTACACTTTTACAATCACAACCAAAACAGACATAAACAGACAAAAACACACAGACAAGATGACTACTTGGCAACAAAGGTGGGACAGGGATACAAAGGGCAGGAAAACATACGACCTCATTAAAACAGTTAGAATTACACAACCAACACTTACATGGAAAACAACACAACTAATAACTGGACACGGACACATGAACCACTATTACTTAAGATTCAATCTCAGACAGACAGACGGACACTGCACTCACTGCAATACACTAGAAGACCAAAAACACATTATACACGACTGCACACTACCACAGAGACACAACGCAAGACAATTACTGACACACAGATTAAACATGAAACAAATGACATACCCCCCGGAGGATATCGATCTGAACGATCGAGAGGTCGTCAGTTGGATTAACCAATGGGGGGATGACATGATACTAGACGATGACACAGACATATAACACAGACACATAACACAGACTTATACACATCTGGTACTTACATTTGCTCTTGGCCAAAGCTTAGAGTTAAACGACAAGGTTACTTAAAACTTTTGCATTAACTATCAATTATTTACTTAGAGCAATACATGCAGACAACATACGACCTATTGCGTAATCAATAGGACAGGGTCTTCTTTTCTTGCGACATTTTTGGAGTGTGGATGTTGGGATGGGTTCTTCTTGACAAGTGGGACGGTAGATAGTGGATAGACATCAGCCATATGCCGCAAGGTGGGTGGGCTGTCGTCCTCGAGGCTTGGCTCTCATTGATTTGGGGTCAAGTTGAGAGGGTGACAAATCTTCTCTTCTGTCCCTGTTCCTCATCAACAAAGGGGGAGACAAGGATCCATCAATGCCAAAATCATACAGACCAATATGCCTATTAAATACGATGGGAAAGGCCTTTGAAAAACTCTTATGCAAGAGATTGTATGAAGTAAGAGAGACTGTAGGTCTCAATCAAAATCAATACGGTTACAGGAAGGGGAGATCCACTGAGGACTCCATAAATCGAGCTTTCGAACTCATCCAACAAAGAACCGAAAAATATGTCGTAACAGTCTTTGTTGATATCTCAGGTGCGTTTGACAATCTGTGGTGGCCCGCACTCTTTGGCAAACTGAGGAAAATGAACTGCCCAAAAGACATCTATGATGTTTTCAGGAACTATTGCCAGGATCGATACGCGACCCTAAAATGCCCAACGGGCAACAAAACAAGACACCTAACGAAAGGCTGTCCACAGGGATCGGTTTGTGGTCCTATATTCTGGGACCTCATTCTTGAAGATCTACTAGATGACTTAGATAAAAACACAAATGTGGCAGGGGTAGTCGCGTACGCTGATGACTTGCTACTGCTCACAGCGGCAGAGACTCGGCGATCACTAGAGTTTAAGGCAAACGAGATGATACGCAGAGTCTCGACTTGGTGCGAGGAAGTGAAATTGCAGATTTCTACACAGAAGACGGTCTACAGCTTAGTGAAGGGAAGACTTGAAAGAGATCCTAACATCAAGCTGAACGGACGAACCATAAGAAGAACAAACAAGGCGAGATATCTGGGACTAACAATGGATGAGTCCGGCTTGTTCAGCCAACATATTACGGATGTCTGCACAAAGGCCACGGCAGTAATGCATAAGCTGTCGGGGCTGGCACAGAAAGATTATAAAATTCCATACAGGAATATACGCCTGTACTTAAGTACAGTACTGGCATCAATGGTTGGATATGGTTCAAGTGTGTGGGCGCACAGGTTGCAAAACATAAAGAATAGACAGAAGGTGGATAGAGCCCAAAGAGGTTTTCTAATAAGAATGACCGGAGCGTTTAGTACCACACCTACACAAGCTTTAACTATCTTGTGTGGTGTGCTACCGCTGAATCTCGAGGTTACAAGAAGAGCAGCTTTGTATTGGTTAAAAACCAACGATCAATCAAAGTTACAACAAGTATTTGGCGAACTCACGACAACCAAGAGAGAGATCAACCACAAAATTGAGCAACGTTGGCAGGCTGACTGGGAAACAGCAGAAACGGCACGGAGACTCTACCAGTTTCTACCAGACGTGAAGACGAGGATGGATCAGCAACATCTGAGTCCGTCACCAGGACTGGTACACTTCCTTACTGGGCATGGACCATATCCAACTTATTTGAAAATATTCAACCTGAGTGCGACAGATATCTGTGATTGTGGAGAGTTGGGAACACCAGAACATGTAGTACTGATGTGTGAAAACTATAACGACACACAAAACTTGAGAGAAGCCCTTCGGGGTTACAACATAAATCAAGTACTACTGAATGAGCAACTATACGATATACTGAATAGGCTGGCGGATAGGGTCTCGAGATTCCATCAAGAGCTCTATGCTGCCAGACTACAAAATTGAAAAGAAAACCAGCAAGAAAAAAAGAGCATTGCAAAACCCGAGATGTCTTCAGGAAACGTTCTGGAACACCGAACCGCCGAGGACATCGAGGGAACAGAAGAAAAGAAAATGAAAAGACCGATTTCGATTAGTTTTAGTTAGGTAGGTATAACTAACAGTAGGTAGAACTAACTTAGAATGTAAGCTTTGTAGTACTAACGTAGATTAGGAAACTAGTTGCATGAAAATGTAGGCATGATGCATGTAAAATGAAAACTATAACAAAACTGTAAAGAACAACAAACTCTGCACTAGTTGATTAGGGTAAGGAAGTTGTTAACTAACATAATAAAAGCATATTGCATGTAGAAGGAAAATCGCGGAAATGTAACGCAAAACAAGGGTCTGATATAGAATCTAGGTATCAGACCAAAATGTAATAACAATAAAATGAAAAAAAAAAATGTCCCTGTTCCTGTAGTTTGCATTTAGCTTTCGTTGAGTACAGACGTGTTTAAATTCTGTCGATTCAAAGCAGTGCAGTGATTAGTGCCCCAAAAGGTGTCGTGTGTGCGAAGTCCCAAACCACTTCCACAGAAGCCCTGCGGAGCCACGAATCCAACGCCGTTGACCGGAAGGCGCTACGACGCCTAGAACGCAAGATATAAGCCTTTTAAGCAGAGTTAAGTATCAGGAGCACAGAAGTACGAAGAGGTAAATTATTGTTCTAATATTTACCAACGTATTTAAACTTTTGGACTTAGACAATTTTTACAAATTTGCTTTACGGACTTAGAGTGATTTTGTTAACTAACAATCTTTGACTTTTTTGATTTCGGGACTTAGAAAAATTTCTATTTTCGATTATCGGACTTGGAAAAATTTAATTTGGGGTTGTTTTTTCAAATTGTGATTTTTGAAAATATTTAGTATTAGGGGCAGATACAGACTGTATTAGACTAAGATTATCGTAGTTTAAGTTAAATCCATAAGACAATAACCGGGTTATATCGTAACTCGTGAACCATAAGAGATAGAGCCTCAATAGTTCGGGTACATATATTAAGTTTTTTGCGGCGCCTCCACCATTTTTGACGCCTCCACCATTTTTGGCGCCTCCACCAAAAATTGTTTTTTTTGACCATAACGACGGAAATTGAGGTCCTAGAGACCTGAAATTTGCGCCGATGGATGGCACGCTTAAAGACCCATTCCAGCCCAGACTGTCTATTGGAAGATCACCGCCTAGAGACCGATCTCTTAGCGTTGGAGAAATGGAGACTCAAAGGATTGACAAAGAAAATGACAACAAACGACAAAGGGAGGATGATGAAGACACTACTGACCAAACGGACGATTCTATGTACGTACAAACAAAAAAACACAAGGAAAGCATGAAACACAACATACTTGAGAACAATATAAAAATGAGAGAATTGAAACAGCTCATCATACAAGCTGTTACAAGAACGACTCCGGAGGCGAAAGGCAAAATCTCCTTCACACTTAGAGATAAAGCCACCGTGATAGAATCTACTGACCAAATAATAAATATGTACCAGGATCTTCTGACATATTTATTTGTGCAGGAAACTAAAATCAAAGACCTGCAAGCTGACATCATAGAAATGAACAAGCGAAAAATGGAAAACCAAAACCTCACACCTCAGGACCTACTAGAGCTAAAACAAACGATAGCACAAACCATAGAGAGCAAATCATAGCCAGACATGAGACAACAAACGCTACACGTTAATACACAAGAAATACAACCAAGAATAATTAACACAGAATACCCAAGTTTGCCAGTCAAAACCTACGCCCAAACGGTGAATACAATAATAGAACCAAAGACCCCCCCCCACTTGGAGTTCACCACAAAAAATGGAAAAAGTCTACGACACAATGGTTAAACTGAAAGAAGGTGAAGCTGGGAGAACCATGGATGCTTTAAAAACCATAATAAAGCCAAAGGACCTACAACAAATAAACATAAGAAGAACGAGGGACCCCAACACGGTTATAATTACGACTAAAGATAAGAACGCGCATGAACAAGTGCTACAAAAAACTGCAGCTTGTGAAAAACTAAACGCGAAAGATGCTACCAAATCAAGGGACCCAGTCATCATACTAACCGGGTTACCCAAGGGGCAAACCGAAACTGACATACAAGAGGAACTTAAAATGCAGAACGAAGAACTGGCTACAGCATACGGGCAAGAATTTGAGAAACTAAAAGTATTAACGAAAAGACCATGTAGGAACCCATGGAAAGAAAACGTATTACTGGAAGGTCCAATTGATTTAATAAAGGCGATATTGAAAGAAGGACACGTGTACTACGACCTTACAAAGATATATGTCGAAGGATATTTAAGGGTCACAATGTGCTTCAGATGTTGCCGGTATGGACACGTTGCAAAGTACTGCACAGAGAAAGATCCAAGATGTCTGAAATGCGGGAAAAAACATGAGAACTCAGAATGCACAACAGAACAATACAACTGCATTAACTGCGAGACAATGAGACTGTCGCCACGTGGACATCAAGCAAGGGACCAAAATTGCCCTATCTACCAGAAGAAGCTACAAGAAACAAGAAGATAAACACAATACCAATAAACAAACAGTAAAACACTACAACACAAACAACACTACACCTAACCACAACACAAACACAAAACCAAACACCACACAAACAAACCACACTACACTTAACTACAACACAAACACAACAACACCTCAAACACATTACATTACATGAGTATAAAAATTGTGCAATTTAACGCTGGTCGAGGTATACAGGCCACCGATCAATTATTACACTTCATGGAAACTGATAACATAGATATTGCGTTAATCCAAGAGCCGGGGCGGAATGTGTGGAATAGCAGCGATTATACGCCTATTGGAGTAAATCAGGCCTCTAAATCAGTTACACTAATACACAAAAAATTGTTAAGTTATACAACAACTCTGACGAACAGAACGGATGAAAATACAACAATACACTTACAAATAACACCAAACAACACTATCACAATAGTCAACATATACGACGAACCAGGGGGCACAAGAAACATCAGATTAGATAAACACAAAAACCATATCGCAACAGACAGTCACAACACGCTAATTGCAGGTGACTTTAACGCCAAGCACTCCAGCTGGGGTGGCACCATAAATGATGACAGAGGACAAGACATATTGGATTGGACTACACTACACAACATATACATTGTTAGGGGCGAAATTTAGGGGATGAGAGCAGTGATTGTGCACTAGTGTTCCTCGCCTCTAACTGTCCCAGTAGCTCAGTCGGGCGTAGGTTTGACAATAAAAATTGATTTCGATTTTTAATGAAACGTGTCGGGTTAAATTTTTTTGTTAGAGCGCCACAGATTTCCAGCTAGTCAAAATCTGAAACCACCCAGATAGGATGGGACAACCCACTGCACTAATACTTAATAATAAAGATTGGCTGTAAGGTTATGTAAATCTCATTGAAGAAAAAGTGTTCTTGCTCACTTCTGATTACTGGGGTAACTGGTATTATTAACTTGGATCGGAACAAAGAAATAGTCATTAACCTTGCTACACAAAATGTATTGAACCTGTTATAATGTACCGGCACAAATGAAGCACACAACAATATCCTGTAGTTGTAAATAAGTACCCCACCAAATGTGTGGGTAAACTAAGATTGAGAAGAGTTTATCAGCTTGACTAACAAATGTCACACATGAATTGAGACTATCGGTGACGTCACTATGATAGCTAACATCTATGTACAAAGAAAATATATGCCTTAAGGGCGGTATCAACTTAAAATCTAAGACTTAGCTGCGGTTATTGTATGGTAGTGGCCTCTCAGCTTCTCAATATTTCTACCAAAAAAAATCCAGCGCCTTGGTGAGTGTGTGGACTCTAGGAGGTGTACAACACACGTAGACAAGCACGTAGTTACGAAGTAGAAGGTAGGCGGTGTGAGGACAAACACTATGGACAACGGAGACAATACACGTTGACAGTGATGGGCGGACGTTGAAGATGGAGCTGGCACCAAGCTGGGAGTTGAAATTCGAGTGCGGTGGCTTCAAACTCGATATTCGAGTATTAATCTCCAAACTGATGTGAAGGTTGTACGTTGAATTTATGGTAAAAAGTAGATTGATGACGACTAGATGGTCAAATAAACCCTAAAATAAACATTACTAGTCTGACTTCCGATTTGAATTGAGTACGAGGCTCTTATTAGTCATAATACTAACCTCAATGTGACAGAGGGTTCTTGGACGGCCCTGTTGGTCTATTTGCCGTCTGACATCCAGCTCCTTTTCCGTGATTAAATCAGATTAAATCAATTGACGAATGGATTTTCTAAAATACACAACGCAAGGTCTTAGAGCCATGCTCTAGAAGTTCTACGAGGAACTTACCTTGACCCCCAAAATCCCGTGAACCGGAAAGATTTTCCTTAAAATATCCAGCGTCTATAATCGCCAACAATATAAAGAAATCTCTCAGCCAGAAATTTCTCAGAACCATACAACGATGAACCATATATAATTGAAAGTTTCCAGCAAAGGGTTAGGAAATTCGACTCAATCAATCTTCTTCCACTCAACACGGAGATTTAAGAATAAAAATGACAGAAATTGGCAGATGTGTACTTTTAGTCATCTGTCACCCGCCAAGGTGCGTTAGTAATATACTCGGAATTTGGAACATAGACGTCAACATTGAGTAGAGTAGAAATGTCATGACTTTATCAAATTTTTACTGCAGAGCCTAATACATTTGTATTCGATGTAAGAGACAATTGATAATCAGCCATCTGTCATTGAAATATAATGGTTATATCAATACCAGGACAATTCTAAAGTGGCCATGAGTCAAATCACATAGACAATTAGGTATTGTGGAAAAACTAGAGTAGTTGAGATTAATTCAAGGACACAATAACATTTGGGAAACTAAGCTGGCTTGCACAATAAACAAGAGTGGTTAGGTTCATTCATATGTATCGAAGTGTAGCTATTTCCCACACGTGGTGTAATTTACACTCAATACCGTACACTCGATACCCAATATTTACTCATTCCTAACTGCACTGAACTACACTCTACTCAAAGTGTGGTGGAAATTACGTTACACCACGCTACACCTTCAAGGAATCGTAATGACCCATGACCATGGTCTGTGGATTCTAATCATAGAACAATTATAGTCAGCAGAAGTGCAGTAAACAGGAGTGCGTTCGGTTATGACGAAGGGTGAAGAGTTTGCCTCTATCGAATTATAACATATCGATCAAGAAAGACATTCTTCTCTATAACAAAAGGAAGGGTTTCATTATGCAAAATGAACCCGTAACAAATCCCCCCTCTACTCGGAGAGGCATTAAAGTTCCTTGAACTTTAATGACGATTAAGCCATCAAGCTTTCCATGACATTATTTACTCAACATTAAAAAAAAATCGATGTAATGTAAATCAGACTGATAGATGAATGCGTTATTCCGTATTAAAACTTAATTCATTGTACAATACCATCATGCAACAACGCAAACGAAACAACTGCAAAAACAAAATCACCGTCATCACTAACAACGCATATAACAAGTAACAGGTCATACAAGACAAAAATTTAACATAGCGAAGTCAATGAAATGAAGATAGAAAGTGTATCCATCTGATACTAACTGAAAAAGAGCAAAAAAAAAATACTCAACATCTACACAATTAGACAATTGAAATTATAAAAATTAACTAAAGTATTTACAAAAGCTTCAGTGATTGTAAATATATTGCGCCAGTAGATTGATGTCAAGTAGTCAAAAGTTTATATTATAATCCATCTGGGTTCTATAATGTTCATTAACATAAGCCAGTACCCGTCGTACCAACAATAACAGAAAAATCCAGCATCTCCAAATACCCAATGGAATAAAATAAAAATATGTCTCTAGAGAACGAGGATAATTTAAATAAACAAATCCCTCCATGGAGGATATCAGTACGAGTGCCACAAAAACAGCTCAAATATGCATCCAAGGCAAAGCTTCTTACCAAAATGCACGAGTACTGAAACTAGCTGCAAGAGAACAAATCCCGAAATTACAAATACTAACACGGATGAACGAAGTTTTCTCTTGACGAGCATAATTAAATTATAACTAGTTCCCAATAAAAAAAAACAATGAGATATTAGTGGTATTAAGAAAGTGTCGGTGTCACATGACACTGCCAAACAGAGGTTTATCTGTTGCGGATTTTATATAAGTACTTCTGCAAGAAAAAAAAAATAAAAAAAAAACATTAGTTGGGAACATGCCTAGTTCAAATAGCTGTAAGCCGAAGCTAGGGATAGCCAAAGTCTACCCCGAACCAACGAGACAAAATGAACAAGGCTATATCAAACAACGCAGATATATTCCAGTCACCAAAAGCACGTAGCATTAAGTAATACTTAAAATGCTTACTGGAACATACATCCAGTGGACTTCGGACAAAATTTTTGAAGGGAGTCAAAATTATTGAAATCCATTCCAAACAAAAACAAAAATGCAGCAGCGTTACTGTCGTGAGATTTTATAATCGCAACCCTTTTTCGAAGTTATTATGGGTGCAAAATCTCACTAGTTGGGAACTGCGTCCAAGTTCTAGTTGCTTTAGGCATACGCCAGGGACAGCCAACTTCGGCCCCAAATGAGGAAATGAATTTTAATCTGGGTGATTGAATAAAGGCGGTTCATCGTCATCTGGCGGATGAGCCTTCAAGTCCTTTCCATGCCAGATAGATTTCTTACCCTTATCGTCCTTCAATTCGTAAGTCCATGGTGATACTATTTTAGTGATGGAGAATGGGCCGAGATATTTTGCAGCCAATTTGGCGGTGAAGTCTTTAGATGCATTTGAAATAGCATAATTCCTTCTCCATACCTTCTGTCCCACTGAGAATTTTACAGGGCGTCGCCGGAGGTCATAATGTTGTTTACTCTGACTATGGGCTTTCAATATTCGAGCTTGCACATCCTTATAAATGCGAGAGAATGCATTTTTCTTGTCTTCTGCAGAACAAATAGGATAAGGTGACTCGCTAGGAACATATATTTCATTTTTTCCATCAAGAGAGACCTCACGTCCAAAATTCACAAAATTGGGAGTTAGGGCAGTCGTTTCATGTTTAGAAGACCGAATTGCATACGCAATTTTTGGCAGATAAAAATCCCATAATTTTTGATTTTTAGAAACATATGCCGTGAGCATTGTCTTAATGACGCGATTTACCCGTTCAGTTGGATTAGACTGAGGGTGATAGTTGGCAGTATATGCAATATCAAAATTGTAGGTCTTCGCAAGATCCTTAAAAAGCTTACTTCTAAACTGAACACCGTTATCCACGACAATTTTCTTCGGAGCACCAAACATAAGAACAACTTGTTCCTCCATAATTTTCACTATGCTACTTGCAGTGGCAGACCTCAACGGAAAGAGTAAGACAAATTTACTAAAAGCGTCACAAACCGCTAAAATATATGCAAAACCCTTCGAGCTCCTGGGCAGAGGTCCCATAAGGTCTGCACTGAGGAGATGCCATGGTTTATCGACAGTAGGGGTTTTACTCAACATGTATCCAGATAGAGGTTTCTGCTCTGGCTTGATGGAATTGCAAATTTGACAACGTCGAATGTACTTCGTTACGTCAGCTTTTAATTTTGGCCAATAATACCTATTGGAAATACGAGCTACTGTCTTATATATACCTGCGTGACCTGATACTGGATCATCGTGGTATTTGTTAAGAATTCCGAAACGTCTTTCTTTGGGGACAACTAACCTCCACTGCTCAGATGGACTTGATAATTCAGGGTATTGAGGGCGAACAAACTTGAAAATTTGACATTCATCATTCATGCGGAAACAAGGATAGCGTGCAGGATTTTGTTTTATGTCAGCTGACAACTTTTGATACCATCGATCAGAGGTTTTAGTATAGTCAAAATCCTCGAAATCCTGAAGAATCAACCTATCGACATCAACAGATTCCACGGTAACTGGAACAGACCTAGAAAGAAAATCTGGAACAACATTCTGTGCTCCTTTTCTGTGGATAATTTCATAGTCAAAAGGTTGTAAACGTAGACTCCATCTACCTAGTCTACCCTGAGGATCTTTCAAGTTGTGAAGCCATTGCAATGAATGGCAGTCTGTGATGATCACAAAATGATATCCTTCGAGATAATGCCGAAGTTTTTCCACCGCCCATATGACAGCAATACATTCTCGTTCGGTGGCACTATACTTCCTCTCCTGAGATGTCAGCGATCGAGATAAGTATGCGATTACCTTTTCGCCATCTTCGAAGTACTGAATCAACACCGCTCCGACACCATAGGCTGACGCGTCAGTCTGTACGTAGAATGTTTTACTGAAATCAGGGCACGTTAGAATCGGCGCGCTTACCAGACACTCCTTCAAGTGACGAAATGAGGATTCACACTCATTCGTCCAGGAAAATTTTACATTTTTCTTGGTGAGGTTACATAGCGGTGCAACAATTGACGAAAATTGAGGTACAAACCTCCTATACCAAGATGCTGTGCCAATGAACTGTCTCACCTGCTTGGCTGTAGTTGGAGCACGAATATTCAAAATAGCTTCTACCTTTGAAGCATCCGGACGCAAGCCATAACGATCCACAATATAGCCTAAATATTTCAGTTCAGGTCGGCAGAAATGACATTTATCAAAACTAACTGTCAATTTTGCAGAATATAACCTGTCAAATACTTTACCTAAAGTTTCCAAATGAGAGTCAAAATCTTGAGAAATAATGATTATGTCATCTAAATATACAAGAACTGAAGGAGACAAGTCTGGGCCTAGTACATTCTCAATTAAACGTTCCCAAGTAGCTGGAGCGTTCGTCAAGCCGAAGGGCATAACCTTGAAACGATATAGTCCCCCAGGGACAGTAAAAGCTGTATAGTCTCTCGAAGCTTCATCAATTGGAACTTGCCAGTACGCACTTTTAATATCCAAAGAACTCATATATTTCGCGTCAGGGAGTTTATCTAAAATTGCAGAAATATATGGCAAAGGATAAGCGTCTTTAATTGTTACTGCGTTTAGTTGTCGGTAATCCACGCAAAATCGATATGATCCATCTTTCTTCTTCACCATACAGACAGGTGAAGCCCATGGACTTCTACAAGGTTCGATGATGTCTTTTGACAACATGTCTCGAATTTCTTCATCAATAACTTGTTGTTTGATAGGAGAAACTTGATAATACCGCTGCTTGATTGGTTTTGTGTTGGGAAGTAGCTCAATACTGTGTTGAACGAAATTAGTTCTACCTAAGGAAGTTCCCATCAAATCCTTCTTTTCCTCTACCAAGTGTCTGAGTTGTTCTCGCTGCGAAAGAGTAAGCATTTCATCACATTCTATACCACACATCTCAACTGATTTTGGAAAATCTTTGGAGAAATGCCAAACCTTGTGTCTCAAATCTGGAATAATATTCATAGATCTCCAGAAATCAATGCCAAGAATTAGAGTATGAGGCAACTCGGGGATAACCAAAATGTCTATAACACAAATCTTGCCAACTAAGCACAGGGGGGTGGTCACATAACCAATACTTTTACAAATTTGACCATTTGCCACTCTACATTCATTGGTAGAACTATATAACCTTAAACCCAGTTGTCTCAGAAATTCATAACCAATCTGGCCAACAATTGTTCTAGATGCTCCAGAATCCAATAATCCAGTTATTGGACGTCCTAAAATAGAAACATTAAGGTATGGACGTTCATCGCCAGAAACACTTGATAGTACATAATCAAGAATGATTTGCTTTTTAGAATCTAATACAGAAACGGTCAAATCATTTGACTCGGGAGAACCCTCCTGACCACTTAAGGTCTCCCTGTAGAGTTTTCCTGTTGCGACGAAGGAGAGTTGTTAGCATGTCTGCCTCTATTATTCCCGCTGCTAGTTCTCTGAGAACATTTTTGACAGGTACGAATGGTAACGTTGGGCGCTCCACACTTAAAACAGAATTGTTTCTTTTTGGCTAAGCAACCTCTGAAGGTATGGCTATCACTGCCACAATTGAAACAAATATTTGGAGACGAAACCTCTGCTAAATCTGGTACAGAGTCACTCCTCGAAGAAGTGGAAGCATACGCCAGCTCAGGAATCGAAGATTTGCTTCTTGACGGTGGGGGTACGTAAGATTTCGCCAACTCCCGTTTCTCGTCGAGAGTACGACAAACATCAATAAGCTCAGTTATAGATTTAACTTCTCTGAATGCCAAAAATGGATGGTAGTATGGATCTATCCGTTCAATCATCAATGATAGTTGAACTTCATCTGACACAGGAGTTTGCATTTTATTAAATAAACTCTTCATGCTAGCAACATATAAACCAATGGACTCAGTTGGGCCTTGTGTTCTGCGCTTGATATCCTCGAACAAGTCTTTGTCAAAATTGGCAGGTAAAAATTGTTGTCGCATCAATCGAACTAAAGAGTCCCAATCAGAAGCCCACGTTTTTACTAAGTTATACCAAGTAGCAGCATCTCCCTCAAATAAGTCTGCAGCATCTCTAAATAATATTGATTTAGATATACCTCGAGATTTCCTCATTGTTCCCACTTTCTCAACAAAAGTCGAGAACGACATCATTCCAGGTTTTCCAGTGAATTTCATTCCCCAATCACGGACTGGAACTGGTCTAATTTTTAAAGGTTCTTCTTCATCACTAGAAGAATCACTAGAACAAACAGCAGAGCTGTGTGCATTTGGTGCAGTCAAGGATTGCTTCAAAACTGAAATATCAAATACTGAAGGGTCTTTATGGCCTTTACGAGCCTTCCCTTGCAACTTATCTAGCAACAATAATAATTGTACTCGATAATCAGCTTTAAGTTTCTTCTCAGCATCATTTTGAGGACTACACCTGTTTACACGTCCTAACACATGAGCAATTTTAGAAGATATACCTACATAACTGGTATCTTTTTCTGTACCCGAAAAGTCATCAATAAGAGTTTTCAATGAATCAATATTATCAGAAATGGCCTCAGAGTCATCAACAAATTTATATGGATATGCTGGATTCTTTATTTCAAGTGAAGTTTTTTCCAACGATAAAGCCTTCCGTAAAGCTACTCTAATATCGGCTACGGTTAGGTCTGTACCATCACCAAGACCTCGAACCTTTATTTCATATACTAATTCATCTCTTGTAAGACGATTTACATCTAATTTCAACTTTGTTGAACTCATTTTCAGTACTATAATATCAATAAAAATAATTCAAATCACCCAGAGAATAAAACTAATTTGGATTCTATCAAACCGACTGCAAGTAACAATAAAACGAATTTATAACAAAATTTGTCACTTCTACAGAAGCTACGCCAGGCGTATGTACGTTGAAATTATATAAAAATGTCCCAAGAACCAAATTATACCAGAAGTAGACACTTTTAGAAAAACGACGCTGGGCATCCGTAAGCGTCGCGACGTCAGAAATAAAAATTAAATAATCAACACACCACCACTTGACAACAAACGTTAAAAGAATACCGAAAAAATAGAAAATAATCTCAGTTATCCAATTATGAGACAGGATATCTCTTAAAATGACTAATCTCTGTCCCGATCCAAGATACCGATTAGGATAAACCACCCTTATAAGTACACTTCACTGCTATGATTCAACTCTAGTTTAAATTTGACAAATTACTGAAAAGCACTCAATTTATATAGTAAGCAGTGTGCACTCATAGGTGAACTTATGTAATTGACTGTTCGATATCCAAGAACTGGAAAAAAAAAAATACCAATAAAAATAATTTCCAAAATCCATGAACCTTGAAAACAATTATTTATCAACGTTTTGAGCAATTTGTCAATATTTCCAAACTACAGCAAAAGAAAAGTATATTGTATGGTAAAAATTAACTAATGAATGTTTTCACCTGCTTGTTAGGCAATCAAACGTACTGAAGAGGGCAAGAAACCTATGAAACGTTTGTAAAGACTGTTTATACTCAAAAAACGACAAAAAAAAAAGAAACTCAATTGATCTCTAATTTATTAATCACTTCAAATGATAGACACCATACTAGTAATGTACATAACCTATAAAATTTGGAAAATTATTTAATTTTAATCTATCAATTTACCAACGTTTTGGGGCGCCAGTTTGTTAGGGGCGAAATTTAGGGGATGAGAGCAGTGATTGTGCACTAGTGTTCCTCGCCTCTAACTGTCCCAGTAGCTCAGTCGGGCGTAGGTTTGACAATAAAAATTGATTTCGATTTTTAATGAAACGTGTCGGGTTAAATTTTTTTGTTAGAGCGCCACAGATTTCCAGCTAGTCAAAATCTGAAACCACCCAGATAGGATGGGACAACCCACTGCACTAATACTTAATAATAAAGATTGGCTGTAAGGTTATGTAAATCTCATTGAAGAAAAAGTGTTCTTGCTCACTTCTGATTACTGGGGTAACTGGTATTATTAACTTGGATCGGAACAAAGAAATAGTCATTAACCTTGCTACACAAAATGTATTGAACCTGTTATAATGTACCGGCACAAATGAAGCACACAACAATATCCTGTAGTTGTAAATAAGTACCCCACCAAATGTGTGGGTAAACTAAGATTGAGAAGAGTTTATCAG
Source organism: Galeruca laticollis (assembly GCA_963921935.1). Lineage (NCBI taxonomy): Eukaryota > Metazoa > Arthropoda > Insecta > Coleoptera > Chrysomelidae > Galeruca > Galeruca laticollis. The sequence goes on from OY998181.1 coordinate 144,397,994, forward strand.
CTTGACTAACAAATGTCACACATGAATTGAGACTATCGGTGACGTCACTATGATAGCTAACATCTATGTACAAAGAAAATATATGCCTTAAGGGCGGTATCAACTTAAAATCTAAGACTTAGCTGCGGTTATTGTATGGTAGTGGCCTCTCAGCTTCTCAATATTTCTACCAAAAAAAATCCAGCGCCTTGGTGAGTGTGTGGACTCTAGGAGGTGTACAACACACGTAGACAAGCACGTAGTTACGAAGTAGAAGGTAGGCGGTGTGAGGACAAACACTATGGACAACGGAGACAATACACGTTGACAGTGATGGGCGGACGTTGAAGATGGAGCTGGCACCAAGCTGGGAGTTGAAATTCGAGTGCGGTGGCTTCAAACTCGATATTCGAGTATTAATCTCCAAACTGATGTGAAGGTTGTACGTTGAATTTATGGTAAAAAGTAGATTGATGACGACTAGATGGTCAAATAAACCCTAAAATAAACATTACTAGTCTGACTTCCGATTTGAATTGAGTACGAGGCTCTTATTAGTCATAATACTAACCTCAATGTGACAGAGGGTTCTTGGACGGCCCTGTTGGTCTATTTGCCGTCTGACATCCAGCTCCTTTTCCGTGATTAAATCAGATTAAATCAATTGACGAATGGATTTTCTAAAATACACAACGCAAGGTCTTAGAGCCATGCTCTAGAAGTTCTACGAGGAACTTACCTTGACCCCCAAAATCCCGTGAACCGGAAAGATTTTCCTTAAAATATCCAGCGTCTATAATCGCCAACAATATAAAGAAATCTCTCAGCCAGAAATTTCTCAGAACCATACAACGATGAACCATATATAATTGAAAGTTTCCAGCAAAGGGTTAGGAAATTCGACTCAATCAATCTTCTTCCACTCAACACGGAGATTTAAGAATAAAAATGACAGAAATTGGCAGATGTGTACTTTTAGTCATCTGTCACCCGCCAAGGTGCGTTAGTAATATACTCGGAATTTGGAACATAGACGTCAACATTGAGTAGAGTAGAAATGTCATGACTTTATCAAATTTTTACTGCAGAGCCTAATACATTTGTATTCGATGTAAGAGACAATTGATAATCAGCCATCTGTCATTGAAATATAATGGTTATATCAATACCAGGACAATTCTAAAGTGGCCATGAGTCAAATCACATAGACAATTAGGTATTGTGGAAAAACTAGAGTAGTTGAGATTAATTCAAGGACACAATAACATTTGGGAAACTAAGCTGGCTTGCACAATAAACAAGAGTGGTTAGGTTCATTCATATGTATCGAAGTGTAGCTATTTCCCACACGTGGTGTAATTTACACTCAATACCGTACACTCGATACCCAATATTTACTCATTCCTAACTGCACTGAACTACACTCTACTCAAAGTGTGGTGGAAATTACGTTACACCACGCTACACCTTCAAGGAATCGTAATGACCCATGACCATGGTCTGTGGATTCTAATCATAGAACAATTATAGTCAGCAGAAGTGCAGTAAACAGGAGTGCGTTCGGTTATGACGAAGGGTGAAGAGTTTGCCTCTATCGAATTATAACATATCGATCAAGAAAGACATTCTTCTCTATAACAAAAGGAAGGGTTTCATTATGCAAAATGAACCCGTAACAACATACACAACAGACACGACAGTAACCCAACCTTTCAAACCGCCAGGGGAAAGAGTTGGATTGATTTAACACTAACAAGAAACGTTACGTTACACAACTGGAATGTTTCAAATCATGACACACTAAGTGACCACCAATATATTTACTACGACATACAAACACAATACACAAAACAACAAATCACAAACAAAATACACCTAGGAAATATCGACACGTCAAAACTAATGAGGCTTATACAGACAACACAATGGGACACAAAGGGGGAACTAAATGACACAATTGAACGGACACAAAATACAATTTTACAACTAATAAAAGAATCTACACATAAAAGGAGAAAACACTCCAAAAAAACACAAACCTGGTGGACACCCGAACTTACAACACTAAGACACAACACAAACAGATTAAGGAAGAAATTCCAACAAGAAACAGACCCTATAAATAGGCAGCGTAACCTCGATGATTACAAGCAACAACGTAGGCAATATAAAAACCAGATTAAACTGGTGAAACAGGCTGCAATTCGTAAATTCTTCACCAATAACGAGCCAGACAATCCCTGGAACATTGCATATAAAATCATTAGACGGAAGACACCGGAAAACAGAACAATCACAACAATTAAAAAGGACGACGGCACATGGACACAAGATAGGTTAGACACGATACACTATTTACACAGCAAATATTTTCCCACAGACAACGTAAATACAGACACAGAAACACATAAAGACATAAGACAAAGACAACACGACATAAGTAGAGGACAAGATCAAGTACCCTTCACACAAGACGAAATTACACAAACAATACAAAACATGAAAAACAAGAAAGCGACAACACGAGACGGACTTAGTAAAGAACTTATAGAATGTATACACACACAAAACCCACAAATACTTACAGATATATATAACGGCTGTCTGAAAGAACAGAAGTTTCCCGATGTGTGGAAGGAAGCAGATATGGTCTGGCTACCAAAAAAAGACGGAGGTAAACGGCCTATATGTCTCCTTCCAACCATGGGGAAGGTTCTCGACAAGATGGCAGCCAAAAGACTCTCACACTACCTGGACACTACACATAGCATTAACGAAAACCAATATGGCTTCAGACAAGGGTACTCGACCATAGAGGCAATTACACACATCACTGACACAATTACACATAACAAAAAAGACAAAATACACACACTTGTGGTAACTCTAGATCTCAAGAACGCCTTTAATTCTGCGTGGGTACCTGCCATAATTAAGAAACTTTTAGGCACAGACACACCCAATAACATTACGCAATTATGTCGAGACTTCTTAACAAATAGACGCATTACAACTGAAGGCAATACAACGGGGTTGTCCGCAAGGCTCCAGCCTCGGACCTACACTGTGGAACCTGGTTATGGAGGACTGGTTTACATACATACACATGACAGGACTAACGACCGACGACGACATAGTTCAGGCCTTTGCAGATGACCAGATCTTGGCTATTTCTGGTAAAAGTTTAAAAATAATAGAAACTAAATGAAACGGGATCTGGGCAGCATGCGAGGCTTGGGCAAGACATAACAAACTAACGTACAATGACGATAAGACGGAGTCGATGTTTGTTCCATGCAGACCGACCAGGCAACCAAGGATTAAAATATTAAATAAATCAATCCAATTCAAAGATAACATTACATACTTAGGTCTCACAATAGACACCGGGCTGTTATACCTCGAACACGTTAAATTGAACAGACAAAAATCACTGGACATGGGGCACAAGCTATTTACAATTTCAGGGAGGGAATGGGGACGAAAACCTAACACGCTCAAACGCATATACGAGGGGGCGGTGAAGCTCATGCTGCTATATGGATCGGAAGTTTGGGGAGGAAGAGCCAATGACTCGCGCATACAGAGACAACTGTCTGCGTCGGAGAGGCCATTCCTCCTTGCAATAACAAAGGCCTACAAGACGGCACCAAACTCGGCCTTACATGTACTGGCAGGGGTGACACCGCTTTCAGTAGACGCGTCAGTCATTTACAAAACGTATACCAGTAAACGACAGGAACTACGTATGACTAAAATTTTTACTAGACACCTACCCCATCCAACAAACAGATCAATAATATTATTAAACACATAAGAACTACCATGTACACAGATATACACAGATTCAAGTGATAAAGACGGGGATAAAACACTTGGGATTTACATTGCATCACACGACGAGACAATAAGACAGAAACATAAAGTAAACACAACACTACACATAAATAAATTAGAAGCTCTTGCTTTCAATTTAGGGACAGACGAAATAGTAAATAATATACATAAACACAGAAACACAAATATTGCATTCAACACAGACTCGGACAACATCTTAAGACAACTACAAAACGGTAACAACCGTGACATTACCATAATTAAAATCAAAAAAAACTTAGAAACTATGTTCATAAATAACATAAAATATAATATAGTAAAACAGCCAAGGGCCAGTGCAGGAATTCAGGAAGCACACAAACTAGCAAAGCTAGCACACAATGACACAGATTACACACTGACACTTATCACCAAAACAGACATAAATAGACAAAAAGACAAAGACAAAATGACGACATGGCAACACAAGTGGGACAATGACATAAAGGGCAGACAAATCTAGCTCTGACATGGAAGACAACACAATTAATAACAGGACACGGACACATGAATGACTATTACAGACGCTTTACACTCAGACAGGCGAACGGACACTGCACACATTGTAACATACACGAAGATCAACACCATTTAATACACGACTGTACACTTCCAGTCAGACAAATTGCTAGACAAACACTTACCGACAAATTACGACTAAGACAAATGGCGTACCCCCCGGAGGATATCGATCTAGGCGATCGAGAGGTCGTCGGATGGATAAACCAATGGGGAGACGCCATGATACTCGACGATGACGACGACTAAACACCACACACATTACACTTTGGATCCCTGCATTGGTTCTTGGCCTACACTTAGAATTAACCAACAGCGTTTTTAAATGCTAGCATTAGTAATGTAAATAGTAAATTCAAAGCTCTTACAACAACACGACTTATTGCGTATACAATAAGACAGGGTCTTCTTTTCTTGCGACATTTTTGGAGTGTGGATGTTGGGATGGGTTCTTCTTGACAAGTGGGACGGTAGATGGTGGATAGTTATAGCCATATGCCGCAAGGTGGGTGGGCTGTTGTCCACGAGACTTGACTCTCATTGATTTGGGATCAAGTCGAGGGGGCAACAAATCTTCTCTTCTGTCCCTGTTCCTCGGCGATAGCCGAGTTTATAAGACCAACCACGAAGAAGAACAAAGGATCATCGAAGAGGAAATCCTCGAAGCAAATAAGAACAAACGAAATAGACAAATAGACAGTGACACAGACACTACAATAGATGAATCAATCTATAAAAAACCCAAACAAGATATGAGACCACTTAAAACCAAGGAGCTCATAACAGACATAATAAATAACACACAGCGCCTAAAAAAGGAAATTATAGATTCTGTCACAAGAACCCTTCCATCCGGAAGAGATAAGATATCTTTCACAAAAGCAGACCAGAGAACAGTGAAAGAGAACACTGAGACCCTAACGGGATATCTAATGGAATTGCTAGGCCATTTGGCAATTAAAGAAAATGAAAATGGTGAATTGAAAGAAAAACTTGCAATGGCTCGCCATAACAAACCGGAAATCGAGGACACGAGAGTTTATGAAAAACTGAACGATTTATCAAATATTGTAAATAATCTTTCAAAGCTAACCGACATACAAACGAAATTAAATACAGAATCGAACTCAAACATCATCAATGATGACAATATAAATTTTCCTCCGTTAAAAACTACTCAATCTTACGCTAATTATGCCTCAATTCAAAAACCTCCAACTATAGAACAAACAAATCAAAATGAATGGACCACACCAACAAAACAAAATAAAAGGTACGAGACACAGATAAAACTAAAGGAGGGACAAGAGGGACAGGTCATTGACGTCCTAAGGTCAGTAATCAAACCAAAGGACCTACAACACGCAACAACTCGGCGCACTAAAGACACGATTATAATAATGACTACAGACAAAACAAAACAATTGGAGCTAATGCACAAAACGCAAACAAACGACAAGCTTTTGATAAGGGATATAACCAAATCAAGGGACCCAATTATCTTAATTACAGGTTTACCTAAAGGTCAAACAGAGGAGACACTGATAAATAGCTTAAGATTAGAAAATGAAGACCTAGAAGCTAAACATAGAGATAGTATAAGCCAGATAAAAATCCTCAACACGAAACCTTGCCGCAACGAATTTAAAGAAAACATAATTGTACAAGGCCCCACAGAGTTAATCAAGGATATACTTAAAAGAGGACATCTGTCAATTGAGTTAATGCGAGTACAAGTTGAGGAATATCTGCGAGTAGCCATGTGCTACAAATGCTGTAAATATGGTCACGTGTCCAGACACTGTAGAGAAGCCAACACGACTTGCTACAAGTGCGGTGACAGCCACGACGGAACTAAATGTAAAAATAATTTGGCAAATTGCATAAACTGCGAAACACTAAAATTAACACCAAGGAGCCACCACGCCAGAGATTACAAATGTCCCATCTACCAGAAAAAAATTGAGGAAATGAGGCGTCAGACAAATTACACATAAAATGCAACTAAAGTTTATACAATTAAACGTCGGTGGAGGCATACAAGCGACAGAACAACTTTTACATGTTATGGCTGGTGAAAATATAGATATAGGTCTCATACAGGAACCCGGGGGTAACATCTGGCAAAACAATGAATTCCTGGCTATTTCCAAAAATCAGACGTCTAAAACTGTTACAATAATACATAAGAATTTGGCCAATTGCGTAACAACCGTTATGGATAGAACAGACGAAAACGTCACTACTATTCAACTACATACGAAAAACGAAATAATAACAATAACCAATGTATATGATGAACCAGGTGGTTCAAGGAATAAAAGGCTTGACAAACACAAAAACTCGATACAAAACGACAAACATAAGCAAATTATTGCAGGAGATTTTAATGCAAAACATCCATGCTGGGGAGGAAGCGTTACTGATGAAAGAGGTCAAGACATACTTGACTGGTCAACTGTACATAATATATATATATATATATATATATATATATATATATATATATAATAACATCCATGATAGCGACCCCACTTTCCAAAACTTAAGAGGTAGAAGTTGGATAGATCTAACTCTAACCAAAAATATACATATACAAAATTGGACGGTTTCTGACCAAGAGACCTTGAGTGATCATCATTACATCAGATTCGAACTAGTAACTCAATTAACAAAGCAACACAGAGTAAATAGAATAAACTTGGACAATATTGACAGGCATAAGCTGACTTGCTTGATACAAAATACACCTTGGGAGATGAGTGGACCAATAAATGACAAAATTATAAAAACCCAAAACAAAATATTAGAGATAGTAGAATCAACTACATATAGACCAAACAAACAAAAGAGAAAGACTCAAATTTGGTGGACGCCCGAACTGACAGCTCAAAGACTCATGGTAAATAAATTGAGAAAGAAATTTCAAAACGAACAAGACCCCATAAATAAATTAAGAGCCAAAAATATCTATGCATCACAACGTAGGGTTTACAAAAATTTAATAAAATTGACAAAACAAGATTCCATAAGACAATACTTTACAAACAATGACCCCGACAACCCATGGGACATCGCCTATAAAACTATTAGACGCAAAACAAAAGAAAATAGAACATTAACGACTATCAAGAGAGACGATGGCACATGGACACAAAATAGAGTTGAAACGATACAGTACTTACACCAGAAATACTTTCCAGCTGATGATGTATCGGAGGACAATGAGTCACACAGAAATATAAGGTCGAAACAACATGAACAAAGCAACGCCTCGGATCAAACCAAATTTACACAAGATTAGGTCACACAAACACTACAGGAAATGAAAAATCGAAAAGCAACGGCTCAAGACGGACTCAACAAAGAGTTCTTGGAATTTGTTCACAAACAAGACGCTTCAATATTGACAAACCTTTATAATGAATGCCTAACACATGGAGCTTTTCCTGAAATGTGGAAAAAGGCAAATATGGTATGGCTGCCAAAGAAGGACGGGGGCAAAAGACCCATCTGCCTCCTACCAACAATGGGCAAAATCCTAGACAAAATGATAGCCAAAAGGTTAACACATTATCTAGAGTCAACAAATAACCTAAGTAATAAACAATACGGATTCAGACAAGATCACTCAACCATAGACGCCATAGTACAAGTAACAGATAGAATCACTCAGAACAAAGGCGACAAGTTACACACTCTAATAATAACACTCGATCTACAGAACGCTTTCAACTCAGCATGGATACCAGCGATTACTCTCGGGCTAAATAAGACAAATACACCCAGAAATGTACAGCAGATGTGCATGGATTTTTTAAAATTCAGACAAATCCAAACTGAAAATATAACCCATATGACGGAAAGGGGATGCCCGCAAGGCTCAAGCCTAGGACCAACTCTGTGGTTATTATTAATGGAAGATTGGTTCATGGAAGTACATAAGACCGCACATATAACTGAAGAAGACATAGTCCAAGCATTTGCAGACGATCAAATAATTGTCCTAACCGGACATAACTTGAAAATATTGGAGGATAAATGGTCACACATTTGGACAGCATGTGAAACTTGGGCAGAACGGAATAAACTGGTCTATAACGAAAGCAAAACAGAAACTATCTTCATACCATATAAACATACACGGCAACCGAGAATTAAAATTCGAAATAAGCTCCTACAGGCAAAAACCACACTACAATATCTAGGACTGTCCATAGACGTAGGACAATTGTGGCTTAACCACGTAAAAAACAATAGGCAGAAAGCAGCAGATGTGGGACATAAACTGTTCATAATAGCTGGTCGGGATAAATTAATATACGAAAAGGCGATAAAACCAATGTTATTATATGGAGCAGAAATCTGGGGTAAAAGACATAATGACAGCAGAATAAAAAGACAATTGGCTGCATCAGAAAGACCATTTTTGTTAGCGATCACAAAAGCATATAAAACCACACCGACATCTGCTCTACATGTCTTAGCTGGAGTAACACCACTAGACATAGACGCCCAAATAATATATAAAACATATATGGAAAACAGACAACAAATAATCAACGCAAAAGTTTTTACCAAACATTTACCTCACCCAACAAATAGAACTATTAAAACAACAAACTTGGACATAGCAACGGACACACAAATTTATACAGACGCCAGTGACAAAACAGGTGACAAGACAATAGGTATTTACATAACTGCAAAAAACATATCCATAAAGAAAAAATACAAAGTAATCACGTCAATGGACATAAACAAGCTAGAAACATTGGCAAGCAAGTTGAGCCTAGACAAAATTCTAAAAGATATACTCACATATAACGGCACACACATCACATTAAATACAGATTCAGACAACCTAACACAACGATTACAGAACGGAAACACCAGGAACAAAACCATAATAGAAATTAAAAAGAATTTAGAAACACTTAAAGAAAATAACATTGACTACTATATTAAGAAACAGCCAAGGACGAACTGGGGAATAAAAGTAGCGGACAAATTAGCAAGAAGTGCTCATACTGAACCGGATGAAATTATAGAAATAACTACAAAGACGGATATCAGAAAACAAAGTGATGCTGACAAAATGATGGCTTGGCAAGACAGATGGGACAAAGAAATTAAAGGCAGGAAAACATACAGCTTAATCAAAACGGCAAGACTCATGGAACCAGTATTAACATGGAAAGCTACACAACTACTGACAGGACACGGGCATTTAAAAGAATATTATAAACGATTTAATCTAAGAGAAACAGATGGAAAATGTACGTACTGCAATATAATAGAAAACCACGACCACATTATATTAGACTGCTCTCTACCGATAAGACAGGACGCAAGACAGGTACTAACTGACAAACTACGACAAAGACAGATAAAATATCCCCCAGAGGATATTGACTTAACTGATAAAGAAATAGTGAAATGGATAAACCAATGGGGCGATAGTATGATTTTGGATGACGACGACGACTGAATAAACACCACATGAGCAATCATTTTAACATTAATATCGATTTCAGCGACAACTCAAGGGGGCTCTGGCCTGCTCTAGACCTGTGCTGGGGCAGGGTCTCCTTTCCTCGCTAATTTTTGGAGTGTGGCTGTTGGGAGGAGTTCTTCTTGACAGTGGCCTCGGTAGATATTGGGATTTCTCTTAGCCATATGCCAAAAGGTAGGTGGGCTGTTGTCCACAGAGTTTGGTACTCAGTGTCTTGGGGCCAAGCTGGGTGGACGACGAATTATTCTCTCCTGTCCCTGTTCCCTTCCCTCAGTTGCTATCAAGACACGGTCAAAGACGGACGCGTTAGTTAAATCGTACGTATTGATATTGTGTCGAATAGTAAAGGTGAGCGAAACGGGCCCCATTTAGGTGTCATGTGCGCGTAGCCCTAAACTAGTTTTTGTAGAGTGCCCCACTTAAGTGCCGAAGCCCTAGTGCAGTTTTGTGTGACAACCAAAGGAGTACCCGGTCCAGCGGAGCACCCTGGGCCCCAGGTAACTTTTCAAGTGTAACAGACTTTGAAAAGTTTTCTTTCTTTTGTTTTTTTACATTATTGTTTCCTAGACACTTTTAATAATATAAATCGGACACAAAGTGCCAATTCGTTCATAAACTTGTAGTTCCTATACACCTTTTTTCCAAATATATAACGGACACGAAGTGCCTTATACTCTATAATAAGTTATTAGTAATAGCTAAATTAGGTTAAGATTTGTACAGTATATACATCCATACATATATATGCGCATCCACCAAAATTTGGCGCACCTACGATTTTAACTGAAAACTCTAAAATTGATAATTGGTGTAAAATATTGAACTTAAATCATATATATATATATATATATATATATATATATATATATATATATATATATACACATATACATAAATACACATAAACCGGGAAAATGGAAACAACACACGATACCGGACAACATATCGATAAAACCGAGGAAACAGCATTTAAGCCTAGGTTCAGCCTAAGCAAAACACCACCACACAGAGCAAGGTCGTCGAGCGACAGCAGATGCTATGAAGTGGAAAAACTTGAAGAGGAAATCCTAGAGCAAAAGAAAAGACAGAGACAGGACGATATGGAAATGGAACAGGAGGTAGAAGAGACATCCCACAAAAAGACCAAACCCGACATTGAGACAAGAAGGGAAATGAGGAATATCAAAGATTTAATTCTGGAAGTGGCAACAAACACTCATAGAATAAAGAAGGAGATCTCCATCGCTGTCACTAGGACAACTGCAGCCGGCAGGGATAAGATCTCTTTTAATAAATCGGAACAAAGGACAGTACTAAACAATACGGAGGTTTTAACCAACTATATATTGGAGTTGGTTGCTCATCTAGCAATAAAGGAAAACGAGCTAGCGGAACTGAGGGAAAAGACCAAAATGAACCAACAGCAAGGAAAACCCGGGGCAGAGGAAATTCAGCTGCTAAACCACAAAATAGAGTCACTTATGGAAATAGTAAAGGGTACAACACAGAAAGTAAACGTACCTGTGCAGGCGCTCGAACCTATAAAACCCAAGGAACCTGAGAAAACTAGTGACCAATACAGTTCGAGCTACCCACCACTGGGGCCACCAAATAGGACCTATGCAGAACTGGCAGCGAAGACAACTGAGGCGAGAAATGATAACACCAAAGCCACATGGACCACGCCAACGAAAAAGAAGCAATACGAGACCTTCATCAAGCTTAAAGAGGGAACAGATAGTGAAACCCAAACGCAAACGATGGCCGAGCTTAAAAAAATTATTAAACCAGTAGAAATGGAAGGCGCATACATCCGGCGTGCCAGGACGGGTATTGTAGTATCCACGGAATCGAAAGAAAAGCACGAGGATATATTAAGTAGAGCCCAGAAGACTACCAAGCTAGAATTGAGGGATGCCACAAGGACAAATGACCCAGCAATGGTTCTGACAGGGATGCCAAAAGACACAAAACTTGAAGATATCATCGAGGGACTAAAATTTGAGAATGAAGAGTTAGCAGAAGAGTTCGGCAGAGAAATCGAACAAATTAAAATTCTTACTGCCAGGGGATGCAGGAACCCTTACAAAGTTAATATAATAATACAAGCGCCTACTAACATGACAAAAGCCATACTCAAAAAAGGATACATTTACTTTGATTTAACAAGGATATACGTTGAAGAGCACATGTCCGTGGCTTTATGTTATAAATGCTGCAGATATGGGCATGTGAACAAGTTTTGTAAAGAAGAGAGACCCACGTGCTACAAATGCGGTCAGAAACATGATGGAAGCCAATGCGAAAAAGATACATATAACTGCATAAATTGTGAAATCCTAAAATTACAACCAAGAGGACATCAAGCCAGGGACACTAGATGCCCATTGTATCAAAGGAAACTGGACGAGTTACGAAGGCAAACGAACTACAACCAATAAACCACAACCCACCACAACACAAACCACACTACACCTAGCTACAACACAAACACAACAACACTTCAAACACATTACATGACTATAAAAATTGTGCAATTTAACGCTGGTCGAGGTATACAAGCCACCGATCAACTACTACACTTTATGGAAACTAACAATATAGATATTGCGTTAATCCAAGAGCCGGGGAGGAATGTGTGGAACAGCAGCGATTATACGCCTATTGGGGTAAATCAGGCCTCTAAATCAGTTACACTAATACATAAAAAACTGTTAAACTATACAACAACTCTGACGAACAGAACAGATGAAAATACAACAACTATACACTTACAAATAACACCAAATAACATTATTACAATAGTCAACATATACGACGAACCAGGGGGCACAACAAACATCAAACTAGATAAACACAAAAATCATATAGAAGCAGACAGTCACAACACGTTAATTGCAGGTGACTTTAACGCCAAGCACTCCAGCTGGGGTGGCACCAAAATTGACGACAGAGGACAGGACATACTGGATTGGACAACACTACACAACATATACATACACAACAGACACGACAGCAACCCAACCTTTCAATCCGCCAGGGGGAAGAGTTGGATTGACTTGACACTAACAAGAAACGTTACCTTACATAACTGGACTGTCTCAAACCATGACACACTAAGTGACCACCAATACATTTACTACGACATACAAACACAATACACAAAACAACAAATCACAAACAAAATACACCTAGGAAACATCGACATGTCAAAACTAATGAGACTTATACAGACAACACAATGGGACACAAAAGGGGAATTAAATGACAAAATTGATCGTACACAAAATACAATCTTACAACTAATAAAAGAATCAACACATAAAATGAGAAAATACTCCAAAATAACACAAACCTGGTGGTCACCCGAACTTACAACACTAAGACATAAACACAAACAGATTAAGGAAGAAATTCCAAAAAGAAAATGATCCCATAAATAGGCAGCGTAACTTAGAAGAATATAAACTACAACGTAGGCAATACAAAAACCAAATTAAACTAACGAAACAATTTGCCATTCGCAAATTTCTCACGAACAACGAGCCAGACAATCCCTGGAACATCGCCTATAAAATCATTAGTCGGAAGACACCGGAAAACAGAACAATCACAACAATTAAAAAGGACGACGGTACATGGACGCAAGATAGGTTAGACACGATACACTATTTACACAGCAAATATTTTCCCACGGAAAATGAAAACACAGACACAGAAACACATAAAGACATAAGACAAAGACAACACGACATAAGTAGAGGACAAGATAAAGCACCCTTCACACAACACGAAATTACACAAACAATACAAAACATGAAAAATAAGAAAGCGACAACACGAGAGGGACTCAGTAAAGAACTGATAGAAGTAATACACGCACAAAACCCACAATTACTTACAGACATATATAACGGCTGCCTGAAAGAACAGAAGTTTCCCGATGCGTGGAAGGGAGCAGATATGGTCTGGCTACCAAAAAAAGACGGAGGTAAACGGCCTATATGTCTCCTTCCAACCATGGGGAAGGTTCTCGACAAGATGGCAGCCAAAAGACTCTCGCACTACCTTGACACCACACACAACATAAATGAAAACCAATATGGATTCAGACAAGGATACTCGACCATAGAGGCAATTACACACATCACAGACACAATTACACAAAACAAAAAAGACAAATTAGACACACTTGTGGTAACTTTAGATCTTAAGAATGCCTTTAATTCTGCGTGGGTACCCGCGATAGTTAAGAAACTGATAGACACGGACACACCCAATAACATCACGCAACTATGCCGAGACTTCTTAACAAATAGGCGCATTACAACAGAAGACATCACGAACACAACACAACGGGGTTGTCCGCAAGGCTCCAGCCTCGGACCTACACTTTGTAACCTGGTTATGGAGGACTGGTTTACATACATACATATGACAGGACTAACGACCGACGAAGACATAGTGCAGGCCTTCGCAGATGACCAGATCTTGGCTATTTCTGGTAAAAGTTTAAAAATAATAGAAACTAAATGGAACGGGATCTGGGCAGCATGTGAGGTCTGGGCAAGTGAGAACAAATTAACGTACAATGACGACAAGACGGAGTCGTTGTTTGTTCCATGCAGACCGACCAGGCAACCGAGGATTAAAATCCAGAATAAATCAATCCAATTTAAGGATAATATTAAGTATTTAGGTCTCACAATAGACACCGGGCTGTTATACCTCGAACACGTTAAGTTGAACAGACAAAAATCACTCGATATGGGGCACAAACTCTTTACAATTTCGGGGAGGGAATGGGGACGAAAACCTAGCACGCTCAAACACATATACGAGGGGGCGGTGAAGCCCATGCTGTTATATGGGGCGGAAGTTTGGGGAGGAAGAGCCAATGACTCGCGCATACAGAGACAACTGTCTGCGTCGGAGAGGCCATTCCTCCTTGCAATAACAAAGGCCTACAAGACGGCACCAAACTCGGCCTTACATGTACTGGCAGGGGTGACACCGCTTACCGTAGACGCCTCAGTCACATATAAAACGTATACCAGCAAACGACAAGAACTACGCATGACAAAAACCTTTGCAAGACACTTACCTCACTCAACAAACAGATCAATAACATTGTTAAACACACAAGAAACAACAACAACACAAATATTCACAGACGCTAGTGACAAAGACGGGGACAAAACAATAGGGGTTTACATTAAAACACAGGGGGAGACAATTAAAAAGAAATATAAAATACACACAACACTACACATAAATAAGCTGGAAATAGTAGCACTCATGACAGGCACAGACCTAGTAACTAAAAACATTCACAAACATAGAAACACAAATATAACATTCAGTACCGACTCAGATAACGCTCTTCAAGCATTGCTAAATGGCAACAGCCGAGACATACATGTAATTAAAATCAAAAAAAATCTAGAGCTGATAGCCAGCCACAACATTTTGTATAATATAGCGAAACAGCCAAGGGCCAGTGTAGGCATCAGAGAAGCACACAAACTCGCTACACTTGCACACGACGACCCAGATCACATCTTCACAATCACAACCAAAACAGACATAAACAGACAAAAAGACACGGACAAGATGACGACATGGCAACAAAGGTGGGACAGGGATACAAAGGGCAGGAAAACATACGACCTCATTAAAACAGTCAGAATCACACAACCGACACTTACATGGAAAACAACACAACTAATAACTGGACACGGACACATGAACCACTACTATTTAAGATTCAACCTCAGACAGACAGACGGACACTGCACTCACTGTAACACACCAGAAGACCAAAAACACATTATACACGACTGCACACTACCACAGAGACACAACGCAAGACAATTACTGACACATAGATTAAACACGAAACAAATGACATACCCCCCTGAGGATATCGATCTGAACGACCGATGACACAGACACATAACACAAACATATACACATCTGGTCCCTACATTTGCTCTTGGCCAAAGCTTTGAATTAGACGACAATGCTACTTAAAGCATTTTTGTTAATTATTAATTATTTATTCAGTAGCAATACATGCAGACAACAAACGACCTATTGCGTAATCAATAGGACAGGGTCTTCTTTTCTTGCGACATTTTTGGAGTGTGGAAGTTGGGATGGGTTCTTCTTGACAAGTGGAACGGTAGATGGTGGATAGACATCAGCCATATGCCGCAAGGTGGGTGGGCTGTCGTCCTCGAGGCTTGGCTCTCATTGATTTGGGGTCAAGTTGAGAGGGTGACAAATCTTCTCTTCTGTCCCTGTTCCCTCAGTTTGATACTAGCTTTCATAGTGAACAGACGTTCTGATATTCTTTCCAAATCGAGCAGTACAGTGACTAGTGCCCCAAAAGTGTCGTGTGTGCGAGGCCCTAAAACAACTTCTACGGAAGCCCTAAGGTGCCCCAAATCCAACGCCGTTGACCGGACGACGCTACGACGCCTAGAACCGGAGTTATAGGCCTTTTAACCAAAATAAGGTATCAGGAGCGCATAAAGCAAAGAAGGTAAACTATTATTTAAATAATTTATAATAACTTCTGGACTTAGAAAAATTTTGCTTGAAATTTTTACGGTATTTTTCGGTATTTGCTGGACTTAGAAAAGTTTTTGATTTTGTGGAAAATTTTTCAGACATACGGGACTTGTAAAAATTTTTATTTTGGAATTTTTTTCAAGATCTATTTTTTGTATTTATATAGTATTAGGGGCAGACATAGACTGGCTTAGTTTTAGTTAACAGTAGTTTAAGTTTATTTTACGCTAAGTAACGCACGCAAATTGAAAACTCGTGAACCAAAGGAGATAGGACTCTGAAACTTCGGGCCCATAAATCAAGTTTTCTGTGGCGCCTCCACCATTTTTGGTGCCTCCACCATTTTTGGCACATCCACCATTTTTTGGCACATCCGCCAAAATTGTGTTTTTGGCCATATCGGCTGAAATATCGCCTATTTTTGCGCTTTCTCTTGCATTATTGTGGTACAAATAACACTACAGACGGAAATACAAATAATAAATAGACACTAACAAACAAACGAGACATGGAAACGGACGAAGATACCGGACAAGACATACAAAACACAGACAAAACGGGAGACAAAACGGAAGAAAATGCAACAAAACCAAGGTTCAGCCTACCGAGGACCCCTCCTCATAGACTGAGAGCATCCAGTGACAGTAGGGCCTACCAAGCACAACACGAAGAGGAAGTTAGAAAATTAGAAGAAGAAATGTACGAAAACAAGAAAATACAAAGACAAGCAGAAAATGAAATGGATACTCAGACAGAAGAAAACCAACATAAAAAGACAAAACAAGACAAAGTAAAGAAACCAGAAATTGACGTAAAGAAACTAATAACAGAGGTAATCACAAATACACAACGAATAAAAACGGAAATTAGAGATGCCTGTTCAAGAACGACTCCAGCCAGCAACAATAAACTAGCCTTCAACAAGACGGAACAAAGGATAGTTTCCGAAAATACGGAAAAGCTCACAAACTACATATTAGAGCTTGTAGGACACCTGGCAATAAAAGAAAATGAATTGTCAGAAACCAAAGAAGTAAGGACACAACAACAACAACATAACCACGAGACGGAAACCATACAAATTTTGAACACTAGGATAGAAGAATTGACAAATTTACTAAAAGAGGCAAGACAACAAGACAAACTAGAAATCATAAGAGAACCCCAAACCGAACAAAGGAACATAACAAATATTCAATACGAAACAAGCTACCCACCCTTGCAGCCACAAATGAGAACCTATGCACAACAAACAGCCTCAGAGATACAAAGAAGACCCGAAGAAAGACCCCAATGGAAAACCCCTGAAACAAAAAAGAAATTCGAGACATTGATAAGACTTAAGAAGGGCGAAGATAACCAAACACAGAACAAGGGCAATGCTAGAATTAAAAAAGGTGATTAAACCATCAGACATGGAAGGAGCCCAAATAAGGAAAACTAGAACTGCCATCATCATAGCAACAGAATCGGAGGAAGAACACAAGGAACTCTTAAATAAAACAAAACAAACAGATAAACTAGAATCCACAGATGCCACAAAGATAAACGTTCCAGCATTGATACTTACAGGTATGCCCAAAGACGCTACAGTTGAAGAGATAATAGAAGGAATCTGCTATGAAAACGAGGACCTAAACCAACAATACAGTAAGGAAATAGAAGAAATAAAAATACTAGCAAAAAGACCGTGCCGCAACCCATGGAAAGCCAACATTATTGTACAAGCACCAACGGAACTAGCAAAGACGATATTAAAAAAGGGACACATCTCATATGACTTAACAAGGGTATATGTGGAAGAACACCTTTCGGTTGCACTATGTTTTAAATGCTGTCGATATGGTCACGTTATAAAGTATTGCAAAGAAGAAACACCTACGTGTTATAAATGTAGCCAAAAACACGATGGTAATACATGCCAAGCACCCACACTTAATTGCATAAACTGTGAAATCATACGTAAAGAACCAAGAGGACACCAAGCAAGGGATACCAGATGTCTCATTTACCAAAAGAAACTGGAAGACCTAAGGAGACAAACAAACTACCAATAAAAAGAAAGCACAAACAAAAAACACAAAACCAGTCCACAACACACAAAAATGAGAATAATACAACACAATGTCGGAAGAGGGAGAGCAGCGACAGACCAATTGCTAGAAACAATAAAAACCTCAAAAATAGACTTGGCGATAATTCAAGAACCATACCACACAGTCAAGGACACGACAACTCACACAGTACTAAAATATAAAGACAATTCAAAATCAATTGTGCTTCTCAAACGCGACCTAACAAGAACCACTACTATACTGGGGCAATTAACAAATGAAAACGTATTAACAATACAGATGGATACTAAAAACGGGAAAATAACAATAATAAACATATATGACGAACCGGGAGGCAATAGAAATAAAATATTGGACAAAATGAAGACAAAAATCGGGAAACTTAAAACAAAAATATTAATTGCAGGGGACTTAAACGCAAAAAATACTAGTTGGGGAGGCACAGTGACTGACGAACGGGGAGAAGATATTATGGAATGGGCAACAACAAACAATTTCCACATACACAATACACACGACAGCTACCCTACATTTAACAGCTCGAGAGGACAAAGTTGGATTGATTTGACCCTGACGAAAGATCTAGAAGTACAAAACTGGACAGTACTAGAGGAAGAGACATTAAGCGACCACAGTTACATAACCTATGACATACTACAAGATAAACAACACACCGGTAAAACAATTAGGTACAACGTGAAAAACAGAAACAAAGAAAAGATAAAAGAAAATGTTACTAAAACAGACTGGAACTTCGGCGGGGACCTGGACGAAAAAGTAGACAAGATTAAAAGAACACTACAAAACATTATGAAACGAACGTCAAACACAACCTATAACCAAAATAAGAATTCGCAAATATGGTGGACATATGAATTAACCCAACTCAGAAGAATGACAAACAAACTTAGACGAGATTATCAGGACGAAAATGACGCAATAATGCGCACTCAAAAACGAGATGAATACCTCAAACAAAGAAGACAATACAAAAATGCAATAAAACAGACAAAGACTGAGTCAATAAGAGAATTCTTTACAAATATTGACCCGGACAATCCATGGAACTGTGCATATAAACTAATAAGAATGAAAAATAAGGAAAACAGAACTCTAACGACAATAAAAAAAGACAACGGAAATTGGACCAAAGATAAAACTGATACAATACAATACTTACATGACAAATACTTCCCTACAGACAATACCGAAGACGACATACACATACACACCGAAATCAGACAGAAAATACAAATAAGTAGAGACATAGATGAAGTAATAGATTTCACAGAAATAGAAATATTAAACACACTTCAAGACATGAAAAATAAAAAGGCAACATCTATGGACGGTATACCCAAAGAAATACTGACAGACCTACACGAGATCAGACCAGAAGTACTGACGGACTTATATAATACATGCCTGAGACAGAGTAAATTCCCTGGTGGATGGAAGGGGGCAGATATGGTCTGGCTGCCCAAAAAAGATGGAGGTCGGAGGCCGATTTGTCTCCTCCCAGCACTGGGCAAGGTACTGGATAAAATGGTAGCCAGAAGACTGTTAGACTACTTAGAAAAATCAGACTTACTCGACAAACGACAATATGGATTTAGAGAAGCCCATACGACAATGGATGCAATAGACAAGGTGATGACACGAATACGACAAAACAGAAAGGACAAAAGACACCAATTAATACTCACATTAGACTTAACAAATGCCTTTAACTCTGCTTGGACACCAGCTATAATATACATGCTCCGCCAAAAGAGAGTACCTGAATATATCACCAAATTATGTTGGAACTTCTTAATCAATAGACACATAAAAACCGAAGAATTAAAGACATGGACGCAACGCGGATGCCCCCAAGGATTCAGTCTGGGGCCAGCCCTGTGGCTTGTTCTGATGGAGAGCTGGTTTCATTCCATGGACACAAACGAAAAACTGACGAACGATAAAGACATGGTGCAGGCCTTCGCGGACGATCAAATAATCGTGATATCAGGAACCTCATTGAGGGAATTAGAAAACAAATGGAATGCGGTTTGGGAATCGTGCGAAGGTTGGGCATGTCAGAATAAGCTGAAATATAACAAAAACAAAACCAAAGCGATATTTATTCCGCATAACAGGAACTCTAGAGCGCCAAGAATCAAAATCGATGGCCAAAACTTTAATTTGTCGGACAATCTAGAGTACTTAGGAGTAACGATAGACTCAGGTATGCTTTGGCTAGACCACGTCAAAAAACTACGGCAAAAGACTACAGACATAGCCAATAAAATCTACGCCATAGCAGGCCGACAATGGGGCAGAAAACCCGATATTCTAAAACTAATATATCAAAGGGCAATAAAGCCAATGATATTATACGGGGCAGAGATATGGGGACAGAGATCTCATGACACAAGATTAGTAAAACAACTTAACGCCACTGAAAGACCCTTCCTAAGGGCAATAACTAAAGCTTACAAAACAACACCAACGGCAGCCATGCAAGTAATCGCGGGATGTATACCATTATCAACTGAAGCGAATGAAATACATAAACATTTTGAGATAACAAAAGATATCACACAAAGCATACGAACACTTCCCACTGACAAGACTCATCCATCAAGACATAAGGGACTAGAACAAGCGCAACACTGCACAAGCATAAACATATACACTGACGCCAGTATAAAAAACAACAAAAAAACCATAGGAATATACATAAAAACAAATAACGGAACAACAAATTACATTTACCAAGTGGACACTGACGCACACATACACGAATTGGAGACCTTGGCCATCAAGCAGGCGTTAGAAAAATATTGCGAAATAAGACATCAAACGGACGGGGAAGAACTAACAATACACACGGACTCAAAAACAGCTATACAAGGCATAACACAAACACGGACAAAAAATAAATTGAATACGCAAATTATTTTATTAAAAGATACTTTGGAAACAATACACGATGTACAGTGCTACATAAGCCACAAAACTAGACATGACAACAACATAAAAATTGCACATAAACTAGCAACTGAAGGATACAACAAACCAACAGCAGATTTCAAACACTACAGTAAAAAAGAACTAAAAATAAGATTAAAACGAAATAAAATCGAAAGTTGGCAGAAAAAATGGGATACAGAAAAAACAGGACGTAAAACTTATGCTTTAACCAGGACAGTTTCCGAAACAAGATTTGATATTAATTGGAAAACGACGCAATTATTAACAGGACATGGGCATATGCAACAATATTATAAACGTTTTAATTTAAGAGAAACGACAGGGAACTGCACTATAGACAACGCGACGGAAGACCAACATCACATTATATATGACTGCCAAAAACCCCATAGACAACTAGCACGTAAGACGCTTACAGAGAGACTAAAAACGATCAATAAAACATACCCGCCTACAGATATCGATGCAACAGATAAAAGACTAGTAAATTGGATAAATGAATGGGGACAGGACTGTATATCCGATGATGATGAGGAGGAAATTACATGACAAAGGAGCGATAGAATGACAAAGGGCAAAAAGGGCAACTTTCCCCGTTGATTTTTGGAATGTGGTGTTGGTGTGGAGTTCATCTTGACAGTGGATCCGCTAGAGAGAGGGTACATTTCGCCGCATGCCGAAAGGTGGGTCGGCAGGCCACTTCGATGTGGCAATTCTTTCCTGTCCCTACCACACTCAAACAAATAATAAAACCTAAAGATCTTGACCAAATTCAAATTAGAAGGACAAAAGACCCCAACCTCGTTATTATTACAACAAACGATGAAGACAAACACCAAGAAATGATAAGGAAAACGAGTGCGTGCGAAAAGCTTCAAATAAGAGACGCGACTAAAACAAGAGATCCTGTTGTAATATTAACGGGCTTGCCAAAAGGACAGAAAATAGAAGATATAATCGCCGAATTGACCCAACAAAATGAGGACCTAGCCCAAAAACATGCAGTAGAAATTGAGAAAATCAAATACCTAACAGCCAGACAATGCCGTAACCCTTGGAAAGAAAACGTACTGATAGAAGGACCAGCAGAGCTCATGAAGGACATCCTCAAACAAGGATACGTATACTATGACCTCACTAAAATATACGTCGAGGAATACTTGAGGGTGACAATGTGCTATAGATGCTGCAGGTATGGACATGTAGCTAAATACTGCACTGAAAAGGACCCTACATGTATCAAATGTGCCAGAAGACACGACAGTATTTCATGCAATTCCGACAACTATAACTATATAAATTGCGAAATCCTGAGATTAACACCACGAGGCCACCAGGCAAAAGACCCAAACTGCCCTATATACAAGCGAAAGATGGAAGAAGCAAGACGGCAAACTCAATACCACACATAAACAAACACCTTAAACCACACCAACAGTTTAAGCACTACATACATATAAAACACACAGAACACACATACACAACATTCACAATATAATACAATTCAATGCAGGTCGGAGAAAACGGGCGACGGAGCAAGTTCTACATAAAATGGAAAAAGACAACATCGGCATTGGACTTATTCAAGAGCCAGGTAAAAACCTCTGGCAAGCAACAAACTATACAATTCTACCAAATGATACCAGTTCAAAAGCACCTATTGCCATTAAGAAAATACACCAGTCAAAAACCACGCTAATTAAGCAACGTACCGATACTAACGTCACAACAATAAACATAGACATAGATAATAGAACTATCACAATAGTAAATATTTATGATGAACCCGGAGGAAACTACAACGTGCGACTCGACAAATACAAAAAACTCATAGAGGCAGACGCAATAGTCCTTATAGCAGGCGACATAAACGCGAAACACATAAACTGGGGAGGAGACACAATCGACATTAGAGGACAAGATATAGTAGACTGGACGACAAGAAACGACATATATATTCACAACCAATATAATAGTCCTCCAACTTTCCTCTCAAACAGAGGGAAAAGTTGGATAGATCTAACTATGACCAAACAAGTCCCAATAAATGAATGGACAGTTACAAATGAAGAAACTTTAAGTGACCACCAGTACATAATATATACAATAGGCAACAATACAGCGCACACGAATTACAAACGCATGCGCAAAATTATGACACACAATTTGAATCTAGACAAATGACAAGAACTTACAAGTAATACAATTTGGCCTGATATAAAAGCATTAGACACACAGGTGAGACAGACAACCGACAAAATTATAGAAATCGCAAACTAATCAAAAAAGAAAACAAACAAACAAAATAAACCAAGTCAAATTTGGTGGAATGCAGCTTTGGACAAACAAAGAAAAAAAACAAACAAGCTACGAAAGATATTCCAGAAGGAAAGAGACCCAATCAGAAAAACACAGGCCGAAATCCAATATATACAACAAAGAAGAGTATACAAACAAGACATCAAAATCACAAAACAACAATCAATAAGGAATTACTTTACAACACACGACCCAGACAACCCATGGGAAACAGCATATAAAATCATACGTAGTAAGCAAAAAACAAATAACGTACTTACAACTATACTAAAAGACGACGGGAACTGGACAAAAGACAGAATAGAAACTATAAGATATTTACACAAAAAATATTTCCCAACAGACAACCAAAACGACGACAATGACGTACACGTAGAACTTAGGAGATCAACGGACAACACGAGTTCAGGACGAGACCAACAAGATTTTACACAGGACGAAATAGACATGATACTTAAAGGCATGAAAAACAAAATAGCGACTACGACAGACAGCATTAACAAAGAAATTTTAAAGACAATACACGACACAAACCCACACATACTTATGAATCTATACAACAACTGCCTCAAAACAGGAAACTTCCCCGAGATCTGGAAGAGGGCGGAGTTGGTATGGATACCCAAAAAGGACGGGGGAAAACGACCGATCTGCCTTCTCCCGGCACTCGGAAAGGTATTAGACAAATTAGTGACAAAAAGACTAACACATTATCTAGAAACAGAAGATAAATTGAATAATAAACAATATGGTTTCAGACAAGGGTACTCGACAATAGATGCGATATCACAAGTCACAAATAAAATCACAGTGAACAAAAACAAAAAACTACACACTGTTATAATCACACTAGACCTACAAAATGCATTTAATACAGCATGGATACCAGCCATTATTGATAGGTTAAACAGAACAAAAACACCTAACAACATACAAAGACTATGTAAAAGCTTTTTGCATGACAGGAGGATACAAACAGAAGATATCGTAGACGAAACAGAACGAGATTGCCCACAGGGATCCAGCCTTGGACCCATAATGTGGATCCTACTGATGGAGACATGGTTTGAAACTATACAAAACACGGAACAAACAAATGATGACGACCTAGTACAAGCGTTTGCTGACGATCAAATAATCTTACTAACCGGACACTCATTAAACGTCATTGAACACAAATGGAAAATGGTATGGGAGGCATGTGAAAGTTGGGCAACAATGAATAAATTAATCTACAATAAACTTAAAACTGACGCAATATTCATACCGTATAAACAATCTAGACCCCCTAGACTTAAAATACAGGATAACAATTTACAATTTAAAAATAATATAAAATACTTAGGGCTGACAATTGACACAAGCCAGTTATGGCTGGAACATATCAAGCAAAATAGGAAAAAAGCAGCAGACATTGGTCACAAATTATTTATTATAGCTGGAAGAGAATGGGGAAGGAAACCGTCGATACTCAAAGCGATATATGATAGAGCGGTGAAACCAATGTTATTGTATGGGGCGGAGATATGGAGAAAACGTGCAAAAGACACAAGAATTGCCAAACAATTAGCGGCAGCGGAAAGACCATTTCTGCTAGCTATCACAAAGGCATACAAGACCGCCCCCACGTCTGCGCTACATGTATTGGCAGGGGTGACACCGCTAGTCATTGACGCAACGACAATACACAAGATATATAATGATAACAAATATACACTACACGACTTACAGATAAGAACCAAAGACCTTCCACACCCCACAGCAATGACCATAAGAACACGACAAAAAATAACAAAACCCGACTTACTATCACCAGTCCGAAGGCGTGTCCTCACCGAAAATTCAAAAAAATATCGAGAATAAAAATTAAATTACGCAATAATTTAATTAATTATACTCGATAGTCGAAATTGTGTAAAGTGAGTCAGAGCTATCTAATCAACACTTTGGTTAAAGCGCAGTTGCCATATGTAATCTAGAGAGAAATGCTGTATTTTATAAATACACTTCAAATCCATTGTGTCAATATTTCAGGTACAAAAGATGCAATGTAATTAAGTCAATACCAATTTAATATATTTATTTCAAATTTCAAGCAGACTAATAATAATTAGTTTACTTGAAATGTGAAATAAAGTGTTTATGTATATTTCTTGAACGCAAAGTTTGTTGAGAAAAACTCGCCGATTTGACAATGTTGGAGAGTCGCTTCAATGTTCCGGCTTTGAGAACGAGATAGATAGATCGAGCTACGCGAATGAGACAGTGATAGTAAACAGTTATGTGAGGTGTTTATTCTCTTCATGAGCGTAACATCAGTATTTGTGTTGTGGTTTTGTGTGATAAATCGGTTATTATTGGTATTTATTGTAATATTTATATCGGTATATTTAGTGACAATAATGGCGGAGTGTAGCGGTGTTGGCGATAAAAAACGGCGTCGTAACAATTTAATTCGGGAAGAAAAAGTCCTCATACTAAATGTGTACGAAGGACTGCGTGCCATGGACAAACAGTTGGGTGTTAGTGACGCTGTGATTAAGTGCAGTTATTTAACTAAAGTTTCTGAGAGTACTATATACAATATTCTAAAGAAATCGCGGGACGGATCTTTGACAAGAGAACGAGGTGAAAACTGTAAACCGGAAAGTAGGGGAAGAAAGAAAATTGTTTTGGACGACCAAACACGGAATGCTATACGTAGGGAAATACATTCTTTTTATTTTAGGAATGAAATCCCCTCGGTAGCTAAATTGAGCAAGGTAATAGAAGCTGATGATACTTTACCAAACATCAGTGATAAAGTTTTGAGACGAACTTTAAAATTAATGAATTTTCGTTACCAAACAAGAAGTAGAAACAGTGCCTTAATTGAACGAAATGACATTGTGGAATGGAGGAGAAATTATTTAAAACAGATACGACAGTTTCGTAACGAAGGACGGCACATATATTATCTTGACGAAACATGGTTAAATGAAGGCCACACTGTGTCAAAAGTGTGGCAAGACATGAATATACGAAGCAATCGACAAGCCTTTATGGAGGATTTCTCTTCCGGTTTAAAAGCTCCCTCTGGGAAAGGACGTCGACTGATTATCACTCACATTGGCAGCGAGGAAGGATTTGTAGAAGGTGGATTACTAAGTTTTCAGTCCAAAAAAACTGTCGATTACCATGAAGAGATGGATGGTAACCGGTTTGAAACATGGTTTAGATCAATTTTAACAAAGGTAACTCCTGGTTCAGTGATAGTTATGGATAATGCTTCATACCACTCTCGTCGACTGGAGCAAATACCTACTTCAGCTAGCCGCAAGAGGGTTATAATTGATTGGTTAGAGAGTAAAAGCATTCCGCACAACGAGGCAATGCTAAAAGTTGAATTATTATCTCTCGTACGGAAACATAAAAGCAGTTATATTAAGTACGTTGTCGATGAAATGGCGAAAGATTTCAACGTCTCAGTTGTTAGACTTCCTCCCTACCACTGTGAGTTAAACCCCATCGAGCTGGTTTGGGCCCAAGTGAAAAATTATGTTGCGAGAAAAAACAGTACATTCAAAATGGCTGACGTTGAGAAACTGTTTGACGAGGCGCTGCATACCGTTACTGCTGAGAGTTGGCGTAAATGTATTCAACACGTATTAAAAGAAGAAATAAAGTTTTGGGATTTAGACATACGTGTAGAAGTAATGACGGAACCACTCATTATCGATATAGGAGGAGAAAGCGATGATTCTGAGGAGTCGTCAGGGAGTGATACCGCTTCCAGTTAGTCAGACATTTTACAAGTGACCTCGCAACATACCTATACTTATTGGTAATTTATTTTGGTCTTGACAAACAACTTTTTTTTAGTTTTAGTAGTAGTAAGTTGGAATTGACTTTTAAACATTTTTTTATTTTGTTTTAACTTACTTATGAACAACTTGTGATAAGTTATTATTTCAAATGTTAAAAATTGAAATTCCAGATATTTCAGTATTCGCACCCTTAAACTATGATACGCTCATGGAGTTCACTTTAAATCGGTAGATAACCGATGACGTCACTTTACAGAATTTCGACTATCGACTTTTTTATATACATCTTATTATAGCTCATCCTTAAAAATGTGTATTATTCTTGGTAACACCCTGTATATACATAATGATACCTACCATAATAATTTCGTATTTCTGTTCTCTCAAATTTAAACGCCAGAGCGTACAAGAACATTTTCTATTTATTTTTTATTTAGGACTATTAAGAACCCTTCAAAAATGATGCGCTCATGAAGTTCGCTTCTGCAACTGATTTTATGGACAGTAAGAGCGATGAGTCACTTTACAGAATTTCGACTATCGAGTATAATCTAGAAGATTCCAGAAACAAGAAATCTAATAAACTACGCAGTTATCATTTAATATTTTTATATAAATAGAAGACAGATTTGATGCAAAGTCAGTCGATAGTCCAGACTCGAAGAAGAAGGAAGCCAAATATAAAGCCCAGCAGAGAAGTAAATAAGTGGAAAGTGGTGAATAGTGGATTAGTAGTGAAGGCTCAGTAAGCTGATCTATTGGTTGACCAGGCATACAGTATTACAGCAATTATCACCACACAGTCATAGGGCCCGTAACCCGCCGACTAGGCTGATAGCTGGTACTAGCAACGGATTCAACTAAGATCAAAAGCTTGCTTTCCTGAACGAAGTATCACTTCTCCACAAACCTCTTCTACATTACTAGAAGCCACGCCACGACTGGAAACTCAGAAATTCAGAGATCGAACTTCACCGGGTCTTTTAATAATAAACTTGAAAGTGCCTTTTATTAAAAGAACCTACTTCGCCCATTTCAGAAATAGGAAGTGAACAAGTTGAACAAAACTAAGTGCTTCTAAATAAGTGGGAAAAACAGAAATCATTTAATAAGTATTTCTTTAAAACATTATTCGTAAAGGAAGCAGAAATCATTTAATAAGTATTTCTTTGGACAATTACTTGTGAAGTGAAATAGTTTAAAATAAACTAAGTGATTCTAAATAGTTAAAGGAACAGAAATCACTTAATACGTATTTCTTAAAGGAACAGAAATCATTTCATAAGTATTTCTTTGGACAGTGTTTGTGAAGTGAATAGTTTAAATAAACTTAGTGATTCTAAATAGTTAAAGGAACAGAAATCACTTAATACGTATTTCTCAAACGGAAAGTTAAGTGCAGGATCAGAAACCTCTTAATACGAGTTTCTTAAACAATAATATAAGTGAGGATTTAAATAATCAAGTTGATTAGGACAGGCAATAATAACAGATATTTAAACAAAACTTAGTGAGGATAGGTAGTGTAGTAAATAGGAGTAATTCATAACGAATTTCAAAAGTGATCGCCTTCGCCAAGGCGCATCCACCAATTTAGAAAAAAAAATAAATAACACTAAGTGCTTCTAATCAATAACGCAGTAAGGATAATAAATTCACGAGCTGAATTTAGCGCCTTCACCAAAGCGCATCCACCAATAAAACAATTAAATAGCACTAAGTGTTGCTAAATAGCGGAAACCGCGATTTTAACATATTAAATAAACTATATGTTAATAAACAATAAATAAATAGGAGTAAAGATTTTTTATAGAATAAGTCAGGGAAGTGTAGCTCGATAGCTAGAAAGTGCGGAAAGTGATTTTTCTAGAAATTCATCACAGCGCTAAGACGAACTTAATAAAATGTCTTTTAGCGATGAATTTCTAATCGCGGACGATCTAAGCGCATCGTCATACGCCGAGGTCTCAGACCTAAATGAGACGCGGCTCGACGTATCGCCGCGTAAACAGGAAACCCAAAGGGGTAAAAATGACACTCCCCCTTGCGAACAATTTACACATAGTGCAAGTAAAAACACACCCCCCTGCAAACATGGCGCCCAACGTGATAAAGAGTGCAAAGTCGACCGGACGGTAGACCGAACCACCCCTTTGTCAAATAATAATCTAAATCAAGACGCATTGTCTTTAATAGCTCAAACGCTACAACAACTTACCATTCAGTCGTCACTGAATAAAAACGGTCAAACGGAAAGTTGGAAGATAAAACCACCAACTTTTAGTGGTAGTGAAGACCAATGTCCAAAAACTTTTATAAACAATTTACAGGATTATTTTTACGATAACCTTGTACCAGAAATACATTGGTCAAATATTTTTCTCCAGCAGGTAGAAGGAAACGCTGCAAGCTGGATTCAGATCTATGCAAAAACGCAACAAAGTTATAGATTTTTAACAGATCAACTAATCAAACACTTTGATCACCCGTCGGTACTTGGTAAACTGACTGCTTCGCTTTATGGCAGCCGTCATAGGGACGAACCTGTGGCAACGTTTATAATGAGAAAGTGGTCCCTGGCAAACAGACTCTTACCAGGAACGCCACCTTCAACCCTGACAAATATGATAGTTGAACAGTTAAAACCAGAAATCCGCAGTCGATTGAGGACAGCCAACTTCAGCAACATTGAAGAGCTGCTACAATGCGCAGAAAACATAGAAGAGGATCTAAAGGTGATCCAACCTAGAAGGATGTCACCCCAACCAAGAAGAAGGTCCCCCCAGGCAAGAAAGACGTCACCACGACGCCAGCCAGAGGGATATCAGAGGCCATCCAACTTCAGGACTAGGCGGGCATCACCACCTAGAGAATCCAACTTCAGGACTAGGCAGGCATCACCTCCTAGAGAATCCAACTTCAGGACTAGGCAGGTATCACCACCTAGAGACAGGACCGACTTCAGGACTAGGCGGTCATCACCACCTAGAGATAGATCCAACTCCAGGACCAGGCAGCCCAACAACAACGTTCCCACCCAGAGGTCGGGAAACGAGAACAGGGGCGCCCACTAAGAAAATCATCACAACCAGCTACCACCGAGACTCTTCACAACACTGAGCCCAGTCTGGGAGAAAACCAAAACAGCTAGCCTACCCGTCATCGAAGCAGAAGTCAATGGACAGCCCATCCGTGTCTTGATAGACACCGGTGCTACAACCAACTTCTGCTCCACCAAGTTGATAACCTCAGACGAAGTTATCAAGGACGAGGTCCAGGTGCAGCTAGCTTGCAAGGACAGGCAAGCCAAGAGTCCCGGCACAACCAAGCTGAATGTGAAGATTGACAACTGGTCCTTTCAGACAGAATGCCGTCTACTCCCGCATATCAATCATGATATGATCCTCGGGATGCCCTGGCTTAAACATGAGAATGTCCTGATGGATTTCTCAAGAAAATGTTTACATGCAGGGACACAAAATAGACGCACCATCTTCTGGAAGCCAGGTCAGACTCCCCGCAAGAGTGAAGCGCCCCGAGTCACACTGGACCCTGAACAAACTACTTCAGAGGCCCACCAAGCAGTCCAAGACCTCCTACATGAATTTAGCGACGTCTTCGACGACCATCTGAGGCAGCCAACAACCAAGGCTGCAGAGATGAAGATTAAATTGACAACAAATAAACCTGTCAATATCAGACCCTACAAATATTCACCCCAGAAAAAAAAGGTGATTTTTGAGGAAGTCGAAAACATGCTGGCTGCCGGAGTTATCCAGCCGAGTCACTCAGCATATAACAGCCCAATCGTGATCGTCACGAAGAAAGATGGCAAACCAAGATTTTGCGTCGACTACAGAAGACTCAACACCATCACCGAGGACGAAGTATCCCAGTTGCCTCCGATACATGAAACCGTCCGAGAACTAGGAACCGCCAAGGTCTTTTCAGCATTGGACCTGAAGAGCGGCTTCTGGCAGATCCCGATGGCCCCTGAGTCTCGACAGTACACGGCGTTCACATTGCCAGATGGTTCAGCATATGAATTCAAAGTAATGCCATTTGGGTTGAAAAATGGTCCAGCAGCCTTCCAGAAACTAATTACCACAGTCCTGGTTGGCCTAATAGACGACTGTGTAAAAGTCTACATGGACGACATTATTATCTACTCAAACACAGTAGAAGAACATATAAAACATCTCCACCTCGTCTTAGAGAGACTACGAGCTCATGGACTATGGATATCTATTGCTAAATGCAAGTTTGCCGTCGCAGAACTGGAGTATTTGGGCCACAAAGTTACAGCTGAGGCCACATTACCGCTGGACAGACACCAGGAGAAAATTCAGGGCTTCACTACACCACACACAGTGAAGCAACTGAGATCCTTCATAGGTACTGCCAGCTGGCTCCGAGATTACATCCCGGACTTCGCGGAGACAATAGCACCCCTCACGGACCTTACTAAGAAGGGAAGAAAATTCAAATGGACACAGGAAGCTGAGACAGCCTTCCAAACAATCAAAGATTTGATGAACGATCCTTTGAAATTATCCAGGCCTGAAGCAGACCTACCCTTCTACCTACAGACGGATGCATCCGAAAAAGGTATGGGTGCAGTCCTCTTTCAAGGAGATCCGGCGGAAAGGAAAATAATTGCCTACGCCAGCGCTAAACTTACGCCTGCCGAGGCGAAGTATCATGTAAACGAAGTTGAATGCCTCGCCGTCATCTGGGCCCTGAAACGTTTCAGACATTTTCTTCAGGACCGCCAATTTACCTTGATGACCGACAGTCGGGCCCTGACCTGGCTTGACCGGTTCAAGGCAGACAAGGCTAAGTTAACCAGATGGGCAATCCTTTTACAGGAATTTAATTTCAGAATTGTCCATATACCTGGTAGACTAAACCAGCTTCCTGATCACCTGTCCAGAAATCCGGAAGACAGCACCAGAAATCCGGAACAGGAAGAAGAGGCACAACTCGAAAGAATAACATGGCCCCAAATAATTCCAGCCCCAGAAGAAGAGAATTTCCCTTTGCTGTGTCTAATGGAGGAATCTGATGAAGATGGACCAGACGAAGTCCCACTTCCACCAACAGCCACGCTGGAAGAAAAAGTACGAGCCAGCCACCGGACACACGAAGGCATGTTAAGGTTCATTGCCAGGAAACAGGAAATTCAAAACCGAGGGCCACAGGGACTCGTAGAAATTGACATACAAAATCAATTTTCTATAGAAGACGGAGTGGTATATTTTCAACCAAACGAAGATACAAAGAACATCGTTGTCCCAAGGCCATTCCGAGCAGATGTCCTGAAGGAATACCACGACTCAGCCACGGCAAATCACCCAGGACAAGCTGAAACAATGAGGGCTATAAGAAGGAAGTTTTACTGGCCCAGCATCCGTCAAGACGTCCGAAAACACGTCAGGAGCTGTCTGATCTGCGCCACAACAAAAGCTTCAGCCCGCCAACCATTGGCACCAGTACAAAGCAGACTGCCAGAGACACCCTGGCACACAGTGTCCTTTGATATTCTAGGACCTTACCCACCATCCAGAGGAAAGAAAAACAGGTTCGTTTTGATAGCAACCGACACGTTTTCCAACTGGATGGAATACCGCTGTGTGCCAGCTGCAAAGAGCCTCCAAGCAGTTCAATTTATAAAGGAAGAAATCTGCAACCGCTGGGGCTATCCTTCAAAAATTATCACAGATAATGGAGCGCAGTTCCGAGGGGACATATGGGAGCGATTCCTGACACAGAATCATATCCAGCAAGAGTTTTCACCCATCTACCACCAGAGAGCCAATCCGGTGGAAAGAAGGGTCCAAGAACTCAAGAAAATTCTGAGAACCAAAGTGGCTTCCCCGGATGATAACAACTGGGAAAGTCACTTACCCGAAGCCATTTTTAGTCTCAGAACCCGACTAAACGCTGCAACAGAAACAACCCCTGCAGTGCTGTTATTGGGTTATGACCCAAGAAGACCGGAGGAACAACAAGGTCCTGTCGAACCCAATACTCCTGACAGAAGAGCACAAAGGATTGAGGCGGCGAAAAGGAAGGCAACGGTATACGCCAGGAATCTGCTTCCAGAAATGACAGGGAACTGCCCAACATACGAGGTTAACGACAAAGTGTTGATACGAAATCATATCAGGGGAAATTTCGGACCAACATGGACAGGGCCCCACACAGTGCGCAAAGCCCTAGGGCTTCATACATATGAAGTAAGAAAAGGAGATGGATCAACAGCGATCATCCACGTGGATGACATCAGACCCGCACCACCTGAGAGGCCGGAAGATGAAAATGCATCCCAGGATGAAGATACACCCCCAGAGGATGATGCACCTCCAGAGGAAATCAACATCACCCGAGAGGCCAGAATGGATGACAACACCATCCAAGAGGCCAAAACGGAAGTCCACACCATCCGAGAGGCCAGAACGAAAGCCAAGACCTACAAACATCCGTATCAAGAAGGAAAAGAACGTACTATGGTTCTAGTACATATCATTGATATATGAATGTTGTAAATATTGTAAATTTGTTTTGTAAATAAATCTCAGCCGCGTGAGTTCGATCTTCGAAGCGGGGGGATATCACCAGTCCGAAGGCGTGTCCTCACCGAAAATTCAAAAAAATATCGAGAATAAAAATTAAATTACGCAATAATTTAATTAATTAATCTAGAAGATTCCAGAAACAAGAAATCTAATAAACTACGCAGTTATCATTTAATATTTTTATATAAATAGAAGACAGATTTGATGCAAAGTCAGTCGATAGTCCAGACTCGAAGAAGAAGGAAGCCAAATATAAAGCCCAGCAGAAAGCCCAGCAGAGAAGTAAATAAGTGGAAAGTGGTGAATAGTGGATTAGTAGTGAAGGCTCAGTAAGCTGATCTATTGGTTGACCAGGCATACAGTATTACAGCAATTATCACCACACAGTCATAGGGCCCGTAACCCGCCGACTAGGCTGATAGCTGGTACTAGCAACGGATTCAACTAAGATCAAAAGCTTGCTTTCCTGAACGAAGTATCACTTCTCCACAAACCTCTTCTACATTACTAGAAGCCACGCCACGACTGGAAACTCAGAAATTCAGAGATCGAACTTCACCGGGTCTTTTAATAATAAACTTGAAAGTGCCTTTTATTAAAAGAACCTACTTCGCCCATTTCAGAAATAGGAAGTGAACAAGTTGAACAAAACTAAGTGCTTCTAAATAAGTGGGAAAAACAGAAATCATTTAATAAGTATTTCTTTAAAACATTATTCGTAAAGGAAGCAGAAATCATTTAATAAGTATTTCTTTGGACAATTACTTGTGAAGTGAAATAGTTTAAAATAAACTAAGTGATTCTAAATAGTTAAAGGAACAGAAATCACTTAATACGTATTTCTTAAAGGAACAGAAATCATTTCATAAGTATTTCTTTGGACAGTGTTTGTGAAGTGAATAGTTTAAATAAACTTAGTGATTCTAAATAGTTAAAGGAACAGAAATCACTTAATACGTATTTCTCAAACGGAAAGTTAAGTGCAGGATCAGAAACCTCTTAATACGAGTTTCTTAAACAATAATATAAGTGAGGATTTAAATAATCAAGTTGATTAGGACAGGCAATAATAACGGATATTTAAACAAAACTTAGTGAGGATAGGTAGTGTAGTAAATAGGAGTAATTCATAACGAATTTCAAAAGTGATCGCCTTCGCCAAGGCGCATCCACCAATTTAGAAAAAAAATAACACTAAGTGCTTCTAATCAATAACGCAGTAAGGATAATAAATTCACGAGCTGAATTTAGCGCCTTCACCAAAGCGCATCCACCAATAAAACAATTAAATAGCACTAAGTGTTGCTAAATAGCGGAAACCGCGATTTTAACATATTAAATAAACTATATGTTAATAAACAATAAATAAATAGGAGTAAAGATTTTTTATAGAATAAGTCAGGGAAGTGTAGCTCGATAGCTAGAAAGTGCGGAAAGTGATTTTTCTAGAAATTCATCACAGCGCTAAGACGAACTTAATAAAATGTCTTTTAGCGATGAATTTCTAATCGCGGACGATCTAAGCGCATCGTCATACGCCGAGGTCTCAGACCTAAATGAGACGCGTCTCGACGTATCGCCGCGTAAACAGGAAACCCAAAGGGGTAAAAATGACACTCCCCCTTGCGAACAATTTACACATAGTGCAAGTAAAAACACACCCCCCTGCAAACATTACAAATATACACGGACGCAAGTATACAAGAAGAAAGTAAAACGATAGGCATATACATAGACAAAGCAGTAAGACCCGAAATGTTCAAATGTAAAGTAGATACGACAATAGACATAAATAACTTAGAACTGTACGCGATTAAAACAGCCACGGACAAAATAACAAACAACATCCATGCATACACAAATAAACATATAACTTTCAATGTAGACTCGATGTCGACATTACAACAACTTGAAAATTCAGTTAACAAAAACAAAATCGCATTGAACACCAAAAAAAATCTAGAAACAATGGGAAAACACAACATAACGTACAATATAAATCTACTAAACCGTAAAGACATAGGAATACAAATCGTAGATAAATTAACTAAATTAGCCCACCTACACCCAGACGAAACAATAGTACTTCCAACAAAAATAGATATAAAACAAAAAAAATTGAACGAGAAAATGACAACATGGCAAACATATTGGGATACGACTGACACAGGCAGGAAAACCTACGCAATATTCAGAAAGGTCAAAAACACGCAAAACACATTAAACTGGAAAACCACCCAGCTAATAACAGGACATGGTCACATGAACGCATATTACCAAAGGTTCAAACTAAGACCTACTGACGGTAAATGTGAAACATGCAATACAATTGAAGATCAAAGTCACATAATAAATGATTGTACACATACACAAAGGCAAACTGCAAGAACATTACTTGAATCCAGGCTACAACAAAAAAACTTACAATACCCACCCACAAACATAGACATCACAGACAATGAAATAATAGCTTGGCTAAATGAATGGGGAACAAAAATGATATTCGACGACACGGCGTAACAGCAACTCAAAACTGACTTGTGGACTTGCTCCCTCGTTCGGATCCTGTAGACATTACAATAAATAATAATTTAGACTAATAGCAATGTAAACATTACATCAAACAATATACATTTCTAAACAACACATTTCCACAACATAAAATTACCACATTTAACACTACAATATACCCTGTGGCCAAACTTACATATTTTCAAATTGATTACAATAAAAAAAAATTTTTTTGTAATGCAAATGTAATACTTTTATAAATCATTATTATTCAAAACAATAGACAGTAAAGTCTTCTTTCCCCGGCAATTTTTGGAGTGTGGTTAGATGGGATGGGTTCTCTTGGCGGTGGTTCCGACAGATTGTGGATAGAAACAGCCTAATGCTGAAAGGTGGGTGGGCCTTTGCGCCAGCGGCTCGGAGCTCACACCCCTCTTTAGGAGTGGGGGCGCCGTGACGAAGGCACAATAAAAATCTCCTCATGTCCCTACCTGACTCAGTTTGATACTAGCTTTCATGGTGAACAGACGTTCTGATATTCTTTCCAAATCGAGCAGTACAGTGACTAGTGCCCCAAAAGTGTCGTGTGTGCGAGGCCCTAAAACAACTTCTACGGAAGCCCTAAGGTGCCCCAAATCCAACGCCGTTGACCGGACGACGCCTAGAACCGGAGTTATAGGCCTTTTAACCAAAATAAGGTATCAGGAGCGCATAAAGCAAAGAAGGTAAATTATTATTTAATTAATTTATAATAACTTCTGGACTTAGAAATTTTGCTTGAAATTTTTACGGACTTACTAAAATTTCGGTATTTGCTGGACTTTTTGTTAAACCGGACTTAGAAAATTTTTCAGACATACGGGACTTGTAAAAATTTTTATTTTGGAATTTTTCAAGATTTATTTTTTGTATTTATATAGTATTAGGGGCAGACATAGACTGGCTTAGTTTTAGTTAACAGTAGTTTAAGTTTATTTTACGCTAAGTAACGCACGCAAATTGAAAACTCGTGAACCAAAGGAGATAGGACTCTGAAACTTCGGGCCCATAAATCAAGTTTTTTGTGACGCCTCCACCATTTTTGGCGCATCCACCATTTTTGGCGCATCCGCCAAAATTGTGTTTTTGGCCATATCGGCTGAAATAAAGGCCCTACAGGCCTGAAACTTCACAGGGATGGAGAAAGAGACTAAGGACCCTTTCCAGCCGAGATTATCGCTAGGAAGGTCACCAAACCGGGATAGATCCCTTAGCGTAGGTGAAATGGAGACCCGCAGGGAGGACAAAGAGAATGAGAATAAGAGACAGAGGGAGGAGGAGGAAGACAATGCGGAGGACATAGACGATACTTGTCGTGGTCAGACTAAAAAACCAAAGAAGAGCACGAAACAGAACATATTGGAAAACAACATTAGGATGAGAGAACTCAAACAGCTCATAACAATGGCAGTGACAAGGACGACTCCTGAAGCTAAGGGTAAAATTTCTTTCACCCTAAGAGACAAGGCCACGGTGATTGAGTCAACGGAACAACTTATAAACATGTACCAGGACCTCCTAACATATCTGTTTGTACAAGAAACGAAAATTAATGAGCTTCAAGCCGACATAATCCAATTAAGCAGACAAAAAACAGGACAGGAAATAATAGAGCACGAAGATATACAACTGTTAAATAATAAAATCGAAAAGCTAACAAGTATAGTGCAAGCCGTCGGACTATCAACGCCAGTACTAGAAAACCCAACACAAGTGCTTACACCTAAATACCAGATGGAAACTCAATTAAATACAGAAACTCAAACTGGACCTAAATACGACAACAACTACCCTCCACTGGTTAACAAGAAGTCGACATACGCCGAGTTAGCATCGCGACCGGTAGAAGAAAAGCCACCCAAAACTCCATGGACGTCACCGGAACCCAACAGGAAAAAATTTGAATCAATGATACGACTTAAAGAAGGAGAAGACAGCGAGACACAAGCAAAAACAATGTTGGAGCTTAAAAAGGTCATAAAACCGGCAGAGATGGAGGGAGCTTTCATTAGAAGAACCAAAACCTCAATAATTATATCTACTGAATCAAAGGACAAACATAGTGAAATCCTCAGAAAAGCCCAAGCGGCTGAAAAATTAGAAATAAAAGATGCCACAAAAATAAATACGCCAGCTATCATATTAACCGGAATGCCGAAAGAAACGACCTTAAAGGATTTAATCGAAGGTATTAAATACGAGAACGAAGACCTAGCGGAATACAACAATCAGATAGACGACATTAAAATATTAACATGGCGGCCATGCAGGAATCCCTGGAAGGTAAATTTGATACTACAAGGACCAGTAGAATTGACAAAAATAATTCTAAAAAAAGGCTTCGTCTATTACGACCTATCGAAGGTTTACGTGGAAGAGCATCTGTCAGTGGCGCTATGTTTTAGATGTTGCAGATACGGCCACGTATCAAAATACTGCAAGGAAGCCAAAACAGCCTGCTACAAGTGTGGGAAAAATCACGACGGAAACGCATGTAACGCTGAGCAATACAATTGTATAAATTGTGAGACACTTAGACTACAACCGAGATGTCACCAAGCCAGAGACACGAGGTGTCCAATATACCTGAGAAAACTGGAAGAAACTAGAAGACAAACTACATATACATAGACTAAAACCAAACACCACACAAACAAACCGCACCACACTTAACTACAACTCAAACAAAAACAACAGAGTCTCGTCACACCCACACTAACAACTGCATGAACATCAAACTTATACAATTCAACGCTGGAAGGGGAACACACGCCATAGACCAATTAATACACACAATGAACTCTGACAACATCGACATCGCCTTGATTCAGGAGTCAGGACGTAATGTGTGGGATAACAGCGACTATACGGCTATTGGTGTAAACCGGGCCTCCAAGGCATTAATACACAAAAGACTGACACAACACATCACAACACTTACAGACAGAACTGATGAAAACGTTACAACACTACACTTACAGACATTTACGACGAGCCAGGTGGCAACATAAACATTAAACTAGATAAACACAAAAGACACATTGAAAACGACACAAACAACATGATAAACGCAGGAGATTTCAACGCCAAACACACTACTTGGGGGGGAAACATCACAGACGACAGGGGACAAGACATACTTGATTGGACGACACGACACAACATATACATAAACAACAAACACGACAGTACACCGACATTTCAAAACACAAGGGGAAAAAGTTGGATCGACTTAACACTTTCAAAGGATATACACCTACAGAACTGGACAGTTTCTGACCAAGACACACTTAGCGACCATCACTACATTACATACGACATAAGTACACAACGAACACAACAACAAACAGTAAACAAAATACATTTTGACAAAATCGACAAGACCAAACTGACAAGACTCATACAAGAAACACAGTGGGACACAAACGGGGACTTTCAAGAAAAAATTGAACAAACGCAAAACACAATACTACACTTAATACACAAATCAACACCAAAACACAAAAAACAACATAAGAAAACACAAATCTGGTGGACAGTAGAACTCACAACACAAAGACACATCACGAACATATTAAGAAAGAAATACCAACAACAAAGAGATCCCATAAACAGACAACGCGACATAATAGACTATAAAACACAACGAAGACACTACAAAAACTTAATCAAACAGACAAAACAAACTGCAATACGACACTACTTCACCAACACTGAACCTGACAATCCTTGGAATGTAGCTTACAAAATCATGAGACAAAAAACACCTGACAATAGAACAATCACAACACTTAAAAAAGACGACGGCACATGGACACAAGACAGAGTTGACACAATACACTACCTACACCACAAATATTTTCCTAAAGACGATGACAGCACCGACACAGAAATACATAAAGACATAAGACAAAGACTACACGAAAACAGTAACGGACAAAATCAGACACTTTTTACACAAGACGAAACTACACAAACACTACAAGACATGAAAAATAAAAAAGCTACATCAAGGGATGGTCTTAGCAAAGAAACACTAGAATACATACACACACAACACCCCAAGATACTCACAGACACGTACAATAGCTGTTTGACGGAAGGGAGGTTTCCCGATCTTTGGAAGAGGGCAGATATGGTTTGGCTACCGAAAAAAGACGGCGGCAAGAGACCTATCTGCCTTCTCCCATCGATGGGGAAGGTTCTCGACAAGATGACAGCTAAAAGACTAACACACTACCTAGAAACCACACACAAAATAAATGACAAACAATACGGATTTAGACAAGGACACTCCACAATCGACGCAATCACACAAATCACAGACAGAATAAAACAAACAAACAACACACACTACTTATTACATTAGATCTGAAGAACGCCTTCAACTCGGCATGGGTCCCTGCGATTATACAAACACTCATCGACACACGAACACCACACAACATAAAACAACTTTGCCAAGATTTCGTGACGAACCGACAAATCAAAACAGAGGAAGTGACGAACTACACACATAGAGGTTGCCCGCAAGGCTCCAGCCTCGGTCCGACATTGTGGAATCTGCTGATGGAGGGTTGGTTTTCAGCCATACACACAACAGGACTTATAACTGACGACGACGTAGTACAGGCTTTCGCGGATGACCAGATCCTAGCCATTACAGGTCAGAGTTTAAAAATTATAGAAACCAAGTGGACTGGAATCTGGGCAGCCTGCGAGGCCTGGGCTGAACGCAACAAACTGACATACAACACTAACAAGACGGGGTCAATGTTTGTCCCATACAAACGGACTAGGCCACCAAGAATCAGGATACACAATATACCTATACACATCACTGACACCTTACAATACCTAGGACTTACAATTGATACCGGGCTCCTATGGCTGGAACACGTCAAAGGCAATAGACAGAAAGCTCTAGACATAGGGCACAAACTGTTTGTGATATCAGGTAGGGACTGGGGACGTAAACCAGCAACACTTAAACGCATATACGAGGGGCGGTGAAGCCCATGCTGCTATATGGAGCGGAGGTTTGGGGAGGAAGAGCCAATGACTCGCGCATCCAGAAACAACTGGCTGCGTCGGAGAGGCCTTTCCTCCTTGCAATAGCAAAGGCCTACAAGACGGCACCAAACTCAGCACTACATGTACTGGCCGGGGTGACACCGCTCGCCGTAGACGCCAAGACCATACACAAAACATACACTGACAAAAGACATGAACTACACATGACAAAAACTTTCACCAAACACCTATCACACCCAACAAACAGAACAATTAAATTATTAAACACATAAGAACCAACAACAACACAAGTATACACAGACGCAAGCGACAAAGAAGGAGACAAAACAATAGGGGTCTACATTAAAACACAGGCGGATACAGTTAAAAAGAAATACAAAATACTCACAACGTTACACATAAATAAACTCGAAATAATAGCACTCATGACAGGCACAGACTTACTACTCAACAGCATACACAAACATAACATTCAACACTGACTCAGAAAACACACTCCAGGCATTACAAAACGGCAACTGCCAAGACACATACGTCATAAAAATTAAAAAAAAACTTAGAGCTGTTATTAAGCCATAACATTTTATATAATATAACGAAACAGCCAAGGGCCAGTGTGGGTATCAGAGAAGCACACAAACTTGCTACACTTGCACACGACGATCCAGATCACACTTTCACAATCACAACCAAAACAGACAAAAAGACACAGACAAGATGACGACATGGCAACAAAGGTGGGACAGGGATACAAAGGGCAGGAAAACATACGACCTCATTAAAACAGTCAGAATCACAAAACCGACACTTACATGGAAAACAACACAACTAATAACGGGACACGGTCACATGAACGCCTACTATTTACGATTCAACCTCAGACAGACAGACGGACACTGCACTCACTGTAACACACGAGAAGATCCAAAACACATTATACATGACTGTACACTACCACAGAGATACAACGCAAGACAATTACTGACACACAGATTAAACACGAAACAAATGACATACCCCCCAGAGGATATCGATCTGAAGGATCGAGAGGTCGTCAGCTGGATAAACCAATGGGGGGACGACATGATACTAGACGATGACAGACACATAACACAAACATATACACATCTGGTCCCTGCATTTGCTCTTGGCCAAAGCTTCGAATTAGTCGACAATGCTACTTAAAGCATTTTTATCAATTATTTATTAGTAGCAATACATGCAGACAACATACGACTTATTGCGTAATCAATAAGACAGGGTCTTCTTTTCTTGCGACATTTTTGGAGTGTGGATGTTGGGATGGGTTCTTCTTGACAAGTGGGACGGTAGATAGTGGATAGATATCAGCCATATGCCGCAAGGTGGGTGGGCTGTCGTCCTCGAGGCTTGCCTCTCATTGATTTGGGGTCAAGCTGAGAGGGTGACAAATATTCTCTTCTGTCCATACCGATTTTTATGACGACTGTTTTGGCCGCACATCAAGATCACTGTAAAATGCAGAGCGAAAGCGATAATATTAAAGGTACCGACGAAGTGAGTTCTTGTCCTGAGTCTAGACACAAGACCGGAAATCCATCGAAGCAGAAACGTATTGATCAGTTTAGATCCAAGAAGAACAAGGAAACTGACGATGCTATCATGGCCGGAATCAACCAGAGACTCAAGTGAAATTCACCCCGTTACTGTCCCCGTATCTTTTAGACATCTACCAGATTATGTTGACAGAGTTTGGGACACAATGGAAGCAGTTGAGACTAGACCTTTTAGTGCAATCAATA
Source organism: Galeruca laticollis (assembly GCA_963921935.1). Taxonomy (NCBI): domain Eukaryota; kingdom Metazoa; phylum Arthropoda; class Insecta; order Coleoptera; family Chrysomelidae; genus Galeruca; species Galeruca laticollis. The sequence goes on from OY998181.1 coordinate 144,441,578, forward strand.
CTTTAGAGAATAAAAACATTTTTAAGAAAGGTATGCTGATAATGTCAGAGGTAAAATTATGCTACGCCCAGAGGGCCCATGTTGATAAGCTGGATGAGGATTTACCATCCAAGAAGCTATACAACACTGAAGAACTGAACGACTTCAACAACATGGCAGGGATACTCCCATACCATCTAGCTATATACCTCGAATGTATAGGGAACGCTTATGAACGCAAGCAATTAGTGACTCCACTACTTGCTGAGATTAAAAATGATGATCTTTCCCAAGTATCAGGCGCGATTACTTATGCGCCAGGGCAGCTACGCCCTCTTCTGGAGTTGTTACGTGCTGGAGTATGTATAAATGGCGACGTTTATGCTACCGCACAATTTCTTGAAGGATTGCCAGGTTTAGAGTGGGAAGAGTTTGAAGGCTTAGCGGTTCCACCTGGAGCACCACCCCGGATGGTAAGAATTACGCGAAGGTCCTATGACTTTTGGATTGACGAACATGCGATAAAATGGACTGATTATGAATATAGAATTTTTCATAAAATCATCCAGTCAATGTCTTCTAAGAAAGATTTCAATATCGCTGTTGACCTATCACATGGACAAGGCTCTCTAACCCAGATAGTCCAAACCAAAGGATGGAGAGTTTCGAAATCCATCGAATGGTATGTCATGACTGAGCTTCCATTATACGACCAGAAGCTAGGAGGAGCATTCGATTTCAGTGATTACGGAGAAGTAGAAGTACAGCCATCAAGATTTAGAGGCAGCTACACCACAGCCTACTGGACAGGTGAGCTTACTCCGAGAAGAATAATGAATGCTATCTTATCTAGTCAAGAATGACAAACCGCTACGCCATGAGTAGAATGAATACTCAAGTGTCCGATGTATAAATATAGACGTTAAATTTACATATGTCCCTACCCACACACTTTGCTTTCGACCGCCATAGAGATCAGACGCGTCTTTATAATTGTGCGTATCGAATAGCCATATGCCGCAAGGTGGGTGGGCTGTTGTCCGCGAGGCTTGGCTCTCATTGATTTGGGGTCAAGCTGAGTGGGTGACAAATCTTCACTTCTGTCCCTACCGATTTTTATGACGACTGTTTTGGCCGCACATCAAGATCACTGTAAAATGCAGAGTGAAAGCGATAATATTAAAGGTACCGACGAAGTGAGTTCTCGTCCTGAGTCCAGACACAAGACCGGAAATCCATCGAAGCAGAAACGTATTGATCAGTTTAGATCCAAGAAGAACAAGGAAACTGACGATGATATCATGGCCGGAATCAACCAGAGACTCAAGTGAAATTCACCCCGTTACTGTATATATTTACGAAATTGCCGACACTAAAACAAAAAGCTGGGAAAGATGGGAGGCAATGGTACAACGCTACCAAGGGCCACTAGAGAAGCAAGCTGGTTCCTTCACAGAGGAGGAAATGAGAGAGTGCATCAGAGAACTGAAAAGAAAAAACGCCCCTGGGCCAGACAATATACCAGCGGAACTACTACAAGTACTGTGTGAACAAATATCACCAGCATTGCGTTCGCTATACAATGAGTCTCTGAGGCCAAACAATTTCAAACAGGCAGATGTAGTAATTATAAGCAAGGGAGAGGATAAAGATCCATCAAAAGCCAAATCATACAGGCCTATATGCCTACTGAATACAATGGGAAAACTGCAAGAAAAACTTTTGTGCAGGAGACTACAGAACAAAAGAAGAGAAAACGGAATGCATCCTGATCAGTATGGGTATAGGCCAGGAAAGTCAGCTGAAGGTGCCATTCAGAAGTCTATAAGCACAATAGACAGTAGCGATCACAAATATGTCATAACAATATTCATAGATATATCAGGAGCTTTCGATAATCTCTGGTGGCCGGCATTCTTCTAAAGACTTCGGGGGATGCAGTGCCCAGCAGCAATCTATGAGAGTTTTCGAAGCTACTGTCAGGACAGGTATGCAAGTCTCGTCTGTCCAACTGGCAGGATAACAAAGCGCATAAGCAAAGGATGTCCTCAGGGATCGATATGCGGCCCAATATTTTAGGACGTGATGCTTGAAGAGCTTTTTGATCAGACCTCGCAAGCGGAGTGCATATTGGGAGTTGTTGTGTATGCCGATGATCTGCTTATCATCAAAGATGCGAACAATCGGCATGTGAACGCCTGGTGCAAAAAAGTGAAACTAAATGTTTCATCAGAAAAGACTACTTATAGTCTAGTGAAAGGTCAACTGGCCAGAGACCCTCAAATGAGGATTGATGGTCAGCCAATTAGGAGAACGCACCACACACGTTACTTGGGTGTGACCCTTGACGAGTCTCGATTGTTCGCATATCACATAACAAGTGTGTGTGAGAGGGCAACATCGGCGATGCACAGACTAACAAGTTTGGCACAACGAGAGTACAAGTTGCCTCTCAGGCAGGTGCGAGTGTACATGAGTGCGATATTGGCGTCAGTGGTTGGATATGGGGCGAGCGTATGGGTGCATAGGCTGCAAAATATTAAAAATAGAGAAAGAGTAGACAGGGCTCAAAGAGACATCCTTATAAGGATGACCGGAGCATTCAGAACGACTGCAACACAGGGGCTCACAACGTTAGTGGGTGTTCTGCCGTTGCAGTTTGAAATCAAGAAAAGAGCAGCCATGTACTGGTTGGGGCGTGCTGACCACGCGAAAGTTCAGACCATTATTGGGAGAAGAGTATCGACAAAATCAGAAATATACCAAGAGATAAACAACCAGTGGCAGACAATGTGCCGAGATGGGGACAAGGCCAGAAGATTGTTCCAGTTCTTGCAAGTATTGGCAGAAATACCAACGTACTTCAACACAACGCCTGGGTTGGTACACTTTCTCAGTGGCCATGGTCCGTATCCAACATATTTAAATAGATTCAATATGAAGGAAGATGGTATGTGCGATTGCGGCGAAGAAGGCACGCCGGAGCACATTGTTCTTCAGTGCAGGTTATATGAAGACACGGATAACCTACGACAAAAAATACGCCAGAAAATACAAGACCGCACGTCAGTAGACGAAATATAAAGACTTCTGAATGAAGAGGGGTCTTACAATATCCTAAACAAACTAGCTCAGAAGGTCTCGCTAAAACAACAAGATGCCTTTAACAGAAGATAGAACAACTACAATCAAGAACGATGAACGAAGAAAAGAAAACCAAACGAAGAATTAGGGTGCGTAGCAAACTTCATCGGAAATGCTCTGGGCCAAGGGCCAAAGGCTCGCCGAGCTCCCGGTGGAGGAGGCTACGCGCTTGAATATCTGCCGACCTGGACTAGGGAGACAGATAAGTAGTTTTAGAAGTAGAGTAAGGTAGATTAGTGCATGATGTATGTAGGCGCAGCATGCCTTAGGTGCATGTTGGCAAAAATTGCATGTAGTAGAGGTAGTTTTACTAACATAGGTTTAGGGAAAGTGTCAGTCAAAATAAAAATCAAGAAAAACGCAGTAATGCATGTGAATATTAACATCTAAAGAAAAAAATGGACGACACTAGTAGATGGGCTTTTTATACTAACAAAATTGTATTGTAAAAAGAAAAACAAAAAAGAAATTGCATGTTAAGGAAAATTCAAAAACGATCTGCTTTAAATTATTAGGCAACAGATCCGAGTATTGTAGTATAATGAAAAAAAAATGTACCCAGGCTCTTAGCTACAAGATGGCTACAACCATACAATGTATGGTTAGGAACAGTAAGGTTATTATTACAGTCATGTAAATTGTATAAAAAATATAGTTTAGGAATATATGCGTTTTACAGTTTAAGGCCTGGACACACCTGTCATACAGCCTTCCGATCTGACTACGGTCATACAGCGGGACGACTGTATGATATGGGAATAAACAATGGTTTGGAATGCAGTAGGTCTCACCTGTCCGACACGCGACCCGTCCTACTCCCACCCGTCTCCGATTCCGGTATCCCGTCATGCTCCGACATTGCAGACCATTCGTTTACTTGATGCGGGAAGGTTGTCGGTGGCAGTTTTTGTGTTAAATTCAGTGAAATGGCGGGTATAAAAGCGGAGGAGCTTATTGAAACTGTCCGAATGTTTCCAGCTCTCTATGATCAGGCACAAGAGCAATATAGAAACTCGGAGTACAAGGACATTATGTGGAAAAAAGTTGCGAAGAAACTAAATGTAGAAGGTAAAAACATTTGTATATTTATTGTTAAGTTGTTGTGTTTTAAACTAAGCTATTAAAATCTTGTCATAATAACAATATTTAAATCCACTTCCACTTCTAGGGAAGGGGTTTCCTGTTGGAATTGTGAATTAAAATAAATAAATTAATTAATTCCGAAAATATTCAAGGGATTTATTCGTTAGGAATATACCGGCTGTTTCAAAAGTCAGTTTACCGAGTTAAAACATAAAAATGTTAACATGACCTTCACAGTTGATTTTATCATTGCTCAAAAACAGGTTGTGCAACATCAGTTACGAAAGCATTGTGTTTAATAAAATCAGTTTACCTCAATTAGTTTGGTAAACTGACCTTTGAAACACCCGGTATTTATTCTTATCTATAGTAATTGACGAACGTGATAGTAATTGACGAAGTGAGTCTATGATTAGAGAGTAGACTCGATCTGCATTTGGATTTTCTGTCTGTCTGTCTGTCTATCCGTATGTCTGTCACGCGATACCGGCCGCAATTTTGAAGATATCGGCTTGAAATTTGGCAAATTTTTGCTATCTTTTGTACTTGTATTATTTCAATTTGTTTTGCTATTTTGCATTATAATTAATTCAACACATTGATTTTGTGCAAGTAAGTTTCAAACATATTCTTTATTGTACACAGGTTCTCACAAATTTTCAAATTTTTTAAAATATAAAACCATAATGTTTAGTTGTAAGTAACACAAGAAGAGCTATAAAATACTCATAGTTTCGAACAGTTCCAAGGAAGAACAACTAACTTATTAACCTATGAAAGCCCGGCGTTCTTGCCACTCCACACTACCCTCTTCAGAGTTGAAGAATTGCTTAAACTGCTCTCTTGCATTGAATGCTTCACGATTTTCCCCTCCTCGGCGACGAGGAAAATCCTGAAGACGAGATTTCTCCACTGGAGTTGTGTCAGTATTGTCACTTACTTCTGGCACTTTGTAGTCTTCGTTAATTCTAATGAAGTTATGTATGATACATGCTGCAAGAACTACCCTTGTTATGTTGTCAGGATTTCCTTGGAGAGGCCTCATGAACATTCGAAATTTTTGCACCATAATGCCAAAGACATTTTCTGACATTCTTCGAGCTCTGCTCAATCTGTAGTTGAAAATTCTTTGCTCGTTAGACAAGTTCTTTCCAGGAAATGGCCTCATGATATTTTTTGTGAGGGGGAAAGCTTCATCGGCAACTATAACCATGGGCAGTTCCATGTTTGTTCCTGGGAGGCCTTTTTTGTCTGGGATGTTAAGTTGGTTTCGAGATAGTTTTCTACCTAAATTGGAATTCGCCAAAACACCACCATCAGAGTTTCTTCCGTAGCTTCCCACGTCTATAAAAATAAAATTGTAACGAGCATCAACTAGCGCTAAAAGAACAATGGAGTATGTTTTCTTGTAGTTCCAATAGAGACTTCCTGATGCTTTTGGAGCTTGTATTGTCACATGTTTTCCATCCAAAGCACCAATGCAATTGGGAAACTGCCACCTTTCCCAAAATTAGATTGCTATTTCATTCCACCTGTCCTCTGTCGGAGCTGGCATTACTTCGATTAAAAGTACTTCAATTACAACTCTGCTTGTACGATGAACAATGGAACCAACTGTACTTCTTCCCATTCTGTAAGTGAATGAGATGGTCTTGAAAGAATCTCCAGTAGCAAGAAACCTGTAACAAACAACTTACACTAATACACATACAAACTATATTTAATCAATAATTATTAATAATTTAATAAGGTTTTTTTATTTTCCTGCTATGATGCTATCTAATTATAATAGTTTTAATTATACATTTTTGATTCTTTAGGTCAAGAGGAGGAATGTTAAAAGAAGTGGAACGGAATTCGTGACAGTCTGCGAAGAGCGAGACAAAAACGGAAAACCAAATCTGGACAGGCGGCTATATCTTCAAATAAATACAAATTTGAGACCATTCTTGAATTTCTGATTCCTCACCTCGCCGAGCGGAAAGGTATAGGTAACGTTCCTGATGAAGCGGAAGAAAATAATGAAACCCAACCCACTGATGACCCCCAAATGCAGAACCTTAACAATGATATAAATGCAGATATAAATGAGTATGTCTCTGATGGGACTGCAGAATCCGAGTCGTTGCTACCACCTAGAACTCCATCAGCTAGTCGAGTTTCTATCGACAACAGGACTCCATCTGCAAAACGCAAAAGAAAGCTCCCACATACCGAAATGAAACCTGGAGAATCTGCATCATCTCAGCTAATGGCATATTTATTGGCTGAGAAAGAAGCTGAGAAGAAAAAAAAACCTAGTGACAATGACGAACAGCATCCCGTTGATGTATTTTTGTCTGGAATTGCTGCATCTCTGAAATCACTGGATCCTCTGCGCTTACATTCTGCCAAGGGGAAGATCTTTAATATGGTTCAAGAGTATGAACTAGAGCAGCTTCGTGAAAATAACAACCGACAAACTGCTATGGTTGTTACAAGGAATGTGTCCTCTGACACAACATCTTTCACACTGTCAGAAGAAGAAGGATCGTGTTTAGATGGACATCTTTCGAGTGGTGTACCACAAACATCATCATCTCCTGCTGTCAATGCTGACACGTACACCAACGTAACATTTTTTCAACTTTAATAAATCTATGTTTTGATGTAACTATGTAATTACATATTAATAAATTCTCTTTTGAAAAATTCCTTGTGTCTACTATACTCTAATTCCAGTAAAAAGCAGTAATGTATTGTCCCTGTACCAATGATTCTTGCTTTGCCGCAATATAGTTCTTTGTTGATTTAAAGGAAAAAGCACTTTCAAAAAAGTAAAATACACTTAGGTGTGAAGGGGATTAGCAAGCATTTTACATCCCTATAGTTTATAGTTTGTTACGGCTGAACCATTTTTTATGAAGATTTACTCACACACTATGATTGTAATTAATTTTATTTTATGACAATATCTTGATGTAAAATGGCCACTATCTTAAAAAGGCTTGAATAATTTTAATAACAATTTATTATAACTACGTTTAATATTTTACCTAATTTTTAAGTGTCATGTCAATATCTTAAACAGAGTCAGAGATAGGCTTGTTAACAGATTTTAAGTGACCGGCATTTATAAACGGATGATTCGACAACTATGTAAATTACAAAGTATCTTACCTTAAAAATGTAGTCAAACGGTGTCTAGGAGTGATAGTTTTTCTAAAATACGTGTCTTGCATGGCTAATCTTTCTTGGAGTTTAAGTTCCAACCGATTGAATGTATCCATCGGCATTCTAAAATAATGATAAAATTTTGTTTCGTCGTCCAACAGGTGAGGTAAAAGTGTGGCAAACTCTCCTTCTTTGTCTCGTGTTTTCCACGCATCATGAACCCAATATTTACGTTTTCCACTACTCTTCATCGAAGACTTCGCATTAAGTCGATCTTCTTCATCTAAACAGATAGCCACAATAGCTAAATCACGATTGCTAAAATGTTTCAACATTCGCGCAATATATTCGCAACCGTTTCAACTGGCGATTTCGAGTAGACTGAGTGTCAAATCTGAAAAGAGCAGGAAGTGGGCATGACATGTGTGCTCACCCCTTTCCGATCCCGCACCGATCAGATTCTTTAAGCAATATCGGACCGGAGTCGGATCGGAAGGCTGCATGACAGGTGTGTCCAGGCCTTTAGGAACTTAGCAGGACAGTCCTCAATAAAATAGCAGACTTTCACACTGTCAGAAGAAGAAGGATCGTGTTTAGATGGACATCTTTCGAGTGGTGTACCACAAACATCATCATCTCCTGCTGTCAATGCTGACACGTACACCAACGTAACATTTTTTCAACTTTAATAAATCTATGTTTTGATGTAACTATGTAATTACATATTAATAAATTCTCTTTTGAAAAATTCCTTGTGTCTACTATACTCTAATTCCAGTAAAAAGCAGTAATGTATTGTCCCTGTACCAATGATTCTTGCTTTGCCGCAATATAGTTCTTTGTTGATTTAAAGGAAAAAGCACTTTCAAAAAAGTAAAATACACTTAGGTGTGAAGGGGATTAGCAAGCATTTTACATCCCTATAGTTTATAGTTTGTTACGGCTGAACCATTTTTTATGAAGATTTACTCACACACTATGATTGTAATTAATTTTATTTTATGACAATATCTTGATGTAAAATGGCCACTATCTTAAAAAGGCTTGAATAATTTTAATAACAATTTATTATAACTACGTTTAATATTTTACCTAATTTTTAAGTGTCATGTCAATATCTTAAACAGAGTCAGAGATAGGCTTGTTAACAGATTTTAAGTGACCGGCATTTATAAACGGATGATTCGACAACTATGTAAATTACAAAGTATCTTACCTTAAAAATGTAGTCAAACGGTGTCTAGGAGTGATAGTTTTTCTAAAATACGTGTCTTGCATGGCTAATCTTTCTTGGAGTTTAAGTTCCAACCGATTGAATGTATCCATCGGCATTCTAAAATAATGATAAAATTTTGTTTCGTCGTCCAACAGGTGAGGTAAAAGTGTGGCAAACTCTCCTTCTTTGTCTCGTGTTTTCCACGCATCATGAACCCAATATTTACGTTTTCCACTACTCTTCATCGAAGACTTCGCATTAAGTCGATCTTCTTCATCTAAACAGATAGCCACAATAGCTAAATCACGATTGCTAAAATGTTTCAACATTCGCGCAATATATTCGCAACCGTTTCAACTGGCGATTTCGAGTAGACTGAGTGTCAAATCTGAAAAGAGCAGGAAGTGGGCATGACATGTGTGCTCACCCCTTTCCGATCCCGCACCGATCAGATTCTTTAAGCAATATCGGACCGGAGTCGGATCGGAAGGCTGCATGACAGGTGTGTCCAGGCCTTTAGGAACTTAGCAGGACAGTCCTCAATAAAATAGCAGACTTTATTAAAAGGTTAATATAATGATAAAGTAGCACTCCAAATTTTAAGTGTATGTTAAGGAAGATTTAGACTATTCTGTACCATCTAATGTAAATATGCTTTTTATTGAAATTCATTTGCTAGATTTAATTTTTTTTTGAGTAAACTACAATTGCAAAGAAAATGAAAAATCGTATATTATATAACTAATTTGTTTATCTTTGTTACAGATGAAACCAGCTTAGATGGTAAAGTTACTATGCCTAAGGAAGCTAAGGATACTGGAACCATAATTAATTTTTTGACGAACTATTCGATTCCGTGAATTCTGGAACAAAATGCTACATGACCAATACTAAAATATTGAAACGTATCATTACTAGGAAATCTCCCCATGTAAAATTTTGGCAAAACGCTATAATGCATTTGAAAAATATGTACTACATTGACAAAAATAATAAAAAATGTAGGCCACCAACACTAATAAATTGGATAAGAACATTGAGAGAGTTGATATATTTACAAAAAAAACTATTTTTACAGAAGAAAGTTAAGTTTATTTCTGGTCGAAAATTCAATCAAGATTTGGTAGAAAACTTTTTCTGTCAAATAAGAGAACATGGAAGAAGAAATGTGAATCCGACTCCATTTAATTTTAAAAATTATTACAAGTCTCTCCTGATCAAAACTTTTGTGTCTACCAGTCACTCACTAGGGGCTAATTGTGAATTGAATAAAGACCAATTGCTGTTCCAAATGAAATCCTTTTTAACACAAGGAACTGAAGAAGAAGAACAAGTATTGTTAAAAGAAATAAACTTCACTATACCTACTGTATCATGTATAAGGAATAGTGACCTTTCAACAATAGGGTATATATCAGGTTACATTTCAAGGGTAACATTAAAAAAATACCGTTGTGATGTATGCATTAAAACAATGATGACCAAAAATCTATACAATTCTCATAATTCAATTGCTGAAAGGGAGTATGATTCAAAAAAAGATTCTTTTATTGTTCTCCCACATTTATTCAAAATATTTACAGGTGCTCTCAGGATATTTCTTGGGACAATTAAACAATTTGGGAACTTCAAATATGTATAAATACATATTCAATTATATTAAAGAGCATATATACTCGTACTTTAAATTTGTTTGTCACATAGATGAAATTGAAAACTATATCCTAAATAAATGTATATTACTTGTAATCTTTCAATGGACTAAAGGGTTAAACATAGTTTTAAGTGGAAAAGAAGCATCAAAAAATTGTGATTTTGTCAATAATATATATGAGCAGGAGCAAGAAATGTATATAAAAAAAAGTAAAATACAATATAAGTAATTGATGGGAATTTTGTTTATATTGTTTTATTACTCCTAAACACCAAAACCTATTGTTACAAAAATTGTTTTACTGCATTTCATATCCTTTATACTGACCATACATAAGTATCACGTTTTGGTAAAAATTTAGTCATATATAAAATCTCTTAAAGTGAGATGTAACACGATAGTTGAACCATGGTTATCTGTTACTGTTAGTTTTTTATATAAAATCGTTATATTGTAAGACATGCCACTGATTAGTTTAGCTTCGAAAAGTAAATTAAGTTATTCAGTGGGCTATATTATGCTGTTCATTATAACAAGGATCCTGCAATACAAAACTAATCGTTAAAGTTGACCAGGGGCGTCTATTCTCAAACAGTGACATTTTCTGTCGCATGCAAGATTATACTTTTGCCAATCAAGAATTATACAATCTCTCATCCGACAAAAAATGTCACTGTTTGAGATAGACCCCCAAAGTTTTACTATTGCTTGCAACGCACTCTGGACATATTCCCGCTTAAATTTGAACAAAAATCCTCCCAAGAGTTCTTCTTTTTTAAGGTGGTTGCTGCGGTCTCATATCCTACATTATTCAACCAGAGTAGTGTCATCAGACCGAGGTCTTGTATTGTACATTATTCAGCTATACGAGTGTCACCACATCGCAAGAGGGCGTGGTAAAATTTTAGAAAAGAACATTAAGTTGTCTATGTATCTTTTTTGTTACCTATGTTCGGCACTCGAATCCAAGACGTTGAAGAATCAAGCCGTGATTCAAAGACTTTAATTTTCAATTCGATAATTTGATGTTTTTTGTATCAAGATTTTAAACGCAATAAAGTTTTAATCATAACATTAGAATATTAATTAATTTATTTTGTATCACTATTGATATATGTTTCTAGAAACCATTCAAATCACTACATCTGATTCAGGCCTTTTTGAAATCAGAAATATGGACACAGATTGTGACGTGCCTAGTGAAAAGAAAGACGAATTGCTGAATGTCACGCCAATAAATAGCAAGGATCAACACAAAGAAGGAACTTGGGCTAAATACACAACAGCTATGTTACAGGCTCCCAAAAATACATCTTTAACTAGTCAAAATAAAGAAAATGGAGGACGTCCTAAGAAAGCAGTTGGTAGGAATTCCTTAGGTTATAGGCTAGAAGAATGGACGTATTCCAAAATTGCGTTAGCTAAAATGCAGCAAAAGTGTTTCCTAGAGGAACATAATGTAAAACTTACGAATATGAAGGAACAGCATCAACATCATTTGCAGATTCAAGACAGAGATGCTGAAGAACGAAGCTATTAGTTAGCATGAAATGAGAATGGAGTTACTAAAGCTTCAAAAACAAGTATTATTAAAAAAACAAGTAGCGACTTCACTGTGAGTTTGTAAAATGTATATATTGGTTTTATATAATGTTGAGTAATGTTTTAACGAATTCACCTGCAAATTAATTATTTATTATTAAGAAGTTACTTACTTATACATTCAATGCCTCTGAACTGATAAAAATTACTAATTACAGTTAAATAAATGGAAATAAAATGCCATTATTATTTTTATTTCAATTGTTATGGCTAGTTCATGTTTGAAACTGCAACTAACGAATAAGAGTAGATATAATACTGAAGGGGAGAAAACACACTTTTCAAAAGAGCTAAGTATATTTTGTCAACATTTAACTGATATCTACAGCAAGTTTTAACAAATTTGGTAGAATTGTATAAAATACATAAACTTGCACTTCAATAGTAGTAAAGTAAATCTTAAAGAAAATTATAATAAATTTGCAAAATACTGTGTTATTAGAGCATGCCGAATATTATCATTTAAACCATGATTATCGTCTCTATTCATTACACCGTATTTCACATTGTTTGTGAATATAATAGCAGCTTCTATTTCGTCATTATTTAATATAGGATCTGCATCATTCATTTGAATAGCAATATTGTGTAATACTGCACAAGCTACATTAACAGCTTCTACTTTGTCAATATTGAGGCGAATTCCAACATCCAAAATATAGTCCGGGAGTTAACGACATATTTCAATACACCATTTCCGCATGCTACATTTTTTTGTATGAGTTATCTGTGTAATATACAATAATGATATGAACGTCTGCCAGCGCACCCCCACGACAGGGGTTTACAGGAGGGTTACAATTACAGTTGAAAATAAACAAATAATCTATAGCCGCATACGCGAAACTTATTGTACTTATTAAATGAAACATAAGAAGCTTAGAAAACATAGTCTGCCACCTAAATTCGACAACCAACATCGTCTGCCACCAACATAAGTAAGCGCAAATTTGATATAGAAAAAATGTATACCCGCAAGGATGAAATTAATAAAAATGCTTCTTTTTATAGTAACAAACACAAAAATTATAGTCTGCCACAAATAAGATACAACGAAGGTCGTCTGCCAAGTCTATGAAGTTGCTCGGCATGCAGACGATCGTCGTTTGTTCTAAATTGTTGAACGACTCTCATGAAGTTATTTTTTATGATATAAATTTACTCAGTGAATTAATTTAAACCCTAGTTTTAATCTTTTCCATGACAATAGAAACTTAAATATAATGATGAAATTCGCAAAAATCTTTTTTCGGTGCGGCGATTTTTAGAACCGTAGCAGTGTCCTCGCAAACTTTGGTTACCTGGAAAAAGGATCAGGATTACACCTCTCTACCCATCTCTGGGCAAGCTCGTTGACCATGAATCAAATACTTGTGTAGACGAAAGGAGGCTATAAAATCGGGTAAAATTTATACCTGAGGAAATATACTCATGCAGCCCTCGAATATAACGGTATTTCTTTCCTTAAATATGTGTCCCCTTGCTCTCAGCTGTTGCCATTTCAGATGCCCAGATAATACCTACGCAAAAGATGATCCTCACCTAAATTTTGGAGAACGGACCGTTGTATTCGACACGTGCAGCGTCTGTGCGAGTAGTCAGTACCGTCCTTGTAGCGTCTGTGCGAGTGGTTAATAGCGAAAAGTCTTGTGGAAATAAGTGCGTGCCAATGTGATATTTCAAAATGTCTAATGTGAAGCCGTACTGCGTTTTTTGCCGCAAATCAGCAGGGAAATTGCAAACATTTGTCATTGATATTTTAAGAAAAAGTGAATATATTCTTTCAATTCGCAAAAAGAACAATTTAGATTTAACCAACGTTATTTTGCCTCAAGAAGTAAATGACTACCAGAAATACCATTCAACTTGTTATTCAAAGTTTACAGCAGTGGCAAAAAAATACATAGTTCCAGCAAAAGATAAAGCATCGGAAGCAACATCAAAGTAAGTTTACTTATGCTTTTTCTCTGTCTCTCACACATACACACATTATAAATACGCGCATATTTTTATTTATACACACTCTTATTCGCACAGTATAATTGTTTTGAATATATAATATTGTAAATATTATGTTTCAGTGTACATGTACAAGAGAAAACTGTTCATGATGACGACAGTACAGAGCCATCAACATCAGAAGCAAAGTAAGTGTATAAAACTTTAGTGATTAATGTACATTAAAAACTACAAGTTCGTCTACAAATTTTATATTTTTTTTTATTGAAATTAGTTTTAATCTTGCAAATATTATTGTGCAGTGTAAATGTGGAAAAAGAAAGTTTTCATGACTAGGACAACTACGCGGAACCATCAACATCAAAAGCAACGTAAGTATGATAAATAAAAGCAGTATAATTGACCATTGTAAAAAATGTCGATGGAGCAGTATTACCACCTTGCAAAGCAGAGCTGCACAACCACTTACAACGAACAGCATATGTTGCACATCTTTGGAGGCATGCATATCTCCCGCAGCCGACGGAATTTTCTCCTACTGACTATGATTGGGAGGAATCAGATGATAAACTTGTTTTCCGATGGTTCGAAGGAGATCAGTTGCCGAAATCCATCGATGACATAGCGATCAACGCAGAAGAAAATCCAGGTATTACAAAAAAAAGGGTTATATCAGTGAATCAAATAATAAGAAAAATGGAAATATTCAATCGTATAACCCAGTCTATAGAGCATGCATCAGAGGAACTACCATCAAGATCATGAACATCTAGGTCGGAATTATAATCAGTCACTGTGAGACCATCAACTTCGAGTACAGTATTTGAAACTAGTAATGTGACAGGAATTAATGCTCAAGCAGTTCAAAGTTTAGCTGAAGAAACTGGTCATATTCCATTGGCGTTGAACAATTGTTCCAATATTGTAGCATGATAAAAATACAATGCTTTTGTATTGTATTATAACTCACGGAGGTGGGATAATTCGGTTAATCCACCCACTGAGTATGCAACTTTATACACACTTCTGTCTAGTTGGTTGCATAAGGGAATTTACTACGAGTTTTGAAATTATTTAACCATATCCTGGAATAATGGGATTTAAATAATTAAATGGGTGTCTAGAGTAATGTTTTTATCAATATTTTTCGTGATTTAACTAACCCACGAGTATTTTATCATTTCATGTGTGGATTTTATTCAATTGTCAGTGGTAACACTGATCGCAGATGTCAAAAGTAACGGGAAGGTAAATTGGAATCACTTGTCTAATATTTTTCGCGTAGTGTGGTCGAGTTTGACAAGTCGGAAGTATAGAAAATGGCCGGTGGCACATGGTTTATACCATATATTTTCGGGACTATCGTGGTGAAAAGCCCTTGATAACAAGGTAAGCTTTCGTCTTGCACGTATCTTTACACAATATAGCCCCAATTTCTTTTTAGGGTTTTTCTGCCAAATGGATATGGTTTAAACAGTTTTTTATGCGTGATGATAATCGATAATAGATAGGATGATCATGTCTAGATTTTAAGAAGCTGCAAATTTCGGATGTTTCCTGTATGGGATATATTTTCGTAGAAATAGCTGACAGGCTATAGTACTCCGTTCATGGTAGTAGAGACGTGTCGTATCTCGGATGGCGTTAGCGTTACAGAGCGACAAGAGCTCGTGATGGCGTTTCCACTTCATGGGAGGATGCTGGACTCATGTTTGTTGGTGACAATTGCGGGATGATTTCATTATGGACAACGATTCTTAACAGGATGGCTGAATCTTGTTCCACAAGTCAGATGTGGCTTGTCAATTAAGTCGATTGACGTTTAATAGTTTGGATACTAACCGCAAGTAACATTCAAAGTTTTATTCGTTTTCATCTGAGCTTTAAGCAATTTATTCATTTTATAACTTCATGTTTCAACGTTTAACGACACATTAACTTTTATATTTTAATATATAGTAACTTCACATTCCTATATAGACGCCTATCAATTCACAATTTTATTATTACATTCTTTCCGCTTTGTAAAGTTGAAATATTAACTTTATTATTGCATATCGTCCTGAAATTACATTTCAGCTTAATCTTACTACATAAGAGACACTCTTGATCTGTTTGGTGACATCTTGTTAATTATTATAGTTTGTAAGGCTGTAACTGGTATACCGTTTACATGTTACTAAATATTTAGTATATTGTACATGATGATCACAGATAGTTGATAAGATTAGAAACTGTTAAACATTTTAAATTAACCAACCATTGATAACTGATTACTAGTTGATAATTAGAATCGGTTAATAACGCAATTCACTTGAAAAATGGGTGAAAACTTGTATTATTAGTGGTTCAAACATATTGTTGAAATCCGATATATTTTATTTTTCAGGTGCGGAAACTGGATATTTCGTACTTATCATCTTAATACACTCGTACGAAATATCCTATTTTCCGCACTAGTTGCATAGTATACTATTGTAATCTTGTTGGAGAATTAGAGTTTCAATCAGTGATAAAACAAGAGGCAAAAAATGCTGCTTCTCAAGTATGTCGTGTATAGACAGCATCAACGGAAATCAGTTTTCTACAGTCACCATACCAACACCCAGTTGCATCGCGATCGGCGACGGCAGTAATACAGCCGACCATGAGAAAACATATAGCAATTTTCCAGTGCAGGCAACACCTCCAATAGGTGATACAGTTGAAGATACAATTGCATTAGCAGAATTCATTATGTTAAATTAATTATTACGGAACCTTTTTTGACAATGATTTATTTTCTATTTTGCATGTTGTGTTAATCTTGTTCCTTGAAAAATATTTTTGGTTAATTTTACTTATTCTATAGTTGCCCAGTGCGGCCCTGTCTAGACTTTCTCCACGTCCGAGTTAAGTCGAAGCGAGCAACGAGAAGGATCCCACCTTCTGCATTTAGTAGAGAAAGACGTTCGAAATATTCAGTTTTATTTTATTCAATTTTTTTTCATGTTGTAAAGTTTAAGTAGTTTATCAAATAATACATCAAATGTTTAAATAAGTGCATTTACAGTCTACAATAGTCAATAATAAACTAACTTACCTCAAAGTTATACTTAATTTTTCTTCTGGTGTAATTGGTTTCATGTGTCTATTGCAAGGTTTCGTTTCTATATCATTTCTAATATAACTTAAAACATCAAATTAAACTGACGTCATTCGAAAATATTCTCGAAACTTTTCTTAATTTCTAAATAAATGTCGTTTAATTAGTACTTCATAGGATCCTTCTGATTTTCTTGTTTTAAAAATGTTATCCGATTTTTCATTTTTTTAATAGCTCCAGCAGCAACTCGTCTTCTTCATCAGCAAATTATTTCTCTAATAAAAGCTGTAGAAAACCCTCCATAGCACAGCACATGTTGTAAACTGCAGATTTGCGTACTGAAATTGATCATTTCCGTCCAATTAAACGGTCAATCTGTGTTCTTAAAACACACGGTGTCCTACGAACTTTGCGAACGGACCTTGCGCCAACTGACGTACTCCCCCTTGCGGAGAGACGGCGCATTCGGTTCGAAATAAAACGTTCAAACGCTACAACACATCGTTATGGTTTTATTATACAGTCCACTAAAATCAAACAAGCAATATACATTTTACCACAACCACAAGATTAAGAAAAAACAGGCTACTAATAAAAAATATGAAACAGGTACTGGTGGAGTACCCTCAATAATCACTACCTTAACAAATGAAGAGAGAATAGAAGTAGGAATGTGGGGTGTTGCAGCAACTGAAGGTCACGAACGAATTGAAGAATTAGATATAATCTTCGAAGACGGAAGCAGTGCTGTAGAAATGGAACAGGTAGTGGATATGGGAGAACATGATTATTTTCATCCTGTTGAATTCGAGGAGAATAAAGAAAATATAGAGAGCATCAGTCGTGAATATAGTAGTCAGGCAATACAAGACAAAAACATAATAAATCCATTAGAGTGCATCGTTCAGACAAAGCAATATCTGCAAATAAAAAATCAATCCAACAAAATGAAGTGAGGTTACTACTGAAAGAAAAATATAATAATAAGAAATTGCAATTATTTGAAAGCTAAACGAAAAATGTCTGCTTCATTGGAAAAACTTGTAGAAATTTTCAGTAGTTTATAAACGATTCCTGGTAGTTTTTCATTTAAAATATTGTTTTAAGACTATATTATTTGTTTTTGTTCTTTTATAGTCTGTTTAAAAATGTTCCAAGTATTATTACTTTTTAGTTTATTGTTTAAAACATTGTTTTATGACTATATATTTTTCTAGTTTAATTAAAGTCGATTGTTTAAAATACAAGGTGTCCTAGTTGAAACTGACATATTTTAAAAGTGACTATATTGACTAAACGAAATGAGATAGATGATGAGTAGATTTCAACCAATGAGTTTCAAATGTCAACTTTTTGCCGAAATACATTAAAAGAAGCTTTGCAATTTAAAACTTATTGATTGAAATTGCACATTTCTATTTTATTTTGTTCAGTCCATAATTATGTTTAAAATGTGTCACTTTCAACTTTATTGTTTTATGAGTTTAAATTATTTTCTAGTTTGTTTAAAAATGTTTAGAAAAACATTTTATTTATTTTAAGATTTTTTTTAACACTCAATATGTTTAATTAATTATTTTATACAAATAACAAAGAATTTGCACTAGCATTGTTCATCACTTGGCCTAACTTTGAACACACTTTTAGTTGAATACTGCTACCATACCTTAGTTTATTTACAAATAGCCGTTACTATTCCAGCTTAGCTTCTGTTATTAGATTTATGTTTTTACATTAGAACTTGTGTTTCTTGTTTTGTCATTGAATAAAATTTATATTATTAGTTGTCTCAAGAATACCTACAAGTAATTGGGACATTTTATTCTGTAAGAATATTATGGAGGCTATGTTTCCTTTAAATTCTGATGATAGAATTCTGCTCTGAAATAAAAGTATCATCTCACTATAAATTCTACCTGGATTGTTTGAGAGATTTTTTTATTTAGAAAATAATAGTTGCATCCACCACTAGGGTTATTAGCAACATAACATAACAGTAACATGAAATAACATTTAGGCTGGTAACGTCACTATAACATACAATAATATTTTAATAGCATCATATCAAAGATAGGAATCAGTAATAAGCAACATGGTAACGAGCTTAGTAATTTACATTTTGTTGACTAAACCTATTTCAGAGAGGAATCCGATTGTGTTTTCAAAATTACAGTACACACCAAGAGTTGATTTTAAATCTGCACTTATACTGTACGTCCGGCGTTGTTCCGCGAACCTCGGACACTCGACCATGAAATGTTTAACTGACATTGGCACCTGACACATATCACAGATTTTGTCTTCTTCTCCTTTCAGCAAGTGTTCATGGGTATACTTTGTATGTCCAGTGCGCAAACGGGTGATTATTATTTGGTGTCTTCTTTGGCTAGGGATGTTTCTCCATGGTTTGATATCATCTTTAATTTCTTTAAGTTTCATTCCAGACTCTGCCCAGACAGATGACCAGTAGTTAGAGACTACATATTTCATATATTTTTTCAGATCAGTATACGGTACTCTCTCTTGCTTTCGAAAGATTGGTTCATTCATGGTTTCACGTGCAATTTTATCAACCCGCTCATTGCCAGAGATCCCAACATGTGACGGGACCCACATGAAGACCAATCGTCTGGATTTTTCCCTAATTGTGTGATCTGAATAAATGAGTTGTATACCTTGTAACGAGATTAACGAATCTGTAAGAATTAAAGTATTGTGGATATCTTCATGAGCGGCGTATTTGATTGCTTGAAGGATTGCAAAAAGTTCACCACTATAAATGCTGCATTGTGGAGGTAGTTTGAATCCACTGGATGTATTCGGGCTTAAAAAAGCTGATGCTACTCCTTGGTTTGACTTGGAAGCGTCTGTGTAGATGTGAGTATAATCACAATATTCATTTATTGATGAGAGGAAATGATTGTGAAGCAGACTAGGAATAATTTCAGATATGTTGAATTTGGAGAGGTATAGGTTGCATGGTGGCAAGGCAATAAGCCAAGGTGGCGTGTCTGAGTTGTTGTTGGGAAGGGTAACTGGGAAAGTCACATTCAATTCGGAACTGAACTTGTTGATCCTCTGATAGAAAGGGTATGTTAGTCTTCTTCGGTTTTCATACAGATCGCGAAAACGGTTTGAAAAGGTGTTATGATATACTGGATGCTGACTATCAGTAGAGACTAAAGATGCATACGCTAAGCTCAGCTGCTGTCGTCGCAGCTGCAATGATGGCTCCCCAGCTTCACTGTAGAGACTCTCAGCGGGCGTTGTCCTGTATGCTCCAAGGGCCAGCCGTATTGCTGATTTACTTGCTGAGGCATATATTATAGAGCCATAATCGATTTTGGATCTTACTAGAGCTCGATAGAGAAGTAAGAGCGTTTGTCTGTCGGAACCCCAATTTTGGTTTGACAGAATTCTCAGTAGATTGATGCCGCTCTGACATGATGTTCTGAGATGGTTAAGATGGGCATTCCAGTTTAACTTTCTGTCGAAAATCATGCCTAGGTAACGCATCTGTTCCATCACTTGGATATTCCGGCCACATAGTTTTAGATTAAGCAGTGCTAGATCTCTTTTTTTAGTAAAAAACATGCACTTAGTTTTTTCTGGGCACATTTTGAAACCAGTGCATTTCAGCCAACTCTCAATCGAAATCACTGCCTCCTGCAAGTTATTTTGGATTGTGGTAAGATTTGAGTCTGAGGTTTGAGAGATTATATTATTGTAACAATGTGTACCTGCTTGTAGTTTCTGATGGTTATGAAAGGAAGTATAAAACATTCGTTTTTCCATTTTAACCACAGTCAGGAGTCACACCGACTCTGCGTGGAAATTGAAATAAAAATATTTTTTGTTTGCACAAAGATCGACACGCAAGCTCTGAAGTACCCTCGAATCTAATATTCTAATATTCACCAGTGCGCCCAGAAGTTTGTATCGATAAACATCGTCGTTTTCATAAAATTATTTGGTTTTAAAGCATCAAGTGTATTTTGGAGTTTAATTGACTCCCGTCTGTTATTACGTGACAAATAATTAATATATAGAACCGGTGAGTTTACGAAAAAAAATTGAAATATTTTAAATCTTTATAAAGATTTAATTGCATAGATATTCTATTTTTCACCATTTTTTATAGAAATATGGATTCTATTCAGGGACTGTCCAGAAAAAGGGTCCGAATAACTGATACAGATTTTGAAAAAATTTTAACAAGGTGATTTGATGAAGTTGAGACTGATCACTATAATGACAGTGATGTCAGCGATTCGGAATACATTGTAAGTGATCATATCAGTGATACTGATGATGGAGACGAAAGTGAACATTTGGAGGAAGATGTTATGAAAAAATGGAAGAAACAAATAAATATTTTTATGGCAAAGGAAAAAAAGAGGAACTCAAATTTCGTTGGTCTAAGACACCATTAGTAAGTCCATGTGCGAGAACACCAAAATAAAATATAATAGGAAACCTTGCTGAACTGTCCCATCCTCTGCGCCAACAAGAAAAAATATCCGAAAAAGAATCGTGGACGTGCCTTCTAGACGTAAATATTTTAGAAGAAACTGTTAAATATTCTAATCAAAATCGGATTTACGTGATTTGGACATGCGTTTTTAGGGTTGCTTGTATATACTGCTGCTTTCAGATCAAATCTCGAGAATATCACCTCACTGTTTTCAACGGATGGGACAGGCAGAGATATTTTTCGCTGTGTTATGAACAGAAACCGATTTGCGATTTTATTACAATGCCTTAGATTTGATAATTCATAAACTAGACAACAACGAAAGAAAAATGATCCGTTAGTACCGTTCGGTCCTGGCGAGATAGCAAACCAGACTTGATTATATCGGCTCTCATTAAATTCGTATTTTCTTTATCAAACGATTGAATGAAATAGTGAAAAAGTTAGTGCTATGAAATCGATGCGTTAATGAGAGGTATGTAGAAAGAATATCTTTCAAAGCTTAGAGATTACCCAAATATCCATACAATACGTCATCAATACAATATACAGCCAGTTGAAAACCAGATTCTTTAATTTATAAATTGTAACAAAACCTGTTCTAAATCGATAAAGTGATTTAACTAATTACCTGACATCAAGAAGTTAAAACTAAAAACACAGGATCGTATCTAGGAAATAACAGAGCAAATTAAATAAGTAGCAAAATGGAAAAAGTCTTGGAGAAATTGAACACTATGGATGAGAGAAATGTTCGAATGGAGCAAAAACTGGACGAAATTCAGCGAGAACTAACTGCCCTAACATTAGAAAATCTTGAGAGGAAGCAGGAGAATGAAGAACTTAAACAGGAGCTGGAGAAACAAGAAAAGAGAATCCAATTTTTAGAAAGAGAATTCCGAAGTAAAAACCTAATCATCTACGGAATAAATGAAGCACATAACGAAGCTAATAACATTCTACAAAATAAAATAAAAGAAGTAATAAATACATTAGAGGTGCAAATTAAAATGGAACACGATATAACGAATATCAGAAGATTGGGGAAGAAGAGGGACAATGCAAGTAGACCAGTACTAATAGAAATGGTTAACAAAACAAAAAAACTTGGAATTTTAAAATCGGCTAAAAACTTAAAAAATACCCAGTGGAGTGTCAACGAAGACTTCCCAAAAGAAATTCAAATGCAAAGAATTCTATATAATTGATTGTGGGGAAATCTGTTCCGTTTGTAATATGCATACACCAGAGTCGTTGGAGCATATTCTCTTTAAATGCCCCATTCATAGCCCTCTTAGACAAAATAGATTTTTTTAATAGTGTGGATAATGTTGATGATCTGGTACATCATTTGAATGCCATTAATGATAATCTCTCTGAGCTCTCTATGCTGGCCCTTAGTGTTATTAGTATCTTAAAATAAAGAGCTTTCGCATGCGGAGAATGAATAACAACACTATAATATGTATATACAATATAATAATATCAATTAATAACAAATATATATGTTCTAACTCAAATAACTGTAAATAATTACTGAAAATGCCGTATGGATCATTGTAATGAATGTAATGTATGTACCGAACCCTTGTGAAAAGATGTGTCTTATGCACAATAAAATTTATCTATCTATCTATCTATACTGCTGCTTTCAGATCAAATCTCGAGAATATCACCTCACTGTTTTCAACGGATGGGACAGGCAGAGATATTTTTCGCTGTGTTATGAACAGAAACCGATTTGCGATTTTATTACAATGCCTTAGATTTGATAATTCATAAACTAGACAACAACGAAAGAAGAATGATCCGTTAGCACCTATTTCAGCAATATTTGAGAAATTTGTTGAAAATTATCAAGCTGCTTACACTATTGGACATTTGGCTCGTGTAGATGAAATGCTTATAAGTTTTAGAGGTAGATCCAAATTTAAAATGTATATACCTCAGAAACCATGCAAATATGGTCTAAAACTAAGGACACTTACCGATTCAAGAAATAACTATTTTTACAAAGGATATCTGTATTGTGGAAAAAAACTTATACTGATTCCATCGCAAGCAGTATTGCGTTTATCAAAACTTATTCATGGAAGTAATAGCAACATAACGGCTGATAACTGGTTTTCATCCATCAAATTAGTTAATGTTTTGATGACCAAGAAGTTGACATATGTCGGTACTTTGAAGAAAAATAAAGCGGAAATACCTTCTTAGTTTCAGCCTAATAAGTCGAGGCAAATTGGAAGTTCCCTTTATGGTTTTTCTAAAAATGTCACTCTGTTGTCATATGTACCAAAAAAACAGAAGGCTGTGTTACTCATATCATCAATGCATTCCTCCGCAGCCAAGATCCTGGCATCGAGAAACCAGAAATGATTCATTTCTATAATACTACCAAGTCCGGCGTTGACAGTCTAGATCTATATATTCTATTCTATATATTCTACTGGCCGTAGAACGCAAAGATGGCCTATGGCAGTTTTCTTTAGAATAGTAGATATATGTGCAGTAAATACATATATTATTTTCAGAAGTACAAAAATTGAAAGAAAAGATACAAGACTGGAGTTCATGAAAAATCTTGGAAAACAGCTCATCACTGAAGAATTAGAGAGAAGACAAAGTAATTCAAGTGTAAGACAGGAAATAAAAGTAGCTATTAGAAATATTTTGGGAAAAAACGAAGAGCTATTCGAAAATACTGTTCAATTTGTCCCAAGAAACTAAAACGAAAGACGTCATGCTATAGATGCAGGCGTCCAGTATGACTACAATGTTCATCTGTTATATGTACAACATGTATTTAAAGCAATTTTATTTGTTTTTTAGAGTGAATGTGTTTGTACTTGTTTCTAACATTTACAAATTTTGTGTTAAAAGTTTTTAAATTAAAAAATAATAATTTTTTATTTTTTCATATATTCAATAATCTTATAATAAATGTTTTTAATCTTGAAAACAATTTCTATTTTGAGAAACCTACAAGTTTTTTATATTAATTAGAAAAAAACACTCAAACAGATTGTTTAAAAACAAAGAGTCAATTCGACTCCTGTCTGTGATTATGTCAATCAAATTCTTGACTGTGGTTAAGGTTTAACTCTGATTTAGTGATATTTCATTGGTATTATAAACGATTTTCGAGTAGCTCAGTGTGTTTTGTTTACATTTGAAAACAGGTGGTTGTCCATACGTTAAGTAAAATGACAAAAACTAGAGAAAGCTTTCTCTATGGAAAAGAAGTTTGTTCTTTGAATAATAGTTTAGGTAAGTTCGTTTTTTTTATTATTAATCGCATCAATCACGTAGGGTTATTAGCGAATTGAAATGATGTACGTTCACTTATTGTAGCTTGGTTATAGTCTCTATATTTTGCTACTTATTTTGTAGTCTTTAAGGTAGTTTATAAGTTTTTTAGTTTCTTGGTTTTCTTGTAATAGTCTTTTAGTGATAGTGGTAGTTGATTCTTCTTCCGTTCCTTGTCGTATTTCGCCCATTCGATTACCAGGTGTTTCACGGTTAACTCACTATTACACATTTCGCACATTGGTTTATTTTTCCCGCTAGTAAGTAGTCGTGTGTGATGCGCGTATGACCGATTCGAATACGAGAAAGGATCACTTGTTCTCTTCTATTTATGTTTTTACAGTTCCAGCCATGAGAATTTGTAGTGACTTCGTATGATTTGTGTAGATTATGTCTTGCTTCTTCCTGCCATTTGTCGTAGATTTTGCTCTTGTAGAACGCTTTCAAATCAGTATGTACGATTAAATCGTTCCTTTCTGATTGTTGATTGGTGCATGCATTTTTTGCTATTTGATCTACTCTCTCATTCCCTTCTATTCCTGTATGGGGTGGAACCCACATGAATTTAATATGTATGCTACTGTTTCTGCAATTATGTAGCTCTTTCTTGATCAGTATGGCTATAGGGTGATTAGAGTACAGTTGACGAAGTGCTGTTAGTGAACTTTGAGAGTCAGATATTAAAATGACATTTTTATGTTTGATTTTCTGGATTTTCTTGAGTGCTTCTAAGATGGCGAATAATTCAGCTGAATGAATAGATGTGAAGGGTGGGAGTATTTAGGATTTCGAAAAGTCCTCGGTGTAGAAAGCAGTCCCAATTTCATCTTGGTTTTTTGAAGCATCTGTGTATACCTTATAAATGCTACCGTATTTATTTAAGGCTCTTAGGAATTCTTGTTTTATTCTGGCTGTTGGAGTATCTGATTTATTAAGGTAGGCGAGGCTTAGGTCAAGGATAGGGAGTGTTATTGTCCATGGAGGAGGATAATTTATTGATGGGACGTCATAAATATTTGGGAATTGCGAATTTGTTTTGTTTAAATATGTTTTGACTATGTGATAGAAAGGAGGAGTAGTTGAGCTGGATAAAAATTTAGCTTTAAAACGATCAGATATGACGTTGCGGGCTACTCGATTTCTTTTATTTGATATTACAGAGACAGCATAAGAGATGCGGTAACTTTCCAGTCTCCCAATGTAAGCTTTGGCTAGGACTTGTACGATGGGCACCCAAACAGATGCGAAGAGCTGTGTTTTGTATAACTTCCACTGACTGAAGAAGGCTTTTGTTGACAGAGTTATAGACAATCGCTTCGTAGTCAAGTTTTGATCTGATCAATGATTTATAGATGTGCAGTAAACTTGAGTAATCTGCGTCCCAGTTTTTGAATGCGAGTGATCTGAGTAAATTAATTCCAGGTTGGCATTTTGTCTTCAATGTCAGAATGTGTGATTTCCATGTCAGTTTTTGGTCGAGTATCATTCCTAGAAAACTATTTCTCTCACATATTCTATTTTCTGTCCATAAAGGTACACGTTTTAAAGTTGTGGTTGTGTCCTTTTCGAGAAACATAAAGTTTTGGTTTTTGTCGTGTTGAAACGCAGTCTACTTGTTTTTGACCAATCCCCTATTGTAGCTATTGTTTGTTCGATGGTTTTATGTATTGTAGTCATATTTTTCCCTCTGCAATAGATAACCAATAGTCTGCATTTCACGGGTGATTTACAGTTTGCTATAATTCAATTTATTGCTACAATAAATAATGTCGTGCTGAGATTTGACCCTTGTGGAATTCAGTTTTCTTGGGTGTTCAGCTGTGAGTGTACGCCATCTACTCGTACTTGGTACTGTCGTGGATCTAGAAAGTTCGATATGTATTTCAATATGATACCCCGTATTGACCAGTCGTAGAGTTTTGATTATTGAGTATTTCCAGACTGTATCGTAGGCTTTACGAATATCAAAAAATACTCCGATGCAGTGCTGCTTTATTGCAAAGGCCTCGTGGATCTCAGATTCTACATCGATAAGATTGTATAACGTGGAGCGATTTTTACCGAAACCACACTGTTCGGGTATAATTAGTTTTTCTGATTCTAGGTGCCATAAAAGTCTGTGGTTAATTATCTTCTCAAGAACTTTTCCCATGCTACAGGTGAGTGAAACTGGTCTATATGTTTCTGAATCTGATTTCGCATTGCTTGGCTTTGGAATGGGAATTATAATGGAAATTGTCCATGCTCTGGGATATACTTTCTTTGTTGAGATTAGGTTATATATCTTTAGTAAATGTTCTTTGGTTTGTTTACTTAGATTTCTTAGAAAAATAAGAAGAATATAATCAGGACCTGGGCTGGAGTTTTCAGAGTTTTGGAGTGAATTTTCAAGTCAGTCAATGGTTATTGCATAGTTCAAACTGTTCGTTTGCTGGTTATTATTATAGTCAATTTCTTGCTTCTCTGTTTTGTTTTTATGATTCAAGAAATCTGATGTGTAGTTTGAGTTGCTTGAGTTTTTTTGATATTCACTTGATAATATATTTGTTATTTCATTTCGGTTTTGATAAATTGTGTTATTTATGAAATTATATATGTATACGTTGCACAATGAAAAGGTCATTGTATCTTTCACTCTCACGGCGACTGCTTCAATAGTAGTTATTAGATGAATTTATGTTGCATCTATTGTATTTCTAATATATGTTGCTACACCTCCACTGGTTATTCTTGCGCTTTCTCGATTTTTTGCGAAACAATTATAATTTTTTAGATTATGGATTCTATTGTTTTTGAAATTGGTTTCTTGTAGACATATTAGTATGGGTTTGTATTTTGAAATCATTAATTGCAAGTTTTCTAGGTGGGTATAATACCCATTTATATTCCACTGGATTAAGGAAGTGAAGGTAAACAAGATTAATAGGTTTCAATAGCGGTGTCAGTGTCCAGTTCTGTTTGGTATTCAGGGTTAATCTTTTTGATAATTTCATTTTTAATTCGAGTGCATCTCAACTTCATTTTTTTATCCTTTAAATAGGGATATATTGTGGTAAGTAGGTCTATGACATCCGTTATTTCTTCGGTGTACATTTTAACGATACTGAGAGGATCTGTACACCCTTCACAATTTTCAAAAAAATTTATAAGTTCTTCATAGGTTAGAGGATAATTGATATATGTATTCTTGAAAAGTGCTTTAGTGTGACTTAACATTTCTCCTATTGATTTTTTTGGTTTTTTGTTTTCGGTTTGTTTTATTTTCGTTTCTTTATTTGTTGGTTTTACAAATGTAGGTAGGTGTTCTGTTATTGTAGGTGATGCGAAACGTTCTGTTGATGTTCTTTTATTTTGTGGTTTGGATTTCATTTCTGTTGACTGTCGGTGTGCTGTCTTTACTATTTCCGGTGCGTTTAACTACTTGGGTATCCATTGTTTGAGGTTCGTAAATTTGTTCTGAGTTTTGGTTATTTGATTGATCCTGTTGATATTGTGAAATGTTGTTTGTTTCTTCTTCAGATTGATTGTCGGCTGGCTTTTCTGGTGAGAATTCTGTTGATGGGTTAAAGTGTGTTAAAATGATTGTTCTATTTGGGCAGTGTTTTGTTGTATGAGTAGTTTGTTTACATTGTAAGCATTCTTGATTATCAATGGACAAAAATATCCTATATGAGGTTTGTTCATATGTGATTAAAAATGAATTGGGAAGGGACTGGTTATTGAATGGAGATATAAATATTTGTCTTCTAAAATTTAGGATATGTTGGAATGCGAGGTCCGAGATACCTATTCGCAAGAAGGATAAGGATGAAAGAGGATTAATCCCTAGCTTTTTAAGTTCATATTCAATGACTGAGTGGGGGATAGAGGGACAGACATTGGATAATATTAATCTTTGGCTAGGAGTGACTAGTCGACGGCCTGTAGTATTTGTTGGTTTATTTGGATTTTACCGTGATTGTTGATGAATGTGTTCACTAAATTTTCATTTGCCAAATATATACGTATTCTGTTGTTGGATAGCTTTGAGCAAAAAATTATGTTATTTGGTTGGATTGTTTGGCATAGTGCCTTTAGGTAATCTTCTAGCCTAGTGTTTTCGATTGCGTCGAATAGTATAGCTTGATTTCTGGACGGGAAATTGTTTGCTTTGGTTTGATGGTTTGCTACTGAGGAATATGTTTTGGGTTTTTGGGTTGTGTTATTAGTGGGTGTACACCCTATTTGAGATTTGTTGTCATCCATTTTTAAGTATCATTCAAGTTTACCTTAATACGGATCTATTATTTATATCTGATATTAAATTCAGATTTACTACTAGTTAATAATTGTTGTTTTACTAACTTTTAATAAAAAGTTAACCTGATATTCTTACTGTTTGTTGGTTCACTTTGAAATATACACTAATTACTTTTTAACTACTTATTTATTATTTCGGAGCGCACAACTGTTCTGTACAAAGGTTCGACACCGACCGGTAAGTTCGTTGTTTCAGCGCTACTGGTGTTAGTTGAGCTATCAGTTGGCGATTGTTTGTTGATGAGGTTGAATGTTTCACTCTGAACAATAGGCCATTTGAAGTCTCGTTGTAACGCACTGTTCGGTTATAACCTGATGTAAATATTTCATGTTTAAAAATGTGAATGTCAAATCGCGCATGGGCGACAGTTTAATTGAATTTAAATTCATGAAAATTTTACGTGATTTCGAAGGTTATTCGAATTCCGATTACTGTATAAGACGATGTCTGATATCAGATTTGGGGTAGGGAATGCGTTTAATTATCTGTTCATTCTTCGAACCGGACATGGCATTGACCTTGATAGTTCCCGTGCTTCCGGCTAGAACAGGTGGCTTGTGACAATTACTGATAGTGGTTCGCTAGAGAAAATCACGTGCGTGGAGGGCTAATATTGAAGTTTTGGAAAATTACTTTCCACCCTCTGAATGGGGGATTTTTGTTAAATTGGCCACTAGGTGATGTTTGGTTGAACTTTGACTGTGTTGGTTTTGTTGGGAACCAAACACCTTACCGTCTATACACGGGATATTTACGCAAATCCGTTGAAATCGGCCATTTTGGCATTCAGAAAACCAAAGCTACCGAATCTTCAGCTGCAGGTATACTGGGCTAGTATAGACTATACGTCTTCACCGAAGATAGTCGTGATTTGTTGTGGTAAGGGCCATACTGATATGAAGAAGATAAACCCTTTGTTTTTTTATGGATTTTTTTTGGACTGCTGGTTCCCGAAGCTCCATATCTGATGAGGATGAACAGTAGTCGCTGCTGATAGGATCAAGGGGATGGAAACTTCCCACCGTGGAACGGTTCGAATGTTACTGTTTATTTTTTGATAAATTGTTCAAGTAACGTTTTGTATATTTTTTTCATGAACAAGTAATGACATTTTCTTTCTCTTATATTAATTTTTTCATATAAATGGTTCAAATAAATAATCTTTGATATTTTGTACAGGGGATCAGGCGGTTAATTTTTTGTAATAAATAATGTTCAAGTAATTTTTGACATCTAGAGTTGGGGTTAATGGGTTTATTTGTTTGTACATACATTTCTGACATTTGGGACAGGGGATAATTGGTTTTCACATTTTTTTGGTACATTAAGAAGCTTCTGATATTTGGGATAGAGGATAATTGGTTTTCACATGTTTTGTACATTGATTCAGAAGTTTCTGATATTTGGGATAAGGGATAATTGCCTTTCACATGTTTGTATATTGCTTAAGACATTTCTGACATTTAGGATAGGGGATTCAGGGGAATTTATTTCTGGTATAATGGTAAGTTGGTACCACTTATGGAGCTCGATACGAATTACCAAATTATTGAAATTTCAATATGTATTCATTTACAACTAGCGGCTAAGGTTGAATAACTGTTGTTGGTGTTACTCTTGTAGTTAACAATGACTTCATTTGGTAGTACATTTATTTCCGTTATATTATAAGTATTCGTACACTTATAAATATAAATATTGTAAGCCCCTCAGGCATATGATTGTATTTCAGGCACCTGCTGAATTTATATGTAAATTCTCATATTAATTAATATGTATTGTTAACTTTTTTTATCAACCATTGTAACTTCAGGTATTAGATAAAACTGTGAATTTTGTATTAACTAACTTATTACATTTAGTTTGGACTCTGTCAACTATTGTAACTCATTATTCTTTTATTAACTGATATTTCAAATTTATATCGGATAACTTTTATAACGCCACCCATATTTTTTCAATTTGGCCCTCGGGCAATAAGGTGATTTATAAGTGTGTTTTGATAACCAGTCTTTAGCTTAAAACTTACATTGTATTAAACGTTTTATTGATATCCGGACTCCTGAATAAATCTGTGTTAACTGTCTGAGGTCTTTCATTGACTGAACCTGATTTTGGTAGTTTAGTTGGGTACATGTATAAATAAACTGGGTACGTCATTTGGATAATTTGGACTACCTGGCGCCCGTATTGGATCATCTTCATATTAAGCCCACCCCTTCTTCGGCATTGAGCAGCCGGTGACGAAACCCAATGGGCTTGGAAAATTGAAAAAAAAGTTTATTTTTTAACGAAAATAAATACAACTCAATTTTACAAGAATAATGGCGTTTATTTCAAGTCGATAGGATTAGTATTAACGAACTTATAAGGTTTAAAATCTGGGTATATTTTATACCACCCAAGATCCGTTCGAAATAGATGGATGCTACGTCATCAGCGCCGATTGAGTAGGAGAGCGGCCGGTCTGTTCTACAAAATGTTACTACTGGCTGAGTGGCTTTGACGACAAATAGAGTTGTTTTGCGAGTTAACGTGTTGATTTGATAATAAAAATGAAGCAGGGGTTTGTTCGTGCTCAATCAGACAACTTGCCCCAAATAGATTCCCTGACAATGGCTAGTTATTTTGCCACAAATAACGATTTTATAAGTGATGAAATCCGCGGCATAAAAGCATCAAGGTAAGAAGTTAAAATTGTATATATCAGTTATTTTCAAGGTGTTTTTCACTATCAATAATAATAATAATACGTCTTTTTTTCTTATATATTTGAGACCATAAATTTTACACTGCGCAATATTGTTAATTCAATCAATAAGTATATTTGAGAAAAACGATATTTTAGTTGAAATAATAGTTTGTATAACTGCGCGTGAAAAAAGTACTTTGCGTACGAGTTGTACACAATATTTTTTCTACAACCACGTTAATTAATGAGAGAAAATGATTTTATTTGAACTTTGAATAGTAAAAATTTATATTGTGTTGAATATAGAAAAACCAGGTAAACGTAGGTATAGTTATTATTGAAATTTCATCAATTTTGAATTGTTATGCCTGGTGTATTTGTTTTCATTAATTGTAATATTGGTGTCAGTCAACGAAATTCACTAAAAAGATAAAGTAATTGTCAAAAAATATTTGACATTGACATTTCCGTGGGCAAAGTGACATTTCCGTGCGGAAAAGTACCATAACGTATACTTTTCCCACACTCCACATCATTACCTACTTTTCTAACGGATATTAAAGGAATTAAGAAAAGGCCTACTTGGCGTATACAAATTTGTATAGAAAAGCGTGTTTTGCATAGATGTTGTAGAAAAATTTATTAACTTTTCAGGTCAGCTAGAGAATCTTATGGCGATAACGCAATAGGGTACGTGCAGTTGAAGAGGGGAGGTGATATATGCACAGTAAAAGCCCGAATTACACCGGAACATAAGGTTCGTAAGACACCGTATCACATTACTTTAATTTGTAACGCCAGTGTCACACGATCAAATTAGCATCAAATTAGCTTCAGTTTGGCTGTCAACTAGTTTGATAAAACTGTAGAATGACGTCACCAATTTGATGGGCAAAATGTAGACTGTCACACGATCAAATTTGCTTCAGTTTGGCACTCAACTAGTTTGATCAAACTATAAAATTACGTCATCAATTTGAAGTTGCTAGTTTGATGTATTTAGGAGCTCTCCTATTCGTATCAAACCAGACTGATGAAACTAGCATTTTCATTGGCCACTGCAAATTCCCTCCAAAAAATGCGTCCAAATAATCTACAACTGTTCGGAAATTCAAACAATCTAACCTATAAAAATATTTTATTTACTTGCAAACTCTTTGACCACGTAGTGACGATTGCGGACTTTTTCGTTCTTAGTTTTATTCGTGATAGGTATATTTTAGTGTTTAGTTTTTGTAGTGGACAATATGGCCTGGACAACTAGTGCTACCTCATTATTAATAGATTTATATCGGTCCTTTGAAGTACTATATAATGTTAGCGATCCTTTGTACCACAAGAAGTCGGCAAGGGCAACTGCTTTGGAGGCAATTGTAAAGGACATACAAGTGGTTCGTCCCGACACAACTGGTAATTATTTTTTAAAGCAAATTTGATAGTCAATTACATGTTTTTTATATATAATTATTTACAGTGAAAGAGGTCACTACCAAAATAAATAGCCTGCGAACGCAGTTTAGCAAGGAACTGCGCGACCTCAAGAATACGGCTAGTGGATCTGGATATAATGAATATGTGCCAAAAATGTCATTTTTTACACAGCTGTTGTTCCTCCAAGACCACTTTGAAAGTCGAAAGGGAGTTTCAAATGTGGGAGAAAGTGCAACAGCAACCTCGTATGAAAACATTATTCTGGAGGATTCTCAATTAATTGAAGTTTCGGTATGTTTTATTTATTTTTAGTATGAAAATGCAGGGTAATCAGAAAAACATGTTATAGTCATATTTTCTTTTAACTCGTGATTTACCAACTTTGGCAAAAGATGTTCCATATCATTGGCACTATTTGCAGAATGAGAAACTACCATTGAGTAAGTCCAGTATATAAATATGAATGGGGATATCAGATAGGGATGAATGTGTATGTGAAAAAGTGGCTGATTTAAAACTGTACTTTAGGAATATATTTGAAAATTAAAAAATATATATACATGAAAACAAACAGATCCTATAACTAAGAGCAGTAATTATACTACACAAATTAAAATAACGTTAAAAAAATATAATCTTGAGCAAATATTATGCATTACCAAATAAACATATTCACAAATTGTGTCTATTCACACTTTCTTGTTGCCATTCAACAGCTCCATTTGTGTTGAAATAAACTTGGAATTCTTCTCGAATAGCCCGTGTTCTTGCAGTGTTTCGGTTTCCATAAGTTTGTCTGGGAATACTTGTTAAATTTAATTCCAAATCTATGTCAGATCCATCAGCATACTTATTACATGTTGTCGCTAAGAAATTGTGCAAAATAACGGAAGAATGGGTTATTAATTGCACCTTCTCAACAGACACATTCATAGGCTTCAAAAATATCTGGAATCTGTTAGACAAAATTCCAAAAGTACTTTCTACTATTCGCCTTGCACGGCTCACCCTATAATTATATATTTTTTGTTCATTAGTTAAACCACGAAAACGATAGGGTTTCATTATATAATCCTTAAGAGGAAATGCATCGTCTGCAACTAAAACATATGGCACATTCATTTCTCTGCCAGGAAGAGGCACTGCTGTGGGCAAATTCAAAGTATTGTGTTCAAATGCTGTGCAAATTGGACTTCTTGCAAAAACACCACCATCGCTAATCCTACCGTTTGTTCCAATGTCCACCATAACGAATTTATAATTGGCATCTACTACAGCCATCAGAACTATGCTGTCTGTATTTTTATAGTTCCTATAAAATGAACCGTCCCTTCTGAATGGACGGAAAGTAATGTGCTTCCCATCCATTGCCCCAATGCAGTGGGGGAAATGCCACAATTTTTCATAATCGCCTGCTATGGTAGTCCATTCTTCAGGAGTATTTGGTACCTGAAAGTAACCACATAAAATTAGCTTTTTTTAAGTGTATTTCCTTGTTATAGGAACAGGAACCAGATTTTATAGAGTCTACACAAGTTTGTGTAAAATCTTCGACCCATTTACTTGGGTCAAGGCCAAGGGCAACTAACTCTTCCTCGTCAGAAGAGCCGGCCAAGAAGAGAGTGAAGAAGAAAGAAAAGGCCATGAATAATGAAAGTGAGACTCTCAACTTAATTGGGGAAACTTTACAAAAAATTGCTGGTAATGATGAGGGTTCCACTCCTAGCACTTCCCAAACATTTGCTAATTTTTTGGCTGGTAAGTTACAATATTTTTTTTTCACTAAAATGTTATTTATAACTTAATTCTTTTAACAGAAGAGTTGGATGCATTCAACAATGAGCAGCAAAAGAAGAAGTGCAAGAGAGCGATGCTCAGAATATTGTTGGAGCACCAAGAAATAGATGACGAATATTCATAACATACATAATTAGATTCAATTACTTTTCAAATATATATTTTACTTTAACTTATTTCTTGTTTTTCTACCCACCTTTAAGTATGTTTCTTGTAGAACCTCAACTATAACCATCAGAACTTCTTTTATAATTACACTTAATGTATTATGTGGAATTCTTGTAGACAAGGCCAATGTTTTCAGAGTTTCCCCTGTAGCAAGGTACCGTAAAGTAGCAATTAGGCTGAAACAATCCCAGAAAATAAAATAGCAACATTATTTTCAGCAAAAGTATGTTTCAATATTAAGCTTACCGATCTGTTGCAGGAATTGCCTGCCTCATTACAGTGTCTTCTTTGACAATTGACGGTTCTAATAAACTAAGTAGGAGATTAAATGTTGCTGCATCCATTCGCATATAATTGTTAAAATCATGAGGGTTTTCTGGGGCAAGTTCATATTTTATCAAATCAATAATGTTATTAGCTCCACCAGCAGCATTGGTTAGTTGGTTTCTTTTCTTGATCCATCCCCTAGACCATATTCTCTTCTGCTTTTTTTACTATCTTGTTTAGCTTTGATTATTTTTCGGTATAACACTATGCCTAAAGCTGCTATTGATAATGAAAACACAACTTTCTCTTTACCTTCCAGTTTCATTGTATAAACAAATCAAACAAACTCGAAAATCAATACATTTTTAACCTCAAAAGTGACAGTAACAGTCAAACTGATGAATATAGAGTCGGGCATCAAATTCGCAATGACGTCACCAGTTTGATGATTTGATCAAATTCAGTTTACTGCTAATTTGACCGTGTGACAGACCTCTAACGAAAGAATATCAGTGGTTCAATGTCACGACTGTGCTGCAAGTGCCGGAGGCTGTGAGCATGCTATTGCATTCTTATCTTGGATGCATCGACGAAGCGAAGAACCAGCTCCGACTTCTGTGAAGTGCTATTGGTCGAAATCAACATTGTCTTCAGTAGGTACCTCTATTAAGTTTTTAAAAATCAAAGATATTGCGAAGAGGTCAACTTCTACTGAAGATACCTATGGAGGATTTTTAAAGACAGTTATGGAAGAATCTAAACGAAGATATCTGGAAACTCAGTTAAGTAGCTACTTTTACGTTCCTTCCATTGCTATTGAACTAACTATTCATATTAATGACAATTGTTTCGATAAATCAATATCATCGTCAGAATGACAGAAGTTACATTTTATTTGATGCCTACCTGATGTTTAGTAGTTATTTTTGGCTAGACCAAGAAGTGACCTAACTTAATTGGAAAAATGATATCCAGGATATCACCATAGGGCTAATAATATCTAAGCTTCAATATTTGTAATATCACATCTTCTTCTTTTTTCTATAAACATATATTAAGTCAATCACAAGTTAGGTCACTTCTTGGTCTAGCCAAAAATAACTAGGGGAGGTCGGGTACAATTGTAACGCGGTACGAATGTGACAACACATAGAAAAACGTCTAGTGTAATTTTTTAAATTTGGCAACGTGGCCAGCAAATAGGTTGTAGTGTGAAGTAGTTTGCATGTTGATTAGAGCGGTCCATGTAATACGAGTCAAAAGTTATGTTAAATAGGTTGTTTTGAAGACAGGTACGTAAAATTTTAGTGTTTTGCCTTTTTATGTATAACCTATACCATGTTTACATTTATCGCAAAGAATTTATAGTTGACGTTTAGAGCAAACATGACTTTAAAAAGTCCTAATGCTAATTTGAGGTTACGACTTGTCTTGTTCTGGTAACTAAGCCAAACATTTCAAAATGTCGTTCGGGTACAAATGTAACAACACTAGTCGGTACAATTGTAACGTGTTACATTTGTACCCCTTATGTTGAGTTTATGAATTCCATGTTTCAGGGAACAATGCCATGCCAAAGAATTAGAAAAACCAACAGAAGTCCTTCAAATGAACTAATGGAAAGGGCAGCTAATCTAATAATGGAGGGAAATCTTTCACAACGACAGGTAGCAAGAGATTTAGATATTTGCCACGTAACACTTAACCGTTATATGAAAAAACGAAATAATGGTGAAATGCCAAAAATGGGTTACAATCCACACACGAGAATTTTATCAGAAGAACAAGAAGAAGCGTTTTTGAGATATATACGGATGTCTTCAGTTATATATTTTGGGCTAACGCCAAAAGAAATTCGTAAATTGGTTAGTAGTTCAAATAAAAGCCTAAAAAACCAATGTTTATTAAATTTTTGTTCCCAGGTGTATCAATTCGCGAAAGAAAACGAAATGGCGGTCCCTCCCAAATGGTCAGCAAATGGATAAGCTGGTAAGAACTGGTTTACAAATTTCATGCATAGACACCCTAATTTATCTATAAGAACTCCAGAGGCAACCAGCTATGCACGTGCGATTAACTTTAACAAAGTAAATGTCGGCAAATTCTACGATAATCTCTCAAATCTTCTTGAAAAATATAAATTTGAGGCCGCTGACATTTACAACGTCGACGAAACTGGGGTCACCACCGTACAAAAGCCAAACAAAATCGTTGCCATAAAAGGCACAAAACAAGTAGGTGCAGTTACTTCTGGAGAACGGGGCACTTTGGTAACTGTTTGCACAGCTGTTAGTGCTGTCGGAAACACTGTCCCCCCTCTCTTCATCTTCCCTCGCAAAAAATTTCAAGCACATTTTATAAGCAATGGTCCCCCAGGATGTATCGGTGAGGCGAATGGCTCCGGCTGGATGAACGAAGATACGTTTTTAATTTTCATGAAACACTTCGTAAAGCATGTGAGACCCACACCTGAAAAAAAAGTTCTACTTTTGTTGGACAATCATGATTCCCACCTATATGTGCCAACTATAGAGTTCTGTAGAGCTAATGGAGTTGTTTTATTGTCGTTCCCCCCACATACATCGCAAAAGTTACAGCCGTTGGACCGTGGTGTCTACGGTCCTTTCAAACATTACGTCAATGGTGCAATGGACAATTGGATGAAATCGCATCCGGGTCAGACAATGACTATATACGATATCCCCGGTGTAGTTGCTGAGGCATTTCCAAAAGCAACAACACCCACAAATATTATGGGAGGATTCAGGGTGTCAGGAATTTGGCCCTTTAACAGGGATATTTTTGGAGACGACGAATTTTCGCCTTCATCTGTAACTGACAGGGATTTACTAGAAAATAACTTAGTAGAAACTACGGCTACAAGCAATGAAAATGACGGAAGTGTCGCAAATGTAGCTATACCAGGTCCCAGCAGAAGACCAGATAACCCAGAAGATCTGAATCAATCCTTTCGGGTTCTTGAACAAATTCACCCTCTTCCAAAGGCAGCAGGTGGCATAAAAAAGCAAATTACGAAGAGAAGAAAGAAGCATAGTGCTATTTTAACAGATACGCCAGAAAAGCTGATTCTCGAAGAAGAACAGAGTAAGAGGAAACAGAAAGCAAACACCATCAAAAGAAATGTAGTGGAAAATGAAGATGAAGCAAAAACCAAAAAACTTAAAGGCACAAATAATAAAAGTTTATCTAGGAAGTCTAAAAAGATCGATGGTAGACTAGGTTCCTCTCGTGTGACAGATGAAGAAACGGAAGATTCTGAAATGGAAGATTCTGAAACAGAAGATTCATTTTGCCTATATTGCTTTAAACCCTACACCGGGAAACCCAAAGCGACATGGATTCAGTGTAATGAGTGCAAACAATGGGCACACGAATCATGTGTTCATAAGCTACGATCCGACTTTTTCTATTATTTGAACTGCGATGATGATGATGATGAGAGTAGAGTGACTAGTGTTTATTTTTTATTTAATTTAAATGAAAATAATCTTGTTTTATATTCTTTTTTTAATTAAGAATATGGCTTTAATGTGAAATGATTCCAATTGGTTTAGTTTTAGAATCATAATGTTTCACTAAATATGTATTCTTAATTTTTTTCACTAATAAATATTATTTTCAATAGTTTCAGACTTTGTTACATTTGACCCCCGTGCATGTTACAATTGTCACACCTGCGGGTACGATTGTAACATTCTGTCCCACCACATTATATATATTTTTTCTTGTTAATGAAGTGACCAACATCATTAATATTAATTATTTCTATAGCGATATCTTTGGCACACATGGAGGCATTTATGTTTCTTTTTAATTTTATAGACAGTAACAGAAAAAAATCATAAGTGAAAATTGTTACAACTGTACCCGACCTCCCCTACTAAACATCAGGTAGGCATCAAATGAAATGTAACTTCTGTCATTCTGACGATGATATTCAGTTATCGAAACAATTGTCAATTTTCTAGAATTTTCAATAACTTTTATTATATTGTGAAATTAACTAGAAACCGTGAGTTTCATTTAAAACACTAATATGAGCAGATTCCACGAAGTAAGGGTCGAGACAGTTAATTTCATTAACAATTCATAGATTATTTCACGCGTTTAAAAACACAGGACCATGTGCATCTGATGTTAATCTTTTTATAAGATATTCTTCAAACCATATGAATAGTGATGCATGTAATGAAGTATACAAACTTGCCACAGGACAAGCTGCTTGCCCATTGTGGCACTAAATTCGTTATGGTCGTATCACTGCCTCTAAAGCGTACCAAGCAAGCCATTGTAACACTTTCGATGGATCACTGGTCGAGAGTATGCGTGTTCTCAAGCAAATTCCAATCTTGCTACTAGATGTTCTCTGGTAAGACGTGGACCTCTAGCTGGCACTCTGAGTCGTATACCTGCTTCTCTCAGCCTATTTCGAACTGTTTGTAGGGTTATTCGGAGATTATGAGCAGCCAACAGATCTGTTTGCAGCCTTAGAGCGGTGCCTAACGCCGTTAACCTCAAATAACGATCATCTACTAGCGAGTTTATCCTTCCGCTGCCTTGTCCGGGTTTTCTGGTTAGCTGCCCTGTTTCTTGGTAGCGAATAACAACTCTGGATATGGTGCTTTTTTGAACTCCAATTACTCATCTTTGACTGCGGCCATCTTGTATGAGCGCGACGATTCTAGCGGCTTCTTCATTCGTCACATGCCTTGTTAAACGTTGAGGCACATCCATTATTAACAAAATAAATTTAAATTTTCACTATACAATAACACAATATGCTTAGAAAGTTCTCGATTTCAATGAATACTCGAGCATTTTTGCTTCCAAGAAAATTTGTAAGAAATTGTGATAATTTTTTGCCCATGATAAGAAACCAGAAATATCTATTAGGTTGATACATATTCAGATTGTCCCAAAATACTGAAATTAAGTATTAAAAATATCCTAAAATACCATTTATGCGATAATTTTTGTATTGTGTATATCTAAAAAGAGAATTTTTTACAGCGGGAAAGAGATTGTAGAGGTACAGATAGAGCAGAAAATATGGGATTTATGGGTTTATTATTTTTGATTGGGACTAAAAAAAATGAGTACGACAAATTTGTCCGAAGTATTCGCAAGAGACGGACCAGGAATCGAAATATGTAGAGCTGTTATGTCCCTAAAAAGATTTATCTTTTTACTCACGGCCATTACATTCGACGAACAAAGCACCAAAGAAAGAAAAAAATCAGATAAATTAGCAGCAGTACGAACATTTTTTGACAAATTTATAAAAAATTGCAAACAGTCGTATTCACTTGGAGAATTTATTACGATAGATGAAAAATTAGAAGCATACTGGGGTAGATGCTCTTTTATACAATACATACCGAATAAACCGGCCAAATATGGCATCAAAATATATGCTTTGGTTGAGTCGAAAACTTTCTACACGTATAATTTAGAAATATATTCTGGTAAGCAGCCTGCCGGACCATTTCAAGTCAGTAATTCGCCTTCTGATGTACTACTTCGATTGGTAGATGGTTTAGAGCATTCCAATAGGAATTTAACATGTGATAACTGGTATTCCAGTTGTGAGTTGAGTAAATCTCTATTAGAAAAAGGTATCACGTTTATTGGAACTCTAAAAAAGAATAAAAGCGAAGTTCCCGTGGAAAATTTACCAAATAAATCCAGAGCTGTTGGATCGTCTTTATTTGGGTTTCAAGAAAATCTACTGCTACAAATAGATGAAATAAGGGGATTATTCTCATCAATAAAGAGACAATAATGTACTTACATCCAATGTGAAATTATTTTCCTTTATGTAGAACATAAGATTGAAGAACTCATCACATGGCATCAGTCAGGGAAAATTGACATTCAAATTAGCAGTAATAATAACCACATTAAGGCTGTTATTAGATAATATAATAATAAAAACACTAAACATGCACGAGATTAATATCGTAAAATCATTTTAAACAACCACAACCGAAACCGACGCTACAAGGCAGGAATCTTTCCCTCTAAGACGGAAATGGAAACGGGTAAACGACATCCACTGGTACCAACAGTTCACGGTAGTCGTCATTAAGCAATTTCTCGAGACGTGAGAGCGGCGCTATGGTTCTATCTACCAGCACCAATAGAACTGGAAAGGGGGGAAGGTTCAGGCCGTATTATATACGGCTAGAAGAAGATTCCCCTTAAACGTGCACTCTATATGAGATTCGAAAAAGATTAATTGAATGACAGCTGAGATGTAAACAATTGGATTGTTGATGTATTGTCGTATACATATTGGTTGCACAATTGCATTATTAAGGTAACAACAATAATAATATTAACATTAATAAAAACATACATTGAATACAGTGGTATTGACCACACAATTACCCTGATAATTAATTGAATGATAGTAGCGAGGTGTTGTTATTTTGTGTACCTTGGAAGGCGTTTATGTTGTGACAGTAAAAAGGAATAAATCTCACTCAAATGATTGATATCTGTTTTTTTTATTTATGCAATTACTTGACTGTGAGATGAAGGCCACTTGTAAGAAGTTTCTCTTGGTTTTATGTGACTCAATAGCCAACACTTTCACTGATTCAAAGTCCATTCGATGGTCTAAAGTGTTAACATGTTCTGCGAGTGCGTACCTTTCAGGATGTAACCTGCAATCACTCTTATGTGAGACTATACGGTTAGAAAGTGATCTCATAGTCTGGCCGATATAGTGTTTATCACAATCACCATAGCGCCGCTCTCACGTCTCGAGAAATTGCTTAATGACGACTACCGTGAACTGTTGGTACCAGTGAATGTCGTTTACCCGTTTCCATTTCCCTCTTAGAGGGAAAGATTCCTGCCTTGTAGCGTCGGTTTCGGTTGTTTAAAATGATTTTACGATATTAATATCGTGCAAGTTTAGTATTTTTATTACTATATTATCTTATAACAGCCTTAATGTGGTTATTATTACTGCTAATTTGAATGTCAATTTTCCCTGACTGATGCCATGTGATGAGTTCTTCAATCTTATGTTCAGCATAAAGGAAAATAATTTCACATTGGGTGTAAGTACATTATTGTCTCTTTATTGATGGAGTTGAGAATAATCCCCTTTTTTCCTCTATTTGTAGCATCCCTGATGATGAGAACGAACGTTTTCGAAAGCTTGGATAAAAAACAATAAAGAATTCTCTTTTTCTCTGTTGCTGCATTCTCCAATATTTTTGAGTTTTATTCCTAACTTTCATTTAATAACTTCGATTTTTTTAATGTCCTTTTTGTTATACATAAATAAGAATCATGCTTTTTGGAGCTCATAACTTACAACATTTTACATTAAATATAATTGTTAATGACACCAAAATTTGAAACAAATATGGATGGTGTTCTTTGATACTAATTTTGTTATCCACTTTTGACAGGAAAAACTTACACTTAGCTACGTGCGACTCGGTTCCTATCTATATCGGTATCTCCATGTGTGTTATAAGTTAGACTAAGTTATAACTAAAGTTAATTTAAAAACCAAGTTAATCCATTAAAGTGGACGTAAGTAGTGGGGGCGAGCCAGACTTCGACAATACAAGCAGAATTATACCTCCAAAACCCAGCAATAACCCTCTAAATTTAATAATGGATGTAAATGCTTTATGCAAAGGTATTGAAAAATCAAAAAATAGAACCACGAAAAATAATAGTTATGATTCGATAAGTGGAAATAACAGTTCAACTTACACGTTTGAAAATAACCATACCCAACAAGAATTCGGATAAAAACAGATTCGTAGAGCTTATTATTATCAACACATACTGCCATGGGCCATTTCATGTTTATATTGAAAATAATAGGCCAGAATTTCAATGTAAATTGAATGCTATAAAAGTTGGCGAAATTATTCTCAATGAACATGGAGAATTGGACAAAAAAATTAAACAGATTCAGTCGATTGGTAAATATAGGATTAGAGTTATCATGAGATATCACTCCAGTTCAAATATTTTGTTAAAATCTACAGCATTAAAAAATATGATTTTGTCGCATATATCGCCAAAGTTATGATTTCTAGACAAGGTATAGTGAAACAAATAGAGTTAGATTTAACAGAAGAGTATATTAAAAGAAGAATTCTAACTTACGACCACCATATCAAATTTGAAGTAGATTTTATCAAAAGAATGAACAGAAGAATTAAGGACTCAAATGGAGAAACAATACTGACACCAACCAATACCATAATGGCCTCTTTGAATGTCAAAATTTGCCAAAATATAAAATAATGAACAAAGTATTATATGCACTTCAAGCTTATCAACAAGAAGTTGTCTTATGTAAAAATTGTTTCCGATACGGGCATATAGGATGTCAGTGTAAAAGCAACCAAAGATGCCTTAAATGCGGAGATAATCACCCGACCGACATATGTACAGAAACAGAGTTAAAATGCCTGACATATAGGGGAAACCATTATGCAAATAATTTAAAAGAATGTATTGAGTTTATTGAGCAGAATGGAATAAAAAATATAATGACAAACACAAATTGTTCATATAGAGATGCAAGTCTCCAAATTCCAGGAACAAGGTATTCAGACATATTAACTTCAGGATCCGCATCTTCGACATGTAACCAAATAATGG
Source organism: Galeruca laticollis (assembly GCA_963921935.1). NCBI lineage: Eukaryota > Metazoa > Arthropoda > Insecta > Coleoptera > Chrysomelidae > Galeruca > Galeruca laticollis. The sequence goes on from OY998181.1 coordinate 144,485,555, forward strand.
CTAACAATAATATATCGAGTTTCAATTTCCCTCCTCTAACTCCGGCAACTCTATCCCAAAACTGTTAATTCTTCACCTATATCTCAACCAACTAGATTACCGATACCAGTTTACTATAATACGGCTGTAAATAGATCATCATTCATACAACAAACATCTCAACAGGGGCTTAAAAGGATAAGATCCAACTCTACGGACCTCCTCACACAACAACGTAATCAAATATCATCCCCAATAAATATTCACACCAAAGGCAAGGCATCATTTAGAAGATACAGAGAATCAAATTATTTTCTTAGTACAGTACTAAACATTATATTATCGGTTGTTGATTCCATAAAAAATAAAAAAATTTAATTACAAGAATCTGATATTAAAGCAATGTTTAAAACTAATGTTAACCTTAACCTTCCGTTGGTCGCGCCCGGTCTCAGGGACCGGGGCATAATAAACTAATGCCTATTTTTCTAAATATCGGAGTGAGAGATAGCGGGGATCGTCTACCTTCCTAACGCAGCTTTCTTTTAGCGGCAGTACGTAAGTGAGCGCCGTGGGAGTAAGGTAGTATGTGTTAGGGCGTTTCCCGGAATCTCAGACCGGCGCGACTATTAGTGATACATTATTTATGTGTACTCTGAAAGCGAATTTTCAAAAGAATGGCGAGTTATGAGCAAGAAGAAGCCCGTCTTAGGCAGTTGATGGAAGAAGCGTTTGACGAGGAAAGTGTGGCAGATGTTTGCGATGACCAATCCGATTGTGATGAATCTGATCACGAGCAGCAATCAGATCATGACACGGATACCGAAAGAGAAATTAGCGACACGGAAGAAGCAGAGTATAGTGAACCTTTGCCATATTATAAGGGTATTAATTTTAAAATATATTCTTAGTTAAGTTTCTACTATATTTTGTTTTTAGGAAAGGATGGATCGGTATGGAAGAAACATCCACCAAGTCGTAAAACTGTGAGAACAAGAAAAGAGAACATAATAAAAAGATTACCCGGATGTACTTCAGTAACTAAACCTCTAAAAGAAATTTTTGATATATTTAACTACTTCATAAATGAGGAAATGGTTCAATTAATTGTAGATTCAACAAACACGTTCATTGAGTCGATCAGATCAAACTATGCCAGAGATAGAGATGCGCTTCCCACCAATTCCGTAGAAATACGAGCCTTATTTGGCTTACCGCCGATTTGTGGGACAGGAATGGTTATGGCGTGGAAATGTTACATCTTGGAATGTCACTGCAAAGGTTTCGATTTTTACTAAGGTGCCTCAGATTCGACGATAAAAATACACGTGAAGAACGGCGAAAAACTGACAAACTAGCTCCGATCCGTAGTCTGTTTGATATGTTTGTAGAAAACTGTCAAAACGGATATCACTTGTCTGAGTATGTTACGATTGATGAAATGTTGCCTGGTTTTAGAGGGCGATGTAGCTTTAGGCAATACATACCATCAAAGCCCAATAAATATGGCATAAAGTTATTCGCCTTATGTGATGCTAAGATGTTTTATACATCAAAACTCGAAGTTTATGTTGGAAAGCAGCCAGAAGGGCCATATGAAATGTCTAATAAGCCAGAAGATATAGTACTTAGAACTTGTCAACACCTTTCGGGCTCCAATCGAAACATAACCATGGAAAACTGGTTCACTTCGGTCCCTTTAGCTCGAAAATTACTTACAGACTATAAACTGACTTCCATTGGAACCCTTAGAAAAAACAAAAGGGAATTACCCGATGAATTTTCAAAGCCTGCAAAAAGACCCGAACATACTAGCATGTTTGGTTTTACTGAAGACTGTACCATCGTCTCATATATACCTAAAAAAAAGAAGAATGTCATTATGCTCTCTACTATGCATCACCACGATGATATAGATGAAAGTACAGGAGACCATCAGAAACCGGTTATTATCACTACGTATAACTCAACAAAAGGAGGTGTGGACGTCGTGGACAAACTCATCGCTACTTATAATTGTTCAAGAACTACGCGGAGATGGCCAATGGTTTTACTCTATCTGATTCTAAATGTCACTGGGATTAACTCGCAAGTAATTTACTTCTCCAATCATCCAGATACCAAATATGCCAGAAGATTTTTTTTGAAAATGTGGTCCGAAGAACTTATTCGCCCCCATTTGAAAGTCCGTGCTCTCCAGACTAATCTTCCGCGAAGTTTAAGGGCCCGTTTGCTAGATTTTTCCGACCCACCAGCCGACGTACCAGTAGAAAATGTTAGACCAGGTAGATGCGCTTATTGCGATTGGAGAAAAAACCGAAAAACCAAGTATTGTTGTTTTAAATGCAGTACTTATATGTGTTTAGAGCACATTGTCCCTATTTGTCAAACTTGCCGCGACAATGTAGTTTAGTTGTTTTTGTACCATGTATTCAACATTTATTTATATAAAATGGAAAGTTCATATTATTTTTGTACTAATTAAGGTCCATGTAGTTTATTTTATGTTACGTTACTTAAATATGTAATACCTGCAATGTTTCTTTGTAACAACATAATACTTTTATTTGATTTATATTAAAAAATCTAAATATAGCATGTTTTTCTATAGCTCACATGAAAAATGACATTTATTTTCACTAATTCCCAATTTAACTAAACCCGGTCTAGGAGACCGGCGCGACTATTTGACTCATAAATTAAGGCGCGACCAACGGAAGGTTAATCAACTGAAATCTAATGTATAAGAATTTAACATTGTGTCAGTGGAATTGCATATCAACGATTTCAAACAAACGCAATATATTATATTTAATAAATGAACAAAAAGTTGATATCGCATACTGTTCAGAAACACAATTTCTTGTATAAGATTTAGGTCAATTTCTTGAACGCCAGTATCATACAGCAAATTGTTTCAAATACGTAGAATGAATCGAAAATTGTACCGGAAAATAGAACATGATCTATTTCTACACAATGTGTGGCTAGGCCGAGCGCATGCGCAGTTGGGATATATTATAATGGCTTCTAACCTAAACTAGTTGATTGTTTACACTCTTACAGTTACAGTTTTAGATTTACGTTTATCGCTTTGTGGTTGTTTGTTAGTTGTTTTGTAGGCGTTTAAGGGTTTTGTTGTTATTTTAGATTATTGTGACTACTGTTTTGTATTAATTAACTAACAGTTTCTGTGCGTGCTCTGAAAAAATTATTTGGTGGATATGAATGCAATCAACCACCTTTGTATTTGTGATGTTTCAGAGTGGTAAGAAATTATAACTTACAAGTAAGGCACGTTTCGCAATTCATTAGTATCTGCTCTATTTAAGGATGTTTTAGTCAAGTGAACAGACTGCTCTGCTAATAGAGTTATGAGATTCATCCATGTCTGTACATGGTGAAGCATCCTGATTACCATAATAAACTTAAAAGAAGTGCTGCTGTAACCAACATATTAAGCGCCATGAGAGCCCTCAGGCCTAATGTAACGGACGCAAATTGTTTTGTAAGAACGGAGACAATTTTTTTGGTTCTTTTAAAACAAAAAATATCTGTGATTATGACTATTTCAAATTTTTTTCAGACTTGGGTTTACGAATTTGCTGATGATGGGGTTTGCTAACCTATACCAGAGAGAACTAAAAGTGATGATTGCGGACATTCAGGTGGTACGACCTACACTTCATTTCACGCAGTAGCGAGAACAAGTAATGCTCAGAAGAAACCGATACCAACAGCTACCAAGACAAGTAAGCGGCTAAAAAAATATTTAGGCAGCCAAGAAATTGAGTTGCTCCAAACAGTTTCAGATAACCTTGGCAAACTGCCTGAATGTATACAAAAAGAAACGCCACAGGCCACGGTTGGGTTTCGGCTCCGGGGACCGTTTTTATATACACGTATCAAGAAGACATGGAGACTTCATTTTCGGTATAGGGCATATAGGATGCGTAAAATCTCAAAAAAACACATTAAAAAAAAATTCACCCTCGGGGGCGGTTTTTTTTGGGGGGCGGCTACCCTTATTTTTGGAAAAATTGAAATTTCAACGACGTCATCGTTTTCCTTGAATTTTTTTATATACGGCCCTGAATTTTCATAATTTTATCTCAAACTTGAAATTTTTGCTCAAGTATGGACTTTGACAAAATTTCAGAAAAAAGCGAGGGTTTCGGCTCTGGGGACACTCTGTTATATGAAAAACGGGAAGACATGGAGACTTCATTTTCGGGATAGGGCATATAGAACGCGTGAAATTTCGAAAAAACACATTAAAAAAAATTCAATCTCGGGGGCGGTTTTTTTAAGGGGCGGCTACCCTTATTTTTGGAAAAATTGAAATTTCAACGACGTCATCGTTTTCCTTGAATTTTGTTATATACGGCCCTAAATTTTCATAATTTTATCTCAAACTTGAAATTTTTGCTCAAGTATGGACTTTGACAAAATTTCAGAAAAAAGCGAGGGTTTCGGCTCTGGGGACACTCTGTTATATGAAAAACGGGAAGACATGGAGACTTCATTTTCGGGATAGGGCATATAGAACGCGTGAAATTTCAAAAAAACGCATGAAATAAAAAATTCACCGTCGGGGGCGGTTTTTTTGGGGGGCGGCTACCCTTATTTTTGGGAAAACTGAAATTCCAACGACGTCATCGTTTTCCTTGAATTTTTTTATATACGGCCCTAAATTTTCATAATTTTATCTCAAACTTGGAATTTTTCTCAAGTATGGACTTTGACAAAATTTCAGAAAAAAGCGAGGGTTTCGGCTCTGGGGACACTATGTTATATGAAAAACGGGAAGACATGGAGACTTCATTTTCGGGATAGGGCATATAGAACGCGTGAAATTTCGAAAAAACACATTAAAAAAAAATTCTGAAACTGAAATTCCAACGACGTCATCGTTTTTCTTGAATTTTTTTATATACGGCCCTAAATTTTCATAATTTTATCTCAAACTTGAAAACATTTTATAAGCAGATTTCCGCACCACCCATGAGGTACTGCTTTTAGCGCGTTACTTTTATTGAGTGGGTATTCGCCAGAAGCCCTATCATCCCACATAAATTAACAGTATTTTAATATTAGTGTTTTTAAATGAAACTCACGGTCTCTAGTTAATTCCACAAAATAATAAACAACAATAAACTCTGTAAAAAACAATTTAATAAATAAATGAAAATAAACTTTGTAAAAACTCAACAATAAACCCTGTAAAAAACAATTTCATAAATAAATGAAAATAAACTTTGTAAAAACTCAACAATAAACCCTGTAAAAAACAATTTAATAAATAAATGAAAACAAACTTTGTAAAAACTCAACAATAAACCCTGTAAAAAATAATTAAGATCTAACTAAGTAAATAAAAAATTTCAATTTGCGATACACTCGTGGCAGTCACACTCCTCCATTTCTTCTTTCTTCACCTTCATCGGCTTTTTTCCAACACCTGGATGTACTCTTTCCAGGTCTCGGAGGAATCTTTCTAGCTTTGCTTTTACCTCGTTCAATGGATCTTGAATATTTTTTCGGTACATCCAGGATCCTATGTATTGATCAGCCGTAGCAATGTTGTTTGAACTTTTTATTTGTTCTTTTAAATCTCTCCAACATCTCTCAATTGTTTGTGTGTGATCTCTATATCGCACTTGCTTAAATCAACAAGAAATACTTTTTTCAAACATACATTCGTATTAAACTCGGGAGTGACAAAAAAAGCTATTTAGAAAAAATGTATATTGTTGAATAACTAAAACAATATATAGTATGTACAAAAAGTACGAGGAGTAATAAACCCTAATTAAGTATGCAAAACCTTTACAGGGAGCACCATGAAATTTTTGATAAATCTCTTACTTTAAATTACATTTCTTCCGTAAATCTAAAAACCAGGTAGATCGACCCCGTATTTTTTTCAGTTGTAGCAAAGTTTAGGGTTTATTCATTGTTAAAGGATTAGCAGATAAGCAATAACGCAATGCAGTGGTGTGTATTTTGGGAAAAAAATACGTTTTAAATTATAATATAATAAAAAATGAAAAGAAATAATTATTGGAATACATTTATTACTTACATTTTATTCTATATTCCACTCGGAAGAGGAAGAATCGTTGTTGACATTAATAATAATAGGGTCGATTAAATCATCACAAATATTGTCAATTTTCCAGATATTTGTCTCTACTTTGATAACATGCTCGATACAGTTTGTCCAATTTTCCTTACTCACATGACTTACAGCACTCTCAAACAATTTCACAACATCGTTTATTTTAAAAGTAGTATTTTTTTTCCAACTTCCCCCTTTACCTGAGCCCATATTAATTCTATGGGATTAAGTTCACAATGATAAGGGGGAAGTCGAAGAACTGATATACCACGAGAAGAAGCTATTTCTTCTACAATGTAGGTTTTGTATTTATTCTTGTTCATTTTTGCAATTCTGTAAAGTTCTTTCCTTAGTGGATCTTTTGGAAACTTAATATTTTTCGAAATAAGCCACTCCAAAAGCTCTGCTTTACGCCAACGACTTGTGGGCATCGCTTCTCGTAACCGTGAACGGTAACTTGCGTTGTCCATAACAATAACAGCCCCTTTTGGAACCAGATCCAACATTTGAACAAACCATTCCTCGAAGACATCCCCATTCATATCTTCGTGATAGTCCCCCGTTTGTTTTGAAATAAAAGTTAATAATCCACCATCAACAAAACCTTCAGAACTTCCAACATGGACAATGATAAGTCTTTTTCCTTTTCCAGATGGTGGCTGCAAACCTAACGACAAACCTTCCACGAATGCCTGCCTTCCGCTATGAATGTTTTCATCTTGCCAAGATTTGGAAACTGTATATCCAGCATTTATCCATGTTTCGTCTAAGTAGAAGATTTTCAAATTTTGTTCTCTGGCATGTCGAATGCTTCTGAAATAGTCTCTTCTCCAAAAAACGATTTCCGGTTTATCTATCAAGAGAGATTTTCTATTATGTTTTGTATATCTGAAACCCACATTTTTCAAAAGTTTGCATAATGTCATTCTGGAGAGTTTTGGATAGTTCGTATCTTCTTGCACTGATGTCATAATTTTGTGTTGGAATTTCCTTTCGTAAGTAAAATCCATGGACTTTACGCCTTAGTCTTTGTTTTAATGACTCATCGATCTCAATTAGTTTTCGGCCTGAAGCAGTTTTAGGGGGTTGAAGAGTTCCATTCTTGCTTTCTTTTAGTAATCTATAAATTGTTGATTTACCAACACACAACATAGCAGCCGTTAATTCCACAATATCATCAACACTTGCACATGGATCCTTGTTTTTCAATGATATATAACAATTCAATATAAGAATTTTTTCATTTAAAGATAATGGACCTGTTTTTGGTCGTTTAGATGGTCCTTGGCTTATCGACATTGTTTGGTACTTGCACAATTAACATTCAACAAATGTTTTAAATATATTCCAACTGTTTACAATATTATGACAACCATACAACTTCATACAACTTTACTCAAAGAACTAATACTAAGTACTGATTTAATGTACCTACTTTCTTTTAAAATAATATTCCCGATAATGTTTCTAAGAAAACTGGGTTGTTTGGAAAATCCCTCTCAATAATCGAATAATCTGTAAATAGGTGTAATCGTATTAAGCCGATTACAGTAGGCCACATGCCATTTAAAATTTCTGAGAAAAATTCCCCAAACACTACATATAGGAGTAATACAAATAAAAAATATTATGAATAAACGGGCATATCCGAACTCTGCCACAAAATAAAATTTTACCTGACTTGTATCAATTTGAGGATTACTGAAATGTTCGAACTGTGCCGCAACCATTTAGTTTAATCCTATTAGAGTCATTAGGGTTTATAATAGATAAAATCGGAGGCCCATAGAATTATGTATATTTCTGAAAGGTTTCAAAGATTTCTTGAATTAAATATTTTGAAGAAATCTTGATTGTTTTGATCGATATTTAGGGGATTAGGGGAAGGATGTTGATGCACTTACACTATTGCCTAAAAATCAGGAAGAAGTATTTAATAGTGTTCGTGAATTACAATTACGAACGAACCGAGAAGAGGAATTTCTATTAACAGCAGACCAGGTATTTAAAATTATTGTGTTCTCCTGTTTTTCCAACCTTAATTTTTTATGTAATTCGGATTGTATTTTGATGGATGGGACTTTTAAATACTGTTCAACTTTTTTTTACCAAATGTTTACCATTCATGGTTTTAAAAACGGCTATTACGTACCTTTTGTTTTTTGTTTGCTGCCGGACAAATCAAGTCAAACATATTCAAATTTGTTTTTAATTTTAAGACAAAAATGTAAAGAAGTAGGCTTAAATTTTCAACCTAAAGAAGTCGTAGTAGATTTTGAACTAAGCATTCATAACGCTATATATGAACGTTTTGGCAGAGATTTGTTTACCAGAAACCTCAAACAGGACTGCTTTGAAAATTTTTTTCGGCAAATTCGAAATTCATGCGGAAACGTAAAAATCCCACCCCCATACAGTTTTGCCGATCATTCAAGGAACTCTGCTTTGCGATATTTTGATCAAGCTGATGGCGCAAACTGTATGGAAGATAATAATGAGGTGTTATTACAGCTTAGTCCGAAACTTTTGGAACAATGTGATGAAATATTATGTGTACCCAAATCAATTTATAACCCACTTAAAGTATTTTCAGTTGACTACAGAAAGCTGAAAAGCGTAGAGGGCAATGCTCTTTTTATGTAACGGGATACTTTTAAAAAAAATGTTTGGTACAGCATAGTTGTGAAACATGTATTGATTCTAGTAAATCTAATATGTTGGGAAAGCAAGAAACAACATTCTGTCAGCTAAAATCGTACACTCAATCTACATCTGATTTGAGAGGACTAATAATTCCATTTAAAAACATTACAGAATATGTTTGTGAATTAGAGGATATATTTACTAGTTAATTAAGCGAGTTGGCATATTGTGAAAATGTGGGACAAAACTAAAACAATACTTTAAAACAGTTCCTTTCAACCATCCATGTGAAAGTTTTCCTTTAGATTATTTTATATCTTCATATACGAGAGTTAGAATTTACTTTTCTTTAAAGTTTACCAATCAAAACATGACAACTTGCGGAATAAACAAAAAAAATTCGAAACTCCATTCTGCAACATTTTTAATATATTGTTGTAAACAATATTGTATTATAATAATTATAATTTTAAAATAAACCTAGAATGCTAACTTTAATGTGATTTCTACCTTTTGAACACTCCTGGTATTGTAAAAGCATCCTTGTCGATATCACCAGCCTTTTTTACTTATTAAATACCCCTTGTTTTCGTTGGAGTGCTGGCTGCCTGGTTGTTATCTGCGGGTGTTAGCGGCACACTTGGTTCTTGAAATAAAAAAGTGCCGACATGAACTGTTATTTTAATCTGTAAACTTTGATAAAAGCCAGTTCACATAACAAATGTGGTTTTTGGACATTTCAAATGAATAGACAAAAACGATGTTTAGTTATCATTTGAGTTTTAGTTGCACTCGTGGTAGGTTGAAACTCAATTCGGTGCTCTAGGGGTTAAAAGAAATATCATTCATTTGCTTTCATTTTATTATCTTTAAATTTCACTAGAGGATTTCTAAAAATGGATGAAATTTTTAGAAATATAGATATCAACTTTTACTCCTTAGGCGCCTTTTTGGGAACGAATGTGTTAGGTCAGGAAGAATCGCGACAACGAGGAAGAATCATTTTTGAAATGTACAAGGTGGTGCCCACAAGAGATACACCAGCAAACTGTCCTGATTGTGGTGCTCAACTGAGAACGACGACGGATACAAAAAGACATGGATTTAGATATGAATGCCGGAATCATGGAAGGAAAAGATTCAGTCCGTATAATAATACGTTTATGGCACACGTGAGAACAAATCACAACATGGGCGAAGACATCGTCGTCAGAATAATTTACCATTGGCTGAGAAGAATGCCACTTGTAGCCTTGTTAGAAGATTTGAAAATTTCTCGCGAAACTGCCGTGTATTGGTATGGTTTTTGTAGAGATGCCGCATGTGCTATTGCATGGCATGAGTACGTACCCATCGGGAGACCACAAGATATCGTCGAAGTGGATGAAACACATCTTTTTAAAAGAAAATACCAGGTTGGACGTTTGAATGAATGGAATCATGTCTGGGTCGTAGGAGGAATCAGCCGCACAACAAAGAGGCGGTTCGCCGTAATGGTTAGACGCAGAAACGAAGATACACTTACGAATTTACTTGGGGAATGTGTGGACCATTCCTCATATCTCTGCACAGACCTTTGGAGAGGATACAACGAGTGCCACGAAGTTTTCAACGGACATGGAAAGGTAAATCACTCGCAAAACTTCGTGAATCCACCGCAAGATGAGCCTCCACATTGGGCACCACCGGGAAGATTCAACGTGGAATGTTTGGATGGAAAATGGGATGGACCTCCTCCCCAACCTGGTATGCAGCCGTATAGAGATCACACACAAACAATTGAGAGATGTTGGAGAGATTTAAAAGAACAAATAAAAAGTACAAACAACATTGCTACGGCTGATCAATACATAGGATCCTGGATGTACCGAAAAAATATTCTAGATCCATTGAACGAGGGAAAAGCAAAGCTAGAAAGATTCCTCCGAGACCTGGCAAGAGTACATCCAGGTGTTGGAAAAAAGCCGATGAAGGTGAAGAAAGAAGAAATGGAGGAGTGTGACTGCCACGAGTGTATCGCAAATTGAAATTTTTTATGTACTTAGATCTTAGTTATTTTTTACAGGGTTTATTGTTGTGTTTTTACAAAGTTTATTTTCATTTATTTATTATATTGTTTTTTACAGGGTTTATTGTTGAGTTTTTACAAAGTTTATTTTTATTTATTTATTAAAATACTCTTAATTTATGTGGGATGATAGGGCTTCTGGCGAACACCCACTCAAAAAAAGTAACGCGCCAAAAGCAGTACCTCATGGGTGAAAATCTGCTTATAAAATGTTTTCAAGTTTGAGATAAAATTATGAAAATTTAGGGCCGTATATAAAAAAATTCAAGGAAAACGATGACGTCGTTGGAATTTCAGTTTTCCCAAAAATAAGGGTAGCCGTCCCCCAAAAAGACCGCCCCCGAGGGTGAATTTTTTATTTCATGCGTTTTTTTGAAATTTCACGCGTTCTATATGCCCTATCCCGAAAATGAAGTCTCTATGTCTTCCCGTTTTTCATATAACAGAGTGTTCCCAGAGCCGAAACCCTCGCTTTTTTCTGAAATTTTGTCAAAGTCCATACTTGAGAAAAATTTCAAGTTTGAGATAAAATTATGAAAATTTATAGCCGTATATAAAAAAATTCAAGGAAAACGATGACGTAGTTGGAACTTCAATTTTTCCAAAAATAAGGGTAGCCGCCCCCCAAAAAAACCGCCCCCGAGGGTGAATTTTTTTTAATGTGTTTTTTCGAAATTTCACGCGTTCTATATGCCCTATCCCGAAAATGAAGTCTCCATGTCTTCCCGTTTTTCATATAACAGAGTGTCCCCAGAGCCGAAACCCTCGCTTTTTTCTGAAATTTTGTCAAAGTCCATACTTGAGCAAAATTTTCAAGTTGGAGATAAAATTATGAAAATTTAGGGCCGTATATAAAAAAATTCAAGGAAAACGATGACGTCGTTGAAATTTCAATTTTTCCAAAAATAAGGGTAGCCGCCCCCCAAAAAAACCGCCCCGAGGGTGAATTTTTTTTAATGTGTTTTTTCGAAATTTCACGCGTTCTATATGCCCTATCCCGAAAATGAAGTCTCCATGTCTTCCCGTTTTTCATATAACAGAGTAGAGTGTCCCCAGAGCCGAAACCCTCGCTTTTTTCTGAAATTTTGTCAAAGTCCATACTTGAGCAAAAATTTCAAGTTTGAGATAAAATTATGAAAATTTAGGGCCGTATATAAAAAAATTCAAGGAAAACGATGACGTCGTTGAAATTTCAATTTTTCCAAAAATAAGGGTAGCCGTCCCCCAAAAAAACCGCCCCCGAGGGTGAATTTTTTTTTAATGTGTTTTTTTGAGATTTTACACATCCTATATGCCCTATACCGAAAATGAAGTCTCCATGTCTTCTTGATACGTGTATATAAAAACGGTCCCCGGAGCCGAAACCCAACCCTCTTTATCATAAAATTTCTGTAAACAACCTAGATATTCAAGTGATAAAAGTGTTATGTACCATATTTTTAGCTTTTCACAATGGATAAAGGTGTCAAGGTAACATGATACCTTTATCCCTTAGCTCACAGCAGCATTATACTTGAATTTGAGGTTATGTCATATATTGTTTTGTAACAGTTAAGTGTAAGGGTGTTGTTTTTGAAACAGTTTTTTACTGAACTATACTCGTATTAGTGATGTCTAGAGGAAAATATATTTTAAAACTTCTAGAGGATCAACAAAAACCATATGCTATAGAACAAAGTAGGAAATTAGTGGCTTATATGATTTTTATAGCAATAACAGTCTTTTGTAATAATTTTAGAAGCCAATCATAATCAATCCATCTGTCCCATGAGAAGCTTAGGAAATAAAGAGAGCATAAAAGAAAACAATCCTAAAAGCTTGCATTCTCTTGATATTTCTAAACCTAGCACAAGTAAAATTGATTCAGAGTTTATTGAGAACCTAACTGTTTCTGAGAATTTAACCGTTCTTGAGATCTCAAGTAGTACCCGTACCACTAGAGATATGTAATTAAAATAATCTAATTTCTTCATATCCATTTAGTCACATTCTCAAATAGATTGATTAAATCAAAATTAAGATAATAAAATAGTCACGTCAAGAAATATTAATACAGAAAAACCAAACTAATCAGAAACACAAGTAGATCTGATTCGCAAATTGTAATAATGGCCAGTTTAATTTGGATTAACAGGATGTTGATCAAAATACATCATCAGGAAGAGCAACGTAAACAAATTCAAAGGTAACTGCAAAGTAATTAAAGTAATAACTGTAAATTAAAAATATAAAATTTAACAATGTTACTTATGAGTGACCCTGTATACTAAATATTTCAAAAATATTACACGCTATTAATTATATTTACTTTGAGTAAACCGGTATACTAATTATTCCAAAAAGGAACGACTGATTTGCAATAATTTTAAAAACCAATTAACACCAGGAGTTTTTATGATAACAGAATAAAATAATTTCAAAACATATTCAACATTATCAAAGTTGTAAACTTAGACAACTTTTTTCAAAATAGTAAAACAATAAGTAGACAAATTCCTTAATGTCAACTATTATCGCAAATATAATTATAAATTCCTGAAACACAAAAAACTGACCATCGTAAAACGACGAAGATAACTAATAAGGAAACTATATGAACTAGAAATTGTGAAGCAAATTTTATCATAAAACAGCGTCTATAAAAATGTGAAATATAGCTGGAATAAAAATTTAAGTTATAGTAATCTAAAAAATTAAGTTGATAATTGAAATTAAATAAACTTTTAATATAGATTTCCCACACCATCTCAGTAATCAGCAAAAAATACAATTAACGTGGGCGCCACTTTGTCACATATGTTCTCCCCCGGCTTGAGACTCTTCCTCAGGTTGTGGTATTCGACTCCAGTTAATGTATCTTTATAGCAATCACTGGGATGGGGTGAACAATCGATATTAAATTGGACGCCACCAGCTTTTTAAGCGATACTCAAATTAAACAAAATACTAAAAAGGTTAAAAGCTGGAAAACCTTATATTTACTTTAACTTAACAAACGAAATACTAAAAATATTTTAACGCGATGGTCCAAGTTAATATAAATTGCTGAAAATCAAATATCAAATGTTCAGCAAATTATATTTATTAATAGTCCAAGAGCTAGCTACATAAAAACGGCTCGAAACCAGTCCCAAGATCAGAGCCCGAAAGTTGTGAGTAAAACCCTAGTACATCACTAAATGGCTACTCTGCCGGTGCGAAACGTTTGCGGATGAAAATGCCAGCCGGTTTTCCACGTTGAAAAACTTGCGGAGAAGCTTGAAATGAGTCCCACGTGAAAATTGTTTAGAGGCATTCTTAAGGTCTCAACTAACAGCGGTAAAGCAATGGCAGAAGTTTAATCGTACAAAAAACCCTTGGCAGAGGCGATTGAAAAGTGTCGGAAAAGCCCCCCGAAAAATCGATACGAGTCCCGCGCGCAACTTTTTTCCCAACATTCTTTAGCCCTTAACTAAGAGTTGTGCGTAATGGCAGAAGTTTTGAATGACAATAAACCCTCGGCAGAGATTAATTAATCGGAAAATGTCAACAAATTTGTTAATACATGATTGTTCGCTAAGTTGCAAGTTGAGGCTAATTTCATGTATGCCATTACAATTATTTTCAAATTCTACCCCAAGTAAAAAAAAAAATTATCATGATACGATTAAAACTCGCCGAGAAACTCGAATTTTTTATCGCGCGTTCAATTTGAAACCACTCTCTCGTTTTTTGTAGGCCAGGATACAGCGTCTCCCGCAGCGTACGCTGCCGATCGCTTATTATATTCTGATTGATTTTTTGCTCATTTATTATTTCATCGATCATATGTTATTTTTATATTATTTTTTACTGTTCATCATTGAAATACTATGCCAAAAATTTATTCTTTTATTATTTGTTATTATTCATAAGTTGAAAAAAACAGTCATTCGTCATTTGAAGAAAAAAAGTGTCGTTTTGCGCAGGTACGACCCATCCTGAAAATGTAACGAACAGGTCAAAATTTCCGCAATGGGTCTTACAATTTAGAGGGGTACTGGACAGCCTTCGTTTTATACCTGCGAACAAGCGCGCTCAGCTGCCAGTTTGTGATGAACAGTCGTAGAGAATAGACAGAAAATTAGTAGTGGTTGTATTCTTTTTATCTGCCGACATGGCTTCAGGCGAGGCTTCACATGGCCCACCCAATCAATTAAAGTGTTTTCTTCCTAAATGCACTAGAGATGGCAAAGTAATACCGTTCAACGATGAAAGTTTTGAGCAGTGCCATAAAGTGTTGCATGTTAGAAAAACATTAAATTTTATGTACAGTGACGTTTACTTGCCTCCTCAAATCACAGACTCTATAGGGTATCATAGTTCGTGTAAAGCTACTTTTACTAGTTTGAAGAAAAAGGATTATTTAAAAAGTGAATTATTGAAACCATATCGGCGACGTCGAAGTGATAGCTCAAGATCGCGTTCAAATACTCCTACGCCGAGACACTCAGGCGGGTCTACGCCGGTTCTACCAGCTGAAGAAACGAATGATTCAACTACCTCGAATACGGACAGGTATTTATAAATTTAATATTCATGGAATTTGAGAATGTTCGGCCAGATATACGTCTAGTAAATTTTGCAAGGAGCAAGTAGTCGTTCGCACTCTCTGATTTTCCTATTGTCACTTTCCTCAGTACTTGAATGTAAAAGTAAATATCTGTTACAAAAAAAAATTTATAACAATTAACAATTAACAGTTGTTGCAGTTGTATTAAAATGAAATCCTTTTAATGAAGCCTTTAACGATTATTTTTTTTAATTTTCATAAAGTATTCAATAACAACAAATATGATAAATAAAAAAATCCACAATCATTTCAAACAGTGCCAAAAATAAATTTTAAGAAATTATCAGTCAACCACTTTAAAAGATAAATAATTTCACAATTTCTTTGTATTCACAGTGCCGGGAAGCAACAAACAACATGCGATGCTACTCAGACACCGAGCAACGATGCAGAGATGGAACGGTTTGTAAAAGTTTCTACGAATTTACTATATGACAAAATTACATAAAATTAAGCTAAGAAGCTCAAACTAACACGTGTTGCATGAGTAATTTATTACTTATCGAGTTACTATTGAAATAATTTATGGGCGAATAATCAAGAGAGTTTCAAAATTGATTTTCTTTTTTAGAGATATTCCGCAGCACATTCAAATGGATGTTGATGTGCAACAAGATGCAAATAATGAAGTAGTAGAAAAGTACGTTGCTTTTTTTATTAACAATTATTATTAACAAAAAATTTTTTATTCGTTTTCGATTACGTTGTAATATTTGTTTTCGTTTTTTTCAGAAATATTCCCCAGCAAAAATCTCTAGATGAAGAACCAAATGTTGATGATGAAAGTGAAGACAGGTATGTGAAAATTAAACTACACTTATTTAATATATTTTAAAAGTCTTACACGCATTGGTATCAGTCTGTAGATGATAGAGCCCGCTGGTTTTTAAATAACATTTTAAAAAGAAAAAATCGCTCAACTAGTCGATTTCCATGATGTCAAATATTATAGCTTTAGCAATGAAATAAGCTTTGTCGAGTTAATGATTAAAAAAAGTTCGTCAACAAAAAATATTAAAGAATATGGATTTTTGACGTCTTTTTTTCATGTCCAACTTTAAAGTCTTAGCATTGGATCGAAAATGAATGAATTGGTTTAAAAAAAATTGTTGAGCACATTGAACACGTACGAACACTTAGCTGTTTGGTTTACAAAAAAAAAAAAATTCGGGAATTTGCATAATCAATGACAAAAGTCGATTAAATAAATTAAAAGTTGTAAGCAGTTGAGATTTACTTAAGAAAATGAAAAAAACTATACCTTGACACAAACTTTGTCGAGTCCATTGCTAAAATAATATAATTTTTAAGCGACAATGGAAAAAAAATATTCGCTGTTTTTTTTTTTTTTGGAGTATCTGTGTCACAGATACTATATACTTGAGGAGAAACATTTGAAGCCAGCTCAATCGTGGGCTTAGTTTTAACTATTAATCAACACAAATAGTCTGATTTTTTCATTCCAAATTTGCTGTTAAGCTGATGATCTGAGAAATCGATATTCATAAATAGTAATTGGAAATTTGGCAAAATGTCTGTAGACAAATTTAGAACTTATAAAAAAAAGTCGTAAAATTTAGGATCACTCCTAGTGTACACATTAGCAATGAGTAGCAAAGAAATCAAATCCGTCAAAAATTTTTTTCATTATTGCTAAAAAATTATTCAATTTAAGTAATACATTTGACAAAATTTACGAAAAGCGTTTTTTTCTTTATGTGTTATCACCTAACTTCGTACGACTTTCCATTGATTTGATCGCCTTTTTTTGGATTTCAAAACATCGTTCATGCAAATTTTCAAACTTTGTAAAAATCTCTTCGAATTTCTTCAAAATGAATTCATTCATTATTGATCCAATGCTAGGCCTTCAAAGTTGAGCATAAAAAGAAGGTCTCAAAAGTACCTGTTTTTTTTCAATATTTCTCGCTGTCAAATTTCGTCTGATAATTGTTCCGAAACGCGACGTCATATAAGTCGCGTTCGGGTGTAATTTGCTTTTACTCAAACTCACAGTATCCAAAGTAGAAGTTATATTTTTTATACTTATTTAATTAAGTAAATCATTTTTTTTTCGGCTTGAAATCGTAGAATTTACAAACGCGGTAACGCATATTAATACCGATATCCTTATGACTATTCGTACTTTCAATGTAATGCGTAACAGTACAACATTTTTAACCTGTTATTAATTTATTCAAAAATATTTATATTTTAGCAGAGATGAAGGCAATCAAGAAATGGTAGGGAACGATGTTCTTGATGATAGTGGTGGGCACATTGTGGAAAACAAATGCGTATTTTGTCATTTAGCGCGCAAATACATTAATAGAAAATCAATAAAACTTAGTATGTCGAATAAAAAAGAGTTGAAAGATAAGATCAAACTTAATGCTACACATGCAAAAGATCAGCATATGTTAAATACCATGAATGATTTACAAGACGACGATCCTGTTTATTTTCATAAAACATGCCAAGTAAAATATTATAGAAATTTTTCTCTTGCATATCAAAGAATGGAAAATAGTGAGTGGCATGCAAGTATAAATATTTATGAAAGAGTTTTAGATGAAATTTATCTACTAGTTTCGGAAACCGTTATTAAAAAAAGGGGAATACTTTTATTTCAATTTGTTTATGATTGTGCTCGATCTTTGCTCGAAAAAGAATACAATGCTTCTTTTGGAACGTTTGACTCTACTTTTAACCCGTCCAAGTTGTTGGGTAAATTAGTGGCACATTTCCAATCAGAAATTCAAATTATCACTAAGGATAAAATGAAAATTATTGCAAGTGCAGATAGACTTGACGTATCACATTCACAAGTGAACGAATTACTTGAAAAAGAACGTATTTTACAAGTTGGTTTACTAGTAAGAAAAGAAATTTATTCCATTCAAAAGAAACCTCTTCCAGCGAATCTAACTGCTACAGACGTTATTAATGGAGAATGTCCTGTCATCCCGCCTAAATTGCATCAGATAGTGCAAGCAATCATTTGCGGCAACGATCCCAGATCCGTGAAAAGCGAAGGTTTACACAGGAAAGTCAACTCGATGTGCTACGACTTCATACACAACGCGACCCACGGAGCGATCAAAACTTGCAAGCATATGACCTTGGGTGTCGCGATGAAAAGTATGACGAGTAGCCGTCAAGTAGTGGACGTGTTGAATAAATATGGGCACGTGAGTAGTTATCATGTTGTAGAGGAATTAGAAACGGAAGCCACATATGCATCGACTAGCAGGTCCGTTCTTTGTCCGGATGATATCGAATTATCGCCCGAATTTTTCACCGGATTAGCGTTTGATAATTTCGATCGGTTTACTGAAACCAGCAGTGGCAAAGATACGTTACATGATACTGTTGGAATAATCTATCAAAACGATTTCCGCAATAGAGACGACCTGAAGACACTGTTGAGTGATGATATTGCTCGATTGATGAGAAAGTATTATCCTGAATATTCTCGTGTCGAAATCGACGATCCAACTAGTTTGCAAAATGATGATACTGAGTCTGTGTCAACACCACCTTTGAAAAGGCGTAGATTTCAAGCTGAGCCAAGTCAAATCGAAGATTACGTTGGTCGACCGAAATTGAAAGCGCGTTTACTACCCGTCGATGATGAATTGCGAAAAATTGATGACACATCTTTCAAATTTGCACGAATGTTAGATAAATGCTGGCTATTTTCTAAATTTTATCAGGTTCCTAGAACTCCAATGTGGGTTGGTTTTAACAATCTTGTTGTGATCGACGATAGCATTAAACAAAGAGTATCGTACTTGACTCCTATAAACGAATCGCCCACTGGCCGACATGTTGTGGCTGCTACATTGCAAATGAGTGAGGATATTGCTAAAGAATGTAAACAACCAGAAATTCAAGTCACGTACGATTTAGCAATTGCAAAAATAGGTTACCAGATTCAAAATCATGAAAAATTAAAAGCAATAGCACATCAAAGTATCCCAAAATATAGCAAAATATTCATTCACATGGGAGGATTTCACACTGAAGCTGCTTATTTCAAAGCTATGGGAAAATTCATTGACGGGTGCGGTTTGACACATATGATGGTAGAAAGTCAATTGTTAGCTCCAGGCTCGGTTAATGGTTTCATAACAGGGAAACATTTTAACCGTTGCAGGAAACTTCACCCAATTGCGTCTTTAGTCATACAGATTTTGCATTTTCAAAGTTTTTTGAATCTCAATAAAATAGAAGTAAGCGATGATCTTATGACAATAATCACAACTTTAAAAAATAAAAAAATTGATCAAGATTTTTTTGAAAAACCTGAAAATGTTCAATTGAACGATTTGATTAATAAATACGAAAAGTACGTAGAGGAAACGTTGAAGGGCAATTATGGCTACACTCCGCAATATTATTTGATGTACGTTGAACACGTTAATAACTATCAAACTTTTTCTAGAAGTATTCGTATGGGAGACTTTGACATGTATAAATTAATGATTGTTATACTCTGCGATTTATTTTTTGTTTTTAATCTAGTAAATTATTGTCGGTGGATTTTGTGGTATCTTGATCAACTTTTAAAAGTAGCAACGACTCATCCTTACGTAGCTTATCAACTCAGCAAAGGTTTTTTCGGAGTAAAGCGTACTGATAAAGCTTTTTCTAAAATGCCTATTGATCTCACGCTCGAACAAACGTACAACGCTGATGCAGGTAGACGGCTGACTGGAATAAACTGCTTTACAAATTCTATCAGTGCACGTCAAAAGTGGTCAAAATCTCATTGCTTCAGGTCAACACTAACAACTCACGCCTACACTGTAGCTGGAATAAAAAAAAAACAAGACACAACTGCCGATTTGGAGCCTCATAATATCATTAAAAGCAATAACAGAATTAAAAACTTGGTCGACACTATACAAAAAAACATGAACCCTTTTGATCCCGAACTCGATAAGCTTACACTGTACAATATCAGTACAGGAAAAGCAGCATCGCCCGCGGTCAGTAATTTCCTCTTGAATGCAAACTCTTCTGGAAAAAAATTGAAAAATGATTTTATCTCGGCATGCTCTGTATCAGAAGACAGATTTGAACAAAGTATTAAATTAAATAAAATTTTTAATTTTGTATCAGGGAACAAAAAGCAAACTGTAAAAGTTAACGGTAAAGAAAAATGTCTAAAAATGCAGAGGGATTTATTCGGGAGAATATTAATGATTTCTTTAAAAGATGACCGTAAAAATTATCGCAAGCCTGACTTAGCAAAAATTTTATCTTTCCCGCTAACACCCGTGCCAAACAACTTTTGTCATTTGGACGGTACGATATACTCGACTCAGAAAAGTGCACTTATAAAATGCATTGTCGGCGAAGAAGATTCAACCAGCACAAAAAATTTGGAATGTGATGTTATGATGATTGACGGTTTTTTTTTCCTTCACACACTTCGAGATATTGCTGATCAAACGTATTCCAAGATATCTACAAGTATTTTGAAAAAAGTCGTTGCCTACAAAGCTAATACAATCCATTTGATATTTGATCAGTATTTCTCTCCCTCGATAAAGGATTATGAGCGAAACAAGAGAGGATCTCCGTCAGAAAAACAGTATAAAATCGCTGCTGATATGAGATTACCTAGCACATTTTTAGTTGAACTACGAAGTACTAACTTCAAAAAGGCATTTTTAGAATTTTTGATTGAAAATTGGAAACTAGATGAAAAGGCCGAATTTTTTGAAAACAAAACTGTTTTGCTGAACTACGACGAATGCCATGAATACAAAGCAGTGGTCGACTCAAACGATAAAAAATTTGTCTCTCATTCAATTAACACCATATATACTGCCCCTAGGCATGAAGAAGCGGATACTAGGATAGTTTACTCAGTTTGTAAATTAGATTTTGATGGAAAAATAATAATAAAATGTGATGATACAGACATTCTTATAATTTTATTAGGTAATATGCATAAATTAAAGCACAACTTAGAAATTTTTCTGTTATTTGGTGTGACAAAGTATCTACGTCTTATTAATGTGACCGAGATTTATTCAGAATTGGGAGAAAGATTATGTAAGGCTCTTCCTGGTTTCCACGCATTCACAGGGTGTGACTATAATCCATCGTTTTTCATGAAGGGAAAGCAAAGACCGTATGCGATTTTGAAAAAATGCGAATCATTCCAAATTGCGTTTTTCGATCTGACTGACGAATCGATGGACAGACTAAAGGTCTTTGATGTCATGGAAGACTTCGTATGTCGAATGTATTCGCAAAAGAAATGTATAAGAAAAGTAAATGACGCCAGATTAGCAATAATTAATAAAAAGTACGATTTCGATAATACTGATGAAAGTTTCGATAAATTAGACTCGAAAAGCATTGATTCCACAATGTTGCCGCCATCTCAAAGAGAACTGTACCAACACTTCTTACGGTCTCATTTCATCGCTTGCACGTGGGGTAATGCCGATCTCATAATTCCAAACGAAGCAATTACACCGGAACAATGTGGTTGGAAGAAAGAAAACTCCACCTTTGAGTTTGTTTGGTTTGAAGGACCCCAGTGGCCGGCGAGTATAAAAGATGTCATAATAAATGCAATCGCAGAAGACGATGGTACATTTTTTTTATTTGTACTCAACTTACCGATATATTTTTTTATAATAACATTGTTTTTCTTTACAGACAAAGTGTCCGAACCGTCCGAGACTCTTGGTACTGATGAAAACGGCGATACTGAGGCGATAGAGGATAACGAGGAAATAAACGGAGTCGATGAATTTTTCGCAGAAAGCGATACTGACAGTGGTGATAGTGATGATGCTGATGATGATGAGACAGAGACGGATGACGATGATGTGTAGTTTTAAATAATCGCGTATTAGCGCATAATTAACCTTTAAAATAACTATTTTTTTTTATTAGCAAATGATCAAACTATTTCCTTTTCCTCCTGATTATATCTTATTTACGTTTACTTTTTATTTTAGTATCGATACTACAACCAATATTAAAAGAATAAATTTTGGGCATAGTATTTCAATGATGAACAGTACAAAATGATATAAAAATAATATATGATCGATGAAATGATAAATGAACCATTGAAATATACAATAAAAAAATATATTATAACAATAATATATGGTATTACTTTTTATTTATACATCTATGCAACAAATGATGTGTAACCTTCAAACAGCAAAAAATCAATCAGAATATAATAAGCGATCGGCAGCGTACGCTGCGGGAGACGCTGTATCCTGGCCTACAAAAAACGAGAGAGTGGTTTCAAATTGAACGCGCGATAAAAAATTCGAGTTTCTCGGCGAGTTTTAATCGTATCATGATAATTTTTTTTTTTACTTGGGGTAGAATTTGAAAATAATTGTAATGGCATACATGAAATTAGCCTCAACTTGCAACTTAGCGAACAATCATGTATTAACAAATTTGTTGACATTTTCCGATTAATTAATCTCTGCCGAGGGTTTATTGTCATTCAAAACTTCTGCCATTACGCACAACTCTTAGTTAAGGGCTAAAGAATGTTGGGAAAAAAGTTGGGCGCGGGACTCGTATCGATTTTTCGGGGGGCTTTTCCGACACTTTTCAATCGCCTCTGCCAAGGGTTTTTTGTACGATTAAACTTCTGCCATTGCTTTACCGCTGTTAGTTGAGACCTTAAGAATGCCTCTAAACAATTTTCACGTGGGACTCATTTCAAGCTTTTCCGCAAGTTTTTCAACGTGGAAAACCGGCTGGCATTTTCATCCGCAAACGTTTCGCACCGGCAGAGTAGCCATTTAGTGATGTACTAGGGTTTTACTCACAACTTTCGGGCTCTGATCTTGGGACTGGTTTCGAGCCGTTTTTATGTAGCTAGCTCTCCGTCTATAATAACTCAATAGATAATTCACATTAACTGCATATCCAAAATACAAGACGAATACGAACGTCGTTATACAATAAAAATCTCCAATTCTAGATTTCCATGAATTGAGTATAAGACAAAGGACTTATCTTTGGAGAGGTTCTGAAATTATTCAGCTCTCAGCTAGGTCCTAGTCGATGGAGATATGGTCTTCAATCCATCCCGGCCGGTTTTCTGTTGTTTTCTATGGTGGTGTTTTCATAGGGCCTACCCAGGGGCTGCAGAGCTGAAGAAAGAAAATAGAGTAAAAATCAAGGAAAAATTCTGGGAAGGAATAAATAGAACAGATAGGAAGCTTATGCTTCAACACATAAAAAACTGAATCTAGTTTTTAAAATAAAACTAACAGAAGTCTGTTCTATCATATTCGCTTTGTTCCCTAAATAAACAGAAAATGCGGAATTATAAAAAAGCTAAAAAAATAATGAAAAGATATTATTAAAAATTTGCTTCAAAAAGAATATAAAATGTTTCTTTTTTACAATAAAAAAGAATTAAACATACAAAATTCATCAAACGCCAGCCGATATTATAATTTTAAATCAAACAGTAAAAACATCGGGAAAAATATTTCAAAAATCTAACTCACCAGCAAATATGTGAAACCATAACGATGTAGGTACTAACTCATGAATTTTACTGATAGGAAGAGACTCTTCCAATGTACGATATCGTTTAAATACACGAATTTTGTTAAAGAAACGAGTTTTTTAATTTCGAAACATTAGTACGACGAAATTAAAATACCATAGTCCGATAGAAATCGTAACAGGCGATCGGCTTGTTACAAACGTACTATGAGAATAAGGAAAAGGCAGTTAATTAAAGATTTGTAAGTAAATAATTTTTACTTCCACATCACGAAGTAAAAATTTAAAATTGTTAAAAAAATTGGGTAGTTCTTAATTTAAGTGTATGCTTTTTATAATTGTTAAAAAATATGCCTATTTTTATAAGGGAAGGGTATACAAATTGATGTAGTTCGTTTCTTAGTTTTTAATAAGTTTGACATTTCCAGTAACAGTGATGTGGAAGTATCATTGAGGTAGTATCCGAAGGAGACGTCATCACGTGATCAAAAGCAGACACATTCGGCCATATTGATTCGACACTTACGTCAAACAGCTGTTGCGGTTTTCATTTGAAGAGTTTTAGGTGATTTTTATTTGTTTTCTGTGATTTTATTAGTTTTTAACTGATATTTAGCTGTTCTATCGAAAGACAATAATGGTTTCATGTGCTTATCGTAGTTGCAGCAGTAGGGATAGCGTCGATACAAATAAATAAACAGGAATAACATTTCACAGGTTAGTAAGCGAAAAGATAACAATACGCAGAGCCGTACTTTAAAGATATATGTGCAATATTTTACCAGTACAAAACTTACAATACTTAAAAACACATAAAGATCGAGATAAAAGGACTTTTTCAGATTTCCCAAAGATCCTACACTTCGGAAGATTTGGAAATAGAGGTGCCTGGAACGCTACAAAATATAGTGTACTATGTTCAAAGCATTTTTCTGAGATATACATTGATCGAACTTGAAATAGTTATGTTCGTTTAAAAGATAATGCTATCCCTACTCTTTATCCCTGCGAGGTAGATAAATATGTTTGTATATAATTTATTTTATAGAGATACTTTGTTTATTATTTATATTTCATTTTCTACTGTTAGAAAATTAATAATTTATTGTATAATTTGATTGCTGGAGCGAGCGAACAATGAAGTAACAGAACCACCTACCAAAATTCGAATAATATCAAATATTTTAATTCAATCACCAGTCTGTCAAACAAATTACGAGGAGCAAGCAATTAATATTGCTTCAACAATTAGTGGGGGGGGGGGGGGGGGTTACAACCATATTAAAATCAAAAGAAGACTCAGAACAAGGGGTATCCATTTCGCAGATGGATAAAACAGTGACTCCTAGAAAAATAAAATAATTAAATAAACTGGATAAAGCAGTGCGTGTTAACATGGAGAGGAAAAGAGAGGTTTTGTATTTACCAAGGAAACTTTTCAGAAGAGAAAAACGCATTGGCAATATGCTCGAGATTATTAATGAACTACGAACCAAGAAATTAATGCAAGCTGAATATTTGGATGTAATTTGCAAATTAGGAGGACCTAAAGAGTTATTTATAAGAGAATGTAAAAAGGCGACAAAGAAAGCATTACCGAGACAGTATTCTGAAGAACAAAAAGTTTTTGCTTTAACTCTTCATTATTATTCCCCTGCTGCTTACAATTATGTAAGGGATTCATTTAATGTATGTTTACCGCACACAAGAACGTTAAGTAGGTGGTACCAAAGTATTGATGGTGAGCCTGGATTTACAAGTAAATCATTTAAAGCTCTACAGCTAAAAACTTCTGCTGAGAAAAATAGAGTGATGCAGTCTCATTATTGACGAGATGTCAATTCGGCAACATGAAGAATGGGATGCTCAACAAGACAAGTGTTATGGGTATGTTGATATGGGAACAGGATCTCAAGAAGCAACTCTTGCTAAGGATGCTTCTAAATTGTGTGAATGGTTACTGGAAAATTCCAGTTGCTTTTTTTCTCATTAGCGGCATGAACTCAAAACAAAAGGAAGGGCTAGTGTTACAGTGTTTGGAAAAGTGTCATGAAGTGGGTATACAGGTTATCAGTTTCACATGTGATGGTCCTCCCTGTAAATTTGACCATGGCAAATCTTTTGGGGTGTAGATTAGATCACAAAAATTTAAAAACTCTTTTTAAACATCCTTCGACCAACGATGATGTTGTTTTCTTTTAGATCCTTGTCATATGATATAGTTTGTACGAAATACATTGGGTGAAAAGGGATCACTTGTGGACGATAATGACGAAATAGTTTCTTGGAACTATATAAAAGAATTAAATAACCTACAAAAAAACGAATCATTTCATATGGCAAACAAATTAAGGGAACGACATATATCTTTTGGCAAGTAAAAAATGAATGTGAAACTTGCAACTCTAGCGTTTAGTGAGAGTGTTGCAGCTGCTTTAGCCTTTTGTGAAGATCAACTCCATATAAAACAATTTGTTGGAGTTGGGGCCACTGTAAGATTTATATTAATTATAAACAATTTATTTGATGTTTTAAACTCAAGAAATTTGGCACAATGTTTTTTCAAAAAACCTTTATCTCCAAAGAATTACGAAAGTATTGATTTTTTTCTAAATTCTACAGATAAATATTTAAGCTCCTTAAAAACACATATTGATGGTACTTTACTTTTGGATTCTTTAGGACATACCGGATTTTTGGGGCTGAAAATATGTATAGCCAGCATTAAAATTTTATTTAAAAATTTAGTTGCTACGAATATTTTGCAGTTTTTGCCACTCTACAAGTTTTCTCAAGGCCATTTAGAGTTGTTCTTTGGGTCTATTCACTTCCAAGGAGGTTACAACAATAACCCCACTGCTAGTCAGTTTCAATCTGCGTATAAAAAAGTACTTGTTCACGTGGAATTGCGCCACAGCTTTCGTGGAAATTGTGTTCCTTTAGAGTAACTTCATATTTTGAAATGTGACCCTGTACATCAAATTAATGTATCGTCAAGAGACTATAGGGCATTTCAACTTGATGAAAATATTGACAGATCATGATTATCTGCCAGATTCTCTGTCAGAATTTTGAAAACATATTATGGCCTATATAGCAGGGTATGTTGTACATTCTTTAAAGAAAAAAATTATTTGTTTAGAATGCATATCTGCTTTGACAAGCGTGACGAGGGATATGTATTTATTTTCTTTTATAAATAAAAAAAATAAAGGTGGATTAGAATATCCCTCAACAGATGTTTAAGAGATATGTATCCAAGCTGAAAAGGTTATAAAATGTGCTGTGTTGTGCAATCCAAAAAAAAACAAATATCAACGGTATCTGTTGTAAATAAAACTCTCAAAATATTTGTAAACAGAAATATATTTTCAAATTTACTTGTTCATGGTTATGATCAGTCAGCATTCGATAACCATCGAATTTTGCTAATAAAAGCTGTGGTAAATAGATATACAAATGTTAGGCTATACCATTTTGCCAAACAAAAAACGAACAAATCTGAAAGCATAAGGCACCATAGCAATAAAATCGTTTTATTTAAAGGACAATAAATGATTTTTCTATGAACGTGTTTAATTTTTTATTTACCTACACATATCGTATTATTTTGTTCAAGACATTAACAAATGTATAAGATCCAAAAGAGTCAGGTGAAACAAATAAATAATATTTATAATTTGTATAGTCCGGGCCTGCTAAGGAATCCACATTGTTACCACACTTTGCCACGCCTACTGCTACTGTTACCTCGGTGGGAACTCAATGATTATAGCGCCTCTTTTCGATACTACCTCAATGGGAAGTATTGATTCAATTTTCAGCAGTACATTTTTTAAGTAAACATATATTTATAAGATTAGGTGTTAAAAAAACATTTTTTCTCATGAGACACTTGTTTATTGTTTATTTATTGTTATTAATAAATTTTAATTGATTGTAGCCAACAAGAGCCTGGAATATCTAGTATCGAGGCAAAACTTGACGTATATAATAATGAAGCACGAGGTGAATATGAAGAAGGGGAAGAAAACTTCCCACTGAAAATTAGAACCGTTTCTACTTGGACAACATGGTAGGTATAATTATTGAAAGTTAAATGTGTCAGTGTAAGTGAATTTAAAAAATAACATATTCTTCAAGGTTGAATTTTAACGTATATTCTAAAATCTCTATAACGAAGAATTAGTCGAAGTAATCTGAAACAAGGGTACTTATCTCGATAACATAAACAAACCAATATTGGGGCCGATGAGATTTTGTAAAAGTCACGTCCCCAAATTCTTAAACATTTCCGTGGTTGTTATAGCATCTTACGCTGTATATCACATAAGAAATAAAGACCAAAATTGGTTATACCACCCCTTTTCATGGTTCCCGGTTTCTTGATGAGAAGGCATATCATTATTAAATCTAACAGAGTAGAGTTCAGTTCAATCAGAGAAAAGTGTGGTGATTGTAAAAGTTTAATAAGAACAAGCTTCAGTAAAATAGGTGACTTTTTCACAGAGTAACCTTTTCCATAGATTGTAATAATTTTGATATATTGTTTGGATTCCGGTCCTGGCACTGGGTTTTGAAAAGTGATTTAATATTTGCTCCGTAATAAAGCTGAATATCAGATAAATTACGAGTCAAATAATTGTAAAAGCTATACGAAGTAATATATAAAGAGGTGAAGTGAGTGCACAATTGGAGACAGCAAAATCAAAGTAAGATTTTAGCATAATTAAGTCTAATAATAAAAATATTGAGTATAAAATATACAGTAAATAAAAAGTTTCCACTATAAAATATAATAACTAAACACTACAAAATTCTAATTAGCTGGCAGTAAAACCGGTAATTGCTACACAGGCAGGCCAGTTAAGTGGGATTTAACAGGTTCGGATTTAAATATTTACCAGGTAAAAAGTAATATAAGATTTACATACATAAACGAAATCGGTCAGCTCTGAGTAGGCTAAGGACTGAACTAAGTAGGTTCTCGGTACACAAACTACAAAAGAGACACAGATTTCGTGGATTGTACAAAAGAAAATCAAACAGAATGCCTTTAGAGAGCGGAACAGATACTGATGAAGAATACAAAAGAAAAAGGAGGGAATTAGATGAAAGTTTTGGCAGAAGTAAAATAACTAAGAGAACACCCAAGAAAGGCGCAGAAGAAAAAGAGACCTCGGAAGCAACCATGATAAAAATGATGCAAGAATTGATGAACAAAAACGATGAAATGATGGATGAAATAAAGCAATTAAGAAAGGAAAATAGCGAGAACAACAAACAGCTACTAGAAATAAAGCAAGAAAACCAGGAACTCAAGAACGAAATAAAAACACTAAATAACAAAGTGGAATATCTAGAAAAAATAACTAAAAAGAAAAATTTGGTCATCACTGGATTAGAATTGAATACAAAAGATGATAGGATACTAAAGACAACTATGGAAAACTTCATAACTAAAGGACTGCAAATAGATGTCAAAATAAGAAGCGCCCAAAAACTAAGTGAAAAGGTTTGCTTGATTGAAATGGAAAGTTTTGCAGATAAAATGGACATTCTAAGAAGCAAAAGTAGACTGAGAAATTCTCAGGAACATATTTATATTGAGTCGGACCTTACCAAAAAAGAATTAGAGATACAAAAAACAATTAGAAGAAAGGCCAAAGAAGAAAAAGAAAAGGGAAAAAATACAAAAGTAGGATACAAGAAATTGATAGTAAACGGAATAGTTTGGAAATGGAATGAAGATTCAGAGGAATTACAATTGATGACTAGAGAGCAGAACCAAAAAAACTAATAAACAATACACTTAAAGATAGTACACAGGTAATGACTCAAGCTGAGAACAAGGGATATGATAACGGTAAATTAAATAACAAAATACAAAGCAGAAGAATAACAAGTAACAAGCATAACAAATTAAAGGAAGATTATCATCAACAGAGTAATAATAAAAAACACGGACCTCAAAACATGGAAAAATTACAGATGGGCGTAGGTATATGGAATATAAACACATTAACAGGGAAAGAATTGGAATTAACTGAAGAAATGGAAAACAATAATATTCAAATTCTAGGACTAAGTGAAACGAAGAAAAAAGGCAAAGGATGTTCGCAACTAACAACAAAGCACACATTATATTATTCAGGAGTAAAACCAGAACAAAGGGCAAAGGAGGGTGTAGGAATAATTGTTACAGAAGAAATAAAACAAAAGGTAACACAATTTAAGGCAGTCGACTCGAGAATAATAGTTATTAGTATAAAATTAGAAGAAATAATCAATTTTATACAAATATATGGGCCAGTAGAAGGAACGGCAGAGGAAGAAATTTTAGAATTTTATATTCAATTGCAAAGAGTATTAGATGAAGTAGGGGAGGAAAACGAAAAGACAATAATAATGGGAGATTGGAATAGCAGGGTAGGAAATGATTACAATAGAGGAATGGGTTGTATGGGAA
This sequence comes from Galeruca laticollis, assembly GCA_963921935.1. Classification (NCBI taxonomy): domain Eukaryota; kingdom Metazoa; phylum Arthropoda; class Insecta; order Coleoptera; family Chrysomelidae; genus Galeruca; species Galeruca laticollis. The sequence goes on from OY998181.1 coordinate 144,515,949, forward strand.
AACATGGAGAAGACATAATCAACAGAGATGGACTAAAAATGATAGATTTTTGCAGAAGGAATGATCTAATAATAGGAAATACGATGTGGGAACAACAACTAAATGATAAATATACGTTTGTGGCAGAAGGAAGAAACGCTAAAAGCCTGATAGACTACATAACATATACACAAAACCTAACAGAAGTAATGCAAAAAATTGAAACAAAGAAAGAAGCAGAAATTGGATCTAACCACAGATTAGTAGTGACAACTTGTCTAGTAAAATTACTCAGGAAAGAATTTACTACAGACTACAGTAAACTAGCAACACATAAACTCAAAAATAAAGATATCGAGAAAAAATACCAAAATGAGACGAATAAAGAATTCTATAAACTAGAAAAAGAAAAAACAGACTGGACACTTGAAGAACGATGGGTCGCCTTTAAAGAAACGCTATTAACAGCAACAGAGAAGATATGTGGAAAAATTAAATATAATAAGAATATAAAAAGGACTAACTGGTGGAATAACGAAATTAAAATAGCGGTCAAAGAAAAGAAAACGGCATGGAAAAAATATATCACTTCAAAATCACATGTGGACAAAGAAGAATATGACAGGAAGAAAACTATTGTAAAAAGAGCCGTCAAAAAATCAAAACGTGAGTCATGGAAGAAATTCGGAGAAGAAATAACAGATCTACATAAGATGGATAACAAGAAATTTTGGACAAGAATAAAAAGATTGAGAGGAAATAAATATAAAGATATTAGAGCAATAAAAAATCGACAAGGACAAGTACGAACGGAAATGGAAGAAGTATTGAAAACATGGAAGGAATACTATACAGAACAATTCCATACATTAACACCGGAAGAGAGTATAACAACCGCAGAAGAGGAAATTGACCAACTACAAGGAATCCATAAAGAAGAAATAGATCAAGTAATACAAAAAATCAAAATAGGCAAGGCTAGCGGAGAAGATGAGATAGCGCCAGAGATGATTAAGTCATTAGGAGAAAGAGGAAAAGAATGGATATGGAATGTATGCAAAGAAGCCTGGGTACAACAAAAAATTCCAAGGGAATGGGAAAATAACTTAATAGTACCCATCTATAAAAAGGGAGAACAGACACAATGTGAGAATTACAGAGCAATATGTTTGGCCCAAACTAGCTATAAAGTGTACACAAAAATAATAGAAAAAAGATTAAGAGAATATGTAGAACCAAAATTAGGAGAAGAACAGGGAGCTTTTAGACCTGAAAGACAAACAAATGACAATATCTATATACTAAGGAATATAATCGAAAGAAAAATAGAAGAGGGAGAAGAAATGTACCTTACATTTATAGATCTAAAAGCAGCCTTTGATACAGTAGATAGAAGAGAAGTATGGAGAACCCTGGAGGAAATGGAAGTACCACCCACCTTAATAAATATAATTAAAAGTGTATACGAGACAGTTAGAGCCAAGGTACAGATTGCAGGCCAAAGGTCTGAAGAATTCAAAATGTGTAAGGGAATAAAACAAGGAGACAGTTTAAGCCCACTACTGTTTATAATAATCATGGATAAGATTGTGAAACGAATCAAAGAAAAGTATGAGCAGCTGAATACTATAATTGGACACAGAAATTTAGAACCAATAAAACTGAGTAGTCTACTATATGCAGATGATGTGGTTTTAGTGGCGAATACAAAGAACAAAATGCAAAGACTAGTGAATATTTGGACTAAAGAAGTAGAGAACATGAATATGGAGGTGAACATAAATAAAACAAAAGTGATGATAATAAATGAAAAACAACCAGGTGATCAAAATAATAGAGATATTAAATGCAAAAACCAGACTCTAGAAAGAGTAACAACATTTGAATATTTAGGAAGTATAGTAACAGCAGATGGAAAAATAGATGCAGAAATAACAAACAGAGCAAATAAATCAACAAAAATATACTACTCTCTAAATAAAACAATTCTTGAACATAAAGATATAGACTTAGAAGTAAAAATGAAAATTCATAATATGATAACAGTTCCTACAATAATATACGCAAGTGAAAATTGGACTGTGCGAAAAAAGGACGAAACTAAAATAAATGCCATAGGAATGAAGCATCTAAGAAGAATTTCAGGGAAAACTAAATGGGATAGGATTAGAAATGACGTTATTAGAGAGACAACTAAGCAGGAAGCGATAATTGGTAAAATAAAAAAGAGACAACTTAGCTGGTATGGTCATATGGTAAGAATGGAACAAAATAGATTAACTAGGAAAATAATGGAGATTGGAAAGCCGATCAAAAAACAAAGGGGTAGGCGCCTAGAAGGAAATGGTTAGACCAAATACAAGAGATAGGTTTAGAAAGAGGAAAGACCATAGCAGAAATGAAAAATCTAGCAAGAGACAGAAAGGCATGGAAGAAATGGGTACAGGACACGGAATCCACATCCGACGCCTGAAAGGGCAAAAGGATTTAGAAAAGAAGAAGAAGAAGATATATTGTTTTGATAAGCTATTATAACTTAAACTAATTCATATTGGACTTTTTATGTTGACAAATCTATATATTTATACATATATTTATATACAATAACTGTTTGACAATTTATGAATTTCATATCTGAGTTTACAAACAATAAATTAATTTGAGGTACGTCGCGAGTTTGCCCTTCGTACTTCGCCAGTTGAAAGGAGTGGATAATTTGCGAGTTTGCCCCTAGTATCTTAGTGAAGGCCTATAACACTGTTTATCATGATAAATACTCCGGACTAGCAAATGTTGTGCTCTTAGAGAGGTATTTCGCGAGTTTGCCCTTAATACCTATGACCTGAGAGACGTTTGAACTATCTTATGTATTATTTGTACATTTCTTTTAAATATATTATTCTAATTAGGTTCTGGTTTTAATAATGAACCATAAATAGGCGGGATTGATATATTAGACTTTTGTGACAGTTAATTTTATTGTTGTTGCTTTATTTTCCAAATCTCTTATGAACTGGTTACTCAGGATTTTGTTTCCTTTTCAGATGTGTCATCTCGAGAGAGCGCTTTTCCTGACAAACGCCCCACCTTTGTTTTACGTTTTAATAGTTTATTTAATGGTTAGTTAATTTATAATCGTAATGATTTTATTTTTATTGCTATTATTTTAGATTGTTTACTTTAGTATATTTTATTTTTTATTATCCTCGGTCTAATTATTTTTACATACATACATACCTCTCTTATAATTTCTCAGAAGTGGGATGATTATCTAATTAGAGTGATCATAATAATTACCACAATGATAAAAAAAAATAATACAAATTGCAATAAATTATATTCATTTACAAATATTTTACAACATTTAAAACAAAATCCAATTTAATTTCTTTGCACTCTTAATCGAGATGACACACATAAATAGAACCGATTATATGTATTACTTTCTTTCTCATTAAGAGTCTGTGTACAATGAATACTCGACGAGGACATAAACGACAGCTGACATTAGAGGCGGCTTCTATTAGTTCTCAACCAAGTTCTTCGCAGTATACCGACACTGGAGTATCGATCGTTTAACGGCAATAATAACTACCCTTGTTGAGTCCAATGCGCAACAACAAGGAAAATCTAACGTCCCTGTTATGCGTGGAGATATGGTACCCGTTTTTAATCCGGAAGAACAAGATTTGACTATCAACGATTGGACTTCCAAAGTAGATGAATTGAAGGACGTTTTTGGGTGGTCCGAAGAAGCGACAATTTATTTCGCAATGTCAAAACTTAAAGGTATGGCAGAGGTGTGGTACAAAGGTCTGTCCAGTATTAAATTCTCGTGGGAGGAATGGTAAGATAAATTGACACAAAGTTTTTCTAGTAAACGTAATTTTTATGCGGATCTACAGGAAATGATGAGAAGAACGAAACGCAACGATGAAAATTATTGCAAATATTTTTACGAAAAATCATCTCTTCTTAGTAAATGCGAAATATCAGGAGAAAGAGTCTTGCATAATTGGAGGAATTTTCGACAACGTGGTTAAAACTGGGGATATGGGTGGTAATCACATATCACCGGAGTCTTTATATGGTTACCTTTGCAGTTTGGATTTAGGAATAAGCACTTCGAAAAGAATGGATCATTCTAGAAATATGCAGAAACGTAAACTTGGTTATTTTAAGGGTCATAATAAACACTTTAAAAATTCTGTCACGTTAACGTGTTTCACTTGCCATAAGCCAGGACAAAAATACCGAAAAACGTTGTCAATTTTGTAGAAATGTTGGTCATTTGGAAGAACATTGCTTTATCAAAAAGAGATCTGAGAAAGCAAAGCAAACCATCTGACAATTAAGAGATGCACAAAAGTATTTTCATTAATCAAACACCGTCTTTAGCATATATCGATTTAGGAAGCTCTTGCACAACCATTCAGTTACAAGAAGTCTCCAGACTAGCCTTAAATGTAGACACTACCAATAATATTATGTTGCATGGTTATGGAAGCGGGCGTACTCTTACATTAGGTTCAACATCATTTAAAATAAAAGTTGATGAAGTGGAAGCTGATATATCAGCATATGTGGTTCCTAATATTGCACAAGAAGTACCAATTTTGTTGGGAAGGAATTTTACAGAAATGCCCGACATACTTATTATTAAGGATGATATTACGTTAAAATTTCTTCACAAAACTACAGCAGAGTTTAGTAGCCTAGAAGTAGAACCGAATAACAACAAAGTTGAACTACGAATTTCGGAGAACTCTACATTGTTGCCAAATCATTGGGGACATGTGCAAGTCCACAGTGACTCATATGAAGGCGATCTTTACGTTGCCGCTAAAGTGCGACTACAAGAAGGTCAAGAGTATTGCATTCCTTACACTGTAGTAACAATAAGAAAGGGTGAACCTACTATAGTGCCATGTATAAGTTTAGCAGATAAGGAGATAGAATTTAGGAAAAATAGGATTATCGTTAGAGCTTTTAAGTGTATAGAAGAGAAGTATCCGGAAGAACATGTCATGAAAATACATGAAGGTGTCGACGAGCCTTTACTGGAGGAGGAAATTGTGGTTGGGCCTGTCACTACCAAAGACAAACAGAATTTAATCAAATTGTTGAAGAAATATAGAGATTGTTTTGCATTAACAACTCAAGAACTTGGATGCTCGAAAACCGCCAAAATGGTAATTAAGTTGAGTGAAGAAAAACCATTTTCGTACCGACCTTATCGTATGTCAAGAGCAGAACAGAACTTGGTTGAAGGAATAGTTGACGAACTCTTGGAAAATCAAATAATCCGAGAATCCGATTCAGAATATTCATCACCCGTCCTTTTAGTCAAAAAGAAAAATGGTGAGCAAAGGTTGTGTATTGATAATCGTAAATTGAACACTCTTTGTATTAAGGACAGCCACCCATTGCCACGTATAGACGACCAAAACGACAAACTTCAAGCTGGACATTACTTTATCAGCCTCGACTTAAAATCCGGCTATCATCAGATACCTCTAGACGAAGCATCAAAACATTATACTGCTTTTGTAACGCCGGAAGGACAATACGAATACAACAGAGTTCCTTTTGGGTTAAGCAATGCACCACGAGTTTTTCAGAGGTTAATGACACGAATACTCAGACCAATACAGAAAAATTCCGCACTCTATTTGGATGACGTATTTTTGTTTGGACCAACGATAGACGATGTTCTACAAGTTCTTGAACAAACACTAGAAATTTTCAAGCAAGAAGGTTTAACATTAAACCTCAAAAAATGTAACTTTTTGAAGACATCTGTCACATATCTTGGGTACGAAATTGAACAAGGGACAGTAAAACCTGGACTTGAAAAGATTAAGGCAGTCGAACAATTTCCTACACCAAAAACAATCCACCAAATACGTCAGTTCCTGGGACTTACCGGCTATTTCCGGCATTTCGTTAAAAACTATGCTATTATTGTAAAGCCCTTAACAAATTTGACAAGAAACAATGTGATGTGGATATGGGGAGAATAACAAGAAAAAGCTTTCCGAGAGTTGCAAGAGATTCTAGTGACTCGTCCAGTCTTAAGCCTATTTAATTTCGAAGCTGCCACTGAACTACACACCGACGCAAGCCAAGTTGGATTAGCTGAAATATTGTTCCAAAGGCAAAACGATGAACGTCTGCACCCTATAGCGTATTATAGTCGTCAAACGTCGGATACAGAGCAAAAATATCACTCCTTCGAATTGGAAACTTTGGCTGTTGTCGAAAGCCTTAGGAAATTTCGAAGCTATCTACTTGGAATTTCTTTCACTGTTGTCACGGATTGTAATTCTCTCAAAGCTGCAAGCAAGAAAAAGAATCTTTTACCACGAATAGCGAGATGGTGGCTTGAACTTCAAGAATTTACATTTGAAGTCCAATATCGCCCAGGACAATGAATGGGTCACGTAGACGCACTAAGTCGTAATCCAACTGCCAACGATGAGACTGAAGAAGAGTGTGAAGTAATCTTACATATTCAAGAAGCCGACTGGGTTCTGGCAGGTCAGTTAATAGACGACAAAATAAAAGAGATACATAAGATACTCTCAAAACCTCCAGAGACGGACAATGAGAAGAATATCTACAAAAATTACTGTTTGCGAGATGGGAGAGTGTATAGGATCACAGCTCGAGGAATACTTTGGGTTGTTCCAGGAGGAATGAGGCAGCGCATTTTAAAAGCAGCTCACGACGATTTTGGGCATTTCGGAGTGGAAAAAACGCTACACAGGCTGTGTGAGAGTTATTGGTTTCCACGTATGAAGAAATATGTAGAGCAGTACATATCTTGCTGTATACCATGTTTATACAATAAAAGAAATCATGGAAAGAAGGAGATACACCATTAAATATTTTCCATGTGGATCATCTAGGTCCATTTCCAAAATCCAAAAGAAACGATCAATATTTAATTGTTGGAATAGATGCATTCACCAAATTTGTCTTCTTACGAGCAGCAAAAAGCACCCAAACCAAATACGTAATCGACTATTTCAAGGACATCTTCGCTACCTATGGAGTTCCAAAGATATTAGTGTCTGATCAAGGAAGCTCATTCACTTCCAAGAAATTCAAATCTTTCTGTCGCTAAAACAACATCAGACACGTGCTGAACGCTGTAGCTACTCCCAGGGCAAACGGCCAAGTGGAACGTCTAAACAGTACGATCCTTAGCGCGTTACTACCGTCTATAGCCGAAGAAGAATTATGGGACGAACAAGTACGATCTGTACAATTTTCTATCAATAATGTGATCAATAAGAGCACTGAAAAAACACCTAGTCAACTACTTTTCGGTTTCACTCCAAGAAGTATCTCATTGGATACAACTCTTAAAGATGAAATCAATACCATTGCTACATTATTTGAAGACCTAATTGGGGAGCGCGAGCAAGCCGCAAATAAAATTAGAGCTGCGCAAGTTGAACAAAAGAAACATTTTGATAAAAAAAGAAAGAAACCAAAATGTTACAAGGAAGGCGATCTAGTTGTTATTTTAAAACAAGACATTTCAACTGGGACCAGTCGAAAACTGAATGCCCCATATAGCGGGCCAATGATTGTTGAGACCGTTTTACCAAATGATCGATACATTCTCAAAGATATGGACAAATCTTATCGCACAAGAAAAGCATCGACCTATGAAAGAACTGTAGCCGTTGACCGTATGCGTCCATGGTGTCCACCAGGAGGCATTTCGGATACTACCGACAGCGAAAGTGGAGAAGACGGAGTCGTTCTGACTTCGGATAATGACAGAGACTCTCCAGAGGCCTAAGGTATCTCGGGACGAGATATTTGCAGGATGGCCGAACTGTCAGGGTAAGTGAATTTGAAACATAACATATTCTTCAAGGTTGAATTTTAACGTATATTCTAAAATCTCTATAACGAAGAATTAGTCGAAGTAATCTGAAACAAGGGTACTTATCTCGATAACATAAACAAACCAATATTGGGGCCGATGAGATTTTGTAAAAGTCACGTCCCCAAATTCTTAAACATTTCCGTGGTTGTTATAGCATCTTACGCTGTATATCACATAAGAAATAAAGACCAAAATTGGTTATACCACCCCTTTTCATGGTTCTCGGTTTCTTGATGAGAAGGCATATCATTATTAAATCTAACAGAGTAGAGTTCAGTTTAATCAGAGAAAAGTGTGGTGATTGTAAAAGTTTAATAAGAACAAGCTTCAGTAAAATAAGTGAGTTTTTCACAGAGTAACCTTTTCCATAGATTGTAATAATTTTGATAAGCTATTATAACTTAAACTAATTCATATTTGACTTTTTATGTTGACAAATCTATATATTTATACATATATTTATATACAATAACTGTTTGACAATTTATGAATTTGATATCTGAGTTTACAAACAATACATTAATTTGAGGTACGTCGCGAGTTTGCCCTTCGTACTTCGCTAGTTGAAAGGAGTGGATACTTTGCGAGTTTCCCCTAGTATCTTAGTGAAGGCCTATAACACTGTTTATCATGATAAATACTCCGGACTAGCAAATGTTGTGCTCTTAGAGAGGTATTTCGCGAGTTTGCCCTTAATACCTATGACATGAGAGACGTTTGAACTATCTTATGTATTATTTGTACATTTCTTTTAAATATATTATTCTGATTAGGTTCTGGTTTTAATAATGAACCATAAACATGCGGGATTGATATATTAGACTTTTGTGACAGTTAATTTTATTGTTGTTGCCTTATTTTCCAAATCTCTTATGAAATGGTTACTCAGGATTTTGTTTCCTTTTCAGATGTGTCATCTCGAGAGAGCGCTTTTCCTGATAAACGCCCCACCTTTGTTTTATGTTTTAATAGTTTATTTAATGGTTAGTTAATTTATAATCGTAATGATTTTATTTCTATTGCTATTATTTTAGATTGTTTACTTTAGTATATTTAATTTTTTTGTTATCCTCGGTCTAATTATTTTTACATACATACGTACCTCTCTTATAAATGTATTTACAAAACATTTTTTTTTTAGTGAAATTGACTTTGAGGAGCAAGTCAAAATTCTTCAAACTGAAAATACACATTTAATGAAATTACTTAACAAAAGGGAAGAAAAGAAAACAATTGAACAACTTTTTACAGAGGGCCAACTACGTAAACTAAAAACGGCCAAGCAAGTTCAGTGGACTATTGGAGATATTATGCCTGTTCGTTTGATATGCTCACGGTGCTTTAATCTGATTTGAGTAATATTTCGTTGTTCGTTGGTTCCGATCAAGTGATCTACGCTTGTTCGTTTGACAGGAGCAAATTGCTATAGATCAGTTGAAGCATGCTTTATCTGCTCCACCAATTTTCAAGGAGTAGAAAAATCAAATCAACATGATCAGAAGGCGGCAATAAAAAGATGGAGAAAGTTACAACTAATTATAGTAGGAAAATAATAAATGGTGATGTAGTAGATGCCAATTCGGATTACTATTTAGTTCGAACAGGTGGTGAGTAGAATTACAGGTGGAATATCTTTAAAAAATGATGACCTAACCTTACTTCGCTATTTCAGAAAAAAGATTCAAACTTCCTACAGGGCAGGGTATTGTATATGATGGTGCCATTATTGATATTGGTAATGACCAATATTTGCGACTAAGGCCCCTTCCTCACATAATAGTACGGTATCGGTGCAGTAAATTACATGCAGTAAAATTGTTACCGCTTCGTTATCGAGCGCCTATATTTGCATACACGCTTTCTGACTGGCGCGGGCTGCGCGGGAGCGGGGCGGTATATGTTCAGCATACTGCATTGCAGTACGGCTTTCCAGTAAGATCCGAGATACCGAGCGCGAAACTTGTGTAAATCGTACGGAGTCTACCATACGAGTGTATTGAAAATGGCAAATGAAAAAGCCACGTGTATTAAATTGGTGGCTGAAGTAGAAAAATATCCACTTTTATATAACTACAAGTTACCGGAATATTCGAGGAACGACCTGACGGAAAAAGCGTGGACAGAAATTAGCAATGAAACAAAATTGACTGGTAAGTACGTGTTATTTATTATGTATCACTCACACATACACTCAAACTCACATAATATTATTTTATACTACTCTTATTATTAATTACAAAGTATGCATAGACAGTAATTATGTATGTAGTTTCAATTAAATACAATGAGTGTATTGCCACGGAAGCGCTGCCCTAGGTAAAACAAAGTAATTAGTTAAGTATTTTCGGACTGTTGACCCGGCTGATCTAGCATTAATGGGAATTTCGTCTCTTTCAATGTTAAAATCTCGATTCTGGTTGTGAGTACCCTCATTATCTGTGGCAGAATATGGCGCTCCATCTCGTAATCGTATAAAATTGTGTAGGACACATACAGATTTAATTATGTTGTTCACTGTAGTGTAATTTGTACACCGAATTGGCGTTAGAAGTACTTGAAACTTTTGAGTCATCATTCCGAATGTACACTCTATTGTTTTGCGTGCTCTCGACATTCTGTAGTTGTAGATTCTTTTAATATTGTTTATACCTGTCATGGGGTAAGGCCGCATTATATTGCGTTTCAAAGGGAAAGCATTGTCGGCAACAAAGAAATATGGCACTTGCTGTTGTGCATCATCATGTGGAAGTGCAGAAGATATAGGCATATTTAAACCAACTGTTTCCATCCAGTAGCTCGAAGCCGAAGCTTGAAAAATTCCGCCATCACTATTTCGCCCAGCATACCCTGTGTCAATCATAGTAAACAATCCATCAGCATTACATATTGCTAATAGGACGATCGAATGATAGCCTTTATAGTTATAATTTGTGGATCCAGTATTCGGCAATTTTTGAATTCTGATGTGCTTGCCATCCATAGCCCCTAAGCAATTAGGGACATTCCAAAGTTCATAAAAACGATTAGAAATATCTTTCCATTTTTCTGTGGTTGGAATTGCCATGTACTCTGTCTTTAGTGTTGACCAAATCACGTCAGTCGTTTCAGCTATTATGTCAGATATAGTGCTCACACCTCTTGCAAAATATGATGCCAATGCCGTAAATGTACTTCCGGTAGCTAAATATCTGCAAAAGAAAAAAAGGATCAGTTTATTTCTACCATCAATAATATATTTAATGGATATCATAGATCCCCCAAGAAATCAAACGGTAAGACAAGTCCTCCGAATAGATGGGCATCTCACAGGTCCGATAACTCCTGATGAAGTCAATTTCTTGTTGAAACACAATAAGTTCTACTGTAGCAGACACAAACAGATCAAGGAGAAAATGGTGAGGGCAAACATAACTAGATCAATCTATAAAGCATGTCCTTGCCCTTGGAACTGTGATTTCCCATATAAGATGTCAAATGAGTGGGCTAAATAAAGAAGTTGTCAATGAAAACCTAAGGGACTCTGTCAAAACATCAATAATAGGTTCCAATCTCCAGAGATCTGTAAATTTTCAAAGGCCCGAGCTCCTAGAAGAATCATCTACTCAAGATCTTTTAAAAGTCGCGGGAGTAATATCATCAGACCCCATTGTTCAATCAAGGTATAGGGAGAAAGTTGTATCTGAGAGCTATAAGGATATGATAATCAAATCAAGCCTGACACCGGGTCAAATGCTTGGTCTAGATAACAGAATCTCTATAGAAAAGGAGGTTTTTTTCTTTGAGTGTCCTAACCATGAAATATCTATAGGGCCTACCAACCTCCTATTAGGGTCTTTAGATATAATCCAGAACAGGTTTTCTCTTGTTCTGACTTGGTTTTTTCAAGATATATTTACGCCCGGCAGGAATATGTTCAGGAAAGGGGTGCAAGTGATAAACAAAATGGAAAGCCTATGGGAACACCTAGGTGAAAGAATCTTCTCACTTCTTAAACTGTGGGATAGCTATGTAATAGGAAGAATATGCTCTGATCCCATAGAGGATACCGGTTACACAGAATTACTAGATTACTCCTTGAGCGAGTTAAAGAAGGTGCTCCCAAGCTTCAAGAGGTCATTATCTAGAACCTGGGTGGAATCTGAGGAGAGGGGAAGATCTTGAGCAGGCCCTAGAGATGAGTACGCTGGCTAGGAGTTTCGGCCACCCTTGCCTAAGTGAGTATGCGAGTATAGACAAGCTAAGAGACAAGGCAACTTACTATAAGCATATAGACACCAAAGTGGTACGTGATGTTAGGTGCACCGTTGTTAAAACATTCATAAAAGGGTACATTTCAAGACATGGCAAATGGCCCCCCATTATCTGGAAACAGCATGCGGGTGATACTTTGACCCATGTATGGAAAGAGGGAAGGTTTCCTACAGAGAGTGAAGATGCGAGGATCTCGATAGGGGAGTGGGATTATATAGACTTCTGTAAAACATTTGAATTTGACTATGCCCTAGACACGGCAGAACTATTATCAGATAAGAGCTGTGCTCCCCCTCTCTCTTATTGGACACAGAAATATGACCCCTGTGGATTCAAGATACTACATAATCAAAGGAAGCCTCTCCTTCCTCCACAAGAGACAAGAGAGTGATGCTCCGCTATCTGAATGGGAAGCCAGGGGAGGTGAAAGAAGTAATTGATGAGATAGATTCCGGTCAGTACGACCCTGATAACAATATTGTATTCCTCACAAGGAAAGAAAGAGAACTTTCAGATGCAGGAAGGAGCTTCCTTCCAAAGACTATCTCAAACAGCCTGCGAGAATAACATAAAGAAATATATATATATATATATATATATATATATATATATATATATAACAAAGAAGATGTAGGAATATCGCGTGAATTACCCATGATTCTCTTTGTGTTGTTAACATATCACGCGATATTCCTACATCTTCTTTGTTATTTACTATGGGTCGGAAGGTTCATGGCGGGGGGGCTATATGCGCCTCCGTGTCGATGTTGGTTGATGTCCTGAAAACTCGGGATCTTCCAATTGAAGACACAAATGAGCGTTTGGTTTCCCTGCTGAAATCCGTTATTTTGTGTTTTCCCATGTTTCGATTAACATCTTTGCTCCCAAATTTCACATCATTATTTGGTTATGCCGTGCTGATGAGGCAAAATGAGCCAGAAACATGCATGTCCACGGTTACCACTCTATTTCAGTAGCCCTTTACTTTGCGTGAATTACCCATGATTCTCTTTGTGTTATATATATATATATATATATATAAAAAAAATTTTTTTTTTTTTTTTTTTTTTTTTTTTTTAAATAACGACTGAAAATGCTATATAGGTGGGGATAACAATTATTTCTCACAGCAAACTATGTCTGATTCAGAGCTCAGTCTCAACAAAAAAATAGCATCGATGCTTAGGATACAAAAAATTGGAGGGGAAATATTTAATTTCGATCTCAAAAAGTGGAACCAATTTCAACGGTCAACATCTGTGGATCCCATAGCAAGAGATATAGATAGACTCTTCGGATTTAAACATGTATACCTAGACTCACATAATTGGATTCAGAGAAGCTACATCTTACTCAACAGTAGAGTGAACCCGCCCAGGATAGGAAATCTTCCTGAAGAGGGAGAAGGAGTTTACAGATTGACATCTGACAACGAGTTTGAATTCAAAAGGTACAAAGATTACAGCATGAAGGCAATGCTGCCTGAGGTGGGACCCTCGTGTCATAAAGATCAGCTAGGAGGTCTGGAAGGTATGAAGCAAAAACCTTGGCATAACGGAACATCATGCACCTTTCTCCTGGCCTCTAGGAAGCAGGGAATAAGACTGAATATAATAGATTGTGCTGATAACTAAACAGTCGCTGTGAACTACACAAAGCATCAAAAGGATCCTCTCAATATAATGAATGTCAGAGAATCCTTCTTAAAAGAGCTATCTGACTTGTTTGACAGACAGGGGTTAAGGTTGAAAATGGAAGAAACTTGGGTCTCTAAACGACTATTTGAGTACGGGAAAAGAAGATGGTTTCACGGTCTACCACTAAACTGTCCTACCAAAAGGGCCGCCAGAATAATGAGTGAGGAAAGCGATGGAATCCCAACGTTTGAGGTGTCATTAGGCATGTTATCAACGGGATGTGAAAATATTGCTTCCTCTTCTCGTGACCCAATGCCTGCATTTTGTCTCGTAGAGCTGTGTTCTTTTTTGCATAGAAGGCGGATTATAACAAACCAAAACACCAAGAACGACCTCATGATGGCTATATGCAGCTGGCCCAATATATTAGGAGGTATAAATATATCCAACCTCTCAAATTTCATCATAAGGGGCTTTGATGATCAACTCACCGTTTGGTTGAGTATTTATATGAAGATGAAAGAGGTTTATCCAAAGACCTTTGATATAGTGTGTAAGCTAGTCCCCCTTGAATATAAAAATGAAAGAAATTACGAGCATTTGATAGAAGACATATTTAGTGTGAATCTCCCAACTCTTAAAACTGCGTCCTTGGCCATAAAAGATAGGGTTAAAGATCTGATACCATTGTTTACATCTAATAGGGAGGTGTTGTCTGTTTTAGAACTGGACACTAAAGACACAGCAAAAATCGTTCACCAGCTCATTGATATGAGGCCATTCTATGCTCCCTTAGCCCATGAACTATTCAGGAATTCAAATGCAGGGACAATAAAACAGCTACAATCCAAGCTCACAAATGTACAATCTATAGTGAAGATAGCGAGATCCTTTGATGATAACGACTTATACTCTGAAATAGAGGCAGCTGACTACACCTTGATAGGATTATTAATGAGGAAGATTAACGATATAGCATCAGGAAAGTTCGGGCAATCAAACAACAATCTGACACGATCTTTATTGGGGGGATGCTCCTATACATCAGCTAGGAAAATACGACAAGAAGGTTGGGGATTTGAGCCTGTAGGGGCTAGTCATCCCGTACCGTGGGAACAGTTCTCTATTCATCCTTTCGAACAAATATCAGAAGCAGATTATAATAGAAGCATTACAATCCTGCTCGAAGGACCATAAACAATTTTAGCTAATTAGCTATAAAATTGTTGGATACAAATGAAACTGCTCAAGGTGCTGGATTGTTTAAATTGATTTAAAATTAGGTCTTCTTAAATGAAGCGATCATGGACACTAAATATTCTTTATTATTGATGTAATTGGTCACTAATAACTTACATACAATACGAACTCAAGTATTTAAGGAATTTCTGTTGTTAAAAATAAAATAGTTGAAACTTACTGAATATCGTGCGTCAAACTTCTGACAGATGTGGTCGCAATTATTAATTATGACATTCGTCTCTCGTCGTGAATCTAGTCAGTTACTACGTGAATTGGACTAAAGAAGGAATAAAATGCGACATAGTTCATCCGACAAATTATCTTGCGTAATTTTTTGGCCAATCAGCGCTTTTATGCCGATATGCAATAAGCATAACGAATAATTTTTGAAGCTTGAAATTAAACGGTAATATTTTAATTTTTCTGTTCAAATGACCGTGGAATTTGAACATACTCAACTTTTAAAAATTTTATGTAGTGAAATGTTAAATTAATTTCTATTGGAACATGCTTTCAATCACAAATTCTATGAATTAATTTCTACTTGTTAAAACATTTCGTCAAATTTGTTATTGCTCTGTAATGGGTAAACGTGATAATTTTGTTATGGGACGAGTATAAATAAATACCATCTTGAGTTTTTAAACTAACTGACCTAATTCTACCATCTTTTCCTGTGAAAAGTTCAATTATACGTGCTAAGGGCCACTTCAGTGGTGGGGTATCATCATCTTTGAGTAAGACTAAATCATTGACTTGAAAATTTTTTACAGGTTCCATCCATTTTGGACGGTTTTGTAATCGGTTGAGATAATCGACTTTCCAGCGTTTCCAAAACTGTTGTTGAATTTGGGAACATTGTTGCCAAAATGAAACTCTGTTAGTTGGGGTATTAGAAACGTCTTGTTCTGGTAATGAAGTTAGTGGAACTCCTATCAAAAAATGACCTGGTGTCAAGGGATTCAGATCAGAAGGATCATTTGAGAGTGAATACAAAGGTCTTGAATTTAAAATGGCTTCTATTTGTGAGAAAACGGTTGCTAGCTGTTCAAAAGTTAAAGTTGAATTTCCAACTATTCTTATGAGATGATATTTCGCGCTTTTGATGGCTGATTCCCAAAGTCCACCCCAATGTGGAGATTTGGGAGGGATAAATTTCCATGTAGTTTTTTAGCATTGTGCTCTTTGCATTAGTTGACGCAAACTACAATTTTATTTACGTCGATATAGGTTGTCAAGGCAGAATATCGGATGGTGGTGTATTCAAAAATACAACGCTGTACAACAAATTGGAGAACCAACCGTACATTAACTATTCCAGATCCAAAAGTCTTGCAAATTCCATATTCCATAGAAATACCATATATGATATTGGGGGACAAAGCGTTCGCTTTGAATGAGTACACAATGAGACCATTCGATGGAAATCCAGAAACAGGTACACCTGAACGTGTCTTCAATTATCGTCATTCTAGAGCTCGCCGCGTCGTTGAGAATGCGTTTGGAATATTGAGTGTTCTGTATTTCGTGTATTGAGAAAACCTATGCTATTGGGACCAGAAATAGCAACAAAAATTACATTGACAACTATATATTTACATAACTTTTTACGCAAACGCCCTTCGCGATAAATTTATACACCACCCGGCATTTTCGACTCTGAAAGAGATGGAGAAATTAGAAGTGGCAAATGGCGAAATGACCAACCAATGACATCTTTAATGCCTATTCGTAATATCCCACGAAGAACATCCGAACGTCCCAAAAACATTCGTTTACATTTAGCTAACCATTTTGTTTTGAATGACCCTTTACCGTGGCAAGACAACTATTAAGAAGCCACTTACCTCGCTTTCAGTATCCACCGTTTCTCTTGGTTCGTCTTTGTCAGACAGGAAATCAAAATACTTGTAGGCAAACCATTTTGATTCATATATGGAGTGTTCAGAATTGAAATGGATCAAGTCCAATTTTCTACCATTTTCATATTATAGTCTTTAAAGGTACAAAAAATATTGTTTATTTCGGTGTAGAAGTGAATCAAGTCACACTTCCCGTATTAAGCAGCTAGACTCGCTTATCGTTTGGTTTCTGAAAACTTTGTTCGTTTGTTTCAGAAGTGAAATGGATCAAGTCCATAAAATTTACCATTGCGCGATTTTGTGAATAAGCCTCGTAGTAATTATTCTCACTGCATCAGTAGTTAAGAGTTAAAAATACGTGTTTTGTTGATATTGTTAAAATGGATGATAGTGAAACAGAGTCTGAACCATTTTCACCAAGTGAATCAGATTACCAGCCTTCAGAAAGGTCTAATTATAGCGAGTCAGAAGGTATGGTTTAATTATTAATATTTTATTATTATTTTAAGCATTACTTTCTAAAGTTAGGTTATGTTTTCGTTGCAAATGTTTAAGTATAGTGATGCGTTGTTCTGAACGGCGTATACGGGGTTTGATCAGAACTTGTAAGTATCTACTTGTATTTTTTTATAGGCGGTGAAGGTGTATCCACACGGAGCAATGTTGCTAGACCTTTGGCAGCTATTTCAGACACCATAACTACGTCTGGAATTTCTATATCCAGAAAGCGAAGTGTAAATAAAAGTCTTTGGAAGGCTAATGTGAAGAAAAGCAAACGAAATTGTGGTAAAGAATATATTTCTTCATCGGGAAAAACCATACCTCCAAAAACATTCCAGAACATAGAATGCAGGTGCAAAAAGAATTGCTTCGGTAAAATTCAAGAAGATCAGCGCAAGATTATTTTTGAAACTTTTTGGAAACTAGGCGACTATTCCCGTCAAAATATTTTCATACGAGGCTTGGTAGCAGCGCAAAAAGTTGCAAGAAAACGAATAAGAAATGGTGTCGGTGCAGCAAAGCAAACGTCTTTTAAATACAGCTTTCGGGTGGAAAATCACACCGTGTCGGTATGTAAGAAATATTTTATAGATACATTACAAATTAGTGTTGGTAGATTGTACCGCTGTATTTCAAAAAATGAAGTATGTGCAGTATTAGATTCACGGGGAATGAATCCAAGAAAGAAAGTAGATGATTCTAAAATTATTGAACATATCAATTCTTTTCCCGCCTACCAAAGTCATTATACTAGAAAAGATAATCCTGGCAGGAAATATTTGAACGAAGAATTAACTATCAGCAAAATGTATGAGTTATACAAAGAAAAATGTATCTCAGAGAATTGTCTTCCTTGCAAAAAAAGTTTTATTACCATGTGTTTAATACAAAGTTTAATTTGAGCTTTAAACCACCTTCTAAAGATACTTGTTCCCTATGCGACGACCTTAAAATAAAAATTGACTTTGAAGATAATGCAGAAACAAAAAATAAACTTAAACTAGATAAAGAAATACATCTTGCCAGAGCTGAACAAGCTCGTAATGCTTTGAAAAATGACCAAAATCAGGCCTCAGACATCAACTATGTATTAACTTTCGACCTTCAGAAAGCCCTACCATTTCCTAAACTATCCACATCTGTAGCATATTACAAAAAAAATTTATATGTTTACAACGTTGGCGTACATTCATTTAATATAGGTACTGGATTTATGTACATGTATGATGAGACAGTAGGAGGCCGCGGATCTCAAGATGTCGCAACATGTGTAGTAAAACATTTAAAAGAATTTGCAGCAACTCATAAACACATTATACTATATTCAGACTCATGCACAGGGCAGAATAGAAATATAAAGATGTCTCTCTCCCTGCTTAAATTAGTACAAGATCCAAATATGGCTGTGGACATTATCGACCTTAAGTTTTTAGTGTCGGGTCATTCGTTTTTGCCGAATGATGCCGACTTCGGAGTTATTGAAAAGAGTAGTCGCAAATGCCCCTATATTTTTTCCGCGCAAGACTGGATGAAAATAGCACAAGAAGCAAAGAAAGCACAACCAAGATTTAGAGTTATTGAAATGAAAAGGGAAGAATTTAAATCAACCAAATCTTTGGAAGCAGCAATACAAAATAGAAAGAAAACTCTTACGGGCCATAATTTTTCATGGTTAAAAATCAGGTGGTTGCGTTTTGAAAGGGTATCGCCAATATCCTTGAAGTTTAAAGAAACTCTCAATGAAGACATTGCGTTTGAAACAGTTGATTTGAATAAAACTAGACCAGGAAGAAAAATATCATCATTGACTACCATCCAACAGGAGCCTTTGTATCCATCAAGACGTAACGTAACCGAATCTAAAAAGCAACACAAGAAAGATCTTCTACGTTTTATTCCGCCAATGCATCACAATTTTTACAAAAAATTACCAGTTGAAGGCACGAGACAAAACGCAGGCAACCAATCCCTTGATGACGAAGTAGAATCTACCGATGAAATTGTTTATGTTTAAGATTTAAAATAATTTCAGTTATCAAATGGTTCAAGTCC
This sequence comes from Galeruca laticollis, assembly GCA_963921935.1. Classification (NCBI taxonomy): domain Eukaryota; kingdom Metazoa; phylum Arthropoda; class Insecta; order Coleoptera; family Chrysomelidae; genus Galeruca; species Galeruca laticollis. The sequence continues at coordinate 144,535,379 of OY998181.1, forward strand.
AAAAAATTACAAACAATCTGTTTTAAAAATTACCGTAGTGGTTTCTTAAGTTGTTTTAGTGTACAGATGTACAAAATAAAGTGTAATAAAGCATTTTATTTATTTTTTTTTCCCAAATGTGTTGTTTTTAATTAATAAACTCTAAAAAAGTTAAACCTTCATTTTCTCCATAATTAGCTTTTAGGACTTGATCCACTTCACTTCTGAACCCCCCATATATCTTCACTACCTGTAGAAAATTATTTTCAAATTAGAAAAATAGAGAGATCTGTTTATTAATTACAATAAATAATATGAAATTACTTCAGTCTATTTATTTCAAAAATTATAAAAGTCCACATACCTGATCCAGTGATCCTACTTTTCTTCTCCCTGGATTTTTCGCTCCTGTAGGAGCCCATTAGAGTTTTCATTTTGGCCTTTAGAGTGGCTACAGGGCGATTCATTTTGATGCTAATAGCCCTCCACGCATCCTCCCTCTTATTGCGGTTGTGATATGCTTTTTCTTTAGCATTCCACAGGAACTGATATGTTTTATAAAATTCAATAAGACGGATGCTTTCCTCTTGGTCCATTTTAGTGCGCAACTAGAAAAACCTTGTTCACTTTGAGCGAAACGTGACAAGCGAGCCTCTTTGATGCGCTTCTAAAAACCGACTGTCGAGTGGCTCACCCCGAATCATACTCGCGAAAAACGTTTCTGGGTGAATCAGCGGTATATATGAGGCGAGACTAGTTTCGCGAAACAGTTGCGCGAGTGACTTTCGCGCAATGACAACCCAGCTTAAGAGTTTGTGTAGTTTTCCGTCCATTTTGAACTTTAATCAGGATGACTGCTGTGAGGTGAAGCACATTAAAAGGCCTTTTTTAGGGAAAACAGTGTGTATATAAATTGGTCCTATTTTCGAAAATTGATAATATTGAGTTACTTTTGGTAATTTCACATTTTTCAACGATTTACTTGGAAATTAATGAAACACGTGGTCTAATTTACTATCATCTGTAATAAACAAAATGATATGATAATGAAAAAACGCTTTTGGGTACAAATTAGGCCTAAATTAGTTCTAAATTACACATGTTTTTTTTTAATTTGAAAAAGTGGGGGAGCTAGCTTTACTGTTACCGTTCATATTTATTTCGTTTAGTGATGGGTATAGTGATTAGTACCATACTCTTGAGAGCACCAAATTTTTGAACGTTCGTCTAACGAATTTTAGAGCGCGGCGCTCTCTCTTTCCCGTATATGCTATTTAATTCCACGTGATGCAGGTAGCACTAAATTCTGTCATTGTACTTTTTTGAAAGTACGATGCTTAAGGAACATTTTAGTACCATAAACTTGCGAGCACCAAATTTTTTAACGATCGTCTAACGAATTTTAGAGCGCTGCGTTCTTTCTTTCCCGTATAAAATACTTAATTCCACTTATGACAGGTAGCACTTAATTCTGATATTGTATTTTTTTGAAAAAACGATGCTTAAGGAAAATTTTAGTACCATACTATTGCGAGCACCAAATTTTTAACGATCGTCTAATGAATTTTAGAGCGCGGCGTTCTCTTTCCGTTATAAACTACTTATTCCACGTGATACAAGTAGCACTAAATTCTTACATTGTATTTTTTTGAAAGAACGATGCTCAAGGAATATTTTAGTACCATAATATTGCGAGCACCAAATTTCTTAACGATCGTCTAACGAATTTTAGAGCGCGGCATTCTCTCTTTCCCGTATAAACTACTTAAATTCCAAGTGATACAAGTAGCACTAAATTCTGATATTGTATTTTTTTGAAAGTACGAAGCTCAAGGAACATTTAAGTACCATAATCTTGCGTGCACCAAATTTTTCAACGATCGTCTAATGAATTTTAGAGCGTGTCGTTCTCTCTTTCCCGTATAAACTACTTATTCCATGTGATACAGGTAGTACTAAATTCTGACATTGTATTTGCTTGAAAGTACGATAGTAGATGAGCAACGTTTGTACGGGAACACTTGAAAGTGTTCCCGTACAAACGTTGCTCATCTACTTATGATGCTTAAGGAATATTTTGTTCCCTAAGCATCCTACTTCCGAAAAAATACAATGACAGAATTTAGTGCTACCTGTATCACGTGGAATTAAGTAGTTTATACGGGAAAGAGAGAACGCCGCGCTCTAAAATTTTTGATTGTTTAACAAATTTTAGAGCACGGCTCCCACGTTCCCCAATTAAACTATTTAAAGAATGTTATATTTTGTCAAATTGGTAACGTTATCTTAGAGCACTTAATTAGCACTAAATTATAGTGTAATTGTCGTCCATACTGGATCACTATATATTTTTTTCTCATATGGGGGGGTCCAGCTTAATGGCAAGCTGGACCCCCCATTTTTAACGCGATTTCATGCTAAACGGTTTGAGCACTAAAATTCGGACTAGAGTACTAAATTAGCACCTAAATTTTTGACTGGTTGCGAGCTTGATTTGCGATGGTGGGAGGTCCAGCTTAATAGAGGTTAGAATTTAGGATTATTTTTGGAAGTAAGATAACAAATTTGCATTCATTATACGGAAGATTTTATTTTTGATTGAATCAAATGTTCCTTTATCGTTTACATGGAAGCCGCAATTACTGGATGAATATTAAAAATATTAATAACTTACCACTATAGAATTAAGTCCTATTCCAATAACAAAAAATATCCAGCGAGGTACCGTTGAGTCCAGGAATGGAGACTTTCATCATCACAGAAGAAACCTCTTATGTAGGGATTGCCCCACAAGTGGAGGAAAAGAATAGGCCAACCGGCTGAAATAGAAAGAAATCTGATAATTTTTCTACAAAATTCAATTCTTTCCAAAAGCAACATTTGCATAAACGAATGATTGAAATTAAAGGGAAGACGGTGACTCGAAAAGCCCCATCATAGCGGAGTCATTTTTTTTCTATATTAATAGAGTTTGGAAATGAAAAAAAAAGACTAAAATTTTCTCTCTTGTCATGTAAAAACTCTTCTTCGTTTTGACAAGAACCTATATTATAAGCGGCATGTGGTATACCACTTTCGGTTACATCAGTTATATATTCAATTAATTTTAGAGTAAGCGTCTGTACCAAAAATATCTAACTTTTTGGAGGTTAACAGAACCGTCTACAGATAAGATATCCTGAAAGTATCCGAAATTGATCAGTGGAACACAAAACATTTATCATTCATCCCAACTAAACTGAATTCACTTTATTTCTTCAACTGAAATTATTGCAGTTGTTTTTAGCCGTGGTTCGTTGATAAATTATAGTCGTTTTTCATTTGGTTTGTGTCGAGTTGTTTTTAAATTATTTTACCTAAAGCAAGCCCTAAATAATCTATAATTTTGATCAAAAGCTTGAATTAAGCATTATAATGACTCTTGAGCAAAACCTTGACTGTTATTTATGGAATGTTTGAATGACTCTGTCATGTAAACACACTGTTAATTTTCTTTGTTTTGACAATAACCTACATTATTAGCGGCATTTGGTATACCACTTTCGGTTACATCAGTTATAGTTGGCGTAAATCATATAGTGTAGCAATGAAATCGTATATCCCCTTTAAGTTATGTTGCGGAGCTAAACTCTGAAAGGTATTATTTTGTTTACTTTTACCAAAACCTATATTGTATTTGATGTTACGTAATTATTGAGAGGGAGTTCCGTTTAATCGGGATACCAGTCGTCAACTGAGCCCTTTTTGTATCCCTTTCGATTTTTTATAACAATGAATTAAACAATTCTTCAAAAACAAATATTATGTCCAAGTCCTGATTGTCACTACTATATAAGTAACATAAGCGAAGCGGTGAGTTGTGCAAATCACGAGTACTACAGAAAGTCATTGTGGCACAAGTTTTACACAATATTTTTTATAATTCGAGTTTATACAATTATTTAAATAAAATATAATTTCATATAATCCCTGTTTTTAAACTAGGAGGTGTGGTTTGAATTTAAGTTGGCAATTCTGTAGATTCCTAATTGGTCAGATCACAGATGGTTTTATTCAGCACTTCTGACTTTTGACATATTATAACTGAATAATTGTGTAAATTGTAAACAAACTTTCATTTAAGCAAAAAAAGGATGATTATTTGTTTAAAAAAGAGCTTCTTCGTATATGCTCTTGCGATCTATTTATATTATATCATGAACATAATTATTTCTATAATACATCTTCACATATATCTGGTAATTTATCCCAAAAATCGAACGTTTTGTATACCTATATATTATTGATCCTATACAATATAAAAATAAACAATTGACAAATAATTCTAATTTACCCTTAGTATAATAATTTGCTAGCTAGAACAACGCTAGATCATTTTATTTATAATCTGTGTCAAGGATAAAGTCAAATGTCAAATAAAAATATAACTAAATACAATAACCAACTGTACTCTAAAAATTACTATTACAGTGTTCAAAGAGATTCTTTCTGACACTGTAAACAATGTTATAATGAAGTCTCTTTTATACGCGAATTATAAAAATAATATTACTTCTCTGTTGAAACATTTTCATGTTTTATTAATTTATTAATACCTTGTATGCACATCTAATCTAAGAACGATTTTTCTCATATGGTGAACTCCATTCGTGGGCAGACTGTATCGAAAATGGCTAGATTTACCGAATTAGTTCATAGAACAAAATTTGCTTATATTTCCTACAAGGAGTGCTACATTTGAAAGATCCTGCTATCGAAACAAAATTCTTGAGCAGAGCGCAATCTACATATTGACATATTTAAAGTCAATTTATATCCAAACCTGAAGCTCTCTTACAAATTGGCTTTTACATAATTAAAATATCTCCATTACTTCCCAAAACATCCGGCCTAGGAATTTTATTAGAAACACGTGTGTATTTTTCAAAATAAACAAATATGTATATTTTTTTCGCCAAAAATCGTTTATTTTAGAAGTACCTATGTAGTATACCGAAAGCAGATTAATTATCTTAAATTGAGAGTCGGATTCTACTGGAATCGACCTGTTGATTCCGAGTATGCATTGGGTTTTCTCCAACGTAGTCGAATTTTGTTATAAACAATATATTTTTGACCCGCTTAAAATCGTTTCTTGTAGAAATCGCGAAACTACATCGAATATATCCAGTTTTCACATATAAACAATAGTTTATCACAATTGAAGTTTTGATATTAATGATACTTCTTTTTTTTCACTGCAATTAGCTTATCAATATCAGTGCGAATTGTATATTTAATGCAGCTTTCTAAAAGCATATAGACACCTTGCAGTTTGTTATGTTTACCTCCATTAGTAGTAGTAAATACACGTATGTTCTGTGACACTTTATCGGATGAACAGGCGGATGGCCTATGGGTGGTTACCGATAGGAAGAAGTTTCCAGAGGGTTTACAAGAAGTAAAAGAAGTCTCTAGATGGTTAGCAAGTAATGACGGTAGCGTCTACGGGGGTTATGCAAAAAGTAAATAAGTGTGTATGTTGTTACGTGTATAAGGCACGATTATTCAGACAATAGCGAACTTGTTTCAAATATGATAAGATTGGAATGTCATGATAAGGGAATATTACTTTATATTACGGAATATTACTTTAGTATCTTTTAAAAAATATATGATATCAACTTGATATTGTATTAGTCATTTACGATAAAATTTAAACTGAGTTTATTCATGAAACAGCAGAATTTAGTTTTCTATCAAATTAATAAAAATAGATTTTATGTTGCAGTTTTTTTTGAAATCATATTTAACTGATGTCTTTTTCTTATACGGGGTATTTTGAAAGTCTTGAAAGCATGTGCATGATTTCTTTTATAATAAATGAATGAGAGAATTGAGTGTTTGTATCACAATGTCATCGGAAGAGTATAGACGCAAATTGGAGGAATTTTCTAAAAGCGTTCGAGAATTGAGTAAAGATATTTCAATTTATGAAAATAAGATTAAACTGATAAAGCAATTGGAGCGAATGTGCTTGGAGGATAACGTCTTCAAAAATCGTCGCCTACAAAAAAAAATATCCACAGAATTGAACCGGCTACAATATGATGAATAATACAATTCGGGAACAACAAGATGCCATCAAGGATGAAATTAATAATGTTTTTGCAATGACATGTATAATTTTAACATCAGTATTTATTTTAATATTGAAAATTATATTGAATATTGTAAAACGAAAGTTTAAGTCTTCATGTAATATAGACATAAATGAGTATACAATGTGTTTCAATAAAACAACTCATCAATTTTTTCTTAAGAAATTCATAAGAACTTTTACGTTTTGGATACAGAAGGTTCGGGAACAACAGGATGCCATCAAGGATGAAATTAATAACGTTTTTGCAATGACATGTATAATTTTAACATCAGTATTTATTTTAATATTGAAAATTATATTGAATATTGTAAAACGAAAGTTTGAGTCTTCATGTAGTATAGACATAAATGAGTATACAATGTGCTTCAATAAAACAACTCATCAATTTTTTCTATTTATTTGAGTAAAATTACAATGGTATTACATTTAAAAACCAACATCGTAATCGTTCTACATTAATTTGTGTACAATTGAAAGCCCCATCGGCATGACAAGCATTCGAATGTTTTTTTAAACTTTCCATGGCTGAGGACGTTCCATCAAACTTGCAGACATCAACAACAGTTGTCGTAGAAATTCCATATTCTTCACATTTCTTTTGTAAAAATTCATATTTCTGATTACCGCGAACGTAAATACAATCGACATTAGACATTGTACTTTTCAAAATCTCGTCCAATTTTGAATAATCAACATCGCCAGAAGAATACTTGATTCCATGGATATGGTGTTCCAAAAAGTTGTTTGTTTTTTTATCTTGATTGCTTAGCAAATGAAAGGGTTGTGGCGGCTTAAATATGTAGTGTCTATGTTTATATCCGATTTCGATGGACAATTCCTTAGGATGGAATGTACCCTCGATAATGAAGCCTTGAATGTCAATGAATGCTATTCTGATCGTGGTTTATTTGTAACTGTCTCGCTGTGTATTTCAACACTGGTATTATATGATCGTTTTGATAATTTCCGTTAGGGGGTAATACTCCAATAAACAGTCATGTATAATTATACAATATGCTCTAGTATTTGAAGGAAATCCTACACCTACTTCAATTTCCACCTTTACATCAACTGTCGATGCCCTCATACCCTCCTTCTGTTTGGAACAGTCTATGACAAAGAGAGCACGATCTTTGAATGCTTCATAGTCCAATGTTGGATGTACTATGCTGGAATTGGTATAGCTTCTATAGAATGAGGCGTAATTATGATAGGCAAGAGTATAGTCGTTTTTTCCGAAATCCATCTTTAATCGTTCGGTAGGCCAAAATTCTCCGTTCAAAGCCAATCTTACGTTGTTGGTGTTCAAGTGATCAAATTGCGAGGGATCGTTTGTCTTCTTGTTGCGTCTATCCATTTGGAAGCAGACGATAACATATCGAGGCCTCTCAACAGACGAACTCGTTTTAACTGACCAAATCTCATTTTTAGCGTCTTTCGTTAACGGAAAAAACTCCTACACACTCGAGAATTGGGCCCCTGAGGTCATTCCTATCTTCCGGCCGACCGTATATTTGGACACATCGAAAAAACGTTAAGATCTCACAGTATCATAAAAACGCCGGAAGCATATTGGGATCTCTACACCAAAGTGGGCGAGGTCCGGAAGCCCCGTGGAATTTGTTTGATATAAAAAATATGCTGTTGTGGCTTAAAAAAGTTGATGGCATAAGTTCTTGTCGAAGACTTTTTATTAAGAAAAATGTTACCACCAAAAATATTGTGGTAAAAAGTAAAGTGTTTTATCGTTCTTCAGATGTGACAAAAAAAATCCAGTCGCTACTAAAACCACGCGTAAGATTTGACCAAGTAGACTTACCGGGGCTAGCTTTGGGTCATGAAATAAAGAAAAAAAATACAGTTTGAAAAAATTACTAGTATCGTTATCTGGGGAAAACTGGAACAATGATCCGGAGCTGGAACGGTTAGTCCCTATTTTTGCAGAGCACTGTAAAGATGGGGAAACGGTCGTTGAAGAAAATGTAGAATTCGAGTGTGACGATATGGAGGAAATTAATTTCATTTAAAAAGTATAATAAATAAAATGCAATGTTTATAAAGAACATGTTTTGTTTGTTTTTTTATAACTATTTAGCCAAAAACATGTTTAAGCGACTATCAAAACGCTGTTTGTCCACTAGAGACATGTGTTGTGGAAACAGAATTCTAAAATAGAATAAAAATTGTTTATATCAATTTAACAATAACTCCTTTTTATTAAAAACCCGTCATCGTGATAAATTAAACATGAATGTTAGTATTGTAGCTCAAATATCACAGAAATCATCACATTTAGAATTGGTCTGTAAAATACATTCAAATAACCTTGTAATATTCAGTAAATTTCCATTATAACAAAAATACTCAAGTTTCAACATTTAAAATCTTTGCAGTTTCATTCTCTCTCAAAATATTAGTATAAAAAACAGGGCCGTTTAATCTACAGTCGAACGATTCACGGCGGCACCTGTTATCAACCCGAAAGGGATTTTTAGAAATTTTAGCTTGAATGTGTATCTTTCTCTCCTCTCGCTGAAAAAGTGAGACACAATTTAACTGCAAACTCGTGTAAATTCACGTCATATAGTCATTCGGTTTTTAGACCCAAAAGCAAACTTATGGTCCATGACCACACAAAAATTTGTGTATTCCAATTTCCGATGTAAACGAGTGTTACATCAACCAAACTATAACGTCTCTCAATTAGTATAATATGTAGTATTTTCAATATTGGTCTAAAGATCATATTTAGTACTGTCTAATGTACATCAAGTAAATAAAGTGAATAAATTCAATAGTAGTACAACTTGTTTTATAAGTCCTAGTGGATTAAAAGTGTATCATCAAATTGAACACACCAGTTAACTGCAAGTTCTGGGGAGAAGAATAAAGCAGTTGGGAATGCAGTTCCACTTGGAAGAGTAGAAGATAGGAGATATCCTTTTAATAATAAGTAACTCTCAAGCCAAATTAAGGCCTTTTACTCCAACAACATGCAAATAGCATTTTGTCCAGCTCTATTTTTCAAATATTAGAGCTGTTTTCCCTTTTTCCAGTGTACAAATTGAGTAATTACTCATGCTATTTTTTCCTTGTTTTATGGTACAAATCGCTACTCGGTAAATAAGGCCGTTTTTGAGCATCAGTTTTTTGCCTTTCCTGAAAATTTGGACAAACCGCGTTTTGCAAGTCTGCTCCTCAAATAACTTTTAACAAAAATTTACTCGTTTTTTATTATCTGAAGTGAATATGACTGTTTAAAGCTGAGAATCTCTTTGATTTTTGGACTTTCATAATTTTTTCATGAAACAGCAGGTAGTTGACTGACTTTTAGAGTAGTTCTTTTGAAAAGGAAGGTCACAATCCAAAAATAAATTACAAAGGATAAGTAAATATAAACATTTCTGAACATTTTTTGTTTTTGGACGTTCATCATTTTCCCGTGTTGTCTTCAGATGATGTCTTTACCTGGAACAGAGCAACAACATGGCTCTTGATAAGAGAGTTTCAAAAACACAAGGACAATTACCGCATTCCCAAGATCAAAAAAAGAGACATTTTGCAGCAAACTCAAGTTGTTTTTGACAGCTTGGGTTACAAAGTGTCTATTGATGCCTTAGATAGGAAGTTTAGAAAATTGAAGAAAACTTACAAAGTACAAAAGGACAAATCAAAGAAGGCAGGCAGAGGTCCAAGTAATTGGGAGTTTTTTTGATGAAACGGACATTTTCTTTGACTACGTAACTATAAACGTACCAAAAACATTTTTTTTCCATTCCTTCAACATCAGCATCTGTACTGCCGTCGAGTTCTTCAATACATGAACCTTCCACTATGTTACCCTCTGGTTCTGCATCATCATCAACTATTATGAATGTAGCAAATTTAATCAGACCATAAACATCTACACCCGATTTAAGTGAACGTGTTTTAGACATATTAAGACACAAGGAAGAAAATAGAGAACTAACAGCAACACCCAACATAAGGAAAACTCCAAGATCCGAATTGTGCAATTTAAGAAAAAAACAATTGGAAATAGAAAAAGAGAGGGTAGAAGAAATAAAAAAATTTGCGGCTCACCATTGAAATAAAGAATGAAATTCAGTGCGACAGAAATGCAATACTTAGGGATATTGCGCAGAATGTTAAGAAAAATTAATACTAATTGTAGATTATTTCAAGTATATACATACAGAGAATACAACTGTAGATTATTTTAAGTATATACGTACAGAGAGTACAACTGTAGATTATTTAAAGTATATACATACAGAGAATACTTCAACTTCTATTTCAATACACAAAGCTACATGTACAATATTCTAGTTTATTTACAGATTTAATAATGTTTACTGTAACATATAAGATTGGGTGACTGAAGAATTTTTCTAGCATTTACAAAATTTATTTCATTTATACTATTCACAATACCAATTTAGACACATTAATGTATACTAAAAATATTAATATTTATTATACTATATATAAACATTTAAAAAGAAACCTGAAACTACAGGAATATAATTAGTCCATTGAAATGTTACATTTTTTAGGCCTTACCTTGCGTTTTTTAGAGGACGCAATTTTATTTTTTTTATGTGTAGGGGGGGTCAGTGTAAAGCTAAAAACAAGTTTGTGGGGTCGCCACCCTTGTCCCACGGCCGCCATCTTGAAAATAGGGGTTGAAATGGTTTTTACGATATATCTCTTAAACTATTTATTTGATAAAAAAATTTGTTGCAAAATAAATTCTACAACTTTGGTTCAGTAACTTTTTGTCGTAGAACTATAAATAAAAAAGTTATAAGCGAAAATGTTTAAAAATTCGACAAAAAAAATTATATTTTTCGATGTAACTTTTTTTTTATCATTTTACGAAAAATGATATCAGACCATTTTTGTAGATCGATTTTTGAGGAACAACTTTTATAAACAACATTTTTTCATTAAGTCAAAAGCTAAGGTTTTACAGCGCTCCGAAGTATTCTTAATTATACCTATATTATACGTGTGTATTAATAATGTGTCATCAGTTGTTTTTTTTATTTACTTTGTTATAATTTTTTTGATTATAAATTTTGCAATATTACTAAAAATTAATTATTGACTCTTTTTCACTCCATAACAAGATTTTACAATTATTGATTTTTAAAATAATTTTGAATTTGATGGCCGTTACCGAGAATACTGTTCAGGTAGAAAATACCCAAGTGACCATGAGGGAACAAAAGAACAGCTGCCTGTTATTATTATTCCTAACCTTTCTTATTGTAAGAGTAGCTATAGTCCGTTTTTAAATGGCATGGAGTAATAAAAGCTTATTAGGTATGCAAAACCGATACAGGGTGTATAATAAAATATCTCCGAAGTTTATCTAATTTTGTACTAAAATTTCTCATTTGCGAATTTCAGGTAGACACACCCCGTAACTCTGTATTCGGTTGGGTCGCCTATTGTATTGAAAGGGTCGCTGTATTGTATTTGAATGAACAAATAAACAATTTAATCCTCAGAGGCGTGCAATCAGGACAAAACAAACTTGGTATATGAATATGGAGGCACTATATATGAAATTATAATTACGAAAACTATTCAAAAGAGTTCACAATATCGATTCAATAAAAACACATTTTTTTGTGTTCCTATGAATATATGAATAAACAATAAACATAAAATATTATATAAAAAATAGCAAATTTTCTTGCAGTAGGTATCAACTTCACTACTAATATACCGTTTACAATAGGAGAGGAAAAAAGAAAAATGCAGGAATAAAGTACGAATTAATGTAATATTTTTTAAAAAAAAGTCCTGCAAATAATAGTAATAACTAACACAAAAACTAGTCTATATATCAGAATCAGACGATTCTGTTGAGCTTCCATTATTAACATTGATTATAAATGGTTCAATCATGTGTTCACTTATATGATCCATTTCCCACATATTTAGTTCTTCTTGTATCACGTGTTCAACACATTTCTTCCAGTTTTCTTTGGTAACGTTACCTAACGCGTCTTCGAATAAAACTTTTACGTCACTCATTTTGAATGTCGTATTCTTTCTTGAAGCTTCCCCTTTCACTTGGGCCCATATTAATACTATGGGATTGAGTTGACAGTGATAAGGAGGAAGCCTCAGCACCGTTATACCACGCGCTGATGCCATTTGATCTACAACGTATCTACTATATTTGTGTTTATGTGAATTGGCCAGTTGCAAGAGCTCATTTTTTAGCGGGTTATCTGGGCATTCAATATTTTTCGAGGTTAGCCAATCGTGGATATCTTGTTTACGCCATGCAGTTGAAGGTAATTTCTCCACTAACCTGGAGTGATAACTTGCGTTATCCATAACAATGACTAAGCCCGTTAGAATTAGATCTAACATTTGTGAGAAATATTCTTCGAAAACGTCTGCATCCATATCTTCATGATAATCTCCGGTTTGCTTCGACTCAAAGCACAACAATCCACCTTTAACAAAACCTTCGGCACTTCCGATATGAGTAATGATGAGTCGACGTCCTTTTCCTGCTGGTGGATTGAGGCCTGTTGACCACCCTTCAAGAGCTGCCTGCCTCCGACTTTTGACATTCGTGTCTTGCCAAAACATTGAAACAGTATGACCTTCATTTAACCAAGTCTCATCCAAATAATAAATTCGTTTTTGATCTAGTCTTGCTTTCCGAATATTGCGCAAATAACTCCTCCTCCAAATGACAATGTCGTCTCTATCAATCAACATTGCGTTCCGATAATTTTTTTTATATTCAAATCCAAGTTCCTTCAAAATTTTCCATAATGTACTTCGAGACATTTTCGGAAAATCTGAATCTTCTTGAACCGAAGCCATAATATTGGAGAGAGTTGGGATCTCTTTTCTAAAGAAAAAAGCATGCACCTTACGCCTTATTCCATTCTTCAAGTCGTCATCCATTTCAAGTTTGGGTCGGCCTGGGGACTTTGCTGGGGCTGTGATGTTTCCATTTTTTTTCTCCTTCATTAAATTATAAATTGTTGTTTTTGAAACACCCATCATTGTTGCAGTAATCTCCACAGTTTCATCAACACTTCCTGTCAAATTCATGATTTTTCTTCTAATTTCTTCGTTCTTCAACGAGGAATAGCAATTTAATATCAGATTTTTCTCGTTCAGCGACAATGGGCTTAGATGGTGATAAATCCTCCAAATCTGGTCGAATTTGGTTGGAACACTATATAGTTGGAAGGTGTAGTTAGGTGTTTGTCTCGTGTGATGAGAAGAGAACTTGTATAGATGAACAAAAATAAACACCAGTTAACAATAACGGTAAAAAATAAAAACAAATAACAGTAATAATGGGGAAATCAATCAACACAGCAGTTTCTCCAGAACAGATGAACTGTAAATTTTCAACCTTTCCGCTACTTTTATAGTTGAAAAGTTCTAGTAAGTACATCGTATTATGGGGGCATTTTCTTAGAACTGAAAAGACTATATTCCACAATAATTAAACCATTTTTGAGCTACCTGTTTGTCAAGTTTCTTCAATTACCTGCTAATTGGGTGAAATAATCGGCAAATGGGGTTGGTTTGGATATATATATATATATATATATATATATATATATATATATATATGTATTTGTATAAAATTGGTATTAACATTTATTTTATTATTTATTGTATGTAGGATTATAACTACCTGGAGATTAGTGGAGGGACTCGTCTACGCCCTTTTATACATAATAATAAATTTTCTGGAAAATTGATGTCAGTGATATAATCCACAGTTTATTATATTATTGATAATTTGAAATTTCATTTTAAATAATATTACAAAACGGTTATTTTCGGAAATGAGATAATTTTAGAAGCCTTAACTTTTTTTAAATGACTAGATGTGGTACGCCTATGGTTCCGGCCAAAATGAGTGATTTATTACTTCATGCCTTGTTAAAACTGAGTATAATAATATTGTGTTTAAGTTGTCGTTCAACCTATATCTTTTAGTTGTGCTACATATTTCTCCACGCGCGGATGTATTTTATTCTGTTTTTAATTGTGAAGACGATTTCAAATGATTTTAGACATGATTCAAACTTCAGTGATAACTATTTTTTTATTAGCATTTAGACTTTTTAAGCATGCCATCATGAGTGATTGTTTTGTGTAAAAAACCTTTAGGTGGAAATAAAATAAGAACTGTGAAGGCAAAAGGTGTGAAAACTCTACTAGACCGAGCTGTAGCAAAAAATGATGAGGTTAATGAAAATTTTTTAAGAACTGTTTCGGAAGTTACTGTACATGTTACGTGTTATTGTTATTACGTGGATAATCGAACCGATAATAAAGTTCGTCGTCGCAGCAGCAGCTCCAGTAGTTTATCTTCAGTTTCAGAAGCTCCAGAGCCAGACTTTGATTTTGCGAACAATTGTTTCATTTGTGCTAAAGCGGTTCAGGATCTAAGTGTTTCGCCTACAAGCCGACAACCGCGGGTTTGTATTGTACGTGATGGGAGTACAAAAACAAGTATTATGGACCTTATAAACAGAGGTTCCGATGACGTTGCAATGGACATTGCTAATCGTATAGCTAATATTCCCAGCTTAGTGGAAGTTGGAGCAAAGTATCATAACAACTGCAGTAAGCAATTGTATTCCAAAAAATGGTCAGTCGAAAATGAAAAGGATGAACGCAAAAATAATATTGACGCAGCAATGGCGGATGTTTTTTCTTACTTGCATGAAAATAGTGAAGAGTGTCAATTGGACGTAGTTATGCAGAAACCTACCAACCCACAAAAGTCGTGAAATCTGGTTAATGTAAATATGCATGTATTAAAACTCATTCTGTAATTTGCAGAAGCCTACCAACCCTACAACACATCACAACCACTATACACGTAATATCTACCAATCCACATTGAAGCTGAACGCTTGTTTATAATTGTGCAGAACACGATCAAACCACTTGGTTTATTTTGCAACTTGAGTCAGGATCACGTTGGCCAACCAAGTGGGTTGGTTGCGGTCTGCGTTAATATATTCCATCACATAACCTCACAAAAAATCAAGCTTATGGTGCAGGGTGTGTGCTGTTTCTGAGAGAAAAGTATTAGTAATCACTTGCTTTTCATAAACTTGTATAACATTATTGTGGTTTAAGCGGGGATTGTGACTGTGTAGAATATTAAACGTTACAATGTCGGATCGAACTCGTCGTATTATGCATTTGGTACGGGATAAAACCGTGCAAGGTAAGATCTATTTTTTTGTCAATTTCAAGGTATTATTAGCATAGTATTAGGTTTTTTCATATCATTACTTCATGATTTTTTCGTTTATTTTATTCAGTAGGCATCTAAAAAGTAATGATGGTCACGAGGTGAAGACGAATGTCATAATCTATATTATATCAAGTGAATAACAAAATAGTTACTCGCGAGCGAAGTACTATATTTTTTCTACTACCGGTTCGATCAATAGTGCATAGCAGATTCCTATTATTGAGAAATTAAATTATTTAGTAGTTGTAAGCCCTATCAATAACGGTTAACATTCTTATAATCATTATGTAAAAAGGTCTTTACTAAATGTGTTGTTCCAGGAGAACAACCGAATTTCAAGCTAAACGAAATGAAAGTAGTGAAAGACTACAGTATGCCATCAGTAGATTCCACTGCTACGAAACCGAAAGAAACACCGACGTACTTTTCATTAGCCACTTGTTCAAATACGAATATAACAACTTTCCAAGATGAGAACTTCCCCTACGTAAGTGACGCAGAAGACGACGACGATTCCGTTTGTGATCCGACGTATGAAGCTGAAAGTTCCTCGTCTTCCTCAGAAATGCCAATGGAAAATATTGGAGCCCAAGAGCATATTGTAGCCGATTCTGTGTTACAGGATAACCAAAACATGCTGACGGGTCGACCTCGCAAAGGAAGAAAGAGGAAATATAGTAATCAAAACCGCAGTGAAAGGAAAAGAAAACGAAACAGCAATGAGAGTTACTACAACCACAAAGGCAGAAAAATTGAACCTAAAATATTTGTTTACTTTAATTGTAAATGTAAACTGAAATGTTCTGATTACGTTTCAGAAGAAATTTGCCGGGCAGAGTTTGAAAGATTTTGGTCATTGGCATCTTATGATAGTCAGGTTAACTTTATTGCCGCTGGCGTACAACAACGACCAAAAAAGAGGGTGTATGGGAGGAATCCAGAAAAGCGAACCTATTCAAGAACATATAAAATACAAAACACTATTGTTTGTCGAGAAATGTATTGCAAAACTTTAGGCATAACGTCATTCAGAGTTAACACGTCTCTCAAAAAGTTCCATGGTGTCCTCCCAATTACCGACCAGAGACGCATAAAGCAAGGGGGCATAATAAACTTGATGAAAAGAAAGTTGAAGAGGTTCGCACTCAGATTGATAAAATTCCTAAATATGAATCTCATTATCGCCGAGAACAAACAGATTCGAAATTTCTTCCTCCAGAGATGACTATACAAAATATGTATAGCATGTACTCTAATGAAACCGAGAATCCTGTAAGCCTGGCCTCTTACAAGAAAATATTTTATACAAATTTTAATTTGAAATTTAAATCTTTAAAAAAAGATACTTGTAATATTTGCGACAAACTCGCCATACAAGTCAAACATGAAGATGACCCAACTAACAAAAAAACTCTAGAAGAAATACATAAAACGCACTTAGATGCAGCAACATATGCTCAAGATTTAAGACGACAAGATTTCAAACTGGCTAAAGAAAACGAAGACTATGAATGCCTTACTTTTGATCTTGAAAAGACACTTCCATTACCACGAATTCCTGCAAACATTGCGTTTTATAAAAGACAACTGTGGTTGTACAACTGTGGGGTACATAGTGGAAAATACAATCAGGCATATTTTTATGTTTGGCCAGAGGAAACTGCTGGGAGAGGTGCTCAAGAAGTAGGCTCGTGTCTATTAAAACATGTAGTATTGAAGTTACCAAAAAATGTTAGTCATCTTATTTTATGGAGTGACTCTTGCGGTGGTCAGAACCGCAACATAAAAATTACCCTATTATTAAAACATATATTGCATAGCTGCCCTAACTTAAATGATATCACTTTAAAATTTGTTTATCCTGGACATAGCTTCCTCCCAAATGATTCAGATTTTGGAGACGTAGAAAATGCCTTGAAACATACACAAAGATTATACTTGCCATCTGATTATGTTACAATAATGCGAGATTGTCGCAAAAAAAAGCCTTTCATTGTAACCAATATGATGACTACAGATTTTGTATCTACAAGCAAATTAGAAAAAAGTATAGTCAACCGAAAAGTATCCGTTACAGGTAACAAAATCAATTGGTTATGGATTCGAAGTATCCATATAGAAAAAAATGACCCATTTTCCATCATGGTTAAACAAAATGATTTCACTGCAGTTGAGGAAAAAATTAACATTCAGAAAAATACCAGACAAAATTCCAAAGAAGAAGTATTTCTAGATGTGCCATTACTGTGGCCAAATGGAAAAACTGTGGCAGAGAAAAAAATTAAAGATTTAGAGGACATGATGCATCTTATACCGCCTGACTGCCATGATTTCTATAAAAGTTTGAAAGGTAATCCTAATATTGAAGAGGATGTGGATGGTTTCAATATAAACAATGTGGATTTTGACATAGAGGATGTTGTTTAATTTGATAATTAAATGAAGATTCTTATCAATGAACGTCATTTCATTTCTGAAATTTATTAAAATTTGTTTGCTACCAACCCACAATATATTGTTCATGACCGTCGTTTTTTTTTAATTTTCTAAAAATTGGTTTTCTACAGAATGCTACCAACCCACAAATTTTTTTTTATTTTTCAAAATAGAGGTTACAAATAGTTAGAGATGCAGCTGCTATTATTTTCGAAGATATTCGTTCACAGCATTACGAGACAAAGGAGTATCCACCTTCTGATAGTTTTCTAAAGGATGTTAATACTCTAATTCCCGAAAGTTTATTAGTTTTATTGAAAGGAATTATTTGCCAATCTAAACGCAAGTCAATAAATGCAGCGGAAAGAAAGTGCACATCAATTACTCACTCTATCATTGCAGCAACTCGACCTGCTTCAATTATTCCTCCTCTGCTACTTGGAGTTGGATCTTTCTTGTATAAAAAGTATGGCTCCAGTAATCTTATTGATGTTCTTTCATCGTTAGGATTCTCCGCATCCTATAATGCCATTTCATTATTCGAAGATTCTTGTACTTTTCGTCCGGCGCGTAATATCTTACCTCATGCTTTTTTTCAGTTTGTCTTTGACAATGCTGATTTTAATAGCAATACAATTGATGGTAAAAATACTTTCCATGCGATGGGTGGTATTCAATGCGTTACACCATACAACAGTATCGAAAATGATACCAGTTTACCACGAGTATCCAAAAAAGTACCAGCTTCAAGTAAATCTACGCTCGGGTTAATTCCTCTTGCATCCTACTCAAAAGGCAAAACCGTTGGTCTGAGTAAAATAAATGTTTCGGTAATTGAAAGGGCCACACAATCGACCAAACAAATTGTTTCTACACCTTGTGATTTTATGTGGCTGTACGGTAAATGGTCATGCACTGTGGATATCAGCGGATGGAACGGATTTATGATCGAAGCAACTGCTGAAAAACCTTTTGAAAGAAGTAGAATTATATGTTTGCCATTTAGAAACGCTCCGCCAACATAATTTTAACATCACTTTTATTTTCTATTGAAAAATGTAAAGCTTCCAATCAAAATACATGCATTGTAACATTTGATCAACCGCGGAAGGCTCGGGACATTACAGCTGCTGCCGATCCTAAGACCGATCTATCGAAGGTCGTAGTTCGACTAGGTGGGTTCCATTTGCTCATGTCGTTCATAGGTTCGATTAGATATATCATGTCTGGTAGTGGACTCGAGGATATCTTCAAATGAATTTATGCTGAGAACTGTGTACAACACATAAAGGTACGTTTACACGCTTGCCAAGCCTTGGCAAGGATCGACAATCGCAAGCATGTAAAAAGGGCGTTTGGCTTGGGTTGCGTGGGCTTGTGCCTGCTTACTTCCGATCCAGTCGAGTGTCGGTTTTGTTACGCAGATGAAAGGGCGTTTGCGGCAAGCGCTTGCGATGCATTTACATGTTGGTCCGCGCTTAGTAGCCATTGTGATCTCGCGGCGAGTACACGCTTGCTTGATTTTACAAAAAATAAATAAAAAATGAGTTGCTGGTCGAATGAGGAGAGTCTTTCGTTTCTGGAACATTACCAAATGGAACCATGCATCTGGAATCCGAAAGATGCAAATCATAAAGATAAGAAGAAACAAGCAGATGCATGGATTCGTCTTGCTGAACTTACTGGAAGACCAGTAAGGCAGGCTGCACACTGACGAAACTGGTTTCATGAAACCGGTTTCATGAGAGATGAAACTCAAGTTTCATAAAACCAGTTCATAAGAAAATTGAAAGATGAGTACACTGAGTTTTAAGAAACTACAATTTCATAACGTTGCGCAACTGCATTTCACGCAACTCCGCTAGCACGGTTGCATGTAACTACAGTTTGTTGTAAACCTCCGTTGGCGTGAGTTGTGTATTTAATATTTGCAGCAAAAAGCGATGCCTGAAGATCAAGTTTTCAACACAAAACTCGTGGAAGCTATAGAAAAGCATCCGTGCTTGTACAATTACAATTTGAAAGAGTACAGTAATAGAAACAAAGTTCAAGCTGCATGGGAGACCATAGCGCAGGAAATGGAAAGTACAGGTGAGTTTTATTATTGAACTCCTTTTATTCATTTTTATTAAATGTTGTCGCTAACCTATGTTTGTACTCCATTTTCCTCTAGGCGGTTCAAATAAAACACGAATCACGGCTTTTAACAAAGCTTTATTTTCTCAAGGGCTACATACACACAATATATGTAAAGACAATTATTTATTTTCATTACTATTCATCACCACGCCCTGCTATATTATTGATCCACTGTGATGGTATAGCTACGCCAGGCTTCAAAAAGTATTCACAAAGATATTCGCGGAACGATGCGGCTGTCGTTAAGTTAATATGGCGATTCAACGGGTGCAAAGGTTGATTTGGAATGTTCTGAACCTCATCTGCAGCATTCCTTGGCTTATACATTTTCCCTTCGGTTTTGCGAATGTAGTTATGAAGAACACATGCGCATTTTATAATAGATATCACCGTTGCTTCAGAACAAGCTATAGACGTTTCAAAAACTCGGAACTTAGATGTTAGCATTCCAAAAGCACATTCCACAGATTTACGAGCTAGGCTTATTCTATAATTGAAAATTATTCTCCTATTCGTTAGCGTACGTTGAGGATACGGTCGCAGTATGTACGTTGTCAGAGGGAACGCTTCATCTCCACAAAAAAAGTATGGAAAATTTTGTGCATTTTCATCCCGTGGTAATGGCGAAGGCTGTGGTAGATTGAGACCTCCAGACTGTAACCAACGACCTAAACGAGATGAACGAAATACACCTCCATCACTGTTTCTACCAAGATCCCCCACATCAACGGTAATAAAACATCCGTCAGCATCAGAACAAGCCATTAGTTGAACCGAAAAATAACCATTATAATTAAAATTCCTAGATCCACTCTTTTTGAATTTTTTTATCCTGACATGTTTTCCGTCGATGGAGCCTACACAGTGTGGTAAACTCCAAAGTTGTTCATAACGGGAAGCAATGTTTTTCCACATATCTATGGTTGGAACAGGCAAATATTCTGGTTGTAGACAGGACCATATAGCTTCCGTTGTTTCCGCAATGACCACTCCAACCGTTCTCTCTCCTCGCATAAAATAGCTCGCCAAACTTCTGAAACTGCTGCCTGTTGCAAGATACCTGAAATTAATAAAATACATCAATTGAGCGGTCTGCTTTGAATAAGGGCTCACCTACAATATTACCTTATTACAGAGCACAAACAGATAAGCCAAGGGTACAAAACATCATATTAGGTCGATTTTTCAAAATTGTAGATGAGCTCTGATCTAAGCAGACTCTTCAATCATAGCATATGTGTACATAATACGTAGCTTACTATAATCTATCTATACCATCAATGTAATTTTTTTTGTAGCAAAGGATTGTAAAGAAACATGGAGAAACTTGAGGATAGTTTACATACGGAATTTAAAGAAACCGCCTTCTGGATCTGCTGCAAAAAAGAAAGAATACTATTTGCGTAAGTACATGCAATTTTTGAACCGCTATGTGAATACGAAAACGGAGAAAGGATTACCGGGAAACCTTCCATCGCCCCCACAAACTGACAATGCGTACAGTGAACCAAACCAAGAACGCGTCCCAGAAACAATAGACAATAACAAGGAGGCCAACGACGCATCCGACACAGAGCTCACTCAGGATGCTACGCGTGAGGATTCTACACATCAGAGGACACAATCTGAATCCCCAAATGTTACTACGATCAATACCGAGAATATCAGATCCTCAAAACAAGCTTCAGTAGCACCCTCCAATAAAAGAAAGAAAACACCAACTGATGCTGATGCGGTCGTCATAAATTACATCAAATCAAAGACTCAGAACGGATCAAACCACGACAATCCTAGGAAACAATTTTTGTTTAGTACCGGACGTAGAAGACATGACCTCAACGCAATACAAGACCTTCCGAAATGAAGTGTGTAGCTTGATTGATAGGATCATTGCCTCTGCACCCTCACCTCTACACTCGAGTAATTCCACATACTCTGCGTGGTCTTCAGCAAGCACACCTGTTCTTCCGCAAACATCTGCACAATCCACTCCCACATGGGAATACTCATCAACTACAGTCTATTCGCTTCGCACTACTGATGATGTCTCGGATAATCCGGCATATGAAGAACTTCACCGTTTAATTTAAACTATGTAGGTGGTGTCTTTTTTACTCCACTATTTTTTGTATTTTCTTTAAGTTAAAAATAAAGTTATCTTACCTAAGTGTGATTATAAGTTTTTCTTCAGGTCCTAGCGCCATTCTGCAGTTGGTGTCCTTTTTCGTAATGTGGGGACCTACTAAATGTAGCAAGTGATTAAAAGCAGACTCCGACATTCGATAAAAATTTTGAAATTTCACTGGGTCTTGATGCAGTTCTTTGGCCACTACATAATTGCTGTGACATCTGTTCTGTATTAGGGGATGAACCCAGTACTTCCGCTTCTTTTTTCTGTTTCGATACCACCACCACAACACTACAACGTCCTCATCATCCGACGACATCTCAGAAACTGCTCATGTGGCAGTTGCGTCAGTGTACTGCCGAGTATGAAACCAGTTTTATGAAACTAGTTTCATAAAACCGGTTTCATAAAACCAGTTTCGTCAGTGTGCAGCCTGCCTAAAGGAAATAAAAAATAAAAAAGAGATATTGATGACTACTTTTCGCAAGCACTTGAAAAAAAACGTGAATCTATGCGTTCTGGCGCAGGTATGTTCCTACGATACATTTATAATTATTTTGATAGTCTGCTTAGCAAGGTGTAACTTATGTTTAAAAACGTTGGTTAGTTTCTCGATTATTCCGCTACTATCTCGCTCTAATTTTCGATGTTTTTATTTTATTTTAGGTGCCGAAGAAATATACAATCCAACTTGGTATGCTTACGAAACCTGTTACAAGCTCATTTAGATATATCCCCCAAAGGTTAGGAATTAGGCTACCAATCCAAGAACACCAGCATTATTTAGAGAAAATCGTTTAAAAGTACAAAAATCATTTCAAGGACCTTTTAAGAAACAAAACAAGATACAATCTTACCAGGTGTATCGCTTCGACCAGAAGTATTTATGACTAACTAAAACTAAAATCTCACTACCAAATATGAAAATAAAATGATTTTCTAACTGAAATAAAAGCAAATTCTCAAACTAAAATACATATAAAATTCAATGTTTATTTTGATAACAAGTTATAATTAATCCTGTATCCATCAATTGTCAATATTGTCACTATCAAACTTCAAAAATCATTACTTCATAAATGTCCCTAAATCCCATAAGCATAAGTGACTGCTAAACCAATATTTGAAATCAGTTTGACCAACAATTCCAAGAATCTAATAGATTTAGGTGGGAATTTTCAGTGTACAAAAAAATATCTTGCTTTTTACTGTCCATGTGAATGGAGTAAAACGTTTGCCGCATTTTACGGAGTTTTCTTGAATTTTCGCAGGTAATCTTAAGTGTTACTTTGGTGATAGAGGCACCTATAAGTACCCTGAAGGGGATCATAATTAGATATTTGCGAAAATTCAATTGTAGAAATTGAAAATTTAATCCACCTTGAGGTCACCCGACATCGAAAGGTATGTACTTCTAATATCTTGTACCTAGTTATAAAATCAAGTAATTCACTGTACTTGTATACTCTATAGACCGAAGACTCGAACAACGCAAAGCACATTCTCATAGAACTGGTCAAAAGAACCACTGATCTTCAATTGCGGCTTTTACAGACATATTCAGTTTAGCTTTTTAATAAAATCAGTAGCTTAGGTAATACTTGGTCATCATATTGAAGCAAAGAAAATTCAATATTGATTCCAACTTATTAACTAGCTCTACTAAGCGAAAGTTGTACTTTTCCGTAGATTTCGATAAGCTAACTGTATTATTGCTTGAGAAAGCTTCAGTTTCCTGTAGGAGAGTTAGGTCATTCAATATTAGGATATGCTTAGTATGTCATAATTACTAGTGTCAGTTTCAATTTTAAGATTAGCATGTTTTGATAGTCAAATTTAGCTATATAAAGAAAAGAAAAATTACAAATCAATATAAGATATCTTAGGAACAATAATTGATTCACCTATTTAAAATGGATATATTTTTATTATTACCTACACCTTGTCAGCAAAGGATGATACAGAATTATTCTTTTTAGACCTCATTTGAATACCATCATCATTGGACTCTGTTTCGAATTAGTCCTGGGAATACCTTGGACCCCAGATTCCTGTATACCTGACAGGTTAGCAGCTGTTCGTCTGAGGACTACCATGTACATATTATTTTAAAGGCTCAAGAAGCAACTGTGTGAGGCGGTGCTGAACAAGTATTCCACAGCAATTTAACAGCTAAGTGGTAGTCATAAGTGGGATTTGTTCTTTGTCAACATATAAAGTTTTATCACATATAGTTTTCACACATATAGTTTAACATTCACTTAGGGAAAAACAACCACAATGAATTATTGAACACTGAACTCGTATATTATATTTAATGTTGAATGCTTTCGAAGATTTTGATTCGTCGACATAATTCTTATTTAAATTAATAAATAATTAAACAATAAAGCAGTTGGCTAACATACATTCATAGAACAGATTTCCTATGATTCTATTAAAATCTAAATAAATGTATAACATAATGTTTTTTTATTCCTACCTTAACTAGATCCTTTAGAATTTCATTAAGAGCTCGGCAATTTTCACGAATGATTATTGATATAGAGAGACAGATACTTTAAACAAGTAGTGAAGGCTTTTGTAAGAATCACCAGATGCCAAAAATCGTAGCGTAATGGCAAGACGAAATTTGGCTGGTATAGCTTCTCTGAAGTCTGTATCATGCTTGGATATCATTGGTGAAATTTTTTGCAGTAAAAACTCAAAATCAGATTAGCTCATTCGGCAGAAGTTATCAAACTCTCCAGATGGTTCATATAAAAGTTCATCAAATTTCTCTTCTATAAATTGTCTGTAACAAATAAAATATATCGAAAGTATTGTGGCATAACTCAACTGCAACAGATAATGGTTAAATCAAAATAGTAGTTACCTGGTACGATTATGATGAATCTTTTTCATCCACCATCTTCGCTGTCGTCGAGCTCTCCTTTTTTTTATTTCACTTTGCTTACATTTCAAATAAAAGTACGTTAAACCAAATGCCTTTCAAACGCCAAACGAGATTTGTGGAGGCTTGGGATTGTTTGCAGTTTGCCAAGGCTTGTCAAGCGTGTAAACGTACCTTAATGTCTGGACATGCTTATGGTAGAGCTGTACGTGCTCATTTACTAGTGCATTTATCAGTAACAAAAATAGTTATGGATTCAATAGAATTTACAGAAGAAGAACGAGATTTTCTGGATGATAATAGTACTGATATTGATAGAACAAGAATGTTTGAAACTATACATAATCCTCTATTCCAACAAATAACTACCAAATATGAGGAGGATTTGAGCATGCTGGAAAGTAAAGGACCAACGGCAACATTATGGGTTCAATATTACAGATTGGTCACTCTTCTGAAACATTTCATAGAGGCAGAACGCTCCGGAAATTGGTCTTTGCATCTGAAGACTATCAGAAACATGCTCCCGATTTTCCACTCAAGTGGGCATTTCTTGTATGCCAAGTCGAGTCATCTATACTTGCAAGATATGCTGAATCTTGATAAAATAATGACTCCTGAAGAATTTCACTCTTTCACAGCCTTAAGCTATTTTACTATTAGACGAACGGATAAATTTTAGAGTGGGATCATGTCTGATCAAACTATTGAGCAGACTCTTATGAGAATGTTTAAATCATCTGGGGGATTAACGCACGGCCGTGGTATTACTGACAGTACGCTGGCATCGTGGACCCTTGGAATGATACGCCTACAAGATGTTTGTGAGCAAATAACAGAATACTGTAACCTTTCAATGGATACTTCAGAACAACATATTGATTACCGAGATTCACGCATAAAACGTGACAACGAAGATCTTGAAAAAATCGATAATTGGTTCGCAAGTCATGTCTTTACCCAAGATTGATATGAATTAATTTGCATTGCTAACGGTATAGTTGCTTCAGAGGATATTAATTGTCAACTTGCCTTTGAGATACGAGAATATTTGATTACTAATATCATAGAATCTGATTTTCAACGGCTATCATTTCAGCATAAAAATAAGGTTCTTCCTTTCAGCGCTATGACAAGTACTATTGAAGTTGATAAATCTCGTGTCGTCATTAATCCATTACTCTTATTTCAACGAATGTGCATTTCAAGAGAAACAGTCGGTGATGTCAAAGAATACTTAAGGTATGAATTAGCACCTTTCCCATTGTCATTATTCGCGGAGGATGGCATGAGAGAATGTACAAAGTCATCTTTGTTTAATGCCTTTACACCGGTGGAACGATCCTCTAACATCAGCGCCAGGAGTCATTTTGTCATTGACGGTGGTTTTCTTTTACATAAAGTAGTTTGGGATCGAAATTCATCGTTCAATGATATATCTACTTAATATGTACAAAAACACTTCGGGCTCTCTGCAAGAATTGTGTTTGACGGTTATTCAGACGACCCTGATGTCGCAGGAACAAAGTCTTGGGAGCGTTTGCGCCGCACGGAAAAACATCAGTCGACAGAAGTAAAATTTGACAAGAACACCATACGAACATTATCACAAGAGAAATTTCTTGGTAATGAGAAGAACAAATCTAACTTTATTATACTTCTTGAAACGGTATTCTCGGAAATGGGTTTCACTGTTGATCAAGCAGAATCAGATGCAGACGCTCTTATCGTTCGCACTGCTCTTGCTGCATCTCCATTATTTAATACCGTTACTATTGTAGCTGAGGATATTGACATACTGATATTGCTTACAGCACTTGGTAAACAACAAGCAAATGTATTTTTTGTTAAAACCATCAAAAGGACGAACAGCAGAACAATTATATTGTGCGTCAGGTTTTATATACGGAGATGTCATTGCGGATAACTTGCTGTTTCTTCATGCTTTTCCCGGATGTGACACAACTTCAGCTCCTTACAATATCGGTAATATGAAATTTGTGAAAACCCTGGAAAAACATTTAGAGTTTGCAAGTGGAACGGCTTTGTTTCTCAACAAGAGAGTTGACCCTGCTTTGCTCACTGTAATTGGTGAACGTTTCTTTATCTCTTTATACGGTGGTAATAAAGATGATAATTCTCTTGACAGCCTTAGATACAAACAAGTCGCCAAGGCAGTGACAAAAAGTACATTTAACTTATCTTCACTTCCTCCGACACAAGACACAGCTCGCTTTAATACTTTCAGAGTCTACCATCAGGTCCAGTCGTGGCTTGGTAATTATAATACTCCTGAAGACTGGGGACGGAAAAAATGTGGAAAATTATTGATGCCAGTGCAGAACTCTAAACGTCCAGCACCCTCTGAACTTCTAAAATTGATCTTTTGCAAATGCAAAGGAAACTGTGGAGCGATGTGTGGATGTCGAAAAGCAGAGCTGAAATGTTTTGCAGTGTGCTTCCATTGTTCTGGAGAGACTTGCAGCAACGTAATGGAACTCAGAATTAATAAATGATAATGAAATTAACTGTCTCGACCCTTACTTCGTGGAATATGCTCATATTAGTGTTTTTGAATGAAACTCGTGGTCTCTAGTTAATTCCACAATATAATAAGTTATTGAAAAGTCTAAAAAATTGACAATTGTTTCGATAAATCAATATCATCGTCAGAATGACAGAAGCTACATTTCATTTTATACTAAACATCAGGTAGGCATAAAATGAAATGTAACTTCTGCCATTCTGACGATGATATTGATTTATCGAAACAATTGTCAATTTTTTAGAATTTTCAATAACTTTTATTATATTGTGGAATTAACTAGAGACCGTGAGTTTCATTTAAAAACACTAAAATGATAATGACTTTGATGATGAACCGCCGACATTAACACCCCTTCCTTCTCCAGTTCTCCCACTGATATTTAATTCAGAAAGCCGATCAGATGCTGAGCCGCAGCCTGGTCCATCAAAAAGACTGAGGACGGAGTAGTTCTAATTTAGAAAATCACCGTGGATTATGCCTATTGGGGATACCACGTTAAAAAAACGCGCCTCCAGACTCTACTCGTGGGTGGTGGGGAAAAGAGTCAATAATTAATTGTTAATAATATTGCAAAATTTATAATTAGAAAAATTATAACAAAATAAAAAAAGATAACTGAACACATTATTAGTACACACGTATAATATAGGTATAGTTAAGAGTACTGAAAAATAGTACTCACTTCGGAGCGCTGTAACACCTTAGCTATTGACTTAATGAAAAAATGTTGTTTATAAAAGTTGTTCCTCAAAAAACGATCTACAAAAATAGTCTGATATCATTTTTTCGTAAAATGATAAAAAAAAGTTATATCGAAAAATATTAATTTTTTTCTCGAATTTCTGAACATTTTCGCCTATACCTTTTTTATTTATAGTTCTCCGATAAAAAGTTACTGGACCAAAGTTGTAGAGAATTTAATTTGCAACAAAAAATGTTGACAAATTTTTTTTATCAAATTAATAGTTTAAGAGATATATCGTAAAAACCATTTACACCCCTATTTTCAAGATGGCGGCCGTGGGACAAGGGTGGCGACCCCACAAACTTAGTTTTAGCTTTACACTGACCCCCCCTACACATCAAAAAAATAAAATTGCGTCCTCTAAAAAACGCAACCCCAAATGTAACTTTTCAATGGACTAAATGAAATACCATACCAATAAAAAAATTAATTATAATTAAAACGAAATCAAACTTTAGGTTGATATTATCATTTCTAGATAGTTGGAAGACACTACAATATTAAGAATGATGCCAATTAAGGGCCGGTCTTTTCACTTCACAACAAAGTCTCTGATACATATCTATCGGATAAAATTGTCAGGTATAAATATCTAACGCATAACTTTTTTCTGACTTTTCATCGCATTCTATCTCACAGGTACTTATCTATTACTTCGAATTGTATCTAATTCCACGTTGATGTCAAATTTATGGGCATATCCGAACTCTGCCACAAAATAAAATTTTACCTGACTTGTATCAATTTGAGGATTACTGAAATGTTCGAACTGTGCCGCAACCATTTAGTTTAATCCTATTAGAGTCATTAGGGTTTATAATAGATAAAATCGGAGGCCCATAGAATTATGTATATTTCTGAAAGGTTTCAAAGATTTCTTGTATTAAATATTTTGAAGAAATCTTGATTGTTTTGATCGATATTTAGGGGATTAGGGGAAGGATGTTGATGCACTTACACTATATAAGAGTTATAGTTGTATTCAGTTACTTCATATCGATCTACAGAAGTTAAGGAGTGTAGTACACATAGCTAGAGTGACCAGAATGGAGAACAAAGCATCTACAATGTATAGTGAAAGAGGAAATAAATTAATAGTGTTGAACAGTAATAAATTTTCGAAAGCTAATACTAGCAAATGTGGAAATATTAGATGGAAGTGCTGTAACGCAAAATGTCCAGTTAGAGTGTACTCCCACGTTTCTGATGAAGAAACAATCACAGAAGTCAAAGGAGAACACAATCATACTATGGAAACGAACCTATCAAGAAAAGCAGTAACAGCATTAAAGGGAAAGCAACTGAAGATCCCACTGAGAAACCCTCCAAACTAATTCGGAAAGAATTGGTGTCAAATAATTTCGCGGAGGATATCAACACCGAAGATATTGACCGAATAAGGAAAAATATTCACGCGGCGGGAAGAAAAATTTTACCCCTATTGCCTAAAAATCAGGAAGAAGTATTTAATAGTGTTCGTGAATTACAATTACGAACGAACCGAGAAGAGGAATTTCTATTAACAGCAGACCAGGTATTTAAAATTATTGTGTTCTCCTGTTTTTCCAACCTTAATTTTTTATGTAATTCGGATTGTATTTTGATGGATGGGATCAATATAGGAAAAATGTTATTTCTCACTTTATGTTTGTGAAAACGGTTGCATGTAAAAATCTTCCACACGTTTAATTTTTTGTTTTTTTATATGTTTATGTATATTGAATATATTTTATTGTAATGTAGATGTAATGTAGATGTAATTTTTTAGTAGTGGCAAATATACGTTGAAAATATATGAAAGTATATGTATGTTATTAATATTTTCTTATATTGAATTTGAGTACCTAAAGTTCAAGGTGAATTGTTAAATCGGATTAGGCTATTAGACCCCTACTGGTTTGGTAGTTAATCTCCAAAATTTTAAACACTGGCAGAGTTCGAACAACCCGTAATGACTACCTGCATTTTGTGGCAGAGTTCGGATACTCCGAAATTTATACCCTTCCAATTGTCTAAGCTTAAAACAGAGATCAACATATAGATTTGTGTTAGTGTTAAAAGTGGACAGAAAGTTTTAAAACTCTTTCGTGTGTAAAGCTACGAAGTGTTTGTTGATTTTAATTTTGGAAATTAAAACTTTGGGAAAAAGAGTGGACAGTGCTCCAAATTTTACACAAAACGAGACCCGTTTGTTAGTGAAATTGCGTTTGAATGCAAAACACATAGAAAATAAACAAACAGATTCAAACTTGTGGAAGTTAAAAAATAAGACTTGGCAGAATATATGTTTGGAATTTGTTGCAACATCAGGTAATGTAAAATAGAACATTAGACATACTTTAGCTTTAACATGTTACCTCCATGCTCCATCATACCAATTATGTTTTTGTTACTCAAGGTACAATTTCTCGTACTGCATGTGGCTTAAAGGCCAAATATGAAGGCATTAAAAAAACTTTAAGAAATATGTTATTAAAAACAAAGAGGAGAAAGAAGTATGAAGACTGGGGGAGGCATTCCAAAATTAGAACCTATTGAAGGACCTGAAAGAGATCTCTTGGTAGTGCTCAACACCCAGGTAAATGGTATGCCAAGTTCAAACGATTGTGATTTTAGGCTATTGAATACAGGTTGGTTATTTATTATGTATTGTAGATTTCACGCAAGTTTTAAACTTTCACTTCATTATATAAAGTACATTCTGCCTATAATAATTGTTTATAATATCAGTCGGTGTATGCTGTAGTTCATTGATTTGTCCGTTACCGTAAACAAGTGGTAGTCCGTTTATGACCATACTTATGTACTGTGATCAACATATAATATCAGATTATATCTGTCATACCATTTACAATTTGCGAATCTGGATTGGTGATAACAACACCCATTGTAACATTATGTAAACGTTACTGTGGCTATTCAATTTAAATATTTTGAGTTATTCGAGTTGGTGGTTGTAAGCGTATGAGCTCATATGAAATTATTGCGCCATATTATATTTTAGTATTTTCAAATTTTATATTTATTTGCGTAAGCGTTAATTTTGTGCCATAGATACGTATAGTATACGGTATTGATTTAACCCTATAGTGTATTCGGGACTCAAGTATATAGTTTACTCATTTTTATCAGGTAATTGAGTACTCGTTTGAGAAGTTTCATTTTTATGTAAATACTGGTTTGTACATATTTATACCCAACGAACAATCCAGGCTGTTACTTAGGATTTCAATTGGGGGGGAATTATTGGATTTTATTTGAGAGTAATTATTGGATTTTACTTGGGGTGTCTTATAGGATTTTACTTGGGAGATTAAAAGGATTTTACTAGGGGGTTTATAGGATCTTACTTGGGGGGATATATAGGATTTTAATAGAAGAATGTACAGGATTTTAAAGTACCATTGGGTACTTGTGAGTACAACCTGTCAAAACTCTTAGTACAAATTGTGGTACTCAAGGATTGAGTTACTACTGGGGAGGGAAACATTGGTTTTAAAAGTACGGGATACATTTGTATATATATATATATATATATATATATATATATATATATATATATATATATATATATTATCATGTACACAAATAACCATTATAATATTGTCTAGAAGACAACATATTCATACCATAGCATAAAATATGAACTATACCTCGGTAATTGCCAGTGAACAAATTAATATTGGATAAATGCAATCCATATTTCGATTCATATCTATAATAAACTTTGTAAACACAAAATGTCAAGCGGACAGTTAAAATGTTGCATTTCACTATCAGATTTTTTTTAAATTCCCAACTTAGAACGTGCATCTTCGGTTAATCAGAGCTTCAAATATTTATGTGGCATATCATAAGAAATCAAAACTACTATGTATTTTTCAAAGTTTTTAGTATGTAACTGGCAATGTATGTTTGTTCGGTTGCAATCTTGCAACTCAGTTTTGAAGCAGATATCTTCAACCGATTGATTTGAAATTCTGTATATACGTCTAGTTTGCATGCCAATCCATGATTAGGTATATGACGTCATTCTAAATTCAACATGGCGGATCACCACAGTTGCCGGACTAAAGAAAGTGGACTAATTTTTTTGCCCTCTTACAATATGGGTATTAAATGAAAGGCAGCAAAATTGATGACATAGGTATTTTTATTTTTCTAAAAACTAGGTATAATCCATCTGAAGTTCTCATCGGACTTTTTAAAAAGTCCGATGGGTTTTCCCGAAGGGTTCATGGTTGTAATAATATGTATTCTTTCTAATAATATTACAAGTAACATAGACTATATGAGTAAAACTAATGATCTAACTATTTTCATGAGTGTAATTCGATAGAATATTTCTCGATTAGACGACATAAAACTGTATTAATGCGAAATTTAAATTATTTAAACAACATTACATGGTATTTAATTACCCTTTTTGGTTCATTTTCAATCACTTATTTTTGGATTAAACTTTAAGAATCGTTTTCAAACCGTGACATTTTTATGATATTTTAAATTAAAATTATGATAATAACAACAATTGGTACTTAGACGTTACTTAGATACGGACTTAAAAGGGAAATTATCGGCACTGCCGGAGAGTTATCTCCGAAAAGATCCTGCTTCATTTGGAATTTTTACCATATGAGTGGAATATTCCGAAAATTTTTCGTAACTACAGTAAAAAACAATTAAACCAGCCGTTTTACATATATATTCAACCTATTCATTAATCCATATATTTATTCATCGAGTAAGTATAGCGTTATTTCACTGACTTCCGTCTCACTCCCCAGAATTAAAAGTGTAGTTGCTGTGCTAGCTATAAAAAATGGTGTGCTAGATTGTGATAGGTGTCCTTCGTTTGTGCTAGCATTTTGGCGAAAAAATTCCGACCGGAGGTAGCTAGCGTTAACCTGGCTCCACCCGCATTCCAAAGCATTTTTATTGTAAGCTGTTGATGTGCTAGCTATAAAAAATGGGGTGCTAGGTGTCCTTTATCTGTGCTAGCATTTTGGCGAAAAAATTCCAACCGGTGGGGGGGCTAGCGTTAACTTGGCCCCACCCGAATTCAAAGGCATTTTTATTGTAAGCTGTTGGTGTGCTAGCTATAAAAAATGGTGTGCTAGGTTGTGCTAGGTGTCCTTTATCTGTGCTAGCATTTTGGCGACAAAATTCCAACCGGGGGAGCTAGCGTTAACCTGGCCCCACCCGAATTCAGAAGCATTTTTATTGTGAGCAGTTGGTGTGCTAGCTATAAAAATTGTTGTGCTAGGTGCCCTTTATGTGTGCTAGCATTTTGGTAGAAAAAATCTAACCGGGGGGGGGCAGCTTGACGGACCTCAATTTTGGACTGGTAACGTAAGCTACATGTAGCAATATGGGTCTATATTATATATATATATATATATATATATATATATATATATATATATATATATATATATATATATATATTCTGGTTCAGTCAGTTTCCGGCCTGCTGGAAATCATTGAATTAAATTAATACATAAGATATGAAAATGTTTTCTGAAGATAAACATGACAATTTGTAATCGATGCACCCCAGTTGTTAACGAGTTATCGTTTGTTACGGCTACATTCGACCGTCGCTTTTAGAAAGCGATCCGGAAATTAACTCATAATCGAAATAGACTTGTCAACAGTTTTGCAATTTAATTTTCCTCACGTTTTCATGATTGGGTTAATAAAACATGAAAGGGTAATTTCTTTGTTCGTGGTTTCATAATTGGGCCTGATTCTATTGTAATTAGTGTGCCTTAATTTTTAGCCTTCAATACTAGCAGTTCTTAAAATTCGACAGCTGAAAACAGTTTGTAGTCAGTTTTCTGCACCACCTATATATAATAAGGTATTGCTTTTGGGTGGGTGTTCTCCAGAAGCCAAATCATCCCACATAAATTAACAGTAACTCCAATTTTTCCTAGAGAGGCTTAAAAAGTCTGAATTCAATACATTTTGTTAGTCAATTAATTCAATTATCTTGTTTTCGTATTATGCGGCCAATGTTCATGATTTAAGACCAAGTATAGACAACAAATATACATACATAAATTATATTTCACATATTTACCGATATAATTATTAGAAAATATAATAAAAGTGATTAATAAGCAAATCGTGGGGTTACAAGCAAAAAGCACACTAAGTCAACAATTTGTAAAAACGCCTTTTCATCGGTTACTCTATTAACTTTTGATCATTTATGTACTGCTAAATCGCACTAAGTCCACAAACAACTAAAAATAGAGTTACAGCAACTGACGAAATCTAACATCACTTTGCTAGGTATTAGTACAAGCAAAACACATTAAGTCCCTTAGTGCTTTTTGCTTGTTCTCTAATCTAACTTGTGTAACAAAAATATTGCACTAAGTCACTTAGTGCGTTTTGCTTGTAGTTATTCAGCATTGAAAATGTAATAGAGCATTGCATCACGTGACTTAGTGCTTATTATAGTCGTTTAAAAGTTAGGTTTGTAACGTTCGTTCCGTACCGTAATTGTGTTTTCCAATTTAAAAAAAGGTGAAATAAGCTAAAAATGAGTGGCTTTAATGTTGGCAATGTTGGCCAAGAGTAGAGTGGAACAGCAATAATCATCACGTAAGTAATAAATTATTTTGTTTCATTTTCTGTTTTGAGGTTAGTTTATGTAATAATCATACATTTATAAAGGTTTTCATTTCCAGAAAAAGACATTCGACTGAAACATAAAGAAGGTAGTTGGGAAGCCATAGAAAAAAAGTACCAAAAGTTCCTTTGAATAGTTTTTTAAAAACCCCCGATGAACCTATTGTATGCCAGACATCAAATGAACACGAAAGTGACATTCATGAAGAAAACGTCAGTTATATAAGTGATTGTGATGATTCTGTCGTTGATAAAGACTATCAACCAAATCTGAGTGATGAATCTTATGACAGTTTGAATTGAAGTACGGAAATGGATGATCAAGAAATTGAACAAGCAGAACCTAATGAAACTGAACGAGCAGGGTCTAGTAAAAAAAGCAGATGGCGAAAAGCGAAACCTGGAAAAAACATTAGAATAGAAAGTTGAGTGATGAATGCCTTCCATATGAAAATTACAAAGGAGTTAAACAGGCTCCGAAACATCCAAAGCAAGTAGATTGTACAAAGTGCAAATTACAGTGTACTAACAAATTTGCCAGAAATATTGGATTTTGTCATCGTATTAAAGAAAAAAAGATTTTATACTATATAACGTTTCAAGTTCCGTTCCGTTAACAAGACGTCCTCGAAAAGAAAATGCCAAAAGAAGACAAAATGCTAAACAGTATTATTTTAGCAAAGATTCGGAAAAATTACAAGTCTGTCATAATTTCTTTATGAAAACACTTTGTATATCAAATCGTGTAATCCTATCTGCTTTCAAATACAAAGATGAATTGGGGCATTTTCAAGGCACTGATAAAAGAGGAAAAAAACCTCCCAGTAACAAAGCAAAAGAAGAGGTTGCTGCTAAAGTAAGAGCACACATAGATCGTTTCCCGTCCGTGGAGAGTCATTACACGCGAAAATGTATTCAAGGGAAAGTAGAGTATGGGTCACTTGACCCACGTTTTTAGGTAGCGTGGTGTCAGCCATTTTTTATCCTGTGATTTCTATCGCTAGATGGCGTCATTTTTTGTAGATTTCTATAGATGGCTGTCGTCCATTTTTTATCCCTTGAAATTCCCATAGCCCTGATTGGAACCACCGACATACGTAATTTCCATGCTCGCTAACAGATCTCGCCATAAGCTCCGATAAGAATTTTCAAAATTCCATGCATTGTTAAAATCTCGAATTGAGGAATGAAATCAATAACGTTACTTTTTATAAAGAGAGAATAGTTATGAAATTTAAATAATAATCTTAGAAATTCACGACGAGCGAAATCAAGGTGTATATTAACATAAGATTCCAAATTATGTTAGCATAACGAGTTTTTTCCGTTTTTTGTCATTCAAGATACCATAGGACTAAATTCACGATATACGAGTGAAATCAAAAGTGTCTATTAATAAAAATATTATTGAAATACATCTCTCTCATTGTAATAGTTTTTACGGTGCTGAATGATGTAATCTAAAATATAGTAGTGAGCGCTTCGTCACTTCATTTTAGAAAAGTTCATGAGAGTCTTGTCGTTAATGGGATACAGGGCGTTGAATTGTTTTATTATTTCAACTTGATGTCTTATAACTCAGTTTGTAATGCAGGAGGAAAAATATTTTGGATTAAATAGTGTGTGTATGCATATGTATACAAAAACAAGGCATAAAAATTAATTTTCTCCATAATTTTATTCACGGTATACGAGTGAAATCAAAGTGTCTATTAAGCTTTATTAATCATAAAACGTTATAAGATAGAGTGTTTCCAAAGTAATTTAGCTTTTACTAAAACAAATTCTCAATACAAACACAACTGGCTTTTCTGATTAGAAAATTACATAAAAATGTGAGTTTGATTGATATGCAAAGAAATTTAAAGTCTGTTTTACAATAGCAATAAATGACACTATCACAATATTCCTCCAACGAGTTATTGTAGCGGCAAATATTATATTTTTATTATAAATCGGGTATTCAATTACTAATATAGGTGTGCGTTATCAAAATGTTTTTATTTGAATCAATATGTATGTAGGTGTTGTTGATATTAATCTTCCTGAAAATTTTAATGAAGTTAATCAATTTCCTTTTGATAACACACCTTCATAAAGTTAATCAATTTCCTTTGGATAACACACCTTCAGATAATTTTGGAAAATACCGGAGGAGGTAAGCGATAACACGTTCATGTGAAAAAAGTTGAAGGTGATATTTAAAGGGCGGAATATATGCAAAGTGCATATATTTGCATATTTTTACAAATTTCATGAAACATTGCATATTTCGGCAAAAATAAAATTTGTGTGCATATTTTTATGTTTTTCGTTTATCAAAAGATTAAGTGCGACCCTTGCAGATAATTGAAATAATTTAAAACGTGGGTAGGTTTTATTATTATATGGATAATGGACCCATTTCATTATTATATGGTTTATGGCCGGCATTTATTGGATGTTTAGGAATTTCCAAGTAATCAGCTTGCCTAATTCACCGAACCGATGTCGTGTTCGGTGGTAGTAAGTATTGTCACCGAACAGAAACTTCTGTTCGGTGCGCGAATGAATTCATAACAAAACTTTCTTTTTTCGGGGTCTAGTTGGAATGCGGCGGCTTGCTTTTATAGTTCAGACTTCAAAGTACCGACGCCAAGTGAACCTTCTTGTCTTGTTTCTTTTCGGTGCCTAATTGGAGATAAAATGTGGTGTCTTCTTTTGTATTTATATTGTATAGTTTAGTTTGTCGATAGATTCCAGTGTGAAGAGTGATTTCGAAAATATTTATTTTAAACGCCTAAAATGCCGAAAGCCGCTTCGTGGATTAAAAATTTTCCTGAGTTGGAGTTTCGTGGGGATAAAGTGTTTTGCAAAGTTGTGCCAAAATCATTGTTTGTGAAAAGAAGTTCCAAATTGATCAACAGTTGAAAACAGCTATGCATAAAGCTAAGTTGCAGAAAAATAAATATGTGCCTGTTCAGCAGTGTGTGCAAACCGCATTTCAAAATGTCAAACCAAAGAGTGAAAAGGAGGTGTTTCATCAAGACTTATGAAAAGCAAATATACCTTTGAAGAAACTGCAAAATACACAATTCAGAGATTTTTTGCAAAAATATTGTAATCAAAATATCCCTGAAGAATCCACACTTAGAAAGAAGTATGTGCAAACAGTATACGAAACCGTAATGGGAGAAATTAAAGTTTCACTGGGCGATGAACATTTTTATATTATCGTTGATGAAAGCACAGACTCATGTGGTCGATATATCGCACATCTTATGATTGGAGGGCTTCAAGAAAATTAGCCAGGGAAGCCATATTTAATATCTTCTAAACAGTTAGACAAAACAAATAATGTGACCGTAACTCGATTTATTCAGCAGTCTCTATCAATTTTTTTTTACCAAATCCAGTTCCAGTAGAGAAGTTTTTAGTGTTTTTGTCTGACACAGCGCCGTATATGGTTAAAGTATGCCAAAACTTAAAAATATTTTATCCCAATATGGTACATGTCACTTGCCTTTTACACGGGATAAACAGAGTTGCAGAAGCTATTAGAACAGCATATCCCTTGGTGAACAAATTAATTTCAAATGTGAAGAAAGTGTTTTTGAAAGCACCTCTAAGAGTGCAGATCTATAGAGAGAAATTGCCAGGAGTTAGTTTACCTCCAGAGCCCGTAATTACTCGATGGGGAACATGGATTAAGGCCGCGATATTCTACGCAGACCATTTTGAAGCCATTAAAGACATAGTTTTAGATTTAGAAGACAATTCACAGTGTGTAGTGCAAAGTCAAGCAGTATTCAAAAATGTAAATTTAGCAAGGACCTTGTTTTTATTAAGGTTAATTTTAGTTTTATACCAGATATAATAACTTCGTTAGAAAGTAGGAATATAAGTTTAAGAGAATCAATTAATATTGTTGAAACATTTTCCGACAAATGCAAAAAAGTTCCCGGTGATGTAGGAAATCAAGTAAGAAGTAAACTCGAAGTTATTGTGTGAAAGAATGAAGACTTCAAGTATTTAATGGAAGTCAAAAATATTTTTGATACTAAACCATCCAACGAAGTAATACCTTGGCCTTATAACTTACTACCCAAATTAAAATATTGCCAGATCACATCGGTAGATGTTGAAAGAACTTTTTCTTTGTACAAACATATTTTTACAGACAGAAGGCAAACACTTTTATCTGAAAAATATAACGTTATAAATGCATTTTATACTATTTCAGATTAAAAAATTTACCTATTATATTTTTCTTTTAATTTTACTTAAATTAAATAATTTTTGTCGGCGTATCTTTATTTCCATTTTTCCATGTTTTATTCAAGGCATATAATTGCATATTTTGACAAATAAATGCATATTGTTGCATATTTCAAAGAAAAACTAAGCATATATATATGCGCATATTTTAACTGAATTGGCGTGCATATATTCCGCCCTTTAGATATTCAATGCAGCGCTATCAGAGGAGGGAGGGAACCAATGTGTATTTAAGAAGGTAAACTCTAATCTAACTTCATAATATCATTCAGTTGATACGACAACATTGTTGGTGTTTTTTGTAGAAGTGATTCTACAGTCTGCTCCAAAAGTAAGTTTTGTTAGTAATAATAGATTTAATCTCTCTTAGTAGTAGTGAAACAATTTGTATGACAATTTTTTTCATGTTTATTTCAGAGATGTCTTTTTTAAAAAAACTAAATGAAGTATCTGCTTCCACAGTATCCTACAACAACAAGCCAATAATACGATTAAAAGATTTACCGGCAAATATTCCACAAAAAATTCATGGTGTTCGAATCAGTCAGACAAAATTTGGTGAGGCAATACTGAGCGAATTAGAAGAAAACGTGACATTTCTTCCAAGAAGAGTGGATGAAAAATTTCGGGGACATGTTAATGAACTAAACAGAGGAATGTACTGTTTAATATTCATTGGGGAAGCCACCGCAGCAGCGAAGCCACCGCAGCAGCAGGTTCTAACTACCATCCTAAAACTTTATTTAAAATTGAAGAGGAGACAGAAAAGCAATAGAGGTATGAGTTTTTGACACGTAAAACTTTTGTTTAAATGTATTAAAAAATATATTTATTTCAGTCTATATTGGAGAAGCATCATCACCTCAGCCACAACTCTACATCTATATTGAAGAAGAATCATCATCTCCCCCAACCCTACATCTATATTGAAGAAGAACCACCATCTCCTGCAATTCTACATCTATATTGAAGAAGAATCATCATCTCCCTCAACTCTACATCTATATTGGAGAAGAACCACCATCTCATGCAACTCTACATCTATATTGAAGAAGAATCGTCATTCGTCGACACACACACAATCATCTACCATCCCTTTATCATCAAAGTGGGTACATTTATCATATTAATATTTCAAAAAATACCTAACTTCAGTGGCAAAAGATTACAACAAATTGATAAAGTTCTAAATTCCCTGAACAAAATTCAAACATTTTCATGTAAAAATAAATGGATCTTAATAATTAATAAACATATTAGAAAATGTAGTCAAGCATTGAAATTTTTTTATGTGGGACAAAAGCATAAAATTTACTCAAAAATAGCGCACTTGAAGCGCGTGAGATGTTTAATGAAAGTAGGGAATGGGGAGAAACAACATGTCATTGATGCTAGTAGAATTGCCTAAACCCATTTCTCAGAAGCATGTTATTGTTAATGTTCACAATATGGATCAAGCTTGTGGGCAGTTACCAGTTTTTTTAATCCTAGTCATAAAAATACTAATCTTAATCGCACATCTTCGTATCCACATTACTCTGAAGTTTTAAATATTAAAGGTTTACACATTAAGATGCCTCTATCTCAAATTACAAAAGTTGAAAAAATGAACAATATATGCGTAAATGTATACACGTTAGAATTAAATATGTCGCCAAAGTCGTCATCACAATTTTATACCGTAGTCCCTGTTAGATTAACTAAAAATATGTTAGAACGACATGTAAATTTACTGCTACTTCAATCTAAGTGTTATCCTCAGTTGAGTGTTTATGATGCACCCCCTGTAGATAATACAAACGAAGAAGAAATCAAATACCATTATTGTTAAATAAAAAATTTATCTAGATTAGTTTCGTCTCAACTCAATTGTCATACAGGTAAAAGATATATTTGTGGTAGATGTATAAACTATTTTCAATCATGAAATGGTTTGTAACAATGTAAATGAGTGAAAAATTTCTTTTCCTCATTATTCACATGTTGAATTTAAAAATTTTATTTATAAACAGACATGTCCCTTTGCTATTTACAGCGATTTTGAATCCATGTTGAAGGCATATAATGATCATCAAAAAACAAGTGAAACACAGAAATATCAAGAGCATATTGCTTTTTCTGCAGGCTATTATTTCAAGTGCGCTTATGATGAAGGACTTTCACATTATAGAGACAATCAAGGTGAAGACTGTATAGATTGGTTTACCGGTCAGTTGATGGATGTCGCAGAATTTGTACACTCTAAACTTTTAAATATAATTCCCATAAATGTGACACCTAACACCGTACACGCGGTAAATTGTCACATTTGTGGAAATTTACTAGTAATGATAAAGTCGTTAGAGATCATGATCATTTTACGTGAGAATTTCGAGGGTTTGCTCATCAAGCGTGCTATTTAAATTTTAGAAAAGTTTTTGTTGTTCCAATCATCTTCCACAATCTGAGCTCTTACGATTCACACTTTATTATTAGAGAAATTGCTAAGCGTGGTAAGGTTACAGTGTTGCCCATCAATAAGGAAATCTATTTAAGTTTTACTCTACACGATCCTAAAACTAACATCAAATTCAGGTCCCTTAGGTTTATGTGTGCAAGTTTAGACGAACTAGTATCCACACTGAAGAAGAACGACTTTAAAAATTTGAAGCAGGAATTTCATGATTTAAGTGATCAAAATGATTTTATGAAGATGAAGTTGGAAACCAGCCCTCATACTTATGAGTCGAATGAGGCATATGCGCAAGACATTAAAGAACAAATGGGTATTGAGTTGGATATTGATAAAATTAAACCCAGCCCCGGTATGCGAGCCGTCGCTAAAATATGCTTGAATTCTTTGTGGGGTAAGTTTGGCCAAAGACTTAATATGTGTCAAACAGAATACGTAACGGATTTGAAAAAATGGTACGACATATTGCTTAATGACAAAATAGACATTTCTAATTGTTTGTTCCTTAATGATGAAATGGTACAAGTAACGTACGAGTACAATAATTTATTTTACTAGGACGCGACTTCTACCAACATTTTTATAGCCACTTTTACCACGTCAAATGCGCGTCTTAGACTGTACGAGATGCTCGACCGCTTAGGTATAGCTGTAGTATATTTTGATACAGATTCAGTGTGTTATATTGATGACGGTGTAAATACAGTACCCTCGGGTAGTATGTTAGGTGCTTGGAGTGATGAACTAGCATCTGATGACTATATATGCGAATGGCTCTCCTCGGGTCCAAAAAGTTACCACTACAAGACATTAAAGGATATAGAGGTAACGAAGATTAAAGGTTTTACATTAAACCATGAAAATAGTCAGACACTAAATAACACAAGTATGAAGCAAATTATGGAATGATCGGCTTCCAAAGTTGAGTTGCGTTTTGACCAAATTAACAGAGACGTTAAAACCAAAGACCTTGTGACCAAGAAACGTACGTCTAAAACATTTCGAATGGATTACAAAAAGATACGAATTGTTGACCAAACAGCAGCAACACCGATTTTATAGACACCTTGCCTTGGGGGTTTTAAAACACCGTTTTTGTTTTCTATGGTTTTTTGTTAAGATTGTATTATTTTACATTTTTTTGAAGAATTATTCAAACTTAACGTTTTTACGGTAAGAAGGCTGTCAAAGAACACCACTCATAAAGTTAATGTTTTGATACCTTTTGTATCTTAACTCGT
The DNA here is from genome assembly GCA_963921935.1 of Galeruca laticollis. Taxonomy (NCBI): domain Eukaryota; kingdom Metazoa; phylum Arthropoda; class Insecta; order Coleoptera; family Chrysomelidae; genus Galeruca; species Galeruca laticollis. Next base: position 144,578,255 of record OY998181.1, read on the forward strand.
AATATGTCATGCCAATCAATATCTTTTAATAATTTACATCTTTCCCAATGAAAGTCATAATTCTTAAATTTGAATATTATTAATAATTCTTGTTTTTAATTGATTTTGATAGTTGGCTGGGAAGTGCTGCCATTGCTGCTTAGACATCGTTTGCGGCTATATTATCAATTATTCTGTTTTTATTATTAATATAACTAAGTTGCTTCTGTTGTTGTATGCTGCTGTTGTCTTAGTATGTATTATTATTATTGGTGTTATACGTTTTGTTAAGAGGTGTTAAAATGGATAAAAATATTAAAGTGTTTTGTGGTCAAAAGGCTGTTGAAAAGATTCGTTCAATACCTATTGAATGTGATGAGATGACTCTTTTTACTAATCAATGGGTCAAAGATACTGGTATATTCTGTTTTATTTATTATCACGATGAAACACCTGTGTCGTTTATACTTTTTACAGCTATGCTTTGAATATACACAAAAAATCTAGAACTCTAAATTTTATTTATACTCTACGAAATTTCCGTAGAGTTGGTTATGCGTCAAAATTGATAAAATTTTCCAAAGAACATGTGGAGTTTACAGCTTTTTGCGTTACGGACATTTCTGAAAATATTTTTAAAAAAACCGGGTGTCAATACTATGGTCTTTTCAACGGTCTACCTATGTACAGAAGTTAATAATATTCATTGTTAATAATCGTTGTTTTTAATTCTAACTATTTCTAGTCATTTATGCTTTGTTAACCCTTTCGGATGCAGCGTCCACTGCAGTGTACAAAATTTTCACACCTTGTATATAAGTAATAAAAAATATTTTAAGCTCACAACATTTCGTCCACTGCAATGTACACATGCATATAATACGTTAGAATCGCGGATGACGTCTCTGATTGACTACCAAATTTTATTCCCGCCAATGTTCAGTCAGTTGTTTGGATGCAGCGGTAGTAAGCAAAACACGGGTGTGCAGTTCAGGTTAGAAAACGTAAATAAACAAAATTGACCGGAATTTGTGATAATTCGTAAGTATATAAATAATTATTAGTTTTTATTACAACTAACCATTTGCAGTAGCATATTATTGATAAATATTATTGTTTTCATTTGAACGTCCACCGGGATGGACAGAAATCTTTTAGGTCAACAGTTTTAAGTGTTTTCAGTTTATTATGAGTAGTAGAAAAAAATATGTGACGAACTGCTAAAATTATTAGAAAATGATGATCTCTCCGATATTGAACTACTATCTGATGAGGACGATGGCAGGGAATGGGAAAGTATGGGCTTTCAGAGGGAGACGAAGATTCTGAAAATGAGCCGGACTAAGGTAGATCTAAATGTTTTTATATGTCCAAACGGTAAGTGTTTTTTTTTCGTGAAGTCAGCTAAGAGTGGAGGGTGCTGAATATATGGAAATCAGCGGTAGTCAACTTACGAATGTAGAAACATTAGATTCAGAACAGGTGACTACAGAGACAGAACTACCACAAGAAAAGCAGGTGCTGCGTAAAAAAGCAGATTCGGGAAATGCTCAAATGTTTCATGAAAAATATAGCTTGACAGATAAAAAATGCGTAAAATGGTTGAAAAATGCAGTTTATGAAACAAGGCAAAAATTAGATGGGCTACACCGCACAGTCAAAACGTTATTGATCTTCCAGAACCTATAAACATATTGGAGAGATATATTCCAAGCTAAATATTTGCATAAATGTCGGATGAAACTAATTTATATGTCAATCAGAAGCAACTCACCAAATTTATCCCTACAAATGCTGCAGACTTAAAAAAACTTGTAGGTATTCACATTATAATGGGTAACTTGAACTTCCCGAGAATAAGAATGTATTGGGATAATTCAGTAGGAATTCCTATAATAAAACATAACATGACACTATAACGGTTTTCAAAATTGCGACAAAGTATTCACTTGGTTGACATTACTGCTAGAGAAGATGGAAATTCAGACAGAGTATGGAAAGTCAGACCACTCTACGATTGCATACGGAGCAGGTGTCTTGAACTTTTATTAGAAACTAATCTTTGCATAGATGAACAAATCGTTCTTTTTAAAAGAGAAATCAACATCAAGCAATTTATAAAAAACAAACCAAAAAAATGGGGTGTTGAAATATATATATATATATATATATATATATATATATATATATATATATATATATATTGGCAGGTCAAAGCGGATTAGTCTATGATTTTCTCATTTATCAAGGATCAAGAACTGAAACAAAGCCTGAGTTGAAGAGTTTAGGGTCAAGTGCTAGCGTTGTCATGCATCTTGCACAAAGAATCGGATCTCCAAATCACGGACTTTATTTTGATAATTATTTCAGTAATTATCAGTTGTCCCAATATCTAAATAAGAAATCTATATTTGCAATAGGAACTGTTAGGCTAAACAGATTCAGTAATCCACCGTTACCTTCTGACAAAGTAATGAAACAAGAGGGAAGAGGTTCCTGTTATACTGCAGTTAGCGAAGATGGAGTGGTAATCACAAAATGGTATGATAACAAGCCAGTCATCGTTGCATCTAATTATATTGGACCAGGTACTTTAGACAACTGTCGTCGTTGGGACAAAACTGAAAAAAAATATATTGAAGTAAACCGACCTGAGTGTGTGGAAATCTACAATAACAACATGGGAGGCGTAGATAAAGTTTATACCGTTTCCATATAAGATCGGAAAAGTGGACCCTGAGACTAATAATCCACGCTATAGATTTAGCTTTAGTAAACGCTTGGCTTGAGTACCGCCAACAAGCTGAAATGTTAGGAGTTCCAAAAAAAACACTGGCTCTGCTGGGATTCCGACAAAATATCGGAGAGTACTTAATTTTACATAAAGAACTCCCGAAACGTGGACGACCTTCTCAAGGGAATACTTCACTGCAACAGAAAAAGTTTGAAACAAAACCTCTGGATGAATTTAGATTTGATGGCTATGGACACCTTCTAGAATATGACGAAAAGAAGGAAGCCGCACGTTGTAAATTGGAAGAATGTACACACATACTTTTTGTATTAAGTATAAAGTTCATTTATGATTCGTTGAGGGACGGAATTGTTTTTAAAAATTTCACAATAAATAATATTACTTTGTGATTTTGTCAAATTTATTTCATATTCAAATATGTCCTTATGTCGGTTTTGTCCATTCCAATGGACGTGAAAATACTGTTTGTTTATCTTAATTTTTCTTCGTTTATTGCTTACACGTGTTATATTTTATTTTTCTTGTGTATTTATCATTATAGCTATTACATAAGTTGTTTTGATACAAGTTTCTTTAAATATCTTTTTAGTTTCTTGATTAGTATATATTTAGGGTCTGAGGACAGACCAAATTGTCAGGATGGCCGAATGTTATATTTTATTTTGCGCACCGTGTTTTTTGTAGAATATACTTCGAACACGTGTGTGTTGTTGTTCTCATGAAATGGTTACGACCAAGGTGAAGGGTGAAGAGAGCTTTTTGGGATTTATATGGGTAAAAATGTTTAGTCTAGAGATAACCACAAGACCGAATGAAATAAAGTTAGATGATTACGGTATTAGCGAGTTTCATTATAATATTTAACCTTTTCCAATCTTACACACGTGAAAAAATAATGCTTAGATGACTAAAATGATGGAGTAGATTATCATTTTTCATAGGATACCATATAGATTTGGATATTATGTTTATTTTTGTAACCATGTTTGGTAAATAAGTATTTGAAATATTTTGTATAATAGGAATATCTTCCATCAGCATATTTCGATATCTCGAGAGGCAGATCTGCTTTCGTTTAGTTTTTAGAATTTTTAGTTCCAACTAAGAAGTCTAAGATGAGTGAAAGCGATTCAGACTCCGATTTTCAATTAGAAAATGTTAGCTCCGGTAGTGACAGTGAAAATGATGACGAAAATTTGTCGGACTATAGCAACGCGTCATTTGTGGATGAAAATCCAGTTATGTGGAACATGATGGGTGATCCATTTGCAGACATTCGACCTGATCAAATTCCCGAATATCTTGGTATTCCAGGACCAAATCCAGATGTTTTTCCAGGTGATGATTTATCGTTTACAAGGTCTGTAGATGCATTTTTGCCTGAGGAAACATTTAATTTTATTGTGCAGTGTACAAATACTAGAGCACAATTATATTTTGCAAATCAGCCACAGCGACAAGACATAGTTCATGGTCTACATTGGCGCGATGTAACAGTCGCAGAGTTAAAAAAATTTTTTGGTTATTCACTAAATATGGGGCTAAATAAAAAACCGCAACTTTCAATGTATTGGAGCACACGACCTAATCTCAGAACTCCATGGTTTTTAGAAAAAGGTCTTAGTAGAAATATATTCCTATCTATATTAAAATTTATTAGATTTGCTGATCCAAATAATTTGGTGCCAAATGATAGATTATGTCGAATTAGGCCATTTTTAGATCGAGTACAAAACATTTTTCAACATAATTACCAACCAACTAAGAATGTTGTTGTAGATGAATCTCTGATGTTATATAAAGGTCGATTACATTTTCGACAATACATAAAGTCAAAGCGCTCCAGATTTGGTGTAAAAATTTTTAGCCTTTGTACCTCAGACGCTTTGATATTTATATTGGACAAGGTCAACATCAATTTGTTCTTCCACCTGACAATGGCAATGCTGTGTTATCGCTTTCAGAGAGAATAGTTGTGTATCTTGGTCGAAATTTACTGGACTTAGGCTATTCGTTCTATACTGACAACTGGTACACTAGCACTCGACTCGCAGAATATCTACTCACGAGGGACACATTATTGACTGGTACGATACGTCCAGATATTGTTAGAGATGCTCCTTTACACCGTCACCAAACTGCTTTTGCCAGGAAAGAAAATTTAATGGCTTTAAAATATTTAGATAAAAGAGATGTTTATCTTTTATCATCTGAGTACACTGCTGAATTGACTGAGAGGGAGAGGTTTGTTGTTGGTGGTCAAAGAGAGTTTTTTAGAAAACCCACAGTCATACAACATTATACCCGTTGTATGCGTGGGGTTGATAAATCAGACCAACTTTGCATTCTTACAACTGTTGCAGAAAATCATATAGATGGTTTAAAAAAGTTGGAATACATTTTGTTCAGCGTGCACTAATAAACTCTCATTTTATTTATAAAGAAATGAATGATAGCAATATGACTCTGTTAACCTATTTAAATTACGTCATTGAGTATTTTGTGGATGGACGTACAGAAGATATTGCAAAATTAGACGCAGGAGAACCAATTTCTAGGCGACGTCGGAGACAACCTTCAGAATTTCGTGGTCAAACTATCGTCCATACTCCGTCAACTTTTCCACCAACTCCTCGTCGTCAACGTCCACAGCGAAGATGTGTTATATGTTCATCATTGAACACCAGACGTGATACTAGATATTTTTGTAGTTTATGTCCCAGTAAACCGGCTTTATGTATGCCAAATTGTTTTTCTAATTACAATCACGGACATTAGATAACTTGATTATTTTCACATGGACACAAATACCAACATTTTATGTGTATATCTATACTATTTTTAACTATAATTTATACTTATTTACTATATTACTTCATTTTTTAGCATTTTCTTTTATACCCTTGATAAACTACTCTAAAATAAAAATATTGATACAAGTGTTTACATCTTTCAGTGTATTCTAATTCTTGTGACGTACGTCGTACGTCCAGTGGTATACAACACGCATACGTACACCGCATGTTCGAAGTTTGGATTTCTGGGATTACTGATAGCACGTAAAAATATTAACTGGGGCTGAAAGGTTTAAGTGAATATAAAAGTGTTATAAATTAATAAGTTAGTGTGCATATAAATTAAATTTAAGTGACTAGTTAAGTACATATAAATTAGTGTTAGTGAGTTAGTGTTTAAATAAATTAGTAAGTAGCAATACCGAGTGTTTAAAATTTATCCCACACGTTTACGTTTTAAATAAATTAGAAAAACATTACAATAACCATCTAGAAAAAATAAATATTTTACAAAAGTGGATACTGAAAATAATCCATGGTAAAAAGCGCACCTTCTCTAGCGATCGTCTGTTTGATATCAGCAAAAATCTTGATATAAGACAGCTCTACTGTCAACGAATACTTCTATAAATAAGCTCTGAAAGATACTTACCTCTATATTACAGTTATTTTTTCTACTCTAGTTTTTGGTTTGGATTATAAATATTAAACTTTACGTTTATTTTAAATATTAGATTTTAGAACTTATGTATAGATATATGTATATTATAAATATTAAATTTCACGTTTATTTTAAATATTAGATTTTAGAACTTATGTATAGATTGACGATAGCTGCACACATAAATGCATCACACACAAGCTCAGGTTCTTTCCTATTAGAGCTTCTGTGATTATTTATGTTTATTTATGTATATTTAATTTGTAACTGTAATTGTAATTTTCAAAATAAATTAACATTACTTACTTACTTAGTATTATCACGTATTATGTGGCTTAGACCATTGTTGCAAAATAGTGAGCGGCTCATTTTTGATTTTCCAAAAAAAACAAGTCGTTGGAATGTTTTTTTTCTTCAGGATGAACGTTCCAAGAGGAAAAAAATAGTAGACATGGTGTTCTCACAAAACAAGGTAGAACCTGATAACTTGCCAAAGTGCGAGATTGCTGCAATTGCTGAACCATCAACCAAATCTTTTAAAAATATCAATTTTAACTTGGAACCAGTGATTCAAAATGTTGAGACCGCTGAGTATCTTAATTCCAACGAGACAATACAGTGTTCCAGAGACAATAATTGTTTACAAGAGCTTAGTACTCCAGAAGTAGCAACAGAAAATTTGCAGCGTTGTTTAGGCCATCAGGTGGAATTTGAAGAGCTATTCCAATCTTCGGGGAGTGAATTTATTCTGGATTCAGAAGACAGTTCAGGGGACATGAGTGATCTAGATGCCAGAGAATATACAGAAACAATTACAGAAGTTGCAAAAAGAAAAGGGCGAAAAAGCCGTGGAAGAAAGAGGAAGATTTCACATCAGTCCAGAAGAGATAGGAAAAAATATACGAATACCAATAAAAAATATATTTCCGCAAGGGCTTAAGAAGTTGAAACAAAAACGTTTAATGCCGCATATTCCTATAAATGTTCGAAGAAACGCACGGATATTGTTCCCTTCGAAACAAGGAAAAGGTTATTTCATCAATTTTGGGGAGTTGGTACCTTCGAAGGACGATGTGCTTCAATAACCAAATGCGTTAAAGAAATCGAGAAGAAGAGAACTTTCACGAAGAATTTGGAGTCGAGAACATCCAAGTCTAAAATTTACAATATAGAAGATCACTGCGTTTGCAAAGAAGCGTTTTTAAATACTTTGCAAATTAACAGCAATCAAGTTCAGGTAGCTCTAAAAAAATAAAAACTAACTTGATACAGGACAGAAGGGGAAGCGACAGCGGAGGACGAAATGCTATGTCAAGAACGAATAGAAAATATTATAAAGCATATTTCGTTATTTCCCACATGTATTTCCCAATATTCCCGTTCTCAGACAGATTCAAAATTTCTTAATCCCGATTTAAAATTACGTAAAATGTATTATCTGTACCAAGAAAAAGCTGATAATCCAGTAAGTCTTCCCAAAGATCAAAATATTTTTTATTCCGAGTTTAACCTAAAGTTTAAAGTACCTCACAAGGACACTTGTCGAATGTGTGATATCTATACTGCTGAATTAAGTTCTGCTGATAATTCAAAAAAACAGGAATTAGAAACAACATATTTAAAACGTTTACAGATTGCAGAAGAACTACGGTCTCAAATGAATTCTGATATTACTGCGTCACAGGAAGATGAAACAGTGGAAACTTTAACGTTCGATTTACAGAAAACGCATCCTATTCCTAAACTACCAACTGGGATCGTTTATTATAAGCGACAGTTGAACTTGTACAACTTGGGCATTTTTGTTGAAAGCTGCAAAAAGGGCGTTTTTAATATCTGGTTGGAACATGAAGCTGGCAGAGGTACTCAGGGAGTCGGTTCTTGTTTGCGTAAATTTATTAATGAAAATGTTAAGTTACCTGTTAAAAAATTGAATTTGTGGTCGGATTCTTGTGGTGGACAGAACCGAAGCATTAAATTGATTTTAATGCTTATCCACGTTTCACAAAATCACACATCGCTTGAAACAATTTCATTGAAGTTTTTGCTTTCCGGTCATAGTTTCTTACCTAACGACTCACATTTTGCTGACGTAGAATGTTCTCTAAAAACTCATCAAAGACTGTACACTCTCGATGACTACATAGATGTTATGAAGACTTGTCGTAGAAAAAATAAGTTCATTGTTAATCGTATAAAACCACAGGACATGGTATCAATAGTAAACCTCGAAAAAGTTATTACGAATCGCAAGACTGATGTTAATAAGGAACAAATAAATTGGCTTAAGTTGCACGAAATCACCTTAAAAAAAGAAAATCCTACTCCGTTATTTATGAAATCCTGTATATCAGAAACTAGTTTCATAAAACCGGTTTCATAAAACCAGTTTCGTCAGTCTGCAGCCTACCTTATGGATTTCAAATTGTGTGTTCAAGCAGAAAATGAAATTTGGTTGTGGATGGTTTGCTGACAGTCAAAACAGTCCACGAAGTTTTTACGGGATTTCCAATTTATATTACCTGACTTGCCCATTGTAACTGTTGACTTAACCTATATTTCATAATTTAATGTTGTTTACTTTTTCATATATTTTATTTTTCCTGTTTTCTTTTCTGCCACGCATTTTTATTAGACAATTTTTTTGGTTGGTAAATTATATACCCCATAGATATATATACCATCAAGGTCGTATGGAAATAAAGTGAGTACCTATATTAGTTTTTTTCTTTTTTCCCTTGAAAACCACATGCTGAATTCAAATTTTATAACATCAACAAGTATTTTTTACTGAATTACTATTCTTTATGTACCTATCTGTATATGTTTCCAGAATAAAATATACAATGGATGACAGTAATTCTTCAAGCTCTAACACTTCATCGAGTTTACTTGATTTAGACAGTGATGATGACCTAGACATAGAAGCAGTGTTGATTGATAGAATTCGTCCTAAAAACGAAGGTTACTTCGAACAAACCATTCCCCTATACAGTGAAAAGGAATTTCACGAACAATTTCGCATAAGCAGGCAAATTTCCCAAGAAAGTGATCACTTTAAACATCAATCAGGAGAATTTGGTAAACTGTCGGCATTGCAGCATGTTTTAATATTTTTGTGGTTTGCTGGGCATCAGACAGCATCATTAGAGATGTAGCTGATCGCTTTAACATTTCAATTAGTTCATTATACAATGTAATCAGAAGAATCACAATGTTTTTGAGTGGTCTGTCCGAGGAAATAATTAGATGGCCTGAAAACCAAGAGAGGGTAGAAATTTTGGAATATTTTCAAAATAATGGGTTTCCTGGTGTAATTGGCACTATCGATGGAAGTCATATAAAAATAGATAAGCCTGATGATGATGCAGATTCTTATCTAAATAGAAAAAAGTACTACTCAATCCAGGTAAATATAAAAATATGTTTGTTTTTCTTGCTATTGTTCTCATATTTTTTTCAGATTCAAGTGGTTTGTGATCACAATTTATTATTAAGGGATATTTTTATTGGTTATCCGGGATCTGTTCATTCTAACCAAACCAATAATTTAATTATTGCTACTAGGAAAAGGGTTCTTTTGGAATTGCTACCTTTTCTTTCCTAAAAGAAAATAACTATTTATTACTCTCTTTATAACACAGACCGTAGACATATTGTATTATTTTTACTAGTAAAATATTAATAAGAAATGATAGCAACACGCTTTATATATGTGTCGTGATCTTCGTAATTGAGTAGAATGGAAAGAAACTATTATTCTAATACCTATTTAATTTGATGCTTCTTATCATTTTTGAATATTTTATTGGAAAAATGTGTCTTGAATCGCAATGTTCTCCTCCGGAATTGGTCGAGATACTTAATTCCAGTATTGAAACACATATTTCAAATGTTTTTTTTCTTTCATTCTTCCGAATATATTTATGAATAGTTAAGAAGTCAACAATGCTCTCTTTTTGTTCCATATAACTTGAATTGCCTTTACGCTTGAAGAAAAAATAGTATTAGAAATCGGGTTAAAGTATTTGTGTATTTAGAAATTCACCTTTGAGTAATGATTTGGTGAATAAGTGCAGGGATAACTATTTGCTAGGTGATAGTGGTTATCCCTGCTTACGCCATTTGCTGACTGCCATTCAACAACAATTCAATTTGAAATTGAGTAAAAATAGATATCTAGTTGAACATTGTCTGGGCGTTTTAAAACCGAAATTTAGACAACTCTACCATGTAAAACTTAGAAGTGTCAATGATATTGTTCATTTTATAAGAGAATTAACCCCTAAAATATGATGCGTTCATGGAGGGCCAAATTAATAGACAATGACAATATGTATTTGAGACAAATGTACTAATTTGTAAAATCAAGTAGGCTTCAGCAATCACGCGTTTTAAAAGAGAATCCATGTATATATACATCTCTTTCTTCTTTATTAGTTGATAGAGATATCTATATAGACAATACACAGATAGATGCATTCATTTTATAATTCGCCGCCATAATAGTGAATGTGAAAGGAAACTTTCAACTTTACTCTATAAATATGGTGTACACTACGAATTTTTAAATACTTAATTACATTTGTAAGTCCTTTAATTATGAAATCGACTGTCTCGACCCCTTACTTATCGAAACAATTGTCAATTTTTTAGAATTTTCAATAACTTTTATTATATTGTGGAATTAACTAGAGACCGTTATTTTCATTTAAAAACGCTAATACATTATATATCATAATAGTAATGTCTCTTCCTTGGCTCTCGCTCTTGTCGTATGATGTTATGTAATTATAGATGAAGTATTATTGTTATGTATATAGCATAATATCAATATTTATATAAGTTGCATTAGGTGAATGCTAATAATAATCGTTCGATTAAAATTCAAATTTTATATACAGTATCGTTGTATTTACGGTGAATTGGTAATTGATCAAGTTTAATTATGTTCAATAATGTCATTCCGCGATAGTAATTACTTGAAATAAATAATGGTACAAATGTGTTTGCATGTTGTATTGCTGTCGAAGATTATAATCAACCTCAATGGTAAACTTAAATATTTCATAGTTCCCTTATCTTAAGTGAAGCTTGTTGGTGAATCAAATGCAATCTCGACATTTATAGTAACTGATTAAAAATGTTCTATTCTATTTCATCTCATTTTACATTTTATATTGAAAAGATATCCTAAAATATGATGCGTTCATGGAGGGCCAAATTAATAGACAATGACAATATGTATTTGAGACAAATGTACTAATTTGTAAAATCAAGTAGGCTTCAGCAATCACGCGTTTTAAAAGAGAATCCATGTATATATACATCTCTTTCTTCTTTATTAGTTGATAGAGATATCTATATAGACAATACACAGATAGATGCATTCATTTTATAATTCGCCGCCATATATAAGAAAATAGAAGATAGAGAATTGTTTTACCGCAGTACTCTAGATCACCCTAGAACTTCAACGGTTTTATAAAATTAAAAAACATTTACTTATTTAAAGACGACGCTCTACTACAATGGAAGCTAAGAACTTAAAACTATTAAAGAAGGATGAAGCCCTCAAAAGCCACATCCATCCCACCTATCTGAGTTACAGACACGTGAACCCAGTCATCTTCGCACTAAATGAAGAACTAGACCCGGCAAGCGTTAACGAAGTAATCACAGGCTATAGACGTTCAGCATTTACTGAACAAGCACTATTCAACGATTATATGCGCGGCGAGACGCCTAAGCACGAAATCGTCAGAGACAAGCACTACCACGCTGCTCTAGAGGAAGTGAAGAGAATCTTCAAACCTCCTATGCCCTACAGACCTGTATCATTTCCCGACTTAAGATACTATCCCTGGACTTTACCCACCTCAGCAGAGGCTCCCTACACTGCCGACCCTTACTGGAAAGAGTACATCAAACAGAAGTACGCTACTGGCAAAATCGACAACGAGAGATTATCATTTCATAATTTATACAATGAAATGTTCACTCACAATAGAGAGAAAGTACACCGGATTAAAGATGGAATTTACACCGACAGACATGGGAATGATCTCATGTATCACAATCAAGCACACGCTCGCTCACATCTCGTGAAGGCAGACGCTGAAGACAAAATTCGAATGGTTTTCGGAGTTCCTAAACTCCTTATACAAGTAGAAACTATGTTTCTATGGCCCCTGGTCAATGATCTCGTAAATCGAGACGGACCCATGTTATGGGGATACGAAACACTTAAAGGCGGATGGTACAAAATGTACCAGTTCATGTCAAATCAACCATTACCTCAAACTTATTTAGCCCTAGACTGGAAACAGTTCGACAAAAAGGCTCAATTTGAAGTAATAGACGATATGCATGATATTATCGAGAGTTATATCGACTTCGAACACGGCTACATGCCTACGAAGGACTATCCCGATACACATACCGACCCCGAACGTCTACGCAGACTTTTTAACTGGATGCGCGATGCAATCAAGCACACACCTGACCTCCTCCCCAATGGAGAGCTCTACCAACGTCAACACGCTGGAATTGCTTCAGGCTATTTCCAAACTCAACTATTGGACTCAATGTACAACACGACCATGTTACTAACAACATTATCTGCGTTAGGTTTTAAGATTACCAACTTAAAACTCAAAGTTCAAGGAGACGATTCAATCATCGGATTGATCGAACACATTCCTGAACTTATACACCAATCATTTTTGGACATGTTTGCAAAAGAAAGCATGAAAATATTTGGAGCTATACTCAATACTGTAAAATCAAGTATGTCGAATAGCCTCAACAATCTACCCTTACTAGGGTTCACTAATTCGCACGGTATACCAACCCGCACTCGAAACGAACTACTAGCAAGTCTACTCTATCCAGAAAAGAAATCTGATGAACCCAGGTTGATGGCAAGAAGTATAGGCATAGCCTACGCTAATTGCGGATGTCACCCTGAAGTTTACAGGATATGCGAAAGCATATTCAGGTACCTCGAAGACTTAGGATTTTCACCTAATGCTTCCGGGCTCCCTGACCTCCTGAGATTCGCCGAACAATGGCAAGGAGAAGAAAGTTTATGTCACTCACTCACTTTCCCTCTATTCTTTGAGACAATTTGTCAATTGACAAAGACACCCACAAGAAGTAAACACCAAATCGACCGACTATGGCCTTCCAGCCATTCCAAAATACCTAACTTTCCTATTTAATATAATTTAACGTTATAGAGCAATGTATAATATTCGCTACATCCTTATGTATTCGTACGATAAGGTCGATTTCAAGTGATGACGAATTTAAAGGTATTTTTTGATTAGTTCTAACCGGCGTGTTAAGGCTTCCAGATACGCATTGTTTTATAGTGGTATTTTGTAAATAATTAGTGTTATAAATATCAGAAAGTGCTGTAAATATATAACACAAGGTAAGAATTCATGATTAAATTACACTAAACAACTAAAAGTATAATAGTTCATGCCAAAATTAAAAATAATGTAGATGTAGCAATTTTGATACAGAGTGTTATTGTTTTAGAATTGTATAACCATGTCAACCGAAAAGTGGCATAAGAAATATCTCACCGATGAAGAATTAATTGATATAATAGCACATTTGTCAGACAGCGAAGAGAGTTTTGATGATTCAAATGATGAAAATGTGGATGAAGCGAAAAACATAATAAAAGAAGTCGATTTACAGCAAGAATTTGATATAGAAAGTCTTCCAATTGAATTTGACGACGGAATATTACTTCTTGAAAATAACGAAGTGGAAGAAGTAACAATTAGTAAAGAAATAGCTACAGTAAATGCAGTATGCCCAAATAATGAGAGAGAAGAAAGAGACACAAAAAAGGAACTGAAGGAATTGAAAGAAAGATATTCAAAAATAGTATGGAAAAAGAAAATTCTTAAAGATTGGGCTCTCCTTCTGGCCCGAGATTTTTGTTTCCTAATGAGGATAGGTCAAATATTTTCTTACATTTTTATAATAATAACTATTTATAACAATACATTAAATACTTACTCATACTGCGTTATAAAATAAAAATAAAACCGTTGTTTGTTATTCGCTTCCTTGAAGAAAACGGCAAAAACGTTGATAACACTATACATTTTGTCGTTTTTTACTCAAATGGTGTGAATAGGGGTATACTGCAACGATATTTGATCGTGTGTTTTAGAGAGTTTTAAAGACTAACAACTACGAGGGTGTAGACATACTTAACAAGGTTGTTTGACTGACAACAGCGGACAGAGGCGTTTCTTATTTGTATATTAAGAAAAATAATACATTTCTTTTTTATTAGTTATTTATTATTCTTCAAAATAATACATCATTATTTTCTAACATTTAGTAATAAAACCAAAATAATTGTAACTAGATAATAAAATTCTTTACAAAAATGCAACAAGTCGTTGTTTTTAACATTTTTTTTTTAATTTTTGGGGATTGCAATATTTTTTAAATAATGTAAAACTATGGCATGGTATTCCTAAGGTGTATCTCTTCTATTTGAAACAGGTTTTAACGCCTACAATATTAATACAAATTTTTGAAATTCATTCAAACTTTAAATTGCTCGTAACTCCTAAACTTGTTTTTAGACTTAGTGCTTTTTGCATGTAACCCCACGAAATACAATATTGTTCCATTTATGTTATCCAATTAAAACGAAATAGCGGCAACTGTGCCTCGAGTATATTTATACAAATACAATTGGTATGCGCAAAAAAGTCGGTAGAAAAACTGTCGTTCTTTGTACACACGACCTGAGAAAGAACCTTTTATTCCAGCAAGTAACAGATTTTTTTCCTGTTTCAATGATTCACCTTAAAAAGACTAAAAGCCTGTTCAGATAACATGTCGGCATTCACGTGTGTATTTCAAATGAATAGACAGGAACCTTGTTTAATTTTCATTTGAGTTTCAGTTACACTCGTGGCAGGTTGTATCTCGATTCGGTGCTCTAGGGGTTAAAATAAATATCATTCAATTGCTTTTGTTTTATTGTCTTTAAATATCATTTGATGAAATTTTTAGTAATATCGATATCAACTTTTACTCCTTATGCGCCTTTTTGGGAACGAATGTGTTAGGTCAGGAAGAATCGTGAAAACGGGGGAGAATCATGTTTGAAATGTACGGGGTGGTGCCCACTAGAGATACACTAGCAAACTGTCCTGATTGTGGTGCTCAGCTGAGAACGACGACGGATACTAGAAGACACGGATTTAGATATTAATGCCGGAATCATTGAAGGAAAAGATTCAGTCCGTATCATAATACGTTTATGGCACACGTGAGAACAAATCACAACATGGGCGAAGACATCGTCGTCAGAATAATTTACCATTGGCTGAGAAGAATGCCACTTGTAGCCTTGTTAGAAGATTTCAAAATTTCTCACGAAACTGCCGTATTTTGGATGGTTTTTGCAGAGATGCTGCATGTGCCATTGCAAGGCATGAGTACGGATTCATTGGGAGACCACAGGATATCGTCGAAGTGGATGAAACACATCTTTTTAAAAGAAAATACCAGGTTGGACGTTTGAACGAATGGGCTCATGTCGGGGTCGTAGGAGAAATCAGCCGCACAACAAAGAAGCGGTTCGCCGTAATGGTGAGACGCAGAAACGAAGACACGCTTACAAATTTACTTGGGAAATGTGTGGACCATTCCTCGTATCTTTGCACAGACCTTTGGAAATGATACGACGAGTGCTACGAAGTTTTCAACGGACATGGAAGGATAAATCACTCGCAAAATTTCGTGAATCCACCGCAAGATGAGCCTCCACGTTGGGCACCACCGGGAAGATTCAACATGGAATGTTTGGATGGAAAATGGGATGGACCTCCTCCCCAACCTGGTATGCAGCCGTATAGAGATCACACGCAAACAATTGAAAGATGTTGGAGAGGAGAGATCTAAAAGAACAACTTAAAAGTACAAACAATATTGCTACGGCTGATCAATACATATGATCGTGGATGTACAGAAAAAATATTCTAGATCCATTGAACGAGGGCAAGGCGAAGTTAGAAAGATTCCTCCGAGACCTGGCAAGAGTACATCCAGGTGTTGGGAAAAGCCAATGAAGGTGAAGAAAGAAGAAATTACTAAGTGTGACTGCCACGATTGTGTCCCAAATTGAAATTTTTAATTTACTTATTTCTTCATTGTTTTTTACAGGGTTTATTGTTGACTTTCTACAGAGTTTATTTTTGTTTATTTATTGAATTACTGTTAATTTATGTGGGATGATAGGGCTTCTGGCGAACACCCACTCAAAAAAAGTAATGCGCCAAAAGCAGTACCTCATGGATGGTGTGGAAATCTGCTTATAAAATGTTTTCAAGTTAAAGATAAAATTATGAAAATAGAGGGCCGTACATAAAAAAATTCAAGGAAAACGATGACGTCGTTGGAATTTAATTTTTTCCAAATATAAGGGTAGCCACCCCCGAGGGAATTTTTTTTCGATGAGTTTTTTGAGATTCCGCTCATCGTATATGCCCTATCCCGAAAATGAAGTCAACATGTCTTTCCGTTGCTTATATATAAAATCGGTCCCTGGAGCCGGAACCCAACCTTTTTCTTTCTTGCGATGTTAAATCTGCCTGCCGAAACGGTTTTATCATGTCGGGGCGTAATGGAAACGCGTCGGTTTCGGTTACTGCCTGTTAACGTTTCACTGCTTGGAATATGTGATTCACTGTTTTCTAATTTTTTGAAAAATACAGTATTTTGTAGTACCCCTCCATCGGATATTCTACCATTAATATCAAAATCAATATACATAAATTGGTATTTTGCATTAACAATTGCCATAAGAACCAGACTATGATGTCCTTTATAATTATAAAAATACGATCCACTATTAGCCGGTGAAACAATCACTATGTGCTTAGCATCTATTGCACCAAGACAATGAGGAAAGTACCATCGTTCTTCGTACATATTTCCATTCTTCTTCAGATGTAGGAAACTGAAATATAAAAATAACAGCATTATCTTAAATATTCTATCATAAAAAAACTAGCTACTTATTATATACAAAAACTATTTGTTTTCAGATAGACAACACTCAAGAATCTTCGACTGCCGATCAACAATATTCATCTAACAGTGAATCAACTGACAATAATGAGGCTCAATCAACGTCGTCGAATAATAATTCATCTCGTCCACCAAAACCGGGTAAAGCAAAAAGAAGATATGAAACCATAACAAATGAATTGTTGGAATCGGTACGATACCATTTTAAACGTCCACGTCCCTTACCAGAAGACCGTTGTGATATTTTTGGCAAAATTGTGGCGTTGAAACTGAGGGTTTTAGATACGAAACAAATGTTTGTCGCAGAAAAACTTATTAATTATTCACTTTTTGAAGCAGAAATGGGACACCTCAATCCGGAACACGCCTATATTAACATAAGAGATATTTTGAGACAAAATCAACGAAGCTATGTTCCCGCTCAGCAATCTCGACAACAGGTTTATTATCAATCATCTCCTACTTCCAATAGGACATATACCCCTGTAAGTTTTATTTCTTCAGGAAGTCCTAGCCCACCCTGCAGAGCATTTATCTCTGAATGTTAAAATTTTTCACACCATACCAGCAAGCTCTTGTTAAAAGTAGGGTATACCAAATAATAAATGAGATTAAACTAAGTTCGAACCTCGAATCGAGTCAATTTGAAATGTTCAATTATCAAGAAAGGTCTTCAGGTTATGGAGAGCCAAGCAATCAGCATCAAGTTTTACGTTCTCTACTTGAGAATTATTCTTACTTATTTCAATCATTGTCCAAGTAATCTATATTGTTTTAAGTTCTCCCTTTTAGAATTAACCTTATTTTAATCTTTATAAGTCCGTTAATGTAAATAAAATGGATGTAAACACATTTTTTCTATTTCAGTATTTTTGTAATATTATTTATTTGTTTTATTAGGACACTAAGTTTATAATAATAATTAAATAAAAAAAAATATTTTCTAAAATTACCTTATACAAACCTTATGCAGCGTATGAATCTTGTATTTTGCAGCTGAATGACTTCGTGAATAATATCTAGTAGCTCATTATACTTAACAGATGACATACGAACGTACTGAAAAAATCGCTGTTCGTCCAGTAGTAATTGTTTGTAAAGTTTTAAATTCACCTTCTACTTGTATGCTTCTGTGGATGAATCCAAAATCTCGCGCGCCTTCTCTTCCTCTTCAAACAGAAAAACCAATAAATAGACCTCTTCCACAGAACTCATTTTGACTAAAATAAAGAGGGCAAGCAGCATTATGTGCAAATGCCAAATGCGACAGCTTTTTTTAAGTCCGCAATCAGCTCAGCTCGCGATGGGACGGAACCGCGATCGCGGAAAACTTGGTGACGAGAGTTTTTAAAAAAAGTACAGAACAGAGTACTGGTAAATTTGTAATACTGCGATATAGACACCTCCAACCACACACCACTGACCGTGGTCACCTTAACTGATTTAGACCTTGTTAACGGAGACGTATGCAACTTAATCAAAATATTAATTAAACTGTATATAGCTGTTATAATTTATTAGTAATGTGTATTTCAATAATGTTCAATACATTGTTATGCCATCAATTTGAAATGTATGTCAGATTTCAGCCAGGATGGACATTGGAAACAACATTGATTAATATTATATTGTTTAACGAGTGAGAACATTATCAAACGAGGCACAGCCGAGTTTGAACTGTTGTCTCGTTTACAGAAAATGCTTTTCGATGAGTAAAACACACTATACTTTTTCTAAAACCATGACTTACCGCATAGGATGTACTTACAGGAAGTGTGAGAGTTGACGAAATATGCGATTATGGGTAAACCCCGTTTCATCACGCTTGTTTTGGCAACTTATATTATATATATATATATATATATATATATATATATATATATATATATATATATATATATATAATAGTTGAATTTTTCTAAACTTTTGCCACATACATATTGTATAAAATCTAAGACTGCAACAATAATTTTATTTTATTATTAATTTACAAACTTTGAATAACTCAATATTAAGAACATGATTCACATATTGATTGATAGTTATATTAGAACAGTTATTTAAAATGATTGGGCTGTCAGAAATAAATTTTTAATTTTATTGCGGTAGATGATGATATCTGCCCTGCCAAAACGCCGTATCTGCGAGAATCTAAAAATATCAACTATTTACATAAATGTGGTCGAAATATGATTATATACCTTATTTGCTTAGTATAAATGCCGCAAGTTAATCCAAAACACATGAAAAACATCACATTTTATGCCGTATCTACAGAAATGACCATCAATATTTAGGATAAATACATTATGTGCATATTACTTGGATAAAACGCTGTATCTGAATCTGACTTGCCGCTTTTTTCTCAAGCATGCTAGCGGACGGTTGGTTAATTGATTTCTATTGTAATTGAAAAATGATTTCGAACTGTACAAAATTAACATTGCAGAAAGCAATAATTGTTTCAATCGAACATTCGAATGACAATGTCAGTGATCAAGAAATAGTGTGTTTGCCTGATGAGAATAATGAGGTATTACCGGACGAGACAAATAATAATAACGGCATGACTGATCAAATGGTCTGTTTACCTGAAATGGTGCCTCTTATCCATGAAAATAGTGCATGTCTCAATAATAATAATGATAGTGATTGTTCTTCGGTTTTATCATGCAATTAAAATCATGATAATAACATGGCTGATGGAAATATGGCGTGTTTATCCAAAAATCTTACTGATGTGGTGCCAATAATTACAGAAGATGGCGTGTATCTCAACCAAGGCGAAGAAGAGAGAATATTTAATTCTTCTCTTCAACACACTGAATATCATGAACTGCTTCCACTAAATGTTCAGTTAACTGAGGTGAGTATCCAGTGAAAGAAGATAAAATATTGTATTTTGGAATGACAATCTGATAAAATAAAAAAATTACATTATTTGGTTTCATTGCAGCAGCCTGATCAGATTATGTTGCCACAATCTTCCTGTACGCAAAGTTTTTGTAATGGAAAATGGATTCATTATTTCAGAATATTCTGACATTGCAAAAGTTAGTATAGATTGTTATTCAATAAAGAAAATGTGAATAAGTATTCTAAATTTTAGAAAGCTGTTGACAATGACTTTCACGCCTCTTGAAACTCTTCAGAAGATGAATATAAACCAAATTCTGATGATGAATTCTCTTCAGATGAAATGACTAATTCATAACTTGATCGTTTATTAATATTTCTTTCTTGTATATTTCGTAATTAAAGCTTTAGGAAGATGATACACCCGTTCAGTCATCGATATATTATGATACTAGTACTGTCACAGCTACACGAACTCCTAACGAAGGTAATTTTCCTATTATAGTACAACCGGTAGAAGATAAAAGGCACGGTACACGTTAAGGAATATTGAAATATATTTGTTTGTGAAATATCGTGGAGTGTTATTTTCATTTAAATTTATATAAACATATTCTATAGTGATAAATATGAAATAGATGAATGACATATGAAACCATAATCTGTGAACTATGAAAGTGTTTTTAAAATGTCCTACAAACTACTATATACAAAAATACATCGAAAAACAGGTCATTCCAATTATAGTATGTAAAAACTATACGATATTAATTAATTTTTTTAAATTATTCTTTATTGTTCATGTTTGGCCTTTATATTATTTTAATTATTAAAATGATCATTTTTGTTTTGTTAATCTTTGGATCCAAATAAAATAAATTCACTAACCTTTATTTGAGAATTCCTTTTCTCAGAATGTCCACACTGTTAGCGTCACTTCACAATGGCGATGATGATCAAATTATTGATATGCAGAGGAAAAACTTGTTTTGGTTCCGGAATATTTCTTTATAATTGTCGGTCGGGTTTCTGGATAAAAATTTCATTTAATTTTTAGGAAGCAATTAGAACGCTTTTTACAAATATTTGTATTTAAACTACCTCTCTGAAATAATCTTTGCATTTAGGAAAACGAAACAGAAAATTTTGTAATTCAAAATCATGAAGTTCAAAATAATGAACACCAAAATAATGAAGATCAATACACAAAATCTGGAGAAATACACAAGTGAAGAAAAATTCAAGTAAAACCCTCCGAGAGAAAAAACAGAGACACGAATCTAATGGAAATAAACATCCTGTTCTCCCGCCATGCAAAAATATTTGCAAAAATAAATGTATGTCGCAATTTTCTGAAGAAAGAAGACAATATATAAATGGCCAGTTCTGGAATTTGTCTTATATCCAAAGAAGAGCATTTGTCTTGAACTCGTGTGAACGGCTAAATGTTAAAAGGCGTTTGAAAGATAATGATAGGGGAACTAAACAATTTACTGTTAAATACACATTGAAAACCCATGCTGGGGAGACCAAGCATGTGCGCTAAAGTTTTTTTTGGTTACTTTGGGATATAAACCCACCAACGATCGTTTGTTTATGAGGTGCTGTCAAATACAACAAATGGATCTATAGCTCCATTGGAAGATAAAAGATGGAAGAGGCGTCCTTCAAATTACATACCTAAGGACGGGATTGACGACCATATAGAATCCTTTCATCCGGTAATATCTCATTATCGTAGGGAGCTTGCTCCAAATGTTCGATACTTGCAAAGTGACGTAACGATAAATTGCATGCACCAAGATTTTCTAGAGAAGAATTCAACGATGAAAGTATCATATAACGTTTATAGAGTTCGACTAAAGATACAAAATAAATCTTTTGCGAAACTTGGAAATGAAGAGTGTGAGACATGTGAGTATTTTAATCTCCACGATCATACCAAAGATAATATGCTGGTTGATTGCGACACACGCGTTGATTGGAAAAATCATATCGAGTTAGCATCAGAAAGTCGTGATTTGTATAGAAAAATGACCGAGAGAAACGAAAACAGCCAATACTTTTCAGCCGATTTAGAGAAGATTATCATGCTGCCACGAGATTTAAAAAAGTACTTTTCACCAAGCGCCTTACCGTGTACAACGAAAGTTTTGTGCCGATTGGAAAAAATCCAAAACAACTCCGTTCGCTACTCTTTGGCATGAGGGTACCAGTGGCAGGAATCAAGAAGATGTTGTTAGCATATACTATGCATTTTTTAAGCGACAGCGAGACTCAAAGTCTCTGACCATATGGCTGGACAACTGTTCCAGCCAAAATAAAAACTGGTGTTTTTACAGTTTTTTAGAATATATTGTCAATTCTGCTGAAATTTCTACTGAGAATATTAATATACATTACTTTTAGCCCGGCCATACTCTCATGTCGGCGCATATTTTCCACCATCAAGTGGAATTATCTTTAAAAAACAGAGAAAAACCTATGACTTCACAGATTTTGTTCAAGCAGTACAATATGCAAACAGTGGAAAAGTTGTTATAACAGGAATGAAGCACAGTGATTTCTTCAAGTGGCAAATCATTCTTCTCAAAAAAAATTAAACAACCAAACCGCACATATTTGAAAAATATTGTTCGAGTAACTGCGACTCGTGGAAGTTATAACTTACTTCTTAAAATGTCACGCTGAAATAGAACCTTTCAACTGCCTCGATTTTTCGACTGTAAAGGCTACAAAAAATGGTTTAAAACTTCCTGATCATTTGAATCAGCCTTGTGGATTTCCCATAGAGAAACGAGACAATATACTGAAAAATCTTGAACAAGTTTTGCCACAAAATAGAAGAGAATTCTGGTTAAATATGCCCGTGCCCTCTAATAAATAGAATGAACAAAAACAAAAATCACGTAAATAGAGTAAACAAGGTTAAAAGTCACAAATTACTTTTAAATTTAAGTTAAATATGTTACTTTGGTAATAAAGCTTTTGTAAAAAAACATTTTTTATTTAATTTCGGTGTTAACTTAGTCGATCACCATAATAAGAAAGATATTGTGAATCAATGAAATACTTAGCAAAAATGCAGTAAGGCATTCTCAGCAAGCACGAGGAAATTAATTAAAATGCATTACTTAAGAAGAACGCATTATCCAACATTTCTAGAGTAGGCAAGGCATTTTGCACCAATATAATGTGTCAATATGAATTCTGTGACCTCAATTACATGTCCAAAGCACGAATCAAAATTAAAATCTGAATAGTTTACAACGGCCAGACATCTAAACAAAAACTGATCTTCCTCCATTTTGTCTTCTCTGCAGATACGGCGTTTTGGCTAAGGAGGGCAGATATCCGTACTGGTATTGATTAACGAATTGTTAGATGTATTAGGAAATGATTTAGCGGAACTCGAAGTTTGTAGATATTTTAAGATTTTGGACTGTACTTGTGATTTTCCCAGAAAAGATTGATCAACATATCCTTTAGCTACGCTGTTAAATTTCCAACCACCGTGCTTCTTTAACTGAACTAAGTCACCGCCTGCATCGACTAGTAGGATTACCGAATTTCTTCGGAAACAGTGGCCAGTGAACTCTTGCAGATCTCGCAAATTTAGGTACTGGGCTACTTGCATTAGGAACTTGCTGAACTTGTTAATACCCACAAACTGTTTGGTACATTTTGATAGTTGACAAAAAATCTTGATTCATTTCTGATGGACGACGTTCGATATACTTTCTACAAATATCATAGAATAATCCGGAAATATGAAAAAATCGTGAAACTTTTGTTTTAGTATTACGTATTCGAACCATTTTCGATGTCTTTAATATCGTTTATTTCCAAATCCTTCATATCATGACCACAGCAGGCACTAAAAATTTCAAAAATCAGGGCAATTTAAGAAATTGGATACTATAAATAACTAGATATCCGTACAAATTACAGGGTGTCCCAGGAGGTCGTACCAAAAACTTGGAAGGTGATAGAAAGACTATAAACAATGATGGTAAATCATATAAAAAAATTTTCTTCACGCCCTTCGTTAACGAACTATAGGGCTATGAAGTTGAGAATGAAAAATGGTTTTCAATTTACAATTATTGAATGGCTGATTGGAAATTAGTAATATTTTAATCGTTAATAAACACCATAATTGCACACTTTTTGGCGTGATATACAAGACTACAACATACTAGTGAACTCAGTGTCCGACTAAGTTAAATGGTAGGTGCACCATTTTTTTGGTAAGTAAAGGTTTTTTCAGTTTAAATGCAACAATTGGCTTTTGTGAACATTTTTAGAGATATCAAGTCCTCTTGTGACATCTCGGTAAAATTAACGGTTTCAGAGATACGGGCAATTTTATGTCGTACTGCACACCTATTGGCGTATTCACATTTATTTTGAATGTACGATTACAGGAAGCATCCTGTATTATTAGTAAATTATTAATACATTGGTGCAGTCTACATTTATGAAAATAAACTTTTACATTGTTAATACTACTTTTATTATTTACTAATTATGATGTATAAAAAGATTTTCTGAAAACATTTAATTTAACAAAAGTAAAAATACGAGAATACCAACAACAACCAAATACATACATTATTCTAAGTAGGCGGCTGTCATCCCACTTTGAAATCATTTCTAAATGCTTGTCATCTGTCTACACTGTAACGAGTTTTTTTTTGAGGCATGATATGATTTTGTTCCGATGGTATTTTAAGTTTAATAAGTGAATATAACTCGTTACCTACTTTCCAACTTTGATTTCTGGTACCGCTTCAATCCCGCAATATTAATTTGAGTATTTATTACATTAGTAATTCAAAGCCATGATTTACCATTTGAAGAAGTATGTAAAATTTATTAAACACCGCTCTTCAAAATTTATAATTATCGAGGGCGCCCGGTATATAAACTAATTTAATTAAAACCGAAGCCGTCCAGTATAGCAGAAATATTTCTTGTTGTAATTAAATCGATTCAAGTTAATTCCCTCACCACCGTTATCGCCAAAAATTTTAGGTAGGAATTAAATTATAAATTCGAAAACCGAGCGTTTTAAGAGGAATAGTTACGAGTTAGTAGAATCGAGAGATAATTTGGCAATAAGCAGATATAAAATTGTAGGTGTGAAGTGTCCGACCGTCCACTATTTTCTGAGTAGGTGGAAATTTATTTTGAAAACCGAATAAAATATTACACCGGGGTTTTGAAGTAGTTTGGTTATTAAGAATATAATACCGTATTTTGATAAAGCCGGCAGCCGGTAGTTTTTTTTTGAGGCGATAAAAAACAACCTTATTTACAATTTTTATTATCGCGTTCTGTATATTGTTTCTCTGGAATTAGGGTCTGATTGAAATATCATTTTCATTTTAATTTTGCGAAAACCGGATAAACTATTCCGCCGAGGTTTTGAGGTTTATACTCAATTTCCCTAAGATAGTTTTAATAGTTCCGTTATTTAAGAATATAATTCCGTATTTTGATAAGGCTGGTAAGCCGGTATTTTTTTGAAACGATAAAAAACAAACTTATTTACAGTTTTTTATCACCGCGTTTTGTATATTGTTTCTTTAGAATTCAGGTCTGAGCCAATACGTTGAAGCAGCATTTTGATTTTTAATTTTGCGATACAAATTGTCATATTGTCCCTGTTACAAATTACCCAAATACGTATTAAAATTTTTTCTATTTTATTTGCTTTTCTCCGCGATAATTGGATTCTATTTCGACTGTGATCTTTTGTTTTTTTTTGTATTCAGGAATTAACCTCTCTGTTATACAATTTTAATTGTCCGGAAGTTTATAAAAGTGAAAACCGTCTGTGAAACGGATCAGAGGCTGTTGCCACCAGCCGTTTCCCTTTCGGAACGCGAATAATTTTCTCTAGATAACTCAGATTTATCTCATTTCAGAATTATATATAGTTTTAATTGTCCGGAAGTTTATAAAATTGAAAACCGTGTGTGAAACGGATCAGAGGCTGTTGCTACCAGCCGTTTCCGTTTCGGAACGCGAATAATTTTTACTAGATAACTTAGATTTATCTCATTTCAGAATTATATATAGTTTTAATTGTCCGGAAGTTTATAAAATTGAAAACCGTCTGTGAAACGGATCAGAGGTTGTTGCCACCAGCCGTTTCCCTTTCGGAACGCGAATAATTTTCTCTAGATAACTTAGATTTATCTCATTTCAGAATTATATATAGTTTTAATTGTCCGGAAGTTTATAAAATTGAAAACCGTCTGTGAAACGGATCAGAGGCTGTTGCCACCAGCCGTTTCCCTTTCGGAACGGGAATAATTTCCTCTAGATTACCTTGACTTATTTTAGTTCTAAATTGTATATAGTTTTATCTGACCGACAGTTTGGAAAAGATAAAACTGAGTGGAGCGGATTAGAGGCTGTTGCCACCAGCTGTTCCACTATCAGCCCGTAATAACTTCGTTTCATATTTATCTAATCCAAAACAGTTTTATTTCGTTGGGTAACCTATCCTCGGACCAATACTTTAGCGTAATTTTGACCGATAATTTAAAGTTTAAAGTGTAGATGCTCCTATAATAGTAAGATTCTCAACCAAGTACGATGCTGTTGCCACTGATTGACTGATAATCTAGTTTTAATTCTTTAGTTTTTTTGTTGTTATAAACTGGTTTGGTCACATTTTCCCACCTATCCCGATTGGCTATCCCTACCGCAAAGGTAGTTTTATCCCGTTGACTATCGTGATAGGTAATTATTGTTCTAATGCTGCTTACCGCATATTTACAAACTGCTTATACCGCTTCCGCTGTTATTAACCTGGTTTATGGTGTCACTGCTCACATTCCTTAATACCGGCAAATTTCGTATGGTACATAATAACACAAGGCTTGAACACATGTGCTACTGTTGATATATTGAATTGATTCGTTACCGCTTGATCAGAAATTGTTAAATATTATTCTGTATGTGTATATATTAAATAAGACTTGTAATATACAAATAAATACGATCAGTGTTTTCTTAATATCCCGTAGCATCACCGTCTAAGCTTTATAGGTTTTGTGGGTGTGTTAAATTCAACGAGACCCCTGGCATTTTCCGTAACCTCCATCTGAGGCTACCTGGAACTCTTGACGCCGATGGTCAAGGGGCCGCGGAGTAAACCACGTAAAATAATCTGGCGCCAGAGCATTTGTTTCACAAAACTTTGCATCGAGGGTGTCCAAAGTGACGCGTTAGTCGCTGAGAACCTTTGTGAGAGGTGAAGAAGGACGAAGCGGCAGAAAAGCGCGTCACAAGTGCATCATCAATAACGACTTGACCGCAGACTTGGCGTGTACATTCCTATATTATTATCTAAAGACTGTATCGGCCCAATTAACCGAGGACTGGAAGTCATACAATTGTATTATAGGATTGAGCGGAGATAAAATTTGCCCTATTGACCTGGTCAAACCTGCTACGAAGGATGAAATCGTCGACTACAATAGCACGGAGAAAGTTGATGTCTGGATGGCTCTTTGTTTGGCCGGAATATACAGGGTCATCCGAGCGAGGGTGACAGATTATAAGACCTCTATATCTGAACGCATATCGGAGCAGATAAGAATCCTCAGCAGGAGTGGAAAGGGAATTTCGGAGGTAGTAGACCTCTACAGCAGCGGGCAGAGTCATAGGGGTTATAACACTGTAATCGCCGCAATATACATGTTTTTCCACAAATTCAACGACCATCATCTCGCCAACATCCGCGTGGGGACGACCGGGTCCAGATTCCGGGATTGCGCCGGGATATTGCCCTACGGCTACTTGATGGACGTGCTCGGACTCACAGAAATGTTGGACGTCATGGATTGGGTGTTTGTTGAGAAAATCGGTGAAGACATCGATCGAATGATGCGTCCAGGGGAGGAACTGAAAAATCAGTTTTCCTATTTCCCGTATCAAGTAGATATGGGATTGCCACTGAAATCGAGTTACTCTGCCTCCGCGAACCCACACTTTTTCGAGTGGAATCACCTGACGGGTGAGATGGTGGTGAGATCACCAAGATCAATGACGCAAATTCGCTAGACATACTGATGAACGCAGCATGCTTGGTTAGTTAGTTATTAAATAAGACTTGTAATATACAAATAAATACGATCAGTGTTTTCTTAATATACCGTAGCATCGCCGTCTGAGGTTTATAGGTTTTGTAAGTGTTAAATTCAACGACACCCTTGGAATTTTCCGTAACCTCCATCTGAGGGAACCTGGAACTCTGGACGCCGAGGGTCAAGGGGCCGTGGAGTAAACCACGTAAAATAATCAGGCGCCCGAGCATTTGTTTGCAAAAAACTGCATCGAGGGTGTCCAAAGTGACGCGTCAGTCGCTAAGAACCTGTGTGAGAGGTGAAGGAGGACGAAGCTGCTAGGAAAGCGCGTCACAACACTTGTCAGGGTTTTTGTGCTAAAACATGTTTTTGTATTGTGCTCCATCAAATTAAATTACAATTCGATATGGAAGAATAAGATTAATATCTGAAATTGCAACCACTTGCTTTCGTCACTAGAGACGATTGTTAACATTGTGGGATATTCTATCACTGGTGTCGGAATTGGCGTTTTCGGTTGGAGTCAAACGTGACGAAAGTTGTTGATTCTTAAATGGTTATAGAAAAAGTAGTTTATTAGTTCCCAAACATATTTTATTCAAATATTTCATTGAAATGAAACCATTTTAAAAATGTATAAATAAATTAGAAAGTTTTAAAATTGTAAGCACTACGTCGACAGTTGGATACATCTAAGCAAATATACATACTAAATGAGTAGTCAACGTGGTTTAAAAAAATTATTTAGGATATGAAATATCGATTCAACTATAAAATGCAAACTAAATCTTGTCTGCTCAAATTCAGTTAGATTTTTCCTTCATAAATGAAAATGTAAGCCTTTGTCGACGCATTTCATTTAATTGGGACTAATTAGCATAACGCTTCCCCGGATTCGATCACTAATGCTGAGAATGAACTAAGACTCACGGTTTCCTTTGAAGGCAAAAATGAAAGACTGGCTGTTTTGATCTCTATAGTTTTCTTTAAATTACTTAATTCTAGATTATATACATGGCAATAAGTAGCTGTTGAGTCTACAAATGTAAGCGAAAAAATTTATATTACATGTAATGTAAGAAATTATTGTCAAAATTCGTCCGACAATGTACACAACGATAAAGAAAATGTAAAGCAATTCATTTATTTATAACCAGGTTGTCCCGAAAAAAATAATAGACACAATATAAAAAGTCGCAGTTCGAATATAACACACAATCTACACATAATAGGGGTAAACTTTTAGTGAGTAGAAGTCCACAAGAAAAATTACAAAAAAGCGGAAAATACTTTAAAGTGTGTTGTAATTGTAAAGGTTTTTTCTCAGAATACAATTTGGGATATCATGCCAAAAAATGTTTCAATTTTAGTGGAACAGGCTGCAGAAACTTGTCTGTAATGAGTCGAAAGATACTAATCACCACTCATCCTTCTGATAAACTTCGGAATGACGTATTTCCGATATAAAAGAGGACATTATTGTTAAAAACATAAGACATGATAGATTAGTGACACAGGGACACAACGGCAGCCCAAGAGACGTAAACCAGTTATTTTGATATCTACAGATGACATTAAAAAACTAAGAGATCATCTACAAAAAAAATAATAGTAGCAATAAACACTATGAACAAAAATAGTCACGTTGACATCTATTCAGTTGTTCAACCGACGAAGAGCAGTAGAATGTGAGAGAATCTTGATCGAAGATTACAAATCTCAGACTGGAATAGATATTACAACAGAGAATTTATCACCTAAATCTCGGAAGCTGGCTAAAAATTACTTACGTTTTGAGATACGAGGAAAATTGAATAAAAATGTTCCAGTTCTGCTCTTGGTTGAACACAAAGAAGCACTAGAATATATATTAATATATAGAAAAAAAGCTGGAGTTACTGATCAGCACCGATTTATTTTTGGAATTCCTAGCGGGCAAAAAAGTTGTTACAAATATTTAAGGGCTTGCATACGAGAAATGTTCTTTCTAATGAATGCGGTGTTAAAATTCCT
Organism: Galeruca laticollis; assembly: GCA_963921935.1. NCBI lineage: Eukaryota > Metazoa > Arthropoda > Insecta > Coleoptera > Chrysomelidae > Galeruca > Galeruca laticollis. The sequence continues at coordinate 144,608,498 of OY998181.1, forward strand.
GCTACTTTAAGAGAACACAAATAAAAAAACATGTAGGAACCAATTGTATTAATTTGGATTTAAGCCAAATTGAAGTGTCAGATATGGCTAACTTTATGGGGCACAGTGATAAAATACATGCTAAGCACTACAAACAACCCATTGTTCACAGGGAGATTCTAAGAATATCCAGACTACTTGAAAAAGCCCAGGGAATGGAAAACAATGCTGATTCTGAAGAATCCTCAGATGAAGGCGCAATTTGAAAATGGTGTTTCAACTTCCATTTCTACAGGTAACGGTACCTTCGACCAATAATCACTTAAGCTACGGTTTCCTAGGAAAGCGGTGCCGTACTAGAGCGGTCGTAATAAAACGCTGTCCGTGCATTTTATATGTAAGCGGTTTTTTAGAGAACGGTAGCCAACACCGTCATGCAAAATAGCGGCAGCGCTATCATCGATACGGCCGGCATAGCGGCGAGAAACAGTGAATGCAACGTTTTTGTACATTACGGTGAGAGACTTCAAGCATATTTTTGGTGGTATTCGTTGGATTTTTCAAATTATGTCTGGCAATAGTACTAATAAAAAAAATTTAGATTGGACAATGGAGGAAGACGAAATTTTAATTGATTTTATGAGGAGTCATGAGTTCTTGTACAATATAAAATGTAAGGACTACAAAAAAACACAAATGAAACTTAACCTTTGGCGGGAAATGGCAGACATTATAAAAAATAAAACAGGTACGTACTACGTTTACATATTTTTTAATGATGGTATTTTTATAATGCATTAATACAGGATAAAGTATTTTCAATGTTGCACAAGAAGATTGTTTTGCCATTCCACCTGACCTGTCCCGTTAAAATATGTTCTAAATGCATCACGAATTTGGGTAGGTGACTTTCGAGCACGAATATTAGTTTCGGCCATTGCAACTAAATTTTGGGTTGGTAATAGTGGAAGATTGTCATCCATGGCACCTTCATTAAGAGCAAGTATTTTAGATTATCTTAGAATATTGTACAAAATACAGGCAGATGTAACTAGCTTATCGGTAGTTTCCGGTGTAGTTGCAATGGACTGGAAAAAAATTCTGAAATATGCACAGAGTATTCCAAAGGAGTTCTCAGTTGTTCGTCTTGCGCGAGATAGTCTATAGTTATATATGGCTTTAGAGTGATCAATTAATGATTGTCTTCTCGGATATGGTTTCATCAAATTTTCATGTAGTGCAAAGCTTCGTCTCCAAGAATGACGTACGGTAGGCTAATATCTGTACCTGGAAGTGTTTGCGGAGGGGGTATATTGATGTCATTATTCTGAATTTTCCTTCCAAATTGAATTTTCAAGAAAATTCCAGCATCCTCTTCTCTACCTTAAGAACCGATATCTATCGCTATAAACTTGCAATCTGCATCAACAATTGCTAGCATAACAATGGAATAAAATTCTTTATAATTAAAAAAAGCAGATCCACTGTTTCACTGTTTTTGGGTGATTTTATTCTTATATGTTTGCCATCTATGGCACCCACGCAGTTCGGAAAGTTCCAAGACGACATAAAGGTAGTTGCATTTTTTCCTAATTGATCCATTGTTGAAGACGGCGTTACCACATTCAGTAGTCTCCTGACTATGCTGGCGGCCACCTGTTTGATCATAAAGCTTATCCATGAATGACATATTCTGAACTGAAAAGCTAATGATCTGAAGGATTCCCCTGTTGCAAGATACCTAAAAAATAAAGCGAACTTAGTTTTGTACACTCGACTCTAATATAAGACAAAGCTTTGGCTTAAAAAGACTATGCACTTTTTTGTTTTATTGTACAAAACTCTGAAGTAAATGAACTTTATTTTGTAGATACCGAGTGCAGTAAAAGGTGGGCTTATGTGCGGGACTACTACGTCAGACGAAAGGGAAAACCGGGCTCAGGTTCTCCAGGTGAAGCTGCAAAAAAAAGAGCTGAACTACTCTCATTCTTGGATAGCTACTGCTCCATAAAGAGAAGGTAAAATCTAAAATTTCCATAAATTATTACTATTATATACATTGTTTTTTTTTAATTCAGCACTGTCGCCAATATTGGGAGTTTGGAAGAAAATACCAACATCGCTGACCCAGACGATTTTTCACAAGAAGACCTAGAGAAGTCCACACAGGATGAAATTTTTGCTCCTCAAAGGGAGATACCTTCAAAGGAGGGTAACAATATTAAAGACAGGTAAACGAATTGTGGGAGTTCCAAAATAGCAAAAAGGCAGAAAACTTCGTCAAATTCTGAGGAACGCTCGAAACTTCTTAAGACAATAGCTGACAAAGGCCAACAATCCAACACACAAGATGAGATCGATCTTTTCTTTGCTTCTATGGCAAAAAGTGTAAAAAAGTTACCTGAAAAGGAACGAATTTATCTAAAATTACAAATAGGCACCATAGTTGGAAATGCCGAATTAAGATATTTTGAGCGGCAAAACTGTACAGACTTTAGCCGACCAACCTCTGCTACAGCTTCATGTACTCCTGTAAATAACTTTTCTGACTCATCGGCGGTACCTTTACTTTCCCCAGATAACACAGGAAATTTTTTTATAACTAATTTGTGAAAAATTTATATAATTACAACTTACCTTAGAAATAAACAAAGTTTTTGCTCAGGGGTTATTCGAGTCTTATTTCTGTTACATTGTTTTGAGGTAATATCTTCTTTAATGTGGTTTAATACGTAATCAAATAATATTGGTGTCAGGCGAAAATATTGCCTTAATTTTACATAATTGACTTGAAGATGGCGGCGTATTAAAACTTCATAAACGCCTTCTGTTCTTCGATTTTTATAAATTTCAGATTCATCCGACCTTTTGGCATCTTCATCCGATGAAGACTCTTCGTCTTCCAAAAATATTAACTTCGCGATATCAAAATCATTCATTTCAGAAGCGCGACTTTCCCCGGCAAAAAAATATTAGGAACTATTCTAACTTTACAACTACTGTCACCGCTATGTCGTCCGTCATATTCGTTGACGATAAAAATTATTACAGCCCACTTATTACGGCCGCTCCAGTACGGCAACGCTTTCCTAGGAAACCGTAGCTTTAGTTAACTGCTTGTTTTTACTGTATAATTACTATATTTAAAGAAAATTCAATGTTTTTATTGTATTAAAAATATACGTTTTCAACAAAATGTGCTAGCAACTAAAGAAACACAAATTTCCTCAATGTTTGTGTATATGTTTCACTAACTTGATATTCATTTAAACAATTTTATTTTTCTTGCAGAATCCGTCAACATGAATAATTCTTTTAAACAGAAGCGGTCTAGTAAGTTATATCAAGTACTGTTAGGTATGATACTAAAGACTATTCGGAGACTGTAGATTTTAATTGACAATTAAATAGGAATAGAAAACTTGCCATTTATCTGGACGAAAAAGGGAAACCCAATTCCGGCTGTCAGTTTTGCCAAATAAGACTAGGAATCCCGGTACGGGTAAATAGGGAATATCAAAGAAATTGACAAATTCGTAGTCTACTCAACTGTAGTCCTGAATTAACTGTTATTTAAGATTAAAATGGTTTTGTATTGATTTAATCACGATATTTTTTTACGAAGATGGCTTATTCAAACGTTTAATGCTAACTCACTATCTAAACTATATTTTTAACTGACGTTTTTGTAACAACACTAATTATTTACATCGAACCAGCATACTTGTCTTTTATTTATATTTAAATAAACAAGGTGTGTTGCCTATTACTCAGGAATCAACTGACCATCTATTAATTATTACTAGACTACTGATAAAAATTTAAATATTGGCGCAAACATTTCCCCGGGCTGAACTATACTTCAGAACATTGGGAAGGAAGTAACTTAAAATTAATCTTAAACTGTAACCTAATATGTTGACACAAAAATATACAGGGTGTCCCGGGACTAATGGGAAAAAAGTCAGGAGCGTATAATCTGAGCCAAAATAATGTTAGTACTTCATATAAACTTTTTCTATACAGGCCCTCATTTTCGAGTTATGGGCCTCCAAAGTTTTAATTTTGAATTTGGTTTTTATTTTTTGTACTAGTTATTTGATCTTCATAAAATTTACTGCAAAGCTATAATGTACGTGTATGCTTATTTTGGAAAGGTAAACAGATTTACGGTAGTGCCTTGAAGCCAGGGACGGACTACTCGCAATGGTTAGCGATCCAAAAATTTTGCAGGGATGGCATACCCTGTATGAAATTATCGAAATTGACTTCCCCACACATTAAGCTAACGAAAAGGTACTCTTGCTGGAATTCGATAAAATAATCCGTTTGGCTAATATTGACAGTTTTATTAATGCACTACGTACCAATTTACGCATTCACCATTTTTATAAGTACACAACGAGGTAAAACTAACTTCTTAATACGATGTCCAAGATTTACCTACAGTACTACAAATAAATATTTACATTATGTTCATTGATTTATTGATTTCACATAATTTTTTGCAATTAGCACCAATTAAATTGATTTTTGGAATTTTAATAATATACATTTGAATATTTAATCTATCAACAAAATTTTGATTGATTATTGATGTTTCTGATCCAGTATTAATAATTAATTTAGCTTCTAAATTGTTAATTAATCCATTTATTATTATTAAACCATTATTCCCATCTGTGTTTATATTTTCATTTAAATTTATAAATTCATTTGGATTTTCATAGGTACAGATATATAGATTTTGCTTATTTGATGTGTGCATATTTAAAAATTTTGATTGTCGTTGTCTATGTATTTGTGTCGTCTCTGTTCTTGTATTATTCTTCTGATCTACTTCTTCTATTCTGATCAATTCTCTGATAATTAACTCTTCTTGTTTCGTAGTCTGCATTTCTTCTTTCTCCATCTCCTTCTGAGTTTCTTCTGTCGTTTGTTCTATATGGTCTATTGTTTCTGTCATTATAGTTGTTTTGTCTGTATGAGTCATTATTGTTTCTATTTCTATTATTATTATTAAAATTGTTATTTCTGTTATTGTTATTATAATTATTGTTTCTATAATTTATATATCTGTTATTATTGTAATTATTGTTATTATTATATTGTCTATTGTTATCATTATTTCTATTATAATTAAATCTATTATTGTTCCAATTGTTGTTTTGATTATTTGTATAACTATCTGTATTTCTTGGATTATTTTCGGTATTTGTATTATTTACTCTCCGATTCTGCTGAGAAGTATCCTGTCTCGTTAAATTCCTTTCTACTCTTTGTAGATACATAGATAATTGGTCAAGTTTTCTAATGTTCTGCACCGCAATGGTTTCAGCTAATTCTGCCTTAAAATGTCTTGCTATGAACATAACAATTTCCTCTTCAGAAATTGGTGGTTCCAAATATTGTGTCATTGCATGCATATGAATTGCATAGTTATTTAAACTATGGCTTCTGTTTTCACAAAATTTGCCAAAATATAATTGTTCCCTAACAGCTGATTGTGCATTTTCGTCCCAAAAGTATTGTAAAAATGCTGTTTCAAATTCAGTAAATTCTGATATATCTTTTTCCCTGGCAGCAAACCATATTAATGCGTGATTCTCCAAATGATCTCTGATCACCTCCTTTATGTCTTCAATATTATTCATTCCTCTTACTCTATTTTTCAAAATTCTTATAAATATTTTTGGGTGTAATTTCTTAATATTTCCTTAAAATTTTTGATTTGTTGATGCATAAATTGTTTTTATTCCCCCAATATATTCCATATTCCCTCCTTTTCTCTCATTTGCTCTACTTTTCCTTGGATATTTTTCATTTCCATTTTTAATTCCCTCTTTATTTTGTTATTTTCTTCTTCTGCTATCTTAAAAGTCATCTGTATTTCTTTAGTTATATCATCCTCTATGCTTTGTATATTTTTATTTGTCTTCATAATTTCTCTGTCTAATTTGGTTATTCTTTCAGTGTTTCCTTCTATTTTGTTGGTATTTTCTCCAATTTCTATTTTCAAATCATTTTCATTCTTCTTTATATTCTCTATTTTCATTGATTGCATTTCTTCTAATTCCATTATTCTTCCTATCATTTCATCTCTAATTTCTTGTTTCGTTTCTTGGATTCTTTCTTCTGTATATTTTTTTGATCCATCTAATTGTTTTCTTATATCGTCTATTTTCTCTTCTATTCTCTGATTACTTATTTCCATTTTTTGATTGCTTGTTTCCATTCTTTTCATAGTTTGTAAAATTTCCATCATCATATTTCGGAGCAGAGCAGACCGGACGGTCTATTAGAATAAACAGATGCGTGGTAAGTACAAATATAATTTTATTTATTTAAAACATACAGCAATCCCTACATCTCCATTTCGCCAGATTTTATGGAAAACTACGTTTGGAAATACCGAAGTCTCCATATGTTCCTGTATAACAAGCCATCAAACTTTACCATTCCTCAGGAAAAACTAGATTTGTCAACAGCGTTTTCTCCAATACTTTTCTACATGTTTCTCTATGACTATTCCTTAGTTTCTTCAGATTTAAGGAAAAACTACGTTTGACAACATCGCAATCTCCATATTATGTTCCTATATAGCTGGCAAGTTATCAAACGTCACCAGATCTAAGGAATAACTACGTTTGGCAACAGCGTTTTCTCTAATGCTTCTCTATGGCGTTTTTTTCTTCAAATTTAGGGAGAAACTAAGTTTGGCAACAATACGAGAGTTATATTTGAAGTTTTCTATCGGATTATATAATATTTACGATTTTCTTAAAGGATGAAGGAGGACGTTATAAGAATCAACCGTAAGTTTAAAAAATACGTTCGAAAATTCCGATAGTGCGTATCTGTATAAGAGATTCGGCAGGGGCAGTTCCTCTTCGGGAGCTCCAACGAGAGTCCCCACATCAACGTAAGTTTATAAATCGAATCCTTCAAAAACAAGCAATAAATATTTGTATTCCAGGAGTTCAACAATTGAATCAAGTATCCCCAGACTGGGGATGGAGATATATGGAGAAGCGTCTGGGTCTGGGGTAGAGGTACAAAAAAACAACAAAAAATCGATGAAATTGATTGTTCTACTGTAAGGTAAGTGTTTCTTAAATTTCGGACATCCCGTATAGTGAACGGCAATTTTTAACAGGCAACAAAAAATAATTGAAATTATTACACATTGGAATTTTGAAGAGAGATTCCCAACCATCGAAGACGTTGCCGAAAAGCCGATTAGGCGTAAAACCATCACAACAGCCTTCAAGGATTTACTTGATAAGTAGTTTAGATCAACTAATAAAAGCGTGCGTTAAATTATCATTTTTTTTAGTTTTATGTGCAGGTAGATACGTGGAATTAATACCAGAAAAAAATTCCACAGAATTAAATTACATAACGAAAGGAGTGAAGATGAAAAATTAAATGTATCATCTGGTATATTTTCATAACATAAAAAAAATGTTTTGAGTTGTATAAAGTCGTAGATTTTATCAACATTGTTCAGAAGATGACACGTATGATGTCGAAACGTCAATAAAATATAATGGAGACCTTTTATTCTAAGAATAGTTAATATAAAAATTATATACGGGACTAATGGGAAAAAAGTCAGGAGCGTATAATCAGAGTCAAAATAATGCTTACTTCATATAAACTTTTTCTATACAGGCCCTCATTTCCGAGTTATAGGCCTCCAAAGTTTTAATTTTGAATTTGGTTTTTATTTTTATTTTTTGTACTAGTTATTTGATCTTCATAAAATTTACTGCAAAGCTATAATGTACGTGTATGCTTATTTTGGAAAGGTAAATAGATTTACGGTAGTGCCTTGAAGCCACGGACGGACTACTCGCAATGGTTAGCGATCCAAAGAATTTGCAGGGATGGCATACCCTGTATGAAATTATCGAAATTGACTTCCCCACACATTTTTGCTGTATCTTTGCAAACGCAAATTTTTTAACATTGATCTTTCATCTAGCTGCAGTTTATGAATTATTTTGATGAAATATGATGTATTTAGTAGTTTTTATTGGCTGGTATAAACAAAAAATTGTTTAATATTCCAGGGGTCTCTTCAGACCCCGGTCAGCCTTTTACGTCCGATAAAATAAACCCGGTAACTGTTAGTAAAATCGGGGAATCCCATACATTTAACGTTTGTTTACTCAAGGGGAATTTACCCATATAATTGTAAAATGTAAATTACCAGTTCAAATGGGGGATTCCCCGCACTGCGATATAATTTTTAGACTTGAATATTCGGGTTAGTCTCTTGTGATATTGCGAGTAGGGTACATCGTTTTTATTTACAAACAATCGCAAGGGGCTTACTGACGATGAGATGTTACGTATACATACTTAAAAGTGATGATCCAGAGTTTGACAGTGTTATCAATGAGGAAACATCGAGTGACTTAGAAGATGAAGACACTGTCACAGAAGTAGAGGAAGAAAATGATGTAATAGTTGTTGATCAAAGTATAGAGAAATCACTCTTGTAAAATTTATTAGAATGTTTCTTTTATTTTTTTATGCCTTCAACTGTTTTAAAAGTTTTATAATTCTATTTCATCTGTTTTCTAGAATGTTTCTTTCAACTTTTGTGACTTTTACTTCATTTTCTTCACGTAAATTAAGTTTATATTTGATGCACAATATTGCGTTTTAATTTATTGAAGATAAATAATATGTTTTTAACATAAACATATCTTATTTAATACACAAATGCCCATAAACTATAAGAACTGTGCGGTTTTTGTTATATCAATATAACGAAGCACTGCTCCGGACGTATATGTACGAACTGGCCTAAAAACAATAGTCTTTAAATGTTCAACATGTTCGAGAGAATACGAATACGACACAGAAAATCCAAATAGAAAAAAATCGGTAGTAAATATTGGAGCAGTATGGGGAACTTTGGCTGCGGGGTCCACATACTCGCATACAACAGAAATGTTGGCATGCATGGATATACCTACTATGAGCTCCAACTTATATTACAATATTGAAAATGAACTGGGAAAGGTAAATATACTTTTAAGCATAAATAGATAAAACATGTAATATCTTAGGTACGTAAAATATGAGATTATCATGTTCAAAATCGTTTTAGGAATGGGAAGCCTATCTTTTAAGATCCATGGAAAGAGCTGGTATGGAAGAAAAAGAGAGGGCTACAGAAAATGGACAACTTTGTTTAGATGGCACACCTGCTGATAGAAAACCAAAACAATGATAAAGCATAGAGGTTCATGAATATTGTAGCAAGATTTAATGAAGGAAAGAGATTGAATCTTGTACAAAGGAGGGCCATATCAAAGAAGAGTCCAACTGTCAGGTCTGCGGCATAATGCACATATTGGGTGGCACACAAGTCCCAACAAAAATGTGACTGGATGCTCCCCTGGTCAACATTACAAAAAATTTCCCTCCCAACAGGCAAATGTTCACGAAAAGAAAAAGTGTCGCAAAACACTTTTTCATACTACCACAACTGAACCATCAGGTGAAGAAGCACTAGTTAAAAAGAGAAAAAATACCGCAAATGTAGATTATGAGCCAAATGCTGAACAACCTGAAAACCAAGAAATGATGAAACAGGAAATGGTTGAAATCATGCAAAGATTACAAGTAAGTCAAAATGATTTTAAGTAGTTGTAACTACTTATATTAGGCTAACAGATATAATAATTGAACATTTTTTTAGGTAAAAGTTGGCCAAAGAGACCGCATAGAAGCAGAATCTGTAGGGCAGTTTGGAAACGATGAATATGAAAATCAAAGAAAATTAAGATTGACTGCTTCTCTCTTTGGACAGGTTGTTAAGAGAAAAACAAATACACCTTGTCATTCTCTTTAAAACTGTTCTTAAAAAGACTTATTGTATGACGGGATTCTTAAGGAAAAAGTGGCTAAGAGCATTTTTCAATAAGTACAAATGTTATGGTGGTTGATTCAGGATTGTGGGTAGATGTTCAACACGGTTTTCTAGGTGCTTCTCCTGATGGTAAATATATTTACCATAACAAATAATTACCATGTGTTATGAATTCTTTTTGCATATTAAATGATATACAGTTATTGATAAGATATTTTAGGGCTTGTAGGTGATGATGCACTACTTGAAAATAAATTCCTCCACTCTGCATCAAAACTGAATTTACAAACAAATACAATAAGCGCAATAATTGACCTCATGAAGAACAAAATTTGCCTAGAAAACTTGTTACCATTGAAGTGGAAAGACCGAAGAGATGAGTACATGTTTGTGTGTGGTAGATTATAATGAAAAAATGGGCGCTGTCGACCGTTCAGACATGTTAATTAGCAGCATAAATTATATGAGAAAAAGTATAAAATGGTACAAGAAATTATTTTTTCATATTTTGGATATCTGCATTTTAAATAGTCATGCGCTCTTACTCACTCAAAATGAAAAGAAGATTCCTCTAGCAACTTTTCATTTGAATCTTGCTCGTCAGATGTTGGAGAGGTAACTCGATTTTAAATATTTTCGTACATATGCGGTATTATTGATTGTTTGTATTTTTATAGATCTACTCTACAACATAATATGCCAAGGGCTCTACCTAATTTTTTAAGTAGGTTAACAGAACGCCATTTCCCATCACTAGTACCCAACACAAAGAGCAATGCGGCGTTGTATTGTATGTGCGCAGACTACTAGACGAGTGAAGAAAACAAAATAGTCTCGTTACATGTGTCCAAACTGTAACGCCCGCCGCACATGCAAGCACTCGCATTGGTTGACACGAGCCTCGTGCGAGTGTTATATTTTCAAACCTATTGCATTATATACAATACCGCATTCGCTTTCACTTGTTAACGCAGTAAACGTACATGTGCGTGAACCTCAACTGATGTGACACTTGTAGTTGATCCACAGTTTTCGAGTGGCAGTGAAGGATGGAAGAAGAACTAATTGAAGCTGTCCGCAGCGAAAAATGTCTGTACGACTTTAAACACCCCGATTATTGTCGAATTAAATATAATCTGGAAAAGAATAGCAGAGGCTCTAAATTTGAAAGATGGTAAGTAATCGTTTTATTATGCTGATTATTACTTAAATTCATTTGAAAATAAAAGAAACAAACATAAAAATTATTGCTACTAAGTACATTTTAATGACTCTACCTTAAACAGCAAACAACTTTTTTTAATAATTAAAGAATAAAAGAAAAATAGTTCCTAATAGCTACCCATTGAGTACATTTTAACGATAAACAGCTTTCTTCAATAATTCCCCCTCTCTACACTCTGCTTTTGCCAGTGCAGTCGTCCTTCTATGGAGTTAAAATAATCTGTGAATTGGTCTCTTATGTGAAATGCCCTTTCTGAAGAACGTCCTCTTGTTCGAGGTAACGGCACTAGTTGATGTTTGTTGGGTAATATCACGACGTCATCATCAATATTATTAGCTATTGTTTGTGTGCGTAAAAAGTTGTGTAATACACAACTTTCCATAACAATTTTGTCCACTGTTGCAACTTTCATTTCTCTCTCGAGTCTGTAGTTAAAAACTTTGTTTCTATAATTATTTATTATCTGTTTATAAGGATAAGTTTGGAGCAGTATTGCGATAAAAAATCATATAAACAAATGTTAGTGGTTGATTTATTTACGTCCGAATGCAAAAAAAACATGGTTGGGGTCCGGACGGACCCCACCTGGCCTTTGTTTCGGTACACGCCAGTAGTATAGCTAAGCGGGTTCAACACCACTACTTCGAACAACGTCCGCTAGGCGACGGTGGCGCTATGTGTCGTCCATTTTTTATCCAGTGATTGTAGATTCGCTAGATGGCGCGCTGTGTCGGCAGATTTCTCTAGATGGCTGTGTGTCGTCCATGTTTTATCCCACAATCTCCTCGTTTCCAGAATATGCCACTACATGTATGCTATGAGGGTGCCCCTGTATTTCATTCTTATTGAAATTTACCTTCAGCCGTTGGTGACCTCACGAGTAGATGAAAGAAATGTTGTGTATACGTGTGGATTCCACGTTAAAAGAAGATACCGGTAAATGTCCTTCACGACGACGACCAGTGAAAAGTATTGAATGTTTTCTAATATTGTAGTGGACGCTTCAAGATGAAAAGTGATGGCTTCGATCTTCGATCGACATACGAGTGCAAAAGTTTATTTTTATGTCAATATTATACAAAAAGCACCCTTGTTTTTAGGATTTTACAGATGACCACGCGTGCACGGTCTTAACGTACACCATTCCAAGATGTACTCAGAAAATGGAGGATATATGCGGGGGGGGGGGGGGTAAGTAATTTAATTGTTAAGCGTAGCATCTTACTTTATTCGACAACGCCGACATTCAAAGCATATCAGGCTATCGCTAAATGGGGGGATAGTATTTCTACGTGGGAATGCGGTCTCTATCGTTCCTAACAGAATTCTTAACAGTTGTGCAACGAGAGTCTTATACACCAAATTCGTAGCACTCATATAGTTTATATTTGTTATTTTGATGAAATTTCATATGATACAGAATATCATCGGCTGAGACATCAATTTGAGGACTCTTTTTGAAATATTTGATATTTGAACGATGTAAAAATGTTCGCACATGAGATATTATTTGATAATTGTTTGTATATTCAGTAATAACATAAAACTTCAGTTTTATCATACACCTGAGAGAGGAATTAATATGTAACAAATCTAATATACTGAAACGAGTCCAAATTTTACGACGCTATTATTATTTTTCGTATCTCTGCGACTGGCAGGTAAGATTTTAAAAATAACAATAGCCGGGAGTGCTGTGGACGTTTTATTTCTCACCCAACCTGTGTGCATCTTTTTTCCGATAAATATTAGACACACTTATGAGCCGTATGAATATCTAGGGTTTTAATTTTATGTCTGTAATATATTTTTAACGATTAAATCATAGTGTCAGCCCTTAAGATATTGGCAGGTGATTCGTAAGATTTTTTGTGAAAAATAGCATCCTCTTCGTTTTATTGCTCACCCAACCTGTGTATATCTTTTTTCAAATCAAATATTAGACACAGTTAGGTTTGAATATCAAGGGTTCTAATTTTATGCACATGCTTGTAATATATTTTTAACGACTAAATCATACTGTCAACCCTTAGGATATTTATTAGACACAAATCAAATTGAATGCCATGCCGCGTTTTAATAACAGTATTTTTACGAACCATTAATTTTAATTCGATTCAAACAAGTCCTGACTGGACGTGAGAAACGAAAAGTAGAGAAGGGGTCCGCATATATAATTACGAACACATATGTGATTATCAGTTAGTATCGTCTCACAAGCGCGCCATTACCTCTGCCGAGTGTTTGCATCGTGATAAATTGTAATTTTGTTTAAACGAAGAAAGGAAGAAAAGGAATTAATGTAAGTACCATTAAGTGTTTACCTACTTTATAATGCAGTGTTTTTACTAGAAATTTAGTTTTAAAGCAAATTTTTTGTAGATGGATCTAAATGTATTAAACGCAAAATGTTTTGCAGCGACAAACCTACAATCAAGACAGATTGGAAAGCTGAAAGAACTTACAGTGGGCATCAATAATCCAATTCTTGGAGTTCGGCTAACAAACGGACGATTCAGCAAGAGTATTTTGTTGGAGTTGCATGATAAGGTTGTGTTTTTACCGAATCGTGTGATGGACCACTTCGTTTCAAATCTAATCCATTTTCAACCAAACAAGTACGGGCTGGTATTCAAAGGATTGAAGGAGACGGGAAACCCACACTCTGTAGCACTCTTCGAGATTGTCGAGATGTAATCGGTGAGTTTTATATAAAAAGTTGAGTGATGGATTGAACAAAGTTGATTGGACGATAGCTTTCCTAAACATTATACTAAACTGCTATATAACACAGCAATCAACTATAAATCTTCTGTTTAAATGTATTAAAAAATATTTCAGGCTATATTGGAGAAGAATCATCACCTTCCGCAACTCTACATCTATATTGGACATCATCTCCGCAACTCTACGTCAAGAATCTTCACCTCTCCGCAACTCTACGTCTATATTGAACATCACCTCTCCACAACTCTACGTCTATATTGGACATCACCTCTCGCAACTCTACGTCAAGAATCATCACCTCTCCGCAGCTCTACGTCTATATTGGTCTCTACGTCATGAATCATCACCTCTCCACAGCTCTACGTCTATATTGGACATCGCCTCCCGCAACTCTACGTCTATATTGGACATCACCTCTCCACAACTCTACGTCTATATTGGAAGAATCATCCTTCGTTGACACACCACCTTCATCATCAAAGTGAGTACATTTCTCGTATTGATATTTCAAAAAATGTCTAACTTCGGTGGTAAAAGTTTGCAGTTTTTTTTTCAAATTTTCAAATCGTCTGCTACGAGATTTAAACTCATAAAATCGTCTGCCAGTTTTTTTGGTTGCATTGATAATAATGGGACAAAACGGCAGCTTTGGTAAAATACTTCCGAATTTGGACTGATTTATATACCTGCCTTACCTGAGTGACGTCATAGCTACCTTCGCTGGGCTTAGCGGCTACCCATCTCAGGTAAGGTAGGTATAGGAGAGTCTCTAAGCAAAATTTCCCCTTTGGTAAAATACTGACAGTGTGCCAGCCACTGGCTCTTAGACTATTAGTGGTGACTATTCTATTTGAAAAAGTTTCTTTAAAATCACCACTTTTTACTTCTGTTGAACAATCAACTCCAATTTTTGTATTTACAACCAAGCAAAGCATCAGCTGCCTGAATACATTCATTACCTAAAAAACAAAAGAATTAATATGATATAATGAAAATAGTTTAAGTACTGTTAAAGATCTTGGACGACCCTGTCAACTGTTTATTTATATTTTGTTAAATATATGGGTTGCCATGAAATATGGGCGAATGCTTGCAAGCACGTAGAGATATCGATAGAGGATTCATTAGATTATTAGCTTTGTAAATGTACGCTTCATTGTTAATACATTTTAACTTCTTTTACCTAAATCTTTTAATTTTGAGTAGTTAAATAAAGAGGTTTTAACAGTACCTACTTTCACTGTTTGAAACATCTGGATTATCTAGAGGTGAATCCATTTCAACATTTGATTTGCTAATGGTGGCACATGCCATGTGTTTACTGAAAGTAGGGCTAGCTCTTCTTTTAGGTGGATTTCTTCTGGCCTGCTCATCTCATGACTCGACTCTAGTAATTTACAACTTGGTACTGCAGCAGGTACAAGTGAATGTTTCTTCTTGTTATCACCTTTAAAAAATATTAAATTACAGCCCCACACGAATATGTTATGAACTGTACTCCTACATCAACATCTTAAAAATATTAAAAACATCTACAAATATGGACGCCTAAAATCTTTCTTTTGAAAAGTGCAAAGAACATATCCTCATATTGTCGGTAATTGGCTTCCATATTTCTAATTTATTTATCGAAAACTATCTTTGGGATACTTGTTCTGTAATTCCATACTCATTTTCGGTATATACACTCCTACCGATTGAGGGAAATTTATGGAAACAAAAACTGGGATTCTTCCCTTTTCGGCTAGCGCAGCCAAATACACAACAATTTCGGTTATTAAGAGCCATGGTCGATGGTCTATTAACGCGATAAAAAAATAATAAAGCAAAAGTAATACCAAATTAACACAATAAAAACAAGAAAACAACTCAAGCGTAATGGCGAAACGGAACTTTGTACACGTAAGATTGCCGAGAAGAAAGGATGGGTTGTTGAAGAAGAACCACATATACGTTGTACAGACGGCGCATTGAGGACACCCGATCTCGTGCTCCAGATGGGTTGCAAAGTAATAGTGTGTGACGTTGCCGTCAGCTGGGAAGGACCTAGCTCCCTTCTATTAGCCGCGCTCCATAAGCGCGCCATTTATAGCGAACCGCGCTTTCTAAGTGCCATGGCATCCCGCTACCCTGGGAAACATATCGTCGTGGCCCCTCTAATGGTCGGTGCGCGTCGAATCTGGTGCAGGGATAATAATATGATTTCCAGTATCCTTAGCTTCTCGAAGCAAGACATCAGATTTTACATTACCAAAACTATCATTGGCAGCATCTCCATTCATCGCTACTTTATGGCTCGATCTTAAATAGTCTGATGAACATCTTTCCTTTACAACAAAGCCCTTCAAAAATGATTTCTGCCCTAGGATGTACTACCATTTTAGAATTAGGTAGTTAGTATTGTTCTTACTCTAATCTTCTAACAATACTATTTTAATTTGTTGTGCATGTGTTTTTATATATAAACATTGACATTTTTACATTTCTTACTTTTTTATGTACTGTACGGCAGCGTATAAAATGTCTTGGCTCCTCCTACGATACAAGTCGTGCCTGGAAAGTGGCACGGGCTGTGAGAACAAATTATTGGCGGGGTAGGTTAAATTCCTTAGACCCCTTGCCGTGCAGTTATGGTTGCCGAGGCCCACCGTTCTTAATTGAGCGGTAGGGCGAACCAGGGCAGCACGCGGTCCCCACCAAAGGGCACGATGAGTAGAAGAGGTGGAACTCGGGACCTTGTACATGCCAGGCCAATTTGACTACATGGTGATCAAGTGTTGAGAACTGGCTCTGTCCAGGTCCACGCGGCTTTGCCGCAATAAAGACATTTACTCTGATAGCCGGAACTTTGTGTTTTACTCCTTTGATAGCTGCAGTCTTTTCCGCTAGGGGTCGTAACCGAATTTTACTCCGTCCTATAGAAAAGAAAGCAAATATACTCCCGCCAAAACTTATTTAAATATTTAACATAACCGCAGGATGGCGCTGTCATTATAATTGTTGTATGTTTTGGTAGATGTCTCAGTAATGACTGTAAATATATAAGCTTTTTATTGAATATAAGAGGGCACCACGTCCTAGTATTTTCTAAACGTGAGAGCAGTTGTAAGAAACGAACCGCAATTTATTTCCTTCGTTAAAAGCTAAACTTGTCCCTTGTGCTTATATGAAGATAATAGTGTATTCCTAAAACGGATTCAGAATATTCAGATTACCGACCTCCTTTATCTAAAAGGAAATGTTGCTTACCGAAATGTACAAATCGTGAAGGAAAAATGCATCGTTTTCCTAAAAATAAACCAATTATATATAGTGAGTGGATTTCAAAAATACTGTCACGTTTAGAAATAACACCCAGTATATGGTAGGCCAAACAAAAGTAGGTCAATGTTTTAAAAATATGTTTTGCTAATCACTCCAAACTATAGCATAATATTTTCGAATATAAAAAACAACATACTAAGCATTTTTTGAGAGAACTTTCTTGGTTCGAAAAAGATAATTTTTCGGGGCAGTCGGTTTTGAGAAAAATCAGCGACCAGGCCAGTGAATTGGGAAAGGCCTACCTGGGAAGTGTATACCGTGACTGAAGACAAAGTGCCCCCTCGAGTAGAGAAGGCTAGGATGTTTATGTGAGTAAATAGGTAATTATATATATTTTGTATAATTTTGTAATTGTAATTTTGGGATCGGATATTATATTGCATCTTGAGGATTATTGTTGAATATATGCCCGGTAGGGCTGGTTATAGTTGTTTTATATTTATCCTGTACAATTTTTGGTTATCTGTATTTCTGCAATACATTTGTTAAGTTTTAAATGAGTGGTTCCTTAAATGACCCTCATACCCAAATAGTGGATTCAGTAGCGACATCGTGGATGTTACTAGATGGATAGGGACCCAACCCGCAATCCTAGCGTTGGGACAAAACCCTATATCGTCGCATATGGTGGAGGATTCCAATCTTGTGAGCAGCAGCACGCAGGATCATCAGTCAATGTACTGCACATTGCATGTCAAAATAATTTTAAAAACCATAAATAAAATATTAATTAGCGTCGAAGCAACAGAGGAAAAGGTTAGTATCACTGAATTACTTTTTTGTAGTTGTGGATTCGTATACCCCGATCCTCTGATAGACGGGCAAGGGAGTTACACAGTTAGATTAACTCGATATAACATTCCTAGAGTAAACATCCAGGCATTAGTTGATAACTCAACTTTGGGTTATAAAGAAGTCATCAGCCAAGTCTGCCAGTTGAGACTTACAAATAACAAAGAAATAGAGCATAGCTTACTTAAAGTTGTCGAATATTTCAACAATGGGAACAATATTATTAGTTAGTATCGTCTCACAAGCGCGCCATTACCTCTGCCGAGTGTTTGCATCGTGATAAATTGTAATTTTGTTTAAACGAAGAAAGGAAGAAAAGGAATTAATGTAAGTACCAACAAGTGTTTCTCTACTTTATAATACAGTGTTTTTACTAGAAATTTAGTTTTAAAGCAAATTTTTTGTAGATGGATCTAAATGTATTAAACGCAAAATGTTTTGCAGCGACAAACCTACAATCAAGACAGATTGGAAAGCTGAAAGAACTTACAGTGGGCATCAATAATCCAATTCTTGGAGCTCGGCTGACAAACGGACGATTCAGCAAGAGTATTTTGTTGGAGTTGCATGATAAGGTTGTGTTTTTACCGAATCGTGTAATGGACCACTTCGTTTCAAATCTAATCCATTTTCAACCAAACAAGTACGGGCTGGTATTCAAAGGATTGAAGGAGACGGGAAACCCACACTCTGTAGCACTCTTCGAGATTGTCTAGATATAATCGGTGAGTTTTATATAAAAAGTTGAGTGATGGATTGAACAAAGTTGATTGGACGATAGCTTTCCTAAACATTATACTAAACTGCTATATAACACAGCAATCAACTATAAATCTTCTGTTTAAATGTATTAAAAAATATTTCAGGCTATATTGGAGAAGAATCATCACCTTCCGCAACTCTACATCTATATTGGACATCATCTCCGCAACTCTACGTCAAGAATCATCACCTCTCCGCAACTCTACGTCTATATTGAACATCACCTCTCCACAACTCTACGTCTATATTGGACATCACCTCCCGCAACTCTACGTCAAGAATCATCACCTCTCCGCAGCTCTACGTCTATATTGGTCTCTACGTCATGAATCAACACTTCTCCACAGCTCTACGTCTATATTGGACATCGCCTCCCGCAACTCTACGTCTATATTGGACATCACCTCTCCATAACTCTACGTCTATATTGGAAGAATCATCCTTCGTTGACACACCACCTTCATCATCAAAGTGAGTACATTTCTCGTATTAATATTTCAAAAAATGTCTAACTTCGGTGGTAAAAGTTTGCAACAAATTGATGAAGTTCTAAATTCCTTGAACAAAATTCAAACATTTTCATGTAAAAATAAATGGGTTTTAATGATTAATCCACATATTAGAAAATGTAATCAAGCATTGAAATTTTTCAAATTTTCGGTTGAACAAAAGCATAAAATTCACTCAAAAATAGCACACTTGAAGCGCATGAGATGTTTAATAAAGGTAGGGAATAGGTAGAAATAACAACATGTCATTGATGCTAGTAAAAAACAGTCCAGTAGAGTCAAATGGGAAATCATAAATGCCGCCTTTGATAGTAGATTAAAAACGGGGATTATTATAAACTTGAATCATAAAGGTATTAATTCATTCTTTACAGACGCTTCTAAAATCTTTAAAGAGAAAATGTCTGTGGTTTTCAAGAAATTACAAATTATAAAAGCAAACACTACATTTTGTGGGAATTTTGTTAAGCAATCAAATGATGCTGTGGAATTAGTAGATCGTAAATATTTTAGTACTCCCAATGTGGTTTCAAATAATGGAGATGATTTATACAATTGGTTTAAAATAAATGTTACTGATCCCATTTTAAACAACATGTCTGAATTCGCTGAAAAAAATAGCGGGTGGGCATTGTCGAGAATAATTTTTTTCGAAGTTGCAATAAACAAATATGAACTGGCTGCAGGCTCGTCTTATAGTCCATTGCCTAAACCCATTTTTCAGAAGCATGCTATTGTTAATGTTCACAATATGGATCATGCTTGTTTTTTCTGGGCAGTATTTTTAACCCTTTTTGCAAAAATACTCATTTTCAACGTACATCTTCGTATCCACATTACTCTGAAGTTTTAAATATTAAAGGTTTACACATTAAGATGCCTCTATCTCAAATTACAAAATTTGAAAAAATGAAAAATATATCTGTAAATGTATACACGTTAGAATTAAATATGCCGCCAGACTCGTCATCACAATTTTACACCGCAGTTCCGGCTAGATTAGCTAAAAATAAGCTAGAACCCTATATCTTCGCATATGGTGGAGGATTCCAGTCTTGTGAGCAGCAGCACGCAGGATCATCAGTCAATGTACTGCACATTGCATGTCAAAATAATTTTAAAAACCATAAATAAAATATTAATTAGCGTCGAAGCAACAGAGGAAAAGGTTAGTATCACTGAATTACTTTTTTGTAGTTGTGGATTCGTATACCCCGATCCTCTGATAGACGGGCAAGGGAGTTACACAGTTAGATTAACTCGATATAACATTCCTAGAGTAAACATCCAGGCATTAGTTGATAACTCAACTTTGGGTTATAAGGAAGTCATCAGCCAAGTCTGCCAGTTGAGACTTACAAATAACAAAGAAATAGAGCATAGCTTACTTAAAGTTGTTGAATATTTCAACAATGGGAACAACAACGCACTTAAGATCGACACAAGACAGGCATTAGTTGATAACTCAACTTTGGGTTATAAGGAAGTCATCAGCCAAGTCTGCCAGTTGAGACTTACAAATAACAAAGAAATAGAGCATAGCTTACTTAAAGTTGTTGAATATTTCAACAATGGGAACAACAACGCACTTAAGATCGACACAAGATGTCCTGAGGATACTAAATATTAATGATGATGAAGGGGCATCTGCTACCTTCGATGTTATTGGACAAGCACCATCTGCTCTTACCAACCACACTACTGTCACTACATATACCCTACTAGGGTTAACACCCAGTGACTTCATTAAAACTCATGGCACCTCACAAATCGACTTCCAAAAGTTGATGAGGAATTTCTCACAGATTTGCTTGGATTATAATTCAGCAATTGTAGTTGATGAGCCCAGCAGAGCAGTGGAATTCTGTTCTAGAATCCTTTATGAGGTCGGTCCACAGGCTAGACAGGTTAAACGCAAAGACGGCGATAAGACGTGGAAATTCATTTTTCCATATAATGAAAATGGAAAAATGATAGCCAAAGCTGCATTTGTTAGCACCTTTAAGGCAGAAGGTGCAGAGTATACACCAACGCTAGTCAACAACAAGATATCATTATCTGTGAAGAATGCAAGCTTGCTTGCATTGGTCACTTTATCAAAACTAAATGATATGTCATTATCTATCAATCCGCCAGTTATGCTCATGACTCCACTTGCTGGGGCAGTCTTCTCAATTGAAGACATTCAGAAGATAGCTGGGGAATTAAAAATTACCCCAGTTCTGGTGTTACATCAAATAAATGCTAGCTGTAAAGGTGGTGGGCAATATCTGATAGAAAGTCAGATGCACATTGCAGCAGTTGCTACAATTGTTGAAACAAGAAACCTGAAAGATGAGAAAATTAGAAATGCCATAATAGGGAAGACGTTGAAACAATACATGCACTTCAAGAAGCAGTGGGATTTATCTAGCTTCGAGGTGTATGCAAAATATGGCCATGGAGGGGTACCCAGTAGCACAAAAAGATGAACTAGGGCACAGGAGGAAAACGGACAAACGATCAGCGAAACACGAGAAGCAAGTGGAGAAAATCAGAATTTAACAACCCTTAGGATCAAGACTAAATCAGACATTGGCGAAAAAATAAGAAAAGGAGACACGCTGGAAAACAAGGAAAAAATAAGGGAGGAAAAATATGTTGAAAGTATTGAAGACTGTTTAAAAAATAGCAACGAATATAGCACTGAGATCACAGCGACATGCGTCCTAGAAGGCAGCAGAGAAGCAGATTCCTTTGCACATATGGGGGTCCTCCAGGAAGACAAACTTAGCAAAATAACGCTGAAAAGGGATATCATATTAAAACCCTGGTCAGACACCGACGTAGAGCTGACAAGTTGCGCCGACAGAAAGGCGGGAATAATAAAGATCAATGAAATGTCTCTCGTAAAACGAGGCCTTGTCTGCCAAGAAATAGCAGACAGAGGAGAAGAAGTGAAAACGGTAATTTCGAACTTAAACAGCACACATATAAAGCTATATAAAGGAACCACGGTGGGATGGTATTGCCCGCCGGAATCGACGGGAGGAGAAGCCATTGTGCTATACGTTGAACCAAGCGAGGACGAAGTTAGCCTACAAGACCATAACATTGGACACCTAGAAGAGGGGGAATTCAAGGATAAGCTAAAAGACTTCTCAGGCGAATACCAGGATGTATTCTCAAAATCGGCTAGGCGCATGGGACGCGCAACTCTGACGGCACACGAAATCGACGTGGGTGGAGCGGATCCAATTAAAAACCGTCCGTACAGGGTATCCCAGAAAGAAAGGGACATAATAGACCAACAAATTAACGAAATGTTGGATCACGGGGTGATTCGGCCCTGTCACTCGCCCTGGTCGAGCCCAGTGGTCCTCTGCAAGAAACGGGATCAGACTTACCGGTTCTGCGTCGACTATAGGAAATTAAATGCAGTGACGTACGAAATTCGCAAAGGCATTTCCCCCAACAGTAAAAGAGAGGTGGTCCATGTAAGTCGCATACTACCATACAATGATCCCTGGTCGCCAGAAGTAGTACCTCAGGATGTGGAATAGTTAAGAAAAAATACGTACCCTCAATTTTCTTTCTCTTCCTTTTCTTCTCACCTTGTTATAGAGGATCGGGGTTCACCTAAATAAATGGTGCGGGATGGTCCTGGTAGAGTAGGATTTATTTAAACTAATAAGGGCTTAAATTTTTTATCACTACCATTAGGCGGTAAGTTAGGGACCAAATCAAATAAAAGTAAGATAATTCCTAGATTAAGTAACAGATCATTGTATCCTCCAATTTACTAGTATGTATTAAGATAATTATCATCAATACATATAATTCTCTGAAGGATGTCAAATAAAGAAAAAGGTGATCCAACCACATAAATTTTTAAAACGAGTTTGAAGTAGATTTGTTAATAATGTAAACATAAGGTAGAAAAAATATTGTATATAACATTAGACCATAACTAGCCAGTAAACTAAGTCCCTAAGAGAAATAAATAGTAAGTAAGAAAATGGTTACCCCAATACTACCTTTGTTTTTATTTATTTTTCATGTAAGAGTGGTAGCCGTCACAACGGGGTGGAGTCCGGTCCGACAACGAAGAAGAAATCCACTGGCTGAAGCACAACGGTCCCTAGATGATCGTCACGACCCCGATGACCGGGAACAAGAAAATCGTTAGAAGTGCCACTACTATCAGACCCAGTCAACAGACCCGAGTAATCAATGGAAGTACAATTCACGAATTGTCGCATATGGTCGAATAAACTGGTTCCAACCCACCAAACCCGATTGATTGAAAAAAAAGCAATCTGGATGCAATGCGCTGAAATCAAATAAGTATTAAGTAGCGCAAAACATGCAGAAGAATACCGAAGAGTTTAGCGTGCTGAATACCATTCTGCCCAAGCAGCCAAAAGTACAGAAGCACCGGAAAGTCCAAAAAACGGTGTGAATCTGCTTCCATAACATACCGTGAGTTTAGCCGAAATGTAAGACGATACCCGGAAGGACCACCATTCCAATCAAACGCATGTTGAGCCACCATGTAAAGAAAATGACGTACCGCCAGGCCCAGGTCCGGACTCACCCAGAGAACAGTAGGAAGGAGTTGTGTGATCGGTGCTATTCGGACAATAAATTTAGATGATAGGGACTTGAATTGTATAAACGCAGATATTTAAAAAGGAGTAACCATGTAGTATAGTAGATATGTACTATTAGTTTCATAGGAGCGGCAAATTTTTATTCTACGTTAAAGGTAACAGTGGTAACTTAGTACTGGGGCAGTCCTCTTTTCGAAGGGGGGGGGGCACATGTCACGTTTAGAAATAACACCCAGTATATGGTAGGCCAAACAAAAGTAGGTCAATGTTTTAAAAATATGTTTTGCTAATCACTCCAAACTAGAGCATAATATTTTCGAATATAAAAAACAACATACTAAGCATTTTTCGAGAGAACACTTTCTTGGTTCGAAAAAGATAATTTTTCGGGGCAGTCGGTTTTGAGAAAAATCAGCGACCAGGCCAGTGAATTGGGAAAGGCCTACCTGGGAAGTGTATACCGTGACTGAAGACAAAGTGCCCCCTCGAGTAGAGAAGACGTGCCCTATGATGTTTATGTGAGTAAATAGGTAATTATATATATTTTGTATAATTTTGTAATTGTGATTTTGGGATCGGATATTATATTGCATCTTGAGGATTATTGTTGAATATATGCCCGGTAGGGCTGGTTATAGTTGTTTTATATTTATCCTGTTCATAGTTCGTCAATTTTTGGTTATCTGTATTTCTGCAATACATTTGTTAAGTTTTAAATGAGTGGTTCCTTAATTGACCCCCCATACCCAAATAGTGGATTCAGTAGCGACGTCGTGGATGTTGGTAGATGGATAGGGACCCAACCCGCAATCCTAGCGTTGGGACAAAACCCTATATCGTCGCATATGGTGGAGGATTCCAGTCTTGTGAGCAGCAGCACGCAGGATCATCAGTCAATGTACTGCACATTGCATGTCAAAATAATTTTTAAAACCATAAATAAAATATTAATTAGCGTCGAAGCAACAGAGGAAAAGGTTAGTATCACTGAATTACTTTTTTGTAGTTGTGGATTCGTATACCCCGATCCTCTGATAGACGGGCAAGGGAGTTACACAGTTAGATTAACTCGATATAACATTCCTAGAGTAAACATCCAGGCATTAGTTGATAACTCAACTTTGGGTTATAAAGAAGTCATCAGCCAAGTCTGCCAGTTGAGACTTACAAAGAAATAGAGCTACATCGTGGATGTTGGTAGATGGATAGGGACCCAACCCGCAATCCTAGCGTTGGGACAAAACCCTATATCGTCGCATATGGTGGAGGATTCCAGTCTTGTGAGCAGCAGCACGCAGGATCATCAGTCAATGTACTGCACATTGCATGTCAAAATAATTTTAAAAACCATAAATAAAATATTAATTAGCGTCGAAGCAACAGAGGAAAAGGTTAGTATCACTGAATTACTTTTTTGTAGTTGTGGATTCGTATACCCCGATCCTCTGATAGACGGGCAAGGGAGTTACACAGTTAGATTAACTCTATATAACATTCCTAGAGTAAACATCCAGGCGGTCGTAGTGATCACCTTCGTCGAAGACAGTTGCCTGCAAGGAGAAGCCGAAACGGAAAACCTGGTCACTGATACAAACCAGGCATTTCCAGAAGCACTTGCTACCGATCGACGCAACAACTGAGTTTTTTATCTCAACCCGTCCTTTATAGGGCGCCTTTATTTGTGAAAACCAGCTCAATCGAGCATTTTATTTATGAAAATCCGCTTTTCCTAGAGCGTTTCTATTTATGAAATTTGCTTGAAGCAAATAATCAGCAAACAAGTGTCCAACCAGAAGTGTATTAATACCACCCAACGGAGGACGAAGAAATAAATCAGGTGAATATAAATACTAACACTGCGGACAAAAGGGTCAGGAAACCTTTCACCGGGGAGGAAACTCCCTCCGGCAGTGAGTCCGCTGCCGGCTTTCGTCCGCTTCCCTGAACACTAACAACGAAGCAATCTTCTGCTTCGTCCTCTTCCTCTACCCACAAAAATGTCATCTTCATCAAACCGGTCGCCCATCCAAACCCGGAGCACCAAACAGGTGCCATCTCTCTCTTCCCTCGAAGAGTTCCCTCCGATGGCACAGACCTCAGCTCCTGATTATGCATCCTTGTATGCAGACCAACTTAAGGAAATGGCCACACTCAAGGCCCAAAACAACGCCCTCTCAGCCAAATTCGACAACTTATCAGCACAATACGAAAAACTACAATCCTTACTCATCGCCCAAGCCCTAAACCCACCAACCCACGCAAAATCACCATCCAACCCCCCCAAATCAACTACCAATTCTCGACACTCCTCCAGGTCCCGCTCAATTCATTCTGCCCGATCACACCAATCCATTTCAATTCACTCATCTCCGCGCAACAACCGAACACCCACCAACCGACCAGACCAAGAAGGAGACTTCACTCTCTTGGGAAACCAACGCAAGAGAGACCGAAGAATCCCCACGCCACCTCCACCAACCACTCAACACCACCTACCGCCTCGACAACAACAAACGCCCCAGACCCAACAACCCCGACACCCACACGCTGACCCAACACAACAGACACTTAACCTACGCAACCTCCCTGCTAAGTACGTCTCTCAGCGAGAACTCTTCAACCTATTAAACACCAACGAGCTGCTGAGAGGCGAAATCCTCTACCTCAAAGCCAATGCCAACCGGACCGCACTCCTAAAAATCAGGTCCGACATCTCTCACGAAGCTTTCGCAAAGAAACTTCATAACACCCTTGGTGACGACAAAGTCACCGTCATCCGCCTAAGCTCTACTCGCCAAGACCGCCACCGCTCCAAGTCCCGAAAGCCGACTTTCTCATTGGTCTGCAGAAATGTAGACACCACCATCTCGGACAAAGAGTTCGAAGAAATTCTTACAGACAAGAATTTCCCCTTCACCAGGTCTTGGCGCATCATGTCCCGCCGCCACGGTAAAATCACCTCTATGTTTCGGATTCTTACTGAATCCGAACAAGCCTACCACATGGCCCTAACAAGGGGCATTCGATTCCACGGCCTCTCTCATCCATGTGAGGCCTCAAACCGCTCCGACCCACTACCCGCAGTATCAAAATACTGCAACCAGTGCTCCAGCACAGGCCACCTCGCAGAAACCTGCAGATCCAAGCCTGTCTGTCCTTCCTGCGGAGCGGCCGACCACAAGTCCACCAACTGCCCTAAGGCAGACAGCCCATCATGCAAAAACTGCGGTGGTCCACACCCCGCCTTCTACCCTCGGTGCCCCAAGCGGCTGGAAGCACCGAAATCCGCCCAAGAAATCGCGCCTGTCACACTGGAAAAACCACAGGCCCCCTTCGACTTGACCACCGACTCCAAGATCTTAATCGAGATCTTGGCAACGACAATTATGAACGCCGTCCCGACTAGCCGTGGCCTAGTCGCCGATACTCTTTCTCATCTTGTCCCCTCCTTCTACGGTTACAATTGTACCGTAACAAGTGGCGCCGGTAACCGCGTCCACTTTGCATTTACGACAAAAAGACAAAATTAAGTCATGGACTTCACGATCGGGACCGTGAATTGCCAAGGTCTAGCCAGGAAGCGACATCTTCTTAAACACCTTCTGCACTCCCAGAATATACAGGTATTTTCTGTCACAGACACTCTTTTAAAAAACCCCCCTCGCTTCACTGGCTACACCACCTTCCACCTAGACAGGAACTTCTACTGTCATGGCAACGGACTTCTCGTCCGGAACGGACTCCCCGCATCACAACACCCACTCCCTGCACTTCTGTCTCAACAGAACTTGGACTGCATAGCCATCGATATATCGTGGAATAATAACACGACGACTTTCTTTTCTTATTACAAACACCCCAACCAACCTTTATCTATCGACCTTCTCGAATATGCAGCCTCACTTCCACGAGCCATAATAATGGGTGACTTTAACTCACGCAATAATCTTTTCGGTGATACAAACACCAACCCCTGCGGCAGACAACTCGCCGGCCAACTCGTCTCACTTCCCCTCATACGGATTAAAAACAATAATCCAACCCTACTAAGTCACCTTGGCTCCTCCATAGTCGATCATATAATCTGCAGAGACAGATTAATCACTCTTGTAGACGACGAATGCTTTATAGGCGACCCTATCACCTCCGACCATGTCCCACTACTGGTCAAAACCGCACTACACAACCCTATACCACCACCAGCAACAAATTTCACCTTTCGCGACTTCAAAAAAGCCGATTGGAATTCCTTTGCAAATCACGTCTCCACCAACTTACCACCACCCGTCATTCATCAGAATACTGATGACATAGATAATCACGCAGAAGAATTCCAATCCCTCTTAATCGATGCGCAAGACATCGCCGTCCCACTCACCACCGTACATACCAATTTTCATGCACTTCCGCAAAGAATTTTGCAAAAGATACGTCAGAAAAGACAGTTATACAGGTTATACGTCCGCACTCGAGATCCCGCAGTCAAAACACAATGGAACCGTCTCAACGCCCAGGTTCGACAAGAAATCAATGCTGAAAAGCAGAGAAAGTGGAAGGCCGAAACAGCCGGACTGGACTTCAGACAAGGACGCGTGTTTTGGCAAAAATTCTACCGCCTCGTCGGCCTTAGGAGAAAGGTGGAATCACATCTCGAAGTGCAGGGACAGAAAATCTACACCTCCGAAGACAAAGCCAACGCCTTCAAAAATAACCTTCAAACTGTCTTTTCACCACACGACAACCCCCAATTTCTCAGGGACTTTGCCGTTGAAACCGACCTCATGACTCGAAATATCAC
Source organism: Galeruca laticollis (assembly GCA_963921935.1). NCBI lineage: Eukaryota > Metazoa > Arthropoda > Insecta > Coleoptera > Chrysomelidae > Galeruca > Galeruca laticollis. The sequence goes on from OY998181.1 coordinate 144,637,095, forward strand.
TCGAAGTCCACACATACACATCCCACCCGATGAGAACTCTCCGCTTCTTTCACCATTCACCATCGAAGGAGTTCAGCTGGCGTGCCGAGCGGGGAGAAACAGTGCCCCAGGGCACGACGGAATCTCGAGGCAGGCACTAAAAAACCTGCCAGAAGAGATCTTCCCTCCGCTCTGCGCCCTGCTGAACGCCTGTTTGGCATTTTCTTACTTTCCTCGTTGTTGGAAATCAGCCAACGTTGTTCTCATCCCCAAACCCGGCAAAGACCCTACAAAGCCTGAATCTTACCGCCCTATATCATTAATCAGCGTCCTAGGTAAAGTCTTTGAACGCCTGTTGAAGGAACGAATCTGGGACTTCTGTACTGAAAACAACATAATTCCGGCATTTCAATTCGGATTCAGGCCGGGCCACTCTTGTCAGAACGCCACCACCAACCTTCAAACAATCGTCACCCGAGCTTTAAATCAACGACGCTGTTCTGCCGCCATTCTCATGGACGTTCAGAAGGCATTCGATCAAGTCTGGCACGCCGGACTAGTGAGAAAGCTACTGAGCATCCGACTGCCAAACCAAATCATCAAATTAATATACTCTTACCTCACCGACCGATCGATCAGCGTCAAAGTTGGTTACAGCATATCCGACCCTTTTACACCCCAAACTGGCGTTCCGCAGGGCTCGATACTCGCTCCCCTATTATACATCATTTATACGTATGACACACCTGTCCCACGACATCCCCGTGATAACGTCCAACTATATGCGGATGACACCGCACTTATCATCTCTGCCACAGACATTCGCTCTCTCAACATTCGATCCCAAAATCTACTGACCCAATTTTCTAATTGGTGCAGGAAATGGCGGGTGACTCTCAATCCTCAAAAAACACAAGCTATCGTCTTCCAACATCCTGATACCATGAGCGAACGACTTCTACCAAGAAACAACTTCCGCCTCGTGCTTTGGGGAGATCGACTCGAAATCCGCAGGGAAGTCGTCTATTTGGGAGTGAAATTCACTTACACTCTCAACTGGACGCCCGACCTAATGGACACTTTGAATAAAGTCCGACGGAGAGTCAATCTTCTCAAGGCGCTCGGTGGCACATTTGGACGCACACACCCTACCACCTTGCTTCATACGTATAAAACATATATCCGTCCAATAATAGACTATAGAGCAAACGTCTACTGCACCCTCCCTAACCATCTCGTCAAAAATCTACGCACCTGTGAGCAGTCAATTCTAAGATACTGCCAATACAAGGCTCCATACTCTCCTTCCAACACAGTTTATGTCAATATCGACATCGAACCCATCCCTTCTCGCTTAAACAATCTTCAGGCCCGATACGTCAACCGTACCATTGAGTCGGGCAGCGATATCTCCAAAAACACCCTTCTCACACCGTGGGTGGCCAACATACGGCACCTCGGCAGAATTCCCAAGAGGAAGCTCCCATTTCCTCCGCTTCGCCTACTAGCCACGGCCTACGACGACCTCCCCGACGAATACATTGACTACCTTGACAGGTCCCCTATTGCCATCCGATAACAACAAAAGTCATATCTCTCACCATTCAGTCAATAAAATTCAACACAACTCTCCGACAAAGCCCAATACCATAAACAAACATCTCTAACATTTCCAAATCCTCACTTCCAACTATTAATTGTTCAACACTTTGGACTCACCCTATACTTTTATGATACCCCACCACCCATGTCGGTGTTGCAGGTTTTTGCGGTTTTCCTGCAACTCTGTGAATTCATTCACTAGCCAAATGGACCGACGAACGACGCCCGCATTTTTAGATTTTAGATTTTGGATTATTTTTTGACCACCGATCACCTTAAACAACCCCCAAACCACCGAATGGCACGTCACCGCAACCTTCTACAAGTACAACAATTATCACTTTCTATTTCTATACACTTTTAAATAATGTCTCCTATACACTTTTCTTTTGAAAAATTCTGAAAATAATCAAAACTCAATTATTATCTTATTATATTCCTTCTCAACACCGGAGACATTACAAATTACAAATTGCAAATTCAGTCAAAACACCCTTTTTTACCTCTCTAATTTCTGACACCTAGCCAGGTCAACACACAGCTATATATCGGCAACGATACATGGCTCGTCTTCCACATTCAAGCTCCAATCCTAGACACTTTTTTGTCACACCATTTCCGCTCGCTATCGAGCTTCGCTGCTTCCAAAACATCATCCCCCTAAGCACCCCAACTCAAACAACCCTCCAGCTAACTTCTAGCAAAAAGCCCACTCAATTTCCTCAATTCCATACACTTCTAAAACACATTTTCCAGACACTTCTTAAAAAACTCTACTAGACACTTTTTCATCCAAACCCAGCTTCTCGGTCAACGCGCACATAACCACCCAACACTCCCCCTTCTCAGCCCTGAAGAGGAACAAATCCTATACCAGGGCACCACATGAAAAGTTCGCACTTCACCCAAAAATACTCCACCCAACAGGATTCAAACACGAACTTCTCTCTCTCTCTCTCTTAACATCCAGGCATTAGTTGATAACTCAACTTTGGGTTATAAAGAAGTCATCAGCCAAGTCTGCCAGTTGAGACTTACAAATAACAAAGAAATAGAGCATAGCTTACTTAAAGTTGTTGAATATTTCAACAATGGAAACAACATTATCAGTTAGTATCGTCTCACAAGCGCGCCATTACCTCTGCCGAGTGTTTGCATCGTGATAAATTGTAATTTTGTTTAAACGAAGAAAGGAAGAAAAAGAATTAATGTAAGTACCAACAAGTGTTTATCTACTTTATAATACAGTGTTTTTACTAGAAATTTAGTTTTAAAGCAAATTTTTTGTAGATGGATCTAAATGTATTAAACGCAAAATGTTTTGCAGCGACAAACCTACAATCAAGACAGATTGGAAAGCTGAAAGAACTTACAGTGGGCATCAATAATCCAATTCTTGGAGCTCGGCTGACAAACGGACGATTCAGCAAGAGTATTTTGTTGGAGTTGCATGATAAGGTTGTGTTTTTACCGAATCGTGTGATGGACCACTTCGTTTCAAATCTAATCCATTTTCAACCAAACAAGTACGGGCTGGTATTCAAAGGATTGAAGGAGACGGGAAACCCACACTCTGTAGCACTCTTCGAGATTGTCTAGATATAATCGGTGAGTTTTATATAAAAACTTGAGTGATGGATTGAACAAAGTTGATTGGACGATAGCTTTCCTAAACATTATACTAAACTGCTATATAACACAGCAATCAACTATAAATCTTCTGTTTAAATGTATTAAAAAATAGTTCAGGCTATATTGGAGAAGAATCATCACCTTCCGCAACTCTACATCTATATTGGACATCATCTCCGCAACTCTACGTCAAGAATCATCACCTCTCCGCAACTCTACGTCTATATTGAACATCACCTCTCCACAACTCTACGTCTATATTGGACATCACCTCCCGCAACTCTACGTCAAGAATCATCACCTCTCCGCAGCTCTACGTCTATATTGGTCTCTACGTCATGAATCATCACCTCTCCACAGCTCTACGTCTATATTGGACATCGCCTCAGGCAACTCTACGTCTATATTGGACATCACCTCTCCACAACTCTACGTCTATATTGGAAGAATCATCCTTCGTTGACACACCACCTTCATCATCAAAGTGAGTACATTTCTCGTATTAATATTTCAAAAAATGTCTAACTTCGGTGGTAAAAGTTTGCAACAAATTGATGAAGTTCCAAATTCCTTGAACAAAATTCAAACATTTTCATGTAAAAATAAATGGGTTTTAATGATTAATCCACATATTAGAAAATGTAATCAAGCATTGGAATTTTTCAAATTTTCGGTTGAACAAAAGCATAAAATTCACTCAAATATAGCACACTTGAAGCGCATGAGATGTTTAATAAAGGTAGGGAATAGGGAGAAATAACAACATATCATTGATGCTAGTAAAAAACAGTCCAGTAGAGTCAAATGGGAAATCATAAATGCCGCCTTTGATAGTAGATTAAAAACGGGGATTATTATAAACTTGAATCATAAAGGTATTAATTCATTCTTTACAGACGCTTCTAAAATCTTTAAAGAGAAAATGTCTGTGGTTTTCAAGAAATTACAAATTATAAAAGCAAACACTACATTTTGTGGGAATTTTGTTAAGCAATCAAATGATGCTGTGGAATTAGTAGATCGTAAATATTTTAGTACTCCCAATGTGGTTTCAAATAATGGAGATGATTTATACAATTGGTTTAAAATAAATGTTACTGATCCCATTTTAAACAACATGTCTGAATTCGCTGAAAAAAATAGCGGGTGGGCATTGTCGAGAATAATTTTTTTCGAAGTTGCAATAAACAAATATGAACTGGCTGCAGGCTCGTCTTATAGTCCATTGCCTAAACCCATTTTTCAGAAGCATGCTATTGTTAATGTTCACAATATGGATCATGCTTGTTTTTTCTGGGCAGTATTTTTAACCCTTTTTGCAAAAATACTCATTTTCAACGTACATCTTCGTATCCACATTACTCTGAAGTTTTAAATATTAAAGGTTTACACATTAAGATGCCTCTATCTCAAATTACAAAATTTGGAAAAATGAACAATATATCTGTAAATGTATACACGTTAGAATTAAATATGCCGCCAGAGTCGTCATCACAATTTTACACCGCAGTTCCGGCTAGATTAGCTAAAAATAAGCTAGAACCCTATATCTTCGCATATGGTGGAGGATTCCAGTCTTGTGAGCAGCAGCACGCAGGATCAACAGTTAATGTACTGCACATTGCATGTCAAAATAATTTTTAAAGCCATAAATAAAATATTAATTAGCGTCGAAGCAACAGAGGAAAAGGTTAGTATCACTGAATTACTTTTTTGTAGTTGTGGATTCGTATACCCCGATCCTCTGATAGACGGGCAAGGGAGTTACAGAGTTAGGTTAACTCGATATAACATTCCTAGAGTAAACATCCAGGCATTAGTTGATAACTCAACTTTGGGTTATAAGGAAGTCATCAGCCAAGTCTGCCAGTTGAGACTTACAAATAACAAAGAAATAGAGCATAGCTTACTTAAAGTTGTTGAATATTTCAACAATGGGAACAACAACGCACTTAAGATCGACACAAGATGTCCTGAGGATACTAAATATTAATGATGATGAAGGGGCATCTGCTACCTTCGATGTTATTGGACAAGCACCATCTGCTCTTACCAACCACACTACTGTCACTACATATACCCTACTAGGGTTAACACCCAGTGACTTCATTAAAACTCATGGCACCTCACAAATCGACTTCCAAAAGTTGATGAGGGATTTCTCACAGATTTGCTTGGATTATAATTCAGCACTTGTAGTTGATGAGCCCAGCAGAGCAGTGGAATTCTGTTCTAGAATCCTTTATGAGGTCGGTCCACAGGCTAGACAGGTTAAACGCAAAGACGGCGATAAGACGTGGAAATTCATTTTTCCATATAATGAAAATGGAAAAATGATAGCCAAAGCTGCATTTGTTAGCACCTTTAAGGCAGAAGGTGCAGAGTATACACCAACGCTAGTCAACAACAAGATATCATTATCTGTGAAGAATGCAAGCTTGCTTGCATTGGTCACTTTATCAAAATTAAATGATATGTCATTCTCTATCAATCCGCCAGTTATGCTCATGACTCCACTTGCTGGGGCAGTCTTCTCAAGAGAAGACATTCAGAAGATAGCTGGGGAATTAAAAATTACCCCAGTTCTGGTGTTACATCAAATAAATGCTAGCTGTAAAGGTGGTGGGCAATATCTGATAGAAAGTCAGATGCACATTGCAGCAGTTGCTACAATTGTTGCAACAAGAAACCTGAAAGATGAGAAAATTAGAAATGCCATAATAGGGAAGACGTTGAAACAATACATGCACTTCAAGAAGCAGTGGGATTTATCTAGCTTCGAGGTGTATGCAAAATATGGCCATGGAGGGGTACCCAGTAGCACAAAAAGATGAACTAGGGCACAGGAGGAAAACGGACAAACGATCAGCGAAACACGAGAAGCAAGTGGAGAAAATCAGAATTTAACAACCCTTAGGATCAAGACTAAATCAGACATTGGCGAAAAAATAAGAAAAGGAGACACGTTGGAAAACAAGGAAAAAATAAGGGAGGAAAAATATGTTGAAAGTATTGAAGACTGTTTAAAAAATAGCAACGAATATAGCACTGAGATCACAGCGACATGCGTCCTAGAAGGCAGCAGAGAAGCAGATTCCTTTGCACATATGGGGGTCCTCCAGGAAGACAAACTTAGCAAAATAACGCTGAAAAGGGATATCATATTAAAACCCTGGTCAGACACCGACGTAGAGCTGACAAGTTGCGCCGACAGAAAGGCGGGAATAATAAAGATCAATGAAATGTCTCTCGTAAAACGAGGCCTTGTCTGCCAAGAAATAGCAGACAGAGGAGAAGAAGTGAAAACGGTAATTTCGAACTTAAACAGCACACATATAAAGCTATATAAAGGAACCACGGTGGGATGGTATTGCCCGCCGGAATCGACGGGAGGAGAAGCCATTGTGCTATACGTTGAACCAAGCGAGGACGAAGTTAGCCTACAAGACCATAACATTGGACACCTAGAAGAGGGGGAATTCAAGGATAAGCTAAAAGACTTCTCAGGCGAATACCAGGATGTATTCTCAAAATCGGCTAGGCGCATGGGACGCGCAACTCTGACGGCACACGAAATCGACGTGGGTGGAGCGGATCCAATTAAAAACCGTCCGTACAGGGTATCCCAGAAAGAAAGGGACATAATAGACCAACAAATTAACGAAATGTTGGATCACGGGGTGATTCGGCCCTGTCACTCGCCCTGGTCGAGCCCAGTGGTCCTCTGCAAGAAACGGGATCAGACTTACCGGTTCTGCGTCGACTATAGGAAATTAAATGCAGTGACGTACGAAATTCGCAAAGGCATTTCCCCCAACAGTAAAAGAGAGGTGGTCCATGTAAGTCGCATACTACCATACAATGATCCCTGGTCGCCAGAAGTAGTACCTCAGGATGTGGAATAGTTAAGAAAAAATACGTACCCTCAATTTTCTTTCTCTTCCTTTTCTTCTCACCTTGTTATAGAGGATCGGGGTTCACCTAAATAAATGGTGCGGGATGGTCCTGGTAGAGTAGGATTTATTTAAACTAATAAGGGCTTAAATTTTTTATCACTACCATTAGGCGGTAAGTTAGGGACCAAGTCAAATAAAACTAAGATAATTCCTAGATTAAGTAACAGATCATTGTATCCTCCAATTTACTAGTATTTATTAAGATAATTATCCTCAATACATATAATTCTCTGAAGGATGTCAAATAAAGAAAAAGGTGACCCAACCACATAAATTTTTAAAACGAGTTTGAAGTAGATTTGTTAATAATGTAAACATAAGGTAGAAAAAATATTTTATATAATATTAGACCATAACTAGCCAGTAAACTAAGTCCCTAAGAGAAATAAATAGTAAGTGAGAAAATGGTTACCCCAATACTACCTTTGTTTTTATTTATTTTCCATGTAAGAGTGGTAGCAGTCACAACGGGGTGGAGTCCGGTACGACAACGAAGAATCTCTTCGATTTGATGATACCACTACCAGAGGTACTATTTTTGAAAAGTTTAACGATAACTGTAAGAGAAATTATGTAGTGGGATATTATGTGACACTCGATGAAATGCTACTTGCGTTCAGGGGAAGGTGTCATTTTCGAATGTACCGGGTGTCCAAATAAGAATGGCTCTCGGCCATATATCTCGGGAACCGTTTATAGTACAGCTTCGGGAAAAAAAATTTATAACAAAAGTAACCTCGAGATTATTATTTACAGAGTTGTAGGTCTACTGCCAGAGGGCGTAATTAAATACCAAAAATTATAAAATGAATAATTTACAAATTTTGCCTAATGGGGAAATTGCACAAAATTTAAATTTTAAAAATATGTGTCACAACCGTAAGTTAACATTATTAAAAAGACCACAGTTTACTACAAAACTCATTTTTTATGTGTATATAAGAAATATAAGCAATTAAAATGTGTGAAATTCAAATCATTCTTGTAACGCGCCGCCATTGGCTGGGAGCAGCTGTGACGTCAAACAGCTCGTTTACCCTGCCGATGTCAACGCCCAAACGCTGCATCGTAGTCGCAGATACGGATTTGAGTCTTGCTACTGGAAAGATAAATATTCTTATTGTATTGTGTATTGGAGAGAAATAATTTGTGAATTGTGTGTTATATAAAACAAATATTTAAAAATGACTGACACGGGTTTTTTAAAAGGACAATCTGACAACTTACCACTAGTGGATATCTTTATGGTGGCGTCCTTCATAAAAAACACGGAAAGCTTTTCTCTTGCTGAAGTTCGGGGTGTCAAAGCTAACAGGTAGGTTTATTCTATTTCAACAGAAGAAATATTTAGTCGTTTTATTTACATAATGCAATAAATTGTTGGTTTGTATTTAGTGGCCCTGATTTTATTTTTAAATAAAATAGTAGGTATTGATGAAAATAAGTATTGATTTCATAATAAAACGTTTGGCACAAGAATATGTACTATAGAAAATATTATTTACAGATCTGGAAGGCATTCGTATGGAGATTCCGCAATAGGATGGGTGCAGGTTCGAAGAGCTACAAATATATGCACTGTGAAAGCTAAAGTTACACCTGAGCACAATGTTACTAAAAAACAGTATGCTGTAACTTGCAGTATAGATGAAGAATCTGAAAAAGTGTTAGAACTTCAGTGCTATGACTGTATTGCTTCTAAAGGTAAAATTTAGTGAAATCTGAAAAATATTTTGGTTGCTATTTTTAACTAGTAAAAGAATCATTTCTGAAAGTGCTTATTTTTAGGTATATGTAAAGCATCTGTTCCGTGTTGTATAAAAAGATTTTATTTTAGATATAATTTATAGTAACAATTTCTATTTTGTTCTAGGTGGGTGTAAACACGCTATAGCTTTCTTGATGTGGCTCCATAGAAGAAGTGAAGAGCCTTCTCCAACTGAAGTTACCTGTTACTGGGCGAAAAGTAAACTCTCGAAAGTCGGAACTTCAATCAAATACCTAATATTAAAGGATTTTGGAGCACAAGAAGAGTTAAGCTCAGATGAAGAAAGCTCACTTTTTTTACAAGAAGTTATAAGCCAGGGCCTGGAAAATAATTCTGAAAGCCAGATATTAAAACATTTTAAACCCGATAGAATAAAGGAACATCTTGGTGTATATCACTTGATGTTGAAATTTGTTAGCAGTGATGGAGCATCAGGTTGTTCAGAATTTCTAGAATTTTGTTGTCAGGAAATGGATACCAAGCTGTGCTCTGAAGCTGCGGAAATGACCACTGAACAGTCCAACTCAGGTTTGGTTTGGAAGAATAGCTGCATCGAAAATATATGATGCAGCGCATTGTAAGAAATCAGATGTCTCCTTGGTGAACCAAATACTTGGTGTAACCAAACTTCCTGCTACAGAAGCAATGTCTCGAGGGAAAAAGCTAGAGCGAGCAGTTGTCAAATGTTTGGAAACTAAATTGAACATCAAATTCAACCATACAGGACTGCAGCTTAATGGAAGGCATCCAATTTTTGGGGCTTCTCCAGACGCTATAACTGAGGAATTTGTAGTAGAGGTAAAATGTCCGAAATCTGATAAAACTGTCTGCAACTATTTAACAAAAAATAAGGAGATTACAGCAAAGTACAACGCTCAGACACAACTACAGATGTTTTCATTTAACAAAAAGAAAACTTTATTTTGTGTTGCGGATCCTGATTTTGAAAATAATTCCAAATTTTCTTATATATGGGTAGAATACGATGAACAATATACAGATATGTTAATGGATGCCGATGTACTAGAACGAAGTGGCACGATACAGTATTTGTAGTATTGTTTGTGTGTTTCCTCCATTATTATTAATATTAAAGAACAAATCGAAACGAAATCTATTCAAAAATCACTCTCACAACGCAACCAATCCTCAAAATGCCAAGCACAGAACACAAAAGACTGCCAAAGTGGAATAAATACAAACTTAATATTTAACTTATAGCTGCCGTACCGCTGGCCGACCGAACGAGCTGTCTGACGTCACGACCGTTCCCGCGCGTTTCGTTTCGTTTAAAATGACTAGGTCGCGGTCACTACTTCAATAGTCGATTAAAAATTAAGTATTGCGATTTGAGGGCTAATATTTCGTATATGCTGTTTTTATAGATAGTCAAATATATTCAAGAAATAAAAAGCATTCGTTCAAGTTCCCCATTAAGATACATTTAAACTATGATTATCGCATTCTTCAAGAAATTCAGCGTACAATTTTCATTCTATCTCTTCAAATAAGAGGTGGGGGGATGAGATTGCACCGAAATGATTTCCGATCCCCGGACCAATCGTTCCCAATATTAGAGCACTCGCTGCTCTTGTTGAATCGCGTATAAGATATGGAATACTTGGATGGGGTGGTGTTCACCAGAACTATTTAAACAACATTTGTGTTACAAAAAAGAATTTTGAAAATTATGTATAATAAACCTCGTACTTACCCTTCTAAAACTCTTTACCAAGTTAGCAACGTGATGGACACCAGAAAAATACACATGTATTCAATTATATTATACATTTACAAAAATAAAAATATATTAAATTGGCCAAGCCATCAATATCAAACGCGACATCGAGAAAACAGTGGTGTTTTAATTGAAACAAGTAAGAAGACAATAGGGCAACAATGTCTTACTTACCTTGCCGGTAGGGTGTTTAACTTTCTACCTAATATATTTAAAACATATTTAACTACATTGAATACGAAAGAGATGATAAAAAATAGATTCAATTTTTTTGATAAAAGGTTTAGAGCAGGAAGCGGTTCATAAATTATTAGATACAAAAAATTAATTGTCTAAATTATACAAATATAAGTAGTACTCGATTGTGATCAAATTTTAGTCTTAATCTTGATTTTAATTTTCAGTTTTTAAGAAGAGCGTTTTCAGCCATTTATGTTTTTATATAAATGTACAAATGTACTGTATTTGTAATACGATGGTAATTTTTTTTTGTTATTGTGAAACACTGAGCTAAACCCATCTTCAACCATTTACGGTCTTATGGGCTACGTGAAGTTTCTTCATAATATTTACGAAATTGTTACCATAACCTATGTAAACATTTTATTGAATAAATTATTATTATTATTATTAGTATGATACTCCCAACTGTCTTGGTGACATATTAGGCTTTTCTACAATGATACTCGAACCCAACAATGGTACTCTTCAGATTTACCAGTCAAAATTATAAAAGTATCTAGCATACGCTTCGAATGTAACATTACCACTGAAGCCTTCGACGCAAACAGACCTGCTCATACTATTTACGAATTGATTATAAAAGTAGATCCTGGGTACGCCATTGACGAAACTCCACATAATTTACTTTATTTACACGTTATACCACAACGTGAAATTACCAACATTACTGTGCTGGCTTTGGATCAAGACGGACATCCTATCAACTTTCGTGGTGAAAAGAGCACCTTGGTGTTGGAGCTTAGAGCGAGAAGCAACAGATGGGATTGATAATTAATCATAAAAGACGTTCCGCTGCACATCCAATACTATTAGTTAAGCAGCATCTTACGTTTGCCAACAAATTGTTCTTGCAATCTTTAGACTTTTTGTTGAAAGAGAAACGATGACCACCACGTATGGAAAACGTTCTCGTATGAACGATATGCCTCCAATGTTTGATATCTATCGCAAGCCGAGATTCGATGAATCGATTCGCAAAGCTGGATACAGAACATATTCTCCGTTCATGAAAGTGTTCAGTTGCAGTGACATTACGGAATTTAGCATCAATCAAGTCGACTCGTTTTTTGCAATGAACGAAGCATTGTTGTGCATTAAAGGCTGACTCAATATGCAAGGAGCTGGTGATGTATAGCTGGCAAATAATTTTGGTGCTTTCCTTTTCGATTCATGCACATACAGTGAAAGTGCAAGAGAAATGGAAACGGTTCGAGATCCTGGAATCGTGAGCGCTGTACGTGCCATGACGTGCTACAATCAAGAAGATTCCAATCATATGGCTATAGCAGGCTGGAATTATCCCAAAGATCCCATCCTTAATGCCACCGATAAATCGTTCAACCTACAAATTTCTCTCAAGTACATTTTCAACATTTTCAATGACTATCCCATGATTACATGTGGACGGCAAACAATACGTTTGGTTCGAGCTCGAAACGATAATGATTGTGTATATATCACAGAAAAAAATGTTGCTGATGTGACTTCCACTACAACTGTTAGCATAAACATTACCAACATCAAATTGAAAATCAAGCATATCTATCCTAATGATGATATTAAGTTGGAACTTATCGAGGGCCATTCAAAAGGATCAGCCTACAGTTATTCCATTTAGAAAGTGGGAGATACATGAACTGCCATCCATCACCAGAAATGCTAGACGTGAAGTTTGGGCTGTTAAAACTACAACTTCAGTTGAACAACCTCGTTATGTCATCGTTTTATTTCAAACCAACAAACGTGACAACAACACAACTGACCCAACTTTATTCGACAACGCCGACATTCAAAATATCAGGCTATCGCTAAATGGAGAGTATTATCCCAATGAAAGAATGCAGTTGGGTTTTACTAATAATGATTACAATGAGGCATATTTCAACTATACTTAATTTTATCCTAGCTATATGAATTCGACACAGAAGCGTCCTCTGTTGGATTATTCATCTTTCAAGAAGCGTGCATTGTTTGTTATCGATTGCTCGAAACAAGAAGAAAGCATGAAGGCATCTACAGTTGATGTAAAACTTGACATTGAAGCAAACATTGGTTTCCCCGAAAATATCAAAGTATATTGCATCATAATACACGATTGTATAATGGAGTATTTCCATCTCACCGAAATTGTCAAGAATTTAAACTAGAATGTGCTGCTGTTGCCAGTATTCTAGCGATCAACATCATGAGAATAGCATTCGTCGACATCCAAGGATTCATTGTGGATGGACACTTCCCAAAGAATGGTGTATCATGGGCAACTGGGAACGTGATTCCTGCCACACCACTGGCCCTGCACTCAAATGTACAGCGTCTCCGACACTGGTTTTTAAATACTACCTTTGTAATGTCTAAATAAAATAAATTGCATTGAATGGATTTTTTATTAAAACTATCCTTCTCATCAGCTGATATATTACATGACGATTTAAATTTACGTTTAACAATTTTCAATAGAATTTTAATTATTAAAACAAATATGGATGCTAATATTATACATGACAATGAAAAAATATTGTTAAGTTCATCTTTCATGTTGCGGCTGCTGCTGCTATGGGAGGCTCATATTGAAGTCATGTTTAATGGATATATCGTTTGTGGTGTCTGGCATCTAAATATGAGATCTAAGGCACTCGAAATCTCTCTTTGTTGTCTTCCGTTTTGTAATTCTTCGGGCACCCAATTAATTGTAATATTTTCCCATTGATTTGAGTTAGCTATGCACAGGTTTTTAATTTGCTTCATAACCAATCGCTTATCTTCATAAAAAGTAACATCCTTAGTTAATTGATTTATTTTTAGCATGAATTCCTCAATGCGACGCCTGTACTCGATTAAGCCCATACTATAACTAATTTATTTTAATAATAATCTGTAATAAATAATTTATTACAGATCCCCATTTTCTGAGTACATCTTGGAATGGTATACGTTAAGAACACGCACGCGTGCGCATCTGTAAAATGCTAAAAATCAAGGGTGCTTTTTTTATAATATTGAGATAAAAATAAACTTTTGCACTCGTATGTCGATCGAAGCAATCACTTTTCATCTTAAAGCGTTCACTACAATATTAGAAAACATTGAATACTTTTAACTCGTCGTCGTCGTCGTGAAGAACATTTACCGGTAACTTCTTTTAACGTGGAACCCACACGTATACACAACATTTTTTTCATCTACTCGTGGGGTCACCAACGGCTGATGGTAAATTTCAATAAGAATGAAATACAGGGGCACCCTCATAGCATACATGTAGTGGTGTAGGCTGATAACGAGGAGGTCGTGGGCTCGAATCTCACTCAAAGCAAAATTTTTTTTCGATAAAATCTACAGAATAAAAAATGGACGACACACAGCCATCTAGAGAAATCTACCGACACAGCGCGCCATCTAGCGGAATCCACTGGATAAAAAATGGACGACATACAGCCATCTAGCGAATCTACAATCACTGGATAAAAAATGGACGACACACACCGCCGACAGCGCCACCGTCGCCTAGCGGACGTTTTTCGAAGTAGCGGTGTTGAACCCGCTTAGCTATACGACCCACGCCGATAGGTAATTTGATGTTATTGGTTGTATGAAGACACGTGATCGTATTCGAAGTGCGCAAGGACAACTGAACACAATGAACTTCTCAGAACATAACCTCAAGCAATAGAGACGTCAAATTATAGGGCATGTGCACGTGACGTCATCAATTGATTTGACAGACGCCCTGAGGAAAAACAAACTGTGTCTACATCAGTTGACCTGTTAGTTATGTGATTAGACGACATTCTGAAGGTGTTTTTGCTGTTTGTATGTTCTTTTTGGTAGTTTTTCTGTTCGAATAAGTATATTTATTGTATCCAGGATCAGCTTTTTGGATTTTGTTCTATACAGAATTTTCGCTTGGGATTTACGTTGCTACAGTACCAAAGTATTTTAACCTACAACATGGACAAAAGCAACTATTATAATACTCTTCCATAAGAAGAACGCTATTTAACTAAATTAGCCCTAATAAATAAAATGGACCCATATCTTTTAAAGTTTAGCCAGTGCAGTACAACGTTAAAGGATTTTCCCAGAGTTTCATTTTTTGACATAATAAACTATCTTGTTTTTAAAAAGAGTGCCTATACTGAAAAAGAGTTTCGTGCTTATAAATCTTGGGATGCTTATAATTATTTTGTATGTAAATAGGTGAAGAAATTAGCAGTGAAACCTATTTCCAATTCTGAGAGGATCCTTATAATTTCCCAAGTAAGTATCTGCCATTTTTGTTCAGCAAAGATTTAAAATGAAGGTAATCAAAAGTTACCCAATTCAATACAGAGTGTTCTTTCTTGTTGCAGGTAATGCACTCTCAACGACTTAATGTACCGCCCTTAAATGTATGGATTGTTGCCCTTAAAGATGGAGAAATTTTATCAGCACATTGTGATTGTGTCGCTGGACTTGGTGAGGCCTGTACCCATGTTGGCGCCACTCTGTTTGCAGTTGAAGATGCTGCTGGGGCCAGTGTGACAGACACTAAAGCATATTGGATGCCTCCTAGTGCACGGCTGGGGGTTCCTTCGAAGGTATCACAAGTTAATTACACAGTACGTCCTTCTGAAATTCTCGATATAATGGAGGAAGATCTTGAAAGTAATAGCAACCTTGAGCTTTCCGAGCCTTCCGAATAAGACAAGGTCCGATTTTTGGATGCCCTGTTTGCATTAAAAAAGCCAAATGCTGTTTTGTCACTGTTTCAGCCCTTTGCTGATAAATTACAAAAAGCAGCATCAGCTACAAGTGTGTCGAAGGGCTTATTAATTAATTTATTCAGGGAAGAAAATGAACATTTATCTCTTCAAGAGTTAAGGTAAAAGTCCCAAGTACAATTACAAGTGACGTCCGAGAAAATATCGGAAACAATCTTGCAAATACACCATTGCAATTTATAAATTACACTAATAATAATTTCACTTTTAATTTTTACAGTGATTCAAATAAATAATTAATTCTGAATCGCAATATTTATGTAACAAAAACAGTTTTATTTCTGATGTTCTGTTTCCAATTGTTGTTAGTTGTTAAAATAAATGTTCGTAATATTTTGTGTACCAATTTTTTTATAAAGGCACTCTTTTACATCGCATAAAAATCACAATTTTCTGGGCCACATTCAAAGGTAAGTAATCAAAACTATATAAAGTAATTACAAATACACATATATAAAACCTCTCACATCTACATAAAAACGTAAGATTGTACATGCCTGATTTGTTAAAAGTATATCGCGTGGTCGTAGGAAAAATAGTGTACATAACTTGTGCGAAAGTGATTTTTCACACTCGTGGGATTATCTTACTCGGCTTGCGCCTCGTGAGACAATACTTCCCCCTCGTGTGAAAAATGTCACTTTCCGCACTCGTTACGTAATATACTATTTATTTCAATGTCGATGTTGTCATTTATAATACGAATAATATTATTCAACTCAGTAGATAATTTCGGTGATTTAATTATATTCGTATCAATTTCGTTACTTTGCAGAATGTCCAAGAATTCTTAAAAGTCTCTATTACATTATAATAAATGAGAATTTCATTATATTTCTTTCAAATATTATTGTTCCAATTTCATTTACAAAAGCCGCGTTCGAATTTTATTAAAATGTATCTGAAATTCATTTCGGAAATTTATTTTACATGCAGATTTGCATTATATTATTATTATTTCATATTTAAAATTGTTTGTGTCAATCCCTGCGAATATAATATTGTTTTGTAATTTAATGTTTTCAATTCTATTTCCAGAACTATATACAGTACTGAATTTTACCAAAGTTTTTGTTCAAATAATAATATTAAGAAAATTCTCTTAAAATTGTGACTTATTTGTCATTAGAGCAATAAATTATCAATGTTTCTACTTCTTTAAATTCTGTTAGTCATTGGTATATTTCTTATATAATCTTTAGTTATTGTAAATAATATTAATTGTAGTGTATTCGCAATTAGTAGAGTTCTCCATTAATAATAAATTTTGTTTGTAAGGTGTGAAGTTTCGTTTTTTGTACAAATATCGTTAAAAGGTCTATTATGTGTTTCATATTGTTACGAAACAGTACACTGGTATAGTCCCTAAAACCGACCCTGTCTAAGCCAGGTATAATAGTTAAAATTATGGCGGATACGCAGTTATAAAAAACTGTTTACGATTGAAACTATCTTATCTAGAACTGGTTTTTGTGACCAGAGTTATCTAGAAAAGGCCAGAAAAATTATTTGTGTGTAAAAGCCGCAGCCCGGAATTCTCTAGTACAAAAGGCACTAGTATATAAGGGGAGTTAGTTAGTTGATAATTTGACATCGTGAAATAAACAAATAAATAAGTGAATATTAATTAATTAAGTGTTTATATAAATTAGTTTGAGTGAATATACTGTTGATATAAATTAATTAAGTGATTAGTTAAGTATATATAGATTAAGTGTTAGTGAGTTAGTGTTTAAATAAATTAGTAAGTAGCCATGCCGAGTGTTTAAAATTTATCCCACCCGTAATAAAAACGTTTAAATAAATAAGAAAAACATTATATTGGTGTCAGAAGTGGGAGGAGTAGTCTTTATATCCGAGTACCTGGTCTATGAAGGCCAGAAATTCGTATCCATCAAAGTTAGATGTATTAAAGAGACGAAGGGGACCGACTACAAGGTGCTCTCGGGTGAGTTAATTGGCTTTAATCCAAAGCCAGACCCGACAAAATATCAAAAGCTTATATTGCTAAATACTGACGCACAACTGGATTGATTTGTGATTCCGGAAATTGGACTATTAGTACATGTCCCGTCAATGTTTGAAGGTATAATTGATGGAGTGAAAACCAACTTACAATGTAAGTTATTTAAGAAACAAGTCGGTACCAGGGATAGCAAAGCACTGCAGATATTCTCAGCCAACAAAGTATCTTTTAGTAGTCCTAATTTCAAAATCAGTGACAAAGATCCATCAATAGTTCAGAGTGCCATGGGAGGAGGAAATTGGGTGGCCGCCGGGCCAAGGAAAGGAGCTCCTACTTCTTCAGTGAAGAGCAGGGGCACCTCTTCGACTCCCATAGCGACCTCTCCAAGGAAAGAGGAAAAGAAGCCTAAAGATGTAAAGAAACCAGCAATCACGCTGGTGCCACAATCAGTTAGCAATACACCCACGTTGGGTAACAGTTCAACCAGTTTGGATTCTCAAACTGGAGGGGCTAATAACGTGTTCATTTATGTCGTAGAGGGGAATACACTGAATGGGGTGTTGATGCACGATGGTTCAGAGGTAACGTTCTCATCATGGCAGTTCGTGCGCGAGTCGCTATACGAATGTGTCATAGATGAGGATCTCCTCTTGACCATTTTATTTGATGGAACGCTTAGTAAGAATGCGAGGCACGCCAGAGTGAAGAAAACCCTTCAGCGAGTTCGTGAAAGGTTTTATTGGATGAACAGCTCCGACGATGTGAAGGACTGGTTCAAGAAATGTATGACTTGTGCTGCGAGTAATGGACCACATCGAAAGAGAAAGGCACCCATGAAACAGTACAATGTTGGAAGCCCTTTCGAAAGGATTGCTTTAGATATCGCTGGGCCCTTTCCAACAACAGAAAATGGTGGCAAATACATACTGGTTGTAATGGATTATTTCACAAAGTGGGTGGAAATTTACGCTATCCCGAACCAAGAGGCCACAACTGTTGCGGATGTATTGGTGAAAGAATTTATCAGCCGATATGGAGTACCCTTGGAAGTCCACAGCGACCAGGGAAGAAATTTCGAAAGTCATCTATGCCAGGAGATTTGCGAGAAGCTGGGAATGAAGAAGACCAGAACAACAGCATTACATCCACAGTCAGATGGAATGGTCGAGAGAATGAACAGGACTATTGGAAAATACCTGTCCAAAGTAGTATCCAGCCATCAGAGAGATTGGGACCAGTATCTTTCCCTATTCGCATTGGCTTATCGATCTGCTGTCAATGATTCCACGGGTGAAACACCGGCGAAAATCCTGTTTGGACGTGAAATGAGGCTTCCTTGTGACCTGGAATTTGGCTGCCGGCCTGGAGAAGATCTAGCAGGCGAAGACTACGTGATCCAATTGAAAAGAAGGCTGGACGATATTCATGAGTTAGTTCGAGCCAATCTTCAAGTTCCCAGCGACAGAATGAAAAGTCGGTACGACACGCAGGCCACAGAAGGCGGTTTTAAAGAAGGGGACAAAGTATGGTTACACAACCCGACAAGGAGAAAAGGATTTTCTCCAAAATTAGAAAAATCCTGGGAAGATCCATACTTAATCAAGAAAAGGATCAATGATATTATATATCGCATAAGCAAGACCCCCAACGGAAAACCAAAAGTAGTTCACCAAAACCGACTAGCGCTATTCGAAGGAGACCATGATATAGAGGAAGGAGTAAACCTTATTCGAGATGTGTCTGACCCTACATTCGATGAATTTATGGGCGCGTATGGATGTACCGGGAAAGCTAGATATGGAGTCACTTCGGAACAACAACAAGATTTGTTCACCCTCCTTATTCACTGGCATACAACATCCCCGCCCGTATCAAGAACGCACGAGGGATTAGAAAAACTTGAAGACCAGATTCCAGCCCCTGGCAAGACACTGAGACTGAAACATAATTCGCTGTACGTCTTCTACGTGGTAACTAAAAATGAATTCCAAGATCGATCTACCTACCGCGATGTGTGGGAAGCACTTCGAAACCTCCGAGAAAATGTGTTGGAATCCAACGTGAAGAAACTGGCTATGCCTAAGATAGCGACTGACCAGTTGGATTGGCGAATCATCAGGAACATGGTAGAGATTATCTTTCAAGATACCGGTGTCCAGATATTAATTTGCAGCTACAACCCCCGTTATCAGTATCCGATGAAGACGGTGCCCTGCTATGGGGCCAGTTGCCTATTCAAACATCCAGTCTCGGCTACACAAAAGTTCCAGGAGGAACTTCCATTTAAGGAGGGGGCAATGTTACGAAACAGCACACTGGTATAGTCCCTAAAACCGACCCTGTCTAAGCCAGGTATAATAGTTAAAATTATGGCGGATACGCAGTTATAAAAAACTGTTTACGATTGAGACTATCTTATCTAGAACTGGTTTTTGTGACCAGAGTTATCTAGAAAAGGCCAGAAAAATTATTTGTGTGTATAAGCCGCGGCCCGGAATTCTCTAGTACAAAAGGCACTAGTATATAAGGAGACTGATCAGGAAGAGTTAGTTAGTTGATAATTTGACATCGTGAAATAAACAAATAAATAAGTGAATATAAATTAATTAGTGTTTATATAAATTAGTTTGAGTGAATATACTGTTGATATAAATTAATTAAGTGATTAGTTAAGTATATATTTATATATAGATTAAGTGTTAGTGAGTTAGTGTTTAAATAAATTAGTAAGTAGCCATACCGAGTGTTTAAAATTTATCCCACCCGTAATAAAAACGTTTAAATAAATAAGAAAAACATTACAATATCTTAGCTAATACCTTGAATTTGATATTATTATTATTACGAATTCGAATGCTAATGCAGTAGGTATAAGGTAAAAGTCCCAATTATCGACACTGTCCCAATCATCGACATTTGTGCACTAAAAATCAAAATAATAAGAATCGGATGCTCGCTACATCTATTGTCGTATCATTATAAGTAATAAGTAGGTTTTTCCTACTTTACCTAAAAAGCTTTGGCCGGTAATGCAGAAAATGTTGATTCTGCCAATATTTCAATTCCGTCATTCTGTCGCCACATGTGAACTGATGCAGATCCTTGTTGAAAGTGCTAAGAAACAAGTAAGCTGATTATGGTAGTTTCAGTTCAACATATTTCAGTTACTCAATGGATATAATTGTTATTATATATGTAGAGCCTAAAATTTGTGTATTTTGTCAGTTTTTTGGCATAAAATGTGTAAAAATTTATTATTCTGTACTGTCTATAACTGGTACATCCATTTTTAGACTTTGTATCATTTATCGACATAGGTGTCGATAAATGGGACAATGTAGCTTTCTCTCTCACCATTAATATTTAAATGTAGATAGAAATTAGTCTTATTCTGTCTGCAGAATTTAAAAGAAATTATATTGAATTACCAGTTATCGACACCCAATTTTCCGCTTATAGTAAAAACGCGCAGTTGATGTATATGTGTGTTTGGTACCAAGTATGTCAATAACTGGTACTTTTTTTTCAGTAGAAATATAAGATGAGCAATGCTAAGAGATTCCAATATTCGGTTGAAGACATGGAACAAGCTGTCAATGCTGTTAAAAATGGAATGCCTACTGCTCAGGCTAGTAAAGTTTTCAAAGTTCCAAGAACTACCATAATAGGAAAACTACAAGGAAAAGTGCCAATTCAAAGGAAAATTGGCCCTGATACAACCCTAACTAGTGGTGAAGAATAGTTATTGGTGAAATGTATGTTTCACATTGCCAGTTGTGGTTTTCCTGCAACAAAACTGCAGCTTATAGACAGTGTACAATTACTGTTGAAAAACCTAAATAGAGCAAATAATTTCACTACCGGAAGGCCAGGTCGCCACTGGTACGAAGCTTTTATGAAAAGGCATCCAGAACTTTCACAAAGAGTTTCCCAAAATCTAACCAATGCTCGGGCCAGTGTAACTGAAAACAAAATCCGCCGTTGGTTCGAAGAAGTTAGAAAATATTTATCTGATACTGCCAATTTGTATATAACATCTCACCCCTCTTGGATATACAACTGCGATGAAAGTGCCTTTTTTCTAAGCCCCAAGAATGATAAGGTTTTAGTTAAGGAGGGCGAAAAAGCTGTTTATTCATTCATTAACAATGACGAAAAGGAATGCCTCACAACGTTAATCATATGCAGCGCATCAGGAGAAATTCCTCCACCTATGATTGTATATAGCTATAAAAGGGTACCAAAAGCTGTCATCGACAAGATTCCACAACAATGGGGTGTAGGGCGGTCTGAGAATGGATGGATGACAGGTGAAACCTTTTATGAATATATCGCCAATGTTTTTCATCCATGGTTGATCGCTAATAACATAGAATTGCCTGTCATCCTTCTCGTCGATGGACATACATCTCATTTAACCATGGCCATTAGCGATTTTTGCAGCAAGAATGGGATAATATTAATCTCCTTTATAGCCAATGTCACTCATATCTTACAGCCACTTGATGTGACAGTTTTTCGACCACTCAAAATGGAGTAGAAAAAGTCTATTCACAATTGGCGAACGCAAAATA
Organism: Galeruca laticollis; assembly: GCA_963921935.1. Taxonomy (NCBI): domain Eukaryota; kingdom Metazoa; phylum Arthropoda; class Insecta; order Coleoptera; family Chrysomelidae; genus Galeruca; species Galeruca laticollis. The sequence goes on from OY998181.1 coordinate 144,659,310, forward strand.
ACGGGAAAAAATTAGCTAGGGATGATTTTGCTCCTATTTTGAAAATAACAATGGATAAAATGAGAAACTTTCCGGATATAATTAAAAATGGATTTAGAACATGTGGCCTAGTGCCATTTATGCCTGACAATATTAATTTTCAAAAATATTTCAAAAATACACCCAAAAGTAACGAAATAATTGATGAAGAACCTGACCATAGGCTGTTTTTAGATTTATTGGAAAAAAAAATTCCAGAAAAATTAGATTTGTTCCAGGCTTCCGGAGAAACCTGGAAAGGCGCGGTTGAAGATACAAGCCTGTACTATTTGCGGCGTTCTCTAAATAACAAACAATCAACAACAAACATGTCTGCTGATCCTTCATTGCCAGAATATCAAGACGTACAACTTTTTGTGGTGACAACTTGGCAGTAGATGAAGATCATTATACAATTAATGAATCACATATACAGTTAGATGAGAATGTTACAGGTGATGAACTTGAAATTACAGGTTTACTAGATGGTGAAAATTTGCAATTGCCAATAGTTATAAATGTGCCAGAAACAAATGGTAACGACTTTCAGATGCAGAAGGAGATAGACAGCGATAATATTAAAACAATTATTGACATTCCTTTAAACCATGTAAATAATAATGAGACTGATGATTTACCAAATAATGTAGATAGCCTGAATTACACCTTACTAATGAATGTGATGAATCCCCGAACGAAGTAAATATAAAGCAAAGAGACGAATCGTTGACTAATACAATCATTGTAGATACCTATTTGTCCTTAAATAATATTGAAAATGCCGAAGAAATGATACACGAGTCTATTAATGAAAATAAAGACTTAGAATACATAAATATACTAGATAATGAAGCACCACAACTAAAACTAATTGAAAATGAAACAAGAAACTCGAATCTGAAAAAGAGAGTTTAAAATTAAATGATCAGGATAATATATCTCCCAATGTATCTGCAAATGTTGAAGACAATGTACCACTCGATGTACCATCACCATTTTAAAAAACTCTATTCTGGCCGACACCAAAAAGAAATACAACGAAAAGAAAAATTGTTGAAAAAGTTCCGGCAGTGGCATCTTCCAAAGAATGGCAGGAATATTTTCAACGAAAAGAAGCGAAAAAAACATTGAACTACAGAAAAAAGAAGAAAACAAACAAAAGCGGAAGGAGAAAAGAGCTGGAAAGGAAGAGTTGTAGAATAAAAAAATGAAAAAAGCCTCAAGTAGAGATAAAAATAAATTAGTTACAGATAAGACTAAAGAAAAAAATGATAACATAGACAATATACCTTCCTCCAGCCAAAACATAATTAAAAATAGTGAAGAATTAAAAAAAGCATTAGAATGTAAGAATACAGAAGAGTTCCATATTAATGACTATGTTATAGTGAATTATAACGGCCAAGCACTACCAGGGAAAATTATCGGGAAACGTGGTTATGAAGAAAATAAAGAGTTCGAATACGAAGTCTCACACATGGAGAAGAATGGACTCAATTCGAAATGGCCCCGAAGGGTTGACTGACATTCTTTGGTATAATGTGGACGAGGTTCTTAAAAAAATTACGGAACCAAAAATAAATAATAAACGCGGGCTTTACTGTGTACTGGAGATTTCTGATTCAGTGGTTATTTGAGTTCCTATATTCTAACTACTTATCATTCAACTGTTTTGTTTATTGTTTTATGTTCTTTCAATAAATATGTTGTAACTATGAGATTCTTATTTTGTGTTTGTAAGTAACTCATTATTACTTATTTAAGTCAATTGCAAGTTACTTACTTACTTGAGTAAGTACTTCAAAACAACTTTCGTGTCAGTATTACGTACTCACGTGTGTCGATATTTGGTACAAGACAAATTTCCCCATGTCGGTAATTGGGTCAAATGGAACTTCTCAACTATTTTTTTTTATAAAAATTTATGTATTGCTACTTGAAATATAAACATTGTACAGTATTAATCAACATTAAAACAATACACAGTCAACTTTTTAAAGCCATAACTCTAATATTAAAACTTTTATTACCATGTGATTAAGCAAAAACCTCTTAAGGTGTCGATAATTGGGACATTTACCTTAATTCATGGAGAGAACATTGATTGTAGTGTGAATGTAACCGAGGTGGAAGCACTTACAAGAAAACAATCCCAGTGTAAAGATTGGTTCTCTTATCGAACGTACAGGATAACAGCTTCTAATCTAAAATCTGTATAAAAAAAGTAATATCTCATCCATACCTCAAATGTGACTAAATGTAACATTTTCAAGAAGTATAACATTAAATTTGGCTTTAAAACTGATAACAATCTAAGATTTTTTTTGGTTAACACCAAAGATTCTGTTCCGATGTTACATTCTCCTGGTATATATAAATTGAGCTGTCAAGACTGTAATGCTGTATATATCGGTTAGTCTGGTCGTTTGTTAGACACTAGAATTAAAGAACATCTTAGTCTTGTTAAAAGATTTCAAAATACAGACCCACCTGCTTCACCATCAGCTTTTGCAAATCACATTATATATGAAAACCACAATTTTTCTTTATCAGATGCGTGTAGATTACATAGGTGCTTTAAGGGTCCTAGGATGAATTTACTCGAAATCTTCGAGATTAACCGGATTAGTTCTGATAACAACGCCGTTTGTCTTAATGAGCAACTAAGACCAAAAGATCCATACATCTTCCTCAATCTCCCATTTTGATTATTTTTGATTGTTTAGTGTATTCCTTTGCTTTTAGGTAGTTTTAATACCGTCAAGTACTGCTACTGTAACAATCTCTGTTGATAATATTTTACCATCTATATGTAAGTTACTGTAGCAATATCTTTATTTATATTTGTTTACAACTTTATTCACTCTTTTAAGTTAAATACTACTGTCATAATCGTCTTTTTTATCTTTTGACTAGACTACTACTTTTAGTTTATTGAGTATTCTTCTTTTTTCACAGAGTAAAGAAGAAAAAAATTTTGTTTACGCTAACTTTATCACAATTTTTATCGTTAGCTTTTATTTAGGGGGTAACATGCGTCTATAGCTGTTGCGCTTTCTAGTAACATAAATTACATCCTTTCTTTCATCGGCGCTATGTGTGGATGTTTGTTGCCCCACTAATAATTACCATCATTTAGGTAAGATGATTGATTAATGTTTTCTTCCTTACCAAAACATTACTTTGTAGCCTGAAGATGGCCAGTTAGGGCCGAAACTAGTTGCTCAGCACTTATATATAAAATAAATCTGTGATATTTTGACTTGGAGTTTTTCATTGTTTCATTGTTTTAAAATCTGTATGTCACATACAAATAGAAAAACCAAGCATAAGCTTGTTAAAAAGAATATCTTATCCTCATGAAGCCAGATTTAAATCACTTTATATACAATACGGATGTGACCATGAAACAAAGACCCTTATCAAAACATTCAAACTTGGAAGTTTATGAAGTGGGATTACTAATTAATCAAGATAGTCCATGCCTCGGTGCTAGTCCCGATCTGATGGTTTCCTGTGACTGTTGTGGGAAGGGCTGCATTGAAATTAAGTGTCCGTATTGTGTGAAAGATACAACGATTGTAGAAATTATTAACAGAAAACAATAGTTTCTGAAACACAATGAAAAATCTATATATGGTGATGACAATAGTTTTTGTTTTTTTAATGAGCATACCTATTATTACCAAGCGCGAATGCAGATGGCCATCTCATACACAAAATATTGCTATTTTGTGGTATGGACGGAAAAAATATATTTTATGAAATAATAATGTTTAACCTTTATGTGACTGGGAAGAAAAACACCTTCTTACGACGGCGTAGGTACCTGGGTACCTACTGTATAATAATTTGGAATATAAACGCAAAATACCTGTTTTTATCAAAAAACTCCATATATGTATTTATAGGTACACAATACGTGATTTATGAATTTCTAACTTATCTGTATTTGACAAAATAAGACTTTGTTTAAATGGCAACAGCGCAGCGACATCAACTGAATTTATTCCTAGTTACAGGTCAGTTGCATGTTTGAGTTTGTCGAATAAACAACTGCGGGTGATTAAGCGTATTTGTTAAATTTTGTTTTAGAATGTCTGATAGTAAGGCTGGTTCAAGCCAAGCCAATATTGCGAAACCAAGATGGCGAAATAAAAGGTAAGAAACAAGACGATTCTTTGATTTTAGTAGTGTATGAATAATGAAAACTGTCATGTTATTTTGCTTACCTGTGGTCTATGTGTGTAGGAGCCGCAGTGGAGTGGAAGTTTTTTTTATCTTACAAAGAAACAAGAACAATAATTATACTAATAAAGGTAATTCGAAATGTTATTTCAGGCTGACCTCTGCAGAATTACGAGAAGCAGTAGAACATTTGTCTGATGAAGAGCCATTTGTTGCGTCCGATGAAGACGAATATATTCCACAATTGTTATCAGGTGGAGAATCCGAGGAATCTGATATAGAAAAGGAGCCTGTAGTGGAGCAAGAATATACTGATTCCGATGAAAACGTTGACGAAGAAGAAGCGCCTACAAAAACAACTTGGGCTGGCAAGGATGGCACTCAGTGGAGTGACACATCATCAATACAAAGGCAAACAATAGGTCGTAATATTCTGCACGAAAAAAGTGGCGCATCATCCTTTAGTCGTTCATACACGGCTCGAGAAATTTTCAAGTCTATTATATCTCCAGAAATGTGTACCTTAATTCTAAGGCATTCTAACAAAAAAGGTAAAAAAGTAACGGACGAATGGAACCGAAAATTGGCAGATAAATATCCACCTCCCAACACACCAAGCCCGAAAGTATTCATTCCATTTACTGAAGTAGAATTAGATGCATTTTTAGGAGTTCTTATTGCTGCTGGCGTACACAGGTCTAATAGGGAACACGTATCTGAAATGTGGAAACTAGAGTCCTTACCTCTATTTCGAGCGGCCATGTCTCGAGATCGGTTCAAAATGTTTCTCAGATTTATTCGCTTTGATGATCAGAACACACGTGCCGAACGTGCCAAAAATGATAAAGCTGCCCCAATTCGAGATATTTGGACTATGCTAAATTCAAATTTGGCAAAGAACTACAAGCCAAAAGAATGTATAACAGTAGACGAACAATTGTTTCCTTACAGGGGACATACTAAATTTACCCAATACATTCCATCGAAACCCGCAAAATATGTAATAAAAATTTTTTGGACTTGCGATGCAGCAAATGCTTATCCTTTACAAGGTCAACTATACACTGGAAAACCATTAGATGGTGAACGACAGGTAAATGTCGGTGAGCGTACAGTTTTGGATCTAGTGGCAAAGTATAAGGGTTCGGGAAGAAATGTAACAACGGATAATTTTTTTACAAGTCTGCAATTGGCCCCGTACTTTGAATTCATGGAAGATGACTTTGGTAGGGACTCTCAGGAAAAATAAGGCATTTTTACCACCAAATATGCAGGCATCTAAAGACAGGCCTATATACTCAACCATTTTCGCATTCAACAAAGATGCAACAATATGTTCCTATGTTCCAAAGAAAAACAAATCTGTTATTCTTTTATCAACGATGCACACTACAGGCCAAGTAGATGATACTACCGTGGCGAAGCCTGAAATAATAAAATATTATAATCAAACAAAAGGAGGCGTTGACACCATGGATAAGATGCTAGGCGAGTATACAGTAAAACGTAGAACAAATCGTTGGCCATTGGCATTTTTTTTCAACACAATAGATGTTGGTGGCTTGGCTTCGTATTGTATTTACAAGGAACACAATCCAAATTTTAGAGCAACTGATCAACGTCGAAGATTTCTAAAAGATCTTGCTCATGACATGTGCTTGCCCGCTATACAAATGCGATCCCTTATTCCAAAAGTTGTTGGTAATTATTTCACACGTCAGTCGCTAGAAATGGTTCTTGGTCGACAAATAATCGAGCCCATTGTTACTCCAGCCGGAGAACAACCAAGACGGGATGATTCTGGGCGTGTTATGGTTGTTGGTAGCTGCCAAATTTGTCGAGAATTAAAGCTCAAACAAAGGAAGACTCGTAAAGCGTGTAAATCCTGCTGTAAGCCAGTTTGTAATGAACACTCTGTAGATCAAACTATATGTAAAAAATGTTGCCAAAAAACCAACTGACCTTATATGTAAGATTTTTTTGTTTTTTTGTTACCATTTATATAAATAAATATATGCAGATAAACTTCGCGTTTTCATTCTGGCTATAAAAAATATCTATTTGCATTTAAAACTGATAGAGGTACCCAGGTACCTACACCGTTATTTCTGGGTGAAAAAACTTTGGACCTTATTTATTTCTAAAATAGCGTAAAAATATTATTTCTATTGTAACATTGTGTAGAAAAAACCTAGATTAGAAATGTCACGAAATCACACACTTCAAAGAATTTAAACAAAAAAAGTATTTAGATCTAAAATCTGAATAGGTACCCGGGTACCTATTCAGTCACATAAAGGTTAATGATGAATTTTGGAGTGAGAAAACAGCAAAAGCTATATTATTTCATAAAAATGTTGTAATGCCAGAATTGTTAGGTAGCATTTTACTAAAAAGCAAAGCTCCCAAACTCAAGTTGAGTCTGAACCAGGTACCTCGCAAACATCACAGAGTACCTTAGGAACCCTCCATGAGAAAAATGTATGGTGTACATGCAAAATGCCTGAAAGTGGAAGAAAAATGGTGATGTGTAGTAACTATTCTTGTAACATTAAGTGGTTTCACTTGAGTTGTGTAAAATTAAAAGTCGTACCAAAAGGAATCTGGTATTGTAAGACGTGTGCATCTTTCAATTTTAATGAAAATCAATAATAGATTCAAAAGGGCAGCCTCAAGATTTGTGAAAGACAAATGCCTATATTGCTTTAACTTTTAAATTGGTAGTTTAATATGTTATTATTAATACAAATGCTATTTTATATTTAATATTGCTCAAATTGTTAATATTTTTGTAATGTTCTAATTCTAGATTTTAGATACTCGTAAGCTGTTGTGATCTTGCTTTTTTCAAACTTTAAATTGTGTTGGCACAAAGAAATAAATAAATGGTTACCAATATCAACCATTACAATTATTTTAGAATAAATTAAAACAAGTATTTATAGGGGTATTATTTATTAACAATAATTAAAGTCTTTTATTCATAAATACATAATATATTGTCTGAATTAATCTAAATAATCAGTAATAAAGAAATAAAATGTAAGAAGCAGGGAATCACTATATAATAACTAAAGGGCGGAATATATGCAAAGTGCATATATTTGCATATTTTTACAAATTTCATGAAAAATTGCATATTTCGGCAAAAATAAAATTTATGTGCATATTTTTATGTTTTTCGTTTTATCAAAAGATTAAGTGCGACCCTTACAGATAATTGAAATAATTTAAAACGTGGGTAGGTTTTATTATTATATGGTTTATGGCCGGCATTTATTGGATATTTAGGAATTTCCAAGTAATCAGCTTGCCTAATTCACCGAACCGAAGTCGTGTTCGGTGGTAGTAAGTATTGTCACCGAACAGAAACTTCTGTTCGGTGCGCGAATGAATTCATAACAAAACTTTCTTTTTTCGGGGTCTAGTTGGAATGCAGCGGCTTGCTTTTATAGTTCAGACTTCAAAGTACCGACGCCAAGTGAACCTTCTTGTCTTGTTTCTTTTCGGTGCCTAATTGGAGATAAAATGTGGTCTCTTCTTTTGTATTTATATTGTATAGTTTAGTGTGTAGATAGATTCCAGTGTGAAAAGAGTGATTTCGAAAATATTTATTTCAAACGCCTAAAATGCCGAAAGCCGCTTCGTGGATTAAAAATTTTCCTGAGTTGGAGTTTCGTGGGGATGAAGTGTTTTGCAAAGTTTGTGCCAAAATCATTGTTTGTGAAAAGAAGTTCCAAATTGATCAACACTTAAAAACAGCTATGCATAAAGCTAAGTTGCAGAAAAATAAATCTGTGCCTGTTCAGCAGTGTGTGCAAACCGCATTTCAAAATGTCAAACCAAAGAGTGAAAAGGAGGTGTTTCATCAAGACTTATGAAAAGCTTTAGTCGCAGCAAATATACCTTTCAAGAAACTGCAAAATACACAATTCAGAGATTTTTTGCAAAAATATTGTAATCAAAACATCCCTGACGAATCCACGCTTAGAAAGAAGTATGTGCAAACAGTATACGAAACCATATTGGGAGAAATTAAAGTTTCACTGGGCGATGAACATTTTTATATTATCGTTGATGAAAGCACAGACTCATGTGGTCGATATATCGCACATCTTATGATTGGAGGGCTTCAAGAAAATTAGCCAGGGAAGCCATATTTAATATCTTCTAAACAGTTAGACAAAACAAATAATGTGACCGTAACTCGATTTATTCAGCAGTGTCTATCAAATTTTTTTTACCAAATCCAGTTCCAGTAGAGAAGTTTTTAGTGTTTTTGTCTGACACAGCGCCGTATATGGTTAAAGTAGGCCAAAACTTAAAAATATTTTATCCCAATATGGTACATGTCACTTACCTTTTACACGGGATAAACAGAGTTGCAGAAGCTATTAGAACAGCATATCCCTTGGTGAACAAATTAATTTCAAATGTAAAGAAAGTGTTTTTGAAAGCACCTCTAAGAGTGCAGATCTATAGACCGAGGTTATGATTGTCCAAGTAACACATTATATAAGGAAAGCGAAATATTTGGTCCTAGGCAAATATTTTTTATAAATGTATGTATTATTCAACGTACACATAAGACGGAACTGAGAACTCCAGGCCACCAATACGAAACGCGAAATAAAACAACATTTATTACACCACATACGCAAAAAACGGTTGATCAAAAAAACTTTACCTATTTAGGCCCTAAATTATATAATTCACTTCGGAGTGAAGTTAGGGAAGTCACCATACTATCATCATACAAAAGAAAATTAAGAGATTTTGTCAGCAGTAAGCCGAGAGATTTTATAAACAACTTGATTGATTGAAGTGAAGAAAAGGCTATATATAGAAAAGAGAAATAGTTATAATGTAAATAGCATCCATCCTATATCTTCAGTGTTTTTATTTTTATATCTTTTACAATGTTAAAGTTCTTGTAAATTCCATATTGTTTATAATTTTCAGTTCTGGTTAGATTTAAGATATTAATAAGTCATATTACATTGTATTATATACAGTTTAATTGTTTAATGTGTTTTTGCCACATACAAGTAAACTTAGTTTACTTCGTGGTTAACAGTTCATTTGTACTTTTTTTTTATTTAAAATTTTCTATCTGTAGATGTATAGTACAAATAAACATTATTATTATTATTATTATAGAGAGAAATTGCCAGGAGTTAGTTTACCTCCAGAGCCCGTAATTACTCGATGGGGAACATGGATTAAGGCCGCGATATTCTACGCAGACCATTTTGAAGTCATTAAAGACATAGTTTTAGATTTAGAAGACAATTCACAGTGTGTAGTGCAAAGTCAAGCAGTATTCAAAAATGTAAATTTAGCTAAGGAACTTGTTTTTATTAAGGTTAATTTTAGTTTTATACCAGATATAATAACTTCGTTAGAAAGTAGGAATATAAGTTTAAGATAATCAATTAATATTGTTGAAACTTTTTCCGACAAATGCAAAAAAGTTCCCGGTGATGTAGGAAATCAAGTAAGAAGTAAACTCGAAGTTATTGTGGGAAAGAATGAAGGCTTCAAGTATTTAATGGAAGTCAAAAATATTTTTGATACTAAACCATCCATCCGAAGTAATACCTTGGTCTTATAACTTACTACCCAAATTAAAATATTGCCAGATCACATCGGTAGATGTTGAAAGAACTTTTTCTTTGTACAAACATATTTTTACAGACACTTTTATCAGAAAATTTTGAAAAATATATCGTTATAAATGCATTTTATACTTACTACTTAAAATAAATAATTTTTGTAAGAGTCGGCGTATCTTTATTTCCATTTTTCCATGTTATATTCAAGGCATATAATTGCATATTTTGACAAATAAATGCATATTGTTGCATATTTCAGAGAAAAACTATGCATATATATGCGCATATTTTAACTGAATTGCCGTGCATATATTCCGCCCTTTAATAATAACTATTGATAAAAATCAAATTACAGAAGGGCATGTGTTAACTAAGGCAGAACATACCGTTACAATTTTATTTATCATAGACACATTATTAGTATAGGTACAACCTGTGCCAAGATATTATATTTCTGCCTTAACTGACTTATTACACGCTCAACATGTATTATAACATTGGCCAAAGTAAGAGTTTCCTCAACATCTTTTGGCATCAGTTGTTTAGCACCTTTTAAAAATGCAGGTATCTGCATTTCTGCAAAGCACCGTCTTACCTCATCATGAATTAAAAACCCACGATCGGCTAATATTAAGTCTCCAGGAATTAAGTTTTTCAAAAAATTTGAATTTTCTACTACAAATTTATAACTACACCGACCTGTGAATGCTTCAGATATAAAAATCTTGTGGTGATATACCTATTAAAATTTTAATGGTGTTTGTAATTAGAGAAGTGTTGTGCTGCAGAATTTTTATTTAAAGGTGTCTCGGTGAATATTTCGAAGCAGTCAATAATAATGGTTACTTTTTTTTCCAAAATTTTCGAGAAAACACGTGGGGACATTTTTTTGTAAACAGTCTCTTTCAGGCCAAATGTATTGAAAATTTTAATTTATTATACATAATGTTAAGAACAGATAAAAACGTTCTACTAGCCGAATAACGATTTACTTTAAACCTGTATCGCAAGTCCTTAAATAACAGGTTTAATCGTAACTTCATTAGGGTTAATATAATCATTTCAACCTTTGTTAAAGACTTTGATTGTCGAGTGGACAACTCTGGTTCTATGAAATTATACACTACATTGAAATATTCAAAGTCCAAACCTGTATTATTTTGGTCGTTAGCCTGCTCCTGGTCTACATCTCCATTGTCTTCTTTTACCTCCATGTTTTCATCCTCAATATTATGTTGTGCAATATTATCTACTTCTTCCTACAAAATAAATCAAAAATGACATAATACACTTGTTCAAGTGCTCTATGCCTCAAGTACTTACTTTTATTTTACTACGTTGTTTAATTCTTTGATCACGAATAACCTTTTGTTTTGTGGCTAAAGTAGAACTTAGGTATCCCATGTTTTAATTTGGTACCCAATCAATTTCATCTTTCTCAGCTAATTTACTGGGTTTTACTAAAAATATTGAACATAAAAACGATTTAAAAAATAAATAGCCTATGAGATAACCTGCAATAAAGTGTTTAGAACATATAAATCCGTATTTGATTTTCTTCTCTGTTAAATCCGTTCTTCGGAGAGCTTGGATTCACTTTTCTCTCCTTTCTCTCCTCTCCTTTTGTGAAACGAAATTTTATCTTTGGAATTATTGCTACCACAATTAACCACTGAACAAAATCTGGGCATATTTCAGGCTAACTAGCTAATAGTTATCACGAAAAGAATTAATTTAAAATCGATAAGTGCATTAAGCTTAGTGTAAATAATAAATGTTTTTTCTCAGGTCGACTGTCATTAGTGTCAATTGTCAGGTTGTGCACATGATCAATACCTAGGGATTTGATTGAGAAATGTATCGGATTACCTGCTGACAACACAAATACAAATTTTGAGGGAATGAGACGAAAGGGAGTAAATATTCTATTTGCTAAGCTAAATGCTGCTTGCGGCAAACCCCTGGTTGGTATTGGTTGTATTGCTCACATTCTCAATAATTGCATACAAAATGCGACGGATATCCTACCATTCGACATAAAAGTTATTGCTGTCAAAATATTTGAATATTTCTATATTTACACAGAGTGGACAAACTAAAACAATTCTGCGAATTTGTTAATGTCGAGTACAAAAAAATGTTGTCATTTTCGAAAACAAGATTCTTAAGTCTAATGCCTGCAATAGAACGAATTTTACAAATGTACGAACCACTGAAATCTTATTTTTTGCCTATTGAAAATTGCCCAACTATTCTAAAACAATTTTTTGAGAATCCGACGGGCGAAATTTGGATGTGGTTTGTACACAACATTGCGTCTTTGTTCCACACTGCCATTCTAAACATAGAGGGTGACAAAATATGCGCAACGGAAGCTGCAATGGAGTATTTCGATCTTAAAAATAAGCTTGAATGCCATTTGAAACAGTCATTTTTACCAATGAAAGTGAGAGAATATCTTTCAAAACCTGAAAACATGGAAGGCAGTGTAAATTATCGGGAAGACTTCATCGAACATGCCAAGTTATTTTATTCAAATTGTGTAACATATTTGCAGAGCTGGAGTACAAATTTGAATGAATTAAAGCTTTTTGAATGGGTACATTTGAGGAGAAAAGTTTTATGGAACGATATTTTGTGTTCATGTGAGGCTTTTAAAGATTATATTGAATGAAGATGAACTGTTTGATGGAGTGAGTCTCATACAAAACTACCTCACAGAAGATAAAATTTACTATTGGAATTCAAAAAACATTCGCACTGAAGAGCGGTGGCTTGAAACATTCAAATTTATACAAGAAACTGTGTCAAGTCAAAATAATTTTAAAAATTTGTTTCTTTCAAATTTAGCCGATTTTATTGTAAAGTTGGGTGTCTGTGTTCCTTGGATGTTGGTTACACGGAGTCCATAGTGTAGAAACGTTTGATTTCTATAAATACAAATTACTTTTGAATTTGCGAGGTTATGTATTCCCAACGATCCAAATTTAAAGCGGACTTGCTTTCTAATATCAGGAATATAAGTAGTAGCCTTATGTCCAATAGTTCAGGTAAGTTTTTAATTCTCTTTTTCTATATCATATTGCCTTAATAAAAATTACAAAGAAAACTTGGTCTTCTACACCCTGGATATGTATATGCAATGAAAACGGACTCAAAATGTAGTGAAATTAGAATCTCATTTTTTAGAAATTCCACAAGAGTCCGTTTCGAAAAATCTAGAGAAAGGTTTTTGTTTGGCGCAAGATGCCAGCGATATTGAAAGTAATGAATATCCAGTTTTACACGGTAATATCTACTTTCGGAAATATTACTTATTTGTCATAAAGATTTAAACGATTTTTTAGAAAAAAATACGAACATAGCAACTCCAAATGAGATTTCGACTTCATTCGAAACAGTCCCGGTAAATAACAACTATTATGCCAATGATGTTTCAATGCAAGTTGTCACCAACACTGATACAAATCCTATATCGGAAGGTAAGTAAATTTGTAACATATACCTAATAATAAAGTTTTGTGAAAACCGGTATAAGTCGTTCTAATTTTAGTTAAAAAAACATTATTTCAAATTTAAGTTAAACCAAAGCAAAGCAAGGTCTTAGCTAAACCTTTACAACAAAAGAAGTTTGAACATTTAAATAGAAGAAGCCAATCGCCAGCCTTTCATTACAAAATAATTATTGACAAGCATTTTCTCAGCTTTGCTATTTTTGACATATGACACTTTTCCCATACACGAGTCAATTATTGGAGCTCAGAAAAATCACAGATGTTAATACCTAATCTCGAAGCTGTGATGAAAGTCTACACAAACTTTAACGAAACCTGTAACGAAATGTTCTAGTTTCTGCAGGCCAGTCCGCAAATTCTAAAGGCGACTTTGGGTTCCCAAAAGTACGACTGGCACAAACATAATGCGAGGCGTGATGATGCAGTTGCAGGCCCATCCACAAGGAAAATTAACTACATACACATACTACGTACATAATCTTTTTTTTTTTTTCATTAGAAGAAATTTAATAATTTATTTTCTTATATTTTATAATAACTAATTTTTGTATTTTGTTGCTTGATTAAAATGTAATTATTGATATTTCTTTTTACCCTTTATTTGATCTTAAACGACATGCATCTCTCACATTTTTTATCAATTATAATTTTTGTACTTTTTTTTCCTAAGAAAAATACGGTCACCCTACCTATACCTGATAAACTATTATAATCACGGCAACGTATAAAATTTATAGCAGTACACGTTAGTTTGAATTTGATATTTATTTATCCAACGAGTTACATTTTGTATAAACTTAAATACAAAACGTTTCTTTAGATATATATTTATATTTTTTAATAACATACGACCTACACATTTCAATATTTACCAAGTTTCAGTGACAAAACATACTGATTAACAGCAGCAAATGAATGAACTTAATCAAACAAACAGCATGAAGTACATTTATAATGAATAAAGAGTATCTATGTTTAATTGTTACAGGTCCTTATGTGAAAGGTTCAACGTAGGAAGAAGTACTGTCGCGTACATAACAAGGCGTATTACAATGGCATTAAATGACATCACCAGTGTTTATCAGATGGCCAACAGGAAATAAATTTCAACAAACGTGGGCTGGATTTGAAGCAATAAGTGCCTTTCCTAAACTCATAGGAGCTATTGATGGAACCCATATAAATATCCCTGCCCCATCAACAAATCCAGAGTCATATGTTAATCGAAAAGGATGTCACTCAGTAATTCTTCAGGTATGATGTATATGATAATTCACTTGTATCCTTGTAACATATTGTTTTCATTTTAGGCTGCGTGTGACCATTCTGGTCGCTTCCTCATTGTTATACAGGCCACATTGGCTCTGTTTATGATTAACGGGTCTTTCGTCTATCTGAAATGCAAGGATATTTAGGAGACGGAGAAAAGTTTCATGATGATTTGACACCAGACCACAAGCGTTTTCAATCAGTAGGCTCCGCCCCGACCAATGGGAACGACGGAATAACAAACTACGCAGCAACTTTAACAAACTACGCAGTAACTTCAAGAAGAAAAGTATAAATACAAGGATTTTTGGGAGCAGAGTCAGTCGAGTCCAGCCATCCAAGAAGACGCTACGCCTACTACGAAAACGCGCTCTGGTGAATCCTTCTACTGCTTGAGCCCGAAACTGATCAAGTCAAATACAACTCCTTAATCAGTGTTGAATTATTTGACCCCTGAACAGTTAGCTTCAGCACCGAAATTACATACAGTGTCAGTCTAAACTAAGTAGTGATATTAATAGTGAACTTTTACCCATAAGTGGGCAATATTATTTATGTAACTTGCTTATTTTAGTGCCGTGTTAGTACAAGCGTATACAGGGTGTACGCTAACTATATACACGAACTAAAATACACAATAATAGACATTGTGTTAGTGTTTAGTGTCAATGCGTACTCAATCGTACGACGACTTAGACCTTTTTACACTTTGTTTTTATTTTCGAACAAATATAAAGTGCCAGTCCATGCGTACTCAATCGTACGACGACTAAGACTTTATTCTACACTTTGTGTTACTTTCGAACTTTATAAAAGTATTCGTCTATACGCACTCAACCGTGCGTCGACTCAAACTTTATTTTACACTTTGTGTTATTTTCGAACTTTATAAAAGTGTTCGTCTATACGCACTCAACCGTGCGTCGACTAAGACTTTATTTTACACTTTGTGTTATTTTCGAACTTTGTAAAAGTATTCGTCTATACGCACTCAACCATGCGTCGACTTAAACTCTATTTTACACTTTGTGTTATTTTCGAACTTTATAAAAGTATTCGTCCATACGCACTCAACCGTGCGTCGACTTAGATTTTACTTTTTCACTTTGTGTGATTTTCGAACTTTATAAAAGCATTCGTCTATACGTACTCAACCGTACGTCGACTTAGACTTTATTTTACACCTTGTGTTATTTCTCGAACTTTATAAAAGTATTCGTCTATACGTACTCAATCGTACGTCGACTTAAACTTCATGCACTTTACAATATTCCTAGTGACATAGTGCCCGTGTATAGCCAACTCGTACTCCGTACGCGTCTGAGACTATTAAACACGAACTATCGAGCTTTTCGCCCTAGCCCTATAGACTTTACCCTTGTCATATACAGAGACTTTGACAACAAATAATAATAATGTCCTTTTCAGATTATTATCTTTTGAGAGACAATATTTCAGAGTCAGACGAAGAGTCGAGGATGGCCAACCAGAAGCCACTCCCCGACACGCCCCCGTCTGAACAGATTGTCAGAATCTTGGTGACTGTGCTTACAAGCTACACGACAATTTGTTGGTACCTTATCGTGACAATGGCCATCTGACAGAAAGGCAAAAAAAACTTCAATTTTTGCCATCCATCAGCTCGGATAGCCATTGAGAGGGCATTTGGTATTTTGAAAGGACGATTCCGTAGCCTCATGACTGTACTACCCATGCGTAGAATTGAATTAATCCCTGCCCACATTATTGCTTGCTGTGTTTTACATAATATTTGCCTACTAAGGGGTGATGATTTAAATATGGCAGTAAATGAAGGTGATGAAGATAATGTGCATACAAATGCGCAGCAGAATGCAGCCAAGGCTGGTGTAGCCAAAAGGGATGTAATATGTCAGAGACTTTTGATGAGAAATGTCTGAATTTGGGTTTTAGAACAATAAATGAAAATCAGAATTTGTTAAATTTTGTTTATTAATGTCCCCATCATGTCCACCATTATCTACTGGAACTCTCTTTTTTGCTTCACTTTTTCTTTATGCCTCCTCTCCTTATACTCTTCGGTTCTCTATAATAGCTTCAGCTATATCACAAGTTGCCTTCCTTTTCCCTTAAAATAAATATGAAATATTAATGAAGATATTAGACTGGGTAGTATGAGCGCCAGTATTAGAAGTATTAGGTAAATGTAAAAAAAATTTATTTCAAAAAAACTTTTTTTCTTGTTCATTAAGAAATTCCATTTGAATCATTGTTCTACACATGTACCACCTAGTCAGAGGTAATTGAATAAAAGTAATAATTGAATTGTTAAATTATCTATTTACGTAACTTATCAACATGAGTTAAAAAAAAGTATTCATTCTTTAAACCTCGTCTTCTTAAAATCTATAAAATTGGTCACTTCGTTTCTGAGCAGACACGAGGACGTGTTAGTTAATCGAATTGCCCGCAATATCAGTGTTTCAAGAGCGGCAGTCAACCATGAAGTTATAAACAACTTATTCAATAATCTCGAAAGGGAGCTAGATAATGTTCCGCCTAGCAACATATGGAACTATGATGAGACGAACCTTGCAGAGCAAATTCGTAAAGTTTCAAAGTCTTCCATTAGCTCAAACTGTTGTTGGGTACCCATGAACGTATTAAAATTATTTAAATGGCAGGAATTTAATAAATAGAAAACATCATTAATTGTTTTGATGAATTTAGCAGTTACTTTGGCATCTGCAGGCAAAACTTTTGAATCAATGTATGTATTAAGAGCAACTGCAACAGAATGACTAAAAATCTGAGAAGCATATTTTACTTTCATTTTCTGAGTAAAAATGTGTAGCCCTTTGATTTTAATATACCCCAAAGGGCTTCAACTGATTTTATTGTTCGTAACTCACTAATGTTATCGATACTGTCTTATTAACATGATACATTTTATATTTGATAATTTAATTATTTAGAATACTTACTGCATATACTGTGCATACACATAAAGTCAATACTTCAAGCTGTGTTTTCATAGAATTACGTGAAATTAAACAATTCATGATATGCTTTTTATTTATTTTTCAGTTGTTGGCTGATAACACTAGTTATAGCTTGCAAACAGTATGTACTGGAAAGTTCTTGCAAAAGGACAAACTGTAAGTACATACACAATTATCCGTACTGCAATAGGACCAGTCCTAACTGTCGTGGAAACAGCTGCACCCAATTTCATTTGAACGAAATTGAAATGCAAGAATTGAAAAATTGGGTTGCCTATGCTATCAAGTCACATGTGCCCAGAAACTGCATAACCATGGTTTGTGTCCGCCACTTGATAGGCAAGTTTTGCCACTGGAAAAACTTTCCTTGCATGTTTTGTTTTAGGGCCATGTCGAATACAGCCTTCGAAACTACGACATGTAAGTTTACTTTTCTCTGATTGATCTTGATGATTAAGTAATGTTTGAATTTAAATGTGATATGCACTTGTTTTTACTCAATAAAAGTGCTTGTAACATGTAAATTCCAATTTCCTCAAGATTTAATATTTTAGGTATGAGATGCCAGTATTGTTTTTTCCCAGTTCCAGAACAAGCATTGTCCAATTGTGGACACTTATACCACACTGCTGGTCTGGATAAACTTCCGTTAAATGTGCCTGGAGCTGTACCCTCATATAAGTGCATTGTCTACGATGATGAATCACATATCCATTGTAATTTCCGAGTTTTTAGTGATAATTCAGAATCGGGTGAGTCCTATTAATTTACTGTTTAGTTATGTTTCAAAATTTATTGTTCAAATAGTCCTTAATATATTTTACTATACCAAAATATATAACCTACTCACATAGAAGAGATACCTTTTGACATTTCAAAAAGAAATGCATTGTTGCTAGGGTGAACGATTTTGATTTGACAATGGAATTAAACAATTCATGATATGATTTTTATTTATTTTTCAGTTGTTGGCTGATAACACTAGTTATAGCTTGCAGACAGTATGTACTGGAAAGTTCTTGCAAAAGGACAAACTGTAAGTACATACACAATTATCTGTACTGCAATAAGACCAGTCCTAACTGTCGTGGAAACAGCTGCACCCAATTTAATTTGAACGAAATTGAAATGCAAGAATTGAAAAATTTTGTCAGGCCATTTACAGAAAACGTGACTAGAAACAAATTGGGTTGCCTATGCTATCAAGTCACATGTGCCCAGAAACTGTATAGCCATGGTTTGTGTCCGCCACTTGATAGGCAAGTTTTGCCACTGGAAAAACTTTCCTTGCAAGTTTTGTTTTAGGGCCATGTCGAATACAGCCTTCGAAACTACGACATGTAAGTTTACTTTTCTTTGATTGATCTTGATGATTAAGTAATGTTTGAATTTAAATGTGATATGCACTTGTTTTTACTCAATAAAAGTGCTTGTAACATGTAAATTCCAATTTCCTCAAGATTTAATATTTCAGGGATGAGATGCCAGTATTGTTTTTTCCCAGTTCCAGAACAAGCACTGTCCAATTGTGGACACTTATACCACACTGCTGGTCTGGATAAACTTCCGTTAAATGTGCCTGGAGCTTTACACTCATATAAGTGCATTGTTTACGATGATAAATCACATATCCATTGTAATTTCCTAGTTTTTAGTGATATTTCAGAATCGGGTAAGTCCTATTAACCCTTAAACGCCTAGGGTAACCATATGGTTACGCTAGTAAACTACTTTTAAACTGCTCCTACATATCTTATGTTGACTTTTGGCGCACAGATGGTAGCATATGTATGTTCATGATTCAATCAAGTATTGCAACTTTCACTGGAACGTCATTTTGCTGTCATCCACTTTTAAGTATTTAGGTTGTAAATTGTGACTCTCCAAATAAGTGTTAAAAAACGATGGAGCTTCGAGTTGAGTAAGTATATCTCCTATATAGTCTAAGAGCCCGTGAACCCCAGACCTTCGTTATTTTATAAAAGCTGAAAGTTTGTCAGCGCACGCTCCCAACACAGGTAAGAACGATGGACTATTATGAAGTTTGGGTTGCCGTGGCTTTGGCAGGTAAACGGTACTAAAGGTGTGTAAAATACCGATCTAAATTCATCAAATAATAAAGTGTGATTTTTTGGTATTACCTTCAGAATATTATTAAAAATCACGTTATTGATTGCCAGACACTTAACATCGTGGCAACCCCTTGCCAGACACCCCTAATGTTCATGAAATTATAATTCTACTTATGTTATAGTATAAAAGCTGATTTTTATATATAATATTTAGGTAATAATTAGATGATGTTTCCTCATCAGCCAGACATGTTTGATAGTTCCAACCCCTTGCCAGACAATGATGTAGGGTCGCTGTAGGAGCGAGCGCGAGACAGTATATGTATGGTGGGTGCGAGTGAGATGGCGAGATAGGTCTATCGCGATCTCTCACTGCGCAGTTGTTATTTCTACTGCGTATGTATTGTTTAGTACTTAGTACATGTTTACATCAGCTAAAATAATCTTATATGCTATCTTCAAGTATTATTAATTGAATAGTTATTATAAATTAACAACATAAAATATTTCGAATATATACAGACTATAAAGTATATTCAATATATTATTAGTGTATGATACGTACATTATATGCTTACAATTTGTTTATGTGATTTTTTAAATGAAAGTGATTTTGTTTAAAAAATTAAGTCATGGGTGATATTTTAATTTGTGTTATTTGTAAGAAAAGTAGTGGTAAAATAATATTATTTTCTGACGAGACATTGAAAAAATGTGAATTAATTTTAAAATTGCGAAAAAAACATAACCTTAAATATAATAACATCATTCTTCCACGTGAATATACAGAGAGTGGTTATCACAGGGAATGTTACAAATCATTCACAGGACTGATGAAAAAATATTTTACCCCAGAACCTAAAAATTCTAAAAAGACTGTTGAAACAGAGCAAGAAAAAGAACCATCTAAAGACGTAAATATATCAACAGATGATTCAATACCAGGTTCATCGCATTTGTCTGAGTTAACTGTATCACACCCACCT
Source organism: Galeruca laticollis (assembly GCA_963921935.1). Taxonomy (NCBI): domain Eukaryota; kingdom Metazoa; phylum Arthropoda; class Insecta; order Coleoptera; family Chrysomelidae; genus Galeruca; species Galeruca laticollis. Next base: position 144,679,954 of record OY998181.1, read on the forward strand.
TCAGCTTCTCAATCAACAGAACTTCAACCTTCCCAGGCAGCTGCGGACATTCGCGGACTTGAAGAAGTGAGTGAAAATGCTAATGCAACCACAGAAGTAAATAGTTCGATTCAAAGTGATACCAGTATTGATGTAAGTAAAAAAATTTGTTTATTTTGCAATAAAAAAAAGAGACAAGTGAGATCAAAAATGCTTCCACTCCATGAAGGTGATAAAAACCAATTTCAGTCTCGTATAATGTCTAGCATTGAAAATCAAAAAGAGTATAATGAGTTTTTAAGTAGATTGGAAAGTATTGCAAGTCCGAAAATATACTATCATACTGACTGTAGGATTCAGTTTAATAATAAAATATCTTCATTGGCGATAATATCTGTTAAAAGTGATTGGCATCATTATCGAGAGTACCACCAAGAATCTTTCAATGAAATTTGTAGCATCATAGAAGAAGATATTATCAACAATGGCCGCTGTCATTTATTGATTCATTTACATGAATTATATACTGATTCATTGGAGAGAATTTATGCAGAGAATTCCATTGAAATGGATACTACTTTTACTGCACACCACCTAGAAGAAAAAATTGATAAGAAGTTTTCCAAAAATGTTAAATTCTTTACAATCCGGAATAAAAAAATAATAGCACCCAATTATATGAAGACGATTGACGAAACAGTATTGGACAACTTAAAATCTGAAAATATTATCCAAAAAGCGGCATTAGTCTTACGAAAAACTATTTTCACAATGGACAAGAAAAAGTTACCATCTAAAAATCTTTCAGCACAGCATTTAATTGCAGGTGAAGCTTCTATACCGCAAGAATTATTTGATTTTTATTCTACTCTCATAGGTGGTCCTAGACAGAAACGAAAAAGTAGCTTAAAATGTATTCGTCAAGTACGGTCTTACTGTCAAGATATTATTTATGCAATTCATAATGGTCAAGTCAAGACGTCTAAGCATATCACGCTGGGTATGACTTTGAAGAGTTTAACGAGTAGCAGAAAAATTGTAGATATAGTCAACAGATATGGTCATTGTATCAGCTATCAAAGTGTCGAAGAACTTGAAACAGAAACCACCTATGCTTCCATTGAAAAGTCAAATTTATGCCCCGAAAAAATTAAAAAAACACCTGAACTTTGTACTGGACTGGCTTATGATAATTTTGACCGCTTTGTTGAAACTACTAGTGGGAAGGACACTTTACATGACACCGTCGGAATTATTTATCAGAACATCGAATTCAATACATCTGAAGAATCTGAAATATCCGAGGCACCAGTTCCCACTAGTAGAGACAATTCACCACAGGAGAGGAAAAGGAGACGAAGAACTTTTGAGGCAATAGCTTCAGAAGAAATTCCCTATCCAAAAAAACCAAAAATGACAAGTGATTTGCAGATAACGGCTGATGAAATTGAACATATACTCCCTAATAATTTACAATTGTATACAGAAATTGATAATATCTGGATTATTAGTCATGCACTAGAATTACCTGATATTCCAATGTGGGTTGGTTTTAACTGTAAGATTCATGATATTGAAACTTGCAAACAACACATATCTTATTTGACTCCGATAAATGCATCACCAACAAGTAATTCTGTAGTATTAGAAACCATGCAACAAAATAAGAAAATTGCTGAAGAGTTAAATCAATCATCCATTCAAGTAACATATGACTTGGCTATAGCCAAAGTCGCTCTACAAATTCAAGCAACGGAAAAACCTACATATGACAATTTATTTATACATTTAGGACCGTTTCACATCATGATGGCTTATTTCAAGGCAGTTGGTAAGGTGATCAGTGACTGTGGACTAACAAATATAATGGTGGAAAGTGGCTTATTGGCGAATGGTTCAGTGAAGGGATTTCTTGACGGCAAGCATTTCAATCGCTGCAAAAGACTGCACCCTTTGGTGACATTAGGATTAGAAATATTACATTTTAAATCTTTTCTGGAAATGAGTAACACGTCCGTAACAGATGATATGATTGAAGAACTTCACCGACTACAAAACTGTAAAATATCATCATTTAACATAGAACATGAAGAGCTGAAAGAATTGATCAATAATTACTGTGTTTATAAACAACGAAGTCTCAATGGCGAGTATGGAAAGACTCAACAATTTTATGTAATTTATATTAATCTCATCAATCATTACCTACAACTATCACGAAGCATACGTGTTGGAGACTTCGAACTTTTCAAGTCAGTTTTACCTAAAATAACAAATTTATTTTTTATCTGTAATCAACAGAATTATGCTCGATGGACCGTGAAATATGTTGATAACTTGATAAAAGTAGCAGATACCCATCCTGATTTATTTGAAGGATTTCAACAGGGTTACTTCGGCATTAAAAGGACAACTAAGCCATTTTCAAGGCAACCCATTGATCTGGTTTTAGAGCAGACTATCAATGCAGATGCTGCACGAAGACTTACAGGTGTTATACACTTTACTAATTCAATTTCAGCCCGTCAACGGTGGGCTCGAAACCATGATGTAAGATCGACAGTAATTAGTTACGTTTACCAAGAATTGGGACTACAAACTCACCAAGATGTTTCTTCGGATTTGAATAAGCATAATATTCAGAAAAATATTAAAAATCTAAAGAAATTTCTTGAAACATTTGAACAGTTTCTTAATCCCTTCAGCTCGGAAGTACCAAAAGATCATTTAATAAATATTTCATCTGGTAAAGCTGCATCAGAACTGGTAGCGTCATTTCTTCTTAATATTGAAACAAATGGTGATTGTCTTCGGAATACGTTTGTTTCTGAATGTCATACGGACATTAGTCGATTTGAAAAATCTATTAAAAGAACAGCTCTTAATAATTTTTCAAAAGATTTGGAAAAAAAGAAGAAAATTAAAATAGGTGGTGCAATTGAAGAGGTAAAAATTCAACGAGATTTGTTTGGTCGTATGCTGGGGATCTCGATGGATTACAATGTGGATATCTCAAAAATTTTGTCATACCCAATCACTGATGTGCCTTTATCTATGTGTCATTTAAATGGTACTATTTGTAAGACGGATAAATCTGCCTTAATGAAGTGTTTGGAGAAGGAGGTCCAGCATCAGCCACCACCTACTGTAGATGTCGTAATAATTGATGGGTTTTTTTTTATTACACACCATGAGAAATGTTCCAAACAAGTTTGGAGGCATTTCTAAGAAAATGTTGCAAATGGTCACCAAGTTCGAAGCGCTAAGAATTGACGTTATTTTTGATCAATACCTGACTCCATCGATCAAAGATTACGAACATTCTCAGCGATTAGAATCAGCACAATTGAGCTACACCATAACTGGACCTGATCAAACACGTCCGAGTGATTTTGCGAAAGAGTTGAAAAATTCAAATTTCAAACAAGTTCTGGTGGATTTTTTAATTTTACATTGGGCCAGTGATGAAATAATACCTTTTATTGGAAAAAAAACTATTCACATAAATTCTAAACAGTGCCATTCTTTTGTTGTTGATGCTTCTAACAAAGTAGTAACAAGGGTTGTAGAAGAGTTATCATGTCCAAAACATGAAGAGGCTGATACCAAAATAGTCTATCATGCGTGCAGTATTCCAAATCAAGTAAATATTGTGATCAGAAGTGTCGACACTGACATTGCAGCTATCATGCTTGGTCATATGCACCATCTACAAAATGATTCACATATTTGGATGCTGATAGGCACTGGGAATAAGTTGAGATACGTAGACCTCACAGAGATTTACGTAAAGTTAGGAAAATCTTTTTGCAAGAGCTTACCAGGATTCCATGCGATCACAGGTTGTGATTATAATCCTGCATTTTTCCGAAAAGGAAAGTCGAGGCCTTTTAAAATTTTAAAAAAAACGGAAGAGTATCAAACAGCTTTCATTAAATTCGGTAAACACGAATTATTCGAAAATAATAATGAACAACAAAGCACTTTTGATATTATTCAACGGTTTATATGTGAGGTATACAATGTTGGTTCGATAACTGATGTTGATGCAGCACGGCTTCAACTATTCATTAATACATATCAGGTCTCAGATATTAATGAAGCGTTTAGCCGTAAAAAACTACGAAATTTTGATGCTAGCAGTCTGCCACCATGTAAATCCGAGCTGCTACAACAATTTCTGCGAGCCAACTATGTGTCTAGCATTTGGAATAATGCAAATCAGCAAATTCCAACAATTTATCAACCCGAGAATAATGGTTGGGTTCTCGAAGATAATCAGTACCATTTTAAATGGTTCGAAGGTGATCAGTTGCCAAATTTCGTCAGAGAATCACTGAAAACTGTCTCAGGTATTATAACATTATTTTTTGATATTTTCAATCCCATTAACTTTTTCATATTTCTACAGAAACTGACGAAGAAGAAGAAGACGACGATATGGAATGGAGTAACAGTGACGAAGAAAATGATAACATTGATTATAATGATGATAATGAATAAAATAATATTTTCTTTAGTACACTATAATAATAATCTGTAATGTCATCAATCTATTTTTTTATGCTTTATAATAACTTGTAATGTCATTAATATATTTTTAATCAAATTTTTGAGTATTATTTATTTGGTTTTTTTTTTATAATCTGTTATTGAGGGATCGCGATAGACCTATCTCGCCATCTCACTCGCACCCACTATACATATACTGTCTCGCGCTCGCTCCTACAGCGACCCTACATCATTGTCTGGCAAGGGGTTGGAACTATCAAAAATGTCTGGCTGATGAGGAAACATCATCTAATTATTACCTAAATATTATATATAAAAATCAGCTTTTATACTATAACATAAGTAGAATTATAATTTCATGAACATTAGGGGTGTCTGGCAAGGGGTTGCCACGATGTTAAGTGTCTGGCAATCAATAACGTGATTTTTAATAATATTCTGAAGGTAATACCAAAAAATCACACTTTATTATTTGATGAATTTAGATCGGTATTTTACACACCTTTAGTACCGTTTACCTGCCAAAGCCACGGCAACCCAAACTTCACAATAGTCCATCGTTCTTACCTGTGTTGGGAGCATGCGCTGACAAACTTTCAGCTTTTATAAAATAACGAAGGTCTGGGGTTCACGGGCTCTTGCTCTAATACTATAATTCCTACAAATTATATTATTATTGTGATAATATAAGAACATACTGTAGTATCATGGCCGCGTATTTCCATACTATACCCGATCAGTACGCAGCCATAGGAAACTACTCAAGTATACATTGTTTTGCTATTTTTAATTTTGTGACTACAATATATACAACAGTAATACACAAAAACTCGTGTATACTTTGTAGTGACTTAGGTAAATAGCTTGTTCCATAATATACCGCACCAGTACCTACTTATGATGCGGACTAATCGTTTATAGAACGGAATATGCGCCGTCTCGATGCCAATTCCAGTCTATACACGCACAGTTGCAGACCGCCATTTCGTCTCGATTTGTTTTATTTTTCTACTCTCTATTCTAAACATTGCATCATCTTCGTGCTCATCGGTTTTTGTGGCATATTTAATAGATAATTACAAATAAGTGAAATAGGTACATTATAGAAACTAATATTAATGTAAAAAATGATTACCAAAGACAGTTTAATACAGTTTTTACAAAGTGAATGTGGTGAAATCAAACAGCAACTTTTTGAATTTCATTCTTCTGAAAAATTTGAATTAATTGTTAAGTGTAAGTTGGGAGAACATAATGAAGACTATTCTGGATTTTGTAAGACATTCATTGAACATTTTTCTACTTTCTCAAACACGAATTGGATTGTACGTTCAACATTTCCAAAGTTACAAAGACTTGCTTTTCGTAGAATATTTAAATGTCAGATCTCTGCTTTCAATAAGAAGTCACAACGAACGTCAGGGCCAGGGCCCAGCCGAGTACGATCCCGTGGTTGTAATGCGACTATAGTTCAAGAAAGTTAACCGAAACACTTGCCGGTATGATGCAGATTTAAAGAGGGCTATACAGTGCTGCTCAAAATTAATTATTCCCACTCTCATTTGATAAATGTAGCAGAGGCGTAGAGCTATTCGCGGAATACTGAAGAAACCGACGTTACTTTTCGGAAATATTTTGATTCTGGAATGAGTCCAGCAGCAGCAATGGCTTTACATGAAATGACCTTGATTGAGAAGTACGGGAAAGAAAGTTCCGTTTACTTGGCAAATTCTCAGATTAACCCGAGTGAAAGACATGTATATTATCTTTATGAAAATTGGCGTAAATTCAACTTTGGGGACAAGTCCGGCTTAAATATCGATGAAGTACTAGAACGCAAATTAACACAATTGCAAGGAAAAGATTACATTATGGAATGCAGAAAAAATCCAAAAATTATTGTAGTGATAAGCCCAATTATGCAAAGAATATATAACTCAGACTTTATAGAGGACATGCTCTTTATTGATACAACGTCGTCTTGCGATCAAAACAATACAGCCATAACATTTGTCTTTGCCTCAAGTAAAATAGGCGCTCTTCCAGTGGCGTGCGCTTTCCACACGTCGCAAGATGAACCCAATTATACTCTTGTGTTTTCAATGATTAAAGAAGCGTTTGAGAAGAAATATAATGAAAAAAAAATGAATCCCTCTATTATAATGACCGACGACAGCGCCGCAGAACGAAATGCGTTAAAAACTATATTTCCAAATTCTCGACTTTTACTATGCTGCTTTCACGTGGCACAAGCGTTTTGGCGATGGCTCTCATCTGCAACACACCGAATTGATATATCAAAACGACAAAGTAAAATCTCAAGATTTTCAAAATTAATGTTTGCAAAAACTGATTCTGAAGCAGAAAAAATATTCGAAGAATTAATTTTAGACGACTACGTGAAATCCTGCACTAATTTGGTACAACACCTGAAAAAAATTTGGGAAAGAAAGATGGAGTGGTGCACAGCTTACAGGACAGACATTATGAGCAGAGGACACAATACAAACAATTACACAGAAGCTTCAATCTGTATTTTTAAAGATGTTATTTTACAGAGATGCAAAGCGTTCAATGTTTGTGCTTTAATTGACTTTTTGTCTGAAATTTTTGAAAAGTATCAATACAGGCGACTCATGAAATTTGCGCATAGCCGCCAAACAAACAGTTCCGCTTACTTGAAGTTTTGTAACCGATCAAAGGACGTGACCAAGATTTCACGCATCAACTATACTAAATTTCTGGTAGAGTCTAGTTTAGATAAAAATCGCACATACGTCGTTGATATTTCAACAGCATGTTGCAACTGCGTTGATGGTCAAGGTGGTGCCTTCTGCAAGCATCAGTGTGCTGTTGAATTAAAATATGGATTAATTTTACAGACGTCTCCAAAAATATCTAGCGCAGATAGGGTAACTTGTGCAAAACTCGCCACCGATGATCCACTTCCTGATGAATTTTACCAAAGTATGGTGAACGACGATATTATCGTTGAAGAAAACGCTAACCTAATCCAAGATTCCGAGGCATCTGTAAACTTGGCCATTGACGACATTTGTACAACAACAGAACAGCCACCGAGTAATTTAATAAGCGAAGTTGATGATCCCGTTTTTACTGATACTTACAATGAAGCACTGACCGAAATGAAAGAAAATTTCAAACAATTAAAAACTATTTTAGAAATTTAAAAGCCATTTATATGTTCAATAATTCGCTTAAAAATGTAACGACAGACCAACAAGCCCAAAATTTTATATTCAATAATTTTAAAAAAGGACTATCCCGCAAGATACGTGTGCAGCCAACATCGGTATCAAGACGTACCGCCAATAACAAGCGAACGAAGAATAGAATACAAGCAGGTCGACCGTCAGCAGAAGCAACCACAGCAAAAAAAAGTAGAAAAAGGAGGCATGATCTTGCATTTAATGTTTCAACAAATATTAATAATGCCCGTTAATTTTCGTTGTTCTCACTATTTTATTTTATAAAAATATGTTTGATAACCTATTCTTATTTATTAAATTAAATCCTACACTAATTAGTTTACACCAATCCTAAAATTTACACTAATTCTACAATTAGGTTTACCTTACAAAGTATACTCGAATAGTACGCAAAATTCGTGTATATATTGTAATCACAGAATTAAAAAAAGCAGAACAATGTATACTTGCGCAGTTTTCTATGGCTGCGTACTAGTCGAGTATAGAATGGAAATACGCATCATGGCCTAACCCTCAAATTATCCACCAATATGTACTGCTTTATGTGGGATGAGGCCTTTGTTTATGTTACCATACGGTAACGCTAGGCGTTTAGGATGTCATAAAAATAATATTCTATAATAGCTACTATTTACTCACAGAAAGGGATTTACTCTTCAAGAAGCCCTCGAAATTGCCTACAATGACGATGTTCAAGACATTTTCATTGAACCGCCATACCCGAACGTACTGACGGATGAAGATTCAGGCGAAGAGGATGAAGGTGGCCTTTTAGACAATTTGCCGGGCTCACAGTTGCGAGCTAAAGCTGACGTTGTTTTATCCAATAAAGATTGCATTGGAAATTTTGCCGAGCCTAACATAGAACCTGAAATCAACGAAGCCCTGCAGGAACCAGTTAAGACTTCTATCTTTAGTCCCGTAAAAGAAACGGAATGGATTTAAGGTGATCTTATGTATGATTAAGCTCGAATATTTCCAGCTGGTTCTTATACGAAATACAGAGATTTATTACCAGTAGCACTTTTTGAACAATTTTTTGATATTGAAACGATGATGTATTTAACTGATCAAATATCTTGCTACGCCCTTTTTAAAAATTGCCCGGATCCCAAAGTTACTGTTGATCAACTAAAATGTTACCAGGTAAACGTTATTATTGGGAGAACCAGGAGGATGTGAGGAATAACATGGTCTACAATGCAATGCGTAGAAACAGATTTCTTCAAATTTCGCAGTTTCTACATGGTGCTGACAACAACACACCTGATCTTACAGATAAGGTGTGGAAACTGAGACCCCTTATGGATAGAATAAAAGAAAAATGCCTCCAAAATTTTGAGCCAGAAGAGAAATTATGCTATGATGAAAGTATGATTAAATATTATGGCAAGCACAGCTGTAAGCAATTTATACGAGGTAAGCCAATAAGATTCGGCTATGAGAAGTGGTGCCTCAACACAGTTTCTGGATACCTCGTAAATTTTGAACTTTATCAAGGCAATTCTCCTAGACGCAATATCTAATACGAAAGATTTTTTGGAAAAGCAGCAGCTCCCTTTGTTCAAATGTTGGATGAGCTGCCTGAGAAAAAACGTAATCTGCCGTATCAGCTGTATTTTGATAATCTTTTCACCGGTTTAAATTTATTTTATTACCTAAAACAACAAGGGTACAACGCAACAGGTACCATCCGTGAGAACCGTTTGTCAAAAAACTGTCCATTATCAGATAAAAAAAGATTTCAGAAAAATTATAGAAGCATTTACGAGTCTGCCATTGAGCGAACCTGTGGGATTATAGTTGTACGTTGGTTAGACAATAGTGTCGTAACCGTAGCCTATACTTGCCATGGCATTTTTCCAAATACCAATGTTAGACGTTTTTCCCAAGCTGAGAAGCAAATGATTACCGTTCTTCGTCCTAACGTAATAGGGCAGTATAATTCATCCATGGGGGGAACTGATTTGATGGACGAGAATATAAATAGATATCGGATAGGTACAAGAGGCAAAAAATGGTGGTGGTGTCAGTTTACATGGCTAATTGACATATGCATAAATAATGGTTGGCAGCTTCATAAAAAAGCCGGTGGAAGCTTTCAGCAGCTAACTTTTCGCAGAGACATTGCTAACAGTTACTTAAAAACATATGGTTCGGCACCAAAAGGTCCTGGTAGACCTGCTACTTCGCGATCCAGTATCACTTTGAACCGAATTTCATACAGCTTACGATATGATAGGCTAGTTGAAAGCTGCCCAGGAAATAAAAGAAGGAGACGTGCAGGCGAGGGTTGTTCTTCACACGTGCGCACCATGTGCAAAACATGTGACGTCGGAATTTGCATACCGTGTTTTTCGATTTTTCATACAAATTAGTATTATTTTTTGTTACTTTATTTCAAAATATAAGTTGTGAACATGTGCACATTTTGTATTACACAAGCGCCTAGTGTAACCATATGGTAACAGTATTTGCTTTTGAAAAGTAAGCATTTTTTAAGACAAAAATTGTATAAACACGCCTCCATGTGATTAATAAAAACGAAAACAGTTAACAAATCTGGCAATTTAAAATAAAAATTAATTCGGGCGTTTAAGGGTTAATTTACTGTTTAATTATGTTTCAAAATTTATTGTTGAAATAGTCCTTAATATATTTTACTATACCAAAGTATATAACCTACTCACATAGAAGAGATACCTTTTGACATTTCAAAAATAAATGCAATGTTGCTAGGGTGAACGATTTTCATTTGACAATGATAACAGTATCAGCACCTATCAAGCACTTAAAAAAAATAATCATGCTCAGTTTTTATGAAGTCATACATTAAACTAACATTATTTTTGTATCCTATTTAGTCAGTTTACAGTAATTAATATCAAGTTTGAATTTATTTCGTATTTAAAAAAATGAAATTCATGAAGTTATAGCTATAGTTTGAACTTTATTAATCTTATGGTCCGGTTTCAGATAAGGGGTGCTGTAAGTTGAAAAATGTCACTTTTCTAAAATTACATTCTTATTTCCACCAATTATATAATTGAAAAATATCACTGTTAACCAAATAATTGTTCGAAATTGTGTTATTGTTTGGTAATTGTTAAGTTAATAAAAATTATAGTAGATATCAATTTTCAGCCTCCACGTTATACTTGTACATCATACGTAATACTACTAATATTAAAATATAAAAAAATTATTGGGAAATACATTATCCGGATAAATACGGACGTATATCCATAGTAAGTCAAAATAAATGCTAAATTTCGTTTTGCGTAGTGGGTGAATAATATTATGCTCGATATTACGTATATAATTTTGGCAACAAAACAATGTTTTTACCTAGAGATTAAAAACACTATAATCGTTTTTGAAAATATGAGTTGTTGTAAAATTAAATCACTTTTAGATACTATATTTTTTATTCATCACTACAAATATAAACAAAACTGCTGTAGCAATGAAAATTGAACATTAAAAAATGTACTCGAAGCTATTTTCAATAAGAAAACTGCCTACTGGGTCATTTCAATATCTTTTGTGTATTCCATAAAATCTGGTAGCTACCATGTTTTAAATGTCATTTAAAAACAAAATGACTATCTTGTTTTATTTGTACTAAAACCACTTTATTTCCATTTTTCCCATTGGATTAATATTATATCTATTTAGAATATTTCTACGATATCAAATTATTCGAAGAAAACAAAAAATGTAAATCTAAATTTTGAAAATGTTATGATATTTGTAACCGAAAAGATAACGTAAGTATTCGAACCTTCCTTCTTTGAAACCCCATTTTTGACACTGCTTTGAGCATCCCACAGTTTCTTCTATTTTGTTTTGTGAACCAAGCGCGCCTTTATTACTTTATAGCGGATTTCCTGCAACTATCAGTTTCTCTTCTCCTAATCTCAAGCCCCATTCGCTCATTCGTTATAGTTCACGTAATACATATAGTGCGAACATTAAGAGGTCGGCTTTTTGTTTGATTCTTCTAATACAAGGATACCGTGATAGTCCAGTCAATATTATAATTTAAAATGCTTAGTTGACGACAATTAACCACTTAATATTATAATTTCAACTAATAATCGTTAAAATGTGTTTAATAATTTTCAATTATTAAATAAATTTTCCTACTGTCTAACGATTATTTCTAACCCGCAATTATGGAGCGCCATCCTACTTTTTAAGATACTTTTTCAAATAATTCATTTTTTACGTCTTTGACTGAACTATAATTTTTTGAGACACGGTTATTTTACCAGCGCAAAAAGGTATTGATTCTCGGTTCGCTGATATCAAGAAAGAGCATAGTGTTTTTCTTAATAAATTAAAGGGGACATTAGAGCGACACAATATAATTTACGTGAACTATAGTCTATTTGAAAATCAAGAGAGAGTAAATTCCCAGAATAAAAACTAATTCGGTATGCAAAACTATAGTACAGTACGTGCGGTAAAACTTCAATATTTGTAATGCATTCTAAATGGTTTTTGTTAATTTCAATACAAAATTTATTACATTTCTTGGACTATCACATTATTTTATGATCTTTCATTGTTACTACAGTAGGCCTAAGAGGATTAACGTGCGTCATAGGCGTAACCAGAATAGAAAGGGATAATTGTTATTTAACGACCTCCGAATGGCAAGAATGGCAACCGCTTCTAATGGGCGGATGTAATTTCGGCCGGAAAAAGGGCAGGTACTAAAAGCCGGTAGGTAAATTCGGCCGGAGGTTTTAAGTTGCTTCCTTATCTCATAGGTATTTTCGGCCGCAAATCAAATAAAATAACAGAATGCTTTATATTAAAATATTTCTTTATTTCAATAAAATTATTACATCAACTTATTTCTATAACTTAGGTAAACTATAAATTTTTAAAAAACGTTTTGATGTGATACAGATTTAACGAAATTAATTCTAGAAATATTGTCAGATCGAAGCATATTTACCATGTTTTCGATAAATTTTAGTTTGTTTTTCACTTGTTTGTCTTTAATTTTTGCTGGAATATTTAAATTTTTTATTTTTAAATATGCATCGATCTGACAATCTTTTAATTTTTCTATAAAAATAAATATAGAAGGGTGACTTGAATAAAAACTAGAATTAAAGTGCGAATGGAATGATTCGCAGGCATTTGTGGTTCTTTTAATTGATGGGTTTTCATATGCCCATATATTTGGTGGAAAATGAGATTCTGGCGCTATGTAGTTTTCTAATAAATAGTCTGCGTATTTATCTATAAGTTTATGGTCCGGTTTGTATGACATGAGATCAAATATGAAACAATCTTCAACTTCAGAGGGGTCTAAATAAGTTAGCCCAAAAGTATGAGTAAGCCATTTGCTTTCCTCGCAGTTTTTATCTTTATACATTTGGGTTAACCCTAATGATTGTATTTTCCTATACCACGCCTGGTGCAAGTGGAATCTACAACCATTTAGTTTGGTTTTGGGAAAGACAACTTTTAATGCGTTATGAATTGCGATTTCAAAATCCACAAATACCTCCTTCGGTTCAAAAACAATATTATAAAGTTCAAAAATTTTAGATTTTACCAACAGAAAAAGTCTCATATATGTGTCACTGGTCTTATTGGGCAACAGACAATACAAAAGAGGAACATAATGCCCATTTTCCAGTCCATGGATGGTAAATAACTGATAAAAATATTTTGTACAATAAGAAAATGTGCCATCCATGTAAAAATCTTTCATTTTACATAAACTTATTATATTTGTATGGCAAGAAAAAACAATGATATTATCAGCTGTGCTGTTAATAAACAAAAAATTTTCACCTGTTGTGGTTTTCGGTCCATAACTATCGAGTACAGAATGTACATCGTGAATATCCTTAGGCAGGGCTGGTAAGAGCTTACGGCGGCTGTTGTACAAATTTCTTCTTATTAGACTGACATCTATCGATGACAAATTCTCTGGCAAATGCTTTGAAAGAACGCTTTTAATAATTTTTGAAGGTTTCTCCGATATGTCTTACTCAGCTTTGCGCTTGCATGAAGTCGTCACTATTTTTCTCTCCAACGTAGTTTCATCGGACTCGTGGTTGTGGATTAATTCACTTCTAGTAACTGAGTATTCCGCACCAACAGTGTACAGTTTGGCTAAACATCTTAAATTTTTCTTTATACACCTCCAACGTACTTCACCACTTTTTAATACGTCCTGTTTACAAAACTGAAACTTTTCTACAACTAGTAAGTCACAACCGCGTGAACTCTTAATTACTGAAACTGATGCCATCGTATACAAATAATATATTTTATGCTTTCTATCGACTAGTAGCTTAAAGATAAGTTATAATACTGACTAGCTATAATAATTTTATACCTGTTATTAGTGAATTTTATACATTTAAAGGAAACTATTAAGCGTAATTACCAATATTTTAATCTCATCGTAAACATCAACCCCTCGGCCGAAATTACCCCTGTCATAAATGGTACCCTTTGATTTATGCAGGTAGGCCAAGGGATTATTTTGACTTAAATAGTGCTTAAGTTTCTAGAAATGCAGTTATTTGATTTTCGATAAACGTGACAAATAGTAGTGACTAAAAATGGAAGCAGTTTGTGAGTATACGCCAATGAAATAATTAAAACTAGACCATTTATCGCTCAATGAAAAGAGTGCTGTAGTGAATGTGTACCACTATTTTAAACATCAAAATCCCTCAAACACTATTGACAGTGTAGTTGAAACAACATCTAAGGCAATGGGATATGGAAAATCTACAATATATAGAGTTCTAAAGGAGGAAAAATCAGGTGGAGTAACCTCACCAAAGCCGAAACCAGGTAGACCAAAACTATTAAAAGTCAACGTGGACGAGTTTTTTAAAAATGCTATTCGTAAGCTTGTTCACTCATTTTTTATAAACAAGCAAATACCAACTTTAGATAAAGTTTTGCAAGCCATTACGAATGATGTTGATTTACCCACAATAAGCCGGGATAAACTATGGAAAGTGTTACATGAGTTAAACTTTAAATTTGAAAAAATGGGCAGACACTCAATGATAATTGATTCTGAAGAAATTGTATGTTGGAGAAGACAGTACCTCAGAAGAATACAACAAGTTAAAGCTCAAAATAAAAACATTTATTATTTAGATGAAACATGGGTTAATGAAGGACATTGTGTAGGAAGAGTTTGGAAAGACAAAAATATAAAATCATCCCATCAAGCTTTTCTAGAAGGATATACTACTGGTTTTAAGGAACCTATAGGAAAAGGTAAAAGATTAATTATTTGTCATATAGGCAGTACAAACGGTTTTCTTGAGAATGGTTTACTCTTATTTGAATAAAAAAAAACCGTTGATTATCACGAAGAAATGAATGGAGACGTGTTTGAGGAATATTTTGAACAGATGATTCAATTCATACCAAAAGGATCGGTTATTATAATGGACAATGCAAGTTACCACTCCAGATTACTTGAACCTTTACCAACCACTAAATGGAAAAAGGATGAAATTGCAAAATGGTTATCTTCTAAAAATTTAGCCTTTGACAATACAATGCTGAGGGCAGAATTGTTAACTATTGCTAAAAAACATAAGCAAAATTATAAAAAATATAATATTCAGGAGATAGCCAAAAAACGAGAAATTGAAATCCTTCGTTTACCACCCTACCATTGTGAGATGAATCCGATAGAATTAATATGGGCTCAAGTTAAAGGTTATGTTGCCAGAAATAACACGACTTTTAAATTATCAGATGTTAAAAATCTCTTCAATAAGGCAATATCTGAAGTAACAAGTGAAAATTGGCAAAAATGTATTAGACACGTTACAGAAATAGAAAAAAAAATGTGGGAGCTAGATAACATAATTGATATTACTATAGAGCCCATTGTAATTTCTCTAGAATCAGATGGTGAATCTTCTGACACAGAGTGCGAGGAACCATAACTTTAAAATTATTAATTTATGTACTTTAATTTTATTTTTAGATTTTAATTTTTTAAGATTTAATATTGTCGTATTTTTTGCATGTTGCTCGTCAAATTTTATCCTTGCGGTTGGTTTTGTTTTTCTCATATACCTACTTAATTGTTTTTTTAGCTCCTCATATTAATTTATAAATAATTGTAATTATCTGTACATATTATATACATATTTTATAAATAAACATATGCCTAAAACAAAATGCCTAAAATAATATTGACTTTTTCTTCATTTTACCCAAATTAAATTACTACTTACGAATTATGTTTATCTATCTAAAATTGGTAATCTAGGTATAAATAACTAAAACAAATTAAATATTTCTATTTCCATATTAATTTAATTTTGAAAACGCACGTCTATGGTTTACTGCCTTTAACACTGATAACTGCAAAACATTTCTGGGAATTTACTCTCTCTTGATTTTCAAATAGACTATATACTTTTCATTTCATTGCTGTTGGTGGTCGAGATTGAACGTAAATGTGTCATCTGTGGTGAATTCTGTGAAAATTGTTATTGAGGTTAGTTTGCTACCCTAAATTATTATAGGTAAATATCTACTGCCTATAGTAATAATTAAAGCTTGGAAAATATGCAAAATGCATGTTAAGTGCATAT
This sequence comes from Galeruca laticollis, assembly GCA_963921935.1. NCBI lineage: Eukaryota > Metazoa > Arthropoda > Insecta > Coleoptera > Chrysomelidae > Galeruca > Galeruca laticollis. Next base: position 144,696,290 of record OY998181.1, read on the forward strand.
GTGCATATTTCGCCATTTTTTGAATAATGCATATGCAAAATAAAATAATGCATATTTTACCGTATTTTTGCAAAAATTTAATTTTTTAGTGCATTTTTAGAACAAGGCACAGTGCGACGGCTTGTCAGGTAGCCGCAATTCATCTTTGTATCGGGATTAGGACCCACTAATTACTATTTTACTGCCGTTCTTGTGTTAAACGACAGATGGTCTCATAAAATGGGATTATTTTTACATTTCTTTCAAATACTAATTCTTCACGTCCGGCTTAAATATTTCGGTGGTTGTAAAAACCATGGGTCGTAATAAAATAACCTTGCTAGCTGGTAAATGATATTCTTCATTCATTCCCGCTACCAGTTTTCAAACTATTAAATATGCTTTTGGGGAAGGGATTTCTTTTCCTTTGCTTGTCTTTAGAAAACATTAGTTAAAATTGATTTGGTAGTCCTTCTGTCAACAAGAGAATAATTTTGTGAATTGTGGAGTTTAAAGTTTTATCAAAGTTGCCAAAATGCCAAAACAACCAACCGAAAAAAATATTCTGCTAAAAAAGTGGATCAACAATAGAAAGGATTTAAAGATAGTGGATTCAACATCCGTTTTCTGCACAATTTGCGCTAAAACGGTAAGCTTAACAACTATATTATTGAAGGTGTTTTTGGTAAATTGAAATTTAATTGGTAGTATAATTTTTTTGCTAGAAATTCTAGTTTTATTAAATTGTTTCAAAAATGTGTCCGAAAAAGAAACAATTTAGCAATAATTGAGTATAATTTAAATATTTAATTAAAATAATTATTTAAATTTGTGTATTAAGGCACCTGTATCACAATAAATAATAATAGGTATTTTTTTTTCAAATCAAATGCGAGAAGAAATTTCAAATCGACCAACATTTAGGGACAGAAAGTCACAAAACAAAACAGAGTCACCGTAAGAAATTGTTACAACAATTATTAACCGGGGAGTCCAATAATAACCAACATTCTGAACAAGAAAATTTCTGCAAAGATTTGTGCAATGTATTTATTGGTTGCAATATTCCACTGTATAAATTGGATCAGCCATTGTTTCGAAATTTTTTTAAAGCACATTGTAAAGAAAATGTTAATTTGCCTTCATCCTCAAATCTACGAAAGAAATATGTTGATATAAACTACGACGCTGCTTTAACAAATATTAGAGATGAACTGAAAAACAAATCTTTGTGGTTTTCAGTTGATGAAACCACAGATGTTAAGGGGAGGTATGTAGCTAATCTAATCGTTGGCGCTTTAAATGAAAACGGTCAAGCAAAGGGTCATTTAATAAGTGTTAAGGTATTACAAAAAACATATTTAACTGCATATTTTGACCTATTTTTAGAGCATATTTGCATGCATATTTTGGTATTTTTTAGTGCATATTTTCCAAGCCTTAGTAATAATATTTTGTTAAATATAAAGAAAATGCAGTGAAGAATATTTTCTATAAACACTTTAGAATTCTCCACATACATTTTGGCGGGATGCCGGCCGGTCATATTGTTGCAACTACGAAACCACAAATTTACAGTCTTTGATTAGTAATGAATATAATTGCAATTGTACATTTTAAATAGGTAGAAGTTTAAAACCTTCATCTAACACTACCAAATACTGTTTTAAATATGTATTTAAACAGTAACTTTAATGAGTAAAGTAATAAACTTAATTAACGAATATTTGCGTACTGTTGGAGTTTGATATTGATAGAATGTTTTTTTAATTTTTTTTAGTAATAAATATATTATTTGATTTTAGATGCTGATTCGGATGGAGAGGGTAATTGAAGACATCTACCCCCATTATTTTCGGCTAGGCAGGGTATTACTTTGAATGTGGGTGCCTGTGGCGCGAAAAACGGACAATATCAATAAACCATTAGCGTTGCGTTGTTTTTTTAGTAACGGTATTTTTTAACAAGCGAGGTGTTTTTCCATAAACGGTGTTTTTTAACAACGATTGTTTTTTTTTCATAAGCGGAGTTTTTCAACAAGCGTGGTTTTTGCATAAGCGGAGTTTTTCAACAAGCGTGGTTTTTTCATAAGCGGTATTTTTTAACAAGCGTGGTTTTTTTACATAAGCGGTGTTATTTAATGACCGATGTTTTCTTCTATTAGCGTGAGTTTCGCGAATTGACATTTATTTTTACACAATGGTAGATTTTACCATAGTACGACTTGAAAATGGATTCTACACAGTTGTATCCAGAGAAAAATCTTTTCTTAACAAAGGCGATTCGATTATAAGTGTCGTCCCGAATGCTGATATTGGCTGTTTACTACATTTGGTTGATAAATTGAATGAAAATCTACCAGTGGTCCTAATAAAAATTGATTCGCATGCAGACAATTTAAAAAACCCAGATAACCAACGTTTGGTCGAGTTTGATCTTCCTCCATTACTTTTGAAGAGAAATATTGTACCACGAGACCGTTCTCAAACACAAAAACCTAATTTCGATTAATAAAAGGTTTGCTCTTGACGATATTGATAGTGACAAATGTAATTATTCCTTCCTCTAAGTTAAACTGCACCAATGGCAAGTATTACCATCAAGTAGATGCATCTCAACGTTTAGTGAATGTTAAATGTTTTCACGGCGACGAAGTACTGTTGCAAAATTTATTATTCAACAACCTAACCTGCCATATACATTGTTGGAAAAACGACATCTTGTGAGAAACTGGACAATGTACAAACTTTTGTTGAAGAAATTGGGTTTGGGAGGCAGGGAGAAAGCAGTGACGGAGATTTAGCTACGACTCTGTTTAGACATTGTCGCAACATTGCGCACCTCAGTGATTCGGGGGGACCAATGAAGAAGATTTGCTCACACTTAATCGTATGGTTAATGGGCGGGCGCGCGGAAAGGGTAATTGTCAATGCGGTCAAACGTTTGCGCGGCGAAGATATGTTTCGAGTGATGTTGTGTGCCATGCTAGTGGTGGACATCTCGGGGGAGATGTCCTCTACTTACAACGTCACTAGGAAAGGTCACACATCCCATAATGCTTCCGAGTACTTGCTCGGAGGGATGCTTAACCCTTTCGAGACGGCTGACGGCAAATGCCGACGGTACGAAATTGGTCCACCGGCCCAGTGTCGGCTATATACGACAGGGGTGGAACAAACTCATCGGACCAATGTTGATCATTTACGACACCTTTAAAAATTAAACTTGTCAGAGAGACCAGTGTCGGCTATATCTGTTCAATTTACATGTCCCCACAGACCAGTGCCTTCAGAATCCGACACCGTCGAGTATAGACGACAGCGGGCGCTCGGTATTTTTCGGTGCAAAACAACGTGTGTTGGAAGACCAAATAGTTTCGTCTTGTTATTTGATGTACGTAGTTGTCAAGCTTAGTTTTTTGCGGTTTGTTATTGTTATTCAAAACATTGTGCGATATGGAAAACGCTGAAGCCGGTTCCTCTAAGGAAAGAAAAGCGCGAAATAAACGTAAAATAGATGAAGGAGGTGCGAATTATTGTGGTCTGACTGCGAAGGAAGTCCGAAATATTTCAAATGTTCTGAGTTCTGATGAAGACGAGCCCGAGGAACCCTTTGCTGATAGTGGAAGTGAATTTGTTCCCAGTTCGGACAGCGATTTATCAGAGTCTGAACAAATGTCTGATGTTGATTCAGATCAAGAGCAGGACTTGGGGCATGTGATAGAAATCGACGAGCAAATGGATTCTACAGCAAATAAGACACTTGAAATACAGTGGACGGACAAAGAGTTCATTCTGCAAATATTTGTATTTGATGATAGTAATAGCGGGTTAAAAAACGATAATTTGAATAGTCAGAGTAGCGAAGTAGATTTTTTATGAGTCTTTTATCTGAAGATGTCGTAAGCGATAACCGAAAGAACATTTTCTGTTGAGACTTTTTTGTTAAAAACATCATTTAGGCTAACACTATCGTAATATAAACTTAATTCTCCAAAAAAAAAGTATTCGGGCGCTAATGGGTTAACAAGAAATAAATTATACATACAAAAACTGGTAACACGGAATACGATAAGAAATTCTATACAGTCACAATGTATACATATTATATATAAAATTTGCCACCCTTCCCTTAGAAATGACAGTTTGAGAAAGCTCTACAATCTATTGTTAGATAATTCATATCGACATCAACTTCTGAAAGAATTAATTTTTACAACTTCGAAATACCGTGATCGGGGTGACATTGCTCCTATAGTGGAAAACAATCCACAGCCCCTATAAAGAATAAGGTATGTCAGCATCCCTTACATTAAAGAAATTACACCTAAAATTACAAAAATACTAAAAAATGAAAAAGATCTAGTAATAGCTAATAAAACCATTAAAACGGTTAACCGAATTTTCAGTAAAACTAAGGATATAGTGCACAGAGATTGGAAGTCCAACACAGTATATCAAATTTATTGTGGAAATTGTGATCAGGTTTATATTGGTCAAAGTTCAAGACCACTTAAAGATCGCATAATATCCCACAAAAGCGACATAAAATTAAAAAAGGAATCTTGTGCTTTGGCTACGCATCACCTAGATACGGGACACAGTTTCAAATTTGACGCCGCCAAAGTTTTGACTTGTGAAAGTAACCTTTGGCCATGAACAAACGTTCAGACATAAAAAATCTGAGTACTATTTATTCACACATCCTTAATTTTGATTACAACAAAAATTGAGAAACAACTAGCCTAGCAGACACCTTTTTACCTATCATCATCTTCACAGCTCGTGGTTTAAACACATTTCCCCTCCGCCCTGCATGCTAGTGACAGTGGTTTTCAGGATGTGGGGGAGAATGACATGAAATTAATCTACCTATTCATGTTCTGGGTTGTATGATTCCCTCGTCAGACGGTAATAGCAATTAATAGTGAGAGGATTAACCGAGTATGTTTTGTACTGATGTTTTTTTACCATGCAACACAGTTGTTTTTAATCACTTTCTCTTTCGTTGTGAACTAATTTTGAGTTAAGAGTAATTAACTAACTTTTTCGTTTCACAAGGCCTTTTGGTTTTTCAAAAAAGAATAACATTTATTTACAAAATTCATTTCATTCTTTTTGGTGCTATAAACGACAACACATTTCACATTTTATTGTTTGTAAAAGATCAAGAAGTGAGTGGTTTCTGTGCAATGGTATCCTTTGGGGAAAAAATTATTTAAGGATTTACCTCGATTACTTGTAAGTAATAATTTTAATTATTATTTTTGCCTATTTAACTTGTATACATTTTTGTAGTTGACTGATGAAGAAATAAAAGATATTTCGAAAGCTTTCAACATTAAGTAAAAAGAGTTTACTTCTTCCTGTAACTTTATAACTATTCTGGTTTTAATTAGTTCAAGCCGACTATCTTTTACTCGCTCTCTCTCTCTCTCTCTATATATATATATATATATATATATATATATATATATATATATATATATATATATGAAGAAGAAGTTGAGTATTAGTCGCTCGCAGTGTGATAAGAAATACATCGGTCAAACTAAGCGCAGGCTTAAAGACCGTATTTGCTCTCATAAAAGTGATATTAGAAATTGCAGGGAAACTTGCACCTTAGCAAGTCACACTTTGTCTATGGATCACATACCTGACTACGACGGTGTCACTGTTTTGGATCGCGAGTCCAATCTCACTAAGAGATCATTTTTGGAGATGTCTCACATTTTCAAAGAACCTAAAGCTGTGAATGCCAGAACTGATATCGATAACCTCAGCATTATTTACTCTTACCTTCTTAGTCTTCCGTCTCATATTACAAACACTAACTTTAATATTTCCCAATAAATTTCAGTTGTTACACCTTTTCCTCTTTCACTTATATTTCAATACATATTCGCATCACTGAATCTTGTTGACAGAATTTTATTTCTGTGGTTGTGTCAGTTGTCAAATTATTAATAAAGAAATTCCTCGTGTTCCTGAACATGTGATTGAATTAGTTTTATCTTTTCATTTTAATATTAATTTTAATCATTGTACTTGTGCATCAATATAATACATTTATCACGTGTTGTGATGATTTCGTAAAAATAACGTCAGTTATGTACATTTTATTCGCATCAAACATATTTAACCTCACTTTCGTAAGTAATAATTTTCAATTCTTGTTATTTGTATTGACATTCAATAATTTATTGTAGAGTTCCTGATGAAGAGTCAATAAAGTCTCGAAAGCTTGAACAGAATAAAGAGTCCACTTTTTATTTCTCCTTTGGCTGAAGACCCTATTAAGAATTTTGATTAATTTATATATATATATATATATATATATATATATATATATATATATATATATATATATATATATATTGAGATAATTAGTTTATTTATTTATGTATGAATATTATCATTATTCAATTTTATTTTCCATACGTTGGTTCGTCAATTGTTGTGATATTTTATTTTTATTTATTTATTTATGATTCTAATTATTTACATTTATTCGGTTTATATTTTTATAATTTTAGTTGTTGAGCGCCAGATGAAATTAGTCTATCAATTTTTTGTGTGTTATTATTGTGAGCCAGCTATACTCAGCCTATGAGGATGAAACTCTTAACCATAGAATTATGGTGGTTGAGGATACGTCTTTTACTTTATAAATTCAAACTCGATATAATCTTAATTGTAATATGTAAATAAAATAATAAACACTCAAATTATTATGTTCCAATAACTTTACAAATAATTAAATATCTAATACAACCCTGTATTTTCTGGTTATCTTATAGGAATAGAGAGGGCAACACTAAATAAATCAACTAATGTCGATAAGAGAGATCTCTTTCTCTATAGTTATTTGGTTCTGTGTCATAAATATTAACCTATTTTCAAATGTATTATTATTTAATAGTAAATAATAATTTCTTAATTGACCAATACAATTATCGTTATTTTTTTAAACACAATTGAAACTATTAAAGAAATTCAGATATTTGACAAGATTATAATGCTGGCACAAATTATAAATCTTTTCACATTCGAGAGGTAAAATGTTTTGATATTGTGGTAAGTACTGATTGTTCAATATTAATTTGCTAATATAAGATTTTTTTTTCATTATTCGGTTCGTTGGTGATTTATATGGAAGTTATTAAATATTCATGAGTGAACTTTATAAAAAAATGTGAAAAGTGTACAAAATTCAATTTATCGGCTTTAATAGTTAAATGGAAATTTTAACAAAGAACGAGTAGAACAAAGCGGTTTGCTAAAGGTACAATAAAGACTTGTAGTTTGTGAAAATCTTTGAAGCCGGGATCGATGACCATGATCTACAGCATCCAGCAAGATGCTGGAAGGTATTGAGTTGGTTATTAGGCTTTCTTGAACAGTTATGTAATTAATATAAATATCAGTAGGAATTGGTGATAGTTTTCGAAATTTTGTCATGGATAGGGTTCAAATGATTTGGAAATAAATTTTTGTTATTGAAAAAAATATAAATTAAAATAAAAATACGATAATTATTTTGTTTTATAATTTTTAGTTCCAAATTTTTCACGCACACGAACTCAAACAATATAGGAATATATTTTGTATTTTTTTTGTAATGAATAACGATTTTTTTCCAAATTTCTAAAATTCCAAATAATTAAGAAAATTTATTTAAATACAAATTTTTTTCGAACGTTTTCCAAATTTTCAATATTTTTCTTAAAATTCACAGTAATTAATATCAAAACAATATAGTATTTCATTCAAATATTACGAATAAAAAATAATAACTAAAAATTACGTTTATTCTTTTAATTCTAATTAATTTCCGGTCCTGTCCTGGCAAGCAAAAGGCACAGTGAATGTAATGTGACGGTAGAGAATAAGGCCGCGTTTACACCGGAGCTGACAACATTGCTGCCAGCAAAAGCTGACAACATTGCTGCCAGCAAAAGCTGACAACATTGCTGCCAGCAAAAGCTGACAACATTTACAAAAATCGTACTTTTAATTCCGTCAACATTTGCTGCCAACAATGCTGTCAGCACCGAAAAGTGTTGGCAGCATTTACCCACCAGTAGTCGGTAAAGATCAAAGAATGTTGTCCAACATATGCTGGCAGCAATGTTGACGGGACTAAAAGCGACCGTCAACAATGTTGGCAACACTTACCTTAGCGCACGTGGTTGGCCGCCATGTCGTTCCGACAGCGTCAGTACTCTAGTTGCGACTGTTGATGGTAGTACGTCTGTGTTGTTTGGTGTCCGTGTTTCTCAACTCAATATGAACAGCGACAGCATTGAGAGTGAAATTGATTGGTCGCGAAAAACAGTCATGCAATTGATTGACCTATATCGAGAGCAACCAGTTCTTTGGAATCCGATGGACCCTGATTATAAAAATAAAAACCTAAAGAACTATGCATGGAATGACATTTCGCGGGAGAAAAAAGCCAGTAATTCGGAAGTACAGGCAAAAGTGAAAACATTGTTGGCACAGTTTCAAAGAGAACTTAAGAAGAAGAAGAGTGGTTCGGGGGCAGACGAGTATAAAAGCAAGTGGTGTTATTTTAAAGCGATGCTGTTTTTAAAGGATAAAACTACTGCACGGAAGATTAAAGAAGCTTGGATTGCCACTGACGACAAAGAGGCTGCCGATGAAACAGTGCAGGCAAGTAGTTAACAACTTAAGATTATTTTATCAAATTGTCACATATTTTAATGTCACTTTTATAGGTTAAAAAAGTTAAACATAAACACAACGGTCTAAAATTTGTTACAAAATATATAATGTAATTAACACTACTTTAATTGTTACTTTGTTATTGTTGTTAATTCAACTATACGTTATAATATGTGCAAACGTCCTTATGTACATTTGTATCTTAGGCCTAGTAGTTGTTTTGCCATGGCACTGAACCCTCTTCACTTTGAAAGTAAACACTGATTTCATCACGTATTTGTTTGGCCAGCTGGGAAGGTTTTTTTGGAATCTTCTTTAAACGAAGTAGAGTTTCTCTAGGCATTCCATCAACTCTCCATTGTCCTGGCACTAATGATCCTGTAGCTAGGTCCTCGACATCAAAAGCTCCGGGAGGTGTATACGTTGAAGCTGATGACATACTTCTTCGCAAAAAGTTATGCAGGTGACAGCAGGCTAAAACAACTGTGTCTGCCCGCTCTGGTTCCAATAACATTGGTTTCCTCAACACACGGAAAACCACACTCATTATTCCGAATACATTTTCCACTACTCTACGGCCCCTGCAGTGGCGATAGTTGAAGACACGTTTTACACTTGCCTTATCATGCAATCCAGGAAACGCCTTCATGATGTTAATTTTTAAAGGAAAGGCATCGTCAGCCAGGAAAAAGTAGGGTACCGGTAAGTACTCCCTTCCTGGAAGGAAACTTGGGTCGGGAAGATTCAAAGTCTTATTTTGAAGGTGTTGTTTTAAGGTACTATTGTCAAACACTCCACCATCAGATAACCGTCCTTGGCAACCAACAGAGACGTAAGTAAAGCAATAATTTGCATCAACAACAGCCAGGAGGACAATGCTGAAATAACCTTTGTAATTGAAATATTCACTTGATGTGTTGATGGGTGCCTGTAGCATCACATGTTTCCCATCCATGCTTCCAATGCAATGCGGAAAATTCCATTGCGAGTTGTACTCTTTGGCATGATGTAGCCATTCTTCTTTAGTATTCGGCAACTGCAAAATGAAATGTATTTTAAAGGGGTCAGTGATCCATACAGTCAAGATATAAGTGCCAATATACCATAATCTTATAAAAAATAAACGTTTATTTCAGCAAAAGATTTAAAACTAGTGATTTTTACCTACTCTGTCAACTCAAGGTAATGTCAACTGTAATGTAATGTGGTTTTATTTTTAGGAGGACATTGCAGAGGAGGGCAATGACACATCAATCACAACTGCCGACAACACACCTAAAACAGGAACGGATCCTCCTCGAAAATTGACGAAGAAGAGGAAAGCTTCAATGGTGGATGAAGCTTATCAAGTAATGAAAAAAGTGTCTAGCCAGTTAAATCAGCCAGGAATTGAAGACGAGTTTGATATCTTTGGAAAAAACGTTGCGTGTCAATTACGAAAAATTATAAACTCTCGGGACCAAGCACTTGCAAAACACAGGATTAATACCATTTTGTTCGAAATGGAACTTAATCAGTTACCGATGGGTCCAGAGCCATCAAGATCAACCAGTGCATCTTCCTACATTCAGTCATACGATCCATCAACATCTAATGAAATCCATTCATCCATCAACGCTGCAAGTCCCATTTCTGCTCAGTGGGCTCCTCAACATGACGAGTACAATGATGCTTATTGTGATAAAATTATTCAATCTATCGGTTTATCATCAAATAGTAACTAAATTTCTATGGAAATAAAGCTGTTTTGATTTGATATGTATTATTTATGTATGTCATTAAACTTTGAGTGAAATATTCACTAAGTTTCTTTAAACCAACCAATTTCCCAAACAACTATTATTAGCCTACTAACAGCATAATATAACCAATCACATATGTATTTGATTTTTGGATATGGAGGGAGGCAATCATGGGACACTTGGTTATATACAAGTATTCACTTACCTTTATATTATCCTTCAACTCATCAATCAAAGCTGCACAAACTTCAGGTATTATTCCAGAAATTGTAGATTTTGACACTTTAAACAGGTAACTGAGACTAGAGTAAGAGTCTCCACTGGCCAAGTATCTCAAGGTCACTGCAAGTCTTTCTCGTGCAAGTATTGCTAGCCTGTAATTGGTGTCTTGTCTCGCAATTTTAGGTCCAATAGCTGTGAGAAGGTTTTCAAAGTCGTTACTTGTCATCCTCAAGAAGTTTTTAACGCTGCCGTCACACCTCAACTCTCTTGACAATGGATTAATATCGTCCTGATTTAAATCTGAAAGTAAGTCACTTCCACTATACACAGATCTGGCCCTAAGGGAAGGCCTTACCCAATATCTCTTTGGTCTTTTCTTTTTACCTATGATGACGCACGCTGCTGCTACCGCCGCAAGTTGCTCGAGTGTTGACATCTCGGAATGCCGAATGCAACTAAACGCACCAAAGCGCTAAAATGTTGTCAACACATGTTGATCAGTCTAGGGAATTCGCCAACATTTGCTGCCAGCATTTGTTGATAGCAATGCTGCCAACAAAAGCTGGCCAACATTTGCTGACAGCATTTGGTGTAAACGCGGCTTAAGTGAAAATTTGTTGAGAATTAGCGAACAATAAATACGGAAAGTCATAACACACAAAAGATAAAGCAACCAGGAATAGAAAGACGTAAGTAAGCTTGCATGAATTATAATTCTGAAAGCAAAAAACAAATAAAATGGGAAACAAATGAGCAATACTGAAATTTATCAATTTTAACAAGAAATAAATTATACATACAAAAACTGGTAACACGGAATACAATAAGAAATTCTATACAATCAGAAAATCAATAGTACAGGAGCGTAATAAACAGAAATTATTTAAAAGAATAAAAGGAATCAGTCACGGTAAGAAGTTAGCTCGCCTGCGGGTTAAGGGTGAACTTAGTAGCTCTGTAATAAAGACTGTTTGCGAGACACTTGAAATCCGGCGCTGAAAAAGAAAGAATGGGGGAGATGGATGGAATAAGAAGAATATTTGAATGTCTGACTGATAAAATGACAACCATCGAAAACAAACTAGAAAATAACATGGAAGAAATAAGAGAGCTGGAAGAGGAAAATAATTGGCTGAAACAAATGATAAAAACACAAGAAAGAAGAATCGAAATGATGGAACGAGAGACAAAAATAAACAATATAATCATACAGGGAATAGAAGATAGTGAAGAGGAACGATATGGAGACACAAAAATAAAAATCGAAGGAATTTCAAAAGAAGCAGGAATAGAAGTCAATCTAAAAAATGAAGTAAACGATCTACGAAGAATAGGAGAATAGTAGAACTAAGAGACCAATAATTATAAAGCTCAACCAATGGGAAAAGAAGCAGGAAATAATGAAAAAAGAGAAAAACCTAAAAGGAACAAATATTTGGATAAATGATGATTTGCCAAAAAGATTACAGGAAGACCGGAAATACATAATGCAGTTTATGAGAAGAGCAAGGGAAAATGGAAGTAGAGCATACTTTAACCCTTTCGCTACTGTGGGGAACTAAAGTTCCCACTAAAACCTCTTTTTACACTGATGGGAATAAAAGTGGACAAATTTACAAGCAAATCGTAAATATCAGTAGTTTATAACTCGATAGTCAATAGTCGGCAACATTGTATCAGCAGAACAGACGTTTGTTTACCTTAGTTACCATTTACATCGTGGCACGTACAAGGCCAAATTGATTTAGACGTACAATTTTTATATTTTTGGAGTGGTTCTTCGTAGTAAAACTTGTGGGACTTTGTGAAACGTGCAAATAGTAATTAATACGACTATGGGTAAGTGCTAATACTAAAACATTATGCAAAAATTTGTTTTTGTTGGGAATTTTATGTGGGTGGGCATTTTTGGTCCCATCCGTAAATGTACTCGGGTCCTAAAGTTCCCATCGGTTTGTTTCAGTTCGGAGTTGGAAGAAACCTCTCAGTACTAAAGAATTGGAGGAAGAAGCAAATAATGTATTTGATTCAGAAAATTCAGACGAAGAGCCATATGTGGGGTCAGACGAATCAGAATATCTACCCAGTGAAGATAGTGGAGAAAGTAATGACGAACAAAGCCATTATAAAGACGAAAACTTAGAAGAAAGTAGTGAAGAAGAGGACATTGAAGCGATAAACTTGAGAAGTGAGCATCTAAACGATGAGGGCACCGAAGGAGAAGATGTTAGTGCTGAGGAGGATATTCCTGAGCAAGACGTTGTTTTATTATGGAAGGAACCTACAAAAAATTTCAAACCCAGAATGAAATTACCAGAGAAAACCGAAGGAGTGGTTCAGTTGAATTTGACTCGAGAATGTTCTGAAGAAGAACAAATATGGAACTATATCAAGAGATACAAAAAGACATAGTAAGAAAAATTAAGGAACAAAGATGAAAATGGTTGGGACACATATGGAGAGCAGGTAAGAGAGCAAAAATATACTCCATGATAGAGTGGAAGCCCTTAAGTAAGAGAAGAAGGGGAAGACCAAGGATAACTTGGTTGCAGGAAATCTCAAGACTATGGGAATTAGATACTGGGAAGAGAAAACGCAGGACAGGAAGCAATGGCAACAAATAGTAGAAAAAATATGAAAAAGTAAATGTGGTCTGATCCACCCTTAGAAAAGTATCTAGAAAGCTCGTAAGAGCGGCGCTACTCCCACGGAAGTGTTAAGCCACTACATATATAATATATATATATATATATATATATATATATATAAGTTTTTTTTAAATATCCTTTATACATATACTTTTTCCATCAGTGATCAATAAGAAATTATTGTTTTACTTCATTTAACACAATAGTTTATTGTTTATTTTTTTAGGTTATATTGCTATCATTAGAACAGTTTATATAAGAAAAACTTTACCTCACAGTTCGTAGTCACTCTTAAACTCAGTTCTTCAAATGATATTCCTTTTTTTATTTCCTTTAATTTTGAATAGGATGTCCAAATAGCTCAAATTTATAATTTACAATTCTTTTTATTTCAATCTAATTCGTTAATATTTTAACTTTGATTTTGCTATTCATTCACTATTATACAACATTCAAGTTTTTTCTCCTTCTTATAAATTTCAACAATTTACCTTGATTAATAATTATAAAGTATTCTTCTCAGCTTCAGCTTTTCGTTTATATAATTTAACTTCTTTGTAGATTCTTTTTACTTGATTTTTCTATTAGGATAATTATTTTTACATCTCTCCTTCAAAAATTCAATCTGTCATCAATGTTTATTTTTCCTAGCAACCATCCATGACTTGTTATTCCTACTAGATTGATATTTTATTTCATGTAGAGATTAAGTAAGGACTTCGCGCACTACTCTTGAACACTTTAAAATTTCTTATCTAATTATTTTTTTTACAAATTAACATTAACACTAATAATTATTGGATTCATAATAATTATATCAGTAAAATTTATATTCTCTCAACCACCTTTATAACTTATTTGAGGAGAGTTTTCATTGAATTTATCATTTCAAACCTATAAATTTTATTTTAGTCCAATATATATATATATATATATATATATATATATATATATATATATATATATATATATAGCTGAAAAGCGAAAAACGATTGTTTCAGTGTCTCGCGTCATTGTAAAGATCGATTCTTTTCATTCATTTAGTATTGATGAATGTTGTACTTAACCTGACATTTTCAGTTTCCGCCATTATTCTCACAAATCCGCGTGGGTGTGTGGATTTTCGATTTTTAATGTTTTACCTTTTTACTTTTTAATAATGTTTTAAATTTGAACCAGTAGTGGCCAAATGTATTGCCGACTGGAACTATTTCTTAAATGACTTGCTGTTGTACACTTTTCCTGTATTCAAGATCTATGATGCAATCTCAATCAATGTAAGTTGTAGAAATGTTTGTGAGAACACTTTTTATAATTTATGTTTTTCTTTCCTTATTGTAGTTCCCTGATGATGTAAATAAAGATTTACGAAAGCTTGGAGAAATGAATAGAGTGTATTTTTCTTCTTTTGCTGCAATCCCCAAAAAAGATATTTTTCAATTTGTATATATATATATATATATATATATATATATATATATTATATAACGACTGAAAAATGCTATATAGGTGGGGAAACGGGGATTTCAGTCCAAAGAATCAACGCCAAGATCTTTTATTTACAAAATGCCGCCAAGCTTTCGTGTCCTTTTGACACTTCTTCATAAAATGTTATTTAATGAAGCTAAAGTTCTACATACTGAACAAAATATGTCTAAATAATAGTATGAATAAGAAAATCTTAGTAATATTTATAGCTACCTTTTGAATATTGAACAAAATAGATAATTTTTCATTATTTATATGATTATTTCATAAAAATTAAATTCACTTCTATTAAGGTCAAAATATAAGAAATTATTTGTCAAAGTCATTTTCACAGGTTATAATCTAACCTTATTTCCTTTTCTATTAACGTCAAAAATAAATTATCTGTCAAAGTCATTTTATAAGGTTATAATCTAACCTCAAATTCAAACTTCATTAAATAATTATAAAGTAACCTAAAAAAATTAAAATAACTAAGTAACGAACAAACAAATTATGTATCGATTTGTCTCATGTGAAATATGACATCAAGTATATTATAATTATATTTATTTTTACATTTACAAATTTTTTAATGATTATTTATATTGAATTTACTTAAAATATTTTACATGTAAGTACTTATATTTATTTCTCTATTTTTAAATCATATTTATATTTGTATATATATTATAGTGCCCTGAAGAAGTGTCAAAAGGACACGAAAGCTTGGCGGCATTTTGTAAATAAAAGATCTTGGCGTTGATTCTTTGGACTGAAATCCCCGTTATCCCCACCTATATATATATATTTATCACATTGCCGCATTCCCCAATAAAAAAGTTACTATATATATATATATATATATATATATATATATATATATATATATATATATATATATATATAGTAACTTTTTTATTGGGGAATGCGGCAATGTGATAAAGAAAACTCTGTTTAGTTTATCCTAAGCTTTCGTCTATATATATAGTAGTCTTTTGCTGACTAGTTAGAAACAAAATCGAAAAACCAATTTATTTGGGAGAAGCAGCAAAACGAACGTGTACTCTTATAACATTATATTTCCAATATTTCGACAATGAATATTGTCATCATCAGGGAGCTACAATATAATTAAATACTTAAAAGTTTTGAATAAATGAAAAAACCTAACCCTACTTACAATGTTAGCGAGGTTGTACGTATTGATGAATAATATCCAAAACTTCAAGCATATTCATCAACCATAACAGCACAAGAGGTTTCCTTACAGAAAAGAAAATAATAAAAATAAAACTTACCACCTATTGGTGTTGTCCTCTTTTAGCCTGTGCTTTTTTACACGCGATAACTGCCTGGATGTGTTCACAGCCGCGGGACGGATGAAGTGAGAGTTCATGCTGTTTGGTGGCTCTGAGCATATTCAACTCCTTGTTATAAATAACCTACCAAATGATAACAGCAGGCAACTGTTATATGAAAGAAAAAGAATTTTTTTGCAAGAAGAAAAAAATTTTAACAGTAATTGGACATCAAGATCCAAAATTTTAAATATTAATCTCATTGCTAGTTTTGGTGCAACATTTGGTATCCCACTTTGCAATTTTCTAACTACCCTGGTATGTTTGACATATAATAAAACAAACTCGTTTGAAGAGAATACGACTGAAAGCAGGTATGGTAAAGTAAAAAACATTACTGTCTATCCAAAAACTAGATACACTTGAAACAACCGAATCAGTTTTAAATATTCTCTGTCAAAATGTAGTACTGGTGAAGTTAAAAAAACCAAAATGTGTTTCCTTCAGGAGGGATTTTAGCTAAGTATTAATTTTATGTTGTTAATTTAAACTCAATTTTGCAATTTGTCAATTTTTCAATGTTTCAATTTTTCAATGTTTCAATTTTTTACTTGTTCACTTTTTCAATTTTTTGGTTCCCTATTGCATTTTAATTCAATGTTGAGGCATTGATTTTAGCTCTAACTTAAGTCGGATGTGATTACTATGTATCCTGTTTTCTTTGATTTCTTATAATTCTAACATACAACCTTGAAAAAGAAAGAAATAGTCTTTCGAAAGCGCTCGGTTTTGTATAACAAGAATATAAATATTATTTAGGCTGCAATCCCCGTGATATTTTCAATTTTGTTTGTTAATAGCTCAGCCGTGATTACTTGTCTCTCTCTCTCTCTATATATATATATATATATATATATATATATATATACAAGGTGATTCATTACTAATTGGAAATAATTTAATAGTAGAATCCTGACTTCAAATTATGAAGATTTGACCCAAAACACCTAAATAAAATGTAGCTGCTTACCGAGTTACGGGGTGTTTTGTTTACAAATTTAAAAATTCACTTGTCCAAAACATCGACTTAGTTAATACACATCAAAATTGGGCAGCTTCGTATTTAACTTGAAATACCTCGAGAAATATTGACTTTATCGTTATGAAAAAAGAGTACCTTATTTACGTAAAAAGTATTAGAGAATCAAAAAATTGTACTAAAATTCCTATTCCGCCAGTAGCGTAGAATTTGGGAACGATTAATCTGTCACTTGCCCCTGCCGTACGCCTCTGGTAGTAGCCAGAAACGTTTGTTTATATTAATTTGGTAGGGTGTACAGTAGGGTGGAGCGAAAAAAGTTATTTTTGAATTTTAACAACGGCTAGTGCCAAAAAGTTTCCTTTTTATGAGTTGATTATATGGTAAAAATTTCAAATTTTTTATACATGTTTTTCAGGGGTCACACTACTGGCGAAGTTTCCCAATATATTAAAAATAAGTATTTTCTGCAACAAGTGGCAACATAGCCAAAGCCATGGCTCGCGGTATCACTCGGTAATTGTCGGTTTATCAGAAAATAATAAATAATATTGCGTCAGGCAAGTCGAGTAATCGCACGTTGAGTGTTGTTCGAGCTGTTCTGTTGTAAGTAGTGCTAAAATTGTTTTAAAAATAACTATGCCGAAAACGCGGAAAGACCTACTTTGCACCGTTTTTGGGGCTTTCAAACAACTTAATAGTACGGTTTTGCCCACTTTCTGTGATGTTATGAAGCATTATTTGTATGTGAGGTTCGAATTATTACAAAAGTGTAAAAAAGAGCCAACTTTTCCTGAAGTTGCAAACATTGTTTTGCGAGATGTTAAAAGTATATGGGACAAAGCTTGTTTGCCATATTTGAGTGACCGTAGAATTTTTCAAATGTTAAAAGACTATTTTGAGAAGTATAAAAAGGTTAAAAAATTGCCGGCGTCTAGACGGAACCCAAAGGCCAAATTATTTTTCAATAGAGCTCAAAAGAAACTGTTTGACATCAGTTTTTGTAAATGTTCTGATTTTAAAAAGTGCTTGTGTTTGTACAAAGTTCCAAGTAAAGAGCAAGAATTTTTAGTAGATCAGCGGCGTGAAAGGCAAATGATTATTGCTGGGTTGTATGTGGTAACCAGTAAACTATTACAGAGACGCGTTGCCCGAATAAACAAAATCGAGGAGAAAAAGCAAAGAGGTTTCCAAGTTAAACTTGACATTTGTTAATTCTAATGATTTAGATGAGGATAAAAGTTCGAGCAGTTTGTCAGAATTAGATGATCGTGAATTCGTTCCCGCAAAAAGCATGAAACCTCTTTCAGAAGCATTAGCTATTCCCAGCACATCTCAAATGCGAGTTAACATTAACAAATTGGCTGTAGTATGTGATAGAACGGGAATTTCAGACAGGGATGCTGCAATGTTGTCAAGTGCAGTTCTTCAGGATGTTGGAATAATAACTCTAGAAGACCAGTCCAAAGTTATAGATAGAAGTAAAATTAGGAGAGCAAGAAAAAATGTTAGAAAGGCGATTCAAAACAAAGAAGTTATAAGTGACATTGAAGGAATTTATTTTGACGGTCGCAAGGACAAAACCATTACTTTTGGGACTATTGAACAAAAAATGCATAAAAAAATTATTGTCGAGGAACACATTGTGGTTTTATGTGAACCTGGATCAAGATGTTTGTCCAAGAGCCGGTACCGCTAAGGAAATTTCATTATCTTTGTTTAATTTCTTAATGGAGAAAATTATGTTGGATAGTGTAGTTGTTATCGGCTGTGATGACACTGTTGTGAATACGGGACGGAAAACGGAATAATAGTGCAGCTTGAAAAGAAATTTAAAAAACCACTTCAGTGGTTTATTTGCATGCTTCATGCGAATGCATTGCCATTAAGACACCTACTCCTGTTTTTAGATGGCCAGACAGCAGGGCCGCAGGGGTTTTCCGGAGAAATTGGAAAACTTTTGGAAACATGTGACAAACTACCAGTTGTACAATTTCAACCCATAGAAGGCGAATTGCCCGACGTTGATGTTGCTGTATTAAGTACCGACCAAAAATATTTATATGAAGCATGTCATGCAATATCTTCTGGAATCTATTAATTTGATTTATCAAAGAGAAACCCAGGAACCTTGGCTCATTCTAGATGGCTTACTTGTGCCAACCGAATTTTACGTTTATATGCAGAAACGGAAGTACCTTCAACAAATCTTAAGATTCTTAGTTCTTTTGTGATTAAGGTCTACGCACCGACTTGGTTTGACATAAAAATAAAATCATCTTGCTTAGATGGCCCAAAACATTTATTAGGAATGATTCAGCGATCAAGGTTTTTACCCCAAAACATTTTAAAAATTGTGGATCCGGTAATAGAAAGAAATGCATATTTCGCTCACCCGGAGAATTTATTAATTTGTTTACTAAATTATAATAAGCGTTCTCTTCAAGAATTAGCTTTAAGGCGTATTTTGAAGACCAGAAATGATCCTACTCGTAAACAGATAAGAGAATTTATTATTCCTAAAATAAATTTTAAAGCAACTACATATTACGACTTGATTGATTGGCAGAATTGTGAACTGAGTGAACCACCTATTTTGGTAAGCATTTCAAATGATGACCTAAATCAGCTGATTAATACTGTACCTGAAATGGACTTAGTAAAGTTTCCGTTTCATACACAGGCTGTAGAAAGACATGTAAAAATAGTCTCTGAGGCATCTTTGAGTGTTTCAGGAAAAGAGTCTAGAGACGGCTATGTAATGGCCAAACTGCAATCCCGATCAGAAATGCCAGTTTTCGAAACCAAAAAGGACTTTAAGTGATTTATGAGTATAAGGGTGGGTGGGAGGTAGAAACTCTAGGTCGTATACCTCCATGTGGTGAGTTCTGGGAAGTTTATAGCTTATTTTTTTGTAATATGCTATAAACTTGCGAAAATACGACGTAATTTAACCGATAATAAAATGAAAATAATATACTTGAAATTGACATAACTTTGACGTTTGTGTGACCCCTCAAAACAGAATATTAGGAAGCTGAAATTTTGCACATGAAATAGTATTTATAAATAGAACATTTTCGTTCCTAGCCGTTGTCAAAATTTTATAAAAAATTTATTTTTTAATGTTTTCGCTCCACCCTAGTGTACAGTGTCTACACTTTCTGTCAAATATGAAATGAATATGTAAAGCAGTTTTAAGGTACTAAGCACACAACAAAGAGAAATAACCTAGTGCCATTTCCGGCAAGGCATGGAGGGAGTATTACACCAAAAAAAATGATGTCAAACGCAAACTGAATGAGAAACAAAAAAAGAAAGAGGAGCGGGATTTAAAGAAAGAGAACACTAAGCCAAAGACAAAGTGAGAAAAAAAATTGCCAGAAAAACAAGTTCCCAATACGCCTAAGAGGAAAAAAATTAAATGTTCTATGTGTGATGATGAATTAGTTAGCGATGCCGAGGAAGAGGCTGAAAGGAATATCGGCAGTGACTTTTGTTCAAGGTGGTATCACCTACACTGTACAGAACTCAATGATATACGTTACTCCTTGGCGCAGAACAGGATTACAGGTGCAATTTTTGCTAATTTTTGTTTTGTTTTTGTAGTTCCTAGTTCCTACAAAGTTTTGTTTCAGAATATTTCATTTTATATTAATTAATGTGTTGTTTTTATCCCTAATGTGTTGTTTTATCCCTAATGTATTTTGTTTTGTATTTTGTGTTCGAGTTTATACATAGTTTTATGTTTTATCATTGTATAATAAGACTTCTAAAATGGTTATATTTACTGTTACTTACTACAATCAGTATTATTACCACCTACCTACTAAAAATTTTATAAACATAAAAAGCGGCCGACATATAGTCGTCTTTCCAGCCGGCGGCCGATAACAGACATATACTTGGCCGAGCTAAATATTTATGGTGGTCAAAAGATGGTTCCTTTCTCGGCCGATGGCCGAAAGTAGGTAAAGTAAAGTGCCCTAATATCAGATAGTTGCCTAATATCGGATAGTTCTGTTTTAAAGGAATCTGTCATCTGATTACGAAGAAACCTGTCTACAGTTTAGCATGGAGCTTAACCCAAGCCACCGAATAATATTTTAGTGTATCTGATAAAACATAGATGGCTCTAGAGTCACTTATACCGAACTGTCACATTCCGAGTTTTTACATGTGGTAGTTGAAAACGTAATTTTTAGACATTCAGGTAAGTTTTTAAAATTGTCTCTGTAGTTTAAGTTAGTCTATAATATGCCTACTTCAATTCAGTGCATGCGGACAATGGATTATTATAGTTTTCTTTGTTCCATAACCTTGACCTTCAACAGGAGACAATTTGCCTGATATCGGATGGTCACGTTATCTTAATATCAGATATCCGATATTAGGACAAAATAATTCTTATCTGTATATATAATCTCTACGTAGCTAAGGCCTTATTAATAACTAAATTTTTATGTTTACGTCGACAAAAAGAAAGATTTATGCTATAATCCTTGTGCTACACCTGCTCATTTAATTTTCTACCTTACACTTTTTCTTAATTTCAGAAATAAAATGTCATTGAAACCCAAACAAAAACGAAAGAAGTGGGATAGTAAATCCATGCTTGCAGCTGTTACTGCGGTTAAAAACAAAGAAATGGGATACTTGCTAGCTTCAAGAACTTTTAAAGAACCCAAGAGCATGTTGGAAGACTACGTAAAAAACAAAATAGAGTCACCTGAAGAGCTTATTCAAACCAATCTAGGACGTCCACCAGTGGTGCCTAAAAAAATTGGAGCGGGTTTGGTTGATTATTGTCGATGAAAGATTTTACGGATTGCGAGCTTCTGATATTCGAAGATTAGCCTTTCAATTAGCCATTCGGAACAATTTAAAACAAAGGTTTTCAAAGAATCAGGAAAGAGCAGGTTACAAATGGTTGCGTTCGTTTTTAATAAGGCACCCTGAACTAACGTTTAGGGGACCACAGGGTTTATCAACTGCCCGAATCAAGGGATTCACAGAAGAAAATGTGAATATCTTTTTTTGGAACCGGCGATGGAGAAGGTAAAATTCAATTCCTGTCGAATATACAACATAGATGAAACAGGTATAACGTCTGTACAATCCAAGCATACCAGGATAATCCCTTGAAAAGGTAAAAAGCAAGTAGGGGCAATTACCTCTGCAGAAAGAGGATCACTAGTGACGGTGGTTACCTGTATGAATGCGGCTGGTGGTTATGTGCCTCCAATGGTTATATTTCCTCGAATAAACATGAAGGCAGAATTACTCAATGGCGCTCCACCAGGGACAATTGCTGCCTGCCATGTGTCTTGCTGGATTCATAGCCACATTTTTACCAATTGGTTAGAACATTTTATTAGCCACTCTAAACCAAGTGAAGTTGATCCTGTTTTATTAATCTTGGACGGTCACTACTCCTATACGCGAAACCTTGACACGATAAACTTGGCGCGACAAAGCCATGTGTTTATTGTATGTCTCCCGCCGCATTCTACTCACAAAATGTAGCCGCTGGACCTTGTATTTATGGGTCCTCCTAAAACCTATTGCTCACAGGAGATTGAAAATTGGCTGAGAAACAACCCTGGAAGAGTGGTCACCAGCTATCAAGTTTGCGAATTGCTTGGAAGAGCGTATGTAAGATGTGCTACAGCTGAAATCGCTATAAATGGTTTTCGAAAGAGCGATATCTTTCCATTTAATAAGCACATTTTTCGAAACCACGACTTTGCTATTCACCATCAAGCGGAAGGTGGCCAAATTCCAGCTACAAATCTACCCGATGCTGAACAACAAAAGCAAGTGACTCCTCCAAGGCATGTGACTCCTCCAAGGGGTGTGACTCCTCGAAGGCATGTGACTCCTACAAGGCATGTAACTCCTACAAGGCATGTAACTCATCAAAGATGTATTAATACGATCAAATGTGTGAAAGATTCATCATGTAAAAACATTTCCAATTCCAGAGATCCAAGAGTGCGGCCCCAAGATATTAGCCCTTTGCCGACCACTTCATTTTACATGTCTAGTGATAAAGAAAGAAAGTCCAGAAAAGGATCTGCTGTTGTGATCACGAGTACCCCATATAAAGATGCCTTCTAAAGAAGTTTGTCAGGACAGAAGAGAAAGAAAAGTACTTCAAAGGGAATTCCGAAATTGAAAACAGACAAATATAATCCTTCTAAAAAACAAATAAAAAGAAAGGAAAATCTATTGCTAAAAAGACAATGACAACGAAGGTTAGAAAGACTAGTGTTAATAATGACGAATCTTTTAGTTCATCTGAAGAAGATGAAGTACTAATTTTAGGAGATGATTCTGACATGGACTGTCACATTGGGGAAGAGGGAGCAGAATGTATGTTTTGTTCTGGACTCTTCTCTGAAGATACCTCGGGTGAACAATGGATTTAGTGCTCAAAATGTTTCAGGTGGGCTCATGCCGACTGTACCAATATAGACAAAGAAGACAGATATATTTGTGATTTCTGCCTCGATGGCTAGTTTTATATCGTTATCCTAATATCGGATATCCTATTCGGTATTAGGAACATTATTTTTTGTCAACGTAAATTGACCATTTTTCGAAAAACTTAAATTTTATTTTTTAACATGTGGAAATTATTTATTTTGGTTTAATATATATATTGTTATAAATAGATCGGTATTATCCATATTATTACGGTGAAGCACTCTAATAAATGGGTAGTTCCTTTTTTCCTTTTTCTGGTGAAGCAGTGATTAACCCAGACGATGTTGCTGACTAATCCCACCGCTGTCACCAGTGTAATACTTCTCAATTCCTTCCTATTTTGTATTTGTTTTTTATGATGACCACCGACCGGGCATTATCCTGGTAAATGTAATCGAGTCGGAATTATCCTTATCCAACACCAGTGTAATGGGATCGGTAATCCTTCGGGTGGCCTTTTTCTCTGTTGGTAGTGACCGGAAGTCCCTACTGTACACTCCTATCCAAAGAACAAAATCGTTGCAGCGTGCTGTCACCAGTGCCTCGCGGCACAAAATGTAGAACCAGGAATCTCCCTGCGGGATTACCTCGAGGGAGGGGTTGTTCCTGGCTCGAGCGATCAAGGTCGTCGTGGGGCCCCTTGGGCTTATACAGTGTGCCAAGCCCGAGTTCGTAGTGCAGGTCGAGTGGGCCCGTCCTATGTGGCTGGTACGGGGGTGGTGAGGGTTGAGGTTAAGGAAATAAAATGAAAGGTTAAAATATGTACAAGCATATATTACAAAAAAATTATTAAAACCATATACGAACGCTTTGCAATCTAATAAATATAATATACGCGGCTTTCTCCTGACTTTTGGATAGCCTACGTGATATACACTGCATAAATAAAAGAATAACAAACGGAATGTCTCTTGGTACTTAACCTGCATTACTTTTCTACTGCAAACACTTCGCGCGTAGACGTCGATTAACGTTGGATCCCGATCCACCAAACGCTTCACGTAAGAAATTTTCAAAGAGATTGCACCGGAATCATTTCCGATCCCCGGACCATTCGTTCCCATTATTAAAGCACTCGCTGCTAGCGAATCCTCATCAACACGATTTGGACCAGTGTCACCATACCTCCCTCAGAGAGTTGGACCTAACATCCTTTCTCAACTTTATAAAGGCGGTGCCGCCCATTCCTATGAGTTGGAGCTCCCAAACATTCCACTCATTATGTACTACATCAACAGTTTACTCTACGCAGACGACAACCATATACCTGACTACACAAATACTTCGACATTTGACAATACTCAGGTCCACGAAATTTACGGTAACGAATTCGAGGCGGATAGATAGACTAGAATCCAGAAGGACTACCTTCTCAACCCTATCAACCTCTACTCTCCCGAATCTACCTCAGACCTTGATTCCACATTCCATGAATTTGAAAAAGACCTTGGACTTCCCACCTTCTCCGAAACCGACGATGTCTCAGAAATAGAATTTTTCACCAATCTATCTAACTCAGACTGGCTCCAACACCTCTGTAAGATGATGGCCACCTATTCTTCTTTCTTCAAAGACTCATCCACCTTGGCTGACTGCTTCTCAAAAGGCACTCAGTGTTCCTTAACTAGATCTATTTTCTCCCGTTCCTCCTCGCCTCATCAGAATGAGAACATCTACCCAATTTTATTGTGGTACAGAGGTTCGTAAACAGTAAAGTTGTTAATCGAATTCTTAAGTTTAACACTTACGCCCTAAACCATCACCCTAACACCATGTCACAATCAAGTACGACCGGCTCAATGCAATCTATTTCTAGCGTTGCCTACCAGCCATCTTTTGTGCACCAACAAGCACAAACGCAAAGCGAAGACGACTATCTTGAAGCCATATTTGGCTCAGGTATTGTTGTCACTGAGAACATAACTGGCAAAGTTGTCCTTTCCGACAACTGTCAGTCAGCTGCACTCATCAGTCAAGCAAAACCCCTTAGATTCAGGGACAACTTGAAGCACAGAATGGATGAAGTCTCAAAAGGCTTCTCAAGTCAGTATGCAAAAGCTGACTTCCTTGCCGAGCAAGCAAGCAAACAAGGTGAGTTTACTCGCCTAGATTCAACCCTTTCTCCCGATTACCATGTGTCAATTCTTGACCATCTTAGCTCTAAGTTTACCAAAGACACGCCAGTCGAGGTGAACCTCTGTGGCTCAACCTTCCGCATCCCACGCATTAGCACCGCATCTATTAACGATGTTTCTTCAGGCCTAATCGCTTACCGCAACATTCTCCTGTCCTCCTTAACCGCTTCTCTACAACTACAAGGCAAACGTCTATTAGTTGAAGAACTGTCGTTTTAGAACTAGCTGCCTATCACTCCCAAACCCGCGCGTTAGCCGCATTGGCTACAATTACCCTCATAAATGCCGGAACGTCAGGTGGAGCTTTCACCTCTCTTTCCAACATCTACCAGGACCACACCACTCGCGCCCACTCCATGCTCCAGGACGACGCTCTGTCCACCGCCGTCTCTATCGTCTACAATTTCAGTGTCAAGCAGCTTCGAGCGCAATGTAACGCGAAAAATTCGCCGAGCTGTCGTAAATTTAACGATTGGCAAGCTTGTCGAGGGATAGAATCCAAAGCACGGTATGCGAGAAGTAGTCAGTCCTCCATTTGCCGTCGAAGTGTACACACACATTATTAACTTTAAATATTTTGCATGTGCTCTGGGAGCCATTAGAATTCGATAGGAAAAACCGACAATTTCGTCGTAGGGAAAGAAAAATACGGCTGGAACCAACAGCTGGTAGCTTTGACCCGATAAGTTACTGAACCAAAAACGGTCGATGACTGTGGGTTCCTTAAGGATTTACAGGAATTGTATATTGGTGGTAAATTTTCCGTAGACGGCGTTAGCTAGAAGGATTCATTAACAAGGTAAATGGTTGAAAATACTTTCTCGGAATTAACAGTTTTGTAGGTATTTTAACGTAGAAATTTTGCTTTGATTCGTAATTTATTGGAGTATGTAATCTGGATTTCGCGGGATAGTTTCGTTGTATTTCATAAATTCTTATTAATTCATATTCTTCATTGCTTTATATTTTGTTGAAATAAGAATATATCACGGGGGTTGTATAAACATTCAGGGATGTGTCCAACGACGTAGTTTTTATATTATGGGTTTTTATTGGTATCGTAGTTTTTTTGCTAAGCGGAAAAAAACCAGTCATATAGTTTTTATTCTCAGAGTAGGTGGCTTTTATACAGTTAAAAGTCATGAGGTATGATTATTTGCGAATTTCGGGTATTGTTAATATAGTCAGTATGATGGGATATTACGGGGGTACGTCGAAAATTTGACCGGGGTAAAATGTAAACCCTATGTAGAGACTAATTCGTTTCTCTATTTTAGGGTTTTTTTTTGTAAGTGGATGTCAAAACTCACTGATTGGAATTTAATGGGTCAGTGAGACCAGTTCCAGGAGGACTGGAATAGTCTGGAGCAACATCAGTTCCTGTTCTGGTGCCGGAAAAGGATAAGTGAACAGTTTTCCTTTTCTTATTTCTTCAAATTCATTAGTAAACTCACATTTATGCTTCACATGTTACCGTTTTTTTTATATAAAGTTTTATTTCTTTTTTTTTTCTTGCGGCAATTACTATAATCTCGCTTACACTTGTATTTTGTATTTAAAAATTTGAAATCTTTGTGCATAGTTTAAGATACGCTAGAAGACTACGGTACGTACCTGGTATTGCGTTATTTAGTGGTTTATTTTTGCCTATTTCTGATGATTTTATCTATATAACTTGCACCGTACATAATTTTGAGTTGTGTTTTCTCTAGCAACGCTAAACTCGTTGTTATTTAAATTTTTGGCTTATGCAATTATTTATATTTATATTGATATTGGTATAAATTGCGGAAGTGTGAACCCTTGTAACTATACATTGTTGATTTTAATATATATATTATTCGTTGTATTTTTGAGGTATTGTACATGAACAATTTGGTCGTTCCTCTAGAATTTTAGAATTGAGACATCGGTGTAGTTTGGGGCCCTCAGCTCTTCTGCACCCTGAGTTTGAAGCCTTCAGCTCTGCTCAGAGTTTATAGAATCTGCTTGACAGTTATTTACTTGAGTTGTAACTGATAAATTAGTGAGAAATTTTTGGATTTATGTAGTTTTCGGCCTTCAGTCTATCTACGTTCTGAGATTACTGCCTTCAGCTGAGCTCAGACATTATTTGTAACATTTTGTAATGACATTGTAATAAATATTTTGAAAAGAGACCTTTGGTCCACAAAGACTAATTAAATCTTCAATCAGGGGATACTTGCTGACTTTTATTTACTTATGATAATTTACCTATCAGTTTAACCTTTGGAGTGTGTAGTGAGTGTTGTTAACCCACTGAGGAGTTGTGGGCTAATTTCTTCGACTCGAAGCTAGTCGACTGGCGAGCACGGGTTGTACCACGTGAGACAACCCGCATACCTATAACGAGCACTGAGAGGGTTAGTAGGTTTTTCTCGTTATAGCAATGCTCAACAACAAAGTTAGTTACACACTCATTGAATCGAGCGCAACGCTCAACAACAACGTTAGTCTCTCACTCAAAAAGTTTCTAACTCATCGAAATCGAAGCGAGTTCAATACTCTCGATAACAAAGTTTTACACTCATCGACGCGAGTTTTACACACTCATCGAATCGAGCTAAACGCTCAATAACAAATTCGTATACTAATAGAAACGAGTTCAACACTCAATAACAAAGTTTTAATATTCATCAAATCGAAACATAAAGTGTCTTCCGATCTGAAACCACAGAAATCCAGCATTCACAACTTTGTACCATTTTGTAAATTTGTACATAATAAATTATTAATTTCGACATTAATTTTGTCAAATTAAGATTATTTATTTAGTTGAATGTCCACGCCAGTTTACGAAGTTCAACTAGAAATATAATCAAAAACATTGGACTAGACTCCAGAAAGACTACCTTCTCAACCTCTACTCTCCCCAATCTACCTCAGATCTTGATTACACATTCCATGAATTTGAAAAAGACCTTGGACTTCCCACCTTCTCCGAAACCGACGATGTCTCTGAAATAGAATTTTTCACCAATCTATCTAACTCAGACTGGCTCCAACGCCTCTGTAAGATGATGATTCTTCTTTCTTCAAAGACTCATCCACCTTGGCTGACTGCTTCCCAAAAGGCACTCAGTGTTCCTTAACTAGATCTATTTTCTCCCGTTCCTCCACGCCTCATCAGAATGAGAACATCTACCACACCCTTAGCCACGCTGTCCCAGATGAACATCCTTTTGCATATACTGCAGCTTACGTTTCACCAGAGAACTGCATCGTACAACCCTACGACTCAATGGCCCAGTATGGATCTCTCCATCCTATCTACATCATTAAGAACTTTGGACGGAGGTCTCACACATCTGACTACATTCGCAACTGGACCTTACTGGAACTGCACTCCAGACCAGACATGCGTAGAAGATAAGAGCACTATCCTTGCGATAGATGAAATCATTTCTACAATGTACTATATCGAGAACCCTCGACAACAAGTAAAATATGATAAAGTTTTTCATAGAGTTGAAATTAAGAACATTACAAAGATTAATAACTTAAAGGAAGTTCAAGTAAAGTTTTTGTTAAAATCTAATAGCAATTGGATAAAAAATATTTCAAATACTACCATCCCTGAGGATATATCTCAATTTTTGGCACTTGGCCCTAAATTCAGTATAGAACCGATTATTTTGAAGGATATTTCTATTAAAAATTTTTTGGCAGATGTTGACTTCCTCACGTCCGCTATCACTGATTCGTCACAGAGAAACATCACTATAGCTAGAGCTACTAACATTATTACTAATTATACAGTGCGTCCATAAAGTAACGCATAAATTCATTATTAGCTAAATAAACAATGATATTAAAAATTCCTGAAACAGGTCAATTTTTGATTTTAATTTACTGTTTTTTCAAATTATAATGTTATTTACAGGGTGAACCATCTTCGTGTGATGACGTCATCGCCATTTTTTTTAAGTGGAACAACCCAATTTTTTTCGATTTCCGGATTTCCCTTGATGAGTTGATTCCAAAAATGTATAACACTTTCTTTCAAATTGGTACAGGGTGGAGGAAAATAAAAAAAATTAAATTACCTACAAAATAAGAAATAAAAGAATAAACGTAATAAACACATTAAATGAAATTACGTATTTACTTACTACTACTTTAAACACCCCGTATAATTTTTAACATTGTATTTAACAGCTTAGTGATCCAAGCCCCTCGACTAAAATTTTTATTGTTTGAAATTTTTTCAAATGTACTATATCGAGAACCCTCGACAACAAGTCAAATATAATAAAGTTTTTCATAGAGTTAAAATTAAGAATATTTCAAAGATTAACGACTTAAAGGAAGTTCAAGTAAAGTTTTTGTTGAAATCTAATAGCAATTGGATAAAAAATATTTCAAATACGACCATCCCTAAGGATGTATCTCAATTTTTTACACTTGGCCCTAAATTCAGTATATAACCGATTATTTTGAAGGATATTTCTATTAAAAAAATTTGGCAGATGTTGACTTTCTTACGTCCGCTATCACTGATTCTTCACAAAGAAACATCACTATAGCTAGAGCTACTAACATTATTACCAATTATATACATAAACCACACCAAAATTCGGTATTTCGCGATCTTCTATAGAAATCGAAAAAGTTTCTTAAAGACAACCCCAACTTAATTCTCACCCAATCGAATAAGGGTAATGTAACAGTTTGACCTTTCAAATGATATTATTCCTAACAACTCTTCATATGTTGAATTATCAAGTTTGTTTATAAATTTTATTATCCAAAGAATGCTAGACTGCCTTTCATCCGAAGATTAAAACCCATACCCAGTGTTTTCATCCCATACTCAAAGAACATGTACTATGTTATCCACCAGATGGACTCACTACTAAGCAGCAACTTTTACTTTCTAGAGTTAGCCGATAAATGACACCCTACTGCAGACGTCGATTAACGTTGGATCCCGATCCACAGTTATCATGGATAGGGAACAGTGCCTTGACCTTTGAAATGAGATTATTCTTAACAACTCTTCATATGTTGAATTATCAAGAGATCCCACCTCTTCAATTCAAAGATAGGGAAATTCTCTAATTAAACCTCTTTTTGACACAAAACAAATCGATTTAACGATAAAAAAGAAACTCATGAGTTAAGCTTAATACTCACTTAGGCGAAATTCGCGTTTTTTTTGACATATTGTGGCCAATCCAGATTTAAAATATTCGCGGCGGGAAATTTGTAATTATTTTGAGATTTTTACAAGAGTATATCATTTGTCATAAATCAAGAAAAACCATAACCTAGAATTTTTAATATTATTTGTTATAAAAAGAAAACAGTCATGGATGCTTGTAATTACAACAATTATGCTCGAAGATACTATTATTTCTTCGAAATTCATTGCAATTTGAAAAATACACGCAAAAAATAGCAATATAAAGCTGGATTTATAAACTCTGTTGTTCGTTATTGGTTGTTCGTGATTCCCGCTGCTCGAAAATGAAACATTAATATCACATACATGCGTTTATAAACCGTTGTTGTCGTGTTGTTCGTCGTTCGTCGTTGCTCCCAAATAACCAAATTTTATATCTTGTTATTCGTGTTTCGCAGTTCCAGCAATGAAAACTGACCACGTGACTTGATTTCTACCAATCATTTTAAACTCAAAAATGACACTACTGTTTTTACGATCAGTCAAGAGAGGCGCTACATTCAAATAAGCTACTATTTATTGATGTACTTCGGCAGCATGGAATGAGGAAAACTATTGGTGCTACCAGCGGTCGAGTTAAAAGCACTAATCAGATTCACCCTTGTGATGCGCGATTTCTGCATGTGAAGTTGACATTTCTTACTTGACGTGAAGCTGTTTACGATACAAGCTTGTGTTTTGGTTTGGTTCGTTGGATTTGCCATTTTGATTTTGTATTTCGCTATTCGCAACAGAGTTTATAAATCCACAAAAATGTCTCAAGAGAAACAGGATTTTGATAGGGAATTGGATCAGTTCGACCTAAATACAATCCTATTAGATATGATTCCAAATTATGAATATTCATTCAATTTAGGTCACAAAGACTACAAAAACACCGCGAAGAAGGAGGCAGTGCTTAATATTACGGGTAAGTTGAAAATTGATACACATATTTATCACTTGCCAGCCTAAATTGGATTATAAAATGTAGCGAATTAACATAAAATTTGTATTTTCAGCTGAACAATGCAAAAAGACTTGGATAAGTCTGCGAAACAAATTCACAAGAGAGAAAATAGAAGGTACTCGATCAGGGTCGGCAGCAGCTTTTTTTTGAAAAGTATAGCCGGCCAAGAAAGTAAGTAATTTACTATTGTTGTTGAAAAGGCACATGATTACATAAAATGCCGTTTTTAGGACATATACAAACCTCGGTCAGCAGCTTCATTGCCTTTGTCACCTCCTGGCCCCTCATCATCACCTGGATCTCCATGGTCGACAATGGAGTGTTTGTTATCTCCAAGTGAAAATGTGGTGGAGAACAGAGAGGATTTGCCAAGCAGAGTGGATGAAACGCCTCGATCAGGTATGTTTTATTATGAACTTGAGATGTAGATACTTACTATTTTTGTAATTTTTTGGGAAATTAACCTCAATCCTTGTTCTTGTATTTGAATTTCAATGTTACTGTAGTATTCCAGTCACCTTTTCAATAATAATATAGTGTTTAAAATATTTGCCTCTACCTGACACAACGAAATTCGACCACCAAGCGCTCAATATTATTTTGAAGTTTATACTGCAAGTACTTATTGTAATGCTGGTAAAACTTTTTAAGGTCCATTAACAGTAGATAAAAAATGTTTGCAGTCTTAAACTTCAAAATAATATTGATTGTCTTGTTGAATTATTTTGTAATTGTCAAGTAGGAACAAAAATTTGCAAACCAATTTATACTTGATAACGGTAGCTGTAACGATACAGAAATGTTGAAAAAATAAGGATTGTGGTTTAATTTCCCAAAAAATAGCAAAAAGAATAATGAATATACAAAAGATATTTAGATACTTATTATGTTTCCAGTCAAAAAAAGAAAAACGAGCAATAAAGGAGAAGAGGAGTTGATGGACATTGCGAAACAATTAGCAAATAGCATAAGCAAGCCACCCAACCAAAACAGGACTTTTGTGGAGCATGTTTTCACGGTCTTGGAGGAAATGACTCCTGAGGAGTCAAAACCCAAGAGGAGGGAAGTACTGATGATTTTATATGAGTGAATTGTTTTTTTTAAATTATTTTTGTAAATATAGTATAAATAAATTCTTTTCATATATGTATGTTTATTCATTTTTTCTCATATCTGTGTTATGTTACATCTAAAAATAAGGTAGGTATCTTAGTTTGTGTATATCAATTTTCATTGTTTTTTTTTAAATTTAGCATAAATAAATTCTTTTCATATATCTGTGTTTATTCATTTTTTCTCATATCTGTGTTATGTTACATCTAACAATAAGGTAGGTATCTTAGTTTGTGTATATCAATTTTCATTGTTTTTTTTAAAGTTAGCATAAATAAATTCTTTTCATATATCTGTGTTTATTCATTTTTTCTCATATCTGTGCTATGTTACATCTAACAATAAGGTAGGTTTCTTAGTTTGTGTATATCAATTTTCACGTTTACTTCTGGGATGATGCAAATTTGGCAATTTTTGAAACCTGTCAAGTAATATGTTATATATCTATTGTGAAATTTGTTATTTATTGATTTTACTTGTTAGTATCAGATCGAATAAACACCCAAAATAAAAGTCATAGGCACAATTTTTTTGAGAATTTTAATATAATTTAAACCAGTGTAATTTGAAAATGTATCAAAACATTGTCATTAGATTATTATCTACAACATTATGCTGCCATGGCACTTGTCCAGCCTCAGAAACAAAATAGTCTGCGAGACTTCCTCAGTTGGTAGAGAGCAGTACGACTCCTATTTGCACTCATTCTTCCTACTGACTGCAGAGGTGTCCCATCTTTTCTCCAATCTCTATTTTCCATCCCTGCGCAATCTGCGAATCCAGGAGGACAGTACATATTTTCTTGACTATCTGTCTCCATCAACTTGAAACAAAAATTATGTAAAACGGTGACAGCTTTGACAATGTTGTCAATATTTTCAGTTTTGGCTATAATGGTAGTTTTTAGAATTCTCCACATAGCAACTAAAATGCCAAAGCTGTTTTCAATGGTTTGTCTGGCACGTGACAGTCTGTAATTAAAGATTTTTTCATTGAAACTGAGGTTTTTCCCTGGATATGGTCTCATTATATACGACTTCAATGGAAAAGCCTCATCGGCCACAAGAAAATATGGCATTTTTATATCAGAGTTAGGTAACTCCTTGTCCTCGGGAAGACTTATTTCTTCATTCTCGATTTTTTGTCCAAATATACTCTGCCTAAAAATTCCTCCATCACTTTGTGCACCATATGCCCCAATGTTAACAAGGGTAAATTGATATTTGGAAGCACATGCTGCCAGTAACACGATGCTAAAGTTTTTCTCGTAGTTATAAAACTGTGATCCACTCTTTGCAGGTGCCTGGATGTTAACATGTTTCCCATCTAAGGCACTAACACAATGGGGAAAATTCCATCTGGTTTCAAAACCTTCTGCAATTGACAACCAATCTTCTGTGCTTGAAGGACTTTTGAGATATTCCAGGCTAAGGACTATCCATATCGCTCTGCAAGTTTCACGGATAATTTTATGCACAGTGGTATGTCCAATCTGAAAACTCCAAGCTAAAACCTGCATGTTCGTTCCTTGAGAAAGGTACCTAAGTAAAAATATAATTCAATACACAAAGTTATTATTCAAACAAATAAATACTTACTGCAAAGTAAGCACTAGTCTTTCTTCAGGGGAAATGCCATCGGAACGTTGTTTTCTAATTAGAGGTCCAACTTTTTCTAGCAGCTTATGGAACACCGGTCTGGTCATCCTGGTAAATTTAAAAAATTGAGGGGCGTCCAAACTTTTCATTCTATGAAAATAGTCAAAGTTTCCCTTCTGAATTCATTGCCTGTTGATAGGCCTTACTTTAAAGCTACGTGTTCGCCGATTTTTTTTAATTTTCATAAGTAAATAAGCGCACGTGACCAATGCAAAAGCACCAACTAAGTTTCGTCTCCACATATTTTGATAATAGATCAACTGTTCAAAAACTAGTTTCTATTTTACTTTCAATACACAAACAATAACAAAACATAAATAATCTGCCACGTCAAACGCCAATGTTTCTGGCGTATGACATACCTCAGACGTCATCATTGTGACCAATCAAATTTCAACAACGCCAGCAACGAAAAACCGATATAAATTAGTCGACTCGGGAACAACTGTGAATAACGAATCGCCAGCAACTTGGAAAAGACGGCGAGCAACGAACAACGGGAAGCGTATTTCCACAGTATACTATCGTGCAGAGCAGGCTGTTTTATGTACCGTAGTAGGCTATGTATTGTCTTTTAGCGCACGCAGCATTACAATCTGTACTGCGATGCAGACATCGCTCTGCTCTGAAAGCTAGTATATTATGTAATCGCCAACAACGTATTTGTATATTACAAACTCTACCCAATTACAGACTACAGAGCTGATCACGCAATTAATACGTCCCACGCCCAATACCCAATTTCAAAAGATTTCCTGTCTTCGCAAGTGCAGCATGCAACAAGCGTTTAGTTTACTTTGCTGTGGAGTTTGTTGTTGACATTGTGCTAGCAATGGACTGTGAGAACAAAATGTTTCACATCTTAAAAAACTTTTGCCATGAAGATGATCAGCTTCTTGGCTGGAATTTTATAGATTCAAATAATTATAACGTGGTTTTAAGATCGAAAAACAGAAGTGATAAAACAGCTAGTGAGTTTTGTGATGAATTCATAAAATCATTCAGTGACGCTACATTCACGAATTGGATTGTTCGATATACTTATCCCAACGCTCAAAAATTTGAGTTTAAAAAAGTGTTTAAGTGCCAACATAACGACTTTAATGAAGTAAAACAAAATAAACACAGCGAAATAAGAATTGTAATGCCACTATAATTATTTTATTTAAGAAGAATAATCGAAATACTTTAAAAAACGACCCTCTTCTAAAGAAAGGGTTAAATGTTGTTACAACGGTAAGTTTAAGATTTATGTAAACATTGCAAAAACACTTAAATTTTTTGGTGACACAATATAGATAGATACCTATCTATCCATTATTTATTTTTTCTACTACCGTGCGTAAAACACATACTTTACACACGCTGCGGTTTTTACTTTTTTTTTAACTTTTTTTTCACTAGTGCGTAAAGTAAAATATTTCAAAAACGGGACAAATTAACAAAATAGGTAATATTTTATTTTAAATTGTCATTTATATTATCTATCTAAGAGAAGTTAAATTATTATTGCTAATATTTAGTGTCTAACAAATTATTAACAGTTTTTTTTTATATTTCTATCATAGTTTTCCTTAAATGTCATCGATTTAATTTGAAGTAAACAGATAGGCGTTTTGACATTTCTGCATAATAGGAATTTATTCCTGAGATAACTTGATAAACAAAAAATTAATTTAAAGAGTGAGGTGGAGATATATACATTTTAATAAGTTTGAGAAAGATAGAAATAGCAGTTTATACCTAATATAAAATGTTACATAAGTAGTATATTAATTTCTACAGTTTATTCAGTATATTATAAAACCTAACTTTTGTAATTCTAGGCTTAGTGGACATTAGTTGACAAAATGTACGGTAGTAGAAAAAATATTCGCCTTCGGCTCATGCGACAATATTCACATTCGTCAAAAAAAGGCCACTTTACAGACTTTTTGCATAAATAACTATTTTTGCAGATTATGTTAATTATGTAAGATGAAAAATTATTATTAAAAATTATTATTGTAATTATTTTAACATCAATATTATTATTATTCAAAAATTAACAGCAATTATACAAAGACAATCAACAATTTTATTGAGGTTCGAGGTTCGAAACCAGTAAAATTGTTTATACGCATTAAAGTTAATCATTCGAATAACAATTTACTCAAACACCTACACCCAAACACTATGGAAGCTCCCAAACAAAAAGGGTACTATGGCAAACCGGAGAAACAAAGAAATCCCAACGCCAAGAACCTTTTCCGGTCAGCTCCATCCAATTCAGCGCAGCCCTCTCCCGCTCAGGCCTCCATTTCCCCGGCACCAGCTAAGTCAGGAAAAGCTCCCTTACCCCTGGAACCCCCAAGGCGACCCAGGTCACAAGCAACCCACCTCAGAGATCTGATCACGTCGAAAAAGACACTAAGAGCGAATCGCTCTTCAATTTCCAACAGCCCATTCGCGAAATAAACATCAACGTTTTCCAACAGCCCTCACTTTCCACCTACCCCGAGGTCGTGAACCGTACGTTCGACCAACTCGCAATTGATAACCCTACTCTAGTCAAACAGTGGAATACAGAGGCGTTTCAATATTATTGCGCATGTCTCCTTTGGCTACGCATAATCCATCTCAAATCAAAATTGTTGTTGATTGTCTTTGTATAATTGCTGTTAATTTTTGAATAATAATAATATTGATGTTAAAATAATAACAATAAAAAAGTTTAATAATAATTTTTCATCTTACATAATAGCAAAATTTAAAAAAATTAAAAAATTTTTTTTCGCTCACCCTATATAATGAGCAAATAATGTTTATTTGTTGGAGTGGTAGAAATACAAACGTTTCTCACAACGTTTCAGTTGCTAAGAGGCACATGTTCGACCTTCAATTTGTCGGCATTTACATTTTTAAAAGTTTTAAATGATTTTAATTATATGTTTGTGGTTTTCATTTACATATTTTTGTGCTGTTATGGTTGATGAATATGCTTGAAGTTTTGGATATTATCCATCAATACGTACAACCCCGCTAACATTGTGAGTAAGGTTAGGTTTTTTCATTTATTCAAAACTTTTAAGTATTTAATTGAATATTGTAGCTCCCTGATGATGACAATATTCATTGTCGAAATATTGGAAATATAATGTTATAAGAGTACACGTTCGTTTTGCTGCTTCTCCCATATAAATTGGTTTTTCGATATATATATATATATATATATATATATATATATATATATATATATATATATACTGATATGTAATCTGCTACGAAGCCCATTACATTTCATGGGTGAATGGAAGCCCGGTAATAGGGGCAGGGGACGAAGGTGTATATAAAATTTATATTTCATGTATTCAGCGAAGCCCGAAGATACATCACATCTAGTAGGAGTCCCAACTGTATAAAGGTGAATTTCCATAGATCCGTCATCCGACGATACGATCATCCGAAAGTTTTGTGATTGGTGGAAAAATTCAAAATTGACAAGCCGCCAAATATTTGTCCGAAAGTTTTAACTTACGTCCGTCATCGGAAAAAGTAGAAAAATGTTTAACTTTTATCCGTCATCGGATCTGATTTAACCCAACTTTTTCATGATCTGCTATTTCTGGTATACTATTTCAGAATGAATGAATAATAATAATAATAATGAAAGACGATTAAAAGCAACGAACAGTTTGCTGTTAATTGCAACTGTGTTGAGTAATAGGAGGAAAAAATATATCCACCAAGATTTTGGATAAGAGATATTTACAAAAAAAAAACAAAATCTCAAGGGCCATTTCTTAATTTGGTTGAAGAAATGCGATTATGTGATAATAAAAAATATGTGAATTATTTAAGAATGACCTGTAACACATTCAACAAATTACTAAGTATATAGTAGGATAATCACTTGCAAAAATGCATTATGCTAGAAAACCTATTGCTCCTGCAGTAAGATTAGCATTGACTTTAAGGTTTATATTTATTAAGCAGTAGTTAATGAAATAAACTAAAAAAAAATAACTGTCTCTGCCCTTACTTCGTGGAATCTACTCATTTTACTGTTTTAAATGAAACTTTTTCAATATATTGTAGAATTACCTAAAAACAGTAAAAGTTTTATTTAAAACAGTAAAATAAGCAGTGGTCATAATAGATGAATGATTGTGAATCCATTTTTCTCAAATAAACAAATGTAATGAGGATGACCAAACACAAACTAGTTAAAATCATCAATGACTTATATGCCTGTCACTTGTCATTCAAGTTACCAAACTTAAAAGTGATTTGTCACTAAATCATACGATTGTTTACAAGCAATGGAAATTGGCATTTAAATTCATCAGATACGACGTGATACGACTAACAATCGGACATCGGATGACGGATCTATGGAAACCTACCTTAAGTCGTATATATTCCATATATTATCCGACGCCCTGCGGTGTTGCCGCTTAAACGCTTATATTCTCTGTGCTATGTATTTACTTTACGTTACGAATAATCTTAAATTTCACAGTTTTTCCGCGTATTTCCGGTTTATATTTTGTTGGTTTATTTTCGGAATTAATAATCAACAATACTAAATGCAACTTCTGATACTGATAATAATTATGCATTATGCCAATGCAGCAGCCCCTTAAGATATTGTAACTATGATCCCTATCCGTAATTTGAATCCACAAAATACGGTTTTCTGTGTTTGAATCGTTACGTACTCTGCTGGAGCTGTACCTTATTTTAAATCTTTTTATTTCGAGGCAATCGATTACCTCTAATTTAGTGTTCGTATGTGTTTTGTTTTATTTTGATAAGTTTATTAACTTCATAACCATATTTCCACTTTCGTCAAATGGTATCTCCAACATGCGAGTAACGAACGACGTATTTATAAAAGTAACAATTCGGTATTTCGAACCCTAGTACATACGGTAAGCAGCACGCCTAATAACCTTAAATTTGACAATTGTCCCGCGCATTTCTGTTGTGAATATTATTGGTTTATTTTATGGTTTTCACATTATTCCTGTTATCATTATTAAAAGACTGTAAAAGTGTTTTGTAACCTTACCAAGGTTAGTTTCAGTTCACTAATATATGAATATTTGAGAATAAAATCAGGTGTGTGGTAAAATGAAACGCAGTGAGTTTTTATTAAAACTGGCAATGGAAAATAAGTTTGCAGTTGTGGGTGATGAACACAAAATAGAAGTAATAATTTTGCCTGATGAATTAGAAGAGAATGATTCGGTAAGTAGTTAAAAAAACTTTCACTTTTTTTAGGCTTATTTCACACGTGCGATTTTTTATCGCTGTCATATATGTCCTGAAAAAAATACAGTTGTTATTGTTTACTCGCAGCAACCGGCGGGGGCGGATGTAGAATATATCCAAGGTGGGGGGAGCGGGGCCAATCAGTTAGGGTTAACGTAAAACAGAAAGTACAGGAAACATAATTAACATATTTTTATTGAATTAAAAAAATTGCGTCCAAAGAAGTTTATGCACTAGCAAACTAGTTTTTTTTATCCTATTTTTTCGTCCTGATGTTGACGCTAAATAGGTTCGGAGCGTCGTCTTTTTCGACTTAGAAATTTAAACAATAATTGTAAAAGAAATTATCTTGATAATTATTTTTCCTATACACCGACTGTGGACGTGATATATCGGTAATAAAAAAATGTTTTTCTAGATATCTGAAAATAGTTCTTTTAATCAAGATCGAACATTAACATCATCACGCACACCCGACCATGCACCTGACATCATATCATCGGAAACGTTTGCTTATCGTACTGATCCTTATCATTCTGATGATGACCTAGAAGACCAGACGAGCGGGCTTAATCAGGGTGCAGCGATAGGAAAACCAATAAACAAAACCGAAGATAAAGCAACTTCATTGCTTGTTTTACCTAATCATGATCTTCAAAACCAAACAAAAGCTATATTGCCTGGATCAATTTTTGAAAGAAACGTCTCAATTGAGACTGCTGTAACACCCGAAATCAACATTAGTTTTCGCCAAAGTACATTGAATAGCGATCCTGATTTGAACGAATATCCTTTTAGTAATGTGAACGTGATCGCGCGAAACCTTCCAGGCAACGTGCTAGACGGACTGCGTACGCGCGGTGATGGTGCGGGATGGATGAACTGGAATCGTAGTGTGTTCTAGGATGATCGAGCGAACTTTAGTATAGAACCTGCCGAACGTCGGCCAGTGTACGCCGTAGATTGTTCCGATTACGACGAATTCATATCTAATGAAGGAGTATTTATCGCTGCGTGGAAAATATATAGCTACTTAGAAAGATTCTTTAACGCGTGGTCGCGTAAGAACTCAACTATAGCTGAGATTGCGAAATTGTATTTGGATAATGCTTTACGAATTATAATTAGGATGAATGAGTATTTAAGGAGCAACTGGTATACGGGCTTACGATTACCAGAGTCTCTTAGCTCCCGTTTAGTGGGCGACGAAAGGAGTTGGGAGTGTATAAGGGTGTCCATTAAATCAAAGAGCATTATAGCTTTTATCAAGTCAGTAGGGGTCGGTATTCCATTCGCCAGGAAGACTCCTATGATACAACAGATACGAGTTGAAAGTAGTTGCGTTGGTACTATGTTGTGGTTGCGAGTTATGGTTAGAATGTTAATGAGAGAACTGGATTTTTTTAACCTGAATGATGAGTTTGGGACTCAAAAACGATGGTCGAGCGTAATTAGAGCCCTAGAGGCAAAATTGAAGTCCCCATTAATTTTTCATCTTCAATGCCTGTTGAGTAGACGTTTATTGTCTAGTCTGTCCGCACAATATGCGCTGCGTGTAGAGAATCACCCATTTTATACTAACGTGTTGCGAATGGCTGTACATTCCGCAAGTTCCACGCGAATTGCGTGGAATGGATATGTACGATCTTTCTTCTATAAGGTAGACAATGTCAGTTTCATGACGATTGAAGATTCGAGGAGAAGTGATGCTTGATAACGTTGAACGATTTCAAGCCCCTCCGTTCGTCAAAATTGACGCTATTGGGAACATTAGACCCTGGCTTCAGAAAATCGCCGCTAGATATCGCATAGAAATGACTCAGTTCACCGC
The DNA here is from genome assembly GCA_963921935.1 of Galeruca laticollis. NCBI lineage: Eukaryota > Metazoa > Arthropoda > Insecta > Coleoptera > Chrysomelidae > Galeruca > Galeruca laticollis. The sequence goes on from OY998181.1 coordinate 144,738,012, forward strand.
ACGTACTGATATGTTAAGGGATCACGCTGCAGAGTTCATTGACGTATTAGCTTGCAAGGTTCTTCGTTAAGGAGGTCCCTAGACTGGTTAGGCTCTATAACGGCGCTTCGTTCATTCTCGATCACACTTCATACTGATTATTGGTGGTATCGTACTCCAACCTAGTATACTTATTTCATTCTCTGTTTTGTGAAGTGAATTTACGTGGCAACAAGTGTTTTTAAATTTCAAAAATCACTCCAGAGTTCATATAAGTGCTCGTGTGTGACATCAAATTGTTAGCAGGTACTTTCCTTTTATTATACTTCTGTTTTTATTGATTTATGACAGTACTAGTCCCTAAATATTTCCATTGTTTTTTGTTAAATCAAGTTTTGGACGGTAACTTATTCCACCAGTGGTTATAAATTTGACCAGAAACTGTAATAAATTATGGCCGAGTCTTCTACAAACGAGTTAAATTGCTTAAGGTGCAAAAATCCAGTAACTACTGGCATCAAGTGTGTTCAATGCGGTAGGCTATCTCATAAAAGCTGCCTAAATCAGTTAAAAATTCCACTTTTAGATAAGGAAACAGTCAACTGTTGCAATCCTTATGTAGTTACTAAGGATGTCGAATTGAGGAAAACAAACACTGATATACCTACTTCTTCTCAGGAGAAAGAGAAAGAATTGCGGATAGTATTGTAAACGGCATTGTGGATCCTAACATACATCCTATGTCATTTATTAACAAGATGAATAAACCTACTTTTTCTTTCTTTATGCCCTCCATTCTGGAAACTGATGTTCGTGAAGCTATTTTAGGATTAAAAAATTCCAATTACATAGAGTATTATGGTCTTAATAGTAGGATGCTGAAAGCCGCCATAAACTCAGTAGTTGAGCCGCTCACCATACTCTTTAATAAATGCGTATCTGAAGGAAACTGGCCAGACTCCATTAAAATATCAAAAGTTCTACCAACATTTAAAAAAGGCGATAAGGACTTATTAGATAACTATAGACCGATTTCTTTTGTTCCTGTTGTTGGGAAAGTATTGGAAGGAATAATTAAGAAAAAATTAGTAAGTTACTGTGAAAATAAACTAATTATATCACCGGCCCAATTTGGTTTTAGAAAAGGTCATTCTACTTCTAAAGCAGTAAGTGCACTGATTGATTACATAGTTGAGGGACTCGACGAGGGGGAAAATACCATCGCTAGTATGTGTGACCTTACCCAGACCTTTGACCGTGTGAACAAGCATGTACTACTACAAAAACTAGAATTCTATGGAGTACGCAATAAAGAACTTGATCTTCTCAATTCATACCTGACGAACAGAAAACAGTATGTAAGCTGCAAGGACTCAGAATCCAGTTTGATGACCACATTGAATGGTGTACCACAGGGTTCTGTTTTGGGCCCAGTGCTCTTTCTGTTATATATTAATGACCTACCTGCAATTTTCGAACAAACAGGGTGTTTCCTGTTTGCTGACGATACAATATTAGCAACAAAGCGTGGGGAAGCTTTGCATGCTGAAAATTTAATGAAAGTTGAAACATGGTTTTCAGCAAACAAACTAAAGATGAATCCTACTAAAACTAAGGAGATAATGTTTACATCCAGTAGATTACTGAATAAATCAGAACCGGTAAAGTATTTGGGTATTGTACTTGATACATACCTTAACTGGTCACCTCATGTTGATGCTTTGTGTTCCAAGCTCTCATCTCAAATATTTGCGTTGCGTCAATTAAGACATTGCCTCAATAATGATGTACTAAGAACGGTCTACTTTGCGATAATACACAGCCATTTATCATACGGCATCATTCAATGAGGTAATTCAAGTAGTATGGAGAGAGTGATTCGATTGCAGAAAACGGCACCCCGCATAATTGATAGAGCCAAACCGAACACACATTGCAAAGATCTATTTATAAAATATAATATTCTTACTGTTCCGTGTACAAAAAAATGCTAATTTAAATTTAAAAAAAAGTTACTGACTTGAAACGTAGGACTTCATGCCTTCTTGTTCATAGAAGAGAACGTATGCTTCCCCACTGACTCAAGGGTGTTATCAATATCACCGAAATCTTTAATCATTATATTCCTGCCACTGTCGGGATGTCGGCAGTATGCCGTGTAGTGACCACTGTAAGTGGTTCCGCTGTGATTTAATAGAGCGTAGAGGTTGTACCTACAGGGTGCCACATTATCAGCTCCGTAATGGATCATATCAAGCCCTTCTATTGGAAAATCTATTGCAACATTAAGTTTTCGGCTAAATCTTTCTGTCGGCGAAAAGCGCTTCAGGTGAATAACCAGGATTTTCGGAAATTTATGAATGGAAAATGATTTAGTGCATAGTCTTCGTTCCTTACATTTCGAACATGTCGGTTTCTCATCACAGTCGAGCGATTCTTCTCTTGTAAACGAATCCAAACATTGTGAAAGACGTAATTGACCTGTGCTTTGGGGTATGGAAAGGGATAAATCCCAAAAGGGATCAAAGGTAACAGAACAGTCACCACAATATGTACACTTGAGTGTAGATTTTAATTGACTAACGAAGTTATCTACGATCTTGGAGTTGTCCATTTGCAGATATCTTAACCAAGATTCTTGTGCTTTTTCATTGTCACTGAGATTTTGAGATTTTCATCAATTTCAGTTAATATGGGTTTAGGTTTTTCATGTACCCTGTTGATATCTTCGTGAAGTCCTTCTAATAGGTAACGAAGGAACTCCTGCGCATCTTGTTGAGCATATCCCAAGAACCTTGGAGCGAATCGCTGAATCTGACTTTTTAATGATACGGTGTTAACCACCCTGTCCGAACCGTCTTCAGACCAAAGCTCTTCGATAACTTCAGCAAATGCTTTAATTAGAGCTCCCTTCATGCTGGATATGCATGTGTTAATATCTCTCATGTATGTATCTTTACTTAAATATTCTAATAGCCACCTTGTGTTCGATAGGCATTGGATAACGCTATTCATGAAACATGTGTTATCGATATTTTTGAGGCCATTAAGACCCAGAGCTTCTTGGGAAACACTCTCCAAGGACCTGATCGTGGAGTAATTGTTAACAGCTCTTTCGCAACCACTATCAATATCCGAATAATCTCGGATTCTATTACTGTCTCTCTCAATTGATCTACGTGATAAGGAGTTTGACTTGATGTTATTTGCTATTGAATTGGATGGAGAAATTGCGGTTTTGGTAAGTTTGGGAGATGTCGATAGATCGTTGGTCTGGATCACTTTGCTAATACATTCCTTGACATTCTTTTGTTCTGCTTGAGTGTCATACCCTCTCTGCAAATCTTTGGTCGAAATTGAAATGTACGAAGAGAAGTTGTTAACTCTCGAATAATTTTCAGAGAGGGAATGGCTGCTTCTTGCTTCTTCAGTTACCACGTCACTATCTTCCATTGGCCGTACTGAAAAAGAAGAAGGTGAATCAATCACTTGCAAATTAAATTTGGTAGGAGACTGATGACTAGCTGTCGGCCTGTCTCGAAGAGATTTTGGTTCCGTACTGAAATGAGGGCAATGCATGATCTCATGCAAATTATGTGATGGAGGAATAGTTCCAAGAACCGAAGCAGCATTACCACGTTGAATAGCAATTCTCTCTATCAAAAAAAAAGTAGAACGGTTATTTTTCGTTGCTTGGCCTAATCTTCTTCCGAGTTCATGAACAAATAACAGAGATTCCGGGCCATAAACACCAAAAGTTTCAACTGCTACTGGATGGAACAAATAGTTGTTACCAAGATTTTTGTATTTTTTTTGTTTCAATTTTAGAACTTTTGTCTAGATGGGAAGTCGCTACAGTGTCAACGCAAGTGAAGTCCCATACTACAGGTTTACCGTATTTCCAGGGTATGAGAGACATACCATCGGGTCGTTTACCATCATCTCGACTGGTACCTAAAGGATCCAAAATTGCAGGAACATATTCTAGAGACAATAAACCTTGTTCATATGCACTTACCAATATATGAAACACATGCCGATGTACATGTTTATGGTACTCGATCTGCTAATAACATTGTAAAACCTTTCTCTCGTTTACAAACAAGTGCAAACAATAAAATTAATGTGAGCTTATACAATAGATTTGTTAGTTTTAATAAGGAAATTGAAATTAGATATCTCTCTGTTAGATCATTCTATAAAATAAGTAAGCAATTTCTGCTAAATAACTGTTTTACTCAATGTCTGATTTTTATCATTTCTGTCCTGACTAAACTATGTATACCTCACATGTACTTTTGTATATTATGTGGTGAATAAATATGGTATGGTATTATTATTATTATATGCCATTATGCTGTATGGAGCCGAGGTTTGGGCGAAATCACTACGATTCCAAAAATACAGGGCAAGGATGGACGCGGTACAAAAGCGAGGGTGCCTAAGGATTTGCAGTGCGTATAGGACGGTGTCGAGTGCGGCTGCTCAGGTGATAGCAGGAGTCATCCCGATCGATATATTGGCAGACGAGCGTCAAGTAACATATCTTCGCAGGAGGGAGAATTCACCGCACACCATCAAAAGGGAAGAACGGGATCGAACTCTACAGGTCTGGCAGAGAAGATGGACTCAGGAAACCAGAGGAAGATGGACTGCCAGCCTGAATGCTAACGTCAGACAATGGATGGAGAGGAAACACGGCGAGGTTGGCTATTACCTGACACAATTTCTGACATGACACGGCTACTACCGTTCATACTAGAAGAGGATAGGGAAGGTAAATGAGGCTACATGCATTTATTGCCACACGGAGGAAGAGGACGCAAGGCACACCTTCTTTGCATGTCCAAAATGGGAGCACCTCAGACAAGAGGTTACGAAGAAGACCGGAGAGCTGAGCCCGGAGACAGCCGTTGCCAAGATGCTTCAAACGGGGGAGAACTGGAGTACTGGCACCACGTACATCACTCAAGTTCTCAAACAAAAGGAGATAAACCGAGAATGGGGAAATTAATGAACCAAATTAGGCGATAAACAGGTGCACAATGAGGAAGAAGGCCTTAAAAGGCAAGAAAAGGTCTGTTCCGAAGTAATACCAAAAGGAAGCTCCGGGACAGAACCAAAACAAGAAGAGAGGAAGGGTGGGTGGGGTTTCGGCCCCAAATTTTCATAATTTTATAATAAACTTGAAATATTCCTCAGGTATGAACTTAGACAAAATTTCAGAGAAAAATGCGAGGGTTCTGGCTCTGGGGACACTCTGTTATATAAAAAACGGGAAGACATGGAGATTTCATTTTCGGGATAGGGCATATAGGACTCGTGAAATTTCAAAAAAACACATTAAATAAAAAATTCACCCACGGGGGTGGTTTTTTTGGGGGGTGGCTACCCTTATTTTTGGAAACAATGAAATTCCAACGACGTCATCGTTTTCCTTGAATTTTTTTATATACGACTCAGATCTGAATTTGGTTATAAGAAACAACCTGACAAATCTTTCGAATGGATGAGAACGAGAAACATAATTTTATCTTAAACTTTAAATTTTTCTCAAGTATGGACTTAGATAAAAATTCAGAGAAAATAGTGTTTGTTGTAAGAATTGAATGAAAAAAAGGGTAGTTTTTGTTAAAGAAAACCTGTTTTTTGCACTTAAACTGATTATTTTTTAATTTTTGGCCTTGAATACAGTTCTGAAAATAGGACAGCTGAAAACAGTTTGTAATCAGTTTTCTGCACCACCCTTAAGGTATTGCTTTTGAGTGGGTGTTCTCTGGAAGCCAAATCATCCCACATAAATAAACAGTAACTCCAATTTTTCCTAGAGAGGCTTAAAATGTCTGAATTCAAAACATCTTGTAAGTCAATTAATTTAATTGTCTTGATTTCATAGTATGCGGTCAATGTTTTATATTTCACCTATTTACCGATATTATTATTCGAAAATATAGTAAAAGTGATGAATAAGCATATACAGTATTGTCCAATTTATTTAAACTAATTCAAACGAAATGGCGGCAAATGTGCCTTGAAAGAGGGAATAGTATATTTATAAAAATACAATTGGTACGCGGAAAAAAGTCGGTAAAAAAAAACTGTCGATCTTTGTACACACGACCAAACAAGGAACTTTTTAATATAGCGGTTAACAGATTTGTTTTCCTGTTTCAATTATTCACCTTAAAAAGACTAAAAGCCTCTTCACATAACAAATGTGGTTTGTCGGCATTTCAAATGAATAGACAAAAACCTTGTTTAGTTTTCATTTGAGTTTTGATTACACTCGTGGTAGGTTGTATCTCAATTCGGTGCTCTAGGAGTTAAAAGAAATATCATTCATTTGCTTTTATTTTATTATCTTTAAATATCACTCGAGGATTTCTAAAAATGAAATGAAATATCGATATCAACTTTTACTCCTTATGCGCCTTTTTGGGAACGAATGTTGACCAGGAAGAATCGCGACAAGGGAGAATCATTTTTGAAATGTACAAGGTGGTGCCCACTAGAGAGACACCAGCAAACTGTCCTGATTGTGGTGCTCAACTGAGAACGATGACGGATACAATAAGACATGGATTTATATATGAATGCCGGAATCATGGAAGGAAAAGATTCAGTCCGTATCATAATACGTTTATGGCACACGGGAGAACAAATCACAACATTGGCGAAGACATCGTCGTCAGAATAATTTACCATTGGCTGAGAAGAATGCCACTGGTAGCCTTGTTAGAAGATTTGGAAATTTCTCGCGAAACTGCCGTGTATTGGTATGGTTTTTGTAGAGATGCTGCATGTGCTATTGCATGGCATGAGTACGTACCCATCGGGGGACCACAAGATATTGTCGAAGTGAATGAAACACATCTTTTTAAAAGAAAATACCAGGTTGGACGTTTGATTGAATGGAATCATATCTGTGTCGTAGGAGGAATCAGACGCACCACAAAGAGGCGGTTCTCCGTAATGGTGAGATGCAGAAACGAAGATAGACTGACGAATTTACTTGGGGAATGTGTGGACCATTCCTCATATCTTTGCACAGACCTTTGGAGAGGATACAACGAGTGCCACGAAGTTTTCAACGGACATGGAAGGACAAATCACTCGCAAAACTTCTTGAATCCACCGCAAGATGAGCCTCCACATTGGGCACCACCGGGAAGATTCAACGTGGAATGTTTGGATGGAAAATGGGATGGACCTCCTCTCCAACCTGGTATGCAGCCGTATAGAGATCACACACAAACAATTGAGAGATGTTGGAGAGATTTAAAAGAACAAATAAGAAGTACAAACAACATTGCTACGGCTGATCAATACATAGGATCGTGGATGTACCGTAAAAATATTCTAGATCCATTGAACGAGGGAAAAGCAAAGCTAGAAAGATTCCTCCGAGACCTGGCAAGAGTACATCCAGGTGTTGGAAAAAAGCCGATGAAGGTAAAGAAAGAAGAAATGGAAGAGTGTGACTGCCACGAGTGTATAGCAAATTGAAATTTTTTATTTACTTAGATCTTAATTGTTTTTTACAGGGTTTATTGTTGAGTTTTTACAAAGTATATTTTCATTTATCTATTAAATTACTGTTAATTTATGTGGGATGATTGGGCTCTGGCCCCACTCAAAAAAAGTAACGCGCCAAAAGCAGTACCTCATGGGTGGTGCGGAAATCTGCTTATAAAATGTTTTCAAATTTAAGATAAAATTATGAAAATTTAGGGCCGTACATAAAAAAATTCAAGCAATCGAACCTCTAATCATTTCCAAAGATGTGACAAAGTTTGGCTGGGTGGTAGAAACAGGTAGATTGAGTTTCGATTATTATGATGGACCCACTGCTATGGAAATACTACAACAGTACTTTTGTTCGTGTACTGGCAAAAATGTTTGCGAAACTGACGTTTGCCCTTGTAGACAATCTAATTTGAAATGATATGATGTTTGTAGTTGTAATGATACATGTGTAAATAAAGAAGTGATTGTAAATACAGATGAAATAAATGAAGATTTTTAAGATATTGTAATGGTTTTTATTTTATTTGATATATTAAAACCGTATTTCGGACGCATGTTAAGTTCCGACTCGGATAGTCGCTGCTCTTGCTATAGCGCGCCGTTCAGCCGCACGCTACGCTCGACTTTGAAATAGCATATCTTTTTTTCTTTTCAATATTTAGATCTGAAACTTTCCCAAAAACTTCTTTAGGTATTGCATTTTAATACTGGATAATTAGTTTTTAGAAATTCGAAACTTCGTAACACAACTTTTGCATTTGTACGACAAAACTCGGAACACGTAAAAGTAAACAATTGTAAATTTACTGTTCAAGAATTAATTGTCGCAGAATTTTCGGAGTAGGCTTGTTGTTTAGATCGTTAGATACGCAATAGTCATAAAAAATTTCATAATGATACATTGATAAATGTGGAATGTAGCGAGATGAACACAGAAAAACGCCAAATTCAATTGTCTCAATTTTACCCGAAAGTGCCGTTTTTTCCATGTTCCCCCAATTTTATCGTAAAAATAATTTCATATTCGTATTCAGCGACCCCGAAAACATAAAGTAAAAGTGGTCTTAGCGATTAGTCCTTCCGTGGTCACTGTAACGTCAATTTGGGGGGTGCGTCCCGCTCGCCTAATATAACAGAGTGTCCCCAGAGCCAGAACCCTCGCATTTTTCTCTGAAATTTTGTCTAAGTCCATACCTGAGGAATATTTCAAGTTTGAGACAAAATTATGAAAATTTAGGGCCGTATATAAAAAAATTATTTAACGTGTTTTTTTGAGATTTCACGCATTCTATATGCCCTATCCCGAAAATGAAGTCTTCATGTCTTCTCGATACGTGTATATAAAAACGGTCCCCGGAGCCGAAACCCAACCGAAGGGTGTTTTAGTCGGTAAGAGTCCGACACGAAGGGCAGTCACTGACTCGCTGTCAGTCCATGAAGGATTTCACCTACCTATAAAAAAAATTATTATTATTATTTAAAAAAATCCCGAAAGATTTAAGATGAGTTCTGAAATACAGATTCGTTCTCTGGTTCTTGACGTAGCATTTGCCAGTGCATTCAGTGGGAGGTGGCACGTGACAACCTTTAATGGTAGAATAGAGTCGCTTCCGAATGACAAGGTTCGACCACTTGACTTGACAAGTATTTACAGCTATCCGAACCGAATGCCGTGACTTTGTTAGACTTGCGAGCTTTTCATTGCTGTTAGCACCGATGAGCTATCAATTAAACCGGCTAAGAAAGGAAATAGGTATTTAAGCGTTGCCGTTCAAAATTCAACAGCTATTCGAAAGAGTGTAGACGGATTGAAGTATACCCTGCGAAAGTATGAGGTCAACTCGGTTGTCGCTCCATTTACATTGCGCATTTAGGATTGGTGGAATTGTCACCATACGTAGAACTAGTGGAAAAGTTGCTCCTTGTTAAATTGAATAAAATTGTGGGATTTTGTAACAATTAATTTGTTGAAACTAGTGCATCGTAATAATACTCGTATAATGCATCTGTATAAGTGTAGGTGTTAACAAAAATTGAATATTAGCTAAATGCAAGTTATAATCCAGTTTTAATACAAGTTCTCATTGATAAAACTGTAAGTACAAAAACACTCATTAACAGTAGTAACATTTTGTCTTTCGTTTCATTCCACCAAAGAAAAATAAATTGAATTTTTACGTTGCTGTATTTGTCAGTTTTTGAAAACCTTTCAACGTGCTAAAAGTAAACCTTCATCCCTATTGAGCTGCTGTCATGGGTAATGATAATGCAGAATACTTACAACAATCTGAAATCTGTGTGCGGTGTCACAAGGCCGTAAAACAAGCAGAATATGGGACAAGATGTATGAAGTGTGGTATATTATCACACAATAGTTTCCTGAAAAACTGCTAAATTTATGGAAAATGGCTCGGTAATTTGCTGTCAGGAGAGTGAAGGGAAAATGAAAGAAACAAAAGAACAAAAAACAGTAAACCAAGAGTCAAGTAATGTCGAAAATGTAGCGGATAAAATAACAATCAAATATCTAGAAGAGCTGATCAAACAGAAGGACATGATTATAAAGACGCAGGAAACGGCAATAAAGAATCAAGATATCGCCATAAAATGTCTAAATGATAAGATATTACTTTTGGAAAATAGTTTGATAAAATTAACATCAAATCTAATCCTACCTACGTACGCAGCCGTCATAGGAAATACCTCCAAATATCTTAAACCCGTTGGCCATAGAATTATCAGAGATGATAAATCTGAAACAGTGAATGAAATTTCGAACGCTACTTATGAGGTATACAACAACAAAATATTACAGATGTAACAAAGGAAATTATTCCTGAAAAAATTGTCAAAAAAAGGCCACTCTTGTTATTTGTTCAAGCGAAGTAGGTACTGTTCAGAGACTTCATTTTCGGTATTTCCAGCTTCAGTGAGTGTTTCGGATTCTTCATCGGTATTTCCAGCGTCTTTGGGTGTTTCAGATTCTCCGGTCGTCTGATTTTGTTCCACTTCTCGGCGTAGTGTATTCGGGACGTCGAGATTTCTTCCGAAATTGAGAAAGGCGGGAGAAAAGCCGGTAGAGTCGTGCTTAGAATTATTAATGGCAAACTTCAGGTCGGATAGTCTCAGATCCCAGTCTCGGTGGTCTTGTTCGCAATATTGAGCTATCATGGTCTTTAAGGTACGGTTAGCTCTTTCGACGGGATTAGCTTGTGGTGTATACGGTGGGGTGAATCGATGGTATATTCCCAAGCCTCTCAACATTTCCTTAAAGAGCTCACTATCATATTGTGTCCCATTGTCTGATAATACGGTACGTGGACATCCAAACGTGGTCAGAACTTCTTCGTGAAAAGCGTTACTTATCGAGCTAGCGGTCGCTTTTCTGATCGGTTTACACTGTACCCATTTTGTGAAACGGTCCTGGAACATGACTATGTAGCAGTTCCCTTTTTTACTGCGCGGCAGCGGTCCAACGATATCGGTATTTAATTTGATCGCAAATTTTATACCAAAATAAGAAATATTACACAGGAGCATATTGTATGTTTGGGCTTAATCCCGCAAGCCTTTTAGTAAATTCAGCTTTATTAGCCAAGGATTCTGGCACGTATTCATTTCCTGGCCATCCAGTCAGCATGAAGTTCATCACACAATGAATAAAACAGGATACAGTTGGAGCAGTAGTGGACTGAGGTCCCATCCAAGGTTTCGTTGCCAGATGTATTGTAAAATCAACTTTCCAAACAAGATTGAGGGATTTACCAAACCAGCTGGATCAAAAGTACTACTGATAGTAGAGGATATGATCCTTTTAGTTAAAATAGTAAAATCAGGCAGAGGAGAAAAACAAATCTGAAGCATGTCCGACGAAGAGTTCCATTTCATTCCAAGAATTTTGCAAGGAAGCCTTTCCAAATTCAAGTCTAATTCGAGGTCAGAATCAATTGAGAGATTGAAGAAATTCTAATGAGTTGGAGTGCCGTTTATGCAAATAGAAACCATGTGTATTGAGAACAGTATTTTCTTAATTGGAGATACTGATTTCAGCTCCAGCCTTATGAACAGGTGAAATCCAAGAGAATCGTACTCCTCTTGTTTCCTACCGCTTTTATAGCTTTTCACTACTTTCAAATGTCTGATAGATTGTTTGAGAAGTTAATCGAGACCAATCAACTGTAATTCAACAGTCAATATTAGACGAAATTAAAAACTTAAGTCGTTTAAATTTAGATCAAAACAGGTTAATTGTAGATTTACCAGAAAGGTTAAATGATACAATATTTATAACGTTAATTGTTTTCACTGTTTTGTTTATTTTATATTTAATTCTATTTACATCAAGACTATAACCATGCCGAATCAGCGTCACAAGACCCGGCGGAATCGCCGCAACAACATACGACCTGCAACGACGACACTTACTGTCCGAAAAAGACCAATCGGGACAGGTATAAATTATTTAAAATTAGCACGTACGATAACCTCAGCGCTTGGATCGCAATATAATTTCTTAGTGGACATTGTATTTAATTTGATCGCAATTTTATACCAAAATAAGAAATATTACACAGGAGCATATTGTATGTTTGGGCTTAATCCCGCGAGCCTTTTAGTAAATTCAGCTTTATTAGCCAAGGATTCTGGCATGTATTCATTTCCTGGCCATCCAGTCAGCATGAAGTTCATCCGGCTCGAAGGGCCAAAAACACAATGAATAAAACAGGATACAGTTGGAGCAGTAGTGGACTGAGGTCCCATCCAAGGTTTCGTTGCCAGATGTATTGTATAATCAACTTTCCAAACAAGATTGAGGGATTTACCAAACCAGCTGGATCAAAAGTACTACTGATAATGGAGAAAATGATCCTTTTAGTTAAAATAGTAAAATCAGGCAGAGGAGAAAAACAAATCTGAAGCATGTCCAACGAAGAGTTCCATTTCATTCCAAGAATTTGGCAAGGAAGCCTTTCCAAATTCAAGTCTAATTCGAGGTCAGAATCAATTGAGAGAGATTGAAGAAATTCTAATGAGTTGGAGTGCCATTTATGCAAATAGAAACCATGTGTATTGAGAACAGTATTTTCTTAATTGGAGATACTGATTTCAGCTCCAGCCTTATGAACAGATGAAAACCAAGAGAATCGTACTCCTCTTGTTTCCTACCGCCTTTATAGCTTTTCACTACTTTTGAATGTCTGATAGATTAATTGAGAAGTTAATCGAGACCAATCAACATCAATCTGTAATTCAGCAGTCAATATTAGACGAAATTAAAAACTTAAGTCGTTTAAATTTAGATCAGAACAGGTTAATTGTAGATTTACCAGAAATATAATTTCTTAGTGGACATTGTATTTAATTTGATCGCAATTTTATACCAAAATAAGAAATATTACACAGGAGCATATTGTATGTTTGGGCTTAATTCCGCGAGCCTTTTAGTAAATTCAACTCTATTAGCCAAGGATACTGCTGGCACGTATTCATTTCCTGGCCATCCAGTTAGCATGAAGTTCATCCGACTCGAAGGGCCAAAAACACTATGAATAAAACAGGATACAGTTGGAGCAGTAGTGGACTGAGTATTAAAAAAATAGAGCAATTGCTTTAACAAGTATATTCATAGTATTCGTCGAAATTTGAAATTCAATAATCGAAGGACCACCGTGTAGAACACGGACAAAGGAACTGAAATAAAACTAGAGCTCGTAATGTTTATCCCCGAGCACTTTATTTCTCTAAATAATAGAAACCACGCAGTTCAATTTCTATATAAAACAAATATTATAAACCGACACTTTAAGGTAGATATGGAAATACATGCCATTCTCTGGTTTGTCTGCGTTATCACATTTAAGCTTATTCAAATTATACTGATCCTTCGATTAAAGACGAACGTTACCAGAGTCACGTAATTGTTCATAAATTAAACAAATATGGAAAAATGTTCGAAATCATTTATGGTGGCTCAATTCACCCAACTTAACGGTACTGCTTTTATTATCGTATTTTTTTATTGTACGTTTTAGGTTACCAGTAGATATTTATCAGACTGCGAAGGTTTCTAAGATTTTACTAATGATGGAGAAAGGTAACAATTCCTATGGAGCACAAAGGAAAGTAGTTAGCTGAAATAAATTTTGATATAAATTTGGAATATGCTGAAGAAAATAACGATGGTTAGTGTACTAATATTTTTAATATTCATCTAAAAGAAATAAATATATTATTTTCATCTACAATCAGTAGATAAGTACTTATTTTTTGTTCACTAATTCCTTTGATTCTGCTTAGCTTCGGATCACAGTGAGAACGATGATATTTGCGCCAATTCCAAGAGAAGAACAGATAGAAAAATTTTACTGGAAACAAAAAGAGGTATCTAGAAATAAATAACTGGGTTCACTCACACACGATTATACTTACGTTGGTACTGTTACAGATTCAGATTATAACTGTGAAATCAGAGACGATATTATTAGCGGTTGTGCAGTAGAAACAAAAAAAGCAACTCTACCCAAACAAGGTACATACGGTAAAAAATTAAAAGGAACTGGTTTCCCACCTAAAACAGCCCACTACCTATTCATAGAAACATGCGACGATAGAGTAGGATTCATAAAAAAAGCTGTTTGCTTTAAGGCATAAGTTTTACAGTCCCTGCAATTGACAAAAATGTCAATTTTCAAACCAAAATATTTTAAAACTTATTCAATTTGAGTAAAGGGCAAAATAGAGAAATTATGAATAAAATCTGAAGGAAACTTGAAATAAAATTAAAAATATGGGTATCGATTTAAAAAAGTAAAATAATTTGTCATTACTTGTTCAATGAGTATTCTGAAAATATAATAGAGTTTAAACACTTTCCAATGTAAACGACCTTTATATAAAAATTTTTTTCGTATCTCAGGAAGTTGTGAAGGAAAGATTGTGGGTAATTTTACGTGAGTTATCATGTACCTACAGATAACCATTCATTTACAAATTTTAGCATGGAACTCTGAAGACGTTAATGCTTTGGAAAAACATTTGCTGCAAACTTAAAAAACAAGACATACATATCAGCACAACAAAAAGATTTCATCAAAAAGCATAATCTAAATCGAACCGTTGAAGGTGTAAAATCAAAACTACAACATCTAATTAAACTCGCTAATAAAAATGAGTCATTAGTTGACAATTTACTCTACGCACGCACGCAAAACAGTGCGTGAAGTAATAATGGTTTTCACTAGTGCGTAAAGTAGAATATATGTCAAAAACAGAATAGCAACAAAATTCAACGTTTTATTTTGAATACCATTCCTTATCTATTTATTATATTTTATTAAACTTTTCGTACTTTAGTCATAATTTTCTGTTAATGTCACGATTTAATTTGAAGTGAACAGACCCTGGATGTCAATTTTGATAAAAGTGAATAGGTCATGGATATGTGGATTCACAGAATACATATCAAAAGTATATGTTTAAACTCTGAGATTTGTTTAGTATATTATAAAACCGAATTTAACTTTACAGAGTAAAAAGGCCTTTTTGACTCATGTGATTGTCGAACGACAATATTCACTTTCGTCAAAAAAGACTACCTTACACACTTATTACTTAAATAACTATTGAATGTTAATGCCGTTTCAATTTTCTATATTTTTTTAGGGGTGTTAATTTTAATTTTATTTTCTGTTATATTTACATCAGTGGATTATTTTAAACACTTGTATCCATAAAAATAAAATATTGCTGAACAGATCTTATGTTTAAATTGAAAATTTACATATTATATTTGTTGCCAAAGGGAAAAAACCTTCCAACCTTTGCTAAAAATATGGAACCTAATGTTCGAGATGAATATTTATATTGGAAATTGTGTGTGTGTAGATAAAGAGGTGTCTTTGTCTTGTGTCTCATATATTTGAGTATATATGATCCCTTAGAAATTGAAATATATTCACCCCTCTCAAGGGATCCGGATTGGTCTTCATTTTAGCACCCCAAATATAATTTCGATGAAGACTAATGGGAAGACTCGGAGGCCAGGTCGTATTTTCCATGTACCGAAAGCAATAAGGTATCGTGTACCACTATATATATATATATATATATATATATATATACAGGGTGCGGCATTAGTGCGAGGAAGTCCAATTACTCACTTGTCGTGAGAGATACGAAAAATTTATATGGAGATAAAAGTTGAGCCATATGTAGGACTATATTTTGAAAATATTTTCAAATATACAGGGCCACCCATATTGGCAGGATGAACCTAACTTATCTTTTTTTAAATGGAACACCCTGTATATTTCCACATTTTTTTATTCCCCTCGATTTTCTTGTTTGTGTGATATGAGGTATTGTAATGTTATACGAGGTAATTTAAAAGATATAAGCACTTTTTTAGTAATTTCCTAGTAACATCAACACCCTGTACCTTTGTATACATTTGATATCAAGAAATCTATTTACGTTCAAAAGATTTTCGATATAGTTTACTATTGTCCAAAATTATCAACATAGCGCAATATTCGTTTTTTGTATACATGATTGGTCATAAATCGTAATGATCTTTTACTGGGTTTTCTTAAATGGAACACCCTGTATTTTAGTATCGTAATGAAATGGTATTGTATGGCACTTTATTATTTCTTAAGCATTCCCTATACCTAATTGCCTTAATTTGTGAGTTATTGATGATACTTTCAGCCAAACATTATTAGAAACGAATATTGGGTGACATTTTATTAGTTTGACGGTAGAAATATTTAACCAAAAATAATTTTTCAAACAAAAAATCAGAAAATAATCTAGTCTGATCCATAGTTGATTAATATTAGGCGAATTACCAAAATACATGAGTACTTAAGATCGTTGGTATATAAAACATTACTAAAATCACACAATATTTTAGTTGGCTATGACTTTGACAATAAACTGGTTTAGAAATTTGACATTAGATTACTTTGGTTAGTTCCTGTTTACTATTATCAACATGAATTTTTCTCAGGAAGAGTTGATTGATATGGTATTTGTGTTAGGAGAATGTAACAGAAATGTGTTACTAGCAAGAAGAATTTATCATCAGCAATTCCCTGATAGGCGACAACCAAGAACAGAAGCATTTCAAAGTTTATTAGAACGATTTCAACGGACTGGACACGTAAATTACGAGAGAACTGAACGAACAAAAAATGTTGTAAATGAAGAAAATGAATTAAATGTAATTCTTAGTGTCACTGAGAATCCACATATTAGTACGAGGGAAATTGCAAATGCGTTTGATATTAGTGGTCGCAGTGTAGGGAGAATTTAAAAAAATAATATGATGCATCCATATCATGCACATTTGCATCAAGAGCTTAAAGAGGATGATTATAATAAAAGAGTAGAATTTTGTCGGTGGGCGCAGGAACAAATTCAGAATGATGCATATTTTTTTGAATATGTTCTATTTGGAGATGAGGCAACTTTCCATAAGAATGGTACTGTGAACAGACATAATTTCCACTACTATTCAACTTCCAATCCGCACCACATTTTCACACACAGTCAGATAAGATGGTCATTGAATGTTTGGGGTGGAATTATTGGAAATTATGTTATCGGACCTTACTTTTTCGAGGATCACTTGAACGGAGAAATGTATCTACATTTTCTGGACAACGATTTGCCGGAATTATTGGAAATAGTACCGTTCAACATACGTCAGAGAATGTGGATATTACATGACGGCGCTCCAGTCCACCACAATTTTTTAGTGAGTGAGCATCTAAATTATAATTTTCCTGGAAGATGGATTGGAAGGGGAGGACCTATAAGGTGGTCACCACGATCTCCAGAGTTAAACAAGCTAGACTTTTTTTTCTGGGGCTATATAAAAGATAAGGTGAATAAAACACCTCCTACCACTAAAGAAGATATGAAGGAAAGAATTAGAAATGAATTTATGAACTTAAACAGAAAAATGTGAGTCGCTCCTTTGAAGATCGCTTGCAATTATGTATCGACGTCGGTGGAGGTCATTCTGAACATCTATTGTAAATTCAACGATGTTCTTGTTATTTTTGTTAGGTAACTATATTAAACGTTAATTCCCTTTTTTGTTTATTTCATAATGGGTATCAAGTTTGGGAATATTGGTAATTTGGATTTTGTATAATCATGCTTATGCTTGTGATGCAATAACCCATAACCTATTATTTTCATAGTAAACTAAAATATTGTGTGATTTTAGTAATGTTTTATATACCAACGATCTTAAGTATTTTGGTAATTCGCCTAATATTAATCAACTATGGATCAGACTAGATTATTTTCTGATTTTTTGTTTGAAAAATTATTTTTGGTTAAATATTTCTACCGTCAAACTAATAAAATGTCACCCAATATTCGTTTCTAATAATGTTTGGCTGAAAGTATCATCAATAACTCACAAATTAAGGCAATTAGGTATAGGGAATGCTTAAGAAATAATAAAGTGCCATACAATATCATTTCATTACGATACTAAAATACAGGGTGTTCCATTTAAGAAAACCCAGTAAAAGATCATTACGATTTATGACCAATCCTGTATACAAAAAACGAATATTGCGCTATGTTGATAATTTTGGACAATAGTAAACTATATCGAAAATCTTTTGAACGTAAATAGATTTCTTGATATCAAATGTATACAAAGGTACAGGGTGTTGATGTTACTAGGAAATTACTAAAAAAGTGCTTATATCTTTTAAATTACCTCGTATAACATTACAATACCTCATATCATACAAACAAGAAAATCGAGGGGAATAAAAAAATGTGGAAATATACAGGGTGTTCCATTTAAAAAAAGATAAGTTAGGTTCATCCTGCCAATATGGGTGGCCCTGTATATTTGAAAATATTTTCAAAATATAGTCCTACATATGGCTCAACTTTTATCTCAATAAAAATTTTTCGTATCTCACGACAAGTGAGTAATTGGACTTCCTCGCACTAATGCCGCACCCTGTATACATATACATTTCCTATATTAGGGACAAAATATAGATTTGGCAACGGTGCAAGCCGAGTCTGTTTGTACATCCTTCGACGCGAAAGCTGTGAATGCGGGTTTATTCATGCTTGTCGCTTGTCTTGCTGTTCCTTAAGAGCTTTGAGACATTTGCAAAGTATGGTCATGGTGGTGTGCCAAGTAGCATATCACCAGATAAATTAATAAGCCTTTTCGATGATCTGCAAAGGATATCGCCAATGCAGGCCGTACAGCTGAGCAACCAAACAAGACAAGACTCAGATGTTTTGAGGCCCTCTTTTGAGAGCTTTGTACTTTGACAATTTTTTTACAAGTGCTTCACTTGTAAGTAAACTCGGGAAAATGGGTTTTGGTGCAACTGGTACCGTTCGAGAAAATCGAACAGATAAATGTCCTCTTGAAAATTCGGCTGTAATGAAAAAGAAAGATCGAGGGGTCTACGATAGTGCAGTTGACAAAGATGAAAACATTGTTTGTGTAAGATGGAAAGACAACAGTGTTGTTACTTTGTTGTCAAATGAATATGGTTTATGCCCAATCCAAAAAGCAATAAGGTATTCATCAACAAATAAAAAAAAGTAGATATAGAGCAACCATACGTCGTGCAATATTATAATAGATATATGGGAGGGGTAGATCAGATGGATAATAATATTGCAAATTATCGTATAGGTCTGCGAGGAAAAAAATGGTATATTCCTATTTTATTTCGGATGTTCGACATATGTATGAGTAATTCCTGGGTTTTGTCACGCAAATTTGGTTTGAAGTTGGACAATTTGGAATTTCGCAGAAGAGCTGTAATCGCTATATTACAAAAATATGGAAAACCTCCTTTGGCAACAGGTCCAACATTCCATTCTGTAAGTCCAGCGGCACGTCGACAGGGTCAGCATCTGGTTGTGATCAGCCAAACACGGCGAAGATGTGCTTTTTGTAAAAATAAAACAACCAAGGCCTGCAATCAATGTAAAGTTGCCCTTCATGATAAATGTTTTCTAGATTATCATAAATAATGAAATTTCCAAGTTTCTGTTGTAAAATATAGAGTTCAATAACAGTTAGCTTTTATTTTCATATATTACCATAACTCAACATCCAGAAAATGCACTCTAAATGTAAATTATCAAACAAACAAAAAAGTACATTAATTTGCCCAAGTGGGTCGAAAATGACCCACATCATATTTCAAAAACTGACCTTTACATTTTTATTTTTAGTATCAACCCATCATAAAAATGTCATTTTTCACAACATGTACAAGTTTCATAAGGAAAATGCAAAAAAAATTCTGGGCATAAATGAGTTAATCTATTAGCCCCAAGTTTCACCCTCACTTTACAAAAGTGACAACACTGTCAATAGTCATTTGATAACTGAACGAGCACGAGTTGAGAACACGTGTTAGTGAATATCTGATTTCGACCGATTTTGAGCTCCTTAAGGTAAGACATGTTGTTTTTTATAGCATGATATATTTACTTTGTAATGGTTTTTAATGGTGTTAATTCATTTTGTTGTTTAACATTATGGATAAAATTAAATTTTATACTTTGATCATCTGAAAAAATTGGCGCGAAACGCATTTTAATACGGCCAATAATTGTGCTCGTTGAAAGTACATCACGGCCTCCTAGACCAATCACTAAATTTTCACATATTCAAGATTTTTTGTCAGATTAGCTTTATATAATTGCTCTGTTATTTTTATACGGTTTTTAGGTGAAATTTATTTGAAAATAACAATGTACACAGTGGTTGGCCGTGGCCAATAACTATCAAAATAGGTGGGCCAATCACTGTACCGTATGGTAATTTTTTTTTCAGAATGCCGAAAACTTTAGATTGTACGCGATATGTTAAAAATTGGAAAGAAGAGGATATTCAAAAAGCTGTCGAGGAGATTCATAGTGGAGTTCCCGTTAGAGCGGTATGTCGAAAATATCCAAATATTCCAAGATCGACGCTACAATTTCGATCATCAAATAAGTTTGTTAAATCTTCATTTGGTCCATCTCCCATTCTTAATATAACTGAAGAAAAAGAGTTGGTTGATTGGATTATAGACTGCCAGAAAAAAGGGTTTCCCTAGGCGTAAAGAAGACATCCAGACTTCAGTTAAGCAATTTTTGGATGATAATCAACGTGAAAACCCTTTTACCAACAATTATCCTGGTGATGGACGGTATAAGGCATTTCTTAAAAGGCATCAGGAACTAACGGAAAGAAAATCCGAAGCCATAACTTCAGCGTCTTCGAAAATAAGTGAATCGGATATCAGAAAGTGGTTCCAAGACATTAGTTCTTATTTAAAAGTGAAAGGTTACGAGAGTATTCTTAATTTTCCCGAACGAATCTTCAACGGAGATGAAACAAACATCCAGTTGTGTCCCCAGAACAAAAATGTTCTTGCTCCCAAAGGAGCAAAGAATGTGTACGAGACAGATGGAGCTCAAGCCAAGGCTTCTTTAACCGTGTTATTTTGTTTTAGCGCCTCTGGTATTTCTACACTACCACTTATAATATACCCGTATAAAAGATTACCGAAAGATATTGCCGAGTCAGTTAATCTCGAAGGTTTTCAAGCCGCCTGCAGTGACACTGGATGGATGAAATCCGAAATTTTTTATGAATATATCGGTAATGTGTTTTATCCTTATATAAAAAGCCAAGGCATCACATTTCCTATTATACTATTCGTTGACGGACATAAGACACACTTAGACTGAAAACTGAGCAGTCTTTGCTCCAAACTCGAAATCATTCTTATAGCACTATATCCGAATGCAACAAGAACCCTTCAATCGGCTGACGTGTCCACTTTTAAGCCACTTAAGGATGGCTGGAGGAAAGGTGTTCTCGAATGGAGGCGAAATCATCCCTTAGAAGAACTAAATAAAAAAGCATTTGCTTCATTATTGAATTGTGTACTATCTACGAGTCTACGTCCACAGATCATTATTAGTGGATTTAAAACATGTGGGCTTTATCCCTGGAATCCTTTCGTTATCAACTTTGATAAATGCCTAGGTAAAGACAAACTTCCACAAAATTCTAATGAATCGCAAGCTCTACATAGTCTAACTTTTACCGATTTTGCTAGAATAGTTGGGAGTGAACAGACTACAGAAATTCGAAAACTATGACTGCGAATTAGAAAACGAATATTTAAATATCATCTATCAATTGTGGTTGACGTTCAAAGAAAAACCCAGTAGCAAAGAAAACACAAGGGATGACAAACATGATCAGGACATAATTATAGAGATAATAGATGTGCAAAATACCGAAGAAACTGTTGGCATAAATGAATTGCAATCCGCACACGAGTCTAACTCAAAATTTGAAGCCATCGAGATTGATAATGAGACAATTACTGATGATTTCACTGAAAATCAAAGTTTCAATGTTCCTAGTTCAGGGGGCCTATTTTTGAATCGTACGACATCATGTCGCATTCGAGAATGCGGGAAATGTCGCATAACTTTCACCAAACCGTATTTTTGACCATTCGACATCATCTAGCATGCTACAATTTTTATGCGACATGTAACGCATGGGTCAAACCATGCGCCATCCCTTCGAGATGCATATGACGGCCATTTTTTCATTGTCTGTTTATTGTTTTCTGCTTGGTTTTCCGGTATGGATGCAAATATTATGATAAATAACTTAGTGGCTATTCAGGGTTTGGAACTTATGGAAGAAGATGCTGCAAGAGTATATCGTGTTTTTCCGTATAATGACCCTTTCCTGTGCTTAACAGATTTAGCATTTCGGTCAACTTATAGACTGACAAAGGCTGTTGCCAGGAATTTAATAGAAGATTTAACCCCTTTTCTTGTTGCTCCAAATAGAACTTCTGACTTAAGCATATCACGAAAGGTAGGATTAGTTTTATAATATTTTGATTATAGATGGTACTGTTAATAATTACTCTTGGTACTTTTATTAGGTGTTAACGGCTCTTCGATTTTATGCGTCTGGCAGCTATCAATTGGATATAGGAAGCAATATAAATAGTGCTGAAACGTACCTGGTTATGGACGGGTGCGAGTCATGCCTTCGAAAAGTGCTGTTAGGCGCAAAGAGCAATACACGATATGACTACGTCTACGACTTTTGGGAGAGTCGGGACAATGAAAGACATTTAGCGATAATCGATGAACCGTATGAGTGGGCTATTTCGGCTCACGGAGGAGCCAAATCCAATCACTACTAGTTATTTTTATTATTTAGACATTACAAAGGTTGTATATAAAAACCATTGAAACATAAATCAAAATGTTTCAAATTTAACGTTTTACGGTAAAATACTTTCTATAAAGATGTTTGCACACTTTTTTTTATGAAACAACTTTAAAGCTGGGTTGTCATTGCGCGAAAGTCACTCGCGCAACTGTTTCGCGAAACTAGTCTCGCCTCATATATACCGCTGATTCACCCAGAAACGTTTTTCGCGAGTATGATTCGGGGTGAGCCACTCGACAGTCGGTTTTTAGAAGCGCATCAAAGAGGCTCGCTTGTCACGTTTCGCTCAAAGTGAACAAGGTTTTTCTAGTTGCGCACTAAAATGGACCAAGAGGAAAGCATCCGTCTTATTGAATTTTATAAAACATATCAGTTCCTGTGGAATGCTAAAGAAAAAGCATATCACAACCGCAATAAGAGGGAGGATGCGTGGAGGGCTATTAGCATCAAAATGAATCGCCCTGTAGCCACTCTAAAGGCCAAAATGAAAACTCTAATGGGCTCCTACAGGAGCGAAAAATCCAGGGAGAAGAAAAGTAGGATCACTGGATCAGGTATGTGGACTTTTATAATTTTTGAAATAAATAGACTGAAGTAATTTCATATTATTTATTGTAATTAATAAACAGATCTCTCTATTTTTCTAATTTGAAAATAATTTTCTACAGGTAGTGAAGATATATATGAATCAAAATGGTTTGCCTACAAGTATTTTGATTTCCTGTCTGACAAAGACGAACCAAGAGAAACGGTGGATACTGAAAGCGAGGTAAGTGGCTTCTTAATAGTTGTCTTGCCACGGTAAAGGGTCATTCAAAACAAAATGGTTAGCTAAATGTAAACGAATGTTTTTGGGACGTTCGGATGTTCTTCGTGGGATATTACGAATAGGCATTAAAGATGTCATTGGTTGGTCATTTCGCCATTTGCCACTTCTAATTTCTCCATCTCTTTCAGAGTCGAAAATGCCGGGTGGTGTATAAATTTATCGCGAAGGGCGTTTGCGTAAAAAGTTATGTAAATATATAGTTGTCAATGTAATTTTTGTTGCTATTTCTGGTCCCAATAGCATAGGTTTTCTCAATACACGAAATACAGAACACTCAATATTCCAAACGCATTCTCAACGACGCGGCGAGCTCTAGAATGACGATAATTGAAGACACGTTCAGGTGTACCTGTTTTTGGATTTCCATCGAATGGTCTCATTGTGTACTCATTCAAAGCGAACGCTTTGTCCCCCAATATCATATATGGTATTTCTATGGAATATGGAATTTGCAAGACTTTTGGATCTGGAATAGTTAATGTACGGTTGGTTCTCCAATTTGTTGTACAGCGTTGTATTTTTGAATACACCACCATCCGATATTCTGCCTTGACAACCTATATCGACGTAAATAAAATTGTAGTTTGCGTCAACTAATGCAAAGAGCACAATGCTAAAAAAAGTTTTGTAATAGTAGTATTCGGTGCCTGAATTAACGGGTGCTTGTAAGACGATATGCTTTCCATCCATAGCCCCGACGGCGTGAGGAAAGTTCCATTTACGTTCGAATTCGGTGGCAATCTGAAGCCACTTTTCTGTAGTAGAGGGTAGCTGTAACAATAATTAATACATAAAATAAAAATAAAGAAAAAATAGTAAAAATATAGAATAAGTTTGTTGTAATGTCTTTATCGAATTGTGTATTGTGTGATTTCTTGTTTTCTTAATTGATTATTCTGTTGTAGGTGTTATTACAACCAGATACAAAAGTTTCTGTAGAATCATCGCAGCCAAGTACTTCTTCAGCCAGCACCTCCCTTAATATATCCACAACTCAATCTGTAAATGACAATGTGACCACGCCAAGTATAAAAAGAAGGAAAACTGGGGCCAAACAAAAGACATCAAATGAACAAAATTCAGATGCGGTACTAATTAGTGAAGCGCTTCAAATATTACAGTCATCGACGACCAACTCAAATGACCCCTACTTCGCATATGCTATACACTTGGCCAATGAGTTAAAAAAATATGATCAGCATACACTAGCTCATGTCAAACGAGCGTTTGCTAACATATTCGAGGCAGATATGGGTACACTTTCTGCCACTACATCAAACTATGGATCAAGAGCATCGAGTGAGTATATGCCTCAGACATCATGCAGTACCCGAAGCTCTCTTCAAAGTGCCAGTTTACATGGGGCACACGGGGCCTTAACCACTGTACAGTTGGAGTCTGGCTCAAACTCGCTAGTAGACAACGCTTTGCCTTCTTCCGGGAATTACGAGGAAGTGGTGCTTGATCAACATTCATCGGAAGACATTGATGTTTCACCGTTCTTTATAAATATTTAATTTAAAGATTTAATGAATTTTTAGTATTGTTTGTTTACCTTTTCTTGATTACTTTTTTTTGTAAATAAACAATAATAATAATAATAATAACAATAATAATTTAAATCTTACCTTTACATATTCCTTCAATGAGTGAATTAATGCATCACACACTTCTGGAATAATTCGTGATATAGTACTCTTTGCTATTCTGAACAGGTATTGTAAACTGGTGTACGAATCACCTGTGGCGAGGAATCTTAGCGTAACCGCCAACCGTTCTCTTGAAGTTACTGCTTCTCCCATATTAGTATCCATTCTTCTTATTATGGGGTCAACCTGTGACAAGAGATATTCAAAGTCTTCTGAAGTCATCCGGGTAAAGTTTCTAATAGTATCATCAATGTGTTCTACTATTATATCTCTCAGAAGCTGGTTCCCATATTGCAATCGCCGACGAAATAATTCTTTGATCCACCACCGGCGTCGTGGTCTTCGTTTTTTTATTTTATTTTTAACATGAAGTATCGTCAGGATAGCAAACGCTGATGCTGCAGACGGTGTACATATGAACGACATACTTTCTCGCGCAAACTGATGGCTCACCTTGTTTCGTCTTTATGTAGCGAAACGTTTCGCTCCGTGGAGATGGTCAACCCGAGGCAGCCGTTTCGCGAATAATTCTCGCGAGAACGTTGCGCGAGTGACTTTCGCGCAATGACAACCCAGCTTAATACACCTCCAAGAAACACATCAAATCATTTCTATAATCGAAAATATGAAAACACTCATTTATTTACATATGGTTAAAACCCGGCTGATAGAAATTTACAAAAGTAACGTACCTTATATTATGTGTTTTTCTTGTGGTTTATGATAAGGACTATATCGGTCGATACGACTTCAGATAGTTGTTTACAAAAAAAAAATCAATAACATTTTTATACACTGCTCAAAAAAATTCTGGTGTTTATTACGTGTAATATGGCGACAATATTTTTTTATTTTTTTTTTAGATATGGATAAATTACAATACACACGTTTACATAGCTTCAACAATTGGCCTCTATATTTAAAGCTAAAACCTATAGTTCTAGCATCAGCCAGTTTCCTTTATGCAGGGTGTGGTGATAAGTGTATCTGCATGGTGTGCGGTTTAGTTTTGAATAATTGGAAAAACGATGATATGCCTATAGCCAAGCACATTAAAAAGAAACCGTATTGTAAATTTATAAGTAGTTTTAATGAATTACAGAAAATGAAATCTTACGACGAACGCATAAAAACGTTTATAGAAACAAAACGTAAACGGTTTATAAACCGTGTAAGCTACGCTAGAGCGGGCTTATATTACAGAGATGATGTATTGAGATACATCACTTTTAAAGATATATCTCAGTATACTATAAGATTGGCCTCTTTTGAAGATTGGACACAGCAAACGCATCCTCTTAAATTTGTGAATGCTTCATGGGCCGCAAAAGCTGGATATTTCTATACCGGTGTAGATGACTACATCATTCACGAATCCAGATGTGATTTCATATCATCGGATGAACAGATTCTTGACGCAGAGGTCTCATCACATCTTAATACAGATGTTGAGCGAATCCTTCAGTAGCCACCTACACATTGCTAGGCTTAACCCCAAATGATTTTATTAAAGCACATGGAGCATCCCACATTGACTTCGAGAAACTCATGCGAGATTTTAGCCAAATTTGCTTAGATTATGCAAAGCCTTTAGTGGCAGATGAGCCTAGTAGAGCTGTAGAGTTCTGCTCTAGGATGTTATACGAAGTAGGGCCACAGGCCAGACAAGTCAAGAGGAAAGATGGGGATAAAACCTGGAAATTTCTTTTCCCTTATAACAACAAAGGTAAAGTGGTGGTAAGGGCAGCATTCGTAAGCACTTTCAAGAGTGAAGGTGCAGAATATACCCCTAAATTGGCAAACGGGAAAATATCACTGTCAGTTAAAAATGCAAGCTTGCTTGCACTAGTGACATTATCCAAGCTTAATGCCATATCTATTTCAAACACACCACCAGTGATGTTGATGACCCCTTTAGCCGGGGCTGTCTTCTCTAGGGAAGATATCCCTAGAATTGCAAATGAATTAGAAATAAATGTCCTTGATGTCCTACATCAAATAAATTCCAGTTGTCAGGGCGGTGGGCAATACTTGGAAGAGAGCAGGATGCATGTAGCAGCAGTGGCAACTATTGTTGCAACCAGGAATCTCAAGGACGAGAAAATTAGAAATGCAATTATTGGAAAAACCTTAAAACAATATATGCATTTTAAGAAGGCATGGGACCTTAAGAGCTTTGAGACATTTGCAAAGTATGGTCATGGTGGTGTGCCAAGTAGCATATCACCAGATAAATTAATAAGCCTTTTCGATGATCTGCAAAGGATATCGCCAATGCAGGCCGTACAGCTGAGCAACCAAACAAGACAAGACTCAGATGTTTTGAGGCCCTCTTTTGAGAGCTTTGGTCAGTCAACACCAGGGAGTTCAGTAGACACGATGTTGAGTTTTAAGAAGACAGATGAACAAATGAGGATAGCTGAGAGGGAAGCCGAAGTTGCACGAGAAATTACAGCCAAATATGAACAGAGAATAGCTGATGAAAGGGCCAGGTATGAGGCAGAGACATCCAATGCTAGTAAGTCAGCAATGGATGCAGCTGCTAGGAATGCAAAAATGTTTGAACAACGAAATACAAACAGTATTCCTACCGTGTGGTCATGCGACTGCTTGTGTGACATGTTCCACAGCTCTAAAACATTGTTGTATATGTAGGGTTAAATTAGAAGCTACTGTGCGTATTTATATTTAAAAATCTTAGACTGGTCCAAAAATTTTCAAACATTTTCCTTTCGGCAATCCTTAAAGTTTCTTCGTTTTTATTTGTCAAGGAGTTTGTCTCTACGGTATATGTTATTGTTGACCTGATAGCGGCTTTATACAGTTTCAATTTGGTGTTTTTGGTTAGATGTTTATCTTACTGTATTTCCAATATGCTCTGTTTCCTGATTTTACCCGTTCTGCTACCTCTATACATCTGTCACTCTTCTCGTTTATCGTAACGCCTAAGTATTTGAAGTTTGCTTTTTTTTTAAAATTGTGGTTGTGTACTGCGATTTCTTTTATACTCTCAGTTGTTTCCATGCTTTTTGCTTCTTCAAGCAGGTCACCAGGCTTTTTATACAAATTGATCCTATTCCTGGCTATAAGTAACAGATCGTGTGCATACCCTATTATTTGTGTCATGGTCCGGGCTATTGTTGTGTCTGTTTCCATCGCCTTATTCGATCCATCTAATGCTGTATTGAATAACAGCTTTGTTAATGCATCTACCTCACACCATGTACCATATCGATTTCCTCACTATAACCCTCATTAGTTATTACATTTGTTGTATGTGTAGATGATTATAACGGTTCGTATAAAAGTTTTTATGTAATTACGACGTTATAAAATCAATTATCATTGTACCTCAGAATATTTTGGTAAATTGTTGTTGTTCTAGATGTCAGACAGGGCCGTTGAGAAGAATAAGAGCTTTATACAAATGCTGTTCTGTGTATCCTGTCGACAATACAGAATATGTATAGGGCAACCCTATACAAGCACTCTTGTTAGTTTCAGATGTCATTTTTGTCGAACATGCGAAGCTGGTTTGAATCATTTTGAAAAAATCACGCGTCGTGGCAATAAACGATCAACATCTTTTGCCAAAAAAAATACATTTGAGTAGTATTCATCTGTATGTGTATTGTCTGTACTCCTTTTGTTCGCTAAAAAGATATCGTTAAGCTATTGCGTTCCACGACTGCGTTAACGTTGCGGGTCAAAACCAGTCGATGTTTTATTACTAATTATGTCGTTAGTCATTTTAAAAAAAGACAGTAACTGATATAATTTGCAAATATTATTGTAAACCGCTAATGAATTTAAAGGTATATATAAAAAGCACGTTAAAAATATTACCGTTGGACGCTGTGTAAAGTAAAATTTATGTCATAGAGGCGCGAACGTACACATCAAGATTGCTGTTACGCTAGAATAGAAAAAATGTAGTATTTCGTTGCATTAGAAAAATAAAAAACAGTTTTTCTTGATTTCAGAGTAAATAGATTGGTCATTAAATGAAATTAGACAAAAACATGCTAAGAAATTTAATGCCTCTATGTATACTTGGCAATTCCTGTATAATGAATCGATGCCTTAGATTGGTTGTGGTAGAGTCGGGTCGATAAGTCATTCAGAAGTAAAGAATTCTTACAAAATCTATTCGACACCTCTTTAACGAAAGCGAAAAGACAAAGTCATTACGTAGATGATGATAAATAGCGATTGATTGCTCAAAATCATAATTTTAAATCACCAGTTTTCAAAACGCGATGTACTTATCGAGCAAACTACTTTTGATATATACAAACAATTAAAATGCCTTAAAATTTATAATTAGGTTTTTTTATTTCAGTATGTCTTGGAATTTGAAAACTTTAAGTGAAACCTGATACATTAAAAAATTCCATGCGTATCTGTCAAATATGTAAAAGATAAATGGATGAATTGTTAGTTTAGAATTGTTAAAAAGTATGTTTTATAATTAAAAAAGTTAATATTTCAAATAATAAAATGAAACTGTTTGACTGAACTACTATGAGTTATTTTGATTGGTTACAAATATTTTTATGATTTCAATAAACAGAGGGCTAATGAAAAATGAGGTTTCTTGTTTAGAAAAAAGTGGTTGCTTAGGGAGATAAAGAAAGTTGTTGACGAGGATTGAAAAATCAAAAAAAAAATACATTATTCTTTAGAAATAATATTAGAATTGTTAAAACTAAAGTAAAATAATATTAAAAACAGTGATACTAACCTTAAAAAAAGCATTTCTGAAGAGTCATATATCCCGTATCAAGAGAACAGTCATTTCCATGACCTTTGAAGAGAATCTATGCCTGGAAAGCATTTGAAATTAAATTGATTCGAATGGATTCTTGAATCAAATTCCCGACATTTTCGTAGCTTCCTAAAAAGAAGAGAGACAATACAATAAATTGACCAAATTATTGATAATCAGCGGAGGATAGAAGGTATTTAAAAACTGCTTATTTTAAATAAAACTTACCGTGTGTGTTTGAACATTAGATATTGAAAATATACTGAAAACGTGTGTTTTTTGACGTTCATCCATTATGGAGTCTCCATGCATTTTGTAACGAGAATCTTCTGTGAATAATAAGTTCAAGGTTGTCTTCTTTTTTATGTATATAACGTATAATAAGTTGAATATTTGCATGTATATAGCATAAATTTCATTTGTGTAAATGTGTATTGTGTGAAAGTTCATTTTCTTTTAATTGATGTTTAAAAAGGATAATGTATTTTTATATATAAATTAACAAGTCTTCCCATTTGGAAGAATAAATTATATTGGCTGTAGACCATATTTCCTAGTGTTTAATTTATCAGTTGGTTGGCAGTATTGATAGAGCCTATTGTAACTCGAGAGAGGGTTTGGAAACAGAATTTACAGGACCGTTTCGTAAAAATTTATTGAATTCAGATATTTTAGTTCACAAAATTTTTTTTTATCAAAACTAAATATTAAAATTTGGCGCTTATTGTTAACAGAATTATATAAATATTTAACTTATGAACCCAACATCCTGAGAGGCTGAGTGCTCATTTAAAAAATTTTAATAACCAAAGGAGACAGTAAGGTAAGTGCACTGTGTGGGATTATTGAACATAAATATACTGGGCAAATTAAATTCACATATAATAAACTACAATAAAATGTCACCGCAACGTGTGGCAAATATGAAATAGAATAAGAATAATATATTCACAATAATATATATATATATATATATATATATATATATATATATATATATATATATTGAACCAGATATCTTAGATAATAAAAGAAGTAGTATTATAAAATTAAGTTTGCTAGTATGAAATATATATGAAAATAACATAATTTAAGAAAACAAGTAAAAAGGAAACACTTTTCTTAATTTAAACAACATATCAAATAAAGATATATTGAATAACAGCCAATAACAATATAATAAATAAGGAATTACCTCAATGATAACATAAAATATAGGTATTGCCTAACCAATGTAATGATGTAAATAAAGTTGCCTAAGACGAAGAATAATTTCCATATCATAACAGCTGTTCATCTGAAATGAAAACAAATATTACTATAGTTAATTCATTATAATCATTAATTTAAGAATAAGAACAAATATAAATATTGAATAGAATATAATCCAATAGATTTCATAGATAAACAAATAATGACATATAGACAAATAACATAAGAGAATTTATATTTATAATTGATATGAATGTAACAAGGATATACTATCAATAATAATATTGAATGTTGTACCATGTAAGTGTATATAAGTATAACCAATTTTAATGTATTTGTATGTATGAAATTGTTTTGATAAGTGAAGTTTCAATTATCTGATTACAAAAGACAATATCTTATTGGTTATAAAAGATGACATAACAAACTGTGAATCAATAAATAAACTTTTGAATAGTGATCTGGAAAAGAACAAAAGGCTGTTTTGTTGAAAAAAGTCGAAAATCGAGGGGACGCTTATGGAGAACGGTAGCGAGTGTTAAGAAGCGAGGAGTGTGTGGGATAGTGTTCCTAAAAATTTTCAAGATATTCCCGGTATAAGACATTTAAACTCCTAAAGTACTGTTAAATATAATATTAGAAATACTTACAGTTAATTGTAACAAGTTTTCCGACAAGAATCTGTGAAATTTTCAACAACTTTGTTTTTTTTTGGAGATTCAGTGGAGTGTTCCTGGGATCCAGAGACTTTCTTCCAAATTCAAGATCAACAGGTCAGTGTATTTAAATCATTTATTGGCCAATAAACAGTGTAAAACTCAGAATACCAATTAAGTACTTAATTTCATAAATTGACAAACTTTTTTTCACATATGATCGATCTAAAAAAGAAAGAAACAGACTTTATATAGTATATTCATTGCATAAATCGTTAAATTTTGTTTGCGCCAATACTAAAATTTTGATTCCTTAGTAATAGGCAACACACCTTACTTGTAAAGACCGGTCTGATATAGATAATTAATATTATTAGAAAAAGTAGTTCAGATAGTGAGTTGAAATAAAACACTTGAATAAGCCATCATTATCTAAAATATCGTTTACAAGTCAATATAGTAGCATTTTGTCAATCAGATATATAGTGAATTTAGGTGAAACATTGTGCAAACTACGAGTTAGTCAATTTCCTCGATTTACCCTATTTACCCGTACCTTAATTCCTAGTTTTATTTGGCAAAACTTGGACAGGACAGCCGAAGTTGGGGTTCACCTAAATATTTGGTAAGTGTTCCATTTAGCATATAAATTAGAATCTACAGTCCGCTATTAGGTTATAGAATCATATCATACATTTTTTGGACCTTATCGAACCGGGTTTAGTATTATTTGTAAAATATAGTTCATTTTGCCGGAATCACTTACAATAAAAAGTTGAAGTTCGTAGTTTTAATTAGTTGAAAGTAAAAACGATATTTTGGATATTGTTCGTGTGTTAGATTTTGGGCTTATTCAAACAATAATATAGGAAGTTTCAATTATTAATAGGTAATTTTTATAGTCGATTTGATTTAAATATAGAATAGATTCCTCCTAAATAGCTCGTTTTATAGTAGAGTCAAATCGTCAAATAAAACATATTTTATAGTTTAGTAATTTAATCCAACATTATCTTATTCATTAGTAATTCAGTTGTTGTTTTTGTGCAATAAATTATTATTGGGGCTAATTTTCCAGTCCATTTTCGTTACTCTGATAGTAGAGATACAAAATGACACAAAAAAAAGAACAACAATTAAGAATTTTAGTTGCAAAAAAGGAACAGTATTTTGCCAGAATTCAACGTTTGTTCGATAATAGTAGAGATGTTTCAACGCCAGAAAAGGCAAATCAATTTCTCATTAGATATGAGACTTTGGAAACAACTAAAACCAACTTTTTAGATATTTTAGATCAAATTAACACACTAGAGTATGAGATAAATGACAAATTTGTTCCAAATTATCAAATTTTAGAAACATTTGACGAATTGATTTGTTATATTGAGTGTGTAGCTAAAAAGGTAAATGTTGATATTGCTAGGGAATCACAACCATTACGTCAAAATAGTAGTAAATTACCGGAATTACCACTTCCGAAATTTATCGGTGATATTAAAGATTGGCCTTTGTTTATCGAATGTTATAATAATATGATACATAATAATTGTGAGTTGACTGATATAGATCGAGTTTACTATCTGATAGGTTGTTTAACTGGTAGCGCTCTGTCTGTTTGCTCAGGTATTGCTCCCACAGGCGATAATTATAGAATTATTTTCCAAGCCCTTAAAGATAAATTTGAAGACAAGCGTGTCATAGCTAATACGTTTTTAGACCAATTATTCAATTTTAAGCAAGCTCAACATGAAAATGCTACCACTTTAAATGTGTTTTTAGAAAAATTTCATCCTGCAGTTACGGCATTACGTCAATTAGATATTCCTGACTTATCAGACTATATTTTAGCCTATTTAGCATTTCAAAAAATCAATCCCGAGACTCAAAGATTATTTGAAAATACTAGAAGAAGTTCTGAAATGCCTTCTTATAATGATATATTAACTTTTGTAAAAGAGCAAGCTAAAATTTGTACTAGAACAAGTAGTGGTCTTAAATCCAATAGTAGTAATAATAAAAATAATTCAAGTATTCATAGTAGCAGTCAGTTAAACAATAGCAAAGCAAGGGTAACTCACTCCTTTGTCGTTCAAGGAAATTCTAGTAGTTATAATTGCGTGATATGCAAAGA
This sequence comes from Galeruca laticollis, assembly GCA_963921935.1. Taxonomy (NCBI): domain Eukaryota; kingdom Metazoa; phylum Arthropoda; class Insecta; order Coleoptera; family Chrysomelidae; genus Galeruca; species Galeruca laticollis. Next base: position 144,772,037 of record OY998181.1, read on the forward strand.
AAATTCGCATTCAATACTTATTTGTCCCAAATTCTTAGAATTGTCCCCCGAAAAACGCTACCATGTTGTTAGAGAGAATAATTTATGTTTAAATTGTTTATCTAGGCACAAAGTTATTAACTGCAAAAGCAACTATACTTGTAGAATTTGCCAACGTAAACATCATAGCTTGTTACATTTCAAATCCTCGATGCAAAGTTTAGCCAATAGTGTAGGTAAGTCTGACCAACCAATCAGTAGTAACTCGGAGACTAATGTCTCTGAAATTTGTAAAAATTCCACCGCAGGCCCTTCTTCTTCTACTTTAAATAAAAATGGCGGTACTTCCATGGAATATCCATTACCTCCAGTAGTGAATTGTTGTTCGGTTACCCATAGTCACAAAAACTCTTCTTCTAGCAGTACTGTCTTATTGTCCACAGCGAAAGTGCATGTTCTAGATAGTTACGGTAATTTTCACGATGCCCGATTTCTAATTGATAGCGGTAGTCAGGCAAATTTTCTTTCCCTAGAATTTAGTCGTCGTTTGAAATGTCCTCTAATGAAATGTCATTCTCATGTTTATGGAATTGGGTCCGCTAGTAGTTCCGTATATGGATGTTCAACTATAGTAGTAATTTCGCGGGTGGACACCACCAAACGGTATCCTTTGGAGGTACTGATTGTTGACAAAATTGCAGATCAGCTACCCGCTTCTCGCGTCGATTTAAGTGCTTTATCACATTTGAAATCGCTTCCTTTAGCCGATGGTAGTTTTCATTTTCCGCAAAAAATTGATGGAATTCTTGGAGCTAACGTGTTTGCTCATTTGATAGGCAACAAACGAGTTGTAGGTCCACCAAACACCCCAGTGGCAGTAGAAACCACTTTAGGTTTTATAGTAATGGGCTCAGCTCCCATTGTATCCTCATCTATTGATACTCACAGTTTTTGTACCATTTTAGAGCCCTCTCTTGAAACATTAGTTAAGAAATTCTGGGAGGTTGAAGATTTTCCAACTTCTTCAGTGATAGTAGACCCAGTTGATTTGGAATGTGAGAAAATCTTTAAATCCACCTATAGTCGAGATCACTCCGGAAGGTATACAGTGTCGTTACCTTTCAAATTAGATAGTTCTTTATTAGGAAATTCATACACCACAGCTTTCCGACGATATTTATCATTAGAAAGGAAGCTGAATAATAGTCCCAACCTTAAATCAAAATATACAGAAATAATTAAAGATTACATAGTCCAAGGTCACATGTCCAAAGTAGTAGAAAATGATAGTTCAATGGTACAATATTTCATTCCTCATCACGCAGTCTTTAAAAATTATTCCCAAACAACTCCAGTCCGTATTGTTTTTGATGGATCGTGTAAGACGGACACCCTGTATTCATTAAATGATTTACTCTATACTGGTCCTAAATTACAGTCTGACGTCTGTACAATGTTCTTAAACTTCAGATTATTTGAAGTAGCTCTCACCGCCGACATTCGGCAGATGTATAGGCAAATAAATTTACACCCAGATCAACGAAGATTTCAAAGAATTTTGTGGAGATTCTCTCCAAATGAGCCCATAGAGATTTATCAATTGAACACTGTTTCGTTCGGAGTTAAAGCTTCGCCTTTTCTAGCTCTCCGAACTGTACGCCAATTAGCTGACGATGAAGGAACGTCGTTTCCTTTAGCATCTGAAGTTATTAAAAGAGACATGTACGTAGATGATCTTGTTTCTAGTGTATCTTCAATTAGTTTAGCGCTTGATTTGTATAATCAATTGATTGGATTATTTAGTAGAGGTGGTTTTCAATTAGTAAAATGGGCCACCAATTCACAAAGATTATTAGAAAAAATTCCTCTTGACAATAGAACCACTAATGTGGTGAACTTTGATACAGATTCTCTGAAAATACTTGGTTTACAATGGTATCCGAGTTCGGATTCTTTATCATTTTCTTTTGACCTGGTTGATAAACCTTGTACTAAACGTAACATTTTGTCCACTGTGGCTCGTTGTTACGATCCTCTAGGCTTTTTAGCTCCTGTCACATTATTAGCCAAACTTTTGATAAAAGATTGTTGGATTGGCCATCTGAATTGGGATGATCCCTGTCCTCCTGATATAGTCCACCGTTGGAATCAATTTTCTACAGGATTACATCATCTTTTAAACTTCAAAATCCCTCGTCATATAGGTGTTGTGTTACATCAGCCAATCATTTTAGTAGGTTTCGCAGATGCATGCTTAACATCCTATGGGGCGGTCGTTTATCTTCGTAGCATAAATTCCAATGGAGAAATTCAAGTTCATCTTCTGTGCGCGAAATCCAAGGTTTCTCCACTGAAAGTAGTCACAATTCCTAGATTGGAACTTTGTGCGGCTCATTTACTCGCCAAACTTCTGAGATTTGTAATAGATTGTTATGAATCTCGACTAAATATTACTCATATTTTCGCCCTGTCGGATTCTACTGTCACTCTCAATTGTATCGCAACCCATCCGTCCAAACTACAAACATTCGTATCGAATAGGGTGGCTCAGATTCAATCATTAATTGATTATAATTCGTGGTTTCATGTAAATGGAAAAAACAATGTTAGCGATTGTTTGTCTAGAGGCTTAACTCCTTCCCAATTTATAGCTAATAATTCCTGGAAAAGTGGTCCTCAATGGCTAAAGTTAGATTCCGCTGAATGGCCGATTAGTACAATTTGCTTAGAAGAGAATCTACCAGAATCCAAAATAGTTTCTTTAGTAATAGCTGCAGATGTCGAAAATTCTGTCTATTCTCTAATATTGCGTCATTCGAAATGGATCAAACTGTTGAGATCGGTTGTTTATGTCCTTAGATTCGTAAAATTGTTGCCAATGGCGGTTTCTATTTCAGTATCCGATTTGGAAATTGCTGAGCTTTCCTTAATAAAAGTAGTTCAACGTCGACATTTTCGATCTGAATTAGCATTACTAGCCAAAGATGTTATTCCAGCATCTTTAAGACATCTACGCCCTTTCTTAAAAGACGGCGTCATTCGAATTGGAGGTAGGTTGATGCATGCCGATTTAAATTTTGATGGGCATCATCCTATATTATTGCCCAAAAAAGATCATCTAGTAAAACTCCTTATTGATCATTTTCACAGAACTAACCTTCATACCGGTCCACACTTAGTCCTTTCCTTACTTAGATTACGTTATTGGATTCTCTCAGCTCGCAGTGTTGTTAGATTTATAATCCAGAAATGTAATATTTGTTTTAGATTGAGGCCAAAGCCTCAAATTCCCATAATGGGAAATCTCCCTAGTGTCAGAGTACAACAGGCCAAGGCCTTCTTGCGCACTGGCTGCGACTACGCTGGTCCTGTGCAGCTTATCCCATATCGAAAACGCGGAATTCGTCCTGTCAAAGCATATATTTGCTTATTTGTTTGTATGGCAACCAAAGCTGTACATTTGGAACTTGTCACAGATTTGTCCACGCCCAATTTTCTTCAAGCATTTAAACGGTTTATAGCTAGACGTGGAGCAGTTTCTGAAATTTATTCAGACAACGGTACGAATTTCATTGGTGCAAAGACAGTTTTGAACGAATTGTACCAATTCGTTGTATCTCCGAAATACAATGATACCATATTGAACGATTTAGCTATTCAGGGAATTCAATGGAAATTGATACCTCCAGGTGCTCCACATATGGGGGGTCTCTGGGAAGCTAATGTGCGCTCCGTGAAAACACATTTATACAAGGTAATTCGAAATCAATTATTAACTTATGAAGAGTTCAATACTTTGCTCGTTCAAATTGAAAGTTTGTTAAATTCACGTCCGTTGTGTGTACTTTCTTCTGACCCTGCGGACCCGGTAGCTTTGACTCCTTCTCATTTTTTGACCCTTACTCCCCTAACTAGTATTCCTGCTTCTGACCTCACTGATCAACATATAAATAGATTGGATAGATTTCAAATGATTGATCGAATGGTCCAAGATTTTTGGAAAAGATGGCATTTGGAATACCTTACTAGTTTGCAAACTCGGCAACATTGGAATACCGATAGTCTTCCTGTAAAAATAGGCACCGTTGTTGTTTTAGAACAACCAACTACACCACCCCTCCACTGGCCTTTGGGCATTATAGATCAAGTCTATCCTGGTCGCGATGGTATTATTAGAGTGGTCGATGTACGCACGAAACATGGGACATATAAAAGACCCGTCATTAAGGTCTGTCCCTTGCCATTGCAATAAAATACAATAATTTTTACATCATGTAGTATGTATATATTTGTATATATGTGTATGTATATATGTATAGATAGATTTTTAGTTAATAGATTCGATTATAGTTTGAATACTTTCAATTTATCGGTAGGAAAAATTTAAGTTCAATGTTTAGTTACATCCTTTCCAATGTTCTGAATTATAGTTCAGCCCGGGGGGAATGTTTGCGCCAATACTAAAATTTTGATTCCTTAGTAATAGGCAACACACCTTACTTGTAAAGACCGGTCTGATATAGATAATTAATATTATTAGAAAAAGTAGTTCAGATAGTGAGTTGAAATAAAACACTTGAATAAGCCATCATTATCTAAAATATCGTTTACAAGTCAATATAGTAGCATTTTGTCAATCAGATATATAGTGAATTTAGGTGAAACATTGTGCAAACTACGAGTTAGTCAATTTCCTCGATTTACCCTATTTACCCGTACCTTAATTCCTAGTTTTATTTGGCAAAACTTGGACAGGACAGCCGAAGTTGGGGTTCACCTAAATATTTGGTAAGTGTTCCATTTAGCATATAAATTAGAATCTACAGTCCGCTATTAGGTTATAGAATCATATCATACAAATTTAATAAAAGGCCGAACTTTATATAAATTAAAATATGTACTTACGCTAATCACGCCATCTTGTAATCGCAGAAATCTGGTGATTGAAATTTTATAATGTTATAACCATGTCCATCTGTATATAATTTCTATTTTTCTATCCATGTATATAACTAATTTCTTCCCACAGCTATTTGTATCATATATAATTATGATATATATATATATATATATAAATTCTTTTATGTTTTGTATGAACCATTTACCTATCTGCATCATCAAACAAACTATGTTTGTATAATATCGATGTTTCTCACGTATCATAATTGTTCGTTTCATGTTAAAGCGCATGACTAGTTTCCACGCATGCGCATTTATGATATTATTAAAATCAATAAATAGGTACAATATAACCATTGGCGTCGCATATTATTTTATCAAATAAATATTGCATTGATAATTAAATTGATTTCAAATAATGTGTTTTCTTTTTATTTCAACTATTACAACAGTATAAATTGCCAGGACTCAAAGGGAAAAAGGATTTCATGCTCCCGAATAATCTAATTAAAATAAATTATTAAACAAATATTAAAAACAAACTGAGCTGGCCAAACTAAAACAAAAATTCTAAATTATAAACTTCTATAAATAAATTTCACATCAAAAGTAAGTAATTAATACAGTAAACTAATTATTTGATATTATACTTACTTTTATAGTAGATTTAAATGTATAAATCATTAAATTTAATAAAAGGCCGAACTTTATATAAATTAAAATATGTACTTACGCTAATCACGCCATCTTGTAATCGCAGAAATCTGGTGATTGAAATTTTATAATGTTATAACCATGTCCATCTGTATATAATTTCTATTTTTCTATCCATGTATATAACTAATTTCTTCCCACAGCTATTTGTATCATATATATATATATATATATATATATATATATATATATATATATATATATATATATATATAATTCTTTTATGTTTTGTATGAACCATTTACCTATCTGCATCGTCAAACAAACTATGTTTGTATAATATCGATGTTTCTCACGTATCATAATTGTTCGTTTCATGTTAAAGCGCATGACTAGTTTCCACGCATGCGCATTTATGATATTATTAAAATCAATAAATAGGTACAATATAACCATTGGCGTCGCATATTATTTTATCAAATAAATATTGCATTGATAATTAAATTGATTTCAAATAATGTGTTTTCTTTTTATTTCAACTATTACAACAGTAACAGGACTCAAAGGGAAAAAGGATTTCATGCTCCCGAATAATCTAATTAAAATAAATTATTAAACAAATATTAAAAACAAACTGAGCTAGCCAAACTAAAACAAAAATTCTAAATTATAAACTTCTATAAATAAATTTCACATCAAAAGTAAGTAATTAATACAGTTTTAGTTTAATTGTCACCCAAAACGTGGGGCGTTGTAAAAATTTTGGTTATATTTGTAAATTTTAAACTCAATTAAAAATGGCAAAACGAATGACGTTGAGAGATGGAAACCAGGAGTATAGGAGACAGGAAACGCAAGGAGGAACAGTTACCGATGAACAAATATTGCAATTTTTGATTAGCATGAAGGAAGATATGAAGAAAATGAATGAAAATATGAACAATATGAGGGGAGATTTGAAAGCGATTATAAATAAAAATACTGATATGATGGAACCGAAAACAAGTAATAATTTGGAAAATAAAATTGATGATATGAAACCAGAAAGTATTCAGCAAATTAAGGGAATTAAGAATTGTATGGAGAAGAATGAACAATCTAGAAGGCAAATAGATGAAGTTAACTTAGATATGGAGGATCAAAATAAAAACTTGAAAATAGAACCAAAAGAAAGCGGAATCAAAATGGAAGAAAATTTACCAGGAACTATACAAACGGAAATATCAAAACAAGCAAATAAGTTAACAAAGAACATAGATGAAGTAAAAATGGAAAGTTTCATGGAAATTAAGAATATTGAGAAGAATAATCAGGAATTAACAAATATCACAGATGGGAGAGAAGAAATTAAGAAGGAAACTGGAGAAGTAGGATACAGTAAATTACAAGGACAAGTAAGTAAACAGGTAAATCAACATTCTCAAGGAAAAGTGAATGAAGAAATCACAGATTTGTATGGTAGAATAGAAAAATCAACAAGCATATGTACTAGAAGAAGTCAAATCATGGACAGACAATTTAATAAGGAAATACAAGAGATGAACCGAAGATTAAAAGAAAATACAGTAGAAGAAATAGAAGATAGTATAAGAAGGAATAAAGGAGGTATAGGATGTTCAAGAAATTTTTATAATAATGTAGTAACAGGAATAAAATGGGACAACATAATGACTATGATTCATACAAAAGCTTTCTCTAAAATAATAATAAGTGAAATGAATAATATGGAAGAATTGGAAACGCAAATTTTAATGGATTCATGGGAAGAAATTTATGAGATATGGGACAACAGAGTTAAAAAGAATATGGTAGAGAATAGACAGACGCTTCAGAAATTTATCGAGCATCAAACAACAAGAGAAGAAAGCAAGAAAAAGGTTAGAAAAAGAAAAGCAAATTAAATAATAGAACAAGAAATAGGAACTCCGGAAAACTTAATATTGGATCATGCTACTTACTTTGTGAGTGAAAAAGTCAAACGATTGTGTAGAAATCATAATATTAAAATGAATTTCATAACTATAAGAAGACCTTCATCTAATCCAGCTGAGAGGTATATCAAAGAAGTTGTTAAGTATTTAAGGATTTTATGTAATAATAGACACAATTTATGGGAAGAAAATTTAAATCAAGTCGAGAAATTTTTAAATCAATTACCTAATGGAGTTACTGAAGAATGTCCACAATTTATTTTGAAAGGAATACCTCCAGAACGTGAATGGATAATACAGAGAGAATGGGATATGTCTCAAGTTTTGGATAAAGTAAGCAAGAATTTGGAGAGAAGTGCTATAAGATTTATTAAAAGAAAAGGAAACAAAAATAATAAGAAGATTAGATTTGAAAAAGGAGATTTAGTCCTAGTAAGATCTTTAAGAACACCAAAGAAAGGTGAAAATCAATGTAAAAAGTTATTATCACCATTTGAAGGGCCATATGTAGTCGACAATAGTGATGCTCAAAATAGTTATCGATTATTCTATCCAGGTACACAATTAGAAAGGGGAGTGTTCAATGTAGAACATGTATATAGATATTATGAATAGATGATGTTATCTTACGAATAATATTTAAAAAAGGAAATGATAGTCATAAGGATAGATTTAAAATTTAATATTAGGTAATGTACAAAGATAATTAGATAGTAGATAGAGTTTTGTTTTCCATTTGGCAGCTGATGATCCAATTAAATTCATCACGTTTGTTTCTTCAGAACCTAAAAAATAAATATAATATAATATAAAGAAAAATTTATTAGGTAAAACTTATAATTAAAACATTTTAAAAAAAAAAATTTTGAGTATGGCAAATCAATATATATAGCAAATAAAGGAAACAATTTATAAGAGATACTGGTTTTACATAGAATGAAACTATTAAAGAATATAGGATAGAGGGGATAAAATAAGAATAACTCAAGTATCAAATAGAAGTTCACATTTTTAAATACGGAAATAAGATGTAAGTAATAAAGGATAGGAAAGGACAATAATGAATGATATTGATTAAAAATATAGGAGATAATGTTTAATGTCAATTAGAATCTTATAGATTACTTGAAAATACAGGAAGGAATAAGGAAGTTGATATTGATATATATATGAATTTAAGAAATAATTAATTATATTGAATAATGAATATTGAAAAGAAATATGATATGAGGAGTATATAGAAGTATAATGTAATTACAAAGAAATAAGTTGATATATAAGTGGATGTTAGGAAGAAATGATAATAGAGAAGTATTATATGAAGTAATATTAAAAATATAAATTGACATTGATCTTAATCAAGTGTATTTTAAAGAAAGAATTAGGAGACAGTTATTGAAAGAAATAGATTTTGTAGTAGGAAAAATGTGAACAAATATTTGAGAAACAAAGGTAAAGAAAGTAAGATTATGCCATAAAATTGTTAAATGTTTTGAATAAAATAAAATCAATCATTTATAATAAGAAAATTGAAATTTAAATAAATATCCAGGGTATGGATATCATTTAAATTTAAATTTGAGGGGAATTGAACCAGATATCTTAGATAATAAAAGAAGTAGTATTATAAAATTAAGTTTGCTAGTATGAAATATATATGAAAATAACATAATTTAAGAAAACAAGTAAAAAGGAAACACTTTTCTTAATTTAAACAACATATCAAATAAAGATATATTGAATAACAGCCAATAACAATATAATAAATAAGGAATTACCTCAATGATAACATAAAATATAGGTATTGCCCAACCAATGTAATGATGTAAATAAAGTTGCCTAAGACGAAGAATAATTTCCATATCATAACAGCTGTTCATCTGAAATGAAAACAAATATTACTATAGTTAATTCATTATAATCATTAATTTAAGAATAAGAACAAATATAAATATTGAATAGAATATAATCCAATAGATTTCATAGATAAACAAATAATGACATATAGACAAATAACATAAGAGAATTTATATTTATAATTGATATGAATGTAACAAGGATATACTATCAATAATAATATTGAATGTTGTACCATGTAAGTGTATATAAGTATAACCAATTTTAATGTATTTGTATGTATGAAATTGTTTTGATAAGTGAAGTTTCAATTATCTGATTACAAAAGACAATATCTTATTGGTTATAAAAGATGACATAACAAACTGTGAATCAATAAATAAACTTTTGAATAGTGATCTGGAAAAGAACAAAAGACTGTTTTGTTTAAAAAAGTTGAAAATCGAGGGGACGCTTATGGAGAACGGTAGCGAGTGTTAAGAAGCGAGCAGTGTGTGGGATAGTGTTCCTAAAAATTTAAAGATATTCCCGGTTTAAGACATTTAAACTCCTAAAGTACGATTAAATACAATATTAGAAATACTTACAGTTAATTGTTACAAGTTTTCCGACAAGAATCTGTGAAATTTTCAACAACTTTGGTTTTTTTGGAGCTTCCGTGGAGTGTTCCTGGGATCCAGAGACTTTCTTCCAAATTCAAGATCAACAGGTCAGTGTATTTAAATCATTTATTGGCCAATAAATAGTGTAAAAACTCAAAATCCCAATTAAATACTTAATTTTATAAATTGACAAACTTTTGAAAATATGATCGATCTAAAAAAGAAAGAAACAGACTTTATATAGTGTATTCATTGCATAAATCGTTAAATTTAATAAAAGGCCGAACTTTATATAAATTAAAATATGTACTTACGCTAATCACGCCATCTTGTAATCACATAAATCTGTTGATTGAAATTTTACAATGAAATAACTATGTCCATCTGTATATAATTTCTATTGTTCTATCCATGTATATAATTAATTTCTTCCCACAGCTATGTGTATCATATATAACTATGATATATATAAATTCTTTTATGTTTATTGTTGAACCATTCAATTGTTTGCATCGTTAACAAACTGTGTTGTATAATATAGATGCTTCTTACATATCATAATTGTTCGTTTCATGTTAAAGCGCATGACTAGTTTTTTTTCACGCATGCGCATTTATGATATTATTAAAATCAATAAATAGGTACAATATATCCATTGGCGTCGCATATTATTTTATCAAATAAATATTGCATTGATAATTAAATTGATTTCAAATAATGTGTTTTCTTTTTATTTCAACCATTACAACAGTATAAATTGCCAGGACTCAAAGGGAAAAAGGATTTCATGCTCCCGAATAATCTAATTAAAATAAATTATTAAACAAATATTAAAAACAAACTGAGCTAGCCAAACTAAAACAAAAATTCTAAATTATAAACATCTACATTTAAATCATATACAATAAAAGTAAGTATTATATCAAATATTTAGTCTAATATATATATATATATATATATATATATATATATATATATATATATGTATATATATATATGTATATATATATTTATATATATATATGTATATATATATATATATATATATATATATATATATATATATATATATATATATATATATATATATATATATATATATATATATATATATATATATGTATATATATATTTATATATATATATATATATATATATATATCGGGGCCCGTCGCTGTGTCCCTATTTTATCCCGTTTCCCGTTTATTCCAGCTGTCAAAAATTGTTGGGTCTCTCTACCCTATGGAGACTCTGTGATTTTGTTGAAATTGTCGTAAAAATACGTATGTTGTGTCGTCATCGGGTCATTAAAAGTTATTAGTGTTGATACCTTAAAAATAAGTTCGGTTGATTTGTCGCGTTCGATTTTATAGGTGTTAAGTAGATGAGCAACACGGGTATCGGGACACTACTTCGGCAAACATCCGCTAGGTGGCGCTGGTGTGCCGTGACGTCACCGGAAGCTAGCAACACGGGTACGGGGGCGGCCCAAGGCCATCCATCGCGCGCGCCGAGCCGTCAAATGGGCCGTCCGTCGTATGCCCCATCCGTTGTATGTGCCGTACGGGCATTCCGTCGTATGCCCCATCTGTTCTATGTTACGTACGTGCGTTATGTTGTATGTCCCATCTGTTCTGTGATGAAGTCTATCTTTATGATTTTTCTATGGTAGCATGTATATGGTGTGACGTAAGCAGTGTTTTCGTATAACATCATCACGTCCTCCATGTATTTTGTATATAGTGTGACGTAAGTAGTGTTTTCGTATAACATCATCACGTCCTCCATGTATTTTGTATATAGTGTGACGTAAGCAGTGTTTTTGTACAATTTATTAAATTGAAAAAATATTTCGCTACCGGCGACAGGATTCGATCCACCGATCACACATTCTCATGTGTTAATAATCTTTTATCATGCTAGCAAGACCACCAAGTTATAATCATATCACTGCATATTGTGAAAGCGAATTTAAAATTTATCGAAGTATTACAATTATTATATTTTGAGTTGCATACCTATGTAAACACACAATACGAGGTAGCAGTAAATAAATGATTATTTACAATGGTACTTAAAAACCAGTGTCGTTGTCAAAATACGCTGTTTTTTTATCAATTATAAATGTATCTAAATAATATTTCTTAAAATTGAATAACATCACAATTATACTTCCGTATATATAGTGAACACCGAATTCTGAATATAATAATAATAAACCATATATAATATAGAGTGTAGTCGTAATTAAGTCATGTTAAAAAGACATTAACATGTTAATGAAATTAGCTATCTCAACCCCTACTTTGTGGAATCTACTCATATTAGTGTTTTAAATGAAACCTACTGTATCTAGTTAACTCTGCAGTTTATTGAAAAATATTGAAAAATTCTAAAAATTGACGATTGTTTCGATATTACCTAACGTATTTTTGTATGATTTGCAACCATTTTAGGTAGTTTAATATGAAGAACAATCTAAGATACTACTTACTATAATACACAATATAAGTAAGATTGAAAACCAAATTTATAGATTTATATGCTATTTTTGAAAGATAATATGATTAGAAACTCATTTTAACATACACATTGTTATATGCTAGTTAGAAAATTATATTTGTGATATTTTTCGCTCAATTAGTTTGTGGAATTAACGATACTTTAATGGACACATGACGTAGATTATCAAACAAAAAATCATTGACATCTTGCCGCCGATTAAGGAAAGCCTCAAATACAAAATTTGAAGAACCAGCTTAAATCACTTATTAAACGTGTAATTTCTATTAATGATCGATAATAATCACTTTTTATTGTTTTTATTCCGTTTATACACAAGTTTATATACGTTTGAACGACACTCAGATACATATAAAAAGTAGTATAATACAAATACAATTGAAGCATGATTAAAAAAGATAAAGTAGAATTTAAATTGGATAGTCGAGATTATTTTTGACCTTCTCGTATAATGTAATTTAGAAGAATAATCTACTGAGAGAGGCTTAATCGTAAATAGATAAGCGAAAGAAAATTGGCCTTGTAATTTAGAATAGTCGTGATAAATTAATTGAAGTGGTCTTGAAATTAGACCGTATGCAAGCCATAATAAAGGATTTAAAATGATTTTGGTAGTTATAGACTGTTTCTCGAATTTGAACTCGCTTTTACATAAACAATGTAACAATTCACAGAGCAGGAGATCCTTAGGCAAGGTTGTTATTAACAATTATATGATATGAAGGCTATTTTTCGAAATTCATACAATGATAATCCAAAACCACATTGATGCGATAATACGTTGACTATCGTCACAGAGGTCTTCTCATGCAATTTCATTATGTAGAAATATCAATGATTTCAATATTAAATTTATCAACACACACCTAAAATTACATACTGATAACGAATAAAATATATTATTATACGCAGAATTGGGTGTTCACTGTATATATACGGTAGAGCAAAAAATTGTAAACTATTGTCTTTCTACATTTAATTTTACCTTCTTACCTATTAAATATATAGAGATCGTAGAAGATATGTGTAATATGGTGAAAAATGTTTGAATTTCTCAAAAATGTTATAGAGTAGCACTCATTTCAGATGGTTATATCGTATTAAATTAGAGTATTGCCAGCGCTTAGAAAAAATTGTTGAAGGAACAGAAAGGGTAATTACAGCTATAAAGGAAGTTAAACACAGGGAGAGACTTCGTTACATATTAAAGGTTGAGAATTCGACAACGAAATAGTTGCCATCATAAATGAAGTAAGAGGAGCTGATATAATAGAATAATAAAAAAAGTCTATTCATTTCAATCATGCCCGTCGATAAGTTTGGACACCGACATCGTCATGCTAATGAACGGGTTACGCCGTATATGTCGAAAGTAGCATATCCACACACTTCGGATGGTAATATTGATGCTGAAAATTTGAAAATCTGTAATTTGAAGATGCCATCCATAAATACTGATGCTGCCAATAAACTTTATGTCGATGAACAAATGCAAGTGTGTCATAATGAACTTGGAGCACTTCAAAAAACAATAAACTCCACATTACAAACACAGCTGGTATTCCATCAAAACAAAATCAGCGAGATTAATACATTTATTTCGAGAAATGCGCCCGTCGCAGGTCGAGATATGGCGACTAAAAAGTACGTCGATGATGTGATTACTGTGGTCAAAGATTATATGAGACAAGAATTCAAATCTTTTGTTCAAGGTTTTGAGGAAATATTTTTAAAAGATATACAACAACTCCAGGGAAAAATCAATGAGTATGAAGCATCCATAAACAAATTACTTGAAGAAAGATATCAAATAGTATCGAAAAGATATAATCAGTTTAGAATGTATGTGCGCTTACGAGGCATGTTGTTCAAAATACAGCTTGTAAACGAACTCCACAAACCGATACGTAAAAATTATCCGCACAGACATACAATTATCAAAGGTATAGATGATTTATGGCAAATGGATTTGGATGAATTTTTATTCAGATGACTTTAAAACGTTCATTTATAACAATGTGTAATATTGAATTCTTAATAAAGATTATTATTATTGACGAAGACGTTTGCACAACGACAATCAGATTGCCAAAGGTGTTCGACAAGTTCTTGGGGAAAGTATGGAAAGAATAACGAAAAAATATGATAGCCCTGTACGTATACCATATAAAGTGTAGATGTAAATGTAGAAACACTGTTGAACGAATTACCCGAATTATTAAAGCAACTACAAAAAGAAGACTATCTTCCAGACCTCGATATTACTCAAGACTTCTGTGAGGTGTTCCAGAAAGAAGAAATGACAAACTACTTAACAAGTAACCTTAATTTTCGTAAACATGGACGTGTTTGAAAGACCACACTTCAGAGACATACCACAGACGTACCAGATACATACCAGAGACGTACCACAGGCATAGCAGATACATACCAGATACATACCAGAGACGTACCACAGGCATAGCAGAGACATACCACAACCATACCAGAACATACCAGAGACGTACCACAGGCATAGCAGAGACATATCAGATACATACCAGAGATGTACCACAGGCATAGCAGAGACATACCAAAGACATATCAGAGAAAATTGTCTGCTAACTGTCTAATAATATATATTGAATCGCTCACCCGCACATTCTAATTTACTATAATGTTGTCATATGAACAACAAGTCTCAAAGTATGCAAAGGCTTTACGTGAAAAATATAAGTCGCTTGAAAGAAATAATATGAAACTGCATGGAGAAAATCTCAAGTCTGCAACATATCCTCTCAAACAAATAGCGGAATCACTGGACTCCACAAATCAAGGCAGAGATTCTCCGAAAGACTCACCAATCCCGCTTATATTAAGTGAAGATGATGCTGAGCAGACGGATTCTTCACTCAAACAATT
Source organism: Galeruca laticollis (assembly GCA_963921935.1). NCBI lineage: Eukaryota > Metazoa > Arthropoda > Insecta > Coleoptera > Chrysomelidae > Galeruca > Galeruca laticollis. Next base: position 144,787,383 of record OY998181.1, read on the forward strand.
ACTTAATGGCAATAATCAGAAAGTATCGAAAGAATCTGAATGCGCGTACACTCCAGAATTAGGAATTGAACAATGGAGTCTCGACCATGCTTATGGGCCGCAATTAATAGGTAGACAATGGATGTTTGGAAACAAACAACTAGAATTTAATGATGAACAATTAATTGTAGGCGGTAAAATATTTAAAAGTACGCTTGGCTTGAAACAATTAGTATTCTATAAGAATCCCAAACATTTCACCCCGATTGATTTACAATTATACAAATAGATATTGGAATTAACGGATATCCACCGTGATAGAAGTGGACATCTAAGACATCAGGCCTGTCCCACTAAATTCAGTGAAATAATTAAACCGCTCTTTAAAAAGCGTAAATACTACAGAAATTCAAGTAATATTACAAAACAGTTCGATGACTCTCATAAACTTTGCATTAAAAATAAGATGAATAATACCATAAAACAAGTCAATGAACCAATTACAAGAGGGTTTGACGCATCAAAAAGCTATGATATTCTTTCTAATTGGTCAGATCCAAACTTATTGGTAGACAGATTAAAACAATTACACCAGAATGATGAAGAATTTCATAAAATAATTGAAGAGCTTAGGCTAGCAAACATTATTGAATAGAAAAAACATAAAGAAGAATTATAAGTGCATCACTTCCAACATTTTATGAAGAATATGATTCATCAAGTAATATTAGATTGTGTGAAATGGTTGGAAGTAATCAAACACGACATTAGCTTCCCTTTAACTCAACAAGATGTTCATCAAATTCTACAACTCCATCATCATCTCATTTTCCCTCGTCTCACCCATTTGGAATCTCTAAATTTTGGTGAATACTACAGAAATGTGATTGAACTTATTAGGAATTTTGCTCAAAATGATGGACATTTAAGTAAATTTGAGTTATTGTATACTATATGTGATTGTAGTGATAGCGTATTATCTGCGACACTTAGAGAATTTATATATTTCTATAAAGCTAAAGTTGTAAATGATGATGTAATAAATGACATTATTGTGTGTTTTTATCTCCTCTTGTCCTTCTCACGTCATGTGAGTCGTTTGAAGAATTTACTAAACAAATTTTGGCTAATAAAACACTTTTTAAATCATTATATATTTTTATTTATACATCATAAGGATATTACAAACTATATTATTTATTAAAATGTTACAACTTAATATGATATTAGACTAAAGCTATCTTTGAGTATATTTTATTACACTTACTCATCTTTTTAAGTAATGACAAATGTTTTTGTTACTTAGACCTTCCGTCTGAAGGCATGTTTTCGGTAAATGAAAAGTTAGGGATGATGATGAAAAATATTAATAACTAAGTATTACATTTTTATTGGTACATATTTAAAATTTTTGTGTAACAAAGTTTTTAATTGATTCAATAGCGCACAAAATTGAATAACATCACAATTATACTCAATCAACCACTATATTATATAACAATGAAACGCTGTTTAGTAAAACAAATCGATAAAAGAGTTAAAAACAGTTTCTATCATATTATCTTTCAAAAATAACATATAAATCTGTAAATTTGGTTTTCAATCAAACTTATATTGTGTATTATAGTAAGTAGTATCTTAGATTGTTCTTCATATTAAACTACCTAAAATGGTTGCAAATTATACAAAAATACGTTAGGTAATATCGAAACAATCGTCAATTTTTAGAATTTTTCAATATTTTTCAATAAACTGCAGAGTTAACTAGAAACAGTAAGTTTCATTTAAAACACTAATATGAGTAGATTCCACAAAGTAGGCGTTGAGACAGTTAATTTCATTAACATGTTAATGTCTTTTTAACATGACTTAATTACGACTATACTCTATATATCAATTAAATCATATTTTTCTACAATCTTTGTTACAATTCTGGGTACTAATATCTCTTTTTTGACGACTTGGGAAACTAAGGGCGTGTATTTGATGAACAATTCAAGAAATTGAGGAATCATGTAAATTATAAAAGAGATAGACGATCTAACTTTGCTAATTTTAGTTTTTACAATGAAAAACAACGCGGTTTCTTGGCTAATAAATCTATCAGTTGAAACATGCATATTTTTGGTAGTTTGATTAAAGTTAACTAAGGAAAATAATGCTTCATCTTTAATTACAGTTTTGAATGAATATGTTACATAATAGAATGTATCATGATTGTATAAGGGAATATGAAGTGGGATATTGTCTCTTACGAATAGGAATATGTCACAATGCACATAAATGTGAAAAGCTTAACAATGCTGTTTACTAAAACAAATCGATAATCATTCATTTGCTACTACCCTGTATGGTGTTTACATAGATATCCAACTCGAAATACAATAACAATGTAGATAACGTCTTATTAACACATATGAATATTAACTTTGTTGTTGTACAATCTGAATTAAAAATAAAAGTATTTTTATTTATTTTTAATTGATTTTAAAATATATATATATTGAAAATTGTAAGATTCCCACGAAGTATGGTATTCGTACAGTAAATAATAAAATCAATAACAATTAACCACTAGAAAAAGAATCAATAACAAGATTAAATTTGTGAGAAGCAATAATCGTGGCTTGAGAAATGTAGAATCATGAAAAACAATTAACCGTCAGAAAAACAATAACAAAAATCGTGGCTTGAGAAATGTAGAATCTCGAAAAACAATTAACCACTAGAAAAACAATTGAGGTGAGTGAGAATCAGAAAAATATGATGAAAAACAACTTATTTTAACAGTTTTCAAAACCATATAAATATTCTGATATCTAGCCAACAATACACATTCGTTCCAGTTTTTAGAAAAAGAATATTCATTCGTTCCTGTTGTTGCTAGATAGCCTACTATAAAGAAAAAAGTAAGTTTTTTTTCAGTTAAATAATTTCTATTTGTTTAAGTTTTACTTTTCAAAACATTTAAACATAATTGTTTTCTTTTTTAGATGGATCTAAGTGAAATTAATGCGGCATCTTTAATTCTAGGAAGAAAAACTATTATCAAATTGTATAATTTGAAAATTGATGTGCCTTATAGAATATTGGGAGCAAAAATTTGTAAATCATCTTTTGGGGAAGCAGTATTATTAGAATTGGAGGATAACGCTACATTTTTACCTCAGCGAGTTACGGAGAAATACCAGCCTCACATTAAAGAATTTGATGGTGGCAAATATTCCGTGGTTTTCAAGAAATTGGTTGATGTAGGTAAATCGAAACCAGCAGTCTTTTTTGATCATAGAATAATTTTTTAACAGCATGCTCAAATATGAATGTGGTTACGAGATCATATGATTCATTATCGAAAATTAAAAAGTTACGTAAAATTTGTGTTGATAAATTTGTTCATGTAATAAAGTTATCAAAAATAATAGTGAGTAGAAACTGAGGAAATTGCAGTCAGTTATAGGACGACTGAAACATTTCAAAAATTTGATTTTAAACAGTCATGATGGATTGTAGCTACAACACTAAGAAATATAGTAAAATGGGGTTATCATAAATTTGTCTCATAAGGACTTAGGTCATTTCAAAATTTTTAAACGAAAAGTTAAAACTAGCTCGAGATTGTTTAGATTACTGAAAATAAATACATCATTTTGCGTTGAGTTTATTACGAAAAATCGGTGGGGGATCAGGAAATTTTATATTTAAATCGAAAGGTGTAAAATATGATGTTGTTAGAAATGAAAATACCTACGAAGATTACGAAAAGTGTCTGAAAGAAGAATTTGGGGAATATACAGTAAACCAAAAATGTATTCGGTCATATAACCATCCAGTATTTACTATAGATCAAAACAAAAATTGTTCTAAGTCCTTTTGATGGGAAACAATATATAATATCAAAGTCATTTAATGTGCTTCCTTGAGGTCATTACAAAATACCATAATATTCTTTTTTACGTATTGCAGATGATGCAGCCTCAAACATTGGAAAGGATATGCATAAAAACGATTTGTTGTAGTATAAATAATCTAGCAAACTTTATTGAACATACTCCATTGCCGCTGGCATTGACGAAATATGTCGCAAAAAAATATTCTTCATATAAATGGGATATATTGAATGAACGAGCTGTCAACGGTCCTTTCTCCGACTTGCAATTTGTTGATTGTTATAAATTAATGCCGATATCAATGCGGAATACTGTTTTGTCAGCAGAAGATGGCGATCATGAATGTGGTGATGATGAAATGTGTATATGGGTAGCTTATTATAAAATCATTAACTATAAAATTAATGTTTGTAAAGATTGCTTTAAAATTTTTAAATCTGCTCATAAAAAACATAATCTCGCATTGAGTGTAGTATTTCAGCATTATCACGATGTATATGATAGTGATTTTATACTCAGAGATATATATCAATCTAAATATTATTGGTGTCAGAGTTGTTTCCAGTCGGTTTTATTCGTAGCTAAAGATATTGAATCATGCACACATTCTCTGCATGTAAGTCCAAAAAATCATCGATTTATAGGCTCAGACGACAGCGAATCTGATATTGATAATTTTAGGGGTTACTACACTCAATGCTTCATATGAAAAATATTAACCTCTTTTCTATTATAATAGCAAATGTTAACTGCTATTTCTTTTCCTCTTTTCTTTTTAATAGTTGTAGAAGTGTAAGTATGTTTTTTATAACAATTTCAATAAAAATGTTTTAAATACTTGATGTAATGTGTGTATAATAATTATATTATTTTTATGATGAAAAATGTTAAATATACTGTAACGTGAATTTCGTTCACCACTCATAGATTTCTCGTCGATGAAAGAGTAACGTAAATTTCGTTTACCCCTCGTAACATCGAATAATACTCTTGTCGACGCTTGCCGAGTTTTAAAGTTTTCGGAAGAGTTCGTTTCATTTGGATATTTAAACCAATGCGCGTGGACATTCAGCCTCTTTCATCTAGTTATCGTCAAGTTCAATATTTTATCGTATCGAAGTGCATTTCTAAGAAATGGTAAGTTTTCGCTTAAAATGTATAATATTTCTTCGCTAATTCTTTATCACATGGTACTTATTAGTTTCAAATTAATTTTTCTTTAAAACATTCAGTACTAGAGATATTATGTCGATTTCGTTTTTGTTATACATATATTTTGTTCTGGTTCTTCATACATTTTTTGTACCAATGGAATTCTACGTTGAAGGCCGTCGAAGTAAAATTAAGGGAATTCGTTACTTTTCTTACGATTTTTTATCATGCTTTATATCTGATATTTCGATTAAAATATTGATACAGGAAACATGAACCACATGTTCTGTTTTTTTATATTTTTTATACCAATGGAATTCTACGTTGGAAAGCCATTAAAGCCAGTTAAAATAAATTAGTAACATTCCTTATGATTTTTATTGTGCTTTTTATTTATGAAATGAATGAATTTTCTTAAAATATTGTAAAATACAGGATATATGAACCACGTTGTTTGATATTATTTCATAATTTTGTACATATGTTACTTTACCTACGGCAATTTCAATCTACAGATATCCTGCATTTTACTGAATTCAAGAACTATATCTGATTCAACTGTATTTTCTAGCACTTTTCCTGACCGGCATAAACTTTGCCTTACCTGCCTAGACTTTCCATACCGGCCTAAGGACGTTTTACGAGACTAAGCCTTCGTAGCGACAGAGGCGATTGGTTTTTCCTCATGAATTTACCTACTGGGACCACAGCTCTATGCCGAACCGAAGGGGTTGAACGTAGTACAGTCAGATGATTGGTTCCAGATCTATTATCTAAGTCGTCCAGATCATCATTGGAAAGAAAGAAAAACAAGGAAAGTACTAACGTCCATAATCTTTGACAACTTAGATTATTTCCAACAAATGTTCAGATAATATCAACTTAATAGCTTGTACTAATGTAAATTCTAACTTTGCAAGATATTTAATTCACAGCTAAACTTCAGTTTCCTTCAGAAACTGAATTTTTTTTTATTTTTCTTTATATTTTAAAATTACTTTCAATTCTAGTTGTTTTTTCTAACTCATAAATTAAATTGTAAATCTTGATAACATTTTCTTTCTTAAAATTGTCTAAGGCAATGGTGTCGTCAAGATACGATAAATCAGTACCATTGAGATCTAAGGCAATGGTACCTACAGTCTATGATACAGAAGTACCATCTACTTCTAAATCTGTGGTACCGCATACGTCACATAAGGTGACAGTGCCGTCCATGTTTCATGAAGCAAAGTCATCGGCTTCCAGGAAGTTGACATTTTCGCCGATTATCAATGCTGCAACAAAATCTGCTATTCCTGATACGAAGTCAAAATCATCGATGTCATCGGCTTCCAGGAGGTTGACATTTTCGCCGATTACCAATGCTGCAACAAAATCTGCTATTCCTGATACGAAGTCAAAACCATCGATGTCAACGCCGGATAAGGGATATCCAAAAAACGCGAATGCATGGACCTCTTTCACCTATGACATAGGAGTCCATAACATTCCATATCTAACAAGGCAAAAGTTCTTTTCAGATGATTTGATTAGAGCAAACAGACTATATTTTGCCACGCTAGCGTTTGCGAATGGAATAAGCATAGATAATATTATTGATGTGCTGAAAGTGACGAACCGTACGTTAAACGATGGTAGATTAAAAGAAATAAGAGCAACATCAAAATATTTACATACTATGCCACCCGACCAAAGATGCAAATACTACAATTACAATTTTGCACGTGGAATTGTAATATGTTTAAATGATCACCCCCGTAAACTATGCATGCAGGGTAAATTGTTGAACAAATAAAATGTCACATGTAGTAAAACGTCTAGGTGAAAGAGGCACGTGAAGATTGGTAACAAAACGTTGTAAGTATAAAATTATAATAATTATTGTATTCGAAACTTATGAACCGAATGTAATAATATAGTATGCTGTATTGTTACAGATAATGGCGAGGGCGTGTATATACGGATGTGTAAATATTGAAGATGTGTTGTAACGATGTTACTTTTTAATGTTTTCATTTCCAGCAACCATGCAGTATAAATTTCATTTTATTTAATAATTAAATCGCCTCTCTTTCGAAATTTACCTATGAATATTTATTTTTATATAAATGTACTGCTTTTGAGACATCCGGTATATCCTTTTGTCAAGTTCACTTAAACCAGTCTGCTAATGTGCGCGCATTTTCAAAATTTTAAGGAGGAGACTTCGTAAGTGGGGTAGGAGAATTTAATAAAAGGACCTAGCATACAGGTAAACGGGGCTTTTTCTTTCTGTTCCTGCTTAAAAATTTAATTGTGTTTACACCGAATACTGTGACTGGTTTTTTTTTTGTGAACCCGGTAAGTGGATATACATTTTTCTTTTCTCTGTAAATAGCTATTAACGCTTAGCCGCTTTTATTTTTACGTTTGAATTCATAGTATTTGTGTACAATTCCGAAGATATAACATATAGAGTCTGTTTCATCTGAATATTTAACCCCGCTCAACAAGCCGTTGTACTGTTAAAATTTAGTTTCTTTTGCATTTGCTTAGAAAAATCTCTCGCTGGGCAGGGATCAATTCGAGAGGCCTCTAAGGCAGTTTAATTTACGAGATACGAAATAATCTCAAAAGTATTCGCTGCTGAGCAGGGATACCCGAGAGAGGCTTTCGCATTCTGCTAGTCGTTGTCATTATCTGAGAATTTGATTTCGTACAATGGGCGGTTGTTTGTTAGTAAAATCATAGATATAACATATAGAGTCTGTTTCATCTGAATATTTAACCCCGCTCAACAAGCCGTTGTACTGTTAAAATTTAGTTTCTTTTGCATTTGCTTAGAAAAATCTCGTCTAGATTCGCTGCTGAGCAGGGATCAATTCGAGAGGCCTCTAAGGCAGTTTAATTTACGAGATACGAAATAATCTCAAAAGTATTCGCTGCTGAGCAGGGATACCCGAGAGAGGCTTTCGCATTCTGCTAGTCGTTGTCATTATCTGAGAATTTGATTTCGTACAATAGGCGGTTGTTTGTTAGTAAAATCATAGATATAACATATAGAGACTGTTTCATCTGAATATTTAACCCCGCTCAACAAGCCGTTGTACTGTTAAAATTTAGTTTCTTTTGCATTTGCTTAGAAAAATCTCGTCTAGATTCGCTGCTGAGCAGGGATCAATTCGAGAGGCCTCTAAGGCAGTTTAATTTACGAGATACGAAATAATCTCAAAAGTATTCGCTGCTGAGCAGGGATACCCGAGAGAGGCTTTCGCATTCTGCTAGTAGTTGTCATTATCTGAGAATTTGATTTCGTACAATAGGCGGTTGTTTGTTAGTAAAATCATAGATATAACCTATAGAGTCTGTTTCATCTGAATATTTAATCCCGCTCAACAAGCCGTTGTACTGGTAAAATTTAGTTTCTTTTGCATTCGCTTAGAAAAATCTCGTCTGGATTCGCTGCTGAGCAGGGATCAATTCGAGAGGCCTCTAAGGCAGTTTTGATTTAAGAGATACGAAATAATCTCGAGAGTGTTCGCTGCTGAGCAGGGATACGAAGGAGAGGCTTTCGGATTCTACTGTCAATCTATTTTATCTGAAAAGTTTAGTACGTACAATAGGCTGTTGTTTTGCCAGTAAAACTTTAGTTAGACCATTTAAAGTCTAGTTTATCTGAGTATTTAATCCCGCTGAATAGGCCGTCGTACTGTTAAGAAAATTTAGTTCGTTTGCACCTGAGTAGAAAAATCTCGTCTGAATTCGCTGCTGAGCAGGGATCAATTCGAGAGGCCTCTAAGGCAGATTTAATTTAAGGGATACGAAATAATCTCAGAAGTATTCGCTGCTGAGCAGGGGTACCCAAGAGAGGTTTTCGCATTCTGCTAGTAGTTTTCATTATCTGAGAATTTGATCTTGTACGATAGGCCATTGTGTTGATCAGTAAAACCTAGTTTAGTTGAATCTAGTGAAATCGCTAAGAAATTCCGGTGGCTATTGAGATTAACCTAGCCGCCGAGACTAGTTAATTGATTATTTTCTTCCGCTTTATTTAAAAAGGTACACAAATACTAGGAACCGATATAGTACGCTCTGTTAGTGCAACCATAACGCTTTCTCTGTGCATTTTGACTTATTATTACTAGGAACTTTGTACTGTTTTCACCTGCTACGTACTAGTAGAATTCTGCACGTTATTTTCCGCCTCCGTTGTAAAATAGCTAGAATATTTATTGCTTGGTGTGAGTCCGCTTTTGGTTTGATTAGTAACGTAGATATTTAGTAGTAGATTTTGATATTTTTGCAATGTCTCATTTATGTAAAATTAATTTTATTTGTGGAATTAAAAGTAATAATTTCTCCAGTAGCGAGTAGTTTCATTTGTTTGATAGTGGTAAGCAATTAAAGCCTGTTTGCACACTACATATCCGGAAAGGTCCATAACAACAGACCCCTGGAATTACTGAACCTCCATCTGTGGCTACCTTGGTAACTCTCGACGCCGTATTTTTCGAGAGTTCGGTGGAGTAAACCACCCCAAAAATCTGGCGCCCGAGGAAAACTAGGAAGTACCGAAGCCGTGGGTGTCATAGTGACGTCCGTGATACTTTTAAGAGAAAAAAGCACGTCACAGTGTTCGATAATCACTACGATGACAGCTCTCCTGTGATTTCAAAGAAGAAATTTATACGAATTATGATGCATCTGAAAGTGCATATAAGAAAAGAATATCCATATTACACTTTCAATAACATATTTAAACGTATTAGGAGATGTTTGAATAGTGCTCATACAAAGTCATTAAGTAGAACATTTAGACGAATTTTAGGCATCCATGATTTGCAGCATATCAGTGTGAGTATATATTGTATAGGTTTCAATAATTATTTATTATTTATTATTTGAAAAATAATTAAACATGTATACCAACTCTTTCAAAGGGTAGGGTTCAAGTGCGCCATTCAAATTTACTCTAATTATTGGTTTGTGAAATTAAAATGAACAAAATTATGATTTCAGGAATTTTTTTAAAACATAGAAATTTACAAACAGAAAATGTGTACAGATATACTACAAAAAAATAAAACTACTATTACTATTGAACAATTAAAATGTTTTTTAACCGCTTGCCGTTTTATGCCGAGTTATGTCGTCATGACTTTTTATACAGGTTTGTACAATGACGAGTAAACTCGTCTCAGTCGTCTCATGTCATTTCGAATAATTCTAAGCCGATATTTCTCGTTGCTTGCCGTTGTAACATCAAGTACTACGCCGAAATAACTTGTCACCCATATAAATCTGGTGTTTTCAGCGGCAGCGAACGGAAAGGGAGGGGAGGCATTCGATAGAACCCGTACGTGCTGTAACGAATCAGTCAGGCTAGTCTCCTAGTCGCTGTTGTGCACTGTCGCGATAGTGGTGTTTTTCTGGGCATTGTTTACGTTTAGATTCTGTTTGCCAGAGAATTTTGGCGTACTTTATTGATATTTGAAAATGGAATATGATTCCGATTCACAATCGAGTGGAGACGATTTTGTGCCCGATGATCAGTTAGAAGAGTCGGGAAGCAGTTCTTCGGAGAGCGAGTTATCTGACGATTCTGATGGTGAGAATCCTGATGATTTGTTACAAGCCAGGGTGTGGATGGAGGTTGACGCGAAGTTGCCGGTTGGGCCTGCTCCTCCTCGGTATCCTTTTAGGGGTAATATTATTCAATAATTCGTGTGTACAATCAATGCTATTAGAAAATTATATTTTAGGAACACCTGGAATTTCTCCTAATGTGGACTTTCAAGAATTAGAGAATATGTTGGCGTTTTTCAATGCATTTTTTGACGATGAATTAGTAAACGAAATTGCTGTTCAAACAAATACATATGCTGAGCAAGTTAGGTCAAATCAGTGGAGGTATGTAACAAGTGATGAAATTCGTATCTTTTTGGCACTCAATATTTTACAAAGTGTCGTAAAGAAACCATGCCTTCAAGACTACTGGACCAAAAACCATATTCTTGCTACGCCCTTTTTTCGACAAGCCATGTCGTATAAAAGATTTATAGCAATAAAACAGTACTTGCATTTTTCAAATAATGCAGATTATGATGCTGAAAATCACCCGAACCCAAAGTTGAATAAAATATGGCCTGTATATTCGAAATTGTCTCAAAAATTTTCAAGTCTCTATACTCCAGAGAGGGATGTAACAATCGACGAGAGTCTTCTTTTATATAAGGGCAGGTTAGGCTGGGTGCAATACATACCTTTGAAACGGGCCCGGTTCGGAATAAAGTCTTACATGCTATGTGAGTCAAAAAGTGGATACGTTTGGGGCTTCATAATATATACTGGTAAAGGTACCAATTTTGATGCGGATTATCAAAACTTACCGATGGGTTCTCAGGTTGTCCTGTCACTGATGAAGCCCTTACTATGCAAAGGATACTGCCTCACTACCGACAACTTTTACACGTCACCAGAATTAGCAGATATTTTGATTTCTAACAAGACTGACACGTATGGTACTATGAAAACTAATAGAAAGGAAATTCCTCCTGCTTTCAGAAGTAAAAAATTGAAAGCCGGAGAAATAGTAGCTTTCCAGAGGGGTAAAGTTTTGATTATGCGTTGGAGAGATAAGAAGGATGTTACTCTTCTGTCTACAATACATAACATAGAAACAAAGACGTATGAAAAAAGAGGAAAGGACAGAACTAAGCCAATATTGGTAATTGATTACAATTATACAATGGGTGGAGTAGATAAGGTAGATCAGCATTTGTCAGACTATCCAGTTACTCGAAAGCGTGGAAAAAAGTATTACAAAAAAATATTTTTCCACCTTTTAGAATTAGCCCTTTGGAATTCCTACATTCTTTACAAAAAATGTGGTGGTGTAAAGTCTCCCTTACAATATAGACTATGCCTTATAAAGGAAATGTTCGAGAAGTACCACCCCAACTTGCTTCCTTCCACTTCTGGCCGTCCAAGTAAATCGCCAAATCCTCTTCGAATGTCAAAAGGGCACTACCCGGATTATGTTCCCGCCACTGAAAAAAAACAGTGTCCAACTCGAAGATGCGTAATGTGTTCCCGAAAACGGGATAATTGCGGAAAACCTATAAGAAGGGAGAGTCGCTATTGTTGCAGCGTTTGTGATGTAGGCTTATGCGTAGTACCGTGTTTCAAGGACTATCATACTGCATAATTTGATTTATTATAACCCGATTTTGTATGTTTTATATCAATATATTATTTCACTTGGTAGATGTTTGAGTTTCACTTAGTAATATTTCGTGAATATGCGCCAAATTCCAAAATGACGAGTTATCTCGGGTTAGTACTAGTACTTCAGAACCAGATAAAAAAAATACATAAAATAATTATACAATCAGCAAAACAAAGGTATATACCTATTTGTATTCCTTTAAACAACAAATTCCAGTGATAAAAAAAATAGTATTTTTTGCATCGAAAAGTTTGAATAAATGAGTAACGCAAGCGGTTAAATAAAGGCCTTTTTTTAATTTAGAGATCTCTAATATAATATTTTAAAATGGTACCTTTTATTTACTAGGTTTGTATCCACTTCAAACTAATCTTCATTTGGACATTTGATAAGCTGAGGACAAAGTTCTGAACAGTTTATTTCGTCTTCGCCTTTTGGACAATTAATGATTCCGTCACATTTGTCTTTATACGGGTCGAAACATCTATCTATAGAAATATTACTGCAAGGGGTAGTTGATGAATTACAAATAGCACACCCCGTGAAATCAGAATGGTTTATACAAACGAAATCTGCTGTTCTACCAATATTTGTGGAATTGTAACAACCAGATCAATCCAACCACATAAAAAACACTGGGTTATTATGTTTTAAAGTTACGGAGAGTTTGTTTCTTGAAGATAGTACAACAGGTTTGGGTAGTATGTCGTTACTGCACACGTTCAATTGAATATTGTCGAAGTTTCTAATTGACAAGCACGTGGAATTTCTTGAGAAGTTCAATTTTAATATTCTTAATGTAGTTATTGTATTTTCTGGTGAAGGTATTACCCAATTACATAAACTATTACTGTTTCTGTCAGATGATATATACTGTATGCTTCCTTGTAATTCGAACGAGGTCGTTTCTCCACAATAATCCGAAAAGTTTGCGTAAATTAACACGTTCTTCTTGACGAGATCAATTATAATACCACTTTTCACTTTGACATTTTAAAAACCAACTGACTTTTTTGATTTCCATCATAATCTATCACGTTGCGGGTTGCTATCGAAACTTCTCTATATCGTATCAATTGTATAGATATAGTGTGATTAACGACGATTCACTGTTTATATTACCATGAATTTTTAATCCGTATATGAAACATGAAAATGACATTTTTGTATTAGAAATTAGCATATAGAGATAAAGATTTTTATACATATAAATATTAACATAACTTATTTACTATTTATTAAAATTCCTGAAATCCCTTGCGTAAAATAACCTAATTACTAACTATATGAAAATTTAACGCGTTTCTTTTAAACTATTTTGAATTTCATTCTAATTTCAACGGATGCTTTTGAAATTACATCATGTACTGCATTATTAATTTTAATCTCTATTGTATCTGAATCAGATTTCAATATTTTCGATTCTGATGGTACAAAGAGTATATCGTCTGTTTCAATATCTTTGGTCAGATTTTCTTCAGTATTATAGTGAGGATTTTGTTCACTGTTTTTACTATCAGCATCTATAATTAATTTAGACATGTTTTTTTTTACAATTTATAAATATTCGTTAAAATGATGGCTTATAAAGTACAAGATTGAAAAAATCAATATGACTTATTTCAGTAATACTGTTAATCCTTATTAAATTGAATACAACCAAATGAAAGTGCTTCTATATATATATATATATATATATATATATATATATATATATATATATATATATATATATATATAACAAAAACAGAATTAGCGGGCATATCACGCAAAAGAGGTTACAGATAATGAGTGGTAACCGTAGACATGCATGTTTCTGGCTCATTAGCCTTCATCGGTACGGCGTAACCAAGAAAAGGTGTACAACTTGGGAGCAAGGATGTTAATTGAAACATGAGAAAACACAAACAATGGATTTCAACAAGATAACCAAACGCACATTTGCGCCTTCAAATGGAAGATCCCGAGTTTTCAAGACAACTACCAACAGAGACACGGAGGCGTCTATAGCTCTCCTGTCTAAACCTTCTGACCCTGGAAATAGACAAATAATCAATGAAAAGATTGAAGAATAACGCGTGGAATATAAAACAAAAACAGAATTAGCGGGCATATCACGCAAAAGAGGTTACAGAGAATGAGTGGTAACCGTAGACATGCATGTTTCTGGCTCATTAGCCTTCATCGGTACGGCATAACGAAGAAAAGGTGTACAACTTGGGAGCAAGGATGTTAATTGAAACATGAGAAAACACAAACAATGGATTTCAACAAGATAACCAAACGCACATTTGCGCATTCAAATGGAAGATCCCGAGTTTTCAAGACAACAACCAACAGAGACACGGAGGCGTCTATAGCTCTCCTGTCTAAACCTTCTGACCCTGGAAATAGACAAATAATCAATGAAAAGATTGAAGAATAACGCGTGGAATATAAAACAAAAACAGAATTAGCGGGCATATCACGCAAAAGAGGCTAATGAGCCAGAAACATGCATGTCTACGGTTACCACTCATTCTCTGTAACCTCTTTTGCGTGATATGCCCGCTAATTCTGTTTTTGTTTTATATTCCACGCGTTATTCTTCAATCTTTTCATTGATTATTTGTCTATTTCCAGGGTCAGAAGGTTTAGACAGGAGAGCTATAGACGCCTCCGTGTCTCTGTTGGTTGTTGTCTTGAAAACTCGGGATGTTCCATTTGAAGGCGCAAATGTGCGTTTGGTTATCTTGTTGAAATCCATTGTTTGTGTTTTCTCATGTTTCAATTAACATCCTTGCTCCCAAGTTGTACACCTTTTCTTGGTTATGCCGTACCGATGAAGGCTAATGAGCCAGAAACATGCATGTCTACGGTTACCACTCATTCTCTGTAACCTCTTTTGCGTAATATGCCCGCTAATTCTGTTTTTGTTTTATATTCCACGCGTTATTCTTCAATCTTTTCATTGATTATTTATATATATATATATATATATATATGAATTTTGAAGAAAATTTAAATTTCTGCGCCTACCATGTATAATGTTTACAGTAGAAATTATTGTAGTCCCATCTTTATAATACTTGAAATTAATGAATATATCTACATAGGTGATAAACCATTAAAACTTGTTTGATTAAAAAAACAGGAAGAAAACATAACGTTCATTAACTAGATACTAGATTATTTGTTGTACATACGAAGTTGAAAATAAGGTATAAAATGTTGTTATTTATTTAAAGTTTCAGTTTGTATGTAACTATTGTATTGCCTGTTAAATAATGTTCAAATTGTTAATATTTGTATAATGTTAGCAACATTGTTCATAATATGACACGTATTATGATGTCGAGACATAAATAAATTTCAAATTAAGTTATAGGATACATGTTATTCCAATATTGGTTGATTTATAATTTATTTTGTCTAATACTACGATATATTCATTATTTCAACATTTCAATATAGCTTTCCTATTCGGTTTATTATAGTTATATTAGGGTCCCTATTGCATAAAGATATTTGCGAAAAAATGTAAAATATTCCTATGTTAGGCGTTTATTAATTACTATGTATATCAATGTATTGTATGTTTGTTGCAGTTCGAACATTTGGTCTATATGTATGCCTACAATTGCAAACCTTTACAAGAAGTCTCATTTAGCAATCTAAAACATTTCACAGCCGTCGTACAAACGCTATACGTAAGCACATGGGAGCGTCTCCTTATTACACGATACGATGACTACAACAGTTTATACATTCAGTGCTATTCTGCTTGCATATTGCTGAAAACATTGTTGTATAAACAATATTGTTATGGTTATAACATACAGCAATATGGTCAATAAATTGAGTATTCAGTTTCTGCGTTTATAGCAAGAATGGTTCATGGTTATGTCAATAGCAATGTTATTGCCAGTAGCGTGAATTTAACTACTGGCAACACTGTATTTCGGCATTCCATAAGAAAATAGAAGATTTTTATTTTGATTTTAACCTATAAATTCGAGAAATTGTTTTAAGTTTGCTTAACCAGAATTTCAAAAAAAATGTCGCGTAGTCGTAAAACAAATAAAGCACAAATGGAGTTGTTAATTAACTATTTAGAAAAAAATAAAATATTAATTACTGGGAAATGTCATCCTTTAAATGTAGGAGAAGTCGATTATAAATGGGAAGAACTAACCAATATGTTGAATATTATGGAAAACGGTGCAAGAAAAAATAAGAAACAGTGGAAAACTGTAAGTATCAATTCCTAACTAATATTTTATATTCGAGTATAATTCAAATCACGTCATCTTATCAAACTTTTCCTTTCATATTTCAGTTTTTATATGAATGGAAATCCAAAACAAAAAGAAAATGTTGTAACAATACTAAATCAATCCAGCAAACAGGAGGTGGTGGATACACATGTGTGGAATTGAATGAGCTGGAAAATCGACTCATGTCAGTTTTTGGGTGGGTGCATGTTATAGGATGTCCTGACACTCCACAGGAGGTTGATCCAGATGATACTGAACCCATCGTAGAACAAGTAGACCTTGCTGAATCACCACTTCCTCATGACATTTCATTTGCAGATGAAGAGCAAAC
Source organism: Galeruca laticollis (assembly GCA_963921935.1). NCBI lineage: Eukaryota > Metazoa > Arthropoda > Insecta > Coleoptera > Chrysomelidae > Galeruca > Galeruca laticollis. Next base: position 144,804,198 of record OY998181.1, read on the forward strand.
TGAAATAATAGATATAGTTGTGGAAGATTATCCAGCCAGTCAAGTAGAAGAGTTGAATGAGACAAAAAAAACAGGTATAGTTGTTATCATAAATTTTGTAAGATATTTACTGTTTTTTTTAGGTGTAAATAGAAAGCTTAGAACAAATAAGAAAAAAAGATTAATTTCTAGTAACGCTGCCAAATTAGATAGTGCAGTTGAAAAATACAGCCAGAGTACAGAGCAAATGGCTCTGGCTATTAAAGAAATGGCACAAGCCGTTTCTCATTTGGCCGAAGCATTTTCACAAATCGCCAATGCATTAGCACTTCACAGTTAGGAGTATATTCGTTTTGTTTTCTAAAATATAATTTTCATTTGTTTTATAGAATATTATAACATTATTTTGTTATCTTATTTAAATTTAAACTGTATGATAGACTGATTTTTTGTTAGTATGTATATATATATATATATATATATATATATATATATAATTTCTACTGTAAACATTATACATGGTAGGCGCAGAAATTTAAATTTTCTTCAAAATTCATATATACATATATATAATGAGTAACAAATATATTAGTGGGTATTGCACGCAAATAGAAGAAAGGGCTACTGAAAAAAGTGGTAACCGCAGACATGCATGTTTCTGGCTCATTAGCCGTCATCGGTACGGTACAACCAAGAAATGATGTGAAACATGGGAGCAAAGTTGGTGAATTAAACATGAGAAAATATAACAGAATTCAGCAGGATAGTCAAACACAACATTTGCGTCAGTAATATTAGAAGATCTCGAATTTTCGAGACAACAACCAACATAGACACGGAGGTACATATAACACTCCCGTCTGAAACTTCCGACCCAGATCAATGAAATATTACTGACGCAAATGTTGTGTTTGACTATCCTGCTGAATTCTGTTATATTTTCTCAGTTTTTCGGAGAAAACCCAAAACAAGTGAAGTTATTAAGTGGACATATCCCGCAATAATGATCTCAAATTTCCCAATTGATATTAATGTGTATGCTGCATTGTTAGTGCGATTAAAAGTTGTACATGCAAATGCTAAATATTATGAGCGTCCTGTCATACATTGTTCGCCGATATTACCTATAGTATCGACAGAAGATCTCTTGATCGAAATATCGGATGATGAATAATATAGAAATAGTGCATGTGGGATGTGTATGTTGTCTTTATTACTTGCATTTTAATTATCAGCTTTTCCTGTGGAATTGGAATGTTTCGTCAATGAAGTAAGGTGTTATTTGACATATCTTTATAACAATAATCCTGTCGTTAATGTGTTATCTGCTAGGAATAAAAAAGCAGTCCTACGATTTGTAACGAAGGAAGATATATCTCCTCTGTATAACGTACTTCGTGACGATTTATATTTTAATTATCAGCTGTTTCTGTGGGTGTCTAGTAACAATCAGAAATTTTGTTGTCTTGATGACTTTGTTGTGCAAAATCGAATACATTATAGATTTTTGAAACAGTACAAAAAAAAATTTATGAAAACGAGATTAGTTCAATCAAATTCTGAATTCGACAGGAAATATATTAAACCTGTGCAAATTGTTAGGTGTACTTATTGGACGTTGGAAGTCGTAATGTGGTATAATTCGTTTATACGAGCTGTACAGATTCATAAACGTCCTCAATTGTATCTATATGGGGATGCTAATCCACATTTGTAATCCAAGATTTGTTAAATCGGCATATCGTGGAACGGGCATTTTATCCGTCTTCCAATTCATTTTTCTAGAAGTTCTTGATCCTTCATTCCACACAGTGATAATATTTGAAGGATTTGATATAAAACAATATTAAAGACGTTATTAGAAGGTAGACCTACAGTTGTTAGCAGAAGGTACAAAACAAGTCAAGTTATTAAGTGGACATATCGTATTGGCTGATGTCCGGTATAATTGAAATGATTCTCAAAAATGTTGATGTTAGTGTATTTGCAGTTTTTTCTAGAAGGTCTTGATCCTCCATTTCATAAAGTTATAATTTTTGAAGAATTTGATATAAAACATTATGATATCTCAATATTAAAAACATTATTAGAAGGTAGACCTACAGTTGTTAGTAGAAGGCACAAAACAAGTCAAGTTATTAAGTGGACATATCCCGCAATAATGATCTGAAATTTCCCAATTGATATTAATGTGGATTCTGCATTGTTAGTGCAATTAAAATTTGTACGTGCGAATGTTAAATATTATGATTGTCCTATCACAGGTTGTTCGCCGATCATTGAAGAATCAAAATCTACTATTTTATTCTTATTTCATAAAATACTAATATCATACAAGTATATTAATTGAACGATTTATTATTATCAAATATGTACAAATTGTTATTATGAGTGAAAAGTTAGAAGAGAATACCCAATCCATTCTGATATACTGTCGATGGTAACCACTATACTGCCGCCAGTAGCAAAAAGGCGGCAACTACAATTTTTGGTGATTTTCAGGTTTAATCGTCGGTAAGTTCGTACGACTGTTTTTAACATATATGCGTAGTTTAAAAGCAGTAAAAGCAGTCAATATAGATGAAAAAGGCAAATAAAATTAGCCGTAAGTTCGCAGCGTCATCATTTCAAGAAGTAAAAAGGCGGCAAATAGTAAATATTTAGTGAGAAAGCGGTAACTACAGGATATGTAGCAAATACCGCCTTTTTATTACAAGTTCTTCGATTGGTATATATTAGTACTGACTGTTTCCTCGTCGGTGTCACAAATTGTGTTTATATTTTTTAATTTAGAGAATAATATAGTAGTGGTCAGTTCAGGTAATGAATGAGTGCTGAGTGGAATTGTTAATAAATAAAAATAGTGCACTTATATGAATAGTACATTTTGCTGAAATAATACTTCACTATCATGTCGACAAGTAGAGGTCATCTTCTAGTGGCCTTAGCTAGAAATGAAAGCCTAATGTCTAACATTGTAAAGTGTAAATCAGCAAAAACAAATGAAAATGATGATCCTACGTTTTCTTCCCCGGACAAATCTTGTTACCAAAGCAGTTGTAGTAGTAGTTTTCACTCTTCAAATCTTCCTGAGTGTACGCGAAAGGAGCTGCGGGAATTACAGAACATTAATTGCAACAGTTCCAACATTATCGATAATATCAATATAGAAATATGTGATGCAGAGGATTTACAACGGAATGTTGACCTAGGTAAAAACCATTTTTCATATTACGAAATGATTATCTAAATTACACTTATTATTTCAAGATGTTGAATCTGTCAGGATAACCGATTGTACAGAAATTAGAGAAGTTACATTTGCAAGAACAACTTCAACATCCAATCAGCTAGATGTTCGTAATGATATTTACACATCTCCAATTGATTTTAATGGTAAGTTTATAAAATACTATTTTTGTTTTGGGGTGGTTATTATTTACAATATTTGCAGACAAAAGTTGGAATATTGATATCAACAGCATAAATGAATTCATGTATGTCCCAGAGAGTCAGGGACGGTCCAAGGCCCATGCGACGGATGCGGCCGCATGGGGCGCCGGCCCGAGGGGGGCGCCGGCGAAGCCGGCGTCCGCCTCGGTTTTTTTTTGTCTACTGTTACAAATTGTACATCAAATTTTGCGCCCCAACGCCTGAAAAAAAATAAAAAAAATTCATAAAATTTTAATTTTAATCATTACGTTGAAGCCCGTGACGCCCCAAGGTTGAAGAATCGCCGTTTTAAAAATTAGTTCTCTAAATCTTCTGATTGGCTTCAACGGCGGCTCTTTGATTTTTAGTCTTCTTTAAGAAACTGTATGCCAGTCTTGGCGCCGGCGCCCCAACGCCTACGAAAATAAAAATATATTCATTAAGTTACAACTTAATTTCATTACAATGCCGCCCCAAGGTTTATGAATCGCCATTTTTAGCATTTAACTTACTAGATCTTTTGTGTGACGTCGCCAGCGCCCCCATCGATTTTTGTATAATTTTAAAATTATATGTCAGTTTGGGCGCCCTACAACGAATACGAAAGTAAAAATATTTTTAAAAAGTTACACTTTAATTTCATCCAGTAGCTGCCCCAAGGTTTATAAAACACCGTTTTTAACATTCAGTTCTCTAGATGTTCTGTATGGCTTTGTCGGCGCCCAAACCCCAACAGAAATATGAATATATTTACAAAGTTACAATTAAATTTAATGAAATCACCGCCCCAAGGTTTATAAATCACCGCTGTTTTAACATACTGTTCTCTAGATCTTCTTAGCGCCTTAGGTTTGAAAATACTTTACTACTATACTCAAATGCACGCGTTTGACATTTATCAATTGGTAGGCGTTGTAGCGCTTAGATTGTACGTTTAGTGTTGACGCTGCAGGGATTGATTGTTCATTTCATTGTTCGTGGTTGGAGACCCGCGCACGCGCACAATATTTTTCTGACACACCTGGCCAACTACGTACCCATCAACTGAGGACTGTATTTGGCATTATTTTCAATAGATAGCAGCACCGCCCACCCATCATGTGCTGCCTTCTCTCTCCCTCGAGTATTTTTGTAACTTCGATCTCTAAGATCTACCCACAGTGGATTTAATACAACGTTCGTATTCGTTTAGTGTGTAATACAAAATACAAGGATTTTGTTTACTTGTTATGAAGTGATTTCATCTCAGTCGCAGAACAAACCTCAGTATTTTAGGCGATTTATTTATTTAGTCTTTACTAAGTTTTAATTAAGTTAAAGTTAGTAATAAGATATCAAGATCATGTCTGAAAAAAAGAAGCCATCGGGTGCATTTTACAGAAAACGTAAAGCAAATTTGGAGAGAGATGCCGAGAAGCAGGCAAAAGCGATGAGACAGTTTGTTTCTAGATCAGAACCATCATGTAGTGGTAGTGGTACTTCTGGTGCAGAAAGTAGTGTGGAAACTGAAGGCGTTGAAAAGCCTTTACTGGTAAGTAAATATTTTTGCAAAATCTGAGTTTAATTTACAAGTGATAAAATATAAAATCCATATATTTTGTTAGATAACGGTACAAAATATTAATAAATAAGCTCAATTGCCTTACTTTTCCTAAATATTTATTTTGTTAGTAATAAAAATTATGATTAAAAGTAGCGTCTAGCAAACCTTTAAGAATTCGAAAGGCAGGTTTTCTTAAAATTATTTTAATGTAAAATAACGTCGACGAAACTCCTTTTTTTTAACGCTTTTTTCGGTTGGATAAATTAAGACTATTGCTGGAACGGGCACTAAATGTAGGTACAACTGTAATAACTTGAGCCTAAAAAAACAGTTATCCTATTATCGGTTTAACAGATTAAATACTTACATTTACACCAACTTATATAAGAGTCTATTGAAAGATTTTTTTTTACTAGGAGCTGTATATAAAAGCCTAGCAAATTTATCTATTAAAATATGCCTAACTAATCAATCACATAATAATTGAAGATAAATACCCATATAAATACCTGCATGTAACATTTTTTACATAATTGTTTGTACTCGATCTAATTGCAACATTCTATATTCATGCAAATCGTAAAAAAGTCTAAAATATTTACTTATGTCCCTGTTCCAGAAGACATCAGAAGAATGTTCTCATCCGGACGAATTTGATCGCATCCATGAATCACATTCTACCACTGATGACTTTGACTTACCATCACCATCAGAACCGAGCCCACCATCAGAGGTTTGTTTCAATTTTGTGACAAGACAAAATATTATTTAACATTGTCGGGCAAAACGAATTCACACATACTGTATATAATATTTAAACTTAAGCAACATTTTAAAATGTTGGATTTGATCAGTCGATCTAAATTTAATTATGACGTGAGACCCCAACCCCAAATGGCATTTTCAAACAAAGGGAGGTGATTGAATATAAGTGCAGATTTGCAATTTATTCTGAAATATTTAAAAACGTATTGTTATACAACCATTGTTTTTGAATAATTAAGTCATAACAACTTCTACTGCTAATATAATCGATTAACACATACATTAGAGTTACAATTTATTTTCATTTCATGAATTGTGTTCTAGATGTCGGAGGCAAAAACTCCATCGACGCCATTGAGCTCATTAACAGATTGTGGACAGTGGCCAGCCAAAATAACAGATGATATACGTCAAGTACTTGTTGAAAAAGGTCCTGTACAGGTAACAGAGTTCGATTTTCCTGTTGACAGTAGAGGCAGAAGGTTTACTCCTGCCAATTACAAAGTGAAATTACCAAATGGAGAAGAAATTCATAGAGAATGGCTCGTGTACTCAGCGTCAAAAAATTCCATATTTTGTTTTTACTGCAAGCTTTTTAGCAAGGAAAGCATATCTCTCACTGGTACAGATGGGTTTTCTGATTGGCAAAACATGTCTAAATTTCTATCCCAACATGAAAAATCTCCTGCACATATCAAGTCGGCTCTTTCTTACCGAGAGGTATTTCAAAGACTGCGGTTGGGAAAGGCCATTGATGACGAAAATCAAAGAATTATTGCGTCCGAAACCCAACATTGGTACGAGGTTTTAAAACGACTGCTTTCTATTGTGCAGTTCCTAGGCACCCAGGGACTAGCATTTCGTGGTCCTAATGATACCCTTTTCAAGGAAAACAATGGCAACTTTTTAAAGCTTGTAGAACACATATCAAAATTTGATACCGTTCTTTCTGAACATCTTCGTAGAATAACCTCTAAAGAAACCCATGTTCACTATTTGAGCAAAAGAATTCAAAATGAGTTCATTGCCTTACTTGCTCGTAACGTTAATGAAAACATACTAACAGAACTACAGAAAGCCAAATACTATTCTATTATTCTTGACTGTACACCTGACGTAAGCCACAAAGAGCAAATGACCCTAGTTGTTCGGTTTGTTCATTCAGTGTCAGGAGAAGAATCGGTCGTAAGAGAGCACTTCCTGGGATTCGTCGAAGTTTCGGAAACATCTGGTGAGGGGTTAACAGCGTCTTTGTTAGACGAGTTGTCGCAAAAAGGGATACCCTTACAAAATATGCGTGGCCAAGGGTATGATAACGGATCGAATATGAAAGGCAAACATGTGGGAGTTCAAAAAAGAATTCTCGACCTCAATCCACGGGCCTTCTACGTCCCTTGTGGTAGCCACTCCCTTAATCTAGTAGTAAATGATGCAGCACTTTCCTGTCTTGTAGCGGTAAACTTTTTCAGCATAGTTCAGGAGATATACAATTTCTTCTCAGCATCAACTCATAGATGGAGTATTCTTAAGAAACATATAACAAATTTGACGGTAAAACCTCTCAGTGAAACCCGGTGGGAGAGTAGGATAGACGCACTTGAACCTCTAAGATATCAAATAGAGGAAGTTTATGACGCTGTCTACGAGGCCACTACCGATGAAAAGGTCGATGCTTTCGGGAAAAACAAAGCCATTGGAATTGCCAAAAAACTAACCGACTTTCGTTTTCTCTGCTGCCTGATTACTTGGCATGAAGTTTTATTTAAAATAAACTTAGTTAGTAAAACACTACAGAGGCAAGACGTACACCTGCAAAGTGCTTTGAAGCTGATTGAAAGTGTTAAGAAATTCTTAGAAACCATGAGGACGGAAACCGGACTAAACAGCGTCATTACAGACGCAAAAGAGCTCGCTGAGAAACTGGGAATCACTCCAGAGTTTCAAGAAGAAAGTCAAGTAAGACCTAGAATGTCTAAAAGACATTTTCCATGTGAGGGTAGGGGTGGAAATGAACCTGTGGTGATGTCTGAGAAAGATAAGTTTAAAGTAAATTTTTTTTATGTTGTTCTTGACACTGCAAACAACGCAATAAGTGAGAGATTTGAACAAATGGACAAGCACAGTAAACATTTTGGATTTCTCTACGACATGAAGGAATTAAACAATTGTGAAAAGGATGTCCTTAAAGAACACTGCATGAATCTACAATCAGTTTTGACGGCAGATAATGAAAGTGATATCAATGGCGATGAACTTCAAAAGGAAATTGTTATCTTGGCACCAATGTTAACTAAAGACAGCTGTCCTGTGACAACACTTAACTACGTGACCAAGAACCGTCTTATGGATATTTTCCCCAACGTGTTTGTAGCGATGAGGATATTACTGACCTTGCCAATATCAGTAGCTAGTGGAGAGAGGAGCTTCTCCAAACTGAAGATTATCAAAAATTACCTTCGGTCAACTATCTCTCAAGAGAGACTCAATGGGTTGGCAACTTTGTGCATAGAAAATCAGATTTTAAACTCAATTGACACAGACTCAATTTTAAAAGACTTTGCTAAAATAAAAGCAAGAAAAGTTAGTTTTTAATGTTTATTTTTTGTAAGTGATACAACACTGTAGCAAGTAAAGTTATAGTAATCAATAAGGTATATTGCAAGTGACTTTTTTAGTTCTTTTTTGGTTCGTTTTTAGTTCGTTTTTAGTTTTAGTAGTTGTTAGTGACTGTTTATGATTCTGATTAAAATTTCATGAAGTCACTTTGTTTATTCATTTATTTTAGCCAAGTAACCCATTTATTTTAGGGTTGTTTAAAACCCTATTACTTTCGTTTGTACATGTATAATTTCGTATTAAATCAACCATAAGGTGATCCATTGAGCCATTAGTTAAAGGACGAAAAGTGGGGGAAATTATAATTTATAAAATACGGTTTTTATAATTGCCGGCGGTTGCCCGCGGGGGGGGGGCGCCGGGGCGCCAAATCGAGACCTCGCATCTGCCTCGAAAAGGCCTTGGACCGTCCCTGCAGAGAGTAAGGATGATAACAATTTAGACGTCTCCATTAATGGTGAAAATGATATACCATCAGGCTCAACTGTAATATTGGAGGATAATAAATCTGTCACACATGAGAATGTACCATTTTTACCAGTCTCTAATGAGAATAGCAAGATTGACGTTATACATCAGATTATAATACCGAACCCAATCGACCAAGCAGCTTTTGAAGGCCAATTTAATCAAGAAGAACATATTATGGAACCTTTGAACAATCTTTTATTGGTTACCAAAAAGGGTAAACCCAGAAAAAGACGTACTCTTTCGACGCCACTTGCTGCTAGAAAAAAAGCCAAAAAAGATGAAAAACGAAAAGAATATTACGTTAAACCTCCATGTTCAGTCAACTGTAGAAGACAATGTATCTCGCATATAGCTGAGAATAGGAGGATTCAGATAAATGATGAGTTTTGGCAAATGAGCTGGGATGAACAACGTCAATTTATATTGAATAATACTCAAAGGTTAAACGTAAAAAGGCAAACTAACAGAGTCGATGTTTCTGCTAGGAAAAGTACCTTTACCTATCACATGAAGAATGAAAGTGGTACCATTTTTCAAGTATGCAAACCATTTTTTCTGACTACCCTTGGTTTTAAGCCAAGCAACGACAAAGTTGTTCAGAACACTCTCAATATGTCTGTCAACCACCTTACGTTTACACGCGATATGCGAGGTTTGTATATCATTTCGAGGTTTAAAACTATTTGAGTGAATGAAAACGACGAATACTCAGTGTGTATTAGTTTATTACTTTCAGGCTAAGCGCTTTCGGCTGTTAAGCCATTATCAAAGCCGTCGTCATTTAAAAAAGTAGTTGTCAAAGCCATCAAGTTGATCAAAAACAATACTCAAGATAGAACCATCGTTATGATTGAGTCATTCGAATAAAAACATTAAAATACCCTATTGTAAGGGTGTAAAATTATATTCACATTATTGCTTACGATGTACAGAGTCGCGGAAGGGGCGCTTTTACGACTCGGGCCAGCTCTTCCTGGGGGTGGGAGGACAAATGCGCCAGCGTCTAGTGCGAAGCCAGGGATTATTAACGGATTATAAATATCAAACTTTACGTTTATTTTAAATATTAGATTTTAGAACTTATGTATAGATATATGTATATAATAAATATTAAATTTCACGTTTATTTTAAATATTAGATTTTAGAACTTATGTATAGATTGACCATAGCTGCACACATAAATGCATCACACACAAGCTCAGGTTCTTTCCTATTAGAGCTTCTGTGATTATTTATGTTTATTTATGTATATTTAATTTGTAACTGTAATTGTAATTTTTTTTCTTTCTTTCAAAATAAATTAACATTACTTACTTACTTAGTATTATCACGTATTATGTAGCTTAGACCATTGTTGCAAAATAGTGAGCGGCTCATTTTTGATTTTCCAAAAAAGACAAATCGTTGGAATGTTTTTTTTCTTCAGGATGAACGTTCCAAGAGGAAAAAAATAGTAGACATGGTGTTCTCACAAAACAAGGTAGAACCTGATAACTTGCCAAAGAGCGAGATTGCTGCAATTGCTGAACCATCAACCAAATCTTTTAAAAATATCAATTTTAACTTGGAACCAGTGATTCAAAATGTTGAGACCGCTGAGTATCTTAATTCCAACGAGACAATACAGTGTTCCAGAGACAATAATTGTTTACAAGAGCTTAGTACTCCAGAAGTAGCAACAGAAAATTTGCAGCGTTGTTTAGGCCATCAGGTGGAATTTGAAGAGCTATTCCAATCTTCGGGGAGTGAATTTATTCTGGATTCAGAAGACAGTTCAGGGGACATGAGTGATCTAGATGCCAGAGAATATACAGAAACAATTACAGAAGTTGCAAAAAGAAAAGGGCGAAAAAGCCGTGGAAGAAAGAGGAAGATTTCACATCAGTCCAGAAGAGATAGGAAAAAATATACGAATACCAATAAAAAATATATTTCCGCAAGGGCTTAAGAAGTTGAAACAAAAACGTTTAATGCCGCATATTCCTATAAATGTTCGAAGAAACGCACGGATATTGTTCCCTTCGAAACAAGGAAAAGGTTATTTCATCAATTTTGGGGAGTTGGTACCTTCGAAGGACGATGTGCTTCAATAACCAAATGCGTTAAAGAAATCGAGAAGAAGAGAACTTTCACGAAGAATTTGGAGTCGAGAACATCCAAGTCTAAAATTTACAATATAGAAGATCACTGCGTTTGCAAAGAAGCGTTTTTAAATACTTTGCAAATTAACAGCAATCAAGTTCAGGTAGCTCTAAAAAAATAAAAACTAACTTGATACAGGACAGAAGGGGATGCGACAGCGGAGGACGAAATGCTATGTCAAGAACGAATAGAAAATATTATAAAGCATATTTCGTCATTTCCCACATGTATTTCCCAATATTCCCGTTCTCAGACAGATTCAAAATTTCTTAATCCCGATTTAAAATTACGTAAAATGTATTATCTGTACCAAGAAAAAGCTGATAATCCAGTAAGTCTTCCCAAAGATCAAAATATTTTTTATTCCGAGTTTAACCTAAAGTTTAAAGTACCTCACAAGGACACTTGTCGAATGTGTGATATCTATACTGCTGAATTAATGATAATTTAAAAAACAGGAATTAGAAACAACATATTTAAAACGTTTACAGATTGCAGAAGAACTACGGTCTCAAATGAATTCTGATATTACTGCGTCACAGGAAGATGAAACAGTGGAAACTTTAACGTTCGATTTACAGAAAACGCATCCTATTCCTAAACTACCAACTGGGATCGTTTATTATAAGCGACAGTTGAACTTGTACAACTTGGGCATTTTTGTTGAAAGCTGCAAAAAGGGCGTTTTTAATATCTGGTTGGAACATGAAGCTGGCAGAGGTACTCAGGGAGTCGGTTCTTGTTTGCGTAAATTTATTAATGAAAATGTTAAAGTACCTGTTAAAAAATTGAATTTGTGGTCGGATTCTTGTGGTGGACAGAACCGAAGCATTAAATTGATTTTAATGCTTATCCACGTTTTACAAAATCACACATCGCTTGAAACAATTTCATTGAAGTTTTTGCTTTCCGGTCATAGTTTCTTACCTAACGACTCACATTTTGCTGACGTAGAATGTTCTCTAAAAACTCATCAAAGACTGTACACTCTCGATGACTACATAGATGTTATGAAGACTTGTCGTAGAAAAAATAAGTTCATTGTTAATCGTATAAAACCACAGGACATGGTATCAATAGTAAACCTCGAAAAAGTTATTACGAATCGCAAGACTGATGTTAATAAGGAACAAATAAATTGGCTTAAGTTGCACGAAATCACCTTAAAAAAAGAAAATCCTACTCCGTTATTTATGAAATCCTGTATATCAGAAACTAGTTTCATAAAACCGGTTTCATAAAACCAGTTTCGTCAGTCTGCAGCCTGCCTTATGGATTTCAAATTGTGTGTTCAAGCAGAAAATGAAATTTGCTTGTGGATGGTTTGCTGACAGTCAAAACAGTCCACGAAGTTTTTACGGGATTTCCAATTTATATTACCTGACTTGCCCATTGTAACTGTTGACTTAACCTATATTTCATAATTTAATGTTGTTTACTTTTTCATATATTTTATTTTTCCTGTTTTCTTTTCTGCCACGCATTTTTATTAGACAATTTTTTTGGTTGGTAAATTATATACCCCATAGATATATATACCATCAAGGTCGTATGGTACCTATATTAGTTTTTTTCTTTTTTCCCTTGAAAACCACATGCTGAATTCAAATTTTATAACATCAACAAGTATTTTTTACTGAATTACTATTCTTTATGTACCTATCTGTATATGTTTCCAGAATAAAATATACAATGGATGACAGTAATTCTTCAAGCTCTAACACTTCATCGAGTTTACTTGATTTAGACAGTGATGATGACCTAGACATAGAAGCAGTGTTGATTGATAGAATTCGTCCTAAAAACGAAGGTTACTTCGAACAAACCATTCCCCTATACAGTGAAAAGGAATTTCACGAACACTTTCGCATAAGCAGGCAAATTTCCCAAGAAAGTGATCACTTTAAACATCAATCAGGAGGATTTGGTAAACTGTCGGCATTGCAGCATGTTTTAATATTTTTGTGGTTTGCTGGGCATCAGACAGCATCATTAGAGATGTAGCTGATCGCTTTAACATTTCAATTAGTTCATTATACAATGTAATCAGAAGAATCACAATGTTTTTGAGTGGTCTGTCCGAGGAAATAATTAGATGGCCTGAAAACCAAGAGAGGGTAGAAATTTTGGAATATTTTCAAAATAATGGGTTTCCTGGTGTAATTGGCACTATCGATGGAAGTCATATAAAAATAGATAAGCCTGATGATGATGCAGATTCTTATCTAAATAGAAAAAAGTACTACTCAATCCAGGTAAATATAAAAATATGTTTGTTTTTCTTGCTATTGTTCTCATATTTTTTTCAGATTCAAGTGGTTTGTGATCACAATTTATTATTAAGGGATATTTTTATTGGTTATCCGGGATCTGTTCATTCTAACCAAACCAATAATTTAATTATTGCTACTAGGAAAAGGGTTCTTTTGGAATTGCTACCTTTTCTTTCCTAAAAGAAAATAACTATTTATTACTCTCTTTATAACACAGACCGTAGACATATTGTATTATTTTTACTAGTAAAATATTAATAAGAAATGATAGCAACACGCTTTATATATGTGTCGTGATCTTCGTAATTGAGTAGAATGGAAAGAAACTATTATTCTAATACCTATTTAATTTGATGCTTCTTATCGTTTTTGAATATTTTATTGGAAAAATGTGTCTTGAATCGCAATGTTCTCCTCCGGAATTGGTCGAGATACTTAATTCCAGTATTGAAACACATATTTCAAATGTTTTTTTTCTTTCATTCTTCCGAATATATTTATGAATAGTTAAGAAGTCAACAATGCTCTCTTTTTGTTCCATATAACTTGAATTGCCTTTACGCTTGAAGAAAAAATAGTATTAGAAATCGGGTTAAAGTATTTGTGTATTTAGAAATTCACCTTTGAGTAATGATTTGGTGAATAAGTGCAGGGATAACTATTTGCTAGGTGATAGTGGTTATCCCTGCTTACGCCATTTGCTGACTGCCATTCAACAACGATTCAATTTGAAATTGAGTAAAAATAGATATCTAGTTGAACATTGTCTGGGCGTTTTAAAACAGAAATTTAGACAACTCTACCATGTCAATGATATTGTTCATTTTATAAGAGCTTGTTGTGTCCTTCACAACTTGGCGATTAAAGATGAATTTGAAGGAAATAGGTTAAATAATGTAGTCCAAGTAGTACCACTTCAAGGGGTGAATGAAGAGCCAGTTGACGGAAATAGAGAAGGTCAAGAGTACCGTAACTTTATTGCAAGATATGTATTGGATGATTAGTATTTTTAAGTTTTTAGTTATAATTTTTTTAGAAAATCCGAATTTAATTTTTTTTAAAGTGAGAATTGAAAACTAACAATTTAAATATATGTCTACCACATCGTGTATTACTGAAAATAATATAAATAGGAAAATAAAGTTTTGTACAAACAGTATAAAAGTGTTTTATTGAAAATAGTACAAATAAAATTCAAGTTTTGTACAAACAGCAAAAGAAAATCAAATTCAGTATTGACAGGGTACATTATTAATACAGGTAGTGAGTTTTGAACCAAGTTTTGTTCATATTCAACAAAAAGTGAAAATATATCCCTAGTGAAAGTAAAAAAAATATATTTATTCTATTACAGTGGTAACCTATAATCTAATAAAATCTAAAAACATTTGTAAGAACAAAAGCAAATAACACAAATCACAAATAATATAGTCATTAATTGAAGGGGTGAGTGGATGAAGGAGGTATGTAACATTTGTACAAAAATAGAGATTTGTCGTAGATGAAGGAGGTATGTGTTGGCCTGTTTTGTGAAACTATCACCAGCTCTCTAAGAATATTATTTACAGATATAGCAGTGTCATGAAGGAGTTATGTGACCGCAACAATTTATGTTTGTAGGGCATGAAGGAGGTATGAAACATAACATGAGACATACGTCTTTCTTCCACCAGTGCCTACAACAATTTTTATTTAATGTGTATTGGATGAATGAGGTATGAAACGTAAAATAGCACATACCTCTTTCTTCCACTAGTGCCGTGAATTCACTGTGCAACATACTGCCTTCATGCACTTAACAGCTGTGTGAATCAGTTCACAACGACGGTTGTTTGAAGAGCACGTGCACATATTGAGTGATTTAAAATATTTATAAAGACAGTTAAAATGACTTCCAGAGGAAAGGTGATATTACGATTAGCTTTGAATGCAGATAGTTCAACTGCGAGCAGTGCGAGCGGAAGTATTGACAAGAATGTCAATGAAAACGTGAATTCTAACCTAGAAAATGTAATATCAACATCGTCAAAAGGTGATGATAATTTTACCGAAATGAATGAATCGTACCAGGATGATGGTAAGATTGTTTGTTATAAAATATTAAACTTATTTGAGCTTACCTTCTCCACAGTCCTTCAAATGCAATTTGATTGTTGTAGTGTCGGAACCACATGCTGCAGTTAGGGCAGCTAACTTCGATGGAATACAAACAACAAGACACACAAATCAAAACACTAATGGAATGTATAGGCAATTACGTAAGTGACAATAAACCTACTATTGTATCTTAGTGCACGTGCATTTGAGATATTGATCCTTATAATACTCGGTGTTGTCGGCCTAATAGTGAAATGGTACATTGAGTACCTATATTAACGCATTTAGTACAATACATACAGTATATCTTTCTTGCAGATGTTGGAGAAGAAAATACTTCCGACAACAGTTGCGATGACTTATTTGGCGACAATTCTAGTGATGAATACGTGCCAGATGAGAAGGATTACGTTGATTCATCGGACGACGGAATTGCAGAAGATCAAAATGACCATAAAATCAAGAAATGCAGTCACAGAGTAATGGAAAAGAAGAGTGCTAGTGAAATGATGGATGTACAAGGTAGTGATGAACCGACTGAAGATCATAATAATATGGAACTGATGGAGGACGACAACATATCGATACGTCAGACAAATAATGAAAGTAGTGTTAAACAAAATAAAGAAGGGAATACTTTGCTTACTGCCGGTGTTAAAAAGAAATATTTTGAACCTAAAATAAAAGTAAGTAGAAAAAGGCAAAGAAATCCTTCTGAATGGAAAAAAAATAAAGCTGCACTCTGCAGACAAAGAGGAGAGGCCTACAGAAATTATAAGGGTCAGTTGAAACCTGCTAAAACTAGTGTTACAGGCAACTTATGCCCTGAAAATTGTCGCCGACAGTGTTCGCAGTCATTTACAATTGAAGACAGAAAAATCATAATGTCATCTTTTTACAAACTGGATATAAATGCCAAAAATTCTCTACTGTATAACAGTTTAAAAATAACCCCTACAAAAAGACAGAGAACCGGAGCTTTACAACACAAAACAACCTCATTCCAATATAATATAACATATGGGGGAAAACAAACTGCTGTATGTAAAAGAGCTTTTGTTTCAATATACAATATCAGCATGAAAAAGGTTGACTTGATCCAGCAGTCAATAAAGAAAGGTTTAGCTGCCCCCCTACCAGACAAAAGAGGAAAACATAACAATAGACCTAACAAAACTCCCGAAGATGTCACTGCTTACATAATCAAGCATATTTCAAGTTTCCCTTCAGAATCATCGCACTATTCAAGAAATTGTAATATCCATAAGAAGTACCTTTCTCCTCTTCTGTCACTCCCAATTATGCATAAACTTTATATCGAGACATGTAATGCTAACAAAGTCCCTAATCGATTCAAAGTCAAGGAATGCACATACCGTTATATCTTCAACAATGAATTTAATTTGTCATTTGGACATCCAAAAAGTGACACTTGCAGCACCTGCGATTCAGGTACTGGAAATGAGGGACATACCGAAAACTACAAAGCAGCTTTTGCGGCTCAGGTCGTCGATAGAGAACTAGCCAAAAATTCTGATGGGGTCGCATATATAACATTCGATCTCCAACAAACCTTGCCTTTGCCCCGACTCAGTACTTCCAAAGCATTTTATCTCCGCCAAATGTGGTTTTATAATCTAGGCATTCATATTATAACTAAAGGAGTGGACAAGACAGTTTTTTGCACATGGACCGAAGATTTAGCATGTAGGGGTAGTAGTGAGATTTCCAGTTGTCTTTCAAGAACCATTGAAGTTTAACTGGCACTTAAACAAAAAAATCATTTGATTATTTGGACAGACTCCTGTGCAGGGCAGAACAAACATTTCCTAATGCTCTGTATTTATCAATATCTTATACAGAAAAATACGAGTATATTCAAAATAATCGACCACAAGTTTCCTGAAGTAGGTCATTCATACTTGGATTCGGACCGGGATTTTGGTCGAATAGAAAACATATTGAGAAAACACCAAACTATTTGTACTCCTCGGCAGTATCGAGAAATTATTGCCTCTTCCAATAAAAAAAGCATGGTCATTGACATGGAACATCATTTCAGAGACACTGAGGACCTACCACAAAAAATGAAACTTATGAATAGAAAAAAAGATGTTCTGAATGAAAAAGTATATTTCAGAGATGGAATTAAATGGATCCGTGTAGATACCTATGGGTCATACCTCTTTAAGGAAAGCTTTGATTATTATACTCCCTTCAAGGAGGTCAATATTCACAAAAATTTGAAAAATCCGTCTTCTCTTCCTGAAAATTTTGATATTCCCAGATCCTTCAGAAAAACTGGCGTATTATCTAAGGAAAAACGTGAAAACTTAAAAGAACAACTTTGCTTCATTCCGGATCAACACAAATGGTTTTATGAACATGTTTTACACGAAGAACATGAAGGAATCTAAGATGAAAAGGTATCTGCTTGGAACAGTTATAGTATACCCGCTCTTATTAAAATCTTGATTTAATTTTAATATACAGAAGAAAATATAATTTTGAATATATATACAAAAATATTTTGAATTGTATGCACATACCCATTTCGTTCCTTTAGGCCAATGCAAATATGAACAAATTAATGAGGAAGAAGGGGGTATGTACAAAAACATTTTTTTTTCTAATTTATCCAGCAGATATTCCACCCTTCTCTTCACCTTACCCCAATTTCACCACTAATAGGAATAGTATGGTTTGCATAGCCCTTGAAAAAAATGAATACAAAAAAAGTACCACAATGACAACTTCAAGGTTAAATATCTCAACAATACCCTTTTGTTACATACATCTTTCATCCACTTACCCCTTCAATTACAAAAGAGAAAAAGGTACATCTGTACTTCCTTTCTTTAAAATTTCTTCCAATAACTGATTTCTTCTTTCAAAAAGGTCATTTTTTCTTCTTGTTTCATTAAGTTTTTCTTTTTCAATATCTGTCTTTTCCTGGTATCTTTTTTCTTGCAGTCTTAAGAGTTGGCTCTGATATTTTAGTCTGTCGTTTCTAATTTCTTCTAAAACATTTGCTCTACTTTTTATTACCCTTCTTTTTGAATTTATTTGGCTTCTGGTTGTTCCGGTCATATTAAGTTTATTACTGTTTTCAGTAGAAGCAGTCTGTTCGGTTGTATTTATATAGTCTTTTTCCTCTGATTCATTAGCTATTGAAGTACTTGGTACTGATTCAACAGCAGTACTATTTTTGATCATGTCTTTTGATGACAACAAAATTTCAGGATTTATGTTTCTCTTCTTCGAAAAAATGTCATCCATCTCATCAGAAAATTCAAAGTGTTTTCTTCCTCTGCCAGTTTTGTTATTATTGTCTATATATTTTTTGTAGTTCCTTTCTAGGACTCGCCAGCGATTTTAACAATTAGTTGGTGTATAGTGTAATTGAAACTGTTCACTCAAGTATCGGGATATAACTTTCCACATTTTCTTTAAACTTCTCATTTCGTATGAGCCAACTTTGGATCTGAATTTTTTTGTATTCATGTATTAACGCTTTACTTGCTTTTTTTGTCCAGGTATTATAATTACTATTGATACAATCTCCATCTGTCATCTCCACCTGGTCCTCAAGTTCTTGGAATTCTACATTTTCATTTCCTAACAGGCTTATTTGATTTTCCGAAGAATTTTCTAATGGATTCTGCGAATGAGTAATAATGTAGTATCGTTCAATGTTTCCATTGTTTTCTGCAAATTTAAAGTGTAAATGAAAAATAAATAAATACAAAGAATAATCAAACTCACTTGCAATATTTTCGAGTTCCATCTTTCAAGTTCCGAATTTGAGGTTATGCTATATTTACTTTTATTTGATGACACCGCTTCATATGTCACATGGGAAGAGAAGAATACATGAACTTATGAAACGTTCAAACAAGAAACAAATCAGAAATACTTAAAACCATTAGTTGGATTAGACATGCGCAGTTATAAGAGTACACTAATGCCTCAAACTATCAGTGATTTCGTTGCTTGAACAAACCTATTGTCAACCAGTACCAAATACCTTTCATTCCAGGATGCACTGAAGGAGCTGCAAATAGCTGAGGGAACTGATGTTACAAATGTATATAACACTGCAGGATCAGTACCAGAAAACTTATTTAAGAACACTCTAGCTAAGGTATATGTTATGCTTGGCATGACTCCAGGTGACTTTATCAAGAAGCATGGGTCAACAACTGTTGACTTTCAATTGATTGTTGAGCAATTTGCAAAAGTCTGTGAAGACTTTACAGATGAATTAAACTTAAACAAAAAGTCTAAAGCTGTAGACTTTTGTGCAAAAATGATTTATGAGGTCGGCCCTCAAGCAATGCAAGTCAGGAAGAAGGATGGTGATAAAACATGGAAGTTCATGTTTATGTACAGGAAAAACAAAATACCGGGAAGACATGAAGAATATTCGAGAGGTTGTCTGAACTGCTGATGGAGATATGTTGCATTGTGCTAGTAGAACTTTTAAAAATCACATACATTACTGTTTGGAAGTAAATAGGCAATATTTTTACATCATAAACTAAAAATGCAATTTTTTTCAAAACAATCAATTATAGAGAGTACATTATACAAACATAATTTGAAGGCATAAAATAGTTTAACAAGATGGTAGAATAATATACTGAGTGTTCCATTAAAAAAAGTGAAGTTTTTGCTAATTAAAATCTCCTGTATTAATGCTTATCCAAAAATACCCTGAACCCCAAACGAAACTTCTACTCTGTTCAGACATTTCAGCCATCCTTTACCTTCGTACCTACCAAAGTATGACTGATTATCACTGATAACGTTTATTAGGCAGCATTTATAATTTAGCAACGTAGCAGTTTGGGAAAAGAAAAGGTAGTGCTAGATTTAGAATTTTTGGCTGAATTTGATGGTAAACAAAAATATAGGGTGTCTTATTAAAAACAAGTAAACTCCATGTTGTCTCGCTTAGGCTGAATACCCAGTATATCTCAAAATATTTCAGAAATGTGTATCAGCGCAAATACAACTATTATTTAAAACATTTCTTTGTATTTTTTATCCTAAGTAAGTTATTGCACATCCGCACACTAATGGGCCACCCTGTATATAGATAAACCCACGTTTCGATCAAAATTGATTTTTTTGCTACCCACTTGAAGTTAAACCTTGTTTGACCTAAGTTAGCCTATGATTTTGACACCTTTGATATAAAAAGGCATTATACCACTTAACGTGAAATGGTATTGAAATTTGGATGAGGGCAATGAAGAAAAAAGATTGGTTATTCAAATAATTTGATCTTTTTATCAATATGTTTCATTTCACAAGTACAACATAATGTATCGACAACATGACGTGTCAACAACATGAAATGCACTACTAATAACAATTTTGTTCAATCAAAAATTCGTATGAGCTAAACTAATATTTTGCTCGGCTTGAGCATTGAGATTGCATGAGCGAGAAATGGGGTGCAGAAAATATTCACAAGTATCGTAAGAATGAACCGAACCAGACCGACTAATTTTTTGAAAAGCTTATGAAACTGGAAGTTTAAGGAAGCTCTTTGAGAGATAGAAATTTTGAGAACTTTAAAATAGAAATTAACAATAAAAAACTTTATAATATTTTGAAGTCACAAACTCGCGTGGTGTGTCTGAACGTTTTCAAACGTAACAATAAAAACTTATTCAATTTAATCCTAGCATCATAAATAGTAATTAGCTCACCTGTATAGTAGATAGTCACTTCAGAGATGATTTGAAACCATATTATTAATAACTAAATAAATTTTTTATCACCTTTAAAACACTTAACGAATTACACCAATCTTTCTTCATATAATAAACATCTAATAAAACTATTTCACTATGCATTCTTTTATTCTTAAAAATATTTTCATAAATCAGATTAATGTGAGGTTAGCTATCAAATCATCAAGTAATAATTTAGTCTAAGAATCGTATTGACATCAATACATCATAATATAACTTTCTTTATTTGACTTATCACCTTGGAATGAGAAGGAATGTACGTATTCTTTTGTATTAAATTTGAGAATCATTCTGCTCTGTTTTAATTAGACAACCAGTAATACATTTCCAGTGGCGTAACCTAATAAACTTAAAATTCAAATATTTACCATAATATGCAACCCCTTAATCTGAACCATAAACAATTCACTTGGCACTCCTGTAATACAACACCTCAAAAAATCCTCGAAAATTCTTTACAAAACCCCTATAATTTATCCTTTACCGTATATAATCCTTGTCTAAGATATAATTTTTGTCATTTACTATAGGACACTTTTTCTGCTAAATACCCACCTATCGTTTGGACGTAATAACCTCTATAAATAGCAGTATTAACCCCTAAAATATGATGCGTTCATGGAGGGCCAAATTAATAGACAATGACAATATGTATTTGAGACAAATGTACTAATTTGTAAAATCAAGTAGGCTTCAGCAATCACGCGTTTTAAAAGAGAATCCATGTATATATACATCTCTTTCTTCTTTATTAGTTGATAGAGATATCTATATAGACAATACACAGATAGATGCATTCATTTTATAATTCGCCGCCATAATAATGAATGTGAAAGGAAACTTTTAACTTTACTCTATAAATATGGTGTACACTACGAATTTTTAAATACTTAATTACATTTGTAAGTCCTTTAATTATGAAATCGACTGTCTCGACCCCTTACTTATCGAAACAATTGTCAATTTTTTAGAATTTTCAATAACTTTTATTATATTGTGGAATTAACTAGAGACCGTTATTTTCATTTAAAAACGCTAATACATTATATATCATAATAGTAATGTCTCTTCCTTGGCTCTCGCTCTTGTCGTATGATGTTATGTAATTATAGATGAACTATTATTGTTATGTATATAGCATAATATCAATATTTATATAAGTTGCATTAGGTGAATGCTAATAATAATCGTTCGATTAAAATTCAAATTTTATATACAGTATCGTTGTATTTACGGTGAATTGGTAATTGATCAAGTTTAATTATGTTCAATAATGTCATTCCGCGATAGTAATTACTTGAAATAAATAATGGTACAAATGTGTTTGCATGTTGTATTGCTGTCGAAGATTATAATCAACCTCAATGGTAAACTTAAATATTTCATAGTTCCCTTATCTTAAGTGAAGCTTGTTGGTGAATCAAATGCAATCTCGACATTTATAGTAACTGATTAAAAATGTTCTATTCTATTTCATCTCATTTTACATTTTATATTGAAAAGATATCCTAAAATATGATGCGTTCATGGAGGGCCAAATTAATAGACAATGACAATATGTATTTGAGACAAATGTACTAATTTGTAAAATCAAGTAGGCTTCAGCAATCACGCGTTTTAAAAGAGAATCCATGTATATATACATCTCTTTCTTCTTTATTAGTTGATAGAGATATCTATATAGACAATACACAGATAGATGCATTCATTTTATAATTCGCCGCCATAATAGTGAATGTGAAAGGAAACTTTTAACTTTACTCTATAAATATGGTGTACACTACGAATTTTTAAATACTTAATTACATTTGTAAGTCCTTTAATTATGAAATCGACTGTCTCGACCCCTTACTTATCGAAACAATTGTCAATTTTTTAGAATTTTCAATAACTTTTATTATATTGTGGAATTAACTAGAGACCGTTATTTTCATTTAAAAACGCTAATACATTATATATCATAATAGTAATGTCTCTTCCTTGGCTCTCGCTCTTGTCGTATGATGTTATGTAATTATAGATGAACTATTATTGTTATGTATATAGCATAATATCAATATTTATATAAGTTGCATTAGGTGAATGCTAATAATAATCGTTCGATTAAAATTCAAATTTTATATACAGTATCGTTGTATTTACGGTGAATTGGTAATTGATCAAGTTTAATTATGTTCAATAATGTCATTCCGCGATAGTAATTACTTGAAATAAATAATGGTACAAATGTGTTTGCATGTTGTATTGCTGTCGAAGATTATAATCAACCTCAATGGTAAACTTAAATATTTCATAGTTCCCTTATCTTAAGTGAAGCTTGTTGGTGAATCAAATGCAATCTCGACATTTATAGTAACTGATTAAAAATGTTCTATTCTATTTCATCTCATTTTACATTTTATATTGAAAAGATATCCTAAAATATGATGCGTTCATGGAGGGCCAAATTAATAGACAATGACAATATGTATTTGAGACAAATGTACTAATTTGTAAAATCAAGTAGGCTTCAGCAATCACGCGTTTTAAAAGAGAATCCATGTATATATACATCTCTTTCTTCTTTATTAGTTGATAGAGATATCTATATAGACAATACACAGATAGATGCATTCATTTTATAATTCGCCGCCATAATAGTGAATGTGAAAGGAAACTTTTAACTTTACTCTATAAATATGGTGTACACTACGAATTTTTAAATACTTAATTACATTTGTAAGTCCTTTAATTATGAAATCGACTGTCTCGACCCCTTACTTATCGAAACAATTGTCAATTTTTTAGAATTTTCAATAACTTTTATTATATTGTGGAATTAACTAGAGACCGTTATTTTCATTTAAAAACGCTAATACATTATATATCATAATAGTAATGTCTCTTCCTTGGCTCTCGCTCTTGTCGTATGATGTTATGTAATTATAGATGAACTATTATTGTTATGTATATAGCATAATATCAATATTTATATAAGTTGCATTAGGTAAATGCTAATAATAATCGTTCGATTAAAATTCAAATTTTATATACAGTATCGTTGTATTTACGGTGAATTGGTAATTGATCAAGTTTAATTATGTTCAATAATGTCATTCCGCGATAGTAATTACTTGAAATAAATAATGGTACAAATGTGTTTGCATGTTGTATTGCTGTCGAAGATTATAATCAACCTCAATGGTAAACTTAAATATTTCATAGTTCCCTTATCTTAAGTGAAGCTTGTTGGTGAATCAAATGCAATCTCGACATTTATAGTAACTGATTAAAAATGTTCTATTCTATTTCATCTCATTTTACATTTTATATTGAAAAGATATCCTAAAATATGATGCGTTCATGGAGGGCCAAATTAATAGACAATGACAATATGTATTTGAGACAAATGTACTAATTTGTAAAATCAAGTAGGCTTCAGCAATCACGCGTTTTAAAAGAGAATCCATGTATATATACATCTCTTTCTTCTTTATTAGTTGATAGAGATATCTATATAGACAATACACAGATAGATGCATTCATTTTATAATTCGCCGCCATAATAGTGAATGTGCAAGTAAACTTTTAACTTTACTCTATAAATATGGTGTACACTACGAATTTTTAAATACTTAATTACATTTGTAAGTCCTTTAATTATGAAATCGACTGTCTCGACCCCTTACTTATCGAAACAATTGTCAATTTTTTAGAATTTTCAATAACTTTTATTATATTGTGGAATTAACTAGAGACCGTTATTTTCATTTAAAAACGCTAATACATTATATATCATAATAGTAATGTCTCTTCCTTGGCTCTCGCTCTTGTCGTATGATGTTATGTAATTATAGATGAACTATTATTGTTATGTATATAGCATAATATCAATATTTATATAAGTTGCATTAGGTGAATGCTAATAATAATCGTTCGATTAAAATTCAAATTTTATATACAGTATCGTTGTATTTACGGTGAATTGGTAATTGATCAAGTTTAATTATGTTCAATAATGTCATTCCGCGATAGTAATTACTTGAAATAAATAATGATACAAATGTGTTTGCATGTTGTATTGCTGTCGAAGATTATAATCAACCTCAATGGTAAACTTAAATATTTCATAGTTCCCTTATCTTAAGTGAAGCTTATTGGTGAATCAAATGCAATCTCGACATTTATAGTAACTGATTAAAAATGTTCTATTCTATTTCATCTCATTTTACATTTTATATTGAAAAGATATCCCAAAATATGATGCGTTCATGGAGGGCCAAATTAATAGACAATGACAATATGTATTTGAGACAAATGTACTAATTTGTAAAATCAAGTAGGCTTCAGCAATCACGCGTTTTAAAAGAGAATCCATGTATATATACATCTCTTTCTTCTTTATTAGTTGATAGAGATATCTATATAGACAATACACAGATAGATGCATTCATTTTATAATTCGCCGCCATATATAAGAAAATAGTGAATGTGCAAGTAAACTTTTAACTTTACTCTATAAATATGGTGTACACTACGAATTTTTAAATACTTAATTACATTTGTAAGTCCTTTAATTATGAAATCGACTGTCTCGACCCCTTACTTATCGAAACAATTGTCAATTTCTTAGAATTTTCAATAACTTTTATTATATTGTGGAATTAACTAGAGACCGTTATTTTCATTTAAAAACGCTAATACATTATATATCATAATAGTAATGTCTCTTCCTTGGCTCTCGCTCTTGTCGTATGATGTTATGTAATTATAGATGAACTATTATTGTTATGTATATAGCATATCAATATTTATATAAGTTGCATTAAGTGAATGCTAATAATAATCGTTCGATTAAAATTCAAATTTTATATACAGTATCGTTGTATTTACGGTGAATTGGTAATTGATCAAGTTTAATTATGTTCAATAATGTCATTCCGCGATAGTAATTACTTGAAATAAATAATGATACAAATGTGTTTGCATGTTGTATTGCTGTCGAAGATTATAATCAACCTCAATGGTAAACTTAAATATTTCATAGTTCCCTTATCTTAAGTGAAGCTTGTTGGTGAATCAAATGCAATCTCGACATTTATAGTAACTGATTAAAAATGTTCTATTCTATTTCATCTCATTTTACATTTTATATTGAAAAGATATCCTAAAATATGATGCGTTCATGGAGGGCCAAATTAATAGACAATGACAATATGTATTTGAGACAAATGTACTAATTTGTAAAATCAAGTAGGCTTCAGCAATCACGCGTTTTAAAAGAGAATCCATGTATATATACATCTCTTTCTTCTTTATTAGTTGATAGAGATATCTATATAGACAATACACAGATAGATGCATTCATTTTATAATTCGCCGCCATATATAAGAAAATAGTGAATGTGCAAGTAAACTTTTAACTTTACTCTATAAATATGGTGTACACTACGAATTTTTAAATACTTAATTACATTTGTAAGTCCTTTAATTATGAAATCGACTGTCTCGACCCCTTACTTATCGAAACAATTGTCAATTTCTTAGAATTTTCAATAACTTTTATTATATTGTGGAATTAACTAGAGACCGTTATTTTCATTTAAAAACGCTAATACATTATATATCATAATAGTAATGTCTCTTCCTTGGCTCTCGCTCTTGTCGTATGATGTTATGTAATTATAGATGAACTATTATTGTTATGTATATAGCATATCAATATTTATATAAGTTGCATTAGGTGAATGCTTATAATAATCGTTCGATTAAAATTCATATTTTATATACAGTATCGTTGTATTTACGGTGAATTGGTAATTGATCAAGTTTAATTATGTTCAATAATTTCATTCCGCGATAGTAATTACTTGAAATAAATAATGGTACAAATGTGTTTGCATGTTGTATTGCTGTCGAAGATTATAATCAACCTCAATGGTAAACTTAAATATTTCATAGTTCCCTTATCTTAAGTGAAGCTTGTTGGTGAATCAAATGCAATCTCGACATTTATAGTAACTGATTAAAAATGTTCTATTCTATTTCATCTCATTTTACATTTTATATTGAAAAGATATCCTAAAATATGATGCGTTCATGGAGGGCCAAACTAATAGACAATGACAATATGTATTTGAGACAAATGTACTAATTTGTAAAATCAAGTAGGCTTCAGCAATCACGCGTTTTAAAAGAGAATCCATGTATATATACATCTCTTTCTTCTTTATTAGTTGATAGAGATATCTATATAGACAATACACAGATAGATGCATTCATTTTATAATTCGCCGCCATAATAGTGAATGTGCAAGTAAACTTTTAACTTTACTCTATAAATATGGTGTACACTACGAATTTTTAAATACTTAATTACATTTGTAAGTCCTTTAATTATGAAATAGACTGTCTCGACCCCTTACTTATCGAAACAATTGTCAATTTTTTAGAATTTTCAATAACTTTTATTATATTGTGGAATTAACTAGAGACCGTTATTTTCATTTAAAAACGCTAATACATTATATATCATAATAGTAATGTCTCTTCCTTGGCTCTCGCTCTTGTCGTATGATGTTATGTAATTATAGATGAACTATTATTGTTATGTATATAGCATAATATCAATATTTATATAAGTTGCATTAGGTGAATGCTAATAATAATCGTTCGATTAAAATTCAAATTTTATATACAGTATCGTTGTATTTACGGTGAATTGGTAATTGATCAAGTTTAATTATGTTCAATAATGTCATTCCGCGATAGTAATTACTTGAAATAAATAATGATACAAATGTGTTTGCATGTTGTATTGCTGTCGAAGATTATAATCAACCTCAATGGTAAACTTAAATATTTCATAGTTCCCTTATCTTAAGTGAAGCTTATTGGTGAATCAAATGCAATCTCGACATTTATAGTAACTGATTAAAAATGTTCTATTCTATTTCATCTCATTTTACATTTTATATTGAAAAGATATCCTAAAATATGATGCGTTCATGGAGGGCCAAATTAATAGACAATGACAATATGTATTTGAGACAAATGTACTAATTTGTAAAATCAAGTAGGCTTCAGCAATCACGCGTTTTAAAAGAGAATCCATGTATATATACATCTCTTTCTTCTTTATTAGTTGATAGAGATATCTATATAGACAATACACAGATAGATGCATTCATTTTATAATTCGCCGCCATAATAGTGAATGTGCAAGTAAACTTTTAACTTTACTCTATAAATATGGTGTACACTACGAATTTTTAAATACTTAATTACATTTGTAAGTCCTTTAATTATGAAATCGACTGTCTCGACCCCTTACTTATCGAAACAATTGTCAATTTCTTAGAATTTTCAATAACTTTTATTATATTGTGGAATTAACTAGAGACCGTTATTTTCATTTAAAAACGCTAATACATTATATATCATAATAGTAATGTCTCTTCCTTGGCTCTCGCTCTTGTCGTATGATGTTATGTAATTATAGATGAACTATTATTGTTATGTATATAGCATATCAATATTTATATAAGTTGCATTAGGTGAATGCTAATAATAATCGTTCGATTAAAATTCAAATTTTATATACAGTATCGTTGTATTTACGGTGAATTGGTAATTGATCAAGTTTAATTATGTTCAATAATGTCATTCCGCGATAGTAATTACTTGAAATAAATAATGGTACAAATGTGTTTGCATGTTGTATTGCTGTCGAAGATTATAATCAACCTCAATGGTAAACTTAAATATTTCATAGTTCCCTTATCTTAAGTGAAGCTTGTTGGTGAATCAAATGCAATCTCGACATTTATAGTAACTGATTAAAAATGTTCTATTCTATTTCATCTCATTTTACATTTTATATTGAAAAGATATCCTAAAATATGATGCGTTCATGGAGGGCCAAACTAATAGACAATGACAATATGTATTTGAGACAAATGTACTAATTTGTAAAATCAAGTAGGCTTCAGCAATCACGCGTTTTAAAAGAGAATCCATGTATATATACATCTCTTTCTTCTTTATTAGTTGATAGAGATATCTATATAGACAATACACAGATAGATGCATTCATTTTATAATTCGCCGCCATAATAGTGAATGTGCAAGTAAACTTTTAACTTTACTCTATAAATATGGTGTACACTACGAATTTTTAAATACTTAATTACATTTGTAAGTCCTTTAATTATGAAATAGACTGTCTCGACCCCTTACTTATCGAAACAATTGTCAATTTTTTAGAATTTTCAATAACTTTTATTATATTGTGGAATTAACTAGAGACCGTTATTTTCATTTAAAAACGCTAATACATTATATATCATAATAGTAATGTCTCTTCCTTGGCTCTCGCTCTTGTCGTATGATGTTATGTAATTATAGATGAACTATTATTGTTATGTATATAGCATAATATCAATATTTATATAAGTTGCATTAGGTGAATGCTAATAATAATCGTTCGATTAAAATTCAAATTTTATATACAGTATCGTTGTATTTACGGTGAATTGGTAATTGATCAAGTTTAATTATGTTCAATAATGTCATTCCGCGATAGTAATTACTTGAAATAAATAATGATACAAATGTGTTTGCATGTTGTATTGCTGTCGAAGATTATAATCAACCTCAATGGTAAACTTAAATATTTCATAGTTCCCTTATCTTAAGTGAAGCTTATTGGTGAATCAAATGCAATCTCGACATTTATAGTAACTGATTAAAAATGTTCTATTCTATTTCATCTCATTTTACATTTTATATTGAAAAGATATCCTAAAATATGATGCGTTCATGGAGGGCCAAATTAATAGACAATGACAATATGTATTTGAGACAAATGTACTAATTTGTAAAATCAAGTAGGCTTCAGCAATCACGCGTTTTAAAAGAGAATCCATGTATATATACATCTCTTTCTTCTTTATTAGTTGATAGAGATATCTATATAGACAATACACAGATAGATGCATTCATTTTATAATTCGCCGCCATAATAGTGAATGTGCAAGTAAACTTTTAACTTTACTCTATAAATATGGTGTACACTACGAATTTTTAAATACTTAATTACATTTGTAAGTCCTTTAATTATGAAATAGACTGTCTCGACCCCTTACTTATCGAAACAATTGTCAATTTTTTAGAATTTTCAATAACTTTTATTATATTGTGGAATTAACTAGAGACCGTTATTTTCATTTAAAAACGCTAATACATTATATATCATAATAGTAATGTCTCTTCCTTGGCTCTCGCTCTTGTCGTATGATGTTATGTAATTATAGATGAACTATTATTGTTATGTATATAGCATAATATCAATATTTATATAAGTTGCATTAGGTGAATGCTAATAATAATCGTTCGATTAAAATTCAAATTTTATATACAGTATCGTTGTATTTACGGTGAATTGGTAATTGATCAAGTTTAATTATGTTCAATAATGTCATTCCGCGATAGTAATTACTTGAAATAAATAATGATACAAATGTGTTTGCATGTTGTATTGCTGTCGAAGATTATAATCAACCTCAATGGTAAACTTAAATATTTCATAGTTCCCTTATCTTAAGTGAAGCTTATTGGTGAATCAAATGCAATCTCGACATTTATAGTAACTGATTAAAAATGTTCTATTCTATTTCATCTCATTTTACATTTTATATTGAAAAGATATCCTAAAATATGATGCGTTCATGGAGGGCCAAATTAATAGACAATGACAATATGTATTTGAGACAAATGTACTAATTTGTAAAATCAAGTAGGCTTCAGCAATCACGCGTTTTAAAAGAGAATCCATGTATATATACATCTCTTTCTTCTTTATTAGTTGATAGAGATATCTATATAGACAATACACAGATAGATGCATTCATTTTATAATTCGCCGCCATAATAGTGAATGTGCAAGTAAACTTTTAACTTTACTCTATAAATATGGTGTACACTACGAATTTTTAAATACTTAATTACATTTGTAAGTCCTTTAATTATGAAATCGACTGTCTCGACCCCTTACTTATCGAAACAATTGTCAATTTCTTAGAATTTTCAATAACTTTTATTATATTGTGGAATTAACTAGAGACCGTTATTTTCATTTAAAAACGCTAATACATTATATATCATAATAGTAATGTCTCTTCCTTGGCTCTCGCTCTTGTCGTATGATGTTATGTAATTATAGATGAACTATTATTGTTATGTATATAGCATATCAATATTTATATAAGTTGCATTAGGTGAATGCTAATAATAATCGTTCGATTAAAATTCAAATTTTATATACAGTATCGTTGTATTTACGGTGAATTGGTAATTGATCAAGTTTAATTATGTTCAATAATGTCATTCCGCGATAGTAATTACTTGAAATAAATAATGGTACAAATGTGTTTGCATGTTGTATTGCTGTCGAAGATTATAATCAACCTCAATGGTAAACTTAAATATTTCATAGTTCCCTTATCTTAAGTGAAGCTTGTTGGTGAATCAAATGCAATCTCGACATTTATAGTAACTGATTAAAAATGTTCTATTCTATTTCATCTCATTTTACATTTTATATTGAAAAGATATCCTAAAATATGATGCGTTCATGGAGGGCCAAACTAATAGACAATGACAATATGTATTTGAGACAAATGTACTAATTTGTAAAATCAAGTAGGCTTCAGCAATCACGCGTTTTAAAAGAGAATCCATGTATATATACATCTCTTTCTTCTTTATTAGTTGATAGAGATATCTATATAGACAATACACAGATAGATGCATTCATTTTATAATTCGCCGCCATAATAGTGAATGTGCAAGTAAACTTTTAACTTTACTCTATAAATATGGTGTACACTACGAATTTTTAAATACTTAATTACATTTGTAAGTCCTTTAATTATGAAATAGACTGTCTCGACCCCTTACTTATCGAAACAATTGTCAATTTTTTAGAATTTTCAATAACTTTAATTATATTGTGGAATTAACTAGAGACCGTTATTTTCATTTAAAAACGCTAATACATTATATATCATAATAGTAATGTCTCTTCCTTGGCTCTCGCTCTTGTCGTATGATGTTATGTAATTATAGATGAACTATTATTGTTATGTATATAGCATAATATCAATATTTATATAAGTTGCATTAGGTGAATGCTAATAATAATCGTTCGATTAAAATTCAAATTTTATATACAGTATCGTTGTATTTACGGTGAATTGGTAATTGATCAAGTTTAATTATGTTCAATAATGTCATTCCGCGATAGTAATTACTTGAAATAAATAATGATACAAATGTGTTTGCATGTTGTATTGCTGTCGAAGATTATAATCAACCTCAATGGTAAACTTAAATATTTCATAGTTCCCTTATCTTAAGTGAAGCTTATTGGTGAATCAAATGCAATCTCGACATTTATAGTAACTGATTAAAAATGTTCTATTCTATTTCATCTCATTTTACATTTTATATTGAAAAGATATCCTAAAATATGATGCGTTCATGGAGGGCCAAATTAATAGACAATGACAATATGTATTTGAGACAAATGTACTAATTTGTAAAATCAAGTAGGCTTCAGCAATCACGCGTTTTAAAAGAGAATCCATGTATATATACATCTCTTTCTTCTTTATTAGTTGATAGAGATATCTATATAGACAATACACAGATAGATGCATTCATTTTATAATTCGCCGCCATAATAGTGAATGTGCAAGTAAACTTTTAACTTTACTCTATAAATATGGTGTACACTACGAATTTTTAAATACTTAATTACATTTGTAAGTCCTTTAATTATGAAATCGACTGTCTCGACCCCTTACTTATCGAAACAATTGTCAATTTCTTAGAATTTTCAATAACTTTTATTATATTGTGGAATTAACTAGAGACCGTTATTTTCATTTAAAAACGCTAATACATTATATATCATAATAGTAATGTCTCTTCCTTGGCTCTCGCTCTTGTCGTATGATGTTATGTAATTATAGATGAACTATTATTGTTATGTATATAGCATATCAATATTTATATAAGTTGCATTAGGTGAATGCTAATAATAATCGTTCGATTAAAATTCAAATTTTATATACAGTATCGTTGTATTTACGGTGAATTGGTAATTGATCAAGTTTAATTATGTTCAATAATGTCATTCCGCGATAGTAATTACTTGAAATAAATAATGGTACAAATGTGTTTGCATGTTGTATTGCTGTCGAAGATTATAATCAACCTCAATGGTAAACTTAAATATTTCATAGTTCCCTTATCTTAAGTGAAGCTTGTTGGTGAATCAAATGCAATCTCGACATTTATAGTAACTGATTAAAAATGTTCTATTCTATTTCATCTCATTTTACATTTTATATTGAAAAGATATCCTAAAATATGATGCGTTCATGGAGGGCCAAACTAATAGACAATGACAATATGTATTTGAGACAAATGTACTAATTTGTAAAATCAAGTAGGCTTCAGCAATCACGCGTTTTAAAAGAGAATCCATGTATATATACATCTCTTTCTTCTTTATTAGTTGATAGAGATATCTATATAGACAATACACAGATAGATGCATTCATTTTATAATTCGCCGCCATATATAAGAAAATAGTGAATGTGCAAGTAAACTTTTAACTTTACTCTATAAATATGGTATACACTACGAATTTTTAAATACTTAATTACATTTGTAAGTCCTTTAATTATGAAATCGACTGTCTCGACCCCTTACTTATCGAAACAATTGTCAATTTCTTAGAATTTTCAATAACTTTCATTATATTGTGGAATTAACTAGAGACCGTTATTTTCATTTAAAAACGCTAATACATTATATATCATAATAGTAATGTCTCTTCCTTGGCTCTCGCTCTTGTCGTATGATGTTATGTAATTATAGATGAACTATTATTGTTATGTATATAGCATAATATCAATATTTATATAAGTTGCATTAGGTGAATGCTTATAATAATCGTTCGATTAAAATTCATATTTTATATACAGTATCGTTGTATTTACGGTGAATTGGTAATTGATCAAGTTTAATTATGTTCAATAATTTCATTCCGCGATAGTAATTACTTGAAATAAATAATGGTACAAATGTGTTTGCATGTTGTATTGCTGTCGAAGATTATAATTAACCTCAATGGTAAACTTAAATATTTCATAGTTCCCTTATCTTAAGTGAAGCTTGTTGGTGAATCAAATGCAATCTCGACATTTATAGTAACTGATTAAAAATGTTCTATTCTATTTCATCTCATTTTACATTTTATATTGAAAAGATATCCTAAAATATGATGCGTTCATGGAGGGCCAAATTAATAGACAATGACAATATGTATTTGAGACAAATGTACTAATTTGTAAAATCAAGTAGGCTTCAGCAATCACGCGTTTTAAAAGAGAATCCATGTATATATACATCTCTTTCTTCTTTATTAGTTGATAGAGATATCTATATAGACAATACACAGATAGATGCATTCATTTTATAATTCGCCGCCATATATAAGAAAATAGTGAATGTGCAAGTAAACTTTTAACTTTACTCTATAAATATGGTATACACTACGAATTTTTAAATACTTAATTACATTTGTAAGTCCTTTAATTATGAAATCGACTGTCTCGACCCCTTACTTATCGAAACAATTGTCAATTTCTTAGAATTTTCAATAACTTTTATTATATTGTGGAATTAACTAGAGACCGTTATTTTCATTTAAAAACGCTAATACATTATATATCATAATAGTAATGTCTCTTCCTTGGCTCTCGCTCTTGTCGTATGATGTTATGTAATTATAGATGAACTATTATTGTTATGTATATAGCATAATATCAATATTTATATAAGTTGCGTTAGGTGAATGCTTATAATAATCGTTCGATTAAAATTCATATTTTATATACAGTATCGTTGTATTTACGGTGAATTGGTAATTGATCAAGTTTAATTATGTTCAATAATTTCATTCCGCGATAGTAATTACTTGAAATAAATAATGGTACAAATGTGTTTGCATATTGTATTGCTGTCGAAGATTATAATTAACCTCAATGGTAAACTTAAATATTTCATAGTTCCCTTATCTTAAGTGAAGCTTGTTGGTGAATCAAATGCAATCTCGACATTTATAGTAACTGATTAAAAATGTTCTATTCTATTTCATCTCATTTTACATTTTATATTGAAAAGATATCCTAAAATATGATGCGTTCATGGAGGGCCAAATTAATAGACAATGACAATACGTATTTGAGACAAATGTACTAATTTGTAAAATCAAGTAGGCTTCAGCAATCACGCGTTTTAAAAGAGAATCCATGTATATATACATCTCTTTCTTCTTTATTAGTTGATAGAGATATCTATATAGACAATACACAGATAGATGCATTCATTTTATAATTCGCCGCCATATATAAGAAAATAGTGAATGTGCAAGTAAACTTTTAACTTTACTCTATAAATATGGTGTACACTACGAATTTTTAAATACTTAATTACATTTGTAAGTCCTTTAATTATGAAATCGACTGTCTCGACCCCTTACTTATCGAAACAATTGTCAATTTTTTAGAATTTTCAATAACTTTTATTATATTGTGGAATTAACTAGAGACCGTTATTTTCATTTAAAAACGCTAATACATTATATATCATAATAGTAATGTCTCTTCCTTGGCTCTCGCTCTTGTCGTATGATGTTATGTAATTATAGATGAACTATTATTGTTATGTATATAGCATATCAATATTTATATAAGTTGCATTAAGTGAATGCTAATAATAATCGTTCGATTAAAATTCAAATTTTATATACAGTATCGTTGTATTTACGGTGAATTGGTAATTGATCAAGTTTAATTATGTTCAATAATGTCATTCCGCGATAGTAATTACTTGAAATAAATAATGATACAAATGTGTTTGCATGTTGTATTGCTGTCGAAGATTATAATCAACCTCAATGGTAAACTTAAATATTTCATAGTTCCCTTATCTTAAGTGAAGCTTGTTGGTGAATCAAATGCAATCTCGACATTTATAGTAACTGATTAAAAATGTTCTATTCTATTTCATCTCATTTTACATTTTATATTGAAAAGATATCCTAAAATATGATGCGTTCATGGAGGGCCAAATTAATAGACAATGACAATATGTATTTGAGACAAATGTACTAATTTGTAAAATCAAGTAGGCTTCAGCAATCACGCGTTTTAAAAGAGAATCCATGTATATATACATCTCTTTCTTCTTTATTAGTTGATAGAGATATCTATATAGACAATACACAGATAGATGCATTCATTTTATAATTCGCCGCCATATATAAGAAAATAGTGAATGTGCAAGTAAACTTTTAACTTTACTCTATAAATATGGTGTACACTACGAATTTTTAAATACTTAATTACATTT
The DNA here is from genome assembly GCA_963921935.1 of Galeruca laticollis. Taxonomy (NCBI): domain Eukaryota; kingdom Metazoa; phylum Arthropoda; class Insecta; order Coleoptera; family Chrysomelidae; genus Galeruca; species Galeruca laticollis. The sequence continues at coordinate 144,840,748 of OY998181.1, forward strand.
GTAAGTCCTTTAATTATGAAATCGACTGTCTCGACCCCTTACTTATCGAAACAATTGTCAATTTCTTAGAATTTTCAATAACTTTTATTATATTGTGGAATTAACTAGAGACCGTTATTTTCATTTAAAAACGCTAATACATTATATATCATAATAGTAATGTCTCTTCCTTGGCTCTCGCTCTTGTCGTATGATGTTATGTAATTATAGATGAACTATTATTGTTATGTATATAGCATATCAATATTTATATAAGTTGCATTAGGTGAATGCTTATAATAATCGTTCGATTAAAATTCATATTTTATATACAGTATCGTTGTATTTACGGTGAATTGGTAATTGATCAAGTTTAATTATGTTCAATAATTTCATTCCGCGATAGTAATTACTTGAAATAAATAATGGTACAAATGTGTTTGCATGTTGTATTGCTGTCGAAGATTATAATCAACCTCAATGGTAAACTTAAATATTTCATAGTTCCCTTATCTTAAGTGAAGCTTGTTGGTGAATCAAATGCAATCTCGACATTTATAGTAACTGATTAAAAATGTTCTATTCTATTTCATCTCATTTTACATTTTATATTGAAAAGATATCCTAAAATATGATGCGTTCATGGAGGGCCAAACTAATAGACAATGACAATATGTATTTGAGACAAATGTACTAATTTGTAAAATCAAGTAGGCTTCAGCAATCACGCGTTTTAAAAGAGAATCCATGTATATATACATCTCTTTCTTCTTTATTAGTTGATAGAGATATCTATATAGACAATACACAGATAGATGCATTCATTTTATAATTCGCCGCCATAATAGTGAATGTGCAAGTAAACTTTTAACTTTACTCTATAAATATGGTGTACACTACGAATTTTTAAATACTTAATTACATTTGTAAGTCCTTTAATTATGAAATAGACTGTCTCGACCCCTTACTTATCGAAACAATTGTCAATTTTTTAGAATTTTCAATAACTTTTATTATATTGTGGAATTAACTAGAGACCGTTATTTTCATTTAAAAACGCTAATACATTATATATCATAATAGTAATGTCTCTTCCTTGGCTCTCGCTCTTGTCGTATGATGTTATGTAATTATAGATGAACTATTATTGTTATGTATATAGCATAATATCAATATTTATATAAGTTGCATTAGGTGAATGCTAATAATAATCGTTCGATTAAAATTCAAATTTTATATACAGTATCGTTGTATTTACGGTGAATTGGTAATTGATCAAGTTTAATTATGTTCAATAATGTCATTCCGCGATAGTAATTACTTGAAATAAATAATGATACAAATGTGTTTGCATGTTGTATTGCTGTCGAAGATTATAATCAACCTCAATGGTAAACTTAAATATTTCATAGTTCCCTTATCTTAAGTGAAGCTTATTGGTGAATCAAATGCAATCTCGACATTTATAGTAACTGATTAAAAATGTTCTATTCTATTTCATCTCATTTTACATTTTATATTGAAAAGATATCCTAAAATATGATGCGTTCATGGAGGGCCAAATTAATAGACAATGACAATATGTATTTGAGACAAATGTACTAATTTGTAAAATCAAGTAGGCTTCAGCAATCACGCGTTTTAAAAGAGAATCCATGTATATATACATCTCTTTCTTCTTTATTAGTTGATAGAGATATCTATATAGACAATACACAGATAGATGCATTCATTTTATAATTCGCCGCCATAATAGTGAATGTGCAAGTAAACTTTTAACTTTACTCTATAAATATGGTGTACACTACGAATTTTTAAATACTTAATTACATTTGTAAGTCCTTTAATTATGAAATCGACTGTCTCGACCCCTTACTTATCGAAACAATTGTCAATTTCTTAGAATTTTCAATAACTTTTATTATATTGTGGAATTAACTAGAGACCGTTATTTTCATTTAAAAACGCTAATACATTATATATCATAATAGTAATGTCTCTTCCTTGGCTCTCGCTCTTGTCGTATGATGTTATGTAATTATAGATGAACTATTATTGTTATGTATATAGCATATCAATATTTATATAAGTTGCATTAGGTGAATGCTAATAATAATCGTTCGATTAAAATTCAAATTTTATATACAGTATCGTTGTATTTACGGTGAATTGGTAATTGATCAAGTTTAATTATGTTCAATAATGTCATTCCGCGATAGTAATTACTTGAAATAAATAATGGTACAAATGTGTTTGCATGTTGTATTGCTGTCGAAGATTATAATCAACCTCAATGGTAAACTTAAATATTTCATAGTTCCCTTATCTTAAGTGAAGCTTGTTGGTGAATCAAATGCAATCTCGACATTTATAGTAACTGATTAAAAATGTTCTATTCTATTTCATCTCATTTTACATTTTATATTGAAAAGATATCCTAAAATATGATGCGTTCATGGAGGGCCAAACTAATAGACAATGACAATATGTATTTGAGACAAATGTACTAATTTGTAAAATCAAGTAGGCTTCAGCAATCACGCGTTTTAAAAGAGAATCCATGTATATATACATCTCTTTCTTCTTTATTAGTTGATAGAGATATCTATATAGACAATACACAGATAGATGCATTCATTTTATAATTCGCCGCCATAATAGTGAATGTGCAAGTAAACTTTTAACTTTACTCTATAAATATGGTGTACACTACGAATTTTTAAATACTTAATTACATTTGTAAGTCCTTTAATTATGAAATAGACTGTCTCGACCCCTTACTTATCGAAACAATTGTCAATTTTTTAGAATTTTCAATAACTTTTATTATATTGTGGAATTAACTAGAGACCGTTATTTTCATTTAAAAACGCTAATACATTATATATCATAATAGTAATGTCTCTTCCTTGGCTCTCGCTCTTGTCGTATGATGTTATGTAATTATAGATGAACTATTATTGTTATGTATATAGCATAATATCAATATTTATATAAGTTGCATTAGGTGAATGCTAATAATAATCGTTCGATTAAAATTCAAATTTTATATACAGTATCGTTGTATTTACGGTGAATTGGTAATTGATCAAGTTTAATTATGTTCAATAATGTCATTCCGCGATAGTAATTACTTGAAATAAATAATGATACAAATGTGTTTGCATGTTGTATTGCTGTCGAAGATTATAATCAACCTCAATGGTAAACTTAAATATTTCATAGTTCCCTTATCTTAAGTGAAGCTTATTGGTGAATCAAATGCAATCTCGACATTTATAGTAACTGATTAAAAATGTTCTATTCTATTTCATCTCATTTTACATTTTATATTGAAAAGATATCCTAAAATATGATGCGTTCATGGAGGGCCAAATTAATAGACAATGACAATATGTATTTGAGACAAATGTACTAATTTGTAAAATCAAGTAGGCTTCAGCAATCACGCGTTTTAAAAGAGAATCCATGTATATATACATCTCTTTCTTCTTTATTAGTTGATAGAGATATCTATATAGACAATACACAGATAGATGCATTCATTTTATAATTCGCCGCCATAATAGTGAATGTGCAAGTAAACTTTTAACTTTACTCTATAAATATGGTGTACACTACGAATTTTTAAATACTTAATTACATTTGTAAGTCCTTTAATTATGAAATAGACTGTCTCGACCCCTTACTTATCGAAACAATTGTCAATTTTTTAGAATTTTCAATAACTTTTATTATATTGTGGAATTAACTAGAGACCGTTATTTTCATTTAAAAACGCTAATACATTATATATCATAATAGTAATGTCTCTTCCTTGGCTCTCGCTCTTGTCGTATGATGTTATGTAATTATAGATGAACTATTATTGTTATGTATATAGCATAATATCAATATTTATATAAGTTGCATTAGGTGAATGCTAATAATAATCGTTCGATTAAAATTCAAATTTTATATACAGTATCGTTGTATTTACGGTGAATTGGTAATTGATCAAGTTTAATTATGTTCAATAATGTCATTCCGCGATAGTAATTACTTGAAATAAATAATGATACAAATGTGTTTGCATGTTGTATTGCTGTCGAAGATTATAATCAACCTCAATGGTAAACTTAAATATTTCATAGTTCCCTTATCTTAAGTGAAGCTTATTGGTGAATCAAATGCAATCTCGACATTTATAGTAACTGATTAAAAATGTTCTATTCTATTTCATCTCATTTTACATTTTATATTGAAAAGATATCCTAAAATATGATGCGTTCATGGAGGGCCAAATTAATAGACAATGACAATATGTATTTGAGACAAATGTACTAATTTGTAAAATCAAGTAGGCTTCAGCAATCACGCGTTTTAAAAGAGAATCCATGTATATATACATCTCTTTCTTCTTTATTAGTTGATAGAGATATCTATATAGACAATACACAGATAGATGCATTCATTTTATAATTCGCCGCCATAATAGTGAATGTGCAAGTAAACTTTTAACTTTACTCTATAAATATGGTGTACACTACGAATTTTTAAATACTTAATTACATTTGTAAGTCCTTTAATTATGAAATCGACTGTCTCGACCCCTTACTTATCGAAACAATTGTCAATTTCTTAGAATTTTCAATAACTTTTATTATATTGTGGAATTAACTAGAGACCGTTATTTTCATTTAAAAACGCTAATACATTATATATCATAATAGTAATGTCTCTTCCTTGGCTCTCGCTCTTGTCGTATGATGTTATGTAATTATAGATGAACTATTATTGTTATGTATATAGCATATCAATATTTATATAAGTTGCATTAGGTGAATGCTAATAATAATCGTTCGATTAAAATTCAAATTTTATATACAGTATCGTTGTATTTACGGTGAATTGGTAATTGATCAAGTTTAATTATGTTCAATAATGTCATTCCGCGATAGTAATTACTTGAAATAAATAATGGTACAAATGTGTTTGCATGTTGTATTGCTGTCGAAGATTATAATCAACCTCAATGGTAAACTTAAATATTTCATAGTTCCCTTATCTTAAGTGAAGCTTGTTGGTGAATCAAATGCAATCTCGACATTTATAGTAACTGATTAAAAATGTTCTATTCTATTTCATCTCATTTTACATTTTATATTGAAAAGATATCCTAAAATATGATGCGTTCATGGAGGGCCAAACTAATAGACAATGACAATATGTATTTGAGACAAATGTACTAATTTGTAAAATCAAGTAGGCTTCAGCAATCACGCGTTTTAAAAGAGAATCCATGTATATATACATCTCTTTCTTCTTTATTAGTTGATAGAGATATCTATATAGACAATACACAGATAGATGCATTCATTTTATAATTCGCCGCCATATATAAGAAAATAGTGAATGTGCAAGTAAACTTTTAACTTTACTCTATAAATATGGTGTACACTACGAATTTTTAAATACTTAATTACATTTGTAAGTCCTTTAATTATGAAATCGACTGTCTCGACCCCTTACTTATCGAAACAATTGTCAATTTTTTAGAATTTTCAATAACTTTTATTATATTGTGGAATTAACTAGAGACCGTTATTTTCATTTAAAAACGCTAATACATTATATATCATAATAGTAATGTCTCTTCCTTGGCTCTCGCTCTTGTCGTATGATGTTATGTAATTATAGATGAACTATTATTGTTATGTATATAGCATATCAATATTTATATAAGTTGCATTAGGTGAATGCTTATAATAATCGTTCGATTAAAATTCATATTTTATATACAGTATCGTTGTATTTACGGTGAATTGGTAATTGATCAAGTTTAATTATGTTCAATAATTTCATTCCGCGATAGTAATTACTTGAAATAAATAATGGTACAAATGTGTTTGCATATTGTATTGCTGTCGAAGATTATAATTAACCTCAATGGTAAACTTAAATATTTCATAGTTCCCTTATCTTAAGTGAAGCTTGTTGGTGAATCAAATGCAATCTCGACATTTATAGTAACTGATTAAAAATGTTCTATTCTATTTCATCTCATTTTACATTTTATATTGAAAAGATATCCTAAAATATGATGCGTTCATGGAGGGCCAAATTAATAGACAATGACAATACGTATTTGAGACAAATGTACTAATTTGTAAAATCAAGTAGGCTTCAGCAATCACGCGTTTTAAAAGAGAATCCATGTATATATACATCTCTTTCTTCTTTATTAGTTGATAGAGATATCTATATAGACAATACACAGATAGATGCATTCATTTTATAATTCGCCGCCATATATAAGAAAATAGTGAATGTGCAAGTAAACTTTTAACTTTACTCTATAAATATGGTGTACACTACGAATTTTTAAATACTTAATTACATTTGTAAGTCCTTTAATTATGAAATCGACTGTCTCGACCCCTTACTTATCGAAACAATTGTCAATTTTTTAGAATTTTCAATAACTTTTATTATATTGTGGAATTAACTAGAGACCGTTATTTTCATTTAAAAACGCTAATACATTATATATCATAATAGTAATGTCTCTTCCTTGGCTCTCGCTCTTGTCGTATGATGTTATGTAATTATAGATGAACTATTATTGTTATGTATATAGCATATCAATATTTATATAAGTTGCATTAAGTGAATGCTAATAATAATCGTTCGATTAAAATTCAAATTTTATATACAGTATCGTTGTATTTACGGTGAATTGGTAATTGATCAAGTTTAATTATGTTCAATAATGTCATTCCGCGATAGTAATTACTTGAAATAAATAATGATACAAATGTGTTTGCATGTTGTATTGCTGTCGAAGATTATAATCAACCTCAATGGTAAACTTAAATATTTCATAGTTCCCTTATCTTAAGTGAAGCTTGTTGGTGAATCAAATGCAATCTCGACATTTATAGTAACTGATTAAAAATGTTCTATTCTATTTCATCTCATTTTACATTTTATATTGAAAAGATATCCTAAAATATGATGCGTTCATGGAGGGCCAAATTAATAGACAATGACAATATGTATTTGAGACAAATGTACTAATTTGTAAAATCAAGTAGGCTTCAGCAATCACGCGTTTTAAAAGAGAATCCATGTATATATACATCTCTTTCTTCTTTATTAGTTGATAGAGATATCTATATAGACAATACACAGATAGATGCATTCATTTTATAATTCGCCGCCATATATAAGAAAATAGTGAATGTGCAAGTAAACTTTTAACTTTACTCTATAAATATGGTGTACACTACGAATTTTTAAATACTTAATTACATTTGTAAGTCCTTTAATTATGAAATCGACTGTCTCGACCCCTTACTTATCGAAACAATTGTCAATTTCTTAGAATTTTCAATAACTTTTATTATATTGTGGAATTAACTAGAGACCGTTATTTTCATTTAAAAACGCTAATACATTATATATCATAATAGTAATGTCTCTTCCTTGGCTCTCGCTCTTGTCGTATGATGTTATGTAATTATAGATGAACTATTATTGTTATGTATATAGCATATCAATATTTATATAAGTTGCATTAGGTGAATGCTTATAATAATCGTTCGATTAAAATTCATATTTTATATACAGTATCGTTGTATTTACGGTGAATTGGTAATTGATCAAGTTTAATTATGTTCAATAATTTCATTCCGCGATAGTAATTACTTGAAATAAATAATGGTACAAATGTGTTTGCATGTTGTATTGCTGTCGAAGATTATAATCAACCTCAATGGTAAACTTAAATATTTCATAGTTCCCTTATCTTAAGTGAAGCTTGTTGGTGAATCAAATGCAATCTCGACATTTATAGTAACTGATTAAAAATGTTCTATTCTATTTCATCTCATTTTACATTTTATATTGAAAAGATATCCTAAAATATGATGCGTTCATGGAGGGCCAAACTAATAGACAATGACAATATGTATTTGAGACAAATGTACTAATTTGTAAAATCAAGTAGGCTTCAGCAATCACGCGTTTTAAAAGAGAATCCATGTATATATACATCTCTTTCTTCTTTATTAGTTGATAGAGATATCTATATAGACAATACACAGATAGATGCATTCATTTTATAATTCGCCGCCATAATAGTGAATGTGCAAGTAAACTTTTAACTTTACTCTATAAATATGGTGTACACTACGAATTTTTAAATACTTAATTACATTTGTAAGTCCTTTAATTATGAAATAGACTGTCTCGACCCCTTACTTATCGAAACAATTGTCAATTTTTTAGAATTTTCAATAACTTTTATTATATTGTGGAATTAACTAGAGACCGTTATTTTCATTTAAAAACGCTAATACATTATATATCATAATAGTAATGTCTCTTCCTTGGCTCTCGCTCTTGTCGTATGATGTTATGTAATTATAGATGAACTATTATTGTTATGTATATAGCATAATATCAATATTTATATAAGTTGCATTAGGTGAATGCTAATAATAATCGTTCGATTAAAATTCAAATTTTATATACAGTATCGTTGTATTTACGGTGAATTGGTAATTGATCAAGTTTAATTATGTTCAATAATGTCATTCCGCGATAGTAATTACTTGAAATAAATAATGATACAAATGTGTTTGCATGTTGTATTGCTGTCGAAGATTATAATCAACCTCAATGGTAAACTTAAATATTTCATAGTTCCCTTATCTTAAGTGAAGCTTATTGGTGAATCAAATGCAATCTCGACATTTATAGTAACTGATTAAAAATGTTCTATTCTATTTCATCTCATTTTACATTTTATATTGAAAAGATATCCTAAAATATGATGCGTTCATGGAGGGCCAAATTAATAGACAATGACAATATGTATTTGAGACAAATGTACTAATTTGTAAAATCAAGTAGGCTTCAGCAATCACGCGTTTTAAAAGAGAATCCATGTATATATACATCTCTTTCTTCTTTATTAGTTGATAGAGATATCTATATAGACAATACACAGATAGATGCATTCATTTTATAATTCGCCGCCATAATAGTGAATGTGCAAGTAAACTTTTAACTTTACTCTATAAATATGGTGTACACTACGAATTTTTAAATACTTAATTACATTTGTAAGTCCTTTAATTATGAAATCGACTGTCTCGACCCCTTACTTATCGAAACAATTGTCAATTTCTTAGAATTTTCAATAACTTTTATTATATTGTGGAATTAACTAGAGACCGTTATTTTCATTTAAAAACGCTAATACATTATATATCATAATAGTAATGTCTCTTCCTTGGCTCTCGCTCTTGTCGTATGATGTTATGTAATTATAGATGAACTATTATTGTTATGTATATAGCATATCAATATTTATATAAGTTGCATTAGGTGAATGCTAATAATAATCGTTCGATTAAAATTCAAATTTTATATACAGTATCGTTGTATTTACGGTGAATTGGTAATTGATCAAGTTTAATTATGTTCAATAATGTCATTCCGCGATAGTAATTACTTGAAATAAATAATGGTACAAATGTGTTTGCATGTTGTATTGCTGTCGAAGATTATAATCAACCTCAATGGTAAACTTAAATATTTCATAGTTCCCTTATCTTAAGTGAAGCTTGTTGGTGAATCAAATGCAATCTCGACATTTATAGTAACTGATTAAAAATGTTCTATTCTATTTCATCTCATTTTACATTTTATATTGAAAAGATATCCTAAAATATGATGCGTTCATGGAGGGCCAAACTAATAGACAATGACAATATGTATTTGAGACAAATGTACTAATTTGTAAAATCAAGTAGGCTTCAGCAATCACGCGTTTTAAAAGAGAATCCATGTATATATACATCTCTTTCTTCTTTATTAGTTGATAGAGATATCTATATAGACAATACACAGATAGATGCATTCATTTTATAATTCGCCGCCATAATAGTGAATGTGCAAGTAAACTTTTAACTTTACTCTATAAATATGGTGTACACTACGAATTTTTAAATACTTAATTACATTTGTAAGTCCTTTAATTATGAAATAGACTGTCTCGACCCCTTACTTATCGAAACAATTGTCAATTTTTTAGAATTTTCAATAACTTTTATTATATTGTGGAATTAACTAGAGAACGTTATTTTCATTTAAAAACGCTAATACATTATATATCATAATAGTAATGTCTCTTCCTTGGCTCTCGCTCTTGTCGTATGATGTTATGTAATTATAGATGAACTATTATTGTTATGTATATAGCATAATATCAATATTTATATAAGTTGCATTAGGTGAATGCTAATAATAATCGTTCGATTAAAATTCAAATTTTATATACAGTATCGTTGTATTTACGGTGAATTGGTAATTGATCAAGTTTAATTATGTTCAATAATGTCATTCCGCGATAGTAATTACTTGAAATAAATAATGATACAAATGTGTTTGCATGTTGTATTGCTGTCGAAGATTATAATCAACCTCAATGGTAAACTTAAATATTTCATAGTTCCCTTATCTTAAGTGAAGCTTATTGGTGAATCAAATGCAATCTCGACATTTATAGTAACTGATTAAAAATGTTCTATTCTATTTCATCTCATTTTACATTTTATATTGAAAAGATATCCTAAAATATGATGCGTTCATGGAGGGCCAAATTAATAGACAATGACAATATGTATTTGAGACAAATGTACTAATTTGTAAAATCAAGTAGGCTTCAGCAATCACGCGTTTTAAAAGAGAATCCATGTATATATACATCTCTTTCTTCTTTATTAGTTGATAGAGATATCTATATAGACAATACACAGATAGATGCATTCATTTTATAATTCGCCGCCATAATAGTGAATGTGCAAGTAAACTTTTAACTTTACTCTATAAATATGGTGTACACTACGAATTTTTAAATACTTAATTACATTTGTAAGTCCTTTAATTATGAAATAGACTGTCTCGACCCCTTACTTATCGAAACAATTGTCAATTTTTTAGAATTTTCAATAACTTTTATTATATTGTGGAATTAACTAGAGACCGTTATTTTCATTTAAAAACGCTAATACATTATATATCATAATAGTAATGTCTCTTCCTTGGCTCTCGCTCTTGTCGTATGATGTTATGTAATTATAGATGAACTATTATTGTTATGTATATAGCATAATATCAATATTTATATAAGTTGCATTAGGTGAATGCTAATAATAATCGTTCGATTAAAATTCAAATTTTATATACAGTATCGTTGTATTTACGGTGAATTGGTAATTGATCAAGTTTAATTATGTTCAATAATGTCATTCCGCGATAGTAATTACTTGAAATAAATAATGATACAAATGTGTTTGCATGTTGTATTGCTGTCGAAGATTATAATCAACCTCAATGGTAAACTTAAATATTTCATAGTTCCCTTATCTTAAGTGAAGCTTATTGGTGAATCAAATGCAATCTCGACATTTATAGTAACTGATTAAAAATGTTCTATTCTATTTCATCTCATTTTACATTTTATATTGAAAAGATATCCTAAAATATGATGCGTTCATGGAGGGCCAAATTAATAGACAATGACAATATGTATTTGAGACAAATGTACTAATTTGTAAAATCAAGTAGGCTTCAGCAATCACGCGTTTTAAAAGAGAATCCATGTATATATACATCTCTTTCTTCTTTATTAGTTGATAGAGATATCTATATAGACAATACACAGATAGATGCATTCATTTTATAATTCGCCGCCATAATAGTGAATGTGCAAGTAAACTTTTAACTTTACTCTATAAATATGGTGTACACTACGAATTTTTAAATACTTAATTACATTTGTAAGTCCTTTAATTATGAAATCGACTGTCTCGACCCCTTACTTATCGAAACAATTGTCAATTTCTTAGAATTTTCAATAACTTTTATTATATTGTGGAATTAACTAGAGACCGTTATTTTCATTTAAAAACGCTAATACATTATATATCATAATAGTAATGTCTCTTCCTTGGCTCTCGCTCTTGTCGTATGATGTTATGTAATTATAGATGAACTATTATTGTTATGTATATAGCATATCAATATTTATATAAGTTGCATTAGGTGAATGCTAATAATAATCGTTCGATTAAAATTCAAATTTTATATACAGTATCGTTGTATTTACGGTGAATTGGTAATTGATCAAGTTTAATTATGTTCAATAATGTCATTCCGCGATAGTAATTACTTGAAATAAATAATGGTACAAATGTGTTTGCATGTTGTATTGCTGTCGAAGATTATAATCAACCTCAATGGTAAACTTAAATATTTCATAGTTCCCTTATCTTAAGTGAAGCTTGTTGGTGAATCAAATGCAATCTCGACATTTATAGTAACTGATTAAAAATGTTCTATTCTATTTCATCTCATTTTACATTTTATATTGAAAAGATATCCTAAAATATGATGCGTTCATGGAGGGCCAAACTAATAGACAATGACAATATGTATTTGAGACAAATGTACTAATTTGTAAAATCAAGTAGGCTTCAGCAATCACGCGTTTTAAAAGAGAATCCATGTATATATACATCTCTTTCTTCTTTATTAGTTGATAGAGATATCTATATAGACAATACACAGATAGATGCATTCATTTTATAATTCGCCGCCATAATAGTGAATGTGCAAGTAAACTTTTAACTTTACTCTATAAATATGGTGTACACTACGAATTTTTAAATACTTAATTACATTTGTAAGTCCTTTAATTATGAAATAGACTGTCTCGACCCCTTACTTATCGAAACAATTGTCAATTTTTTAGAATTTTCAATAACTTTTATTATATTGTGGAATTAACTAGAGACCGTTATTTTCATTTAAAAACGCTAATACATTATATATCATAATAGTAATGTCTCTTCCTTGGCTCTCGCTCTTGTCGTATGATGTTATGTAATTATAGATGAACTATTATTGTTATGTATATAGCATAATATCAATATTTATATAAGTTGCATTAGGTGAATGCTAATAATAATCGTTCGATTAAAATTCAAATTTTATATACAGTATCGTTGTATTTACGGTGAATTGGTAATTGATCAAGTTTAATTATGTTCAATAATGTCATTCCGCGATAGTAATTACTTGAAATAAATAATGATACAAATGTGTTTGCATGTTGTATTGCTGTCGAAGATTATAATCAACCTCAATGGTAAACTTAAATATTTCATAGTTCCCTTATCTTAAGTGAAGCTTATTGGTGAATCAAATGCAATCTCGACATTTATAGTAACTGATTAAAAATGTTCTATTCTATTTCATCTCATTTTACATTTTATATTGAAAAGATATCCTAAAATATGATGCGTTCATGGAGGGCCAAATTAATAGACAATGACAATATGTATTTGAGACAAATGTATTAATTTGTAAAATCAAGTAGGCTTCAGCAATCACGCGTTTTAAAAGAGAATCCATGTATATATACATCTCTTTCTTCTTTATTAGTTGATAGAGATATCTATATAGACAATACACAGATAGATGCATTCATTTTATAATTCGCCGCCATAATAGTGAATGTGCAAGTAAACTTTTAACTTTACTCTATAAATATGGTGTACACTACGAATTTTTAAATACTTAATTACATTTGTAAGTCCTTTAATTATGAAATCGACTGTCTCGACCCCTTACTTATCGAAACAATTGTCAATTTCTTAGAATTTTCAATAACTTTTATTATATTGTGGAATTAACTAGAGACCGTTATTTTCATTTAAAAACGCTAATACATTATATATCATAATAGTAATGTCTCTTCCTTGGCTCTCGCTCTTGTCGTATGATGTTATGTAATTATAGATGAACTATTATTGTTATGTATATAGCATATCAATATTTATATAAGTTGCATTAGGTGAATGCTAATAATAATCGTTCGATTAAAATTCAAATTTTATATACAGTATCGTTGTATTTACGGTGAATTGGTAATTGATCAAGTTTAATTATGTTCAATAATGTCATTCCGCGATAGTAATTACTTGAAATAAATAATGGTACAAATGTGTTTGCATGTTGTATTGCTGTCGAAGATTATAATCAACCTCAATGGTAAACTTAAATATTTCATAGTTCCCTTATCTTAAGTGAAGCTTGTTGGTGAATCAAATGCAATCTCGACATTTATAGTAACTGATTAAAAATGTTCTATTCTATTTCATCTCATTTTACATTTTATATTGAAAAGATATCCTAAAATATGATGCGTTCATGGAGGGCCAAACTAATAGACAATGACAATATGTATTTGAGACAAATGTACTAATTTGTAAAATCAAGTAGGCTTCAGCAATCACGCGTTTTAAAAGAGAATCCATGTATATATACATCTCTTTCTTCTTTATTAGTTGATAGAGATATCTATATAGACAATACACAGATAGATGCATTCATTTTATAATTCGCCGCCATATATAAGAAAATAGTGAATGTGCAAGTAAACTTTTAACTTTACTCTATAAATATGGTATACACTACGAATTTTTAAATACTTAATTACATTTGTAAGTCCTTTAATTATGAAATCGACTGTCTCGACCCCTTACTTATCGAAACAATTGTCAATTTCTTAGAATTTTCAATAACTTTCATTATATTGTGGAATTAACTAGAGACCGTTATTTTCATTTAAAAACGCTAATACATTATATATCATAATAGTAATGTCTCTTCCTTGGCTCTCGCTCTTGTCGTATGATGTTATGTAATTATAGATGAACTATTATTGTTATGTATATAGCATAATATCAATATTTATATAAGTTGCATTAGGTGAATGCTTATAATAATCGTTCGATTAAAATTCATATTTTATATACAGTATCGTTGTATTTACGGTGAATTGGTAATTGATCAAGTTTAATTATGTTCAATAATTTCATTCCGCGATAGTAATTACTTGAAATAAATAATGGTACAAATGTGTTTGCATGTTGTATTGCTGTCGAAGATTATAATTAACCTCAATGGTAAACTTAAATATTTCATAGTTCCCTTATCTTAAGTGAAGCTTGTTGGTGAATCAAATGCAATCTCGACATTTATAGTAACTGATTAAAAATGTTCTATTCTATTTCATCTCATTTTACATTTTATATTGAAAAGATATCCTAAAATATGATGCGTTCATGGAGGGCCAAATTAATAGACAATGACAATATGTATTTGAGACAAATGTACTAATTTGTAAAATCAAGTAGGCTTCAGCAATCACGCGTTTTAAAAGAGAATCCATGTATATATACATCTCTTTCTTCTTTATTAGTTGATAGAGATATCTATATAGACAATACACAGATAGATGCATTCATTTTATAATTCGCCGCCATATATAAGAAAATAGTGAATGTGCAAGTAAACTTTTAACTTTACTCTATAAATATGGTATACACTACGAATTTTTAAATACTTAATTACATTTGTAAGTCCTTTAATTATGAAATCGACTGTCTCGACCCCTTACTTATCGAAACAATTGTCAATTTCTTAGAATTTTCAATAACTTTTATTATATTGTGGAATTAACTAGAGACCGTTATTTTCATTTAAAAACGCTAATACATTATATATCATAATAGTAATGTCTCTTCCTTGGCTCTCGCTCTTGTCGTATGATGTTATGTAATTATAGATGAACTATTATTGTTATGTATATAGCATAATATCAATATTTATATAAGTTGCATTAGGTGAATGCTTATAATAATCGTTCGATTAAAATTCATATTTTATATACAGTATCGTTGTATTTACGGTGAATTGGTAATTGATCAAGTTTAATTATGTTCAATAATTTCATTCCGCGATAGTAATTACTTGAAATAAATAATGGTACAAATGTGTTTGCATATTGTATTGCTGTCGAAGATTATAATTAACCTCAATGGTAAACTTAAATATTTCATAGTTCCCTTATCTTAAGTGAAGCTTGTTGGTGAATCAAATGCAATCTCGACATTTATAGTAACTGATTAAAAATGTTCTATTCTATTTCATCTCATTTTACATTTTATATTGAAAAGATATCCTAAAATATGATGCGTTCATGGAGGGCCAAATTAATAGACAATGACAATACGTATTTGAGACAAATGTACTAATTTGTAAAATCAAGTAGGCTTCAGCAATCACGCGTTTTAAAAGAGAATCCATGTATATATACATCTCTTTCTTCTTTATTAGTTGATAGAGATATCTATATAGACAATACACAGATAGATGCATTCATTTTATAATTCGCCGCCATAATAGTGAATGTGCAAGTAAACTTTTAACTTTACTCTATAAATATGGTGTACACTACGAATTTTTAAATACTTAATTACATTTGTAAGTCCTTTAATTATGAAATCGACTGTCTCGACCCCTTACTTATCGAAACAATTGTCAATTTTTTAGAATTTTCAATAACTTTTATTATATTGTGGAATTAACTAGAGACCGTTATTTTCATTTAAAAACGCTAATACATTATATATCATAATAGTAATGTCTCTTCCTTGGCTCTCGCTCTTGTCGTATGATGTTATGTAATTATAGATGAACTATTATTGTTATGTATATAGCATAATATCAATATTTATATAAGTTGCATTAGGTGAATGCTAATAATAATCGTTCGATTAAAATTCAAATTTTATATACAGTATCGTTGTATTTACGGTGAATTGGTAATTGATCAAGTTTAATTATGTTCAATAATGTCTTTCCGCGATAGTAATTACTTGAAATAAATAATGGTACAAATGTGTTTGCATGTTGTATTGCTGTCGAAGATTATAATCAACCCACGAACTTAGGATCCATGGACTTCTAATAGTATATGTTTCCCATATATCCAACTTGACCCCCTATTTTGCCTACACATGGCCGCAATGTTGTGCTAATTTTAAGTTGGTATTAAAAAGCTACAGTTCATATGCGTTTTCTTGATATTGAGGATTGAACGTTGGTTGGTTGCGCGAAATAATTGACAGCATAATAGAATTGATTAACCAATTAGAATTTAGCTGGATGAACTGACGCGACATTTTCGTTCTGTCAATTTCTGTTTCCTTTGACCCGTTGTTACAATGTGGTTTGACTGATTTGTGACAGCGTCAGGAGTGGCATCAGGTCAAATTTCGCAATTTTCGCATTGTATTTGATTGAGTTAAGTGCAAGTTTGATATTTGCGTGTTAACTTTTGGATTATATTTTATATTCCCGTTTTTTTACTTATTAATAGTGGTTAATTAGATTTTGTTAGTAGTGTTATTTTAGTAAGGTAGTTAATAGTATAGTGTTATTTGTAAGATCTAGAACTCTAGGAGATTAGGTACAAACTGTGCTAAAATGCCTTCCTGTTTTGTACGAGGTTGCTCTAACGCTACTTACGTTTCTCGTTTGAAAGAGGGTGTAACATTTCATAAGTAAGTTATATTATTTTTTTGTATCTAAGTTAATTCATATTTGCCTTTTTCTCCAATGTGTAGATTTCCCAGTGATAATACGCTTAAAAGGTCCTGGTTGGTAGCACTTGGAGAAGATCCAGCTTATAATATTGCCTATGAAAGAGTGTGCTCCGAACATTTTGGACAAACCAATTTTGAAGTGGCAGGCGAACGGAAACGTTTAAGAAAAGGGACAATTCCAACCCTAAAACTACCTCAATGGTTTGAAGTAGATCACCTGGAGAAAAGTTATTTACCTAGCTCACCTCCACCTACATGGTATTTTAATTTTAACTTAGTACTCACAAAGAATCAAATTTTTTTTTAATTGTAGTAGCAAGCTGGAAAGTGTTGATTCACCTCAAAGTTCACCAAAATCTCCGACAAAACTTTCTCCAATAAAACGGAGTGATTCAGACTCGTCTCCATCTGCTCATTCTTCTGATATAGTACGGATGGTACAATTCTTTCATCCATATAGGTAAGTTTGAAATTAAAATGTATTATGTATTTTATTTATATAAATTTTACTTAGCATCTATATAATGCCTTAGTACCAAAGTATAACTAGTCTAAAGAAATGTTCTATTTTCAGCAAACCTTCCACTGAAGATACCAATATAAAATTGAGAGAGAAGATTCGCTTTTTGGAGAGGCAATTAAGAGTATGCAGAAAGAAACTAAAAATTTGCAAAAAAACAAGCAGGAGGCGAAAACTAAGAATAAAATCCTTGAACAGTTTATTAACTGAACTAAAAAATAAATTTTCTTTGTCTACCCAAGCCACATCGGATATTATGACATCTCTTCAAGGAGCCCCAGCTGCTTTATTAAAAAGAATGATGTTGAATAGGAAACTGGATGATAGGAAAGTATCAAAGGCAAAAGTTGAAAAAGAATTAAGAAGCTTTGCTATGACTCTACAATTTTATAGCAGCAAAGCTTACAACTATGTAAGAGAAATATTTGGATTTGCGCTTCCTGCCCCATCAACAATTAGTAGTTGGCTGTCAAAAGTGGACTGCAGTCCAGGGTTTACAGCTCCCGCAATATCGTCACTAAAATTAAGAGCTGATGAATTCTTCACTAAAAAGAACAAACAATTAATGGTATCTTTGTTAATTGATGAGATGTCAATAAAAAAAGAGTTGACTAGTGATAGACACACTCAACAAGTATTTGGCTACACTGATATTGGAGCAGGCAATAGCCTTAACAATGAGCAAGAGTTGGCTACTGAGGCCTTAGTTTTAATGGTAGTAGGAGTAAACGACCATTTTAAAGTTCCAATTGCATACTTTTTAATTAACAAAATGTCGGGAATTGAAAAGGCAAATTTAATATTGGAAGCGCTGAGGCAATTACAACAAGTAAATTGCAAAGTTTTGTCAGTCACCTGCGATGGACCACATGTTCATTTTAAGATGTTGCAGAGTTTAGGATGTAATGTCACAAATGTTGTAAATCTGAAACCATACTTTTACCATCCCATTACTCACCAGCGAGTTTACGTATTATTAGATGTTTGCCACATGTTGAAGCTTATTAGAAATAATTGGGCAAATATCAAAGTAATCATTGATCCCAGTGGAAATGAAGTGAAATGGGAGTACATAGAAAAACTCTTTAAAATTCAAGATGATGAAGGCTTATACTTGGGAAACAAATTGAGAGGAAAACATATTCAGTGGGAAACAGCAAAAATGAAGGTAGGAATTACATTATTTATTTACTGTAATAAATAGTTTTATTTTGTATAAAATTTTATCAGATTTATATTTTTCTCTTCATAAAATAAAAAGTGGATATACGTAAATTTCCTATCGACTATGCCATCTGTTTTGTGGATTGTGTGATACATATAATTTTCTGATTCCATAAAGTAGTAAATATAATGTCATTTTATTTTGTTTTAACCCGAAGTCTTTATACTTGCTCCGCACTCTATTTGTTCTATGTGCACTTATAAAGAAACTGTAAAAAACTTATTAGAACTCCTACACTGCCACTCTTAATTATCTGGTGTCAAAATATTTGCAAAATATGTGTACGTTGGGGTTACATTATTATGTAAATGTTTTATTTTTAGGTGAACATTGCCGCTCAGACTTTGAGTAATAGTGTTGCAGATGCACTTGAATTTTTGTGTGATACTTTGCATCTCGATGATTTTAAGGGAGTCAAACCTACAGTAAATTTCATAAGAAATATTGACCAGTTATTTGACTTATTAAATTCAAGAAATTTATATGGAAAGGGTATGAACACTCCAATGCAAGAAAAGAATGAAGCTACCTGGAAACCAGTTTTGGAAGAAATATTGGTATATTTGGAAAATTGCAGAACCCAAACTGGCAGGTTGTTGTATACTACAAAAAAGAAGACACCATTTCTGGGATTTATTGTTTCGGCAAGGTCGCTATTGAGTATTTATGAATATGAAGTAGTGACCAAGAAAACTTTACAATTTTTGTTGACTTATAAATTCAGCCAAGACCACCTTGAGCTATTTTTCTGCAGCGTTAGGTAAGTTTATTGATTTGGACCATGTATAACTCAATCAATTTTAATTTATGTGTACTCTTTCTACATTTAACTTTATTTTCAGATCTCGAAATGGATGGATTAATAATCCAAATGCACAACAGTTTATGCACACATATAAAAGGCTACTAGTGCATCAGGATGTAAGATCTAATACAGGAAACTGTCTGGCACAAGATCAAACTAATATTCTAGTTGTCTCCAGCAAGAAAGAAAACATATCAATAAGTGACATACATTCAGAAAGAAATACTGAAATGGATAATGTGGAAATATATAATGAACTTTTATATTTCTTTATGCCACCAAATTTAGGCGAATATGCTGAAAATGTAGTATCATACATCAGTGGGTTTGTGGTCAGATCATTATTAAAATCAAGGAAAATAAAATGTCAGCCATGTGCAGAATCCCTGTATATGCCACAAACGGATGACCAGGACACAACCTTGGCATATTTAAATTTTATTAATCAAGGACGGTTATTTATTCCTTCAAAAAGTGTAAGAGTTATTTGTTCTACCATCGAAAAAAAAATACAGTTGATCAGAAAATTGTCTGGCACTATGTTACCTGTTAAAGATAATTTCATTAATGTACTTTTAAAAGAAGCTGATTATTTATTTGAGCAAGGAAACATTTTTGGTAATTTGGAACATTTTGATTTGTTAGAAATAACAGATACTCCACATAGGCGAATATTAATTAAACAAATTATTAGATGTTATGGTTCGATTAGACTACATAGTTTAACAAGAAATATAAATTTTAATGTAAATGGAAAGAATATTCGTCAAATATTTAACAAATTAGTTCTTCATAAACATCAATAAAATTTTACTGTTTTAAATGAAACTTACTGTTTCAAGATAATTCCACAGTATATTGAAAACTTTTAAAAACTCTAAGAAAATTGACAATTGTTTCTATATAAAAATATCATCGTCAGAATGACAGAAGTTACGTTTCATTTGATGCCTATTTGGTGTTTAATAGTGAAGTGACCTACCTAGTGATTGACTTAATATATGTTAATAGAAAAAAGAAGGTATGATATTACAACTACTGAAGCTTAGATGTTACTAGCCCTATGGAGATATCCTGGATATCTTTTTCCAATTAAGATCAGTATAACTGTGCAATGATATAGAAAACCAGGAAAACTATATCTGCTGATCTTTACAATTATCACTTAAGAAGACAATTTAAAAGTGGAGAACTCCCTAGATTTATATGTTCATTGACAACTTGATATTGTGGGTTTCTTAAGTGTCTTCTAATTTCTAACTCTTCAAGGAAATCCAGTTCTTGTTTCTTATTACAAATATGCAGTACTTCTAGTTCTGTGTTAGGTGTCAAGTAGATGTTTTGCGTAGTGTGATTTATCTGGTTGTTTTAATCTATATGCTCGTAAATGTTCACTGTATCTGATCTTAAAATGTCTAAGGGTTTGACCCAATCAGACAGCATTACATTCTGGACATTTAAGTCTATATATACCAGACTTCTTTAACCCTTTGATGGGCGCGAGGTAACCAGTTGCTGTAGAGATTTGTTTTAAGGTGCAATAAACTTAAAACTGTATTTTTTGCATACATATTTTTTGGTTTTTTGAAAAGGATAAAAACTAGGAGTTCATACCGCTTCATTATTATTCAACTTTATTATGTTTTTTAAGTGTCATAATACTGATAAAAATTTAAAAAAATAGTTACTAATCATTTTGTTACATATTTTTTAAACATTTTTCATTTTCCGTGAAATTTGTTGAAAAAAATGTCTAAACACAGAGGCACTTTACATCCAGTGCATAACACTTTTGTCCTTTTTGTTTGGCCACAGTGCTACAAAGCCTGCATCTTCTGTATGTGTTAATTTTTTGTGGAAAATGTGTTCCAGCGCCGTTTAGCCTTACTTCATCTGGTACTAGACGTTTATTGCTAAGAAAAGGAGTAGGTTTGTATCTTCGCTTTCTCGATGAATATCCCCCTATTAGTTGTCTCGCTAGGTTTATTCTAAATAGTTGATCATTTTTTGTATTGTTAATTTTCATCAAAATAAAAGCATTTATAATTGCCATATCTAACAAATAATAAAAGATTCGAAACCACCACTTAGTACTTTTTCGACCAATTTCATAATTTTCTCTAAGCTGGTCATATCTGTCAACCCCTCCCATAGTTTTGTTATATTCAGCTACCAGCCGAGGACACGAAACATTGATTTTTTCTCCTAATTTATTTTTCCTAAGAACATATGTTGTGTCCTTTGGAGAAAAACATGTTGATAAAAAGTGTACGGAATTATTATCCATCCAGGTTACTGCAGATGTTTTATTGTTAGTTTTGAACATAAACTCGCCTCTGGATAATTTTGTCTTAGTTTTCATCATTTCTGGTAACCCTTTTCTGTTAGTTCGTATGGTACCAATATAGCGAAAATATTATTTTTTCTCAACTTTTCCATCAAAGAATATGTTGTAAAAAAATTATCAAAGACAACAAGACTATGTCTCCTTTTTAGATTAGAGGTAAGTTGAAGAACCACACGTTCTCCAAGAGGAATTGCTCCAAGGTTGTGCTCAGATTTCCCTACATATATATCAAAATTATAAATGTACCCAGTTTTAGAGTCCGCAAGGCACCAAACTTTGTATCCCCATTTTATTGGTTTTTTGGGCATATATTGCTTGATCCCTGATCGACCTTTGAAAGGTATCATTGACTCATCAACTGCTACATACGATGAAGGTACATAGAATGCACTAATAGTGTGTTGTAAACCATCGATTAGTGGTCTTCGTTTGTGCAATTTATCATAGCCTATTTCACCCTTAGGTACAGCCGTTGAGTTGTCATTTATGTGTAAATTTTCTACAAGTTTTTTGAACCGTTTAGAGTTCATTACTTGCAGTCTACTTGGAACATTCAAATAAGGATCACTTGACCAATAATTAGCCACTCAAGGTAGTTTATGAAACCCCATTATAATCATGACACCAAACAGAGCTTTGATTTCTTCTGCAGTTGTTTCAGTCCAAAATTTTGAAGGACCAGGACCATCTTTTTTGTTAGATCTTCTCCGAAGGTTTTGCGAGGCGTAGAGATTAGTCTGATCTACGATAGCCTGTATCATTTCTGGCGTAAAAATTTTTAAAAAATAATCAATTTCCTTGTTTTTGATACAAAAGTTATGAGTTGAAGAAGGGTTATACTGATCGAAGTCTGTTTCCAATAAATCGAAATATTCAGTATTGTCGTTCCATTCTTCCTCACTATCAGTGTCAGAGGAGCTGTTATCGTCTTCTTCAGGCACTTCAAGATCTTCTAGTATCTCAGGAACGTCGGTGTGGAATTCCTCTTCGACGTCACAACTTTGTTGTGTGGATGTTTGAATGGCGATGGTACTATCAAGAAGATTGTGAGACGGTGAACAAGAACGTGTTGACAAACTTCTTGTTTTTAAAATTTCTGTATTTTCTAGCTCCTGAAACTCATTTTCTGCGCCTTTGTCTCCTTCCTCGTCAGAATGTATTTCGTTGTCCGGTAGGCTAAAAAAGTAATGTGAGGCCTCTTTTGCTTGCCTAGGATCATCCAGATTCCATTTATTCATATTTGAAACTGAGCTACAACTCAGATTGTACAGTCCCACTGCCGTATCTAAAGAGTACGCTATTCCTTGATATATGGCAGCACACTAGAAAGTGGTAAATATTATTCCCATTACCTACTCAATGTGATTTTGTAAGTGGGAATTCGTCTTCCCAGTGCCCATCAAAGGGTTAATGGGGATATTTTTGTTTTTACATTTAACAATTTTGTACTCACATTACTCTCTGTTTTAAAAGAAATTGTTGTATTTGTAGCTAAAGATATTATTTTTGAAATATTATTAGAAATATTACCTGCATATGTGATGGTTTTATAATTTTTTATTTCATTAGTTTGTTCAGAAAATATTAGTTTTAATGCCGCTTTTTCCTCTTTTTTATTAATTAATTTATTTATAATATGTAATGGATAACCGTTGGATGTTGCTATGTGTTTAATCGTATTAATTTATTTATCAAAATTACATTTATTCATTAGAATATCTCCTTTTACTGTTGTTTTATTTATTTCCTGATTAATTATTTGAATAAGAATTTCATTGTTATTTTCAAAAATAAAGGCACTTTATTATTGCAAAAAATTCATATTTTTCTTAAATCCTACACGATTTAAAAAAATTTTATTTGGTTTTATTTCAGGTTTTGGGCCATTCATATCTTTTTATAAATAAACACTTCGTAAAATTTATAAATTTTTTTTCCATAATTCCAACTTAGGTATACACAATAAGCAGTAACTAGTGTAAATAATAAAGTATACTTTTTTCTCTCACCGTTTCATATTTTTGTATCAAGTGTATCATAAATTATTTCTGCTTTGTTCTTTAAACCGGTCCTGTACGAATCACGTGACTTCAGGCCGGCCAACTTAAAATTAGCACAACATGGCGATCACAGTAAAGGAGTCAAAACGAATATCCTATTAGTAGTCCATGGATCCTAAGTTCGTGAATCAACCTCAATGGTAAACTTAAATATTTCATAGTTCCCTTATCTTAAGTGAAGCTTGTTGGTGAATCAAATGCAATCTCGACATTTATAGTAACTGATTAAAAATGTTCTATTCTATTTCATCTCATTTTACATTTTATATTGAAAAGATATCCTAAAATATGATGCGTTCATGGAGGGCCAAATTAATAGACAATGACAATACGTATTTGAGACAAATGTACTAATTTGTAAAATCAAGTAGGCTTCAGCAATCACGCGTTTTAAAAGAGAATTCATGTATATATACATCTCTTTCTTCTTTATTAGTTGATAGAGATATCTATATAGACAATACACAGATAGATGCATTCATTTTATAATTCGCCGCCATAATAGTGAATGTGCAAGTAAACTTTTAACTTTACTCTATAAATATGGTGTACACTACGAATTTTTAAATACTTAATTACATTTGTAAGTCCTTTAATTATGAAATCGACTGTCTCGACCCCTTACTTATCGAAACAATTGTCAATTTTTTAGAATTTTCAATAACTTTTATTATATTGTGGAATTAACTAGAGACCGTTATTTTCATTTAAAAACGCTAATACATTATATATCATAATAGTAATGTCTCTTCCTTGGCTCTCGCTCTTGTCGTATGATGTTATGTAATTATAGATGAACTATTATTGTTATGTATATAGCATAATATCAATATTTATATCAGTTGCATTAGGTGAATGCTAATAATAATCGTTCGATTAAAATTCAAATTTTATATACAGTATCGTTGTATTTACGGTGAATTGGTAATTGATCAAGTTTAATTATGTTCAATAATGTCTTTCCGCGATAGTAATTACTTGAAATAAATAATGGTACAAATGTGTTTGCATGTTGTATTGCTGTCGAAGATTATAATCAACCTCAATGGTAAACTTAAATATTTCATAGTTCCCTTATCTTAAGTGAAGCTTGTTGGTGAATCAAATGCAATCTCGACATTTATAGTAACTGATTAAAAATGTTCTATTCTATTTCATCTCATTTTACATTTTATATTGAAAAGATATCCTAAAATATGATGCGTTCATGGAGGGCCAAATTAATAGACAATGACAATACGTATTTGAGACAAATGTACTAATTTGTAAAATCAAGTAGGCTTCAGCAATCACGCGTTTTAAAAGAGAATCCATGTATATATACATCTCTTTCTTCTTTATTAGTTGATAGAGATATCTATATAGACAATACACAGATAGATGCATTCATTTTATAATTCGCCGCCATAATAGTGAATGTGCAAGTAAACTTTTAACTTTACTCTATAAATATGGTGTACACTACGAATTTTTAAATACTTAATTACATTTGTAAGTCCTTTAATTATGAAATCGACTGTCTCGACCCCTTACTTATCGAAACAATTGTCAATTTTTTAGAATTTTCAATAACTTTTATTATATTGTGGAATTAACTAGAGACCGTTATTTTCATTTAAAAACGCTAATACATTATATATCATAATAGTAATGTCTCTTCCTTGGCTCTCGCTCTTGTCGTATGATGTTATGTAATTATAGATGAACTATTATTGTTATGTATATAGCATAATATCAATATTTATATAAGTTGCATTAGGTGAATGCTAATAATAATCGTTCGATTAAAATTCAAATTTTATATACAGTATCGTTGTATTTACGGTGAATTGGTAATTGATCAAGTTTAATTATGTTCAATAATGTCATTCCGCGATAGTAATTACTTGAAATAAATAATGGTACAAATGTGTTTGCATGTTGTATTGCTGTCGAAGATTATAATCAACCTCAATGGTAAACTTAAATATTTCATAGTTCCCTTATCTTAAGTGAAGCTTGTTGGTGAATCAAATGCAATCTCGACATTTATAGTAACTGATTAAAAATGTTCTATTCTATTTCATCTCATTTTACATTTTATATTGAAAAGATATCCTAAAATATGATGCGTTCATGGAGGGCCAAATTAATAGACAATGACAATATGTATTTGAGACAAATGTACTAATTTGTAAAATCAAGTAGGCTTCAGCAATCACGCGTTTTAAAAGAGAATCCATGTATATATACATCTCTTTCTTCTTTATTAGTTGATAGAGATATCTATATAGACAATACACAGATAGATGCATTCATTTTATAATTCGCCGCCATAATAGTGAATGTGCAAGTAAACTTTTAACTTTACTCTATAAATATGGTGTACACTACGAATTTTTAAATACTTAATTACATTTGTAAGTCCTTTAATTATGAAATCGACTGTCTCGACCCCTTACTTATCGAAACAATTGTCAATTTTTTAGAATTTTCAATAACTTTTATTATATTGTGGAATTAACTAGAGACCGTTATTTTCATTTAAAAACGCTAATACATTATATATCATAATAGTAATGTCTCTTCCTTGGCTCTCGCTCTTGTCGTATGATGTTATGTAATTATAGATGAACTATTATTGTTATGTATATAGCATAATATCAATATTTATATAAGTTGCATTAGCTGAATGCTAATAATAATCGTTCGATTAAAATTCAAATTTTATATACAGTATCGTTGTATTTACGGTGAATTGGTAATTGATCAAGTTTAATTATGTTCAATAATGTCATTCCGCGATAGTAATTACTTGAAATAAATAATGGTACAAATGTGTTTGCATGTTGTATTGCTGTCGAAGATTATAATCAACCTCAATGGTAAACTTAAATATTTCATAGTTCCCTTATCTTAAGTGAAGCTTGTTGGTGAATCAAATGCAATCTCGACATTTATAGTAACTGATTAAAAATGTTCTATTCTATTTCATCTCATTTTACATTTTATATTGAAAAGATATCCTAAAATATGATGCGTTCATGGAGGGCCAAATTAATAGACAATGACAATATGTATTTGAGACAAATGTACTAATTTGTAAAATCAAGTAGGCTTCAGCAATCACGCGTTTTAAAAGAGAATCCATGTATATATACATCTCTTTCTTCTTTATTAGTTGATAGAGATATCTATATAGACAATACACAGATAGATGCATTCATTTTATAATTCGCCGCCATAATAGTGAATGTGCAAGTAAACTTTTAACTTTACTCTATAAATATGGTGTACACTACGAATTTTTAAATACTTAATTACATTTGTAAGTCCTTTAATTATGAAATCGACTGTCTCGACCCCTTACTTATCGAAACAATTCTCAATTTTTTAGAATTTTCAATAACTTTTATTATATTGTGGAATTAACTAGAGACCGTTATTTTCATTTAAAAACGCTAATACATTATATATCATAATAGTAATGTCTCTTCCTTGGCTCTCGCTCTTGTCGTATGATGTTATGTAATTATAGATGAACTATTATTGTTATGTATATAGCATAATATCAATATTTATATAAGTTGCATTAGGTGAATGCTAATAATAATCGTTCGATTAAAATTCAAATTTTATATACAGTATCGTTGTATTTACGGTGAATTGGTAATTGATCAAGTTTAATTATGTTCAATAATGTCTTTCCGCGATAGTAATTACTTGAAATAAATAATGGTACAAATGTGTTTGCATGTTGTATTGCTGTCGAAGATTATAATCAACCTCAATGGTAAACTTAAATATTTCATAGTTCCCTTATCTTAAGTGAAGCTTGTTGGTGAATCAAATGCAATCTCGACATTTATAGTAACTGATTAAAAATGTTCTATTCTATTTCATCTCATTTTACATTTTATATTGAAAAGATATCCTAAAATATGATGCGTTCATGGAGGGCCAAATTAATAGACAATGACAATACGTATTTGAGACAAATGTACTAATTTGTAAAATCAAGTAGGCTTCAGCAATCACGCGTTTTAAAAGAGAATCCATGTATATATACATCTCTTTCTTCTTTATTAGTTGATAGAGATATCTATATAGACAATACACAGATAGATGCATTCATTTTATAATTCGCCGCCATAATAGTGAATGTGCAAGTAAACTTTTAACTTTACTCTATAAATATGGTGTACACTACGAATTTTTAAATACTTAATTACATTTGTAAGTCCTTTAATTATGAAATCGACTGTCTCGACCCCTTACTTATCGAAACAATTGTCAATTTTTTAGAATTTTCAATAACTTTTATTATATTGTGGAATTAACTAGAGACCGTTATTTTCATTTAAAAACGCTAATACATTATATATCATAATAGTAATGTCTCTTCCTTGGCTCTCGCTCTTGTCGTATGATGTTATGTAATTATAGATGAACTATTATTGTTATGTATATAGCATAATATCAATATTTATATAAGTTGCATTAGGTGAATGCTAATAATAATCGTTCGATTAAAATTCAAATTTTATATACAGTATCGTTGTATTTACGGTGAATTGGTAATTGATCAAGTTTAATTATGTTCAATAATGTCATTCCGCGATAGTAATTACTTGAAATAAATAATGGTACAAATGTGTTTGCATGTTGTATTGCTGTCGAAGATTATAATCAACCTCAATGGTAAACTTAAATATTTCATAGTTCCCTTATCTTAAGTGAAGCTTGTTGGTGAATCAAATGCAATCTCGACATTTATAGTAACTGATTAAAAATGTTCTATTCTATTTCATCTCATTTTACATTTTATATTGAAAAGATATCCTAAAATATGATGCGTTCATGGAGGGCCAAATTAATAGACAATGACAATATGTATTTGAGACAAATGTACTAATTTGTAAAATCAAGTAGGCTTCAGCAATCACGCGTTTTAAAAGAGAATCCATGTATATATACATCTCTTTCTTCTTTATTAGTTGATAGAGATATCTATATAGACAATACACAGATAGATGCATTCATTTTATAATTCGCCGCCATATATAAGAAAATAGTGAATGTGCAAGTAAACTTTTAACTTTACTCTATAAATATGGTGTACACTACGAATTTTTAAATACTTAATTACATTTGTAAGTCCTTTAATTATGAAATCGACTGTCTCGACCCCTTACTTATCGAAACAATTGTCAATTTTTTAGAATTTTCAATAACTTTTATTATATTGTGGAATTAACTAGAGACCGTTATTTTCATTTAAAAACGCTAATACATTATATATCATAATAGTAATGTCTCTTCCTTGGCTCTCGCTCTTGTCGTATGATGTTATGTAATTATAGATGAACTATTATTGTTATGTATATAACATAATATCAATATTTATATAAGTTGCATTAGGTGAATGCTAATAATAATCGTTCGATTAAAATTCAAATTTTATATACAGTATCGTTGTATTTACGGTGAATTGGTAA
The DNA here is from genome assembly GCA_963921935.1 of Galeruca laticollis. Classification (NCBI taxonomy): domain Eukaryota; kingdom Metazoa; phylum Arthropoda; class Insecta; order Coleoptera; family Chrysomelidae; genus Galeruca; species Galeruca laticollis. The sequence continues at coordinate 144,870,668 of OY998181.1, forward strand.
TTGATCAAGTTTAATTATGTTCAATAATGTCTTTCCGCGATAGTAATTACTTGAAATAAATAATGGTACAAATGTGTTTGCATGTTGTATTGCTGTCGAAGATTATAATCAACCTCAATGGTAAACTTAAATATTTCATAGTTCCCTTATCTTAAGTGAAGCTTGTTGGTGAATCAAATGCAATCTCGACATTTATAGTAACTGATTAAAAATGTTCTATTCTATTTCATCTCATTTTACATTTTATATTGAAAAGATATCCTAAAATATGATGCGTTCATGGAGGGCCAAATTAATAGACAATGACAATACGTATTTGAGACAAATGTACTAATTTGTAAAATCAAGTAGGCTTCAGCAATCACGCGTTTTAAAAGAGAATCCATGTATATATACATCTCTTTCTTCTTTATTAGTTGATAGAGATATCTATATAGACAATACACAGATAGATGCATTCATTTTATAATTCGCCGCCATAATAGTGAATGTGCAAGTAAACTTTTAACTTTACTCTATAAATATGGTGTACACTACGAATTTTTAAATACTTAATTACATTTGTAAGTCCTTTAATTATGAAATCGACTGTCTCGACCCCTTACTTATCGAAACAATTGTCAATTTTTTAGAATTTTCAATAACTTTTATTATATTGTGGAATTAACTAGAGACCGTTATTTTCATTTAAAAACGCTAATACATTATATATCATAATAGTAATGTCTCTTCCTTGGCTCTCGCTCTTGTCGTATGATGTTATGTAATTATAGATGAACTATTATTGTTATGTATATAGCATAATATCAATATTTATATAAGTTGCATTAGCTGAATGCTAATAATAATCGTTCGATTAAAATTCAAATTTTATATACAGTATCGTTGTATTTACGGTGAATTGGTAATTGATCAAGTTTAATTATGTTCAATAATGTCATTCCGCGATAGTAATTACTTGAAATAAATAATGGTACAAATGTGTTTGCATGTTGTATTGCTGTCGAAGATTATAATCAACCTCAATGGTAAACTTAAATATTTCATAGTTCCCTTATCTTAAGTGAAGCTTGTTGGTGAATCAAATGCAATCTCGACATTTATAGTAACTGATTAAAAATGTTCTATTCTATTTCATCTCATTTTACATTTTATATTGAAAAGATATCCTAAAATATGATGCGTTCATGGAGGGCCAAATTAATAGACAATGACAATATGTATTTGAGACAAATGTACTAATTTGTAAAATCAAGTAGGCTTCAGCAATCACGCGTTTTAAAAGAGAATCCATGTATATATACATCTCTTTCTTCTTTATTAGTTGATAGAGATATCTATATAGACAATACACAGATAGATGCATTCATTTTATAATTCGCCGCCATAATAGTGAATGTGCAAGTAAACTTTTAACTTTACTCTATAAATATGGTGTACACTACGAATTTTTAAATACTTAATTACATTTGTAAGTCCTTTAATTATGAAATCGACTGTCTCGACCCCTTACTTATCGAAACAATTCTCAATTTTTTAGAATTTTCAATAACTTTTATTATATTGTGGAATTAACTAGAGACCGTTATTTTCATTTAAAAACGCTAATACATTATATATCATAATAGTAATGTCTCTTCCTTGGCTCTCGCTCTTGTCGTATGATGTTATGTAATTATAGATGAACTATTATTGTTATGTATATAGCATAATATCAATATTTATATAAGTTGCATTAGCTGAATGCTAATAATAATCGTTCGATTAAAATTCAAATTTTATATACAGTATCGTTGTATTTACGGTGAATTGGTAATTGATCAAGTTTAATTATGTTCAATAATGTCATTCCGCGATAGTAATTACTTGAAATAAATAATGGTACAAATGTGTTTGCATGTTGTATTGCTGTCGAAGATTATAATCAACCTCAATGGTAAACTTAAATATTTCATAGTTCCCTTATCTTAAGTGAAGCTTGTTGGTGAATCAAATGCAATCTCGACATTTATAGTAACTGATTAAAAATGTTCTATTCTATTTCATCTCATTTTACATTTTATATTGAAAAGATATCCTAAAATATGATGCGTTCATGGAGGGCCAAATTAATAGACAATGACAATATGTATTTGAGACAAATGTACTAATTTGTAAAATCAAGTAGGCTTCAGCAATCACGCGTTTTAAAAGAGAATCCATGTATATATACATCTCTTTCTTCTTTATTAGTTGATAGAGATATCTATATAGACAATACACAGATAGATGCATTCATTTTATAATTCGCCGCCATAATAGTGAATGTGCAAGTAAACTTTTAACTTTACTCTATAAATATGGTGTACACTACGAATTTTTAAATACTTAATTACATTTGTAAGTCCTTTAATTATGAAATCGACTGTCTCGACCCCTTACTTATCGAAACAATTCTCAATTTTTTAGAATTTTCAATAACTTTTATTATATTGTGGAATTAACTAGAGACCGTTATTTTCATTTAAAAACGCTAATACATTATATATCATAATAGTAATGTCTCTTCCTTGGCTCTCGCTCTTGTCGTATGATGTTATGTAATTATAGATGAACTATTATTGTTATGTATATAGCATAATATCAATATTTATATAAGTTGCATTAGGTGAATGCTAATAATAATCGTTCGATTAAAATTCAAATTTTATATACAGTATCGTTGTATTTACGGTGAATTGGTAATTGATCAAGTTTAATTATGTTCAATAATGTCTTTCCGCGATAGTAATTACTTGAAATAAATAATGGTACAAATGTGTTTGCATGTTGTATTGCTGTCGAAGATTATAATCAACCTCAATGGTAAACTTAAATATTTCATAGTTCCCTTATCTTAAGTGAAGCTTGTTGGTGAATCAAATGCAATCTCGACATTTATAGTAACTGATTAAAAATGTTCTATTCTATTTCATCTCATTTTACATTTTATATTGAAAAGATATCCTAAAATATGATGCGTTCATGGAGGGCCAAATTAATAGACAATGACAATACGTATTTGAGACAAATGTACTAATTTGTAAAATCAAGTAGGCTTCAGCAATCACGCGTTTTAAAAGAGAATCCATGTATATATACATCTCTTTCTTCTTTATTAGTTGATAGAGATATCTATATAGACAATACACAGATAGATGCATTCATTTTATAATTCGCCGCCATAATAGTGAATGTGCAAGTAAACTTTTAACTTTACTCTATAAATATGGTGTACACTACGAATTTTTAAATACTTAATTACATTTGTAAGTCCTTTAATTATGAAATCGACTGTCTCGACCCCTTACTTATCGAAACAATTGTCAATTTTTTAGAATTTTCAATAACTTTTATTATATTGTGGAATTAACTAGAGACCGTTATTTTCATTTAAAAACGCTAATACATTATATATCATAATAGTAATGTCTCTTCCTTGGCTCTCGCTCTTGTCGTATGATGTTATGTAATTATAGATGAACTATTATTGTTATGTATATAGCATAATATCAATATTTATATAAGTTGCATTAGGTGAATGCTAATAATAATCGTTCGATTAAAATTCAAATTTTATATACAGTATCGTTGTATTTACGGTGAATTGGTAATTGATCAAGTTTAATTATGTTCAATAATGTCATTCCGCGATAGTAATTACTTGAAATAAATAATGGTACAAATGTGTTTGCATGTTGTATTGCTGTCGAAGATTATAATCAACCTCAATGGTAAACTTAAATATTTCATAGTTCCCTTATCTTAAGTGAAGCTTGTTGGTGAATCAAATGCAATCTCGACATTTATAGTAACTGATTAAAAATGTTCTATTCTATTTCATCTCATTTTACATTTTATATTGAAAAGATATCCTAAAATATGATGCGTTCATGGAGGGCCAAATTAATAGACAATGACAATATGTATTTGAGACAAATGTACTAATTTGTAAAATCAAGTAGGCTTCAGCAATCACGCGTTTTAAAAGAGAATCCATGTATATATACATCTCTTTCTTCTTTATTAGTTGATAGAGATATCTATATAGACAATACACAGATAGATGCATTCATTTTATAATTCGCCGCCATATATAAGAAAATAGTGAATGTGCAAGTAAACTTTTAACTTTACTCTATAAATATGGTGTACACTACGAATTTTTAAATACTTAATTACATTTGTAAGTCCTTTAATTATGAAATCGACTGTCTCGACCCCTTACTTATCGAAACAATTGTCAATTTTTTAGAATTTTCAATAACTTTTATTATATTGTGGAATTAACTAGAGACCGTTATTTTCATTTAAAAACGCTAATACATTATATATCATAATAGTAATGTCTCTTCCTTGGCTCTCGCTCTTGTCGTATGATGTTATGTAATTATAGATGAACTATTATTGTTATGTATATAACATAATATCAATATTTATATAAGTTGCATTAGGTGAATGCTAATAATAATCGTTCGATTAAAATTCAAATTTTATATACAGTATCGTTGTATTTACGGTGAATTGGTAATTGATCAAGTTTAATTATGTTCAATAATGTCTTTCCGCGATAGTAATTACTTGAAATAAATAATGGTACAAATGTGTTTGCATGTTGTATTGCTGTCGAAGATTATAATCAACCTCAATGGTAAACTTAAATATTTCATAGTTCCCTTATCTTAAGTGAAGCTTGTTGGTGAATCAAATGCAATCTCGACATTTATAGTAACTGATTAAAAATGTTCTATTCTATTTCATCTCATTTTACATTTTATATTGAAAAGATATCCTAAAATATGATGCGTTCATGGAGGGCCAAATTAATAGACAATGACAATACGTATTTGAGACAAATGTACTAATTTGTAAAATCAAGTAGGCTTCAGCAATCACGCGTTTTAAAAGAGAATCCATGTATATATACATCTCTTTCTTCTTTATTAGTTGATAGAGATATCTATATAGACAATACACAGATAGATGCATTCATTTTATAATTCGCCGCCATAATAGTGAATGTGCAAGTAAACTTTTAACTTTACTCTATAAATATGGTGTACACTACGAATTTTTAAATACTTAATTACATTTGTAAGTCCTTTAATTATGAAATCGACTGTCTCGACCCCTTACTTATCGAAACAATTGTCAATTTTTTAGAATTTTCAATAACTTTTATTATATTGTGGAATTAACTAGAGACCGTTATTTTCATTTAAAAACGCTAATACATTATATATCATAATAGTAATGTCTCTTCCTTGGCTCTCGCTCTTGTCGTATGATGTTATGTAATTATAGATGAACTATTATTGTTATGTATATAGCATAATATCAATATTTATATAAGTTGCATTAGCTGAATGCTAATAATAATCGTTCGATTAAAATTCAAATTTTATATACAGTATCGTTGTATTTACGGTGAATTGGTAATTGATCAAGTTTAATTATGTTCAATAATGTCATTCCGCGATAGTAATTACTTGAAATAAATAATGGTACAAATGTGTTTGCATGTTGTATTGCTGTCGAAGATTATAATCAACCTCAATGGTAAACTTAAATATTTCATAGTTCCCTTATCTTAAGTGAAGCTTGTTGGTGAATCAAATGCAATCTCGACATTTATAGTAACTGATTAAAAATGTTCTATTCTATTTCATCTCATTTTACATTTTATATTGAAAAGATATCCTAAAATATGATGCGTTCATGGAGGGCCAAATTAATAGACAATGACAATATGTATTTGAGACAAATGTACTAATTTGTAAAATCAAGTAGGCTTCAGCAATCACGCGTTTTAAAAGAGAATCCATGTATATATACATCTCTTTCTTCTTTATTAGTTGATAGAGATATCTATATAGACAATACACAGATAGATGCATTCATTTTATAATTCGCCGCCATAATAGTGAATGTGCAAGTAAACTTTTAACTTTACTCTATAAATATGGTGTACACTACGAATTTTTAAATACTTAATTACATTTGTAAGTCCTTTAATTATGAAATCGACTGTCTCGACCCCTTACTTATCGAAACAATTCTCAATTTTTTAGAATTTTCAATAACTTTTATTATATTGTGGAATTAACTAGAGACCGTTATTTTCATTTAAAAACGCTAATACATTATATATCATAATAGTAATGTCTCTTCCTTGGCTCTCGCTCTTGTCGTATGATGTTATGTAATTATAGATGAACTATTATTGTTATGTATATAGCATAATATCAATATTTATATAAGTTGCATTAGGTGAATGCTAATAATAATCGTTCGATTAAAATTCAAATTTTATATACAGTATCGTTGTATTTACGGTGAATTGGTAATTGATCAAGTTTAATTATGTTCAATAATGTCTTTCCGCGATAGTAATTACTTGAAATAAATAATGGTACAAATGTGTTTGCATGTTGTATTGCTGTCGAAGATTATAATCAACCTCAATGGTAAACTTAAATATTTCATAGTTCCCTTATCTTAAGTGAAGCTTGTTGGTGAATCAAATGCAATCTCGACATTTATAGTAACTGATTAAAAATGTTCTATTCTATTTCATCTCATTTTACATTTTATATTGAAAAGATATCCTAAAATATGATGCGTTCATGGAGGGCCAAATTAATAGACAATGACAATACGTATTTGAGACAAATGTACTAATTTGTAAAATCAAGTAGGCTTCAGCAATCACGCGTTTTAAAAGAGAATCCATGTATATATACATCTCTTTCTTCTTTATTAGTTGATAGAGATATCTATATAGACAATACACAGATAGATGCATTCATTTTATAATTCGCCGCCATAATAGTGAATGTGCAAGTAAACTTTTAACTTTACTCTATAAATATGGTGTACACTACGAATTTTTAAATACTTAATTACATTTGTAAGTCCTTTAATTATGAAATCGACTGTCTCGACCCCTTACTTATCGAAACAATTGTCAATTTTTTAGAATTTTCAATAACTTTTATTATATTGTGGAATTAACTAGAGACCGTTATTTTCATTTAAAAACGCTAATACATTATATATCATAATAGTAATGTCTCTTCCTTGGCTCTCGCTCTTGTCGTATGATGTTATGTAATTATAGATGAACTATTATTGTTATGTATATAGCATAATATCAATATTTATATAAGTTGCATTAGGTGAATGCTAATAATAATCGTTCGATTAAAATTCAAATTTTATATACAGTATCGTTGTATTTACGGTGAATTGGTAATTGATCAAGTTTAATTATGTTCAATAATGTCATTCCGCGATAGTAATTACTTGAAATAAATAATGGTACAAATGTGTTTGCATGTTGTATTGCTGTCGAAGATTATAATCAACCTCAATGGTAAACTTAAATATTTCATAGTTCCCTTATCTTAAGTGAAGCTTGTTGGTGAATCAAATGCAATCTCGACATTTATAGTAACTGATTAAAAATGTTCTATTCTATTTCATCTCATTTTACATTTTATATTGAAAAGATATCCTAAAATATGATGCGTTCATGGAGGGCCAAATTAATAGACAATGACAATATGTATTTGAGACAAATGTACTAATTTGTAAAATCAAGTAGGCTTCAGCAATCACGCGTTTTAAAAGAGAATCCATGTATATATACATCTCTTTCTTCTTTATTAGTTGATAGAGATATCTATATAGACAATACACAGATAGATGCATTCATTTTATAATTCGCCGCCATATATAAGAAAATAGTGAATGTGCAAGTAAACTTTTAACTTTACTCTATAAATATGGTGTACACTACGAATTTTTAAATACTTAATTACATTTGTAAGTCCTTTAATTATGAAATCGACTGTCTCGACCCCTTACTTATCGAAACAATTGTCAATTTTTTAGAATTTTCAATAACTTTTATTATATTGTGGAATTAACTAGAGACCGTTATTTTCATTTAAAAACGCTAATACATTATATATCATAATAGTAATGTCTCTTCCTTGGCTCTCGCTCTTGTCGTATGATGTTATGTAATTATAGATGAACTATTATTGTTATGTATATAACATAATATCAATATTTATATAAGTTGCATTAGGTGAATGCTAATAATAATCGTTCGATTAAAATTCAAATTTTATATACAGTATCGTTGTATTTACGGTGAATTGGTAATTGATCAAGTTTAATTATGTTCAATAATGTCATTCCGCGATAGTAATTACTTGAAATAAATAATGGTACAAATGTGTTTGCATGTTGTATTGCTGTCGAAGATTATAATCAACCTCAATGGTAAACTTAAATATTTCATAGTTCCCTTATCTTAAGTGAAGCTTGTTGGTGAATCAAATGCAATCTCGACATTTATAGTAACTGATTAAAAATGTTCTATTCTATTTCATCTCATTTTACATTTTATATTGAAAAGATATCCTAAAATATGATGCGTTCATGGAGGGCCAAATTAATAGACAATGACAATACGTATTTGAGACAAATGTACTAATTTGTAAAATCAAGTAGGCTTCAGCAATCACGCGTTTTAAAAGAGAATCCATGTATATATACATCTCTTTCTTCTTTATTAGTTGATAGAGATATCTATATAGACAATACACAGATAGATGCATTCATTTTATAATTCGCCGCCATAATAGTGAATGTGCAAGTAAACTTTTAACTTTACTCTATAAATATGGTGTACACTACGAATTTTTAAATACTTAATTACATTTGTAAGTCCTTTAATTATGAAATCGACTGTCTCGACCCCTTACTTATCGAAACAATTGTCAATTTTTTAGAATTTTCAATAACTTTTATTATATTGTGGAATTAACTAGAGACCGTTATTTTCATTTAAAAACGCTAATACATTATATATCATAATAGTAATGTCTCTTCCTTGGCTCTCGCTCTTGTCGTATGATGTTATGTAATTATAGATGAACTATTATTGTTATGTATATAGCATAATATCAATATTTATATAAGTTGCATTAGCTGAATGCTAATAATAATCGTTCGATTAAAATTCAAATTTTATATACAGTATCGTTGTATTTACGGTGAATTGGTAATTGATCAAGTTTAATTATGTTCAATAATGTCATTCCGCGATAGTAATTACTTGAAATAAATAATGGTACAAATGTGTTTGCATGTTGTATTGCTGTCGAAGATTATAATCAACCTCAATGGTAAACTTAAATATTTCATAGTTCCCTTATCTTAAGTGAAGCTTGTTGGTGAATCAAATGCAATCTCGACATTTATAGTAACTGATTAAAAATGTTCTATTCTATTTCATCTCATTTTACATTTTATATTGAAAAGATATCCTAAAATATGATGCGTTCATGGAGGGCCAAATTAATAGACAATGACAATATGTATTTGAGACAAATGTACTAATTTGTAAAATCAAGTAGGCTTCAGCAATCACGCGTTTTAAAAGAGAATCCATGTATATATACATCTCTTTCTTCTTTATTAGTTGATAGAGATATCTATATAGACAATACACAGATAGATGCATTCATTTTATAATTCGCCGCCATAATAGTGAATGTGCAAGTAAACTTTTAACTTTACTCTATAAATATGGTGTACACTACGAATTTTTAAATACTTAATTACATTTGTAAGTCCTTTAATTATGAAATCGACTGTCTCGACCCCTTACTTATCGAAACAATTCTCAATTTTTTAGAATTTTCAATAACTTTTATTATATTGTGGAATTAACTAGAGACCGTTATTTTCATTTAAAAACGCTAATACATTATATATCATAATAGTAATGTCTCTTCCTTGGCTCTCGCTCTTGTCGTATGATGTTATGTAATTATAGATGAACTATTATTGTTATGTATATAACATAATATCAATATTTATATAAGTTGCATTAGGTGAATGCTAATAATAATCGTTCGATTAAAATTCAAATTTTATATACAGTATCGTTGTATTTACGGTGAATTGGTAATTGATCAAGTTTAATTATGTTCAATAATGTCTTTCCGCGATAGTAATTACTTGAAATAAATAATGGTACAAATGTGTTTGCATGTTGTATTGCTGTCGAAGATTATAATCAACCTCAATGGTAAACTTAAATATTTCATAGTTCCCTTATCTTAAGTGAAGCTTGTTGGTGAATCAAATGCAATCTCGACATTTATAGTAACTGATTAAAAATGTTCTATTCTATTTCATCTCATTTTACATTTTATATTGAAAAGATATCCTAAAATATGATGCGTTCATGGAGGGCCAAATTAATAGACAATGACAATACGTATTTGAGACAAATGTACTAATTTGTAAAATCAAGTAGGCTTCAGCAATCACGCGTTTTAAAAGAGAATCCATGTATATATACATCTCTTTCTTCTTTATTAGTTGATAGAGATATCTATATAGACAATACACAGATAGATGCATTCATTTTATAATTCGCCGCCATAATAGTGAATGTGCAAGTAAACTTTTAACTTTACTCTATAAATATGGTGTACACTACGAATTTTTAAATACTTAATTACATTTGTAAGTCCTTTAATTATGAAATCGACTGTCTCGACCCCTTACTTATCGAAACAATTGTCAATTTTTTAGAATTTTCAATAACTTTTATTATATTGTGGAATTAACTAGAGACCGTTATTTTCATTTAAAAACGCTAATACATTATATATCATAATAGTAATGTCTCTTCCTTGGCTCTCGCTCTTGTCGTATGATGTTATGTAATTATAGATGAACTATTATTGTTATGTATATAGCATAATATCAATATTTATATAAGTTGCATTAGCTGAATGCTAATAATAATCGTTCGATTAAAATTCAAATTTTATATACAGTATCGTTGTATTTACGGTGAATTGGTAATTGATCAAGTTTAATTATGTTCAATAATGTCATTCCGCGATAGTAATTACTTGAAATAAATAATGGTACAAATGTGTTTGCATGTTGTATTGCTGTCGAAGATTATAATCAACCTCAATGGTAAACTTAAATATTTCATAGTTCCCTTATCTTAAGTGAAGCTTGTTGGTGAATCAAATGCAATCTCGACATTTATAGTAACTGATTAAAAATGTTCTATTCTATTTCATCTCATTTTACATTTTATATTGAAAAGATATCCTAAAATATGATGCGTTCATGGAGGGCCAAATTAATAGACAATGACAATATGTATTTGAGACAAATGTACTAATTTGTAAAATCAAGTAGGCTTCAGCAATCACGCGTTTTAAAAGAGAATCCATGTATATATACATCTCTTTCTTCTTTATTAGTTGATAGAGATATCTATATAGACAATACACAGATAGATGCATTCATTTTATAATTCGCCGCCATAATAGTGAATGTGCAAGTAAACTTTTAACTTTACTCTATAAATATGGTGTACACTACGAATTTTTAAATACTTAATTACATTTGTAAGTCCTTTAATTATGAAATCGACTGTCTCGACCCCTTACTTATCGAAACAATTCTCAATTTTTTAGAATTTTCAATAACTTTTATTATATTGTGGAATTAACTAGAGACCGTTATTTTCATTTAAAAACGCTAATACATTATATATCATAATAGTAATGTCTCTTCCTTGGCTCTCGCTCTTGTCGTATGATGTTATGTAATTATAGATGAACTATTATTGTTATGTATATAGCATAATATCAATATTTATATAAGTTGCATTAGGTGAATGCTAATAATAATCGTTCGATTAAAATTCAAATTTTATATACAGTATCGCTGTATTTACGGTGAATTGGTAATTGATCAAGTTTAATTATGTTCAATAATGTCTTTCCGCGATAGTAATTACTTGAAATAAATAATGGTACAAATGTGTTTGCATGTTGTATTGCTGTCGAAGATTATAATCAACCTCAATGGTAAACTTAAATATTTCATAGTTCCCTTATCTTAAGTGAAGCTTGTTGGTGAATCAAATGCAATCTCGACATTTATAGTAACTGATTAAAAATGTTCTATTCTATTTCATCTCATTTTACATTTTATATTGAAAAGATATCCTAAAATATGATGCGTTCATGGAGGGCCAAATTAATAGACAATGACAATACGTATTTGAGACAAATGTACTAATTTGTAAAATCAAGTAGGCTTCAGCAATCACGCGTTTTAAAAGAGAATCCATGTATATATACATCTCTTTCTTCTTTATTAGTTGATAGAGATATCTATATAGACAATACACAGATAGATGCATTCATTTTATAATTCGCCGCCATAATAGTGAATGTGCAAGTAAACTTTTAACTTTACTCTATAAATATGGTGTACACTACGAATTTTTAAATACTTAATTACATTTGTAAGTCCTTTAATTATGAAATCGACTGTCTCGACCCCTTACTTATCGAAACAATTGTCAATTTTTTAGAATTTTCAATAACTTTTATTATATTGTGGAATTAACTAGAGACCGTTATTTTCATTTAAAAACGCTAATACATTATATATCATAATAGTAATGTCTCTTCCTTGGCTCTCGCTCTTGTCGTATGATGTTATGTAATTATAGATGAACTATTATTGTTATGTATATAGCATAATATCAATATTTATATAAGTTGCATTAGGTGAATGCTAATAATAATCGTTCGATTAAAATTCAAATTTTATATACAGTATCGTTGTATTTACGGTGAATTGGTAATTGATCAAGTTTAATTATGTTCAATAATGTCATTCCGCGATAGTAATTACTTGAAATAAATAATGGTACAAATGTGTTTGCATGTTGTATTGCTGTCGAAGATTATAATCAACCTCAATGGTAAACTTAAATATTTCATAGTTCCCTTATCTTAAGTGAAGCTTGTTGGTGAATCAAATGCAATCTCGACATTTATAGTAACTGATTAAAAATGTTCTATTCTATTTCATCTCATTTTACATTTTATATTGAAAAGATATCCTAAAATATGATGCGTTCATGGAGGGCCAAATTAATAGACAATGACAATATGTATTTGAGACAAATGTACTAATTTGTAAAATCAAGTAGGCTTCAGCAATCACGCGTTTTAAAAGAGAATCCATGTATATATACATCTCTTTCTTCTTTATTAGTTGATAGAGATATCTATATAGACAATACACAGATAGATGCATTCATTTTATAATTCGCCGCCATATATAAGAAAATAGTGAATGTGCAAGTAAACTTTTAACTTTACTCTATAAATATGGTGTACACTACGAATTTTTAAATACTTAATTACATTTGTAAGTCCTTTAATTATGAAATCGACTGTCTCGACCCCTTACTTATCGAAACAATTGTCAATTTTTTAGAATTTTCAATAACTTTTATTATATTGTGGAATTAACTAGAGACCGTTATTTTCATTTAAAAACGCTAATACATTATATATCATAATAGTAATGTCTCTTCCTTGGCTCTCGCTCTTGTCGTATGATGTTATGTAATTATAGATGAACTATTATTGTTATGTATATAACATAATATCAATATTTATATAAGTTGCATTAGGTGAATGCTAATAATAATCGTTCGATTAAAATTCAAATTTTATATACAGTATCGTTGTATTTACGGTGAATTGGTAATTGATCAAGTTTAATTATGTTCAATAATGTCTTTCCGCGATAGTAATTACTTGAAATAAATAATGGTACAAATGTGTTTGCATGTTGTATTGCTGTCGAAGATTATAATCAACCTCAATGGTAAACTTAAATATTTCATAGTTCCCTTATCTTAAGTGAAGCTTGTTGGTGAATCAAATGCAATCTCGACATTTATAGTAACTGATTAAAAATGTTCTATTCTATTTCATCTCATTTTACATTTTATATTGAAAAGATATCCTAAAATATGATGCGTTCATGGAGGGCCAAATTAATAGACAATGACAATACGTATTTGAGACAAATGTACTAATTTGTAAAATCAAGTAGGCTTCAGCAATCACGCGTTTTAAAAGAGAATCCATGTATATATACATCTCTTTCTTCTTTATTAGTTGATAGAGATATCTATATAGACAATACACAGATAGATGCATTCATTTTATAATTCGCCGCCATAATAGTGAATGTGCAAGTAAACTTTTAACTTTACTCTATAAATATGGTGTACACTACGAATTTTTAAATACTTAATTACATTTGTAAGTCCTTTAATTATGAAATCGACTGTCTCGACCCCTTACTTATCGAAACAATTCTCAATTTTTTAGAATTTTCAATAACTTTTATTATATTGTGGAATTAACTAGAGACCGTTATTTTCATTTAAAAACGCTAATACATTATATATCATAATAGTAATGTCTCTTCCTTGGCTCTCGCTCTTGTCGTATGATGTTATGTAATTATAGATGAACTATTATTGTTATGTATATAGCATAATATCAATATTTATATAAGTTGCATTAGGTGAATGCTAATAATAATCGTTCGATTAAAATTCAAATTTTATATACAGTATCGTTGTATTTACGGTGAATTGGTAATTGATCAAGTTTAATTATGTTCAATAATGTCATTCCGCGATAGTAATTACTTGAAATAAATAATGGTACAAATGTGTTTGCATGTTGTATTGCTGTCGAAGATTATAATCAACCTCAATGGTAAACTTAAATATTTCATAGTTCCCTTATTTTAAGTGAAGCTTGTTGGTGAATCAAATGCAATCTCGACATTTATAGTAACTGATTAAAAATGTTCTATTCTATTTCATCTCATTTTACATTTTATATTGAGAAGATATCCTAAAATATGATGCGTTCATGGAGGGCCAAATTAATAGACAATGACAATATGTATTTGAGACAAATGTACTAATTTGTAAAATCAAGTAGGCTTCAGCAATCACGCGTTTTAAAAGAGAATCCATGTATATATACATCTCTTTCTTCTTTATTAGTTGATAGAGATATCTATATAGACAATACACAGATAGATGCATTCATTTTATAATTCGCCGCCATATATAAGAAAATAGTGAATGTGCAAGTAAACTTTTAACTTTACTCTATAAATATGGTGTACACTACGAATTTTTAAATACTTAATTACATTTGTAAGTCCTTTAATTATGAAATCGACTGTCTCGACCCCTTACTTATCGAAACAATTGTCAATTTTTTAGAATTTTCAATAACTTTTATTATATTGTGGAATTAACTAGAGACCGTTATTTTCATTTAAAAACGCTAATACATTATATATCATAATAGTAATGTCTCTTCCTTGGCTCTCGCTCTTGTCGTATGATGTTATGTAATTATAGATGAACTATTATTGTTATGTATATAGCATAATATCAATATTTATATAAGTTGCATTAGCTGAATGCTAATAATAATCGTTCGATTAAAATTCAAATTTTATATACAGTATCGTTGTATTTACGGTGAATTGGTAATTGATCAAGTTTAATTATGTTCAATAATGTCTTTCCGCGATAGTAATTACTTGAAATAAATAATGGTACAAATGTGTTTGCATGTTGTATTGCTGTCGAAGATTATAATCAACCTCAATGGTAAACTTAAATATTTCATAGTTCCCTTATCTTAAGTGAAGCTTGTTGGTGAATCAAATGCAATCTCGACATTTATAGTAACTGATTAAAAATGTTCTATTCTATTTCATCTCATTTTACATTTTATATTGAAAAGATATCCTAAAATATGATGCGTTCATGGAGGGCCAAATTAATAGACAATGACAATACGTATTTGAGACAAATGTACTAATTTGTAAAATCAAGTAGGCTTCAGCAATCACGCGTTTTAAAAGAGAATCCATGTATATATACATCTCTTTCTTCTTTATTAGTTGATAGAGATATCTATATAGACAATACACAGATAGATGCATTCATTTTATAATTCGCCGCCATAATAGTGAATGTGCAAGTAAACTTTTAACTTTACTCTATAAATATGGTGTACACTACGAATTTTTAAATACTTAATTACATTTGTAAGTCCTTTAATTATGAAATCGACTGTCTCGACCCCTTACTTATCAAAACAATTCTCAATTTTTTAGAATTTTCAATAACTTTTATTATATTGTGGAATTAACTAGAGACCGTTATTTTCATTTAAAAACGCTAATACATTATATATCATAATAGTAATGTCTCTTCCTTGGCTCTCGCTCTTGTCGTATGATGTTATGTAATTATAGATGAACTATTATTGTTATGTATATAGCATAATATCAATATTTATATAAGTTGCATTAGGTGAATGCTAATAATAATCGTTCGATTAAAATTCAAATTTTATATACAGTATCGTTGTATTTACGGTGAATTGGTAATTGATCAAGTTTAATTATGTTCAATAATGTCATTCCGCGATAGTAATTACTTGAAATAAATAATGGTACAAATGTGTTTGCATGTTGTATTGCTGTCGAAGATTATAATCAACCTCAATGGTAAACTTAAATATTTCATAGTTCCCTTATCTTAAGTGAAGCTTGTTGGTGAATCAAATGCAATCTCGACATTTATAGTAACTGATTAAAAATGTTCTATTCTATTTCATCTCATTTTACATTTTATATTGAGAAGATATCCTAAAATATGATGCGTTCATGGAGGGCCAAATTAATAGACAATGACAATATGTATTTGAGACAAATGTACTAATTTGTAAAATCAAGTAGGCTTCAGCAATCACGCGTTTTAAAAGAGAATCCATGTATATATACATCTCTTTCTTCTTTATTAGTTGATAGAGATATCTATATAGACAATACACAGATAGATGCATTCATTTTATAATTCGCCGCCATATATAAGAAAATAGTGAATGTGCAAGTAAACTTTTAACTTTACTCTATAAATATGGTGTACACTACGAATTTTTAAATACTTAATTACATTTGTAAGTCCTTTAATTATGAAATCGACTGTCTCGACCCCTTACTTATCGAAACAATTGTCAATTTTTTAGAATTTTCAATAACTTTTATTATATTGTGGAATTAACTAGAGACCGTTATTTTCATTTAAAAACGCTAATACATTATATATCATAATAGTAATGTCTCTTCCTTGGCTCTCGCTCTTGTCGTATGATGTTATGTAATTATAGATGAACTATTATTGTTATGTATATAGCATAATATCAATATTTATATAAGTTGCATTAGGTGAATGCTAATAATAATCGTTCGATTAAAATTCAAATTTTATATACAGTATCGTTGTATTTACGGTGAATTGGTAATTGATCAAGTTTAATTATGTTCAATAATGTCTTTCCGCGATAGTAATTACTTGAAATAAATAATGGTACAAATGTGTTTGCATGTTGTATTGCTGTCGAAGATTATAATCAACCTCAATGGTAAACTTAAATATTTCATAGTTCCCTTATCTTAAGTGAAGCTTGTTGGTGAATCAAATGCAATCTCGACATTTATAGTAACTGATTAAAAATGTTCTATTCTATTTCATCTCATTTTACATTTTATATTGAAAAGATATCCTAAAATATGATGCGTTCATGGAGGGCCAAATTAATAGACAATGACAATACGTATTTGAGACAAATGTACTAATTTGTAAAATCAAGTAGGCTTCAGCAATCACGCGTTTTAAAAGAGAATCCATGTATATATACATCTCTTTCTTCTTTATTAGTTGATAGAGATATCTATATAGACAATACACAGATAGATGCATTCATTTTATAATTCGCCGCCATAATAGTGAATGTGCAAGTAAACTTTTAACTTTACTCTATAAATATGGTGTACACTACGAATTTTTAAATACTTAATTACATTTGTAAGTCCTTTAATTATGAAATCGACTGTCTCGACCCCTTACTTATCAAAACAATTCTCAATTTTTTAGAATTTTCAATAACTTTTATTATATTGTGGAATTAACTAGAGACCGTTATTTTCATTTAAAAACGCTAATACATTATATATCATAATAGTAATGTCTCTTCCTTGGCTCTCGCTCTTGTCGTATGATGTTATGTAATTATAGATGAACTATTATTGTTATGTATATAGCATAATATCAATATTTATATAAGTTGCATTAGGTGAATGCTAATAATAATCGTTCGATTAAAATTCAAATTTTATATACAGTATCGTTGTATTTACGGTGAATTGGTAATTGATCAAGTTTAATTATGTTCAATAATGTCTTTCCGCGATAGTAATTACTTGAAATAAATAATGGTACAAATGTGTTTGCATGTTGTATTGCTGTCGAAGATTATAATCAACCTCAATGGTAAACTTAAATATTTCATAGTTCCCTTATCTTAAGTGAAGCTTGTTGGTGAATCAAATGCAATCTCGACATTTATAGTAACTGATTAAAAATGTTCTATTCTATTTCATCTCATTTTACATTTTATATTGAAAAGATATCCTAAAATATGATGCGTTCATGGAGGGCCAAATTAATAGACAATGACAATACGTATTTGAGACAAATGTACTAATTTGTAAAATCAAGTAGGCTTCAGCAATCACGCGTTTTAAAAGAGAATCCATGTATATATACATCTCTTTCTTCTTTATTAGTTGATAGAGATATCTATATAGACAATACACAGATAGATGCATTCATTTTATAATTCGCCGCCATAATAGTGAATGTGCAAGTAAACTTTTAACTTTACTCTATAAATATGGTGTACACTACGAATTTTTAAATACTTAATTACATTTGTAAGTCCTTTAATTATGAAATCGACTGTCTCGACCCCTTACTTATCGAAACAATTGTCAATTTTTTAGAATTTTCAATAACTTTTATTATATTGTGGAATTAACTAGAGACCGTTATTTTCATTTAAAAACGCTAATACATTATATATCATAATAGTAATGTCTCTTCCTTGGCTCTCGCTCTTGTCGTATGATGTTATGTAATTATAGATGAACTATTATTGTTATGTATATAGCATAATATCAATATTTATATAAGTTGCATTAGGTGAATGCTAATAATAATCGTTCGATTAAAATTCAAATTTTATATACAGTATCGTTGTATTTACGGTGAATTGGTAATTGATCAAGTTTAATTATGTTCAATAATGTCATTCCGCGATAGTAATTACTTGAAATAAATAATGGTACAAATGTGTTTGCATGTTGTATTGCTGTCGAAGATTATAATCAACCTCAATGGTAAACTTAAATATTTCATAGTTCCCTTATCTTAAGTGAAGCTTGTTGGTGAATCAAATGCAATCTCGACATTTATAGTAACTGATTAAAAATGTTCTATTCTATTTCATCTCATTTTACATTTTATATTGAAAAGATATCCTAAAATATGATGCGTTCATGGAGGGCCAAATTAATAGACAATGACAATATGTATTTGAGACAAATGTACTAATTTGTAAAATCAAGTAGGCTTCAGCAATCACGCGTTTTAAAAGAGAATCCATGTATATATACATCTCTTTCTTCTTTATTAGTTGATAGAGATATCTATATAGACAATACACAGATAGATGCATTCATTTTATAATTCGCCGCCATATATAAGAAAATAGTGAATGTGCAAGTAAACTTTTAACTTTACTCTATAAATATGGTGTACACTACGAATTTTTAAATACTTAATTACATTTGTAAGTCCTTTAATTATGAAATCGACTGTCTCGACCCCTTACTTATCGAAACAATTGTCAATTTTTTAGAATTTTCAATAACTTTTATTATATTGTGGAATTAACTAGAGACCGTTATTTTCATTTAAAAACGCTAATACATTATATATCATAATAGTAATGTCTCTTCCTTGGCTCTCGCTCTTGTCGTATGATGTTATGTAATTATAGATGAACTATTATTGTTATGTATATAACATAATATCAATATTTATATAAGTTGCATTAGGTGAATGCTAATAATAATCGTTCGATTAAAATTCAAATTTTATATACAGTATCGTTGTATTTACGGTGAATTGGTAATTGATCAAGTTTAATTATGTTCAATAATGTCTTTCCGCGATAGTAATTACTTGAAATAAATAATGGTACAAATGTGTTTGCATGTTGTATTGCTGTCGAAGATTATAATCAACCTCAATGGTAAACTTAAATATTTCATAGTTCCCTTATCTTAAGTGAAGCTTGTTGGTGAATCAAATGCAATCTCGACATTTATAGTAACTGATTAAAAATGTTCTATTCTATTTCATCTCATTTTACATTTTATATTGAAAAGATATCCTAAAATATGATGCGTTCATGGAGGGCCAAATTAATAGACAATGACAATACGTATTTGAGACAAATGTACTAATTTGTAAAATCAAGTAGGCTTCAGCAATCACGCGTTTTAAAAGAGAATCCATGTATATATACATCTCTTTCTTCTTTATTAGTTGATAGAGATATCTATATAGACAATACACAGATAGATGCATTCATTTTATAATTCGCCGCCATAATAGTGAATGTGCAAGTAAACTTTTAACTTTACTCTATAAATATGGTGTACACTACGAATTTTTAAATACTTAATTACATTTGTAAGTCCTTTAATTATGAAATCGACTGTCTCGACCCCTTACTTATCGAAACAATTGTCAATTTTTTAGAATTTTCAATAACTTTTATTATATTGTGGAATTAACTAGAGACCGTTATTTTCATTTAAAAACGCTAATACATTATATATCATAATAGTAATGTCTCTTCCTTGGCTCTCGCTCTTGTCGTATGATGTTATGTAATTATAGATGAACTATTATTGTTATGTATATAGCATAATATCAATATTTATATAAGTTGCATTAGCTGAATGCTAATA
Organism: Galeruca laticollis; assembly: GCA_963921935.1. Classification (NCBI taxonomy): domain Eukaryota; kingdom Metazoa; phylum Arthropoda; class Insecta; order Coleoptera; family Chrysomelidae; genus Galeruca; species Galeruca laticollis. Next base: position 144,891,542 of record OY998181.1, read on the forward strand.
ATAATCGTTCGATTAAAATTCAAATTTTATATACAGTATCGTTGTATTTACGGTGAATTGGTAATTGATCAAGTTTAATTATGTTCAATAATGTCATTCCGCGATAGTAATTACTTGAAATAAATAATGGTACAAATGTGTTTGCATGTTGTATTGCTGTCGAAGATTATAATCAACCTCAATGGTAAACTTAAATATTTCATAGTTCCCTTATCTTAAGTGAAGCTTGTTGGTGAATCAAATGCAATCTCGACATTTATAGTAACTGATTAAAAATGTTCTATTCTATTTCATCTCATTTTACATTTTATATTGAAAAGATATCCTAAAATATGATGCGTTCATGGAGGGCCAAATTAATAGACAATGACAATATGTATTTGAGACAAATGTACTAATTTGTAAAATCAAGTAGGCTTCAGCAATCACGCGTTTTAAAAGAGAATCCATGTATATATACATCTCTTTCTTCTTTATTAGTTGATAGAGATATCTATATAGACAATACACAGATAGATGCATTCATTTTATAATTCGCCGCCATAATAGTGAATGTGCAAGTAAACTTTTAACTTTACTCTATAAATATGGTGTACACTACGAATTTTTAAATACTTAATTACATTTGTAAGTCCTTTAATTATGAAATCGACTGTCTCGACCCCTTACTTATCGAAACAATTCTCAATTTTTTAGAATTTTCAATAACTTTTATTATATTGTGGAATTAACTAGAGACCGTTATTTTCATTTAAAAACGCTAATACATTATATATCATAATAGTAATGTCTCTTCCTTGGCTCTCGCTCTTGTCGTATGATGTTATGTAATTATAGATGAACTATTATTGTTATGTATATAGCATAATATCAATATTTATATAAGTTGCATTAGGTGAATGCTAATAATAATCGTTCGATTAAAATTCAAATTTTATATACAGTATCGTTGTATTTACGGTGAATTGGTAATTGATCAAGTTTAATTATGTTCAATAATGTCTTTCCGCGATAGTAATTACTTGAAATAAATAATGGTACAAATGTGTTTGCATGTTGTATTGCTGTCGAAGATTATAATCAACCTCAATGGTAAACTTAAATATTTCATAGTTCCCTTATCTTAAGTGAAGCTTGTTGGTGAATCAAATGCAATCTCGACATTTATAGTAACTGATTAAAAATGTTCTATTCTATTTCATCTCATTTTACATTTTATATTGAAAAGATATCCTAAAATATGATGCGTTCATGGAGGGCCAAATTAATAGACAATGACAATACGTATTTGAGACAAATGTACTAATTTGTAAAATCAAGTAGGCTTCAGCAATCACGCGTTTTAAAAGAGAATCCATGTATATATACATCTCTTTCTTCTTTATTAGTTGATAGAGATATCTATATAGACAATACACAGATAGATGCATTCATTTTATAATTCGCCGCCATAATAGTGAATGTGCAAGTAAACTTTTAACTTTACTCTATAAATATGGTGTACACTACGAATTTTTAAATACTTAATTACATTTGTAAGTCCTTTAATTATGAAATCGACTGTCTCGACCCCTTACTTATCGAAACAATTCTCAATTTTTTAGAATTTTCAATAACTTTTATTATATTGTGGAATTAACTAGAGACCGTTATTTTCATTTAAAAACGCTAATACATTATATATCATAATAGTAATGTCTCTTCCTTGGCTCTCGCTCTTGTCGTATGATGTTATGTAATTATAGATGAACTATTATTGTTATGTATATAGCATAATATCAATATTTATATAAGTTGCATTAGGTGAATGCTAATAATAATCGTTCGATTAAAATTCAAATTTTATATACAGTATCGTTGTATTTACGGTGAATTGGTAATTGATCAAGTTTAATTATGTTCAATAATGTCATTCCGCGATAGTAATTACTTGAAATAAATAATGGTACAAATGTGTTTGCATGTTGTATTGCTGTCGAAGATTATAATCAACCTCAATGGTAAACTTAAATATTTCATAGTTCCCTTATCTTAAGTGAAGCTTGTTGGTGAATCAAATGCAATCTCGACATTTATAGTAACTGATTAAAAATGTTCTATTCTATTTCATCTCATTTTACATTTTATATTGAGAAGATATCCTAAAATATGATGCGTTCATGGAGGGCCAAATTAATAGACAATGACAATATGTATTTGAGACAAATGTACTAATTTGTAAAATCAAGTAGGCTTCAGCAATCACGCGTTTTAAAAGAGAATCCATGTATATATACATCTCTTTCTTCTTTATTAGTTGATAGAGATATCTATATAGACAATACACAGATAGATGCATTCATTTTATAATTCGCCGCCATATATAAGAAAATAGTGAATGTGCAAGTAAACTTTTAACTTTACTCTATAAATATGGTGTACACTACGAATTTTTAAATACTTAATTACATTTGTAAGTCCTTTAATTATGAAATCGACTGTCTCGACCCCTTACTTATCGAAACAATTGTCAATTTTTTAGAATTTTCAATAACTTTTATTATATTGTGGAATTAACTAGAGACCGTTATTTTCATTTAAAAACGCTAATACATTATATATCATAATAGTAATGTCTCTTCCTTGGCTCTCGCTCTTGTCGTATGATGTTATGTAATTATAGATGAACTATTATTGTTATGTATATAGCATAATATCAATATTTATATAAGTTGCATTAGCTGAATGCTAATAATAATCGTTCGATTAAAATTCAAATTTTATATACAGTATCGTTGTATTTACGGTGAATTGGTAATTGATCAAGTTTAATTATGTTCAATAATGTCTTTCCGCGATAGTAATTACTTGAAATAAATAATGGTACAAATGTGTTTGCATGTTGTATTGCTGTCGAAGATTATAATCAACCTCAATGGTAAACTTAAATATTTCATAGTTCCCTTATCTTAAGTGAAGCTTGTTGGTGAATCAAATGCAATCTCGACATTTATAGTAACTGATTAAAAATGTTCTATTCTATTTCATCTCATTTTACATTTTATAAAGAAAAGATATCCTAAAATATGATGCGTTCATGGAGGGCCAAATTAATAGACAATGACAATACGTATTTGAGACAAATGTACTAATTTGTAAAATCAAGTAGGCTTCAGCAATCACGCGTTTTAAAAGAGAATCCATGTATATATACATCTCTTTCTTCTTTATTAGTTGATAGAGATATCTATATAGACAATACACAGATAGATGCATTCATTTTATAATTCGCCGCCATAATAGTGAATGTGCAAGTAAACTTTTAACTTTACTCTATAAATATGGTGTACACTACGAATTTTTAAATACTTAATTACATTTGTAAGTCCTTTAATTATGAAATCGACTGTCTCGACCCCTTACTTATCAAAACAATTCTCAATTTTTTAGAATTTTCAATAACTTTTATTATATTGTGGAATTAACTAGAGACCGTTATTTTCATTTAAAAACGCTAATACATTATATATCATAATAGTAATGTCTCTTCCTTGGCTCTCGCTCTTGTCGTATGATGTTATGTAATTATAGATGAACTATTATTGTTATGTATATAGCATAATATCAATATTTATATAAGTTGCATTAGGTGAATGCTAATAATAATCGTTCGATTAAAATTCAAATTTTATATACAGTATCGTTGTATTTACGGTGAATTGGTAATTGATCAAGTTTAATTATGTTCAATAATGTCATTCCGCGATAGTAATTACTTGAAATAAATAATGGTACAAATGTGTTTGCATGTTGTATTGCTGTCGAAGATTATAATCAACCTCAATGGTAAACTTAAATATTTCATAGTTCCCTTATCTTAAGTGAAGCTTGTTGGTGAATCAAATGCAATCTCGACATTTATAGTAACTGATTAAAAATGTTCTATTCTATTTCATCTCATTTTACATTTTATATTGAGAAGATATCCTAAAATATGATGCGTTCATGGAGGGCCAAATTAATAGACAATGACAATATGTATTTGAGACAAATGTACTAATTTGTAAAATCAAGTAGGCTTCAGCAATCACGCGTTTTAAAAGAGAATCCATGTATATATACATCTCTTTCTTCTTTATTAGTTGATAGAGATATCTATATAGACAATACACAGATAGATGCATTCATTTTATAATTCGCCGCCATATATAAGAAAATAGTGAATGTGCAAGTAAACTTTTAACTTTACTCTATAAATATGGTGTACACTACGAATTTTTAAATACTTAATTACATTTGTAAGTCCTTTAATTATGAAATCGACTGTCTCGACCCCTTACTTATCGAAACAATTGTCAATTTTTTAGAATTTTCAATAACTTTTATTATATTGTGGAATTAACTAGAGACCGTTATTTTCATTTAAAAACGCTAATACATTATATATCATAATAGTAATGTCTCTTCCTTGGCTCTCGCTCTTGTCGTATGATGTTATGTAATTATAGATGAACTATTATTGTTATGTATATAGCATAATATCAATATTTATATAAGTTGCATTAGGTGAATGCTAATAATAATCGTTCGATTAAAATTCAAATTTTATATACAGTATCGTTGTATTTACGGTGAATTGGTAATTGATCAAGTTTAATTATGTTCAATAATGTCTTTCCGCGATAGTAATTACTTGAAATAAATAATGGTACAAATGTGTTTGCATGTTGTATTGCTGTCGAAGATTATAATCAACCTCAATGGTAAACTTAAATATTTCATAGTTCCCTTATCTTAAGTGAAGCTTGTTGGTGAATCAAATGCAATCTCGACATTTATAGTAACTGATTAAAAATGTTCTATTCTATTTCATCTCATTTTACATTTTATATTGAAAAGATATCCTAAAATATGATGCGTTCATGGAGGGCCAAATTAATAGACAATGACAATACGTATTTGAGACAAATGTACTAATTTGTAAAATCAAGTAGGCTTCAGCAATCACGCGTTTTAAAAGAGAATCCATGTATATATACATCTCTTTCTTCTTTATTAGTTGATAGAGATATCTATATAGACAATACACAGATAGATGCATTCATTTTATAATTCGCCGCCATAATAGTGAATGTGCAAGTAAACTTTTAACTTTACTCTATAAATATGGTGTACACTACGAATTTTTAAATACTTAATTACATTTGTAAGTCCTTTAATTATGAAATCGACTGTCTCGACCCCTTACTTATCAAAACAATTCTCAATTTTTTAGAATTTTCAATAACTTTTATTATATTGTGGAATTAACTAGAGACCGTTATTTTCATTTAAAAACGCTAATACATTATATATCATAATAGTAATGTCTCTTCCTTGGCTCTCGCTCTTGTCGTATGATGTTATGTAATTATAGATGAACTATTATTGTTATGTATATAGCATAATATCAATATTTATATAAGTTGCATTAGGTGAATGCTAATAATAATCGTTCGATTAAAATTCAAATTTTATATACAGTATCGTTGTATTTACGGTGAATTGGTAATTGATCAAGTTTAATTATGTTCAATAATGTCATTCCGCGATAGTAATTACTTGAAATAAATAATGGTACAAATGTGTTTGCATGTTGTATTGCTGTCGAAGATTATAATCAACCTCAATGGTAAACTTAAATATTTCATAGTTCCCTTATCTTAAGTGAAGCTTATTGGTGAATCAAATGCAATCTCGACATTTATAGTAACTGATTAAAAATGTTCTATTCTATTTCATCTCATTTTACATTTTATATTGAAAAGATATCCTAAAATATGATGCGTTCATGGAGGGCCAAATTAATAGACAATGACAATATGTATTTGAGACAAATGTACTAATTTGTAAAATCAAGTAGGCTTCAGCAATCACGCGTTTTAAAAGAGAATCCATGTATATATACATCTCTTTCTTCTTTATTAGTTGATAGAGATATCTATATAGACAATACACAAATAGATGCATTCATTTTATAATTCGCCGCCATATATAAGAAAATAGTGAATGTGCAAGTAAACTTTTAACTTTACTCTATAAATATGGTGTACACTACGAATTTTTAAATACTTAATTACATTTGTAAGTCCTTTAATTATGAAATCGACTGTCTCGACCCCTTACTTATCGAAACAATTGTCAATTTTTTAGAATTTTCAATAACTTTTATTATATTGTGGAATTAACTAGAGACCGTTATTTTCATTTAAAAACGCTAATACATTATATATCATAATAGTAATGTCTCTTCCTTGGCTCTCGCTCTTGTCGTATGATGTTATGTAATTATAGATGAACTATTATTGTTATGTATATAGCATAATATCAATATTTATATAAGTTGCATTAGGTGAATGCTAATAATAATCGTTCGATTAAAATTCAAATTTTATATACAGTATCGTTGTATTTACGGTGAATTGGTAATTGATCAAGTTTAATTATGTTCAATAATGTCATTCCGCGATAGTAATTACTTGAAATAAATAATGGTACAAATGTGTTTGCATGTTGTATTGCTGTCGAAGATTATAATCAACCTCAATGGTAAACTTAAATATTTCATAGTTCCCTTATCTTAAGTGAAGCTTATTGGTGAATCAAATGCAATCTCGACATTTATAGTAACTGATTAAAAATGTTCTATTCTATTTCATCTCATTTTACATTTTATATTGAAAAGATATCCTAAAATATGATGCGTTCATGGAGGGCCAAATTAATAGACAATGACAATATGTATTTGAGACAAATGTACTAATTTGTAAAATCAAGTAGACTTCAGCAATCACGCGTTTTAAAAGAGAATCCATGTATATATACATCTCTTTCTTCTTTATTAGTTGATAGAGATATCTATATAGACAATACACAGATAGATGCATTCATTTTATAATTCGCCGCCATATATAAGAAAATAGTGAATGTGCAAGTAAACTTTTAACTTTACTCTATAAATATGGTGTACACTACGAATTTTTAAATACTTAATTACATTTGTAAGTCCTTTAATTATGAAATCGACTGTCTCGACCCCTTACTTATCGAAACAATTGTCAATTTTTTAGAATTTTCAATAACTTTTATTATATTGTGGAATTAACTAGAGACCGTTATTTTCATTTAAAAACGCTAATACATTATATATCATAATAGTAATGTCTCTTCCTTGGCTCTCGCTCTTGTCGTATGATGTTATGTAATTATAGATGAACTATTATTGTTATGTATATAGCATAATATCAATATTTATATAAGTTGCATTAGGTGAATGCTAATAATAATCGTTCGATTAAAATTCAAATTTTATATACAGTATCGTTGTATTTACGGTGAATTGGTAATTGATCAAGTTTAATTATGTTCAATAATGTCATTCCGCGATAGTAATTACTTGAAATAAATAATGGTACAAATGTGTTTGCATGTTGTATTGCTGTCGAAGATTATAATCAACCTCAATGGTAAACTTAAATATTTCATAGTTCCCTTATCTTAAGTGAAGCTTGTTGGTGAATCAAATGCAATCTCGACATTTATAGTAACTGATTAAAAATGTTCTATTCTATTTCATCTCATTTTACATTTTATATTGAAAAGATATCCTAAAATATGATGCGTTCATGGAGGGCCAAATTAATAGACAATGACAATATGTATTTGAGACAAATGTACTAATTTGTAAAATCAAGTAGGCTTCAGCAATCACGCGTTTTAAAAGAGAATCCATGTATATATACATCTCTTTCTTCTTTATTAGTTGATAGAGATATCTATATAGACAATACACAGATAGATGCATTCATTTTATAATTCGCCGCCATATATAAGAAAATAGTGAATGTGCAAGTAAACTTTTAACTTTACTCTATAAATATGGTGTACACTACGAATTTTTAAATACTTAATTACATTTGTAAGTCCTTTAATTATGAAATCGACTGTCTCGACCCCTTATTTATCGAAACAATTGTCAATTTTTTAGAATTTTCAATAACTTTTATTATATTGTGGAATTAACTAGAGACCGTTATTTTCATTTAAAAACGCTAATACATTATATATCATAATAGTAATGTCTCTTCCTTGGCTCTCGCTCTTGTCGTATGATGTTATGTAATTATAGATGAACTATTATTGTTATGTATATAGCATAATATCAATATTTATATAAGTTGCATTAGGTGAATGCTAATAATAATCGTTCGATTAAAATTCAAATTTTATATACAGTATCGTTGTATTTACGGTGAATTGGTAATTGATCAAGTTTAATTATGTTCAATAATGTCATTCCGCGATAGTAATTACTTGAAATAAATAATGGTACAAATGTGTTTGCATGTTGTATTGCTGTCGAAGATTATAATCAACCTCAATGGTAAACTTAAATATTTCATAGTTCCCTTATCTTAAGTGAAGCTTGTTGGTGAATCAAACGCAATCTCGACATTTATAGTAACTGATTAAAAATGTTCTATTCTATTTCATCTCATTTTACATTTTATATTGAAAAGATATCCTAAAATATGATGCGTTCATGGAGGGCCAAATTAATAGACAATGACAATATGTATTTGAGACAAATGTACTTATTTGTAAAATCAAGTAGGCTTCAGCAATCACGCGTTTTAAAAGAGAATCCATGTATATATACATCTCTTTCTTCTTTATTAGTTGATAGAGATATCTATATAGACAATACACAGATAGATGCATTCATTTTATAATTCGCCGCCATATATAAGAAAATAGTGAATGTGCAAGTAAACTTTTAACTTTACTCTATAAATATGGTGTACACTACGAATTTTTAAATACTTAATTACATTTGTAAGTCCTTTAATTATGAAATCGACTGTCTCGACCCCTTACTTATCGAAACAATTGTCAATTTTTTAGAATTTTCAATAACTTTTATTATATTGTGGAATTAACTAGAGACCGTTATTTTCATTTAAAAACGCTAATACATTATATATCATAATAGTAATGTCTCTTCCTTGGCTCTCGCTCTTGTCGTATGATGTTATGTAATTATAGATGAACTATTATTGTTATGTATATAGCATATCAATATTTATATAAGTTGCATTAGGTGAATGCTAATAATAATCGTTCGATTAAAATTCAAATTTTATATACAGTATCGTTGTATTTACGGTGAATTGGTAATTGATCAAGTTTAATTATGTTCAATAATGTCATTCCGCGATAGTAATTACTTGAAATAAATAATGGTACAAATGTGTTTGCATGTTGTATTGCTGTCGAAGATTATAATCAACCTCAATGGTAAACTTAAATATTTCATAGTTCCCTTATCTTAAGTGAAGCTTGTTGGTGAATCAAATGCAATCTCGACATTTATAGTAACTGATTAAAAATGTTCTATTCTATTTCATCTCATTTTACATTTTATATTGAAAAGATATCCTAAAATATGATGCGTTCATGGAGGGCCAAATTAATAGACAATGACAATATGTATTTGAGACAAATGTACTAATTTGTAAAATCAAGTAGGCTTCAGCAATCACGCGTTTTAAAAGAGAATCCATGTATATATATACATCTCTTTCTTCTTTATTAGTTGATAGAGATATCTATATAGACAATACACAGATAGATGCATTCATTTTATAATTCGCCGCCATATATAAGAAAATAGTGAATGTGCAAGTAAACTTTTAACTTTACTCTATAAATATGGTGTACACTACGAATTTTTAAATACTTAATTACATTTGTAAGTCCTTTAATTATGAAATCGACTGTCTCGACCCCTTATTTATCGAAACAATTGTCAATTTTTTAGAATTTTCAATAACTTTTATTATATTGTGGAATTAACTAGAGACCGTTATTTTCATTTAAAAACGCTAATACATTATATATCATAATAGTAATGTCTCTTCCTTGGCTCTCGCTCTTGTCGTATGATGTTATGTAATTATAGATGAACTATTATTGTTATGTATATAGCATAATATCAATATTTATATAAGTTGCATTAGGTGAATGCTAATAATAATCGTTCGATTAAAATTCAAATTTTATATACAGTATCGTTGTATTTACGGTGAATTGGTAATTGATCAAGTTTAATTATGTTCAATAATGTCATTCCGCGATAGTAATTACTTGAAATAAATAATGGTACAAATGTGTTTGCATGTTGTATTGCTGTCGAAGATTATAATCAACCTCAATGGTAAACTTAAATATTTCATAGTTCCCTTATCTTAAGTGAAGCTTATTGGTGAATCAAATGCAATCTCGACATTTATAGTAACTGATTAAAAATGTTCTATTCTATTTCATCTCATTTTATATTTTATATTGAAAAGATATCCTAAAATATGATGCGTTCATGGAGGGCCAAATTAATAGACAATGACAATATGTATTTGAGACAAATGTACTAATTTGTAAAATCAAGTAGGCTTCAGCAATCACGCGTTTTAAAAGAGAATCCATGTATATATACATCTCTTTCTTCTTTATTAGTTGATAGAGATATCTATATAGACAATACACAGATAGATGCATTCATTTTATAATTCGCCGCCATAATAGTGAATGTGCAAGTAAACTTTTAACTTTACTCTATAAATATGGTGTACACTACGAATTTTTAAATACTTAATTACATTTGTAAGTCCTTTAATTATGAAATCGACTGTCTCGACCCCTTACTTATCGAAACAATTGTCAATTTTTTAGAATTTTCAATAACTTTTATTATATTGTGGAATTAACTAGAGACCGTTATTTTCATTTAAAAACGCTAATACATTATATATCATAATAGTAATGTCTCTTCCTTGGCTCTCGCTCTTGTCGTATGATGTTATGTAATTATAGATGAACTATTATTGTTATGTATATAGCATAATATCAATATTTATATACGTTGCATTAGGTGAATGCTAATAATAATCGTTCGATTAAAATTCAAATTTTATATACAGTATCGTTGTATTTACGGTGAATTGGTAATTGATCAAGTTTAATTATGTTCAATAATGTCATTCCGCGATAGTAATTACTTGAAATAAATAATGGTACAAATGTGTTTGCATGTTGTATTGCTGTCGAAGATTATAATCAACCTCAATGGTAAACTTAAATATTTCATAGTTCCCTTATCTTAAGTGAAGCTTGTTGGTGAATCAAATGCAATCTCGACATTTATAGTAACTGATTAAAAATGTTCTATTCTATTTCATCTCATTTTACATTTTATATTGAAAAGATATCCTAAAATATGATGCGTTCATGGAGGGCCAAATTAATAGACAATGACAATATGTATTTGAGACAAATGTACTTATTTGTAAAATCAAGTAGGCTTCAGCAATCACGCGTTTTAAAAGAGAATCCATGTATATATACATCTCTTTCTTCTTTATTAGTTGATAGAGATATCTATATAGACAATACACAGATAGATGCATTCATTTTATAATTCGCCGCCATATATAAGAAAATAGTGAATGTGCAAGTAAACTTTTAACTTTACTCTATAAATATGGTGTACACTACGAATTTTTAAATACTTAATTACATTTGTAAGTCCTTTAATTATGAAATCGACTGTCTCGACCCCTTACTTATCGAAACAATTGTCAATTTTTTAGAATTTTCAATAACTTTTATTATATTGTGGAATTAACTAGAGACCGTTATTTTCATTTAAAAACGCTAATACATTATATATCATAATAGTAATGTCTCTTCCTTGGCTCTCGCTCTTGTCGTATGATGTTATGTAATTATAGATGAACTATTATTGTTATGTATATAGCATAATATCAATATTTATATAAGTTGCATTAGGTGAATGCTAATAATAATCGTTCGATTAAAATTCAAATTTTATATACAGTATCGTTGTATTTACGGTGAATTGGTAATTGATCAAGTTTAATTATGTTCAATAATGTCATTCCGCGATAGTAATTACTTGAAATAAATAATGGTACAAATGTGTTTGCATGTTGTATTGCTGTCGAAGATTATAATCAACCTCAATGGTAAACTTAAATATTTCATAGTTCCCTTATCTTAAGTGAAGCTTGTTGGTGAATCAAATGCAATCTCGACATTTATAGTAACTGATTAAAAATGTTCTATTCTATTTCATCTCATTTTACATTTTATATTGAAAAGATATCCTAAAATATGATGCGTTCATGGAGGGCCAAATTAATAGACAATGACAATATGTATTTGAGACAAATGTACTAATTTGTAAAATCAAGTAGGCTTCAGCAATCACGCGTTTTAAAAGAGAATCCATTATATATACATCTCTTTCTTCTTTATTAGTTGATAGAGATATCTATATAGACAATACACAGATAGATGCATTCATTTTATAATTCGCCGCCATATATAAGAAAATAGTGAATGTGCAAGTAAACTTTTAACTTTACTCTATAAATATGGTGTACACTACGAATTTTTAAATACTTAATTACATTTGTAAGTCCTTTAATTATGAAATCGACTGTCTCGACCCCTTATTTATCGAAACAATTGTCAATTTTTTAGAATTTTCAATAACTTTTATTATATTGTGGAATTAACTAGAGACCGTTATTTTCATTTAAAAACGCTAATACATTATATATCATAATAGTAATGTCTCTTCCTTGGCTCTCGCTCTTGTCGTATGATGTTATGTAATTATAGATGAACTATTATTGTTATGTATATAGCATAATATCAATATTTATATAAGTTGCATTAGGTGAATGCTAATAATAATCGTTCGATTAAAAATCAAATTTTATATACAGTATCGTTGTATTTACGGTGAATTGGTAATTGATCAAGTTTAATTATGTTCAATAATGTCATTCCGCGATAGTAATTACTTGAAATAAATAATGGTACAAATGTGTTTGCATGTTGTATTGCTGTCGAAGATTATAATCAACCTCAATGGTAAACTTAAATATTTCATAGTTCCCTTATCTTAAGTGAAGCTTATTGGTGAATCAAATGCAATCTCGACATTTATAGTAACTGATTAAAAATGTTCTATTCTATTTCATCTCATTTTACATTTTATATTGAAAAGATATCCTAAAATATGATGCGTTCATGGAGGGCCAAATTAATAGACAATGACAATATGTATTTGAGACAAATGTACTAATTTGTAAAATCAAGTAGGCTTCAGCAATCACGCGTTTTAAAAGAGAATCCATGTATATATACATCTCTTTCTTCTTTATTAGTTGATAGAGATATCTATATAGACAATACACAGATAGATGCATTCATTTTATAATTCGCCGCCATAATAGTGAATGTGCAAGTAAACTTTTAACTTTACTCTATAAATATGGTGTACACTACGAATTTTTAAATACTTAATTACATTTGTAAGTCCTTTAATTATGAAATCGACTGTCTCGACCCCTTACTTATCGAAACAATTGTCAATTTTTTAGAATTTTCAATAACTTTTATTATATTGTGGAATTAACTAGAGACCGTTATTTTCATTTAAAAACGCTAATACATTATATATCATAATAGTAATGTCTCTTCCTTGGCTCTCGCTCTTGTCGTATGATGTTATGTAATTATAGATGAACTATTATTGTTATGTATATAGCATAATATCAATATTTATATAAGTTGCATTAGGTGAATGCTAATAATAATCGTTCGATTAAAATTCAAATTTTATATACAGTATCGTTGTATTTACGGTGAATTGGTAATTGATCAAGTTTAATTATGTTCAATAATGTCATTCCGCGATAGTAATTACTTGAAATAAATAATGGTACAAATGTGTTTGCATGTTGTATTGCTGTCGAAGATTATAATCAACCTCAATGGTAAACTTAAATATTTCATAGTTCCCTTATCTTAAGTGAAGCTTGTTGGTGAATCAAATGCAATCTCGACATTTATAGTAACTGATTAAAAATGTTCTATTCTATTTCATCTCATTTTACATTTTATATTGAAAAGATATCCTAAAATATGATGCGTTCATGGAGGGCCAAATTAATAGACAATGACAATATGTATTTGAGACAAATGTACTTATTTGTAAAATCAAGTAGGCTTCAGCAATCACGCGTTTTAAAAGAGAATCCATGTATATATACATCTCTTTCTTCTTTATTAGTTGATAGAGATATCTATATAGACAATACACAGATAGATGCATTCATTTTATAATTCGCCGCCATATATAAGAAAATAGTGAATGTGCAAGTAAACTTTTAACTTTACTCTATAAATATGGTGTACACTACGAATTTTTAAATACTTAATTACATTTGTAAGTCCTTTAATTATGAAATCGACTGTCTCGACCCCTTACTTATCGAAACAATTGTCAATTTTTTAGAATTTTCAATAACTTTTATTATATTGTGGAATTAACTAGAGACCGTTATTTTCATTTAAAAACGCTAATACATTATATATCATAATAGTAATGTCTCTTCCTTGGCTCTCGCTCTTGTCGTATGATGTTATGTAATTATAGATGAACTATTATTGTTATGTATATAGCATAATATCAATATTTATATAAGTTGCATTAGGTGAATGCTAATAATAATCGTTCGATTAAAATTCAAATTTTATATACAGTATCGTTGTATTTACGGTGAATTGGTAATTGATCAAGTTTAATTATGTTCAATAATGTCATTCCGCGATAGTAATTACTTGAAATAAATAATGGTACAAATGTGTTTGCATGTTGTATTGCTGTCGAAGATTATAATCAACCTCAATGGTAAACTTAAATATTTCATAGTTCCCTTATCTTAAGTGAAGCTTGTTGGTGAATCAAATGCAATCTCGACATTTATAGTAACTGATTAAAAATGTTCTATTCTATTTCATCTCATTTTACATTTTATATTGAAAAGATATCCTAAAATATGATGCGTTCATGGAGGGCCAAATTAATAGACAATGACAATATGTATTTGAGACAAATGTACTAATTTGTAAAATCAAGTAGGCTTCAGCAATCACGCGTTTTAAAAGAGAATCCATGTATATATACATCTCTTTCTTCTTTATTAGTTGATAGAGATATCTATATAGACAATACACAGATAGATGCATTCATTTTATAATTCGCCGCCATAATAGTGAATGTGAAAGGAAACTTTTAACTTTACTCTATAAATATGGTGTACACTACGAATTTTTAAATACTTAATTACATTTGTAAGTCCTTTAATTATGAAATCGACTGTCTCGACCCCTTACTTATCGAAACAATTGTCAATTTTTTAGAATTTTCAATAACTTTTATTATATTGTGGAATTAACTAGAGACCGTTATTTTCATTTAAAAACGCTAATACATTATATATCATAATAGTAATGTCTCTTCCTTGGCTCTCGCTCTTGTCGTATGATGTTATGTAATTATAGATGAACTATTATTGTTATGTATATAGCATAATATCAATATTTATATAAGTTGCATTAGGTGAATGCTAATAATAATCGTTCGATTAAAATTCAAATTTTATATACAGTATCGTTGTATTTACGGTGAATTGGTAATTGATCAAGTTTAATTATGTTCAATAATGTCATTCCGCGATAGTAATTACTTGAAATAAATAATGGTACAAATGTGTTTGCATGTTGTATTGCTGTCGAAGATTATAATCAACCTCAATGGTAAACTTAAATATTTCATAGTTCCCTTATCTTAAGTGAAGCTTGTTGGTGAATCAAATGCAATCTCGACATTTATAGTAACTGATTAAAAATGTTCTATTCTATTTCATCTCATTTTACATTTTATATTGAAAAGATATCCTAAAATATGATGCGTTCATGGAGGGCCAAATTAATAGACAATGACAATATGTATTTGAGACAAATGTACTAATTTGTAAAATCAAGTAGGCTTCAGCAATCACGCGTTTTAAAAGAGAATCCATGTATATATACATCTCTTTCTTCTTTATTAGTTGATAGAGATATCTATATAGACAATACACAGATAGATGCATTCATTTTATAATTCGCCGCCATAATAGTGAATGTGAAAGGAAACTTTTAACTTTACTCTATAAATATGGTGTACACTACGAATTTTTAAATACTTAATTACATTTGTAAGTCCTTTAATTATGAAATCGACTGTCTCGACCCCTTACTTATCGAAACAATTGTCAATTTTTTAGAATTTTCAATAACTTTTATTATATTGTGGAATTAACTAGAGACCGTTATTTTCATTTAAAAACGCTAATACATTATATATCATAATAGTAATGTCTCTTCCTTGGCTCTCGCTCTTGTCGTATGATGTTATGTAATTATAGATGAACTATTATTGTTATGTATATAGCATAATATCAATATTTATATAAGTTGCATTAGGTGAATGCTAATAATAATCGTTCGATTAAAATTCAAATTTTATATACAGTATCGTTGTATTTACGGTGAATTGGTAATTGATCAAGTTTAATTATGTTCAATAATGTCATTCCGCGATAGTAATTACTTGAAATAAATAATGGTACAAATGTGTTTGCATGTTGTATTGCTGTCGAAGATTATAATCAACCTCAATGGTAAACTTAAATATTTCATAGTTCCCTTATCTTAAGTGAAGCTTGTTGGTGAATCAAATGCAATCTCGACATTTATAGTAACTGATTAAAAATGTTCTATTCTATTTCATCTCATTTTACATTTTATATTGAAAAGATATCCTAAAATATGATGCGTTCATGGAGGGCCAAATTAATAGACAATGACAATATGTATTTGAGACAAATGTACTAATTTGTAAAATCAAGTAGGCTTCAGCAATCACGCGTTTTAAAAGAGAATCCATGTATATATACATCTCTTTCTTCTTTATTAGTTGATAGAGATATCTATATAGACAATACACAGATAGATGCATTCATTTTATAATTCGCCGCCATAATAGTGAATGTGAAAGGAAACTTTTAACTTTACTCTATAAATATGGTGTACACTACGAATTTTTAAATACTTAATTACATTTGTAAGTCCTTTAATTATGAAATCGACTGTCTCGACCCCTTACTTATCGAAACAATTGTCAATTTTTTAGAATTTTCAATAACTTTTATTATATTGTGGAATTAACTAGAGACCGTTATTTTCATTTAAAAACGCTAATACATTATATATCATAATAGTAATGTCTCTTCCTTGGCTCTCGCTCTTGTCGTATGATGTTATGTAATTATAGATGAACTATTATTGTTATGTATATAGCATAATATCAATATTTATATAAGTTGCATTAGGTGAATGCTAATAATAATCGTTCGATTAAAATTCAAATTTTATATACAGTATCGTTGTATTTACGGTGAATTGGTAATTGATCAAGTTTAATTATGTTCAATAATGTCATTCCGCGATAGTAATTACTTGAAATAAATAATGGTACAAATGTGTTTGCATGTTGTATTGCTGTCGAAGATTATAATCAACCTCAATGGTAAACTTAAATATTTCATAGTTCCCTTATCTTAAGTGAAGCTTGTTGGTGAATCAAATGCAATCTCGACATTTATAGTAACTGATTAAAAATGTTCTATTCTATTTCATCTCATTTTACATTTTATATTGAAAAGATATCCTAAAATATGATGCGTTCATGGAGGGCCAAATTAATAGACAATGACAATATGTATTTGAGACAAATGTACTAATTTGTAAAATCAAGTAGGCTTCAGCAATCACGCGTTTTAAAAGAGAATCCATGTATATATACATCTCTTTCTTCTTTATTAGTTGATAGAGATATCTATATAGACAATACACAGATAGATGCATTCATTTTATAATTCGCCGCCATATATAAGAAAATAGTGAATGTGCAAGTAAACTTTTAACTTTACTCTATAAATATGGTGTACACTACGAATTTTTAAATACTTAATTACATTTGTAAGTCCTTTAATTATGAAATCGACTGTCTCGACCCCTTATTTATCGAAACAATTGTCAATTTTTTAGAATTTTCAATAACTTTTATTATATTGTGGAATTAACTAGAGACCGTTATTTTCATTTAAAAACGCGAATACATTATATATCATAATAGTAATATCTCTTCCTTGGCTCTCGCTCTTGTCGTATGATGTTATGTAATTATAGATGAACTATTATTGTTATGTATATAGCATAATATCAATATTTATATAAGTTGCATTAGGTGAATGCTAATAATAATCGTTCGATTAAAATTCAAATTTTATATACAGTATCGTTGTATTTACGGTGAATTGGTAATTGATCAAGTTTAATTATGTTCAATAATGTCATTCCGCGATAGTAATTACTTGAAATAAATAATGGTACAAATGTGTTTGCATGTTGTATTGCTGTCGAAGATTATAATCAACCTCAATGGTAAACTTAAATATTTCATAGTTCCCTTATCTTAAGTGAAGCTTATTGGTGAATCAAATGCAATCTCGACATTTATAGTAACTGATTAAAAATGTTCTATTCTATTTCATCTCATTTTACATTTTATATTGAAAAGATATCCTAAAATATGATGCGTTCATGGAGGGCCAAATTAATAGACAATGACAATATGTATTTGAGACAAATGTACTAATTTGTAAAATCAAGTAGGCTTCAGCAATCACGCGTTTTAAAAGAGAATCCATGTATATATACATCTCTTTCTTCTTTATTAGTTGATAGAGATATCTATATAGACAATACACAGATAGATGCATTCATTTTATAATTCGCCGCCATAATAGTGAATGTGCAAGTAAACTTTTAACTTTACTCTATAAATATGGTGTACACTACGAATTTTTAAATACTTAATTACATTTGTAAGTCCTTTAATTATGAAATCGACTGTCTCGACCCCTTATTTATCGAAACAATTGTCAATTTTTTAGAATTTTCAATAACTTTTATTATATTGTGGAATTAACTAGAGACCGTTATTTTCATTTAAAAACGCTAATACATTATATATCATAATAGTAATGTCTCTTCCTTGGCTCTCGCTCTTGTCGTATGATGTTATGTAATTATAGATGAACTATTATTGTTATGTATATAGCATAATATCAATATTTATATAAGTTGCATTAGGTGAATGCTAATAATAATCGTTCGATTAAAATTCAAATTTTATATACAGTATCGTTGTATTTACGGTGAATTGGTAATTGATCAAGTTTAATTATGTTCAATAATGTCATTCCGCGATAGTAATTACTTGAAATAAATAATGGTACAAATGTGTTTGCATGTTGTATTGCTGTCGAAGATTATAATCAACCTCAATGGTAAACTTAAATATTTCATAGTTCCCTTATCTTAAGTGAAGCTTGTTGGTGAATCAAACGCAATCTCGACATTTATAGTAACTGATTAAAAATGTTCTATTCTATTTCATCTCATTTTACATTTTATATTGAAAAGATATCCTAAAATATGATGCGTTCATGGAGGGCCAAATTAATAGACAATGACAATATGTATTTGAGACAAATGTACTTATTTGTAAAATCAAGTAGGCTTCAGCAATCACGCGTTTTAAAAGAGAATCCATGTATATATACATCTCTTTCTTCTTTATTAGTTGATAGAGATATCTATATAGACAATACACAGATAGATGCATTCATTTTATAATTCGCCGCCATATATAAGAAAATAGTGAATGTGCAAGTAAACTTTTAACTTTACTCTATAAATATGGTGTACACTACGAATTTTTAAATACTTAATTACATTTGTAAGTCCTTTAATTATGAAATCGACTGTCTCGACCCCTTACTTATCGAAACAATTGTCAATTTTTTAGAATTTTCAATAACTTTTATTATATTGTGGAATTAACTAGAGACCGTTATTTTCATTTAAAAACGCTAATACATTATATATCATAATAGTAATGTCTCTTCCTTGGCTCTCGCTCTTGTCGTATGATGTTATGTAATTATAGATGAACTATTATTGTTATGTATATAGCATATCAATATTTATATAAGTTGCATTAGGTGAATGCTAATAATAATCGTTCGATTAAAATTCAAATTTTATATACAGTATCGTTGTATTTACGGTGAATTGGTAATTGATCAAGTTTAATTATGTTCAATAATGTCATTCCGCGATAGTAATTACTTGAAATAAATAATGGTACAAATGTGTTTGCATGTTGTATTGCTGTCGAAGATTATAATCAACCTCAATGGTAAACTTAAATATTTCATAGTTCCCTTATCTTAAGTGAAGCTTGTTGGTGAATCAAATGCAATCTCGACATTTATAGTAACTGATTAAAAATGTTCTATTCTATTTCATCTCATTTTACATTTTATATTGAAAAGATATCCTAAAATATGATGCGTTCATGGAGGGCCAAATTAATAGACAATGACAATATGTATTTGAGACAAATGTACTAATTTGTAAAATCAAGTAGGCTTCAGCAATCACGCGTTTTAAAAGAGAATCCATGTATATATATACATCTCTTTCTTCTTTATTAGTTGATAGAGATATCTATATAGACAATACACAGATAGATGCATTCATTTTATAATTCGCCGCCATATATAAGAAAATAGTGAATGTGCAAGTAAACTTTTAACTTTACTCTATAAATATGGTGTACACTACGAATTTTTAAATACTTAATTACATTTGTAAGTCCTTTAATTATGAAATCGACTGTCTCGACCCCTTATTTATCGAAACAATTGTCAATTTTTTAGAATTTTCAATAACTTTTATTATATTGTGGAATTAACTAGAGACCGTTATTTTCATTTAAAAACGCTAATACATTATATATCATAATAGTAATGTCTCTTCCTTGGCTCTCGCTCTTGTCGTATGATGTTATGTAATTATAGATGAACTATTATTGTTATGTATATAGCATAATATCAATATTTATATAAGTTGCATTAGGTGAATGCTAATAATAATCGTTCGATTAAAATTCAAATTTTATATACAGTATCGTTGTATTTACGGTGAATTGGTAATTGATCAAGTTTAATTATGTTCAATAATGTCATTCCGCGATAGTAATTACTTGAAATAAATAATGGTACAAATGTGTTTGCATGTTGTATTGCTGTCGAAGATTATAATCAACCTCAATGGTAAACTTAAATATTTCATAGTTCCCTTATCTTAAGTGAAGCTTATTGGTGAATCAAATGCAATCTCGACATTTATAGTAACTGATTAAAAATGTTCTATTCTATTTCATCTCATTTTATATTTTATATTGAAAAGATATCCTAAAATATGATGCGTTCATGGAGGGCCAAATTAATAGACAATGACAATATGTATTTGAGACAAATGTACTAATTTGTAAAATCAAGTAGGCTTCAGCAATCACGCGTTTTAAAAGAGAATCCATGTATATATACATCTCTTTCTTCTTTATTAGTTGATAGAGATATCTATATAGACAATACACAGATAGATGCATTCATTTTATAATTCGCCGCCATAATAGTGAATGTGCAAGTAAACTTTTAACTTTACTCTATAAATATGGTGTACACTACGAATTTTTAAATACTTAATTACATTTGTAAGTCCTTTAATTATGAAATCGACTGTCTCGACCCCTTACTTATCGAAACAATTGTCAATTTTTTAGAATTTTCAATAACTTTTATTATATTGTGGAATTAACTAGAGACCGTTATTTTCATTTAAAAACGCTAATACATTATATATCATAATAGTAATGTCTCTTCCTTGGCTCTCGCTCTTGTCGTATGATGTTATGTAATTATAGATGAACTATTATTGTTATGTATATAGCATAATATCAATATTTATATACGTTGCATTAGGTGAATGCTAATAATAATCGTTCGATTAAAATTCAAATTTTATATACAGTATCGTTGTATTTACGGTGAATTGGTAATTGATCAAGTTTAATTATGTTCAATAATGTCATTCCGCGATAGTAATTACTTGAAATAAATAATGGTACAAATGTGTTTGCATGTTGTATTGCTGTCGAAGATTATAATCAACCTCAATGGTAAACTTAAATATTTCATAGTTCCCTTATCTTAAGTGAAGCTTGTTGGTGAATCAAATGCAATCTCGACATTTATAGTAACTGATTAAAAATGTTCTATTCTATTTCATCTCATTTTACATTTTATATTGAAAAGATATCCTAAAATATGATGCGTTCATGGAGGGCCAAATTAATAGACAATGACAATATGTATTTGAGACAAATGTACTTATTTGTAAAATCAAGTAGGCTTCAGCAATCACGCGTTTTAAAAGAGAATCCATGTATATATACATCTCTTTCTTCTTTATTAGTTGATAGAGATATCTATATAGACAATACACAGATAGATGCATTCATTTTATAATTCGCCGCCATATATAAGAAAATAGTGAATGTGCAAGTAAACTTTTAACTTTACTCTATAAATATGGTGTACACTACGAATTTTTAAATACTTAATTACATTTGTAAGTCCTTTAATTATGAAATCGACTGTCTCGACCCCTTACTTATCGAAACAATTGTCAATTTTTTAGAATTTTCAATAACTTTTATTATATTGTGGAATTAACTAGAGACCGTTATTTTCATTTAAAAACGCTAATACATTATATATCATAATAGTAATGTCTCTTCCTTGGCTCTCGCTCTTGTCGTATGATGTTATGTAATTATAGATGAACTATTATTGTTATGTATATAGCATAATATCAATATTTATATAAGTTGCATTAGGTGAATGCTAATAATAATCGTTCGATTAAAATTCAAATTTTATATACAGTATCGTTGTATTTACGGTGAATTGGTAATTGATCAAGTTTAATTATGTTCAATAATGTCATTCCGCGATAGTAATTACTTGAAATAAATAATGGTACAAATGTGTTTGCATGTTGTATTGCTGTCGAAGATTATAATCAACCTCAATGGTAAACTTAAATATTTCATAGTTCCCTTATCTTAAGTGAAGCTTGTTGGTGAATCAAATGCAATCTCGACATTTATAGTAACTGATTAAAAATGTTCTATTCTATTTCATCTCATTTTACATTTTATATTGAAAAGATATCCTAAAATATGATGCGTTCATGGAGGGCCAAATTAATAGACAATGACAATATGTATTTGAGACAAATGTACTAATTTGTAAAATCAAGTAGGCTTCAGCAATCACGCGTTTTAAAAGAGAATCCATTATATATACATCTCTTTCTTCTTTATTAGTTGATAGAGATATCTATATAGACAATACACAGATAGATGCATTCATTTTATAATTCGCCGCCATATATAAGAAAATAGTGAATGTGCAAGTAAACTTTTAACTTTACTCTATAAATATGGTGTACACTACGAATTTTTAAATACTTAATTACATTTGTAAGTCCTTTAATTATGAAATCGACTGTCTCGACCCCTTATTTATCGAAACAATTGTCAATTTTTTAGAATTTTCAATAACTTTTATTATATTGTGGAATTAACTAGAGACCGTTATTTTCATTTAAAAACGCTAATACATTATATATCATAATAGTAATGTCTCTTCCTTGGCTCTCGCTCTTGTCGTATGATGTTATGTAATTATAGATGAACTATTATTGTTATGTATATAGCATAATATCAATATTTATATAAGTTGCATTAGGTGAATGCTAATAATAATCGTTCGATTAAAAATCAAATTTTATATACAGTATCGTTGTATTTACGGTGAATTGGTAATTGATCAAGTTTAATTATGTTCAATAATGTCATTCCGCGATAGTAATTACTTGAAATAAATAATGGTACAAATGTGTTTGCATGTTGTATTGCTGTCGAAGATTATAATCAACCTCAATGGTAAACTTAAATATTTCATAGTTCCCTTATCTTAAGTGAAGCTTATTGGTGAATCAAATGCAATCTCGACATTTATAGTAACTGATTAAAAATGTTCTATTCTATTTCATCTCATTTTACATTTTATATTGAAAAGATATCCTAAAATATGATGCGTTCATGGAGGGCCAAATTAATAGACAATGACAATATGTATTTGAGACAAATGTACTAATTTGTAAAATCAAGTAGGCTTCAGCAATCACGCGTTTTAAAAGAGAATCCATGTATATATACATCTCTTTCTTCTTTATTAGTTGATAGAGATATCTATATAGACAATACACAGATAGATGCATTCATTTTATAATTCGCCGCCATAATAGTGAATGTGCAAGTAAACTTTTAACTTTACTCTATAAATATGGTGTACACTACGAATTTTTAAATACTTAATTACATTTGTAAGTCCTTTAATTATGAAATCGACTGTCTCGACCCCTTACTTATCGAAACAATTGTCAATTTTTTAGAATTTTCAATAACTTTTATTATATTGTGGAATTAACTAGAGACCGTTATTTTCATTTAAAAACGCTAATACATTATATATCATAATAGTAATGTCTCTTCCTTGGCTCTCGCTCTTGTCGTATGATGTTATGTAATTATAGATGAACTATTATTGTTATGTATATAGCATAATATCAATATTTATATAAGTTGCATTAGGTGAATGCTAATAATAATCGTTCGATTAAAATTCAAATTTTATATACAGTATCGTTGTATTTACGGTGAATTGGTAATTGATCAAGTTTAATTATGTTCAATAATGTCATTCCGCGATAGTAATTACTTGAAATAAATAATGGTACAAATGTGTTTGCATGTTGTATTGCTGTCGAAGATTATAATCAACCTCAATGGTAAACTTAAATATTTCATAGTTCCCTTATCTTAAGTGAAGCTTGTTGGTGAATCAAATGCAATCTCGACATTTATAGTAACTGATTAAAAATGTTCTATTCTATTTCATCTCATTTTACATTTTATATTGAAAAGATATCCTAAAATATGATGCGTTCATGGAGGGCCAAATTAATAGACAATGACAATATGTATTTGAGACAAATGTACTTATTTGTAAAATCAAGTAGGCTTCAGCAATCACGCGTTTTAAAAGAGAATCCATGTATATATACATCTCTTTCTTCTTTATTAGTTGATAGAGATATCTATATAGACAATACACAGATAGATGCATTCATTTTATAATTCGCCGCCATATATAAGAAAATAGTGAATGTGCAAGTAAACTTTTAACTTTACTCTATAAATATGGTGTACACTACGAATTTTTAAATACTTAATTACATTTGTAAGTCCTTTAATTATGAAATCGACTGTCTCGACCCCTTACTTATCGAAACAATTGTCAATTTTTTAGAATTTTCAATAACTTTTATTATATTGTGGAATTAACTAGAGACCGTTATTTTCATTTAAAAACGCTAATACATTATATATCATAATAGTAATGTCTCTTCCTTGGCTCTCGCTCTTGTCGTATGATGTTATGTAATTATAGATGAACTATTATTGTTATGTATATAGCATAATATCAATATTTATATAAGTTGCATTAGGTGAATGCTAATAATAATCGTTCGATTAAAATTCAAATTTTATATACAGTATCGTTGTATTTACGGTGAATTGGTAATTGATCAAGTTTAATTATGTTCAATAATGTCATTCCGCGATAGTAATTACTTGAAATAAATAATGGTACAAATGTGTTTGCATGTTGTATTGCTGTCGAAGATTATAATCAACCTCAATGGTAAACTTAAATATTTCATAGTTCCCTTATCTTAAGTGAAGCTTGTTGGTGAATCAAATGCAATCTCGACATTTATAGTAACTGATTAAAAATGTTCTATTCTATTTCATCTCATTTTACATTTTATATTGAAAAGATATCCTAAAATATGATGCGTTCATGGAGGGCCAAATTAATAGACAATGACAATATGTATTTGAGACAAATGTACTAATTTGTAAAATCAAGTAGGCTTCAGCAATCACGCGTTTTAAAAGAGAATCCATGTATATATACATCTCTTTCTTCTTTATTAGTTGATAGAGATATCTATATAGACAATACACAGATAGATGCATTCATTTTATAATTCGCCGCCATAATAGTGAATGTGAAAGGAAACTTTTAACTTTACTCTATAAATATGGTGTACACTACGAATTTTTAAATACTTAATTACATTTGTAAGTCCTTTAATTATGAAATCGACTGTCTCGACCCCTTACTTATCGAAACAATTGTCAATTTTTTAGAATTTTCAATAACTTTTATTATATTGTGGAATTAACTAGAGACCGTTATTTTCATTTAAAAACGCTAATACATTATATATCATAATAGTAATGTCTCTTCCTTGGCTCTCGCTCTTGTCGTATGATGTTATGTAATTATAGATGAACTATTATTGTTATGTATATAGCATAATATCAATATTTATATAAGTTGCATTAGGTGAATGCTAATAATAATCGTTCGATTAAAATTCAAATTTTATATACAGTATCGTTGTATTTACGGTGAATTGGTAATTGATCAAGTTTAATTATGTTCAATAATGTCATTCCGCGATAGTAATTACTTGAAATAAATAATGGTACAAATGTGTTTGCATGTTGTATTGCTGTCGAAGATTATAATCAACCTCAATGGTAAACTTAAATATTTCATAGTTCCCTTATCTTAAGTGAAGCTTGTTGGTGAATCAAATGCAATCTCGACATTTATAGTAACTGATTAAAAATGTTCTATTCTATTTCATCTCATTTTACATTTTATATTGAAAAGATATCCTAAAATATGATGCGTTCATGGAGGGCCAAATTAATAGACAATGACAATATGTATTTGAGACAAATGTACTAATTTGTAAAATCAAGTAGGCTTCAGCAATCACGCGTTTTAAAAGAGAATCCATGTATATATACATCTCTTTCTTCTTTATTAGTTGATAGAGATATCTATATAGACAATACACAGATAGATGCATTCATTTTATAATTCGCCGCCATAATAGTGAATGTGAAAGGAAACTTTTAACTTTACTCTATAAATATGGTGTACACTACGAATTTTTAAATACTTAATTACATTTGTAAGTCCTTTAATTATGAAATCGACTGTCTCGACCCCTTACTTATCGAAACAATTGTCAATTTTTTAGAATTTTCAATAACTTTTATTATATTGTGGAATTAACTAGAGACCGTTATTTTCATTTAAAAACGCTAATACATTATATATCATAATAGTAATGTCTCTTCCTTGGCTCTCGCTCTTGTCGTATGATGTTATGTAATTATAGATGAACTATTATTGTTATGTATATAGCATAATATCAATATTTATATAAGTTGCATTAGGTGAATGCTAATAATAATCGTTCGATTAAAATTCAAATTTTATATACAGTATCGTTGTATTTACGGTGAATTGGTAATTGATCAAGTTTAATTATGTTCAATAATGTCATTCCGCGATAGTAATTACTTGAAATAAATAATGGTACAAATGTGTTTGCATGTTGTATTGCTGTCGAAGATTATAATCAACCTCAATGGTAAACTTAAATATTTCATAGTTCCCTTATCTTAAGTGAAGCTTGTTGGTGAATCAAATGCAATCTCGACATTTATAGTAACTGATTAAAAATGTTCTATTCTATTTCATCTCATTTTACATTTTATATTGAAAAGATATCCTAAAATATGATGCGTTCATGGAGGGCCAAATTAATAGACAATGACAATATGTATTTGAGACAAATGTACTAATTTGTAAAATCAAGTAGGCTTCAGCAATCACGCGTTTTAAAAGAGAATCCATGTATATATACATCTCTTTCTTCTTTATTAGTTGATAGAGATATCTATATAGACAATACACAGATAGATGCATTCATTTTATAATTCGCCGCCATAATAGTGAATGTGAAAGGAAACTTTTAACTTTACTCTATAAATATGGTGTACACTACGAATTTTTAAATACTTAATTACATTTGTAAGTCCTTTAATTATGAAATCGACTGTCTCGACCCCTTACTTATCGAAACAATTGTCAATTTTTTAGAATTTTCAATAACTTTTATTATATTGTGGAATTAACTAGAGACCGTTATTTTCATTTAAAAACGCTAATACATTATATATCATAATAGTAATGTCTCTTCCTTGGCTCTCGCTCTTGTCGTATGATGTTATGTAATTATAGATGAACTATTATTGTTATGTATATAGCATAATATCAATATTTATATAAGTTGCATTAGGTGAATGCTAATAATAATCGTTCGATTAAAATTCAAATTTTATATACAGTATCGTTGTATTTACGGTGAATTGGTAATTGATCAAGTTTAATTATGTTCAATAATGTCATTCCGCGATAGTAATTACTTGAAATAAATAATGGTACAAATGTGTTTGCATGTTGTATTGCTGTCGAAGATTATAATCAACCTCAATGGTAAACTTAAATATTTCATAGTTCCCTTATCTTAAGTGAAGCTTGTTGGTGAATCAAATGCAATCTCGACATTTATAGTAACTGATTAAAAATGTTCTATTCTATTTCATCTCATTTTACATTTTATATTGAAAAGATATCCTAAAATATGATGCGTTCATGGAGGGCCAAATTAATAGACAATGACAATATGTATTTGAGACAAATGTACTAATTTGTAAAATCAAGTAGGCTTCAGCAATCACGCGTTTTAAAAGAGAATCCATGTATATATACATCTCTTTCTTCTTTATTAGTTGATAGAGATATCTATATAGACAATACACAGATAGATGCATTCATTTTATAATTCGCCGCCATATATAAGAAAATAGTGAATGTGCAAGTAAACTTTTAACTTTACTCTATAAATATGGTGTACACTACGAATTTTTAAATACTTAATTACATTTGTAAGTCCTTTAATTATGAAATCGACTGTCTCGACCCCTTATTTATCGAAACAATTGTCAATTTTTTAGAATTTTCAATAACTTTTATTATATTGTGGAATTAACTAGAGACCGTTATTTTCATTTAAAAACGCGAATACATTATATATCATAATAGTAATATCTCTTCCTTGGCTCTCGCTCTTGTCGTATGATGTTATGTAATTATAGATGAACTATTATTGTTATGTATATAGCATAATATCAATATTTATATAAGTTGCATTAGGTGAATGCTAATAATAATCGTTCGATTAAAATTCAAATTTTATATACAGTATCGTTGTATTTACGGTGAATTGGTAATTGATCAAGTTTAATTATGTTCAATAATGTCATTCCGCGATAGTAATTACTTGAAATAAATAATGGTACAAATGTGTTTGCATGTTGTATTGCTGTCGAAGATTATAATCAACCTCAATGGTAAACTTAAATATTTCATAGTTCCCTTATCTTAAGTGAAGCTTATTGGTGAATCAAATGCAATCTCGACATTTATAGTAACTGATTAAAAATGTTCTATTCTATTTCATCTCATTTTACATTTTATATTGAAAAGATATCCTAAAATATGATGCGTTCATGGAGGGCCAAATTAATAGACAATGACAATATGTATTTGAGACAAATGTACTAATTTGTAAAATCAAGTAGGCTTCAGCAATCACGCGTTTTAAAAGAGAATCCATGTATATATACATCTCTTTCTTCTTTATTAGTTGATAGAGATATCTATATAGACAATACACAGATAGATGCATTCATTTTATAATTCGCCGCCATAATAGTGAATGTGCAAGTAAACTTTTAACTTTACTCTATAAATATGGTGTACACTACGAATTTTTAAATACTTAATTACATTTGTAAGTCCTTTAATTATGAAATCGACTGTCTCGACCCCTTACTTATCGAAACAATTGTCAATTTTTTAGAATTTTCAATAACTTTTATTATATTGTGGAATTAACTAGAGACCGTTATTTTCATTTAAAAACGCTAATACATTATATATCATAATAGTAATGTCTCTTCCTTGGCTCTCGCTCTTGTCGTATGATGTTATGTAATTATAGATGAACTATTATTGTTATGTATATAGCATAATATCAATATTTATATAAGTTGCATTAGGTGAATGCTAATAATAATCGTTCGATTAAAATTCAAATTTTATATACAGTATCGTTGTATTTACGGTGAATTGGTAATTGATCAAGTTTAATTATGTTCAATAATGTCATTCCGCGATAGTAATTACTTGAAATAAATAATGGTACAAATGTGTTTGCATGTTGTATTGCTGTCGAAGATTATAATCAACCTCAATGGTAAACTTAAATATTTCATAGTTCCCTTATCTTAAGTGAAGCTTGTTGGTGAATCAAATGCAATCTCGACATTTATAGTAACTGATTAAAAATGTTCTATCCTATTTCATCTCATTTTACATTTTATATTGAAAAGATATCCTAAAATATGATGCGTTCATGGAGGGCCAAATTAATAGACAATGACAATATGTATTTGAGACAAATGTACTTATTTGTAAAATCAAGTAGGCTTCAGCAATCACGCGTTTTAAAAGAGAATCCATGTATATATACATCTCTTTCTTCTTTATTAGTTGATAGAGATATCTATATAGACAATACACAGATAGATGCATTCATTTTATAATT
The DNA here is from genome assembly GCA_963921935.1 of Galeruca laticollis. Lineage (NCBI taxonomy): Eukaryota > Metazoa > Arthropoda > Insecta > Coleoptera > Chrysomelidae > Galeruca > Galeruca laticollis. The sequence continues at coordinate 144,922,190 of OY998181.1, forward strand.
CGCCGCCATATATAAGAAAATAGTGAATGTGCAAGTAAACTTTTAACTTTACTCTATAAATATGGTGTACACTACGAATTTTTAAATACTTAATTACATTTGTAAGTCCTTTAATTATGAAATCGACTGTCTCGACCCCTTACTTATCGAAACAATTGTCAATTTTTTAGAATTTTCAATAACTTTTATTATATTGTGGAATTAACTAGAGACCGTTATTTTCATTTAAAAACGCTAATACATTATATATCATAATAGTAATGTCTCTTCCTTGGCTCTCGCTCTTGTCGTATGATGTTATGTAATTATAGATGAACTATTATTGTTATGTATATAGCATAATATCAATATTTATATAAGTTGCATTAGGTGAATGCTAATAATAATCGTTCGATTAAAATTCAAATTTTATATACAGTATCGTTGTATTTACGGTGAATTGGTAATTGATCAAGTTTAATTATGTTCAATAATGTCATTCCGCGATAGTAATTACTTGAAATAAATAATGGTACAAATGTGTTTGCATGTTGTATTGCTGTCGAAGATTATAATCAACCTCAATGGTAAACTTAAATATTTCATAGTTCCCTTATCTTAAGTGAAGCTTGTTGGTGAATCAAATGCAATCTCGACATTTATAGTAACTGATTAAAAATGTTCTATTCTATTTCATCTCATTTTACATTTTATATTGAAAAGATATCCTAAAATATGATGCGTTCATGGAGGGCCAAATTAATAGACAATGACAATATGTATTTGAGACAAATGTACTAATTTGTAAAATCAAGTAGGCTTCAGCAATCACGCGTTTTAAAAGAGAATCCATGTATATATACATCTCTTTCTTCTTTATTAGTTGATAGAGATATCTATATAGACAATACACAGATAGATGCATTCATTTTATAATTCGCCGCCATAATAGTGAATGTGAAAGGAAACTTTTAACTTTACTCTATAAATATGGTGTACACTACGAATTTTTAAATACTTAATTACATTTGTAAGTCCTTTAATTATGAAATCGACTGTCTCGACCCCTTACTTATCGAAACAATTGTCAATTTTTTAGAATTTTCAATAACTTTTATTATATTGTGGAATTAACTAGAGACCGTTATTTTCATTTAAAAACGCTAATACATTATATATCATAATAGTAATGTCTCTTCCTTGGCTCTCGCTCTTGTCGTATGATGTTATGTAATTATAGATGAACTATTATTGTTATGTATATAGCATAATATCAATATTTATATAAGTTGCATTAGGTGAATGCTAATAATAATCGTTCGATTAAAATTCAAATTTTATATACAGTATCGTTGTATTTACGGTGAATTGGTAATTGATCAAGTTTAATTATGTTCAATAATGTCATTCCGCGATAGTAATTACTTGAAATAAATAATGGTACAAATGTGTTTGCATGTTGTATTGCTGTCGAAGATTATAATCAACCTCAATGGTAAACTTAAATATTTCATAGTTCCCTTATCTTAAGTGAAGCTTGTTGGTGAATCAAATGCAATCTCGACATTTATAGTAACTGATTAAAAATGTTCTATTCTATTTCATCTCATTTTACATTTTATATTGAAAAGATATCCTAAAATATGATGCGTTCATGGAGGGCCAAATTAATAGACAATGACAATATGTATTTGAGACAAATGTACTAATTTGTAAAATCAAGTAGGCTTCAGCAATCACGCGTTTTAAAAGAGAATCCATGTATATATACATCTCTTTCTTCTTTATTAGTTGATAGAGATATCTATATAGACAATACACAGATAGATGCATTCATTTTATAATTCGCCGCCATAATAGTGAATGTGAAAGGAAACTTTTAACTTTACTCTATAAATATGGTGTACACTACGAATTTTTAAATACTTAATTACATTTGTAAGTCCTTTAATTATGAAATCGACTGTCTCGACCCCTTACTTATCGAAACAATTGTCAATTTTTTAGAATTTTCAATAACTTTTATTATATTGTGGAATTAACTAGAGACCGTTATTTTCATTTAAAAACGCTAATACATTATATATCATAATAGTAATGTCTCTTCCTTGGCTCTCGCTCTTGTCGTATGATGTTATGTAATTATAGATGAACTATTATTGTTATGTATATAGCATAATATCAATATTTATATAAGTTGCATTAGGTGAATGCTAATAATAATCGTTCGATTAAAATTCAAATTTTATATACAGTATCGTTGTATTTACGGTGAATTGGTAATTGATCAAGTTTAATTATGTTCAATAATGTCATTCCGCGATAGTAATTACTTGAAATAAATAATGGTACAAATGTGTTTGCATGTTGTATTGCTGTCGAAGATTATAATCAACCTCAATGGTAAACTTAAATATTTCATAGTTCCCTTATCTTAAGTGAAGCTTGTTGGTGAATCAAATGCAATCTCGACATTTATAGTAACTGATTAAAAATGTTCTATTCTATTTCATCTCATTTTACATTTTATATTGAAAAGATATCCTAAAATATGATGCGTTCATGGAGGGCCAAATTAATAGACAATGACAATATGTATTTGAGACAAATGTACTAATTTGTAAAATCAAGTAGGCTTCAGCAATCACGCGTTTTAAAAGAGAATCCATGTATATATACATCTCTTTCTTCTTTATTAGTTGATAGAGATATCTATATAGACAATACACAGATAGATGCATTCATTTTATAATTCGCCGCCATAATAGTGAATGTGAAAGGAAACTTTTAACTTTACTCTATAAATATGGTGTACACTACGAATTTTTAAATACTTAATTACATTTGTAAGTCCTTTAATTATGAAATCGACTGTCTCGACCCCTTACTTATCGAAACAATTGTCAATTTTTTAGAATTTTCAATAACTTTTATTATATTGTGGAATTAACTAGAGACCGTTATTTTCATTTAAAAACGCTAATACATTATATATCATAATAGTAATGTCTCTTCCTTGGCTCTCGCTCTTGTCGTATGATGTTATGTAATTATAGATGAACTATTATTGTTATGTATATAGCATAATATCAATATTTATATAAGTTGCATTAGGTGAATGCTAATAATAATCGTTCGATTAAAATTCAAATTTTATATACAGTATCGTTGTATTTACGGTGAATTGGTAATTGATCAAGTTTAATTATGTTCAATAATGTCATTCCGCGATAGTAATTACTTGAAATAAATAATGGTACAAATGTGTTTGCATGTTGTATTGCTGTCGAAGATTATAATCAACCTCAATGGTAAACTTAAATATTTCATAGTTCCCTTATCTTAAGTGAAGCTTGTTGGTGAATCAAATGCAATCTCGACATTTATAGTAACTGATTAAAAATGTTCTATTCTATTTCATCTCATTTTACATTTTATATTGAAAAGATATCCTAAAATATGATGCGTTCATGGAGGGCCAAATTAATAGACAATGACAATATGTATTTGAGACAAATGTACTAATTTGTAAAATCAAGTAGGCTTCAGCAATCACGCGTTTTAAAAGAGAATCCATGTATATATACATCTCTTTCTTCTTTATTAGTTGATAGAGATATCTATATAGACAATACACAGATAGATGCATTCATTTTATAATTCGCCGCCATATATAAGAAAATAGTGAATGTGCAAGTAAACTTTTAACTTTACTCTATAAATATGGTGTACACTACGAATTTTTAAATACTTAATTACATTTGTAAGTCCTTTAATTATGAAATCGACTGTCTCGACCCCTTATTTATCGAAACAATTGTCAATTTTTTAGAATTTTCAATAACTTTTATTATATTGTGGAATTAACTAGAGACCGTTATTTTCATTTAAAAACGCGAATACATTATATATCATAATAGTAATGTCTCTTCCTTGGCTCTCGCTCTTGTCGTATGATGTTATGTAATTATAGATGAACTATTATTGTTATGTATATAGCATAATATCAATATTTATATAAGTTGCATTAGGTGAATGCTAATAATAATCGTTCGATTAAAATTCAAATTTTATATACAGTATCGTTGTATTTACGGTGAATTGGTAATTGATCAAGTTTAATTATGTTCAATAATGTCATTCCGCGATAGTAATTACTTGAAATAAATAATGGTACAAATGTGTTTGCATGTTGTATTGCTGTCGAAGATTATAATCAACCTCAATGGTAAACTTAAATATTTCATAGTTCCCTTATCTTAAGTGAAGCTTATTGGTGAATCAAATGCAATCTCGACATTTATAGTAACTGATTAAAAATGTTCTATTCTATTTCATCTCATTTTACATTTTATATTGAAAAGATATCCTAAAATATGATGCGTTCATGGAGGGCCAAATTAATAGACAATGACAATATGTATTTGAGACAAATGTACTAATTTGTAAAATCAAGTAGGCTTCAGCAATCACGCGTTTTAAAAGAGAATCCATGTATATATACATCTCTTTCTTCTTTATTAGTTGATAGAGATATCTATATAGACAATACACAGATAGATGCATTCATTTTATAATTCGCCGCCATAATAGTGAATGTGCAAGTAAACTTTTAACTTTACTCTATAAATATGGTGTACACTACGAATTTTTAAATACTTAATTACATTTGTAAGTGCTTTAATTATGAAATCGACTGTCTCGACCCCTTACTTATCGAAACAATTGTCAATTTTTTAGAATTTTCAATAACTTTTATTATATTGTGGAATTAACTAGAGACCGTTATTTTCATTTAAAAACGCTAATACATTATATATCATAATAGTAATGTCTCTTCCTTGGCTCTCGCTCTTGTCGTATGATGTTATGTAATTATAGATGAACTATTATTGTTATGTATATAGCATAATATCAATATTTATATAAGTTGCATTAGGTGAATGCTAATAATAATCGTTCGATTAAAATTCAAATTTTATATACAGTATCGTTGTATTTACGGTGAATTGGTAATTGATCAAGTTTAATTATGTTCAATAATGTCATTCCGCGATAGTAATTACTTGAAATAAATAATGGTACAAATGTGTTTGCATGTTGTATTGCTGTCGAAGATTATAATCAACCTCAATGGTAAACTTAAATATTTCATAGTTCCCTTATCTTAAGTGAAGCTTGTTGGTGAATCAAATGCAATCTCGACATTTATAGTAACTGATTAAAAATGTTCTATTCTATTTCATCTCATTTTACATTTTATATTGAAAAGATATCCTAAAATATGATGCGTTCATGGAGGGCCAAATTAATAGACAATGACAATATGTATTTGAGACAAATGTACTTATTTGTAAAATCAAGTAGGCTTCAGCAATCACGCGTTTTAAAAGAGAATCCATGTATATATACATCTCTTTCTTCTTTATTAGTTGATAGAGATATCTATATAGACAATACACAGATAGATGCATTCATTTTATAATTCGCCGCCATATATAAGAAAATAGTGAATGTGCAAGTAAACTTTTAACTTTACTCTATAAATATGGTGTACACTACGAATTTTTAAATACTTAATTACATTTGTAAGTCCTTTAATTATGAAATCGACTGTCTCGACCCCTTACTTATCGAAACAATTGTCAATTTTTTAGAATTTTCAATAACTTTTATTATATTGTGGAATTAACTAGAGACCGTTATTTTCATTTAAAAACGCTAATACATTATATATCATAATAGTAATGTCTCTTCCTTGGCTCTCGCTCTTGTCGTATGATGTTATGTAATTATAGATGAACTATTATTGTTATGTATATAGCATAATATCAATATTTATATAAGTTGCATTAGGTGAATGCTAATAATAATCGTTCGATTAAAATTCAAATTTTATATACAGTATCGTTGTATTTACGGTGAATTGGTAATTGATCAAGTTTAATTATGTTCAATAATGTCATTCCGCGATAGTAATTACTTGAAATAAATAATGGTACAAATGTGTTTGCATGTTGTATTGCTGTCGAAGATTATAATCAACCTCAATGGTAAACTTAAATATTTCATAGTTCCCTTATCTTAAGTGAAGCTTGTTGGTGAATCAAATGCAATCTCGACATTTATAGTAACTGATTAAAAATGTTCTATTCTATTTCATCTCATTTTACATTTTATATTGAAAAGATATCCTAAAATATGATGCGTTCATGGAGGGCCAAATTAATAGACAATGACAATATGTATTTGAGACAAATGTACTAATTTGTAAAATCAAGTAGGCTTCAGCAATCACGCGTTTTAAAAGAGAATCCATGTATATATACATCTCTTTCTTCTTTATTAGTTGATAGAGATATCTATATAGACAATACACAGATAGATGCATTCATTTTATAATTCGCCGCCATAATAGTGAATGTGAAAGGAAACTTTTAACTTTACTCTATAAATATGGTGTACACTACGAATTTTTAAATACTTAATTACATTTGTAAGTCCTTTAATTATGAAATCGACTGTCTCGACCCCTTACTTATCGAAACAATTGTCAATTTTTTAGAATTTTCAATAACTTTTATTATATTGTGGAATTAACTAGAGACCGTTATTTTCATTTAAAAACGCTAATACATTATATATCATAATAGTAATGTCTCTTCCTTGGCTCTCGCTCTTGTCGTATGATGTTATGTAATTATAGATGAACTATTATTGTTATGTATATAGCATAATATCAATATTTATATAAGTTGCATTAGGTGAATGCTAATAATAATCGTTCGATTAAAATTCAAATTTTATATACAGTATCGTTGTATTTACGGTGAATTGGTAATTGATCAAGTTTAATTATGTTCAATAATGTCATTCCGCGATAGTAATTACTTGAAATAAATAATGGTACAAATGTGTTTGCATGTTGTATTGCTGTCGAAGATTATAATCAACCTCAATGGTAAACTTAAATATTTCATAGTTCCCTTATCTTAAGTGAAGCTTGTTGGTGAATCAAATGCAATCTCGACATTTATAGTAACTGATTAAAAATGTTCTATTCTATTTCATCTCATTTTACATTTTATATTGAAAAGATATCCTAAAATATGATGCGTTCATGGAGGGCCAAATTAATAGACAATGACAATATGTATTTGAGACAAATGTACTAATTTGTAAAATCAAGTAGGCTTCAGCAATCACGCGTTTTAAAAGAGAATCCATGTATATATACATCTCTTTCTTCTTTATTAGTTGATAGAGATATCTATATAGACAATACACAGATAGATGCATTCATTTTATAATTCGCCGCCATAATAGTGAATGTGAAAGGAAACTTTTAACTTTACTCTATAAATATGGTGTACACTACGAATTTTTAAATACTTAATTACATTTGTAAGTCCTTTAATTATGAAATCGACTGTCTCGACCCCTTACTTATCGAAACAATTGTCAATTTTTTAGAATTTTCAATAACTTTTATTATATTGTGGAATTAACTAGAGACCGTTATTTTCATTTAAAAACGCTAATACATTATATATCATAATAGTAATGTCTCTTCCTTGGCTCTCGCTCTTGTCGTATGATGTTATGTAATTATAGATGAACTATTATTGTTATGTATATAGCATAATATCAATATTTATATAAGTTGCATTAGGTGAATGCTAATAATAATCGTTCGATTAAAATTCAAATTTTATATACAGTATCGTTGTATTTACGGTGAATTGGTAATTGATCAAGTTTAATTATGTTCAATAATGTCATTCCGCGATAGTAATTACTTGAAATAAATAATGGTACAAATGTGTTTGCATGTTGTATTGCTGTCGAAGATTATAATCAACCTCAATGGTAAACTTAAATATTTCATAGTTCCCTTATCTTAAGTGAAGCTTGTTGGTGAATCAAATGCAATCTCGACATTTATAGTAACTGATTAAAAATGTTCTATTCTATTTCATCTCATTTTACATTTTATATTGAAAAGATATCCTAAAATATGATGCGTTCATGGAGGGCCAAATTAATAGACAATGACAATATGTATTTGAGACAAATGTACTAATTTGTAAAATCAAGTAGGCTTCAGCAATCACGCGTTTTAAAAGAGAATCCATGTATATATACATCTCTTTCTTCTTTATTAGTTGATAGAGATATCTATATAGACAATACACAGATAGATGCATTCATTTTATAATTCGCCGCCATAATAGTGAATGTGAAAGGAAACTTTTAACTTTACTCTATAAATATGGTGTACACTACGAATTTTTAAATACTTAATTACATTTGTAAGTCCTTTAATTATGAAATCGACTGTCTCGACCCCTTACTTATCGAAACAATTGTCAATTTTTTAGAATTTTCAATAACTTTTATTATATTGTGGAATTAACTAGAGACCGTTATTTTCATTTAAAAACGCTAATACATTATATATCATAATAGTAATGTCTCTTCCTTGGCTCTCGCTCTTGTCGTATGATGTTATGTAATTATAGATGAACTATTATTGTTATGTATATAGCATAATATCAATATTTATATAAGTTGCATTAGGTGAATGCTAATAATAATCGTTCGATTAAAATTCAAATTTTATATACAGTATCGTTGTATTTACGGTGAATTGGTAATTGATCAAGTTTAATTATGTTCAATAATGTCATTCCGCGATAGTAATTACTTGAAATAAATAATGGTACAAATGTGTTTGCATGTTGTATTGCTGTCGAAGATTATAATCAACCTCAATGGTAAACTTAAATATTTCATAGTTCCCTTATCTTAAGTGAAGCTTGTTGGTGAATCAAATGCAATCTCGACATTTATAGTAACTGATTAAAAATGTTCTATTCTATTTCATCTCATTTTACATTTTATATTGAAAAGATATCCTAAAATATGATGCGTTCATGGAGGGCCAAATTAATAGACAATGACAATATGTATTTGAGACAAATGTACTAATTTGTAAAATCAAGTAGGCTTCAGCAATCACGCGTTTTAAAAGAGAATCCATGTATATATACATCTCTTTCTTCTTTATTAGTTGATAGAGATATCTATATAGACAATACACAGATAGATGCATTCATTTTATAATTCGCCGCCATATATAAGAAAATAGTGAATGTGCAAGTAAACTTTTAACTTTACTCTATAAATATGGTGTACACTACGAATTTTTAAATACTTAATTACATTTGTAAGTCCTTTAATTATGAAATCGACTGTCTCGACCCCTTATTTATCGAAACAATTGTCAATTTTTTAGAATTTTCAATAACTTTTATTATATTGTGGAATTAACTAGAGACCGTTATTTTCATTTAAAAACGCGAATACATTATATATCATAATAGTAATGTCTCTTCCTTGGCTCTCGCTCTTGTCGTATGATGTTATGTAATTATAGATGAACTATTATTGTTATGTATATAGCATAATATCAATATTTATATAAGTTGCATTAGGTGAATGCTAATAATAATCGTTCGATTAAAATTCAAATTTTATATACAGTATCGTTGTATTTACGGTGAATTGGTAATTGATCAAGTTTAATTATGTTCAATAATGTCATTCCGCGATAGTAATTACTTGAAATAAATAATGGTACAAATGTGTTTGCATGTTGTATTGCTGTCGAAGATTATAATCAACCTCAATGGTAAACTTAAATATTTCATAGTTCCCTTATCTTAAGTGAAGCTTATTGGTGAATCAAATGCAATCTCGACATTTATAGTAACTGATTAAAAATGTTCTATTCTATTTCATCTCATTTTACATTTTATATTGAAAAGATATCCTAAAATATGATGCGTTCATGGAGGGCCAAATTAATAGACAATGACAATATGTATTTGAGACAAATGTACTAATTTGTAAAATCAAGTAGGCTTCAGCAATCACGCGTTTTAAAAGAGAATCCATGTATATATACATCTCTTTCTTCTTTATTAGTTGATAGAGATATCTATATAGACAATACACAGATAGATGCATTCATTTTATAATTCGCCGCCATAATAGTGAATGTGCAAGTAAACTTTTAACTTTACTCTATAAATATGGTGTACACTACGAATTTTTAAATACTTAATTACATTTGTAAGTGCTTTAATTATGAAATCGACTGTCTCGACCCCTTACTTATCGAAACAATTGTCAATTTTTTAGAATTTTCAATAACTTTTATTATATTGTGGAATTAACTAGAGACCGTTATTTTCATTTAAAAACGCTAATACATTATATATCATAATAGTAATGTCTCTTCCTTGGCTCTCGCTCTTGTCGTATGATGTTATGTAATTATAGATGAACTATTATTGTTATGTATATAGCATAATATCAATATTTATATAAGTTGCATTAGGTGAATGCTAATAATAATCGTTCGATTAAAATTCAAATTTTATATACAGTATCGTTGTATTTACGGTGAATTGGTAATTGATCAAGTTTAATTATGTTCAATAATGTCATTCCGCGATAGTAATTACTTGAAATAAATAATGGTACAAATGTGTTTGCATGTTGTATTGCTGTCGAAGATTATAATCAACCTCAATGGTAAACTTAAATATTTCATAGTTCCCTTATCTTAAGTGAAGCTTGTTGGTGAATCAAATGCAATCTCGACATTTATAGTAACTGATTAAAAATGTTCTATTCTATTTCATCTCATTTTACATTTTATATTGAAAAGATATCCTAAAATATGATGCGTTCATGGAGGGCCAAATTAATAGACAATGACAATATGTATTTGAGACAAATGTACTTATTTGTAAAATCAAGTAGGCTTCAGCAATCACGCGTTTTAAAAGAGAATCCATGTATATATACATCTCTTTCTTCTTTATTAGTTGATAGAGATATCTATATAGACAATACACAGATAGATGCATTCATTTTATAATTCGCCGCCATATATAAGAAAATAGTGAATGTGCAAGTAAACTTTTAACTTTACTCTATAAATATGGTGTACACTACGAATTTTTAAATACTTAATTACATTTGTAAGTCCTTTAATTATGAAATCGACTGTCTCGACCCCTTACTTATCGAAACAATTGTCAATTTTTTAGAATTTTCAATAACTTTTATTATATTGTGGAATTAACTAGAGACCGTTATTTTCATTTAAAAACGCTAATACATTATATATCATAATAGTAATGTCTCTTCCTTGGCTCTCGCTCTTGTCGTATGATGTTATGTAATTATAGATGAACTATTATTGTTATGTATATAGCATAATATCAATATTTATATAAGTTGCATTAGGTGAATGCTAATAATAATCGTTCGATTAAAATTCAAATTTTATATACAGTATCGTTGTATTTACGGTGAATTGGTAATTGATCAAGTTTAATTATGTTCAATAATGTCATTCCGCGATAGTAATTACTTGAAATAAATAATGGTACAAATGTGTTTGCATGTTGTATTGCTGTCGAAGATTATAATCAACCTCAATGGTAAACTTAAATATTTCATAGTTCCCTTATCTTAAGTGAAGCTTGTTGGTGAATCAAATGCAATCTCGACATTTATAGTAACTGATTAAAAATGTTCTATTCTATTTCATCTCATTTTACATTTTATATTGAAAAGATATCCTAAAATATGATGCGTTCATGGAGGGCCAAATTAATAGACAATGACAATATGTATTTGAGACAAATGTACTAATTTGTAAAATCAAGTAGGCTTCAGCAATCACGCGTTTTAAAAGAGAATCCATGTATATATACATCTCTTTCTTCTTTATTAGTTGATAGAGATATCTATATAGACAATACACAAATAGATGCATTCATTTTATAATTCGCCGCCATATATAAGAAAATAGTGAATGTGCAAGTAAACTTTTAACTTTACTCTATAAATATGGTGTACACTACGAATTTTTAAATACTTAATTACATTTGTAAGTCCTTTAATTATGAAATCGACTGTCTCGACCCCTTACTTATCGAAACAATTGTCAATTTCTTAGAATTTTCAATAACTTTTATTATATTGTGGAATTAACTAGAGACCGTTATTTTCATTTAAAAACGCTAATACATTATATATCATAATAGTAATGTCTCTTCCTTGGCTCTCGCTCTTGTCGTATGATGTTATGTAATTATAGATGAACTATTATTGTTATGTATATAGCATAATATCAATATTTATATAAGTTGCATTAGGTGAATGCTAATAATAATCGTTCGATTAAAATTCAAATTTTATATACAGTATCGTTGTATTTACGGTGAATTGGTAATTGATCAAGTTTAATTATGTTCAATAATGTCATTCCGCGATAGTAATTACTTGAAATAAATAATGGTACAAATGTGTTTGCATGTTGTATTGCTGTCGAAGATTATAATCAACCTCAATGGTAAACTTAAATATTTCATAGTTCCCTTATCTTAAGTGAAGCTTGTTGGTGAATCAAATGCAATCTCGACATTTATAGTAACTGATTAAAAATGTTCTATTCTATTTCATCTCATTTTACATTTTATATTGAAAAGATATCCTAAAATATGATGCGTTCATGGAGGGCCAAATTAATAGACAATGACAATATGTATTTGAGACAAATGTACTAATTTGTAAAATCAAGTAGGCTTCAGCAATCACGCGTTTTAAAAGAGAATCCATGTATATATACATCTCTTTCTTCTTTATTAGTTGATAGAGATATCTATATAGACAATACACAAATAGATGCATTCATTTTATTATTCGCCGCCATATATAAGAAAATAGTGAATGTGCAAGTAAACTTTTAACTTTACTCTATAAATATGGTGTACACTACGAATTTTTAAATACTTAATTACATTTGTAAGTCCTTTAATTATGAAATCGACTGTCTCGACCCCTTACTTATCGAAACAATTGTCAATTTCTTAGAATTTTCAATAACTTTTATTATATTGTGGAATTAACTAGAGACCGTTATTTTCATTTAAAAACGCTAATACATTATATATCATAATAGTAATGTCTCTTCCTTGGCTCTCGCTCTTGTCGTATGATGTTATGTAATTATAGATGAACTATTATTGTTATGTATATAGCATAATATCAATATTTATATAAGTTGCATTAGGTGAATGCTAATAATAATCGTTCGATTAAAATTCAAATTTTATATACAGTATCGTTGTATTAACGGTGAATTGGTAATTGATCAAGTTTAATTATGTTCAATAATGTCATTCCGCGATAGTAATTACTTGAAATAAATAATGGTACAAATGTGTTTGCATGTTGTATTGCTGTCGAAGATTATAATCAACCTCAATGGTAAACTTAAATATTTCATAGTTCCCTTATCTTAAGTGAAGCTTATTGGTGAATCAAATGCAATCTCGACATTTATAGTAACTGATTAAAAATGTTCTATTCTATTTCATCTCATTTTACATTTTATATTGAAAAGATATCCTAAAATATGATGCGTTCATGGAGGGCCAAATTAATAGACAATGACAATATGTATTTGAGACAAATGTACTAATTTGTAAAATCAAGTAGGCTTCAGCAATCACGCGTTTTAAAAGAGAATCCATGTATATATACATCTCTTTCTTCTTTATTAGTTGATAGAGATATCTATATAGACAATACACAGATAGATGCATTCATTTTATAATTCGCCGCCATATATAAGAAAATAGTGAATGTGCAAGTAAACTTTTAACTTTACTCTATAAATATGGTGTACACTACGAATTTTTAAATACTTAATTACATTTGTAAGTCCTTTAATTATGAAATCGACTGTCTCGACCCCTTACTTATCGAAACAATTGTCAATTTTTTAGAATTTTCAATAACTTTTATTATATTGTGGAATTAACTAGAGACCGTTATTTTCATTTAAAAACGCTAATACATTATATATCATAATAGTAATGTCTCTTCCTTGGCTCTCGCTCTTGTCGTATGATGTTATGTAATTATAGATGAACTATTATTGTTATGTATATAGCATAATATCAATATTTATATAAGTTGCATTAGGTGAATGCTAATAATAATCGTTCGATTAAAATTCAAATTTTATATACAGTATCGTTGTATTTACGGTGAATTGGTAATTGATCAAGTTTAATTATGTTCAATAATGTCATTCCGCGATAGTAATTACTTGAAATAAATAATGGTACAAATGTGTTTGCATGTTGTATTGCTGTCGAAGATTATAATCAACCTCAATGGTAAACTTAAATATTTCATAGTTCCCTTATCTTAAGTGAAGCTTGTTGGTGAATCAAATGCAATCTCGACATTTATAGTAACTGATTAAAAATGTTCTATTCTATTTCATCTCATTTTACATTTTATATTGAAAAGATATCCTAAAATATGATGCGTTCATGGAGGGCCAAATTAATAGACAATGACAATATGTATTTGAGACAAATGTACTAATTTGTAAAATCAAGTAGGCTTCAGCAATCACGCGTTTTAAAAGAGAATCCATGTATATATATACATCTCTTTCTTCTTTATTAGTTGATAGAGATATCTATATAGACAATACACAGATAGATGCATTCATTTTATAATTCGCCGCCATATATAAGAAAATAGTGAATGTGCAAGTAAACTTTTAACTTTACTCTATAAATATGGTGTACACTACGAATTTTTAAATACTTAATTACATTTGTAAGTCCTTTAATTATGAAATCGACTGTCTCGACCCCTTATTTATCGAAACAATTGTCAATTTTTTAGAATTTTCAATAACTTTTATTATATTGTGGAATTAACTAGAGACCGTTATTTTCATTTAAAAACGCTAATACATTATATATCATAATAGTAATGTCTCTTCCTTGGCTCTCGCTCTTGTCGTATGATGTTATGTAATTATAGATGAACTATTATTGTTATGTATATAGCATAATATCAATATTTATATAAGTTGCATTAGGTGAATGCTAATAATAATCGTTCGATTAAAATTCAAATTTTATATACAGTATCGTTGTATTTACGGTGAATTGGTAATTGATCAAGTTTAATTATGTTCAATAATGTCATTCCGCGATAGTAATTACTTGAAATAAATAATGGTACAAATGTGTTTGCATGTTGTATTGCTGTCGAAGATTATAATCAACCTCAATGGTAAACTTAAATATTTCATAGTTCCCTTATCTTAAGTGAAGCTTATTGGTGAATCAAATGCAATCTCGACATTTATAGTAACTGATTAAAAATGTTCTATTCTATTTCATCTCATTTTATATTTTATATTGAAAAGATATCCTAAAATATGATGCGTTCATGGAGGGCCAAATTAATAGACAATGACAATATGTATTTGAGACAAATGTACTAATTTGTAAAATCAAGTAGGCTTCAGCAATCACGCGTTTTAAAAGAGAATCCATGTATATATACATCTCTTTCTTCTTTATTAGTTGATAGAGATATCTATATAGACAATACACAGATAGATGCATTCATTTTATAATTCGCCGCCATAATAGTGAATGTGCAAGTAAACTTTTAACTTTACTCTATAAATATGGTGTACACTACGAATTTTTAAATACTTAATTACATTTGTAAGTCCTTTAATTATGAAATCGACTGTCTCGACCCCTTACTTATCGAAACAATTGTCAATTTTTTAGAATTTTCAATAACTTTTATTATATTGTGGAATTAACTAGAGACCGTTATTTTCATTTAAAAACGCTAATACATTATATATCATAATAGTAATGTCTCTTCCTTGGCTCTCGCTCTTGTCGTATGATGTTATGTAATTATAGATGAACTATTATTGTTATGTATATAGCATAATATCAATATTTATATACGTTGCATTAGGTGAATGCTAATAATAATCGTTCGATTAAAATTCAAATTTTATATACAGTATCGTTGTATTTACGGTGAATTGGTAATTGATCAAGTTTAATTATGTTCAATAATGTCATTCCGCGATAGTAATTACTTGAAATAAATAATGGTACAAATGTGTTTGCATGTTGTATTGCTGTCGAAGATTATAATCAACCTCAATGGTAAACTTAAATATTTCATAGTTCCCTTATCTTAAGTGAAGCTTGTTGGTGAATCAAATGCAATCTCGACATTTATAGTAACTGATTAAAAATGTTCTATTCTATTTCATCTCATTTTACATTTTATATTGAAAAGATATCCTAAAATATGATGCGTTCATGGAGGGCCAAATTAATAGACAATGACAATATGTATTTGAGACAAATGTACTTATTTGTAAAATCAAGTAGGCTTCAGCAATCACGCGTTTTAAAAGAGAATCCATGTATATATACATCTCTTTCTTCTTTATTAGTTGATAGAGATATCTATATAGACAATACACAGATAGATGCATTCATTTTATAATTCGCCGCCATATATAAGAAAATAGTGAATGTGCAAGTAAACTTTTAACTTTACTCTATAAATATGGTGTACACTACGAATTTTTAAATACTTAATTACATTTGTAAGTCCTTTAATTATGAAATCGACTGTCTCGACCCCTTACTTATCGAAACAATTGTCAATTTTTTAGAATTTTCAATAACTTTTATTATATTGTGGAATTAACTAGAGACCGTTATTTTCATTTAAAAACGCTAATACATTATATATCATAATAGTAATGTCTCTTCCTTGGCTCTCGCTCTTGTCGTATGATGTTATGTAATTATAGATGAACTATTATTGTTATGTATATAGCATAATATCAATATTTATATAAGTTGCATTAGGTGAATGCTAATAATAATCGTTCGATTAAAATTCAAATTTTATATACAGTATCGTTGTATTTACGGTGAATTGGTAATTGATCAAGTTTAATTATGTTCAATAATGTCATTCCGCGATAGTAATTACTTGAAATAAATAATGGTACAAATGTGTTTGCATGTTGTATTGCTGTCGAAGATTATAATCAACCTCAATGGTAAACTTAAATATTTCATAGTTCCCTTATCTTAAGTGAAGCTTGTTGGTGAATCAAATGCAATCTCGACATTTATAGTAACTGATTAAAAATGTTCTATTCTATTTCATCTCATTTTACATTTTATATTGAAAAGATATCCTAAAATATGATGCGTTCATGGAGGGCCAAATTAAT
Organism: Galeruca laticollis; assembly: GCA_963921935.1. NCBI lineage: Eukaryota > Metazoa > Arthropoda > Insecta > Coleoptera > Chrysomelidae > Galeruca > Galeruca laticollis. The sequence goes on from OY998181.1 coordinate 144,939,360, forward strand.
AGACAATGACAATATGTATTTGAGACAAATGTACTAATTTGTAAAATCAAGTAGGCTTCAGCAATCACGCGTTTTAAAAGAGAATCCATGTATATATACATCTCTTTCTTCTTTATTAGTTGATAGAGATATCTATATAGACAATACACAAATAGATGCATTCATTTTATAATTCGCCGCCATATATAAGAAAATAGTGAATGTGCAAGTAAACTTTTAACTTTACTCTATAAATATGGTGTACACTACGAATTTTTAAATACTTAATTACATTTGTAAGTCCTTTAATTATGAAATCGACTGTCTCGACCCCTTACTTATCGAAACAATTGTCAATTTCTTAGAATTTTCAATAACTTTTATTATATTGTGGAATTAACTAGAGACCGTTATTTTCATTTAAAAACGCTAATACATTATATATCATAATAGTAATGTCTCTTCCTTGGCTCTCGCTCTTGTCGTATGATGTTATGTAATTATAGATGAACTATTATTGTTATGTATATAGCATAATATCAATATTTATATAAGTTGCATTAGGTGAATGCTAATAATAATCGTTCGATTAAAATTCAAATTTTATATACAGTATCGTTGTATTTACGGTGAATTGGTAATTGATCAAGTTTAATTATGTTCAATAATGTCATTCCGCGATAGTAATTACTTGAAATAAATAATGGTACAAATGTGTTTGCATGTTGTATTGCTGTCGAAGATTATAATCAACCTCAATGGTAAACTTAAATATTTCATAGTTCCCTTATCTTAAGTGAAGCTTGTTGGTGAATCAAATGCAATCTCGACATTTATAGTAACTGATTAAAAATGTTCTATTCTATTTCATCTCATTTTACATTTTATATTGAAAAGATATCCTAAAATATGATGCGTTCATGGAGGGCCAAATTAATAGACAATGACAATATGTATTTGAGACAAATGTACTAATTTGTAAAATCAAGTAGGCTTCAGCAATCACGCGTTTTAAAAGAGAATCCATGTATATATACATCTCTTTCTTCTTTATTAGTTGATAGAGATATCTATATAGACAATACACAAATAGATGCATTCATTTTATTATTCGCCGCCATATATAAGAAAATAGTGAATGTGCAAGTAAACTTTTAACTTTACTCTATAAATATGGTGTACACTACGAATTTTTAAATACTTAATTACATTTGTAAGTCCTTTAATTATGAAATCGACTGTCTCGACCCCTTACTTATCGAAACAATTGTCAATTTCTTAGAATTTTCAATAACTTTTATTATATTGTGGAATTAACTAGAGACCGTTATTTTCATTTAAAAACGCTAATACATTATATATCATAATAGTAATGTCTCTTCCTTGGCTCTCGCTCTTGTCGTATGATGTTATGTAATTATAGATGAACTATTATTGTTATGTATATAGCATAATATCAATATTTATATAAGTTGCATTAGGTGAATGCTAATAATAATCGTTCGATTAAAATTCAAATTTTATATACAGTATCGTTGTATTAACGGTGAATTGGTAATTGATCAAGTTTAATTATGTTCAATAATGTCATTCCGCGATAGTAATTACTTGAAATAAATAATGGTACAAATGTGTTTGCATGTTGTATTGCTGTCGAAGATTATAATCAACCTCAATGGTAAACTTAAATATTTCATAGTTCCCTTATCTTAAGTGAAGCTTATTGGTGAATCAAATGCAATCTCGACATTTATAGTAACTGATTAAAAATGTTCTATTCTATTTCATCTCATTTTACATTTTATATTGAAAAGATATCCTAAAATATGATGCGTTCATGGAGGGCCAAATTAATAGACAATGACAATATGTATTTGAGACAAATGTACTAATTTGTAAAATCAAGTAGGCTTCAGCAATCACGCGTTTTAAAAGAGAATCCATGTATATATACATCTCTTTCTTCTTTATTAGTTGATAGAGATATCTATATAGACAATACACAGATAGATGCATTCATTTTATAATTCGCCGCCATATATAAGAAAATAGTGAATGTGCAAGTAAACTTTTAACTTTACTCTATAAATATGGTGTACACTACGAATTTTTAAATACTTAATTACATTTGTAAGTCCTTTAATTATGAAATCGACTGTCTCGACCCCTTACTTATCGAAACAATTGTCAATTTTTTAGAATTTTCAATAACTTTTATTATATTGTGGAATTAACTAGAGACCGTTATTTTCATTTAAAAACGCTAATACATTATATATCATAATAGTAATGTCTCTTCCTTGGCTCTCGCTCTTGTCGTATGATGTTATGTAATTATAGATGAACTATTATTGTTATGTATATAGCATAATATCAATATTTATATAAGTTGCATTAGGTGAATGCTAATAATAATCGTTCGATTAAAATTCAAATTTTATATACAGTATCGTTGTATTTACGGTGAATTGGTAATTGATCAAGTTTAATTATGTTCAATAATGTCATTCCGCGATAGTAATTACTTGAAATAAATAATGGTACAAATGTGTTTGCATGTTGTATTGCTGTCGAAGATTATAATCAACCTCAATGGTAAACTTAAATATTTCATAGTTCCCTTATCTTAAGTGAAGCTTGTTGGTGAATCAAATGCAATCTCGACATTTATAGTAACTGATTAAAAATGTTCTATTCTATTTCATCTCATTTTACATTTTATATTGAAAAGATATCCTAAAATATGATGCGTTCATGGAGGGCCAAATTAATAGACAATGACAATATGTATTTGAGACAAATGTACTAATTTGTAAAATCAAGTAGGCTTCAGCAATCACGCGTTTTAAAAGAGAATCCATGTATATATATACATCTCTTTCTTCTTTATTAGTTGATAGAGATATCTATATAGACAATACACAGATAGATGCATTCATTTTATAATTCGCCGCCATATATAAGAAAATAGTGAATGTGCAAGTAAACTTTTAACTTTACTCTATAAATATGGTGTACACTACGAATTTTTAAATACTTAATTACATTTGTAAGTCCTTTAATTATGAAATCGACTGTCTCGACCCCTTATTTATCGAAACAATTGTCAATTTTTTAGAATTTTCAATAACTTTTATTATATTGTGGAATTAACTAGAGACCGTTATTTTCATTTAAAAACGCTAATACATTATATATCATAATAGTAATGTCTCTTCCTTGGCTCTCGCTCTTGTCGTATGATGTTATGTAATTATAGATGAACTATTATTGTTATGTATATAGCATAATATCAATATTTATATAAGTTGCATTAGGTGAATGCTAATAATAATCGTTCGATTAAAATTCAAATTTTATATACAGTATCGTTGTATTTACGGTGAATTGGTAATTGATCAAGTTTAATTATGTTCAATAATGTCATTCCGCGATAGTAATTACTTGAAATAAATAATGGTACAAATGTGTTTGCATGTTGTATTGCTGTCGAAGATTATAATCAACCTCAATGGTAAACTTAAATATTTCATAGTTCCCTTATCTTAAGTGAAGCTTATTGGTGAATCAAATGCAATCTCGACATTTATAGTAACTGATTAAAAATGTTCTATTCTATTTCATCTCATTTTATATTTTATATTGAAAAGATATCCTAAAATATGATGCGTTCATGGAGGGCCAAATTAATAGACAATGACAATATGTATTTGAGACAAATGTACTAATTTGTAAAATCAAGTAGGCTTCAGCAATCACGCGTTTTAAAAGAGAATCCATGTATATATACATCTCTTTCTTCTTTATTAGTTGATAGAGATATCTATATAGACAATACACAGATAGATGCATTCATTTTATAATTCGCCGCCATAATAGTGAATGTGCAAGTAAACTTTTAACTTTACTCTATAAATATGGTGTACACTACGAATTTTTAAATACTTAATTACATTTGTAAGTCCTTTAATTATGAAATCGACTGTCTCGACCCCTTACTTATCGAAACAATTGTCAATTTTTTAGAATTTTCAATAACTTTTATTATATTGTGGAATTAACTAGAGACCGTTATTTTCATTTAAAAACGCTAATACATTATATATCATAATAGTAATGTCTCTTCCTTGGCTCTCGCTCTTGTCGTATGATGTTATGTAATTATAGATGAACTATTATTGTTATGTATATAGCATAATATCAATATTTATATACGTTGCATTAGGTGAATGCTAATAATAATCGTTCGATTAAAATTCAAATTTTATATACAGTATCGTTGTATTTACGGTGAATTGGTAATTGATCAAGTTTAATTATGTTCAATAATGTCATTCCGCGATAGTAATTACTTGAAATAAATAATGGTACAAATGTGTTTGCATGTTGTATTGCTGTCGAAGATTATAATCAACCTCAATGGTAAACTTAAATATTTCATAGTTCCCTTATCTTAAGTGAAGCTTGTTGGTGAATCAAATGCAATCTCGACATTTATAGTAACTGATTAAAAATGTTCTATTCTATTTCATCTCATTTTACATTTTATATTGAAAAGATATCCTAAAATATGATGCGTTCATGGAGGGCCAAATTAATAGACAATGACAATATGTATTTGAGACAAATGTACTTATTTGTAAAATCAAGTAGGCTTCAGCAATCACGCGTTTTAAAAGAGAATCCATGTATATATACATCTCTTTCTTCTTTATTAGTTGATAGAGATATCTATATAGACAATACACAGATAGATGCATTCATTTTATAATTCGCCGCCATATATAAGAAAATAGTGAATGTGCAAGTAAACTTTTAACTTTACTCTATAAATATGGTGTACACTACGAATTTTTAAATACTTAATTACATTTGTAAGTCCTTTAATTATGAAATCGACTGTCTCGACCCCTTACTTATCGAAACAATTGTCAATTTTTTAGAATTTTCAATAACTTTTATTATATTGTGGAATTAACTAGAGACCGTTATTTTCATTTAAAAACGCTAATACATTATATATCATAATAGTAATGTCTCTTCCTTGGCTCTCGCTCTTGTCGTATGATGTTATGTAATTATAGATGAACTATTATTGTTATGTATATAGCATAATATCAATATTTATATAAGTTGCATTAGGTGAATGCTAATAATAATCGTTCGATTAAAATTCAAATTTTATATACAGTATCGTTGTATTTACGGTGAATTGGTAATTGATCAAGTTTAATTATGTTCAATAATGTCATTCCGCGATAGTAATTACTTGAAATAAATAATGGTACAAATGTGTTTGCATGTTGTATTGCTGTCGAAGATTATAATCAACCTCAATGGTAAACTTAAATATTTCATAGTTCCCTTATCTTAAGTGAAGCTTGTTGGTGAATCAAATGCAATCTCGACATTTATAGTAACTGATTAAAAATGTTCTATTCTATTTCATCTCATTTTACATTTTATATTGAAAAGATATCCTAAAATATGATGCGTTCATGGAGGGCCAAATTAATAGACAATGACAATATGTATTTGAGACAAATGTACTAATTTGTAAAATCAAGTAGGCTTCAGCAATCACGCGTTTTAAAAGAGAATCCATGTATATATACATCTCTTTCTTCTTTATTAGTTGATAGAGATATCTATATAGACAATACACAGATAGATGCATTCATTTTATAATTCGCCGCCATATATAAGAAAATAGTGAATGTGCAAGTAAACTTTTAACTTTACTCTATAAATATGGTGCACACTACGAATTTTTAAATACTTAATTACATTTGTAAGTCCTTTAATTATGAAATCGACTGTCTCGACCCCTTATTTATCGAAACAATTGTCAATTTTTTAGAATTTTCAATAACTTTTATTATATTGTGGAATTAACTAGAGACCGTTATTTTCATTTAAAAACGCTAATACATTATATATCATAATAGTAATGTCTCTTCCTTGGCTCTCGCTCTTGTCGTATGATGTTATGTAATTATAGATGAACTATTATTGTTATGTATATAGCATAATATCAATATTTATATAAGTTGCATTAGGTGAATGCTAATAATAATCGTTCGATTAAAAATCAAATTTTATATACAGTATCGTTGTATTTACGGTGAATTGGTAATTGATCAAGTTTAATTATGTTCAATAATGTCATTCCGCGATAGTAATTACTTGAAATAAATAATGGTACAAATGTGTTTGCATGTTGTATTGCTGTCGAAGATTATAATCAACCTCAATGGTAAACTTAAATATTTCATAGTTCCCTTATCTTAAGTGAAGCTTATTGGTGAATCAAATGCAATCTCGACATTTATAGTAACTGATTAAAAATGTTCTATTCTATTTCATCTCATTTTACATTTTATATTGAAAAGATATCCTAAAATATGATGCGTTCATGGAGGGCCAAATTAATAGACAATGACAATATGTATTTGAGACAAATGTACTAATTTGTAAAATCAAGTAGGCTTCAGCAATCACGCGTTTTAAAAGAGAATCCATGTATATATACATCTCTTTCTTCTTTATTAGTTGATAGAGATATCTATATAGACAATACACAGATAGATGCATTCATTTTATAATTCGCCGCCATAATAGTGAATGTGCAAGTAAACTTTTAACTTTACTCTATAAATATGGTGTACACTACGAATTTTTAAATACTTAATTACATTTGTAAGTCCTTTAATTATGAAATCGACTGTCTCGACCCCTTACTTATCGAAACAATTGTCAATTTTTTAGAATTTTCAATAACTTTTATTATATTGTGGAATTAACTAGAGACCGTTATTTTCATTTAAAAACGCTAATACATTATATATCATAATAGTAATGTCTCTTCCTTGGCTCTCGCTCTTGTCGTATGATGTTATGTAATTATAGATGAACTATTATTGTTATGTATATAGCATAATATCAATATTTATATAAGTTGCATTAGGTGAATGCTAATAATAATCGTTCGATTAAAATTCAAATTTTATATACAGTATCGTTGTATTTACGGTGAATTGGTAATTGATCAAGTTTAATTATGTTCAATAATGTCATTCCGCGATAGTAATTACTTGAAATAAATAATGGTACAAATGTGTTTGCATGTTGTATTGCTGTCGAAGATTATAATCAACCTCAATGGTAAACTTAAATATTTCATAGTTCCCTTATCTTAAGTGAAGCTTGTTGGTGAATCAAATGCAATCTCGACATTTATAGTAACTGATTAAAAATGTTCTATTCTATTTCATCTCATTTTACATTTTATATTGAAAAGATATCCTAAAATATGATGCGTTCATGGAGGGCCAAATTAATAGACAATGACAATATGTATTTGAGACAAATGTACTTATTTGTAAAATCAAGTAGGCTTCAGCAATCACGCGTTTTAAAAGAGAATCCATGTATATATACATCTCTTTCTTCTTTATTAGTTGATAGAGATATCTATATAGACAATACACAGATAGATGCATTCATTTTATAATTCGCCGCCATATATAAGAAAATAGTGAATGTGCAAGTAAACTTTTAACTTTACTCTATAAATATGGTGTACACTACGAATTTTTAAATACTTAATTACATTTGTAAGTCCTTTAATTATGAAATCGACTGTCTCGACCCCTTACTTATCGAAACAATTGTCAATTTTTTAGAATTTTCAATAACTTTTATTATATTGTGGAATTAACTAGAGACCGTTATTTTCATTTAAAAACGCTAATACATTATATATCATAATAGTAATGTCTCTTCCTTGGCTCTCGCTCTTGTCGTATGATGTTATGTAATTATAGATGAACTATTATTGTTATGTATATAGCATAATATCAATATTTATATAAGTTGCATTAGGTGAATGCTAATAATAATCGTTCGATTAAAATTCAAATTTTATATACAGTATCGTTGTATTTACGGTGAATTGGTAATTGATCAAGTTTAATTATGTTCAATAATGTCATTCCGCGATAGTAATTACTTGAAATAAATAATGGTACAAATGTGTTTGCATGTTGTATTGCTGTCGAAGATTATAATCAACCTCAATGGTAAACTTAAATATTTCATAGTTCCCTTATCTTAAGTGAAGCTTGTTGGTGAATCAAATGCAATCTCGACATTTATAGTAACTGATTAAAAATGTTCTATTCTATTTCATCTCATTTTACATTTTATATTGAAAAGATATCCTAAAATATGATGCGTTCATGGAGGGCCAAATTAATAGACAATGACAATATGTATTTGAGACAAATGTACTAATTTGTAAAATCAAGTAGGCTTCAGCAATCACGCGTTTTAAAAGAGAATCCATGTATATATACATCTCTTTCTTCTTTATTAGTTGATAGAGATATCTATATAGACAATACACAGATAGATGCATTCATTTTATAATTCGCCGCCATAATAGTGAATGTGAAAGGAAACTTTTAACTTTACTCTATAAATATGGTGTACACTACGAATTTTTAAATACTTAATTACATTTGTAAGTCCTTTAATTATGAAATCGACTGTCTCGACCCCTTACTTATCGAAACAATTGTCAATTTTTTAGAATTTTCAATAACTTTTATTATATTGTGGAATTAACTAGAGACCGTTATTTTCATTTAAAAACGCTAATACATTATATATCATAATAGTAATGTCTCTTCCTTGGCTCTCGCTCTTGTCGTATGATGTTATGTAATTATAGATGAACTATTATTGTTATGTATATAGCATAATATCAATATTTATATAAGTTGCATTAGGTGAATGCTAATAATAATCGTTCGATTAAAATTCAAATTTTATATACAGTATCGTTGTATTTACGGTGAATTGGTAATTGATCAAGTTTAATTATGTTCAATAATGTCATTCCGCGATAGTAATTACTTGAAATAAATAATGGTACAAATGTGTTTGCATGTTGTATTGCTGTCGAAGATTATAATCAACCTCAATGGTAAACTTAAATATTTCATAGTTCCCTTATCTTAAGTGAAGCTTGTTGGTGAATCAAATGCAATCTCGACATTTATAGTAACTGATTAAAAATGTTCTATTCTATTTCATCTCATTTTACATTTTATATTGAAAAGATATCCTAAAATATGATGCGTTCATGGAGGGCCAAATTAATAGACAATGACAATATGTATTTGAGACAAATGTACTAATTTGTAAAATCAAGTAGGCTTCAGCAATCACGCGTTTTAAAAGAGAATCCATGTATATATACATCTCTTTCTTCTTTATTAGTTGATAGAGATATCTATATAGACAATACACAGATAGATGCATTCATTTTATAATTCGCCGCCATAATAGTGAATGTGAAAGGAAACTTTTAACTTTACTCTATAAATATGGTGTACACTACGAATTTTTAAATACTTAATTACATTTGTAAGTCCTTTAATTATGAAATCGACTGTCTCGACCCCTTACTTATCGAAACAATTGTCAATTTTTTAGAATTTTCAATAACTTTTATTATATTGTGGAATTAACTAGAGACCGTTATTTTCATTTAAAAACGCTAATACATTATATATCATAATAGTAATGTCTCTTCCTTGGCTCTCGCTCTTGTCGTATGATGTTATGTAATTATAGATGAACTATTATTGTTATGTATATAGCATAATATCAATATTTATATAAGTTGCATTAGGTGAATGCTAATAATAATCGTTCGATTAAAATTCAAATTTTATATACAGTATCGTTGTATTTACGGTGAATTGGTAATTGATCAAGTTTAATTATGTTCAATAATGTCATTCCGCGATAGTAATTACTTGAAATAAATAATGGTACAAATGTGTTTGCATGTTGTATTGCTGTCGAAGATTATAATCAACCTCAATGGTAAACTTAAATATTTCATAGTTCCCTTATCTTAAGTGAAGCTTGTTGGTGAATCAAATGCAATCTCGACATTTATAGTAACTGATTAAAAATGTTCTATTCTATTTCATCTCATTTTACATTTTATATTGAAAAGATATCCTAAAATATGATGCGTTCATGGAGGGCCAAATTAATAGACAATGACAATATGTATTTGAGACAAATGTACTAATTTGTAAAATCAAGTAGGCTTCAGCAATCACGCGTTTTAAAAGAGAATCCATGTATATATACATCTCTTTCTTCTTTATTAGTTGATAGAGATATCTATATAGACAATACACAGATAGATGCATTCATTTTATAATTCGCCGCCATAATAGTGAATGTGAAAGGAAACTTTTAACTTTACTCTATAAATATGGTGTACACTACGAATTTTTAAATACTTAATTACATTTGTAAGTCCTTTAATTATGAAATCGACTGTCTCGACCCCTTACTTATCGAAACAATTGTCAATTTTTTAGAATTTTCAATAACTTTTATTATATTGTGGAATTAACTAGAGACCGTTATTTTCATTTAAAAACGCTAATACATTATATATCATAATAGTAATGTCTCTTCCTTGGCTCTCGCTCTTGTCGTATGATGTTATGTAATTATAGATGAACTATTATTGTTATGTATATAGCATAATATCAATATTTATATAAGTTGCATTAGGTGAATGCTAATAATAATCGTTCGATTAAAATTCAAATTTTATATACAGTATCGTTGTATTTACGGTGAATTGGTAATTGATCAAGTTTAATTATGTTCAATAATGTCATTCCGCGATAGTAATTACTTGAAATAAATAATGGTACAAATGTGTTTGCATGTTGTATTGCTGTCGAAGATTATAATCAACCTCAATGGTAAACTTAAATATTTCATAGTTCCCTTATCTTAAGTGAAGCTTGTTGGTGAATCAAATGCAATCTCGACATTTATAGTAACTGATTAAAAATGTTCTATTCTATTTCATCTCATTTTACATTTTATATTGAAAAGATATCCTAAAATATGATGCGTTCATGGAGGGCCAAATTAATAGACAATGACAATATGTATTTGAGACAAATGTACTAATTTGTAAAATCAAGTAGGCTTCAGCAATCACGCGTTTTAAAAGAGAATCCATGTATATATACATCTCTTTCTTCTTTATTAGTTGATAGAGATATCTATATAGACAATACACAGATAGATGCATTCATTTTATAATTCGCCGCCATATATAAGAAAATAGTGAATGTGCAAGTAAACTTTTAACTTTACTCTATAAATATGGTGTACACTACGAATTTTTAAATACTTAATTACATTTGTAAGTCCTTTAATTATGAAATCGACTGTCTCGACCCCTTATTTATCGAAACAATTGTCAATTTTTTAGAATTTTCAATAACTTTTATTATATTGTGGAATTAACTAGAGACCGTTATTTTCATTTAAAAACGCGAATACATTATATATCATAATAGTAATATCTCTTCCTTGGCTCTCGCTCTTGTCGTATGATGTTATGTAATTATAGATGAACTATTATTGTTATGTATATAGCATAATATCAATATTTATATAAGTTGCATTAGGTGAATGCTAATAATAATCGTTCGATTAAAATTCAAATTTTATATACAGTATCGTTGTATTTACGGTGAATTGGTAATTGATCAAGTTTAATTATGTTCAATAATGTCATTCCGCGATAGTAATTACTTGAAATAAATAATGGTACAAATGTGTTTGCATGTTGTATTGCTGTCGAAGATTATAATCAACCTCAATGGTAAACTTAAATATTTCATAGTTCCCTTATCTTAAGTGAAGCTTATTGGTGAATCAAATGCAATCTCGACATTTATAGTAACTGATTAAAAATGTTCTATTCTATTTCATCTCATTTTACATTTTATATTGAAAAGATATCCTAAAATATGATGCGTTCATGGAGGGCCAAATTAATAGACAATGACAATATGTATTTGAGACAAATGTACTAATTTGTAAAATCAAGTAGGCTTCAGCAATCACGCGTTTTAAAAGAGAATCCATGTATATATACATCTCTTTCTTCTTTATTAGTTGATAGAGATATCTATATAGACAATACACAGATAGATGCATTCATTTTATAATTCGCCGCCATAATAGTGAATGTGCAAGTAAACTTTTAACTTTACTCTATAAATATGGTGTACACTACGAATTTTTAAATACTTAATTACATTTGTAAGTCCTTTAATTATGAAATCGACTGTCTCGACCCCTTACTTATCGAAACAATTGTCAATTTTTTAGAATTTTCAATAACTTTTATTATATTGTGGAATTAACTAGAGACCGTTATTTTCATTTAAAAACGCTAATACATTATATATCATAATAGTAATGTCTCTTCCTTGGCTCTCGCTCTTGTCGTATGATGTTATGTAATTATAGATGAACTATTATTGTTATGTATATAGCATAATATCAATATTTATATAAGTTGCATTAGGTGAATGCTAATAATAATCGTTCGATTAAAATTCAAATTTTATATACAGTATCGTTGTATTTACGGTGAATTGGTAATTGATCAAGTTTAATTATGTTCAATAATGTCATTCCGCGATAGTAATTACTTGAAATAAATAATGGTACAAATGTGTTTGCATGTTGTATTGCTGTCGAAGATTATAATCAACCTCAATGGTAAACTTAAATATTTCATAGTTCCCTTATCTTAAGTGAAGCTTGTTGGTGAATCAAATGCAATCTCGACATTTATAGTAACTGATTAAAAATGTTCTATTCTATTTCATCTCATTTTACATTTTATATTGAAAAGATATCCTAAAATATGATGCGTTCATGGAGGGCCAAATTAATAGACAATGACAATATGTATTTGAGACAAATGTACTTATTTGTAAAATCAAGTAGGCTTCAGCAATCACGCGTTTTAAAAGAGAATCCATGTATATATACATCTCTTTCTTCTTTATTAGTTGATAGAGATATCTATATAGACAATACACAGATAGATGCATTCATTTTATAATTCGCCGCCATATATAAGAAAATAGTGAATGTGCAAGTAAACTTTTAACTTTACTCTATAAATATGGTGTACACTACGAATTTTTAAATACTTAATTACATTTGTAAGTCCTTTAATTATGAAATCGACTGTCTCGACCCCTTACTTATCGAAACAATTGTCAATTTTTTAGAATTTTCAATAACTTTTATTATATTGTGGAATTAACTAGAGACCGTTATTTTCATTTAAAAACGCTAATACATTATATATCATAATAGTAATGTCTCTTCCTTGGCTCTCGCTCTTGTCGTATGATGTTATGTAATTATAGATGAACTATTATTGTTATGTATATAGCATAATATCAATATTTATATAAGTTGCATTAGGTGAATGCTAATAATAATCGTTCGATTAAAATTCAAATTTTATATACAGTATCGTTGTATTTACGGTGAATTGGTAATTGATCAAGTTTAATTATGTTCAATAATGTCATTCCGCGATAGTAATTACTTGAAATAAATAATGGTACAAATGTGTTTGCATGTTGTATTGCTGTCGAAGATTATAATCAACCTCAATGGTAAACTTAAATATTTCATAGTTCCCTTATCTTAAGTGAAGCTTGTTGGTGAATCAAATGCAATCTCGACATTTATAGTAACTGATTAAAAATGTTCTATTCTATTTCATCTCATTTTACATTTTATATTGAAAAGATATCCTAAAATATGATGCGTTCATGGAGGGCCAAATTAATAGACAATGACAATATGTATTTGAGACAAATGTACTAATTTGTAAAATCAAGTAGGCTTCAGCAATCACGCGTTTTAAAAGAGAATCCATGTATATATACATCTCTTTCTTCTTTATTAGTTGATAGAGATATCTATATAGACAATACACAGATAGATGCATTCATTTTATAATTCGCCGCCATAATAGTGAATGTGAAAGGAAACTTTTAACTTTACTCTATAAATATGGTGTACACTACGAATTTTTAAATACTTAATTACATTTGTAAGTCCTTTAATTATGAAATCGACTGTCTCGACCCCTTACTTATCGAAACAATTGTCAATTTTTTAGAATTTTCAATAACTTTTATTATATTGTGGAATTAACTAGAGACCGTTATTTTCATTTAAAAACGCTAATACATTATATATCATAATAGTAATGTCTCTTCCTTGGCTCTCGCTCTTGTCGTATGATGTTATGTAATTATAGATGAACTATTATTGTTATGTATATAGCATAATATCAATATTTATATAAGTTGCATTAGGTGAATGCTAATAATAATCGTTCGATTAAAATTCAAATTTTATATACAGTATCGTTGTATTTACGGTGAATTGGTAATTGATCAAGTTTAATTATGTTCAATAATGTCATTCCGCGATAGTAATTACTTGAAATAAATAATGGTACAAATGTGTTTGCATGTTGTATTGCTGTCGAAGATTATAATCAACCTCAATGGTAAACTTAAATATTTCATAGTTCCCTTATCTTAAGTGAAGCTTGTTGGTGAATCAAATGCAATCTCGACATTTATAGTAACTGATTAAAAATGTTCTATTCTATTTCATCTCATTTTACATTTTATATTGAAAAGATATCCTAAAATATGATGCGTTCATGGAGGGCCAAATTAATAGACAATGACAATATGTATTTGAGACAAATGTACTAATTTGTAAAATCAAGTAGGCTTCAGCAATCACGCGTTTTAAAAGAGAATCCATGTATATATACATCTCTTTCTTCTTTATTAGTTGATAGAGATATCTATATAGACAATACACAGATAGATGCATTCATTTTATAATTCGCCGCCATAATAGTGAATGTGAAAGGAAACTTTTAACTTTACTCTATAAATATGGTGTACACTACGAATTTTTAAATACTTAATTACATTTGTAAGTCCTTTAATTATGAAATCGACTGTCTCGACCCCTTACTTATCGAAACAATTGTCAATTTTTTAGAATTTTCAATAACTTTTATTATATTGTGGAATTAACTAGAGACCGTTATTTTCATTTAAAAACGCTAATACATTATATATCATAATAGTAATGTCTCTTCCTTGGCTCTCGCTCTTGTCGTATGATGTTATGTAATTATAGATGAACTATTATTGTTATGTATATAGCATAATATCAATATTTATATAAGTTGCATTAGGTGAATGCTAATAATAATCGTTCGATTAAAATTCAAATTTTATATACAGTATCGTTGTATTTACGGTGAATTGGTAATTGATCAAGTTTAATTATGTTCAATAATGTCATTCCGCGATAGTAATTACTTGAAATAAATAATGGTACAAATGTGTTTGCATGTTGTATTGCTGTCGAAGATTATAATCAACCTCAATGGTAAACTTAAATATTTCATAGTTCCCTTATCTTAAGTGAAGCTTGTTGGTGAATCAAATGCAATCTCGACATTTATAGTAACTGATTAAAAATGTTCTATTCTATTTCATCTCATTTTACATTTTATATTGAAAAGATATCCTAAAATATGATGCGTTCATGGAGGGCCAAATTAATAGACAATGACAATATGTATTTGAGACAAATGTACTAATTTGTAAAATCAAGTAGGCTTCAGCAATCACGCGTTTTAAAAGAGAATCCATGTATATATACATCTCTTTCTTCTTTATTAGTTGATAGAGATATCTATATAGACAATACACAGATAGATGCATTCATTTTATAATTCGCCGCCATAATAGTGAATGTGAAAGGAAACTTTTAACTTTACTCTATAAATATGGTGTACACTACGAATTTTTAAATACTTAATTACATTTGTAAGTCCTTTAATTATGAAATCGACTGTCTCGACCCCTTACTTATCGAAACAATTGTCAATTTTTTAGAATTTTCAATAACTTTTATTATATTGTGGAATTAACTAGAGACCGTTATTTTCATTTAAAAACGCTAATACATTATATATCATAATAGTAATGTCTCTTCCTTGGCTCTCGCTCTTGTCGTATGATGTTATGTAATTATAGATGAACTATTATTGTTATGTATATAGCATAATATCAATATTTATATAAGTTGCATTAGGTGAATGCTAATAATAATCGTTCGATTAAAATTCAAATTTTATATACAGTATCGTTGTATTTACGGTGAATTGGTAATTGATCAAGTTTAATTATGTTCAATAATGTCATTCCGCGATAGTAATTACTTGAAATAAATAATGGTACAAATGTGTTTGCATGTTGTATTGCTGTCGAAGATTATAATCAACCTCAATGGTAAACTTAAATATTTCATAGTTCCCTTATCTTAAGTGAAGCTTGTTGGTGAATCAAATGCAATCTCGACATTTATAGTAACTGATTAAAAATGTTCTATTCTATTTCATCTCATTTTACATTTTATATTGAAAAGATATCCTAAAATATGATGCGTTCATGGAGGGCCAAATTAATAGACAATGACAATATGTATTTGAGACAAATGTACTAATTTGTAAAATCAAGTAGGCTTCAGCAATCACGCGTTTTAAAAGAGAATCCATGTATATATACATCTCTTTCTTCTTTATTAGTTGATAGAGATATCTATATAGACAATACACAGATAGATGCATTCATTTTATAATTCGCCGCCATATATAAGAAAATAGTGAATGTGCAAGTAAACTTTTAACTTTACTCTATAAATATGGTGTACACTACGAATTTTTAAATACTTAATTACATTTGTAAGTCCTTTAATTATGAAATCGACTGTCTCGACCCCTTATTTATCGAAACAATTGTCAATTTTTTAGAATTTTCAATAACTTTTATTATATTGTGGAATTAACTAGAGACCGTTATTTTCATTTAAAAACGCGAATACATTATATATCATAATAGTAATGTCTCTTCCTTGGCTCTCGCTCTTGTCGTATGATGTTATGTAATTATAGATGAACTATTATTGTTATGTATATAGCATAATATCAATATTTATATAAGTTGCATTAGGTGAATGCTAATAATAATCGTTCGATTAAAATTCAAATTTTATATACAGTATCGTTGTATTTACGGTGAATTGGTAATTGATCAAGTTTAATTATGTTCAATAATGTCATTCCGCGATAGTAATTACTTGAAATAAATAATGGTACAAATGTGTTTGCATGTTGTATTGCTGTCGAAGATTATAATCAACCTCAATGGTAAACTTAAATATTTCATAGTTCCCTTATCTTAAGTGAAGCTTATTGGTGAATCAAATGCAATCTCGACATTTATAGTAACTGATTAAAAATGTTCTATTCTATTTCATCTCATTTTACATTTTATATTGAAAAGATATCCTAAAATATGATGCGTTCATGGAGGGCCAAATTAATAGACAATGACAATATGTATTTGAGACAAATGTACTAATTTGTAAAATCAAGTAGGCTTCAGCAATCACGCGTTTTAAAAGAGAATCCATGTATATATACATCTCTTTCTTCTTTATTAGTTGATAGAGATATCTATATAGACAATACACAGATAGATGCATTCATTTTATAATTCGCCGCCATAATAGTGAATGTGCAAGTAAACTTTTAACTTTACTCTATAAATATGGTGTACACTACGAATTTTTAAATACTTAATTACATTTGTAAGTCCTTTAATTATGAAATCGACTGTCTCGACCCCTTACTTATCGAAACAATTGTCAATTTTTTAGAATTTTCAATAACTTTTATTATATTGTGGAATTAACTAGAGACCGTTATTTTCATTTAAAAACGCTAATACATTATATATCATAATAGTAATGTCTCTTCCTTGGCTCTCGCTCTTGTCGTATGATGTTATGTAATTATAGATGAACTATTATTGTTATGTATATAGCATAATATCAATATTTATATAAGTTGCATTAGGTGAATGCTAATAATAATCGTTCGATTAAAATTCAAATTTTATATACAGTATCGTTGTATTTACGGTGAATTGGTAATTGATCAAGTTTAATTATGTTCAATAATGTCATTCCGCGATAGTAATTACTTGAAATAAATAATGGTACAAATGTGTTTGCATGTTGTATTGCTGTCGAAGATTATAATCAACCTCAATGGTAAACTTAAATATTTCATAGTTCCCTTATCTTAAGTGAAGCTTGTTGGTGAATCAAATGCAATCTCGACATTTATAGTAACTGATTAAAAATGTTCTATTCTATTTCATCTCATTTTACATTTTATATTGAAAAGATATCCTAAAATATGATGCGTTCATGGAGGGCCAAATTAATAGACAATGACAATATGTATTTGAGACAAATGTACTTATTTGTAAAATCAAGTAGGCTTCAGCAATCACGCGTTTTAAAAGAGAATCCATGTATATATACATCTCTTTCTTCTTTATTAGTTGATAGAGATATCTATATAGACAATACACAGATAGATGCATTCATTTTATAATTCGCCGCCATATATAAGAAAATAGTGAATGTGCAAGTAAACTTTTAACTTTACTCTATAAATATGGTGTACACTACGAATTTTTAAATACTTAATTACATTTGTAAGTCCTTTAATTATGAAATCGACTGTCTCGACCCCTTACTTATCGAAACAATTGTCAATTTTTTAGAATTTTCAATAACTTTTATTATATTGTGGAATTAACTAGAGACCGTTATTTTCATTTAAAAACGCTAATACATTATATATCATAATAGTAATGTCTCTTCCTTGGCTCTCGCTCTTGTCGTATGATGTTATGTAATTATAGATGAACTATTATTGTTATGTATATAGCATAATATCAATATTTATATAAGTTGCATTAGGTGAATGCTAATAATAATCGTTCGATTAAAATTCAAATTTTATATACAGTATCGTTGTATTTACGGTGAATTGGTAATTGATCAAGTTTAATTATGTTCAATAATGTCATTCCGCGATAGTAATTACTTGAAATAAATAATGGTACAAATGTGTTTGCATGTTGTATTGCTGTCGAAGATTATAATCAACCTCAATGGTAAACTAAAATATTTCATAGTTCCCTTATCTTAAGTGAAGCTTGTTGGTGAATCAAATGCAATCTCGACATTTATAGTAACTGATTAAAAATGTTCTATTCTATTTCATCTCATTTTACATTTTATATTGAAAAGATATCCTAAAATATGATGCGTTCATGGAGGGCCAAATTAATAGACAATGACAATATGTATTTGAGACAAATGTACTAATTTGTAAAATCAAGTAGGCTTCAGCAATCACGCGTTTTAAAAGAGAATCCATGTATATATACATCTCTTTCTTCTTTATTAGTTGATAGAGATATCTATATAGACAATACACAGATAGATGCATTCATTTTATAATTCGCCGCCATAATAGTGAATGTGAAAGGAAACTTTTAACTTTACTCTATAAATATGGTGTACACTACGAATTTTTAAATACTTAATTACATTTGTAAGTCCTTTAATTATGAAATCGACTGTCTCGACCCCTTACTTATCGAAACAATTGTCAATTTTTTAGAATTTTCAATAACTTTTATTATATTGTGGAATTAACTAGAGACCGTTATTTTCATTTAAAAACGCTAATACATTATATATCATAATAGTAATGTCTCTTCCTTGGCTCTCGCTCTTGTCGTATGATGTTATGTAATTATAGATGAACTATTATTGTTATGTATATAGCATAATATCAATATTTATATAAGTTGCATTAGGTGAATGCTAATAATAATCGTTCGATTAAAATTCAAATTTTATATACAGTATCGTTGTATTTACGGTGAATTGGTAATTGATCAAGTTTAATTATGTTCAATAATGTCATTCCGCGATAGTAATTACTTGAAATAAATAATGGTACAAATGTGTTTGCATGTTGTATTGCTGTCGAAGATTATAATCAACCTCAATGGTAAACTTAAATATTTCATAGTTCCCTTATCTTAAGTGAAGCTTGTTGGTGAATCAAACGCAATCTCGACATTTATAGTAACTGATTAAAAATGTTCTATTCTATTTCATCTCATTTTACATTTTATATTGAAAAGATATCCTAAAATATGATGCGTTCATGGAGGGCCAAATTAATAGACAATGACAATATGTATTTGAGACAAATGTACTTATTTGTAAAATCAAGTAGGCTTCAGCAATCACGCGTTTTAAAAGAGAATCCATGTATATATACATCTCTTTCTTCTTTATTAGTTGATAGAGATATCTATATAGACAATACACAGATAGATGCATTCATTTTATAATTCGCCGCCATATATAAGAAAATAGTGAATGTGCAAGTAAACTTTTAACTTTACTCTATAAATATGGTGTACACTACGAATTTTTAAATACTTAATTACATTTGTAAGTCCTTTAATTATGAAATCGACTGTCTCGATCCCTTACTTATCGAAACAATTGTCAATTTCTTAGAATTTTCAATAACTTTTATTATATTGTGGAATTAACTAGAGACCGTTATTTTCATTTAAAAACGCTAATACATTATATATCATAATAGTAATGTCTCTTCCTTGGCTCTCGCTCTTGTCGTATGATGTTATGTAATTATAGATGAACTATTATTGTTATGTATATAGCATAATATCAATATTTATATAAGTTGCATTAGGTGAATGCTAATAATAATCGTTCGATTAAAATTCAAATTTTATATACAGTATCGTTGTATTTACGGTGAATTGGTAATTGATCAAGTTTAATTATGTTCAATAATGTCATTCCGCGATAGTAATTACTTGAAATAAATAATGGTACAAATGTGTTTGCATGTTGTATTGCTGTCGAAGATTATAATCAACCTCAATGGTAAACTTAAATATTTCATAGTTCCCTTATCTTAAGTGAAGCTTGTTGGTGAATCAAACGCAATCTCGACATTTATAGTAACTGATTAAAAATGTTCTATTCTATTTCATCTCATTTTACATTTTATATTGAAAAGATATCCTAAAATATGATGCGTTCATGGAGGGCCAAATTAATAGACAATGACAATATGTATTTGAGACAAATGTACTTATTTGTAAAATCAAGTAGGCTTCAGCAATCACGCGTTTTAAAAGAGAATCCATGTATATATACATCTCTTTCTTCTTTATTAGTTGATAGAGATATCTATATAGACAATACACAGATAGATGCATTCATTTTATAATTCGCCGCCATATATAAGAAAATAGTGAATGTGCAAGTAAACTTTTAACTTTACTCTATAAATATGGTGTACACTACGAATTTTTAAATACTTAATTACATTTGTAAGTCCTTTAATTATGAAATCGACTGTCTCGACCCCTTACTTATCGAAACAATTGTCAATTTTTTAGAATTTTCAATAACTTTTATTATATTGTGGAATTAACTAGAGACCGTTATTTTCATTTAAAAACGCTAATACATTATATATCATAATAGTAATGTCTCTTCCTTGGCTCTCGCTCTTGTCGTATGATGTTATGTAATTATAGATGAACTATTATTGTTATGTATATAGCATATCAATATTTATATAAGTTGCATTAGGTGAATGCTAATAATAATCGTTCGATTAAAATTCAAATTTTATATACAGTATCGTTGTATTTACGGTGAATTGGTAATTGATCAAGTTTAATTATGTTCAATAATGTCATTCCGCGATAGTAATTACTTGAAATAAATAATGATACAAATGTGTTTGCATGTTGTATTGCTGTCGAAGATTATAATCAACCTCAATGGTAAACTTAAATATTTCATAGTTCCCTTATCTTAAGTGAAGCTTATTGGTGAATCAAATGCAATCTCGACATTTATAGTAACTGATTAAAAATGTTCTATTCTATTTCATCTCATTTTACATTTTATATTGAAAAGATATCCTAAAATATGATGCGTTCATGGAGGGCCAAATTAATAGACAATGACAATATGTATTTGAGACAAATGTACTAATTTGTAAAATCAAGTAGGCTTCAGCAATCACGCGTTTTAAAAGAGAATCCATGTATATATACATCTCTTTCTTCTTTATTAGTTGATAGAGATATCTATATAGACAATACACAGATAGATGCATTCATTTTATAATTCGCCGCCATATATAAGAAAATAGTGAATGTGCAAGTAAACTTTTAACTTTACTCTATAAATATGGTGTACACTACGAATTTATAAATACTTAATTACATTTGTAAGTCCTTTAATTATGAAATCGACTGTCTCGACCCCTTACTTATCGAAACAATTGTCAATTTTTTAGAATTTTCAATAACTTTTATTATATTGTGGAATTAACTAGAGACCGTTATTTTCATTTAAAAACGCTAATACATTATATATCATAATAGTAATGTCTCTTCCTTGGCTCTCGCTCTTGTCGTATGATGTTATGTAATTATAGATGAACTATTATTGTTATGTATATAGCATAATATCAATATTTATATAAGTTGCATTAGGTGAATGCTAATAATAATCGTTCGATTAAAATTCAAATTTTATATACAGTATCGTTGTATTTACGGTGAATTGGTAATTGATCAAGTTTAATTATGTTCAATAATGTCATTCCGCGATAGTAATTACTTGAAATAAATAATGGTACAAATGTGTTTGCATGTTGTATTGCTGTCGAAGATTATAATCAACCTCAATGGTAAACTTAAATATTTCATAGTTCCCTTATCTTAAGTGAAGCTTGTTGGTGAATCAAACGCAATCTCGACATTTATAGTAACTGATTAAAAATGTTCTATTCTATTTCATCTCATTTTACATTTTATATTGAAAAGATATCCTAAAATATGATGCGTTCATGGAGGGCCAAATTAATAGACAATGACAATATGTATTTGAGACAAATGTACTTATTTGTAAAATCAAGTAGGCTTCAGCAATCACGCGTTTTAAAAGAGAATCCATGTATATATACATCTCTTTCTTCTTTATTAGTTGATAGAGATATCTATATAGACAATACACAGATAGATGCATTCATTTTATAATTCGCCGCCATATATAAGAAAATAGTGAATGTGCAAGTAAACTTTTAACTTTACTCTATAAATATGGTGTACACTACGAATTTTTAAATACTTAATTACATTTGTAAGTCCTTTAATTATGAAATCGACTGTCTCGACCCCTTACTTATCGAAACAATTGTCAATTTTTTAGAATTTTCAATAACTTTTATTATATTGTGGAATTAACTAGAGACCGTTATTTTCATTTAAAAACCCTAATACATTATATATCATAATAGTAATGTCTCTTCCTTGGCTCTCGCTCTTGTCGTATGATGTTATGTAATTATAGATGAACTATTATTGTTATGTATATAGCATAATATCAATATTTATATAAGTTGCATTAGGTGAATGCTAATAATAATCGTTCGATTAAAATTCAAATTTTATATACAGTATCGTTGTATTTACGGTGAATTGGTAATTGATCAAGTTTAATTATGTTCAATAATGTCATTCCGCGATAGTAATTACTTGAAATAAATAATGGTACAAATGTGTTTGCATGTTGTATTGCTGTCGAAGATTATAATCAACCTCAATGGTAAACTTAAATATTTCATAGTTCCCTTATCTTAAGTGAAGCTTGTTGGTGAATCAAACGCAATCTCGACATTTATAGTAACTGATTAAAAATGTTCTATTCTATTTCATCTCATTTTACATTTTATATTGAAAAGATATCCTAAAATATGATGCGTTCATGGAGGGCCAAATTAATAGACAATGACAATATGTATTTGAGACAAATGTACTAATTTGTAAAATCAAGTAGGCTTCAGCAATCACGCGTTTTAAAAGAGAATCCATGTATATATACATCTCTTTCTTCTTTATTAGTTGATAGAGATATCTATATAGACAATACACAGATAGATGCATTCATTTTATAATTCGCCGCCATATATAAGAAAATAGTGAATGTGCAAGTAAACTTTTAACTTTACTCTATAAATATGGTATACACTACGAATTTTTAAATACTTAATTACATTTGTAAGTCCTTTAATTATGAAATCGACTGTCTCGACCCCTTACTTATCGAAACAATTGTCAATTTTTTAGAATTTTCAATAACTTTTATTATATTGTGGAATTAACTAGAGACCGTTATTTTCATTTAAAAACGCTAATACATTATATATCATAATAGTAATGTCTCTTCCTTGGCTCTCGCTCTTGTCGTATGATGTTATGTAATTATAGATGAACTATTATTGTTATGTATATAGCATATCAATATTTATATAAGTTGCATTAGGTGAATGCTAATAATAATCGTTCGATTAAAATTCAAATTTTATATACAGTATCGTTGTATTTACGGTGAATTGGTAATTGATCAAGTTTAATTATGTTCAATAATGTCATTCCGCGATAGTAATTACTTGAAATAAATAATGATACAAATGTGTTTGCATGTTGTATTGCTGTCGAAGATTATAATCAACCTCAATGGTAAACTTAAATATTTCATAGTTCCCTTATCTTGAGTGAAGCTTGTTGGTGAATCAAATGCAATCTCGACATTTATAGTAACTGATTAAAAATGTTCTATTCTATTTCATCTCATTTTACATTTTATATTGAAAAGATATCCTAAAATATGATGCGTTCATGGAGGGCCAAATTAATAGACAATGACAATATGTATTTGAGACAAATGTACTAATTTGTAAAATCAAGTAGGCTTCAGCAATCACGCGTTTTAAAAGAGAATCCATGTATATATACATCTCTTTCTTCTTTATTAGTTGATAGAGATATCTATATAGACAATACACAGATAGATGCATTCATTTTATAATTCGCCGCCATATATAAGAAAATAGTGAATGTGCAAGTAAACTTTTAACTTTACTCTATAAATATGGTGTACACTACGAATTTATAAATACTTAATTACATTTGTAAGTCCTTTAATTATGAAATCGACTGTCTCGACCCCTTACTTATCGAAACAATTGTCAATTTTTTAGAATTTTCAATAACTTTTATTATATTGTGGAATTAACTAGAGACCGTTATTTTCATTTAAAAACGCTAATACATTATATATCATAATAGTAATGTCTCTTCCTTGGCTCTCGCTCTTGTCGTATGATGTTATGTAATTATAGATGAACTATTATTGTTATGTATATAGCATAATATCAATATTTATATAAGTTGCATTAGGTGAATGCTAATAATAATCGTTCGATTAAAATTCAAATTTTATATACAGTATCGTTGTATTTACGGTGAATTGGTAATTGATCAAGTTTAATTATGTTCAATAATGTCATTCCGCGATAGTAATTACTTGAAATAAATAATGGTACAAATGTGTTTGCATGTTGTATTGCTGTCGAAGATTATAATCAACCTCAATGGTAAACTTAAATATTTCATAGTTCCCTTATCTTAAGTGAAGCTTATTGGTGAATCAAATGCAATCTCGACATTTATAGTAACTGATTAAAAATGTTCTATTCTATTTCATCTCATTTTACATTTTATATTGAAAAGATATCCTAAGTTTGAAATAACCTCGTTAACCCTACACTGCGATATGTATCAAATATGCTACGAGAAAGTACTATATAAAATTAATTTGTCAGTCATTTATTGTTATTATGGAATATATGGGTATTTGAATATGCGGTTTCGATGATGGATATGCAATATTTGACATTTGTCAAAACGGGTTTATTTGAAGTGTTCTTATTTTTTGATGTTACATATAAGTAACGCTAGGCTTTCAGATAATTGGATTTTCGCATTTCAACTAAAGTAGTATATTGTTTCCAGAATGAGTCTCACATTGCAAGATGCATTAGAAACGACCTACGGAGATGATATCGAGGAAATTTTCATTAAACCCCCGACCCTACAGCTCTTATCGATGAAGACTCCGCCGATGAGGATGGTGGAGGTGAATTAGATAATCTCAGTGGCCAACAACAACGAAGTAAAGTTGAAATAAAGTTTGTAAACCCAGAAAGATTGCCTACCAATATTCAGGAGAATGAGGAGGTAATTTCAGATGATATCGCAATATGTAACGATAGAACCTCATTACCTGGAAAAATCAGCCTTCAGGACAGGATTATCGGGGAGGAAGATGGGGATTTGGAGGTTTCCAGCAGTAGAATATTTCCGGAACAAAACTATGTCAATTTCTTGAAAAATCCCCTGTTGAAATCTTCGAAATGTTTTTTGATGACAATATTATAGAATTACTTGTTCAACAATTATCCCGATCCTTAAATCACTACGGAAGAAATGAAGATTCATAGCAATATACAAACGGCATTTTTGGGATAGTGGATTGGACATTAGAAATATTATGGTTAACGATTCCATGAGACGTGACAGATTCGTTCAGATAATGAGGTTCGTGCATTTGGCTGATAACAATTCCATATATATCATCCATAACTCACTGAAGGCAAAATGTCTGCTGTATTTTGTACAAGAGCACTTAGACTTTGATGACTCGATGGTAAACTATTGTGGGCGTCACAGTTGCAAAAAATTTATTAGGGGAAAACCAATTCGCATTGGTTATAAACTGTGGTTCCGGAATGCTAAGGATGGATATCTTGTCGACTTTGATATGTATCAAGGTAATAATCCAAATGCTGTTAACAATATGAACGAGTTTTTGGAAAATGTACTGCGCCATTCGTTTCGATGCTATCAGACTTGCCACATCCTGAATATCCATACAAATTCACCCTAGATAATTTGTTTATAAGCGTAGATTTACTCAATTTCCTACGTCTGAAGGGGTACGGAGGAAGTGCTACTTTCAGAGAAAACAGAGTTCCTAAAAGTTGTCCACTTGCCCACAAAAAAACCATGCAGAGAAAAGATCGTCGAAGCTATGTATCTGCAATCGACAAAGATCATGGAAACATCATAGTAAAATGCGCAGCTAGTTCTAACTGTTATGGTGTGAATCCCATTGGATATGTGAAACGATATTCAAATACTGACAAAAAATGCATAAATGTTCCTCGTACATTCCTTATTGTCCAATATAACAGTAATATGGGCGGAATAGATTTGATGGATGAAGGTATATCAACCTATCGGATCACTATACGTTCAAATAAGTGGTGGTGGGACATTTTTAATTGGCTACTAGATGCAACAATCATCAATTCATGGGTACTTTACAAGAATATCAAATAAGCCAACTAGATTTCCGTAGAGACCTGGTTCAAAATTATTTGAGTCATTATGGAATTACCCCAAAAAGTGCCGGAAGGCCTTCCACATCCAAATTTAGCTTGTCACTGAATAGAATATCCGATGAAGTGAGATATGACAAAAGATATCACCTATTGATGTCAATTACAAACAAGAAACGTCGACGATGTGCTGGAGAAGGTTGCCAGAAGTACCAGAACTATATGCAAAAAGTGTGACTTAGGTCTTTGCATTGAATGTAACATAATTTTTTATAGTAACGGCAAATAGCCCTCGAGTATGCAGAAATGTAAAATATTTCTCTAAAGCTGTAACCGAATGGTCTAGTGTTACTTATATGTAACATGCAATATTTCAAATTTTTTTATAAATAATCCATTTCTACATCAATAATCCACCGATGCGTCGAAACCATTTTTCAATTAGAAAATAGACAAAAAAATCCGGTCATGATGTGTTAAGTTAACGATATGACAATGATTATTGTAACCCACGAAATTGATCGAAATATGTTTTCCTGATCAATAGAAGACTGGACAAGATTATGTAGTACATGGTATCAAAACTTTCTAATCCCAAGATAAACGCCTTGAGCAATGATTATTGTAATCCACTAAATTCCATCGAAATATTTTTCCTAAACAATGGAAAAGTAGTAACTGAATAACAGGATGATGTAAAACACAGTATCAAAACAACAATAATCATATATTAACTTATAAATTGTTAACGCTATGAGCAATGATTATTGTAACCCACTAAATTGATCGAAATACTCTTTCTTAAACAATGGAGGACTAGACAAGATGTAATACATGGTATCAAAACTTTCTAATACCAAGATGACAAGCTCAGTTAAGTTGCAAATGTAAAATTAAAAAAATTCTATTTTTCAAATTTATGTAGTTCGATCAGCAAAAAAAGTTTTATAGGGCCTAAGAGTTTGCTATATTCTGTGCTTTAGTTTATGAGAACCAAGCAGTGCCCTTTATTATGCGTAGAAAATTTAGGGTTCACTAGCTAACGTGTAAAATTTCACCGGAGTTATTATCTTGTTAGTAATTTTTACTGCTTCTAATAATTTCGTTTATACTTATTTGGTTTTAGAGATATTCATTTTTTTCTTCTTTCATGGTCAGCAGCCACACTTTATCGTAGAAAATTTTTTCTTAGGCGTTAATGCTTTGTTAGCGCCTCTCAATGATATAAAAAATGTTAATGCTATGAACGCCTCAAAGAAACAGTAAGATCAAGGTACATATCTTTAGTATTTTGGTAGTAGTTTTTACTGCTTCTTATTGTGTCTATTGCTTTATTCAAATTATCGCAATTTTTTATGCTCGTTAACTGAACGTGAGTACTCTAAAATTAAGAAATTTTACATATCGACCGCTGACTTCACGGACCGCAAAATTTGATATGTTCGCCAAATTATTTTTGAACTAACGGATCAGCGATTTATCCTCAGCCTGATATAAATAACATGTAGTACTTTGAGTCTTCGAGTGTAAAAACATATTATTTCAAAATATTACTTATTTTTGGAGAATTTATTTCAATAAAAAGGTTGTTTGTTTATTGCTCTCATTGGCAACTTCAGGTACGGTGTCATTGGGAACTGCAGAACAATATACATATACAAGCACATACGACATGATTCTCCACACCTTACGATTTTTAAAAAAATTGGATATTTGTAGAGTTCAATTGAATAACTTTAAGACAGATGAAACCCCTAGGCACCAGCATGAGTTGCACAATATACTTAGTCGAAATTCTGACTTCTGACAGTTTATAGTTCTTCGCCGAAGCAGTGCGAAAGGTCACGTTACGCGCATATTAGATTTACATTTTTCCTGTTAGCATACGATAACTACTCACAAAACAAAAATATTTTTTTCCGAAGGACCGATGAACAGACATTTTCTGGCCTCTAGATAACTTTTCGGGTTCTTTTTCACTAAGGTTTGCCATGATTTTGGCAATTTTCCCATTTTTTTTGGCTTAGTAGGAGGAATATACTTTTTATATTTGGGGGGAACGGAATATTTTGTTTTCTTCTTGGTGATGCATAAGAAGCGGGTGCCGCTGCCATATATTTTTTCGGAGATTGTCATGGGGGGACAACTTTATTTTAAATAATAAGGTTTAACTTAGAGAAGTGGGATATTTTTTGTGGGTGATGCATATGAGTGCATTAGGAGTATACTTCACTGCCCTAGACTTTTTTCGGAAACTGTCGTTGGGGTGGGGGAAACTTTTCTCTGAATAATGCGATACTTTTAACTGAGGGGTGGGGTCCAAAGTATTTTTTTGATGGAGCATTATGGTGCATTACAAGCGCTTGATGGTGCAAAGTACAGAATTTGAAAAGTCCGATTAAGGGGGGGGGGCACTTATTTGTCCCTCCCCTTCCCTCTCCGTAATAAAACAGCTGTAGCCTCTGGTGCAAAAAAAAAACATTCATGGAGCATATTGGTGCATTAGAAGTGCATAACGGCCATATTTGTTTTTGTTGAAAATATCCACTGGGGGGGGGGCAACTTAACTGAGCTAAGATAACACTATAAGCAATGATTATTGTAACCCACTAAATTGATCGATATATTTTTTCCTGAACAATGGACAAGATTATGTAATACATGGTATCAAAACTTTCCAATCCCAAGATAACGCTATGAACAATGATAATTGTGGTCCATTAAATTCAATAGAAATATTTTGTAAACAATGGGAGAGTAGTAACTGAATAACAGGATGATGAGTACAGTATCAAAACAATAATCATATATCAACATATAAATTTTAAGTTTACACTATGAGCAATGATTATTGTAACCCATTAAATTGATCGAAAAAATGTTTCCTGAACAATGGAAGACTGGACAAAATTATTTAATACGTGATATCAAAACTTTCCAATCCCAAGATAACGCTATGAGCAATGACAATTGTAACCCACAAAATTCTATCAAAATGTTTCCTTAACAATGGAAGAGTAGTAACTGAATAACAGGATGGTGTAAAGTATAATATCAAAAGAACAATAACCATATCTCAACTTATAAATTTCAAGTCAACGCTATGAGCAATGATTATTGTAACCCACAAAATTCTATCAAAATATTTTTCCTTAACAATGGAAGAGTAGTAATTGAATAATAGGATGATGTAAAGTGTAATATCAAAAGAACAATAATCATATATCAACTTATAAATTATAAGTCAACGCTATGAGCAATGTTTATTGTAACCCACAAAATTCTATCGAAATATTTTCTGTAACAGTGGAAGAGTAGTAATTGAATAACAGGATGGTGTAAAGCATAATATCAAAAGGACAATAATCAAATATCAACTTATAAATTCTAAGTCAACGCTATGAACAATGATTATTGTAACCCACAAAATTCTATCGAAATATTTTCCGTAACAATGGAAGAGTAGTAACTGAATAATAGGATGATGTAAAGTGTAATATCAAAAGAACAATAATCATATATCAACTTATAAATTATAAGTCAACGCTATGAGCAATGTTTATTGTAACCCACAAAATTCTATCGAAATATTTTCTGTAACAGTGGAAGAGTAGTAATTGAATAACAGGATGGTGTAAAGCATAATATCAAAAGAACAATAATCATATATCAACTTATAAATTCTAAGTCAACGCTATGAACAATGATTATTGTAACCCACAAAATTCTATCGAAATATTTTCCGTAACAATGGAAGAGTAGTAACTGAATAATAGGATGATGTAAAGTGTAATATCAAAAGAACAATAATCATATATCAACTTATAAATTATAAGTCAACGCTATGAGCAATGTTTATTGTAACCCACAAAATTCTATCGAAATATTTTCTGTAACAGTGGAAGAGTAGTAATTGAATAACAGGATGGTGTAAAGCATAATATCAAAAGGACAATAATCAAATATCAACTTATAAATTCTAAGTCAACGCTATGAGCAATGATTATTGTAACCCACAAAATTCTATCGAAATATTTTCCGTAACAATGGAAGAGTAGTAACTTAATAATAGGATGATGTAAAGCATAATATCAAATGAACAATAATCATATATCAACTTATAAATTCTAAGTCAAGGCTATGAGCAATGATTATTGTAACCCACAAAATTCTATCGAAATATTTTTCCTTAACAATGAAAGAGTAGTAATTGAATAACAGGATGGTGTAAAGCATAATATCAAAAGAACAATAATCATATATCATGTTATAAATTCTAAGTCAATGTTATGAGCAATGATTATTGTAACCCACAAAATTCTATCAAAATATTTTTCCTTAACAATGGAAGAGTAGTAATTGAATAACGGGATGGTGTAAAGCATAATATCAAAAGAACAATAATCATATATCAACTTATAAATTCTAAGTCAACGCTATGAACAATGATTATTGTAACCCACAAAATTCTATCGAAATATTTTCCGTAACAATGGAAGAGTAGTAACTGAATATTAGGATGATGTAAAGTGTAATATCAAAAGAACAATAATCATATATCAACTTATAAATTCTAAGTCAATGCTATGAGCAATGATTATTGTAACCCACAAAATTCTATCAAAATATTTTTCCTTAACAATGGAATAGTAACATTACGAAATGACGATGTAAAGCATGGTGTAAAACTAACAATAATCATATATTAACTTATAAATTCTAAGTTAAATTTTAGAAAACAAATGTAGCCAGTCTTTTAAATTTCAGGTATCCTTTATCCAAATGTACAGCGTCCATTTCTTCTGCTGAAATAAATAAAACACTAGAATTGGTTTTAAAACAGTTGGTATTTTGAAGTAACTATATAAAAATGTCAATATTTTATTTAATACACTGAGTAATAGAACAATTAAAAATAGATATATAAAATGTTGGCCTAAAATATAACATTTTTTCTTATACTTCAGTCCTCTGTTCTCTCCATCATATTATTGTGGATATCCGGATAAAGATGCCTAAAAAAAATTATCAATTAAATATCAAGATTTTTTTATTAGCATGTTGAATCGAACAAATAACTACATACTAAATCAGTGACGTCTCATTAAGAGGAAACGAAAATAGTACAAAAAATTCAAATCTCAATTAAGATTCAGATTAAAAATACAATAATGGCCAACTATAATAAATAAAGAAAAACAAAAATATTATACAGATTATTTAGATATAAAAAAGTTCACTATAAAAAATTCTGATGCCATGGTTTTTAGAAAAACATAACATTGGGTTTTTGGGTCTTTATTTATTAACAATCAGTTTACAGTTATTTTGCTCATTTGTACAAGATATCATGAATGCTTGTACTGGTGACGCGGTGAAAAGTAGGATCCATTAATTCCATTTCAGTTTTCACTTAATTCTAATTGCCAAGACCTCTTTAGTCTTCGATAAGGTACAGGTTGTAGGAATGAGTATATGAGTGGATTTTGTTGAGCTTCTACATCTATCTTGGATCACTTCACTAACATAAGGTATTTTAAGATCTTTGTGTAGGGGATGGTTGGAAACATACCACAGTGCACTTGTGTTGTCTCGTAGAGTTTAAGACTGAGAGCTCTTTGTATAATTTCCAGAGTGCAGTCCCAGAGTTCCACTCCATATGACCAGATCGGTTTTATTGATAATTTAGACTTACGCCATATTAGCCAGTTCAACTCCCTTTTCCTTATTCATTTAAGCCCACAGTCCTAGTGGAGTTTTATTATATTTTCTGATAGGTAGTGATGTTATTATAGGTTCAAATTTTTTTTGTGAGGAGTTACAACAAATCTAACCTCCAGGAAAAAAAAAATATATATATATATATATATATATATATATATATATATATATATATATATATATATATATATATATATATATATATATATATATATATATATATATATATATGTGTGTATATATATATATACGAGGTCTGATCAAAAAATAACCGTTATTTGCAAATTTCGTGAGTTACGTATGTTCGATTTTCGCATTTTTTTTCTGTTACGTTGGTACACATGTCTGTTATAATGTTGGCAATATCAGCCATTTTGGATTGTCAGTTTATTTTTGACAGATAAAAAGATTAGTCTTGTTTTGGTGTGCTATTCGATTTTTTTACTATTCGAAAAAATGGATCAAAGAAACTGTATTAAATTTTGTGTAAAAAATGAAATTAAATGCGCAAGGACATTTGAAATGTTGACTGTGGCGTTTGGCGAGTCTACTATGAGCAGAACACAAGTTCAATTATGGAAGCATCCAGAAGAGCCAAGATTCAAAAAAGCAAGTCAAGTTCGTTCAAATGTGAAGGTTTTCCTCACTGTTTTCTTCGACTGCAATGGCGTGGTGCATCAAGAATTCTTGCCACAAGGTCGTACGATCAATCAGGAATACTACCTTGAAGTTATGCGCCGTTTGCGCGAAGCAGTTCGTCAGAAACGCACAAAATTGTGGAAAAAGCAATCATCGATTTTGCACAATGATAACGCACCAGCTGACACATCGATGCTTGTGCGTGAGTTTTGGCCAAAAACAAAACCGTTATCATGCCTCAACCACCGTATTCACCGGACTTGGCCCCCGCTGACTTTTTCCTCTTCCCAAAACTGAAGACACCGATGAAGGGAAAGAGTTTTGCTACGATCGAGGAGATAAAAGAAAAATCGAAACAGGAGCTGTTGGCGATATCAAAAAGCGCGTTTCAGAAGTATTTCGAGGATTGGAAAAAACGCTGGCATAAGTGTATTATATCTGAGGGGGATTACTTTGAAGGGGACAAGATAGTTATTGATTAATACTTTTTGAAAAAATTGAAAATAGCGGTTATTTTTTGATCAGATCTCGTACATCCCAATTTTAATGACGATCGGTTGAACGGTGTTGGAGTGAAGAGAGAACATACATACACAGGGTGGGGCAGATAAACGGTCAATTAGAAATATCTCGAGAACGAAAGGTATCTGAATTATGAAAGTTTGGTTTTGAATAATGAGCTATTTAATGAAAATATTGACGTCACCATTCTACTTCCGGTTATACCGGAAGTTGCACATAACTTTGTAATTTTTAATGGAAGATCCTGTATATTTTTCAATTTTAGAGATATTTACGTTATTCTGAACATTTTTTGTTAATACTTCCCTATACCTATTTTGTACCGTTTTTGAGTTGTAATGTTTTTTATATGAAAATTACACTTTTTTACCAAGTACATAAAATTCAATATCCTCTAATGTAATTTGAATAGAAGTTTAAATGTCTTAGGAACTATTTGCCACATACCGCTTTATCGTTTACACTGTGAAGTTACCTTTTTTATTATACAGGGTGCTGTCAAAATTGGAATAAAAACGGAATCCACAATCTTCGCGTAATTCCTTTTTTCAAATGGGACACCCTGTATGTGATTATTCATTTTAGAATATTACGTTGCCCACTATCGATATGTATTACTATTCCCTATACCTATCTCCTGCAGCTTTATACATTTTTGTCACAAAAAATTAATTTTTTTATAGGCTATGTGGTATTAATTTATTAAGTTAAACATTGAACAATTATACAGATACTATCAAAGATAATAACGCACTAGCTTGTTAATGCAACAAATGTTCAAAATGTTGCCCATCAACTTCCAAACATTTATGAACTCTTTTAATCAGATTTTCATTAGTAGCTCTTGATAGTGATTCTCCATCTATTTCGTTAAAAACGTGAAGGACTTTGTGTATCATATTTTCCTTATTAGTGACAGGTTCAGAGAATAGCTTATTTTTAACATACCCCCAAATATAGTAATCTAATGGTGACAATTGTAGGGATCTTCGTGGCCAGAGAATCCGACCTTTATTAGCTATCCATCTATCGTTAAATATTGCATAAAGCAATGTGCCTACTCCTCGAAGATTGTGAGCCGGTGCACCATCTTGTTGAAACCAAGCTTCGTTAGCCTCTTTATTAGGTAAAGCGTGCATTGCTGGTACAATTACTTGCCATAAGATGTTGAAGTAACGCTCTCCGTTTAAATTTTCATCATAAATCACGAGAGCGAATATCTTATTTTTCACAGCACTCCAGAAGTGACTGTTATGGCGGTTAAACAAACTATTTTTAGTAAACTTTGATCTATCACACCAAATAATTTTTTTTGTAAAATCTTCATCTTCTTGGCATTTAATTAAAATTCATTCACAAAATTCTACACATCTTACATAATCTCCAGGATGTAAATGCTGAGCTAGTGTATACGAATAAGGGGTCCAATGATGTTTTTTTAAATTCTGTGAATTGTTCTAGCCGACACCACTAACAGTTTCTCACATTCCCTTAAGGATGAATTTGGATGAGCTGCAAAATATCTCAGGATGTCTATTTGTAAATCCTCATTATCGACATGGGTCTTGGGCTTATTTCTTCTACTTTTAAACTGACCAAACTGGAAACAGTTGTGTAGCAAACGTTTTACAGTTTTATGATTTGGTCGAGGCTTTTCAGGATGTCTCTCAGCAAACACACGGCAAGTTCTGGATACTATTCTATTAT
Organism: Galeruca laticollis; assembly: GCA_963921935.1. Taxonomy (NCBI): domain Eukaryota; kingdom Metazoa; phylum Arthropoda; class Insecta; order Coleoptera; family Chrysomelidae; genus Galeruca; species Galeruca laticollis. The sequence continues at coordinate 144,975,151 of OY998181.1, forward strand.
ACTCACCATGAATCATAGTTAAATTTAAAAAATCATCATTTGTATATCCTAAAATTGCCATTATAATTTTGTCAAGAAAATTGAAGGCAAACTATTATTATACCTTTCACACAACGACATACAACAAGGTGACTACTAAACATTAACAATAACTGACATTTGTCAGAATATTCCATAGGCGACTTGATAAATTAAATTTTTGTGACAAAAATGTATAATGCCGATTTATTTGAAAACTGCAGAAGGTAGGTATAGGGAATAGTAATTCATATCGATAGTGGGCAACGTAATCTAAAATAAATAATCACATACAGTGTGTCCCATTTGAAAAAAAGGAATTACGCGAATATTGTGGATTCCGTTTATTCCAATTTTGACAGCACCCTGTATAATAAAAAAGGTAACTTCACAGTGTAAACGATAAAGCGGTATGTGGTAAATAGTTCCTAAGAAATTTAAACTTTTATTCAATTTACATTAGATAGAGAATATTGAATTTTATGTACATGGTAAAAAAGTGTAATTTTCATATAAAAAACATTAAAACTCAAAAACGGTTCAAAATAGGTATAGGGAAGTATTAACAAAAAATATTCAGAATAACGTAAATATTTCTAAAATTGAAAAATATACAGGGTCTTTCATTAAAAATTACAAAGTTATGTGCAACTTTCGGTATAACCGGAAGTAGAATAGTGACGGCAACATTTTCATTAAATAGCTCATTATTCAAAACCCCTTCATGTCAATTTTCATAATTCAGATACCTTTAGTTTTCGAGATATTTCTAATTGACCGTTTATCTGCCGCACCCTGTATACAAACATTCATTTTTATATACGCCCATTAGTATGTGGATAAAAAACACAAAGAAATGTTTTAAATAAAAGTTGTTGTATTTGCGCTGATACACATTTCTAAAATATTTTGAGTTACACTGGGCATTCAGCCTGAGCAAGACAACATGAAAATTACTTTTTTTTAATAGGACAACATTGGAAGTACCTAGAACGATTCAGGCAAATGCATCGATTTGGGGCATTTCTCCAGAGACATTTAGCACTGTTAACCAAAAACTAGTAACATTAACCGACATCTAGATAGATTCAACCTAATCTAGCTTATGTATATAGATTTCCGCGATATCTGCCTATAACAGATAAATGGCTAATATTGGAAGTTTCTAGAACGATTCAGACAAATGCATCGATTTTGGGCATTTCTCCGGGCATTTAGCAATATTTACCGAGAACTAGTAACATTAACCGACGTCTGGATAGATTCAAACGAATCTCGCATTAAATATGTGGATTTCCACGATATCTGCCTATAATAACAGATATATGGCCAATATTGGAAATTTCTAGAACTACTCAGACAAATGCAACAATAAAGTAGACGATAATGTTGACGAAGAAGTGGACGAATAAATGTTGACAAAAAAGTTGACGAAGATATTTTGACGAAAAAGTTGCTGAAAAAGTAGCAACAATGACCGTCATCTAGATATATGCAATATTTGTATATTTGAAATTTCTAGAACGATTCACTCAAATGCATCGATTTTGGACAAAACTAAGTCCAGCTTTTGTTATCTACCATCTGTTGTTATGTGCCATATAACTAGCTATGTTTTTTGTTCACCATCGAATTCGTCGTAAAATTCTGCTTCTAGCCCTATATTTTATTTTCTCATAAACTACGACGTTGCCAAGTTGGAGCAAAAAATATGAAGATTTGACGAAAATTGGTACACTATAAATGCTGCCTAGTGAACGTTATCGGTGATAAGCAACTAAACTTATTTGGTAGGTACGAAGGTAAAGGATGGCTGAAATGTCTGAATAGAGTAGAAGCTTCGTTTGGGGTTCGTGGTATTTTTTGGATAAGCACTAATACAGGAGATTTCAATCAGCAAAACCTTAATTTATTTAAATGGAACACCCAGTATATTATTTTACCATCTTGTAAAACTATTTTATCCCTTCAAATTATGTCTTTATAATGAACTCTCCAAAATTGTTTTGAAGAAAATTGCATTTTTAGTCTGATTTAAAAATATTCATGTTTTTAACAAGTTTGCTCTGAACGTGAAGTTTAAAATACCTTCTATTTCCGTTAATTTTATGTGACAAAATCAAACCATTTTCTACCTTAAAAGACTACAGTAAAATAAATAGCGTATCTACAAAACTAAATCAAGTAAAAATAACCTCACCAACAAATGAAATGAAAATATCCATAGTTTTAACAAGTAACCTGTGAATTTGACGTTTTCGTATTTTAAATTTTAACAAGTAGGTAACATATGAATTTAACATTTCCGCATTTTTAAGTCAGAGTGTTGTAAATGTGTAACTATTAAAAACGAAAAAGCAATTAAAATCATGAATTCTCCGATAGAAGAATTGACAGATATGGTTTTTGTACTGGATGCCAGTGATAAAAACATTTCCGGATACAAGACAGCCAAGAAGAGAGACATTGGAAAATGTGCTTCAATGATTTACTAGAACTGGCAATGTAATTTATGAAAAACGCTAAAGGTTGTAGACTGCAATATCAGAGGACAACGAGATGACCGTAATGTTAAAAGTTACGGAAGATCCTCATATCTCGACCCGGGAAATAACAAAAAAAACTAACATAAGTCATAGTGTCGTCCAAAAAATTATGTCTAAGAGCAAAATGCATCCTTACCATATACAGCGAATGCAGGAACTTTTGGATGATGATTATGAAAAGCAGTTAACCTTCTTTGAGTGGGCTCAACAATAAATTGAGCAAAACAGAGATTTTTCCAATTTTGTATTATTTGCCGATGAACCAACTTTTCATAAAAATGGATTTGTTAATTGACAGAATTTTAATTATTATCATTATTATATTATCAGTCATACAAGGTGGTCATTAAATGTATCATACTTTTATCACTGCAACTAGAAAAGAGGTGCTTGACGTCACCCTAGCTAGTTGCTTTACAACAAATTCAATACATATGATGAGGTTTCGATGCCGGATCACAGGATGATACGATTCGAGGTCGGGGCTACGCGGGGACAGATCCAGTGTTGTCGAATACCTCAACAAACGGACTGGTGCTCATATAAAGACAAATTAAAGTCGGATGTTGAACGCGCATTATATACGATTGAAACTGTGGAGGAACTTGAAGTAGCCTCTCAATGGTTGAATCGCACGATAATTAATTGCTGCGAGGAACCTTGTCCCATCAGAACAAAGGCTGTCAATAGAGATGTGCCTTGGTGGAACAAGGAACTCAGCAAACTAAAGGTCTTAGCACGCAAAGCATTCAACAGAGCCAAGAGGACAGGAAACTGGGAAGACTACAAAAAGGCTCTAACTGAATATAACACAGAACTCAGAAGGTCCAAGAGAAAAACTTGGAGGCCGTTCTGCAAAGGGATTTCTAACGTAGCCCCACCAGTGCGCCTTCAAAAAGTCATCACTAAGGACCACTCTAACGGTATTTGACTCCTTAAAAAGCCAAACGGAGAGTTCGCCGACACTATAGAGGAAAGCATGAGATGTTTATTAGACGCTCAGATCAGCAAAAAGCCTAGGGGGTAAAATCTTCACCAAGAATAGAATTGAATGGGCAATTAACAGCTTCAATCCCTACAAATCACCAGGAGAGGATGGCATCTTTTCAGCACTTCTACAATAGGGATCCGATATCTTAATTCCTCACTTATGTAAGATATTCAAGATGAAGTTCTGGGATACATTCCAAAAGGGTGGAGACAGGTCAGGGTCTGCTGTATTCCTAAGAGTGGCAAACGTCCTCCAGAGGAACCAAAGTCATATAAACCTATAAGCCTTACCTCCTTCTTACTCAAAAGTATGGAAAAAATACATGAGAAGTGAATATTTATCAAATGCACCGATTCACGAGGAACAATTTGCCTACCAACTTGGCAAATATACCTTAGATGCCTTACATTGTCTCGTAAGCGACCTAGAAAAGGCAATAGCTGCAAAAGAAGTATCGCTATGTGTCTTCGTAGATATAGATGGAACTTTTGATAACACCTCATATGAATCAATTAGCGCTGCTGCAACTGCAAAGGGTATTCCATCTTCCATAATCAAATGGATTCAGTCCATGCTAAATACTAGGAAAATAATCACCTACATCGGAGACCATTTGACTACTATAAAAGCGGTGAAAGGTTGTCCTCAAGGAGGAGTGCTATCACCTCTACTGTGGTCACTAGTGGTTGACGACCTCCTAACAAAGCTAAAAAGAGAAGGATTTCGTGCTCTTGGCTATGCTGACGATTTTGTTATAGTGGTCAGAGGTAAGCACGACGGCATCATTGCCGATCGCATGCAATGTGCCTTGAACCTCATAACTACCTGGTGTTCGAAGGAAGGACTTTCAGTCAATCCTAATAAAACGATACTTGTTCCATTCACTAACAGGAGGAAGTATACAGACTCCAAGCTTGAATGGTACAACCCTGTTTTTTTCGGAAGAGGTTAAGTACCCTGGAGTCATCCTTGATAGGAAACTTGCGTGGAACTCACACCTCGCACACATCACCTCAAAAGCAACAAGGGCTCTTTGGACGTGTCGTAGGCTCTTTGGGAAAACTTGGGGTCTAAAACCAAAAATGATCTACTGGATATATAACGGTTGTCAGACCTATCATCACCTATACTGCGCTTGTATGGTGGAAGAAAACAACGCAACAACGGGCTACAATAGAGTTGCAAAAATTGCAAAGATTCGCATGTTTAGGAATAACGGGTGTATTGAGATCATGCCCTGGCGCGGCCTTGGAGGTAATGCTAGATTTCCCTCCATTACATTTACATGTAAGGAGGATTGCTCTGCAAAATGCCTATAGGTTAATACAGGCTAAATCTCTAAAACCCGTTGATTTGACAGGACATCTCGAGATAATAAGGGTTGGATCAACCCAATCTATGATAATGCCTAGGGACATAATGCCTGCTAAACAAGATTTCGAAGTTATTCTAGATGTTATTATTAACGAAATCTCAGAAATAACAAGGGGGTGTCCTAACATTCTAAACTGATGGGTCAAAAACAAACTAAGGAGTAGGAATAGGGGCTACAGGACCTAATCTTAGGTTATCAGTAGCCCTAGGTAACACTCCCACAAATACTAGCGATAGACTTCTGTGCTCAAGAGTGCCTTAAAAAGCGCCTCAACGCAGCCAGAATATTTATTGCCTCCGACAACCAGGCTGCTTTGAAAGCTCTAAAGTCTATAACTTATGAGTCCAAAACAGTCTGGATCTGCAAACAATCTTTTAAGCTACTGGCTAGACATAACAAACTATTTCTGTTATGGGTGCCCGGGCACAAGGGAATTGCTGGAAATGATACTGCCGATGGTCTTGCAAAGGAAGGAGCTAGCACTCCTTTCATCTGACCCGAACCGTTTTGTGGCATTACTAAAAGCCACATTGTGGAAGAAGTCCGGAAATGGGAAAAGGAACTTAGTGCAGCCTACTGGAAAAATGTTCCAGGCCAAAGACAAGCAAAAAGGTTGCTACAAGCTTCTGCTCGCTATGCTAAATCGCTCTTAGAGCAATCACAGAACTCCTTACGGGACACTGCCCACTCAGATATCACCTCTGCAAGATGGGAAAAATGGACAGAGGAATATGTAGATTCTGTGATAGTACAGATGAAACAGCTGAACATATAATCTGCCATTGCGGAGTACTTGTTCGCCAATGCCATAGGTACCTGGAACGGTTGTTCTTGAGACCTGACCAGGTAACAAAAATTACTCCCAATCGGATAATAGGCTTCCTTAGAAGCCTTGATCTTTGGGACAAAAAATAGATGGAGGGTATACACAAAAGATCTTTTCAGGTCGCAGTGTGGAAAGGTCAGCTATCGGCCAATCACCCCTTTGTAATCTACAATCTACAAATGTATGGGGTGGAATAATTGGGAATCATGTCATAGGCCCACATTTCTTTGGCGAAAGTGTTAATGGGCAAGTTTATTTAAATTTCTTAGAAAACGAATTACCTCAACTACTTCATCATTTACCTGGTCATGTTAGGCGGCGAATGTGGTACCTACATGACAGGGCACCAGTTCACCATACCCAACTGATCAATGCACATTTAAATAATGACTTTCCCGGACGATGGATAGGTTGAGGAGGAACCCATAAATGGCCACCTCGTTCACCAGAACTTACAAAAATGGATTTTTTTGTTGTGGTTACGTCAAAGAATAAGTATACAAAATACCGGGAAGACATGAAGAATATTCGAGAGGTTGTCTGAACTGCTGATGGAGATATGTTGCATTGTGCTAGTAGAGCTTTTAAAAATCACATACATTACTGTTTGGAAGTAAATAGGCAATATTTTTACATCATAAACTAAAAATGCAATTTTTTTCAAAACAATCAATTATAGAAAGTACATTATACAAACATAATTTGAAGGCATAAAATAGTTTAACAAGATGGTAGAATAATATACTGAGTGTTCCATTAAAAAAAGTGAAGTTTTTGCTAATTAAAATCTCCTGTATTAATGCTTATCCAAAAATACCCTGAACCCCAAACGAAACTTCTACTCTGTTCAGACATTTCAGCCATCCTTTACCTTCGTACCTACCAAAGTATGACTGATTATCACTGATAACGTTTATTAGGCAGCATTTATAATTTAGCAACGTAGCAGTTTGGGAAAAGAAAAGGTAGTGCTAGATTTAGAATTTTTGGCTGAATTTGATGGTAAACAAAAATATAGGGTGTCTTATTAAAAACAAGTAAACTCCATGTTGTCTCGCTTAGGCTGAATACCCAGTATATCTCAAAATATTTCAGAAATGTGTATCAGCGCAAATACAACTATTATTTAAAACATTTCTTTGTATTTTTTATCCTAAGTAAGTTATTGCACATCCGCACACTAATGGGCCACCCTGTATATAGATAAACCCACGTTTCGATCAAAATTGATTTTTTTGCTACCCACTTGAAGTTAAACCTTGTTTGACCTAAGTTAGCCTATGATTTTGACACCTTTGATATAAAAAGGCATTATACCACTTAACGTGAAATGGTATTGAAATTTGGATGAGGGCAATGAAGAAAAAAGATTGGTTATTCAAATAATTTGATCTTTTTATCAATATGTTTCATTTCACAAGTACAACATAATGTATCGACAACATGACGTGTCAACAACATGAAATGCACTACTAATAACAATTTTGTTCAATCAAAAATTCGTATGAGCTAAACTAATATTTTGCTCGGCTTGAGCATTGAGATTGCATGAGCGAGAAATGGGGTGCAGAAAATATTCACAAGTATCGTAAGAATGAACCGAACCAGACCGACTAATTTTTTGAAAAGCTTATGAAACTGGAAGTTTAAGGAAGCTCTTTGAGCTTTTTAGATGAGCACCGGGCAAATTATAGTGTAACGTCAATTTTTCAAAGTAAGAACGTTTTCCTCATGGTTAAAGACTGTTGTTTTGCATACCAATGAATCGGTCGAGAGATTAAAAGACACAAGTTACATATTTCAAAAGCAGAACCGATAATATGTAGAATAGTAATAAAAGCCTCTGATACGGATATTCTCATCATTCATTTGGGAAATATGCATAAAGTCTCACACCTTCACGGGGTGCAATTATACAGCAGCATTTTTTGTAAAATGCAAAGTTAGACTATATACAATATAAGAAAATAATGAACGATTGAAGAAGGGTTTCGCGTCTCTAAACGATCGCACAAATTTGGAAGATGAAAATACAGTCGACACGCTGTAAGAGTTCACCTCACAAATGTACACCGTTAAAAATTGTAAGTGCGTGGATGCTACCAGATTTGAGTTTTTCCAGAAACTATATTCAGGGAGTGGTTCAAATGAGGTTTTTTTCTTAAAAAATAAAATGTTTTGACTCCAGTTTCATACTCATACCTCCATCTTTTCAGTCACCGAAATGTGGATGAATTCAACTTCACCACATTGCTTACCACTCCATTTCGAGGCATTTGGCTGGGAGATGCAGGAAAAACTGCAGCCTCTCTCGTACACAGGTCAACCAATGCCACTGTTCGTGGACGATACATTGGCTATGTCGGTTAAAACCAAAGAAAATGGTTTTGTTACATTCAATAAGGATGAATAGTTACTAAGAGGAAAGAAATAATTTAGAAAGGAATAACAAGAATTAGTTTATAAGAATAAGAATTATTTGATAAGAATAGAACGAATTATTAATTAATATTAAATGCTCAAAGCGAGCGAAAGAATAGTTTAACTCATAAGAATAAGAATTTTTAATTAAGAGTATTATTGTTATTAGTAGTTTTTTATATTTCATGTTGTTAACACGTCATGTCATCAAACTTGTGAAATAAAAAATATATTGATAAAATGATCAAATTATTTGAATAATCAATCTTATTTATTCATTGCCCTCATTCAAATTTTGAATACCATTTGACATTATGTGGATCTGGATGGTTGCTGACAAAACTGAATTGAAACGCTGAATCCAGCTGCAAGAAGAGAGACCTTCAATCGCTGCAGCAACTACTTTCTCTACTGTTTGGAAAATGCCGCAGCGGTTTATATTACACAGAAATTGATGATCTTTCAGATGAGCTTTGGTTTTTTGAGGAGACGATCATACAAGTGGAAGATACCTAGGTACGAAGTGTCGCTGATAAGGTCAATTAAGGGGGCTTGCAGCACTGCATTATAATATATTATATATGGTATAGTGCTATCACTCCCCTGTTACTAGGAACAAAGGAAACTTGGTAGTGTTATAATACTAGAAATCGAATTTTTCAATTAAAAAAAATGTTTTTTTAATAGCGTTGCCAGGTTTTTTGCATTGCAGCACCGCCATTTCATGTTCACCCATTAATGATGTGAGAGATTATAAATGAAATGAAATTAACTGTCTCGAAAGTAAGTTTCATTTAAAACAGTATAAATATATCATCTGGTAGTCTTATCGAACTAAATTGGGCTACTGTCATTTAGTATCAGAATGACAAATTTGGAATCAGTGCTCTAATTTAGCGCTACTAACGAATTAAATTGATTGAATGAAAAAGACGAAATAGAAGTTACCAAGGACTGGAGTGACACTAAGCTTGGGAGAGAAAAATACTTTCGAGATCCAAATGAGCAATTTAAGAAAATGATAAATCCAATTTAATTCTGTTTGTATGAGGTAAAAGTTTATTTCTACATAATCGTCCAGCAACTAAATCTATTGAGGCAAAATTTTAGAGACAAATTGAACAATTTCACTCATCAAATTCAAGCTTTAATTGCCAGAGACCAAAAAATAGTGCCTTTCAAATAACATTGAGAACTGTTACTAGACCTATCACAGTACTTGTAGTTACAATCAAAACAACTTTGTTATGAAGAAAAATTTACCTTAATCCAGCCTTTAAAACCTGGAACCACAAGTTCGACAAGTGGAAGATACATGTAGACTTAAGACTCCACAATATTAAAAATATTTTGGATCAATGGAAGTACAATTAAACTACGTTGAAGAGAAATGGTCAATAATAAAGTTTGAGATGTCCAGCTTAGATCTGCGACATGTAGCTGTCAAAAGAAGATAAATTCTAGTAAGATCAAGACCAAGAAAGAAGGAATAAAAAGTTAGAAAGGTCCAAGAAGAGAGGAGAACATATGCAAGTTTATCATAGACATGGAGAATAAACTAAATCTAACGTTCTGTAATCAGGTGTGCAGTGAATACAGACCGAAAAGTACGAGAGAAACAACGTGAATGCATGGTCAGTAGTGGTCTCTTTCTAGTTATCTGATTGGTCCATGTCACTGGCCTTTGTTAGTACAGGCTTGCAGAAGAGAGACAGGTATTCACCTCACAGTTGCTTTGTCTCTTTCTAGAGAATGGTTAGTTTTGTGAGGATAACGCTCAAACCATTTTTGTGAAGTTGCTTTGTCATCCAATTTTTTATTTAAAAGTAATACTCGTAATAATATTAGAATAATTTCATTTTCCGGATCAAATATAAAATTTCCAATTTATAATCTCACCAATTACCATATTAGTTGGTCCAGTAAACATTCTGCCTTTTCAAATTATTTCACAACAAATCGTAAATATTAAAAAAGATAGTAAGAAATTGTCATGTTGGATCAATTGTTGGGTATAAATCATTTACACCAAATATACTTATTCAAATCCTAATTTTAATACAGTTATACTTTAACACAGACTCACCTTTTATCACTTTATGATAGGTTAGACCATTTTCCATATTATCCAAGCACAATGCAGGATTTCCTCATATTTTGTCATCTTTCCTCATATCATCTACCATTTCATCTGAATACCGCCTTTCCAATAACAGAGTCAATTCCAGCATGTAGATTTGTCTAAAAATTTTTAGAAATTATTACTGTTAGCCGTATATACCAGGATAAACAATTGAATCAGCTCATTGCCTGCTACTTGCAAAAGCTGGATTGGATATCAGGGTTTACTTTCAAAGGTGTGATTGATTAATTGCATGACTTAGTTCAATATGCATGATTACTAATTTTGAAAAACTGTTTTTCATAGTTCGGAAGTAATATTTCCAAAAAAAATATTGCGACAATAAACATTTTTAAACATATGCTTTTTTAAATTCATGCTTTATAACATTGGATAAATATTCCAAAAAAATTGCTTTAGGTATAAATATAATTTTATTGCTACAGGAATATGAATTCGAAATTAAATGTATTCCAGGCAAATTAAATATTGTAGCAGATGCTTCAAGTCGAGCTAATGAAATTGTTAATGAACAAACTAAATTTCAAATTGGAATCAATCAATTATATCAAACAGAAGGTATATTTACATTGGAAAAAGACCAGAATCATCTAGAAGATAAGAAAATCAAAGGAGCCTATAAAATTAATGAAATATGGTATAAAAAGTTGGAGAAAAGAGTATTTTTGATAAGTAAGGATTATGTGAGAGAGATTGTTAGTTATTTGCATGAAGAGAATGGGCATATAAGTACTAGAAAATTATGGACACTGTTTAGGGATAACTATGTTGCGAAGAAGGATTTAAGTATAGAGAAAAAATATGTGAATATTGTAAATTATGTCAATTAGCCAAGGAGAGGAATTACCATAATAGTACGACAGTAAAGTCAATAATAACGAATAAACCGTTACAGATAGTAGCGATGGATTTTATAGGTAATTTGATAAGAAGTGAAGCAGGAAATAAAAATTTATTAGTTATAGTTGATGCTTATAGTAAATTCAAAAGCACTTTTCCATGTAAACATACAACTGCAAAAGTAGTTATAGAATGTTTAAAATTATATATTCATGAAGACCTGAAAGAATTATACTCGACCATGCTACCTATTTTGAAAGCGAGAAACTAAGATCGAATGCAGAAAAAGTAAACACCTTCGCTGAATACCTTGATAAAGTATTTACTACTTCACATGAAGCCAATAATGAAGATAACATAAACCAGTTCCTAGAAGCACCTGGCCAACTAACGCCCCCATTAAAATCATTTTCTCCTACTGAAGTGAGCAAGGAAATAAGCTACCTTAACTTACACAAGGCTTCGATCTTATAGTCGCTGAAGTACTGAAAACCCTTGCTAGAAAAGAGATTGTATTGCTGACTACAATCTACAACAGTATGCTGAGATTAAGCCATTATCCTATCCAGTGGAAACTTGCACATATAATTATGATCAAAAAACTCGGTAAGCCACCAACAGAAGCAAGTTCTTACCGACCAATAAGCCTTCTTCCCATAATGTCTAAAGTATTCGAACACCTCATCCTAAATAGAATCAAAACTACAATTCCTATTGATGATGTCATCCCAGACTACCAATGTGGATTTAAGAAAGAACTTTCAACGACCCAACAATGTCATAGAATAGTGAATAAAATAAAACAAAGCCTGGAAGATAAGGAATTATGTGTGTCTGTGTTTCTCGATATACGACAAGCATTTGATAGAGTATGGCACAGCGTCCAACTATATCTCCTCTTAAAATCATATCTAAATGATCGACACTTTCAAATAAAATTTGACGATGAACTCTCAACTTTCCATTAAATTAAAACTGGAGTACCTCAAGGCAGTGTCCTAGGCCCTTTCTTATCCTTGTTATATACGGCAGATGTGTACCAACTACCAATGAAACGCTTATAGCAACATTTGCTGATGATACAGCAATTATGTCATCTAATACTGATCCTAACACAGCTTCCAACCAACTTCAAAATCATGCAATCCTGGTTAAAAAAATTGAAAATTGAAGTCAACACTAATAAATCTAACCAAATCACTTTCAACACAGAACAGTGTGCCTGTCCGCAGGAAATTGAAGAACTGAATTTGTACTATTTTGTACCACAAAAAAATTAACGTCAACCCCCTCAAACAACCCCTGTTGCGATAAATTGTATAACAAGCCAATTATCCTCAGATATTTTCAGACTTTCTTGAAAAATGAAATATAAGTCGATTCTATTAAAACTGAATTTGTACTAATTTGTACCACAAAAAATATTTCAGAATATTAAAGTTAAACAACCACTGCTATAATAAGTTGTACAAGCCCATTATCCTTCGATCTTTTTAAAATTTCTTGAAAAACAAAATATAAAAGTCGATTCTATTAAAACTGAATTTGTACTAATTTGTACCATCAAAATATTAAAGTCAACCCACTTAAACAACCCCTGCTTTGATAAATTGAATAGCAAGCCATTATCCTCTGATATTTTCAGAATTTCTTGAAAAACAAAATCAAAAATCAATTAAAACTGAATTTGTACCACAATAAATATTTCAAAATATTAAAGTTAAACAATTTAAACAACCCCTGCTTCAATAAGTTGTATAGAAAGCCCATTATCCACTGATCTTTTCATAATTTCTTGAAAAACGAAATATAAAAGTAGATTCTATTAAAACTGAATTTGTACCACAAAATATTTTAAATTCAGATTTAGACTGAATTACCAAAAATTAAAATAAACCCTTTTAGCGTTTTGTGCACTGCTTAAATACTCCAAAAAATCCATGCTAAAATTTTTCGAACCACTAGAAAAATTAATTAAGAATTATTTATCAGCAATAGGAGCAGTAGATCAGAACGTTTACTGCTTCTCATCTGAAAAACAAAAAAATCGCCACACTGACTCCTTTCAGTTGTACTACAGTGTAACAGAAAAATGTTTTTCAACTTTTCATCCAATCATCTTTACTAAGCTGCCAAGTAGTCAAAAAAAGTGATAGATAGAGAAGGGAAAGAAAACTTAATTTTTTTGTCTCATCAAAGAATTGCCGCGATTACCCCAAAAGACCTCATCTAACCTCACTGAAAATAAGAGTATGTATCAATGACAAAAAATATGGATTTCTAATTGTAATTATAATAATATATTTATTATTAGAGGCAAAACAATACATAATATCACAACAAAAATGTCTGAGAACTAGGTAGGTGACAAAGTTTCATATGAAGCACTTTTCATTTAACAGTTTATCTAGATTTTGGTTTTGGTCTATTTTGAACTTACATCAGGACAACTGCTGTGAGGTGAAGACACTACATTAAAAAGCCTTTTTCAGGAAAAACTGTATGAGTACAAATTAGTCCTATATTCTAAAATTAATAATATCTAGTTACTTTTGTTACTTTCAAATTTTTCAACAATAAAACACTTGGTCTAATTTATTATATTTTATAAACAAAATAATATAATAATGTAAAATGATTTTGGGGTACAAATTAATCCCAAATTCAAAGTTTAAAGGAATGCTGTTATTTGTTTTTATAAAAGCCTTTTACAGGGAAAACTGGATGGGTAAAAATTATATTTTTGGGTACAAATTAGTCCTAAATTCAAAGTTTATTAAAATTTGATTTTGTAAAGGCGGTGTGCTAGCTTGAGCTCAAACTAGCACCCTCACATTAAATAACGGTTTTCAGAAAAGCTGAGGAGGTACAAATTCTAATTTTTGGGGTACAAATTCCAATTTGTAAGCAGATAAATTTGAATAAATAAAAATAATTAAATATGAGATATAAATAAATCCATATTATTATATATAATATAATTAAAAGAAAATGTAGTAAATACAATATTAATAATGTAAAATAAAAAAATACTTAAGTACTAGGGCAGAGGCAGATATGAGATGTCGTACCTGAAATTGAAAAGAAACTGATGAGCAATTAAGTCTACCAAAAGAATTTTTAAATTAAAGAAAGTAATTAAAAATTGGCATTGGTAAATAATTAAAATCATTATCTTTCTCAGTCATATTTAGCTAGAAAACATCAATAATAAAGTTGATTCATGTCAAGAACTTATTGGCTTAATTTCCATTTGATAGAACTGACCAAATATTAATTCTCCATTCCGTCGACACTGACCGCAGTGTCCAACTATCGATCGATAAAATAAAACAGGCCAACAACACTAATTATAGCAACAAGAATATTAAACAGTCATTCTCGTGCTACAGCAGTGTGAAAACTAGCACACTGACCGCAATGTCACTAGCTCGTACAAACCACAGTACGACCCCTGGAAAACTGACCACAGTAATCCAAACACAAACGCATACACTGACCGCAATGTACTGCGCCGGAACAAACAATGTAATATTACTAATCACTTTATTTTTCATATACCTCGTAGGTAAAAATATATAAGTACTTTCTGAAATACCTTTTAATCAAATAATACAACCCTGTAAACTTCAAAAATAAGGTTTTCCAAATCAGAGTTTATCAAATTGACTACAAAATATTAATGGGTAATAATATTTAATTTAATTCAATAAAATGGGTCCGGTGCACTTCGCGACCCTCCGAATTTTGGAGCGATTTTTTTTTTACTAGAAAGCCCTATTGTTATAGAACATTTTAAGAGAAAAAAATTCTTGGATTATGCACTTTTGAAAGAGAAAATCGCAATTGAAAGTACTAAAAAACCGCCATTTTTTAAAAAAATTTGACATTTATGTCTAGATTTCAGATAGTCACAAATTTTAGGAGGAGAAGGAGATGTACAATGTTGTCAGTTCTCAATTCCGTGACTCGTGACGGCTTGGAAATAATTTACACAAGATTTAATTATTTTCATGATCTAAAATATATTGAAACTACTTTTTTGAACGTTTTATGTATGCTCCACAGGTACTAACTTAGTTCGTATATTTTATGTGGTTGGGATAAATATAAAAGCTATGTATATGTTTGTGATTGTTAAGAATTAACGTTAGATGTTCCGATAAGTATAAATATTCTTTTTATAACGAAGGTATTGTTGATTCTTAAAGGTAGATTGTTTTATTCAATTTTAGTCATATTTTATACTTATATTGGTATTATTTTACATTTGACAAATGTTTAATTGAATAAATTGACAAATATAATTTGATTTGTGCTATAGAGCACTCAAGCGAACTGTCATTTAATTTTAAACAAGACATCTGTGGGCCATACCATAGACAAACCAAATATGGTTATTTCTTTATGGGTCGTACACAGCAGTAGAGTGCATTGTACACAACGCTTGTTTAAAACCCTTTAACACGAATTTTAATCATTTTTACAATAGCTAATCGTGAAAATGCCTGCTTTTTGTTGTGTTGAGGGATGTGGGAAAAAAGACAACGTGAAGTTTTTTCGAATACCCTCGGTTACAAACTTATATCGAGAAGACCTTAACTACTCGTCACGAAAAAGGAGACAGGCTTGGTTATCGGCTATAAAACCTCAGGATTTTTCCGAATCATTGCAAAAAAATGCTAGGATTTGTTCGGAGCACTTTGTTTCAGGTAGGTTATAAAATATAAGGTATCGTTATCCTAATTTTGTATAATTTTAGGATACCTTGCAACTTTAAAAGATATTTGTAATCCTGATTGGATACTCACTTAAAAAACGGGCTATGAAAAGCAACAAATTTCAAGTGGAACACACAACCCACTTGAGGTTTGTGGTGGAACATCTGAGATGGAATGTTATAATTGAACAGAAAAAAGTTTTGAGGTAAGTTATGTATGATAGTCAAAATTAAGTGAGTTTGTAATAATTATTAATAAAGGGATCAGTAGTAGTAGAGACAAGTAATACAGAATCAAAATCATTAGTATAAATTAACATAACAAAACAGTATTTGTTTTATATTAAAAGAAACTCTGCTTAGTTAATTATAGAGATAACATAATTTGTCATTATGTAATATAATGTAGGTATTAAGATATTTTACTATAATCATGTGACCAGGCGTCTGGATAAAGCCGGACTTGTCTGGCATTTTTACCAATTTTAGTTGTCCAGCCAGCTTTTTGTTACAGTTTGTTAAAATGTGAATGCTTTTTCAGAACTGTATTTTATGGTTTTTGATTCTACTATACATTTTTTTTCATTCACTTTATTCAGTGTATTCGGTGTCACTTTAATTGAGAAAGAAAATATACCTATTCTGGAGATAGAAGAAATTATTTACTCTGTTTGTAATCTCTAAGTGATATGATAAAAGAACAGTTTATACCTCTAAAAGTATGAACTTAATTAAATGCTTTAGTTGAAAAGGGTTACCAAAGGGAAGTTGAAACATTTAATGAACAAAGGTTAACCTTTTATTAATTCACCTCGTGTATAGTATATGTAACATATGTATATATAAGAGAAGTGTTCTAATAGAGTGATTCGGACATTTCGAAATTTGATTGAAACTACATGTTTAATATGTTTGAGTCAAAAAAACTTATTTTTAAAAAATGTTGGTCTGTCAACACGATAACTTTGAAAACTAGATCGAATTTCTTAATGACATTTTATATGTAGGTTCAGAATGTACAATCTGAGGCTAAGATCGTAAATAAGCAAAATCTAATGTAGGTACATTTATCTGAAAAATCCCATTTTCAAAAAATTTTCCTAATTTCAAGTTAAGAAAAGCTGACAAATTTATTGGAATCTTTGTATTATTATTATGTATTGTTTACATTAATGTCATTCTCTTGAACATTTGTTATTTTCATTTTCTGGTACCTAGTTAGAATAATGTTTAAAATGTAAGTTTTGGCATTATAATCATGTTTTTATGTCTTTTCAGTCTCAAATACAAAGTCTTTTTTTATTTTGTCATCAATTTTTGCCTCCTCTGTCCTCCTTTTGAGACATAAACATCTGGTCATTCTAGTTATAAATATGTAATAGTGGCTATAACTACTGAAAAATATTTTCAGATGTACTTTGGGAAATTTATGTTTATTAAATACTCAAAATTGTAGCAAACATTGTAATGTAGGTTGCTGCTGCAAAACAAGAGATGATGCCTTCAATGCAGCCTGTGGAATTGTCTGACGAAAGTATTTCAAATTGTGAGATACAAACAGATCTGACAATGGATGATATTGCAGCTACATTTGTAAAATTATCATGTGTACCCAGTGTCATGAAATTAGTTTTATCATGCGATTCCATTCAAAATGATAATGACCAAACTCGGTATTATACAGGGTTTAGATTAAGATGTTAATGGTAGTTATAAAGGAACTGTAATGTTTTATATTTGGCGGTCAGAAGTTAGCATTGCAATCAAAAGACCAAATTTTACTAACTTATAATTAAATTAAGGTTAAAGTTGGATTACACAGATTCGACATATAGATTTGGTATAAGTTCAATATCGGCATCTACATATTTTAAAAATTACATAATAATCATGTATCAAAAGTTTAAACATTTTGTAATATGGTGTGATAGAACAGTTTTGAAAAAAACAATGTCAAATTGCTTCAAAGAAGGGTTGGAAGATAAAATCACGGTCATAATAAATTGTTTTGAAATAATGATTCAAACACCTTTAAATTTTGTAGCTGAAGCTCAAACATGGAGCAATTACAAGAGTCATCAGACCATTAAGTATTTAGTAGGCATCACACAAGGTAGCATTTGCTTCATTAGTGATGGTTGGGGAGGAAGAGTATCAGATAAGTTCCTAAGATTAAATTCAGGATTTATTGACAATCTTTGCCAGGGGATGTAGTGATGGCTGATCGTGGGTTTTTAATTAAAGGATTTGTTGAATTGTTTCATGTACAAGTTATGATTCCAAGAGAGGAAATATCAATTAAATCTTGTAGACCTTTAAAACACACGAGCTGTAGCACATGTTAGGATTCATGTGGAACGAGAGATTGGTATGCTTCACCAAAAATTTAGAATTACCAGTGATACTTTATCAATTATCCTAATTGATTCAGGAGACGATCCGATTATTGATAAAATTTTACTTGTTTGTTGTAGTTTAATAAATATTTGTCCAGCCATTGTACCATTGAAGAATTTGAGACTGAATTTTCCCTTTTTTTATTTACAAAATCTATATTTTTTTAAATATGTAATAATTATTTGTTAATATTTATGTAATTTCATTCAAATAAATATGTTTAAATTAAGTAATAAAATATATACCTATTTTTCACAAAAATGACACTTCCACACAGATTTTCATTATGATACAGATTTTTAAACCAAAAGAATTAAGTTAATTTTAAATAAAGTGACACTTAATTTGACAACTATCAAAAGAAATTTGATTTTGATAGATTTTGATTTAATTGAAAATAGGAATGACACAAAAATTAACATGCTCTCCAGTTCAACAACCATCTGAACAGGATCAGCCTTCCAAATAAATTTTACAAATTGTACAATAAATAATTTATATATATACAAAGAAAATTGGAGAATTATGTTCGAAAGTTTTAAATTTATTTGTTGAACTTCCCTTCATTGTTCTTGTTTATTGTAATAAATGATAATTATTAAATGGGGGTATAAAAAATAATGTATATAACTTTTTTGGAATGATATTAATACATGATTGTTACATAAAATACTATTATATACCTATATCAATAATTTATCACACAGTTTATATATTATTAATCACAAAATTGTATATTTCTACTAAAATTACGCATTATATTATATTTAAGAAAGTTAATCCAATATCACATCAAATTGTACATTAAGTTATTTCTAAATTATTGACAACAAATACTTTTATAAAAAAGGAGTTGAAAGTGGTACTTTACCCAATAGTTTAATTAATTCAAAAGATCTGATTATTGATAAAATTTTACATGTTTGTTGTAGTTTAGTAAATATTTGTCCATTGTACCATTGTAAGAATTTGTGACTTTGAATTTTCCCTTTATTTATTTACAAACTCTATAGGTATTTGTTTTAAATATCTAATAATTATTTGTTAATGTTTATGTAATTTCATTCAAATAAATATGTTTAAATTAAGTAATAAAATATGTACTTATTTTTCACAAAATTGACACTTCCCCATAGATTTTCATTACGATACAGATTTTTAAACCAAAGGAATCAAGTTACTTTTTAATAAAGTGAGAATTAGACAACTATCAAAAGAAATTTGTTTTCAAAACTACCTTTATCTAATATTAATTTAAATTTTATTACTATAATGATTTATAACGAAGAATAAAAATTTTAATTTAATTGAAAATATGAATGACACAAACATTAACATGCTCTCCAGTTTAACAACCATCTGAAAAGGATGAGCCTTCCAACTAAATTGTACAATAAATAATTTATAGATAAACATAGAAAACTGGTGAATTATGTTCAAAAGTTTTAAATTTATTTGTTGAAGTTCCTTTCATTGTTCTTGTTTAATATAATAAATGATAATTATCAAATGGGAGTATAAAAAATAATGTATATAAATTTCATGTAATGGTATTAATACATGATCGTTACATAAAATATCATTATATACCTATATCATTAATTCATCACACAGTTTATATATTATTAATCACAAAATTGTATATTTCTACTAAAATTACACATTACATTATATTTAAGAAAGTTAATCCAATATCACATCAAATTGTACATTAAGTTATTTCTAAATTATTGACAACAAATACTTTAATAAAAAGGAGTTGAAAGTGGTACTTTACCAATTAGTTTAATTAATACAAAATTTTAGATGTTTGTTGTAGGTTAATAAATATTTGTCCAGCCATTGTATCATTGTAAGAATTTGTGACTTTGAATCTTCCCTTTTTTTATTTACAAAATCTATATGTATTGCTTTTAAATATGTAATAATTATTTGTTAATATTTATGTAATTTTAGTCAAATAAACATGCTTAAATGAAGTTATAAAATATGTTATTATTTTTCACAAAATTGGCACGTCCATGCACTTTTCAATCCCACACATTCCAGATGATACCACATAATGTTGCAATTGTCATCACCACACATGATCATTGGACGTCCATCATCTTCACGTTTACAGGTACATCATACAACGTTTCTTTTAAGAAAACATTTTTCCATGAGTTCAGGAAGAACAATTTTCCTATGAAAATTTTAAGCATTTGCAGCTTGAAAGTGAAAGAAGTCTTCATTGAAATATATTCTTCCAACATAAAAGTCTGTAGGGCTCCAAATTACAAAATCACAGTATACTGAATTTGTCATTGCCACTTGCATTTGAGTTTGGTAAAAATATTCATGTGACTTGTCCAAATAAATATCCCAATTTTCATTTTGTAACAAATATGTGTTCTTCCATTTCACAAAATTTTCAACCGTCATACTGGACAATCAATAAGGGCATTTCACTTCAAGACATTCTTTAAAGGATAATGGTGGTTTTTCAATATTGGCACAACAAGCTGCTTTGAATTTTAACGCTTTGATTCTGACAGTTCTTTGATTTAACCATTCTCTTGATGAACACTGGGATCTAGTTTTTAATTCTATTTCACTATTCACTGGACAATGAAATACTTACATGCTGAGTTAAAGTAATTGATTCTTACTGACTTAAATATTCATACTTTTCACTATACAAATTTGTATATGGGTTAATCCACAATGTGGACACTGTTGAATGGTTATATCACTCTCATTAGAACACTGTTGCTGCCTGTCTCTTCAATATTTAAAAAAAATGAAACTATACCTTTACCTTGAAGAGGTTGTACAAGTTGATTCGATGGACTTTTAAATTTTTTGCAAAATTAATATTCTTTATTGGTTCATATCAAACCTCTTTAGATTTTGTAATTTTCCATAAAGCACGAATATCAGTATAAGAAGTACTTACTTGCGTGGTTTCTACATATTCGAGAGCAAACAGTATGGTCCCTACATGGCTACAAACTTCCACTGCATCTGCTATATAGGTGCAATTGGCAGTTTCAACAATTTCATCGGTGTTCACAAGCACCCACACTATTAAATCGGGTTCGTTCATCCTTGGTGAATGTTTTACCAGGACAAAGAGAAACAATAACTTGGCTGATTGTAAATTAAAAATAGCAAGTCAGGTACCTAATTGCATCCTACGTGATGAGTTTACTTACCCTTCCAATAACAATATAAATATCTTCTACTCTCTTTACTCCACATTATGTCAAAAATTCTTCCTCAACAAACTTGTATGCATATAAACTTTTAAATGCCTTCATTTGTTCCTTGTTGTTAATACCAGATAACTGACAATATACATATTAGTAATGCTGGGAAAGTCTTTCGGGTCAAAACTTACTCGTTCATGGATAAACAGTATGGGTCTAACCCACTAAGTTTGTGTAGTTTTTGTACATATCTGGCAGCGACTTCTGGATGCTTGCTTTTAAGATTATTATAATAATTAATCATTGTTTCAGAATTTCTACAATAACAATAAAAAACACTAAAAAATAATTACAAATGTGTAAACAATAATGGCAACAAACAGTTTATAATGTTTATATGCCCCACAGACGCCGTATTGGCTTTCAAGTGAGATCGTTGGAGAGTTTTATTTTGGAACATTTGTCGTTCCTAGCAAACTTGTAGGCTAATAATGGCGTCCCAAATAAGAGTTTGAAGATGGTTGTTAATGTGCTAGTATGATCTATAAAGAATAGAATGTACATATGAAATATGTATACACTTTTTGGACCATCAGAAACGTTAAATATCATGTTAAGTACATATAAATGTTTATTTTAAATATGTCTTTAAGACGTACATAATCATTTTAATTATATCCATTATAGGTTGTAGAAAACTTTATGTAGAATATAAATTTTTTCGAGAAGGGGAAGGGAATATACCAAGATTATATTTCCTTCCACTCCTCGAACCAATTATAACCCGACCAACAGTCAAATATTTGTAGTAAAATTTTAATGGGATTTTTTAGTGCCGAATTAGCATAATTTACAATACTTTACCTAATTCAATTCAATATCGCTTCCTGACCAACTGACACAGATCAAAGTGTTAACTAGAGTATCATTAAAAATAAAACAATAAATAGAAAAATATTACTTTTCCAACTTAAGTATATAGGCCAAATAAAACTCAACAATGTACTGAACTAGAAAGGATAACGCGCCGAAGTTTGATTAACTACTAACCCAACCTATTTTTTTTTGTGGTGGGGGAAATCTTCTAAAGACCTTGGGAAGGAGACCCAAGTTGCCGGATTCAACCAACCATGTTTTCATCCTCAACCCTTAATGGGCCAAGGACACGTCACTCTAAAGAGCCATGGTCGATCGCCTACCTGCTAAAACCTACCACCAATCTGTCCGAACTCTATACCTAAAATGTCTTATAAAAATGTGAATTCGGTCAACCTAACCTAACCCAATCTAACCTACTTACCTACTCAGGAATATTTAAACTAACCTAATCTAATCTAACTAAATGTCAACTATAAACTAAACTGGATAACGGGCCGAAATTTGTTCAATAATGTTATTGAACCGCGCACCAGGAGTGGGACCAAACACTTGCCACCACATAAACTGATCCACATATTCCGACAAAAATTTTGAGGACATCACCCCGAGACGCCTCAAATATTGTTTAAGGCACGACCAGTGGCCTTCGATATGGTTCGTGCACACTCCCGTTACCGGATCCACAAAGTTTCTGGAATGATTAACTTCCTTATGTGTATAAGGGGATGCACCTCCCAGATTTTTGAGACCACTATATCCCCTCCAGCAGTCAGTCCATATTTCAGTACCCGGCAATACGTGATGAGAAATTATTGATTCCAGAGTAGTGGCTGTTCGGTTGGGAATAAATACTACATAGCCACGTTTATCAGTGACATCGTAGATACCAAGCACCCACTGCTCTGGAATCAAGCGCCCCCTATTATATTTTCGTTTGGTCAGCACGGATTCGTCGATTTGTACGATGTGACCGTCCCCACCTAAAAATGTAAACAATTAAAGCAACCTTACAAGGAATCGATACCAGTCAACTTTCGTTTATCTGAAATCAGTTAAGCGCGAATTTTTCATAATCTGTCGATATCTCTTCACTTAATTTATTCATTTGCAAATTTGGTATGTATTCCTGATAGAATACCTATTTGAGCACATATTATTTCATAATAATATGGATAACTCTTTAGAGTTATTGAAGATCGGATTTCCGTTTGAAATAGTAAATCAGATTGATATCGCGAGCGAAGCGAGCGCGCCGGTTCGACGTTTCGCAATTCGCGCGCGCGAATTGCGAAACGTCGAACCGGCGCGCATTTTCAAAATCTGTCGATAGCTGTTCACTCAATTGGGTAAATATTCGTAATAGTATATCTATTTGAACACGTATTATTTCATAATAATGTGGATAATCATTTGAGTTATTGAAGATTGGATTTCCGTTTGAAATAGCAAATCAGATTGAGATCGCGAGCGAAGCGAGCGCGCCGGTTCGACGTTTCGCAATTCGCGCGCGCGAATTGCGAAACGTCGAACCGGCGCGCATTTTCAAAATCTGTCGATAGCTGTTCACTCAATTGGGTATATATTCGTAATAGTATACCTATTTGAGCACGTATTATTTCATAATAATGTGGATAACCATTTGAGTTATTGAAGATCTGATTTCCGTTTGAAATAATAAAGCAGATTGATAGCGTGAGCGAGGTGGGCGCGCCGTTTCGACGTTACGCAATTCGCGTGAATTTTTCATTATATGGTCTCGTTGGCACTAAACAATAGGTGCGTTCTTTTTGACTGAGATCTCAGATCACTTCAGTTAAGGTGATCTGAGATAAAGTGATGTGAGTAAGCACCAAAAAGAACGACATCTCAATTGAAGCGCGCGATATGTCGATAGATTTAAACTATACGACAGATTCGTATCAGCATCTAATAATGTTAATTAATGTATCCATAATTTGTAACAAAAGAAAAATAGATTATGTGTGTTTATTATTTATATGTCAATGGTTAAAACCTTAGATAACCTTGGTTAAAACTACATATAAACCAAGCAAATCAAATATTTCTTCATCCCCTCCACTATATTTCCAACTGATACTCGCTTGCAACACATTCAGTATCGGTGAAGGGGGAGGAAAAATCTCAGCTCACTTAAAGTGAGTAAAATAGAAAGAACGCTCACATTACTGATGTGAGCTGAGATTAACTGAGATCTCAATCAAGAAGAACGCACCTCATGACTGAGCAAATTCAAATGCTTAATTTCGAATTCTCGGATGAAAACACATTATGGTTTGGGTTTATGTTTACCACTTATCACAACAATCGTTGCCATGATAACTGATTTCAACTAAGTGAAAGTTGAGCTATTGAAACTAATCAAATTTTACTAATAGAAATCTGATAATTGGTGTAGTTCAAAACAAATCCAAATTTACTAAAATGAATGAAATCTAATCTAAAATAAATATTTCCGTTAGTAGCGACTAATAGCTAAATTGATACATACCAAATAAAAATAAGTCATTCCTCTCAATTAATTTCCACGAACATATGTCCCTAAAATACCGGTAGTATTGAACTACAATTTTTTTGCTGCAGCCAACTGACATAGCAGTGGACCCCGACCGAATTTCACAGACCCATTGCCATAACAAATATAAAATTGTTCGTATTGGCACTTTGCACTTTTCAAAAAAAGTTCCCTTCAGTAAACTAATCCTAAGCTTACACTTACAGCAATTAAAACTATGTCCCAAAACACCCACCCTCCGTTTTTGAATTGAACATTGTCTTCTACAGCGTGCAGTAGGACATCTTATACTTCGCGGTAACAAATTCACATTTTGGAGTCTATTTAGCAATTCCTCATCGTTTAAATTAATAAGCGAATTAAGTTGAAAAACGTTTTCGACTTCCATTTTGACTAGGTACTGTCAAAATAATGTTATCATTTGTTTTTCACTTGCGACTACTAACAACCAATCATATGCCAATAATAAAAACAAAATAAGAACAATTTTATCATGGACCATAATCGAAAGAAAGTGTATCTAGAAATAAATAAACAGTACATTCTAAGGATATTTATTATTTCATTCTTCATTATTAAGCAAATACTTTTCTAAAATATATTCATATATCTATTACAACACAAAATTAATTCAACTGAAAGAAAATAAATACCATTTGACAACGCCGCTAAAAATCACATGATGACAGAAAAGTCACCTAATTTGTGACCCTGGATGCCTAGGCATAAAATGTCAGTGTATAATTCATAACCTATAAGTGTCAAGTGAAAATAATAATGCCTAAGAATATTTTTTGAAAATTGGCAAAATTAAAGTGCTTTCTTCCGGTTTTTTTTGTGAAACAGACTTATATTTAGTTCAAGATAATAACCTTAACAATATAAAGTGAAAATATTTATCGTAAAATAGCATTAACTAGTGTTGAAAAAGTACCATTTTTCGAACTAAATTCGCGATTTTAAAAGTAATTACTGAATGATCCAGCGAAATTTTTGTTCTAATCTACTTTATTTAAGGTAAGCTATCAAACAAAATTAAAATTAACATAAAATTCGGAGGGTCGCGAGTGCACCGGAACCCCGTAACCCATGTTGTTCACGCTTTAAAACTACCAAGTCTGATACACATACTAAAATAATAAATAAATATTCTTACAAATTTTTGTGTTAAAAATTAGTCCTAAAATATACATCAATTTATTTTTAATTTGAAATAGGGGCTAGGCAACTTGCATAAGCTATGTTTTATTAACCCTTTTTTGCAGGAGATATTAAGTGGATAATTCCTAGAACAATAATCGTCTGTATTTTTTGTGGTAATAATAGTTAAAATGGAATTTTGTTGATGTAAGAGAAATTAAATGTTTGAGAAATATGATATATTTCTTCAAGTGGTCTAATAGTTAAAGTGGAATTTTGTTGATGTAAGAGAAATTAAATGTTTGAGAAATATGATATATTTCTTCATGTGGTCTGTGCAGGATATGAATTATGTTATACAGGGGGAAAGTTGAAGTAAAGATTAAAGTTTATTAAATGATATATTTCTTTATAATGGTCTGTGCAAGATATATGAATTATGTTATACAGGGGAGGTTAAAATAAAAATCACAGGAGAATTTGGTTGTTAAATCAAATTCGTAAAAGTTACTTGGAATCGTCACATATAAAAAACCTCTACTGACAAGGATTACACAATCAATAGGGACATTATACGGCAATGCATTTGACAGCCAGTGTTTGGATTGAATATAAAGATTTCTAAAAAAAGGAAAAAGTGGTTAAGGAAACATTTAAAATAATATCAGAAATATTGGTAAGATCGGAGAATGGGCTTGCTATTCAATTTATCGAAACAGGGGTTGTTTAAGTGGGTTGACTTTGATATTTTGGAATATTTTTCATTGTACAAATTTAGTACTAATAGAATCGACTTTAATATTTCGTTTTTCAAAAAATATTGGAAAGATCGGAAAAGAACGGGCTTGCTATTCAATTTATTGAAACAGGGGTTGTTTAAGGAGGTTGACGTTAATATTTTTTGAGGTACAAATTAGTACAAATTCAGTTTTACTGGAGCTGATTTTTATATTTCGTTCTACAAGAAATTTTGAAAAGATCTGAGGATAATAGGCTGGCTATTCAATTTATCAAAGCAGGGGTTGTTTAAGTGGGTTGACTTTAATATTTTGGAATATTTTTCATGGTAGAAATTAGTACACAATTAGTACTAATAGAATCGACATTAATATTTCGTTTTTCAGAAAATATTGGAAAGATCGGAGAAGAATGGGCTTGCTATTCAATTTATCGATCAGGGGTTGTTTGAAGGGGTTGACGTTAATATTTTTTGTGGTACAAATTCAGTTTCAATGGAGTCGAGTTTTATATTCAGTTTTTCTAGAAATTTTGAAAAGTTTGGAGGATAATGGGCTTGCTATTCAATTTATCTAAGCAGGGGTTGTTTAAGTGGGTTGATCTTAATATTTTGGAATATTCTTCGTGGTACAAATTAGTACTAATAGAATCGACTTTAATATCTCGTTTTTCAAGAAATATTGGAAAGAAGTGGGCTTGTTATTCAATTTATCGAAATAGGGGTTGTTTGACGTTAATATTTTTTGTGGTACAAATTAGTAAGAATTCAGTTTTAATAGAGTCGACTTTTATATTTCGTTTTTCAAGAAATTTTGAAAAGATCAGAGCTTGCTATTCAATTTATCAAAGCAGGGGTTGCATAAGTGGGTTGACTTTAATATTTTGGAATATTTTTTGTTGTACAAATTAGTACACATTTAATACAAATAGAATGGACATTAATATTCCGTTTTTCAGAAAATATTGGAAATATCGGAGAAGAATGAGCTTGCTATTCAATTTATCGATCAGGGGTTGTTTGAAGGGGTTGGTGTTAATATTTTTTGTTGCACAAATTAGTACAAATTCAGTTTCAAGGAAGTTGACTTTTATATTTTGTTTTTCAAGAAATTTTGAAAAGATCTGAGGATAATGGGCTTGCTATTCAATTTATCAAAGCAGGAGTTGTTAAGTGGGTTGACTTTAATATTTTGGAATATTTTTCGTTGTACAAATTTAGTACTAATAGAATCGACTTAAATATTTCATTTTTCAAGAAATATTGAATAGATTGGAGGATAATGGGATTGCTATGCAATTTATCGATCAGGGGTGGTTTGAGGGGGTTGACGTTAATTTTATTGTGGTACAAATTAGTACAAATTGTTCAATTTATTATTAATTTGGGCTTTCCAGGTTAACATGAAGCTAGCAGCGCCATGCTTTTTATTTAAAGGGTGAAGGTACAAAATGACTTAATCTGGTACAAATTAGTACAAAATGAGTACTAAAAACCGTAATAGGTTTAATTTGATTCTGCCAAAATGGATCTGCCAGCTTCACAGATGTGCTACAAGCGAAGCTTTCAGACGAGCTGAATTGGCCAGTGTAAAAATATGCAATTTAACTGATGTAACATCTGCACTGCATTAATTGTAAAGATTCCTAACACCAAAAATAAAGTGACTTTTACATTAGCAGGAACATTTTATGAAATATATAAAAAGTATGCTGATCTAAGACCCAAAAGTATGGTGGATAAAAATAACAGATTTTTCATCAATTACTAAAAAGGAAAACATACCTCCCAGTTTGTAGGAATAAACAAATTTGGTGCAATGGCCAAAGAAATTGATACAATCTTGAAATTACCAAACCCAGAAACCTACACTGGTCATTCATTCAGGGCGTTCTTCTGCTACAATATTAGTGGACAGTGGCAGTGACTTATTGACTTTCAAAAGACATGGTGGTAGGAAAACCAGCACAGTCACAGATGGTTATATCAATGAATCAATTAATAAAAAAAATGGAGATATCCAATCGTATAACCCAGTCTATACAACATGCAACAACCTTCACAGAGGAACTACCATCATGATCATTCACATCTAGTTCCGAATTACAATCAGTCACTGTGAGACCATCAACTTCAAATACAGTAGATTACAATCAGTCACCGTGAGACCATCAACTTCAAATACAGTAGGGTAAACCAGAGAGTTGTGTAAACCTAGCTTCTATGAATAAATAACTATTGGGCAGCATCATATTTTCTTCTTTCGTTCTCAAAAAGGCGCCAATACAACAATTTTAGTTTACCACCAGCCGCTGTTTGAAATATAATGTGTCAGAAAGAGTGTCAAAAACTGTGATTCTATTGTAAACAGGTAAGAAACGTGATTTTATAAATATGAAATTGTAAGTAACTATGCATAATCTGCTGTTTTTTTTAAATGTGACGTTTATACAGGGTGGGGCAATCTTCTGACATCGGAGTATTACATCGTTGTGGTAAGAGATAAAACTTTAAAGTTTTGTATGAGCTAATGCAGTTACTGAGGGCACATTTTGAAAATACTTTCGATTCTACAGGGTATTCCAAAACCAAATAGCAGCACAAACTTACATTTTTTAATGATCTTACCGAGAGCGTTACAAAAATATAGCATTCTAATATTTATATGGGTGTTTTAAAAATATATGGCCAATTATTGGCAAATAAGACCTCATCTTTAACACTCTGCAAAACAGTAAATAAAAATAAATTAACAGGTCTTTGTATTCAATTATCATTCACATATCATTGGCTGTGCTCAGTATTAATTACTTTTTTATCTGTGGCTTATTTAATACAGGGTGACACAAAACGCAAATCAAGCAATATCTCAAAATTTTTAAATGAATCACCCTATAAGTCTTTTACAATTTGTTAGTACAATTAATAATCTTTCAAACGATGTAGTACATTTAGGGTATAAGTTAATGTAAAACCGTAAATATTTTATGATAATGATCAAAAACAAGTATTTTACATACACAAATTAAATGGTATTAAATTTTTACATGCAACGTCTTGTAAATTTTAACATTTCTAAGGCATACATTTTAATTGTAATTTTGGATGCATCTACAATATCTAATCAATGATATAAAATGTTTGTTAATACCGTAGGTACCTGGAATTGCGAAAAATTTTATATTTATGCATATTTCACTTTCAAGAATTGTTATTATGGGCTTGTTTTAGGAAGGGCGAAACATAATCAAGCCATATTTATGATTTTATCAATTGGGCTACTGTCAAAATAGTATCAACTAATAAATGTCAAAGAAATATTGCTGTATTCTTCGCTTGTGTTGTTAGGTTTAAAAAATAAATAACTATAATGAATTTTCCGCAGGAAGACATGATCAATATGATTTACATGTTAGGGGAATGTTCTTCTTGGGTGTCATATTTGTATATTCGGGTCAAGGTTATTATGTGTAATCAAAATAAATGAGTAATGCCGTCAGGCAAGGAATCATATACTGCTCCAGATTCACACCCAGGCAGTGCAAAATGCCAGACCATCGGCCTTTATGTTACTTTTTCTCCACTACCTAGGTAAATATAAATGTAAAAACATTTATAAATAAAGATATTTTTAAATTAATTAATGTTCAAAAAATTGTTTACTCCCTTCAAGAGTATATAGTAAAAGATATCCCAATCGAAGACATCCAAACGAAAGAGCTTTCTTAAGACTTAAGGAAAGATTCGACACATCAGGTAATATTTCCTATCAACATCATGCTCTTCCAAAACGTGTTTTCAATGAGGACAACGAATTTTTAGTAATGACAAATTTGGTTGATCATCCTAATACAAGTACTAGAAAACTTAGTA
Source organism: Galeruca laticollis (assembly GCA_963921935.1). Taxonomy (NCBI): domain Eukaryota; kingdom Metazoa; phylum Arthropoda; class Insecta; order Coleoptera; family Chrysomelidae; genus Galeruca; species Galeruca laticollis. The sequence continues at coordinate 145,005,780 of OY998181.1, forward strand.
CTGAATTAGGCATTAGTAGACGAACAATAGGAAGAATAATAAAAAATAATAAATTTCACCCGTACAAGATACAGATGCACCAAGAGCTTTTAGAGAGATTTTCCAATAAGAATAAATATTTGCGAGTGGTTCAGTGGATTAACTAATGGATATCCAAATTTTTTGAAAAATGATTTATTTAGTGACAAGGCCTCGTTTTTCAGAAATGGTTTCGTCAACCGCCGAAATTTCCATTTTTATTCGGATAGTAATCCACATGTGTTTCGTACAACGACCCAAACTAAATGGTCCATAAATGCATGGGGAGGAATCCTAGGAGATACAGTTATAGGACCATACTTTTTTGAAGGTAGCCTCACTGGAAGAATGTATTACAATTTTCTAAAAAACCATTTGGGAGAATTATTGGAGGAAGTTAATTGAACACAAGAGTTAACTTGTGGTTCCAACAAGATGTAGCATCTGTACATTACGTTCGTTGTGTATGTCAGTGGTTAAACAGACATTAACCGACAGGTGGATAGGACATGGTGGACCAATTTCGTGGCCTCCTCGATCTCCAGATCTCATACCGATGGATTTCTTTTTATGGGATACATCAAGCAACTTGTGTATCAAACAGAACCTACTACCAGAGAAGACATGAAAGAAAGGATTCGTAACGCATTTTCCACAATAACTCCAGCTATGTTAGTAAGATCCTCGTTTTTGAAAAGAATTGAGAAGTGTATGAAAGTAAATGATCGCCATTTTGAACACTTAGCATAAACTATACTTTTTATAAAATGTCAATGTATATTTATGTAAATGTAAGTGTTTTTATAATGTTGGTTTCCATAATTGTTAGTTATTTAAAAATAGAAAAAGTTGGAGAATAAAATACAAGCTTGTATTTTACATAACAAAGATATACTGTTTGTGATGAGTTAATTATTTCGTAAAGACTGCAAACTGCTTTTATATTTATTAGTACTATAATGACATTAGCCTACTTACAGTAAACAAAAATATTGCTTCCAACATAATTCCGATTAAGTCTTTCCTTCCTCTAATGGTAAGAGTAAAAGATATTTTAGATGCATCCAAAATTACGACTAAAATTTATGAAATGTTAAAATTTACAAGACGTTGCATGTAAAAATTTAATACAATTTAAGTAATTTGTGTACGTAAAATACTTGTTTTTGACCATTATCATAAAATATTTACGGTTTTCCATCAACTTATACCCTAAATGTACTACATCGTTTGAAAGATTATTAATTGTACTAACAAATTGTAAATTGTGTGATTCATTTAAAAATTTTGAGATATTGCTTGATTTGCGCTTTGTGTCACCTGTTAATTTATTTTGATTAACTGTTTTGCAGTGTTAAAGATAAGGTCTTTTTTGCCAATAATTTGCCATATCTTTTTAAAACACCCCTATAAATATTAGAATGCTATATTTTTGTAACGCTCTCGGTGAGATCATTTCGATTCTTTAACAAAATATAGTACGTTTCATTTCAAAAAATGTAAGTTTGTGCTGCTATGTGGTTTTGGAATACCCTGTAGAATCGAAACTATTTTCAAAATGTGCCCTCAATAACTGTATTAACTCACACAAAACTTTAAAGTTTTATCTCTTACCACACGATGTAATCCTCCGATGTCAGAAGATTGCCCCACCCTGTATTAGCTTAAATTAAACTTTTTGACCACGTAACCTATAAATAATAATTTTTTTCTACAAATTCAGGGGGCCAATTACTAAATGAATAAAAATCATGAGTTGTATAGTCGTTGGCCTCCCAGTCAATAACTATACTTTGAGACATAAAAATGAAATATTAAAGTTAACGCTGTTTTAAAATATAAATAATAAAACAATGCATTTAGAAATGAATAAGACACATATTTCAATAGTTTTTAGTTGTTGGCCAGGCCAATTACTATGTGGCCAATAACTCACACGTTTATTAACCCTATGGGCCGGGCGCCCTGAATCTTGACATCAGCCCGGGCGCCTAGTCTCACAGACCCATAGTAAAAAAAATACTTGTGAGATTGTTAGATATGAAATAATGATTCAGTATCAAAGAAATAGGCTTTATTTAAATAAAAAAGTATAATTGAACTAATAATAAAAAAATAAATTTGAATGAAATGCATAACATCAAAACAAAAATAGTAAGGCACGTTATACTAAAAAATATGAAATTTAAAAAAGCCAGAATATAATTTTTTCTTTACAGATCACTAGTAAAAGTAACAAATATTGTTTCCTATACGTTTTTTGCATTGTCGGAACATGTGGGACACCAAGCTTTAATGTGTTTAAGACAAACAAACTTTTTGCAATTTTCACAGAAATATTTAGTTTTAGAGTCTTTTTTGCAGAAAAAAACAATCGTTTTCGTGTTCCGGGTGGAATATCCTGAGGTACGGCCAGAGTACCAGCTACCTCCTGTCTCCTGTTTCTCACAGATGGCGGAATATTTGTTTCCAAAGAACGTCGTTCTAAGTGGTCTTTAGTCAAAGACAAGGCAAGATCCCTTAGGAACAATCTTCTCTGAATATTGCAAATTTTATTATTTGAAGCATAAATGATTTGACAATTAACACCTGCTATATTCATCATTGCAGAAACTGCTACCTGCGGCCATCTTCTAGTATTCCTAGATACATCATAAGTTGCACATAATTTATCCAGATTGTCCACTCCACCCTTTGTGTGATTATAAAATGTAATAATCTCTGGCTTGCATTTTTCAGCAGTAGATGTGTCGATTACATCATCATGATGCAAACTAGATGCTAATATAACATTTTTGTACTTCTTGGGAATGTATGATACGATTGTGATATTTTCTTGGAACCCATATAGTGAAGAATATTGCGGCCGAGCTCTTGTGTTTGTGATTTCGAGAGGTAACTCTCTTTTGTTTTTTTTACAGTTCCTACATATGTAATTTTGTGCTCATTAAATAATTTGTTTACTAAATCTATACTCGTGAACCAATTATCACATGTAAGGTTTCGATTTGTTCCTGATATAGGCTCTATTAGCCTAAGAACTATACTAGATGGACGGTTATCGCATTTATAAGGACCATCAGGCTGTTGTCCAACATAAATTTCGAGATTTGAGGCATAACTTGTTGCAGAATCAACTAACGCAAAGATTTTTATTCCGTATCTATTCGGTTTGCTGGGAATATACTGCTTAAATGAGCATTTTCATCAATTGTAGCATTTTCTCTAATAGTATATGCCTTTTTACAGTTCTCAACAAAACAATCAAATAGAGTTCGTATTTGAGCCAACTTATCAAACTGCCTCCTCTCTTCTCTTGTATCTATATTGTCAAAACGTAGACATCTGAGCAAAAAGTGCAAACGTTCACGAGACATAACCAACCAAAATCTCTCAATTCCAGTTCCGTTTCTTTCCCATAGTTCTTTGGTATTCAGACGACTACTTTTCAGGGTTCCTGCCAAGTATAATAATCCAAAAAGAGCCTTGATTTCGCAGACGTCAGTAGGCTTGGCTCTCCTTTCTCTTAAATAATTCTCGGCTTTTTTTTATATATAGAGGTTCGTGCTATCAACTATTATTTGTAGCATATCGTCTGTGAAAAAAAGAGACCAACATTCAGCAGCTGATTTAGCATTTTTACAATAGGTTTTCACTCCTGGTAAATGGACAATAATATTTTCAGACCTATTTCTCACTAATTTATTGGGACAATGCTTCTTCCACCTGGAAGTACCATCTTTCCCTATAAAAGTAGGCACTCTTGGAATCTCATTGGGAGGAGCAACATTTTCGATATCGTCTTCTTCATCGCAGTCTTGCTCTGATTCGTTATCCGTATTTCTCTCTTCAGTGAAATCAATTTCACTGGCCAGTTCATCTTCATTATCATTCGGATCTTCTTCCGTCTCGACTTCATCCCACAGCCGACGTAGTCTCTCTTGTTCATCTTCGTAATTCATATCTACAAAAATATGAATAAAATGTATTTGCATGTACAAAGACATCGATAGTATATTAGATAAAAATATCGAAACATAATTGGTTAGAAAGCTTTGAGATATTATTAATATAAAAAAATTAAATTATCAGTTATTTCATATAAAACATAAAAAAAATAAGCTTACCCGAAAATATCCAATTAACCGATTTGACAAAAATTATAACGGGAGTCGGGGCGCTGGGTCTAACAGAATTATCGACACTTAACTCCTCAAAATTACGACTTGTAATCTCGCTACTTGCTACACGGGTACTGGATGATAAATAATGAAGCTACTGAGAACTCCCACTCACACAAAAATTCCGCTTGGACTAACTAAACGATTTACTGCGCGCCGAGTCTATCAGACCCGGCGCCCTGCCCGTAGGGTTAACCAATTCACACAAAAGGAAAAACCGATTAATAATAATAAAAATAAATAATAATAGTAATACTAATAATAATTAATAATAATAATAAATGGTGAAACCGCCCTCACATACGGCTGAAAAAGATTAAAATAATAATAATAATAATTAATGATATAATGTAAACAATTATTACAATATGATTAATTTTTCATGTCCTCCTGTTATGACTTAAATATTTTATTACTTCAGAATGCCCAAAACAGCTGCACAAGAAAAATACTGCAAAAAGTATTCCGAAGATACATTGAAAAAAGCCATCCAAGATGTTCTTGGCGGCATGCCAAAGAGGGAGGCATGCAGAAAATACAAAATTCCTAGGGCCACATTGCAGTTTAGACTATCAGATAAATTTACTGAAATTTCTCATGGACCTTCTCCAATATTGACTGAAGAAGAAGAAACAATACTGGTGAAATGGACTGAAGATTGCCAGAGAAAAGGATTTCCACGTACAAAAGAAGTAAAACACTTCTTGGATGCTGCCCTTCGTGATAATCCATTTAAGGAAAACCTGCCAGGTGATGGATGGTACAATGCTTTCATGAAAAGACATCCTAATTTAAGCAAAGGAAAGTCTGAGTCGGTATCGGCAGCCTCGTCCAAAATTAGGGAGAATATTAAAAAATGATTTGAAAACATATTTACTGCAATACCCAGAGCGTGTTTTTAATGCTGATGAAACTAATTTTTCATTGTGTCCCCAAAACAAAAAAGTTATTGCCCCTAGAGGTGCCAAAAACGTATACGAAGTAGACTCTGGCAAAGCGAAAACAAATGTCACGGTCTTATTTAATTTAATGCATCAGGAAGTTATACACCACCTCTTATCATATATCCTGGTAAGAGACTTAGAAAGGAAATCGGTGATTCTGTGCCTGAAGGATTTACATTTACAACTAGTGATTCCGGCTGGATGAAAACTGAGATATACTATGAATTTATTGCTAATAGTTTTTATCCTCACTTGAAAAAATTAAATATAGATTTTCCAGTAATTCTATTTGTTGAAGGGCATAAAACACATTTAGACAGAAAACTTAGTGATCTGTGTACTAATTTGCAGATTATTCTTATATCACTCTATCCAAATGCCACCAGAATTTTACAACCTGCTAATGTATCCACATTTAAACCATTAAAAGATGGTTGGAGAAAGGGGGTCATCGAATGGCGTAGGAATAATCCAACAGAAGAGCTGACTAAAAAAGAATTTGCCTCATTATTAAATTGTGTAATTACAAAAACAATTCTTCCCAAAATAATTACAAATGGTTTTAAAGCATGCGGTTTGTACCCATGGAATGTTAATGCTATAGATGTCAGCAAATGTTTAGGAAAGGATTTACATTTACAACTAGTGATTCCGGCTGGATGAAAACTGAGATATTCTATGAATTTATTGCTAATAGTTTTTATCCTCACTTGAAAAAATTAAATATAGATTTTCCAGTAATTCTATTTGTTGAAGGGCATAAAACACATTTAGACAGAAAACTTTGTGATCTGTGTACTAATTTGCAGATTATTCTTATATCACTCTATCCAAATGCCACCAGAATTTAACAACCTCCTAATGTATCCACATTTAAACCATTAAAAGACGGTTGGAGAAAGGGGGTCATCGAATGGCGTAGGAATAATCCAACAGAAGAGCTGACTAAAAAAGAATTTGCCTCGTTATTAAATTGTGTAATTACAAAAACAATTCGTCCCGAAATAATTACAAATGGTTTTAAAGCATGCGGTTTGTACCCATGGAATGTTAATGCTATAGATGTCAGCAAATGTTTAGGAAAATTTTTTAAGAAACTAGATGATAAAATTGATTTTGTAAATAAAGATGAATTCACTATCAATTTCAGAAAATTTGAAGAAATAATTGGTCCTGAAAGATTGGACTTATTTAAAAATAAAAATAATCAGGAAAGTTTTAAAACAAATGAAGACATATATTTTGTATCAATTATGGAAAGAATTCGAAAAAAAAATTGAAATGGGACAGAGAATTATTGAAAATCCTGATAATACTTATCATGACAAAGAGATAGAGGTTTTGGAGGTGGCAGATTCGAATAATAGCAATGACAATAATTATGACAAGAAGAAATTTTTTGTACCTAATGAAATTAATCCTGAAGAAACGCCACATGGGGAACAAATGGAAGTTTTGGAAGCTGCAGATCCGAACAATACCGATGATAATTACGACAGTACGGATAAGAAAAATTTGGAACCAAATGAAAATAATACTAAACAAACGCCGCATGAGGAAAAAATTAAAGTTTTAGAAGCTGCAGATTATTCAGTTAATAATAGTAAAGATAATTGTAATAACACAAGAGACTGAAAGAATTATATCAAATAATGTTTTTTCTATTGCCGAGTCTTGCAATGGGGATATTATTAATCTTGACAATGTGGATATTTGGAGTGCACCTATAATGATAGAAGAAAATGGTATTTGGCATGATATTCAAGATGAAGTTCCATTAAATAACTGTCAAAAAACTGTAGATGATGAAGTTGAGTTTTAAAAAAAACCTTAGATCAATATCTTTATTATCCTTCAACACCACAGAGAAAGGGTACAAGAACAACTGAGAGAGTATCTTTTATACTAACATCTTCAACTTGGAAAAAAGACCAAGATGAAAAAGAATAAAAGAAACAGACGCTACTTGCTGAAAAGGAAAATAAAAAGAAAGAAAGGGAGTTAAAGAAGTCTGCTAAACAGAAGGTTTTTGAAAAACAGCATAAAAGAAAAGCTAAACAGTCTACAAGTTCTAAAAATCCCAAATGTGCCAAAATTAATATTGTATCTCAGCAAATAATACAGCCAGCTGCAGTAGAAGAACGATTAAAAAATATTATAAGGAAAATAGACTTTTTGAGGGGCAGAGTCCCAAAAAAAAACATTTTAGCCGACATTTCGCCAAATAAAAATGAAATTGATAGTGTATCTTCAATGTTTAAAAATCAGAAATTATTTAATGGTCTTTGTTTCTGTTATTATATACTAAAAACAAAATTAAAAAGTTAATCAACAAACATGGTTTTGTATAAAAAATAGATTTTAACATTTGTTCACAAAATTATTTTATTATTAATTCAACTAAAAAAAGTGCGTAAGACACCAATAACTGTATCGCTTACCCAATTTGAAACTAATAATGTGACAGGAAATTGTGCTCAAGCAGTTCATAGTTTAATTGAAGAAAATGGTCATATTCCATTGGTGTTGAACAATTGTTCCAATACAACAATTAATAATTATTATTCTAATAGTACCTGAATACAGACCAAAATCTACCTAAATATTGATGTTGAATGTTCACTAAAATTTGTTCTCTTTCTCTGTTTTTAGGCTTATTTCAGAATGAAATAGGACTATTGTAGAGAGTAAATTTATATGTATGTGTTATAATGGGATTTGTAAGCACGATAGAGGGCGCATTTTTTGACGGATCGAAACTAAACTCGCTACAAAAACTGGTTCGGACATGTCTTGAAAGAGTTCGTTAACGGGCCAATTCGGCCCAGTATAAACAAAATGGCGGCCTGTCCAAATTGAAAAAAATCGTATTTCTTTTGTTTTTGATCTGACGCAAAAAAGTTAATAAGAACTTAACACGTTCTACAACTTTTGTATGAAACACTTTTTCCTAAAGCGTACATGAAAACATTTATTTAAGAAAATTCATATTTTGTTTTGTTTTGAATCTGATGCAAAAACTTTACTGAAATAAGCCGTCCAATTGGTCTTGTGCCATTGGGATTTTTTAAAATCTGATATTGCTCCACTTTTTGGTAGTTTTATTTAATAAAGAAACTCTAACTTCATTTAACAAATACATATTTGTAGACATTTTTTAGTACTTCATCATGCCTATTTGTTAATGATAGCTTTGGAAGTACATATACCCGAATGCAAGCACTTGATAGAAAGTATATTGCTGAAGAATTTAAAAAAATGATTTGCAGATACTTTGCGACAATTGTTAAAAAGCTGACCGGCATTTACTATAAGGGGATAAACTTATATAAAAAAACTTACCTGGACATTTTAAATAGGTGGATATTGGTTTTTTCCACTAACCCTTCCGTCCATTCTTGATTGGCTTGGTAAATGAAAAAGTGCCATCCATTCACTCATTTCTTATTTTTGTGTTTTTTGCGTCTCTTAAGAAAAATATGTTTCTCAAAGTTTGATTTAATAAATAGCAAATACCAATATCATGAGAAATGTTAGCATTCAATTATGTTGAAAATGTAAAGGCATATCTTTAGTTGAATGTTTTTTATACCCATTATAGCGATTTCACTTCACACCACACCACACACCATCTAAGCAACAAAAGGAAAAGGAAATCACAAACACAAATCAACCACGCAAAGAACAGGAACATAGACAAATCATATAAGTGACGGATTGATGTCTAGACGGTATGTGACATCTGCAATCGCGAATTCCAAGACTGTTTGACATAAAACAAAATAGTGTAATAGGGTGACCGCAGAACAATAAAGTGTATTCTTGTTAAAGTATTTAATTAGTTTTCATCATAAATTATACAAAATAGGTAGCGACTTATGGCCATCTTGGCGGGAAACATAAAAACAGTAATGACAACAATGACAGGCGACAATTCATACAATTGAAAAGTAGCTGTCGTTCTTAAGGTGCGTTCAGCCATCATGTGTCAGACGCGGTAAATTCAAAAAACGACCTTACAATAGTTTCCAATATATTAAATTACAATATATTTTAACATATCGTCTTTAATTTCGATAAATATTATGAAATCTCCTATTGTATTATGTTAATTTCTCTTTTGACAGAAAAATATATTGTAGTTTTCTGTGTTCTATGCTACATAGGACGTTTAGTGCAAATTCATAAATAGCGTTTTCGATTTAACTGCACCAGCTGAACTGAATGCGCACTCAGTTCAAAATTTGTGTTCGATTATGGTTTTCAGACTTGCACTCCTCCAGTTTCACGTGTTACTCAGGCTTCACAGAACTTCGACTACAGCGTGCAGCATTTCTGTGATTGGTTAATTCTGTTTTCCCCTCACTCCCACCGCAACACCAAGATGCTGCTGCTTGAAGTTGATTCAACTTTAACTTCATGCGTTTGCAGCTTTGCAGCGTCTTAAAAAGTAGGGTTAGTATTAGTTGTAGGCTAACTAAAAAGAAATGATGAGCTTGTAACTATTGAAAGCCCCTTTTCGGAGTCTACCAATCTACCAATTTATAAAATATACAACACAACATTCAACAAATAACAAACTGTCGAACTTTCAATTTGCAGCGCACCGCTAAATATTTCCTTCAAGTTTCAAAATCAGCACTATGGTGGGGATGTGCCGCACGCTGCAGTCGAAGTTCTGTGAACCCGGTGTTACAACTTACAAGCCGCACTGTGCGAGTGCGCCCTCAGTTCATTTTTATTTTCACTGATACGAAAGACAGTGCAGTCCGTCCAGTTCAGTTTTAAATGGCTCCAAATATAAAAAAATTCGAATTAGCATCGCTTACTGTGTTACTTTCATTTTCAGATAGTTGTTCGGATGAGAAATATTTCTTATAAATCCTAAAGAAAAGATCTCGATTTTACTAATGTGATAAGGAAATATTCACATGAAGAAGTAAGTATACTGTTTTTCGTTGGAAAATATTTTTCTTAAAGTGTTTTCTATCTACTTGAAGAGTAAATTTGTATGTTTCATTTATTATAAATATATATATATATATATATATATATATATATTTCATTGTGCTGTGCATGTTCATATGGTGTCTTGTTCCTTGCTTTCCTGCTGTTTGTTTGTTTTCCGCTTTTTGACCGGAAGTTGGGTTTGAAACACTGCACTGGCAATTGAACAGGTGTTCGATTTAAAATACACTTTTTAGTGCAGTCAAGTGAAATAGCATGCCCTCGCTGACATTTTGACGTCACTTCAGGGCAAACTGAACTGGCAGAGTGTAGGTAAATCGAAAACGCTCAAAGATAATTTGGATTGTTCGCAGGTTTTATACCGAGTGAAGTTAAATCGAAAAGAAATCATATAATTATAACGCATACAAATATGCTCAGAATTTTAATCAATTCACGTCCATTGTTTTAACTGTTCTGATTTCGTGTAAAAAGAGTATTTATACGTATATAGGTATCCTAACAATGATTTGTTTAATGTCGTCGGTGATGAGCAATGATTACAGACTACCATGTAAAATGAAAGTAACTTTTACAAACAGCAAAATGATTCAAAGATTATACACACGAAGACGATTATACAGCTGGGTTACATTGAGAAACATGATCGCTTTTTTATAGCCGCTATGTTAACACCGGGACACCGGCTATAGTTGAGGATGTCCTTTCTTGGGAACGGTTAATAGTTGACTGTTACCGCACTACACTGTGGTATTGGTCTCTTCTGAAGTGGACATAATGCATATATTTTGTGGCCAATTCTAAGCTTACTGTGGAAATTGTTCTATTTTTTACTCGAGTTCTTCTTTAAACGCGCTCTACTAGGCATTCACATCGCTCAAAATCAGTGATCTCAATACTACCTGGTGATCTATTCTGCAAAATTAGAGAGTGCTCGTGCACGAATACTCATCGATAGGAGTACTATCTCACTCATCGCTCACACGGTCCTTAAAAACCATATTCACGATGATTCTACTCGTCTACTACATTTTGTCCAGAGTTGCCAAGTGGAACGACTACCTTTGACCTATTATTAGTTCTAATGTATATATAAACATAACCACTATAGAGAAATAAACTTGATTTCATATACGTATAAAATAATTTTATACGTATATGCTTGATTTGTCTATGATAACCACACATTAGGTTCGTTCGTAGAGCAGTAATAAACCGTAAGCAACTGTACAGCACAGGCGCATTTCGTTAAATAGCGTTCGCACAAGCCAAACCGAAATTCAGTGATAAAAAATCCAACGTTCGTACAAAGAAAATAGTCGGTTTGAAACTGATTGGCAACCGTCAGAATAATTCGCTGACTTATAAGAAATTTTAAGTTGGAGAGATGCCAGACATGCGCAGTTCACAATGACATTGATAATTATCCAATAGGAACTAAAAATTAGGTATTTATTTGTTTCTTTCTTTGGTGTCTGAATTTGATAACAAATAAATAAAAATTACGGATTTCTAAAGTGCCAACTTTAGACCTATACTTCTGGTATATATCCAGTAGCATAAGAGTATTTGATCTTGTCCATGTAAATGATATGCTACAATCTGAGAATAAATGACCAAAAGTTGTATTATCAGTGCTCTTTAAGGGGTTCTCTAGTTCTGAGGAATTATTTGTTGTATTAAAAACTAAGAATTCATCCAGAATCAGGTTATCACTTGCTAAAAAACATAATATAAAAAAAAATGTCGACAACAGGTAAAATACCAAAAACATACTTTCCATCCTTTTACTGTAAATACCAGCTTTATAATTTTCAATATTAAGATCACAACTTAAGAAATATATATTTTATCACAAATTATTTTTCTCAACAATCAGATATTGACGTTAGTATTCGGATATCGGCACAGTTGCATTTGTGTTTACAAAAAGTCGCTATCAGGTAGGGAATATATCACGTATTTGTGTTCTTAGAGTGAAAAATTTCCGACCGATTTGAAACCAATCATAAACCGCGCATGCGAACATAATAATCAGAAATTGGTTGGTAACCGTTAGCAAATTATGTTCTACGAACAAACCTAATATCTAGTAACTATTAGATTCAAAATATTTACGATAGATGTCGCTAGTAGTACTGAATCGCCTTTTATTTATGCAACTTATTTTCTCTCTCTGAGTTTGAGAAGAAATGTTTTTCGAGTGGTTGTATTGTGATGTGAGAAAGTGTTACTTTTTTATAATAATTTATTGTAAAGTAAATGTTGTGTGATTCTTTATTTAGTCGAAAATGCTTGATAAAATTAAAATTGGACAAGTCCAAGAAAGGATCTTGACGTTGGTAACACAGGCGAGGTATATTATTATTTGCAGCTTGTTCTTCGGCATCTTTAACACTGTCTATAAGCATTTGCATCACTAAATCGTCATCAATCACTTTAAAAACAATAAATAAACAATTAAACTCCAAAAGCGACAAAACCTAAATATGCATTTTATTTAATTATAGACTAAAGAGACATGACCTATGTCCGTTTTCATTTCATTGGCCTTTATATGACTAATTCTGTGACTAAAGACAATGTGCGCAAGTCCATTCTATCAAAATCTCACCATTCTCTTGGTTTTACCCAGTAGAGTACTCCTATAGGAGTATATGAGCATTCTCTTACCTTTCAGAATAAGAATTTTATAATTTTAGGAGAATGTCATGCGCAGTAAAGCTAAATTGTGAGAGAGAGCTCCTACACGACGACTCCCACAAGTTTGTGAATATGGCCCTAGTAGAGAGTACTCCCATAAGAGTATATGAGCATTCTCTTACCTTTCAGATTAAGAATTTTATAATTTCAGGAGAGTGACATGCGCAGTAAAGCTAAATTGTGAGAGAGAGCTCCTACACGACGACTCACACAAGTTTGTGAGTAGGGCCCCTGGGGTGCTATTCTTGACATCGTTCGCAACGTCACGTATACGCAAGCCTGCGAATCCTCCATTTGCGAATATTTCCTTAAAATGATATTCTCGAGCACCCTACGCAAAATCATACGATTGGTATTATTCTACTACTCAAATACACTTGACAACAGCGCAATTTAGCGTTAGTTGACGTTACAAATGACATTTTTTCAAAGAATACACCAGCCCAATAGGGCTCTCCAAACCACGTCATCCAATATGGCGTCCGGGGGCAAACAACCTCAAGATGTGCATTAAGTTTGTGGAAGTTTTTGCGTTTATTTAAAATATTTCCGGGTTCCTTACACTCTATTTTATTACCAAATACTTTTGGAGATGCAGAGTGAATATTTATAGATATTAATGCAGAAAAATCGAGATGTGGTTGACAGAGGTATGTCTAAAAATGTCCAGTTACTACTTGTTTACATTTCTCATCCTTATTTCTTCAAAAGATAACTTCTAAAATGAAAGCTTATAAATAAATGTGACCCTTTTACAATAAATGTGCATGATAGAAACTCTTCGATGCAAGCAGTTCCGCCAATCACATACATGGATATAGCTGCATATTTAGTTTTGACCCACAGTTTTTACAGCAAAGAGCAAATGAAGGCCTACAAGATTCTTATAAATATTTTGATGCTGGCTTTGTTTTTAGTTGGAAAAGTAAGTTTTTTTAAATAGTTTTTATTATTATTTTTTACATTCACATCTTTAATGAATCATTCTTTTGTGAATTACAGAGTTTTAAGCTCTGCTAGAACCAAAAAAGAAAGTAATTTAATAGTAAAATATTTGATATTGACAAAAAATTAAATACCCAGTATACTTAATGGGTCTTAATAACTGATTATGACTTGTAGAAATAAGAAAAACAATTTTTTCTCAAAAATTTAAAATTTCAATAAAAAGTATACCTATTTGTAAATAAGGTTACATATTTTTATTTTGTTTTTAGGTACAACATTCTCTAAGAGGACCTGGAAAACCTCTTGACATTGGTGTATTGTGACCGAAGATGGAAGTGTTTGCACAGCACATTGCACATTAAGAGGTTTATGACATATTATGGACTCACACCATCAAGTATTGGAACTCAATTAATAAACACTCGGTACATTTTTTGTCTGGTATAAATATTGATATAGTATTTTCAAAAATTGTAATTAATACCTTGTATCTTGAAACTATTCAAAAATAAATATCGTTTTAATAGTGTGTTTAGATTAATTTTTAAGTGGTATCAGAAGATTGAAACAATAGTTGATATCAATTAAAATATGTTTTATTTCCATAAATTTGGAGTACAATTCGATTTTCATTTATAAGATGCACATTAGATTTTCATGAAATATATAACAATTTAATTGTTAGATAAAAACGTTAGTTAAAAGCAACATGGAATACTAACAAAAGTTGCTACTTGAGAAACCCTAAAATAAAATTAAGAAAAACAAAAGTTAATAATAAAAGTTGAGTTGAGTTGCTCAAATTTTAAACAGAGCTCATCCATGGTTAGGTCTGTTTGAGGAGCAGTTCCAGTCTCTAACTCGTCTTGGTCTCTAGTCTTCAAGAGAAAGTTTATATTTGTTTCGTCTTCATTATCCCGCTGTTTACATTAGTATGCTAATATTAAAAATAAATTACATATTTTTTACTGTTGTAAATGAAATTAACTGTTTCTAAATAATTCCACTGTATAATGAGGAGGTAATAAAAATTCTAAGATACTGACAAATGTTTCAATAACTGATTTTATCATCATCAGAATGACAGAAGTTAATGGGATGTCTACCTGATGTTTAAAAATTATGTTTGGTAGACCAAGAAGTGACCTTTCTTGTGACTTGCTTAATATATACATATATATATATATATATATATATATATATATATATATGAATTGAAAAAAGGATTGACTTGACATCACAAATATTAAAGCTTAAATATTATTAGCCCTATGGGGATATCATGTATATCTTTTCCCATTTAAGGTCAGTATAACTGTGCAATAATATAGGAAACCAAGGAAAACTCTATCTGCTGATTATTACTTAAGAAGACAGTTTAATAGTGGAGAACTCCCTAGATTCAGATGTTCATTGATTACTTAAAATTGTGGGTCTCTTAAGTGTCTTCTAATTTCTAATTCTTCAAGGAAATCCAGTTCTTGTTTCTTTTCACAAATATGTAGTACTTCTAGTTCTGTATTAGGAGTTAATAAATGTTTGGTGTCAAGTAGATGTTTTGCATAATGTGATTTTTCTGTTTGTTTTAATCTGTATGCTTCCAAGTATTCACTGTATTGAATTTCAACAATACAGATGAAAACAAGCAGAAAAATACATTACGCCAAATATCTACTTGACACCAAACATTCATTAACACCTATTACAGAGCTAGAAGTACTACATATTTGTGATAATGAACAAGAACTGAATTTCTTTGAAGAGTTAGAAATTAGAAGACACTTAAGAGACCCACAATATGAAATCGTCAATGAACAGCTGAATCTAGGGAGTTCTCCACTATTAAACCGTCTTCTTAAGTAATAATTGTAAAGATCCGCAGATATAGCTTTCCATGGTTTCTTATATCATTGCACAGTTATACTTATCTTAAAAGGGAAAAAGATATCCAGGATATCCCCATAGGGCTAATAATAAAGGTTTAATATTTGTAATGTCAATTCTTTTTTCTATTCAATAATTATTAAACATCAGATAGACATCACATTAAATGTAACTACTGTTACTCTGACGATAATAATCATTTACTGAAACAAATGCCTATTTCTTAAAATTTTTATTATTTCCTCATTATACAGTGGAATAATTTAGAAACAGTTCCACAAAGTAAGAGTCGAAACCGTAAACTCAATTATATTTTTTGTTTTTATTTCTACTCTTCATATTAAATTGCAAAATCTAATGGTGTCTTTTTATCTCTTACCACCTCATATCTTGAAGTCTTCTTTTGTACAATCGCTCTAATCTTTCCACATCGTCAGCTTTTCTTTGAACTTTTTGGGATTTTGAGATGGAACCTAGTCGGGATGATTTTGGTCCTCTGAAGCAGCAGGTTTGCCTAAAGTTACTAGAAAAATAATTAAATATCATCTATAATGCAATCTCCACATGATACAAACTTCTTTAATTAACGTTTAGCATGAAAAATTCTCAAGAATGGGGCTTATTTGAAGGCTTACCTGTAATAACATGCCTACTGCATACCCTCTGGTCCTTTAGTTTAGAGTCCGTGAGATCGTCTCGCTTAATTGCTACTAACCAGAGTTTTCTTCGTTTTTTAGATAATTCGTTTTTGTTAGTAACAAATCTACAGTTTAAAATGGTCGGCACTGAAAAGAACCTTACATCATCCCTGTTGGAACGACTTCCACAATCAACTACAATACACGTATGTGGCATTTTCAATTAAAAACAACCCTTATAAAGTCAATAAAATAAAAAAATAACTAGAGTTTAGTCACAAAACAATCACACAATGCACTTTAAAAACGTTTAAATCCTACAGTCTCTTACGAGGTTATAACTTTGCTTGCCCCCGGACGCCATTTTGAATTTATTTTGACAAGTCGTTGGAATGCCCTATAAGAAACGAAGCTTGTGCTATTTTAGAATTCATTTTCTAAGTGCGCATGTCTGAGTCAAAGCCAGTTATCTGTCAATGTCATGTGATTTTATTGTTTACATGTTTACCAAAGAATATGCTTTGCTGTACGGTTTTTGCTTATTTACAATATAATATATATTTTGTTTGTGTTTTCAATTGCTTAAAAAACTATTATATTAGTTATGGCGCCAAGAACTTGTGCAGTTCGTGGGTGTCATTCAATAGATGGAGAGGGAACAACTATTTTTAGATTTCCTAAAGATCCTGTAAGGTAAGAGGAATTGTTTCTATATACATTAAATTATAGATATATATTTCTTTTTTTTTTGAATATGTTATTCTTCCATTGCACCTATACATTGTAAGTTGCGTGAATCTATGTTTTGAGTGTTAACATTCCTCTGTCTCTGTGTCTTTGATAACATAAATAATAATAATACAATCAATGAATACACTACAATAAGCGTCACTGCTGATGAGTTCAGCTTGAATATGTTGAATAATAATACACAATATTCAATATAAATTGGTAGTAGTTTATTTCTTTTATACACATATGAAAAATATAAATATACTTACTTAGCTTTATTTACATTTTAGAGCACAGTTATGGTTGGATGCATGTAACCGTGGAGATTTGTTTGAAAAAACCCTAGATTCTTCACATAACAGTTATAAGTTATGCCAACTCCACTTTGAGGATAAGTTTACTTCCAAAAGGGGACGTAAAAAGTACATATGTCTTCAAGCTGTGCCTACAATATTTCCATGGTTAAAACGCAAGGCCCATGTTATATTGAGCGATCCACCAATAAAAATAGCTATTCAGTCTGGTTAATATTAAATTTAAGTAAACATTACAATCAGTTGTTATTGATATTTATTTTTGCCACCTTAGTGCAGAATTAATTATTATAACTTTCTGACAGGATTCATTAATACCTTATTGGCATTTTGTTTATTCGTTTATTACAATTATTTTAATAATTACAGATACCATGCCGTTTGAGCAAGTGGGACATTAGTCTCAAGCCGCCACAAGACATATTGGTGATGCTTCTCCATCACTTGGTAAATATAATCATCATTTAGATTCACTTCTGTAGGATAATATGCATCAAAATAGATGGCTTTCTTATAATTAGATTGTATTTAGCCTATCTGTGAATCGTCATATGCTTTGTATTTAAACAACTGAATAGAATTGCAATGTAAATGTTATGTATTCTTTAGAGTGTAGAGTGACAAAGCTAAGAATGCTTGACATTTTTTGAATCGATTATTTGGAATTGTTGTTTATTACAATTATTTTTATAATTACAGATACCATGCCATTTGATCAAGTGGGACATTCGTTTCAAGCCGCCACAAGACATATTGGTGATGATTCTCCATCTCTTGGTAAATGTAATCATCATTTAGATTCAACTCTTATAGATAATATACATCAAAATAGATGGCTTTATTATAATTAGATTGCGTTTAGCCTATCTGTGAATCGCCATATGCTTTGTATTCAAACAGCTGTATAGAATTGCAATGTAAATGTTATGTATTGTGTAGAGTGACAAATCTAAGAATGCTTGACATTTTTTGAACAGATTATTTGCAATTGCTGTTTATTACAATTATTTTTATAATTACAGATACCATGCCGTTTGAGCAAGTGGAACATTCATTTCAAGCCGCCACAAGACATATTGGTGATGCTACTCAATCTCTTGGTAAATGTATATAATCATCATTTAGATTCAACTCTTGTAGATAATATGCATCAAAATAGATGGCTTTCTTATAATTAGATTGCATTTAGCCTAACTGTCTGGTTTTTGTTATACAATAGTCTTTTTTTATGGTTTTGTTAAAATGGAAAAATGTTTGATTATTCATTCCAAGTTCACTTGCTATGAATGTAAGAAAATATTACTACTGGTCTTCAGAAAATAGACACTGGAAAATGTGATGGATGAATAAAACAACACGTTGTCTACAATAAAGCCTGTGCATATAGTCTTCCTCTATTTTCCTTTTTTGTTTCAGATAATCGATCTTCTAAAATTCTTATTGAGATGGAGGAACCCGTACATTTACAATATCCCTCAGCTTCAACTCAAACACCCTATTCTCACATTTCATGCAGTTATATATGTTCAATCTAATGAATAGTTTTAAAATATCTGAACCACATGTGAAATACTTTGGCAAACAAACACTTCACTATACATTAAAGTAAATAAATGCTTCTTCCAATTTATAAAGTGTCCACTTGGAACCCTAAAGCTTCCATAAATACTTTTGTCCCTATCATACTTTTCAAAATATGTCAATAGCTGCTTTGTATCCAGATCTCCACATTCTTTTGAGAATTCTATGCACGTTTAACACCTGTGACATTATAATGCTTTCTTCATCAAATAGCCACAAACAAAATAGAACGCATGTAAAATTGTCAGTTCTTCGTTCCTGTAATCTTAATCTGGTAATGATATAGCTACATTCTGAACTGCTGTTTGGTGAGTTTCACGAATAATGCAAACAGTTGCTGAATTCAACTTAATTAATAAATTGTGAAGGTCATCAGTACATTTCATTTGAATTGGTAAATTTTTGGCAAAACACTTAGGCATGTTCAAATTGGATAGAAGTGCGTTTAAAACATTTGCCCCCTTGCTTCCTCACACTATCGAAGAAACTTTCAAGAGAATCTGTATTAGTTCTGTGCAGTGTAAATATTTAAAATCATTGAATTACAATTTATTACAATTTTTTTAACTACGTATTGTGATTGTTCTGCATTTCTTCATCCTTGATCTGGAAGTAACACTTCCTCCCTTTTTATTGACTCTTAAATGTTTTAAAAAAGCAAAATTGTATTTGATAGTCGGCTTATACAAACACATTTTTTTATTTGTTAACGTTTCTTGGTTTTGTAGAATGAAATAAATCTGTCAAATTTCTCAATTACTTTAATGGTTCCAATACTAGGAACTGCCCCCAAGCTCATATACATATTCACATACCACTTGCTACGTTATTTTTTGGAGTTTGAGTTGGTAGATGTACTTTCATTTTGTCGAAATTTAATGGATAAGTTTGCCTGTTTGTTAATTTTTGTGTACATCTAATATAAAACGACTGTTTGTCTTGACCGTAAAACTACTTTAAAAATGACCAGGATGTTTGTTTGCCATCAAAACAAAATGTATCTCTTTTCAAATTATTTCTTGTAGCTTCAGTTAAGTGACTAGAATCAAAAAAAATCTCCTTGACATCTACTGTGAATACTGGATTATCAGGAGTTACTAAAAAGGAATTGGCTAGTTTAATGAAATAACAAGCCGTATCACTTGAGAGACCATCAACATGCAAACTTCGGCTCTCCTACTTTAGTATGCATGTTTCAATGATAGGAAGAAACTCTTTCACTAATTTGGTACCCACAAAAAAATGCCATTGCCTCCAATTCGCTTACAGTCCTGTAGCATAATTACGAGTTCATTGTTTGCAGGACAAAGGTCTTTTGATACAGTCCCAATATCAATCAGTCCAGTATCTTCAACTCATGCAGTACTATAGAAGACATGATTATTCAGTGACATCCCATCAATACATATGTATATACTGTTTGTTACCATTGGACATTGTCTGAAGCTTTATTTCTACAGCTTTAAATATTGAATCGTTTTTTTGGTGATTCTTTGTAGGGTTCGTTTTGTTGGAAGACTAATAATTTAATCATGAAGTTGTATGCCTGTGGTCC
This sequence comes from Galeruca laticollis, assembly GCA_963921935.1. Lineage (NCBI taxonomy): Eukaryota > Metazoa > Arthropoda > Insecta > Coleoptera > Chrysomelidae > Galeruca > Galeruca laticollis. The sequence goes on from OY998181.1 coordinate 145,026,246, forward strand.
CCAAAAATATAGCATCAAGGCAAATCGTTTGTGTTCTACAAAATACCTTCTACCTAGAGGTTCTCTGCCTTTCAGTAGTACTTGCGCTTTTACAATTGATGCCAGAAGTTATTCAAGAGATTTCTCACACATTTCTTAGTAGTCCTCCAGGTTGCATATTTATTTCTTTTCTCTTGTTTCCTTTGCAAAATTTCGTTTCCCTAGAGCCAGCCATAACCACTAATTTCACCTTGCTTTTCCGAGTCCAGAACTTGAGAAAGCAGGTGTTTGAGTGGAAGTTGTTGGAACATTTTCAAGAGTAAGCTGTTTCTACCATACAACAGAAGTTTCCTGTGGATCTATAAAAGTATATTAAGTATAATATATTTTGGAAATGTACATGTACATGATTCAGAACCCTAACAACTATACATATATATGTTTTACTTTTGTTTGACAAGAAAAATGACTGTATATATTTCTTTTCACTTATTGTAGACATACTAAACATAAAATGTTACTGAAAAGCAGAAATTTTTTATATATTTAGGCTCTAAAAAGTAACAGTACTTTGATTATGGGTTTGGCAAGCATAATATAATGCTTGGGTTTGACTAAATAACATTATAAAATACACATACCTAACATTGTCCTTGGGGATAGTAACAAAACTCATCCCTTCTCCAGTTTTGTAGGATCATCCACGACATAAGCAAACACATTCTCCTTTACAAGCGATCACAAAAAATAAGCTAGTGCCACAAGAAGTAATATATTGTGTGTGTCGAAGTTATATCGTAATATGAATTGGAGGGATTACCAGAAAAACAGCATAAACTGTTCAACCAGAAAAAAGCAAAAAATATGATAATAATTGAAAAATGCAACAAAACTTCGATAACTATGCACAAAAGTTTACTGTCGCTACTTTTTTATAACTTCTTTGTCACATACATCAGTAGATTTTCTCTTGTAAAATATTTAATGAAGAATCTAGTGAAGTGTGACTTTCAAATATATCAATTATAAAAATTTTGTAATCAAGCACCATACTTATTGTAATTTTATATCATCATTTACTGAAATTCTTTCTATTGAAGCTATTAGTGCATGAAGGTGTTAACTCACTGTTTTATTAAAATGCCGAAAATGGCATGTATGAAGGTGTTAACTCAATCTCTTTGCGTTAGTACAGACTCTGGTTTATAGATGTCGCCAGGAATCTTAAAAACTGAAGTTCAAAACACGTCAACTAAAGCTTTGTCAAACATGTTTAGAGCAAGAAGGTGTCAACTCTTGCTAATTATGCAAGAAGGGGTTAACTGCTAAGTTAGCACCTTCTTCCAATATAACTTAGTACGAATTTGATTGTTTACATTACACAGTGTTGTACAAAGTGATATTTCTTGTGTTTATTATTATCCGGCAACAAAAGTAAGTCCTTTATATGCATTAGCCAATGAATATTATAGTTAATTTAAACAGAAAATCGTATTTATAAATAATTAAAATGCTTTTTAAAACATAACCTTAAAATGAAAAATATATAAGGTAACCAAATATTTTAAATTTTAGTTTTGAAAATACTTCATAATGGCTGGAACTAGTGGAAGAAGTGGTAGAATTCTTAAGTTAGCTTTGGATACTGCTGAAATAACAGAAGCCCAAATAGAAACCGATGAGGATCCATTTTTAGATTCTGGCTCAGATTACCAACCAGCATCTGATTCTACTGACGAGGAAACTGATGAAAATTTTTCTCCTAAGAGAAAAAAAGTTAAGAAAGAAATAGCCAAGAAGAAATTAAAGCAAAATACAGCTTCTTTTTTCGAAAACCAAGAACAAGTCCTAATAAGAACTGAGCAACAAGACAAAAATCGAACACAAAATATTAATGACCCTAAAGAACCTGTTCAAATTATACAGAAAGAGCCGGAGGAAAATATTGACAGAGAAGTTGGAGATCCACAAATTATTGGCAATGAGACAAGAAATGAATCCGACAAAGTTAAAGAACAACAGATTAATGGAATGGAAAGATATATAAATATTCCTGCTGTTGCCATTGAAGTTAATAAAAGAATAAGAGAAAAAAAATCAAGGAAGCTTGAAGCTCAACCAAAAACCTGGAAAAGAAATATTAATATGGCAAATAGAGAAAAAGGAAAAGAATACACCGACTATAAAAATAGACGCGTTCCAGAAAAAACATCCGCAGCTGGGAAAATGCTTTGCACCGAAAAGTGTAGATTAAAATGCAACAACAACTTTACGGAAGCTGATCGCATTACCTTATTTAATCAATACTATTCATTACCTACTATCAATGAAAAAAATGTGTATCTATTCGGTTGTTTTAAACCATTTGATGTTAAGCAACGGACCGGTAATATTGCTCATCGTCAAAAATCTTTCAGATATTTTATAACTTTGGATGGGAAATCAAAACAAGTATGCAAAAGTGCGTTTTTAAAACTACTTGATGTCGGAAGAAAGAAATTGGAACTAATTCGTAATCAAATTTCACAGGGACAAGGTATCCCTCATAAAGATCAGCGTTGTTGCCATAATAACCGCAAAAACCGAACACCCACCGAGCAGCTTGACATAGTATGTCAACATATCAAATCTTTTCCTGCAGAAATGTCACATTATTCCAGGAATAAAAATGAACATCGCTTATACTTATCCCCTATGCTATCAATCAACAAAATGTATGAACTATACAAGAATCAGTGTAATGAACAAAACATACAGTTTATGAAAAACAGCAGATACAGAAAGATTTTTGTTTCCAAATTTAATCTTGGCTTTGGGTCTCAAAAATCGGATACCTGCAAAGTTTGTGATGCGAAAGAAACAAATGATGAACATGTAAGACGGTATAAGACAGCGTTTGAAGAACAAAAAAAAGACAGAAAATTGGCACATGATGGTGATATTCTATACATTAATTTTAATATGCAAAAAACATTACCTCTACCAAAGCTGTCTACCAGTGTGGCTTTTTATCTAAGACAAATGTGGCTATACAATTTGGGGATTCATTGTGTAAGTAAAGGTGACGCCTTCGGTAAAGGATTTTTCCACCTTTGGACTGAAGACAAAGGTGGTAGAGGCCCACAAGAAGTTGGAAGCAGTATTTTGTCATTCCTACAAAGCATCAATAATGAAAATGACCACTTAGTAGCCTGGAGTGATTCTGCGGGTGGACAAAATAAGAATTTTTTCATTATTTGTTTGTTGCATTACCTAGTACACCAGGGAATTTTTAAAACTGTTGATCATAAGTTTCCGGAGGTTGGCCACAGTTTTATGGATATTGATAGAGACTTTGGTGCTGTCGAAAAAGTTATTCGAAAAGTTCAAAACATTTACACAGTTGATCAGTACATGACGTTAATGACGGAAGCTAGAAAAAGGAATCCGTTTGTATTAACTAGAATGGAAGATAAATTCATTGATCTGAAAGAACTGCCTAGAAAGCTCAACTTGTTGGACAGAAAAAAAAGTAATAAGGGCGAAAAAATAATTTTTCGCAATGCAAGGTGGATAAGAGTTGATAAATTTGGTACAACGAAGTATAGATATTCACTAGATGAGACAGAAGAGTGGAAAGAAGTAGATATTATTAAACACAAATCAACCCGAACAACAGAACACGACAATTTTTTTGTTCCGTTAAATCTGTCGCGACCTATAGCAGCCAAGAAATTCGACAACATTATGGAACAACTCCCATATATTCCAGAAAATTTAAGGGGATTTTATTTAGGCTTAAATCGATCAGAAAGTGATTAGTATTACTTATTTTTGTATTTTTTTCAATTAATAAATATTAGTTGATCCTTTCTTTACTCGTTATTATTTCGATTAAAACAGTAAATGGTTGTGCATGAAGGTGCTAACTCAGTTTTTTTTGTAAAAAAAATTAAAAACATCTCATAAACCACAAAAAATGATAAAATCTTACCTATAATATTAAAATTACTTCTATTGACTAAGTTCTAGCTCCATTTAATTTTGATTTTAGTTTGAACACAAAAAGCTCCAAGAACATTACTTCAACCCTTAATATCTCAAAATTGTTAAAAAGTGAGTTAACCCCTTCATGCACTAATAGCTTGTATTGTAAACTGGTATTCTAAATATATAATCTATATTATTATATTGGTTTTTATACTCACCCTATATCCTACATACAGCGCTACTTAAATACATACTTACACATATAAATTCGATAACAATATAGAAAATAAAAATCATTTGGTTAAACAATAGCTCGTTATTTTTAATAATGGATGGAGCTCCAAAAACCGAAGCTAAAACTTTATGTATGAAGAAATGCTAAAGTATATTTTTCACATTCAGTGATGTGAATTGTTTGTTTAGCTGTTAGATTAACTTTAACAATTCATAAATTAAGTTTAACAGACCTATTGTGAAAATAATACTTTGGTATTTCCTCATCTTTAATGAGTTATTATCAATTATCTGTCAACGTCAGTTAGAAGGTCACGAAATTTTGCCCCCAAAACATCAAACGATTTATGCCGGCTTTCGCTTCTTGTTGTTGGTGTATTCTTTGATTTTTTTGTTATAATGTCGAATGGTGGTCGAATGTAAATAAGCTATTGAAATGTGTTAAGTTTATTAATTTATTCTATAAAAATGAACTCTACAGTCAATATTAATACCAAAATTAGGAGGCAAGCAAATGCTTCTATGGAATTCATGAAAGAAAACCCAAAACTAACAACCGGAAAATTTTCGAACGATTTTTCTTTGAAAGATGCCCAAAGATTGTGGGAATATATTACAAAAATATTGAACAGCTGTGGTGGAGGGGCATGTAAGGATTGGAAATCCTGGAGGAAGGTACATTATATTATATGTGAATTCTATTTAATGTATAAATATTTCCACATTTGTTTTAGACATGGCATGATATAAGGTCCAGAACCAAAACAAAAACCAGCAGTTTAAAAATTGTCAGAGGGGAACTGGTGGTGGACCTTATCATGGAAATCCTACCATGGAATATGAAAGTGAAGTGCTGGAAACAATCAAGCTTGTGTCTATAGAAGGAGACATAAATGTGATGGAATCAATGACATATTTTTCATTTGAAACCTCTGAACAAATCGGTGCTGTTGAACTCAATTCAGATTCTGTTTTTGAAAATAGGGTAGAATAAGAGAACAATCTGTATATCAATGAGTTGATACCTGAAGAAACAAAAACTTCGGAGGTTTTCAAAAGAAAAGTTCCTCGGACTCGAAGAAAGAAGTTCATTTATGCATCTGAGGCTGCGGAGAGGTATAAGGCTAGCCTTGAGGAAAAAAATAAAATAAAATCAGAATATTTTAATAAGAAAATTATTATATTAGAGAGGATGGTAATTGCCAAAGAAAAGTCAGCAATTTCTAAAGAAAAGTCTGCAGCTGCTAAAGAAAGAACAGCTTGTGCCCTAGAGGAAATTGCAACTAGTCTTAAAGATTTTGTTACAGCCATTAGTTGATTTTAAGTTAATTTTTGTTTTTTTTATATGTTAGTTCATTTTGTTGGTTTTTATATTTCCTAGTTAACTTGTGATGTTGAAATGCTGTTTTTTTTAGTTCTGAGATATTTGTTATTCTAGAGTATATGATGCTTTGTTTTTAAAGTTTATCTTTGTTTACTTGTGTTTCTTATTTCTATTCATTTTGTTTATTTTTTTGTGATATAAGGTTATTGAAGTACCTATCATGACTTTTATTTTATGAAATTCATTACTTAGTTCTGAAATAGAAGGATGGGAACTTTTCTGAAAATGAAACATGAGATTTTTTTAAATGATTTATTTACCATTCATACTATTCACAATATTATTTTTATCTCCAGCGGTACTAATGATTATTCCGAAAGTAGTTATTTATGAATTGAGTTCTTGCTCTTCGTCCTGCAGCAAGTTGAGGATTCACCATGGTCTTCAATATTTTCTTCAGGGCCATTTCTATTTAAAATTATACCAAAATCATGGTTTTCCCCTCTGTCCTCATTTTCTGGCATTGGTGTGTTGTACTCAATGCACATGTTGTGAAGTACAACACAAGAATTTATTATTCTACATGCCACAGAAGGTCTATAATGCAGTACTCTATGCTTGAATAAGCATTTGAATCTCATTTTCAGAACTCTCTATCAAACATCTTGTTCTTTTTTGTGCAGCATTATAGTTCCATTCTGGTGAATTTTCAGGAAGTTCACCTTCCAGTGGTGTAAGAAGCCATGTCCTGGGAGGATATCCAGTGTCACCTAATAAAAGATATAAATATAGGAATTACCTATATAAATTTTTCATCATAGAATATCTACCTAATAAATAATAATTTGTGTGTCCCTGGGCATGTGAATTGGTAGAAAAATTCAAAATATTTGAATTTTTCCAAATATATGCATCATGGGTGCTTCCTGGATATCTTGCATTCACATTTATAATTCTCAATCTACTGTCACAAATCTGAAAAAAAAACATCATATTGGAAGATGAAGATCATGTTTGATCATTTCAAGTTTAATTGTGATTTCCATGATGAGCTTACCAACTGAACATTAATAGAATTGTATCCTTTGCAATTGACATAAATATGTTCTGGATAATCCTTATCTTCTATTTTTGGGGGAAATATTGCTACATGTGTGCAATCAACACAGTCAACAACCCCAGGAAAATTATAATCTTCATAAAATCTGCAAAATTAATTTTTGGATTGGTTAATCTAAACAGTGTTTTCAACAAATATAGGTACCTACCCTAGTCTTACAGCATTCAATTCTTGAAAATTTCTTGGAAAATGTACCCATCTGTTGAATACTTCTGGTTCATTCAAAGCGTTAGTGACTTCTTCTATACATCTGGAGACAGATGGCTGAGACACCCATACAAATATATTTCTTCCAATGTCCATTTGATAACTTCCAGAGGCAAAAAATCGACAAGCTACCAAAACCTATTGAATGAAAAAATTTGTAAACAAGGATAAACATCCATATTAGGTAGGTACTTACTTTGGTTGTTACACTCAAGTCCGTAGGCCTTCTTTGAGGCCGCAAGAAAGGAGTTAATGTTTCAATCAAATATCTGCATAATCTTTTTGTTAACCTAAATAACTGTAAAAACTGATGTTCACTCAATGTCTCAAATGGGTCAATATTTTCGAAACGGTTGTGTCTATTGATTTGTTCATCTGCATTTTCTAAATTCTCCAAATTGGCTATAAATTGTAGGTCATCCATTCCAAAATTTTTTTCATCAAACCTCAACTAGTATTACTTGTATGATATGAATAACATTAATTTTTATTCTAACTTTGAGTGTCGATAAATATTTACTTGGCAAAAACAACTTATGCATACAAAATTCAGGAACATAACCTATTAAATATCTATTGAATCGCTTACGCAAATCGGTTGCGATCAACAAACACCACTCGTAAAATACGCATAATCGCATAGTTACGGATGGTCAAGAATACCAAAAGTCATTGTCATTCGCAGAATCATGAGATGCGCACGACCTTGAAAGATGCGAACGGTCAAGAATAGCACCACTCTGGGATAGTATCCACTCCCCGAGATTGAATAAGCATGCTGAATCAGGCGCAACTGTGTAGTATTTGCCCCTTTATCGTACTCACACAGAGCAGTCCGGGAAAGTAAGGAAATAAAAGTCAAAAGTTTTCCATAATTGATTTTTCATTTTTAAATGAAAATATATTGACCCAGCATCACTCTCCTAGATTGTCTAATAATTTCCGCTTGAGCTTGCAAGCACAGCTCAGACCACCTAAAATTCAAGTGATTTATGCTCGTGTCATTTCTGGATGTGTTCTTACAAAAAAATCGTAGAGATGAAAATTGAAGCAAATCCTATGCTCTTGAAGGTGACGTAAATAGTTTTTTCAAAAAAAAAATTTTCCGATCTTAAATTTTCCAAAAATTTAAAAAAATCACGAAAATTATATTTTTGATTGGTAATTATAAATAAAATATTAATATCGAGGTCAAAACATGATAAACATAGAGGGAAAACTTCTAAAATTTACATTTTTTCAGATTTGGAAAATATAAAATGGCGGCTGCGCAAATTGGAAACAATTTTTTTTTTCAAATCGCGTCTAAATTTGTGAACATTAACGATATTGAGAAACGGTTTGTTTCAATCGACAGAGTGAAAGTTATATTTTATAAATAACATATTTTTTAAAAAAAATTTACATAATTTTTTAGAACATTTACCGAAAATAAAAATTTTTACATTTAGTTTTTTCTCATTTTGGCGTTGAAAAATTTGTTTAAAGTATGTTTTCACGTTATAAATATGTGTCTTTCAAAGACGAGTATTTAAAAAAAACTTTTTTTAGATGCGACTTTTACAAGTTGAGATAAACAAATTCAAAGTCTGTTGGATTCTGTGATAATATTGATTGAAATTTTCAAATTTTGATCACTTCGCTAGGTTGTCGAATCCCCACTCAAGTTAAACACAAATTTTCATTTTTCTACCGTCAATTGGTCCATTCAAAAGATAATAGTAATCCTAGCTCGCTCGGCCAAACGGTGCGGCGGCAGCTGCTTGGCGTTGTGGTGGGGGGTCAGCGCTCTTTCGCAGTTGAACGAAGCTGAAGCTTTTATTTTGGTTTTCTTTGTAAAAATTTTGCATTTGTGGTTTGCTAATAGTATGGTTATTATCAACCATTACATATTGCTAGAAATAGGGTACAATGATATTTATAATTTTTATCTATAAATCCATTTATTATATATATTATACATAATTCGAAACGTAGATAGTAAGAATAATATTTATTTACAAATTTGCATCTATTTTCTACAAATTCTCGCCCTATTTGGTCTTTGTGGAAATGGCTCTGTACAATTTTCCTCGTCATTATCATTAGCAAACAAATCCTCATCGATATTATTGCTACTATCAATTGCAAGTTCACAATCAACTAAATGAGTCATATCAAAATTTGGCTCATCACTCAGAGATTCATTATCATCCACGTCATTGTCAAATACCGTACTTACAATTTCGATGTTACAACAGTTTTTGCCTTCGCAATTTTTACATAATATCGTACAATGTATGCCAACTTTTTTACAACCACACCTGGTAGTAGAGCACCCTGTGGTACATGAACACGAAATAATGTTCAATAATTCGTCGGGTACAAGTACGTCGTCAGTCATGTTAGTAAGGGTCTTTTGAGGTCCGTCAAGCTGCCCCCCGGTTAGATTTTTCCTACCAAAATGCTAGCACACATAAAGGGAACCTAGCACAATAATTTTTATAGCTAGCACACCAACTGCTCACAATAAAAATGCTTTTGAATTCGGGTGGGGCCAGGTTAACGCTAGCCCCCCTCCCCGGTTGGAATTTTGTCGCCAAAATGCTAGCACAGATAAAGGACACCTAGCACACCATTTTTTATAGCTAGCACACCAACAGCTTACAATAAAGATGCTTTTGAATTTGGGTGAGGCCAGGTTATTAACGCTACCCCCCCCCCCCCGGTTGGAATTTTTTCGCCAAAATGCTAGCACATATAAAGGACACCTAGCACAACCTAATACACCATTTTTTATAGCTAGCACAGCAACTACACTTTTAATTCTGGGGAGTGGGACGGAGGTCAGTGAAATAACGCTATACTTACTCGATGAATAAATAAATGGATAAATGAATAGGTTGAATATATATGTAAAACGGCTGGTTTAATTGTTTCTTACTGTAGTTACGAAAGATTTTCGGAATATTCCACTCATATGGTAAAAATTCCAAATGAAGCAGGATCTTTTCGGAGATTACTCTCCGGCAGTGCCGATAATTTCCGTCCGTATCTAAGTAACGTCTAAGTAACAATTGTTATTATCATAATTTTAAGTTAAAATATAAAAATGTTACGGTTTGAAAACGATTCTTAAAGTTTAATCCAAAAATAAGTGATTGAAAATGAACCAAAAAGGGTGATTAAATACCATGTAATGTTGTTTAAACAATATAAATTTCGCATTAATACAGTTTTATGTCGTCTAATCGAGAAATATTCTATCGAATTACACTCATGAAAATAGTGTTACGAAACAGCACAATGGTATAGTCCCTAAAACCGACTCTGTCTAAGCCAGGTATAGAAGTTAAAGTTTTGGCGGATACGCAGTTATAAAAAACTGTTTACGAGTTCAGGACTATCTTATGTAAACAGACTTATCTAGAAATGGCGAGAAAAATTACTTGTGTGTGTAAGCCGCAGCCCAGAATTTACTAGTAAAAATTGCTTTAATATAAATAAGGACCAATCAGCGGAAGAGTTAGTTGATAAAAGTCATCCCGTGAAATAAATACACCGAAATAGCAAACAGTAAATATAAATTAAGTGTCCATATAAATTAGTTTAAGTGAATATACTGAGTATATATAAATTAAGTGTCAGTGATTAGTTTAGTGTTTTAAATAAATTAGTAAGTAGCCATACCGAGTGTTTGAAATTTATCCCACCCGTAATAAAAACTTTTAATAAATAAGAAAAACATTACAATAGTTAGATCATTAGTTTTACTTATATAGTCCATGTTGCTTGTAATATTATTAGAAAGAATACATATTATTACAACCATCAGCCCTTCGGGGAAACCCTTTCTTAACCCAAACATCTGATTCGGCCAGTTTGGATGTACCTACAAGAATTTTATTTACTCTTAAGGCCCATAAAAACGGCATTATAAAAATGATTCAAATTTTAACAATAGACTTGGTTTAACGATGAGAACTTCAGATGGATTATACCTAGTTTTTAGAAAAATAAAAATACCTATGTCATCAATTTTGCTGCCTTCCATTTAATACCCATATTGTAAGAAAGCAAAAAAAGTAGTCCGCCAACTTTGGTGATCCGCCATGTTGTATTTAGAATGACGTCACATACCTAATCATGGATTGGCATGCAAACTAGACGTATATACAGAATTTCAAATCAATCGGTTGAAGATATCTGCTTCAAAACTGAGTTGCAAGATTGTAACCGAACAAACATACATTGCCAGTTACATACTAAAAACTTTGAAAAATACATAGTAGTGTTGGTGTCTTATGCTATGCCACAGAAATATTTGAAGCTCTGATTAACCGGCTCTAAGAATTAAAAGCTGCACGTTCTAAGTTAACTTGGGAAATTTAAAAAAAAAATTGATATTGAAATGCAAAATTTATGTTATCATTACAATGGTTAATTAACCATTAACTTCGGCAATAAATACTCTGGCAAATTTAAATATAAAGTTTGAGTGTTTCTTTTAGAAGGACTACGGTGAACCACGATCAGTCTAAAACATGTATTCTCAATATATTGGAACATTTTTAGGGATCTCAGCCGCCCCTTCCCAGATTGCACAACTTTGTCCAAAGTACATATCCAACACGGCTTCGCTTTATTGGACATTTATTTATCCAACATGTCTGTACGCAAACGTTTGTCGTTGCCTTTTTTATAGTGTGACGTAATTTGCAACTTATTCGTGCACGGATTGTTTCTGATTCCGTGACTAAATGGTTGAATTTAATTATTTTGTTTTATTAAAATTACTATTATATTAACAAAATTATTTTTAAAAGTGAAGGTTTTTTGTATTCTTTCGTTTTTTAGCATTAATTGAAAATAAATAGATAATTATTAATTAAATAATACTTAATTATTAATTAATCAAAAACCCTGCTAGATGGGAAAATATAGATATCACGCACAATCTGGCAACATCTGTTTAGGGGCCATTTTTTATAGGAAAATGATGTTTAGGGACAAATACATCCAACATTTTCATTCATTCGTGTAACCATAGCATTATTTTGCAGACGCCCCCCACCCCCTGAATTCAAAAACATTGTTGATGTACTAGCTATTAAAAATTTTGTGCTAGGTTGTGCTAGGTGTCTTTTCTTTGTGCTAGCATTTTGGCGAAAAAATTCCAACCGCAGGGGGTTAGCGTTAACCTGGCTCCACCCGAATTCCAAAGCATTTTTATTGTAAGCTGTTGGTGTGCTAGCTATAAAAAATGGCGTGCTAGGTTGTGCTAGGTGTCCTTTATCTGTGCTAGCATTTTGGCGAAAAAATTCCAACCGGGGGGGGGCTAGCGTTAACCTGGCCCCACCCGAATTCAAAAGCATTTTTATTGTGAGCTGTTGGTGTGCTAGCTATAAAAATTGTTGTGCTAGGTTGTGCTAGGTGCCCTTTATGTGTGCTAGCATTTTGGTAACAAAAATCTAACCGGGGGGGGGGGGCAGCTTGACGGAGCTGGTCTTTTGGGCGTTCGAAGAGAATGAGCGCTGACCCACCACCAGAACGCCAAGCAGCTGCCGCCGCACCGTTTGGCCGAGCGATCTAGGATTACTGCTCTCTTTTGAATGGACCAATTAACGGTAGAAAAATGAAAAATTGTGTTTAAGTTGAGTTGGGATTCAACAACCTAACGAAGTGATCAAAATTTCAAGATTTTGAATTTGTTTATCTCGGCTTGTAAAAGTCGCATCTGAAAATTTTTTTTTTCAAAATACTCGTCTTTCAAAAGGTAAAAAGATATTTTTAAGAAATTTTTCAACGCCAAAATGAGAAAAAACTAGATGTAAAAATGTATATTTTCGGTAAATGTTCTAAAAAATTATGTACAAAAATTTTTAAAAATTTTGTTTATGTTATTTATAAAAATATATCTTTCACTCTGTCGATTGCAACAAACCGTTTCTCAATATCGTTAATGTTCATAAATTTAGACGCGATTGAAAAAAAAAAATTGTTTCCAATTTGCGTAGCCGCCATTTTGAATTTACCAAATCTGAAAAAATGTAAATTTTTAGAAGTTTGCCATCTATGTTTTGACCTCGATATTAATATTTTATTTATAATTACCAATCAAAAATATAATTTTCGTGATTTTTTTAAATTTTTGGAAAATTTAAGATCGGAAAATTTTTTTTTTGAAAAAACTATTTACGTCACCTTCAAGAGCATAGGATTTGCTTCAATTTTCATCTCTACGATTTTTTTGTAAGAACACATCCAGAAATGACACGAGCATAAATCACTTGAATTTTAGGTGGTCTGAGCTGTGTTTGCAAGCTGCGTCGCAAGCTCCAGCGGAAATTATTAGACAATCTAGGAGAGTGATGCTGGGTCAATATATTTTCATTTAAAAATGAAAAATCAATTATGGGAAAGTTTTGATAGTTAACAGATTTTTCGACCTTACTTTCCCGGACTAGAGAGCATTTAGGCTTGGTGCTACATTTAACTTATTGTGTTCCCCTCTTTTTACCCGAACACTGAGTATAGTAATGCTCACCTTTTATTAAAAAATGTGTAAATATCTGATCGTGTATATTGAGTTGCCTTACGTTTTATTTGTGACAGTATATGTTTGAATATTGTTTCTATAAAAAGTGCACATGAATTTACAATTAGTTGTATAGTGAAATATAGAAATAACGATTAATGAAATTGACTGTCTCGACCCTTACTTCGTGGAATATGCTCATATTAGTGTTTTTTAATGAAACTCACGGTCTCTAGTTAATTCCACAATATAATACAAGTTATTGAAAATTCTAAAAAATTGACAATTGTTTCGATAAATCTGACGATGATATTGATTTATCGAAACAATTGTCAATTTTTTAGAATTTTCAACAACTTGTATTATATTGTGGAATTAACTAGAGACCTTGAGTTTCATTTAAAAACACAATAACGATTAAGTATTTATTATATATAACTGGGGAACAAATTGAATTATTTGGAACCATAGGAATTAAAAGTAAATTGGTAATTGTTACAATAATAAATGAACAGTTTAAGGATTTCGTTGCTATCCCTTAATTATTTGAACTTTAAAAACAGCTAAATTTTTTTAATAAAGTGAAAATATAATAAATAGATTAATGTAAATCGTCTTACATATCTCTGATAACGATAATTTAAATCTGAATTAGCTGGAAGACTATCTGGTATGATGACCGCAAGGTTGTAGTTTCGATTATCGGCGTTAACAATTATTTTTCTTTTCTTTATTTTTTATAAGTAATTAGTTTTTATAGTCCAGTTTTTATATAAATAATTATATCTGAAATCTTACAGGATTCACGGGTTTGACGGCTTAATTGCGAGCCGTGCGTAAAGTTACTTTCCGCACTAGTGCGGAAAGTACTTTCCGCATGCGTGAGAATAAATGTCACTTTCCATGGGAGTAGAGAGTGCAATATGTGTTACTTTCCTATGTGGTCGTAGGAAAACGTATTTTGCTTAACTGAGCGGGGAATCGCCTTGAAAGTTTCGAAGTTATGAGGGATTTCCGATATTTATAATGAGCAAAAATTCGAATTTTAAAATTTTCATCTAGGCAAATTAAAAATACGTCTACTCTCGCTAAATCGACCCCGAAAAATATTAATTTGGATACGAAAATGAGGTAATTTTTTTATCGAAGAACTGATTGTGACAATGGATTCATTGCACTGGAAAACCCCAGTGTGCTCGTTTCATGAATTTCAATGAAAATGTCACAAGATATATTGGGTCTGAACTACGTATTTGCAACTAATAACGCCACTCTACGATTTCAATTAAAAAGGAAAAAAAATATATTGAAATTTGAGCTAGAGCCAATGGCAAACGAAGAAATTTTGTGCTGAAAACTTTATAAGTAGGCTAGTTATATTTTTTCTTTAACGCCCGTTAAAGAGAAGCGCATCAAAGTAATGTCAAAACGAATTCATTCAAATAATGTTCTCCTAATCAAGTGCCTCTTATTAAAAAAGGTAACTCTCGCGTAGTCAAAGAAATTTGGAAATACATATTTTAAACTGCAGTGATGATGCTTTCTAAATAGAAAATATAATGTGAAATGTATGTATAATTAAAATTAAATGTTCTCCATGTAGGTTGAGTTGTTTGGAAAACACATACACAAATTGCGTTACCCCAGAATTCCGAACTCGATTTAGTACCGGATCGCTTATTCTTCTTCTGTTTAGGGGAGTTCGAGTGAAGATTTGTCGAATTAGCTTTGGTGAAACCTGGATACATTTTAAAGATGTCGTTTAAAAGGCAATCAAACAGAAGCACACTTTCTACTATAAAATAATATAACTCAAACAACTAAAATGTCGGCGTGGATGATATCTGTTTGAGGTTAGTTGTGGATATTGATGTCAATTGTCAAATTCTTCTAGTCGACTTTCACTTTGTCTTAATCAACTTGGATAGTCAAGTAGGATTTGTCAACAGAACGTACTTTCTATCTGGCAACAAGGGCTTCTGCCATTGGTCGACTTACAGAAGTTTATTTAAGTCTAATATAATTTTAAAATCTAATTTTCGAAGATATTTATAACTTTTTGAGATAAATATCGTTATCATAGAAAAATATATGTTATTCCTAATCCTTCTGATATGATTTCACTTGTTAATTCATACCCATGAATCGAACCCATTTTCATAATCTCATTAATTTCCTGAAGAAAAAATATTTTCACCAATTTTCATTTCGAGTATAATACCTACGTATGGAAAAATCCCAATTATTCGGATATGCACGATATGAACCATTTTTAGTAGAAATATTTCCAAAAAGTTTGTATAAACCCATTGGTGGCCTGTTTAATGATCTATCTCTCTCATTTTCGAAGTTACTAGGGGATGCATAACGTCGTATAAGCATGATGAACATGAAAATATTGATATTTATTTTAATAACTAATAATTTTAGTATATAGTTTTTGTGTCATTTCTTGTTGTTTTTTTTGTATGCGATTGAAAATAAAATAAGCACGAATTATTTTTATATCAAAATAATAATAAGAGAAATTGTAATATACTTTTCAAGAAAAATCAATAATTTTGGCAACACTGCACGATAATTTCTTCATTGGGTGGTGGCAACACTGAAGGTAGAGGAAAATATATTAGGGATATTTCCTCGAGACTAACCACGCTAACCTGGTTAGAAAAAAGTTAACTACTCAAATTTCCTCGATACATATTCCAAACAATGACGTCACATTTAACCAACATCTCAAACCACCTGGCCGAGGTAGTTAACATGTGGTTTGAAGCAATGATCTGTCAGTTTGTCTGTGGTTTATCGTTGTTATTGAGGTTAAATGTTAATAACAACGGGACTTTCGTTGAAAAAGTAAGTCAGAATATTGAATGTATACAAAGTATTTGTAAACAAAGAGTTATACAGTATCAATGATACGGTAGAAATTATCAATCTTCTACAAAAAGGTAAAGAATTCCAAATTGTGAATACATATTCTTTTCTCTACCTATAACGGATGAACATTTTATATTATATTAGTAATATAAATAATAAAAATAATATGGGATGACGATATTGACATTTGACATCACCCTATCAAAATGATGATGACATACTACAGATCCAAACTACGTTAACCACTGACGTCATAGTTTTGTTAACCTGGTTAAGCTAGTTAGTCTCGAGGAAATTCGCCTATTATTATTTTGTAAGTATATAGCATAACCTAAAACTATTGCTGTGAGAAAACGTGAAGGGTGATAGAATTTTTATGAATTTTGAATCATACATTTAGTGCTTTTTGTTATGAAAATTATTAAAACATTAGAACAACAATGGACAAAATCTGCGTCATGAAAAGTTCTCCAAGTGGGCGTAATTTTATGAATAAAAATAATGATTCGCCTCAGCCGGTATCCGTCTTATCTCCAGCCAACTGTATGTATAAAATTTTTTTATGAAATATGTTTATATTTTTGTAGTCAATCAACATGTAAAAATGATTTGTTTATATAAATTTACAGACACCATCCTTTTCTAATAACTTTTTTCACTCATTTTAAAATGTACCCGGCGGTTACTGTGGCGTCACACTTATATACTACATTTTAACGGACACTTTTTCATACACAAAGACAGTTTTGCTTTCATCTTTCATCTACCTTGCATCGGCCACCTCAACGGGAAATGTGTGGTCCATGTACGGCCGCCCTAATTGGTCCAATTTGAAGGATAGCTGGAGTGCGTTCAGATATTTGTCTGGTAAAGAAAAAACGAACGTTAGGATTCTGCTTAGTTGTAGTCGTTGACACAAGATTCATCTGAACGACTTAATATTAGGTACTTTTAGCATGTCTTAAATTTCTCACGTATCCATATCCGTAACGAACTGCGCATGTGTAGACCAGTTGCCAGTATGTGAGGAACCCCTCACATTGTGAGGATTCTACATCAATGTGAGGGTTGCCTGAAATGTGAGGATTTCAATAGGATGCGATTAATGCCGTTCTCATTTAAGTTCAATAAGAGCCCAAGATTAATTCTTAAAGATGAAAGATAGATAAAGCAATTTTTAAAATACATCACTTATCCGTATACGTAACGGATATACGTGACTAATCGAAAAAGGTATAAAGCAAATGCGTTCGTAACGTAACCATTTTTTGGGTTTTAATTTTTAACCTAAAAAATATTTTTTAAGATTACCTTTGCGTTTCTTGTTTTTACCTCAAATTAATAATGTAAATAATCTGTGGTTATGATTTTTGAGCACACAACATCACTTTTGTCGGTTGGCTATTGAAAAATGCGAACATAGAACATAAGAATGCAATTACGGTATGTTAGGTACGTGTGACGGATTGATAAGTTTCACGTAACGTAACGAAACCCACGTATCGCTTCTGCACATGCGCATTGCTATACGGATACGGATAGGTGGTGATTTATAAAGTTGCTTTTTGTCCCTCCTAACGGCATTGCTTACGTTGTAATATTAAAAATTTTACAGTTTTAGTGTTTGCAGTAAGTTTTATAAACATGCCTCAGGTTTGTGCCATTGTAAATGGATGCTGAGTTTTCATTATTTTGGTTCTCTGCGTTATTAAATAATAGGGGTCAATAAGAGGCGCTGATTTAACCGAAAACATTGAAAAATTAACGTATATACTCTAAACATTTCATATCAGGTAAGAACACTGCAACTATTTAATTAAATTAATGAAAATTCCTAATTGAACCTATATGAGTACAGAATCAAAGTCAAAAGTAGGTGCCTACCTGTTTATAAATTTGTTTATTAATTTAAGGTGAACCCGCAATTCTGCATTATACAGAGAAGCCTTACTGGGTGTCAATATGGGCTATAAAAATGTCATGATGTACATGATGCAGTGTTAGCATCATATGAAATGGAAAAAACTTGTAGAGTGTAATAGAAGGAGTGCCATTTCTGGGAAAGAACGACATTTAATTTGTGAAAAGTAGTTTAGAATAAAAATCCACAACCAGAGTTTATTTTACTTTTCTTATGTTGTCATAGGATGGATGTGTTATTGCATGAACTTTAATTAATTGCTTTTTATTTTGTTGACAACAAAATCATTTCACACTTATGAAAGATATTGGCCACTTGCAAGTAGTACTGTCACAGGTAGTAATATTAAAGAAACTACACCGAAATAAAGTTAAAACACTACAAATAATCCTATGTAAAAGCATTTATTCTAGTTGCTAGGTGTGGCTATGTAGATCAAATTGGTAGATAATCGTAATCCATTTTATTATTTAATTAAGTAACTAATAGTTGGCATACATATTTTAGTGTATTGTTAACTGCAGTTTTGTATATTTAGCAGCTAAGGCCAAGCGAACATTTAAGTTTTACAAGCTAACCGAGTAGGTGATGCATGTTCTTTATGGAATATGTTTTCTACATAGCTTGTACATTTGTTTTTGATACGTTGTCGATCAACCAGGCGAAATTTACGTTCCGTGCCCCAGAACCGACACCGTTAGATGTATACCCAATTGATGTACAGCATGAGCAACACATGCAAAAATTGGAACAGCAAATGAGACAGCTACAGTTTGGATTACAAACGGCCAATGAAACTATATAAATGTGACCTGCGAGCGTAGCTTTTAAGGTTTAAATTTACATTGGGATCATTTATGGGCTATGAAACAAGACGTCTTTTTACTTTTCCGCCCAACCTATCTAATATACGAGAAAAGTATTGATTTACCCCAAAAAAAGTTGGAATTTTGAAATTTTTTTTTGTTATTTTTACGTTTCCTATCAACAACAACACGAAAAAACGGTTTTTACAAAAAAAATCCTGTGTGTATGTCGTAGGCCACTTTTCCTTACCTGACTTGTTAGCACGATACAACCTCCGGAGTGCAATAAGTCACCAATTTCATGATTGAACATTGTTAAGGACATGTCACAGATGAACCCTATTGATTTTCAGCTCACCAGAGCCAGTACAACGGGTGCTATGGTACTTGAAGTACGACATTTTGTCATTTTTTAACAAATTTTAGTTTGTTAGCACGATTCAGCCTCCGAAGTTCAACAAGTCACCAGTTTTATTATTGAATATTATTCAGGACATCTCACAGATGAACCCTATTAATTTTCAGCTCACCAGAGCCTATGCAACAGGTGCTACAGTACTTTAAGTACGATATTTTTGTCATTTTTGGAGAAGTTTCAGTTTGTTAGCACGATGCAGCCTCCGTAGTATATACAAGTGACCAATTTTATGATTGGATATTATTCAGAGCGTCTCAAAGATGAACCCTTTAAATATTCAGCTCACTAATGCCAGTACCACGGGTGCTATGGTACTTGAAGTACTAAATTTTTGTCATTTTAGGAGAATTTTTAGTTTGTTAGCACGATACAGCCTCCAGAGAGTAAACGATTGATCAATTTTATGATTGAATATTGTTCAAAGTGTCTCACAGATGTACCCTATTGATTTTCAGTTGACTAGAGCGAGTACAGCGGGTCCTATAAATCCAGATATACTACATTTTTGGTTATTTTTGGAGAAATTTCGGTTTGTTAGCACGATACATCCCCCGAAGTGTATATATTGTTCAGGGCCACAGATGCGGAAAAGTTAGTTTTAGTTTTCAAAACCGTTTATTTTCACTACACTGCTTTCATACAATTTATTACTTTTGGTGTACAATCATCCAAATTGTCCAATATGTACCATTTCTTTATTTTCAATAAATTTCAATAGTACTTTACTCTCATTATTCTCCTATGCTCTTTTAAGGGTCTTTACATTTATAATAAAACAGGATAAAAATACTTGTACAATTGAACAAATGTAATTTATTTGGGAATTAAAATTGTATTGTATGTAATTTTAAATCTTAATTTTGATCGATTTAAATAAGAGAACAATATTTTGTACACTTTACAATTTTCACTTGCTAAAATAGAACAAATGATAAAGACAGAAATTTACTAATTTATATTCAAATAAAATTTCTCTCTCTTCCCATAAGGAAAATTAGGAACAATATATGTTCATCTGAACATATATCTTCACCACAAATACATGAGGAATTTTGAATAGATGAGAAGGTAAAATGGACTGGTTAGAACCAATTCTACATATCGTAGTTCTAATTATTATCATTAATTTTGTGAAACCAAGATACAATAATTTAAAAAAGGATGTCCATAGTCGATAAAGCGGGCCTGTAAACAATATGGTCGCGTTCATCCGCACACACGATACCTGATCGATCAGGTAGCGATCCCGAAATGCGTGCATGAACGGTTTATTTTACTATGATCGCTCACTGATCGGACGCCATTTAAAAGATCATTTTACGATCCGCTACTGATCATAGCGCTCACCCCACGTGTTTGTTTTGTTTGCAAGTTTTGAGTATAGTAGTTGATTTTTGATTTATTTAATGTTATTGTGTAGTTTGAAGTAGAATTTAATATTAAATATATCTAGTATTGTATATATTATAATCTGAGTTTAGTAAATAGTGTAGAAATAGTTATATTAAAATTACGGCCTTGTGTTATATTTTAATTTATTGTATTGTTTTCCTGTAGTCTTTGAAATATTTTGTATTAATAAATCTAGTTGAGTACCTATTATCTTGTGTAGTATAGTAGAGAACCCATGTTCTAATTTAACCCTTTTATTTTGGGTTAATTAGAGGGAATGTAGTTTCTTTGTTGTAAATACGATGCACTCGAAGGACCGAATGGGTATTTTTCACGTTAGGAATGATGTATATGATTGTAATGAAACACTTATGTCACTTAGGTTTTATATTATCAGGAAGTTATAATTTATTTATTTTGCGTCGACAATTAAGACTTCACTTATTATTTTCGCGATAAAAGAGAGTATTTTGCACATACTTCGGTGATTTATTAAATGATTAAAGCTTACGGACACATGGTTGTTCCCCGTATCAACACGCCGGGTGGTTTTACGACGTGAGGTATCTTGTTGTACCACGTTGTACGATGAAGAGAGGGCGAATGTAGGTTATATGTCGTATTTATATGTGTGGTGACGTAGGATCCACTTGGTCGGGTCTAACCAATGGGATACGAGTATTTTAAAACGTAACGTTCGAACAACAAGTGAATTAGGCAGTTCTGAAGATGTTTTTTTTGGGGTTTTCAATGGTTTCGTAGATACAGATAACAGAGTTTGGACGAGAGTTTTTATGAAGAGGTAAGATGTCGGGGACTTTGATATATTCAGTAGAATTTCAGAAAACGATATTTATCTGCTTTTCGTAGGTGTTAGTAAATTTAAATGACTTTTTTGGTGAAGTAAAGAAATATTAACTGTTGAAATTAAGGATATATTTAGTTATCTGTTTTGAGCATAATATTCGAAAGGTAGTATACAGGGGCAGTTGAAATAAAATCACGGGAGAATTTGGTAATTAAAAACCAAATTCGAACAACCCATATTAAAATTACTGTCAGTAGAGTAGTGTAATTTCTTTGTTAGGTTATATTTATAGTAGGTAAATGTTTTAATTTTGAGTCATAATGAGTATAAAATTAGTTGAGGTGTGCATCAGTTATGTTGATGAAGTGGGATTCATGGAAATGGATGAATAGTTATGACTTAGATCCGCAACAAAATCAAAAGATAAAAAAAACTACCCCAAATTTCTTGAATACATAAACGAATGACAAAGACATATTTTGATGTCTGTTCATTCGTGCGAGATCAGCACTCACTGAGCGCTACTTTCGGAGCGATCTTTAACTGGTGTGGATGAACGCAACCAATGACGGTTTTGACATGGAACAAAAACAATTATTTTACTTTTCTCTGGTATGGATTTGTCTGCCCACCGAACACACCCACTTTTGTCACGTGATGACCTAAGCTGTGTCGTCGCAGAGTAGGCGGAGCTTATGAACCTTTCCATACAAATCGATAACACGTGCAAAATTTCCATAAGTTTTTTCGTTTTCAGTTTTTTGTAAAATTTGTTACAAATGGGTATGGGTGATCGTTACTTGAATTGAGAAGTTAGAAGTGTACAGTTCGAAGAATTTATTCTTATGAATATCAAAGGTAAGGCTTTCCAAGCTTTTTTAAAAAGTTAAAGATATTTAGGTTATGTGTTTGGATTCGCTGTTTTTGTAAATTACGAATATTTGAGATTCTGTTTTTCATTTTTTGATCCATAGCTTAAATATTCAATATGTATTTTGTACCTCAGCGTAATCATTACAGTGAGAAAAATAGGTACATGCAAGTTTTTTGTGTTTCCTGCAGATCCCATAGAAAAAATGAAATTGGTTTCTTTAATAATATATATATCTACTTGATTTACTTGTATTGAATATACCCATAAGTGAATTACTAGAATGACGACTTTATCAGAAATTGCTAATAAGTAGTTTTTAGCTGGCTCCTACTTACGTATACGTTTTATAAAAATCTATAGTAACAATGTGTGCTATACCTAATAAAGTACCAACTGTTGTAGTATACTATCTATTCATACATTGGTTAGAAATAAAGACAATAACTTGATGACTGCTAACATTTTTGTAATTTTACACTTTGTATAATTGATGACGTTACGGTCATTGAACAATCATAATGTAAGTTATAAAGTAAAAATTTGTAGGAGGCTAGATAGGGAACATTCAAAATATTCCGTAGCTGTCATTTTGTCAACAGGGGTAGATAAAATAGACTAATCATTTTCAATTTTAATGTTAAAAAGAAATTAAATTTATAAAGTCCAGGGAAACGGCTGGCAAATTTGAATAAACAGCATTTTTATTTAATTATAGTGTATGGCATTTACTTTTTATATTTTTTTCCTTTTTTGCAGCAAACAAACCCTGAAATAAAAAAAATTTGACTCCTCTGTAGAAGAAGCTGTCATACATTTCTTATTATTTTTATTACTGATTTCATTATAAAAATTGCTTCAAAACATGTTCTGAAGCTCTATAGTGTTAATGAATTCCTTGAAAATAATAATGTCGTTAAAAGAGGTGAAAACACATTGGAATCAAACCATATGAAAAAATGCAATTGATGATGATCACTATAGGCGAAATTATTGCTAGTATGAAAGATAAATCATACAATGTTGAGGTAAGTCATCAACTTCTTTTCTAGTCTAAATCTTTTCAAACTAACATTTCATTTGATATAAACAGATTTCCTGTATACAAACAAATTACTGAAGAAGTGAATTCATAATAGTTTATACTATTTATCATAAAAATATTTTATTTGGTATAGAAAATATATATCCGATATAAAAATTTCATGTTACAGGTACATATGCAAATAAAAATTTTATGTTACAGGTACATATGCAAACTAAAACTATAACACCCGAGAAACCACTAGACCTTGTAGAAAAACAATCTGAACATACATGAAATTCTTCATCAAGTAGCTCATCTTCAGTTCTAACCACACTTCTTGCAACTCATTGAAAAGGAAATAAAAATTCTGGGCCTATATTCACCCTACCAATATGTTACCCTAATTAAAAATTCACTTTATGAATATTACTAAAAAATCTACAATCATTCAGAATTACAGAGACGTGAAGTTGACTTCTTTTTTTGCAAAAAGAAAAGAATGTATTAACTTGCCTAGCTCAATTTTCGTTTCAAATGTAATTAAATGATTAACTAAATTATGTTCGAGCATTTAAATCATTTATTTTTGTAAAACCACAACTAGCAGTGTAGTCTTTGTTGTAAATATTGTATTTTGTGTTTTTAAATAAAGTATATTAAAACATTTGAATGCAGAAATTTTTAATGTAGTATTTTAAGCATCGGGGTTTCAGGCAATAAAAAGATGGGGCATATATGAGAACATTAACTTGAGCAGCATTTGAAGGTTCAGTTTCTTCTAGGGAGAGGTTCGACCCAAGCAAGGACTCAACAATTTTTTCATTTCAGGGTTCGTTTGCTGTAAAAAAGGAAAAACTTATTATAAAAAGTATATGCCATACATTATAATTAAATAAAAATGCTATTCTCTGGACTTTCAAAATTCATTTTCTTTTTAACCTTAAAATTGAAAATGGTTGGTCTATTTTTTCTATCCATGTTGACAAAATGGGAGCTACAGACCAAGGAATATTTTGATGGTTCCCAGTAGTGCCTCCTATAAATTTTTACTTTAGAACTTACATTACGATTGTTCATTGACCCATATGTCATCAATTATACAAAGTGTATTGTTACATAAATGTTAGCAGTCCTCAATTTATTGTCTTTATTTTCAACCAATCTATAAATAGGTAGTATACTACAATGCTTGGTACTTTAATAGGTATATCACACATTGTCAGTAAACTACATTTTTATAAAACATAGGTATGTCAGAACCAGCCAAAAACTACTTTTTAGGAATTTCTGATTAATATCCTAGAAGTCGTAATTCTAATAATTCACTTATGGTTATGTATGCTAGACCCAAGAGCCCTACTCCAACCATATTCGTTACTAGTAAATCAAGTAGATACCTTATCAAAGAAATCAATTTCCTTTTTTCTGTGGGATCTGCAAGAAACACAAAAAACTTGCAAGTATTTTTCTCACTGTAATGATTACTCTGAGATACAAAACACATTACCATATTCAATATTTAAGTTATGGATCTAAAAATGAAAAACAGAATCTCGTTTCGTAATTTACAAAATAATTATAAAAACAAAAACATCAAATCCAAACACATAACCTAAATATATTTAAACCTCTTTAAAAAAACTTTGAAAGCCCACGGAAAATGGAGTAATCCATATGCAAATCAAATAATATACATATGCATAAATTATTATATATAAATATTTATTACGTCGTATATGATTTATTTCATCTATGGATAATATTTACTTTCTGTTTGGTATAACCTACGACCATAAAGATATAATTTTTATTTCTTGCTCTATGTCTTATGACTTATTAAAATTGTAGCGACTACTACACCAACTGACGGATTGTAATATCTACTACACCAATTGATATTTAACGAAATAAAACCGATATTCAAATCATGTTTAGTTTATCACTACAAAAACAGCAATTACTTTTTTAAACTTTAACTAACACCAAGTGACCCATTTTATTTTCTCTCTCTCTTCTCGAAATTTAGTTTTCGTATATATTTAAATCAGAAAATCGAAACAGATTTGCCTGTGGTAATTATCGACCGTACTATTAATCTAAGCAAAAGGTGATGATTATCAGGTATGCGGTCAGTATAAGAAATAAAACTCTATATTCTCATTCTCAATATTTCGCTATTGTTCAATAGCTTCATCAGGAGACAACATGTTGAGTCAGTGAAATTGGATCCACACACCATAGTGAACATATTTCATGCACTCCCCTTGTATTCGTGAAATCTGGATATGTTGATAATGTCTTGGATACTTTTTTAATACTTTAACGTACACAATATAAATTCATTTTTTTAACCAAATTTTTTCTACGACGTTCGATATAATTTTTTTATCTATAGAATTCATTACAGAATCCTCAAAGCTATGTTTATAATTGGGTTTATATATGTTCATTATTTAAATCCACATTTTCCATCATTTTGTCCAAATCTGTTATGTTTTGTTCACTCTCATCCTTGTCGGTTTGAGAAAAAATATAGAATCATCATTTGTTTCTCTATTAACATTTTTTTTTATTATAACTCCTAATAAAATCTGTATTACAGTTTCTCAAACCTTGATAAAATTTTTATTCGAATTTACCAAATTGTTTCTTTTGCCAAAAAAAAATTATATAACATACCAATGTTCGTTTTCGTAGCAGTATCACCGGAAATCTCTTTCTATCAGCCTGATTTTTATATCATCTGGTGTTTTATAATTTCACATGTATTTCGTAAATCTATCGGGTGCCTTTCCTTATATAATGCCGATATCACAAACATTACTTTCTCAATAAATTACAAATTAGATACAAAAATTCCTGTGCGTCGCTGAACTTACAAGCTATGATATATCGTATTTAATTAATTCATTATTATGTTGTTCAACAAATAGTTTGATCGTACCTATGTGGATCCAATTAAATTCATTGAAAGTAGTCTATTTATAAAATAATCGTGAACAAATATTTAAATTTTAGAAATTAAATCATTTTTAAAAAATTTAACTTTTTTAACGTAAATATGTGTATTATGAAAATATTTTTATCTTGATAAAACTTTAATATCAATGTTTAAAATATAAATATCAAAGTTTTTTCTTTCGTGTTGTTTGTATTAAATTTTGAATTGCCGCGATTCGTTTGGTACATGCGTATTTCATATTACACCTCCTACTCTAAATACCAGACATTGCACATTGCAGCAAACGACAGGGTCATCATGATCAAATGAAGAGTAGTGAAAAGCGTTTTGTGATAATTTTCATTGTTAAAAAATATTGCTAAAATTCGTGAAAAAGTGATTTGTGTTCAGCCTTTTACGTATGGAAAACTCAAACTCGGAAGGTGTCGTCCTACCGGACATTTCCGAAGCCGAACATCTTGCGAATGAGCACGATGGCGGCGATAATGGCGATTCTGTTATAGATTCGAAGAAACCTCTTGTATCAACAGTTTCAGTGAGACATGCGGGTGTGCCTGTTAGTCTTCCCGTGGGATCGCTTATCACTAGCACATTCAATGTTATTACACAAGATCAAATTCCTCATTTTAAACCTATGTTATGTGTCGATAACAGTGGTTATTTAGCTACAGATGGATCTGGCGAGGAACTTAAAACTATTGTTATACAACAAGAAGATGTTTCTGGTGGGGCCGTGAACACTTCTGTTTCTAATACCTCAGTGGGATCCTGGAATGATGCTGCAAATGCAGCTGTGTTACCTGTTAGGTGCAAAAATACTTCCGCTGAACTTCATAAAAACAGATTTGGCTCTGGAGGTAGGGGGCGTTGCATAAAATTAGGAAGTTCTTGGTACACACCTAGTGAATTCGAAGCACTTTGCGGAAGAGCATCTAGTAAAGATTGGAAAAGGAGTATTAGATTTGGAGGAAGGAGTTTACAGACTTTAATTGATGAAGGTAATTATCTACATGATGTATACACTTAATTAAGTATGAACTTTATTTAAAACAGATATCTGATGTAGATGATTTTTTATTATAATTACATATAAGGTTTAAAATGAATACATATATTCTAAAATGAAAACAAAGGGGTAATAGTCTGGCAAAAAACAATGATAGAATAATTGTTGAGAACAATACAATATTTAAAAAATAATGTCATAGTAATGTCTTCAATTTTAAATCTCAGATTTGTGAATATTATTAGTAGTTTGTCATATAGTTTTACGTTATAGTCAAATTATAATAGTTTACTCTTTCAAATTTGAATGTCACTAAGAACAGCAATAAACAACAACAAAATATATTTTTTTTGTTTACCAAGGAGGTATGGATTGAGGTCCTTCTGTCCAATGTTACAATAATGACCACAGTTATAAATGAAGTATTGTAATAAAAAAATGTGTATGTACACATACATCCATCCACACACACAACATATACATAAGTATCCCATACACTTCCTTTAGGCTGTCCACTAGAAAATACTTTTGCAGTTATTTACACTTTATGCATACATAATATTTTTCTTCAATCATATAATAATAGCTATATTACTTTCGGCAACACAGACCATAAAAATATTCTATTATTTTGTATGTATGTGGAAATAAATCCTTCAGCTAGATTTTTATTGGTAGGCAGAACATGTGTGTTCAATTATTTTACTAGTAAAATAATAATGAAAAACAATAGCAACATCTTATTATGGTTGTCATAGTCCAGTAGGTAGGAACTGTCATTTCAATTCTTATCTAATTTGACGTTTATCACTAACTTTGTCAGTTTTGAATATTATATTGGAAGAATGTGTCAAGAATTGCAATGTACGCCTCCCGAATTAGTCAAAATAGATAATTCTAGTATGAAACACTTATTCCAACAAAAATAATGTTCAAAAGTATATGTATGACTTATATTCACACTTAAAGAAAAAATAGTATATTAAAGTATAAGTGGATAAAGAGGTCTTTCAAACACGCGCGATTTTTCGAGCACGACGGCGCAGCCGAGTGCTTGAAATAGAGCAAGTGTTTGAAAGACCAGTTATCCACGAATACTTTACGCTATTTTTTTTTTATTGGTGCACTTTGGAATCATAAAATATTATTATTATATTATTACTACAAAAAAATGGAAGTCCATCCTCGATGCCCAGCCATGTTTCGTGAACGTCAAATAGTATTTATTTTTATTTGACGTTACGGGGTACTGCTGTCAGATCAATAATCAAAAAGTTTATTTATTTATTTTTAAAAGGATACAATGTATATATGAATACATTTTGCAGAAAAAACCAATAAGACATTGGTTCCCAATGAAAATATACAATTTCAAAACTAATAAAAAAAGTTGTCATTGAGACTTTCGTTTCTCGTGTTGTTGTTGTTACCATGGGGACTTTAAAAAACGCGCGTGTTTGAAAGTTCGATTTAAACACGCTGACGCGTGCTTTAAAAAGGTAATATGAGGCATCAATAAAAAAATAGTATATATTTCTCGGAGTAGTGGTGTTGCTGCATTAAATTTGTTATATAAATCAGATATTGATAGATCGTGCTGTAGGACTTCTCCTGAGAGTAGGGCTTCTTTTGCTAGTCTGTCTGCTACTTCATTACCAT
Organism: Galeruca laticollis; assembly: GCA_963921935.1. Taxonomy (NCBI): domain Eukaryota; kingdom Metazoa; phylum Arthropoda; class Insecta; order Coleoptera; family Chrysomelidae; genus Galeruca; species Galeruca laticollis. Next base: position 145,055,346 of record OY998181.1, read on the forward strand.
GAATACCCGCGTGTCCTTTTATCCACATAAGGAAAACCGTCTTATATCGTGGTGGAGTTTTAATATTTGGGCTTCGATGTGGTTTATTTTTGTCTTGCCACCTATGTGATTAAGTCTATCCACGGCGCTTTTGCTATCTGTAAGTATGATGCATTTGTCTTCAACCAAATTTCTTCTTCTTCTCGTTCCTTTTTTGGGCTATATCCTGTGGGATAATTTACCCAGTTTTATACATGTGGGGGGAAAAAGTCTTGCTCTTGGCAATATTTCCCTCCCTCTAGAATGGATATCTTCCTTAAACAAAACTGCACTACTGTTTAGCATAGGTACTATGAGTTATTGCACTTTTATATTACTTATGGTGAGTATTGGGGTATTAGTAAGGTAAGACTTCACAACACAGGAAATTAACTTTTCGCGCTTGGGGGTAGCGGCCAAGCTTGGACACACCCAGAAATGCTACCTCGGATATAGGTGGAGAAACCCAGGTCTATAAAAGAGAAGATTAAATTAAAGGGATATTTTAAACATAGTTATAAATTGGTGTATTATTGATAATCGTTCATCATTTAAATTGGCTAAAATTGTACATATATCAAATGGCGCGCTAAGTTTAGTTTTGCATAGCTCTATGTAAAGGTTGAATTGGTTTGATATATTAATTGGGCATTCTAGTATTATGTGGTTAAGTGATCCTATTTGCCCACATTCACATAGTGGATCGTCTTTAATTCCAATTCTAAACATATAGAAAGGAGTTAAACAGTGTCCTGTTCTCATTCTTATAACTGTTGTTAAATGTCTTCTGTTTTTGTATTGGTATTGGTTAAACCAGGGAGATTTTGGTAATTGTTCGACAACTTTGTAATAGAACGATTTTTTATTCTGTTTTATGAGGTTCCATTCATTGTTCCATTTAGCCCATATGCTGTTCTTGATATCTGGGAGGTAGTTTTGATAATTCAGTTTTATATTCGCTGCAACTGTAAGGGAACAACCTGTTTTATCTAGCTGATCAGCTTTATGGTTTCCTTTGATTTCAGAGTGACCTGGGATCCATGCTAGTACGATATTAAATCCGTTAGTATTTACTAGTATAATTCCTTGTTTAGTCAATATTGATGAATGCTCTGTTTCTTTGGAGAAAGTTGGTTTACATATTTTTTGTAGTGCAGTTTTAGAGTCTGAGAAGATTATGGCTTTCGTGGTGTTAGTTTTTAAGATGATTTGAAGTGCATGGTTGATAGCAGTAATTTCTCCTAACCATATTTATGTGAATTTTGGTCGCCTAGATGAAAATGCATAGTTGAGTTCTTCACTGTAAACTCCAAACCCTGCAGTGCCATTGGAATAGAGAGATCCATCTGTAAATATTCTTGTATGATCCGGAAATTTGGATATAATTTTTTGGTACTGAATTTGTGCTAGTTCATCAGTTTTATTAGATTGAAGATTTGCCACTTTTAATGGAGTTAGCTGAATTTCTAGGTCAAATTCAAGGCAATATTTCTTTTGTGTACATCATATTAGTAGATGGTTGTAGCCGGTCAAGGATTTGTATTAGAGTTGGTTTTTCTTTGTTAGTCCAATATCTTGAGTTTTTGCTTATGTTATTAAGCTTCTTTAGAATATTGATTATAGGGTTATTGGATATTGCCAGGTTTTTTATTAAGTATTTGGAGCTCAGCCATTCCCTCCGATATTTGAGGGGCATTTCACCGTTTTCTGATAATAAGGCTGGGATTGGTGTTGAATTCATGTTGCCTGTAACTATTCTTAATCCCTGGTTTTGAAGTTTGTCCAACGTTGTTTTATTCTTTTTTGTGAGGGTGAAAATCTGGCTACCATAGTCCATGTGACTTAGCACTATTGCTTTGTAAAGTATTCTCAGTGTGAGGGGATCACAGCCCCACCAAGTACTGCAGAGAGCTCGCATAATGTTTAGTCCTTTACATATTTTTGTTTCTATGTATTGTATATGTGCATTCCATTTAAGGTTTTGATGAATGTACATACCTAGGTATTTAACTTTATCCACCCATTCAATAGTTTCAGAGTTTATTTTTATTTTGGGGATAGATCTTTTTATGATTCCTTTACTAAACATTACTGCATGAGATTTATTGGTTGATAGTTTGAGATTATGTGTGTCTAACCACGTGTTGAGTTTTTCTAAAAGTGTATTTAAATTATTTACCATTTGGCTCACATTTGATCCACCAACTATCAGTACCATGTCATCTGCATATTGAATAAGATTAACATTTTTAGGGAGGAAATCATAAATAGGTAGGGTATAGAGATTAAACAGGATTGGACTAAGGGGAGATCCTTGGGCTAGACCTTGATTAGCTGGCAAAGGTCCTATTGTTTGTCCTAAGTTGTCTTGGACGAATATGACTCTGTTATTTATAAAAGCGTAAATTAAGTTTATTTTTATATTTAGGTAGGGCTAGGTTTATTAAAGTTTTGTACAGAAGTTGGATATTAACTGTGTCATATGCAGCTGAGAGGTCTAACAAAACGCCTATGGTATATTCATTGGCTGAATAATTTATAAGGATATGAGAGGTTAAAAACGTTAAACAGTCCATACAACCTTTATTCCTTCTAAATCCAAACTGTAGGGGATTGAGTAATTTTTTGTTTTCTACATACCATTCCAGCCTGTTTTTTATTAGTGATTCTAGAAGTTTACCCACACATGAAGTTAGAGCAATTGGTCTATAGTTCGTTGCTACTGATTTGTCTTTGTAGGGCTTTATGAGAGGAAGAATAATTGTTTGCTTTCATGTGTGTGGAATGGTAGCAGTTTGCATGCAATCATTAAAAAAATTGTAGTAGATCCTTAGACAAAGATGTTGACATGTGCTTAATCTTAGAGTATGAAATTTGGTCCATACCTGGTGCGGAGTCTTTTTTTGACTCTATTGTGAATTTATATTCCTGATAGGAGAGTGGTTCAATTTCTGTTGATATGGATGTTTGTATGTTTTCAGTAATGATAGGTGGGCATAAGGAGGATAAAATTTCTTGAGCCAGAATGCCAGGTGGAAGTTGATTTGATAGGTTGTTGTGAGGTGTACGATTTGAAGCTTTATTGATTTTATTCCAAATAATTTTTAATGGAGAGTTACGGTTTATTTTTGCACAGAAGCTGCGAAAACTGTTCTTTCTTTTGGACTTGAGAAGTTTTCTGGTAGAAGCAATGGTCCCTTTAACTGCTATAAAGTTTTCTATCGTAGGGGAGTCGGTAAATATTTTAATTGCAGATATTCTGCAGTTGATGGATACTTGACAGGAGTTATCCCACCAAGGGATATTATATTTTTGGTTGTGTTTGATTTTGTAAAATGGTATTGCCGTATTTGCTGCTTTTATAATATTATCTTGGAATGTTTAACATCCACCACAGATTTATCCTCACTCGGTGAAGACAATCTGGTAGCCTGTCCATCATTTAGATATACTAATTGGAGTGACTCTAAGGAGTCAATAATGTTTCGACCATTAATACTTATTCTCTTGCTCCCCCATGCAGGGTGGTTGCAATTTAGATCTCTTATAATAAGTAGGAGTTTCTTGAATTGCTGAATAAAATGGATCCAATTATTTACTCTGAGTATTGGGCTTGATGGGCAGTATATATTTAGAATATTAATGTTATGTTGTGGTAGGTGTATTGCCTGTGTTTGAATATTTATATTGTCAAAGTTACTTTGGTAGGTTATTGGGATGAATTTGATGGTATTTTTTATTAGAATAGCTGTTCCACCGTAGCCATCGGCTCTGTCGTTTCTTTGAAAGGTTCTGCATAAGATATTATAGTTTTGTTTTAACCATGTTTCATTTAGTAGGATTATATCAGGATTATGGTTTCTAATGATTACTTTCAAATTATCTGTGTTGGAGTTGTATGAACGTATATTCCACTGGATTACAGTTAGTGGAGTGAATGCGAATAGAATTCAAATATTACACAGGAGATCAGAACATGTCCGTGTCGGACAGGTCCATATAATCCCCTGAGGTATTTTATTTTTTGGTGTATGGTGATAGAGGTGTACATGTTTGTGCTGTGTTTATTTCTGTTAGCTGACCCACTTCTTGCTGGGGTGTAAGATAATTATTTGAAATCAAATTTCCTATAAACGTTAACACAAGCTCTATGGGATTCTGATAAGAATGATATTGCTTGTACTACATCGAGTTGGAGTTTTTCTTCTTCCTCTTTTCTTGCTAATTGTTGGGGCTGTTCACTATGTGTTGTCGTTTTGTTTCCTATCTCTGATCTGCCATTTGGATTATTTAGGAATTTGGTATGTGCGGCTTTGTCGTAGCCTGTTTGTCTTTTTCTTTTGCTGTTTGGGGGTGTTGTGGCTACTTGTACATAAGATGCTACTTCGGGAGTTGTGGATATTGTTGCTAATCTCCTTTCATGTACTTGAATTGAGTTGGCCTGTTCTTTTGAGTTTTTTTTTCTTAGAGTTGGAAAGTTTTCTAGGTCATTTTTTGGTGGGCTGGTGGGAGAATTGGATAATATTTGTTGGCTAGCTTCGTAATATGAGATGTTTGAGAATGCCATTAGTTGTTTAATGTCTTTTTGTCTTTTTTGTTCTTTGCATATTTTATCAACTGATGAGTGATCATTATTTTTGCAGTAGATATAATATAAATTGCAGCTTTTACTGCAAGTTTTGCATTTTGCTTTGCCTCTGCATTGATTTGTGCTATTTCCATAAAGTAAGCAGTTATAGCATTGAATTACAGGGCTTATATATGGAGTTACCAGGGTTGGAAGGCCATATACTTCCACTTCTTGTGGGATGATTTTTCCTGCAAAACCTAACCTAACACACTGTGCCTGTGGGGATGTACTTTATATTTCCATCAACGATCGCTCTTCTATTCATTCTCTTGGCATGTAGCACCTTACAATTATTGATGTTTGTTGTTGTAAACTGAATTATTTCTTGTTCTCTAAGGGTCATATCTACAAATACCTTTGCTTGATACATTGTGACTTGGTATATATACTTCATAACCTAAATTTTCCCAGTCTTGCTCATTAATAAAGTTGTTGGCAGCTTCTGCATTCTTGAAAGTGACTCCCATTCGGTTTTTACCCTTTCATTGGATTTTATAACATCTTGTAGTTTCAAGTTAAAGATAGTTTTGGCTATACTCATAATATGTAAATTACCCACATTACCTGACTTTCCCTGAATATATACTTCAAACGGGGGAGAGCTATGTGAAGTGTATAAGATTTTTGTTCTATTAATTTGTGATATATTTTGGTCTTTGTCATTATTTTAGAAATAAGTTGTAATTTACTTACTTAGGTCAAAGGAAAAGGATTTGACACAAAAAGTGGTTAGTAACTCACCCTATCTACTATAAATGATTAAATCACACTATTCAACGATAAATCCGTATTCACAGTTAAATTCACTCAATCGACGCACGATTTCACCTTGATCCAAGCATCAACCAAATTTAATTTTGTATATTTCATTGCTTCAAGTATTGCTATTACTTCTGCAGTATAGATTGAGGCATCTTCATGTAGGCTATATTTTAGGCGGATATTTCTGTTTGAGTGGAATATAGCACATCTGGTGTGACCACTTTTTTTGACCCATCTGTATATATCTGCTGATGATCAGACCAGTGTGTTCTTATAGCACCCTTGAATGCTGATGGAATATAGCCTACATCGACTGTCGGTTCAAAGTATTTACAGGGTATATTGTAACAGAACAATTCTTCCAGTTCATGTAAATAATAGGGTAGGTGATGATTGGTATATAGTAGATGTTTGCAATCAGCAAGTTTAGTAATACTGTTGGTTAGAGGTGGGACATTTTTGAGATGCCAATACCTATGTGTTAGTGTTAAAATTGTTAGTTCATGTAATTGGTTTATATATGGCGCCATTTTTGATGTTGCCTTTGTAATTATATTATCACAAAGTAATTGTCTCCTCAATTTGAGGGTAGGCTCTCGAGATTCAGCTTCCATGACATTTATATAACCTAGGCATTTGTTTTTTTGGGTCTCAATTTTACGTAGGTGAGATTCAGGCTGCGCCATACAAATGACTTCCATAATCTATTATTGATCTTGTCATTGATTTATAAAATAGAAGTACAATATTTGGGTCTGATCCCCATTTAGTTTTATTATTGTTTGTTGAATACAATCTTTCCATAGCAATTTTTTATAAAGTAATAAGCCCAAGTATTTAACTGTATTTTTTATGGGATAATTATATGACCCTATTGTAAGTTGTCCTAGCTAATTGGTTCTGTTTCTAGAAAACATGCATATTTCAGTTTTCGGTTCAGAGATGGAAAGTCCTATTACGTTGCACCATTCTTGAATTTCTGTAAATTCGACCTTTAACGTGTCTGTGCATTTTTCAACAGTTTTATCTGATGTGTATATTACTATGTCATCAGCAAATTGTATAATGTTGGAGTTTTTGGAGATAATGTTTTCTAAGTTCATGGTATAGATTATGTATAAAAGAGGGCTGAGTATACTGCATTGAGGTAGTCCGAATTTGGAACATCTGGGCTGAGTAATTTCATGATTTATCTTGAGAAAGGTTGAGCGTTCAGAATATGCTACGTTCATAAATTTAGCTAAGGAGGATGGCAGTATGATCTGGGTGAGTTTTTCACGAAGAATATTAAGTTGACGTTGTCAAATGCTGATGTAATGTCTATAAATGCGGCTACTGTTGATAATTTTTTTTGTGTAACCTATATAGATATCATTTGTTAATACTGTTAAGGGTTCTTGAGTGGATCTGGACACTCTAAAAGCATATTGTGATTCTGGAAGTACAGTATCCGCCAAAATAAACAGTACCGAAAATAAAAATAAAAACTAATTTTTAATTTCTGTAATGTAAGTGTTCAAAATGTTCACCATTTCGACGCAAACAAGCTTCATATCGATTTTGTCCAGTCAAGTCCATAAACATATTTATAAAAAGTGGTGGATGTAACTGCCGAAAAATATTTTGTATTCTTTCCCGTCGTTCGGCAATATTCGCCGGCGGATTTTCCGAGTGAAATATTTTGTCCTTCATTATGCCCCAAATGTATGCGTCAGGTGGCGTCAGATCAGGTGAATGAGAAGGATATTCGAAGTCTGTTCCCCGAGAAATTATTCTATTATCGAAATGCTGACGGAGCGCACAGCTGTATGGCTCGTTGCACCATCTTGTTGGAACCATTGTGTGCGAAACTGTAGATTTCGTGCACGGCTAAAGTTATTTAGATCTCTCACAAAAGGTATAATAATTTTCTCTCTATAACGCTCTTGGTTGACAGTAAGTGGATTCTGATTATCATCTTCAACGAAATAAGGACCAATCATTCCATGACCAGATACCGCGCACCAAACGGTAACTCGAAGACTGTGGAGTGGTTTCTCTACAATGACATCAGGACGTTCAAATCCAAGGAATCTGGTTGTTTGTCGATTAATATAGCCGCTAAGATGAACGTGACTCTCGTCTGAAAACCATGTTTTTCAAAAATTCGGGATCTTCGTACATTAAACTGAACATGCGACCACAGTAAATTTCTCTTGCACGTTTGTCCGCAGCATTTAGTCGTTGTCCAACTTGAATACGGTATGGATAACCACCAATTGATTTGAACATGCGACGTAAAGACGTTTCACTAATGTTGAGTTTACATGCAGTTCTTACAAGACTTCTTTGAGGTGATTGCACAACTTGGTTAAAAACACGTCCTTCATTTTCGTTAGTGCATACTGTTTTTCGACGACCTGAAGAACCTTTACGTTGACACAATACACTACCAGTGCGACGAAATTTTTCAACAACAGCTAACATCACACTTTTACTAGGAGCTGCTTTATTAAATTTTTGTTGATATTTTATTGACACCTGTTCTAAGCTTGGATCATCATTACGACCTTTTCCGTATGAACGAAAATAATGCTCTACCAAAAAAACTTTTTCTTCCGTTGTTAGAACCATTTTTAAATCAAATTTAACTGCAGCGTACTATTAATATATCAACTAATGACAATTAAGTCAAATAAGACAAATCCATGTTACATAAACAACTCCACAGCACTCTCTGTTTCAGTACTGTTTATTTTGGCGGATACCATAGTTTTTCTCTTTCCAACCAATGTAATCTATTTTTGATCAATCTTTCAAGTGTTTTAAATAAACAAGATGGTAAAGCTATGGGGCGGTACGAGTTTGGATTGTCTGATGGTTTTCCGGGTTTTTTATAGGCAGTACTATATACTCTTTCCAATTTGTTGCAAATTGGATGTTACCAGCCCAAATGTTGTATAGAATTAATAATGCCTTTTTTGTGTTTTAGAGGCATTTTGTGTATCATTATGTATGATATATTGTCTATCCCAGGTGAGGTGTTTTTGGTATTTTTTAAACATTGTTTGAGCTCCCAAAAATTAAAGGGTACTAGCAAATGTGTGTTGTTTTTGTTTACTGTTTAATTTCTTGATTTTTCTCATTTTCTACCGACGGAGGTGAAATTTTTGCATGAAAGTCGTTTATCCAAGCATCTTTAGGGTCTATAGGAGTTTTATTTGCTTGTTTACGATTTTTATATCTGTTTACTTTGTGCCGCACTTCTCTGATTGGGGTATTTTGATTTAAGCTTTGACAATATTCTATCCAAATTTTTCTTAATTTCCTTGAAAGTTTTTTTGGCGATTGCATCCAATCGTTTATATTCTGTCAGATTTTGAACATTTGGATTTTTTTGATATTGGCCGTAAGCTTCTTTCCGTGCTTTTGCAGCTATTTCACAAGTTCTGTTCCACCATGGTTTAGACGTGTGGTTTCGCTTTGTCGTATGCGAGGAGTATCTAGGAATTGCAATACTTGAGCCTCTGTATACGTTATTAATTATTGGTATTGGTTCAATGGAGTCTAATACTGTAGTGTATAGTTCCCAATTGGCGTTCTTCAGATTCCATATATTGTGTATCCTTATGGGGATATTTGTTGGTGAGGAGTTCAAGGCAATCCTAATATGTATTGGCAGGTGATCTGATCCACATGGCTCTTTTATAATAGTCCAAGTAATTAATTGACATATCTTGTGAACATAGTGTTAGATCTATTGCTGTTTGATGGTGTGCATGGTGTGCTAGGGTAGGTGATCCATCATTTAATATTATAAGGTTACAATGTTGTATCGCTTCCAATAGTACCTTACCATTTACGTCATAATATTCGCAGCTCCACGCTAAGTTGTGAGCATTGAAATCACCTCCCAGTATGAAGGGTTTTGGAATATGTTCTAGAAAATGAATCCATTGCTGTGAAGTTGTCCGGGAGCTTGGTTCAACATATACCGAGGCTAGATGCATTTTTTTGTTTTTATAAGGTAGTTCCACAGAAATACATTTGTGTTCAAAGTTTAATGAAGATTGTATTTCGATTTCTTTTAAAACTAATCCTTCTCTTATTAAAATGGCTGATCATCCGTAGCCGTCGTTACGATCTGCCCGAACATTATTGAAGTTTTTGAAATTATAATATCTGTCAGGATGAAACCAAGTTTCGGATAAGTACTCTAAGTTTTCCTTATTTGTGACTGCTGATCGGCAGTTCCATTGTAAAATACTTAATTCATTTGTTATGTCTGCGAATGTGAGGCCGTATTTACATTAAATTGTGTACTAGTTATATGCATAAGCTCTTTTAGAACATTTATATTTTTTTATGCTAAAACTTTACAGATAGTTTCTATGACTACTTCTAATATTGTTATTATGCTATAATCTGCAATCTGGGTGCTTGATGCTTCACCAATGTTTTTTATGTAATTGGGGTTTACTATTCCTCCAATTTTTGGTAAGGGAAGTCTAGGTTGAGATATTATCTCTTTATATTGTTCTAGTATTAAGTCTGGGCTGTTTGGTCTGTGCCTCTTGTTTGCTTGAGATGAGCTTTTGTTTGTGAAAGTTTTCAAGGGATTTTTTGTGAGTGAGAGTTGTGGAGGTATAGAGACAGGATGTGAAGGTAGATTTGTGTGATGCGAATTTAATGGGGGGAAGGATTTTTGACAGAACACATTTACTATTTGAGATGGTTCAAGTTGACTATTCCTTGAAACCACATTGGAGTAGGAGTTTTTTGATATTTCTCTATTTGCGTCATGATGGATAAGATTTGATGTGGACATAGCCTCTGATTAGTTTTTGTCTACTGATTTCGGGCATGCTTTTAAGTTTGTGGTGAGATGATCACCTGAACATTTTGGTTCAATATTTGTTTTGTAACATTATTTTGAATTATGAGATTGATTGCATTTAAAACGTCTTAAGCAGTTGAAGCACAATATAACTTTTTATATATATGCTTCCACCGGTTTCAGTACTTTATTTATTGTAATGTATTTTGAGAGAGTTTGGGATTTGAAAGTTATTACGCAAGTTTTTGTTTGGACATACTCTAAATTATTTTCTTTTACACATTTCTTGTTTAGTCTCTTCTAGTACTTGAAATTTACAATGCATACCATGCATTTTTATTTTATTTTTAACATATTCTTCGCTAAATTCTGTAGATATATCCCTAATTATGCCTTGACGTATTAATAGAAATTTTGGGACATATATTTCTAAATTATTTTTAACAAAGATTTGATTGTCTTTTTGATCGATAATATAATTTGCTGATTTATAATCTTAAAACTTTATTCTAATTTTATTTCTGTCAATGGAATCGATACTTGAGATTTTTTCGTCAAGATGAACAAAATTTGAAAGGATGATATCACCTATTATAGAAAGTAATTTATTTCACATAAAAAAAATATTGTACAAAAAAATTATACAACAGTTATAGTGAAACATGTCACAAAGTATAATAAAATGACTTAACTAAAGAACACAAAACACACACACATATATATTCATATATATACACATACACATATATAATTGTTTACATCAAAGACCACAGACAACCCTTAAAAATAATGAAAACAGTTCCACAAAAACAAAACAATTTTTGGCAGATTCATAGCAGGTAACAACAGAAAGACAATTTTTTTTAAGGATTTAATCTACCTTTAAATTCGCTTGATTTATTTTCAACATATACTTGATATGGGCCGATGTCAGATTGTTAATATTGAAAAACTTGTTTAGGTTTTTTAATTTGTAAGCTTGGCGATTTGTTGTTTACTAATTGATTTTTCTCGTTTTTATCATTGTCATTTTGTTTCGCATGATAAGCTTGAAATTGAAAATATTTTATTACTTATCTGAATATTTTGTTCTTGTGATGTAAATCCCTTAAATTCATTTTCAGAGACGTGAAGGAAATCTGTTTTATTGTTTGTATCCATCACATCATTCTGGCTTACGGGGGTCTACCACCGCTATTAGCACTCATTTGAAACTTATTTTTTGGGTATTTATCACAAACTAATGTTTTTCTACTACCTTAACAAACCAATGTACTAGTTTATTCAAATTGTTTAAAAATATACGATTTAAATTTTGGCACTAGATCAAACGCATATCTGTTTACAACGAAGGAATTGATCTAACTGCACCTATCTAGTTGACAACGTTGAATGCATATAATTTATTGTACATCATGATGTTTTCCATATAAGTTGTGATTTTGTTGCTTAAGATTAGCTTTTTGTGTCTTCTCTCTTCTAACTATACTTTTTTTTACTGATTACATATTTCTCCATTTGCGAGTTGATCATCTCCGTAATTGGCACAATCTATGGTGAAATTCATGCATTAAAGTGAGATGATGCACAATTAAGTCACATAGGATATCAACCACTTTTTGTATGTCCTCAAAGTTGGCATTTATGATACTGGAAGGGTTTGGTTTGATGTCGATATTCCCAGATGAGCCTGAAATCCATTGTTTGTCTTTATTTTTTTATTTGGATAGTCCAGTGTCACTTTATTATCGGTAAATACTAAATCAGGGGGATTCCTTTTGTAGTCATGTGAAATATGTCCTTGATGTTTAGTTTATTATATGACGAATGTTGTCAGTTGATGTAGTCAATCTTAGTCCTTTAAAACAGAAGCATGTGATTTATAGTTTGAAAGATTGAAAAAGGATGTTCATATTACTAAGGGATGATTTTAAGTTCTCAAAACTATTCATTGCTCTGGCGAAGACAATCGTAGAGTTCGTAATATACATGATTTCTAAGGCTTTGTTTATGTTTTATTTGAGTAGATAGATCATTTCATTGTGGATGGATGTTTTCCTTTCAATAACAATTGGAGGACATGCTTTGTTTTCTGAGTTTGTTTGACTTTTGTTCATTTTTTATTGACAACTGATTTATTTAAGGTATAATTTTGCCACATGCAACAAGTTGTACGTGTGCTGCATGCTGTGATGATGAAACAGCCACAGGCCCTATCAGACTTTTTACACCTTACAAGAGAAAAAGGAGGAAAGAACATGATTCTATTAAAAGGTCAAATGGAGATGATAGCGATCACCAAACCAAAGAAGAAGCTTGGCAGAGTTTAGCTGAAGGTTTGGATTCCACAGACTATCAGTTAATTGAAACAGTAGGAAATGTGGACCCACAAACACAAATCAAAAGGTTGGAAGAGATAGCTTTACAGGTAAATGATACCATTGTAATTAATTCTTATAAATTAGCTAAAAATATTTAAATAATTATAACATCCTCCATTTTCACATAGTATTTCAAAAAGTATGCAATACTAAATAAAAGTAGTAGCAGGAAATTCAATTTTATTATTTGTTGTTGAAGAATCTAAGACTTTCAATGAAAGTTTTAATTTTTTTTACATGCATCAAACCTAATAGGTATTGAATGTGTAATTTGATCTGCTATTTTTGTACTGAACATTTTTTAAAACAATAGTAGTAATACAATTCAACTATAACAATAATGCTTTGGCTCAATAATCGTAAATAATAAAAATATCTAAATTAAAACTAAATCAGTCACATTGTAACTGTAACATATGTAAAACTGGGTCTTGTTGTCCACCTGCTAATACATTGTCACACATTGTGTATTATTATGTTTTAGTCTATTGTCGGTCTCAAATAAAGACATTTTATATCGATCTTCTTTCTGATATTATCATGGTTTTCTTACAGTAGATCTTTGTATATTTTTAAGATTAGTTTGTGTTCCAGCTATATATTAGTATCATGTCTGCAAATATTTCATGTAATATAGTGTCCCTATTTTTATATGTTTGCTTTTTTCTTTGTGTCTCTAGCGTCACCTGATTTGGTCTTATTTTTTTCTTAAATTTTGCAGATTTTTGATTAATTCATTTCTGATATTTTTAAACAGAATATTTACAATTTTAATTGTAATAAAATAAATACAATTCTTAAACAACTTCAAATATAAGTAGATTACATAATATGATTGCAGAGACACAAAAAGAGTAAAGTGTAAAATTATGTAAAAAATAAAAACCCCATATTATTTCTGCGAAGCAAATTTTTTGCTGACTATAATTAAGTAAACACTTGCATAAATGCAATAATTTTCATCAATTAATAATTAATTATACGTTATTACAGATAAATAGATTAGCTTTAGAATTTAGGAGAGGTATAGAAGATTTAAAGGATACAATGAGTAGACAAAATGAAAAATTTCATCGAGATAAGGAGGCCGCAATTCTAGCAGCAAGAGTTGAAGCTCAAGTTGCTGCTCTACAACCAGAAGGCAATTCCGATTCTACTTTACAACCCGCTATAGATAACGAAAATCATAAAAAAGTATGTACAATTTGTAATGTTTTACTAGTTCAGTATTACATAATATTGTTATGCGATTCACTTTGATAGCAAATTGCAAATATAAATTGAACATTTTTCACACAGTGGAACATCACACCCTGTTTTATAAATACTGTTACATCATATTTTTTGGGTCCTATACAGGGTTGTCAAATACATTTCTGAGATTTTCTTATTTTGTATGAAAACATTTTTCTCCAAAATTGTCAACCATCAACATTTCAAGCTGATTAATTGTTGATAGGTATGATTATTTTTGGAAAATGATGGAATTGCTAAACTTATGCTAATCAATTCACTTTTAAATTTTATGGTCCCAAATAATTCAATTTTTTTCCCAGTTGTATCTAATAACGTACTTATTGTAATTTTTTTAAATGAACATTAATTATCGTTATTTCTTTATTTCGCTATAAAAGTAATTGTAAATTCATGGACATTTTTTACAGAAACAATATTTACATATATTGTTTAATAAAATGGGTGGTCGTAGGAAAAATATTGTACATTACTTGTGCGAAAGTGACTTCTCACACTCGTGGGATTGTCGCACTCGGCTTACGCCTCGTGCTACAATATTTCCTACTTGTGTGAAAAGTGTCACTTTCCGTACTCGTAATGTAATATACTATAGTTGTATTACCTACTTTAACCTCTACTTTTATTTGACCTTTAGGTCTCACAATTGGACCATTATAATATTTCAATTGAACAGTACTTTCTTCCAGCTTTGCCCTTGAAAAATATTTTTCATACAAAATAAACGGTATACATGAAATTCCTGCACCTGTATCAACCTGGATAGTAACTGGAACATTGTTCAGGAAAAAATTCACATTTATGGGCTTTACGTATGTATCCGTTTTAATATTGAAAATATCAACATTCAACATCTCCAAGACATTATCCTCTATAGCTTCACTACGCTCAATAAAATTATGCAGTTTTGTTTTACATGCAGTGTAAACATGGCCCTTCTTTTTACAAATTCTAAATATATGTACTTTCTAAATTTACACGATTTAAAATCATGGTTGCCCTTATTATAGTAAAAACACAACATTTCCTGACCCTTTATCTGTCTTCCTGAGTTGTTCTACTTTTTAACATACCTTCATTTGAATTTACCTGCTGTCAATCTTTTACCTTTGAAGTTGACTGTTGCTGATGTTGTTTGGAATTACTTGAGCTGCTAGTTTCCTCATTGTAGTTAATCTCGACGCCCTTAAATTCGTTTAGTACTTCTTCTTTTGCCAATGCTATTTCAACTAAGTCCTTTAAATCTTTGTCTGGACTCTCTTCACACATCCTGTCTAGGATATGTGATATGTCTAAAATTCTATCACCAAATTCGCATTGTGAGGCTGTGTTCTTAATTAGAATGTACTAGTCATTAACTGATTCTTGGCCTTGTTTTAACAAATCAAATTTTATTCGTCTTCTAAAAACAGAAACCCTTGGCTTGAATTGGCTTGCCAGTAACTTCATTATATCATCGAAAATCTTCTTCTTTGGCTTGTTGCGCACACATAAATTATTTAAAACTTTGTAAACCACTTCACTAAATAAAAAGAGAACAGCTACCTTTCTCTCATCATCAATCATATTTGCTAACATATATTGTTCAATCCTTTCTTCGAATACTTCAAAATCATCTCCCTGTTTAAAACCTGCTAATGTCGAAACATTCAAAACCCTTAAAACTCTTCTAACGAATAAAAGGTAAAGTTGCCAAAGCAATATTTTAATCTCTCGTCGCCAGAAAAATTATGTATACTGCTCACATTTAATAAAATAAATGATGAACTCACAAAACCTATTACTGTAATAAATGAACTTTATTAAGTATAACTGGCCATTGACCGAGGTCCTTCAGCCACAGTGGTATAAGTTATTGTATGAATTACAATGATATTGTAAAAATTTTACAGTTTCAGATTGATATAAGAGAGAAAGAAGAAAAAAAACCAAAACTATAGTTTATCCTATAGAATTTATTCTGGATGTTTGTAGTGTGTTCTTCTCTTATTTCTTCTGTTGCAATATGGAGAGACGAGGTTCTTGTTTTCGTTTTCTCACTAAATTTGAAGGACAGCTGTGATAGTCTTTCTTCAATTGCATTCCAGTAACTTCATATAGCAGTTGGTTGGTTGAGTGGATTATGGATAGGATTATTCGGATGTTTAATTTTCGTGATAATGCGCAAGGCAGTTCTTTCGGCCACCTGGAGATTCTTCAAGGCAGGATTTCTTATGTTCTGGAATATTATATGTCCATATTCAATTAGTGGTCTACATATAATTTTGCAGATTTTAGTTTTTCTGTTTAAGTTTATTCCATGTTCTTTTCTAGATATAGATTTGAAGTGCTTTGCCCTTGATATGGTTTTCTTTTTTATATTTCGTGTGTGTGAGTTGAAGTTTAGCTTATTGTCCATAGTGATCCCTAGATATTTTGTACATATTTCTGCACTGAGTTCATGGTCATATAACCTTACTGACGGTGATGTAGGTGATGGGGACAGGGCCTCACCGAGGCACACTTTTTGAGGAGGAAGGGAAAAGATAAAAAACCAACTAAATTTTTGTATATGTATTAATATAAACAAGTATAGGCTTTAACATAATAAAAATCTTAAAAATCCAAATTTAAACTATTAGATTATAACACTTACAAAATATACCTGTTTGAAAAATAGGAACAAAAACACCTTACTTAAGAAATATAAACGAAAACAGTTCAAAAATATACATACCGTAAAACGGGGCGGGGCGACTTGATACCATTTTTGGAATATTCGATACCTTACCGCCGTTTATTTACCGTTCTAATTAAAATAAAAATTATTTTAGATTGCTTTGAGGTGGTGGCTATTGGACACAACGCTTAAAAAAGTTGTACCTCCCTCCACTCCCTAGGAAAAAAATATGAATGAATATGAAAATATGTTGGGGCGACTTGAAATTTGCCTTTATTTTACATTGTAGTAGCTAGTAGGAACGCAATTGGGGCGACATGAAAATCGTAATAACTGATTTTGTAGCTCCAACATAAAACAAATTATTTGTTTTATATTTCTTCATTATTTTACACACAAAAAACATTTTTTTCAAAATTGGCTTTATTGTCATCACATATTTATTATAAAAATAAAAAACAATATTCTACATTAACAAAATAACCCAAAATAAACCTTCTTTGGTATAGTGGAGACTACAAAAAAATAAATAAAAGCAAATTCGTTTGACAGTTTCAATCAATAATAATTAAGATCACATATTTTTAAATTTTAGCTGCCCTCGTCGTAATGTTTCATATTCTAAAAGCTTTTGCTTAATTTCTTTTTGCTCGACAAGTCCGATGTCTTCTGCCGGGGGAAAACATATGCATTAGGTATTTAATCACTTAATCTTGAGAATGAGCATATACAGGGTGTCTCAAAATTGACGCCCGTCCTTTCAGAATATGAATCGGGGGGCTAAAACGAATTAAAACGTAAGAATAAAAAATGCGTTATGTCCATGGTTACAGAGTTATTGACAAAAAACAAAGATCTAACATTCAATGTTTACACTTTATTAAAAACGAAGTTAGCTAAAAACAAATGAGTAGCATAAGTTGCTGTGGTAATGTTAAATGTTAATTATTAGTTCTGTCAACTTTTGTCATAATAAGTATAAGTATAATTTCATACGGTTATTTGTTTTAAAAATGGAACATTATTATTCCAATCGAGAATATGTTGATATGTTAAAAGTATTAGGTGCGCATAATGATAATGCCAGTGCTGCAGCTAGAGCATATACCGTAAAATTCCCTCATCGACTGCACCCTGATGCAAAAACTATACGACGGGTTGAACAAAGATTACTGGAAACAGGTAATTTAAATCCCAGATTAAATAAGGGAGGACGCCATTCTACGCTCAACGTCGTCCAAGAAGAGCAAATTCTTGATTTTGTTGAAGCGGAACCAAATGCAAGTCTTCGATTTACATCGAGACAAACGCATTTCCAAAAAGATACCATTCATAGATTATTAAGAAGGAATGGCTTATATCCATTTAGGCCTCAAAATGTTCAAGTTTTACATGAAGGAGATAGGGAGCTTCGGATTAATTTTTGTAGATGGTTATTGGATAACGTAAACAATGATCCACATTTTATAGAAAATATTATGTTTACTGATGAGTGTACATTTACCCAAACAGGGATTATAAATACTCATAATTTGCACGAGTGGAGAGATGAAAACCCTTATTTAATACGTAAAAGATGTCACCACAGACGATGGTCAGTAAACATTTGGACTGGATTATTAAATAATAATGTAATCGGCCCAAATATGTTACCTAATCGACTTTATTCAGCATCGTATTTTCATTTTTTAAACGACAATTTACCACTGCCATTTCTCGATCAAGTTCCATTAGCAACTAGATTGAATTGTTGGTTCCAACATGATGGTGCTCCTGCTCATTATGATAGACAAGTGAGAACATTACTAAATCAAACATTCCCCGACTGTTGGATTGGAAGAGGTGGACCCGTACTATGGCCTCCTAGATCTCCAGATCTAAATCCATTAGATTTTTTCTTCTGGGGATTCTTGAAAGAAAAAATTTACTTTAAACCTGTTGAGAGTGCGGAAGATGTAGTAGCTCGTATTCACGCTGATGTGACATTTATAGACGAAAACATGCTACAGAGGGTTCGTGATTCAATGATAAATCGTGCAAATATTTGCATTGAAGTAGGAGGCGATTTGTTTGAACACCTTTTATAAATTAATTTCTTGTTTTGTAACAAATATTCGTTTTTAATAAAGTGTAAACATTGAATGTTAGATCTTTGTTTTTTGTCAATAACTCTGTAACCATGGACATAACGCATTTTTTATTCTTACGTTTTAATTCGTTTTAGCCCCTCGATTCATATTCTGAAAGGACGGGCGTCAATTTTGAGACACCCTGTATAAGATCCATTTTTTCGCAATTTATTATTTTTGCCACATATTGCTTATTGGT
Organism: Galeruca laticollis; assembly: GCA_963921935.1. Taxonomy (NCBI): domain Eukaryota; kingdom Metazoa; phylum Arthropoda; class Insecta; order Coleoptera; family Chrysomelidae; genus Galeruca; species Galeruca laticollis. The sequence goes on from OY998181.1 coordinate 145,074,194, forward strand.
ACCAGCTTCAGTTTTCATGTCAACGTGAATGAAATCACCTTGTTTAAAATCTGTCAAGACAGAAGAATCTTGCATAGGTGACATGTTATCATCAATTTTATTGGTGCCTGTGTCCAGATCTTTGTCGCTGTCGACGGTTAAATCTTCTTCATCCATGTCACTTTCGGAAGAAGATGATAACCTTGGGCGTAATTTTTTATTTGTGCTTTTATTTGGCTTGAATGGCGCTGATGTTGATGGTAGCTGTAGGTCTTCCTGTGAAATGCTTTTATCTGCATCAACAAACAATTTTTTCTTCCTACCAACAGAGGTTGGTGCTCCAAACCTAGATTTTTCAAACACTTCTTTTGGTAAATCGACAATTGCATCTTGTTCTTGCGTTCTTTGCTTGTCTGTTTTTGGTAGCTTGCATAAAATTTTATTTCTATTAAGTGGTAATAGACCGGTCACTTCAAAGCCTGATTGAATATTTTTTCCATACTCTCTGAAAGTCTATTTAATGCCTGTGTTAATAAGCGTGGGAATACTTCTTTTCTTCCAGTTCCTTTATTATGTTTTTTCCATTCTTGAAGTATCTTTCTCCAAACGATCTTAATTGGACGAAAAACGCTAACATCTAATGGCTGCGTAAGGTGCGTACTGTTGGGAGGAAAAAGTACAAAACGAATGTCATTGTCCGTACATTCCGAAATAACATTGGCCGAAATGTGGCTTGCCAAATCATCTCCAATAAGAACTTTAGGACCCGGTGGCAAAGATCGAAAATATGGCAATACTATGTTATTAAACCAATCTTCAAAAATGTTTGTATCAAACCATTCAGAACGAGAGCGATTATATCTGGCTCTTTTAGAAGTCCTATGATGACTTTCACGCGGCCAGGATTGTCCGTAAAATTAATCTCATCGTAATTTACTATTGCATTGGATGGAACATCTTTTAGACTTTCTGATAAGTGGTCGAACTATGTATTAATACTATCAGGGCAAACTTTGGCTCTACTTCATTTTATTTATTGAGACATTCTTTTAGTCAGCTTCCTCCTTATGTCGCTTTATAAATTTTTGCAGCCAGGTTTCACCAGGTCTGTTGTCTCGGAATTGTGGCAATTTTTTTCCACTTCTGTCCAAAAAGATGATAACCTTGGGCGTAATTTTTTATTCGTGCTTTTATTTGGCTTGAATGGTGCTGATGTTGATGGTAGCTGTAGTCCTTCCTGTGAAATGCTTTTATCTGCATCAACAAACAATTTTTCCACTTCTGTCCAAGTAGGATTTTACTATCTCTTTTATATCGTTTGAATCACAGGGATAACCCCAGTCCGCTGCAATAGATATAGACCGAACCAGATAGTTTTCCTCTTCGATCGACATTGCAGTTTGACCTCCAATTGATTTTGTGTGTAGTCCTTTAGCTTTTCTATATAAAGTTATAAAAGGAATTTCATATTCTTCACTTAAATCTTTTAATTTTGTTTGTGTAGCTGTAGTACTCACTGGAGCGTGTCTCCGCTATAATCCAGATATTTCCGACTTCCCGGTTTCCTTTTGTATATACGCACCATTTTTCGAGTCGCCCCTGAAATTACATAAAAAAATAAAATGATACACCACTGGCAAGTAAGAAGGAAAAGTAAGATTTTTCGGCTAGAGAACGATTGCATGATATATAACTACTCTTGAAAAAAATACAGCGATATTCCAGTCTTTTAGGGATCTCTGTACAATAGGAAGTTTGCAGGTTAAAAAAAATCAAGCTTCTTACCTTTTTTTTGGAGATGCACAACAAAATAACAATGAATAAATAACCAGTACAACATAAACTCAACTAAGAAGCATGGTAGGCATAGTTACAGACTCAATTTGAGATTAAAATTTCGACCACCAAAGCGCAGCATCGGTTTTAATTGGAAAAAGCAATAATTTTCAATTCACCCCAGTGTTTTCAAGTAGCTCCATTTTACGGTACTTAAAAAGTGAAAAGAAATTAACGAAAAAAATATTATTTGTAGCCAACTGTGTTTGGATTTGGAACCAACTGCCTGGGCTTTGGAGGGGTTGGCTATCCCCCTTCCCTCCTTGGTCTCGGCCCTGGATGGGGAGTGGAAAAATATTAGCAAATGCGATTTCCCTGGATTAGGTTTCAGTCGCCATTTATTGAACCATGATGTTGTTCTGTCTGCTAGCTGTTGTAATCTTTCAACGGTTGTATTTATATTCAGTGAGTGAGAAACCAAAGCAGTATCATCTGCATATTGTAGTATATAGTTATCCGAATCAAAGTATTCTGGTTCTGTGTGGTATATATCTGAACTGTATATGTTGTATAGTAAGGGTGATAATGGAGATCCCTGAGGTACACCTTGCTGTGGGGTAAATTCGTGAGAAGTTTTGTCCTGCACTTTAACTCTTAGTTTTCTTTCATTCAGTAAGTTAGCTATCACATGAATCAGGTATTTGGGACAAACCAAGGTAGTCCAACTTGTATATAAGACCTTTTGTCCAAACACTATCGAGAGCTTTGTTAATGTCTAAGAAAATTGCTGCTCTTTTGTTTCTGTTAAGCTTAGGTGCTTCTATGTTGTTGGTGAGTATCGCTAGACGGTGGGTCGTAGAACAATGACTTGAATCCAAACCGATACCCTGGGATACGATTTCCCATTGATTTCACTATTCCGTTTTTTATGATTTTTTCTCGGTTTTTTTTCCTAGCACAGGTAGCAGCGTAAATTGATCTATAACTGGTAGGTGTAGAGTGATCCATGTTTGGTTTCGGAATAGTAACAATTGTATCCGTTTTCCATTCTCTAGGTATGTAGCTGTTCTTCAGACAAAACTGATACATTTGGATGATATATTCGTGTGGATCTTACGGTGTAGCTGTTTAACCAACGATTTTTTAATGAAATCATGCGCTGGGGCAGTATTTTTACCTTGGTTTATTATACTGTAGTATTCTTCTTCTTTGATTTCATATTTCTCAGAGTTCGCATTGACTTGCTGTGGGTCTATATAGTGTATGTTGTACCATTCCGAGATAGTTTCATAGTGGTGATCATCGAAATTGTCTTCTTCGCTTTCTTCATGTTTTTTCGAAATGCTGAGCAAATATGGTACTTTTCTCTTCCGACGAATCGACTGTTTGACCATTTTCTATCAGTGCGTGGCTCTCTTGTGAGTTGTTTTTATATTTCGAAAGTTTCTTAATATCCTGCGAATACGATTTGCCCTGTTTATCATTGATTTCCTCACATACAGTCAACCATTTATGTTCTCTGTACTGCTGAATCATCATCTGTATGTTTTTATTATATTTATTTAGTTCCCTTTTTAAGGCCGGGTTGCCAATATTCCTATATTCCCTATACATTTTTCGTTTGCTGCTAATCAGTTGTATGATGTATGGTGGTAGTTCCTGGGTAAAGTACCGCATTTCTTTTTTTGTGGTATTTTCCAATACAAGTTTTGTTAGTTTAGTGTTGAAATTGCTGAACATTCTTCTGTTCATACCCTGCTCGTTGTTGTCTATGTACCTCAACATGGCTGTGTTCACTTTCTCTGTTTGTTTTCCTGAAATTGTATTTCTCAATTTTGATATTTTTAGTTAGGGCGCGAAGGTCAATAATGATTCTGAAATCGAGGTGGTCTGAGCATAGGTCTGGTATATTTACAACACTTTTGATATTTCTTGCTAGATTGGAGGTATGAAAGATCATATCTGGTGTTGAGTCTGCAATCCGTATGTAACAAAGTTGGTATTATTTAGGAAGTCGTTCACTTGTTTTTTCTTCGGCTTTGTATCGGCATTGAAGTCTCCTATTACAATGGTATATTTGTTGAGGCTGCTCATCGTAAATATATTTTCCTCTATTCTGGAGTATGGGTGAATGTAAACAAGAAATATATGTAAATAATCATCAAGAAATGTATACATTCATTTAGAGGGTTGTTGATAATAATAATAATATTTCTTCGTATTTGCATACAGCAGCCATCCACAGATGGATATACACGTCAGATAGAGGGAGCATTGCCTTTTCTCATCCTCAGTTTTGGATCTGTTAGGACTAGACTACTTCCCCTGGCGTGGTTGTGGATTAAGTGGCCGTTTTTCTGAATAATATTCCAGTTTTTGTAAACTATTTTCTTTGGATCTTACGTTTTGGATTCTACAAATAATGCCATATTGATATCATTGGATTCAATATATTTTTGTATAAGCTCTTTCTTCCCGGAATATCCATTGATGTTTGAGTATACTATATTAATTAAGGACATGTTCGTAATGGGCATTATTGGTGGTCTCAGTAGGCCAGTGATGTGAGGTGTCAGTTTCTTCCATGTCAAACATGAGGATGTACATTTTATTTCCCGAAAATACTGCAACGCTATCCACTTTGAAATTGTTGACAAATTTTTTACGAAGTTGTGTCACTAGTTCGTCTCTGGGTTGTTCAGTTCATTAACATAGGTATTTATGATGGTATCATATATGGTTATTGGGATGTATTCTTGATTTTTTTTATTTCTGTTGAGACCTCATGTGATTTTTTGTTGATTGTTTTTATAGAAATTTTAGGTACGCCTTGTATTGGTTGTCTTGGTCTATTGGGGCACTTATATGACCAGGCTTGGTGGTCTTCTGCTCCGCAACTATGGCACTTAGGAGTCAATATGGATGTACATTTGCTGGTTGGGTGGGTTCCATTACATTTTAGGCACTTTATGGGTTGTTGGCATGTTTCTGTTGGATGATTGAAGGATAAGCATTTACTGCATGGTTTTGGAGCTGGTGCAGGTGGTTTACTGGGATAAACTGGATAGTGGCGATACTTTAAAAATAGTCCTTGGGATAGCAACATCTGAGAAGTTTTTTCTGATCCAGTTATTATTCTTATAAGTTTAGTAGGTTTTCCTGTAGCTCTTGATACGATTCTTTTGCAGAATCTGTGATCCATGTTGTTTTTGGTTAGAAATTCGCTGATTGATTTTTCTTCTATAACGAATTCTACTGATGCAATGACTACAGAGTAGCTGAAGGATTGCTCAGAGGTAGCAGATACAGTTGAATTTGTCGCCGATTCTTTGAATTGTATTATTTTCCGACCTCAACCATTTTGTTCAAAGTTGATATAATACATTCTTTTGTGGTGTCAGTTTTCAATAGCAAGCCTTGCTTTGTGCTGATTATTGTATCCTTTGCATTGGGGTATATTCTCGCCAAGAAATCAGTGAAATTGATTCGCGTGTAGGATTCCTCATTTGTGATGTAGAATATGTGTTGGTATTTCTTTTGTTGAATGTCCCTCATTATTGGCGAGTAGTGTATATTGGGATTCCTTGTTGGCTGGTTTGTTTTTTGTTGAGATTGTTTTTGTATTGGGTTTGTTATGGCCTAGAACGATATCGTTAATTTCTTCTTGAGTCAACTCTTTGGTTCATTTTCGTTTATGCTTGTTTTTTGTTTTTCCTTGAACTTCCGTCCAGTTTTCCGCTGGATTCGAAGTATCCATTTTATCATTAGAGCCATCGCTTTCTGACAACATGTTAATGTTTGTTCACACATTTGTCCGCAATAAAGACAAGTTTTTATATGCCACTTAATATATTTTTATTGTAAGTAGTTTATGTTTAGACTAGATATAACACCGATTTTTCGAATTAGCTTTTAATTATGGTACGCCCGCTCTCTATGCAGGTCCGAAACAAACTGCCTATTACTTTATTTTTGGGACAAAAAATACATGTGTTGTTCTTTAAAACCATTTTTTAGGTTAAGTTTGTAGAGGGATAGGCATGGAATAATAGTTCGATGGTAACACTGTGTTTTGTGTGTTGCCTAATACACTACATGTTGGAATTTACACTAAGTAATTCCAACTGTTCTAATTATCAATTTCGGGACACCCTGTACATATGTATTGGAACCGGCGTAGATGTCGCTGGGTGTCTAACAGTAATGAACCTCTGCGCGCGCAATTTCATTTAAAAAGTACTGCAGTAGCTTTTGCCCTAGGCACTCCTACTATAGAGTGTCTACACTTTGTAGACAGAAACTAGCCCTATGTAAGAGTTTCCAGCTTTACAGCTTGATTGTGAAGTTAGTGCGTTGTTGTTCAAGTTGTGTAACTAACTCAGTTATTCGCCGTGGTCTTTCCTAAAAAAGCCGGTAGTTGGTTCTCTCTCTAACATGTTTAGATTGCCGTGTACATTGCTCAAGAAGCCGGTATATCTTTCTCACTCTCTCTACATCAAATCACAATTACATCCATCGCACGTTATCAATTCTCTCTTCTCTCTATTGAAACATTTATCAAGTTTCTGATACATAGTTTTTCTTTTTCTTTTCATGTAATAATTATTTTATGGTAATCGCTAAGATTACAGTGTTGCCAAATATTGGCAAGAACAATTCATGGTGATAATATTTTCACATGTTTATTTATTTTGTTTTATATGATCAGTTGAAATTAAACTGACTATTTATTGACATCTCAGTAGTTTGTTTAACCTTTCGTGGTCAGCGTAGACAGGATAGTTCACTTAGATGTCAACAACCACCTCCCCAAAAATTATGCAGTCTGCTACTGAAGTTACTGCCCATCTTCGCTCCCCGACACTACACTTAGTATTTTAGTATGAGACTGGCTCTTATTTCTTACTTACCGCACACATAGTTGTAGAAAAATAAATTAATATATATTTTTTGTGTTACAGTGTGCCAATTGTAATCGAGAAGCTTTGGCAGAATGTTCGTTGTGTAGAAGGACGCCTTATTGTTCAACATTTTGTCAAAGAAAGGACTGGGCATCTCATCAGGTAGAATGTGTAAGAGGGGTCTCGACACCCAACGATGCCCAGCAGTCCATTATGCTGATAGTAGAGAGTACGGAACAACAGTGATGTGCTTTTATTTTATTTGTTTTACTTGATACCAAATAATTTATGAATATTAATTATAGACAATTAAAACTTTATATTAAGGTAACATAATATTGTTTTAGAGATTTGGATAATATCCGAAATTGTTTTGACTTTAATTCTATTTGTAATTTCTCTTATTTATTTATTATTTTCACTTTTCTTTTTGTTAATATTGAAGTTGAAAATTTATTTACATAATTTTGAGTATATTTTACTAATTTTCCACATTCCAAACCCTAGGAGTTGAATGAAATGTACTGCGTTTGTGAGAAATTAAATTAAATAATGTTGTTAATTTTATTGATTAGTGTATAAACTGGACTATGTTAAAAAATGTGGAATTTCAGTAAAAATACAAATACACATCTTTCCTTTCTCAGTTCTTGTTCGATTTCATTGTTTTTCTATGATTCTTTATGTTTGGTCCTGTTATAGTTCTGCCTATCTTTTTCTCTCGACCCCCTAATAATGGCAAATCTAATTTAATAAAATTGATTAAAATTAGGTGGTATTTAGGTGCGCAAGTGATAAATTAGGTGCACTAACGATTTTGGAAAAGAACAAAAACTCCGCCAGATTTTAAAAATCTGGCAGATCCTTCCATAATAAAATATTTGTTTATTGCGTAAGAATTAATGGCTGTTAAGATACATCAATGAGTAATCCTAATAATCATATGAATAAATGAAATAAACGGTTTTAATGATTAAAACTAACTTTTCCCGATATGTAACACGCCCTGACCAATGTCCTACCATAAAATTGGTTACTTGTATACACTTCAGAGGCTGTATTATGCTAACGAACCGAAATTTCTCTAAAACTGACCAAAAATGTTGTATATCTGGATTTATAGGACACGTTGAAATGGTTCTGGTGAGCTGAAAATCAATAGAGTTCATCTGTGAGACACTCTGAACCATATCCAGTCATAAAATTGGTCGCTTGTCTACACTCCGGAGGTTGCATTGTGCCAACAACCCGAAATTTCTACAAAAATTACCGAAAATGCGGTACTTTAAGTATCATAGCACTCGTTGTACCGGCTCTTCATCTTCTTATGATGCCTTACAGAAATCCTGCGTTGGCTACCGTCTCTTAGATGTTTCTATCTATTGCAGCTCTTTGTAGTTCTTGAAAGTTCTGTATGCCTGTCCACTGTCGGATATTTCGTAGCCTGGATAATTTTTTTCTACATATCTCTAACTTTCTAGCTGTCTTTAATGTTTTTACATTTCAAGCTGCTATTTTACATATTTCATCTAGTGTAACGGCAGGAAAATAAAACGATTCGTTGTACTCGAAAGTGCGTTTTATTCTGTTCGAAGCAATATCTTTTGACAAAAATGTTTTTAAGATTAAAGTTTTCCTTTCTTTTAAAATACAAACATAAGTAATAAATCTATAAATAGCAGATACCTGAATCGTAGTTTTTAGAAGCTTACAAAGGAGGTGCACACTCTCCCTTCTACAGAACTATTTATACAGGGTGGCATTTTAAATAGAAGCTAGAAGAAATATTATAAATTAGCAGTGATTAAATAACAAAACATAGAATTTCATCACATTCGGCCATCCTGATTTACTTAGACGTCCTCGTCTTCTATTCATTGACTTTTTGATTCCGATACCTGCAACCAAAACAAAATCAAGTAGTTGAAGCTTAATGCAAATTACGTTTTTACTGCTGCATTTTTTATTATAGCCTGCACTTACTTTTTATTATTATTATTTTTTTCAAGTTAATGGTGATTGAAACCATTTTGATTTTATTTTATGCTCTTTAGAGCTCATGTAGCGTTTTACTTGAAGGTACTTAATTTAACTTTCTAACAATTCGTCGGTACTGTTAATACTACTGTCGGATTCGTCTTCGATTATTACGCATGATTTAAATTTTCTCAGTTGGTCAGCCGGTATTGTGCCCTTATACTTTTTATAACCTTTCACGCCCTTTAATGAAGAAATTTCGTAACGATCATTACCCTTAATTTTGGTGATTTTATAAGACCCCCCAAATTCAATGGGTGTTTTTTTTGTAACTTCTTTTCGCGATGTTCCACTGCCGCTCCACAATACCAGATCACCAACTGAGTAAGAAACTGCTGTTTCTCTTTGCTTGTCGAATAATATTTTCATTTTTTTAGCTTGTTTATCCATGTTTGTTTTTGCTATTTTTCGATCATTTATTTTATCTTACATTGTGTTACTAGATTTTTCCAAATCTACATGTTTTGGGGATTCAAAACCGAACATGAGTTTGCACGGAGTAAAACCTGTGCTCACATTTACAGTATTGTTTATACCCCAAACTGCATCTGGAAGTACGGAATACCACTCATTTTCATCATTAACACTGGCATTAATAGCCGATTTAAGAGTCAAATTATACCTTTCCACTTGACCATTAGACCTGGGCGAAGAGATGACATTTAAAATATGTTTAAATTGATATTTTGTTGAAAAATATTAAAATTTTTTGCTAGTAAAGGCTTTACCGCGATCAGAAATAATTCAGCTCCTATGAAATGAATAAAAATCAAGCATGAAAACTGGGATTAACATATTTTTTCAAATATTTTGCTAATAGGAACCAACAGTTTAGCAACTATTGTACTTACTTAATAATAGTTTTGATTTCATGAGTGATTCCTTTGTTTTGGCACCAAACCAGGTGAATTTGGTAATGTAGATGCCAAATTGTTGGTTATTATTATAGTCATCACTCTTTTTGATAAATTCATATATAGATTTCCCACCAATTTTGGAAAATTCATGGACCTAGAAGTTAAATCTAGAGATCAATTCTTTAATTGTAAACAATATAAATTATCTCAGATACAGTGAGCTCCATAATGTCGTTACTAAATGTTTTTGAAAAGTATTCTAGTACATTTGTGCAAGGCACACCATAAGGACTATCGCCTTCTTCATCGAGAATGGTTTTTTCTAATGAAAAAGCAAATGGATCTTCTTTGCCCTTTGATTCATTTTTTTAGTTTTTTCAATGACTTCATTTTCTCTGTTTGCTTGATTACAATCCTTTTCTAGTTGTTCATTATCTTCTTGTGTCACTTCAAGTTCGTTTTCTTCTTGAGTCATATTAAGTTTGTGTTCTCCTTGTGACACTTCTTCATCGTTTTGTGACACTTCGTCATCTCCTTGTGACCCTTCGTCATCTTCATATATTTTACTACTACAGGTACAATCAAGATTCTTGAAAGTCAACATTATTCAAATTTGTAAGAAAAGTATTTGGTGAACTGGTACAAAAAGGCACATCATCTGTAAAATTAATTGGTACTGGTATATTTGTTGATAAACAACTCCATTCAACGTCAGAATCGATGTTTTTTCGGGTACTATTTTAACGTATTCCCATCTTATAGCGCATTTACTTGATTGTGCCAAATCCAACAAAAATGTTGTGCGGTTAGCCTACAAAATAAGTAAAAATATATGGTATGCCATTGAATATAGCTGTCGCGGTGAGTTTCCGAATACTTTGTAACGTGTTTCAACAGATACAACTTCAATTTACCGTGTATCTGGACGCATCTCCTGAGAAACGTGACTTTCTAGACATTCTCTAATTTTGAAAAAATTTCAGAATCCGTATCTAGCACGAATTTAAAAAAAAACTTTACAGTATAAAACATTAACTAACTAACCTGGAAAACCAAAAATTTCTCCGCGGAAACACATATTAACAGTAAAAATTCAATATGAAAAGTGTGAAAATTCTAATATTTAAGTCAAATTTTTTAACGTTGCCAAAGTTGACAATAAAAAAAGAATAATATATCAACTACTGCTTCTTATTTTAAAGGTCTCAGCTGACAAAATTATTCAGCTCAAACCTATTAACTAATCTAGGTGTAAATGATCTAACATTTATGGCTTAAACAGGAAACATATGTTTTAAACATCGCTCCCCAACACATATAAATGAATAGTCTATACACGTATGTGGTATACCTATTTAAGCCCGTATTATAGAATAATGTGGATTTAAATCGCGAGCGAAGCGAGCGCGCCTGTTCCACGTTTCGCAATTTGCGCGCGCGAATTACGAAACGTCGACACGCGCTTTTTTTGCAAACTAACTTCATGGAACAAAACCGAAACTTACATTTTTCGTAACTTCATAAATTTGGCAACGTCGCTAATGTCAGTTGAGGCTGTTGTCAAAGCATAACAAAGAGATACCAAAATAATTTTGAAAAAAACTAGTGTTTATCGTAATGATTCAGTCTACAGTTATCACATATCTATTAAGAACAAATTAAATATTATACTTCGAGAAAATATATGTATATATACAAGAAAATATTAAAAATATCCATTCGAAAAGGGACAAGTTCGAAAAAGAAAATCCTTCTACTGTGCTTGTTAAGTGTTTCCGCAGCAAAATGTGTGGTGCTATGTGTTTGTTAGTAAGTGCCTTACACAATTAGAGAAGAATATTCGACATCTGTGTCAGGTACGTTTTACCCTAATTTTTTTATCTTATATTACAAATTTCTGCATGTAGGCCAATAGTACTGACATATTTCATGGCGTATGTGAAATATCAAATTATCTCCTATATATTTTAAGAAAAATTATATTTTAGAAGCTCGTGTACTCACCAATTCCCAAAATATGTGGATTTCACTGACATGCAGCTAGTTTTAATGACATATCTCGACTAAAATAAGAAGAATCGATCTGACATTCGAATGATTGTTAGTATGGGGAATGATTCCTATGCTAATTTTCAACCCCGTTGGATTGTCAATTGTATTTCATAAGTGGATATAGTGTTTTTCAAGGGTCAATTGTGTCAGTGCCAATTGATTCCCTAATCTTACCATCACCTCCATAACATAAACCTATGGACAGTTTATTATAAACACAAATGTTCATGATTTACCGTTTCCCAAGAAATATTTATTGTCAGCGTTACTAAAAATGGTGTGATTTCGTGATTAGTATCAAAGAATACACCAACAACAAGAAGTGAAACTTCGGCTTTTTGACAATTCATTTTCTGAATGCGCATGTGTGATAGACGCCATTTTTTTATGTGTTTTACGTCAATGTCATTCTCTGTTGTTAAACAAAAATATGCTTTTTATTTGTTTATTTACTTTGATTTTGAACAATACCGTTTAGTAAAAGTAACTAGTTGCACTCTTAGTGAGAAATTATTGTATTTATGATGGGAAGAATAAGCTGTGAAGTTCGTGGATGTCACTCAACAACAGGAGAAAAGATAACTATGTTTGGTTTTCCCAAAGACCCTGTGAGGGAAGAGAAATTGTTTCTATATGTAATGTATTATAGGTATATATTCATTTTTCAATATTTTACATGTTCCTATGAATTGTAAGTTGTGTAAATCTATGTTTTTGTTTGTTAACGTTGATCTGTCCCTCTACATTTAATAACATGTAATGATAATATTATGTACTACAATAAGCTTTCTGCTGACGAGCCCTGCAAAAAACATGTTGAATGAAAATACATAATATTCAATATAAGTTAATAGTTGATTTCTTTTATAGACATGTGAATATAAAAATATACCTACCTTTATTTACTTTTTAGGGTACAGTTATAGTTGGAAGCTTGTAACCGTAGATATTTGTTTGGAAAGACTACAGATGCTTAACAAAAGAATTTATAGGTTGTGTGAACTTCACTTTGAGAAAAAAATTGTTTCCAAAGGAGGATATTCCAAGCGTTTGTTTCAGCTAGCTGCCCCTGCCATATTTCCATGGTTAAAATGCAAGGGAGATATTTTATTGAATCATCCACCAACAAAAATAGTTATTCAGTCTGGTAAATATTAAATTTAAGTAGACATTACAATCAACTGTTATTAATATTTATTTTTTGTCACCTGGCCACAGGATTAATTGATACTTTACCACAGGATGAATTAATACCTTCATGGAATTTGTGTAAGGGAATTATTAATAATTGCAGCTACCTCACCATTACAGCAATACCGACATTCATCTCTTAGGCCTCTGCAATACATACAAGTTACCGTGATGCTTCTCCACTGCTTAGTAAATATAATTATTATTTAGATTCACCTCTGTAAGTCAATATACATCAAAATAGATGGCTTTCTCATACCTAGATAAGTTAGTAAAAAATTAAGTGTTTGCAACTGTGAATTTAACTAGACGAAAGTTTCACCTACAATGTTCAGCCTACCTGTGTCTCACTTAAAAGAATCTTGGTTTTGTTATAAAAAAGAGTATTTTTTATGATTTTGTTATGATAGAGAAATGTTTTTTTTATTTATCCCTTGCTCAATTTGTGGCAGTATTAACTATCAGTCTCTGATATGCTATTAATGTGTAAGAGAATTCTTCTGGTAAAATAGATACTAGAAAACTAAAGTGTCGGATGAATAAAACAACACATTCTCTATAATAAAACCTACTCATACACTTCTGTGTCCATTAATATAGTCTTCCTATATTTTTCTTTTCAGATAATCAACCTTTTAAAATGGACGTTAGGGGGAAGTACTGAGTTACAACCTGTACCTTTACAATCTCCTTCGACTTCAACACAAAGCATGACTTTTGGCACACTACGAAAGCAAACGTCTCTGAACAAAATCCTCTCTATTAGCTGCTTTTAACCAAATTTTAGCTCCAAAAAGTAACCGTACATTTAATATGGGTTTGACCAGTATACAGTTTGGTTTGGTTTACCTATACATCATCCTTGTCCAGTTTTAGAGGGACATCTACAACCACAACATAAGCAAACAAGTCCTCCTTTAGAAGCCATCACAAAAAATTAATCTAGTGCCCCAAGAAATATTGTACAATTATAAATAAAGTAATAGATGACTATTTTACTTATCTAACTGTCCTATACAATTGTAAATGTCCGGTATTATTATTATTATTTAATATATATTGATCATTTCTACACATTTTGTTGCAGACATTAAAATATTTTTTCTATGTGTAAAATATTGAATTATGAATCTGAAAGAGTGTAACTGTTATATCATATCATGGAAATTATACAAATTGTACATTTAAGCACCAACATTATTGTAATTTTATACCATCATGTATATTGAACTTTTTCCTTCTGTAATCTGGTATTCTAAATATATAATCTATATTACTGTTTAGTTTTAATATCTACCCTATCCTACACATACTGCTACTTAAATACATATTTACACATAATGAATTCCAATATGGATATAAGAAAATAAAAATCATTTGATTAAACAATAGCATGTTATTTTTAGTAATAAACTGTTCTTAAAAAACAGAAACTTAAACTATGTATAAAGAAATGCTAAAGCATATTTTTCACGATATAAGCTGAAAATTAATAGAGTTCATCTGTGAGACGCCCTGAGCAATATCCCATCATAAAATTGGTCACTTGTATACACTACGGAGGCTGTATTATGCTAACACACTGAAATTTCTCCAAAAATGTCGTACTTCAAGTATCATGTCACCCGTTGTACTGGCTCTGGTGAGCTGAAAATCAATAGGGCTCTTCTGTGAGATGTCCTGAACAATATTCAATTACAAAATTGGTAACTTGTGGCACTCCAAAGGCTGTATCGGGCTTACATTTTTCATTGACAATTAATACTTTCTCGGAATAACGTTTTGACAATACATTAGTAAACAATTATTTTTTGGAATGTTTGATTTACATTTTTTTCTGCCTGTAAAATAGAAACCTTCACAATTTTGTAACCTTTTTCTCAGTGTAAATTATTAGCTTTCTGTCAACTTCAGTTTTACAAGGTCACGAAATTTTGCCCCCAGAACATCAAACGATTTATGCCGGCTTTCGCTTCTTGTTGTTGGTGTATTCTTTGTTAGTATGTCATGGGACGTTTCTTTTACCAATATAAAAACTTTATGTACATAATAACTCGGTTTTAGCGCTATCAGCCTCTTCTTGTGTCGAGTGGAAGATGGTAATGCAATGGGAAGAGGGATGCATGTTTGTGGGTTTTCGAGGATAACTGTGTGGTGGTTATCGTAAAATTAAGTATTGTGATTAAGATCGTTGTTTTTGATAAACATTAGAATTAAAGTCCTACATAAATCACCGTAGAAGTGCCATCATTTGCATAAATGTGCAATAGTTATACGTATACAGTGTGAAAATTGAGAATTAAGGACTATTCTTGTTAATTTTTTTGTTAATAAAATTGATTACGATTTGTAGTGTAGGTGAATTACTTTATTTTTTGTTCTATTTATACACTATAATACACTTGTTTTGGACTAAAAACTAATTTTTTTGCAAATATATACTTATAAATATAAAAAAATTAAATTTCAGAATTTTGATTAAAGAACTGTTATAAGAAAAACAATGTTTGATGAGCGCCTTCATATTGTTATTTTAAAGTATTCCGTTTGGATTCGTTGTTTTTTGGTCATAAATAAATTATCTGGAAATATTTTGCTTCCTTCACTTCCTAGACAAATCTTATATTTCTCTATTCAAATTTTTTTGAGATTATACCTATAGCATACTGTTACTGTACTATATAGTACTGTTAGTTAAATTGAATCTCCAATTTTTTCTTAATCTTTTTGTCTACAACTATTAATAGATGGTATACTCATATTGTTTGTCTTTAAACTGAAATATTAAAATATTTTTAATGCTTATTACACATTGAACATAATTTTTATATTTCAAATACAGTTATAATGGAGACGGCGATAAATCAACCCGAATTACCTACATCAGAGAGGCCCTAAAGTTCTGGTTCAGCGAGTGGTTGTGATTCTTTTGATTTTAAATCTTTATGCTTTTATTGCGGCAATATTTGTGATTCCCGTCGCAATCGACATCTAATGAGGGTAGTGCAGAAGGAATCTTGTTAAGATCACGTGATTAATGCAGCTAATCGTCGAACTGATCACTTAGGAAAAAATGTGTTGCTCAGATTAGGTGAAATTACTTCACTAGTAAAAGAAGGGGTACGATATCACATAAAATGTAGCAATCACTTCCTTCAAATTGTTCAAGCTGAACGTACCAAATAACCTGCTACAGCTTTGAACAGTACTGCCTTTCAAAAGGTGTGTGACTATATTGAACAAAGTCAAAAATTTGAGTTTTCTTTAGCCGCATTAACCAAGCAAATGGGAGATCAGTGCTTGTCCAACACCTTGCTCTATAACAAATTAAGAAATAAATATGGATCGACTATCTACATTCAACAGGAACGTAGGAAGGCAACAATTATTCGCTACAAATATTATGATTTTGGGGATATGTGTAAGAAATATTATAGGGGGAGGATCTTCTAGAACCAGAGAAACAGACAGTATTAATCGTCGCAGTGGAGTTGTTGAAAAAAGATATCAAAAACCATGACTATTCGAATGACAGCTACCCACCAGGCATAGGCATTCTCGAAGATGTAGAAAATGATATCCCTGAATCAATTTTAACTTTTTTGGGAAATTTATTAGAAGGCGAACAAAAATACCATACAGATTTCTTTAAAATGAGGCGTTCCATCATCGCTCACGCTATAATATCATCTGTTCGTAGGCAGACATTTATATCCACGCTTCAGCTAGCAGTTGGTACTTATATCTACAGGAAGACAGGATCAAAACAAGTTATTGATATTTTGAACAGGATGGGCTACTGTGTTTCATATTATCATTTGGTGAAATTTGAAACGTCCATTGTCTTAAACCCACCAAAAATAAAAATTGAAGAAGGGGTGCACGTTCAACATGTGTTTGACAATACAGACCATAACGTTAATACTCTAGATGGCCATGACACGTTGCACTGCCTGGGTGGTATTGCAATTTACACGCCTGACAATGACGTATCATATGAAGGTCGTATAGAGAGAGTGAAAAAACATAATTCTGCTACGTCTGCAGCAGTTGGAATAAAGAGCAGTATTAAAGCGATACCTTATTCCTATTTAAATGAAAAAGGATTGGAGATGGTTACGTATAGTGACACTACAAAGCTAGCTTTGTCAACTTCAGTATCATTACCATCGGCATACGCTGTGCTTTTATGAGCTAAGGCATTTAATAATTCAAAATTGCCCAGTTGGTTGGGTTTTATGGAAGTTTTATGTGAAAACGAAATGCCTTTAACATCAAGAGTTATATGTCTACCGTTTATTAACGAGCCGCCCTCAAAACCGACTACCATTAACACAGCTTCACATTACACTCTAGCTGAAGCTGAGAAACTGAAACAAAAAGTGTGTTTTGTTACATTTGATCAGCCATTGTACCACAAAGCACATACCATTGTCGCAGAGTCTCAAGAGCATGGAAAATTAACTAATGTAGTGGTGCGGCTTGGTGAGTTTCATTGTTTGATGTCTTATCTTGGCGCTATAGGATATATAATGGATGGAAGTGGCCTCGACAGTCTTTAGCCAATAGTATATGCTCCACAATCTGTTAAACACATGCTTAGTGGCCATGCCTATTTTAGGGCAATACGAGCACCGAGCACATATTTTAACCTTAACTGCTCTCGGTATTGAAATTTGTAATAATGTAGAAAGTGACGAAACTGATGAATATAAAACTTTTCTTGCTTAATTTCTGGAAAATAATATAAATAATTAAATATTGTCGAATGAATCCTACTGTGGCCGAGATGACGGATGATTTTATTGCAGAGTTAAACAGGTTAAAGAATAATGGACCAACTGCACAGTTATGGATACAATATTTTGAACTAATTATAATAGCATTACAGTTTATAGAGGCCGAAAGATTAGGTGATTGGAAATTGCATCTGCAAAGCATCAAAAAAATGATTTTCGCTAGACCAAGAAGTGACCTACCTAATGATTGACTTAATATATGTTAATAGAAAAAAGAAGAAGATGTGATATTACAAATATTAAAGCTTAGATATTATTAGCCCTATGGATAATAATATCTAAGCTTTAATATTTTGTGGGGCATTACCATTGAAACACCGCTCGATCGGTTCCATGATTATTTAATAATAAAGTAAAAATAGTACATCAAATCATAACCAAAACTCAACTACTACTACTCCCCTTGCCGCCAATTCTCCTCTTCTCTTTTATTAAATTCACATGACAGTTGACGTGGCCTCGGATAACGACTTTAGCCAGCTATCAACCCGGAATGACGTAAGTCCTACAGTTCGGCCGTCCTGACATGAGAATCGTCCCGATTCTCGTATCAAGCTCACATAGGATAGGTTTCATAAAAATAACTCATGATATAAAGCTTAAACAAAGAACAACTTATTGCGTGAAAATAAACCAAACAGAAAATCTGCCATAATGGATTTTCGGCTTGATACTTAAATCACTACATAACCACAAACATAACTGACACAAATGCAACAATTTTTGTAGGCATAATAATAAACATAATGGTGGGGTATAAACATAATATTTAGGATCGTAATATTCATGAAACATAACATAACATTCATAGCACATAAGAGCATAATATTCATGAAGCATAGGATCATAATATTCATAACACATAAGTGCATAATATTCATAAATGTGGGAAGTCTCGAAATTTATAAGTAAACAAATAGAATGACATAACTAACGAGACGAAATAAATGCCTTATTCTACAAAGGTACTGACAATTATTGTCATTAATAAAGTTAATTAAAATAAAGAAACAAGATGTAATTCCTAAAACTTCTGTAATTTATATACAGGGAATTAAGTAGCAAATCAAATGAAATTATTTAGTAGAATGACCTATTGTTGATCTCGAAGCCAAAGCTTCATTTGGTCTGGACCAACCACAGTCTGAAATGGTCTTTGAGTAACTTGAAACCCGTCTATATCGGTCACAACATATCTATTGAAATCCAATATTGCCTGGACAACATAAGGTCCTTTAAACTTTGGAATGAGTTTCTTATTCATTCCAGGGGTGGTATCTACATTTTTGATTAACACGTAGTCACCTACATTGTATAACGTTGGGTATTTATGCTTTTTATTATAGGATATTTCATTTGCTTTTTGATTGAGTTCTATTTTTTTACTGGCTTCGTGTCTAAGAGTATTTAAATCTCGATCAAAAATCTGGTTACTTTCCAGATAAAGTCTAAGTGAATCATTTAATTTACCTACTTGCTTAACACCGAACAATAACATACTTGGGGACTCTCCAGTTGATCTACACATTGTATTGTTTATAGCAAATTCTACTTCCCCCAAAACTCTATCCCATGTATCCGTATTATCACATAATTTAGAAAGCATGGGGGTTAATGTGCGATTGACCCTCTCTATCTGACCATTGGCCTGTGGAGTACCTGTAGCAATTAAAATGTGTACAATACCTTCATAATTCAAGAAAGTTGCAAGATCATTTGAAGTATAGCAAGATCCACGATCTGAAATTATTCGCCTTGGTTTACTGTAGCATCTGAAATAATCACTTAAATGATCTATAACTTCTTGGGCATTTGTTGATCTACAGGGGTAAAACCTCACAAATTTAGAAAAAGCGTCTATAATTTCAAATATAAATTTATAACCTTTACTAGTTTTCTCTAGGGGACCATAATGGTCTATGTGGATGGTAGCAAACGGTTCCTCACCTTTTGGTATACTCTGTAGTAAACCTTCTTTCTTCCCACTCATCGGTGAGAACTCTAAACACTTTAGGCAGTTAGAAATGTATTCCTTCACTAACATTTTCATATTAGGAAACCAATATACCTTTTTGATATTGTCGATCACTTTATCCATGCCTACATGACCGATATCATCATGACAGGTACGTATAACATTATTTATCATGCTTTCAGGAACATAAAATAATAGTTTATCTTTTTCTTTCCTGTAAACTAGTCCTTCTTTCATTTCATAAAATTTGTTTTCTTGTTTTTCTAAACTATTACGTATTTCTAATATCTTTGAGTCAAGATCTTGTTTTATACTTAATATTCTCTCAAAACTATTACCATCAACTATTGCAATAACATAACACCTACTCAATGCGTCTACATGTCCCATCCTTTTACCGCTTCTATGTACGATTTCATAGTCATAATTTTGTAAAAACATGGCCCATCTCGAAATTCGCGGGTTAATTGTTTGCTTGCTTAACGTTAAACGGAAACTATCGCAATCTGTGACTATTTTAAATCGAATGCCAAAAAGGTAAACATGGAATCGTTTAATAGCATAAATCGCGGCCAGAGTTTCTAACTCAAAGCTGTGATATTTAGATTCCGCCGGAGAGGTCCTATGACTGTAAAAAGAGACGGGTTTGAATAAACCGTCTTTTTGTTTTTGCAACAATATCGCGCCGAATCCATGACTACTGCCATCGCAATGTAATTCTGTTTCAAGATCAGGAGAGTATACACTTAGGATTGGGTACGTAGATAAAAACGTTTTTAATTTCTCAAAAGATTCAAATTCATCCTGTCCAAATTTAAAAGTTGTATTTTTTCTTAATAAATCATAAAGAGGCTTGGCTACTATGGAAAAATTAGGGATAAACTTTCTAAAATAACTTGCAAGGCTAACAAAACGATGAGCTTCTTTAGTGTTTTTTGGTAATGGATAATTTAATAAAGATTCCACATTTTCAATACTCGGCCTTATGCCACTTTGATTAACCAGATATCCTAAATAAGTGATTTCGTTGAAAAAGAATCTACATTTATCTAGTCTAATTTGTAAACGATATTGCCTAGCTAAATCTAAGACTTCTTTAAAAATTTCAAAATGTTCCTCTAAAGTTTTCGTAGCTATGAGTATATCATCTAAATAAATGAATACTTTATTTTCTCTTATCATATCATTGAAAATAGTTTGAGTAAATCTTCCAAACACTCTAGGGGCATCAGTTAAGCCGAATGGCATTTTCACATATTCAAATTGACCCAATGGTGTTACGAATGAGGTATATTTTATTGAGGATTCAGCCATTTTAATATGGTGAAAACCATTTTTTAAATCCAACGAGGTGTAAAAATTCTTGTTTTTTAAACGATCTAAGTGATCTTCTATTAAAGGCGTAGGAAAATTAGATTTGACTGTTATTTTATTTAATTCTCTATAATCTACGCATAAACGTATATCTCCAGTTTTCTTACGAACTAAAACAATCGGGCTAGAATAAGGTGAATTACTAGGACGGATTATGTTTTCTTTTATTAAATCATCAAGAATTACTTGTAATTTTTGTTTTTCTGTAAAAGCTAATCTTCGGGGCCTAAAAACAATTGGTTGATCATGTTTTAATTTTATTGTCATTTCAAAATCAAAATTTTTATAATCTATTCCAAAATCCTTTTGATAATTTTCATAATAACAACTCTTTATCTGTTTATGTAAGTAGAAAGGCAAATTCGGGTTGATAATCATATTCGTCGATGCACTTTGTGGTTCATCGACATAATTTATATTCATAAGTTCATTTATAAAACATATTTCATCACTTACGAGTTCGGGATCAACATTAGGTTTTTCTACAATCTCTACATTGTTTTTAAAAGTGACAACTAAGTTTGGTTTAGAAATAAAATCTCTTCCTAAAATAGCAGAGTATGACATGGTATTATCAGACACAACATAAAATTTCAAATTAGCATCAATATTATTAATGGATACATCTGTACAAAAGACACCTAAAATTTCTAAAGGGGAACCATTTATACCAGTGAAATTTAAGTTACTTTGAATTTCAGATATAACTAAATTACTCGGAACAAATTTCTGTTTTATCAGACTGATTGGCGAACCACTATCAATCAACGCTATTACACTAAACTGACATAAATCGTTGTTATACTTAGCTGTGTAATCCACGGTGACAGTATATGGCATATTTAATGTGGGTTGTACCACATTCGTAGTACTATCCGGGGAATTCTTATCAGGACATTCGTGACTTCTGTGGCCCATCTTGCCACAAGAAAAACAGGAACCTCTTAGCCTGGGTGGCTTTGGACAACTATTCACTTTATGGCCCTCCTGATTACAATTAAAACATTTTACGGTGCGGTTTGATGTACCAGAGGTAGATGGTCGACTGCTTATTGAATGACTGCGATTTGTTGAAAAGCTACGAAACTGATTCATTGGTTTATTGAAATTATTGTTATCTCGTGTACTCTCTTTTGCTACGTTGTTCATTCCACTGAACAAATCTTCAAGGGATCTAATTTCATGTAACATCATTCGGGCTTGACTCTGAAGCATTTTATTATCAAATCCATCGATTATATAATGGATCAATTCATATTCTGACATGCCAGCATTATTGCCAAGAGTAACTTTATCATGGAAATAAATGCTAAATTTTTCACCTACCTTCCATCTTCTTCTTTCAAAATTTTTACGCAATATCACTAGATCTTGATGGCAAGAAAACATTTTCTTTAACTCGTCTCTTAAACTGACCCAATTCATCATAACGTGGTCTAATTTCGAATTATACCAATCTTTGGCATTGCCTATAAGTTTTCCAATCACTATTACCTGCATAATATCATCGGGGACCTGATATACTTCTTGCACAGCTGATATTCGTTCTAACCAAATCGTAACTTCTAAATTTTCACCAGAAAATTCGGGCAGCAAGTTCGCAATTTCTTTATTTGAAAAGTTTTTAGCCACTGTTTGTTCCGTAGGGGCCGGGGGCCTCCTCTGTTGGTCTTGATATAATATAAGTGCCCTTACTGTGGATTGTATCAAATCTTCCACGGTAATGTTACCTTGAATTTGAGGTGATATGCCGGTCGGGGCTTCTTCATCTCTGTTTTCCGTTGGTTGTACTGATTCGTTTCTTGAGCTTGAGCCAATCCCACTTCTGAGCTGTGGGGCATTACCATTGAAACACCGCTCGATCGGTTCCATGATTATTTAATAATAAAGTAAAAATAGTACATCAAATCATAACCAAAACTCAACTACTACTACTCCCCTTGCCGCCAATTCTCCTCTTCTCTTTTATTAAATTCACATGACAGTTGACGTGGCCTCGGATAACGACTTTAGCCAGCTATCAACCCGGAATGACGTAAGTCCTACAATTTGTAATATCATATCTTCTTGTCTTTTCTATTAACATATATTAAGGCAATCACTAAGAATGTCACTTCTTGGCCTAACCAAAATAATTATTAAACATCAGATAGGCATCGAATGAAATGTAACTTCTGTCATTCTGACGATGATATTTTATATCGAAACAATTGTCAATTTTCTTAGAGTTTTTAATATATTGTGGAATTATCTAGAAACTTTAAATTTCATCTAAAACAGTAAAATTTAATAAAGTTTGCACTTAGGCGATTTTACGTTGTCAAAACCACCTTACTTCAAAAATTTTGATGTCATTCCACTTTAATATTGCATGGCAGTACCTCTTCTGAATTTATAGTAGATTTTGTATGGTTGTATAGGTTTCCTGTGGCTGCACAACCAACTGTAGCAACAGTCGCTGCAAATGTAAGAAATCTGGCATCTCTTGTTCAAGATATTGTAAAAATTGCAGCGGTATTAGCTGTACAAATATCCAACAAGTAAGAATTGATTTTTTCGAAGATAATGACGTCGACAGCTACGATGAGCCAGATTTTCAAGAAAATCAAGAGGACACAGAGAGTGATATTGTAAATAGCGAAAAAATTTCAAACATTTACAATTAAAAATACCACTGGAACTTTTCCACAGAACAAAAGCGATTTACAATTAAATAGATAAAATGCATCACATTTATCTTTAATTTGTAGTTAACCTTCACATAATGTGTCAAATGTTTATTGTGATGAGTTTAACTTATATTAAAAAATGTATTCTCTATATTTTTATGTTTTGCAAATCAGCACTTTTCACTGAAACACGTTATTACGATTGTGGTATATTAACTAATATCTTTGTATATATAAATATTAAAATGTTTATTGAACAAAGACCAAAAAAGTGGTTTATCATAAAATTTCTTCTAAAATATAGGAAATATTGTCATGTTAAAGGAAATAACAATTGTACACATGTTTGTACTATTACTTTATTTAATTTTGCAATACTATTAAATATTTGTAGTAGATATTTATTATCAATTATTACAATTACTCGTATTCTTTCTACTCATTATACACTTCATAATATAATAATACATGTCGAAAATATGAATATTAACCAACTCCTGATATGTCTGTATTACTTTTTCATGCACACTCCCAACGCCGCTAATCACATCATTTCTGCGAGGCATGTCACGGCTGGAAGCGTAACCACCAGCGATCGATTAGAGGGTTGAAAATTGTTAGAAACTAATAATATTTAACGACATTCCTGTTATTGATAGAAGAAAATTGATTTAACGTTTCTGAAGCAGAATTTTTTTCTCTGCAACTTTTATTTAAAACGTTTCATCAGAATTCTTTTAATTCTCGATATATTGCGATTTTTATTATTTTATGATGATTTTCAACCCCTTCCCCGGGGGTGAATCTAAAAATTTCTTCAGATCTGAATTAGATCAGATAAGAAGCTACAGTATTTTATACATCACATCGTCTCAGCAAAAATCAGTTCACTTTCGTTGGTTTTAATTGGACTATGATCTTTTTACAAGTGATAATTTAGTAAAAGATAGTAACGTTCGCGTACATAAATCGGTAATATCAGTGAAAACATCACCAAGAAAACGGAAAATTAAAGGTACGTTTAAACATAAGCACTATAAAAAAAACCGGTAGTCAATCTAAAATTTCCATTGAGAAAAAACAAACACTATCACAAGAAGTGACGCGAATACGGACACAAGTGGAGAACTAGGGCCTTCAGCCATTACAGAATCTAATATTAATTTCGGTAATTACTGTGACGAATTAAAACGAATAAAAAGTAAAACGCAACAATTATGAAATAAAAATAGTTTACATTGACAACGAACCGTCAAGACAAGAGAAAACGAACTACCAAAACATTTTGCCTTCCATTAATATTTCCAAACAGTGTTTGGACGCAGTAAACACACAAATTTTAACGGAAGCTATAATCTCGGCCTCCGACAATAAAAAGACTAGAACATAAAGAAGAGTGTCGCGTAAACGACAACGCGACGCCGGTTACTAAAGGAAACAAAAAGTGTCTAGAAAATAACACCGAAAACAAGTGTCTAGTATCTGCACAAAATAATAAGTGTTTGGAAACCCCTGACAAAAACTGGATAGTAAACTGGGAAATATTCATAGAAAGTGACAAAATTGCCACACCCAACTTAACTAGTGTCGTGGTAACGATACAAACCTCACTTCTACACCACTTTACACCAAAATCAACGAGTATAACCAGTGCAATATGGAAGAAGACACCATAGGTCCAAATTTTACGCATAATACATCAGACAACCACAGAATAACATACTACACACCACGGTACAAGCAATAGTACATAAATCTGCCAACTTATCTTGGGCACTAGAAAAAGAAATTGAGGAAAAATTGTAAAAAGATAGTTTCACCTCACAATACGAAACAGTTAACAAAAACAATAAACAAATTAACGCAAGACAATTGTACCTTACTAAGAATAACTCCAATCAAGTCTTTAATGCAATAACAGTTCTCCCAATGAACACCATTGAATACGATTTTCAAATTCCTATAAAAGTGTCTCTTAGTCAAACATCAAGAAATCGCGATCCAATACCGACACACAACAATTACGACTCATTGTCTGAAATGTCAGATAACGAAAAAAAAACGATGGAAAAAAACAATAACAACATAAAAAAAGCGAAAAAAAATCCATTTCCGCAAATTAAACAATGTCGATTTCTCCACCGACGAAGAAGATACTACGCCACAAGATCCTAAAAGATCCAAAACAGTCACCAACAAACCAAAAAAAGTACCTGTATTTAAAAGGATTAAGAGGTATGCAGATTTACGAAGATATGCTTAATACCCTTGGTGATCAATGTCCTTCGTATCCGACCGTGAAAAATTGGACTGCAAGTTTCAAAAGAGGTAAAGTTTCCATTGAAGATGATGACCGATTGGGAAGGCCAGTTTCTGTGTCAGTCCCCGAAAATATCGATGCAGTTCATGACATGATTTTGTCAGACCGTCGAATTGGGCTAAAACGGATATCTGAAGCACTGAATATTTCATACGAACGCGTTCATCATATAGTTCACGTCAATTTGGACATGAGAAAAATTGCTACAAAATGAATCCCCAAATGTTTGAATGTTGACCAAAAGCGTGCAAGGGTAGAAGCATCGCGTTCGATCTGTGCTCGATTTGAAAACGATGTAGACTTCTTAAACTAAATTATTACTATAGATGAGACTTGGGTACATTTCTACGATCCAGAAATAAAGCAACAATCGATGGAATGGCAACACTTTGGTTCTCCAAGACCTAAGAAGTTTCGTGTCCAAAAACCTGCTGGAAAAGTTCTTGCTTCAGTTTTTTGAGATTGCCATGGAGTAATCATGATTGATTTTTTGGATAAGGGTAGGACATTAACTGGAGATTACTATTCGACATTACTGACCACTCTACGGGAAAAAATTAAAGAGAAAAGACGCGGAAAGCTATCTAAAGGTGTTTTGTTTTTGCAGGACAACGCCCCTGAACACAAATCTCATGTTCCTATGCAAAAAATTCGTGATTTAGGGTTTGAATTACTAAAACACCCCTCTTATTCACCAGATTTGGCTTCGTCCGACTATCATCTCTTTCCTCAGCTGAAAAAATGTTTAAAAGGGCGTACATTTTCTTCCAACGAGGAGGTAATAAAATCTGTGGAGGTCTGGTTTGCAGAGCAAGAAGAATTTTTTTTTAATGATCTAGAGACGTTGCAGGTTCGCTGTAATAAATGTATCCAATTAAGAGGAGAATATGAGTAATAAAATATTTTAACATTGAAATTTTGTTTGGTTCTATAGTAGGCTAAGAATTTTTCAATATATCCTCGTAACCTTAGGCTAGGAAAGAGAGGGGACTCGTAACGCTGAAGGACTAAACTTTTTATTTTATAAATTAATCTTTATACATGGGAAATTTAAAAATAAAACTATATTGATTTATTTAACTTATATCAAAATTGTAGGCATTAGTAATTAGTAATTATGATCTTTTGGGGTTAGGAATTCCGAGAAACTGAACAATAAATTCGTTAATTTTCAATGAAAAAGTTTCGTAATGTCTTTTCTACTAACATAATTGAATTTATTATGAAATACGTTTTAACTCACAAGTGGGGTTTTATGATTAAAAGCTTATTTTTTAAGATATAAAGAAAAAAGTAGCTACCAAAAAAATAAGTTAGGAGTAACTTACCTATGAAACGAAATTTCAGGTTCTTTCTTTCTGCTAGAACTCTTACACTGGTAATCACAACAATTAACTATCTTAACAAAATCAAAAGTCCACTTTAAAATCACTTCAATCGCAAAAAACTTTTAGGTGTTCACCATAGCGTTGACCACCAAAAAATGGCGTCGGCTTTGAAATATGCATCAAACCGTCACCACAGCTTGCATAGAGAGTTACGCGTCCCCTCTCTTTCCTAGTCTAAACTGGTAACAATGCAACCAAAGTTGGTTTTAAGTAAGCAAAAATTTCAAAGTGAAGATAATGTTCCCTATAAGGAATTAATTGAATGTTTAATGTACATTATGCTAGGTTCTAGGCCACACTTAACCAATTTGTTACCAGAAATTTTCAGTATTCTCTTATTTAAATTTCTGACAATTGCCATGTGTTTGACCACACGCTGGTACTGGTCAGCGTTTTAAAATATTTTGTTCGGTCCAATTTTTTTTTGTTTATGCTAGGTAATTATGACAGCAAGTATTTCAGGTAGTTACGGGTGAAACAAGGTAAAGGTAAATAAAAAATGGTATTTTTGAATTTCAAGTATTTATTTGAGTAAAAAAAATACATGAAAAGATAGTGAACGGGAAGTAAATTATTCAAGTCTTTGCTTCTTTTGTGGTGGCTTTGTACGTGTGGCGCAGCGTTCTAAATAAAATTGTTTTCGTGGAACAATTTGAAGCAATTCTCTGAGTGTAGGTGGACGTTGCACTTCTCACATTTGAATACAGTGGCTTTTGGTGTACACACAATGCAAAGACGACGATTATTGGTTTTTAATGGAACGTGCAAGCCGTTTACTCTCGGTAGCTTTGGTTGCACATAATCGGTGTCAGAATCGCCTGTCGTTGCATCCTCAGTTTCGGCCATAACTTCTTCCGACTTGGTCACCGCATTTTTGAAGTCAAGCTGTGACACATGTTTCACGTTTTTCGAAGCCGTTATTAAGCAATGCAACTTCCATGCATTGACAACAGAACTGTCCAAACATTGGACCCAAAGCAGCCACCACCACTTCTTGCCACGAATGCCGATACGGTAATTGGCGACTCCATTGTCGTGTAGGTCTACGCCGCCCATATGCTTGTTGTAATTGTTGAATGCGAGGGGTTGTTGAATACCAACTTTTTCCTTCTTTTCTTTGCTGTAACATTGCACTGTTACCATTGGATCGATTGCATCGTAGTTTGTTGCGATGGTAACTTCAGAGTTATCCATCCAACGAATAACCATCATGTCATTTACCTTGTCGTATGCATAGTCGATTTCGTGCTTTTTCAAGTCTTTCTTCCCAATTTTCAAAGGTGCGCCGTCAATACGATTGGAACGAACAGTGCAGGTTGCGCAGAAGCCCATCTCTTCCAGCAAGCACATCAAGTAATGGGAAGTAAAGAAATTGTCAAAGTGGACCGTGTGTTCACTGGATGCTCACAATGGCTCAAGAGTTCTATTACTACGGTTGCACCGAGCCCCAAACTATTTTGGAAATGCTGGATGCACCGGCATATGGGATAAACTGAAACATATAACCAGTGTGCGAACAGATAGCCCACAATTTATATCCTAAATCAATCGGTTTTCCACGTATGAACATTTTCGCTGAATGACGGCCGAAGTAGGGAACCATCGTCTCGTCAATCAATAAATGTTCCGCAAAAATACCAAACTGTGCGTAACGTTTATTGAGCATGTCAAACAATGGTCGAATCTTCGCGAACTTATCAAAAATATTCAAATTGTCGCCGATATGAAAGTTCGCTTTCAATTTCTTGAAAATGTTCCGCGACATTGTTTGACGAATCAATGTGGTTTGTGCGACATTGTGATACCCAGAAAATAGAAGAATTCCTGTTAAACATGGTAGCAGATATTTGTCTCACATTTTGGCGATATTGTGTTGGGCAGCATAACGATTTGTTTCATCTACCAGTCTAGTAATTACATCATCGTCAAAGAATAAATGGAATAATTCAAATGGGTTTTAATTACCTGTCAACAAAATTTTTTTAATAAGATATGTATACAGGGTGTCCCAATATTTTTTTACAGGCTGTAACTCATGAATTAACGAATATGTTTATTTGAAAATTGGGTAATGTTTTTGGGCCCTACAGTAATTTCATCCGAGGTGTACGGGGTATCTGTGACGTCATCATAGACGCAGGGACATCATCGCAAATATAAAAATTCAATGGAAGGGGGGATCAAACTTAGCTCAAATGAAAGAGCTTTTTATTTCAAATTCAACAGTGTATCACAGTGAGGATAGTCAAGTGAATAATTATACAAAATTTTCAGTATAATGTTTATTTCCAACAGTAACCAGAATAATTCGACTTTTCGGCGATTTTATGAAAGATGTTCAAAATGGCCTCCGTTTGCAACAACACAAGCATCGAACCGTCTAAGTAGTTCACGTGTACATGCCGCATATATCATTTCTTGCGTAAGGTTATTACAAGCTTGTCTAATTTTATTTTATAAATCGTTCGTGTCTACAGGTTTTTCATTATAAACAAGCTCTTTTATCCCGATACAAAAAAATCTGGGTGTCACAGCACCGGCGATCGTGGGGGCCATTGAAAGCGTGCATGAGTTCCAATCCATTTGTTTGGAAATCTAGCATTAAGATAATTTACCACAATACCTCTATTAAGTGGGGGTGCGCCATCTTGCTGCCATATCATATCTCTTCTTTCATTCAAAGGAATATTCTCCAGTAACGCAGGTAGGTAATTTTCTAGAAAATTTAAATATCTCTGACCATTCAGAAAAATATGGGCCTACTAACCGACCATTGAATAATCAGCACCAAACATTAACTTCCCATCTGGTTTGAAAGCGAGTTTCCCTTACCCACCGCGGATTCTCCACTGAGTTATGGCGATTCACGACGCCATTATTATGGAAACGCGCTTCGTCATTCCACAAAATTTTACTCAACACTTGCATGATGTCGATAAAGGTTAATCTCCGATCTAGATCGGTGGGTCGCAACTCATGAGTCAAACGCAATTTAAATGGATGGTAATTGTGGGTTTTTAAAATTCTATGAACTGAACTTGAAGAAAAGCCAATTTCTGCAGCAATGGTTCGGATGGAAACGTGGGGATTAACCGCTACATATGCTAAAACATTCACCATATTCTGTTCGGTCAGCATTGGTTTGTTATGATTACTATGCTTTGAGTTTGGAAATGAAGATCTTCTCTTTAACCATAGCAAAAGTCATATGAGAAGGTGTTCTTCTTTCGGGAAAACGCTCCTAGTATAAAGCTTGAGCATTTCGAGAATTCATCCTACACTCACCATAGATTAGCAACATATCTACATATTCATTCGGTGTGAATAGGAATGGCATTTTTACTTCGGAGTTTTCACACGATGTATTGTTTTAAAACGGTAGGGGAAAGGCGGGTAAGATGACGAAGTCGCTAAGATGACGAATTGGGGATTTCTTCTACGGGAATATAGATACCGCGATCCGCGCAATGTTTGTAGGTAGGGAAAGCGACAAAACAGCTGTGGGCAAATTTCAGACGATGTTAGTTCCAGCGGCAGTTAGTTACAATCCTTTGTCTATATTGGTTGTGTGTGTTGTTATAATTTCGATACTGAACAAAATAAGGCCGTGTGTCCACGAAGTAAGTTATTTATTTATCTGAATTTTTTTATGATGATTGAAAATTGTTAGTTATAGCACAAATTAGTTGAAATATGAATATAATTAGCGTACATTGAATTAGGAAATTTTAAAACTTACCCACGTGTTGTTTCTAAGATAATGAATACTGGTTGTTGCTAAGTTGACGACTTCGTCATCTTAGATGCAAGCTAAATTTTTAAAACTTAAATAATTTTAGTGCTTATGTTATGACGTAAACCATTGGTAAATATATAAGAAAGTCAACTAGACAAACATGAAGCAATGACTCGATGAGGGCAGCAATGAAAGCAGTTACAGATAATAATTTAAGCACAAATTCAGCTGCAAAACACTCAATTCCAGAACCAACTCTAAGGCGATATCTTAAAAAGCATAGCGATGAGGTAAGTTGACATAGACCCGCAATTTTGAGGATAAAACAGGGTGTTTCTTTTACAGAATTTCCCACGAAATGCTGGTCGATTCAAACCGACATTCACAGATAACCAATTATTAGAATTAAAAGATTACATAACACAAATAGATCAGAGAGCATTTGGTTTAACAAAAAACAGTTCAGTTCAATTGTTTTTGATTATGCAGTTCATCATGGGGTTGCCCACAGATTAAATACAAATAAGAAAAAAGCTGGAAGAGCTTTTTGCGAAGAATTCATGAAAAATTTCAAAATTTCGTTGCGAACTCCAGAATCAACTTCGGTTGCTCGATTAATGGCATTCAATAAAGAGAATGTTAATAAGTTTTTTACCGTACTTAAGGAAGTAAAGCAAAAGCATGGGTTTTCTGCCAACTGTATTTATAATTGTGACGAAACTGGTATTTCTACCGTTCCAACCAAAACTTCAATAATACTAACACCCACAGGAACCCGTAGGGTTGTAAAATTGTCCTCCGGTGAGAGGGGAAGCAACGTAACAGCTCTATGCTGTATTAGTGCGACAGGAACGTATATTCCTCCATTATTAATATTCCCTAGGGAATGCAACCAAGTTATTTAAATGGAGCTCCTCCAGGTACCATTGGATTAGCTCATGAAAGCGGATGGATGACCACGGAGAATTTCACGAAATTCCTACAACATTTTATTCACCATGTAACCCCAGGAAAAGATAAGCCAGTACTTTTACTGATGGATAACTATGCGACACACATTAGTCTAGATAGTATCAATTTATGCCGAAAACATAACATTACTTTACTGGGCTTTCCACCTCATACGAGTCACCGAATGCAGCCGCTAGATGTCTCATTTAATGGGCCACTTAAAACAGCTTACAGCATTGTCTAACCAGTAATCCGGGAACAACAATCAGATTACAAGAAATTGGCTCTCTTTTCGCAAAGGCTTATTTGAAAGCAGCAACAGTTGCAAATGCTGTAAACGGGTTCAAAGCAACGGGAATAGAACCACTTGATTCAGATGTTTTCTCAGAAATTGACTTTGCACCCGCTAATACTACTGATAAGCTCCCTGTGACTACACCCTCAACAACACCTCAATCTGTTATACCAGAAGTTTTGTCTAAATCAGACCTATCAACCGATGTCCCAACAATTGATGGTGATTTGGATGCTGCACCTTCTACAGTAGTTCAACTAATTCCATCAACATCTAGGATTTCAACAGTCGAAAATTCTCAACAATTTATAAAAAATTTACCGTCTTCATCTCTTACGTTCACCACCAAACAATTTTATTCTAAATTCACAGGCCTTCCACCATTACCAGTTGCAGAAGTCAAAATTACAAAACAAAGTAAGTCAAAAGTGCCATCGCTAATAATTTCAAGCACACCAGTAAAGACTGCTTTGGAGAGAGTAGCAGAGGAAAATCTAGATAAATAGAGAAAATAGATAGAATGAAATGAGAAAAAGAAGAAAGTAAATGAACTTAAACAAGACAAATGCCGTAACCGAAAATTAAAAAGCAACAGAATAAAGCCAAAATACAAGAGAAAAAAAGGAAAAAGCAAAAAAATTCAAGAAAAGGAGTCAGCAGTAGTAGTGGTAAAGCGCAAAATAAATTTTAGCTCAGATTCTTCAGACTCATCAGTTACAGTTGAATTTATTGACAGTGATGACGACAACGATCCATTAATTTTAGAAAATGAGAAAAACTGTATCATCTGTGACGATTCAGGCAAAGATAATGAACTCTGGTTTCAGTGTATTAAGCTTAATACTCACTTAGGCGAAATTCGCGTTTTTTGACATAATGTGTCAAATCCAGACTGTTGTCGCACATTCGCGTATTTCATCCATACTCACATATGCGAAATTCGCCAACGCGAAAGTGCGGATAAATCGCAAAAAAGTTGAAATGATTTTAACTATTTTGCGATTTTCTGTCATTACTGTCATTTTTTGATGGTTTGTGCAGATCATAAATTTATTCTTGAGAGATATTAGGTTTGTGTACATACTACACTACAATATCTTCGTAAATCATTGTTGTCATGACAAGCATCCATGACTGTTTCCTTTTTATGAAAATTGCTCAAACACAAACAAATAATAATAAAAATGCTAGGTTATGTTATTTCTATTGATTTGTGACAAACGATACTTTTAAAAATCGCAGAATAGTTAAAATTTCCCGCCGCGAATATTTTTAAATCTGGATTTGACACATTATGTCAAAAAACGCGAATTTCGCCTAAGTGAGTATTAAGCTTTAAGTGTCTTAAATGAGCTCATGCAGATTGTACTGGCCTTGACCAAAAAGAGGCGAAACGAAAACTTTTTGTGACTTTTGCAGTTAGACATTCTATTCAGTTGTTTGATAGTTTTTATTTGTTGATAAATTCGGTTTTATTTCTTGTTTTACCAATGTGTATTTTATTTTTTATTATTATAAAGGCAGAACTCATTTTTTATTAATATTGTTTTGTTACTAACTACTTCGCCAACTTACCATCGACTAAACGTCATCTTGGCAACAGGTGAGTCTAAGATGACGAATTTGACATTTTTTTAAAAAAATATCAAAATATAATATTTATCCACATTATTTACAATATTTGTATAATAATGTATAAAATACCAATACACAAAATATAGTTTGTATACAACTACGAAGTTAAAAGTAATCAAGCAGTAAACCTAAGGTCGTCATCTTACCCGCCTTTCCCCTACTAGGGTATTTAGAAAGTGACAACAATCAATGTGACATTAGATTTTATTATATCAATCAAAAAGCGATTAAGGTAGAACTCCAACGCCAACTGTTTTCTTTAGCTTTCATAAAAGTTAGTTAAAAAGTAAAAATAGGCCTATCTGAAGTGAATCGGGACATGATAATTGCGGCATTTAAACGATCACTAGTTATTTTTGCTAATAAACAATAAATTGAAAATTTGGTATAATTATCTACTCGAGTACCCTCACTGTGATACACTGTTGAATTTGAAATAAAAAGCTCTTTCATTTGAGCTAAGTTTGATACCCCTTCTATTGATTTTTTTTTCATTACGATGATGTCCCTGCTTTTATGATGACGTCACAGATATACCTCGGATGAAATTACTGTAGATCCCAAAAAAACATTACCCAATTTTCAAATAAACCTATTCGTTAATTTCAGAGTTACAGTCTGTGAAAAATCTTGGGACACCCTGTATACGAAATATATATATTCGTTATATTACATATAGCTTCGAGCATTGGTTTTTGCTTTTCAGTTATCAATGGCTCATGTACGGGTTTAATATCATAGGCAATTCTATTGGTTTTTGACCATTTTGGTTTGAAATAGGTTGCTGGACGATATTTCTGTTTGGGTTGCTCTTTTGACGTTAATTGTTGCGGTTCTCTTGACGTTGGTGGTTCTCTTTTTCAACTCTGCCCCTTCCGGAGCAGCATAATCTGCAGTAGCGGATTCGTAAATAACTTCAATTATGCCTATAAATACACACACGCACATAATTACCAACTTAAAACAAAAAATAATAACTGCTATTTCGGTCAACGGGCTCACATCGGAAATAATATTCGTTGATATTTCGTCATCATCTATCGTTTTACAATCAGAATCGCCGGGAGCATTATCGGAAGGCAAACATTTTCAATTGCAGATGCTTTCTCATCTTCATGGTCACGTCCATCATCGCTAAAATTGTCGATTATATCTTGCAGTTCTGTAGTTGTGAGGTAATTTCGGCTAAACATTTCACTGTTATTTACAATTTAATTCAAATATAGTAATGTATGTATGTTAACACAAAGAAAACATTTACTCTATACAAAAAACATGCTGCTACTGAAACTGGTCAAAAGCATAACACGCCAACGACTCTCGCGTGTTTCTGCGAAAAGGTGGATGCAGTTACTATTTAACTGGTATTTACGCTGGTCTACCATCAGTTCAGTACCATCGTGTGGTCAAACACACGCCAATGTTTGCAGAGACCTGTGTGTGGATAAAGTGGACTTATTTCCTTATTTGGTCGTTTGCCAACACAAGTAATGGCGAATATAATAATTTTTATATAAACTTCTGTTTTTTTGTAATTAATTTAAAATAAGTCTATTTATGGATACTTTTTAAACACCCCCTTTGTGAAGATGGGGGCTGGCGAAAATTTTCCGGAAATATTTTTTTGTTTGTTAATAGACTAACCCTCCATACATATAATTATAAACATTTATCTAATTTTCATATTTAGTCTAATTTGAGTAATGCTAAACATGTGCTTGAACACACGCCGATAAAGGCCGCTTGACATGAAGCAATACTACCTGCAATGCAAGGCAAGACTCAATATTTCTTGATCGCAAGCATGCGCAGATGAAGCTCAGCTGATAGATCTCGGAATTGCCACTTTATAGGTTTGGGGCCATTTCTATTGCATGCAAGTTGCAATTCTAGGGAGAAATCTAATTACTTTTAGTTTAACAACCAATAAAATGTCAGTCAAATCACTTGATCATAAAATACGGACGACGCGTCCGTTTTCTGTGCACTTGCTTGACTGTAGCACTTCTTGTTGATTCGTGATTTTTGTTAATGCCATTTTTTTTAAAGTTTTTTATTTGCCTTGCATAATGTCAAACAACGTGCAAAATTCATCACATGCAATATTTTGACCTTGCAATAAATTTGTCAAGCGGCCTTAAGAAATTTGTTAAGCTTTTCTATCTCCTACTTCACTCAATTTCAAAATAACTATACAATTGAACACTGGAATCACTAGAAAGGTATATTAAGGTAATTGACTGTCTCGACCCTTACTTCGTGGAATATGCTCATATTAGTGTTTTTAAATGAAACTCAAGGTCTCTAGTTAATTCCACAATATAATACAAGTTATTGAAAATTCTAAACAATTGTCAATTTTTTAGAATTTTCAATAACTTGTATTATATTGTGGAATTAACTAGAGGCCTTGAGTTTCATTTAAAAACACGTATATTAAGGTATTCAAAGAAAACAGAAAATGCTTGTTTAAGATTTATTAAAAAATACATGGTCAGCTGAAAACAATTGTACACTCTGGCTGTGCAAACGATATCAACGACAGAAAAAGTATTTCTGGATTTATTTCAAAGTTAAATAATAAAATTATTTGTTGGAAGAGTAAGAAACAAAATATTGTCACTTTATCAAGCACTGAATCACAATATTTAGCACTATCATATTGAATTACTGAACGTGTGTTTATATTACAATTGTTAAAAGAAGCGTTTAATTATAACGTGTATCCTATAAAAATATTTGAAGACAGTCAGTCTTGTATTAAAATATCAAACACTTTGGAAACAAAAAGATCTAAACATATTGACACAAAATACCATTATGTAATGTCTGGTAAAATCAAACGATTGTTTATACCAAGTAATGAACAAGTTGCTGACATGTTCACTAAAACACTGCCTGCGATTAAGTTTAAAATTTTTAGACAGAACTTGAATTTGTCAGATTTTTGATTACTTTCATTTTATATGAGTAGTGTAGAATTGAAGGGGGGTGTTGATATACTCAATTCTACTAATCACCAAAACATGCCTAATTGTGATGTTCGTACTAGTCAATCTGTGTGACAGTTGACAGCCCGTTTTTTATGGCGTAAAAAGGTTGTTTCAGCGTTGTATAATAAGTTAGACATGTTTTTTTATTCACCGGTAAATCAACCAACTACGTTTTTATATTCATTGGTGGATTTCAGATTGAAGAAATGACACACTCATTTATTACTGTTGCATCAACCAAAATTGCAAACAATTACACCGCTGTTTCGAGGTGGTGCATTAATTTGGTGGTTTATAGAATTACGGCTTAACCTCAAAAAACATTCATATTATTTCATCCTCGGAGCTATCAGATGAACTGCTACTCCGAGACCAGGAGGCTAAAATAACTACAACACTTTTCAAGTATTTTCATTCGTTTCGTTAATTTTTGCTAATAGCTACAATCAATTTAAAAATCGATTGTCAGTTGTCAGATATAATTATGTATATAACAACTGTGTTTTTTGTGTGCCATTGGTGACTCCAAGATATCGGTGCAGCAGAGACTGTCGTCAGTCAACCAATGGTGAATAAATGATGTAAAAAAACGTGACTATTATATTAATAAAAACCATTTTTGAGCTCAGTTGTGCTAATTACTGTTACCATACCGTTATTTTCCACTGGTAATTCAACAATAATTACCTTATGACTTGTATTAATATTACACCAGGTTTATAGACTTTATCTTGATATTCCAAATTATCAAATTTTAATTATTATTTTGTGTAAAATAATTTCTAATTGGTGAATATATTGTTTATTCTATTGTAATATGTATAACTCCTCAGATTATTGATGGTGTATGCTGTTAGGTGAGCTAAAGTCTTATGTAACATTTGAAGATACTGCAAATTTATGAAATGTGATTGTTTTTCTCCTACATGGCAAAAGTATGTTTCAATATAAAATGATTGTTTGATGCTCATGTGGTGTAAACGTTTTCATACAAATATCAGGTTTGTATGGATTTCTTCTGTTTGACTAAGCAAATGTATTACTACTTTTCCTTGCAAAAGATTTCAAAAAAATATTACATTTGATGGCTTTTCTCTGTGTGAGTACGCAAATGTGCAGTTAAACATCTTTTCTCTGCAAAAGATTTTAAACGAATGTTACATTTCAATGGCTTTTCCCCTGTGTGAGTAGGCAAATGTTTAGTTAAATATCTGTTCTCTGCAAAAGATTTCAAACAAATGTTACATTTGAATGGCTTTTCTCCTGTGTGAGCACGCAAATGTATAGTTAAATTAGTTTTGGCTGCAAAAAATTTCAAACAAATGTTACATTTGAAAGGCTTTTCTCCTGTATGAGTACGCAAATGTTTAGTTAAATATATTTTCTCTGCAAAAGATTTCAAACAAATGTTACAGTTGAAGGGCTTTTCTCCTGTGTGAGTACGCAAATGTGTAGTTAAATTAGTTTTGGCTGCAAAAAACTTCAAACAAATGTTACATTTGAAAGGCTTCTCTCCTGTGTGAGTACGCAAATGTGAAGTTAAAGTAGTTTTGACTGCAAAAGATTTCAAACAAATGTTACATTTGAAAGGCATTTCTCCTGTGTGAGTACGCAAATGAGTAGTTAAAGTAGTTTTGATTGCAAAAGATTTCAAACAAATGTTACATTTGAAAGGCTTTTCTCCTGTGTGAGTACGCAAATGTTTAGTTAAACTACTTTTCTCTGAAAAATATTTGAAACAAATGTTACATTTGAAAGGCT
Organism: Galeruca laticollis; assembly: GCA_963921935.1. NCBI lineage: Eukaryota > Metazoa > Arthropoda > Insecta > Coleoptera > Chrysomelidae > Galeruca > Galeruca laticollis. The sequence goes on from OY998181.1 coordinate 145,112,883, forward strand.
TTTCTCCTGTGTGAGTACGCAAATGTGTAGTTAAACTAGTTTTCTGTGAAAAAGATTTGAAACAAATGTTACATTTGAATGACTTTTCTCCTGTATGAGTACGCAAATGTTTAGTTAAATATATTTTCTCTGCAAAAGATTTCAAACAAATGTAACATTTGAAAGGCTTTTCTCCTGTGTGAGTACGCAAATGTTTAGTTAAATATCTTTTCTCTGCAAAAGATTTGAAACAAATGTTACATTTGAAAGGCCTTTCTCCTGTGTGAATACGCAAATGTGAAGTTAAACTAGTTTTATCTGAAAAAGATTTGAAACAAATGTTACATTTGAAAGGCCTTTCTCCAGTGTGAGTACGCAAATGCTTATTTAAATATCTTTTCTTTGCAAAATATTTCAAACAAATGTTACATCTGAATGGCTTTTCTCTTGTGTGAGTACACAAATGATTAGTTAAACATGTTTTCTCTGCAAATAATTTCAAACAAATGGTACATTTGAAAGGCTTTTCTCCTGTGTGAGTACGCAAATGTGTTGTTAAACATCTTTTTTCTGCAAAAGATTTCAAACGAATGTTACAATTGAAAGACCTTTCTCCTGTGAGAATTGGTAAATGTGTATTTAAATAGCTTTTCTGTGAAAAAGTTTTCGAAGAAATGTTACGTTTGTGAGCTTGCAAATGTCTGTGTGAATCACTTTTCTTCATTTTTTGATCTTCATTTATACTCAACTTGAAATTGTCATTGCATATGATATCTTGCACCTCTGCTTTCAAATCATGTTCAACTATTTCAATTTTAACATCTTCAACAATATTTCTGAGAATGGTAAGGTCAGTTCCTTGCCTTTTTCGGTAACTTGCATTTTCCTGGGGAAATTTCGTTTTATTTAGTATTTTCTTCAGTTTCATATGATTTGTAGATACGTGACAATTGAATGGCCTTTCTTCTGAGAGAATATGCAAATTTCTACTTGAATCATTTCCCTTTAAAAGATATTTCAAACTGTCATCCATGCGAGGGTTTAAATTATCAGAAACATTGAACTGATATGTGGTTTTCAGCAACTCTGCTTTCAATTCATGTTCAACTATGTCAATTTCATCTTTTACACCAAGATTTCTTAAAATGCCAATGTCAATGATTCCAGTTTTAGTGCCACTTCTACTTTTATTGTAAAATTTAATATTATCTAATTTGTTTCGTTTTATACAATGATGTGTTGAGAAGTGACAAAAAAATTCTACTCGTTTCGTGTATAAATTTCCACAAAATACACATATCATAATCCCATCATTAGCATTTGTTTTAATATATTTTCCATTTCTTAGCAGTCCTGTAACTGTTCAAGAAATTGAAATTAGTTTTTCGAAACTTTGAAATTTGTATAAAATATATAAAAATCTACAAATTTTATCAACGTTACAAATGCTTGATAACAATATTATTGGAAAAAGTGTTTTAAGAGTATGTAAGATACTATTTGTTTTAAAATGAAGTTTGAAATTAATACAGTAAAAACTCGATGTAATAGTAACAGCATAATAATACTGTAGTAACAAAGTGCTTTAAGTTGCAGTGACGCATTTGCTTTGTTTACTTACTTCTATTTTAGTGGGAAATGAGTGTACTCGCCCGCCTTTGAACGGTAGATATAACCTTCAGTTCACGCGCTAACTCCTCCCCCCCTCTTCATGTCTTTTGTCTCACTTGTAAGTCACCAATCACCACTGGATTGTGTTTCAGTTGTGTAGTATGTATGTAGTATCTAGTGGGCTGTGAATTAGTGCCCCATTTGTTACACGTTTTCCACTTGAATAAGCTTTATTGCTAATAATTTACACTAATGTATTTGGTGCAGGTACGTGTGTTACGGTGACTCAACAAAATATTTTAAAAGCGCAAACGTGTTGTTTTCGGATTTAACAAAAAAACTTGAAATTATAAAACGCTTAAGAAATAGTGAAACTGCGACGAGGGTAGCGCTGATTTATGGTTTTGGGAGAACAGTAGTTAACGATATAAAATGTGATGCTGATAAAATAGAACATGTGTCAACAATGCAGAGCATGTATGGAGATGTTCAAACACGAAAGACAATGAAACCTGCAAAATTGATTAATTTGACACTGCAATGTACCAAGGGTTTATACAAGTTAGAAGGCAGGGATTCCACTTTCAGTACCTAATATAGTAATGACCAAGGCTGTTGAAATAAACAAAAAACTTGACAGTGACTCGTCTTTTAAAGAAAGCAATGGATGGCTCGACAAATTAAAAATTCGTCTTGGAATTCGCCAACTTGATATCAGTGGAGAAAAATTCATCGCGGATAGCTCTATAATTGCCGAGTTCCAGGAAAAATTTAAAGAAAAAAGAAGACATTAGCATCATTCTCTGAAAAAGCTGCTCCAGGCTTCAAAGTACAAAAGATCGCATCACTGCGACAATTTGCGCAAATGCCACCGGCAATCATAGGCTACCCCTACTTGTGATTGGAAAATCAAGAAAACCTCGAACATTATATTATTACGCCAGAAGAGTGCTTGGATGGATCAATCAATTTTTGCTGACTGGTTTCACTAACAATATGTACCTCAAGTCGCCAAAGAAAGCGCTATTGCTATTAGACGATGCCCCAGCGCACCCTACTTGTGAAATGAAAAGTGATGACTGCAACATAATATGTCTCTTCCTTCCAGCAAACACAACTTCACTTATAGTTAGGGTTTCCACCTCTCTGGGTTTCCCTCAGAGAAGTGGAAGAGCCTACGACCTCCGGGTTACTAGATATTTTCTCCGGACAAAATCGTATTTAATAAATGAAAAAATATATACATATACATTTTTTCTATTAGGGAGAAAATATAGATTTGGCAACGGTGCAGGCCAAGTCGGTATACTCTGTTACGGATGCGCAGAGTCCGTTTGTACATCCCGCAATGCGAAAGCTGCGATTGCGAGTTTATTCATGCTTGTCACTTATAGTCTTGCTGTTCCTTGGTTTGGGCAGATTCACGCTAAATTAACTGCAATAGAGTTTAAGCTAGTTAAAGTGTTTTGGACAGTTTTGTTTTTATGTTATATTAAAGATCCATTCGCCAATTTTCCTACTTGCCCTGAGTGAAATTATTGAAAATAATAAAAGAGACAGCGGAAGCCCAAGTACTTCGTCTTCTGAATTGTTCTCTAAAAATAAGCGAAACATTTTCAAGATTCTTGGAAAAAAAATATAAAAACCGGCTGTTTATAACAGATCAGTGAACGGCTACATGTACTTTATGCAATATAAAGATCACTGTTAAATAGGATGGGAAAAAGTCTTTAAAGACTCATTTAAATAGTAAAGGACATTATAGAGTCGCAAGTATCGGCTGAAGAAAATTACGTCTCTATTATTGAAATCGCCCAAGTTTCTTATGGTATAAGTCACCATCATAGCTATTTGAATACTGATTGCGGCATTAAACTAAATCCTTACATTTATCGCGATTCTAATTTGGCCAAAAAGGTTCGTTGCAGTCGAACAAAAGCTGAAGCAATAATCGTAAATTGTTGGGTGCCTAAAGTATTGAAAGAAATGGGTGCGGGTACAAAAACAACTTTATCATTCTCAGTTTTGTGTGATGCTTCAAATAAGGGCAACCAAAAACTGTTTCCAATAGCTGTAAGATATTTTAGTATTAAGAGTGGCGTTCAAAACAAACATTTAGACTTTGCTGAAAATAATGATAAAACATCTTCATCGGTTACTATAATACAATAATTAAAACATTAGAAACATTTTCAATGCCTAAATTTGAAAAAAAAAGTTTTAAAGGCCAAAAATTTTATCGAGTTAGATTTAGACGAAGATGAGTTATATAGCGAGCTAATTCTCCTTAAAAAAAGTTTTTGAAAGAATTCAAGAAAATTTTGTCACTTTTTAAATAGACAGACCAAATATGGTGCAAGATATTTTAAAATGTAGATATGCCTCAATTGTTCAAAATTGTAAGTAGAATGTTGCCAATTCCTATAAGCACTGTGTAATAAATACCAAAGTAAGAAACATAGGGAGGATCACCATGTATAACAAATTACCTTTTATATTGTAACGTTTAAACTAAAGAAAGCGGTCGTTGACGTACAAACAATGTAAAAAAAAATTAGATAAGCAGTCTGAATTTGTTGCAAAAAAAGAATATTTTAACAGGAAATAATAATTGCATCAAAATAACGAAATTTTGCGGAATCAAATAAAAATGTATTCCTAATCGAGGTAAAAAACCTATTACATAATTACGTCGAACGATAAGTTTCCACCAATCAGGAATTACCATGTACAAAAAAATAAACGGAGCTGACGTAGGGAAAAATGTCGAAGCTACGAGAAGGTAACCGTTGAAGGGACAGTTGGTAAAAACTCGCGGTCGGAAACGGTCTAGTTTTTTTTTTGGGTTCGCGGATAGCGGTTCTTGAGGAGTCCTACGTTTAAGTAACATATAATTAAGACTAGTGTTTTAACTTATCAAGTGTAATTTTTTTCGAAAGGGGGAAAAGCAGATTACAAGGGAGCGTCTACTGTACGCGCTCTGAAGGTTTTTGTTCGAAACGCGAGTCCTGGCCCAGACTGAGAATTGGTGAGTCAAATTTAAAAATTATACTAACTGTGTACTACGACTTTTTTTGTAGTTTGGTCAAATTATTAACATTGCCAGCCCGCATCTATGATCGCATACGAGTATTCAATGGTGATACCTCTCCATATGAATCAGGGATAGGGAGCACATTTGAGGTTGAATACCCATAAGAGCTACACCTAAGATTTTTTCCTCAACCCACCCCTCTAACTGACGTAACCATATAGCACAAGACCTATCATTACCAACGACAACTGGTAGCAGCGGAGGCCGAAGCCAACCCTTTCGGACATTTCTTCCAGGAGCCGACGAGTCCTGTTACCCACCAAATCGTGGGTGGTGACAGCCAGCTACGCTGCCTTCTCGATCCATTCGGGACATTTTTACAGCAGTTTTTTCGAGATTATTACTGTGGTGACAGCATTTTTTTAGGATTATGGCAGATTGCGATTTGTACATTTGGGTGACAGCAGAGTTTTTTTTGTTATTACATTTGTGACACTGGTAATTACATGACGGAATTCTCTAGGTTATTACAACTGCTTATCTGGAAAGGATATTCTCCTTGATGAATAATCTATGGACTGACGAACGTAATCGGATGAGGGTAGCTTTGGTAAATGCAGAATTATGTACCAAAATAAATTTTGATATTATGACATGTCAAGAACTTGCAGAGTATTTAGAAGGGAGTGGACAAAATGCGTTATTAAAAACATGTCAAACTAGTATAAAATATAGTTTTAAGTTACAAAAATCTACAAACAGTTAAAAAAGTCATTAATGTACAATGTTAATATTAATAAACTTTGAATACCATGCCGTTTTTATAAAAACATAGATTTGTTCGTATATTATGTTCTAATGTACTTAATACTTGTAGTATTCTGTTTCAGTTCATTGTTATTTTGAAGGAAATAAATATACTTTGCATTGCTGTTTGGATTCGACCTGTGAATAGACTTTTTTTTGTCGTTAGTAATTTCGGATCAAGTCATCTCAGAGTGAAGGTATTTTTAAAGATGACATCCCTACTTATAGACCAAACTACGGAGATTTTTTCATGTAAAAAGAAAACCAGCTGCGTCATTGTTTGTAGAATAGGTTCATATGATGTAGTGATAGGTTTTTTACTTGAATTTAATATTCATAACTTTGTTATTAACAATTTTATCTTCAAGCGGTCGAAAATCGCGCCTTTCTGTATCCATCCCTATAGAAACGGTTGAGGTTACTTTTTTTTTTAATCGGAGTTGAAATAATTCAATTCCTGGGACTTGAAATTATACATAGACGTGTTACGCGCTTTATTTATTATTGTCTACTCGCTAGCTCCAGAAGCGCAACCTCATGCCCAAGCTCAGTTCGGTCGGGGGTGGGTATGCGAAAATTCCTATTTTATTTAGTTGTTGAAAATGGGCGCCACCAGTTAAATTTTAATGAGCCAGCCCTAACTAGTAGACCGCCACGATGGAGTAGACAATATATAAGATGTTAGGTATACAATGAAAATTCTATATTACTATTTACACAAAAAAAGAGACTATACACAAACAACTTCTTAGCCAAAAAGAAAGGAAATATACATAATTTAAATGCACTACTGTGACGTCACGGAGCCGCTTACAAAAGAAAATACAATTCTTAAACCTATTATTAACTACTTAACTACGGGCTACCAAAGGGGTCTGTTCGCCCCTAACATAAGTTTTCGAACATATAGTTCCACAATAATGCAACTAACGTAGGCGGAGAAGCTATACTTATTCTCTTGGTGTCCCCTGACTGAGACCCTACAATGTTGAAAATAATTAAAATGACTTACCAATCACATCCATCACGTTTACATTACCTCTGTTAGAGGGTTCTTATCCTATTCTCTCTAAACTCCTTTTTTTTCCACTCTACAAATCCTCATGCGTTTTTACTCTTTCCACAATTTTCCTTCGACACCTGATTCCCCAACAAAATTAGCCAAAATTTAATTAACTCCTTCGTATTCAACTCAAATTTTATTTTTGACAAATCCTACGTACGATCTCCCTGACAGCAAGCAGACTCCTTGATAATATATTAAAACGTCGAACTGATGTTTATCAAATACAATTCGATTGAGACTACATTCATCTATCAATGAACTCTCAAAGTAAGCTTGTCAGCGGAGAATGTAGGTAGTGAACAGGTAATTTAAAGGGAATCTTTCGGTGTCTTAAATGTACATGACTGATGTGATTGATAATGTCAACAAAAAGGTACCTATAAATTCGAAACAATATAAAATTTATTAGCAAAACTATAAATAAAGTGTTGCGGGGTGAGTTGCAAGATCAGCCCGTAACAGACGGTTCGTGCAAGCTAAATTTTGAAGAGTCCTACGTGTTGAAATCACGGTTTATTTATTAATACATACGTAATATAATAATAAAAGCTATTAAATTAATTAGATTTACTGGATATAATAATTATCCTGATGTATAGGGGTATGAATTCAATGAATGACGTTTCTTGGTTGTCAAATGTCAAAATTGCAAAATAACGAGATGGCTGATGCTGCAAAGATAAAAATAAGGTAAGTTTCTTATGAAAATTGTACTTGTTTTTGAATTTTTTGTTATAATAATAATTCATTATTAGCGATATGGTCGATGCAATTCCGACAATGCAGTGAACGCCTCCAGAATTGGCACAGATTGCAGCGAAATCTTTACAGAATTTGATACCAGAAAAATCTCGAAAAGTTTATGATTTTACCTATAAACGTTTCTTGAAGTGGGCCAAACAACATAAAGCCACATATTACTCTGAAAACGTATTGCTAGCATACTTCGAAAATGTGTCAAACAATCAAAATATGAAGAGTTCAACACTATGGAGCCATTATTCAATGTTGAAAGCAGAGTTAAATATTAACCACAATATTCAACTCCAAAGCTATACCAAACTGCTTGCTTTTTTAAAGAGAAAAAATGCTACATTTGAATGGTTTTTCACCTGTGTGAGTACGCAAATGTTTATTTAAACTACTTTTCTCTGAAAAAGATTTGAAACAAATGTTACATTTGAAAGGCATTTCTCCTGCGTGAGTACGCAAATGTTTATTTAAATTACTTTTCTCTGAAAAATATTTGAAACAAATGTTACATTTAATTGGCGTTTCTCCTGCGTGAGTACGCAAATGTGTAGTTAAATTAGTTTTGGCTGCAATAAATTTCAAACAAATGTTACATTTGAATGGCTTTTCTACTGTGTGAGTACGCAAATGTGTTGTTAAACATCGTTTCTCTGCAAAAGATTTCAAACGAATGTTACAATTGAAAGGCCTTTCTCCTGTGAGAATTGGTAAATGTGTATTTAAATAGCTTTTCTGTGAAAAAGTTTTCGAAAAAATGTTACGTTTGTGAGCTTGCAAATGTCTGTGTGAATCACTTTTCTTCATTTTCTGATCTTCATCTATACTCAACTTGAAATTGTCATTGCATATGATATCTTGCACCTCTGCTTTCAAATCATGTTCAACTATTTCAATTTTAGCATCTTCAAGATTTCTGAGAATGGTAAGGTCAGTTCCTTGCCTTTTTCGGTGAAATTTCGTTTTATTTTGTATTTTCTTCAGTTTCATATGATTTGTAGATACGTGACAATTGAATGGATTTTCTTCTGAGAGAATATGCAAATTTCTACTTGAATCATTTCCATTTAAAAGAGTTTTCATACCGTCATCCATGCGAGGGTTTAAATTATCAGAAACATTGAACTGATATGTGGTTTTCTGCAACTCTGCTTTCATTTCATGTTCAACTATTTCAATTTCATCTTTTACACCAAGATTCCTTAAAATGCCAATGTCAATGATTCCACTTTTAGTGCCACTCCTACTTTTATTGTGAAAATTAATATTATATAATTTGTTTCGTTTTATACAATGATGTGTTGAGAAGTGACAAAAAAATTCTACTCGTTTCGTGTATAAATTTCCACAAAATACGCATATCATAATCCCATCATTGGCATTTCTTTTAATATATTTTTCATTTCTTAGCAGTCCTGTAACTGTTTAAGAAAATTGAAATTAGTTTTTCGAAACTTTGAAATATGTATAAAAAATATGAAAATCTACAAATTTTATCAACGTTACAAATGTGGTAACAATATTATTGGAAAAAGTATTTTAAGAGTATGTGAAATACTAATAGAATTTGTTATAAAATGAAGTTTGAAATTAATACAGTAAAGACTCGATGGATAATAATACTGTAATAACAAAGTGCTTTAAGTTGCAGTGACGCATTTGCTTTGTTTACTTATTCTATTTTAGTGGGAAATGAGTGTACTCGCCCGCCGTAGAATGATACTGCGACGAGGGTAGCGCTGATTTATGGTTTTGGGAGAACAGTAGTTAACGATATAAAACGTGATGCTGATAAAATAGAACATGTGTCAACAATGCAGAGCATGGAGGAGATGTTCAAACACGAAAGACAATGGAACCTGCGAAATTGATTAATTTGACACTGAAATGTACCAAGGGTTTATACAAGCTAGAAGGCAGGGGATTCCACTTTCAGTGCCTATAGTAATGGCCAAGGCTGTTGAAATGAACAAAAAACGTGACAGTGACTCGTCTTTTAAAGAAAGCAATGGATGGCTCGACATGTTTAAATTTCGTCATGGCATTCGCCAACTTGATGTTAGTGGATGAAAATTCATCGCGGATAGCTCTATAATTGCGGACTTCCAGGAACAATTTAAAGAAAAAATTCGCTGAATTGGGAGCAAGTTCACAATTATGATAAAACTGGGCTCAACTGGAAGACATTAGCATCACTCTCTGAAAAAGCTGGTCCAGGCTTCAAAGTATAAAAAGATCGCATCACTGCGATGGTTAGGCAATCATAGGTTACCCCTACTTGTGATTGGAAAATCAAGAAAACCTCGAACATTATATTATTACGCCAGAAGAGTGCTTGGATGGATCAATCAATTTTTTCTGACTGGTTTCACTAACAATATGTACCTCAAGTCGCCAAAGAAAGCGCTATTGCTATTAGACGATACCCCAGCGCACCCTACTTGTGAAATGAAAAGTGATGACTGCAACATAATATGACTCGTTCTTCCAGCAAACACAACTTTACTTATAGTTAGGGTTAACACCTCTCCGGGTTTCCCCCAGAGAATGCGAGTTTTAGCCTACGACTTCCGGGTTACTAGATATTTTCTCCGGGCCAAACCGTATTTAACAAATGAATAAATATATTTTATAAATTTTTTATGTTAGGGAGAAAATATAGATTTGGCAACGGTGCAGGCCGAGTCAGTATACTCTGTTACGGTTGCGCCGAGTCTCTTTGTACATCCCACGACGCGAAAGCTGCGATTGCGGGTTTATTCATGCTTATCGCTTATAGTATTGCTGTTCCTTGGTTTGGGCAGATTCACGCTAAATTAACTGCGAGAGTTTAAGCTACATAAAGTGTTTTGGACAATTTTGTTTTTATGTTATATTGAAGAAACATTCTCCAATTTTCCTACTTGCCCTGAGTGAAATTATTGAAAATAACAAAAGAGACAGCGGTAGCCCAAGTACTTCGCCATCTGAATTATTCTCTAAAAATAAGCTAAGTACGCGACACATTTTCAAGATTCTTTGAAAAAAATCCTCAATATAAAAACCGGCTGTTTATAACAGATCAGTGAACGGCTAAATCTACTTCATGCGATATAAAGTTCACTGTTAAATAGGATGGGGAAAAGTTTTTAAAGACTCATTTAAATAGTAAAGGACATTGTGGAGTCACAAGTACAATCTCCAATAATACATTGCTTACATCATTTTAGCCAATAAAAAATCAGCTGTAGAAAATTACGTTCCTATAATTGAAATTGCCCAAGTTTCTTAAGCAGTAAGTCAAGTGAAAAACATCTCACTATATCATATAAAACTATTCTCCAAATATAGGCGCAGCTGGTTTTCTTGTAACACTTTTTACACAAAATGCTTACTCCAAATATCTGAAGCTTAGCCTGTTAAGTTTACAGTTTTTCCGTTTTAAAAAGGCAACAATGTCAACCGAATGCTGTCAACCTATACTTATCGTTAAATAAAACTTTTTAAACGATTTTCGAATGTTTTGGGTTTCATGGGTATGAATTAACAAGTGAAATCATATCAGAAGGATTAAGAGTAACATATATTTTTCTATGATAACGATATTTATTTCAAAAAGTTATAAATATCATCGAAAATTAGATTTAAAAATTTTATTAGATTTATATAAACCTCTGTAAGTCGACCAATGGCAGAAGCCCTTGTTGTCAGATTGAAAGTACGTTCTGTTGACAAATCCTACTTGACTATCCAAATTGATCAAGACAAAGTGAAAGTCGACTAGAAGAATTTGACAATTGATATCAATATCTGCAACCAACCTCAAACAGATATCATCCTCGCCGACTTTTTAGTTGTTTGAGTTATATTATTTTATAGTAGAAAGTGTGCTTCTGTTTGATTGCCTTTTAAAAGACATCTTTAAAATGGATCCAGGTTTTACCGAAGCTAATTTGACAAATCTTCCTCAAGTGGATGTGGACATGGTATCTCAGTACACTCGAACTCCCCTAAACAGAAGAAGAATAAGCGATCCGGTACTAAATCGAGTTCGGAATTCTGGGGTAACGCAATTTGTGTATGTGTTTTACATCACATGTTTTCCAAACAACTCAACCTATATGGCTAATAATTAATTTTCATTATACATACATTTTAGATTATATTTTCTATTTTGAAAGCATCATCTCTGCAATTTAAAATATATGTTAAAAAAAAGATAACTAGTCTACTTATAAAGCAAAATTTCTGTGGCTCTAGCCTACGACAGTCCACCACAAGAATAATTTCAAATTTTTGTTCATTTTTATTTGATATCGTAGAGTGGCATTATTAGTTGCAAATACTTAGTTCAGACTCAATATATCTTGTGACATTTTCATTGAAATTCATGAAATGAGCTCATTGTGAAAGAATAAAAGAAAGTTGTTATGTTGTCATAATAAAGATAGAACATCAAGAAAATATATATATCACCGTTATCGAATAAATAAAGTTTTATTGTGGTAAAATATTGGATTTTCGTCACGAATTCATATCGAATCAATCAGATAAGAGTTCCTTCATTCACACAGCTCTCTTTGAGCTGTTCCTTCGATTACCGTTTTAACAAAAAGTCAATCCACGAATTAAACATCTATAATTCAGCCCATGGAACAGGGAGTCATTGAAAACACGAAAAGGCGATATAGAAAAATGCTTATTGAAAGTTTGTTCTCATCTGATGAACCAACGTCAGTAGCACAGTTTTGGAAGTCTTACAGTACTAAATATGCCATTTTCAATGTTACCAGTGCATGGAATGATTTGTGAGTGTCAAATCTAAGAACAGCCGGAATAAACTTTGGCCTCAAAATAGAAGTGAAGAATCTGAGAATGTGTGCAATAATTTACAAATCAGTACAAATTTGATGTCGGAAGAAGTATCAGAGTGGTTAGAGTGGAGGGGAGGTTTCACATTTTGAGTGACAACGCCAACCTAAGTGTCACCGAAGAAGAAGGGGCTGATGAAGACGACTGTTCAAACCACGATGAGAAACAAACTATTAGCCACTCAGAGACTGAAACAATGCTGTCCAAGTGTTAAGAATGGTTTGGAAGTCAAGATGAGGCAAATGAAATGCAGATACTACTGCTCCAGAAAATACGAAATATTGCCGTGGTGAAAGCTAGAACATCAAAGAAGCAGAATGAAATAACTGACTATTTCCAAGCTACAAAAACTATTTCACCAGTAAGTTCATTATACTGTACATTTTTTGCCTCATTTGCAACTACTGTACATATGTTTTTACCATGTAATAAATAGTTTTATTTGCTATTACAATAATTTTTAATTTCTTTTCGCTCTGAAATATATTCCATTACTGTAAGTGGTATCTGTCTATAATATTTTTGATTGATGTTATGTTTTGGAGGAATAAAACAATGTTTCCGTTATCCGCCTATCCTCTAAACCCGGGCAGCCAGCTTGTAATTTTTATCCGAACTATTCCAACGACTTCAGTGAGAAGAGGAGATGTTTATTCCTCTTCATGGTACAACCCAGAAGGTGGTATCAGAATACGGGGGATTTGATAAATAACACTGATGGAGCCCAAGCTATTGTCAGAACTGAAATTGGATTTGCAGGACTTCTGAAACAAAACATCAACTGCCAAGTGATAAACTATATTGTTCACCAAAATACCCTATGTGGAAAATTCTTACGTCAAATGAATGTCATGAAAGTGGTAGTTAAAATAACTAATATTATTAGAGGTGGAGACTGTGCGTTGACTCACAGAAAATTTCGTGATTCATTGGTTAAGTACAGGAAACTGTTTGCAACGATTCTTTGTCCTATGCAAGGAAATTCGTATTTTCGTTAAAGATGAAGTCAATTCAAACACTAAAGAGCTGGACATTCAAATGGTAGATTTTTTAGCTGACCTTGCATTTTCAACAGACTTGACATCTCACCTAACAAATTGAATTTAAAGTTACAAGGGAAAAACAGAATATTGCCAACTTATTTGGACACATAAATGTGAAGTTGTGAAGAGCATTTTGAAGAAATGGGGAATTTTGAGGGTTTCAAATTTGCCTCAAATAAAATGCATTGACACAATTGCAGAATTCTAAAATCGATTTAACGACTTTAAAAAATCGAAAGAGAGATTTCAGTTTTTGCTCAGCAACTTACAACTTCAGATGAGAAAGTAAGCAGATCGGGCATTCCACTGGAATTGTGTGATTTGAAATCATATCCTTTTTACCAAGTAAGAACCAAAACTGGATTGGACTTTTTCAAGTTGCTGCCAGAAGAACAGTACCCTAACTTGAGAAACTTAGGAATTATACTTGGCTCAATGCCGCGAAACACGTATATTTGTGAAAGCAACTTTTTCAACATGACATTTATAAAGTCAAAATTTAGATGTTCCCTTTCTGATAAGTAACTTACTCAGTTGCTTCGTTCATCAACAACAAATATTTAAGTTAATATTGATGCATTAGTTGGTGAATACCAGCATCCCCAAAGTTCCCACTAATTTTTTTGTAATTTCATATTTTTGGAATAAATTAAAATAATAATAATACAATAGCGTGTTTTCTTTGTATACATATACCGTACATATTAAAACTCACTTATGAAGTTGCATACAAAGTATTTTATAATGCGGCCCGCCAAACCGCATTTTTTTTTCAAAGCGGCCCTTGGGGCACTTGAAGTTGGACATCCCTGCTCTAAACCGTCACGACCACGGTCCCAACAATGATGAACAATCGAGTTTTTACTGTATACCAATTGAGAAAACATTATTGCAATTTTTGAGCATTATAGAATTTAAACTAAATAAAATTTCTAACACATCTTGAATAAGATAGTTTAAGATGGGTTTAGCCAACACAATGCATAATTATTGAAAGTTCACATTCCAATAGATACATTTATCCAGCTAATAGTGGATAGTATGTAATTTAGTGCTTAGTGTGTAATTAATAAAGTTGCCAAATTTTAACTTTATGCATTATGATTGTACACAAAACGCTAGAACCCAAGCGCCAACTTATTGATTTTTGTAAAATTTGATATTTGAAAGGTTTCCGCCCAGTTTTATGTTAGGATAACACTGTATATAATGGTAAGATTCATCTATTTGAGGGTTATCTGTGGTTAGAATATGAGATAACATTTTAGTTCGATTTAATATTCTGTGAAGTGAAATTAAATTTGAAAATGAATTTAGATGAGTGTTTTGGTTGACTGTTCGAGGTTTTCCATGTATTTGGAACCCCAAGGATGAAGTTATATTTTTTGTAGAACTGATCTGTTAATGATATCCGGTAAAGAAGCTAAACAAATGTTCAGCCAAAGATTATTATTCAGCTTTGACGTTTCTACATTCGACGCTACCTCTATTTCAAACATTGCTTTATTTGAATTGTTTAATTTACAATTCTAATTCATACCACGTGACCACATTTGATGCTTGAAGCTAACGTCTAGTGTCACCAAGGAATATCACCTTTTCAAATTGAACCAATATCACAGAAACTGAAAAACATTAAGAAATTTTGAGATTATCCTTATTAAAACCATAAAAACTATATATATATATATAGTCTAATATTTATGTGAGATGTGTTTTAATTGTTTAATTTTACTAGAATTACCGTACGTTGCAGCTACAATTATTGTATACATAGCTTAAGCAGCGTATTTTTATTATATTGCAAACAAAGCTTAAACGGCATATATTATGTATATCAAAAGTTGACAGTAATTGTCAAAAATTTCCCGGCTATCAAATTGTAATTAATTGAAATATAAATTTAACATAAAATATCCGAATCACTCTTACCTTCAGGGTGGGTTCAATGCGCTATTGATAATAAAAATTTTCTATATATTTCTTTGGTCTGTTTGATCTATCTAACAATATAATGTGACTGTTTGTTCAATACTATAAAGGCTATTCAATTTCCTTTTTTGACATTCACAATGTATAAATGACTTGTATGTCACCAATAATACACAATTGTCACTTTATAAAATAAAATTTCTAAATTTGATAAATATGTTTAATTTTTATCAATGTTTTTGAATGGTTTGAATGTTATAAATGTGAGTAACAAATTAACAAGTATGTACAATTATGAATCAAATAAATTTTAAAATTTAGTTTTCGTTTTTTTACAACAACAAAGAACAAACTCGTATCTTCCCAAACTTCAAAAATTTCACTTGACTTGTCAAATATCCGAAATGTCTTATTTTATTGTGGCTTCAAATTATTTGATATTCTATGGGAATTTAAAAGTTTAGATGCATCTATAATTCAATTTATTTTCAAGGCCTGAATCTTTCAATTAAATAATAATTCTGGAGTGGACTCACCAGTATTCGATGATGACAGTCAGCTCGTACAATTCTAAAAACTTTAGAATTCTGGATCTTACACCTCTGCTTCAATCTTGACAAAGTGTTTTTTTATCACTCACACACATAATTTAAATGGGATACCGAATAATGCTTTCTATTATTAATCACTGTTGAAATTATTATAATACAAAATTTTTGAATAGATCTAAAATTATATGACTCTTTGGTGAGCTCCTACTTAGAAGTTCCCTCTTCGGAGGATTCAATGTTACTTAATATTCTTTTTAATAAACAACCCAAATTATAATGTGGTTACCAAACTTTCTCTTTTTTCAAAAAAAAAACTTAATTTTTATCTCCTTACTATAAATAGATTTTGATTTCTTTTATTAACTGAATACCTTGAAATGACTATTTCTCTAACCTTAAATATCTTTTGAATTGTCATCGGAATGTCATCAGAAATTAAATAGTGTCAAATTTTATGTATACAGGGTTTTTCAATTATATTGAGTACATAGACAAAACAGGATTTGCCAAAAGTATTGCATGAGTTTTTTGAGTGAATTTTTTAAAATTTGAAATAGGAGTACTATATTAAATTTTATTGTAATTTATCTTATATGAATTTAATCATATGTTGTATCTTTGATTTCAATAAGGTTTTTTTATTTGCCCCGGTATATTTAAAAAAATTATTTAGGTTCAATAATGTCACACAGTGCACTTACATTTATATCTCTTTTAATTATTAATTTTTTTAAATGAGCAGCTTTTCAGGATGTTGAGTTCATAAGATTAAATATTCATATGATTCCTTTAACAATAAGCGCCAGATCTTAATATTGAATTTTGATAAAAAAATTTGTGATCTAAAATATTTTTATTCAATAAATTTTAAATTTTTCTCTTAAATAGTTTGAATTCTTATTATATCGGTGTCATGTATATATGTACAAGGTGCATTAAAAAGTTTAAATGAATTTCTTTAGTTTGATTTAGTTGAAATTTTTCTCTCGAATAGTTTTCCTTTCAATAATCTTATACTCGTTAATATCTTAAATTGTAATTGACTCGTGTTAGATATATATGCAGTGTGTAGCATTATTTTTCCACATTAATATATATATATATATATATATATATATATATATATATATATATATATATATATATAAATTATAGTAAATACATATAATTTTTCTATGACTAAGACTGAGCTGAAACCAGGAAACATCCAATTTTAAAACAAAAAAAGAAGATTGGGCTTGCCTGTTGTGTACAATCATAATGCATACATGAAGTTGAAAACTTTATGATTAAACACTATACACTAAATTATGTACTATGCACTATGATCTGGGTAAATGTGTCTATTGAAATGTTAAGTTTCAATAATTATGTACTATGAACTACGAATTGTCGATTATGCACTATTAGCTGGCTAAAAGTACTTTTTGTCAGAATTACGCATTATCAATTGAGAATTATGAATTAAATGATCAAATATTGGAGGATTAATGATGATATATCATTAGATCCTTTGTTTATATGAAAATGTTAATGACATTTTGATTCTTCAAGTGAAATGAAAAATTTAAACCATGTTACAAATAAATCGTTTTCTCTTGCTCTACAATATTGAAAAAACATTAAATCTAGTTATGCATATTAGTGCCAAAGATCTTTATTAGCATAAATATGCAAATACAAACGATAAATTCGTTGAACTCACCTTTTGATTTAATTTGCTTTCTAAAATCAACATGCTTATCACATATTTCAACTGTATTGGAGTCTTCATTTATTTCTTGTTTGAATGGATAAACTCTATTCGCTATTCCACTTACATTCTGAATTTTTAACGTAGGCACTTCGTCAATTAATTCTTGTTTAACATCCATATTCAACATAAAATCATCGTGGATATCGATTTCTTCCTTTACATTTTGGATATCCATTTCTTCTTTAATAACACCTTGCTCTATTTCTGTCGCTGGTTATATCCACAAATCACCCACCTTGTTATATCAACTTAATAAGTAAAAAAAATGTTATTGTACAAACACAGTCTTTGTCACAAATTAAGGACGTGTCGACAGATCATATAAACATAGATAAGAGAATATTATATACACGGCATATAACTACTGACGTGTCCAGAGATAACCACAGACCACTAACCCCTAGACTAGTGGTCTGTGTGTCCGTCGTGTTTGTTCTCTTATGTATGGTGTCAGTTTACTGTTGCAAGAATCAACAACGTGGGTTATCTGTGTTAGCTTTTTCGGTTTACTGCTCTCGTTTGCTCTGAAACCGACCTCCGAGAGATTTCCATGTTCTATTTAAACTAAAGATCGCCCTATCTTAGAGTTATGTGTTCTGTTGTACATTTTTACTGCTCTAAAATATAAAAAGATCGATCTCAACGGATCTGAAAATATTGAGAGAGCGAGGAGAGCATTCCTTAAAATATAACCTCATATAGTAGTAGTAAATAATTTTGGTGTCAAAATCAACAACCTATAGATTTATCGCTATATGTATATGTATTTTTGTTGTTAATTATGGAGCAAAAAACTAAAATAATGGAATGTTGGAAACTCCTCTCTTCATCTGATAGTTCAGATTAACAAATTAAGGTTCAGATGATGAAGTTGAGGGAATTAACAAACAAGTTCTTCGTTATTCCGTCCATATTTAATGCCCTATCACGTATTTTAAATAACAAATCTTCGATATTTTTAAAAATTATCTGTAAAGTAGTAAGTAGTCGTAAAATCAATGAGGTTAGGTTCTCCAAGGTGTGTTCGATTATACAATCGAAGAGATATCAGTGGAATTAGTATCAATATTTTCTAGGTGTATGACGTAATGAATCTCAGGGAGAGTGATTTCCGGGCACGGAAACCGAAAACGCTCGTGTCAACAACAGGTGCGTTCTTTTTGACTGAGATCTCAGTTAATCTCACCTCACATCAGTAATGTGAGCGTTCTTTTTGTTTTACTCACTTTAATTGAGCTGAGATTTTTCCTCCCCCTTCACCGATGCTGAATGTGTTGTAAGGGGGATCAGTTGGAATTGAGTCGGAAATAAAGTGGAGGGGATGAAGAAATATTTGATTTGCTTGGTTTATTTGTAGTTTTAACCAAGGTTATCTAAGGTTTTAACCATTGACATGAACAATAAACACACATAATCTATTTTTCTTTTGTTACAAATCATGGATACATTAATTAACATTATTATATGCTGATACGAATCTGTCGTATAGTTTAAATCTATCGACAGATCGCGCGCTTCAATCGAGATGTCGTTCTTTTTGGTGCTTACTCACATCACTTTATCTCAGATCACCTTAACTGAAGTGATCTGAGATCTCAGTCAAAAAGAACGCACCATGTGAGCGTTCTTTTTGTTTTACTCACTTTAGGTGAGCTGAGATTTTTTCTCCCCCTTTACCGATGCTGTATGTGTTGTAAGGGGGTATCAGTTGGAATTGAGTCGGAAATAAAGTGGAGGAGATGAAGAAATATTTGATTTGCTTGGTTTATTTGTAGTTTTAACCAAGGTTATCTAAGGTTCTAACCATTGACATACAAATAATAAACACACATAATCTATTTTTCTTTTGTTACAAATTATGGATACATTAATTAACATTATTAGATGCTGATACGAATCTGTCGTATAGTTTAAATCTATCGACAGACCGCGCGATTTAAATGAGATGTCGTTCTTTTTGGTGCTTACTCACATCACTTTATCTCAGGCCCCCTATTCTGTAACTCAAGCGAGAGCTCGTGCACGAGTTCTCTCTCACAATTTAACGTTACTGCGCATGCCACTCTCCTAAATATCATAAATCCGTATTTTCTAAGGCAGGAGAGTGCTCACATACTCCTATGCGACTACTCTACTGGGTAAAAGCAGGGGAGTAAGAGAACGGACTTGCGCATATCTTTAGTCACAGAATAAATATAAATAAGAGGCCAATAAAATGATGACAAGGACCGTTTTATTTTTGTTCTTTAACTAAACCTCAAAAATCAAAGATTAATCATAATCAACGAGTTTTCTATGTTGTATGTTGTTGGATTGTTGTAATTAAAACAGTAAACAGGTTTAATTTTAATTGAACAAATGGTTTAGTTCACAGTACAGACTTAGTTTTTAGTTGTTATTTATTTTTAGAGAAGAGTTAACACTTTAGTTTTTGTGGTTTTTAATTTGGCGTAAATTTTCCATCAAGCAATTCTGGATGATTGTTCATAAATTCTATTAACAATGTTTTTTGTGCTTTACACAACATTATTATCGTCTTTTTTTAATATAGTAAATAACTAATACACAAAACTGAAATATACACACAACTCAAATCACCCACAAATAACAACGTTGGACAACAACCAGAATCTAAAAATATTTCTTCGTTTCTTAAGCTAAATACTCACTTAGGCGAAATTCGCGCTTTTTTGACATAATGCGTCAAATCCAGATTTAAAAATATTCGCGGCGGGAAATTTTAACTATTCTGCGATTTTTACAAGTATCGTTTGTCACAAATCAAGAGTAATAACATAACCTAGCATTTTTATTATTATTTGTTTGTGTTTGAGCAATTTTTATAAAAACAAAACATTCATGGATGCTTGTCATTACAACAATGATTTACGATGATATTATACTGTAATATGTACACAAACCTAATATCTCTCAAGAATAAATTTATGATCTGCACAAACCATCAAAAAATGACACTATGCATGACAGTAATAACAGAAAATCGCAAAATAGTTAAAATCATTTCAACTTTTTTGCGATTTATTCGCATCTTCGCGTTGGCGAATTTCGCATTTGTGAGTATGGATGAAATACGCGAAAGTGCGACAACAGTCTGGATTTGACACATTATGTCAAAAAAACGCGAATTTCGCCTAAGTGAGTATTAAGCTTCATCCTCATATAACCTAAAGTACATTTAAACTACTAAATAGTAGGTCAAAACTGGCCGTTTCATTTGGCAACGCTGAGCCAAATGTAGGGGAGTCGCCAATTCATCGTGAATACGGTTTTAAGAATTATGTGAGTGATGAGTGAGAGAGTACTCATACCAATGAATAGTCGTGCACGATCTCTCGCTTGAGTTACAGAATAGGGACCCAGATCACCTTAACTGAAGTGATCTGAGATCTCAGTCAAAAAGAACGCATCAAACGTGAAATGCACAAATCATATCGGTCTCTCCACTTAAGATTGCAGCGCCACGGTGTAGACAACCGGAAACTAATTAATAGACATTGCCATTGTTTATGTTATGGTGTTTTCAGTAGTTGTGCAGAGAATTAAAGTGTTTTAGGGTCGTCTTCAGTGTTTTAGACTTGGTTTTGGTTTGTAATAATTGTACCCTTATATCGTTTTGAAATTAAATGCATATTTGACGGTAAAATTTTTTTAAATTATTGTTATAATTGTATTTCTTAAATTAATGAATGTCTCAATAAAACTACTAATTTTTAGCTAAAAATACTTTTATCTTGAATCATTTGTTCGCTTTTATTCACAAAACTCAATAGTAGCATTAAACGTTGTAATGTTATTTATTCCAGTGAAATTTCTCGGGTTTTCAACGCTAGTTATCAGTTCACGTAATGTTAAAACCGTTGGTGTGTTTACTTGCACATTGAAATCTTTATTACCATGGCCTGCATCAACTTCTTCACATTTCCGAGGATTCATCAGAGACAATAATGCATCTGCATCTTCTCTGTCTTTCTGATCTTCAAAATCGAGTCTATCTTTACAAGATGTTGTCACTTCTTGACTCCTTTTCTGGAAGATGTAGATCTGAGGGATGAACTGGTAACGTCAGTTACTGGTAAATTGTTGGATGGGACAGCATTACATTTTAGTTTTCTGCGTTTTACATTTTCTTAAAGTATTTTATCTAAATGCTAGATACATAACTTAAATTCACATATTAACAAACGGAAAAAAGCAGTTTCTTTAAAATGAAGAGAGCAAACTTTCATATAATTAGACACGCTCTTTCAAATTCCTAATCCATTCTTGCCTTCTGTCAACAAGTTCTCTGTCCCAAATTCCGGTTTCCACAAATACTATCAAATTTCCTACTGCTGGAAAAGCTCAGTTCAGGATTTTATTAGCGCCAATTACATAAGAAGAAAGAGCTGACACCATATAAATAAAACGATGACTCTTTGTAAAACAGGAAGATTATAAAAACTATGTATTATCTTAAATTTCATTCTCTGTTCAACCGTTGTATAATAAAGTTCTAAATATAGTTGTAAAATTGTTTTTAAAAACCCAAGTTCGAAGTTTTAATATATAATTGACGCAGTCAGTAGGATACGCGCGGGTTTCGAATAAGTAAAAAACATTTTCGCATTGTGTCGGGAGTGAAATTCGGGACCTTGGAGTTTCTACACCTTAAGTGCGTATAACCGAACTCAAAACTTTTGGAGCAGGGAATCACGAAAAAAGGAACATGAGAGCAGAGCGATCGAGTTGACGAACAATCTGTAAGTGCCTTTTCCTCTTTTACCTTTCCAAACCCCTATTTATAAGGATTTTGGCAAAGATAGTTAAGTTCTGTTCATATCGCACAATAGTCTATCGCAGACATTAGCTTTTAATTAATTTTAGTTATTTAATGAGCGACCTTGATGAAATAATTAACGGAATTATAAATATAGAAATAAATAACGAAAATAATACAGATAATCAAGTTACAAATAATTTAACAACAAGAAATCGAAATTCAAATATTACACGAAACATGCCAGAAATGAACTGGGATCTTTTAAAATCTAGAATTGATAACATTAAACCTTATGACGGCAATAGCAATACATTAAATAAATTTTTGATAAGATACGAAGACCTTATTAATGATTATAGACAATTTAATGATGCACAATTATCTAAACACATTTTTCAATCAATTCAAGAAAAACTTATAGATAAAGCTGATATATTAGTAGGTAATCGTGCTGAGTTAATAGATTGGCCTAAATTAAAAGAGGCCCTTATACAATGTTTTGCGGATCGTAGAAATATTGATTGTTTAGTACAGGAACTAACCAGAATGAGACCATTTAAGAACGAACAACTGATAAACTTTGGTAGCAGAATTCAATTGTTAAGAAGTAGTATTGCACAAAAAATTAGTAATAATCCTAACGTTAATAATGCAGAAAGAATTTGCCAAATAAACCATTACGATAAAACTGCACTTAGCACCTTTATCGCTGGTTGTAGTGGTACCTTGAGGAATAATTTACATCTTAAAAATCCAGCCTCACTGGAAGACGCAATGGCCTATGTAAACGAGTTCGAAAGTTTCGAAAAATTATATGGTAATCTAAACGACAATAATAGAATAACGACTTCTAAATTTAATAACAATAATCGACAATCGTACTCACAACCAAGATTATATCATCATAATCAAATGCAACCCACTTACCAACAAACCCATTATTCATCGCAGCCAAATTTCATGAATAATAACGTATCCGACAATAACAAACCAACTAACCAATTTCCTAGCCAACCCATTAATATTCAACCCAGACAAATGCCTCCCAGACAATACCCTACAGACAAGTATTTGGACCCCACAAAACGTTTTTAGACCAAATCAAAAATCCACGAATCAATTTCCTAAACCAACACCCATGTCAACAACCTCTAGAAACCCATCCATGTTATCACAAAGACAAAGATGGCAAAATCATAACAATTATTATCAAAATCATTCATTTAGAAATAATGGACAAAACCCAAATTTTTCTTCTGAAGAACTATTTACAAACGAATACAATCAATCAGATCCATACACAAATGAACAATATTTTTACCAAAATTACGATACTTTTAATAGTGACGATAATAATCCTGATCTAGACGTAAATCAAACATCTTATTTCGAAAATGTAAACTATGACGAAAATCAAAATGAAAATTTTTTAGAAACGGGCCTACAACAAGAAAATCCTTGGTAGAAATTAATATATCTTCAGATAACGCCTTACCGTACATTCAAATTCATAATCCTAATTTAAAATTACTTGTAGATACCGGTAGCTCACGTTCTATTATTAAACCTAATATTATAGAAAAATTTTATCCAAATTCTGTTAGTCAAATCAGTGCACAAATTAAAACAGCGTTAGGTACTCAAGACATCATATACCAATCAACACTTAGAGCATTTCCAGAATTTCAGAATCCAAACTACAATATCTCTTTTCTCTTATTTGATTTTCATGAGTATTTCGACGGTATAATTGGATTAAATGATTTAAAAAACATGAATTTTAATATAGATTTAATTAACAATAAATTAATAGGTCCAAACACAGAAATACCTATCAGGTACAGACAAAAAGAAAATTTCAATATATCATTCTCGATAGAAGCACAGCACAAAATTCTAAAAAAATTACCTGTTTCTATTTTCAACGGAGAAATATTGATACATGAAGGTAATTTAGGACCACTGTATATACCTCAAATTTTGACTAATGCCGAAAACGGATTTGCCCTTATAGAAATTCAAAACAAAACAGATAAAACTGTTTCAATAAATATTAAAGAACCTTTTCAAGTAGAATCATTCGAAAAATCCAGTTATGATGTATTCAATATTAATTCTTTCCTTAACTTAAATGATAAATACGATAAAAAATTAAAACAAAAAATAGATCTATCGGATTTAATTAGAACCAATCACATGAATTCGGAGGAAAAAACTGAAATAATAAAACTATGTCGAAAATTCTCAGATATTTTTTTCAAACCAGGTGATAAATTATCCTTCACGGCGCGGACAAAACACGAAATTAAAACAACGGACGAAATCCCTATACATTCTAAGTCATATAGATACCCCTACATACACAAACAAGAAATAAATAATTAAATAAATGAAATGTTAGATAAAGGCATAATTCGATCCTCAACTTCAGCATGGTCATCGCCATTGTGGATAGTGAACAAGAAAAAAGATCAATCGGGACAACAAAAATATCGATTAGTTATCGATTATCGTAAACTGAACGAAAAAACAATTCCTGATCGATATCCGATACCAAATATCAATTCAATCCTGGATAAACTTGGAAGATCAAATTATTTTTCAACTATAGACCTTTGGGCCGGTTTTCATCAGATTCAAATGGAAGAAAACTCTATATCAAAAACAGCATTCACAGTTGACAACGGGCATTATGAATTCTTACGAATGCCATTTGGATTAAAAAACGCACCATCTACTTTTCAACGCGTTATGGATGAAGTTTTAAAAGACCTCCAAAATAAAGTCTGTATGGTCTATATGGACGATATCATTATATTTAGCACAGGACTTCAAGAACATCTTCAAAATTTAAAACTTGTTTTCACAAAATTACGCGAGGCAAGACTAAAAATTCAACTGGATAAATCAGAATTCTTACGAAAAGAAGTAGAGTTTCTAGGACACATAGTTACATCAGAGGGAATAAAACCCAATCCAAAAAAAATTTCAGCGATTAAAAAGTTTCCCATACCAAAAACACAAAAAGACATAAAATCATTTCTTGGTTTAATAGGGTACTATCGTAAATTCATAAAAAATCTAGCGAAGATTACAAAACCTATGACTAAATGTTTAAAGAAAAATGAAAAAGTAGTTCACACAAAAGATTTCATAGATTGTTTTGAAACATGTAAAAATATATTAACATCTGAACCAGTTTTAATTTACCCAGATTTTGACAAAGAATTTGAATTGACAACAGATAGCTCCAATTATGCAATAGGCGCAGTACTATCGCAAAATAATCATCCTATATGTTATGCATCACGAACCCTAAATTCAGCCGAAATAAACTATTCAACAATTCAGAAAGAACTTCTCGCAATAGTCTGGAGTTGCAAATACTTTCGCCCATATCTTTACGGCCGGAAGTTTACAATATATTCTGACCAAAAACCATTACAGTGGCTTTTCTCCACAAAAGACCAAAATTCTATGCTCGTAAGGTGGAGACTAAAATTAGAAGAATTTGATTATGAAATTAAATATAAAAAATGTTCGTCAAATTTAGCAGCAGACGCTTTAAGTAGAAATCCATGTGTAGAACTAAACGCCATCGATAACGAATCTATAATAAATAACGCAGGAGACGCGGATGAAATAATAGAAAATTTCCTAAGAAATCCTGATAAAATACCTCCAGTCAGTAGCCCTGACCTGGAAGATATACTAGACATTGTAGAGCCAACTAAAAGCCAAAATCAAAAAATCAACGTTATTTCAGATATACAAATAGAACCAGATAAATCTCAAGACTCTGACTCCGATTCTGACATTGAAACTAAACATACATCTGCAGAAAATCCTATTTTTTCCATACCAATTACTGAAAGAATATTAAACACGTACAAAAATCAAATATTCATAACATTGGGAGATATAGAATCTACCCAAACTAGAATTTTAAAAATTTTTGACAATACTAGATTATATGTTACACTACCCTCAAAAATTTCACAAACTGATATAATAAATTTCGTAAAAGAATATATCGCCCCAAACAAAAAATATGCTATTTTTTTCCAACACCCTGAGCTATCTAGAACTTTCACGACTACTATGCAATCTTATTTTAAAAACTCTGTCTTCAAAATAATTCAAAGTAATACTGTATTAAAAGATATTCAGACTAGAGACGCTCAAAAAGAAAAACTCGAATTTTACCACGTAACAAAAACTTGCCACCGTGGTATAAATGAAACGAAAGAAGCACTTACTAAACGATTTTACTGGCCAAAAATGTCGGACGATATCGAAAATTATATAAATAACTGCGAAATTTGTCAGAAAAATAAATACAATCGAAATCCACCTATAATAAAATTCAACCTTACACCAACTTGTTCACGTCCTTTTCAACACATTCATATTGACTGTTTTCAAATTTTAGGAAACACTTATTTAACTATAATAGATACATTTTCTCGATATGGCCAAGCTTATCCTCTACCAGCTGTAAACGGAATATCTACAGTAGAATGTTTATTATTTAATTTTATTACCCACCACGGTCTACCCTCGAAAATAACAGCTGATTCGGGTACAGAATTTAAAAATAAAGATCTTGAAAATTTTTGCGAACTTTACAGAATAGAACTTCACTATACTACTGCTAGAAACAGTAATTCAAACAGTACTGTCGAAAGATTTCATTCTACCCTAATCGAACATGTGCGTTGTTTAAGGGAACAAAATGAAAACCTCACCTCAGACCAATTATTAAAACGGGCTATACTCGGATATAACAACTCAATCCATAGTGTTACTAAACATACACCATTCGAAGTAATAACAGGACATATAAACGAGACCAACCCTTTCGACCTTAATGATCATGTAATAATTTCAGATTACGTACAAACTCACAAACAAGCGGCCAAACGACTTTATGAAAATATAAAAGAAACTAACAAAACAACAAAAGAAAAAATTATTAGTAAAAGAAACGAAGAGCGCACAGATCCCCTTGACTATAAAAACGAAAAAGTAGCTTACATTCGTACAAAAACCAGAAATAAAAAACTTTCAAAATTCGAAAAACGTAAAGTACTAGCTCAAACAAAAATTAAATTAATAACAGATAAAAATATATATCATAAAGCAAGTGCCAGAAAACCAAAAACTAACAAAAAACAACTGTTTCAGGAAAATGGAACAGATGAAAACAACATACCTGATACTTCTGGCAATACCAGTAATATACACGAGTAGTATTATAAGAGATATAGAGTCGACGACTATAAATAACCCTTTATTACCAATACAATTAGGGGACGCACGTCTTATTTATAGTAAACATACATTTATACATTATTTAAATTTAGAACCTATTATTAAGCAATTGTTTAACATTGAGAAACATTTCTTCGTTATAAAAAATAATTTAGTTACAAAAAACGCAACTAATGAAATCTCATACCATGCCTTATCTCAAGATATGTTATTAAGGACAGAATTTCTCATAAAAATTACAAGAACGAAACTTGATAACTTACAACCTCATATTCATATTCGTAATAAAAGAAGTTTCTTTAACGGAGTCGGACAATTACAGAAATGGCTGTTTGGTACACTTGACGCTGACGACGGTAATAGATATGATAACGCAATAAAAATTCTCGAAACAAACCAACAGAACATGGTTACGGAAATAAATTTGCAACGTTCACTTTCAAACAATCTAATAAAAAATTACAACACAACAATTCGCATATTATCAAAAAATCAAGAAAATTTTGCAAATTCTCTGGGAAAATTTCAAATGAGCGTACAAAAATCAATCACTGAATCACATGAGTATTTAACCTTTCAAGGAATCATTTCCCAAATAAATCTGGATTGCCAAAATGTTATCACGTTTTTAAATAATTTAGAAGATTCCATAGCTTTTGCAATACTCAACACACTTCATCCTTCTATTATTTCTAGTCAAGAGTTACTAAACACTTTAGAATACTTAAGAAAAATTTACCCAGACAACCAAATTATGAAATTTAGGAACATATTAACATACTACCAATTTTTAGGCACACAAGTCACATTTGAAAATAAAAAATTAATTTTTGCAATACATATACCAATTATCAAAGCTGAAATTTTTAAGATTTATCACCTCTTTCCTATCATTCAAAACAACCAAATATTCCCTCTAAAGTATCCCTATTTAGCACAAACCAACTCAGAACATCAATTCAAAGAAGAAAACTGTCCACTACTAGAGGATACATATTTTTGCATGGAAGACCATTTCCCTGAAGACAACTGCACTCTACAGCTCATAGAAAACCAGACGGTGAAAAGCTGCAAGAAAATCAAGTTAACATTAGAAGAATCTCTCGTTGAACAAATAACACAAGACGAAGTAATCATTATACCAATGCAAACAGAAAAAGTTTTCTCCAAATGCCACACAGATCAATATATAGAAGTCAAAAATCCTACACTAATAAAAATACCAGAATCATGTCAAATAGAAGTCAACACTAAAAAATTTATCAACGACGCCAGAATTCAAGAAGGAAAACCATTATTTCTCCCAAAGCTAAACTGGGAAAAATTAGAAATTATACCAGAGTACGAAGCACCCAAAATAGAAAAAATCAATTTGGAAGAAATCCACAAAATCAGCAAAATGTCAGAACAACTTTTATCATTAAGAATTTCAACATCTAAACACTATTCACGAATTTTCGGCGGCTTGTCCTCTGTTATTGCCATCTTAATAATAGTGGGATGGATCTTCAAGAAGAAAATCAAGACATCGCTTCAGCAATGCGGCAGAAAACAAATAAGGGAAGTCCAAAGCAAAGAAGAAACCCTAAGAGAAGAAAATCCAACAGAAAGACCAAAACTCCAACACCACTCCGTTATGTTCTCGTCTTAGAGGGGAGGAATTACATAAGAAGAAAGAGCTGACACCATATAAATAAAACGATGACTCTTTGTAAAACAGGAAGATTATAAAAACTCTGTATTATCTTAAATTTCATTCTCTGTTCAACCGTTGTATAATAAAGTTCTAAATATAGTTGTAAAATTGTTTTAAAAAACCCAAGTTCGAAGTTTTAATATATAATTCGCCGGAAAAGCACTGATGAGCATGACATTAATAATTATCCATATCCAAAATGAATAAAACGGGAAAATTATTTTATTCATAACCTCAATTTAACACTGCTGCATGTTATCCAAAACACAACAATAGTGCTATTCAACGCGGCAATCGATTACAATCATTTCCTGTCATTTAAAAAACAACATGTTCAACAATACATTTTCGATATCAATTGATCACTCTGATTATAATCTGTCTAAAATGATGATGCTTTTGAAAACAATCGTAAATCGGAAGCATGTGATTGGTCGAAAAATTTAAATAAACTACCGTTTGTCTATGGGTTTTGTGATATGAGTGATATTTTGCAATTGTACATTACATTTTTAATTAACAGAACAGCTTCTATAAAATTGAACGTTATTAAACATAATGAACTTGTGAAAAGTGTGAAATACACGTGAAATGAACCAAAATAATGATGAGGTTATATCAATATTGATTTATTTGATTTGTAAAAGGACATGACAATGACAATTTTTTTTTGGGCGTTCAACAAACATCAATCCGTTTTCGATTTCGTTTATAAACAAAATCGGAATCAAGATCGAAGTGTTGAATAGCACTAATGTATATTAACTTATGGGCTTTTCGGAAACGGCAATCCTGGATCAGATAGATCACGTATCAGCTGATTGCGGATCCTAACCCAGAACGAGATTTTTATCAGTTTTTGAACGACGGGTTTTGTTTACTGTTGAAATGTCAAAATTAAAACTTAACCTACAAACTCCTTTCATTCTTATTACACGTTTCGTGTGTTGATTTTTCACATAGACCAATATTTTTATGTTCATATCTTTGTAGTTTTTGTGTGTTTATAGACTTTTATACAGTTGAATATTCGATTTTATTTGTTTAGTAATTATTATTAAGCTGACTGCTTACTTAATAGCGTTTCAAAGTCAAATACGGATTACGGATAAGAATGAAGAAGCCGCTAGAATCATCGCGCTCATACAAGATGTCCGCAGTCAGAGATACGTCGCCGCCGGGGTAATTGAAGTTCAACAAAGCACCATATTCAGAGTTGTTATTCGCTACCAAGAAACAGGGCAGCTAACCAGAAGACCCGGACAAGGCCGCGGAAGGGTAACTTCGGTAGTAGATGATCATTATTTGAGGTTAACGGGGTTAAGAATTAGGCATACCACCGCTCTAAGGCTGCAAACAGATCTGTTGGCTGCTCGTAATGTCCGAATAAGCCTACAAACAGTTCTAAATAGTCTGAGAGAAGCAGGTATACGAGCCAGAGTGCCAGCTCGAGGTCCACGTCTTACCAGAGAACATCGAGTAGCAAGATTGGAATTTGCTCGAGAACACGCAAATTGGAATATTCAAGATTGGTCCAATAATTTATTCACGGATGAATCAAGATTTTGTCTGTATTCATCAGATAGGAGTGTACCAGTATGTAGGCGACGTAGTGAACGGCACGATCAGGTTAATTTTTGTCAAACTGAAAGCTTTGGTGGTGGCTCTATCATGGTTTGGGGAGGAATTTCTTTCGAGAGTCGCGCGGAGTTAGTACCAGTGAATGATGGAAGACTAAATGCTGAGAGGTACATAACCAATATCCTAGAATCTCATGTAGTGCCCTATATGCCCCATATCGGTAACAACTCTGTGCTAATGCACGATAATGCTCGTCCACACGCTGCTAGAGTGGTTCGGCAGTACTTAGATGAGGTCGAGATACCCACCCTGAATTGGCCTGCACGTAGCCCGGACCTTATTAGCAGCTTTCATTTTTTTGTATAGATGTTTTGTACAATTTTTTTGATATTTTCTATGTTTTGGTAAATCAAACTTTTTGTCCTCTGCAGATTAAACTGATATAAAATAAATGTTGCAAAAGGTGTATCTATTGGTGTTACTTTTCCGCCCAACCTTTCTATATGCGAGAAAAGTATTGGTTTACCCCAAAAAAAGTTGGAATATTGAAATTTTTTTTTGAGTTATTTTTACGTTTTCCATCAACAACAACACGAAAAAACGGTTTTTAGAAAAAAAATTCTGTGTGTATGTCGTCGTCGTCGGCCACTTTTCCTTGCATGTCTTGTTAGCACGATACAGCCTCCGGAGTGCAATAAGTCAGCAATTTTATGATTGAGTATTGTTAAGGATATGTCACAGATAATCCCTATTGATTTTCAGTTCACCAGAGCCAGTACAACGGGTGCTATGGTACTTGAAGTACATTTTGTAATTTTTTGAGAAATTTCAGTTTGTTAGCACGATACAGCCTCCGGAGTTCAACAAGTCACCAATTTTATGATTGAATATTATTCAGGGCATCTCACTGATGAAACCTATTGATTTTCAGCTCACCGGAGCCAATACAACAGGTGCTACAGTACTTTAAGTACGATATTTTTGTCATTTTTGGAGAAAATTTAGTTTGTTAGCACGATACAACCACCGGAGTATATACAAGTGGCCAATTTTATGATTGGATATTAATCAGAGCGTCTCAAAGATTAACCCTATTGATATTCAACTCATTAAAGCCAGTACTACGGGTGCTATGGTACTTGAAGTACCAAATTTTCGTCTTTTTTGGAGAATTTTCAGATTGTTAGCACGATACAGCATCCAGAGAGTATACGATTGATCAATTTTATGATTGAGTATTGTACAAGGTGTCTCACAGATGTACCCTATTGATTTTCCGTTGACTAGAGCGAGTACAGCGGGTCCTATAAATCCAGATATACTGAATTTTTGGTTATTTTTGGAGAAGTTTCGGTTTGTTAGCACATCCCCCGAAGTATATACAAGTAACAATTTTATGATAGAATATTGTTCAGGGCCACAGATGCGGAAAAGTTAGTTTTAATCCTTAAAACCGTTTATTTTAATTCGTAATAATAATAAAATTCGAAAATCAGGCGGCACATTTAAAATATTTAAAAAATAATGAGTGATGCGATGATTTTTGTGGGGTGTATATTAATTCTATTTTGTAAATAAAATACTTTTAATTATAACCTAGTTTTATTTCAGAATTAAACCAAATCTAACAAAACAAATAATAAATTACTTTAAAAAAACATAAATATTTCAATAAAAAACGCAACAAAATACGTGTAAGGAGTTAAAATATATATACATAATTAAAATTAATAATTCTTTTCTTATCGACTTCTTTGCTTTAACCAGTTATTTGGTTAATTGCGTATCCATTTTAACTAACTGTATGCTTATCCCGCTTTTCCTTGTATATATATATATATATATATATATATATATATATATATATATATATATTGAACTTATCATAATGAATATTCAAGAGAATGATACACAAATATGAGAAATTTGTAACTTTGTTGAATAACAAATAGAAATCACTTTCTTCAGACAGATAAAATTACTATTTATATTGACAATTATAACTAAACAATATGTATCATATCAAATCGAACATCTATGAGATTAATTATCCTTTATAATATAGAAATATATTAGCAAGATTAAAATTTGTTACCTTTATTTTCAGATTGTAAATAGTTATGAATCACAAAACCTTAACCCATTTTCTTAGTAAATTATAAATCCAAATTGTTATCAGCAACATAGACAATGAATTGTATATTCTATCTAGAATAACAAAAGAATCTGAAAAAGAACATAAAATTATTATTTAAACGATGATAAACAATATATATAACTGATACTAATATGAATACATGTTATATCATTTGTTGATTCTTATGTAGAAGTGTCAGTAAAAACTTCATGTCATGTAACACAGAATTAACAGAGCAGAAATATTTTCAACCATAGAGATATGTTATGTTCGAAGTATTGATTATTTTCAAAACAGCAGGAGTGTTTAAAGATTGATAACAATAGTAAAGGTTAAGCCAAAGTTTATATAAAATAATTGTTGAATTACATATAAAAGAGTAATTGAAAGACATTATAAAAGATTTTAAGAAGATTATGATTATAAATTCATAGATATTGTAATTTAAAGTGGGATAAAAATTATTATTGATATAAAAATAAGGCATATTTTGGAATGATATTGTATGTAAATAGATATAATGAATTATTTTAAAATTTTTCACAAATAATTAATAACAATAAAAATACGAGGAAAATAATTATAATTAATGTTAGACAGTAAATAAATTAAACCATGATATCTAGTTACTTGTTAGTTTTTTGTTGGAAATAACAAGGCTAGCAACGAGAGTTTTGTTGATTTGGGGAACAAGGAATTAGGTGTGGTGGTTCAAAAGCAGAAGGACATGTAAGAAAATTTTTCTAATAATTTGTTAAATTCTGCGGAAATCTTTAGAAATCAAAAGCAAAATTGAATTTAAATGATAAATAATAATAATAGAGACATTTCTAGAAGAAAATATTTGTAAACATTCATTATTTGTGGAAAATGCAACTAATCCATATTTTGAGAAGGGATGCTATGTCTGAATTTTATCAAAAGTCCACAATGGAATATTGATTATTAGTTTCAAAGACATTTAGTAAGATAATAAACATTATAAGTTGTATTTACTGAACAATTAAACTAAAATCTCAACTTACCTACAACAAACTATCAAGTTTGTTTTCCTACGATATTCAACAAGAATCCAGCTTCATTCCAGAGAGATGAATCCGAAGCAGAGTGCACAACAGAAACTTTAAAGTGATAGAAACAGGTCAGTGTATAAACAATTTATATGGTATACCATTAAAAATTTCACAAACATTATTAATTGGCCAAAAGTTCACTATTCGTTGTTTTATATGTATTAAAAATTCTAACCATTTCATGTATATTAGTTTATAGTAATAATTTGTTTTAACTGATTTTTCTTCATACCGATAGTGTTTTTCAATTCAATGATAGTTCGTATATATATAAACTAAATTTCATTTCATATGTTTGTTTTTATTTTAACAATTGACATAAATAATTCCAGAAAATCATCATAGAGGTTCGAATAGGTATGTTCCGCATAGATATTCAAAGCGTTTTCAAAAGAGTTAAAATAATATAATATTTAGTAAATACAAATTTCGCATATTATAATATCTGCCAGAATCTAAAGGGAGTTAAGAGTTCTCATGTTTTCCAATAACACAATAAAGTAAAACAATATAATCAAAATATCCTGAGCTAGCCAATTTACTATATAAATCCATCGACAAAAAATAAAAAACATAAAGTAATTAAAAATAATGCAATAGACAAAATTCAAAAATAAATATTGTTTAAATATATTTATTTATAAACTGATAAATACATAAATTTCATATAATAAATGTCACCGCAACGTGGGGCAAATTAAGATTTTTTTCATGATAAGAAGGTTTTAAAAACATTAGAATTAGATATAATAATATATATATATATATATATATATATATATATATATATATATATATATATATATATATATATATAAGGATCAAACCCCTTTCGGTACCTACCATGAGATATGGGTGGAATCTTTATCGATTATGAGAAATCAATACTTATTTTTCCAGCAGTAGGAGCACAAGTCTTTTAATGTTTGAAAGAACATATCAATATTAACGTGATCATCATAAATATGTTTTAAATTTGTCATATCTTGTTGAAAAATAATGATCAGCATTATCTCTAATTAGTTGTTTGGGGATTGCAGAGTATGTTTGACATAATAGAAACAGTTTGTGGACTCGTGTTGACCGAAACAAAAATAACATTGAATGACTTCTTGGTCAGATATCACCACATTGTCGAATATAATCACAGAATTATCTTTTATCTCCGCAGGTGTAATGCTGTTGTCATGGGTACTATACTCTTCATATCCAATTTCTTTCATATATTGAATTAAGTGGCGTATATAGGTATATTTGAGTTGATGTAAAAATTTTGAATACACATACACATTCTCAAACCTTAAACCATTGGAATGATCAATTAAAGACAGCATTACATTCGTTTTTCAAGAACCGCTGGGGCCAATAATTAACCCTCTCTTGGAATCACCACCAAAAATAATATGTTTTCTAACCCTATCATCAACACCCATATCATGATTTTGAACAGGTAAACGAAGTACTTGTTGTTCCACCTTCATTTTAAAAATGGTGAAAGCTGAGTGAGGTTATATATAGGTTGGTTCAGGTATATACATAGCACAAAGGTAAAAAGTAAACTAAAGAGTTCACATCGATGAGGAAGAGGTTTAATAAATTCACTAATCAACAATCTGCCATTCGAGCTACATCTACCAGGTTTTCAGTTCTGTGGGCCTGGCACGAAACTAGAGAAACGTTTACAGCGAGGAGATCTTGGTATTAACCCTTTAGATAAAGCTTGTCGAGAACACGATATATCATACTCCCAAAGTTCCGATGTTGTTGAGAGACACAAAGCCGATAAAATCTTAGAAAACAAAGCGTGGGAACGAGTTAAAGCCAAGGACGCAAAGTTGGGTGAAAAGGCGGTAACTAGCTTGGTTGGTGACTAACACTATGAAAGGAAAACGCAAGCTTGGAATGGGTATGAAAAAAGGTGGGGCACTCAGACGGAAAACTAAAAAACGTATCATATGAGCACCTAAGAAAGGTGGATTTTTACCCCTTCCGTTACCATTAATTGGTGCGCTAGCTGCCGTAAGTGGTGGGGCTGCAAGTATTGCTAAATCCGTAAATGATGCAAAAACTAATCGCCAACAACTAGTTGAATAACAACGACAAAATTTGGCTATGGAAGGAAAAGATTTAAAAAGACGTTTCAAAAAACGCAAAGGTAGAGGGCTTTATCTACGACCATATAAGGGATACGGGTTAAAAAACTAAAACTCCCCCCTCGCGGGCTAACTGATATTGATTTAAAGAAGTATATTCAAAAACTTGGCATTCCTTTCCTTAGAGGGGTATTCATGCGGGACGGTCTACCTAAAAAAAATCGTTATATTGAGTGTAGTATTGTAAATATGGATTTATCAAGCGGAGGGGGTACGCACTGGACAACATATGCAAAAGAATATGAAAGCGTCATATACTTCGATAGTTATGGTAATCTACCACGACCGCTAGAATTAATCTGATACTTTAACAGTAATGAGCCTGTTACTATATACGAGTATTATAATCACGATGCTGTTCAAAAAAATTCATAAAAATTCATACAAATGTGGACATCACTCCCTATATAAATATTATGTTTACACTTTTTGTGTTAACTCGTAAAATACCTTTGTACAATGTCGTTTTCCGTTAGTTATTGTGGCAACTCATCCATTCTGAATTACAATTTTAACCCTCCCATATATCAGAATGAAAATGATGATTATGAAGTTGGTCTGATAAACTTTTACAGCTTTAATACAATTTCAATTGTTGATAAAATCAATAATAAGTTTCTTTTTGGGCGTACAATATGGTACGTTCTTGAAATACCGACTGGTGCTTATGAATTAAATGATCTGGTGAATCTTATACGAAAGTCAATGCAGGAACAAGAAAAAGATGCGATTTTAGAAGTAATACCTAATGTCAATACATCTCATATATCTATTAAGAGTAAGGGATTTCCTTTATATATCCAGGATCCATTGGTCCACTTTTCGGGTTTGATAAGGTTATATACTAACACCTGATAAAACACATGTTTCTACATACCTTGTAAATATTTTAAAGGTGAACTCTATTGGTATTGATTGCAGTTTTGCTACAGGGTCTTATCTGAATGGTAAACCAGTTCATATCATACACCAATTTTTCCCAACTGTTCCCAGCGGGTATAAAATAGTGGAAGCACCACAAAATATCTTGTATTATCCAGTCAGTGTCAAGACCAATAATAACATAACAATCAAAATTATTGATCAGAACGGTGATCTGGTGAATTTCAGAAAGCGTAATGGTGTTAAAATTTTGTCAACCGTATTCTGCCAAAAACTATAAAAGGTTGGTAAATAAAGACGGGAAGGTTAGTTTTCGTGTACTTTTCAAAACCAAAGCAAACATACGCTTTTGAAAAACGCTTGGATTCAAAGTATTAGTATAATGGAAGTGTTACATGTTACTGGCGAACTTTTCAATGATATGACTATTGAGAAATATCAGTTCCTTGTGAGCTATGCGTATTATACTTAGAACATTATTGTTGAAGAAAAACATATAGTTTTCTAATATTTGAAAAAGTATAAACAGCTTTTATATTTTTTTAAGAGCTACTTTCAGTGCTAATGTTGAAGACGAACCAGTTGCAACAAATAGTGTAACTGAAACTGACGAGAATTTCTCAATAAACTTGCAACGGTGGAGTGAAAAAGGAACCAAATTACTTATTGATTTGTATAAGACGAATTTTCAAAAATTAACGGACAAAAAATTTAAAGCGAAGTCTATATACACTGAAATAGCTGCAAATTTTAAGGTTTACTTTAGAACAAATTGAAAGAAAAATAAAGAACTTGAAAAAAGTTATAAAAATGTTCTTGATCATAATAAAAAAACAGGAAGAGGCAAAATAACATGGCCCTACTTTGATACACTTCACGACATACTTGGCACAAAACCTGAGAACATGCCATTAAGTGTGGCATCTCATAAGTTAGGGTTCGTTTCACATGAAGACAGTGATTTATCAGATAGTGATCCTACTCCGAACAAAAAAGCTAACTCGATAGAGTGGAACAAAATTCTGCAGGTCCTTCAAATAGAAACAAAAATATCAAAACAGCCTCATTGGGTAAAAGAATTTCGTGAAGAAATGGCTAATAGGCATAAAGAAAAAATGGAGAACCAGAGGGAGTTTCTAAATTTGTTTCGGGGTTGGATTGAAATGACTGGACCAAAGCCATAGATTTTTTTAATTATGTATATATTTTTTAACTCCTTACACGTATTTTGTTCCGTTATTTATTGAAATATTTATGTTTATTAAAGTATTTTATTATTTGTTTTATTACATTTGGTTTAATTCTGAAATAAAACTAGGTTATAATTAAAAGTATTTTATTTACAAAATAGAATAAAAATATACACCCCATAAAAATTATCGCATCACTCATTATTTTTTAAATATTTTAAATATGTTGCCCGTTTTTCGAATTATATTTCTATTACGAATTACGCCTTTTGCAACATTTATTTTATATCAGTTTAATCTACAGAGGACAAAAACTTTGATTCACCAAAACATAGAAAATATCAAAAAATTGTACATAACATCAATACAAAAAAATGAACGGTGCTTAAACTAAAACCAGCCAATGAATTTCTAATAGCATGTGTTGTCACCCCTCGCTCTAGTTACAGCTTCCATTCGTCTTGGAAGGCTTCTAAACAGGTTCTGGACGTATCCTTGCGGCATGTTTTCCCAGAAGTTAAAAAGAACATTTTGAAGATCATCTAGTGTTCTTATTGGTGCCGGATGCCCTCTACCTTTGCGTTTTTTAAAACGTCTTTTTAAACCTTTTCCTTCCAACTATCAGATGAACTGCTACTCCGAGATCAGGAGGCTAAAATAACTACAACACTTTTCAAGTATTTTTATTCGTTTCGTTAGTTTTTGCTAATAACAACAATCACTTTTTAAATCGATTGTCAGTTGTCAGATATAATGATGTAAATAACAACTGCGTTTTTTTAAGTGCCATTGGCGACTCCAACATGTCGGTGTAGCGGAGACTGGCGTCAGTCAACCAATGGCGAATAAATAAACATGACTATTATATTAATAAAAACCGTTTGAGCTCAATTGTGCTAATTACTGTTACCATACCGTTATTTTCCACTGGTAATTCAACAATAATTACCTTATGACTTGTATAAATATTATAGACTTTATCTTAATATTCCAAATTATAATTATTATTTTGTGTAAAATAATTTCTAATTTGTGAATACATTGTTTATTCTATTGTAATATGTATAACTCCTCAAAGTATTGATGGTGTATGCTGTTAGGTGAACTAAAGTCTTATGTAACATTTGAAGATACTGCAAATTTATGAAATGTGATTATCTTTCTCCTACATAGCAAAAGTATGTTTCAATATAAAATGATTGTTTGATGCTCATGTGTAAAAGGTTTCAAGCAAATATCAGGTTTGTATGGATTTCTTTTGTTTGACCAACCAAATGTATTACTACTTTTCCTTGCAAAAGATTTCAAAAAAATATTACATTTGATGGCTTTTCTCCTGCGTGAGTACGCAAATGTTTATTTAAACTACTTTTCACTGAAAAAGACTTGAAACACATAGTACATTTGGAAGGCTTTTCTCCTGTGTGAGTACGCAAATGTATAGTTAAATATCTTTTCTCTGCAAAAAATTTCAAACAAATGTTACATTTGAATGGTGTTTCCCCTGTGTGAGTACGCAATGTTTAGTTAAACATGTTTTCTCTGCAAAATATTTCAAACAAATGTTACATTTGAATTGCTTTTCTTCTGTGTGAGTACGCAAATGTGAAGTTAAACTACTTTTCACTGAAAAAGATTTCAAACAAATGTTACATTTGAATGGCTTTTCTTTTGTGTGAGTACGCAAATGTTTATTTAAATTACTTTTCACTGAAAAATATTTCAAACAAATGTTACATTTCAATGGTTTTTCACCTGTGTGAGTAAGCAAATGTGTATTTAAACTAGTTTTCTGTGAAAATGTTTTCGAACAAATGTTACATTTGAAAGGCTTTTCTCCTGTGTGAGTACGCAAATATTTAGTTAAAGTACTTTTCTCTGAAAAATATTTGAAACAAATGTTACATTTGAAAGGCTTTTCTCCTGTGTGAGTACGCAAATGTGTAGTTAAATTAGTTTTGACTGCAAAAAATTTCAAACAAATGTTACATTTGAATGGCTTTTCTCCTGTGTGAGTACGCAAAGGTTTAGTTAAATATCTTTTCTCTGCAAAAGATTTCAAACAAATGTTACATTTGAATGGTTTTTCACCTGTGTGAGTAAGCAAATGTGTATTTAAACTACTTTTCTGTGAAAATATTTTCGAACAAATGTTACATTTTGATGGCTTTTCTCCTGTGTGAGTACGCAAATGTGTAGTTAAGTTAGTTGTGAATGCAAAAGATTTCAAACAAATGTTACATTTGAATGGCTTTTCTCCTGTGTGAGTACGCAAATGTTTAGTTAAATATATTTTCTCTGAAAAAGATTTCAAACAAATGTTACATTTGAATGGTTTTTCACCTGTGTGAGTAAGCAAATGTGTATTTAAACTACTTTTCTGTGAAAATGTTTTCGAACAAATGTTACATTTTGATGGCTTTTCTCCTGTGTGAGTACGCATATGTATAGTTAAAGTACTATTCTCTGAAAAATATTTGAAACAAAGGTTACATTTGAAAGGCTTTTCTCCTGCGTGAGTACGCAAATGTGTAGTTAAATAGCTTTTCTTTGCAAAAAATTTCAAACAAATGTTACATTTGAAAGGCCTTTCTCCGGTGTGAATTGATAAATCTGTATTAAAATAGCTTTTCTGTGAAAAAGTTTTCGAATAAATGTTACGTTTGTGAGCTTGCAAATGTCTGTGTGAATCACTTTTCTTCGATTTCATATAATGATTTGTAGAAACGTGATAATTGAATGGCCTTTCTTCTGAGAGAATATGCAAATTTCTGCTTGAATCATTTCCATTTAAACCGTCATCCATGCAAGTGTTTAAATTATCAGAAACATTGAACTGATATGTGGTTTTCTGCAACTCTGCTTTCAATTCATCAATCATAATCCCATCATTAGCATTTATTTTAATATATTTGAAATTCGTTTTTCGAAACTGTGAAATTTGTATAAAATATATAAAAATCTACAAATTTTATCAACGTTACAAATGTGGTAACAATATTATTGGAAAAAGTATTTTAAGAGTATGTAAATCACTAATTTGTTATAAAATGAAGTTTGAAATTAATACAGTAAAAACTCGATGTAATAGTAATAGCATAATAATACTGTAATAACAAAGTGCTTTAAGTTGCAGTGACGCATTTGCATTGTTTACTCATTCTATTTTTAGAGGGAAATGAGTGTACTCGCCCGCCGTAGAATGGTATATATGACCTTCAGTTGACGTGCTAACTCCTCTCCCTCTGTTCTTGTCTTTTGTCTCACTTGTAAGTCACCAGTCACCACTGGATTGTGTTCCAGTTGTGGCGAAAAGACTGTCAATGTAGCGTTTATCTAGTGGGCTGTGAATAGAGTGCCCCATTTGTTACTCGTTTTCCACTTGAATAAGCTTTATTGATTAATACTTTGCACTAAGGTATTTGGTGCAGTTGTGTGTGTTACAGTGACTTAACAAAGTATCTTAAAAGCGTAAACGTGTTGTTTTCGGATTTAACCAAAAAACTTGAAATTATAAAACGCTTAAAAAATAGTGAAACTGCGACGAGTATAGCGCTGATTTATGGTTTTGAGAGAACAATAGTTAACGATATAAAACGTGATGCTGGTAAAATAGAACATGTTTCAACAATGCAGAGCATGGATGGAGATGTGCAAACACGAAAGACAATGGAACCTGCACAATTGATTAATTTGACACTGCAATGTATCAAGGGTTTATACAAGCTAGAAGGCAGGTGATTCCACTTTCAGTGCCTAATAGTAATGGCCAAGGCTGTTGAAACGAACAAAAAACGTGACAGTGACTCGTCTCTTAAAGAAAGCAATGGAAGGCTCGACAAGTTTAAATTTCGTCAACTTGATATCAGTGGAGAAAAATTCAGCGCGGATACCTCTATAATTGCGGAGTTCCAGGAACAATTTGAAGAAAAAATTCGCTGAATTGGATCTTATTGGGAGCAAGTTTACAATTATGATGAAACTGGGCTCAACTGGAAGACATTAGCATCACTCTCTGAAAAAGCTGCTCCAGGCTTCAAAGTATAAAAAGATAGCATTACTGCAATGGTTTGCGCAAATACCACCGGCAATCATAGGCTTGTGATTGGAAAATCCAGAAAACCTCGAACGTTATATTATTACGCCAGAAGAGTGCTTGGATGGATCAATCAATTTTTTCTGACTGGTTTCACACACAATTTGTACCTCAAGTCGCCACAGAAAGCGCTATTGCTATTAGACAATACCGCAGCACACCCTACTTGTGAAATGAAAAGTGATGACTGGAACATAAGATGTCTCTTCCTTCCAGCAAACACAACTTCACTTATAGTTAGGGTTTACACCTCTCCGGGTTTCCCCCAGGGAATACGAGTTTTAGCCTACGACCTCCGGGTTACTAGATATTTTCTCCGGGAAAAATCGTATTTAACAAATGAAAAAATATATACACATAATTTTTTATATTTGGGTGAAAATATAGATTTGGCAACGGTGCAGGCCGAGTCAGTATACTCTGTTACAGTTGCGCCGAGTCAGGTTTGTATGGATTTCTTTTGTTTGACCAAGCAAATGTATTACTACTTTTCCTTGCAAAAGATTTCAAAAAAATATTACATTTGATGGCTTTTCTCCTGTGTGAGTACGCAAATGTGTAGTTAAAGTAGTTGTGACTGCAAAAGGTTTCAAACAAATGTCACATTTGAAAGGCTTTTCTGTGTGAGTACGCAAATGTCTAGTTAAACTACTTGTCACTGAAAAAGACTTGAAAC
Source organism: Galeruca laticollis (assembly GCA_963921935.1). Classification (NCBI taxonomy): domain Eukaryota; kingdom Metazoa; phylum Arthropoda; class Insecta; order Coleoptera; family Chrysomelidae; genus Galeruca; species Galeruca laticollis. Next base: position 145,155,801 of record OY998181.1, read on the forward strand.
AAATGGTACATTTGAAAGGCTTTCCTCCTGTGTGAGTACGCAAATGTGTAGTTAAAGTAGTTGTGACTGCAAAAAATTTCAAACAAATGTTACATTTGAATGGTTTTTCACCTGTGTGAGTACGCAAATGTCTAGTTAAACTACTTGTCACTGAAAGACTTGAAACAAATGGTACATTTGAAAGGCTTTTCTCCTGTGTGAGTACGCAAATGATTAGTTAAATATAATTTCTCTGCAAATGATTTCAAACAAATGGTACATTTGAAAGGCTTTTCTCCTGTGTGAGTACGCAAATGAGCAGTTAAATATCTTTTCACTGCATAATATTTCAAACAAATGTTACATTTGAATGGCTTTTCTCCTGTGTGAGTACGCAAATGATTAGTTAAACATATTTTCTCTGCAAATGATTTCAAACAAATGGTACATTTGAAAGGCTTTTCTCCTGTGTGAGTACGCAAATGTTTAGTTAAACTACTTTTCTCTGAAAAATATTTGAAACAAATGTCACATTTGAAAGGCTTTTCGCCTGCGTGAGTACGCAAATGTGTAGTTAAATTAGTTTTGACTGTAAAAAATTTCAAACAAATGTTACATTCGAAAAGCCTTTCTCCGGCGTGAATTGATAAATCTGTATTTGAATAGCTTTTCTGTGAAAAAGTTTTCGATGAAATGTTACGTTTGTGAGCTTGCAAATGTCTGTGTGAATCACTTTTCTTCAATTTCTGATCTTCATCTATACTCAACTTGAAATTGTCATTGCATATGATATCTTGTAACTCTGCTTTCAATTCATGTTCGACTATTTCAATTTCATCTTTTACATTAAGATTCCTTAAAATGCCAATGTCAATGATTCCAGTTTTAGTGCCACTTCTACTCTTATTGTAAAATTTAATATCATGTAATTTGTTTCGTTTTATACAATGATGTGTTGAGAAGTGGCAAGAAAATTCTACTCGTTTCGTGTATAAATTTCCACAAAATACACATATCATAATCCCATCATTAGCATTTCTTTTAATATATTTTTCATTTCTTAGCAGTCCTGTAACTGTAAGAAAATTGAAATTAGTTTTTCGAAACTTTAAAATTTGTATAAAATATATAAAAATCTACAAATTTTATCAACGTTACAAATGCTTGATAACAATATTATTGGAAAAATTATTTTAAGAGTATGTAAGATACTATTTGTTTTAAAATGAAGTTTGAAATTAATACAGTAAAAACTCGATGTAATAGTAACAGCATAATAATAATGTAGTAACAAAGTGCTTTGAGTTGCAGTGACGCATTTGCTTTGTTTACTTACTCTATTTTAGTGGGAAATTAGTGTACTCGCCCGCCGTAGAACGGTACATATAACCTTCAGTTGACGCGCCAACTCCTCTCCCCCTCTTCTTGTCTTTAGTCTCACTTGTAAGTCACCACTGTGGTGAAAAGAGTGTCAATATCGCAGTGTATCTATCTAGCGGGCTATGAATTAGTGCCCCATTTGTTACGTGTTCCCCACTTGAATAAACTGTATTGACTAATACTTTACACTAATGTATTTGGTACAGGTATGTGTGTTACAGTGACTTAACAAAATATCTTAAAAGCGCAAACGTGTTGTTTTCGGATTTAACAAAAAAACTTAAAATTATAAAACGCTTAAGAAATAGCGAAACTGCGACGAGGACAGCGCTGATTTATGGTTTTGGGAGAACAGTAGTTAACGATATAAAACGTGATGCAGATAAAATAGAACATGTGTCAACAATGCAGAGCATGGAGGAGATGTTCAAACACGAAAGACAATGGAACCTGCAGAATTGATTAATTTGACACTGCAATGTACCAAAGGTTTATACAAGCTAGAAGGCAGGGGATTCCACTTTCAGTTCCTAATATAGTAATGACCAAGGCTGTTGAAATGAACCAAAAACTTGACAGTGACCCTTCTTTTAAAGAAAGCAATGGATGGCTCGACAAGTTTAAAATTCGTCATGGAATTCGCCAACTTGATATCAGTGGAGAAAAATTCATCGCGGATAGCTCTATAATTGCGGAGTTCCAGGAACAATTTAAAGAAAAAAGAAGACATTAGCATCATTCTCTGAAAAAGCTGCTACAGGCTTCAAAGTACAAAAAGATCGCATCACTGCGACGGTTTGCGCAAATGCCACCGGCAATCATAGGCTACCCCTACTTGTGCTTGGATGGATCAATCAATTTTTTCTGACTGGTTTCACAAACAATTTGTACCTCAAGTCGCCAGGGAAAGCGCTATTGCTATTAGATAATGCCCCAGCGCACCCTACTTGTGAAATGAAAAGTGATGACTGCAACATAATATGTCTCTTCCTTCCAGCAAACACAACTTCACTTATAGTTAGGGTTTCCACGTCTCTGGGTTTCCCCCAGAGAATACGAGTTTTAGCCTACGACCTCCGGGTTACTAGATATTTTCTCCGAGCAAAATCGTATTTAATAAATGAAAAAATATATTTATATACATTTCTTATATTAGGGAGAAAATATAGATTTGGCAACGGTGCAGGCCAAGTCGGTATACTCTGTTACGGTTGCGCCGAGTCTGTTTGTACATCCCGCGAAAGCTGCGATTGCGAGTTTATTCATGCTTGTCGCTTATAGTCTTGCTGTTTCTTGGTTTGGGCAGATTCACGCTAAATCAACTGAAAGAGAGTTTAAGCTACATAAAGTGTTTTGGACAATTTTGTTTTTATGTTATATTGAAGAAACATTCTCCAGTTTTCCTACTTGCCCTGAGTTAAATTATTGAAAATAACAAAAGAGACAGCGGTAGCCCAAGTACTTCGTCTTCTGAATTATTCTCTAAAAATAAGCTAAGTACGCGACACATTTTCAAGATTCTTGGAAAAAAATCCTCAATATAAAAACTGGCTGGTTAAAATAGATCAGTGAACGGCTAAATGTACTTTATGCAATATAAAGATCACTGTTAAATAGGATGGGGAAAAGTCTTTAAAGACTCATTTAAATAGTAAAGGACATTGTAGAGTCGCAAGTATCGTCTCCAAAAATACATTGCTTACATCATTTTTGGCAAAAAAAATCGGCTGAAGAAAATTACGTCTCTATAATTGAAATCGCCCAAGTTTTTTATGGTATAAGTCACCATCATAGCTATTTGAATACTGATTGCGGCATTAAACTAAATCCTTACATTTATCGCGATTCTAATTTGGCCAAAAAGGTTCGTTGCAGTCGAACAAAAGCTGAAGCAATCATCGTAAATTGTTGGGTGCCTAAAGTATTAAAAGAAATGGGTGCGGGTACAAAAACAACTTTATCATTCTCAGTTTTGTGTGATGCTTCAAATAAGGGTAACCAAAAACTGTTTCCAATAGCTGTAAGATATTTTAGTATTAAGAGTGGCGGTCAAAACAAACATTTAGACTTTGCTGAAAATAATGATAAAACATCTTCATCGGTTACTATAATACAATAATTAAAACATTAGAAACATTTTCAATGCCTAAATTTGAAAAAAAAAGTTTTAAAGGCCAAAAATTTTATCGAGTTAGATTTAGATGAGTTATATAGCGAGCTAATTCTCCTTAAAAAAAAAAAGAAAATTTTGTCAGTTTTAAAATAGCCATAGACAAAATATAGTGCACGATATTTTAAAATGTAGATATGCCTCAATTGTTCAAAATTGTAAGTAGAATGTTGCCAATTCCTATAAGCACTGTGTAATAAATACCAAAGTAAGAAACATAGGGAGGATCACCATGTATAACAAATTACCTTTTATATTGTAACGTTTAAATTAAAGAAAGCGGTCGTTGACGTACAAACAATGTAAAAAAACAATTAGCTAAGCAGTCTGAATTTGTTGCAAAAAAAGAAAAAAAGAATATTTTAATAATAATTGCATCAAAATAACGAAATTTTGCGGAATCAAATAAAAATTCATTCCTAATCTAGGTAAAAAACCTATTACACAATTACGTCGAATGATAAGTTTCCACCAATCAGGAATTACCATGTACAAAAAAATAAACGGAGCTGACGTAGGGAAAAATGTCGAAGCTACGATAAGGTAACCGTTGAAGCGGTAGTTGGTAAAAACTCGCGGTCGGAAGCGGTCTAGTTTTTTTTTTGGGGTTCGCGGATAGCAGTTTTTGAGGAGATCTCAGAGTTTAAGTAACATATAATTAAGACTAGTGTTTTAACTTACCAAGTGTAATTTTTTTCGAAAGAGGGAAAAGCAGATTACAAGGGAGCGTCTACTGTACGCGCTCTGAAGGTTTTTGTTCGAAACGCGAGTCGTGGCCCAGACTGAGAATTGGTGAGTCAAATTTAAAAATTATACTAACTGTGTATTATGACTTTTTTGTAGTTTGATCAAATTATTAACATTGCCAGCCCGCATCTATGATCGCATACGAGTATTCAATGGTGATACCTCTCCATATGAATCAGGGATAGGGAGCACATTCGAGGTTGAATACTAAATTGTTAATTTGAAAGTTTCATATATAGGGTGCGCGAAAATATTTAGGTTGCGGCGATTGTCTTCAAACTAACAAATTTCATTTCATTCTGCATTTTATTCTCGTTAATGTAACAGGGTATCTCAAGTTTTCTCTCGATTCTATCATTGGTTTTAGTTATTTACAGTCACAAGACTTTACATACAATTATCCCTGACGCTTTGTCAATTGGTGTAATTTTTTTATTTTATTATATTTTATAATAAACTCGTAAAAGAATAGTTTATTTTCTCAACCAGGAGAGCATGATTATATGAATACATAACATATACCCATAAGAGCTACACCTAAGATTTTTTCCTCAAACCACCCCTCTAACTGACGTAACCCTATAGCACAAGACCTATCATTACCAACGACAACTGGTAGCAGCGGAGGCCGAAGCCAACCCTTTCGGACATTTCTTCCAGGAGCCGACGAGTCCTGTTACCCACCAAATCGTGGGTGGTGACAGCCAGCTACGTTGCCTTCTCGATCCATTAGGGACATTTTTACAGCAGAGTTTTTTCGAGATTATTACTGTGGTGACAGCATTTTTTTAGGATTATGGCAGATTGCGATTTGTACATTTGGGTGACAGCAGAGTTTTTTTATTCTCCTTGATGAATAATCTATGGACTGACGAACGTAATCGGATGAGGGTAGCTTTGGTAAATGCAGAATTATGTACCAAAATAAATTTTGATATTATGACATGTCAAGAACTTGCAGAGTATTTAGAAGTGAGTGAACAAAATGCATTATTAAAAACATGTCAAACTAGTATAAAATATAGTTTTAAGTTACAAAAATCTACAAACAGTTAAAAAAGTCATTAATGTACAATGTTAATATTAATAAACTTTGAATACCATGCCGTTTTTATAAAAACAGATTTGTTAGTATATTATGTTCTAATGTACTTAATACTTGTAGTATTCTGTTTCAGTTCAATGTTATTTTGAAGGAAATAAATATACGTTGCATTGCTGTTTGGATTCGACCTGTGAATAGACTTTTTTTTGTCGTTAGTAATTTCGGATCAAGTCATCTCAGAGTGAAGGTATTTTTAAAGATGACATCCCTACTTATAGACCAAACTACGGAAATTTTTTCATGTAAAAAGAAAACCAGCTGCGTCATTGTTTGTAGAATAGGTTCATATGATGTAGTGATAGGTTTTTTACTTGAATTTAATATTCATAACTTTGTTATTAACAATTTTATCTTCAAGCGGTCGAAAATCGCGCCTTTCTGTATCCATCCCTATAGAAACGGTTGAAGTTACTTTTTTTTTCATCGGAGTTGAAATAATTCAATTCCTAGGACTTGAAATTATACATAGACGGTTCGTGTAAGCTAAATTTTGATAAAAAAGTAAATAAGTGAATATAAATTAGTTTAAGTGAATATACTGTGTATATAATTAGTGAATAGTGTAGTGAGTAAATAAATTCGTAAGTAATCATACCGTGTGTTTGGAATTTATCCCACCAGTTTACTGTTTAAATAAATAAGAAGAACATTACATTGGTGTCAGAAGTGGGATAATATAAATAAATTGCTACGTAAAAATGGCCAAGAGATTAAGGTATCTGAAAGTGGCGGAAATAAGAGCAGAATTGGAAGATCGTGAGTTGGAAACGTCCAGTAAGAAAAGTGAATTAGTAGAAAGACTTAAAGTGGCACTGGAAAATGACGGCTTTGATCCAGAAACAGTTTTATTTAAAGACGAAGCTTCCACCTTAATCTCGTCTATTTCTGCTAACATGGACGGGAAGATTTCTGCTATGAAGAACGACATTTCTGCTAATATTTCCGCTACCATGTTCGAGATGATTTCTGCTATGAAGAACGACATTTCTGTTAATATGGACGAGAAAATTTCTACTTTGAAGAACGATATATCTGCCGATATGTTATTAATGACAAACGACATTGCCGCTGAAGTTGAAAATGAAATTACGTCTCTAAAATCTGAAATCGAGAATGAGATTACAACGATACACGAGAAAATCAAGGAGTTGAAGGAAAAGATTGCCGATTCAAGAACGCGAGGCACGCCAGAGGAAGAAAAGAAGACCGAGCAAACGAAACCTTGCAAGCCAGAAACACTACCTAAGTTTGAAGACATTTGCAAATTTACCCGAGTCAAGGCCCCAACGTTCGATGGAAAAATGTCGTGGACCAATTATGTGAAACAATTTGAAGCAACCGCTAGTGAATAATTGGTCCGATAGAGACAAAGCAATGAACTTAACTATTGCGCTTCGGGGAGATGCCTTAGATGTACTTCAGACGATACCTCTGGAAGAAACGGATGCTTTCGAGCAGCTGAAGAAGAGGTTGGACATGCGATATGGTCACGAATATCTAGAACATTTGTACCAATCCCAGCTGAAGAACCGAAGGCAGAAACATGACGAAGCACTTCAACAATATGAAGTGGATATTGCCCGACTCGTTCGATTTGCTTATCCATCAGCAGCAGAGAACACGATGGAATGTCTGGGCATACAGGCGTTTATTGATGGCTTACTTGACCCCGATATGCAGAGGACGCTTCGTTTAGCCCATCCGAAAACATTAGTCGACGCATTGACAGCTGCCCTTGAATATGAGGCAGCAACGAAGGCTTCGGGTTACAACAAAGTTAGGACCCTCCAAGAAGAAGGTGACGAAGACAGATTTGACCAGTTCGTCAGTTTATTGAAAAATATGATGGACAAGAAGCCGAGAAAGATCAGATGCCGGAATTGTGGCGAGCTAGGGCATGTACGTAGTTCGTGTAAGCGCCCCAAGACTCCTGCAAACCAAGAACCCCAGTCACAGGAAAACTAGAACGGGTCGTCTACGAGGGGGCAGCACCGACCCATGATCGTTCCAAAGACCCTCTCATACTGTTAGCTTCGCCGAGATGTCGCAACGATAGTGTATATGTAGATGGCGAAGTAAATGGCAAGAAATATGCTCTACTAGTTGACACTGGAGCAACTAGAACCATTATACGACCAGAGATAATAAACCCCAAGAAGAAGCTTCTACCAACGAGACTGCGGACCGCCACAGGCGAGAGTGCCAACGTTCACGGGGAAACATAAATCCAATTGGGAATTGGCGCAGAAAAGTTCAAGCATACGGTAATCGTAGCTGACATTGAAGAAGACGTGATTCTGGGAATGGACGTAATGAATGTACATGGTTTCCAATTAGAAACAGAACCATTAAAGCGGGCTCCGAGGAGGTATTACTTCATCCATATGAAGGCAGCGCGGCGTTGGCAGCTGTACAGGAAGATACCGTTCTACCTGCACGAAGCGAAACCATGATAGTAGCACGGCTACAGGGAATCATGGAGGAAGGTACACCGGTTATGATGGAACCAAGGAACTACGACGAAGAGGTTGGCAAAGGAGTACTAATTGGAAAAGAATTGGTTACGTCGGCGAAGGAGATCCCTGTACGATTGATAAACGTGAACGATTACCCAATTACCATCAAGAAGGAAACCAAGATTGGATCCTGCGTACCAGTGACGTCTATAGTTCGCAAAACAACGACCACTGACAATTCTAATGCCAGATTCGAACAGATGTTATCAGTAGCTGGTCAATCTTTGGATCGAGCTGGAAAAAAGAGAATGAGAGAATTTCTCTTGCAGTATCGAGACCTATTCTTACCAAAAGGAGGAAAGACTAGCAGAACATCAGCCGTCAAACACAAAATTGATACTAGTAATGCTAAGCCAATTAGACAATCAGCTCGAAGACTTCCACGAGCGAAGAGAGAGGAAGCTGAAAGAATAATTCGAGAGATGGCGAAGAAAAAGTAATAGAACTACTAGTCCATGGGTGTCTCCAATAGTGCTCGTCAAGAAAAAGGATGGAACTACGAGATTCTGCGTGGATTATCGCCAGCTTAACAACGTGACGAAGAAAGACAGCTATCCTCTGCCTCGAATTGACGATACGCTAGACACTTTGGCCGGCAGCAAACTGTTTTCCACCTTGGACCTGAAGTCTGGTTATTGGCAAGTGGGAATGGACCCAGAAGACAAAGAGAAGACTGCTTTTACCACCGGATCTGAATTATGGCAATTCAACGTCATGCCGTCTTGAGAGGGTTGTCTTAGAAGACATGTCTGGTCTATTTGGACGACATCGTAGTACTGGGGAAGACATTTGACGAACACTTGAAGAATTTGGAAGACGTATTCAAACGACTCCAAGCTGCCCAGCTCATGTTAAGCCCGAAGAAATGTCAGCTGTTCCAAAACCGAGTCAACTATCTAGGTCATATAGTGAGCAATGGAGGAGTGGCGGTGGATCCAGAGAAAATTGCTTCCATTCAGCAATGGCCTCAACCAACTGACAAACATCAAATTAGGAGTTTTCTTGGACTTTGCACGTATTATAGAAGATTTATCAGGAAGTTTGGAGATATTGCCAAGCCTCTAACTCGACTCATAGAAGAATCAAGAGCTTTCCAATGGGACGAAGACTGTCAAACGTCTTTTGAAACCTTGAAGAGGCATTTAACCTCGGCGCCGATATTAGGATATCCATTATCAGAGGGAGACTTTATTTTTGACACTGACGCAAGCATTGTAGGAATTTGTGGAGTGCTCTCACAGATCCAAGGAGGGCAAGAAAGAGTGCTGTGATATTTCAGTAAAGTCCTCTCCAAACCAGAACGAAACTACTGCGTCACAAGAAGAGAACTTTTGTCGGTAGTGAAGTCCATGGAACACTTTAACCAGTATCTCTATGGTAGGAAGTTTTTAATCCGAACTGATCATGCAGCACTCAAGTGGTTGATGCAGTTCAAGAATCCCGAGGGTCAGATCGCTAGATGGATAGAACGACTTCAAGAGTACGATTTCAACATCGAACATCGAGCTGGTGTGATTCACCGAAATGCCGACTCCTTGTCCAGACGGCCGTGCCCAACAGACTGCTCCCACTGCAACAAGGCGGAATCTAGGGAAGCTGCAGTTTCAAGAACTACTGTAGTCAATGAAGAATGGTCACCCACCAGGATCAGAGAAGATCAGGAGAATGATCCTTGCCTAACGAAGATTCGGCAGTGCAAGGAAGAAAATCGGCGACCTACCTGGCAAGAAGTTACACGACAGTCCATCGGGAAGTCATCTGGGAGTGAAGAAAACCCTCCAGCGAATCCGTGAGAGGTTTGATTGGATGAACAGCTCCGATGATGTGAAGGAGTGGTGTAAGAAATGTACGACTTGTGCTACGAGTGATGGACCACATCGCAAGAGAAAGGCACCCATGAAACAGTACAATGTTGGAAGCCCTTTCGAAAGGATTGCTTTAGATATCGCTGGACCATTTCCGATGACCGAAAATGGTGGCAAATACATACTGGTTGTAATGGATTATTTCACAAAGTGGGTGGAAATTTACGCTATCCCGAACCAAGAGGCCACAACTGTTGCCGATGTATTGGTGAAAGAATTTTTCAGCCGATATAGAGTGCCCTTGGAAGTTCACAGCGACCAGGGAAGAAATTTCGAAAGTCATCTATTCCAGGAGATTTGCGAGAAGCTGGGAATGAAGAAGACCAGGACAACAGCATTACATCCACAGTCAGATGGAATGGTCGAGAGAATGAACAGGACTATTGGAAAATACCTGTTCAAAGTAGTATCCAGCCATCAGAGAGATTGGGACCAGTATATTTCCCTATTCGCATTGGCTTATCGATCTGCCGTCAATGAGTCCACGGGTGAAACACCGGCGAAAATCCTGTTTGGACGTGAAATGAGTCTTCCTTGTGACCTGGAATTTGGCTGTCGGCCTGGAGAAGATCTAGCAGGAGAAGACTACGTGATCCAATTGAGAAGAAGGCTGGACGATATTCATGAATTAGTTCGAACAAATCTTCAAGTTGCCAGCGACAGAATGAAAAGTCGGTACGACACGCAGGCCACAGAAGGCGGTTTTAAACGAGGGGACAAAGTCTGGTTACACAACTCGACGAGGAGAAAAGAATTTTCTCCAAAATTACAAAAATCCTGGGAAGGTCCATACTTAATCAAAAAAAGGATCAATGATGTTATATATCGCATAAGCAAGATCCCCAACGGAAAAACAAAAGTAATTCACCAAAACCGACTAGCGCCATTCGAAGGAGACCATGACCTAGAGAAAAGAGTAAACCATATTCGAGATGTATCTGACTATACCTTCGATGAATTTATGGGCGCGTATGGGAGGTACCGGGAAAGCTAGATATGGAGTTACTTCAGAACAACGACAAGACTTGTTCACTCTCCCGGAAGATTATTCACTGGTATACAACATCCCCGCCCGTATCAAGAACGCACGAGGGTTGGCAACCGTCTCTCGAAAGAAGTTCGGGCAATTCGAAAAACTTGAAGCCCAGATTCCAGCCCCTGGCAAGACACTGAAACAAAATTTGCGGTACATCTTCTACGAGGTAACTAAAAATGAATTTCAAGATCGATCTACCTACTGCGATGTGTGGGAAGCACTTCGAAACCTACGAGACTATGTGTTGGAATCCAGCGTGAAGAAACTGGCTATGCCTAAGATAGCGAGTAACCAGTTGGATTGGCGAATCATCAGGAATATGATAGAGGTTATCTTTCGAGATACCGGTATCCAGATATTAATTTGCAGCTACGACCCCCGTTATCAGTATCCGATGAAGACGGTGCCCTGCTATTTCCATAATATCGGAAAGTGTAGAAATGGGGCCAGTTGCCGATTCAAACCTCCAGTCTCGGCTACACAAAAGTTCCAGGAGGAACTTCCATTTAAGGAGGGGGTAATGTTACGAAATAGCACACTGGTATAGTCCCTAAATCCGACTCTGTCTAAGCCAGGTATGAAAGTTAATATTATGGCGGGCGCGCAGTTTCCTAGAATTGTTTACGAATAGTGACTATCTTATCTACATTGTTTTTGTGACCAGTCTTATCTAGAAAATGCGAGAGCCAATTGTTTTTGTGTGTGTAAGCCGCAATCTAGAATTATCTAGTAAAAGGAATTAATATATATATATAAAGGACCGATCAGCGGATAAGTTCAGTTGATAATTTGACATCGTGAGATAAACAAGAAAATAAGTGAATATAAATTAGTTGTGTTTATATAAATTAGTTTAAGTGAATATACTGTGTATATAATTAGTGAATAGTGTAGTGAGTAAATAAATTCGTAAGTAGCCATACCGTGTGTTTAGAATTTATCCCACCCGTTCACTGTTTAAATAAATAAGAAAAACATTACAATATTTGGCGACAAAGGTAAAATTCTTAGTTTTTTTATTGGCAGAATTATACTAAAATGTTATTGTAGGTTATCTTGATACTAGGCGTATCTGGGGCCTGTCGACAATTGCAGATGTACAAGATTTGGGCTCCGTTATATTAGTAAAAATTAAGGATGCTAAAAATTACAAACCACGTTCATTCACCATCCTGGGAGAGTTTTATTTGAACATTTGCAGAATGTATAAGTCTTTTCGAAAAGATATAGAAATAAATAGATTCATGCTTAAATACCAGAACGTCAAATGTGCAAAAATGGTTATGGGAAAACATAAAACAGGATCGGCACCACAAGAAATAGCTATACTCTTAAATCTACCTAACCCTCATTGTCTTCGACGTACCTCAGCCACTTTGTTGGTGGGCAATGGAGGTGACATTTCAGCCAAAAAAGACATGGGGGTTGACGATCCACGGCTGTCGCAGAAAGTTATATAGAAGAAAACATGGAGAATAAAAAAACAGCTATGAAAATCCTAGCACCTATGAATATTATTAATAATAACCAATCTAGTACATCAGATAACTTAGAGAACATATATTTTAGTAATATTATTGAAGAAACTCCCAGTACCAGGGTTGGGCAAAATCTGATTTTTATTAAAAAAATCAAAAACTATTGATTTTTTTTAAAAAAATTACGATTCATTTGATTTTTTAAATTTGAATATAAAATTTAAACATTTTGATTCTTTGAAATTATTGTTAATTATTTTAATGTATAAATCTGAAAATTATAATACAATTTGCGGCTCAAAAACTTGTGACAACGCATTTGTCGCGCTTCTTGCAAGAAAATTCTTGTCGCGATTTGTTTTCCTTCTGTCCTATACATTCACTATACAGTGCCGAGTACTGCCGAGTGAGGCACGAACGCGTTTGTTGTGCTTTTTGCAAGAATATTCCTGTCGAGGCTTGTTTTCCTTCTCAACCTATAAATTGACGTTTCCCAACAATTTCACGCATTTCGCTAGTTAGGTTAGTTAAGTGAAGCGAAAACCTATAAAGTAAAATGAGTGGAAGAAAAGAGGACCCAATATGGCAGTTCTATATTAAAACAACAAATCCAAATAAATTGGGGTGTAGGGCTATTTGTAGAAAGTGCAAGAAAGATATTCAAGGGTTAGTCCAAAGACTTAAAACACATCACGATGTTTGTAATTATCGAGAGATACAGGTAATTAAATTATTAATTTAATGTTATTTATTTTCAATAAAGATTTTTATTATTAACCCGCGAATGCTCGCGTGGTTAGATTTTGCCTAACATTTTTTGTTTTTTGTTGATTCTCCAAGCACTTGATATTTTATTTTTGAGTTAATTTAGTGAAAGTTTTGAGACCTAAATATTAATTATAAGTTAAGTAACATAGTGTAATTTTTAATTATATATTTTGAAATATTTTTTAGATATATACGTATTATATTATGTTTCTACGCATTAAAAGACACATTTAAATCAAAGATATTGTCTACAAACACAAAAATTAAAATATACAAGACAGTAATTAGACCAGTCGTACTTTACGCAGCAGAAACCTGGAATCTTAACAAATAAAGATGAAAACACATTAGAAATCTGGAAAAGGAAAATACTACGGAGAATATACGGCCCAATTAAAAAAATTGGAGTATGGAGAATATTAAGAAACTACGTAGTTAATCAAAAATTCAATATCCCAATAATAACAAATGAAATAAGATGTAAACGATTAAGGTGGGCTGGACATGTACAAGATCTAGGTAATGAAAGGTGTGTCAAGAAAATACAGGAAACTAAAAGACAAGGACGAAGAGCAAGGGGACGACCGAAAACTAGATGGTTGGATGGTGTAGAAGAAGATCTTAAAGAAATTGGAATAAATGACTGGAAGAACAAAGCAAAAGATCGGAAAGAATGGAAAAGAATAGTAGAAGAAGCAAAGGACAGACTTCAGAGCAGAAACTAAATCACCGAATTCACAAACTCCCTACTGATTTAAAGCAGTAGGGTTGGCCAAGCGGCTGGCCACCGCTGCCGGAAAAATGAGGCTAGGAATCCCAATAGGGAGACTATGGACCTTAAGGTCTGAAAGTCTATGAGAAGAAGATACATTTTTGAGATTATTTAAAAAAAATTTTGATAGATATTATTTTTAACAAAGATAATATAATTTTTAAGTATTCATTTATAGATATTTTAGGATATAGATTTTAGGCATATAGGATTGTTTTTAAATGTTAGGTGAAATCTAACACGTGGCCTTTAATGTAACTTTTTTAACGCGACCTTTCCCACGTTAATTAAAAATTATCATTACTTAATTTATAACTTTTTTCAACTTAAAAAAATAAATTTGCTTTTACTTCTCTATTGAACATTTTCACTTTATTTTAAAATCAATAATTCAATACTACATCAATATATCATCAATGAATCAATTTCAATTTTCAATTATGTTTTTTCTCTTTCCAGAGAGTCGCTTGTCAGTTTTGTTAGCACATCATCTGCCTCAAGTTGTAGTTCACTCATGACGGATAGTTCATATGTTAGAAAAACTCCACCGCAAGTAGCAACAAGTCCAACAACTTTTGAGCCAGTCCAAAAAAAGAAAGCAGTCGAAACCGAGTCTACCATGGGGGGGGGGAGGGTGAGGAAAAAGAAAAATGTTTCTCCTCCCTGTCAGGACAGTCCGTAAATATGTCAATTGATGGGTGGTCAAACGTGCACAACGAACCAGTGATATGTGCAACGATAACCACTGAAGATGGACAAGCCCTCCTATACGAAACTATAGACACATCAGGAAATCCACATACTTCAGAATATTTAACTGAAATAGTTTATGACCTGATTTCTTCATGTGAATTAAAATACAAGTGTACCGTAAAATCTTTTTTGACAGACAATGCCGCAAATATGACACTTATGAGAAAAACATTAGAAGAAAAAACAAACGGAAAATTTATAACTTATGGCTGCTCTGCACATATTTTTAATTTACTGTGAAAGGACTTTCAAGTTAAAGACGTTAAAGAGCATCTGGTCCGAATTGTCAAGTATTTCGGAAATAACCATTTGGCTAGAGCTAAATTCAGTTAAGCAGGAGGCAGCGCTTTAGTCCTTCCAAGCGATGTGCGATGGAATAGCCTTGGCGACTGCTTAGAGATGTATGTCACTCAGTGGGACATCATATTAAAAATCTGCGAAGAAAATAAAAAGGAGATTGATTCCACTATTTTCCAAAAAGTTTCATATATTGCGATTAAACATGCAGCGCAAGATTATTTAAACATTTTAAAACCTGTATCAGTTGCTCTTGATACGGTGCAGAGGAAAAATGCTACTATCTCAGATGCTGTAGAGCAGTGGAAACATTTACAATATATCTTTGATGAATCTGTGGAATTACCATTACAAAAAACACAAGAATTTAATAATCGATATAAGCAAGCACTAACGCCATATCATTTTATAGCGTATACGTTAAATCCACAAAAAACAAAATACCAGTTAACACCAGAAGAAAAGAATATTAACGGACTGTTACCTTTAGTAATAAAGTTAAATGCCTGCAGTGCTCCATTTAAGGAAGTTAATTTTTGGGACGAAGTAACAAAAAATGTAAACGGACTACAATGGTGGTTATCACAAAATGATGAGCCGTAAATCTTGAAACAGTTGCCAATAATAAAACAGATCATGTATGCAACTGCTTCTTCAGCTTCAGTAGAACGCGTATTTAGCTCTTTTGGTCTTGTACACTCGGATATTAGAAACAGATTAGGCATAGAAAAAGGAGGAAAACTCGCGTTTTTGTTTAAATTGTATAACGAAAATGAATAGACTGAAAATATACAGTAATACAATTTAGGTCTTACGTTTAGTTTAAGAATTTGGAATTATGTACTTATTTTTTGTTGTTTTTGCTAAAAGCAGATACCTCTTTTGATTTTTGAGAAAACTTTTACATTACGTTGTTATCTGCTTCTGAATAAAAAAGAAAAAAATTGATTTTAAATCATGATTTTAATTTTAAAAATCAAGCGATTTAAATCATGATTTTAATCAGCCCAACCCTGCCCAGTACTATAAATTTTGCGACTCCAAATATTAATAACATTACAACAAAAGAAGCAGAAATCACTGGGGCCTTAAAATTTGAAAATTGTAATTTTATTGTAAATACAAAAAAAAACAATAAATTAGTTCAAGTTTAATTTTTTTATGCTTTCCACTTGAAGATAAAATAGTATATATCATTCAGAATCTTTTAGTCTTTTTGTGCTTCGGCTAGTTGCCGGCCTCATCTGCGTTTTGGCCTTCAATCTCTGGGCTCACCACAAAAAGACTCACTTCTACTCCTAATGATATAATCTACTATTATGCAAAAAATCGCTCTTTTAAGATTTTTGCTTATAAAATTAAAACTTTCAGGGTAATTCTGATGACGTTAATAGAGAAATTGTAGAGAATAAAAACACGAAGAAAATAAGAGGTCGAACAACTCGAGCGGACCGTTAGTTTGGGAGAGAATCGGGAAAAACCTGCCAAAGTGCAGTTTTTTCAAAAATTCATTACTTGTTTTTATTTTAGTTGTAGCGTAGATCCTCCTGTTCGATGTATTAGTTTTTAATATAAACTTTATATGTGCATAGTTTTCGATCTGTGACTATTTGAATATTTTACTATGCAATTTTCCAACATGCGCGAATGCGAAAGGTATGGTACGATTTCGAAAGTAGAATTTTCATACTTCAAAACGTTCATCTTGGTTTTGCATGAAAATGCCGAAAAATATGTTAGAAATGAAGCTGAATGTCACGAGAAACGGCTGAATGCGCGAGAGTAGTTGAAGAGTGGGGGAGAGCAGCAGGCAAGGAGAATCACGTATATAGAGATGGCAGTTATTAGGAAATAATTGATTCATATATTGTTCGATTATTTCTCTCAAAATGAAATCAAACTTCACTTTTAGGCGGGGACATAATTTTGATATTTTCAAATTAAATCGGTCCATACCTGTCGCATTCAGGCCTGCTGGAAAATTGAATAGTAAAAAATTCAAATTGCCACACATCGAAAACTATGCATCGGACAGTGCCTGATTTTTGCACATATAAAGTTTATATTATTAACTAATACTGACCGGATAATCTAAGCTACGACTCAAAAATTAACCGAGTTACAAATTTTTCAAAAAACTGCACATTGCCCGGGTTTTCCCGATGTTCTCCTAAAGTAAAGGTCCGATCGAGTTGTTCGGCCTCTCATTTTCTTCGTATTTTTATTCTCTACAATTTTTCTATTGACGCCATCACGATTACCCTGACAGTTTCAATTTTATAAGCAAAAAACTAAAAAAGCAATTTTTACATAAAATTGTTAACAAAGTTATGAATAATAAAGTGAAGTAAAAATCATCTCACTATATCATATAAAACTATTCTCTAAATATAGCCGCAGCTGGTTTTCTTCCAACACTTTTTACACAAAATGCTCACTCCAAATATCTGAAACTTAGCCTGTTAAGTTTATAGTTTTTCCCTTTTTTTGTTATATTAAAAAAATGGCAACAGTGTCAGTCGAATGCTGTCAACCTGTACTTATTTTTTACCGATTTTCAAATGTTTTGCAAGCCAATGGGCTCGTTTCATGGGTATGAATTAACAAGAGAAATCATATCAGAAGGATTAAGAACAACATATATTTTTCTATGATAACGATATTTATCTGAAAAAGTTATAAATATCGTCGAAAATTAGATTTAAATAAACCTCTGTAAGTCGACCAATGGCAGAAGCCCTTGTTGCCAGATTGAAAGTCGACTAGAAGAATTTGACAATTGACATCAATATCTGCAACCAACCTCAAACAGATATCATCCTCGCCGACTTTTTAGTTGTTTGAGTTATATTATTTTATAGTAGAAAGTGTGCTTCTGTTTGATTGCCTTTTACAAGACATCTTTAAAATGGATCCAGGTTTCACCGAAGCTAATTCGACAAATCTTCCTCAAGTGGATGTGGATATGGTATCTCAGTACACTCGAACTCCCCTAAACAGAAGAAGAATAAGCGATCCGGTACTAAATCGAGTTCGGAATTCTGGGGTAACGCAATTTGTGTATGTGTGTTACATCACATGTTTTCCAAATAACTCAACCTACATGGCGAACATTTAATTTTCATTATACATACATTTTACATTATATTTTCTATTTTGAAAGCATCATCAGTTTAAAATATATATATTTCCAAATTTCTTTGACTATCTTTGCAATCAGATCCTTTTTACCAAGTAAGAACTGAAACTGGATTGGACTTTTTCAAGTTGCTGCCAGAAGAACAATACCCTAACTTGAGAAACTTAGGGATTATACTTGGCTCAATGCTGGGAAGCACGTATATTTGTGAAAGCAGCTTTTTCAACATGACATTTATAAAGTCAAAATTTAGATGTTCCCTTTCTGATAAGTAACTTACTCAGTTGCTTCGTTTATCAACAACGAATATTAAAGTTAATAATGATGTAGTTGGTGAATACCAACATCCCTAAAGTTCCCACTAATTTTTTTGTAATTTCATATTTTTGGAATAAATTAAAATAATAATACAATAGCGTGTTTTCTTTGTATACATATACCGTACCTATTAAAACTCACTTATAAAGTTGCATACAAAGTATTTTATAATGCGGCCCTCCAAACCGCATTTTTTTCAAAACGGCCCTTGAGCCCTGCTCTAAACCGTCGCGACCACGGTCCCGACGATGATGATCAATCGAGTTTTTACTGTATACCAATTGAGAAAACATTATTGCAATTTTTGAGCATTATAGAAATTAAACTAAATAAAAATTTTAAGACATCTTGAATAAGATAGTTTAAGATGGGTTTAGCCAACACAATGCATAATTATTGAAAGTTCACATTCCAATAGATACGTTTATCCAGCTAATATTGGATAGTATGTAATTTACAATTTAAACTAAATAAAATTTCTAACACATCTTGAATAGCTAGGCATACAGGGAAGGGATTTTCGAACGATCTGTCCCTCCGTCCAGATCTGTCAATCCATCTTACAGTTCTGATCCGTCACGGACCAAAACCGTCATTACCCACTAACGTAAACATCTAGTCGTAATTCGGACTTCCAGATCTGATGTGTGAGATGACGAATCCGTTAGTTAATGGCAAGATCTGTCGGAGTTTTCTACGGGAATAGCTTCTCAAACATTAGGATACATTATTCCACAAACTTGCGTTGCACTATGTACAGCATTAGGAGACTACCTAAAAGTAAGTTGATACAAACATTTTCAATCATTTTATTGAATACAAATTAAAATGTAATACAGAAATGAAAAATTAATATGTATCACCACCTTGGAAGGTATTGTAAAAATCTGTAAGTTTAGATGACGAGGTAGTATCAATGTTCGGAGATGGTAAAGATGTTGAATTATGCTCCTGGAAGTTGTACGTTTCGTCAAAGTTGTTGACGGCACTTCGTTGTTTTACAATATTGATATGTTCATTTAATTCACCCAATAAACCTTTCATTATGACTTTATGCATAATAGATTCAGCAAAAATTTGTTGCCGTTGATCCATTTTCTTCAGTTTAGCTGCAAAAGACATACAGATACTATCAAATTCGTCATATTTATCAGGAAGTGTTTTTGTACAGGCTTTCATAAATTCTCTAATTTCACCATCTTGCTCATTTTTTCTTTTATTTCTCTTTAATGGTGGCTGCTTAAATACCTTTAACAATATAATTTACAAGATTAATTTTATTTGCAGATACCACAGACTGAAGAAGAATGGCAGGGAATTGCATTAGGTTTTAAAAATCGTTGGCAAGTGATAAATTGTGGTAGGGCAATTGACGGAAAACATATAAGGATCAAACCGCCAGCTCGGTTTGCAGCTTTGTATTATAATTACAATAAATTTTACAGTGTCGTCTTATTAGCGGTTGTCAACCACAATTATGAATTTATATTTGTTGATGTTGGAAAACAAGGTCGAATATCTGACGGAGACGTAATGGATTCGAGGCTTTTTGGTCGACGTTTAACAGAAAATGCATTAAATTTACCAGATCGGAATGAAAATGACATAGAACTTAATTTTGTTTTTATAGGTGATGCAGCATTTGCCCTAGGACCTTACGTTTTAACGCCATATCCACAATCACAAATGACGCATGAGAAATTAATAAACAATTACAGACTTTCTCGTACAAGAAATGTTGTGGATGTAACGAAGTTACATTTTCAAAGACCGGGCAAAAGCACAATCTCCCGTATAATTTTGAATAAAGCGTTCGAACACTGTATTTCTCGGTCCGTATAACATCGGTACAATGTAATATAATTTCTCTCACCTGCACCGACAATCGGCGACACTTACTTCTTCGCAACGTATCCCCAACAAGGTATACCGTATAGCAGAACGATTCTCAGAGTCGTTAGTCTATCTCGCTAGCTTGCCCGCATACGCAGGTGAGAATTAAATCTAAGAGCCATCACAGTGCTCACAAACCCGTTCTCTTTCAGAAAGCCGATACCGATAGACCGATCAACCGTACCGTCAACCGAGGTCAGTGTTATTTCATTGTATACCTTAGGGTATATAGTTTTCGCCCATATAATCCGATCAGAGGAAGTAAAGGGAGACCGTAGTCCACCACTAAAAAGTTGAGTACTCACATCCTAGTAGCGGCCGTGTTTGGGCCTTCAGCCATCCGATCAAGGGAAACCGTAGACCGCTACTAGAAAGTTGAGAAGTCACATCCTAGTAGTGGCCGTCGCGAACCCGGGATTTCAATATCGCCGAAACCGAGAGCCGTATCCCCGAAAGTAGAGCTTTGACTGACCTAGAGGGTCGCTTGCAATCCGTATTAGTTCTGAATGGCACACCCCCGCATCCGCTAACCGTCCACCGTACCCCCCCCCCATTTTTGCTTACGCTTGCTTAGCTTTGTTTTACTTACCGTAGTAGTTTACCGTAGAAGACCGTTTGAACCGGTAGTATAGTATATAGTGCTTTTACCCCGCCTACACCAATTAAAGGACAGCCATTTAGTTTAATTGATTAACTTTTCCGTTCTTTGTGTAGTAAAGACTCTTTGTTAATAAGTAACTTTTGGTTTCTCTTCTCTTCAACTCCAACTACCACTAAACCTCTGCAAATAGGTAAGAACGTTAAGCAGCTAATACCCAGGTTACGAACGCGGGGAGGCAAGTAAAATCTGCCCGACCGGCCGCAAGACTCTTGTCACCACCATAAGTGACCCCTGGAGTATTTTAATTCTTCACTGACGCTGCCCGGAGCGAGTGGAGCATACCACTTTAATAAACTGGCGCCCGAAGCAACCCGTCACCAGTAGTTAAGGCGCCTATCTGATAAGTAACCACGCAAGAGCGTTACATGGAGATTACATTTGGAGTTATGGCTTCGGTGTTCAGAATTTTACAAACTTCTATTAACATTGAACCCCATAAAATAAATTATGTTGTGTTGGCCATTTGCCATTTACATAACTTTTTAAGAGTTCATCGTACGCCAGTTCGCTACTATTTGATGACTACTCTAAGACAGAATCGGAAGGGCCAGACTGTACCAACACTTCTGATGTGTTAACATCGTTGCAAAAAAGTAGTAGCAAAAATACTACCCTAAGTACTAAAATTAATCGCCAAAAATATACAGAGTTTTTCAACGGTGTAGTTAAAGTAAGAAGAAATGTTAAGAATCGGAAAATAAAATGAATATATCTAATACTGTTTACTAATATAATGCTTTTGTTTTTCAGTAACAATGGGTTCAACTTTGTTACATTACAAAATATTTGTATTAAAGTATATTCTTTTTCAGAATAAAAATACTCTTACCAATTTCTTAGTTTCTGTTACTCCCGAATTGGACACTATAGCTTCTGAATTAGAACTCGAGGGTGGACTTGTTTCGGATATACTCTCAGTACACTCCCCCTCCGTTATATCAGTAGATTGTGATTCTTGGGTATTGACATTGTCTACTGATTCTAAAGGAGTGTCCCGATCCTTTGTAAACAATAATAAATTATAATACCTACAACAAAATTGCAGATTGTTACATGTGTACACTTAGTTCTTTATTTTTAGAATAAAAATAAAGAATATATAACAAAAATTTGAATATGTCGCTTTTTTACTTACCAAATGTTAGGTATTTATATTTCTTCAGTACCTGCCCCACTTCTGCTGTTATCTTCAATTTTTTTCGTTTCTTTCCTAACCGCATTTCTTAAATTTTGATTTCACTTCCTTCACAGTTACATCTTGAAAATATTTACTTCTCAAATAGTTCAAAATATCATTGTACGCTTGCGATTTTAGATTTTTATTTGGGTACGTTTTATCCTTTATTTTCCATAGACAAGGCCTTTCTCTATACATTTCAATTATGTCGGTTATAATTTCTTTCGTCCATACTGACACTCTATACTGTACGTATTGTAGACAGAAATAATATAAACAATTAGGTACCTTAACCAAGGATGCCACAAAACACGTGGTTACACACTAACGGAACGATAACTCGAGAGTACAGGGGACTGGTCAGAGGAAATACTGCAGTCCTGGGCTGCGATTTTCGAAATCAATCGACGACTAACCGCATGCGACGGCCGCATTGAATGATTTATAAATGTTGTATTTTGGACTTCCAACCGATCGCTTATTTCGAATGCTAAATTTTGAACGTGGCAACACAGTAGATGTCAAAATTTTATTTGTGTTGAAATGAAATGCATGGCGGTTTGATAGTGGTTGATGTGTATTTGATAAAATAGACTATTGTTGATGTCTTTTGGGCGTTACTGTCGTGTTATAATAATTCAGAGAATTGGTATATATTAAGTTTTATCCAAAAATGTCAGGAATGACAGAAGAACAAAAAAAATTATGATTGATTATGTTCAGCAATACCCGCATTTACACAGTGACAAATTTTCAAAAGATTTTTCATTTAAAGACACAGAAAAACATTGGCTGGAAATAACTAGCTTATTAAATGGAATTCCTGGATCTTAAAAATTCATTATAGTACCTATGGAGTATTTATTATAATATAGACAAAAACTAAGGATAAAAATTATTCATGACAAAAATAGTCTCACACAGACAAATACAAATCATACATATCGTACACGACAGATTGTGTCGTACACGAAGATTCGAAAATACATGTTCATTGAATTTCGTGCGAAAAAGCATGCAACGGCGCATCGTACAAGCTCGAAAATCCCACCCCAGATCGTTCGAAAATCCCTTTCGTGTATGCCTAGCTAATAAGACAGTTTAAGGTGAGTTTAGCCAGCTGATAGTGCTTAATCGATAATTCCTAATTCACAATGCATAATTATTCAAACTTCACATTCCAATTGACACGTTTATCCCACCAATAGTGGATAGTATGTAATTCGTAGTTATCAAATTTTAACTTTATGCATTATGATTGTACACAAAACGCTAGAATGCACTTATTGATTTTTGTAAAATTTGATATTTGAAAGGTTTCCGCCCAGTTTTAGGTTAGGATAACACCGTATATAATGGTTAGAATCATCTATCTGTGGTTAGAATATGGGATAACATTAAAGTTCAATTTAATATTCTGTGAAGTGAAATTAAATTTAAAACTGAATTTAGATGAAAGTATTTTGCTTGAGACCGTCCAAGGTTTTCCATGTATTTGGAACCCCAAGGATTAAGTTATATTTTTTGTAGAACTGATCTGTTAATGATATATGGTAAAGAAGCTAAACAAATGTTCAGCTAAAGATTATTATTCAGCTCTGACACTTCTACATTCGACGCTACCTTTATTTCAGATATTGCTCTATTCTAATTGTTTAATTTATGATTCTAATTCCCACCACGTGACCACATTTGATGCTTGAAGGCAGCGACTAGCATCACCAAGAAATGGCACCTTTTCAAATTGAGCCAATATCACAGAAACTGAGAATACAATAAGAAATTTTGAGATTATTCTTATTAAAACCATAGAAAAACTATATATGTAAATTATGGTAAATACATCCATTTTTACAATAAAAGAGAAGATTGTGCTTGTGTGTTGTGTACAATCATAATCAGAGATAATGCATACATAAAGTTGAAAGTTATCAATTTTATGATTAAGCACTATACACTAAATTATGTACTATGCACTCTGAGCTGGGTAAACGTGTTTATTGAAATGTTAAGTTTCAATAATTATGTACTATGAACTACGAATTGTCATTTATGCACTATTAGCTGGCCAAACTTATTTTTTGTCCAAATTATGCATTATCAATTGAGAATTATGAATTAAAATTATCGATTAAGCACTATTAGCTGGCTAAACTCACCTTTAGACAAACAGTTATATTGATAATCTCTCTAGATGTGGCATTCAACTTATAGTATAAAAGATCAAATATTGGAGGATTAATGATGATATATCATTAGATTCTTTATTTAAATATTATACTGTATTGCTGTTCTTGCTTATATGAAAATGTTAATGGCATTTTGATTCTTTAAGTTAAATGAAAAATTGAAACCATGTTACAAAGAAATCGTTTTTTCTTGCTCGACATTATTGAAAAAACATTTAGTCTACTTATGCCTATTAGTGCCAAAGATCTTTAGCAAGTTCGCTGACCCATGGTTCATACACGATATTAACCTTCGAGCTTCCGGCATAACTCACGACCGCTGATCCATGTTTGTACAACAAATGATGATTCTGCAGAATTGCATATTTTTAGTCTATAGCTGCATTTATTTTAGTATATAAGTACGATTAATTGAATGTATTGGATATAGTGTATTTTGTGTTTAAGTTGTGTAGTTGTATTGTCAATAAAGCATCTTTTTAAAAAGTGACTTTTCGGGCAGCAACCCTTAATTGGCGCAGTCAGTAGTATAGTGGAAGAGCCTTTAGTGATCCTCTTCGTTTTTTAACGTTTATCCACTTCAAGAACCTTTGGAAAACATTGAAGTTCGTCCAAAAGTGCCAGAAGAAAAATAAAAGTAAGTGAAGTTATCCATAATTATTAGAAGAAAGAAAAAAAATCGATTTAAGTTAAGAATAAAAATCATTGGAAAACCAAGTGACGTTCATCCAAAAGCTATAGAAGTAATGAAACGAGAAGAAAACGACACTAGTAACCGGAATGCACCTCAGCATCATCGTTAGCCTGTAAGTAACTATAATTTTTCCTTTTTATTACCTATATGTCGGAAACACCTCAAGCAAACACTCCTCATACCTCTCAATCAGTATTACGTCCATCAATCCTAAATTTAAACACACCTAGACTCATAATTACCCCACCTCAAATCAACATCATGCCTGAATTTAATCCAAAACATCTAGGCATCCTATCCCCATACGATGGAAATCCCAACGAGCTGTACAACTTCATTAATACCGCTACTCTACTCTTAAGCCATTTCTGGGACAATAACAACATCCAAAGTTTTCAAAACCACCTCCTATTCCAAGGAATCCTGAGTAAACTGACAGGAAGAGCTAAAGAAGTCATCTCAGTCTACGGATGTACAGATTGGGAACATACCAAAGAAACTTTTATCCAAAACTTCGCCGACCAACGTAATGAGAATTCTCTCACAAGAGACTTGGTAAATTTACGTCAAGGACCCAATGAATCTCTACAGCAGTATTACGAGAAAGTAATGGGTCTGCTAAATACAATATCTAACTACATAGAACTTCACAACATAAAGGCAAGTAAGAAGAGCTTTTTCCAGAAACAAGCCCTAACAACATTCCTAGCAGGACTTCAGGAACCCTCAGGTTCCACTATCAGAGCAATGAGACCAAGCAATCTATCTACGGCAATGCAGTACATCCAGGAAGAAAACAATATAAGGTATCTCCAGAAAGCAGTAAACCCTCAACCAACAACCAGCAGGCATATCAGCGCAAACCAACAACATAAATCACCAGCTCCTCTTATGTCTTCACAATGGCAACCATCAACGTTTAGACCACAATGGCAACCATCAACTTTCAGACCACAATGGCAACCACCACATCCCCGACCGCAATGGCAGCCACAACCTCAACAGTCTGGATTTAGACCACCGGCGCAACAAAACAATTTCATTCCACAAGGCCAGAAAGTATTCCCTGGACCGTCAAGGTTTCAACAGTTCAGTAGGCCTCAACAACAGAACACCTGGAGTTATGAACCTGGAATATATCAGCCACATAAACCAACACCGATGAGCATTAGCACTAGAGCTACGACTCAGAATCGAAACTGGAGATCTCAACAACAGCAAAATCCCCCAAGATTCACATCTGAAGAATTATTTAACATTGAATATGCTAACGAAGCATATGGTTATGATACCAACGAATTTGAAGATGAAACAGCTCACGATTATTACCACCAAGAGAATCAATTTTGCGAAACAACAGAACCGTATGAAGAAAATTTTCAAAATGACTACGAAGAACAAAGGACAAATTTTCGGGAAAATGCCGAAAACAACAACGCGACGTAATAGAGCTTAATTCTTACCAAGATAAAAGGGAACTACCCTATATAACCATCTCCAACCCTCCTCTTAAACTACTTATCGACACTGGTGCTACCAAATCTTTCCTCAATCCCGACATCGCCTCGAAATATTTCCATGATAAAATCAAACATGAACCTTTCATAGTAACCTCCATTTTCCAAAATCATTCCCAAGATTATTGTGCTGATATTCCCATATTTTCCGAATTCCAAAAGAACGGAAATTGCAAATTCTACCTCTTCAAATTCCACAAAACCTTTGATGGCCTAATAGGCCTTGATAATCTGAAGCTTCTAAAAGCAAAACTCAATTTTCCTGATTCTGAACTCGTCACAGAATATTCTGTTCTACCTATTAAATATTATGAAAGTATCAAAACCCAATTTTACTCCATCCAACTCGAACCACAGACAATTACTCAAGTCCGAGTACCCGTTAAAGAAACACAAGGAACTATCATACTTCCGAAACAAGAGATACAAGGAGCTTTCCTTAACGAAAGTCTAACTACAGCAGCCAATGGTCTAGCATGGACAGAACTCATCAATGCCACAGACGAACCAATACAGATAGCACTAACAGATCTAGTAAGAAGTTCGGGGATCCACTTACCCAATTACCATCTTTACACAGCCGACATTATACCTCAGGAATACCAGAAGACAGATGTCGAACATCTACTCAGAACCGATCATCTCAATCCAGAAGAAGAAGAGCACATTAAACGATTGTGCAAAAAGTTTTCAGATGTCTTTCATCATCCAGAGTCACCCCTCGCCTTCACCAATCAAATCAAGCATAACATCAGAACAAGAGATGAAGTTCCCACTGACACCAAATCATACCGCTATCATAACATTCATAAAGAAGAGGTCCAAAAACCAATAGCATCAATGTTAGACCAAGGAAGCATTAGACCAAGCCAATCACCTTGTTCATCGCCTATATGGATCGTCCCCACGAAACCCGACGCCTCGGGAAAGATTAAATGGCGAATAGTGGTAGACTACCGTAAAGTTAACGATAAGACAATATATGATAGGTATCCAATCCCAAACATCACAGATATCTTGGACAAACTAGGAAGATGTCAGTATTTCTCTACCCTCGACCTAGCTAGTGGATTCCACCAGATTGAAATGGCAGAAGAAGACATCCCTAAAACTGCATTTAACGCCCAGAACGGTCACTATGAATACCTCAGAATGCCATTTGGACTCAAGAACGCC
Source organism: Galeruca laticollis (assembly GCA_963921935.1). Taxonomy (NCBI): domain Eukaryota; kingdom Metazoa; phylum Arthropoda; class Insecta; order Coleoptera; family Chrysomelidae; genus Galeruca; species Galeruca laticollis. The sequence continues at coordinate 145,183,431 of OY998181.1, forward strand.
CCTGCAACATTTCAAAGAGTAATGGACAATGTTCTCAAAGGATTGCAAGGAGAAATATGTCTTGTATATATGGATGACATAATCGTTTTTTCTACGTCCCTACATGAACATCTTGTCAATCTCACGAGAATCTTCAAAAGACTTAGAGAAACGGGATTTAAGATACAGGTAGACAAATGTGAATTTCTGAAAAAGGAAGTTAGCTTCTTAGGTCACATTGTGACTCCAGAAGGAACTAAGCCGAATCCAGACAAAATCAAAGCTATTGTCGACTACCCAATTCCGAAAACAGCAAAAGAAATCAGAGGATTTCTTTTGCTGTTCTTCTTCACGAAGCCATTCAACCTCACCACAGATGCCAGCAACTTCGCCATTGGAGCCGTACTTTCTCAAGGTCCCATTGGTAACGACAAGCCAATTGCATACGCGTCCAGAACTCTGAACGAAACAGAAATTAAATACTCAAGTATAGAAAAAGAAATGCTAGCAATAATATGGGCTACTAAATACTTCCGCCCGTATCTTTTTGGAAGGAAATTCAAGATTCTATCAGACCATCGACCCCTCAAATGGTTGTTCTCGCTGAAGGACCCAAATTCTAAATTAGTAAGATGGCGACTGAAATTGGAAGAGTTCGACTATGAAGTTGCATATAAAAAAGGTAAATCTAATACTAACGCCGACGCCCTCTCTAGAGTTGAGATCAACGCACATGAACTTGACAAACACCTTCAAGAAGAAATAGGTAAATTAGATAACGAAGACACGGCATCAATGTACAATCACCCAGGATCTAACCTCGATCCTTTAGAAGATATCGAAACAGAAATTTTTCGCACGACAGACCATTTAAATCCCAAAGAACTCCAAATAATTAAAGAATTACTAGAAGAAGGAGAGAAGCAACACTCTTCGTCAAACAATCTAAACATGGAAGAACTTCCAACTATAGAAGACTTACTTCAAGGAAGAGAAGACGATTCTGATTCAAATGCAACAAGATATACAGCCCAAGAAAACCCTATCTTAGGAATTCCCATAAGCGAGAGACCATTAAGTCACTACAATAATCAAGTGATATTCAAACTAGTTAACCATAGTCCAGCTCCACCAGTTACCGAAGTAACTTTTGTTAATAAGAAAAGGATTTATGTTCAAGTTGGCAAAAACAATCTAAAAGGAGACTTTTTCAAATTCTTCAAAGACTATCTCGATCCCAAGAAAAAATATGCTATGTACTTCGAAAATGATGATCTTTATCCACTTATCTGTAACATAGTACGAGAAACATTCAAGAACACGGCCTACGATTTAGTAAAATGCAATCAAGTTTTAGAAGATGTTAATAGCTCCCAAAGACAAAAAGACATTATAAATCAATACCATGAAGGAAAGACCAACCACAGAGGTATAAATGAAACCGAAAACCCAATTCGGAAACTATACTATTGGCCTACCTTAAAGAAAGATGTTGAAGAAATTATCAATTTGTGTGATACTTGTCTAGCCAGCAAATACGACAGAAAACCTCCAAAACCAAAATTCATGATAACACCAACGCCAACAAAACCTTTGGAAATCATTCATCTCGATACCTTCCAAGCAAATGGTCAAAAGTTTCTGACTATCGTCGATGCATTTTCCAAGTATGGACAAGCCTATCCGATAGAAGGATCTAATTCTATCAACGTTCTAAATGCTCTCCTCATTTATGTAACACATCATGGAATGCCACACATGATGCTAAATGCTCTCCTCATTTATGTAACACATCATGGAATGCCACACATGATGGTAGCTGACAGCGGTACCGAGTTCAAGAATGGACTTATACAAGAGTTTGTAGACACCCATAAGATTATAATTCATTACACAACTGCGGATAGCCCACAGTCGAATGGAATAGTTGAACGCTTCCACTCCACAATACTCGAACATCTCAGAATCCTCAGAACAAAGAAGAAAACTTTAAGCATTAAGGAACAAATGCTATATGCCATCTTGGGTTACAACAGTTCTGTTCACTCTGTAACTAAACAAAAACCAATAGATGTTCTGAATGGTCATTTCGGCGCTCAAGACCCTTTTGACATAGACATCGATAAGCTTTGTTAAACAACTACACACAAGTCCATCAGGAAAAAACCAAAGAAATATATAAAGAAATCAACAAGAGAATCCAAGACATCAAAGAAAAAGCCATAGAAAAAAGGAATGAGAAACGACAAACTCCTATATCCTACAAACCTTGTACCAAAATTTATACCAAAAAGATGGTCAAAAGAAATAAATTACTTCCAAGATTTTCTCCTAAAATCGTTACAAAAGACAACGAGGTCACTGTTGACACTCAAAATACAACTATACACAAGAAAAATGTCAAACACCAGCCAAACAAATCTAATGTGAACCCTATATTGCAGATGTACATACATCATGGCCCAAGAAGTCCTGATCCAGGATCTCAAGGACAACCCAGGAATTCTACCACTCAAGCTGGGACTAGCAAGAATTCGAACTAGTAAACACGACTTTATCCACTATTTTCACCTGCGACCATTAGCTGAAGAAATAAATGCACTCGAAAACCAATATCGAACAGTAACATCAGAAATTCAAGAAGGACTAACACAACCTTACTTCAATCAGCTTCAAAATTTCGACCAGAGTCTGCAGTACCTACTAATCGCTGCTAAGCAGAAACTCCACAGCATCTATCCAGAATATAAACTGAAGAGAGGATTAATTAATGGTTTGGGTAGCATAATCAAAGTAATATCAGGTAATTTGGATCAAGAAGATGCCGAAAGATACGACAAGGCCATCGCCTCACTCGAGAAAAACCAAAACAACATTATATCAGAAATTGACAGGCATACGAGTCTAAACAAACTATAATACTACAGTGACACTCATTACACACAACCAAGAAAACATTGCTTTTGATATAAACAAAATCAGCACTGAAATGAACAAATTTGTATTTGACTTCAATAACTACATGGAAGTACAAAACATATTAGACCAGCTCAACCTAACCCTTCAGACTATCTTACATCTTCTCACGGACTTAGAAACGGCCATCACATTTGCAAGATTAAATATCATTCATAGCAGCCTAATCAACCCAAACGAATTGAAATGGGCCGTAGAGAAAATGCATGAACATCACTCGTCTGAACAATTGGCATACGTTCAAGAAGATTTCACGAAATACTTCAACATTCTAAGAGTTGACGGTTATTACACCAATCACACATTGGTATTTGTCATCCACTTTCCAGTCTTCTGTCTCGATACGTTCTCATATTTTCATCTATTTTCAACTCCCACATATAACCAAACAATAATCATTCCACCTGGTCCTTACCTAGCCTCTAATATACCAATATATGGAAACACCCTGTGAACCAATGGGCATAGAATACCTATGCGTAGGACAGCTACTTCAAGAAAGCTATGATTGTGTTAACAAAATCCTGAAGCTCACCAACGAAGAAGCCCGATGCGAACATCTACCTATCTCAATTAACTCCACATTCATTCAAGAGATGTCAGAAGCCCATTATATAGCAGTTTTTCCCCAGGCTACAAAGATTTCTACACAGTGTTCCTCTTCAAAAATTATGGTGCTTCAAGGAACATACCTCATCGAACTTCCTCCAGGATGTCGCTTCAGAACAAATACGGAAGGATTTGAAAACACAAAATCGGTAATACGAGAAGAAGCTTTAACCCTGCCAAGAATCAAAACCTCCTCACAGACTCAGATAGTCAAGACCAAACCGTTGACAATCAAGAAAATCCCGCTGGACCAACTCCACTTCCTTACCAGGGAAGAAGAACGACTACAATCAATATCTACCAATCAGCAAAAGACAGACCCCACACACTTCTGGATGACTCCAATCTACATCATCATAACCATTTGTATAATACTGGGATTATATAAACTTCGAGGACGTCAACGTAAAACTCCAGAAGAACCAGAGGTTCATCAGGATGTGCCATCATCACCATCAGTTTTGTTCGTCCCTTACAAAACTTCTTCAGGGGATGGAGAAGTTACAGTTCGCTGATCCATGGTTCATACACGATATTAACCTTCGAGCTTCCGGCATAACTCACCGCTGATCCATGTTTGTACAACAAATGATGATTCTGCAGAATTGCATATTTTTAGTCTATAGCTGCATTTATTTTAGTATATAAGTTCGATTAATTGAATGTATTGGATATAGTGTATTTTGTGTTTTTAAGTTGTATTGTCAATAAAGTATCTTTTTAAAAAGTGACTTTTCGGGCAGCAACCCTTAATTAGCATAAATATGCAAATGCAAACGATAAATTCGTTGAACTCACCTTTTGATTTAATTTGCTTTCTAAAATCAACATGCTTATCACATATTTCAACTGTATTGGAGTCTTCATTTATTTCTTGTTTGAATGGATGAATTCTATTCTGTATTCCACTTACATTCTGAATTTTTAACGTAGGAACTTCGTCAATTAATTCTTGTTTAAATCCATATTCCACATGAAATCATCGTGGATATCGATTTCTTCCTTTACATTTTGGATATCCATTTCTTCTTTAATAACACCTTGCTCTATTTCCATTGTTTGGATTATACTGTCTCTGGTTATATCAACCAACTGTATCAACTTAATAGGTAAAAAAATTGTTATTGTACAAACGTGGGTTATCTGTGGAGTATTCTTTGGTGGTACCAGTCTTTATCACAAATAGGGCATTCCAACGACCTGTCAAAATAAATTCAAAATGGCGTCCGGGGGCAAGCAGTTATAACCTCGTAACAGACTGTAGGATTTAAACGTTTTTAAAGTGCATTGCGTGATTGTTTTGTGACTAAACTCAAGTTATTTTATTATTTTATTGACTTTATAAGTGTTGTTTTTAATTGAAAATGCCACATACGTGTATTGTAGTTGATTGTGGAAGTCGTTCCAATAGGGATGATGTGAGGTTCTTTTTAGTGCCGACCATTTTAAACTTTATATTTGTTACTGACAAAAACGAAAAGAACTCTGGTTAGCAGCAATTAAGCGAGACGATCTCACGGAGTGTAAACTAAAGAACCAGAGGGTCTGCAGTAGGCATTTTATTACAGGTAAGCCTTCAAATAAGCCCCATTCTTGAGAATTTTTCATGCTAAACGTTAATTAAAGAAGTTTGTATCATGTGGCCATAATATTATAGGTGATATTTCATTATTTTTCTATTAACTTTAGTCAAACCTGCTGCTTTAGAGGACCAAAATCATCCCGACTAGGTTCCTTCTCAAAATATGGGACACAAATCCCAAAAAGTTCAAAGAAAAGCTGACGATGTGGAAAGATTAGAGAGATTGTACAAAAGAAGAAGACTTCTAGATAGTGAGGTAAGAGGTAAAAAGACACCATTAGATTTTGCAATTTAATATGAAGAGTAGAAATGAAAACAAAAAATATAATTGAGTTTACAGATTCGACTCTTACTTTATGGAACTGTTTCTAAATTATTCCACTGTATAATGAGGAAATGATAAAAATTTTAAGAAATAGGCATTTGTTTCAGTAAATGATTATTATCATCAGAATAACAGAAGTTACATTTACGTGATATCTATCTGATGTTTAATAATTATGTTTGGCTAGACCAAGAAATTAACTATCTCGTGACTGGCTTCATATATATGAATAGAAAAAAATTGACTTTACAAATATCAAACTTTTATTATTAGCCCTATGGGGATATCCTGGATATCTTTTTCCCTTTTAAGATCTGTATAACTGTGCAATGATATATAAAACCATGGAAAACTATATCTGCTGATCTTTACAATTATTACTTAAGAAGACGGTTTAATAGTGGAGAACTCCATAGATTTATCTATTCATTGACGACTTCATAAATTGTGAGTATCTTAAGTGTCTTCTAATTTCTAACTCTTCAAGGAAATTCAGTTCCTGTTCATTTTCACAAATATGTAGTACTTTTAGCTCTGTAATAGGTGTTAATGAATGTTTGGTGTCAAGTAGATATTTTGCATAATGTATTTTTCTGCTTGTTTTCATCTGTATTGTTGAAATTCAATACAGTGAATACTTGGAAGCATACAGATTAAAACAAACAGAAAAATCACATTATGCAAAACATCTACTTCACACCAAACATTTATTAACACCTAATACAGAACTAGAAGTACTACATATTTGTGAAAAGAAACAAGAACTGGATTTCCTTGAAGAGTTAGAAATTAGAAGACATTTAAGAGACCCACAATTTTAAGTCATCAATGAACATCTGAATCTAGGGAGTTCTCCACTATTAAACTGTCTTCTTAAGTAATAATCAACAGATAAAGTTTTCCTTGGTTTCCTATATTATTGCACAGTTATACTGACCTTAAATGAGAAAAGATATACAGGATATCCCCATAGGGCTAATAATATCTAAGCTTTAATATTTGTAATGTCAAGTCAATCCTTCTTTTTTACTATTCATATATATTAAGCCAGTCGCAAGAAAGGTCACTTCTTGGTCTACCAAACATAATTTTTAAACATCAGGTAGACATCACATTAATTTCTGTCATTCTGATGAGCTATTGAAACAAATGTCAGTATCTTAGAATTTTTTTATCTCCTCATTATACAATGGAATTATTTAGAAACAGTTAATTTCATTTACAACAGTTAAAACTATGTAATTTATTTTTAATATTAGCATACTAATGTAAACAATTTTTTCAGTAGGATAATGAAGACGAAACAAATATAAACTTTCTCTTGGAGACTAGAGACCAAGACGAGTTAGACTGGAACTGCATCTCAAACAGACAACCATGGATGAGCTCTGTTTAAAATTTGAGCAACTCAACTCAACTTTTATTATTAACTTTTGTTTTGCTTAATTTTATTTTAGGGTTCCTCAAGTAGCAACTCTTGTAAGTATTCCATGTTGTTTTTAACTAACGTTTTTATCTAACAATTAAATTGTTTTATATTTCATGAAAATCTAATGTGCATCTTATAAATGAAAATCTAATGTGCATCTTATAAATGAAAATCGAATTGTACTCCAAATTTATGGAAATAAAACATGTTTTTAATTCATATCAACTATTGTTTCAATCTTCTGATACCTCTTAAAAATTAATCTAAACACACTATTAAAACGATATTTATTTTTGAATAGTTTCAAGATACAAGGTATTATCTACAATTCATGAAAAAACTATATCAATATTTATAGCAGACAAAAAAATGTACCGAGTGTATATTGAGTCTTTATCACGTGACTTTGTAGCTGTCAATATGGCGGCAACGGTCAAACAATTGGAGTCAGTACATTCATTTATGTTAAGAAAACTGCATAGTTTTATAGCTATAAAACGGTTTAGTTTGTATTTTGTGGAGTTTTAAGGTGTTTTGTAGTGTTCGAGAAGGACAATTTTCCTATTTTAAGATGAAGAGTGCTTATTTTAAATCGTTACTAGTGTAAAATCCAGATTTTGGAGAAACATAAATAGTGTAGCTAATAGATATATTATGTGTAAACTTCTGCTATTAAATCAGTGTTGTATTTTATTTTTTGTAAATAAATGTAGAACTAAGTTAGCCTCTCATTAATTGTAAGGAATTACATACGTATTTGGAGTTATGTAATGAGTTTATAAATGATTGTTTTTTGTCGATGTTGTCTTGTGAAATTGTTTCTATGACCTTAGGGGTTTTATTTTATAGCTTTTTTTGTTTTTGGAAAAAATAAACTGTTATAGAAATTTGGGATATTTTAATTAAGCTCCTTCAGTAAATTACAATTATACGTATTCCAAGTTTAATGAAAGTTCATCCTCGATACCCAGCCAAGATTCATTAGGTCTGTTCCAACCAACACAAAAACCGTACAATTACGATACAAACCCAGTTGACCTGCTTGTTAGTGAATATAATAAGTTTGTGTAATTTACATCAAATTTGCTGCGTTACTGAGATTGTACGGTAATAAAACGGTATTTACTTCTGCTGGAACAAACCTATTGTGTTAGCTTATGGGAAGCGTGAAATAAAGTTAACGTTATGGCACTTTTTTTAACGCTTTTTTACTTTTTTTCACTCTAACCATAAAGTTTCATGAAAGTCCATCCTCGATGCCCAGCCAAGATTCATTGTGTTAGGTTATGTGAAGCGTGAAATAAAGTTAACGCTATGGCACTTTTTTTAACGCTTTTTTCACTCTAACCATAAACGACATTACAATACATATTTCTAATATTAACATGAGTAAAATCAATGAACTTCAGCCTCATTGCTCAAAGATTTTAAATGTGATAGTGCTGTAAACTGAATTTATACTTTTTATACTGTGTACAAATAATAATTTAAATACAATCAAAAAATTATGCCAACTGGTAATGGGCCGGGTTTTTGGGCTTTCCACAAGTTCAACCAACACAAAATAATGTACAAGGTCAAACATATATTCCGATGTTCCAAACACCCAATAATATACAGGGTCATGCAATATTCAATAATTGCATACCTTCACAAATGATTTCTTCTCAACCAATGCAATCACTGTGTCCTTCAAAATCAAACCAGTATTACATTCCGCCAAAACAAGAACAACATTTAAATATGCAACAATCATCCAGTAATCCTTCAAATACTCAAATACATAATACGCCGTATTCAAGAATGACTTCTACCAGCGAAGATGAAGATAACACTTATTCTGCTCAAGAAAATCCATGGCAAGTGGTCAAAGGAACGAAAAGAAGGAAATACAGAAGGAGTAAAAATGCTGAAGAAGAAATTTCACTTAACAATAAGTACACGGTACTAAATTCACAAACAAATGGGTCCAATAATAACAATAATGATGGTGAAAACACTGAAATAAGTAAACCTCCTCCCATATTTGTATATGGAGTAGTCAATTTACCAGATGAAAAAAAAAACTAAGCGATATAAGTGAAGCCGAGGAATACACAACAAGAAGCATGGCAAATGACATTATAAAAATTTGCTGTCAAAATCCGGATACATATAGAAAACTGGCTAGTTACATGAGAGAAAATAATATAATCCATCATACGTACCAACCCAAGGAAGAGAGATCCTATCGTGTCGTAATTAAATATTTGCACCATTCAATAGACTTGAAAGATATAAAGGATGAATTCATTAAAAAAGGCCACAATGTAAGAAATATAGTCAATGTTAAACATCGAATAACCAAGGAACCTCTTAACATGTTACTTCGATTTGGAACCTTCTGATAACAATAAAAAGTTTACGAAATAACTAGGCTTCTAAATAGTGTCATACAAATAGAACCACCAAAAAAAGACAACAAATTAGCTCAATGTACAAGATGTCAATTATATGGCCATACGAAAACCTACTGTAATAGACCATACCTATGCGTTAAATGTGGTGGTCAACACAGCACAGCAAATTGTAAAAAAAGTAAAAATACGCCAGCTACATGTGGTCTTTGTGGAGGTGGTCATCCAGCTAATTAGAGGGGCTACGAATTCTACCAAAAAAACTATAAAGATAAATAATAATAGGATTACTATTGTCATATTAGGGAGCAATTTCAGGAGTGCTGATGTTTGTATGTCTTTATTTCTATCAAAACTCTTTACATAAAATAATCACTTTTTCTGGCAATACTAGCCGCCAAACAACTGTCCAACGTCATGTCAACTTCAGACAAAGGTGTGTTCCACACGATCACATACATAACATGTTCTTTTTTTTTATTTATTATTATACTATACTATAATTAATCCGATTCATCACCCCAGTTATGAAAGTCTAGATAACCTTCTAAATGCTTAGGAGGTCTTCTTGGCCTCGTATTTAGATTTGATTCGTCGTATACTGGCGATTCATCACTAGGTAGAGTTTTATCACTATCAGGAATATCACTCTCATTAGTATTTTGGCTGATTACAAAATTATTGTCAGGCTCCGAATTGCTATCATCCCGTACAATCAGGATGTTGTCCTGACTATCAAACATACCCGCAATATATTGTAATGCATTATCCCCCTCTTGGTCACTTTGGTTTTCAAATTGATGGGGAGAGGCTGGGGTTTCATTATTATTAAGTGGTTGTGTCCCACCTCCGAGTGAATCTAGATCATAGTCATATAATAAAGAATTAGGAACAAAGGGTAGATTGGTTTTATTAAGATACTTCCTATTCCTTCTATAAGTAGTGCCATTACCGTCTTTTACTAAATAAGATCGGTCGTTTACTATACCAGTCACCTTTCCCTTTTCCCAAAATTTCCCTTTTTGGATTAAGATATTCTCACCCTCAGTGAGTTTTTCCAAGTCTTTAGCATTTCTGTTGTAATATAAAGCCTGCCTTTCTTGTTTTTCTAATAATTTACTTTGAACCTTAGTATGATTTAAATGGAGAGGTAAGAGGTTTTTTTCTGAAATCGGTATTCTTGTCTTGATGGATCTATCAAGGAGCAACTGAGCCGGGGAATACTCCATATTGGGTAATGGGGTACTGTTTCAGATTTTGCTTTATTTAGCATTTGCTTTACAATTCCCACAGACCTTTCTGCGAGGCCATTGGACTGGTGATGATGAGGGTTGCTGAATGCTACCTCAAAATTCCAGTCTTTGGCAAAATTTATGCAGAAGGTCCTTTCGCTGGAGAGCACCTCATCATGCTAGTTGACCTCAGCTTCTTCCCATAGCTAGGTCATATACCAGCACATTAGCTTATAGAATACCATGTATTTTGATTGCTGATTTATTGAATAAAAAAAATGTTGCTGACGAGTCCCTATTTAAAGTTGCACATAATTCTCTGAAACTATTTCCTTTTTTGAGTCTTAGAGTTTTTTTAACTTTTGCAACTGCCAAGTTCATTGCCACATAATTGTCCACAGAACTGTTATCCAAATATCTCTTAGTGGCATTTTTCCTTTCCATTACAACGTTGGTACAAATCTCATCTCACCATATGGTGGAAAACTTTTATTTGTTGTAGATTTCCTTTCACCCTTTTTTGGTGATGCCTCCTCAGTTGCTTGAGTAATAATACTTGTGAAAATATCATATGAGCAATCAGGTATTCCAGCCATCAAGTGATCACAGACATTGTGATACATTCTCCAATCCATTTTCTTGATATTGTGTTCTTGCCTCCTAATATCTGGATTACTGTTCTGCGGAAGGTCTTGAGGAATGTAAGCGTCTAAATCCATCTTTATAATTATAGGAAAATCTTCACTATTGCCTTTATCTAAAGGGAGAGTGGTCCAGGAGCAATTTATTCCAATTTGAGAGGAAGAAAAAGAGAGGTCTGTAATACTAGGATTTTGTCCGGAAAGGTTGATTCTAGTTGGAGACCCATCATTAAGGTTAACAAAATCTCTATCCAAAAAAGCCTCTTCTATTAAGTTACCATTATGATCACTTCTGTTATTCCCCCAGATTATATTTTTTGCAATAAGTCCCCCCCCCCCCCAATAACAATATTACTAAAATTATTCTGCTGATTACAAATATCTGCAAGAAATGATTCATTCGACCGTAGATTGGATGGGACATAAACGTTTATAAAGACTGTATCACACACAGCTTGTATCTGCATACCGTAGGGTTTATTATTAGTGTTGAGATTATAGAGGTTCGGGTTTAACTTACTTTTGACAGCTATAGCTATACCATTGCGCCCCTCACACTTATCAAGTCTAAATATTTTATAATTCTCAAGTTTCCAATTAATGTTATTAACAAGGAATGTTTCTTGCAGCATAATTATGTCAGGGTTCTCCCTGTGCAGGGAGTAATTGAAGATTAGTGTTATTCGAATTTATACTACGTATATTCCACTTAATGACGGTGAATTGGAAAATTAAATTAAAATAAAAACCCAAAATGATGATGCACAAGGGAAATTGACTGGATGAGACTTTTAGAGTTCCTCCTCCATTTGCTCCTCAGTTTCAGAACTGTATGAGGGTCTACTTGGTTTAGGGATGGTCGAACTCCTTTGAGAAACATTTACTAGGCTATTTGATACTGATTTAGGAGACAGGGGGGGAAAATTAACATTATCGGGCAGGATATTATTATTCAAAGTCTCACCAGGGTATACTACTTTTCTAGCATCAAAGTAAGACAGGTTTTGAAAGCTCATAACTTCGTTAATTTGTTTTTGTTTACTTAGTTCATCACATACCTCTGGTTTCTTAATACATCGAAGGACTAGATGATTCTTCTTACAGTACAGGCAAACCTCTGAATCAGGAAAATTATCACATTTTCCATGAAAGTGGTTATCGGATCCACATTTAGCGCATCTAGCCTTACTCCTACATTCATTCGATGAGTGATTGAACCTGTAACAGTTTCTACAGAGCAAGATAGGTCTAATATATGTAGACACCCCCAGTTTGTTAGAATAGATATTAACAAATCTAGGAAATGATTTGCCAGCGAATGTAAAAATATAAGAGCCAGTCGGTACATACTTAATTGAATGATCGGATGTATCTTCTTCTCTTCTGTTTAGTCTCTTTACATGCAGTACTTTATATACTCCTTCACTTTCTTCATTAGTTCTTTTTATGACTTCTTCAGTTAGATTTGGACCTATACCTTTGACAGCTCCTCTGCATGAGACTAAACACAGAGTACTTTATATTTTCAAATATTGAGATCTTTTTGTCTTCGTTGGTCTTTCTATTATTATCAAGGCTTCCTGTTTCCACAGGGGGGGCCGTCCCCCCCGTGCTATCACCCATACTAGGTTAACTTATGCAACTACTGCTATTTTTACAAAAATATTATCTATAACTATTTGCTTACTAGTTTTACTAATAATTATATTGAATAAACTAAACTATATTCAAATATTCTTATTATTTTTGAAGATTTCTGTCACACACTCCCTCACATTATCAATGCTCGGTTTGGAATACCCCCCTCCCTATCAAATGATGAGACTAAAAGTTGATGGGTATCCTAACTAATAAAACAAAATACGTTATACATTACCGAGCATTGAAGCAAGCGTTACAGAATGGGCTTGTATTAACAAAAATACATCGAGTATTGAAATTCAAGCAGAGTTCTTGGTTAAAGCCCTACATTGACTTAAACACCGAGTTACGTAAGGCTGCGAAGAATGAGTTTGAGAAGAACCTATTTAAACTAATGAACAATGCCGTGTTTGGTGAGTATTGCTAGTTTTAAATATTTCTATACTAATCACTTTTCTATCTAATCTAATTGTTGCAGGTAAAACCATGGAGAACGTGCGCAAGCGTGTTGATGTAACGCTAATCTCTCATTGGAGTGGTCGATATGGTGCTGAATCGTACAGTCCGAGTTTAAAAATAGTACGATTTTCAGTGACAACTTAACTCATGTATAAAAAATCGCATATGCCACAGTGCAATTATCACTTTGACAGCGGCAAAAGTTAGCTTTAACTTTTACAGTGACAATTACACTAGTGGTTTTTTCACTTATTCATTTGCAAAAAGATACGCATTTGAGCCAGATACTTCCATCGAGAAATTGAATGTAATATTGCAAGATATGTTTCCAAATTTCTCATTCATTAAATTGTCCTGCCGAATTATACTCGAGGTTTGTATTGATATTGGGTAAATTTGTGTTGTTCAAATTCTTAACTATTTCCTTTAGCAATTTGACTCGAATAACTGTCGACCTAAAAACACTCCACCTTCCATGTCGTGTTTTTAATAGTTGACAGTTATTCTCGTCAAATTTCTAGGAAACAGTTTCTCATTAAACAACCCAAATTTACCCGAGAAAATACAAACCACTTGTGCAATTATAAGTGAAAACCTAATTGCCATCGAATTACGGACGCTGCAAATATGGTTAAATAAACTAGTATATGTAGGAATGGCAATTTTAGATCTGGTATCATAATGATCGATTATATTGTGTTACGGTCTAAATTGTATGCAACGCGGTTACTTACCTCTGAAGATGGTTAGATTAGGTTAGGTTAGCGGAAAAACGAAAACGTCTTGCGAATGATGGTTATGATAAAGAAATAGTCTGCCTTATTCGAAACGTTGGAATAACTCTGAAGGGGTAAAATCGTCAGTTGTGAAGACCGTAATCACACTTGAAGACTATGAAAAGTGCCTTAACACCTTGACACAAAACCGTTTCCCAAAATCTAATTCCTACCGACAAACATCTAGTCCATTCAATTGTTCAAGACAAAATAGCGTTGAGTCCTGAGGATGATAAGCGATTTATTGTTCCTGATTCTGATGAGACCTTACCATGGGGGCACTATTTGATTGATACTAATATGGACGTCGGTGCAAGCCATTTGGACTCTCCTTAAAAGTTTATATAAGAATAAGAATTATTGTTAGTTATTAATTTGATTTAATATACTTTTCAATTTTATATTGTACAATAAAATGTTTGTTTAATTGTTCTGTATCCACTGACTGATAAGGTGTGACGTCATCAGTGGATGCGCACAAGACCTCATGATTGACGCATGCGCAAATCGAATTGGGTCAAAAATTACCACGATGGACCTTGGCGATTTCCCATGTTATTTTACTTATAAGTCTTCTGGCCAGATTCTTTTCAATCTTCTGTCCTCCAATGATGAGTTGAATAGGACGCTGATTAGTTCGCTGTCGTGATCTGTACATCTATTTCTATATTTATTTGAATGGGTTAGGTTAGGTTGAAACACTCAAACTTACTAATCACCAAAACATGCCTAATTATGATATTCGTACTAGTCAATCTGTGTGACAGTTGACAGCCCGTTTTTTATGCCGCAAAGGTTGTTGTAACGTTGTAAAATAAGATAGGCATGTTTTTTTATTCACCGGTAAATCCACCAATCCACCAACTACGTTTTTATATTCATTGGTGGATTTCAGATTGAATAAATGACACGTTCATTTATTACTGTTGCATCAACCAAAATTGCAAACCATTCCACCACTGTTTCGAGGTGGTGGATACATTTGGTGGTTTATAAAATGACAGCTTAACCTCTAAAAAAATTCATATTATTTCATCTTCGGAACTATCGGATGAACTGCTACTCCGAGATCAGGAGGCTAAAATAACTACAACACTTTTCAAGTATTTTTATTCGTTTCTTTAATTTTTGGTAATAACCACAATCACTTTTTAAATCGATTGTCAGTTGTCAGGTATAATTATGTACCATTGGTGACTCCAACATGTCGGTGTAGCGGAGACTGGCGTCAGTCAATCAATGGCGAATAAATGGTGTAAAAAACATGACTATTATATAAATAAAAACAGTTTTTGAGCTCAGTTGTGCTAATTACTGTTACCATACCGTTATTTTCCACTGGTAATTCAACATTAATTACCTTATGACTTGTATTAATATTATAGACTCTAACTTAATATTCCAAATTATTATTTTGTGTAAAAAAATTTCTAATTGGTGAATACATTGTTTATGCTATTGTAATATGTATAACTCCTCAGAGTATTGATGGTGTATGCTGTTAGTTGAGCTAAAGTCTTAAGTAACACTTCAAGATACTTCAAATTTATGAAATTTGATTTTCTCCTACATGGCAAAAGTATGTTTTAATATAAAATGATTGTCTGATGCTCGTGTGTAAAAGTTTTCATGCAAATATCAGGTTTGTATGGATTTCTTTTGTTTGACCAAGCAAATGAATTACTACTTTTCCATGCAAAAGATTTCAAAAAAATGTTACATTTGATGGCTTTTCTCCTGTGTGAGTACGCAAATGTTTAGTTAAACTACGTTTCACTGAAAAAGACTTGAAACAAATGGTACATTTGAAAGGCTTTTCTCCTGTGTGAGTACGCGAATGTAGAGTTAAATATCTTGTCTCTGCAAAACATTTCAAACAAATGTCACATTTGTATGGTTTTTCACCTGTGTGAGTACGCAAATGTTTAGTTAAACTAAGTTTCACTGAAAAAGACTTGAAACAAATGGTACATTTGAAAGGCTTTTCTCCTGTGTGAGTACGCAAATGTAGAGTTAAATAGCTTGACTCTGCAAAAAATTTCAAACAAATGTCACATTTGTATGGTTTTTCACCTGTGTGAGTACGCAAATGGTTAGTTAAACATGTTTTCCCTGCAAAAGATTTCAAACAAATGTTACATTTGATGGCTTTTCTCCTGTGTGAGTACGCAAATGTGTAGTTAGACTAGTTTTGTGTGAAAATGTTTTCAAACAAATGTTACATTTGAAAGGCTTTTCTCCTGTGTGAGTACGCAAATGTGTAGTTAGACTAGTTTTGTGTGAAAATGTTTTCAAACAAATGTTACATTTGAATGGTTTTTCACCTGTGTGAGTACGCAAATGAGTAGTTAAACATGTTTTCCCTGCAAAAGATTTCAAACAAATGTTACATTTGAATGGCTTTTCTCCTGTGTGAGTACGCAAATGTGTAGTTAAAGTAGTTTTGGCAACAAAAAATTTCAAACAAATGTTACATTTGAAAGGCTTTTCTCCTGTGTGAGTACGCAAATGTTTAGTTAGACTAGTTTTGCGTGAAAATGTTTTCAAACAAATGTTACATTTGAAAGGCTTTTCTCCTGCGTGAGTACGCAAATGTTTATTTAAACTACTTTTCTTTAAAAAATATTTGAAACAAATGTTACATTTGAAAGGCATTTCTCCTGCGTGAGTACGCAAATGTGTAGTTAAAGTAGTTTTGGCTGCAAAAAATTTCAAACAAATGTTACATTTGAAAGGCTTTTCTCCTGTGTGAGTACGCAAATGTGTAGTTAGACTAGTTTTGTGTGAAAATGTTTTCAAACAAATGTTACATTTGAATGGTTTTTCACCTGTGTGCGTACGCAAATGAGTAGTTAAACTAATTTTCTCTGAAAAAGATTTCAAACAAATGTTACATTTGAAAGGCTTTTCTCCTGTGTGAGTACGCAAATGTGTAGTTAAAGTAGTTTTGGCTGCAAAAAATTTCAAACAAATGTTACATTTGAAAGGCTTTTCTCCTGTGTGAGTACGCAAATGTTTAGTTAGACTAGTTTTGCGTGAAAATGTTTTCAAACAAATGTTACATTTGAAAGGCTTTTCTCCTGCGTGAGTACGCAAATGTTTATTTAAACTACTTTTCTTTAAAAAATATTTGAAACAAATGTTACATTTGAAAGGCATTTCTCCTGCGTGAGTACGCAAATGTTTATTTAAATTACTTTTGTCTGAAAAATATTTGAAACAAATGTTACATTTAATTGGCGGTTCTCCTGCGTGAGTACGCAAATGTGTAGTTAAATTAGTTTTGGCTGCAACAAATTTCAAACAAATGTTACATTTGAATGGCTTTTCTACTTTGTGAGTACGCAAATGTGTTGTTAAACATCGTTTCTCTGCAAAAGATTTTAAACGAATGTTACAATTGAAAGGCCTTTCTCCTGTGAGAATTGGTAAATGTGTATTTAAATAGCTTTTCTGTGAAAAAGTTTTCGAAGAAATGTTACGTTTGTGAGCTTGCAAATGTCTGTGTGAATCACTTTTCTTCATTTTCTGAACTTCATCTATACTCAACTTGAAATTGTCATTGCATATGATATCTTGCACCTCTGCCTTCAAATCATGTTCAACTATTTCAATTTTAACATCTTCTTCAAGATTCCTGAGAATGGTAAGGTCAGTTCCTTGCCCTTTTCGGTAACTTGCATTTTCCTGGTGAAATTTCGTTTTATTTAGTATTTTCTTCAGTTTCATATGATTTGTAGATACGTGACAATTGAATGGCCTTTCTTCTGAGAGAATATGCAAATTTCTACTTGAATCATTTCCCTTTAAAAGAGATTTCAAACCGTCATCCATGCGAGAGTTTAAATTATCAGAAACATTGAACTGATATGTGGTTTTCTGCAACTCTGCTTTCAATTCATGTTCAACTATTTCAATTTCATCTTTTACACCAAGATTCCTTAAAATGCCAATGTCAATGATTCCAGTTTTAGTGCCACTTCTACTTTTATTGTAAAATTTAATATTATGTAATTTGTTTCGTTTTATACAATGATGTGTTGAGAAGTGGCAAAAAAATTCTACTCGTTTCGTGTATAAATTTCCACAAAATACACATATCATAATCCCATCATTAGCATTTCTTTTAATATATTTTTCATTTCTTAGCAGTCCTGTAACTGTTTAAGAAAATTGAAATTAGTTTTTCGAAAGTTTAAAATTTGTATAAAATATATAAAAATCTACAAATTTTATCAACGTTACAAATAAGCTAACAATATTATTGGAAAAAGTATTTTATGTAAGATACTAATAAAATTAAGTTTGAAATTAATACAGTAAAAACTCGATGAAATAGTAACAGCATAATAATACTGTAATAACAAAGTGCTTTAAGTTGCAGTTACGCATTTGCTTTGTTTACTTATTCTATTTTAGTGGGAAATGAGTGTACTCGCCCGCAGTAGAATGGTACGTATGACCTTCAGTTGACGCGCTAACTCCTCTCCCCCTCTTCGTGTCTGTTGTCTCACTTATAAGTCACCAGTCACCACTGAATTGTGTTTCAGTTGTGGCGAAAAGACTGTCAATGTAGCGTTTATCTAGTGGGCTGTGAATTAGTGCCCCATTTGTTACGCTTTATTGACTAATACTTTACACTAAGGTATTTGGTGCAGGTGTGTGTGTGTGTTAGTGTCTTAACAAAATATCTTAAAAGCGCAAACGTGTTGTTTTCGGATTTAACAAAAAAACTTGAAATTATAAAACGCTTAAGAAATAGTGAAACTGCGACGAGGGTAGCGCTGATTTATGGTTTTGGGAGAACAGTAGTTAACGATATAAAACGTGATGCTGATAAAATAGAACATGTGTCAACAATACAGAGCATGGAGGAGATGTTCAAACACGAAAGACAATGGAACCTGCGAAATTGATTAATTTGACACTGAAATGTACCAAGGGTTTATACAAGCTAGAAGGCAGGGGATTCCACTTTCAGTGCCTATAGTAATGACCAAGGCTGTTGAAATGAACAAAAAACGTGACAGTAACTCGTCTTTTAAAGAAAGCAATAGATGGCTCGACATGTTTAAATTTCGTTATGGCATTCGCCAACTTAATGTTAGTGGAGGAAAATTCATCGCGGATAGCTCTATAATTGCGGACTTCCAAGAACAATTTAAAGAAAAAATTCGCTGAATTGGTAGCAAGTTTACAATTATGATGAAACTGGGCTCAACTGGAAGACATTAGCATCGCTCTCTGAAAAAACTGCTCCAGGCTTCAAAGTATAAAAAGATCGCATCACTGAGATGGTTAGGCAATCATAAGCTACCCCTACTTGTGATTGGAAAATCAAGAAAACCTCGAACATTATATTATTACGCCAGAAGAGTGCTTGGATGGATCAATCAATTTTTTCTGACTGGTTTCACTAACAATATCAGGGTGCCTACCAAAATTCAAAATCCAAATTCCCAGACTTTTCCAGGTTTTCCATACCCAGTTTTAAGAAAATTCCAGGTTCTCGAAATAACGCACTATAACGTTTATATTTTCAAAAATGGAGTTTTAAGATAAAATATATAGCTTAACTTAACACCTAGAATATACCAAATATTCAAAAAAACTAGTTGCAGGTTTACTGGAGTAATTGTTCTGTGTAGTTAACAGCTTAAAAGTATTTTAAAAATATTAAATAATTTAAAATAATAATAAAAAAATTGATAAATTTTATTATTTCTTTTTGCAATCCCACCACCACCCTACCAAACATTTTTTTTAATTTCAAGTGCAAATAAACTAATGGTCTTGACTTTCTAAAGTATACTTATTCACATTGGTATAGTTGTAAGATTATTTACTGTAACAGTAAGTTATTAAGAGAACGAAACTGCATAATAGCAATGAAAGTTAAAATGTAACACATATTGTATTCAATTTGCTATTGCAATGTTTCTGATGTAATTATTTGAAGTTATTTAGCATCACTTAGAATCTTAGATTACAATTGATTTTTCTGATTACTTATAAGTTTGAATGTCAAAAATTGTATATTGTTGTTGCTTTTACTTTTAGGACAGAAAAGACAAAAAGAAGCCAGTCATATTGTTTTGTGTTATTGTGTAAATGCCTACTCAATTTTCTCAATATATAGGGTTAAATTAATCAAATAAAATAATGATTATAAATGTGAAGTTTTTCAAAAAAATATTGGCCATTAGAAAGTCAAGTTTAAATTTAAAGTATTAAAAAATATTTGGCTCCTTGCTCTTTTAATTTATTTGATTTTAATACATTTTACAATATGGTAACTAAGCAAACAACCTACGAACCCAAGAAAATAAACTTTTCAATATTATAAACAAATGGTTGAAGAAATTAAATGAATTTATATATATATATATATATATATATATATATATATATATATATATAATAGAAAATGGATAATTAGGTTTATTTTGAAACACATGATTCATAAAATGTATGAAACAAAACGCTATAGTATGGAAATATACTTTAACTTAACTCTATACTCATACATAAAAAACCAAACTAAACAAAAATGAGGTAAAAGTCAATAACTTCAACTAAACTACTAGTTCTCATAGTAGCCAATACTTGGGCGAGAGTTAGTTAATTTTATCTAAACTACTCAGAGATCATATCAGTCAATACTTGGTTGAGAGTTGGTTAACTATAAACATTATAAAAAATCAAACTAAAGAAAAACTTGTTTCAAACTTAATATATAACTTTAAGTAAACTACTCAGTTCTCATATCAGTCAATGCTTTGGTGAGAGCTAATTAACTCTAAACATTAAAAAAAATTAAACTAATCAAAAACTTTGATCAAATCTTATAACTTTTAACTAAACTACTCAGAGATCATATCTGTCAATGCTTTGGTGAGAGCTAGTTAACTTTATACATTACAAAAATCAGACTAATAAAAAACTTTGTTCAAATCTTATAACTTTTAACTATACTGCTCAGAGATAATATCAGTCAATGCTTTGGTGAGAGCTAGCTAACTTTAAACAGTACGAAAAACATAATTTTCCTTAACTAACGAACTTAATAAGAAAAAACAGTTAATATTTGAAACAAAGCCTACAGTGACATTAAATTATCACGCTTAGAGTAATTCAAATTCAACTCAAGAGTTTTGAGATTAATGTTTGAGATATTTTGCTAACTCTTCAATTTCTTTGCCGAAAGAACTGAGATGTGAAGAGCTCTCTTCTAGGGTTATCTTTTTCTTTGCTTTTAGTTCTTTAATTTGTTTCAAAACAATCTTCCTTTTCCTGTTTTTCTTTGCCGATTCTTCTTCTTGAATTTTCTTCTTTTTCAATGCATCCTTCCACCTTTCATTGGATTGAGAAACGTAGTTAAGCATTTCTTTTGTGATTTCTATATTTTCAATACCTCCGAGACTTGATGTTGCATCATACACAATTCGTTGAGCAACAAGGGATTCATTTTTCAAATTCTCTACCAAACATTCAGAATTGGTAGAAAACCCCCTCTCCACTGCTGCATTTCCATGGAACACTGTTAAAATCATCTTTACAAACATGACAAAAGATTCATTGTTTTCTTTGCTTAAGTTTGGAGCAAAAATTAAATATTTCAAGGAATTATTTTGGTTTTTATAAAATTCCCTGACTTTCGACAATTTTTCATAAAATTCCCTGACTTTTCCAAGTTGAGTGAGATTCCCTGACTTTTCCAGGTTGGTAGACACCCTGAATATGTACCTCAAGTCGCCAAAGAAAGCGCTATTGTTATTAGACGATACCCCAGCGCACCCTACTTGTGAAATGAAAAGTGATGACTGCAACATAATATGACTCGTTCTTCCAGCAAACACAACTTTACTTATGGTTAAGGTTTAACACCTCTCCGGGTTTCCCCCAGAGAATGCGAGTTTTAGCCTACGACCTCCGGGTTACTAGATATTTTCTCCGGGCAAAATCGTATTTAACAAATGAAAAAATATATTTTATAAATTTTTTATGTTAGGGAGAAAATATAGATTTGGCAATGGTGCAGGCCGAGTCGGTATACTCTGTTACGATTGCGCCGAGTCTGTTTGTACAACACGACGCGAAAGCTGCGATTGCGGGTTTATTCATGCTTATCGCTTAGTCTTGCTGTTCCTTGGTTTGGGCAGATTCACGCTAAATTAACTGCAAGAGAGTTTAAGCTACATAAAGTGTTTTGGACAGTTTTGTTTTTATGTTATATTGAAGAAACATTCTCCAATTTTCCTACTTGCACTGAATGAAATTATTGAAAATAATAAAAGAGACAGCGGTAGCCCAAGTACTTCGTCTTCTGAATTAATCTCTAAAAATAAGCTAAGTACACGACACATTTTCAAGATTCTTGGAAAAAAATCCTCAATATAAAGTTCACTGTTAAATAGGAAGGGGAAAAGTTTTTAAAGACTCATTTAAATAGTAAAGGACATTGTGGAGTCACTAGTACAATCTCCAATAATACATTGCTTACATCATTTTAGCCACTAAAAATTAGCTGTAGAAAATTACGTTCCTATAATTGAAATTGCCCAAGTTTCTTAAGCAGTAAGTCAAGTGAAAAACATCTCACTATATCATATAAAACTATTCTCCAAATATAGGCGCAGCTGGTTTTCTTGTAACACTTTTTGCACAAAATGCTCACTCCAAATATCTGAAGCTTAGCCTGTTAAGTTTACAGTTTTTCCGTTTTAAAAAGGCAACAATGTCAGCCGAATGCTGACAACCTGTACTTATCGTTAAAGAAAACTTTTTTACCGATTTTCGAATGTTTTGGGTTTCATGGGTATGAATTAACAAGTGAAATCATATCAGAAGGATTAAGAGTAACATATATTTTTCTATGATAACGATATTTATTTCAAAAAGTTATAAATATCATCGAAAATTAGATTTAAAAATTTTATTAAAATTATATAAACCTCTGTAAGTCGACCAATGGCAGAAGCCCCTGTTGTCAGATTGAAAGTACATTCTGTTGACAAATCCTACTTGACTATCCAAGTTGATTAAGACAAAGTGAAAGTCGACTAGAAGAATTTGACAATTGACATCAATATCTGCAACCAACCTCAGACAGATATCATCCTCGCAAACTTTTTAGTTGTTTGAGTTATATTATTTTATAGTAGAAAGTGTGATTCTATTTGATTGCCTTTTAAAAGACATCTTTAAAATGGATCCAGGTTTCACCAAAGCTAATTCGACAAATCTTCCTCAAGTGGATGTGGACATGGTGTCTCAGTCACTCGAACTCCCCTAAACAAAAGAAGAATAAGCGATCTGGTACTAAATCGAGTTCGGAATTCTGGGGTAACGCAATTTGTGTATGTGTTTTACATCACATGTTTTTCAAACAACTCAACCTATATGGCTAATAATTAATTTTCATTATACATACATTTTAGATTAGATTTTCTATTTTGAAAGCATCATCTCTGCAATTTAAAATATATGTTAAAAAAAGATAACTAGTCTACTTATAAAGCAAAATTTCTTTGGCTCTATCCTACGACAGACAAGAATAATTTCAATTTTTTTTTCATTTTTATTTGATATCGTAGAGTGGCATTATTAGTTGCAAATACTTAGTTCAGACTCAATATATCTTGTGATATTTTCATTGAAATTCATGAAACGAGCCCATTGTGAAAGAATAAAAGAAAGTTGTTATGTTGTCATAATAAAGACAGAACATCAAGAAAATATATATATCACCGTTATCGAATAAATAAAGTTTTATTGTGGTAAAATATTGGATTTTCGTCACGAATTCATATCGAATCAATCAGATAAGAGTTCCTTCATCCACACAGCCATTTATTTATTGCTCTCTTTGAGCTGTTCCTTCGATTACAGCCGTTTTAACAAAAAGTCAATCCACGAATTAAACACCTATAATTCAGCCCATGGAACAGGGAGTCATTGAAAACACGAAAAGGCGATATAGAAAAATGTTTATTGAAAGTTTGTTCTCATCTGATGAACCAACGTCAGTAGCACAGTTTTGGAAGTCTTACAGTACTAAATATGCCATTTTCAATGTTACCAGTGCATGGAATGATTTGTGAGTGCCAAATCTAAAGAACAGGAATAAATATTTTGGCCTCAAAATAGAAGTGAAGAATCTGAGAATGTGTGCAATAATTTATAAATCAGTACAAATTCAATGTCAGAAGAAGTATCAGAGTGGTTAGAGTGGACGGGAGGTTTCACATTTTGAGTGACGACGCCAACCTAAGTGTCACCGAAGAAGAAGGGGCTGATGAAGATGACTGTTCAAACCACGATGAGAAACAAACTATTAACCACTCAGAGACTGAAACAATGCTGTCCAAGTGTTAAGAATGGTTTGGAAGTCAAGATGGGGCAAATGAAATGCAGATACTACTGCTCCAGAAAATACGAAATATTGCCGTGGTGAAAGCTAGAACATCAAAGAGGCAGAATGAAATAACTGACTATTTCCAAGCTACAAAAACTATTTCACCAGTAAATTCATTATACTGCACATTTTTTGCCTCATTTGTAACAACTGTACATATGTTTTTACCATGTAATAAATAGTTTTATTTGCTATTACAATAATTTTTAATTTCTTTTCGCTCTGAAATATATTCCATTACTGTAAGTGGTATCTGTCTATAATATAATTGATTGATGTTATGTTTTGGAGGAATAAAACAATGTTTCCGTTATCCGCCTATCCTCTAAACCCGGGCAGCCAGCTTGTAATTTTTATCCGAACTATTCCAACGACTTCAGTGAGAAGAGGAGATGTTTATTCCTCTTCATGGTACAACCAAGAAGGTGGTATCAGAATACGGGGGATTTGATAAATAACACTGATGGAGCCCAAGCTATTGTAGGAACTGAAATTGGATTTGCAGGACTTCTGAAACAAAACATCAACTGCCAAGTGATAAACTATATTGTTCACCACTATGTGGAAAATCCTTACGTCAAATGAATGTCATGAAAGTGATAGTTAAAATAACTAATATTATTAGAGGCGGAGACTGTGCGTTGACTCACAGAAAATTTCGTGATTCATTGGTTAAGCACAGGAAACTGTTTGCAACGATTCTTTCTCCTACGCAAGGAAATTCGTATTTTCGTTAAAGATGAAGTCAATTCAAACACTAAAGAGCTGAAAAATCAAATGGTAGATTTTTAGCTGACCTTGCATTTTCAACAGATTTGACATCTCACCTAACAAATTGAATTTAAAGCTACAAGGGAAAAACAGAATATTGCCAACTTATTTGGACACATAAATGCATTTGACTAAAAAAATGATATTTCAATTTTTACAAGTTGTGAAGAGCATTTTGAAGAAATGGGGAATTTTGAGGGTTTTAAATTTGCGTCAAATAAAATGCATTGACACAATTGCAGAATTCTAAAATCGATTTAACGACTTTAAAAAATTGAAACAGATTTCAGTTTTTGCTCAGCAACTTACAACTTCAGATGAGAAAGTAAGCAGATCAGGCATTCCACTGGAATTGTGTGATTTGAAATCATACCCTTTTTACCAAGTGAGAACCAAAACTGTATTGGACTTTTTCAAGTTGCTGCCAGAAGAACAGTACCCTAACTTGAGAAACTTAGGAATTATACTTGGCTCAATGCTGCGAAACACGTATATTTGTGAATGCAGCTTTTTCAACATGACATTTATAAAGTCAAAATTTAGATGTTCCCTTTCTGATAAGTAACTTACTCAGTTGCTTCGTTCATCAACAACAAATATTAAAGTTAATATTGATGCATTAGTTTGTGAATATCAACATCCCCAAAGTTCTCACTAATTTTTTTGTAATTTCATATTTTTGGAATAAATTAAAATAATAATACAATAGCGTGTTTTCTTTGTATACATATACCGTACCTATTAAAACTCACTAATGAAGTTGCATACAAAGTATTTTATAATGCGGCCCGCCAAACCGCATTTTTTTTCAAAGCGGCCCTTGGGGCACTTGAAGTTGGACATTCTGCTCTAAACTGTCACGACCACGGTCCCAACAATGATGAACAATCGAGTTTTTACTGTATACCAATTGAGAAAACATTATTGCAATTTTTTAGCATTATAGAATTTAAACTAAATAAAATTTCTAACACATCTTGAATAAGATAGTTCAAGATGGGTTTAGCCAACAAAAATGCATAATTATTGAAAGTTCACATTCCAAAAGATACGTTTATCCAGCTAATAGTGGATAGTATGTAATTTAGTGCTTAGTGTGTAATTAATAAAGTTGCCAAATTTTAACTTTATGCATTATGATTGTACACAAAACGCTAGAACCCAAGCGCCAACTTATTGATTTTTGTAAAATTTGATATTTGAAAGGTTTCCGCCCAGTTTTATGTTAGGATAACACTGTATATAATGGTAAGATTCATCTATTTGAGGGTTATCTGGGGTTAGAATATGAGACAAAACAGGATTTGCCAAAAGTATTGCATAAGAATTTTTTAAAATTTGAAATAGGAGAACTATATTAAATTTTATTGTAATTTATCTTATATGAATTTAATTATATGTTGTATCTTTGATTTCAATAAGGTTTTTTTATTTGCCCCGGTATATTTAAAAAAATTATTTAGGTTCAATAATGTCACACAGTGCACTTGCATTTATATCTCTTTTAATTATTAATTTTTTTAAATGAGCACTCAGCTTTTCAGGATGTTGAGTTCATAAGATTAAATATGCATATGATTCCTTTAACAATAAGCGCCAGATCTTAATATTGAATTTTGATAAAAAAATTTGTGATCTAAAATATTTGTATTCAATAAATTTTAAATTTTTCTCTTAAATAGTTTGAATTCTTATTATATCGGTGTCATGTATACATGTACAAGGTACATTATAAAGTTTAAATGAATTTCTTTAGTTTGATTTAGTTGAAATTTTTCTCTCGAATAGTTTTCCTTTCAATAATCTTATACTCGTTAATATCTTAAATTGTAATTGACTGTTAGATATATATGCAGTGTGTAGCATTATTTTTCCACATTAATATATATATATATATATATATATATATATATATCGTTTTGCTTTTTTTGGTTCTTGGTCTTTTTTATTTTATTATATATTGTTTATTTTATATTCTTGGGATTGAGGACCATTTTTAAAGACATTTAACTAGTAGTTAATACATTTTTATTTTACGTTTCGGTCTTTCCATGACCTTCATCAGAAATAAAATTTTTGTTAAAACTAAAAGAAATGGTACAAGTTACAGAAAGAATTTTTAAAAGCAAAACAAATAAATCTTACCTTCGACAGAACGTTCATTTGATTATTCAATATATTTTATAGATGTTTTAGGACGCATCACATAACAGAATATAACTCACACCCAAACAAAACGAACATTTTAAAAATACGACATTCATTGATGGAAATTTGTATTGGAATATACGAGTATTTGTTCTATGCAATGAAAGCAGCCGTAACGAGGTTTTAATGTGTCGTTTTTGTGTTGACTGGTATTAAAATGGTTTTTATATTTATATAGGGAGTGGTATTAAATGGATTTCATATTTATATAGGGAGTGGTAATAAATTTATTATATTTGGAATGTGCCACGTGTTTCTCTATATTTCTAAGTTTTTATGATGTTATTATAAATTTTACTAAGATTTTTTGTGTCAGTCTTTAAATTTACGGAACTGGTTTTTCTTTGTATTTCTATCATTTCTAGAACTTCGCGTTTTTTTGTGTGGTTTTCACTTCGAAGAATTTTTGTGTTTTCGAAATCAAATTCATGTTGGTTTTCTGAAACATGGATAGTGAGTGCCGTTTTGTTTCGTTTGTCATATTTGTGACTATTTATTCTGTTTTTCAAATACTGACTTGTTTGTCCGATGTAGACCCCTTCACAGTTTTTACATGGTATTTCATACACTATATTGCTCTTTTTTTCTTTTGAGATTGAACTTTTCAGATTGGTGTAATTGGTTTTTAGTAGGTTGTACCCTTTATGAGCAACATGTATGTTGTGGTGCGAAAATGTCTTTTTTAGGTTTTCTGATAAATTTGGTATATATGGCAAAGTGAGGAATTGGTTTGTTTTATTGTCTATTTTAGTTTTTGTATTATTATGGTTATAAAATATATGTAAACGTTTTTTAAATATTTTATTTATCAAATTTGTGGGATAGTTGTTGAGTATAAGGGCATCTTTAGCTTTTGTAATTGCATTCTCCCTGAATTCGGGGTCGGACAGATTTATTGATCGATCTGCGAGTCCTATAATGACAGTTTTTTTGTGTGTTAGAGGGTGTTGTGATTTAAAATTTAAATATCGGGAAGACCAGGTATATTTTGTGTGCCATTCCGTTTTTATGGTGTTAGTTGTATGATGGAGGGTAAGGTCCAAAAAGCTAATTTGATTATTTTTTTCTAGTTCAATGGTGAACTGTAGTCTGTCATGGTAATTGTTGAAATCTTGCAAGACTAAATGTTCTGTATTTTTTGGAATTGCTAATATGCAGTCGTCAACATACCTACCAAAACTGCACAAAGAAGGAATACCACTTCGACCGATTGTTTCATGTATCCAATCACCTTTCGAAAAACTATCCAAATATCTTAAAAAAATTCTTGAAAACATTGTTTACCAGAATAAATACTACATAAAAGACTCGATGGATTTCAAAAATAAGATTAAAAACATCACCATACCAGAAAATTATATACTAGCATCCCTAGATGTTAAATCATTATATACGAGTATTCCTATAAATTTAGCAAAAAATATAATAATTAAAAAATGGAATCAGATTAAAACATACACTGATATACCTATGAGTGACTTCTTAGAAGCTATAGAACTCACTCTGAATTCCACCTATTTTTTGTATGAAGAGACGTTTTACCAACAAATTGAAGGATATGCAATGCGGACCTCGATTTCTAGTGTCATTGCCCAATTAGTTATGGAAGACCTTGAAGAAACAATACTGACCAAAAACTCAATTCAAACACTATTTTTTTACAGGTATGTGGACGACTGCATATTAGCAATTCCAAAAAATACATAACATTTAGTCTTGCAAGATTTCAACAATTATCATGACAGACTACAGTTCACCATTGAACTAGAAAAAAATAATCAAATTAGCTTTTTGGACCTTACCCTCCATCATACAACTAACACCATAAAAACGGAATGGCACACAAAAGATACCTGGTCTTCTCGATATTTAAATTTTAAATCACAACACCCTCTAACACACAAAAAAACTGTCATTATAGGACTCGCAGATCGATCAATAAATCTGTCCGACCCCGAATTCAGGGAGAATGCAATAATAAAAGCTAAAGATGCCCTTATACTCAACAACTATCCCACAAATTTGATAAATAAAATATTTAAAAAACGTTTACATATATTTTATAACCATAATAATACAAAAACTAAAATAGACAATAAAACAAACCAATTCCTCACTTTGCCATATATACCAAATTTATCAGAAAACCTAAAAAAGACATTTTCGCACCACAACATACATGTTGCTCATAAAGGGTACAACCTACTAAAAACCAATTACACCAATCTGAAAAGTTCAATCTCAAAAGAAAAAAAGAGCAATATAGTGTATGAAATACCATGTAAAAACTGTGAAGGGGTCTACATCGGACAAACAAGTCAGTATTTGAAAAACAGAATAAATAGTCACAAATATGACAAACGAAACAAAACGGCACTCACTATCCATGTTTCAGAAAACCAACATGAATTTGATTTCGAAAACACAAAAATTCTTCGAAGTGAAAACCACACAAAAAAACGCGAAGTTCTAGAAATGATAGAAATACAAAGAAAAACCAGTTCCGTAAATTTAAAGACTGACACAAAAAATCTTAGTAAAATTTATAATAACATCATAAAAACTTAGAAATATAGAGAAACACGTGGCACATTCCAAATATAATAAATTTATTACCACTCCCTATATAAATATGAAATCCATTTAATACCACTCCCTATATAAATATAAAAACCATTTTAATACCAGTCAACACAAAAACGACACATTAAAACCTCGTTACGGCTGCTTTCATTGCATAGAACAAATACTCGTATATTCCAATACAAATTTCCATCAATGAATGTCGTATTTTTAAAATGTTCGTTTTGTTTGGGTGTGAGTTATATTCTGTTATGTGATGCGTCCTAAAACATCTATAAAATATATTGAATAATCAAATGAACGTTCTGTCGAAGGTAAGATTTATTTGTTTTGCTTTTAAAAATTCTTTCTGTAACTTGTACCATTTCTTTTAGTTTTAACAAAAATTTTATTTCTGATTAAGGTCATGGAAAGACCGAAACGTAAAATAAAAATGTATTAACTACTAGTTAAATGTCTTTATAAATGGTCCTCAATCCCAAGAATATAAAATAAACTATATATATATATATATATATATATATATATATATATATATATATATATATATATATATATATATATATATATATATAAATTATAGTAAATACATATAATTTTTCTATGACTAAGACAGAGCTGAAACCAGGAAACATCCAATTTTACAGTAAAAAAGAAGATTGGGCTTGCCTGTTGTATACAATCATAATGCATACATAAAGTTGAAAACTTTATGATTAAACACTATACACTAAATTATGTACTATGCACTATGAGCTGGGTAAATGTGTCTATTGAAATGTTAAGTTTCAATAATTATGTACTATGAACTACGAATTGTCGATTATGCACTATTAGCTGGCTAAAAGTACTTTTTGTCAGAATTAGGCATTATCAATTGAGAATTATGAATTAAAATTATCGATTAAGCACTATTACCTAGCTAAACCCACCTTTAGACAAACAGTTATATTGCTAATCTTTCTAGATGTGGCATTCAACTTATAGTATAAATGATCAAATATTGGAGGATTAATGATGATATATCATTAGATCCTTTGCTTATATGAAAATGTTAATGACATTTTGATTCTTTAAGTGAAATGAAAAATTTAAACCATGTTACAAAGAAATCGTTTTCTCTTGCTCTACAATATTGAAAAAACATTATATCTAGTTATGCCTATTAGTGCCAAAGATCTTTATTAGCATAAATATGTAAATACAAACGATAAATTCGTTGAACTCACCTTTTGATTTAATTTGCTTTCTAAAATCAACATGCTTATCACATATTTCAACTGTATTGGAGTCTTCATTTATTTCTTGTTTGAATGGATGAACTCTATTCGCTATTCCACTTACATTCTGAATTTTTAACGTAGGCACTTCGTCAATTAATTCTTGTTTAACATCCATATTCAACATAAAATCATCGTGGATATCGATTTCTTCCTTTACATTTTGGATATCCATTTCTTCTTTAATAACACCTTGTTCTATTTCTGTCGCTGGTTATATCCACAAATCACCCACCTTGTTATATCAACTTAATAAGTAAAAAAATTGTTATTGTACAAACACAGTCTTTGTCACAAATTAAGGACGTGTCGACAGATCATATAACCATAGATAAGAGAATATTATATACACGGCATAACTTTTTCAACGAAAGCCCGGTGTTATTACGATAAACCACAGACAAACTGACAGATAATTGCTTCAAACCACATGTTAACTACCTCGGCCAGGTGGTTTGAGATGTTGGTTAAATGTGGCGTCATTGTTTGGAAAATGTATCGAGGAAATTTGAGTAGTTAACTTTTTTCTAACCAGGTTAGCGTGGTTAGTCTCGAGGAAATATCCCTATATAACTACTGACGTCAGCGTTGCCACAGCTCGCTCGATCGAGCGAGATCTCACTCTTTACCCTTTTCCTTTTGTTCGCTCGCTCCCCTTTGACAAATCTCGCTCGTTTCGACGATACGACCGCGTCGAGATTGGGAGTAGAGATGGTGACATGGTCGCAGTTCACATTGGCCTGTAGTCTGAATAATCGATAGAGAATAAGAAGAAGAATTTGTGAAATCGAGTTATTGACACTATCGTCAATTGTCATGCCAAGTGCCAATCAGCTGCTGTTTCCAGTGTTTTTCTTCACTGTTCACCCTTTGTTTTCCGGTGACCCGTCGACAAACGTAAAATGGTATATGGGGCAAGGTCGCCGAGAAACAAAGGGTTAAATAAGCAAATATTTACTTTTAATTTTATTTATCTGCATATGTATTAATATACCTACCTAATTGGATAGAAAATTACTTCTACTTTCAGAGTTTAGTTTTAGTTTTTTTATCTCATTTTGCAAGGTATGCAATAAAAATATATGATAATATAATGTAATAAAATAATTCTTATTTTATTTGGTTTATTTTATATGTTCCTTGAAAATTTGGAAATAAATACCTGATTTTCAAATTAACTTTCGGAAGTCTTTAGAAACCATTAAATATATGTAGAAACCCTTCTCATCTCCATCTCTTTCTATTATATGCGCATCTTGCACATCAAACGAGCAAGAAGTTCATTTCTGTCATCGCTAGATGTTTGATTTCAGATTCAGATTAACACAAGTCAATGATATATTTGAGAAAAATTAACAGTAATAAAATCTCGCTCCGTCAACAAAAATCTCGCCCGTTTTTGAGACAATGACTCGCTCCATCAAACGTAGGTCTGTGGCAACACTGACTGACGTGTCCAGAGATAACCACAGACCACTAACCCCTAGACTAGTGGTCTGTGTGTCCGTCGTGTTTGTTCTCTTATGTATGGTGTCAGTTTACTGTTGCAAGAATCAACAACGTGGGTTATCTGTGTTAGCTTTTTCGGTTTACTGCTCTAGTTGCTCTGAAACCGACCTCCGAGAGATTTCCATGTTCTATTTAAGAGGGGCCTCACGTTTTAGGAACCTGAAAACAGTTGGCACCCGTGATTTGCAACAAAATTTAGGTCATTTTGTACACAACAAATCTAAAGAACGCAGGGAAATTAAGTGTTGAAATTTTAACACAATATAACCTTTGTCTTGGGGATCAGGTATTTTGGTTGAGTTTTATATTGTTATAAAAAAGATATGAGCCATTAAGTGATGGTGTGATTTTGACCGTTTTGACAATTTGTGGTCACCAATCTGGACACCAAAACCTGATCCCCAAAAGGAAGACTAGAGAATTCGATTCTGAAAATATGAAATCTCAAATCATTGTATTTTTTGAGATTTGTTGTGCGTAAGTTTTTGCAAACGAACATCTTTTTACTTTAGTTCAACCGCTCCACCGTCTTGATGCATGTATAGAACAATATAGAACTATGACAGAAGACGACGGTCAATTCATAGACAAATAATATTATAACTTTCTCTATGTGTCAAATGCTGTTGTCACATTGAATAAAAAGTAAAGGAAGGAGCAATAAACACAAGTTTGGTTGATCAGGATGGTTGTTGCATATGGCGGACGGCAATATCCGTTTTACCATAGGCGCGCTATATATATTAACAAAATTCGTCCACAATTTGCTTTTCTGACAATCTTTAGCACTGACCTATAACCAACAAATGGAATGACAATACATTAGAATGCGCGAAGAATTTTTACGGCCACTATGCGAGTGTTGAAAATTGGATACGGCTCATGCGCATTATGTATTCTACGTCACAGTGAATGTCTGAAATCAATTACTGGTGTGCGGTTGATACGTATGTTAATTCTTATTGCAGATTTTACCAGAGCTGGCACAGCCATTTTCATATTTAGTCGTTCTCGTAGGTTTGAATCGTTAGATTATAACCAACGTTATTAAAATTTGTGTTTGTTTTTCGTTTTGCCATTATCGTTTTACTACTGTGTGTGAACTGTGTTTCATTACCAACAGTCATCAGCGTTACTGAACTTTTTGAGACTTTTTTCATCAGTTTTTTCCATAATGGGGAAGAACTGCATGGTGATGTTTTGTAAGAACCAAGGAGACATTGATGGAATGGATTATTTCTGGTACGATATATTTTTAATTATTCAAACAATGGATCATTGTTTGAATGAATTATTTTTACATCATACAAAACTATTCCAACCCATTTATGATTACAGCTTAACCTCTAAGCGCTATAGGCCATGGATGAGAGCCATTGGAAGAGATTCTACTCTGGAAAAACTCCATCCTAGTAATAGGATATGCAGTGAGCATTTTTCAGAAGACAGCTTCCATTATGTCAAAGGAAAACTATGTTTGAAATCAAGTGCAATACCTACCAAGAAGCTTGGTCCTAGGAAACCACTCATGATTTTGAACACACATGAACCTAGGTTGGTGCATACTCAATATTTTGTTGTTTGAGGGTCATTGATAATGTGATGTTTCAGATCTCCGTTGTCCGAATAAGTAACTTGAAACAATTAGTAGTAAAAATTGAGAAATAACATAAATTTTATTAAATTTCATTTCACAGTATTTTCATTGTAATCAAAACTCTTCCACCCTTTTCTTTTCATTTCAATACTTCATTTCACAGCATTAATATAATTTTCTTTTTAGGTTAATTTTCATTGAATTTTTCTATTTTTTCTTTCATTATTTTTCATTAAGATTGATTATCTGCCTCCATATGTCTATGTAAACTCCCATTTTTGTCCCAATTTCCACTATATAATTTCTCAAGTTCATTTTTTAGACAATACAATTCTAAAACAACTATTTTCAAAAGTATGTCATTAAAAACAACGTATTCACTCACAATGTTATAAAAATCATCTGATTTTAGTTCATCTAGAGAATCTATGCCAAGTACATCTCAAGATATTACAGTGACTAGGGAGAATTTCTCTTTTGATAAGGAGAATACTTTGGTGGATGTACCCCTTTCCTGTGATGTTGATTCGCCTAGAAAAAGGTAACATATTCATACGTTATAGTAGACTGGAGATCACTTTTCAGTATGCTCTCTGTATCATTTCTGCAGTGCAATCATCAAATATTGTTTCTGCATTTCAGTGATTCTTCAAGCATTTCAATTGACCTATCATCTACATCACAGAATATATATGCAGATGAAGATTTGCTTTACTACAAGGAGGAGATTATTGATATTCCTCAACAGTTAGATATAGTTGATTCACCATTCAAAAATGAATTGAAAAATGATAAAAGGAAATTTATTGATTGGTCATCATCATCAGATAGTGAAGGACTTCGGGGACCTCTCAAAAAAGCAAGGAAGAACATAAAGTTGTTCCATAATTATAAGTAAGTAATAAGTACAATACTCTTAAATTATGCATGTCAAATAATCACTTATTTATGTTTCAATATCTGCAAATAGTTATTCATGTTGTTAATATCTTTTCCAGCACTATTCCTAAGAAACTATCAATGAATTTGGAAAATGTAAAAAAGTCCAAGAAGATAATATCAAAGAAATTGAAGACTACCAAGGAAAGAGTTGGTAGATTATTCCGAAAAGTTACCAATTTAAAACAGATTGTTTGGGATTTGAGAAAGAAAAATCTTATGTCACCAGAAGCTTTAGCTGTTCTAGACAAATCCTATTCTGGGATTCCTCTGGCTTTGATGAGGAGATGTATTTCTAATGTGAACAAATCAAATAGTGGGAAGAAGCAGCGTAGAGAAAAATACCCAGAGGAATTGAGGAATTTTGCAATGACTCTTCAATTTTATTCTAGCAAGGCATATAATTATGTGAGACGTACTTTCAGTTTAGCACTGCCTGCTCCAAGTACAATCAGATCATGGATAAGAAATGTTGAATGTGGCCCTGGTTTTTCTTATTGTTGTTTCATGTCCCTGAAGAAAATTGTCGAAAAAAATGAAAACAGGGATTTGGAGACAATTTGTTCCCTGATGCTTGATGAGATGGCCATCAAGAAGCAAGTGGATGTCATTGCCAATAGAACTTGGGGGTATGAAGATGTTGGCACAGGAATTCAGGATGATGAATTAGAATGTGCCACCCAAGCACTTGTGTTAATGGTTGTTGGAGTCAATGGTCATTGGAAACTTCCCATTGGTTACTTTCTAGTCCATAGCTTAACTGGAGCAGAGAAAGCCAATATTGTCAGAGAAGCTTTGACACGATTATCTAGCGTTGGAGTGAGAATAACTTCTGTTACATGTGATGGGCCTAGTGCCCATTTCACAATGGCTACAGAATTGGGAGCTGAAGTAACAAATATTCATAATTTGCAGCCATATTTTCATCACCCTGTTGATGGAAGCAAAATATACATAATATTTGATGCTTGTCACATGATAAAGTTGGTGAGGAATAATTGGGCCACTCATAAAGTTTTCCTAGATAATGAAGAGAGGCGAGTAGATTTCAACCTGATTGAGAAGCTTCATAGTATTCAAGAAAAGGAGTTTTGTAGGCTGGGAAATAAATTGAGACAGTCACATATTAATTGGTACCAACAGAAAATGAAAGTGAGTTGATTTGCTTGTTTTTTTTTGTGTAATCGAGGATACCAATCACTATATTATTTTCAGGTGAATCTTGCTACTCAAACACTTAGCAATAGTGTAGCAGACGCATTGGAATTTCTAAAATGTGATATCAAACATCCAGATTTCCAAGAAGCAGATGGGACTATTCAATTCATCAGACTGTTTGATAGAGCCTTTGATTTGTGCAATTCAAGAAACCCTATGAGCCAAGGAAGTAAAGCACCTCTTAGAAGAGCCAATAAAAATTATTGGATGTCGATCTTTCACCAAACAATTGAATACATAAAAACATTAAAAACTCTGGATGGAAATCATGTATATGAAACTAAAATCAAAACTCCTTTTAAAGGATTTTGTATTACAATTACATCCTTGATAGGTTTATTTGAGGATTTTGTTAATGTTGAAAACTCCCCATTGAAGTACATCATGACATACAAATTCAGCCAGGATCATATCGAGTTGTTCTTCTGCTGTGTAAGGTAATTTGATTGATAGAAAAAATGTCACATTCATTTTATTGAAATCCATGAAAGTTACTTGGAATATTAAAATAATTAATAGATATTAATTTAACGTAGCTGATACACAGTCAATTCAGAATTATTATTCATGTGAATGTAATTCATCTAATTATACAGATTCTTCAATTTTATAAAAATAAGTTTATGTTTTAGGTCCAAAAATGGCTGGAATAATAACCCTACTGCACACCAGTTCTACTTCACCTACAAAAGACTGGCTCTGAATCATGATATAAAAGATATCCAAGGAAATTGCATAATTGACAATGAAGTCAATATACTGACTACAACATCGTCTGATTTGCATAAGATATCGGGAACAACAATTGATGATATAGCACTGATAAAAAAATATAATTTAGATATTTCTGACATTGATATAACAGAAGGCAATATAGAATACGTCGTTCAGTTTTTACCATCAATTACTATGTTAACTGAAAATGTGGTTACATATATAAGTGGTTTTGTAGTGGTAAAACTGAAAAAAATAATCAAATGTTTCGAATGTTTGAAGCACATTGAAACTTTGAATCATAGCTCCACTGATGGAGATCATTTCAAATTATTGATTAGGAAAAATAGGAGTGGTCTTGTAAAGCCATCAGCTGATATTATAAAAATTTGTATTTTTTGTGAACGAAAAATAAGGCATATCATGATAACAAATGATAATAGAGTTCCAAAAGAATCAAACTTTTTAAAAGTAGTTGTAAATGAGTCTGTGAAACAATTATTGAATAATCACAAATTATTTGATGTTCTAGATGACCACATGTTTGAACAGTCTGTTTTGGAAAGTCATAGACTAAAAATTATAAAAACGACCATGGAAATTTATTTTCGAATTAGGTTTTTCTACATAGCTAAAAAACAAACCGAAAGTATCAGAGGCACCTTGATTCGGAAAAAGCTGAGCAAAATAATATTGTTTTCTAATCAATAATTGTAAATATCGATTTTTTTCCAATTTTTGTAAAATGTATTTATCATCAGGAATGATCGAATTGCTGCTGGATAAATATTTCATTTTGAAAAAAGTGTATTATTCAACAACAACTTATATGTATACAGAAAAAATTGGTAAAAAAAGTAACATTTATCACTTTTGAACTCTTCTGTCTGACCAAATGTTCATTTATAAAATAGAAATGAAAATATCTGTATAAGTAGAGTTAAATATACCCACTCAATTATGATGTATAAAAGGTTACTAATCTCTGATTATGTAGGCATATCAAGTATATAGCAATTACAATTTTTCCACAAAAAGTGTTGATAACATATAAATCAAAATCTGTCTAAATTCATTCTGTAATTATTTTATGTTATTTTTATATAAACAAGTTTATAATTTTAATTCAGTCCTTACAAATAAGACTCAGTTTATTTAAATAAAACATAAGTATGTACTGTACCAGTTCAATAGTATTATTTATTTGCAAGGCCGGTCCTGTACGGTTGATTGACTGCGCATGCTCCTGATCCAATTTTTCCAAGAGATCACGTGGTATGCGCGAATTCAATTTAGCGTAATACTGACAAATTGCATTATCCTTCCATTTGTTGGTTATAGGTCAGTGATCTTTAGGAAAACTAAAAACATATTTTTATGCATCAAACTTTTATAATCAATATTTACACATTATAAATAAATGCAAATAAATATTTCTTAAATGTATAGTGTTACAACAGTTAACTTACTATTTTTATTTTTATGTTACGCCTATGTCTTAACCTTGTCATTCATCAAAATATGAAATGTTTATTTTGCATCTTTTATATTGTTTAAAATTAATATAAATTAAAGTATAAAAGAAAACAACTTACTTACACTATAAAATTATTATAAAACTTCCAAAAGCAAAAACGTACTCTCCAACCAATGCAACAACAAAATAAAATGAGTCATACTTGGTTGTTCAAGATGGCTACTTCCGTCTTGCTTTCTCTCTATGAGTGTAGATAGTAGCTACTTTTTATTCAATGTGTTGTCATATGTTTTGTGTTCATAAAAATATCCCAAATTTCTAGTTTAGTGTGTATTGTATTTGTAAGTGATTATAATTAAGTAATTTTCATGCTAAATAAGTGAATTTGTGCTTCGTAAATGCTATTTATATTTATTCCACAAGATTGTGTTTAGTGTAGCCT
This sequence comes from Galeruca laticollis, assembly GCA_963921935.1. Taxonomy (NCBI): domain Eukaryota; kingdom Metazoa; phylum Arthropoda; class Insecta; order Coleoptera; family Chrysomelidae; genus Galeruca; species Galeruca laticollis. The sequence continues at coordinate 145,222,631 of OY998181.1, forward strand.
AGACATAAAATAATTCACAAACATTTTTAGCTGTTGCTAGTGATTCCGCAAGTGCATTATATTTATTGATCCCCATATCAGGGCCTTTTGGTTCCTCCAAGAACCTGTACACTGCCTTCTGAGTTAGTGAAAAAAACTACATTGGTAATAGTATTAATCGCTTTCTACCAATTTAACAAAATAGACATTTCTTATTCTATTCAAAAAGTAACACAATATGTAATCTTTTATTTTCGAAATGCAGGAATAAAATTGTTATATATTTTTTATCTTAAACTTTTCCGGGTTATGTATTGAAATGTTATACTTTTTGCATTGTCCTCCAGTTTGTAATGAACGGACATGCCTGTTTTTCCATTGACTCTTCTCAATTATTCAAGTAAATTATAGCAAAAGTGTTTTCTTTTATTGAAAACAAAATCAAATCAATTATGCAATATGTTTGTTTAATTGTAGTATTACAAATTTGAAGTACAGAGAAAGTGAGTAGGTAGTTTTTATATTTATTATAATACAGAATGTCTGCTTTTCCACTGACTCCTCTTAATAATTCAAATGAATAGTAGCAAAGAAATGCCAATTAATTAGGTAAACTATAAGAATGTTTATTATAGCAATAAACAGACATGTCCGCTTTTTCATTGACCCTTATTAATTATTCAAAAAATTAAAGGAAAAATTGGTTTGTTTTTATTGAAAAGAAACAAATAAAAAATATTTTATAAAATTATCAATAAAATTATTATTACAAATTTGATTTATTTGTCTTCATATTTATTAATACATGGCAACTGGAGTTCATCTTCTTCTCTACCATTTCTCCTCATAACAAAAAGAAAATAAAAAGTTTATAAAAATATCCATTTTTTACGATTCTATACTCACAAAGGGGTGGTGACCCCCCATCCACATTATTGAAGTCTGGATCCAAGTTGTTCGAATTTGATTTGAATACCAAATTCTCCTGTGATTTTAATTTTACTTCCCCTGTATAACATAATTCATATATCTTGCACAGACCTTGAAGAAATATATCATAATTCTCAAACATTTAATTTCGCACACATCCACAAACTTCCATTTCAATGATCACACCACTTGAAGAAATATATCATATTTCTAAAACATCTAACTTCCCACACATCGACAAAATTCCATTTCAGCACTACCATATACAAAATATAGACGATTATTGTTCTAGGAATTTTTCCATTTAAAATCTCAAACTTTCACCCACCAAAAAAGACACACACGTGTACTTCCCACTCACTTTAAACTATCTATAAATAGGAATAATATTATATTTTCACCCACTTCCCAGATAGCTTTCACACTTCTCAGACACCCTCTGTCATCATACAACGTGGTACAACAAAGTACCTGATTTCATAAAATCACCCGGCGTTTGTGTCCTTAAGCTTTAATCATTTCATAAATCATCGAAGTATGTGCAAAATACTTTCAGTTATCGCGTAAATAATAAGTGAAGTCTTAATTGTCGACGCAAAATAAATAAATTATAACTTCATGACAATATAAATCGTAACGTGACATAAGTGTTTAATTTCATTCTACGGTTCATCGTTACTTAAGTGACAAACGGCCGTAGTGGTCCTTCGCCAAACCAGATAACCTACATTCCCTCTAATTAACCCAAAGTAAAAGGGTTAAATTAGAACACAAGTAGTTATAAAGACTGAAAAATATACTTTACATATTTTCTTTAAATAAATAATATTTTTACTTACAAAATTATTTTTCCCCCAATTCAGCAAAAGTATACAAGTAATCCATTTTATCTTGGAATCCATATTACAAATTTGATATACATAAGTACTGAATATATTTTCTTTATTTTTATGCATACATGGCAACTGAGCTGCATCTTCTATTTTCTTAATCCCCAGACAAAAAAAAAACAAAAAGTTTATAAACTATCCCTTACAATTACATCAGGCTACGTTTTAGTTTTTACTTACTGAATAGCTATAGCGAGCATGCTATATGAAAATTATTTGGACCTGTGCGGGCTGTTACATCAGGTTCCATTTTAGTGAAATTGTCAGTTCTGAAAATTAATAGAAATTTGATTTTTGTAAATAAGTCTTGTTAGTGTTTTTACTTACGGAATGGTATAAGGAAACTCTGTTTTATGAAATATTAATGGATCTGCGGGGCAGTTACATCGGGATTAGTTTTAGTTATAGGTATAATCAGAACTGTAAATGAAATAAGAAAATCAGATGTTTCTTTTAAGTAGGCTTTGTCATTTTTTTACTTACAGTATAGTTGTAGCGAAAACTGCTATATGAAAATTATTTGGACCTGTGCGGGCTGTTACATCAGGTTCCGTTTTAATGAAATTGTCAGTTCTGAAAATGAATAGAAATTTGATTTTTGTAAATAAGTCATGTTAGTGTTTTTACTTACGGAATGGTATAAGGAAACTCTATTTTATGAAATATTAATGGATCTGCGGGGCAGTTACATCGGGCTTAGTTTTAGTTACATAATCAGAACTATAAATGAAATAAGAAAATTAGATGCTTCTTCTAAGTAGGTTTTGCAGTTTTTTTACTTACAGTATAGTCTTGTTAGTGTTTGTACTTACGGATTAGTATCAGGAAACTGTTTTATTAAAGATTAATGGAGCTGAGGGGCAGTTGCAGCAGGTTTCATATTAGTGACATTGTCAGTTCTGAAAATGTAAAGAAATTCGATTTTTTGTAAATAAGTTTTGTTACTCTTTTTACTTACGGAGTAGTATCAGCGTCCACATCTAGATTCTGTCTTGCCAGACTTTTCTTTTTCTTATATTCTGATATTGCTTGTTTGATATAAGGGGGGTCAATACATTTCTGCCCTTTTCCTATTTGATTTCTGATTATTTCAGACGCTATATATTCTGTATATAATTGCTTAAGTTTCGGAAGCATTTTTTCTGCCCATATTTTTCTATCTATCTCAATTTCTTCTACATACAGATCTATATTATCGCAGACATACACAACAAAGTAACATCTGCTCCTATTAGTTATATTCAATTGCCCCTGGATCTAAAAACACACATTTTAAATAGTCCCCATAATATTTTTATCTGTGAAAGTGCCTTTTTGCTCTATCTACTGTGTCAAAACTTTCTTTTTTGCACTGGTGCAAAGAAGTTGTTACTTTATATTGTAGACAAAAAGAATGTTTGTTGCACTCAGCATGATTCTAGCTCTTGACTTTGTCTCGAGCTACAAGCTTCATGCTTCGTTGCAACAAAAATGCACTTTTTGCACCTATTACACAAATAACTACTTTTTAATTTATTGTTGGTAAATACATCAAAGTGATTAAATATATTATGTGAAAATGATTTTAAGATTTTGTTCTTTGGAATAAATATATCATGTTTATACCTGATAATAGTAATTGTGATTCCACTTAAGTTGAATTTTATTGTTGTGTTTTTCTAGACAAATTTTGTTCTTCATGAGGTCAATTATTTCGCTTATTGTATTTGTTTGTAAATTTGATGCAGAGTGGAGGCATTTTATTTCAAGTAGTGCATCATCACCTACAAGCCCTAAAATATTTTATCAATAAATGTATGTCATTTAATATGCAAAAAGAATTTATAACACATGGTAATTATTTGTTATGTTAAATATATTTACCATCAGGAGAAGCACCTAGAAAACCGTGTTGATCATCTACCCACAATCCTGAATCAACCACCACAACATTTTGTACTTGTTCAAAAATGCTCTTAGCCACTTTTTCCTTAAGAATTCCATACTCCATTGCCTCTGTCATACAATAAGTCTTTTTAAGAACAGTTTTAACAAAAGAATGACAAGGTGTATTTGTTTTTCTCTTAACAACCTGTCCAAAGAGAGAAGCAGTCAATCTTAATTTTCTTTGATTTTCATATTCATAATTTACAAACTGCCCTACAGATGCTGCTTGTATGCGGTCTCTTTGGCAAACTGTTACCTAAAAAAATGTTCAATGTTCTTTTCACCTTACAGGCAATAAAAAACTAAGTATAACACTAACAAAGTATGCTGAAACAATCGGTAACGACCAAATAAATACTCCCTGTGTTGTGCTATCTTGAGCCAGTCGAATTTGATCGTTTTTTGCACAAAAAACGTAAACGCTTAGAATTTACATAGTTGCCAGAGCTAGAAACATAATGTTTAATTTAGTAATCTAGTTACGGTAACAAGAAAATAATAATGAAAAACCTACAATTATCTGAAATAAAACAATAACAAAATATAAGCACATATTTACCTGATATATCTCTATTTTGGACACCCAAAAATTAGTCACAATTTACCTTATGGCTAATACACAAATACACTACGAAGTCGAAAATCGCATTTTGAAAACATAAGATACCTAACATACAGGTAAAATGCTCACTATATAGATATTGCAAGTTCCTGAATATACCTAATAATCTTATGACGTGCATAGTTTTTCTTGTTAAAAAATATTGTTTTTTACTTTTTTCTCTTTGTTTGAGGATTTTCGTATAACTTGGCAACATCGGTTATAAATGTCGCAATAATATCCAATCATGAAATTGGTCATTTATATACACTCCAGAGGCTGTATCGTGCTAACAAACTGAAATTTCTCCAAAAATGTGATACTTCAAGTACCATAGCACTCGTTCTACTGGCTCTGGAGAGCTGAAAATCAAAAGGGTTCATCTGTGAGATATCCTGAATAATTCAAGGAAAACTTAGTCGAAATATTCTAGGAGTCAAAAACGTTCCAAGGTACAAAGTTGTTATAGACAGTGAAAATTAGTGGATATTACAGCAGTAAGGAGCCACACAACCAATCATCAGGACACACACTACTGGGAGACAAATGGCCAGAACATCGGCATTGATATCTTAGACATGATATGTATTTTTCAACTATGTAGTTAGGGGATTTATAATTGTAAATAAAGAACATATTTAACATAACATAACATATCCTGAATAATATTCAGTCATAAAATTGGTGACTTGTTGCACTTCGGGGGCTGTATCGAGTTATACAAATAGGATTTTTTTCTAAAAACCATTTTTTTGTGTTGTTCTTGCTGAAAAACGTCAAAACAACTCAAAAAAATCCAAAATTCCAACGTTTTTTTGGGTAAACCAATACTTTTCTCGCATATTAGATGGGTTGGATGGAAAAGTAATAATACCAATAATGTATTATATAAAAACAAAAAAAATATTTACCATTCAGGTGATCACACATATGTGTATCTGTCATGGAAAAAAGAAAATGAACCAACTATTTTTTTGTATAATGAAGGAAAAATGTTTCAGTTCCAATCTCCACAACACATATGATCAATCTTTGCAAACAAGGTAGAAGCAAACTTGTACATGTTGATTGTATGTTTGATTTTGTACTGTATATATCGATCTCCCCACAATATATACTATTATTTGTCATTACAGATCTTTCGCTTTAAATTTTTTATTAGTTGTTATTGCATTGCATGGTGTATTACAAGTAAATATTTCTTTGTATAATAAATTTGGAAACTCTTTGTTTATATTATTTGTTTCTAGATAAACTTGAATATATTTACACATGTAGTAGAAAAAAGAGCCTACATGTCAAATAAAATTTGAAAGCAACCAACAGAAACTCTGAATATGATTAGATTGAGGCAAAAGTTGCAAATTTTAAATCATGTAAATTTGCAACTTTTGCGTAGTTTAATTTTCTTAGCATGAAACAAACAGAAATGCATAATTATGAAAACATTTTATTATGTTAATATAAATGGTACAAATTTTGAAAGGTAGAATATTTTTAAATATGTATATTTACATTTATGAAACTCTTAAATAATCAAAAAGCTACACTCAAATTGAAATTTTGTTTGGATCCGTGTATATAATAGGTGCGTTCTTTTTGACTGAGATCTCAGATCACTTCAGTTAAGGTGATCTGAGATAAAGTGATGTGAGTAGGCACCAAAAAGAACGACATCTCAATTGAAGCGCGAGGTCTGTCGACGCATGCGTGAATAAGAAACAAAACATATAATAATAATAATGTTATTGTATCCATAATTTGTAACAAAAGAAAAATAGATTATGTGTGTTTATATGTCAATGGTTAAAACTATAGATAACCTTGGTTAAAACTACAAATAACCCAAGGCAATCAAATATTTGTTCATCCCCTCCACTTTATTTTCGACTCAAGTCCAACTGATTCCCCCTTACAACACATTCAGCATCCATGAAGGGGGAGGAAAAATCTCAGCTCACTTAAAGTGAGTAAAACAAAAAGAACACTCACATTACTGATGTGAGCTGAGATTAACTGAGATCTCAGTCAAAAAGAATGCACCTAATATTCACTTATCTATGTACAAATTTTGAAAGGTAGAATGTTTTTAAATATGTATATTTACATTTATGAAACTCTTAAATAATCAAAAAGCTACACTCAAATTGAAATTTTGTTTGGATCCCTGTATATAATATCCTCTTATCTATGCACAGCTGTGCTGTGGTTTGGATGCAACATAAAAAACAGAGATAAGCATAAATCACCCATGGAGATAAGGTTTCTGTGCTCACAACCAGTCGAAATATTTAAAATCAAAACATTCGAACAGAGATGAGTTTCTTTGAACCGTCAAGAGTGGAAAGACAGAGAGAGAAAATATGTTGAATAAGTAAAAGCCGATTCAGTACTAGTATCGACATCTATCGTAAATATTTTGAACCAAATAATTACTAAATTAGTAACTAGTATTGTGTAGGTTTTTAGGTTTATATACCTGTGAGGAGGCCCCTCTTAAACTAAAGATCGCCCTATCTTAGGGCCCCTTTTATAGGTTGCAGTTATCTGTGACCTTGAGTTAACTTCTATTTTAACCTACGGATGCGTTTAATGGGCGGCAGTTAACCCGAAATTGTATACGTTAACTTACTAGGTGGATGAGGTGCCAGATAACTTGAAGATTTGACATTTGAAAGCATAAATATTCATTCCATATTATTGTGAGGTTATAATTGTGCATTCTTTCATTTCTGTCTAAGAGTTTGATGAAATGTATGAGGACATTCAAGAGATGATTACAGATGACGAGGATGTGATATCATTGAAATTGTTGAGGCACCCCGTCGAAATAGGATATTCAGAGAACATATACACCTATGGTCAGATGAGGAATTCATAAACAGATTTCGTATTAGTAAAGACTCTGTTAGGCAACTACTAGATATTTTAGAGCACCATTTAGTGAGGCCAACAGATCAGTTAGTATATACGAATTCATATTATTTACCATACTCATCAAAATGTATATTCTACTTTTAGAAACCATGCTCTGACTCCATTAACACAGTTACTAGTGGCATTAAGGTTTTATGTCACAGTTAATTTTCTAATCACTGCAGGTGACTTTGGGGGAATCCATCAATCCACAACCTGTAAAGTAGTACAAGAGGTTACAAAGGCAATTGTATCATTAGCTCCCATTTACATTCAAATGCCATCCTCTCAACAACATAGAAGAAGCTAAATTACATATGTATAAGTTTGCACGACTTCCCAATTGTATTGGTGCAATTGACTGTACACATGTGCAAATTCAACCACCTGGTATGTAAAACAAAGAGTGTTATTCAGTATAGTTGTTGGTCCGGTGAATATTTTCCCATGTGTCATTAATATCTGATAACGTAACCGACAAATGTCAAATTATTTTGTTCTGTTCTTCACTATTAATTGAAAGAGATACGATTTAAAAATGATGTTGGTTATTTTATCAGATATTAATGACGCGTGGGAAAAGTTTCACCGGACCAACTGTATAAGACATTGCAAAAATAATAAATGGATTGTTTCCTTCTGACTGCCAGTGTCCAACTTATTTTGTTTTTTAGGGAGAGAAAATGCAGAGCTTTTCAGGAACAGAAAAGGGTATTTCTCATTGAATGTACAAACAATTTCTGATGGAAAAAATGAAAATAAGAGACATTGTCTGTAGATGGCCTGGGTCTGCAGCAGATTCGACAATTTTTGATAACTCAAGGCTCAAAGCGAAATTAGAAGAAGGGCATTACGGCAACAGTTATATTGTAGCTGATAAGGGGTACACTTTAACAAAATATACCATGATTCCACTGAATAACCCCCAAACTGAAGCAGAAAGATTATACAATGAATCTCAAATCAGAACCAGAAATATCGTTGAAAGACAATATGGGGTATGGAAAAGGAGGTTTCCAGTATTAAAATTAATAATTGGATTAAAAGTACAAACAACGATGGCAGTGATAGTTGCAACTGCAGTTTTGCACAATATAGCCATTGATATGAATGATGCAGAGCCTGCTGAAAATGATTTACATATAGATAATGCTGATTTCAACCAGTATGGACATCACAATGTGATAAAGAAATTATATATAAAATTGTTATCAAAAATTAAAATATAATGATTAATGACAAATTTTTATTAAGATATCCCGTTTATTCACGGTCCAATTGCCTTTGTAATATTTGGAGTTCTACAATATGTTTCTTCATTTTGATATCATGTTCAGCAGTTGACTGCACAATATTCAATTCATGTTTTTCTTCTTTCATTAGTTGTCCCATGCCACATTTTTTTCTTGCCAGGAAATAGCATCAGATTCTTCATTCTCGATTACATTCTTGTACTTTTCCACAAGAGAAATAAGAGCTTATACCTCTGGTTGTGTGAAGTTGAATTATCGGCAGTTTTTTCCGTTTTCCATTTCCAGTAAATTTTTGCACAAAAACTAATTGGTAAATATTTAATACTGACAGTCTCCCACAATAATAATGTTTGTAAACTACCATTCCATTATCATCATGAACTGACATTATCAACTTGACATGGACTTATAAAATCAAAAGTTTCCACAAATAGAGTTAACTGCATGCTTAACCGATATGAGTTAACTGGAAGATTTAACAGTAACCTATAAAAGCGGCCCTTAGAGTTATGTGTTCTGTTTTACATTTTTACTGCTCTAAAATATAAAAAGATCGATCTCAACGGATCTGAAAATATTGAGAGAGCGAGGAGAGCATTCCTTAAAATATAACCTCATATAGTAGTAGTAAATAATTTTGGTGTCAAAATCAACAACCTATAGATTTATCGCTATATGTATTTTTGTTGTTAATTATGGAGCAAAAAACTAAAATTATGGAATGTTGGGAACTCCTCTCTTCATCTGATAGTTCAGATTAACAAATTAAGGTTCAGATGATGAAGTTGAGGGGATTAACAAACAAGTTCTTCGTTATTCCGTCCATATTTAATGCCCCATCAGGTATTTTAAATAACAAAATTTCGATATTTTTAAAAATTATCTGTAAAGTAGAAAGCATAGAGAAATAAACATATTATATTATTATTTGTCTATAGTAGAAAGTAGTCGTAAAATCAATGAGGTTAGGTTCTCCAAGGTGTGTTCGATTATACAATCGTAGAGATATCAAGATTGCTCACAGTGGAATTAGTATCAATCTTTTCTAGGCGTATGACGTAATGAATCTCAGGGAGAGTGATTTCCGAACACGTAAACCGAAAACGCTCGTGTCAACAACAGGTGCGTTCTTTTTGACTGAGATATCAGTTAATCTCAGCTCACATCAGTAATGTGAGCGTTCTTTCTGTTTTACTCACTTTAGGTGAGCTGAGATTTTTTCGCCCCCTTCACCGATGCTGAATGTGTTGTAAGGGGGTATCAGTTGGAATTGAGTCGGAAATAAAGTGGAGATGAAGAAATATTTGATTTGCTTCGTTTATTTGTAGTTTTAACCAAGGTTATCTAAGGTTCTAACCATTGACATACAAATAATAAACACACATAATCTATTTTTCTTTTGTTACAAATTATGGATACATTAATTAACATTATTAGATGCTGATACGAATCTGTCGTATAGTTTAAATCTATCGACAGATCGCGCGCATTAATTGAGATGTCGTTCTTTTTGGTGCTTACTCACATCACTTTATCTCAGATCACCTTAACTGAAGTGATCTGAGATCTCAGTCAAAAAGAACGCATCAAACGTGAAATGCACAAATCCTATCGGTCTCTCCACTTAAGATTGCAGCGCCACGGTGTAGACAACCGGAAACTAATTAATAGACATTGCCATTGTTTATGTTATGGTGTTTTCAGTAGTTGTGCAGAGAATTAAAGTGTTTTAGGGTCGTATTCAGTGTTTTAGACTTGGTTTTGGTTTGTAATAATTGTACCCTTATATCGTTTTGAAATTAAATGCATATTTGACGGTAACATTTTTTAAAATTATTGTTATAATTGTATTTCTTAAATTAATGAATGTCTCAATAAAACTACTAATTTTTAGCTAAAAATACTTTTATCTTGAATCAGTTATTCGCTTTTATTCACAAAACTCAATAATAGCATTAAAAGTTGTAATGTTATTTATTCCAGTGAAATTTCTCGGGTTTTCAACGCTAGTTATCAGTTCACGTAATGTTAAAACCGTTGGTGTGTTTACTTGCACATTGAAATCTTTATTACCATGGCCTGCATAAACTTCTTTACATTTCCGAGGATTCATCAGAGACAATAATGCATCTGCAGCTTCTCTGTCTTTCTGATCTTCAAAATCGAGTCTATTTTTACAAGATGTTGTCACTTCTTGACTCCTTTTCTGGAAGATGTAGACCTGAGGGATGAACTGGTAACGCCAGTTACTGGTAAATTGTTGGATGGGACAGCATTACATTTTAGTTTTCTGCGTTTTACCTTTTCTAAAAGTATTTTATCTAAATGCTAGATACATAACTTAAATTCATATATTAACAAACGGAAAAAAGCAGTTTCTTTAAAATGAAGAGAGCAAACTTTCATATAATTAGACACGCTCTTTCAAATTCCTAATCCATTCTTGCCTTCTGTCAACAAGTTCTCTGTCCCCAATTCCGGTTTCCACAAATACTATCAAATTTCCTACTGCTGGAAAAGCTCAGTTCAGGATTTTATTAGCGCCGGAAAAGCACTGATGAGCATAACATTAATAATGATCCATATCCAAAATGAATAAAATGGGAAAATTATTTTATTCATAACCTCAATTTAACACTGCTTCATGTTATCCAAAACACAACAATAGTGCTATTCATGGAGGTTAGAAAGGAGGAGACTAAACGACAATATGCGCTGTGAAGTTAAAATGGCACACATTTATGTTCCATAATAGATAGTTCGAAATTCCCCACCAGAGGCGCAAGTGTTCGGCTCTGGGCTACGTTTCGCCATTTACCCTATTTAAATGCATGTAACTGTAATGAGAATGTTTAGAAACTGCTCAAATTTTTGGGAAAATATTGAGATTTTTATAATTTATATTTACAATCATAAGCCTAGCTTTAAATAGGATTAGAGAGTTTTTAAGCATACAAATATAACGGAGATTTTGTGTGTAGTTATGGTTAACTTTATCAGCAATAACGATTACATTGAACAAGAAAAGAAGGTGTTTTTAAGCCATCTAAAAATAACGTATTCTGTTTAACAGTCACAGATTAATTATAATGACCACAGACCACATGACAGTTGACGAATTGTAAATATCACCCCATGTTATTTAAATAGTAAATACATCAATATTTTATAAATTTAACAATGGAAGAAGCTTTAAAAAATATTATTGTTAGTAGGATCCTTACATATTGAATAATAATTAATCATGGATAATAATAATGAAAATTAGGTTTTATGTTGGCACAATAAATTCTTAACGTTGTCAGATTTTCTCAGAAAAAATATGTAACAGCTTTGTTGACAAAAAAAATTGTTTTATAAACTATTGTCTTCTAAAACATAAAGAAATATAGTAGTTTCCTTTACATTTAAAGAAATTAAGTAGGTTTTAACAATTGCGTGTACCAAAATATATCAATGTTGACAACGTTGTAATTGGAAAAATAACCATAAGCATAAAAACCTTCTTACGGTATTTCTCCGTAAATAACGAAGTCCGTTATCGTTATTAAAGTTAAGGTCTCCAAGTTTTCATACTGCGCAAGCTCAGAATAACGATAACCATACCTACGTGACAAAATAAAGGGCTTAAAAACTCTCTATTGTTACCAACTTATTTGTTTTTAAGAACACTGTGCCTTTCCCCATTATATTTGAATTATTAGTCAGCCCAGCGCCGTTCCTAGCGGTGGTGCAGTAGGCGTATGTACAATCGCACAGAGTGGCGGGAATTATATGGAGCGGCCTTTCGTTCACTAAACATTTTATAAATTATAAAAAAAGAATTCTTGAAATGCGTATGTGAATTTTAAAGAAATACATGTTAGACAATTTGAATTATATTAAAAGTCGCATACTACCTCATTATTCAGAGGTGCACTTCCAAAATGAAATGACAATTAATTTAATTGGCGAAGAAGTGAAATCCAAAAAAATTGAGTTTAAGTAAATCAAAATATGTTTCATTAGATTGCAATTAAACATTTGATTTTAAATAATAAAAATGTTTAAAAGCCTTAATGAAATAATAAAAATTTAAAAAAGATATTTAAAAACCAGAATTATAACACAAACTTTAGTAGAGAAATTTATTTCATTTGAAGTTATCTGCTCATCCATAATGTGGGGCGATCTATCAAAAATTAACGTTGTTAGTATGATGTATCAAAATCCCAAAATTAATATTTCCGAATGTGTAACTGTCTCGAAAAATTTAATTTGCTATCTGCTAAAAGAATACTGATGAAAGTTTTGATTCACTTATAAAAAAAGCTGAATCAATAGCTGCTGAAGTTAATATATTGTCCGAAATTCCTTTGCTTCGCTAAAGAAAAGTCCCATATCATTTTTCATATGTGTCAAAGGACAAGCCCATTGTTGATCAAAAACATAATTTTAAAGTTAATTTTCATATTAGTTTACATTAGATACTACGAAAAATTGACTACAAGATATATTTTCTTTAATACAAGAATGTAATAATTTAGTTTAATGTTTATTAGAGTTTTACGATATGGCCTTTGTCAATTTTCGCGATTTCTGAGAAGTCGAAGGCAAATTTTCATAATTTAACAAATCTTTAAGCTCCTCAAGTACTGTTTCATCCTGTTCGGTATTTATCACCAATGCTTTAGTATTTCTATTCTTAGGTAGCAAAATAGAATCTCGTTGTGTGGGCAACTTGCGTTTTTTTGTTGAATTATTCAGATATTTTGGAAAAGATGGAAAAATAGAAGGTATTGCATCTTCCTTTATCTTGGGAGTACCTCTTTTCATTTGAAAAATAGATCCATCTAAGACCGTAGTTGTGTAAAAACGCTCAATATCACTATCTAAAAAATGTAATTCACACACAGCTTGTCTGCCCACCTAATAGCGTTTTCCCAATTTCTAACCATTTCGTCCTTAAACATAGATTGTTATATATTATTAAGGGTTGCTTGAAGAGCAATTTTAAGACTAATTAAAGTTAATGACTACAATTTCAAGATTGACTTACCGTGCGAGGTCCGAATAAACTAGGGGTTTTCACGCCATTTTTCTTGTTCCATGTCTTTAAATTACCGTAACCAGTATTACAACCAGGCACAAAACAATTTGACGACATAATTTGACGATTAATGAATTCAATATATAAAAATTCTTCAATAATTTCTCACTGTATAACAATTGCATTTGTATTCCCAAGCCCAGAATGTGACACTGCGGACCTGGCGGCGAATTTGTGTACCAGCTACTTTGGTACATGAAAAGTGGCCAATTCGAAGGCAAGCCGTTTAGTCTCCTCCCCTCTACTCACCATGGTGCTATTCAACGCGACAATCGATTACAATCATTTCCTGTCATTTAAAAAACAACATGTTCAACAATACATTTTCGATATCAATCGATGACTCTGATTATAATCGGTCTAAAATGATGATGCTATTGAAAACAATCGTAAATCGGAAGCATGTGATTGGTCGAAAAATTTAAATAAACTAGCGTTTGTCTATGGGTTATGTGATGTGAGTGATATTTTGCAATTGTACAGTTGCGGCCAATAAAATGTGGGACAACTCTTGTAGTAGAGTTTTGTCAAATTCTAGCTGCTTGAATTTGTCTTTTGAATATGTCATATTGCAGCATTCATGATTTGACATCTGCCAGATTGTTGAAATTTTAAGTATATAATTATCAATGAAGTTTTGTAAAAATGCGTCATGTAAAATAAGATCTTTAAGTAGTTAAATATATTAATTTAGTCTAACTTGTAAATATTTATTTTTCAACCCATTTCCGTATGGTTTCCCGCCGTTATAGCGATATTCCCGCTCAATTACTTCAACTTCCAATTATTATATGGACTCTACGAATTCCTAATGGATTTTTATTATTTATGAATATTACAAATGCTATATTTTAACTGCTTGTTATTTTGTAGCTCGGCATTATCTGGTGTTCTCGTCGGATCAGCCTCGAGTTATAATCGATGACATATCTATTCATAGTGAATGTGATATTTTCGAGTTGTCTATTCATTTTATTTTAAAAGTAATTTCTATTCGAATTCTCAGTTATTTTATGAGTATGAATTTGAAGTTAAAAACTAGTATTGTTGCTCCCGTCTACTGTTTATATATTTGACAAACCCCATTTAAAAAACAATAATCAGATCTTCTTCATAATAGTGTTTAATCATAGACAAAGTATTATACACGATTTGTATATGCATCTATTTTAGCAAGTAATTTCTATTCGAATGCATATTTATTACGAATCTGAATTTGAAGTAAAAAACAATTATTGCTTTCCTCATTTACTGTTTATATATAACAAACGTCTATTTGAAAAACAGTAATCAGGTCTTCTTCGCAAAAGTATTTAATCATAGACAAAGCATAATACACAATTTGTATATGCACCTACTTTAGCAAGTTATTTCTATTCGAATGCATATTTATTACGAATATGGATTTGAAGTTAAAAACTATTATAGCTGTCTTCAACTACTGTTTGTATATGACAAACGCCTATTTAAAAAACGACAATCAGGTCTTCCTCACAAAATTATTCCAGTGTTTAATCTAATCATAGAGAAAGTATTACACTCGGTTCATTTACAGTGTTCAATCACAGATAAAGTGTTATAAATAATTTGTCTATAAATCAATTTTGACAAGTAATTTCTATTCGAATGCGTAATTATTACGAGTATGGATTTGAAGTTAAAAACTATTATTGCTGTCCTCATTTACTGTTTATATATGACAAACGCCAATTTAAAAAACATTAATTAGGTCTTCTTCTCAAAAGTATTTAATCATAGACAAAGTATTACACACCGTTCGTTTACTGTGTATTATCACAGATAAAGTGTTATACATTATTTGTCTATGAATCAATTTTTACAAGTAATTTCTATTCGAATGCGTAATTATTACGAGTGTGGATTTGAAGTTAAAAACTATTATTGCTGTCCTCATTTACTGTTTATATATGACAAACGCCTATTTAAAAAACAGTAATCAGGTCTTCTTCTCAAAAGTATTTAATCATAGACAAAGTATTATACACGATTTGTATATGCACCTACTTTAGCAAGTAATTTCTGTTGGAATGCATATTTATTACGAATATGGATTTGAAGTTAAAACTATCATAGCTGTATTCATTTACTGTTTGTATATGACAAACGCCTATTTAAAAAACTACAATCATGTCTTCTTCTTAAAAGTATTTAATCATAGACAAAGAATTATACACGATTTGTATATGCACCTACTTTAGCAAGTAAATAAAACAACAATTAGGCCTTTCTCTCAAAAGCTTATGATCATACTGTTTATATAATACAAATTGTTATTAAAAAACATCTATTAGGCCTTTCTCACAAAAGTTTATGATCATACTGTTTATATAATACAAATTGTTATTAAAAAACAACGATTAGGTCTTTCTCACAAAAGCTTATGATCATACTGTTTATATAATACAAATTGTTATTAAAAAACAACGATTAGGCCTTTCTCACAAAAGCTTATGATCATACTGTTTATATAATACAAATTGTTATTAAAAAACAACGATTAGGCCTTTCTCACAAAAGCTTATGATCATACTGTTTATATAATACAAATTGTTATTAAAAAACAACGATTAGGCCTTTCTCACAAAAGCTTATGATCATACTGTTTATATAATACAAATTGTTATTAAAAAACAACGATTAGGCCTTTCTCACAAAAGCTTATGATCATACTGTTTATATAATACAAATTGTTATTAAAAAACAACGATTATGACTAAAGTATAATATAGGAATATATAAATAAAACCAGTGTTATCATAAATAAAGTTTATTATTGATTGTAATATATTTCTGCAAGTCCCTTATTAGACTGGAAATCGTCCTTGTACCATTACTATTGGTGAATATTAATACTTGTTCGTGTTGAATTTGGTATTGTAGGTAATGAAGTATGTTTATACGAATTCATATTACTGATGTCCAATCAAGATTCTTTTTTAACTCGTCCATATAAACCCTGTAAATAAGTATTGTGATTAAAATTAAATTTAAAATGTTTTCATCCACACTTAAATCAACCTATTCAATCTGTATTTATTTCTAATCCTATTAAAATGGTCGAGTTGTCCCCATTATGAACCTCCTAATATACGAATGTATTAAAATTTTGTTATTTTTTAGAAAAATGTCATTAACGAATGTATATTCTACTTATCCACGTTTATATCAATGCATTCAATCCATTTTAATCCCTATACCTACCATAATGGGCCCCATTTATGTTTCTCGTGTATACCTACGATTTAAAATTTTGGTATATTTGAGAAAAATGTCATTTATGAATCTATATTCTACTTATCCACGTTAATATCAATGCATTCAATCCATTTTAAGCCCTACACCTACCATAATGGACATATTGGGCCCCAATTATGTACCCCCGAATATATGAATGTATTCAAATTTTGTTATTTTTGAGAAAAATGGCATTTATGAATCTATATTCTACTTATCCACGTTAATATCAATGCATTCAATCCATTTTAAGCCCTACACCTACCATAATGGACATATTGGGCCCCAATTATGTACCCCCGAATATACGAATGTATTCAAATTTTGGTATTTTTGAGAAAAATGGCATTAATGAATGTATATTCTACTTATCCACGTTAATATCAATGCATTCAATCCATTTTAAGCCCTATACCTACCATAATGGGCCCCATTTATGTTTCTCGTGTATACCTACTATTTAAAATTTTGGTATTTTTGAGAAAAATGGCATTTATGAATGTATATTCTACTTATCCACGTTTATATCAATGCATTCAATCCATTTTAAGCCCTATACCTACCATAATGGGCCCCATTTATGTTTCTCGTGTATACCTACGATTTAAAATTTTGGTATTTTTGAGAAAAATGGCATTTATGAATGTATATTCTACTTATCCACGTTTATATCAATGCATTCAATCCATTTTAAGGCCTATACCTACCATAATGGACATATTGGGCCCCAATTATGTACCCCCGAATATACGAATGTATTCAAATTTTGTTATTTTTGAGAAAAATGGCATTTATGAATCTATATTCTACTTATCCACGTTAATATCAATGCATACAATCCATTTTAAGCCCTACACCTACCATAATGTACATATTGGGCCCCAATTATGTACCCCCGAATATACGAATGTATTCAAATTTTGTTATTTTTGAGAAAAATGGCATTTATGAATGTATATTCTACTTATCCACGTTAATATCAATGCATTCAATCCATTTTTAGCCCTATACCTACCATAATGGGCCCCATTTATGTTTCTCGTGTATACCTACGATTTAAAATTTTGTTATTTTTGAGAAAAATGGCATTTATAAATGTAAATTCTACTTATCCACGTTAATATCAATGCATTCAATCCATTTTAAGCCCTATACCTACCATAATGGGCCCCATTTATGTTTCTCGTGTATACCTACGATTTAAAATTTTGTTATTTTTGAGAAAAATGGCATTTATGAATGTATATTCTACTTATCCACGTTAATATCAATGCATACAATCCATTTTAAGCCCTACACCTACCATAATGGACATATTGGGCCCCAATTATGTACCCCCGAATATATTCAAATTTTGTTATTTTTGAGAAAAATGGCATTTGTGAATGTATATTCTACTTATCCACGTTAATATCAATGCATTCAATCCATTTTAAGCCCTATACCTACCATAATGGGCCCCATTTATGTTTCTCGTGTATACCTACGATTTAAAATTTTGTTATTTTTGAGAAAAATGGCATTTATGAATGTATATTCTACTTATCCACGTTAATATCAATGCATTCAATCCATTTTAAGCCCTATACCTACCATAATGGGCCCCATTTATGTTTCTCGTGTATACCTACGATTTAAAATTTTGGTATTTTTGAGAAAAATGGCATTTATGAATGTATATTCTACTTATCCACGTTACTATCAATGCATACAATCCAATTTAAGCCCTACACCTACCATAATGGACATATTGGGCCCCAATTATGTACCCCCGAATATACGAATGTATTCAAATTTTGTTATTTTTGAGAAAAATGGCATTTATGAATGTATATTCTACTTATCCACGTTAATATCAATGCATTCAATCCATTTTAAGCCCTATACCTACCATAATGGGCCCCATTTATGTTTCTCGTGTATACCTACTATTTAAAATTTTGTTATTTTTGAGAAAAATGGCATTTATGAATGTATATTCTACTTATCCACGTTAATATCAATGCATACAATCCATTTTAAGCCCTACACCTACCATAATGGACATATTGGGCCCCAATTATGTACCCCCGAATATACGAATGTATTCAAATTTTGTTATTTTTGAGAAAAATGGCATTTATTAATGTATATTCTACTTATCCACGTTAATATCAATGCATACAATCCATTTTAAGCCCTATACCTACCATAATGGGCCCCATTTATGTTTCTCGTGTATACCTACTATTTAAAATTTTGTTATTTTTGAGAAAAATGGCATTTATGAATGTATATTCTACTTATCCACGTTAATATCAATGCATACAATCCAATTTAAGCCCTACACCTACCATAATGGACATATTGGGCCCCAATTATGTACCCCCGAATATACGAATGTATTCAAATTTTGTTATTTTTGAGAAAAATGGCATTTATGAATGTATATTCTACTTATCCACGTTAATATCAATGCATTCAATCCATTTTAAGCCCTATACCTACCATAATGGGCCCCATTTATGTTTCTCGTGTATACCTACTATTTAAAATTTTGTTATTTTTGAGAAAAATGGCATTTATGAATGTATATTCTACTTATCCACGTTAATATCAATGCATACAATCCATTTTAAGCCCTACACCTACCATAATGGACATATTGGGCCCCAATTATGTACCCCCGAATATACGAATGTATTCAAATTTTGTTATTTTTGAGAAAAATGGCATTTATTAATGTATATTCTACTTATCCACGTTAATATCAATGCATTCAATCCATTTTAAGCCCTATACCTACCATAATGGGCCCCATTTATGTTTCTCGTGTATACCTACTATTTAAAATTTTGTTATTTTTGAGAAAAATGGCATTTATGAATGTATATTCTACTTATCCACGTTAATATCAATGCATACAATCCATTTTAAGCCCTACACCTACCATAATGGACATATTGGGCCCCAATTATGTACCCCCGAATATACGAATGTATTCAAATTTTGTTATTTTTGAGAAAAATGGCATTTATTAATGTATATTCTACTTATCCACGTTAATATCAATGCATTCAATCCATTTTAAGCCCTATACCTACCATAATGGGCCCCATTTATGTTTCTCGTGTATACCTACTATTTAAAATTTTGTTATTTTTGAGAAAAATGGCATTTATGAATGTATATTCTACTTATCCACGTTAATATCAATGCATACAATCCATTTTAAGCCCTACACCTACCATAATGGACATATTGGGCCCCAATTATGTACCCCCGAATATACGAATGTATTCAAATTTTGTTATTTTTGAGAAAAATGGCATTTATTAATGTATATTCTACTTATCCACGTTAATATCAATGCATTCAATCCATTTTAAGCCCTATACCTACCATAATGGGCCCCATTTATGTTTCTCGTGTATACCTACGATTTAAAATTTTGGTATTTTTGAGAAAAATGGCATTTATGAATGTATATTCTACTTATCCACGTTTATATCAATGCATTCAATCCATTTTAAGCCCTATACCTACCATAATGGGCCCCATTTATGTTTCTCGTGTATACCTACGATTTAAAATTTTGTTATTTTTGAGAAAAATGGCATTTATGAATGTATATTCTACTTATCCACGTTAATATCAATGCATACAATCCATTTTAAGCCCTACACCTACCATAATGGACATATTGGTCCCCAATTATGTACCCCCGAATATACGAATGTATTCAAATTTTGTTATTTTTGAGAAAAATGGCATTTGTGAATGTATATTCTACTTATCCACGTTAATATCAATGCATTCAATCCATTTTAAGTCCTATACCTACCATAATGGGCCCCATTTATGTTTCTCGTGTATACCTACGATTTAAAATTTTGGTATTTTTGAGAAAAATGGCATTTATGAATGTATATTCTACTTATCCACGTTTATATCAATGCATTCAATCCATTTTAAGCTCTACATCTACCATAATGGACATATTGGGCCCCATTATTTACTATAGCCATACCTAAAAAGTAAAATATATAGTTATCTTTATGAAATATGTTATTGTAGGATGTACAATATACCAATGCACACTTACATCAACTCATACGATGTATATTTAGCACCACAATTATCAAAAAGGTAATTAAGCGTTACCTAGGCATGCTACATACCTGAGCTTTTTTGTGTAATTTATATCCATTAACCGTGTAATTGTCAACATCAATGTTCAAATATTATTCACTATCCTTTATACAATCCTAAAACACAAGAAAAACGGTCTTAATTAATCAAATTGTGAGTAAAAAATTAATTTAAATAATATTTATGCTCACCCCTAGGCCGCCATTCTGGAATATGCTCAACCCTTTCGGCCCATCCTTTTTTCATGGAAAATTTCACGGAAATTTTTTCCTGTCAACCATCAAAAAACCATGAGTCCCATCGTTGACATATGTGGCCTTCGGTTATGTCCTTGAGGAATTTATTTCTTATATAGTCGAAAGTTTATGCCGAATCTCAGTTCGGGTCCCATCGGTTTTTGTCGTCAAAATTTATATTTTATATATATATTGATTTATATACCCCAATCGTGTGTCCGTGCCCGGCGACGGGCACCTAAAAGGACGGGGGCCCGTCGCTGAGTCCCTATTTTATCCCGTTTCCCGTTTATTCCCTTTTTTATCCAGCTGTTGACAGCTGTCAAAAATTTTTGGGTCTCTCTACCCTGTGAAGACTCTGTGATTTTGGTGAAATTGTCGTAAAAATACGTATGTTGTGTCGTCATCGGGTCATTTAAAGTGTTTAGCGTTGATACCTTAAAAATAAGTTCGGGTGATTTGTCGCGTTCGATTTTATAGCTGGTAGTACAAAATGTAATGATTACGTCATAAAATTTTCATAAACAATTTGCGTTGTTACGTTGAAAATACGATCGGGTTATTTGTCGCGTTTCATTTGATTAGCGTTTATATCAAATATATTAATTACGTCATAAAATTGTAGAAATATATTTATGTTGTTACTGTATGAAATGTTGATGCTCTATCTGCGTTTTGTTATTAATGATATGATTGGCTGATAATTTATTATGTTATTACGGATAATTAACTATAAAAGTGATATTAGAAAGGAACGTATCGTGTAATTATGTATACTTATTCTATAAATATGACCATTTCATTTAATATACGTATGTTTTATTGACGCATCATAATATATTAGACGCTTATAAATATGATCGCTTTAATGTTGATAATCTTTTCTTTTTATTTATCTATGAATTTAATCTGTATTAATAATAATATGTTTATGAAATGTATATGTTGTTAGTAGTATGTTATGATATATATCCAATTATAAATAATATGTAAAATAAACGTGTGTAGTTATAATTTATATCTGTTGTGCATAGTGTATTAATATTGGATGGACATTTGCAGATCAAATCGTCATTGTTGTATGTATAGGTGTAACATTGGTTTATAATAATTATTCATGTATCTGTGTATTTATCTATTAATTGAATGTGTATTAATAAGAATGTTATTAAAAAGAGGTATGTTAGGTTAGTATTATGTGTCTATAAAAATTCAGTTGTATTTGAAGATGAAATTGTTATTGTTGTATGTATAGGTATAACATTTGTTTATATTTGTTCATGTATCTATGAATTTATTAATTAATTGAATGTGTATTAATAATAATGTGTGTATAAAGATGTATGTTAGCTTAGTATTATGTGTTTATATAGATTCAGTTGTTTAGTTTTATATTAAATAAACGTGTACTGTTATGATAATAACTTTTATTTAGTTAGGTTAGTTATTTATTCTGTATATAGGTATATTATACGATATGTGTTATTGTCGTAATTGTTTATTTATGTGTGTTGTGTTCGAAAGTAATATTGAATGTAGTTTGTATTGGTGTTACATTATATAAATGATTTAATCTGTAATTAATTTTTTGTAGTACTTGGATGTAATACATGTTGCATATCTCATCTGCTGTACTACGTGTCGCATATAGTTGTGTACTAAATAAATTAATTAATATTTATGTTTGTTTTATTCTATACTTTACTTTTATCATTAGTCCCATTAAAGTAATAACATTCTTTTTATTCTCGTATATGTAATAAGTAATTGATCATTCCATCAGATCTAATCGATAGGTAAATAATTTAATGTAATATGTGTTTTTGTATACATATAGCAATTCGTCATTGGCTGTACTACTGGTTGCATATAGTAACTTACTGAAAAAATGTATCAACGTTTTTAATTAGATGTTATATGTATTTGTTGACGAAACGAAATAATCGGTTAATATATGTATATATTATAATGTTAGTTTTAATGTATTGATTATATCCTGTGAAATTTTATTAGTTCTGTATTTTATAATTATAACGTATGAAAATCGTTTTCTTTGTTTATATTAACGTTCCCTCCATGACTCTACTGTTTCGCGCTGTTTTTGTGACATTTGCCTCCATCGCCTGAAATTGCATTACTTTATGAATATTTAGTTTATATAAATTTTATATATATATTATTATATCCTAAAAAGCGATTCGTGTTTGCAAACGTTATTAATGTTTAGCTAAAATCTTAGATAATAATTATCATATGTTTGTTAATGTACGGTTACCATAGAGTATTACTATTATTATGGTTTATAATAGATGTTGGTGGTATCCTATGCAAATTCTTATATTTCTATTTATGTTAGTATTTTATAATTAAACGTAATGTCGTTATTTATGAAATGTTGTATATCATATTATTGTAGAGAATATGTTTGTTTATTATAATATGTCGTTATAATAGTAATATTCATCTTAATGCGCGCCATAATTGTTTATAATATTTGGAAATTGAGGTAATTTTCGAGCGTTTATGTTTTAGGGCGTATGCGCGCCATATTTGTTTACTATTTCTGCAATTCCAACCAATCGTTAGCGTTTACGTTAGCGTGCCTCGATTGTGTTTGTAGGTGGCTACAAAGATTATAATCATGACGTAATAGAATTCTTGAAATATTGTTGTCTTGATACAATATAAATGGTTAATGGTTGTACGGCGTTCGTTGATAAATGCTATGTTTGGCTGATAAAACATGTGTTGTATCGTTATAGACCGACAAAGCGTGACGTCAGAACATGGCCGCTGACAGTAACTGAAGGAAAACAAATCAATTATTTAACTTATGTCTTGTCTTGACCGTTGTAATATTTTAAAAGTTTATTCGTTTTTTTATTTATAAAGTGACACTGTAGTGATTATCAGGTAATTATGCCTTATTGCATCGCTCCTTAACGTCCATCATATACTACGACATATCCACATATCCACTGTTTAAACTGTCTCCACATTTTAATTTCATTACAAAACTGCTCCGAAATGTTCGACAAATTAACAATAGCCATGTTTAACCATATTACAAACGTAAAATGAACGTATATAAATATTTGTTTTCCCTCAGTAACTGTCAGTGGCTATGTTTATGACGTCATTACATTTTTGGTCTATATAATCAATACTGTTACTGGTAATTTGATCAAATTGTCACGAATGTGTCATAATGCAATATTTTTTTCGATCTAGTCAGTTGATATCACAAAATGTCACTTCAGTATTATACGACGCATTTTTACTAAACGTCAATGATAATTACATTTTTATATAAACTTCATGTAAAATAGAGAAGATCTTTAATTAGTTAAATATATTTGTTAGTGTAATCTGCAAATATTCAGTTTTCAACTCCTCTGTATATTCTTCAAGTGAACCGGCGATCTTATCGAAGAGATATTATCCAGTAACATTAGTGTGTTACAGTTGGACACTTCTAATAAGAACCATCTCTCATCCACAGACAATTCCAAATTTGAAAGTAATTATGTCACATATAAATTCAGTCACGAAAGGTGGAATAATCTCAAAAATAGACGATGGATGGTCAGTGAGGCAAACTGCAGCATTTTACAATGTTAGCAAGAACTCAGTTTCAAGTATTGTAAGAAGATGGCGATATGAGGGAAGAATTGATAGAGCTCCAGGCTCAGGACGTCCGAGAAAGTCAACTGCTCAACAGGATGCTGTTTTGATTAACCATTTGAGAGTAAATCCATTTGACACAGTAGTTCAAGCTGTTCCTGCAACAAATTTTCCAGCATCCTGTCGTACGGGCCGTCGTAGAGTATCACAGTCTGAATTGAAATGCCATGCAGCAGCAACGAAACTATTATTAAACAATACTCACAAAGAATCAAGAATGGGGTTTGCTTTAGAGCATATTGTATATGACGAACAATTTTGGAATCGTGTTATTTTTACAGATGAAAAGGTTTTTCAATCGTCAAATAGCGGCAATATTCGTGTCTATCGCCCACCGAATACACGGTTTGATGAGAATTATGTAAATTTCACAAATAAAAGTGGTCGTTTTTCTGTAAATATGTGGACGTGGATATCTGCGCAGGGACCCGGAGTTCTATGGCATATTGGCGAAAGATTTAATAGTGAAGCATATATTAGAATCTTAGAAAATGTTATGCTACCTTCTGTTGAGATTCTTTTCCCTAACAATGATTTTATCTTCCAACAAGATAACTGTGCAGTGCATAACTCTGGTGTAGTGACCGAATGGTTTCGGGCACGTAATATTAATGTCCTTAACTGGTGTAGTAAAAGCCCAGACTTGAATCCAGTAGAAAATGTTTGGGCAATGTTAGTTAGAGAAATTCGAAAGGCAAATGTAAGACCAAGAAATGTTGAAGGTTTGTTGGAAGTTATAAATAATGCTTGGGAGGAAATAACTGAAGAATATTGTTCAACATTATATAAATCGATGACCAGTAGATTAAGACAAGTCATAGAGCATAATGGCGGGATAACTAAATATTAATTAAAAGTAATAACTCATTCATTGTTTTAAATATTAATTGTTGTTTTTTATTGAAAATTAAAAAGTAATTCTACATTCTAACAATGTAAGCAAGAACTCAGTTTCAAGTATTGTAAGAAGATGGCGATATGAGAGTTAAGAAATGATGGAACTCCAGGTTCAGAACGTCCGAGAAAGTCAACTGCTGAACGGGACGCTATTTTGTTTAACCATTTAAGAGCAAATCCATTTGAAGCAGTAGTTCAAGCTGTTCCAGCAACAAATTTTCCAGCATCCTGTCGTATAAGCCATCGCAGAGTAGCACATTCTGAATTGAAATCTTCAGTATTTATTTGAAGTTTATATAAAAATGTAATTATCAATGATGTTTAGTAAAAATGCGTTATGTAAAATAATATAATAAAATAAAAAATTATTTAGTAGCCTTTGGTTTTTAATAATGAAAAACAATATTATTCACACTTTAGTGGTATTATCATTTAAATATACGTTAAAAAGATTTCATTTTTCCCGTAAACTGAAAAGTCACATTTACACTAGGCAACAACAACTGTCCCAGTTTTTTTTGGCCGCAACTGTACATTACATTTTTAATTAACAGAACAGCTTCTATAAAATTTACCGTTATTAAACATAATGAACTTGTGAAAAGTGTGAAATACACGTGAAATGAACCAAAATAATGATGAGGTTATATCAATATTGATTTATTTGATTTGTAAAATGACATGACAAATGACAATTTTTTTTTGGGCGTTTAACAAACATCAATCCGTTTTCGATTATAAACAAAATCGGAATCAAGATCGAAGTGTTGAATAGCACTAATGTATATTAACTTATGGGCTTTTCGGAAACGGCAATCCTGGATCAGATAGATCACGTATCAGCTGATTGCGGATCCTAACCCAGAACGAGATTTTTATCAGAGTTTTTGAACGACGGGTTTTGTTTACTGTTGAAATGTCAAAATTAAAACTTAACCTACAAACCCCTTTCATTCTTATTACACGTTTCGTGTGTTGATTTTTCACATAGACCAATATTTTTATGTTCATATCTTTGTAGTTTTTGTGTGTTTATAGACTTTTATACAGTTGAATATTAGATTTTATTTGTTTAGTAATTATTATTAAGCTAACTGCTTACTTAATAGCGTTACAAAGTCAAATACGGATTACGGATACGAATGAAGAAGCCGCTAGAATCATCGCGCTCATACAAGATGTCCGCAGTCAAAGATACGTCGCCGCCGGGGTAATTGAAGTTCAGCAAAGCACCATATTCAGAGTTGTTATTCGCTACCAAGAAACATGGCAGCTAACCAGAAGACCCGGACAAGGCCGCGGAAGGGTAACTTCGGTAGTAGATGATCGTTATTTGAGGTTAACGGGGTTAAGAATTAGGCATACCACCGCTCTAAGGCTGCAAACAGATCTGTTGGCTGCTCGTAATGTCCGAATAAGCCTACAAACAGTTCTAAATAGTCTGAGAGAAGCAGGTATACGAGCCAGAGTGCCAGCTCGAGGTCCACGTCTTACCAGAGAACATCGAGTAGCAAGATTGGAATTTGCTCGAGAACACGCAAATTGGAATATTCAAGATTGGTCCAATATTTTATTCACGGATGAATCAAGATTTTGTCTGTATTCATCAGATAGGCGTGTACCAGTATGTAGGCGACGTAGTGAACGGCACGATCAGGTTAATTTTTGTCAAACTGAAAGCTTTGGTGGTGGCTCTATCATGGTTTGGGGAGGAATTTCTTTCGAGAGTCGCGCGGAGTTAGTACCAGTGAATGATGGAAGACTAAATGCTGAGAGGTACATAACCAATATCCTAGAATCGCATGTAGTGCCCTATATGCCCCATATCGGTAACAACTCTGTGCTAATGCACGATAATGCTCGTCCACACGCTGCTAGAGTGGTTCGGCAGTACTTAGATGAGGTCGAGATACCCACCCTGAATTGGCCTGCACGTAGCCCGGACCTTAGCAGCTTTCATTTTTTTGTATAGATGTTTTGTACAATTTTTTTGATATTTTCTATGTTTGGTAAATCAAACTTTTTGTCCTCTGTAGATTAAACTGATATAAAATAAATGTTGCAAAAGGCGTATCTATTTGTGTTACTTTTCCGCCCAACCTTTCTGTATGCGAGAAAAGTATTGGTTTACCCCAAAAAAAGTTGGAATTTTGAAATTTTTTTTTTAGTTGTTTTTACGTTTTCCATCAACAATAACACGAAAAAATGGTTTTTAGAAAAAAAATCCTGTGTGTATGTCGTCGTCGTTGTCGTCGGCCACTTTTCCTTGCATGTCTTGTTAGCACGATACAGTCTCTGGAGTGCAATATGTCAGCAATTTTATGATTGAGTATTGTTAAGGACATGTCACAGATAATACCTATTGATTTTCAGTTCACCAGAGCCAGTACAACGGGTGCTATGGTACTTGAAGTACATTTTGTAATTTTTTGAGAAATTTCAGTTTGTTAGCACGATACAGCCTCCGGAGTTCAACAAGTCACCAATTTTATGATTGAATATTATTCAGGGCATCTCACTGATGAACCCTATTGATTTTCAGCTCACCGGAGCCAATACAACAGGTGCTACAGTACTTTAAGTACGATATTTTTGTCATTTTTGGAGAAAATTCAGTTTGTTAGCACGATACAGCCACCGGAGTATATACAAGTGGCCAATTTTATGATTGGATATTAATCAGAGCGTCTCAAAGATGAACCCTATTGATATTCAACTCATTAAAGCCAGTACAACGGGTGCTATGGTACTTGAAGTACCAAATTTTCGTCTTTTTTGGAGAATTTTCAGATTGTTAGCACGATACAGCATCCAGAGAGTATACGATTGATCAATTTTATGATTGAGTATTGTACAAGGTGTCTCACAGATGTACCCTATTGATTTTCAGTTGACTAGAGCGAGTACAGCGGGTCCTATAAATCCAGATATATTGAATTTTTGGTTATTTATGGAGAAGTTTCGTTTTGTTAGCACGATACATCTCCCGAAGTATATACAAGTAACAATTTTATGATAGGATATTGTTTAGGGCCACAGATGCGGAAAAGTTAGTTTTAATCCTTAAAACCGTTTATTTTAATTCTTAATAATAATAAAATTCGAAAATCAGGCGACACATTTAAAATATTTAAAAAATAATGAGTGATGCGATGATTTTTGTGGGGTGTATATTAATTCTATTTTGTAAATAAAATACTTTTAATTATAACCTAGTTTTATTTCAGAATTAAACCAAATGTAACGAAACAAATAATGAATTACTTTAAAAAAAACATAAATATTTCAATAAAAAACGCAACAAAATACGTGTAAGGAGTTAAAAAATATATACATAATTAAAAAAATCTATTTGTCCAGACATTTCAATCCAACCCCGAAACAAATTTAGAAACTCCCTCTGGTTCTCCATTTTTTCTTTATGCCTATTAGCCATTTCTTCACGAAATTGTTTTACCCAATGAGGCTGTTTTGATATTTTTTTTTCTATTTGAAGGACCTGCAGAATTTTTTCCACTCCATCGAGTTATCTATTTGTACAGAGTAGGATCACTATCTGATAAATCACTGCCTTCCTGTGAAACGAACCCTAACTTATTAGATGCCACACTTAATGGCCTGTTCTCAGGTTTTGTGCCAAGTATGTCGTGAAGTGTATCAAAGTAGGGCCGTGTTATTTTGCCTCTTCCTGTTTTTTTATTATGATCAAGAACATTTTTATAACTTTTTTCAAGTTCTTTATTTTTCTTTCAATTTGTTCTGAAGTAAATCTTTCAAAATTTGCAGCTATTTCAGTGTATATAGACTTCGCTTTAAATTTTTTGTTCGTTAATTTCTGAAAATTCGTCTTATACAAATCAATAAGTAATTTGGTTTCTTTTTCACTCCACCGTTGCAAGTTTATTGAGAAATTCTCGTCAGTATCAGTTACACTATTTGTTGCAACTGGTTCGTCTTCAACATTAGCACTGAAAGTAGCTCCTAAAAAATATATATAAAGCTGTTTATACTTTTTGAAACATTAGATAACAATATGTTTCTCTTCAAGAATAATGTTCTAAGTATGATACGCATAGCTGACAAGGAACTATGGTATTCTGCCACATTACAAAAATATTTTGTTATGTATTCATGCTAAATCGACTTTCAACATCCAATGTGTTAAAAGTTTGTTTTACTTGGAGTAAAGGTGTCACTCGCCTGTAATTCTTTAATCTATGTGACTCGTTACCAAATGCGATACTTTTACTCCCAGTACAGCAATGAACTATGTTTACCTGAACACTGTTCTTCATCTAAATTACCATATTTCTTATTAAAGGCTAGTTTATACGCTAGAAGTCGATTTTTCCTCACTATTTCAAGTATTCCTGTGCCAAACAATAATCTAAAACAAAAAATAACGAACGCTCACATAGGTAATCTTTTTTATATTCAGATGAACTTTCTTACCTCCATTAATTATTCGTTGGAAATGATCCTGACTGAGAGTAACAATGTGCTCTTCTCCATGCTCATATTGTAAAGTTATAACTTGTTTTTCACTCATGTTACACTGAATTTAACAACAAGCTATTTTTTTTATATCAAAAAGTACAAAACCCAAGACTAAGCAACCTATCAATTACGCAGCTCATTTTTAAGGTTAACGAAAATAAAACAAAGAAACAACTCGTCAGCTGATCGCATTTACCCATCGGTATGCTAGAGTAGAAAGGTTCCAAACATATGACTTGATCCGCTCAGTTTGTTCAGTTTCCGAACGTAAGTGAACGTGATCCGGATTACTTTCCGAACATTCAGATCATGATCGGGTTAACCCGATCATAGTTTCCGAAAAGCCCTTTAGTTACGCTTATGAACATTTGCCTTTTACTGGTGAAGTGAAAATCAGTGTTGCCAGGTGAAAAAGAAATTAATCACCAGAGCGCAACCAATAAATATGTTATAGGAGGATAACTAGGTTTATAGTAACTTCGAGGTGGACTAATCTCTTCTGTTTTAACCGATTCTTGTTTAATGTATGAAGGAGCGAAAGCTGAAACTAATTCCTTGAATGGCTCGATAATAGGTCGATATGCGTTCTCCTGTTTAGATTCTGATTTGGAAATATCTTGTTTTAAACTTTTAAATTTTTTTCTTATCGACTTCCTTGCTTTAACCAGTTGTTTGGTTAATTGCGGATTCATTTTAACTAAGTGTATGCTTATCCCGCTTTTCCTTATATATGTATATAAGCATCAAACCCCTTTCGGTACCTACCAGGAGATATGGTGGAATCTTTATCGATTATGAGAAATCCATACTTATTTTTCCAGCAGGAGAAGCACAAGTCTTTTAATGTTTGAAAGAACATGTCAATATTAACGTGATCATCATAAATATGTTTTAAATTTGTCATATCTTGTTGAAAAATAATGATCAGATTAGCATTATCTCTAATTAGTTGTTTGGGGATTGCAGAGTATGTTTGACATAATAGAAACAGTTTGTGGACTTGTGTTGACCTAAACAAAAATAACTTTGAATGACTTTTTGGTCAGATATTACCACATCGTCGAATTTAATCACAGAATTATCTTTTATCTCCGCAGGTGTAATGATGTTGTCACGGGTACTATACTCTTCATATCTAATTTCTTTCATATGTTGAATTAAGTGGTGTTTATAGGTATATTTGAGTTGATGTAAAAATTTTGAATACACATACACATTCTCAAACTTTAAACCATTGGAATGATAAATTAAAGACAGCATTACATTCGTTTTTCAAGACTGGCTGGGGCCAATAATTAACCCTCTCTGGGAATCACCACCAAAAACAATATGTTTTCTAACCTTATCAACACCCATATCATGATTTTGAACAGGTAAAGTGGTTCCCAACCTTTTCTGGACCACCGCCCCCTATAGAAGAGAACAAAAATTTCACCGACCCCCCCCCCCCCCCCCAGTCGCTGGTTAGTCCAAAGTAGTTAATTTTATTTGAATATCATCTGTAACGTCCCAATTGATCTGTATTTAGCTTTAATTTCAGTTAATGTCTAAATTTTATTTTAGAGGAAGGGTGTGAAGTAGAAATTTATTAAACGACTACCAAATGTACAATAAAATTGTTTATTAAACTTTTAAGTATAAACACAGAATCAATAAGAAATACAATCACAATAGAAATAAGAAATGCAATACAGTAAGAAATACAAAATTAATAATAAAGAAAAAATCAATGAGACGGTTGAGGCTTGTGGAATGTTACCAGTTTGTTAATATCGGGTTCTAATTTCGTTAACATCAATCGCAGATCGCCACGTTCAGTGATGTGTAGTCTGTTCCTCTTCTTTGACAGCAAATCAGTTACTGCACTGAATGCACGCTCAGCCATATAGGACGAAGGAAATGCAATTAACAACTTCTGTACTATTGTCCACAATCCAGGATAGAGAACTGGTATTGGTTTTTGAAGCCAGAACTCTTGATATCCACGTTTGAATTTTACTTTCAGTTCTTCGTTAGTTGTGAGTTCTAATAGCTCCTCTTCCAAATTTGATGAGCCTTCAGTATCTGTGTTTGCGAAAGGATCTATAACCCAACTTGGTATTTCCATGTTTAAAATATCTTGGAAACTCTCTGTAAAATCAACATGAAAAACTTCCAAGTGGTGGCAGTAAGTAAGTAAATCTTCCGGTTTTGCAGACACTGTTGATAATGTGGGAAAATTGTTGTACTCACCTCTACCAAGATTTCTTTTGAATATAAGAAGTTTTCCTGCAAAAGCAGCTATGACGTTCTTAGTTTTAATTAAATTTAAATCATCACCTTGCAATTGTAGATTAACTTGATTGAATACTTTAAACAGGTCCGTCAAATAAGCGATGTCATTTTTTGACGTAATCAGGTTTTCGCGCAATTGTTCGTTTTCTTCAAGAAATTCCAACACCGAGTCAAATAGATTGAAAAAACGATTCAGACAAACACCTTTAGAGAGCCAACGTAATTCTGTGTGCAGCAGCAAGCGATTGTAGTCTTCATTTTCATTGCAAAGCTTATGAAACAAACGGTCATTCAATAAATTGCTTCTAATGATATTGATTGCTTTAATAACGTTATTGAGGGACGCATGCAGACGTTCATTTAATTTTTTTGCAACCAAATGCTGACGGTGAATAATACAATGTACAGCGAGTACATTTGGCACTGCTTTTCTCAAATGTGCTATAAAACCCTTATGACGCTCGGTCATTGCTGGAGCACCATCAGTAGCAGCAGACAAAATATTGCTAATAGGAATTTCTTTCTCTTGAAAAAAATCTTGCATGATATTAAATATAGAATGTCCCTTTGTATCAGATTCCAAATTCTTAGCAAATAATAACTCTCGATGAATTCTTTCTTCTATTATAAATCGTGCGTATGATATGAGTAGAGCTTCGTTACTTGGTAGAGTTGATTCATCAAGTTGAATGGAAAATTTGCAAGTCTTTAGGTAATCGCATAATGATACTTCAACGTCATTTGCCATTTCATCTATTCTTCTTTGCACTGAATTATTACTGAGAGGAATTTTTTTAATGATATCAAATGGTGTCTTATGATGGAGAACAGTTTTTAATATCTCTTCGACTGCCGGCAAAATTAATTCCTCGCCAATGGTGTGTGGTTTTCCTGACTTTGCGATTAACAATGAAACGTTATATGAGGCTCGTAACCCATCATCGTCTCGTTTAGAAGACGATGGAAAAAGGTTTGATATAGTTGGCTTTTTTAAATATTATTTTTCGAGTTCTTTAAATATAATATATCTTTGTTCTTCTTATCAGGATGCATTTTATGTAAATGCTCTTGTAGCCTAGAAGGTTTCATAGCTTCATTTGAAAAAACTTTTCGGCAAATTAAACACATAGGTAACGATTTGTTTGTAGAAGATTCCGCAAATCCATATTTTAAATATTCAATACTGTATTGCCGGCATTTCTTTTTTAATTTAGAAGTAGATTCAGCCATTTTCATACAAAAATTAAATTCTCAATAGATTTATAGATAGTAATGTTTATAAAATGACACACCACTCACGATTATTTACTACGGCAGAGCTTATGATTCACGACTAAGGTAGGTGTGCCAATTATTGCCATGGTCTTAATATTGCCATAGCCCATGGAATCGTTAATTCAGCTATTCTTAATAAGATGACGCTCCTAGTCTGTCTTAGAGTAGGAACACAAACCATAATTACCGCATTGATGCATTTCAGTCGCCAGTACCGATCAGACTTTGAAAGAGTGTGTTTTTAACGAGAGCGGTATAAAAAATATTTAAGTTTAAAATTCTTATACACGTTTGCTTTTCAAGATTAGTGGATGTTCTAATTATCAATAAGTACGTTGAAGTAAGTTATTGCTTGTAGCATATTTTGTTTTATTTCATTTAACGAACGAGACAAGAAAATTAATTTTTTTCATTCGGGTAGCAAGTGTCCTAATATTGCCACGTAAATTGTTCTCAATATTGCCATGGCAATATTAGGAACCACTTCTTCTAAATAATTTGTTAATAGATGTATTAACTAGAATGGTATTGTTGCAGAATGCCGAAAAAAAAACGAGCTAAGTGGTCTCAAGTAAATTTTAGAAGGGCATTACAATCTATTACAAATGGGACTAGCATTAGTGAGGCCTCAAAACAATATGAGATTCCTAGGACAACACTTGGATTGCATTACCGACAAAATAATCCAATTAAACGTCTTGGGAGAAAATCAACTTCAAGTTTAGAACAAGAACTTCATTTGGTGGCAAGGATTCATAAATTAGAAGAAATTGGTGTACCAGTTACAAGTAAAGTCGTTAGAAAAAGTGTATTTTCTTATGCAAAAACCCTTAACATATCGACAAGATTGACAAGATTTTCTGAAGAATCCCAAACAGCAGGTAGAAAATGGCTTAGACTATTTTTTAAAAGACATCCTGATGTAGTCAGACGTAAAGCGCAACAAATGAATCCAGCAAGGGCTCAAAAGAGGAATCCCGTTGTTGTAAATGATTATTTCACAAAACTGAAAAATGTTATGATTAAACTGAAGTTATTTGATAAACCAGAAAACCTATATAATATGGATGAGAAGGGTTGCAGACTGACCATTCACAAACAACAAACTGTTTTAGCAAAAAAAGGAGTTAAACGTGTTCATTTAACAGCTCCAGAACATGGTGAAAATGTTACAATCGTAGGATGTGGAAATGCCTTGGGCCAAGCTATTCCACCTTTTATTTTATTTAAGGGCAAAAGACTCAAACCAGAATGGTCAGATAATTTGCCTCTTGGTTCAAAAGTAACAATGACTCCAAAAGGAAGTATGACTAATGAGTCTTTTATTATGTGGCTCGAGCATTTTGCAAAATACAAAAATCCAGGGACCAACACTCTATTAATATTCGATGGAGCCAAATCTCATTTAGATGTTTCTATTGTGGACGCAGCAGAGAAGTACGGTGTAACATTGTTTTGCCTACCCAGCAATACCACGCACGAGTTGCAACCGATGGACAAATCCGTTTTTAAAAGTTTTGAGACCTTTTGGGATCAAGAAATATTAAATTTTTTGTTAACGAACCCTGGAAAAGCCATAACAAAAATGAGATTTGGCGATATTTTTAGAACAGTCTGGTTAAAATCCATGACACCAGCCACTATTACATCTGGATTTAGAGCTACCGGTATATTCCCTTTTAATCCAGATGTAATACCCGAATCTGCATTTGCACCTAGCCTGATCACTTACATAGAAGAAAACAAAGAAAATGGGAATAGTGTTAATGCACCATCTACATCGACAACTCAAAAATCTCCGAATAATAAAGATGAACTTAACAATAAGTTACCGACATCAGAACTTGGAAAGTCCCAATCTCCGAACATACAACCATCAACATCAGGAGTCACAGACTTTAAGTCCACTAAGAGTCAACGAAAGAAGAAATTACTTAAACTAAAAAATCAAAAACAGATTGAACATTTCTCCTCTGATGACTCTTTGGATTCAGAATATAGTGTTCATGACGATTCATGTGAAGATGAGTTATCTTCTGCAAGCAGTTATGAAGATTCCTTGAAAGAGTCGTTAATTGAAAAGCCACCCGTTACTGCATCTACTCCTAGTATTCCCCATTTTCTGGAAACTCCGAAAAACAAAAGTGAAGCTATCCAGAGTATTCCTAATACTCCAGAACTTCCCAATAACCAAAGTGGGATTGCTCATTACTCCTGAAGTAAAAACAATCGCTTCCAAACGCAAACCAGCCATCAATAGTAAAGTACAAGAAATCTATTTATTTCCTCTTCAGCACCTCCTTCCAAAAAAATGAAATTTAACGAGACAAAAGGAATTACACCTGTTTCATCAAAGGCACGTGGAACTTCCAAAAAATGTCCTCCTCCTAACTCAAAATCATCTTCCGAATCATGGTATTGTTTTTTATGCAAGGAAAATCTTATAGCAGATATGAGGTTGTGTGTTGTCTGCAAAGTTTATGTCCATGAAGAATATGTGGGACTGTCCAAACAAGATAAAGAGTTATTTAAGTGTCCAAATTGTGCTTAGAGTAATATCAAACTTAAAACCCTCCCGGGGCCTCAATGCGATGGGTTTTGAGGTTTCATATTACTCTAATTAGTTAGTAGGTTTTTTTGTTACTTATAAACAAAAAATAAAGTTAATATTTTTTAGCATTGATTTTTTTTTGTAAACTAGCTATTCCTTTTGCTGCCAGGTGTATGGCAATATTTTGACCCCGTGTTCCAAATATTGCCAGTTGTGCACTTTTTTATTAAAAAAATAGTAACTTTTTTTAGAATAATTTTTTTATTATTATGTTTAATACATTTGAAGATAAATATATTGAGATTTATTCATCCTATTTACAGAGCCTTAAGCTTAATACTCACTTAGGCGAAATTCGCGTTTTTTTTACATAATATGTCAAATCCAAATTTAAAAATTTTCGCGGCTGGAAATTTTAACTTTCTGCGATTTTTATCGTTTGTCATAAATCAAGAGAAATAACATAACCTAGATTTTTTATTATTATTTGTTTGTGTTTGACCGATTTTTATAAAAAGAAAACAGTCATGGATGCTTGTCATTACAACAATTATTTCCGAAGATATTATAGTGTAGTATGTACACAAACCTAATATCCCTCAAGAACAAATTCATGATCTGTACAAACCATCAAAAAACTACAATATAAATGACAGTAATGACAGAAAATCGCAAAATAGTTAAAATCATTTCAACTTTTTTGCGATTTATCCGCACTTTCGCGTAGGCGAATTTCGCATTTGTGAGTATGGATGAAATACGCGAATGTGCGACAACAGTCTGGATTTGACACATTATGTCAAAAAAACGCGAATTTCGCCTAAGTGAGTATTAAGCTTTAGAGTTCAATCTGGATATATTACAAATTATCAAACCTTAAGGTGGCAATAATTGGCTCACCTACCTTATATATCGCGGCCAAGCACATACAACTAACTAACAAAAAATTCGTAGAGCTGTTGCTTTTATACGTTTCATTTCGTGCATGATTCAACTTGTCTGTGTGCGAACATGTCGAAACATGTTATTTTGTATGAACATCGCGCGTTCGCTTATCAACGTCATATACTTCTATTCTGAACTAAAAGAAATTATTAGTATTATTATTAATGCTAATTTAAAATTGCTTATTAACCCTTATTAAATCATTGTTATTTCACCATTCCTCTTGACTGCTTATTATTTGCTTCTGAATCCGCTACCGCCCCCCTAAAAGGCTGCAGCGCCCACAGGGGGGCGGTATCGCCCCCGTTGGGAACCAATGAGGTAAACGAAGTATTTGTTGTTCCACCTTCATTTTAAAAATGGTGGAAGCTGAGTGAGGTTATATATAGGTTGGTTCAGGTATATAAATAGCACAATGGTAAAAAGTAAACTAAAGAGTTCACATCGAAGAGGAAGAGGTTTAATACATTCACGCAAAGTTGGGTGAAAAGGCGGTAGCTTGGTTGGTGACTAACACTATGAAAGGAAAACGCAAGCTTGGAATGGGTATGAAAAAAGGTGGAGCTCTCAGACGGAAAACGAAAAAACGTATCATACGAGCATTTTTACCCCTTCTGTTACCATTAATTGGTGCGCTAGCTGCCGTAAGTGGTGGGGCTACAAGTATTGCTAAAGCCGTAAATGATGCAAAAGCTAATCTCCAACAACTAGCTGAACAACAACGACACAATTTGGCTATGGAAGAAAAAGGTTTTAAAAGACGTTTCAAAAAACGCAAAGATAGAGAGCTTTATCTACGATCATATAAGGGATATGGGTTAAAAAACTAAAATTCACCCCCCCCCCTCGCGGGCTAACTAATATTGATTTAAAGAAGTATATTCAAAAACTTGGCATTCCTTTCCTTAGAGGGGTATTCATGGACGGTCTACCTAAAAAAATTCGTTATATTGCGTGTGGTATTGTAAATATGGATTTATCAAGCGGAGGGGATACGCACTGGACAACATATGCAAAAGAATATGAAAGCGTCATATACTTCGATAGTTATGGTAATCTACCACGACCGCTAGAATTAATCTCATAATTTAACAGTAATGAGCCTGTTACTATATACGAGTATTATAATCACGATGCTGTTCAAAAAAATTCATACAAATGTGGACATCACTCCCTAGAATTTCTATATAAATATTATGTTTGACATTTTGTGTTAATTCGTAACATAATCATAATAATAATAAGTTTATTTATCAAAATGTTATTACATGGTTTACATAAAAATTGTTGTTTACATGTAAATAAACATGGAATTCCCACTAAAACTAAAGTTGCGCGTGGGTTTTACACATTTAAATTTCCAATAGTCTTTCTGCATAGATATTGACAATGTAAAGTAGGTTTGAATTCACCATTCACAATAAAATACAAAATATTTACAATATTTCCCAAGCACATCAGATATTCAGAATGTAAAACAGGTTTACTTTCACGTTGTTGATTTCCATCTTAGGCATTCAACATATTTCGTTCATAAATTCGAGAAAAGTAACAATAAAAATAGAAAACATTATCAATAAAATATAGAAAACAAACACTTTGTAGAGTATTCCAATTGACAAACGACATTGAATCATATAACACAATTAATAGTAACATGAAGACTTAAAAAGTCTGTCAGTCAAAAAGAGATCGAACCAGATCTCGATTTAAGTTAAGAACATATTTTCTTATTATTTTTTTCAGCATGTGACGAGAATTTATATTCATTTTTTGTTCAGGGGGTAGAAAATTAAAAATTTTTGGAATGAGATAATATATGTTTCGTTGTCCAATTTTTGTACTACTCAGAGATGTTTTAACGTGATATTCTTTTTCTTTCCTAGTGAAATGTTCATGGTCGATATTATTTAATAGATTTTTGTTTTTGTGTATATGAGTAAGAATGTTATTAAGAAATATTTGTCTTACATCGAAGATTCCTGCTTGTAAAAAAAGCAAATTGCTTGAGAAGGTTGGTTCTTTTCGATATATAATTTTCAGAATTCGTTTCTGCACCGTTTCCAACTTTTTCAAGTGAGTAGCAGCAACCCCTCCCCAGCTCACTACAGCATATTGAATACGAGATTCCACCAGAGCGAAGTAAATGATCCTCAAGTGATAAGTGTCAAGTAATTTGCTCAAATATTTGAATTTGAACAGCATACTTCTTAAGGTTTTTTGTCACATTCTCAGTGTGAACGTCCCATCTCATATGACTATCTATCCTTACACCCAAATATTTAATGGTATTTGTTCTGGAAACATCAACAATCAACTCGCCGTTCCGTATATCGAGAGTGTTGAAATGTGGCAAATGATTCCTGTAAGCCGTGAAAGTCATAACTTTAGTTTTTTCATAGTTAATTGTCAATAGTTGATGATTAAACCAATTGATAATTTGTGGCATATCAGCTTCCACTTTTTCTTTCAGGTCATGCCAATTTTTATCCTCATAGAAAATCACTGTATCATCTGCGAAGCTGATTATAGTTCCTGTACTATTCAAGGTGAGTAAGTTGTTAAGATATATTGAGAATAATAGTGGCCCAAGGACAGTGCCTTGTGGCACACCAAACTGAACTAACTCTTCTGAACTAACTTTATTTTCAATTTGTACAAATTGTTTTCTTTGGTACAGATAGCTTTCCAAAAGATTATAAGTTGTTCCCCGAACTCCAATATCTTCCAAGGTTTCGAGAAGCTGTGTATGGCTTACAGTATCGAAAGCCTTGGAGAGGTCTAAAAATACAAACAGACTAGGTTTTCCGTTATCTATCGCTCTATAAATTTGGGATGTTAAGCTTATTATAGCATCTTGGGTAGATTTGCCTTCTCTGAACCCAAACTGTTTTTCTGATAGCAAGTTGTGTTTCTTTATATAATCATTGAGTCTATTCTTGAGAGCTTTTTCAAAAATTTTCGCGATGTTGGATATAAGTGAAACTGGTCTATAATTTTCAATCACACATTTTTTTTCCTTTTTTACGAAGTGGTTTTATAACAGCTACTTTGAGTATAGAGGGACATACACCAGATTTCATTATTTCGTTAATGAGGTATGCCATGGGTTTGGCGATTTCTATTTGAATTTCTTTGAGAGTTTCAGCTTTAATTTTATCAATTCCTGGCGATTTATTTGGTTTCAATGAATTTATGATTTGGCATATTTAATCCTCATCTACAGGTTTAAGAAACATTGAGTGTGGGAGAGATTTTCTTGGCATTGGATCAGTAATAGGTTTTTGAATTAATGAAGCCAGTTTTTTCCCTACTTCCGCATAATGTTTATTGAAGGCGTTTGCAATTTTTAGGTCATCGGTCAATACATCGTAATCAGTGATAATTTATTGATGGTTGATTATTTTTTCTTACATTCCATACTGTTTATTGTGTCCCAAAGATGCTTGGAGTTTTTTTCAATCTCCGCTCTATAATAGTTTAATTTCGAAATTTCCATTACACGGTTTAGATGATTGCGGTAATTCTTAAATTCCTGTCCGTAAGCTTCTGGGTTCTCCCGATATTTTTTGTACAGTTGATTTTTTGTATTTATTGATTTCATTAGTGCTTTTGTGACCCAATCTTTCCTTTTTTTATCCTCCTTTTTCTTATTGATTATTTTGTATGCTTTCCTGTCAGTTCACATATAAGACCAATGAAGAATATAGTAGCTATATATCTATCATCTCGTAAAATGAATGCAATCATATTCGCATAATTCCCTTCTCAAGTTCTTGTAATCCATGTATTCTATATATGAGTCTGTTAAAGCCCTAAGAGGTTCCGACTCAATCGGTATTTTCAGGATTTGTGTGTAATGGTCTGTGATATGTGAGCGTACAATTATTGGTATACATTTTTCCTTGAACTCAGGTGTTTTACATTTCAAAAAAATATGATCAATACATGAAGCAGGCGTACCCTGAACTCTAGTATCTTTATTTATCGATTAAAAATTGTTTTCACTCAGTATATTTAAATACTCTGAAACAATGTCGTCATCCTCAAGTTTGATATTTATGTTTATATCACCGACAATAATATGGTAATCTGATGTTTTCCGTTTTGGCTGTTCCAAGAAAAAATTTGAGCTGATCCAGAAATGTTATCACGTTCATGGAAGGTCTATAAAGAGCTGTGATTAATAATTTCTTTTTGTTAAGAGTATTGATTTGAATTTCTATTGCTTTACATTCATCAATGCTGATAATGTTAATCGCGTAATTTGAATTCTCCCTCATATACACAACAACACCATCGTTTTTATTGATATTGCCCTCGCTGTAAATAGTATCGTATCCACTTTTACTGAAAAAATTAATATCCTGAATCAACCAAGTTTCTGTTAGAATGATACAATCGTAACATACCTTTGTACAATGTCGTTTTCCGTTAGTTTTAGTGGTAACTCATCCATTTTGAATTACAATTTTAACCCTCCCATATATCTGAATGAAAATGATGATTATGAAGTTGGTCTGGTAAACTTTTACAGCTTTAATACAATTTCAAATGTTGATAAAATCAATAATAAGTTTCTTTTTGGGCGTACAATATGGTACGTTCTTGAAATACCGACTAGTGCTTATGAATTAAATGATCTGGTGAATCCTATACGAAAGTCAATGCAGGAACAAGAAAAAGATGCGATTCTAGACGTAATACCTAATGTCAACACATCTCATATATCTATTAAGAGTAATTACGGGATTTCCTTTATATATCCAGGATCCATTGGTCCACTTTTCGGGTTTGATAAGGTTATATACTAACACCTGATAAAACACATGTTTCTACATACCTTGTAAATATTTTAAAGGTGAACTCTATTGGTATTGATTGCAATATTGCTACAGGGTCTTATCTGAATGGTAAACCAGTTCATATCATACACCAATTTTTCCCATCTATTCCCAGCGGGTATAAAATAGTGGAAGCGCCACAAAATATCTTGTATTATCC
This sequence comes from Galeruca laticollis, assembly GCA_963921935.1. Taxonomy (NCBI): domain Eukaryota; kingdom Metazoa; phylum Arthropoda; class Insecta; order Coleoptera; family Chrysomelidae; genus Galeruca; species Galeruca laticollis. The sequence continues at coordinate 145,264,964 of OY998181.1, forward strand.
AGTCAGTGTCAAGACCATTAATAACATAACAATCAAAATTATTGATCAGAACGGTGATCTGGTGAATTTCGGAAAGCGTAATGGTGTTAAAATTTTGTCAATCGTATTCTGCCAAAAACTATAAAAGGTTGGTAAATAAAGACGGGAAGGTTAGTTTTCGTGTACTTTTCAAAACCAAAGCAAACATACGCTTTTTAAAAACGCTTGGTTCAAAGTATTAGTATAATGGAAGTATTACATGTTACTGGCGAACCTTTCAATGATACGACTATTGAGAAATATCAGTTCCTTGTGAGCTATGCGTATCATACTTAGAACATTATTCTTGAAGAAAAACATATTGTTTTCTAATGTTTGAAAAAGTATAAACAGATTTATATATATTTTTTATGAGCTACTTTCAGTGCTAATGTTGAAGACGAACCAGTTGCAACAAATAGTGTAACTGAAACTAACGAGAATTTCTCAATAAACTTGCAACGGTGGAGTGAAAAAGAAACCAAATTACTTATCGATTTGTATAAAACGAATTTCCAAAAATTAAGTAACAAAGAATTTAAAGCGAAGTCTATATACACTGAAATAGCTGCAAATTTTGAAAGGTTTACTACAGAACAAATTGAAAGAAAAAAAGTTATAAAAATGTTCTTGATCGTAATAAAAAAACAGGAAGAGGCAAAATAACATAGCCCTACTTTGATACACTTCACGACATACTTGGCACAAAACCTGAGAACATGCCATTAAGTGTGGCATCTAATAAGTTAGGGTTCGTTTCACATGAAGACAGTGAAAACAAAATATCAAAACAGCCTCAATTTCGTGAAGAAATGGCTAATAGACATAAAGAAAAAATGGAGAACCAGAGGGAGTTTCTAAATTTGTTTCGGGGTTGGATTGAAATGCCTGGACAAAAGCCATAGATTTTTTTAATTATGTATATATTTTTTAACTCCTTACACGTATTTTGTTGCGTTTTTTATTGAAATATTTATGTTTTTTTAAAGTAATTTATTATTTGTTTTGTTACATTTGGTTTAATTCTGAAATAAAACTAGGTTATAATTAAAAGTATTTTATTTACAAAATAGAATTAATATACACCCCAGAAAAATTATCGCATCACTCATTATTTTTTGAATATTTTAAATGTGTTGCCCGTTTTTCGAATTTTAATATTATTACGAATTAAAACACCAATAGATACGCCTTTTGCAACATTTATTTTATATCACTTTAATCTACAGAGGACAAAAAGTTTGATTTACCAAAACATAGAAAATATCAAAAAAATTGTACAAAACATCTATACAAAAAAATGAACGGTGCTTAAACTAAAACCAGCCAATGAATTTCTAATAGCATGTGTTGTCACCCCTCGCTCTAGTTACAGCTTCCATTCGTCTTGGAAGGCTTCTAAACAGGTTCTGGACGTATCCTTGCGGCATGTTTTCCCAGAAGTTTTGAAGATCATCTAGTGTTCTTATTGGTGCCGGATGCCCTCTACCTTTGCCTTTCTTGAAACGTCTTTTTAAACCTTTTCCTTCCAACTATCAGATGAACTGCTACTCCGAGATCAGGAGGCTAATATAACTACAACACTTTTCAAGTATTTTTATTCGTTTCGTTAGTTTTTGCTAATAACAACAATCACTTTTTAAATCGATTGTCAGTTGTCAGATATAATTATGTAAATAACAACTGCGTTTTTTTATGTGCCATTGGCGACTCCAACATGTCGGTGTAGCGGAGACTGGCGTCAGTCAACCAATGGCGAATAAATGATGTAAAAAAACATGACTATTATATTAATAAAAACCGTTTGAGCTCAGTTGTGCTAATTACTGTTACCATACCGTTATTTTCCACTGGTAATTCAACAATAATTACCTTATGACTTGTATAAATATTATAGACTTTATCTTAATATTCCAAATTATCAAATTATAATTATTATTTTGTGTAAAATAATTTCTAATTTGTGAATACATTGTTTATTCTATTGTAATATGTATAACTCCTCAAAGTATTGATGGTGTATGCTGTTAGGTGAACTAAAGTCTTATGTAACACTTCAAGATACTTCAAATTTATGAAATGTGATTGTCTTTCTCCTACATAGCAAAAGTATGTTTCAATATAAAATGATTGTTTGATGCTCATGTGTAAAAGGTTTCATGCAAATATCAGGTTTGTATGGATTTCTTTTGTTTGACCAACCAAATGTAGTACTACTTTTCCTTGCAAAAGATTTCAAAAAAATATTACATTTGATGGCTTTTCTCCTGCGTGAGTACGCAAATGTTTATTTAAACTACTTTTCACTGAAAAAGACTTGAAACACATAGTACATTTGAAAGGCTTTTCTCCTGTGTGAGTACGCAAATGTATAGTTAAATATCTTTTCTCTGCAAAAAATTTCAAACAAATGTTACATTTGAATGGTTTTTCCCCTGTGTGAGTACGCAAATGTTTAGTTAAACATGTTTTCTCTGCAAAATATTTCAAACAAATGTTACATTTGAATGGCTTTTCTTCTGTGTGAGTACGCAAATGTGAAGTTAAACTACTTTTAACTGAAAAAGATTTCAAACAAATGTTACATTTGAATGGCTTTTCTTTTGTGTGAGTACGCAAATGTTTATTTAAATTACTTTTCACTGAAAAAGATTTCAAACAAATGTTACATTTCAATGGTTTTTCACCTGTGTGAGTAAGCAAATGTGTATTTAAACTAGTTTTCTGTGAAAATGTTTTCGAACAAATGTTACATTTGAAAGGCTTTTCTCCTGTGTGAGTACGCAAATGTTTAGTTAAAGTACTTTTCTATGAAAAATATTTGAAACAAATGTTACATTTGAAAGGCTTTTCTCCTGTGTGAGTACGTAAATGTTTAGTTAAATATCTTTTCTCTGCAAAAGATTTCAAACAAATGTTACATTTGAATGGTTTTTCACCTGTGTGAGTAAGCAAATGTGTATTTAAACTACTTTTCTGTGAAAATGTTTTCGAACAAATGTTACATTTTGATGGCTTCTCTCCTGTGTGAGTACGCAAATGTGTAGTTAAATTATTTGTGACTGCAAAAGATTTCAAACAAATGTTACATTTAAAAGGCTTTTCTCCTGTGTGAGTACGCATATGTATAGTTAAAGTACTATTCTCTGAAAAATATTTGAAACAAAGGTTACATTTGAAAGGCTTTTCTCCTGTGTGAGTACGCAAATGTGTAGTTAAATTAAATTTGACTGCAAAAAATTTCAAACAAATGTTACATTTGAATGGCTTTTCTCCTGTGTGAGTACGCAAATGTGTAGTTAAATAGCTTTTCTTTGCAAAAAATTTCAAACAAATGTTACATTTGAAAGGCCTTTCTCCGATGTGAATTGATAAATCTGTATTAAAATAGCTTTTCTGTGAAAAAGTTTTCGAATAAATCTTACGTTTGTGAGCTTGCAAATGTCTGTGTGAATCACTTTTCTTCGATTTCTGATCTTCATCTATACTCAAATTGAAATTGGCATTGCAAACGATATCTTGCAACTCTGCTTTCAAATCGTATTCAACCATTTCATTTTTAACATCTTCATCAAGATTTCTGGGAATGGTAAGGTCAGTTCCTTGCCTTTTTCGGTAACTTGTATTTTCCTGGTGAAATTTCGTTTTATTTACTATTTTCTTCAGTTTCATATAATGATTTGTAGAAACGTGACAATTGAATGGCCTTTCTTCTGAGAGAATATGCAAATTTCCACTTGAATCATTTCCATTTAAACCGTCATCCATGCAAGGGTTTAAATTATCAGAAACATTGAACTGATATGTGGTTTTCTGCAACTCTGCTTTCAATTCATGTTCAACTATTTCAATTTCATCTTTTACACCAAGATTCCTTAAAATGCCAATGTCGATGATTCCAGTTTTAGTGCCACTTCTACTTTTATTGTGAAATTTAATATTATATAATTTGTTTCGTTTTATACAATGATGTGTTGAAAAGTGGCAAAAAAATTCTACTCGTTTCGTGTATAAATTTCCACAAAATACGCATATCATAATCCCATCATTAGCATTTCTTTTAATATATTTTTCATTTCTTAGCAGTCCTGTAACTGTTTAAGAAAATTGAAATTAGTTTTTCGAAACTTTAAAATTTGTATAAAATATATAAAAATCTACAAATTTTATCAACGTTACAAATGTGGTAACAATATTATTGGAAAAAGTATTTGAAGAGTATGTAAATCACTAATTTGTTATAAAATGAAGTTTGAAATTAATACAGTAAAAACTCGATGTAATAGTAATAGCATAATAATACTGTAGTAACAAAGTGCTTTAAGTTGCAGTGACGCATTTGCTTTGTTTACTTATTCTATTTTAGTGGGAAATGAGTGTACTCGCCCGCCGTAGAATGGTACGTATGACCTTCAGTTGACGCGCTAACTCCTCTCCCCTCTTCGTGTCTTTTGTCTCACTTGTAAGTCACCAGTCACCACTGGATTGTGTTTCAGTTGTGGCGAAAATACTGTCAATGTAGCGTTTATCTAGTGGGCTGTGAATTAGTGCCCCATTTGTTACGCGTTTTCCACTCGAATAAGCTTTATTGACTAATACTTTACACTAAGGTATTTGGTGCAGGTGTGTGTGTGTGTTACAGTGTCTTAACAAAATATCTTAAAAGCGTAAAAGTGTTGTTTTCGGATTTAACCAAAAAACTTGAAATTATAAATGCTTATGAAATAATGAAACTGCGACGAGGGTAGCGCTGATTTATGGTTTTGGGAGAACAGTAGTTAACGATATAAAACGTGATGCTGATAAAATAGAACATGTGTCAACAATGCAGAGCATGGAGGAGATGTTCAAACACGAAAGACAATGGAACCAGCGAAATTGATTAATTTGACACTGAAATGTACCAAGGGTTTAAACAAGCTAGAAGGCAGGGGATTTCACTTTCAGTGCCTATAGTAATGGCCAAGGCTGTTGAAATGAACAAAAAACGTGAGTGACTCGTCTTTTAAAGAAAGCAATGGATGGCTCGACATGTTTAAATTTCGTCATGGCATTCGCCAACTTGATGTTAGTGGAGGAAAATTCATCGCGGATAGCTCTATAATTGCGGACATCCAGGAACAATTTAAAGAAAAAATTCGCTGAATTGGATCTTATTGGGAGCAAGTTTACAATTATGATGAAACTGGGCTCAACTGGAAGACATTAGCATCACTCTCTGAAAAAGCTGCTCCAGGCTTCAAAGTATAAAAAGATAGCATCACTGCAATGGTTTGCGCAAATACCACCGGAAATCATAGGCTACCCCTACTTGTGATTGGAAAATCCAGAAAACCTCGAACATTATATTATTACGCCAGAAGAGTGCTTGGATGGATCAATAAATTTTTTCTGACTGGTTTCACACACAATTTGTACCTCAAGTCGCCACAGAAAGCGCTATTGCTATTAGACAATACCCCAGCGCACCCTACTTGTGAAATGAAAAGTGATGACTGGAACATAATATGTCTCTTCCTTCCAGCAAACACAACTTCACTTATAGTTAGGGTTTACACCTCTTTCCACCAGGGAATACGAGTTTTAGCCTACGACCTCCGGGTTACTAGATATTTTCTCCGGGAAAAATCGTATTTAACAAATGAAAAAATATATACACATAATTTTTTTATATTTGGGAGAAAATATAGATTTGGCAACGGTGCAGGCCGAGTCAGTATACTCTGTTACAGTTGCGCCGAGTCTGTTTGTACATCCTGTGACGCGAAAGCTGCGATTGCGGGTTTATTCTTATAGTCTTGCTGTTCCTTGGTTTGGGCAGATTCATGCTAAATTAACTGCAAGAGAGTTTAAGCTAGTTAAAGTAATACAGATTTATATTGTTTTGTTGATGCAGACTGGGGTGGCGACACACAAGATAGAAAGTTAGTCTCTGGTTACGTTTTTAAAGTCTTTAATAACACATTAATGTGGGAACTAAAAAGCAAACTTGTGTCTCGCTATCTACTACTGAAGCGGAATTAATTGCTCTTTGTGCAGCAGTATCTGATGGTTTGTGGTTAAAAAAGTTATTTCTAGATTTAGGCATTAATGTCAAGAATATTATGTTTTATGAAGACAACCACAAGGGTGCATAGCACTAATAAAGAATCGTAACAATAGACGAGTCAAGCATATTGATCTCAAGTTTAATTTTGTGTATGATTATTATAAAAATGGTATTATAGTTGTTATATATGTAAGTAGTGAGAACCAACAAGGTGACATGTTTACAAAAGGGTTGCCAATTACTTCATTTATAGAATTTAAAAATTTACTGGGTTTAAAAGATTTTAGTGAGGAAGGGTGTTAAGAGACACTAAAATCATGTTGGTGGCAGTCGAAGTAGTTCGATTGTCATTTCGTTTTCTTTTTCAAAATGAGCTAACATATAGTTGTCACAATTTGCAAGCATAGTATGTATTATTAAGTCAGTTGTATTTTATATTTCTACTAACATCCTTATAATAAATAAACATTAAACAAGAACAATTGTTTAATTCAAAAGTTTTGACAGTACTTTGCGTTTCTCTTTAACGAGTGTTAAAGAAAAAAGATAACTAGTCTACTTATAAAGTTTTCCCTCGTGACAACAGCGCAAAATAGTATCAGTATAGAAGTATCAGAGTGGTTGAGTGGACGGGAGGTTTCAAATTTTGAGAGATGACGTCAGCGTAAGTGTCACCGAAGAAGAAGGGGCTGATGAAGACGACTGTTCAAACCACGATGAGAAACATTCTATTAGCCACTCAGAGACTGAAACAATGCTGTCCAAGTGTATAGAATGGTTTGAAAGTCAAAAAGAGGCAAATGAAATGCGGATACTACTGCTCCAGAAAATACGAAATATTGCTGTGGTGAAAGCTAGAACATCAAAGAGGCAGAATGAAATAACTGACTATTTCCAAGCTACAAAAACTATTTCACCAGTAAGTTCATTATACTGTACATTTTTTGCCTCATTTGTAACTACTGTACATATGTTTTTACCATGTAATAAATAGTTTTATTTGCTATTATAATAATTTTTAATTTCTTTTCACTCTGAAATATATTCCATTACTGTAAGTGGTATCTTTCTATAATATAATTGATTGATGTTATGTTTTGGAGGAATAAAATAATGATTCCGTTATTCGCCTATCCTCTAAACCCAGGCTTTCTTACATTAAAATTAAAATATAAATAAAATAACGTGTGATGCCACTGGCGATAGATACAAGGTCGCAGCCAGCTTGTAATTTTTATCCGAACTATTCCAACGACTTCAGTGAGACAGAGGAGATGCTTATTCCTCTTCATGGTATGTACAACCAAGAAGGTGGTATCAGAATACGGGGGATTTTATGTCACTGATGGAGCCAGAGCTATTGTAGGAACTGAAATTGGATTTGCAGGACTTCTGAAACAAAACATCAAGTGATAAACTATATTGTTCACCAAAATACCCTATGTGGAAAATCCTTACGTCAAATGAATGTCATGAAAGTGATAGTTAAAATAACTAATATTATTAGAGGCGGAAACTGTGCGTTGACTCACATAAAATTTCGTGATTCATTGGTTAAGCACAGGAAACTGTTTGCAACGATTCTTTGTCCTACGCAAGGAAATTCGTATTTTCGTTAAAGCTGAAGTCAATTCAAACACTAGAGCTGAAAAATCAAATGGTAGATTTTGTAGCTGACCTTGCATTTTCAACAGACTTGACATCTCACCTTAAGGCAGGGACACAGCTGTACAACGGCTCTTCTTGATATTGTTGATGATATTGTCAAAGCTATCGATGATGGTAAATGTACTGTGCTTGTCCTTCTGGATTTTAGCAGAGCATTTGATACTATTGATTATAGTTTGCTTGATAATATTTTACACTATATAGGTTTTTCAGGAAGTGCTCGTTTATTAGTGAATAATTACTTAAGAGATAGAGAACAGAGTGTCTCTCTTGACGGGTCAATTTCACAGTTGCTGCCACTTCTGTCAGGAGTACCACAGGGGTCAATATTGGGTGCCACTCTATTCACAATTTACACATCTATATTCATTATTGCAGTAAACATTTATATGCTGACGATACGCAACTCTATTATACTTTTTCGCCTGATTCAGTGGTAGATGATTGTACTGTAATTAATCATGACCTAGACGCCTTTGTGGCTGCGGCTAAAGACCATTCACTCAATATTAACTCTAATAAGTCAAGAATCTTTTTATTTGGGACTAAATCTAATCGTCAGAAAGTTCGCGATAATATTAATGTGAAAATAAATAATGAGAATTTAATAATGGGCAAGGAAGCTAAAAACTTGGGAGTAATAATTGACGACGATCTAAAATTTGAAAAGCATATTAATAACCTCCAATACATAGCATTAAAAACAATTTATGGTGTCCGAAATTTTTTACCGTTTCAAGTAAAAAAGACATTGTGTGACTCATTAGTTTTGTCAATATTTAATTATGCTGACTTTCTATATGTTCCACACTTAAGTGTGCAATATAAAAAGAAAATTCAAAAAATGCAAAACTGCTGCATTCGGTTAATATTTAGCATACGTAAACGACGTACTATTTCTAACAAGTTGAAAGTAATACAGTGGTTGAATATGGATAATAGACGAATGTTACATTCTGCGTGTCTTTATAATAAACTAATTATGACAAAGAAACCATCATACTTATATAGGAAAATCTCCTCCTGGACGGACGTTCATAACATTAATATTAGAAATAAAGAGGTAATTACTGTACCTCCCTTTAAATTGGAAATTTCTCGACGGTCTTTTAGATATCAAATTGGCTTTGTTTATAACGGACTGCCAATGGAAATCAAATATCAGCATTTTAAAAAATTCAAAGAGTCTATTCAGAAATACTTGTTTGATTATCAGAATTAATTGGGTTCGGAATTGTGGGAGGAATTGATGGCCTTACGCATCAAAGTCCTAATGTAATATAATACAACTTGTGTTGTGGTATATATTATGTATGTGTAGTAGGTATACAAGGTTAAGTGGAAGAGCAAGTTTTACAGCGTTTTTTACGCAGTAAAGGTTGAACTTCGCCTTGCATCTCATATATTATAATTTATAATTTTGTTTATGTATATTAATAAAGACGATTATTATTATTAATATTAACAAATTGAATTTAAAGCTACAAGGGAAAAAACAGAATATTGCCAACTTACTTGGACACGTAAATGCATTTAAGAATAAAACAAAATTATTTCAATTTTTTCAAGTCATGAAGAGCATTTTTAAGAAATGAGGAAGTTTGAGGAAGTTTTAAATTTGCCTCAAATAAAATGCATTGACACAATTGCAGAATTCTAAAATAGATTTAACGACTTTAAAAAATCGAAAGAGAGATTTCAGTTTATACTCAGCAACTTAGAACTTCAGATGAGAAAGTAAGCAGATCGGGCATTCCACTGGAATTGTGTGATTTGAAATCATATCCTTTTTACCAAGTAAGAACCAAAACTGGATTCGACTTTTTCAAGTTGCTGCCAGAAGAACAATACTCTAACTTGAGAAACTTAGGAATTATACTTGGCTCAATGTTGGGAAGCATGTATATTTGTGAAAGCAGCTTTTTCAACATGATAAAGTCAAAATTTAGATGTTCTCTTTCTGATAAGTAACTTACTCAGTTGTTTTGTTCATCCACAACAAATATCAAAGTTAATATTGATGCATTAGTTGGTGAATACCAACATCCCCAAAGTTCCCACTAATTTTTTTGTAATTTCATATTTTTGGAATAAATTAAAATAATAATACAATAGCGTGTTTTCTTTGTATACATATACCGTACCTATTAAAACTCACTTATGAAGTTGCATATAAAGTATTTTATAATGCGGCCCTCCAAACCACATTTTTTTTCAAAACGGCCCTTAAGCCACTTGAAGTTGGTCATCTCTGCTCTAAACCGTCGCGACCACGGTCCCGACGATGATGATCAATCGAGTTTTTACTGTATACCAATTGAGAAAACATTATTGCAATTTTTGAGCATTATAGAATTTAAACTAAATAAAATTTTTAACACATCTTGAATAAGATAGTTTAAGATGGATTTAGCCAACACAATGCATAATTATTGAAAGTTCACATTCCAATAGATACGTTTATCCAGCTAATAGTGGATAGTATGTAATTTAACGCTTAGTGTGTAATTAATAAAGTTACCAAATTTTAACTTTATGCATTATGATTGTACACAAAACACTAGAACCCAAGCGCCAACTTATTGATTTTTGTAAAATTTGATATTGGAAAGGTTTCCGCCCAGTTTTATGTTAGGATAACACTGTATATAATGGTAAGATTCATCTATTTGTGGGTTATCTGTGGTTAGAATATGGGATAACATTTATATATATATATATATATATATATATATATATATATATATATATGAATTATAGTAAGTACATGTGTTGTCTACAATCATAATGCATACATAAAGTTGAAAGCTGTCAACTTTATGATCAAGCACTATACACTAAATTATGTACTATGCACTATGAGCTGGGTAAATGTGTCTATTGAAATGTTGAAATGTTAATAGCGTTTTCGATTTACCTGCACTCTGCAAGTTCAGTTTGCCCTAAAATTACGTCACAAAACTCAGCGAGGGCATGCTAGTTCACATGATTGCACTAGAAAGTGCAATTTAAATAGAACACCCGTGCAACTGCTAGTGCAGTGTTTCTAACCCAACTTTCGGCCAAAAAGCCGAAAACAAACAGCAGGAAAGCAAGGAGCGAGAACATGAACAGCACTATGAAAAAAAAATATTTTATAATACATGAAACATACAAATTAACTCTTCAAGTAGATAGAAAACACTTTAAGAAAAAATTTTCCAACGAAAAACGGTACACTTACTTCTTCATGTGAATATTTCCTTATCACATTAGTAAAATCGAGTATCTTCATCTTTTCTTTAGGATTCATAAGAAATATTTCTTTATCCGAACAACTAACTGAAGATGAAAGTAATGCGGTAGTGATGCTAATTCGAATTTTTCTATATTTGGCGCCATTTAAAACTGAACTGAACGGACTGCACCGTCTTTCGTTTCAGTGCAAATAAAATTGAACTGAGGGCGCACTCGGCCAGTGCCGCTTGTAAATGGAAAACGTGAAACTGGATGAGTGCAAGTTTGAAAACCATAATCGAACACAACTTTTGAACTGAGTGCGCACTCAGTTCAGCCAGGGCAGGTAAATCGAAAACGCTATTAGTTTCAATAATTATGTACTATGAACTACAAATTGTCGATTATGCACTATTAGCTGGCTAAAAGTACTTTTTGTCAGAATTACACATTATTCATTATCAATTGAGAATTATGAATGAAAATTATCGATTAAGCACTATTAGCTGGTTAAACCCACCTTTCGACAAACAGTTATATAGCTAATCTTTCTAGATGTGGCATTCAACTTATAGTATAAAAGATTAAATATTGAAGGATTAATGATGAAATATCATTAGATTCTGTATTCAAATATTATACTGTATTGTTTTTCTTGCTTATATGAAAATGTTGATGACATTTTGATTCTCTAAGTTAAATGAAAAATTTAAACCTTGTCACGAAGAAATCGTTTTCTCTTGCTCTACATTATTAAAAAAACATTAAATATAGTTATGCCTATTAATGCCAAAGATCTTTAGCATATATATGCTAATACAAACGATAAATTCGTCCAACTCACCTTTTGATGTAATTTGCTTTCTGAAATCAACAAGCTTATCACATATTTCAACTGTATTGGAGTCTTCATTAATTTCTTGTTTGAATGGATGAATTCTATTCTCTGTTCCACTTACATTCTGAATTTGTAACGAAGGCACTTCGTTAATTATTAATTCTTGTTTAACATCCATATTCCACATCGTGGAGATCGATTTCTTCCTTTACATTTTGGATGTCAATTTCTTCTTTAATAACACATTGCTCTATTTCCATTATCTGGTTATATCAACCTTAGAGTAGTTATATGATCTGTGATATCAACTTAACAAGTAAAAAAATTGTTATTGTTCAAAGACAGTCTGTCACACTTTACGGACGTGTCCGTTTTCTATGGCAAGAATCAACAACATAGAGAAAGTAATAAGAGAACATGATACAATTGTTGTATCATAACAAGAGAGTGTTCGTTCCCGTACAAACAGCATCGCGTCGATCTGAGCGCACCCCTTCTGTATCTGTAAAAGTTTGAAGGGTGGGTGACCCCACAGCACTTAGGCCACAATTGGCCCATTGTGCATCCTTCTGAGGTTCAAAACTTCCTTCTAGCTCGTCATCCAGCCCACTTCCTTGAAGTAGGCGATAATGTCGCCTGAATTAAGTTCCCTCATATTGGCGTATGTTAGCCTGTGCTCGCCAAATACTTGAAACCTAAAATGAGAGAGTGTGACATTCGCAAAGAATGTGTTCGACAGTCTCATCTTCTTGTTCACATCCTCTACAAAGTGGTGTGTTAGATAGACCCAGTCTGTCATAGTCACATATTTTTTAGCTACTTTGCTATCCGGATACTGTAGCAGTTCCTTGGCAAGCCTGCAGCCTTCTGCGTAGTCCCATCTACCCTTAAACTTATTAAGGGAGTGTTCCTTTAATAGGTCGGCCGTCGCTAACGCCGATAGACCAATGAAAGTGCCAGGTCCCAAGAGTATTTGGGAGGCTGCCTTCCTGGCTAGCGAGTCAGCAATACGGTTTCCTTTCGATTTCTCATGGCCCTTGATCCAGCCTAAAGTGACCGTGTTGTTGTTACAGGCTTCGATTAAGGCCATGTGACATTCTAGTACTAGGCCTGATGTAATACGTGGTCTGTTCAGGTCTAGTAGTGTTTGTCTACTGTCCGTAAGGATGTATATAATATTACCTGTCGTTTTCCTTTTGGTAATCTCTTTTGCAGCGATGCAGTGAGCTCTGTTTGAGCAACACTTGCATTGAAGCCCATTGCCCATTTTATGTTTAGATTCAGGGATCTGCAAAAAATACCACATCCTGAGCCCACATTGGATTTAGACACATCTGTGAAGATGCGGATTGCGCCTTCTTCCAATAGGTCTTGTGCGTTGTTTTTAAAGATTACCTTGTAGGGCCTGTTGAAGGCATATCGCGGTGGAATCGAGTCCGTATTGGCCTGCAGCAGTGGGATCTCCCTGAGGGCCTCATGCCACAAGTTACGTCTCAGTTTACTGGATCCTACATCAGGTTGTATACCAGTAGAGCGTAGACGTGTCATGGTCATCAAAAAAACCTCCTGGATGTATATGTCAAGGGGAGTGACACCGAGGATTACCTCCATAGCTCTTGTTGGTGTGGTTCTCATGTCTCCTGTTGTGTTGAGGCATGCTGTTCTTTGGATTTGGTCCAGTTTACAGACAACTGTCAGCTGGTTTGCTTCACCTCCCCAGCAATCGCGCCGTACGTTAGCATAGGTCTGATGACGGCAGTGTAGATCCAGGCAGCAACCATAGGTGACATTCCCCAGGTGCGGCCGATGGTTCTACGACACTGCTCATAAGAAATATATGCCTTTTTAACTCTCTTTTCTAAGTGAGAGTTCCACGTTAACTTACTGTCAAAGGTGAACCCTAAATATTTCACCTCTGAAGAGAAATTAAGTTTGGTATCTAGGAGCTTTGGGGCTTGATGTTTTGCAAGCTTCCTTTTTTTCGTGAAAAGAACCATCTCCGTCTTTTTTGGATTTATTGACAGCGAATGGTCTCTGCACCATTGTTCTATGATATTGAGGGCCTCCAGCATTAAAGCGCAGAGTGTCTCCTCGAATCTTCCTGTTAGCAGAATCACTAGGTCATCTGCGTATGCTATTGTGTAGAAGTTGCTATCATTGAGGTGGCTGGCCAAGGAGTCTAAGACCATGTTCCACAGTAGTGGCGAGAGCACCCCTCCCCGTGGACAACCTTTTACAACCAAGCCTCTGATGGTTACATCATCCACACTGATTTTTATTGCTCTTTTTGAGAGCATGTTATATATCCAGCCATTTATAGTTTGGGGAATATTCTTGTTAAAAAGTGCATTTGTTATTTTAGGAAAAGTGGTTCTATCAAATGTGCCTTCTATGTCTATGAATACACCGGGGTAGTGATTCTCCTCATCTTCCCAGGCCGCCGTATTTGTGGTTCTGGAGTCAGGGAAGTGAGTTGACATCAATAATTGAAGACTTTCCTTTAGGTTGGCAGTTTTAGTGCCATCCTCTCTGGTTAGTATACCGATATGACGGTGGGGATCTTTTGAGAGGGGTTTTTGGAGTCTAGCTGCTTGGGGGAAATCCTCGATTTCCTCGCAGTAGATTCTCCATGCCTCTCTTTGTTTTTGTCTAGTGACTGTTTTATACTCCTTGAGGTGAGACTTGTATGAGTTACAATCCTCTTTAAGTCTGGTTCTTTTAGCCTCATTAAAAGATTTCCTCGCCGTTCCCCTGAGCTGGTTAATCCCATGGCACCACCACGAAGTGGAAGCTCCATCGAGATCGACCCGCCTAAGTGGGCAAGACATCTTGTAAGCATTAATGATGGAGTTTTGAATTGTTTCATAATAACTTTCCAACCCTGCTTTATTTTTAGGCAACACATCATCGACTCCTCGCAGATACCCTTTCAAACAGTGGACATATTTTGTCCTATCCGTTTTCCTGGGGTCACGAGTCATTGTAGAGGTTGTGAGCGCTAGTTTTATTTCGAATTTTATCCAGAGGTGGTCAGACATTGAAATGTCGTCGGATACATGCCAGCCGGAGATTGTATTCGAAGTGTTTATAGTAGATAGGGTAATATCTATTCGCGTTTGACTACGAGAGTTAATAAAAGTTGGTTCAGTACCTCTATTTAGAATACAAAGATTCTTGTTAGTTATATAATCATAAAAAGCCTTACCTCTAGTGTTAATATCTTTGCTGCCCCAGCTTACGTGGTGGGACTCTGAATCGCAGCTCATTACCAGTTTAAGCTTCTGGGTGAGACAGTGTTCCACAAGGTACTCCAACTCCTTAAATGGGGGTTGTTTAGCTGCGTCTGAGGGGAGGTGTGCGGATGCCAGTATTAACATTTTCTTTTGACCTTTCTGTGCATATTCAACCTTCACTACCGTTAGGTCGGAGGACGAAAAATGCGTCAGTGGGTAAGTCTTAAAATTTTTAGGGACGTATATGGCCGTCCTAGGTTGCTGATTGCTTGGGAAGCTGAAAATTAAACCTTTTGGATTATTTAGACCCATGATTTTGGTTTGTCTTATCCAGGGTTCTTGGATAAGTGCTATTGTGCCCTGCATCACATCCAGGTGGCGTCATAGTGTTGCCGAAGCCACCTTGTGTTGAAGGTTACACTGTATGAATCTTACCTTTTCATTGTCCATCTCTGCTTGATGGTGGTGAGATGGGTATTTCGTTTAGGTCATCTCCACTTCATCACTTGGAGGTGTGTTGACGTCGCCTGTATTCTGGCTTAGAGCTGTTAGTTCTGCCAGGAGACTGTCGGTCGCCATATTGGAGGATAGTTCGACAGTCTCCGCAGAAGCAACAGCTCCTTGGAGTTCCTCGGATGGGAGAGGGGGATCCGTGCTCGATCCCCTCTGTTCCGGGTCCAGTTTCTTTGTTTTAACAATCAATGAGGTGAACGCGTAGCTCATCCTCATTGATCGTTTTTTTAGGACTCCCATTTCCTCGTCTCTTATGCCAAAAACGAATAGGTGTCTTTTGGGATTGACCTTCGCTTCGTGGTGGAAGGAAAACCATGCATCCATCCGAAGGTCTGGGTTTTGTTTGTCCAGCCGGAGCAGCACATCATCTTTGTCATCTAGGTCAGAGTGAGCTTCGCTAGGGACCTAGAGGGTGGCTTTTGTCAGCTGGGGGAGGTTGTCAACGTGTATCACGTCGAGCTTAGCCTCTTTCCACGGTTTCAGTTTTTAAACTGTATTCCTTAGCCACTCTAGCGTTTCGTCATTATCGCAGGTGACTCTGATTATTTCGCCAGAGTGCGACCATGACCTAAAAGTATTTGGCTTTTTCTGACTGCCGGAGGCGGACATAAGGGTTACGTCCAAAGCCTCCATTAGTTGTCTTTTGATACAGTCTCCATTATCGGTAGATATTTTACCGTATGGATTAGCCTTATATATAATAGCTACCCGTAAGTGGCTGGTAGCTGCTTCGCTGTAGCTCTTGGCTTTAGCATCCAACCGTATCTTCTTTCCTCTGGAAGAGTTTTCCTCTGAGGTATTGGAGCGGATACGCTTCTTTTCTTGGGGGGCGACGCGTTCCGGGCCTCTTTTGGAGGAGGAACTGCTATCGCCACCCTTGCATTTTTGGCCGCTGGTGCCCGGTTTAGAAAGGGAGGGGCGAGTGGAGCTGGTGGTGTCTGTATAGACGCCAGCCTGTTGCCTCGCTTTCCTCCTCTTTGCCTCAGCACCGCAGATTCTTTTGCCTCGACGGTGCTTTGGTATTGGAGGTGTGCGTTCTCGCTCATCCTCCGGTTTTTTTGTTTTTGTTGGTCTATTCTGATCCCACGAGTAGCTAGGGAAATGTTCGTCATCTCTCGCAGAGCCCCGCATGCCAGGAAAAGGCTGTTTTCAAGGGAGTGTCGCATGGTACCCCCAGGGGGACGTTCGCGGTCGCATTCCCTGCGGTCATTCAGCCATCGGCACGTTCCTCACACCTTAGCTTTGGTTGTTGGAGTGTTATTTGGTTGGTCAATACTGCTGTCACTGATGATCAACAGCGTTAACGTATCCAGCGGTGCCACGAGGAGGCAGACACTCGATGGTTGCATTTCTCCAATGAAATGCAGAAAGCTACCCACAAGCAGACAAGCTAATAGGCAAACCAACTACAAAGCGATGGCCAACTTACAACCAACCCCGCTGAACGTACCGTTTGTGGGGTGCCGAACTATTTATTACAGGCGGGATATTTAAATTTGGTAGTTTGGATAATGGGTAGGTACATTTTACAGCTTGTTTTAAAATTGTTTATTATATAATTCCAAAAAATAGAATTATATTTCATTTTTTGTAATGAAATAATTATAATAAACAATTTTGACACAAATAATTTAGATAAATAAGAACACAGCAAACATTTAAATGGTTTATTAACCTGCATTTTTGTTCAAACTTCTACCAGTTATCAGCCAAGCTTCCTTCAATTGACAAAGGATCTGGAGGTTTAAAGTATGATTCCATTGCTACTGGATACTCTTAAAACTCGCCCAATTTACTTTTTCAAAACTCGACAGCGGTTGTAAGCAAAAAAAATGTCAAGAATTTTTACAGTCACGTGAGCTTTTTGCTTTATTATGAAAGGTGTACTTACTAGTTATTCTCACGAATATAATACTAGAGTTTCGAACTATCTCACAAGAACTAGAGTGTATTTATATGCAATGAATGGTACTAATCCAGCAGATACCAATTTGCTTGCTACGCACAAACACTTTTCATTTTCAATCGAGCTTTTCTAGGACGTTTTTCCAGAGCTCTGCAATCAAGTTTTTTACACCTGACACCATGTAACATGTACCGATCCGAGCGGATATAAAATAAATATCAAATAAGTTCTAGTAACACTGCTTTTATTCATTGAAGTGAAAGTAAAACATCAAAATTGACAAGCTGACAAAAACTAATAGATCACATATTAGACTAAAGAACTATAACTACGTTTAGTACACAGGTGGTAGTACAAGCAAGAATTTAGAAATATGAGGTATTAACTTACAGGCACAAGTATCTATATAATACACACCATACCCAGAGAGTTCTTTTGCAAAGCGTTAATTTTTTTCAGTAATATTTTCTACATGAACTAAAAGTGGTAAATATGATAACAAAGTCATGCAGTATTGAAAGAAATTTAACGACTTCTCTGTACATAAATCAGAAGTATTTTATCATCATATTCTTTGAAGGAAGTGAAACTATGGTGAACAACTAAAATATCTGTCTGCAAATTAGCCTCATATTTTTCGTAATTAAAAGTTGTGTGAAACCAGAAACATAGCTTATTGTTTGAGTATCAACATTTGAATAATGTTATATATATCTAAAAACGAGAATTCATTTTTTTCCAATTCATTAATAGTTTTACAAGTGAATGGTTTTGGTTAATTATGAAAATTTTAAAAAGACTTTTAAGTTATCTAATAAATTACATTATCTGCTTCACAATTTGTGTTGTAGTTCTCGACTATCAATGTCATAAAAAATAAGGTTTCTTTTTACAGACAATACTGTACTTTAAAAAGCTTGGATATTATTGCCATGTGGCGGTGTATGATGTAAGGACTGAAAAGGTGAAGTAAATTTACGTCTTTTGCGACATGTACTTGTACGTGGATCATCATCAAAATGATCTTCATACAACCTTTGATTATTTTAGAGGTATAAAGAAGTTCTAAAATGTTGTATCACTGATCTCTTTGATTAATGTCAGATGAAAATTTGAAAAATGTTTTGTTCTTAAACCCAAATTACGAAATGGCCAAAAATATTTACTATTAACAACTTTTTGCAATACAACTATGACGAATTATACCTGGTACCTAATGACATTTTAAAGGTTCACTTACTTTTAGTTACTTTATTAAAACGGAAAACCTAAATAAATTTTAAACAACTATACTAATTTTACCCATCCTCAGGCTCCATCCACATGGGTACGTGATCACGGATATCCGTATCCGTTAAACGTATTATGTCCAAGGGGTTGAAAAAGAAAACTGTGTGGCAACGATCAAGTCAAAGCCACAATATCCACATTTGAACTGCGTTTGTTCAGACGACATCGTAAAACGCAAACTAAAAACGTTCCAAACCCCAAAAACAAAACCGCCAAAATAAATTTAAAAAATGTAAACATAACGGACAAAAAACACGTACTGAAGTTGAAATTAACTAACTTCTCTCCGTGATGACAGTCACGGACGTACGTAAAACCATCCAGCACTCTGATTGGTTGGTAGGTAGTCACGTAGTTACAACGGATCCGTGACCACGTACTCATGTGGATGCACACTAAAGGTGGATTTCCGTAGATCCGTCATACGATGTTCGATTGTTAGTCGTATCACGTCGTATCGGATGAATTTAAATGCCAATTTCCATTGCTTGGAAACAATCGTATGATTTAGTAACAAAAATAGTGACAAATCAATTTAAGTTTGGTAACTTGAATGACAAGTGACAGGGATATAAGTCATTGTCGACAGTTTTTTGTTTTTTCATTTTAATGATTTTAACTAGTTTGTGTTTGGTCATCCTCATTACATTTGTTTATTTGAGAAAAATGGATTCACAATCATTCATCGATGATGACTACTGCTTATTTTACTATTTTAAATGAAACTTTCACTGTTTCTAGGTAATTCCACAATATATTGAAAAAGTTTCATTTAAAACAATAAAATGAGTAGATTCCACGAAGTAAGGGCCGAGGCAGTTATTTTTTTACTGCTTAATAAATATAAACCTAGTCAATACTAATGTTTCTGCAGGAGCAATAGGTTCTCTAAGATGATGCATTTTTGCAAGTGATTGTCCTACTATACTTAGTAATTTGTTGAATGTGTTACAGGTCATTCTTAAATAATTCACATATTTTTTATTATCACATAATCGCATTTCTTCAACCAAATTATGAAATGCCCCTTGAGATTTTCTTTTTTTGTAAAGATCTCTTATCCAAAATCTTGATGGATTTCTTTTTTTCCTCCTATTACTCAACACAATTGCAATTAACAGCAAACTGTTCGTTGCTTTTAATTGTCTTTCATTATTATTATTATTAATTCTGAAATAATTTACCAGAAATAGCAGATCATGAAAAAGTTTGGTTAAATCAGATCCGATGACGGATAAAAGTTGAACATTTTTCAACTTTTTCCGATGACGGACGTAAGTTAAAACTTTCGGACAAATATTTGGCGGCTTGTCAATTTTGAATTTTTCCACCAATCACAAAACTTTCGGATGATCGTATCGTCGGATGACGGATCTGTGGAAATCCGCCTTTAGAACTTGCAACCATAACCATATTTATAGTAATTTTCATTTTTGACTCTTTACTTTGACAAACACAAGCCGTATTCGCACAAACCAATGTAAGATTGATTTTGTATATTTTCATTTTTAATGACTTAAAAGTTAATATACAAGGATGTTTCATAATATTTATCTACATTAAAGGCAATACGTTGAAATGTATTGTCATATATTAGTATATTACGTAACGTGTCTTGTAAGAAGCACTTTACGCACGAACGGAAAAGTTACTACGAAGCCGCGTAGCGGCGAGTGCGTAATTCCGTAAGTGCGTAAAATGCGTTACAACACGAGTTACGTACTATACTTTACCTACGACCCACTTGTACTTGTGTTTATAATATTATTAAGGTATTTAAAGTACAAGTAAAAACTTACATCCTCGATGCCCAGCCAAGTTTTATAAAAGTCGCTCCTCGATGCCCAGCCAAGCATCTTAGAAGTGCACCCTCGATGCCCAGCCAAGTTTCGTAAAAGTCCGTCCTAAGTAGTATTTATTATTTTTATTAAAAATGTATGTAGAATTACCGGAATTGCATAAAATAGCGTATACCACCTCTCGACTAAAGTGACAATAATCCCTTAGGTTGATTACTTCCCTCAGGAATCACCACCCGCGGGATTAAATGGGCCACTTTAGCCGCTTGGTGTAAAATATACTATTGTTTACTAATATGAGATACATTCACACAGCTAAAAGATGCGGATTGAATGAAATGGAACCAATTATCATAAAATTCCAAATAACTCTTAGTATTAAATGCAATCTCATATCTAATAAATGTTATCTACAATTTATATATAGAATAAAATTCAACGTCAATAAGTAATACGCGCTATTAGTGGTGACGTCATAATCTTAGGTTATGTCAATTTTGTATCCAAACAAACATAACTAGCCATTTAGATATCATTGATGTAATTTTGGACCAGAGATTATTCCCTTATATTTTGAATATAACTGCTGATTTAGGCATTTAGATATACACTAAGACTTTTACAAAGAGATATATTCGATTCCAGCCAAAATAGGTATGTATAACAATATAATTTTAATAAAAGTTATCTAACCTAAAGATCCTTATTATAAACTTATGAAATACAATTGTTTTAATTCTTTTTGTATTATCTAATTTTAGGTTTCTTCACATAAAGAATAATGGTACTGTCCTGGCCACTAGGCTGTAAGCATTATAATGTCAGAGAGAACTGTAAGTTTGATAGATTTCCAAAGGATCCAAAAGTAAGAGGCATATGGATGAAGCTGACAAGGTATTTTGTGTGTTTATACAATATTTGTAGAAAAATAGAAACAGATCCCGGATCTTTTTGTGTAGCTGTCATTCTACGGACGGAGAAAAGAAAATTAGCCAACAATTTTTTTGTACATGATCAATCTTTGCAAAGAAGGTAGAAGCAAACTTGTACGTGTTCATTATATGTTTGATTTTGTACTGTATATATCGATCTCCCTATAACATATACATTATTATTTGTCATTACACATCTTTCGCTTTACATTTTTTATAAGTTACTTTGTATGATTTTTTAAACGTTTGCTATTTTAAATTGAAATTCCACATTGTACCTTACTTTCCTCTTTCTATAAACTGTAAACCATTGAATTACAAGTAAATATTTCTCTGTGTAATAAAGAAATTTGGAAACGTTTTTGTTTATATTATTTGTTTTTTGATAAAATTGAATACGTTTACACATGTAGTTGAAAAAAGAGCCTACAAATCAAATAAAATTTGAAAGCAACCAACAGAAACTCTGAACCTCGTACAAATATGATTTGATTTAGGATAAGTTGTGACATGATGACATGAGTTTTCAGACTAAATGGCATATTTTCAATCATGTAAATTTGCAACGTTTCCTCAATTTAATTTTCTTAGCACAAAACAAATCAAAATTTATAATTATGAAAACATTTTATTATGTTAATATAAATGGTACAAATTTGTAAAGGTAGAATGTTATTAAAACATGTAAATTTTTCTTCCATTCTTGATGACGAGCAATTCCCACAATAATGTCACTTGGTATCCATAATATTAAATAGCACATGTCCTCTCATGCAATATATGTAATTCACCTTGTATCTGGTGATAGTAGTTATATTTTTCAATTATCACTAATATATTTTCATCAAAATAAATTATATAATTCCTGTCTCTTGAGAGTGGTTTTAATTTTTCATCATTCGGATACTTGAAAGGACACTTCACTTCAATTAAGCATTTTTCAAGAGAATGTTGAAACATGTTTTGATGACAATAGAACAAGCAATCACTATTATTTATCTTATATTTTCACATTAATCAAATAATCCAGTAAATATAACCTCAAATATAGCTTTTAAAATCAAAAATACGAATTGCGGGATAACTTACATTATCAAAACTATTATTTTTTATATTCAGTAGACAAGATTACTTACTTTTCCACAATATTCCTTTCAAAAACACGTATGAAACGCTTAAATAATCAAAAATCTACACTCAAATGGAAATTCCTATGGCAACAACTTTTGTTTGGATAGTTTCAAATTGTGACGTCACACTTTTGAATAAAATGGCTACGTCTATTGACAGTTGCTATGGAAGCCGTGCGATTCACTTTACAGCCGTGCGTTTTGCTTTACCGTGCGTAATACATTACTTACTTACTTACTTACATTGATTGCCGACTGTGTGTTTTTCACTACTTACAGGGGTGGTCGTAGGTAATAGTATATTACGTAACGATTGTTGTAAGAAGCATTTTACGCACGAACGGAAAAGTTACGCACGAAGCATATCAATAATGTGAGCGTTCTTTTTGTTTAACTCACTTTAAAGTGAGCTGAGATTTTTCCTCCCCCTTCACCGATATTGAATGTGTTGTAAGTGGGAATCAGTTGGACTTGAGTCGGAAATAAAGTGGAGGGGATGAACAAATATTTGATTTGCTTGGGTTATTTGTATTTTAACCAAGGTTATCTATAGTTTTAACCATTGACATATAAACACACATAATCTATTTTTCTTTTGTTACAAATTATGGATACAATTGGTGCATTCTTTTTGACTGAGATCTCAGATCACTTCAGTTAAGGTGATCTGAGGTAAAGTGATGTGAGTAAGCACCAAAAAGAACGACATCTCAATTGAAGCGCGCGATCTATCGATAGATTTAAACTATACGACAGATTCGTATCAGCATCTAATAATGTTAACCCTGCAGTGGTAGCGCCCATATGTCATACAATTTTGATAGCGCCGGGTCTAATAGACCCGACATTGATATCATGTGTACTTCCTAAAAATACAGTACTATATTTTTTACTTTTTTTTATAATTTCTTTGATAATAACTCTTTATATGCCCCCATAATTTCGTTATTCAAATCAAGTTTTGTATTTATTTAAAAATAAAATTTGTCAACCTCTCATTTTCAATCTCAGAAACCATTTTTTTTTCTGTTGAAGATTTATTTCGGAAAAAGGGGGATAAGGTCAAATTATATTGAAGAAGTGTGTTGATTAATAATGAAATATACTGAAGAAAAATAAAAATTTATTCAGTTGGAACACTTTTCGCAGTAAATATTCACGTGTTTGAGACATAGAAAAATGTGGCACTTTTTACAATAGTACTTCCATTTATTATCATTTTTACATTTGACACATCGTTTTTTTGTACCTTCGGGCACTTCATGCAATTCTTCTGTATTTGCTGTTTCCCTGCGTCTTTTTTTGACATCGTTGGACACGTTTTCAGCTCTTGACCTTCTTTTCAGATGTTCATCTAATAAAGATAGGGTGACAGTTTTTAGAAATTTTCTGCGCTTCAAGTTTGAATCAGGATTATTGATACTATATATTACCTGAGCATTTATTCCTCCTACATTTAGAATGGAATAGAATATTACCATTGGCCATCTTCTAGTATTACGTGCTACATTATACCTGGAACACAGTTGGTCTACTGTATCGACTCCACCTTTTGTTGAATTATAAAAAGTTATAATTTCGGGTTTGTTGTCATTGCCAGTTGATTTGTCTATAATATCGTCGTGATGTAAACTAGAAGCAAGTAAAACGTTTTTGTTTGGTTTCGGGACATAGGAAACTAAAGTCATGTCTTTCTGAAAAGCAAACATACTTGAAGCTACAGGTCTGAGCTTGGTATTTTTGAATTGCAAGGGGAGTCCACGACGGTTTTTTCTTATCGTACCTACATATGTTAGATTATGATTTTTCAGAAGAGTTTGTATTAGAGGAAATGTTGTGAACCAATTATCACAGGTAAGATTCCTTGCCATTCCAGATATGGGAGATATCAACCGTTCGACTAAACTTTTTGCATCCGTTTTCACATTATACGGTCCATCAGGTTGTTGACCAACATACACCTCTAGATTTTTCGTATAAAACATCTTTGAATCCACTAATGCGAATATTTTCAATCCATATTTATTTGGCTTCTTCGGCAAGTATTGTCTGAATCCACATCTACCTCTAAAGGCCTCTAATTTTTCATCAATTGTCACACATGTTTCAACTGTATAATGCATCTTACAATTATTGACAAATTTATCGAAAACATATCTTATTGGAGCCAGTTTATCTAGTGATTTTCTATAATCTCGGGTTTCCCAATCATCGAATCTCAGCATTCTAAGGAGAAAACGAAATCTACCCAGAGACATTGTCAACCAAAACATTTCTACTCCACAACCTTTTCTGTCCCACAATTCTTCAAGATTTAATCTGGCTCCCTTCAAACATCCTGCTAGATATAAAAGTCCCAGAAGAGCTTTTATTTCGATTATATCCGTAGGTCGTGCTGATCTCTCTCTTTCATAGTTTGGGGCCATTTTTACAATATACTTATTGGTATAATCAACTATTGTCTCTAGAATGTCTTCAGAAAAAAACAATTCCCAACACTCTATAGCAGATTTTGCTTGTTTTGCAGCTTGCGTAACACCAGGTAAACGTAAAATTATATTTTCTCTACGAGTTTTCTGCCTTTTGGATTGTAATGAGTGTTTCCACCAAACTGTTCCATCTGGAGCTGTGAAAGTGGGTAACCGATGACTTCTGGATTCGAAATTATTTTCGTCATCAGAATCAGAAGAAGATGCATCTTGTTCTGTATCAGATGCTTCTGATTGTACTTCCACGTTATCTTCTTCATCTGAATCTTGTGAATCAATTTCAATGTTGTCATCAGATGGAACTTCTTCAAACAAACGCAGAAGTCTTCTTTGTTCAGCCTCGTAATTCATCATCTATAATGGAGAACGAATGGTAAAAAAGTACTATCCACATACACTAGAAGTCTCAAAATAATAGAAATTCAAAAAAGTACTTACAATTGAAACTATTGCACTTTTGGTAGCGCCGGGTTTCGTGGACCCGAATGAATTATTTACGATAAATTCAAAAGCCGTATAACCTTCCTCTAGCGACGATAAGTTACTACTAACCAATTCAGGAAGATAGCTGGAATATAAAATTAAAATACCGGCGCACCTCCGAAGGTCACGTGGTTGACGTGCTGTTCGGGTCTGGGAGACCCGCCGCTACCACTGCAGGGTTAATTAACGTATCCATAATTTGTAACAAAAGAAAAATAGATTGTGTGTGTTTATTATATATATGTCAATAGTTAAAACTATAGATAACCTTGGTTAAAACTACATATAAACCAGGCAAATCAAATATTTCTTCATCCCCTTCAGTTTATTTCCGACTCAATTCCAACTGATACCCCTTACAACACATTCAGCATCGGTGAAGGGGGAGGAAAAAAATCAGTTCACTTAAAGTGAGTAACACAAAAAGAACGCTCACAGTACTGATGTGAGTTGAGATCTGTCAAAAAGAACGCACCTATGAACATTTATTATTATGTTTTGTTTCTTTTTCACGCATGAGTCGACCATGGAGTCGACAGACCGCGAGGAGGTAATTGCAGGAATGCATACCAACGTGGCCGGTTCTACGTTGATGAATCAAATATAAATGACTAAATGTCAAACCACAGTGAGTGTGACAGTTTTCTGTTTCCTAAACTGTGGTCAAACCGGTGAACATCGTTCATCGTTGGACATCCCTCATTTATTACAAAAGATTGTAGAGTACTCCATAATTTTTGTTTGTTACTAAAAATCTTAATTTGGTTAACGCTGCTCACGACAGTATAGGTCTTAAATCAATTGCAGTTAGAAAAAAAGTTGTTAGATATCAGATATCGTCTGGAAGGAAAAAAAGTGGATCTAACACAATAGAAATAATTTAATCTGCATTAAAAACCTATTTAAATTTTTTAGGAAAATTATATATCATATAAGTTCCAGAGATACAGAAGTGTTAGAAAAATGGATACATATACATTTCTAATTGAAATAATCGTAGGGGATGAGATTTTTACTAAAAAGGAAGGAAAAGTGCAAAACCGTGCACAACGGATGATATGAAATTAATGGAAACAATTCGTTCATGACTAGCTGGCAATTTTCGGAATTGTTGTTTCCTTATTCGAATTGTCTAATTATCATCATTGAACATAATTTCAATTTTATTTGTACCTACAATTGAAAGATATGCTTTCATTAGGTAGTTTGGTTGTATGCCAAGAAATAATGATAACACTTACCTATGGACTACTTCAATGGTCATCAACCAAACACCTTCAGGTTTAAATACCATATGAATTTGCGAAGAAAATACGTAGGATAGGCATCCATTGAGGTGTAAAATTACCAAAATCTACTCTGAGCTAGACATACGAGTTTTAACTCAGAGCTGACGGTAATATTAGTTGATAAATATCAGTACCTCTATTTCCTCAAAGTATTGTTAAAAAATAAACTCTCACATGAAGTTAATAAATTTTAATGAAACAAGAAATATTATACATCATTCAACATACAAGTATATGTATGATCATTTGGATCACTTTAAATACATAAAGAAGTATTTAAATATTCTTTAATGATGGTTTTCTCATTTTCATTCGGTTTTTTGATGTGTATATTCTTCTGGACAGGTTTTTTCTTGGTAGAAAAGAATTCTTGTTTTTCTATATTATTTCCTGGTTCCAGCATGCCAAATGTATTTGTAGTATTGAAGTTTTCATCAGTTGAAGTTTCGTTTGAAATGAGTAATGCTGCCGCTCTCAACTGCGTTAAGGCTAATTTCATCGTTTCTTTTTTAACAGATTTAGTTTTGATATGAGCAGAAATTTGTGATGTTATTGCCAGCATTTCATTTTTCAATGTTTCATTACTAGAATTGGCGTTTGGCACACTTGTTTTGTTCACTTCTTGAACTAAACTGGCAATTTCAGTTGTAGGCTCTGTATGTCCAGCATGCAAATTTGTTGATTTTACTGTTTGCATACATACGTATATGAACACATATAGTTTGTTTCATAAAAAAATCTATACATGTAGATATATTCACACATATGTACACAAATTGAACAAAAATTACATGATAGGTTACAACATTTAGTGACAGAAATTTGATTGATTAAATATTCTTTACCTGCCTTTGTTTTCAATACATGGGTAGTATCATCTATTCATTGAATTAAAAATTTTGAACATATAGCACTTCTATGTCTATTATTTATGAATCGGGTATGATCAGAAGATTTTCCTTTCGTTGTTTTATTTATTCTATCGACTATTTTATCTCTAATGAATTTGTGTAGAGCATTCAAACTTTTATCGAGTCTTCTAACTTTTCTACCATTTAGGTACACATATTTAATAACTTTGTGCATACTTTCAATGTGCATATTTGTATTGATAAAACAATTTTTCCGATAACAATATACCCATTTGGAAACATTATTTGCATAATGAGAAGCAAGGACTTAGTTTGCTCATCACTTTTTAGTTCGGACAGGAAATTTTCAAACCCTTTCTCAAATTCTGCAATGTTGGGTAATGTTTGAAGAAATTTCAGAGTTTTATAAATCCAAGATCTGGTATCCTTATTTGATACCTTACTTAGGTTCTGTTGCCAAGCTCTGTCAACATGTCACGAGCAAAAAAGCTCTCGCATTGGTGGTCCCATTATTTTTTTGCCAAGCGGTGCAGAAAATATTTTGTGATATCAGTCATAAAGACATCTGATTGTATAATTCCCACAATGTTTTTTATGTCCTCAAAAAACAACTCCATTATAAATGTGTCTTTCCCATTGGAGAACATGAAAGCTGTGGGAAATCCTTCTCCAAATTCATCTAACACAAGAATTGTTGTTAGCTCAAAATCATAAGAATTTCACCCATGTGTGCTGTTTATAAATATGATTTTATTACCAAATTTTTGGAGAAAATCTTTCTGTATATTATTCATTAATATCAGACAAAAAATCTTCTTTCCTCAAGTTTTGATATAATGCGGATACTTCATTTTGTTTCTTATAAATAACTATTGGGTTATTATGTCCTTGTCTCATTTCCTTCACCCATAAATCTACACTTACAGCATCATTAGGAAGAAAGGAAATTTTTAAATTAGGGAAATAACTACCAGAACGCACACAATCATAGTAAGTCTTTTCTATTGTTTTAGTCCCACACCTCTTTGTTTCAGTGGACTTTTGGTATCTAACATTGTTTTTTTTCTCCAATTGTAGCCAAGACAAAAAGTCTAAAACTATAAGAAAAATAAGATAAAGAATAACAGATTGTACAATTACATATACCTTCGTAAACAGCAAACTTTTTTTCTTCAAGTTCAATCACAATATTATGTTTCTCTTCCAAATGTTTACGTAAATCTGCATTGTATTCCAAAGATTTTTCGCAGCCTTCCAAACATTTGTATAGACATACATCTTGCTGATATTCCACACTTTTAACTTCACTTTTATGCACTTCTCTAACGTGTCTGTTATAAGAACTTTGATTTGCGAAAATCTTACCGCATTCAAAACAAAACACAGCCATAATAAAAATTCAAAAGAAAACTCACAAATAATAGAAATACACACTGTCACGGTCACGATCAGAAAATTGATCAACTATAAACTTCGTTATCGTGCTGGACGAGTATCGAATATCTTTGGTTATCTTGACTTGAACCATAAAGAAATTATTGCATTATATTTCTATGACTTGATCAGTCAGCGTAGAACCGGCAACGTTGGTATGAATTCCTGATATTACCGCCTCCTCAGATCGCGCACTTCAATAGAGGAGTTCAGTCTAAGGTCAGTGTGGCCAACAAAAAGTTGTTTTTCTGACAAGAATGACAGTTAATGTCTATCATTCAAAACATAAGATTTATGCAGGTTTTTTATCATTGCGAACATCTATATTGCTTTTTTAAAACAATGAATACACCCCCGAAGCGTAAATCTTGAAATTTAAAATGAAATTTTAGCTGAATAATCAACGCATCGATGGCCAATAATTCTAGAAACTTGGTATGTCACTAGTTTATTTCTGTCACTTCTTATGTCAGCAGATTTATTTGTTTATTGAAAATCGTGTAATGTGTAATCCTTAATGTCCATTTTCCAAATTATTTCCATTAGTCTTTTGTAGTAATTCTAGTTAGTTATTTCGTTAAAAATAGTAGTTAAGTTATAGTAGTATATAATATAATCGTATTTTTAAAGTAGATACCTAGTGCCTAGTGTAAACATTATATAGACTATGGATACAGTGACTCTTTTGCCAGAAGATGTTCCTGGTGCTGTATTAAACCCAAATATAACATTAAATGATAATTCTGTTTTGGAACTGAAACGTTGGCTAGAATGTAGAGGTTTAAAAAGAACCGGTACAAAACAGGACCTTATAGAAAGGTAAGTAGGGTTACGAATAATATAGTCTACATCAGAGCCCAAAAGTTATTGTGAAATATTTAAAATCTTTAACAATCACAATATGAAGTGCAAGTTTTTCAATAAAAAAATATTTTTATGTCTGTGCTGATACACAATTTAATTCATTAATATCATAATCGACAACAAAAATATGTTAAAAATGTTCAGTTATATTTGGGTCATTTAGACAGTTATAAGCCATAAACACATATTACTCCATGTTCACATTCACAGAAAAATATGTAGGGTATTTGTAACTATTGACTGGTCTTTTATATTTATTTTTATTTACGTTTTTTTTAGGATACAAAACTGCATTGACAATGGGCGAGCTGAAATTATTTTTCTAGGAGTTGACCAAGGGAAGTGGTATGACTATAAAAGGAATGTCCTTCAACAACAGTCAACTGCAAATCAGAGAGAATCAGATGAAAACAATTTGATATGGGCCAGATTTCCATCACGTCCCATTCCAAAATATTTTAACAAGGGACACATATATACCTATATGTTTGATACAAATGTCGAAAATGAAGATCCAACACTTACCGATATAGATCACGCTGGCCAAAGTGCTACAACCGTGAAACCATTTAGCTGAGGAAGTCAGTATGTAGACAGTGATTACATCAGTGAAATTTTTGACAGCAGTAGAAATAATATATATTATTGTATATGTAAATGTCAGGCTTCATTTAACATACGTAAACAATATGATGTACATGTTGCTCTTAATAAAACATCAGGAGCTATTACAAAGTGTAGTTGTGGATGTAAGCAGTCTGCCTTAGGCAAGTGTTCACATGTGGTTGCCTTATTGCTTTTTTTAGTGAAGTATGTGGAACAATTTGGTAATCTTCCAATCTCCACAACTAGTAAACCAAAAGAATGGGGAAAAGGATCTAATATTCGTTGTCCAGGCATCATTGTTGGTAAATATCCTATGAAAAGATATAAACCTTCCAAAAGGACAACATTCAATCCTTTACCAAGTAAATACAAACGAACCATTCATGTAAATAATTTTTTGTCAGATTTAGAATGTCTGTAACAACAATGTTTCAGAGTATTTTAAAATATAAATATGAAGACTTTTCCTATAATGAGGAGGAAGTTTTCACAATAAAAGAACAGGCAAAATTATTTTTAAATAATATAAAATTAAAATTTGGAGGTGATAATGTAACTCACCATATTTTAAGTACTTTTCCGCAGTTGTCACCAGAATGGAAAAAGTGGGGGAGCTACTTTATAACCTCTACAAATGTAAAAATTGTTTGTGGATTGTCATCAGATACGGCAAGAAAAAATTTTATTTTAAAAAATTTATGGTTGCTTGGAAAACCAATAAATACTTTTGCCATGAAATATGGCCGAAATAACGAATCTACAGCAAGAAAAGAATTTAAAAAATTATTTTTAAAACAAAATGAAAAACTTGAAGAATATGGATTAGCTGTAAATTCAAATTATTTGTATCTTGCAAGTAGCATTGATGGCCTGGTGAGAAACGAAAATAATGGAATTGAATATTTAATAGAAATTAAATGCCCTAAAGTTTTGGAAAAATGTCAAAAACTTAATGAGTTTGATACATTTTTGTCTAAAACTCAATTAAACAATTTTTTCCTGTCAAAAGTGGATAACAAAATTAGTATTAAAGAACACCATCCATACTTATATCAAATTTTGGTGTCATTAATTATATTTAATGCAGAATGTTGTAAGTTAGTAGTTTGGGCTCCAAAAAGTATGATTGTTATTTATGTATATAAAAAAGAGCATTTAAAAGAAATAGAAGTTATTAAATCAAAGGTAAAATTTTTTTATGAAAGTATTTATGTTCCAGAGATGTTTGCTATGCGATGTGTACGTGACTTAGATCCTGTACATTTTTAGAAATAATTATCGCCTTTAGTCCAAAAAAATGTTAAGTTATTATCAACTATTTTTATTGTATAATAAAATTATGTTTACACTGATTTTTTTTTATTTAAAAATATATTTAAATGGGACCGCAGCTACCCACTTATGGAGGAATGCAAGTACTAAAAGCTTTATTCTTTGTTGCCCTCTTTCTCTTCCTCTAGTTCTAGTTGTTCCTTGTTTACTTATTATCAAAATTAATTTAAACATTTGGCTAACTAGATCAGGATAACATTATATGTCAACTGGTAGTAGATGTCACGTTAAATAAGATTATAATTTAATATCAAAATGAGTTTCTTTCACTCACAAACTTGTATACTACTTAGCCAAGAAAGAGAAATTTGGAAAAAAAATATTGAATAGTATCAAATATATTGAGTAAAGAAATAATCATTGACAAATTAAGATAAAAAGTTATTACCAACAATAAATGCTAAAACTTGAGGCAAAAAAAAATAGGGAAAAATATTAAAATTTCAAAAATCCAGAAAATATTGTTTATTACACCAATTACAAACCAAGATTCTTGTAATTACTGGACAAGAACATTTTCAAAATTAACTAAAAAACAAGCAATTCTAAAAACATTCGAAATTATTGGTAAAAGAAGTATTGGACATTGTTTGGAAAGTATCTTGTAACTTTTTATTCTTCTGATTGCTCTTTCCACGTGGATTCGGGCTTTTGCAATATTTTTGGTCAACATTTCTTCTTCTGCAGTTAATTTGTCTCGCTTCATTAAATAAGGTGGTGAAATGAATTTTATTTTCAGTCTATCGGCACTATCTTGAATAAGAAATCCTCGGTCAGCCATAATTGTATCATTTTCTTTTAATAAAGTATACAAATCACACTTTTCAAATAATTCAGTGTCAGATATAGCTCCTTCGAATCCCTCGCTGCTATATATAATAGCTCCAGTAACACTTATTCCTATCAAAAATTTTATTGTATTTGTATGTTTATAATTTGAATAAGTATTTCCTTGTTGCCTGAAGTTTTTGGGCATTTGCACCTCCGCAGCATCTAAAACAACAGTTATTTTTTCTTGAAATTTTCTGAAGCAGAATGGAATGTCCTTAATCTTTCTAGCACCAGCAAACATCTCTGCCTGCAACCCATCAATTTGGTGATAAACAAATTGTATCCACGTATAGAATATCACAGAGACTAATGTTTTACTTATTCCAAAAAAATAAGATAGTTCATCCAAAGTGAAGCCTCTGCGTAACCTCACTAAAACTAAACATAACTTGTCTCTATGTGAAAGTTTGAATTTACGAATAACATTTTTCCTGGTACGTGGTTTCTTCATATATTTTGGGAAATTGTACTGTAGGTGGTCCATAACACTTACATCGAGAAAGCGAAATAATACATTAAAATGTCCAATGGAAAGACCTGTAAAATATTTTGGTTTCAGTTTAATGTTGTTGTAATAGAGAATTTTTGATTTCTCTGTGAAGCAATATTTGGTTTTAAATCCAAGTGTTTTTCTGTTTCTTGGTGGTTGTTCAACTGGTGTTACTGTTTCTTCTTGTTTATTATAATTGTGCCATATATGAATGTACTCTGCGGAAGAAATGGTTTCATCTCCACGGTGATTAGTATTTTCCTCAACTTGAATGTCTTCATTTTGTTCTAATTGATCCAAGTTAGGTGCATCTACTCCTACCTCTTCGCCATAATCAATTTGATCACTGGCTTTTGGTATAAAATTTAAACACTCTTTATCACTAAAATGAGCACTACAAATATAAGTGTTTTTTGAAATATTTTCAGGTGTTAATTGTTTATTTCCACACTTTGCAATCCATTCCATACACTTTGCATAATTTAAAGTGGGTTTTGGAAAAGGGATAAATTTTCTTTTCTTGAGCTTTCTTTTATTTGCTAAACTCCTGGAATCACTTTTGCAGTTTGGGTAAGAACAGCGTGCCATTGAAATTAAAAATATATGTACACTACTATAACTAAACTACTGTTTTTAATAATACGACTAGAATTAACTAAAACAACTACAAAACCTAATTTGAAAATAAAGATAAACGGATAAATAGAATATTGACAATCAACAAAATCAAATCTGGCAATGACCTGTATTATTTAGGCTATGGTCCGAAAGTAACTAACCATAACCACGGTTAACAGCTTTGGTTGACAGCATGGAACTGAAAAATGTAGTTGTATTCGGGACATAATACCGGTAAAAAGTACGAAACGAAAATATATCCTTAAATATATTCTCAAAACTGCCGCGGATTTTGATGTTTGTTACTCCAAAAAACAGATTTTGGAAATTTTCGACAGCGGCTGCCTTTGTGTTTACCATCTTCTTTTGTCAAGTTCTGATGAAGAGTCTTCATATGATGACTACAGGGTTGTTAGGGGTAAACAAGGTAAGCAGCCTAGCTGTCTAGCATAATTTATTAATTCAATAATTACTTTTTTTTCTTTAGTTTTAAGGCCAAGAATTCAGAATTTTGTCACCAGAGTAGTGGAATTGTATACTGATGGAGAATTTCGAGATAATTTTCGAATGTCTAGACTAACTTTTGACCATATTCTGTCTATAGTTAGGGACAAATTGGTTTCTGATAATAACATGGGAAGAAATCCTGTTTTTGCAAAAAATCAGTAACTTTTTACTATATGGTACTTTGCCACACCTGACTGTTATAGGTATGCGTTTTTTTCAGTTTTAGATAAATTGAATTACATAATTGGGTAGGTTCAATAAAAGAGGAACACAAAGCTGAAGGAATTTTATCAAGGACCATTTGGTATATTGTACCAAAAAATTACAATAAAATAATATCAAAGCCTTCAGACAAACAAGCAAGTTAGTGAAAGTAATTAACTTCACTAAAGGATGCTGTTTTTTACTAGAGAAGAACTACTAGGAATATGTGAGGCATTGAATTACATCTGGAAAAAAAGGCTAATTCATTTTTCTCTCAGCTGTTTTTCTTTAGATATAATTTAATATATGATAGTCTTAAGTAGTTTTTCTTTAGTGAAAAAAGGCCCACTCTTGTGTAGAGGATTATTTCCAAATTTACTTTGTACCAAGATTTTGAGTGGGAGTGCATTTTTCTATTTGTTTTTGGTCAATTTGTACTCGTTTCAAGATTGGGAAAGCAACAGCGCTGAAAACAGTTAGAAGAGTGACGGATGCAATTTTGAGCATTTCTTACTCAATCATCAGATGTTCTATTGAGGATTACTTAGAAGCTGTTAAAATTGCCTTCAATTTAATGGGTTTTCCAAATACACTTGGTGCTCTGGATGGGTGTTATATTCAAATACCAATACCTAAAGAAAATGGGCTATCATATATTTCCAGCAATAATTCTACAAGTACGTATTTAATATTTATATTGTCTTTGTGTTTAATTATTTTGTACCTATTTTACAGGGTGTATGTGTTGAGGCTTTTTAGTTTTTTAACAGACAGAAGACTTGGAAAATTTCAAAATAATAGCCATCTTATCGGCGATAAAGCATATCCTTGCATTCAAACTTCAATGGTTCCATTTAAAGATAAAGGCCAATTAACAAATGCATAAAAACATTTTAATTACCTCCTGTCAAGAGTAAGATGTGCCATAGAAAGAGCTTTTGCTTTATTAAAGGGCAGATTTAGATGTTTAGAAGTTTTTTTGATATAAATGACATAGAATGGGCATGCAAGTACATAATGGCATGCTGTGTGCTTCATATTATATGTATTTATCAAAATGATATAATAGATTTTGAAGTTATTGAAGAAAATGAAGACCATGAACATTTAGGACCTCTGCAAGAATTTGACAGAAATTTACAAAGGCTAGGTTCTATGAAAAGGCAGAATCTATGTTAGGAGAATAAAGATGATTGTATTACTTGTTTTATTTTATTTCTTAATTGAATCAAAAAATTAATACAAATTACCGAATATATTTTTAATAATGCATACAGTTTACAAAACATGTCAAAAATAACTAAAAACTCAAAGTAACATTTCAGGGATAAAAACAAAGACTCAAAGTAACATTTCAGGGATAAACACTAAAAACACAAATGTATATACATCATATCAAATATTTTATGCTGGCAACCCCCAAAACGGATATTGGATTTGTGTATTGTTAGCAGCTAACACAAAAAAACTCTATAGGATCACAAAGAAGTAGTTAATTTCACTTTATTGGTCTTTTTTAAAGTCGAATATCTCCTGCCTCTTTTTCATTATGTCTATTTAGCCTTCTATTTTCGATGTCTGTAGCAGTGTACTGTATCTGTTTATCTTCACCTTTTAATTTTTTGTTAGTAATGATTTTGTTTAAATTTTCTTCATTACTACAGTCACTACAAGAACCTTCAAGTTCACCTTCAGTACACAGTCTCTTTTTAAAAGAGCCTGTACTGCTAATCGTTCATATTGGGTTGAAATGACGATCCTTAAAGTATATATCATGAAAGTCATCAAAAAATATCCAATATATACCTCCTGAATTTCCTGTACTATGTTTTTCCTTCAATGTTTTATCGTATGTTTTTTTTTCAAGTTCCTCCATTTTTCAGAACACTTTTTCCCCGATTTATAAACATCATTTTTTTTCATTTTTTTCACTTATTATTCCCCAAACCGCTTTTTTGTTGTATTGAGGAGATTCGAATTTATGTTTATTTTCTTTATAAGTGGCTATTAAAAATGTGGTTGCTTCATACGTCCAAAAATCTTAGTTGCTTTCAGGATCAGTATTACTTTTGCTACATCCTGGAACTGGATTCTCAACAGTATTATTGTCACTTTTAACATTATGTCAGTATCGTCCTCTTTATCTTTATTTAAACCCCATACTTTTTTATGTTCAACGTCCAAGGAAACGTTTTCAAAGTTCTTCAAACATGGATGTAGTAAAATATTTGTGGACATTAATTCCTTGAGTGTTCCTAAGTATTGGTTGCAATAGCCCCATGAGACCTGAAAATCATTTGAATGTTCACTTCCTCCTAAAAAAAGTATTAATTACTATTATTTGTACAAAAATATGAAACGCAAGCAAATTTATTTACCATAATACTTAGTAGCGATTAAAAATAAAAACAGGTAACTACTACAAGCAAAAGCAGAACGATGAATATATTTAACTTTTATTAGTTTATCTCTTTTGTTTTTATCTTCGATGGTCCAATAACAATTAATCAACAAAAAATAATAAACATTGCATGACAGATGA
The DNA here is from genome assembly GCA_963921935.1 of Galeruca laticollis. Classification (NCBI taxonomy): domain Eukaryota; kingdom Metazoa; phylum Arthropoda; class Insecta; order Coleoptera; family Chrysomelidae; genus Galeruca; species Galeruca laticollis. Next base: position 145,302,117 of record OY998181.1, read on the forward strand.
CAGTCGAAACCAGATGTAACCGGGCTCCTAAGGCTGGTTACTAGTTTGACAGTTCATTAACCATATTTCAGGAAATCGAGTTCCAAAATTAACCAGATTTTCAGCAACCACTAAATTTTGGATACTTTTGGGACGGTAAACCGCAAATCAGTTACTTTCGGACCATAGCCTTAAAGTCATTGAAATCTGGTGAGGTAACTTACAGTGACAGATGACAGAAATTAAATGGTGACATACCAAAAGTTGCTAGAATTACTGGCCACCGATGCGTTGAGTATTCAGCTAAAACTTCATTTTAAATTTTAAGATTTACGATTCGGGGGTGTATCCATTGTTTAATAAAGCAATATAGATGTTCTTAATGATGAAAAACCTGGAAAAATCTTATGTTTTGACTGATAGACATTAACTGTCATTCTTGTCAGAAAAACCACTTTTTGTTGGTCACATTGACCTTAGACTGAACTCCTCTATTGAGATGTCGTTCTTTTTGGTCTCAGATCACCTTAACTGTAGTGCTCTGAGATCTCAGTCAAAAAGAACGCACCTATTGTTTGTCCTCCAGCCGCCATATTGGTTTTAATTTGACAGGTCTCTGGAGTCACAGCACACTGTGCTGTGTCTGGAGTGGCCTATCGCCTATATTTCTAATATTTATAAACATAAAAAAATATGACTACACATTGGGGAGAAATTGAACCGAAACCTGCACCTATTCTTAGTATTCCTGACATTACTACAGAAATAGAAAAATCGATGGACAAATTTTGTTTAGCAGAATACGATGACGAGGTCGACAAGGAAAACGTAGAAAATCTCTTTCTACCTCCCATAGATCCATTGGTATCCTACGCTATTTCTTTACATAAATATGCTAACGATATGACTGAGATGATCAGAGTGGCAGAATTAGCGACTGAAATGAATCTTATCCCTCCAGAAGATGCTGTTCCCCCAATGCCTATAATGCCAGAGGTAGTTTTAAAACATAAGAGAAACAACCTTAACTTTATTCCACAAGTAGTAACTCCATTTACTTCTGGAAAAGAAGTAGAAATACCTGAATTAAGTGAAGCAGTGGTTAAAAATCTATTAACAAAATCTATTTGTACTATGTTTGCTCATATAGGATATGAAACGACTCATCAAAGTATATTGGATATCATGACTGATGTATTAGAAACATTCTTGCAAACATTTTGTAATAAAGTAGTTGAATATATGGACAGTGTTGAACATCAGGATATAGGTTTTAGTAGTATCATAGAAAAAGTCTTATTAGAAACTGGAATGGGTGGAGTTCGAGGACTTTACGATTATTATCAAAATAGAGTAATTAAATATGTAAAAGTTCTTAAAAAGCGATGTGTTGAACTTAATGAACATTATGCACTCCTTTTAATACCAAAAAGTCCATCCCCTACAAATAAATTCAACAATATTGTTAGTGTAAAAGTTGAAGAAGATGAAAATTTAGTCGAGGTAGAAAACCCGGAATTCCACTTTGCCTCTTTTGAAGGTGATGCATCTGTAATTGAGTCTGGCCTACAATTGTTGCATAGTTTGGAAGCAGAAGAAAATCTACAAAGTTTAGAAAATGGTACAGAAGAAGTAATTGCAACAACATCTAATATAGTAACCATTGCTTCTGAAGGTGAAATATGTAATGTATTACCTCATCCCAAGAAAAAAAGATTATAAGTTCAAAATAGTTTCCCGCAAGCTGGTTTTCAAATATTTTGTTGGAATCAACTGAAGACACAAGCAATTGAATAACAATCAGTTCTCTTATATCAAATGTACTATAAATGATTGATTATTGGCAAGTTAACAATGCCGTTTTCAGAAATTATGTAGTGGTGTGTTGAATAAAACTAAACAAAAAGATATTGGGTTTCAAATGTCAATGGGAGCATGTAGAAGAGGTCAAAATAATGTTAGAAGTCCAAATAAATTTTTGTCATACAAGCATTCTTTTTAGAGTTATAGGGGTCTTTAAAGTATCGAAATTAAAACTGATGTTTAGATATAATTTCTAAACTATACATTGGAATACTTTTTTTTTGGCATTAGGAGTGAATCCATGCAGCCAGGAACACTGTTGATAAAATCGCAATAAGTATTGTATGGGTTTGGGTACATGCTTAGGAGTTATATTGACTATGAGGTAAGACAAGGTCACACGCTTCTCGCCTAGGGGTCAATCAAGGCATTATTCTAACAACACAGGTGGACCACGGATAGGAAGGTATATATACATATGGGTACAAAACATAGGTATTAGCAACTAACAATGGACTTTCTAGATAAATATATTAGTCTTATTGATGAATTTGATTATTACGTCAAGGACCTTTTTGTTATTGGTGCCCAAAAGGAATGGCATGTTGATTGGGAATTCAATCCCAAGTTCTCTAAGATCTCCTATTAGGATGTTGTTGTGAGTTTCGAATTTCTTGCATTTTAAGAAGATGTGGTCTAAGTCAGCCCTTTCATTACACTCTTCGCATAGATCAGATGTTATTACTTTGATTTTGTTGAGATGAGCGGGGTAAGATGCATGTCCAAATCGCATTCTTATTAATGATACCGTCTGTCTACGGCTGTAAGTAGTGTTCCTGTACCAGCATTTTTTTGGTATGTATTTTTGTAACAGAGTATACTGTGAATTTTTCTTATTGCAATAGTTTTCCCAATGTATGGTCCATTTTTTATACAAATTGTTTTTGCATATGTTAATGCAATCCGATAGGCAATTATTCTCAAAATATGCTTCTCCTGTGTCGATACTTTCTTTTGCTAAAATATCTACGTGGTCGTTTTGTTTTATGCCTATGTGATCTTTAACCCAAGCCATTTGTATGTCGAATTTCCTTGAAGTGAGTTGTCCCAGGATGACTTGAATTTTGTAAATATACAGATGAGATACAAGGGAGCTTGGATTGTTTGGTTTATTTATACTCTGTAGGACGGAAAGTGAGTCCGAAAATATCGTAATGTTTTTATGTTGGTTTTGTGATGCTAAGTACTCTAAGGCTTTCAATATTCCGTATGCCTCTGCGGTGTAAATCGAACTATGGGGATTGATTTTGAACTTCTTTTCTATTTTTCCTTCGGGGATGTAAAATGCACACCCAGTACCTAACTCATTCTTTGATGCATCAGTGTATACTGCCATGTTCCTTTCGTTATTATCTGTAATTCTTTCGAGTAAATTTTGATTATAAGAAGCAGTTTCAAAGTATTTCGGTATTATAACATTGGAATACTTTAAAATTCCATTTATTGATTACTTACATCCGTGTGCTGTGATTGACAGTATAAATTAATCAACATTACACTCAGAATTCCAGAGAGAATTAATTACAATTACGAAGTACATGTCGTAAAAATAGTAATTATATTAATTTAATTACAATTACATGAAAAAACGAATTATCAATTACTTTGCAGATAAAACAACAAATTGTCTCAGAATGGAGGAACAACCGGTATCAATAAAATTTTGAAATAGGTAATTCAAACTCAGGCCCGCGGCTGGCTGCTTCAATGACCGCGTGCAAAACCAATTATGCCGCCTCCACCCCTATCCAGTTTTCCCTGACTATATAGGCTTGTACAAAGGATTTTTAGTTTTATTATTTAAGGGTGTGTTAAAAGGCAAATAAATACTTTTCATAGTCAAACGATTTATTGTCATTACCATTGACATATTATACTGATGGACTGGCCCACCTACTGCACAATCCATGACATCGCAGTGCGAGAGAGAAAGATCGAGAAGGATAGCGCTAGGAGTGGCAAAAATATTTTTCGATTTATGGTTACGGTATGGTTTTATGTGTTACTGCGTGAACGTTTGTTATATATTTTAAATAATTTTAAGAAATATTTGAAAATGAGATCGTGTTCATCTTAAAATTGTAATACAAGCTCGAAAAAAGGCGAGAAAATAAAATTTCACAGGTAGGTAAATAAACAATAAATTTTATATAAGTTAGGTGTATTAAGAAAATATTCATGTTTTTTAGATCTCCAAAAGATCGCAATTTATTAAGTAATGGTTACACGCTGTTAGAAGAGATAATTATAAGCCAAGTGATACAGCTGTTATTTGTGAAAAACATTTTAGAGTTGATGACTACGTATTAAATGTTCAACGAAATCGGGTATTAAACAAGAAGATTGCATCACAGTTTGATTTTCCTGCTCATTTAATCAAAGTTATCAAAAAGAGAAAACCCGTAACAAGAATACTTGCTTTTCTTAAAAAATTAGAATTCAAAATAATATTTTTAATATAAACATACGAATACTTTTTATATTACAATTTTAATATACCTCTAAGTCTACATTTTTAGGGGGTGCAGTACTGATCAGCGCCGGATTTAGACTTCGGCGGCCCATAGGCAGAGCATGTGGTGGAGGCCCTCAAAACGTTTGTGGTTAACTGTTGAATGTTTCTATTAAGGTCAATGTAAAGAAGAAAACAACTAAATAAGTTTGCTAACACAAAATTTATTCAAAATTAAACTAGAAAATGACTAAAGCAATTTTAGTTTACCTACAATCTAAAATATTTTTCGTCTGATTTTCACATCAATAAACGTATCGATAATATCGTCGACGTCTGTTTCCCTTAAAATATCACTCTCTAAACTAAGGAGAGTTAAAACATTTAATCTGTTCTCGGTCATGGAATTTCGGAGTTTATTTTTTTATAAGCTGCAGTATTAAGAAGGATCTTTCAGCCGTAGAATTTGTCACCATTAGTGTGACATAAATTCTCAGAATTACCTCAACGTTGGGAAAACACTGTTCAACATTGTTTTTACACAACAATTCACACATCCATCTCTCATAGCCAATCTTCTCTCTTCTGTTCAAATTCTTTATACTGAACTATAAATAGTTTGAAATGTACGAATTCGTTGATAAGAGAATCATCTACGTCATCGCAGTAGGTTTTCACCAAGTTTTGGCTGGCAGACAAAATTTCTTGATCAGAAATAGCAGTTAAATTTTTCAAGAATCCAAATCGTGCATTTAGAAGTGAGTACGCGTCCATTCTCTTCTGAAGAGCGGTCGTGAGCTGGTCGACAATTGGGATGTAGCTTTGAGTCCTAAATTTGTCCGAGGGTGATAAACTGAACTTCCGAAGCTTGCGGGCAGTCTAAAGTGGACAACCGGACGTTTCTTTTTCTCCTTTTTTCTTCTTCGTAGTTTCGGCAATCAACTAGTTCGAAAACTTTCATTTCATATTCATTAAAACTATCTCTTTTATGTTCAATGGTTGCTTTTAATGAACTAAGCAGTGCTGCAGCAGTATTCAAGTGCCACTTAGGATTTTGTAGGCTTTCGCTGACTTTGTTTCTATGTCCCAAAATATCATCCCAAAAAACTGTATATATGGCCGTTTCTAACTTTGCCATCCTATTATGCAAACCGACAGCTGTTGCTCTTGATTTAGCTGTGTATTCTTCGTCGTCAATAATTTCTTCGAGGGCATTTATAAAACCTTTATAGCCCCGCAAGAGTGCTTTAGTGGCTTCAATTCGACATGACCAGCGAGTTGTTGACGTTCTTTTCGGCACAAGAATAAGTTGGTCAGTTTTTGCTTCTTTTAAACACCGACTAACTGTGTTGCACCTGTTAGTTGAAGCCATAAAATATACATACAGCTCTTCTAAAAAATCAAAGAAACTTATTGCTCTGACACAACAACTGGCCGCCGATTGTATGACAAGAATAAGCGAATGGCCAACGCACAGCACCCAAGCTTGTAGGCTATTTTCTTCTTGTATTAATGCTTGTAGGCCATTATATCTGTCACTCATTGCAGAAGCATTGTCGTACGACTATCCACGAATGTTCGTCAGGTCCAGCTCGTTTTGGTCTAGAAAATTAATCAAGCCCTCATACATATCCTTCGCCTTATGACCCTGGTTAGGCATAAAAATAAGAAAACGCTCAACAGGAGCATGCCCTTCGATAAACCGAACCACTAACGTCAATTGGTCAACATGGCCTTCGTCAGGAGTCGAGTCCAGAGAAACTGAAGAATATTTTGCAGTTTTCAATCGATCAATAATTTTTTTTAAACGGCTTTTCCTAAAATTTCTAGCAGTTCCTCACAAATCGTGGATGACAAGTAGTTTATGTGACTACTTCCGCGGTTGCCATGTTCTAAATGTTTTTAAAAAAAAACATCGTATTGGGCTAAAAGTTCTAATATTCCAAGGTAGTTGCCGTTGTTAGGAGATCCGAGAGTTTCGTTTTCCCCTCTAAATGCCAATCCCCTTTCGCTGAGAAAAGATATGACTCGCAACACTCTTTTAAGAACTTCTCGCCAATACTTAACACTTTTTTCCATTTGCTCCGCCAGCTCTCGATCTATGCGACCAATTATTTGGGATCGCCTGGTATAATCGATTGAAGCCTTTAAATGATTTTTCGACGTTTCATGCTCAATCAATCATGCGACGGCATTTCTCCAATCACAAAAGCCCTCATGGGTAAACTTTGAACGTACGGGCGAGAAAAGCTTGCATACAAAACAGAAGAGATGCCCTTTGCTTGGAGAAAAACATAACCACCAGAGTTTTTTAGCCTCGCCGTTTTTTGTTGCTCAAAGATAAAAAGAAGTTTTTCGTCTAACTATTTGTAACAAAACTCAGTATTTTTTGGTTTCTACTGAGCCTTTATTGATTTAATTTAATTTTTTAATTTTATTTGTGGTGTGGTGGCGGCCCATAGGCAACTGCCTATGTTGCCTGTGCTTAAAACCGGCACTGGTACTGATATAATTCCTGAAATGGAATCTATGGAAGTTGATTTATATGTACCAGAAGTTGAGCCAGAAGATCCAGTAAACAATAACATATTATCCAATGAAATAAAAACATGTTTAAGTATGTAAAAAAACAACTATATGTATTTTTTCTATTTTTGGAAAAAATCGAGATCCAATAGTCTTTGGATATTTTCGGGAGAGTGGTTTAGAATTTCCAGAAAAGATAAAGAGATTTTGGAAAATTGTCAATCAAACTGTTTGTAAATATAAAAAATGAATATTACAAAAAAATAGATTTACTTTATTTTGGACTATTTTGTGACCTACCCTCTGTTTGACTTGCAACCATTCTAAATGCATCCAATTTAATTATCGAACATGCACCAACTTTTAGCAATATTTGAATTTTTACTGAGCAATAAAAATAATTCCATTTTGCACACTTATTTGACCACACTGTATAAATAGACACGTAACAATATATTTTTATGAAAATGCATTGTCTTATTCGTAATGTATAACAATAGTTATTGTATATTTTCCATTTATATGTAATATAGTAATATAAAATGATTTTTTTAATATTTGTATCATTATCTTTGTGTTATTTGGGTTTAAAATAATATTAATGATATTAATAAAACATAGTCTGTAATTCATTTATAAAACTAAAATATTCTTTGAAGGCATCTAATGCCGTTACAACAACTTTAACTAATAAGAAAATAATTTTATAAGCACCCTTTATATATGCTTTCTCTGTGTTTTCTGCCACACCTAGTTCCATCTCTTTCTAGTCTCTTCCGCATTTTATATTAAAGCATTTATTAGCATAGGGACCGAGAAAGATGACGTTTATGCCATCTGCCGTGAAAACACAAACAATGTGATGTAAACACTATTAGTAGTTTTGTATAATCAGCGTTTTTAAATGTTCATTTTTTAACTGATATTAAATGTTTGTGATGTCGTCATCAAAAGTATCTTTCTCTATTCATGGCTGTTCAAATATGCTGTATAAAAATACTACGCGGTTGAAATTTTAGTTTCTCCGAAAATTCATTGAACACTGGGTCGATAACCTTGAAACGTCAAAAATGGATAAATGCAGTAAAAACCCATATGTAATTAAAATGTTCTAATTAAAACATGTTGTTAACTATTATTTTGTGTATAATCAGTATGATATTACAATTGGCAGCTATTAGAAAAGTTCTAAACTTTCTTTTTACATAAATAAAAGATTATTATCGAGAAAATAAAATGTTGTTTTCTGTACGATTTCATTGATTATATAAAGTAAAAAACTAGTTATGTGTTTGCTGACTTTAATATTATATAATAAGTTCAAATAATTAAATACTATTAAGGGGAAGAAAGTAAACATTTGTACAAAACGAATCACTTCAAGTTTTTTAATTACCTTTCAGAAAACATCGGGAGGATTGGGAACCAAATAAAAATACTAGAATTTGCAGTGCTCATTTTGTCAATAATCAAAAATCAGATAATCCCCTACATCCATCTTACATACCAACAATTTTTCCTGGCAAAGAAAATAAAAAGATCTGTTCATTTTTTGCATTTTGTAGGTTGTTTATTATAGTGTTTACATCACAATGTTTTTCTTATTCAACACCAGGGCGCTCTACTTTCGGCATAAGTGCTGCCTCTATAGTTCCGTCTCGACCCCTATAGACCAGTCCACTAGTATAATATGTCAATGGTCATTACTAAGTTTGTGACATAATTTTCAAAAATCAATGCCAAACGCAAGAAAATTTCAATGTGTGTATGTTTATGAATGAAAGTTGTTTAATTAATTAAGACTTAGATCTACCTACACAAATTGAACTTTTCTTTATTTTATATTTTCGAAATCTGTTATTATTTGTCTAATATCCAAACTATATCTAAGTTTTCATGTTCTATTGATATAATAAATAAATTACGTAGTCTTTGCCGATGCAATGTTGTTATTAATAATTCTGTTAGTAATTTAATTTCTAATGTTTAATTCTTAAAACAATAGGGTCAGTTGTAGTAAATGGAAACACCTCTAATAACTTTCAAAAAACACGCCGAATATTGACTTTGTGCGTGACCGCCCTGCCGTCGGGATCCATTTAATAGACTCAGCTGATCTTCTCAGTCAATTAAATTTCTATGTACCCGATCATCGAACCCGTCCTAGGAACTATTTATTCTTAACACCTTCGATAAATTCGCTAGATAGAATATGTCAGCTATACAATAGCGTAAGTGAAAATCTCGACACTGGGTTGCTAGGAATTAAACTGTGTAAATTTAAAATATCTATTGCAGATCTAGTATTAGAGAATTAACCTTGTGTGTACATTCAGTCGTTTTTCTCGCATAAACTATATGCGAGCGTTGCAGTATTATTACTAATTTGTAATCACAGTTGCATAGAATAAGGGAAACCTGTTTGCTTCTATAAATAAATAAATAAAATTCTACTGACTGCGCCACTTATAAGTCTCTGTATTGAGAACTTATTTTTAAAAAACAATTTAATTACTTTAATACAACTATTTTCAAAAACTTAATTAAACAATATTATTTTATTATTATGATCTTTATTATTTAACAGTTAACATCAAACTGAATATGTAAATGAATGAATTAATTAGGAAAACTATTAGCAATAAAAATATGTACAATAATCAATTCAGCAATAAACAAAATAATGAAGTCCGCTGTCAGCATCTACGGTGTTCAACCATATACGGGGTTACCAAATATAACACACGTATGCTCAAACCATTGCAACGGCCAAAACAAAATAAGTCATCCTTGGTTGTTCAAGATGGCTACTTCCGTGTTTCATGCCGTCTATGATTATAGATGACAGTGACCCTTCCTTTACTTTTAATTCAATACACACAGTCATGATACTCTCAATGTTTCACAACTGTTTGTAGTGTTTTAACCACTTTTTCACAGTGCCAAGCAAACGCGTATACTTGAAACAATATTTATTAACAATTAATAAAAACAAAGTTTTGGTTTTCTTCATACAGATTTAATAAGTGATACAATACATGTTATAGGTACTTAAAAAAGTGAATGGTTTTTTATATAATTCAAACTACACTTGCTTCTCATAATGAGATTAACTTTGAATTGCATTCAACTTAATACTTATATCAAATTATTAAATATGAAAAAAGTATTAATACCTTAATTTACCTCCATGACATAAAGTTAAAGCTCTTGGCCCATATAAACTTCTTATTTGGAGTATAGCACGAGATGATTATGTTTTATATTTTAGACACCCTTTTCATTTCTATTTTTTGAAATTCTATAGGCATTTTTGTAAAGAGTTTGGCAACATTTCCATGTGTATATTTCAAATATTTATGTATGGGTTTCTTCAAATGTAAAGAGTCAATGATATGTTTATAAAAACACGAATTCTTTTTCAGAACTATGATGAAAGCTTTCTTAGCAATTATCCGTAATAAATTAAAATCAACTTTTTTACGTGTATAGTGGTACACTTTTTTGGCATGCGAGTTAACAGTATTTTTTATAAGAGATAATAAAAACGGCATATCCGAAGATTTCTGTTTAAAATCTGCCACTGCTCGGACTGTCATGTCAAATTTAAATGCAACGTATATCATTCCTTTGAAATATTGAGTCAAAATTGATTCAGAATCTTGAGCATCTCTTAATTGAAAATGTTTGAAATAATGATAAGTTCTGCGGAAGCCCACAGCGGCAGTTATTATTTCAGCTTTAGACTTTGGCACTTTGTCATTCCAAAGTTTAAATTTATGTCTCAAACAAGTCTCTTCGGCATCAAAATGTTTAGTGATTTGCTTAGTAACAAAATTAATTTCCTTTCCGCAGTAAATCAACAGGGGGCAGTCATCTACGTTTGCAGTTTCAATTTTAGATTCGTTTATAGGGAAGTGTTTTTTAAAAGTACGTTGGAACAACTCGATTTCTGAAATATCAGTTGTGCAAAATAAATAATCATCAACCACGCGATGTAATCTGTAATTGCTTTGAATAAAATTGGCTAAATGTTGACGTTCAAAAACGCATAGATACAAACTGCACAGACAAGGTGACAGATGGTCTCCCTGTAGAAGACCGTGAGACCATTTAAATATTTTTTCGTGAAATGTAACATGCTGATTTTGTATATGGTTAATGAGAAAAGATTTTTCTTCTTGATCGAATTTAGTTTCATTGATTATTTGACATAGTTTATTGACGTTCACGTTACCATAAGCATCTTCTATGTCGAGTTTGATGCCATACAAATTTTTAGATTTCACTTGCTCTGTACACTTTTTCCAAAAAATAAACTCCTTTTGTGAAGACGACTTACTAAAGGACAAAGCTAGCTGATTAATTTTTCTCAATATCCTGGTGATTTTCATTTTTTGTGTTTGGCTTAATTTACTGGTACGTACAATAGGGCGATATTTCAGTTGGTTCAGATCACCTCTTGGAAATAACTGCAAACTCCCTCTCGGATTGGAAAAATCGCCTGGTATCAAATGTTTATTTTCAATGAGCAATTTAAATATGTTTGCCTAAAAATTAAGATATATTATTAATAAAAGTCATTATGACAAGATTTACCGAATTACATTTTTTGCAATTATAATAGTAATCAACATAAGCCTAATCACTAATACAGCTTTTCTCAAACTACGGGGCGCGTCTCTTAGGGGTCGTATTTACCCGATTAGGGAGCGCATTAAATGATTTGAGGCGGCATTCATTCGTTTGGGTTGTGCTCAACAGCCCGGGCACTTGACCTAAGTCATTGTACTGTTCCCAATATTATCTACTTCCACTCCATAAAAGTTTCGTGTCCTCGATATACTGCCGTGCCAAGGAAAAACGCAGTAAGTACAAAAACGTAAAATGGCAGTTAAACACATACACAAATTGAAAGACCATTTGAGGTCGTTCAATTCAAGATATATTCATGAAATTCAGTTCAACTGAGTATTATTGTTCCAGTTTCATGTTTTATGAATTTTGAAAAAATTCGAAGAATATTTCAAAAAATATATCAATTACTGTGATTATGAACACGAGGTTGAGCCGTTTCCATAAAATAAAACGTAGTAAGTAACCTACTTACTGTATTTTAATTTATGAAAAAAATTCATATCTTGATAATCATGAAACAGTAAGTATGTGTTTTTAATAATTTTTTATCCAACTTTTCTTACTATTCACAAACTGAGATCACAACTGCAATGCCGCATTGGTAAATAAAAACAAACGAAAAGAATTGTGATGATCCCGAAAGGACAGTAGTGTAAAAAGGACATTAGCATAGAAACAAGATTAAATTATGTTGATATTAATTCCGATGTAAATAGCGGGCATTGATCTATGGAGGCCAGGCTATAGGGGCATATCCGAACTCTGCCACATAATAAAATTTTACCTGACTTGTATCAATTTGAGGATTACTGAAATGTTCGAACTGTGCCGCAACCATTTAGCTTAATCCTATTAGAGTCATTAGGGTTTATAATAGATAAAATCGGAGGCCCATAGAATTATGTATATTTCTGAAAGGTTTCAAAGATTTCTTGTATTAAATATTTTGAAGAAATCTTGATTGTTTTGATCGATATTTAGGGGATTAGGGGAAGGATGTTGATGCACTTACACTATATAAGAGTTATAGTTGTATTCAGTTACTTCATATCGATCTACAGAAGTTAAGAGTGTAGTACACATAGCAAACAGTGACCAAAATGGAGAACAAAGCATCTACAATGTATAGTGAAAGAGGAAATAAATTAATAGTGTTGAACAGTTATAAATTTTCGAAAGCTAATACTAGCAAATGTGGAAACATTAGATGGAAGTGCTGTAACGCAAAATGTGCAGTTAGAGTGTACTCCTACGTTTCTGATGAAGAAACAATCACAGAAGTCAAAGGAGAACACAATCATACTATGGAAACGAACCTATCAAGAAAAGCAGTGAGTAACAGCATTAAAAGGAAAGCGACTGAAGATCCCACTGAGAAACCCTCCAAACTAATTCGGCAAGAATTGGTGTCAAATAATTTCGCGGAGGATATCAACACCGAAGATATTGACCGAATAAGGAAAAATATTCACGCGGCGAGAAGAAAAATTTTACCCCTATTGCCTAAAAATCAGGAAGAAGTATTTAATAGTGTTCGTGAATTACAATTACGAACGAACCGAGAAGAGGAATTTCTATTAACAGCAGACCAGGTATTTAAAATTATTGTGTTCTCCTGTTTTTCCAACCTTAATTTTTTATGTAATTCGGATTGTATTTTGATGGATGGGACTTTTAAATACTGTTCAACTTTTTTTTACCAAATGTTTACCATTCATGGTTTTAAAAACGGCTATTACGTACCTCTTGTTTTTTGTTTGCTGCCGGACAAATCAAGTCAAACATATTCAAATTTGTTTTTAATTTTAAGACAAAAATGTAAAGAAGTAGGCTTAAATTTTCAACCTAAAGAAGTCGTAGTAGATTTTGAACTAAGCATTCATAACGCTATATATGAATGTTTTGGCAGAGATCAAATTCTTTTTGGTTGTAAATTTCATCTCTGTCAAGCTTGGTTTCGTAAGATTCAGGAGTTTCATTTGGTACAAGAGTACAGACAGAAAGGTTCTGTAATTGGCGAATACTTAAAAGTACATTTCGGTATTATGTATCTTAGTCCTGAGGAAGTTGTAGAATTTTTTTATAATGAACTACATTTTTTGCTTCCAAATGACGAAAGAGTTATAGAATTCCGAAATTATGTCAATAAAACATATATAACGCAAAATTCGATATTTCCACCACTTATTTGGGCAAATAATGCATCCTTTTTTAAGAGAACAACGAATTCTTGTGAGAGTTTTCATTCGCATTTCGGTGCTTCTTTTTACAAAGCACATCCAAACATTGTTCAATTTACTAGTGTGTTATTGGATTTACAAACGGAGGTATACGCGAAAATTCGTTCGGCAAACCAAAGCCAGAAAAAAACCAAAAAAACTATTAATGTTATAATTAATTTCATTAATGATCATTTGGATCAATATAGGAAAAATGTTATTTCTCGCTTTATGTTTGTGAAAACGGTTGCATGTAAAAATCTTCCACACGTTTAATTTTTTGTTTTTTTTATATGTTTATGTATATTGAATATATTTTATTGTAATGTAGATGTAATGTAGATGTAATTTTTTTGAAGTGGCAAATATACGTTGAAAATATATGTATGTTATTAATATTTTCTTATATTGAATTTGAGTACCTAAAGTTCAAGGTAAATTGTTAAATCGGATTAGGCTATTAGACCCCTACTGGTTTGGTAGTTAATCTCCAAAATTTTAAACACTGGCAGAGTTCGAACAACCCGTAATGACTACCTGCATTTTGTGGCAGAGTTCGGATACTCCGCAGGCTAGATATACGAAGAGCACGTTCAAATTAATTTGTAAATATCACACTATGCGGAAGGTCGTGCATGCGGGTCACTGAGCGAATGCTTCCTATAAATACACAGTGTCGACAACCCATGATTCATTCATTATTATTATTCTGAATAAGTTTAAATGTATGTATAAGGTATTGTAATCTGTGTTAATTCTAAATATACTTATCCCACTGAGTTTTCTAAAAGATGTTGTTTATTCAACCCCCGAAGATCGGTTACTAGGTAAGTGCTTTCCCAAAGATATAATACTTTTATGGTGGACGTAGTTTATACAAGGGGCACTTACTGAGTAACCACTACAGAATTATCAATAGGTAACATATAAAATAATAATGGATACGAAATATCAACTGTAAGAACAAATAAATGAGTATTTTAAGTAGAATAAATTTTCTTTTTTGACTGGGAGGTTTTTCCCGAACTGTAAACGAGTTTTGTCCATCAATGGTCCCACTACTTTCAATAAAGCCCCCTTTTTGGTTTTCTCGATGCCGTCTTCCACACTCAGAGCAGTCGGTTCAGTACCAATCGTTTTCATTGAAGCGTTTTTTATGAAATTCAGCTCAAGTTCTGTTTCGGAACTGAAATCTGTTTTGTACTTCAATGTGAACTTTCCTCGCTCTGCGCGGATCTGTACAATATCATTCAAATATGGCTTAGGATTATTGAGTTTTGTATTATTAGTCTGTAGTGATCCCGAAAGGGCGGTAACGATAAGGTAAAAGGACATTAGCTTAGAAATAAGATTTAAATTAGGTTAATATTAATTACAATATTTAGCGTACGTTGATCTAGGAAGGTCAATGTTAGTTATTAGAGGAAGCGCGTTCTAGTTAAAAACATAAACAGCACGATCAATTAATAGACGAAGGTCAGGCATGCAGTACATCGTACGTACACTTCCTATAAAATAAAAGTGTAACGAACCAAGGAGATCAATTGTTATTAGTAATCTGAATAAGTCAACTGATATGATATTATATTTTGTGTATTTTTAAATGTATTAAAAAGCCCAGTGATTTTGTATAAGTGATGTCGTTTATTCAACTCCCGAAGACCGGTTACTAGGTAAGTGTTTTCCTCAAAGATAATATACCTTTATGGTAAATGTAAAGTATACGAGGGGCACTTACTAAGTAACCACCACATGGCGATCCTGCAAACTAATGGGACATGGTAATTATAAAATGGTTATGGTAAATTATCCTGCAAAGTTAATGGTATAATGGTAACAAATGGTTATGGTAAATTATCCTGCAAGTAATTGGTAAAATTTCATCCTGCGAACGAAAAATTATGGTACAATTAATGGTATAAGGGTAGAAGATCCTGCAAAATAAATGGTAAGGTAGAGTGGAACTATATGGTTTTCTATCTAAATTTGGGACCTTGGAGAAGAGAAACAATGGGAGGTTGATCAACCAAACAAGAGGCAAAGGAAACGGGAATTGTCAACAATACTTTCATGGTACAGCAAGACAGTTTTGCGATGCACATAATGGTTTTATTATATATTATAACTATAGCTTTCATCTTGAAATTTATTTGGTCATTATGGAAAACGCACCGAAGAGCGTTGAAAAGGGATATCAACCGAAGCATTGCAGCAAAGCAGACAACAGGAACTCTCACCGTGTAAAAATAATTGTAAGTACTCATGCATTCTATTCTTATGAACGAATTTTTCAATGTCAATAACGTGGGAAGATTTTGAAGATAAGTTACGATTAATTGTGGAAGAAGTTAATAAACAGGGAAAAAGGGTTTTGAAAAAGGAAACTCCTAAAAATCCTGATATACATATCGAAGTAATAAATAGCATAGTAGGTCTTTATAATAATTTTGCTAAGTTAATAGCCAAAAATTGGAAAAATTTAAGTTTAGTACAACAGGAGACTTGTAAAAATTATACAAGTAGGATTAGAGATAAAGCTGATAGGGCATTTCAAGCGTTAAATTGTATTATTAAAATACCTATCTCTATATTTGAGGAAATTGACACTATTGTATTACAAGCAATAAGCAAACAGTTAAAAATGGCGACAAGTATAAATGATTTTTTTAATTTTGCGAGTAAAGTTTTACCGAACGAATTTAACGGCGAAGCAAGCAAATTACAATCATTTTTGGACTCATTAGATTTACTACAAATAAACGCGACTGGTAACGAGGAAAATGCTATTCTACTAATCAAAACGAGAGTAACGGGAAAAGCTAGAAGTTTAATCACGACGGAAAACTCCATTGCAGACATCAAGAATAAACTAAAAACGGGGATAAGAGGAGACAATCCAAGCCTTCTCTTAGCGAAACTTGGTAAATTAAGACAAAATGGAAAAGATGTAACACAGTATGCAACAGAAATAGAAAAATTAGCGGAAAGATTACAGGCAGTATACATATCGGAAGGGATGCCTGAACGACTACCCGAAAAATATACTAAGGAAGCAACGATTAAGGCAGTAACTACGAATGCCATAACGGATGCAACCAAAACAATAATTGCAGCGGGAAGTTTTGAAACAACACAAGAGGTACTATCAAAATTGGTTTCAGTAGAAGGTATAGTAGGACAACAACAAGTCTTACACATGAAGGATAACAGGAATTTCTTCAGGAAGTCAAACTTTGACTTTAGGAATAATCACCGAAGAGGAAACAACAGAGGATTTTATAACGGTAATCATTCAGGAAGAACATTTCGACAGTATAACCAAGGAAACAACTATGGCAGATACGAAAATTTTAATAAAGATAGGAAATACAATAATAATGGAAATTATAATAATCGAGTCAACAATAATGTGAGAATATGCAAGATAGAAGAGAAAATTGAAGAAATGAGTAGACAAATAGCACAACTAAAGAAGGAAAACTACGATTTAAGGATGGAAAATAAGGAACTCAAAGAAAAAACAGAATTTTTGCAAGGAAACACGACACAGACACAGAAAAATTTTAGAGAGAAGAATTTGGTAATACATGATATAGAAGAAGAAAACGAAGAAGATGAGAAACAACTAGGAAATAAATTAGAAGATCTAATGAACAAGATTAATAATACAGTAGATGTTAAAACTGATATTTTGAAATGTAAAAGAGTAGGAAACAAAACCAGTAACAAAAATAGATCAGTATTAATAATGATGAAAGACGTGAATAAGAAAGTAGAGACTTTGAACGGTACGAATAAATTAAAAGGAACAAAGATATATATTGATGAAGATTATCCAAAAGAGATATTGGAACAGAGAAAACAGTTAATAAGATACATGAAACAGGCGAGAGAAAGTGGAGCTAAAGCTAAGATAATTGAAAATACATTAATGATTAACGACAACGTGTACAGTTTAAAAGAACTAGAAGAAAGGAAGAATAAATTAGAAATACATACAGGATGGAATAAATCAGCATATAAAGAAAATAACGAAACTAATCCGAAAATTTTGGATAAAATTTTCAGCGATAAAAGTTTTAAGCAAAGAGGTAAACAATTTTTTTAGGAAATATGAAATTTGATCGATTTGGAAGAATAGGATTTTGAAATACAGTATGTTAAAGGTATAGAGAACTACGCGGACAGTATATCGAGAATATCCATAGTGAACTTAAGGATTTATACATAAATAATTCACATGTCTTGGCAATCACAAGAGCACAAACGCGAAAAGAAAACGCTAACGTAGAAACAAAGGAAGTAAGAATACAAAAACCTTCAGTAGTAAAAGTTTTAAATAATCTTGAGGCACATAAATTACCAATTTTACACTTTGAAAATAACCGTATCTCACTAAGGATGAGCATTCGGATCAAAAATAAATTGAAATACCGGATTACACAACTTCGACTTAGGACGAACGTTGGAAAAGCTTGAAGAGCTATCGGTAAAAAATGAAGTAAAAAGAATGAAAATATATACAAATGATGATATATTCAAAAAGTGCACAGTAGAAGAATTTATAGAAGTAGGAAATCAAAGGTTAAAAAGTATTCAAGTATGTATATGCGAAGTACCAAAAACGATACAGCAAAAAGAAGAGATCCAAAAGATATTAGAAAGATACCACAACGATCCAATGTTTGGAGGACATGTAGGAAATAACAGATTATTAAAGAAACTAAGAGCAAATTTCAAGTGGAAAAACATGGAGAAAGACGTAAGGAAGTATATAAAGAATTGTCGTAAATGTCAAGTGAATAAAGCAAAGCTAAATCATAAAGAAAAAATTTTCATAACAGATACATCTATAAAACCGTTTGATATTATTTACATAGACACAATAGGTCCGTTCGTAGAAAGTAACAACGGGAATCATTACTGTATTACAATATTATGCGAATTAACTAAATACGCAGTTATGATACCGGTTCAGAATAAGGAAGCACACACTATAGCAAAAGCAATATTTGACAATTTTATACCGAATTACGGACTGATGAAGGAGATAAGAACAGATCAAGGGACGGAATATAAGAACGAAATAATGAAGAATTTAGCGGAACTTTTAAATATAAAACATAATTTTTCAACAGCATACCATCACGAGGCCATAGGCAGTTGTGAAAGATTACATAGAACATTTAATGGGTATATAAGAAACTTTATCAAAGATTCTAGGGATAACTGGTGCGAGTTTGTAAAAATGTTTGCATATTGTTATACTACAACACCAAACACGTATCACGGATACACTCCTTTTGAGTTATTATACGGGAGAAAACCCAATTTGCCAGAATTTTTAAATGTAAAGATTGAACCGTGTTACAATTTTGAAAGATACGATAAAGAATTAAAGTACAAGTTACAATACGCTAATGAAAAAGCCAGACAGTTTTTAATAAATAATAAATTAAGTAGAGTCAGTAATAGTGAAAAGGATTCTTCACCTGTAAATTTTAGAATAGGGGAATTAGTTATTTTAAAAACGAAGGGAAAAATAAATTTGATCCACATTATTTAGATCCGTTTAAGGTAACGTGAATAAAAGGTGTAAATTGTGAGATTACATCTCCAGACAGTTCATAAGAATCGTATGTATAGATACAACGACCGGAATCAATTGTAAACAAGTGAAGTGTGTTTATAAACGAACAAGTAGTGTTTAGTAAACAAAAACAAAACAAAAAACATTCAATAAAAACTGTTATAGGTATAGGTAATATCGAAAAATTAAAATGATAATTTTTCTCTTCCAAGAGGGTATGATGTAGTGATCCCGAAAGGGCGGTAACGGTAAAAGGACATTAGCTTAGAAATAAGATTTAAATTAGGTTAATATTAATTACAATATTTAGCGTACGTTGATCTAGGAAGGTCAATGTTAGTTATTAGAGGAAGCGCGTTCTAGTTAAAAACATAAACAGCAATATCAATTAATAGACGAAGGTCAGGCATGCAGTACATCGTACGTACACTTCCTATAAAATAAAAGTGTAACGAACCAAGGAGATCAATTGTTATTAGTAATCTGAATAAGTCAACTGATATGATATTATATTTTGTGTATTTTTAAATGTATTAAAAAGCCCAGTGATTTTGTATAAGTGATGTCGTTTATTCAATTCCCGAATACCGGTTACTAGGTAAGTGGTTTCCTCAAAGATAATATGCCTTTATGGTAAATGTAAAGTATACGAGGGGCACTTACTAAGTAACCACAAGTCTTTGCCACGGAACGATGGTCTTTCCATTGGAAAAAATCGTTGATCTGCATGGATTTTACATCAACTTTTCCTGAATTTGATTTTGAAACTGAATCTACAAAGTCCAGGAAATCATAGGTTTTATTTTTCTTTTTTAAACTTAATTCGACTTGATGGTGAAAGCTGTCGGCACTCATGAAAGTGTGTCCTGGTTCGAAATAATTAACTTCCAAACTTTCAAGTGACACCATGCTAGAATTCATAATATGCACAAAAAAACTGATGATACATCAGTTTTTGTTCTAGCCAAATGATTTTATATTCTAGGTATCCCTATTATGCAAGAAGAATTGGTAAAAGGTGCTTATAATATCCAATTTTTTTTAAGAAGTTATTGCTTCGTGCCACAAAACAGCGAATGGTCGTCGAGATTTCTCCACTCTTCCTACCGGTACGAAACTTTCGTTGTAAGATGTGAGGCGTCTGATAAAAATAACTGCCTTGAACATATCCATACGAGGTAACATAATTACCTTCTGTATGTCAGCTGATATGCGCAGGGTGTTTTCATCAAATATCGTTTCTGCATGTTTTTTGTAAAGTTTCCTACTTTCTACAACTTTGGAATTATGTGCGGACCATTTACTGCATATTTCACATTGTTCTTGGTATGTTCTGAATTGTGTAAACGAAATGTCTCACAATGTTCACACTGTTCGTGACCAAGTTTTGTGAAATGAATGTTCATTTCGCCCACTACTTTTCGGTATAGTTCATATGAAATTTTTGTATTCGGGTACTTACGACAAAAATCGCTGAACATGAAGTTAATTGTGACGTCATCCGGTAGGTATCTAACGTTGGGAGTGTATTATCTCCTATAATGAGAGGTTATGGAAGGACTCAATGTGCAAATGTATTTGATCTCTGTCAATTTTAGCTTTGAGATGATTCCCACGCCGATCGGGTGCAGGGGTGCTTGAAGACCTCGCAACTGTTGATAAAGCACGGAAAACAATGCCGTCGTTCTCGCTTTGTAACCGAGAGTCGTCAAAAAAAGAGTTTACAAACGTGCCGCTTTGTACCTTCTTTACTATGGAGATGATATTGTATAGTTACATTTCGTTAAGATGATTCTGTTTTGAGCGTTCTGCGTTTAACAGTATTTCTCGGACACTGATGTAGAATGAAAGATTTCTTTTGTTCACAGTTTAACTTCCAGTACTCGCTATTGATTTTATACCTTTGCTCATCATCAAACTTGTCACCACATTTCAATTTACACTTATCGACATTGCATCCTTTTAAAATTCTATGATTTTCTTGCAATTTCAATCGTTTTTCTTGTAATTTTTCAGCTTTGGGCCGTTTGATTTTTCTTTTTCTCACTGTTCCTTTCTTTGTATACTCTGAAACATTATTATAGTATGAGCTAATTAATACTCTGAATATTGCAACTTATACTAACCTCTTTTATTTGACTGGAGAGTTGTTTCTTGTATTTCTGCTTGTGATATCTGGATTGGTTCTTCTCTTGATTCTTTTTCGAGCAATACATCTTCCAATTGTGATAACAGCTGGTTTGGGTCTGGAAATTGTAATATTTCGTTAATTAATTACCTTGGTAATATGTGAAGAAGATTACCAACCTTCTGCTAGGCTGACAAAGTCTATAATAGTACTATTGTTGCTTTCAAGATCTTCTTGAAATATAATTGGTATATCGTCTATTTCTTTGTGACTTTCAATCGCTAGTTCTGGCATAATGAGAATACTTTCATGGGCATCCAATTGAACAATTTCTTGAATAACAACTGGTGTTTCTACCAGTTCACTCCGTCCTGCACTAGTTTTAGGAGTAAAAACATTCCCACTTTCGATATTTTCAGTTCTCTGCAAACAATCTATTTCCTGATTAGCCATTTCGTCTTCTGGTAATGCCTCTGCTTGCTGCTACAGCACTTTCTGTAATTCTTTATCGCGCACCATCGCCATTATTTTTGTTGATCTACTTCCAAACATTTCCGCGTATAAATGAACCTACTCTCTGGAATTAACGGAGACAACTGAGCTGAGCTCTACTTGTTGATTCTTGTCCGTACACTTAAGATAGTACGTTAAAATGTAGTATCTACGAATTGTAAGATAAAACACAGTGTCTACTTTCAGATACTGCTTTCTTTCTTACTCAGATGCATATACTATATTTTGAGGTACAAAAGGAACGATTCCTGCACTTACTCTGATCATTTCCACGACGATATCTCAGCAATAATTGTATATACTCCATTTTTTCTTGCATATTCGAATTCAGCGCGTTCGAATACATAGGTGTAGATAAAACTTTGATTTTCGACTTTTTTGCACTTACTACGTTTTTTCTTAGGACGGCAGTATAGGCCACTAGCTTATTTGGGGGGATTTTGAGTAGTTTTGATGGTTGTATTGTTTCCTTTCCAAAATGCTTCTGCCCAAGTCCTAGTAAGTTCTTACATAAGCAGAGTATATGAATATGTGTTTCATCCCTTTATACAGAAAGGTTCACTGACTTTTCCCATTTTGTATAAATGTTTACTTATGGTACAGTGTCCAGTAACCAAGGAGGGGTCTACATATTGAAAAATAATGAAATTTTATTTAACTATATTAAAGAAACATTCCAAAGACTAATGCATGAGCTTATTTTAAGGCGCACAATTTCTTTAAATTTGGTTCCATGGACGGAAATAGACGAACCGCATTATGCGGTTCCTGTCGACTTTAGCATGCAATCGCGTTCTGGCAATTCAGTCTCCTAGGTATTCCAGCGTCAAAATTGGAGCGTCTTCCAAATAAAATGCATATACAACCTAAATTTATTCGAATACGCGCTACGTATATGAAAAAGTATTGTATTAATTATATTGATAAACAAGTGTAAAAATGCCAAATAACCCAGAAAACCAGATGACGTCAGGTGACGTCGAATAAACGTAACTTTTTGGTCGAATTTCATGACGGTATCGATATCACGTGTTACATCACGTTTTTTCGACGAGTTTTTAATTACGTGATTAAAGTGACGTATAAGAGACGTCGAATAATGTCAATAATTATTGTTTTGAATAGAAGTTTAAGGAAATTTTGTACATCTCATTCCAAAGTTAATAAAATTATGCAAACGTGGATATACCTACTGGATATCAGGCTGGAAATGTTTATTATTTTATTTTATAAAACTACTCTGTGACAAAACGTCTACCTATACGGCCATCTTACCGATAGCGAGCTTCGCGAAGGTATACAGTATTGAAAAAAATATGATAGCCCTTTACAAAGTGTTATTTTTACTAAAGTCGGATTGAGAGTTTGGAAAAAAACATAAAGCTTAGAAAAAAAATTCTGGTTGAGCGTGGAATCGATCCATGGACACCTGAATTACGAGCAGAGTACTATTCCAATGCGCTATTCGACCCATAGATACATATTTCCAATACATGCTTAGAGGCGATCGCAGGACTGGTTCAATGCACAGGTGCGAACACAGAAAACAGACCAGAGGATAGAATGAAAAGTGCCCTCTTGTAGAGTATGAAATCTAATGCGACAATTACTGCAGCGGCTGTTATATGTAAATAGGTCGATGATGTAGATTTCTTAAAAAAAGATTTACAGTTTCCATTTTTCGATACTGCCGCCATCTGGCGGCAAATAGAAGCCAATATTTATTCTACTGCCAGTACCTCGAAGGTAGTAAATTACATTAGATTTAAATTCTGAAGCTCAAACCACAGAACATGGTTCGAACTTTCAGAATTTGAATCAATGTAATTTACTACCTGCAAGGTACAACAGAAATATAGGTAGGTCTCAATTATACAATCAAAATTAAGAAAAAATGCAATAAACTGCTATCCAATTAAATGCATGTTATTAACTGCCTTATTTTTGAATGTATAATAAATTTACAAGCTAAGTGTAGATGAAATAAAAAAACGTTTATTTATAAATACAAATTTGTGTTTTTTATTACAGATACATTAAAAAATTTACAACAATTACATTAAAAATTATAGATACATATATTTTATTTTCTACCTAATCTTAAAAGAATTATTACGTTAACTGTTTTAAATCGAGGGGTAAGAACCACAACGACGTAACAGAAAAAATGCCATAATGAGTTATTAGCACTAAGTTACTTCAAATTACATCAAAAACTTTGTAGCAGAACAACGTAACAATAGGCTGATGCCACGTGCTAATTCATGTTTAACGTAAAATTATTCTATTGTATTTCTTGAGAGCCAAAATAACGAATCAGTTTTTACGTTAAACACATTTTTAAAAATGTAATATAGTAATATCTCATTTGACGTAACAGAGTGTATCGTTCAATTAGAAATTATCAACAAGTACGATTGAGGGCCTAATTGATGTATCAGTATGATACGTTAGTTGTCTCCTAATTTTATTTTCGTTTTACACGGTACTAATATACGAGACTACAGTGATACGTTATGTACGTTTTTATGATTTCTCCACCAATTCGTTCATTGTAATGCATAGTATTGTTTGTATCCACGTGCTGCATTAAACAAGCCTGTGCGAGCTAGTGAAACAGTTGTTACTATTAGCCGCAATCATTCAGATTGATTACCTATATTATTAGCATGGACAGGGCGGAGAAAATTTTGCAAATGACATTAGGCGACAATACTGCTGCAACAGCCTACCTATAATAATTTTGCGTAAATTAATAAAAATTGAAGTAGAAAAGCTATATTACTACTACTTATTAGAAAGTTCATTGAAAGTATGTAAACAAGTAAACGCCTAGGAAAAATAAAAGTTGGGAAGAAATTAATTTTTCAAAACAAAATTTGTTATTTTGAGTTTTAACAATTCAAAACTTATTCGTATGATCTGGTAACATAGTTACCATGTTTATTGTAATTGCTGACATGAGGGCATAGCTAAAAAGGCTCAATAGAGATGGGATCAGCCATATACCAATACATAATTAATCATAACCACGGTAAAGAAATTACCATTATGTTCGACACCTGTGGCGAACAAAATAGAAATGATAATTTGGCTGCACTATTTCTGTATTGTGTGGAAAAATTCAATATTCCTGTGATCAACCAAAAATATTTTGAACCAGGACATATGAATAGAGGTAGTAGGTACATCTAAAAAAGTGTTAATTAGATAGATGTTAATATTTTTTGATTTGTGTACAATTCGCTTCCAAGTAAATTCTTTATTTGCTTATTATTAATAAATGGAAGCACCCCTTATATAAATACATTCATGAATAAAGTATGTCACTAGTTTTCTGGTTCAAAATATGTTCTGGTTTACATACACAGATACTATATTTTTTTTTTAGTTCCAACCTACATTATAAAATAGAGTTCGTATTTAATCACTATAATTGTAATTATCAAAAGTAATAGTAATAGTAATTTACTCGTTCTCTCAATCATGCAAAATGATACAGAAGAGGTTAGTTAATGATAACTTGAAACAGATTTAATTTATAGAAGTCATGTACTTAAAAACTGACAACTTATGAATGCTTACTGTGCTTTTTTAGTCACTGCAAATACCCCAATTATATATACTTATCTATGGTTATTAAAAACATCTCTTATGTTCTGTTAAATTAGGTTCCGGTAGATCTTCAAATAGATATAGATTTTCAATTGAACGGAGTTTAGATGCACAACCTAAAAAATATAACATGATAAACACTTTTGATAGCCAAAATTTATCGACTCAAAAACCTTACAAAAATTATAGGAAGGGTTTAGGTGTCTGCATCGATTTAAAATGGAGTATGACATTTGTCCTGACCCACTGCGACCTTTGCAAAATATGTACAGTAAATTGTAGCTCTAAGGGTCAGCCACAATAGTCAGCATGTTGCTCACAGTGGAGGGACGGAAGCTTCTTACTCACATTGAACCTAACCATCCTACATCAAATATGAGATACTTACTGGCAAGATGTAGCGTTGGCAGTGCGTCATAAGTAAGGCCCCTTTTCGTACCTGCAACTTTACAACTTGTTTCAAAGTGTTCTTCACACACCAAGTACTTTTTATATACTTCTTCAACGGAATACGTATCAGAATTCAGCGGACGTATATTTTCTAGCCACATTCCATATACTTTCGGATTATTTTTTGGAAAGCGATGCATTTTACCCATGCGATTGTCACAACCCGGTACACAACATTTTCTTGTAGAGGGTTTATATTTTTCATCCATATCTCAAAAAACACTATATAATTTGTCTATTCAAATAAATTAACACTGCAAACACAGATCATATAACTACTATTAAAAAATACTGCAAACACATGTGCTGTAAAAATGATTATATATTTAAGTGAATCTTTGTTCCAACCGAAGTAAATACCGTTTTATTACCGTACAATCTCAGTAACGCAGCAAATTTGATGTAAATTACACATCCTTATTATATTCACTAATCAGCAGGTCAACTGGGTTTGTATCGTAATTGTACGGTTTTTGTGTTGGTTGGAACAGACCTTTTTACTTCTATTTCTATTAAATCGTAATTCATGTCGTCACAAATTAGTGCCCAGTTGAATGCTCTTTCACACTGCCATCTTTACGATAATAGAGAGAAAAGAACAAACTATTATTTAAAGTTTTCTTTATTTTATAGGGCACTCTCTACTAGAAAATAGTATAAGTACAACTGCATTCAGCGCGCGGTGGCTGTTATTCCAAGTTTTTAGGTTTCAGCGGGAACGCCTAGCTTTTCATTCTATCATTGTCCGTATTTTGTGGGTGCGAATTTCTACAAGATTTAGCATGCATGCGCACTGCCATCACTTTCCGAGAACAAAGAAGGTGACAGTGACTGATTGCATGGTACATTTATTATATATTTATTTATATATCTATACCTTTGGCATGGCATCACATCATATATATCACCCACAGAAATGGCATCACAAATGTTACCATATATAATAGTGGAGTTTAGCGATGGTAGTGTAAGTACAGTGCTAGATAAATGGTTTACTCCCGAGCTGTCTCAAGTGTATTGGCCTCCATATGCATCTAAGCTGCAATATAACCGCGCGTTAGCTAGAAACGAAGAGGTTAATTCAACGTTGGCATTATATCCCGTCAAAAGGTGTTTGTATAAAACGGGTAAATTTAATATATAATCCATACACTTTAAAATGAGTTCCAGAAACTATAGTATCTTACTATAAACTGGGCTGTAGGATTTTATATCTTTGAAATTTTATTTTATAATCGTATTAGTTCAATGTTTCCACGTTCTAATTTTAGATAACCTTGAAAAAGCTCAACAAAAAGAAAGAAAAGCAGCGGAAATATCTAATTTGGACTCTTCTGGGGATGAAAATATCGTCAGAAAAAGGATTCGCCCAAACAGATTTTGTCATTCCGATGATTCTGATAACACTCAAAGTCAAAGTGGTCAACACGAACGTCCGCTAAAAATAAAATATAAACGGATATCCAAACAAGGTATGCATACGAATGATTGTTTTGCATATATTGTCTTATTGTAATTTATGTTTATCTAAAAGATGGGAATTTTTAGGTCCAAAAGTAGTGGATTGCAGCAAACAGTGGATATACGTATACCATATTTAGGAGATCAGGCAGAATCATGTAATAAATGTAAGTGTAACAGTATTATATAATTCTGTTTAAATAAAAAAAAGATGTTACAAACAAGTTTGGAAGTACCACATGAGTTTTATTTATACTACTGTAATTAGAGATTACATTGAGGGGTCACTACCATGACGTCAAAGAAATGTGATGAACAAAACGTATCATATACGTGATATAGATGACGTACACAGAACGTGATAAAGATTGTGTACAAAGTACGTGATGAAGGTTACGTACAAAGTACGTGATGAAGGTGACGTTTATTCGATTAGACAAATTCATGTGAATGTCATAAATTGACGTGTTTTCGTAACGAACATGATGTATTTTCGACGTTTGAAAAACGTGTTTTGGTTTTCTGGGAACGTTCGATATGGAAAATATGTTGCCGAATATCACCAGAAATATACTGAACGGTATAATCGATATATACATTTAGCGCAAGTTAAAAGGATTCTGTACGAATTTAAGTTTATATTCAAATTCTTCCAGGGAATTATAAATTAATTATATTTATCTTCACCCCTGTATACTAAAATTTACGCATCCCAGATATTTTAAAAATAAAAATTTCATTTTTCTTATCTATTCAATATTTCCTTCGCTACACATATACCAATTTTAACGTTCCTTTCATAAAAAATTATCATAAAAAACTCCCTCAATACCAAACAAAACCTTATCTCATAACTTTACAAAATAAAAGAAAAAAGAACCCAATCGCTTATTCTTTCTTAAAATTAACCGTTGTACTCAAGAAGTTATGTTGTTTTGCACGTACATTTTCTGTAAGTAAGCCCCGCCCTCGTTTCTAACGATTCTCTAGAACATTCGATCAGTCTATAAAACAATTTCCCAACCTACAAACTGCCTCTTTCATCACCACTCGTCGAATGAGCACATAGAAGTTTCTCAAAAGTACCGGCTTTTATGATAGCAATAAAAGTGCTAAATATCTCTTGAACTCACACAATTTAAAATTATAAAATCAGTGAATTAGTAAATTATTAATTATCGTGCAACAATAAAAATTATATTGAAGTTAGTGAATAAAATAGAAAGGTGAAAAGTGCAAAAATGTTTAATTAACCATACCCGACCAACAATTTAATAAAATATCTCGTCACATCGAATAAGTGACTAGTCCTTCACAAAAACAAGTAATTATACTCATTTCACAATCAAACACAAATAAAAAGTGTGACACCGTGAAACAGGTTCCAATTCTTCAATCATTTTATTCAACATTTATATTTATATACTCTTTGTTAATAACAGACGCAGGCACAATGAATAAACCATAAAGAAAGTAAATTTATTCGATTTGTCTATGGAATAAACTAGAACTGAATAGCAAAAGTGACGCAATAGAAAACACAGTTCAAGCCAGTGTTGTCAGGGGTGGCGATTTTTCCTTAAATTGGGGATTTTTTAAAGCAGTGAGGAAATTATTGGGAATTTTAAAAAAGTGGGGAAAAATTGGAACGCTTGTACTGTTATGGTTCTTGAGATTGTAATTTGACCAATCCAGTATAAAAATGATAAAATTTCTTGTAATGTTTGGTCAAATTACAATCTCAAGAACCATAACAGCGCAAGGGTTCCAATTTTTCCCCACTTTTTTAAAATTCCCAATAATTTCCTCACTGCGTTAAAAAATCCCCAATTTAAGGATGCGCAATATCAATCTTCTAATAATCTTATAACATATGTACAACTAATGGCATTTTAACTTATAATTCAATTCAGGTAGTCATTTTTTTGTTTTTTTCCAAACAATGAAAGTGCGAAAAGTAAGCAAATTTACTAGATTGTTACTAATTTTATTGGTGGAAAGTGAAAAGCTAGTAAATTTGCTTACTTTTCAATATGTACTTTTAGCTTGTTTTAAATTTCTCACCTATCCGTAACAAACTGCGCATGTGTAGACCCGTTACGGCTCAGCCGATATGATGCGTTGAACGGATTGTTACGTCCCTTCTCCGTATACGTAAACGTATCCGTATCCCGACCAAAATCCGTATTCTGTGCTATTGGTGCTATTTTACAGGTCTTCTTTGATATTGGTTTGGTTTGACTATAACCACAAAGCTCATTTTTAGTTTTATTTCTCATGATTTTTTTACTTTTACCTAATAATAGTGCTTGACCATCCTGGTTTTAGCACGAAACGATACGTTATCTGCTAAAAAGGTTTTCTTGACAACTTCTTTACGCCAACTTAACTCCAATACGGATACGTGTAAAAACTTATGACAAGCTGAAAGTGTCTATTAAGTAAGGTACCAAGAAATATTGGGTTTATTTGTGATGAGATATAGAATTTTATGTGTTTTATAATAAAAAATTTATTTGTTATATTTAATTTAATATGTTTGAATTTTTAAACCATAGTTGGCACGGTTTTCGTAAGATGGTTGAGAACATAAATATTTTTCACTTGGCAACACTGGTTCAAGCTGAAAATCGACGCTGAAAGTTGGTTAAAAACGAACTTCATAAAACGACACTAAAACTGCACATTTAGTCATGTGACCACCGGTTTGAGCGTCAAAATCTGAGCTTAGAGCGTCATGTGAAATTGTACCTTTATCGGGTGTCGATAATTTTTTCTATTGGGGGGGGGGGGAGATTACTAAAGGTTTTTTGGTTTAGGTAATAGTTAAAATCAAATTGTAGGGAGCCATAAATAACATAGATTTAGAAGCAAAACTAGATTTCTTTGAACAAACACATCACAATTCAAACAGCCTTTCGCATGTTAATTATCAAATTTAATTAAAAAATATAATAATTTTCCATTTCTTATTCTTGGAGGGTGGGGATTACTCCCAGTACCCTCCCCCATATCGTTGCCCTTGCCTTTATGGAATAAAATAAAGGAGCGTCAACGTGCAGTCAACACTAGCAGCTGCACCCAACTTGCTGTTCGGCCCGGCGGGCGGTACAAGTACGGTCTAATTATGACGCGGGGGCGTCCTTCACCTCACACAGGTTCTTACCAACTGACGCGTCACTTCGGACACCCTCGATGCAAAGTTTTTGAAACAAATGCTCGGGCGCCAGATTATTTTACGTGGTTTACTCCACGGCCCCTTGACCCTTAGCTTCAAGAGTTCCAGGTAGCCTCAGATGGAGGTTACGGAAAATTCCAGGGATCTCGTTGAATTTAACACGTCTACAAAACTATATAACCCTTAGACGGCGATACTACGGGATATGAAGAAAACACTGATTGTATTGATTTGTATATTACAAGTCCTATTGAAAATATATATACAAAATAACACTTAAAACAACTTCTGAGTATTTTCAATCGGTACCGAATCAGTTAAATATATATAGTATTCAAATGTGTTCAAGTCTTATTATATTATGCACCATGCGAAATTTGCCAGTATTAAGGAATGTGAGCAATGACTCAATAAACCAGGTGTAAGCAAGCAAATGCAATTGTTAATAACAGCGGAAGCAGTATAAGCAGTTTCTAATTATGCGGTAAGCAGCAGTAAAACAATAACTACCTAGCACAGCAGTAAACGGGATATAACTATCTTCGCTGTAGGGATGGTCAATCGGGATAGGTGGGAAAATGCGATGTGATGCAGTTTATAACAAAAAAAACTAATGAACATAAACTAGATTATCAATCAACCCATGGCAACAACCTCAGACTTGGTTGAGAATCTTATTATTGTAGGAGAAAATACACTTTTCTAAACAAAATGAGTGAGCATAAAATAAGTTACTCCCAGCTGACGGTTGGGCAGCTGGTGGCAACAGCCTCTGCTCTGCCCCGCTCAGTTTTTAAATTTTCAAATTATCGGTTAAAATTATTCTAAAATTTTGGTCGGAAGATAGAACAGCGGTTACCCAAATATAAGCAAAATAAAACTGTGTTTTAGAATAGATAAAAATGAAACGAAATTATTACCGGCTGAGAGTGGAACAACTGGTGGCAACAGCCTCTGATCCGCCCCACAATCAGTTTTAAATTTTCGGTCAGACAAAACTATATATAATTTAGAACTAAGATAAATCAATGGTAATTTAGCGAAAACGATGCCCGTTCCGAAAAGAAGACGGCTGGAGGCAACAGCCTCTGATCCGTCCCACAGCCGTTTTTCAATTTTTCAAATTGCCGGTCAGTTAAAACTATATATAATTTAAGAACTAAGATAAATCAAAGGTAATTTGGAGAAAATTATGCCCGTTCCGAAAGTAGAACAGCTGGTGGCAACAGCCTCTGATCCGCCCCACGATCGGTTTAAACTTTTTCAAATTGCCGGTCAGTTAAAACTATATATAATTTAGAACTAAAATAAATCAAGGTAATTTAGAGAAAATTATGCCCGTTCCGAAAGGGAGACGGCTGGTGGCAACATCCTCTGATCCGTCCCACAGTCGGTTTTCAGTTTTTCGAATATCGGCAAGCTAATATTGTATAGCAGACAAATTAATTCCTAAATAAAAAACAAAAGATCACAGTCGATATAGACAATGTTTTGTTTACCGGCTGAAAATGGGACAGCTGGTGGCAACAGCCTCTGCTCTGCCCCACAATCAGTTTTCTATATCCAATTATCGAAGATAAAAAAGGAAAAAATCAAATATGTATTTGGGTAATTTGAAACAGGACAATAGGTATAACAATCTAAATCGTAAAATTAAAATCAAAATGCTATTTTAAGGTTCATACACGAATTCCAAAGAACAATATAAAGAACGCAGTAATAAAAACTGTAAATAAACTTTGTTTTTATCCCTTCAAAAAAAACGGCTTACCAAAATACGGTATTATGTTCCTAAATAGCCAAACTACTAAATCGATTACTGATATTAAATATAAAACTCGACGTATAGTCTATTTCTTAATGTCTGACAGCACAGTAGCCTCATTAAATATTCAAATAGAAAATTATCTCTTACAGAGTGATCCTAAGAATTTTACAAGTAAATACTAAAATTCTAATGCAAAACAAATAGGTGTCTATATTAGTTATCTGTACATCCCTGTTTCAGCTCAAAATACAATATGGTAATAAAACTGAACAATGCCAGCAAAAGGATATTTATCATTTTGCTTATTTAATTAGATTCGGTCAACATTACAGTTGAAATAAAATTCATTCGTTTAGGCCTATTAACAAGTTACATTTTCATTAAATCAAATTAATTGAAGAAAATATGGTTTAATTCTCATAATTCAAATTTATTGACAATGAATTAATGTATATTAAGTAAAGTAAACATACCATTTATAGGAAATATAAAATTCAATCTATAGTATCATCCTCTTCGCTGGCCATACAAGAATCATCCGAAGACTCGTCGAGAGAGATCACTATCGGTTCTATAGTTTGTTCTATGAGGTTATCTAAAACCCACATTTTCTCTTCCTCTTTAATTCCATGATTCACAGCATCTCTCCAGTTCTCTTCAGTTATTGTTGGCAATGAGTACATCATGAGTTCACGAACATCTTTCATTTAAATGTTTTATTATGTCTAGCTACATAACCTTTCATTTGGGCCCATATTAACTCTATCGCATTTAATTCACAATGGTATGGCGGCAAACGAAGCACTGTTATCCCACGATTCTTGGCTATTTCATCAATAACAAACTTTTTAAATTGTAGCTTGTAATCTGAAGCAACCTTTAAAAGTTCTTTTTTCAACATATCATCTTCAAATGGTATATCTTTTACGATTAACCAGTTTCTAATATCAGCTTTTCTCCAAGCGGTAGATAGAAGATTTTCTGTTAATCGCGAATGATAAGTGGCATTGTCCATAACGATTACAGCATTATTTGGAATTAATTCGACCATTTGTGTAAAATACATCTGCAGTAATTTCTTCATGATAGTCTTTGGTTGATGTTGACTGAAACTCCAGTAAACCACCTTCAACGAACCCTTGATTGCATCCAATATGCGTTATTATTAGTCGGCGACCTTTACCGATAGGAGTTTTCAGTCCAGTCGATAAACCTATGAAAGCTTGACGACTGGTTTGAATACTTTTGTCCTGTCACATTTTTTTCACTGAATGTCCTTCATTGAGCCATGTCTCATCTAGATAATAGATTTGTCTTCCCTCCTGTCTGTATTTTCGGATATCTCGTAAATACTGGCGTCTCCAACATATTATTTCTTCGTTGTCGATTAGCACTGATTTGCGACTTTGCTTCTCCCAAGTAAAATTTAATTTGTGTAATATTTTCCACAAAGTTTTTCGCCCTATGTCAGGCAAATTTTCGTCCTCCTTCACCATTCTTAGAATTCTGTCAAGTGTTGGGATCTCTTTTTTAAAATCTAATTCATGTAGTTTTCGTCTTATTGTATTTTGCATATGTTCATCAAGGTCAAATGGTTTTCTTCCAGTTGACTTTTTAGGTGGAGATATATTTACATTTTTCCTCTCTCTTAGAAGCCTGTAAATAGTAGATTCACTAACTCCTGTCATATTGGAACATGTCAAAACTATATCTCTAACAGTAGCAGTCGGCATTTGATGTACAACAGCATCATGCACATTTAACACTACAGTCTTCGTTTGTAAGCTAATCACGCTCTTCCACTTTACTGGGGTAAAACTTGAAGACATTTTTCACAACACAGTTAACACTTATGGAACATAAGCGACTCTAAGCAAAACAAATTATACAAATTTGGGCGAGACCAAGTTTCACCGTATATACCTGCAAAATTTCTAAGTAGTCATTCGGACAATCCCTAGTAGGACCCTATTGTAATGTTTCTTGGAAATGTTATTATCAACATTTCGAAAATCAGAAAGTAATTATCTGGAGAATGAATTGATAAATGGTTTGTTAATATGTCTCCCAAGAATTGACCTGCTCCAAATTCTCAAGATAATTAATGAAATATTCAGTCAGAATAGTTGCATTACAAGATTATTTCAAAAATAATTTATAGTTTTAACTGTATGTACTCTACAAATGTATGAAGGTCAGTTAGTTGTTGTAACTAACCGAATTTACATTTATATTACCTTTATATATCAGATCGGGTATAAAATAGTAAATAAATTCCTTAGATGAACTGTGACGTTTATGCTTTACTACCTGACTAGCATCTGTGACATTTTCGCGAGCTGTCAGTCAATAAGAAACAGACTGTAATAATTTATTCGGTTTTCAAAAATAAATATTCACTTACTCAGAAAATAAAGGACGGTCGGACACTAGACTTTAAGACTATCAATTTAATAACTTGGTGACACGCGGTAGCAAATTGCAAAAATCTCTAAACGGCCACAGGCAGACAGCGAGAGATATCTATATTCAGCTCCCCAAAAACGCTCGGTTTTTGGAATTTATAATTCCTACCTAAAATTTTTGGCGATAACGGTGGTGAGGGAATTAACTTGAATCGATTTACTTACAACAAGAAATATTTCTACTAAACTGGACGGCTTTGGTTTTAATTAAAATAGTTTATATACCGGGCGTCCTCGATAATTTTAATTTTGAAAAGCGGAATTTAATAAATTTTACATATTTCTTTAGATGGTAATTCATGGCTTTTGAACTACTAATGAAATAAATACTTAAATTAATGTTACGGGACAGAAACGATACCAGAAATCAAAGTTGGAAAGTAAGTAACGAGTTATATCCACTTATTGAAATTAAAATACCATCGAAAATGCTTCAAAAAAAATAACTCGTTACATAATATAAACGTACGTATACGAACTGTAAATCGCAGTCGCTTACAACTGCAGTGCAGTTCTACAAACTGCATACGCTGTCAATACGAACTGCCCGTGCGCAGCTCAACCTGGCTTCACTAGAAGTCAACTCAAGCAGCAGGTATGAGATCGACAGCAACCACATAATGCGGTCCGTCTATTTCCATCCTTAGAGATGGCCACTCTGAGTTCATTTTCTACTTTAAGTTTATTTCTGTATTTAGATTTCAAGGCAGCAAGTGCAGAAAATCTAATTTCACAAAGATAAGACGTTAGAAAAGGCAACAGAATCCGAAGCGCTTTGGCTTTTGTAACTGAGTAATCGTTCAGAAGCTCAGTCCAGAATTTTGTTAAAGATTTGTTAACCAAGTTTGACTTTTGAAACATCTATCAGTTATTCTTTTTCTGGGGTCGACGTTCCTTTTCCAATTGGAGTAAAGTTGAATGGAAGAGAGACAGAGTCCAGGTGATAGGTTTTGCACCAAGAATCTTAGGAAATTGCACCTCTTTAAACTATTCCAAGGTCGTTGGGTACTCCCAACATTATTGGGAGTGTGATCATAGACCACCTTTCACGTACCCTGATGCAACTGAACTCACCGTATCTAGACCGGGAGGTCGATAAATATCCCCCCAACTTGGCTGCAGTGTCGTGGCTTAGGGTTTGCCAGAGGACACCAAATAGGACCGATGATATGGCTGACTATGGTCACGCCCCGCGGGCTAGAGAGTCGGGGGTCTTGGCTTAGCCGCCTGGAGTGAGACGAGACAATCTCATAAAAAATCTGAATCGTGCGGTGGGAGGCAGGATCCCATCGGGAGGTCCGAATCACCCACCCTTCAGTCCTTATAGCCAGATTACCAATACGGATTCTACCGAAGACCTCTTGGGTAGACGACTCGATCGGCGCTGGTATCAAAACCATCGCCCTTTTTAGGCGCTGGAGGGCCGACTGCTCAATGATCTTCAGCGGCAGTCCTTCTAATTTAATTTACGGTCTTTTTAAGCCAGACCAGAGACCCATAGCCTGAATATGTCACCATAACAGTTCCCCGAGCAAACGAGTTTCCCTTAAAACTTGGCACCTTGGCGCCAGGCTTGTACATACCTCATGCAGTTGCGTGAGGATATGCGCGAACTGCTCCCGGGTGAGCAGATTGTCCGGGTAGCCATCGTAGATGAAGGCCAGCTTGAGGTTGCTACTTGCAGCTTCTCCATAGTATTTGTGCCTACCAGGCGAAATGCACGCCTTCTTGGGGGCCGTTCTGGTCTCTGGCGGCGTGTCGGCCATACGGAGCCTCTTTGTCCCCCCTTTGTGGTGGCATCAGACTTGACTTCGCCAGGATCAGCACACTCGTGCGTGGCCCGGATCGGTCCCGCTGCTGCTACCTCCTTGCAAGGGCCAGTTGGGCCACCCTTAGTTGTTCCATCTGCCGCCCTTCCGGCCCGGTGTCGCCTACTCTTTCCGGACCCGCAAATGGACTTGCAATGCCTTTTCGGCCTCTTAGGTGTTGGGGCAGTTGTTTACCGCATCACCTGGGCTCTCACCACTCCCTCCACCCTCTCGGGAGACTCCATCTGAAGGGCCCTGTAGAGGTCGCCTATATCCAGAGTCTCCTCCGAGGTCCCCTCCTCCAGAGCCCTCCACTCTTCTTATTAATTTTTTCGGGTGGCCATAATAAATGGTCCCACGAGCAGCTAGGGAAATATTCGGTCGGTTCCTCAAGGTCAGAAACCAGTAGTTGCCGATCCTCTGTTCGACCACGCCCTATATATTGGGACTCGATTTTAGTTCGGTTGAGCTACTCAATCGAACGCAGGGAGAAATCCGATATGGGCTCGGGAAGATAAAACGTATCTTCTCTGAAACTATGGAGAGTACCCTGGAGTACAAAATGGGTAAATGAAGTACATCTTCAGATCTTTGATGATGTCTGTTTGTATTTAGAATAGTTAATTACGTTAGGTAAATAGTAATAATAATTAACTAAAAATTGTCAAACCATGTATGCTAATTTTTTGTTATTTGTTCAATGAAACATTTTCCTTCATGTTGTATTGTCACAAAAAATACTTATTGCTCTTATATGGGCAGATTATGTAGAAATGTAGGAGTTAAAAATATATTGTTCATGCCGCTAGCCATTATCGACAGTTTTGCAGGATTTAATTCATTTGTTAAAAGTTCACTAGAAGTGGGGCGGCAGCATTGTTTCTTAATTTACTGAATGTCAACAATTTTGACAAGTTTGACATAAAAGAGAAATATGAAAGTAAATGAAAGAAAACAAGCACTAAACCGTTTTAAACAGAATTATACCATAGAGAATTACATAAATGCTAAAAAGGTAATTGCATCAACGAGAAAATTTCTTAAACATAAAAAGAAAAAGAAATTTAAAGAGTTTTGTGGGTCTTTGAATCGTAATAGTAACATAACTCAAGTATGGTCTTCCGTTAAAAAAATTCACAATTGCAATTATCAATCATCAAAAAAATTACCAAACAAAGAAATGAGCGAAAACATATCGCAAAAGCTAGCAATTTGTCAAATAGACCCGAATTTCAATTATATTACACATACTGCACAACCTGTGTTATTCACAATTAATGAATTGAGTCAATGCTAAGCAAAGAAAAAAGATACAGCCCCGGGAATAGATAATATAACATACTCTATGATTACAAATCTACCAAATAACGGAAAATTATTATTATTGAAAATATATAATAATGTATTAACAGGATCAGAAATTCCTGAATCCTGGAAAACCAACATAATCATACCTTTTTTAAAGCCATTAAAAGATTGCAAAGAAGTAGAAAGTTACAGAGCA
This sequence comes from Galeruca laticollis, assembly GCA_963921935.1. Lineage (NCBI taxonomy): Eukaryota > Metazoa > Arthropoda > Insecta > Coleoptera > Chrysomelidae > Galeruca > Galeruca laticollis. Next base: position 145,340,274 of record OY998181.1, read on the forward strand.
ATTGCACTATCATCGTGTGTAGGAAAAATTCTTGAAAACATCATCAAAAATCGATTAGAGTGGCACACAGAAAATAAAAGTATTTTCAATTCTAGTCAGTCAGGTTTCAGGAGGGGGATGGGAATTCAAAACAACCAAGCAATGCTCCTATCTTATATTCAGAAAGCTTTATCAGAAAATAAATCAACACTAGTAGTTTTATTAGATATAAAAGCAGCATATGATAATGTTAACATATTCAAACTGTATAAAATAATGTGTAAACTTGAATTACCCATGGAGCTCATTAACTTAATATTCAACCTTCTAAACAATAGAATATTACTAGTTAAGGATATAGATGAAAATTTAACAGAACCAGCAATAACCACTCAGGGGCTACCACAAGGTTCGCCATTAAGCCCACTACTATTCAATATTTACATTCATTCAATATACACACTCATTCCCAATAATGTTATGCTTTTATCATATGCAGACGACTTGGTTTTAGCCAGTAAAGATATAAATCCAGAACAAATCAGAAATGAGTCAAATGTCATATTACAGGATCTAAATGATTGGTTCAATGAACATAATTTTCAACTATCAATTAATAAATACGAAGCTATATGGTTCACAAATAATAAATTCTATCCCATTTTCCCCCCATTATACATTAATAATCAAGCAATTCCATACAAAAAGCAAATAAAATACCTTGGGTTGATCATGTCACACGATCTAAACTGGTCATCATATATAGAAAATATTATTGGCAAAACAATTAAAGGTATCAATATCATGAGATCATTCGGTAGGACGTGGTGGGGATCAGATCCTCAAATTCTTTTATTAGCCTATTATGGTTTAGTCAGGTCACATTTAGATTTCGGAAGTATCTTCATCAAACCATCAAGTAAGGTGCTACTCAAAAAACTAGACACAATTCAATTTCAAGCTCTAAGGTTGACCCTTGGGTGCATGAGATCCACCCCAACAAATGTTTTACTAGCTGAAACCGCAGAACTATCTTTAGAATTCAGAAGGAGGTGGTCAGCAGTCAAATTTTTGTCAGGCATTTGTAGATTTTCAAATCACCCACTAATTGAACTTATAAAAGAGATAAGAAATTATAGTAATTTCAATTCAGGTTATTGGAGGGCAAAAGAAAAACCAAATCTAATAGAAGCTTTAAGTATGATTGAACCATACCAGAAACAAATTCAAAGTTCAGAAAAACTACCCTGCTTTTCTTTTAATCTAGAAATAATGAATACCACAATACCAATTGTAAAGTTAAATATAACCAAAGATAACACAAACAAAAACAATCTATTTAAAGCAGAAACAGAAAATCTAAACATAGACAATCACTTTGTGTTCACAGACGCATCAAAATCAAGTAATGATCAGCCTAACTGTAAGACAGGCTTTGGAGTATACATCCCTAAAATTAACTTGGCTTTTTTATCCAAATCACTTTCACAATATTTGCAATGCAGAAATAGCAGCAATCAATAAAGGAATAAGTATTTGTATAGAAAAAAAATTAAAAAGCTGCATTTTCTTCACAGACTCTTTAAGTGCCATCCAAAGTTTAACCAGAGTAGGTCTTAATAGTACAGCTGATTATACCTCTCTAATTACTAAGCAAATGATAATTGAGACACATTTAACTGGGGGTAACTATAGATTATGTTGGATACCGGGACATTCAGGAATTCAGGAGAATGAACAGGTTGATCGCCTTGCAAAAATAGGCTGCTCATTAAACATCCCAGCAAACATACCAATACAGAATGATGAGCTAATCACTAAACTAAAACAAACGATAAAAGATAGACATAACAAATGGTGGAAATCATTATTTAACAAAAAAGGAAGCTGGTACAAGGAAATTCAATCAAACCACCCAAGTGTTCCATGGTTTAAAACCATCCCATACATAGACCGGAGACACTTAACGAATATCATCCGAATGAGAACAGGGCATGGTTTATATGGTTCTCATCTATATAGACTTAAAATAATATAGCAGCCTTGGTGTGAATGCGGACAGGAAGAAACAATAGACCATATTTTTCTTGATTGCCCAATAAACAAAACAAATAATTGGAATCTAAAACAAGAACTAGAAAAAAACAGAGGTCACAGGCACATCAAGCATGAAAAAAATACTCAAAAACATAAACTACGACCAAGTTAAGTTAATAATACAGTTCTTAAATATAAATCAAAGGAACATTTAAAAAAAATCTTATTAATTTTCAAATAACTCAAAGATGAATCTTAAATAATAATTAAATAATAACATCCTTATCTAATTCCCTTCACCCATCCCAAAAATTCCGTTTTCCGAGGCAACTCCTTGAACTTGTGGAATGCTCCACCGTTGCCCTGGAGCGAGAAAAGTGCATTACCCTATCTGTTATTAACACTCCGTTAACAGTGAAAATAGAAATGGCGTGTAAAACAATTAATATAACAAAAATAGTATTGAAACAAAAAATAAATAATATATACATATGTGAGCGTATTTATGTGTGTAAACATATAGTTGTGCAAACCGTATTGCATGATTGCTACGAGCAAGACTCATGCAATACAAAAAAATGTGCTGGCGAATGCACTAAGCTTGCAATAACTCAAAGAAGAACAAGAAGAAGAAGAGAAATATGTTGTCAATTTTATACTTTTTAAAAATGATTTAAACTTGTTGGCATGAAAAATTTTGTGGATTATACGTCCGGAAAATGTCTTGCAAGTGCTCGTGTTGCTTTGTCTCGGCTACGCAATACAACTCACACTCGCAAAATATCATTTTCGGGACTAGTGATCCAAATAACTATTGTGTTTTATCCACAAATACCCGGTAATTTATGGAAACAGTAACGTTATCATCAAAATTGTTATGCTAGAATGAGTTGAAATATTTTTTTTTTACCTGAAACTTGTTCCACTCCTTGAAAGGTATAAACAGAATTTCGTAGCTTTTTATCGATTTTAAACAAAAGTAAAAATGCTTTATTAATGGCTTCACAATTTTTTCTAAAACGTACCAATTGGTATGGCTTAATAACTGCTTTTGACGTTTGGTTACATCTGTAGCTTCCTGTAGCCAATCTATACATTCTAAATCATAACCATCATATAAGTTATATTTAAAAATACATTCTCCTCGAGACTGCGTCGTTATTTTATTAACGATAAAATAAAAACGTTTTCTATTTTGCGATGATCCAAAATAATCTTGAGGTAAGATCTAAAAAGAAATATATTTGTAGACAAATTACTAAATTATTATTTTACAATGTATGTCCACCTCAGACAGTGGCAGCTTGTGATGTTTTAATATGGTAAGGCGACATACTATAAGACACTACAATTTAAATATTATAATGTTTTTTTGTAGTAGTATCATCCTCAGAAAGCTAATTATACTATTATACATTATACCCAGGACTAATAGGACAGACCATAACACTTTATAAATAATAATCTTCCAACAACATTTCCAGTTTTCAAACTTTTTACGTTAATTGCCACCACCATTTCAGTTATAGTCGAGTCGAGTTATAGTGCGAACTTTAAGTTTTCGGCTTTTCGTTTGACTTGAATACCGTCATAGTCCAGTCAATATTATAATTTAAAATGCTGATTTGACTTATTTGACGATATATTCATTATAATGTCAATTAATAATCGTTAAAATGTATTTAAGAATTTTATAATTATTAAACACAGTTATCAACTATCTAACGATTATTTTTAACCCGCAATTATGGAGCGACATCCTACTTTTTAAGATACTTAGCGTTAATGTATAGAACAAAATACATTCCTTTAAACCAGTGGTTCCCAACCTTTTCTGGCCCACCGCCCCCTATAGAAGAGAACAAAAATTTCACCGCTCCCTCCCCAATCGCTGGTTAGTCCAAAGTAGTTAATTTTATTTGAATATCATCTGTACCGTCCCAATTGATCTGTATTTAGCTTTAGTTTCAGTTAATGTCTAAATTTTATTTTAGAGGAATGATGAAGTAGAAATTTACTACCAAATGTACAATAAAATTGTTTATTAAACTTTTAAATATAAACACAGAATCAATAAGAAATACAATCACAATAAAAATAAGAAATGCAATACAATAAGAAATACAAAATTAATAATAAAGAAAAAATCAATGAGACGGTTGAGGCTGGTGGAGTGTTACCAGTTTGTTAATATCGGGTTCCAATTTCGTTAACATCAATCGCAGATCGCCACGTTCAGTGATGTGTAGTCTGTTCCTCTTCTTTGACAGCAAATCAGTCACTGCACTGAATGCACGCTCAGCCATATAGGACGAAGGAAATGCAATTAACAACTTCTGTACTATTGTCCACAATCCAGGATAGAGAACTGGTATTGGTTTTTGAAGCCAGAACTCTTGATATCCACGTTTGAATTTTACTTTCAGTTCTTAGTTAGTTGTGAGTTCTAATAGCTCCTCTTCCAAATTTGATGAGCCTTCAGTATCTGTGTTTGCGAAAAGATCTATAACCCAACTTGGTATTTCCATGTTTAAAATATCTTGGAAACGCTCTGTAAAATCAACATGAAGAACTTCCAAGTGGTGGCAGTAAGTAAGTAAATCTTCCGGTTTTGCAGACACTGTTGATAATGTGGGAAAATGGTTGTACTCAAGATTTCTTTTGAATATAAGAAGTTTTCCTGCAAAAGCAGCTATGACGTTTTTAGTTTTAATTGAATTTAAATCATCACCTTGCAATTGTGGAATAACTTGATTAAATACTTTAAACAGGTCCGTCAAATAAGCGATGTCATTTTTTGACGTAATCAGGTTTACGCGCAATTGTTCGTTTTCTTCAAGAAATTTCAACACTGAGTCAAATAGATTGAAAAAACGATTCAGACAAACACCTTTAGAGAGCCAACGTACTTCTGTGTGCAGCAGCAAGCGATTGTAGTCTTCATCATTTTCATTGCAAAGCTTATGAAACAAACGGTCATTCAATGAATTGCTTCTAATGATATTGATTGCTTTAATAACGTTATTGAGGGACGCATGCAGACGTTCATTTAATTTTTTTGCAACCAAATGCTGAAAGTGAATAATACAATGTACAGCGAGTACATTTGGCACTGCTTTTCTCAAATGTGCTATAAAACCCTTATGACGCCCGGTCATTGCTGGAGCACCATCAGTAGCAGCAGACAAAATATTGCTAATAGGAATTTCTTTCTCTTGAAGAAATTCTTGCATGAGATTAAATATAGAATGTCCCTTTGTATCAGATTCCAAATTCTTAGCAAATAATAACTCTTGATGAATTTTTTCTCCTTTTATAAATCGTACGTATGATAAGAGTAGAGCTTTGTTACTTGGTAGAGTTGATTCATCGAGTTGAATGGAAAATTTGCAAGTCTTTAGGTAATCGCATAATGATATTTCAACGTCATTTGTCATTTCATTTATTCTTCTTTGCACTGAATTATTACTGCGAGGAATTTTTTTAATGATATCAAATGTTGTCTTATGATGGAGAACAGTTTTTAATATCTCTGCCGGCAAAATGAATTCCTCGCCAATGGTGTGTGGTTTTCCTGCCTTTGCGATTAACAATGAAACGTTATATGAGGCTCGTAGCCCATCGTCGTCTCGTTTAGACGATGCAAAAATGTTTGATATAGTTGGCTGTTTTAAATATTGTTTTTCGAGTTCTTGAAAATAGAATATATCTTTGTTCTTCTTATCAGGATGCATTTTATGTAAATACTCTTGTAGCCTAGAAGGTTTCATAGCTTCATTTGAAAAAACTTTTCGGCAAATTAAACACATAGGTAACGATTTGTTTGTAGAAGATTCCGCAAATCCATATTTTAAATATTCAATACTGTATTGCCGGCATTTCTTTTTTAATTTAGAAGTAGATTTTCATACAAAAATTAAATTCTCAATAGATTTACAGATAGTAATGTTTATAAAATGACACACCACAAACGATTATTTACTACGGCAGAGCTTATGATTCACGACTATATATCGCGGCCAAGCACATACAACTAACTAACAAAAAATTCGTAGAGCTGTTGTTTTTATACGTTTCATTTCGTGCATGATTCAACGTGTCTGTGTGCGAACATGTCGAAACATGTTATTTTGTATGAACATCGCGCGTTTGCTTATCAACGTGCGAGGACAAGTCTATTCTGAACTAAAAGAAATTATTATAATTATTAGTATTATTATTAATGCTAATTTAAAACTGCTTATTAACCCTTATTAAATCATTTTTATTTCACCATTCCTCTTGACTGCTTATTATTTGCCTCTGAATCCGCTACCGCCCCCCTAAAAGGCTGCAGCGCCCACAGGGGGGCGGTATCGCCCCCGTTGGGAACCAATGCTTTAAACAATATTAACCTATTTATATTTAAAAACATCTTAAGCATAACACCATACAATTAACACCTCCTTATATCTCGTTTTATTAAGAAGAATTAGGAACATAAATTTCAAATAACTTATTATTTTTCCCATCTTTACTGAACTAATACAATATTTTGAGACGGGAATTTTTTCGAACACAACAGCACAGATAACCGCACAACAGATGATCATTCTTTAGTTGGTAGGATGACATCAAGAAAGAGTGTAGTGTTTTTCTGAAGAATTTGGGTAAGAATACATATTTATTATATAGCAATTAGTTAAAAATTAAATATTTACAATGTGGCGTCAATGGGAAATATCGAGTTCGGACCAAAATATTGTGTGTAACAACAACGAAAATTTAAATAATTGTGATCAAAGTAAAAACCTGATTCGATGTCATTTAAATTTGGAAACACAGAAGATATGTTTCAATGTGTATAGGAATCTACGGAAAAAGTTTGGTTTCGGTGAAGAAACAGAATTAATGCAACCAGTACCGGATTTAACATAAGTTCCCCTGTCAACTATACGTAAAATAGCCAAGAATGTGCCTTACGAACGCAAGAAGCGATGTGATAAGGGATTGATCAAACCTTTAGATGTGTCTGTAATAAAATTATTAAAAACCACCATATATGAATGTTTCAAAAGTAATGAGTTACCAACGATTGAAATAATAAATTGACAAATGTGGGTCGTAATGTAAATGTCTAAGAAAACCATTGAAAACTTGATTCAAAAATTGGGATTCAAATTCAAAACGATTAATAACAGTCATGGAAAGCAGAAGATGAGTGGATATGCGGTATACTCGTACATACTTGGAACAAGTAACTAAGTATAGAGAAGAAAACCGGCAAATTGTCTATTTGGACGAAACACACAACACGGTTAAGAAAGTGTCGATGCGCCCCGTGTACGTGTGTTGACATGGCGACAATCGTAAACAAGTCACCTGAAAAGTCAGTCGAGAGTAGCACCTTGACGCTAACAGTCACATTCATTCTTACGTACATACTGTAACATACTTACTCTTATAAAATACATAGGTACATACATACATACTTGGTGTAATTTCTATTTCGTTCTCCACCAAATATTACCACAGAAAGAATGGACTGATGGGTCAAAAATGCCAACAATTCCTGCAAACAATGGATCCAGACTTGCATTGCGGTAGAAATGAAGGATGGGTTCCAAATGCCTTAAAAATATGTGGAAAAAATGAAAGATTGCAACGTTGACTATCATAAGAACATGGTTTGAATTCACATTGATCCCAAACCAAATATTGTTGTAGTTCTTGACAACGCTTCTTATCATTCACGATAGCTCAATAAAATACCAAATAAAAGCTACAAGAAGACCGAACTACAACATTTTTTAATGGATAATAATTTGTACTTTGAAGATTCTTATACAAAACAAGTTTCACAGGCAAAGAAATTTAAGAAATTATACGCCTTAGAGAGTATTGCTGAACAACATGGACACTCTATAGTGAGACTACCTCCTTATTTTTGTATGTTCAATCCCATCGAGTTAATTTGGGCTCAATTAAAACAGCGATTAAAAAAGTAATCAAAATTGAAGATGCATATAAGAATATTGATCAAGTCCATATTAATGGAGGACATAAATTTATTATTGATTTACAAGAAGATAGTGATAGTGAAGCAGATTATTTGGGAGAAGGATTAATAAAATATTTGAAAGAAAATTAATTAAGTTTAATATATTTTTCATGTTACTTATATGGTAGTGACAAACAGGAGTTAAACATAATATTTATTTTTAACACATTCGCGGACACGGACTGCTATAGCAGTCATATAACATTTCTTAGCAGGGACGTGGGCTGTTTCTGCAGTCCATCTTCACATGCGATTAGATAGTACATGAACTGCAAGAGCAGTCGTTCTCTGCATTTAAATGTATATAGTTATGATTTGTGCCTCCCGCTAGAGCAATATTTTCATTTTTGGCGGGAATTTCGGAGTGTAATGGGAATTTACCGGAATTTGTCTACTGATCATCACCGCTGCGCACTGCATATTTGAACAGATTGTTTACGCCTTACAAGCAGTTAGTAGTGTTAGTACGCTCTTATATGTCAATGAGTGATGATTGTCGGCTTGTTCTTAGAGTCTATATTCTCTATATAACGATGAACAGAAAAGATGAAGAAAGGCTGTTACGGTGGTATAACGAATTGAGTAGTGACGATGAGCAAGGGATCGAATCGAGTGAGTAGAATAATTTTATGTAACAACTGCAAACAATAATATTTGTTTTTGAAGGTGACGAAAGTGAAATTCCCAGTTCGCCTACTGACCCATTTGCGAATAGCGATAATATGACAGACGATTCTACATACACTCAGGAGAATGTTTCAAATTCCATCACTGAGAGTGACAATAATCAGGACGATGAAAATGCAGAAATTTTGGAAGGTGAGCATTTTATTATTCCGGAAGTTACTTTGGAAAACATTGGACTTGATGAAGTAGAGGGATCTGAGTGGGCTAGAAATACTATCGAGATACCGAATTTTTCATTCAATCAAAACGAAAGTGGCATAAAGGTGGATATCCCTGTAACATCCATACCAATGGACGTGTTCTCTAAAATATAGTCTTCAGAAGTTGAAGAGTTGATATTAGTATCTACTAACAGATATGGTAATGATCTTGTATCCTAAGCATCGTGGGAGCAGAAGTAAGATTTTCCATGACCTGGACTTAAATGAATTGAGAATATTTATAAGTCTGTGCCTTCTAGGGGGACAAATTAAATTTCCTACATTACGGAAAATGTTCACCCTCGACCCACTATACTATCATCCCATTTTCAGCAGTAAAATGTCTGGTCGCAGGTTCGAAGAAATTCTCAGAACGTTCTCATGTGAACTTCTCACAGGTAGTGATGACGCTCTTAGAAAGATAACCCCTTTGATGAGACTTATACTGGACAATAGCCAATCTGCTATGTATCCATATGAGCAACTCTCTCTGGATGAGTCTCTCTTATTGTTTAGAGGACGTTTGCGATTCAGACAATATATCAAAGGGAAAAAGGCCAAGTATGGTATAAAACTTTACTAATTATGTACCCCTGATGGATATGTCTTGAATATTGAGATATATAAGGGTAAACAAATGATTAATGAAAATCCTAGCAAATCAAAATTGGAAGATTTGGTTTTGAGACTCATGCAACCATACTTCGATAAAGGCCATCATCTATTTATGGATAATTTCTATAATAGTATAGGAATGTCCAACACGTTACTCAGTAGAAAGACTCATTCAACAGGTACATTGAGGCCGAATAGGAAAGGAGTATGCAAAGAAATGGTCAGGGAAAAATTGAAAAAAGGGCAACATATTTGGAATCGTCAGAATAATATTTATATATCCAAATGGAAAGACAAGCGAGACGTCTATTCTATCACCACAGGTTACCATCCTGATTTGGTGACTGTGTCGAATCGGTATGAAAATGATAGAATAAAACCATTGCAGATTTCAGAATATAATAAATATATGTCTGGTATTGATCGCTGTGATCAGATGATCGCCTATTATTCCAGTCCACGAAAGACTGTGAGATGGTATAAAAAGTCATGTTCCATCTACTTGACATAGCTGTATGGAATTCTTTCTATATCTATAAACAAAAAGTCGATAAAAAATTGATTTCATAAAATTTCGAGGTTCTCTGTGTACCACAGGATGAAAAAAACGGCAGAAGTTATGCTAAACCACCTAGGAGACATTTCTTTCCACCACCAGTAGAAAGGCGCAATAATAATCAAGAAAAAATTCCGAACCCACCCAATTTCAAAAAGAAAACGTATTTTCTGAGATGTGTTCAGTGTAGAAAGAATAAGCTGCAGAAGGCTACTTCATGGAGATATCGTGATTGCGAGAGCAAAGTACCCCTTTGTCCAGGCAAATGTTTCGAGGCATGGCATAAAGAATAAATGTATTTTTGTTCCTGTTCAATACAAATTCTCATTTTATCCTTGATAAACCAAATTGTTGTTTTTTTGTTCAATAGCAGTACTCATTCATGATTAAATATGTTCATTTTTAAGTGCAGTTTATTATTGTACCGTTCGCTATTGCAATCCTTGCACCCTCTAATTCGTATTCGGTTTGAATCGGAGCAACAGCTGCAAGAGTAGCTGACTGCCATAGCAGTTGCTAGACCACAACTTCACTTTTGTCTATGTGAGTGCACATGGACTCTCATAACAGTCCCATTTTTTTCTGTCACAGAAGAATTACTGATGTATTCACGAATCTATAGCTATATAAATTTCTTTCTTATCACCACCAGATCAAGAAATATTGCTGTGCGTGTTCTTGTCCATCCTCCATTTAAGGGGTGTCCGCGAATGTGTTAAAGAATTGTTTTATTCATTATTATAAAATTTATTTTTTTTTGTTATTTTTTTCATAGAATTTAGTTTTGTCCATAAAAAATCGAATGAGATACAAAAAGGGTTCAGTTCACGTCTGGTATCCCGATTAAACCGAACGCCCTTTCAACAATTACGTAACATCAAATTGTAACGCGAAAAATCGCATTAGTTAATTAACTTTTTGAATAATATTTTGTAGCTCTCTTTTTAAGCATTGAGGTAATTAAGTATTTCTGTACAAAATTTGGTAATAACCTTTGAAAATATTGAATTGAATATTTCTCCTTAAATGTTGCGGTAATCAAGTATTATTTTTTGTACAAAATCTTTAAATAACTTCTTAAATACTGAATTGTATACCACGGTACGTACCTGGGTGCTGCGTTAATTTAAATAATTTTTCTGTCTTTGACGTTTCTTTTTCTTTTATGTAACAAATTTTGCACCGTACACAATTTCAATTTATTTTTGCGCATTGTTAAGCTCGTCGGCTTATTTTTTTTGCATAGGCATTTATATATTTAAAATTCGTATAAATTGCGGAAGTGTGAACCCATGTAACTGAGACATTTGTAGGTTTGGTATTACATTTTTCACTGTATTTGATAAATTGTACATGAACCATTTGTTCGTTTCCTGTAAGAGTTTCGTTTGTAGCTAGTAAATTAGTTTGCGAATTAAGCTTTTTTATGCAGATTTCGGCCTTCGGCCTAACTGCATACTGAATCTACAGCCTTCAGCTGAGTTCAGGTATTAATAGTGTTCCTTTTTTGTAGACTTTGTAATAAATACTTTTGAAAAGAGACATATGGTCCAAGCGATTAATAAACATCAATCAGGGGATATTTGCTGACTGTTATTTCTCTTTAGTGATAACTTTCCTATCAGATTAACCTACGGAGTGTGTAGTTAGTGTTGTTAACCCACTGAGGAGTTGTGGGCTAACTTAAGAAGTCTTGGGTGCTTGCCAAAACTTCTCTGGCGCCCTTTCTGTAAACTTGTGAAATTTTGAAGAATCCACCCCTTCTTCCACTCGAAGCTAGTCGACTGGCGAGCACGGGTTGTATTACGGGAGACAATCCACACATCTATAGCGAGCACTGAGGGTTAACGTTTTCTCGTTATAGGTTTAAAATCTATAAGCCCTGTAAGAGTCGCTGCTCGTCGTGCTTTATTCAAAATTTAGATCACCATGAAGGTGAATGGCTCGATGAGAACGACGTAGACATTCCAAAATTGGATCAAAGTGAGCAGACTCACAACATTGAGCAGCAATCCAATGTCATCCCAATCATGGATTCGGGTTTCATGGACTGAAGACTGTTCATTTTAATTTAATATGTGTACCAAAAATTTAAAAAAGTTTGTTATGTTCGTAAGATTATAATATTTTTGTCCCTTAGTCTATGTTGAATACTGTATCAGTAAAATCTAGTCTCTATCCTAAATCTATTTTCTTATTTTTAAAATTATAATTATAATATAAAGAAAAATACATTTATAATTGAAAAATGTTCATGTAAGCATGGGGGGAGGGTGTAAGAGGTTTGCTTACTTTTGCTGACAAGGAGGTTGGAGGGGGGGGGGGGTAAATAATTGTAATAAATCTGTTTACGTAATATTTGAACGGCCCCTAAGTAAATAGTTTTGAGTTTCAATCGATTACAGCTGTATGATAATATTCAAAATGCAAATTACAAAATACTTTTATTATTACAATGTACAAATAAACGGTTTTTTCGCATCTGTGAGATGCCCTGAACAATATCTTAACATAAAATTGTCACTTGTATACACTCCGGAGGCTGTATCGTGCTAAAAACCCGAAATTTCTCTAAAAAGGACCCAAAATATGACACTTCAGGTACCATAGCACCCGTTGTACTAGCTCTGCTGAGCTAAAAAAAGATAGGGTAGGTTCATCCATAAAACGCCCTGAACAATAATTCAATCATAAAATTGATCACTTGTATTCTTGTTTATACTCGTATATAACGCTACGCTATAGTTATTCAATGGAGAATTCGGGGAGTTGGCTCACAGAGGGAGTTTTGGTTTTGAGGTGCCCATTCATAAATTCAATTCAAATATTACTATAAATACGTTTCGCATGAAACAAGAAAGACACGTTGTCGGATTGTGTAGACAAAGATGAGATTATGTCTAATAAAAGATACAAATAGTATAACTCACCTTGAAAGGCGAATTTCTTATCTAGACGATAATTTCTTTGGCTTCTGTAAAACCTATCACACAAAAAAAGAAAAAGTAACCTTTATAGATATTAAATAAATAATATGTGAATAATATTAGACTGACTAAAGTCTTTGAGCCCTTATATTATTATATTAATTACCAAATAAATATTTATGTTAAACAATGTAATTATAGTCAGAAGTCAGAACATTTTCTTATTCGTAATTCGTCCAATTGGTGAGATCGTATCAATTCTCAATGTAACATATCGTTTTTAAAATAGATTGGAAATTACTTAGCGACAACTCTCGTGTGTAGTCTGTAGAGACGTTTCCCAAACGGAGTCTTTTATAATAAAGATTATCGTATATAGAGTATTTGAATAAAAACTCCCAGGCCGGATATTTAGGAAAGTAATAGAGATTTTAATTCTATAAAAGCCAATTTCTAGAGCGCTAAGAGAGCTCTTTTCAAGTTTGGATATAAATTGAGTCTAAATAAGTCAATATATGTAGATGGCGTTGTGCTCAATAATTTTTTTTTCGATTGCAGAGGATCTTTCAAATGGAGTGCACCGTAGGAGAAAATCGTTATCTTAGATCAGATGTACAGGGTGTCCCAAATTGGTGTGTTTTGCAGGGTATCTCGTAAACTAGAAGATATAGATGAAAAGCAGTTAATATGTTATGACTTCTTTTTTTGTTAAAGTAACGATAGCCTCATTAAATCTTTAGTAACTCCCTGCAGTTGGAAGATACAGGGCGATTATTGAAAACTGTCGAAAACTACAAGGTACTATAACTTCTTAATTAAGGAGAATATGAAAAAACGTTAGAAGAATTTTTGATAGGTATAATATTAAAGAGTTCAGTGGCGTATAGAATTTTTTGTTAGGGGGCTCACTAAGGAAATATAATGCAAATTTATGTTGTTTTAAATGGGACACCCTGTATATTTTGACGTTTTTCGTTTCCTTTTTTAATTCTCATTCACCTGATATGACATATTATATATCCATTTTCAATGGTAGGAGCTACAGTGCAAATAAACCATTTATGGATGTTATCAGGCGAAACACTCTTAAAAAATTGAATATTCAGTAACGAAATTTAACATTTTATTATAAGGAAACTGATGGGTGACAATTTTATTGATCCAAATTATAATTAATAAAAAATAAAACCAGATTAAAAAATAAAAACAATAAACTTCTGAAACAACAAGAAATATTGTAACAACTAATCTACCTATAACTAATTTTATTAGAATGTAAAAATTACATTAAATGTTCAAACTGTCCTCCGTTTTGTTGTAATAATAATTGACACCTTTTTCTTACTGATCTTACACAATTGAGAATGTACACTGGCTTTATTTTTCTAAATGCGGCATGAATATTTTGTAATAAATCTTCCCTACTCTCGAAGTTATTCTTGTAAATATTATTTTTTTAAAATCCCCAAATAAAAAAATCAGGAGGATTTACTACCGGAAACGAGGGGGCCACTTAACCGGTCCATAAGTACCAATCCACCGATTAGGAAATTTTTCGTTTAAATAATCTCCAATGAATATAGAGCATTCCCAGATAGCACGCAAGTTTGCTGCAAACTTGCTTGATTTTTGATATCGAGTTGCTTAAGCAAATTTGTCATATTAAGCGTGAAACAAGTTTGCAACAAAATTGCCATGTCAAAGGTAATATGAAAAATTGTTGCAGATTTGATTCAAATTTAAAAAAAACACTTGATTGTTTTTGTATTTAACCGTAATCAATTTTATCACTTATATGCAAATAAGCTCAAAAAACATAAAATGTATTAGGTAATAGAATATTGTTTAAATATTCATAAAATTTAGACATATCATCGTTGCGACCAGATACTATTTTATTTAAAGATCAGGGTTTCACTACGAAAAGAAGAAGATTAACATAAACTTACACAATGAACTGTTCGTTGTTCGTTCAGGGTCAGACGCCATTAAAGATGAAGATTTTAATGGTGAGTTTTGGTGGTTTAATCTAGAAAAGAGTGTTTTCGCGCGTTATTAGAGTTGGTGATTCTATATCGTTATAATAGTTGCCAGAGACCCTGAAATTCTATCACGATTCTATATAGTGATTTTCGTTGTATAGATGTAAGTATCTTATTTTTATATATAAAAATAATGTTTGTGTAAGAATATGCGTCTATTAATATGAATTTTGTTTATTTAACTTCAATTTCCAATTACTTATTAAATAAAGTAGGAGAATAAGTAATAGAGCACGTGGGTTTCTTTTATTTATAATAGATAATATAAATTTTTTGATTTCTGGGTAAAAGTACTACAATCAAAATAAAATGATACTAAGATGTAATATCTCATTTCAAAAACTATAAATTTATTTATCTCAAATATAGATGAGTGATATAACATATTCAGAGAGATGGGGAAACAGCAGTTTTCATTAATTTGACAATCTTCTGAAGTAGTTTATATAGTCATACAAGTTTTATTATTTTATTACAGGTTGTAATTGAAAAAACTTTAAGTTCAGCTGGCTACCCTATTTAATTAGTGACTGACCTATCAGAAGGCTTAAACAAAGTGGAGTAGAAGGTTGACTCCATTTTATCCCAAACAGAGAATACTGCCAGAGCTCCAAATCAAAATGACAATTGGGAAAATATGCAACAAATTTTTGTTTTTAAATCAAATTCAAATAGGCAGATATTGAATAAAATTAAAACAAATTGTTGAATTTGAATTACCCTTATATATTTTTTTGTTTAATATTTTCGTAAAAACAAAATTGATACACATTTTCTTATTGTGAACTTGTTTCTTTTTCGAAAAAAATGTCTTTCAATCAAACACAAATGAAATTGTTTGAATTAGTTTATCACAATTCAACCTTTGTTTCAGAGCTGAGAGACAACAACGAAAAATGATGTTGTAAATAATATAGGTTATTAAAAGTTCTTAAATTTGTTTGTCTACTTCATTTAAAACTACAAATATGCCGTAGATGCTAATAAAAGTCGTTGACATCTATGATAAAGGAGGAAATGAATACCAGCAAGTCCCTGTGGGATATATACTATTCTGACATTTGACACCCAGTCGTGACTTGTGACAAGTTTGAGTTTATAAACTTTAAGCAAGTTTCATATGGCTGACTTGGTGCAACTTTGATATGTGGTAACTAGCAAGTTTGCTTTATACTTGCAGCAAGTTTGTGAACTTGCTGTAGCAAACTTAATGCAAGTTTAGAAGTTTGATGTGTCAAATATGATGTAAGTTTGTAACAAGTTTAAATTGCTATTTGGGTTATGGGAAGGTGCTCCATCTTGTTGGAACCAAAATGTGTCCCTATCAGCCAACCCTTCTTCCTCCAAAAGTTGGTGTAAGTTTGTTTCCAAGATATCTATATATCCAGCAGCAGTTAGTTTATCATCAAATATATGATAAACTAATTTATTATGTTTGACAAAACAACTAACGCTAAAGCTGAATCTGCCTTGTCTCCGGATCCCCTGAACTAAGTGTGAATTTGAGTCATTCCAATATAGTTTATTATGTGTTTTAAATATTCCTGCACTGCTTATGCGAGCTTCATCGCTAAATATTACCTTTGAATAAAAGTTTGGCTGTTCATTACATTTTCCTATATACCACTGTGCAAATTGTGTTCTTCTCAAAAAATCGTTTGGGTATAATTTTTGACGGTCGGATGTCCGATAAGGCCTAAATTTATATTTCTTCAAAATTCTTCCTGCAGTAGTTTTTGGAACACCTATTTCATTTTCAATTTGACGCAGAGAAGATTCATGATGTGCTTGGATATATCCCAACGTATTTACCGCCCGTTCTTCATGATTCTTCTCGTACTTACGCCGTGGTTTCACAAAACATCCATACTCCATTAAATTTGAATCCAGTTTTTTAAAAATTCTCTTGTCTGGTTCCCTTCTTTCTGGATCTCGTTGAAAATATAATTCAGACGCATCACGTACATTCTTTTGACATTCAATATATGCCACATGTATACCATATTCTTCATAATTTTTAAAATTCATGTTGTTGACAAGACTGCACGTCGTAAAATTAATTCTGACAGGTAACACAGGTTTTGTTTTATTTTCCATGGTAAGAAGATATGGTCCTCTTACCTACTTGATGGAATGACCATTCTTATAAAATATAACAATCATGTCAATTGAGGTAAACAAACTAAAATATAACAACATATCGGGTTAAATATAATTAGAAATAAAAGTGAAATCGGTAAGAAAATACAGACGTCTTATTTCCTGATGTTATTTACCAAAAAACGGATTCATTAATTTCAAAATAATAATAATATAGGTACTTAAAATCAATATTCAGCTATATTTACCTACTTTGTTATTAGTTCACTGATTTTATTTTTGGTAATGGAGGACAGTTTGAACATTTATTGTAATTTTTACATTCTAATAAAATTAGTTATAGGTAGATTAGTTGTTACAATATTTCTTGTTGTTTCATAAGTTTATTGTTTTCATTTTTTTAATCTGGTTTAATTATTTATCATTTTGATAAATAAAATTGTCACCCATCAGTATCCTTGTAATAAAATGTTAAATTTCGTTACTGAGTGTTCAATTTTTCACCTGATAACATCCATAAATGGTTTATTTTCACTGTAGCTCCAACCATTGAAAATGGATATATGATAGGTCATATCAGGTGAATGAGAACTGAAAAAGAAAACGAAAAACTTCAAAATATACATGGTGTCCCATTTAAAAAAACATATTTCCTTAGTGAGCCCCCTAACAAAAAAATTCTGTGCGCCACTGAACTTTTTAATATTATATCTATCGAAAGTTTTTATAACGTTTTTTTTATATTTTTCTTAATTAAGAAGTTATAGTACTTTGTAGTTTTCGACAGTTTTCAATAATCTTCCAACTGCAGGGAGTTACTAAAGATTTAATTAGGCTATCGTTACTTCTACAAAAAAATAAGTCATAACATCTTAACTGCTGTTCTTCTATCTCTTCTAGTTTACGAGATACCCTGCAAAACACACCAATTTGGGACACCCTGTACAAGGTATTCATAAAACATGAAAAAATTTCAAGAGAAGCGCCATTATTGATTATTTAAAGCAAAATGTTTATAAAAGAAAGATGGTTGTTATTCAAAATAAAGCCCGAATATCAGTTTTCAAATCAAAACTTCAATTATTATTCTTCTTCTATTTTGTTGTGAAAAATAAACAAAAATCACTATGATCATTCAACTAACACAAACTTTTGTACTTTATTGGAAACAATACCATAACCTTTACATTTGGTGCGTTCTTTTTGACTGAGATCTCAGATCACTTCAGTTAAGGTGATCTGAGATAAAGTGATGTGAGTAAGCATCAAAAAGAACGACATCTCGATTGGAGCGCGCGATCTGTCGATAGATTTAAACTATACGACATATTCGTATCAGCATCTAATAATGTTAATTAATGTATTCATAATTTGTAACAAAAGAAAAATAGATTATGTGTGTTTATTGTTTATACGTCAATGGTTAAAACCTTAGATAACCTTGGTTAAAACTACAAATAAACCAAGCAATTGAAATATTTCTCGATCCCCTCCACTTTATTTCCGACTCAATTCCAACTGATACCCCCTTACAACACATTCAGCATCGGTGAAGGGGGAGGAAAAATCTCAGCTCACTTAAAGTGAGTAAAACAAAAAGAACGCTCACATGACTGATGTGAGCTGAGATTAACTGAGATCTCACTAAAAAAGAACGCACCTAATGATATCTACCTCGACTCATATGAGAACCTGTATTTTTTTGAAAATTTGATAGAAAAAAAACACTTAGAATTAGGAAAATCGTCTAAAGAATATTTTAAATAAAAATAAAATCGCAGGTTTCCGTGAAACAAAATTTCTCAAGCAATGAGGTTCTGTCATTTTATCTCGAAAGTTTCTATTATCGATAATGTTTTTTCACACAAATCAAGATAAACTAAATATGATCAAAACATGCTTCAGAAGTTGTACGTTTTTATGGAGTAGGTACATTTTCTGCACAGGTCATTGCCTGATCGCAAAGCTTTTGTTGTAAGTTTATGTGCTAATTGAGGCAATTACGGAGCTTTTAAAAAATCATATTTAACACGACGAAAAAGAGACGCAACGGATGAAAATATTATGCATTATAAATGGCTTTATTGTTGGTACACACCTGTACCACGAAAATTTAACTAGTGCA
This sequence comes from Galeruca laticollis, assembly GCA_963921935.1. NCBI lineage: Eukaryota > Metazoa > Arthropoda > Insecta > Coleoptera > Chrysomelidae > Galeruca > Galeruca laticollis. The sequence goes on from OY998181.1 coordinate 145,359,582, forward strand.
TGTTATCTCCACACTTTTTACAAAATGATCTACCAGGATTGTTACAGAATTTACCAATCCGGTTCGATGTGGTGGTTTCACCAAGATGGTGCAGGCCCACATAATGATAATAACGTGTCACTAATTATCTAAACCAAACATATTTGTGAAGATGGATTAGCAACAGAGGAGTACTCTGGTGGCATGCTCGATCTCCCTATATTTCATCGTCAGACTTTTATTTGTGAGCCCTTTAAAAAGTATATGGTTTACTAAGAATCAATAGAGGACATGGCCGACTTTTATATATAATAAAATGTATGCCAGTGTAGCAGTTATATTATTAACCAACGTACACTATTACAAATTTATAGATGTGAACTGATCAGAAGATTTAACGTGTGTATTAATGATGCAACAAATTCAAACATACCATAAAATATGTTCCTATATCGAAGTTATTTCATGTAGTAATAATTAAATAGAATATAAGTGTGATAATTTAAATTTTGTTATGAACATTTTTTCAATATTCGAGCTTTATTTTGAATTACAAACTTTCATAAACAGTTTGCTTTAAATAATAAATAATGGCACTTCTCCCTTGAAACATTTTCGTGGTTTATTAATTTATTAATAGGTACCTTATAGATCGGATCTAAGAGAACGATTTTTCTCCTATGGTGAACTCCATTCGTGGACTAATTGTAACGAAAATGGCTAGATTTGCCGAATTAGTTCATAGAACAAAATTTGAAATTGTATGAAATGTATTTTCTACAAGATGTGCTACATTTCAAAGATCCTGCCACCGAAAAACATGATTGAACATAGCGCCATCTACATATTGACATATACAAAGTAAATTTGTATCCAAACCTGAACCTCTATTAGCATACTGTGCAAATTGGCTTTTACAGAACTAAAATATTTCTATTACTTTCCTAAATATCTGGCCTGGGAGTTTTTATTGAAACACTCTGTATATATATTGTAATATATCACTTATACCTTCTTTTAATTATAATTGCCCCGCGTTGGAAGCCAAATTATTATATATTCATTCTTCTTTTATAGTTGCCCCACGTTTGAGTGACAAATTATAATATATTCAATCTTTTAATAATTATAGTTGTATTATAGTTGATATATGAATATAATGATATACAATATTATTTGTCGACGTTTTCACAATTTGTGATTGTAGCGACACTCTTGTACACACACCTTTAGTAGCGTACGTAACCTAATTTACTTTTGACAGTAGATGTCAAACAATGCCCGGCCAAGATAAATATTAATTTTTGGATTTAGAAAGATAAATTAATTCACAATAGACTTATTCACTCTAGTCTCAGGGTGGGATCAAATTTTTTTAAATAATAATAATTCAAATTTTGTAATTTTCAAGTATTATTCAAATCAAATATTATTCTATATTCCGAATCTCGAGTAACTGTTTTTTTATATAATAAAAGGCACTTGAATTATTTTATGACATTTACAAATTAATTGTCACTAGAAATTAAGCAAATGTCACTGATTAAATCAAAATTACTATAGCATGCAAAATGATAAATACGTTGAAAATAGATACTGAATAAATACCACAGTGAGTTGGAATCAAAATTATATATTATATAATCAGATAACAAATTATAAAAGTTTTATTATTTCCCAAAATATTGTAAACGAAACAAAGATAATAATTTCTACCAATCTTAATATTACTACAACCTATTCTAAAACTCGACTAATTGTAAAATTTTTTATGCAAAAGTTCAAATCGTTTAATATACCTTTGACGTGTATCAATGTCAAATAATGCAAATTTGTCTTCAAATTGTCTATTCAAAATTTTTCACTTGATGTAAGATCTTTTATGTATAACGTTAATTCGGTTTAGTTAATATTATTCTATAGATGCATCTATTTTCGAAAAGTATTTAAAAAGGCCTGTTAATTCTCGAGAAATAATTTTAAACTGGAGTGGACTCACCAAATAGGACAGGAAAACTCGTACGTATTCTAAATGTATTTAGAATTCTTCAAAACTTTCTAAATATCTGATTTAGAAACTGGATACCACTTACACTTGATACGATGCAATTCTTCTACGAATTATGCACGCACTGGCTTTACAAAGTATGGCTTTATAATCTGATTTTATAGTTATAATTTTTATTAAATTCTCAACAAAATTTGAGACAACTCTTATTTCGATGTTGTCTCTTCGGGGTTTCAAATTCAACTAACTAAACTTTTTTCAAATAAATAAAATCTCTTCTCCTGTGGTTACGAAAAATTCCTTTTTTTTAAAAAAAATACTAATTTATGTTTCCCTATAACAAAGAGAGATTTGGATTCTTTTATTACCATTGTAATTATGATAGCAGAGACATCTGTATTTTAAAATTTCAAATATATTCTCCAAATTGTAATATAATCTGGCTATCATTAAATATATTCTACATAAACGTCATACGAAAATTAAAATGTCAAATTTGATTTGTATACCGAATCTTTCAAAATTATTGATTATACATATAATATAGTGTGTATAGAAAATATTGCATATAAATATAAATAGTTTTCCTTATTTCAATGTTTCTTTTACATTTTAAATAGAGGAACTGTATTAATATATATATATATATATATATATATATATATATATATATATATATATATAGGTATATATAATATTGATTTTATTTATGTCAAGAAAATAATTTCCATAACTTCCTATAGTAGATAATTGAAACCTCTCCGTTATTTTCCTTTTGAACATAATTGTAATATGCAATTTGTTAGATAATGGTTCTTCAGTTTGTATGGTTAGCATACTCCACCAGCTAGTAGTTTGGCTCTGTGCTGTTTCACATTATGTTTTTGTTTATTAAAAAGAAAAGTTTTCCGATAATGAGATACCCTTTTGGAATTTGCAGTGCTCCAGAAATCTTCCAACGAAAAAATTATGAAATATTTGGTGATATTCCAGGAGTAGAAATATATTTTGATGACCTCATTATATCTGAGATAAATAAGATAAAGTTGTATTTTTAGGCAAAGTCGTATCAAAAGAAGGTGTAAAACCAGACAGTTACAATGTTAAGGCAATAGAAGCCATAAAATCGCCAAAATATAAGTCTGAAGTGTTAAGAATTTTGGGATTACTTGAATTTTCTTCAACATTTTTGCCAAATTTATCTCAGTTAACGTCAAATATGCGCAATATTACTAAAAATAATGTTTCTTTTGATTGGACAAGTGATCATAAAAGTGAACTGAAGCACTTGAAAGAATTGATTTCAAAAGAGCCCATTTTGCAAATTTTTGATCCATCAAAACCAATATTAATTCAAACTGATGCATCCAATGAAGCATTTGGAAGTTGTCTGTTGCAAAATGAATATCCAATAGTTTTTGCATCAAGGAGAATGCCAAAATCAGAAAGACTCTGGGCTCAAATAGAGAAAGAGTTAGGTGCTATTGTTTTTGCTTGCGAGAAGCTCCACTATTTCATTTATGGTTATGAGGTAACAATCCAAACTGATCATAATCCTCTTATATCTATTTTCAGTAAAGATCTTGATAATGTGTCTGCGAGACTTCAACGAATGCTTCAATAGAAGTTTAGTGTGGGTTAATTTAATAATATTTTATACCATTGAAAATCAGTTCATTATAAATAAAAATACATTTATACATTTATTACACAATTATCTATCATAATTTGTAATCTCCAAGTGTATACTGAGTCCGTTCTCTTTTATATACTTTGAAATTAGCAGTAAGAATATCTAACATTTTCAATTAAAAATCTTTATAAAAATGGTTCATTTCATTTTAGCACGTGAATAAGTTTAATGAGAACAATAGAAATATTATTGCCATGGCAACATTGTTGACTATTTCCTTCCCCAGATGTCATTCGTTCATTCATAAAAAGCTGTTTCTTCTATGTTCAAAACGAGGGCAGCACATTGGATAACTAGAGCGTAGCGTATATATATATATATATATATATATATATATATATACAAGGCTTGTATACACTCTGGAGGCTGTATCGTGCTAACAAACTGAACATTCTCCAAAAATGACAAAAATTTGGTACTTCCAGTACCATAGCACGCGTTGTACTGGCTTTAGTGTACTGAATACCAATAGGGTAGAGACTCCTTGAATAATATCCAATCATAAAATTTATCACTTGTATATACTCCGGAGGCTGTATCATGCTAACAAACTGAAATTACTCCAAAAATATGACAAAAATGTCGTACTTAAAGTACTATAGCACCTGTTGTACTGGCTCTGTTGAGCTGAAAATCAATGGAGTTCCTCCGTGAGAAGCTGTAACATGTCGCTGAGACATGTTACTATTTTCTTCAATTATTTTGGAGCGTTACTTATTCGTCGGCTACTCCCACCTCTAATTCCAAATCCTTTTATTTAGAATATTAGGGACGTATCGTTGATAGTTTTTACTATCATTAAATGTCTATTTAAAACTACGATTCAAGGAATCGGCTTGTTCATTTCTTCGCTTAAAAGTTATTCAGCATTCTCCTTTTTAATAATATAATTTTGTGTGTGATTTTTAATTTTCTTCGCTGGTAAGTTATCTATATATTTTCAAATTGTAATTGTGTGCTTACAAATTATTCTATTTCGATCTTTCTATTTAGTTCAATTATTTCGTTTTTAAAAAAAACAATGTTTTTGTTATGGCGTGTTCTTTTTTTTTCTTCGCCGGTATTATCTTTCTTTAAAAAAAATCTGGTGGCGCCCTAAGTTATTTTATGAAGCGAATTTATAACAGATTCTTTATATGGTTATTTTCCACCGATTTAAATTTGCTTTTTCTGATTATTTTGGGAACAGGACGGATAAGAATGAACAGTTTTCTGTGGTTTTATTTTGAAAATTTAATTCAAATTTTTGTATATATTGGAGTATAAGCTCCTACCTGTTCATTTTATTCCTCCTTTTCAATTTTCAAATTTTCTACTATTACTCCTGTTTTTAATTTCTTTCCCTACAGCTCTGCAGCCTTAAGGACCGTCTACAGACTATACTTTAAGGACCGTCTACAGACCTTACTGTACCGACCTCTACAGACCTGTACCGACCTCTACAAGATCCGGACCACATCATTCTACAGTCCAGTTAACCACGGCTCAAGAACCCTCGACTACTGCTGCGAGCTGTACGTCCCGAGTCTTCCCAAGATAAGTCCCTAACTTATTTTTGGTATATATAAAATATTGAGTTGGACATTTTGACTATTTAACTGATATTTATTCGTATTTGTATTAATATACGGTTTTTGTAAATTTATTATTGTGTGTGAAATAAATCCATTTGTCCCGAAATTTTGTTTGTTGATTCACCTTATCCCAATTGAGGTAATAAAAAATAGTGTAACTAAGGCCGAATTCACTACCTGAGCAGAGCCCCAAGGCCTGGTACTTAGGTTGTGACAACGACCTGAATAATATTCAATCATAAAATTGGTGACTTTGTAACGAGGTATTCGTTACCAAGAGGTTAGTTATGTCACCGAGTATATATTTAATTTAAATTATTTCATAGTTTATATCGCCGAGTATTAATTCATTTTTATTATGTATCACTCATTACATATTCGTTTCTTTGTTTATATTTTCATTTGATAGTTTATGCCACCGAGTATATATTTACTTCATATTATGTATCACCCGTCACGTATTCGTTTCTTTCTTATATTTTCATTTGATAGTTTATGTCACCGAGTATATATTTAATTTAAACTATCTCATAGTTTATGTCGCCGAGTATATATTCATTTTATTAAGTATCACCTGTTACATATTCGTTCCTCTATATACAAAACATTTTTTTTAGTTTATGCCGCCAACTGTATTTTCATTTGATAGTTTATGTCTACGAGTATATATTTAATTTAAATTATTTCATAGTATATATTTAATTCATATTATGTATCACCCGTCACATATTCGTTTCTTTATTTATAAATCATTTGATAGTTTATGCGCCGAGTATATTTTCATTATTAAAGTTTATGTCGACGAGTATATATAATCATTTGTATATTGACTTATAATTAGTGTAAAGTATTGTAAATCTCCGTGAACATTTTATTTTATTTTATCCCCTGATTTCGAGGTAGAACCAATTGTTGTAACAGGTTAATAGTTATTCAAAATTCCGATATTTTTATTTCCTTCCCGGTTGCGATGGAGAAACCATTTTTTTGTGGGTAAAGTATTTATTTCGATTTTAAAACCCAACATTTGAATGTATTGGTCTCCCCACTGCAACGAGTTAGATATGGGTAGAAGCACGCAGGTCAAAGTAATCGAGAGAGAAGGGGAGCCGTAGGGTAGGAAGGCAATTAGATTTTAAAATCGAACAGAGAGTACCGAAGTGCCTGCCGACCGAACCAGAAGTGTAAATTGTGCATCGTCCGCCGTAAATCGCTTAGCTTTTTTGCCGATTTACCGAGTTTTTTTCGCGTTGTAAAAAAATTTCTTGACAATTTATTGCTGTAAAGGTAAGAACTTTAGAAATAATTAGTCCGAAAATATGTGGTCTTTTCAATAATCAATTTAAAATATTTATGTAGTTGACTTTCATTTTAAAATAGGTTGAAATATCTTGTACATTAGAGTGTGGTAAACCATTTATATATCGTATCTGATTTAACACTTTTTCCGATTTTCCTTTTCGTAGGTTTCTTAATATTAGTTCCGTTCTTTAATAGATTTCTCTTCGATTTTGCAAGGAAAATTCCTGATTGAGATATCCGTCTGCGCCAGGCATACATAGACGCTAGGGCTCCCGGATATTTTAAATCTTGAGTTCCCAGTTGCAATACTTTTTCCGAGTTTCCTTTTAGTGAGTTTGGTTGATATTCGCCCCGTTCTTTTTAATACGGTTTTGGTTAATATTAGTTCCGTTCTTTAATACATTTTCTTCGATTTTGCAAGGAAAATTCCTGATTGAAATATCCGTCTGCGCCAGGCATACATAGACGCTAGGGCTCCCGGATATTTTAAATCTTGAGTTCCCAGTTGCAATACTTTTTCCGAGTTTCCTTTTAGTGAGTTTGGTTGATATTCGCCCCGTTCTTTTTAATACGGTTTTGGTTAATATTAGTTCCGTTCTTTAATACATTTTCTTCGATTTTGCAAGGAAAATTCCTGATTGAAATATCCGTCTGCGCCAGGCATACATAGACGCTAGGGCTCCCGGATATTTTAAATCTTGAGTTCCCAGTTGCAATACTTTTTCCGAGTTTCCTTTTAGTGAGTTTGGTTGATATTCGCCCCGTTCTTTTTAATACGGTTTTGGTTAATATTAGTTCCGTTCTTTAATACATTTTCTTCGATTTTGCAAGGAAAATTCCTGATTGAAATATCCGTCTGCGCCAGGCATACATAGACGCTAGGGCTCCCGGATATTTTAAATCTTGAGTTCCCAGTTGCAATACTTTTTCCGAGTTTCCTTTTAGTGAGTTTGGTTGATATTCGCCCCGTTCTTTTTAATACGGTTTTGGTTAATATTAGTTCCGTTCTTTAATACATTTTCTTCGATTTTGCAAGGAAAATTCCTGATTGAAATATCCGTCTGCGCCAGGCATACATAGACGCTAGGGCTCCCGGATATTTTAAATCTTGAGTTCCCAGTTGCAATACTTTTTCCGAGTTTCCTTTTAGTGAGTTTGGTTGATATTCGCCCCGTTCTTTTTAATACGGTTTTGGTTAATATTAGTTCCGTTCTTTAATACATTTTCTTCGATTTTGCAAGGAAAATTCCTGATTGAAATATCCGTCTGCGCCAGGCATACATAGACGCTAGGGCTCCCGGATATTTTAAATCTTGAGTTCCCAGTTGCAATACTTTTTCCGAGTTTCCTTTTAGTGAGTTTGGTTGATATTCGCCCCGTTCTTTTTAATACGGTTTTGGTTAATATTAGTTCCGTTCTTTAATACATTTTCTTCGATTTTGCAAGGAAAATTCCTGATTGAAATATCCGTCTGCGCCAGGCATACATAGACGCTAGGGCTCCCGGATATTTTAAATCTTGAGTTCCCAGTTGCAATACTTTTTCCGAATTTCCTTTTAGTGAGTTTGGTTGATATTCGTCCCGTTCCTTTTAATAGGGGTTTTGTTAACGTTAGTTCCGTTCTTTAATACATTTTCTTCGATTTTTGCAAGGAAAATTCCTGATTGAAATATCCGTTTGCGCCAGGCATACATAGACGCTAGGGCTCCCGGATATTTTAAATCTTGAGTTCCCAGTTGCAATACTTTTTCCGAGTTTCCTTTTTGCGAGTTTGGTTGAATATTAGTTCCATTCTTTAATACATTTTCTTCGATTTTGCAAGGAAAATTCCTGATTGAAATATCCGTTTGCGCCAGGCATACATACACGCTAGGGCTCCCGGATATTTTAAATCTTGAGTTTCCAGTTGCAATACCTTTCCCGATTTATCTTTAAATTTAGAATTCCCGTTCTTTGATAACTTTTCCGATTTTGGGGAGAATCTGGCTTAATTCTAGAATTTCTCCCCCGTTTTCATTACCTTCCCCGAATTTTCTTTTAGTGGGTTTTCTTGAGATTAGTTCCGTCCTTTGATACCCTTCTCGACTTTGTTTAAATTTTAGTGAGTTATTGATAGTTTAAGTCTAGAGCTTCGATCTCTAGTATTGTTTTCCCGATCTGATAGTTTTCTTTTAGTAACGCCGGACCCGTTCGTTACATAAGAGTTTATCAAATACTTGAATGAAAAGACCACCAAACTTAAAATAATTTTGCTTGCTTTTTACCGCTTCTTTTATTTGCATGAACGCTATTTTATGATTACAAACCACTCTCGCTTATGTCCTGCCTGCTTCGTCGCTAATAATACATATGTGCTTTTGAGTATTGTTTATTTTGTATATATAACGGCCGGGTAGAAAGTATTACTGTAATAAAACTGAAATAAACCTGTGTTGTGTTTTATTGACCTATTATAGACTAGTATTTCCTTATGGTAGAGTAGTTGTTTGGCAGCACGAATTTTAGCTTCTCCATAGTGTGGATCAGGATAATAACATTTATTTCAGGACTAGCGAGAACATTTGTTTTATATATTTAGCAACCTCCCCAATAGACTCCTGGAATTTACCGTACCTCCATCTGAGGCTACCTGGAACTCTCGACGAGTGAAGTCGAGGGGCCGTGGAGACAACCACGTTAAAAATCTGGCGCCCGAGAAAGTGTAGGGTTTCAAAGGTGTCAGAAGTGACGTTTCCGAGGCGTTAAGAGGTAGAGCAAGAGGCCGCTACCGATAAACCACGCGCAGTGCAGCGCGCAGTCATCGCCTCAGGGAGGAAAACGCGTCACAACTTGTTGCACTCCGGAGGCTGTATCGTGCTAACAAACTGAAATTTCTCAAAAAATGGCAAAAATGTTGTACTTCAAGTACAATAGCACCCGTTTTACTGGCTCTAGTGTGCTGAAAATCAATATGGTTCATCTTTGAGATGTCTTGAGCAATATTCAATCATAAAATTGGTGACTTGTTGCACTCCAGAGGCTGTATCGTGTTAACAAGACATGTAACGAAAAGTGACCGACGACGACGACATACACACAGGATTTTTTTCTAAAAACCTCTTTTTCGTGTTGTTCTTGATGAAAAACGTAAAAATAACTCAAAAATAATTTCAAAATTCCAACTTTTTTTGGGGTGAACCAATACTTTTCTCGCAAATTAGATAGGTTGGGCGGAAAAGTGAAAAGTACTTACTATATCCAGCATTTCTAAAATTCTCTTATTCAGATAACAATTAGCTGCTGACACAATTTTTTTGTATGCTTGTATAATATGTCTAAGGATTGTAAATATTGTTAAATGTGGATTGATTCTTCTGTTTATGCCTCTTGAAATTCGTTTAAGTTGCTTTTCTTCTCTGAATGTTGTAAACACAGATAACTGGTAATATCCATTATTTTTTTGTTTTTGATTATCTGCCTGAAAATATAAGTAAAAGAATTACTATTATTAATTACTACTTTCTTGAAAATGGCATTTATTATAAGGGTGTTTACTAACATTTAAGTACAGTTATTTCCCGATTTTCAATGTTATCAAAGTATGGCTGAAGCCTAATTCTGCCAAATAGTAAGTACCTGTATAAATTTTATATTTTAGTGTAGACATTTGTTTTGGGTGCTAACTTTCAAGAATTTAATATTAACTTTTAAACATACTTTGTAATAAGAAGTCTGGTATACATAAACTCAAATGTCCAGAATGTAATGCTGACTATTTGAGTAAAACCCTTAGAAATTTGATTCAGTGAACCCTTACGAGCACGCGGATTTAAAACATTCAGAGTAATCCCACTACGCAAAACTTCTACTTGACACCTAACACAGAACTAGAACTACTACACGTTTGTGATAAGAAACAAGAACTGGGTTTCCTTGAAGAATTAGAAATTAGATGACACTTAAGAGAACCACAATATGAAGTCGTCAATGAACAGATAAATCTAGGGAGTTCTCCACTTATAAACTGTCTTCTTAAGTAATAATTGGAAAGATCAGCCGATATAGTTTTCCTGGTTTCCAATATCATTGCACAGTTATACTGATCTTAAATGGGAAAAAGATATCCTTAGGGCTAATATCTAAGCTTTAATATTTGTAATATCATATATTCTTCTTTATTCTATTCATATATATTAAGTCAATCACAAGGTACAGTAGAAGCTGTGAAGCTTTTCTATCACGTGACTTAGTTGACGATATTATTCAACACATACTATGTTGGTACCGTCTTCTTCTAATAACAGAAAAAGAACGAAACTCGATACAAGAGTTTGTCGTATTGTTTTTATTCAGATGCATATGGTTGATGACGTATCAGTCACGTGTCGGAAAAGATTCAGTGTATCTACTGTATGGGGGGAACTCATTTGTATTAAACCTCTAACCTCTGTATGCAGGGCTCTGCAGTGGTGGACCTTAATGACCCTAGCTGCTCGTGGGACCATTTATGGACAGAGAAAGTAAAACTTCCACCGGCAAAGTAGTGGAGAAAACCTCCACCTCTTCATCCCAGCACCTCACAGAGGAAAAAAGGCCAAACGGCACAAAGATCGTATGCTGTTTGACCTCCCAGGACTGGGAGAACCGGGCGGCATAGACGACCCACTGAGAAAAGGCCTCAGTGGAGCAGGCGTGCGGAATTACCTGCGATTTCTCAAGAGGCCAGGAAGCAGGTTATTCAGCGCCCCCGCCCTCCACGTCCAGAACCTCTGGAAAAGGGGGAAAAGGCGAAAACTTGACCTTGGGTCAGCCTGAGATCTCCTCCGGCTCTGCTGGGGTGACTAGGGATGCTGGGCGGAGCAGCCTGGGGGTCGAGGATCTGACTCGAGATCAAAAAACCTGCTCGAACTCCGAGGAAGAGATTGCCATGGTGGTCGAGGAGGGTCAGAGATAAAGGAGGGGGATGAATAGAGGCTGAGAAACTCGGCCTCTCTCATCCATAATAACTCACCTTCACGTTCACGAATATAGCTCAGATTAACTTGCATCACGCGAAGGGAGCTTCAGTCGTGATTGCAAGTTTGTTCGCTACACAGAGAAAGCACGTCCAAGTAAAAAAGTTTCTAGAAAAAAATCGCTTGTTGCAAATAAATTTTTATTAGTGATAGAAACATTATTCATCAGTAGTTGAAAAAAACAGATATAGCTAGTTTTGTCCGTTAAAGCGATCGACAAACCTTAGTCACCAGGTAATTTGTACTTAATAAAAAAAGTTTCTAGAATTGAATCATTTACCCTCAACTATCTATCCTTTATCGTAGGTGAGCTCAATATTAATCTTTAGTTATCTAAGTATTTGGAATCACGTCTTCGACACATTCCGATAACACTCGGATTGCTCGGCTGACCGTTAAGTTGGTTTCAGACAAGAAATTGCATCATTTAATTTTTAAAATTCGGGAAGACAGCAAACAAACAGCACGTGTGGAGTGTAGTGAATGTCTGAACGATCTTTCTTTGTGCGGAGAGTGGTTTTTGGTTTCATCACAGATTAGTCTGTGGTTTCACTATTATGCGAGGCCTACAGTAATTTCCTTTAAAGAACATATGTTTGCATATTAAGATAACTGATAATCTATCTTGCTTTTCAGAGATTCAATTTTATTTTCAGATGGTCACTTTTGAATGTACACTCTAATAGCAGAACTTACATTACTTTTTTTTAAATATTTTCTTATTTTTTACGTAAGTTAAAACAAATCTTTATACAGGGTGTACCACGACGATTTAGACAAGCAATATCTCGGAACTGAACAGTAGTACAGAATTATAATTTTGGGGTTGTATATTAGAACAGATTGTGCAGCTTTTCTTGTTATTATGTTACCAATTACCTTTTTGTACCTATATCACATTCGAATTTATTAATGGGACAACTTGTATATTTTTACATTTCTCTGTCACGACTCCAACAAATTAGCACACTTGTGGTGTAAAACGACTAATTTATGAGCTACAGCTAATTAAAAATGTTTGTCCCATGATGGTTCAGACAAGCAATACCTCGGAAATGGGCAGTTTATTTTGAATTTATATTAAATACAATTATAATGTTGCAGGATTGTATTTTAATTACAAATTCAAAATGAACTGTCTAGTTCTGAGAGATTGCTTGTCTTATTTGTCGAGGTACAAGCTTTTTTAAGCAGCTGTACCTGTAATTAATCGTTTTAGACCACAAGTGTGCTAGTTTGTTGGAATCGTGTTATCGAGAAAAAACTTAAAAATATGCAGGTGGTCCCATTAAGTTTGAATCGGATGTCACGTAAGCCAAAACAAAATTGTCGTTGGGTAACATAATAACAAAAGAAAAGCTCTAGCATTTGTTTTATACCACCAAAATTGCAATTCTGTACTACAGTCCAGTTCCGAGATACTGCTCGTCTAAATCGTATAATTACCATGTCCGTAATATAAGGATGGTTAATAATCACGTTTTCGTTTGGTTTAGGAAAAATGAAAATTTTTAAATATCTTACAGTTTGCAGCCGTCGATTAGAGAGGTCTCTAAAACCAATTTTCAGATATGAAATCATTTTGGATTTCAAGATTTCTCCAAGCGACGGTTTTATCAGCCGCACCCTGTATAGGATTTTTTTATATGAAAATGTTCCTTATTATTTTTATTTTGTATAATTTAAAAAAAATTAATAATTTTAAATTTTACGTGTTCCTATATGATTTGTACTGTACTTAGACTGAAAATGTTTCTTATACTATTTTTAACTTTTATTTTCGTCTTTTTGGTTAATTTATGAAAATTAATAAGTTTAAAACTTACATGTTTTTGCATTGTCGGTACTTAGACTGAAAACTAATTCCTTACTACTTTCAAGTTACTTTTATTAATTTCCTATTTTTTGTTAAGAAAATTAATCATTTTAAAACTTAAATGTTTTTGTATGATTTGTATTATTGTACTTAGACTGAAAACGTTCCTTATTATTTTTCACTTACTATTATTTTTGGTTACTTGGAGAAAATTGTATATTTTGAAAAGTTATTTTTTAATTACTTAAAAAAATACATGTTAATTTTTTATAGGTTTAAAATAAATGTTTTTCATAAATTTGCTTTTTTTCAACCCATTTCTGAGTGTTTCGCAAATATGGAAAACTAATGATGGAAAAAATATGAAATTTGAAGTTTGTATTCCAAATCTGTTAATTTATAATTATATTTTATAAAATACATTTGACATACCTGGTATATAGAATTTCAACTTTGGATTCGTTTTCAGTACCGGGTGCCCACTTATATTTTCCCCTAATAAACTTTAAATGCTTATAAATTTTAAACGGTGCAGAATAGAAATATGCGGTTTTTACTGAAATGTTTCATTTTAGTACAAGTTTTGTTCGAATAGATTGGATTTTTTCCATCGCTTCCGATTACGCCAAAACAAAAATTGCGGATTTTTACAATTTCCGTCAGTTGCTAACCGATTTTGAAAAGTTTCCATCGCTATATAGGTGAAGATCACTTATCAAACTACAAAAAATATACTGGTCGTTCCATTAACAAAGTCAATAAAAAAAAATTGTCAAAAATTCGCCATTTCTGTAGTTTCGTAAACGAAAACGATAGAAAAAAATCAATCTGTTCAAACAAAACATGTAGCTACTAAAATGAAACAATTCCATGAAAACCCCTCCTGAACCGTTTAGAATTTATAGGCAGTTAAAATAGGGGAAATATAAGTGGATACCCTGTATAAGCCTAAATGCCAATATGTAGGTTAATAAATAAATCGATTACTGTAAATAAACTTTTCAATTAGTCCTCATAACCTGTATTACTAAGGTAAATATACATTTTATCTATTATAGGTTATAAAGTTACTAGAGATAAATAAATAAATCACTAACGATAGGTATACAATATATCAGATTTAATAAACGATATTATATTAAATAGCTAGTAGCAAGTTATCTAGGTCGATAACTGTAAGCGACTAAATAATTTACGGTAAATAAAATACACTACTTGAAATATATCTATGATAAGTGATCTCTATATTAACTGTAAATGTTTAATTTTAGCAATAATGCTTTTTCTGTGGTAAATGAATAAGTCATTTGTCCCCTATTTAATCGATTTTTTTTGCTACTGCAAGTGAATATTCGCTAATGGCTAGCGAATTTTTTTCTCTGTGTAGACTACAACTGGGTATCTCCGCGTGCCTGTGTAATCATAAGAAATACATAAAGTATATTTGTGGTTCAGAATACGTGTCACGGGACCTCGTTCCAATCATGGTTCACCTTAACATTGGGGGTACCGATCGAGCCATCGTAATTGCCTCTGCCTACTTCGCTGGAGACGGGCCGATGACACCGCCAGAAGAAGTACAAGAGCTAGTGAGACACTGCAATAGCAGACGGCTGCCAATCATAATTGGTTGTGATGCCAACGCACACAATATCGTGTGGGGAAGCACTAACAACAACGCCAAAGGTGAGTGTTTATTAGAATATCTCTTAGCAAACAACCTTGAGACCTTAAATGTGGGGACAACCCCCCTTTTGTCACGAGAGCAAGAGAAGAGGTCCTGGACGTAACAGTTGTTAATGTTGCTGCTAGGAAAAATGTAAAAGATTAGAGGGTGATAAGCGAGGCATCACTTTCCGACCATAGGATCATCGAATTTAGGATAGAGGGAGATACTACCTCGATTCCTACAATCCGAAATCCTAGAAACACTGATTGGTGTCTCTACAAGAGCAATATGAAGGACAATTTGGAACACGTGGAAGTAAACGGGGTAAATCACCAGTACTACGACCTGGATAATCCTTGGGCATCATTCCCACCCTAAAAGCCTTCTCTGTTTAGACAGCTGCTGCGTAACCAGTGGCTTGCCCGGTTACCGTTGCAGCTGTTTTTGGTTTTTTGCTGATAGAGGGCGTTATTCGATATTATAACCAAAATATTGAATTTTCTCAAAAAATTTAAATGCGATGGTATGACTTTTTTTAGACTAGAAAATAGACAAATAACCAACCAATTAGCCTGCGCAAACCGCATCTTAATATTTTTTCCTAACTCAAATTATTAAAAAAAATACTAAACCAGGAAAATTCATATATGCCCATTTAAAAATGCATCGGTTGCTTTCGATAAGAAGGCAAGTAATAGGCCATGGACACGATAATCGCCTACCAAAAATGTTGCCAAGTAACGTCAAACTTTTGTCACACGCAGCCCAATATTGTTGATTGCGTATAATTTGAGTACTTTTTTTAATCAAAATGCCTCTCACAAATAATGAAGCCATAGACATGATTGCGATTTATTTCGAATGTTTTCAAAATGCAGCTATGGCTGCAACACAGTACGCGGCACGGTATCCAGGTCGCCGTCATTATGGGAGAAGAAAGTTTCCGCGCTTGGTACAGTAATTACGCGATACTGGAAGTTTTCGTCGTCCTAAACGTCGCAATGGAAGGACCGAAGAAAACATTATCAATGTCTTGACTTACATAGAATTTGATAGACATGTAGGAACTAGAACATTGTTTCTAGACTTGGGAATAGCACGAACAACAACAGAAATATTTTGAAAGATTATAGGTAAATAATTTCATTTTATTCCAAGTATCTTAGCACAAACTCTCAAATACACAATTCGTTATTCTGATTATATTATTTTTATCTACGACCACCCCTGTAAGTAGTCAAAAACACATAGTCGGCAATCAATGTAAGACGACTATTACGCACGGTAAAACAAAGCGCACGGATGTAAAGTAAATCGCACGGCTTCCATAGCAACCACTTAGCAACTGTCAATAGACGTAGCCATTTTATTCAAAATGTATTACTTAGATATTTGACGTTGAATTTTATTCTATATATAAATGGTAGATAACATTTATTAGATATGAGATTGCATTTAATACTAAGAGTTATTTGGAATTATATGATAATTGGTTCCGTTTCATTCAATCCGCATCTTTTAGCTGTCTAAATGTATCTCATATTAGTCTAAATGTATCTCATAATAGTATATTATACACCAAGCGACTAAAGTGGCCCATTTAATCCCGCGGGTGGTGTTTGATTCCTGAGGGAAGTAATCCACCTAAGGGATTATTGTCACTTTAGTCGAGAGGTGTATACGCTATGTTATGCAATTCCGGTAATTCTATATACATTTTTAATAAAAATAAATACTACTTAGGACGGACTTTCACGAAACTTGGCTGGGCATCGAGGGTGAACTTCTAAGATGCTTGGCCGGGCATCGAGGATGTACGTTTTTACTTGTACTTTAAATACCTTAATAAGATTATAAACACAAGTACAAGTGGGTCGTAGGTAAAGTATAGTACGTAACTCGTGTTGTAACCCATTTTACGCACTCACGGAATTACGCACTCGCCGCTACGCGTCTTCGTGCGTAACTTTTACGTTCGTGCGTAAAATGCTCCTTACAACACACGTTACGTAATATACTATTACGCATATGTTGTTTTTTACTTTTAGATTACATCCTTACCACATAGTCTAGCACCAGGCACTAAATGAACAAGATTTCGATAATAGATTAAATTATTGTCAATGGATGCTAGTGTAATAAACACGAGATATGACATAGAAAATTTTAAGAACGCCCTATATAGACAATTTTTTTTCTTAATTCGAAATAACTAATAACTGTTGACCTCAACGAAAGAAATTATTACAAATAAAAATGTGTTATTGCAAGGTTAACAAAACATTTCAGATGACGATTATGTCATGCTTTGTTTACCATGTACGTTACGAATTAAAAAATAATGATATAGGAAACTAACCTTCACACAAGGTAAAATTTAGAATAAATAACGAAAAAATTTGAATCAAAGGCAGAGAGAAAGAATCTCTCCCCGAAGAGGCCAGTCTAAGTACTTACGGTCCCTTCACCCCCAACAGTAATAGTGTGCAGTTTGTGACTAGTGATATTCCAAAACGTAAGTTTTTAACGTACAATTCATTTATTATATTTAGTATTGATCGGTTGTATTATATTTTCTTTGACTTAACCGGGTGTCCAAAAAAAAGGTAAGGGACCCCACAGTTCTTTTTCGGTCATATCTAGTGTGTCATATACATCGGTGCCCCTCATCTACTGGTAGAATCTAAACAGTTATAGGTATTTATCTTATGTTCAGGGACCATCTCCCTATATATCTGATTACTTAAAATAGCGTACAGATAATTATATTGTACAAAGGATCATATTTAGTCCTATCTTAAAGTTTCAACTGATAACTTTTCAGTCATATTGCCGGACATCCAGATACCGGAGACATCATAATTAATCTTCTGAATTTTATTGATATAGATTGTATTCTGTATTTTTTTTCTCTCTCTCTTCGAGAAATTTTGGCAATATAGATATAGGATTTACAGGATATCGTGTTTGATCCGATTTATAAAGTTTCGTTTGATTTCTATTTATTGCCTTAATTTTTGTGGAGGATATCCAACATAATTATCGCTAAAGGTGTATAGGGTACCATACTTATTCAGGTTAAGTACCAAAAAGACATTCCGCTTGTTACTTTGTTATTTTTTTTTGTATTTATTTTATATCACGTAGGCTATCCAAAAATCAGGAGAAAGCCGCGTATACTATATTTATTCGATTGCCAAAACTTTCGTATATGGTTTTAATATTTTTTTTGTAATATATGCTTGTACATATTTAACCTTTCAGTTTATTTCCTTAACCTCAACCCTCACCACCCCCGTACCAGCCACATAGGACGGGCCCACTCGACCTGCACTACGAACTCGGGCTTGGCACACTGTATAAGCCCACGGGGCCCCACGACGACCTTGATCGCTCGAGCCAGGAACAACCCCTCCCTCGAGGTAATCCCGCAGGGAGATTCCTGGTTCTACATTTTGTGCCGCGAGGCACTGGTGACAGCACGCTGCAATGATTTTGCTCTTTGGATAGGAGTCACTACCAACAGAGAGAAAGGCAACCTGAAGGATTACCGATCCCATTACACTGGTGTTGGATAAGGATAATTCCGACTCGATTACATTTACCAGGATAATACCCGGTCGGTGGTCATCATAAAAAACAAATACAAACAGGAAAGAACTGAGAAGTATTACACTGGTGACAGCGGTGGGATTAGTCAGCAACATCGGCTGGGTTAATCACTGCTTCACCAGAATAAAAAAAGGAACTACCCATTTATTAGACTAGGTATGCTTGAGGAAAACAGAAATTTTTTAACGGAAATTCTCTGGACCGACGAGGCTACCTTTAATAGTGATGGTAGAGTAAACCGTCATAATATGCATTATTGGTCCGCTGAAAATCCGCATCGGTTAGGAGAAGTGCAGCACCAGGGACGCTGGAGCCTAAATGTGTGATGCGTTATCATTAAGGACAGAATTATCTTATTTTTTTTATCAAGCTTTAACTGGTAACCGCTTCTTAGAATTTTTGATCAACCTCTTGCGAATTTTGTTGGAAGATGTGCCACTCGCAACTAGGAGGACTATGTTTCTGCAATTAGATGGTTGTCCGGCACATTATTCAATTAATGTCCGAAACCATATTAACGGGACCTTTCGAGAACGCTGGATAGGAAGGGGAAGCTTATTTCCTTGGCCGGCAAGATCTTCCGACTAGACATGTCTTGATTTTTACTTGTGGAGGCGCTTAAAAGACATTGTTTTTCAAACTCCACCAACAACACGAATGGATATGGAAAACAGAATTCGAAACTCAATTCGTCAACTATCAGCGGCAGAAATCGAGACTGCGGTTCTGTCGACTAAAGACTGGAACAATGTGTGGAATATGACGGAAGGCATTAATCTTTTATCAAGATCGGTCCTTTTCAGGACCACAACGTTATTTTAAAAGAAAATCGCTTATAAATAGGAAAACGTGTGACTAAAAATCACAGCACTAACGTTTCTTTTGAATATTTTAGAGAGGAGTTTGTCTTTTATTTCCATGTTTTCGTATCGAAAGCAACCGATACATTTTTAAATGGGGATATATGAATTTTCCTGATTTAGAATTCTTTTTAATAATTTGAGTTAGGAAAAAGATATTAAGATGCGGTTTGCGCAGGCTTATCCAATCCAATATTTTGGTTATAATATAGAATAACGCCCTCTATCGGCGGTCGTGTAGGTCACAACTGTCATGATTATGAGAAACCTAAAAGCCCAAGAAATGCTCTTTTCAATTATACCAAATTTATCCAAATCCATTAAGCCGTTTCGATTTATTTAAAACAACATTCAAATACCCCCAACACTTTATTTCGAAAGATAGAGAAAAATTGTTTTTACAAAAAATGTTCGACTTTAAGTTAACCTTAAAACGCAAATAATTTTTTGCTACATTCATTGGAAAAAATCGCGAAAAACGTAACTTTATGTAATTCAATATGGTGGAAACGCCCAGTGGCGGCCATCTTGGAAACTTGAAAATAGTTTCCTGCATTTTCTCTTGCCCACTTTACTTAAAAATATTTTTACCGTAACTCTCTACGATCATTAGTTTCTGAGATACAGCCGCTTACCTCGCTTATTTGCACACATTGTACACACTTTATTTACAATTTATATTAAAAGCAGTTCGCAAGTAGTTGCTTATACATTAAAACGTTCTCTGGAACTTTCGGATTCCTGAAATTTCAAGATTGCGGTTCCCAACAAACAATCGAACTTCTTAGAAGTGCCACTATAAAAACAATAAAGAAAAATAGTCCTTCCCAGAAATCCGTACGCTACCGCCAAAATTTTAATTTTAGATATAAAACTAGAACAGGGTCGGCTTCAATGTGCGATTTCATAACAATACCCCCTCCTTAAAAAGAAAATCCTTCAGGAACTTCTGTGTAATCGGTCTGTTTAAATCGGCAACTGGACCCATTTCTACCCTTTTCGGTGGTATGGAAATAACAGGGGTTGTAGCTGCAAATTAATATATGGACACCGGCATCTTGGAAGATCACCTCTACCATGTTCCTGATGACTTGCCAATCCAACCGGTTGCTCTCTATCCTAGGCATCGCTAATTTCTTCACGTTGGATTCCAGCAAGTGATCTGGAAGGCTTCGTAGCGCTTCCCACACATCGCGGTAGGTGGGTCGATCTTAAAATTAGTTTTTGGTTACCAGGTAAAAGACATACCGTGAATTGTGTTAGAGTCTCAGGATCTTGCCAGGGACTTGAATCTGAATTCATGTTTTTCTAATTGCCCAAACTTCCTTCAGAAGACGGTTGCCAACCCTCGTTCGTGTTTGTTACTGGCGGAGATGTTGTGTGCCGGTGAATACTCTTCAGGGAGCGTGAACACTCTTCTGCAGTGACTCCATATCTAGCTTTCCCTGTACCTCCAAATGCGCCCACGGTCAGGCTATTCTCGAATATGATTCACTACTTCCTCTAAGTTATAGTCTCCTTCGAATAGCGCTAATCGTATTTGGTGGACTACTTTCGGTTTTCCACTGGGGATCTTGCTTATGCGATAGATAAAGTCATTGATTTTTTTCTTGATTAAGTACGGACCATCCCAAGTTATCTGTAATTTTGGAGTACAACCTTTTCTCCTGTTCGGGTTGTGCAACCATACTTTGTCCCCTTCGTTGAAACTGCCTTCTGTGGCCTGTGTGTCGTACTGTTTTTTTATTCTGTCGCTGGTAATTTGAATATTCGTTCGAACCAATTCGTGCACGTCATCAATCCTTCTCAATTGGATCACGTAATATTCTCCCGGTCGACAACCAAATTGTAGGTTACAAGGTAGCTTAATTTCGCGCCCAAACAGAATTTTCGAAAGTGTTTCACCCATTGACTTATTGATGTTAGATCGATAAGCCAATGCAAATGAGGAGAGATACTGTTTCCAGTCTTTCTGGTGACTGAAAGCTACTTTGGTATTTTTCGATGGTCCTGTTCATTCTCTCGACCATTCCATCTGACTATGAATGCAACACTGTTATTCTGGTCTTCTTCATTCCCAGCTTGTCACAAATTTCCTGCAATACACGGCTGTTGAAATTTCTTCCCTGATCGCTGTGGACTTACAAGGGCACTCCATATCGGCTGATGAATTCTTTCGCCAGTACATCCGCGGCAGCTGTATCCTCTTGATTCGGGATCGCGTAAATTTCCACCCACTTTGTGGAATAATCCATTACAACCAGAATGTATTTTCTACCACAGTAATCCTTTCGAAAGGGCTTCAAACATTATATTGTTTCATGGGTGCCTTTCTCTTGCCATGTGATCCATTACTCGTAGCACAAGTTGTAGATTTCTTACACTAATTCTTCATATCGTCTGTGCTGTACATCCAATAAAACCTTTCATGGGCTAGCTGAACGGTTTTCTTCACTCCCAGATGACCTCCTGATGGACTGTCGTGTAACTTCCTCAGTACCCCAGCAACTCTCGTTCTTGGGATAACTAGCTATCTTCTCGGAACCATCATCGTTTTCAACAGACCTTCTTCCAGGACAAGGGAGTATCACTGAGCCCAATATGCCTTGAGTGTCTGAAAATCTTCTTGCCAGGTAGGTCCCGATTTTCTTCCTTACATTGACGAATTATGTTTAGGGGAGAATCATTCTCTTGATCTTTCCTGGTGGGTGACCATTCTTCGTTGACTATTGTAATTCTTGAAACTGCAGCTTCCTTAGATTCCGCCTTGTTGCAGTGATGATAGTCTACTGGGCATGACCATCTAGGTAGGAAGTTGGCATTTCGGTGACTCACACCAGCTCGATGTTCGCCCTTATCTAGTTTTTCTTGTGACCGGGGTTCTTGGGTTGCATGAGTCCTGGGACGCTTACACGAACTGCGTACATGCCCTAGATCGCTACAATTCCGGCATCTTGCCTTCTTCGGCTTCTTGTCTACCATACTCTTTATCAAGTTGATGATCCGGTCCAGTCTGCCTTCGTTACCTTCTTCTTTCACTGTCCTAACTTTGTTGTATCCCAAAGCCTTTGTGGCTGCTCCATATTCTAGAGAGGTTCTTGGCTTGCAAAAGTCATAGGACACTTACACGAACTTCGTACATGCTGTAGCTCACCACAATTACAGCACCTGATCTTCTTCGGCTTCTTGTCTACCATACCTTTTAACAAATTGACGATCTGGTCAAGTCTGTCATCGTCACCTTCTTCTTGCATGGTCCTAACTTTGCTGTATCCCGAAGCCTTCGTGTCGGCTTCATATTCAAGAACAGCGGTCAATACATCTACCATGGTTTTGGGATGGACTAATCGAAGCGTCCTCTCCATATCGTAGTCCCATAAGCCGTCTATAAATGCCTGGATGCCCAAACATTCAGTCATATTCTCTGGTGCTGAAGGATAAGCAAATCGAATTAGTCGGGCAAAATCCAGATAATATTATTGAAGATTTTCGTCACGTTTCCGCCTTCGGTTCTTCAGCTGGAATCGGTACAAGTGCTTTAGATGTTCGTGACCATATCGCATGTCCCTTATTCAGCTGATCAAAGTCATCCGTTTCTTCCAGGGATATCGTCTGAAGTACATCTAAAGCATCTCCCTGAAGTGCGATGGTTAAGTTCACTACCTTTTCCTTATCCGACCAATTATTCACTCTAGCGGCTGCTTCAAACTGTTTTACGTAATTGGTCCACGATGTCTTTCCGTCGAACGTTGGGGCCTTGAGTCGGGCAAAACTGCCAATATCTTCAGTCTTGGGTTGTGTTTCTGGCTTGCATGATTTTATTTGTTCGAACTTCTTTTCTTCTGCTGGCGTGTCTTGTTCTTAAATCTGTTATCTTTCTCTCTAATTCCTTGATTTTCTCGCCCATCGTTTTCAATTCATTGTCCATTTTCTTGTCCATCGCTGTAATCTTTTCCTCAATATCCGATTTTAGAGACGAAATTTTATTTTCTGTCAGCAGAAATATTCTCTTACATATTAGCAGAAAAATCGTTGTTAATAATAGAAATATCGTTCTTCATATTTGAAATATCCTCGTCCATATTAGCAGAAATCAAAGAGATTAAGGCGGAAGCCTCGTCGTTGAATAAAAATGTTTCTGGATCCAAGCCATCACGTATCAGTACTATTTTGTGTCTTTCTACTAATTCGTCTTTCCGGACGTTTCCAACTCGCGATTTTCCAATTCTGCTTTATATTCCGTCACTTTTAAGTCACTTAGTCTCTTGGACATGTTCATATTTATATTATCGCACTTTTGACACCAATGTAATGTTTTTATTATTTATTTAAATAGTTTTTAACACAACGGGTGGGGTAAATTTATACCCACGTTATATCTACTTAGATAATTTATTTATACACTTGACTATTAATTTATACTTTATAATAATAATTTATGTACACGCTTAATTTCTAATATATATATCAAACACGGTTCACTATTTATATTCACTTGTTCTGCTGTCTTCTTATGATATCAAACTGTAGACCAACTCACGGTTTGCAGGTAGTTGCTTATATATTAAAACGTTCTCTGGAACTTTCGGATTTCTGAAATTTCTAGATTGCGGCTCCCAACCATCAATCTACCTTCTTAGAAATGTCTCTATAAAAACAATCACAAAAAATAGTCCTTCCCAGAAATACGTGCGCTCCTGCCAAAATGTTAACTTTAGATATCAAACTAGGACAGGGTCGGCTTCAGTGTGCGATTTCGTAACAATATTTTTAGACTGCAAAAGTTTATTGAGAATAATACAAAACCAAATAAGCAATATAACGATACAAGAAAACAAAACTCTACCTAAGAATGTCATATGTATGTATTCGGTACTTGTTTTTAATGCATTTAATGGCACTGGCTACCGCCAACTGGCTAAAACTTCATATCTTGTAAAATATACTCAAGATAGTCTTTATTAGCTTATGGTTTGTCAATGTTCCCAGTATGGAAGAATAAACTATATCAATTGATTAACTGTTTTTCTGTTACAATTTTTTTTTCAACTTTTTTCTACACAATTTTTTTTTCTTTTTAATACTTTTTTTTAATTCATGATTTTTTTTTCAAATACATAGGCACTTTCAATGTGTTAGATGCTTCTATAGCTTTTTTTTAATTTAATATTTCTTTTTCTTTTAATAATTTTTTGTTATTTTTAATCTGCTTTTAATTTTTTTTATCATTATTATTTTTTTTTAAACAGGGACACTTGTTAGGAAAATTTAATTGCCGGAGGACCTCCCGGACAGGTGTAGACTTACACAGGTGTTAATCCTTGGATGGGTAAACATAAAAGTGGGAAACACAGACTTATTCTATATTTACAATTTTATACCTGCGTCATTTATATATTGATGTAATGCAGGGAAACATTCCTGATTGCTTAGTAGATATTCCAGATTAATGGGTAATGGGATTTTTTTTGGACTAACTGATGAAAGAGCTTGTTGATCTGTAAGGTATTATTGCAACACTCTAGGATGACATGTTTTAGATTTCCTATGCTACCACATGTACAGTCTGGACTATTTACTAGTCCAATTTTAAATTGATACTCAGAATACATGGCATGGTTGCTCCTCATTCTGTTTATATTTGTAATTATTTTTCTGTTTTGGTATGTTTTAAACCATACTTCATTTGGGATATTTGGTTGTATTGTTTTATAAAAGCGACCTTTGATGTTTTCTTGGAAACCTGTGTTCCATTTTTCTTTTGTTTGTTTTCTGAGTATCGAAAAATAGTCTGTAAATGGGTTTTTAAATCCTACTAGTTTTTGTCCGTTTTCTGCAGCGGATTTTGCTAACAGATCTACTTTTTCATTGCCCGTAATACCTACATGTGCTTTAATCCATACTAAAGAAATATGTTTATTGTCAAGTTTGATCTGGCGGTGAAGAGTCAGTATATCAATTATTATGTGATTTTTAACTGATGTAATTGTTGTGGTTTTTATTTTTTCCAGTGAGCTTTTGCTATCAGTTGAAAATGACGAAGTTAGTCTTACATGAGTTTAGGCACATTTTTAATGCTTCTCTTATTGCAGTGAGTTCCGCTGTGAATATTGAAGAGTGCTCTGGTAGTTTGAATGCCTCATTTCTATTTATGTTTTTGTAATATACAGCGCATCCAGTATTACCTTGACTGACTGATCCATCTGTGTATATTTGTTCATAATTTGTCCATTTACAATTCATCTCCTGATTTATTATGTGTACATTCTGGTCATTTTGTGGTTTTTCTATGACAATGATTGGAGGGTTATCAAATATTTCATATTGTGTTATGTGACTTGCAAAGCTTTCTGTTTGATGTATGGTTTGTTTATTTTCCTTGACTTGATTATATGATTCTATCAATAGTGGTTTTTTCTTGTGAGCCCAGTATTTGTGACTAGTGCATAACTGAGATAAAATTTGCAATTTCTCTGATATTCCATTATTTTTAGCTATAAGTTTTAATGTAAATTTTCCTACCAGTAAAACCCTTCTTATTTCCATTGGTGGTTCTCGAAATTCAGCCTCAAGTATATTTATTGGTGTACTGTTCAGATATCCACCGCAAACGCGAATACTTCTATTTTCAATTTTTTCTAGTTGGGTTTTGGCGATGTTATGATAGAATAATGAGCCACAGTCTAATATTGATCTTATTAACGATGTATAAAGTAAAATTGCTATATTAGGGTCTGCTCCCCATTTTTGCCCACGTATTGACTTTAAAATGTTAATTGCATTTGCTGCTCTTGTTGTGATGTAGTTAATGTGTTTTTTCCAGTTAAGCTTCATATCCAGATTTATACCCAAGAATTTGACATTTGTTTCATATTTAATATTGAATGATGACAGTTTAATGTAACGTGGTGGATTGTACCTTTTTCTTGTAAAAGTACAAACGTTGGATTTCTGTTATGATATTTTTAAACCAACTTCCTCGGTCCATTTTTTAATAATTGCAATATTCTGTGAAAGGGTGTTATTACAGCTGTCTATTTGTTTTGATTCTGCATAGACACATATATCGTCAGCAAATTGTAATATTTTAGTGTCTGTTGTTAATAAATTTTCTAATTCCTGTGTGTATATTATATATAGGAGTAGACCTACCTGTGTCTGTCGGATGTCAGTGAGGCCTCTACTCGTTTTGATATATAGCCGACGTGTTGAATATATCTTTAAAATATTTATTATAATTGTCTTTGGTATGCCGAGATCCATCATTTTTGTATATAAGATATCCAGGTTTACATTGTCGTATGCTCCTTCTATGTCTAGAAAAATAGCAAAAATTGAGTTGTTTTTAGTGAAAGCTATTTGGATATCAGTGACCAAATTGGTTAAACTTTCTTGTGTAGATCGTTCCCGTCTGAAACCATATTGTGATTTAGGTAATAATTGATTTTTTTCTAACCAAAATTCTAAGCGATTTTTTATTAGCCGTTCATATGTCTTCAAAACACAAGATGCTAACGATATGGGTCTATATGATTGGTAATTATTAGGTGGTTTGTCCTTTTTTAATATTGGTATTATTATGTAATCTTTCCAGTCTTGAGGTATTGGGGATTGGTGGGTCCAAATATTATTAAACTGCCTGAGGATTTGTTCTTGAGAGTTTCTGCTCAGATTGGTTAACATTGGGTAGTGTATTTGGTCTTTTCCCGGAGACGAGTTGTTACTAATCTTAAGAGGTATAAGTAGTTCGTTTATCGTGAATGGTCTATGCAGAAAATCATTTGGGGCTTCAGGTAATTTTATATCAGCTTCCATTTGTGGTACCCAATCTGGAGCCAGTTTACTATGAAACTTGGGAATCCACTCATCATCTAAGTCAATAGTTTGATAATTTTCCTGCCTTCTACCTCTATATCTATTTATTCGCTGCCACACTTCTTTAATAGGGGTACTGCTGTTCATAGAGTTGCAGTAATTCTTCCAAGATTGTCTTTTCGTTGCTTTTGTTATTTTTTTAACCATAGCGTCACTGTGTTTGAATTTCAATATATTTTCAAGGTTAGGATTCTCTCTATATTTGTTATATGCGAGTTTCCTTTTCTGGACTGCTTCTTCACATTCGTCATTCCACCACTGCTTTCCTCTTGATTTGATTGTTTTGACTGTTTGTTGGGGTATCGTTGTTGATGCTATTTTATTGATAGAATTAATTACGTCTTCATATGTTGGTTCCTCATTGATGATTGAGAATATTTCTTCACTGGTTTCTGTATATTTACGCCAGTCTGTTTTTAATATCTTCCATTTTCTGCTGTTGTTGAAACTGAAACTATTTGGCTTAATGAAGCAGTCAATTATAATTGGTAAATGATCAGAACCACAAGGGTCATCATGTGTTTTCCATTGGAATAAGTGTGATATATGTGGACTAGTAACTGTTAAGTCAATGACACTGGCTCTTGAGTGTAGATTGTATTGAATTAAAGTGGAAGATCCATCATTTAGACAGATGAGATTGTTGTCTTCTAAACAGCTTAAAAGTCATTCCACTCACATCCCCACGCCTGGTTATGAGAGTTAAAGTCCCCTCCAATAACAAACGGAGAAGGTATAGATGAAAAAAAGGAATTCCATACATTTACATCAATATATGTAGCAGGTTTTATATACAAGGATACAAAAGTAATATTATATGAATCACAACTAATAGTTACACATTTATTTGGTATATCAGGAAAAACAGGTAAAAATACTTCTCTAAATTTTATATTTTTTTTTATTAGTATAGCTACCCCACCCCTTCCGTCTAGACGGTCGGAACGAAGAATATTATAAAAGGGAAAATTGACAAAGACCCCTGGTCTAAACCAAGTTTCTGATAGTAATGCTATGTCTGCATTAGTCTCACTCAAAAGGTTTAATAAATTCTCTTTATTAGAAATTGCAGATCTGCAATTCCATTGGCAGATCTTAAGTTCTGCCATTGATAGGCCCATTATAGGTTCGTTCTTTTTCGTTTTTGAGTATACTAAACAAATCTAATTCTTGTATATCGTATTTTTGGCTTTAAGTTTTTCAGCTATTGTTTTGATTATTCCCAAGAATTGTGGTGTATTTATTAATTCCTTTACTTCTTCATACATGTCTTGATGTTGTGATCTGAGATTAGATTAATATGTAGCTGATTGGGAGATTCCCCCAGATGTGGAGGGTAGATTGCATGGAGCTATAATTTTATTATGTGCTTCTAATGTGAGATTTGGTGAACTGGGTCTGGTTCTTGTGGGAGTTTTTATTATTGTTTGAGTATAATAAGATGACCTTTTTGGAGGAGATGGCTCAGTCGATATAACTGTTGCAAATGTTCTTTTTGGAGTTTGATTGTCTGCATCTTTGTATGATACATTTTTTTCAGACATTAATTTTTTAATTTATTTTTGTCGTTTGAATTCAGGACATTCGTTAGTAGCATTGGTATAGTGTGTCCCGTTACAGTGGAAACATTTAGGGGTTATTATTTCTGTGCCACTATCTGTAGGATGATTACCTTTACACTTTAAACATCTCGTCGATCCTTTACAGTGCTTACCCAAATGACCATATCTAAAACAATTATAACACAAAACCACTTTCTCAACATATGCTTCAACTTCACATATTACGTGATTAATTTCGATATATTTAGGAAGAGTTTGCGATTTAAATGTGACTAGTATCATTCCAGTTAGGACATACTTGACAGTTTGATCCGGCAATATCACTTTTCTGGATAACCTTTTTGTTGATTCTACTTTGAACCTACAATGCAAATCGTGTTCTTTGATATTATTTTGAATGTATTCATCTGAATAATCTAGTTCCACTTGTCTAATTAGGCCTCTTCTGTGCAACATGAATCTTGGGATGTATGCAACTAAATTGCTCTTTGGCAGTTCTGAAGATTTTACTAGTGTCTTGGCACTGTTCAAATCTTTACAATTTATTCTGATTCTATTTTTACCTATGGATTCTATTGACTTTATTTGGTTGTTAATTTCTTTGTGATATTTGTAAATTATTTCTCCAATTTTCATAGCACTTAATTTTCCAGTGAAATTTTCTGAAATGTTTTCAATATATAATGAATACGGGCCTGTGTCTGTAGATTTAAATAAGTATATTTCTCTTTTTTGTGTATAATTATTGTATTGGAATTAGTTTCATGGTTGGGTTTTTTGCTTTTGTTTACTTTGTTTTTATTATCATTTGGATGTTTTGTAATACTTTCAAAAAATGTACTAATTTGATCATTACTTACTTTGTTTAAAGTTGAGTTATTTTTTTTTACATTACCGTTTGAAGAATTATCAATATCCATAGCATCATTATTTTGTTGTTCATTTTGACCAAAACCTGAAAATCCGTCCTGAATTCCAGGATCGGGGGGATCTCCGTCCGATTGGTTACTCATTATTTTTATTCACTAACTAAAATTACTTCAACTTATTTATTTTAAATGTAAATTGGGTTTATTGTTCGAGACTACTTTTTATCGCACTCCGTAAAACACGTCTATGTACTACAAAATATAGATTTGTACTGTATTTGGTGCTTAAGGAATTATTTAATTATATTTTAAATAAATGGTATTAGCTATTAACTTTTAACAAAACAAGATTCTCAAAGTTTTTGTCAGTTAATATGTGTCGACTGCGTGAATTTATAAATGTGGCATAAGAGAACATTCTCTCCGCTGAAACCGAAGAAGGTAATATACAATTATATTTTAAGAACATTTTTTTACACACTATATATGAGTCAAATATTAATATCATTGGAAGTATTCTGTAGGTACTGCAGCAATTGTAATTCAAATTCGTTAAAAGCAGAATTTTGGTGTTTATTTTGCTCAGATATCTGCAACGACTGTTAGCTCAAAAAAATCATATACTCACCTCATTTTGAACACCTATTGGTTTTGGTGCGATATTATCTTCAGGAGTTATAAATTCCTTTGCAATGGAAAATAGTTAAATCACTTCTAAGCAATTTATATATTTTTGGAAGTATTATAAATTTTGTTAGTATTTAAAAATCATCTCTAAAAGATTTAAATCGCATCGGAAAGATTTAAGTATTTTCGAAAGTATTTAAATCTTTTTTAAGTAAATCATATTTTAAAGTTCAAAATCAAATATAGTTTCCATAAAGATTTAATTCTTAAATCAAAAATCATTGTCCGTAAAAAAATTTAAATCAAAAAAAGTATTTAATTAATGAAAATTGAAATATTATTGAAAGTGACATAGCTGGCTGTCAAGTAATTATTTCTGTCTTCTACGGCTTGTTCCATCTTGCATTTGAATATCATAATGCAATTATTTGATCTTTTGGCAAAAAAACATTTCCAACAATAAAAAACTAAAGCTACATGAACATCTTTCAGAATATTATCATTAATAGCAACACCTCTCCCTAATGTAGCATTTCCATGAGATAATGGTAACAAATGTTCTACAACTTGTGGAAGGGTGTTACTTAATGTTAACAGTATTTTGTGCTTCCAGATAGACATCCTGAAGTCATCTAATTTTGTCTGTGATTGTGAAAAAGATTTCATTTTATTAATTACTGAGCCAGGAAGTTTCCGAATTCTTCATCACCAAGTTGAATTGTTCCAGAAAAATGGTTTTAATTAAAATTGATATCTAAAGCCAATGTAAAGTTACTTGCAGCACAGTCTTTACCATATTGATTCTTTACAGGAAAATATATATGAACAAAAGTTCCAATACATAGTAAGTAAATTTTGCAAAGATGGACTAGCAAATTGTTCTGACAACCATCATATAATTTTAATTTATTTTAGATTCATCATGGTAATTAGTACATAAATATATTATCCAAAAATTTTCATTTCTCGTTAATAAATATAAAATTCCCAACAAATACAAGATTAGTATATACTCTGTGACTATCATTATTTTTACAGCTTTGTAACAGGGAAAGAATATAAATACATATTATAAGGGTGACAGAAGAAGTTCATTCAATGACTACACTAATTTGCGGACTGCTGCTAAGTAATCTGATATATTGCAGTTTTAAATTTTAACAAAATTATTATAAAGACAATAATTTTACAATACCTATGAAAACCATACTAATCATTATGATTAATAAATATAAGTGCAGTTAATTGTATTTCTAAAGTGGGGTTGAACTATTTCTTGTTTTAAAATTGCTGTATGTATAATTTAATTTTTACAGTAATATGTTTTAATGTTTTACATACAGTTATAAATCAAAGGGTATGTATTAACAAAATGGTATATTTAAAAATCAGTTTTCTTACCATTTTTTAAATGTTTTGGTAGATAACAAACAACAATCTTCTTTTTTACTTTATCACAGTGTTGCCAGATTATTCATATTAATTTTCTTGAATTTAACCTCAAACATTCTTCATATTTCTGCAGTGATGTTTAACGTCATTTTGGAGTACCTACCCACCGTTAGTAATGAATATTTTATATTCCGTATATTTTGGTAAGGCAAAAAAATAAACAAAAATATTCCTGAGTTCTGAAGTAGGTAAATTACCATCCCAAGGCCGAATTGACAATAATTTCGTGTCGTAGCTAAACCATTTACCGAAAGATGTCAAAACGCATACGGAATAAATAAAATAATTTCAAAAACATGTGAATTTAAAAAATTCTTCATATTTTAGTGGTTTAAGTAAAATTTTCTTCATTAGGAACTTTTAGCTTGTCTTAAGTTTCTCACGTATCCGTATCCGTAACGAACTGCGCATGTGTAGACCCGTTACGGCTCAGTATATAATCTTTGGCTCAGCCGATACGATGCATTGAACGGATTGTTACATCCCCTACTCCGTATATGTAAACGTATCCGAATCCCGACCAAAATCAGTATTCTGTGCTATTAGTCCTATTTTTTAGGCCTTCTTTGATATTGGTTTGATTAAAACCACAAAGGTATTTCTAGTTTTAAGAATACAAACCAGTGACAACCTAAAAGAGTTTTGAGGTTGTACAATTAAAAACAGAATGAAATTATACGTTATCTAAAAAGGTTTTAAATGTATGACAAGCTAAAAGTGTCTATTAGCTCTTTTTGGAGGCAAAATTTTTGAATATTGAAGAAAATTCTGCATTTCTGACAACATTACTTTATCACCACTTAATCACAGCATCATTAGGCTGTGACTCAATCATATTTTCGATTATATTCCATAATGCCTATTTTTACGATAATGAGAATCAAAAAAATTAAGGTATTCTATATGCAAATACATATTTTATTATATGAATATCTTCTGGTACAATAGGGCTACAGCAGCAGCTCTTGTAAAAAAATAGTTTTGAACCCTTTTAAGAGCCCTCGGTCCCACGATCAAATAGTTGGTCATACTTGACTAATCAAACTGAACCACAGAATACACCATTGGGCTGGTGTATTCTGTGACTGAACCAATGACGTAGAATTATGACAGTCTGACGTCGCCTCAAACTTGAGAGTCACACAATCAATATTCTATAGATAAAACGTGTATGTGCTATAAAGTATAAAGCTATCCTAGTAAATCTTCATCTCGGAGTTCATTTCGAACCATTGCTAAGACATTATTATTGCCCTCGTATCGACAAAGAAACCAAGATTTGCTTTAAATTATCCGTCTTTTAATCTGTATGTTTTCAACTTTTTATGCTAAACCCACTGCTAAACTCGTGAGAGCAGCAATGGTTTTTAACTTAAAATCCATCTTCATAATAAATGTGCATTCGAATAGAAAAATTTTAAATTTAATTATAACCGTCAAGTAGTTTGAACCAAGAAGATTGATAAGATAAGTTCTTAAACTTACCGATACATCTATCGGTAAATACGGTGTCTACCAAAGCCGTTCTTAAATTTACCGATAGATTATCGATAGAATCATCCCAGCGTACTTAAATTCACCGTTAGTTCTATCGACATCCATCAGTTCTACCGGGCTTTAGACTCGGTAAATCTGGTAGATTTGGAAGGGGAAAGCACAATCATCAATCATATGCAATGACATTGAACAATCTTATAAAGATTGTTTATTTATTGAGGTTAGTTGTTTTGTTAAAAATTTTATACTTGTTTTTTTGTTAATAAAAATGGATTATGAAATGGAATTATCCTATAATGGTGAAATGTTTAAAGTGATGGTGGACCTAAATACGCACGTCATGCTTTTGAAATTTTGTATCGAATTAAAAATTAATATTGTATATTGTGTATATTTATTTTGTAGACATGTCCCTCCGATATTTTTTTTAATCTACCATAGAATCTAACCAACACGTTTTTATAATCGTCTACCGATAGATCAACTTCATTCTACCTGACATTTATCTGACATATCACAGACATCTATCGATAGAGTCTATCGGTGGATTTTAAGAACTTTTCCATAGTGTGACCAAAGAATACGTGCATTCTTTGGTGTGACTCTCTCAAGTTTGAGGCTACGTCAAACTGTCATAATTCAACGTCACCAGATCAGTATGATTAGTCAGGTTTGACCAAATATTTGATCGTGGGATGCCTGCTTTTTTTCTGGAGCGAAAATCTTGAATGTAATTTTCTTGTTATTAGGTATTGTAGTCAAAATATAAACTGCTTTCAATGTCTGTACGCTATTAATATGAATTTAATATTAAAAATTAATTTTTTATTGTTATATGCGAGATTAGTGTGACGTCACAATTTGAAACTGTATCCAAACAAAACTTGTTACCATAGGAAATTCCATTTGAGTGTAGATTTTTTATTATTTAAGCGTTTCAGACGCGTTTTTGAAAGGAATAAATTATTGAAAAGTAAGTAATCGAGTCTACTCAATATAAAAAATAATAGTTTTGATCATGTAAGTTATCCCGCAATCCGTATTTTTGATTTTAAAAGCTATATTTGAGGTTATATTTACTGGATTATTTGATTAATGTGAAAATATGAGATAAATAATAGTGATTGTTTGTTCTAGTGTCATCAAAACATGTTTCAACATTCTCTTGAAACCATTTTTAATGATAATATGAGCTTGTTAGTGAAAAATGCTTAATTGAAGTGAAGTCTCCTTTCAAGTATCTGAATGACGAAAAATTAAAACCAGTCTCAGGAGACATGAATTACATAATTCATTTTGATGAAAATATATTAGTGATAATTGAAAAATATAACTATTATCACCAGATACAAGGTGCATTACATATTGAATGAGAGGACATGTGCTATTTAATATTATGGATACCCAGTGACATTATTGTGGGAATTGCTCAACATCAATAGTGGAAGAAAAATTTACATGTTTTAATAACATTCTACCTTTACAAATTTGTACTGTTTATATTAACATACTAAAATGTTTTCATAATTATGAATTTTTGTTTGCTTCGTGCTAGGAAAATTAAATTGAGGAAATACTGCAAATTTACATGACTGGAAATATGCCATTTAGTCTGAAAACTCAGAACATCATGTCACAACTTTCCCTCAATCAAATCATATTTGTATGAGGTGCAGAGTTTCTGTTGGTTGTTTTCAAATTTTACTTGATCTGTAGGCTTTTTTTCAACTACATGTGTAAACATATTCAATTTTATCTAAAAACAAATAATATAAACAAAAACGTTTCCAAATTTCTTTATTACACAGAGACATATTTACTTGTAATACAATGGTTTACAGTTAATAGAAAGAGGAAAGTAAGGTACAATGTGGAATTTCAATTTAAAATAGCAAACGTTTAAAAAATCATACAAAGCA
Organism: Galeruca laticollis; assembly: GCA_963921935.1. Taxonomy (NCBI): domain Eukaryota; kingdom Metazoa; phylum Arthropoda; class Insecta; order Coleoptera; family Chrysomelidae; genus Galeruca; species Galeruca laticollis. The sequence continues at coordinate 145,394,890 of OY998181.1, forward strand.
ACTTAAAAAAATGTAAAGCGAAAGATGTGTAATGACAAATAATAATGTATATGTTATAGGGAGATCGATATATACAGTACAAAATCAAACATACAATGAACACGTACAAGTTTGCTTCTACCTTGTTTTCAAAAATTGATCATGTACAAAAAAATAGTTGGCCAATTTTCTTTTCTCCATCCATAAAATGACAGCTACGCAAAAAGCTCCGGATCTGATTCTATTGTTCTACAAATATTGTATAAACACACAAAATAAAATGTTATATTTATCATTATGTAGGTACCTTGTCAGCTTCATCAATTTGCTTCTTACTTTTGGATCCTTTGGAAATCTATAAAACTTAAGGCGGGTTTATACAATTTTAATAGTCACAGTCATAAGCATAAAATTCATATAAATAAAATTTGCCAAAAAGTCAAATCAATGAAGTTAATATAAACAATGATTGACGGAGCACAGAAATACCTCCAAAAAACGGCCAATAAAATTAATTCTTCCACCAAGACGCCTTTTTGTCATCATTGCTCATCGCGTGTTGGTTACGACACATGCGCATTTCAATTCTCGTCTTAATCATAATCATAAAGTTAAAAGTTAGGAACTTCAAGGTCAGTAAAATTATGCTTATGATTATGATTGTGACAATTGATAAACGGTGCTATAAGAAATCATTAGTTTAACTCTTATGATTGTGACTGTGATTATTATTATGACTATGTAAATGTTGTATAAACCCGCCTCACATTATAATGATTACAGCCTGGTGGCCAGCACAGTACCATTATTCTTTATGTGAAGAAACCTAAAATTAGATAATACATATAGAAAACGAATTAAAACAATTGTATTTCATAAGTTTATAATAGCATGTTTAGGTTAGATAACTCTTTTATTAAAATTATATTGTTATACATACATATTTTGACTGGAATCTAATATATCTCTTTGTAAAAGTCTTAGTATATATCTAAATGCATAAATCAGCAGGTATATTCAAAATATAAGGGAATAATCACTGGTCCAAAATCACACCAATGGTATCCAAATGGCCAGTTATGTTTGTTTGGATACAAAATTGACATAACCTAAGATTATGACGTCACCACTAATACCGCGTATTCAAGATTAATATCGAGACTTAATGAAATTGAAATTGTCAATTTTTTAGAATTTTCAATAACTTGTATTATATTGTGGAATTAACTAGAGACCGTGAGTTTCATTTAAAAACACTAATCGAGACTTAAGATTTCGAAAGATAAATATCGATTATTTTAAGAAAAAAAATTGATACTTTTTATCATTACATCACCTTCTGTCAAATATGTGTTGTAGGGGGTTAGGTCAGTGTCAATTTCTTTTTGATGAATGGGAATTGTGCTGGAAACGAGCAAACCATGGGTGATGAAATAAAAACTGTAGTTGAAAATGGTGACGAGGCCCCTAAATCGGCGAAACAACTTGCCAAAGAAGCCGCTAAACAAGCAAAATTAGACAAACTAAAACAAAAATTAGAAAAACAACAAAAAGTAGCGCCGAAAAAGGATAAAGAAGAGGTGAGTGATTTTAATCTTAACATATGTTCATTTCCTTAAAAACGTTTTTATTATCTTCATTTAACTTATAAATAACTATTATTACTAATCTAATATTTAGGAATCATTATTAAAAATATACAAGTTTTGTGTAATATAATGTAATAATTTTGTGTGTAAAATTCTGAAATATTATAGGAAATACGAATATTTGTTTGAAACGCAATTTATTACGGATAATTTAACATAACTTCGTTGTAATATCATTAATTGAAAACCCCGAATTTGTGAATTGGATCTAGTTGTACAATTTTATTCATTGTACATTAAAAATATTGGAAAATTATAAAATACAAAACTTTGAGTATTTGGAAAAGCTGCTCAACAATATATTTCATGCAATATTTGAGTGCTCTGGTTTCAAAACCCCCTAACTCCGTTTTTTATAGTACTGAGTAAAGTTTGTACAAAAAACTGTTTTAGTATGATTTATCAAGGTATTCTACAAAAAATTACACTTTTAAGTTTGTGTCAGTATTAAAACCGCAAAAGTAAAAAAACAAGGAGATATTTGAACATAAAGATGGTGGTTGTGGTGGCTTTTGCTGCCAATCTATGGATTTAGTGTGATTTGTAACAATCATTTTAAAAATAATCAGTGCCATAGTATCAAAACACACCACGATTTTAGATAGAAACTTTATTTAAAAAAACATAGTTAATACTAAATGTTATCAAACTCTCCTGTCTGGTATTTTTTTGGTCTCTTCGCAGAAAATATGTTCTTCATTATTATGGGATTCCTCTAATGGTTCTTGGAAATTATTTTTTACAAATGCTGAGTAATATATTTCCAAAACTTGTTTATAAAAGTTCAATGAATACAGATGTAACCATTCTGTTCCAAATGTTTACTTAATAGGTTGTTCACATCATAAAACTTTAAAATATTTGTCTGCACGCCTGTAATAATTTGTTTAGGTTTCATATTAATTGCCAGCTAATTGAAAACTAGATTGTATATTTCAGTGTCTGAACAGTAAAATATCTCATCTTTTACCTTAATTACATTATTATTAGCCATTATTATTATTTGGTTTGAATTGTTTCTCGGAGAATTTTTAGCCTGCATTTTACAGAGATTTAGGTGTGTGTTTTAGTTAGATGATAGAAAAACTCGAAAGATAATAACATTTCTTACTCGATGATGTATATACATATTTATAATTATAGATATAGGCAGATAATTGAGCTATTTAAGTACAAGAATAATATGAAAATAGGTAAATTCAAATAAATATTATATCCCTAAAAAATCTACTATCAACAATATATACCAAATTAATTTATAAATTTTAGTCATCATGTTCTGAGCAGTCCAATGAACTGTTGTCTGGCTATAAATAATAAGGGGCTCTACACACAGTGTTTTCTAGTATTTTATCAGCTTCCTATATCTGTTCTTTTATTTAAATCATATGTTCAACATACTTTTTGGCAATTCACTTCCTTTATTCTTGTTTACGCCTATTTAGTTTCCCTGAAATGGTTTATTATTTGGCAACAACGCTTCCGTGTGTTCTGTCTGAAAAATTGTTGAAAGGATTTTAAAAAGGTAGCAGTAATTAGCACAATCGTGGTACGAACGTTTCAGTTGAGAATTTTTGGTAGCCATCGGGGCGAATTTTATACAGTTGTGGCACAAAACCGATCAACCGAGATATTTGTGATTTCTCACGTGTGACAAATAACTTAAAGTGCTCGATTTTCCTTTTCCCCTTTATCCCATTTCCCAAAGAGCAAGTAATGGAATCTTAGAGGAACATTTTATTGGTAAGTGAAGTTTTTAAAACCAATCATTTACATTTTCATTTCTACAGTCCATTTTATTTAAATATTTTATTGAGCTATCGAACAATTCTCTCTTGCAAGAGGTTCTGTCAATGTCTCTCGTTTTGAAAGAAGTGTTATATCTTAGTTGTGTCTTCATCAATTTAATGGTTCTTTATTCACAGTAATATGGCAGAAGTCACAGTACTGTTATATTTTGTTTTGAAGTGATTTCATCAACAACAAATTTTATACAAGGAGTATTGTAAAATATCTTATTTAAAGCAAGCTAATGAAAAACCTCATTTGCAAGAAGAAATGGGTATTTTTTCAGGTTTTCTTGAATGCAATCTGGTCCTTGACTACTAGAACTAAAAGGAATAAGATCTATCATTTACTGGAAGGACTCTTCAAAAACATCGGTCATGTCATGTCTTTATGATAGTCTATCCGTTTTGATACAAATATTATTACTCAGCCATCTATTTTTACTACCAATGTGAGTAATTATTAATATTTCACCTTTTCCTGAAGTTCCTTTTATATTTTTATCCTGCCATATTTTACGGTAAATCCCTTTTTTAACCAAGCTTCTTCCATGTAATAAATATTCCTATTTTCCTATAGAAACTGTCTAATTGTTGTTAAATCTTGTCAGATTTTTCTATAAAGAATTATTTATTGTGTTGAATTTTCGAAAACCGAATAATTTTGTTCGGTATCGTAGAGGGTGCGAGATGCATAGGCAATTGGTAGGTCCTTGCCAATTGGTCCTTGAGAAAGGACTGCTCCAAGAGCTACATTACTTGCATCAGTTGTTAGGTTAAAGGTTTTAGAAAAATCAGGGTATTGTAGAATTGGTTAATTAATTAATAAAATCTTGCATGTTTCAAAGCACTTAATGAATTCTTGATCATGTACGATCTTTGCTCCTTTTTTCAAGCATTTAGTCAAGGGCTTCGTTATTTTAGCGAAGTTTTGAATAAATCGGCGATAGTAGCCTAACAATCCTAAAAATCACTTGATGTGTTTGGTTGTATAAGGTATTGGATAATTAGTTATGGCTTTTACCTTATCAGGGTTAAGTTTTACGTCCTGTGGTGTCACAACGTGACATAGGTAGACCACCTTTTTTCTTAAGAATTCTGAGTTGTTGAGTTGAATTTTACAATTCGACTGTCTAGGCGCTGAAATGTCGCTGGTGCTCCTTTAAGGCCAAATGGCATTCTTAGGAACTCCCAGTGACTGTTTTCGGTCGTAAATGCCGTTTTCTCAATATCGTTTTCATCCATTTCGATCTGGTGAAACCCACTGGCCAGATCGAGAGTGATGAAATACTGACATCTACCGAGTTTGTCTAACAAATTGGTGATGGGATATTTATCATGTATAGTTTTAGAATTTAATTGTCTATAATCAATTACTACTCTCCATTTTCGTTCCCCCGAGGCGTCCATTTTCTTTGGAACAAACCAAATGGGATACGACCATGTGAACTACTAGGCCTAATTATTTTATTATCTAACATCTTTTTTATTTGTTTTTGAACTTCATTTTTATAAATAAAAGGGTATCTATATGGTCGTGTATGTACAGGTATATGGTCAATTGTATTAATTTTATGTTTTATTTTATTTGTAAGGGTTAGTGACAAATCATCTTGACGAAATATGTCTGCGTATTCCTTAATTGGATTAATTATTTTAGTTTTTTCTTCTGTATTTAAATGATTAGTTGTACATTTTGAAAAATCCAAATTGATGGATAGTTTGTCTATCAAATTTTTCTACAACAATGGGTTCAGAAATATCTAGAGTGATTGAATCTGTGGTACGGTTAGAAATTGTGGTTAAGGCGGTGCCATTTTTGGCTATAGATAGAGATTCTGGTATTTCACAATTTCCAAGTTTTTGATAGGGAATTTTTATTTCTCCATTAGAAATATTAGTCTTTACTTTTATTATATGTACACAACGAGGTGCTCAAGTTTATTAAATTCACTTCGTTGTTAGTGTAATATATCTATGAGCAGATTTTTGAAGGGCAGTTTATACGATAAACGGGTCATCTTTAATATACTTAGAAAATAACTTAAGTGCTACATTTGGGTCAACGAAGGACTTTGAAGTCCCGGAATCTATTAAAAATTTTAATTTGTATTCAGGAAGATATAGATATATATAGGGCAATTCACTTTTATTTACATTATTAAGGGATATTACTTGTGGTTCTACGTGTAGGACTGTTGTGAGGCTGATCCTGAAAATTAAATTAATTCGATTATTTTCAGAACTATTTACAAGTGTATTATAGGTATCTGAAATGGAATTTTATTCATCAATCAGTATCCTGTACATTCTGCATTGAAAAATTCCTCAGATATAAAATTCCTTCGAGGTTGATTTTGGTTAAAAGGAATTGCGAAATGTGTACCATTCCTGCTATTAGCAGTCATTGGAGTGTCTCTATGAAGTGTATTACATACAGAAATGGAAATTGGCGTTGGATTCCGTAAATTTTGTTTGGGTAATTGATTAGGTTTAAAAACATTGACATTTCTATTCTGATTAAAAGTTTGAGAATTGGTTGGAAAATTTTGGTTTCTTGGGGGCCGTGGTTGAATATTTACTGGACTCATCGGAAAAGAGTTTTGGGCTTGAAAGAAATTATTATTTGAAGTTTGTGCATTATAACCTTGATTGTAGAAGGTATTTCTATTATTAAAATTACCTCGATTATTAAAATTGTTCCTATTGTTAAAATTATTATTTGGTTTTTGCTTATTTACATTTTTATTTTGAAAATTTTGAAGATATTGAATATTACCTTCATCCAATTCATATTATAAAGCTTGGTTTAAAGAGTCAGGCTTCATACAGCATATTGTTGTTCCAAGCGGTATTCTGAGACCTGACAAGAAGGTTTTCAAGGCTAAATTGTTATACAAGTCCTTTTTTAGCAATTTATTATGATGTGTTGTTTCATGTAACTTAAAGTAACTGCTTATTAAATTTAAAATGTTTAAAATTCTGTCATAGAAATATTAAGGTCGTTCGTTATTTTCTTGTCTCATCATGACAAGATCACAATTTAAGCAGGCCTCGTCCCTTTGATCTGCAAAATTTCTAGAAAGGATGTCCTTAAGTGATGTCCAAGAAGTGACATTTTGAATATTTACAACCAGTTTAGCATTACCACGAAGTTTAGAAATTAATGAATTAATCAAATATATATTTTGGAAATGATTTGGTTGTTCCTTATTATAAAAATTGTTAATAAGTGATTTGCATACAGATAAGTACCTATTAAGTTCATTAGTATTACCGTTGAACTCCAGTACGCAGTTTAAATACTCTGGTTTAAAATCTGCTCTATTATTACAATTATATTTGACTTTAATATTTCTATTTTTTAATCTTTTACTGAATCTAGAACAGCTTTCTTTCTCTGGACTAGGAAGATCGATTAAGTTATCAAAGCAAAAATCACTGAATGAATAAATAGACATGTAATGACAAAATAAATTCAAAATTACTTACAACAATATTACAAACTTGAGCATCTCCCTATCCAAAACTATAAGGGTGAGCAGTACCTATTCATGAGTATGCACTCGTTGCAAAGATGAGCAATGTTTGTCTCAGCTTTCGACGCTAAGCGTTGTGAATAGAGATGTAAAATTCTGGGTAATAATTTTTTGGAGAATATTCTCAGGTTAGAGAATGCTTGAACATAATTTGCAAGTATATACTGTCTTACTTTTCGGTTTTGTGGTAGCCTTCAATTTATTTTGCTCCATGTTGGCGTTTCTAGGGGATTTCCTTGAATCACTGTTGCCAGAATTATAGAAAAGGTTAGAGAAACTCAAAATTTTAAAAATCCTTGCAAAATTTTTCAGTGTGAATTATGTAGAAAAATTTCTCGGGTAAACTTTCTCACATCTTTAGTTGTGAAAAGTCGTAGTGGTCCTCTATGGATGAGATTCTCGATTTTTAGGGAACTACTCCACTGTGAACACTTCCACTCACGAATCGCGACACTGGGTTCGATTTCCAATTAATCGTTGAAACGAAATTGTTACGTTCGATACGCGACAATTTGGAAATCCTACTGACTGCGCCAGAAACGTTTCGAAGTCTCAAAGTTAGTTTTTTAAAAATTATTTTATTATTCAAAATTAATTGTTACGATAAAAAATGAATCTGATATCTACAAAGATTGACTTAAAAGTGAACAATTCAGAGATTAAAACAGTTGAAAAGAATTACCATTAGCAAACCCTTGGAAATGAGATTGCTGAGTCTGCGATTCCCATAAGAAGTGGTGAGATAATTCCTATAACTTTTTTAATATGCCTTGATTAGCCGTGCAAAAAATTAGAATACTTTTAGAACACTTAAATTCACTACCTACACTGAAAGATATATTTATATTAACATGAGTTAAAAAATAAATACTGAACGTCCTATAAATAGGTCACTGGAACTTATGGGTTAAGTATATAGCATAATTTCTATGCTGTAATGTAATGAATTTCGATTTAGTAAAATGGAAATAAAATATTAGTTATGAAATTGACTGTCTCGACCCTTACTTCGTGGAATATGCTCATATTAGTGTTTTTAAATGAAACTCAAGGTCTCTAGATAATTCCACAATATAATACAAAATTGACAATTGTTTCGATTTTTTAGAATTTTCAATAACTTGTATTATATTGTGGAATTAACTAGAGACCTTGAGTTTATTTAAAAACACTAAAATATTAGTTATGTAATTTTCAAATCATTATCATTTTTAGAAAAAAGAAAAGAAGAAGGAAGCAAAGGAATCAGCAACTTATGATGTTCCTACTCTGGAAGGGGAAAAGAAAGATACTACTGGTGTTCTACCTGATGCATACAGTCCAAAATTTGTTGAAGCTGCTTGGTATAGCTGGTGGGAAAAACAAAATTTTTTTAAGCCTGAATATGGAGTAAGATTTCAAAGTATATTTTAATTGTTGATAATTATGTTAATTTTATTTTAGAGAAAATCTTTAAAAGATGCCAATGAAAATGGAAAATTTGTGATTATTATTCCACCTCCAAATGTTACTGGATCTTTACATTTAGGGCATGCACTTACTAATTCAATACAGGATTGTTTAGTACGGTGGTAAGTATGTTATAAAATCATCAAATTGGATTTAAAAGATAACATATTCAAGATTAAGTCCTTTAACAGAGTTTGTCATAAAGGTCTCTTATATAAATAAATAGAACATTTACCGGATCAAATAATTCATCTTGAAAACATGTAAAATATGGTCATTTGTAAGTAAATCTATAAATGATGAAAAAGAAAAAAACACAAGTCTTTATGGACAATCACTTCTTGATGGAAAAAACACCATCGAAATGAAAGCTTGTCTTGATAAGTGTTGAAAATCACTCTTGTTTAATGGGCCTTTTTAGTTTTGGAAATATAAAAAAGTTCTAGGGGCTAGTCCAGTGAATTCAGTAGCCTAGGCATGACCATATATTGTTTTTGACCACAAATCCACGAACAAGCAAATATGTGTAGTGCATTACCTTGTTCCAAAGCTATGCATTGTTTTGCTACATATATTGGCATTTTCATCGTATTGCTTCACGCAAAGAGTGCATAACTTCAAGGTAACATTTCTTATTGCCCATACAAACATTTTCTTCACTGCTTTGCTTTTCATCAGTTGTTGAAGTACTGCGATCTCCACTGTGAGGATTGTCATTATGTGAAGGTCTTGTACCACACATTTTATTTAGCAAAAAACGGTCAAAATCTGATTTGAAAGATCTTCAAACATGTTGAAGTGTAAATGTAGTCGCATCTTCATATATAATATGTTTATCTACAGCTGAAGAAAGTATTGTTTTTAAAGTATTAATTCATTTTAAAACCTTGTGCAATTGTATTGGACCATTTAATAAAATTGATATGTTAAATATTTAACATAAATATTATATGTTTTATTCATGTACTTACACAAGCTATAATTTCTAAAAAAAATACATAATCGTAGGCACAGAATGAAAGGTGACATAACATTATGGAATCCAGGTTGTGATCATGCTGGAATAGCAACCCAAGTAGTTGTGGAAAAGAAATTATGGAGAGAGGAGAAAAAAACTCGACATGACATTGGTAGAGATAATTTTATTCAAAACGTGTGGAAATGGAAAAATGAGTAAGTTACTGAATAAGTTTTTACTTTATTTAATGAAGTTCACACTTAGCTACCGTGCAAATAGGTTCCTATTAAAATCGGTCTTTCCGTGTGTGTTATAAGTTATAATACTAAGTGATAATTTATAAATGAATATATAAATATATCTAATCTAAACATCAAGTTAGTCCATTAAGATGGACGTGGATAGCGGGGGCGAGCCCCCAGACTTCGACAATCCAAGCAGAATATTACCTCCGCAACCCAGCAATAATCCCCTAAATTTAATAATGGATGTGAATGCCCTATGCAAAGATATTGAAAAATCAAAAAATAAAACCATGAAAAATAATATTTATGTTTCGGTGTCAACTTCCACATTTGAAAACAATCAAACCCAAGAATCCGGACAAAAACAGGTATGTACAACTTATTACTATCAACAAACTGATATGGGCCCATTTCATGTTTACATTGAAAATAATAGGCCAGGATTTGAAGGTAAATTAAATGCTATTAAAGTAGGCGAAATTGTACTAAGTGAACACGGAGATTTGGATAAAAAAATTAAACAGATTCAGTCAATTGGTAAAAATAGAATTCGAGTTATAATGAAAGATTACTCTAGTTCAAATATTTTATTAAAATCTACAGCATTGGTAAAATATGATTTGATCGCGTATATCCCCAAATTTCTGATTTTTAGACAGGGTATAGTGAAACAAATAGACTTAGATTTAACAGAAGAGTACATTAAAAAAAGAATTACAGCTTACGATCACCATATCAAATTTGAAGTTGACTTTGTTAAAAGAATGAACAGAAGAATCAAAGACGCAAATGGAGAAACAATACTAAAACCAACCAGCACCATTATGGTCTCCTTCAAATGTCAAAATTTGCCAAAATATATAATAAACAAAGTATTATATGAAGTTCAAGCATATCAGCAAAAAGTTGTCTTATGTAACAATTGTTTCCGATACAGACATATGGGACGTCAGTGTAGGGGCAAGCAAAGATGTCTTAAATGCGGAGATAATCATTCCGCCGACATATGTACAGAAACCAAGGTTAAATGTCTGACATGTAGGGGAAACCATTATGCAAATGATTTAAAAGAATGTAGGGAGTTCACTAGACAGAAAGAAATTAAAAATATAATGACAAATACAAATTCCAGAAACAAGGTATTCAGACATACTAACTTCGGGATCTCAACCTTCAGCATGCAACCAAACAACGGCAAACAATAGTATATCAAGTTTCAATTTCCCTCCCCTAACTTCGGCAAATCTATCCCAAAACTCCTATTTTTCACCTGTATCCCAACCAACTAGATTACCAATACCATCTTACTATAATACTGTTGTAAAGAAATCATCACTCATACAACAAACACCGCAACAGGGACATAAAAGGATAAGATCTAATTCTACGGACCCCATTACACAACAACGTAATCAAATAGTATCCCCAATTAATATCCCCCGCCAAAGGGGAGGTATTTTGTCAAGTCAACAGTATCAATCAAACATTAACAATAATGTTCATCATTCAGATGATACAGTAGAATCAAATGATCTTCTTAGTACAATACTAAACATTATATTATCGGTTGTTGATTCCATAAAAAATGAAAATTTTGAATTACAAGAATCTGATATTAAAGCAATGATAAAAAGTAATTTTAATCTTAATCAATTAAAACCCAATGTATAAGAATTTAACCTTGTGTCAGTGGAATTGCAGATCAGCGATTTCAAACAAACACAATATATTATATTTATTAAATGAACAAAAAGTTGATATAGCATGCCTCTCAGAAACACGATTTCCTTCTAATAAATATGTTAATTTCAGTGGATATAATATAGTGAGAGATGATAGACAAGATAGATCTGGAGGAGGTACTGCAATTCTTGTTAGAACAAATATCATTTATAAAGAATTAACTAATAAATATAATATATCAAACGTAAATCAAAAGGCGATAGAAATAAAAGGTAATAATAAAACTTATGTAACGCTGGTATCTGTATACATTCCACCAAAAATAACAATCACCTATAAACAATGGGAAAAGCTATTCGAGAGTTATTCTAAACCATTGATAATAACGGGAGATTTTAATTCGCATAATATCGCATGGGGTGGGCCTAATACAGATACTAACGGAAAATCTTTGCTCAAGGCGTTGGATACGCATATTTTTATTTATCTAAATGATGGGTCACCAACTTTCATTGGCAATTCGATACAATCACATTCTGCTATTGACCTAACAATTTGTTCTCCAGACATTGTCCATTTGCTCAATTGGTCATTACTGAACGACCTATATGGATCCGATCACCTACCTTCAATAACGCAATTATCAATTTGTACAAATACATGCACTCCGGCCACAAATAGTAAATGGAACTGTAAAAAGGCAAATTGGGACAGCTACTCTCTAGAATCCAGTCATCAATTCCAGAAATTAGAGTTATTAGAGTACGAAGAACTTATTAAAAAAATAGAATATGCATCAGAACACTCTATCCCGAAATCAAAAGGAAATCATGCAACCACAAAAAACAAACCATGGTGGAATGACGCGTGTCAGCAAGCAATAACAGCTAGGAAAAGAAGCATGTACAAGTACCTCAACAATCCAAACTTACAAAACTTGCTAGAATATAAACAAAATAATGCAATAGCCAATAAAACCTTAAAAACAGTTAAGAGAGAAAATTGGAAGAGGTATTGTTCCAGTCTTAATAGATCAATGCCCCTAAAAAAGGTGTGGAATAAAGTGAATCATTTTAAAAACCGAAAATTCCAAAACAGACAAGCAATAAACCTAGAGAGCGAATGGGTTTCAAAATTTCATGAAAGTCTATCACCCACCTCTAAGCGTGTATTTTGATACATCCATTTTCGATAGAATACCAGAAATGACACCAAAGGTAACCACCCAATTTTCATTACTTCCATTTTCTATGAGTGAGTTACAAATGGCTTTAAAAAGTAATAATAATTCTGCCCCAGGATATGATAATATACACTACTCCATGAATAACAATTTACATCTTACCGCAAAGAGCAGTTTACTATCAATTTTGAACAGTATTTGGTGTCTTCAAGCGGAAATACCGAAAGCGTGGAAACAGTACTTGATTATACCGATCATTAAACCAGGGAAAGATCATACTTTGGCCGAATCATATAGAGCAATATCCCTTGCATCCTGCATACTAAAAACGTATGAACGACTCATAAAAGTTTGACTCGAATACTATCTGGAAAAATATTCCTTAATTCCAATCTCACAATATGGGTATCGAAGAGGTAGCTCTACTCAAGAAAATATAGCGAGCTTGGTAACAGACATACAAATCTCATTTACCCAAAACAAACCGACCTCCGCTGTATTCTTGGACATTAAAGGAGCCTACGACAATGAAAAATTTGGAAATTTTATCTACAAAAATATATCATCTGGACATTCCAGTCACACTAGCTAAACATATATTTAATCTCTACTCTAACAGGAAGATAGCTATAAAAATAAACAACGAAATATCTGACACCAGGGAAACATCGATCGGTTTACCACAAGGAAGCATTTTAAGTCCTTTATTGTATATAATATATACACATGCTTTGCAAACAATAATACCTAAGGAAATAAATATCCTTCAATATGCAGACGACATCGTACTGTATTCGCAAAATCAAATCATTCCACAGTGTCACGCCCAACTCTCTAAAGCTATGCAGACGGTACATTCGTGGACAGAAAAAAACGGATTGACAATATCAGAATCCAAATCGGCATCCGTCACCTTTACAAGGAAAAGATATACTCACCCTAAGAGTATACAACTTTCACATTATATGATACATCACAAAACTAGTTTTAAATATTTAGGTGTAATTTTAGACAGTAAGCTAAACTGGAAAGAACATATCCATTATATTCAGGTAAGAACAGAAAACGCTGTAAATGTACTTAAGACTTTTAGCAAACATAACTGGGGTTCCGATCCAAATATAATATTGCCTAATACGATCAATTATAGATTATGGATCATTATTTTACGCTACAGCTGCAGATATACACTTAAAAAAAATCGAACAATTAAAAAGTAAATGTCTTAGGATGAGTATAGGATATCTGCCAAGCACCCCTATTACTATCCTGGAAATAGGGACATGTGAACTTCCACTACGCTTAAGAAGACAATTCCTAAGTGACATATTTGTCTTTAAATCAAGAGCCAAACAAGCAAATGTAATTAACAAAATCAGCTTACTAACAAACCTTGGTCTCACAACAAAATACTGGGAAAAGAAAAAGTTACCAATACTTGTAGAAAGCTTCATATGTTCAGCCGTGGCCAACGAGAAAGACAGGCCATGGCGCGTAAAGCTATTCACAAAGTCACGTGACCATCTGAGGCCCAGGACAGCTGGTCAATATGCATATAGGGTGGTTATACTTTGTATAAATTAATAAAATATTTATTTTTTGTGGAGAATCATATTATTTATAAAATGTTTTTTTTTTCGTTTCTGCTTATCTTTATTCTCAGTGGCGACAAAAGCCAAAAAAACAATTTATAAATAATTGTTGTAATCATTATTACACAGCAATTATTTGTGATGGTATAGTAGGAAAATAAAACAACAGATTAAAGTATATTTATGAAGACTTAAGTTTTTTTAGTTTTCTAGGATCATTTACATTTTTCTCTGTTGCAACATCATTTTGTTTTTTGACAAAGTTATTTAACATTATTTTACAAACAGTTAAATTTATTCTTTCTATTTTGTTAAAAAGTGTTTCTTCACAACTACATTGTTCATAAAGATCTTTTAAATCAGACATATAATTTTTTATAAGGATAATACTAAGTCTGTGTAATTTGGAAAGCTGATTTGAGCCTGCTAAAAATGTATTCAGTAGGTGGGTTGAGTTACAAATATTTTGCATAATATGCCAGGAAATAGCTACTGGGATCAAAGCATATTCCGAGGGTAAAATCAACTTTCCTCTGTCTAATTCCAAAGTCAGATCATAAGGTATGTCAACATTCATCTCAGTATTTGATTGAAGCCATTCAAAACAAGTTAAACAATGTTTGATTCTTATTTGCTTTCTTACTGCATATCCCCCTATATAACTGAGTACAGTTAAATGTTCTTTAGGTATATTTTCCAAACCAAATTCAGAATTCAAAACGGAAACTAATTGTTCAATGTCCACATTACTGTCGTAAACTTCCTCATAATTTGGTAACATTGTTTTTAGTGGTATCTGGTTATCAGCGCAAGAGAAAAGAATAGCATTTTTAAACTGGATCTTTTTTTCACTTTCTAATAGTTGTACTAGGCTAATATAATAATTAGCCCCACTTAATTAACGGTAACAGCTGAATCTACCTTCTAATATATCATTTTCAAATTTGCCTAATAGGATATAATCTATTGTATATGTATTAAACAAATATGGAATAAGAGCCACAAAGGCATTGATAGTATTTATTAATGATGTGAAAGTTTCATTTGATAAAGATGAGTGTAAAGGAACTAACGACTTCCAAAGTGTTAGCCATTTTGACATTGCTGTAAGAAAATCTATTACTTGTTTGCTGTCACACTTTATTGCTTCTCTGTCCTTATCATTAAATCTTTCACTTTCAAAGACATTCTTAACATTCACAATTTTCCAAAACTTAACAAAAATCTCTAAAAACTTACATGTACCATCAATATTCCTAAATTTGTTTGGATTGTCACGTGAAAAACATTTAAGGGCTGCTATATTTTTTTCATTAAATATATTCAGTGCTAACTGAACGTTTTGTTTTTGAATACTTGTTGGATATAATGTTTTATATGACAATGTATGAGCATATTTTATTAGAGAATTTTTCTCTAGTTCATACAAAATTTGGAAGTTTTTAAACTCTGCTACAAACAGACATTCAGTATTTATTTCCAAGATGTCAATATCAAAATTTGGAAAATGTAGTGAGTAGTCATTAGTTCTTTTACTAATCCAGTTATTTTTAATAGATTTTATAATGTGGACCACGTCAAATATAAAAAAAAGTAATCTAGAATTATCTAAAGGATGTTGTGCAAAAGGTTTCAAAATGTTATCTTTTGTAAACATTGAAAAGGCTTTTCTGTTTATACTATGATTGTCTGATATTAGGGCAATAACTTTAAAACCTAATTTTTCTAACTCTTGCAAGACTTTCAGTATAAGCTCATACAACTGAACTCCAGTTAAATTGTTGACGGGTACTAAACTTACCACATCCCGATACTTTGATAGTATGCTCGATATCATAAAGGTTTGTACTGTTTTAGCCATTTTTGATGGATCATTGTCAGTGCCACCAAAAACTGTTTTACCTTTAAAACTAAACTGTGAATTAACATAAATTTCATCTAGATGTATATTTATGAGAAATTCATGTTCTTTTAGGAAACTGAGTTTGGATTTCAAATACTCGATACTGCCTTTTATGCTCATATCTGTCAAAGTAAATTTGCATATAAGTTTTTTGAGATTACGAGGATGTGGTAAATACAGACAGTGGGAATCATATAATGTCATATAAATAGATGAAGAGTGAATATATAAACTTGCCGCAAACATTAGTGTCTTACCATAGTACCGTCGGTTATTGGGAGTTTGCTGGTAAAGCTGTAACTGCTCAATAATAAAAGTAAAAAAACTTGATACCTCTTCTGCTGCAGTCATTTCGGATAACACATTACAAATTTTAGCTATTTTAGTCTCATCACGCACTTTTTGGTTTCTAGCACTAGATTCAATAAGCACCAACAGATTTTCTAAAATACTGAAATTATTCAAAACATGTAGCTTTTTGGGAATTTTTGCCATGGGAAGTGGATGATTCTCGATTTGAATTGCATAGTCCAAATTTTCTCTCACTAGAAGTGATCCTATTATTTTCTGTACATTCTCAGATAAAGTGAGCAGACATAAATATACTTTACTGTCTTCTCTTACTAAAATCCATTCTTTACTTACATTAGATTTCTCATAAAAAGACATAATATCATCTAAATGTTTAATTTTTTGCGAGTCAACAAACTGCTTATGTGTTTCGAGGCTGTCTGCTATAGCTTTTTCAAGTTGATCTTCTTCTTTATTACATAGCCTTTTGGAAGAACTGGGCACAGATGACAAATACTTGGGAACATTGGAAAATATTACAGGTAGAGCAGAATCTTTTAAGTTTAGTATCTTCCTAGGGTATTCCTTTCGTTCTCCCTGAACGATACATATATCCGTTCTAATAATATCAGATTCAGGGAAATGCTTAATACAAACTTGAGGATTTTTTATGTTGCTAAGGTCTGTTGGGATTCTTCGCAACCACCGCTGTTTCAACTGTTCATTTCTCGGTAAACTAAATGTTGTAATATGACTTGGCCCTTCCTCAGAGTTTTCACTGCGATAATTCGATCTACAGCCTGACACACTGCATTTTCTAGGCATGGCTACACTATTTATACAATAATTTAGATGTGCTGCTGATGTTATAAAAACAAAAACTGTACCTACCTGCTTGTCTGTTTTTTTAATTCTTCTAATGCTAAAGCTGTATGTATATCTTTAACTGTTACAGTGACTTCCTTGTTATATTTTTCTACTCGGAGAAACTCGATAAACAATTAACAATTTGATAAACAAAAGCTTACGTAACCTCAAATACATAAAATCAACATGAAAAGTAGAAATCGTTTTTGGATTCTCGGCCTCAGATGGTCACGTGATATTTACGCACCAAGGCCTGTCTTTCTCGTTGGCCACGGTTCAGCACACTACATATCAAATATAAAAGTAATAGATAAAAACCCAATATGGATTACACAGTACAAAGCTCTTTTCACCCCTTGAAAAATTCATATCAGTAATATCCTAAGCACCAAGAATCCAATTGTTATAAGAAACTTATTTACAAAAGAAATAAATACAACATGGAAACAATATCAGCATATTTTTACAGATGGATCGAAAATGTATGGAAAAGTAGGTTGCGCTGTTCTGTACCCTGAAAAGAACATTAAACAAACATTTTGTCTAGATCAATTAATGTCTATTTATACTGCAGAACTAATAGCTATAAAACAAGCATTATTACTATGTTTAGAGCAATCCGAAAATAAATTTGTTATATTTACAGATAGCAAAAGTGCCTTAGAATCCTTAAAAAAGTTTAAAATCAATGCAAAGTCTCACCACATAATTTTAGAAATTCTTGAGCTCAATTTTAAAGCAGTTACTACAGGAAAAGACATTCATTTTACATGGGTTAAGGCACATGCTGGAATTTCACATAACGAAGAAGTGGACCACCTAGCAAAAGAAGCTGCAGAATCTGGGCTTATCATTGAAGAAAAAATTCCTGTATCTGATATGTATACAATTCAGAAACAGAACCTAAGATAAAATTGGCAACAAGCTTATTCACAAAGCGATAAACGCAAATATTATATGGCCATACAACCAACAGTAAGAAAAAATCCATGGTTTATTAATAACTCAAATAGACAATTAATCAGAACAATCTGCCGGCTGAGAAGTAATCATGCCATTTATCCATCATACAGGAAAAAAATTGGTTTATTAGATAACGAATTCTGCTTATGTGATGAAATCGCTGATTCGCAACATATTATATTGGAATGTCCACTCCAAATTATAGAAATTAACAAGTTATACCAACAACTTATTATACAACAAGTACAATTTCCAATAAACTTAACAAATCTACTGACACTGGAGGATAATTCAATATATAATATTTTATATCATTATATAAAAACTATTAACACAACTCTGTAAGCGACCAAGCAAACTTTACTTAAAAGATGTACACCTGAGATGAAAAAAAAAAGAAAAAAAGGAAAAAAAAGAAAAGAAGGAAAAAAGAAAAAAAAGAAGGGAAAAAGGGGAAAAAAAATAAGGGAGACATGAAAAAAAGAGGAAAAAAAGGAAAAAAAAATGATCAGGTTCTCAAACTAATCACTAACAATATTGTACAACCAACAAATCCATGTCAAACATTATCAACAAACGATAACATAATTAAAGCAAAACAAAATCGAAAAACCGTATCACATTCATCACATAAAACAATTGACTGGTCTGTCGGCTTGATCCAGTTCCATCTACTCAGGAAAAAAAAAACTTTATTTAATGTTATAATATTCATTACGTCTAGATCAACTGTTGAATAGAAACACATTTGATCTAGGCTGCCATTAATATTATGCCTCAGAAACGGAACTTGTTGGAAAACATAGGTTGTATTAGTGACGAAAGTCAAAAATATTAGCAAGTTTCTATTGTAATTATGCTAGAAAATACATCTAAAGATAACTTTGAAATAAAACCAGTTATTCTTTTGTGGTGAATAAAGTTTTACAATAGTTATTTGTAAAACAAGTGTCACAATGACTCGTTGTGCAAATCACAAGTACTACAGAAAGTCATTGTGGCACAAGTTTTACACAATAATTTTTATAATTCGCATTTATTTAATTATTTAAATAAAATAGAATTTCATATAATCCCTGTTTTTAAACTAGGAGGAGTGGTTTGAATTTAAGTTGGCAATTCTGTAGATTCCTAATTGGTCAGATCACAGATGGTTTTATTCAGCACTTCTGACTCTTGACATATAACCGAATAATTGTGTAAATTGTAAACAAACTTTCATTTAAGCAAAAAGGGGATGATTATTTGTTTAAAAAAGAGATTCTTCTTATATGCTCTTGCGATCTACTTATATTATATCATGAACAGAATTATTTCTGTAATACATCTTCACATAGATATCTGGTAATTTATCCCAAAAATCGAACGTTTTGTATACCTATATATTCATCCTATACAATATAAAAATAAACAATTGACAAATCATTGATAAATAAACGTTAGCGTACATTATTCATTAATATTTTTAATATATAAATCATTATAATTTACCTTTAATATAATAATTTGCTAGCTAGAACAACGCTAGACCATTTTATTTATAATTTGTGTCAATGTTAAAGTCAAATGTCAAATAAAAATATAACTAAGTACAATAACCAACTGTACACTAAAAATTACTATAACAGTGTTCAAAGAGTTTCATTGTGACACTGTAAACAATGTTATGATGAAGTCTCTTTTATACGCGAATTATAAAAAAGACCATTTTATCCATATATGTATTGCATATAGCTAATAAGCTTTATAATTTTTAGAAAAGGAATCCGCATCTATCATCAGTTAAAAAAAATGGGCTCATCTTACGATTGGGACAGAGCTGCATTTACCATGGATCCCAAATTATGTAGAGCCGTATCTGAGGCTTTTATTAGACTACATGAAGATGGGACAATTTACAGATCTAATAGACTGGTCAACTGGTCATGTACACTGAAATCTGCAATATCTGATATTGAGGTAGGTAGTTAATATGTTTTTATTATCATTTCGTTATTACATACAATTCTGCTAGCTAACGAGATGGCTTCAGAATATATGAGCTCTTCTATAGGTTCAACTATTTTATAGATCAGTTGGGCAAATTTTTTAATCTTCTACCATCTTGAGGTTCTAATAGAGGATGTAGTAAGATACTTACATGGTTAATAAATCGTTTGTGACCTTTCCTAAATCGTTATGTCCTGACTTTTTATACAAAACTAATTTTTAGATCTTTTTGTAGAGTTCAACATATACAATAGTGCTATCATTCGAAGTATTTCAGATTGACCTTTGATTTGCTGAACTCCAGAGCTTTATGCCATACATTAAGATGTTTCAAGTATTCATTTAGATCTTATACTAAATAATCAGTCTTATTTTTATGTCTATTTAAATCCACTTTTGAATTAAATGATCTTTCCATGGTGAGACTCACCATGTCTGCCGAATCATGAATTTTCATTGATTACTAGAATGAATGAGACTTTTGAATAGATACCCATAATGATGACTGGAAGATAGACTGTGTATAACACATATAGTAATCGTTCCATGGTAATTTTATTGAATAGTTACCAAAAGTGCTTTCATTAATTTTTGTTCTGAACTTCTTATCACTTAAGTAAAATTTTATTAGCTTAACATTTATTTGATTGAAAGACAGTTTATAATTGTCCATAATAAGCCTGTATTCTTAGATAGATAGATTTCACAGAGGTGGCTTGTGGTATATTCCACTGCGACCTTTTCAGTTCTATTGTGGTCCTCTAAATCTAGATTACATTCTCCAGCCTCAGTTAGATACTGAATTTTTCATGTAGTTCCTTGCCAGTGGCTTTCCTATGCTTAGCACCGAGAACCGCACGTTTATTAAAATGTCCCAATGACATAGAATGCGCTCCTCAGTTTCTTCTAATATAAACTGTTTCACTTGTCTTTGACCAGGTGAATTCCTCCACCATAACCTAGAGTTATACTTATACTCCACCCATTTTTTTGTGGCTCCTTTTGTTACTAATTTTGCAACGCCTCCGAAGGGTTCCGGTCCAACGAATGGCATACTACCTTAGAGTTGAACCTCCACAGAATCGAGTGCCTTTAGAGTTGCAATTGAACTATAAGTTCTTTCCTGCCTTTTGATTTCTTCCACACAGTAGTGGATCGCCGTCATTTCCGCTTGGAGAATTGTGGCGTCCTTTGTTAGGATTACTGGGAAAGATATCCCTTGTTTTAGTCCCACTCTATCAATGCCATTTTTTACCACTTGACAACCATCGGGATGAGGCATAAAATAGCAAAGATTGATGGCCAGCTCACATAGAACAGAGAACATATTTGATTTTAGTGGTCTGGTTTTTATGAAGTTATCTACTTCAATAACTACTGTCAAAATTATGTTTAGTCCAGGACTTAGCGATTTTAATCCTAACCCTTCCTGATGTATTATGCAGTGTGTCCAGATAATTTCTGAAGATTCCTTCTTTACTAGCACTTGTAAACTAACATAATTTGTCCAGTGCAAATTAATTTTAACAATAACATAATTTGTAATCTTGAACAGTTCGGTGGCTGTCGATCCTACTATCTGTTTACAAAACAAAAATATTCACATATTTTAGAACCTTGACAGAAAATAATGTAGCAAATCAGATTAAAGCTGCTGCTGAATATCAACTGATATATCGTTAATTCGTTGACATATTGTATCATTTGAGAGGGGAATACTGTTAATTTGTGAAGCAAAATTTTCACCAAACATTTCTACAATATTTTTGCCGGGGGGTAAAATGAGTTGTTTTGCAATAGTGTGGGATTTTTTGCATTTAGCTCATTTGTAAGCCACTTTGTATGATGCCAAGAGAGCATTTTCATTTACTGCCAGCACTTTATGGAAGCTCAACTTCTGTTTTTGAACAACCTCAGAGTAGACACACACACAGTAGGTGTGCTTCAGGCGAAGGCTACTTCAGTACTTTTTAGATAGGGAAATGGGTTCGCGCGTGCAGAGGTTCGTAGCTGTTAGGTACACGGCACCGACTTATGCGCAGCATATATGTACAGGGTGTCTCGAAATAAATAATTCACGCGGTTGGAATTACGTTGCGTAAATTCCAGCGCATCTTCTTGAAAGGAATATTTAAAAAAAATATTTGTTCCCAGTTTCTTTTCTGATTTCAATCTTTCTGAACTTGAGCCAATTTATTTTATTATTAAAGACATCTACCAAGTTAGCAGCACTAAAGTGATTTTCCTTTTCCATCTTGTGAATGACTAGAGGATTTTTTTTCGGCACATGTTCATTATATCTATGCAGTCTGCTGGTGAATATATTCTTTGTTGGAGTTTTAGGGCACATTCAATATCGCCAAAATCTGCATTATTCAGTAGAAGCTATGACCAGATGTTAAAAAGCGTAAAGTTATTCTTTCCAGTAAAGGATGAGTATCAAACAGGGCATTTAACATCAAAACTACTTTAATGTTTCGATTTTGACCACAGATATCCGACCACAAAATTAGATGTTTACATGCCATCATATCACTGTCTTCTACAATGTGCCTAAATAAATATGACACATCCTCTTGAGCTTCATGACCAGGCTCACATTCCAACCACACATAACGATGGCCTTTATTATTTTTACCTGTGTATATGCCCAAATTGTAAAGCCAAAGTTGGCGCTTGTAAAAAACTACATTTGTTGGGATACAGGGAAGAGAACACGTTTTTTCAATATGAAAACAAAACCATTGAGGTTGTTTGTCATGTTTTGCTCTCCTTCTATCTGCATTTAGAAGTTGTCTTGCTTCTTCAACCAAATCTACTTGATTATCTCTCATAGTTTTATACTTATCTTGTTCGTCTCCTGTACAAATGCTTATCAAAATGTCCAATTTATGAAGTGTCCTTTTTTAGCGGTTTCCTCTTCAGATTATAATGGGTTAAAAATATGTTTTCATTACTTCGAAAATGACAAGGGAGTATTTACCTCTTGCTTATATAAATCATACATAATAGACAAGGTAGTGTCTGGTTGTAAGAACATAGAACTTGTATATTCTCTGGAATAATGGGACTAATATTTAGGAAATTTTTCACTGTGTTCTATTATTTCTTATAATCGTTCTTCTGTTGTTTTATTTTTTCCACCTCCAATTTCTCTTAAGTCTTTAACACCTTCCGATATTTTTCTTGCCTTCAATACACTATCAACTTTTGAACTTGAAATTCTCAGGGTTGTAGGTAAAATGATCTGCACATTACATTGCCATTAATATTGTATTCCCTGGAGTATATTTTTTCATTAGAATTATTCTTCACTCTTTTTTGCGCTGTATCTGGCCCTCGCGGAACATTGCGCATATCAAGGCACTTGGAATCATCATGAGGAAAAAAATCATATTCTTCTCTAATAGTTTCCAGACCAACTTTGGATAGACACTGGCATTTGCGAAACAATTTTGTTATCCTTTTCGTGTATGTCTATTCCGGCTGAGAAATTTTCTTTTTCGACCTTTCTTTGGGCGACCCTGATATTTTTCTAATTCATTTTCTCCTTTGAACTGACTGATCTCCTTCTAGTATATGTTGTTATTATCTTCGTTAAAAGTTTGTATACCCTTGTCATTGTGGTCTTCATCTATTGTATCTTTAAGAAATTCTTCTCTATCTAACGGCCCATAATGGATTGTAAAGATAAAAATGACAATTCAATTTCTAATGGTCATTGATTGTAGCATGATTTTATACATAAAGATATACTTTAATGAAAAGAAGTAAAAATATGCAATGGGCCTGTTAAAATAATTGGCTTGAACGCAAAATAAAATTCTCATGCAAAATAATTAGATTATGAAATTAACTGTCTCGACCCTTACTTTGTGGAATCTACTCATTTTACTGTTTTAAATGAAACTTACTGTTTCCACAATATATTTAAAAAAATTTAAAATTCTAAGAAAATTGACAATTATTTCGATATTAAATATCATCAGAATGACAGAAGTTACATTTCATTTGAAGCCTATCTGATGTTTAATAATTATTTTGGCTAGACCATGAAATTACCTAGTGATTGACTTAATATATGTTAAAAAATAGAATTACAATTATCACTTAAGAACACAGTTTAAAAGTGAAGAACTCCCTAGATTTATCTGTTCATTGACAACTTGATATTGTGGGTTTCTTAAGTGTCTTGTAATTTCTAACTCTTCAAGGAAATCCAGTTCTTATTTTTTGTCACAAATATGTAGTACTTCTAGTTCTGTGTTAGGTATCAAGTAGATGTTTTGCATAGTGGGAATTATGTGGTTGTTTTAATCTACATGCTCATAAATGTTCACTGTATCTGATCTCAAAATTTCTGAGGGTTTAACCCAAATAGACAGCATTACATTCTGAACATTTAAGTTAATATATACCAGACCTATTTAAAGGGAATATTTTTGTTTTTACATTTAACAATTTTGTACTTAGTTTGTGTTCTAAAAGAAATTGTTGTATTTGTAGCTAAATATTTTATCTTTGAAATATTATCTGCATACGTGATGGTTTTATATTTTTTATTTCATTAGACCTGTAGTTTCTTATGTTAATACTCCTAATAATATATTAACAAAAAAATAACAATGTACTTAATAGTTACGGATACACATCTAAATACTCAATTAAAAATTCAATAGAACTAACCAATATGTTCACTAAAATTCCTCCTAAAGAATATCTAACACTTGTACGAAAATTACTAGAAGATGAAAATCTTAATCCAGGAATAATATCAGATATACTTAATTTATTTGATGTATGTATTAATCAGAATTATTTCATTTTTGACAATAAGATATATTCAAAATGAAGGTTTGCCAATGGGAAGCCCTATATCACCAATTTTGGAAAACATTTTTGTGGGCAGTTTAGAAAGAATAATCTTTGACAGTAATATTTCAAAAAATGTCTTATTTTGGTATAAATATGTAGATGACATATGTATTTTTCAACCATATTAATAATTTACACCCACAAATTAAATTTACATTAGAAATTGAAGAAAATAACTCAATTTTCTTGATTTAAGAATTCAAAGAGTTAATAATGTACTTGATTATTCAATTTACCGAAAACCAACACACACTGATGTAACTATTCCATATAACTCCAATCATCCCATGTCACATAAATTAGCAGCATATAATTCAATGATACATAGATCTTTTTCAGTTCCTATGAACAAATGTAATTTTATTAGGGAAATGAATCCAATTGAACAAATAGCAACATCCAACGGTTATCCATTACATATGATAAGTAAATTAATAAAAAATAGGAAAAAGTGGTATTAAAACTAATATTTCCTGAACAAACTAATGAAATAAAAAAATATAAAACCATCACGTATGCAGGTAATATTTCTAATAATATTTCAAAGATATCTTTAGCTACAAATACAAAAATTTCTTTTAAACCAGTAAGTAATGTGAGTACACAATTATTAAATGTAAAAACAAAAATATCGCCATTAAAGAAGTCTGGTATATATAAACTTAAATGTTCAGTATGTAATGCTGTCTATTTGGGTCAAACCCTTAACTTTGAGATCAGATACAGTGAACATTTACGAGCATATAGATTAAAACAACCAGATAAGTCCCACATCTACTTGATGCCTAACATCAATTGACACCTATCACAGAACTAGAAGTACTACATATTTATAATAAGAAACAAGAACTGGATTTCCTTGAAGAGTTAGAAATTAGAAGGCATTAAAGAAACCCACAATATCATGTTGTCAATGAACAGATAAATCTAGGGAGTTTTCCACTTTTAAACTGTCTTCTTAAGTGATAATTGTAAAAATCAGCAGATATAGTTTTTCTAGTTTTCGGAAGTAATTGCACAAGTGCATCAAAAATACCGATAATTTTGCATCTGCATGAGTTCATTTTCATATTTTGGAAAAATGACCGAATGCAGTTTTTCCAAGACAACACGCTCGAATGCAAAATTATCTGGTTATTTTGATGCACGAGTGTAATTTGGGGGAATATTTCCCGAATACAAATATTGGTTTAAATATTAAGTTCCTATTTCTTTTTTTTTTAATACAAAATATCTATTTTAAAACATGCTGTTACAAACAAAATAAAAAGACCCAAAAATACGACTTTTTCATAACTATTGTTTCATCCAATGTATATTTTTTTTAAAACACAAAGGCTCATAAACTGTCGCTACACGTATTGTCTGTTGTGTTTAGTGTTATTTGGTTCGCTTTCCATCACTTTATTTTCTATAATTCCCAATGAATCACATCCGTAACGAGACATTTTGAAAAATATTTTTTGACTTTACTTGTCAAACTGATTTTATTTTTAAATATCATGGATTCGCAATGGGATTACCGTGGATACGTAAACAATGCAATTATCGCAGTGCTCTTTCGGTTTCTACAGTACAGTTACCGCTGTAATCAATCGATAATTGCACTCCTTATGGGATTTTTTACACATGAGGGAAATATTCTATATCATTGCACAGTTATACTGATCTTATGGGTAGATTCTGAGAAATCACATATAAGTTAGAGAATCTGTAAGATATGGGGTCTGTAAGTTTGCCTTTTACAGATTTGTAATATGTCTGAAACGAAATCTGTAAGATCCAAATTACAGATCTATAATTTATTGGTTTCAACTTCACACATATTTATGATGTCAAAATTATAACCTCAATCTCAATGTTTTCTCGCAATCTTGGCATTTTAATAGCAGCGACTAGTTCTGTGTTCACTTTTCAAGCGTAGAGAAATTTAGTTTTAATAATGCAACAAGTGCATAAAGTGGTACTTCTTTTCACGAATGGAAAAATTTGACTCGGCAATTCCATGAGTGAAAAAAAGACACTTTATGCACATGTTGCATACATTATTTTTTCTACAGCCCTATACAAAAAAATAAAATTCAAATAGAAATTTGGGATATTTTAATTAAGCTCCTTCAGTAAATTACAATTATACGTATTCCAAGTTTCATGAAAGTCCATCCTCGATGCCCAGCCAAGATTCATTGTGTTAGCTTATGGGAAGCGTGAAATAAAGTTATGGCACTTTTTTTAACGCTTTTTTACTTTTTTTCACTCTAACCATAAACAACCACTTTAAGCGCTGCAAACCGATGAAATACAAGGTACTTTAAAGATAGGGCGTAGAAAAAACATATTTTATTACGTTTTTTTTATTAACTGATAAAGGATTTTTGTTCTATATAAATTTCTCGAGCATTTCTACCTAATTCGAATAAATCGAAAGCATGGACAACTCCTTGTGAAACAATATTTAAAAATAGTTTTATTTCAAATAAAACACAGACACATAAGTATTTTAAGGATTATTTTTCGAAATATAAAATATTTTTAATCTGATTCAAATCATTGATATTTTTATGCCTACCATCACTGTCTTCAACATATTCTATTTCATTTTATGCAATATCTGAATTTGCGTCTATTACAATATTATGAAGAACGCACCAAGCATAAATTGTGTTAGCTGCTTTTCTAGGATGTCTAGAAAGACATCTGAACCTTCCTTTTAAAATTCCGTTTGTGCTTTCAATAACATTTCTAGTTGAAGTTTATAAAAGATTGAATGCCTCTTCATTTTGAGAGTTAAGGAAGGGAGTGAAGTGCCATGGTTCCAATGGGTAGCCACTGTCCCCTAAAAAAGAAATTCGAAATTTCTTTTGTTGCCATGACAAAATTTGTGTGTGTTTTTAGAGACACTTCTATTTACCTTTTAAACGTGTACCTGTATCCCCTTGCTGGTGTGTGCCCCAATTGTACTAGTACTCCAGATTGCCGAATCATGGGTTGATTGAGGATAACTCGTTGTGAACAACCTAAGATTTTAGAATTTGAATCGGATATATAAAAAATGTTAAGTGTTATAACAATATTCATATGTATACCTATATTTACCAACATTACATTTATCGAATATTTTCCTTTCCTATTAATATGTACAAAAGGGGGGTATACATCATCATTCATTGGTGGTGCTAAGATTTCTACAGTTCCATCAATGGTAACCAAATTGAACTTGTCATAAAATCTAAAAATTGTGAAATATATGATTATAGTCACTATACTAATTATAAATTTGGTATTGCCCTTGTTTTATTATATTCTTTTCTGCCTCAGTTGTAGAATATTTTATATTTTATAACAGTTCGCATCAAAACTTGGACAAGTAATTCACACACTTGTGAAATAGCTCAACTTATTGAAGTTTCACTAATTGCAGTCCAAGTATTACAGCCGATAATATTTTGATATGATCAAGTCGCCAAAAAATTTAGGGTAGCAGAAACCTTAACAAATTCATTATAGGTATGTTACATTGTTAAAAAGTATACATTTTTTATTCTTTCTAAGATGTATTCTTACTTTTACTTCAAAGGAAATTGCCAAATTATTTTCCCTAACGTGTGATCGCAAACAATTTTGCAGGTATAATGAATGGATTAAATTCATCCTTCATTCATCGTCTTTCGATTTTCATGTAATTTCTGAAAATTAGAGAAAAGCACATCCAATCTATTATTTTCTTATAATAACATTATACCAACCGTTTCACATCCTCCTCCAAAAGAGTACCAGCAAATAAATTGATTAAATGACCATTCATTATTCTCGAAAAAAAAATTCTTGTTTACAATAATACTAGTTTATGTAATTTTCAGACTAATAATAAGATCCTGTACTGCTTATAGTGACAATTACCTGGTCTGTAAATATTTACAAATCTATAAGAAAATCTGTAACTAACAGCCCACTATAGAATAGCATTTCCTGTAACTTTTACAGATTTTGCTTACAGACTTTACAGATGTGCTCAGAATCGACCCATTAATTGGGAAAGGTATCCAGGATATCTCCATAGGGCTAATAATATATAAGCTTTAATATTTGTAATAGGTAGGTCACTTCTTGGTCTAGCCAAAATAATTATTAAACATCAAATAGGCATCAAATGAAATTTAACTTCTGTCATTCTGACGATGATATTTAATATCGAAACTATTGTCAATTTTCTTAGAATTTTCAAAAAAATTTCAATATATTGTTGAAGTATCTAGAAACAGTAAGTTTCATTTAAAGAGTATAATTAGATTATGTATTTACTTCTTCATTTATTATTTCCCGAACACGTTTTAATATTAAAGCAGTCCTAAAAGAATCATTTGATTGTAAAAGTCAAAGTTGATAATTATTTAATGCTGTCAAAATGGCGCATTTTTCTATTTTTGCACCAGGTGACTAAACGCCAATAGTGTATTGCATGGTTGTGTTATGCAAAATAAATATACCACAATTTTATGTGAAAGTTGCATAGCCGACTATTGTAAAATGCTTACAGTCAATCGGTTTGGCGTTTGGCTATAAATGGAATATTTGCTAAAATATAGATCTCTTGCTTTTGTTGATTTTTTTGCAAGTACCATTACACATTAGATGGCAGTGTAATGATTTAATGCTGTAGCATGTGGTAGGTTCTTCCAAGGTTAGGCCATTGAGGGTATATAATTAAAAAGACAGTTAACTCTAACAACTTAACTTAATTAATTATAATATATCAATTGAATTTCGAGAATGGGTAGCAAAACATTATGTCCTATTTACAATTCGGCACATACTGCTTATACTGCATTTTTATTACAAATTTTTCGATATTCATCATAGACATATTGATACATACACATTACAAAATAATATTTTAATTGCAAATAATATTTCCTAATAAACATGAGCGACATGGTACTCAGGTCGCTTACCTCACAAATCCAATTTTTATTGAAATATAAAAACTATAATTGTAAATAAAATATAAATTCTGAATGCTATATCATCACAGCAGCATTATTACAATAAACACGAATTTGTCGCTTGGTCGAGTAATGCATAGTGCGGTCCAATTCATAATAATACTTGCTGTTTAGTGCTAGAACACCTGAACTGAACTGAGAATATTGTGTGTGCGATTATCTGTTTATAGGTGTGTTGCTTCAATTCACACAATTCGAGAAAGGTCAGGAAGCTTCAGTACAGGGCGCAAACTTTCCGACGCCCTAGACTATACAGTGTTGTCTAGTGCAATTTGAATTCCTATGTCTACGGATAGGGGCCGAAACATTTTTAGAATTAAAACGGGGGGCGTGAAGAACAAAAGTTTGAGAACCGCTGGGCTAGATAAATATTCCACTTCTTCATCTACAATTTCCTTGTTAAAATTTAAATACGTATATACAGCAGTTTTAAACTTTATTATATCTTTTAGGTGGACAAAACTGAGCTTCCGGGCCGAACGTTCCTCTCTGTTCCTGGTTATGATGAGAAGATAGAATTTGGCGTATTAGTACATTTTGCGTATCAAGTAGAAGGTTCAGACGAGAAATTGATTGTAGCCACAACTCGTGTGGAAACTATGTTGGGCGATACTGCTGTAGCTGTCCATC
Organism: Galeruca laticollis; assembly: GCA_963921935.1. Classification (NCBI taxonomy): domain Eukaryota; kingdom Metazoa; phylum Arthropoda; class Insecta; order Coleoptera; family Chrysomelidae; genus Galeruca; species Galeruca laticollis. Next base: position 145,425,475 of record OY998181.1, read on the forward strand.
CTGATGATGATAGGTACTATTATCAAATAAGAAAACAAATAAAAGTTTATTATTTTTGGAACTATCATTTTTTATGGTTCTGATATATAATGATAATAATGTTTATCAGCAGAATAATAACTTCTTCTTCTTTCTCTAAAACCCTTATGCCGTTCAGTGTCGGGTTAGCCCTACTTTACCCATTTCTTCCAGTCATTTATGTTTCTGGCCAGTCCTCTCATATCTTCTATTGATTTCCATCTTTTCTCTCCGATTTCCTGCATCCTCCTTATCCATGTTTTCCTTGGTCTTCCTTTTTTCTTTTTCTATCTCTTCCTGCCTCTGTAACTGCTTTGACTAATCTGTTCTCGTTCATTCTTACAATGTGTCCGTACCAGTTCAGTTGCTTGTTTTCGATCTTTGTTAAAATTGGTTCCTGTTTCGGTTGGTCTCTGATTTCTTCATTTCTACGTCGGTCGTATTTGGTAACTCCTGCGATCTTTCGCAAATATTTCATTTTCACTGCAATTATCGAAGATTCATGCTTTTGTAGAGTGACCCACGTCTCACTTCCAAAAGTAGTTACTAGTAATATTATGCAGTTATAAACTCTTAATTTTGTTATGTCGTCGATTTACTTGTTCCCCATTACAGATTTATTAATACTATAATATATCCTGGTAGCCTTTCTTAATTTATTATTTATATCTGCATATATCTTTCCGTCATCTGTTAAGATGTTTCTCAGGTATTCAAAACATGTAACTTTTTCGATTTGTTTTCCGCAGAGTCTTATAGTTGCCCTTCCTTTATCTAACTCTTTCTGGTTAGTAATCATATATTTTGTTTTCTCCGTATTGATTTTCATTTTTAGTTTTAGTATTTCCTTCTGTCATATATTTGCTAAACTTTGCATTTTACTGTTTGTGCCTGCTATTAGGACTATATCATGTGAATATAAAAGATAGTCTATTTTGGTGGGTCTTAGATTTTGATATCCTATAGCCGTGCTACTTTTGTCAGGCGGATTTCATGTACTCTTTATTAGCGAGTCCATTATAATTATAAAGAGCAATGGCCTTAGGCTGTCTCCTTGCTTAATTCCTTTTTCCATGTTCAACGATTCAGATCATTCGTCACTTATTTTGAATTTGTGTTGTCACTTCATTATAGATTGATTTTACAACTTTGATGGTTTGCTCAACTATATTATACTTTTCTAAAGCTTTCCACAATATTTCTCTGTTAATCATATCAAAGGCTGCCTTTAAGTCTATGAACAGTGAATGGAGCTGTTCGCCAGTTTGGAACTTTCTTTCAACTATCTACCTTATTATGTGTACATTACCGTTTGTATTTCTACCTCCTCTGAATGCAATTTACTTTCCATTTCATTTTGCAGACGTTTTTCTACTATTCTTGTATATGTCTTGAAGCATACTGACGATAAACATATTGCCCTGTAATTGTCGCAATTTGTATAATCTCTCTTTTTATATATTGGTATTATAATATTTTTAGTCCAGTCTTTCGGTATAATTTCTGTAGCCCATGCATCTTTACATATCTTCCAGAACCACTTCTTACCTTCCTTGCCCAGCCATCTTATCATCTCAGGGTTAATTTCGTCCTCTCCCACAGCTTTCCTTATTTTGATGTTTTTAATGGCTTCCTCTACTTCTTCTTGGGTTATTTTGTTATGATATTCCTCGAGATATTCCTTTTCTTGTGTTACTTCTTTCTGTTGGTCAATATGTGTTTCAATTTCTTAAAGTTTAAATTTTTCCCCGAAATATTCTCTCCATACTTTTGTTTTTCGCCTGCCTCTATATGTATTTGATTATTTTCATCTTTTATTGCATAATCTTCTCTCTCTTCTCTTCAAATTTTTCCCAAGTTTTTCTTTTTGCTTCTTTCACCGCTAAAGTCGCTACATTTCTTTTCTGAATATACTCCAGTCTATTTGCCTCGTTTTTGTTAAGCTGATATTTCTTCCATTGATGTTTTTTCTCCCCTATTTTCCTTTGTATGTCTATGTTCCACCAGTCGGTTCTCTTATGGTGTTTGTTTATTATTATTTTTCCACATATTTCATTTGCTACGTTATATATAATATCTTTGAAAACTCTCCATCTTTCTTCTAAATTTGTTTTTCATTGCAGTTCTGCCTCTGTAAACTGTATGTTCGTTTTATCTTGGTATTTCTTTCTTATTTCTAAATCATTTAATTTTTTTAATATTTAGTCTATAATAGCTTTTATCATTGCAGTTTAAGCTTATTTCTATATTAATTTCTGCTAATACCAAACTATGTTGTGTTCCTAATTCTGCTTTTTTCTCTGTTCTAACGTTTTTTAGTTTATTTAATTCTGAGTTATATACGATGTAGTCAATTATACTTCTTGCGTCTCTTTCAGGTGCTTCAAACGTATACCTATCCTTCATGTCTTGATACCATATTGTATTTCCTACTTTTAGGTCGTTTATTTGGCAGAACTGTAGCATTTTGTTTCCATTGTTATTCCTTATCTTCTCTCCGTATTCTCCTATGCAGCCTAATCCTATATGTATATCATTCCCCGGTCTTGCATTCCAATCTCCCATAATAATTACTCCATTGTTTACCTCTCGAAGTTCATCCAGTTCATTTTGAAGTTCCTCATAAAATTCAGCCATTTTGGATTCCTCTGTTCCTTCTACTGGTCCATATATTTGGATAATATTTATTATTTCATCCAATTTTATTGTTATGGTAATTATTCTTGAGTTGACTTTTTTACATTTAACTATATGCTTACTAATTTTTTCTGTCACTACTAGTCCGACTCCTTCTTTTGCTCTTTGATCAGGTTCTACTCCAGAATAATATAAGCTATATCCATTTTTTAGTTTCATGGTTCCTTTACCCTTCTTTTTCACTTCGCTAATGCCCAATATGTCTATCTCGTATTCTATCATTTCATCTATTAATTCATTTTCTTTTCCATGTAAAGATGTAATATTCCAAGTACCTATCCTGATTTTATCCCTATTTTCCTTTAATGTCTTCGAGAAAGTAGACAATGTACTATTTTGTACTATATTTTTGCTGGTATGAATATTTCCATTTTTTCGTTCAGATGTCCCCCTTTTATTATTCCTTATATTAGTATTATACTTATCTTTTTTGTTATTTTTGTTTTCGTTACAACTATTATTATGACGAATCTTATTTGTATTACTTATATTTATAATATTATTACACCTAATTTTTCCTATATCTATGTTTTTTGTCGTGACCATAATTTTCTCTAATTTTTCCTCTTCGTTTGGTGCTACTCGAATAAGTTTTTTGAGATTTCTCCTGTACTCCCGTATGTTCTTGTGGTTTTTCTGGTCTTTCTTGTGATTCCTCTTCCGGAGATCTTTCACTAACTTTTCTTCCTCCTGTTTTTTTTTGTATTTCCTCAGTGTGGATGGTGTTTGGCGTTTTATGGTAACCCAGTGTCCGTACATCATAGGCATCTCCGTTTATATACAATTTATTCTATGCAATATTTGCTTTGTGTCTGTTATCCCTTGCTTCTTTCATATTTTTCTTTAAGTTTGGATATCTTTTGAAAAATCTTCGTTTATGTATATTCTGGAAACTTTTAGTTTTTTGCTTTCTCTCAGGATTTATGCTCTCTTTGTTGGGTTTTTAAGTTCAACCCACACTGGTCTTACTTTATTTTCTATTTGTTTTCCTAATCTTTTAATTTCTATTATATCTTCGTTCTCCTGTAATGGGACTTCCATTTTGTTTGTTATTTCTTTTACCTTCTTTTTTAAGTCTAATGTATTATCTTCCGTATTTTCTTCAATTCCATATATTATAATATTCTTCTTTCTGATTTCCCTCTCTAATTCTTCAATTCTTTTTTCTTGTTGTTCCATTCCTAACTTCATATTGTAGTTTTCCTGTTGTAGTTTCATGTTTTCTTGTTTTATTTGCTTTAATTCCTCTTTAATGCAGTCCAATTTATCTTCTATTCTATCTTCTCTTTTCTCGATTTTATTCAACGTTTCTAATATTTTTTCTATGTTTTGTTCCATTTTTAATATTCAGCATTTACTGCGTCCCAGGCCCAGTACAGGGTTTCTACTATAATTCAAAACCCCGCCTGAGACCTAGGCTGGCTATGCAAGATTTTCTTTTAAATAACAATTATTCTAGGTCCGAACCTGTCTGCGACCTTTTTACAAAATCTACACTTTATGAATATCGCTTAAATACCAGTTTTTCTTCTTGTATTTTGATAAGAATGTTATTTGTTTGATGTTAATTTTAATTTTGATATAATATAAAGTGCATGCAATTTATGACTTACAGTACTTTTTGTTTGAAATTTTTTACTCAATATCCACAAAATTCACTCATTTATCATCCACCAAAGTAATTAAATTTTTATAAAGTATAGCTCAACTTATTTTAGATTAAACACGGAGCTTGTAAATTCACAACTTTCTCTGTTCATATCCAGGACCGGTCTCCCCAGAATAACAAGATTTATGCGTCAGTCGAAAACTAACAGCGTCAGAAGTGAAACTTTTTATGTTTTATGACGCAAAAACCGTCAATGAGTGTACAAAGAAAATTCAAAAACATCAACAAAATAATTATTTAAAAAAAAATGAAAACAAAAATTATTTCCAAAATTAAAATAAAACAATAATTTTTCGGATAGACTATATAAAAATAAACAATTTACAATAAAAGAAGAAGAAGACGAAAAATAAATGATCTCTTTAAGAAATTTGAATTTGAAAGCATATTAAGTCCTTTTTTAAACATAAAAAAACAAAAAAAGTACTGGCCCATGGGGGATTAACCCAGCGTCCCTTGCGTTATTAGCACGACGCGCTAACTAACTGAGCTATTTCATTTGATTTTAAATCGAGTCGAGTGATGACAGGACGAGGAGATCAGCGTTGCGTCTCTCTCACTCAGTTAAGTGTATATGATAATTAGAAAAAGAAAAAGAGCTTTACAACACTTGTTAGCCATTACCGGATTACATCCCAACTAAAAACTATGTAGTGTCCCATAAAAAGTTTCACTTCAAAAAGCAGCTATTTCCACTTCACCTCCATAAATTCGTTGTTTCGATAAATGGTTGTAATAATCTTCATTATTTGAAATTTGTATATCATATACTCCTTCTCCACATATAAATTCTTTAAAATTGTCCCAATGATCGTGAATAAATTTCACTATTATTAATCGTATCAAATAATGAAATTTTTGAGTTGAAAAAATAAAATAAGACAAACATCAGAACAAGCAATTTCCATCGCCAACGACTGAAATTGAAGTTTTTTGTCCATTCATTTTCATTTATCAAAAAATAATTTTAAATTACAATTACAAAAAAAATATTTCCATAAATAAAGCAACACTAGTTACAACGACTTTCTCTGATGAACTGAGACTTACTTGCTCTTCTACGTACAGGTTAGCAAATATAGCTGAAAGTTTGAAAGTGGACACGCCCACGATGCGCGTTGGTCTCAATGCGGAAAGTAGGAGATAACACAGTTTATGCTTAAACTTTAATGAGTACAGAACTTATCTGTAGGGATAAGTATACCTGTTTATTTCCTTTTTTTCCTTTTTCAATATATTTCAATACTCTTGTTACGTTTTATTACATATTTTTTTCAAAATAATAAAAATAAATACACAATGCAAAGAAATTTCCTAGTTTTTATCGCCTTAATTTTAAAGGTAAACAATTTCTATATTAATTTCGCACTGGATTATACCAATATCGGCAGAAATTATTAAGCGCTTTTGGTATCCTTTTCCCCCCGAATGCGTTCTCACTTTATCGTTCGCGCAGCGAAGTGGGGATTGATAAACGGAATAACATGATCGCCATCAATAAACAATGCCCTGCGACTATTCTCGGCGTCTCCTCTTTGTGCGAATCTTCGTTAATTTTTTCCGCCTCTCTCACAAGGAGTTTAACAGTTTTGTTAGCTCGACGAGTTAACTCTCATGACAAAACGCTAGTGTCCCATAAAAAGTTTCACTTCAATAACAAAGTTTATAAATAAATAAATTGTATAGAGTTAAAATCTGCAAAAAGAGGTGGCACCAGTAGGGCTGTCACGGGCGCCAACTCTCAGAATAAAAGATATAAGAAAAATTAAGAGAGACATTTACAAATGATTAATTGAAAATAATGTAAAAGTAAAATTCAGACAAACCAATAAAATAAATGCATAATTCAAGCAACAGCCATATTAAGTTAAACCAACAAGCTTTACTTTAGACACTCCCATGCAAAATTCTTGTATTTGAATTGCATCCACTTTCAACTTTTTCAAAGATTAGGAAACCGGATTATAAAGCTTAAAAATCCGATAAGAAAATAATCCTTTAAGAATAATATGTGTATGTTATGTTAACCATTACTAATTCAACAAATTTAAGTCTTCATTATTATAACCTAGCTTGACATGATTTAAAAATCACAATTTCACGAGTGGAATGCATTTGAGCACTATTTAAATATAGCTGGAATTATTACTTACATTTCTTTAATTTTAATTTTCTAAACATTAACAATTTATACATTTTAGGTACACACATTTACATGGAAAATATGTCATTCACCCATTCTGTGATAGGAAAATACCAATTATAGTAGATGATTTTGTCGAATTGGGTTTCGGCACTGGAGCTGTTAAAATTACACCTGCCCACGACGCAAACGACTATGAGATAGGAAAAAAACACAATTTACCTTTTATTACCATTTTTGATGATGCTGGAGTTATTGTAGGAGATTATGGAAAGTTTACTGTAAGTATTATTTGTAATATTTAGTGTGTTACATTTCTCCTACTATTCATACATTTTTATGTAATTTATAAAATCAAGTAGTTTTTGTTCCTATTCCAATAATACAATGAAATGAAAGGCTTTCCAAAAATAGAAAATGTGACAGGATGTCACATGATAATATTTCGAGTACAGGTTTGGCTCACAGTTTCTAAAAGAAAATTAAAAATAACGTTGAGATTAAGTCATTTACACTATATAGATATTTGTAGATGGTAGCTAAAGGGCGGAATTATATGTAGAATTTTCGTGGAAATGTACTAAAAATATGAAAATAGGTGTCATATCTTGCTTTTGGCCTAACAGTATTTTACATTATTTTTATATGAAGGTTATTATCGCTTTTTACATCTTTATATATTAGCAGTGAGATATGTACAATAAAGTCTCCAAAGACAATGATTTGATTTTTACTTTTGGATAATTGCATCAGTAACTTTGAGAAAAGAGCATCCAATGATTTTCATTTCAGTGATGGCTTCTTAGTTGCTATTTAAATTGGCTGACTTTTTAGCTTTTGGATTATAGTAGTGTCCTATTCTATTGTTTCCATACTGACATCTGTTACATAATAATTATTTGTAAAACAAGTGTCCAATTACTCGTTTTGTAGTACTAGTGAAGTTTGCACAACGAACCGCGAAGTGGTGAGTTGTGCAAATCACAAGTACTACAGAAAGTCATTGTGGCACAAGTTTTACACAATATTTTTTATAATTCGCATTTATTTAATTATTTAGATAAAATAGAATTTCATATAAGCCCTGTTTTTAAACTAGGAGGAGTGGTTTGAATGTAAGTTGGCAATTCTGTAGATTCCTGATTGGTCAGATCACAGATGGTTTTATTCAGTACCTCTGACTTTTGACATTGTGTTGTACCTTTTCGGTGTGGGTTGGATATCAGAGGGATGATGAATAACACACTTTTAGTAATATGAATATCGTACTGTTTAATGTTAACAAATTGTAACCATATGTATAACTGAAACATTCAATAGTCTTTCTTCGATCACCGGTTCAACTCGCCGGTTACCGGCTTCCCACCTCTTTGCTGCCGGCCTCTCTCCGACAATCGCCCCACCCTTCTCTCCTTCTTTCCACTCGCGCACACTCGACCTCCGCGCTTGCGCACATACACCGACACACTGGTAACCATAGGTGTATCACAACATATTATAACCGAATAATTGTGTAAATTGTAAACAAACTTTCATTTAAACAAAAAGAGGATGATTATTTGTTTAAAAAAGAGTTTCTTCGTATATGCTCTTCCGATCTATTTATATTATATCATGAACAGAATTATTTCTGTAATACATCTTCACATAGATATCTGATAATTTATCCCAGAAATCGAACGTTTTGTATACCTATATATTGATCCTATACAATATAAAAATAAACAATTGACAAATCATTCATACATAAACGTTAGCGTAGTTTATTCATTAATATTTTTAATGTATAAATCATTCTAATTTACCTTTAATATAATAATTTGCTAGCTAGAACAACGCTAGAACATTTTATTTATAATTTGTGTCAAGGTTAAAGTCAAATGTCAAATAAAAATATAATTAAATACTTTTCCAGCAGATTTTTGGACACGAAACTTCTTAGGTCTTGGAGAACCAGAGTGTCGCCATTCCATCGATTGCTGCTTTGTTTCTAGATCGTAGAAATGTACCCAAGTCTCATCCATAGTAACAATTCGGTTTAAGAAGTCTACATCGTTTTCAAATCGAGCACAGATCGAACGCGATATTTCTGCCCTTGCACGCTTTTGGTCAACATTCAAACATTTGGGGATCCATTTTGCAGCAATTTTTCTCATGTCCAAATTGACGTGAACTATATGATGAACGCGTTCATATGAAATATTCAGTGCTTCAGATATCCGTTTTAGCCCAATTCTACTGGCTGATAAAATCATGTCATGAACTACATCGATATTTTCGGGGACTGACACAGAAACTGGCCTTCCCGATCGGCCATCATATTCAATGGAAAATTTACCTCTTTTGGAAGCTTGCAGTCCAATTTTTCACGGTCGCATACGAGGAACATTGATCACCAAAGGTATTAAGCATATCTTCGTAAATCTGCTTACCTCTTAACCCTTTTAAATATAGGTACTGGATGATGGCTCGATACTCCAATTTTTCGATTTTCACAATTTCGGTGGAGATCTTTTTCCTTTTAATTTATTGCGTAACTCTGGTTTACTTTTTTGGCGTAAAACTTTACACTGACACTTCTAATAAGTTATTGTTCGTTGCTATGGTAACGCAATATTTTGTTTATGCATGAAACTGGTCTAAGCTAACTAGATATTAATACATCTTCGTAAGTAGTCTAATGATCATTTTATAAATCAGTAGTTTATTTTCAACTGATAGTTTTGATTTATGACCTGTTAGAATGATAATAATTTAAGAAGGACCTGGGTACGTCATCGGCGCATAAACAGAATTTGTTCGGACTAGTCCATTGCTTATTATGATGGGTCTCCGTTTTCAGTAGACGGTTATTTAAAGTCTGCGTTAAGAGGTCAAATCAAGTCATTGTACATAGATACGGTACTGTCTCAGTAACCTTAGATCGAGTTCATGCAGAATTGACTCCATCCAAGGTCCTTCTCAAAATACTGTATCTCTAACCATTCTGTTTGTATTTAAGTTTATACTTTCTTTTCTGATATATGTTCTATCCACAATCCATCTTAATCTGCAATCTAAGTGCAAGCCAATGTTCTGATTGTAGTATTACATATTAAATTACTTCAAACGTTGGGCAGTGCTCTTCTCTGAGACTGAAACTTATGTGGGCGGACTTACACGTGTTTACTTTTATTCTCCATATATATTCGATCACTTTTCTAGGGATTTTAGATGCTCTTGGAGGTTATGTGTTGGAGTAATTGAATCTCCATGAGTATAATTATTGTATCTTCATTGTGGTATCATCAGCAGAGGTACCAGTAGTTATATACCTTCGTAGATAGGTCAGATGTGGCTCTAAGTACACAAAAAAACCTTTGGTAGTTGGTATTTACTTAACCCGTGCCTTAAATTAATAGTTTTATCTGTTCTGTCACGTCTCAGGTATTGAATAATGCAGTTTTTGTATAACCACTGTCTATATTTGCAATTTACTTTGGCATTGTTATCACCCAATACTTTTGAGTAATATCTCAACCATGTCTGTTGAAGCATGTCATAGCTAGTCTTTCACATAGTAGATGTAAATTGGATGAGGTTGGGGGTTTCATGTTTGTGTGTTCTTGATTATTAAATTCAGACAGTTTTTGACATGTGCTATGTTTTCTGTGATAGGCTTTCATTCATTCATTCATTCATTCATTCATTCTCACTGCTTGATGTAAAACACTTATCATAATATATCTCCTTTTTTGCTTTTTAAAAGCTATTTAAATCCATTGTTGATCCATTTCTGTATATAAATTGTGGCTGGCTCATTGGCAGATAGTTTGGGACTGCTCAGTTTTGTTCATATTGGTGTTGATATGTTCCGTTTTGTGGTTGCTGTCCTATTTGAATGATTAAGCTCAACCCAGATCCATTATAAGCAGTTTGTTTACTTTTGTATCAAACACTATGTGTGGCTACGTATTCATAATTTAATGAGAACACTTTTCACCACTTTTTTTTTAGATATAAATGCTCTAATTATTTTTAATTTTTTAGTTCTCCTCAAGGTTTGACATACATTAAAAAAATGTACAACAATGTGTTCAGTAAATTCGAATCCTCACAATTATTTTTTTCCAGGGAATGAAACGTTTTCATGCAAGAAAAGAAATTGTGAAATCTCTAACGGAACTAGGACTATACATTGAAACTACAAACAATCCTATGGTTGTACCAATTTGCAGCCGTAGCAAAGATGTTGTAGAACCCATGTTGAAACCACAATGGTAAGGAGTAAAAGTCTAAGTCCAATTTAGTAGAAATAATAAATTAACTAATAATAAAATAAAAAGACATTTCTAATAAACCATCCTAATTTTTTTTATGTTTTTATCAGCGATCAATGCTATAATATAATGTGTTACTTGAAACCAGTTTCAAGTTCTTACTTGGGGTGAAAAGCAGCTCTTTTCCAGTGAAAAGTTCTTTTCAACCATTTCTTAGGTCAGCGGGCCAATTCCTTTTCAGTTTGTCTTTGTGGTTCTGGGAGGGGATGAAGTAATGGGTTGACGTGGTTTGCAAGTCTATTATGGTGTTTCATACTTTAGTGTAGGATTTTGGATTGACTTTTCTCAATCAATATTGTTCAGTTACTGCTAGGTGTAGGACTTCATAAATACATCACGTTATGATTGTTCATTATTATACTTCATGCATCTACTCCAAACACTCCTATTCTTCCGTGTGAATTCAATGGGCAGTATCTGTTTAAAACTTGATGTTAAGGATGCTATTAAAATATGTGGACTTTGGACACCCTTGATGCAAAGTTTTTGAAATAAATGCTCGGGCGTCAGATTTCTTTTACGTGGTTTACTCTACGGCCTCTTGATCCTTAGCGGCAAGAGTTCCAGGTGGCCTCAGATGGAGGTTACGGAAAATTCCAGGGGTCTCGTTGAATTTAACACTTCTACAAAACTATAACCCCTAGACGGCGATGTTACGGGATATGAAGAAAACACTGATTGTATTGATTTGTATATTACAAGTCCTATTCAAAATATGTATACAAAATAACACTTAAAAAGAAAATATCTGAGTATTTTCAGTGGTACCAAACCAATTAAATATATACAGTATGCAAATGTGTTAAAGCCTTATCTTATTATGCACCTTGCAAAATTTGCCGGTATTAAGGGTGTGAGCAATGGTATAATAAACCAGGTGTAAGCAAGCAGAACTAATTGTTAATAACAGCGTAAGCGGTATAAGCAGTGTGTAATTATGTGGTGAGCAGCAGTGAGAAAGAAAAAAAACAATAAATACTTATCACAGTAGTTAACGGGATATAACTATATTCGCGGTAGGGGCGGTCAATCAGGATAGGTGGGAAAATACGACCAGACCAATTTATAAAAAAAAACTAATGAAGAACGTAGACTAGATTATCAATCAACCCATGGCAACAACCTCAGACTTGGTTGAGAATCTTATTATTGTACTTGTAATGTAATGTACTTCACAAAAAAATGAGTGAACTCAAGAAAAGTTACATCCGTCTGACGGTTGGGCAGCTGGTGGCAAAATCCTCTGCTCTGCCTCACAATCAGTTTTAAATTTCAAATTATCGGTTAAAATTATTCTAAGATTGGTCGGAAGATGGGACAGCGGGTACCCAAATACAAGCAAAAGTAACAACTGTGTCTTAGAATATATAATCGATCGGCCTATAGCATTGGACTCAGACTTGGTTGAAAATCTTGTTAGTTACTAAAGCTTAACAAAAAATTAAATGAAACTATAACAAAATTACTACCGGCTGAAAGTGGAACAGCTGGTGGCAAAAGCCTCAGCTCCGCCCCACAATCAGTTTTAAATTTTCAAACTATCGGCGAGCTAATACTGTATAACAAATAATTTTGGAATAATAGAAAAATTAAAATGAATTCAGATAAAGTTACACCCGCCTGAAAGTGGAACAGCTTGTGGCAACAACCTCTGCTCTGCCCCACAATCAGTTTTAAATTTTCAAATTGTCGGTCAGATAAAACTATATATAATTAGGAAATAAGATAAATCAAAGGTAATTAAAAGAAAATTACATCTGTCTGAATGTGGAAAGGGCTGGTGGCAACAGCATCTGCTCTGCCCCACAATCAGTTTTAAATTTTTTAAATTGTCGGTCAGATAAAACTATAAGAGAAATTAATTTCGGAATAAATAAAAAAAATCACAGTCACAATAGACAAAGTTACAACCGGCTGAAAGTGGAACAGCTGGTGGCAAAAGCCTCTGCTCTGCCCCACAATCAGTTTTCTATTTCCAATTAACGATCAAAATTTAAAATGCATTTGGGTAATTTGAGACAGGACAATATTTTTTGGATCTAGCAGTGTCAAAGTTCCCCAGGAACTTTTTGGAATGTTCCAACCCGGGAAGGCACCGCCAGAGTGCTTCTCTTTCGGTTTCCTCTTTCTTCCGAAACTCTTTCTTGTAGGAGCATTTTGCTACACCACAGAAAGGCTCCGGGCCAATAAAGGGCATTTGTGCTTCTTTCCTGGCAAGTGTATTGGCCTCTTCATTTCCCGTGATTCCCGAGTGGCCAGGAACCCAGACTAAAGAGACCCTGTTATTCTTGCCTAATTCATCAAGTTTTCTTCGGCACTCCCTTGCCAACTGTGAGTCAATGACATGGGAGCTCAATGCTTTGATAGCTGCTTGATTATCAGAATGGATCGATATGTCACATTTCTGGTAGTTTCTTTCTAGGTTCATTTCCACGCATCTTTCGATCGCAAGTATTTCTGCCTGAAAGACGCTCGGGAAGGAGCCTAACGATAATGAGTATCTGGTGCCAGGCCCAAATACTCCAGCGCCTGCTCCAATGGTGGTTTTTGAACCATCCATATACCATCTAATGGTGTTTTCTTTGAGAGTTTGGGTGGTGTATTCCCTTTCCCAGTCTCTCCTCGTATTTAGCATCGTGGTGAAATTCTTTTCGATGCTTACTTTCCTGATCATTTCGTCACTGGGAAGATTCGCTAATGAGGTGTATCTTGTCAGAGAGGACCAAGCTCCCTGATTTTTAGTACTCTCATTGCCTGTACCTTCCTTAGACATTCTAAGAATTGCCTCTTGGGCAGATCTTTCTATCACCAGATGTAGAGGTGTGAGATCTGTAATGATCTCAAATGCCCTAGTTGGACACGTTCTCATAGCTCCAGTGATGCACACACAGGCAAGCCTTTGAACTTTATCGAGGGTTTTCCTCGTGCTGTACTGACTTGCTTTTGTGTGCCAAACTATTGCCCCATACATAATTGCTGGTCTCACAATCATGGCGTACATCCATCGCAGTATTTTTGGGTTACAGCCCCACCTCTTACCAGCTAGATTTCTGCACGCCATCAAAGCTCTTATTGCTTTACTAGCAGTTATTTCAACATGCTTATTCCACAGAAGCTTACTGTCTAGGGTTATCCCTAGATATTTAACCTCTGATTTCCATTCTATGATTTCCCCGTTTAAGGATATGGGTTTCATGGCTGGAAGTGTTCTTTTCCGGGTAAATGGAATTACTATGGTCTTGCTTGGGTTAATGTGTAGCCCCACTGACAAGCACCATTGCTCAATGATTCTGAGGCCCTTTTGTAATAAATCACACAAGGTGCTCTCGAACTTGCCTCTGACTATTAAAACAATGTCATCGGCGTAGCCTATACATTCGAAGCCAAGCTCCGTTAGCCTTTAGAGCAACTCATCTACTATGAGGCTCCATAGAAGGGGAGATATCACGCCCCCTTGAGTTGTCCCCCGAGTGGTTTTAACTGAGGTGGTTTGATTCCCCGCCTGTGTCTCAGCTATGCTCGTTGTCAACAACTCATACATCCATTTTACAATGGTTTCATTCACTCCTCGCATTTTTAGTGCTTCTTTGGCAGATACATGAGTTGTGTTGTCAAAGGCCCCTAATATATCCAGGAATGCGCACATTGCGATTTCTTTGTTGTTCAGAGTTCTCTGGATGACTTCGGTCAGCTGATACAGAGCCGTCTTAGTTGATCGACCCGCTCTGTAGGCATACTGACATTTATGAAGTGGTATATTCTCCAGATTACCTGTTCTTATGTAGTTATCCACTACTTTCTCCATCGATTTGAGTAGAAACAATGTTAGACAGATGGGTCTCTATGGTTATATATCATTTAATATTCCTACAAGAATTTAAATTTGCCCCAGCTAATTGTTATATTGTTGCAAAATGTTATGGTCCTGTCTCATTTTTGTTAAACAAAAAGTATGTCGAATTCTACTTTTATTATATTTGAAATAAAATATATATTTTACGGTGTGTTCTGAAAGTTACTGATTTAATTTTCTCAGTATGCACATGACAAATTGTAATTTTATGTAACAATTTCTCAAGCCAGATTTAGTCGGATTCTTGGCTAACATTCAAAAATACTACTGAGCAAAACTTCTCTTCAATATTTTCGAATTGGTTTGCTATACATGACAACATTATGCAGTTGCTTATCAGGCCTCACTGTTGGTATTATTTCTGCTGTTTTAAGCTCCTTTGGCCAGTATTGCAGTTTTAAAATAAATAGTGTAAAATCATCAAGTATCATCAATCTTCAGTAATTTTGGATTTATAATATCAGTTCTTGGTGCTTTCCTATTGGATACTTCTTTTTAATTTTTTTGGGTTTTGTAGGCTTTTGCAGTAGTTATTTGATTGGTTATTCATGTCCCAGTTTCAATGTTTAGAGCTTTATTTTTGTTGGAAGCTTTATAGATTATTTGATTGGTGGTCATACAGAATTGTTGATATCTATAAATACAAATCTTTCGGTTTATCTTTCTTATGATAGTTATTCTACTGTGCAAGCCTGACAGGTGAAGTCAAAGAGGTTTCATTTTTAAAAGAATATAAGAATTATCATTAATAATGAATTCACAAATTGGTTAAAATTAATTTACTAAAAATATATGTCACTTTATAGGTATGTGAGATGTGGGGAAATGGCTGAGAATGCTATAAAGGCAGTAAATAATGGAGACTTGAAGATTATACCAGAAATGCATGTCAAAACTTGGCATCATTGGATGGACGGTATTCGTGATTGGTGTATATCTAGACAGCTGTGGTGGGGTCACAGAATTCCTGCTTATTTTGTTACTATAAAGAGCAAACCTGACCATAAATTACAACCAGGTGTAAGTATTACATTATAACACATATTGCATAACAAATGATAAAAATGTGAGAGAAACAGAAGGTATAAGCTGAGTGCGAAAGTTCACTAATGTATAGTATTTTTCTTACCACCTAGCTATAAACTTTATTTTTCTTCAAAACCATATTCAGTAATAACTTTTTAGAGTTTCTTGGGTTTTGGTTCTCAATAATATGTATCAAAGAATTTGATGTTTCGCCTCTAATTCGAGATATTTTCAAAAATTTAGAAAAACAGAAATATATTAATACACATCCTCTATTTGAAATTTAAAGAATAAGTAAAACATAAGGAAATTTATTTAATTTTAGTTGTCATACTCTCGATACACACTGTACTCTACGTAAATTCCTAAATTTTGAAAGATTCAGTAGAAATATCAAACATGACATTTCATAATTTCGATGACATTTGAGTAGAATATATCTAATGATAGATAGAACATAATAGGATTTGGAGAAAATATTTGAAATTGTAAAATATAGAGATCTCTGCTAGCAAGATTACAAATGTAATAAAAGAATTTCAAAATCCCACTTGGTTATTGAAAATTATAGATTAGTAATTTTTTCAAAAACAAGAAAAATCGGTAACCAACAGAAAGGAGAATTTTTTATTTTGTAAAAATTTAGTCGGTAGCTTTTTATCCTTTGAAGAGACAACATCAGAATAAGAGTTGTCTCGAATTTTTTTGGTAGATTGCATAAATTGCATATCATACAATCAGATAAATAACCCATATAATAAATTCAGTGCGTACATAATTTGGAAAAGAATTGTATCGTAAAAGTGTATGTGGTTCCAGTTTTTCTAAATCGTATATATTTAGAAAGTTGCAGTATTCTAAATACGTTAGAATAAGTACGAGATTTCCTGATCCATTGGGTGAGTCCTCTCCAGTTTTAAATTTATTTCTCGAGAAATATCAGGCCTTAAATTCAATACAGTTAAAAGATGCATCTATATAAAAAATTTTGAAATATACCAAATTTATTGATACATATCATTTACAACATCAAGTGAATAGACCATTTTGAGCAGAAGTTTCGGTATTTGACATTGATACACGTCAAGTGTAAATTATTATTTGAACGTATGATAATAATTCATTAGGTTAAATTTTAGCATAGTTGTATTCTAATTTTAAGTTTTTTGTAGAGGTTACGACTGTTGTTCTTTTATCATAATTTTTGGGAATAACAATTTTGTTAATTTTGCGTATCTGATAGTATAATATATAATTTTGATTCTAACTACCTGTAGTATTCATTCAGTATCCAATCTCATTGAACTTATCATTTTACATTCATAAAATTTTCAATTTAATCAGTGACATTTGGTTGAAATTTTTAGTGACAGTAAATTAGTAAATGTCATAAAATAATTAAAGGGCCTTTTATTATATTGAATTAACAGTTATTTGAGAATTTGATAATAGTGAAACATTTAATTTGGAAATATCTTAAAAAACAAATAAATTTGAAGAATTAATTTTGAACAATTTTGATCTCACCCTGAGATAGGAGTAATAAGTTGATTGTAGATGAATTCATCTTTATATTAATATTTATTGGCGCCGGGCATATTTAATTTGACAATTACTGTCAAATTTGAAATTCAATACGTACTTAAGTGGTATGCACAATAATTGTCGCTGCGACAAGATAGTATAATTTATTTCCATATCGTAGGGCAATTATATTCAAAGGTTTGAAAATATAACAATATTTAAACATAGATTAAAGACTACCCAGATTCACACTGTCAATGGGGAATTGGTCGTCAACACATTATCTAGTAAAAAAATATATCCACTGATGTCTCTAGCATCTGTGATGCAAATATTTTATTCGAGTTTCAAACCCGTTTTATTGTTTATTTATAGTGTTCTGCGATCTCCTATTCAGTTTTACTTTACAGCATTGCCTATATGTATTGGTGGAATTAAGACATTCAGGAAACCAGAAGCAAATCAAATTAGAAGACAAATATTTAAGACTCGGGGGAATTAATTCGGATGAAAAGTCGGACGAAATTCTGTACATCCAGAGCAATCTTAAAGAAGTTCGGAAAACACTCATAAAAGAAATAATAAAATCAAAAAGGGAATGTTGGCGGAATCTTTGCGCCGATTTCTAGAACGACATCTGGGACGCTGGGTATAAAATAGCCATGAAAGGATTGAAACATTTTGAAAGCCCCCATACTCAAGCAGATGAGGAAAATGAGAAGCAAATCAGAAAATTATTTCTGGAGAGTAATGAAACACTCACAATTCGAACTTCAGTCCAAAACTGCCCGCCGATTACTGATATGGAAATTGTATCCGCGGGAGAGAAACTAAAACCAAAGAAATCACCAGGTCCAGGCCCAGGCATAACCACAGAAGCTGTTAAAGAAGTAATCAAATGGAATGCTAATTCGGTCAACAACATCATGAACACCATTTTAATAGAACAAAGTCTGCCCAAAGCATGGAAAACTACTAAGGTTAGTCTAATACCATAAGGAAAACTAGATGAAAAGGACAACCCAACATTTCGTCCATTTGCCTAATAGATACCTTATGTAAAATATTCGAGATAATTATCAGGGACCGACTAGAGAGGGAACTGGAGGAAAAGCATGGTCTTTCTGATAATCAGTTTGTATTTCGTAAAGGGAAATCAAATATATAGGTGACAGAATAAGTAGTCCATAAGTTATCTAGCAAAAGTGGACCACACTTATTGCCGTCGACGTGAAAAAGCTTTCAACACTGCCACTTGGAGAATAATTATCTATCGACTTGAGGAGTCAGTACATCGAGAACTACTTCCAAGGAATGGAATTAATAATTAACCGAACAAAGAAGATGATGGCATTCATGGGAGTACTTCAAGGTTCAGTAATTGGCCCAACCCTATGGAATGTTATGTACAACTCAGTTCTTAGATTGAAGTTCTGGCAGGACGCTGCACCGTAGTGTATGCTGACAATCTCGCCATAATAGCAACAGCAAACACTACAGATGAGCGAATCCGAAAGGTAAATATCACATTGCCAATTGGATGAAAACGAATAAACTGAATATAGCTCCAGAGAAAACCGTGACGATTATTCCAAAAGGCAAACGAGATAGGAGAAATGTCACTTTTAAAATGGAAAAATCATCTATAAATCCGATAAAATGGATTATATATCTCGGATTTTGACAAATTAAGCTTCAAGACACATGTAGAAAAAAACGGACGAAAAGTTGTAAGCAACCTTCACTTAACAATTCCAATTGTTAAGGGACCAAGTTATGGCAAAAGACAATTATTGAATGGAGTAGTGAATTCGACTATACTGTATGGGTCATCAATATGGGTTACTAGCCTGAGACTAGCCAAATATAGAGATCTCCTGGAAAAAGTTCAAAGGAAAATGCTTCTGAGAACCTGTTCAGCATTTAAGACAATCTCCACAAAGGCCCTACAAGTTATAGCTAATATACTTGTTAGTAAGGGAAAGGGCTTTAAATTGGGAGCATAGAGAAGAAGATCCATCATCAAGAATAGTGAGAATAAGAGCAGAGATGATGCAAGAATGGTAGGACGAGTGCAATCAGGAAACTAGAGTTGCCCAATTGACCAAACGGTTAATACCCAACTTAGAGACGTGGATTGTATGCAAGCACAGAACTACAAACTACTGTCTAACCCAAGTACTATCAATACGCATAAAGATTCAAAAAAAGCAGAACCTCCGGATACAATTACTGCAAATAAATTGATGATGCCCAGCATACTATATTTGAATGTCCAAAGTGGGAATATAGAAGATATCAAATCTACAAAGAACTTGAAACACATTTAACACCAGATAACCTAATTCAGTGCATGACACGAGTAGCAAAAAAGTAAAGTAGAAAAAATAATGGAAACAACAGAGATTGATGAACGAAATAGATAAAATAGTAAACTTTCCATTGAGTACTAGGCACATGAAGTTATCACCTCAACCGAGGTGGGTCAGTTGACATTCTTTTGGTGACAATCATATTATTTGTAATTCATCTCGGTTGTGATTCACTTTTTATATTCATTCTCCTTTATTTGTTTAAAACGTGTTTTCTAAACGATTCGTTATTCTGTCGGCTGTTTGAGAATCATTTCTTGTCCAGCGACCATCCTTATTTCTAATTGGGGTCTCTAGAGGATAGGTTTCTTCAACTGTTTAGTAAGCCACCACAGATAATAGTCTCTACTGCAGTCATTTGTTAATAAATAATAATTTTAATCTAGTTTTATCTATTTATACACAAGATTGCTTTCATTTGCCTCTTAATTTTTTCTTTTCCGTTACTGTTCTCTGATTTCCCTTGGATAATTATTACATTTCATTCTTACATGGCCGTTTGGTGTATCGTTCAAAGCCTTTGTTGTATATTTTTGTTTAACTGTCCTTTATCTTTGTCCAGTTACTATTCAACTGTTAGCTGAATTGAGAAAATATTATAGTCTTCTAGATCTATTTCCAAATTCCTCCAATCAGTCTTTTTGTTAACTAATCTTGGGATCTTATTATTGTAGTATGTTATCACTAAGTATGAGGCAGATAATTTTTTAATATTTGAGTAATGTCTAAGAAAAACAGAGACAGTTATAGTTGAAGGAGGTAAAATCCCTCATCTTCTTCTTTTTTCTCAGATTTTGTTTTCTTTTATTTTTAGGGAGAGGATAGTGAATTTTGGGTATCTGGAAGAACAAAGGAAGAAGCATTGTCGAAAGCTATTAAGAAATTCAATACAACCGAAGATGATTTGATATTAACACAGGATGAAGATGTGTTGGACACTTGGTTCTCTTCAGCTTTATTCCCATTTTCTATTTTCGGATGGCCCGATGATACTGAAGATCTCAAAGTATTTTATCCAACATCTTTGTTAGAAACTGGTCACGACATTTTATTTTTCTGGGTCGCTAGGATGGTCTTCATGGGTCAAAAATTATTGGGAAAACTTCCATTCAAGTATGTATTAACAGTTAATGCTCTTATAATTGAAATATTGTTTCACATTTATTTATTTGCAAACTGTTTTAGAAAGATAAAATAAAAAAAATACTGACATTACATTATAAAAGAATTTCATTACGTGCTAATTTACAAAAACAGCTTGAGAACTGCAGTTCATGCTTATGGTTTAAACCAAAGCCTTTTGGTATGTTATATCATATTTTGGGACTGTCGAATTTTATTTCTAACATTTTTCTCTTTTATAAATGTTATTGAAAATATAGCACTTTTATTAAAACCGTAAATGTATGAGACGCCTCTTCAATATCAGAAAATGTGGAAACTAGAGGCGTGCCTATTAATTTTTGGGAGGGTTAAAAACTAACCAAAACAAATTGTTAATTATTTTTACAAACTAAAATCTGTCCTTCATACTTTTGCAAGTTTAGGACTGACAACAGTAAAGTGTTCTAAAGTTTTTTCATACAATATGTTCCATAATTTTTTATATAAATGAGGAGAAAAGTTTATCTTACATTTCACAAAAAAAATATTTGTAATAAAAATCTCTGCGTACCCCGAAAATCAGTAATCACATATCAAAGTTTCAAAATTTTTTGCTTTTCTCCATGACGAATGACTCCGGTTCCAAAAGTTGAATTATACAACGAAGATGTACGAATATCGCGTGATATAATAATAATAACTTTATTCATAAATATGGTTTTATAAGAACATTACATGAAGTGAATAA
The DNA here is from genome assembly GCA_963921935.1 of Galeruca laticollis. Lineage (NCBI taxonomy): Eukaryota > Metazoa > Arthropoda > Insecta > Coleoptera > Chrysomelidae > Galeruca > Galeruca laticollis. Next base: position 145,446,948 of record OY998181.1, read on the forward strand.
AGTAGGTTGGCGATAAGTGTTATTACACTTCTTTCGCAAAAAATACAATTTGATCATATACAATGGTCACATACAACAATACTAGTTATAAACTATTTGAATTCAATATAAATAAAAACACTATAAATTATATGTATAAAACTGAATCAACGACACAAGGAATTTTAAATTATAATTAGGCCTAAATACAGTAGAAGTATGCATATAATCCATTGGAGTGAAGTCAATACAATAATGTTATATACTACAAACAACATGAACGAACTACAGTACTAAGTATCACAAAATAAAATGTTATAAATATTATTTATTTACCATTTTAGGACATATAATACTACAGATAAATTGGAATGTTAGTCGGTTACAACAACAATTTTGATATGGGTAAAAGTGTGAAAGTTAAAATATATATAAAATGTGAAAATGTAATAAAATAACAATATTTCTTGAGGCGTACTCATATTTAACATACAGAGGACATATAATACTACAGATAAATTGGAATGTTAGTCGGTTACAACAACAATTTTGATATGGGTAAAAGTGTGAATGATAAATATATAAAATGTAAAAATGTAATAAAATAACAATATTTCTTGAGGATTATTCATATTTAACACACACGGAAATGGGATAGAGATAAAAAATGTATACGAAATATAACGAGGAAGCTTCTTGGTCAATATTGATTGGTTAAAATAATCATTCTCAAAAGACTCGAACTTTAGATCTCTTCATGAACATTTTCAGCTGTTTTTTGAATTGGAATGAGTTGGGTATAGCGCGAATTGTTTCAGGTAAAGTATTGAACATTTTTGGAGCGTTGTAAGAAAAACTAGTTCTCAGCAGTGATTTTGCTATTTGTGGTATTACATAGTTATTTCTTTGTCTAGTGTTATAGGTATGTTTTGGTAAGTTTGATGAGTGTTTTGTACTTCATGTTGACATTGTAGTAATAGAGTTGTTTAAGGTTGAGTACCTCTGATTCTTGAAATAGTAGATCACTTGGATATCTTGAGTTTTTACTTAGAATAATTTTCAGGAATCGTCGTTGTAGAACTTCAAGGGGTCGGATGTGGGATTTTAGTGCACCTCCCCATGCTAATAAACCGTATCGAAAGTGACTTTCAACGAGTGCATGATATAGTGTGAGCAAATGAACAGGAAGAATTTTTTTCATGTATCTTAATTTATAAAGGATACATTGTAGTTTTTTGGCTACGTAGTTGATGTGTATGTCCCATTTCATGTGCCAGTCTATTATGATTCCTAAGTACTTTATGTTACTTTCGGCTGTAATTCTAAGATTGTTTTTACCATCGAGGATGTTGAGCTGAGTAAAGTGAGGAAGATTTGTTTTATTACAACTGAAAGGTAGGAAGTTGGTTTTTTGAAAGTTTATAGTTAGCAACCTACTTGCAAGCCATTTTTTAATGATAATAAAGTCTGTTTCTACTATTTCTTTTAGTTCTGTCCAGGTATCCCCCTCGTATAAAATCGCGGTATCGTCTGCGAAACCGATAATGTTACCTCTGCTTTTCACAGAAAACAATCCATTCATGTAGATGTTGAAAAGTAAGGGTCCGAGGACCGTACCTTGAGGCACTCCACGTTGTACAAATAACGATTTACTGTCGACACCATTTATACGGACTGTCTGATACCTATTCGTAACATAACTTTTGAATAAATGTAAGCAAATATTTCTGATACAGATGTCCTCCAGCGACTGAAAGAGCAACTCGTGGCTAACAGTATCAAATGCTTTCGATAAATCAATGAAAACACATAGACAGGGTTTGTTATTGTTTAACGAGTTATATATTTTTTCAGTAAGGGTCAGAATAACATCTTGAGTGGACATTTTTTCTCAAAAACCATATTGTCTTTCGGAAAGTATGTTATATTTATTTATAAAATTTTGTAGTCTGTTTTTTAGAAGTTTCTCAAATATTTTTGATAAGTGGGTGATTAATGAAATGGGTCTATAATTTTCTGTCAGTTTTTTGTTACCTTTTTTATATATTGGAATGATAACTGAATCTTTGAATGCTCTAGGCCAGATACCAGTTTCTATGCATTTGTTGAAGATGTAAGTTAATGGTTCAGTTATTAATGACACGATAACTTTGAGCATTTCCGTTTTGATTTCGTCTGATCCCACGGCTTTGTGGTTTTTCAACTCTTGAATAATGCTGTTTACTTCAAGTGTGTTTGTGGGTAGGAGTGTAATTGAGTTTGGAAGGGAGGGTCTATTGATTTTGTAGTTAGGATCTGGGTTTATATTTTGTGCAAGTCTTTTCCCAGTGCCATTGAATGAGGTATTGAATTTATTTGCGATGTCCTTAGGATTTGTTAATAACTCTCCTATTTCATTTTCAATATTATCAATAGAGATCTTCGATTTTTTGGTGTTACTTACTTCTTGAACCACATTCCATAAAGCTTTTGTGTTTGATTTTTTGAGTTCGATTTTGTTTTTATAGTATTTGAACTTAGTTTTTTCAATTAGAGTCAACAATTTGTTTCTATATTTTTTGTATTGTAGTTTTAGTTCGTTGTCATTTGGGTTTCTTCTCAAAAGTTGAGCCATTTTATTTTTTGTGGTAGTTGAGGTAAGTAAAGCATTTGTTGTCATCCATGGGGCGATCTTCGTGTTTTTCCTTTTACATTTTTTTGTATATGTACAGTCGTCTATATATTTTTAAAGTGTTTCAATGAAAGTATTTATTGCACTGCTAGGATCTGGATTCAAGTATAAGAAATCCCAAGCTTTTTATCTGGTTTTATTTTTAAGTTTTGTTTCATCTATGTATTTCACTATTTCTCGTTCCTTGGAGCATTTGGTCTTTTCCGTACTATCTGTAGTATTGTTGAGAAATGATCTGTAATGTCGGTTTGCAATACTAGGGGCAGTATTTGATCGAGTACGTTGAATTTGGATTTTAAAAATATATGGTCAATGCATGAACTACGTCCTCCCTGTATTCTTGTTGTTGTTGTTAATCGTGAAAATGTAACCGAATTCGTTAAGCGTGTTGTTATAGTCTGTATTATATTCATTATCCTCTAGTAGGTCGATTCTAGCGTATATGGTCGCTTTTACTTTTACGCTTAAAATTTCCAGTGATTTATTTTCCACAATAATATAGTAAAGACAATTGGATATATGGTAGTAAATAGTTCATTCGCCGTTCATTGATGTTGGCACAAATTTGTTACAGTATTTTAACTCTCATACAATTCACATGTATAAGGTATCAATCAACCGAAATAAGTCTAATTTACTGACATCCAAAACGACAAATTGGATAAAACTTGAATGATAATAATGTCAACAATAAACAATCGCGTTCGGTAAGACTGATTATTCACGTGAACAAGGAATGCAGAGACGTACCTCGATTTTTATAAGCTCCGGCGAGTGTTATGAGTCCACTAAGTGGAATTCTAACAATTATTTCTCTTTGTAACTTGGCGATTTCACTAATAAACACAGAGACCTGAAAAAAAGTAGCTGGCACTCGCAAATTCGTCTCACTATGTTAACAACAACAACACAAAGAAAATTCACACAAAAAGAAAAAGTTTTCTCATGTTTCAAGCAAGATCTTTGCTCCTAAGTTTCACACCCTTATTTGGTTATACCGTACTGAGGACGGCAAATGAGCCAGAAACACGCATGCCTGCGGTTACCACTCAGTTTCAGTACCCCTTTTTCTTTTTGCGTGAATTACCCATAAATCTCTTTGTCGTTGTTGAATTATACGTTCAAACTCCTCCGAATTCATCTCCTCGTGGTAATCGCCAATTTTTACTTTTCCACCCAACCTATCTAATATGCGAGAAAAGTATTGGTTTACCCCAAAAAAAGTTGGAATTTTTTTTGAGTTACTTTTACGTTTTCCACCAAGAACAACACGAAAAAACGGTTTTTAGAAAAAAAATCCTGTGTATATGTCGTCGTTTGTCGTCGGCCACTTTTCATAACATGGTCTTGTTAGCACTATACAGCCTCCGGAGTGCAACAAGTCAGCAATTTTATTATTGAATATTGTTCAGGACATATCACAGATGAACTCTATTGATTTTCAGCTCACCAGATTCAGTACAACGGGTGCTATGGTACTAGAACTACGAAATTTTATCATTTTTGGAGAAATTTAAGTTTGTTATCTTGATACAGCCTCCAGAGTGCAACAAGTCACCAATTTTATGATTGAATATTATTTAGAGCATCAAGATAAACCCTATTGATTTTCAGCTCACCAGAGCCAGTACTTGAAGTACTACATTTTTGTCATTTTTGGAGAAATATCAGTTTGTTAGCACAATACAGCCTCTGGAGTGTATACAAGTGACCAATGTCATGATTGGTTATTGTTCAGAGCGTCTCACATATGAATTCTATCGATTTTCAGTGGACTAGAGCCAGTACAACGGGTGCTATGGTACTTGAAGTACCAAATTTTTGTCATTTTTGAAGAATTTTCAGTTTGTTAGCACAATACATCCTCTGGACTGTTTACAAGTGACCATTTCACATTCGAGTACCGGTAATTGTAGGTGAAAGACGTGCGACACAGCAATCCGTTTAAACCAAATATCACTGGTAAATTTTATGTGAAATAAACTTAAATTAGTGTAAAACAAGAGTGCGTGGAAAGTAATAGAAAATGACTGAAAATCATCCCCCCGACGGCGGGGGGAACATAAATAATCTTTCGAATATCAACAGCGAACCTGATAAAAATAACAGCGAGATGGGACCACAAGTGATCGAAAATCCTATTTTAATACCGATACTAGCAGCATAGAGGACGAACGCCGCTCTATTCAGACGGCAACAGGTGACAATACACAAAAACCCAAAACATTCAACATCAACAAATCATATTTATATTCTGATAACGTTTATGTTTTTATTGAAAAGTTGAATACTGATAACATAGGTCGTTTACATCCCATGGCCGTAGGGCATATTTTACACTAAAAATTAAAAATATCTAATATTAAATGAATACAAAAGGTAGGGAAAAATAGAGTACGAGTGCAATTAGAAACTTTAAAAGATGCTAATAATTTAATTAATAACAAAGAACTTAATAATGAAAATTTAAAAGCATTTATTCCAAATAATTTATTGGAGCGTAAAGGAGTAATAAAAGAGGTTGATACAATTTTTAACGAAAAGTACTTACTTAAAAATATCATTACGACGAGTACAGTCACGGAAGTTAGGAGGTTAAAAAAATAGACATAGACGGAGAGACTATTTATATACCAAAACAAACAATCCTAGTAACTTTCGAGGGTAATGCTTTGCCAACGCACATAAAAATAAATAGTGAAATATGTCCAGTAGAAAATTATGTACAAAAAGTAACACAATGCTACAATTGTTTAAGATATGGACACGTAGCCAAACAATATCGGTCAACAAATAGTAGATGCGTAAATTGTGGTGAAATAAAAGAAGACGATCACACATGCAACGATCCGGAAAACACTTTCTGTATATATTGTAAGGTTAACGATCACAAATCGATTTCTAGAACATGCCCTACATTTGAACAACAACAAAAAAATATGGCACAAAATAATACTACCTTTCTTGAGGCAAAAGCAAACATTTGTAACTCTTATGCTAATGTCACACTATTAAATAGTTTTGAAACCTTAACCAATACTCCAGAAAATTTTCCCGCCCTTCCAAACAAAAATATGAACCACAATAAAAATAATTATAATAGCCACCGACCTAACATTCCATTATCCCAAACAACAAATCCTAGGAATGAAACAAATAACCCTCCTACTATACACGACCCCTCAACTCCACCAACACCTCTCAGCAATACTCCTAAAAAACAAAAGGTGAATATGCGCGGACAGGAAATGCACCCTCCAATGTTTCCTAGAAACTTCGGACCAGAGCAACCAATTCAAATAGGCCAAAAAACAAAGAGTATGGAAGTTGACTTATGCAGTGATAAAGATGATCAATTAGTCACTCTTTTTAATATCTTAAAGGATATATTAGATGATATAACGAGTTTTGAAGACTTGGGAAAAATTGATATAGTTTACGTAAAAAATAAACTTAGCAAATTCCGAAATGGCCAATAAAAAAAATACAATAAACATTTTGAAGTGGAACTCGCGTTCCGCTGTAGCAAATAGATATAGTTTAATAAAATGTTTAAAAGAAAATAATGTAGATATAGCAATCTTAGCAGAAACTTGGTTTAAACAGGACAAACAAATCAAATTTGAAGGGTATCACATCGTTCGGGCAGATAGAGCAGATGGTTATGGAGGAACAGCAATCCTATTTAAAAACCACATGAAAGGCGAAAAAATAAATTTAAATCTGAATGTCCACAAACATATCTCAGTTTGTGCCGCTCGAATAGAAATATGTAAATCATCAAAAATCTCAATACTATCCTTATACTGCCCGCCAGGTATAAATATAAACAGCAACGATTGGGAAGACATATTTACTACTATAAATTCTCCCGCTATTCTTGCAGGCGATTTTAACGTTCACCATGAAGTCTGGGGATCACACAAAAACGACCAAAGAGGGAGACAGCTAGCTAATATTATAGACAACCAAGAACTAATACTTCTAAATGATGGATCACCGACTAGACTAACACACAACGAACACAAATCTGCAGTAGACCTAGCTTTTTCTTCACCTAATATATCCAATAAAATAACCTGGAAAACGCACGCGGACATCTTAGGATCAGACCACTACCCAATCATAATGGAACTCGCTGTCAAAAATAAAACTGAAGATAAAGAATGTACCATATACCCCTCCAGCAGATGGAATATAAAAAAAGCTGATTGGAATACTTATAAACAGAACATTGACAACTTCTTTGCGCGAGACAATCCCATTTTCAGCAACATCAATGAGAAATACTCATACTTTATGGAAGGAATAAATAGTTCAGCAAATAATTTTATCTCAATAAATAAGCCATTTAAACCAAGAGGTGGAAAAATAACACCGTGGTGGAATGACGAGTGCGATGAAGCAATTCGGGCAAGGAAAAAATCAATGATAAAATTTAAAAATACCAGCACACTGGAAAACTTCCTGTCTGCAAAAAATGAAGCTGCCAAAACTAAAAGAATTCTAAGAAAAGTGGCAAGACAATCCTGGATTACATATTGCAATAACCTCAACAAAAATACGCCCATGACTCAAATATGGAATCAAGCAAAAAAAATGAAAGGAAATCTAACTAACCGAACCAAGTCTACAGATGACAACTGGGTAGAACCGTTTTTAGACAAAATTACACCCCCAATGGTACTATTAAATCCCAAGGAAATTACAACAGCAAAGCACCTGGAGTAGATGACATTAAATATGGAATGCTGCTACGTTTACCTAAAAACGCCAAAATGTTTTTATTGGAAATATTCAACGAAATATGGTCAACCGGGAATTGCAACATACAAGATTGGAAAAAGGTGATAATCATTCCAATTCTAAAACCTGGGAAAAATCCCGAAGATCCTGAATCTTACAGAGGAATATCGCTTCTCTCATGTGTTCTAAAGACCTTTGAGAGAATAATCAAAAATCGACTAGAGTGGTGGATAAACCAGAACCAAATATTACCCATAACCCAATATGGATTTAAAAAAGGATACGGCACAATTGACGCGGCATCACACATTACCACAGATATACAGAACACATTCTCAGAAAATGGATACTTAATTGCAACATTCTTAGACCTTCAAAGTGCCTACGATACAGTCAACATCCCAATACTAAAAGATAAAATGAAAGAATTGAACTTCCCGGAACGAATCTGTAACCTATTATGTCAAATGCTATCAAATAGGAAAGTATATATTAGACACAATATTTCCCTAATCGGACCACGACACACCTCATTGGGACTACCTCAGGGATCAACATTATCTCCTCTATTATTTAATATATTTACCGCTTGTTTACACTCAATAACAGAGGAAACAACTATAATACAATATGCAGATGATATTGTTTTATACTCACAGGAAAAGAAATACGATCGTGGATTACAGAAACTAGAGAACTCATTCATTTCTTTGATTACCACCATCCAGAACCTAGGACTTCAGATCGCGCCTCATAAGTCAAGCATCAACGTATTTTCTAGACATACTTTACAAAAACCTGAAAATATCCAATTAGGTAATGCTCTACTACCATACAAAGATGAAGGCAAATATTTAGGAATAGTACTGGATAGCAAGCTAACATGGAAACCATTCATAGAACTCATACGAACAAAGTGCACAAAAGCAATAAACTTCCTGAAAATGATTACGAGGACGTGGTGGGGAGCTAGTCTAGACATAGCACTTTTGTTCTACAAAGCGTACATCCGATCTATAATGGACTATGGAAGCATACTGTACGGATCAGCAAATGACACAAATGTAAAACAACTAAATCTTATTCAGAATAAAGCCCTTAGAATTTGCATTGGAGCAATGAAGTCTACACCTGTCGAAGCTATTAGAGTGGAAGCAAAAGATCCGCCACTAAAATTGAGAAGAGAAAACTTGGCCGAAACAATGATTTTAAAATGCGAATTAAAGCAGTCGCCACTAATCCATAAAGTATCTGTTTTAAACTGCAACGATTTGACAAAAACATACTGGATAAAAAAAAATTCTCCTCCACTTTGTATAGGTTTTCGTAATACGAGCAACACGACATTGATGCAACATACGAGAGATAAATACTTTGAATTATATCAAAACAAACCGAAAATTATAATACCGAAATACTTTGAAACTGCTTCTTATAATCAAAATTTACTCGAAAGAATTACAGATAATAACGAAAGTAACATGGCAGTATACACTGATGCATCAAAGAATGAGTTAGGTACTGGGTGTGCATTTTATATCCCCAAAGAAAAAATAGAAAAGAAGTACAAAATCAATTCTTATAGTTCGATTTACACCGCAGAGGCATACGGAATATTGAAAGCCTTAGCATCTCAAAACCCACATAAAAACATTACGTTATTTTCGGACTCACTATCTGTCCTACAAAGTATAAATAAACCAAACAATCTAAGCTCCCATGTATCTCATCCGTATATTTACAAAATTCAAGTCATCCTAGGACAACTCACTTCAAGGAAATTCGACATACAAATGGCTTGGGTTAAAGATCACATAGGCATAAAACAAAACGACCACGTAGATATTTTAGCAAAAGAAAGTATCGACACAGGAGAAGCATATTTTGAGAATAATTGCCTATCGGATTGCATTAACATATGCAAAAACAATTTGTATAAAAAATGGACCATACATTGGGAAAACTATTGCAATAACAAAAATTCACAGTATACTCTGTTACAAAAATACATACCAAAAAAATGCTGGTACAGGAACACTACTTACAGCCGTAGACAGACGGTCTCCTTAATAAGAATGCGATTTGAACATGCATCTTACCCCGCTCATCTCAACAAAATCAAAGTAATAACATCTGATCTATGCGAAGAGTGTAATGAAAGGGCTGACTTAGACCTCATCCTCTTAAAATGCAAGAAATTCGAAACTCACAACAACATCCTAATAGGAGATCTTGGGATTAAATTCCCAATCAACATGTCATTCCTCTTGGGCACCAATAACAAAAAGGTCCTAGACGTAATAATCAAATTCATCAATAAGACAAATATATTTATCTAGAAAGTCCATTGTTAGTTGCTAATACGTATGTTTTGTACCCTTATGTATATATACCTTCCTATCCGTGGTCCACCTGTGTTGTTAGAATAATGCCTTGATTGATCCCTAGGCGAGAAACGTGTGACCTTGTCTTTCCTCATAGTCAATATAACCCTTAAGCATGTACACAAACCCAAACCCATACAATACTTATTGCGATTTTATCAACAGTGTTCCTGGCTGCATTGATCCATTCCTAATGCCAAAAAAAAAACAACGGGTGCTATGGCACTGGAAGGGCCACATATTTGGTCATTTTTTGAGAAATTTCGGGTTGTTAGCACGATACAGCCTCCGGAGTGTATACAAGTGACCAATATTATAATTGGATATTTTTAAATGTGTGTCACAGATGAACCGTATTGATTTTCAGCTCACTAGAGCGACTACAACGGGTCCTATAATTCCAGATATACTACATTTTGTGAATGACAATTTTATGATAGGATAATGGTGAGGGTGTCTCACAAATGCGGAAAAGTTAGTTTTGATCTTTAAAACCGTTTATTTTATATAAATATCAATTTATTCACTGTTAGGAAAAACTAATTATTAACAGGGATTTACATCTATTGTTACTTCATTCAATGATTATAATTTTTTTTTTATTTTAGAGAAGTGTACTTGCATCCCATTGTCCGTGACGCCCATGGAAGAAAAATGAGCAAGTCTTTGGGTAATGTCATAGATCCAATGGACGTTATAACTGGAATCACTTTGGAAGAACTCAATAGTCAATTGAATGATAGTAACCTAGATCCTAAGGAAATTGATAAGGCTAAACAGGGACAAAAGCAAGATTATCCTGATGGAATCCCAGAATGTGGTACTGATGCTCTTAGATTTGCTCTTTGCGCTATGTGCTCTGGCAGGGATATCAATTTGGATATTTTACGTGTTCAGGGATATAGATTTTTCTGTAATAAGATCTGGAATGCGACAAGGTAAGAACAAACAACATTTCTGAGATTTCGTAAGTTCCAACCATGCAAATGCTTTTCTGTCGACTTATTCCAATGCTCTCTGTTCTATCTATTATTATGTTTGCCCATTGCCTTTCCTTCTTTGTAATTTAAGATCATCTCTCTTCTGATTTATGTAATCCATTAAATCACTTTTTTCTCCTTTTCATAACCAGAGGTATCTTCATCATTATCAAATTTTAACATTCCTTATCACTCTATTATTTCTGTATTTTCATTGATCTTTGTTCAAAAGTATCTTTGTCAGGGTCTTTAAAAATTCTTTCTTGGTTGGCTGTTCGTTTTTCCTCTGTACTTCAAAAATTACAAAGAATAGAATTTTGTATCAGGGGGTGTTTCGATCCTAGACCACAAACAGAGAGATATTGAAACAAAGAAAATAATACACAATATGATAACTATTCCTACAATAATATATGCAACAGAAAATTCAGAAACTAAAATAGAAGCAGTTTAAATGAAAATATTTAAGAAAAATAGAGAGAGAAACGACATTGGACAGAATCAAAAATGAACACATAAGGGAAAGGACGGGGCAAACGTCAATAATTGATAAAATAAAAAGAAACAGTTAAATTGGTATGAACATATAATGAGAATTAGCCAACAAAGAATAGCTAGAAAAATAATGGAGGTAGGTAAAGTAAGGAAAAAGCAAAGAGGAAGAAAAAAGACAATGGATTGACCAGATAAAGGAAATAGGACGAAATAAAGGGAAAACTCCCTTGTTGGGGACAGAAAAGCATGGAAATAATGGGTGAAAGACGTCACAGAGTCCCAATGCATCGCCTGAGAAGGCATTGGGATTAGCCAAGAAGAAGAAGAAATATTAGGGTTTTTTATTAGTAATTTATTTATATACGGACATGCCAATTTATAAAAAAAACATAAATATTTAAGAGACAATGTGATTTGATAACATTTGTTTATATTAAGATGAAGCATATTTATATCGCACCTACAGGACAAACTGCTCAAATCTATTTGCAACAGTTCAGCATCCCAGACATTGTCAATGATCCTATAGAGTTTGAAGTCATCAACAAACATCAAGTGGCAGCTGTGTTGAATTACTTCTGATATATCATTAACTAATAACAAAAAAAGTAGTGGACCCGCATGGGATCCTTGGAGAACCCCAGATTTTACCGAGATTTCTGATGACACAGAACCAGCATATTTGACACATTATGTCCTACCTCTCAAATAAGATCCGATCCAGTTCAAAAAGGTACTGTCAATGCATAACACAGAGAATTTTGCAATTAGAAGATCATGATTGACTCTATCAAATGCTTTTGAAAAGTCATTATAGATAGAGTCAACATGGTGCCTTTCCTCTAAATTGTTCAAAATAAAATGTTGATCGGTAAGCAAATTTGTGTTGGTGGACCTTCCTGAGGTGAAGCCGTGTTGGTTTTCATTAATTATGTTCCTGGTGTCATGAGTAAGTTTCTTAGTAATCAGACAGTCGAGTAATTTGGGGATTTTAGATTGCTTACACACAGGACGATAATTCTTTATGCCATATCTAGCTCCAGATTTGTGGATTGGAGTGAGAAAACTTTGTTTCCAAAACTTAGGAAATGTTCCCGATTATAGGGAGATATTGAAAATTGTTTGAAGGGGCTTTGCAAGCGTGAATACACATTTTTTCATGAAATATAGAGGATTTCCGTCAGGGCCATGAGAAAGTTTTTCTGGGGCTAACATCAATTGATCAATTACTTCTGTTATTTCGATATTGTAATTGCAAACATTCAAACACTCTCTTTTTCCATATTCCGGAATTTGGGTAACATTCTTATCAGTGTAAGTTGTGGGAAAATAGTTGGCAAAAAGATTATGCACACAGTTTCATTCTTATTGCTGCTTGTTGTCTCTTCGGAAAACATGCTGGATGGTAAGTTATATAATTTTCTTATACTGTTTATGTAATTCCAAAAACAACGAGAATCGTGAGCTTTATTTCTTTCAATTTTGATGACAATGGACCTGAAGCTGTTTACATCTTGTTCTGAGATTATTAAATTATTGATAATGATCTATGTCTCCAGTGACTTTAACCCTTTAACGGGCAGAATAGAAGGGGTGGTCAGACTGAATTAAGTATTGCATTAATCGTTCTTAGGGGCATTAATTAGTCAATATATATACATTTTACATAATTTTTAGTTTATTTTATTGTATTTTGGGGTGGTACATATGTGTACCACTGTGCGTTCCAATAAAAAGAAGTTTCGTATTGTTCAGTGGTACCTATTTGTACCACATAAATAAAGTTACTATTTTTATAGAAAACTATAGAAACAAAGATTTATCAATTCTTTTTATTGAAGAATAAAGGAAACATAACACATACATATACATAAAAATAAGTAGTTACATCTTAAAATGAAAAAAAAAATGTTATCGCTAAAATTTATGTTCCTGTGTTTTTAGAATTATGGAAAGGAGCAAAGCAACCAAGACATAATGCTACCTCACATTCTGAACAAATAAGGTCAGATCTCTTTTGATTTTTTTTAGTGCTGCAATAATAGCACCTTCGTCTTGTTCCTTTGATCGGAACATGTTTTCCAACATTGCACAATCGTTTTGAATTAAATAGAGTGGATCTTCCAGATGGATTATTCCTTTTCTTGCCACGACCGAGTCTGATGGATGGTCCCGGTTTAGATCGTCCAGAATAAACACCAATGAGTTCATTGGCTAGTAAAGACCTAAACTGTAGATGTGTCATAGGTTTAACTTTTTTATTTAAATTTGCTTGTTTGAGGGTGGTCTTGTACAATATATATGAGTTTGTAATTGCAACTTCTAAACAGTAGTAAAATATTTTAATCCACCATCTTCTGCTTTTCCAGGAAATATTGTAATTTGATATAAGTTGATCTAAATAGTCAACACCGCCCATGTACTTGTTGTAGTCTACCACTGATTCAGGGCAATCAACAGACAATCTCTCACCTGTTTTTTGTGTCCTCAGTACCTTCGTGATTTGTAACGGATTATGCATAGTACTCACAACATTAACCGATTTCTTTCCTCTATCTTTCCACTTTGATACTGATATATTTCCATCTGTAACTCCGTCCCATTGTCCCTTTACTAGGTCCTTGTCAGATTTTAGAATATGTTTGGGAAAATATTTTCTATCAGTTCTAGTAGTGGCACAACTAAAATTATTATTTTCCAGAAGCCTCTCAGCTAATGTCACGGATGAGAAAAAATTGTCAAAAAAAAAGCAGTATCCACGTCCCGAATAAAATGAAGACGCCTTTTCAACCACTTTTTCACCAAGACTCTTACTCGTGTCAGATTTTGGATCAGCTCCTTCATATATAGACATGCCTAAACAATATCTTGTTACCGAACAGGTAATAACCCACATTTTAAACCCCCTTTTAATTGGTTTCATTGGCATGTACTGTTTTAATGTACTGCGACCTTTAAATTTTATCATAGATTCATCTATGGAAAAAAACCTTGAAGGATTAAATAATAGCTGACACCGTTTAGTAAGATACTCAATAAAAGGTCTGATTTTATATATTTTGTCATAGTCCCTTTCCCCTCTTTTTGGCATAGTTACATTATTATTTAAATGTAGGAGGCGTGTAATTTTCAAAAAACGTTTTAACGTAAAGACTCTTTTAATTCTAGGTACCTCAAAATTTTCGTCATTGCTCCAGTACAGCCTCATTGTTGGTAGCTTATGCAATCCCATAACAATAAGGACACCTATGTATGCTTTAATTTCCTCAATGGTAAGATCAAGTCTTTGTCCACACTGGACGCCATATAAGTTTGACTCCTCTACAACATACCCAAGAAACAAATCTGTTATTACGTTTTGAAATACACTAAGTGGGCTTTGGATATTAAATTTTGCTAACTTAGTTATACCAAAAGGTTCATTGAATGAATACTTCACATACTTTTGAGGAGTTTGAGAGTTTCGTTTCCATTTATAAGTCTTCACAGTCGGTTTCGCAATCACCTCCTCCTCCACCTCTTCTACCTCCTCCTCCTCTTCTTCTGTAGAATAATCTTCATCAACTTCTCTGGCTGTAGGAGTTTCTTCGGAGACCGTTTGCATGGTTGATGTTGTAGTTTCTAAAATATCTTCATCATCGGAATTATTTGCCATATCATCTTCAATATCATTTAGAAGATATTCAACTTCATCCGGGTTGTTCAAGTTAAAAACTTTTTTACGTTCCATCTAAAAAATATATATTATGTCAAAAACTACAGTAATAACTTATTAATAGTTGTAACTGTTATATTAATGCATTATATTGGCTTATTTATTGAAAAGAACACAAAACCCATATTTGTAGTGGACGGTGGTACATATATGTACCACATTATTGCGTATTGCAAATGGACAGTGGTACAAACATGTACCACTTTTTCAAAGTCACATATTATCTTTTCCAGACTAGATACAAATACAATCATGGCATGGTTTGACTGATTACTTGTCTAAATGTAATATTTCAAAATATTATGTGTCAAACTAAAACGACTTCTAAGATATTTGAGTTTTGTTACATTGGTAAATATAACCTAAAAACCAGTTTTTCGATTTTTTTACGATTTTTTAATATCTGTACTCATATTGTGTAAATAGGGTTATACAGTTATAAAGTAAATATTAGGATTTTAATTAAAACTTACCTTAATCGCACAAAAACTCACTGAAACTTAAAAAGAACAGTACCAAATCGCCTTATTTGTTGTACACGCTTACTGGTATACATATGTACCACTTTGTGACGTCATTTGACAATTCAGCCAACTATTTGGCGCCAATCAGTCTGAGAGGTAGAAGAGGCGTAGTTGCCACTTAGATGTATATTTCTACAATGCTAGGTATTTTATGAAATCAAGTGGTCTGTATAAAGAGTAAATGTAAGTGGTACATATATGTACCATTAACCGTTAAGGGTTAAATATTTTATGCGCTCTCTTTTTTTCAATTATTAATATCCCAAGTTGAGTGCTATTCCATTTGAGAAAATTTGAGATTCTGAATTTTTTCACTGGTACAAACATGTCAATTGTAGAGTAAATTATTTCGTAAAACATCTGAAGAACCTGACCAAATCTCAATTTCCCTCCAATTGTCACTGGCCAAAAATTTGTTGATTTCAAAATAATTTGCATTTTTAAAATCATAATACAACTCTTCACATTGAAGTTGCTGCTCTTTATTGAATTCTAAATGGCAGGTAATTGCTGTGTACACTGTTTGGCAACAGTAAATCCAATGGTTCAGAGATACAAACATCTTTCATTGATGAAAAAGTTAAGTCGAGTAATTTCAACTATTAGTTATGGTATTTATTTGATGGAAACCATAATAACCAAAAGAGTTTTGTAATGTAATTGCGGGCGAGTTTGCTGAACATTTAAACCAAAATCATCATTAAACCATTCAGCCTCAGGCAAATTATAATCCCCAAACAAAATAAATTCACAGTCCTTGTTATTATCAAAAACATGATCAACATCTTGAGTGCGTTGTTCATAGATCTCAACAGTTGAGGATGGTGTTATATAGACTCCCCCATTATTATTTTATGGTTTTTTACATAAAGAATGAGAGAAATCTGCTCGACTATATTCATTTGAAATTCAACTTTTTTAGCATTTATCTCAGACTTTATGGCAATTAAAATAGCTTCTACCATTTCTGTTCAGTGTTTGTTTCATCCCTATCAAATCTGAATATATTATAACCATTCAAACCTAATTCCTCATTACAAAAATCTTTGTTCAGCCATGATTCTACAAGGATAATATCATAATTGGACCCTAAAATCGAATTTTCCAATTCACTAAGTTTAGTCCTGAGACCACCAACATTTTGGTAATAAAGATTAATTTCACCATCATCACTGAGAACATTATTTACTCTACGTTTTTTGTTACTCGAGGAGTACCACCAATGTATCGGATGAATACATCTTCTCCATTATTTCTTCTTTATTGCATCACCTTTTGAACTTTTTTCAAGAGAGCCACTTAACGCTGAGTTAAATCTGCTGTTGTAAATACCTTTTTTCTTTACCTAGACTCCTTTTGTTCTTGATGACCTTCATAGCATCCTCGGGATTGGAGAATACATCTTTCAGGCCGCGTGATCCATTTTTTATTATTTTTTCCAATTCTTCTTCCTATCTCTCTCAAGTCTTCATTAGTTATTTCTCTAACAATTGCTTTCACTTCTGTCAGATCAGCATCCTGTGAGCTTCCATTTTCAAGTAGATTATACACCATGACATTGTTTTAGGGCGCGCAACTATTGCTTTGTCGAATATGTTGTCGCTAAAATAAATTTCCGTTGAGAATGATGAACGTTTATAATAAATCAATCAAAAAACCAGACGGGGTAAATACGTATATTGACTTAGAAGGATTAAAATTAAAATATGTATATATGAACGTCGTCGTTGTTGAATTGAATTGATGATTCGTTGTTAATTCAATATTCTTTTTTTTTTGTTTCTACGATACGGCGACCCATTTGTTACTGTCTACTAGCTGGCAATATTGCCTAAAAGCGGCAACTTAAGCTATAAGGTCCAAATTCACTTAAATAGTATGCTGAGATTGCTGTGTTAAAGAAAAAAAAAACACAAAAAATTAATCAAATAAAGAAAAATTTATTATACGTACGAAAATGGAACATACGTAACAAGACCAATTAACAAAATATAAAATAGAAAACTAAAAACAAATTCCACTTTTTATTACTTGGAACGGTATTATCTTAATATTCTTAATCCGATTCTGCTTCCGACTCCGATGTGTAGGAGCGGGAGCATGATGACGGAGATGTAGAAGAATTGGTGTCACTGTCAACACTGTTAACTGCTTCGATATCGCCAATAACTTCTTCCGTTCTAGACGTAGATGGAGTATCTATATTTTTAACTGACGTTAATTCAATGTTACCAGTTCTGTTTTTGGACAACTTGGCCTTCTTGGAGGTAGGTGCCTTCGATCTGTGCATAAGTTTCCAATTATGGGCAATATAACATAATTTTCTCGCTCTGTTAGTATTTAATTTATGTCGTTTCTTATTGTGAACAAATGAAAATGTGGAAAAGGACCTTTCCACAAGGGGAAGATGTTGAAGGCACACTTAAAATTGTTATTGCAACTGTTCCTAAGTCAGTATTTGGATAAAAGGTTTTCCACCATAATAGAGCACTTTTCATCTTCAACAGCTTTCCAAACAAATTCTTTTCCCCAAAGTCCTTCTCGAGATCTATAGATAGCAAGTTCTGCCATAACAATAATATTCATATTTTGTCCTATTTGACATATTGCCTCGCAACCATCAATTTGTTCTTGCGCTGACAGTATTAATCCTTGACTTCTAGGATCCAACAAGCAAGCTTCCAAATGAATAGGCTTTAAAGCATGTAGTTTTCTATCTTCGAATTTTTCCTTAATTGATTCTGATTCTGCAGAAGGCAAGGTCAAAAGTAAAAATTTTTTTTCTATTTGTGAAAACGCCGACCAAATTAAGTGAATGCTATTGTAGTCACCCTCCAAATATGTTATCCAATGCACAACTGGTAGCAAAAGACTGCGAAAGTTCTCTATATGTAACCACTAAACTATTTAGACACTCTAAATAACTTCCCCAGCGGGCAGATGCAAAGAAGATTGAATGTTTTATTCACAGTTTAGTTGTTTAAATTCAGCTGATAACAGTTGAGAACTTCTTATTGTTTTTATGATTTCTACACAGTTACTAAATATTTTGTTAGCAGTTTCACACTTGAGAATATCACTAATTATCAAGTGGAGAGTATGAGCCATACAACCTAACCATATTATGTGAGGATACTTTTCATTTAGAAGCCTTCCACATTTAACCATATTTGAAGCATTGTCAGAAATAACAACTAGAAATTTTTCAGGCCCTAATTTTTCTATAATCTGAACTATCTCGGCTAGTAGATATTCAGATGTATGTCTGTTTCTTTTAGTTTCAACAAAGGAATAAAAATATGGATTGGTTGTGTACACAACGAAATTTAATATCCCTTCATTTCTTATGTTAGACCATCCATCTAATGCTAAATTTAGCATTACTGAAGATTCTATGTTTTCTTCTACTTGTTCTTTAACCAACGATAATTCTTTTTCCAAAAGACTGGTCGACAAAACTTTTCTTGTTGGTAAGTGGTATGCAGGTCGTTATTTGCGAAATAATTCCTCCCATAATGGATGTTCCAAAAGTGACAAAGGCGCACCTGTTACATAGACTGCCCATGCCAATAGTGTGTCAGTTTCCATCTGAAACAATCAGAACAAAATTATTAGTAGCACCTACATTGTTTTACAGATGCCAAATAATAAGGCATACACAAACGATAAATATACAGTATCCGGTATAATTTGATAAATACCTGTTCTTTAGTATCCATTGAGTCAAAAAAATTTGAAACAGTTTTTGGCTTCTTCTTCATCGACTTTGTAGACTTAGGCATGTATATGGAAGCGGAACTTAAGAAACTGTTACCTTCCTCTACATTTTCATTGATTTCCATATCAAGGTCGACACTCTCTGGTTCATGTTCTGAACATCCAATATTGACACTTGAGGAACAGCTACAAACCAATATGGGTACAGTTGATCCACCTGAATTCGAGCTTGATTTCTCTAAGAGTTTCTTCTTCAGGATAACAGGACACTTTTTACAATTCTTTATATTTTTTTGAAACATGGTAGCATTTTTCTTGGTGTAAATTTTGGCACAGTATTTACATTCGTACACAGTCTTACTATTTTTTGAGGTCTTTTCTAAAAAAAACTTCCATGCATCACTTTTCCGCTTCATTATTTAGTTTGATTATAACGTCTTACGAAGTTCCACAAAACCAACAGTCAACAGTTGAAGCGAAACAACTCGACTACTCCACAGTTGACCGATTTAGATATGCCGATGGCATCCCCTCCCCTGGTCCCTGATTGGTGCGCGATATACTCACACCATGTGGTCACGCTTCCACGTCATTCGAATCCAGCGAATAAAATGCAGGCGGCAATATTGCCAATAATGTTGCCATTGGTCCTGGGAATATTTTCAACATGGGAATATTGCCGATGACCCATTGCTACTCTCCAAGTATTTTGCCGCAGTTCCGGCGTCGATCAACACACACTTGAAAACGCACTCAAACATCTCGTCTGATAGATGCTTGTCAGATATCTGTCATCTACCTTCTTTGCCATTTAAAAACGTTCTCGGGATTGATAGAAACGAACGCAACTAATATGTGAGTTTTATGATGTTAGGTTAAAAGACCGAGAAGTCAAACATGTTTTAATTTTCCGCCCAACCTATCTAATATGCGAGAAAAGTATGGTCTACCCACAAAAGTTGAAATTTTGAAAAAAAAATTTGAGTTACTCCTGCGGCAATGTAGGAACTCTGGTCCATATATTGTTGGATTGTCACATAAACGCCGTTGAAATCAATAACTTATATAGTAGCTTAATTAAACATGAAATACCTCTCCCAACAGACCTCAACTGCATGTTATTTTCTGAAAATAGTAACATATTGTACATACTCTATTTACATATCAAAAAGTGTAAAATAAATTTGTAGCTATACTAACAAAATATTGTAAGCAATCTCATTATCAAGATAGAAGAAAGAAAAAAGATGAAAGAAAAAGGAAAACAGAAAAAGTAAAAACAAATTGTAAAATATAATCCCAAATAATTTAACAAAATCAGCCTGGCTAATTGGCAATCGCCAAAGCCATAATCCTAGTTAAAAAAACCCACAAAAAAGTTGAAATTTTGAAAAAAAATTTGAGTTATTTTTACGTTTTTCATCAAGAACAACACGAAAAAATGGTTTTTAGAAAAAAGTGTGTATGTCGTCATCGTCGTTGTCGTC
Source organism: Galeruca laticollis (assembly GCA_963921935.1). NCBI lineage: Eukaryota > Metazoa > Arthropoda > Insecta > Coleoptera > Chrysomelidae > Galeruca > Galeruca laticollis. The sequence goes on from OY998181.1 coordinate 145,467,646, forward strand.
GGCCACTTTCCGTTACATGTCTTGTTAGCACAATACAGCCTCCGGAGTGTAACAACTCACCAATTTTATGTTTGAATATTGTTCAGGACATCTCACAGATGAACCCTATTGATTTTCAGCTCACAATAGCCAGTACAACGGATGCTATGGTCCTTGAAGTACGACATTTTTGTCTTTTTTTTGAGAAATTTCAGTTTGTTAGCACGATACAGCCTCCGGAGTGCAAAAAGTCACCATTTTCATGATTGAATATCATTCAGAACATCTCACAGATGAACCCTATTGATTTTCAGCTCACCACAGCCAGTACTACAGGTGCTATAGTACTTTTAGTACAACATTTTTGTCATTTTTGGAGAAATTTCAGTGTGTTAGCACGATACAGCCTCCGGAGTATATACCAGTGACCAATTTTATGATTGGATACTATTCAGGGCGTTTCAAAGATGAACCCTATTGAGATTCAGCTCACTAAAGCCAGTACAATGAGTTCCATACTTGAGATACCAAATTTTTGTTATTTTTGGAGAAATTTCAGTTTGTGAGCAAGATACAGCCTCCTGTGTGTATATAAGTGACCCATTTTATGATTGAATATTGTTCACAGCATCTTATAGATGAACCTTATTTATTTTTAGCTCACCAGAGCTAGTAGAACGGATGCTATGGTACCTGAAGTGCCACATTTTTGTCCTTTTTGGAGAAATTTTGAGTTTAGTACAACCTCAAGTGTATACAAGTGGCCAATTTTATAATTGGATATTTTTCAAGGTGTCTCACAGATGTACCCTATTTATTTTCAGCTGACTATAGTGAGTACAGCGGGTCCTATAAATACAGATATACTGCATTTTTGGTTACTTTTGGAGATATTTCGGTTTGTTAACACGATACATCCCCCGAAGTGTATACAAGTGACAATTTTATGGTAGAATATTAATCAGGGCATCTCAAAGATGCGGAAAAGTTAGTTTTAATCTTTAAAACCGTTTATTTTTATAATGTGTGTGGTCGCCACACTGACGAAATCGGTCTCTTCTCATGGAGTTACTGACCATAGAGCTGCTCACATATCTCTTGGAATCCCAGTAGAAATCTCGTCCTGGCAATTCATTATAACCTGTAACAATAAGAATTTCAACAATACATTTTATTTCCTCTTTGGAAATGTTTGCATGCGCTTCTTTACAGAAAAGGGAATACTTATTGGATTCTTCGATAAGCAGTCCGATTACTTCTATGTTTCAAATATTTCCACATAATCCATATTTTCATATTTGCTCCAATTCGATTCATAAAAGGATCTTGTTCTCCCTGGAAGTCACAGTTTACCCATGTCCTGGACGACGAAAAACCTGATCTGAATCAGAATCATTATCAGGACGCATTAGAATTTCCTCCGATTCGTCGTTACCATTGGCATCGGTTAGGGTAGATGGACGAACTAACTCAGCTTTTGGCAATAATTGCCGTCCACTAAGGTTATCCAGTAATCCACCACCATCTTCTAGGTCTGTTAATATATTTGCATCAGGTTGTTCAATATATATTTCTTGGACATTAATATAATCTTTATAGGCCATCTGAATTGCCTCTTCTGAGTAAATCCACGTCTAAAAACAAGAAATACACAATTTAGGAAATTTACAATATTTTATATACCGTAGACGGCTAGCGTTACAAAAAGGTAACACCTGCTTTTATGGCATTATACACAAAAAAGTATACAACATTTTGTTAAAATCATAGTATAACATGCACAGCTGACTCTTTTATTTGTGCAATTTCATAATATATTAGAGCTTAACCTAAGAAACAAAAAATACGCATAACTTACTCTAGACGAAAGTCCATTTCTTGGCACTTCATATTTTAAAGTTAGGTTCAGCAGATGATTTCTGAAAATCGGTAGTACTAATTTGTAACCACGCGTCACTATGCTCGTTCGTTGGCATTCAACAACAGACTGACCGCGGCTAGTTTCATTCCTTGAAATAATGTCACATTGTTGCATTAGTTCTTCAGCGTTACATATAAATATTGTTAGCCGTTGATGGGTTAATATAAATATATGATCAATGTTATTGTTATCTCCTGACAAAAAAGTATATCAGCTGTACATATGATATTCACTTACTTTACATGCAACAGCTTCACTGAGACATTACACCAATATGGATCGGCAACCATGTAGGTATTACGTATTTTGTTTGGTTGAATTTTACCACAAGCAAGTTCGAGGAAATTTATGTTTTTTCTATAAATTGTAAAAGAATTTGAGTGCTCCATATAATCATAGTCGTTTTTCAGATTTGCATTAACGTACTTCTCTTCGGAGTTTGAAGCACCGTTAGATAATAAATTAATTGGAAACGAAACTTTGATGGACTTATGGATGCTTAGTAGATTGGCCACTGCCATTACTGATGCAAATCGTAACTTCACCTCTTATGAATTCGGTCATGTTACCACAGCAATTTATAATGTTTGGCTGTACGAGCTCTGTGATGTTTATTTGGTAAGTATTTGCTTAAAAAACTGTACAGATAGATACTAACAGTTTTATTATTTATTTATTTTATGTTGATATAGAAAAAGGAACTAGAAGTTTCTATTCAATTAGGTTTTATACCCACGACAATGATAAGTGCCATTCTTAATTTTTCATATGTACTGTTGTTGATGTGTGATTGTTACATTCTTAATTTTTGTATACTGTTGTTGCACTTTCTAAATATAAATCGTCAAAGACATTTTTTAATGGTTTTATTTATTATTTTCCGTGGTAACACGGTGGTCCTTCGAAATTTATAGGTACTTGAAGGTCAGTATCATTTAAAAACTCTTAGGATTTCCTTTGGCAGCCAGCTGCAGTCCATTGAAAACTTAGTAATGCCAAAGGAGTTTTATCCACACATTGTTCAATATTTTAGGTTTATTTCGGTCTGTTTATATCGCTTCTACAGCTGGGTTGTACTTTGCTTTATTTATGTTCTTCATTTAAGTTCCCAGCATTGCAAGTTGCATAAGTATCACTCTTTGGGTATCCAAAAGATAAATTAAATTATGTGACAAAGATTTTATTGTATGCACACTTCTTGATTTAATATTTGTCAGTTAAATTTTCTTCTTCAAATATTTTCAGATATAGATTATGCATCTTGGTCTCATTGAAAAGGAGAGAAAGATATAGCTTGTGCATATTTTTATTACGGGAGTAATGAGACTGTTCGGCAGGAAAACTTGAAATGTGTGCCTTAATATGATTCGCAACTACTTCATCCATTTTGTGAGGTCGATTCTGATGCTTCCCTCTGCAGTCGGGATTTGGAACAGAAATATCGCTTTTATTATATTTTTTTCCAGTTTATTTGGCACAACCCGCACAATACCAACTTGCTTTGAAACTCCTGCAAATTTAACAAGATACTGGTACGATGCTGATTTATGGGTTTTGGCATCGCAGCGTTTGTCTTGAGAAACGCTTACTAACAATGCTGTTAAAAAGTAAAGCATTCTTGCCATTAACATGTAAGGAGTAATAGCTATGTAAAATAACCTGCCTGTTGTTTATTGCAAATTTAGTGAAGCACTGAAGCCTATATTTATCATGACATAATGTTCCTTCTTGGATAATTTTTTAATGACTTTATTTTTATACGATATGTATTCTTCTCCCTTTTCTCTTCCAATGGCTGCACATTTTTTTCCAAGTCCTTTCATTTTTGGATCGTTTTTTGATTTGTTGTCCTTAGTAAGGAATATTTTTTGCTTTCTCGAAGTATTACGTTCTTGGGATTCTACGTTATCCTGGTTTCCACTGGTAGATGGATGAGCAATGTCAAGATTATGTTGATAAACACTGTCCGCATTTTCTTGGGATTTAACATTATTTTCCTGTATTCTACTGGTAAACGGATGAGAAAGTTCTAGGCCTCGTCTGATAAGTTCTGTCACCGATCTCACTAGAGCTTGGAAAAGTGAAAGAGCTTTCCGGTATGAAAATTTCATCACTTCCTGAAGAAGAATGTCTTGCAAAGGATGTTTGGGAGGACTTACTACTTGAAATCGGGAATCTACTATTATATATGGATCTCCACCATCTAGAGGACTGGATGTATGAGTTTTAATGATGTGATTACCTGACCGTAGTCATGACTGTGGTCATGACAAAAATGACCGTCACGTCACATTGGGTGGTCATGGTCATTTTCAAAATTTTATAAGAAAAAATAAGTAACGGTCATTGGCTTAAATGACGTTATAAATGACAGGTCATTTTCGTAACTGACAGTCACAGACTTGTCATAACTTGCGAACACCGATACCTCCCTCCCTCTCCCATCACTGTGCTGTAGGGATTCAGTTCAGTGTGTTTGTAGGCACCCACTGGCGCAGCTATTAAAATGAAGCCCACAGGTGTCGTGTTTTCCTATTTTGCCATTAAGGTAGACGGTACGTGTAAAATGAAATCGTATGAATGCAAATTTTGTAAAAAGACTTATGCTCTACATGCAACGCGAATGGCGAACCATTTAGTGAATGAATGCAAAAAGTGTCTATATATAATCAAAAAGGAAGTTAATTCCAAGTTAAAACCTAAGAAAAGTGATAAATTTAGAAAAACTAAAGAAACTACATCGTCGGCGTTCCAAAGTGACAATACCACATCAACATCAAGATAAACTGAATGTGAAACAGTAACAGAAGATATAGTGCTATCGCTACACCAAGAACAGAATATCCTTCTCCTACTTTAACTGTTTTATCTAGATGTCCTACAGAGATAACAGGAAATCTATCGTCTTCAACCATTACTACCGTCCTTTTATATTCGTCGTTGTAGGTGTAAGTTGTGTTCGCTTTATCTGTTGTCTCACTGCAATAATCATTGAATGCATATTTTTTTTAATTTGCTGCGTTGTGAAGTCAGGTAATGGAAAATTTTGTGAAATATCCACTAGTACTGTATCTGAATCTGGCAGGCTACTTATTAATGAATCAAAAACATGTGTACAATTACTTGTATTAGCAATACTTTCGGAAAAAGATGTCTCCATTAAAAACTGTCTTGCCGTATAAGCTTTTATCTGAAACATAAATTTTTTTATTCTTTCCCAAAATTTCAAAACTATGTATGTACAATAATTTTTCACCTCTTCAGAATTTTTGTTCGATACAGTATCCTCTGGAAGAGCTTCGGGTCGACACTGGAAAACAACATGATTTAAAGGAAATATTCTTGTCTGAACTAACATTTTTTTTAATACTAACACAGTAGGATTACTACTTCACAAAAAAGTGTTTATTTGTCTCCTCTACACTTGTTTCTCAAAGCAAGTTATCAAAATCAAATCAATAATAATGTTTTTCTACAACCACTCTATGCTACCAACTGCCATTTGCCAAAGGCGTTGAAACAGCCGACTTGTTGATAAAATATGACAGGCAACGGGGTAATTTATTTTTTATTTTCTGGTAGGACTGATTTTCATTCCTAAAAATATTTTTTCGTTTAAGCTTATTCCCGGTAATCGGCCAACATGGTTAAGGTTAAAAATAAAAAGATTTTTTGTATTGTTTACATTCTCTTCTCATTCATTTTATTTTCTCCACTACGTTTCGGCGTATTGCCATTTTCAAGTATTTCTTTTTTTTTTTCCTCTACAATGAATAATGTGTTATTTAATTATAATACATTTAACAATAAGAGACAAGACAAAATTAATTTAAAACAATGAGCTATTAAAACTTACACATTATAAATCTACTGTCGACTGTGGACATTGCGTTCTAAAATATTTTAAAATCAAATAAAGTTACTCGAACCTGTCTGATTTATAAAATCATCAACAAAACATACAAATAATATTCATAAGTGGGTAAGATGCAAAACACCTACAGCTACTCTATTAAATGGTTGTATATTTTTGGGAGACTTTGAAGGTCCGTCTTATAGTTCATTGAATTTTTGTTCTTTTTTATAAAAGATACCTTGATGACTGCCTTCTATGCATACCAGCATCCAAGTTAGATTATACACTTAATTAAAAAATGTAACAACTTCCACCCTAGAATACAATTTACTTTTGAGAAATTGGTAAGTCAAATTTAAAATTATACTAACTGTGTACTGACTTTTTTGTAGTTTGGTCAAATTATTAGCATTTCCAGCCCACATCTATGATACTAGCTATATAATTTATTATATGTTATTTCATATTGCATATGAGTATTCAATGGTGATACCTCTCCGTATGAATCTGAGATAGGGAGCACATTTGGGGTTGAATACTAAATTGTTACCATCAGAGTTTCATATATAAGGTGTGCGAAATATTAGGTCGCGCCGATTTTTTTCACACTAACAAATTTCATTTTATTCTGCCTTTCATTCTCGTTAATGTAACAAGTTTTCTCTCGATCCTATCATTGGGTATTTACAGTCACAATTATTCCTTACGCTTTTGTCAATTGGACCATGATATATAATAGCGAATTAAGCGACAAAATTTTAAAAATCGAGTTAATGGCGCCATCTCTTAGAGAAGGTTAAAAAATCTAGGCTTGAAAACTGTTTGCCCGATAAAATATTTTCTTCTTTATTTTCAAGGGTACCTGAATTAAGCGACATGTTTAGAACTCATTTAGGCAAAATGCAAATTTAGGATACGTAATAAAGAATTATTCGACATATTGATATTACATAATTTATTTGCATCTAAATCCTTTTTTTGTAACATAGACAGACTCAAGAGCCAGGAATGGCGCTTAATCTTCTTTGCATTATTCCTCGTCAACTTCTTAGTTTTGTAATAGCGAATCAAACGACAACCCGGTCGCTTGTTTCGTATCAGTCTTACGCGAAACTCCCGCTTCAACCCATCGGAGAGGTGGTTAATTCGTTATTCGTGCAGTCGTTACAAAGTTAGACACCCAGGTGAATTTTTAAAAGAAAAACATTGTTAAGTGATTTTGTTTAGTTGCAATGGATAAGAAGATTAATCTTGTACAGGGTGAGTCATTTTCGTTGGTTTTATACGGCGTCACGAGCTCGGTGTCCAATTTAGGATTATAAATCGAGCTTGTGACACCCTTTATTACTTTTTTTCTATGCATCAAAGTTCTCCTTGTAGTCATAATACCAACCAAAATGACTAAGTCTGTACTTTTTCTTAATGCTATAGCAGGTTGGGAATAAGTAATTCCAAACGTGTTATAGACTATATTTTTTTTTCGCGTGTTCAGTTTATTTTTAGAAATTTTTTCCAGTGTGTATTTCCTGACTGTATTAATTAAATTTTCGTTTAAGCTTATTCCCGGTAATCGGCCAACATGGTTAAGGTTAAAAATAAAAAGATTTTTTGTATTGTTTACATTCTCTTCTCATTCATTTTATTTTCTCCACTACGTTTCGGCCTATTGCCATTTTCAAGTATTTCTTTTTTTTCCTCTACAATGAATAATGTGTTATTTAATTATAATACATTTAACAATAAGAGACAAGACAAAATTAATTTAAAACAATGAGCTATTAAAACTTACACATTATAAATCTACTGTCGACTGTGGACATTGCGTTCTAAAATATTTTAAAATCAAATAAAGTTACTCGAACCTGTCTGACTTATAAAATCATCAACAAAACATACAAATAATATTCATAGGCGGGTAAGATGCAAAACACCTACAGCTACTCTATTAAATGGTTGTATATTTTTGGGAGACTTTGAAGGTCCGTCTTATAGTTAATTGAATTTTTGTTCTTTTTGATACAAATCATTTCTTTGATTTCACGTTTGAATCTGTTTTCTTCTTTGTCTAAAATTTTAATGTTTTCAAAATCAAAACTATGGTGGTTTTCGAATGCGTGTTTTGAAAGGGCTGTGGAATGTTCATTGTTGGTTTTTATGTTATATTGGTGATTGTAAATTCTGTTATGTAGGTATTGAGATGTTTGACCCACGTATTCACCATGGCAATCTTTACATTTGACATTATACACTACATTACTTTGTTTCAATTTTTCAGTTTTCGGTTTAAGTTTTGTGAAAAAAGTCTTGGTATAATTATTAGGTTTGTGCGCTACATTTATATTATTTTTACTCAACAGCCCCTGAATTTTTTCTGATGCACCTTGTATGTATGGTAAACTGATATATGTTTTGGTTGAGATATTATTACTAGAGTTATTACTACTCCTATTGTTTGTGTCCCTTGCATTATTATTGTTATACATTTTATGTATTCGTTTTTTTATTATAGGATTGTAAAAACTTTCTGGATATTCATTACTTTGTAAAACTTCTTTAATCTTCTTCAAATTATCAGGTCTGTTAGTATGATGTGAGAGTTTTAGGGCCCTGTCTGTAAGGTTATTAACAACACTTCTTTTGTATGTGATTGGTACATTAGAATTAAAATTTAAATATCTTTCAGACCACACATGTTTGGTAAACCAATTTGTCTCAATTTTACCGGTATTATCATATTTAATTGTTATATCCAAAAAGTTTATTAATTTTTCGTTATATTTCTCAAAAGTAAATTGTATTCTAGGGTGGAAGTTGTTAAATTTTTTAAGTGTATAATCTAACTTGGATGCTGGTATGCATGGAAGGCAGTCATCAACGTATCTTTTATAAAAAAGAACAAAGATTCAATTAACTATAAGTCTCCCAAAAATATACAACCATTTAATAGAGTAGCTGTAGGTGTTTTGCATCTTACCCGCCTATGAATATTATTTGTATGTTTTGTTGATGATTTTATAAATCAGACAGGTTCGAGTAACTTTATTCGATTTTGAAATATTTTAGAACGCAATGTCCACAGTCGACAGTAGATTTATAATGTGTAAGTTTTAATAGCTCATTGTTTTAAATTAATTTTGTCTTGTCTCTTATTGTTAAATGTATTATAATTAAATAACACATTATTCATTGTAGAGGAAAAAAAAAGAAATACTTGAAAATGGCAATACGCCGAAACGTAGTGGAGAAAATGAAATGAATGAGAAGAGAATGTAAACAATACAAAAAATCTTTTTTCCGCAAATCGCTAGGAAATTTTGACATTCCTGTCAAAATTTCTTGAAGAAAAAGTCAGGACTTCCTTACTGTAAGGAAATGTCATTTCCTTACTGTAAGGAAATGATATTTCCGTACAGTTGTTAGTGTTCTACATAAATGATTGAAAACACATTGCTTATAAGGAATTAATTTATATTTTGAAAACATCAAGTCATTGCTGAATACATTTTTAAGATCAATTTGTTATATTTACAGTAATTTGACAGTTAGTACAATTATTGAACATTGGAGGAACACTCTTAGAACTATGAGAAACATTTTGGACAACATGCAGGGTGGTAGGGTCATTTTGTTAAATATTTTGTACTGTGAAAATTTTATTTGCCACCTCAACCTTATTGTTAAGCGATTCTTCGATATATCCTTCAGCAACGTTTGATGACTTCCATCCGCCATGCCTCTTTAAACTAGTTATGTCGGCACCAGAGTCAACCAATATTGTTGCAGAAGACCGACGAAAGCAGTGACCAGTATATTCTGTCGGAATCACCAAGTTCAAATAAGTAGCAACTATTTTGGGCATTTTTCTAAATTGATGAATTCCTACCACTTGTCTACAACCCTTTCCGCTTTGATATTTAAAGAAAAATCGGTCACTGTTCATATTTTCTGGTCTTAACGAAACATACTTTCGATAAACATTCAAGTAGATCTGATTAATTACAAATGATCTTGGTTTGTTGGTTTTCGAATCAAGTATGCTGATTAAAAGCTTAGATTCTAAGTCTTCTATATCGTGTACAGTCATTCGGACTAACTCATCCATTCTACAGGCCCCAGAAATACCAAATATTACAGCCACCTAAAAAATAAATAAAGGTATAATCTAAATAGAAATTAAAACCTTGTAAATTACCTTAATCATTAAATTTTCTTTATCTGGAGCTTCCTGGATAAATTTTTCAATTTCTTCCTTCGTTAAAATCTTAGATTTCTTTGCCCTATATTCTTGAGCTTGCCGTTTCAATAAAGAACGAAGTTTTGAGTATGTAGATATATCTACATTGTGTTTAAGTGCAAGGGTTGACTTCAGCATTGAATAATTGGCCCATAATGTTGAAGATTTCATCTTTAAACAAAGGTCTAGGAAGTATGCCATTACAACATTTTCTGAGAAAGAACTCGTATTTTTACTCATGCGATAATCCATAAAACGTCTGTATGCATTTTCGTACTTTTCTCTTGATTTCTTTGGCAATAATTCTAATGAAGCAGTATTCACTGCCTCAACCAGCTCTGGAGGAGTCCCAGGAATGGAAATTTCATCATCACTTATCATTTTACTTTCGAGAACACCAGCAATTAAATTTATAAGCGTCAAGTTTGACAATTCAACCTCAATACGTTTCCATAGTAACCCAAGTAATTTTATTAGGAATTTCAAAGCACCATTTATTTGGGAATGAAATTATCGCGTTTTTTTTTAAATCAATCAATATCTGTCGAATTTTAAACGATTTGCGGAAAAATAGTATGTTTACCTCGTAGGAAAAGCCACATTCCTGGACTCTGTGTTGCTAAGTCTCGGCTTGCGCCTCGACTTAGCAATCTTCACAGTCGTCCAGGAATGTTAAGCTTTTCCTACCCGGTAAACAATGTACTATTATTTTTAACCTTAACCATGTTGGCCGATTACCGGGAATAAGCTTAAACGAAAATTTAAATAATACGGTCAGGAAATACACACTGGAAAAAATTCCTAAAAATAAACTGAACACACGAAAAAAAATATAGTCTATAACACGTTTGGTTGGTATTATGACTACAAGGAGAACTTTGATGCATAGAAAAAAAGTAATAAAGGGTGTCACAAGCTCGATTTATGATCCTAAATTGGACACCGAGCACGTGACGCCGTATAAAACCAACGAAAATGACTCACCCTGTACAAGATTAATCTTCTTATCCATTGCAACTAAACAAAATCACTTAACAATGTTTTTCTTTTAAAAATTCACCTGGGTGTCTAACTTTGTAACGACTGCACGAATAACGAATTAACCACCTCTCCGATGGGTTGAAGCGGGAGTTTCGCGTAAGACTGATACGAAACAAGCGACCGGGATGTCGCTTGATTCGCTATTACAAAACTAAGAAGTTGACGAGGAATAATGCAAAGAAGATTAAGCGCCATTCCTGGCTGTTGAATCTGTCTATGTTACAAAAAAAGGATTTAGATGCAAATAAATTATGTAATATTGATATGTCGAATAATTCTTTATTACCCTTGAAAATAAAGAAGAAAATATTTTATCGGGCAATAAGTTTTCAAGCATAGATTTTTTAACCTTCTCTAAGAGATGGCGCCATTAAATCGATTTTTAAAATTTTGTCGCTTAATTCGCTATTATATATCATGGTCCAATTGACAAAAGCGTAAGGAATAATTGTGACTGTAAATACCCAATGATAGGATCGAGAGAAAACTTGTTACATTAACGAGAATGAAAGGCAGAATAAAATGAAATTTGTTAGTTTGAAAATAATCGCCGCAACCTAAATAGTTTCGGGCACCCAATATATGAACTTTGAAATTAGCAATTTAATATTCAACCTCAAATGTGCTCCCTATTCCTGATTCATACGGAGAGGTGTCCCCATTAAATACTCGTATGCGATATGAAATAACATAGATTAAAATTATATAGATAGTATCATAGATGCGGGCTGGAAATGCTAATAATTTTTCCAAACTACAAAAAAGTCAGTACACAGTTACTATAATTTTAAATTTGAATTACCAATTTTCAGACTGGGCGTTCACAAAAACGCCAACGGTCACGACTCGCGGTTCGAACGAAAAAAAACCTTCAGAGTGCGTACAATAGACGCTCCCTTGTAATTTTCTTTCCGCCCCCTCGAAAAAAATTACACTTGATTAGTTAAAACACTACGTCTTAATTATATGTTACTTAAACTCTGAGGACTCCTCAAAAACCGCTATCCGCGAAATCCAAAAAAAAACTAGCCCGCTTTCGACCGCGAGTTTTTACCAACTGCCACTTCACCCGTTACTTTTTCGTGGCTTCGGTATTTTCGCTATATCAGCTCCGGTTTATTTTTTTTTGTACATGTTACTTTCTGATTGGTGGTCCCTATCGTTCGACGAAGTTGCTCAAGAGATTCCGCAAAATTTCGTTATTTTGACGTAATTATTATTTCCTGTTAAAATATTCCCTTTTTGCAACTGCTTAGCGGACTGTTTTTTCTTTGTTTGTATGTCAATGTCCGCTTTCTTTAATTTAAACGTTACAATATAAAATGCAATTTGTTATACAGGGTGATGCTCCATATGTTTCTTACTTTGGTATTTATTACAGCAGCAGTGTTTTATGTTTGCTGCAATAATCTTCACACAATATTGAGAACATTCGGGATTGTAGTGGCCATGATTTTCTTGTTTAGTGAAAAAGAAACTCTGCTAAAGATCTCTGTATATCTATTTTGTTAACCAGTAGGTTTATTACACAAGATTACTAAAGAAAATTTATACACACATTTTATTATTATTATATATCAAAATTAACAACTGTCGTCCTTCACTACTGACGTTACCACAAAACTATATTAAGGCAAGTTCACAGAACAGTTTTTTTTAGGTCTATGGGGTATTTTATTGTTCCTAACACTCCCCCTCAATCAAATACAACAAAAATATATATCAACATTAACAAACATCACATTATTTCTTTCCTTAAACCCAAATCATATCTGTGTTTTACAAATAATTCACCTACCAAACACTTAGTAGATATGTCAGCAGTCTGATTTTTAGTACATATATATTCAACCTTAACAGTTTTGTTAATAACCAAATCTTTCAAAAAATTATATTTTATGTCAATATGTTTCAGACGTTTATGTTCATATTTGCTAGTCAGTTTAATACATGATTGGTTATCTTCAAATACAATATAACCAGTCTTTGCACAACCAAAGTCCGTCAACAAATTTTCCAACCATATACCTTCTTTGACAGCTTCAGCAAGAGTCAAGTACTCAGCCTCAGTGGATGATATCGCAACACATTTTTGTTTCTGTTTAGGTTTTTCCACTTCTATCCAAGTTTCATTTAATTTCAGAGATTCCATTTCATTATTAATGGCTTTTCTCCAAGAATTGCAGTCTGACCTTCCTTCAATTTCTTCAAAGATTTTCCGTGTATCGTCAATACAGATTTCTGAGTTCAGTGCCAGATGTTCAAACTCCTCTGCAAAGAAATCATTCAGATACTGCGGTTTTCGTTTAATTCTAGTACTTTTTCTGACATCATGCTCTCTATTTCTGTTAAAACTTGTCCTACCTTCTTCTGGAATCTCTTCTACTTCAGAATTTATTTCTTCTACTTCAGGATTTCTTTCTTCTATTTCAATTCTTAGTTCAGCCTCTTCAGAGTCATCTGGACAATCCCTTTTTAATACGTCTGTTATATTCTTATTTTCATTGAAAACAGCATTCCTTGCTGCTATGACCTTTCTTTTTACAAAGTCCCACAGTCTGTATCCACAATTTGTGTATCCTACCATAATACATGTGTTCGCTTTGGGATCAAATTTTCCCTTTTGCTTTTCTTTTGGTATCTGATTGTATGCAACACTTCCGAAGTTTTCTAAGTTAGGCCTTTTATTATCGAACATTTCTGATGGTGTTCTGTCATTCAGAAAAACAGTTGAACTTCTGTTTGTTATATAGGTAGCACAAAGAATTGCTTCTCCCCACATTTCTTTAGGTCGCTTTGACTGCAGAATCATTGCTCTTGATTTTTCAAGCAGTGCTCAATTAAACCTTTCTGCAGTTCCATTTAGTTCAGGGTTATAGGGAATAGTAGTTTTACGGATGATACCATTGGCTTTGCAAAAACTTATGAATTCATGAGAGCAGTACTCACCCCCATTATCTGTACAAACTGAATGAATTTTTGTATTAAACTGACCTGCAACTAACGCACAATATTCCCTAAAACAACAAACAACATCACTTTTATTTTCAATTAAATAGGTAATTGCAAAATGTGTAAAATCATCTATGAATGTAACAAAGTAATATTTACCATCAAAAGTAGGAGGTGATATAGGGCCACAGATATCACTGTGTATTAATTTCAACACTCTAGTACTTCTATTATCTACAGACCTTTTAAAAGGTAACCTCTTACTTTTGGTTAGTATACAAATTTCGCAATCTTTAATATTTTCACTGTTTTTATTCAAATCAAATCCAATTACATTTTTGCACAGTTTTCGCATATTTTCACTTGATAGATGACCTAATCTACAGTGCCACAAGTTAAAATTTGAGTTATCATTTTTACATAGATTAGTTTCTTTATTAACTAACATAAATTCCAAAACATAAAGATTATCATTTTCAATGCCTCGTGTAATTAATCTATTAATTTTGTAAATTGACACATTACCTTTGCTAAACACTACATCTAAGCCTGCATTTTCTAGTTTTTTAACAGACAGCAAATTATGCCTTAAATCTTTAACAAACATGACATTCTCAATTGTAGTATTTTCTCCTCTATCTAAAAGTATATTTATGGAACCAATATGAGTGCATTTTAAAGATTAATTTGCTTTTGCAACATTTATTAAAATATTATTACTCAGCTTACTTACTTTTGTAAAGACATTCAAGTTATTTACCAAATGATCAGTCGCACCTGACTCTATGTACCATTTTATGCTCTGTTCATTTTTCTGTTCAATGTTGAACGCTGTATTAATTGCTGAAAAAGCGATATTCTGATCACTGTCTTCTATATTCTTATTTGTCTGATTTGCTTCCTTTTTGTGCCAGCATTGCTGTCTTGTATGTCCTGGCTTTCTGCAATTGTGACATATAATTGTCTTTCTATCATGAAAATGTCCTTTTCCACTTGACATTTGTCCTCTTCTTTGTGAGTGCTCCTTGAAATTACTTGAATAAGCAGCCGATACATCTGAATCAAGTATATCATTCAGTTTATTATTAAATTTCTTGATTTCATGATCCAGCTTGGCTTGACAAATTCTAGAGTCAATTTTGATGATTCCAGCGTTTCTAAAGCTGTTACTATGCCTTCATAGCTTTTTGGAAGAGTTAGTAATAAATGACACACAGTATCTGTTTCTTCGAGAGTGGCTCCAATAGATTTCAGTTCCCTAACTGTTTCTTCAAACTTAATGAAGTGTGATTGTAGTGGCTCACCTGGTGAAAGTTTCATTGTCAAGAGTTTTTTTTCTCAGATACAGCTGACCTTGCAACACCTTTTCTTTGAAATACAGTTTCTAAGGCTGTCCACATTTGGTAGGTAGTCCTCTTGTCTTTGATATATTCAAGATGAGTATTTGAAACACACTGTACAATTATAGTGTTTCAATCCACAATATCAATTTCTTAGAAGATTGTAACAATTAATTATATCGATTAACGATCAAAAACTTTATTTGTATCAAAGTAAATATGACAATCTATCAACAACCATCAAAATTTTTTATGACATTTTTTTTGTTTCTGTCATATTAAATAAAATATACAGGAACGTAGATTCTAAAAATATTTAACATTCTGCAACCTCCAGCTTGAGAATACTGTTAACTGGTCTAAGTAAAGTGCCCTCTTGGGTTTTGATTTCCACAGAGCGGATTTGGCCGTCATGTCCTGGTATTTCTTTGGAAACTCTTCCAAGAATCCATTTTTTACGGCACTTGCTGTCAGGAAAAGCTATTACATCACCTAGATATTTAAATTTAATATTTCGTATAGACGTATTTTTGAATAGCTCCCAACAATATTTAATATTCTGAAAAGTTATCTAAACAACTAAAGTGAATTTGGTACCGATGGATAGTTTGAAAATAGCACTACAAGAATATGCAGTTTGCAGAAATGTGTAATGTACGTATGATGAAATAATTGCAAAATTGTGTTAAATATTAAATCATTAAAACAAAAATGTGCAACAAAAACTAGTCACATTTATAACTGATAAGTGATAGTCATTAGTGGAAATTACCTCTTATCTACTTGTAGTTCTTTTGGCTCCAGTGGCGTTTCATTTAAAATGACTTCAAAATTTAAATGTTGCAATAAAGATTTTAAAGGTTATATTTGCGTGATTTGCTTGAATGTATTCCACCAAAGTTGTCTGGAGAGGGATATAAAAAATGCAATTAGACTAGGAAATAATAAAATTTACTGTTCTCTGATCTGCCAAGAGAAAAATAGAGAAGAGGAAAGTAAAGAAGAAACTCTAAAAAATGAAATAAGACGTCTTAATCAAGCACTCAATGAGAAGGACAGATTTATAGAACTCATGCAAAAAAGCACAAAAAATTACGAAGCCCTAGTGATAGAGGCTGAATCAAACCTCATTGAAAAACTTAAAAATCAAGAAGAAAGAATAGAATCTTTACACAAAGAAAATACGTCATTTAAGAATACAAACGAGGAACAAACAGAGGTAATAAATGAAAAGGACAGACAAATATTAAGGCTAACTAAAGATATTGAAGAATTAGATAGTATAGGAAAAAACATGATTACCACAATTAAGGTAATTGAAAATGAAAAATTATTTTACAAAAACAACCTAGTTAAAATCGATGTAGGAAAGGAAAGGACAAATAAACTTATTGCTGAACTAAGGGAAGAAATTGCTGCTTTGCAACTGGATGAAGAAGATATGAAAAGAAGAGACAATGATTTTAAAGAAAAAATTGAAAGGCTACTACTGGAAAAAGATAATATGGAACATTCAATAAAAACATTACAGGACGACAACAATAGATGTTTGGAAGAACTACAAAAAATTAATACAAATAAAAATAAAATAGAAACTGTAATAACTGAATCAAGTGAGAAAACTGGTAAAAATGTTCAAAAAATCCTCATCCTAACTGATGAATATGGTAGAGACTTGGATAAAGAACTGCGTCGTAGGTATAAACAGGAAAATATTCAAATACAAACTTTAATAAAACCCGGTGCAATGTTAAGTGGGGTAATTGAAGATTTAGAAAATCTCACAAAAAATTTGAGTTCCAATGATTATGTAATTGTTATGGCTGGAACTAATGATCTGTTACAGTTGAAATATCCTAGCATGCGAATTATAAACTCTAAATTAAACATATGTTCTAACACCAATTTTATATTTTTGTCCACTTTTAAGACTAGTAAAATTAGCTATAGTTCTACTGCCAATTTTAACATTAGATTAAATCAATATATAAACACTGTTGACAGATATAATGAATATAATATTTCATACCTAAATATTTGCAATAATAAGGGCTATAAACTAAATAACTTTAATATGTCTTGGCTAATCAAAAAACAAATGGGCTTGACAAAAACACATACAAGTTTAATTTTTGTAAAAATAAATGAGGAAAATTCCAAGCAACACTCTATCAAAATGAGACATAACGATGACACATATAACAATAACAAGTCTGATAAGGTGAGTACAAAAGAAAATACTAGTAGTAGTGAACAACAAATTTTACAGAAGTTGGATACTGATGTGAAGGAACGGGAATCCATGAATGTATTAAAATCACAAAATTCACTTCAACAAAAAGATAGTAACTCTTCTTCTAGTTCTTTTTTAGGGAAAAACGTAGAAATAAATTTGACTCTTTAACATTTCTACTTCTTAACATACAGTCGGTAAGAAATAAAATTGATGATCTTTTTATCATAATAGAAAATTTAAAATATCCTAAAGTAATATTGTTAACTGAGCATTGGCTTGAAGAATCTGAAAACGTTTATATTCCAGGCTACACTGTGGCTTCAGTTTTTTGTAGAGAACGGTATATGCATGGAGGCACAGTTATATTAGTACATACTTCTGTGATGGAAAATTGGCAAGTCAATGAATTCATAATTGAAAATATCGCAGAAGAAAAACAATTTGAATTATCGGGCATACATATTAGGTCTATTAATACTGTGATACTTTGCATATACCGTTCTCCAACAACCAGTGTCTCAGTCTTCCTAGACAAACTGGAAATTTTGCTGTCCAAATTAACAACATCTATACAGGTGATATTAACAGGTGATTTTAACATTAATTTTGACGATGAGCATGAAAATAATGTTAACAAATTAAATAGTCTATTGATATCCTTCAATCTCAAAATGCATGTTAAACAGCCAACAAGAATAAATAGAGACTCTGCAACAATTATTGACTACTTTTGTAGTACATATGATGAAACTGAAGTGACATGTAATATAATTCCAAGTAACTTGTCTGATCATGAAGCTGTATATACTATGATACCAGTCAAGTGTGGGTTGGAAAAAAAGTCTTTTAAATATGGTAGATTATATAGTACAAGTAACTATCAAAAATTTAAAGCTCACTGTGATGCATATAATTGGAATTCTTTAATTATACATTTAAGTTCAAATTCCTTCAGGCAACTTTATGAAACATTTTGTATTATCTTTGAAAAATCCTTTCCAATACAAAGAATCAGAATAAAATCTAAAAAATCATGGATTACATGTGGTATTCGAATATCAGGGAAAAACATGCGGTCATTAAACTACATAAAAGGGTACTTTCATGACGAGCCCTTTAGCACATATTATACACAATATAGGTCAATTTATAGAGCAATAATAAAGAAGGCAAAAGATGATTATTATAACAAAAGAATGGAAAAATCTTCAAATAAATCTAAAGAGTCATGGGCTATTGTGAATGAATTAAGGGGAAAAAATAATGATAAACTTAAACAGAACATACATATAGATCCTGAGCAGTTCAATAAATTTTATTGTAATATAGCCGAATCTTTGATTAAAACATTAAATTCTACAACCGATCCTCTATCGTACATGAAAGATGTTCATATAAATCAACAATTTAAGTTATATCCAACGAATACCTATGAGTTAAGAAAAGTATTTGCTAATATCAAAAAGAAAAATGCCTGTGGCTATGACAACTTGTCTATAAAAATATTTAACAATTTACCATACACAGCCTTGAATGTTTTAGCAATTTTGATTAACAAATCGTTTCAAGAGGGAGTATTTCCAGACTTTCTTAAAACTAGTGTGATAATTCCAATTCATAAGGGGGGATATGGTGGGGATCCATCTAATTATAGGCCGATATCTCTGATTCCAACATTGGCAAAAATAATTGAAAAACTTGTAAAACATCGACTAACAGAATTTTTAGAAATAAATAATATAATTGACAGCAGACAATTTGGGTTTCAGAAAGGTAAAAATACATCGGATGCCATATTTAACAGTCTAGAAAAAATATATAAAATTATAAACAATGGTATACCGGTCGCAGCGGTTTTTTGTGATTTGACAAAAGCTTTTGACTGTGTTAAACATGAATTACTGCTGAGAAAATTAAATCATTATGGGATTTGGGGTGTTGGTCTTGGATGGATGGGCTCGTATCTGTCTGGGCGTAAGCAATTTGTTAGAACACCACATTCAAATTCAAATGTCAGATCTGGTAAATGGGGAGTACCACAGGGTTCAGTGTTGGGTCCAATCTTGTTTCTTCTCTATGTCAATGATCTTACAAATTTAAATATTCATGGTAATTTTACTATGTTTGCCGATGATACCACATTAACTTGGCATGAGTCCAATGAACAGAGGCTTCATAACATTGTATCCAATGACTTACAAACGGTTAAGGAATGGTGTAGTGCAAACTACCTAACACTAAATATAAGTAAAACAAAAATAATGACATTTAAATGCAGATTACCACCTGTTCAATTTGGAAATGACACTGTGGAGAGTGTTGAAGAAGCAACATTTTTAGGACTCAACATTGATAGTAACCTGACGTTTAAAGGACACATTAATATCTTAAAAAAGAAAATATCCTCAGGCTGTTACGCTGTTAGATCAGCTTCGTGTGAATTGGGATTCTCGGTAGCTAAAGATGTATATTACGCTTTAGTGGAATCGCACTTAAGGTATTCCCTACAATTTTGGGGCTCTTGTAATGGGGAGCTGTTCGAAAGTATTTTTTTATTGCAGAAACGAGCTATGCGATTCTTATGTAAAATAAATAAAAGAACTTCATGTAAAACATATTTCGTGAAACACAAAATACTGACTCTTACATCACTCTATGTACTAGAAGTAACATCCCTCATTCATAAGAACAAAGAGCAGTATATTACAGAAAGTCATTATAATACAAGACAAAGTGACAATCTGTCGCTACTTATACCTAAAACTTCCTTGGTGAAAGCCTCATTTGTTTACAATGGAGTCAAATTATATAATTTGTTGCCAGCATATATAAGGAATATAGAGCATTTAAATAAATTTCGGCAAGTAATGAAAGAAAAGTTGATAGACGAGGCGTACTACAATTTAAATGAATGCTTTTCTCATATACATTCTCTATAATATCACTCTTGTCAACAGTGTATATAAACAAGTAAAGAAAATGAAATTAAAATATTTTAGAGTGCTTTTAATTATTGTATTATAATTTAGTTATTTATTGACAATACATATAAGTTATGTTGTATGTATATAATATGTAAGATTTGTGTGTGAATGTATTTATTTTTTTTTTTTTATTTATATCTTTTATCTAGTAATGTTAATGATTTGTTGGTAATTTAATTTTTAACTTATTAACTTATTTTACATTTTACAAGGTGTTTGTCAATAAGACTTGTTCTTGGACAATAAACATATATTCTCTCTCTCTCCCTACTCGCAAGGACTTCTCTTTTTGGTACCATTTGCTTCTTTTTCTGAGCGAGGGAATATATTCTTTGCACCATCTTTTCTAATATCTCTCCGCCATCAACTGCGCAATCTTCCACTGCTTGCGCCGATAAATATCATCAGGTCCAAAGACTCCGGGAATATTCGAAATATTCGCTGAATCAATGAGGAAATGCATTGGAGTAAGAGCTTCCAGTTCCCCACATTCACTCGATACAAAGCTTATGGGCCTAGAGTTAACAACGCTTTCAGTTTCAGCCAGAAGAGTTGATAATAGCTCTTCTGATGGATGTTGTTCCTTTAGAATAACATACAAGACCTTCTTCACACATTGGATCATTCTCTCCCATACACCTCTTTGAAAGGGTGCTGCTGGAGTATTGAATTTCCATTTTATTTTATATTTAGACAAATCTTGGGCGAGTTTCGCACGATCCATGTCCTCCAAACATCATTTCATTTTCTGCTTCAACGAAATTCGTTCCATTATCGGAATAAATCTCCAAAGGCTGTCCTCGTCTAGACATGAATCTGTGAATTGCCATCAAGGCTGAATCTGTTGTCAGAGAACTAGCCAATTCGATATGGATTGCTCGTGTATTGAAACATGTAAAGATAACTCCATACCTTTTTTCCACACTCCTTTTCACTTTAACCAACAACGGACTGAAATAGTCTAAACCACAAAAGCTGAATGGTCTTGTATATGGTGCGAGTCGTGAAATTGGTAGTGGGGCTATCTCAGGTTGGACTGCCTTAGACTTCTTTATTCTGCACAATTGACATCTTCTCACAGTCATCTTCACAGATTGTCGGGTTTTGATGATCCAGAATCTTTGTTTCAGATTATTTATCAATGTCTCGAGTCCTGTGTGTTTCAATTCTTCATGGAAATGTAGAATGAGCAATTGGACGGAAATATCTTGCTTTGCTGTCGGCAAAATGATGGGATATTTCAAGTCATAAGCAATATCTGCATACTCTATTCGGCTGTTCATTCTCAGAATTCCAAATTCGTCCAAAAATGGAGATAATTCAAAGAGTTTTGAAGATTTGCTAGGATAATCATGTTTTTGTATGGAAGTTATTTGTTCTGAGAAATGGTTTGCCTGAACATTTTTCAGCCACAAACGTTCTGCACCATGTAATTCTTCGGGTTGCAATTCAGATAACTTCAAAACTACGTCAACTTTTATTCTTTCATTTCTTCTCTTGATATTTTGATATATTGTTTGTCTTCTTTTCTTACTCTCAAGTTCTGGCGATTTGGAATTATTGCAGAACCTCAAGATCCATGCTATTGTACTGATAAATTTCAGCCATTTAGAGAATCTGTTAGCATCGGGCAATGGATATGAGGTTTCTTTCAGTACTGCCACAATTTCAGTAGTGACATTTTCTTGCAATTGGTATATCTGCTCTATGGGCCATTCATCTTCTGGTTTCTTTAAAAAGGATGGGCCTCAGTGGATTCATGAGATCTACCTCTTTCTTTTGTTTAGTAGCCAAATCTGCTGGATTCAAAGCAGATGGGACCCATTTCCAGTTTGAAATGTCTGCAAGCTCTTCAATCTCCTGGATTGCGATTCGTAAGGTTTCAAACGTCTCGAGTTATTTCTGAGCCATTTAAGAACTATTTCAGAGTCAGTCCACCAAAAAATTCGCTGAATATGGAAAGTTGACTCCTTCTTAATCGTATTAGCAAGTCTAGCAGCTACAACAGCTCTTTGAAGTTCCATTCTAGGTGCTGAAGTGACTTTGTTGAGTGGACCAAGTTTGCATTTGTATGCGACAATGGATGTCTCCAGATATCCGTTTCTTGATGATCTGTAGTAAGCCACGGCACAAAAAACTTTATTGCTGGCATCAGAAAAGACGTGTAACTCTACTTCACCAAGTGATGATGAGAAGTAACATCTACTGATTTTGAATTCTTCAATCTTTCTCAGCGATAAAAACCATAATTTCCATTTTTCTGCGATGTTGTCAGAAATAACTATATCCCAATCAATTTTCTTACTCCAACACTCTTGCATAATGAGTTTACCTTGGACAACAAGTGGTGCAAGGAATCCAATAGGGTCAAAAATCGACATCACAATTCTAAGAATTTCCCTCTTCGTAGGGGTTTTCTCCCCTCTGGATAATTCCTCCGGAATGTTGTTGAGCCTTATAGTGAAAATTAAAGTGTCTTCATTGGTGTTCCATCCTAGGCCAAGAACTCTTTCAACGTTCCATGAACCCAAGTTTAGCGTCATACTCTCAGTTAGGTTATTTTGAGGAAGAACTTGTGAGATTTCTGGAGAGTTACTGAACCAGTTCACCATCGGGTATCCTCCACAATGATGGACTTCAATGATGCTGTGGATTGTTTTTGTGGCTTCTTCTACGGTGTCTGCTGAGTCCAGGAAATCGTCGACGTAATGTTGATGTGTCATTTTTCTCAAAATTCCTGGAAACTCATCTTCAAACTCTCTGCCATTATGGTTTTTGACGAATTGTGCAATAAATGGCGAACAGACAGCACCGAAAATCATAACTCTCATTTGGTAGATATATGGTGATCTATCTCTGTCCATTCCTGGAGAGAAACCTCTGGCTTGATCTATCTTGTTTTCTGATGATGATCTGGTGGAACATATCTCTGATATCACCTGAGAACACCACCTTTCTCTCACGAAATCTCCATATAAGTGCTACTAGTAGTGGATATAAATCGGGACATTTCAACAGAAAATCGTTCAGACTCATTGTAGAATTATTTGCTGCCGCATCGAAAACGAGTCTGATTTTGCCTGGTTTATTTATATTTTTCACAGCAAAATGTGGTAGATACCAGGTTCTTCCACTATCTCGTTCTGCTTCATCCTCAGATACCTTCTCTGCATATCCTTTTGCAAGATAGTCCTCAATTTTCTTGCAGTATTCTGCTCCAAATTGAGGATCTTGATCCATCTTTTTTTCCATGCATTGCAATCTTTTCAATGCTAACGATTTGGAATCTGGAAAAACCAAATTCTCATGTTTCCACGGCAACCCAACTTCAAATCTATCTCCAATTCTTCTGGTTGAACTTTCCAACAGCTTCAAAGCTTTTCTATCATCTCTGGAAAATGTATCACGAGATGACAAACCTGAATCTTCTAGTTTGAAGTTGTCTTCAATGATTCTTTGTAGATGCATGTCATCATGGTCACAAACGGATATATTCAGGTATAATTCGTTACCTGGCTTTGAGCAAGGACCATGAATCACCCATCCCAGCTTCGTTTTACTCATTGCAGGCGAATCAAAGTTTGGCTGGATGATTTGCTGGGATGATATCAAGAAAACATTATCTTGTCCTATTAAAACAGTGGGTCGACAGTGTTGTATACTCTTCAAGATTGATTTGTCAAGATATTTGTACCTCTGGTACAGAGCATCTGCATCAAAGTCCATCTTTGGCAAATGCAGGTTGTCAATTGTTCTGGCATGTTTCACCCTGTACTTCTTGGCAATCCCTTCAGCTCCGGAAATATCGAAATTTACCAACATGGATTCTTCTTCAGCATGGGTGATATCCTTCGTCCACTGTAAGCAAAGTGGGATTTTTGGACCAACAAGTTGTATTGACTTGCATATTTCTGAATCAACGAGAGTAACGGTAGACCCTTCGTCTAAAAGGGAAAATGTTTCGATGTACCTGTCTTGACCGAATAGACGAACTTTCGCGATCTTCAAAAGCGAAGAGGATTTTCCAATTACACCTGAGAATTCAGTCGATCCGATGCCATTTTCTGTTTGTGGAATCCTTTCTATTATATTTTCCTGATCTCTATTTCTGATAACTTCAGCTCCCTCTTTAGGTACAGGATGAAGAAGTCTATTGTGTCTTCCACGACAAAAATTGACATTACAGAAAATCTTTCTGAAACATCTAGCAACGCTGTGGCCTGATAACAAGCACTTGCAGCACAAGTGATTTTCCTGAACATACTTTCTCCTATCATCTTGGAACATTTCCAAAAAGTCTTTGCATTGGTACAGTCGATGGTTTTCTTTTTTGCAGAGTTTGCAAATCTTATCTTCCGGTTTGCTTTGGATACTAAATATTTTTTCTTTTTTCATCATCGATTTGTTTGATGATGATATCTGAGTGGGAACCGTAATTGATATTAACAAATTCACCTCAGATTTGAGCCATTCAGCAAAGATTTTCAAATTAACAACTTCCTTCACTTGATGTTTCAAAATTTTGACTTGACCCCAAGAACGTCTTGAAATTCTCGGTAATTTCTCCTTCAACCTCAACAATAGTTCGGGATTATCAAGGTGAGAGTTGTGGGTGGTACTCATAGCAACAACCATATTTGTAACAATGGTCGAGAAATCCATGAAAGATTCAATATTGTCTTCTCGTGGGTTCGCACAACTCTTAGCCTTATTAATCTGGCTCAAAATGATCCATTCGTCTCTGCCAAAGTTTAGTTTCAAAGTTTCGACGATGGTATCCGCATTATCGGGACTACAAAAAAGGTCTTTCACAGACTCTTTGGCTCTTCCCTTCAGTCATCTGATGAGGCGATTCAAGTTTTCTGAATCAGATATATTTTTCTCCAAGGTGATTCGTTGAAACTCGCTGAGCCAAAACGGGAATTCATGAATATCACCATTGAAATCTGGTAAAGGTTTTAATTTCTGCTTAGTTACCAATTTTTCAATGTTCGAACTTAGATTTTCCATACATTTAGTTCGCATTTCAGGAAAGCAATTTGAAGAGCCAGAGATATTAGGTTTATGAGAGAAATCAATATTTTCAGCTGAAGATTTCACACATGCAGAGGAGGTATTTCCTTTGTGTACTGGTTTGCAATTTGAATTCTCCCACTCCAGCGTTTCATTTCTGTGCTGTGCTGCCCTGTTTACCCAATCTGCTACGTATGGTTCATCATATTGATAACTGGATGTAGATCATGTTTTCAATTCCTCTTGATATGTAGCTCCAGAGTTCTTCTTTAACCCTCTGGTAGATGATTTTCTTATTGATTCTTTCTCTTGTTGGATAGATTCTAACTCTAGAGACAGTAATTTTCTTTGAATCTCTCTTTCTCTTTCATTAAGTCGGTGTAGTTTGTCATCGCTATTAACAGAGCTGTCAGATGAATTTGCAAATTCGGTGTGCTCTTCTATTATAACTGGTTCTATATGTCTACCGGATATTCTCCTCGATTCTTCCTCAGTTCCGTATCTTGTAGGAGGAACACCAAAATTGATCCTTGTACTCCTCCTAACCCTTGAAGTTTCTGAGAGTTCTGGTAAAGACATATTATCTTCCAATGATTCTTTCTCTTCTCGAAGGACCAATGTTTCAATCCACAATATCAATTTCTTAGAAGATTGTAACAATTAATTATATCAATTAACGATCAAAAACTTTATTTGTATCAGTCACGGTAAATCTGACAATCTATCAACAACTATCAAAATTATTTATGACATTTTTTTTGTTTCTGTCATATTAAATAAAATATACAGGAACGTAGATTCTAAAAATATTTAACATATAGATTTGCACTTTTTGTCTAGTTTGACAAAGGCATCATCAGGGTTTTGCTTTTCTGCTTCTATACATGTTTTAACCTCATTTTGGTCGAGAATTATTTCCATCCTAAATTTCCAATGGTCGTAGTTGTGCCCATCAAAAGGTTTAATTCCATATTTTTCATATGTAATTGCCGATGCCATAGTTTTCTAGGTATGTGGTATGTATTATTCCAGAGATTGATTTTTAAGTTATCTATATTCTTTCTCACTCATCTGGGCCCATAACCTCTTGTTTAGTGAAAAAGAAACTCTGCTAAAAATCTCTGTATATTTATTTTGTTAACCAGTAGGTTTATTACACAAGATTACTAAAGAAAAGTTATACACACATTTTATTATTATTATATATCAAAATTAACAACTGTCATCCTTCACTACTGACGTTACCACAAAACTATATTAAGGCAAGTTCACAGAACAATTCTTTTTAGGTCGATGGCCAGACCAGCGACATCAGTCGACTCATCCATTTGCAAGACGAATCGTGATTTTTGTAGACGTGTAACTAGTTCTTGTTTGACGTAGCTTGCCAGATCATGAATTCACCATGAAACAGTATCGTTTGATAGCGGCACAGTAGAAAGATGCTTTGCAGATTTACTATCAAGCATACATTTTATTATATCTAAACACACGGCTTTATTAATCTCTCAGCGATAGTGTGTGCTTCACATGCTTGTGCAATGCGATAGCTAACTAAATATGATGCCTCCGTGCCCTTTTCATTGATAGTTTGGGTTACAAGCATCATCGTTTTATGACTTTTCAATAATCGTTCTCAAAATCCCATCTTTAAGTTTAATATTTTTTTTTTTTTTAGTTTTCAAATTGTATATTTTCATTGTGAATCAATGTCTTATTTGTTTTTTTTTCTGCAATATTTATTTATATATACATTGTATCCGTTTAAATATAAATAAAATAATATAATTATTTTTATTTATTAGTCTTTACCATCATACATATGACAAGTCAGATACAGTATAAAACTATAGTTAAAACAATTAAAATTAGAATTTAAATGTATACAGTCAACAGCGTATAACAATAATTTGGTATAAACAAGAATATGAAGGAAATGAAACAAAATAAACAAAAGGTTACGTTTATAAAAATTTAAATATTAAAAGATCCGAATAAATCTCTTTTGGAGAATAAATACTCGCCCAACCTCACTCGCTGTGCCCCACACAATTACATTGCAGCCGGTTGCAGAATATATTAGTGCGTAATACAAATTTAGAAAATAATCTTGATATAAATATGATTTTAAACTATTAAAAGCAAAATATAATCTACCTTCTACATACATAGTCAACGTTATTTTTAAAATTCAATTTACCATCCAATTCCATTCCCAGAAATTTTGTAGTTTCAGAAGTGTTGAATGTGCAATTATTAAAACAAAAAACAAGGGCATTGCCTTCCTTCAGCGGTGATGTAAATTGAACAGTTTTGCCCTCATTTATAATAAGGTGATTTCTTTGACACCAAGAGGTGAACTCTTTCATGATTTTCCTTATTTTTTTGAGTAACTCATCTAAACTGTCGGCCGCAATTATAACGGAGGTATCATCTGCATATATAAAAATACGTCCATGGGAGATGTATAAGGGTAGGTCGTTTATGTAAAGAAGAAACAAAAGTGGTCCCAGGATACCACCTTGGGGGGTACCAATGGAGGTGCTAAATTCATCTGATAATTCATCCCTGATCTGCACCCTGGGTGTTCTACCAGACATGTAGAAATTAATCCACGATTGGATTAGACCTCGAATGCCCATGGCTTCTATTTTTAGGGATAAGTAGTGGGGATTGATAGTATCAAACGCACGAGTCGGATCAAAAAATTTACCCACCAAGTATTTGTTTCGGTCAATGTTTTCATGAATATATTGTACCAGTTCAGTTGATGCAGTTTCTATTGAATAATTTTCTTGAAAACCATGCTGTGATGGGGTTATAATTCTATTTTGATCTAGGTAACCAATTAGCTGATTGCATACCGTTTTCTCAATTATTTTAGAGAACGAGCTAAGCTAAGAAATCAGTCTATAGTTTTCGACATATTGGGGTTATTTGAATACCGGTACGATTTTGCTCCTTTTGAGTTTAGTAGGGAATCTCCCTTGCACCACAGATATATTTATCATATGGGCTAGTTGACAAGATATGGTGTCTACAGATTCTCTCAATACCAGACAGGGGATTCCATCTACTCCTGTCAAATATTTTTTATTAAGATTTAAAATTATATTTTTTACTTAATGTTCATTGACTGGCACAAAGAACATAGAATATGGATTATGTATCCTAGATGTCGTACAAATACCATCGGCAAAGTTACATTCACTAATCATATCACGAACAGACGTTGCAAAATAACCAGCGAAATGATTGGCAATTTCACTTTTATTTGTAATACTTGTTTCGGACTCAGATATCTGCGTATTGCATGTCTTTGTCAATTTTTATTATTTGTCATACTTAATTATACTCGTCTACAGTTTCTATTACTGTTTCTTTGACAGTGATATTTTCTTGTCCCTCTTACATTTTCTGCATACTTTTAGTTTTGTTCATGTTCATAGCCAAACCTACTGCTTTGGATTTTTGTTTTAGATCTTGTAACATCTCTTTAATAGCGACATCTTTTTAAAATTCGTATATGGTAGAGGTAGACCGTACTTGATAGCTAATTAGTGATAGATGTTAAGAAATCAAAATGCCATCTTTGATGTATATTCATTGATTTCAGTTTTGTATTAAATTTGAAATATAATTTCATTTGTATAGTAAAGGACGAATTATTTTAGGAAATATTGAAACCAGTATTTGCCAGTGATGATAACGAAGCCAAAAAAACTGCTCAAATAACACTTTATAGAGCCTTAGAAATAGGATTGCGACTTTTAGCTCCGTTCATGCCATTCATTACTGAGGAGCTTTATCAACGATTACCTAGACCAAAAGATGTAGTTCAAAAGGTTCCAAGCATTTGTGTTGCTACTTACCCAAGTGAAAAAGAATATTACAGATGGAAAAACGAGGATATAGAGGATGAAGTATATTTTGTGCAAAAAGTTGCAAAAAGCATAAGATCTGCTAGAAGTGACTATAATATTCCCAACAAGACGAAGACAGAAGGTATGTTTCATTTAATTTGTTCAAAATGCTTCATGAATTTAACTATCAAGGCAAGTCAGTATTAACCTAGCTCCTGACACACTTTGTTCATTGCGTACCAATTTTTTAGTCGCCAAGCTACTTGTGTGGAGGAGTATGTATTTCCATTTAAATAACTGAGAGAAATTTTTCTATTAATCTTATGGACATGTAAATTTAAGTTAATATAGTTTACTAGGTTCATATAGTAATTTATGTACATATTTGATTGGAGCTCTGGTATTTAAGTGTAAAACTGAGAGTTGTAAAACGGGAGAAGAATTGAAAGATTCAATGTTGTTGATTATAGATAAGGTGCCAGCTGTTTTTTATTTAAATAATAGTCTATAAGGCTATTAGAGACACAGAAATACTGAAATGTTATGATACAATGAATACATATATACATTGAATGATATTTACAACAATTATATTTCGTTAGTAACGCTATTAGTTTTTTTATATCACATCTGGAGTTCAGTATTGCTTCAAAAGAGGGAGGAATGTTGTGTACGCGTCGCTAGTTATTGTATGTTGGGCATTCTTCTAGGATGTGTTGGACGGAGAGCTGACTTTGGCATACTTCACTCGTTGGTGGGTTACTTCTTGAAAGGAGGTAACTATGTGTTATTCGAGTATGGCCAATTTTAATCTGGAGAGAATGATTTGGTGCTTTCTCCTGGCGGGGTTTGATTTCCATGGGGTGACATGTTTTTTCACTTGAAATAATTTAGATTGAGAATTATTCCACTGAGATTGCCATTCTCTGATGATGGAATCCTTAACTGTCTTTTTATAGTCACTGTGTACAATTTCCTGTATAGTTGGGATCGTATCATCACCAATTGACCCTCTCGCTAATTTGTCTACATCTTCATTGCCTTTTATTCCGATATGCGATGGAATCCATAAGAACTTTACTGTTTTGTGCTGCAGCTGCTGATTATATAGCACGGTCTTAATAGCGAGAAGGATTGGGTTGTTTGGAAATACCTGGGAGAGGCTGGAAAGTGCACTGAGAGAGTCCGATATAATAAATATATTTTGTTGCTCTATGGTTTTTATGTGCTCCAGTGCCTTAAGAATAGCCAGAAGTTCTCCGTGGTATATGCTACAGGTCTTATTCAGTTTATAAGCGGTGCTGTAATTTGGGCTCATGAAAGCTGCTGTTACGCCATCTTCGGTTTTTGATGCATCTGTGTATACTTCATAAAAACCTTGCTGATTTTCCATTATTTCATTGAATTTTTGAATGATTAGGAAGGGGTTGGTTTCATTTTTATTGTACTGTAATAGGTTTGTATTTATTTCTGGAAGGTTGATTATCCAAGGAGGTGGAGTGGGGATATTGTTGGAAAATGTTTGGGGAATTCTGCAAGGTATTGGTTGATTCTCTCATAGAAAGGAGGATCTGTTTTTAGTTTTGAAGCATAAAGGTTTTTGAAGCGATCAGAGAATATGTTGTGTCTTGCAGGATTAGTGGGGTTTGAAGATACTGCAGCAGCATATGAAAGACTTGAAAATTTTCTTCTTGACTGTAGGGGATATTCTCCTGTTTTGCAGTGGACTGATCCTTGTGGTATTCCATTTTGTTGAATTCTCTCCGACGACGTAGTACCGTTTACTCGAACACAGAAGTGGCGATCTTTAAGGAAGTTGTCGATGAATTGTAATATATTGCCTCGTATGTCCCATTTGTTAATTTTTTTTTAAATTCCTTGCCTCCACGCCGTATCGTAGGCTCGGGTGATGTCAAAAAATACTGCAATACAATCCTGCTTGTTGGCGAAGCCCTCATGAATTTCGGATTCGATATCAACCAGATTGTTTGCAGTTGTCCTGTTTTTTCTGAAACCGCTCTGTCCGGGAATTATTAGATTTTTTGATTCTAAGAACCACATTAATCTCTTGTTTACATTTTTTTCCAGTATTTTGCATAGTACACATGTAAGGGATATGGGTCTGTAAGAATCTGGGTCCATTTTTGGTTTGTTTGTCTTGAGAACGGGTATAATGATTGCTTGGGACCACTTTCGAGGAAATACTTTGTTTATCCAGATATGATTGTAGATTTGTAGGAGATACTTTTTTGCATTCAAAGGAAGGTTCTGTAGGAATATCATCTGGTCCTGCACTTGAGTTCTTACTCTGTTGAAGTGATTCTTCGAGTTCTTCAATGCTTATTAGTGCATTTAGTGGGTTCAGAACCTCTTCTTCGAAATCTATATGTATCTTTTCAGCACTCGTTTTCAGTGATTTGAAAGATTCTCTGTAGTTTATGTTACTTGAATGCATTTCAAAGTTTTCTGCCAAGGTTTCAGTGATTTCCTTGTTGGATGATGTAATGTGATAATTTTTAGCAAGAAACTTTATTTCATTGAGTGTTCTAATTACCGAGACTTTTTTAATACTTTTCCATACAGTAGAGGCAGGAGTAGAACTGTTTATATTGCTTACGAATGTCTGCCAACTCTCTTTCTTACTTTTTCGAATTATGTATCTCATCTTGGCTCTACGTTTTTTGAACTCCAGGAGATTTTCTGTGGTATTGTGCCTTTTGTATTCCTTGAAGGCTTTTTTGTTTGAGGTAACTGCTTTCTCGCAAGCTTTATTCCACCAGGGTACCGGCTTGTGCTGTTTGATGTTCTTTGTTTTACATACATGGACCTCAGCTGCCCAGATTATTATATTGGAGAAGATTTGTAATAGGTCATTTACATCTGAGTTCTGGTGGACCCCATTGAGTTCGTCAACCTTTCTTTCAATTACAATTGAGTATTCTGGCCAATTGGCATTTTTTGTGTTCCACTTTTAGTAAATAGGGAGGAAATATTTATTGGGTGGTGATCGCTGCCATATAAAAAAGGTATCACGTTCCAGCTAAACGAAGGTGATAGAGTTGGTTCGCAAAAGGATAGATCAATAGCAGAGGATTCCACAGTGAAAAGGTCAAATCGGGTTTTCGATCCGGCGATGAGAAGGAGCCATTTATTTTATCACCGGACAAACACAATAAGAGGAAAATTGGCCAGAACATTGGCAATACTTTGTAATTTTGCTTTATGTTGTAAAAGGGAACAAAAATATTCTAATAAAGACTATTAAAAAAAAAGGTTGAAGTTGAATTCATCTATGATCTCTTCGATTTTCCGTCCCATTGAGTTAGTTCCTTTCGATCCCCACAATGTATTTTGGCGGTTGAAGTCTCCCAGGATTATTTGTGGTGAAGGGATTTGATCAATCAGGTTCTTAATTTGATCGGTGTCAATTTCTGCTTTGGGAGGATATAAATATTGCATACATTGAATTTTCTAGTTGATGATATGCTCACTGAAACTGCTTCTAAATCAGTTTCAAGCGGTATCGAACATGCTTCATAGTTTTCGTCTATATATATCGCAACTCCGCCACTAGCTATATTCTGTTGCTCTCTGTTTTTTTGAAGCATTTATAATTTCGGAGTTTATAGTGGTGATTTCCTTTAAAATTTGTTTCTCGTAGGCCGATTATAGTTGGGTGCTGTTCAAATTTAAGGTTTTGAGCATTTCCAAATGGGCATATAGCCCATTTGAGTTCCACTTAATGATTGACTTGAATGTTATATTAAAAGGTTTCTTGGGAGGAGTCTAATGCTGAGTCGGTATCTATGTTATCAGTTGTTTCCGTTTTTAGTTGTTTCATGATTTTGACTTTGGTGCATCTGGATTTTATCTTTCTCTCCTTTAGGTATGGCTATATTTTGGTCAACATTTCTAATAAACCATGGATATCTGAGGTATATATTCTAGCCACGCTGAGGGGGTCGTTAGAACCATATTTTCGAAAAAGTCAGTGTTTTGTTCGAAGCTCAGTATAGGGCTGGAGGTCTTGCCTTCAAATAATGCTTTGGCTGGTAGTAATAACTCTTCTACTGATGATTGATCTGCAGTTATATTGGTTTTACTTTTCTTTGAAGGTTTTTCTTCAGGTTTGATGAATATATTTTCCGAAGTTTGTTGAGGAGGGGAGTTATGATTTCGGTGATGTTTCTTTTTGAGGTTTTGTTTGAGATTTGGCTTTCACTTGGAGCATTGACCAGTAGTGGTGATGTGGTATTTGGAGGTTCTGCAACAGTATTCTCTGAGGTAGAGATTTCCGATATTATATCAGGTTCTTCCATTTCATTAGTTTCTTTGTTGGATTGAGATGTGACAGTCGTATAGTTGGCTGCAACATGTCCTTGCTGTTTACACTTGAAACATGACTGATTTTCTTGGGACAAGAATATACGGTATGATGTGTTATCGTGTGATAGGAGTATGGAATCAGGTAGGGGGATTTCAGAAGGGGATATATACACTTGTCGGCGGAAGCTTAGGATATGTCTGTAGGAGGGATTGGAAGAATTCATCCTCAAAAAAGATATGGGCGATAATGTTTTGATGCCTAGTTTTTGCAGTTCTTCATCTATCACATCATGGGGGATAGTGGGGCTTACATTTGATAACAGAAGTCGTTCGCTGGGTGATATCAATCGGCGGGCATGGATCCGTTCATTATTGATAGATATGGTCCCATTATGTGTATTAAGGAATTCGTCAACAATATTTTTGCTGGATAGGTAAATGCAAATCCGATTACTAGATATTCTTGATGAAAATAGAATGTTTGCAGGGCCAATAATGGAACCAAGAGCTAATAGATATTCTTTAAGTTTGGTATCATTCGAGGAGTTGAAAATAATTGCTTGATTTTTGGTGGGAAAAGTTAGTGCTTGTTGTTTATTGACAACAGATGAGTAGGTGGTTGTAGGTTGGTTTTGTGGTTGGGTGTTACTATTTTGAGTAATATGTTGAAAGCCCCTGAAGTCAGAAGCATTCTGTAGAAGATCATCAGGTAAGTCGCCGAAGACGGCCCTGACCTGCGGTTTTAATTCACTGGTACAGGTCTCTCGAAAAACCTCGGTCGTTTAATGTGGAATCAATAGGTACACTTCGATCATAATAAAGAAAACATTTTCTTACTGATATTCTGCTCCACACTTTTTGTTCAAGTATAACAAAAACTCGACGATAAAACTTGAAAAACAATACACATTAAATAACGCGTATTTAATGATTTTGACAAAAAACAGAGCTTAACGAGAGGTACGTGTTTACTCGTTGGCTCCTAGAACAGTTCGCTAATTCCACCTTTGACACCCTGTGTCTTTCTTATTATCAATATTTTATTAAAGCGAGTTGGCTCAAATCGTAATCTCTCCCATTTCTCCCAATTGAGAAATTGATATGTCTCGATTTAGTTGTTGTAATGAGTTGACAGTTTAAAACTGAATTGTTTTTACATTATTAAAACATTATGTTTTTTCTGTTTATTAATGTATTAACCCATATTTTATCAGTATTTATTATTTTCAGCTTACATTCAGTGTAACGACGAAATGACTGCGGAAATTATATTGAACTACGAATCAGCACTCCAGACTTTAGCTTTCTGTTCAAAAATCGCTGTTAACGAAACAGCACCTAATGGTTGCACTATTCTAACTGTTTCAGATAAATGTGAAGTGAACTTACTGCTTAAAGGATTGATTGATCCACCTAAGGAAATTGCAAAAATCCAAAAGAAATTAGATTTCTTACAATCAACTCGAGAAAGATTAAATACAGCAAAAGATGCTTCAGATTACGAGTCTAAAGTGCCTCTAGAAATTAGGCAGTCGAATGAAGAGAAACTGATTCAGACCAGTGCAGAGATAAGTAGATTAGAAGCTGCTCTCAGTTCGTTGAGAGTTATGTAAAATGTGACTTTTTTATACTTTTTCTATCAAGCTTGTTGTAAATGTCGATTTAATTTATTTTAGAAGCAAGTTGTTGATAATTTAATTTAATAAATAATCCAGTAAGATTACATGAATGTATATAGGACAGGTACCCAGTTATCTATCTGTATATTACGTACCAAGGTGTAAACATTTTTTCGTTATTGGGAGATGTGATAGTTGATTGAAATGCATCCAGACACAGTAACAAAACATTCTACCGAAGTTTTTTACAATCAATAGTTTAAAAAATTTCAAAATAATTTTATTTTTTGGTGATCATATTAAATTTGATTGTTAGTTTTACTACTTGAGCAATTTTTTTTAATTTATATTTTGTGAGAATTGTTGGGATGTCATTATCGATGACAGTATTTTTAGCATATAACAATTCTTACTACAATTCTTACAAAGCAAAAACTACCACCTTAGGGTCGAAATATTTTCATTTCCTAACTTTCCAAGGATAACATATTTGGTTATGGTGTCACAATCCTAAGTTACTCCGGCCTTGGGACTCTCCTCGGGTGGTGAATTCGGCCTTAGTTACACTATTTTTTATTACCTCAATTGGGATAAGGTGAATTAACAAACAAAATTTCGGGACAAATGGATTTATTTGACACACAAAAATAAATTTACATAAACCCTATATTCTCAATACAGTACGAATAGAGATCAGTTATTACAATAAAAATGTCCAACTCAATATTTTATATGTACCAAAAATAAGTTAGGGACTTATCTTGGGAAGACTCGGGACGTACAGCTTGCAGCAGTAT
Organism: Galeruca laticollis; assembly: GCA_963921935.1. Lineage (NCBI taxonomy): Eukaryota > Metazoa > Arthropoda > Insecta > Coleoptera > Chrysomelidae > Galeruca > Galeruca laticollis. The sequence continues at coordinate 145,503,807 of OY998181.1, forward strand.
TCACGGTTCTTGAGCCGTCGGGATCTGGACTCGGAAGCTGTATGGTCCGGTAAAGTGGATGGTGTGAAGTCTGTTAAGGTCCGTGGAGGATGCAGAGCTGTAGGGAAAGAAATAAAAAAACAGGAGAAACAGTAGGAAATTGAAAATTAAAAATGAGGAATAAAATGAACAGATGAGGAGCTTATACTCCAATACATATAAAATTTTAATTTAATTTTCAAAATAAAACCACAGAGATTTGTTCATTCTTATCCGTCCTGTTCCCAAAATAATCAGAAAAAGCAAATTTAAATCGGTGGAAAATAACCTGTTCGCGCCGCCCTCTTATTTTCGATAAAATTCCGCGCCGCTCATGGATTATTTTCATTAAATTTTAAAACTGAGTTCTTGTACATTTTGATAAAGGGCTAGTTTTTAATTCTGGTCATTAACGCTCTCGCTTAGGAACAGTTCATTTCAATTTTACTTAAAATCAATCTCTCATTGTAAAACTGCAAAATTAGTTAAAACCGCGACGTGTGTAAAGTTCTTTTTTTTGTTTCACCCATTTATTCGCAAATATAGACATTGTAATAAACTTTATTTATCGTCACAAAGACCAGGACTTTCCACTATAAGTCAAACGATCGATTGTGAAAACTCATAGTGAATTGCAGACACCGACTCTTTGGTAAGTACATTTAAATTAGAGTTTATTGTATATGTTGTCGATTCGCTAATTGCATTTTTTAACTACAATTACAGTCCATTGTCTTTAGAGCTAACATAACCATATATAGAATTTGTTATAAATTCGCTTTATAAAATAACTTTTGACGCCACCAGATTTTTTTTAAAGAAAGATAATAACGGCGAAGAAAAACTGGAAACGCCATAACAAAAACATTGCTTTTTTAATAACGAAATATTTTAACTAAATAGAAAAATCGAAATAGATTGATTTGTAAGCATACAATTACAAATTGAAAATATATAGATAACTTACCAGCCAGAAGAATTAATATCACACAAAATTACTTAGAAACTGAATTTGATTATCATCGAAGAATATTTGAAATAAAAGGATTTGGAATTAGAGATGGGAGTAGTCGACGAATAAGTAACGCTCCAAAATAATTGATGAAAATAGGAACATGTCTCAGCGACATGTTACAATGAGAATACATTCAATAATGAATACTAAACGTTTCAAGAGGAAAACATTTGGAAGCAAATATTTTACAATATTAATTCGTTATCTGTAAAATTCTTCTTCGGGGGCTGCATCAGGTCCCCCCGACATTGGAAATTATTTGACATTATTGCGCTAGCTGGAATATTTCCCCTGTACTTCGTATGGCGGTCCATTCACGAATATTCCTTAACCAGGAAGCTTGTCTTTGTCCCACCCCCTAGAACCCCCAACTTTGCCCAACAATAAGTTGTAGGATTCATACATGTCATCATGTTCAGTAGTACACGAGCTGAGTCACATCCATTTTAGCACCATTTCGTGGGTGTGTCTGGCTATTGTAATAATCTATTTGTTGCCAGATCCGCCGTCACCAGTGTAATGACTCGCTAATGAAGGACCGCTGTCACCAGATGTGATACTCTCCTTTTAGTCACCACTCTAATAAACCTTGCTTACTTACCAGTGTAATAATATCGCGACGAATCTGTCAAATGAGCCCGGTTTTTCTCAGGAAATTAGGCAGCGCTGTCACTAGTGCCGTCCGGCACAAGGGAGAACGAGTGATTCTCCCCAAAAGAAAACGAGAGACTTCCGGGCTCGAGCGGTAAGGGTTTACGTGGGATTCGCCTGGGCTTAATCATCCGCTAGGACCAGGTTGGTTCGGTCAGCGACGTGCGTGGAACATCAACAGAAACACCTATAGGATTGAATCTGGGCGCGGAGCGAATTAAACGGATTCAACTTAACAAAATATATGCCTCTATATTACCAACAATAACATAGACTATAACCCTTATCAAATGATAGGCTAAACAATTCTCGCACTCTTACGTTTACCTAATAAACAAATTGAAAATGGCGGATATATTCCTAATAATAAAAACAACTCACTCCCATATTTCCTATTGACAAATATTTAGTTGAACCGTGTATTTCTAATGGGAAATATTTAAATGGCAAAGTATTTCCTATTGAAAATATTCCATTGCACAAAGGTCGAATATCAGGCCGGGTTTTAAGTTCGTTTGGTCGAAATGGAGTTCGTTTCGTACTCTCTGTATACTAGGGAATGACCTAGCGCAATATTCCCTTAGCTTACACAGACTCAAACGTTTGAAAATAAATCCGTGTTTGCACTGGCGTCATCAAAAAAAGAATTGAAAGTTACTCGTGAAACACGATTCCGCTGACTTGCGACTTCAGCTTATTATGTGTATCCTTGATGTAACCTGTTACTTACCCGTAACGAAATTACGTATGACCACAAAAACTGTTATCTAAAATTAACAAGAATCCTTTTCCCGATAGCCTACATAAGGTTGTCACAATAATTAGGAGTACAATTTTTCTTATTCTACCTAAAATTATTTCAAGAGTGGAAAAACCTGTCTTTTCGATAAAAAAAATTAGCGGTTATTTCTAAGGTACAATATTCCCTTAATAAATGCAATTGAACCAAATAGTCGGGGGTGAGAGGTTTTTCTACTCCCAAGGATAGGTACTCCCTGTATTCTATCTCGACGAACAGCCGCCAAAACTTGCGGTTCAGGTTCAGTGTGTACCGTACGAATATGCCCATAAAATTTCAAGTTAAGACAGCAAAAACAAAACTAGTTTCCCGCAAATAGAAAGAACATGTTCAAAAACAAACTTACAGAGCGTCTGTTTCCTCTCGTTTCAGCGCTAGGGCCGAGAGACTGGATTACCGACGTTTGGTGGCTTGACGCAAATGACGAATCGGGAGTTTTCAACGCTCGCGCTCGCAGTTTACGATCATTCTCCTTCTGGAATCTCTCCCGGGGTGTTGTCTAAGGGGGCAGTCCTTACCGCCGATGATATCTAAATATTACCTCGACAACTCAGATCACGACGCAAGGAAAGAAACTCCAGAACAATACACCAAAAAAATTAAATCAGTTGCCCCTACGACTAGGGTCGACACCTTTCGCGAACGAATCACGTCTCCTCTCGAACGAACACGTCTCCCTTTTTTCTATAAATTTTTCTCTTACGATTTAGGGTTACTTTTGCTGAGTAAGCAACTACGTATGATTTGACGATTTTTATTGACTTGTAGTTTGGAAGTATTTTATCAACACGGTGTTTAATATTTTTATGAATCGTGTCGATATTTTGCAATCTGTTTGTTTTGACTAGTACTGTATTACTTTTCCGCCCAACCTATCTAATATGCGAGAAAAGTTGTAACGCTCACACAGTGGGGTTGGCCCTCGGTTAAGCCGAAATTGACCAGCGGATTTCGACGGATTCGGGTATAATACGGTGTCCTGAAGTGTTTGCGATATGTTTCGGACCTATAAAGTGACGGGATCAATTGCACCACCTCGAAAACGTGTTTTCCTCAACTTTCGGTAATCAGCGGTCCTGGTATATTATAAGAATGATGTTTTCCGCGAAAAACTGATAACCTGTCAGAGATGACAGGTCGGCGGATTCGGATATGACGGTTTTTAGCTCTCTGTAACGCTTGGATCAGTTCCACCAACTCCAAAACCGTTTTACTTCAGCTTTCGGTGGTTAACGTACTCGATATACCATAAAATCGGTCCCTGCTCGGGCGCCAAATTTGTAACGCTCTTACGTCGCTACTTATCGGCGCCCTGACTACAGGTGACGGGTTGCCTCGGGCGCCAGTTTATTATAGTGGTATGCTCCACTCGCTCCGGGCAGTGTCAGTGAAGAAATAAAATACTCCAGGGGTCTCTTATGGTGGTGTTGCGGCCAGTCGGGCAGATTTTACTTGCCTTCCTGGGTTCGTTACCTGGGTATTAGCTGCTTAAAGTTCTTACCTTTTGCGGAGGTTAGTGGTAGTTGGAGTTAGAAAAGATTCGGCAAGATAAACAATATAAAAACAATGAGCAAACGGAAAAGATAATCAACTAAACTAAACGATTAGACCACTAATGGGTGAGCACTAATACTAACTATACTACCGATTCAAACGGTCTCTTACGGTTAACTACAACGATGATGACGGTGCAATGAGTGGCAAACAAGTCACTAGTATAACGGTAAGTAAATCAAAGCAAATGCAATCATTAGCAGGATGAGGGAAGCGGTGGACGGTTAGCGGATTGATGAACAGCGGGTGTGAGCCAAGCAGAACTACTACGGCGTGCAAGGTCAGTCAAATCTCTACTATCGGGGATACGGCTCTCTGATCTCGCGGTATTAAAATCCCGAACACGCGACTGTTAATAGGGCGTGAATACTCAGCCCCCCTAGTAACAGTTTTTCCCCAGACGGACCGCTTACGAATCAAACGCGACTACCACTAGGACGTGAATACTCAGCCTTCCCAGTAGCAGTTTACGGTTTCCCCTTACCTATACTTCCTCGGGTTCAACGGTCGAGAACCATATACCCTAAGGTATAAAAAAATACGAAACTCACCTCGGTTTGCGGTACGGTTGATCGCAGAGTTTGGGACGGCTTTCTGAAAGAGAACGGGTTTATGAGCCGACTCTGGAAATCGTTCGGCTTGCTGGGGATACGTTGCGGAGAAGTAAGTGTCGCCGACTGTCGGCGCCGCTTAGTGTAATTATATTATATTGTACCTACCGATGTTATTATATGGACGGAAACTTATAGTTCTCGAACAATTTATTTTAACTTATACGCGAGATTGTGCTTTCGCCCGGTCTTTAAAATGTAACTTCTTTACAAAGTATTGGTTTACCCCAAAAACGTTTTTCATCAAGAACAACACGAAAAAACGGTTTTTAGAAAAAAATCCTGTGTGTATGACGTCGTCGTCGGCCACTTTTCGTTACGTGTCTTGTTAGCACGATACAGCCCCCGGAGTGCAACAAGTCACCAATTTTATGATTGAATATTGTTCAGGACATCTCATAGATGAACCCTATTGATTTTCAGCTCACTAGAGCTAGTACAACAGGTGCTATGGTACTTGAAGTACGACATTTTTGTATTTTTTTGAGAAATTTCAGTTTGTTAGCACGATACAGCCTCCGGAATGCAACAAGTTACTAATTTTATGATTGAATATTATTCAGGACGTCTCTCGGATGAACCCTATTGATTTTCAGCTCACCAGAGCCAGTACAACAGGTGCTATAGTACTTTAAATACGATATTTTTGTAATTTTTTGAGAAATTTCAGTTTGTTAGCACGATACAGGCTCCGGAGTGCAACAAGTCACCAATTTTATGATTGAATATTATTCGGGACATCTCTCGGAGGAACCCTATTGATTTTCAGCTCACCAGAGCCAGTACAACAGGTGCTATAGTACTTTAAGTACGACATTTTTGTCATTTTTGGAGGAATTTCAGTTTGTTAGCACGATATAGCCTCCGGAGTATATACAAGTGACCAATTTTATGATTGGATATTATTCAGGGAGTCTCAAAGATGAACTCTCTCTCTCTCTCTCTCTCTATATATATATATATATATATATATATATATATATATTCAGCACACTAAAGCCAGTACAACGAATGCTATAGTACTTGAGGTACCAAATTTTTGTCATTTTTGGAAAATTTTAAGATTGTTAGCACGATACAGCCTCCAGAGTGTATACAAGTGACCAATTTTATGATTGAATATTGTTCAGGGCGTCTTATAGATGAACCTTATTCATTTTTAGCTCACCAGAGCAAGTCTAACGGGTGCACGGTACCAGAAGTGTCACATTTCTGGAACTTTTTGGAGACATTTCGGGTTGTTAGCACGATACAGCCTCCGGAGTGTATACAAGTGACCAATTTCATAATTCGATATTTTTCAAGGTGTCTCATATATGTACCCTATTGCTTTTCAGCTTACTAGAGCGAGTACGGCTGGTCCTATAAATCCAGACATACTACATTTTTGGTTATTTTTGGAGAAATTTCGGTTTGTTAGCACGATACATTCCTCGAAGTGTATACAAGTGACAATTTAACGATAGAATATTGGTCAGGGCATCTCACAGATGCAGAAAAGTTAGTTTTAATCTTTAAAACCGTTTATTTCCTCTCATTGTTTTCGTTAAAAGTCATCGGTTCATCATCATCAAGGGATTCGTATTGAACAATTTCTAACTGAGCTGTTTCCTTTACTTGGTTTCTTGATAAGTTTTCGAGAAGCCCTCGTTCATCCTCCTCGCCAAAATTTTCATTAGTTAATTCGTTAACATCTGGCGGTTGTATATCGTTGAGGTCATCTGATTAAGCCATTTGTAATGCTTCTTCTATAGTTGACCCATCTCTAGAAAAAAATAACCTATAAAATATGCAGCCTTTGTGGCCTAGCATTGCCTCATGGCAATTCTGAGGTTAGGAGACATAAATATCATATTATTTGATCAATTCATTAAAAAATGCTATGTATCGAATGTTAACCTTTATTGAGATTCACAAGCTACTATATGGCATGAAAAAATATTTGTTGTACTTACACAAAGTTTATATCCATCTTGCAATCACCTAATATCACTCACTGAAATATTCGGTTATTATAAGCGAGGCTAAAATGCAAGCGCCGTCTACATCTATTCTGCGCGATAAAATGAATATTCTTGGAACTGTACTGCAGTAGAAAACTATAAAATTGAATACAGATTTCTTTCAGAACAGTTCAGATGTCTGGAAGATTAGCATTGCCGTGTGGCAACGCCAGTCCGCTATGGGTTAATAATACAATACGGGTATATGATAAATTAGATTAACACTACGAATGGCAAGAAATACACAGCTTGTATACATACAATAAGGTTAATTATTATTGTTGAGATTATACAGGTTATGATTTAACTTACTTTTGACAGCTATAGCTATACCATTGCGCCCCTCACTCTTACCAAGTCTAAATATTTTATAATTCTTCAGTTTCCAATTAATATTATTAATTATTATTAATATAATTAATTGCAAGGGAAGATCCCTAGTAAACGTGGCCCAGGACGACGGAGAAATTCATGGCTCAAAAATCTCAGGACATGGTTTTCAACAACTACTACAGGACTATTCCGTGCAGCAGCAAATAAAATCATAATAGCCAGAATGATCGCCAACATCCGGACCGGATAGGCACTAGAAGAAGATTATTAATAAGGAATGTCTCTGGCAGCATACACATGTCAGGATTCTCTCTGTGCAGAAGTAATGAAGATTAGCGTTATTCGAATTTATACTACATACATTCCACTGAATGATAGTGAATGGAAAAATAAAATGTTGATGAAGCACAATATTGATTACACTGATCAACACTTATTTTATTGTCAACAATATTTGGGCGATTTCTAGGTAATTTCGTGGTGCTGATCACGAATTTGAAGTCCATTTAGGTGAATTGGCTCTAATTTTAGAGATATATTATCAAAATATGATAAGATAGAGAAAAATATCAATTTAATAGACCAATGGCCCTTATAAGCAACTTTTAGTAAAAAATATTAAAGTGGTTTCAAAAAAAGAGAAACGAAAAAATAATAAAATTCATTTATTGATTAGGTATAACAGCAAAGAAATAATTTAATTTAAAAAATTACATCTAATTCGTAGGAAAGAAGCTCTTTTTGTAGAATTTTCTTTTATGAGGACCGTCAGGTACATCACGTTGGAGACTCCAACAATAGTCTGCCATCATATGATGATCCCATCTGCCCTGATACCCTACCTATATCCTGGTGGAAACGTTCCCCTTGTTCCTCACTGAAATTGCCAAGATTGTCGGGAAATGTATCTAAGTGGCTGTGAAGAAAGTGTACTCTAATACTCATATTAGTACCCAAGTTTTTAAAATTTAATAACATCTGTTACAATAATTCCTCGTAATTGTCCGCTTTGTGATTACCCAAGAAATTTTTAACTACCATAACAAAGCTACACCAAGCAGCAGCTTCAAGTGTCGTCATGTGATTTGTAAAATTAGAGTCCCTAATAAGTTTGCGAATTTGAGGGCCATCAAAAATACCCGCTTTTAGCTTTTCCATACTTAGCCTAGGAAACGATCTACAAATGTATTTGAAGCACTCGCCATCTTTACTCAAAGCCTTAACAAATTGTTTCATTAGTCCTAACTTGATGTGAAGCGGTGGGAGAATGATTTTTTCACGGTCAACCAATGGTTCCTTTATGACATTTGCTGTTCCTACAGTCATATTTTGTCTTATTGGCCAATTAACCATATTCCAATGATCTTGCTTCGTCCTACTATCCCACAAGCAGATAAAACAAGGGTATTTTGTGTACCCACCTTGCTACCCAAGCAAGAAGTTGACCATTTTTAGATCAACACAAATGGAAAACTGATGTTCTTCATAGGATAGTTTCTGTAATACCAACTTGATGTTTTGATATTCTTCCTTAGGTTTTGTTGAGTGGGTGATAGGAATTGACACATATCGGTTGCCATTGTGTAGCAAAACAGACTTTAAGCTTCTACTGGAACTGTCTATGAATAGTCGCCAATCACCTGGAACAAATTGTATTCCCATTTGACGAAAAAGTCCGGGAATGTTGTTGCAATAAATAAGATCTTCATCTTGGCTAAAGTAAGGAACAAGTTTCACCTCTCGTGCTCTATAAATGGTTATTTTTATATCTGGTTGTTTCAGTTTTTCAGTTTTTTTCTTTTAATCTGGATGCCAGAAGTTGCTTTGATAGACCGAGATCCCGTATCAGGTCATTCAGTTCTTCTTGAGAGAACTGCTGTGGTGTTGATTGTATTTCCTACTCATATTCACTACCACTGCTACAGTACTGGTCCTTAATTTCTTTTTCTTCCGCCATCAGAACATCTGGCAGTGTTGTATATACTGGTACGGGAATTTCTTCGCTATGTGGCACATATCTTCGTGCTGATTCTAAATCAGGATAATCCCATTTGCCTTTCTTGTATTTGTTAAAACCTTTTATATTAACTAAACAAAAATAACAATCATCATGGTGGTTTTTAGGTTCTCTCCACACCATGGGCACACCAAATTTCAAACTTTTTCTTTTTTCGTTTGACCACTGTCGTAAACATTCGACACACGTTTTGCACACTATATGGGGAGCCCAGGACTTGTCTCGGTCTCCAAGCTGTATGCCGAAATAAGCTTGTCTAACAAAATCTGTGATATTTTTTCTTTGTTTCGCTACAGTATATTCGCCACAAATGTAGCAGAAGACATTAGGGCTGTTCAAACAGCTTCTGTGCGAAGAACTCATTCCTCTGAAAAAAGAGTAACTTTAGTTAAAAATATAGGTACAAATATTCGTCACATATACTCCTACCTTCCACTTGACGTCTATTAAATTTAAATAATTTCACTAGGTAGGCAATAAGAACTAAATACACAAAATACGTAAGAAAAGCACAATAACCGCGATGCTAAGTCTTAGTAGAACAACTGCTTACGCGGAACTGACAGTTAAAATCAAGAAACACAAGACAAACAAGTGCACGCACTGATCACGTGATCAGCAGTCGGCACGTGGTACGCTCACTAAACAGGGTCGAACTCTCGTTTCTGCGTAAATTTCTTGTTCGTAAACTATTCTTAAAAAATAAAAAGCATATGTTATAGCTAAATTCCTTAAAAAAGTATGTATCCATTACCTCAAAAACTAGAGCCAATTAAGAAAAACTGCTTTTATTTTTGAATTCAGCAGACCTGAATTACCCTAAATTCGTTCAAAAATACTTGGCAACAAATTTTTTTTAAATTTTGTAGGGCTGTGTTTTTGACTTCACTGAAAGAGCCATTTAGGATTCCTCCTCCGTTTGCTCTACTTTTGGCTGCTGGCTAAGCCTGTAGCAGACGACTTTTTGGCAGGTATCAGTGAGATCTTTTACGATATTACTTGTAAATGTATCACAGGTTTCTAAACCCGAGAAAGATGCTTTAACTATTGATATAAGGTCCTCTGCATTTGTGTCAGTGTGATATTACAAATATTGAAGCTTGGATATTATTAGCCCTATGATGATATCCTGGATATCATCTTTCCAATTAAGATCAGTATAACTGTGCAATGATATAGAAAACCAGGAAAACTATATCTGTTGATCTTTAGAAGACAGTTTATTAGTGGAGAACTCCCTAGATTTATCTGTTCATTGACAACTTCATATTGTGGGTTTCTTAAACGTCTTGTAATTTCCAATTCTTCAAGGAAATCCAGTTCTTGTTTCTTTTCACAAATATGCAGCACTTCTAGTTCTGTGTTAGGTGTCAATGAATGATTGGTGTCAAGTAGATGTTTTGCGTAGTGGGATTTATGTGGTTGTTTTAATTTGTATGCTCGTAAGTGTTCACTGTATCGGATTTCAAAATTTCTAAGGGTCTGACCCAAACAAACAGCATTACATTCTGGACATTTGAGTTCATACTAATTTTACAGATAGTGAAATAGAATTTTTAAATAAAGGTTTAAAGTACAGTAATTCAAATAATTTTCTTTATGAGAAATTAAAAACTGCCAATTTAATCAAAAATATTGAACCTTCAAAAGTTAAACGTCCAACAAAAAATGACATTACAGTTTTAAATGCAATAAAAAAGAAAGTAGAAGATAATAACCTAACAGTTACAAAATCTGTTATCTGATGACAACTGTCATATTGACAACTGAAAATTATAATTCTAAAATATATAACTTTATAGAATCTAGCGATGTAAAAGTTCTTAAAGCAGACCCAACTAAAAAGTTTTCTAATAACGTAAGAAATAATGTCTATCATACATAAGAATCCTCATTTTCCACAATTACATGGAACCGTTAAATTACATAAAATAACGAAACCAATTAGACCTGTAGTTTCTTATGTTGATGCTCCTAATAATATATTGGCAAAGAGGCTTAACAATATACTTAATAGTTACGGATATGCATCTCGGTACTCAATTAGAAATTCAATAGAACTGATCAAAAAGTTGAAAGCAATCAACTTGCAAGATAACTATAAACTTATTTCGTTTGATGTTACTAATATGTTCACTAAAATTCCTCCTAAGGAATGTCTAATACTTGTAAGAAAATTACTAGAAGATAAAAATATTAATCCAGGAATAATATCAGATATACTTAATTTATTTGATGTATGCATTAATCAGAATTATTTCACTTTTGACAATAAGATATATATATTCAAAATGAAGGTTTACCAATGGGAAGCCCTATATCACCTATTTTGGCCAACATTTTTATGGGCAGTTTAGAAAGAAAGATCTTTGAAAGTAATATTTCGAAAAATGTATTATTTTGGTATAGATATGTAGATGACATATGTATTTTTCAACCACATTAATAATTTACACCTAAAAATTAAATTTACATTAGAAATTGAAGAAAATAGCTCAATTAATTTTCTTGATTTAAAAATTCAAAGAGTTAATAATGTACTTGATTATTCAATTTACCGAAAACCAACACACACTGATGTGACAATTCCATATAGTTCCAATCACCCCATGTCACATAAACTAGCGGCATATAATTCAATGATACATAGAGCTTTTTCAGTTCCTATGAACAGATGTAATTTTGATAGAGAGATTAATACAATTAGACAAATAGCAACATCCAATGGTTATCCATTACATATGATAAATAAGCTAATTAATAAAAAAGAGGAAAAAGTGGCATTACAACTAATATTTCCTAAACAAACTTATAAAACCATAACATATGCAGGAAATATTTCTAATAATATTTTAAAGATAATATCTCTAGCAACGAATACAACATTTTTTTTAAAACAGAAAATAACGTTAGTACAAAATTGTTAAATGTAAAAACAAAAATACCAAAATTAAAGAAATCAGGTATATATAAACTCAAATGTCCAGAATGTAATGCTGTTTATTTGGGTCAGACCCTTAGAAATTTTGAAATCCGATACAGTGAACACTTACGAGCATACAAATTAAAACAACCAGATAAATCCCACTACGCAAAACATCTACTTGACACCAATCATTCATTGACACCTAACACAGAACTAGAAGTACTGCATATTTGTGAAAAGAAACAAGAACTGGATTTCCTTGAAGAATTGGAAATTAGAAGCCATTTAAGAAACCCACAATATGAAGTTGTCAATGAACAGATAAATCTAGGGAGTTCTCCACTAATAAACTGTCTTCTTAAGTGATAATTGTAAAGATCAACAGATATAGTTTTCCTGGTTTTCTATATCATTGCACAGTTATACTGATCTTAATTGGAAAGATGATATCCAGGATATCACCATAGGGCTAATAATATCTAAGCTTCAATATTTGTAATATCACATCTTCTTCTTTTTTCTATTAACATATATTAAGTCAATCACAAGTTAGGTCACTTCTTGGTCTAGCCAAAAATAACTACTAAATATCAGGTAGGCATCAAATGAAATGTAACTTCTGTCATTCTGACGATGATATTGATTTATCGAAACAATTGTCAATTTTTATTATATTGTGGAATTAGCTAGAAACAGTGAGTTTCATTTAAAACACTAAATGTATATGTTCTCTCATGTGGCTCATTCCATCAACGATGCAGATAACGTGGTACTTCGGACAAACTCCGAGCTGCAGGATTTCACGTAAAGCAAGCCGCTGATTAACACCGCGATTGCATTATCGCCAGACTATGATTCCGTAGTGGTAGTGGGGGAATATGTCGACCTCCTCGTACTACTAATAGGCCTCGCATCATCGTTGTCGAATGTTTATCTCATGAAACCAGGGAAAGGAAAAATTGAGAGCAGAATTTACTCGACGAAGTCGTTCAAACATTCAGAAGAAATTGCGGCACGCCTTCAGTGGGTGCGACGCAACCTCAGCATTCTTCAGGAATGGAAAACAGAAATTCGTCAAGCTATTTAAAAAAAATATGAATGTACGAAGAACCGTTGGAATATTTAAATACCCAAATGCTTATCCAGACCTGATTGAGGCAGTCGGAAAATCTGTCATTAGAGCACTCTATGGAGCGAGCGGTGACACATCGTTGAATGATTGCAGGTTCCAGTGTTTCACGAAATCAATTTCTAAGAGTGCTTGCAATCTTGCATCTTTACCACCAACCGAAGCAGCAGCATGACAGCATTCCTTCAGAACGTACCATCAGGTTCAAAAGTGGTACGGAAACAAGAAGCGTCCGCAAGCTGGGGCTGGAAAAGCACGAGGAATGGACTGACACCTATTCCTACGTTAATAGACGCTGCCGCGCAGGAGCTTCTCAGCACGATATCCTGCAAGTGCAAGCAAGGGTGTCAAGCAGCTTGTAGCTGCTGGAAGACTGGGCTGCGTTGCTCGATAATGTGTGGAAGTTGCCGGGGCCAGTCTTGCGCAAATATCGATATGGAAGAAGATAATTTCGACGTTGATGACGACGAGATCGACGTGCAGTTCGAGCATTCAGCTGCACAAGACATTTACATGACTGATTCTGAGAGTGAGTCATCTTTGATCGACAACGAGAGCAGGATTGAAGTGAAGGAAATCACTGCTGAACCATCGACTTCGGGTAAAATACCAGCTCAGGACGAGCCTTTTACGCGAGAACGTCGTACTTTGTCGAAAAGAAGACGATTAGATTGACTTCACTGACCCGCTGCAGAAATGTATTTAATGAAAGCCACAATAAATCAAACTATTCGCAATTTTAACAAAAGTTCTATACCTTTTTATGAAAACGTATGCAATATGTACTTATTTATATTGTCAACAGTCACCAGTCCGAGAGAAGAGGTAAATTCGGTAAGCAAGAATCGATATTTACCGCATTTGTCAAAACTCGCACAACTTCCCGCGGCTACTACTCCGAAACTATAAGTCCCATGAAAAAATGATACAGAACTGTTTTATACAAAACTGTGTCACCTTTAATTTAATATAGGACCATTTTGGCCGTACGATAAAGAGAAAACGAGATATTACCGAAAAACCAAAAATATGTACTTTTGTAGCCTCACTGAGATCGACGCGTGTATTAAGGGTGTGGGGAAAACCTAGATTCTTGATAATCACACCCTAATAAACCATTTAAAACAACATTTTTTTACGGCTTACATTACTTGCCGCCTGGCCTAATAGTAAATACTCAATATTTTATAAATTCATGGAAGAAGCTTTAGAAAATGTCAGAAGAGTTAGTTTTTATGTTTGGCGCATTAAATTCATATCAGATTTTCTCATGGAAAATATGTAACAGCTTAGCTGACAATAAAATATTTTTTTATAGAGTATTGTATTCTAAAATCCCTAACACAAAAAATATTATAGTGTCCTTTATATTGAAGAAATTTAGTAGTTTTTTAACAATCACGCGTGCCAAAATATAGTAATTGGAAAAATAACCATAAGCAAAACAACGATCTTACGGGGTATTTCCCCGTAAATAACGAAGTCCATTGTCGTTATTAAAGTTAAGGTCTACAAGTTTTCATACTCTGTGCATGCTCAGAATAACGATTATCATACCTATTTGACAAAGTAAACCGCTTAAAAACTCCAATAAAAAATAGCTAGTTTATTTCTGAGCCATGTACCCTTACCAAGGAAAAAGTTGGCACGTGCACATTGTCATTATATACTCTGGTGCTTTACTCTTTTTGTTTTGATCGCTAATCAATATGATGAAATAAAATGCTATAAAAAGCCAGCCATTCAATTGTCAAATTTTTGAAGTTTATCTTTGAAAGATCTTCAAATTTTCTTTCAAATCCTAATAAATTACTAGCATTAGCATCTGTATCTAGAATCAATAAATATTTTATGAAGCTTTTCATACTCTATCGATTCTTATTAAAAATTGCTGCTGGCAGTAAATAATTCCTAAACATTAAGTTACATGATAAGCTTGTAGTTAATTTTTGTACCTTAGTTTCTATAACAACACTTTGTATTCGCAAGTTCACAAACCATTTTTACAGTTTTATACCTAAGAATCGTAAAATGTGGTATTGCAAACCGATACCAAAAATGTACTCTTAATAGTTGCAAGAGCAGTAAAATAAATATTTATCCACAGCAATAATCAACTGTTTTATTTTTAAACCTTTATTTTTATTATCAAAAGAATTAGCTAATTACTCAGATGTGGAATTCAACAGCGACAACTCTCCCGGACTTACACTTCACTTAACATAATCGAAACGTAAATCGATTTGGAGATATTGAGTTCCAAAGTGTCAGGCATGCATGTAATGCAAAAAGGCCAAATCTACAAAGTTGTCCACAAAAGATGAAGGAATGTTCAGAAATACATACTTTAGATTAGCTTGAATGCAATTATAGATAGCTATGAGAATACTTCAGATGGCCTTCACAAAAAAAATTTTCAAATAGTAGGCACTTTTAGCTTGTCATAAGTTTGTACACGTATCCGTATTGGAGTTACGTTTACGTAAAGAAGTTGTCAAGAAAACCTTTTTAGCAGATAACGTATCGTTTCGTGCTAAAACCAGGATGCGGTTTCACTCAGTGGCGAAGCGTTCATATAACCACTGTTTTACCATTGGTAACAGTTAAAACTCTTGAAAATTAGTATTTTATGACTACCGTGAAATAACTTTATTTATTTCTTTACCAACAGCAATATGTAATAGTAATTCACTAAATAGCAAGTCAGCCGCACGGAAATAATACGCTCTACACTGTCCAGGTTATGCGTTTATAAGGCGATCAAGCTGCCTCGACTCGATGGCTTGTTACCACTTTCGATTGTGGATACGCGTGATTGTTCGTCGGCTACAGATATGTGGTGCGTTCTTTTTGACAGATCTCAGATCACTTCAGTTAAGGTGATCTGAGATAAAGTGATGTGAGTTAGCACCAAAAAGAACGACATCTCAATTGAAGCGCGCGATCTGTCGATAGATTTAAACTATACCACAGCATCTAATAATGTTAATTAATGTATCCATAATTTGTAACAAAAGAAAAATAGATTATGTGTGTTTATTGTTTATATATCAATGGTTAAAACCTTAGATAACATTGGTTAAAACTACAAATAAACCAAGCAAATCAAATATTTCTTCATCCCCTCCACTTTATTTCCGACTCAATTCCAACTGAAACCACTTACAACACATTCAGTATCGGTGAAGGGGGAGGAAAAATCTCAGCTCACTTAAAGTGAGTAAAACAAAAAGAACGCTCGCATTACTGATGTGAGCCTTAGAACATAAAAACACAGGAAGGAGCATATACTCAAATCGGTGGGACCAAAATGGAGTTTGCATATGGCCGACTAATGACAGTGGCGTACAGTCAAAATCTATGAATAAAAATATAAAAACGTGAAAAAACAAATAAATTTGATAAATCCTTATCTAACCTTTTTATGTTCTAAGATGTGAGCTGAGATTAAGTGAGATCTCAGTCAAAAAGAACGCACCTATGGATCAATAATAAAAGCTGATGCTGTGCGCACTTCCATTGAAATATGTTTTTTTAATGAAATACCAAAGATGAATGATTAACTAATTTTTGTATTATTTTGTGGAAATGAAGGAGAGGTAATTATACATTTATTTTTTAGTTCAAGAACACAATTTAAACCAAGTTGATAGTTAATATAAATGCTGTCCCTATTGAAAATCCTGACTTTGTGGGAGATCAATCTACATCTAAAGAAGGGGAAAGGTCCATGCCACCTTCAATAACTGAGAGACCTCCATAGATATATATACTTGTATTATATATCTATGGAGACCTCCTAATCAGAGCATATGTCAACTCCAGCTAAAATATCAAGTAGGTGCTATACTATTAAAATTATAAGTTAGTATACAGGGCTTTTCGTTATGACCGGCTATTAGAATTTTTTCAGAAAATACATAAGATAGAATTATACACTAATGAATGTATCGTTATTTGTTGAAAAAATATCCTAAAAAGCTAAATATCTCGATAGCGATAAGTTATTGAGATAGGACTTGTAGAAAACTGCCCTAATATTAAGCGGATTATTAAAAAATACACAGGGCGTTCCATTCGAAATAACAAAGTTGATGTCAATTTCCAGTGTAACTGGACGTGCTGTCAAAACCATAGTATTTTAGATAGATTCGTAATGTCGTAGAATCACCTAATACAAAATTTCATAATTCTAGTAGTTATGAAAAGCTCTGTATACACTGAGATTTATATTATTATTTGTCTATGCTTGTAATATAACGCGTAAACGGTCAGCCTCTAGCATACTGGTGACGTAGCCTGTGACGTTTTACCGCGATGTTGCCGGCAAAGTGAGGCAACCGCACGATCTTAAGTCTGTGGGCAACCGTATTAATCTACAAACCGTGATAATTTGCCACCCGCAGGGGGTGCGTTGATATCGACGCGGAGGTAGCTGTTTATAGGGGAACGAACACTTCATAGACAAATAATAATATGTTTATTTCTCTATGGAACACTCTCTTTCTCTTTGCTCTTGACATTACAAACTCTCTCTTTGTTCTTGTCATTACAAAGAGAACAGAAAACGGACCAGTCTGTATCACAGTATACCAATGGGACGCGTAACTCTTTATGCAAGCTGTGGTGACGGTTTGATGCATATTTCAAAGCCGACGCCATTTTTTGGTGGTCAACACTATAGTGAACACCTGAGAGTATTTTGCGATTATTGAGCGATTAAAGTGATTTTAAAGTGGACTTTTGATTTTGTTAAGAAGGTTAATTGTTGTGATTAATTTATAAAATAAAATTTTTAGTCCTTTAGAACTATCATATAACGATAATGAAGTTTATGACTTGGTGGGCATTGGTATCACAATAGTTGACAGCGTTACGAGTCCCCTCTCTTTCCTAGTCTAAGATACCAATACCACAGTTTAAAGCTTAACAGAAGCCAATACTGTTAGGTTAGGTTAGGTTTCCTATGCAAACGAAAGGACCTAGTGTGTCTGTATTTTGAGATGACTGTGTTTGTACAATAACAATTTTTTTACTAATTAAGTTGATATAACCAGAGACAATATAATCCAGACAATGGAAATAGAGCAGTGTTATTAAAGAAGAAATGGATGTCCAAAATGTAAAGGAAGAAATCGATATCCACAATGATTTTATGTGGAATATAGATGTTAAACAAGAATTAAATGACGAAGTGACTACGTTAAAAATATGGAGTGTAGAACTAAGGAGAACCATCTTGTATAGGGGATAAGTTGAAAAAGTGTCCAGCTGTAAGCAGCAAATTACAGTTCAATAATCGACCACAATAACGCTAGCGTAGCAAGTGGAAACGACATGAAATTAGCAGTTTTAAACGGAGTGAAGTTCGCTGAGTTTTACATAGTCAAGTGTTGATGTTGAATAGTAAATATAACCTATAAAACTGCTGAACTAACGTGGATTTTTATAAACTTTAGTAGATACATTTTTTATTATTATTATTATGAATTTGTTGTAAATTCAAAGAGAAAAAAAATAGAAACAATGGGAAAGCTTTGTTCAGTGAAAAGTTGTCCAAGTGGGCGAAAATTAAAAAATAAAGCAACTGATGCGTCTCAACCTCTGTCTTTTTTTCGACGAACAGTACGTATAACAAATTTTTATTTATTATTTTACAATACTGAAGTTAAGAAATATAAAACAATTATTCATTTTTTATAATAATTGAATCATTATCATAAAAATTAATTAACAAACTTAAAAAGTGCTAATTTTTTGAAACATTTTTGTCATTATTATTGATGAGTTATAAACATTATTAAAAACTGTCAAATATCAACTGAATAAAGTGTCGTATTATTTTTTCAATTGCTAGTTTGTAACTTATATAATACCGAGATGAATCAACCTATCAATATTTTTTTCTATATTAACTTTTAGTCATCGGCAAAATTGAATAAATGGAATATGGCTTTGAGCACTACAATGAAAACAACTGATTATATTTGTCATTTACATTTTAAAGAGAAGGATATAAAAATGTACGAAAAGTTCAACATTAAAGGACAGATCACAATTCTTCCTACAGGCAAAAAAACACTACGAGATGAGGCCCTGCCAACGATCGAGCATCAATTTATCCCCATACCAATACATGAACTCCAAACGACTGTCATGAATAAATCGCAAACGCCGAATTCCAATCAAAATAAATCTGAAGCAAAACAGGATCATCAAGTACCAAACCATCAAGATCAATTAAAACAACAAGAATCGTTAGTTGATCAGAGAATTGCTGATAATTTAATGCATGTGATTGTACAATCTGAAAAAATTTTTGAAGTACCACAGTTGAATCAAGAGATTCATAATGATATATTAAATGATAAAGAACTTGAAATACCTTCTCAGTCAGCAGAGAAATTTTTGGATAATCTAAAATCTTCAAATCTACCACAAGGTTGGACGTATTTCGAAAAACCCAAAGGGCTAGAATTTATGCGGATTAATGCAACACCTATCCAAATTTTAAACCATCTACGAGTGAACAAGAACTTATCTGTTACTGTAAGTACTGAAAAATATAAATGTATTAGTCTCTCTTTTTTTATAACAATAATTAATTGCAAAAACTTTGTAGGTTATTTTTTCTACTAATGAAGAATTGACTGTAAATGACAATATTTATTCATTCAATTGTATCTACGATTATTTGAAATCAGTAGAAAGATGGCCATTATGTGTTGGTACTCAAATTGCCAAGAAAAAGTAAGCTTGATTTTGAGATTAACAAATGAATAAACTGCTACGACAAGTAAGATTACAATTAACTTTTTTAATAATTACATTCAATTTTAGGTATTCACAAACATGTAAGGGTGTAATTGTTGGTGATGATAGTTATAAGAGAAATCAAGGGAATCCAAGATGTAAATATTGTAGAATTCTACGGCATCGTTTGCAGAGCTGTAATTCTACTTCAACCATTTTAGACACTACAATTTCTCAAAAACGACGTGCTTCTAATCTACAAAAACAATGTAAACGTCTCAAAAGGATGGTATAAACTATTAAGAATATTTGTCCCGAGCAACACAAAAGTATTATTAATTGATCTCAGCACCCATTAAGGTATTCCGTATACAATATGTTTTATTTTAAATAATCGAATGGATTTGTATGTTAATCGTAGTTTTGACATAGTTATAAGTACATATTTTAATAGAATAGAATAATTTTGTATACAATTTGTAATTCCATTTACAGAATTACTAATAGTCTATTATAAGACACCGCATTTGAACTTTTTCAATACAATGAGAATAAATAACAAATAACAATTTTTTATTATATCTGTATTGATTAAATTTTATAGTAAATAATTTATGTAGATTAAGTTCTAGAATTACCTACGATATGAATGTATTTCTACAGAAAGATTTTCTTATATAATTTTTTGTTTCATCAAAGTAATCAACACGCAATAAAGAAATATTAATAATACTTATGTTACATTTAAACCTCATATGATAAATACTTTTAGAGTACAATCGAGGTTCATCAGTTTTGCAGTTACAACTATTTGATGAATTCCGTAATATGGCATGGCCTTTGCCATGGACTTTGCTCAAAGATGTGGATGACATAATTACAGTCATAAGTGCCATGGTGAACCTGCAAACCCCTATATTAGATGATGACAAATTCATTAAGAATTAATATTCATTGATGCACAAATACCATGCATTTTTTCATCTTCTTTCAATTGATCAATTATTATTTTAGTTGTGAGTTGAGTTCATATTACAGTATTAATTTGTTTGATGACATTTTCTAATATACTTTTGTAGCTTGTATAGATCATGCATTCGTTAAAATTATAGATAAAAATCTCGAAAACATTTGTGTATTATTAGACACCAATATCACTGATCATCATAGTATACTTACCCTTATCAACTACACCATATAACGTATGTTGGTTCTAAAAACGTTATTAATTACACACATCTAAAAATAAACTAAGAAATATATATATTGGAATGTATTGTATAGAATAAATGAAACACAAAATGCTTGGGGTTGTTTTCTAAATATGTTGTTATTTTGTCTATTGTTTTTATTTGTTGTAATATTGTGTTGCATTTTATTATGGTAACATTGGATTGTTTTTTATTGTTGTAATATTGTATTTTATTATTGTAATATTGTGTTTTGTGATTGTAATTTCAAGATTACCTATTCAAAATAACGGCATAAATACTACCACATCTAATGACCACGAACAGCCTTTGGCTTTGTGGTGTTTAGTGTTTGTATTGGAGAGTGGATAATTGGAATTTCTATGTAATTTTATATATGTATAAGTATATAGTATGTCTGAAAAAGTTGGCAACATATGGAAAACTTTTTTATTAGTGTAATGTTATGAAAAAAAGTTATTCTTTATAAAAAGTTCTGCATGGCCCATAAAGTAAAACGCGCACATCTGATGTTAATTTTTAAAATCGTATACGAGGTTTGTCAAAAAATATGAATTTGATACAAGTTTAAAGTACCTTTATTTTTTACAATATCGAAAACTTTAATTATTAAAACTTATTCGAAATAGAAAATTATGTTTTAATATGCAATTGGAACATACTACTTAAAAAAATTATGTTATTTTTACAAATTGTTCTCAATATATTCAATGTAATTTTAAAGTGTTGATAGGAATTACAAATTACGTTTAAGTGCAATTACTGAACACTTCACTCATTACCTCATTGCAAAATTTATGAACTTTGACTTTCTCTTAAGAATTATCTCAAATAGACACACTAACTAAATGGAATGTATTATTTATTTCTCGAAAGCTTTTACTAGACTCACTTTCGGAAAGTGAAATGTCATTGTCAGAGTCGTCTACATTTTAAATTATTTTGCTTACTTTTGTGCATTCTAGTAGAAAATAAATACATTATTCTGTTTTTGATATTACTCATTTATTACTGATTAAAGTTCATTGCTAAAATATTTCAAATCGACAAATAAACATTTGAGGTGTGTTAAGGTTAAATAAGATAAGAGTTGACGTGTTTCACAACTAAAATTTGCGAAATTGAAGTGGTCAAAATATTCCTAATAATCTTTTGCAATTTTGTAAATACCTGACATACTGTATATGTATACACATCTTGCAAAATAATTTGTTATGTAAATGTAATATTACAAATACATATTATTATTATTAGCTTTTTGATATTTAATCTAGTTCCTTATAATTATAAGCAAATTATTATTTTTCTCATATGTATGTGGTAGCGAGTGATAAATTTTAACTAAATAAATCCAAATACTTCATATTAGTGTTTTTAAATGAAACTCAAGGTCTCTAGTTAATTAACGAAGTAAGGGTCGAGACAGTCAATTCCAAATACTTCAGTTTTGTCTTTTTTTCACAAATCTTCACTTGTATCATCTGCATTGCAAAATTAATATATTAATGAAATTTATATAAAATGGAGTCTTTAAGACCACATTTTCATAATAGTAATGAATGTTTTCATGTATGGGATACTTTTTCCAAAATAAACTCGAAAATACTCTAGCTCCTGTTTATTTTCACATATAACATGGATCATGTGGTTAAAATAATTCATAGAAATTGTTTCTATTAACTGCCTGGTAAAATCTTCATCAAATGGTACAATTATATTTAGGAAAAACCTTGAATATGTTGAATATAATATGCAATCACATTGGGTCAAGCTCAACAGGGCCATGCCCAATTGTACTTGTCCATAATAGGCGTGCTGCTTCTTCAGCCTAACTCCATTGGTTGAAATTTCTAGGTAGCTGCATTCGTTTACGAAGTGTATTGCACCTTTTGTTTTGCCTACAAATGAAAGACATTTATTCAAGTTCATTATTATTATGAGTGATCATATTACCAACAAAATGACATTTAATTTCAAGCAGCCTAGATGGTTTTCCTTCTTCCATAACAATACCATCAGGTGAGTACCCTAACCATGGACATAGCTGGCAAATAATGAACCCAGGTTCAATTACATTCGCTCCCAAATTTACCTTGTATTTGTTTGATACCATGCTGTACAAATTTATTCGTGAACCCTTTTGGAAAGAAGTAGTTCAAGCTCTTTTTATTCCAATCCATTTGTCTATAAGTGAATATTGAATAGCAGCGGGAACCTGAAAAACACATTTTATCATCTCTACTTTTGATATTTTTATGAAATATTTATACCCGTTAACCTATACTTCCGATGAATTTTCCAACCTTCACTTCCACTACAGCAACTGACAATTATTTCTGGCATGTCTACATCACAGAGAGTTGAATAAAAGCCTTTACAACACTCTCGCAATGTGTAGTTTGAGACAAAAATGTTGATTCTTTCATGTGTGACACCAGAGGGTTAAGCCAATTTGGAGGTAGGACTTCCACACCTAATTCAACTTTTGTTGTCACTGTTCGACGCCCCTGTCTGTAAAGAAAGTTTTATAAGCAATGTTTTTTTATAAGTCTTATTGTTCTGGTCAAATACTCACATATGCTTACTCAGTGCAGAATAGGGATGACTGGATATCCTGTGAAAGTGGCTTACAAAGTTTCCTCGCAGCCATCTTCTTCATACAACAAGTTAGGCTAATTGGTTGGGCCTCGTAATCCTCAACTGCCTTCTTGTGAGTCCTCCAATAGCACTCCACATCAGTGGTTGACAATGTTTCAAGTGATAGAACATCTCCCCTGCAATCAATAACACAATCTGAATTTTAAATAAGTGTCCCTTTCAAGTGAAGAAAAAAATTACCTTGTACATTTCAATAATGTGGCTGAAATGTGTTTGCATTTTCCTGAAGCTCCAGCTTTGCAGGTACATGAAAATTAAAGTATTTTCCAGGTTCCTGTTGAAAAGTCAGCCTCTAACCATCCAGAGACTTCTTGAGGTTTTCAGTTAGAAGTGCACTGGTTTGGAGGCAAAGTGCCACGAGTCTAATGGCTGAGTAAACACCATCTTCATTGCATTAGTGATCGCAAATGCCTACTGTTTAGGACTTGTTAGCCCTCCACGAAGCACCTACTGTCATGTGTTGCATCCAAATATGCAAATACAGTAGTCAAACTCAAATATACCTCCTAGTTTTCCATGACTGTTGCTAACTGAGAAGGATCTGGAGGTCTATTTTTGAATCTCATTCAACAATTCTCGTATGCGAGAAATGTGGATATAGAATTTCGTATACGAAATCGAAACGCTACTTTTGAACACTCTTCGAGACGACATAATGAAAGTGTCGAATGATGATCTGACAACAACGTTATTCCACTTTTGCCACACGTCAAAATTTGGTAAATATCAAATTTCTCTGCTTACTGCATGCATAGATGTTTGAGGAGTTTGTTTTTGTTGTATATTATCTCTGGTTTTGTGTATTTAACATGAACAACAAAAAAGTTTACGCTACAAGTGAGCAACGGGCGTCGTCGATAGAATTTATGGGGAAACATAAAAATTTACAATTAGGTAAATTCTCCAATGAATTTAGTTTTGTCGATGCCAAAAAATTATGGGAGGAAATATCGACCATTTTGAATGCCATGCCAGGTGCCACCAAAAATTGGAATTCTTGGCGCAAGGTAAGTTCTGTTTATAAGCAGGAAAAATAAAAGTATAATCTATAATTAATATTGTACATTGCAGACTTGGCACGACATTAAAGGAAAGGCAAACATTGCCAAACATTTATCCATAACAGGTGGTGGACCCCCATCTGATAAGGAAATTACAAATGAAGATGATATGGTGCTATCAATGATAAATCCAACGGCAATAGAAGGACATTCCCAGATTGAAGAATCTATTGTCTGTTTCGATGGCACTTTTTCATTTGATTATGAAAATAATCTAACAAAAATAGATCACGATTATGCTGATGTGTCGCATAAGAAAAATATTGTCAGACATTGAAAAAGCTGCTAGTTCATCAAATAAAACTGATGATGAATATCCTTGTGTTTCAGAAAAACCAAAGAAAAAAATTAAACTTTCAAAAAGTGAAAGGCTTTCTAAAACTGTCTTAGCTACAGAAACCTTGGCTGATCAAAATATGTCCTTTTTAGAAATAAAAAAATGGTACTATGAAAAAAAAATAGCACTAAAAGAAGCTGAAGTACATGAGAAACGGCGTATAGCAGATGCATTAGAAAAAATTGCTAGTTAACTGCGTTATTTACTTTTAATTAAAGTTTTCTTTTTAACTATGCTTGTATACCATTAGTTATTTTTACTTACTTTCTGTATTTCCTTAATAAAATAAAGTATATTATGTGTTTGAAAATATTTAATTTTATTTTTATTTTGAAATTCCTGTGTACCTATGTACATAAATAATTAAAATTATTTAAATATTATGGTCAAAAACAGCTAAAGTAGATTAATATATAAAAACTGACTAGATGCTACAAAAATACATATTGATATAAACTACAAATGGAATACATTCCAATTTTTTGCTAGAAATATTTAAAACTAAAAATGTGTTGGAATAAGCCTGTGCCTTGCCATTCTAACAGGTTCTGGATTTAAGTTATCAAACATTCTAAATTCTTCGTCTTGTTCTAAATTCTCTTCCAGTATATTATTTTCAATACATATGTTGTGTAACACAACACATGCATTGATAATTAACGATGCTTTATTTGGTTTATAATGAAGGACCCTGTGTTTTAGTAGACAACGAAATCAATAAAAAAATGGCCGTCATATGAATCTCGAAGGGATGGCGCATGGTTTGACCCATGCGTTACATGTCGCATAAAAATTGTAGCATGCTAGATGATGTCGAATGGTCAAAAATACGGTTTGGTGAAAGTTATGCGACATTTCCCGCATTCTCGAATGCGACATGATGTCGTACGATTCAAAAATAGGCCCCCTGATTTGATACCTATTTTAAACCATTGCAAAACGTTATATTAACTCACAGTTTGTTATTTTCTTTCACACACTATAATCAATTGTCCAAAACACACACAAAAATCCAAAAAAACACTTTTTTATATTTCGCAACTAAAACATACGAATCAACCATGAAATCCGTATAAAAACTAACGCCATAAACATAGAGATTACTCATAATCCTCCATATTTGTTTACGTCTTGCAGCGCCCTCAACGGTGGTCGAAATTGCCAATAGTTTGGTCTCGATCCCTATCCTGCTCTAATAATTTATGGCGCTGTTTTTAAAATCTTTCCACTTGCTACTGTGGCGCCACCTTAATTTGGTCCCTTTCAGCGGACACTTTTTCATACACTGAGTTGGTCCTCCTTAGTTCTACCCTCCATAAACCAATGTAAGATTGGTTTTGTATATTTTCATTTTTAATGACGTAAAAGTTAATATACTATATATAGGCGAATTTCCTCGAGAGTAACTAGCTTAACCAGGTTATCAAAACTATGACGTCAGTGGTTAACGTAGTTTGGAGTGTAATATGTCATCATCATTTCGATAGGGGGATGTCAAATGTCAATATCGTCATTCTATATTATTTTTATTATTTATATTACTAATATAATATAAAATGTTCATCAGTTATAGGCAGAGAAAATAATATCTATTCACAATTTGGAATTCTTTCCCTTTTTGTAGAAGATTATTAATTTCTACTGTATCATTGATACTGTATAACTCTTCGTTTACAAATATGTATACATTGAGTATTTTGACTTACTTTTTCAACGAAAGTCCCGTTGTTATTAACATTTAACCACAATAACAACGACAAACCACAGACAATCTGACAGATCATAGCTTCAAACCACATGTTAACTACCTCGGCCAGGTGCTTTGAGATGTTGGTTAAATGTGACGTCATTGTTTGGAATATGTATCGAGGAAATTAGAGTAGTTAACTTTTTTCTAACCAGGTTAGAGTGGTTAGTCTCGAGGAAATATCCCTTTAGGATATTTTGTAATATTTATCCACATTAAAGGCGATGTTTTGAAATGTATTGAAATTTATGATATTTTGTTCTTTGTTTATGTAAAACAGTCTTGTAGTTCGCGACAGTAGAGACTCCATGCGCAGAAACGTTGTGTCACATACCGCCTATGCATCAAACTGCAGGGCTGTCACATCTACGGAATTTTCCGTAGATCTACGGAATTCAAAAGATGTCTACGGAATCTCCGAAAAGTCTCGAAAATCTACGGAAGTTTCAATAACAATGATAATAATTACAATGTACTCTTATACTGTTTGCAAAGAGTTCTCTGAGTAAATTATTTCTCAAAATATTACCCACTAACAAAACGATGAGTGCGGAGAATAGATACTGACATACACCAATCTGTATTTGTGGTTGTTTAACTTACACGAATCATGAATATAACCATAACCAAAAACAGACGAAAAACTTAAAAATCTTCATTATTGAATTCCCACAAATATAAAACAAAAGAAATCCATTTATTGCAGCTTTAGCTACCGATTTTCCTATAGTAATGAGTGAAAATGTGAATTAAATTTCTCGGATAGTTTTGAAAACTTCTGGCTCAAAGTATCAGTTTTTAAAAATGCAAATGATGAACTAACATTTCCTTTATTAGTAAAATTAACAAATCACATTAGAATTCTTTCTCATATTTCTGCAACAGTAGAAATAATTTTTTATTCAATTAATATAAACAAAACTAGCATCAGAAACTCATTGATTACCAATACCTACCCAGAGTCGACTACTCCATGCAAAAAAAAATTAAAAACAATTACAGTTGCCATAACTTTAAAGCTGAAAATTTGTATATTGTCCAATAAACAAATTCAAAATTCGCACCGGCACGCTACTTGAGCGTTCAAGGTGATTAAGCATCCAGATGTTCATAAGTTCCGATAATCCCATACTGTATGTTGAAAGCTCTAATCTGGATCTACGGAAATCTACGGATATTTGATCAGGTGCATGTGGCAGCCCTGTCAAACTGTCTCTTATATTATTATATTATTTGTCTATGGTTTGTACAATAACAATTTTTTTACTTAATAATTTTTTAATAGTAGTTATATGATCTGTGCTTAATAAGTTGATATAACGAGAGAATATAATCCAGATATTGGAATTAGAGCAAGGTGTTATTAAATAAGAAATGGATATCCAAAATGTAAAGGAAGAAATCGATCTCTACGATGATTTTCTGTGGAATATGGATGTTAAACAAGAATTAATTGACGAAGTGCCTACGTTAAAAATTCAGAATGTAAATGGAAAAGAGAATAGAATTCATCCATTCAAACAAGAAATAAATGAAGCCTCAAATACAGTTGAAATATGGGATAAGCATGTTGATTTTAGAAAGCAAATTAAATCAAAAGGTGAGTAGAAGGAATTTATCGTTTGTATTTGCATATTTATGCTAAAGATCTTAGGCACTAATAGGCACTAGATTTAATGTTTTTTCAATAATGTAGAGCAAGACGATTTCTTTGTAACATGGTTTAGAGAATCAAAATGTCATTAACATTGTTGAATGCCACATCTAGAAAGATTAGCTATATAACTGTCTTATTCAAAATGTGTTACAAATTTTATTTATTTTAAATTCTATAGTCCTCAAAAGTTGCAATGTTTTCTCAATTGGTATACATTAAGAACTCGATTGCCGTTATCGTCGGGACCTTGGTCATGACGGTTAAAAAGAGCAGCGATGTCCAACTTCAAGGGCCGCTTTGAAAAAATTGCGGTTTGGAGAGCCGCATTATAAAATACTTTGTATGCAACTTTATGAATGAGTTTTAATAGGTATGGTACGTATACAAGGAAAAAACCCATTTGTACTATTATTTTAATTTATTCCAAAAATATGAAGTTACAAAAAAATTAGTGGGAATTGTGGGGATGTTGATATTTACTAACTAATGCATCAATATTAACTTTAATATTTGTTGTTGATAAACGAAGCAACTGAGTAAGTTACTTATCAGAAAAGAAACATCTAAATTTTCACTTTAT
Organism: Galeruca laticollis; assembly: GCA_963921935.1. Taxonomy (NCBI): domain Eukaryota; kingdom Metazoa; phylum Arthropoda; class Insecta; order Coleoptera; family Chrysomelidae; genus Galeruca; species Galeruca laticollis. The sequence continues at coordinate 145,532,867 of OY998181.1, forward strand.
CAATTTCATGTTGGAAAAGCTGCTTTCACAAAGATAGGTGCTTCACAGCAGTTGGGGTATTGCTCTTCTGGCAGCAACTTGAAAAAGTCCAATTCAGTTTCGGTTCTTACTTGGTAAAAAGGATCTGATTGCAAATCACACAATTCCAGTTGCTCTGCTTACATTCTCATCTGAAATTGTAAAGTGCTGAGTAAAAACTGAAATCTCTCTTTCGATTTTTTAAAGTCGTTAAATGAATTTTCGAATTCTGCAATTGTGTCAATGCATTTTATTTGAGGCAAATTTGAAACTTCCTCAAAATCCTTCATTTCTTCAAAATGCTCTTCACAACTTGGAAAAAAATGAAATATCATTTTTTTCTATTGAAGACTTGAAAAGCTTAATTTTAGTCTTAAATGCATTTATGTGTCCAAATAAGTTGGCAATATTCTGTTTTTCCCTTGTAGCTTCAAATTCAATTTGTTAAGGTGATATGCCAAGTCTGTTGAAAATGCAAGGTCAGCTAAAAAATCTACCATTTGATTTTCCAGCTCTTTGGTGTTTGAATTGAATTCATCTTTAACAAAAATACGAATTTCTTTGCGTAGGGCAAAGAATCGTTGCAAACAGTTTCCTGTGCTTAACCAATGTATATTGGTGTGAAGTATTAAGTCCTAATACATAGCATCTACTTTGGCTAAAATATCACAAAATTTTCTGTAAGTCAACGCACAATTTCCCCCTCTAATAATATTAGTTATTTTAACTATCACTTTCATGACAATCATTTGACGTGAGGATTTTTCACATAAGGTATCTTGGAGACCTCTGTGAAGCTGGCATAAAACCTATTACGATTTTTAGTACTCATTTTGTACTAATTTGTACCACAAAAAATAATTTTGTACCTTTACCCATTAAAGAAAAAAGCATGGGCTGCTAGCTTCATGTTAACCTAGAAAGCCCAAATTAAAAGAAAAAAATGAAAATTAATACAGGAAATTGAAGAACTGAATTTGTACTACAAAAAAAATTAACGTCAACCCCCCTCAAACATTCCCTGTTGCGATAAATTGAATAGCAAGCCCATACTTCTCCGATCTTTTCAATGTTTCTTGAAAAACGAAATATTAAAGTCGATTCTATTAGTACTAAATGTGTACTAATTTGTACCATGAAAAATATTCCAAAATATTAAGGTCAATCAACTTAAACAACCCCTACTTGGATAAATTGAATAGCAAGCCCATTAACCTCAGATATTTTCAATATTTTTAGAAAAACGAAATATTAAAGTCCATTCTATTTGTACTAATTTGTACCGCGAAGAATATTCCAAAATATTAAAGTCAACCCACTTAACAACACCTGCTTAGATAAACTGATTAGCAAGTCCGTTATCATCTGAACTTTTAAAAATTTCTTGAAAATCAAAATATAAAAGTCGACTCCATTGGAACTGAATTTGTACTAATTTGTAAGACAAAAATTATTAACGTCAACCCCTGATCGATAAATTGAATAGCAAGCCCATTCTTCTCAGATCTTTCCAATATTTTCTCAAAAATGAAATATTAAAGTTGATTCTATTAGTACTAAATGTGTACTATTTGTACCATGATAAATATTCCAAAATAATAAAGTAAACCCACTTAAACAACCCCTGCTTAGATAAACTGAATAGCAAGCCCATTATCCCCGAACTTTTCAAACATCTCTTGAGGAACGAAATATAAAAGTCGCCTCCATTGAAACTAAATTTGTACTAATTTGTACCACAAAAAATATTAACGTCAACCCCTTCAATCAACCCTCGATCGATAAATTAGCAAGCCCATTCTTCTCCCATCTTTCCAATATTTTCTGAAAAACGAAATATTGAAGTCGATTCTATTAGTACTAAATATATACTATTTTGTACCATGAAAAATATTCCAAAATATTAAAGTAAACCCACTTAACCAACCCCTGCTTAGATAAACTGATTAGCAAGCCCGTTATCATCTGAACTTTTAAAAATTTCTTGAAAAACAAAATATAAAAGTCTACTCCATTGGAACTGAATTTGTACTAATTTGTAAGACAAAAATTATTAACGTCAAACCCTGATCGATAAATTGAATAGCAAGCCCATTCTTCTCAGATCTTTCCAATATTTTCTCAAAAATGAAATATTGAAGTCGATTCTATTAGTACTAAATGTATACTATTTTGTACCATGAAAAATATTCCAAAATATTAAAGTAAACCCACTTAACCAACCCCTGCTTAGATAAACTGAATAGCAAGTCCATTATCCTTAGATCTTTTCAAAATTTCTTGAAAAACGAAATATAGAAGTCGACTCCGTTAAAACTGAACTTGTACTAAATTGTACCACAAAAAATATTAACGTCGACCCCTTCAAACAACCCCTGATCGATAAATTGAATAGCAAGCCCATTCTTCTCCGAACTTTCCAATATTTTCTGAAAAATTAAATTTTAAAGTCGATTCTATTAGTACTAAATCTGAACTAAATTGTACCATGAAAAACATTCCAAAATATTAAAGTAAACTCACTTAAACAACCCCTGTTTAGGTAAACGTAATAGCAAGCCCATTCTTCTTCCATCTTTCCAATATTTTCTGAAAAACGAAATATTAAAGTCGATTCTATTAGTACTATTTTATACCATGAAAAATATTCCAAAACATTAAAGTAAACTCACTTAAACAACCCCTGCTTTGGTAAATTGAATAGGAACCCATTATCCTCAGATTTTTTCAAAATTTCTTGAAAAACGAAATAAAAAAGTCGACTCCTTTAAAACTGATTTTGTACTAATTTGTATCACAAAAAATATTAACGTCAGTCTCCTCAAACGATACAATAATATACGAAATAGTCCAGTCATTATAGTAAATCCACCTCGGAATTCGAGATACCCAGCTGTAAGTCTGTAAATACTTGTATATTGACACCCTAAAAGTTGTCTCAAAACCTACATATGGTAGGGTGTAAACAACTATTAAATTTCAAGGTCAAAGGTCACAAAAATCGGTTTTTAGCGCTTTTTTTAGAAATATCTTATTCCCTATGGGTTTTTTGCTATTTGTATTTATTATCAATATTGTAGAATACAAAATTCTCTACAAATTTTGTTTAAAAAAATTTTTTATACGGTGAACCGTTTTCGAGATAGAGGGCGGAGAGCGCGCAGTCACCGCATCACTTCAGGTCAACCGGTGCCTCCGGTCGCAAACGCGCCATATATAGTTGATGAACTATCGATAAATCAATGATTATAAATATTTGTCAATTTTTATTAACTATTATATTATATTTTATCATTTTTTTCCTAACCTATACACTTTTTATTCAGTATTAATTTATTTAACAACACTTACCTGCCCGTGTAATTGCAGAATTGTTAATGAAAATATAAGAATTATATTTGAATTTTAACCTAATTAATATTAATAACTTACATGATGAAAAAAAAAACAAATAAATTATGAATTAATCTTTTTAATAAAAAATATCATTGAATACATTTTTTTTATTGAAAGTAAAAAAATGGAATAAAGGGTACAAAAAGTACAATTTATAATTTTAATCATCTTCTTTCTCTTCATCGTCGTCTCAAGTTCTTCCATGATTTTGGGGTGAAAGGTTCCATCTTCGTTAATGTCGCTTTGATGTGGTAGAGCATTGAGACAAGCTTGCCCATTACATTGGCCACAAGCTAAAGAGCATTGCAAGCCCGCTTTCCTGCATCCACATCGCGAACCACAACCACTCTTGCAGTTGCAGAAAATTGTATTTAGCAAATCTTCTGGAGCAGGTGGTAAAATTGTCATGATAGGCTCCAGAAAATCGTTTCGAATTGCCCAACCCCACACCTGGGGTTCCAAATCATGTCCTAACCAAGTTTGAACTTGATAATATACACGGTTGAAATGTTGATGAGCAGTTGCACTTGTTGGTGGAATATTTGAAAGCTGCACAGGTTTATTAAGTTTTGTAGACTTGACGTAATGCACATAACGAAGATGATCGAGACTTTTCACAGATTTCGGAGCATTATAGACTGCCAATAAGGTTTGAGTTCCACTCTCCAATAATCTCTGGGCCGAACAATTTTCTTCCTCAAATGCTGCAGCTAGTTCATCCAAATTTGTCAGTTTCTCAAAAACTTTTAAAAATGATTTTTTTCCCTTTTTAAAAAGCGCAGAAGTTGTGTCACAGCCACTTAATGCGTGCAGAAATAAAATATGTTTTTTGGAATGTGGATAATTATCAAAACTTTTAGTCGAGTATATCTCCGTTTTTACATTTCCTTTCCCAACTTTTTTAAAGAAAATTTCTTGTTCGTAAGACAGTATACGCCCAATTAAAATGACATCAATTGCAGTTTCAACAATAAGAATAAGAATAGTAAACGGTTATCAGTATTATTGAATAGATATAGATTTAATGCATGAAGAAAATGATAAAATATAATATTATAGTTAATAAAAATTGACAAATATTTATAATCATTGATTTATCGATAGTTCATCAACTATATATGGCGCGTTTTCGACCGGAGGCACCGGTTGACCTGAAGTGATGCGGTGACCGCGCGCTCTCCGCCCTCTATCTCGAAAACGGTTCATCGTATAAAAAATTTTTTCAAACAAAATTTGTAGAGAATTTTGTATTCTACAATATTGATAATAAATACAAATAGCAAAAAACCCATAGGAAATGAGATATTTCCAAAAAAAGCGCAAAAAACCGATTTTTGTGACCGTTGACCTTGAAATTTAATAGTTGCTTACACCCTACCATATGTAGGTTGTGAGACAACTTTTAGGGTGTCAATATACAAGTATTTACAGCTGGGTATCTCGAATTCCGAGATTCTTACCTAATTTAAGCTTAAATGACTGGACTAAAAAGACCGGCCTGACGGAAGGGTAGCAATACTTCTAAAAAATAATATAAATTATAAAATAACCGAATTCAAATGCACAACTAAAATAGAAAAAATAAGTGTTACCACAACACTATCTAACAATGAAAATTTAACTTTAGTATCAGTATACATAAAACCAGCAACTAAAATTACTGTAAATGAATGGAATATATTTTTCGAAAATATACCAAAACCGTATGTGGCGGGGGGAGATTTTAATTCGCACCATATATCTTGGGGTTGTATACAAACTGATAGTTTAGGAATAGCACTACTAGATAGCTTAGAAGCAAATAATTTAATTTTCTAAATCGATGGTAGTATAACTTGCATAAACAATTTTAATCAAAATAATAGTGCTCTTGATTTAACAATATGTAGCCCCAACATACACAATTTATTTGATTGGCAAACTTTGACAGACACATATGGGTCAAATCACATACCTATTAAAATAACCGGTCAAGTAAGCATAAAATCTATACTACAAACAAATTTAAAAAAATGGTTTATAGGTAAGGCTGACTGGAACTAATATTATACAGAATGCTTAAATATAATAAATTATGATAATAACAATAATAACACACTAAACAATAATAATCTTTGTGATAAAATTAAAAATGTTATTAACCAAGCTGCTGAAGAATCTATTCCAAAATATAGAAATAATATAACAAACAAAACAAAAGCCAAAGTCTGGTGGAATAATCAGTGCGATCTACTAGTATCATTACGCAAAGAAGCATTTAGTAAATATAAACAAAATCCAAATCTTGAAAATTTTATTAATTATAAAAACGCCGATGCAGCGGCCAAAAAAAATAATCAAAAAAACAAAGAAAGAAAATTGGAAAACATATTGTTCATCTGTAAATAAAAATGTTCCAATGAAAAAAGTTTGGGAACAAGTAAATACATTTAAAAACAGGAAAATAAATAACAAACAATTGATAGATTCTTCGGCAGATTGGATTTCAGAATTTCTTTGTAAATTAACACCTGATTATACAAATCACCCACCCGGCAACTTAGAAGAAACAAAACCTGGCAACTCAGAAGTTACAAATGAAAGCCAATCATATTTTCAGAAACAAATTAGTCTAAATGAATTAAATACGGCTCTCCATAATAAGAACAACACCAGCCCAGGTAAAGACAATGTACACTACTCAATGCTACACCAATTAAAAAACAACTAATAGAAGTATTCAATAAAATTTACTTCAATGAAATAGAAGTACTGGCAGATTGGATGAATTATATTGTAATTCCACTGCTGAAACCTGGAAAACCAGATTCTAACCACAATTCGTATCAGCCAATAGCATTAGCATCTTGTATCTTAAAAATATGAACGAATAATAAAATGCAGATTGGAGTATTACACAGAAAAAAACAATTTATTAGCAAGATCCCAATATGGTTTCAGAAAAGGCAAATCTACACAAGAACTACTATGTGAATTTACAGCAAATATTTATCAAGGTTTCACAACCAATAAATACACAAGCACAATTTTCCTGGATATAGCGGGGGCGTACGATAATGTAGAGTAACACATATTGAAATTAAAGATGAAGAAACTAGGAATCCCAAACTGGAAATGTGAACACATCTCCAAACTCTACAATAACAGGAATATATACATACGAGCAAATGATAAATTAGTAGGCCCTAGACAAACTTCCATAGGATTGCCACAAGGAGGAATCTTGAGTCCCTTGCTCTACATAATTTACACCTATGATATCGAGAAAAAGTTAAGTAGCCTTGAAGTCAAGATATATCAGTATGCAGACAATTTTGTTATCAGTTCCCAACATATAAAAATAGAAAATTGCCATAATCAACTCGGCAAGGCAACAGAAATAGCAAAAGGATGGTACGAAGAAAAAGGAACAACTATAAACCAACTCAAGTCCTCAGTATGTACATTTACTAGAAAGAGATATCAAAATGACAACATCATCAACTTAGCAAACCTCGAATTTCCATACAAATCATCAGTACCGTATCTCGGCATTCTTCTAAACAAAAAACTGAATTGGAAAGATCAAATATCACAGATAATTAAAAAATGCGAGAATGCAATAAATATCATCAAAGTTTTCAGTCACCATAAATTGGGTGCAGACCTAAACATAAGTTTATTATTTTACAAATCATTTGTAAGATCAATTATTGATTATGGTAGTATTCTATATGGATCTGCAGCCAAATGTCACACACGAAAAATTGAAAATATTAAAAATCGTTGCATAAGACTATGTACAGTGGCTCTGCAGAGCACACCTATAAATGTATTGGAAGCAGAATGTTCAGAACCACCATTACACATTAGAAGAACCGACTAATGTTAAAAATAAGTGCAAAGAAAACAGATAGCAAGAGAAGTTTAAACAACCTATTTATATCTTGCCTAACTACTAAATATTGGGAAAAGAAGAGATCACCTAACTTTATAGAAAGCTACAACTGGTTGAGCAACTATGAAAACCAATTATTAGAATATTAAATCTCCCTTTGTTACATAATTCCTTATGAATGTTATTTAAATCAACCAAAAGTTACGTATACAAATTATATAAATGAACATGCTGAAAATAAGGCGCTATTTCTGAAAGACGTCGCAGAAAAATGGAATGACTCTGAACTTATTTTTACAGACGGTTCATGTTTAAATAACAAAGTAGGGTTCGTATTTTACCACGAAAATAATCAAAAATATTCAGAAATATATCAATTGACCCCTCTAGCATCAATATACACAGCAGAACTTATGGGAATTAAGCAAGGACTAGAATACTATGGGGTACGAATACAATAACAAATTTGTAATTTTCACCGATAGCCGAAGTGCAGTAATGAAAATTGAAAATAACTCTCCTAGTGCAGATTTAGATAATATTGTAGCAAAAATTTGGGAGCTTCTGGATATTTTAGCAAACCTAAATTAGGAGATTAGAATAGTGTGGATAAGAGGCATACCTCAAAACGAAATCGTGGACAAATTAGCAAAAACTACTACCAGACAAGGAGAAAATATAATAAATTTCAAGCTACCGATATCAGACAAACAAACAAATCAAAATAAAATTAAAAGAGGATTGGCAGAAGCACTACTCAGAATACCCTGAAGGACAAACATATAAAGTTATTGAACCCACAGTTAAACACAAACACTGGTTCCACAAAGAAAGTGATAGATCATTTATTAGAAACCTCACTAGAATAAGGTCAGGACATTGCCTCCCACCACAACGTATGAAGACATTTAAACTAACAAAAAACGAGAACTGCAGATGTGGCGAGATTGGAACATTGTCTTTTAGAGTGTAAATTCAATGAAGCAGCATCAAAACAATTTTACAGTAAACTTTCCAAGTTTATAGCATTACTATCTAATCTTTTAACCATACTAGCATCAGAAGAGATAGAAGTAAAACGACTCCTTTATAACTTAACTAAAAGTACTAACATGATATTGTAGAAAGAAAAAAAAATGAATGAAATGAAAAAATGAGAAAAAAAACTAAAAAAAACTAAATAAGCACAAAAAAATCAATGAAATGAAAAAATGAGAAAAAAAACATACAAGTAAAAAAAAACTAAATAAGCACAAAAAAATGAATGAAATGAAAAAATGAGAAAAAACATATAAGTAAAAAAAAAATAAAAAAAAGTGCTTTATACCAAATCTCTCGGAATAACCAAATAAAAATGAAGTTAAAATGTCAACAACTGTATCTAAAATCCAAATGTATAAAGCCTAATCTATAATCCAAAAAAAAGATAATAATCGCATAAACTATTCATTACAATAGACTGGCCTGTTGGTTTATTAACCAGTGCCATTAACTCACACACACACACCCCCTCAAACAACCTCTGATCGATAAATTGAATAGCAAGCCCATTCTTCTCCCATCTATCCAATATTTTCTGAAAAACGAAATATTAAAGTCGATTCTATTAGTACTAGATTTGTACTAATTTGTACCACGAAGAATATTCCAAAATATTAAAGTTAACCCACTTAAACAACCCCTGCTTAGATAAACTGAATAGCAAGCCCATTATCCCCCGACCTTTTAAAATTTCTTGAAAAACGAAATATAAAAATCGATTCCATTAAAACTGAATTTGTACTAATTTGTACCACTAAAAATATTACGTCAATTTCAATTTGTACTACGAAGAATATTCCAAAATATTAAAGTCAACCCACTTAACAACACCTGCTTAGATAAACTGAATAGCAAGCCCATTATTCTCCGATCTTCACAAAATTTCTTGAAAAACGAAATATAAAAATCGATTCCATTAAAACTGAATTTGTACTAATTGTACCACAAAAAATATTAACGTCAACCCACTTAAACAACCCCAGCTTTGATAAATTGAATAGAAAGCCCATTATCCTCCGATATTTTCAGAATTTCTTGAAAAAGGTAATATCAAAGTAGATTCTATTAAAACTGAATTTGTACCACAAAAAATATTTCAAAATATTAAAGTAAAACAATTTAAACAACCCCTGCTTCAATAAATTGTATAGCAAGTCCATTATTCACCGATCTTTTCATAATTTCTTGAAAAACGAAATATATAAGTAGATTCCATTAAAACTGAATTTGTACCACAAAATATTTTATACAGGGTGTCCCAAATAAGAGTGACTGATTTTAAACATAAATGCCCAGCTTATTAATTGCTCCAAAGAGATGGGGTTTTCACTAGTTCCACTAGTTTATCAAGGAGATTTTTTTAGGCTTGGCTGACATTTCATCTCATCAACACAGGATGTTTTACTAATGTTGGTCAAATTCAAAGGGGAAAATATGAATTATTTTAAATGGAACACCCTATAATTTTTGATCTCATTCGAACGAGCAATCATTCTCCTTTCCAAAAATGTATAGTTTTTCATCTTTTGTTTCATTAACAACAAAGATATTCGAGGTTTCATGTAGTAGTTCATTTTTAATTAGTAATTTTATATGAACGTATTTTGATGCCTAAAATCAACTCATGCTGTGACCGTTTAACGCATAACAAAATCATTTAAGTTGGTTTCATGTAGTATGCATTTTTAATTACGTAAATAATTGCCAACAAATCTGACAAACAGTTTATTTAGTAAGAAAAAACATAATAACATTATTCAATACATATACAGAACGAAGAACAAAAAAGTTACAATAAATGCTGCATATGCCTACCCTCTTCGTTTATGCATAATTTTCAAATGTATTTTCTAACATTTCTTGCGGAATGTTTTCAATAATGTTCCTGATATTATTTTTTAGTTCTGCTAAATTGTTAGGCTTAGGATTGTAGCACCTACCCTTCACATATCCCCAGAGAAAAAAATCTGGGACAGTTAATTCAGGAGACCACGGTGCTCATTCAATCGGTCCAGCTCGACCTATCCACTTATCATTAAAAAACGTTTTTAATGAATCTCGTGCTATTAACGAATAATGTGGCGGTGCACCGTCTTGTTGAAAGTAAACGTCGTCGCTAATTCCATCTTGAACTAGTTGCGGATAAAAAAAAGTTTCCAACATATCCGTGTAATTAGTACCCGCCACTGTTGGTTCCGAAAAGAAAAAAGGACCATAGATTTTTCGCCGAGATAATGCACACCAAACGTTTACTTTTGGACTATCTCTCTGAAATTCATTAAAAGAAATTGGTTTTTGAGATCCCCATATTCTACAATTATGTTTGTTACACATGCCATTAATGTGAAACGTTACTTCATCAGACATAATTAATAATGAATTGGGTTCGTTTCTTAATAAGTCAAGTAAAGTCTCACATACCATTACACGTTTTTCGTAATCTGACTCGTACAGTTTTTGATAAGTATGAATTTTGTATGGAGTTAGTTTTAAAATTTTTAGACACCTTTGAACGTCACTCTTGCTAAGCTCTAAAATTCCAGCAATTTTTCTAATTGAAATTTTATGATCGTTATCATGTAGCACTTCATTAATTGACATCAACTTGTTTAAAAGACCATCATTATTTCTTGGTTTGTTTAAGTGTGCAATGCAACCAGTTTCGATAAGTTGTACATACCATTTTTTAATAATATTCACTGACGGCGGATTTTTCATAAATTTCCTTCTGAATATCCTCCTTGTTTGAATTATTGATTTCGTTTCTGCATAAATTATTACAGTTTGAGCTTTTTCACTCACTGTATAGATAATTTCGAAGCCGACTTATGACTTGACAAAATTACTATTGTCAAAATTGCTGATTTTGATGTTATGCGTCAAACGGTCACAGCATGAGTTTATTTTAGGCATCAAAATACGTTCATATAAAACTACTAATTAAAAATGTACTACTACATGAAACCTCAAATATCTTTGTTGTTAATGAAACAAAAGATAGAAAACTATACATTTTTGGAAAGGAGAATGATTGTTCTTTCGAATGAGATTAAAAATTATAGGGTGTTCCATTTAAAATAATACATATTTTCCCCTTTGAATTTGACCAACATTAGTAAAACATCCTGTGTTGATGAGATGAAATGTCAGCCAAACCTAAAAAAATCTCTTTGATAAGCTAGTGAAATTAGTGAAAACCTCATCTCTTTGGAGCAATTAATAAGCTGGGCATTTATGTTTAAAATCAGTCACTCTTATTTGGGACACCCTGTACACAGATTTAGACTGAAGTACCAAAAATGAAAAATAAGCCCTTTTGGCGTTTTGTGCACTGCTTAATTACTCCAAAAAATCTATGCTAAAATTTTTCCTATCACTAGAAAAATTATTAAGAATTATTAAATAAAAGCATCAATCAGCAATAGGAGCGTTAGATCAGACGTCAGACGCCTCTCATCTGAAAAACAAAAAAATCGCCACACTGACTTCTATCGGTTTTTGCAACAGTGTAACAAAAATAGTATATTATGGGAAAAGTTCAACTTTTCTCACGAGGACCACTCACTGAAAACGGCCGGGCATCGAGTACAACTTTCTGAAATTGGCTGGGCATGGAGTATCCCCTACATGATTCTCCATATAAATGTATGTAGTGTGGGCAAAGTGCCGTGAGAAATGATATTTCTCACAGTGTGAGCAATATATGGTTTTGAAATTAAGTAAGCTATGAGAAATACGCTACTTTTCATAGCAGGTATAGAAAAAATGTTTTTCAATCTTTACTAAGCCGCCAAGTAGTCAAAAAAAGTGATAACGTCAGAGTATGATGCCATTCTTATCTTCTAACTGCCTAAAACTATTTGCGCCTTATCAGGCAACAGCAGAAGGGAAAGGAAACTTAATTTCTTTGTCTCGTTAAAGAATTGCTGCGATTACCCCAAAAAACCTCATTGAAAATAAGAGTGTGTATCTATGACAAAAAATGTGGATTTCTAATTGTAATTATAATACATTTATTATTAGAGTCAAAACAATACATAATATCAAAACAAAAATGACTGGGAAGTAGGTAGGTGATAAGGTTTCATGAAACACTTCATGTAACAGTTTATCTAGATTTAGGTCCATTTTTAACTTACATCAGAACGACTGGTGTGAGGTGAAGCCACTACATTAAAAAGCCTTTTTCTGGGAAAACTGTATGGGTACAAATAAATCCTATATTCTCAAATTCAAATTAATCTTATATTCTCAAATTAACATTATTTATTTACTTTTGATACTTTCAAATTTTTTAACGATTTACTTGGAAATTAATAAAACGTGGTATAATTTATTATATTTCATAAATAAAATAATATAATAATTAAAAAACGTTTTTGGGTACAAATTAGTCCCAAATTCAAGGTTTAAAGCCATACTGTTATTTGTTTTTATGAAAGCCTTTTACAGGAATAACTGGGTGGGTAAAAATTCTATTTTTTGGGTACAAATTAGTCCTAAATTAAAAGTTTAAACGTATGCCATTAAAATTTGATTTTGTAAAGGTGGGATGCTAGCTTGAGCTCAAACTATCACCCCCACATTAAATAGCGGATTCTCAGAGAAACTGAAAAGGAGAAAATTCAAATTTTTGCGTTATAAATTAGATTTGAGATAGGGGGGGGGGGCGCTCGCAGTAATAACAAGTATAAGTTACTTGGAATTGTCATTAAAAAACCTCTATTGACAAGGACTACACGATCAATAGGACATTATACAAAATGTGTTTGAGAGCCAGTGTTCGGATTGAACATAACGATCTCGAAGAAAGGAAAAACTGGTTAAGGAAACATTTAAAATAATACCAGAATCGACGTTAATATTTTGTTTTTCAAGAAATATTGAAAAGATCGGAAAAGTATGGGCTTGCCATTCAATTTATCGCAACAGGGGTTGTTTGAGGGATTGGCGTTAGTTTTTTTGTGATACAAATTCAGTTCTTCAATCTCCTGTATTAATTTTCATTGTTTCAAATTACTTTTAATTTGGGCTTTCCAGGTTAACATGAAGCTAGCAGCGCAATGTTTTTTTCTTGAATGGGTAAAGGTACAAAATTATTTTTTGTGGTACAAATTAGTACAAAATGAGTACTAAAAATCGTAATAGGTTTTATTTGATTCTGCCGAAATGGTTCTGCTCACTTCATAGAGGTATCTCGGTGAACAATACAGTGTATCACTGGACAGTTGATGTTTTGTTTCAAAAGTCCTGCAAATCCAATTTCAGTTCCTACCATAGCTCTGGTATCAGTGACATTTATTGAATCCCCCATAGCCTGATACCACCTAATTTACAGCTTAAAAAATATCCATACCCTTGGTTCTTGGTTGTACCATGAAGAGGAATAAGCATCTCCTCTGTCTCAATGAAGTCTTTGGAATAGTTCCGATAACAATTACATGCTAGCTGCGACCTTCTTCTATTGCCAGCGGCATCGCACATTATTTTATTTAATTTTATTTTTAATGTAAGAAAGCCCTGGTTTAGAGGATAGGCGGATAACAGAAACATTGGTTTATTCCTCCAAAACATAACATCAATCAATTATATTATAGACAGTTGTCACTTACACTAATTTAATATATTTCAGAGCGGAAAGTAATTAAAAATTATTGTAATAGCAAATAAAACTATTTATTATATGATAAAAACATATGTACAGTTGTTACTAAGGTGGCAAAAAATGTATAGTATAATATACTCACTGGTGAAATAGTTCGTGTAGCTTGGAAATAGTCAGTCATTTCCTTCTGCCTCTTTGATGCTCGAGCTTTTACCACAGCGATATTTCGTATTTTCTGAAGCAGTAGTATCTGCATTTCATTTGCCTCTTCTTGACTTTCAAATCATTCTATACGCAGTCTCTGAGTGGCCAATAGTTTGTTTCTCATTGTGGTTTGAACACTCGTCTTCATCAGCCCCTTCTTCTTTGGTGGCACTTATGCTGGCAAGAATTTCGTCATCACTCAAAATTTGAAACCCCCGTCCATTCTGTCACACTCTAAACACTTTGATACTTTTTCTGATTTCAAATTTGTACTGATTTGTAAATTATTGCACACATTCTCAGATTCTTCACTTCTATGTTGAGGCCAAAGTTTATTCCAGCTGTTCTTTAGATTTGACACTGACAAATCATTCCAAGCTCAGGTAACATTTAAAATGGCATCTTTAGTACTGTAAGACTTCCAAAACTGTGCTACAGACGTTGAATCATCAGATGAGAACAAACTTTCAATAAACATTTTTCTATATCGGCTTTTCATGTTTTTGATGATTCTCTGTTCCAAGGGCTGTATAATAGGCTAAGCTTCAGATATTTGGTGTGAGCGTTTTGTGTAAAAAGTGTTAGAAGAAAACCAGCTGCCCCATTGTTTGGAGAATAGTTTTATATGATATGGTGAGATGTTTTTCATTTGACTTTATTATTCATAACTTTGTTATTAACAATTTTATACAAAAAATCGCATTTTTAGTTTTTTGCTTATAAAATTGAAAGTCAGGGAAATCGTGATGGAGTCAATAAAATAATTATATTAAAAATACGATGAAAATGAGAGGCCCAACAACTCGATCGGACCTTTACTTTAGGAGAATATAGGGAAAACACGGCCAATGTGCAGGTTTTTGAAAAATTTGTAACTCTGCTAATTTTTGAGTTGTAGCCTAGATCTTCCGGCCAGTATTAGTTATTAATATAATCTTTATATGTGCAAAAATCAGGCACTGTCCGATGCATAGTTTTCGATCTGCGGCCATTTGAATTTTTTACTATGCAATTTTCCAGCAGGCCTGAATGCGACAGGATTTCGAAAGTAGAATTTTCATACTTCAAAACGTTCATCTTGGTTTTGCATTAAAATACTAATATGTTAGAAATGAAGCTGAACATCACGAGAAACGGCTGAATGCGGGAGAGTAGTCGAAGAGTGGGGGAGAGCGGCAGGCAAGGAGAAACATGTATATAGAGATGGTAGTTATTAGGATATAATTGATTCACTTTTAGGCGGGGGCATAATTTTAATATTTTCAAATAAAATTACATCTAAATTATAAAAGGTATCTCAAAGAAACCATAAAAGTAGCTTTTTTTAGAAAAATGCACATGTATTTTCTTTGCATTTTATAATTTTGAGGTTATATTTATGTATGCCACTTTCAAATCTCAAGCAGACAAATATAAGAATTAATCGATTAATCGAGTTACTATATATCATTTTATTAATCTCTGAATTGTTATAAAATAATCGATTATACTTCTGTTTCAATTAATCATTATCATCTCCACATGTATATTGGGATCTATTGCTAAGCGATACGCCTCCACACAGCGTTAAAGTGAACTTCTTTAGATGTACAATTAGATGCTTGTTTACCACTTGTGTGCTTTCGACATTTCGTGTGTTTGTCAGAAAAAAGCGCTAGCAAGTTCTTGTAAAGAAAATGGCGGTCGCTAAGCGGTAAGGGATGTCGGCTGCTAAATAGTTATTTTCCTCTAGGACACGAAGTTAGCTTTAACCGGGAAACCTAACCCAACTTGTTTGTTTGTTTGTAAAGTATTCATATTAAAACATTGGTCGCGTTCAGTGACGCTAGCGCTAGGCAAGCGCTGAATACGCGGTGGGCGAATTTGACCGCTTAGTGACAGCGGTAGCTCTAGCGATCGCCATTTTTTTCAGCGAATTTATTTTCCGCTAAGTTGGTCAGCGGTTCGTTATGTCAACAACAACAAACAACAATTCTATCATCTAAGTTAACATTTCTGTGTTATTTAGTTTTTATTAGTGATTATTAGGTTTAATAATTATGGTGGAAATATTGAAACGTATACAAATGTAAAACTAAATGTCGATGGAAAAATATTGCGTTGAAATATACCAACGAATATGGTAGAATTGTTGTATGAAGGTAAGCTATAGTAATTAGTCTTGCGATGGGTATCTTTGAATTAATTCCTTGAAATAATTTAAATGTCTTACAGGATTTTCTGCTTCTCCAAATACTAATATTTCTACATATTCTTATTGTCATTCAATTACAGGTGGAATCAATATTATTTTCATCTGCAAGCTCTTTCAAGATGTAATTAATGTAATGTTTTTGTTATTTATTTAAACAATAAACGCTTGGGATACATTTTATACACACGGTATGGCTACTTACTAATTTATTTAAACACTACACTATATACACAGTATATTCACTTAAACTAATTTATATTCACTTATTTACTTGTTTATCTCACGATGTCAAGTTATCAACTAAACTAACTCCTCCTGGTCGGTCCCTTATATATTAATGCCTTTTTCACTAGATAATTCTAGATTGCGGCTTACTCAAAAAGAATTGGCTTTCTGGCATTTGCTAGATGAGACTGGTCACAAAAACTATGTTTAGATAAGATAGTCACACAGAGTCGGATTTAGGGACTATACCAGTGTGCTGTTTCGTAACATTACCCCCTCCTTAAATGGAAGTTCCTCCTGGAACTTTTGTGTAGCCGAGACTGGGTGTTTGAATCGGCAACTGGCCCCATTTCTACACTTCCCGATCTTATGGAAATAGCAGGGCACCGTCTTAATCGGATACTGATAACGGGTGTTGTAGCTGCAAATTAATATCTGGACACCGGTATCTTGAAAGACAATCTCTACCATGTTGCTGATGGTTCGCCAATCCAACTGGTTACTCGCTATCTTAGGCATAGCCAGTTTCGTCACGCTGGATTCCAACACATGGTCTCGTAGGTTTCGAAGTGCTTCCCACACATCGCGGTAGGTAGATCGATCTTGAAATTCATTTTTAGTTACCACGTAGAAGACGTACCGCGAATTATGTTTCAGTTTCAGTGTCTTGCCAGGGGCTGGAATCTGGTCTTCATGTTTTTCTAATTGCCCGAACTTCTTTCGAAAGACGGTTGCCAACCCTCGTGCGTTCTTGATACGGGCGGGGATGTTGTATGCCAGTGAATAATCTTCCGGGAGAGTGAACAAATCTTGTTGTTCCGAAGTGACTCCATATCTAGCTTTCCCGGTACCTCCATACGCGCCCATAAATTCGTCGAAGCTAAGGTCAGACACATCTCGAATAAGGTTTACTCCTTCCTCTAGGTCATGGTCTCCTTCGAATGGCGCTAGTCGGTTTTGGTGAACTACTTTTGGTTTTCCGTTGGGATCTTGCTTATGCGATATATAACATCGTTGATCCTTTTTTTGATTAAGTATGGACCTTCCCAGGTTTTTTGTAATTTTGAAGAAAATTCCTTTCTCCTCGTCGGGTTGTGTAACCATACTTTGTCCCCTTCTTTAAAACCGCCTTCTGTGGCCTGCGTGCCGTACCGACTTTTCATTCTGTCGCTGGCAACTTGAAGATTTGTTCGAACTAATTCATGAATATCGTCCAGCCTTCTTCTCAATTGTATCACGTAGTCTTCGCCTGCTAGATCTTCTCCAGGCCGACAGCCAAATTCCAGGTCACAAGGAAGCCTCATTTCCCGTGCAAACAGGATTTACGCAGGTGTTTCACCCGTGGACTCATTGATGGCAGATCGATAAGCCAATCCGAATAGGGAAAGATACTGGTTCCAATCTCTCTGATGGCTGGAAACCACTTTGGATAGGTGTTTTCCAATAGCCCTGTTCATTCTCTCGACCATTCCATCTGACTGTGGATGTAATGCTGTTGTCCTGGTCTTCTTCATTCCCAGCTTCTCGCAAATCTCCTGGAATAGATGGCTTTCAAAATTTCTCCCCTGGTCACTGTGGACTTCCAAGGGCACTCCATATCGGCTGATAAATTCCTTCACCAATACATCCGCGACAGTTGTGGCCTCTTGGTTCGGGATAGCGTAAATTTCCACCCACTTTGTGAAATAATCCATTACAACCAGTATGTATTTGCCACCATTTTCGGTCTTCGAAAATGGTCCAGCGATATCTAAAGCAATCCTTTCGAAAGGGGGGGGGGACAGAGCCCGAATGGCATGACGTTGAATTGCCATAATCCAGATCCGGTGGTAAAAGCAGTCTTCTCTTTGTCTTCTGGGGCCGTTTCCACTTGCCAATAACCAGACTTCAGGTCCAAGTTGGAAAACAATTTGCTGCCGGCCAAAGTATCTAGCGTATCGTCAATTCGAGGGAGAGGATAGCTGTCTTTCTTTGTCACGTTGTTAAGCTGGCGATAATCCACGCAGAATATCGTAGTTCCATCCTTTTTCTTGACGAGCACTACTGGAGACACTCATGGACTAGTAGATGGTTCTATTACTTTTTCTTCTGCCATCTCTCGAATTATTCTTTCAGCTTCCTCTCTCTTCGCTCGTGGAAGTCTTCGAGATGATTGCCTAATTGGTTTAGCATTACCAGTATCGATTTTGTGTTTGACGGCTGATGTTCTACCAGTCTTTCCTCCTTTTGGTACGAATAGGTCTCGATACTGCAAGAGAAATTCTCTCATTCTCTTTTTTTTAGCTCGATCCAAAGATTGACCAGCTACTGATAACATCTGTTCGAATCTGGTATTAAAATTGTCAGTGGTCGTAGTTTGGCGAACTATAGACGTCACTGGTACGCAGGATCCAATCTTGGTTTCCTTCTTGATGGTAATCGTTCACGTTTACCAATCATACAGGGATCTCCTTCGCCGACGTAACCAATCCTTTTCCAATTAGTACTCCTTTGCCAACCTCTTCGTCGTGGTTCCTTGGCTCCATCATAACCGGTGTACCTTTCCCCATGATTCCCTGTAGCCGTGCTACTATCATAGTGTCGCTTCGTGCAGGTAGAACGGTATCTTCCTGTACAGCGGCCAACACCGCGCTGCCTTCATGTGGATAAAGGAATACCTCCTCGGAGCCCACTTTAATGGTTTCTAAAGTCTAATTGGAAACCATGTACATTCATTACGTCCATTCCCAGAATCATGTCTTCTTCAATGTCAGCTATGATTACCGTACGCGTGAACTTTTCTGCGCCAATTCCCAATTGGATTTGTGTTTCCCCGTGAACGTTGGCACTCGCGCCTATGGCGGTACGCAGTCGCAGTCTCGTTAGTAGAAGCTTATTGTTGGGGTTTATTATCTCTGGTCGTATAATGGTTCTAGTTGCTCCAGTGTCAACCAGCAGACCATATTTATTGCCAATTTACTTCGCCATCCACATATACACTGTCGTTGCGACATCTGAGGGAAGCTATCAGTATGAGAGGGTCTTTGGAACGATCATGTGTCGGTACTGCCCCCTCGTAGCCAACCCGTTGTAGTCTTCCTGTGACTGGAATTCTTGGTTTGCAGGAGTCTTGGGGCGTTTACACGAACTACGTACATGCCCTAGCTCGCCACAATTCCAGCATCTGATCTTTCTCGGCTTCTCGTCCATCATACTTTTGATCAAGCTGACGATCTGGTCAAACTTGTCCTCGTCGCCTTCTTCTTGGACGGTCCTAACTTTGTTATACCCCGAAGCCTTTGTTGCTGCTTCATATTCAAGAGCAGTTGTCAATGCGTCGACTAATGTTTTCGGATGGGCTAAACGAAGCGTCCTCTGCATATCGGGGTCACGTAAGCCATCAATGAAGGCCTGGATGCCCAGACATTCCATCATATTCTCTGGTGCTGACGGATAAGCAAATCGGGCAATGCTCACTTCATACTTTTGAAGGGATTCATCACGTTTCTGCCTTCGGTTCTTCAGCTGGGATTGGTACAAATGTTCTAGATGTTCGTGACCATATCGCATGTACAATCTCTTCTTCAGTTGCTCGAAATCATCCGTTTCTTCCAGAGGTATTGTCTGAAGTACATCTAAGGCATCTCCCCGAAGCGTGATAGTTAAGTTCACTGCTTTCTCCTTGTCGGACCAATTATTCACCCTAGCGGCTGCTTCAAAATGTTTTACGTAGTTGGTCCACGACATTTTTCCATCGAACGTTGGGGCCTTGACTCGGGTAAAACTGCCAATATCATCTGTCTTGGACTGTGCTTCTGACTTGCAGATCTCGATCTTCTTTGCTTCTGCTGAAGTGTCTTCTGTTCTTAAATCGGCAATCTTTGTCTCTAACTCCTTGATTTTCTCGTCCATCTGATTTTCCATCGTTGCCATCTTATTCTCTATATGATTTTAGAGACGAAATTTTATTTTCAACGTCAGCGGCAATGTCGTTTTTCATTATTAAGATATCGGCAGATATATCGTTCTTCAAAGTAGAAATCTCGTTCTTCATAGCCGAAATATCGCTTTTCACATTCGTAGAAATCTTCTCTTCCATGCCAGAAATATCGTTCTTCATAGCAGAAATTGACGAGATTAAGGTGGAAGCCTCGTCATTAAATAAAACTGTTTCTGGATCAAAGTCGTCATTTTCCAGTGCCACTTTAAGTCTTTCTACTAATTCACTTTTCTTACTGGACATTTCCAACTCACGATCTACCAATTCTGCTCTTAATTCCGCCACTTTTAGATCACATAGTCTCTTGGCCATTTTTACATAGCAATTTATTTGTATTATCCCACTTCTGATACTAATGTAATGTTTTTGTTATTTATTTAAACAATAAACGGGTGGGATACATTTTATACACACGGTATGGCTACTTACTAATCTATTTAAACACTACACTATATACACAGTATATTCACTTATTTACTTGTTTATCTCACGATGTCAAGTTATTAACTAAACTAACTCCTCCTGGTCGGTCCCTTATATATTAATGCCTTTTTCACTAGATAATTCTAGATTGCGGCTTACTCAAAAACAATTGGCTTTCTGGCATTTTCTAGATAAGACTGGTCACAAAAACAATGTTCAGATAAGATAGTCGCAATCGTAAACAATCCCTGCGCGTCCGCCATAATTTTAACTTTCATACCTGGCTTAGACAGAGTCGGATTTAGGGAATATACTAGTGTGCTGTTTCGTAACATTAATAAGGTTTTCCGTTGAAGGCGCTTTGTATTTAGAAAATAAATTTAATGGTTATGTGATGTGCTTATCTGAGCGCCACTGCTAGCGCTAACTTTGCGCTAGCGTGGCTGAACGCGCTCATTATCAATAATTATGAATAACATATTAAATAATGTAATGGAAGATACTTTTGGTGATAATATTGCTTAAAACTGATTTCGAAACAAACAAAATAAATAAGCAAAATGGTGGATTATGTCAGCACTATTGAAGTTAGCAAACGTGTCCTGCCCGACAACTGTTTAGTTCGTTTCTCAGCGCTAACAAGCGCTTTTTCTGCAAAACACACCTATTATTTTTGTATTTTATATTGGATGTTTAAGTGTTAGGTTTACTTTTTAAATAAGATTACATTTCAAGAAGTACATTGCCGTTGAATTCCATATTTTTATTTGTAATTAACTATTTATTTAATTATAGGCACAAATGTTCGGGTACAACGGCCCAAATTAAAGAACTTAAAAAAATAACATCTGACCTGTATGTTTAACAACACTAACAAAAATTTTTTGAATTTGCTAAGAAAAGGCTGATAATTATTTACAAAATAAAATATGATTCAAAAAAGGGCGTAAAACACTAAGCCACACTATTAACACCACATAAACAATCAATTTGACCACATCTAAAGTAGTTTGGACTTGGCAATTAGGTAGCACTGCGATCTTAATCTCGGATCCCACAAATTTCAACAAAATTTTTTTGCTAATTGTTTTGCTTCTATACTTGTTTTCCCTCTTTCATTTAATATTTTGGCTATGTTGTCATCCCAGGATTTTTTTGGTCTACCTCTGTCTCTTTTAACAATCACCTTTGCTTCCCATACATTTTTAACTAGTCTAGTATCCTCCATTCGCTGTAGATGTCCCCACCAGTTCAGTTGTCTTTCTTCGATATAATCTAGCATGGATTTTATTTCTAGCTCCTCTCTTATATCTTCATTCTTTATTCTGTCTCGTTTTGTTATTCCTTTCACAGATCTCAGGTATTTCATTTCTATAGCTTGTATTCTGCTCTTAATTTTTTGGTCCAGTACCTACGTTTCCCTGCCATAAGTAAGTATCTCGGTTATTTTTGATTATATAGTTTTTGTTTTTTCTGTAAATACTTTTTATTACTCCTATTAGTTTTTTATCAACTTTTCTTGCTTCTAGTATGTCCCATATTTCTATTTCTACCTTTAGGTGTAGGGAGATTACTTAAAATTTCAAATTTCATCAACAAAAATTTTCCATTTTTTTCTATTTTTTGCCAACTGTTTTGCTTATATACTTATTTTCCATCTTTCTTTTAATATTTTGTCTATGTTGTTATCCCAGGATTCGTTTGGTCTACCTCCGCCTCTCTTAACAATCACCTTTGCTTCCCATACATTTTTAACTAGTCTAGTATCCTCCATTCGCTGTAGATGTCCCCATCAGTTCAGTTGTCTTTCTTCGATATAATCTAGCATGGATTTTATTTCTAGCTCCTCTCTTATATCTACATTCTTTATTCCGTCTCGTTTTGTTATTCCTTTCACAGATCACAGGTATTTCATTTCTATAGCTTGTATTCTGCTCTTCATTTTTTGGTCCAGAACCCACGTTTCGCTGCCATAAGTAAGTATCTGTCTAAAAACTGTTTGGAATACTGTCATTTTGGTTCTTTTTGGGATTTCCTTATAAATAAATCCAGGTTTCAGCATGTGGTAAGTTTTTATTGCTTTTTCTGTTCTTTCCATAATATCCCTTTCCTGGTTACCAGTGATCAATTGTTTTTCCTAAGTATTTAAAGTGAGTAACTTGTTCGATTATACTCTTGTTAATTCTTATATTCAACCTTTCTTGATTTTTGCTAACATTATAATTTTCGTTTTATTCTGTTCCTTTGTCTATAAAATTTTGTATCATTTCTGTAGTTATTTTATCGTGACTTGCAGCTTTTCTATTTTTGAATGTCTGTATTGCCTCTGTGATGTCCTTCAACGTGTTAGCATAGCTCGTTCTTTGATCCTTATTTACAGTCTCCGTGTTTTCTATTGGTTCTTCATGAGTAGTTTTTTAAATACTCCTTCCATCTGTCCATTATTTCAATGTCATGTGTTAATATTTCTCCTTTTTGGTCTTTAACCGTCGATGCGATTAATATTTTATTGCCTCTCATTTTTTTTATCTTTCTGTAGAACAGTTTTTGATTGTCCTAGCTGTTTTCTTCCAATTTTCTACCAAAAAGTTCCCAGCTCTTCTGTTTTTCTTCTTTTACTACATTTTTGACTATTTGGCATTGTTTTTTATATTCCTGGTAATTATGTTCCATTATGTTCTCTAAATATTTATTTCATTTTTGTTTTTTAAATTTAATTTCTTGATTCCACCATGACGTTTGCCTTTTGGTTTTATTAGACCTGAATATTCCGTAAACGTATTTTGCCGAATCTAAAATTTTGCTTTTAAAGTATTTCCATGTTTCTTCTACGCTTTTCTTTATAGCATTTTCATTTGTAATGTTTCTTTCTGTGAGTTCTGTGTATTTTCTAGCTACCTCATCTTCTCTTAACTTGTATGCTTTTATTGTTTCGTATATTGTTTGTTTTTCTTTATATTCCATATTACTTCTGTTACATTTAATTTTTGCTACCGCCATGTAATGGTCAGTATTTATTTCCGGTCCTCGCACTACTCTTACATCTTCTACTAAATTCCTATTATCGTTTTCTACAAGAACGTAATCGATTATAGATTTTTCTGTGTTGTTTTTCCCCTGTCTTGTATATTTGTGGATGTTTTTATGTTGAAAGGATGTATTAGCGACTATAAGATTATTTATTTTACAATATTCTATTATTCTTGATCCATTATTATTTATTTTGTATTCTCCATGTTTTCCATTTTCTGCACAATTTATTTGATTTTTGCCTACTCTTCCATTTAATTCTCCTGCTACATATATATTTCCTTTGGCTGTCTCGATTACTTCATCATATTCCAAAATTTATCCTTTTCTACCGCTTTCAAGTCATGATTAGGCCCATATGCTATTATGATTGTTGTTATTACACTATCGACATTTATTTCTATTGTGAGTATTCTTTCTGAATGTTTTCCCACTTTCTCAATCCTTTTGCAAATCTCCCATGTATGATATACACCACTCCTGCTGCTGCTCTTTTTTCTTTGTCTACTTCTGAAAACACAAATATGTGTCCCTCTTCTAGTACAATTTCCCCGCGTTATTTTTTCTTTGTTTCTGTCAATGTTAAAATATCGATGTTTGCCTTGTTGAATTCGTACATTAGTTCGTTTTCCTTTCCATTTATTCCTCGTATATTCCCGGTAGCAAGTTTCCATATTTCTTTTTTACTCTTATCTTTTTCAGTTTTATTTATATTTTAATTTGTGTTATTTTTTTTTCTTGATTCCAGTCTCGTTTTTTCGTAGCTTATGTGGTTTCCGTTGCTTCCTTGTTTATCTTCTTTCTTTAGTTTTTTGGGTATTAAATTCCTCCTTTCTTCTTGTATCTCCTTTGTATAATTATCCTCAATCCATACATCTGATCCTTTAAAGTTTTTAGTTTGCTTTAATACTTCTATTTTTTGGTGAAGTTCCGGAATTTTATAAGTATTGGTCTTGGCTCTTCATTGTATCCAATTCTTCATATTCATATCTCTTCGGCATCCTTTTGTAGGTCAATGTTTGTTTCTATTTTTCTCAATATCGCAGAAACTTTATTTTGCATTATTTTTTCATCTTCATTTTCCTCATCTGGTATGCTTTTTATTATTAAATTTTTCTTCTTTATCTCTTTCCAATGATTCAATTCTCTTTTCTTGTTTTTCCACTTTTCCTTTCAACTGTATATTCTCTTCTCTATTTTTAATTTTGCTTCTAAGGAAATATTTTCCAATTTTTCATCCAAATATTTTAATTTATGCTCAATGCAGTGAAACATTTCTTCTATTTTTGCCATCTTGCATAGTGACAAAGGTTGTCACCCGGTTCTACACCTCGGGGTATCGACCTTTCATTGTGCTGTATGTTTTATGTATGCTTGGAATTTTTCTACAGTTTGGCAACAGTGTTAACTATTTGTTCGCAGATCCAGTTCCTTTTTTTGGTCTTATCAGTAATTAGTAATTACTTTTGTATCAGTATATTTATGTTCAATATAAATTAATATTGACCTGATATCTGCAATTTTCTGTTAATCACTTATTACAAAGGTTTAAAGTCTCTACTTATTCACTTTCTGTATTTTATTTCGCACAACTCGAAATTTCTGGTTTAATTGTTGGTGTAAAATAAAACACGTCTTCTTACTCAAATGCTCTGTTGCCCTTGTCTGAAAAAATTTCCGTAGTTTGGCCCATAAGTAGGGATGCCACCTTTAAAAATACCTTGACCCGGAGATGACTTGATACGAAATTGTTAACGACAAAAACGCATATTCACAGGTGGAATATAAACAGCAATGCAAAGTCTATTTATTTCTTTGAAAATAACATTGGACTGCAACAGAATACTACAAGTATTAAGTACAATAGAACATAATGTACGAACAAATCTTTGTTTTTATAAAAATGTCATGGTATTCTATAGTTTATTAAAATTAACATTATGCATTAATGACTTTTTTTAACTGTGTAGATTTTTGTAACTTAGAACTATATTTTATAATACTTTGACATGTTTTTAATAACGCATTTTGTTTACTTTGTTCTAAATACTCTGCAAGTTTTTGACATGTCGTAATATTAAAATTTATTTTGGTACACAATTCATCAAGGACAATATCCTCTCTAGATAAGCAGTGCTTATAGGAATTGCCAAAATTCTACTTACAATTTTGAACAATTGAGGCATATCTACATTTCGAAATATCTTGCACCACATTTTGTCTACGTCTATTTCAAAACTCACTGAATTTTCTTGAATATTTTTAAGAACTTTTTTTAAGGAGAATTAGCTCGCTATACACTGTGTTATTTATAAAATGCGACAGAGGGTTTCCTGTACAAAACTGTCAAACGCGAGCTAACTTTTTTACCAAATAGCGATCGTGAAAAATAATAACAGATTTGAAAAGGTCGTTAAAAATAAATTCAAGTGAACTTTTAATTTTCTTAAATTCGGTATGGTTTACTAAGAAAATGCATAATTATATTTTTAAAAGTCGTACGCCATTTTTGTTTCACTTTCGAATACAGACAACAGGGATCGAGATGGCCGAGTTGGTATTTGGTACGCGAAATTTGAAAGTTGAATGTGGAGGATGACGGTTCGGTCCCACGCTGTGACGAAGTTTTTAGTTCTTTTTTTACAATTTTTATCTAAAAAACGTTAATTTTAAAATAAAGCAGTTATTTGTTTCAAAAATTTATTCATTTAAAGAAAAGTTTAGACAATGTAGTATCAATTTTGAAAAGCAAAATCTAGTAGGTAGCCTTCCAAATAATGTCATTTTCATTCTTGACAATTTGTAATCTTTGGAGCGAATAAGTATTTTTGAAGCGATTAGATTTGGTATTTTAGTGTACTTGTGAGTAATTTCTTGTTTCGTTTGTCGATATTTTTGTAAGTTCATTTGTTTTAAGTTTAGATTCCTTTTTTAATAATTTTTAATTTATTATAATAGCTATAATTTCATTTAAAATTGTTCGAGTTTTCCCATTATTCAATTTATTTTATTGTTTATATTTTTGATAGTTTTTAATTCTTATCAGTTAGTTATTATTTATTTTTCTTCTCGTTGTAAAATGCTTACTCGTGAAGAAACTGTCCAAATTGTTCATGTTGGTCACAGTAGTCGCGATATTAAACAATTTTTATTTAATATGTCCAATGGTCAGACTGATGTACCGCATCACAGGATAAATCAAGTTATTAAACAATTTGAATCAACGTTGTGCCTAAAACTGGAACACCGATGAAGAAATCGAACAACGTGAATGGAGATTGACCTGTCCATTTTGTTGGTTTTTGTCGAAAACCCTAGGACCACCATTAGACGCGTGGCACGACATTTTAAATTTAAATGTTAGTATATTTAAAATACACAGTGTTCTAAGAAAAAACTGCTTCAAAGCTTACAAACTTCATGATGTGCAAGAACTTTTTGAGCAAGACTATTTTAATAGACAATTTTTCTGCGAAATTATGATAGACAAAGCCAACCGAAATAGGAATTTTTTAAGATACATATGTTTTACCGACGAGTCTAGTTTTGTTGAGAAAAACTAACAAACAAAATCAAAGGTATTGGGATACAGTAAATCCATGTAAAATAAATGTGTCTCATACCCAATACAAGAAAAAAGTAAACGTATGGGCCGACATATTTTGTGATAAAATAATTGGTCCTTTCTTCCTAAGTAATAGCTTCAATTGCCAATTATATTTGAATCTTCTCCAAAATGAAATAGGACCCCAAATTGCAAATGCCGCACCTAGAAATGTTTCAGTATGGTATCAACATGATGGTTGCCCGGCTCATTCCAGTAGGGAAGTTCGGGAATACCTTGATACTGTTTTCCCAAATACGTGGATAGGTCGAGGGGGTACAATTAATTGGCCGGCAAGATCTCTAGATTTAGCACCTCCCGATTTCTTTTTATGGTGTTTCTAAAACATAAGGTAGCAGAATATGAACCGGAGATAGAAGATAAATTAAAAAATATTATTATTAATTAATGTCGGAAAATAAGTTGGACTGTTATTAATAATGTACGGCGGAACTTTTATGATCGTTTGGGACACTGGTTAGCAGCAAACGAAAAACAATTAGAGCGTTTAATTAAAAATAAATATGTAACCTCAAAAATGTGTCTTATTTTAAATATCTCTACATCAAATTTCTTTTTGGACAAAAATTATGAGAAAATTATTTCGGACACACTGCGGGAGCGAACCGCGACCCTTTACGTTCAACTTTAAATTTTTAGTACCAAGTACCAACTCGGCCACATCGGCACATGTCTTTAGTATTCCAAAGTTTTATAAAAATGGCGTACGACTTTTATAATCATAATTATGCATTTTCTTAATAAACCAGACCGAATTTAAGAAAATTAAAAATGCATTTGAATTTATTTTTTAACGACCTTTTCAAATCTCTTATTATTTTTCACGATCGCTATTTGGTAAAAAAGTTAGCTCGCGTTTGACAGTTTTGTACAACTCATCTTCATTTAAATCTAACTCGATAAAATATTTGGTGTTTTAATTATTGTATTATAGTAACTGATGAAGACGTTTCATAATTATTTTCAGCAAAGTCCAAATGTTTGTTTTGAACGCCACTCTTAATACTAAAATAACTTACAGCTATTGGAAACAGTTTTTGGTTACCCTTATTTGAAGCATCACACAAAACTGAGAATGGTAAAGAGGTTTTCGTACCCGCACTCATTTCTTTCAATACTTTAGGCACAACAATTTACGATGATTGCTTCAGCTTTTGTTCGACTGCAATGAACCTTTTTGGCCAAATTAGAATCGCCATAAATATGAGGATTTAGTTTGATGCCGCAATCAGATGATGGTGACTTGAAGCAGAATAAACTTGGGCGATTTCATTTATAGAAACGTAATTTTCTAGTAGCCCGTAGGTCATAGGCTAAAACTCGTAGTCTCTGGGGGAAACCCGGAGAGGTGGAAACCCTAAGTATAAGTGAAGTTGAGTTTGCTGGAAGTAAGAGGCATATTGTGTTACCGTCATCACTTTTCATTTCACAAGTAGGGTGCGCTATGCATTGTCTAATAGCAATAGCGCTTTCTGTGGCGACTTGAGGTACATATTGTTAGTGAAACCAGTCAGAAAAAATTGATTGATCCATCCAAGCACTCTTCTGGCGTAATATTGTGCATTCAAATTGATGAACGATCGAGGTTTTCTTGATTTTCCAATCACTAGTAGGGATAGCCTATTATTACCAGTGGCACTTGCGCAAATCATCGCAATGATGCAATCTTTTTGTACTTTGAAGCCTGGAGCAGCTTTTTCAGAGAGTGCTACTAATGTCTTCCAGTTGAGCCCAGTTTCATCACAATTGTAAAATTGCTCCCAATAAGATCCAAGTCAGCGAATTTTTTCTTTAAATTGTTCCCGGAACTCGACAATTATAGAGCTATCCGCGCTGAATTTTTCTCCACTGATATCAAGTTGGCGAATGCCATCACGAAATTTAAACTTGCCGAGCCATCCATTGTTTTCTTTAAAAGACGAGTAACTGTCAAGTTTTTTGTTCATTTCAACAGCCTTGGCCATTACTTAGGCACTGAAAGTGGAATTCCCTGCCTTCTACCTTGTATAAACCCTTGGTACATTGCAGTGTCAAATTAATCAATTCTGCAAGTTCCATTGTCATTCATGTTTGAACATTTCCATCCATGCTCTGTATTGTTGATACATGTTCTATTTTATCAGCCTCACGTTTTATATCGTTATGTATTGTTCTCCCAATACCATAAATCAGCGCTACACGTCGCAGTTTCACTATTTCTTAAGCGTTTTATAATTTCCAGTTTTTTAGTTAAATCCTAAAACAACACGTTTACGCTTTTAAGACATTTTGTTAAGTCACTGTAACACACACACACCTGCACCAAATCCATTAGTATAAAGTATTAGTCAATAAAGCTTATTCAAGTGGAAAACGCTAAACAAATGGCGCACTGATTCACAGCCCACTAGATACACTGCGACATTGACAGCCTTTTCGCCACAACTGAAACACAATCCAGGGGTTGACTGGTGACTTACAAGTGAGACTAAAGACAAGAAGAGGGGGGAGGAGTTAGCGCGTCAACTGAAGGTCATATGTACCATTATACGGTTGGCGAGTACACTTATTTCCCACTAAAATAGAGTAAGTAAACAAAGCAAACGCGTCACTGCACCTTAAAACACTTTTTATTACAGTATTATTATGCTGTTACTATTTAATCGAGTTTTTACTGTATTAATTTCAAACTTCATTTTATAACAAATTCTATTAGTATTTTACATACTTTTTCCAATAATATTGTCAGCAAACATTTGTAGCGTTGACAAAATTTGTAGATTTTTATATATTTTATACAAATTTCAAAGTTTCGAAAAACTAATTTCAATTTTCTTGAAAAGTTACAGGACTGCCAAGAAATGGAAAATATATTAAAACAAATGCTAATGATGGGATTATGATATGTGTATTTTGTGGAAATTTATACACGAAGCGAGTAGAATTTTTTTGCCACCTTTCAACACATCATTGTATAAAACGAAACAAATTATATAATATTAAATTTCACAATAAAAGTAGAAGTGGCACTAAAACTGGAATCATTGACATTGGCATTTTAAGGAATCTTGGTGTAAAAGATGAAATTGAAATAGTTGAACATGAATTGAAAGCAGAGTTGCAGAAAACCACATATCAGTTCAATGTTTCTGATAATTTAAACCCTCGCATGGATGACGGTTTGAAATCTCTTTTAAAGGGACATGATTCAAGTAGAAATTTGCATATTCTCTCAGAAGAACGGCCATTCAATTGTCACGTTTCTACAAATCATTATATGAAACTGGAAAAAATACTAAATAAAACGAAATTTCACCAGGAAAATACAAGTTACCGAAAAAGGCAAGGAACTGACCTTACCATTCTCAGAAATTTTGATGAAGATGTTAAAATTGAAATAGTTGAACATGATTTAAAAGCAGAGTTGCAAGATATCATAAGCAATGACAATTCCAAGTTGAGTATAGATGAAGATCAGAAGTTTAAGAAAAGTGATTCAAACAGACATTTGCAAGCTCGCAAACGTAACATTTCTTCGAAAACATTTTCACAGAAAAACTATTTAAATACACATTTACCAATTGACACAGCAGAAAGGCCTTTCAAATGTAACATTTGTTTGAAATCTTTTTCAGTGAAAAGTGTTTTAACTACACATTTGCGAACTCACACAGGAGAAAAGCCAATAAAATGTAACATTTGTTTGAAATCTTTTTCAGTGAAAAGTAATTTAACTTCACATTTACGTACTCACACAAAAGAAAAGCCATTCAAATGTAATATTTGTTTGAAATCTTTTTCAGTGAAAAGTCGTTTAACTACACATTTGCGTACTCACACAGGAGAAAAGCCATTTAAATGTAACATTTGTATGAAATCTTTTTCAGCGAAAAGTGATTTGACTAAACATTTGCGTACTCACACAGGAGAAAAGCCATGCAAATGTAACATTTGTTTGAAATCTTTTTCAGTGAAAAGTGTTTTAACTACACATTTGCGAACTCACTCAGGAGAAAAGCCAATAAAATGTAACATTTGTTTGAAATCTTTTTCAGTGAAAAGTAATTTAACTTCACATTTACGTACTCACACAAAAGAAAAGCCATTCAAATGTAACATTTGTTTGAAATCTTTCTCAAAGAAAAGTTATTTACCTAATCATTTGCGTACTCACACAGGAGAAAAGCCTTTCAAATGTAACATTTGTTTGAAATCGTTTGCAGTTAAAACTACTTTAACTACACATTTGCGTACTCACACAGAAGAAAAGCCATTCAAATGTAACGTTTGTTTGAAATCTTTTTCAGTGAAAAGTAATTTAACTTCACATTTGCGTACTCACGCAGAAGAAAAGCCATTCAAATGTAACATTTGTTTGAAATTTTTCTCAGAGAAAAGTTATTTAACTAAACATTTGCGTACTCACACAGGAGAAAAGCATTTCGAATGTAACATTTGTTTGAAATTTTTTGCACACAAAATTAATTTAACTACACATTTGCGTACTCACACAGGAGAAAAGCCATTTAAATGTAACATTTGTTTTAAATTTTTTGCACAGAAAACTAATTTAAATAAACATTTGCGTACTCACACAGGAGAAAAGCCATTTAAATGTAACATTTGTTTGAAATTTTTTGCTCTCAAAACTAATTTAACTAAACATTTGCGTACTCACGCAGAAGAAAAGCCATTCAAATGTAACATTTGTTTGAAATCTTTCTCAGAGAAAAGTTATTTAACTAAACATTTGCGTACTCACACAGGAGAAAAGCATTTCAAATGTAACATTTGTTTGAAATTTTTTGCACACAAAATTAATTTAACTACACATTTGCGTACTCACACAGGAGCAAAGCCATTTAAATGTAACATTTGTTTTAAATGTTTTGCAGACAAAACTAATTTAACTAATCATTTGCGTACTCACACAGGAGAAAAGCCATTTAAATGTAACATTTGTTTGAAATTTTTTGCTCTCAAATCTAATTTAACTTCCCATTTGCGTACTCACACAGGAGAAATGCCATTCAAATGTAACATTTGTATGAGATCTTTTTCAGAGAAAAGTGGTTTAACTAAACATTTGCGTACTCACACAAAGCCATGAAATGTAAAATGTGTACAAAAAAAACATTTTCACAGAATTTTTTTTTAATACACATTTGCTTATTCTCATAGGAGAAAAGCCATCAAATGTAATATTTTTTTGAAATATTTTGCAAGGAAAATCCATACAAATCTCATATTTCTATGAAAACTTCTACACATGATCATTAAACAATCATTTTATATTTAAACATACTTTTGCCATGTAGGAGAAAAACATTTCATTCATTCATAAATTTGCAGTATCTTCAAGTGTTACATAAGACTTTAGCTCACCTAACAGCATACATCATCAATAATCTGAAGACTTATACATATTACAATAGAATAAACAAATTATCACCAGTTATAAATGATTTTACACAAAATAATATTTATAATGTGATAATTTGGAACATTAAGATGAAGTCTATAAACCTGATATAATATTAGTACAAGTCATAAGTTATCATGTCGCCGAAATATCAAAATAGAATAATAGTCCAGTTAGTGTTGTAATATGTAAAGTGATCGTATTTTGAGAAAGACCTGGAAACATCATTGGAAGGTGATTTAAAGTTTGTGGAGAATCGTCAAATTTTATTGTATTAAATTGTTGGTCGGGTATGGTTAATTAAACATTTTTGCGCTTTTCACCTTTCTATTTTATTCACTAACTTCAATATAATTTTTATTGTTGCATGACAATTAAGAATTTACTAATTCACTGATTTTATAATTTTAATGTATGTGAGTTCAAGAGATATTTAGCACTTTTATTGCTATCATAAAAGCCGGTATTGCCGGCACTTTTGAGAGAACTTCTACGTGCTCATTCGACGAGTGGTGACGAAAGGCAGTTTGTAGGTTGGGAAATTGTTTTATAGGCTGATAGAATGCTCTAGAGAATCTTTAGAAAGGGCGCGGGGCTTACTTGTTTTGGAGAAAGTGTACGTGCAAAACAACACGATTTCTTGAGTATAACTGTTAATTTTAATAAAGAAGAAGCGATCGAGTTCTTTTTTTATTTTATTTTGTAAAGTTATGAGATAAGGTTTTGTTTGGTATTGGGGGAGTTTTTTATGATAATTTTTTATGAAAGGAACGTTAAAATTGGTATTTGTGTAGCGAAGGAAATATTGAATAGATAAGAAAAATGATATTTTTATTTATAATATATATGGAATGCGTAAATTTTAGTATACAGGGGTGGAGATAAATGTAATTAATGTATAATTCGCAGGGAGAATTTGAATATAAATTTAAATTCGTACACAATTTACTTTACGTAGATACTGTACATCTCAGTAACCTTGGATTCCACTTCATGTAGAATTGACTTCGCCCCAGGTCCTTTTCAAAATACGATAACTCTCATTTTCTTCATTCGCCTTTTTTCGGTAGGTTTAAAAACCTATTACTAATCGATAATCTTCTTGTGAAAGTAAAGATTATGCCTTGGTACAGTCGAATTAAATATCAACAATACAGATTTATACATAGAGAACTAAATAATAAACGCCTTTGTTATTTTCAAATAACAAAATTATATATTTTTTTTTAATTTTGAGTACGTGATGTAGCAGTAGGTACTTATTCAAAATAAAGGAGTTCATTTTCTGTTATGACACCTAGTTTCATTACAAAAATGTTCTTCCACTTGACCCATAAAAGAAAGAGTAACATATGTCTATCATATAAAATTAAGTAAATAGAAAAAAAAAGAGTAAATGGAGTATTTAAACTTGGCTTTGAAATTTAAATTATAACATTCTTTCAAGTTTTTAGAAACCGCGTTATAATTAAATCATATTTGCTATTGAAAGGACCGTCTGAATAGTTCAGTATTAAATATAGATGGTGATAGTAGACCTTTAATTCTTAAATTTAAATTATGATCATCAGTCGGAAAATAAATTTTTTGGTGTAAATAAGTAGGAGTTTTAATGGTAACAATTTTGTGAAAAAGGTAAGTTGCATGAAGCATTATTCTATTAGCCATATTTAACCATACTATTTCAACTAACTTGTGTGATATACGCTGTAGCTTTTTAATACCAATATCTGGATACCTCGGTATTTTTTTTAAATTGTGTTTTTTGGAAATTACATTTAAGTACGAATTACTAATAAAATGATGAAATATGAATAATATTTTTCGATCTTACCGATAGAATAATAAAAAAATATGAACTGGTTATTTAAAGAAAAAAATCATGAGTGCAATTAGTTTAATCTTATATTAGAAACAAATACTTAATTTTTTACAGTTTATCAATCAATTACGTAAGTGTATATATATATATATATATATATATATATAAATGAATATAATTTCATAAAATACGAGGTGCTATATGAAATATAAATTTCGATTTTCTACTACACCTGTTAGTCGAAATTTCAATAATTTCAACTTATTGGCCTGACCGTTCTTCGAAGGGCAAAACAACTACATTCCTGGCTAATACCACGCAGAATATTGAATTACATCCCCTTCGAAAACCGTGACGTCGATCGGCCATTTTGCCGATACGGACATCTGTGGTGATTCGCAACAGATAGCGGAAGAGCATAGTACACTTACGCGTTTCGACCTTCTTGGGTCTCTTCAAGAGTGCCGTAATGCCTTCCAGTTCAGAATCTCTAATCCGAACTGAAGACTACACCCTCCGACAACCTCTCTTGGTTCGTGTAGTTACACAAGCGAGAAGTAGTCAGTTGGCGCCATCTTCACTTTCAGTTGCGAACCAACACCTCAGATAAATGCGACCGTATTAGTCGTATTAAATAAAAATGAATATAATTTCATAAAATAAGTATGTATGTAATTCAATATTCTGCGTGGTATTAGCCAGGAATGTAGTTGTTTCGCCCTTCGAAGAACGGTCAGGCCAAAAAGTTGAAATTATTGAAATTTCGACTAAAACAGGTGTAGTAGAAAATCGAAATTTATATTTCATATAGCACCTCGTATTTTATGAAATTATATTCATTTTTATTTAATACGGTCGCATTTATCTGAGGTGTTGGTTCGCAACTGAAAGTGAAGATGGCGCCAACTGACTACTTCTCGCTTGTGTAACTACACGAACCAAGAGAGGTTGTCGGAGGGTGTAGTCTTCAGTTCGGATTGGAGATTCTGAACTGGAAGGCATTACGGCACTCTTGAAGAGACCCAAGAAGGTCGAAACGCGTAAGTGTACTATGCTCTTCCGCTATCAGTTGCGAATCACCACAGATGTCCGTATCGGCAAAATGGCCGATCGACGTCACGGTTTTCGAAGGGGATGTAATTCAATATTCTGCGTGGTATTAGCCAGGAATGTAGTTGTTTTGCCCTTCGAAGAACGGTCAGGCCAATAAGTTGAAATTATTGAAATTTCGACTAAAACAGGTGTAGTAGAAAATCGAAATATATATATACAAAGCAAACACTCATTGACTTCGTGTTACTTAACAACGCCATCTGCTGTCGTGTCGTTAAAGCAATTAGTATTATTATTCGCCAATAGATGTCAAGAAGAGTCATATTTTTCAGTTGAGACTACTCAAACGCCTCCTTTTTGTTATTTTTCTTCCAAGTTTATGTTTAAGTTGATTATCGATAAAACACAAATAAAATGACATTTTCTAAAAATGATTCCTAGCTAGATCGATTTATCGCCCCCGAAACCCCCTATATACTAAATTGTATGAAAATCGTTGGAGCCGATTCCGAGATTTCAATTATATATATATATATATATATATATATATATATATATATATATATATATATATATATATATATATATATATATATATATATATTAAACTAAAATTTTTGTGACTGTATAATTTTAATTTGAATATTTTAAGATAGATGTTTATAATTTATAATTTTTGTTGTTTAGTTTGGCTAGCTCAGTTTGTTATTAATATTTGCTTGGTAATTTATTTTAATTTGGTTGTTCGGGAGCATGAAATCCTTTTTCTCTTTGAGTCCTGGCTTATTATATTGTTGTAATTGTTTAAATAAAAAGAAAACACATTATTTGAAATAGATTTAATTTTCAATGCAATATTTTATATTTGATAAAAATAATATGCGACGCCAATGGTTATATTGTATCTACTTATTTATTTTAATAATTTCATCAATGCGCATGCGTGAAAAAACTAGTCATGCGCTTTAACATAAAACGAACAATTCTGATACGTAAGAAGCATCTATTCATATTAAACACAGTTTTTTGAAGATGCAGACAAATGAATGGTTCAAACACATAAAAGAATTTATATATAAATCATAGTTATATATGATACAAATTGCTGTGGAAAGAAAATTGTTATATACATAGATAGAAAAATAGAAATTATATACAGATGGAAATAGTTATTACATGATGAAATTTCAATCACCAGATTTATGCAATTACAAAATGGCGTAAGTAAATATTTTAATTTATTGAAAATTCGGCCTTTTATTAAATTTAACGATTTATGCAATGAATTCACTATACAAAGTCTGTTTCTTTCTTTTTCAGATCGATCATATTTGCAAAAGTTTATCAATTTATGAAATTAAATACTTAATGGAGTATTTTGAGTTTTTACACTGATTATTGGCCAATAATGATTTAAAAACACTGACCTGTTGCTCTTGAATTGGGATGAAAGTCTCTGGATCCCAGGAACACTCCGCTGAAGCTCCAAAAAAACCAAAATTAATGAAAATTTCGTAGATTCTTGCCGAAAAACTTGATACAATTGACTGTGAGTATTACTAATATTGTATTTAATAGTACTTTATAGGTTTAAATGTCTTAAACCGGGAATTTCTTGAAATTTCAGGAACACCATCACACACACTCCTCGCTTCTTGACACCAGCTTCCCTTATTTCTTAAGCGTCCCCTCGATTCTCTACTTTTTTCAACAAACAGTCTTTTGTTCTTTTTCAGGTCACTATTTCAAAGTTTATTTGTTGATTCACAATTTGTTCTGTCATATTTTATAACCAATAAAATATTGTCTTTTGCAATCAGATTAATTGAAACTTCTATCACTTATTAAAAAATTTCATACATACACTCTTTTACATTATTAGTTCATTTATAGAGTTCCTATGAGTTTTTTCATCATACAAATAAATTAAAATTGGTTATACATAGATACATTTACATGGTACAACATTCAATATTGTTATTGATAGTATATCCTTGTTACACTCATATTAATTATAAATATAAATTCTCTTATGTTATTTGTCTAAACTCTTTGCATTATATTATTTATAATAAACTTTAACAAATTACTATTTATTGATTCAATGTTTATTTTATTTACCATATATCATTTGTATTCTAATGTAACTACTTATATCTAAAATTCTCTTGACTTGACTATATAATTATTTCTTTTTAGGTGAACAGCTGGTTATGGTATGGAAAATATTCTTCGTCTTAGGCAACTTTATTTACATCATTACATTGGTTAGGCAATCTCTATATTTTGTATTATTATTGAGGTAATTCTTTATTTATTATATTGTTATAGGCTATTATTTAATATATCTTTATTTGATATAATGTTTAAATTAAGAAAAGTGTTTCCTTTTTACTTGTTTTCTTAAATTATATTATTTTCATATATTTTAATACTAGCAACATATTTTTATAATACTAATTCTCTTATTATCTATGATATCTGGTTCTATATATATATATATATATATATATATATATATATATATATATTAAAGTGAAATATATCTACTAGGTTATGTTGAATCATTAACATCACTCAGAAATGTGAATCTAAGTAATAGTAGTAGTGAATATTCGATAAAAGGAAATAATCCATAAAAAACATAGCGTAAATATGACAAGAAATATTTACAAATAGAATACAATTGATAAAATTATATAGGAGATTACTATTTAATTTTGTAACTATTTTTCTTTAAAGTATAATTCAAGATATTGAAAATACAATAGTAACAAGTAAATTACGTCAAACATAAATTTTATACATAACTATGATCATCACTGTATATGGTATCACATGAATTTTGAAATAAAATTCAATTATTATAATTTAATATTTTGTAGACACTTTCAGAAACCCTGTATATTGCGTAAACTATTCAATTATTTGTATAAAACTTCAAGGTCAAATATCAACGCGAAATAACGTTCTGTTATTAGTTCGAATAGAGTATTTCGGAGTGACAGTGGAAGTGCATAAAAACAAAGTGAATTTGTCTACTATAACGCAGAAACAGATATTTTGATTCAATAACAACGATGTTTATTTATCAACAAATGAACGATGGAAAACAAAAGTAAAAAACATTGGAAGGTTGCTGATTTTGAGCTGGGAGACGCGGTGTAAATTTAATAAATGGAGGACGTGTTGAATTTATTTCCTCCACATTTTTATAAAAACTATAATAATTTAAGACATATTAAGTAAAAAGTTAACCAAAGTGTTTAGTGAAGTTTTGAACAATAAACTAACAAAAATTTATCACTCGTTTATAAATAAATAAGTGTAAAAATGGTGATAGCGTCTAGATATGGTAAGATGAACAATTACCTTTATTAATATAATCTTCGATAACTATTCACATATCTTGTTGTGGATAAGATATTTCTACTGATGAAATAATTCACATCACATCATTTTCCACATCAGAATTTCGCTTATTCGATCATAGGCGATCGTTTTTTCTCCGATGCACCACATTCAGGGTCAAGAAGAACCAACCATAAACTCTATTACCCATGTATATAGTGTATTTCTCCTATAAAACATTTTTGATATATTTATATGTTAGGTTATATTGTTTGATATCTATTAATTAGTAAAAATATTAGTATTAGATATTCAATCTCTACTAAATATCGGACACAGAACACTAAACACATATTAAAAAAAAATTAATACTCACCAAATTCTTACATTAAATTATGATAATATATCCCAAACACTTTGCTTTCTCTTTCATTTTGTAAACTGAATAATAATCATCACCGAGTACCACAACACACAACGCCAAGGTTAAAAATAGCGAGAGTAGAGGTTGAGTCGTTGTGAATGCATTCAGAACTTTTAATAATAAGTAATCAAGCGAAACTTACTTGGTACGTTGGAATTTAATAATATTAATAATTTATGAAAAGCGTTTTTGTGTGAATATTTCCGTCAATAATTTTCTATTCAGTTTGATATGAATTATAAACTTTTAACTCATAATAATTTCGTTATTTGCATAAATATGTTCAATTAAAATCATTTGTCTATGTTCGTTTTGCGTTTCTTTGATATCTTACCTACAGTTTCCTGTTGCTGACAATCGCCAAGTGCCGAATCTCATCCCTGAGATACAATGTTAAAAGTTAAACAAATTTATAATATTTTCTAATTTGTGTAGTATTTTTGAATTGGGAATTCGCAGAAAGCGAACCAATTCTGGCGCCCATACAATCATTAATAATAAATATATAATAAAACTAAATATAAAAATATACAATAATATATATATATACAAGAATTGCTCTTTTAAAGATATAAGATATATTAATCTTACACATGTATTCTGTACTTTCTGCATTTTGTTTTTATATAGGAGAGCTACATTTGGACCATACACTGCAAAATTAAAGTGTGATAAAATGAGACTTTCACATAGTGCTTTTTAACATGTTTGGAGAGAAAATGATGATCTCAATATATCAGTTTTAATGAGCCATAAGCACGTTGAATCAATTAAAATCTTAAATCTGAATATATAATGTCACCTATGTTTTTAGCATGATTAACCAAAACTAACTCTTCGTTATTTATTTTTATATTTATTAAGTTTTCAATTTTAGCCTTCCTATAAGCGGACCGGAACAAAATTACATTAGATTTAGAGTAGTTGATCAATAAGCAATGATCTGTCCCTCGTGTGATATACGCTTCGCTTTTTAATACCATATATTAATCGTAAACATGCATTCTGAACTTTCTGTATTTTGTTTTTATATAGGAGGGTTAAATTTGGACCATACACTGCAATTAAAGTGTGATAAAATGAGACTTTCACACAGTGTTTTTAACATGTTGGGAGAGAAAATGACGATTTCAATATATCAGTTTTAATGAGCCGTAAGCAGCATAAATCTGAATATATAATGTCACCTAAATTTTTAGCATGATTAACCAAGACTAACTCTTCGTTATTTATTTTTATATTTGTTTAGTTTTCAGTTTTAGACTTCCTATAAGCGGACCGGAACAAAATTACATTAGATTTAGAGTAGTTGATTAATAAGCAATGATCTGTCGCTCATTTTATTAAAGTTTTTAGTTCTTGATTAATATTTTCGCATTATCAACGGACACTGGATGGAAGCGTTAATATATCTAGGTACCATCTGTGTATACGTGAATTTTGCAGGTTTTTAAAGATATTAAGGTCATTGTATAAATAGAAAACATTAGTGGTCCCAAAATGGCTTCCCGAGAAACATCTGAACTAAAAATTTAAAATTCCGGGATAGATCTTTGTACTCGCAGAGATTTTGATTTTTTGGCAACATTTTTACGATAGCTTGGTTCCATACATTGGGAACTACCTGATGGGTTAAACAAAAATTAATTATATGTGTAAGGTATGGAAGCACAACGCTTCTGATGGAACTTATTAAAAAATTATTAATTTAATTTGGTTTTCTTAATCATTCAAGAATTTCACGATTTTTATCTTTAAGAAAATTATTCGATCTAAGTAGCTGCCACAGGCAGTTGGAGTTCGTATTTTCAAACTGATATAAAAAATAAGCACTTTCCCTTTTAA
The DNA here is from genome assembly GCA_963921935.1 of Galeruca laticollis. Lineage (NCBI taxonomy): Eukaryota > Metazoa > Arthropoda > Insecta > Coleoptera > Chrysomelidae > Galeruca > Galeruca laticollis. Next base: position 145,574,380 of record OY998181.1, read on the forward strand.
TAGCTTGATTTGCGGTTTCTTAAATGTTTATAAGAGTTGAAATTATGATTTGATCGTGTTCTTTAATATCTTCTAAGCGCCCTTTCTCTTTCATTTATTATTAGCTCTATTGCAAAAGTTAACCAAGGTGCCTTTTTTTGTTATTCTGGAAATTTTTATATTTACATTCACGGATATAGGGAAACAAAATGGATTGCCAGCCCCTATGAAACATATTTAATAAAATGACTGTGGCATGCAAGTCGCCTTCGCGTGACTATTTACGTTGGCTACATTGAATTTACCAAAAAATGATTCATGAGAAGGTTCTCAATTGGCAGGACCTCCCCCCATGATATGGAATCACCAGAGATTGTAACAGAAGCAGCTGACACTGAATAAGTCAAAACATTGTACTATTGACAGATTTTAAGAGCATCAGAGCATCAGATTGATAAAGATAGGGTGAATTTTTATTTTCTCTTATTTTTGTGGCTTTTTGCAAAGAACTAATAGTTTTTTATATAGTAATTTAAAACGAAGCATAGTAGCATGGTTGTGTTTAGTAATTCAACCCATTTTTCAAGAAAATAAACCATGCATATGGCTTAGAGTCTGTAATAATATTCAGTGGTTATGTTTGTTCTATTTACACTTTATTATACTAATTATTTACATCTGCCAAGTACATTAATTATAGACCGATGATTTAACATTTATTGATTTATTGTCGTTGTCTCAACTCTCCTCTTCTATTTTCTGTTCCCCGCCTCGACCGTCCGCTGTCAGTTGCCACTCCTGTTCGTTGGGTTTGCCCTTAGTGCACACTATACGACATCTCCCGTTTTCACATATTGTTGTGGAAACACAATTCTAAAACAGAATAATGTTTTACCCACAAAATGTTTCATAATGAATCTTTGAGCTCAAATATCACAGAAATCATCACATTTAGAATTGGCCTGTAAATACATTCAAATAACTTTATTACATCCAGTAAATTTCCATTATAACAAAAATACTAAAGTTTCAACATTTAAAATCTTTGCAGTTTCATTCCCCCTCAAAATATTAGTATAAAAAACGGCAGAAAATCAAACGTTAGTCGGGCCGTTTAATCTACAGTCGAATCATTCATGGCGGCACCTTTTATCAACCCGAAAGGGATTTCTACAAGTGTTAGCTTCAATGTATATATCTCTTCCTCTCGCCAAACAAGTGAGACAACATTTAACTGCAAAGTGCAAACTCAAGTAAATTCGCGTCAGACGGGTTTTGGACCCAAAAGCTAATTTGTGGTCCATGACCAAAAATATTTATGTAGTCGGATGAAAAACGAATGTTCCATCATCAATAATATAAAGTCTCTCAATCGCTATATGTAGTGCTTGGAAGTTTAATGTGGGTCGAAAGATTGTTTTTAATACTCTCTAAGTGTCACATTAATAAGTGAAATAAATTCAATAGTAGTACTGTTTGTTTTTAATAACCAGTCCTAGTGGAGTACAAGTGTATTACCATTGTGAATACGCCAGTTAGCTGTAAGTTCCTGAGAGAGAAGAAAGCAGTTGGGAATGAAGTTCCCCAAGGGGGAGTAAAAGGTAGGAGATATCGTAGCCGCTTTTTTATGAATTATTTTGTTTCTTTCAGGGAGAAATATTAAAATAAATTTGGTGAACGCCTAACAGCCATAAGATAAAATAAATGTTTCTATTTTTTTTGTTAATCTCTGCTTTTTGTGCTGCAAATAAAGGGAGCCTGTATTTTCGCAAGACTTTTAATGACTTTTGGTAATGACCAGAAATTGTAAACGTTATTAGGTGAATTGTATTCTTTGTTTGTAAACCATTTCAACAAATCCACCATCGTGTTACAATATGAATGAATTGATAATTAAATGGCATGTCTTAAAAAAATGTAAAAACCACATAAACAATTTACCTACACTAACACTTGTAACACATGTAGTATTTTAGTGCGGCCTAGGACTATTTAAAAGTTGGCTACAAAAACCCCATATATATATATATATATATATATATATATTTTTATATATATATATATATTTTTTTATATATCGATTTTATTTTATATAATTGCCCTACGTTCTAGCGACAATTATTGTGCACACGGCTTTAGCAGCGTTTGATATTTATTTCACTCTGACAGTAGTTGTCAAAAATGCCCGGCTATCAAAAAAAATATAATTTATTGAAAGATAAATCTACTGTAAAATATTTGAATCACTCTTATCTCAGGGTGTGTTCAATGCGCCATAAAATAGAAAATTTTTTATAAGATTTCAAAGTATTGTCTAAATAAAATATTGATTATTAATTTTGTTCTGCTTGATCTATAGTATGTAGAAAAAGTACGAGGAGTAATAAACCCTAATTAAGTATGCAAAACCTTTACAGGGAGCACCATGAAATTTTTGATAAATCTCTTACTTTAAATTACATTTCTTCTGTAAATCTAAAAACCAGGTAGATCGACCCCGTATTTGTTTCAGTTGTAGCAAAGTTTAGGGTTTATTCATTGTTAAAGGATTAGCAGATAAGCAATAACGCAATGCAGTGGTGTGTATTTTGGGAAAAAAATACGTTTTAAATTATAATATAATAAAAAATGAAAAGAAATAATTATTGGAATACATTTATTACTTACATTTTATTCTATATCCGACTCGGAAGAGGAAGAATCGTTGTTGACATTAATAATAATAGGGTCGATTAAATCATCACAAATATTGTCAATTTTCCACATATTTGCCTCTACTTTGATAACATGATACAGTTTGTCCAATTTTCCTTACTCACATGACTTACAGCACTCTCAAACAATTTCACAACATCGTTTATTTTAAAAGTAGTATTTTTTTTCCAACTTCCCCCTTTACCTGAGCCCATATTAATTCTATGGGATTAAGTTCACAATGATAAGGGGGAAGTCTAAGAACTGATATACCACGAGAAGAAGCCATTTCTTCTACAATGTAGGTTTTGTATTTATTCTTGTTCATTTTTGCAATTCTGTAAAGTTCTTTCCTTAGTGGATCTTTTGGAAACTTAATATTTTTCGAAATAAGCCACTCCAAAAGCTCTGCTTTATGCCAACGACTTGTGGGGAATGCTTCTCGTAACCGTGAATGGTAACTTGCGTTGTCCATAACAATAACAGCCCCTTTTGGAATCAGATCCAACATTTGAACAAACCATTCCTCGAAGACATCCCCATTAATATCTTCGTGATAGTCCCCCGTGCGTTTTGAAATAAAAGTTAATAATCCACCATCAACAAAACCTTCAGAACTTCCAACATGGACAATGATAAGTCTTTTTCCTTTTCCAGATGGTGGCTGCAAACCTAACGACAAACCTTCCACGAATGCCTGCCTTCCGCTTTTAATGTTTTCATCTTGCCAAGATTTGGAAACTGTATATCCAGCATTTATCCATGTTTCGTCTAAGTAGAAGATTTTCAAATTTTGTTCTCTGGCATGTCGAATGCTTCTTAAATAGTCTCTTCTCCAAAAAACTATTTCCGGTTTATCTATCAACAGAGATTTTCTATTATGTTTTGTATATCTGAAACCCACATCTTTCAAAAGTTTGCATAATGTCATTCTGGAGAATTTTGGATAGTCCGTATCTTCTTGCACTGATGTCATAATTTTGTCAAGTGTTGGAATTTCCTTTCGTAAGTAAAATCCATGGACTTTACGCCTTAGTCTTTGTTTTAATGACTCATCGATCTCAATTGGTTTTCGGCCTGAAGGAGTTTTAGGGGTTTGAAGAGTTCCATTCTTGCTTTCTTTTAGTAATCTATAAATTGTTGATAATTGTTGACAACATAGCAGCCGTTAATTCTACAATATCATCAACACTTGCACTTGGATCCTTGTTTTTCAATGATATATAACAATTCAATATCAGAGTTTTTTCATTTAAAGATAATAGACCTGTTTTTGGTCGTTTAGATGGTCCTTGGCTTATCGACATTGTTTGGTACTTGCACAATTAACATTCAACAAATGTTTTAAATATATTCCAACTGTTTACAATATTATGACAACCATACAACTTCATACAACTTTACTCAAAGAACTAATACTAAGTACTGATTTAATGTATCTACTTTCTTTTAAAATAATATTCCCGATAATGTTTCTAAGAAAACTGGGTTGTTTGGAAAATCCCTCTCAATAATCGAATAATCTGTAAATAGGTGTAATCGTATTAAGCCGATTACAGTAGGCCACTTGCCATTTAAAATTTCTGAGAAAAATTCCCCAAACACTACATATAGGAGTAATACAAATAAAAAATATTATGACTAAACGGGCATATCCGAACTCTGCCACAAAATAAAATTTTACCTGACTTGTATCAATTTGAGGATTACTGAAATGTTCGAACTGTGCCGCAACCATTTAGTTTAATCCTATTAGAGTCATTAGGGTTTATAATAGATAAAATCGGAGGCCCATAGAATTATGTATATTTCTGAAAGGTTTCAAAGATTTCTTGAATTAAATATTTTGAAGAAATCTTGATTGTTTTGATCGATATTTAGGGGATTAGGGGAAGGATGTTGATGCACTTACACTATTGCCTAAAAATCAGGAAGAAGTATTTAATAGTGTTCGTGAATTACAATTACGAACGAACCGAGAAGAGGAATTTCTATTAACAGCAGACCAGGTATTTAAAATTATTGTGTTATCCTGTTTTTCCAACCTTAATTTTTTATGTAATTCGGATTGTATTTTGATGGATGGGACTTTTAAATACTGTTCAACTTTTTTTTACCAAATGTTTACCATTCATGGTTTTAAAACTGCTATTACGTACCTCTTGTTTTTTGTTTGCTGCCGGACAAATCAAGTCAAACATATTCAAATTTGTTTTTAATTTTAAGACAAAAATGTAAAGAAGTAGGCTTAAATTTTCAACCTAAAGAAGTCGTAGTAGATTTTGAACTAAGCATTCATAACGCTATATATGAATGTTTTGGCAGAGCTCAAATTCTTTTTGGTTGTAAATTTAATCTCTGTCAAGCTTGGTTTCGTAAGATTCAGGTGTTTCATTTGGTACAAGAGTACAGACAGAAAGGTTCTGTAATTGGCGAATACTTAAAAGTACATTTCGGTATTATGTATCTTAGTCCTGAGGAAGTTGTAGAATTTTTTTATAATGAACTACATTTTTTGCTTCCGAATGACCTCTACCTCTATCACTTTTTTTTATTAAAATTAGTACATCCCGTTACCTCTGACCTAAATCGTATATTCTTTAGCATAGCTGCAACTCATTCGTTCAATACAAAATGTACCTTACGGTATACCCTCTTAAAATATATTTTGGTACGTCTATGAAATCTACTTAAATGAATGATTTATTACTCCTTGTCCTTTCTATATAGACTATACCTATAGGGCATTCCAACGACCTGTCAAAATAAATTCAAAATGGCGTCCGGGGGCAAGCAAAGTTATAACCTCGTAAGAGACTGTAGGATTTAAACGTTTTTAAAGTTCATTGCGTGATTGTTTTGTGACTAAACTCTAGTTATTTTTTTATTTTATTGACTTTATAAATGTTCTTTTTAATTGAAAATGCCACATATGTGTATTGTAGTTGATTGTGGAAGTCATTCCAACAGGGATGATGGGAGGTTCTTTTCAGTGCCGACCATTTTAAACTTTAGATTTATTACTGACAAAAACGAATTATCTAAAAGACGAAGAGAACTCTGGTTAGTCTGCAGTAGGCATTTTATTACAGGTAAGCCTTCAAATAAGACCCATTCTTGAGAATTTTTCATGCTAAACGTTAATTAAAGAAGTCTGTATCATGTGGCCATTACATTATAGGTGATATTTCATTATTTTCCTATTAACTTTAGGGAAACCTGCTGCTTCAGAGGACCAAAATCATCCCGACTAGGTTGCATCTCAAAATATGGGACACAGATCCCAAAAAGTTCAAAGAAAAGCTGATGATGTGGAAAGATTAGAGAGATTGTACAAAAGAAGAAGACTTCAAGATAGTGAGGTAAGAGGTAAAAAGACAACATTAGATTTTGCAATTTAATATGAAGAGTAGAAATAAAAATAAAAAATATAATTGAGTTTACGGTTTCGACTCTTACTTTGTGGAACTGTTTATTCCACTGTATAATGAGGAAATAATGATAATTTTAAGAAATAGGAATTTGTTTTTGTAAATGATTATTATCGTCAGAATAACAGAAGTTACATTTAATGTGATGTCTATCTAATGTTTAATAATTATGTTTGGCTAGACCAAGAAATTAACTATCTCGTGACTGGCTTCATATATATGAATAGAAAAAAGAATTGACATTACGAATATTAAACCTTTATTATTAGCCTTATGGGGATATCCTGGATATCTTTTTCCCTTTTAAGATCAGTATAACTGTGCAATGATATAGGAAACCATGGAAAACTATATCTGCTGATCTTTATAATAATTACTTAAGAAGACGGTTTAATAGTGGAGAACTCCCTAGATTCAGCTGTTCATTGACAATTTCATATTGTGGGTTTATTAAGTGTCTTCTAATTTCTAACTCTTCAAGGAAATTCAGTTCTTGTTCATTTTCACAAATATGTAGTACTTCTAGCTCTGTAATATGTGTTAATGAATGTTTGGTGTCAAATAGATATCTTGCGCAATGTATTTTTCTGTTTGTTTTCATGTGTATTGTTGAAATTCAATACAGCGAATACTTGGAAGCATACAGATTGAAACAAACAGAAAAATCACATTATGTAAAACATCTACTTGACACCAAACATTTATTAACACCTAATACAGAACTAGAAGTACTACATATTTGTGAAAAGAAACAAGAACTGGATTTCCTTGAAGAGTTAGAAATTAGAAGACACTTAAGAGACCCACAATTTTAAGTCATCAATGAACATCTGAATCTAGGGAGTTCTCCACTATTAAACTGTCTTCTTAAGTAATAATCAGCAGATAGAGTTTTCCTTGGTTTCCTATATTATTGCACAGTTATACTGACCTTAAATGGGGAAAGATATACAGGATATCCCCATAGGGCTAATAATATCTAAGCTTTAATATTTGTGATATCAAGACAATCCTTTTTTTCTATTCATATATATTAAGCCAGTTACAAGAAAGGTCACTTCTTGGTCTACCAAACATAATTTTTAAACATCAGGTAGACATCACATTAACTTCAGTCATTCTGATGATGATAATCAGTTATCGAAACAATTGTTAGTATCTTAGAATTTTTATTATCTCCTCATTATACAGTGGAATTCATTAGAAACAGTTAATTTCATTTATAACAGTAAAAAATATGTAATTTATTTTTAATATTAGCATACTAATGTTAACAATTTTTTCAGCAGGATAATGAAGACGAAACAAATATAAAAAATTTCTTGGAGACCAGAGACCAAGACGAGTTAGATACTGGAACTGTGTCTCAAACAGACCTAACCATGGATGAGCTCTGTTTAAAATTTGAGCAACTCAACTCAACTTTCATTATTAACTTTTGTTTTACTTAATTTTATTTTAGGGTTTCTCAAGTAGCAACTTTTGTTAGTATTCCATGTTGTTTTTAACTAACGTTTTTATCTAACAATTAAATTGTTATATATTTCATGAAAATCTAATGTGCATCTTATAAATGAAAATCGAATTGTACTCCAAATTTATGGAAATAAAACATGTTTTTAATTGATATCAACTATTGTTTCAATCTTCTGATACCACTTAAAAATTAATCTAAACACACTATTCAAACGATATTTATTTTTGAATAGTTTCAAGATACAAGGTATTAACCACAATTTATGTAAAAACTATATCAATATTTATACTAGACAAAAAAATGTACAAGGTGTTTATTAATTGAGTTCCAATACTTGAAAGTGTGAGTCCATAATATGGGTCACAATACACCAAATGTCAAGAGGTTTTGCAGTTCCTCTTAGAGAATGTTGTACCTAAAAATAAAATAAAAATATGTAACCTTATTTACAAATAGGTATACTTTGTAATGTTGTTTTTCTTATTTCTACAAGTCATAATCAGTGATTAAGACCCATTAAGTGTACTGGGTATTTAATTTTTTGTTAATATCAAATATTTTACTATTAAATTACTTTCTTTTTTTTTGGTTCTAACAGAGCTTAAAACTCTGTAATTTAAAAAAGGATGATTCATTAAAGATGTGAATGTAAAAAATAATAATAAAAAACAACTCACTTCCAACTAAAATGTAGAAATTATTTAGTATGACCGTCCCTGCATCTAAAACAAAGCCAGATTCAAAATACTTATAAGAATCTAAGCTTTTGTAGGCCTTCATTTGCTCTTTGCTGTAAAAACTGTGGGTCAAAACTAAATATGCAGCTATATCCATGTATGTGATTGGCGGAACTTCTTGCATCTAAGAGTTTCTATCATGCACATTTATTGTAAAAGAGTCAAATTTATTTATATGCTTTCATTTTAGAAGATATCTTTTGAAGAAATAAAGATGAGAAATGTAAACAAATAGTAACTGGACATTTTTTGACATACCTCTGTCAACCACAACTCGATTTTTCTAAATTAATGTCTTTAAATATTCACTCTGCATCTCGAAAAGTATTTGGTAATAAAATAGAGTGTAAGGAACCCGGAAATATTTTAAATAAACGCAAAAACTTCCACAAACTTAATGCACACCTTGAGCTTGTTTGCCCCCGGACGCCATATTGGATCACGTGGTTTGGAGAGCCCTATTACTATACTGTGGCTGTTTGTTCAGTATTCTAAAGGCTATTCAATTTCTTTCTGACATTACAAAAAATTTCAAAACAAAACATTCTGTCCACAAATGTCACTGTCACAAATAAAATTTTTAATCAAATTAAATGAGTTTAATTTCAATAAGTTGTTCAAATCTATTACAAAACTATATCTAACGTAAGTCGAATTCCAAAAATTATATATAATTATAAAATCTCACAGAAAATAGACAAATATCAGTTTTCCTTTTTCCTTTTATCGAATAACAAATAACTTATCTACAATGAATGGAATTTCAGTGAATTACGAAGAAAGTTTATAAATTATCAAATGGCAAAATCTTATCTATAAGGATACAAATTAAATTAATTACAAACTAAATTGAGAAATTTCTCTAACTGTCCGAATGATTTACGAATTGTCACTTTTACTTCGCGAATGTTAAATACCCATTCACAGCAACTTCTTTCAATATAATTGTTCAATATTAAATTTCTGTATTTACTCTGAATCAAATTTCTTTGTAATCGATTAATTAGATGCATCTTTGATTAATTTTGATTAAGTTCTGATATTTTTTTATCGAAATAATGCATTATTTTATATTATCAATAATCTGGAACAGACTCACCAAGTCTCCAAAACTCGTACAATTCTAAATCTAATTTAGAATTCAGGATCGTTCACTTTTCCGAACTGACGACTAACTTTTTTTAATAAAAATAACACGCACAGAATTTACAATTATGGGCACCGGATAACAATTTCTATTATTAATTATTATATTATTTAATTAACTACTACTTGGCGAAATATTGGAGAACTATTAAATTACATGTTCTCCGTTCGGGATATCAAATTCAACTCACTATTTTTTATCAAATAAATAACCACATTACGCCGTGGTTGCACACTTTCTTCTTTTCAAAAAAAAACTCTATTTGTTATTCTTCTGTAACAAAGATTTGGAATTCTTTTATTATCTAAATATCTTATCATGAATTCTGTTTTCTTTAACCTACAATATATTTTTCAACTGTGACATGTCAATGTTATCAGAAATTAAATAATCTGCCAAATATTACATATACAGTGTTTTTCAACCATATTAATTCTATACACAATACTGGGCTTACCAAAAATATTGCAAAATAAAATTGAATGAAATTATTGAAAACTTGAAATAATAGAACTGTATTAAATCCCCCTAATAAAAGAATGACAAATCGATTCCTCACACTATAAATTCATCTTTCAATATTACTAATATCACTCTATCTTATAAAAGCATCCAATTTGTTCACAATATCCTGTTTTTAATACAATTAAATGATTATCCTAATCTAAATTTATATTTATTTATATCTAAATTTAAAATTTCACGTAACAGAATATCATTTTTCATTCTAAATGTCCTATTTACATGTTTTTAATAGCTTCTATGATCCCATCCTTTTGTAATATTTCCAACTCTGTTCTTAATCTGTCTTACAATTTATATGGACCTGGATATGATTTTGCTTTAACATTTCTCAGTATTCTTCTCCAAGTCGGTATTGCGGCGGTTGCTCCGGATGTGGCGGGAAATACAAATGGCATTGCGGCGGTCGGTGCGGGGGAGGCGCGGCCTTCACGGATGAACTTGGAGAGGCGGCGTCTCTTATCATCTACGGTTCCGGTGACTTCTAGCCTAAATTTGGCTAGTTCTACGTCTAATTCCTCCTTTCTTAGGAGGTATACCCATCCAACACGGGTGTCAGTCGGTTCTTCTCTCGGAAGCGGGTTCTGGGAGGCGGTAGCTTCGTCCGGAGTGTTTGCGGATACTAAATTCTTAGTAGCCATTTTACTAATAATCGGAATCGGTATAGCGTCCTTGCTCAACGGTCAGAAACCTACTTTTCCCTTATCAATTGCTCGTATCTCTAGACGGGTGACTCGAATCAATGAACGGACGGTGAGAATCGGTGCTACGTACTCGATAACCTAAACGAGGGGTCGCACAGTGGGGTGGGTCCTCGGTTAAGCCGAAGCTGGCAACCTGTCAAAATGACAGGTCAGCGGATTTCGACGGATTCGGGTATAATACGGTGCCCTGAAGTGTTTGCGGTGTTTTTCGGACCTCTAAAGTGACGGGATCAATTTCGCTACCTCAAAACGGGTTTTACTCAAGTTACGGTCATCAGCGGCATCGGTACACTATAAAAATGGTCTTTTCCGCGAAAAAACTGATAACCTGTCAAAAATGACAGGTCGGCGGATTTCGACGGATTCGGATATAACGTTTGCAACGGTTTATAGTTCTCTGTAACGCTTGGATTACTTCCACCAACTCCAAAAACCGTTTTTCTACGACTTTTGGTAATTAGCGGACTCGGTACACCATGAAAATGTTGGTTTAGTACGTTTTTTGTGGGATGTAGAAAAACAGAAATAAACTTTTACATTTATTACTTCTGTAATAACAAAACAACCTACGTTCGTCTATTTCAACAAAACCTTCTAATTAAACAATTTTTGTAACTGTCACCTGTCTATGTCAAAATCATAATATAATCTACTAAAGGTGGCTTCACAATAACTACCACATTAAGGTGAAGTCGTAAAAATATTTTAAATATATTCCAACATCCCCTCTATTTAAAATAACTCAAACCCTGACTTCTGGCACACGATAAATGTTTCTTCTTTTCAACTGCTTTTGTGAGGGAATCTGCAACTTGCCTATCCGTGGAAACATATTTCAAATCCAATAATTTTTCAGCAATTTTTTCTTTCAAGAAATGATGCCTTACATCTATATGCTTTGTTCTAGCATGGTATGATCCATTTTGTGCTAGATGTTGAGCTCCCTGATTGTCCACATGTATAACAGTTGCATTTGTACATTGTTGGAACTCCTCGCTCAATCTTCTCAGCCAAAGAGCTTCTTGTGCTGCCATGCTCATAGCCATATATTCACTCTCGGTTGTAGAAAGAGCAACTGTTGCTTGTCTCTTAGTTGCCCACGATATGGCTGTGCCATTTTTCAGAAAAACATATCCAGTAACTGATCTACGGTCATCTGGATTGCTGGCCCAATCAGCATCTGCGTAGCCAACAATCTCACTGGTTTTGTTTTCTGAACAATCAAATTTTAATCTGTACTTCAATGTACCTTTTAGGTATCTAATGATGCGTTTCACCGCAGTCCAGTGTAGTGGACCTGGATTTTGAGTAAATCTACTCACATTGTTGACAGCGTAGAATATGTCAGGTCTTGATACTTGTGCTGCAAATAAAAGACTTCCTACTACTTCTTGGTAAGGTACATTTGCCATTTTTTCAATGTCGGCTTCTGTTTTTGGTGACATATCCTTAGATAATTTTTCACCAAGTAAAACTGGGGTATCAATTGGGTTGCAATCCCACATATTATATTTTTTTATAATATTTTCTATATACAACTCTTGGTCTAACCATATTTTCTTATTCTTTCTGTCACGTGTAACCTGCATCCCAAGTACAAATCTGGCTTCTCCTATGTCCTTCATCTTGAACTGAGACATCAACTGATTCTTGAGACTGACTTTAGCTTCTTTGTCATTAGACAGAATTATCATATCATCCACATATACTGCTAGTATGATAATTATTGAATCAGTAAACTTGTAATAGATACATGGGTCTGTTTTTGATTGGGATAGATCACATTTTGTCTTGAGACATTCATCGAGCTTCAAATTCCAAACTCTGCTGGCTTGTTTGAGACCATACAGAGATTTTTTTAACCTGCATAGTTTGTTAGACTGTGAAAAACCTTCAGGTTGTATCATGAATATCTTTTCGGTAAGATCTCCCTGCAAAAATGCTGTAACTGCATCTAACTGATCAATATCCAAGTCGAATTCTGCAGCTAAGGCAAGTAAGTATCTTATAGATGTATATCTAACAACGGGAGAATAGGTCTCCTCATAGTCTATTCCTTTCTTTTGACTGCAGCCTTTTATCACTAACCTTGCCTTGTGTTTGACAACTGTACCATGAGCATCTTTTTTTGTTTTAAAAACCCATTTACATTTTAGTGGTTTTTCATCTCCTGTGTAGTCTACTAAGTCCCACGTTTTGCTTTCAATTAAGGCTGAATACTCTTCTTTCATCGCTGCTCGCCACTTGTCACTATCTGGTCTGCTAAGTGCTTCTTCAATTGTCTGAGGATCAGAAAAATCAACCATTGTTGCATAGCTAACTTCATAATCATCAAGACTTTTTGGTAATTTCCTGTCTCTTTCACTTCTTCTTGTTGTGTCAGCTGGAACCTGTGCAACTTGGTCTGGAACAAAATCTGGATCCGAATGATATTCAGAGTCATTTTCCTGCTGTTCTTCACTATCAGATGGAAGTGAAGAAAATATTGACTCATTTTCATTGCTCTCAGAAGCTAGGTCACCCTGATCAAAGTCATTAACCTCTGGAACTATACCTTGATCTTCGGACAGTGCAGATTCGTCAGGAAAAACAAAAAATTGTTTATCTTGCTTTTTCTGAACCTGTTCAAGCAATAAACTGCCTCTTTCTTCTTCAAAAAATACAACATCTCTAGCCACGAAAACTTTGCCTGTAGAAGGATTATATAACCTATATGCCTTACTTTCAGTACTATAGCCAACCATTATACTGGCAATAGTTTTTCTATCTAACTTTTTGCGTATTTCTTTGGCTATATGTGCATGAACTTTGCATCCAAAAATCCGAAGCTCTTCTAGATTTGGTTTTTTATTACTCCATGCTTCTTCTGGGGTTTTTCCTTCAAGGCATTTTGTAGGTGATTGATTCAAAAGATATACTGCTGTATGAGCAGCCTCAGCCCAGAAACTGTTGGGTAATTTGCAATCAATCAGCATACATCTAACTTTTTCCACAATTGTACGATTGAGCCGTTCTGCTTTGCCATTCTGATCAGCTGTCCTTGGCACAGTCAGCTGATGTTCAATACCAGAGTCTTTCAAAAATTGTTCAAACACAGTACTTAAGTATTCACCCCCGTTATCAGTGCGAAGTGTTTTTATTGTTTTACCAGTCTGGTTTTCCACTAAATTTTTGAAAGTCTTGAAACAGCTAAAAACTTCATCTTTTGCTTTCAGAAAGTACACAAATACTTTGTGTGTATAATCATCTAAGAAAGTGAGCATATAACGTGAACCTGCAATACTCTTGACCTCAATCGGTCCGCATAGGTCTGAATGCACTAACTGGAGAACTTCAGTTGTACATGTTTCGCTATCCTTAAACGGTAGTCTTTGACATTTGTCCATTACACAAATTTCACATTTACCATTTGTATCTGCATTGGGAAAATTTAGCCCTGATGCCATACCATTTTTAAGTTTATTCAAACTTCCAAAACTTATATGTCCGAGCCTACGAAGCCATAACATAGAATTTACTGATGCATGACATGCTACAAGCTGATTTTTCAGATCAAGTTTGAATAGGTCTTTATCAAATATCCCTGTGGCAATAACATTTTGTTGAGAATCATAAATTTCACAACCAGTGGTTTTAAAGACTACAGAATAATTCTTCTTCACTATCTGGCTCACTGACAACAGATTGACTTTCAAGTCTGGCACATACAGGATATTTTCGATATTTGCATTGAGCGAGTCTGACAAAGGTAAGGTGATGCTACCTACTTTGTTTGCACACATTATTTGATCATTTGCAGTGGTAATGGAGCACTCGGTGGTATTTTTCACATTTTCAAGTAAGTCCAAATTATTTGTCATGTGAATTGTAGCAGCTGAGTCCAAATACCAATCACTTTTGTTATAATCACAGTTTGGTGCTACTGATAATGCAGAATATAGTGCCACACTATTTTTGTCTTTATCTTTGTCTTTGATTTTCTTTGGTTTATCACAGTTCTTAGCAAAATGTCCGTATTTGTTGCATTGAAAACATCTAACTGTTTTGTTTCTATTCACTGAGTTATAACCGTCACTCGTACCATTACAATTTCTGTTCCCATTTGGAAATTTTTTACTAAACATGGCAGTTTCTCCTTTATTCGACTTAATATCCTGCAGTAACTTTGTTTTAATGGAGTCTCCAGTTACTGATACTCCGGAACTTTCAATCCCCATAATCATAGGCTCATACTCAATGGGTAAACCAGCTAAAAGTATAGTACCGACCCATTCATCACTAACACTGAGACCAACACCAGACAACTTGTGGGCCGTGCTAACAATCTTGTTCACATAGTCTTCAACTGACTTGCTGTCCTCCAATCTGGTTGTGATCAATGTTCTTAGAAGCCCTACTCTTCGGGTGAGCCCCGTGTCCTCAAAAGCTTTGTTCAAAGCTTCCCATACACCTTTGGCGGTTTTCTGACTTTGTACATGTACATAGTTGATGGGATCTATCAGAAGAATGATTTTACTCCTAGCTTTTGTATCCTTTTGTTTGTCTTTATCAGTTCCTACAACGCAGTCCCACAATTCTTCTAGCTCCAGATACGTTTGAACTGCAAATTTCCAACTGTCGAAATTCTCACGTCCTAGCAACTTTTCAATTGGCGGCAACACAGTCGACATTCTGAATGGAAATTTGGCGACGAAAAAACTTTTACACTCAACGGGAACCTGGGCCCATAACCTGTTGGTTTAGTACGTTTTTTGTGGGATGTAGAAAAACAAAAATAAACTTTTACATTTATTACTTCTGTAATAACAAAACAATCTACGTTCGTCTATTTCAACAAAACCTTCTAATTAAACAATTTTTGTAACTGTCACCTGTCTATGTCAAAATCATAATATAATCTACTAAAGGTGGCTTCACAATAACTACCACATTAAGGTGAAGTCGTAAAAATATTTTAAATATATTCCAACAGAAAACGGTTCCTGCTCGGGCGCCAAATTTGTAACGATCTTGCGTCGTTACTTATCGGATTAGCGCCTTAACTACAGATGACGGGTTGCCTCGGGCGCCAATTTATTAAAGTGGTATGCTCCACTATCTCCGGGCAGCGTCAGTGAAGAATTAAAATACTCCAGGGGCCACTTATGGTGGTGACAAGAGTGTTGCGGCCGGTCGGGCAGATTTTACTTGCCTCCTTGGGTTCGTAACCTGGGTATTAGCTGCTTAACGTTCTTACCTATTTGCGGAGGTTTAGTGGTAGTTGGAGAGAAGAGAAACCAAAAGTTACTTATTTACAAAAAGTATTCATTACACAAAGAGCGGAAAAGTGAATCAACTAAACTAAATGTCCTCTAATTCGGGTAGGCGGGGCAAAAGCACTAGTACTAACTACTATACTACCGGTTCAAACGGTCTCCTACGGTAAGCAAAACAAAGCTATACAAGCGTAAGCAAAAATGGGGCGGGGGTGCGGTGGACGGTTAGCGGAAGCCAGGGGGTGCGGTGGACGGTTAGCGGAGGCGTGCATAACTAATACGGATTGCAAGCGACCCTCTAGGTTAGTCAAAGCTCTACTTTCGGGGATACGGCTCTCGGTTTCCGCGGTATAGAAATCTCGGAGTCGCGACGGCCACTACTAGGATGTGATTTTTCAACTTTCTAGTAGCTGACACGGTTTCCCTTGATCTGATGGCTGAAGGCCCAAGCACGGCTGCTACTAGGATGTGAGTACTCAACTTTCTAGTAGCGGACACGGTCTCCCTTTACTTCCCCTGGTCGGATTGTACGGGCGAGAACCATATACTAAGGTATAAAATGAAATAACACTCGCCTCGGTTGACGGTACGGTTGATCGGTATTTAACGGTAGCTATCGGTATCGGCTTTCTGAAAGAGAACGGGTTTGTGAGCACAATGAAGTCTCTTAGATTTAATTCTCACCTGCGTATGCGGGCAAGGTATCGAGTATACGGATAGACTGACGACTCTGAGAATCGTTCTGCTTTACGGTATGGCTTGTTGGGGATACAGTGCGAAGAAGTGTCGCCGACTGTCGGTGCAGGTTAGAGAAATTATATTACATTGTACCGATGTTGTTATACGGACGGAGAAATATAGTGTTCGAACGCTTTATTTAATATTATACGAGAGATTGTGCTTTTGCCCGGTCTTTGAAAATGTAACTTCGTTTGTAACGCTCTTGCGTCGTTACTTAACGGATTGGCGCCTTAACTACAGGTGACGGGTTGCATCGGGTGCCAGTTTATTAAAGTGGTATGCTCCACTCGCTCCGGGTAGCGTCAGTGAAGAATTAAAATACTCCAGGGGTCACTTATGGTGGTGACAAGCGTGTTGCGGCCGGTCGGACCACCGCACCCCCGCCCCATTTTTGCTTACGCTTGCATAGCTTTGTTTTACTTACCTTAGTAGTTTACCGTAGAAGATACCGTTGAACCGGTAGTATAGTAGTTAGTACTAGTGCTTTTGCCCCGCCTTCCCGAATTAGAGGACATTTAGTTTAGTTGATTAACTTTTCCGCTCTTTGTGTAATAAAGACTCTTTGGAAATCAGTAACTTTTCATTTCTCTTCTCTCCAACTCCAACTACCACTAAACCTCCGCAAATAGGTAAGAATGTTAAGCAGCTAATACTCAGGTTATGAACCCGGGGAGGCAAGTAAAATCTGCCCGACCGGCCGCAACACTCTTGTCACCACCATAAGTGACCCCTGGAGTATTTTAATTCTTCACAGACGCTGCCCGGAGCGAGTGGAGCATACCACTTAAATAAACTGGCGCCCGAGGCAACCCGTCACCTGTAGTTAAGGCGTCAATCCGTTAAGTAACGACGCAAGAGCGTTACAAATTTAGTCCGTGATGACGGACCACCAGTCGTTCCGTTGGCTTCATTCGATCAAAAGCCTAGCCGGACGCCTTGCCCGATGGAGTATGTTCCTCCAACAGTACGACTTCGACATCAAGTATCGCCAAGGAGGGTTAAACAAGGTGGCCGACACTCTATCCCGAGAACCCCTAGATAATACCGAGGAAGGCGCTGAAGATATAGCAACCGTAAACCCAGTGAGCGGATGCCCCTGGTATGATCGGAAGAAAGAAGAAGTACGACGAAACCCTGAAGCATTTCCCGACTATTGTATCCGAGAGGACCGTCTATATCGACATTTTTGGGATTCGAACGATTTCACTGAACCAGAATTAACCGACACCTGGAAATTATGTATTCCCAAACCGACTCGGCTCAGCGTACTACAAGAGATGCACGACGCACTCACCTCCGGACACATGGGAATCGCCAAGACTATCGCCCGGATTGCAACTCGATACTATTGGCTTGGTATGTTCCGCGACACCGCTAAATATGTACGCAGCTGTGACTTGTGCCAACGGTATAAATCTTCCCAACTGAATCCCGCAGGAAATATGCAACCATCACCCAATCGTCAACCCTGGGAATGCGTCAGCGCCGACCTGGTAGGTCCCTTACCACGATCTACGCGGGGACACTCCTTTCTCATCGTATTCCAGGATCGCTTTACGAAATGGGTACAATGCCGTCCGGTCCGCAAAGCAACTGCTAAAGCCGTCGCACAAGCTTTGTATGAAGATATAATAACCCGCTTTGGTTGTCCCAAGGTAATTCTCACCGACAATGGAACTCAGTTTACCGGCCGGTGGTTCGAAGAATCGCTAAGAGTTCGGTATTCAACACCGTTTGAGTCCGCCATATACCCCACAAGCTAACCCCGTGGAGAGGGCCAACAAGACATTGAAAACCATGATAGCGCACTTCTGTGAAGAAGATCACCGGAAGTAGGACCTGCAGTTAGCTGAGCTTTCGTTCGCCATAAACACCGCACTTCAAGAATCCACCGGATACTCCCCCGCGTTCTTGAACTTTGGAAGAGATTTAGAAATTCCCAAGGCTATATACCGCCCAACCTTCCCCGTTGAAGAGGGGAACGTAAATACCAGCCAAGAGGATGCCACTCAGCACACCGACAGATTGTCCCGCCTAAAAGATACATTTGAGATGATACGGGTAAATCTGGCCAGGGCATTCACCGCTCAGAGTCATTACAACCTCCGGCGTCGGGATTGGCGGTGCCATGTAGGCGATCAAGTCATGAAACGCGAGCACCACCTGTCTTCAGCGGATCGAGGATTCGCCGCGAAACTTGCTCCCAAATATTCCGGCCCCTATACCGTGACCTATGTCCTCTCGCCGGAAGTATACAACCTCAAAAGCAGAACAGGCAAACGGCTTCATCGGATTCATGTCAAAGATCTACGACCGGCACATACTTCCGACAAACACTAGGTAAGAGATAACCGTTTCCTTTCAGAGATGGCAAGCCGATACCCAGGAGAACCCCCAAGGGGAGCCGCCCCACCGCACCCTCTGCGTGTGCCTCGATAAGAGGGGTTACTAAAGAATACTGTAGTATAGTTGTTCTTCTTTTCCGAATCTTATTCTTCCGTTGGCTTATTTGTTTTCATTTTTATAGATATATACTAGAATTGTTAACGTATTTATTTGGACCCGTTTCCGTTAGTTAAATTACGTCAGAATCTCATTTATGACAATCCGTTGTGATAGTCTGGAGTATTTTAATTCTTCACTGACGCTGCCCGGAGTGAGTGGAGCATACCACTTTAATAAACTGGCGCCCGAGGCAACCCGTCACCTGTAGTTAAGGCGTCATCAGAAACGACGCAAGAGCGTTACAAATTTGGCGCCCTAGCTGGGATCGTTTTTATGGTGTACCGAGTCCCCTAATTACCAAAAGTCGTAGAAAAACGGTTTTGGAGTTGGTGGAAGTGATCCCGACGTTACAGAGAGCTAAAAACAGTTGCAAACGTTTTAGTAGACTGTCTTATATCCGAATCCGTCAAAATCCGCCGACCTGTCATTTTTTACAGGTTATCAGTTTTTCGCGGAAAAGACCATTTTTATATGGTGCGCTCTTTTTGACTGAGACCTCAGATCACTTCAGTTAAGGTGATCTGAGTAAGCACCAAAAAGAACGACATCTCAATTGAAGCTCGCGATCTGTCGATAGATTTAAACTATACGACAGATTCGTATCAGCATCTAATAATGTTAATTAATGTATCCATAATTTGTAACAAAAGAAAAATAGATTATGTGTGTTTATTGTTTATATCTCAATGGTTAAAACCTTAGATAACCTTGGTTAAAACTACAAATAAACCAAGCAAATCAAACATTTCTTCATCCCCTCCATTTATTTCCGACTCAATTCCAACTGATACCCCCTTACAACACATTCAGCATCGGTGAATGGGGAGGAAAAATCTCAACTCACTTAAAGTGAGTAAAACAAAAAGAACGCTCACATTACTGATGTGAGCTGAGATCTCAGTCAAAAAGAACGCACCTATTGTAATCTATCAACAATAAAGGAAACGAAAAAAAAATAATTTATTCATGGGTTAATTTCCATACCGTCTCACAAAATATATGTTTTTAATCAAACGTATTTGCTAACAGTTAAATTTGTCTTTCACTTTCGAATGAATCTAAATTTCTACCCAAATACTATGGGTAGAAAACTGTTTTATTTATCCTATGAATCACACGACGTGGTATTTATCTGTGGTGGTATTCGAGATTTCTAACAAGAAATACGCCTCTATCCAGCAAAATTAGAACTAGTATAAGTGACATTATTTGTGTTGGTGTAACATGGAGGGAGGAAAAATCTCAGCTCACTTAAAGTGAGTAAAACAAAAAGAACACTCACATTACTGATGTGAGCTGAGATTAACTGAGATCTCAGTCAAAAAGAACGCACATTTGTGTACCGAGGCCGCTGATCACCGTAACTTGAGTAACACCCGTTTTGAGGTAGTGAAATTGATCCCGTCACTTCAGATGTCCGAAAAACACCGCAATCACTTCAGAGCATCGTATTATATCCGAATCCGTCGAAATCCGCTGACCTGTCATTTTGACAGGTTGCCAGCTTCGGCTTAACCGAGGACCCACCCCACTGTGCGTCCCCTCGTTTAATAGGTTATCGAGTACGTAGAACCGATTCGCACCGTCCGTTCATTGATTAGAGTCACTCGTCTAGAAATACGAGCAATTGGTAAGGGAAAAGTAGGTTTCTGACCGTTGAGCAAGGAAGCTATACCGATTCCGATTATTAGTAAAATGGCTACTAAGAATTTAGTACCCGCAAACACTCCGGACGAAGCTACCGCCGCCCAGAACCCGCTTCCGAGAGAAGAACCGACTGACACCCGTGTTGGAGGGGTATACCTACTAAGAAAGGACGAACTAGACGTAGAACTAGCCAAATTTAGGCAAGAAGTCACCGGAACCGTAGATAATAAGAGACGCCGCCTTTCCAAGTTCATTCGTGAAAGCCGCGCCTCCCCCGCAATGCCGTTTGTATTTCCCGCCACATCCGGAGCAACCACAGCTACCGCCGCACTACCGACCGTCACCGTAACCAGTGCAGAAGAATCGGCAGCAACAAATGTATTCAATGGTACACTGGCAGAAATCCAGCCCACACCAGGACCAAGCTCAGGACCAATGACGCCGCCATTAAGAACCAAGGATTGGAGAATAAGCTTCAATGGATCAGGAGACCCCGCCGCTTTCCTCGAGAGGCTTGAGGAGATTTGTGAGTCAAAAGCCATCTCTCTCGACCGGCTACTGGAAACTATGCCCGCGCTCTTACATGGAATGCCAGCGCTTTGGTTCCGGAGCAACCGCAAATACTGGACTACCTGGCAAGAGTTCTGCACCGCCTTCCGATATTTTTTCTTCCCGGTCCATTATCACGTCGACTTAGAGGTAGCCATCAGTAGAAGAACTCACCGGCTTCAAGAGAGTACCGCCACATATATCACCGATATGCAAACCCTCATCCGCCGCCATGGAAGTATTACCCCGGAGCAGGAATTGAATTGGCTGTACCGGAATCTCCACCCGGAGTTTCGCCGTCAGATTCGCAGGACGGACTTCTCGAATGTGCAGGAATTTGCAAAGACCGCCCGGGAGTACGAACTGTTGCGCTCCGAGATTGAGAAGGCTCGTGGACAAATCGATCGCACCAATTCGTATCCAGTTCGGCAGTCAACACAGAATGTGCGTAATCGGGACTACCCAACCGCTTCTGCCGACATACCCTGTCGCTCTCAGCCGCGCCCGGCTGCAGCGACCGTTAGGGCAACCATCAAGGAGCCGCGTCCCCAACTCGGCTCACTGGATGCCGTTTTGACCCAAAGGATACAGTAACCGCAACATCATAGATAAAAACCATTTTTTTAATGGGACAGAACACATTTTTATAAGAATAATTTCCGGTAAAAATATTTTTATGGTGCTTCTTACGTAGAATCATAGATAAAGTAACCCCTAAATAAAGGTTATCTATGGATGACCTTTTTATAAAATGTTTTTATGAAATAGAACTGTTTCTATAATTTTTATGGAACTAGTAAAGTGATTGGATGTTTATGCCCCACCAACATAAATGAAGTTTGAATTTAAAGACGCGCGCACAGTTTCATTCGAAAGCCAAAGTTTGTGACCAATGTCCATAGAGAAAAGTATAACTATGTTTTTGTAGATTGTCATTGGCAAAAGTATAAAAAATAAAGATTTCTAAAAATATGACAAAGATTATAAACACGGAAATATGGTGCAAGAGTGAGTGGGATTAGTTTGTTTAAGATTTTAGTTTTAATGATGTAAATAAAAGTAAGTGAACCTTTAACATGTCATCACTATGTAGAATTCGTCATAGTTGTATTGTAAAAAATTGTAATAGTAAATATTTTTAGCCACTTCGCAATTTGGAGTTTCAAGTTCAAAATATTTTTTAAATTTTATAATGCATCATAAAAAATGAAATATAATTTTATTTTTTGAAGTAATTATACCTATTAAACAATTTTAAGACAAATTGTAAAATTTACCTACCCATAATTGAAACTAACAAATTTGAATATCCCGCATGTAAAAATTAGTTTTTCAACACATAACTAGTGGCACTCCGATCAACGTGATAACAACTGATAATACTAGAGCTCTTATTATACTTTTCTTTATGGCCCACTTTGAGAAACATAAGCAGGTTTTCTTTATCTATGAACACAAGTCCCAAATTTCAATTCAGCATTTTTCTTACGTAGTTCAGGAAAATGTTGAATGGTAAATTTTTTAAATTTTAATAAAATATAACATTATATTTAAAACTTTTTTTTTAATTGTTGCTTTGCCAAAATTTGATTTATATTGAAAATTCCCCTAATTCTTTGTGTATATGGATCTTTCAAAACATAGCTATTTTTCGCTTCCTCGTTATCAATTATATATGGGGCCTCAAATGGTAGGATTAATTTTGAACATTTTTTATCTTTTGTATTTGCTATTCTATGTGCTCTTAATATTACAAATTCTCCTTTTTTATAATTAACTGGTTTTTTTATCTTCTTACTTCTTTTTTTAATATAATTATCAGCATTTTTATGTAACCTTTTATTTACATTTTCAACAATATTTTCATATTCTTCTAAATTTTCTATCTTCCATGATCTTTGTGGATTTTTCCTTTTCATTATGAACATTGGACTTTCTAACGTTACTGTATTGGGCAATGAATTCATGAACATTTCTACTTCTTTTACTTTATCTTTTAGTTTATATGGTACTGGATATGTCTTTGCCTTAAAATCTTCAATTCCTCTTACTTCCATTCTATGCACATAATTTTCTGCCACCCTAGATTCCTTCGACACTAACTTCTCATACTTATTCATTAAATTATTTATAATTTCATAATATCTATCCTCACAATCCATAAATCCATTCGATTCTTCTTCTTCTTCAAAATTAATTTTATTTTTATTCTCTCTCCTCCCGTAATTATTCAAAAGTCATAATTTTTCTCTCTGACAGTTTGTTATTTATTTTGACAATACTCATCGAGATACTTCTGGGATGACGTTTCATAGACAGATTAATAACGTTGAGAGTTACATTTGATGTATGAAATATATCTGTTATAAATCAGTGTTTCTTTAAGAATCCATTAAAACGTACATTATAATTAATTAAATTAAGTAACGCATAATAATAATAATATCAATTACAATAACCACAACATTAATCTACTGATCAATCAACTAATCACTTCATGAATATTTGACAATATAACACGACTTATATCAATTTATTATTATTAGAAAATACAATAATATATATATATATTATATATATATATATATATATATATATATATATATATATATATATATATATTATAACGTATATGTAAGGTAGAAACATTGTCATGAAACAGAATAATTAGAAATTGCTAAATAATAAAACAGTAGACTATACTTTACTAGGATGATAAGAATGAGACATTAAAATTGCTCATGTTTATTAGACAATTGTAAATATCTTCACTCAAGTTGCTAATACAGCTTTTATATAATTTATAATTCAAGGAAACTTTACAACTTGCAAAGAATTAAACAAAAAGAAACATTACCTTGAATCATAAATCCGAAACCATAGAATTAAGACCATCCATTTGTATCAAATATTTTATAAGAAAATAACATTGAACACATAATCTAAAAAAGAAATAAGAATTAATAAATATTCAAAACATACAAGATATTGTTCAATATTATAACACAATGTTTACAAAGAGATATGGTTAGAATATTTGACGCTGTAATGTCAATATGTTTCAGTGACAAACGCTGACATTAGAGTAATTTCATAGAGTAAATAAATAGAAATTGATTAATGAATTTAAAAGAATATAAAATGAATGTAAATAGTCAGAATAGAGAATGTTGACATATTGTTTAAAATAATTTATTTGAATGGCTAAATACAATCGTAACAATAACTAATTGTAATAAGAAAATTAAACTAAACATTGGTATATTAAAGACTATTGTATTTCGTCAGTATAAACTATTCGTCCCATTACAATCAAATGAACTTTAATAGTAAACTAACAATCAAGTGAAACTTATTTTGATATATAAGTAAAGATATTTGAGAGTAAATAAAAATGAAATCATAATTTTGAGTGCGGTAAACAAAGGTTATTCGAGACATGACAGAACAATTTTCATCAGTAAACAAAGTGTAACAAACATTTTCAAAATAGTGAGCTGGAAAAAACAAAAGACTGATTGTTTTATTTGAAAAAAGTGAAGAAAAAAGGGTTGGTAGCTTGGCGTCGGTTCGAGAAGGTTGGTTGGAGCAGCGTTCCAGAAATTTTGATAAATTATCCCCAAAATCATGATAAAAAAGTAATAAACCACTAACAAAACATACAACAGTACTTACCAAATATCTACAGCTGATTTTCCTGAGAGAATCAATTTTTCTCAAATGTATCCGACTTTAAACTTCGGAAGCAGCGTTCCAGAGTCCAGAGAGGCATATCCTAGTTCCAGGACACAAGGCCAGTGCGTATTGTTATATAACAAGAGTTAAAGAACTCACTAATTACAATCCAGTGTTTAAAAATCTCATGAGTAAAATAAACTTTGCGAAAAAGATCTATCTGAAAAAGAATCATAATAGAGACTTAATATAACTATACAATTAAATAATTTTCAATAATAAATGGCCAATTTAAATAGACAAAATTAAATACTTACTCATTTCAAATAAAAACTTAAGAAAGATGCATCTGAATTCATTTATGTAATATTTCAATTCTATGTATATAAAACTGATAATTTGTTCTTGTACCATATTGTTTCTGTATGTATAATTTGTTTCAACATAAACTCTTTACATGTGCATTACGCATCAAATATTCGATGATATAACGGAAAGCACATTGTAAAATTGAACAGACGCAACTCGTCTATGAAGTGCTTCTCTTAACGCATCATCACCTGATGTTTTAAGCATGCGCATAGCATACCATACACAAAATGGATCGATAATTCTAGTTCAGCCACACATAGGCGTAGTATGATAAATTTTACAATAAAAATTCTCATTATTAAAAAAATTAAATTATGTTTACAAGTAAAGTGTTTCTTTTTATTTAATAACGAAGATATTCACAGCAACAGGAACTCAAAGAGCAGAGAGGGTTTCATGCTCCCAAATCCGTACAAATCATAATTATACAAAAATTTAAATCAATAAATTATTTGAGCTAGCCGTATTAACATATTGCACCATAACATATAAAACATCTAAATTAATATGAGTTTAATAAATATATACTATTAAAATAAATATATATATATATATATATATATATATATATATATATTATTGTGATTTGTTAGGTGTGAAATAATTTAACGTTACTGTTTAATTTAGTTGATGTTTAATTGTTAATTCTTGTTTGCCCGGTATATTGTAAAAATTTCAAAATAGTTTGTAAAGTAATTATACCTTGCATGAAAAACTCCACAATCTCAGAGTAGGGTTCAATTGTTAAAAAAAAATTTAATTTCAAATATGAGCGCCAAAATAAAATCGTTGCATTTAAATAAAATAAAAAAATTTGATCAAAGAAAATACTTGCTTTTATTTCTTAATAAAATCCTAGAGACGGCCCTGTCTGTTTAATTTCGAACCTCTCCAAACGATTCATAGACGTCAGGTTAATACTGCTAACTATTTAACATAGATGGAGCAATCACCAAGAAATGAAAAGTCTCAACAATATAATTTCAAAATGTTTTTTCAAAAGGAAAAACGTTATTTAATGTTGTGAAAACAAATACATCACTCTTTTACAAATAAATTGTGAAAACAAACTATCTAGGATGGTCATTCATTCAAAAGAAAATCATACACTCAGGTGAAATATTATTTCTATGTGCGATTACAAAATAGGCAATATTTTATACAAATTTGAAAACACTAATTCTGTTACACATTGTCTATGTACCAAGATGGCGAAAATTATGGTAATGAAAACATATGAATTATCAAAGTTCAATTCTTTGCACAAAACCGGTAAGTTTGTTTAATCTTTTTTTATATATAAATAAAATAGTTTTAAATACCTGTTCACTGTATCGTTCTAGTACACTTCAATGATTGGTTTTTTATTTATTTTGTTTTAGGTTACCTTCTGGAATCCCGAATAATCTGTCTAGCCTGGACAAAAGCTATAATTTATGCCACATTCCATCCATATCAAAACATTCTAGATGAGTCCCATAATCCAGTACTTTCTAAAAGGTATTGTGGAGACAGTTTCCACAATACAATATTTCACTTGGTTATATTGATGAATTTTATGGTTAGTACATTCTTATATTTACCAATTTTCTTGTTAAATCTACTTGATTAATTATATTACTGAGTTGCTTTTAAGGACAATGTATTTATTTCTATAATTACCAATCCAAATTGTTGTTATTCAAAAAGTTTAAATAATTTTTCTCAAAAATTTTGCTTCTTCCAAAATTCACAGCTACTGAAAAAGAAACTACCTAGTGAATAGTGTTCATTATCAACAAATTGTTTCTATTCAAATTTTTTTATTATTAATCTGCTTGTCGCTGATGAGAATATTTTAAATGTGTTCCACAAATCAAAATTGGCTATAAAAATTCTTATTGAAAAGTTTCACTTCAAGTTGTAGATCGTCCATCTATCCTTTTAAAACATTCTGTTTTAAGTTTTTAAATAATTAAAACCCATATATTATTCCCTTTAAATTGTATTCCAAAATATTTATAAATGACAGTTCTTAATTTCAATAATATCTATACTGAATGACAATTCATTTCACAAATGGCATGCTCTATAAAATTAACGTCACTATTTGACTTCCTACCTTGACATATATTAAATAACTACATAATCTTATCAGAAAACTTCTTTCAATATCTAGTATTTACTTTTTTAAGACAAATCATATTATTTTACTTTTACAATGAGAAAAATGGATTGTTATTATTTATATGGAACAACGTTCAAAAATTCTCTCTCAAATATTAAAATCATGTTATTTTATTTCACATATGTATTTACAAAGCTTATTTAAAATTTTCTCCATAATTATACAGCTTGACTCTTGTCTACGTTCTCTATTTAATAGTGAATAGTACAGATTGTCTCCATTTCAAACGATTTTTTTAAAAAAAATTCAGATTCAAAAATTTTGTACTTGTTTACAGTGCGTAGTCTTTTATTCCATAATTTAGTATACAGAGTGTTGCAGGTTTCTCTCTATGTTAATATATATATATATATATATATATAAATATATTGTATTGGTATATATATTGTTGAATTTATATTTCAATTTTAATATTATTTTTTTTACGTTTAGTATTATTTAGTTATTAATTATTGATTATATTATGATTATTATTGTTATTAATTTTACGTTGGGCTAGCTAAATTGAATAGGAATGTTTCTATAAATTTATATGATTTGAATTGGATGATACATTTGATTGATATATTTTATAATTATTATTTATGACATCATCGATTCCTTCTTACCTTACTACTTTATATCAGGTTCTTTCATTTACATTATTTTTTTACCTCGGCTGCTCTGGTTACTCCTATCAATTCTTAATCTCAGTATGGTTCAGGGCTAATGAGTTAAACACCAACTTCAATATTTATGACATTTAATAATAAAAGAATTTAACTAGTGTTATAATAAAAAATTAAAATATTTAAAAAAATGCAATGATTATTATATAGAATTTATATTTACAAACAGTTTATTATTTATTTGAAAACTATGCGACGCCTATGAAACTGATTTGCATAAAATTTACATATTTTCAAGAACTCGAATTTTTGAGACAAAACATCTGTGTTTAACAAAAAACCATACGATTTTGTTTCTCCCACATGAAGGATATATATTTTATTTAAAATCTTCACTTGAAATAGTTATATCCAAGAGAAATGTAACGGTAGTTAATTAGTTTACATTTCGTGTGTTCATTTGATAATGATATTTTTACGGTGGATAGATTATATATAGATATATATATATATATATATATATATATATATATATGTATATATATGTGTGTGTGTGTGACTATAATAGTGAAATATTATTAACTAATTAAAATGTTTTAAATTTTCTACAAACTAAATTCATGCAACACAACATATTTACAATTTGATCTCAGGTGAGTTTTATATTCATATACAAATATTAATTGAGATTTTTATTACTTACATAAGTTTTACTTGTTATGTTCATTCGTTTTACTGATTTGGCCATTACTTATTTTAATTGTCTGTTTTATTATTACTATTATTTTTGGATCCAAAAAAATTATTTATATATCACCAACCTGTATCTAACTGCGCTTCACAAAATGTCCGCACTTAGATGCTGCATTGGTGCCTGATGCTGATTTGTTTCTGGATAACTGGATACAAATTATTTATGTTCTTCTGGGGAATTTGATTTACACTTTTTATTTAGTTGTGCACTATATGATTTTAACTGTATATCATATTAATTACTATGATATTTCACCTTTTTATAAAATGTTCATTGACTCATTATAGAAACGTCTTACACACTTGGCTTCTCTTTTTACCCCTTCTCCCGCGTCTTCTTGTTGACCATCAACCCTTTGTTTATAACCGGAAGTTCGTAATTGTTCTAGATTTTTCTATTGTTAGCGTCTCAAATGTCATTTATAGTTTAATATATTTCTCACTTATAATTATTGAAACACAATGTTTTTCACGTATTATTCTAACTATCGTCACTAATTTGTTCATTAATATCTTTACAATTGTCTTTTTATCTATTTAATAATATTGCAGTCTTCTGATTGGTCAAGATAAAATATTTCACTTTTCACAATATAAATGATTACATAATGCACATGTATACAATTTTTTTAACATTTTCTTTGTTTTTATTACATTTTCTTTGTTTTTATTACATTGTTAATCATAATATTTCAATATTATCTTATTTTCATTCTTATTATTTGCTGTCCATTAGATTGTAAGTTGGTATCCCTGTTTCATATTTCAACTTTTTTATTCATTGACATTACCTACACCAAATTACAGATTTCTACATTTTTTACGTTTCCTTTTAAAATTAAACAGATCTTTCTTTGTGTCTAATATTACGCTTTGCGTCATAATTTTATAGAGCTTCAGTTCTTGTTAAATTCTGTCTCAAGTTACATATGGTGTTGAATTATTTATTTATGTTCATGCAATAATTATTTACATGAATTATTTGGTTTTTCTGTATATTTCTATTAACTTAATTTAATATTTCTACATACACCTAAAATTGATAAAATTTGCTAATAAAAATACAATTGATAGTTATCGTTATTTTATACTCTACAACAAAATTTTTATACTCTTTATATGCTTGTTTTTTCTACAACAATATATATCCTACTGAGTCCAATATTTTAACAGATGAGGATTCAGCCGACAAGGATGAGGATGGTTTAGTGGATAACTTGTCTGGTCGTCAATTATTAGCTGAAGCGGAAATTAGTTTTGCAAATGACAGAAAATCACCCTCACATACCAATCTCCCAGAAGAAGATAATGTAATAGAAATTGAGCAGGATGAAGAGATTCTTGTGGCTGATAATTTGGGAAAGTCGGATATTCTTCTGAAGTCATTGAAGGGAAAGAAGTACGATGGCCGAACATGGATAGACGGCGACCTTATTCACCTATCGACTTTTCCAAGACCCAACTATTCGCAGTTTAGAGATTTGTCACCAACCGAATTATTTGAGCTCTTTTTTGATAATGAAATGCTGATGCATATATTGGAAGAAACTAAAAAATATGCTCTTTTTTTGAATTGTCCAGATCCGATGGTTACTATGGATGAACTAAAATGTTTTTTGGTAGTCTTGATAATATCCGGTTACAGTATTCTTCCCGGAAAAAGATTCTATTGGGACTCTGGAAATGATATGGCCAATGAAATGATAAAAGAAGCAATGCGACGCGTTAGAATTTTTCAAATAATGCGATTTCTACACTGCGCAGACAACACCAAAATGGACCCTAAGGATAAAATGTGGAAGTTGAGACCAATTGTAAGCAAGCTACAAAGTCCATTTTTGAAATACTATGTTCCTACAGTAAATATGAATTATGATGAATCCATGGTAAAATATTATGGACGTCATCATTGCAAACAGTTCATCCGAGGCAAACCTATTCGTTTCGGATACAAAGTTTGGTATCTAAATGCTATTTGGTTAACTTTGACATATATCAGGGTAAAAGTCCGAACTCGAACGACGATTACGAATCTGCATTTGGTAAAGCTGCTTCCTCGCTTGTTGGGATGTTGGACTGCTTACCTGAAAAGGATTTTTCATACCAAATATACATAGATAACCTTTTTACCGGCTCCAATTTATTGTTATATTTGAAAGAGGTTATGGAAACTATTAGGAAAAATCGAATTCCCAAAAATTTTCCTGTCGCAGATAAAAAAACTATGTCGAAAGAGACCCGAGGGAATCTTGTTATGGCATAATGTTCAGTAGATGGATGGATAATGTTGTAATGGCACCAACTTCTTTTGGAGTAAATCCTATTCAGCAAGTAAAGCGCTATTCGCAGGCTCATAAAAAGATTATACAAGTATCATGTCTATATGTAGTGGGGATGTATAATAAATTTATGGGTGGCACCGATCGAATGGACGAAGACTTAGCAGGATATCGAATAAGCATTCGCAGCAAAAAGTGGTATTGGTCATTACTTACCTGGCTGATTGATGCTGCGCTGCAAAATGGGTGGATCCTTTTCAAGTGTTCTGGAAGGCCGATCACAAATTTAAATTTTCGGCGTGAAGTTGAAACTAGTTACCTAAATAAATATAAAAATCCTCCCATAAGATCTTCAACCAGCAAAAATAGTGTACCTCTAAATCGAGTTTCCGACGATGTTATATATGACAAGATTAATCTTATTCTACCTGTACCCAACAACAAGCGTAGAAGGTGCGCAGGAGAAGGAAGTTCTTTAGTTGGCCGAATACAATGCAGAAAATGCGATTTGGGATTGTGTGTCCAATGCTTTGCAATTTTCCATAGAAAATAACATTGTATCATTGAAACAGTGATATTGACCTAGTGTAACCTGTGTGAATACACAAATGTTACATTTTAATGGCTTTTCTCCTGCGTGAGTACGCAAATGTTTAGTTAAATTACGTTGGTCTGAAATAGATTTCAAGCAAATGTTACATTTGAAAGGCTTTTCTCCTGCGTGAGTACGCAAATGTGTAGTTAAATCAGTTTTAACTGCAAAAAATTACAAACATATGTGACAATTGAATTTGTTGTCTTCTGTGCGAGTACGCAAATGTGTAGTTAAATATATTTTCTCTGCATAAGGTTTCAAACAAATGTTACATTTGAAAGGCTTTTCTCCTGTGCGAGTACGCAAATATGAATTTAAATTAATTTCCTGTGAAAATGTTTTCGAACAAATGTTACATTTGAATGGTATTTCTTCTGTGTGAGTACGCAAATGTATAATTAAATATCTTTTATCCCCATAAGATTTCAAACAAATGTTACATTTGAATGTATTTTCTACTGTGTGAGTACGCATATGTATAGTTAAATATCTTTTCTCTACATAAGATTTCAAACAAATGTTACATTTGATGACTTTACTCCTGTGTGAGTAGGCTAATGAGTATTTAAATTACTTTTCTGTGAAAATGTTTTCGAACAAATGTTACGTTTGAATGTATTTTCTTCTATGTGAGTACGCAAATGTATAGTTAAATATCTTTTCTCTGCATAAGATTTCAAACGAATCTAATATTTTAAAGTCTCTCCTGTGTGAGTACGCAAATGTGTACTTAAATTAGTTTTGGCTGCCAAAAATTTCAAACCAATCTAACATTTGAAAGACATTTCTTCTGTGCGAGTACGCAAATGTATAGTTAAACATATTTTCTCTGTATAAGATTTCAAACAAATGTTACATTTGATGGCTTTTCTCCTGTGTGAGTAGGCAAATGTGTATTTAAATTAATTTTCTGTGAAAATGTTTTCAAACAAATGTTACATTTGAAAGGCTTTTCTCCTGTGTGAGTACGCAAATGTGTAGTTAAATTACTTTTGTCTGAAAAAGATTTCAAACAAATGTTACATTTGAAAGGCTTTTCTCCTGTGTGAGTACGCACATGTGTAGTTAAATTAGTTTTGGCTGCAAACAATTTCAAACAAATGTTACATTTGAAAGGTTTTTCTTCTGTGTGAGTAGGCAAATGTGTATTTAAATTAATTTTCTGTGAAAATGTTTTCGAACAAATGTTACATTTAAATGGCTTTTCTCCTGTGTGAGTACGCAAATGATTAGTTAAACTACTTTTCTCTGAAAAAGATTTCGAACAAATGTTACATTTGAATGGCTTTTCTTCTGTGTGAGTACGCAAATGTATAGTTAAACATCTTTTCTCTGCATAAGATTTCAAACAAATGTTACATTCGAAAGGCTTTTCTCCTGTGTGAGTACGCAAATGTTTAGTTAAATTACTTTTGTCTGCATAAGATTTCAAACAAATGTTACATTTGAAAGGCTTTTCTCCTGTGTGAGTACGCAAATGTGTAGTTAAATATCTTTTCTCTGCATAAGATTTCAAACAAATGTTACATTTAAATGGCTTTTCTCCTGTGTGAGTAGGCAAATGAGTAGATAAATTACTTTTCTGTGAAAATGTTTTCGAACAAATGTTACATTTGAATGGCTTTTCTCCTGTATGAGTACGCAAATGTGTAGTTAAACCACTTTTCACTGAAAAAGATTTCAAACAAATGTTACATTTGAAATGCCTTTCTCCTGTGTGAATTGGTAAATGTGTATTTAAATAGCTTTTCTGTGAAAAACGTTTCGAAGAAATGTTACGTTTGCGAGCTTGCAAATGTCTGTGTGAATCACTTTTCCTCAATTTCTGATCTTCATCTATACTCAACTTGAAATTGTCATTGCATATGATATCTTGCAACTCTGCTTTCAAATCATGTTCAACTATTTCATTTTTAACATCTTCATCAAGATTTCTGAGAACAGTAAGGTCAGTTCCTTGCCTTTTTCGGTAACTTGTATTTTCCTGGTGAGATTTTGTTTTATTTAGTATTTTCTTCAGCTTCATACAATGATTTGCAGAAACGTGACAATAGAATGACCTTTCTTCTGAGAGAATATGCAAATTTCTACTTGAATCATTTCCCTTTAAAAGATATTTCAAACCGTCATCCATGCGAGGGTTTAAATTATCAGAAACATTGAACTGATATGTGGTTTTCTGCAACTCTGCTTTCAATTCATGTTCAACTATTTCAATTTCATCTTTTACACCAAGATTCCTTAAAATGCCAATGTCGATGATTCCAGTTTTAGTGCCACTTCTACTTTTATTGTGAAATTTAATATTATATAATTTGTTTCGTTTTATACAATGCTGTGTTGAAAAGTGGCAAAAAAATTCTACTCGTTTCGTGTATAAATTTCCACAAAATACACATATCATAATCCCATCATTAGCATTTGTTTTAATATATTTTCCATTTCTTAGCAGTCCTGTAACTGTTGAGAAAATTGAAATTAGTTTTTTGAAACTTTGAAATTTGTATAAAATACATAAAAATCTACAAATTTTATAGTTACAAATGCTTGCTAACAATATTATTGGAAACAGTATTTTAAGAGTATGTGAAATACTAATAGAATTTGTTATAAAATGAAGTTTGAAATTAATACAGTAAAAACTCGATGTAATAGTAACAGCATAATAATACTGTAATAAAAAAGTGCTTTAAGGTGCAGTGGCGCGTTTGCTTTGTTTACTTACTCTATTTTAGTGGGAAATGTGTGTACTCGCCCGCCGTAGAATGGTACATATGTCATTCAATTGACGCGCTAACTCCTCTCCCCCTCTTCTTGTCTTTAGTCTCACTTGTAAGTCACCACTGTGGTGAAAAGAGTGTCAATGTCGCAGTGTATCTATCTAGCGGGCTATGAATTAGTGCCCCATTTGTAACGCGTTTCCCACTTGAATAATATTTTACACGAGAAAGTATTTAGTGCAGGTGTGTGTGTTACAGTGACTTAACAAAATGTCTTGAAAGCGTAAAAGTGTTGTTTTCGGATTTAACCAAAAAACTTGAAATTATAAAACGCTTATGAAATAGTGAAACTGCGACGAGTGTAGCGCTGATTTATGGTATTGGGAGAACAATGCATAACGATATAAAACGTGAGGCTGATAAAATAGAACATGTATCAACAATACAGAGCATGGATGGAAATGTTCAAACATGAATGACAATGGAACCTGCAAAATTGATTAATTTGACACTGAAATGTACCAAGGGTTTATACAAGGTAGAAGGCAGGAAATTCCACTTTCAGTGCCTAAGTAATGGCCAAGGCTGTTGAAATGAACAAAAAACTTGACAGTTACTCGTTACAACTTGATATCAGTGGAGAAAAATTCAGCGCGGATAGCTCTATAATTGCCGAGTTCCAGAAACAATTTAAACAAAATATTCGCTGAATTGGATCTTACTGGGAGTAAGTTTACAATTGTGTTGAAACTGGGCTCAACTGGAAGACATTAGCATCACTCTCTGAAAAAGCTGCTCCAGGCTTCAAAGTACAAAAAGATCGCATCACTGCGATGGTTTGCGCAAATGCCACTGGCAATCATAGGCTACCCCTACTTGTGATTGGAAAATCAAGAAAACCTCGAACATTCAACGATTTGAATGCACAATATTACGCCTGAAGAGTGCTTGAATGGATCGATCATTTTTTTCTGACTGGTTTCACTAACAATATGTACCTCAAGTCGCCACAGAAAGCACTGTTGCTATTAGACAATTCCCCCAGCGCACCCTACTTGTGAAATGAAAAGTGATGACGGCAACATAATATGCCTCTTCTTTGCAGCAAACCCAACTTCACTTATAGTTAGGGTTTCCAACTCTCAGGGTTTCCCCCAGAGACTACGAGTTGTAGCCTATGACCTCCGGGCTCCGGTTTACTAAATATTTTGTCCGGGCAATATCGTATTTAACAAATATATTCATATAAATTTTTTATATTAGGGAGAAAATATAGATTTGGCAACGGTGCAAGCCGAGTCGGTATTGATCATTTTGAGGTGACGTCACGACAGGTCCGCTACATTGCGGGTAGGACATATAAAACGTTTGCTTCATTATAAACAATAGAAAAGATCTATTTTTGAAGTGTGAATAATTTTAAATTCCGGCGTTATGTTCTATTGTGGGATGCTATAAAGGGACAGAAAGGGATCAAATTCAATATTTTAGAATCCCCAAAGCCTCGCAAAACCGAGGAGAAATGCTGAACGCCTTATCAAAAGATTGTCGAAAATGTTGGGTTAGGACTTTAGAATGGGACAATTTAAGCGATACATTCCTTAAATATGCACGAATCTGTACAGATCATTTTGTATCATGTGCGTAAATAGCATTAGTATACAAGAAATACAAACATTTTAATCCAAAATGTTTGAATTTATAGTTAAATATGTTGTTAAACTAAACGATGTTTGTACAACTTTTTAGGTGAATCAGCCAAACTGTAAGTTAGGAATAGCCGTGACTGGATCCCTTCTGTATATATGGGATACAATAGCATCAAAACACAGGATGAGCAAAGTGTAAAAAGGAACGTTAGATTTGTTAAATGAAACTTCTTAAAATAGTCAGTATTATTGTCATTTAAAAAAGTTGTTATCTCCAATCAAATTCCTTTTTTTCTCTAGGATCAGGTAGATGAAGCTGGGAATACTACACTAATTACAGAACCCACAGCAGGTCAATTTACAGAAGCTGTAGAAATTTCTGAACTGTGCAACGAATACGAAAATCGAAGGACTGCTATGGATCTCATTTTCTAAACATAGACTAGTTCCATAAAAACTAGGCTTACGAAACTTGTTCTTTAATATAGTGCATTTTTGTAATGACAATGTTATTATGTACGATATTTATAATAATGTAAAATGGGCATTTATCCATTTAATTACTGAACATCATTATGTCAAAATGCTTCGTGGTGAAAAGTTTTAAATAAAAAACCTGGATTGTACCACGACCAAAATTAAAAATCCCCCTGAACATCAGATTTCTAAAAAGGAGTGGATTTTGATCATAACAATGCAATGTTATATTAACAGTTTGTTGCAAAAGTTATTAATAAGAAATTGTCAGATATGTAAAAACTTAAAAGCATATATTATAGCTTTAATTAAAAGGGTTATATATTTAATAAAATTATCAAAACGTTCTTATAGGATTTAGTTTTTTACCTACTCCAGATGTAAAAAAACACATTTTTTAAACCATAATGTTATTTGCATAGTAAGTATTACAAATGTCAGGAATCATTATGTAATTCATCAAGTCCATAATGCTCACAGTTGGCAAAAAACTCAAATTGCTGGTTGCACCAAGAGAATAGGGATCAACATTATTTATAATTCGAAGTTTTGAGTCGTAATAGTTGTACGTTATCTTTGAGAGATAAATGGTATTTACTCCAAACCATAATGTAGTTAAAGTTAATCAAATATGCAATATAGGCACTAAAATCTCGAAATGAACACCACAAACCTGCAGATAACAATGAGAACCTAATGGCAAACCCACTCTTGTATGCCTTACCGACAAAATGGCTGCTCTGTCAAAGTCAGGTGACTCAAAATGATCTATACTCTGTTACGATTGCACCGAGTCTGTTTGTACATCCCGCGATGCGAAAGCTGCCATTGCGGGTTTATTCATGCTTGTCGCTTATAGTCTTGCTATTCCTTGGTCTGCGCAGATTCTCGCTAAA
Organism: Galeruca laticollis; assembly: GCA_963921935.1. Classification (NCBI taxonomy): domain Eukaryota; kingdom Metazoa; phylum Arthropoda; class Insecta; order Coleoptera; family Chrysomelidae; genus Galeruca; species Galeruca laticollis. The sequence goes on from OY998181.1 coordinate 145,611,959, forward strand.
TTAACTGCAATAGAGTTTAAGCTAGTTAAAGTGCTTTGGACAGTTTTGTTTTTATTTTATATTAAAGAACTATTCGCCAATTTTCCTACTTGCCCTGAGTGAAATTATTGAAAATAATAAAAGGGACATCGGTAGCCTAAGTACTTCGTCTTCTGAATTAATCTCTAAAAATAACCTAAATACACGACACATTTTCAAGATTCTTGGAAAAAAAAACTCAAAATGCAAACTGGCGGATTAAAATAGATCAGTTAACGACTAATGTACTTTATGTAATATAAAGTTCATTGTTAAATACGGTGGGGAAAAGTCTTTAAATACTCATTTAAATAGTAAAGGACATGATAGAGTCGCAAGTACCACCTCCAAGAATATATTACTTACATTATTTTAGCCACAAAAAAAATCAGCTTAAGAAAATAACGTTTCTATAAATGAAATCGCCCAAGTTTATTCTGCTTTAAGTCACCATCATAGCTATTTGAATACTGATTGCAGCATTAAACTAAATCCTCATATTTATGGCGATTCTAATTTGGCCAAAAAGGTTCATTGCAGTCGAACAAAAGCTGAAGCAATCATCGTAAATTGTTTGGTGCCTAAAGTATTGAAAGAAATGGGTGCGGGTACAAAAACCTCTTTACCATTCTCAGTTTTGTGTGATGCTTCAAATAAGGTAACCAAAAACTGTTTCCAATAGCTGTAAGTTATTTTAGTATTAAGAGTGACGTTCAAAACAATTACATAGCGAGTTAATTCTCCTTAAAAAAAGTTCTTAAAAATATTCAAGAAAATTCGGTGAGTTTTGAAATAGACGTACCTAGACAAAATATGGTGCAAGATATTTCAAAATGTAGATATGCCTCAATTGTTCAAAATTGAAAGTAGAATTTTGTCAATTAAAATAAGCACTGCTTATCTAGAAAGGATATTATCCTTGATGAATAATCTATGGACTGACGAACATAATTGGCTGAGGGTAGCTTTGGTAAATGCAGAATTATGTACCAAAATAAATTCTAATATTATAACATGTCAAAGTTTTATAAAATATAGTTTTAAGTTACAAAAATCTACAAACAGTTAAAAAAGTAATTAATGTACAATGTTAATTTTAATAAACTCTAGAATACCATGCTATTTTTATAAAAACAAAGATTTGTTCGTACATTAATTTAAAAATGTCTTTATTCAGAATAGTTTATAAATTTAAAATTTACAAAGATAGTAAGAAACAAAAACAGTGAGGCCGATGTTCTGGCCTTTCTTGCTACCCTTGTGCTGTCATTGAGCTGTGGCAACATGGTTCCTTGCATCTGCATTACCCATTTGTTTGTGGAAAATATTTACTTTGTAACGTATATATAAATATGACTCCCAGATTTTTCGACTGAGTCGTCCCTGAAAACCGGCTGAAAAACAGGGTTTCAAAATTGAGCAATGTATTAGTTTATGAGGGGCAGCAACATGACAGATGTTGTTTATGATTTGGTGAAATTAATTATTATGAATGAGGGATATTTTGGTCCCTAATTCGATCGTTCTGGTTGTTATGAGATAAACAACTTATTATGTGAATAATGTACCATGCAGAAGCCTACACCCACTATCAAGGGTGTCTTCTGCGCGACTAGCGGCTCTGAGTGTGTCACTAAGACTTTTTGGGAGACATTGTAAAAATTTGTGGATATTTTGGTTATAAAGTCCTTGATAGTAGGTATATTTGCTTGTTCATGTAGCCAAGTATTTTTGGGAAGTCTTGGGTAAACTGTAGTGTATTTGATTGCCATATGGGGACACTTATTCTGTACCACCTGTAAAGTGTTAAAGTTGTGTTTTGTGCCTCTAAAGTATACTGGAGCTGCGTATGTTAATATAGGTCGAATAATGTGTTTATATACTGTAATTTTGTTTGTTGTTGAGAGATAACTATTCTTACAAATTAACGGGTGAAGTTTACTCATTGCAATTTTCGCCTTCAATACCTGTTGGGCAATATGCGCATTGGCATTTGTATTGCCATGCACAGTATAGCCCAGATATTTTAATGTATTACTGGGATTGATATATTGCCCGTCTATACAGAGCTGTAATTGCAATGAGTTTTTCCTTGCTCTCGTCCTGAGTAACAGGTATTCTGTTTTGGAGATGTTAATTGTAAGTTTGTTATCTCTCATGTAAGGTAGAATGTAAGTGTTTATATGTGTTTGAACATTGTGTAATGCAATTTCCGATGTTGATGCAGATGATACAAAACAGGTGTCATCCGCATACATGGCAGTAAGGATTTGTGGTGAGGTGGGGAGATCGTGTGTGAAAAGTGAATACAACAAAGGTGATAAAACTGACCCTTGAGGGACTCCAGCTTGAATGGTATATGGACCTGCCACACTATCGTTAACTTTGGAGTAGAATTGCCGATTTGAAATATATGAGTTTATAATTTTTATTAAATAATCTGGCAGTTTTGGTTTTATGAGTTTGTATAATAGCCCCTCGTGCCATACGGAATCAAAGGCCTTTTGTATACCTAGAGTCACCATTACTGCCTTGTTTTTAGAGAAAAAACCTTCTCTGATGTAGTTAAATACTCTGATTATTTGGGCTACAGTGCTATGCCCACCTCTGAATCCGTATTGCTCGAGGGGTATTATGTTATTTTTATCTACATAAGTTTGAATTCTATTAAGTATGATTTTGTCTCTCACCTTTGCTATATTGTTTAACAGGGAAATTGGCCTGTAACTATCCACATAACAGGGTTGTTTGTTGGGTTTAACAATAGGGATAACATTGGCAGTCTTGAGCATATTTGGGTAGTTACCTGTTTTTATTATAAAATTCGTTATATAAGTTAGTTGAACTATTGCTTTCTTGTGGAGATTTTTGAGAAGGATGTTTGGTATCCCATCCTTCTCGGGGGCTGTTTTGTTTTTGAGAGAGATTATCGTATTGTAGACTTCTTGAGTGGTTGTTAAGTTTTTCGTGTTTAGAGTTTGTGTATTGTGTAAATAGTTTTGAACAGTGTGTGAAATATTGGTATGATGTGGTGTATTTCGTGTATTGTTAGTGAAATTGTTCTGAAAATACTCCCCAAAGGCTTCTGCGATACCGGTATTGTGAGTAATTGTTTTGCCATTTAAAGATATTTTGGTGATTTCTTCTTTTTCGCCTTTCAGCTTCTTTATAACTTTCCAAAGCGAGTTGTCTCTGTAAGTAAGTTTTTCGAGAAATATTTTCCAGGTATAGTTTCTATATTCTCGAATTAATCTATTTATTGTATCTTGATAATATTTAAGTAATTGTTTGTACATTATGTTCTAATGTACTTATAGTATTCTGTTTCAGTTCAATCTTATTTTCAAGGAAATAAATAGACTTTGCATTGCTATTTGTATTCCACCTGTGAATAGGCGTATTTTTGTCGCTAGCAATTTCGGATCAAGTCATCTCCGGGTCAAGATATTTTTAAAGGTGGCATCCCTACTTATGGGCCAAACTACGGAGAATTTTTGGGACAAGGGTAACAGAGCCTTTGAGTAAGAAGACGTTTTTTATTTTACACCTACAATTAAACCCGAAATTTCGAGTTTTGTGCGAAATTAAATACAGAAAGTGAATAAGTAGACATTAAACCTTTGTAATAAGTGATTAACAGAAAATTGCAGATAACAGGTCAATATTAACTTATATTGAACATAAATATACTGATTGATTGTTGAATATACAAAAGTAATTACTGATAAGACCAAAAAAGGAACTGGATCTGGAACAAATAGTTAACACTGTTGCCAAACTGTAGAAAAATTCCAAGCATACACAAAACATACAGCACAATGAAAGGTCGATCCTCCGAGGTGTAGAACCAGGTAACAATCTTTGTCGCTATGCAAGATGAAAAAAATAGAAGAAATGTTTCACTGCATTGAGAATAAATTAAATGATTTGGATGAAAAGTTGGAAAATATTTCCTTAGAAGCAAAATTAAAAATAGAGAAGAGAATATAGAATTGAAAGGAAAAGTAGAAAAGCAAAAAAAGAGAATTGAATCATTGGAAAGAGAGATAAAGAAGAAAAATTTAATAATAAAAAGCATACCAGATGAGGAAAATGAAGATGAAAAGGTAATGCAAAATAAAGTTTCTGTGATATTGAGAAAAATAGAAACAAACATTGACCTACAAAAGAATGCCGAAGAGAAAAGAAGAATTGGATACAATAAAGGGAAACGGCCAAGACCAATACTTATAAAATTCCGGAACTTCACCAAAAAAATAGAAGTAGGTAATAAAGCAAACTAAAAACTTAAAAGGATCAGATGTATGGATTGAGGAGGATTACACAAAGGAGATTCAAGAAGAAAGGAGAAATTTAATACCCAAACTTAAAGAAGCAAGAGCTAAAGGATTAAAGGCTATATTAAAATACAATAAATTAATAGTGAATGATGAAATATATGAAACGAAAATTAATGAACAAATCAACAATGAAGAAATGGAAGAAAACAAAAGAACCGCAAGCAATAAATCTCCAAAAGAATACCCTACAACAGAACAGATATGAAAAAAAAAAAAAATCGTGGAATCAAAAAAACTAAAGAAAGAAGATAAACAAGGAAGCACTGAAAACCACATAATCTACGAAAATGGAAAAAACGAGACTGGAATCAAGAAAAAAAGTAACAAATAAAAATATAAATAATAATGAAAAAGAAATATGGAAACTTCATACCTGGAATATACGAGGAATAAATGGAAAGGAAAACGAACTACTGTGCGAATTCAACAAGGCAAACATCGATATTTTAGCATTGACAGAAATAAAGAATAATGAACACGGAGAAATCGTACTAGAAGAGGGACACATATTTGTGTTTTCAGGAGTAGACAAAGAAAAAAGAGAAGCATCAGGAGTGGCATATATCATACATGGGAGATTTGCAAAAGGATGGAAAAAGTGGGAAAAACATTCAGAAAGAATACTCACAATAGAAATAAATATCGATGGTGTAATAACAACAATCATAATAGCATATGGGCCTAATGATGACGAGAAAGCAGTAGAAAAAGATTAATTTCGGAAAATGATGAATGAAGTAATCGAGACAGCCAAAAGAAATATATATGTGGCTGGAGACTTAAATGGAAGAGTAGGCAAAAATCAAATAAATTGTGCAGAAATTGGAAAACATGGAGAATACAAAATAAATAATAATGGATCAATAATAGAATATTGTAAAATAAATAATCTTATAGTCGCTAATACATTCTTCCAACATAAAAACATCCACAAATATACAAGACAAGGGAAAAACAACACAGAAAAATCTAAAATCGATTACGTTCTTGTAGAAAAAGATAATAGAAATTTAGTAGAAGATGTAAGAGTAATGCGAAAACTGGAAATAAATACTAACCATTACATGTTGGTAGCAAAAATTAAAAGGAAAAACAAATGTAACAGAAGTAATAAAGAATATAAAGAAAAACAAACAATATACGAAACAATAAAAGCATAAAAGTTAAGAGAAGAGGTAGCTAGAAAATACACAGAACTCACAGAAAGAAACATTACAAATGAAATTGCAATAAACAAAAGTGTAGAAGAAACAGGGAAATACTTCAAAAACAACATTTTAGAATCGGCAAAACAAGTTTGTGGAATATTCAGGTCTAATAAAACCAAAAGGCAAACATTATGGTGGAATCAAGAAATTAGTCAGGAAATTAAATTTAGAAAACAAAAATGGAATAAATATTTAGAAAACAGAAATAGTTACCAGGAATATAAAAAAACAAAGGTAAATAGTCAAAAATGTAATAAAAGAAGAAAAACAGAAAAGCTGGGAACTTTTTGGTAGAAAATTGGAAGAAAACAGAAAGGACATTCAAAAACTGTTCTACAGAATGATAAAAAATGAGAGGTAATAAAATATTAAGCGCATCGACAAATAAAGACCAAAAAGGAGAAATATTAACACATGACATTGGAATACTGGACAGATGGAAGGAGAGTATTTTAAAAAACGATTAGATACCACTACTGATGAAGAACCAATAGAAAACACGGAGACTGTAAATAAGGATCAAAGAACGAGCTATGCTAACACATTGAAGGACATCACAGAAGTAATACAGTCATTAAAAAATGGAAAAGCAGCAGGTCACGATAAAATAACTACAGAAAAGATAAAAAATTTGAGAGAAAAAGGAACATAATTGCTTCTAAATGTTTGTAATAAATCATGGTCTAAAGAAAAAATAACAGTAGATTGGCAGACAGGAATACTTTTACCAATACATAAAACAGGAGATGTTAGAGAGTGCAGCGATTACAAGGGGATAATGTTGCTGAGTTCAGCCCTGAAGGTGTATGAAAAAATTATTGATAAGAAATTAAAGATGCATATAGAACCAACACTGGATGAAGTACAAAGTGGGTTCTGGGTGGGAAGAAGTGCAAACGACCACATATTCACAATTAAGCAAATCATAGAAAAAACACAAAATAGCAAAACAGAGGCATACTTAGCATTTATAGACCTAGAGAAAGCTTTTGACAAAGTTTGTAGAAAGAAAATATGGGACATAGTAGAAGCAAGAAAAGTTGATAAAAAAACTAATAGGAGTAATAAAAAGTATTTACAGAAAAAACACAAACTATGTAATCAAAAATAACCGAGATACTTACTTATGGCAGGGAAACTTAGGTACTGGACCAAAAAATTAAGAGCAGAATACAAGCTATAGAAATGAAATATCTGAGATCTGTGAAAGGAATAACAAAACAAGACAGAATAAAGAATGTAGATATAAGAGAGGAGCTAGAAATAAAATCCATGCTAGATTATATCGAAGAAAGACAACTGAACTGGTGGGGACATCTACAGCGAATGGAGGATACTAGACTAGTTAAAAATGTATGGGAAACAAAGGTGATTTTTAAGAGAGACAGAGGTAGACCAAAAGAATCCTGGGATGACAACATAGCCAAAATATTAAATGAAAGAGGGAAGGCAAGTATAGAAGCAAAAGAATTAGCAAAAAATGTTTGTTAATGAAATTTGAAATTTTTAGAAATCTCCCTACACCGAAACGTAGAAGGGAATTTGATTATATATATATATTATTATAGTTTATTTTATATGGGAATTTAATTTGCCCTACGTTGGGCCGACATATTATTATGAATAGAATTGGGTGAGAAAATAGTTTAATTTGCCCGGTATGTTGAGGATTTAATATGTATGATAAACAGTTTATTTAACCAACATGAAAACTTCTCATCTCAGGGTAGAGTTCAAGTATTTTAAATAAAATGATTTTATAATTTTATATATGTTAGCGCCAAAGTTAATGAATGCTTTATATTTTTAAAAATAAATTTGTTAATCAGAATATGTTACTTTTTTTTAATGATTTCAAATTAAATACGGTCCTGTCCTACTTAAAAAATATCTGCATAGTTCAATCGATTTCATTCAGAGCTTCTTCCTGTGGTAAGTAGATGGTGCACAAGTCACCAGATGAAATGATTAACTCAAGTAATTTAAAAAAACGTTCTTCAAAAGGAAAAACAATATTTAATTTAATGAAAATAAATACACTACACTTTTACAAGTGTTTTTTTTAAGAAAATCAACTATTTAAAAGGATGACTCTTTCATACAAATCACACGCACTCTGGTGAGATATTATTATAATATTAAAATACAGTTATATAATTTCATAAACATTTGACTTTCAGAAAACGGCGAAATACACTCTTAACAGCGTCTATGCATCACAAAATTTTAGTTTTTTTTTTACAAATTAGTAAGTACGCTTGACCTCTTAATACATTAATAAACTAACTTGTACTACCTTATTTACTTCACGATTTCTGTTTGTTCCAGATTCTCCTCCTGGAAAACCTCCCTGTTGGCATTCTGCTTCTACCAAAACAGGAATCGATGCTGTATTTCTTTCAAAGTCCAAACAGCTCACACAAATTCCACTATTCAATGTTCTTCGAAAACTAATTTGGCTATTTTACTTCCACCAGACACAAGACACCATTTTATAAAATAAAATTCATGATTAGTGTTTTACAACATTCAACAATTCCTTTTTTTATTATTTATATAAACTAAACTACTTACACTGATATATCTCTTGTAAGTATAATGTATTTGTTTTAAATTCTATATTCAAATTTTGTCTTCCAAATGATTTCAATTTACTTTACCCAAAAAATTTTGCTGCTCCAAAAATCTCTTCCCAAAAAGAAAAAACCTACTAGTCAATAGCCCCCATAATCAACAACTTTTTCACATTCTGATTTTTTTTTCCGTTAGCAACACAGTTGTCGCCGATGTGATCTTTTTTAAATGTTTATTAACCAATCAAATTTGACTATTTATTTTATAACTCAAATTCTTCATTTCAACCAGTGAAATGTTCATCCATTATATCATGATATTATATTCTAAGGTTTTTAATTGCTTAGACTTCCTATATTATTTTCATTCAATAATATTTCTTAGTATTGTTAAAATGACATTTCCTAACCTCTAAGTATGTATGTCAAATGAATATTCATAATGTTTTAATAGATGACAGCTGTTACCTTTAAATATGTATGCAAAATGAAAATTCGTTTTCTTTATAAGTCATGTTCTCTGAAATTCACATTATTTTATATTTTCCTGCTCTGTTATGTCTAAACATCTACACTATCTCATTTTAATGTCTTAATCAACAAATATTACGAGATTAGCTTGACTTTACAGAATAAAGCATTTAGTTTCTTATTATGAACAAATTTTGATACTTGATCTCTTTGATAAAAGTTTCGTTAGGTAATTTATTTCATATAAATTGTTTATCACACCTATTCGCAATTATCCCTACATTATACAGTCTGTCCTTTCTGTATGTCTTCTCTATCGAATAGTGGATCGTACAGATTGTCTCCATTCAAATGTTTAAAAAAAAATTTTTGACTTAAAAAAATTCTTTTAGATTACAATACATAATCTTAATTCTTCATTATTTGATATACAGGGTGTAGCATTATTTTTTCACAATAACATCCCCTAAATTTTGCGTTTATCAAATTTTTTATTCTAAGAAAAATTTTATGAACGCAAATTTTACTTCAAGTACTATATTCTAGGATTGTCTTTCTATTTTACTAATAATACATTTCTTTTTATTTCCGGTTGCTGTTACAAAGATGATTTTGGAATCCTGTGTTGCAGTATCCTCTTCAGTTAGTTTTAATTTATTTATAATACTATAATTAAATATATACAAATTTTTAATTTATTTTTAGGTACATGTTTCATTTACAAGTTTCATCCAAAGGAATTAGTTTAAAAAATCATGTTATAAATCCATTTTTGAAAATTCTTTAATGTTCGTTATGCGACTTATTACTTCTACATTTCTCAGAGTCTCTTATATCGGTACAATTTATTAATTTATTTTTCTTGTGTTACATCTCTCTATAATACCATCCTTTAGCATATTTTGTATCTCTGAATCAACTTCTTTCCTATATTTATAAGGTATGGGATATGTTCTTATTCTGAAATTTTCTATTCCCTTAACTTCTATCTTATGTACATAGTTATTTGCCATTCTCATCTCTTTTTTAACTAATCCTTTATACTTAATTATTAAATTCTTCACTTTCTCAGCATATTCCTTATTTCCACATACTAATTCCAATTCTTCCATTATTTCATCCCTCTCCGTATTCCATAACTTCCTATTATCCTCTTCAAATTCCAATTCTTCCATATTTCCACTCCTCTTTATATTCCATAACTTCCTATTATCCTCTCTAATTGCCAATACTTCCATATTTCCAATCCTTTCTATATTCCCATAACTTCTTATTATCCTCTTCAACTTCCAATTCTTCTATATTTTCTTCTTCAAATTCAATTCTATTACCATTTAATTCAATCTCCATCTTTTCAAAATCAATTCTTGCTTTATATTTCGTTAATTCATATATTCCTATAACTATGTCTGATTCCAAATTATTCACTAACAGTAATTGCATTTCAACTTCTTTCCCATCCTTCAATTCAATCTTTTGTATTATAGACTTATTTACTTCACATAGCTTCTTTCCATTTGCTCCTATCAATGTAGTTTTTGGTATTTTAATTAATTTGTTTTCATAATTTTCAATGTTTTCTTCTATTAGTTTTGTTTTAATTATGGACGCTTCCGAACCTGTATCTATTAATAATTTTATTTCTTTTCCATTTAATTTTCCTTTAATATTTATCAATCCCATTATTTCTTTTAATTCTAAATCTTCCCCAAATTTTATATATTTCCTTGGATGTTTATATGTTATCACTCTCTCTTCTCTCCTTTGAATACTGTTCTCTGTAATTGTTATTTTTGTTGTTATTTTATTTGAAGTTTCTGTTATAGTTGTTTTTGTTTGCTATCGTTCTTATTATAGTTATTGTTATTTCCTAAATTGTTGTTATAATTGTTGTTTTTTTTGTTATAATATCCATTTGTATTATATCTGTTAATGTAATTAGTTCTGTTTTTCATCATTATCTTTATATATCCTAATTTCTATCTATGTACAACATTATATTTACATATGTTTTTTTTTAACATTATTTGTTAATTATAAACTTCTTATTTACATGTTGTTTTTTTATATTCCTTATCGACCTTTTACAATTCCTTATTCGTCTTCTAGATTCCGGTCCTATAATACAGCCTTATTATTCAATTTAATTTTCTTTTCCTAAATTTCGTTTTATCCTCTTCTCTTATTGTTTGATTCTCTTCTCTTTGTCTGTTTTCATAAGATCCATTCCTATTGTTTCCTTCAAATGTTCTATTTCTATAATTATTGTTATGATATTGATCATTTTTGTTGTAGTTGTTTTGAGCGTTATTGTTCCTGTTATAATTATTGTTTCTATTATAATATCCATTATTATTATTTCTGTTAAAGTAATTGTCCCTGCTTTGTTCATAATTATTCGATCTATTATTTTGATTGTTATTATTCTCATAATAATTTTTATTATCGTAACCATTATAGTTTTTGTTTTCATTTTGATTCCTGTTCCTGTTCTGGTTATTGCTTATCTTGTTTCTTTCAATTCTTTGTAGATAATTAGTTAACTCCTCTATGTTTTTGATATTTTGAATAGCAATTGTTTCAGTGATTTCAAATTTAAAATGTCTCGAGATAAACATAATAATTTCCTCCTCTGGTATAGGTGGATCTAAAAACTTCGCATTCATGAAAACCTTCATAGCGTAATCATTCATACTATTTCCTCTACCTATCTCAAATTTTCCAGAGTAAAGTTTTTCTCTCACTCTTGTTTGCGCATTGTTTCCCCAGAAATATCTCATGAATTGAGCTTCGAATTCCTCAAAATCTTTTAAATCCTCTTCCTTACTTGTATACCACACTAAAGCATGGTTATCCAGATTTTCCCTAATCATTTCCTTCATGTCTTCATTATTTCGGATATTTTTCATCTTGTTCCTTAAAATTTTTATAAATACTTTTGGGTGTATTTTTCTATTATCCCCTTCAAATTTGTGTTCCCCTCTATTTCCTATATAATTATTTATTATTTTCGTCTCCATCATTCCATTTCTCACTTCTTGAAAATTTCTACCCTCTGTGTGGTCATACTCTTCCTGTAAGTAAATTAGTCTCTTTTCCATGTTTTCCAATTTTCTTGTCATTTCCACTGTTTCCTTTGATTGTTCCCCATTGTGGATTCTACTTCCAGTTTGCTCAATTCTTCTTTTCAGAGCTTCCATCTCCTTCTGTATTTCCTTAATCTTCTTTTCTGTTTTCCCTTCCTCTTGTTTTTGTTTCTCTATACACGCTTCTTCTACATTTTGTTGAAATTCGGTAAGGGTTCTGTCCCATTTTCCTTCTAGGTTTCCCATTCTTTCCTGAGTGTCCTGAACTCCCATTTTGATTTCATTTATTTCTCTTTGAATTTCTCCTTTGAAATCCTTTTCTTTCTCCTCTATTTCCTTAATTCTGTTGATTTGTAAATTTTCTATTTCCATTATACGTCCAATCACTTCTCCTCTTATTTCCTGTTTAGTGTCTTCAATTTTATTCTCCATGTATATGTTTGATTCTTCTAGTTTCTTCTCAACGTGTCCCAATTTTTCATCCATCAATTTTATTATCAGTTCCTTAGTTTGTTTAATTTCTTCTTTGTTCTGGTCCATCTTAATATTCATTTCTTTTTTTAATTCTTCCTTATTTTGGTCCATTTTAATATTCATTTCTTCCTTATTCTGGTCCATCTTTACATTCATATTATTCATTTCACGATTTAAATTTCCATTCATTTCTTTCATTTCTCCCATCATCATTTTAAACATACTCATCACGTCCATATCCTCTTTCTCTTTCGATTTTTGTTTGACCCCTTGTCCTGTTTCTTCTGACAATGGTGCATCTTCTTCTTCCTGACCTTGTTCTGCGATGTCTTCTTCCGAATGTTCTCTCCCCTGTTCCAAATATTGTACCTTAAAATCTCCTCTACCATTACTCCTTTCTTCTCTTTCTTCATCAGACCTACTTTCGACTCCTACCTGCTTTCCGTCCCTTAATGTCATTTTCCTTTCCATTTTATGTATTTAAAATCTTTTAATACAGTAAAAAAAAACTTATTTCAATGCTTTTTATTATTATTTACTAAATTTCTATATTAGCCCCACGTTGCGGTGACATTTTATTATAGTTTATTTTATATGGGAATTTAATTTGCCCTACGTTGGGCCGACATATTATTATGAATAGAATTGGGTGAGAAAATAGTTTAATTTGCCCGGTATGTTGAGGATTTAATATGTATGATAAACAGTTTATTTAACCAACATGAAAACTTCTCATCTCAGGGTAGAGTTCAAGTATTTTAAATAAAATGATTTTATAATTTTATATATGTTAGCGCCAAAGTTAATGAATGCTTTATATTTTTAAAAATAAATTTGTTAATCAGAATATGTTACTTTTTTTTAATGATTTCAAATTAAATACGGTCCTGTCCTACTTAAAAAATATCTGCATAGTTCAATCGATTTCATTCAGAGCTTCTTCCTGTGGTAAGTAGATGGTGCACAAGTCACCAGATGAAATGATTAACTCAAGTAATTTAAAAAAACGTTCTTCAAAAGGAAAAACAATATTTAATTTAATGAAAATAAATACACTACACTTTTACAAGTGTTTTTTTTAAGAAAATCAACTATTTAAAAGGATGACTCTTTCATACAAATCACACGCACTCTGGTGAGATATTATTATAATATTAAAATACAGTTATATAATTTCATAAACATTTGACTTTCAGAAAACGGCGAAATACACTCTTAACAGCGTCTATGCATCACAAAATTTTAGTTTTTTTTTTACAAATTAGTAAGTACGCTTGACCTCTTAATACATTAATAAACTAACTTGTACTACCTTATTTACTTCACGATTTCTGTTTGTTCCAGATTCTCCTCCTGGAAAACCTCCCTGTTGGCATTCTGCTTCTACCAAAACAGGAATCGATGCTGTATTTCTTTCAAAGTCCAAACAGCTCACACAAATTCCACTATTCAATGTTCTTCGAAAACTAATTTGGCTATTTTACTTCCACCAGACACAAGACACCATTTTATAAAATAAAATTCATGATTAGTGTTTTACAACATTCAACAATTCCTTTTTTTATTATTTATATAAACTAAACTACTTACACTGATATATCTCTTGTAAGTATAATGTATTTGTTTTAAATTCTATATTCAAATTTTGTCTTCCAAATGATTTCAATTTACTTTACCCAAAAAATTTTGCTGCTCCAAAAATCTCTTCCCAAAAAGAAAAAACCTACTAGTCAATAGCCCCCATAATCAACAACTTTTTCACATTCTGATTTTTTTTTCCGTTAGCAACACAGTTGTCGCCGATGTGATCTTTTTTAAATGTTTATTAACCAATCAAATTTGACTATTTATTTTATAACTCAAATTCTTCATTTCAACCAGTGAAATGTTCATCCATTATATCATGATATTATATTCTAAGGTTTTTAATTGCTTAGACTTCCTATATTATTTTCATTCAATAATATTTCTTAGTATTGTTAAAATGACATTTCCTAACCTCTAAGTATGTATGTCAAATGAATATTCATAATGTTTTAATAGATGACAGCTGTTACCTTTAAATATGTATGCAAAATGAAAATTCGTTTTCTTTATAAGTCATGTTCTCTGAAATTCACATTATTTTATATTTTCCTGCTCTGTTATGTCTAAACATCTACACTATCTCATTTTAATGTCTTAATCAACAAATATTACGAGATTAGCTTGACTTTACAGAATAAAGCATTTAGTTTCTTATTATGAACAAATTTTGATACTTGATCTCTTTGATAAAAGTTTCGTTAGGTAATTTATTTCATATAAATTGTTTATCACACCTATTCGCAATTATCCCTACATTATACAGTCTGTCCTTTCTGTATGTCTTCTCTATCGAATAGTGGATCGTACAGATTGTCTCCATTCAAATGTTTAAAAAAAAATTTTTGACTTAAAAAAATTCTTTTAGATTACAATACATAATCTTAATTCTTCATTATTTGATATACAGGGTGTAGCATTATTTTTTCACAATAATATATATATATATATATATATATATATATATATATATATATAAACATAAATTAATGAAAAACTCAAAAAACATTAGTACAAATTCAGTTCTTCAATTTCCTGTATTAATTTTCATTTTTTTCAAATTATTTTTAATTTGGGCTTTCTAGGTTAACATGAAGCTAGCAGCGCTATGTTTTTTTCTTTAATGGGTAAAGGTACAAAATTATTTTTTGTGGTACAAATTAGTACAAAATGAGTACTAAAAATCGTAATAGGTTTTATTTGATTCTGCCGAAATAGTTCTGCCAGCTTCACAGAGGTCAGCAAGATACCTTATGTGGAAAATCCTCACGTCAAATGATTGTCATGAAAGTGATAGTTAAAATAACTAATATTATTAGAGGGGGAAATCGTGTGTTGACTTAAAGAAAATTTCGTGATATTTTAGCCAAAGTAGATGCTACGTATTAGGACTTGTTACTTCACACCAATATACATTGGTTAAGCACAGGAAACTGTTTGCAACGATTCTTTGCCCTATGCAAGGAAATTCGTATTTTCGTTAAAGATGAATTCAATTCAAACACCAAAGAGCTGGAAAATCAAATGGTAGATTTTTTAGCTGACCTTGCATTTTGAACAGACTTGGCGTATCACCTTAACAAATTGAATTTGAAGCTACAAGGGAAAAACAGAATATTACCAACTTATTTAGACACATAAATGCATTTAAGACTAAAATTAAGCTTTTCAAGTCTTCAATAGAAAAAAATGAAATTTCATTTTTTTCTAAGTTGTAAAGAGCATTTTGAAGAAATGAAGGATTTTGAGGATGTTTCAAATTTGCCTCATATAAAATGCATTGACACAATTGTAGAATTCGAAAATCCATTTAACGACTTTCAAAAATTGAAAGAGAGATTTCAGTTTTTACTCAGCACTTTACAATTTCAGATGAGAATGTCAGCAGAGCAGACCTTCAACCGGAATTGTGTGATTTGCAATCAGATCCTTTTTACCAAGTAAGAACCGAAACTGGATTGGACTTTTTCAAGTTGCTGCCAGAAGAGCAATACCCTAACTGCTGTGCAGCACCTATCTTTGTGAAAGCAGCTTTTCCAACATGAAATTGATAAAGTGAAAATTTAGATGTTTCTTTTCTGATAAGTAACTTACTCAGTTGCTTCGTTTATCAACAACAAATATTAAAGTTAATATTGATGCATTAGTTAGTAAATATCAACATCCCCACAATTCCCACTAATTTTTTTGTAACTTCATATTTTTGGAATAAATTAAAATAATAGTACAAATGGGTTTTTTCCTTGTATACGTACCATACCTATTAAAACTCATTCATAAAGTTGCATACAAAGTATTTTATAATGCAGCTTTCCAAACTGCAATTTTTTCAAAGCTGCCCTTGAAGTTGGACAACCCTGCTCCAAACCGTCACAACCACGGTCCCGACGATAACGATAATGGCAATCGAGTTCTTACTGTATACCAATTGAGAAAACATTGCAACTTTTGAGGACTATAGATTTTAAAATAAATAAATTTTTTAACATATTTTGAATAAGACAGTTTAGACAAACAGTTATATAGCTAATCTTTCTAGATGCGGCATTCAACTTATAGTATAAAAGATCAAATATTGAAGGATTAATGATGAAATATCAATAGATTCTTTACTCAAATATTAATACTGTATTGTTTTTCTTGCTATGAAAATGTTAATGACATTTTGATTCTCTAAACCATGTTACAAATAAATCGTCTTGCTCTACATTATTGAAAAAACATTAAATCTAGTGCCTAAGATCTTTAGCATAAATATGCGATAAATTCCTTCTACTCACCTTTTGATTTAATTTGCTTTCTAAAATCAACATGCTTATCCCATATTTCAACTGTATTTGAGTCTTCACTTATTTCTTGTTTGAATGGATGAATTCTATTCTGTTTTCCATTTACATTCTGAATTTTTAACGTAGGCACTTCGTCAATTAATTCTTGTTTAACATCCATATTCCACAGAAAATCATCGTGGAGATCGATTTCTTCCTTTACATTTTGGATATCCATTTCCTAACCTAACCTAACACCTTGCTCTAATCTGGATCAGATTTGTGATCTGGATCATAGATAAAGGATAGGTTAGGTTAGATTGACTATCTGGATTATATAATTCTCTGGTTATATCAACCACAGTACCACAAATAACCCA
Source organism: Galeruca laticollis (assembly GCA_963921935.1). NCBI lineage: Eukaryota > Metazoa > Arthropoda > Insecta > Coleoptera > Chrysomelidae > Galeruca > Galeruca laticollis. The sequence continues at coordinate 145,628,861 of OY998181.1, forward strand.
CCTTTATAGATAGATCTCACAACACTAAAATGTCAAACTAAAAAGTGGAGCGCCGCGTACAATTAGGAATGGAACTAATTATTAGTGCCAAATTTAAAATGTAGGATTTGGCGGTTAATTTAAATTCTCTTAAGCAATTAAGGTGGGTGATTTGTGAAGCAATTATTTCAGTATTTCAATTCGGCTATATTCTGGTTGCACTGTAACCAGAAAATAACGTCGATTGAAATACTGTATACTTTCTGTTTACTCATTTTCTCAGTAAGATTAGTTTCTTCCAATTATTATCAAATTATAGGACCCAAAAGTAAGTATAATTTAGGAAGATTTATACTGTCACCTATAAGATGATACTTGTAGCTACAAGGGAAGATAATATGGTCAGGAAAAACACTTCCATATCATATGGCATATTTGCATGGAAATATCTTCCAATAAAAAAAATAAAAATCATGTATCCATAATATAATAAATGACACTTATCAGGCTAGTGAAAAACATTACATCATTAGATAATAAGAAAAACTTTATGATATACAATAATAATTTATTTATTCACGGACATGCCCTTTAAAATTATATAAAATACAAAAGTGAGCAAAATATATAATGTAGACAAATCTAAACACATATACACTACAATGAATACAGTTATTAAAACAATATACACAAATATCATGGGTTGACAAAATATAAGTTACTGAACATTCAAATCACGAATAAAGCGTTTAAATTTAGTAATTGAAGCATCAAAAAGTGAAAGGTCTTACAGTGAGTTTGCGAGTCTTATAGATCTAGGAAGAAATGTGTAGTATGCAATTATATCTGTGAAAAGGTATGTGAAGTCTTCGATTCTACCTAGTGGTCTGCGATGGAACAAGTAAACTAATTTTATTTAGAAGTTGAGGACAGTTATATGTGTACACTTCGCGACATATAAAACTGGTACACTTTTTTTTCCAATGTAAACCGAACTAATTAACATGACAATGAGTACCATGTGTCAAATTTGTCAAGTCGCATTATTCACGATACCAGCCCATTTTTGAATCATTATTATCTTTTAACATGTCTAGCTCACAAGAAGAATACGAAAGTAAACACGAAAACTAAAAGCTTTGGTTTAAGATAAACCAAAGCGAAAACCAGTGCTGGCCAAATACTGTCCAGGTGGAGGCCAAAATAGCAGTAGAAGAAGAAGAAGTTCAATGCAGTTGTTACTGAAGCAATGAAGTTTACTGCTACTTTTGCATGTCTGGCCGTATTATAGAGATTTTCGTATAAATAATCAGTTAAAGCTTTGTCTAGCTCTATTCTAGTTAAAACTGGTCTTCCACACAGTACCACATATAACTGATATCAACTGCAGTATATAAGAGGGGCCTCCTCACAGGTATATAAACCAAAAAACCTACACAATACTAGTTACTAATTTAGTAATTATTTGGTTCAAAATATTTACGATAGATGTCGATAGTAGTAGTGAATCGTCTTTTACTTATTCAACATATTTTCTCTCTCTGTCTTTCCACTCTAGACGGTTCAAAGAAACGCATCTCTGTTCGAATGTTTTGATTTCAATTATTTCAACTGGTTGTGAGCACAGAAACATTAGGCGATTTCGTCACGCTTTGGTTGGTAGGGACTTTGGTTAACCAAATGGTAGGTCCTACGTCACCGGTATGACGTAAAGTACCAATTACAGGCGAAATTGTTTGGTTCGCAATTGGTACAGCTGATTGATGAAATTTACATTTACGTTCTGTATTGCGATCGGAAAAGTTGTTTATTGAGTTTTACTATATTGACTTGTAGTTTTGAGTTAAATATATATAGCAAAAACCCAAAAAAAGCTTCTTGCCATTTATAATAAAATCAACAGATTCCATTATTACTAGACAAAAAAAAGAATAAGCAGACAAAACTTAAAGAATTCTAGAATATTGGCCAAAAATTCAATTCGTTTCAACGACTTTGTTTGTTTACAAATAAAAAGCAAGACAAAATCTACTTTGGACAAGGATAGAAAGCTACCAATTTCAGTAACCGTGCTGCAGATCTCGGTATGTGATTTGACAGACCAAAAAGGGTACCAAAGTAAGCTTGACGTTATCGTTTTTCGAAACGAAAACGATTGGTATGTATTTGACAGACCAAAGTGGGGTACTAAAGCGGGACGAAATCGCTACTTATCTCTGTTTTTTATGTTGCATCCAAACCACAGCACACCTGTGCATAGATAAGAGAATATTATATACACGGATCCAAACAAAATTTGTTGACATAATTTCCATTTGAGTGTAGATTTTTTATTATTTAAGAGTTTCATAAATAAGCCTACCATATGTCCCGTAAAAAACGGGACAGACCCGTTTTCAACACCCGTTGTCCCGTGTCCCCGCTAATCTCTACCTGGACGCTAAATGTCCCGTTTTTTCCACATAACCGTTTATACAATCATTTCAACCAAAAATTTAAATTATTGTTGTCATTCTTCATTCTGTGACTAGAGCATCCAACTTGTCAGTCTGTCCTGTCCGTTACGCCTACGATCAAGAATCTTACATCTTGGCATCAATGCTGTCATTCCTCGTTGTGTTATTTTCTAAAATGAGCCTTTATTGGAGCACCGAAAAAACAAACATTTTGGAAAGTACAGTAGGCAATGTCTTAACTTTACAATATAATTTAAATTTATCTTGTCCACAAATGTTTGAAAACTTGATGACTGAAAAAAAGCTGTGTGAACAAATTCACAAAAGTGATAAATATTAAAATTAAGAATATAATTCGGTTACTGAATTGCTGTTTCATGTTTGTTACCTTGTAACAAGGTATTTGCCTTATTATGTGCAATTCATATCTATTATATATTTGAGTTTTAGTAGGTACAATAAATACATATTCATTTAATGATAATTAAGATTTTCTTCTTCATCCATTTTCAAAGCTCATGCCCTATATAAAACCGCGCAGCCTATAATTTTTGCCATCCTTATTTCGGCTGTCCCGTATTTTAAGGAAAGAAATATGGTATAGGCTTGTTCATAAATGTTTTTGAAAGGAATAAATGGTTAAAAAGTACGTAATCGTATTGACCCGATATCAAAAATTATAGTTATGATACTGCAAATTATCCTGCAACCCGTATTTTTTAATTTTAAAAGCTATGTTTGAGGTTATGTTTACTGGATTATTTGATTAATGTGAAAATATGAGATAAATAATATTGATGGTTTGTTCTAGTATCATCAAACCATCTTTCAACATTCTCTTGAAACCCTGTTTTAATGATAATATGGGTTTGTTAGCGAAAAGCGAAAAATGCTTAATTGAAGTGAAGTGACCTTTGAAGTATCTGAATGAAGAAAAATTAAAACCGCTCTCACAAGACAAGAATTGCATAATTCATTTTGATGAATATATAATAGTGATAATTGAATAATATAACTATTATCACCTGATACAAGGTGCATTACATATTGCATAAAAGGACATGTGCTATTTAATAATATGGATACCAAGTGAGAGCATTGTGGGAATTGCTAGAAATTAAGATTGGAAGAAAAATATACATACTTTAAAAACATTCTACCTTTCAAAATGTGTACCATTTATATTAACATAATAAAATGTTTTCATGATTATAAATTTTTGTTTGTTTCATGCTAACAAAATTAAACTGCGGAAAAGTTGCAAATTTAAATGATTTAAAATAGGCCATTTAGTCTGAAAACACAGAACGTCGTGTCACAACTTTGCCTCAATCTAATCATATTTGTATCAGTTTCAGAGTTTCTGTTGGTTGCTTTCAAATTTTATTTGACATGTAGGCTCTTTTTTCAACTACATGTGTAAACATATTCAATTTTATCTAGAAACAAATAATATAAACAAAAAGTTTCCAAATTTATTATACAAACAAATATTTACTTGTAATACAATGCTTTACATTTAATAGAAAAAGGAAAGTAAGGTACAGTGAGGAATTTCAATTTAAAATAGAAAACGTTTAAAAAACTTACAAAGCAACTATAACAACTAATAAAAAATTTAAAGCGGAAGATCTGTAATGACAAAAAATAATGTATATATTGTGGTGAGATCGATATATACAGTACAAAATCAAACATACAATCAACATGTACAAGTTTGCTTCTACCTTGTTTGCAAAGATTGATCATATGTGTTGTGGAGATTGGAACTGAAATATTTTTCCTCCATTATACAAAAAAATAGTTGGTTAATTCTCTTTTTTCCATGACAGATACACATATGTGTGATCACCTGAATGGTAAATATTTTTTTTGTTTTTGTATAATACATTATTGGTATTATTACTTTTCCATCCAACCCATCTAATATGCGAGAAAACTATAGGTTTACCCAAAAAAAAGTTGGAATTTTAGATTTTTTGAGTTGTTTTTACGTTTTTCAGCAAGAACAACACAAAAAAATGGTTTTTAGAAAAGAAAACCTTTCTGTATAACTCGATACAGCCCCCGAAGTGCAACATGTAGACAAAATTAACTTTTTAGCCGTCCTTTGTTTTACATTTTTTTTTAATATCAACAACTAAGACTATTACTAAGTCATCCTTTAATAATAATTAATATTTTTTTTTGATTTTTTGAAATGCTTATATAATCAAACAATTTGCAAGGAAATTTGATTTAATTTTATTCATAATGCTTTATCGTATATTTTCTTCTTACACCGATAGTACCCAAAACCATTTGTAAATATAATAGTACTGGAGCTAAAATTGTGTACAGATATATGCCACATATTTCCTAAATATTTGTTCATATTACGAAGTTACACCCATGTTACACCAACACAAATAATGTTACTTATACTAGTACTAGTTCTAATTTTGCCTGATAGAGGCGTATTCCTTGTTAGAAATCTCGAATACCGCCATAGATAAATAACACGTCTGTGATTCATAGGTTTTACTCACAATGAAGGAATGTGATAAATAAAACATTAGTTTTTGGGTAAAAATTTAGATTCTTACGAAAGTGAAAGAAAAATTAAACTCTTAGCAAATACGTTTGATTAAAAACATATATTTTGTGAGACGGTATGGTAATTAACCCATGAATAAATTATTTTTTTTTTCGTTTTCTTTATTGTTGATATCTGAATTTTTGATGGTGTTTCCATCAACTTATTCAGAGGAGGAATTTTATAAATGGACTATACACATTTGGGAGCGTTCATCTGAGACACCGATCCCTGAGCGCTCAGGTAGCGATCTTTAAAAATTTTATGAACGCGACACTTCCCCTACTTTGCTACTTGAGCGCTCAGAGAGCGGTCGATCATGCATCGGTGATCATAAGACAAGTAGTGGGAATTTTGAATTTAAATTGCGAGAGAGTTGTTGATACAGGAGAGTTTTTTAGAATGGAAAGTGTGGGTTTAGATAAAAATTTTCATGGACTATTAACAAACGATGCCGGTGTGGTAGAGGAAGGCGCTATAACCCGTTTGGGAATTAAAACTCACAAATCATTGCATGTTAAGAATGTCATAAGTATATTATTTTTAAAATGAATTACTCCAAATGCCTGTCTCTTCATTCTAAAATGCTCTTTGAATAAAACGTCGTCAAATATGTGGACTGATTCTTCAATAAAATTTGCATTTCTTGGTCTTCTTTTCCTCAATCTACCTTCTAGCATATTTCCTGGAATAGGATTAACAATACAAATTGAGAAGTAATAACAATGATTTGTATTCTTTGGTAATAACGGAACAAACAAGCAAGAAACTGAGAAATAATCAACGAATGACATAAATAATATGCGCTGCGCACGCAAGTGGTGATCACAAATCCCAAGAAATAGCCGTTCATCAGATTCAAAGAGCGATCAAGTAAAATATGGTGAGCGATCCCCAAAATTTACAGATGAACGCAGCCTTTGTAGTTAAATAAAGTTAAACAAAGATGGCGTTTAGACTTGTAATAAAATTTACACTTTAAACTTGACTGGAACAACCATGTTAAAACAGACACCATACAGAAATAAACATTTGTCTATGACAGACACGCCGTCAAATATCAGCTGATGCCAGTTTACTCTGTCGCCGACTTTTTGGTAAAGCGCAGTTAAAGCCGAATCAATCTAACCCGCGAACACGGAACTGTAACTAAAAATTCAGAACTGAGTGAACTGCGAAGGAAAATTTGAATGTGCGCATGCGACCAGTCCCTAAACTGGTTCGGAATCAGACCCGCGAAGAAAGCTAATGATAACTTATCAAAAACAAAAAGACAGAATCGCACAAATAAACGATTCTTCGAAAAACATCCCACGTTGTATGACACAACCAGAGGTGGGTAAAATAGGTTTAAAAACATATTTAAAATATAAGATACAAAACAGGTGACCAAAAGATATTTAAAATGTTAAATAGAAAATAGATTTGAGAATTCTATTTAAAATAGAAGATAGAAAATAGATTTGAGAATTCTATTTAAAATAGAAGATAGAAAATAGGTATTTCAGATAGATATTAAAATAGTAAATAGGTCTTATGTAAAGGTATGAAAAATTAAAAATGCGTTGTTTTTTATAAATGTATTTTTTGAATACATTCTATTCTTATATATTATAATAAATGGCTTCTATGTAGAGCCTACAAAATTGCTATTAGCTTTAAAAAGATGGGTTTATACAGAAAATAAAATAACATAAAATAAAATATAAAGTTGACCTTATGGAAAATCTATATAGCGTTTATACAGGAAATAACAAATAAGAGATAAAATAAAATAAAAGTTGGCCAACTTTTATCTTCGATATTTTATTTTATCTGAAAATGTATGTGCGCAATAGTAAGATTATTGCATGTTTGGTATTATCTGTGGTTTGGTACACATAACCTTACTTTTAATACGTACTTTTGTCGTTTGTTATTAGGAAGAAAATAATAAAATTAACTGTCTCGACCCTTACTTGGTGGAATCTACTCATATAGTGTCTTAAATGAAACTCACGGTTTCTAGTTAATTCCACAACATAATAAAAATTGTTGAAAATTCTAAAAAATTGACAATTGTTTCGATAAATCAATATCATCGTCAGAATGACAGAAGTTACATTTCATTTGATGCTTACCTGATGTTTAGTAGTTATTTCTGGCTAGACCAAGAAGTGACTTAACTTGTGATTGACTTAATATATGTTAATAGAAAAAAGAAGAAGATGTGATATTACAAATATTGAAGCTTAGATATTATTAGCCCTATGGTGATATCCTGGAAATCATTTTTCCAATTAAGATCAGTATAAGTGTGCAATGATATAGAAAACCAGGAAAACTATATCTGCTGATCTTTACAATTCAACGGAAATACGGAAACAGAACAAAACCTCAAAATATGGAAGGGAAGGGTACGAAATATCGAAATTTTTCGAAAATAATCGAAGTTTCTTAAATATTTTTAATTCCGATACTATCGATGCTTTCGCTTAATCGAGCTCAGTTTCCTTTGCTTTGATCACAAATAAAAATTGTCTTATATTATCTGTGATTTGATACTATAGTCTGTATATATTTTTCTTTGTGTGTGAAGGCTTTAATTCCATTGATGGTTTATTAAATTCCTATAATTTTGATACAGTTCCTAAGTAATCACTCATTGAATAATATATCGATATATTGAAATATCGATATTTTGTATTATCCATAATATAGTTACGATATATCGATGTTTTTCTTCCCATTCCCAACTAAAGACCGATCACTTTGACACACAATTTTTTTTATGTTCCCTGTATTTGACGAGTGACAATTATTTTATTTTATTTGTCTGTCTGTATAAACCGAACAAACTTTCCTTATTTCTTTCTATTTTATTTTATACTATTTTATTTGCTGTATAAACCCAACTTAAGGAGGACCGTCTTGTATAGGGGACAAGTTGAAAAAGTGTCCAGCTGTAAGCAGCAAATTACAGATCGATAACCGACCACAATAACGCTAGCGTCAGAGATAAGTAATCTCTGGCTAGCGTAGCAAGTGGAAACGACATGAAATTAGCAGTTTTAAACGGAGTGAAGCTCGCTGAGTTTTACGTAGTCAAGTGTTGATTAGTAAATATAACCTATAAAACATTTTTTAATAGTAGTTATATGATCTGTGCTATAAAACTGCTGAACTAACGTGAATAGTGATTCGATTTTTATAAACTTTAGTAGATACATTTTTTATTATTATTATTAGGAATTTGTTGTTGTAAATTCAAAGAGGAAAAAAAATAGAAACAATGGGAAAGCTTTGTTCAGTGAAAAGTTGTCCAAGTGGGCGAAAATTAAAAAATAAAGCAACTGATGCGTCTCAACCTCTGCCTTTTTTTCTTACGACATAAAAAACAATTTACAAAACAGGAAGCTGATATGAACGTTGCTATATCTAAGGCTCGAGTACATATTGAAAGAGCAAACCAGCGAATGAAGATTTTTGAAATATTGAGAGTTCCTTTGCCATGGACTTTGCTCAAAGATGTGGATGACATAATTACAGTCATAAGTGCCATGGTGAACCTGCAAACCCCTATATTAGATAACAAATTCATTAAGAATTAATATTCATTGATGCACAAATACCATGCGTTTTTTCATCTTCTTTCAATTGATCAATTATTATTTTAGTTGTCAGTTGAGTTCATATTACAGTATTAATTTGTTTGATGACATTTTCTAATATACTTTTGTAGCTTGTATAGATCACGCACAAGTAAAAATTAAAGATAAAAATCTCGAAAACATTTGTGTATTAGACACCAATATCACTGATCATCATAGTATACTTCCCTTATCAACTACACCATATAACGTATGTTAGCTCTAAAAACGTTATTAATTACACACAGCTAAAGAATAAACTCAGAAATATATATTGGAATGTATTGTATAGAATAAATGAAACACAAAATGCTTGGGGTTGTTTTCTAAATATATTCTTATTTTGTCTATTGTTTTTATTTGTTGTAATATTGTGTTGCATTTTATTATGGTAATATTGGATTGTTTTTTATTGTTGTAATATTGTGTTTTGTGATTGTAATTTCAAGATTACCTATTTGAGTGAAAAAATTCAAAATAACGGCATAAATACTACCACACCTAATGACCATGGACAGCCTTTGGCTTTGTGGTGTTTAGTGTTTGTATTGGAGAGTGGATAATTGGAATTTCTATGTATTTTATATATGTATATATAGTATGTCTGAAAAAGTTGGCAACATATGGAAAACTTTTTTATTAGTAAAGTTATGAAAAAAAGTTCTGCATGGCCCATAAAGTAAAACGCGCACATCTGATGTTAATTTTTTAAATCGTATACGAGGTTTGTCAAAAAATATCAATTTGATACAAGTTTAAAGTACCTTTATTTTTTACAATATCGAAAACTTTAATTATTAAAACTTATTCGAAATAGAAAATTATGGTTTAATATGCAATTAGAACATACTACTTAAAAAAATTATTTTATTTTTGCAAATTGTTCTCACATATTCAATGTAATTTTAAAGTGTTGATAGGAATTACAAATTACGTTTAAGTGCAATTACTGATTACTTCACTCATTACCTCATTGCAAAACTTATAAACTTTGATTTTCTCTTAAGAATTATCTCAAATAGACACACTAACTAAATGGAATGTATTATTTATTTCTCAAAAGCTTTTACTAGACTGACTTTCGGAAAGAAATGTCATTGTCAGAGTCGTCTACATTTTAAATTATTTTGCTTATTTTTGTGTATTCTAGTAGAAAATAAATACATTATTCTGTTTTTAGTATTACTAATTTATTACTGATTAAAGTTCATTGCTAAAATATTTCAAATCAACATTTGAGGTGTGTTGAGGTTAAATAAGATAAAAGTTGACGTGTTTCACAACTAAAATTTGCGAAATTTAAGTGGTCAAAATATTCCTAATAATCTTTTGCAATATTGTAAATACCTGACATACTGTATATGTATACACATCTTGCAAAATAATTTGTTATGTAAATGTAATATTACAAATACATATTATTATTATTAGCTTTTTGATATTTAATCTAGTTCCTTATAATTATAAGCAAATTATTATTTTTCTCATATGTATGTGGTGGCGAGTGATAAATTTTAACTAAATAAATCCAAATACTTCAGTTTTGTCTTTTTTCACAAATCTTCACTTGTATCATCTACATTGCAAAATTAATATATTAATGAAATTGATATAAAATGGAGTCTTTAAGACCACATTTTCATAATAGTAATGAATGTTTTCATGTATGGGATACTTTTTCCCAAATAAACTCGAAAATACTCTAGCTCCTGTTTATTTTCACATATAACACGGATCATGTGGTTAAAATAATTCATAGAAATTGTTTCTATTAACTGCCTGGTAAAATCTTCATCAAATGGTACAATTATATTTAGGAAAGACCTTGAATATGTTGAATATAATATGCAATCATATTGGGTCAAGTTCAACAGGGCCATGCCCAATTGTACTTGTCCATAATAGGCGTGCTGCTTCTTCAGCCTAACTCCATTGGTTGAAATTTCCAGGTAGCTGCATTCGTTTACGAAGTGTATGGCACCTTTTGTTTTGCCTACAAATGAAAGACATTTATTCAAGTTCATTATTATTATTATGAGTGATCATATTACCAACAAAAGGACATTTAATTTCAAGCAGCCTAGATGGTTTTCCTTCTTCCATAACAATACCATCAAGCGAGTACCCTAACTATGAATATAGCTGGCAAATAATGAACCCAGGTTCAATTACATTCGCTCCCAAATTTTCCTTGTATTTGTTAAGAGCTCCTTTCTCATGTTTGATACCATGCTGTACAAATTTATTTGTGAAGCCTTTTGGAAAGAAGTAGTTCAAGCTCTTTTGATTCCAATCCATTTGTCTATAAGTGAACCGGGAACCTGAAAAACACCTTTTATCATCTCTACTTTTGATATTTTTATGAAATATTTATACCCGTTAACCTATACTTCCGATGACAATTATTTCTGACATGTCTACATCACAGAGAGTTGAATAAAAGCCTTTGCAACACTCTCGCAATGTGTAGTTTGAGACATTCAAACTCAACAAAGATGTTGATTCTTTCATGTGTGACACCAGAGGATTAAGCCAATTTGGAGGTAGGACTTCCACACCTAATTAAACTTTTGTTGTCACTGTTCGACGCCCCTGTCTGTAAAGAAAGTTTTATAAGCAATGTTTTTTTTATAAGTCTTATTGTTCTGGTCAAATACTCACATATGCTTACTCAGTGCAGAATAGGGATGACTGGATATCAATAAAGACAAACATCTTTCTTTCTCTTCCTGTGAAAGTGGCCTACAAAGTTTCCTCTCAGCCATCTTCTTCACACAAGTTAGGCTAATTGGTTGGGCCTCGTAATCCTCCTCAACTGCCTTCTTGTGAGTCCTCCAATAGCACTCCACATCAGTGCTTGAAAATTTTTCAAGTGATAGAACATCTCCCCTGCAATCAATAACACAATCTGAATTTTAATAAGTGTCCCTTTCAAGTGAAGAAAAAAATTACCTTGTACATTTCAATAATGTAGCTGAAATGTGTTTGCATTTTCCTGAAGCTCCAGCTTTGCAGGTACATGAAAATGAAAGTATTTTCCAGGTTCCTGTTGAAAAGTCAGCCTCTAACCATCCAGAGACTTCATGAGATTTTCCAGTTAGAAGCGCACTGGTTTGGAGGCAAAGTGCCATGAGTCTAATGGCTGAGTAAACACCATCTTCATTGCATTTGCGATTGCAAATGCCTACTGTTTAGGACTTGTTCGCCCTCCACAAAGCACCTACTGTCATGTGTTGCATCCAAAGATTATATACACAGGTTGCATCCAAATATGCAAATACAGTAGTCAAACTCAAATATACCTCCTAGTTTTCCATGACTGTTGCTAACTGAAAAGGATCTGATTTGATACCTATTTTAAACCATTGCAAAACGTTATATTACCTCACAGTTTGTTATTTTCTTTCACACACTATAATCAATTGTCCAAAACACACACAAAAATCCAAAAAAATACTTTTTTATAGTTCGCAAACAACTAAAGCATACGAATCAACCATGAAATCCGTATAAAAACTATGGAGTTTGTTATTCTCAAAATCAAGCTTACTTTTTCTTGGCAATTTGAGTACCAACACATAATGGCCATCTTTCTACTGATTTCAAATAATCGTAGATACAATTGAATGAATAAATATTGTCATTTACAGTCAATTCTTCATTAGTAGAAAAAATAACCTACAAAGTTTTTGCAATTAATTATTGTTATAAAAAAAGAAAGACTAATACATTTATATTTTTCAGTACTTACAGTAACAGATAAGTCCTTGTTCACTCGTAGATGGTTTAAAATTTGGATAGGTGTTGCATTAATCCGCATAAATTCTAGCCCTTTGGGTTTTTTGAAATACGTCCAACCTTGTGGTAGATTTGAAGATTTTAGATTATCCAAAAATTTCTCTGCTGACTGAGAAGGTATTTCAAGTTCTTTATCATTTAATATATCATTATGAATCTCTTGATTCAACTGTGGTACTTCAAAAATTTTTTCATATTGTACAATCACATGCATTAAATTATCAGCAATTCTCTGATCAACTAACGATTCTTGTTGTTTTAATTGATCTTGATGGTTTGGTACTTGATGATCCTGTTTTGCTTCAGATTTATTTTGATTGGAATTCGGCGTTTGTGATTTATTCATGACACTCGTTTGGAGTTCATGTATTGGTATGGGGATAAATTGATGCTCGATCGTTGGCAGGGCCTCATCTCGTACTGTTTTTTTGCCTGTCGGAAGAATTGTGATCTGTCCTTTAATGTTGAACTTTTCGTACATTTTTATATCCTTCTCTTTAAAATGTAAATGACAAATATAATCAGTTGTTTCCATTGTAGTGCCCAAAGCCATATTCCATTTATTCAATTTTGCCGATGACTAAAAGTTAATATAGAAAAAAATATTGATAGGTTGATTCATCTCGGTATTATATAAGTTACAAACTAGCAATTGAAAAAATAATACGACACTTTATTCAGTTGATATTTGACAGTTTTGAATAATGTTTATAACTCATCAATAATAATGACAAAAATGTTTAAAAAAATTAGCACTTTTTAAGTTTGTTAATTAATTTTTATGATAATGATTCAATTATTATAAAAAATGAATAATTGTTTTATATTTCTTAACTTCAGTATTGTAAAATAATAAATAAAAATTTGTTATACGTACTGTTCGTCGAAAAAAAGACAGAGGTTGAGACGCATCAGTTGCTTTATTTTTTAATTTTCGCCCACTTGGACAACTTTTCACTGAACAAAGCTTTCCCATTGTTTCTATTTTTTTTCCTCTTTGAATTTACAACAAATTCGTAATAATAATAATAATAAAAAATGTATCTACTAAAGTTTATAAAAATCGAATCACTATCCACGTTAGTTCAGCAGTTTTATAGGTTATATTTACTAATCAACATCAACACTTGACTACGTTAAACTCAGCGAGCTAAGCGAGCTTCACTCCGTTTAAAACTGCTAATTTCATGTCGTTTCCACTTGCTACGCTAGCGTTATTGTGGTCGATTATTGAACTGTAATTTGCTGCTTACAGCTGGACACTTTTTCAACTTATCCCCTATACAAGATGGTTCTCCTTAGTTCTACACTCCATAATAAAAACTAACGCCATAAACAGAGATTACTCACAATCTTCCATATTTGTTTACATCTTGCAGCGCCCTCAAAGGTGGTCGAGATCGCCAATAGTTCGGTCTCGATCCCTATCCTACTCTAATAATTTATGGCGCTGTTTTTAAAATCTTTCCACTTGCTACTGTGGCGCCACCTTAATTTGGTCCCTGTCAGCGGACACTTTTTCATAAACTGTATAAACCCAACTTAAGTAGGAGCATATTCTCAAAATTGCTGTCTGTCGTCATTATGGCGGAGTAGAATTCGGGTACGACCCCTAGCGGAAAAATACTGCAGCTATCAAAGGAGTAAAATAAACACAAAGGTTCAGTTTCACCATTACGATCGAGTTGTTTTATTGTGTTAATTTTGTTGTACTTTTTCTTTATTATCGCGTTAATAGACCATCGGCTATGGCTCTTAATAACCGAAATTGTTGTGTATTTGGCTGCACTAGCCGAAAAGGGAAGAATCCCCAGTCATTCTTTCCATAAATTTCCCTCAATTGGTAGGACTGTATATACCGAAAATGAGTATGGAATAACCTTAGAATATAAAGTACTTTGTATTCTAAGGGAATAACTGAAAAAGTATCCCAAAGAAAGGTTTGGATAAATAAATTAAAAATGGGGAAGCCAATTACCGACAATATGAGAGTCTGTTCTTTGCACTTTTCAAAGGAAGATTTTATTCGTCTAGGTTTATAGATGTTTTTAATATTTTTAAGAAGATGTTGATGCATATTCATATGGGGCAGTAATTTAATATTTTTTTTAAGATGATAACAAGAAGAAACATTAACTTGTACCTGCTGCAGTACCAAGTTGTAAATTACCAGAATCGAGTCATGAGATGAGCAGGCCAAAAAGAAATCCACCTAAAACAATAGCTAGTCCTAATTTCAGCAAACACATGGCATGTGCCACCATTAGCAAATCAAATGTTGAAATGGATTCACCTCTAGATAATCCAGATTTTTCAAACAGTGAAAGTAGGTACTTATAAATGATTTTCATTATATCATATCAATTCTTTTGTTTTTTAGGTTATGAACATATTCAGGCAGCTGAGGCTTTTCTTGATATACAAAACTTGGTTGTAAATAAAAAATTTGGAGTTAATTGTTCAACAGATGTAAAAAGTGGTGACTTTATTAAACCTTTTTAAAATAGAATAGTCACTGCTAAAGATTTATCTACGCTAACTGGATTGCAGTCTTTCCAACTATTGTACACCATTGTTGAATTGGTCGCAGAGTTATTTCCAAAAAATAGGAAGAAGCGAACAGTTATGCCACTTAAGGACCAAGTAATATTTACATTTATGAAATTGAAAACTGGCAGTCGTTATAATGTCCTATCCATTTTATTTAATAAAAGTAGCTAAAGTTCTCCAGTATGCCATAACTTGGCCATCCAAAGAGGAAGTACTGAATAGTATGCCTCTATGTTTTGAATTGAAGGCTTTGAAAAAACAAGAGTACTACTTGATCGCACCGAAATTCCTCTTCAACAAGCTTAATGTCTTTGTTGCAGGCTTAAAACTTAGTCTCAATATAAAAAGACATACAATTAAAGTTTTGACGGGAGTATCACCAGCTGGTCTCATTACTTATGTTAGTAAGGCATATGGTGGCAGAACCTCAGATAAGGAACTATTTGAACAAAGCCCAGTACTTCAACTGTGTGATCAGTTTGTAGACAACATTATGGTCGACAAAGGCTTTCTAATTGGAAAAATTGCTGAACCGGAGGGCATAAAAATTATACAGCCTCCTTTTCTTCAAAAACAAAATCAATTTAGCCGTCAAGAGGCCTTATTAAATGCAAAGATTGCCAGGACAAGAGTTCACATAGAAAGAACCAACCAACGGATGAAAGTGTTTGAAATTTTTAATAAATCTTTTCCACTGCCTCTTCTGCCTCAAGTCGATAATATACTAACCATTATTTGTGCTATTGTAAATTTATCAAATCCTATTTTCAGTGAAGACAAATTTTTGTAAGTACCAGTATAACTGAAATGTTAAAACTTTAATAAAACACATTTCTATTCAAATTGTTTTGTTCTTTTACAAAATTGGGGTAACATATAATTGAAGTATACATTTTGTAATTTCTCTAACATGCAAGTAGTAAATACTTCATCTTGCTGTACAGTAAGTATTAACAAGTTTTTAAATTTTGTGGAATAAAATATAATGTCACATTCCTTTAGATTCATAATGGCCATGCCAAATTGAATCTGGCCATAATAATTGTGTTTTTTCCTTAACACTACATTTTTTTCATTTGTGGGTAGGTAGTTACAAACCTTGTAAAAGTCTTCAGCTGAAGCTTCTTTTCCTAAAAATTATAACGGCATGTAATTCTATATATTACATTATTTATCAACATTATATGGGAGTATATTAACATGAATAATTTTCACTACTATGTTCAACTCATATAAATTACACCTGATAGTTTATTTAGTTTTACTCTTCTCGTTCCTTTTTTGGGCTATATCTTGAGGGATAATTTACCCATTAGTTTTACTCAATAATAAGTACTTGTACGAAGAATAAAATGTATGCATTAACATACACACAATAAATACAATTATTTTTGTACAGAGGATTACGAACTTATGTATGGACACTTAATTTCCAGCAGTTTAATTGGCACACCATTTTTATTTAAGATTACACCATCTGGTGAATATCCCATCCAAGGATGTATTTTGGAGACAATCAATCCTGTTTCCCCTACGCTGCTTTCAGTTGCACTAATGTATGCTTCTCTAGCAACCTCTTCATTTTGAATTCCATGCAGAATAAAGCTGTTTGTTAATTTTTTTGGATTCAAGTAATCTACACATTTCTTCGCCCAAACACCTTTGCTATTAGTGAAAAGATCATAGCACCTAGAACCCGTAATTCTATATTTCCATTCATAGTGCCAAATCAACTTGTCATTTCTGCCAACAACGAACAATTTTCTGTAATTAATGTTGTATAAATATTCTTACAACATTCTTCCTTTGGATCTGTTGCTGTTAACGTTGATGGGGAATTTAAAGCATGCTCACATATTTTTTTTTTTCGTTTGCTCGGAAGGTTCAATAACACATACATTATCCATGTTACCTAAAAGATGGCATATCAATATGTAAGTAAAAAAATATCAGCAATCAAAAAACCTTACCTATGTTTTGCTAATGCTGAATTAGGAGCTGAAGCACAAAGTTTTTTCAAAATAATTTCCTTTTTGTCTGATATATACACGTTTTCCAGCAAAACAGAATTTCCCAATTTAGCTTTTTTAATACATGGATAATCCACAAAAGGTATACCTCCATATTTGGCATCCACTGTTTTTGAATGGGTGTCTTTCCATTTACAAGTCACATTAGTACTTGATAGAAAATCAAATTCAGTAAGTTTTTCTCTGCAATAGACAACATTCAATGAAAAACAAATATAACAGCAATTAACTGTCCAATCCCTTTTTATGGAACCATAGTATTACCTTGTGCATAAAAATAATAGTGCTGCAATATGTTTGCAACGCAATGAATTTCCTGCTTTGCAACTGCATACTGCCGTTTTCAGATATATGTGTGTCTCCACGATTCTGAATACAATGCGATCCGAATTTCATGGGGATCCTTTCGCAGGCCACTGCTTTTCAAGCACAACCCATATACCTGAATTGTGTGATCTGTCTTGTTCTCAATTCCATGCAAAATTATATGGCCTGCATTTAGAACAGCTTGTCCTTCGTTAATACACCTTGAAGATGGTGTAGCATTTAGAAACTCAAAAAGAGCTTGAATCGTCAAGGTAAATTCCATAATATGGCTGAATTAAAATATTAATGGAGGTATCACATGCAAATATTTTCAATGGCGATATAAATTAACTAAAATAACACACTTTCTCCGCAATGGATGATAAGTCTATATTAAAATACTAAATTTCAACAGTTCAAATAACACTTGTAACACACACAATTCAAAAACACTTCGAATAAACTAACTGAAAACCAGTAACCATCCTTGTATAACGGATGTTTGTTTTACTCCCTTGAATATTGACAGTTGGCATCGCCCTCTATCGAATTCTACTTTTCCCTATTGACCTTCGTTTTGGTCTCATCACCAACCCAGCATACGAGAATAATCTTTCAACAGGTGCGGGTGCTATATTTAATAAATAAGGCATAAAAACGATTTTTTTCATTTCATATAAAATCTAATCGCTATAAGTAAAAACCACCAATATGTAAAAACAACTCAGCGTTAACAACAAAAACCACAATATATTAACAATCAATATTATCGTTCTCGATATTTCTTTTTTTCGGATGAACATAATGTTCCTTTTTGTATCTTTCAAATTCCTCCATTGAATGAGTTTTAGCCTAAAAGGATGAAACAGCCAAAAACTGCAAAAGTTACATATATAAAACGACCGCTTACGAAAGCGAAAATTGCTAGTGGCATTCATTCTACCTTTTATTTTTTTGTGGCACTGCATACACTCGGCGGTGATATTTGTATCACTTTCCTCTTTTCACCAGGTGCTACTATTTTAAAAAATTTACCATCCAAAATGAGCGGCACTTTTTGTTTGTACTCCACTTCAGAATTCATATCATATATTGCATTAATTTAAAACGAAGTAGTGGATTAAAATCGCCGTCTCTGAGAAATAGTATTATTATCTAGTATTTTGAGTCGACAAAGTCGGAGGTCTGAGTATCTCTTGTAAATTAAACCCGGTAAAACAATACTCGCTGTCAACTCAGTCAACACATAGGATCGGAATCCGATTGTCCAAAACCTATTTAAAATAATAAATAGGTCAAAACAGTTATTTAAGATGATAAATATAAAATAGGTTTTACGAATCTATTTAAAATGAAGATACAAAATAGGTATTTCTTTTTTAGATAGGTATTTGAAATAAAAATATTTCAAATAGCTACCCACCTCGGACACAACGCAAGTCTTTGTTTGTTCTTTGACGGCTATATTGAACCCAGCAAACATGAATGAGCGGTAAATAGACGGGCCATAGCTGTTAACTGCGGTTACATGTCGGCAGCGGCACAGCGATGTCGGTAAAAAATTTGAATGATATCAGTTTTGCCGCCTTGGCTGAACGTACGCATATTTATGGTGGATGTTTGTAATTTAGCCACAAATTACCCGTTGAAAATTTGCGATAGTCGCGCCGATGTCGTTTTGACACAGTATGCATGCCGGCATGCGACCTGTAATGAAAATAAAACATTGGCATTACTGAATATCACCTTGGCTGTTGGCGCTACTGCTGATTTGCTAGCCGTTGTGTTGAACACGTGTTAAAAATCAACCTAACCGAGTTGTGTTGTGGTGTGGTAATTAATAATTAATCACTGTAGCGACAATTTTATTAGATTTGTGTGTTGTAATTCAATCAGCTGTTTTCGTAGAGTGCCCTACATAGACAATTTCTCTATGGTGCCCTACAAACACAATTCACATAATAATATGCATATACGTAATAAATATGTACTATTTATATGTATAAGATAATATACATGTACGTAATAAATAAAATATACTGCTAACCCTCTATATCTCCAATAAGCGAAATGTGTTCTATTAAGAGTGAGAGGTCCGACTACACTCTGTGTGGCCATGTTAGTTATGCGCAAGTGATGTATTTGCCGCCTGTAATATTTTTAAACGAATATATTTGAGTCAACAAAAACTTCGTGTCTGATTTTTGATTTGACCAAATAAAGTGCAATTATGTAATTACATTTTTTTCCCTTCTAACATAAATCTCAAATAACGTCTAGTTGTCTAGGTTACTTCAAAAGGAACATAAATGAAGTAGATAAACATGAAATATATAGTGAGCACATAACCAATTAGAGTTATTATTTTCATAAATCATTTCTTCGATATCTACACACTAATATGGCCATACATATTGACGAATTAAATGACGATGGAGTATCTCATGGGATGATTTGTTTTCAAACGGAATTTATTTTTATATACCTGCAGACATATGAAAATTTAAATTAGGACCAATCTCATTACATAAAAAGCACCGTTGTGGAGACATAGTTTTCAATAGAAATCTAAATAAAAGAAACGCGTAAAAATCACAACACAATGATAAAACAAATAACAAAATCACTAAACATCCAAACCACAGCCTAATTTTACTATTCCGTTCCCAAACAAACAACCATAGAGAAAATAATATATATTATTTGTCTATGCCAACAACCTCATATACATATAAATAAAATATACTGCGCCTAGCGGTACGGGAAGCGTGGCGATCATCAGAGTGCCGACATATATATGTCTGCACCGTCGGTGGCCAAGAACAATACGCGCATGCGAGTCACTTGACGTTGCATTGTTTAATATCATTGGCTGTATCATTCCCGCTTTGACGCTTTTAGACCTTCAGAGGGGTGGCAAAGGTTGTTAGCATAGACAAATAATATATTTTATTTTCTCTATGGTTGTTTGTCTGGACACAGCATTAGTAAAATTAGGATGTGGTTTGGATGTTTAGTGTTTTTGTTATTTGTTTTATCATTGTGTTGTGATTTTTACATGTTTCTTTTATTTAGATTTTTATTAAAAACTATGTTTCCACAACGGTGCTTTTTATGTAATGAGATTGGTCCTAATTTATATTTTCATAGGTCTACAGGTATATAAAAATAAATTCCGTTTGAAAACAAATCATCCCATGGGGTACTCCATCGTCATTAATTTGTCAATATGTATGGCTATATTAGTGTGTAGATATCGAAGAAATGATTTATAAAAATAATAACTCTAATTGGTTATGTGCTCACTATATATTTCATGTTTATCTACTTCATTTCTACTCCTATTTAAGTAGCCTAGACAACTATAATAGACGTTATTTGATATTTATGTTGGAAGTGAAAAAAATGTAATTACATAATTGCACTTTATTTGGTCAAATCAAAAATCAGACACAAAGTTTTTGTTGACTCAAACATCTTCGTTTAAAAATATTACAGGCGGCAAATACAGCACTTGCGCATAACTAACATGGCCACACAGAATGTAGTCGGACCTCTCACTCTTAATGGAACGCATTTCGCGTATTGGAGATATAGGTAGTTAGCAGTATATTTTATTTATTACGTATATGAACAACCTTTACCACTCCCCTGAAGGTCTAAAAACGTCAAAGCGGGAATGATACAGCCAATTATATTAAACATTGCAACGTCTCGTGACTGCATGCGCGTATTGATCTTGGCCACAGACAGTGCAGACATATATATGTCGGCACTCTGATGATCGCCACGCTTTCCTGACTGCTAGGCGCAGTTGCGAATCGCGGCACTTCTTTTTTCAGATAAAAATAAAGGTGGAAAGTTGGTCATCTCTTATTTTATTTTTATTTAAGCTGTATAAACGTATACATCGTTACCCATAAGGTTTTTGTTTTATTTGTCTGTCTGTATAAACCCGCTTTATAACTTTTCCTGTGGTCCTTAAATCGTTCGCGGTAAATTAAAATCTTGAATCGGTTTGTAATCAAGCATGCGTATTATAGCGATCCAGGAATTGGTTATCAATCGGTTGATAATCGATTCTATGTGTGATCCTCTTGCTTTGCCTCTTGTTTGTGTGGTGTAACTACAGGGGGATAGAACCCCACAGAACCCTAAAAATGAAAAAATGTAATACATGATAGCAATCCTATACTTTATTGAAATGTACTAAAAGCTAGGTAATGTAGGCTACAATTTTATATGAAAAACAAAGCTAAAATGCAGTTTTAGGTGCTCAAAATTTGCGATACCCAGATCTCCCGATAGCTCGTAACCCGTAACACAAACAAATAATAATAAAAATTCTAGGTTATGTTATTTATCTTGATTTATGACAAACGATACTTTTAAAAATCACAGAATAGTTAAAATTTCCCGCCGTCAATATTTTTAAATCTGGATTTGACACGATAGGTGCGTTCTTTTTGACTGAGATCTCAGTTAATCTCAGCTTACATCAGTAATGTGAGCGCTCTTTTTGTTTTACTCACTTTAAGTGAGCTGAGATTTTTCCTCCCCCTTCACCGATGCTGAATGTGTTGTAAGGGGGTATCAGTTCGAATTGAGTCGGAAATAAAGTGGAGGGGATGAAGAAATATTTGATTTGTTTGGTTTATTTGTAGTTTTAACCAAGGTTATCTAAGGTTTTAACCATTGACATATAAACAATAAACACACATAATCTATTTTTCTTTTGTTACAAATTATGGATACATTAATTAACATTATTAGATGCTGATACGAATCTGTTGTATAATTTAAATCTATCGACAGATCGCGCGCTTCAATTGAGATGTCGTTCTTTTTGGTGCTTACTCACATCACTTTATCTCAGATCACCTTAACTGAAGTGATCTGAGATCTCAGTCAAAATAACGCACCAATTGTGTCAAAAAACGCGAATTTCGCCCTAAGTTAGCTTTAGTTGTAAGGTGGGTGATTTGTGGCCTTGTTGATATATAACGCTTCGCTAGCGTATATATAAACAAGGTTTGTGGTTAGTGGTATATGACTATTACCAAAGAATACACATGTATTCTTTCCTGTTCTTTACTCGAATTTACTCGAGTAGTTCTGCAAAATGAACAAACTTGAGATAAGATCCATTGTCATGTATCGAAACATGATGGTAATTTATTTTCGGATATCGGATTATATCGATTCCATAGTAGTTAGAAGATCTGTGATCGATTCAAAAGATAATAGTTTTTATTTTATTTTTGTATTAATGGATAAGTGAAATAAACATAGGCATTTCAGAGTAATGATGCTCATAACTATTGATTCTTGTTTCAACTAAGTAAAGTTATAATCTGTACATAGAATTTTTTTTATTTTTATGATTCCACTGTAAAATATAAACTTTAATCCAATTCTATTATAATTATTCCATTGAAAGTGGGCGTAAGCTAATAAAAACTGATTCCAGAATGTATTGATTTTGTTTCAAAAAAATGAGAAGAATTATGATTATTGAATGTCTCCAAAGTCAAGGTTATGTACATTAAAAATAAATTTCAGAAACAGCTTTGTTGTTATTTTTCAATACATCAACTATTTTACAGGAAATCAGAAATTTATCACGTGGCCTATAAATTAATAAAGCAATCATTACATAGGTAGGTACTGTAAAATAATGGCGCCAAAATTTTTTTACATAGATCCTTTATATTAATTATATTAAATGTACTGATTTTATTTTTAATCTATAGTTCTGATTATTGTGAAATATTTTTTTTATATGATGGAAATTATAGTTACCTACTTTTGACATATAACCCATGGACAGCTGAAAATTAGGACATGGTAAAATTTAAAAAGAGATAGTACTATGATATCAATTTGTACACTTTCATTTGTATCAGCAGGTGTAAAAACAACAAATTTAGCGGCCAGATTTATTTTTAATACTTTATCACATGAAAGTTTCAGTCTGAAATGAATTTATCGATTAAATTTCCAAAACAGGGCAAAAATTACGAAATGATAAAGAAAGAAAGACGGAAACAATGTTGTCAGCTGTTTTTAATAAATATATTGATATTAATCTGATTTGCACAACAAAACTATTTTTTTAAATTATTCATGGTTTCGTTGAGTATACTAAGGAAGAATCGAAGTATATATTCATTTTATAAACTCCATTTATAATAACATACTTTTATCTACCTAAAAATCCAATTATTTTCATAAGTATTCAAAGCAAAAGATGTTTTTATTCTGGTAAATATTTTAAATTATGGTTTTAAGTTTAAGGAAATTCTCTAAGTAAACAGTTTTGTAAAAACACGTCTAACAAACTATAAACGAAGCATCGTGAATTCAATTTATTTTTAGTTATTTTAGAAAAATGTTTCATATATCTCTGAATCAAGGATTCATTATGAGACTTGGCAGTATGGATTGATAGTTCGCTGCTGTGTCGACTAATGAATGTGGCGCCCTCTATATTGTCAATGTTGTTAGGCTTACCAAATGGAGTCTAATGGAGTCGATTTAATGAAAATTCTTTGAAAAGAAAATCAATTCGAAAGCATGAGAAATTCCTTTGAAATGGTAAACAAATGAATTTTTTTTCTAAAAATTAGAAATTAGAAAAGTGCAAAATGTTGTGCGTGCAAGTGAACGCTTTAAAGTGAAATGTTTACAATCTAGACATGGGAGACACCTCTGCTGTTTGTCACTAGAAATTTCAACGATTTTCCTGGGAATATTGCATTTTTGCGTTTAGTTAACATGGAATCTACTTTCTTTGCATGGTGTTGGATACGAATATAAACGTTTGGAATGATGAAATCATCCCCTATAAGTATAGCCACGGGCACTGATGAAAATTTTATTCTTTTACTTTTAATTGCTGCGAATGCTAATCAACGTTTCCAATACTTATTTAAAAGTAGAAATCAGTAGTATATGGAGTATAAACAATATGCTTGAGGAAGAAAACAAATCTGACTGTATTTTTTTGTTGCAGACCTAATTATGACTATTCTTCATATTCAGGTATTGGATAGCTATGTAGTAAGTCCATATTTTATTTAAAGTTTATCAAGCTTCCAGTCTCTAAAATAAAATGTTACTTTGCTTACAACATGAAACATATGTAAACAATGGCAGCTATTCATTTAAAACTACATTGTTATTAGATATTTTCTCCTTTATTTTGGTTTAATCTGTTGACAAGGTATTCAATAACAACATTGAAACCTTACTGCAAAATCTAGATATAAAAATGTAGAGTTTAGCTCAAAATCTACAGGCATTTATATTGTGGTCAGTCTCTGAATGTTAAAAGCTTGAATCTTAAGAGTTTATAATGACTATATTTTTATTTAACTCATTTATATTGTAAATATAAAGTAACATGATAATAGTAGATGGTGAAGGAGATGAAACATATTTAGATCATAAACAATGGAGTTTTTCTTTCAAAATTAATCTTGAAGATATAATACAGTTGCATAATTCAATAATAGTAAATAACAAGAATAAAAATAGAAAAATATATTTAACTATATATATGACACAATTTTTTGAAACCGACCTTTTATTTTGCGAAAAAACTTGAATTTTTATTTTCCAATGATGTGTCACCAAACAGCTTTTTCTTAAAATTTATATAAGTAAATAAAGGGAAATAATTCTTTGAATGGTAGGTTAACCTGGGTCATTTAGGTATTCCTTTTATTCATTGTATAACAATTTTTCAGCAATGCCAGAGAAAATAGATAAATTAGGGAACATATTAGCACAATTGTGTCTTCATTTCAGAGATTTTAAGTTTTGGTAACTACTAAACTTATCATAGTCATAAACATTTAACATAAGGGAGTTAGAGATGCAAAACATAAATCTTGTATGTCTAAAAAAGAAAATATAGTGGATGATTTTGTCAAAAAATATAGATGATAACCATAAACATTCATATTTATAGTTCATTTATCATAGGAAAGCCTTTTGTCGCTTTAGTAGCTTGTTTTACCAGCTTCTTATTAATGTTTATTTTCGATGTTTCTAGATTGACCTTCATTCTTTTCCTTTATAAATTGCTCAATATTGTTCAATATTAAAGCAAATAAAAGCCACTATATATATAAAAAATATGGTTTATATGTGGTACTTAAAGCAAAAAACTATATACATCAGGTTTTTAATTATTTAGACATCGATGAACACTATTCATTCTCTCTTACATAGAAATAACACTAGTTTACAAATTTCAACTTTTATACCTTGATAGGAATGTATATAAATATGTTATCTACTTCCCTTAATTCTAAAGTATTAATATTTATTAAAAAGTAAATATCTTCATTATTTTGGATTTCGTGTTGCAAACAAAGATTGTATGTGAGGTTTTGTCAAAGATGTAGAATGGTTTTATTGCAATGGTCAACAGGAGATAACATATGAGTAACCATTTCTGAAACCCACTATGTGCTTATCACATAATTTAGGGTATTAAAGAAAAATGTATAACCAAAGTAAAATAGAACATAGAAAACGTTTTATTTATTGAAAATGATTATTATAAATCTTAGCAATAGTAATCTGTAATACTTTGAAAAATTAGTTATTTAGGTTTGTTTTTGTTTATAGTCTGTTTTAAAACAGTATTATGTATATAGCAAGTTTGGCAAATCATCAAGGCCACCATAACTTGTAAAACCCGCTATTTTCAATTATATCAGGCTTAATATTGCTTTATTTTATTATTATTACAATAACCAAATAAATATTTAAAAAAAATGGATAGTTAAAGCATAATTGATTATTATTCATACAAGAAGTAGTGAAAAACCAAAAATACAATTATTAATTTTTTTAAACATTAAGTTAGTGTCATAATCGTGAAGGAGTTCAAAGTCACTATTATTGATGGAGGTGTCATCAACATAATTTTAAGCAGTATTGAGAATCGGCTGTAGCATTTTCCACTGAAGCAACTTTCATTCATTCATCAGTTTTCTAATGGCTTTAAGCTTTGTTGGCTTAATATCAACTCCCTTGTAAACAATTTCAATGAGACTGTTATTTTTTTAAGTATTTTCCTCTTTGCATATAGATTTAGGCTCACAGGAATCAATATTATAAAATGGACCCGCTCCTAATAATGCAGTCTTGTTGGATTTACTTCAAGATTTTCTTGGCATGTTGAAATTTGTAGAGCCATGGTCCAGGCTGCTTGATTGTATTTTCTGATCACAATTTCCAGTTTTTGCCAGGACAACTATTTTCTCCTAATTGTGTGTCTAAGGAATATTTGCTTATCACATTAATGTAGTCTTTGGGGCCCTCGATAATATTGCACATCTTAAATTTTCACTCCAATTTACCAAACGTCTGATCATTTGGAATAAATTAATGGTCGACAATCGGAAACCAAATCTCAATGTTTTTGATATTTTTATGTGCTTCAAATATAATCCTAATAAAGACTTGTCCTCCGCAACCATCGGAGGACGATCTTATAACTGACACATGATTTAAGTTTGAGTTGCAAACTCTGTGGTGTGAGGCTTATACAATTTGATTGTAACCTTTGGAAAATTCATTTTCAATCTACACATAGCTAAATGTGTTATCCTTGTTTTGAGCACACAGTGATTAGATTAGATTTTAACGGGGTTACAATACACTGAAACCTAAGGTTTATTGTGTCTCCCCTATCAGAGCTGTTCTCACTACTACTACAACTCGCCTTCCAGTTCCAAGGTTCTAATGAACTTTAGTATTTGAAACGGCTTATATCCTCACTCTTACAAGTTTCTTGTCCGAAGCATTTCTTGCATTGGCTTGCAATGGCGAGGCATTCCAGAATCAGGTGATCCGGAGTTTCATCGTCCTCCCCACAGAATATACACTCGCCAGTTTCTGCTAGACCTATTCTAATTAGGTGCTTCCTAAGGCGGCAATGTCCTGTAAGAAAGCCCGTGAGGAGATGTAGCTTATTTGAGGTCCAAAAATTTTTTGGTTCTAGCAGTGTCAAAGTTCCGCAGGAACTTTTTGAAATGTTCCAACCCGGGAAGGCATCGCCAGAGTGCTTCTCTTTCGGTTTCTTCTTTCTTCCGAAACTCTTTCTTATAGGAGCATTTTCCTACACCACAGAAAGGCTCCGGGCCAATAAAGGGCGTTTGTGCTCCTTTCCTGGCAAGTGTATTGGCCTCTTCATTTCCTGTGATTCCCGAGTGGCCAGGAACTCAGACTAAAGAGACCCTGTCATTCTTGCCTAATTCATCAAGTTTTTTTCGGCACGTCCATGCCAACTTTGAGTCAATGACATGGGAGCTCAATGCTTTGATAGCTGCTTGACTATCAGAATGGATCGATATGTCACATTTCTGATAGTTTCTTTCTAGGTTCATTTCCACGCATCTTTCAAACGCAAGTATTTCTGCCTGAAAGGCGCTTGGGAAGGAGCCTAACGATAATGAGTATCTAGTGCCAGGCCCAAATACTCCAGCGCCTGCTCCAGTGGTGGTTTTTGAACCATCCATATACCATCTAATGGTGTTTTCTTTGAGAGTTTGGGTGGTGTATTCCTTTTCCCAGTCTCTCCTCGTATTTAGCATTGTAGTGAAATTCTTTTCGATATTTACTTTCTTGATCATTTTGTCACTGGGAAGATTCTCTGATGAGATGTATTTTGTTAGAGAGGACCAGGCTCCTTGATATTTAATACTCTCATTACCTAAACCTTCCTTGTATATTCTAAGAATTGCCTCTTGGGCAGACCTTTCTATCACCAGATGTAGAAGTGTGAGATCTGTAATGATCTCAAGTGCCCTAGTTGGACACATTCTCATAGCTCCAGTGATGCACACACAGGCAAGCCTTTGAACTTTGTCGAGGGTCTTCCTCGTGCTGTACTGACTTGCTTTTGTATGCCAAACTATTGCCCCATACGTAATTGCTGCTCTCACAATCATGGCGTATATCCATAGCAGTACTTTTGGGTTACAACCCCACCTCTTACCAGCTAGATTTATGCACGCCATCAAAGCTCTTATTGCTTTACTAGCAGTTATTTCAACATGCTCATTCCACAGAAGCTTACTGTCTAGGGTTATCTCTAGATATTTAACTTCTGCTTTCCATTCTATGATTTCCCCGTTTAAGGATATGGGTTTCATCGGAAGGTATGGAGCATTCTAGGATAAAACCCTACCGATTGTGAGCACACAGTGATGAGCCTTGACAAACTGTAAAGTTATATAGATATAACTGGGGAGCCACTTTTGTTTCGTAGCTCAAAATATGTTCAAGTAGTTAGCTTTGCACCATTTAGAAGACAGTGATGCCAAGATCTCAGTATTAATTTATTTGGGATATTATTGAGAGTTATGCATATGGGCTATTCATATATAGTGTTTCTCAACTGGTGTGTGGTGAACCGGCACTGGTCGGCGAAAAATATTTGCCACTCCACTTAAAATACTTGCCATTATGATCAATCTCGACAGTTGCTTCCGGAAAAATATGAAATATTGGCAACAATGTAATCCGTTTGGCGCCACAGTCGCCCAAGGCAGTTCAACCACTTATCAAGTCGTATCCACCAGAGACAACATACTGATATCCACATCCACTCCATTATACGTTTGTGTTTCCACCAGTCACGTTTGTTTTTTAAATAGCTAAAGCTAAACAATATCTACCGTGCTGTCATGCATGTACGTAGGTTTCGTTCAATTACATATTTTCTTCTTTGTGCTTGAACTTCACAAAACTATTAGTCAGTGTAAGTTTTTAATGTCCACTGAGATTTATTATTTTCTATAATAAGTATTTCTGTATTCTTTAGATTGAAAAGCACATTGAGTAAGAAGACAGTTAAAGGAACATTACTGAATTTTGTGCAAAGAAAGGATTCTGCACTGCCAAGTACATCATCAACCCCGTGGAGTACAGATGAATGCAATTACATTCCAGCCAAAAGTGGAAAGGCTTTGTTAGACACTATACCGCAGATTACTTAAAATATGGCTTTCCGTTTATATATCGCTCCTAGAAGCATCACATTTAGTGGCCCTACGTAGAAGAACCATACTCGATTGCTAAGGAACTAATCAAGCATTGTTTAATAGAAGTGTGTTGGGTCAATCAGCTGCAGAGAAGTGTGTTGAAAAGTGTTGGGGCAATCAGCTGCAGATAAAATTAAAACTCTGTCAAACGACTCTATTGTGTGACGTAGAAAAACAAATGCTGCAACATATTCACAAATCGGAATGGTTCGCTATTCAAATGGATGAGTTAACTGAAGTCTCAAATAATGCACTCAATGAGATTAGAGAAGAATTGATGTGCTGTATCGAATTACCATTTGAAACTACCAGTTCTGAAATTTTTAAGGTAATCAACGGCTACATTGAAAGTAACTTGATTGATTGGAAGAAATGCATTGGTTTATGTGCTGACGGCGCTGCTGCTATGACTGGAAAATTTACTAGTGTCGCAAAAAGAATTAGAGAGGTAGCATCAGAAGAATTGGTACTTATCGCACTCGCTAAGACATGACAATACATTATACAGGGTGTTCCATTTTAAACTTTTGAAATATTCTTTAATTGGAGTTTTTCTTCACCCTGTATTACAAGAGATACGGGATACCAATCTAACCTATTTTCAATAGAATATCCCCACCTTCATGAAATAGCACTGATTTTGTTGCCCTTTTGGTTGACTTATTTGTATGAAACTACATTTTAGATTATGACTGTTATTAAGACAAAACATCAAAATCGACTTGTTGTTGTGCCTGCTTTATGTTATGTAGAAACTAGTTTAACACCTAGAATTGAACTTTGGTCAGCAAACGAGATCAACAACAATCGCATTGAGTTTAGTGTTTAGGTCTTAAGCATGTGTTATAGTTACATCTATAATGAGATTTGAGAAATATAGTCATGAAAAATAGTTTTTGTTGACAACATTTATTTTTTGTATGATCTAAAACTAACCTACCGGTCCTCAAGAATGCACCAAATTTTTTGCCGGTCCCGGAGTTGATTCGGTTGAGAAGCACTGCTCTATATGATTTACTAATGTTGTGGATGGAATCTAGTAATAATGTTACAAACACAGATGTTTACAACAGAATGAATAAAGCAATATATTACTAAATTTCTATATTCTTCTATAATTATAATTGAATGGATGTATGATATATAACAATATAAAATATTAATTGTGAATGTTTTCACAATTTTTGATTGTAACTACACTATTGTGAATACACCTTTACCACTGAATATAACCTATTTGAATTTTGACAGCAGTTGTCAAATTAATATGCCCGGCTCAGATGAATATTAAATTTTGTACTTTGAAAGATAAATCAATACACAATCGACTTACTCACTCTTATCTCAGGGAGGGATCAAAGATTTTAAATAATAATTCAAATTTATAAATTTCAATGAGTTCTCCAAATTAAGTATTACGCTATTCCAAATATAGAGTAACTGTTTGTTCAATATACTACAAGACACTTAAATTATCTTATGACACATGATTTTACTGTCACTGGAAATTAACTAAATGTCATTTATTATATCAAATTTTCTATAGCATGAAAATTATCAAACACAATGAGAATAGATATGAAATGAGTACCAAAGTGAATTGGAATTCAAATTTATATAATATATGATCAGATAACAAATTACAAAAAATATTATAAACGAAAAACAAAGATAGAATTTGCTATCAACCTTAATACTAAAACAACCTATATTAGAAATCTACTAGCTAAATATTTTTATCAAAAGTTCAAAATGTCTGATTTTATACTTGATGTATATCAATGTCAAATACGCAAATTGTCTATTCCAAAATTTTCTTCACTTGACGTTGAATTTTATATGAGTAACGTTACTGTGATTTAGATCGAATTTATTATCATAAGATGCATCTATTTTTGAAATGTATTTAATAAAGGCCTATTCTCGAGAAATAATGTAAATAAACTGGACAGGACTCACCAACTAGGTACTGGTCAACTCGTTCGTATTCTAAACGTATTTAGAATTCAGCAACACTTTCTAAATTTATAATTTAGAAACCGGAAAACCACTTGCACTTTAACGATGTAATTCTTTTGTGAATTATACACGCACTGGCTTTACAATGCAAGATTTGATGATCTGATAATATTCATATAAATTACTATTACATTCTTAAATAAATTTGAGGCAACTCTTATTTCGATGGTGTCTCGTGGGAATATCAAATCAACTGCTTAAACTTTCTTCATAAATAAATCTCTTCTCCGTTGGTTACCAAAAATTATTTTTTTTTTAAAAAATACAAATTTATGTTTTCCTATAACAAAGAGAGATTTTCATTCTTTTATTATAATTGCAATTTTGCTAGCAGAGATCTGTATTTTTGTTTTCAAATCATTATAAAATATATCTATCATTAAGTATATTCTGCATTAATGTCATCCGAAATTGAAATGTCAAATTTTATTTGTATATTGAATCTTTCAAATTATTAATTATACAGTGTGTATCACAAGTATTACATACAAAAATACATATTTTTCCTTATTTTAATGTTTTCTTTAGAATTTAGATAGAGGAACTGTATTAATATATATATGCACAAATTCTGCCTGTTATTAAGCCAATTTCCATTTGAAGGATTTACCATATCCAATGTATACTCCTAATTCAATTCAAAATGTACTGAAAGATGATAATGAAAGTGGTGTAGATGTTGAATCATTTTGTAGTGATTCTGTCTCTACAATTTTTTCTATAGAATTTTTGCCTAAATGAACAATAATTAACAATTTGTAGGTTGGATATAAAAAACATGTAAACTAGTGTTATTATTAATATGAACATCTAATTAATGCCAAATGAAACAACTAATAAGTTTTTATGAAATCACTCAAAAATGTCTACTTTCTTGGCGCAACTTCAGATTCCAAAATAAGCTTTTCTAGTCCGTTACTGTCTTGACATTAACCACTTTAATTCTTGTTGGCTGAGGTATTAAGACGATTTACATTGTATTCCAGAAATGTGTTGCTTTTACATTACATACATAATGTACTAATTTGGCTTACTGTACAGTCTAGTAAAAAACTCTTTTATAATGTTTGTATTTGTATTATACAATCACATCTAAAGATGTCAATAATAATAATAACAAATTAAAAATAAACGGTTTTAAAGATTAAAACTAACTTTTCCGCATCTGTGGCCCTGAACAATATTCTATCCTATCATAAAATTGTTACTTGTATACACTTCGGGGGATGTATCGTGCTAACAAACCGAAATTTCTCCAAATATAACCAAAAATTTAGTATATCTGGATTTATAGGACCCGCAGTACTCGCTCTAGTCAACTGAAAATCAATAGGGTACATCTGTGAGACACCTTGAACAATATTCAATCATAAAATTGATCATTCGTATACTCTATGGAGGCTGTATCGTGCTAACAAACGGAAAATTCTCCAAAAATGACACAAATTTGGTACTTGAAATACCATAGCACCCGTCGTACTGGCTTTAGTGAGCTGAATATCAATAGGGTTCATCTTTGAGATGCTCTGAATAATATTCAATCATAAAATTGGTCACTTGTATATACTCCGGAGGCTGTATCCTGCTAACAAACTGAAACTTCTCCAAAAATGACAAATTTATCGTACTTAGAGTACTGTAGCACATGTTGTATTGGGTCTGGTGAGCTGAAAATCAATAGGGTTCATCAGTGAGATGTCATGAATAATATTCAATTATAAAATTGGCGACTTGTTGAACTCCGGAGGCTGCATCGTGCTAACAAACTGAAATTTCTCAAAAAATGACAAAATGTCGTACTTCAAGTACCATAGCACCCGTTGTACTGGCTCTGGTGAACTGAAAATCAATAGGGTTCATCTATGACATGTTCTTAACAATATTCAATAATAAAATTGGTGACTTGTTGCACTCCGGAGGCTCTATCGTGCTAACAAGACATTTAAGGAAAAGTGGCCGACGACGACATACACACAGGATTTTTTTTCTAAAAACCATTTTTTCGTGTTGTTGTTGATGGAAAACGTGAAAATAACTCAAAAAAAAACTTCAAAATTGCAACTTTTTCTGGGGTAAATCAATACTTTTCTCGCATATAGAAAGGTTGGGCGGAAAAGTAAAAATAAGAATTTGCCTACCACAGTTATTAATACTATTTGTAAATAAAATCTTATCAATAACTAGCTACAATTCATTGAATAGACTAATTGAAAATCAATACTGGTTAATAAATGTTATGATTTAAAGAAAGGGTCAGAAACAACAAAAAAATAATAAAATATTCAATAGTTACATATCCAAATATTATTACTGCAAGAAAAATTCAAAATAACTAATTATATTCTTCAATATGTTTTAGGCTGCACAGAGGAAATAATCCTGTGCACCAATTAAGTGCAATGTCACAGAGAGTTAAAAGGCCTAATCGTTCTGAAGATGGCTCAGTTCCTGTTAAAAGGCGGAAAGTAAGTATAGTTTATTTAACATTCACTACAGAGATTTCGTATTATGTTTTACAGTTAGTAAATATGACTGATAAACATTGGTTACACATAAGATATACTTGGTGTTTGTACATATCGGGATGGCTCGAATTGTTTGATTGTCTTTCAGAAAAGAAGTATGGGACACATGAATTGAAAATTGACATTATTTTATTGGCATAAATTAGGTAGGTACTCATTCTATGAATTTGACGGGCACAGTTAGAAAACACTGTAGGACACTTTATTATTTCTCTGGATCCCAACGATGATAGTTCATCTGAGTACTTGGAACATGATGTCACTATGGCGCACTGCTACTCACTCCAATATGGAAATAAATCAGATGTTCCAAAGTAACGTTCTTAGTTTAATAAGCAAAACTCCGAGGTATGCCCCAAACAATGTACCTGAAACATGGGGAATTGGAAAATCGGAAAGCAGTTGGATGACGGGCGAAACGTTCTATGAATTCATATCAAATATATTTTATCCCTAGCTACTTGAAACAAATAGTGCATTTCCCGTTATTTTATTCATATATGGCCACGCCTCACATTTAACATTACATGTTAGTCAATTTTGTCATTCTTGTAGCCTTGCTACCCAATTCCACCCACAAAAATTCTGCCAAAGGATGTTTCAGTTTCTGGGACACTAAAAGCTCGGTGAAAAGAAATTATGCAGGAATGGAGATTGCAGAACTGTATCAACCCCATATTAATAAAAATTCACTTCTCCCCGTTACTGAGACGAACACTCGAAAAAAGGATAAATCCGCAAATTGTACAAAATGGTTTCCGGAAATGTGGAATTTATCCCTGGGGTCCACAGGCCGTTGGCATAGCAACAAAAAAAGAAAATGCAATAGTTCTGAATGTAAATAATGCAAAATTAACAGAATTGCAGATAGGCTTACACTGTCGAGAAATTTATAAGCCAGGACAAAGTTGAAAAATTCAAAAAGTGTTCTGTTTGGTCTGCAGATATTGCAGATCAGTTGCTTTTTGAATTTTACACTAGCATTTTGAAAGAAATAAATAGTTTAGAGAAGGAAGTGAATCAAATTCAAAACACAGAAAAGTTGCAAAATGAAGAATCTCTACAAAACATAGAATAGATTGAGGATACAGAAAACACAGATAGTCAAAATCAACTTTCAACTGCAGGACCATCCCAAATTTAGACAATACTGTTTCAGTGGTAGAAAAGGAAAACACAAAATCAACACGTAACTCCACTGTCAAAATAAATTCGACCTTCTGAAAACATTGACTTACCTTTTAATGTTCCTACCCCTTTTAAAAAAGCGTGTTTTCTGGCCAAACCTTCCAAAAGCAAGAAATATGAAAAAGAAAAGGTTCCATCTGTAACAACATCAAAGAGTTGGCAAATGTATTATCAGAAGAAAGGATTAATAAAGAAAGAACTTGAAGAAGCAAAAAAGAAAAGAATAGAAGATTGCAAAAGAAAGAAATAACTAAACCAAGTAAAAAAGACCTAAATCAAGTCAAAAAAGATAAACAGTTTTAGACATTAAAACTAACTTTTCCGCATCTGTGAGATGCCCTGAATGATATTCTATCATAAAATTGTCACTTGTATACATTTCGGGGGATGTATTGTGTTAACAAACTGAAATTTCTCCCAAAAGAACCAAAAATGCAGTATATCTGGACTTATAGGACCCGCTGTACTCGCCATAGTCAGCTAAAAATCAATAGGGTGCATCTGTTAGACACCTTGAAAAATATCCAATTATAAAATTGGCTACTTGTATACACTTTGGAGGCTGTATCGTACTAAACCCAAAACTTCTCCAAAAAGGACAAAAATTTGGCACTTCAGGTACCATAGCACCCGTTGTACTAGCTCTGGTGAGCTAAAAATCAATAAGGTTCATCTATAAGATGCTTCGCTTCAATCATAAAATGGGTCACTTGTATATACGCTGAAGGCTGCATCGTGCTAAAAAACTGAAAATTCTCCAAAAATGACAAAAATTTGGTACCTCAAGTACTATAGCACTCGTTGTACTGGCTTTAGTGAGCTGAATTTCAACAGGGTTTATCTTTGAGATGCCCTGAATAATATCCAATCATAAAATTGGTCACTTGTATATATTCCGGAGGGTGTATCATGCTAACAAACTGAAATTTCTACAAAAATGACAAAAATGTCGCACTTAAATTACTATAGCACCTGTTGTTCTGGCTGTGGTGAGCTGAAAATCAATAGGGTTCACATGTGAGATGTTCTGAATAATATTAAATCACAAAATTGGTGACTTGTTGCTCTCTGGAGACTGTATTGTGCTAACAAACTGAAATTTCTCCAAAAATGAAGTTTTTTTTAATACTTATATATGGTTTTTTTCTCATTTTTTCATTTCATTCATTTTTTGTGCTTATTTAGTTTTTTCTTCTCGTTTTTTCATTTTTTTTGTGCTTATTTCGTTTTTTTTTACTTATGTTTTTTTTTCTCATTTTTTCATTTCTTTCATTTTTTTGTGCTTATTTAGTTTTTTTTCTTTTTTCTACAATATCATGTTAGTACTTTTAGTTAAGTTATACAGGAGTCGTTTTACTTCTATCTCTTCTGACGCTAATACGGTTAAAAGATTAGCTGGTAATGCTATAAACTTGGAAAGTTTACTGTAAAATTGTTTTGATGCTGCTTCATTCAATTTACACTCTAAAAGAATAAAAACAGTTAATCATTGAAATGTGTATACTATAAGTGGTAATGATTAATTAATTTTTATTTACCTTCATCAATAAAATGTCAATTATTAGGGACATATTATGTCAATTTTTGGATAATGCTATGTCAACCATTGGTATTAGGTACTGATAAAAAAAATGTTTTTTTATTGTAAAAACTAAAATAGAAGAAAACGGTGTATATAATTCTCTAAAGATCCTAGAAGTGGTAAAACATGAAATTTGTAGATTCAATGGTTTCTTGGTAGCATTGGGATCTTTGAATTTTGTTTCTTAATGTGTCAATTATTGGTGCTTTTACCTTAACTTTTGTGATTTAACAGAAGAATAAGAACACCAACAGATCATATTTATATGCTTCCTTTTCTGTTTTTAATATAATACAAATACAATACATTTTATTTTCCAGCGCACGGCGGCGGAAGAAGAAGAAGCGGCCTCCTTGGCAGCAGCATCGACAATCAATTCAGCTGCAGCAAGTAGTAATGCCAGTGGGGCTGGAGCGGCATCTAATGCAGCTTGGCAGCCACCTCGTACAAATGAGTTAAAAAGTATTTACAACCGCACTACGACTGAAGCACCAGCAGAATTGTTCCGCAAAGATCTGATCAGGTAATTAGATTTTACCACCACCTATATGAGGAAGGATACCTTTTATTACAAAAATAACTTTACCATAGGACAAAATAACAAAAATTTAATTATGAAATTTGCTTCCTTATTATCACCAAATTTTATAAATCTGTATTGAAAATTTTATTTGATGAATTATATTAAAATTATTTTATAATTTTATCGAAATGCATTTATTACATTAACTCACTGCTGCTATTCACTAGATAGTTGTTATATTTTAATACAAACATGCAATCATTTAGTTACCATTCGGCACTAATTATTACACAAAACAATTTATAATCGACTAAGCAGTATCCTTAAAATAAATGAGGCATAGCAACTTTTCAAACTACTTTACAAACATTAAAGCTAGTCGCCGACATGCAATTTTTAGTTGTGCAACAGTTCAGTCCAAGAAACGAGTACTATACATTTATATTACTCCACACTCACTTACAATTAAAATGCAACTGAAAAGTTGATTGATTAAATGGTTTGTGTTTTGACACAAAATAAACGATTGCACAACGGCGAGATTCTGTTTTGTGTTGTAAGTTCTCAAACATGTCTAAACTCACTTATGATCGCATAGTTGTAAGGCTTTCTTCCCTAATGATCGCTTTCCTACAATTTGTGTCTCGATATGTAATGTAAGGTCTTATCAGTTCATGAAAAGTTGTTACACTCATCGATAATAATTGAAAAACCTTTTTGGGATACGTTCATAAAGCTTCATACACTTTGTGAAATTGTCCCTTCAACAAACTTTCTGATATGAATGGATTTACCCAATACTTCTTCTTTCTTCGGATTTTCTTCCATCTATTGAGCCCAAAAGCACACGCACTGTTGCGAACTTGCTAATGTCCATCTTGACATTGAACAATTGCATGCGAGCTTCCACCAGGAAACCGAGCGATTTTGTTGTATATGCTAGCGCACTTGAACCGTCCGTGATCAAAGTGTTGCGCAACTATTACACAACTTAAAAATTGCATATCGGCGACAGCCATTACTGTTTTGACAATTCCACTTGTGACCAATTAAATATACTGATATTTTAGAACAAAAGTTAACTTTCTGTGTCAAACACTTGGAAATCCAAATAGATAGTGAGCTCCAGGCATCAAAATGAGAATAATATACTGGTTGTTTGGAAGAAAACTATTAGAGAGCAAAATAACATTGTACAAAGTAGTAATCATTCCAATATGAATCTAGGTATTGAGCTCGAGCACAATAAAATTGCAAAGAGCATTAGACAGATGATCCATAATTTTTATCCACCTGGACACTGTAGTTTAAAATTGCAACACCAAGAGACAGTACAAACGAAAAGCCAGAAGCATCATGAGAGCTTAGATGTTTACAGGACAAAAGTGGGACAAACTAAACGGTCTCCTAGCCATAAAAATAGCTCATACAATCCAACCTTGCTGTTAAATAATTCATTATAAAATATGTTTACAAATACCTAACTTTTTTGTATCACTAAGTCTATTTTAATACATTTTATTATTTATAATTAGCACTGAAATAAAACCAATTCTTATAGGTTTTAAACCAATATCAAATAAGATGTATATAACTCTTAGAACAAGTACCAACAAATACATTATGAATAAACATGCACAAACAGAAAAAGCAGATGAAAAGGGAGACTAATAATAAACTGAATATGGAGTATGATAATAACCCAATACAACAATAGTATTGGATACTCAAATGTAAAGATTGAGAAGGAAGAACCAATACTAAGAAAATATAGTAAGCATGATATAACAAAAGAGAATGGACAACTTTTGACAGAATTTGTGAAAGAAGAAAAAATATCTCCAAATGGGGATACAATAAACTCAATAGATTATGTTTTAAAAGGTAAGGATGAACTTGCCCACATAAAAAATTAAGAGCCTGCAGAGAGCCTGATGTGGATTTTGACAGAACTGTCTGTTTGGAGTGAAGATGAAACAGATTATATCGTTCTCAACAAATAAAAAAGCCCATCTCCCTTCTTTCCCCCATCAATTTTCGTAAAGTATCATCTCTCAGTTTAGTTTTTCTACATGCTCCAATATTAGATTGCCCTACATACAAGGTTCCTACTTCTTAACTAGCTCCCTTCAGATATATATTGTTCTGAGCATTCTACGTTCCCAATATTCCAATTTCTGTTATTTTTTTCTGTTTTATGTTACTAATGTAAATGCTTATTGTCATACTTCTTGAGGATGAGCTTAGAGTTCATTAATGTTTGCAACAATCCATATTCTCTAGGGATTTTCATTATCCTCGCATTTTTCTTTTGTTATCCATAGCAATTTTTTGTCTCCTTCTATACTACCTGTTTTGTGTACCACCGTATATTATGTTTCAACTTCTCTTGTCTCACTCCATTCTATATCTTGAGCGTGAGCTTAGAGTTTATTAATGTTCAGAACATTCCATATTTTCTAGGTATTTTCATTATCCTTGCATTTATCTTTTGTTATTCATAACAAATTTTTTCCCCTTCTATACTACCTGTTTTGCGTAGAACCATATATTATGTTTTGACATCTCTTGTTTCACTCCATTCTATACAGTGTGTCCCCGGATTGTTTATAAGAGGAAAAAAAATATTCTTGATTTTACAAAAAAATGCTTGATTTCAAATGACCATATTTTTACTTAGAAATACGAAACTGTCAAACCTTTATTCAGAATTACAAATTTTTAGATTTTTTTGACAATTCCAACAAAAAGAACTAGGTTAGAAACAATAATGTTTAAAACTATTCTATTAATTCGCCACCCCTTTCAGCACACAATTCGACTATAAGCCGCAGTTCCTTGTAGCTTTAATTGTCCCCACAAATAAAAATCTAAAATAGTCAAGGCAGGGCTTCTTGAAGGCCATTCCTGCCTATCCAATTATTTTCCAATTGTTGATTGAGCCAGGCAGCAACAACGCGCAAACAGTGAGCCGGATAACCATCCCAGAAAAAATTGCTCTTCATTTCCAAGTAATTGTGCTGATATACATAAGCATAGAAAAATTTGGCCCTATTATTCTATGGTAAGAAACAGCACACTCCACGTTTACCTTAACAAAATATTGACAATTCTGTGCAATTCTAAAGTGAGGATTAGTATCACTCCAATAACGAACATGTTGTGATGCAACAGTACCATTGCTAGAAAAAGTTGCATAATAGGAAAATACAATGCTTTTGTGAAAATTTCGGTTCTCCATTATTTTATCTCCCATCCACATACAAAAATAAAGGTTTATAGGAGTATAATTTACGTTCCTTCAAAACTTTTTGAATATGGGATTTGTCCATATTCAGTTGAAGCGTCCGTCTCCTGTTGAAGCTTTTACATTATAGTTACTTTGTTGATATACTCTAAGCTCTACTTAGATAGGTGGATTATAAAATAATATAAAAAAATGTCAGATTGATATATAAGTGATTGATGTCAAAAACGATATTTTGATAAAAACATTTTTCTAAAAGTTACTGCAGTTTTTCCTTAGTAAAGTTAATAAATTAAAATAAACTGTCAGGTTCACAGTTTATAACTTTAACAGGTTATGGGCCCAGAAATGCGCAACTGTTAGAAATAATTTATTTGATTTTTTTGTTCCTGTTGTAAAGGGCATTGAAGGACAAAAATGGAAATGATAAAAGTTCAAATAGGCTTCCTAAACGGTAAAGGAAATTGGAATACATGGAAATACAAGGAATACCAGGTGCAACTGATGTTATAGAAGGTAAATTGCTCAGACCACTTCCTGTATATTCTACAGCATATACAGAAGAACGAATAGAGTATGATAAGAAGGTTGAGTATTTTACTAAAGCAGATACTAGTGCATTACTGGTACCCACAACTAATATGACTGAAGAAACTCTTCAAAAGGTGATGAGATTTACTACAGCAAGAAATGTTTTATTAGAACTTCACAGATTGTTTGATGGGAAAACTTATGAGTTTTTCAGTTATAAACGACAAGCAGGTGATGATGTTGCAACACATACTTCAAAGCTGAAAAACCTTTGGCAAGAACTTCAACAAGGAATCATCAAAGACAAGTTAGTTCTTATCAGGGTTGGGCTGATTAAATCAAGTGAATAAAATCACGATTAAAATCATGATTTAAATCGGTTGATTTTTAAAATTAAAGTCATGATTTAAAATCAATTTTTTTCTTTTTTATTCAGAAAAAGATAACAACATAATATAAAAGTTTTTTCAAAAATCAAAAGAAGTATCTGCTTTTATCAAAAACAACAAAAAAGAAGTACATAATTA
The DNA here is from genome assembly GCA_963921935.1 of Galeruca laticollis. Lineage (NCBI taxonomy): Eukaryota > Metazoa > Arthropoda > Insecta > Coleoptera > Chrysomelidae > Galeruca > Galeruca laticollis. The sequence continues at coordinate 145,670,391 of OY998181.1, forward strand.
AAATAATAATTTAATTACCTGTATTCCTCTCTTGATAATTACAAACATCGTGGTGTGCTTTAAGTCTTTGGACTAACCCTTGAATATCTTTCTTGCACTTTCTACAAATAGCCCTACACCTCAATTTATTTGGATTTGTTGTCTTAATATAGAACTGCCATATTGGGTCCTCTTTTCTTCCACTAATTTTACTTTATTTATATGTTTTCACATCACTTAACTAACCTAACTAGCGAAATGCGTGAAATTGTTGGGCAACGTCAATTTTTGGGTTGAGAAGGAAAAGTCCTGACAGGAATATTCTTGCAAGAAGCACAACAAACGCGATCGTGCACTTTGCAGTACTCGGCACTGTATAGTGAGTGTATAGGACAGAAGGAAAACAAATCGCGACAAGAATTTTCTTGCAACAAGTGCGACAAATGCGTTGTCACAAGTTTTTGAGCCGCAAATTGTATTATAATTTCCAGACTTATACATTAAAACACTTAACAATAGTTTCAAAGAACCAAAATGTTCAAATTTTATATTCAAATTAAAAAAAATCAAACAAAACGTGATTTTTTTTTAAAAATCTATGGTTTTTAATTTTGCCCAACCCTGGTTCTCATGAATAATTGTTCTTGTGATTTACCTGAAGAACTGTTAATATGTAAGATACTTGATACACTGCCAGAAGAATATTTTTCATTCAACTCTAACAGTAGATAATCTTACCAACCAGCTATGTGCCTATGAAAAAGCATTATCTAATAAAACGGAGAATAGAATTGAAGAGACTAAAAATACAGAAAAAAATTCAGACAGACGTAATTTCAGGAAGAAGAAATATAGAGTATGTCACTATTGCAAGAAAGTGGGTCATAAAGTTCGTCAATGTGTCAAGTGGAAAGCCGATGGAAGACCTCCAAAGCATACAGTTAACAATAATAGTAATAAATCTGAAGAGAGAAATGCAAATGTAACACTATTAACCCTTAATGAAGAAATTTTAAATGTAGACTGTGATCAAAACAGTTGGTTTGTAGATAATGGAGCAACTAATCATATCTGCAATAGAAACGATCTTTTCTAGACATTTGAGCACTTTAATAAAACATACACAGTAACAACTGCAAATGGAGTATACATTGAAGCTATCGGCAAAGGTTCAATAATAATAGAAGCTTTTGTATATAGTAAAAAGTATTTGATTGAATTAGCCAATGTGTGGTATGTTCCTGGTATAAAGAAAAATCATTTTTCTGTATTGGCTGCACAAGACAAAAGTCCACATAGTGAATTTCATTCGAGAGTAGAAGAATGTAATTGATGGAGAAAACAAGTTAATAGGCCATAGACATTGATACGGAAGTTTGTACAAACTAGCTATTCAAAATGTTATCCCAGAAAAAACCATGTTGGATGTGAATATGGTTTCGGATAGTAGTTTGTTGCAGTTATACCATGAATGGTTTGGACATCAAAATAAAAGACACGTGAAATCTATCATTGAAAAAGTTTTAGATATAAAAGTTCCATTAGATAGTGAAATATGCGAAGGCTGTATTTACGGAAAATCACATAAATTGAAATTTGGAACTAGAGAACGTGCCAAAGCACCTGGAGAGCTCATTCACTCGGATGTATGTGGACCTTTCAAACCCTCAAGCTCAGGAATCGCTATTTTGTACTTTTCAAGGACGATATTAGTAAATTCAGATATGTCTATTTTATGAAAGAAAAATCTGAAGTTGCAGAAAAACTAAAAATCCTGTTGAATGAATTGAAAATAGCGGGACACGTAATGAAAGAGCTACTTTCAGACAATGGAGGTGAATTTATCAACAGCATTTTTCGATAAATTTTACAAAAGAATGGAATTAAGCATATATTGGTCATGCCATACACACCAGAGCAAAATGGGTGTTGTATATGTTAGCGCACTTGAACCGTCCGTGATCAAAGTGTTGCGCGCAGCTATTACACAACAAAAAATTGCATATCAGCGACAGCCCTTACTGTTTTGACAATTCCACTTGTGACCAATTAAATATACTGATATTTTAGAACAAAAGTTAACTTCCTGTGTCAAACACTTGGAAATCCAAATAGATAGTGAGCTCCAGACATCAAAATGAGAATAATATACTGGTTGTTTGGAAGAAAACTATTAGAGAGCAAAATAACATTGTACAAAGTAGTAATCATTCCAATATGAATCTAGGTATTGAGCTCGAACACAATAAAATTGCAAAGAGCATTAGACAGATGATCCATAGTTTCAGACAATGGAGGTGAATTTACCAGCAGCATTTTTCGATAAATTTTACAAAAGAATGGAATTAAGCATAGATTGGTCATGCTATACACACCAGAGCAAAATGGGTGTTCAGAAAGAGATAATCGAACTATTGTTGAAACTGCTATATCAATCATGTATGCAAGAAACAATTTACCGCAAATTTTATGGGCTGAGATGATAAATACTGCTGCATATATTTTGAATAGAACAGGTATATCTGGTGTAAATGAAAAATCTCCCTATGAAGTTTGGACAGGGAAAATACCTAACATCAAGCAATTGAGAGTTATAGGGTGTACCTGTTACGTACATATTCCCAAACAATGTCGAAAGAAAATGGACAGAAAAGCGGTAAAAGGAGTTTTAAGTGGTTACGATAATGATGATGGATATTGTGTATGTTGTAAAGAAAAACAACAACTCATAAGATTCAGAGATATTATCTTCGAGGAACAACCTTTAACTAGATGGACTGAATTTTCACCCGTTGAAGGTAAGAAAAGTACTGAAACTGAAGATGAAAGGAGTTTAGATAGATATAAAGACGATATTCTACCAGAAAATCAAGAAATAAACGAAGAAGATTTAGAAGATAGATTTGAAGAAGAGCCAAAATTAGTAGAGAATATATTAAAAAAAAACAGAAATAAAATTACCTAAGAAGTTTGAAGATTTTGTAATGGAGGTATATACGACACTTGAAGAACTTAAAGAACCATAGACTTACCAAGAAGTAATTATAAAGACATGTGGCTGGAAGCCATGAATAAAGAAATAGCATCTTTGAAAGAAAATGAAACATGGATTCTACAAGATTTACCACCCAGGAAGAAAGCAATTTCGTGTAAATGAGTTTACAAAATTAAAACTAATCCGGATGGTTCTATAGATAAATTCAAAGCTAGATTGGTAGTCAAGGGATTTTCATAAATATATGGTGAATCCTATGAAGAAACTTTTAGTCCTGTTGCTAAATCTGGAACAATAAGAGCTTTGTTGAGTATAGCTGCTAGTGAGAAAATGAATTTAAGCCAATTTGATGTCTCTACTGCATTTCTTTATGGATATATGGAGGAAGAAGTGTATATGAAACAACCGGAGGGGTATCAAGATGGTACTAGTAAAGTTTGCTGTCTCAAACGTAGCTTGTATGGATTTAAGAAAGCTCCGAGATGCTGGAATAAAAGATTCGTAGATTTTCTTATAAACCAAAATTTTAAGGCAAGTGATGCAGATCCATGCTTGTTTATCAAGAACATGATATGATTCTATTGGCACTTTATGTTGACTATGGACTTTTAGCCACCAGTAATGAAATGCTGGAAAATTAATTTATGAATAATTTGGAAAAAGAGTTTAAAATTACTGCAAAACCAGCTACCTATTTTTTGGGCTTGGAAGTTGACACTAGTAATGTCAGTTCTGTAACAGTGAGTCAGGCAGCTTATACAAGAAGAATCTTGGAATGCAAAATTGTAAGGCTGTGACTACACCAATTATTAAAAGTGACCAATCAGGGAAAGAAACTGGAAAAGTAGAAGAAAGTTTCCCTTATAGGCAAGCAGTTGGAGCTCTAATGTATCTTAAGGTAGGAAGAAGACCAGATATTGCGTATGCAGTAGGAGTTTCTTCAAGAACATTAGAAAATCCATCTCATGATGATTGGATTCGGGTGAAACGTATTTTTAGATATCTCAAAAATACTATTGATATTGGAATTATCTATAGGTCTGGTAACAAATTGAAACATCTTCAAGGGTTTAGTGATGCCGACTATGGAGGAGATCCTACAACCAAAAGATCAACTACAGGTGTTATTTGTAAATATGGTGGAGGTGCAATCTCCTGGCTTAGTCAAAGACAGTCATCAGTAGCACTCTCAACAACAGAAGCAGAAATATTTGCTGCAAGTGAAGGAGCCAGAGAACTGATATGGTTAAAAAGACTTTATCAGGAAATTATAGGTTTAAAAAGTGTTCCTACACTATCAGTTGATAATGAAACTACTATTAAGTTAGCAAAGAACCCAGAATATCACCGAAGAACGAAACATATTGAAATCAGGCATTTATTTGTAAGAGAATTGGTAACTCAAGGATGTATTGATATAGAACAGGTTGCTTCGGAACACCAATTCACAAATATATTGACGAAGTCATTATTCAAGCCAAGAATGGATTATATTTTGAAAAATATTGGACTAGTGAATATCAAAAGTACTTAATGAGGGAAGGTGTTTTAGCTTTTACATTATAGTTACTTTGTTGATATACTCTAAGCCAGCCATGTCAAACTCAAAGTCACTGGTTGGCCAAAAGCATGAAGACCATAGACTAGGTGGGCCGCAAAACCTAATCTTAAAGAAGACAAACTACTGAAAATCTTAACGAAAAAAAGTACTATTATGTTAGAAGTATATTTATTAAATTTCCAATAAAAAGGACATTACAAAAACTTGCAAACATTAACTTCTTTTGCCAGATATTTGACATATTTTGTCTTTAATTAAGTTGTATATTTGTGGCGTGAATTTATAGGCGGAAATAACTTTTAAAACTGCGTCCAAGTGTGCGTCCGTCAATCGCGATCTTGCGGGAGATTTGTTTCCTTTCATCAAAGAAAATAATTGTTCACACTTATAGGTACTTCCAAACATTGACAGGATTTTACAGGCAAGTTTTCTCATTTCTTGGTATTGAAAAGGCAAGTACTTATAAAATTCGAATGTACCAACACTATCAAATTTTTCTTTTAAATGGGTTTGACATTGAATCTCAATCACTTCCATCTGCAAGTGAGGGGGAACTTTATCAATATCGACAGTGAAAAGACCAGTAAATAAAGAAAAATTGTTTTCTTGGGACTCAAAATCCTGAAAACGCTTTTCAAATTCTGACAGAAGGCTTCCTTCCCATTTTCTCTGTATACATTTTGTATGATATTGGGCCACTTGTACTTTCCTGATACGCCTTGCAAGTCGGAAAATGTGACAGATTATCCACCGCTAACTGGTTTTTCCACAGCATCATCTTACACTTGAAAGCTTTAACATGATCATGCATATCTGTTATAACTTGACGTGGTCCTTGCAATTTCGTATTTAAGTCCGACAAGTGTTTTGTGATGTCTACGATAAATGAAAGATCTTGTAAAAAAGGTACGTCTGATAATAAGCTGACATCTTGTTCTTTCACTTCCATGAAAAGGCGTATTTCTTCTTTGAGTTTCCAAAACCGATCGAGAACCATAGAACACGAAAGCCATCGCACTTCTGCATAATAAAGTAAAACAGTGTACTCACTTTCTAAATCACGTAAAAACGCAGAAAACTGTCGCTGATTCAAGCCACGTGACCTTATGAAGTTTATCATTTTTTTCACTGACTTTAAAACGCTTTCTAACTTGATCACTTTTGAGCATAAAACTTCTTGGTGGATTATGCAATGAACATGATGAAAATCTGGTTTGTTACTGCCCGTTTCTCTGATATTTGTTTGTAATATTTTAATGAAGCCATTATTTACTCCAGTCATTGAAGGAGCTCCGTCTGTTGCAACGGAATACAGTTTTGACAAATCTAAATTGTACTTTTGCAGAAGTCCATAAACAGCATTGAAAATATCCTCCCCAGTTGTTGTATCATGCAATGGTACTAATTCCAGTAATTCTTCATAAACATTGATATCTCTATCAACAGCACGAAGAAAAACAGCGAGTTGCGCCACACCACACACATCTGTACTTTCGTCACAGGCAATAGAAAATGCAATGAAAGAGTCTGATTTTGTTTTTATCTGTTCGCTTATATTGGCAGCCAACTCGGTAACTCTTTCAGCGACAGTATTCCGGGACAAGGATATATTTTGAAAAGCCTTCACGCTCCCGGGACTTACAATTTCCGCGGCCTTTACAAGGCATTCTTTTATAAATTCACCTTCAACAAATGGTTTTGAGTGTTTAGCGATCAACTCCGACAGTACGTAGCTCGCTTGAACGGCAGATTCATTTTCTTGCTTTGGACGTGTAAACATAAGCTGTGGATCTTTTAACCGTGATTTTAACTCTTTTAACTTTTCGTTTCTAATCATGCCTGTATACTTGTCAAACTTAGTTTTATGACTGTCATAGTGGCGTTTTATATTATATAATTTTGGGACACCGACTGTACTGTTACAAATCAAGCAAATAATTTTGTCTTTCACTTCACAGCAAAAAAACTCTAATTCCCACTTTTCTTGAAATATACGATGCTCATCTCCAAGTTTCCTCTTACTTCCACTTGGTTTTGAAACAGACATGTTAAAAACTTTATCCGAAATAAATAACAATAAGTACTGTTACATGTTGTAACAATAAGTACGCAACTAAACTCGCAATTCTATCGTAACTGACTCATAACTGACTGAACAACTGAACTCAATCGAGCGGTATTGGCTTATATACGGATTGTGATTTCTCGACAGTTCTTTCCAGAATGTTCAGGTAGCGTCATCTGTGTTCTCGCGCGATAGAACTTTCCGGAACAAGCCAGGCTTTTAGGTTGAGCGCGCATCTTAGTTCATCATCACAGTACTTTATTTTCGGTTTTTAACAGGCTCGCGGGCCGCATTACATGGCTGTTTTCAAAATTGATTCGGGGCCGCAGGAAAATGCTCAGTGGACCGCATGTTTGACATGGCTGCTCTAAGCTCTACTTAGATAGGTGGATTATAAAATAATATAAAAAATGTCAGATTGATATATAATTGATTGATGTCAAAAACGGTTTTTTGATAAAAGCATTTTTCTAAAAGTTATTACAGTTTTGCCTCAGTAAAGTTAATAAACTAAAATAAACAGTCAAGTTCACGGTTAATAACATTAACATCTCCGTAATGAAAGTTTAGGATTATCTTCTACCAAATCCAAAATTAAAACTGTAGAAGCATCATCTTCATCACGTACTAGTTTCTTTTTCTTTAAATTCAGAACAGAACCAGTTTCCAAAAAAAAAATTATACATATACGGGAAATAGTTACTCCTGGAAATTGTTCCGCAATGGGACAGTAGCTTTTTTCCCATAACATTGTATTTTAAATATATTTTTTGTGATAACGTTAACATTTTCACAATTTCATTTAACATTTCACAGTTTGAAGTTATTTTGGACAAATAAATTAGTGTTTGACGTTTTCAAGTCAAAGCCTTGTAGTAACACAATAAATAATAGATATAATGCGATGAAAAAAGGAATTAATTTTTTGGAAGTTAGATATGTAGTATTGAAATTCTAATTACATATTTGGTCATTTGAAATCAAGCAAACTTTTTTTTAGTAAAATCAAAAATATAATTTGTTTTCCTCTTGTAAACTCTATCCAGGGATATAGTGTATATTGAAAACTTATCTATAATCACTCAAAGCTACTTTATTTTCATGTTTAGCTTGGTATTTCCTGACAATCTGTTCATATTCTTGGACTCTTATTACCCTTTCATTGCTTTATCAAGTTGTCCGTTAATCCTATTGTAAGTCAATTTAAAATCTATAAAGAAGGCATATAATCTCGGTCTTATATTCATAACATGTTATTTGTATTTGTTTTGATTTTTTTTTAAAGAAAACACCCAATCATGGTATTTTTCGGTAATTACAATCTGATCATGAAGATCAATAAGCAATTTTTTTAAACCTAACTTAACTAAGATGAAAATTTTTAAATTCTAAGGTCCTACTCATTAGTATACCTTAGTGTCTAATATTTTTAGCAACACTACTGTTAACATGTTTTGTGAGATTCGCACAATACTCTGCTTTTAACTAACATAGTCACTTAAACTATTTCACTAACTCAAATGGTTTGATCCTGTTAAGTCTTCTCACTAGATTGGTATTGTCGAGGAGCTGGATAACCTCAACATTCCTATGTTGTAGTAACCGTTGTTCATGGCTACTGGCGAATTTGGCTATGGTCTGGTCAACAGTTTCTACATTGAGCTCCCTATGGAGATGACCGTTACGGCAGTACCAAGGTACATCAATGATGCTCCTCAATACTTTATTCTGAAAACATATCACTTGAATATTAATTTTACTGGCACAGCCCCAAAGCTGTATACCATATGTCCAGACAGGTTTCAATATTTGTTTGTAGAGAAGCAGTTTGTTGTGTATGGACAATTTGGAGTTTCTTCCTAGCAGCCAATACATCTTTTTATATTTTATACCAAGCTCTTTGCGCTTCTTTTTAACGTGGACTCTCCAGCGAAGTCTAGCGTCGAGTGTCATTCCCAAATACTATACTTTGCAGTGTCAGCATAAGGAATTTGAGCATTGTTGATTTTTACTTGGGTATTTCGTTTTTGTTTGTTGGTAAAGTTAACATGAGCAGATTTGTTTTCGTTTAACTTGATACGCCATCTATTAGTCCAAGTGTTTATCTGGTCTATGGATGCTTGTAATTTTATATTGGCTTCTTCATGGTTTTATCCAACGGCCAAAATGGCAGTATCATTCACAAATGTTGCAATAGTATCGTGTTCAGAAAGATGTAGAGCACACTTTATTTTCTTCTAAGGAGTTTTCGATTATGTTTGTGATTATATGAACTTGGTCGATGGTTGAGTGTTGACGCCATAGGTAGACGTCTTCTTCTAATTGGTGTAATTTTATTAACATCACACTGATTAGTCTACCAATAATGTATACATGAAAAGTACGTCGATGTTGATTTCTGTTTATTTAATCTCATAAAATAAGTTTTGTTTCAATGTTATCTACAAAAAGAGTTTAACTGTCACTGTCAGTCATAATTGAATAATTCTTTTCTTTCAAAAATTTGTAAATGTTCTTTTAACAAGATAAATAGTTATTTGTAAAACAAGTGTCACAATGACTCGTTTTGTAGTACGAGTGAAGTTTGCACAACGAACCGCGAAGCGGTGAGTTGTGCAAATCACGAGTACTATAGAAAGTCATTGTGGTACAAGTTTTACACAATATTTTTTATAATTCGCATTTATTTAATTATTTAAATAAAATAGAATTTCATATACTCCCTGTTTTTAAACTAGGAGGAGTGGTTTGAATTTAAGTTGGCAATTCTGTAGATTCCTAATTGGTCAGATCACAGATGGTTTTATTCAGCACTTCTGACTTTTGACATATTATAACCGAATAATTGTGTAAATTGTAAACAAATTTTCATTTAAGCAAAAAGAGGATGATTATTTGCTTAAAAAAGAGCTTCTTCGTATATGCTCTTGCGATCTATTTATATTATATCATGAACAGAATTATTTCTGTAATACATCTTCACATAGATATCTGGTAATTTATCCCAATAATCGAACGGTTTGTATATGTATATATTGATTCTATACAATATAAAAATGAACAAATCATTGATAAATAAACGTTAGCGTACTTTATTCATTAATATTTTTATATATAAATCATTCTAATTTACCTTTAATATAATAATTTGCTAGCTAGAACAACGCTAGACCATTTTATTTATAATTTGTGTTAAAGTTAAAGTCAAATGTCAAATAAAAATATAACTAAATTCAATAACCAACTGTACACTAAAAATTACTATAACAGTGTTCAAAGAGCTTCATTGTGACACTGTAAACAATGTTTTAATGAAGTCTCTTTTATATGCGAATTATAAAAAAGAAATTATACAATACAAGGAGTTAAAATTAACAAAAGTTGTTTTAATACAGTCCAACAAACGATTCGAAGTTAGAAACAAGTAGAGCATTACCTAATTGAATATTTTCAGGTTTTTGTACAATATGTCTAGAAAATACGTTGATGCTTAACTTATGAGGCGCGAACTGAAGTCCTAGGTTCTGAATGGTGGTAATTAAAGGAATGAATGAGTTCTTTAGTTTCTGTAATCCATGATTGTATTTCTTTTCCTGTGAGTATAAAACAATATCATCTGCATATTGTATTATAGTTATTTCCTCTGTTATCAAGTGTAAACAAGCGGTAAATATATGAAATAATAGGGGAGATAATGTTGATCCCTGAGGCAATCCCAGTGAGGTATGTCGTGGTCCGATTAGGGAGTTATTGTGTCTAATATATACTTTCGTATTTCATAGCGTTTGACATAATAGATTACAGATTTGTTTCGGGAAGTTCAATTCTTTCATATTATCTTTTAGTATTGGGATGTTTACAGTATCGTAAGCATCTTGAAGGTCTAAGAATGTTACAATTAAGTATCCATTTTCTGAGAATGTGTTCTGTATATCTGTGGTAATGTGTGATGACGTGTCAATTGTGCCGAATCCTTTTTTAAATCTATATTGGGTTATGTGTAATATTTGGTTCTGGTTTGTCCACCATTTTTTATTATTCTCTCAAAGGTCTTTCGAACACATGAGAGAAGCGATATTCCTCTGTAAGATTCAGGATCTTTCTCAAGTTTTAGAATTGGAATGATTATCACCTTTTCCAATCTTGTTTGTTACAATTCCCGGTTGACCATATTTCGTTGAATATTTTCAATAAAAACATTTTGGCATTTTTAGGTAAATGTAGCATTATTGCATATTTAATGTCATCTTCTCCAGGTGCCGTATTTTTTGAAATATTGAGAGCATTTTTTTCTAATTCTCCAAATTCCAGGCTCCGCTGGAAAATTTCTGGTGTATCTTCTGCTTGCTTTGCTGTTGTAATTTCCTTGGGATTTAATAGTACCATTGGGGGTGTAATTTTGTCTAAAAACGGCTCTACCCAGTTGTCACTGTGGACATGGTTCTGTTAGTTAGATTTCCTTTCATTTTTTTGCTTAATTCCATATTTGAGTCATGGGCGTATTTTTGTTGAGGTTATTGCAATATGTAATCCAGGATTGTCTTGCCACTTTTCTTAGAATTCTTTTAGTTTTGGCAGCTTCATTTTTTGCAGACAGGAAGTTTTCCAGTGTGCTGGTATTTTTAAATTTTATCATTGATATGATCTGCCCGAACATTACTGAAGTTTTTGAAATTATAATATCTGTCAGGATAAAACAAAGTTTTGGATAAGAGTGCTAGCGAAAATTGTTATTTGTCTAATAAGTACTCTAATTTTTTCTTATTAGAGACTGCTGATCGGCAGTTCCATTGTAAAATACTTATTTCATTTCTTATGTTTGCAAATGGGACGCCGTATTTACATTAAATTGTGTACTAATTATATGCATAAGCTCTTTTTTTGGAACATTTATATTTCTTGATGCCAAAACTTTACAGATAGTTTCTATGACTGCTTCTAATGTTGTTATAATGCTATGATCTGCAATCTGGGTGCTTGATGCTTCACCAATGTTTTTTATGTAATTGGGGTTTACTATTCCTCCAATTTTTGGTAAGGGAAGTCTAGGTTGACATATTATCTCTTTATGTTGTTCTATTATTATGTCTGGACTGTTTGGTCTGTGCCTATTGTTTGCTTGAGATGAGCTTTGGTTCGTGGAAGTTTTGAAGGGATTTTTTGGGAGTGAGAGTTGTGGAGGTATAGTGATAGGATGCAAAGAAGAAGAAAAGAAGAAAAGTAATTTATTTCACATAAAAAAAATATTGTACAAAAAAATTATACAACAGTTATATTGAAACATGTCACAAAGTATAATAAAATGACTTAACTAAAGAACACAAAACACACACACACACATATATATTCATATATATACACATATATAATTGTTTACATCAAAGACCAGACAGCCCTTAAAAATAATGAAAACAGTTCCACAAAAACAAAACAATTTTTGGCAGATTCATAGCAGGTAACAACAGAAAGACAATTTATCAATTAAAAAACTCCTCTATGGTGTAGTAGTTTTTTCCTAGTAAAAACTGCTTTAGTTTATTTTTAAAATTGTAGAAATTACTGTTTTTTATATCCTCTGGGAGGATATTATAAAATTTACATCCTAGATACTCTAGATTCTTTTCAAAAAGTGCAGTATGGTGTCTAGGCACCAATAATTGACTTTTATTTCTTGTTTTATAGTGATGAGAAGCACGCTCGGCCACATAAATCGATCTATTCCTATGAATGAAAGTACATGCTTCCAATATATATACACCAGCCAGGGTCAATATTTTGTATTTTTTAAAAAACTCCCTACAAGAATCTCTTATTCTGAGTTTTGCAATAATTCTTATAGCATACTTTTGAAGAACAAATACCCTTTGCCTGGTAGAACAGGTCCCCCAAATTTGTATGCCATATTTTAGATGGGAGTGAAAATTAGCATGATACACTGTTAAGAGTGTATTTTCACTATAGCAGCTTTTCCTTAATTTGTTACACAAGTTGTCAATATGCGAATGCCAGGTAATGCCATAGTCGATAGTGACACCCAATAATTTAATATTTTCCTTAGATGTAATAGGAAATCCAGTGTTTTCAAACAATTGGCTCTGTCTAAATTGTCCATGATTATTAAACAGCACCGTATTTGTTTTAGTTTTGTTTAATTTTATGTTATTCCTCTCTGACCACATCACAACTTGATCATATGTTCTCTCTGTTGATATTTTCAGAGCATCCTCATTGTCTTCAATAATTACAATATTAATGTCGTCAGCATAACAAGTTGGATATATTCCAGGGACAGCATTTAATGTAGTGAGTAAGTCATTAACAAAAACCAAAAATAAAAATGGACCCAAAATCGATCCCTGGGGAACACCTTGTGAGACTTCTAGTTCCAAACCATGAGTATTATTCACTTGAACAATTTGTTTTCTATTTGATAAGTATGACTCCAACAAATTGAGTGGTATACCTCTTATCCCATATTTAGACAGTTTAAGCAGTAAAAGTTTGTGGTCCACACAGTCAAAAGCGCTTGAAAAATCAATAAATAAACTCATTACATGCTTTTTAATATCAAGAGATCTAACAATTCTATTATGGAACTCTATCAATGCAGTCTCTGTACCTTATTTTGAAGTATAACCATGCTGTGAGGGCGATAATAGCTTAAATTTAGCAAAAAAATTGCATAACTGATTTTTAATATTCAATTCATACACTTTGGAGATAGTAGACAAGATACTAATTGGTCTATAGTTATTAATATCATTAGGATCTCCTTTTTTGTAAATGGGAACTACTCTAGCCAGTTTTAAAGATTCAGGGAAGATTCCCCTCTCAGTTGACAAATTCAATAAGAAACTCAATGGCTTTGTCAATAGAGCGGCACACTTTTTAATTAATTTATTATTTAATCCATCAGTACCAACTGCAATAGTATTTTTTAAAGATACTATTAATTCTAAAACCTCCTCCTCTGAAACAGGAGCCATATAGAAGGTTTTAATATTAGAAGAGATATTTTATTGAAAAATTCTGCATCACAAACTAAACTATCAATAGGGGGTTTAGTAAAATCTATATTGAATTTATTTGCTAAAACAGAATCACTTATTTGGTTACCCTGATCATATAATTTGAGTTGGCTACTTGATTTGTTAGTTTTTTGCAATTCCCTAATTATTTCCCAGGTTTCTTTAGTCTTATTTTCCGAGTTTAAAATTCGATTATCATAGAATTGTTTAGAGGCCTGTTCCAACCTAAGCCTATATGTATTATTTAACACTTTACTAATTTCAATATATCGTCTATCATGCTTAGCAAGAGTAGTATATAATGCCACATTATTTCTTAATTCCAACAAATCAGCACTCAACGTAAAGCCATTAGACTTCTTGTATTTAGTCTTCGGTCCTCGTGTAACTAGCTTTTTTGGAAAGGCAGTTTCAAAACAAGACAATCTCCGCAAATTGATCATAAGCTAAATTGGGACAGATCTGACCAACAACAGTAATCCAATCCTCAGCTCCCAGCAAATCATGAAACTGTTCCATGTTGTCTTCAGAATATGACCGTCTGAAAAATTTAACAGGTAATTTACAGCTTTTTTGAGCTGAATTACCAGTGTGGAAATCAATAAATTGAGCATAGTGATCAGATAAACAAAGGTCAACTACTTTTACACTATACTGATTTGCTGTTCTAATAAATACGAGGGCAATTCAGAAACTAACCTCCGATTGGTCACAGTGCGGGTAGTGGGGGGAGTAGCGCGCCATCTGTGCATTCACACGCTCAGCAGGTCAGTCGGCATCAAGCCGTAGTCGAGTGAACATCGTACCTGCGCTAGTTTAGTTTTTGTGGCAGTTTGAAATGTGTGCTGCAATAGAAAATCGCGCCAAATGTGAAGTGCGTGCTGTTATAAGGTTTTTTACAGCCAAAGGATACTCTGCAGCAGCTATTCATCGTGAGCTTTGTGCCGTGTACGGACCAAAAGTTATGAGTGAAGGAGTTGTCCGTGAATGGGTACGTTTATTTAAAAGTGGACGAGAAAACGTTCATGATGAAGAGAGGAGTGGTAGACCATCCTTGGTGACTGACGAACTCGTTCAGACAGTTGATGCAAAAGTTCGTGAAAATCGACGTTTCACAATGGCGGAGTTGTCTACTGATTTTCCACAGATTTCTAAGACTCTTTTGTACGAGATAGTGACAGCAAGATTGGGTTACCGTAAGTTCTGTGCACGATGGGTGCCCAAAATTCTTAACGACCACCACAAAAGTCAAAGAATGGCCTCTGCATTAGACTTTCTGTCACGTTATGAGGACGAAGGAGAACCATTGTTAAACAGAATCGTGACCGGTGACGAAACCTGAATTAAGTACGTGAACCCTGAGACAAAAGAACAATCAAAGATGTGCGCACATTCAGATTCGCCTACCAAACCAAAAAAAGCCCGGCAAGATTTTTCTGCCAGAAAACTGATGGCAACGGTGTTTTGGGATGCCAAAGGGGTGTTGTTGGTTGAATTCATGGAACGTGGGACGACCATTAATCAAGACGTGTACTGTGAAACACTAAAAACATTACGACGGGCTATACAGAACAAACGCCGTGGTATGCTGACTTCCGGTATCGTTTTTTTGCACGATAACGCCCGTCCTCGCTCTGCTCGCAGAACAACAGCCCTTCTTGAGTCCTTCAAGTGGGACGTTTTCAACCATCCACCTTACAGCCCAGATCTGGCGCCAAGCGATTATCACCTCTTCATGCATATGAAGAAATGGCTCGGGTCCCAGCGGTTTGATGACGACGAAGAGCTCAAAGATGCGGTCACAGGCTGGCTCAAGGCACAAGCGGGTGATTTTTATGCAGAAGGAATTTCAAAGCTTGTGAAGAGATACGATAAGTGCCTCAATCGTTATGGAGACTATGTCGAAAAATAGTGCAAAGATGTAGTTGTAAGATGTATATATTAAAATATTTTTACTTAACTTGGTGTATTTTTTTCAATCAACCGGAGGTTAGTTTCTGAATTGCCCTCGTACATTATCAATGCAAGTTGCAGAGTCTTTTGTAACTCTAGTTGGAGTTCTCACGCATATTTCAAAATTAAAACTATACAATAAGTCTTCCAACAAAGAAAGTTGAGTAGTAGGTTTCATAAAATTTACATTGAAATCTCCTCTAATAATTATATTCCTGTTGTTTTCTGCGCATACATGGGTTAAAATTTCGTTGAAAACTAACATAAAGTCATCAAAATCAAAGGTATCGGATTTAATGAGGGGAAGGATTTTTGACAGAAGACATTTACTATTTGAGATGGTTCAAGTTGACTTTTCTTTGAAACCACATTGGAGTAGGAGTTTTTTGATATTTTTCTATCTGCGTCATGATAGCTTAGATGTGATGTTGCCTCTTTGATTAGTTTTTGTCTACTGAACTCAGGGCATGCTTTTAAGATTGTGGTGAGATGATCACCTGAACAACTTAAACATTTTGGGGCAATATTTAATCTGCCTTTAAATTCGCTTGAATTATTTTCAACATATACTTGATATGGGCCGATGTCAGATTGTTGATATTGAAAAACTTGTTTAGGTTTTTTAGTTTGTAAGCTTGGCTATTTGTTTACTAATGAATCTTTCTCGTTTTTATCATTATCATTTGTTTCACATGATAAGGTTGAAATTGATAATATTTTATTACTTATCTGAATATTTTGTTCTTGTGATGTAAATCCCTTAAATTCAGTTTCAGATGCGTCAAGGAAATCTGGTTTACGGGGGGTTGACCCTCGCAATTAGCACTAATTTGAAACTAATTTTTTGGGTATTTATCACAAACTAATGTTTTTCTACTTCTTTAACAAACCAAATAACTAGTTTATTCAAATTGTTTAATCGATCACACGTCTATTTACAACGAAGGAATTGATCTAACTGGACTTTTTAGTTATATGCCTTTATTATTTTTTGATAGATTTTATTTTTTCTATCTTTTCCATATTTTTTAAACTCGTACTTATTTACTTTCAATAAAAATTGTCCCATACTGATCAACGAAAAATTCCTGGAATCAGAAGCTTATGAAGAATACACAGTTAATAACTTAGGAAAAAGAAATTATTATAAAATAAATACTAGAAGCACAATACCAAGTGGCGTAATTACCTAAATTATTTACAGAAAAGTTATTGTGTAGCAGACTCGAGTATCTTACTAGATGATAGTGACAAACACAAAAATTAAAAACGCCAAATTTGTCTAATGAATTTTATAATAATTTACGAATCAAGTTCATAGATACACACAATCCATAAAGTAATTGTATTGTAATCAGTTGATAATAATCATACCCTTAAATTTGTCAAACAATATTCTAACTAAAATTGTATTTTTTTATAGCGCCATGAAACTGCCTGATTCCGAACAATTAGCCTCTAGTGAATATTGGGTGATAGTAGATCAGTGGAAACAGGAATGGGAGAGAGGTGTACAGGTACCTGTAAATCCTGATAGTCTGCCAGAACCATTGGTCACCATAAAACCCAGCTCAGCTTGTTCTTCTTCGTTTAGACCACATACTGATTTTAAATTGTAAGTATATTAATTATGCAGTATTTTGCAATTCACACAAAACTGCCGCGCTAACTCAAATGTCACATATTCATAGTTTTGAGAAAATAGCGCCTAAAGATATTGATAACTTTGATGTTTTTTTAGGAATACAGGTTCATTTTCCTTATAGTTTTGGCAATTAAACAGTTTTCTTTTATGTGGTAAAATGACTTATTCTGAAATATGTCAAGATCAGGAAATAATTGTGACATACGGCATCTAATAAATTACTAGTGCGATATACCATTTGTTACAAATGGCAGAACAGTGTATGACTCTGTGCTATCCGTTACATGAATTTAAAGTGAATACCAAAAATACAATAAGAAAAACAATTATAATTATTATGCAGGGGAAGAATTTTCGAAAATTTAAATGCGCCTGGGAAAACTCGGTAGTAAACATCAGGTTTATAAGGGTGGTCAAAGGGTTAACTAGAAAATCCGATGTTTCTTTAATGATAAGGCAATTGAGGTTATTTGTACCTGAACAGTTTGAATTGTTTAAATATCGAATTGTGGCTAATATTTCATCTTCAGAAACAGGAGACAGAAAGAACGAACTACAAAGTTTTTGGAAAATTTCTAAAATTTAACAAATCTTGTTTACAAACTTTATAATATTATCAGCAATATCTGTAAAAAAAACATTAAAAGAATCAGGACTTACGTCAAATTTTGGACAACTTGTTTTAATTTTATTTCAAGCTTTGGATTTATTTTCTGCCATAAAAATGTACTCATCATAAGCATTTTTTTTAGTATTTTTTAAATGTTGATTATACTCTTTTTTAAATTTTTTGAAAATCAGAACATCATCTGGATCCTTAGTAACTTCAGAGATTGTCTGGAGAGCAAACAAAGAATTTCATGTAGTTTTTAAGTATTCACTAAACCAGTTTACAAGCGATTTATCTGAATTTTCTGGATGACATTTTAATGGAAAACACTTTAAAATTAGATTGCTATAGGTATTCATTAAGAAGGTACCCAAGAAATTAACATCTTTATTAATGTCAAAACATCTCCAATTTATATTAGTTAGTTCTCGCTTCAGTTGACATAACCCCTTTTTGGAAATCACCCTTTTAGTTACTTTATCTTTGGAACTTTTGTCTATTGAGGATTTATTAAGTAACATGAATTGACCTCGACGGTCTGACATACAAGGATCGAAGACTCCACAATCAGCAATCTCTTCATTATGTAACATATGTTCTCCCCCGGCTTGAGACTCTTCCTCAGGTTGTGGTATTCGACTCCAGTTAATGTATCTTTATAGCAATCACTGGGATGGGGTGAACAATCTATATTAAATTGGACGCCACCAGCTTTTTAAGCAATACTTAAATTAAACAAAATACTAAAAAGGTTAAAAGCTGGAAAACCTTATATTTACTTTAACTTAACAAACGAAATACTAAAAATATTTTAACGCGATGGTCCAAGTTAATATAAATTGCTGAAAATCAAATATCAAATGTTCAGCAAATTATATTTATTAATGACTCAATAGATAATTCACATTAACTGCATATCCAAAATACAAGACGAATATGAACGTCGTTATACAATAAAAATCTCCAATTCTAGATTTCCATGAATTGAATATAAGACAAAGGACTTATCTTTGGAGAGGTTCTGGAATTATTCAGCTCTCAGCTAGGTCCTAGTCGATGGAGATATGGTCTTCAATCCATCCCGGCCGGTTTTCTGTTGTCTTCTATGGGTGGTGTTTTCATAGGGCCTACCCAGGGGCTGCAGAGCTGAGGAAAGAAAATAGAGTAAAAATCAAGGAAAAATTCTGGGAAGGAAGGAATAAATAGAACAGATAGGAAGCTTATGCTTCAACACATAAAAAACTGAATCTAGTTTTTAAAATAAAACTAACAGAAGTCTGTTCTATCATATTCGCTTTGTTCCCTAAATAAACAGAAAATGCGGATTTATAAAAAAGCTAAAAAAATAATGAAAAGATATTATTAAAAATTTGCTTCAAAAAGAATATAAAATGTTTCTTTTTTACAATAAAAAAGAATTAAACATACAAAATTCATCAAACGCCAGCCGATATTATAATTTTAAATCAAACAGTAAAAACATCGGGAAAAATATTTCAAAAATCTAATTCACCAGCAAATATGTGAAACCACAACGATGTAGGTAACTAACTCATTAATTTTACTGATAGGAAGAGACTTTTCCAATGTACGATATCGTTTAAATACACGAATTTTGTTAAAGAAACAAGTTTTTTAATTTCGAAACATTAGTACGACGAAATTAAAATACCATAGTCCGATAGAAATCGTAACAGGCGATCGGCTTGTTACAATTACTCAAATTTGTGATAATATTGTCAATGCAAGATGCTGACTTTGCAGACACCCTTGTATAGTCTTTGATAGTAAAATATAAGCCAAAAGATGAAAATATATCCTAAAGATTTTTTAATGCTGTTGAATTTATTTAAAAATCTATATTAAAGTCCCCTAAAATGACAATTTTTGTATTTGGTTTCAAGATATTAATCAGGAGGCTCTCAAAATTGAGGAAAAACGTGTCAATATCGCCATTACCTGATCTGTAAATTACTAAGATGATCAATTTGTTATTCAGCAGTTCTATTGCACAAAATTCAGAATTTTGTTCAATGTTGTATATTTTTATGTTTAAAGGTTTGAATTTAAAATGTTGCTTAATAAATATTGCTGTACCACCATTCTTAATTTTCTCCCTACAAAAAAAGTTAGCCAGAACATAGCCCTGCAAGTTGATAGTAAGAAGATTGCCCTCACTTAATCAGTGCTCTGAAATACAAAATATATCAAAATAATAAGAAGGCTAAAAATAGGTTAAGCACTTCAACCTTGTTTGACAAACATTAGATATTTAGATGGAACGTACTCACTGCCCCTAACTCATGTAATTTCTTATTGTTTAAATAATTTTGTAAATAAGGTTCTACTTCTTCTTTCTCAATTACAAATCCGTTATTCTCTCCCTCAGTAGACAGGGTTGCAACCTGTGACGCCTCTTAAAGATCCCTCAAAGTGAAAGGGTCGAATATTTATTTTTTCAGGCCAATTATCAGGATATAATAACTCGTCCATGCTCAGATCTGCACTTCCGACTTTAAAACACTTTTTTTTGAACTTTGACTTAAGACCAAAACGCAAAACTCTTCTGTCTAAGAATTGTCCAGTAACATATTGTTTTACATTTTCAAGAGATGTAGATTCATTTAAGCCACCAATCCTGATCCAATTATGAAGAGGTGCTGCTACTAGTAGATTGGCTTACAACGACCATACGATTTGGAGGTATTGTTTGATGGGTGTTGATTTTTTTATTTTGTTTGGAAGATACTGCTCTCCAGTTACTGGTAGGGTAGGTAGGTGAAGGTGTTTCCTTATTACTCGGCTTAAAAACATTTTCCATAGCATTTAACTGAATCTGCCCCAGATCCGAACTCCCAGGACTTTGGTGTGCATCTGGCAACACCAGTCTCTGCTCTTCCGAATTTATCAGAGTTATTGATACAGCTGGCAACATTGGATGGTGATAATTCTGGTCTAGTATGGGTTTGATAGTTTCTGTCTGTTGTTTATTGTTTTTTTTTGTTATCATTGATACTAGCTTTTGTTTGACTTTGATTTACTTTTTCTTCTAACAAGTGAATGTTTTGTTTTAAGATTGTTGTTTTCAATAACTAATAAATATTTAGCATCTTTTTCTGTTAATAATTCTTTTAATAAAATCTCTGAAGTTGTTATCTCATTAGTTCCTTTATCGATTATTGTCAGTATTGTAGATTTATTTCCACAGTTTACAAAGACTATATTCTTTGTTGTTTTTGTTTGGTAACACTTGAAATATTTTTCTGCAAAAGTTTCTTCAACTATTTGCGAGAGCACACATTTTTGCCGTTCTTCACTTTCCGCCATCTTTCTATTTTGAATGATATTACAAATATTAAAGCTTATATATTATTATCCGTATGGGATATTCTGGATATCTTTTCCTCATTTAAGATCAGTATAACTGTGCAATGGTATAGAAAACCAGGAAAACTATATCTGCTGATCTTTACAATCACATCAGAGGGATTTTATAAATATTTTTTTACAGGCACAAAACGAAGTATACTCGCATCACAAAAGATGAACATTTTAATGTGGACGAACACGTCTTATCGCAAGCGCCTGCCAAAGCGGAAGCTGCATGTTCTTATGATTTAGATGAATGTGATGTAGCTTGGCTCAAAATCTTAAACGCGGAACGAGCCGCGTCAGGCTTAGGGCCTGTCTACGAAGAAGAATTGGAAAGGGTGATGGAGAGGCTAGAGTTATGCTGTTGGGAAAAAATTCAATCGATACTCAGGAATGAAGAGGGTTTAGGTAAGTTGCTGGATTTTATTTACAAAAAGGTATTATACTATTACTTTTTTTACTTATATTGAGTTCTTAGATTTAAAGGAGCTACTTGAAATTTTTACATGTGCAATTTTTATAACTCCTAGAAAAATTTGTAAAAATCTGCCTAGTTAGGAAATAAAGTGTTTGGTTTAATGAACTAGGGGATGCCATGTAGAGAGAGTTTCACTTCAGCGAGTGATATCTTTCAACAATATAAATATTGAATCTACAGTATACTCTACATATGAAAATTAAAAGACCAAACTTATTTGACATCTGTAATTAGACAGTCAGCAGTAAACTTCATTAACTTCACTCATGTTAAGCTGGTTAATCAACTTGATGGCTTCATTGATGGACTCCATATTAATGAGTTATGTAATGATCTTGTTGGAAGTCTAGCAAGTCACATCGACAATAACTCCCATGACTATTTTGAAACCTCTAAAAAATTGCATTGTTAAAACTGCTGGCGGTGCCCCACATTTGGATATAGTACATCCACACATGTTTGATATTGCATCATTTTGTGTATTTACCACTAAAAAGTCAGTACATTTACCTTAGCTGTGAATATATGTTTTTTCAAGGTATTTAGAATCTTCTACTTTGAGAAAGTTGACAAATGTTAATGCTTACTGGAGCACATATTTCTCTGTGCTGTCTGGATGTGGAAGGACTTTGTTTCATTAACTTTTATTCCTAAAGTTTTTAATGTCGATTTGATTAAGTTGCTTTGTAAATTCTTTGATACTGACGTTTGATTTATATGGGTTGTTAATAGGGCAATGTCATCGGCATATATTGCCACCATTATGGATATTGGTTGCAAATAAGTTGATATCGGTTCAGGTACACTTCCTTGGGGAATGATTTAATGAATGGGATATATTACCGCGTGTCCCAATAAGAATGGCTCTTGGCCATATCTCGGGAACCGTTTATAGTACAGCTGCAGGAAAAAATATTTATAACAAAAGTGACCTCGAGAAAAACCTGGAAATTATTTACAGAGTTGTAGGTCCACCGCCAGAGGGCGTAATTAAATACCAAAAATTATAAAATGAATAATTTACAAATTTTGCCTAATTAAGATGCATTTAAACTATGATTATCGTATTCTTCAAGAAATTCAGCGTATATTTGATTTTACAAGTTTTAGTCTATCTCTTCAAATAAGAGGTGGGGGGACGCGGGAACTTTATTATGAAAAAACGCCTGTAATTCCAGTTCTACTTAACCTATTTATGCAAACTTAGTCTTTTTGAAGAGAGCTCCTTTCTACCAATGTAAGAGTTATAATTTCGAAACAACGTAATGAGTAACGTATACGCTAGAAGGCGCTATTTTTTTTTAAATCTAGCTATCCTTAATGTTGAATGGAAGCATGCAGTTTTAATTAAGGAATATAAAAGTAGACCAAATTAGCAACAGAATAGCGAAAACTGCATGTCGATATCTTTTTCGTATTACGAAGTATCCTAAGAAATGTGTAAATTTTAAGCATTTTCCTTTAAACATAAATTACTCCGGTTTGACTGAACGGATTTTAACATTTTTTGACTCCTCAAAATTGTCTTTCCTTGTTCTATTAATAATAGTTCCAATTATTATGTCAATATTACTTATGCTGTCACCGGGAAACTGCGTTTTGGAAGTTAAAATGGAAATATATAAAAACAAGTAATAGGCCATGAAAAAACAAAACAAAAAGATATGTCTTGTGTCAAATTAATAAACCTAGTAATTTGTTCATTTACGTGTCATTGCGATTTGTGTGCATTAAATTCGATATAAAATTTATTTAAAAGTTATATCTAAGATGATTCTTACAAACGAAGAAGCATTTGATATGACAGGCATTTACTTTGAATGTATGAGAAATGCAACTGTTGCGGCTAGGGTATATGCCATACAATATCCCCAAAGACGTTATCCCAGTAGCAGAGTTTTTCGTCGACTCATACACCGTTTAAGAACGACTGGAAATGTAAATCTTCCTGTATTTAGAAGACGCGGCAGAGGTCGTTCAGAGGAAAACACAATAAATGTTTTGGTATATGTGCAATTTAATCCGCATTTAAGCATTAGAGCAATAAGTAGAGACTTGGGAATAAACAGAACCACCGTTCAACATATTTAGACAGGACACAGGTAAATTATGATGTAAAAAGATATGTTTCTTAAACAAAATATACCCGCGTAATATTATTCGTGAGCATGGTTATATGTTAACATAATAATTTATTTATCATTCCGGAAAGATATTTAATAGGCCATTATATTTCTTTTAGATTTCATCCATATCATATAGTACTGCATCAACAATTGGTTGATCATGATTATGACAGAAGATTGGATTATTGCAACTGGTTTCTACATATGGTATATGACGACCCTCAATTACTGTCACTATTTTGTGGTCAGACGAAGCTACATTTAGTAGTGATGGTACGGTTAACCGGCATAGTATGCACTATTGGTCACATAATAATCCACGCTGGATGGAAGAAGTTCAGTATCAGGGGCGATGGTCGGTGAATGTATGGTATGGTATTGTAGATGGTCAGATAATTGAGATAATTGGACCTTTTATTTTTGACAACGCAATTAACCTTTTATTTTTGACAACGCAATTAACGGGGAACGCTACCTAAATTTTGTAAGGGATGAATTACCACTTCTAAAAGATATATCACTAGCAACTCGTAGGTCTATGTTGTTTCAGCACGATGGGTGTCTGGCGCAATTCTCCAGAGAAGTTAGAGAATTTTTAGATAATGCTTACCCTGATAGGTGGATAGGACGTGGAGGCCTATTTTTTTGGCCAGCCAGGTCACCAGACTTAACCGTCTTAGATTTCTATCTCTGGGGCCGGATTAAAGACCTTGTTTGTGCAAATAGACCCACTACTAGAGTTAACATGATCGAAAGAATACGAAACGCCATTCAGAGTAGTTCGAGAGCAGAAATAAAGACTGCTGTTCAATCTACTCTTCAAAGAATAAACGCTTGTATCGAAAATGATGGGCGACAATTTGAACATTTAGGTCGTCACTAGCGAGGTACCTTAAAGGTCTATTTATAAACTTGCAGTTGCCGTCGCCGTTACCGTTCCCATTCCCGTTGCTGTTTGACGTTGCAGTTGCCGTTGTTAGTGTCAATTTATAAACCTGACGTTTGATGTTCGCCGCCGTTGTGTTCAGGGTAGATAATCTTTATCTTTATTACCTCTTTCTACTTCCACAATGATTTCTTGAGTCATTATTGTCATCAATATCGAAATTCATTCTTCACAAATCATCAAATCAATAAAAATAAATCTTAATCAACGTAAATCAGCTACCCAGGTTAGGTGTGTGTGTGTGTGTGTGTGTGTGTGTGTGTGTGTGTGTGTGTGTGTGTGTGTGTGTGTGTGTGTGTGTGTGTGTGTGTGTGTGTGTGTGTGTGTGTGTGTGTGTGTGTGTGTGTGTGTGTGTGTGTGTGTGTGTGTGTGTGTGTGTGTGTGTGTGTGTGTGTGTGTGTGTGTGTGTGTGTGTGTGTGTGTGTGTGTGTGTGTGTGTGTGTGTGTGTGTGTGTGTGTGTGTGTGTGTGTGTGTGTGTGTGTGTGTGTGTGTGTGTGTGTGTGTGTGTGTGTGTGTGTGTGTGTGTGTGTGTGTGTGTGTGTGTGTGTGTGTGTGTGTGTGTGTGTGTGTGTGTGTGTGTGTGTGTGTGTGTGTGTGTGTGTGTGTGTGTGTGTGTGTGTGTGTGTGTGTGTGTGTGTGTGTGTGTGTGTGTGTGTGTGTGTGTGTGTGTGTGTGTGTGTGTGTGTGTGTGTGTGTGTGTGTGTGTGTGTGTGTGTGTGTGTGTGTGTGTGTGTGTGTGTGTGTGTGTGTGTGTGTGTGTGTGTGTGTGTGTGTGTGTGTGTGTGTGTGTGTGTGTGTGTGTGTGTGTGTGTGTGTGTGTGTGTGTGTGTGTGTGTGTGTGTGTGTGTGTGTGTGTGTGTGTGTGTGTGTGTGTGTGTGTGTGTGTGTGTGTGTGTGTGTGTGTGTGTGTGTGTGTGTGTGTGTGTGTGTGTGTGTGTGTGTGTGTGTGTGTGTGTGTGTGTGTGTGTGTGTGTGTGTGTGTGTGTGTGTGTGTGTGTGTGTGTGTGTGTGTGTGTGTGTGTGTGTGTGTGTGTGTGTGTGTGTGTGTGTGTGTGTGTGTGTGTGTGTGTGTGTGTGTGTGTGTGTGTGTGTGTGTGTGTGTGTGTGTGTGTGTGTGTGTGTGTGTGTGTGTGTGTGTGTGTGTGTGTGTGTGTGTGTGTGTGTGTGTGTGTGTGTGTGTGTGTGTGTGTGTGTGTGTGTGTGTGTGTGTGTGTGTGTGTGTGTGTGTGTGTGTGTGTGTGTGTGTGTGTGTGTGTGTGTGTGTGTGTGTGTGTGTGTGTGTGTGTGTGTGTGTGTGTGTGTGTGTGTGTGTGTGTGTGTGTGTGTGTGTGTGTGTGTGTGTGTGTGTGTGTGTGTGTGTGTGTGTGTGTGTGTGTGTGTGTGTGTGTGTGTGTGTGTGTGTGTGTGTGTGTGTGTGTGTGTGTGTGTGTGTGTGTGTGTGTGTGTGTGTGTGTGTGTGTGTGTGTGTGTGTGTGTGTGTGTGTGTGTGTGTGTGTGTGTGTGTGTGTGTGTGTGTGTGTGTGTGTGTGTGTGTGTGTGTGTGTGTGTGTGTGTGTGTGTGTGTGTGTGTGTGTGTGTGTGTGTGTGTGTGTGTGTGTGTGTGTGTGTGTGTGTGTGTGTGTGTGTGTGTGTGTGTGTGTGTGTGTGTGTGTGTGTGTGTGTGTGTGTGTGTGTGTGTGTGTGTGTGTGTGTGTGTGTGTGTGTGTGTGTGTGTGTGTGTGTGTGTGTGTGTGTGTGTGTGTGTGTGTGTGTGTGTGTGTGTGTGTGTGTGTGTGTGTGTGTGTGTGTGTGTGTGTGTGTGTGTGTGTGTGTGTGTGTGTGTGTGTGTGTGTGTGTGTGTGTGTGTGTGTGTGAGGTTACAATGGCTTCGGAAGAGGTTCCATTCGCCAGATTTAATTTGTATTGCAAAAATTGATTGATTGTCATCACTCTGCCTTCACATTATATTTAATACCAAATATCTTTAACTAGTTTAATCGTTTTTTATTATTTTTTTATATATTTTTTCTCTTCTGTTTATACATATATATATTTTTTTTATTCTTTGTTTTTTTTTATATATTTTTTTAATTCATTTGGGGAATGCAGAGGGAGACTTAAATTTGCTCTGGGGTATGTCAGAGCTGGACAATACAGTGGGTGTACCGCGTATAAATTAGGGGTGCAACATAGGTTGGACACAAAGGATCTTAGATATTAATTTCTAGTCTAACAATATGTGTATATAAAATTCTATAAATATGTACATTATTTAAACTAATTAGTTGATTTAAATTAAGTGGGTGCTGGATCAATACAGGTGAATTCTCTAGATCTTGATACAATAAATCAATTTTGTTTTGAATATTTTTACAATTTAAAATTACATGTTCCAGGTTGCCTACTTCGCCACATGCACAATACGGTGATTCGTTTAATTTGATTTTATATAAATATGCCGGGACAAGTGCGTGGTTAAATCTCATCCTACATTGGTTGAGACAAATCTTTTGGTATTAGCTGTTGCTGTAAACCAAGGTTTAGATGGAATATCAGTTTGTATATTTTTATATGCTTGACCAGTTTCTTTTCTTTTTAAATTGTTCTTTCCAGATTTGTTTTGTTTCGATTTCCAGTAAGGATGATATATCAGTGTGAATGCACTTATATGGAGCAATATCCTCTTTGTAGATTCCTTGTTTGGCTGCTTCATCAGCTTTTTCATTTTCCTTAATCCCGCAGTGGACTTTAATCCATATAAATTGTATTTTGACATCCAGTTCTTCCATTTTTTGATATTCTAGTAAGATATTAGTCAGGATATAGTGTGATTTTTTTTAATAATAGATGTTTTTGATGGATTCTATCGAGCTTTTACTGTCCGAAGCTATAACATATTGATTAGTATCCCTTTCCGTAGCTTTATTGCTTCCAGGATTGCAACTAGTTCTGCTGAAAAAATTGAGAAGTAGTCATTTAGCCTTAAGGATAAAGTATAGTTCTTTTTTGGATCAAAAACTGCACATGCTACTTTGTTTTCCATTTTGGATGCATCAGTGAAGATGATATTGTGTTTTGGAAAATATTTTACGACATCATGTTTAAATATTATTTGCCTCAAATTTATCGGTGTTAAGGAATAGTCCTGAAGGAATCGGCACTGTATATGGTTATTTGTGTTGTATATATCCCTGGAATAAATAGGATCTAAATTTGCACAATAAATATCTTGTTTAAATTTTTGGATTCTTGAATAGGCTTGGACGTTTGTAAAACTTTTCTTGTTACTATAGTAGTTGTGTGAAAGATCCAGAATATACAGGGAGTAGATATTATTTACGAGGTCACTATTTTTGGTTATTAATTTTGCTAAAAATCTGCCAGCTAATATTTGCCTACGGAAACTTATTGAAACTTCACCAGCTTCAGCATATAAGCAATCAATTGGGGTACTTCTTAGAGCTCCTAAACAAAGTCTAATACATTTATGGATTATAACGTCTATCTTCTTTAAATGGCACTCTGTCGCTTGGTCATAAAAAAAACATCCAAAATCTAAAATAGATCTTATATAAGACTTGTAAAGAAGCAACGCTATATTTGGGTCTGATCCCCACTTGGTACCACATATCGACCTAAGTATATGTATTCCTCTTTCGCATTTTTTTATGATATAATTTATATGTGTTTTCCACAATAATTTTTGATCTAGCCATATACCCAAGTACTTGATAGATGTGTTAATAACATATTTAATATTATGTTAAACCCACTAAACTCGATTCTTGCCAAACGACCAGGCTTTTGATTGGTTAACATGCGAACGGCACGAACAGCGAACTGCAAAACTTAAAACTTCGTTATGCCTGAACGTTAGGGAACGTCACGCTCAATGGCGAACGGTAACAGCAACGGAGAATATAAATGCGCAAATGTGAAAGTAGCTTTTTAACTTTCAACGGTAACGGCAGCTGCAAGTTTATAAATCGGCCTTAAGTTATATTTCCATTTTAACTTCCATAACGCAGTTTCCCGGTGACAGCATAAGTAATATTGACATAATAATTGGAACTATTATTAATAGAACAAGGAAAGACAATTTTGAGGAGTCAAAAAATGTTAAAATCCGTTCAGTCAAACCGGAGTAATTTATGTTTAAAGGAAAATGCTTAACATTTACACATTTCTTAGGATATCTCATAATACGAAAAAGATATCGACATGCGGTTTTCGCTATTCTGTTGCTAATTTGGTCTACTTTTATATTCCCAAATTAAAACTGCATGTTTCCATTCAACATTTTTCAAGGATAGCTAGATTTAAAAAAAATAGCGCCCTCTAGTGTATACGTTACTCATTACGTTGTTTCGAAATTATAACTCTTACATTGGTAGAAAGGAGCTCTCTTCAAAAAGACTAAGTTTGCATAGATAGGTTAAGTAGAACTGGAATTACAGGCGTTTTTTCATAATAAAGTTCCCGCTTCCCCCCACCTCTTATTTGAAGAGATAGACTAAAACTTGTACAATCAAATATACGCTGAATTTCTTGAAGAATACGATAATCATAGTTTAAATGCATCTTAATTAGACAAAATTTGTAAATTATTCATTTTATAATTTTTGGTATTTAATTACGCCCTCTGGCGGTGGACCTACAACTCTGTAAATAATTTCCAGGTTTTTCTCGAGGTCACTTTTGTTATAAATTTTTTTTCCCGAAGCTGTACTATAAACGGTTCCCGAGATATGGCCGAGAGCCATTCTTATTGGGACACCCGGTATATATAAGTGCCCTACTTCACAATGTCTATCTGTTAACATTTTGACTATGAGTGCTCTCACTGCAGCAGCGGTCAGCGCTGTCAATTATGTTCGGTTCCTGCAGCATATAGACTCGAAACTATATTTGTTTCTCGCAGTTAACTCTGCATGGTGTATTATGTTTACTTGTTTTAAGCAATGGAATAAATAATAAACTATAATAAAAAATATTATATTCAAAATACTAAAATACAAATTTTGAAAGATAATAACAAATATTTTATTAACTTGAACTAATTAACATTTTTAAATAAAATATTTGGTTTACATAAACTAAAAAAAAACATTCCTATTGCTTTTCTCTTAGGAAACTTTATTATAAAAAAATTATGTATGTTTCATAAACTAAAATCGTATAAGAAATTAGCAAATATTACAGATATACGTTCCTTAAAAATTATCTATTATGGACTTGTAAATTATATTCTAGGGTATGGTTGTCTCGGGTGGGGTGGTGTTTTTGATACTACTCTAAAGCCGCTGGATATTCTTCATAGAAAAATAATTAAAATCATGTATAAAAAACCATTCGATTTTCCTACAAAAGATTTGTTTCAAATTAGTTTGTTCTTAAATATTAGACAGATATATGTAAAGACACTTTTAATGAATTGGTATATGAAAAAAATTTACACTAATGCATTACCTCATAATTATTTCACAAGAAATTTTAGTAACGATAATGCCTATTCTTTTAGTACAAAGTTTAGATTGGGGGGGAGATACTTTTTACATTACATTCATGTATTTATAAATTTTATCGATAATAACATTAGAAATTTAGAACGTGTTAATGTTTCTAAGAAACATTCTGTTGAATGAATTAAACTTAACTATGACCAAATTAATAACATCTTTTCTCATTAATCAGGAAAAAACTTATTCTCACCTTGCATTGCTTTTTTGGACCGGTGCCGTTAGGGGGAATCATAGATTCATAAATTTATGAAAATTTCTAAAATATTAAGAAAGTTTAATACATGTTTTGGTTTTGTTTTGTAATAGTGTAGCATTATATATTACATATGTAAGTCATTAATTTTGTTATCTTTTGAGCCGCACACAAGAATTTTCTTCTGTGGCAATAGAAAATGTATTTTTTGGAGGTTTATTTTGGTACTTAATAAAAAAAAATTCAATTTCAATTACAGTGTGATATCTCTCGAAGCAACCGATTACACAAAGATATACACCGCAAGGTTCACATTTCTACACTGTTTCCTTTCGAATTTTGTGTTTGGCACAAACAATGCAGCTTCTTGGTATTCGTTTCTTTTTTTGAGGACATACTTCGGCTATTGATGGAAAATGTCTATCTACAATTCGTAAATGGTTATGCCCCTCCTCAGGTCTCCGGCTAGTTAGCCTAGGTTTAAGTACACAATATTTTTCAAATATTTGCTTGATTAACTTCCTTTGAAAGTCCTATAATGGGATATGTTCTGCTGTAATAATTAAATATGTGCTATGGCAATTCAGAACCACTAGATCTAAAGCATGAAAAAATATTTTCTTATACCACTTACTGCATTTTGGTACTGACTCTGTAGAACTTAACACCATATCTGATTTATCGATAGCGCCCATATTCTTATTGTAGTCAACAATACATTCAGGCTTCTGTACTGTCCCCCCTCAACTGTTTTTTGTTTCTCTTTTACTAGCACCATGAGAAGATGTCAATATTGTATCTTCTCCTTTATCCTGCCATTGCAAAGTCAGCAGTATCTCAGTTGCAAAAGATTGTATTTCACCAGCTAACATTGTTTTCTTGAAAGTTGGCATATGCGGCCTATTGAAACTAATTTATTAACTTTCATACAGCATGTTGCTGAAATTGTGGATTCTGGTGGACAGGTGGATGTTGTATACACAGACTTTTCTAAAGCTTTCGATAGAATGGATCTTGGTATTTTACTTGAAAAATTAAACCAGTTTCGATTTTCCCTGAGAATGATAAAGTTGTGTAGATCTTACATTCGTCATAGGCATCAATTTGTTTATTTCAACAGTTTCCAAAGCATAAATTACATATCAAATTCAGGTGTGCTGCAAGGTTCCAACTTGGGACCATTGTTATTCTCGTTATTTATAAATGTTTTGGCACAAACTAATAACCTGTTTTATGCAAATAATTTAAAGATTTACTTATCAATATCTGACTTGCGTGACTGCGAGAGGCTGCAAAATGATATAGATGATGTTTGTAATTGGTGTGTTTGCAACAATACATTGGTTAATGAGCTTAATCTAGGGATTATGTTAGCGTTATTTAACGTGGTGCCTAACTTATCCGCCTAATAGTATGGCGAAAAGAGCATCTTAACTTTTATTCTAATTATGGTCCTCTTGTAAAATTCGTATTCCGCATTGGTGTGGTTGGCCGTCCTCTAGCGTTGCTGGCTCTTCCATTTCGATTCCGAATTTTGTCTGCCTCTGGCTACATCTGGGGATACATCTTGCCCATGTATTCTCCATGTGTGGAGTAGCTTCAGACCCATGTATCCCGTGAAGACTCTGACAGCTGTCAGTACCAGCCAAAACTGGATGTTCTCGTACCTTTCTGATCTCGATTCTGCCTTTGCTATTGGTGGTACCGCCATGAACGTGAACAAGTTGCCCATTATGTTTCCTAGAAAGAAGATAGTATCCACATGGTGACCACCGATGTAATTTGTGGAGCAGGAGGAAACTTCTTTTATATTACTCGCAATTGCATATTTTTCTCTGTATTCCTTGTGGTCGCTCCATTTGTCATCGTACACTAAGGGTATTATTGCCTCGTATGTTACATCTGGTAATGCTCTCCAATCGGCGCCTGCCGTTGCTTCCACTACGTTACCAGTGACCACTGGCTGTAGTAGTATGATTATCCTTAATAACCCACACAGAAAATATGAATTAGTTACATTTCAAATATCCAAAATCAATCAATATATGAAGTTTTTTACGCGTAAATATTTAAGCCCTTATGTTAAATAGATCCTACTATAACGGGACCATCCCGCACAATTTATTTGAGTCAACCTAACAAGGTGAAAAGTAAGAAAAACAAGAGAAAAAGAATTAAGAATACGTATTTTTTCTTGATTATTCCACCTCCTGAGGTACCACTTCTGGCGACCAGGGGTCATTGTATGGTAGTATGCGGCTTACATGGACCACCTCTTTTTTACTGTTTGAGGAGAGGCCTTTGCGGATTTCGTACGTCACATCTCCTTTCTTTTAATTTGTGTAATAAGGTCCAAAATATTTCAACAAGAGCTTTTCTGACCGTCCTACCTTTCTAATCGGCTTAAAAGGTTCTCTTGATCTCCCGGTTTGAATGCGAGTTTTCTGTGCTTTGCATCATAGTAACTGTTGGCCTTACCCTGCATCTTGACTATGTTTTCAACGGCCTGACTATGTGGCCAGAGAACCCACTCTCTAATTTTTTGCACTTCTTTGCTTTTAATGTCTTGCATCAATGAGGCTTCTGTTGGTAAGACTGGCTCCCTAGCGTATACTAGCATGAACGGAGAGAATCTCGTCGTATCTTGTATTGTTGAATTATAAGCGAAGGTTACGAGTGGAAGGTACTCGTCCCAATCCGTGTGCTGCATATTCACATACATTGACAGCCTATCCGCCAATGTTTTGTTCAGTCTTTCGTTTGTTGCCGGGTGGTACGCTGTTGTGAATTGGCTCACTGTGCCTATGATTTTAATTAGTTCTGTCACCGTCTCCGACATAAAGGTTTTACCTCTATCACTTAACAAAAATCTGGGGGACCCGTGTCTGGTCACAATATTCCTTAGGATGAACTGTGCCACCGGTCCAACATTCCTACTACTAAGGGCTGCGGTTTCGGCCCACTGTGTTGCATAGTTCGTTGCCACTACGATGATTGTCTTACCATTCCTACTTCTTCTAAACAGGCCCGATAGATCAATCCCTACCCTGTCGAAGGGTTGGCCCACTTCCAGCAGTTGTAACAGTCCCACCGGCTTTCTGTTTTCCTGGCCCTTCTTAGCTTGACAATCACGGCATCCTTTAACAAACGGTTTACGTCCTTTTGTGAGTTCCTCCAGTAGAACCTGTGTGATATTTTGTGCAACGTCTTTGTAATTCCCAGATGTCCTGACATGGGTTTATTGTGATGGGAGAATAGTACCTCAGCTATGAGATGTCTTGGGATGGCTAGGAGGTCGTCGGTTCATGTTGGACTCCTGTTTACTTTGTACAACACACCATTTCGTGTTCAGAAATTCTTTGCTTTCTTAAATATTCCTACGGGTCCGATATGGCATCAAAGATTGCCCGTAAGTGGGGTCCTTCTTCTATTCAATGGCAAGATCCTCCGGTAGCGTCAGAAAGGTAGGTACTTCGTTTAAGTCGCTGTCATCGGAGCCTACTGGCCCTTCTATGAGATTTCTAGAAAGGAAATCTGCTTCGCTGTGTTTTTTACCGCTCTTATGAACAATTTCATAATCGAACTTTGCTCATTTTAATGCCCATCTAGCTAATCTCCCAGTAGGATCCTTAATGGTTTTCAGCCAGCAAAGAGCGTGATTATCCTTTACAATTTTCACGGCTTTTCCGTGCACCATATGTCTTAGGTATGTTAGTGACCAAATTGCCGCTATCCTCTCTAGTTCCGCAATCGTGTAATTTTGTTCAAATTTTGATAGACTATGGCTGATAACGGCTACTGGATGTAAAGCCAACCTTCCGTGTCGCTCAGTGTAGAGGGTGTGCTATTTTTGAGCAGTTTTTGACAGTTACACGACCCCAAGAAACTCTGAAGGTTCTTTGGGGTTGGGAAGTCCTGTATGGCTTTCACCAATTCTCCATCTGCCGCTATCCCCGCTCGCTCACTTGGTGCCATAAAATTCTCACTTTGGGTTCCATGTACTTGCATTTGCTGGGTTTTAGTGCTAGTCCCGCTTCTCTAAGCCTTTGAAATGCCCTTCTTAGTTTTGTCAAGTGTTTTTCTTGCGTTTCTGTGAAGAGTACTATATCGTCCAGGTATATCAGGATATCCTTCCATTTCATCCCTTTTCACACTTCATTCGCTAAGTGCTGGAAGGTAACTGGTGCGTTGCACAGTCCAAAACATTAAATTCGTATGTTCCGTGATCCTGTGCTATAAACGCCATATATTGTTTAGACTTCTGCTCTATCGGTACCTGCCAGTATCCGCTAAACATATCCAGGGTAGAAAAGTATTTTGATTCTCCCATATATGTGAAAATATCGTCAATATTGGGGGTTAGGATGATTTCCTCGTTACTGCATTTAATTTCCTATAGTCGACGCAGAAACGGTAAGTCTGGTCCCGTTTATTGCAGAGGACTACTGGGCTCGACCAGGGCGAGTGGCAAGGCCGAATCACCTCATGTTCTAACATTTCGTTAATTTGTTGGTGTATTATATCCCTTTCTTTCTGGGATACCCTGTACGCACGGTTTTTGATTGGATCCGCTCCGCCGACGTCGATTTCGTGTGCTGTCAGAGTTGTGCGTCCCATGCGCCTAGCCGATTTTGAGAATACATCCTGGTATTCGCTTAAGAGGTCTCTTAGCTTGTCCTTGAATTCCCCCTCTTGTAGGTGTCCAATGTTATGGTCTTCTAGCCTAACTTCGTTCAGCGTATAGCACAAGGAAATCGATTCCAGTGGGCAATACTATCCCACTGTGGTTCCTTTATATAACTTTAGATTCGCGCTGTTCAAGTTCGAGATTATCGTTTTCAACTCTTCTCCTTTGTCTGCTACTTCTTGGCAGACAAGGCCTCATTTCACAAGAAATATTTCATTGATCTTTATTATTCCTGCCTTTCTGTCTGCGTAACTCGTTAGCTCTACCTCGGTGTCTGACCAGGCTTCCAATATCATATCCGTTTTCAGCGTTATTTTATTACGTTTGTCTTCCTGGGGGTCCCCCATATGTGCATAGAGATCTCCTTCCACTGCCTTCTTGGCCACATGTCGCTATGATCTCTGTACTTTCATCCCTGTATTTTAATCACTCTTCAATACTTTTAACATATTCATCTTCCATTATTTTTTCCTTGTTTTCCAGAGTGTGCTCTTTTCTTATTTTTTCCTCGCTGTTTAATTTAGTCTTGATCCTAGGGGTTGTTAAAGTCTGATTCTTTCAGCTCGCTTTCTCGTGGTTCGCTGATCGTTTGTCGGTTTCCTCCTCTATCCTTCATTCATCTTTTTGTGCCTGCACATTTAGGTTTTTTGCGGTTCGTCCCGCAGGCATTCTTCCAGATAAAGTCGCCGGTAGTTAACCGGTATCCTCTTAAATGAGGTCGCTACCTGGCAAGTAATTGCCTCTGTCGCTTGTGTCCTCCCCGAGGTGGGAACTAGTGTCCTAATCCCGTTATGCATTAGGGAGATCTGGTTTTTGGTCACGTCGATTATTGCCTTATGCTTTCTTAGGAATTCCATGCCTAGGATTAAAGGTATGGGCAGTTTTTCTACAACTAGTGCTTCGCATGTAGTTCTCATTCCCCCAATATTTACGTTGTTTCTGCTTACACCCTTTGTGGCCACTCGTGTGTTGCCCACTGCCAGTAGTGGGCTACTATGTCTTTGGTATATGGACCTTACGTATTCGGTCCTAATGATGTTGGTTGCCGATCCTGTATCTACAATGGCTCTTACTTGTATCCCATTGAGGTATAGCTCTATCGTTAAGATGCCGTAATCGGTAAGAACCCCAGCTCCTGTTGTTAAGAGGATAGGATGTGGAGTTATTCGTCTCGCCCTTGTCCTTTTGGGGACCTACGGTGACCGGGTTTATTACAGACATAGCACCTCTGCCCGCCATCTCGGGTCCGTGTGGATGGTACGAACTGGGTATCCCGATACGTCCTGTCCTTACTTCTACTTCTAGGTGCCCACTGCGATCTCCTCGAGTAGTTCCTTTCTGGGGCCCCGGATTCTCTACGCTGGGGGCTATGGTATCGTATTTCTCTATTGAATTCGACGGGTCCTTTACTTTGAGTGCGTCATTCCTGAGTCTTGTCGGTGTCGTCTCTCAGTTGGCCATTGCTAGTCCCGTTCCTTCCAGGAGAGGATGTGTAGAGGGATATATTCTTGAAACCCTCAATTACTGTATTCATTGTTGCATTGGAATGCTCCATAATGTCTTCCAGGCGGAGCACGTTTTCCTTAAACTTCTCCATGGACATTGCCGGATCTCTTAGCATCCTTTATGGGACGTATAACTCAGGACTTACGCCGTTCTCGAAGAATTTTCCAAATTCTTCCGGGTCCATTGTCGAGTCATATTCGTAAAATAGAGTTTTGAGGTCGTAGAATAAGCTTTGATTGATTCCCCTTTTTGTTGTTTCTTTGTCAGTAAACGACTTTCTATATTCCTCTTTATATCGCCGTCTTCAAATTCTCTTAGGAACGCCTGTTTTATGTCCTCCCATTTTTTGTCCAGGTTGCCTGCTAAATCCTTGAAAGTTCTTAACCAAATGTTGGCTGCTCCTTCCAGGTACAAACCAAAATATGTAATTTTTATTGCGTTGGTCCACCCATTCGCCATCGCCGTCCTCTCGTAAATGTTTAGAAAGACGTGGGCATTGCCCGTGCATGGGTCGAATGTCGGGGGCGGTATAAACTGTGGTATTGCTGGTTTAGTATGGTCGGTTAGCGCTTGGGATAATGTTATGTCAGCCATATTGATTGGTTGTGCGTGGATGGTGATTGTGTAGCCAAGACTTTCCTTCCTATGTGTAAGGGGTGTTAGGGTGCTGGTTCCAGGCTGTTCGTAGCTGTGGTCCTTACCTTCCTCTTTCATTACCTACTCGAAAAGTTCCTTTAGTTGCTGCGTGAGATTACCTTCTGTTATTGTCTCGTCCTCTTTTGGGGCATTTAGGGAGTCCTCCCTGAAACTTGGGGAATCGCCACCCTCGACCACGTGTTCTATTATGCTATACTCTTTAACTGGAGACCGTTGGAGTCGTGTCGACGCGCCAAAGACTATCCTTTCCTCTTCTAGGTGCCCTGTGTTACTTAAACCACTCGGTCCGAATATCAACTCGTCATTCTTCTCTTCATTGACTTTGTCGCGACGTAGGAACCTCCTTCGGGTAGGCTTTACTGGCAAATAGGATGTATGGATTCATTGCAAGAAATTGTAAAGGTTTCACCAACCACCTTTGTTTAAAGACATTATACTTTTCTTATATTAGATCTAAACTTGAATATTGCTAAAATTTACAAAGAAAGTTTCTTAAGTACTTGGCTTTCAAGGTTGATGGTACCTATCCACAACGAGGTTTTCAATATGATCTTTTACTTGACAGATTCAAGTTTGAGAGTCTTGAGTTCAGAAGGTTTCTTGCTTCTCTGTCATGTCTCTTCAAGCTTGTACATTGTCTTATTGACTGTCCAAGTTTGCTGGAGCTGCTAAATTTTAAGGTGCCTCAATTTAATAATAGGTAAAACCTAATGTTTTATAATAACAATGCAAGAACTAATCTCTTACTGAGATCACCTGTATGCAATATGTGCAATAATTTTAATACAGTTTGTAAAGAGTGTGATTTGTTATTTCATAGTTTAAACCACATTAAACTTGTAGCAAGTAGTATGTAATATTTTAATTTTGCTTATGTTTTGTTTTTGTATCATTTATGTCACTCGTATTACTGCTTTTATCTTTTTTATTTGTCTACTTTTATATAAATACAGGGTGTTCATTTCAGGACTTCCCACCTAATTTTCTTGAAATGTGTGTATTTAAAAAAAAATCCTGGGACACGTCAACAAATATATCGAAGGGGACAACTTTTTATCACAAAGGCAACGCGCCCCCTTTCACCCCCCGCCAGGGGGAGTTGCCAACTTCAAAATCTTAAATGGGAAGGGGTATCGAGTTATACCTCATTTTAAAGGTCTTTTTAAGCTCTACACGTCGGCTTTTGTTTTTTTTTAATTGATCGATTCGTTGTCGAAATATTTAGGAAAATCTGTTTGCTGCTTCTTACCATTAAAATAAAAACTGCAATTGTTTGTTTTGTTATTCCTTTCAACTTTTTTGTATAAAAAAATGCAAAAAATGTTTTTGATAGAGAAAATAAAAGACATGATACCTATTGAATTGTTTACCATACGTACCAGTTGTGTGAAAAAGCAATTTATTAAAAATGGTTTACACTTTAGCTGAAAAAGTTGAAATAGTGTTAATTTAAGGCGCCGAAAACCAATGTGCTCGACGAACTGCTGCAATATTTAACGAATGGCACCCAGATAAGAACACCTCTCATAGGTATGTCCTAAATCTAATCGCCAAATTTACTCAAACAGGATCTGTTGCAAATTTAAAACATGACCAGCCAAGAGTTTTGAATGAAGCCACTCAAATTGAAGTGATAGGTTATTTTGGTATGAATCCTAATACTTCGTTACATACCATTTCTGCTGCAACTGGAATTTCCTTAGACTCTGTCCACAAAATTACAAAAATTAATAAATTCCATCCCTATAAAATGAAAGTATGTCAAGAGTTAACTGAAGACGATTTTGACAGAAGAATTGAGTTTTGTGAACAAATGACTACAATTATTAATAACAATAACGAATTTTTAAAAAATATCTGCTTCACTGATGAGTGTACTTTTTATTTAAATGGTTTTGTCAACAAACATAATTCCAGATATTGTATAAACACACATGTATGTATTGCCCTTTAAAGGGATTAATATCTGTTGGACAGTAAATATTATTATTATTATTATTATTATTAGTTTTTACTGTTCCACAGACATTGGTTTCTTTTCAAACATTGCCTTGGCTAATATGGGACTATTGTACCTGTTATCAGTATATAGCTTGTGCCATTTATTCCAATAGGGCTCCAACAACGTTGTCTCCAATTTTTAATTCACTTTTGTATACCTTCAGGTCCTGTGGCGACCCGATTTATATGATAAAATTGACAATAAAGCCATTTTCTCAATCAGCTAGTACAAATAATTTGATACGAAATCTATAGCGTTTAGAAGGAATATATTGTTTAAATGACAATCTTCCTTTGAATAATAGCAGACTCTCATCTATTGCCACATTTTCAAATGGAACCATGAACTTTTTAAAGATTTCCCGGAAATGATTTACAACAAGTCTAATCTTGAATAACTGGTCATTTTTGTCAACGTTGGTATTATCGCAAAAATTCAATGCTGACAATAGAGACAAATATCGATCACGGGCCATTATTTGATGGAAAATATACGTTTCCATCATCACATCCTTAGACCAATAGTCGTTTAATTTTTGTTTATGAATTTGTGGCATAAGTAAGCTGAGTCCCAAGAAAACATAAAATTCTTTTACCTCTACATTTTCCCACTGCTTTGAACGTGACGCATTTGATATATCTTGACTTATTTTATATTCATAATATCTATTCATCTCATCCACTATTTTCTGCACGAAGTCTTCTGTAAAATAACTCAAATATTTCTAATGCAGTGGCTGCTGTCTATAACTGTAGTTGAATTACAGAATTACTATGGTCAAATTCAAAAACGTTTGGTTTTAAATCACCTTCTATCCATTGAAATCTTTTATCTTCAGTTTTGTATGACTTTTTTGCCATTTTTTTGGTGGTTCTACACTGGCAACATCGGCAATGTCTGATTCTGTTTCATCCCATTGATTGTTCATTATATCAGCAATATTTTCCACATTTTCCTCATTCTCAGAGAACTCTTCATCACTGTAGATATTTACATTATAATTCTTCTCCTCTTCATCACTATTTATGAGTAAATCATATAATTCATCCTTTAAACCTCGTTTATTAAAAGCCATTTTATAACGTGTAACGAATAGCAGGTACCCGCAAATACTAAACGAATTTATTCGGTTTGACAGATTCGAGAAACAAATGCATGCAACCAACAAAACATATTTCTGTGTGTAGGGTTGTCGAAATATCAAGTGAAAATATTCGTTTCCCGCAGTAAACCCCCAAACAATGAATTCGAATATAGTCGTTTGCCGCAGTGACGGCACTATATTACTTTTCGAGAATAGTCGGTTCCCGCAGTGAAAGGGTTAAATGCAATTTAAGCAATTGATAGAGGAAATGAGAATGTATTGACTTGTAAGCTGCTGTGTCAAAATATTTGTGCCGAAACGCAAATATATTTCAATATAAACATGTTTTCATTAAATTAGACATGAGGTTAATAAAAATTTTATTCTTTTAGGCTTAGGCTCCCAATTTAATGAACCAAATAATGTTTTACATTTTGTCTTTAATTTCAAACATTTTTAGTTTGGAACCATTTTGGCTGTTCAATTCTATCAAAAAAAAATCAAGATTATTTG
This sequence comes from Galeruca laticollis, assembly GCA_963921935.1. Classification (NCBI taxonomy): domain Eukaryota; kingdom Metazoa; phylum Arthropoda; class Insecta; order Coleoptera; family Chrysomelidae; genus Galeruca; species Galeruca laticollis. The sequence goes on from OY998181.1 coordinate 145,711,293, forward strand.
AAAATATCTTATAATAAAGAAGAATCATTAAATCTTTATTGATAAATTAAATTCGAGAACCTAAATCTAAGGAGTGTGCTTCAAGAAAAGTAAACAGGTATAAAAAAATAAACAATTACTAATGTATGTGCTTGTTTCAGGAATTGAATACGATGAAAATGTCATATGTGATGTGTGTCGATCACCGGATTCAGAAGAAGGAAACGAAATGGTATTTTGTGATAGTTGCAATATTTGCGTTCACCAAGCCTGTTATGGTATCACTCGAATTCCTGAAGGACAATGGTTGTGTTGTACGTGTAACATTGGCAAGAGGCCAGAATGTGTGTTGTGTCCTAATAAAGGAGGGGCTATGAAATGTCTTAGAACTGGTCAAAAATGGGCTCACGTCTCTTGTGCTCTTTGGATACCTGAAGTCAGTATAGGTATGTGTTTGTTTACTTTTATCATATACTTTTCTTAATTAATTTTTAATGTGTAATTTATGTCTAATATGCCAACACTGTTTGAATTGCATTGTGGAACGCGAATAAAATTATTTCAACATAAAGTAAAGATGAAATACAAATATTTTCACAACAAAATAATATAGATATACAAGGAGTTCGTACCAAGTACTTTGGAGATAATAAAGAGGCCTAAAAATAATGGTTGTATTTAATATAACAAAATTTCTTTGCGCCTTTAGTTAACGAATTATAGGGGTCTAAAGTTGGGAATTAAAAATTGTTTTTAATTTATAAAATAACTACTAAACATCAGGTAGGCATCAAATGAAATGTAACTTCTGTCATTCTGACGATGATATTCAGTTATCGAAACAATTGTCAATTTTTTAGAATTTTCTACATTTTTCATTATATTGTGGAATTAGCTAGAAACATTGAGTTTCATTTAAAACAGTGATATATTTTATATTTCTACTGAATTTGAAAATACAATGGTAGAGTATGAAAATAGGCGGCACCAAATTCTAGAAAATCCCCTTCCTATTCATCAATTTGTAGCTCCGAGATATGTTAAAATCCTTTTCACATTATTTATATCGGTCATTGTTGGATTTTCCAAATTTCTGCTACAAAACCCAACTGCATATGATATGTCTGGTCTGGTTTTATTGGATAAGTATAAAAGGCAACTGCCTCACGATAAGGGAACGTCTACATAAATTGCTAAAAGTAGGGTTCCTTTTCTGTTTCTAAAAATGCACTGATCAACACTTGAAGGTTCCATATTATTTTCTTTCAAGAATTTCGTGAAATGTTCGTTCCATCTCATAGGTGCTTGTTTTAGTCCATATAGAGATTTGAAACTTTACTTTACTTTACAAACTTTGTCATCTTACCTCTCATAACCTTCAGGTATCTGCATGTAAATGTCTTCATTTATTGTATCATATAAGAAAGCAGTCTTAATGTCAAATTTCTTTATTTCATATTCTTTTTGCACTGAAATAGCTAGCATCAAACGCAATGTGCTAATTTGTATAACTGGACTAAATACCTTTCTGTTGTTGACAACCTCTTACGACCAATCTGGCTTTGTAAGTTCCATCATCCTTTTGAATACCCATTTGTTTGTCAATTTTTTTCTCCATATGATGTGTTGGACATTTAAACAATTGCAAATATTTGATACTCGATTTGATATTTTATTAGTTTTATTATGACTTAAAAGTATTTGTAAACATTACAGTATCTTTCCATCACAGCGCCATTGTAATTGAACCACTGCTATAACTATTTTGAATAAAGAATGTTACAAATTTTGTAGAATGAATAGATATTTTCTTGTACTATTTTGAATTAAAAACTTTTGTTTTTTTCAGGATGTGTAGAAAAAATGGAACCAATAACGAAAGTTTCCAGCATTCCGCAAAGTCGATGGGCTCTAATATGCGTTCTTTGTCGAGAACGAGTTGGTGCTTGTATACAGTGTTCGGTAAAGACTTGTAAAACCGCTTATCACGTAACATGCGCATTCAAACACGGCCTCGAAATGAGAGCCATTATCGAAGACGAAAATGCCGACGACGGTGTAAAACTTAGGTCTTATTGCGAAAAACACAGTAAATCTAGTAAAAAAGAAAAAAGTATATGTTCGGGATCGGAAGATGATGACTGTAAGAGAAAAAAACGGAAAGACATGACCTCCGAAGAAAAAAATCAGGCGCGAGCGATCCGTTTACAAGAAATAGAAGCAGAATTTTTTAAACACGTTTCTATCAAAGATATATCTATAACATTCACCCTTGACAACGACGCATTAACATATATCTATAACTATTGGAAGTTAAAGAGGAAAGCGGGATTTAATAAACCATTACTACCTCCGAAATCCGAAGATGTAGATGTACTATCCCACAAGAGAGAACAGGCTGATGTAGAAAAGATGAAGATGTTTGTTCAATTGAGGCAAGATCTCGAAAGAGTGAGAAACTTATGTTATATGGTTAGCAGGCGAGAAAAACTTTCTAGAAGCTTCTTCCGTATGAGGGAGCAAACCTTCCATAAACAAACAGCCGTATTAGAATCGCCACCATCATTACCTCCTTCCGTAATCGAAGCTGTCATAGAGGCTAATCACGGCCCGTCCATTTACGACAGGCTGTATTCACACAATGAAGCCGAAGATCATACGGACGACTTTGAAACTATATTAGCAAGAATAGCGGGTAAATCGCCCGGTCACTCTGGCGATGAATCTAAAATTGAGGTTAACGGCTTGTTCAAAGACGTTAAAAATAATCCCTATAAAAAAGTGTACTTTAATGGATCTTCCAAACGCAGAAGCGTTAGCCTGTATAGCAGCAGTTTGTCAGAACCACCGACCAGTAGTGATGAAAAACCTAAAGATAATAAAGAAAATAGATTACATACGGATACAGAAGACGAAAAACCTTCAGTATCTAATTCAACGAAAAAGACACCACGGAAACCTAATAATGTTAGTAAAGTTGTGGAACGCAAACGACGAAAGAAACATAGTACATCAAAAAGTATTGTAGACACTAGCAGCGAAGAAGATATCAAACCTTCGAAAAAAGACTGGGGGCAATTTTCTAGATCGAGGTTAAGTCAAATGGATAAAGAATTAGGCGAATCGGCTAGCGATAGCGATGACCTTATGATACCTATTACATCGTTACATAAAGATGACAATCTCAAAACTGCCGCAAAATCTATGTCGTCTATTTATTCAGACACTGATAGTACTGACGATTCAGGGAAAAATGACGATAAATCGTCGAACGCAACTACTGATTCTCAAAGCAAGTTGCGTACGAAAGCAGCAGTTAAAGAATTTATACAGAAACCAACCAAATGCAATAAAAATAGTAATAACGCAGACGTTAAAAAGAAATCCAAAGTCGATGAGACTAAAAAAGGAAAAGACACAAAGAAAAAAGATTATGTACCTTCTGATCTTATTGTTCCTCAAAGACAAGCGGCGAAAAAAGCCACGGAAAATCTAAAGACCACAACTGCTTCAAGGGCCAAAGACCATCCTGCTCCAGTAGAAGAACCTTCCATTAAATTGGAAGAAAAAGCAAAACATAAACCGAAAACGAAAGCTGGCAAAGAAAGTGATGTCAAAGAGACAGAAGTTCGGGACAAACAAATAAAAGAAAAAGAATTGGTAAAAGAAGAAAAGCCCAAAGATAAAGAACAGTTGAGAGAAATCAAAGAAAAGAAAAAGGATAAAGATAAAGAAAAGGAAAAGGAAAATAAGTCTATGGAAGTATTTGACATAGAAAAAGAAATAGAAAAAGTTGAACTTCAAGAATTATTATATGTCCCACAAAGACAAGCTGCTAAGAAAGCCGCTGAGCATATAAAGAGTGGCCTCGGAAAGCCAGTACCACAAACTAATGAAGTACCACAATCCCAAGAACCTCTAGATAAAATTAAAAAGGAATCAGAAACAAAGAAAATTGATAGTAACAAAAAATCAGACATGAAAAATGATGCTGAACCGATGAAACCTGCTAAAATATCAGAAAGTAAAAGAAAGTCTTCCACTAATTCAAGCAGTAATTCGTCTTCCTCGTCAAATAGCTCATCGACATCATCCAGTTCTTCAAGTTCAGATAGCGAAGAACCGTCAGATGAAAAACCATCTCAACCGCCGCGATCGGAGAGTAATAAGCGGTCCAATGCCAAAGACTTGCCCTTTCTTGACAAGGGAGCCAGGTCTGCGGCAACCTCTGGTTCCTCAAGCTCAAGCGATTCCAGTCCACCCTCATCTCCCACAAAGAAACCTTCGTCCCCCTTACCAATTCCTACATCCCGAACAGACTCTCCATCGCGAGCCGCAAATGAACATGCTACCAAAATTAAAAGGAGTCCCGATAAGAAACAGCCTTCGGCGACTTCTAAACGAGAAGAACAACAGCAGTCTCGGTCGTCTAGAGGACGGGGAAGAGCTCCTAGAGGTCGTCCCAAGACATCAAACTCTAGTGAACGGCTCGGAGATGCTAATGTCAGGAATAGAGATATGTCTGATAGCCAACGTGTCAGTGTGGAAGGAGAATCGAAAATTACGAAAGGAAGAAAGGGAAAATCAAATTCGAGGGATAATTTGGACGAAAAGGAAACCACAGACGATAAACTACTCTCTCCGGTCCGTAAAACGGATAAAAAAATAAAGGACGATAAAGCATCTGAAATTTGTACTTTAGAAAAAGAGATTCTTGAAAGAAAAGCTGACAAAGAAGGTGCGGTAACAAAAAGTAAATCTTCCATGTTTGAACGACTCTTTGGCACTCCGGAGAAAAAAGAAAATAAATCGGAAAAAATAGAAAACGTGGAGAAAGTTGAAAAAGCAGAAAAAGTAAAGAAAGACTTATCGAAAATATTAGACAAGCCTTCTAAAGCCGAAAGACCTCTTATAGCACCCGAAAAACTTACAATACCCGACAAAAATAATTTTGATAAGTCCAAAACCATACTGAATAAATCAAGTAAAATTGTCGAATCGCCAAAGCCAATTGTAGAAGATAAATCTCCGAAAAGATGTATCACTCCCGAAACAGTCAAAATAGAAGATATTCCTAGACCTACATTGCCAGATATTTCCTTAGAAAAACCCATAAAAATAGAATCATTAATAAAATCTCCTAATAAAGAATTAAAGGAACAGATAGACAAAAAACTGGAACAAAAGGAAGATAAGAAAGTAGTTAATAAAAAAACAACAAACAAAACTAGGAGCATTGATGACATTTTCGCTAGTAAGCTATCGAATAGCGAAACCAAAGAAAACGAAATTGATATTAAAAAACCTCCAACGCCGAAACAAATAAAAACTACCGATGAAATAACCTTAGCGGACAAAATAGTAGACGATCATTTGCAGATACACAAAGCGAAAGATCTGTTTCGTCAAGCTGAAGTTGTTCAGGAAGCTTTTACCGTAACGCCGGATGTAGCTAAAACTTTACTTAACGACCTTGAAGCTGACAAGAAAAATTTCGTTAAACCAATCGGCTTAACAAACCAAGTATTACAAAACCGTTCCATATTTTCGCCGCAACCTCACGTTAAGGACGCAGCAGATTTCTTGGATTTAGTTAATTTTGATATGGAAATTAGTAAAGATGATGATATAATGAAAAGCACTCTATCTTGGAACTTTAACGCTAATAATACTATTGTAAGAGAAGACAACAAAGAAGATAGCGCCAGAGAAACGTTGAATTTGGTAGAAAAACTTCGAATGGGATTGTCGAAAAAATCGGGAGGTAATGAACTGGACGAACCTACAACCAGTGAAACTGATCCACAGATGCCTTTTCATCAAGAACTACCTTCTGAATCTACGAATGAAGAAGCTAAAGAACCTCCAATTATTAAATTATTGCCAGAGTCTGAAATCGCTTCTACTAAAGAATTTTCGCATACGAACAAAGATACTCACGAAGATTATAATTATTTAAATAATATCACCCCTAATTTATCTAAAGATATTGTTCAGCCAAACGAGAGTCTAACCGCTCATAGTGCGCCGGTAGAAGGTGACGAACGCTGGGTGCCGCCCAGCGAAAATTATCCCGACATGCATTCGGTAGATCAACGATTTAACCTAGATTCTGCAGTACCATCGATTAGTAATGATTCTGTGATACCATCGATAGTTCAAGACACTGTCGTTCCGCATTATATAGAACAATACGGAAACAATAATACTGATCATCAAGAACATCACAAAAAGCAATTTAACTCGTTACCCGCTCAACTGGAAGCTAGATTACAGGAGGAAGTACTCAAATCGGCATCGATCATTCGAAATAGGATCGATACGAGGATACCTCAGACGCCACTCAGTGAAACTCCGATGGATTCTATGAATAGTCCGATGCCTTATGCTAACATTCATCCACAAGCTAAATGGGCCGATTGTGAAGTCATGCCGAATAGACGGTAAGAATATTCTTTATTTCTTAATACCATCTTTATAGTAAAATTGACTAAATTAATCTTAACACGTAAAGTGTCATGGGGATTAACGTTATCCACGAAATATCATGGATTATGTAAGCCACTTTGGCCATGGGGGATCAATACTGTCCGTCATACCTGATTTTACTTCTGGCTTTGTCTATTGCCGTTGATGCGGCGCTTTATACACATACAAAATTCGTTTTGGCCTGTGTGTCTATATTATAGGTTCGGGTGAAAATATATCAGACAATGTGGTGATAATTCTTTAGTTCAAAACATATTTGCATTATGTATTTGAAAAAAAACATGCTACAAAAGTTGCTTTTTGCAAATTTTACAGCGTAGCTTCGTATTTGGTGTTCTGTGCTTCGCTATCTTCTTACCAGATTCTTTGGAATTCTGCTACAACATCCCGAACACGACCTCTTAATTTCCGTTTTCTCGATAATATGCCCTATATCCGATTTAATTTTTTCTGTCTTTCGTTGGATCTATAAAATAGTTCAGTCATTAAAGGGGGTTGACCTCGGAAAATCGACATACCCAGTATATTACCACGTAAAAACTTGTATTTTGGCATCCTAAAACTATTCTCAAAATTCACATATAATTGGATGGTCGCAAGTTTTAAAGTCAGGGGTCAAAGGTCACAAAAATCGACTTTTTTTACAATTTTTGCGAATGTCTCGTTTGCTATTAGTCCAAGAGCCCGTGAGGGCCAGACCTTCGGATTTTTATAAAAGCTGAAAGTTTTTCTATGTATATCCCCAATACAGATAAGAATGATACCCGCCCATGAAACCTGGGTAGTGGTGTCTTTGGCAGGTAACAGGTAGCAAAGGTCTATAAAATTCCACCTCAAATTTATCAATTTATAAAAGTCATTTTTTTTACATTTTACTCGTAATAATATTAAAACTCACGTTGTTCATTGCCAGACACTTAGTATAGTTACAACCCCCTGCCAGATACCCCTAAACTATTATAATTTGTAATTATACTTAAGTTATATTATAAAAACTAAATTTTATAATATATATTTTTTGGACAACTATTAAATAATGTTTCCTTAGTAGCCAGACAGTTTCGAGGGTTCTATCGTCCTGCCAGACGTATGAAATGTGTAAAATAGTTGTGAGTGAGAGGAGCATATGCAGCAACGGGTGCGAGTGAAATAGAACGTGCAGTCTATTGCGATCTTTTACTGCGAATCACCTGCTCGTTGTGTATTATGTAGTGCGCAGTTATGCTTATATACTCGATAGTCGAAATTCTGTAAAGTGACTCATCGCTCTTACTGTCCATAAAATCAGTTGCAGAAGCGAACTTCATGAGCGCATCATTTTTGAAGGGTTCTTAATAGTCCTAAATAAAAAATAAATAGAAAATGTTCTTGTACGCTCTGGCGTTTAAATTTGAGAGAACAGAAATACGAAATTATTATGGTAGGTATCATTATGTATATACAGGGTGTTACCAAGAATAATACACATTTTTAAGGATGAGCTATAATAAGATGTATATAAAAAAGTCGATAGTCGAAATTCTGTAAAGTGACGTCATCGGTTATCTACCGATTTAAAGTGAACTCCATGAGCGTATCATAGTTTAAGGGTGCGAATACTGAAATATCTGGAATTTCAATTTTTAACATTTGAAATAATAACTTATCACAAGTTGTTCATAAGTAAGTTAAAACAAAATAAAAAAATGTTTAAAAGTCAATTCCAACTTACTACTACTAAAACTAAAAAAAAGTTGTTTGTCAAGACCAAAATAAATTACCAATAAGTATAGGTATGTTGCGAGGTCACTTGTAATATGTCTGACTAACTGGAAGCGGTATCACTCCCTGACGACTCCTCAGAATCATCGCTTTCTCCTCCTATATCGATAATGAGTGGTTCCGTCATTACTTCTACACGTATGTCTAAATCCCAAAACTTTATTTCTTCTTTTAATACGTGTTGAATACATTTACGCCAACTCTCAGCAGTAACGGTATGCAGCGCCTCGTCAAACAGTTTCTCAACGTCAGCCATTTTGAATGTACTGTTTTTTCTCGCAACATAATTTTTCACTTGGGCCCAAACCAGCTCGATGGGGTTTAACTCACAGTGGTAGGGAGGAAGTCTAACAACTGAGACGTTGAAATCTTTCGCCATTTCATCGACAACGTACTTAATATAACTGCTTTTATGTTTCCGTACGAGAGATAATAATTCAACTTTTAGCATTGCCTCGTTGTGCGGAATGCTTTTACTCTCTAACCAATCAATTATAACCCTCTTGCGGCTAGCTGAAGTAGGTATTTGCTCCAGTCGACGAGAGTGGTATGAAGCATTATCCATAACTATCACTGAACCAGGAGTTACCTTTGTTAAAATTGATCTAAACCATGTTTCAAACCGGTTACCATCCATCTCTTCATGGTAATCGACAGTTTTTTTGGACTGAAAACTTAGTAATCCACCTTCTACAAATCCTTCCTCGCTGCCAATGTGAGTGATAATCAGTCGACGTCCTTTCCCAGAGGGAGCTTTTAAACCGGAAGAGAAACCCTCCATAAAGGCTTGTCGATTGCTTCGTATATTCATGTCTTGCCACACTTTTGACACAGTGTGGCCTTCATTTAACCATGTTTCGTCAAGATAATATATGTGCCGTCCTTCGTTACGAAACTGTCGTATCTGTTTTAAATAATTTCTCCTCCATTCCACAATGTCATTTCGTTCAATTAAGGCACTGTTTCTACTTCTTGTTTGGTAACGAAAATTCATTAATTTTAAAGTTCGTCTCAAAACTTTATCACTGATGTTTGGTAAAGTATCATCAGCTTCTATTACCTTGCTCAATTTAGCTACCGAGGGGATTTCATTCCTAAAATAAAAAGAATGTATTTCCCTACGTATAGCATTCCGTGTTTGGTCGTCCAAAACAATTTTCTTTCTTCCCCTACTTTCCGGTTTACAGTTTTCACCTCGTTCTCTTGTCAAAGATCCGTCTCGCGATTTCTTTAGAATATTGTATATAGTACTCTCAGAAACTTTAGTTAAATAACTGCACTTAATCACAGCGTCACTAACACCCAACTGTTTGTCCATGGCACGCAGTCCTTCGTACACATTTAATATGAGGACTTTTTCTTCCCGAATTAAATTGTTACGACGCCGTTTTTTATCGCCAACACCGCTACACTCCGCCATTATTGTCACTAAATATACCGATATAAATATTACAATAAATACCAATAATAACCGATTTATCACACAAAACCACAACACAAATACTGATGTTACGCTCATGAAGAGAATAAACACCTCACATAACTGTTTACTATCACTGTCTCATTCGCGTAGCTCGATCTATCTATCTCGTTCTCAAAGCCGGAACATTGAAGCGACTCTCCAACATTGTCAAATCGGCGAGTTTTTCACAACAAACTTTGCGTTCAAGAAATATACATAAACACTTTATTTCACATTTCAAGTAAACTAATTATTATTAGTCTGCTTGAAATTTGAAATAAATATATTAAATTGGTATTGACTTAATTACATTGCATCTTTTGTACCTGAAATATTGACACAATGGATTTGAAGTGTATTTATAAAATACAGCATTTCTCTCTAGAATACATATGGCAACTGCGCTTTAACCAAAGTGTTGATTAGATAGCTCTGACTCACTTTACACAATTTCGACTATCGAGTATAGTAAACGTATATCAAACGTCTATTAAACGTCATACTATTTTTCTGTGTAATTTATAAAATAAATATGATCTAGTTGTAATAAAAAGTTATCATGAGTGAAGAAGAAGTAAAAATAGTTTGCTTTGTTTGTAAAAAAAGTGGTGAAGATCTAATAATATTTTCCGAGGAGACTTTAAAAAAATTTCAGAACATTCTAAAATTAAGAAAAATACACAAACTTAAATACAAAGACATTATTTTACCTAGTGAATATACAGAAAGTGGTTATCACAGATCATGTTATAAAGCATTTACAGGTCTAATGAAAAAATACTTCAGCACTGAACCTTTAAGTACTGAAAAAAAAAAGTAAAAAACAAGCAAGTTGTGTAGTTACAGACAAATCACTTCCAACTTCATCATCGGTTCCAGATTTGAGTTCAGAACCACCTGATTCAGAGTCTTCATCAATAGAATCTTCAACAAATTTCATTTTCCCAGTCAATAGAAGCACAACGTCAACATCTCAAGATGAATCTTATTTACAGCCTGTACCTACAGAATCTTCCACGAGACCTCGGCCAACTCCAATTTCTGAATCTACAGGTCTACAATCTTCAACTCTTCAAGATATTTCTGTTTTTGAACCGGATGTTAGTTGGTTTTATTTTACTATTGTAGAAGCAGGCGAAGAAGACGATGTTGATAACGATGAATTTAGGGAGTGGAGTAGCAGTGACTACGAAAATGAAGATGTCAACAACAACGATGACAATGAAGAAGATTTTTAAATGTTTGATTTAAATGAATCTATTTTTCTGTAAATTTCTTATTTAAAAAAAAATTGTTCTTTCGTATAATAAACAATAGGATTTTGATGACTTTGAAATTTCGGTTGAATTGAATATAATAAATTTTATAAAATCTATTAGAAATAACATGAATTGAGTTACTAGATTTTTGATATGATTGATATTTTATTGTAAAATTTTACGGAATATTGTTTTAAAAATTTATTTTTCAGACTGTAATACTGTCTGGCTACTAAGGAAACGTTATTTAATAGTTGTCCAAAAAATATATATACAATTTAGCTTTTATAATATAACATAAGTATAATTACAAATTATAATAGTTTAGGGGTGTCCGGCAGGGGGTTGTAACTATACTAAGTGTCTGGCAATGAAAAACGCGAGTTTTAATATTATTACGAGTAAAATATAAAAAAATTGAGTTTTATAAATTGATAAATTTGAGGTGGAATTTTATACACCTTTGCTACCTGTTACACCTGCCAAAGCCACCACTACCCAGGTTTCATGGGCGAGGATCATTCTTACCTGTATTGGGGACATACATTGAAAAACCTTCAGCTTTTATAAAAATCCGAAAGTCTGGCCTTCACGGGCTCTTGCTCTATATGGGTTTTACGCTATTTGTGTTTATTATCAATATTGTAGAGAAATAAATTCTCTACAACTTTTGTATTTAACATTTTTAAGCTATTGCATAGCTTCTATCGCGGGCGTTGAGCGTGGAGACCGAATCCAGAAATTACGTAACGAAAATAACCTGACACCATACGAAGACTGTCCAATAAATTTTAATTCTTTTATACGTATACGAGGACTGCCCAATAAAATTTGATACTTTTATGACTATACGAGGACTGTCCAATAAATTTTGATTATTTTATGCTGATACGAGGACTGTCCAGTAAATTTTAATACCCATATGCTTATACGAGGACTGTCCAATGAATTTTGATATTTTTATGATGATACGAGGACTGTCCTATAAATTTTAATTTTTTTATACTTATACGAGGACTGCCCAATAAATGTTGATACTTTTATGACTATACAAGGACTGTCCAGTACATTTTGATTATTTTATGATGATACGAGGACTGTCCTATACATTTTGATTGTTTTATACTTATACGAGGACTGTCCAATAAATTTTAATTCTTTTATACTTATACGAGGACTGCCCAATAAATGTTGATACTTTTATGACAATACAAGGACTGTCCAATACATTTTGATTATTTTACACTTATACGAGGACTGCCCAATAAGTCTTGATTATTTTATGATGGTACGAGGGCTGTCCAATAAATTTTGATTCTTTTATACTTATACGAGGACTGCCCAATAAATGTTGATACTTTTATGACTATACAAGGACTGTCCAATACATTTTGATTATTTTATGATGATACGAGGACTGTCCTATACATTTTGATTGTTTTATACTTATACGAGGACTGTCCAATAAATTTTAATTCTTTTTTACTTATACGAGGACAGCCCAATAAATGTTGATGCTTTTATGACAATACAAGGACTGTCCAATACATTTTCATTGTTTTACACTTATACGAGGACTGCCCAATAAATTGTCACAACCTAAACACCCGGCCTTGGGACTCCGCTCAGGTAGTGAATTCGGCCTTAGTTACACTATTTTTATTACCTCAATTGGGATAAGGTGAATCAACAAACAATATTTCGGGACAAATGGATTTATTTAACACACAATAATAAATTTACAAGACCGTATATTCTTGATACAAATACGAATAAATAATAGTTAAATAGTAAAAATGTCCAACTCATTATTTTATATATACCAAAAATAAGTTAGGGACTTATCTTGGGAAGACTCGGGACGTACAGCTCGCAGCAGTAGTCGGGATTCTTGAGCCGTTGATACTGGACTGGACGATGTGGTCCGATGCGTGGATCCTGTAGATGATCTTTAGGGTCGGTCCTTGAAGTACAGGCTGCAGAGCTGTAGGGAAAGAAATAAAAAAAAGGAGAAACAGTAAAAAATTGAAAATCGGAAAGGAGGAATAAAATGAACAGGTAGGAGCTTATACTCCAATACATACAAAAAATTGAATTTAATTTTCAAAATAAAACCACAGAATACTGTTCATTCTTATCCGTCCTGTTCCCAAAATAATCAGAAAAAGCAAATTTAAATCAGTGGAAAATAACCATATAAAGAATCTGTTATAAATTCGCTTCATAAAATAACTTAGGGCGCCACCAGATTTTTTTAAAGAAAGATAATACCGGCGAAGAAAAAAAAAGGAAAACGCCATAACAAAAACATTGTTTTTTTTTAAAACGAAATAATTCAACTAAATAGAAAAATCGAAATAGAATAATTTGTAAGCACACAATAACAATTTGAAAATATATAGATAACTTACCAGCGAAGAAAATTACAAATAACACACAAAATGATATTTAAAGAGGATATTACTGAATAAGTTTTCAGCGAAGAAATGAACAAGCTGATTCCTTGAATCGTAGTTTTAAATAGATATTTAATGATAGTAAAAAGCTATCAGCAATACGTTCCTAATATTCGAAATAAAAGGATTTGGAATTAGAGGTGGGAGTAGCCGACGAATAAGTAACGCTTCAACATAATTGATGAAAATAGTAACATGTCTCAGCGACATGTTACAAAATGTTGATACTTTTATGACTATACGAAGAATGTCCAATGAGTCTTGATTATTTTATGATGGTACGAGGACTGTCCAATAAATTTTGATTCTTTTATACTTATACGAGGACTGCCCAATAAATTTTAATACTTTTATGATTATTTTATGCTGATACGAGGACTGTCTAATAAGTTTTAATACCTATATACTTGTACGAGGACTGTCCAATAATTTTTGATTATTTTATGATGATACGAGGACTGTCTTTAAATTTTGATTCTTTTATACTTATACGAGGACTGCCCAATAAATTTTGATATTTTTATGACTATACGAGGACTGTCCAAGAAGTTTTGATTATTTTATGCTTATGCAATAGCTTTACCGCGGCAGTCTCCGAGTGCCACACGTCTTTTTTATTTTATACCTTGAACTGTTTTTGAGATTGAGGGCGTAGAGCACGCGATCAGAGAATTATCTGAGGTCTAATTTTTCGTTGGGGTGGCGCTTTAGACCTTTTACCTTTCCAGTGACGATATAATTAAGTTAATATATATTTATATAGAGATAGTAATCGGAAAAAGAAGTAAATGAACGAAAATGAAATAAAAAATAACTTATTTGTTTATTTAAACCATTTACATTTTTGTCTGTGTTAAGTATTTTCTTCAACTTCACATATTCCAATGATTGGTGGAGCAAAACAACTATTTTCGTTGCACTGTAGACATGCTGCTCTGCAGTAAAAGCCACTCTCACGACATTCACGAGTAGGTCCACAGCCCTTTTTGCAGCTACAAAATAATATTTTCAACAAATTATCTGGAGCTGGTAATTGACTAATTGTTATTCAGATTAGCACGTAATCGACGTACCCAGCCCCAATTTTCAATGCCTACATTTCACACGCTGCATCAGCTGTAGGGGGTAATGATGACAAAAAACGGATTAAAGAACAACAGAGACGGACCTAGGAGATTTTTAAGAACAAAATTATCGGGAAAGTCAGCTCATGTAGGTGTCGGTGGAAGAACTGTGTAAATTAAGCTGGAGATATGGAAGAAATAGAGGAAATAAGACTAATGTTCAAGTTTCTTACAGCGAAAAAGGCAACAATTAAAAATAAAATTAAAAAGACCTTCAAAGAAAATGAGAAACTGAGAGAAGAGAATCAAGAAATAATATCATAATTCAAGGGGTAGAAGACAAAGAAGATTAAAACGCACACCACATCAAAGCAAATATTGAAAGTATTTTGGGAAAAGCAGGAATAAAGATGGAATTGAATGTTGATGCCGGGAAGGTCAGGAAAATAGGATCCTTTCAAAGAAATAGGAAGAAACCTGTTTTTGATTATAATTTAATTAAACTTCGTCGACTGTTATATATATATATATATATATATATATACAAATTAAGAATTCCCAATCTTGAACAAGACCGATACTAATCAAACTAATAAAATGAAACAACAAAATGGAAATATTGAGAGCGACAAGGAAATTGAAGGGCAGCAATATCTGGATAAATGAAGATTATTCTAGACAGACCCTGAGCAATAGGAAAGCACTCATACCACACATGAAAAGGGCTAAACAAAATGGGAAAAATGCATACATAAGAAACGATAAACTGATAATAGATGGATATGTGTATGACAGGAAAAGATTCAAACTAAAAGAGCAAAATTTCGAGAAATAGGGGAGAAAAGGAAGGTAACCGATAGATCACCTGAAACGCAGAAAGAATTGGAGCAAATCCGGAAAATTCTTCAAAAAACTAATAGACGAGAATAAAACGGGACGGGGAAATGAAGACGGAGAAGGCATTGAAAAAAGGATGAATTTAAACAAAGAAGTAGGACATAAAACAATATACCAGATGAATAAACAGCCAATGGACAAACACGCTAAACAAAAAGACAGGGACCAAAGGAATACTAAAGATGGAGAGAAATAAGGTGATAAAAGAGATAAAAGTGATGAAACCAGTGACAAAAACTTTGAAAATAAACAGGGGGAAACAGAGCAGTATAAAGCACAAAATGGGAACAAATCAGACAATTCAAAAGAAATTGAAATAAGATACAGACGACTAGCTCCAACAAAAGTAAAAAATGGAAAATGAACATAAGGACATAACAGCAGCGATATGGAATATAAATACATTAACAGGAAAAGATATAGAAATAAGTGAAGAAATGGAAAAAAGTAAATTACAGATCTAAGGAATTAGCGAAACTAAGAAGAAAGGAAAAGGGCATAAAAAGCTATCGATCAAACATATTATATTACTCAAGAGTACTACAAGAACAAAGGGCAACAGAGGTGTCGGAATAATTGTACAGAAGAAATGAACAAGAACGTAGTAAAATATAAACCAGTGGATTCAAAAATCATTACTGTATCTATAAAAATAAATGACATAGTGGATATAATAAATATAATACAAATATATGATCCAGTGGAAGGAGCACCTGAAGAGGATGTACTGGAATTTTACAGAAAACTACAAAGAGAACTAGACGAGGCAAGAGAAGAAAACGAATCAACAATAATTATGAGAGATTGGAACAGCAGAGTAGGTAATGATAAAAACAGGATGCATGAGAATTTACGGAGAACCAATAATAAACAAGAACGGGATAAAAATTATAGACTCTGAAGGAATATATTTACTGACGTCGGGTGAAAAATCGTCCTCACTAGCTGACACAATTTCTTGCCATAACTTTCATATTGGTTTTGTTCTTTTTTGTAACCCATTTTTCTAAAAACTAAAACACTTACTAGGTTATCACTTTCTGTACTAACACCATATGCGTAAATAAGAAAGTATGAATTCATTTAGTCGTCTACCGCGTATGCACTCCCATGGTCAGTAAACCATTAAAATTAGGATTTCTGATCGAAATATAGAAATAAAAATATCAGTCACAAGGACAGATAATTTGTCATTTCTATTGTGGCACTCTACGTGTTAAATTTATAATATTCGTACAGTATTTGCATATAGAACTGGAAGGTAGCTCTTAAAGATTTATGATTACTATGAAGATAATATGGGGTTTATAAAAAATCTCTTCGACCATTACCTTTACAGGTCTATTGTGTATGCCCTCATAAAGTTACAATCTTATACTCGATAGTCGAAATTGTGTAAAGTGAGTCAGAGCTATCTAATCAACACTTTGGTTAAAGCGCAGTTGCCATATGTATTCTAGAGAGAAATGCTGTATTTTATAAATACACTTCAAATCCATTGTGTCAATATTTCAGGTACAAAAGATGCAATGTAATTAAGTCAATACCAATTTAATATATTTATTTCAAATTTCAAGCAGACTAATAATAATTAGTTTACTTGAAATGTGAAATAAAGTGTTTATGTATATTTCTTGAACGCAAAGTTTGTTGTGAAAAACTCGCCGATTTGACAATGTTGGAGAGTCGCTTCAATGTTCCGGCTTTGAGAACGAGATAGATAGATCGAGCTACGCGAATGAGACAGTGATAGTAAACAGTTATGTGAGGTGTTTATTCTCTTCATGAGCGTAACATCAGTATTTGTGTTGTGGTTTTGTGTGATAAATCGGTTATTATTGGTATTTATTGTAATATTTATATCGGTATATTTAGTGACAATAATGGCGGAGTGTAGCGGTGTTGGCGATAAAAAACGGCGTCGTAACAATTTAATTCGGGAAGAAAAAGTCCTCATATTAAATGTGTACGAAGGACTGCGTGCCATGGACAAACAGTTGGGTGTTAGTGACGCTGTGATTAAGTGCAGTTATTTAACTAAAGTTTCTGAGAGTACTATATACAATATTCTAAAGAAATCGCGAGACGGATCTTTGACAAGAGAACGAGGTGAAAACTGTAAACCGGAAAGTAGGGGAAGAAAGAAAATTGTTTTGGACGACCAAACACGGAATGCTATACGTAGGGAAATACATTCTTTTTATTTTAGGAATGAAATCCCCTCGGTAGCTAAATTGAGCAAGGTAATAGAAGCTGATGATACTTTACCAAACATCAGTGATAAAGTTTTGAGACGAACTTTAAAATTAATGAATTTTCGTTACCAAACAAGAAGTAGAAACAGTGCCTTAATTGAACGAAATGACATTGTGGAATGGAGGAGAAATTATTTAAAACAGATACGACAGTTTCGTAACGAAGGACGGCACATATATTATCTTGACGAAACATGGTTAAATGAAGGCCACACTGTGTCAAAAGTGTGGCAAGACATGAATATACGAAGCAATCGACAAGCCTTTATGGAGGGTTTCTCTTCCGGTTTAAAAGCTCCCTCTGGGAAAGGACGTCGACTGATTATCACTCACATTGGCAGCGAGGAAGGATTTGTAGAAGGTGGATTACTAAGTTTTCAGTCCAAAAAAACTGTCGATTACCATGAAGAGATGGATGGTAACCGGTTTGAAACATGGTTTAGATCAATTTTAACAAAGGTAACTCCTGGTTCAGTGATAGTTATGGATAATGCTTCATACCACTCTCGTCGACTGGAGCAAATACCTACTTCAGCTAGCCGCAAGAGGGTTATAATTGATTGGTTAGAGAGTAAAAGCATTCCGCACAACGAGGCAATGCTAAAAGTTGAATTATTATCTCTCGTACGGAAACATAAAAGCAGTTATATTAAGTACGTTGTCGATGAAATGGCGAAAGATTTCAACGTCTCAGTTGTTAGACTTCCTCCCTACCACTGTGAGTTAAACCCCATCGAGCTGGTTTGGGCCCAAGTGAAAAATTATGTTGCGAGAAAAAACAGTACATTCAAAATGGCTGACGTTGAGAAACTGTTTGACGAGGCGCTGCATACCGTTACTGCTGAGAGTTGGCGTAAATGTATTCAACACGTATTAAAAGAAGAAATAAAGTTTTGGGATTTAGACATACGTGTAGAAGTAATGACGGAACCACTCATTATCGATATAGGAGGAGAAAGCGATGATTCTGAGGAGTCGTCAGGGAGTGATACCGCTTCCAGTTAGTCAGACATTTTACAAGTGACCTCGCAACATACCTATACTTATTGGTAATTTATTTTGGTCTTGACAAACAACTTTTTTTTAGTTTTAGTAGTAGTAAGTTGGAATTGACTTTTAAACATTTTTTTATTTTGTTTTAACTTACTTATGAACAACTTGTGATAAGTTATTATTTCAAATGTTAAAAATTGAAATTCCAGATATTTCAGTATTCGCACCCTTAAACTATGATACGCTCATGGAGTTCACTTTAAATCGGTAGATAACCGATGACGTCACTTTACAGAATTTCGACTATCGACTTTTTTATATACATCTTATTATAGCTCATCCTTAAAAATGTGTATTATTCTTGGTAACACCCTGTATATACATAATGATACCTACCATAATAATTTCGTATTTCTGTTCTCTCAAATTTAAACGCCAGAGCGTACAAGAACATTTTCTATTTATTTTTTATTTAGGACTATTAAGAACCCTTCAAAAATGATGCGCTCATGAAGTTCGCTTCTGCAACTGATTTTATGGACAGTAAGAGCGATGAGTCACTTTACAGAATTTCGACTATCGAGTATAGACTATTTAACACAGAGAGACAAAACATTTAATTCATAAATACTTTAAAAACACAATCCATGTTGCAACAAAGACGCACTATTCTCGTACCATAAAGAAAACGCTATGAAAAGATGAGAGCGTGATTTGGCAGTGGCGTACCATGAAGTTATGTTTAATTAGTGGCGTAACTAATACTAAAAGCTAGACATTGTAGGCTACAATTTTATAAGAAAATCAAAGCTAAAATACAGTTTTAGGGTTTTTAAAATGAAACTTACTGTTTCTAGATAATTCCACAATATATTGAATAAAATGTTAAAAATTATCTAGAACCAGTAAGTTTCATTTTAAAAACCCTAAAACTATATTTTAGCTTTGGTTTTCTTATAAAATTGTAGCTTACAATGTTTAGCACTCTTTCTCCGTTCAGAAGGATTCCCCATTCAATATTCTTCAGAGCTTCTCTAAATATGCATTCTGAATATGTATTGAACAGTAATGGAGAGCGAACACAACCTTGCCTTATGCCTCGTAATATTTTAGTTTCCTCTGTATTCTTAACGCACGACTGATTCCAATATAGGTTAGCTATTATCGCTACGTCTTTTCCATCCATGCCCGCTTTTTTCAAGAATTCTATAATTTTTTATGTTGTACTCTGTCGAAGGCCTTCTGGTAGTCAATAAAGCATGCTTATGTTGTACAGTCCATGTCTCTGCATTTGTAATAATACTTGGATAGAGTATGTAGCCTTTCTTGTACCTACTGCATTTCGGAAACCAAACAGTGTAGACGCTACTTGATCTTCGCAAGATTTGTTGATTCTCTTGTGGATTACTTCAATGAACAGTTTCAGAAGGTGGCTAATAAGACTTATTGATCTATAGTCCTCACATTTTTTGCACCTGGTTTTATATTGTCGGGTCCCGGAGATCATCCTTCCTTCATAGATCTTATTGCTGCCCTAACTTCATCAATTAGAATATATGGCCCCATATTCTCAGCTAGTTCAGGTGGTTCATACTGTGTGTCATGGAACAGTTGTTGGATATATATATATATTCTGCATGTACTCGTCAGATAATTATTGATAATTGTTTTTCATTTATTATTGGTTAAGATCGTTATCTACCTATGTCTGCAAGTCCCAGCTCTTTGACCTTTTTTGTGTACATTGAAACTATCGTATTTGGCTTGTCGTCTCAATTTCTGTACATATATCCTTGACTTCTGCATATTTAGCTTCTCAGATTTTTCTCTTTATACTGCTTAATTCATTGTACCTTATGTTGTCATCTTTCATCTTCCGTATTTCCTCCATTAACTGCAACATTTAGTCGGAATTTCTTCTTTTTCAATTTTTTCATTTTCACTTTAAATACGCCAACAACGGGACTATGATCTGACCGTATGTCAGCTCCTGGGTAGGTTTTCATTGACTTACAATTATTTCGGAATCGCTTGTTCACCAGTATATAGTCTATCTGATTTCTTTTTATGTCTCTATTTGTGTCTTTAGGTGCTTTCCAAGTGTATAGTCATCTATTTGGAAGTTCGAACCACGTATTTGTTATTATGAATTCTTGTTCTTCTGAAAAATGACCTCTTTTGTTCCTTTCTTCCAGGCCACAGGATCCTATGATATCGCCCACTCTTCCTTTTCCTATTTTGGCATTCCCGTCATCCATTATCATTATTAAATCTTGTTTGGGTAATTCTTTCAATGCTCCACTGATTTGGGAGTAGAATTATGTTACTTCGTCTTCACTGTGTTCAGAGGTTGATGCGTAAACTTAAATTATAATGATATTGGCTCGGGTTGCTTGAATTTATAATAGCATGATCCTTTCGGGTATAGATATAAAGTTTGTAATATGTTTAGCAATTGTTTTGTTCATTATTACCCCTACTTCATGCTCACGTTTTCCATTTGCGGTTCCTGAGTAATGTACTCTATGGTAATTAATGTCACAAAAGTTGGATCCTGGCCATCTCACTTCACTAATTCCTAGTATATTTATTTTCAATATTTCCATCCCTTTGATGGTATTGTGAACTTCCCCAGATTGAGCCAAAGTCTGAACATTCTAGGTACCTATCTTGATATTCAATCTAACATTAAACTTCTTTGTATATTCATAATTCAAAACCGTTCCCCCGAAAATCCGAGCGGGGAACTTGAAACTCCAGATACAATTTTACTCTTGAACATATCATGAATGATACTACTAGAGATATAAACGTATATCTTTAATGCAGTGCTTTCTGCTTGCTTTCTGAATTCCCTTGCTGTTGGCCATTTATGGTTCATCCGCCTTTAGGAGCGATTTCTTATTCCAAGGGCAACGGTTCGCTCTTTCCTGTTATTAGCTCCTCCACCTGAAGCTGTTGGCTATTAAGAGAGGGACCACTTATACCGATTGAGACTTCAATGCATCAATATTGGGGCATAATTCATTTTCCTAATTATCAGATATTCGTAGTATTACACAGTATGTGTGCTGAGGTTTCATCATCCTGGCAGAACCTACATATGTTTGCTAGTCCGATTTTGCTCATTAGTCCAGTCGGCAGAGGCCGAAAAGTCAGTGCAAGTGGTATTTTCTTGATAACTCAGAAATAACTATACAGACCTACTTTAAATGGCAAGTACAATAACACCTTAAAATGCTGACAAAAAAATTATTAGGAAAAAAGTTATTAACAATTTAATTGAAAAGTTCGCTTTTTTAGCGTATTTCCTTAAATAAGTCAGCAGGATAACTTTTTACGAAAAAATGCTTCATATATGATTTATTTGCAATAAAAATAGCTACAAAATGCCGGTGGTCCGATTTTGAAATTTTCAATAAAAAAGCTGTGAGATGTAAAAAACGGTAAAAAACGTCAATTTTTTAATGTTGCTGTAAAAATCACAATTATAAACTAATATTTATTAAACTTTTGAAAATTATAGCTCAATTTTATACAATAATGACGCTAAAGCTGAAAATCAGGAAAGTAAAACTTTTTGTTCTATGATGTTTTATAAATCTACTGCATCGAAAACTCAAGGCTTTGCCAAATTGGTTTGAAGCATCGCTGATACTTGAAATTTGGTATACAGGTAGTGTAAATATGCAGAAACAAATATCAATTTGAAAAATTCAATTATCTTCATTTTTACAGCTTTGGTAAGGTTTTATACGTCACCCTACTTTTATACGCCACCGTTTTTTCCCTATAGTTTTTGTAATTTTCATCTTAGAAAAATCTCTTTGACGTAAATCGATTCCTTCTATTTTTTGACGTATTCTCAAAAAAATTTTAGTGCCACGACCTTCTGGACCGAAGATACGTTTTTTTGGCAATAAAATCTGGAAGACGTAATAAACACGTTACAACACTTTTTTTTAAATATTCTTTATTTAAAGTTATAATGCCCATTTACAATATTAGAAAGAAATACAAATTGCCGATGTCCTGGCCATTTCTTCGTCCTATCGCGTGCATCCTGATTTGTTCATGGTTCCTTGCTAACCGCATTATCCATACACTTTTACTATTTATAAGAACTTTGCACCTTAAAATGTCTGTGACTCCTAGAATATTTCGGCTAGGTTATCCCTGAACGTTACAGCACTCTGATTTTTGGCTGTTAATATTTAATACTTATATATTCAATACAAAAATATTCGGATATGATTAATTGATTTCTAGTGTTCGTAATCGAGTATAAAAGTGAAGCGCGTGCGGCGGCCGGAGGGCGCGGCGGAGTGGGGGAAGCCCGGTGCGCTCACACTGAAAACTGAATTCGTGCGTTCAAAGTGGCTTTCGCTTGCAAAATCTTTAATATCTTGGCTTCTGGACCACGTACAAAAGTCCTTTTTTACTTAATTTGGTGTACCTCGACGAGACAAACGAAAATAACGTATTCATTTTCTTCATTTTCGAGGCAAAATAATTTTGGAAATATGTCTTTTCCCGTATCAATGAATCAATCCGAATATTTTTGTATTGAAAATATAAGTATTAAATATTAACAGCCAAAAATCAGAGTGCTGTAACTTGTGTATCGCGTCTTACAGGTTTTTTTGACAAAAGAAACAAACGTATCTTCGGTCCGGAAGGTCGTGACACAAAATTTTTTTGAGAATACGTCAAAAGATAGAAGGAATCGATTTACGTCAAAGAGATTTCTCTAAGATGAAAATTGCAAAAACTATAGGGAAAAACGGTGGAGTATAAAAGTAGGGTGACGTATAAAACCTC
Source organism: Galeruca laticollis (assembly GCA_963921935.1). Classification (NCBI taxonomy): domain Eukaryota; kingdom Metazoa; phylum Arthropoda; class Insecta; order Coleoptera; family Chrysomelidae; genus Galeruca; species Galeruca laticollis. Next base: position 145,734,729 of record OY998181.1, read on the forward strand.
ACCAAAGCTGTAAAAATGAAGATAATTGAATTTTGCAAATTGATATTTGTTTCTGCATATTTACACTACCTGTATATCAAATTTCAAGTATTAGCGATGCTTCAAACCAATTTGGCAAAGCCTTGAGTTTTCGATGCAGTAGATGTATAAAACCTCATAGAACAAAAAGTTTTGCTTTCCTGATTTTCAGCTTTAGCGTCAATATTGTATATAAAGTGAACTATAATTTTCGAAAGTTTAATAAATTTTGGTTTATAATTGTGATTTTTACAGCAATTTAAAATAATTGACGTTTTTTACAGTTTTTTCCATCTCACAGCTTTGTTATTGAAAATTTCAAAATCGGACCACCGGCATTTTGTAGCTATTTTTTATTACAAATAAATCATATATGAAGTATTTTTTCGTACAAAGTCATCCTGCTGACTTATTTAAAGAAATACGCTAAAAACCCGAATTTTTCAATTAAATTGTTAATAACTTTTTTCCTAATAATTTTTTTTGTCAGCATTTTAAGGTGTTATTGTACTTGCCATTTAAAGTAGGTCTGCATAGTTATTTCTGAGTTATCACGTTTTGACACAGCCGAACCTCTACCGACTGGACTACATGTGATTGTTGAGTCTACAATGGCTTGTTAGGTAACCAGTTGTGACCCTAATTATCAGATCTTTGCAGTCTATCTATCTATACAGCATCAATTCGTCCATTTTTGGACATGGGGCCCTTCATTCTTCCTTATCATTTGCGATGTTCATCCATTTAGATCCAACATGTTTATTCAGATAATCTGTGGTCTTCCTTTTTTATAATCCCATGGTCTCCAGTGAATTATCTGTTGTTCGACCTTTTCACTTTTGTCGTGTTGCCTGCAGTAGCATATGTAAATGTGGTGAGGCTTAATTTAATATACAAAGCCTCGTTGGAGTATCAGCCATGATAAAAATGGATCACCTGTTTTGTATCCGTAAAAATTTCGTGAATGTTGACAATGGTTCTTTAATGTACTGTCTCGTTTCCCACATCTTAATCCACTATTATCAAAACTGTAAATTTTAACAGATCAGTTCTAAGAGATCTGGACATTTTCCTGTCCCTCTCGGGCTACTGACTCAGCATCTTTATTGTTTGCTGTGGCATATTAATAACCACTTGTTGGAAGTGACAGTAAAATTAGAGTAACAATTTTATGATAGAATATGGTTCAGGGCCACAGATGCGGAAAAGTTAGTTTTAATCTTTAAAACCGTTTATTTTTTTAATTTGATGAAAACATTAGAAAAGTCCACATAATCATTTTGGAAAACTGCAAAGTGAAGTGGCAAGAGATAACTGTCATAAAAGAACATGAAGGTTATATTTGGATAAATATTTATCCATGAGAAAGTAGACTGAAAGAAAAAATTATGGGCCATGGAAAAACAATTTTTTTGTCAAATGCTGAAATATACAGTGCTATTCAAAAGTCCCCTCCCCCCTCGTATCTTTTGAACGGCTACACTTACATTAATAAAATTTGGAGGGTGAAAATAAAGTGTTGTAAACTTCTCTACGAATGGTAACAGGTGACATAATAGTAATAGATGACGTCACAGTGCCACTCTGGCCAATAATTTTAAATAGGACCTTATGGCAAGTGATATCTCGTTTGAAAGGCATTGACATTGGCTACATAGCCATAATAATTTTGTTTGGGTTTAAATTAATTTTGATGGATAAATTAAATAAATACCAAAATTATTATTTCACATTTAAATATTGAATTTTTTTCAGTCCGCCTCTGGTTAGTTGTCAAAAAATTGACGTTTTTAATTTAATAGTATTTGTTGCTTTGCAAAGTTTTTCTAAATAGCTTAATTATTTACTTTTATTATTGTTTAACGAGACGTTTAAGAGTTTACATAGGCAAAATGGTACGTACTCAAGCCGACAAAGTAGCAGCTATCTTAATAATTGGTGAATCTAGAAAGAATCTCCATGAAGCGGAACGTTTATTTAATGAGAGATACTACATAGGCAAAATGGTACGTACTCAAGCCGATAAAGTAGCAGCTATCTCTTAATAATTGGTGAATCTAGAAAGAATCTCCATGAAGCGGAACGTTTATTTAATGAGAGATACCCAGATCGCCATATCTCGAGAACTTATTTGAGGGAGCTTCTTCACAAGTTTGAAGCAACAGGTAGTGTTCAAGATGCCAAACGATCTGGTCGACCAACATTTAGTGATGATACAAAAATTGATATAGTTGCTGAAATGATAGTAAACCCTACTTCCTCTTCAACTAAAGTTGCGTCTATCTGTGAAGTAAGTAAAAGTACAGTACAGAGAGTGTTGGCTAAAAATAAATTTCATCCATACAAGTAAAAAATTGTGCACCACCTTTCGGATGACGACCCCGACGGAAGACTCGAATTCTGTGAATGTATGCCAAATAAAATTAGTCAAAACCCACATTACACAAAAACAATTTGTTTTAGTGACGAAAGTACTTTTCACCTCAATGGAAATGTGAATACACAAAACGTAAGGTATTGGAGTGACACAAATCCTCACACCTTTCGTGAACAACATACCCAATTTCCTGAAAAAGTCAATGTTTGGGCAGGTATTTTGGGAAACCACATAGTTGGTCCTGTTTTCCTAAATTCAAATTTAAGCGGTGAAGTGTATCTGGAGATGGTACAAAATGCAATTGAGCCGATAGTTTTTGAAATTCGGGAAGATAATCAAGATGAATTCGGCCATCTGGAAATAACATTTCAACAAGATGGTGCTCCTGCACATTATTATGGTGCAGTAAGACGTTACCTGGATGAAGAATATCGAGGTAGGTGGATCGGCCGGCGAGGTCCTATAGAATGGCCACCTCGGTCACCAGATCTGACACCATTAGATTTTTTTCTATGGGGGTACTTGAAATCCAAGGTTTATACTACGGCACCAGATAGCATTGGCGTTTTGAAAGAAAGAATTACTGAAGAATGCAATACTATTTCAGCTCACACATTCGAACGAGTATGGCAAGAGTTTACTAATAGGATGTATTACTGTCAGGAAGTAGACGGAGCACATTTCGAACACTTGCTATAAGAATCCATTGTTGATATTTGATTAATTAAATTTAAAAAAATTATTGCAATAATTTTGGTATTTATTTAATTTATCCGTCAAAATTAATTTAAACCCAAACAAAATTAATATGGCTATGTAGCTAATGTCAATGCCTTTCAAACGAGATATCACTTGCCATAAGGTCCTATTTAAAATTATTCGCCAGAGTGGCACTGTGACGTCATCTATTACTATTACGTCACCTGTTATCATTCGTAGAGAAGATTACAACACTTTATTTTCACCCTCAAAATTTTATTAATGTAAGTGTAGCCGTTCAAAAGATACGAGGGGGGAGGGGACTTTTGAATAGCTCTGTGTAGTGGATTAAACCAACAAATCAAATATTTAAAACTTCAAAACAACTAGTGATGTCCTAAATGTTCAAATTGTTGACAATCGTGTCTAATTTTCTTTTCTTTCTTTTTGTACACATTCAAATTCACTTCGTTTATCTCAGACTTTTTTTTATTGTCTATTTAAATTTGTATCTTCATCTTCTGTACTGAATATACAATATTATCAGTAACAAGTTCGTTGTGTCAATTTTAAAATATTTTGGCCTTATTTCATGTTTGATAGGTCCATTTTTAAAGTATATTTAGTTTTTACTGATGCCTCCAACATAAATATACGTGTTTATTAAAAACTGAATATATCATCACAAAATACATATTGGGTTGAACATAATGGCTATATATGAATTTAAATGGTGGTAATAACTAAACATTATGCTTAAATTTTACGAATTGAAAATATTATTTTTGTTTTGTAAGGTGAATTTTTAAGAGTACATTCAAAAATTACAATTTTATTTTGGCTTTAATTTTTGTTAACAATAGTTTATAATTACATATATTTTAATTTTATTTCTAACAATAACCCTTTTAACAACTCGGGTTTATTTTTTTATTTTGTTTTCCATTATTAACGACACTATGTCCATATTTAGATCTGTTTCAAGGTCGTCTTCAAGTTCTTCCTCGTCGTCGTCAAGCTCTCGTCGAGATGAAGATGAACCACGTCTACCCGATTTGCGAATAGTCAACCATGCATCGTTGGATATGGCGACATCATTCCTACCTGGTCAAGCTCCACCTCCGTATCCACCGAATCCTTTAGACAACTTTGGTGCTTATTCTGTTCCAGATGGATATCCTGTTAGTTTGTTTCCTCCGCCTAATCTTAATACTCAATTACCCTTTCCTCCTACCGGACCTGCTCCAATGTACCATCCACCTGCTTTTGGAGCTCCTTTTCCAGCTTCATCTCATTCCATGCCTCCTATGTCGACTACAAAACCTCTGGAGGAATCTTCAGTTACTTATTCATCGACATGTACTGCCGCATTTACGTCTTCTCAACATAATATGGCATTTACTGCAGCAATGGTTAATATGCCTACTTCCACTGTTGAGCCCAAGCCGATTGAACAACAACTGGAAGAGCAACTGCTGGGACCATCCAATTTGGAGACTGCGGAACCACCTAATTTAGAGACTGTGGAAACACCCAATTTGGAGACTGTGGGACCACCCAATTTGGAGACTGTGGGACCACCCAATTTGGAGACTGTGGGACCACCCAATTTGGAGACTGTGGGGCCACCCAATTTGGAGACTGTGGTACCACCCAATTTGGAGACCATAGTACCATCCGATTTGGAGACCGTGTTACCACCTTCCTTAACGCCTACCACGTCTGTTGAAGAGGTAATTTTTTTTACAGTATTAATAAATGTTGAAAAATTTCATTCAATAACAAAAAAATCCACTCCCACAATAAAATGTTTACGAAATTTAACAACTATATCCACAAAGATAATTTCAATTTTCATTTTACGTTTTTTTTTCGAAATTTCCTTTTTTGACATTCTAAGCAAATATCTTTCAAAATAAAACTCGTTCAGGTGTTGAAAATTATTTGTTTTCCATAAAATAAACATATTTCAGCTAAAAAGGATGTTTGAAACATATTAGGGTTTTAATGAAATTTATGTGCCCTAGAACTCGTAATTTTTAACAACTAAACTTTAATATATAGCCAGATATTTTAATCAATAAAATTAAAACGTGAAAACAATACAAAATCAATATAATTGTAATTTGATAAGTTTTTGTTTTTGAAATCCATAGTTAAATCTGAAAGAAACGTTAATAGTAACTTCATTTCTCATTCCTTAGTAGCCTTTGTCTGAGCTTCCTGAGCAAGCAGTAACAGGATTTCACCTCTTGACAGCAATTTGTTACATCAGTCTTAGTTTGATTTCAAGATCCACCAGTTTTTTGTTGATAGTCATAAAAAAAATAAATGTAATAAATGGATATAGGTGCAAACAACAGAAAACTAACATGTTAATGGTGAATAGAACTAAGATAACATAGAGTAGCATTTCTCACTGCATATTCACAATAAAAATGAATAATAAGTTCATTCAGTTCATTATAATCATTTAACATGGAATCTCCAAAATGGTTTAATATTTGTTTTAATATTCATGATATGCTGTAAATTTGTTATGTTCTCTTTCTTAGCCTGGTTTACTGTATCAATTATTTTTTTGGTGTGCTTTGTAATATCATTTTATGTATTAATTTTTCTCCCCAGTCCATTTCTAGAAAATTATGATTTTAATATCCTATAATTGTGCTTTTCCTTCATATCTTCAGGTTCTTACTTTACTTTCTTCTTTTGTTGTTTCATTATTTATGATGATTCTTTTTTCCGTTGTTCAGATTGATTTTTAATCCCTAAATACTTTTAATTAATATAGGCTATCTAACTCTATTTTGCATATTTTCTTTCCTATCTCTTTTGCTTCTTTTATATTTACTTTCACTCCTGTTGTTTTCTCTATAAAGTCTTCTAACCCATGTTTTAGTTCGATAACGTGCCAATATTTGCTATTCTCTGTTTTGCTTCTAATCTTATGCTGGTCTCCATGATTTCCACCTTTTAACTGTCTATTTTCTTAACTAAACTTGTTGAACACATTTGTAATCCTGTTTTATATCTTTTGTATCATAAGTTCTCTCATAATTTCCAATAGTGATTCTCTTCTCTTTATTCTGTTATTTTTTCTGGTGTTCTAGTTAATTTTTTGAATATTTCATCCAGGGAATTCCTTTTTGATTCTTCAGATGTGTATCTATATACAGTGCAACTCATTTTGTTTGGAAGCACCCCTGTAAAATCCGCATTTTCAACCGATTTTGATTTAATTTTTTTTGTTAGATTCACTATCAAAACAGTGTTTTGGCACAAATTAGCTTAATTTCTATTTTCAATGCCCTTTATGTAAATTTTTCTTTCCCAAAAAAGACGAAAGTAAATTAGGCATTTTTTTTCCGATATTTGACTACACCACTGGCAGTATTCATTTGGGTTTCGTAGTGTACAGACGTCTTATAGTCCCGTTATCAATAGCATTACAGAAAAAAAAGAGTGAATCAAAACAAATTAACTTATCGTTGTAATGATAAAAAAACTGGTCAACTCATAAATTATAGGTCTCGATACCAGCTTTTAATGGGCCAGGAATTAGTTACAGCCAACCAATGTTGTTCACAAATAATGGATCTACTATACAGAGTGTCACACCTTACAACACATACACACCACAACATCAACAATCACAAGCTTCCACTCAACAAATATTTGATAATAGTCAGCATATAACACAACCTCAGTATATTGTAAACCAACCAAATCCTACACAGTATGCATTAAATAATAGTCAATACTACCATAGAATTTCATCAACTAGTGACGAGGAATTTTTAGGATTTAATGAGAATGAGCAAAATAATTGTTCCAAAGAAAATCCTTGGCAAGTAGTTAAGAAAAGCTCAAAAACAAGAAAAATTACTGCAATTAATAGACCATCAGAGACAGTAACAAATAACAAATTTAGTTCTTTAACACACTAAGATGAAGAAGTAGGAGAAGAAGCTACTCAAACTAATAAAAGTGTAAATAGAACACCAAAAACCACCTCCAATATATGTCTATGGAGTAATGAAATATGACGAAATGATTTAACAACTCAATACAATAGCAGAAAACACTCAATACATCACAAAATCTCTAGCAGATAATGCGGTAAAGATAAGTTGCGATGCACCAGACACATACAGGAGTATAATAAAATACATGAGGGACAAAAACGTAATACACCACACCTACCAACCTAAAGACGAGCGTGCGTACAGAATTGTCATTAAACACCTACACCGTACAACAGGCATCAATGAAATAAAAACAGAATTAGCCAAAAACGGACATAAGGTTAGAAATGTGATGAATTGTATAAATAGAATGACGAAAGAACCTTTAAATATCTCTTTCTTCGATTTAGAACCAGCAGATACCAACAAAAACATTTACAAACTGACAAGTCTACAAAATAGAGTAGAACCACCCAAAACAACAAAAGGCATTATACAATGCATGGGATGTCAGCAATATGGTCACTCGAGAGCATACTGCAACATACCATTTGTGTGCGTCAAATGTGGGGGATCTCACAATACAACATCCTGCAAAAAAAGTAAAGATACCCCTGCTAGGTGTGCTTTATGTGGTGGTGCCCACCCAGCCAATTACAAGGGATGCGAATTCTACCATAATTTATTTATACCAAACAATGCCAACAATCGTATGAATATACAACAAAACAGAAACTAGACCTACTAAGCAAACAACGATATCAGTGCCTTCAACCCACTTTCCAAATCAACCACAAAACAGCTACGCTAGTGCAGTAAGAAATGGTAATGAACAACAAGCAAACACTAATGACATAATGAACATATTCCTAGAGAATTTCAGAAACATGTCTCACCAACTAATACAACAAAACAGCATGGTCCTAACCATGCTGACAACGCTTATTACAAAAATTCAATATCTTCATTAAAAAAGCCAATGGGCTTCCACAGCACAAAAACGAGGTTGAGTTATTTCTACTTCACAATGAAATTGACATATTAATTAGTGAAAGCGATTTCACAAGTCAAACTTACTTCAGAATACCCCATGAAACAACTTATTCCTCAAATCATCCAGATAATACAGTCCATGCTGGATCAGCTATCCTGATAGAAAATACTATAAAACATGCAGAACTACCAAGGTATGCACAAAATGGCTTGCAAGCCACAGTTATCAAAATTAGTATGAGGTCCTATGAACGAACAGTCGCAGCAGTTTACTGCCCACCACGTTACAATTTAAAGAAAGAAGATTTCGGAAACTCGTTGAGGCACTAGGTCATAAATTCATTGCAGGGGGAGACTTCAACAGTAAACATGTATTATTTGGATCTCGTCTTACAACCACTAAAGGGAGAGAACTAGTAAGCCTAATACACGAAAATAATTACCACCCTTTGTCAACAGGCACCCCTACATACTGGCCAACAGATCCAAATAAAACACCTGACCTGCTATTCATCAATCAGGGTATCTCTCCTGCTTACATGGACGTCGCGCCAAGCTACGACCTCATCCGACCACCCCAATTATATCAACCATCAGCAGCTTCATAGTCTACAAAACTACAGCATCTAGGCTGCATAATAAGAGAACTAACTGCGAAAAATACTGTACCAAACTAGAAGAGGACATCAATCTCCAAGTAAGCGTTAAAACAATGAGGGAGATAAATGAAACACTAATAGCCTTAAACAATACCCTCACAGAGGCCGCACAAAATGCCACGCCTGCAACCAACACAGGTAACAAAGCTCAATACATCTCAGCTGAAATTAAAAAGTTAGTAGCTCAAAAAATAAAAGCAAGGGCCAAATGGCACTGAACCCACGCCCCACTTGACAAGACTACACTAAACAGACTAAGCAATCAATTAAAATCTAAACTTAGAGAGGAACAAGAAAGATCATCTACGTACTATATAATGAATCTAAATCGATACGACAACTCAATATGGAAGGCAATCATAAACTCCAAAAAAAACCTAAGACTCTGGTACCTCCAATTAGAAATGAACGGGGACCAACGCTACAGTGGGCAAGAAGTGATTAGGAAAAAGCAGTGTTATTTGCCGAGCACCAAGTATTTACCCCCAACAACAACGCTCAAGATATTGAAATTGAAAGAGACATAAATAACACTCCAGCGAACATACCGGTAATCAGACCACTAACTAAAAACGAAGTTCAACAGGAAATTCAATATTTAAACACTAGTACAGCTCCTGGGCTGGAAAAATAACACTTACGATGATAAAGAAACTACCAGAGAAAGGAATTTTATCCGGTTTAAGAGTGATTTAGATGCTGTTGTGTAGGCAATTGAACCGTAATCTTACTTGGACCTGATTAATCTACGATAAAGCGTGAGCAGAGTTTCTCGATCAGCACCCCAATTTTTATTAGCCAGCATTTTTAAGAGGTTTTTGACATGTCAAGAGGAGATTGTTTATGTGGCATTTCCAGTTAAGAGCTTCATCAAAAGTCATTCCTAAGAATGTAACAGATTTTTCAGTTTGTAAATATTTTCTATACAGGCGCTATGGAATTTTCTTTTTCGAAAAAATAATGAGTTTTGATTTCTCGGTTGAAAAGATGATGCCTGGTTGTTCTGTCTAATGTTCTAAATGGGAGAGGAACTCTTGCACAATTTTCTGACTGTTTTTAAGGTTCTTACTTTTGCAGTAAACGACCAGGTCATTGGTATATAAGCGGGCTTTAAGTGGCGTTTTTAATCCTTGTTGAACATCGTTCATTGCTACTATGAATAAGGTCGGGATTAGTACAGAACCTTGTGGAATGCCATTTTTTTGAAATTTCAAGTCAGACATTATGTAGTTTACTTTGACTTTAAACGATCTGTCTTGTAGGAAGCTAGAAGAATAGGCAATGTCCCTGTATATCCGAACTATGTAGCTGTTTAATAATATAGTTATGCCAGGTGGTGTCGAATGCTTTAGTAATATCGAAAAATATCGTTAAGCATTTACTTTTTAGTGCAAACACTTAATTGATTTCTCTTTCAAGTTCAACGATATTATCTAACGTTGATTTTCCTAATCTATATCCACTCTGTTCCGGTAGTATTAGATTACTATGGACACTGGAAAAACGCAACCTAATACTACCGGAACAGAGTGGATATAGATTAGGAAAATCAACGTTAGATAATATCGTAGCAGCGAAACAACAATAGGCCCAACTTCCTTCTGGTGAACTTGTCATGTAATGTGCACAATTTAAAAGTTTCTCAAATCGATAGACGTTCTTAGACTCATATAGATATTATTCATGTATAACTTGCTTTTTTTGTAAACCTTAATGACTAATGACCCACGTGGTTGATGCATATTATTAAATAAAAAAAAAATGACATCGGATACATTTTTATTAGAACTCTTTAAGTGAATATGCATTGGAAGGTTTACACAAGTTTTTTAGAAATATTCTTATTATGTTTCAAGTACAAACCAAATGATCAAAGCTATTTCGAACTCATACAAACAGAAAAACGGGCATTAGAAAGAGAGAAGTCAGATCAGCTAATTGAACTTAAAATAAAAGAATACAATAATTAAGTTCCATCCAAGAATTGAGTACCTGGAAATTTGTTGAAATTAAATTGAAAATAAATCTATAAATAGGTCATGTGTGTTTTTGTTTTAGAATAAAATAAGAATAAATGAAAAAATAAACTCCATTTTCTGGTTTTGGTAAAATAGATCATTATTGCATTATTTTGGATTGATCCTAGAGGCTACTAGTAAAAAATATCATCATATCGTCTTTAATTTGATCTATAACAGAAATTTCGAGGGAAAATATATGAATAATATTTTTATGATATATAATTTAAATTTTTTTTATAGATTGCTCCATCACCGGCTCTTAGTAACAGTACTCCCACGGCAAACAACACGTTGCCTTCTCCTAGCACATCCTTAAAATCCAACAGTTCGACTGGCAAAAAATCACCTAGTAAACCAACAAGAACATCTGCTAGAGTCAGTTCTCAAATGATGAACAAATCACCTGCCAAAAGTCCAGGAAAAAGCCCGAGACAAGAGACTGCCCTTAAACAAAGTGGTCCCGGAAGGGGTAAAACGGATCATAAACGAGCTACAAATAAAACTGGTATTAATAGAGGAGCAGGTGCCTTAAGAGGAAGAGGACGGGGTCGAAGCAGAGGAAGGTGAGTTTACTTTTAAAATCATGTTTTTCCTTCGAAATTATATGGTAACATAAAACAAAACTAAATGAGCTTAAAGGAAAATTATTTATGATATGGCAGAATATTTTAATTTTTTGCTGCAGTTAGGAATAGAGATGAAGCATATATCTTGAACTGAAGAGGCTTAGTGCTGCTGAAACTGGTTTACAAGTTATGCAATTCTCTTTTAAATTGCAAACCAAAAAGAATGGATCTGAGTGGTCAAAAGTAAACCATTGTCACAGTTTCTGGGGGGATTATGTCGAAAGTACTGGTACCATTCTAATTAAATGTTGCCTCCAGTTCTTCTGCATCTACCCAACGACATAGCACCTTTTTTTAAAGAATGCATTAATCTTCTAAACGGTTGAGGTTCAGCTATGAGGTCATTAAAATTACTTTCAAATCTGAATTTTAAATTTCATTTTTCACTTTTTAAATATTTTGTTGATTAATGACGTATTATTTTTTTTTTAACAGGGGCAACCATAACAGTGACTTCGACTTTGTGAGCGCTGGTACAATTCACAATAAACTAGTCGGCACAGTGTACGATTTGGACTTTGATGATGATATATCCAATGACAACATGGCGGATTTGAAGTCTATGAGAGAGCGAAGGAAGTCCTTGGATCTCCATGAAAGAAAATTAGAACCGTTTCCTTCAACGAGAGATTCACCTCGGTCACCCAAATTTTCTAGTCCATCACAAACATCACATAAAGGTAATTTTTTCAGTATATTATTACTATTTGTAATTATACAATATACATTTATTAGTATAGAACACATGATGTCCTATCACCTAAGGAATAAAAATTTAAAATCCAATCAAATTAATTATAACTATTAAATACTGCATACTGAAATGGTATTGGTGGTAGTATTATGATCGGCAGGGCCATCTTAAACTATGCCGGGTCCCTTGGGCACACAATAATTTGGGGCCCTTTTGGAATGTAAAAAAAGTGAATTACACAATAATGTTTCACTACGATCTCTTTATTGTGGGCAATCAAATTAATTAATGATATTAGTAAGTTGCTAGTTTTTTTGTTACAATTATGATAATGTTTCTTTGGGGATTCCAGTCGAGCAAAATCTTCTATTATATCCTCAAAATCAATTTTTTGAAGGATATCACTTTCTATGCACATAATTGACAAATTATTTAGTTGTTCTTGTAACATTGTTGTTCGCAATTCATATTTTATTCTCAAACTGCGAAAATGAATACTCTCTATTACAGTTGGTAACCAGTAAGCAACTTCAACATTTGGAAATGTTTCTTTTAATTTATTTGACTTTGTTAGGTTATGTAAAGCCGAGATATTTAAATCTGCTGATTGCTTGGCTATGTTTTTTAAATGTAGGCTTAAGTGAAAGCTTTTTTGAGCTCATATGCATTAAAGTTTTCATGATAGAATTCTGCGAATTTTTTCCATTTTTTTGCAATGCTTTGGGCTTCGTTTCTAGTATCTCTTGGATGATTTGTCTCTTGTGATGGAGGACAATGCTTCAGAAATATTTAAATAACCAATTTGCAAAGCATTAATAGCATTGGCGCGTGCAGGTAATCTAGTTTCCGAAAGAGGATTCAGGGCTCTATTTACAACTAAATACACTGTCAAAAGTTTTGCTCAGGATTGAAGTCTATTCAAATCGGTGAATTTTCAGTTTTAAAATTCTAATAAGTTCATCATTGTATTCAGTATGCTCCTGTTGCTGTAGGCAAGTAATAAAATCTAAGATTTGAGCTGGTCCATTGACATTTTTTGTGTGAAGCCATTTAAATAATTTAATAACAACAGATTTACTGACCAGTTTTTTTACTGAAATACCGAATTTATTCCACCACGGCAAACATTTTGTTTAAAGCTCTTGAATAAAAGTGAATATAAATTCGAGAAAATGTACTATCTAATATCATAGTGCATGGTGCACCTTTGTGTGTATTTAAGACTCGTAAGTGTCGATAAATCGCACGGGCCAGGACCTTACTCAGGTACACATGACCCGTGCCAAAAGTTTCAAATATTGAATTGAGTCCACCAACTACAGGAATCCCGAAACCACAACGATGGATACCAGAATAGAGAAGTCTAACCAACAAACCGAAAGAAACATGTCATATTCTTCAGTACTTAGTAAACAACAGCCAACAAAATTTCCAGAGAAGAACCAAGCTATAATATTTCCTGCGATTGAAGGAACCAAAATCCAAGAATATCTCCTAGCCTTAGGAATACTCGTCAACCCTAAACACATTCTGTTTGCATTTAGAATTTCGAATAATAGAATTTGTATATACCTCTCCAGCCCAGAGTTAGTAACTACTTTTATGAATGACCACGGTGCAATTGGTGTCAACAACCAAATTATACGAGCCAGAAGATTGATAACTCCATCTGAACATTGATCTTCTCTAACGTGAGCCCAACAATCCCACATTCACATTTAGAGCAAGCCCTACAACATCCTGGCCTCAGCCTATTATCCCCTACATCCTTTTTCAGAGTCAACATGACCAACCCAGAGTTTGCACATATAATGAGTTTCAGAAGGCAAGTCTACATTAATCCTCCCGAAAATATTATCATCCCGGAGTCTATGTTGGTCAACCTTGAAAATACCTCCTATCGATTATTCTTATCATTAGATAATCTAACCTGCTTCAAATGCAAGCAAAATGGTCACATATATTCTCAATGTACAACCGAGACACTTGAACATCTAAATGAACCCCCTGCAATGCCCTTCCCGAAAATCCAGAAGAACCACCAGAGGATACTACAACCTCCCTAATTCCAGAAGATTCCCCCATCACTCCCGACCAAGACAACCAAACTAATTCATCGAATAAGAGGAACCTCTCAGAAATATTAACTCCGACGGAAGAAACACCATCTGACCCATTCCGAAAACCATCGTCGAGTATAAGTAAGAAAAGTCGCCCTAAAACCACTACTTTCGAAGAACACATGCAACCAACTAAAGCATACATTGATTCAGAAAATTTTGTAATCAACTACAATCAACTCAAAGACTTTTTTGAAAACGTATACGGCTCTAATGACCCTCTGAGTGGCGAAACAGTATACAACCGATGTGTATGGTCTAATGCATATGCTGAGTATAGTGTGTACCCATATTTTAAAGACAGATGTATCAAAAGTAGGTGTACCAAAATTAAGAAAAAATTATCGAAACAGTTGCTAGCAGAAGTATCGTTCATTTCAGGTTCTGAAAGCGACGCATCGTCACAAGAAACACGTTAATAATATCAACTTTTGAACTATCCATCATTCAATGGAACCTTAATGGGTTCTTCACACAACAAGAAATGCTAAAACTGATTATTTCCGAAAACAAACCCTCGATCATATGTTTGCAGGAGACCCATTTTAAACAGGACTACTCACAAAATCTGAGGAACTATTTTTGTTTCCATAAAAACAGACCAGATCAAAACATAGCAAGTGGTGGCGTCTACTTATATACACCAAACTCACGGTGCAACCAAAATCCCTATAACAACCCACCTTGAAGCAGTTGCCATTAAAATTTTGGACCCTAAAGAGATAAATATTTGTAATATCTACATTCCACCAAATCGTGACGTGGCATACGAGGAGCTGAATGATCTCTTTCAGCAAATACCCAAACCAAGATTATTCTTAGGACACTTCAATTGCCATAACACCCTATGGGGATGCGACTCCACACATACAAGAGGTCATATATTAGAACATGTTATCGAGGATAACAATATGGCGTTACTTAACAAAGGAGAAAAAACTTGTTTTCAGGAAACTCCAGTGTTATAGATCTCAGCATTAGAGACCTCTCACTCCACACTCAATTCAATTTTACCATCTTTCTCTATCTATATGGCAGTGACCACTTTCCCATCTTACTCACAAGTTCTCTGCATGTTGTAGAAGAACCTATTGTGACAAAAAAATGGAAACTAAAAAGAACCGACTGGAATCTTTTTGCAAGTATCATAGAAACCAAGGTTAGTCACTTCCACATGCGAGATAGTATCGATGAATGTGTTGATGATATTACCAAAATCATAACGGATGCAGCCCAACTAGCAATAGGAAAGACAAAGCAACTGAACAACCACACTCCTGTTCCTTGGTGTAATTAAGAATGCGACCAGGCAATAAAAGCCTCTAAACACGCTTTCAACAGACTAAAAAGGCACCACACACCTGAAAACCTGATAACGTTTAAGAGTCTGAGGGCAAAAGCTCGATGGATCATGAAAAAAAGTAGAAAAGAATCATGGGCAAGATATGTATCATCCATTAGCAGTTCAACACCACTAAGTATGATCTGGGACAAAGTGAAATGTATTAAATGTAATAAAACAGCCATGGAATCTCACGGATTGAATATCAGGGAAAATCAACTTCCAGTTGTACCGAAATTTCCCAAATCTTCTCAGACATCTATGAAAAGAATTCTAATAGTGCAAACTACATACCCGAATTTCTGAACTACAAAAATAATGAAGAATCTGAAAGGATTGATGTTTCCCAAGACGAAATGAACCCTATGAATTATCCTATGAAAAATTCCCCGAAGCTCTGGTTTCCTACAAAAACTCCAGCCCAGGACCTTATGATATCCCGTTCCTTTTCCTCCAAAACATGCCAGATACAGCTAAGCATATTCTCTTGAAAATATTTAATAAGATATGGACAGAAGGGGTCTTTCCTGAGGCCTTTCCTGGTCAGAGGCAACCATACTTCTGTTAATAAAACATGGTAAACCAAAGACAGATCCTCAATCATACAGACCAATATCCTTAACCTGTACAATGTGTAAGCTGATGGAAAAAACTGTTAATAATCGACTCACTTGGTTCCTGGAGAAAAACCACCTGCTCACACCAAAACAAAGTGGTTTTAGGAAGGGTAGATCAACATCAGACAATCTAATTAACTTGGAATCATATATTCACGAAGGGTATGCTAACAAACAAAACACCATAGCAATCTTCTTCGATATAAGTAAAGCTTATGACATGACCTGGAGATATAACATTTTTAGAAAGCTGAGCTCCTGGGGTATAAATGGCAATCTTCTAAAATTTGCTGAAAACTTCGTGGGAGAAAGATTCTTTAGAGTTAAAGTTAATGGAACACTTTCCGAGAAAAGAGTGCAACAGAATGGTACCCCTCAAGGTTCGGTTTTGAGCGTCACCCTCTTTCTAATGGCGATAAATGAAGCTGTGAAGAAAATCAAACAACCTGTAGAAGCTGATTTATGCTGACGATCTTGTGGTATACTCGCGAGGAAAAAATCTTACCACAATCCTAATTAACTTGCAGGATGCAGTGATTTTGATTGAGAGTTGGCTGAAATGCACTGGTTTCAAAATGTGCCCAGAAAAAACTAAGTGCATGTTTTTTACTAAAAAAACAGAACTAGCGCTGCCTAATCTGAAACTATGTGGCCGGAATATCCAAGTGGTGGAACAGATGCGTTACCTAGGAATGATTTTCGACAGAAAGTTAAACTGGAATGCCCGTCTTAACCATCTCAGAACATCATGTCAGAGCGGCATCAATCTACTGAGAATTCTGTCAAACCAAAATTGGGGTTCCGACAGACAAACACTCTTACTTCTCTATCGAGCTCTAGTAAGATCCAAAATCGATTACGGCTCTATAATATATGCCTCAGCAAGTAAATCAGTTCTGAAAATTGTTAACACGGTACGCAATACAGCAATACGGCTGTCCCTTGGAGCATACAGAACAACGCCCGCTGAGAGTCTCTACAGTGAAGCTGGAGAGCCATCATTGCAGCTGCGACGACAGCAGCTGAGCTTAGCGTATGCATCTTTAGTCTCTACTGATAGTCAGCATCCAGTATATCATAACACCTTTTTAAACCGTTTTTGCAATCTATATGAAAACCGAATAAGACTAACATACCCTTTCTATCAGAGGATCAACAAGTTCAGTTCCGAATTCAATGTGACTTTCCCAGTTACCATTACCAACAACAACTCAGACACGCCACCTTGGTTTATTGCCTTGCCACCATGCAACCTATAGCTCTCCAAATTCAACAAATCTGAAATTATTCCTAGTCTGCTTCACAATCATTTCCTCTCTTCAATAAATGAATATTGTGATTATACTCACAGCTATACAGACGCTTCCAAGTCAAATCAAGGAGTAGCATCAGCTTTTTTAAGCCCGAATACATCTAGTGGATTCAAACTACCTCCACAATGCAGCATTTATAGTGGCGAACTTTTCGCAATCCTTCAAACAATCAAATACGCCGCTCATGAAGATATCTACAATACTTTAATTCTTACAGATTCGTTAAGCTCGTTACTAGGTATACAACTCATTTATTCAGATCATCCCCTGACAAGGCTCATCAAAGAGTATGTTCACACAATTAGGGAAAAATCCAGACGATAGGACTTCATACGGGTCCCATCACATGTTGGGATCTTTGGCAATGAGCGGGTTGATAAAGTTGCACATGAAACCATGAATGAACCAACCTTTCAAAAGCAAGAGGGAGTACCGTATACTGATCTGAAAAAGTATATGAAATATGTGGTCTCTAACTAGTGGTCATATGTCTGGGCAGAATCTGGAATGAAACTTAAAGAAATTAAAGATGATATCAAGCCATGGAGAAACATCCCTAGCCAAAGAAGACACCAAATAATAATCACCCGTTTGCGCACTGGACATATAAAGTATACCCATGAACACTTGCTGAAAGGAGAAGAAGACAAAATCTGTGATATGTGTCAGGTGTCAATGTCAGTTAAACATTTCATGGTCGAGTGTCCGAGGTTCGCGAAAACAACGCCAGACGTACAGTATAAGTGCAGATTTAAAATCAACTCTCTGTGTGTACTGTAATTTTGAAAACAATCAGATTCCTCTCTGAAATAGGTTTAGTCAACAAAATGTAAATTACTAAGCTCGTCACCATGTTGCTTATTACTGATTCCTATCTTTGATATCATGCTATTCAAATATTATTGCATGTTATAGTGACGTTACCAGCCTAAATGTTATTTCATGTCACTGTTATGTTATGTTGCTAATAACCCTAGTGGTGGATGCAAATATTATTTTCTAAATAAAAAAAAGTCAAGCTGAGAAAAAATTGTACAATTCTTGTACATAATGAAAAAATGCTATTGCTTCAGTAAATACTATAATTAATAGTACAAAAAAATAAATTTAGATGGAGACGAACAGTGAAACTTCATTTACAATTCCAGATTTTCTGTCAAATTTAAAAATGTCGTTGGTGTTTCGTTGGTTTATCACTGCTCACTGTTACCGGTGTTGCACGAAAATCGCTAACAAATAGCATTTTAAGCTTTCATTTTTCAACCGTGAATATACAAAGTACGTAAACTTAGGAATGATTTCGATTATTTCATTTTCAGCTGTAATTTTTTATGTGAAAAACTTGTAATGTGCTCGACAAAAATGTTTCGATAATATATGTAATAGAAATTGTCGGTCATTTGGGGCCCCCTGAGATGATGGGGACACTGGCCCCTTGAGCCCTTATGGTAAAAAACGGTACTGATTCAGCATATTGGAAAAATCGGATATGACAATAACAAAGTAAATAGGGTTTCGAATGTTGCTTTGGAAACAAGACCATCATATGTTTTAGATGACTACGTAAATTATACCAATAAAGTAATACAACATTGGTACAGAATGATATAGAAGATGAAATTATCATTTACGTTGCAGACACTTCAGATGATGAATGCTGGTACTGTGATGAGACTTAGTGAATTATTATTTGTGACATACAATATAGAAATAAAAAACATTGGATATGGCTCCTTGTGTATTGAAACACTATTCATCAAGTTAAAAAGTATATAATAACTTTGCCCGGAGAACAGTCCTGGTTGGAAAATAGTAATATGTGTATAAGTCGAGCTCAGTTAAATTCAAGCAAATATATAAGTAATAACAATCAAACAACAGTAATGAATGAAACCAGTGAAAGAACAATACATACAGTGATCAAAACAGCAAAGTACAATATTGAATTTAAAATTTAATCAAAAACGATCACCCAAGTTATAATTTATTAAAAGTATAAAAATTCGGCTGAGTAACAAAAACTAAGAGATAAGCAAGCAATTATCATCTGATAAGATTTCGATATACCAACAAACTAGAACCAAGCAGGACAGGAACAAACGCAAAATTAAAAACAGATTAACAAACGAAGCCAGCTTGAGTGGAGATTGAAGATTGAATTAAGTAAATCTTTAATACTTAAACTGCACTTAAGACACTTAATTGGAAAATACAGAGATGATGGAAGCATTTATGGAAGAAATAAGGCAAAAACTAACCACCTTTGATGACAAATGAGAGAGAATAGAAGAAAAGCTAAATAAAATGAATGAAGATATAGCGGAATTGAAAAAAGAA
This sequence comes from Galeruca laticollis, assembly GCA_963921935.1. NCBI lineage: Eukaryota > Metazoa > Arthropoda > Insecta > Coleoptera > Chrysomelidae > Galeruca > Galeruca laticollis. The sequence continues at coordinate 145,754,513 of OY998181.1, forward strand.
AATGAAAAAATCAAGTAGGAACTTGACATTATAAAAAAAATTAATAACGATGAGTAGAACAATGGAAATACTAGATAGAGATGTACGCAGAAAATACATAGTAATTCATGAAATTGTAGAAGGTGCCAACGAAGATACCCAAATACTTCAAAACTAAGTAGAGGATGTCATGAAGATGTACAAATAAAAGTAGAAGAAGCAGTTAATGACATAAGGAGAATAGGAGAGAGGAAATATAATAAAACAAGGCCAATATTTATAGAAATGTATAAAACATAAAGCAGAAATTTTAAAAGCAGCAAGATAACTGAAAAGAACAAATATATTATATAAACGAAGACTACTCCAAAGAAATACAGACTCAAAGAAAGGAACTCGCGCATCACATGAAGGAAGCACGGTAATAAGGATATAACGCGAAAATTAAATACAACAAATTGATAATAAATATATATAAATACAATTTAGAACTGCCATTACTTAAACTTCAACAAGAATAAATATTCTTTCGCATGTTTATGATATCCTGAATTTATACTTGTTTCTTTCTAACACACTGATGCTTATGGTCCATGTTAAACTGTCATGTGACAAGTACAGTGTAGTTAATTGGTTGTACTAAGGCTTTTTGGGTAGATTTTTTGAAAGAATATTGTGTTACCAGTATGTTTTTGGTATAAAAGTTAGGAAATTTTACATAGTAAATTGTCTTCATGTTTAAGTAATTTTAGATGTTTTAGTGATTTATTCTTACATGTAGCATGGAAATCTGGTTACAATGTAGAAAAACGTCACTCCTTATAAATTAATTAATACTGATACGACTATTTCATAATTCGTTGATGGTTTCTGCATAGTAATGTTAATAATATTAATTCTGCTAAAAAAAATGATATTAATCATCCTGCAGGTTATTTTTTTGTCTTTCAATATTTGTATAATGAAATTAACTATTATGGTTCTGTTACTGATTATCGGGTAACTTATTTTAGGTGATACTGATGACACATGTCAAATCATTTTTAGTTGGTATGGCATGCTTATTTACTATTTATAAAAAACATTCTCAAATAACAATAAATTCCAAATGCTTGGTTTTAGATATAGAAAACGCTAATGCAAACTAAAAGAAAATAAGCAACTTTGAAATGATCAACCTTAGCTTGGAATACTCAATTTTATACTTGCAATTATGTTAGAAGAATATTCTATTAATATGTATTACAAAATTTCTTGAAAAATATTCAGAAAAGTTTTATTTTTCAATAACTATTCCTAATGAGTGTCTTTATTTCTCGTTTACAGGTAGGAGTTATAACACTGACTTGAGGGAATTGAGGCCGCCAACTCCAATTGAAGATAGTCGGTTAAAGACGGACATACCTCTAGTTAATTCTAACAATGATACAGCGCGAGCTTTTCCAGATGTTACGCCTCCTCTTCCTGGACCGGTCGATATGCGAACTTACAGTACCAACTTCGATCAACAGACTTATAATGAACAGAATCTATTAAGTGCATTTGCAAGCGGCACAGCAGAGACACAGGTAAAGTGATTTATTTATTTAACACTCAACTGTGGGTATTGTTGGGTTATAGATAACTCAGCACTATTTTATTTTCTGTATTTACTCATCTGTAAGCATTCTGACATTTTCTCTCTTGATGCCATATCAAATGCTGCTTTTAGGTTCACAAATACCAAATATCTTTCTTTTTCCTTTGTTCTTTTTATTATTTTCCTATCTTAATTTGGTTCCCTGTTGGTCACTCATGTCTAAAAGCCCCAAGTTATTTATTTTCTTGGTTTGTTTTTTATTATCCTGTTGTATGTACGAGGGCAGTTTGATGGAAGAGTGACTTTTCAATGAAAATGTTACTTTACTGTAAAACAAATATTCTATTTTTCAATAGTAAACAAATTTAAAAATGTTGCAGAATCGAACCATCCATGAGTTGTTCGGTTGTATCTAGTTTTATCGGGTTCTCCTTCCGTCCAAGTTGTCCAAGGGTTTTCTGCTTTGTAGACTACATACAGAGGCAGCAGAACTCCTGAACCGCTTCCACAAAACATCAAAGAAATGTTCGATTTTGAGTGAGACAATAAACGTTCTGGGTATTTCACCCCTCTTTTAATAAAGCATCGAATTTGTATATACAATCGGGGGAAACTCCGTTTAGATAGACATTGCTCGAGGTTATCAAAATATGCAATGAAAACTTCTCTAGTGGAAGATGCTCTATTTGGGTTTATATTTTGAGATTTTCTTGCACTTATTTCTCTGTTTCTTTTCAGAAAACCTTTAATCCAGTCGATACCAGGCAAATTATTTTTAAACTGCTTAACTGTCTTACCCGTTGCATCCAAATGGCTTTTCATAACATGTCATAAATCGTCGTGAGTCAAAGGAAATCCCCATTCAGTGGTGTTCAAGAGCATCTTGACCAGTGCCTTTTCTTCGTCGTTTGTTTAAAACTGTGGGCCTTCCGACGTCCTTCATTTTTTTGTTGTTCAGTTTCTGGCTTAATGTTCCTTTTGGGATTTTGTATTTCTTGGACGCTTTGGAAAGGGACAACTTTTTTGTTTTAATTTCATGGATTGCTTTTTCCACAGTATCAGAGGTGTAATTTTTATATGATCGACTACCCAACTTTCTAACATAATCACGCATTTTGGAATGAGATTATCACACTGCACTACTGCATCACAACTGAATTTCCTAACCTCACAATGTTCCTACCGCCAAGCCAACCAATGTTATACTGATCGAAATTGATTCAAAACTAGGTAGGTAACGGCAGACAATAATATTTACATGTAACTCGATTGATGCCGCCCGAGCCGGTCAATGTTACTACCCCGTGTTCCCAAAAAAATGACATTTTTTTAGTATTAATTAATTAAAAATATTTCAGAACCCTAATCATTTACGGTATTATGTTGAATAAGGTTCAAATAGGTACTAGTATCATGGAAAATTACTTATGAGAAGATATCTTTTCCATATCGGTGGTTGCACACCGAAGTTTGAGAGATTTTTTTTAAACCTTTTATTTCAGAAATAATTTTTCCGTTAATTTTGAGAACCTGTGACAAATTTTATCAGGAAGTTCAAGAAAAACATATATGCAAGCCTCAAAAAATTATATCGGCCCCAAAAAAAAATTCAGGCCAACTTGTAGAAAAATATAATCTTTATTGCAAAATTGTTCAATGTAACCCTGGGGTTCAATGTAACCCCGTTTTACGGTATGTAGATTTACCTGAAGATAATCTTTTGGGGAGGAACTTGATTTTTACTGCTTGGAAAAGAACCAGTTCTTATTCAATGTAGGCAAAATTATTTATGCTTGGAGTTATTCTGCGAGGAAAACGATTTCTGTATAAACTTTGAGCATGGGTTTTGTTTTTTCCACATTCTCCATAAACAAGTACCATGTCAACTTATTCATAGTAAGAAAAAATTGTAGGCATTATTTACTTATTATTTTGGTGACTTCATGAGATTACAATATTTCTTTTGTTCCATCTTCTTCTTCTAACAGTTCCTATCCGCATGCTATTCTAACATTATTTACTGCTGCCCGAAACAACTCTGTTTCATAGCCACCTAAATTTTTGAGTACAAAATATTGCTTCAATAAATTTAGTTAAAATGAATAGCCTTTAATATCATTTCTGCACAATAGAATAATGACAAGTGTGGTATCGTTGAATATGTTTTTAAAAGACATATAAAAAAATGTAATAATATACTCATTAAAATAAATTGTTGGGGTCACGTGATCGGAAATGATAGGAAAACGACAGGCTTTTTATAATGAATATTAAGCATCAGTTTTTATAGCTGCCAAATTTCATACATGTCATGTATTATTATTTTTTACGATATTGTTTTCTTGATCTACGTTAGTAATTAACTTAGATCTACAACCTATTATTAATCGGTTAGTATACTACGGCCCTATACTACTAAGTTTTAGATGTTTTCCCCTATGTACATGCAATTGTTTTCATTTGTATTAGTTCTTATGCAAGATACATGCGAATCATGCATTTATTAGAGCCCTAGCCTCTTAGTCTACTTCTACTATTTCTACTCTTATCTACTACTTATTTCTACTACTACATGTGTCCTCTGGCATTCCGGCGAATCTTTGGCCCTTTGTTCAGGAACTGTCCAGAGGACTTGACATAATCGGGTTTTTTATATTTTTACATATGACCACCCCTGTAAGTAGTCAAAAACACACAGTCGGCAATCAATGTAAGACGTCTATTACGCACGGTAAAACAAATCGCACGGCTGTGAAGTAAATCGCACGGCTTCTATAGCAACTATCAATAGACGTAGCCATTTTATTCAAAATTTATTACTTGGATATTGAACGTTTAATTTTACTCTATATATAAATGGTAGATAACGGTAGAATACGAAACTTGGCTGGACATCGAGGGGAACTTCTAAGATGCTTGGCAGGGCATCGAGAAGCGACTTTTATTTGTACTTTAAATCCCTTAATAAGATTATAAATACAAGTATTAGTAGATCGTAGGTAAAGTATAGTACGTAACTCGTGTTGTAACGCATTTTACGCACTCACGGAATTACGCACTCGCCGCTACGCGGCTTTGTGCGTAAAATGCTTCTTACAACACACTTTACGTAATATACTATTACATTTTTTATATTTACATTTGATTATTGAAGTCTGGCGTTATAAACTGCCTGTTCAAATCTGCATATCCTATCCGCCAGTGCAGCTTTTTGTATAGTACAGATGTTTCCAGCATCTGTCTTACATCGTGGTCTCGCAATTCTCTTCGCAGGTCTTCAACGTCTTGGTGTCATCTGCATTTGAAGACTGTGTTCTGGCGTTCCCAGTTCACCGCATTCACTTATATCTGTTTCTGCGAGGCTGAACCGTTTTAGATAAGTCAGATACGGTCCAAGTCCAATTAGGAAGTGCAGAAGCTCAGGCGATGGATTGAAGTGCTCACTTCTCGTCCTTCCCTGAGTACTAGTGACGAACTGGTAGAGCCTCCTCGCTGTCGCTCTGGTTTCCCAGTCTCGTTGCCATTCCTCATTTACTCTGTGTGTTATATTACATTTGCTCGTTATTCTAGTTCCCAGGAGTTCTTCCACTCAGATGTAATATTTTTTCTTTAACCAGTAGAGGGTCGCCCTTCTCCTCACTTCCAGGTTCAGTGGTAGCACGCCAACGAAGAATGTTAGTGCCTGCGTCGGCGTGGTACTAAAAGCTCCTGTCGTTCGGATTAGGAACCCTCTTTGGGTTCTGTTTACCTTTTCCTTGTTTTTGATATTGTCACCTTTGCTCTTTCACATACGTCTGTAATGTGTTGCGTGTACAGTCCAGCCTCATCCAGTGTTATTCCCAGTATTTGGTGTTTTTTGACCATCTTATGCTTCCCTCTTCAATTTTATGATAGGGTCTCTTTCCAGCTTTCCCTTGACCAGAGTGTACATCTGTTTGCTTCTAATTTCTAATTTAACTTTTATGCACCAGTCGGATACGATACCCAGTATTTCATTCGACTTTATCTCTATTTCCCTGTCGTAAATACTCGTTGTACAACGCGCACAGTGACGGTGGCAGTTTTTTCACAGTGCCTGAATTGCTTCCGCGTGTATTTTGTCTGCCCTGGGGCCTTTTTCTTTTTACATTGTGCCACGCATTCTTCGTCATGCCTTTCCACCATTTTTCTCCTGAGCTGTTGTTGCTCTACATTTTCATCTCCCATTTTGTCTTCTGGGAGGAGGACCTCCAGCAGAACGTCTGCCGACTCCTCCCAGTTTTCTGTTTATGTGCCGTCCTCTTTCTGCAGTGCAGTTTAACAATGTCGGGCACTTGATTCTGGTTGACACCACCCTGTACGGCATATCCCAAGCGTTCACTTCAATGTTTTCTTCAACGAACCTTTCTCAGCTCTTTGCCTTTTGTTCCTTAATTGCTTTTACATAAATCTCTTTTACTCTGCGGTATTCCTGGAGAAGTCTTTCCTTTACCCCGTGAACACCGCATCGCTGGTATGCTTTTCTTGCTCGGTTTCTGAGCCTTGTCAGCTCTTCCCACCAAGCATGGTTTCTGACACCTGTTTTATTAATTTTCTTGGGGATCGCTTTGTTTATTGCCCTTCTTATCGCTTTTGCTATGCATTTGGCTTGTTCGTGTACGTCCTGTCCTTGTTGCACCAGACGCGGCGATTCGAATTCCATTATTAGTTGGTTCCAGTTGGCCTTGCCAATATTGTACTCTGCCTTATTTGTCTTGGACGATACATCATCCTTTCTTTTCTCTATTTCAAATACTATCAAATTGTGGTCACTGATAGCTACTTGGGGTTCCACTCTCCACTTGCTTACTATATTTCCTGCAGCAACATTCGGCAGAGTTATGTCTATGTTTCTGCTCGCACCTGCTCTATTTTAAAAAGTTGGTGGATTACCCGGTTCATTGAAGACATGCAATTGCAGCTCTCCAATCAGGTCCTCCACCTCCTCTCCTTTTCGGCCTGTTTACCTTGAGTGCCACAACGTTGATTTTGCATTTGTATCCATCGAAACAATAACAGGCTTATCCCTGTATCTTTCAAAGATTTCTCTCGTCCTCTGGACGTAGGATTGTATCGGCTCCTCAAACTGACAGTATATATTGGCTATAATTATATTGATGTTTTCAGTTGACAGTTCCACACATATGCAGTGATTGCTCCCGAGCTGTCACAGGTGGTACAGCTTGTGTCTTCCACTAAAGAGTACACTGCCCAACGATTTGTGCCGTTATTGGCATACCTATTCATTTTCCATTTTTGGTATATGGCTCCTGAAGGCATACCATATCCAGATTCTTTTCTTGTGCAACCTTCCTAATTTCATGGTTTACTGAAGCACTTCGCATGCAGTTAAGCTGCCCTATTCTTATTATGGTTGTCCCGTGTGCTTTGAGCTGTGTGGCCATTTTTTGGTTGGGTCAAAAATGAGCCTTCCGTATGTCATTACAAAGTCACAAGTATATCTCCTCAATGTCTAACATTTCGCCTCTCCTGTTGAATACTTGTTTTAGCAGCTCGAGAGTTTCACCCGCGTCTGTGGTAATGTTACTGCTTTTGAGATACATTCTATCCACCGCGCCCGGTACTGGAAAGGTTATTCTTCCACCGTTTGGATGGAGCTGTTTGACTATGTGCCTCAATGCCGTAGTCAACATTGCTGGCTTCTCAAGTCTACTGAGTCGCAAGCTAATGTCTATTTGGTCATATAATTTCTTATTTTCGTCTTCGGTATTAGACTTTTGCGCTATATTTGAGTTTTTATAGTTTCTGCCTCTTTCCTTTTCTTTTTTCTGAAGGATAGCATCCTAAGCTTGTCTCTTAGTTTTTTAGATTTTGATTTTTCTGCCTTCTTTTGTCCTTCGTTTTCTGTATTTGATTCATGCGTTTTGATATTTGTTTCTATTTGTTCATCGTTAATCATCATTTGTTTTTTGTATTAGACTATCAATCAACATACTGCGCGTCGGACAATCCCGGCCTTCAGCACATTTTTTTCTTACGGTTAGTACAGGGTATGCACACCTTTGGCATGTTTGTTTTTTGACAGTTTTGACAGTGGCTGCAAATTGTTTCTTGTTTGGAGCAATGTTTACTTACATGCCCCAAATCCTGGCATTTTAGGCATTTCGGAACTATTAGGTAGTCCTTAACATTGACACTGTCGTATTCAATGTAAATATTTCCCAATGACAGCATTGTTTTTCTTAACTCTCCCGTTACTTCAACCACCTGGTGTACCACATTTTTACCTCGTGGTACTGTCCTGGACCTCACATTTAACTCGCTTTCATACTTCTCTTTTGTTATTTTTCCTTCAAGATTCTGGCTGTATATGGCTTCTTTTAATTCTTTGTCGGTCATACTCGACGGAACTTCGTACAGAATTAGAAGATGATTTCGTTTCCTCGGAGGTTCAGACTTGAACTCTCTTTTAATGTTGCTGTTTTCGGTAATCTTTGCAAGATCCTCTTTTGTGGGCACTTCCACTATTAGTACTTTGCCATTTTTCCTCATTCTGTCTATTCTTATTTTCATTTCTCTTGGTTTTAGTATTTTTGTTATTTCCTCATGAACTTTTTTCCCATTCACATGCTTCTCAGAAGTTATGAATTGCGTGTTTGTTTGGTTCTTTGTATTTCTACTAATTGTTTTTTATATATCATTCTGCTTTGGAATGTTAGTGACTGTCACATAGCTCAGTTGCTGCGTGACCTGTTGCTTGCTGTTCAGTTCTTTTCTCAGTTTTTCGTTTGCTGTTCTCAAAGTGTTTATTTGTCCGGTCAGGTTTGCCTGCTACAGACCCCAGTCCATGATCTTGTTTTTCAAGAAATCGGACAGTCAAAATATCGTAAGTATAGTTTATTTACGATAAAAAGACGATGACGTTGCAAAACAAAATATTGTGATGTTGCCAAACTATAGTTTTTTCCTTTACTTAACGAAAACTAGAAAAGTCAATCTGATGTTAGATTGACAGTTCTTCTTTTTCATTGTTCCGTGCCTCGTAGGGCGCTAATTAAAAATATTTATTTAAAAATAAAAGGCTTGTATGATAGGCTTGATTAATTTAATATAAATATTTATTCATGAAAAACTATGGATAAGGTACAAGAAACAGTAACCAATCATTCTATATTCGAATTAACATTTAATTATTATTTTACATAGAAGAGGGTTAAATGAGGAACTGTAGGTCCTTATACCTTATTCTATGCTCTATAGAACCATCTTCAAGAGCACTGAAAGGGTTTACGCTAAAAGGAACCAATACAAGCTGTAATCATCTTCATGCAAATTTAAATATTGTTTCTTTATACAATATCTATTATATTTATTATAATAAAAATAGAATGGAAAAGAAAAATATAGATACACAAAATAAAATTTTGTTACAAGATATAGAAATAAAAAATCTCCCATTTTATCAGTATTATTTATGTAGAGATACTGTGGTCGTTGTTTTAATTTGTGTATTATAAAATAACTGTACCTAATTAATTTAATAATAGTTATTAGTGATCTTGAAAAGGTGGAAATAAAGCAAATTGGATAAAAATATACAAAAAATAAAACACAAGATTTCCACTACTCCACTACAAAATCATCACTATCTTCATTCTCACTGTCAAAATTAATAATAAGTGGAGGCACATCCTGTCTATCAAATACTACTTCTCTATCCCACCCATCTTGTATAATTTTTTCAGTGTGCTCTACTGTCTTTGACCAAATATCAGGAGTCACTTTTTCTAAAGACTTTTTCCATACACCTATTTCTTGTTCTGTTGAAGAACCATCAGTTCTCACATGATCTCTATAAGAAATTTTAACTATGCCCCAAATATGTTCAATTGGGTTGAACATACAGTGGCAAGGGGGAAGTCAGATCAAAGCACTTTGTGACCATATTTTTCAGCTTCATATACTGTTGGTGGTTTATTCCTACAAAAATGCATATATTTAAACAAAATAAGTTATCTAAGTATTACCATAATATATTGAAAAATGTTTATATCAACTTACCGTTGTACTAAATTCAATAATTGGCTTTTGAGGAAAGTATTTTCAAAAGGAATATCATTTTGTATCAACCAGTTCTGTATATCGGCCTTTTTGGTAGCTGTTGTTGGTACTTTATTGATCACAGTACTGTGATAACTTGCATTATCCATAACAATTGTGGCAGGTTCTTCCAAGTTCACTTAAAGCTGGTATTCAAACCAATGCAAAAAAATTTCTCGGTTCATTTCACCGTGGTAATCATCTTGTTTTTTGGATGAAAAAACCAGCCCTGCTCCACGAATAAATCCAGAGGGGGAACCAGAATGCAATACTATATACCTACAATAAGGAAATAACAAATTACTACTAGGTTTCCTAGATAGACTGCATAGCTCAAAACAACTATTAATAATTATATAGATTTGAATAAAATAGTGTGACTAGTGAATATTTGAAAAGGTCTTAAAATGGCAGGAATGTTAGTACATCATAAATTAATTGCTAAATTTTATTATTCAATTACCTTGGATCACCAATTTAGGGTTTTTTCACGTTTCTATGATTAGAATCTTGCCAAGAACGTCCAACAGTCCCGTCTTTAAATATCCAGGTCTCATCATTTTATTAACCACACACTAGATTTGCCTAAATAATTAGTTATGAAAATAACTGTTTTATTAATCTTAAAGAAGCAATGAATTTAAAAGCACCAATAAACTTGTAAATATTAGACGATGATCGAATGTCAATAAACGTCAAAACAAACTGGGGAATTTTACCAGTTGATTTGACAACGTCTAGAAGTTTTGCCAACCTGTTAGCTGTAAATTGCCCTGGCTGTTGAGGATAAATTGTATTCACGGTTGGTAAATTAATATTTATTCCGATAAGCAGGAAAGTAACTAAAAATGACATCATCGTCTTTTATCGTAAATAAACTATATCTAAAGTTTGTCAATCCACGCAACGGAGTGCTCGAAAACATTATCACCGATAGTGCACGTGATCTGCGAAAGGAATTTCACCGACCGCGCCGGTTGCAATTAAATTCGATTGGCCAGCGTAAGGAGGCATGTTTATTTTAGCCAATTGATCCAAATACATGTTTTGATCAGGCATCAATCGTTGTTTGGGCTACTTTCTTTGTTCGATGGATATAGTATAATCGAAATGCACATTTCTTCTACACGTTATTAAGATTAACTGATATAGGTTTCAAAAAATTCTGGATCATGTGATGTTTACTAAAAATGATCTGTTTACTAAGAATCATCTTAGTTTACAAATTTATGAAACTTTAATAGCGTATTCTTTATTTAGTTTTATATCATATTTAATAATAACATTTTATTTGTTTAAAACAGGTGCAGGAGATAGATGAGGACTTTGAAAAAGAACTTCATACTGCTCTAGCTAAGAAACCCATCGAACCTCTACTACCATCATCAGAATCTTCGAATAATATCAAAGTTTCCCTTTCTGACTCACGTAATCAATTGAAAGTTAAAATTAAAGGACCTATTGCTAATTATACATCAACTGTCGCGCCACTTCCACCTTTACCACCGCCTGTTCACGATAGTTCAACTCCTGTTTCTGTTAATTCGGCGGCGAATAATGCAATCATCAATAGTGGTATTAGTGGAATCGGAAGCGTGTCTTCCGGAGGTGGAGGAGTTCCTTCAAGTTTAAGGAGAATGAGAAAGAAGGAACTGTTGAGACAGTATTGGACGCAGGATATGAATATGGATGATCCTACAAGCAATACAGGTAGATGTCTTTAAGTATAACTGTTAAAACGGTCAATAATTTTGATTATTTCAATTAGGTGTCGTTAAAAAATTAGTTTGTTTGCTTCAACATATAATATACTACAACAAAAATAACGAGTACAAGTAAAGTTTCAATGTGATAATGTAACACAGCTGAGAAAGGTTAGGCACGACATATTTATGTATGAAAATGTTGTTGCCAACCTACTCCACTTAATACATTTTTCAGTTTTTTCAGTATTTACAAAGTTTACATCTTTCTCCTACTCATTTACCGCTTTTTAAAAATATATTCACTTGGAAGGGACATGTCATTGCAAATTTATATTTTATTGCTCTTACTTCACGAAACAGAGTGTGTGGAAATAATTTAAACAACATTTTCAACCTCTCTGTATATTTTCTATATAATGAATTACAAAATTTATTCTACTACACAGCAACCAATTAATGGTGCTTAGACTACGATAAATATTAATCACACTTATGCCATAAAATGCCTACTCATTTCCTAAAAACAAATTGTTTGATAATAATAACCTCCATTTTTGCCCCGTACTATTTACAGGGGATTTTATATATAATTAGGAAGCATCCTTAAACTATATATTCTTGGGACAAAGAATTTTTTTATATTATTAATGTAAACATTTTTATGTATAGTATAGCTTTGTACAACTCTACCCTTTGTAACCGAGTTGTTTCTTAAACAAAAAAAATCCGCTGTCACCACTCTAATAATTCTATCACCAAATGTAATAAATTAGACCCTTCTATCTCGGGTCCGCTCTCACCAGTGTGATAACTCTCTGTCACCAAATGAAATAAAGCGGCCGAGCGTGGAAAAAGAAAATCCAGTCCGATTTAGGCGGGGACCTCCTGGGCTTAAAACGATTAATTACCTTTGCCAGGACAGAGTTGATCTTTTTGTTCAGCCTCGTATTCAAATGCACTGTTCACTCTTAAGGGAAAGTCGAGGTAGGGATCTGAATAAAGTTTCGGTACCACAAATTTAAAAAAAAATATATTATATATTTAACTGTATAAATATGACCCAAAAAAATACTATACACTTATATACAAATTTTTCAATATGTGAATGGGCCGTATGATTTCACCTCTACTGCGGAATTGATCTGCCTCACGGCGAGAATAATTGTCTACTATAAAAAGGTACAAATCGACCGCCGCTAATTTCTATTTGTCGAATGTCATTGTACTTTACCTAAATAAAATGGAAAAGTAGAGAATTATAATTTTGCCTGATTTGATAAATCTTATCGGTAAACAGTTCAGTATTTAGTAACAAAAATTCAGTATTGCAAGCTTTGTTTCCGCGCGAATAAAATATAATTTTTATGTATACCATTAGATATGATTTAAGGATATGACCGCGTCTGAAAAACAAAATTACTTAGTCGCTGCGAAAATTTAGTGATAACCTGGTTTTACAGAGACAAAATCATACGCTCCGGGCGAATGATATAAATTACAATTAGCCTTGTTTCAAAATTTACCTACCACCCATCTACGGGGTGGGCGAGAATTATGTGACAAAAAATAATACCAACTCCTGTCAAGTTGCGTATACACAAATAAAAATCGTTTCTACAATTCGGGTGTAAAATCTTACTATAATGTCCCACACGATAAAATTATATTTATAAAACGAGCGGTGCCCAAATTATGAGCCTTGACCTACTGATTTAACTGGACCTATGAACTTCTAATAACACACTAAAAAAAATGTTATATATTCTATCTATGCAAACATTTATGTTATCAAGATTATTGTTAGATCAGCGAACCCAAAAAAAATAATCAAATCTTTCCCATTAAATCTTAGACTTGGTCAAAAACTTACTGTGTGGAAACTTCCCTTCTCCTGTCTCTGCTTACTGACTAATTTCGATATTTATCTAGAAATGGCAGAATGACGCTAAATTTTTAGCACACGGTGTCGAGATATGCTGGATCACGGTCGGAGAGAGAGTTTATTCCGTTTTGTGTTCCCAGGTGGACAGCGTTCACTGTCAAGGATATTTGACGCCCTGACACAACGGACAGAGACTTCTCCCTATGAACACGCGAACACTAAAAAAAACTGACACCCGTTACTGTGACAGGGAAGGACTTTTTCCCTTCGCGTTTTTCGCCCGACTCTGTGCCCTGTCTGCTCTGAACTTACTTTTTATCATTCCCCCAAATTTTGTTCGGGGATTTGTGCTAAATTGCAAAGGTTGCATTTTTTGTTTTAGTGTGGCCTCAATTTTTATTACTAACCGTTTGTGTACAAAACAATAATTTAAATTTGCCCTAGTTCATTGTTATATTGTTGCAAAATGTTATGGTCCTGTCTCATTTTTGTTAAACAAAAAGTATGTCGAATTCTACTTTTATTATATTTGAAATAAAATATATATTTTACCGTGTGATCTGAAAGTTACTGATTTAAGGTTTCCCTATTTAATATTCGCATTTATTAGAGCTTTCAAGTATTATTTAATTGATTTAGCGATTTCTCTATATCATTTTTAATTTGAAAATATAAATTTTATTTGTTACATATACTTTTCAAATCTATATAAACTTATCTAATTCCTTGAACCTTTGTCACTTCTTCTGTCAACATTGTCTTTTAATAAAATCATTCCAATGAATATTTAAATGCCTTACGTATGTCCATCCCATTGTCATTCAAGACATTTTTTAACTATGCCACATTTATTTTATATAATTCTTCCTAAAAAAATTCAGCTAGATTCAGCTTCAATTTAAACTAATTTGGCTCGCTCTTATTTGATTCACCATATGTCTTTCCATTATTTTCGTACAAAACTTCTTCTTTAGACTGTTCTTTTTGACCCATTTTTAATTATTTTAAAACCATAACCATTTAAATTGCCTTCTTCTTTTTATCGCCAAAGAGATGGCAGGATCGCCATGTGAGAATTGGACTTCTTAAATTATTTAATAACATTTTCAACCCAACTCTCTCGATATAATGAAATACAAAATATTTTCTACTACACAGCAACCCAAATAATATTACTTAAACCACAATAATCATTAATCAAACATGAAATTAACTGTCTCGGCCCTTACTTCGTGGAATCCACTCATTTTTAATCAAATTAATCAAACATATTGCATAAAATGTCTAGCCATTTTCTAAAACCCAATTGGTAAATAATGATAATAACCTACAATATTACCCGGTACTATATACAGGGGATTCTATATTTAACTAGGATGCATCCTAAAAATCTAATAACTCTACAAGAGTATATTCAAGAGACATATGAAACTAAAGAAAATATAAAATTTCCGTGTTCTATATGATAAACTTTATAAAATATTTATCGCATACTGTTTTGCTATTTTTTACAAGGAAAGTTAAAGGGTTAGCTATATCTTGTAATGTTGTAGTATGATGTCATTGATGGTATAATGTGTTAGTATCTATCATTTAAAATTGAAACAAATGCAACATTTTACCTCCATGTTTAAAAACAAGTTGATTAAAATATCATTGCATGTATTTATGTTGTTAAATAGTTTTAAATGTTTTCTCATTCCACGTGTGGCCTCCGAATGTGAAGGTATTATTTTCTTTCGTGTGCTCATTAACATTATCAACACAAGTGATTAGTTTTTTTGTGTCAAATATTTGCTGGCCCATATTAGTATGTGTTTATTTACACTGTCTGATACTTAAAATCAATTCTTCTCAAGGTCAGTTGCTTGGTCTATATAGTTTATTAAATATTTTGGCATCTAAAATATTTTAACATGTCAACTCAACCTACTGCACGAAGTTTTGGCTGCTGTTACTAAATCAAATTCAAGAAAATCAACTTTGACACTTATAACATATCCTAGTAGAAATCAAGCTATCGTAATAAATGCACTTCTGGATGCAGTTCTCTTCGATTACATCAAGGCAATCCATGAATTTGAAGGAATCACCCATGCTTCTTGTATATCTAACCAAAATATTTGCATCTTTCTCGCTTCTACTTTAGTCGTCGATAACCTCCTTAAAAACCAATCTTCAGTTGCCATTAAAGAAGAAATCGTTCCCCTACGCAGACTTATTAGCCCTTCTAAAAGGTTACTAATATCTAATGTATGTCCCTCAATTCCTAATCAACTCATTGAACAGGCTCTCAAAGACAATATTCACCATCACCAATATCCGTACTGGCTCACCTGAAGAAGATTATTCCAATATTCTAAGCTTTCGGTGGTCCATCTATGTCATACCAGACAAAGATAACTTCGAAATAGAAACTTCTGTTTTAATACATTTCGAAAATACTCATTTCTAAATAAATTGGAGTGTTTCCTCTGCAAACAAACTGGACATACTGCTGACACCTGCCAAAATCCTCTTGACACTTCCTCCCTCTCCAGAACTACCCCTATCCAGAACGATCCTACTGATAATATTTCTAATGATCCTACTTCCACTGATCCTACTTTCTCCCCTATCACTGCCCCTATATCCTCCACCGACAATCATTCTGCCAACACACTCCCTCCTTTAGACCAACCTACTCCTAGTATGTCTGGTCTCAAACGACTTCATTCTACTGACTCTAGCCTCGAATCACCTCCTGTAATTATTTCGTCTGTTCCTCTCGCACTCAGCCAAGGCGAAACAGATTTACTATCTGACAACGCCTTTTGTGCCCCCAAGCCTGCCCCCCAAAAAAGTCCAAGATTAACAACAACTATCCAACATCCTTCTCAATTACTTCAGAACAATTAATAGCATTTCTGGAAAACTCTTTCGGAAGCAACGATCCATTAGCAGAAGCTTGCCAATTTACTTCAAACATTAAATCCCTCTTTGCAGATCTTCGTCAAATATATCATGCCATCTCAGGTAGGTCACTCAAAAATCGCATTACCCGTGTAACAAAGAAAATACTATGTACCATGAATCCCAACGATGCAGTCGATTCTGCTAGCCTTAAATCTTTTATCTCTAATGATAGTGACTCCAATTGTGATGATACCGACCTCTATTGATACTAATACATTCACGATAATTCAGTGGAATTGTGACGATACTATCCGCACCTTGAACACCTTCAACAACTTATTTCCGTCTACCATCCGAATTTCCTATGTCTCCAGGAAACTAATTTTACATCTTCCAATATCATTACACCAAAGGACTTCGAAGGATATCATTACATCTGAAAAATTTGCTTCAGAGTCAGTGTAGAGTATCCATATTTGCATCCAAAGATCTTTATCTAACTCATCTGCCCCTTACTATCAATCTTGAAGCCATTGCCATAGCAGCCTATTGTCCCCAAAAATTAACCGTATGTTAAATATACATTCCCCCCGACCACAAACTAAATGAAAAAGAGCTTCTTGACATGGTTTACGATCTCCCCCAGAACGTTTGTCGTTGCCTTTTTTATAGTGTGATGTAATTTGCAACTTATTTGTGCACGGATTGTTTCTGATTCCGTGACTAAATGGTTCAATTTAATTATTTTGTTTTATTAAAAATAGGTAGAGTTTTAACGAAATTATTTTTAAAAGTGAAGGTTTTTTGTAATCTTTCGTTTTTTAGCATTAATTGAAAATAAATAGATAATTATTAATTAAATAATAGTTAATTATTAATTAGTCAAATACCCTGCTAGATGAGAAAATATAGATATCACGCACAATCAGCTTGACGGACCTTCGGAGGAGGCCACGTAGAACATTTAATTTGAGTTTGCTCTTTTTATGTTACAATGTTTTTAATTATACTTTATCTTCGAAATAGAAGCCTTAAGATACAAGTTTTTTTATTGTCCGTTACTTGAAATCCCCTTCCGATACTCTGAACTGTTCAATTGCGTTTTTCCCGAAAACGAATGAGAATATCGTGTTTGAATAGTACCAATATTACGTATTAATGATGTTTATGTCACATTTTCTAATAAAAATCACTAAAAAGTTTCGTCAAAAAAAGTTACAAGTCAATTTCATCATCAGAAATCCTTCACGAGGCTCCCCTGTAACAAAATGTCAAATAATACATGAAATAATATTGCCTGTTTAAAAGTATGCCTCTGTGCCGATTTTGATAACAATCGATAAATATACAGTGAAATTATTAGCAAAAAACGAAAAAAAAATCAATTTTAACGCCCTTTATCTTTTTCCACAGCAATATTTTATTGAAGTACATTTGGTACTATCGCCATATTTTGGTCCAAACAATCTACCCTTAGCCTATGTCCCAATAGTTATGAATCACCCCGTATATTTATAATCTATTGTAAATTTCTGTACCTTGTGCTAATGGCCACAGCTGTCTCAAGCACGTTAAATTGAATACAAAAAAGTTTGTCTTTGGCTCAATTAGAAATTTGATGTGCCTTAAAAAAATTACAAATTAGACAAGAACGGGCAGGTTGATGTGAGATTTCTCCTTATGACAGTTAAATTTCAAATAAAAACACAGTAAATAATTTCTTAGTGCTCCTCACAGTTAGTAACTATCTAATTAACTGTGTTGGAGGATGTAAACTTCGTTTGTTAACTTTGAAAAGCAACAGAGTTTCGTGGAAATTAATAGATCTAAGAGGCGATTTCGGCCCGCTTTGGTACCCCACTTTGGTCTGTCAAATACATACCAGTCGATTTCGTTTCGAAAAACGATGACGTCAAGCTAACTTTGGTACCCTTTTTGGTCTGTCAAATCGCATATCGATTACTGAAATTGGTAGCTTTCTATCTTTGTCTAAAGTAGTTTTTGTCTTTCCTTTTATTTGTAAATTAACAAAATCGTTAGAACGAATTGTATTTTTCCCCTATATTTTAAAAGTTTTCAATTTTTGTCTGTTATATCTTTTTTTTTTACTAGTAATAATGGAATCTGTTGATTTTATTATAAATGGCAAGACTCTGTCATTTTGGGTGAATAGGGAGAATTGCCAATTGTTAAGGACTGGTAAGCACAACGTTTTTACATTTTTTGGGGTTTTTGCTATATATATTTAACTCAAAGGTCCAAGAAAATATAGAAAAACTCAATAAATAACGTTTCCGATCGCAATACAAAGATAAGGTAAATGTCAATTTCTTCAATGAGCTGTACCAATTGAGAACCAAATGATTTCGTCTCTAATTGGTGTACTTTACGTCATACCGGTGACGTAGGACCTACCAATTGGTTAACCAAAGTTCCTACCAACCAAAGCGGCCCGAAATCGCCTAAGGTTTCATCTATATTGTCAATTAAAATATATTTCCACAGGTTTTACAGCACCAGCAGCGCCTCCCGTCAACCGTACAATCATAACAATTCCTAAAGCAGTCGCTTCTATGACCAGTATTCCCACAAAAGAAGATTACCGTGACTACAGAACGGATTCGGATGATTTACACGATTCCAAACACCTCCGTAAAGAATCAAAGTCGCGTCCTCTCTCTCGAGAACTTCGCCAGTTGGATTTAACCGACAACGAAGGTCATCTCGAAAGAAGGCGAAGTATGGGTTCATCGGGTAGCAACAATGCCAGTTTAGATTCATCGTTAGCGAATAAACGAAGAGGCAGACCGATGAGGCCGTCTTCCCAACAGCCATTCCAACAGCAGGTTACGCCGAAGCTCAAAATTAAAATAGGCAATAATACCAATAGTATCGTGGGTGGATTAGAACATCCACCTGATAGACGAGATAGGATAAGACCGCCTAAGAAGCGATTAGTTGCCACACCAAACAAACCATCGGTAAGTGTTTTGCATGTAATTATTATTTATTATTAGTTTTCCACGTATACCTATGAGATGACATAAACTATATTTTCTGGTTTAATTTTTGTTTATTCATAGCTTTGTATACCTTTCGATATTTTCAAGTATATTAAAATGAAAAATGAACATATTGGGGGATTAAACATAATATGTTTTTTTTAATTGTATTGTTTAACTTTTTCAGATGATTAAAATCAAATATTTTTAATTCTAATCAACTATATTGTTCGAAAATAATAGTTTTCTAATTATACAGTATTGTAACGTTAAGTGTGAAGTGCATAGCAAGGAATGGGTGTTGACGGTTAGTTTTGGAAAACTTCAAGCTTTTTGATATGTCCGAAGTGAAAAGTTTTATCCTTGATTTGTGTTAATAAATAATTTGGAAAGAAACCCATGTGTATTACAATATCAACAATACCTCTTTTTAGTTTGAATACTCATTGGAGTTGAAAAACAATGCTGTATCTAATAGATTAATACCCCTGTAGTTGGCAGATTTTTGTTATTTATTTTTCTTAAAAATTAGTATTCTACTGGTTTTTCATCTGCCCTGTCGGAATTTTTTTAATTACTTCAAGCATTGCTAACCATATTTTAACAATTATTTATGGAGTCCGCCCTGTCAAGAGAACATTCTATTTTTTAAGGCTTTTGGGACTTCAATGACTCCTGGAATAATGACTTCAACATTATGTCATGTGAGTAGTACATTATTCTCCCTGGTATTACTGTCTCGTTTAAATAATTCTCTGGTATCTGATATTTGGTTTGTTTTGCCAAGTTTTGTTATTTCTTTGTAATACTGATTTATTATTAGCCACATTTGGTTGTATTTGATCTCCTTGAAAATTGCTCCCAATGTCCATTTTTTAACCACCTAACTACTAAATTAATTTATTTATGTATAGTATCTCTTTTGACTTTCGTAGCATAAGGACGTGTTTTTACCGATAGCTCCGTTATATAGTTCGCTGTGAAAGAAATAAGTGATAAAAACATAAATAGTATAAAACATTCTAGCACCTCACTAGTCCAGGCGCTTCAGACAAAATTAGAGCCAGTGAAATGAATACGTAAAAATATGGATAGTGGATAATAAATAAGTTTCCATTTTTTCAAACCAAACCCAACAGAAGTCAACATTCGGACTCACTCAACTTCCAAAACCAACAAAGTTTTCTCGGTTTCCCACCCGAATAACAACAAAAGTTCCACATCAAGCCTTTTCAACAAATGAACCTAGCGGGGGACTAATGACAACTAGTGAGTATATGGGTAGTACATCTGAAGATAAAGAGACTTCAGAAAACACCAGACATACATGGCAGACAATCAAAAAATTAAAAATAATACACTCACCAAAAATTTCAACCCTGAAACCCATCCCAAACAATCCCAATAAACACGAAAAATCGATTCTCACTTCTAGAAACCAACACAGGAAACCTCAGAAAGCACCTATCAAACCAAACATCAAAACGAGACTGCTCCACCAATATTCGTGAAAAATTTCAATGCCATGACCGAAAATCTGACCAAAAACATAGAAGGTGACATGTACTGCACCAAAGCAGTAGCCAATCAAACTGTCAAAATTAACACACACATACTCAACTCTTATAGAACTTTAGTCAGACAATTAAGAAATGAGGAAATAATACACACATACAAGCCAAAAGAAGATAGAGCATACAGAATAGTTATTTGTAACCTACACCATTCAGTACCTATTGATGAAATAAAAGCTGATCTCACAAAGGCAGAACATAAAGTGCGCAATATAATGAACATTAGATATAGAACAATAAATGATCCACTTTCCATTTTCTTTGTTGACTTAGAACTTCAACCAAATAATAAAACAATCTACAATGCGTATGATGTCAAGAATATGGCCACTCCAAGTCCTACTGCTCTAAACCATACAAAGTCGTGAAGTGTGGAGGAAAATATGCCAGAAATCAGAAAGGTGTACCTTATGCAATGGTGATCATCCAGCAAACTACAAAGGGTGCTACATTTACAAAGACCTAGTCCAGAAAAGAAATCCAATAAAAAAACCCAACAACAACCAACCATAAGTAGGCAATCCAAACAAACCTCCTGTCCTAGGATCTCCAACAAAGACAAACTTGAATAACACAAGAAATCATAACCTAACCTATGCACAAATTGCACAAAACAGCAGAAACACACTGAACCAAACAACAGCACAGCTGGGTGAACAACTGTCAAAATTCCTAGAAGATTTCAAAAACATGTTCTCTCAGTTGATAATGATTCTAAATCTACTTTCGTCTGTCATCAACAAATTGAAGAATTAATGGCTAATATGGCTCACAATCAGAAGAAACATTTAAAACAATTGAAAATGTAGTGTTTAAAACACAGTCACTAGCTATTAATATAATAATAAAAACAACCCATTGTACAATGGATGACTCCCTCTAATAGGGGAAAAAATTTAACTTATTCCAATATGTGTGAAACAGCTGTATGACATGTATGAATGAATTCAATTGCCCATCACAAACTAGATAAATATGAAACAAACGCTATCCAAGCCACAATAGTCAAAATAATTAGCAACGTAATCTCAACATCACATCTGTATACTCCCCACCATACCACATTATTACTACATATATCTAAAAATAATTCTTTGACACCCTTGGAAACACATTTATTGATGGAGGGGACTGGAATGCAAAACACACACTGGGCATCAAGACTCATCACTACTAAAGGCCTTAACCTCCTCCGAGCTATGGCTGATGAAAACATTAACCACCTCGCCAATGGAGAACTCACATACTGGCCCATTGACCCCAGGAAATCACCAGATCTTCTCGATTTCTAGATAGGGAACGGTATAACCACGCAAAACAGTACAATAGAATCACACTATGAACTAACATTAGACCACACACTTGTCACTGCAAATGTATGCTCTACAATCCTAAATAAAAATGCTCACCCCAAACTCACCTCAGCACAGACCAAGTGGGACTACTTGGAAGCGCACGTTACAGACAATATAAATCCGTATATAAGTATAAAAAACCCAAAAGAAATAGACGAAGCTGTGCAGTACTTCACTAACACAATACATCAAGCTGCATGGTATGCCACTCCTCAGAATGAAATACAATCCACCAGTTATATCAGTACAACTCATAATTGAGAAAAAGAGAGCCAGAGGAAAGTGGCAATAACAATAATCTTCATCAATTCAGAAGGGTATCACATGAACTCTTTAAAACACTCAGAGATGCCGAAAACTCAATGTTCGAGTCATTTACCCAAATCCTGTCTGTAGATGACTACAGCTTATGGAAAGCAACAAAAAGGTTCAAAAGACCCACACCGCAAGTGTCTCCTACACAAACCCCCTACAACAGATGGGCACACTCAAATCAAGAAAAAGCTGACAATTTTGCTGACCATATTTCGCATGTTTTCGAGCCACCAGAAGCAGCACCTGATCGCGCTAACAACGTTGAAGAATTCCTGGTTGGTTCGTGCCAAATATCACCACCCATCAAACCTATTAGCCCAGGGGAAGTCAAAATGGAAATATGGAAACTTAACAATAGGAAAACACCACGACTTGATAACCGCACATGTTCTCAAGAAAATGCCCAGGAAAGCCATTGTTTTCCTTACAACAATCACATGCTGAAACTGTGCTACTTTCCTGTTATATTGAAATACGCCCACATAATAATGATGCACAGAGATGGTAAACCTCCGTAAGAAACACTCTCATACAGACCAATGAACCTTTTGCCCATCCTCAGCAAAATATTTGAAAGACTACTACTTAAAAGAATTCAAGATGAGTATGACCTAACAAACATCTTACCCAACTACCAGTTTGGATTCCAGAACATGTCTACCACCCATCAAACACACAGAATAATCAACACCATCAGCCAAACCATAGAAAGAAAACAGTATTGCTGTGAAGTATTCCTAGACGTCTCTCAGGCCTTCGATAATGTGACATACTCTACAAGATAAAAAATTCCCTCAACAACAACTTTTACCTTATTTTAAAGTTCTACCTAACTGAAAGACAGTTAAACACAATGTTTCAATATGAGACAGCTGTACTATAAAATCTGGCGTGCCCCAAGGAAGCGTGTTAGGACCACTCCTGTATACTAATGACATGTCTGAATCAGACAGCACAACAATAGCCGCATTTGCTGATGTTGTTGCCATTCTCTCTGTAGATAGTGATCCAGTTACCTCTTTAATAAATATGCAAACTCATGTGAACCAATTGAACACCTGTCATAAAAAATTGAGAATTAAAATCAACCAATCCAAATCCGTCCAGGTAACGCTCACTATCTACTACAAGAACTGCCCACCAGTGATGGAGTCCCAATACCAGTCGAAAGTGATGTGCGATATGTAGGCCTGCACCTAGATAGAAGATTAACCTGGCAGAAACATTTACAAACAAAACAAAGACAACTAGATGTCAAATTCAAACAAATGTAGTGGCTAATAGGCCGAAATTCCAAACTAACAACCAGAAAAAAACTGCTGCTATACAAAGTAATGCTAAAACTTATATGGATATACTTTGAAGCTGTGCAAAACCTACTAGAATAAAAACAATACAAATATTTCAGTTGAAAACTCTGCAATCCATTGTTAATTCTCCCTGGTACATTAGCAGCCAAACTCTCCATGATAACCTTCAAATCCCGTATATCACAGAAGTAACAAGAATACCAACTAAAAGATGCGACTAACTGGCCACCCAAACGATCTAATAGAAAATTTCTACAGGGACGGAACAATCAACCGAAGATTAAATAAAAAAAAATGGCTTGAAAACCTCCTCCAACAACACTAACAGTGAACTATTTTACGAAATACTCTTGTGATGAAGTAGATTGTAAAATGGCAATAAATATTTAAAAAATGCATAGTATGTCTCCAGTATGGTTTTTTATAGGTTTTTTGTGGATTATTGAGACTGTGTGCCCAGTGTCTTCTATGTTTCCTCCGATTTTTTTCCAGCTATGATTTATATCTTTCTCTACTTTTTTTTTGTTGGTGTATGTTCTTTTCTTCTATAGTCATTGTTGCTACTACCTTCATTAATAGATTTTAATGTTCCAATATCTAGTATCTGCAGTTACTAACTATAAAAGCACTCATGGATTTGTATCCTCTTGTATTTTTGAAGGTTTATTTATCTTTGTGTTGTAATTATTTATGCTTAGTTGTTGTAGGTACAATCATTGACCATTAGTTCTCTGTTGGTGTTGGTATACCCCTTTCGGATTGTTTCCATTCATTCATGGGCATTGAAGGTTTTCAAAAAAATTCTGATTTAATCAGGTGTTGAACGTCTCTACCTTCTGGTTTGGTTTTCCACCTTCTGGATTGTAAATGCCTAAGGCATTTAATTTCTAAAGTTGCTATAAAATCTATCTTTTCTTATATCTATTGGCGAATTTTTATTCTATTTTAAGATATTTTTTGTACTATTATACCTGCTCTAACTTTAGCTCATTGTTCTTTATTTACTCTCTATTTTATAAGAGTGTTGACGCCATAGGTAGACGTCTTCTTTTAATTGGTGTAATTTTATTAACGTCATTTTAATACAGTCCAACAAAACGATTCGAAGTCAGAAACAAAGAGTATGCAGTTGATATGCTAATTTGGTCCTTCTTGACATGTATTTATTTTTCCATCTCTTTATCCCTTATCTTGGATTAATCCGTAGCAATTTCGTGGCTGTTTTGAGCAGGTTACATGCTTTACAGATGGTAGGCTTTTAACCCTGATTCTCCAATACTTCTCTTTTTTCCGGGCTTGGAACTGGCAACAGTACAACTAAGATACTCATCCGCCCGACAGCACTATAAAATAATATTCATTGCTCAAAGTTACACCTTCGCGTTAGTTTTTTTTACAATTTTTAATATTTATAATTATTTCCAAAAACTGAAAAAAAGTAACTTCCCTTATCAAGATTTAAAGATTTGGTCTAAATAATCTGCCTCTACTACAAAAACTTGAAAATAACACTGGGTATATGAAGAGAAGAATAATCAAGAAACACAAATAAAATTTAGAGGTTATTTGATTTTACATCTCTAGTAAACGTAAAGTTTTTCAAACAATTCCTGACTCAAAGTTACAAATTTTGTGGAAAGCTAATGTAATTAGACACATTGTTTTATTTAGTTATAATTAACATATTTCGATTAAATAAAAGTAGTAATATAACATGGAAATATTAACATCGATTTTAGTTTAGACTTACAGATGGTTGTTAAAATTTGTATCTGTGCCATACATAACAAGGCTTTGCATTTACTTAGATATCTAATTCTCTGTATTATTTAATAATGCTGGAATTATTTAAAAAAATCAATATCTACTAACAGTATAGTTTTAATAGTTTCATGCATCATTATATGCTCATCACAAGTATTTGGTATTGAGGAATACTGCCATATGTTTATGGCTCATTGGCTAATTTTCCTTTAATTGTTTTAAATATTTGCATTTCAGCACTTTCAGTACTTTTAATTATGGGTATTGGTAGAAATGTAAAGGTAGAAATTAAACCTAAGGACCGACGCACAGCTAATATTGTCTGGAAGAAAGTACTGTAAAATGATTTTATGTAATAATTACACCCTCTCATACATAGTCTACTCTAATGCTGCGGAACAGCAGGGGTCCTCTATAGTCCGGGAAAGTAAGGAAATAAAAGTCAAAAGTTTCCCATAATTGATTTTTCATTTTTAAATGAAAATATATTGACCCAGCATCACTCTCCTAGATTGTCTAACAATTTCCGTTGGAGCTTGCGACGCAGCTTGCAAGCACAGCTCAGACCACCTAAAATTCAAGTGATTTATGCTCGTGTCATTTCTGGATGTGTTCTTACAAAAAAATCGTAGAGATGAAAATTGAAGCAAATCTTATGCTCTTGAAGGTGACGTAAATAGTTTTTTCAAAAAAAAAATTTCCGATCTTAAATTTTCCAAAAATTGAAAAAATTTACGAAAATTATATTTTTTGTTGGTAATTATAAATAAAATATTAATATCGAGGTCAAAACATAGAGGGCAAACTTCTAAAAATTTCCATTTTTTCAGATTTGGAAAATTCAAAATGGCGGCTGCGCAAATTGGAAACAATTTTTTTTTTCAATCGCGTCTAAATTTATGAACATTAACGATATTGAGAAACGGTTTGTTGCAATCGACAGAGTGAAAGTTATATTTTTATAAATAACATAAACAAAATTTTTAAAAATCTTTTTACATAATTTTTTAGAACATTTACCGAAAATAAAAATTCTCCATCTAGTTTTTTCTCATTTTGGCGTTGAAAAATTTGTTTAAAATATGTTTTCACGTTATAAATATGTGTCTTTGAAAGACGAGTATTTAAAAAAAAATTTTTTAGATGCGACTTTTACAAGTTGAGATAAACAAATTCAAAGTCTGTTAGATTCTGTGATAATATTGATTGAAATTTTCAAATTTTGATCACTTCGCTAGGTTGTTGAATCCCAACTCAACTTAAACACAAATTTTCATTTTTCTACCGTCAATTGGTCCATTCAAAAGAGAATAGTAATCCTAGCTCGCTCGGCCAAACGGTGCGGCGGCAGTTGCTTGGCGTTGTGGTGGGGGGTCAGCGCTCGTTCGCATTTGAACGAAGCTCAAGCTTTTATTTTGGTTTTCTTTGTAAAAATTTTGCATTTGTGGTTTGCTAATAGTATGGTTATTATCAACCATTACATATTGCTAGAAATAAGATACAATGATATTTATAATTTATATCTATAAATCCATTTATAATATATATTATACATAATTCGAAACGTAGATACTAAGAATAATATTTATTTACAAATTTACATCTATTTTCTACAAATTCTCGCCCTTTTTGGTCTCTGAGGAAATGGCTCTGTACAATTTTCCTCGTCATTATCATTAGCAAACAAATCTTCATCGATATTATTGCTACTATCAATGGGCTCGTTTCATGAAATTCAAAGATAATGTCACAAGATATATTGGGTCTGAACTAAGAATTTGCGACTAATAACGCCACTCTACGATTTCAAATAAAAATGAAAAAAAATAATGAAATTTGAATTCTTGTGGTAGACTGTGGTAGGCTAGAGCCAATGGCAAACAAAGATATTTTGCGCTGTTGTCACGAGGGAAAACTTTATAAGTAGACTAGTTATCTTTTTTCTTTAACACCCATTAAAGAGAAACGCCAAGTACTGTCAAAACGGACTCTCTTTCAAATAATGTTCTCCTAATCGGGTGCCTCTTATTAAAAAAGGTAACTCTCTCGTAGTCAAAGAAATTTGAAAATATATATTTTAAACGGCAGTGATGGTGCTTTCAAAATAGAAAATATAACGTAAAATGTATGTTTAATGAAAATTAAATGTTCTCCATGTAGGTTGAGTTGTTTGGAAAACGTGTCATGTAACACACATACACAAATTGCGTTACCTCAGAGTTCTTCTTCTTCTACTGCTATTTTGGCCTCCACCTGGACAGTATTTGGCCAGCACTGGTTTTCGCTTTGGTTTATCTTAACCCAAAGCTTTTAGTTTTCGTGTTTACTTTCGTATTCTTCTTGTGAGCTAGACATGTTAAAAGATAATCACAACAAAGGTTAAAACTCTTCTCGCTCGGGGGCAACGGCCGAGCATTACACACAATCGGAAAGTTGCCTCGGACAGGAATGTAGGAGCTAGGTAATGGAAAGGGGTATGTAGGAGCTAGGTAATGGAAAGGGGTATGTAGTTACTTATTTTCATTATATATCATTTACACGTTCTTTTTTCTCTTTAAATCTCTATTTTATAGATGTTAATAAATTTCATGAGCAGTTTAATAATATTGTAGTTTTCTTTGTTTAAAATGTTAGGTAGTGTTATTGGCGTAGGTATTTGTAGTTCTATTAGCTCCTTGTATAGATCGAAATTGGGTGTTCGATTTATTGGGCATCCCAAAAAAATGTGATTGAGATCTTCTATTTGTCCGCAGATACAATACGGATCGGTAGCACATCCTATTTTGAATAGGTGTTTCTTATTTCGGCAGTGTCCCGTTCTCATTCTACTTATTATTGTTAGATGTCTTTTATCTATGAATGGAATTTTTTTGAATAGAGGTGTCTTCGGGAACTCGTTTTGTATCGAATTGTACCATTTTCCTTTGTTCGCAAATGTGTTTTTCCAGTAGTCGTTGAATTCTATGTTAATTTGTTCTTTGAAATGTACGAAGATGTCTTCTTTATCTATTTTGAAGTTTTCGGCCGGTACATTGAGATTTCTTCCAATTTGTGCAAGTTGATCAGCTATTTCGTTCCCTATAATTCCTGCGTGTCCCGGGATCCATGCTAATATAATACTGTAATTTTCCTTTACTGTGTCCACTATTAAATTTTTCCCCATTAACGTGATTTGTTTGAATTTACCTGTTATTTGATTGTTAAGGCTTTTGATAGCGCTTTGAGAGTCGGAGAATATCATGAATTTATTTATTTTTTTGTTTTTTGCTATTTCGATAGCCTTAATTATTGCGATGATTTCCGCTGTACATATTTGTGTATAGTTATGTAATCTCAAAGAGAATTTGTAGTTTATAGACGGAATGTATACGCTGCAGCCCACCCTGTTGTCTTCCGGGTTCAGGGATCCATCTGTGAAGATCCATGTGTATTCACTGTAATTCGGTGCAAATTCATTTATGAATTTTTGTTGTGAATATGCTTCGCCTTTTTTCGTTTCAGCAAAAACCGTGTTAATTCTCTCTGTTTGATATCTTATTTCTTCCTTGAAGCACGGATCCATTTCGCTTACATATATGTTTTGATGTTTTTCTTTCATTCTGTTTTTCGCTTCGATTAGGTATGGCCATTCTTTGTTTTTCCAGTATCCTGACTTTTCTTCACATTTTTCCCATAGTTTGTCGATTAATTCTTTTAGTGGGTTATGCTTTTCTGAGTAGATTTTCAAGTAGAATTTAGTGCTTAGTAATTTTCTTCGGTATTCTAACGCCATTTCTCCACATTCTGCTAGAAGAGTATTAGTAGGGGTAGATTTCATGGTGCCCGTTATGATTCTCAGTCCCTTGTATTGACTTTGATCTAATTTAGTCAACGTTTTTTTATTGCATGGCTTAAGGAAGATAGATGCATAGTCTAGATGTGATCTAACTAGTCCTTTATATAGTAATAATAGGGTAACTGGATCTGCTCCCCAGTACGTTCCACATACTGCTCTCATGATATTTAATCCCTTATTTACTTTGTTTTCTATGTGCTGAATGTATGGTCCCCAATTTAGATGCTTATTCATTAATACTCCTAAATATTTTATGTTATCTTTGAATTCAATTTCCTTACCATTAATTTTAATATTTTCACATGTTGCCATACTTCTTCTATTAGTTCTAAAGATGATTGCCGCACACTTATCAATGGATATTTGGAAGTTATGTTTTATAGTCCATCGATGGAATTTGGTTAGATACTTATTCATTTCTTCAGCCATATTTTGTAGATTTTTCCCTACTAGTGTGATTACCATGTCGTCGGCGTATTGTATTATCTTGAAGTTTTTATTTATATCGTGTACGGATTTTGTGTAGATGTTGAAAAGTATTGGGCTCAGGGGTGAGCCTTGGGTTAATCCTTGGCTGCTGTTTTTTGGTCCTATTAGGTTCCCCTCTGTATCTTTCACATATAAGTTTCGGTTACAAAATAGGTTAAATATAAAGTTATTTATTTTGGTTGGAATTTTGTTTTCTAGCATTATATTGTATAATATGTGTAGGTTAACACTATCATAGGCTCCCTTTAAATCGATGAATACTGCTAGTAAGAATTTTTTTTCCGTGACCGCTTCTAAGACAGAGTGAGTTAATAATGCTATGGCTTCATTGCATCCCTTGTTCTTGCGAAATCCTAATTGTAATTTTGGGAGAATTTTTTGATTTTCAATTGTCCACTCAATTCTTGTTTTAATTATACCTTCTAGTACTTTACACGCGCACGATGTTAGTGCGATCGGCCTATAGCTGTTATGGTTTTCTGGGTTTTTCCCAGGTTTCAGGAATGGTAGTATAATGGTTTCTTTCCATTCTATTGGAATATTATTTGTTTCCACAATGTTGTTGTATATCCCAATTAGTTTGTTTTGTGTGTTTTTATTTAGATTTTTTATCATCGAGTAAGAGATCCCATCTTTTCCTGTTGCTTTGTCTTTTTTCCCCGTAATTATGTTGTGAAGTTCGTTATATGTTATGGGTTCGAACATGTCATTACAAGCTGCCAGACTGAATTCCGGGTTGATGTTACAAATAGTTAGAGTTTCTAGGATTGTTCCTGCTATTTTGCGGTTCGGAAAGTAGTTGTTGTTGTTCTGGGAATAATTTTTGAAGCCTTTTATTGTTTTCCAGATTTTATTGGTTGGTGTCTCCCTATTTATAGTACTGCTGAATTCTCTGAAAGATTTTTTCTTTTTGTTTTTTAATTTAAGTTTTACATATGCTTTTATTCTTTTGAAGTCTATATAATTTTCCAAGCTAGGTGAATTTACGAATTTGTTGATGCTTTTTCTACGTCTTTGGATTAGCTCGAAGCATTCCTCGTCCCACCAAGCTGCATATTTTTGTTGATTCGTTCTTATTTTAATCATAGGTATACTTTCGTTTGCTGCTACATTTAAAGAGTCATAAAAATCATTGTAATCTAAATTTTCCTCTTTGTCTATCAATTTGTTCGTTAATATTCTGTTAAATGAGTTCCAGTCGGCCTTTTTAAAATTTCTTTTGTATATTTCATCATTCATAAAATTCGTTCCATCTGTGTATTGGCAGATGGTGGGGAAGTGATCGCTATTACCTGGGTCTCCAAATACGTTCCAATGGCATTTTTTTGCAATGCTGTTAGATACTATAGTTAGATCTAGTGCCGATGGATTGTGGTTGTGACCTCCCATACGTGTGTGCTTGCCATCATTTAGTATTATTAGATTTTTGCGTTCTATTAATTCTTTAATTGTTTTACCATTTGTATCATTATTATTGCATCCCCACATTCGATCATGGGCATTAAAATCTCCCATGATTATGTGCTGGTTGGTTGTGTTAGATAGGATTTCATTGCATTCTTCTAATTTTAATTTTTTTCCTGCTGGATTATATATGTTAGTGATATTTATTTTAACTGATGGTACTGCAATTGTTATTACCTGTAGAGTTTCCGAGATGTTGCTATTTACTGGTATAAGATAGTGTTCTAACCCACTTTTGATGAGGGTGCATATTCCCCCATATCCATCGGTTCTGTCTTGTCTGTATATGTTGTAGTTTTTAATGTTTAAATGATATTCATCATTCATCCATGTTTCATTCAGTAGAATTATGTGTGGTTTTAGTTCGTATAGTAGAAATTTTAATTGATCGTAGTTTGCTCTGACGCTTCTGATGTTCCATTGTAAAATTTTTAAATTACTTTTTGAGTCTTTGTCAAGGCTTTTATCTTTTCTTTCATTAATTTTCGTGTTTCTGTTGTAATTCATTATTGAAAATTCTGTCTCCTGGTTTATTAATTAGCCTTGCCATAAATTGGAGTGTGTATTCCTTGTCGTATTTGTTGAGTTTACTAGCCGTATTCATGATTTCATGTAGCATATCTGGGTTTTCTCGAATTGTTTTGTTTTCTTCATCTTCACTATCTACTTCCGAGGGTGGTAAATAATAGGTTGATGCTGGGGACTGACGTTGATTGTGTGTAGACGTTGATACTGGGGAGTGTAGTTGGTTATTTTCTCTACGGTAATATGGTGTTTGTCCATTGGGGGTTATCAAGGCTCCCTGATGGGCTTCCTTATCATACCCTGGTGAGGTGGGTTTCCTTTTCTTGGCTTTTGTTACTTGTGTGTAGGTGTTTCTTGTGGGAGTGTTTTGATTATTATATGAGGTTCTTCTCTCGCTTATTGTAATACCATTGTCTTGATTTGATCGGTTAGTTGGTAGTTCCGGAAATTCCTTCAACCTTCTTATAAATCCCTCTTGTGTGTTACTATTTTTGCCTCTTTTGGGGAATCTTTCGTTTGCCTCATAAAAGGAAATGTTGTCCAGTGACATCGCCTCTCTTATTAGTTGCTGTCTCTCTCTCTCTCTGGACAGTTCCTATTGATGCTGTTGTGCTCCAAACTCGCGCAGTGTTTGCACTTCATTGTACACTCTCCTCTGTCTTCCTCTAGGTGTGTTTCTCCACAATTCAAACATTTTTTCTTTTTGGTTTTGCAATGTTTTTTAATGTGTCCAAAATTTAAACAGTTATAGCATTGCAGGATTGGCATGATGTATGGCAACACTCTGTGTTCAATTCCGCAGATCTTCACACTTGCCGGTAGGGTTGTTCCCGAAAACGTATATCTTATGGTCTCTGTTGGAATTAGTTCTACTTTATTACTTCCTTCGTCCCCTTCCTTCAAATTATTTGTCATTTCCACCCGGGAGTCTACCCTGTCTATGATTTTTCTTTTCCGTAGGAAACGTTTTGCTTCTAAGACTTTTATTGCCCCGGTATTTGCTTGTGAGTAATTATTTAATATTTCATCTGAGATTGATGTATCTATGTATTTAACTATTCCTTTGCATGAGATGTTTTTTTTTGGTATAAATACATCGTATCCTTTATTCCTAACGTTGTCATTTATCAGAAATTCATTAGCGTCTGTATATTTTACGAATTCTACACTGATTCTATTTTTTCCTTTCTTATTTATTTTTTTTATATTGTTTATTTTTAAATCAAAAATTTCTCTAGCGATAGCAAGGTAATTATAGTTTCCAATGTTTTTATTTTCCAAAGCTGCTTCGATATATACTTCGAACGGTGCTTTGTCTAGAAACGAGTATTTATCACTACTTTTTATATCTTGTTTATCTTTTTTCTGTCCTCCCGATTCTTGTATATCAGCATCAATTTCATCTATATTCATTTGTATTGACTTTTCGCGACTCTTATACCATTCAGGGGGGCTAGGCCCCCCTGATTTTTCCCCCATTTCTACCCTTTACCGTTAATTTATTTTAATTTTGTCTCTAGTGTTAAAGGATTTCTTTACACTATGAAAAAAGTATAATAACAAGAGAGATTAACCAAGTTTCCAGGAATGATGGGTATATTATACAAAGGTTGTGTTAATATAAGCTCACTTACCAACTTTCCTTAAAGTAGGGGCACTTAGCACTTAATACACTGGTTTAAGTTAGATTTCACTCACTCACCTGAAGAAAAAGGAAATAGGTCTCTCCATTTAAATACAAATAACATAACCTCTACCTCAGAGTTCCAAACTCGATTTAGTACCGGATCGCTTACTCTTCTTCTGTTTAGGGGAGTTCGAGTGACTGAGACACCATGTCCACATCCACTTGAGAAAGATTTGTCGAATTAGCTTCGGTGAAACCTGGATCCATTTTAACGACGTCTTTTAAAAGGCAAACAAACAGAAGCACATTTTCTACTATAAAATAATATAAAAAACAACTAAAAAGTCGGCGAGGATGAAGTCTGTTTGAGGTTAGTTGTAGATATTGATGTCAATTGTCCAATTCTTCTAATCGACTTTCACTTTGTATTAATCAACTTGGATAGTCAAGTAGGATTTGTCAACGGAATGTACTGGGCTTCTGTCATTGGTCGACTTACAGTGGTTTATTTCAATCTGATAAAAATTTTAAATCTAATTTTCGAAGATATTCATAAATTTTTGAGATAAATATCGTTATTATAGAAAAATATATGATATTTTTAATCCTTCTCATATGATTTCACTTGTTAATTCATACCCATGAAACTAGCCCATTGCAAGTTCACAATCAACTAATTGAGTCATATCAAAATTTAGCTCATCACTCAGAGATCCATTATCATCCTCGTCATTGTCAAATACCGTACTTACAATTTCGATGTTACAACAGTTTTTGCCTTCGCAATTTTACATAATATCGTACAATGTATGCCAACTTTTTTACAACCACACCTGGTAGTAGAGTACCCTGTGGTACAAGAACACGAAATAATGTTCAATAATTCGTCGGGTACAAGTACGTTGTCAGTCATGCTAGTAAGGGTCTTTTGGGCGTTCGAAGAGAATGAGCGCTGACCCCCACCAGAACGCCATGCAGCTGCCGCCGCACCGTTTGGCCGAGCGAGCTAGGATTACTGTTCTCTTTTGAATGGACCAATTAACGGTAGAAAAATGAAAAATTGTGTTTAAGTTGAGTTGGGATTCAACAACCTAGCGAAGTGATCAAAATTTGAAAATTTCAATTAATATTATGACAGTATCTAGCAGATTTTGAATTTGTTTATATCAGCTTGTAAAAATCGCATCTGAAAAATTTTTTTTTCAAAATACTCGTCTTTCAAAAACAAACATATTTATAACGTAAAAAGATATTTTTAAGAAATTTTTCAACGCCAAAATGAGAAAAAACTAGATGTAAAAATTTTTATTTTCGGTAAATGTTCTAAAAAATTATGTAAAAAAATTTTTAAAAATTTTGTTTGTTATTTATAAAAATACAACTTTCACTCTGTGGATTGCAACAAACCGTTTCTCAATATCGTTAATGTTCATAAATTTAGACGCGATTGAAAAAAAAAATTTGTTTCCAATTTGCGCAGCCGCCATTTTGAATTTTCCAAATCTGAAAAAATAGACATTCTTAGAAGTTTGCCCTTTATGTTTATCTATGTTTTGACCTAGATATTAATATTTTATTTATAATTACCAACCAAAAATATAATTTTCGTAAATTTTTTCAATTTTTGGAAAATTTAAGATCGGAAATGTTTTTCTTGAAAAAACTATTTATGTCACCTTCAAGAGCATAAGATTTGCTTCAATTTTCATCTCTACGATTTTTTTGTAAGAACACATCCAGGGATGACACTAGCATAAATCACTTGAATTTTAGGTGGTCTGAGCTGTGCTCGCAAGCTGCGTCGCAAGCTCCAGTGGAAATTATTAGACAATCTAGGAGAGTGATACTGGGTCAATATATTTTCATTTAAAAATGAAAAATCAGTTATGGGAAAGTTTTGATAGTTAACAGATTTTTCGACCTTACTTTCCCGGACTACTAGTAATAATATTATTTTTTTAAATTTTTTGTTTCATTCGTCTTTTCTGTGCTGAAATGTCACAACCTGAACGAACATCGCTTGCCTCCCCTAGTTTTGAATCTTGGTACGCCCTTGGCCATGTACGTTTTTTTACGGCCATCCTCTCGGTGTATATTCAAAAACATATTTTATTCGATAAAATACAATTTTTATCCAGTAAACAGATAAGTGACCTTACTTGGGATCTTTGACTATTAGGTATAATACTTTGCCCGAACATCGATTGTTTAAGATACAACTTGACAGTGTTATGTAATGGTTTGTCTGAAAATGTTGAGGCATTGTATGTACCTCGCTTTAAAGCACGTGTTTTGCAGAAATTGCTTAACAAACTAAGCATTGAAAATTAGTAGTATCATTATTGATTGTTTCGTATTAGTATAGTCTGGTTCACAAGTCCCATTTTCCTCAGAACCTAAACCGGGCCACGGAAAATTATGATTTTGGTCTCATTCGATTCGGAATGGTATCAAGTTGCAAGAGGGGCTGAAAAAAAATGCAAAAGTTATAAACAATAAAGTAAAATAAAAAATAAGGGTTTGGTTTTTTTGAAATATTTTAAAAACTTTTTGAGATAATCGAAATTTGAAAAAAGATCCTTAAAGAACAGGAAATTTCCTAAAAAAAAGTTCTACCTCCCGGAACTGTACCGACAATCCTTATAATTTTAGTTTAGCGGCGAAAATTACGGTTAAAACGCGTGGTTCGGCTGCCGCGCGCATCGCCCCAATCTGATACATGAACAAAAAAATTATTTTAACTGATTAAATATTGATATTGAGGAATAAAAAAATTTGGGTACTAAGTAGACATATGAATAAACAATAATCCGTAAAACACACAATTTTTTTATTAATTATGCTTTTGTTAATTAGTTAATTTTCACCATTTTATTGTTAACATAAAAACGCTGATTATTTCAAAACAAGAAATCTAGATTTTTTTAAATTTTTTGGAGCTAATCTTAAAAGGGTTTAGAAGAGATCCTATTGGATATGGAAGAGGATTTAGACTTTGATTGGTTGAATTACATTAAACTATAATTACTGTTTGAATACTGTTTAATTTATTAAAATTGATAGCACCCGGTAGGTATGTCCTTCTACTAGAGAATTTCGATTCAGACTAAAATAATTTTAAAATCACAAGAATATCTTTTCTTGTTTCACACACTTAAAAACAAACATCTGGTTATTTTGTGTATACTCAAAAAGCTGTGTAAAGATATTTATTATCGGATATTCAGATACTCCCTTTTATGTGGGTATCATAAAACGTAAGCCTGTCTCAGAGGACAACTATTTGTAAGATGGGATGTCATTATTCTAATTTAATCCTATTTCACATAAGAATGTTAAAGCAATAAAAAAGAGTGGTTTATGTTGAAACTAAATTAAAATTCGAACAGATACCTGTTGGAAAAATTCAAAAATTTTGATTTTTCACTTTTTTATTAACAATGAAAGGCATTAAAAAATTAATTATATAAATAAAGCCATCAGGAACATTTTTTTTCCAATGATTGTTAATATTTTGTTTTCTTATTGATGAAAGCCATATGACAATATTTTTTTTACTTTTAACTAACGTTATTTAAATAATTGTTATAAACAAATGCATAAGATTTTTGAAACCTTTTTTTTGGGATTTCATCCTTGATGAAAATAATGATTTTAAAAAAAATCGTTTCTTAAAAAAATGTTTTCATCAGCAAAAAACGCACTTGTTAATTAACTATATTTTTTTTGTTACTAAATATTAATATTAAGGAACCATTTTTTTAAAGATCATTATTTATTATGTTGTTACGTGTTATAAAAAATTTTTTTTTGAATTTTTCATTTGTTTATTAAACAAATAATTTGTTATAAACAAATGCATTTATACGAAATATTTTTTTTAAATACTAAAAAATATTACAAATATAATTTTTTATATGGAAAAATTTTTTTATATAATTTTTAAATATATTGTACTTTTGGACTTTTAGTTTTCTTTCTGTTTTTACTTATTGTCATTAAAATAACTTATAAACTATTAAAGATACGATAAACACACTTCAAGACTTTTTTATTCGTTATTAATTATTAAACAAATTGAGCTCTGGAACTCAATTGCTTATAAACTTTTTTTATTGTTACTTATTAAATTCACCCGAATTTTACTGTTTTTCTACTTTTCAATTCAAATATCTTTTAAACTAATGGAAATATGATGAGAACATTTCAAGACTTTCTTGTTCTTCGTTAATAAATGAACAAATCGAGCTTTGAAACCAAGCTTTAACTTTATTATTTAAAGAATTATGAATATTAATATTTAAAAAATTTGATTCTAAAAAAATGGTTCCTTAATATTAATATTGTTAATTAACAAGTACGTTTTTTGTTAGTTAAAAAATTTTTTTAAGAAACGATTTTTTTAAAAATCATTATTTTCATCAAGGATGAAATTCCAAAAAAAAGTTTTCAAAAATATTATAAACAATGCATTTGTTTATAACAATTATTTAAATAATGTTAGTTAAAAATTAAAAAAATTATTGTCATATAAGAAAACAAAATATTAACAATAATTGGAAAAAAAATTATTTTCCTGATGGCTTTATTTATATAATTAATTTTTTAATGCCTTTCATTGTTAATAAAAAAGTGAAAAATCAAATATTGAATTTTTCCAACGGGGATATCTTCTAAACCCTTTTAAGATTAGCTCCAAAAAACAAAAAAAAATCTAGATTTCTTGTTTAGAAATAATCAGCGTTTTTATGTTAACAATAAAATGGTGAAAATTAACTAATTAACAAAAGCATAATTAATAAAAAATTTGTGATGAAAAACATTTTTTTACGGATTTGATAGAATGTTCTAGATGCCATTCCGAATCGAATGAGACCAAAATCATAATTTTCGGTGGTCCGGTTTAGGTTCTGAGATTAGTAATTGAGATACAGGACTGAAATTTTCTTATTATTATACACTTATTTCTATTTATTAATTGGGTCCTGGAGAGCAGTTAAATGTCCAAGCATCTTTTCATTAACTTTATTTTCCTGATCATAACATCAAAGATATAGAAATATATTGAGAAGAAGATATTGATTTTTAACAAACTATTAAACAGATATAAATTTTATACGTTCTTGGCTAATCATTAAGGTTTTTTTCTTCTTTTTGTATGTATAAACTGTAATTATTTTTGGTCACGTGTAAAACGCATTTCAGGTGGAAGATTTAAAACGAGAGAGTATGAAGTTTAGAAAAATGATGATCAAAGATTTAAAAATCAAGCACAAAAAGGATAAGAGCGAGAAGAAAAAGAAGAAAAAGCTCAAGTCCGAAGTACAAATAATCGCCAACACTGGTAAAAATCCTACGAAACTGATTATTCGGTTTGGTAAAAAGAGTGATAGTGACTGTGAAAAACGGACGAGCGGTGAATCGAACGATATAAAACCGGAATCCGGTAATAAAGATATTTCGGATAAACCTTCGAAACAATCGGACGATAAAGATAAACTACCGCCGGTTAAATTAATTCCTATAAAATTAAAACTGTCTAGATGTCAAGAAGGTTCCGGGTATGTGATGAAACCTCCCGTCCACAACACCGAAAAAGAAGAGGAGAGAGCGGTGCAACCGGGCCAACCTCCTCCCTCCGATCCCGAACCAACGCCCCACAAAGAAACGGAACCTGCCGCCAACTCCTCCCCAACCCCATTAGACCCTGCCCTTCCGGTATTAACCGTCAATAAAGACTGCGAAGTTAGATGATAATCGTGTAAATTTATTTATGTCGAAATTGTGTAATATATGTAATATTGGTTGGATATGATGGTGACCAGTGAAGGCAGATATAGAGAGATTAAATAATTGCGAAATATTTGTACAGTCCGATGAGATGCTAGCTGCTATTCACATGTTTAAATCCACGTTGTTAAGCTGACTAGTGAATGTGTAGGCTAAGCGAAGGACACATACGTGGATAGATTAACGTCGACAGTTTACAATTAGGGGGTCTCTGTTTCTTGCTTATTACATAAAATTGCTTTTAATTATCTTTATGGTTGATCAACTACAAATATTAATCGTTATTTAATTTTATTATCTCATATATACAAACTTTTAACAAATATATTCAATTGAACATTTATATAAACTATTTTATCATAGAACTATAGTTGATTAACCGTAAATAAATATTTAATTAATTCAAAAGAAAACATTTTTATACAGATTATTTAATTTCAAATTTTTATATCTACATACAGTGTGCGTACTTAATTTTAGAATATAAAGTTATTTTTCATAAGACTGAAACGTTGATGAGAATTGAATAAGCAATTATATCTATATAAAATAAAAAAAGTTTTGTTATTTTTTCTACAAATTGATTCAATTACATTTCATTTCATAAATTTTAATACTGAAATCTATTATCTGTTTTCTCAATTTAAATACATAATAAATACATAAACATCATTTATTTTACCATTGAAAAAATCCATACAAATAATAAGTTGTAAGTAAATATAATATTTATGTAGAATAGTATAGTGTACAACAAGTGGGGAAAGTTCAACTTTTCTCAATAGTGTGGAATAGGGTTCATGATTTCTCAAGTTGTCGAGAAATTTACATTTACGTTATTTTTTGCATCTCTTTTCAGTTTAAATAAGGAAAAATGTCACAAAATTAAAAAATTTAATCATAAACAATATCTAATCAACAAATTAAACGGTTTTCTCACTCAAATAAAAGTATCAAAATAATTATAAATCTTTATTGACAGTTTTAAATTCCATAGGAACAGGAACTAAATTTATCTTCTCTTAAAACCATGATCTAAACAAAAAATAAAATTAGGAACTAAAAATATCTTCTCTTAAGAACCAAATCTAAACACAAAATAGCAAAATTCCTTCCAAAGAAAAATTTGCTTCTCTTTAAAAATAAAAATAACAAAACCTCTTTCACATAAACCAAAATTAAAAACAAATTCTTCTCATAAAAAACAAATTAAAATTCACTGCACCATTTTTGGCAGTTGAATTAAGAAAAAAATCAACTAAAAACTTTGCAAGATCAATAAAACAATTAGATCTGTTAACCCAGTCTTATAAAATGTGCCTTTGGAAAAACTAAAGCATTTATAGCTTGATCAGACAGGCGTTTCCTTGTTTAATTAAGTACGTATCCTGAAATGGAAAACATACTTTCATTTTCCATTATCTTTCCAGTCTGTTCAAAAAGTAAACTTTTTCTTTACATAAATTTTGACAGCGCCCTGCACTTGAATCTTCAAATGTCGAAACGCCTTTAATAGCTTTGTTTAATCGAGGTTCAGGTTCTGAATGGCTTATTTCTACCATTTCAGACTCATTTTCGGTCAATGAAGTTGTGGTGGCAGGGTAAAGACAATTCTATTTGCTTTCACCATATTCAATCAAAAATATCTTGTTGTTATCAATGTAGTAGCCACTTTTGTTGTGAATGACATTTTTGGGGCTGTTCAAGTATTTTAGCAGCAATATTAGGAGCCTATTACGGCGCTCTGGCATTTTTAATTTAAGTGAATCTACTAATTTGAGTGCCAAAGGATCATTGATAATCTACAATTTTTTTAGCAATCCGTCTATTATAGCCACTGCAGTAAATAAATTGGCATTTTGCCTACTCAATGCCTATAATGCAAGTTTTACTGGTGCTAATATCATATGCAGGTTTTGTAGCACAGTAATATTATCTGCGTTCCATTTGTATGAGCTATCTAAATTGATCAATGCCTTTTTGATAGCATTTTTCAAATATGATTTCTCGAGTTTTCGACTTTTTTCGAGCAGTATTACCCGGGAACAAAGCTCAACTATTTCCCGGGAATGAACCTTAGTGTGGGGAAGTTTGTGGGACGAGCCTGAAGGACGTTACACACTATACTTTTTGTGCAACGGCACAACTTTAAAGAATACAAGTGATATAAATATTTATTTTTATGGTTAGGTTAGCAAAACTAAAATATCATTAAAGTAAGCTTTTCAAAGTATACCAAAAGATACACTTTTCGAAAAAGATATTATTTTTGCATTTCTTCTCCATTCCATAAATTTTAGATATGCAAATTCATACTATTTTCTTGAAATTTCTGGCAACAGATCTATCATTACTTTTGCAGCTTTTTTCAATATCTAGCGGAGTATTATCAAAATCGTCACTACTGTCAGTATCCATATTATTTATTATAAATTGGGATATGTCTTATTAAAATATTATTTAATGGAAATTGCGATTTATATCAAAGCACAAATGAAAACTACCTTAAGAATTTAAAAAAAACTTTTATAATCTGACAGTTATGATAACTATTTAAAGCTGCACAGTAGGCAACTAAGAGGAATATACGGTTTTGAAATAAAGTAAGCTATAGGAAAAATACGCTACTTTTCATAGCAGTTGTAGAAAAATAAACTTAATTGAAGAGGTAATATGCAATACGTGTTTTTTCACAAAAATCCAATTTTACAATAGTAACAAAAACGTTATAATTTATTACAATTATATACTTACTAAATTTCCTTGGGGGACGTAGGGCTGCAGTGAATGCCTTCCACTATAATATATGGTTTTGCACTGTTTGATATATCCCCAACTTTTGCCCTCTTCTCCAATTTCCTTGTCGACTGACCTCCTCCAGATCATCCTCCTCCTACTTCCTTATGGATTGAAATCCAAGGCTTAACGACTCATGTTGTTAACCGGCCTTCTCAGAATATGGCCTAGCCTGGCCAGCCAAATTTCCTTTTCTTTATGGTATCACCAATAGGATTTTCATTTGCCTATTTATCTGCCTCTTACTCTGTTGTTGTTGTTGACAGCAAGTTGTCTGCCCACCTTCTTTTTGATCTTCCCGGTGGTCTTCTTGTGTAAAGTTTGTTGTTCTTGTGTATGTAAGCAAGTCTGTCAGGTTCCATTCTTTTTTTCGTGCTTTTATTCTAAATATTGCAATGTGCGCATATGCTTTTATTGGTTAGCTTGTTCCTGAGTGCTAGACCCTTTATTTATCTCAGAACTTTAATTTCTATGCTGTTTATCATTTGTTTTGTTCTTTTTGTGACTTCGGTGATCATGTAGTTGTTTTTCCAAACTGTCTTTCTTAGGCACCCACTAACTTTTGCTACCTTTGTTTTGTCTTTTTACCTCTGTGGCTAAGTCTCTATTGCTGCTAATGTCAATCCGCAGGTATTTAAATGCCATTACTTGTTCAATGACTTTTTCTTCCACTTCCAATTTGCATCTGTGAGGCTCATTACTGATAACCACATATTTTGTTTTTTTATTTTCCGTTTACATTAATTTGTTTGTTTATTATCTTGCCAGTATATGTTGAAAAATTATTTGGAGAAACTTATTTATAAATATCTACTTGCAATTTATTTGTAACTGTGATTTTTTATGTTTAGCAGCCATACAGAAGGATTGACTTTACATTTGGTTCAAATATTCTTAGTTTCGTTTTGTATTTCCCCTGAGCGCCAGACTGGTGCTAATACTCCTTTGTCCTTCCTAATCCTGCTGGTGACGTCCTCATCAATCCCATCTGTCAGACAATTATATGAAACAAGTTAAAATACCACTCTATCTGTTTACTCGTAGTTGAAATGGTAACAAAGGCATATTAAATGATTAGGATAATTGTTACCTCATTCAACTGCTTATCAAATTTTATAACTTCAGTTCTATAATGCTACTCATAGGTTGTGTAAAAAAAAATCATTGTTTTTAAGAAATAAATTTCTAAATTGTATAGTAAAATGCATGTGATGTAATTGCATGTCTTATTTTTTCTAAGAAGCAACCTAAGTTATGATTCTTGTGACCAACTCTCATACCTGTGCTTTGGTGGTCTCGAGGTTTTCTGGTATTCAGTCTCTCTTCCTTTGAGATTTTTACAAGTCCATTCAATTGACATGATCTCTCCATATTCTTCTAGCTCTGACCCATCTTAGCTTTGCCTGTGATTGAACATGATGTTTTTATCTCTGTCGTTATTAACAGCTATTTAGTAGTCGCTGTCTCTATTACATGTGTTGTAATGGGCCTAATGCATCTTTTATATATTCGTGATTTGCTTTCAACCCTTAGAAATTTATTTCTCCATCATTGATTTTACCTTTCAAATCTGATCAACTTTTCTCTAAGACAGAATTTGATATTGTTAAAAATTAAAGTATTTTTCTCTAAAGCAAAGTTTGAAATGTTTATTGACTAAAAAAAAAGAAAATTTCATGAAGGATAATTTTTTTCCAAAATTAGTAATAAAAAAGTGTTCCATATGATTCCAACTAAGTACACACATTGTATATGCTGACTGATTTAAAATAATATATCATATTTTATCAAATTCATTTTAGGGTAATATTAAAAATAAAGTAGCTACTATGTACCTTAAAATAAAATATTGAATTGACAATAAATTGATCTATAAATTCGTAACATCTTATGGTTCTGAGGCTATGACTCTACTAGTATTACCTAGTATAATCAGAAATGATAAATAATATATCCAAAGTAATGAATTAAGGAAAACTTTTGCATAGGTATAAATGTGTAGAGTGCCAGGCCCAGTATCCATAGTGAACTGATATTTTTTGTACTATTATCTCCTTGTCCATTATACAATGTGGAATAGCCAAATAGAATAAATTCAGAATCTCCATTACTATGCATTTTTATATAAAATACTAGGACACGTCAATTTATAATTCCCTTGCGACGTAAAAATATCATCTCCAAATGTAACCCCTTCAGGTGACAACATCAACTCCTAAATCTTCAAATTGGAAGTAACGGCTTGACATACTTCATTTGAAAGTTCTTTTCAGTATCTTCAAAACTGCTATAGTTTTACATTTTATTGCAGAAAAATAGATAGCGTAGAAAATTTGTTACATATTTTTTTTTATAAATAATGCTATTTCTGTTAATAATATAATCAAATAAAAAAAAAGCCATTATCAATGCAGAAAATTGTCAAAATTAACGCATCCAATATTTTGGCA
Source organism: Galeruca laticollis (assembly GCA_963921935.1). Classification (NCBI taxonomy): domain Eukaryota; kingdom Metazoa; phylum Arthropoda; class Insecta; order Coleoptera; family Chrysomelidae; genus Galeruca; species Galeruca laticollis. Next base: position 145,798,929 of record OY998181.1, read on the forward strand.
GCATCCTAGACGTAGATTGAAATTTTATCTAGCGTTAGTTAATACCTGCAGGATGATCGATCTAATTGCAAGAGTTATTCTTCTGAAGACAGCAACACTTTCGGGTTTGTTTAGTGGCGGTGTTAAACTAAATGACGACGTCGGCCACATCAGCTTTGCGAGGCGTCGGCCACATCAGCTTTGCGAGGCCTCTTTAATTTCTCAGTAAGAAATAAAACGATAAAATTAATGATTAATGTAGCTAATCAAATGTTACCAAAAATTACATAAACAAACTTTTCCACTTTTAACCTCACTGAAGTTTTTCAAGATTCTTCTTCTAGTACTTATCCTTTACCAAATGTTGGCAATCATTCTAGCAATGATAATTTTATTTGCTGTTGCTCTGAATAGTTCTGTGGTGGATGTTTCAAACCAGGTTCTTAAGTTCTTTAGCCAGAATATTCGTCTTCTTCCAATGCTTCTCCTGCCCTGCACTTTTCTCTGTAAGATGCATTTTAGTAATTTATATTTGGTTTTGTTTCTCATAATGTGCCCCAGATATTCCAATTTTCTACGTTTTACTGTGTTTATTTCTTTTTCTTTATTTAGTTTTTGGAGTATTCGGGTGTTTGATATTCTATCCACCCATGATATTTTGAGAATTCTTCTATATGTCGACAACTCGAATGCCTCCAGTTTCTTTGTTATTGCCTCCGTTAAGGTTCAAGACTCTACTCCATATAACAAGATGGAGAATACGTAGCTTCGGAGCAGTCGTTTTATTTTTAAATTCAAATTATGTGTCTTGAATAATTTGGACATTTGATTGAAAGCTGTTCTTACTTATTCAATTCTTGTTTTTATTTATTGTTCATTTAGTACTGTGCCAAGATATGTGTATGTTGACACTCATTCTACCACTTTCTCATTGATGGTAAACTGTACTTCTCCTATTCTTTTATTACTAATTACCATGACTTTTGTTTTACTGGTGTTGACTTCTAGACCATATTCCTTACTTACTTCAACTACCCTGTCCAATAAAAACTGTAGTTCCTGTGCAGTATCTGTAAATATGACGGTGTCATCTGCATTAAAATTGTTTATTCGTTCGCTATTTAATAGTACTCCTGCTGCCGTGTTTTCTAGGGCTTCATTGCCTCTAAGTACATGTTGAGTATGAGAGGTGACAATATACATCCCTGGCGTACTCATCTTAAGAATTGCACTTCCTCTGTTTTGGCATGGTTAACGGAAGCTAATTGATTCCAGTATAAGTTCTTAATTGTGCATACATTTTTGCTGTCAAGTCCACTATCTTGCAGAACTTCCATCATTTTGTTGTGTTGAACTTTATCAAACGCCTTTTGATAATCAATGAAACAAGCATACACCTCACAATTCATATCCCTGCAACACTGGAAAAGCACCAGTACACTGAAAATGACCTCTCTTGTTCCAAGTCCCTTCCTAAAAACCAAACTGTATTGGCGATATCGGTTCTTCACAGAGTTTGTACGGTCTTCGATGTATGATTTTTAAAAACATTTTAATAAGTGACTCATAAGGCTTATTGTTCTGTAGTCACTGCACTTTTTGGCCCACCGCCGCCACCGATCTCAACCATTTTTGGGTATTTTCCCACTGTTGTATATTTCATTAAATATGATAGTTAGTTCTTTTTTGAAATCCTCATCAAAAAGTTTGTTAATCTCTGACTGCACCTCATTTGGGCCAGCCGCTTTTTCATCCTTGAGGGTCAGCATTGCTGCCTCAACTTTGTCTAAAAGGATGTCTGGTCCTGTTATGTCGTTTGTTATTTGTTCTGTTCTGGTGTCTGAGAATAATTCTTTCACATAATTTTTCCATGTTGACTTTATTTGTTCGATGTCTACAATTATTTCGCCTTGTTCATTTTCCATTTTTCCTATTAATTTATTCTTGAATTTTCCTGTTATTTCCTTGATCTTCTTATATACACCAAATGTGTCGTGCTTTGATTGTGCTATTTCAATCTCCTTGCACTTGTCTTTGAGTTCTTGCTTTTTCGCATCTTTGCTTTTTCTCCTAATCTGGTTGTTGATAGATCTATATCTGTTCATGTCATTATTTATTTTGGTCTTTCTTCTTTCTTCCATTAATTTCAGTATCTCTTCAGTCATCCAGGGTGTCCTCTTGTCTATATTTGCTATTAGTATATCTTTCTTTATTGTTTTTGTGACTTTGACTATTTTCTCTATGTTTTCCTTAGCTTCTGAGCTGTTTTTTACATCCAGTAAGGCATTACTTATTAGGTTCATGGCCTGAGTTCTTACCTCTGGTTCATTGATCATTCTTCTATTATAAGTGGTAGTGCTTTATTTTACTTTCAGTTTCTTCCATTGTACCCTAAATTCTGCTACCAATAAATTGTGATCAGAGTCCATGTCAGCTTCCGGATAAGTTTTGGCCATTTTACAGCTGTTTCTATATCTTTGATGAGCCATTATGTAGTCGATTTGGTTTCATATGATTGTACCATCTTTTGGGGCTTACCAGGTATATAATCTGCGCGGAGACATCTTGAAAAATGTGCTCATTATAACCAAATCGTTTTCTCGTGCAAAAGTATAGAGTTTTTCTCCACAAGCATTTCTTACTCCAAGCCCACGTGTCCAATATGGTTTCCTGATCTTCCTCTCCCTAATTTTGCATTAATATCACCAATCATTATAAGTAGTTCTTTTTTAGGGATTTTTCTGATGAGGATGGATAATTCTGTGTAAAAATTATTTATATCTTCTTCTTCATGTTCACTTGTGGGAGCATACACCTGTATGATGTTGACGCTTGTTGGAATTGCTTTTATTTTGTACTAGCATTATTCTTTGATTGACGGGTACAAAGTTTGTGATTATGTGTTCAAGATTATATCATAGTTAACACCAGTCGCTATTTCCGTTACTATTGACAGAACTGATAACACAGATAACCTCTCTTGGCTCATCGTGCTTCTCAAGTAGGTCTTAATCAACTTTAACTTTGAAAACCTTCTCTCAGCAGAAGCTGCTGTGAGTGGGACTATAAGTGCGATTCTGATAGTTATGTAAATATTTCGATATACTTCTTCCAAATTCTTTTTTAAAATGTACCTACTAGATAAGTTATTTTGCATCTCCGACAGAGTCTAGTGAATTTAATTTTAAAAGCAGGAGTTCATAATGCTGTATATAGTTGTTTTCACTTTTTCGAAGTATTGTACCTAAATCATTACAATAATTGAGACGGTCCTCTTTTGGTATAGATTTTAAATAATTGGTATAATCAATACGACCAAGTTAGCGCCTTGAATCGACATTCAGTGTCGATTATGATAGCATCTATCATTGCGTAAAACAGTTAACTATACTACATTTCAACATATTGTATAGGATTTATCAATGTGTTCATAACCAAACATTCGTTTTTCTTTGCTATTCTTATTTTTTTAAATTGTAACTCAATTTCGTAACTACTTTTTTTCTACAAACAATCGAGCTTCTGCAACGTTCTTTCTAACCCTATATTACGGAGTTCTTGAATCCAGCTACAAAATAAACGTAACGTATCAATAACGACTTTCAAGCTGAACCGATTGCCATATATTGTTGATACCACAATTGTATTGCAACATTTTGTTTAAAACTGCTTCACAGTCACTTAAGGTTACAGAATCATGAATTCCATTTTTCAGGCTATCAACACATTTGATAACATCGTCAAATTGTAAAAGTATCGCCTTTACTGCTTCAATTCTACTCTCCCATCGTGTTTCACATATTTTAAAGTTAGTTTTTAGAAGATGCCAAAGTTTTTTTACGAGGCCCCCTCAGAGATGGGACGCCTAACGCCGCCACTGGGTTTGTTTTTGTTTACCTCACGTTTTATATATCCACATGGAAAGAAGTAAAAGGGTGTGAGATAAGAGATTATTGTGACAACCAACTCTCAAACAGTTTATTGAAACTGAACAAGAAACATTTGAAGATAGTTACCGATTTGATTACTGGATACTGAAAACATCTATACAAAATGGGAAAAGTTAGTGAACCTATCTGTAGGAAATTCGAATTAAGAAATGAAACACCTATTTATATACTCTGCTTAAGCAAGAACTTACAAGGACTCAGGCAGAAGCATTTTGGAAAGGAAACAATACAATCATCAGAACTACTCAAAATCTCCCAAATAAGCTAGTGGCCTATACCTAGGACACGAAACTTTTGGAGTGGAAGTAGATAATATTGGGAACGGTACAATGACTTACGTCAAGTGCCAGGGCTGTTGAGCACAACCCAAATGAATGAAATAATGAACCCTTCTACAGAACATATCTCTATCCAGCAATTTGGAAAGATTGTGTGGATATATTGCCGGATGTTGACTCGTAATTTGTTGGTGCACCATCCTGCTGGAACCATATTGCATTACCTGGAAGTTGTGAGTTTCCTTCACATGGATACAAGTTTGCCACTGTCGGTACAACATTATTTTGGAGCAGTGCTAAATAAGTTTGTCAGTTCAAATTGTCGTGAATGAAGAAGGGACCAATGATTTTTTATGTTATCTTGTTGTATGGAATGTCGACAATCAGTGACATTTATTTTTTGATATTATCAACATTTCAAACCTTAAAATTGACAAATAGTCTTCTTCCTCTTGTTGTAGGACTTGGTCTTGTTTATTCTGTCATCCTTGCTCCTGTAATGTAGACATCCAGCTATCATACCATCTCTTCGAGGGTCTTCCTGTTGGTTTTTGTGTTTTCGCCCATTTCTCAATTCTTTCTGTGACTATTCTGTCGACATGATCCCTCCATTTGCGACGTAGCGCTCTCGTCCATTTCACTAAATCCTGGACTCCCATTTGTCTTAGTGGGGTATAAAAGTTTTATTTTAATGTAACCAATTTCCTATGCTGCAGAAACTTATCTTTTTTTATTATTAATTTCTGCAATAACATTTAAAACCATAGCTGTTTTGAAGAGAAAATGAAAATACCTTTCAAATGAAGTATCACAGATCCCATATTTGAAGATTTAGGGGTTACAGCTGTCTCCTGAAGGGGCTTATATTTAGGGATGACGTTTTTACGGGGCAAGATGTCATTCAAGAATTGGTAATTGATGTGTCTCTGGATGCATAATAATGGAGCTCCTGAATTTATTCCACGCTTTATAGTTTGTACCGGGTGTCCCAATAAGAATGGCTCTCGGCCATATCTCGGGAACCGTTTATAGTACAGCTTCGGGAAAAAAAATTTATAACAAAAGTGATCTCGAGAAAAACCTGGAAATTATTTAGAGTTGTAGGTCCACCGCCAGAGGGGGATTAATTTACAAATTTTGCCTAATTAAGATGCATTTAAATTATGATTATCCTATTCTTCAAGAAATTCAGCATATATTTGATTTTACAAATTTTAGTTTATCTCTTCAAATAAGATGTGGGGGAAGCGGGAACTTTATTATGAAAAAACGCCTGTAATTCCAGTTCTACTTAACCTATCTATGCAAACTTAGTCTTTTTGAAGATAGCTCCTTTCTACCAATGTAAGAGTTATAATTTCGAAACAACCTAATGAGTAACGTATACGCTAGAGGCCGCTATTTATTTATTTTTTAAATCTAACTTTCCTTGAAAAATGTTGAATGGAAACATGCAGTTTTAATTAAGTAATATAAAAGTAGACCAAATTAGCAACAGAATAGCGAAAACCGCATGTCGATATCTTTTTCGTATTACGAGATATCCTAAGAAATGTGTAAATGTTAAGCATTTCCCTTTAAACATAAATTACTCCGGTTTGACTGAACGGATTTTAACATTTTTTGACTCCTCAAAATTGTCTTTCCTTGTTCTATTAATAATAGTTCCAATTATTATGTCAATATTACTTATGCTGTCACCGGGAAACTGCGTTATGGAAGTTAAAATGGAAATATAACTTAAGGTACCTCGCTAGTGACGACCTAAATGTTCAAATTGTCGCCCATCATTTTCGATACAAGCGTTTATTCTTTGAAGAGTAGATTGAACAGCAGTCTCAATTTCTGCTCTCGAAATACTCTGAATGGCATTTCGTATTCTTTCGATCATGTTAACTCTAGTAGTGGGTCTAATTGCACAAACAAGGTCTTTAATCCGGCCCCAGAGATAGAAATCTAAGATGGTTAAGTCTGGTGACCTGGCTGGCCAAAAAAATAGACCTCCACGTCCTATCCACCTATCAGGGTAAGCATTATCTAAAAATTCTCTAACTTGTCTGGAGAAATGCGCCGGACACCCATCGTGCTGAAACAACATATATCTACGAGTTGCTAGTGATATATCTTCTAGAAGAAGTGGTAATTCATCCCTTATAAAATTTAGGTAGCGTTGCCCGTTAATTGCGTTGTCAAAAAGTATCTGACCATCTACAATACCACACTATACATTCACCGACCATCGCCCCTGATACTGAACTTCTTCCATCCAGCGTGGATTATTATGTGACCAATAGTGCATATTATGCCGGTTAACCATACCATCACTACTAAATGTAGCTTCGTCTGACCACCAAATACGTGACAGTAATTGAGGGTCGTCATATACCATATGTAGTAACCAGTTGCAATAATCCAACCTTCTGTCGTAATCATGATCAACCAATTGTTGATACAGTACTATATGATATGGATGAAATCTAAAAGAAATATAATGTCCTAATTAATATCATTCCGGAATGATAAATAAATTATTATGTTAACATATAACCATGCTCACAAATAATATTATGCAGGTATATTTTGTTTAAGAAACATATCTTTTCACATCATAATTTACCTGTGTCCTGTCAAAATACGTTGAACGGTGGTTCTGCTTATTCCCAAGTCTCTACTTATTGATCTAATACTTAAATGCGGATTAAATTGCACATATACCAAAACATTTATTGTGTTTTCCTCTGAACGACCTCTGCCGCGTCTTCTAAATACAGGAAGATTTACATTTCCAGTCGTTCTTAAACGGTGTATGAGTCGACGAAAAACTCTGCTACTGGGATAACGTCTTTGGGGATATTGTATGGCATATACCCTAGCCGCAACAGTTGCATTTCTCATACATTCAAAGTAAATGCCTATCATATCAAATGGCTCTTCGTTTGTAAGAATCATCTTAGATATAACTTTAAAGTAAATTTTATATCGAATTTAATGCACACAAATCGCAATGACACGTAAATGAACAAATTACTAGGTTTATTAATTTTACACAAGACATATCTTTTTGTTTTGTTTTTTTCATGGCCCACTACTTGTTTTTATATATTTCCATTTTAACTTCCATAACGCAGTTTCCCGGTGACAGCATAAGTAATATTGACATAATAATTGGAACTATTATTAATAGAACAAGAAAATTCTGAGGAGTCAAAAAAAGTTAAAATCCGTTCAGTCAAACCGGAGTAATTTATGTTTAAAGGAAAATGTTTAAAATTTACACATTTCTTAGGATATCTCGTAATACGAAAAAGATATCGACATGCGGTTTTCGCTATTCTTTTGTTAATTTGGTCTACTTTTATATTCCTTAATTAAAACTGCATGTTTCCATCCAACATTAGTCAAGGATAGCTAGATTAAAAAAAAATAGCGCCCTCTAGCGTATACGTTACTCATTAGGTTGTTTCGAAATTATAACTCTTACATTTGTAGAAAGGAGCTCTCTTCAAAAAGACTAAGTTTGCATAGATATGTTAAGTAGAACTGAAATTACAGGCGTTTTTTCATAGTAAAGTTCCCGCTTCCCCCCACCTCTTATTTGAAGAGATAGACTAAAACTAGTAAAATTAAATATACGCTGAATTTCTTGAAGAATACGATAATCATAGTTTAAATGCATCTTAATTAGGCAAAATTTGTAAATTATTAATATTATAATTTTTGGTATTTAGTTACGCCCTCTGGCGAGGGACCTACAACTCTGTAAATAATTTCCAGGTTTTTCTCTAGGTCACTTTTGTTATAAATTTTTGTTTCCCGAAGCTGTACTATAATCGGTTCCCGAGATATCTTATTTTTTTATGCTTCCAAATCTTTTAAAAAACTTTTTAGTGACAAAAATAGATATTTCATTAATTCTGTCCATATATGTGGCAGCAACTAATTTGGTTTGTAATATAAAATAAAAATCACTTATTGTGAAAGTTGAATTTTCATAACCAGAAGCATCTATATTGTTATCTCACTGGCATCTAATGATTGTTCAAGATCCACTTCAATAATAATGGAAATTGTATTATTTTTTCTTCTCGCAATATTAGGTATCGATCATGTTTGTAATCAACTATTAACCAAGTTGGAATGTTTATGTTATGTAAAATCTAGCAGTTTCATTTCTATCTTTTTCTGTATCTTGTTAGATTTTAATCCAATTTTTTAAGTAGATAACATGGCATTATTTTACTAAACAACATTTTTATTATGTGAATCAATTGCTACTTTATATTTTGACTATTATTCTTACAGAAAAGTCAACTTGTCTTTGATTGTTTTGTGATACATTTTAATTATTTTTATATCTGATATTATATTTTAAAAATTATGAAATCAAGAAAAAGAGATCCAAAAATTGTAAACTGTCAACAACATTTCCAGTATGTGATATTCATTGTACAAAGTCAATTATGGCAACACCGTAATATTATTTTTGTACATATTGTAAGTTAATGTAATTGTGAATATACATAATAGCGACTAAACTAATTTATATAAAATTTCATTTAAAATGATTATTAACTCGTGTTGACAAGTTTTTTGATAGGTAGAACTCGTTATTAGAAAAAGAAATGATTCGTCATTATACATGATTGTTTTGAAAAAACAAAAATCTGTCTCATGAAACTTTTGAATCACTTTATAACTTTTAAAGATCTTGCATTTATTGCATCTTAATAACGTTAGAAAAGTGAAAACAAATTTTATTTATCTGTGTATTTCATTTATACATAGAATAATTTCTGAAAAATGTACTGTTTGAAATTGATACATCAAATGTTGAACTAATTCAGTATATTTTTTACGTGGAACGTCTGGTAATCCATTTATTTTTCGAAAATTTTAATTAATAAAAAATTAAGAGCAGGATTGTTTATGACATGGACACAAAAGTTCCTAATGTAAGCTGGCTTTTGGCAAGTCAACAATCATCATAGTTTATTACTGTTATTTAAAAATATTCTTTTTTCATATGTTTGTCATATCTCTTCAGATATATTTTTAGTTCACTCATATGATTTTCATGATACCGTTATAAATGAAACTAACTATTTCTAAATAATTCCACGATATAACTTTAACAATTGTTTCGATATTTTAAAAATATCATCATCATAATGACAGAAGTTACATTTGATGTGATGCCTACCCGATTTTAATAATTAATAAAGACCAAGAAGTGACCTATCTTGTGATTGACTTAATATATATGAATAGAAAAAGAATTAGCCCTATGGGGGACATTCTGGAAACCTTTTTTCCCATTTAAGGTCAGTATAACTGTGCAATGATGTTAGAAACTAAGTAAAACTATTATCTGGTGACCTTTACAATTATTACTCCAGAAGACAGTTTAATAGTGGAGAACTCCCTATATTTATCTGTTCATTGACGACTTCATATTGTGGGTTTCTTAAGTGTCTTCTAATTTCAGGAAATCCAGTTCTTGTTTCTTATCAAAATATGTAGTACTTTTCAGTAGTTTGATATCAAGTAGATGTTTTGCGTAATGGGAGTTCTCTGATTGTTTTAATCTGTATGCTCGTCAGTGTTTATTATGTCTAATTACAAAATTTCGAATCGTTTGATCATAAAGACAGCATTACATTCTGAGCATTTACTTATTTAATGGGTATATTTTTGTTTTTACATTTAACATTTGTGAGGCAATACATTGGCAAATTCTTGAAATTCCTTGTAGTTGTCAAGTCTTTTTGGGCTATTGGAGAAGAAATTGTACCTACACCTAAAACAAGAGAAAACTTTCATATTAAAAAATATATATGTACACCACTAAAAAGCCTTACATCTCTTGCCAACTGTTCTACTTCGCTGGGTAGCTTCTCGCATGCGTATGATGCGCAAAGATGGAAGCTGTGGCAGACACACTTCATCATAAACAAATTGGGGCATTTTCCCCTAAGTCTACTGGCTAAGGAATGATGGGCGCCCATCATATTGTTTGCTCCATCGGCAGCAAATCCGGTAAGATTTGTTTTGAAAGGGATATTGTATTTTTTAAAAAAGTCGATTAATGTAAACAAGGCAGGCCCCGTAGCTTTCCTAACTGGCAAAAGGGCTAGAAAGTAGTCCTTTACATTAAAATTAACGACAACTCGGGCAACTAGGCACAAATGCTTCGAACAGGACCTATCTGTGGATTCATCTGCTATTAAACTATATTTATTTGTTCGCAGTATGTTTATCAGTTGCAGTTTACCTTCATCGCTGGTGACATTTTTTATTACTGTAGTCATTTTTGTACGGCTGCATTTAATAGCCTGGGCAATTTCAGAATCCGGTCAAATACTTTTCACTTAATTTGGAATATTTTCCATTAATCGTATAGGCAAGTTGTGTTCTGCTATAAATCCAGCAAGTCGCAGAACGCCTTCCTTTCCCTTTTCTTCGAGATTTTTTGTTTGCTTTCTAAATATTGACGATACAGATGGTTGCGATTTATTACTTGATACTGATTTCAAGTGCTTCCCGGTAGTGCTATGTTTTTTTAATTCTCCCTTTCCTCTCGTAATCAGTATATAACAGCTGCAATATTTACACCTATAATAATAGATACATTATTTTAAATTTACAAAATCATGTAAAAATCTATCTTATCAGGCATAAACTGGACCCTTCTTACTTAGCTGGATCCACTTCCACTCATTCTCCCACTCTCTATTATATTTCTGTTTATATTCCGCACATTTAATTTTTTTCGTAGTGTGCAAACATCCTCAGGTTTCTGCACATCACTATCAGAGGTATTAGACATTATATTTACAGGGCAAATACAAAAATGTGGGAAATAATTAAGAAAATAGCACAGCGATTTAATTCCAGTTGGAATAAAATACTAAAACATCGCCGTCCTCGACTAAAACAATTACGAACGCGATTTGCTTCTGCTAAACACACGCACACGAGAATAAATTGGCTCTATGGGATTCCCAAAATTAATAAGCAGTGTCGACAACTTGATCACGTGAAAATATCTGCATGACCATGAATATGATAAACAGAAGCAGAAGTTTCAGATTTTTATTAAAAGTGACGATTTCTTTAGCAGAATTTAAAAATCGTGAGAATTGGCCTTTGATTCGTGTAATCGTGTAAAAAGAACTGAAATCTTGTAATTACACGATTAATCGTGTAATCTGGCAACACTGTTGGCAAGTCATTATGTTATGACAAATATTTGTACAAACTAACTTTAAATGATCCAAATTATGACGCTTATTTTTAAGAATGACTTGTTCTAAAAAATATGGCAATTTATTCAGGAATATCGTTATTTACATCTTCGAACATTCTACCAGGAGGCGGGTACATATTATTATCGAACACACAAGATTGAATATCTTCTCGAAGGATTGTTGCCGCAGGTTTCAAAGTTATCCGTCGTAAATATCTTGAGAAAAATGACACAGTGCCGAGTATAAGCTTCTCTGAGCGATTGAGGTGGCAAATATACACCTCCCCACTACAAACTGAACCCTGTTCAGTTGATACAACAAGAATAGCTGCTGCACACGATTTTCACCAATTATAATACACTGCGATTTAATGTTATTGCTAACATACATAATCACACCCCCGCCACTCATGTTCCTACTTGTTGTGGATGATCTGTCATATCTGTACAATGCAAAACCCTCACACCTGAGGTCGCAATCATGATAGTTCACATTTAGATTGCTTTCCACCATTACTATGATATCATATGCATTTTCCGCCACTGCTAGCAGCAGATCATCTATTTTTGTCCTAAGGCCGCCCAAATTTTGATAGTTAATGGTTAGGGAGGATTCTACTGTTTTTTTATTCTTTGTTACGGCCGTTCTGATATATGATTATCAAATTGACTTCTCCAGCTGCTTTCCTAGCCCCCAGTTCATTTTTAGCCGCGACATAGGCTTCCTGCTGCATCTTAGTTTGATCCACAGAAATATTATATGGATAACCACGCAACCTACCACCTGATTTCAGTGCATCATTTACAACATCTGAGCTAGTGCATATTACCTTCATAGGTCTCGCCCTGGCAGAAGAATCGGTAGACTTGCCAACTCGTACCACTTTCTGGACCACTCCTGTTTTTTGCGACAAACCCAGCTTCACAAAAACCTCTTTGACTAAACATTTATCATGGGAAATACGTTCTTCTAACTTTAAGGAATGTGATTCTGGGGCATTATATATCATTAGAGTATTTGCTCTCATGGAATGCTCATTAATTTCATGAATCATAATTTCAGTATCAAATGGTTTTGGAGATGATGATGGAACTTTTTCCTTCTCTAATTCGAGAATTTCCTCTTTCAAATATTTGATATCGTTCTCAATCTTTACTATCTTCGTTGTCATCAGTGGTACACTCTTGAATGCTTCCCGACAATCTTCACAAAAGTGCATTAATGATCTCTTTTGAAAGACAACGGCTCTGCTTTCTGAGGCCGAACATTTCTCCGCCAAATGTGTCCGGAATCTGGAGCTGTCACATACGATAGATTGCCTGTCATTACTGCTCAGATCAAGGGCGCAGGTTGAACATTTTTGATTCATGCTGTTCATGTCATAATCCAACCACAAAGTTAAACCCACTTATATTACATCAATCACTAGACTTTCTGCTAAAAATACTATCATACTGTAATAAATACACTCATAACTATCCGCCTTATTTAATATTTTTCAAAAATAGCTAATTAAAACAGTTAAAAATAAATTAAAAGTTTCTTGACAAAATTTGCAATGTTTACATACACCTGACCTAATAATAATTGTCATTGTTTTTCTATAGATATCTAACCTTTGGTTTGTACATTGTGCAACAAATAAAAGGAATGCATGATGTCATTTTTGGAATAGTTTTGCGAGGAATGAAATTTATATCATTTTACACCATTGAATTTTGGTTATGGAATGTTGCTCAGAATGAATATCATTGTCCTGTTCATTGATATTAGGCATTTCAACTTCTGAATCAGAATTTTAATCAACCCCAGTATCTTTGTTTCTTCTATGAAATACTACTTCGATATTAGTTGTAGAATTACAACTTTCATCAAAAACTGATCCATCATCATTTTCTGGCTCATTCCGCCGACTGCTGCAGCTACTGCTCAGTTACAGGATGTTTTCTGAAATTAATATTTATACATTACGAAAGGGAATCATTTGTCACACATAAAAATACGGTTGGGAATGTTGGGACATAATGTCCCATAACAAATTATTATAGAAAAGACGTGTTTTGATCTATGGTAACCGAGTAACAATGATTTGAATATTATGAAGTTACAAAAGTTAACCCTTACCTGTTTCATCTGTCCATTATATACCGCAAAAACAATGAAAATAACGTACGAAATAGAGCACTACCAAAACGTGACTATACAAACAACTGACTGCTGAAAGTATGTGGTTATGTGTGAAATTGGCTATGTAAAAATTCTATAATAGAGACCTAAACACACGAGTGGGACCACTGATTTGAAGTTTATAACATTATTAGGCGCCACTAGGATTTTTTTTACATTTTGATGGGACACATATGTCCCATTCTTCACGAAAATGTTAAGAGACCCACAATATAAAGTTGTCAATGAGCAGTTAAATATAGGGAGTTCTCCACTATTAAACTGTATTCTTAAGTAATAATTGTAAAGATAATAGTCTTCGTTGGTTTCATATATCATACCATCACCATAGGGCTAATAATATCTCAGTTTTAATATTTGTAATATCATATCTTCTCAAACGTAACTACTGTTATTCTGAAGATATTTTAAGATATCGAAACAATTATCAAATTTTCTCATTATAAGTATAGTGGAATTATTTAGAAATAGTTAGTTTCATTTATAATGGTAACTTGAGTATATTCAACAAAGGGTTGATACAGTAAATTTGATTTTTATTTATTTAAAACAAATTCTTTTCTACAATTTGCCATTTATGATTTTCTTAGGGTCCCTATTTTGATTAACTTTTGAATATGTAGAATCATCCACATGCCCCATAGGAATTGAATTTTATTTTGACAAAAAAAAATTAAAACCAAAATAATCAATTCACCCTAGGTAGGTCGCGAGTCACTGTGGAACATAACAGGTCGCGCTGTATCTCACAGATCGCCCACAGTACATATGAGTATATAAATGTTATTCTACTGAAATATTGCATGAATAATGAAAACAAAACATTATAAAATATATTTATTAAATTTAAAAGTCAACATAATAATTTAAAAAATTGAGTAAAAAATAAATATTTCAGTAGAATTTGAACCAGCATTAACATCCCCATCCATACATTTGTTCTTCTACGTAGAAGAAAACGTTACATTTGCGGCAACGATACTTCGTGGCAGTTGCTCCTTTTCTGGAATCGGATTATACTTTTTGAGTATCTGCTGTAGGTCTGTTGGGAGACTTTTTATTTCACCCCTCTGATGGAGATGTTGAGCTGTCAAACTATGCATTAAAGTCTTCATATATTCTCTCCAATTTGATAAGGAATTTTGATTACCAGCAAATACAATCATTCCGTTGATGGCAGCAATATTCATCAAGGAAAAGAAGATTGCCATCTCCTTGTATTTCGTGCACAGTTATATGTTGCACTTAGCTGATCTACAGTATCAACTCCTGATTTTGTGGCATTATATATAATAAGTGATTGTTTCAGGTTTATGTTGCTCTCTAGAGCTTTGGTCGATCTTATCGTCAAAATGCATCGACGACAACAGCAATACATTTTTCCCCTTTTTGGCACACACGAAACTAAAGTGGCGGTTTTACTGAATCCAAATATAGATGAATATACTGACCTTTCTTTGACATTCAAAAAGATTGGAGGAATCCTGTCTCTTATTTTTTGTTGTAGTTCCAACATATGAAAGCTGTTTTTTTAGTTTTTCTATTAGATCAATATTGGTAAACCAAATATCCCCAGTTCCATATATAGATTCGGCCAGGCGTATCAGGTCAGTAGATGTATTACTAATATCAAAGGACTCCTTAGGCTGCTTTCCCACATTGACCTCTAGATTGAGAGTATAAAATAATTTGGAATCTATCAGGGTAATTATTTTTATTCCGTATTTATTCGGTTTTGAAGGAATATACTGCCTAAAAGGGCATCTTCCCCGAAATAAGTTTTTCATCTATTGTAACGTGTAACGAGATGATGAACAGTATAACAAATTATTTGAAATTATTGATAATTTTACAATGACAAATCATAAGTGATACTAAATGTCCTGTATGTATAGAACTAACGTTTGCAGCAAGTGCAGTTATTTCTATATAATGAAACTTTCCACTAAATCGTCCGTAGCTTCTTTTCTAAGACAGCATAGTAACTTGTCATACTCAAATTCTCAATGGATTTTTTGTACTAGTTCATCAATTATTTTTTTCTCGGCAACTAATTCCTCAATATTTACTTTAGCAACTGTAATCACAGTGCTTTTATTTAAAGCTTAGAGAGTCTCATCCAGTTCCTGTCAGAAATTTTACTGAACTACGATTTAAAGAATGACCAGTATAAAGCATTTTCTAATTTTATATATTTGGGACATTAATAATAGTCTTATGTCTTAAGATTTTGTTTAATATGTCCAACATTGATCCAATCAGACTGGTCAGATTATTATCGGTAACTTATTGTAACAATAATAGTAATAATAATTTTTTACTAGATATGTGACTATGATCAATTTTTTAGTTTTAAATCCTGGAGTGCAAAATTAATCCCTTGATAAATAAACTTCAAGCAATGTATTTTACAATAACTGTATTATTTAAATTAATTTTCAATCAGATTATTAGAAAGAAACGACACATATTTGATTCTCTGAACTAACTTTGGCATGTGATATATAGAAGTCACTTACTTTAATATAAAATTAAA
The DNA here is from genome assembly GCA_963921935.1 of Galeruca laticollis. Taxonomy (NCBI): domain Eukaryota; kingdom Metazoa; phylum Arthropoda; class Insecta; order Coleoptera; family Chrysomelidae; genus Galeruca; species Galeruca laticollis. The sequence continues at coordinate 145,815,106 of OY998181.1, forward strand.
ACCCATACTTTTTGAGTTATATTTACAATAAATTTTGAACTGTTTTATCAAAATGCAACGCAATTTTTAATCAAATTATGTAACAATAATTTATATAATTGTTACAGACATGTTCATTTCTTTAAAACTCGTTTCATTTTTAATATTTTTTACGATTAAATAAATCTATGAACATGCACATAAAAAAATTGAAAGTAATCAAATCATTTGTATTCTTTGTCCAATATTTTTGACATACAGTTGATTCTAGGTATTCTTTTTATTTGTCATTTAGTTAAAGTAATATTTGCATTAATACACTTTTTGGCCAAGATTAGAATACGATTAATTATATAACCTTCTTAATCTTCATAGAACAATTCTTCGATCGATGATATTCCATTTCATTTATTCTAATTATTCAGTTTTGAATTTGCAGTTACATAATTTATAATATACACGATTCTTTTAGCTAATTTAATAACATCAGTTTTCTTCAAGTTGTATAGAAGAATAATAGAGGGAAAAACTGGAGGAAGAAGTGACAAAAAACAGGGCTGCATTCAGAAACGAATTGATTATATGCCTACTAAAAACTATAATAGAACGAAGATATGCAAAAGGATCGCATCAACATTTATAGATTTGAGAGCAGGTTTTCACTCAATACATAGACTCAGCATATGGAATACATTAAAAAAAAGTAAAAAAAATCTATCATAAGATGTATAGAAACGTACAATTGTGTGGTGTAGACAGAGAACAGGCCTCAAAATGAAAGAAGGGATGAAGCTAGGTGATAGTCTCAATTCACTTCTATTCAATTCAGTAATGGATGATATACTAAAGAACGCGAAGAAGCGAATTGTAACAGAAAATCATAATAAAATGAAATTATTATTTAAAACCAGAAGAAATGGAAATGGTAATATAGGAAAATGTAGAACAATAATTATAAGTGGGAAAAAATGAGTCACAACAATACAGTCACAACATCTGTCTACATCTTCTTCGCACACTAGCACTTCTCCTGTATGTCTCTTACTATATCTATGTTGCTATTGTCAATAGCAAGTTTTCTGCCCATATTTTATTTCGTCTTCCCGTGGTCTTCTACCCATTTATTGATGTTCTGAATGCAGCACTGTTCGCGTATGTTTTTATTAGTTAGTCTGTCCTTTTGTTTTTTCCGCTGATATTACCATGAACTTTCTAGCTGTGATGTTAAAAATGTGGAGTTGTTTTTGCAGATCGTCTTCATTGTTATATTGATTTATGAGGCCCCATTTTATATCATTCTCGCTATTATACTCAAGTATTATTTTATTCATTATCACGTTAAATAAAAGTTGACTTAGTGAGTCTCCTTGACGTACCCTCCTTTTAGCGATATGTGGTTTCTTTCATCTTTTGGCAGTAAAGTTTTTGTTCTGTTATCTCTGTTTTATCCTCTACTATTTTAATGAGTGTTTTGTGTTTCCAGTAGTTACAAAATATCATCCCATTTCATTCGATCGAAAGCGCTTTTTAAATCCACAAAGCACATGTATGTGGGTTTCGTCTACATAAGAATAATAATATTAGGGGATGATGAGGTAGCTGCAGACACAGGAATATTAAAAAAACAAAAAAAATATTTATGTATTGAGAAAGGTATATTAATAAGGGGGTCACAAAGAAACAAAAACTGAGAGAATAACCAACACTGATATATATGTAAGTTGAACATGTTTGACAGATAAAATAGATACTAAAATTAACGCAGTCGTAATATCTACTAAGAATAGAGTCAAAAACAAAAATTGATAGAATCAGAAATTAAACCAACAACTACCATTCAAAGAAAAAATCAAGTAAATTGGACTCCTATCGAAATTGAAAGGAGGTTGATTGAAGAAAGAGCATGGGAAGCAAGATCCAAGAGAAGGAAAATGAGAAGTTGGCTAAGAAAGACATTAAATGAACAAGTAGCAGGATTAGGAAAATATAAAATAGTTAACGGGTAAAAGGAAAATGAAAAGAATTTGCATCAGTTATTTATAAAATTCATAATATACAAGATATATTTAGGTAATTTGATACATTAATGCATTTTTATTATATTTATAAAAAGCTCATACATTTTTATCGTGAATAAATGCAAGGCAATATAAATTCTTTTTTAAACTAAAACGAAATAAAATGAAATATTTCAAAAGTTTTTTGAGATAGATTTTTTTCGAGACAATCGAAACGTGAAAAATATTATTTATAAATATATTGTACAGGGCAAATGGCTTGCGTGCAATTTTATTATGGATGATATTGTTGTTATGAGAGCCATTGGTTTTTTTATTATTATGATTATTATATTGTAAAAATCGTCTTCTTTTTTAGTGAGAGTTTGTTTTACGCAGGATATTTTGAAAATGTGGATACGTTGAGCAACGTTAAAATAGAAAGGATATAAAGTCAGCTGACAATAGTTTTAAATTCTTTTAATTCCGGTTTTTCTCAATTGTGTATTGTTTTTTCACAAAAAAGATCTCATCGAATACTAATTTGAGAAATAAATGGAATACTATGTTTGAATAAAATTAATTGGTAATTTTCGAATTTTTACAAGAAATTTGTTGATATATAAGGATTTTTAAATTTTAATGATGATTTCCTAAAATAACATGTAACAGATTTTTAAAACCAATGTATTCAAAGTTTTTTTTTGTTGAACATACTATCTACTTATGAAAGTCGCATTTAAAACAAGTACTGATTAATTGAGAGAATACATTTTAATAAAATCTGGTTGACATCCAATCAGTTTTAACACTAACAAAAAAATTGACTAATATAAATAATGATAAATATAAAATTTTACTGCAGATATTTTAATTATAAAATAATTGAATGTCAACATTGAAAATTTAGGAAATACTATTTATTACTTGCTTATGAATTGCAGTCGAAGAAATTATGTCCTCTACTTATTTTCTACGAAAGGAATGAGGTAGAAATATGAAACAAAAACAAGTTGGAAAATGTTTGGTGTACTGACAATCACTCAACTGTGAATCATATCATTTGGAAGATTTATCAGTTACCTTTATATCAATATAAACTATTTTAAGATGTAATATATTTACCGACATTCGTGAAATTGTGAATAAAGTACACTATATTGTTACATAAACTCTCTGGTTGCCAGTATTTGCCTTCCTTTGTGCCAGGCACTGTAACCCATCCCGATTGAGGCAATACCTTCATATGCCTAGTACTGACTTAAAAGTATAGTATTTTCTATCTAATCCGTTAGTCAATCTCTTTTCTTTCTATTACTTTTTCTACATTTTTTAAAAAATGTGCCAGTTTTTTGCTGCTCGAGTGCACTGAATTTAAATATCTAGTGTTAGAGGTGTTTCAAATTCTGTAGATTTGATATCTTATATCTCTTCAAATTGGACATTCGAATATGATATGCTGGGCATTGAAACAATTGCATCTAGAGGTTCTTCTTTTTTTTAATCATTGTGTATATTTTTTGAAAATTCCATGTCCGGTTAAGTAGTATCTAGTAGTTCGCTGTTTGCTTGCGAGCCACGTCTCTAAATTGGGTATTAACCATTTGGTCTTAACATGTATGTATCATCTACGCTCTTATTCTCGCAAGTCTTGACGATGGGTCTTCTCTATGCTCCCAATTTAAGCCCTTTTCCCGTACTAACAAGTATATTGGCAGTTCGCTGGCTATAACTTGTAGGACCTTTGTGGAGGTTGTCTTAAAGAGTGAACAGGTTCTCGGTGGCATTTTCTTTTGCATGTTTTCCAGTAGATCTCTATAGTTGGCTAGTCTCAAGCTATTAACTGATATTGATTATCCATATAACATAATCGAGTTCATTACTTCATTTAATAATCGTCTTTTGCCATTTGTATTATTTTTTGGAGGTTGGTAGCAATTTTTGTAGCCTTTTGGCCGTTTTCTCTACATGCGTGTTGAAGCTTAATTTGTCGTCGAGCTAGAATCCGAGATATTTCGTCGACTTTACGGGATTTATGGATGAGTTTTCCATTTTAAAAGAGACATTTCTCCTATCTCGATTGCTTTTTGCAATCATCACCTCGGTTTTTTTGGAGATATATTTAGTTTATTCGTTTTCATCCAATTGGCAATGAGTTGTAATGTGATATTTTCCTTTTGGATCAGCTTATCTGCAGTAATTGCTGTTCTATTAGATGCATCATTCTTGTTTATGAAATAATAATTCAGACACTACTGATAATTTTTGTTGTATTGTATGATAACACATTAAAACTTAAAATTAATGTGTTTTAAATATTCCTCATGAAAACAAATGTTTCTACAATAATTAGGCAGCTGTAGAGTAATTTAATAAAATTATATTTTTCTATAGTCCTCGTCTTCCAATGACCATATGTCAATCATTTTGTAGTAATTTCGTTGTCGAAGAAAATTTACATTGATCAGCAACATTTTTCGTTGTCGATTTTTGATATTGTCCACTAAATTTTTCTTATCTACAGATATTTTGATTTTTCTACACCGTTAATATGAATAAAATAGTCTCAAATATTTTTAACAAACTATTTAGTCCTTAAAACGTTTATTAAAAGCTCTGATAATTTCGCTACAATTTTTTCTGAAAAAAAAGTAAAGTAACTTTCAATGCAAGCCACACAAGTTGTTTAATTTTCGGTAAAAAAAGTTTATAAACAAAATACTAATAGGAGGTTCTTTAAGATTGTATTATTCTTCATTTGTGTACTTTAATTTTACTGAGCATCAGTAAAAATATACTTACTTAACCTTATGATTTTTTACCGTGTGTTGTGAAATTGGGCGTTGTTTTCTCACATTCCTTCATTTTCTTCGATGTTGTGTCAGCGATTTATATTCTTTTCATGCTTTTCCTCTCTTCTCTATTTTTTATGCAGTCATTCCAAACTGTTATTTTTTTCAGGTACTCTTATTTCATACATAATTTTAACAATTTTGTTCTCCATCACACACATTCAAAACGCTTTAATTGTCTTTCTCTTTAGTTTATGTCTACTGTCTAAACACCTCTTTTTTATCTTGCATTTTTTTTTCGTTTTATTATTGGTTTTCCGTAAAAATTCAACGTCTATGGGATTTAATGGTGAATTATGTTTATTTATTAGTATTCAAGATTTACTAATGTATATTAATGTAGCTTTTTCAACTTCTGTTTTAAATTTTAATGGTACTGTATATATTTCCCCACCTTTTCATTAATCTCTATAAAATTTTCCATTATTTCCTAATAAAGATGCAATTTATTTTTGTAGTCATCTATTTGTTATATATTTTAATCTTATGGTTTTTCTTTCTCTAGTCTATATTATTGTTTTTATTTTGTATTGTAAGTTATTTTATAATTCTGTTCATACTCCCATTTCATCACCAAATATTCAGTTGTATTTTCCTCTTTTTAAATACTCTACGTTTAGTTTCTTCATATCTTTCCTTGTTTCTTTTATATACTCATCTAATGCCACTGAAAAAGCTTTAGACTCGGCGGATACCCATGTTTGTTTCAAATTTCATTTTCTTCAGTATTCTCCAAATGTCTTCTCTTTTTATTTTATCAAATGCTTTCTTTAAGTCTATGAAGCCAGCATATTTTTTGCTTGTCTGCCTGAATCTTTTTATCAAGTCTTGTGAGCTTCTTCCACTTCGAAATCCACTCTGTGTTTCTTCCAGTATATTTTTGAATTATTCTTGTAAACACTTTTTCTGTGAGTGTAATTCCTCTCTAGTTGCTGCATTCTCATTTGTCTCCTCTCTTAAAAATAGGGAATTCCATTTTTTTGGTTTAACTTTTCTTTTCATTACTTCTTGTAAGAATCAGCATTCCTTCTTGCATTTAAGTCATTATTTTATTTTAATGAGTGTCAGTAAAACATAACAAATTAATTTACTCTAATTGCGTCTTGTTTTTAATTCATTATTACATGTCATTCCTTTCTGAAAAGAAGCCGTTTTCAAATCTCACCATTATACTTGGTGGACTTTAGAGGATACAACAAAAGTTGAATGAAAAGGTTTAACAGGAATGTTCATAAAAAAATAATAATTCATTATTTTGTTTATTAAATATTTGTCTACTTTTTCATCAGCTGCTTCAACAGGATTCTTTATTTGTATTCAAAAAACAATTTTTAGGTTCAATAATTTCATCACTTATAATATAAAAGTTCCTTGTTTCGAGTAATCGTCCAATTTTGTTTCCTTAAACAACCATTTAGAATGTAGTCAACTTTAACTATCTTCCATTATTTTCAACTTTACACGGCCAACATTTAAAATCACAGTAATATACAGGGTGTTTAAAAAAATCTGGCCCATTGCTAGGGTAGGATGGGATTTGCTATGTAAAAATGTTCATATATCAATTTTTATACATTCACATATTTTATTAAATCTCTATAGACATTATGAAAGTTGTTATTTAAATTTAATGATTTATTTAATCTATTAATACTTTGTTTTTCAAAACTAATGCGAGTTTTTTTCCCTCCAATTCACTTTATTCCTATACCATTATGAAAACTTGACAGTTAAATTGTTTTCAGTATCAAAGCTCTATTTTTATTACATACATGGTTATTTGTTATTACAAACTTCTTAAAATGTTGCAAGAATTTTCACTCGTGTTTCTTTTTTACAATTATTTCTTTTAATTTAGTACTTCCATTCGATATTTTGAAAGCTGGATACATTCTGGATGATTTAACGTTCACCGACCCTTGAGGTATATAAAATTGGTAACATTTTTTGAGAAAGTCACTATTTTACAGTATAGACTTTTATTTAAATTGATTCATCAGAAAAAAGTAGGATATTAAGATTGTTTCAACCACTTCCTATTTTCAAAAGACATTGATTTGAAATTTAGTTTTTCTCGTTCATTTTGTCAGTTTAAAATATGATTATTTGAACAAGTATTCTTTTTTAGATTGAAACACCACAACCATTATATTCAATAATTTTATTTGAAAATTTAACAAAGTATTACTTAGATTTCATCTTTTTTCACTTACAGGACCTACTCCCCACTGTATCCTCTTTCATTATAGAGGTTACACGTTTTGCCTTTGGCTAAATTAAACGAAGAATTCGGTAATATAATAATCATATATGTGGTGTATGACAATACCATACATTTTTTACTTCTAAATTTTTAAATTCCTTGTTTGGTAGAATGGCGACAATTCATCTTAGTATTTATAACTTCTTATAACAATATGCCTTTTATACGTTTAACTTTAACTAGATATTTGCTACCATCAGTGTAGTGTGATAGATGATATTCCTCCTCAGATCTGTCATAAAGTCATAGCAGCAACATTTTTCTTATCTTGAAAATGGGTCTCATAAATGTCTATAAATTTCTTTATCTGACTATATTTCGATTTGTAAGATAAAAATATCATTTTTTTACTATATTATTTCAGTATCATTTGGAACTATTCCATATTTTGATACGGATTCATAAAGTTTTGCTTATTAGTTTATTTTCTATTTTTGTTACTTTGATTACCAAATTAATCTATGTATTCCTCTAAAGTTTTTCGTGGTTGTATTTTTGAAGTTATAATTCCTCTAAAGTACCCTTATCTTATTTTTTGAAAATTGGACTTAATAAAAAACTTTCAGGACACTTTGACTGCAATGGAGTTGCCAATGTGTTTCAAAAATCAAAAGAATACTCTTTTTTGATTAAACCCTGAATTAAGGATTTGGTACTTAGAATTTCAGTCAGTTTAAAATCTAAATCAACGCTTACCATTTGATTATTGGTCCATTTTTTCCTGCCCTCACTTTTTGTATTTTAAATGGGCCATGCTATAGAAACTACATTTGTAACATCCTCTACGTTTGACTTATATTTTCATTCACCTTATATTACTTTGACTCAGATACCTGTTGCTATGATATTTTATAAAGCAACTTGGAAGGCTGAGAAGAAAATAAAATATTGCTTTAACTTTTAAATGTATCAAACGCTCAGAAAAGTCATTTGAGTAATTGAAAATAAATTTGAAATTTAATTTTAAAAGCTCTAATTATACTTTAAACTTCCCATTAGGTGGCTCTGCGGATATGCAAAATTTACTTAAAATCTACTTTTTTAAATCTTGATAGTAGTATTATATATATATTGTTAATTTAATATTTGATGCTTTTGAGGTTCTATTTGTAGGAGTTACTTTTTGTATCCACACTTTCTCTACTTCCTGTATTTTTAAAATGTTTAACGATTGTCAGTACACAAATGTATAAAAACAAAAAAGTGGTCTTTCTTGATTAATTCTTCAAGTTTTATTCTAAAATCATGGACGGAAGTCGAATAATTATAAAACTATTTTATATAATTTTAATTTACAAATGTTTAAAATATATTTTTTGTTATTTATTTATTTATGTAGTGAACGGATTAAAAGTACTTTTTTCGTTAACACGTTTTTTATTTCATATCACCATTTTAAAGATTTTGATTCACATAGGTAACCTTGACGCAACAGAGAATAAATCTATTCATGGTTTTAAATCGATCCTATGTAACCCTAGATCAATTACAAAAGATTATCCAACGCCTAGGGAAAACTGGAAATTTTGTTGAGTTCATTAGCCAGGGTTGCTTTATATTAGACAAGAGACAATTTTGACACACAACCGATGCTTAAGAAAAGTCAATCCAAAACTGCGAACTAAAAAGGATTCTTTTTGTAGGTGAATTGCTTAATAACCTGAAAAATTTTTGAATTTGGATTATTTCATTCGCATGCCAATAGCACTCAAAAACCCTTAGGACTAAGGATTTCTAGTCGCCAACATGAGATGGTAAGGTAAGAACAGGATCATCAAAATTGAAATTGTAAGGATGCGCCTGGTTTACTAGCTTCTTTCTACACTTTTTATTTTATTTTGATTTGTTCAAAATAGTAAAATTGATTTTTCCGCCTACCTCTATCCCAAGTATACATTTGCTGGCCTCATTGTAGGGAGCAAAGTCGAAAAGTAAAAGTGACTTTTAAACCCAAGGGATATAAAGGGACAGTTAAAATCCCAAAGGATTTAAAGTACAAATAAAAATGTATATCCCCGATGTCTAGCTAAGCATTTTAGAAGTCCGTCCTCGATGCCCAGCCAAGTTTCATAAAAGTCCATCCTCGATACCCAGTGAAGTTTCGTAAAAGTCCATCCTAAGTAGTATTTATTAATTTTGTTTGTTAGTTTCATAAATAAATTATTTAAAAATGTCTCGTTATTTGAGGGAGGCGGAAAAATCATATGTATAACATGGGGGTAAAGTGCCTTTTCCTACCTTGAATGATTACTGCCTTCCGCTACGAGTGGGCAGTAAACTTCAACCTCGGGAGGAAAAGTAGCACTTTCCTCTCTTGTTATACAAATAGCTATTCTTTACGTCATACCAGTTCATTATTGTGTTTTTATACCTTAGATCATCTACATAATGGATACTTTATGAACGATGAAATAAAAAAATATAATTTGTTTAAAACTTCATTTAGTTGAACTAAACTGGTTGACGCGTTTCACTAACACAGTATCTTTGTCAAAACGAATGAAGGTATAATATAAAAATGTTTTAATATATACAGTGCATAACTACAGAATTCTATTTACTAATGTAAACAAAGTTATTGAAAGAAATTACCTAGAAATTCATTCACTACAAACATTCCTAAGGTAACTTCTAGGTAAAAAGGTTTAATAAAGGAGAGTGATTGATATCTATTTGGTCGTTAAGAAGATTACCTAAATATTTATTTTTGTTAATCTCAAGGGCCTCTAATAAATTTAAACTAAAGGAGATTACCTGAATATTTATTTTTGTTAATCTCTAGGGCTTCTAATAAATTTAAACTAAAGGATTTACCGACTACATGGAGAATTTCAAAATTTGGGTCGAAAATGTGTTGGTTTTCTAATAAATGATTTGAATAGTTACAATATAATTTTTTGTTGTCACAGCTACGTTTGTGTTCCGAAATTCTAAAAGTTCTAACGATATAAATTTTATCACAGTTGTCATTACCACATTTTAATTTATAAACTCTTGATTTGTTTAATTTTGAAGATTTAGATTTATTATTTTTAATGAGTTTGGATAAATTGTAATCAGTTTTAAAGGAAATATTCATGTCTAAAGTTTCTAAAAATGATTTAATTTTCAAGAATGGTGTTCCAAAGTATGTCAAGCTTTTAAATTGTTTATTATTATTTTTATCAGAAGGGAATACTAGTTCTAAAGTCTGTTTTTTTATCTTTTTATTTATGATATTGTCAATTAAATTTGCATCGTAATTATTCTTAACTGCTATTTGTTTTATGATATTTAATTCTTTGTTATAATTATTAATATTTAATGGGACTGTTAAGAGTCTGTGTATCATACTAATAAAGGGGGTTACCCATAATCAAACCGTCTTTACTGCTAGAAACCTCTCCATTGAAATGAAAATTTGATTCAAACACACTTTTAATAAAGTAATGATATCAGAGTGAATTATAGGATTAACATTATTGTATGTGAGCAAGTTATCAACAAGAGTTATAGTTTCTTTAGGAGGTATACTAGGGAATACATTTGTTACATCGAGCGATATGAATTTAGAATTATGGGGTAGTATTATATCTTGAATATTATCAATTAATTCCGTTGAGTTTTCAATTGAAAATCGAGGTTTGAATGAACAATATTTAGAAATGACATATATGAGAATCTTTCAAATTTTGAATGAACGTGCTGTGAAATAAGAAACAACTGGTCTGATTGGGTAATATTCAAGATATAATACTACCCCATAATTCTAAATTCATATCGTTCGATGTAACAAATCTATTCCCTAGTATACCTCCTAAAGAAACTATAACTCTTGTTGATGACTTGCTCACATAAAATAATGTTAATCCTATAATTCACTCTGATATCATTACTTTATTAAAAGTGTGTTTGAATTAAAATTATTTTCATTTCAATGGAGAGGTTTACAGCAGTAAAGACAATTTGATTATGGGTATCCCCCTCAGCCCCCTACTAGCAGAAATTTTCATGGATAATATAGAAAAAAATAATTCGTGAACACCCCCTTAGTAAAAAAATTATGTACTGGCACCGATATGGACGACATTTTAGCTAGCTTCATCGGTACAAATGGACAATTAGAGAGCTTCATTACTTACATAAACTCAATTCACAATAATAAAAAATTTACCGTAGAGCTTGAACAAAATAAGTCTATAAACTTTTTAGACCTTACAATTTCAAATATGAATAATTAACATGATTTTTCTATATTCCATAAACCATCACATACAGATAATACAATTCATAATAGTTCGGTCCACCCATTCAGTCATACACTAGCAGCTTTCATTAGTATGATACACAGACTCTTAACAGTCCCATTAAATATTAATAATTATAACAAATAATTAAATATCATAAAACAAATAGCAGTTAATAATAATTACGATCCAAATTTAATTGACAATATCATAAATAAAAAGATAAAAAAACAGACTTTAGAATAAGTATTCCCTTCTGATAAAAATAATAATAAACAATTTAAAAGCTTAACATATATACTTTGGAACACCATCCTTAAAAATTAAATCATTTTTAGAATCTTTAGACATGAATATTTCCTTTAAAACTGATTACAATTTATCCAAATTCATTAAAAATAATAAATCTAAATCTTCAAAATTAAACAAATCAGGAGTTTATAAATTAAAATGTGGTAATGACAACTGTGATAAAATTTATATCCGTAGAACTTTGAGAAATTTTAAAACTAGAATTTCGGAACACAAACGTAGCTGTGACAACAAAAAATTAGATTCTAACTATTCAAATCATTTATTAGAAAACCAACACATTTTCGACCCAAATTTTGAAATTCTCCATGTAGTCGGTAAATCCTTTAGTTTAAATTTATTAGAGGCCCTTGAGATTAACAAAAATAAATATTCAGGTAATCTCCTTAACGACCAAATAGATATCCTTTATTGAACCTCTTTACCTAGAAGATAGCTTAGGAATGTTTGTAGTGAATGAATTTCCAGGTAATTTCTTTCAATACCTTTGTTAACATTAGTAAATAGAATTCTGTAGTTATGCACTGTATATATTAAATAGTATATTACGTAACAAGAGTTGTAAGTAACCCATTACCCACGAAATGAAAAAGTTTATGCACGAAGCCGCGCAGTGGCGAGTGCATAAATTTCATGAGTGCGTAATGGGCTTACAACTCGTGTAACGTACTATACTTTTTCTACGCCTATTAATTTTCTTCCATTAAATAAAAAACATCGCAAAAAATTAAACTTTATTATAATAGTTGTTAATAAGAATTGAACTATTATTGTAAATCGATTGTGTCTTATTATTTAATGGTGATGAACGGTTATTTATATTTTATTTTCAAGAAATTGACAATATAAATGACATGACATTTATTTTCATAGCACGTTACTTAAGAAAACGTGTCATATTTTTAAAAAAATTGCATAATGTGCTGCCTATATTTAGGGGCATCTCTCTTTCAATCCTAAATATATCTCGCTAATGCTAAAAGTTTTTGTTTTTTAATTGACTAAATTTGTGTAAATAGACCAAATAAAGTCTTATGTAAATAAAAATTTGATTGTAATTTAATTAAACCAAGAAGTTTAAGTTTTCTTCTCAAAACGCACGTGTATGTTATGAGATCTCATTACGTGCATGTTATTGTTAAATGTAATTTACAAGGAATGTAGACAGTGCGATTTTTGACGTTTACAGACAAGGGCGTAGAAAAACATTTTTATATCACACCTTCATTCGTTTTGACAAAGCTACTGTGTTAGTGAAATGCGTCAACCAGTTTAAATTGAACATTAGTTCAAATAAATGAAGTTTTAAACAAATAATATTGTTTTATTTCATCGTTCGGTATGGATCTTCATCAAGTAAAAGCCTCATCTATTCAATTTTTGGATACTTTATGCCCATACGATCATAAAGTACACATTATTGTTCGCGCGGGAATTAAGGCGCAAAAAACAGTTTTTGATCAACTTATTCTTTATTAACAAAATATAAATTTACGTTTGGCAATTCTGGAAGGTTCCGCTGATATCTAAATTTCCTGCAGCAATGGTTGATTCATTATCTGGGTCTCTAATTTCTGTAAGGAAATGCGAGCTCCAGATGATACGACTGCTAAAATCTTTGAAAACTCATTTTTTGAGGATATACTTCCTCTAGATATCCTTCAGCAACTGTGGAACTCTCCCATCCACCATGGCGCTTCAGCGTAGTCATATAGTTGGAGCAAAACATATAGTGTAGCAATGAAATCGAAGATCCCCTTTAAGTTATGTTGCGGAGCTAAACTCTGAAAAGTATTAATATTTTGTTTACTTTTACCAATACCTATATTGCATTTGATGTTACGTAATTGTTGAAAGGGCGTTCGGTTTAATCGGGATACTAGTTGTTTTGTATTGTAAAGACATTTGAATCCACTCTTACCGGTGACTACCAATGAAGACATGAATGCTGATGTCTTTAAAGAACGGTTCAAACAAATGATAAATCTTCTTTCTCAGAACTGTATAATGGTAATGGATAATGAAAGTTATCACTCGAGACTTTTAGAAAAATTGCCCACAACTAAGTGATTAAAAAAATTCAAAGAATATTAAATTCCATTTCAGTTGTGTGAGAAAAGAACTGTATTCTTTGTGCTCCCCTCATAAAGAGAAATTCAAAAAAGATGAAATCGCAAAAAATCGTGGGAGGACGGGGATTAGATCATCACCATGTATTATTATTGCGAACTAAACCCTATTGAACTGGTATGGGCACAGATAAAGGGAGAAGTTTCAAGAAAAAATAATTCATTTAAAATGAGTGATGTTAAACAGTTGTTTTTGGAGGCTGTAAATAATGTGAAGCCTGAAAACTGGGAAAAGGCAGTAAATCATACTATTAAAGAAGATAAAATGTGAAGTTGGAAAATATTACTGATGTTGAAATGATCGAGCCACTCATTGTAAATATTGGTTGCACCACTTCATCTTCTGATTCCGATTTGGATTTGTAAGAAGTAGCTCTACCTATACTGGTAAGTTTTTATATTAACATTATTATTTATGAACCTTATGAACGTTGTGTAAAAGTCAAAGTTTAAACCGTTATACTTATATAACCAGTACGACACAATGTTCTTAACATACCTTGTGGAAAAGTAAAACATTTTAGAACAAATTGCACTTTTTTACCTTCAGCTGCTTAAAAGTTATAAGCAGAGGTTAATGTTACGAAACAGCACACTGGTATAGTCCCTGAATCCGACTCTATCTATGCCATGTATGAAAGTAAAGTGTATATAAATTAAGTGTTAGTGAGTAGTTTAGTGTTCAAATAAATTAGTAAGTAGCCATACCGTGTGTTCAAAGTTTATCCCACCCGTAATAAAAACGTTTTAAATAAATAAGAAAAACATTACATTTGTGTCAGGAGTGGGATAATATAAATACATTGCTACCTAAAAATGGCCAAGAGACTATGTGACTTGAAAGTGGCTGAGTTAAGAGCCGAATTGGATGATCGTGAGTTGGAAACGTCCGGTAAGAAAAGTGAATTAGTAGAAAGACTTAAAGTGGCACTGGAAAATGACGGCTTTGATGCAGAAACAGTTTTATTTAATGACGAGGCTTCCACCTTAATCTTGTCAATTTCTGCTAACATGGACGAGAAGATTTCTGCCATGGAAGAGAAACTTTCAACGAATGTGAAAAACGATATTTCATCTATGAAGAACGATATTTCTGCCATGAATTATATCAACGATTCCCATAGAAACCGATGAGTTGCTGTTCCACGGTATAATATGAAGACCCCGTAATCAGCACAAATATTATATATATAAAATTACTTGTTGTAAATAAAGTTAGTCAGTTACTAGATTTCATGTTGTTTGTCGTAGTTCGTAGAACTATCATTTTGTAAAATAAACGTTTTTAAAAAGAGTATTTCGAGTTAGTAATTTGAAAGTGGCGCAGTCAGTAGGATATTCAGAATTATCGAACGCGTTAATTTTCGTTTTAACGATTGACTGAGTATCGGAATCTACGGACTTATAGTTATTTTGTGCGAGTGGAAGTTTAGAGTGGCTCCTAGAACGTCAGGAAACCCAGTGTATCACACACCGAAACGATACCAAGCACGAAGAAGTCCATCAACGGGAATTGGAACGACAATAGTCCAATTTTGCAGAGATATTCATCTGAGGAAGACAAAAATTGCCGAACCGGAGTATATCTCTATAGGAATGCTTGAAATATTTATTCTATCATTACTGTAAGTACAATAAATTTTTATGTCTGAAGTTGACCAATTATCAAACATTCTTCAAAGTTTAAAATTAGATCCTTCAACTGACTCACTAATTTTAAATCAAAGTTCAATTAATAATAATTTAATCATGGCCGAATTTAGACCAGAATATCTAAAATGTGTGCCAGATTTCGATGGCAATCCAAATGATTTGAACAGATATCTAAGTGTCTGTAAATCATTAATTGATTCATTTTACAGAATAGACACACCAAATTGTTTCCAAAATGTGTATTTATTGAATTGTCTAATATCTAAGTTAACTGGTAATGCTAAATTAGTAGTAAATATACAAAATGTATCTACTTGGAATGAGTTAAGAGATGTTTTAACGAGAAATTTCGCAGATCAGAGAGACGAAACTTGTCTAAATAGGGATTTAGTATTGATGAGACAACAATCAAATGAAAAACCACAGCAATTCTATGATAGAGTTTTAAACATTCTCAATCTTTTGTGTAGTTATGTAGACGTTCATGAAATCGAAAATGGCCCAAAAATTTTAAAAAGAAATTTATATAATAATGTAGCTTTAACAACATTTTTATCAGGACTTAAAGAACCGTTAGGTACAACTATTAGATGCATGAAACCAAATAATTTAGCCGAAGCTTTACAATATGTTTTAAAAGAAGACAATGTACATTATTTCCAAAATTTTACTCATAAAACAAATATAAAGCAACCGCAATACTCTGGTAAGCCTTTTGTACAACGACAGAATTTTAACAGTAATCCAACTCAATTTAATACTCATACACCTAATAATTTCTTTAGAGCACAGAGATCATTTCCATCTCAACCTATACCTGTTAGCCCTATAACTCCAAGACAACCCCAACGTTTTCCTACGAATTCTCAAGTCTTCAAACCTCAACAGAACCATAATGCATTCAAAGCAAATCAAAATTTAAATTTACCAAAACCCACACCCATGAGTATTTCCACAAGAAATATAGTGAACAATCACCCAATGAGTTCACCTATTAGAAACTCATACCCAGGTCCTTCAAATCAAAATCATTTCCGAAATTCTCGACCACAAAATAATTTTATAGCCGAGGAATTATTTAATGCTGATATTCAGGACGAGGAAACAACAATATTATTATCCCGATAACTCATATTCTGAAAACGAACAATATCAATTTGAAGAACAAAACAATAATGATTATTTCGAATCCTCAAATCAAGATTCTACAAATTTTCACGAAACGCCTCAGAATTTAGAGAAAACATAACCCCCGAATCAATTCCATTAAATTTAAGTAATAATAGTGAATTGCCTTATATAATATTCCCCGAGTATAATATCAAACTTTTAATAGATTCTGGATCATCAAAATCCTTCATAGATCCCGAAATTGCATTTGAACATTTTTCAGATAACCCAACTCATGACCCATTTACTGTGAAATCAGTTTTTCAAGAATCTTCCATTAAATATAGCACTCTAATCCCTTCTTCAAAAATTTTCAATTTATCTGATAATTTAAATCTCAAATTCTATGTATTCAAATTCCATAGTGTATTCCAAGGATTTATTGGCGTAGATAACTTGAAATTATTGAAAGCCAACATAAACTTTTCTAGTGGATGGTTAATGACCCCACATAGTAAAATTAAATTAAATTTTTATAAAACTCAGAAAGACATAAACTCTATTACTATCGAACCTAGAACTGAAAAGGTAATCAAAATAAAAACAAGTATAAAGAATGGTGAAATCATCATTCCACACCAAAAATTTCACGGTTGTGAAATACCAGAGTCGCTATCAATTGCAAGAAATGGAGAAGCCATTACTACAATTCTAAATATCACAACAAATGCAGTTAAATTGAGTTTTTCATAACCTCTTCCTGTAGAAAAATTTGATAACAATGCTTTTAAAAATTTCGAATTGAATAACCTAGAAGATACTTCTACACAAACTATAGATTTAAATAATATTAGAACAAATCACTTGAACGACGAGGAAAAATCCAAAATACTTAAACTTTGTTCCGAATATTCTGACATATTTTATAACGAAAACACACCCCTTACTTTTACGAACAAAATTAAACATGAAATACGAACCACCGACGAGATTCCTGTTTACGCTAAAACCTATCGATATCCTATTGTGTACAAAAAAGAAGTAGATAAACAAATTCAGAAATTTCTAGAACATAAAATTATCCGACCAAGCTCAAGTGCCTGGAATGCGCCAATTTGGTCATACCCAAGAAACAAGACGCTTCTGGGAAAGCCAAATTTCGTGTAGTCATAGACTATAGATGTCTTAACGAAAAAACTATTGATGACAAGTACCCACTTCCTAATATAACGGACTTATTAGACAAGTTAGGTAGATGTCAATACTTTACAACTTTGGATCTAGCTTCAGGTTTTCATCAGCTAGAGATGGCTGAAAAAGATATAGAAAAAACAGCTTTCAGCACCGAAGCCGGACACTGGGAGTTCCTCCGGATGCCATTCGGTTTGAAAAATGCCCCAGCTACCTTCCAGCGGGCAATGGACAATATACTACGAGGCATACAAAATGAAAAATGCCTTGTATACCTTGACGATATAATCGTTTTTTCCACTTCATTACTAAAATGTGTATTTGATCGACTTAGAGAATCTAATTCCAAGATTCAATTAGATAAATCGGAATTCCTGAGAAAAGAAGTAGCTTATCTCGGACATGTAGTCACCCCTTCTGGAGTGAAATGCAACCCAGATAAAATTAAAGCCATCAAAAATCACCCTATACCCAAAACTACTAAACAAATCAAAGGATTTTTGGGACTGATGGGATATTATAGACGTTTTATAAAAAACTTCGCCCACTTGACGAAACCACTGACAAAATGCCTAAACAAGGGCGCGACAATCGAACACAATGACGAATTCTTATCATGCTTCGAAACATGCAAAAATATTCTGACCAATGACCCAATTCTCCAGTATCCCGACTTCACGAAACCTTTCAACTTGACCACAGACGCCAGTAATGTAGCACTCGGTGCAGTGCTTTCCCAAGGTCCTATCGGAAAAGATCTTCCAATCGCTTACGCATCTCGAACCCTTAACGATTCTGAACGCAATTATGATACCACAGAAAAAGAACTTTTGGCCATTGTATGGGCCACCAAATATTTCCGACCTTATTTATATGGCAAAAAATTTACCATTGTTTGTGACCACAAACCACTTTAATGGCTTTTTTCTCTAAAAGACCCAAATTCTAAACTCATGAGATGGCGAATTAAATTAGATGAATTTGATTATAAAATTGTATATAAACGTGGAAGCCTTAATACTAATGCGGATGCATTATCTAGAATAGAAATAAATACTAAAGAAACGAACGAAATTCTTAATGATGAAAATTTTTGGAAAAATGTTGACGATGTCTTGAGCCGCGATATAAATTTTAGCAATGAACCAATTCCGTCTCAATCACAACGAAGTATTAATACACCTTCGCCATTTACAGTTGAAAATCAACTAAAAATTCCAACAACAGAAGTAACTCAAGACGATAACCCTGACCTAGATACTATATCCTTGATAGTAAATCCCGACGCTGAACTAGACAATGGAAATTTGTCGACAACAAACTCAAGTGACAACAATCCTGACTCTACATTACAGCAGATAACACCTGACCGTCAAAATGAACCCAACGACGATAAAATCAACGTAGACGCAAAATGCGCAGTTAACGTCGGACAAAATCAAATTATAATTAGTTCCGTTTTACATTCTCCAGCGAAACCTAAAGTTAGAATATTATTTGAGAAAAAGTAACAAATAACTGTGCAAATATCAAAAAATAACCTAGAACAAGACATTATCAATTTTATTAAAGAATTTATTTCGCCAAATATTCAATATCACGTTTATTTCGAAAGCCCCGAACCATTTTCGACAATATTACAAAAATATTTCAGATCAAATTCAATCCAATTGAAACGTTGTACCACAAAATTAATAGATGTAACAAATCAAGAAGAAATCAAAACTATCATACAAAACTACCACGATAAAGGAAAAATAAATCACCGAGGAATAGATGAAACTTATTTAAGATTAAAAGAAAAATATTATTGGCCTAACCTAAAAGAATCCGTACAAACATTTATAAATGAATGTCAAATTTGCCATCAAAGTAAATATGAACGACATCCAGTACATATGCAATTAAATATCACCCCAACCGCCTCGAATCCTTTCGAAATTATTCATTTAGATTCTTTCACGATCGAACAAACAAAATTCTTAACTATTATTGATAGCTTTTCTAAATACGCTCAAGCATATCACATAAATTCTGCCTCTAGTACAGAAGTGGTGGACAATCTTATCAAATTCTACTCTCATCACGGCATACCGAAACAAATCATAGTTGACAACGACACAGAATTCAAAAATTTCGTATTAACAGAACTACTGAGCCTTCATAAAATTCAAGTTCATTTTACCTCTCCCAATCATCCTCAATCCAACGGACAAATAGAAAGACTCCATTCAACTCTAATAGAACACATACGACTCCTAAATACTAAAGGTTTCTCAAAAACCCCAGTTAAAATGAAAATGTTATATGCTATACTTGCTTACAATCATTCGATTCATTCCAGTACAAAAATGAAACCGATAGACATAGTCAACGGACATATTAATAATAATGATGTTTCTGACATTGACATAAATAAAATACTCTTAAATGATTACATCAACAATCACAAAGAAAAACAAAATTATTGTACTCAAAAATTACTTCCTACTTAATTAATCGAAAAGAAAAAATTACTTCTAAACTAAATACAAATCGAGACAAACCGGAAATATTTAAACCTAATCAAAAAGTATATGTGAAAAAACACATACGACAAAAACACGCTAATAAATACACTCTACCAATTAAATTAAAACCGTTAACCTTGCACATAAAACCGCCTCAACAGAAAATAGATATAAAGTACATATGAATAACTTGAAACGTCCCCGGAAAAAAACCTGAAAAATAGAAATTTATGTATTATACTTTCACACAACCTTCAAACGTAACATTAAGACAATAATTTAGAATGTAGAATTTTGCTTTATTTCAGATTTTCTGGAACTATGGAACTCCAAGATAAAATAACAATTAGAAATCTAGTTAACAATCCCGGGTTGCTACCCTTTAAGTTAGGAACCGTAAAAATTGAAATGTACAGCAATGGACTTATACACTATTATGATTTGAACCCAATTATTTTATAAATAAATAAATTACAAATTCAAGCCGCAAAAATTAGGGCCTTTGCTCTTCAAAACATCCAATACGCTAATGATCTCTCAAATTATTGTAAATTGCTTGACTTCACAGAAATCAAGATTAACGATAAGCTAGCAGATATATTACCCCATCCTTCAAGAACTAAAAGAGGTCTTATAAACGGCATAGGATCAATCTTTAAATCTATCACTGGAAATTTAGATTCTAACGATGGAGAAAGATTTGAAACTCTCATCAAAGAATTACAAAATAACCAAAATAATTTAGCTAGTAGTATAAGAAATCAAAATTCATTATCAGTCTCACTCATTGATAAATATAACAGAACCATTGAACAAATAACCAATAACGAAAAAAATTTGGAAACAAAAACTAAATTTATCCATAATTTAATCAACAGACAAGCAAATTACGAATATTATGTACATATTAAGATGGCTATTATAGCTTAATCATAGATCTGTATGAATTGATTAATTCGGTTTTAAACGATATTGAAAATTCAATTACATTTGCTAAACTTCAAGTGATACATCCAAGTATAATTAAAACTTCTGATTTATTTAAACAATTAAAGAATTTGGAGAAAATATTTACAAAAAACGAATTGCCCTTAGAAAGTGAATTCGATAAAATTTTACTCTATGAAAAATTAATTAAAATTGATTGCTACTCATATAATAATAAAATTACATATATTTTAAAAATTCCTATAACATATCGTAATGTTTTTGATTACTACCATTTATTTTCGGCTCCAATACTAGAACGGAGTCAGTTTAAGGTGATAATACCTCAGAATAAATTTTTAATTACGAATGGTGTCAACTTCGCTTATTCAAGCAAACCTTGCAAAGAGATTCTCCCTCAGCAGTATGTCTGTCCGAGAATAGACCTGCAGGAAATTCAAGAAGAAAGGCCTTGTGAAATAAACTTATTTGAAATCAAACGCACTTTCACCTGCGAGAAAACCACATTTCAATTGTCGAAGCCATTTCTGAAACAACTAAACATTTTCCACTGGTTGTACATCATTCTATTCCAGGATACAGCAAATTTCAAATGTCCAAATCAGGAGGAAACCAAGTATCTTACAGCGGGTACTTATCTCTTAGAAATTTCTTTGAGATGCCAAGTAGTAGCTCATCACACAGTCATAAATAACCAACAACTCTATAGTAGCTTCAGCCAGCCGATACTACTATTAAATCTAGACAACAGTACCTTTCGCCCAACCACATCAAACCTCGACTTTCATTTGGAGGAAGCAGAACTAGACGATCTTCAACCGATAAGAAGTAAATTTGTAGAAAATCAACCTCAATTACCATTCGGACAAGTCTCAAAAACCCCCAGCTTATGGACCTTATTAATTTATTTATTGCTAATTTTTATTTTTGTATTCTGTATATATAAAAAATGGGCATCGAAGTACTGCACAGCTGCAAATAAACCATCCCAGGTGGACCACTCAACCGTTCAACTTCCTCGCTAGCTGCGTAAGTTGAATTTACGAGTGGAGGAATTATATCAACGATTCCCATAGAAACCGATGAGTTGCTGTTCCACGGTATAATATGAAGACCCCGTAATTAGCACAAATATTATATATATATATATATATATATATATATATATATATATATATATATATATATATATATATATAAAATTACTTGTTGTAGATAAAGTTAGTCAGTTACTAGATTTCATGTTGTTTATCGTAGTTCGTAGAACTATCATTTTGTAAAATAAACGTATTTAAAAAGAGTATTTCGAGTTAGTAATTTGAAAGTCATGGAAAAGAAACTTTCAATGAATGTGAAAAGCGATATTTCTGCTATAATGAACGGTATTTCTGCTATGAAGAACGATATATCTGCCGATATCTTATTAATGAAAAACGACATTGCCGCTGACGTTGAAAATGAAATTTCGTCTCTAAAATATGAAATCGAGAATAAGATGTCAACGATGGACGGGAAAATCGAGAATAAGATGAGAACGATGGACAAGAAAATCAAGGAGTTAGAAAGAAAGATGACAGATATAAGACCTCAAGACACGCCAGCGGAAGAAAAGAAGACCGAGCAAACAAAACCTTGCAAGCCAGAAACACACTCTAAGTTAGAAGATATTAGTAGTTGTATCCGAGTCAAGGCCCCAACGTTTGGTGGAAAAATGTCGTGGACCAATTATGTGAAACAGTTTGAAGCAGCCGCTAGAGTGAATAATTGGTCCGATTAGAAGAAGGCAGTAAACTTAACCATCGCGCTTCGCGGAGATACCTTAGATGTACTTCAGACGATACCTTTGGAAGAAACGGATGACTTCGAGCAGCTGAAGAAGAGGTTGGACATGCAATATGGTCATGAACATCTAGAACATTTGAACCAATCTCATCTGAAGAACCGAAGACAGAAACTTGATGAATCCCTTCAAGAATATGAAGTGGACATTGCACGACTAGTTCGATTTGCTTATCCGTCAGCACCAGAGAACATGATGGAATATCTGGGCATCCAGCCCTTTATTGATCACTTACGTGACCCCGATATGCAGAGGTCGCTTCGTTTAGCCCATCCGAAAACATTAGTCGACGCATTGACAAAGGTAGGACCATACAGGAAGAAGGTGACGATGATAGACTTGACCAGATCGTCAACTTGTTGAAAGGTATGGTAGACAAGAAGCCGAAGAAAATCAGGTGCTGTAATTGTGGCGAGCTAGATCATGCACGCAGTTCGTGTAAGCGTCCTACGACTCCTGCAAACCAAGAACCTCTTAAATGCAAAGCAGCCACGAAGGGCTCGCGGTACAACAAAGGTAGGACCATGCAGGAAGAAGATGACAAACTTAACCAGATCATCAACTTGTTGAAAGGTATGGCAGACAAGAAACCGAAGAAGATCAAATGCCGTAAGTGTGGCGAGCTAGAGCACGTACGCAGTACGTCTAAGCGCCCCAAGACTCCTGCAACCCAAGAACTCCAGTCACAGGGGAAATCAGACAGAGGTGAACATCGAGCTGATGTGAATCACCGAAAAGCCGACTCTCTGCCTAGACGGTCGTGCCTAACAGACTGCTCCCACTGCAACAAGGTGGAATCTAGGGAAGCTGCAGTTTCAAGAACTACTGTACTCAACGAGGAATGGTCCCCCACCAGGATCAGAGAAGATCAGGAGAATGATCCTCACCTGAAGATGATCCGGCAATGGAAGGAATCGGCGACCTACATGGCAAGAATTGTCAAGATTTTCACCGATACTCACGGCATATTGGGCTCAGTGGGACTCCCTTGTCCTGGAAGAAGGGCAGTTGAAAAGAGTCCTTGAAAACGATGATGGTTCCGAGATGAGGAGACAGCTAGTTATCCCGAGAACAAGAGTAGCTAAAGTACTAAAGAAGTTACACGACAGTCCATCGGGAGGTCATCTGGAAGTGAAGAAAACCCTCCAGCGAATCCGAGAGAGGTTTTATTGGATGAACAGCTCCGACGATGTGAAGGACTGGTGTAACAAATGTACGGCTTGCGCTACGAGTAATGGACCACATCGCAGAGAAAGGCACATATGAAACAGTATAATATTGGAAGCCCTTTCTAAAGGATTGCTTTAGATATTGCTAGACCATTTCCGACAACAGAAAATACATACTGGTTGAAATGGATCATATCACAAAGTGGGTGGAAATTTACGCTATCCCGAACCAAGAGGCCACAACTGTCGCGGATGTATTGGTGAAGGAATTTATCAGCCGATATGGAGTGCCATTGGAAGTTCACAGTGACCAGGGAAGAAATTTCGAAAGCCATCTATTCCAGGAGATTTGCGAGAAGCTTGGAATGAAGAAGACCAGGACAACAGCATTACATCCACAGTCAGATGGAATGGTCGAGAGAATCAACAGGACTAATGGAAAATACCTGTCCAAAGTAGTTTCCAGCCATCAGAGAGATTGGGACCAGTATCTTTCCCTATTCGCATTGGTTTATCAATCTGCCGTCAATGAGTCCACGGGGGAAACACCTGCGAAAATCCTGTTTGGACGTGAAATGAGGCTTCCTTGTGATCTGGAATTTGGCTGTCGGCCTGGAGAAGATCTAGCAGGAGAAGACTACGTGATCCAATTGAGAAGAAGGCTGGACGATATTCATGAATTAGTTCGAACAAATCTTCAAGTTGCCAGCGACAGAATGAAAAGTCGGTACGATACGCAGGCCACAGAAGGCGGTTTTAAAGTAGTACCATACAAAATATGGTTGCACAACCCGACGAGGAGAAAAGGATTTGCTCCAAAATTACAAAAATCCTATTGTCAGATTCCGATGAATACTCATGAGAGCGAAGCCTGTAACCCTTTCCTCTCCCATTTATTCATTTCTAACTTCTAAGATAAGTTTTTAGTTGTTTAAGTGATGAAAAAGTACGTTCAGGTGTGGCAATCGCAGTAGATACTGGAAGTGTTGCCAAGATTTGAAGAAGCAATTCTTAATCGTTGGAAAAAAAGTTTATCACGTCGACCCATAGCTTCTAATGCAGTAGACGATAGCAAATCGAAAAGTTAGGGATTAGGGGTCCTCAACTAAATACGAATCAGTGGTGCCAGGTCTCTTAATACCGAATCCATGAGATCGCTCGAAAAAAATCGTGAGCGTGCGAAATAATTTGAATCGCCAATGTCAATATCTAATGTGAGATAAAGAAGGTGTTGCAATACAAACCAACTAGTTTATTACGAAACAGTATTCAACAAAATTAACAGGTCAACAACATAAAAATCGTAAAAAATAAAAACACTTAAAAATTATTCTGAGGAATCTGAGTCACTTGCATTTGCTTCACCGTTGTATAATGTGGCCGTATTAACTTTATTAGTCAACTCGGAAGTAACTTTAAAATTATAATAGCTCCCCGTAGTGGATACTAAACTTTTTGTAAGAAGTCCTAAGTTTGTACTTTTTGGCTAGTTCTTAATTTTCTTTTATTTAAATTTACTTCCAAGCATCTCTGTATTTTTGCTTATAAGCGAATAAAAAACAAAAGGACCAAAATATCGTGAGATTTTGACCTAAAATCGTAAGATCGTGAGATTACATATGAAATCGTAAGATCTTACGATTTATAGTGAGAACTGGCAAGCCTTGATACGAATTGCCACTTGAAAACTCACTTTTTAAAAAACACTTTTATTTACTATTAACATCAAAACTACACAATAAAACTGGTAAAAATAATATAACTTAAATGAGACTGAATATAATACAAATCGATTGATTAATTTATACAGAAATTATTGCTAAGTCGACATCGGATGTTGCATCGAACGTTTTTTGGATTTTAGCAAAGTCAGCGTCCGGGTGTATAATGTTTTCATATACAGGAAGTTAGCGTAATGAAGTTCAATGTACTGTAACTAACTACACATACAACAATAAAAACAGAGGTAAAGTGTATTGGTTTTCCTCTGAGTAATAATATACAATAGAGAGGGCTATTCATTCATAAACACGCTTATTTTTGCGACCATCAATCCTAAACGCCAATAGTGAAATAATGAATGAATTACAAATAGAAGGGATGGCTTTGTAGATACATGGCCTTGGTAATTTCGGCTGGTTTTATGACAAACTTGGCACCGACGAACCATGATAATCCAAAAAGATTAAATTAATTAACTTAAAAGTTTACTTTGTCACTAAAAATCTTTGAAAAACTCGTCAAAACGAAAGAACTAAATGTTCACTCTCCAGTCGTAATATGGCTCTCGTATAAACAAACCATTGACATTATTTACTACAATACTACGGTGTATTCGAAATTATCGTGGAGCACACTCTAACGACATTTTCATAGCTCTTTAATATGGTAATTAAACAAGGACAAAACTACTAAGTACATTACCCTTGACACATAAACAGGTACTGAAATGTTTACCTATGTTGCCACTTTTAGTTATAACCATAAATGTATCTAAGGTTATAAAAAATACTTGTTAAACATTTATATAAGAATATGCCTTTATTAAATAAAATTCAACAACTGTTATTATTTTAAAAGCAGCGAATCAAATGCATAAATTAGTATAACTTTTTTTATTTGCATAACTTTTTAACAAATTTTCAATTAAACTTATTACTTCATTTTTCCTGCAACTAAAGAGACTTTGTGAATATGGCAAAGCAGTAGAAGTGTCCGCAAGTGAGCTTAGAATGTGACTCGATGTTTGGGGCAAGAAAAAACCAACAAAAACATATTTATTTTATTTGTTAACCTGAGCTTTTCCTTTTTGGAAATCACATATTGACGCTAAACGCCGTCACTAAAACCTAAGCTGGCTAATCAACAGAAGATTGAAATTTTCACTAATACCACAACAGCATTTTCAATGTCTTCAGCTTAGTAATTTTTGGTAAATTCAATGTAGCCAACGTAAACCGTCACGCGATGGCGACTTGCGTGCCACGGCTATTTTGTTTTCCTATATCCGTGCAAGAAACGTGCGAAGCGCGGCGGCCGACACATTTCAACATGCCCATTTTTGTTTTCAGATAAAAATATAAATTGCGAAAGCTGGTTATCTCTTATTTTATTTTTATATGAGCTGTATAAACGCATACATAGTTACCCATAAGATCAACTTTTACTTTAATTCTTTTATTCTTATTTGCCTGGATAAGCCCGCTTTTAATGAACAGTTTTATAGTATATAACGTAACGTGTGTTGTAAGAAGCATTTTACGCACGAACGGAAAAGTTACGCAAAAAGACGCGTAGCAGCGAGTGCGTAATTCCGTGAGTGCGTAAAATGCGTTACAACACGAGTTACGTACTATACTTTACCTACGACTTACTTGTTAATGGATTTAAAGTACAAATAAAAACGTACATCCTCGATGCCCAGCCAAGTTTTATAAAAATCGCTTCTCGATGCCCAGCCAAGCATCTTAGAAGTTCACCCTCGATGCCCAGCCAAGTTTCGTAGAAGTCCATCTTAAGTAGTATTTATTTTTATTAAAAATGTATGTAGAATTATCGGAATTGCATAAAATAGCGTATATATACCTCTCGACTGAAGTGACATTAATCCCTTAGGTGGACTACTTCCCTCAGGAATCAAACACCACCCTCGGAATTAAATGGGCCACTTTAGTCACTTGGTGTATACTATACTATTGTTTACTAATATGAGATACATTCAGACAGCTAAAAGATGCGGATTGAATGAAACGGAACCAATTATCATATAATTCCAAATAACTCTGAGTATTAAATGCAATCTCATATCTAATAAATGTTATCTACCATTTATATATAGAATAAAATTCAACGTCAAATATCTAAGTAATACATTTTGAATAAAATGGCTACGTCTATTGACAGTTGCTATGGAAGCCGTGCGATTTACTCTACAGCCGTGCGTTTTGTTTTACCGTGCGTAATAGACGTCTTACATTGATTGCCGACTGTGTGTTTTTGACTACTTATAGGGGTGGTCGTAGGTAAATTTTTTTAAAAACGATTTTCGAGAACGAAGAAATAATTTACCCAAAATCATATATGGTTGGATGCAACAGTAGGAAACGACCATTGAATTTATACAATCCGAAGAAGAAGAATTAATTGAAAATAAAAATACATTTAGTATTATTTGTTGAATCTCGATTAAATTTGAATAGAATATTATTGAAATATGGATGATGTAAGTATAATTAAACAACCTTTTTGCTATACATATATTTATATTCTGTCAATTTAGGTAAGATCAAAGATTGACCAAGCATGCAGAGTTGCTGAAGAATTTACGAAATTGTATTATGAGACACTTGATAAACGTCGACATGTAAGTATATAATAAGACATTGTAAATAAATAAATGAAGATACATGGTTTTTCTATTACTTTTTCAAATGAAACTAACTGTTTTATTTAAAAAAGTAATATGAGTAGATTCCCCAGGGTAGGGGTCGAAAAAGTAAATTTCATGTTTTTTTTTAGTTAATATCTAGATTATACATGGAAACTGGGTTATTATCCTGGAATGGCAATGGTGTTACTGGAAATGAAAACATTTTAAAGTTTATGATTGATTTACCGCCTACAGACCACAGTATAAGCACTTTGGATGCTCAACCAATATTAGGTAAAAAATCCATTTAAATATCGCCTAATTATTAAAATCTACATGTGCCCTAGTTTATGTTTTTTGCAAAGATCTAAAACATCAATATCTCACATTTTCAATTTTGATTACAACATACTATATTTTTCATGATACAGAACGAATGTTTTAAATTAGGTTACCATAAGTCCTGGGACAGAGTTAAGTGAAAAAAAAATCTAAAAATTTGGGGATCACTAGTGGGCCATAAATACTGCATATTTTTAAGGTTCAAAACCATTTTTAAATTGCAAGCCCTGTCAGGATTCACCTTATTTTAAAGGTTATGAAAATAGAAACACATCCTCATGTCAGCCCCAGATCATGAATTTTTTCGAGGGAGTCAAATACTGAATATTGCCGCCCCCGTTTGCCCATATTTTTACCTTAATCATCATCATTTCATCTGTCAGGCCTCCACTGGGTCAGACGTAGGACTCCCGGCTAGCTAGCAACAACAGCCTGTCTAGCACTGCCCTTTCTGTGTTAGGTCTATTTTTTCACAAATATACATATGTGGACGAGTATGATATATACTTTAATTAGGATAACCAGGATAGGGTCAAATAAAATGTAAGATTAAAAACAAATATCAATTATATTATTGTATTGCATATTGAAATTATAATTTTACTCTTTGACTCTTTTGTTCTGCAAGAAATCTATGCCCCTGTCATAATTAATCTCATGTGCTATTTGATTTCCTATCTCTAAGATAGCGAGACACAATAAACATACTTGGCTCATAGAGGATCTCAAATAATTTTTAATAAGTTTTAGTTTGCAAATCAATGCATAGGTCTGTTGCAAGAGATAGAATCCTTTAGCCTTTTTTATATCACCAAATAAAAGTGGAGCTTGCTCTTTAAAAATGTAATGTGCTTTAATCTCGCTCATATTTTCAGGCCAGACTACTTTTTCAAAAACTCGGAAACTGTGTTAAGAAATGCTGCCTCTTCTTCAAATTTTGAAATGTAAATTGTTGTTTCATGTGTACGATTCTCATTTTTAAGTTTATTTATTTGTATTTTAGTTTGTAAAGCAATCAATTTCATAGATTTCCTTTCAGAGTGCTATATGTTTGGTTTAAAATTTTTCTGATTTCAATTATCAATGCTTTGTTCTTTTCTACGTTTCTTATGTTTTTTCAAACAAATTCAAATTGGAATTCAGAAATAGGAAATATGTTTCACTAACCTGTTTTTTAAATAAATCTGAAGTAATCTTAAGTGGCCTTCCTTCAGAGTCAATTTTTTTTCCATTGCACAGTTTAAATCGGGACATTTAAGACTTTTGTCGGGACAGAGAGATCAATAACGTTAACAGTCCCGATATATCAGCACTGATGGCAACCCTAGTAATCATACATGTCATCAAATTGTTTTCTGCATTTTGGAATTCGTTTATTATGCAGAATAGGTTCTATTGAAATTTTTTCAGCAATTTATCTAGCCTCTTATCTTATATTCAATCCATGAATGCCATTGCATGGTTATATTAGGACAAAAGTGACAGCACCTCAAAATTCGTATGGTTAATTGTTTCAAATTGTAAAGATAAAGTGCTTCAAATTTTAAAGATAGTGTAAGTATTCTTTAGGACGTCTTTTTTAATAATATAACACTGATTTAAATATTTTTACTTTTTCTATATTGTGACAATGACATCTATGTTATTGAATGATGTCTACACACCCCGAATGTAACTGTTGTAGGATGTGTAGTTTCCACAGAGTTGCCAAACGTTATTCTAGGGAGATATATATCACACGCCCCTCTTATTAAAAATAATAAACAAAAAAAAGTAACACGAAATTGAAGCAAAGTAACAAAACTTAAATAAAGAATAAAATATGAGCTAAGATAAAATTACAAGTCCAGTTTTTTTGGTACTTTCACTTCTCGTCCACTTCTGATTGTGTTAGTTGCCAATGGGTCACTGGACCGATTGACGAAAGCCCTGATGATGACATAATGTCGAAAGCGCTTGGCTGAATTTAATAAAAAATATTACACACATCTGTACAAATTCATTTATCCTTGTTAAAACAAGAGTGTGTACACTCCATATTTTGATTTTTTGTGAATTGGTAGCATATTCCTCAATATTCTGCCCATACGTAGATCACATGGTGCAGTCTGAAATGCCCGCTCTACCATTCTGTCAGAACGGGGATATAAGGGACTGGAGGTGGATTGTTTAATGTGATAGTTAGATAGGAAAGTAGAAAATTCTGTAGAATTAAATGGAGGACCGTTATCAAAGAATATCTCCAAGGGTAACCCCTGGATGGAGAATATATTTTTCAGATTGGAAATAACTGTTTTTGATACTTTGTTTGGGATTTTGTTGACTATCACAAATTTACTGTAGTAGTCTATTATTACTAAGAAGTCTAAAGCTCCAAGCGATTTAAAATCTATGCCTATTTTATCCCATGGAAAATCAGAAATTTGGTGTGGGTGAACGGGTTCTTTTTGATTGGTTCTGGAGTACTGTTGACAAGTAATGCAACTAAGAACCATGTTTTCATTGATAGATATACCTGGCCAGTAAATGGATTGTCCTGCTATTTTTTTGCATGATATTACACCTTAATTGCTTTGGTGTATTATTTGGAGAAATTCATTTCTTAGGTTGTTAGGGATTATCAGTCGTTTTTGGTAGAAAAGTAATTCCTGATAGAGATAGATGTCGTTTCTTAGGTTCCAATATTTTTTTGTCTCTGGGTGGTATTCGTTTGATGCTTATGCCAGCCAGTTAGTGAGTAGTATTTAACCTTTTGAAGAGTAGGATGGTTATTAATTTCTTTAATGAGTCGTTGTTCATTTGCGGTCGACGTTGTTATAATTGAGAGTCCAGGTAATCTGTGTTGATGCTGTCAGAATGTGGCTCTCTACAGTCTCTACTAAGGCAATCTGCTACATATATTACACCGCCCTACAAAATTTAGAAAAAATTTTGTTGCCAAGTATTTTTGAACGAATTTAGGGTAATTCAGGTCTGCTGAATTCAAAAATAAAAGCAGTTTTTCCAAATTGGCTCTAGTTTTTGAGGTAATGGATACATAATTTTTTAAGGAATTTAGCTATAACATATGTTTTTTATTTTTGAAGAATAATTTACGAACAAGAAATTTACGCAGAAACAAGAGTTCGACCCTGTTTAGTGAGCGTACCACGTGCCGACTGCTGATCACGTGATCAGTGCGTGCACTTGTTTGTCTTGTGTCTTTTGATTTTAACTGTCAGTTCAGCGTAAGCAGTTGTTCTAGTAAGACTTAGCGTCGCGGTTATTGTGCTTTCCTTACGTATTTTGTGTATTTAGTTCTCATTGTCTACCTAGTGAAGTTATTTTAATTCAATAGACGTCAAGTGGAAGGTAGGAGTACATGTGACGAATATTTGTACCTATATTTTTAACTAAAGTTACTCTTTTTTCAGAGGAATGAGTTTTTCACGCAGAAGCTGTTTGAACAGCCCTAATGTCTTCTGCTACATTTGTGGCGAATATACTGTTGCGAAACAAAGAAAAAGTATCACAGATTTTGTTAGACAAGCTTATTTCGGCCTACAGCTTGGAGACCAAGACAAGTCCTGGGCTCCCCATATAGTGTACAAAACGTGTGTCAAATGTTTACGACAGTGGTTAAACGAAAAAAGAAAAAGTTTGAAATTTGGCGTGCCCATTGTGTAGAGAGAACCTAAAAACCACCATGATGATTGTTATTTTTGTTTAGTTAATGTAAAAGGTTTTAACAAATACAAGAAAGGCAAATGGGATTATCCTGATTTAGAATCAGCACGAAGACCTGTGCCACATAGCGAAGAGATTCCCGTACCAGTATATACAACACTGCCAGATGTTCTGATGGCGGAAGAAGAAGAAGAAATTAAGGACCAGTACAGTAGCAGTGGAAGTGAATATGAGCAGGAAATACAATCAACACCACAGCAGTTCTCTCAAGAAGAACTGAATGACTTGATACGGGATCTCGGTCTATCAAAGCAAGCATCTGAACTTCTGGCATCCAGATTAAAAGAAGAAAACTGAAAAACTGAAACAACCAGATATAAAAATAACCATGTATAGAACACGAGAGGTGAAACTTGTTCCTTACTTTAGCCAAGATGAAGATCTTATTTATTGCAACAACATTCCCGGACTTTTTCGTCAAATGGGAATACAATTTGTTCCAGGTGATTGGCGACTATTCATAGACAGTTCCAGTAGAAGCTTAAAGTGTGTTTTGCTACACAATGGCAACCGATATGCGTCAATTCCTATTGCCCACTCAACAAAACTTAAGGAAGAATATCAAAACATCAAGTTGGTATTACAGAAACTATCCTATGAAGAACATCAGTTTTCCATTTGTGTTGATCTAAAAATGGTCAACTTCTTGCTTGGGCAGCAAGGTGGGTACACAAAATACCCTTGTTTTATCTGCTTGTGGGATAGTAGGGCGCAGCAAGATCATTGGAATATGGTTAATTGGCCAATAAGACAAAATATGACTGTAGGAACAGCAAATGTCATAAACGAACCATTGGTTGACCGTGAAAAAATCATTCTCCCACCGCTCCACATCAAGTTAGGACTTATGAAACAATTTGTTAAGGCTTTGAGTTAAAATGGCGAGTGCTTCTAATACATTTGTAGATCGTTTCCTAGGCTAAGTATGGAAAAGCTAAAAGCGGGTATTTTTGATGGCCCTCAAATTCGCAAACTTATTAAGGACTCTAATTTTACAAATCACATGACGACACTTGAAGCTGCTGCTTGGTGTAGCTTTGTTATGGTAGTTAAAAATTTCTTGGGTAATCACAAAGCGGACAATTACGAGGAATTATTGCAACAGATGTTATTAAACTTTAAAAACTTTGGTACTAATATGAGTATTAAAGTACACTTTCTTCACAGCCACTTGGATAAATTTCCCGACAATCTTGGCAATTTCAGTGAGGAACAAGGGGAACGGTTCCACCAGGATATAAAGGAGATGGAGGTAAGGTATCAGGGCAGATGGGATCATCATATGATGGCAGACTATTGTTGGAGTCTCCAACGTGATGTACCTGACGGTCCTCATAAAAGAAAATCCTACAAAAAGAGCTTCTTTGCTACGAATTGGATGTAATTTTTTAAATTAAATTATTTCTTTGCTGTTATACCTAATCAATAAATGAGTTTTATTATTTTTTCGTTTCTCTTTTTTTGAAACCACTTTAATATTTTTTACTAAAAGTTGTTTATAATGGCCATTGGTCTATTAAATTGATATTTTGCTCTATCTTATCATATTTTGATAATATATCTCTAAAATTAGAGCCAATTCACCTAAATGGACTTCAAATTCGTGATCAGCACCACGAAATTACCTAGAAATCACCCAAATATTGTTGACAATAAAATTAGTGTTGATCAGTGTTATTTTTCCTGGAGCAAATATTAATTCAAAGCTGTACCTCATCAAACGGATTACTAGCCTCTAAAGTTGGGGTGACAACTTTTTTCAATCCTAAGAGTAGTCAGTGTGTATAAGAAATTTCGTCCCATATAGGTAGTAATGAAATCTTTCACAACCATAGACTAAAGCGAGGATTTCCTTTTCTATATGGTTGTACCTTTGTTGTGCTTCCGTTAGGGACACCGAAGTATATTCAATTGCATTATTTTCTTGAGAAATAAATGCTCCAAGACCAAAAGGGCTTGTGTCGACCGATATTGTTTGTTTTGAGGGGTTTAAGTAAGAAAGTATAGGTGTTGAGGTCACCAGAATTTTTAGACGAAAAAAACATTGTTCCTCATTACTTGTCTAGACGTCCAGACCCACTCAACTTTGTCACTAAGCAATTTTCTTAAAATATTTGTCTTACTGGGTAGATTGGGAATAAATTTAGCGAGATATACGATCATTCCAAGAAATCACTGGAGATATTTTTTATTTTGAGGTGGTGGCATGTCTTTGAATTGCTTTAATTTTGTTTTCATCTGCAGAAATTCCCGATTCACTAATATTGTGTCCAAGAAACTTAACTGATTTCACACAAAACTTTGATTTTTCCAAATTTAATGTTAAATTGTTTTCCCCAATTTTATTCAACACAGTCTCTAAAGTCTGTCTCTGATTAAAGTGTATTTTTCTTTAAAGTCACATGTTGCAGATAGGCTTTTAAGTGCAGTCATAAACTCGTCAAGATTCTCTCCTGGGATTTGGTCTCTTTTAAAGGAAGTTTCTCATTCACCATCAGCATACTCTAAAGTATTATAGATTAAGAGTCTTTCATCACCTAACAGGTATAATAGTATAGCAATCTTTACCATGTCAGTTTTATTTGTTTTGCCTGTAGCGATCAAGTAATTTTTAAATTTTTGTTTCCATAAATTCCAGTTGCTACCAACATCAACTTTAAAATTCATTTCCTTTGGAAGTTTGAAACTTTCTTCAGCCATTATTATTATGTAGTAATATTATTTTTTTTTAAAACCAGAAAAATCTTAGTACTTCATGCGTTTAACTTCGAAAACAAGTCCAAACCACAAAGTAAAATCCACAAATACTGCGTTTTTAACAGGGTTAAGCCGCATGGTAGCAATTGTCTTTCAGATAGCCGGTAATTCTTGGTTTATATTCACTGTTAGTTAAAGAAAGGTTTAATTCACCAAACCAGCGTGCTTTTCTGCTGTCACCATGTTAAGTATTATTCTTTAGAAAGTCTTCTTTAATAACATAACACTGATATTGTTACAATGACATCTATGTTATTGACTGACGTCTACACACCCTGTAACTGTTGTTAAGATGTGTAGTTTCCACACAGTTGCCAAACGTTATTCTAGGGACATATATATCACAGATAGTAATAACAATATAAAAGGCATAAAAATTAAAAACTAATTTAATAAAGGTAAATCTGGCAACATTTCAAATGTCTCATGACTTCTGGGAAAATTCATTCCCGTCTTAAGAATTGGGGTAATATACAATATTTATGATGTTTTTGGTTTTAGATTCTGCAGTAAATGGACAAATCACTTTGATGATTCAAGTTACAGGAACTGTAAAATATCAAGAAAAACCAACAAAAACGTTTCAACAGAACTTTATTGTTACAGCACAAGGTGATAAGTGGAAAATTGTTAGTGACTGTTTCCGCCTTCAAGAACCATTGAATACCAAAAATAGTTAGAGTTAAGGTTTTATGGTTAGTTTAAGATTTTTTAAAATTAAACAATGATAATACGCTGAATATATTTATTTGCATTTTATAATAAAACAAGTACAAAATTCTAGGCTAGCACGATAAAAAGAAAACATTCAGGGAGTGCAAAATATAGGGAACACTCCTAAATAATACATTTTTAATCACATCAGTTTTAGAAATCAAAATACAGTAGAATACCAATTAACCAAGGTTGACGTTACAGTTTTAACTAATGCTTTGTATGAAAGTGAGATAGAAGCGTTTACAATAACAGTTAATTATCACACAAAATCTGGGCTATTTTTTGACCCTTCGCAACTTAACGAGTACTCGCTATTATCATGATTAATCAATCCGGATATAGTATTCCATATATTACTGTGGCTGCAACGATATTAGCGAATATTCCTAAGGTTATGAAGGGTCAAGGATTAGCCTCCAGTTTCTCTCTGAGCACACCTGTCTTTTAAGTCGTGCGTGTCATGTCACAACTGAGTTGTGTCAATTTAAAAAATGGAACTGAAAACAGTCCTCGAAGAAAATCGGAGATTAGAAATCGCATTAAATTTGAGAAATGAGGAAACTAACTATATATAAATTGTATCCATCCAAAAGGAAAATAAAAATTTGAATTTCTGGATTAATTTTACCTATTAGAATGTGAAGACGGCATGCGACAATTAAAAATTTGTGGTGAATAACTATTGACAGACAATTCAAGGTAGTGGAAAGAATGCAGGGCTAATTTAGGCGTTAGAATAGACACCTAGTATTCTGTTTGAATATATTAGTAGTACAAGAGAGAGGTGCATATCACTTAGTAACATGGATCCTAGACATTATTTGTCACCGAGCAGCATATAGGTTTCGCCTACAACCAATGGGAAACCGCCTTTAAGTTTTCAACCGTGTGCGAGCATGTATAAATAGAGGGCGGATTCCAGTCCGTAGTCCCCCGTCAGTGTTACAGGTTTTCTGCGGTTTCCCTGTAACATGGTTAATTCATTCACCAGCCAAATGGACCGACGACAGAGAATAATACAGCCCCAGCTGCACCCGCCTCCATTTGCTTGATCGTTGTTATTATTCTTTGAAACCACTGCACAAAGCATAAATACATCAAACTCGTCTTCACGAACACGATAAAGTCCACCGCCACCGCCCAAAACTAATTCTATACACCTTTCTAAAATGTCTGCTTGCCACTTTTTGAATAAAAATTCAAAATAATCAAATATAAAATTTCTTCTCATTTATCTCTTAAGACAACGGAGACACCCTTAATCCCCGAAAATGTAACGTTTAACTCTCAATTTATCACAAATGTCTAACACCAAGGCAACCCAATAATATACATATCCGCAACACAGCGTGGTTCGTTGTCTCTTATGAGACTGTAAAATCATCCAATTCTAGACACTCAACTCTCGTTGCTGACCGAGTTAACCTTCCCCCCAGTTATTTTCTAGCGAAAAGCCCGCTACAACGCTCTCAATTCTATGCACATTTCTAAAAAAAAATCAATTCTAGACACCTTCTCGTTCTAGACACTTTTTTAACCAGTTGGCTGTTTCACAGCCTACCCCAAAAACACCAAACATATCTACGAGCGCCGCATAAACGATACCCCAATTAACACACCCAACAGCCCTGCAGAGGAAATTAATCCTGTATCAGGGTAATCTAAACAAAATAAAAATTCCTTAACTTTTTGATTAAAAATCCCTATCTAATAAAACCTCTCTCTCTCTCTCCCCCTAACTTTCTCCCTCCCTCTCTACTTCCCTGTCACGTTGGGCTAGGCAGTCAAGAGGAAAGCTAAGACACAAAGTCAACCTCAATCGGTCTAGCTGAGACTAGCCAAACAGTCTACCGGCCCACAACCAAAAGATTGGCAGTCAGCTACAGCCCGAGGACGACGTAAAAGTCTAGAAACGCCGACGAGCAAGCGACTACAAGTTCTCACAACCCACACGCTCTGGTCTAATATCGCTCCACTCGAGACAGATCGAACTGGGCAAGTCATAACCGCTTCAGTACAACTGTTATTAATGAATCCATGCCCAGTCAGTCCTCAGTGATCAGCAGACCTCGCCAGAGCCTGAGACTCTAAATTCGGTGTCAAAGACAATCAGTAGCGTAAGTTAGTTTAAGTGAAGATAAACAATTCTATTTAAAAAATTGGTAGCAACAATGCAGTACACAAATGATCTGTTGGTTAAAGAAAACTGTAACCTATCACTGGACGAGAGTCACACCCCAGTGGAAGCACGTTTTCCGTAAACAAACTGGAAGTCTTTGGGATGTAGTCATTGTGAAGAACGTTCCTGGTGTGACAGATAATAAAGTTAGGAATTATGTGATTCTGAGAAGAGCTGGAATAAAGAGATCTGTTTGATGTCATCTAGAAACCAACAATTGATTATCTGAGTCATATTTTGAAAGGAAAAAGATACAACGACCTTACTTATTATTCATGGATAGATCGAAGGCAAGGGAAGAGTGGGTCGCAAAATCTTGTCGTGGTTGAGAATTATTACAATAAAACGATGGACTTCTTTAAGTCCCTTGGTTCCAGTCGGGTAAATCCGAAAGTACGGAATCTGAGTTTTCTAGTACGGAGAATGTGCTCCGCAGTTTCGTCTTCCACGTAACGGTAGCAACAGTCCGTTTTTTGTTGCAGACCCATCCTTGTCAAGTGTGTTCATACAGGACAATATCCCCTGTCATATCGCGTAAATCAGACCCACGCCATTCTAGTACCTGTTAGGAGGCGTTTTTCGAGGGGTTTACGATAAACGCTTCGAGTGTGTGAGCCCCGGTGTCTCTCCAGAGCCTAACCATTTTACGCTAGGCCCAATCTGAGATGCAGGTTTTCGCGGTGTTTATTGCAAAATCAACGACTGGTTCTGGTCCGATGAAGGCACAAGCGGTTATTTATTTGCAGAGCGCGTCGGCCTCTTCATTGTCCTTCACGCTGCGGTGCCCTCGGACCCAGATCAAAGTACTTAGTTTCGCTTACCCAAGTGGTTATAATTCACTCGATTGGATCTCAGTGCTTTTAGAGTCGTTTGGTTATCTGATATGATTTTAATAGACCTATTCACCGAATGCCTGTTACACAGCTCTATAGCTATCGTCTCTGCTTGGAAGATAGTGGTGAACTTGACAATATTTAATGATATTT
The DNA here is from genome assembly GCA_963921935.1 of Galeruca laticollis. NCBI lineage: Eukaryota > Metazoa > Arthropoda > Insecta > Coleoptera > Chrysomelidae > Galeruca > Galeruca laticollis. Next base: position 145,854,361 of record OY998181.1, read on the forward strand.
TAACGCTTGGGTTAGTTCCATAAACTCCCGCTCCTACGCCGTTCTCGGTTTTGGAACCGTCCGTGAACAACAGATAGTCTGAGGATGAAAAGAAGTTGTCACTAATCATTTCGGGAAAGAGGACGTTGAAGGCTTTTATTATGTGCAGCTGGGGACCTGCCGAGTCTGGGATCATTCCGAGAATGTGGTGATTACCTTAGAGTAATAATAAACATAGATAGGGCTATTCATTCATAAACACGTTTATTTTTGCGGCCAACAATTCTAAACGCCAGTAGTGAAATAATGAATGAATTAACAAAAAGTGGGGATGGTATTGTAGCTACATGGCCTTGGTAATTTCGGCTGTTTTTCTGACAAACTTGGCACCGACGAACCATGATAATCCAAAAACGGTAAATTAATTAACTTATAAGTTTATTTTGTCAGTAAAAGTTTTCAAAAACACATCAAAACGGAAGAACTAAATGTTTACCCTCTAGTCGTAATGGCGCTCGTATAAACAAGCCACGTTTGACATTATTTACTACAATACTACGACCTATTCGAAATGATCGTCGATCACGGTTGACGATATTTGCATCTCTCTTTATATGGTAATTAAACAAGGACAAAACTACTAAATAGATTACTCTTGACACATTAAACATGTACTGAAATTTTGAGCAATGTTGCCACTTTTAGTTATAACCATAAAGGTATCTAAGAATACAACAAATACTTGTTTAAAATGTATATAAGAATATGCCTTTCTTAAATAAAATTCAAGTATTATTAATTAATTTTAAAAATAGCGACTCAAATGCATAAATTAGTATGACTTTTCATTTGCAAAACTTTAACACATTTTCAATTAAACTTTTAATTTCATTTTTCCTGCAACTAAAGAGACTTTGTTGTAAATATGGCAAAGCCGTGGAAGTGTCCGCAAGTGAGCTTAGAATTTGACTCAATGTTTGGGGCAAGAAAGATTCACTCGGCAAACCCGTGTGATATCTTTGTATCTCCTCGTTGCCATGACTACTTGATGTTAAAGTATGTAGGTGACCATCCTAGCTTCCCTCTCTAGCTTTATATGCAGAGGGATTACGTGTGGGATGGTCTTATTTATGGCAAGTTTCGGTGTCGGAGACACAGCTCCTGCAATGGCCAGACACGCGAGGCGCTGTATTCCAGACAGCTTCATTATGGAACGTCCGTTCCAAACTTTTTTGCCATCTGACGGCCGAGCCTTATATTACCATTGGTTCAATAACCGTTTAATATATCCAGTATATCAACTTATGCTTATGCCCCAGGATTTGCCACATATCCTTCTGAGGTTCCAGAGGGATCGTCTGGCTTTGTTGATTTTGTTTTCTAGATGGGAGTTAAAGGTCAATTTTTTATCCAGGATACCTAAATATTTGACCTCTTCCTCAAACTGGATTGGCACTCCAGATACCAAGGATATCACTAGTCTATCTAATTTTCTTCTAGTGTGAATGGAACGATTACATTATTACTGTTTTAAATGAAACTAATTGTTTCTAGATAATTCCACAATATATTGAAACAATAGTCAATTTCTTAGAATTTTTCAATGTTTTCAATATATTGTGGAATCTAGAAACATTTATTTTCATTTAAAACAGTAATATTACTAGATTCCACGAAGTAAGGGGTCGAGACAGTAAATTTCAGGAACGATTACAGTTTCGCTATATAGAAATAACTTACTCATGCTTCCACTAACTAGGATTGCTAGGTGATCCGCATAGCATTGGATCTCCACGCCCTGTTTAGAGAGGATAGTCAGTAGGTCATCTACTAGAATCGTCCAGAGAATGGGTGAGAGTACACCTCCTCGGGGACATCCTCTGGCACGCCTAAATCTGACCGTCTCTCCTTCCAGTGATGCTGAATTACAGTCTACAGATTTTCTATCCATCTCCTTTGAAGAGCCGTGTATTACGATTTAATAACCGCCAACGTACTCTAGGCGTAGAGCCTTCAAATAATTAAATGAATGAATCCCGTGGGACCGACATGGCGCGGTGAAAAATATTGATGCCGATCCTAGAGGCCCGGCATGGCAGTTAAATTGTTAACGACGATGCCTACAGAGGTTCAGTCTGCAAGATTTTCATGTCTGGTTGTGGCACAAAACGAGAAAAGCAAAAAATATTCACCAGCGTATTCAATTACAATGAACTATGAGTATAAAACGGCTATATAACTGCGCCATTTTTCCACTGAATGTAACTTCATTACTCAAACGTCCGAGTACAAATATAATATTGTTGGGCCAAAAAAATTCGAATGCCAGACTATTGATTGCAGAATGCAATAAAAGCTATCAGAAGTGAAAAGTGATTTAAAAGATTGGAAATACTGGTAACGAATAGTAAAGATTGAAGCGAAGGGCCTAACAAGCGCTGATTTATATATAAAATATGTAACTTCATTTATATAGACAATGGACCAAGAAGTGTTGGAATATATTAAATATAGTTACTATCTCATTAATTTTCACCGGAACCATCGAAAATTGAAGTTATTGACGTAAGTAATCAACTAAATAGAAACATATGCACGATCCCAAAGAATATTCTAGGAAAGATACGGACATTTTATTTTATTGAAGTCGCATATTCGATATGTTTTTATTTGCTGTCTATCGCTGCCAAAATTAAGTATTTTTTTTAATTAAATATAATAAAATATGTCCATACTATGTAGACTTTACATGACAATTTTACAAGTTCTGTTTTTATGTTTATAGTCAATAGATGGGTTAATTGGAATTATACAGTATTTAATCAATTTCGTATTTATGATTCTCCTTGTAACGCCATGAAACATCGCTCAATCCATATAAATACCGCATATTTATTCTGAATGCCTAAAAATCTGTTATTATTTTACATGATTAAAATAAATAGATTCAAATGTCTTGCATTTTTGACATAGTAAATCAATTTCTCATTATCGACAATTTTTAGTCGACCTTTTCAGTGTTCATCATTAAACAAATGTCAACAGTTTTTAGTGCAAACATGAATCGACAAGTCGAAGGTTCATGGCTAATACAGTTGGTGTTGGCAAAATGATATGTGCAATTACTGCGTGTTTGAAATGAGCCTAGGATATACGCTCACTTTGTCAACGCTAAACCTGTATCAGTATCACATTGAAGACGGTTGGTATTATGTTCACTAATCACATATAATTAATCCGTGATGAGGAAAAGTGATTGTCCATTATCAAGGGAGCAACCTAGAGCGTTTAAACTAGAAAGCTCTATAAAATGACATGAATACCATATAACACTCTTGTCACATTAGTAACGGCTCTCTCAAATCTAGCCAAGAGTCTGTAAAAATTTCTTCAAATCCTCAGAGAAGAAAGAGGAATATCCTTCAGCAATCTTTTGATTGGATGACACAAAATGGCATCAGCTATTTTTTTAAAATCATGAATATATTATTTTATTTCAAAAATAATCTTATATTTAAAGCAAAGCCGTTATTGGAATATGATCAATTGTTTAGAAATATATAGATATTTTCATACAGGGAAACTCATCAAATTGTCTGTAGTATATTCATTCTTGATAGAAGCAAATTTAATTTTTTAGATTCATGTGATGGAAACCTTTTGAATCTATGAGTGTAATTCATTTTATTATAATAAATAAAAGACTAATTAGTGAATAACTATTGCATTTAAAGTCAACCATTTCACAATCGATAAATAAGTCTATTTATCTAGATTACATCTGCAAACGTAGTTACTAGTAAATCGATACTGTTTTTCTATTGCATCTTTTATGAATGATCCAATTATTTGATAAATCTGTTTGTACGATAAATCGGCGCTTGGCAAGAATAGTGACATAACTCAATAATCTCTAAAATCGAGTTGTATAGATAAAGCGTTCCAAAAACTCATATATTTTATCGTGAATAAAGCTGCCCGATGTAGTTCTGTATTTGACTACGTACGAGCATGGTCGTTAAGCCATTTCTTGAATTTGCCTAAAACTTTGTCAGGTACAGCGGCATACATTTAGCTGAGTCAAGACAGTAAAGCAAGACGTTACACGTTCTCATGAATACTGCAGCAACCCAAAATATTTTGTGTAAAATTGGAAAAGCAAGAAGAGTTTTATCTTAAATAGTGCTCTATTTGGAAGTGCGCCGATATTGAAGGTAAACTAACTCAATTTCTTGTACGGTTTTATCTAAAATAGTGAATCACTTTGCTTTATGTCGATAATCATGAAAAATAAAATTATGGAATCTAATAAAATACTACAAGATAAATCGTTATTGTGGTAAAGGTCAAACTAAACTCAGGATCTTTTTTATTTACGAATTGTTAGCCTTATTCTTAAAATAAATTTATATAATTTACTTTGTTCTTGTATTGTTTATATTTTTTTTCAGAAATGAATATGGCATATAGAGTCAAACTGATGGTCAAAATGTTAGATGAACGAAATTAGTTGGAGTGTAATATGCAGAAGGATAATAATATTACTACAGTCGAAAGTTCAATTGCTCAAGGCCTAAAAGGACTGTAGTGCAATTGCTTAAAACCACCGAAATGCAAAAGGATAAAGACATTCTTTCAGATAACGAGGTGTCGCAGTACTCCGATGATAGTACACAAGATCCAGCTTATGAGAATTTCAGTGATCAAGAGAATAAGAAACCCAAATTCGTTAACTTAGTGAACAATAATCCACAAATTATCAGATCTCGGCGATCATCTTCATCGGGGTCATCATCGTGTAGCCCAACATCCACTGCATGTGATAGTCCTAGTCAAAGCACAACACAACCGTTGCCTTTGGAGAATACAGATGATACAAAAAAGGGTCGCAAAAGAAAAACCGGTCCAAGGAAGTAGAAACGTGCAGAAGCAAAACGATTAAGAAATTTAGGAAAATATTATGTACCTAAATCGAAGACCAAAGAAGAAGTGCACGAGAGGACATTAAAGAAACCATGTAAAGAGACATGTAAATTTAAATGCATACAAAATGATCCGGAGGAAGATCGTCAATTAATTTTTAATAATTATTGGAATATGGGCGACCTTCACAGGCAGCATGAATTTATAATGAGACACATAACAAAGATTGTACCTCGATATTCTTATAAAATTCACAAGACCAATCGCAACGGTTCTTCCGGTCAACTTTGGACATATCTGATCGAGCAATTCGTACTGTTATTGATAAATATTCACAGAGTGAAACCGGTGTATTATCTATTGAAAACGAGGCAAGCACGGCAAGCATAAATGTGTAGATGCCTCAATAAAAGAACGTATACACAAACATATACAATCAATACCAAAACTATTACGGATTTACATCAAGACTATGTCGCTGATTGCACAGCACAAGGGCATCCATTTGGCAATTATATTATGTATAATCGTATCTTTAATAATGAATTTAATGTGGCATTTATCGAAAATATACTTGTGGACATTCAAGTTCAAAGTTTCTACCAAAAAACACCTGAAGAGAACAAGCAAATATTGGCCTCAATTATTTCCTGTGTAGTATTCTGTCGCACCCACGATATGCCTCTTAGAGGCAAAGAGGCAGATGAGGGAGTTTTTTTCGATCTAATGAATTAGCGAATTGAGTCGGGCAAATTAAAGAATCACCTGGAAAAATGCCGTTTATACGTCACCAAAAATACAAAACCAACTGATATATTTATGTGGCGAAGTTATTAGGGGGAGTGTGATAAATGATGCTAAGAAAGCCATGTTCTACACAGTTTTAGCCGACGAGACAGCCGACGTTTCTTCAGGAAAGGAGCAGCCATCCATTGGCTTGCGTTTCTATGATGAAAGTGAAAACAAGTCCGAGAAGAATTTGTGGGTTTTGTGGAGCTGACAGCACAAGATGCCTCAGCAACTGCATATGCAATAGACAATTTTTTGGTCACCTATAATTTTTCACCGCAAAGTTGCGTAGGACTTGGTTTGGATGGCTGCGCTACAATGGTGGGCAAAGAGGGTGGCTTAGAAGCGATTTTAAGGAAAAAGTACACACGAACATTTTTTTTTTCATTGCTCAAACCATAAAATAAATCTTGTTGTCATTGATGCAAATGTTTCGGAAATTAGAAACACTACTGGCACCTTAAAGGATGTTATAATCTTTTTAAGGGAATCCACCACTCGCATAAGTTCCGCTCCTAATCTATCACGATTGTGTGAGACTAGATGGTCTGAAAAATACAAAAGTATTCGCTTATTTGCACAAAATTTCCCCGACATTGTGAAGGCACTTGAAAAACTCTTTATCGAAGGAAAATACGCTACGAGAAAATCTGCGTACCAGTTGCATTCCGCCGTTACCAAATCCTCACTAATTGTTGCTCTAACTGTAATAGCAAAATATTCAGCTTTACTGGAGACGGCCACTGTAGAACGATCCTTCAGTACTCTTCGAAGAGTGAAGACTTGGTTGAAAAGTACAATGGGAGAGGAAAGGCTAACACGATTATGTCTAATGAATGTGCATCGTGATTTAATTAAATCAAATCGAGAGCAATTTGAAAATAAAGTTTTAAATAATTTTGCGACAAATCCAAGAAAATTGTTATTAAAGTAAAAAATGAGCTAGTTATGTCATATGTCAAAATTTAGTAAATAAAAAGAAAAATGCATTGTTTTCTTTGGTAGGACCCCCCTATTTCAGATCCTGGGTACGCCCTTGGTTATATTCACACTAGAAATGAGGCAGATGGAAGAGCACGCGCGCTCCCTATTTGTTTTGAAGTTTCTCTCTCCCGTCTTTTCATACTTCTGGTACCATCCATTTACTTTACGACTTAAAACTGTCATGTACCACCGGTGTCTTTGATCACAAAAACAGTAATATGATTTTACCTAATAATAATCTATAATAAACTCAATGTTTGTTTCATAATAATGGGTACCATCATAATTGAGCCCATTGAAGGATGTCTAAATTAATAACTCTTATATTATGGATCTCTGCAAACTATATTTCACAAAAATATAGTACCAACAGTTTTTGAAATAATTGGATCCCAATAATTGATTTTGAAAAAAATGGGAGCTAAATACCCTAGGCTACGGAAAACTTAATAATAGATTACACAATAATGAGCAACAATGGACAAAAATCTTTAAATCTCAGTCTTAAGGGTTTTGATGTTATAGTCCAAGAGGAACCCGTCGGTGGGGCCTCTTGATCGCGAAATTGATGAAAATTGCTCGTATGATAGCTTTTAGAGTGCCCAATACTTTGCCCTATATGGTTTAGCTCAGAAGTTGCCACAACGATACTGCGCTTGGGGCTTCCGGTCGTTATTTTCATGAAACGGCCACGTTCTACCGAATTGGATAATTTTGATTTTAAATCATAGTTTATATTCAAAACTTTACAAAAAAGTCGGATTGTCTTCGGGACCGCCCCCAACCTATCAAAACACTTTTTGAAAATAATTTTTTGCGGTTGTTAACTTACATTACTGCAAAATGGATATTTTTTTCAATTAAAGGATATGATGTATGTCATCCATCACATAGGGTTGTCACCTATGAGCCCATCCCACATGCCTGGCAGAACATCGCGAAGAATGGTACTCTTTGCGATTATAATCGCTGTATTATTGGAATTATTTCAAAGTTAGGGATGTAAATAAAAGAATGCGGGCTGGCAATAGCTTCGGGACACCATAATTCCGATCTGTTGCTGGTTTTCATGCTTTTACTGGCTGTGATTATACAACGGCATTTTACAGGAAAGCCATGAAGAAGTCATTTGAAATTTTCAAAAAAAAAATGAAAACCTTCAGGAATGTTTTTATTTGTTAGTTGATCCCAATGCCATTTTCGACGATAAAAAATTTGAAATGTTGCAGTATGTAAACACAATATAGGGTTAGAAAAATAACATTATACGATTAGACATTTTTCAGAAATAGAAAGTTTTGTTTCGAAATTAATACCACCGTGTTAGAATACACTAAAACAAAAAAAATTAAGCACATTATATATATGTTACTCTAAATCCATTAGAAAACAGCTGGATTCTAGATACTACTACAAACCCAGAAGAGAATTAAATCGAAGAAATTGATGACCAAAATGATCAGAATGGAGAATGTGAAGTTGATGTCAGTGAATTTGATAAGAGTACATTCAAAAGTCGAACATTAACTTTATAGGCAATGGATTGTAGTTAATTATACTGAGAGATCAATTAAAACAGTTCCAAACACATTCCTGATCCTCTCTCTACCTCAAGATCAATTTATAATATAGTGTTTGACATTTATATGAATAAACTTTTTTTAATGAGGAATATTATTCGTTATAATACTTATATCTTTAACTTTTAATTACCGTTGTTATTGTTGATTATTTCTTTTTCTATTTGTAATAATCTTTAAACTATAAATGAAAAAGTATATATACTCATAAATATTAGCATTAACACATTAGATTCATTCCAACCAACAATTCTGTTATCTTACGTAACCAGTAATTGAACTGTTTAATGCGCATGCGTAAGATAAATTAATAATGTTACCGGTAATCTTTTACCAAACGGTTGGAACGTATTTTAAACTAGTTTAGTAGATGCACGCGGTATACCTAATTCTGTGAATAATAACCTCAAAAAATAAACAAGTTCTGTGTTTTCTTGTGCAAATCGATTAATATTTTTCTATAATTTGCAGTCCAAAAAAGTAGAATTTTCACTATCCCCATCGACTGCAGCACTGCTTGAGCAAGAAATTCTTCCAGTTCTACTTGTACAAAAAAAGAATATTTATTAAAATTAACAAGGTGCAAAAAATATAGATATTACCTCCTGGCATTTCGGTTCTATTCTTCCCTATTCTTATATTTACAACCAACAACTAAACCAAGAAACAGTCATAGATAAGAAACAATCCCCTGTGTAAGCAACTCAAAATCTAAAAACCCACTTCCATAACCTATTTACACTTTCCATAGAAAACAAATTTGACATTTTAAAACAAAAATTTTGCCACTGCGCATGATTCTTAATTTCAGAACTTTTGGTACTCGCTATCCGGCAAGAATCGTTTGAACGGTAATTTTACTGGTTTGCAAACGAGATGGAACAGAGCACTGATAGTAATCGAGAATTCTGAACCAATTTCAGGTGGTTGAAACGATTTATTTTAACTGCGCATGTGTATTAGAAATATTACTGTAAATTACCGGTGGTTGGAACGAGCCTATTGTTTAACTAAAATGTTTCAAGTTAAATAGAAAAATGACTATGAAAGTATGTACGGAGCATCAAAAATTTAAAAAAATTATGTAACTTAACACTTTATTGCCCGACGGTACTTCTGAGTACCACCAATTTTTACACGTCGTAAGATTGCATTCGTAGCAATCAGAGGCTCTGAGGCCTGACGGTATATTGGAGTACCATCTTATGAACCAATAGGAATAGAAAGAACATTCACCACGCCCTCTGTAAATATTTTATCGTCAGTTGTATGTTGATGTCGCAAGTAGACGGTAGCGATTTCGGTTCGTCTTTTCGTTTTCGTTATTGTAATTGTTTTATTCAATTGTACTGTGGTTTTATGGCATACAGAGGTGCTGGCATCCATACTAGGTACGTTTATACTATGATAATGTATATTCAATAATTTTTCATACTAGATAATTCTCATTTTCTCGTAGAACTGAGAAGTACCGTCAGGAAATATGGAAGACAAAAAAATTCGATGGTTGCATACAAAACCACTATCTGCAAAGGAGTTAGAGGACATTGCAGGTCAAATCCTAACTGAAGATTTGCCCCTTGATAATAATTTGTTGACTGATGAAGATGAAAGTGACTCTGATGATGTGCATCCCGATTTGCTGGATAATGATTTTGCAGATACCATTCATATAACAGCAGGAACTGGTTGTTTAACTGATAATGCTATCAAATATCCTCAACCATCATGTTTCTCATCATCAGCCGTCTCCTCAAGTTGATGAATCTGTAAGTCATGAGCAGTTACCGAGCGCATCATCAGATAAAAATAGTGAAAAAAGATGTCTACAGGAAAAAAACGAAAAATACTACGTCCAAAGAATAATTCAGAAAAAATAGAAGTAGACGATGAATATGGAAAAGACGAGAGGCAAGCAACAACGACCAACAGAAAATGGAAGAAGGCGGCTGCCGAAGAACTAATGCCTGAATTCAATTTCCCGGAAGGTCCTATTGAGACAGAGTTTATTGATTGTAAATCTGCTACAGGTGTTTATCTGCGTTTGCTGGGGGAATCCGTTGACGACATTGTATTTCAGAGCAACCTATATGCGACGCAACGGAATCATTCATTGAATTTCAACAGAGAAGAACTTCTTGCTTTTATAGGCATCAATTTGTTGATGGCTTATCATCGATTACCTATTTGGAAGCAGTATTGGAATGGTAGGGAAGACTTGGGCTTTCCTATTGTCGCCAAATGCATGACGAGGAATCGCTTCGAGACAATTCTGAAATTTCTTCATTGTAACGATAATAACCTAATGCCAAAGGATAATAAAGACAAAATTTACAAGATTCGACGAGTATCAGATACACTGAATAGGAGATTCAAAGACTGCTATAAAACAACAAGACGGGTGAATGTAGATGAAAGTATGATATTTTTCAAAGGCAGAAGTATACACTCAAACAGTATAATCCAATGAAACCCATAAAGAGGGGTTATAAACTGTGGTGTCTTGCCGATCAAAATGCCTATGTTGCAACTTTCGATGTGTATCAAGGAAAAAATGAAGATCTAACGCAAGAATTCAAAGAGTTCGGCCTTGGAGAGAGGGTTGTTCTTTCGCTAACTAAACCAGAGTGGAACAAATGGAAGATTATATATGCAGATAATTATTTTATATCTATCTGTCTATTAGAAACCTTATATTTGAAGAAAACTTTGGCGTGTGAAACGATAAGAAGTAAAAGGCTGGGATTTCCCCCAATGAGAGACGATAAAGAAATGAAAAGAGGCGACCATGATTTTCGTGTCTCGAATACGAAAATCAGGGCATTCAAAAGGAAAGACAATAAGATAATGCATTTTGCAACCAACTTCCATGATACCGAAGAAGTACACGTGAAACGAACTCAGAAGGATGGAACACGCATGGACGTGAAATGCCCATCTGTAGTCGCTGACTACAACAAACATATGGGCGGAGTCGATCGCGCGGATCAGTTACGAAGTACGTACGGTGTACTTCGCAGATCACGCAAGTGGTGGCATAGACTATTCTGGGGATTTCTGAAAATTGCATTCGTAAATGCTTATATAATATATAACATGCAATTTGAAAAAAAATCTACATTCGAATTCAGGAGGTCAATTTGCTTGGGTTTCATAGCAATGAACTGTAATAAAGTCAGCAGGAAGAAAGCTGGACCCATAGTAAAAAGACGCAAGTATAATTATAGTGTACCTGATGACGTTAGGCTTGGGAATCGTGGAGCCCATTGGGTTGTTTTTGAAAATAACCGGGGAAGATGTGAAATGTGAAGTTCACGTGCAATACAATCACGACCCCAAAGCAAATGTTCAACATGTGGTATATTTTTGTGTTGCAATCACAATAAGGATTGCTTCCTGGAATATCACGAAATACAGTAGATAATAGAGGTGTCATTTATTCGCCCAGTGTTTCATAAACGTATTTTTAGAATTAATATTGTTGAAAATGTTCAATAAACAATTAAAAAACTAACTAAAACTAAATAAAAAAGAAAATAAAGGTTCAAAATATCGAAATATTTATACAATTCAAAATTAAAAAAAGGTGACTTAAATTCCGTATTTCCGTAATACGCATAGAACTATTCATAAATTACCGTTGAAGTTTAAAGCATTACAAAGGTAAGTGTACATTAATAGTGGGTCCTAATGTGCGGACTATAAGCAGAGCGCACTGGTGTTCGATGATGTAGTTGGTTGAAATGATCACGTGATCTATCAAAAGTGCGCTGTCACTAATCTGCGCGTATTACGCCAACAGTACGCTGAAAAGTAGAATTTGTTTCTAGTTTTCGGCGTACTACTGCCCTATTGGACAAGCGCCTATTCCTACTCTGTTACAATTCGTCTGGATGCTCGCGCAACCATATTATGACACGTGATATTTACCAAATATTTACTGACTTAACTGACAAATTGACAAACATTCTTTGGTTTTTTTTTGTTAACTTTTGGCTGGAACTATAATAAGAAGGGTAGAAAACTGGAACTCAATGAAAAATTTATATTTTAAGATTTCTTTGTTGACATAAGGTAGATTTTATATAGTTTATCACCAACTTTTACAATATTTAATAATTAAATTTGTTTTTGTTGCTATTAGTATTAACTATAATTACAGTTCTGTAGTATGAAGTATAAACAAAAAAAGTATCACCCAGAACATCCAAAAAAGATTTATCTTGAATATGATTTTCCATGCATTAATTTGTATTAAATTTTTTGTTATATCTGAGGTTAGTTTGATCATCAAGGAATCATATGTTCATAATGAGCTTTGTTTTTAAATTGTAAAGTTTTCTCTACAAAATTCTTAAAGAGATTCAAATTAAAAGTACCTAATACACTTTTTCGTTGATTTCATAATATTATACCTACAACCTGTAGTTTGACTCCTACTAAGTATACCTACTTAAGGCTCGGACAACGGCAAAAATGGCGGGAAAATGAAAAATGCAAACCATTTAAATTTGTTTCATAGTTTTTTAACCAAAATACTTCATTCCATTACTCGCATAATTATCCATGTTGTGTCAAAATATGGTTGCCAAAAAATGCCTTGTAGACAAAAAAGCAAGAATTAGTTGAAAATTTAAATTATCAACTAATTCTTGCTTTTTGTCTTTACGAAGTGTTTTTAGACAATGATATTTTGACACAACATGGATAATTATGTGAGTAATGGAATGAAGTATTTTGGTTAAGAAATTATGAAACGAATTTAAATGGTTTGCATTTTTTATTTTCCCGCCATTTTTGATACGATTATGAACTGAAGGAACGTAGTATCCAGACCTATTACATGCATACTTGATATATTTCCTTGATGGGAAAGATTTATTTCTAAGTGTAATAAATCTATAATCAGTCTCACTTTCTATATTATTTTTCCATTTTTCGAAGTTTTCAAAAGTTTCAAACTTAAAATTATCCTGTTTAAGTTCAATGTCATGTTTACTCTTAAAATGAATGATGAGATCCTTTTCAAATATACATGTATACTGACATAATGTACATTTCGGCTTCTGTGTATCCCATACTTCATTTTGACCTTCTGAATGTGATTTCAAATGGAAGGGGGTAAACGAGTTTTTTTTGAGAAGTTCCTACCACAATAATGGCAAGTGTAAGAATACAAGTCTTCTACCTTATACTTAAATTTCATTAGTTCAGGATCACTTTCATGATGCTTTTTTACATGCCGCCTCAAATTTGAAATATCTGAAAATGTTTTGTGGCTACCACCACATTTCTCAGCATTTTTTTTATTTTCCATGTCTGTAATTGAAAAGTAAAACTATCGTTATTATTTACAGTAGTTATGATAATTATACCACTTTATTTTATACAATAAATTGAAATTCTAAACAAAACTATTATAAGTCAAGATCACAATACAATATTAACGATAACAACAAAAACAAACCACCAACTCTAACCCCAGATTATCGTCAAATGTCCGTGTCCGTCCTGTTTATTAAGCTGCGCGAGCATCTAGGACGAATTGTAACAGAGTAGGAATAGGCGTTAGTCCCTATTGGCGTTTAATGACAGTAGTGAGCACGTGCTAGATAAAATACATTGTTAAATACGTTGAGGAATTTTGATTTTCAGGTTATAATGGTTGCGGTTTGTTTGCAGTTTGATTTATTTTTTTCATAGTATTGAAGTTGTGTTCTGCTGTAAATATTTCTATTACCCAAAATCCCTTTCTTCTACTAATTACTGTTATTTCTTTTTGCAATTGATGAATTAAATGTAACTTTTCCAGATTCTGCTTGATGGCAGGTCTTCGCCACGAACATTTCGATATTAGATTGCCAAATTAGGTAGGTATATATCTCTTTCCATTTTATAAGTATTCAACTGAAGACGCAATAAAAAATACAATATTAATCAACTTTCAATGAAGGCATTACCTACCCACTATTTGTAAACAAACTGTCTACGCTGAAACGGAATAAATCGTCAGGATCCAGTACGCTGAAACGAACGTATTGCGCTGTCAAACTGAGTGGGCTTCAAATCCACCCATGAGGACCCACCTTCATAGTTAATAATAAAATTGATGAAATAATTGTATTGTTAATTATACTAATATGATCAGGTGACCCGAAAACAGTCTCGCTTTTTAGCCGATTATTTAAATCTACACAAAGATCTGAAGACAATAATTGATAATTATTTTCATTAACTTTATCTATTCTATACTTACACATAATTCAGTATAAAACGACTATAAGCGTAAAGAGCGCCATTTATCGTCATGGTCTTCCAGACACTTGGGGTGGGCTCATAGGTGATAACCCTTGGAAGATGGATGACAGACATCATACCCTTTAATTGATAAAAAGTATCTATTTCTCGATAATGTAAATAAACCCCAAAAAATTATTTTCAAAAAGTATTTTTTTATAAACTTTTAAATATAAAATATTATTTAAAATCAAAGTTATCCATCTCGGTGTAACGTGACCGTTTCAAGAAAATAACAACCGGAACCTCATGCGCAGTGCCGTTGAGGTCAGTGGTGTACTTATGGGGGATATACCCCCCACGGACTCCGCTAAACTTATAAATATCCACAGACTCTATTGGGATCAGTGCAAACAATATATTTTTACCATTTCTATTTTTTATTATATGCTCTTAGAAAGACACGAATTTACATTTTGTGCCCTGTGTAGAAAAACTCCGGAACCTCCTATTATGTTTTAATTTCTTCCGCGTTATGGGTCGTTGTGTGGGACTAGCCCTAGCCTAACCGCGTGCCCTGACACATCTTCATATCCAACGTAGCGTATCGCAGTTCGGTTTTAACGAAACACATTTTATAAACTATGTTCATGGTCGCAAGTAACTCGGCGATACCGTGGATGGATACGTGGAGCAGTACCTTATATGATTTCCAGATTTGTAACTTAGCTCATACATAATACGAAGTATAGAGTGAGTTTTAATGATTTCTGTTCTCTCGCCATAATTATGTTTAATACTCGTATGTTTTACCCATAAATTTTGAAAATCTGTTTTATTGTGAAAATAGTGACAATCAGCTGATAATATATTGTATTCTTCTCCTCTTACCACCATTATTTTTTAAACGGAATCCTCACAAAATATTCTAGTATTTCTTTTGTTTAGTGCTTTCACTTACAGGATGTCGGATAAGTGCAGTAGCGCAAAAAACATTGTGATTGTGCTCTCCAAAAAACTGTATTATGCAAGGCCAATCTTGTGCTAGAACATCGGGAGTTTTGGATCTCGATTTATTATTTCGGAGCACGAATATTTAAGTAAATGCTCAGAAATAAAAAAACAAACGTCAGACACTGGCCTGTTTGGAAGTTTGTCTATCCAAATGTTCACTCACTTTTTGTACACTGCTACAGCATAAAGTATCTTTTCAACCTTAAAACGTATAACAACTATTTAAGAAATATTACTGCCCAGTTGAGACTTAATGGGCTAATCCTGCTGTTAGTTCATAGAAAAAAAGTTACGTCAACTGAAGAAATAATTGATGACCATCCTCTCAAGCTAAGGCGCTAGATTTTCTATTATAATACTTAAAATACTATCATAGATAAATATGTTTTTTGGTCAAAAATATTTTTATATACCCCCTCCCTCCAAGGTTCAGGTCTGGGTACGCCACTTGTTGGGACCACTTTCAGGCTAAACCATATCGGGCACCCTAAAAACTATCATACGAGCAATTTTTATCCATTTCGCGAGGCCCCACCGACGGCCGTGTCTCAGTCTATTAATTTGCTGGACAGGGAAACTGCAAAAATGCGCAAAGGAAAATAGCGTACCCTTTGAATATATTTATACATACTATAAATAATTGTAAAAATAAATGTGTATATCAGTGATTCTCAAATTGTGAGTAAAAGTGCTTCGTAGTGCAACCAAAAATAAGCACATTTCCCGCTTCCGAATCTTAAGTTCTGGTGCTTCATGACTAGCACCATTAATAACAAAATCGCATTTCCATCCGTTACAATTATCTTCTCCGTATCCCATTTGATCTATTTATTTTCCTTTCTCCTGCCACATTATTGGAAGTCCAGTGTTGTTTGGTCAAGAGTGTGACAGGTTTCCTTAGTGTGTAATCTACCCCTCTTTTTTGGAAATTATTTTGGTTGTATAAGTGTTGTTCTTTTGAGATATTTGTTTATAGACTGAATCTTCTTATTTTCTTGTTTAGTACACATGTTTCTGTTCCATATAAATACAATTTTGTTTTATAAGGTGGGCGGGGGTAAAGATCCACTGGTATTCAACACAACAACTATACATTATTTTGTGTAACTAATACAACCAGCAATATTTTAGTGTTTTTAACTACCACCTAAAATAGGAAGCGCGTCCACAAATTATGTTAAAAATTATGAAGTAAGATCATTTTTTTATATCAGTAATGCAATGTTTGTGAATATCCCCTAACCTTATTTTCCACAGCTCATCGTTAATTCAAGAATTTGAGATTCAAAATGTTGATAACTCTTTGGGGTAAAGGTCCACACACGGATCGGGGCAAACGTATGGTGCGGATTTTTGCCCCATTTTGCAAATTGAACTACAAAAGCTTTTCATTACTTTATTATTGTACAGTAAATTTATTTTTAAGGGTCTACAAGAGAATAAAGGAAAATTTCAAACTATTCATACAAGAATTGCTCGAATTAGCTAAAGAAATGAAAGAAAACGGATTATATTGTTACCAAACCATATGTTGTTCCAACTGGTAGGAAATATGTAGCAAATAATGTATCGGCGGAACAAGGAAAAGCTGTCACAATTGCATGCGCCGTTAACCCGCTGGGCCATTATATTCCATCTTTTTTATATTTGCCAGAAATCGGCAAACTCCCTTGCTGATAAAAGATGCACCATGTGGATCATCAATGACTGTTACTGGTTCAGGCTATATGAATTCTATAAAGTTCTTGGAGTATTTTGAACGTTTTAGGAAACACACCTTGTAAAAATGCCCATGCGATTTCATTTTCTGATTTAGATGCATCAGTAAAAATATGATCATGACCGGTGAAATTAGAAATGAGATTATAGTATTTTAATTTGAATATGTGATCGCTGATAGAGTGTTTGGGCTGATTTGCTAATGATAAGTTGACTGCTGGTATTTGAATTGTCCAAGGTGGAGTTTCATGACATAATGGTAAAGACAGTTGAAATTGTTCAATATTGAAATCTGATCTCTTTAACCTTTCATGTAAGGGTAAGTATTTTTTCTGGGTGTCTGGAATGGTATTTGTATCATTAACTATTGTTAAGAAGAAGCATTGTTTTTTTTTGAGCTGAAACTCTAGATTCATAGCATAAAAATAAATATAGACGTCTTTGATATAAAGGACTTGTTCTAAAGGTTCCTGAAACTATTCTATACACCTGCAAGTCCTGTGCTACTAGTGCTAGACAACCATATTTCCCATACATCGCTACGAGCAATTATCTATCACCACACTCAACCTCTGGATCGCTGCTTTTCAGAGATCTGAAAGCTTATTATGATGATATTTGTGATCATTGGTCGACCACTCATCCTGGGTAAGTTGTAACTGAATATCATATTGCTGGGATATTGAAAACATCATTTGAAAAAACTGCACCTGTGGAAAAGGCTGCACAAGGTTTTAGAGTTACCAGAATGTACCATCTTGATGAAAACAATTTCAGGAACGAATATTTGTTACTATCTACAGTTACCAAAAATGATTTAATTCGTTCAGAGTCAAGCCTTTGTAATACAAACGATTTAATTGCCGAAAATGATGTGATTCTCAGATACTTGAAAGATGATAACAATAATCAGAATTCCGGGACGACTCCTGCAGATATTATTCCAATCCCAAAACATGACAATAGACGAAAGCGGCCGAGAAAAAGCTTGAAGTCTACACTACTGACATCTACTCCAAATACAGAGGTACTAGAAGATTTAGATAAGGCAAAACTTCAGAAAGAGGAAGAGACGCAAAGAATACTTCTACCAAAATAAGCAAAGAGAAACGTTTTTGAAAAAGAAAAAACAAGTCTCAGATACATCCAGCAATTCAAACTCACAAATTTCATTGCATGAAAGGAGCAATAGTTTAAATTTATGGGAATCGGAAACTAAAGATGGTGATAACATTGACGTAGATAATTTTACAGTAATAAAAGTGTATGGGAAAAATCAATCTAGTTTCCACAATTGTGTGGTAAAAATTAACAAAAATCCTACATAAGGATATGCAGGACTATTTTACAGACGATGAGGATGCTTTCTCTCGTAAAGAAATTACTATAACGAATGAAAGAAGATTTCATAATACAATCAGGTTCAATATGGATTTATACAATTTCATCAATTTTTTAGACACTTAAGTTTTTTTATAATTATTTTGCATTAAATAATTTATATCGACACTTTTTCTACGACTTTTCGAAAATGGGGCAAAAATTCTCACTTGCGGATTTTTACCCCATACTCTGGGGCAAAAGTCCTCATTGACAAAATTTCTAAAATGGTTGACCATATTTTGTGTACTAGTTACTTGGCTTTTATACTGATTATATCTTTTAAAAAATAGATAAATTTCAAGGTTATGGTTTAAAAAACGATAAAGGCCATTAGAAAGTTTTAAAAAAGAAAAGTGTTAATACGGATCTTTACTCCCGCCCACCTTATTAATATTTCATAATTCGCTAAGCATATTATTACTTTACTTGCAATATCTTCTTTTGTCCCTTTGTAAATCTTTATACCCCTAAGAAGCAAAGTTATCAATCGTTTGCTTTTTTTTATTTCTAACGTGTAACCTTCTTTGTTGGATTGATCAGTTTGCATATGTAGTCACAGCTCATCAGAAAAGCATGATGCATTGCAAGATAAGTGCAGGTTTCAAAAAAGTGGGATACATCCATTTGATCGAGATGTTTTTACCGACGCCAAATTCTTGTACAATTATGTGACTGATCGACCGCCTGCTAGCACTGTGGATGATCAATCAGCCAAGACAATGGTTATTCTGTGCCAAGTGAGTTGCCCAATGGTTCCCTCCCATAAGTAGAAGATTGAACAGCTTTAAACTATGCAGCAATCAGTTCCCTTGATCCAGGAGCTGGCCCACGTCAAAATTTCCTCTTTCCAGAAGATTATCGTAATTATCCAAAGTCAGGAGAACGAAAAACTTATCGAAAGCCGAGGAAGGAAGACAACAATTATGATAGCTACGAGCACTCCAGAAATGGGAGCCATTGCAGAAAAGAAGAAGTCGGTTCCACTTTCCATGAAGAAGGCAGTCAAAAGGACGTTGTTTGGACCAAAGAACAACAAATCTGCACAAACAAAGGACGGCCACGTTCAATATGTAGACATGAACGACGACATGGACATGGATCACGTTTTATTTGAGGCTTATTATTTTGCAGAGTTGCCCCCATCTTTCTATTTTAAATGATTATGTCTGTAGATGGCATTGCCTTGGTTAATGGCACAGACATAAAGCTGCTGTTGGAAAATCCGGGGTCGATTTCAGCAATTTGAACATTGGCTAAATGTAAAATGATATCGTGTTTGTGCCTTAATAGGACCAGTTGAACTTATCTTTTTATTCCAGATGCTTTTTCTTAAGGCTTAAGAAATTAATTTATTGGGGTGATAGAGTTTTTTTCTCCAATTATTGTGTTTTTTCCCAGTTGTTTCAAGGTACTCCTTGCACTGTTTCATTGTACCCTGGGCATGGCGTTCAATTAAACAAAATTCATTTTTTAAGGAAAAAATATAAAGTTGAAAAAGTCTCAGGTGGGGTACTCCACCCTCCATACTTATAAATACTAAAACATATATTAGTATGCATAATTTTTTATAAAATAGTATTTCAAAGATTAATAAGATGTGCTGCGGAATTTGACATGGTATTCAGTACTACAGTAGAATTGGGTCTGAGGAAAACTTTGTTGAAACATGTGTATTAAATGAGTTCTGTCAAACATATAAAGGCCACCAATAGTATGACGATTTTTATTTGATTAATCTCACTTTTACTCACGATTAACAGCCACTTTTTTTATTTTACGGGAAGATTAACATTGGCCAGGAATCGATAAAGTTCGAGAACCACTGAGATACATAATTTAGAACAATAACATTTTTAACATGTGGATAATACAATCAACAATATGGTAATAGTAATGTATTATTGACACCAAATCAATTTTTTGTAAATTTCTTCAACAAACAGCTAGTTGTATAAGGGTACTTCAAAAATTGTAAAAAATCCCTAATCCACACTTAATAAATATTTTGTGCCCGTATAAACATCAAAATTTATTAAAAAAGTCGATATATGTTCGTCTAGGATAAATATAATTTTAAATATGTGTAATATATTATCCAATATTATAATCGCATAGCATTATTTATACCCGATAACCATCAATCACAAATCTATAAATTGAAGACATTTTTTATAAAACTGTGGTCACACAATGTAATAAATAAGTTAAATAAATATTATATTAATCAATGAGTCCATAATTATGGTTAATATTCATCAAAAAGTTATGTAAACTACAACTAAAATTTTAATAAGAAACTTATTTCATATCTATGTCCAAAATTGTATAGTTGATGTATACTTTCTGATTTAGTTCTGATATGATTATGCCACATTATAAACACACCTTTATTACTTTTACCTGTAAGTATAGTTCTATATAACGGAATCTTTTTAAGGGTCTATACCCAATATTAAACTTGAAGTTTAATTATTAAAATTAAAGTATGTTGAAGAAAAATAGTATATTATATAACTAGGTTGGGAGGTGAGCTATTATTTACAGAGCACTTTTAAATCCCGAGGCACTACGCGCGTCAGGATATAATGTGCGAGGTAAATAATAGCCTTCTCAGCCGAGGTATATTGTACATGTTACCGTAAAAACCCGAATTTCCTAGGAAAAACTAGTTTTAACTATATGTTGCAGTTGATTCTAGTTTTAAAAACGGTTTTAACTAGTTTTTACTAAACCATTAAAAAATTGTTACATCGTATCGGTCTATTCTGTGATGGGTCGCAAAAAATGTCGTAGGATCTAATTATAGAAAAGTGCTCTTTAGTTGGTGGTGTAAGCTCATGGGATACGGATGTTGCGACTTGTTTCTTTTGGTGAATATTCATACAGGGAAATTTTTAAACAAATAAGTTATTCGAAGCGTTAATAAATCTGTAGTGCGGGTAGTGCCATTTAGTTGGTTGTTTCTGGGTACAAGTATATGTATGAGAAGAAGAGCACACTGCAATTCTAAGTGTCACGAGAGTCAGCCATGTAGGAGGAACAAGATGGAAACGTGTTCCTACTATCTGAGTCTAACTTACGGATACTTATATATGATTTATGCAAGATTTATATTTTGTTAAGTTTATTTGTATTTTTTTACGTTTGTTTTCCTTTCCTGCCTATTATATTACCCAACGTACCCATTAGTGTAATTCATTTCCTGTATTTTTATGTGCTATTAAAAGTATTATGGTATAAATGCAGTTTACGGGCTTTTCTTGTATTACTAAAATTTTTAGTTTATTGGGTAGATTATGTTTCTAGAAGCCTAAAAATAAAAATAAATCTTGACGGTTTCTTATTTTAATGAAAATAATCACTTTTGGAAGTTATACAACAATGGCAATAACTAAAAAATTTATTTGTAACTGTCATAAAAGTGTCAAACTATTGTCATTATTATTTGTTGCCGTTGGTATTGTGTCTGTTTTTTTTTGTTGCGCTTCTATATTTAAGATTTTCTTGGTTTCCGACAAAAATGAATGTTAATAATGTAGACGATATTTATACCTGGCGAAATAATAATGAGATTATATCGCAAGCGCAGCGTTTGAGATTAACACCCGCAAATAATAAAATTAAGTGTCCGGTGGATTTTTGTGACGGACATTTCATAATGACACCACGGCCAGATTCCATAGATGGTTTTCGTTGGAAATGAAATGGACGTATAAAAAAAATAAAAACGTATATTTTGTAATAAAAGGTAAGTATAAAATTCTAGTTTACTATTCAAATCTCTTTTTGATGTCTCCGCTCTTTTTGACGTTTCCGGTAACTATTGATGTTGCCAAATCGCAATTTATTTTGGAACATATACGAAAACCATATAAAGAAATGAAATAACAAAAATAGCTACAGTGATGCCGGCCATATGGCTAAACTTTGGAATGCCACCAATCGAGTTCAGGCTTCAAATTTTTTTTACAGACAGTTCTTATTATAAAAACGTTTTATACCAAGTCACAAGTTGCAGAAACAACTACTTTTCGAGATATGAATTTTCAAAATTATTCAAACTTACTTGTATTGTCATGCAGGCACATTTTCAATTTTAAAATATCTCCAATCTGGTTCGGGCCTCATATCTTTTTTACATACAGTAATTATTATAGAAACGTTTTATACCAAGTCACGAGTTGAGAAAACAAAGTCTTTTCGAAATATGAATATTAAAAACATTTATTTTCCGTGCAAATACTCTTATGAAAGTCAATGTCAATCTCGACAACTGACAATGATATACTGCAGTGCCAACCGTTTGGAATTTTTTTCATTTTCAATATAATAAAATAATTTGACATATTTATCTAATAATATTGAATAATTTAATTGTATTTATGATTAAATGTTTAATACTATTATAATTTAATAAACTTCTGTTTTGAATATACGTAAATTTCGCACATAGTTTTCCTCATAATGAAAGTAATATGCATTCATCCTTCCCCTTGGAAAATATCCAATACTTTGTAACGCGTACATCAGGTTATTCAAGAAGGAAAAGGGTGAATCCAATGATTACATTCCCTTCCCCTTCTTAAATAACTTAATATCCAATACTTTGTAATGCACATCAGGTTATTCAAGAAGGGAAAGGGTGAATCCAATTATTATATTCCCTTTCTTGAATAACTTGATATCCAATACTTTGTAACGCACATTAAGTCATTCAAGAAGGGAAAGGGTGAATCCATTGATTATAGTCCCTTCCACTTCTTGAATAACTAAATATCCAAAACTTTGTAACGCACATTGAGTTATTCAAGAAGGGGAAAGAAATATAATCATTGGATTCACCCTTTCCCTTCTTTAATAACCTGATGTGCGTACGCGTACTTAATATCCAATACTTTGTGACGCACATTAAGTTATTCATGAAGGGGAAGGGAATATAATCATTGGTTTCACCCTTTCCCTTCTTGAAAAACCTGATGTACGCGTACGCGAAAGGGTGAATCATTCCCCTTCTTGAATAATTGATATCCAATACTTTGTAACGCACATTAAGTTATTCAAGAAGGGAAAGGGTGAATCCAATGATTATATTCCCTTCCCCTTCTTAAGTAACTTAAAATCCAATACCTTATGGCGCACATTAAGTTATTCAAGAAGGGGAAGGGAAGAGTGAATCCAATGATTATATTTCCTTCCCCTTCTTGAATAACTTGATATCCAATACTTTGTAACGCACATTAAGTTATTCAATAAAGGAAAAGGTGAATCCAGTGATTATATTCCCTTCCCCTTCTTAAATAACTTAATATCCAATACTTTGTAACGCACATTAAGTTATTCAAGAAGGGAAAGGGTGAATCCAATGATTATAGTCCCTTCCCTTTCTTGAATAACTTAATATCAAATACTTTGTAACGCACATTAAGATATTCAAGAAGGGAAAGGGTGAAACCAATGATTATATTCCCTTCCCCTTCTTGAATAACTAAATATCCAAAACTTTGTAACGCACATGAAGTTATCAGGTTATTCAAGAAGGGAAAGGGTGAATCCAATGATTATATTCCCTTCCCCTTCTTAAATAACTTAATATCCAATACTTTGTAACGCACATTAAGTTATTCAAGAAGGGAAATTATTATATTCCCTTCCCCTTCTAGAATAACTTAATATCCAATACTTTGTAACGTAAATTAATTACCATGGCAACCAAAATATACATTATATAGAAATAATCTACCCCCTTAAATTTTTTAGGTCATCTTTACGTTATAGGAATTTTTTTTATAAATTCCACTTGTCCATTTGGAAAATTTTGGGATTTATTCATCTGTGGGCCAATAAAGACCAGCTATTGCGAATGCAAAACGAGCTAAGACTCGCGTAACATACGTTAGTGGATTGGGCCAATTTTTGCAGAGTAGTCTTTGACGCATTTATAACCAAGGCAACGAAAATTGGAGGACCTGGTCAAATGTGAAAAATATGCATACTCCTTATTTTTGTTATGCTTATTGTTTTATTATATTTTGAGTGTGTAGATTGAAGAGTCAAAATTTGGGAAAAGAAAATACCATCGAGGACACCATGTGGAAGGTTCCTGGGTCTTTGGAGGTTACGAGGCACCGAAGAGTTTTTATGACAGTAGTGCCAGACAGAAGCCAAGAAACTCTCTTGGTTTCTATTGAAAAATTTATAGAGGATGGCATTGTGATATATTCTGATTGTTGGAAGGGTTACTCTAACCCGAAGGAGAGTCAAAAATATCAAAATTTGCAAGTCAACCATTCCTTGAACTTCAAAGATCCAGAGACAGGTGTATGCACAAATTCGATTGAATGCTGATGGTATGTTATTTTTAACTTTAATACAGAAAAAAGAAAATTTCCAAAACATTTATATTTTAGGAGACATGCAAAAACGGCCGGTCCTTAACGAACATTTGTTTATAGTAATCACACAATAATCCAACCGCTCTAGTAGAGTTAAATGGAACTCGATCCATAAACTATTCAACATTTCGAAAGAGGTTAGGTCCACCGGATCAAGTAAACAAACGCAAAATTATAAAAGTAAAGATTACTAACCCGATCAAGTTTTCGTAAATACCTCTTGTCGTCGATTATGAATACGCTCCCGGAAGTGTAGTAGCCAAACTGACAAGATGAAATTGAAATTTAAATATCATATTTAAAGAAGCTAGATGTTATCTAAAATTTCAATTCAGGTGACAGTGATTTAGAGATGTATGTGTATACCTCTCCTGAAGTTAGACATGCGGCAGCTAGTGTAAGTAGTGATTTATTGCCAGAAAAATCAAAGAGGCTGTTACAGAATAGTATATTAAGTACCAAGTGTCAAAATGGTTACTTTAGTCACGAGTGGAGGGAAGCGTGCCTTGTGAAACGAGTGACTAAAGACGTTTTTAACACAAGGTGCTTACTATACTTTTTCAACGCCCGCAGGAATGAAAAAATTATATTTATAACATGGCGGATGGCGGAACTGACGGCTGACTGACAAATCAAATGACACAGAACAACAATATGATTAAGGAACATGAAATTTAACATACAAAAGATACACTTGATGTGACGTTTAAAAAACAAAAGATAAACGAGATGTGACTTTTCGCATTTTAAACACTAGTGTTTAAAAAGTCGTTTTGCGAATGTCAAACCCGTATTTTAAATGCGGTTCTAGAAACGGAAGTAGAAAAAATGTTTTATTAGCGAATTTCAAAGAAAAAGCTGACTGCAAAAAGGTATCAACATTATGGGCAAACTATTCCATGCTAAAATCGACACTTGCAATACAAGAAAATATTGAAATTTCAAAGTTTTTCAAGGTATACTTTTTCATTATTAGTTTGTGTTTAACTTCTTAATGAAACTTTATTTTAGGCTGTTATGGTAATTGGTGTGGCCAGTGTCTGCAAAGTAGATGAACTGTTTCTTGATAATTTAGACGTTCGCGATGATATTATCATAATAAATATTCCTAATTCAAAGAATAGAACATCAAGGAAGTTTGTTGTTGTTGAGCCAGAATGGGTTATTGTTATTAAAAACTTAGTTAACAGGCTAACTGACATTGCAAAACTATTTATTTTATATACGTGAAGGTAGACATTAAACAAAATATTCGGTACAATACTATTAGTAAAGTCGTGGCTAATTACACTACTCGACAATCCGAGTTATTGGGAACAATACGTGACAACCAATATGCATCAATAGTATTTTTATTAACAGTGAAAAAACTTATTATATAATTCTATTGAAAAATGTTTTATAAATATTTATTATTATATATTATAAATTAACTTTAACATGGTAAGGGCGATTAAGTACCAGTACAATCCAGTTCAAAACAAATTTATTTTTTACTCTTACGCGGGCTATCATCTTCCTTTTGGAGAAACCAACAAAATTCACCAACCAGCGAAATCCCATCTTCCCTGCTACCGTCTCTCCATGACACTGATATTTTGGTGTCGTTTACCGTGCTCGTCACAGACAGCTCCTAAATGGGCTGGAAAGAATTCCAGATGAGAGTGCAGAAAATGAACTTTAAGTGATATTCTACACGCAGATTTGATCAAAATATCTTCCAACAACTCGGTAGAATTTGAACTTCTTTCACTTCCAAGAAAATTTGCAGAAATTTTTGAGAAAGAGTTCATTTTTCCTGGAAATTTTGATCTTTGAAGAGCTTTCTTATTTGCGCACCAACAAATATTCCTTCTCGAATTTTGGCGTGGCTCAACTTTGAGAATTTTATATTGAGATACTTAAAACAACCGTCGTCCTTATCTAAGGCTTTCACAAACTGTTTAATTAAGCCCAATTTTATGTCCAGTGGCGGAAGAATCACAGGTTGTGAGTCTACTAATGCCTCAAATCATACGTCATACTTGCTGCCAGGAACAAAGCTGTCTCGTTGCTGCCATTGTTTAACGTTATAATGTGATTGAACATCACGGCTATCTCAGAGGCAGTGAAAACGACATTACTTGTAATCAAAGCAGGATGGCAACAACCTTAAGATTTCCATAAATATGCCAATATCTTTTATACTGAATTAAATTTAAAATTGTCGAAATAGATTGATATGTTTCTTTAATTGTCGTAGAATGGGCCAAATGAATAGGTGGTCTTTTATTACCATTATGTAATAAAACGGCCCTTAAACTCGTTTTAGATTAATTTATTGCCATTTCCTGGGATTATGGTTGAAGTCCAGTTCTTGCATTAGAGCATTGGTTCCCAACGGGGGCGATACCGCCCCCCTGTGGGCGCTGCAGCCTTTTAGGGGGGCGGTAGCGGATTCAGAAGCAAATAATAAGCAGTCAAGAGGAATGGTGAAATAAAAATGATTTAATAAGGGTTAATAAGCAGTTTTAAATTAGCATTAATAATAATACTAATAATTTCTTTTAGTTCTGAATAGAATTATATGACTTGTCCTCGCACGTTGATAAGCGAACGCGCGATGTTCATACAAAGTAACATGTTTCGACATGTTCGCACACAGACAAGTTGAATCATGCACGAAATGAAACGTATAAAAGCAACAGCTCTACGAATTTTTTGTTAGTTAGTTGTATGTGTTTGGCCGCGATATATAGTCGTGAATCATAAGCTCTGCCGTAGTAAATAATCGTGAGTGGTGTGTCATTTTATGAACATTACTATCTATAAATCTATTGAGAATTTAATTTTTGTATGAAAATGGCTGAATCTACTTCTAAATTAAAAAAGAAATGCCGGCAATACAGTATTGAATATTTAAAATATGGATTTGCGGAATCTTCCACAAACAAATCATTACCTATGTTAGTGTTTTTAAATGAAACTCACGGTCTCTAGGTAATTCCACAACATAATAAAAGTTATTGAAAATTCTAAAAAATTGACAATTGTTTCGATAAATCAATATCATCGTCAGAATGACAGAAGTTACATTTTATTTTATGCCTACCTGATGTTTAGTAGTTATTTTTGGCTAGACCAAGAAGTAACCTAACTTGTGATTGGCTTAATATATGTTTATAGAAAAAAGAAGATGTGATATTACAAATATTGAAGCTTAGATATTATAAACATATATTAAGCAAATCACAAGTTAGGTTACTTCTTGGTCTAGTCAAAAATAACTACTAAACATCAGGTAGGCATAAAATGAAATGTAACTTCTGTCATTCTGACGATGATATTAATTTATCGAAACAATTGTCAATTTTTTAGAATTTTCAATAACTTTTATTATATTGTGGAATTAACTAGAAACCGTGAGTTTCATTTAAAAACACTAATATGAGCATATTCCACGAAGTAAGGGTCGAGACAGTTAATTTCATTACCTATGTGTTTAATTTGCCGAAAAGTTTTTTCAAATGAAGCTATGAAACCTTCTAGGCTATAAGAGCATTTACATAAAATGCATCCTGATAAGAAGAACAAAGATATATTCTATTTTCAAGAACTTGAAAAACAATATTTAAAACAGCCAACTGTATCAAACCTTTTTGCATCGTCTTCTAAACGAGACGATGATGGGCTACGAGCCTCATATAACGTTTCATTGTTAATCGCAAAGTCAGGAAAACCACACACCATTGGCGAGGAATTAATTTTGCCGGCAGTCGAAGAGATATTAAAAACTGATCTCCATCATAAGACACCATTTGATATCATTAAAAAAATTCCTCTCAGTAATAATTCAGTGCAAAGAAGAATAGATGAAATGGCGAATGACGTTGAAATATCATTATGCGATTACCTAAAGACTTGTAAATTTTCCATTCAACTCGATGAATCAACTCTACCAAGTAACGAAGCTCTACTCTTATCATACGTACGATTTATAAAAGAAGAAAAAATTCATCAAGAGGTATTTGCTAAGAATTTGGAATCTGATACAAAGGGACATTCTATATTTAATATCATGCAAGAATTTTTTCAAGAGAAAGAAATTCCTATTAGCAATATTTTGTCTGCTGCTACTGATGGTGCTCCAGCAATGACCGGGCGTCATAAGGGTTTTATAGCACATTTTAGAAAAGCAGTGCCAAATGTACTCGCTGTACATTGTATTATTCACCGTCAGCATTTGGTTGCAAAAAAATTAAATGAACGTCTGCATGCGCCCCTCAATAACTGTATGAATCTAATTATATCTGTGTGTAAAACAACTATCCTTCAATAACACAGCTGGCCTCTGATTCCAATCGATGTAAGGAAAGGTGCTTCAATAAATACCACTTTGTGATAAAAATAACGAATATATTTCTTATTTTAAAATTGCGAAGGACCGGAGACTCAGTGGTTTACACACTGAGCAACAAATAGTTTGTGGTGGTGTTGTAATTATATTTTTGCCCATTAATTATACGATAAAGATAAATGTTACCTTAAATTCCTTCAGAAGAATGCACAAAAACACTGCAATACGTATTACTTAATCACTTTCTATTCACTACAAGTGCTATTATGTCTTTCTTTTTTATTGATTGGGTTATCTTTAGAACCGATTAATTAACAAATTTAAGTGTATGCACTTTTCGATAGAAATGTAGCCACACATGCGATAGAAATACGCCCTTGGTGACGTAAACGCAACTTTATTTGGTTTTTACTATATATATGTTTTTATATATCAAATATAAGAATTAGAAACTTCATTTTTCATCACGTTACATTAGGAAACAGAGTATAACTGTTGTATTAAGTGGCATATGAGATTGGAATGATTATTTTTCACATTTCAAATAATTAATTATATCAAACATTTTTTAGAAACATTGAAAATACGAATTGCAGAAGTGTGAAGTGAATTTATGTTTATCAATTACAATAAAAATTTTCAACGGTTGTTTTCAATATAGTTTGTAAATAATTGAGACATAAGTTTGAAATTTCTGCACTGACAATCTTGTCACACAGTGCAATGCTTTCAAAATTCTGCCCACGTGATGTATACTAGTTTTCTCTATAGCAAGCTGGTCAATAAGCAGGGGCGTAGCTACCGCCGTATCAATTATACGGGGCCCCCGCGCAACGGGGGCCACCAACGTGCGTAAGCAAAAATTAATAAAAACTTCCCAAATTTTTTTTTTTCAGAAATGACGAAAGTCAAAAAAAGCAATTCTTCATGTAAAGTGTGCGTTCAAAATCTGGCAACACTCTACATCGGTTATCGCGGGCTGCGGGATTTCCCCGTTTAAGTAATTTACTTCAACAGGGGAATCCCACAATAATCGATGTACATATGATACGAGGATACACGGAGAATAATGTTTATTAACGCGTTTTATTTACTTGGGCATTACATTGTAACTGAATACAAACAATTGTTCTTCTGGCTTAGTAGTATTAGTAGCGATTTGTAAAAAACAATGAATGAAAGGAAAAGAGATTATCCCAGCGGAGCTACCAAAAGAAAAAGTAAACAGAAAAGGGAGGTTATAAAAAAAATGCCCAAAATTTCTTTGTTTTTTCAGACACCAGCTCCTGTGAGTGATTTAGATTGCAAAGGTAAGTACTACCCAACCCGCGTAGAGCCTGCGTATGTCTGAACACTCTCTAACCATAACCTTACGTAATTTATTTAACATATGTTTTTGAAATTTATCAAAACATTCGATTTTATTTTTTAACAATTATATTTTCAGATTCTTCTGAAGCACATTATTCATCAG
This sequence comes from Galeruca laticollis, assembly GCA_963921935.1. NCBI lineage: Eukaryota > Metazoa > Arthropoda > Insecta > Coleoptera > Chrysomelidae > Galeruca > Galeruca laticollis. Next base: position 145,885,171 of record OY998181.1, read on the forward strand.
ATGTCCATTCGGAAATAGAAGAAACCGAAATCGACGATTCTGAGATATCTGAAGATTGTAATATAGTTTCAACTGAATGTGAACGAAAAATAATATTTAAATTGGGTCCATTTAAGCCACAAGGACCGTTTCCAAAAGATTCAGAAAGTAACCAACCTTTTTCGGTCTATTATTATTCATATATCAATAAGGCAGGCATAAAAATTCCAAGACCACGGTTATGTTATTCTAATGTTTTAAACAAACCGTATTGCCACTTCTGTTGGTTATTAGCAGATCGTCAAAGCAAATCGTACTCCTCTGCATGGGTTAACGGTGTTTCCATTAGAAGCAATTTTACGCAAACTATACTTGACCATGAAAAGTCACAGCAGCATATTAATGCATCCCTATCTTATAATAATTGGTTACAAGGAAATACTATCGATAATCTATTGCAAAGTGAAATCAATAGTAAAATTACATTCTGGAGAGATGTATTGCATCATATAATTAATGTTATAATTACTTTATATCTTGTAATCTACCTTTAAGAGGCCATGATTCTGATTCTGGAAATTTTATGGCAATTTTACGTTTACTATCTAATTATGATGCAATTTAAGAACATCTTCTAAAACCAAAAGGCAAAATAAATTATTTAAGCCCTACGAATCAAAATGAAATTATTAATTTGCTTGGTACCGCAGTTAGGAACAATATTATCTCAGAAATTAAAAAAGCTCCATTTCTGACAATAATTCTAGATACAACACAAGACTTGTCAAAAATTGACCAACTTTCTGTAGTTTTTCGATACATCTCGATTACAGAAAATGATGATAATATGCCTAAAGAATTAAAAATCTGTGAGACCTTTTTGGGGTTTATAGCAGTATCCGATTGCAGAGCTGAAGGACTTAAAATTGAAATTTTAAATACCACTAAAGAATATGGAATTGATTTGACTAAATGTAGAGGACAGGGTTACGATGGAGCAAATGTTATGTCAGGTGTTTATGGAGGATTACAAACCCTAATAAGAGAGCATGCTCCGAATGCCGATTATGTTCATTGTGCTGCGCACGCATTAAATTTAATTTTAAACGATGCTGCGAAACATGTTCGTGAAGTGTCGACTTTTTTCGATAATTTAGAAAAAATATATACTTTTTTGGGCAATATTATACAACGCTGGGCAATGTTAAGTGACGATTCATCTGAAAAATATTTAATTACCCTTAAAAAGGTATGTCCTACCAGATGGTCTTCAAGGAACGACGCTTTATTAGCGGTAAAGAAAAATTATTTATTAATCATGAAAAATTTGTACCAACTAAATTTGATTACGAAAAAAAAAGTAAAGAATGTAAAAATGTAATTAACATTTTAGAGAGTTATGTTGTCACAAGATGAGAGAATTTCAGACCCGGAATCCTATTTCAAAGTCAATGTCTACTATTGCTGTTTAGATATATTAATTTCTCAAAGTAAACAAAGATTTCAGAGCCTTTGCAACCTGAGTAGTATGTTCGAAATATTACAGCCGGAGAAACTCCTGTCTTCTTCAAACGAAGAGATATTAAACACTTCCGGAAAACTGTCGGCTAAATACAGTAATGACATCTCAGTTAATATTTATGACCAATTAAAGGCTCTAAAAACATGCTTAAAATCTGAAATTCAAAAAATTCATTCCATTAAGGAACTCATTGAATTATTGCTGATAAAATTCAATAGTCTTGCATCCAGTTTTCCGGAGGTAATAATATTCTAGATCCTTCCAGTTACAACCGCAACTGCTGAAAGAAGTTTTTCAAAATTAAAACTGATAAAAAATTACCTAAGAACTTCAATGGGACAGAAACGCCTGTCAGACCTGTCACTATTGTCCATAGAGGGAGGAACATTAGAAAAACTAAAGTCATCATTAGCTATAAATGATTTAATAAATCAGTTTGCCGAAAAAAGGCAAGGAGGGTGTATATTTGATTTGAATTGTTTGTAAAAATTTTGAAAAAAGTGACAGATAGATAATTATGATGAATACATATTTCTTTTAATTTTATGCAAACATTTTTTTTTCTTTCATGAGAATTATTTACCCTTCCTAAGGGCCCCCAAATAAATTTTTATACGGGGCCCCGCCAAGGCACGCTACGCTTCTGTCAATAAGTTACTTCTGACCAAGGTATAAAGATCATTTTACCAAAGCAATGACAGAAAGTGTTGAAGGGCGTAACAGATTAATCCTTTATATTTATTGAATGAGCCTCTTTTCTGAAGTAGTTATGTATTATGGGTCGGATAACAGTCACTATAGGTTGATCAGAAATTTTTGTTAGATTGACTGACAAAACAAATACATATTTAAAACAAACTCTAAAATTAAATTCTCAAGAATAAAAATACCCACATTTTACATTTTTTTAATAAATTGTAGCGACATCAGTTTTATAAAAAATCTCATAATTTAACATACAATTCTGCAACTAACACATATCAAAAGCCTTGACGTTACATATAACTGTTTCAAGTTATATATAACCCCATAGCTCTCTACGTATAAAAAAATTATATCTCAAATATGTAACAATTCCAATACTACCGAAACCTTTACAAATTCGGTTCATCGGGTGGCAGATTATTAATATTATCAATATCCGGTAATCCTCCTACTGCACCTTCCTCATTTTCGGGCATTAAAGGCGCCTGATCACCCTGATCTGCCGGTAGATTTGGCTGAATAGCTGCCATCATTGATGATACTATTGGATTTCCCCGAGAATCGAGTTCTAAAGCCGGATCGGCTGTAGCTTCGGCTAAATTCGTCACACTTTTAGATTTCACACATTGAAAATCCACATGACGACTTTTTGCTTCTTCTTTTTCCCACGACATATGGATAAACGGACGTTGAACGTAGTTGTAAATTACTTCGGCACGGCCTCCCGGTCGCTTTTTCACTTTTTCTTTATACGTTGGGTACCCTTTAAAATAGAATAAAAACTATAGCACTCTGAATAAAGTAAATATAAATACAATGGTAAACAAAATAGGTATTATCCATTCAAATGTATTACATCGCCAAAAGTAGACTCCCTCCCTGAAATAGACTAAGGGGATTCTCGAATAATATCAGGAACTACTAAAATTTTTTGGACTTAATTTTCAACCGATTCATAAATTGAAACACTTTTGAATTCACAGAAATAATACCTATGCCTTGATGGCGTTCGATTTTTAAAATTAGAATTAGTTATTGTTAAAACAAAAAATATAAAATTTAAAATAAAAATTCAACCCTGTCAAAGCATAGACATTATTTTTCGGAATATAAAACTGTTTACATTTTTAAAATCAGTATTAAGTTGACAATTGAAAATTGACAAAAAGTTTTATGATTTTCTTCAAAAATTACAGAAACTTAAAACAAAACTGTAATATGGTATGCATGCACGTGTCTACTTCATTACCAGAAGTGCCGGATCCACATTAGTAGGTATATACGTAGTTCGTCACTGTTCGTCGGAATTTAATTTAATGATGTGGAGAGGGTGAAGCAACAACCCGTCGCGTCTCCAGGTGGCGGATAGGATAAGGGCCTCCGAGATGATTTTATATGAGGAGGAGGTCTGCTGCGAAATACCTGGGGGCTCGTTGTGTCTAAAAACTCAACCGGCAGCCCTCGAATACCCTGTCGCGGACCAACTTTACCTGTCCCAGCTGTAGTATCGTGGCTAAGGGATTACACACAGGGTTGCAATGCCGGGTGAAATTTCGAGCTTACCTCGAAATCACCTGTTATACCAATGTCTCCTGCCTGCCTGTGGTCAAGTCTCGCGGGCCAGTGGAATGGGGGGAGGGATAATGCCCAAGGATTATCCTGGGGTCATCCTGGAAGCAGAGCAGCTCTCTACCCTGGAAGATACTCTGGTGGAACAGCTGTGCCAAAGCAAGGAGAAGGGGATCCATTTCTCAGGTATCAATTTCTGTTGTGGAATGATAGTGGTGGACTGTGGGTCCCAAGAATCGGCAGACTGGCTCATGAGGTCAGCGCCGAAATTAAACTCTTGGGAAGGACTCGAAGTGGAGACGACATCCCAAAGCCGGTCACCGTAACGGTGTTCTTCCCAAGAAGCCACGACATGAAATTGGAGAAGATCCTCCAACTTGTCGAGGTTCAGAACTCCAACCTCACTACTGGGACTTGGAAGATCCTGAACTCTAAAAAAGAGGGACACGATTGGGATCGAACACCAATGTGGGGAGGCACTGAAGGCAGGAGGTTACGCTAAACTTCCGTTTTGGGCATATTCCTGTCTCGGGGCTGGGAAAAAAGAGAAGCCCGCGGAGGATCCAAACGACATGGAGATACCCTCCACATCCGGAACCTCTGGAAACGGGGATAAAGGCGAAAGCTTGACCTTGGGTAAATCCGAGATCTCCTCCGGCTCTGCTGGAGTGACTAGGGATGCAGAGATCGCTTTTGCATCCCGGGAAACTGGGCGGAGCAGCCTGGGGGTCGAGAGCCTGACTCGAGATCAAGAAACCTGCTCGAACTTCGAGGAAGATATTGTCATGGTGGTCGAAGAGGGTCAGGGAGAGATAAAGAAGGGGGATGAATAGAGGCTGAGTAACTCGGCCTCTCTCATCCATAATAATTCACCTTCACGTTCACGAATGTAGCTCAGATTAACCTGCATCACGCGAAGGGAGCTTCAGCCGTGATTGCAAGGTTGTTCGCTAAACTGCAAGTAGATATTGTACTGATCCAAGAACCATGGATCAACAAAGAAGGCCAAATCAAAGGTGGTTTGGCATGCAAGGATTCTAAATTGATTTATGATCAAAGGGAATTATCTCCGCGTGCCTGTCTAATCATAAGAAATAAGATAAAATATATGCGTGTTTCAGAACACGTGTCACGGGACCTTGTTCCAATCATGGTTCACCTCTACATTGGTGGTATCAACCAAGACATCGTCATTGCCTCTGCCTACTTCACCGGAGACGGGCCGATGACACCGCCAGAAGAAGTACAAGAGCTAGTGAGACAATGCAATGGTAGACGGCTGCCAATCATAATTGGTTGTGAACGCACGCAATACCGTGTGGGGAAGCACTAACAACAACGCCAAAGGTGAGTGTTTATTAGAATATCTCTTACCAAATAACCTTGAGATTTTAAACGTGGGGAATAATTTCTTATTTAAGTCACTCTTATATGTTGGCTGTGATGAATGGGACATTTACAAACGAAATTTTAATATTTCCAAAGAATTAAATGACAAAAATATAACAAAACCTTTGCTGTACTGGCGTATGGCATTAATGTATTGTAAAGAACTACCTAAGTTGGCCCTACGACTTTTGCAAATACCTGCTTCTTCAGGTGAAATTGAACGTGTGTTTTCCAATTGGGGGTACCAATCCGTAACAGACTGTCGTTTGACAATTCAATGAAGCTTGTACATGTATATTACAATCTAAAATTGAAAGATAATCCAATTTTAAATGAGGAAGATACTGATTTTAATGAGGGAGAAGATAACTGGCTAGAACATTAATATAAATCAGGTTGTTCTAGTCGTCCTTCTTTGTTTCTTACATACTATTAAGAAAAAATGTTTGGTTTCTGTTGATACGTTACGTTTATGAAAGAGAAAATGTTTTAGTTTTGTTAATAAAATATTTTGAGATATAAGTTTTTATAAAGGAGAAAATTTAATAGGTTTGTTAAAATACTATTTTTCCAATAAAGAGCTTGTTAATAAATTATTTTTCTCAATAAAGAAATTTATTTTATTGCATGGCTAGTTTTTTACCTTTTTTACATTTTTTACGTTTCTTACATGCTTTAGGCTGAGTAAATTACATAGTATTTTACGTGAAAAAAACGTGTAAATTACGTCACGTAAATTACATTGCCAACCCTGGTCTCCGGTATATTTTTCCACAGCCAATAAACTTTACAAAATACCCTCGAAACACCTGGTTACATGAAAAGGCTAAATTACCCACTATCAGGGACTACATCAACAGAATATCACATCACTTTTACAATCACTGCCTCCCTAAAGAATTCGCAGTAGCCATCCGTGATAGTGGGTTCACGCCGCTGCATGGTAAACATAATACTGCTGTTTTTTCCACAATAAAATACAGGTAATCATAAACTTGACGAGTTGAGTCATTCTCTCATCTCACATTCTAAGATGCAAGTGGGGAGAATATCTCTTCTCAAGCATCTCAAACCCACAACATCTGCCATGTTGCCACTCATAAACTAATAAACGATGAAATAAAACAATATAATTTGTTTAAATCTTCATTTATTTGAACTAATGTTCAATTTAAACTTGTTGACGCGTTTCACTAACACAGTAGCTTTGTCAAAACGAATGAAGGTAAAATATAAAAATGTCTTAATATATACAGTGCATAAATACAGAATTCGATTTACTAAGGTTAACAATGGTATTGAAAGAAATTACCTGGAAATTCATTCACTACAAACATTCCTAAGCTATCTTCTAGGTAAAGAGGTTCAATAAAGGCGACTGATTGATATCTAATTGGTCGTTAAGGAGATTACCTGAATATTTATTTTTGTTAATCTCTAGGGCCTCTAATAAATTTAAACTAAAGGATTTACCGACTACATGAAGAATTTCAAAATTTGGGTCGAAAATGTGTTGGTTTTTTAATAAATGATTTGAATAGTTAGAATCTAACTTTTTGTTGTCATAGCTACGTTTGTGTTCCGAAATTCTAGTTTTAAAATTTCTAAAAGTTCTACCGATATAAATTTTATCACAGTTGTCATTTTGAAGATTTAGATTTATTAGTTTTAATGAATTTTGATAAATTGTAATCAGTTTTAAAGGAAATATTCATGTCTAAAGTTTCTAAAAATGATTTAATTTTTAAGGATGGTGTTCCAAAGTATGTTAAGCTTTTAAATTGTTTATTATTATTTTTATCTGAAGGGAATATTTGTTCTAAAGTCTGTTTTTTTATCTTTTCATTTATGATATTGTCAAATAAATTTGGATCGTAATTATTATTAACTGCTATTTGTTTTATGATATTTAATTCTTTGTTATAATTATTAATATTTAATGGGACTGTTAAGAGTCTGTGTATCATACTATTGAAAGCTGCTAGTTTATGACTGAATGGGTGGATCGAACTATTATCAATTGTAATATCTGTATGTGATGGTTTATGAAATATAGAAAAATCATGTTTATTGTTTATATTTGAAATATTAACAAAAATAAATATTCAGGTAATCTCCTTAACCACCAAATAGATATCAATCAGTCTCCTTTATTGAACCTCTTTACCTAGAAGATAGCTTAGGAATGTTTGTAGAGAATGAATTTCCAGGTAATTTCTTTCAATACCATTGTTAACCTTAGTAAATCGAATTCTGTATTTATGCACTGTATATATTAAGACATTTTTATATTTTACCTTCATTCGTTTTGACAAAGCTACTGTGTTAGTGAAATGCGTCAACAAGTTTAAATTGAACCTTAGTTCAAATAAATGAAGATTTAAACAAATTATATTGTTTTATTTCATCGTTCAGTATAGATCTTCATCAACTAAAAGCCTCATATATTCAATTCATAAACTAATATCTCCCCTCGTTTCGGAAACCCTGTTTTTCAGGGACAACACAATCGAAAAATCCTGGACAAAGTCACTATACCAACCAAAACGTCTGGATAATACTTTTAAGTAAGGAGCCAACACTATCGGGTGAGGAAGGAAGCTACAAGACCGAAGTGCCAGACCATCAGCAATATTTGTATCCTTTGTTTTTGTAACTTACACTTATTATTGTAAAAACGTTCGTAATATATGTTATTGTTATTCCCCATGTATTCATAATTTCTTTTCTATTTTATTGACATTTGTGACATTCTTTTTTGTGTTGTGTTTTTCCAATTTAGTTTGGAACCAAGATTTCAATTCACCAGTCTACAATGTGGAAGAGGTAATCCTAGAGGTAAACTTCAACTGATTAGAATTCCTGTACGACAAATTTTATAAACATTTTCTTATTGTTGACTAGTGACTAAAGAACATATGAATTCCAAATAAAATAAAATGCAGCAAAATGAATGAACAGAAAAAATAAGTAGCATTAAATACCTGGGGGTATGTGAAATGTTGGGTGTTCAGGTACGAAACAATTATCTCTTAACTATAAATTTTGCAGACAACATTCAAGAGGAAGAGGATCTGAGCTATGTGGTAAGAATTGTATGAAGAATGCACTAAATCTGGCTCAAAAATAACTTTGAAAAGACAGTATCCAGCAATATCACATACTTAGAGGTAAACGAAATTCTGTAAATAAGGGGTAGGGGTGAATACAACTATTTGGAATTCATCATTTCAAAAAAGCAACCAGGAAGAAATAAATTAAAGCAGATTAGAGCATTCACTCGACAATTACACTCAGTTCTCTGGAATAGACATATACAGGGTGGTCCTTAAGTAATTGTACATAGAAGTATGGTAGATTCCTGACTTTCAAATATTACAATTTAAACCAACTTGCTTTAATAAAATGTGGCTAATAAGGAATATACAGGATGTTAAAGGTTAAATTTTCAAATTTATTTTTTGCAATAACTTCAACGTTTTTGTATATGTATACATAAAAATTTAGAAATAGACGTTTTTGGGCACGAAAAATCATAATCTGGTATCTACTTTGATGAAATTTGTAGAGGGCGCTACATAGGCCACATTTGTGGCATCAATGTGCCCCAAATTTTTTTGCTGTTTACGTTAGCGGTATTTTTGTAAAAGAATATTAAAGCCAGGTTATTTTAATAGAAAAAAAGTATACTTGTTATTAACCTTAAAACTTAAGGGTTCACGATATAATCGCATTATAGGGATCAGCTGCATGATTATTATTGAAAACATTTAGAAAACAAATTAAAAAAAGTAAGCTAAATAACATTATAACTTCAATTGTGTCACATTAAATGTTCGATATGTCCTCCATTCTCGTCTATGCATTTATCTACACGTTCTATAAAAGATCATCCCATATTAAACATCATTGGATCAAAAAAGCCCGCTGCTCTATTTATTTCTACCCAAAGTTGGTCGCTGGTATTTATGGGATCCTTATAAACCAATTGTTTCATTGCACCCCATACACCGAAATCGAGAGGATTCAAGTCTGGACTACGTACTGGCCAAGGAAAATGGCTACCACTACCAATCCAGCGTTCAGGAAATTTGTTATTTAAATATGTTTTGACTGCTCTCGTATAATGCGGCGGTGCACCATCTTGCATGAACCATATATTTTGTCTTATATTCAGTGGCAATTCTTCCTATGGATTAATGAACTCATTTTGCAAAAAATGTAAGTAGTGCTCACCATTCAAATTAAGAGGTAACTCGTATGGTCCTAAGAAATTGTTACCAATGATACCACACCATACGTTTATTTTGAATTAATATTGGAAATGGCTTACTTTTCTATCATGGGGATTTTCAATAGCACAAAGATGATTGTTCTTTAAATTAAAAATACCACGGCGGTTGAAGGTAGCTTCGTCGGTAAATAATATTCTGTCGACGAAGGTGTGTGATCAAGATTTTGCCTGTTTCGGATAGCACTTGCAAATTGGTATCTTAACGGTAGATCCGCTGCCAATAAATTTTGTACCGGAGTAAAATGGTATGAATGATACTTCTCGAGGTGTAGTCTTTTTAAAATAGAAGTTTTACTGATTTCTAAAGCAGCAGATAAACGCCGTGTACTAGCTTGAGGATAATCTTCAATGCAAACCATTATTTCGTCATATTTATCAGGCGTAATTTTTCTTGGTCGGCCTAAGTTATCACGCTTAGGACGAAACGAACCACTTTCGCCTAAATTCCTGAATAGATTTTTGAATGTTTGATGATTAGGTTGCTGCCTGTTTGGATATCTTCTCAAATATTCTCGTTTCGCAGCACGCCCATTAAAATTTTGCTGGCAGCAAATAGTAACCCTCTCATATCTGTATTAGAATAATTATTATGCTTCGGCATTTTCCGTTTTTTTAAATTAACCAATAAAATGTAAACTAAATATTACAAGACTGTCATAATATTGAAACAAATCGAATGCTTTCCTGTCAAAATCATTTGTGACGTCAGCCTACTACGTTAATAGTTTTCGAAATGAATAATTATGACTTTGGGAAGAAATAAATAGAGCAGCGGGTTTTTTTGACCCAATGATGTTGTTTAACCTTCATGGGACGGACATCAAAATTTTACGAAAAGGGCTAACTGGGGTCCGAGAAGACCCCATGCGTAAAATTGCAGAAATGCTGTATTTTTCTTTAAATTAAATATATAGAAAAGAAGTTTTATTACAGTTTTACTATTAACCATTTATTAGTCAAAAATCATCGCGAAAAAATACCCTAATCACTAATACTACTAGCTACATATCATTTTAATATTTTTAACAAACTATCTCCGATTTTAAATGTTCTAGGCACACAAAGTTATTACACCTAATACATATTTTTCTGGGTTTTCTGTCTTTTCCTCTTTGACACATATGGCAGCGCCCCCTGGTAATGTTTTGTTGTTCAACTCTATGTTCTGTTGCATCCAGTAGTTTGGGAAAAACGTCTGTCATATGCCGTTTTCTATTCGTCTGAATGTATTTATTATTATATTGCCGGAAAACGTTTTTCTTTATGAGTTCTTTTACTAGTCCCAAAATATACATTTTACGTTTATCCAAACTGTTTTTTCGCCAATCCGGGTTTTGCAGTAACCACAATTTATAAGCATTTATTCCTGCGATATCTATAAGATGCGAAAATATTGCCATTGGCCAGCGGTTTGACTTTCTCTGCACTGTATATTCTTTGGCCAACTTATCTGAAGTGTCGACAGCACCTTTTGTTTTGTTGTAATGAAGAATAATTTCTAGTTTATAGTGCTGTTCTTCTCCAGCTACTTTACTATCAGTATGCTCACTTGAAAGTAAGATGACAGCATGTTTTTGTTTTGGAACATAGGATACTAGCGTTCTTTGATTTCTAAAATCAAACATACTTGAAAACTCTTTCTTGTACGATGCCGGCAGAAGTTCCCTGGGAATGTTTTATTTTTTCGGAGGGTTCTACATAAAGTGATATTTTCTTTCCACAGCTTGTCAGCAAGTTCTAAACTTGTAAAAAAAATAATAGATACATAGGAATATAAAATTTGCCTATATTGCTTTTCAAATAACTTACCCAAATAAACTTGCATGTTTGCAATATAAGAAGTGGTGCAGTCCACAAGAGCCCATATTTTGATTCCATACTTATCAGATTTACTCTTCATATAGACTCGGAATGGTGCCTTACCCCTAAATGGTACAAGCTGCTCATCTACACATAGATGGTCGCCAGGATTAAGTGATTTTTTACAATTAGAAGTGAAAATATCGAATATATCTCTTATCGGAGCTAGCTTATCTACTAATTTTCGTTCTTGTCTTGTTTGAAAATTATCAAAGCGTAAAAATGAAGTAATTTGTTTGAATCTGTCTCTTGACATTGCAGCAGGAATTATAGGACGACAGTAAGAAATATCTTGACACCGGAGCATATCGATAGCCTCTTTCGATCTGTGAAGTGCGCCAAGAATAAGCAACAGTCCAATATAAGCTTCAATCTCTGTAGAATCAACAGGTACAAAAACATTAATTTTATTCGGATTTTCTATATTCAATTTATCATAATATGTTTGTGCCTTTCTGTTTGTTTCGGTTACTATTATGTTCAGAATATCCGGATAGGAAAAGAAGAAAAGCGTCTTTTATACTTGAGATATCAGAACTGTAATTTGTAAGGCCTAGAGCATGTCTCCGAATATTAGCTTTTGAACGTCTAACTTTTGTGTTTCCTGGAATTTTTGACCACTCAGTTCCATCTTTAGATTTATATACCGGAATGCCCTGGCTGTTACTAACTGTTGGTTCCTCTGGGTTCGTTTTCTCTATACTTTGATCAACAACTATTACATCATTTTCTTCCTCTACTTCTGTGACAAAGTCTTCATCTTCTAAGTCACTCGATGTGCCTCATTGATAACACTATCAAACTCTGGATCATCACTTTCAAGTATACGTAACATCTCATCATCGGTAAGCCCCTTGCGATTGTTTCTAAATCAAAACTGACTCATTTTCAAAACGATGTACCCTACTTGCAATATCACAAGAGACTAACCCAAATATTCAAGTCTAGAAATTATATCGCAGTGCGGGGAATCCCCCATTTGAACTGGTAATTTACATTTTACAATTATATGGGTAAATTCCCTGTGAGTAAACAAACGTTAAATGTATGGGATTCCCCAATTTTACTAACAGTTTCCGAGATTATTTTATCAGACGTAGAAGGCTGACCGGGGTCTGAAGAGACCCCTGTAATATAAAACTATTTTTTGTTTATACCAGCCAATAAAAACTACTAAATACATCATATTTTATCAAAATAATTCATAAACTGCAGCTAGATGAAAGATCAATGTTTAAAAATTTGCGTTTGTAAAGATACAGCAAAAACATACGTCATGGGGTACAAACGGACCCCGACCAGTCCTATGAAGGTTAATATGATCATGCAGCTCATTACTAAAATGCGATTATATCGTAAACCGTTAAGTTTCAAGGTTAATAACAAGTATACCTTTTTTCTATTAAAATAAGGTGGCTTTAATATTCTTTTACAAAAAAATCGCTAACTTAAACAGCAAGAAAATGTAGGGCACACTGATGCCACAAATATGGCCTATGATTTTGCGTGCCCAAAAACCTCTATTTCCAACTTTTCATGTATACATATCCAAAAACGTTAAAGTTATTGCAAAAAATAAATTTTAAAATTTAACATTTAACATCCTGTATATTCCTTATTAGCAACATTTTATTAGAGCAAGTTGGTTTAAATTGTAATATTTTAAAGTCAGGAATCTACCATACTTCTATGTACAATTACTTAAGAACCACCCTGTAGACATATAACAACAAACAAATAGTAAGAATATTGAGCACTGTAGTATGCAGCATCAAGTCCTTTGAGACAGAGAATTAGACAGTGACTAAGAAAAATAAAATAACAGCCACGGGAAAGGAATACTGAAGAAGCTAGCAAGTGACAAGGAGAGACCGGGTCAGAAATAGGTAAATAAAAAGAAGAATGCAAGTTCATAACGACTACAAAGAAGACAGAGCATGGTATGCACATGTTGAAAGAGTCCAGCAGGAAGACCCATAAGGTCGTTCCAAAATGATAAAAATGAGGCTATAGAGAAAAGAGGAATACAAAAAAGGGAAGATAGATGGAACCTGGACTAGGAATGTGTAACACGTTAAATTCATGAAATGCTTCATTTTATTTATTCTGAATTTTTATATACACATTTCGACCGACATCTCTCAGCTGGACCCTCAACTATCGTTTTAAATAAGTATATTTAGCAAATTGGACAAATCAAAATCCTCATAAGTGATAAAAAATTCTAGATGCCTTAAGATCCCAGTTATAAATGTTTCATACATTTTCACGTGAATGGAATATTGGAGAAAATTGCAGCAATTTGATCATTAGAAAGCCCAATTAAAGTTTCAATGAAATAGATGGAACTCAAAAATAATTGTACTTTATGGTCAATTCGAAATATGTGCTCAAGTGGGCAGCAGCTAAAGATTCTACAAGTAAATCTCTAAATGTAGAATAACTTCCACTAAGAACAATAAAATTAGATCCCAAAATAATTTTCCTAAATAATTCGAGAATAACATACTACTTGTATAAAAAATTATTGCAAGAATATACCTTCAATGCCCAATCGTATTTTTTTCAATCCTCGATCCTTTAAAACTTGTTTGGCCACATCCCTATTTTCTATGTATTTAAAAAATCTATACATGGCAGTACTATTCACGGTTTGGCTATATTCCTCTCCCATTTGCGGTGGGTATTCTTCATCCCAATCCACGGAATCATCATCCAACAATACAACGATGTGGCATTCTCTATCACCTCTTTGAGCAGAATTCACCATTAGAGGCAGAATCAATTCTTCTAGAAATACTTCAAATTGGCATCTAGCACCTTCGTTGGATAGTTCGTGTAAAAGACCACCTATAAATGAAATTAGGTTAAAAGATATGTCATTCAGTGAATTGAAAGAAATTTTGTATTTGATGCATTTTTATTATTAACTGATTTTACTAAAAGAAAATTTAAAATAATGCTAATGGAATCAACGATAAATGGAGTAACTAAAGTGTGTTGAAGCATTTTTATTATTAACTGATTTTACTAAAAGAAAATTTAAAATAATGCTAATGGAATCAACGATAAATGGAGTAACTAAAGTGTGTTGAAGATCCATAAAAATTATAGAGTTGAGAATTATTTGCTGATAGCGATACTTTTAATATAATAGATTTGAAATTATCTGAAATGTCTATGAAAAAGTTTTAACTGCATGGGGTTTTGATAATATTTTTCAATCGTATTTCTGAAATGTAATATTTTAAAATGATTTATATACCAATATAAGTTAAAAAAATGTTACACAGACTTTTCAAAATGCTTTATTTTTTTGTTTCGTTTAAGAACTCATTGCTCAATATTTTCATATAAGAGGCACATGAACTTATTATTTTATTATTCAAATGGGTGACTTCTAATTAAATAAAATTCCTAATTCAATCACGTGCCTTACAAGACTTTAACAGAAAATCAAATCTTTGAAACTTACTGAAATGAGTTAATAGCTCTCCATAGTTTAAACAGTCCTTACACAATCCAGCATGCTTAATCCAGTTAAAATCATAACAATATTTTGAAACAAACGAAGATATAGACTGTGCAAATATACATGCAAGGCTATATCTTTTTTAAAACTGGTAAGTTGTCATTAGGCTATTCATCTGAATTAAAAGAAGCCATTAATGTCAATGGTTTCACATGTGGTAAAACTACCTAATCATCTTCCGTAGCAGCAGCATATTTTATTCAATTGGTCTTCAGATATCTTTATAGTCTTTACTCACAATCTGTTTCAAGTTATGAACAAGTTCACTACTTAAATTTTCAGTTTGAATTTTATCGACGCCCAAACTAATTTGATCGTTTCAAATGCACAATAAGACGGATGCTTTAAAACAAGCATATTAGGATCTTGTTTACTAACATTGACAATAACATATTCTTTCTTGAAATTCATGTCCTTAATATTGTTTATCATCACTTTTTTGTTGCTTTTTGGGGAACAAATAAATTGTGTACCGTGAAGTTCAAAGTATCTGATTTTTTGATGTTGAATTGAGGGATATAATAACTGATTAAGGAATCATTTTGCATCTTGCTTGCAATATTACAATTCAATTTCCTCTAGAACATGATCATTGCAAACTACAATTTTTGGTATTTTGAATCACCCATAACATATCACGATTTTTCAATTAAGTTTCATCCAAATAAATTATATTAATGCTTCTCGATTTCCCTATATTATTTAATTTCATGCAAATACTCAACTCAAATGTAAAATCCAGCTTGATTACATTATTGTCATTCTCGGATTTCGAAGTGGTTTTAGTAACATCTATCAAATTCATAGAATCAGAGAAATGATTGAAAGTAATGAATTTGAACTTCCTCTCTGTGTGGTCTTTGCATATTATGAAAAATCGTTTGTATCTGTATCTTCACAAGCAGTTATCAATGCATTAAGGATTCCTAATATTGATTCAGGACATATTAAGCTTTATGGAAATATTTATAAAGAAGCATCAGCCAAATTAAAACTCCACACAACAAGTAATGCATTCAAAATTGAAAGGGTGTGCGACACAATTTCACCTAAACTGTTCAATGCAGTTCTCTAAGAAATATGTAAGAAACTAAATTATATAGAAAAAGGCATTCAAATTTATAGAAAATTCATAAATCATTTGATATTTGCAGATGGCATTGTGTTGCTTGCTTCATCATTTGAATAATTGCAAGAGATGCTTCAAGAATTAAATAAAGAAAGCAAGCTCGTTGGATTGAAAATTAACCTCAGTAAAACAAAAATTACGTCAGATTCGTATATTTCGTCAGAGAAGTTTTACTTACCTGGAGAGCATTCGGAAGAAATAGCCTCCAAATTTGTTTGAAAGGAATAGTTTTTAATCAGTGTATCACGCCTGCGTTAACTTATGCTTAAGAAACTGTGCAAAAACTTCAAGGAACCCAGAGAAGCATGGAGAGATGGATAGAAAATGAAATATATGGATTAGAGAGGAAACCAAAGTTACTGACGTCATTTGTAGAATGAAGTTAAAATGGAACTGGGCTGGGAAGCAATCACAGATGAACTACCAAAGTTCTATTTTGGATACAGAGATATCGAAAAGACTGAGGATGAGACCACCATGTCGCTGGAGAAATTGAATTTGAATTTTTTTTTATTAAGTACCAAAATACACATCCAAAAAATACATTTTCTATTGCCACGGAAGAAAATTCTTGTGTGTGGCTCAAAAGATAACAAAATTAATGACTTACATATGTAATATATAATGCTATACTATTATAAAACAAAACAAAAATTTTCTTGATATTTTAGAAATTTTCATAAATTTATGAATCTATGATTCTCCCCTAACGGCACCGGTCCAAAAAAGCAATGCAAGGTGAAAATAAGTTTTTTCCTGATTAATGAGAAAAGATGTTATTAATTTGGTCATAGTTAAGTTTAATCCATTCAACAGAATGTTTCTTAAAAACATTAACACGTTCTAAATTTCTAATATTAGTATCGATAAAATTTATAAATATATGAATGTAATTTAAAAAGTATCTCCCCCCCAATCTAGACTTTGTACTAAAAGAATAGGCATTATCGTTACTAAAATTTCTTGTGAAATAATTAGGAGGTAATGCATTAGTGACATTTTTTTTCATATACCAATTCATTAAAAGTGTCTTTACATATATCTGTCTAATATTTAAGAACGAACTAATTTGAAACAAATCTTTTGTAGGAAAATCAAATGGTTTTTTGTACATGATTTTAATTATTTTTCTATGAAGAATATCCAGCGGCTTTAGAGTAGTATCAAAGACTCCATCCCAACCGAGACAACCATACCCTAGAATAGACTTTACAAGTCCATAATAGATAATTTTTAAGGAATGTATATCTGTAATATTTGCTAATTTTTTAAAAACATATATTAAATATCTTAATTTTTTGCACATGTTATCAATTTGGTAAGACCAACTTAAAAAGGAATCTATTATTATCCCAAGATATTTAGCCTTATTTTGTAAAAGTAAAGTATTAGAGTTACACGTGCATGTAGAAGTATTCGTAGAAGATGCATAGCAGTCACAACTGAAATGTGTTGATATTGTCAAGTTTCTGATACCGAAATGGAGAAGAATTACTGAAAATAGGACAGAATGGAAAAATCTACGAGACGATTTCATTCTACGGTGGAGCGATAAAGCCTAATGATGATATATAGTATGGAAACCATATTATTTGTGTCCTTATTTTCGGAAATTAAAAAATATATTGGGACACAAACTTATAAATTTGATTCTGAGTTGTTCCAACATAATTATAAATGTAATTTAAGCAAGGTGGGTACTTTTTAACAAAAACTCTGTTTGTTTGTATTTTTTTAAAAGGTTTTTAATAGATGATTGTTATAGTTTATAATGAATATACAGTGAGATATAACACATTTATTCTGCTTTGATTATACGCATTCTTTTAAATTGGCTAAATACAGACTTATCAAATTTCAAAACTGATTATTTGGGAATATTTGTTAAATAAATTATATCTGATATCTCTTGATTTATAAATTTTGTTTGTCATTAATAGATAAAAATAATTAAACAAAAGCGCTAATTAATGTGGATTGTTATCTCAGTCGATGATGATTTTTTTTTACTTTTAGATAAAAAATAAGGAACTAAAAACTTATTTATGGCAAAAGTAACAATGAAATATTTAAATGAGGCCCATCGAATTGAGATTTTAATGATGATAATTGCAATTGCAGAAGTTCAAGTTGAATTGGCAAACTTATTGAATCAGTTGCCTAATATTTTATAAGATACTGTGCCTAAAATTCAATCACAATTCAGAGAATTGTTAGCGCTTTACGTTGAGGACTATGTGACAGTATATATTTTGTTAAGTGTCGAAGAGAATCTAATGTCAAATTGTCCGTCAAAATAATGTTCTAAGGTGTCTTGATGCATATGAATTGACTTTTGTGTTGGAGCTAACGATTCAGATTGTACAATGCATTTCAGTGAGAGAATGATGGGTAACCTTAACAGAGAAGTCTACCTTAAGACAAACTGTAAAATAAATTTTATACTCACGTAAATTTTGGCATCGAACAGTATTCGCATCGAACGGCACAAGTAAATAATCACAAGCTTCACGAAGTTCCTGTACAGACACAGAAGGTGGACATTTGATAAGTCCTCCTTTATAATATTCCAAAATTGCCCTAAAAACAGAAGCAGGTATTCCATCGGCAACTTCATACTCGCCCCTCTCGTTCGTATGCGTGAATTCCAAAGAGGAACTGAACATTCTTCCTAACATGGTATTCGGATGTGCTGTAAAGATCGCCGGGTCCACTACGAATCGAGTATTATCGACAACTAGAGTAACCCTATCTTCTGCGTTGGTTATACTGATGGTGTTCTGTTGAGGTGAACATTGATTTTTCGAATTGTTGGCTGGCTGTAGAACTGCTCTGGATCTGAAAAGAAGCAGATCAGAGTACTCTGGGTGATGTTTTCCATATTTTTCTTGTCTAGTGCGAGAATGTGATTGCTTAGGCGTAGCTAAGGAGTGGCATCGAGATTCCGAGAGGGACATGGAACGTTGAACAAGGCACGATTTTGGCTTCGACAGTGATCCATAACTACGCAAAGCAATATTTATGTGTTAGTTGCTTGCTGCTATTATTATATAAGGTAGCCAAACGAAAACGAAACATTGGGATAAGTGTAAATATTTTAGAAACATATGTATATAAAATAATAAGAAATTTCAATGATTTTTAAGATAACAGAATGAAATGTCAAATCATTTTTTGATGAAATTTCGATTCTAAATGAGTGTGATTGTGGATAAAACGTTGTATCGCATGCGCGTTTTAGATGTATTCTATTCATTTAAGAAAACTAAACGCCCCAGCGTGCTCTCGCGTTTAAACTAGTGTTAAATTACTTGCCTGAACGAACTGCCATCTAAAATACTTATACCTTTCCATGACATTGCAAAAACGTTTTTATAGTAGTTATTGTTGGTATTTCTTTCGTTTGGATGAACTTAGTGCTTGGTAAACATAAATAAAAGCTAGAATAGTTGCTACAAAATATTCTGCATTAGTTATCTGATGTGTGTAGGACCAGAAAACACACTTTTCATATTTCAGATTATGAAAACTAGTATAATTTTCTTGTTTTTTTTTACTTCTCCATTTTATTTTTTGAATAAAATGGATAATTAAGCATAATTATCGGCCTTCATAAATCCGATAAAAACAATCGTGAGAAGGCACCAAGGCAAACTGTTGACTATATTAAGAAATTTGCGACTCAAGGAACAATTTGCAACAATCATAGAGCAGACAGAAGAACAACTTGTAGTGGAGATTTACAAGATAGACCAGAAATTCCATTTCAATGTGGATCGGGTTAAACCTGTCAGTGTGTCTACATTCCAAAGGAGACTTCTTGACGCAAGTCTTAAGGGTAGATTGTTGCAACCACTTAATAGAAAAACGATATTAAATTAAGAAAGACAAGAATTGAACTGAAAAAAAATTTGGATCCATAGAGTTTCGATAGAGGAAGCATGTACTGTGGATTCAGTTAATCAAGGTGGAGGGTCTGTAATGATTTGCTGCTTTGGTGGCTCCACCATCGAGGATCTGATACACATAGAAAGGCTTTTAAGATAAAGAGCTTATAAAAATATATTAAAGAATAATGCAGTACCTTGGGTACCCATTTTCTTGGTTACATTCTGCAAGGCAGTGATCCAAAATAAAAATAAAAAGTATGCAAGAATTTTTTTAAAGTAAAAAAATAACAACATGTGTCGACAATGATGATATGGCCTTTGCAAATACCAGACTTGAAAAATAGATATACAAATGAAATTAACTGTCTCGACCCGTATTTCATGGAATCTACTCATATTATTGTTTTAAATGAAACTCACTGTTTCTAGCGAATTCCACAAAATAATGAAAAATGTTGAAAATTCTAAAAAATTGACAATTGTTTCGATAACTAAATATTATCGTCAGAATAGAAGTTACATTTCATTTTATGCCTACCTGATGTTTAGTAGTTATTTTTGGCTAGACCAAGAAGTGATCTAACTTGTGATTGACTTAATAATATATTAATAGAAAAAAGAAGAAGATGTGATATCACAAATATTGAAGCTTAGAAACTATTAGCCCTATGGTGATATCCTGGATATCATTTTTCCTTTAAGATCAGTATAACTGTGCAATGATATAGAAAACCAGGAAAACTATATCTGCTGATCTTTAGAATTATCACTTAAGAAGACAGTTTAATAGTGGAGACCTCCCTAGATTTATCTGTTCATTGACGACTTCATATTGTGGGTTTCTTAAATGTCTTCTAATTTCCAATTCTTCAAGGAAATCCAGTTCTTGTTTCTTATCACAAATATGTAGTACTTCTAGTTCTGTGTTAGGTGTTAATGAATGATTTGTGCTCGTAAGTGTTCACTGTATTGGATTTCAAAATTCCTAATGGTCTGATCCAAATAGACAGCATTACATTCTGGACATTTGAGTTTATATATACCTGATTACTTTAATGGTGGTATTTTTGTCCAGAATGTAATGCTGTCTATTTGGATCAGACCATTAGAAATTTTGAAATCCGATACAGTGAACACTTACGAGCATACAGATTAAAACAACCAGATAAATCCCACTACGCAAAACATCTACTTGACACCAATCATTCATTAACACCTAACACAGAACTAGAAGTACTACATATTTGTAATAAGAAACAAGAACTGGATTTCCTTGAAGAATTGGAAATTAGAAGACATTTAAGAAACCCACAATATGAAGTCAATGAACAGATAAATCTAGGGAGTTCTCCACTATTAAACTTTCTTCTTAAGTGATAATTGTAAAGATCAGCAGATATAGTTTTCCTGCTTTTCTATATCATTGCACAGTTATACTGATCTTAATTGGAAAAATGATATTCAGGATATCACCATAGGGCTCTGGATGGTTTCTTGCGAGGTGGACTGCCAGCTTTCCTGCCACCTTTTTGGGGTTCTTCCTGGTAGGCGATTTCCGTGTGGCTTGCTTTCCATCATTATTCTCGGTAATCTGTTTTCGTCCATTCTTCGTACGTGCGCGTACCATTCTCTTCGCCTCTGTCTGCCCCATCTGACTATGTCTACTATGCTGCATTGAGCTCGTATGTCAGTGTTTCTTATCCTGTCCCGTCTGGTCTTCCCTAGGGTAGTTCGTAGAATTTTCATTTCGGCCGAGCGCAGCATACTTTTTGTTTTATTTGTGTCTTCTCGTACTTCTATTCCGTAAGTCATAATAGGTCTGATGCAAGTCTTATAGATCTTCATCTTGCTATCTGTTCCCATGTGCTGGTTTGACCATATCACATCTCTAAGACATCCTGACAGAGCTGCTGCTTTAGTTATGAGACTTCTTACTTCTTTCGCCGGATCGTGGTAGCTGCAGATGTCCATGCCTAGATATTTAAAGACATTGAGTTGTTCGATTGGCTTATCCTCTACAACCGCTTTACACCTGACAGGTTCTCTGGAGAATGTCATAGCTTTGGTTTTTGATGTTGAAATTGCCATGTTGAGTTGTTGGCTGACTTGATAGAATTTAAACAGCTGTCTCTGAAGATCGTTCTCCGTTTCTGCTATAATAGCTGCGTCGTCTGCATAGCAGATCATAGATATTTTTGAGTGGCCCATTCTGTACCCCAAATCTAAGGATGTGACTTGTTGTATTATTTCATCCATCAGGAGGTTGAAAAGGAAAGGGCTCAGGCTGTCACCCTGCCTAATTCCGCCTGGTGTTTTTATGTTGGATGTAGTTTGTTCTCCTGACTTGATCTTTGTCACATTTCCAGTGTTTAAGTTTTTAATTAGTTTGGTGATTTGGGACGGGGACTGTCTTTTTGTTAGAATTTGTAGGACGTCTGTCAAGCGAACTTTGTCGAATGCCTTTGTTAAGTCTATGAAGCAGATGTAAGCAGGCTTGTTAAACTCTATTGATTTCTCCTTTAGTTGTTTCATTATGAAGAGAGCGTCCGTTGTTGACCTGTTTGTTCGAAAACCAAGCTGTTCCTCTCTATTCTTGATACGTGATTCCAATTTGTCTTTTAGGATGCTAGTGAGCAGTTTCATGGACGTACTTAGCAGGGTTATGCCCCTGTAGTTTTCAGGTGCTGTCTTTTGCCCCTTTTTGAAGATGGGAATAGTGATGCTGCTGCGCCAATCTTCGGGGATCTGTGATGTATTTAAAATTTTATTGAAAATAGTTAGCAACTTCTCGATGAGTTTCTTTCCCCCATATTTTAGCAATTCATTCGGGATGTTGTCTGTACCCGCGGCTTTCCTGTTTTTCAGCTTTTGTATTCTTTTTCTCAGCTCTTCCTCTGTTATCAAAACATCATCGGGTGTTTCGTCTTCATTCACCCATGTATCAGTTGTTTCTTCATCTTGGTACAGCTCTGTAAAATATTTTTCCCAGATGTCAGGTGATATGTTTTTAGTTTGAACGTATTCATTTACTGGTTTTTTTCTGTTTTTCAGCATCTTCCAAACCTTTCTTTGGGCTCCATAAAGGTCGTGTTCCATTTCACTGGTGAATCGTCTCCAGTGTTCCCTTTTTATGGCTCTGATAGCTGCATTGGCTTTGTTTCTGTTTTCAACGTATCTCGTTCGATTGGTTTCTGTTGGTGAACTTAAATACAATAGGTAGCTTTTACGTTTCATATCTGCCAGTTCCTTCATTTCCTAAGCTTCAATATTTGTAATATCACAGCTTCTTCTTTTTTCTATTAACATATTTCAAGTCAATCACAAGTTAGGTCACTTCTTGGTCTAGCCAAAAACAAATACTAATCATCAGGTAGGCATCAAATGAAATGTAACTTCTGACGATGACATTTAGTTATCAAAACAATTGTCAATTTTTTAGAATTTCCAACATTTCTCATTATATTGTGGAATTAGCTAGAAACAGTGAGTTTCATTTAAAACACTAGATATACAAATGTTCTCCTGCACCTTAAGAAGACTTGTGCAGAAAATTGCAAGACGAGTTGAAGGCGATAATCAATACAAAATTGGAAAAATTAGATACTAGTTTGTCGAAGCTTTGAGAAATTGTCGTTAAAAACATATGTGAATAAATAATTGAGACCTAAATTTGAAAATACTATTGTTATTAAATGAAAAACTGCTGATATACAATTTGAATTACTATGGAGTCGTTTTATTTATTGAAACTTTTATAAAATGATGTCTTTTCTGGTTGGCCAAATACTTTAAGCGGTAGTCTACATACTGCCCGCCTTTTATTGCAGCAAAAATTATGTAATAGCGAAAAATTTAATCTAGCAATTTTTGTACTAAATTAGAATCCTTTAATAAATAGTACGAAAAAATTAGTACTACATAGCAGTCTGTTAGACACAAACAAATTTTAATTCATCTCGAAAACGATGAAAGTTGTATCTTATAAAGATTTGTCTCAAATTCAATGTAGATTTTGACAATTAAGCAGAATTCTATTTTGAATTTTGAAAATATTTTTGTTTGTAAAACAAAATATTTCTGTAAATTACAACAGTATTCTTCAACTTCTACACAAGATAGAGAGACACACTTATCTTATATTTAAATCCAATTGTAAAGATAAAATTCAGAATGCTTCAAACGACAAGTCATTCAATTCTAGATGCAATTAAAATATTATGGGACGATTCATGGAGAATAAAAATGCTGAAGTCAAATATAATGGAAAAAGTGTCTATTCATTAAAGAATTCAATAGATTACTGCGCTTTCCTAAAATAATGATGCATATTCTCTATTTCGTTTTCGGTTGGCCACCATCTGGATTGATAATACTATAATAAAACTTATTAAATATACCTCGAATATTGTGACATATAGTAAGGATGTATACCAAATAATATACCCAAGAACAGTTATCCTTTGAATTTTCACCCGCCAAGAATAGGTGCCATGAAATCACTCAACAGAAACAGATGGTTTGTTCATTAATCTTATATCTTTAAATGAGCAATTCTTGTATATATACAGGGTGTCCCGGGACTAATGGGAAAAAAGTCAGGAGAGTATAATATGAGCCAAAATAATGTTAGTACTTCATATAAACTTTTACTATGCAGGCCCTCGTTTTCGAGTTATAGGCCTCCAAAGATTTAATTTTGAATTTGGTTTTTATTTTTATTTTTTGTACTAGTTATTTGATCTTTATAAAATTTACGGCGAAGCTATAATGTAAGTGTATGTTTATTTTGGTAAGATAAACAGATTTACAGTAGTGCATTGAAGCCAGGGACGGACTACTCGCAATGGTTAGTGATGCAAAAATTTTGCAGGTATGGCACACCCTGTATGAAATTATCGAAATTCACTTCCCCACACATTAAGCTAACGAAAAGATACTCTTGTTGGAATTCTATAAAATAAGCCGTTTGGCTAATATTTACAGTTTTATTAATGCACTACGTACAAATCTACCTAACTAACTTATTAATATGATGTCCAGAATTTACTTGCTTTTAATCAAAATAACGAACACAACATTATTAAACCATTAAGAAAACCTCAAAAAACACAAGTTATAAAACATTAGATTAAAACTAATTCCTAAACAACAACCAAAACTAACGTTATTCTAATAAATGTTCAATATGAGCTCCTCCCACTTCCACGCACATTCTAAGTCTACGAAGGTTGTTTCTTTGCACTTGAAAGAGCAATCCCACACTATTTCTAATAACATTGCAGTGTAACACAATTCTGTCTATTAAATCTTGTCTTGTTTGCACAGGTGTTGCGTATACCTTACTTTTGAGATAACCGTAGAGAAAGAAATCCATAGGATTAACGTCTCCTGATCGCGGTGGCCATTGAAAAGGGCCTCCACGACCAATCCATCTATTAGGAAGCCTTGTGTGTAAATGCTGTCGTACATCTAAACTGAAATGAGGAGGGGCCCCATCATGCATGAACCATAAATTCCTACGAGTTTGTAGTAGCACATCATCAAACAGGTTCCATAACTCATTTTGCAAAAAACTCCAAATATCTCTGACCGGTCAAAGTACCGTCAATAAAGTATGGCTGTATCAAATTATTGCCAACTATTCCTGCCAAACATTAACCATGAATCTATGCTGGATCCTAGTTTGGATAATGCCATGTGGATTCACATCATCCCATAAATGCATATTATGAGAATTTATGATTCCATCTCTGCTGAAACCCGGTTCGTTTGTAAAGAGAGCGTTACTAATAAATGTGTTGTCTGCTTGTTGTTGTCGCAGAAACCACTGGCTATACTCAAGTCGAGCAGGATAATCAGCCACTGTCATACGGTGTACTTTTTTCATGTGAAAAGGATATAACAGCTGTTCTTTTAGGACGCGATGAACAACTGATTTCGAGACGTTATGTTCTCTTGATAATTTTCTAAAACTCGATGGTTCATTATCAACTGCATTTAACAAGTCTTGTTCAACTGCCACAGTACGTATGCTTCGTACTGGACCTTCTCCAGCTTTTTCTGGCGAAAATCTTCCTAAAATTTAAAATTTTGTTTTGAATACATGGAAAATTACATTTACTTATTCATACCTGTTTCTCGTAACCTGAGATCAATACGTCCAAACATTCGTCTGTCTGGCAATGCTCTGTTTGCAAAATGTTCTTCATAAAGCCTTTTGGCCTCTAAACAGTTTCGAGAAGCCAGTCCATGCATTAGATGTTTATCTGCGTACTCAATAAAAGCGAATTCTGCTATTGTAACTGTTAAATTAAGGACTTATGAATTATTGACAAGTACTGACTACGAACTATTCTACACAACGTTTGACAACTAATCCTATGGTAACTTGATAAACGGTAAAAACACTTATAAAAAGTTTTTACCAACTTTCCAATTAATAAGTCGCTAATGTTTTTCATCTTCTGCTATCGTTAAATTATTTTTTTGTAGTACTCTAGCTAAATATTGGACATATATTAAAAGTTAGTTTTACCTCGTTGTGTACTTATAAAAATGGTGAATGCGTAAACTGGTACGTAGTGCATTAATAAAACTGTAAATATTAGCCAAACGGCTTATTTTATCGAATTCCAACAAGAGTACCTTTTCGTTAGCTTAATGTGTGGGGAAGTGAATTTCGATAATTTCATACAGGGTGTGCCGTACCTGCAAAATTTTTGGATCACTAACCATAGCGAGTAGTCCGTCCCTGGCTTCAATGCACTGCTGTAAATATGTTTACCTTACCAAAATAAACATACACATACATTATAGCTTTGCCGTAAATTTTATAAAGATCAAATAAATAGTACAAAAAATACAAATAAAAACCAAATTCAAAATTAAAACTTTGGAGGCCTATAACTCGAAAACGAGGGCCTACATAGTAAAAGTTTATATGAAGTACTAACATTATTTTAGCTCAGATTATACGCTCCTGACTTTTTTCCCATTAGTCTCGGGACACCCTGTATATATATAATTGAAATCTCGGAATCGGCTCCAACGATTTTCATAAAATTTAGTATATAGGGGGTTTCGGGGGCGATAAATCGATCCAGCTAGGAATCATTTTTAGAAAATTTCATTTTATTCGTGTTTTATCGATAATCAACTTAAACATAAACTTGGAAGAAAAATAACAAAAAGGAGGCGTTTAAGTAGTCTCAACTGAAAAATATGACTCTTCCTGACATCTATTGGCGAATAATAATACTATTTTTTGTGAGCAACTAATTGCTTTAACGACACGACAGCAGATGGCGTTGTTAAGTAACACGAAGTCAATGAGTGTTTGCTTTGAGGTTAGACTAAAATCAATTGTTTATTTATGTTATTTGTGTCTTCTTAATGCACGTGTTCACTTAAAAATGCCTAAACGATCTTGGAAAAAAAACGCTTATAAACAATCTAACTTCACGAAGCCGCAACTCGTCTCAAGAACACCTAGAAGAGCATCGTCATCAAACTGATCAGGATTCTCAAACTTCTCACAGTGTAGACTCATTAAATACGGAACATAATCACGCCTTAGGACCATTTGAAATTTTGTGTATCCATTGTGGTGCATTGCATTTCGCTGAGGAACGCGTTTCTTATCTTTTGGTGACTGTTGTTTGCATGGAAGAATTGTAATGGAGCAACCAATATTTTCAAATTAATTAGTACGTCTCTTTTTAAACCGTCACCCATATTCGGAAGAATTTCATAAAAAAATAAGAAAGATAAACGCATCTTTTGCTCTAGCATCCTTCAATGTAGAAGATGATAGAACAATAAATAGCCATGGAATTTATAGTTTTATTGTTTGCGGACTAGTATATCAAAAAAATGAATATGGCAGCACATCCGACCCAAAATGATGTTGGTGTCTTTGAACGGCCACAGTATGGACAACTATACTTTTTAGACCCTGATGAAGCCGTGAATGAAAGAGTTAACCATCCACTCAATTCAGGAATTACTACCTCAATGATGAAGTTATTGGAGTTCATCGTTCGAGCGCAAAATCGTTATGCACAGGGATATATAATGATGCGAGAAGTAGAGGATGAAATGAATCGGTTAACGAGCAAAGCTCGGTCATCCAGGTACTAAAGAATTAAGAGACTATTATTCTCAGTATGACAGTGAAGAAACAAATATTTGAGTTGCAGTTTGTATAGCTTTATTTTTAATGACCTTTATGGACATATTGTATTTAGAATGTATTCAAAAGTAGGTTGGCTCATTGTATAGTATCCTTAGCAGCAATAGTATAGCATAATTTTAATAGTTGTTGGAATTCATCTAAAAACAGATGTAATCAAATAATTATGATATTACCCTGTATAATACGCTAAATATCTTTTTAATGATAATTTTTTGTCCAAAATAAAATAAAAAGTCAGCCTTTTCGGTACTATTTCTTCAGTACAGTAAAATATAGGTTTTTCGACAATAAATTAGTTTCTCTAGTGCCTGTACATTTGAAATGAATCCACACCAAACACAAAATCGAAACTTGACAGAGCAAGGATACTGAGCGGTGAAGGGAGAAATCAGAGTAACATTTCCCGGCAACTCAACGTGAATCAGTCTACTATTAGTAGGGCTTTAAATCGATTGAGGGAAACAGGGCAGCATACAAGAAGACCAGTCCTAGGACGTCCAAGGGTTACCACCCCCGTACATGACCATTTACTTCGATTAGTAACACTT
Organism: Galeruca laticollis; assembly: GCA_963921935.1. Taxonomy (NCBI): domain Eukaryota; kingdom Metazoa; phylum Arthropoda; class Insecta; order Coleoptera; family Chrysomelidae; genus Galeruca; species Galeruca laticollis. Next base: position 145,913,782 of record OY998181.1, read on the forward strand.
AGAGCAAGGAGTGTAACCTCACCATAATTTCAAAATAGGTTTGCTCGAGATCATGTAAATTGGGCAGAAGACGATTGGGCCAGAATTTTCTTCTCTGATGAATCCAGGTTTTCTTTCGTCAATAATGATCGACAAGTAAGAATATATAGAAGCGAAAGAAGGCAATATGCCCAGTGTAACATTCTTGATAGAGTGAACTATGGAGGCGGATCTGTAATGGTGTGGTGAGGAATTTCTTTGGGTGCACGTACAAAGTTGGTACTTTTTCAAAATATAGCTCTCACTGCTTGAAGGAATAGAGCGAGTTTTGTCATATGTCCCTTTTAGTGGAGAAAATTTTCGGTTTATGCACGGCCCCACATTGGTATGGCCAGCTAGAAGCCCTGATCTCCACCCCATTGAGCACATAGGAGAATATGGGCAGAAGAATTTCAACCCGTCAAAAACCTTCTGAATAACCTGGATGAACCTGAAGGGTAGCGGGAAGATACTCAGTTATGATCCCGATAATTGATAGATCTACTTCAGGGACGAGACCCTGCCCACTCGATCCTTGGTTTATCCACCAAGATCACACGGGGGAAACTATTTTCCTGTCCTAATTAATAATTTCCCTAACATATGTCTAACCCTGGCATAGGGAAGGAGCTACGTCAATACCGGATTGAGGCCATTGAAGATCGACTTCCCTAATGACCTGATACCGGATATTTACAGGCGACAATCACGTATAGATTTAACCGGCTGTAAAACAACGATCGAGCAGGCAAACGGAAAACCACTTGATTACCTATTCAAGAGAACGTTATGGAAATTCGAGAAAATAAAATTAATAGTGTGCTAGAGGATCCGGCAAGTAACCCGCGCCACGTCAAGTCCGGGTAAACGAGTATAAAATGAGAGTTCGGGCAGATGAATGTGTAGTAATATGGAACATCCGAGGATTATTGGATCCTGGCAAATTATATATATTGGAGCGAGAACATATCAGGGAAAAAGTAGACATATGCGGAGTATATGAGACTCACTGGGAAGGCCGGGGACACTGTGAGTCTAACCACTACGAAATCTTTATGTCAGGAGCAAACAGAAGTAGCAATACTGGTTCAAAATACGTATAGGAATATCATTCAATAAATAATCGCTTTAGAAGCACAACCAACTAAGATCCACATACTACCAATATATAAGACAACATGCGATGGAACAGATGAAAAAGTAGAAGAAATATACCAATGAATGAATGAAAATATCTCCAGTTCCAGTGGAATGCAAAAATTGGAGAAACAAATTCAGAAGAGTATTTGAAAGGAACAGTGGGCAAGTATGGAATAGGCAAACGAAATGAAGGAGGTGAAAGGTTACTCCAGTTAGTAATTGATGATGAACATCACCCTCGAAGATTATCAACCTGGACTTCACCGGGGGGACGATATAAAAATCAAATAGATTACATCCTTGTCAACAAACGATGGAAGAGTTCAGTAATGAACACAAAGAAGAAACCATCGGACGATAGCGGGTGAGACCATAAACTGTTAAAAGCCCAATTTTGCATTAAATTACATAACAAAATAAATACAGATAGAAGAATAAAATGTATTCCTAAAGAGCCTGAGAAATTCAGAGAAGCATTATCACAAAGCAATACACCACAAATTACTGGGGATCCTAATAAAACATGGGAAAAATTAATAAATGGATTGTAGACGCAATAAAGACTACAACCCAAAAGAAAAAAAAAACAGATAAACAAAAACATTGGATGACTGACGAGACACTGAACTTGGTAGAAGAACAGAGAAAGCTTAAAACCAACGTATCAAATCAACAGAGACTGAACAACAGATAGATAGCTAACGTAAACAAACGAATAAAATCCTTGAGCAGAAGAGACAAAAATAATCAGATAAAAGAAATCTGTAATGAGCTGGACGATCACGCTGACCGTCAAGAATCCAGAGAGCTTTTCGACAAGGTGAAGTACTTAACAAAGGAATTCAAATCACATACGCAGATTATTAAGGATAACCGGGGGAAAACTATCACCAGCCTTGAGGGCATAGTGCCGATATGGAAACAATATTGTGAAATGTTGTTTTATAGTAGTATATATTTAAGCAGATGTAGAAAGAATTAGTGAGGGAAAAGAACCACATATCCTGAAATGCGAAGTAGAAACTGCAATAAAGAAATTAAAAACTAGAAAATCTCAAGGTGATGACAGAATAACAGCGGAAACACTGAAAGAAATGGGAATTGAAATCATGTCCAAAATATGTAATGAAACTTCTAACTCAGGAAAATGGCCATATGACTGGTGCAAGCTTACTTTTATCGCTATTTACAAAAAAGGATCACCAACCGACTGTAACAACTACCGTACAATAGCTCTAATTTCCCACGCAAGCAAAGTTCTCGTTACCATCATTAACGAAAGATTAAAATCAATTCTCTTACCACAGATCCCTCAAGAACAAAGCGGGCACGTGAGAGCATATCCTTAACATTAGACAGATAATAAAAAATCTAAAGAATTCAAAATAGAAACTTATTTATGCTTCGTGAACTACTCCAAGGCTTTCGACAACGTTAAGTCGCAAAAAAATGTGGCGCATACTGAAAGGAATGGGTACTCCTGATCATCTAATACACATACTAAAACAAGTATACACCAACAGCACAGCAAAGGTAAAAGTCAAATAAAATTAAATATGTTGTTATTGGCTGAATTACTACAGTCTATGTCAGAAAAAAATATTTTTTTAGATCACGAAATGGCCCCAACAACAATCTTAGCTGCTTACAATTTTTTTAAATACATAGAAGTATGATAACCCACATTAATATCCACCAACAACAGTATATATCTAGATTGTACTTCCAACTTTGAGTGTGAGAGCTTTTTTAAATTTAAAATTTTTATGTACCGGGTGTCCCAATAAGAATGGCTCTTGGCCATATCTCGGGAACCGTTTATAGTACAGCTTCGGGAAAAAAAATTTATAACAAAAGTGACCTCGAGAAAAACCTGTAAATTATTTACAGAGTTGTAGGTCCACCGCCAGAGGGCGTAATTAAATACCAAAAATTATAAAATGAACAATTTACAAATTTTGCCTAATTAAGATGCATTTAAACTATGATTATCGTATTCTTCAAGAAATTCAGCGTATATTTGATTTTACAAGTTTTAGTCTATATCTTCAAATAAGGGGGGGGGGGGGTAGCGGGAACTTTATTATGAAAACACGCCTGTAATTCCAGTTCAACTTAACCTATCTATACAAACCTAGTCTTTTTGAAGATAGCTCCTTCCTACCAATGTAAGAGTTATAATTTCGAAACAATCTATTTAATTAAGGAATATAAAATTAGACCAAATTAGCAAAAGAATAGCGAAAACCGCATGTCGATATCTTTTTTGTATTAAGAGATATCCTAAGAAATGTGTAAATTTTAAGCATTTTCCTTTAAACATAAATTACTCCGGTTTGACTGAACGGATTTTAACATTTTTTGACTCCTCAAAACTGTCTTTCATTGTTCTATTAATAATAGTTCCAACTATTTATGTCAATATCACTTATGCTGTCACCGGGAAACTGCGTTATGGAAGTTAAAATGGAAATATAACTTAAGGTACCTCGCTAGTGACGACCTAAATGTTCAAATTGTCGCCCATCATTTCCGATACAAGCGTTTATTCTTTGAAGAGTAGATTGAACAGCAGTCTCAATTTCTGCTCTCGAAATACTCTAAGACGGTTAAGTCTGGTGACCTGGCTGGCCAAAAAAATAGGCCTCCACGTCTTATCGACCTATCAGGGTAAGCATTATCTAAAAATTCTCTAAGTTGTCTGGAGAAATGCGCCGGACACCCATCCTGCTGAAACAACATAGACCTACGAGTTGCTAGTGATATATCTTCTAGAAGAAGTGGTAATTCATCCCTTATAAAATTTAGGTAGCGTTCCCCGTTAATTGCGTTGTCAAAAATAAAACGTCCAATTATCTGACCATCTACAATACCACACCATACATTCACCGACCATCGCCCCTGATACTGAACTTCTTCCATCCAGCGTGGATTATTATGTGACCAATAGTGCATATTATACCGGTTAACCGTACCATCACTACTAAATGTAGCTTCGTCTGACCACAAAATACGTGACAGTAATTGAGGGTCGTCATATACCATATGTAGTAACCAGTTGCAATAATCCAACCTTCTGTCGTAATCACGATCAACCGATTGCTGATGCAGTACTATATGATATGGATGAAATCTAAAAGAAATATAACGGCCTATTAAATATCTTTCCGGAATGATAAATAAATTATTATGTTAACATGTAACCATGCTCACAAATAATATTATGCGGGTATATTTTGTTTAAGAAACATATCTTTTTACATCATAATTTACTTGTGCCCTGTCAAAATACGTTGAACGGTGGTTCTGCTTATTCCCAAGTCTCTACTTATTGCTCTAATACTTAAATGCGGATTATATTGCACAAATACCAAAACATTTATTGTGTTTTCCTCTGAACGACCTCTGCCGAGTCTTCTAAATACAGGAAGATTTACATTTCCAGTCGTTCTTAAGCGGTGTATGAGTCGACGAAAAACTCTGCTACCGGGATGACGTCTTTGGGGATATTGTATGGCATATAACCTAGCCGCAACAGTTGCATTTCTCATACATTCAAAGTAAATGCCTATCATATCAAATGTTTCTTCATTTGTAAGAATCATCTTAGATATAACTTTTCAGTAAATTTTATATCGAATTTAATGCACACAAATCGCAATGACACGTAAATGAACAAATTACTAGGTTTATTAATTTGACACAAGACATATCTTTATGTTTTGTTTTTTTCATGACCCACTACTTGTTTTTATATATTTCCATTTAACTTCCATAACGCAGTTTCCCGGTGACAGCATAAGTAATATTGACATAATAATTGGAACTATTATTAATAGAACAAGGAAAGACAATTTTGAGGAGTCAAAAAATGTTAAAATCCGTTCAGTCTAACCGGAGTAATTTATGTTTAAACAAAAACGCTTAAAATTTACACATTTCTTAGGATATCTCGTAATGCGAAAAAGATATCGACATGCGGTTTTCGCTATTCTGTTGCTAATTTGGTCTACTTTTATATTCCCAAATTAAAACTGCATGTTTCCATTCAACATTTTTCAAGGATAGCTAGATTTAAAAAAAATAGCGCCCTCTAGTGTATACGTTACTCATTACGTTGTTTCGAAATTATAACTCTTACATTGGTAGAAAGGAGCTCTCTTCAAAAAGACTAAGTTTGCATAGATAGGTTAAGTTGAACCGGAATTACAGGCGGTTTTTCATAATAAAGTTCCCGCTTCCCTCCACCTCTTATTTGAAGATATAGACTAAAACTTGTAAAATCAAATATACGCTGAATTTCTTGAAGAATACGATAATCATAGTTTAAATGTATCTTAATTAGGCAAAATTTGAAAATTATTCATTTTATAATTTTTGGTATGTAATTACGCCCTCTGACGGTGGACCTACAACTCTGTAAATAATTTCCAGGTTTTTCTCAAGGTCACTTTTGTTATAAATTTTTTTTTCCCGAAGCTGTACTATAAACGGTTCCCGAGATATGGCCGAGAGCGATTCTTATTGGGACACCCGGTATATTAGGGTTTCCTAAATAAAGATTCTTATTATTATTAATTTACAGAAAATGTAGTGGCTACATAGCTGGATTTGTCAAACGATTGATTATGAAAAGACTATCTTGTGATGTTTGTTGTGAGGTACTTGGATCATCAGGGTATGAAGGTGACACATCTTTCTAATTAATTTAAACCAAATCTGGAGGCGGAATATTATATCCTTCTCAATGTGGAAAAAACATGTGTAATAAACAAATATTCAAAACTAATACTGAATAAAAATACTGTTAATAAAATGTAAGTAAAGAGAATATGAACATATAACGATGTAACTTATTTGGCTAAAGTGTCTCAAACATTGTATTAAATATCCAGTAGATAGCAAGCACCACTGCTCTCAAACTTAATTATTCAAAGCTATTCTGAAATCCATCAACCAAATAAATGTTTACTTCACATACTAAACAGTACCTTACGAAGTTACTTCTGATTTTTCAAAATGTTTAATAGTTGTATTTTAGAATACCACAGGTTGGGTAGACTCGAAATTACCTTAATGTGGTGCTAGAAGCGATAATTAAACTTTTGAACTACAAAATCTAATATATACTCTAAACATCTATGGTTTATTTTCTTGAAAAAGCGGTTGATTTAACCATGCTACTACGCTTCGTTTTAAATTACTATATAAAAAACTGTCAGTTTTTTTAAAAACAAACAGAAAATTAAGAAATAATTTAATCAACAGCAGTTTCAATGTTTTGACTTATTCAGTGTGAGCAGCTTAGTAATTTTTGGTAAATTAAATGTAGCCTACATAAATAGTCACGCGATGGCGACTTGCATGCCACAGTCATTTTAGTAAAACATTTCCATAAGGGCTAAGGGCTGGCAATCCATTTTGTTTTCCTATATCCGTGGGTATGCCCCATAAGAAATAGAATAGCAAAGATTATTATATACAAATAGTCCGCTTTTGTTTCACGCATTCATTACACCGTTTTAAGCAATCATGGATTGCGTTTTTATAGTATTTATGAATGAAATGTTTTGTCTATATGTGTTTAATAGAATAAGGGAACAATACAAAAAAATATTCATTATATTTTCAGAAAAAAGGAAGATCTGTTGAGAACAATGTAAATATAACTACTCACAAACCAAAATTTATAAAAATCCGAAATAAATATTTAAGGCTCACTCTATATTTTAAAGGAAAGTTGAAACAATAATTATAGTCAATTTAATACTTACTCATTTCGGTTAAAATGTTTAAAAACCATCGTTAAAAAAGAACAACGTGTCTGTTAATAGGATTCCGTTCTATTGAACTTTATTCAGCAAATGTAAACAAAACAAAAGTAATAACATATTTTTTTTTGAAAAACTATTATTGAACACATAAATATTATTTGTTTTATAAATATCTTTACTGTACACTGTAGTTTGGAGGAAACAAGATAAACTAAATAGTAATCTATTTCGTTGTTCCACAAAGAAAAACTTTTAATCATTTGTGTATATTTACGTGACGTACTTATCAGTGCAAGGCAATTAACTGGTTTTCTTTGAAATTTTAAAATGCTATTTACTTCTCCAATTTCTTTCAGATCAGCACGATTAACTTCGATTTAACAAGTAGTTCGCTTTTTTAACTTATTTCGTCCGAAAATTCAAGGGTAAAATTACAATGCAAGCATTTTGTTTTTGACGACACACAAATTTAAAATATTGAAACAAAAAATAGAAAATCGATTAAGTGAAATACGTATTATACACTGCGCGTCAAAATGAAGGCATACTTTTAAAAATCATGGTATATCGAATAATTTTAATGTTTCAATTTTTGTGATAAGGTATAATTATTACTTCCAGTATATTGTAAAGATTTATAAGTGGAACTGCAAATATGCTGATAGTTTTCAGTCCAGGATGTAGAGGGGGTGGGGGCAAACCGGGTTACTTGTCCTGAACTGGACAGCGATTTAAAGGGACGCCAATATTCATATGTTTGAAAAAAAATGGGTGCATTCTTGGGAAACTTGAACATTTCAATTATTTAACTATAGGGGAGGGTGGTCCACAGTGAGACATGTTCCACAGTAAGACAGTACAATTTCTGAGGCTCAGGCAATCCCGTGTTTTACGTCGTCCCATGCGCAAGTTTGTTTATGCAAAATGCAAAATTTTACCACAAATGTCATTTTTCGAAAAGCCGTTTTAATTTTGTTTTTTTTTGCGTGCTTTTAGTTATAATTTTAAGATTGGTGACAGGTAAAGTTTAGCTATTTGTGTATTAACTGTCTCGAGCCTTACTTCGTGGAATCTACTCATATTTTATAATTAAAAAATATATCACTTTATAGAATCTAACGATCTAGTTTTGTGTTAGGTGTCAATGAATGATTGGTGTCAAGTAGATGTTTTGCGTAGTGGGATTTATCTGGTTGTTTTAACCTGTATGCTCGTAAGTGTTAAAACAACCAGATAAATCCCACTACGCAAAACATCTACTTGACACCAATCATTCATTGACACCTAACTCAAAACTAGAAGTGCTGCATATTGGTGAAAAGAAACAAGAACTGGATTTCCTTGAAGAATTGGAAATTAGAAGACATTTAAGAAACCCACAATATGAAGTTGTCAATGAACAGTTAAATCTAGGGAGTTCTCCACTAATAAACTGTCTTCTTAAGTGATAGTTGTAAAGATCAGCAGATATAGTTTTCCTGGTTTTCTATATCATTGCACAGTTATACTGATCTTAATTGGAAAAATGATATCCAGGATATCACCATAAGGCTAATAATATCTAAGCTTCAATATTTGTAATATCACATATTCTTCTTTTTTCTATAAACATATATTAAGTCAATCACAAGTTAGGTCACTTCTTGGTCTAGCCAAAAATAACTACTAAACATCAGGTAGGCATAAAATGAAATGTAACTTCTGTCATTCTGACGATGATATTGATTTATCGAAACAATTGTCAATTTTTTAGAATTTTCAATAACTTTTATTATATTGTGGAATTAACTAGAAACCGTGAGTTTCATTTAAAACACTAATATGAGCAGATTCCACGAAGTAAGGGTCGAGACAGTTAATTTCATTAAAGGAACATTTTCTTTCAACCTAAATCAAAAATATACCTAAATAAAGAAAAATTACTTTTTTTGAAATAAAAAGAAATTTTTGACGACTTTGTCTGAATTTTTTTGGCAATTGTTATAGTCTCTGTAGAGGTTTTGTTTTCATCCTTTTTCAGCATTTTTAATCTGTGTAACATACCTTGGGCGAAAGTAATTTCTTCGAGATTTTCTCTCTTCATTCCTGACTCAAGCTATTTCTTTGCCTCTTCAAACAACTTTTTTCTACGCCCTATCTTTAAAGTACCTTGTATTTCATCGGTTTGCAGCGCTTAAAATGGTTGTTTATGGTTAGAGTGAAAAAAAGTAAAAAAACGTTAAAAAAAGTAAAAAAAGCGTTAAAAAAAGTGCCATAACGTTGGTGTGGATGCAGTTTGTAAAAGGACGGCAGACAGGTGTGTGTCAATGGGTCAAGATGTTGCTTCTTTAGATATTTTAGTTAAAATTATTCAGGAAAATTGTCCTTCTATCAAGACTTACATTATAAATGACGCTGATATTAAAAACATGTTTGATATTATTATAAATCAAAATGAATAAAAAATTTTACCATTTGTTGGGACTCTAAAGGTTCACCAAGTTTATGGAAATAGCAAAGTTCCTAATAAAATTGTATTAAAGTCGCTCAGTTGTTTTTGCTCAAAGGATGACTGTTGTCATCACAAGTTGGGTGAATTAAATTATTCAAATTTAAAAAACAAAAAAACTGTTTTGTTAGTCGACGAGGTGTACTCAGAGTCTGATTCTGAGTACACTGATTCAGAAAACGAGGCATTAGTAATCCCTGTAAGTACTGCTCAAAAACAAACTGCTGGCTTTGAAGAGGCTGAATGTTCTGGTGTTGGACCTCCTCGATACATGCCTGGTGATTATTTACTGGTTAAATTATGCTCCAGAGAAAAAACCTATAAATATGTCGCAATCTGTTTAGGTGAAGTAGACGAGGAAGAAGGAAAATGAAAGTAACGTTTTTAAAAGTATGTAGTAAAGATGGCACAATATTTAAGGTTAATGATAGTGATGTTTCTTATATAAGACTGGAAGACATCATTACCCTATTACCGATACCAACTATTATGCTAAAAGGAGATCGATGCTTTTATACATTTTCAAAGCCAGTTGATGTTTTAGAGCAGTAAACCGATCCATAAGCACTTCTTTAAAAAAAACCTGTTTCTGTTATTATGCCTAATATTTCTTAAAAAACTGAGTTAAATTATTATAAACCTAATTAGTTTTTTGCATTCGTTTTTTTGCATGTTATTTTTTTATTTTAAAATCTAGGTTTCTGTTAACGTATTATGTTTTATTTTAATACTTAGAATTAGATAATTTGAGACTATACCTATACTTTCTAGTAGGAAACTGAATTTACTGATGAATTTCAGATTTTTTTCTCAGTTAGATATTTGTTAAAGCTTGTAGGGTTTTAGTTTTTTTTGTTAACTTTAGTACTTAGTTTCGAATGTTCCTGTTCTGTACAAAATAGGTTATCTGTTTATTAGTCAAATAAAGGATATTTTAATACTTTTTTATGCATCAACTAAATTTTAATACCCCTGTATGTCATTACCCTGTAGCAAAAAAGTAATTCCCCTGATAGGTGTCATTACCCTGGGTAATGTATTAAGGTCAAAATTTGAAAAAAAACTAGAAAATTGTCTGGCCCGTTTGGCAGCCGTGTTTTCATAAAATATTAAAGGTAATAATAGTATATATATATATATATATATATATATATATATATATATATATATATAAACGACTTTCATACTGTTGCCACTTTTATTCCATAAATGGTCGCCCTATTGTGAAATTACCCATATAAGAAAGCAACTTGCACTGTACAATGTATCGGAATAAACACCTTCCGAAAAATGCCATCATAGATTGCAAGTTATCTGAAGCTTCCAAATCCTGAATTATATAAGGCCCACAGTTTCAGACGTTCCGCCGCTACAATGCTTGCAGATTCCGGAGAAGGAATAACAAATATTAAACGTCTTGATTACTTTTTAAATAGTTTAATTACTCTTCATTACTTTTTAATTACTTTAAATACTTTCAAATATTTTGGATGCTTGTAAGTATCAAATATTTTAAATATGGTGTACACTATGAATTTTTAAATACTTAATTACATTTGGAAGTCCTTTAATTATTTTAATTCCCCGCTAATTACTTTTCCAGTCTTTTCAGTACCTCCGATTACTTTTTGAGAGTTTCAATTACTTTTTCAATATTTTAAATGCTTTTTAGGTATTTTAAATGTTTTAATTATTTTTCAAGTATTTTAATTATGTTCAAATTATATAAATTACTTTTTATTACATTAATTATTTCTTCATTACTTCAAATACTTTCCAAGTACCAGATAAAATTGTTGAGTTTGTATTATAGGAGACTAGATTGTTGACCAGTCTTGTTGGCATGAGTTCGTGGAAGTGAATAGGCATCGGAAAATTCCGAACGATGTTTGCCGTGTAGACAGACGGATGTCTCAACAAGAACAAACGTAGACGCAACTAGCAACTATAACTGCAGAACTTTGATGATAGATTCACGTTTTTTCGGTGTATTTTTTAATATTTAAAGTGAATGTGGCAGGATCAGGGAACGAAGGTAAGTGTTATCAATAATTCAAATAATATGAAGGCCTTCCCAAAGCAACGCGAAATGTTCGCACTTTCGCAGCGAATGCGAAACTCGTTTGCGAAATTTGTACGCGACTGATGATGTTGCGTCAGCGCAAAAATATCACAATGCAAAAGTTTCGCAGCCGCTTTGAACAAATTCATGCTGGGAAGGACGATATTTTTGCTCGAGTTTTTGGGGAAATTTCATCAAACGAGGTTTGAATATAATTTTCCTGGAATTAGCCTAATAGAAATTTGCCTCGATCAATACCTACTAGCCTAAAAAATACTATGGATTATGGAAGTCCCCGGAGGTATTAATCCTTATTATTTTATTATTCATGGAATTGAAAATATCTCTGAAAATATATCAGGAAGATACTTTTTAAAAATATCTTCTGGGCCCTATTCTGGAATCGTTCGAATTCAATTAGTTAACGAATGAATAAAAAATATTACATATTCAAGATCTCGTTTGAGATACACTGATGATCAATACAAATATTTAATAGTTGTTCATTCTTAATAATTGGCAGATAACAGATATCTAGGATATAAGTATTGTAGACTCGTATTATGATGTGAGATGGGAAATTTGTCAAACGAGGCCGGATGGCTGAGTTTGCTAACTCATCGATTATCATTATATGAGTTTACGATACGAATATAGTAGAATATTTTATCTACTACCAATAATGCTAATTATTCACTCAAAAACAAAAAAACATGCAACAAGCAAGCGTTGCGAGGGTTGTATGTATACACGTCATTGATTAATGTGATCTTGGTTGTCATACATATTTTTAACTGTCAGCTTTGACGCGTCTTTTTCAATTTGGATGAATATTATTGACATGAGTTTCGGTCATGGAAATAAATGTGAAGATACGTATTTTTGTGTTTGTGGCGTAGTTATTGATATTGAAATCATTTCTTGTTGTATCTGTTAGAAAAGTAATGACTTACTATGGGAAAAGTACACGTTATGGCACTTTTCCGCACGGGAATTTCAATGTCAAATGATTTTTAACAATCTAACATCTCTACCTTTATAGTGAATTTCGTTGACAGACACTAATATTGCAATTCATGAAAACTTATTATCAAAAAATGATACAACCGGGCCTTAAGAACTGAGCAAAGCTAATCACGTTTACCTAGAACATATAGTTAATGTGAGAGTTCAAAAAGCTCTGTCAAAAAATGTTCCGGGGAGTCAAGCAACAGTAGCATTTCTTCAAGTGATTCAGGGGATTTTAGATTCATTTCTTCAGAAGAACATGGATATCAGAACACGAATAAAAAATATGGTTTTCTTTTTTTTCTTGAGAATGTGAAGGTATTGGCTGAAAGAGAATAATTTTATTTTGGGTAAACACTTTATCTCGCTAACGCACATGCTCTTGAACTAGTAGTTCTCAGAAGCCAATATCTAATAAATCCCAAAATAATTACTACATTGTTGATGAGCTCCCAACCATGAGAACAAACATTCAGGGCAGCTCGATCATGACGTCAACTTTTTATACTAAAGTCAATTTCAGTATGCTAGAAATACGGCAAATATTACATAAATTACAATCCACAAATGGCATAATGTGTGAGTTAGATAAGTATTATTTGATAGTGGACACTTACGTTGGATTCTTGAAACATCACTTAAGTCAACATCCCATCTCCCATCAATTAACAAATAAATAGCATTAGGCCAGGAACTTAGATGAGCAAATAAACTTATTGTGACATTTAAATCATGAAGTGTGTTCTTTGCAAGAAACCACCAGATAAGGGAAAAGAAGGTGAACATTTTTCATGTGATAGTTGCCAGGAAAAATATTGTCAGGAATGTATGGGGATGACTACTACAGAATAAAGAGTACTTCAATTAAAAAATAACAGGATATTAAAATTTTATTGGAGGAAATGCTGTGGAAAACTACATAATGATAATATGAACAACTTTAAGGCATTTGAAGGCTTTTTTACTAGAGAAATAAAAAGCTTAAAGTTTATGATAGAACTACAAAATGAAACAATAAAAAAGCAACATGAGACTCTACAGAAGCTATACTCGATAGTCGAAATTGTGTAAAGTGAGTCAGAGCTATCTAATCAACAATTTGGTTAAAGCGCAGTTGCCATATGTATTCTAGAGAGAAATGCTGTATTTTATAAATACACTTCAAATCCATTGTGTCAATATTTCAGGTACAAAATATGCAATGTAATTAAGTCAATACCAATTTAATATATTTATTTCAAATTTCAAGCAGACTAATAATAATTAGTTTACTTGAAATGTGAAATAAAGTGTTTATGTATATTTCTTGAACGCAAAGTTTGTTGTGAAAAACTCGCCGATTTGACAATGTTGGAGAGTCGCTTCAATGTTCCGGCTTTGAGAACGAGATAGATAGATCGAGCTACGCGAATGAGACAGTGATAGTAAACAGTTATGTGAGGTGTTTATTCTCTTCATGAACGTAACATCAGTATTTGTGTTGTGGTTTTGTGTGATAAATCGGTTATTATTGGTATTTATTGTAATATTTATATCGGTATATTTAGTGACAATAATGGCGCAGTGTAGCGGTGTTGGCGATAAAAAACGGCATCGTAACAATTTAATTCGGGAAGAAAAAGTCCTCATATTAAATGTGTACGAAGGACTGCATGCCATGGACAAACAGTTGGGTGTTAGTGACGCTGTGATTAAGTGCAGTTATTTAACTAAAGTTTCTGAGAGTACTATATACAATATTCTAAAGAAATCGCGGGACGGATCTTTGACAAGAGAACGAGGTGAAAACTGTAAACCGGAAAGTAGGGGAAGAAAGAAAATTGTTTTGGACGACCAAACACGGAATGCTATACGTAGGGAAATACATTCTTTTTATTTTAGGAATGAAATCCCCTCGGTAGCTAAATTGAGCAAGGTAATAGAAGCTGATGATACTTTACCAAACATCAGTGATAAAGTTTTGAGACGAACTTTAAAATTAATGAATTTTCGTTACCAAACAAGAAGTAGAAACAGTGCCTTAATTGAACGAAATGACATTGTGGAATGGAGGAGAAATTATTTAAAACAGATACGACAGTTTCGTAACGAAGGACGGCACATATATTATCTTGACGAAACATGGTTAAATGAAGGCCACACTGTGTCAAATGTGTGGCAAGACATGAATATACGAAGCAATCGACAAGCCTTTATGGAGGGTTTCTCTTCCGGTTTAAAAGCTCCCTCTGGGAAAGGACGTCGACTGATTATCACTCACATTGGCAGCGAGGAAGGATTTGTAGAAGGTGGATTACTAAGTTTTCAGTCCAAAAAAACTGTCGATTACCATGAAGAGATGGATGGTAACCGGTTTGAAACATGGTTTAGATCAATTTTAACAAAGGTAACTCCTGGTTCAGTGATAGTTATGGATAATGCTTCATACCACTCTCGTCGACTGGAGCAAATACCTACTTCAGCTAGCCGCAAGAGGGTTATAATTGATTGGTTAGAGAGTAAAAGCATTCCGCACAACGAGGCAATGCTAAAAGTTGAATTATTATCTCTCGTACGGAAACATAAAAGCAGTTATATTAAGTACGTTGTCGATGAAATGGCGAAAGATTTCAACGTCTCAGTTGTTAGACTTCCTCCCTACCACTGTGAGTTAAACCCCATCGAGCTGGTTTGGGCCCAAGTGAAAAATTATGTTGCGAGAAAAAACAGTACATTCAAAATGGCTGACGTTGAGAAACTGTTTGACGAGGCGCTGCATACCGTTACTGCTGAGAGTTGGCGTAAATGTATTCAACACGTATTAAAAGAAGAAATAAAGTTTTGGGATTTAGACATACGTGTAGAAGTAATGACGGAACCACTCATTATCGATATAGGAGGAGAAAGCGATGATTCTGAGGAGTCGTCAGGGAGTGATACCGCTTCCAGTTAGTCAGACATTTTACAAGTGACCTCGCAACATACCTATACTTATTGGTAATTTATTTTGGTCTTGACAAACAACTTTTTTTTAGTTTTAGTAGTAGTAAGTTGGAATTGACTTTTAAACATTTTTTTATTTTGTTTTAATTTACTTATGAACAACTTGTGATAAGTTATTATTTCAAATGTTAAAAATTGAAATTCCGGATATTTCAGTATTCGCACCCTTAAACTATGATACGCTCATGGAGTTCACTTTAAATCGGTAGATAACCGATGACGTCACTTTACAGAATTTCGACTATCGACTATAATACAAGAGATAAACTCAACTCAACAAAGTAATAAAACTAAGGACGATCTTAAGCAAAACATTGATCCGAAAAGTCTTGCGGTAGAAGTAGAGAATTTAATAGAAGGTAAAGAAGGAACAGTTATTATCAATTGCGATAGTAGAAACTCAAAAGAAAAAATTAGGAATAAGGTTGAAAATGAACTTGGCAATCAGTATAAGGTAATGGACGGCAGACAAAAAAATCCAAAAATGATAGTAAGAGGGGTTGAAGAAGAATATATCACAGAAGATGTTGACATTGTTATACAAACAATGAAAAAACAAAATGAGTTAGAAACAACAGAAGATACAGTATTGAAAGTACTAGCAAGATGCAAACAGAAGGGCCAACAAAATAAAGGTAATATATTAGAAGTAGATGTTGCATTGCAAAAGACAATTGAGCCTGCAAGGTAAGCTGAACTTAAGGTGGAGAAGATGTGTTGTCCACGAATATTTTTCTGTCATAAGATGTTTCAAATGTGCTAGATATGGGCATGTAGCAGCAAATTGCCAGAACTTTATAACATGTTTTAATTGTGCATAAAATCATAAAACGGGAGATTGTGTATCTAAAATTTTTAAATGTATAAACTGTTTCGAAACGAATACTAAATTAGGAAAATCTTTAGATTTTAATCATAAAGTATCAGATGTAAACTGTCCTTGTTATAAGAGATTGATTGACATTGAATCTAGAAAGACAAAATGTACATAGCAATTACAGAGTGACTTGCAGCCTGAAAACAAATCTGGTATAAAATTGTTTCATCAAAATGTTCAGGGTCTGTCAAACTGTCTAAACAATATGAGTGTTGTAATCAGTAATCTAGATTTACAATTTGTAGCAATCACTGAACACTGGCAGAATACAGATAGAATTGATGCTTTTCAGTTGCAAAGCTTTAAACTTGTAACATATTTTTGTTGTAGAAAATCAAGAGCTCATGGGGAAGTGGCTCTGTATTGTGCAAATTATTATTATCTGTCTCCAATAAAAAGACACGATATTAATCAATTAAGTGAGGAATATGTGTTTGAATGTACCGCTGCAGAGTTTAGAATAGATAGTGTAGGATATGTGGTTTGCATTTGTGCTTGTAGAGGGAGATTTTAATTTTACTTATTACCATTAAATATGTGTGTGTGTGTGTGTTTTAGTTATTGGCCTTAGTCGTGGACTAATTGGCCAGCGCTATATTTTTTGTTAGTACTATATCTAATACAGTATAATATATTCATATATATATATACATATATACATCTACATACATATTTTTTTTTTATACATACATGTTTTTTTTTTTAATAAACAACCATTTCTTATAATATAACTAAGTTAATCTATTATAGGGTGGGATACCATTTTTTTTCTCCTTTTTTTTTCTTTTTTTTTGTTCTTCTTTTTTTCTTTTTTTTTTTAGTTTTTTTCATTTCTTTTTTTTACATATATATTTTTTATTATTATTTTTATTATTATTATTATTTTTTTATTTTCTTTTTCTTTCTTTTTTTTAGTTTTTTTTTCATATATATATTTTTATTATTATTTTTTTATTATTATTTTTTTTAAATTTCTTTTTATTTTCTCTTTTTTTTGATTTTTTCATATATCTATTTTCATTTTTTTCAAATGTTGGTAAACTACATAATATACATTGTCATTCCTTGTACTCAAAATACTGTCTAAATTGGTGGGTAGGTCTATCCCATTTTGTCGCAGTTGGTGTAGGAATTCTTCAATTTCTCGATGGAAGTTTGGGCAACCCAAAATTATGTGTTGCAATGTTCCAAGTTCCCCACATGAGCAATCTGGTGAATCCGCCAATCCTATTTTGTATAAATGTTCTGGATATCGTCCATGTCCGCATCTAATTCTATTTAATGTTTTTATAAACTGCCGATTGGGAATATTGTGAAACCAGGTGTTTCTAAATATTTTTGGTTGTATATTTCTAAAACGAAAACTTTTATGTTCATTTATAAACAATTCTCTCCATTCTTCCATTTGTTTCGCTTTCATTAAAGGACGTAAGTCCGTAAATGGTATTTTATTTTCACTTGATGTTTCTCCATCTGTTGTTGCTAGTTTGGCTAATTGATCTACTTTTTCATTGTTTTTTATTCCATGATGGCCTTTAATCCATACCAAACTGAAATTTTTCCCCTGTTCTTTTAGTGTTTTGGTGATTTCTAATATGCGAATAACGATTGGTGAAAGATTAGATGTCCATTTTAAATTTTTTATAGAATCTATAGAACTTTTGCTGTCAGTTAGAATTACGAAATTAGTTTTCTCATGATTATTTATGTATTTTAATGCTTCTAATATTGCTGTTAGTTCTGCTGAATAGATAGACATCTGGTTTGGGAGTTTTACTAATTTGGAAACATTATCGTTTGGATGGAAAAAAGCACATCCAGTGGCTTCTGTATTTTTTGACCCATCTGTGTATATGTAATCTGCATTTGGCCATTTGTTATGTAAGGTATTGTTGATATAAGTATTTATAGCAGTATTATTTGGCATATCTGTATGAAGGTAACATGTTGGCATATTAATTTCTAATAATGTGTAGTCCACATTGTAACAAGGAAGAACATCACTTTTATACATATTTTCTTCAAATTGCCTAAGGAACCGATAACTTGTTGTGAGGAGGGGTTGCTTTTTCTTTCTCCAATAGGGAACATTTAACAGTGAGGATAGTTCGTGCAACTGTTCATGTCTATTTTGCACTATAAGTTTGGATACCATCACATCACTCAAGTATTTTCTTCGTAAGTGCAAAGGAGGCTCCGCAGCTTCAACTTCTAGAACATTTAATGGTGTACTCTTTAAGACTCCCAGGCATAAACGTAGACATTTGTTTTTAATTAATTCCACTTTTCCCAATTTATTCATTGTTGAGTTTCCGTATAGAACCGAACCATAGTCCAAGATAGAACGTATTAGAGCTCTATAAAAAATTAAAGCAATATTTGGATCTGCTCCCCATTTTGTATTGCAGAAGACTCTAATAATATTTATGCTATTTTCACATCTTCCTGTCACACTATTAATATGGGTTTTCCATGACAGTTTTTGGTCTAAAGTTATGCCCAGATACTTAACCGATGTCTTATAAGGAATGTTCAAAGGCCCTAGTGAAATATTATTTTCTGGCTGATAACGTTTTCGGGTGAATGTGCAGAATATGGTTTTGTCTTGTGACATCCTGAATCCATGTGTATCTAACCATTTTTTTATTGCATCTCCAGCTTCTTTAAACCTTTGTATTGTTCGTTCTATTGTTTTCTCTTTGGCCAAGACACAAAAATCATCGGCATATTGTAGAACTCTAATGTTTGGTTCGAAGATATCTACAAAATCTAGAGTGTAAATGTTGAACAGTAATGGGCTTAATATGCTCCCTTGTGGAAGTCCCGTTGAGGATATTCTTACATGGCTCTTTTCACCATTTAATTGCACAGTTATTTCTCTGTTAATGTAAAGGTTTAATATTTTTTCAATTAGATTGTCGGGAATACCTATTGTTTTCATTTTGGTTACAAGGAATTTTAAATTCACTGTGTCATAAGCTCCCTTCAAATCCAAGAATAGGGCAGAAACTGAACTGTTACGGGAAAAGGCAGCTTGAATTTCGGATGTGACAAGAGCTGTGGCTTCTTGAGTAGATCGACCACGTCTGAAACCATATTGTTCTTTAGGAAATACTTTGTTCTTCTCAATCCAGTGCTCTAGTCTATTTTTCAAAATTCTTTCAAAGGTCTTCATGACGCATGAGCTCAATGAGATAGGTCGGTAGCTTTCAGGAGATTCTTTGGGTTTGCCAGGTTTAAGGATTGGGACTATTACATATCTTTTCCATTGTTCTGGTACTGCTACTTTATTTGAATATATATTGTTGAAGATGTTCAACAGACGATTTTTTGCATTAATTGGGAGTTCGTAGAGCATGGGATAGTGAATATTATCCATACCTGGTGAAGTATTGGAGTTTTTCTTTAATGCCCTGTCCAATTCAGGAAGTGTGAATATGTTATTCAAAAAATGATTATTTTCCATATTTTGGTGTAATTCCATAGGCTCTTCGTTTACCCAGTCGGGGGATGCGTTTTTATGGAATTGTTCTGTCCATTCTCCCCATTCCGAAGGATTTGTGTTCGATTGTTTTCTGTTTTTATATTTATTTAGTTTTGACCAGACTACTTTAATGGGTGTGTTTTTATTTAAACTAGTACAGTAATCTCTCCAGCTTTGTCTTTTTGCTTGATTGGTAGTTAGTTTGACTAATGCATCTTGTTTTTGTAGATTTCTAAGATTTTCTATGTTGGGATTTTCTTTGTATTTTCGGAAGTACTCTTTACGCTCTGTAACAGCTTTCTGGCAATCTTCGTTCCACCAGGGCTTACATTTCTTTGGGTTATGCAGACCTGAATGGTTTAATTTTGGAATTGATATATTTGCTGCTTCGTTAATGTCTGAAATCAATTGATCGTAGCTATCTCTTTGCATATATTTTGATTTGTTGTCGATATAACTACTATAGGCAGACCAGTCTGCTCTTCTCACATTCCAAATTCTATTTGTTTTATTTTTAATTGTTTTTCCTTGTGCATTGCTTCTTAATAGGATTGGCAAATGGTTGGATCCCATGGGGTCTTGAACTACTGTCCATTCAAAAAGGTGACTTATGTTTTGGGAACAGAGGCTAATATCTATGGCACTTTTTCTTTGTTCGGGTCTAGTAACCAATGTAGCTTCTCCATTATTTAAAAAAATTAAGTTGGAAGAATTAATTGCCTCCAATAAGTTCCTCCCATCTGTATCTTCTGCTTCTGAGCCCCAAGCTGGATGATGTGCATTGAAATCTCCACCAATTAGACAAGGCTTTGGAATGGAATTAAAAAAATGTACAAATTCATTCTTACTTATTCTAGATACAGGTTTAATATACAGAGATACAATATATACATTTTCTATATGACCAAAACCCACACACACACACTTAGCTTGAATTTTCTCTGTGTAAGGAAGTGGGACATCCTTATAAGAAATATTTGAATTTATTAAAACTGCTACTCCCCCCTTGCCGTCATCTCTATCAACTCTTAGACAATTATACCCTGTAAAGTTGTAATAGATATTTTTTTTAAACCAAGTTTCAGATAATAAACCTATACTAATTTTTTTATCGTGTAAAAAATATTCTAGATTATTTTTATTTGCAACTGCAGATCTGCAGTTCCACTGTAGTATGTTGATATTTAACTCCCCGAATTTACCTCTAATTCACAACGTAGCCTATCCTTAACAATATTTATTAAATCTGATTTTTGAAATTGAAAATGATTGTTGTTTAATGACCTTATAACATCTGTGATGATGTGTACTAGAGAATCTACAATGTCTTCATCAAATTCAGTTCTGATCCCTCCCATATTTTTTTTATATGAGCTCTGACTTAAAATTCCCCCACTTAAATCATGGTTTATGGGTTTAATTATTTCATTTCGTTCTGTTAATAAAGGATTGGGAGATGAAGGTCTAACCCGTTTAGCGGGAGTTTTATGGATAGTATATTTATTTTGTTTCGATGTAGATTGGGAGTTGTTAGTGAAGTTTTCTGGGTTGTAAGTAAGATTTGTTAATGCATTAAAAGAGTTAGCAAGGCTAACGATATTCTGAGAGTTATTTGTATTAACTACAGAATTAGTACCATTATTACTCTTAACCGCACTTGCGTATGTGTTTTTTGGGAACAACTTTATTGCGTCACTATAGCTTATATTTTTCTCAGACATAACTTCTTTTATTCTTTTTTGTCTATCATATTCAGGGCATTTGTCGTATTCGGTTACCAAATGATTACCTCCGCATTGTAAACAATCTTTCAAAGGGATTTGACAAGTATCGGATTTGTGTTCTTGGTGACATTTGCAGCATCTTGGTTTACTACGGCATTGTTTCCCCGGATGTCCGAAGCGGTAACAATTATAACATAATATAACCCTCTGCTTATAAGTCTCCACGTGAGTGATAACTTTATTTAACACAACATATTTGGGTAATGTTTGAGATCTAAAATTTACAATAACACTTTTGGTAGGGACATATTTTACGGAATCATTTTCAATTATTTTTCTTTTTAATCTCGTTACGCTAATCACTGAAAATTTGCAGTGGAAATCGTGAGGTTGAATTCTGCTTTTTAAATAGTTTTCATCATGTTCAATTTCTATATTTCTCAAAATACCCTGACGATATACCAAATATTTCGGAATATACACTTCCAACTGACTATTTTTAAAGACAGCTGGAGAATTTTCTATTAGATAATTAGCCCATTTTGCTTCTTTAAAATTCACCTTTACCCTATATCTACCTGCTAAATCTATAGTTTTGATTTTATTATCTAATTCCGGCCAATTTTTTAATATCATGTCTCCAATTTTTATTGCATTTATTCTCGATTTCATATTTATATTTTCTATTATTACTTGATACGGACCTGTATCTGATAGCTCATCGTATTTAATTAGGATTCTTTCTTTTTGTATCGGATTGTTTTTCGGTGATTCGTTTTTATCCTTATTGTCGTTAATTACGATGTTTTTTACCGGACTGGTTTCGTTTGTTTTATTATTATCATTTCCGACATTAATTTTATTTTGTTGTAACTGATTGAAAAACGCTTTCATAGTAATTTCACTTACCTGGCTATTATTTATTTGAATTTTATTTTTATCTACATTACCGGACTGAATCTCAGAACCTGAAGCGCCAACCAAATCACATTCCATAGCCGATTGATCCCGTTTTTCAAAACCTATGAACCTGTTTTCACCCGGATCAGGTGGATCACCCTCCTGATGACCACTCATTACACCCTTATTTAGGTATTTATTTTTTTTAAAACTACTCAAATTTGGATTTTATCGCACTTGACTTTATAAACACGTCTTACTCTGTCGATTGTCAGAGCCGAACTGTTACCATTAAATAAAAATGATAAAAATATTAACACCTTAAATAATTTATTGAACTTGTATAATATGAAGTACATAATAAATACTCCAACAAGAGTTACTGCTAATACGAAATCGTGTTTAGATAATGTGTATGTACCTGGTTTTGCAGATTATACCGTGAATGTTTTGAATACTGACATATCCGATCATTGTGGTAAAACAGTTACCATTTTTCACAACATACAAACAGCAAACAATACATATGTCTATAAACGTCTTTTTGGTTCTGAGCGATATGAGTTTTTTTGTAGTCTTTTAACAAATGAAATGTGGATCTCAGTATATGAGGGATCAACAGTTGACGACAAGTATGATACTTTTATTCAAATATTAACAAACCATTTTAATTTGTCTTTCCCTGTAAAACAAGTTAAACAGTTATCAAATAAAAAATGCAAATGGATGACTACCAAAATTACTATTGCCAAAGATAACCTAAATTTCATGTTTGAACTTTATACTCATAATCATATACCCAAACTGGCATATAATAATTATAAAACCTAATACTCCAACCTTGTCTTACAAGAAAAGAGAGATTACTATGACAGACTAATTTCTGACTCGCATAACAAAAGTAAGACCATCTGGAATATAATAAAAACTGAGAAAGGCCTCAGCAAATCAACACAAGAAACTTTCACTGGAATGAAGTCAAATAATGAAACAATATCATCTATATCCGTTGCATCTAACATGTTTAATGAATATTTTGTCACAGTGGCCGCAAGTCTTGTAGACTCTTCGGTACAAAATAGAGACCTAAATCATATAAACAACAATATATTATCTATGTACCTATACGAGGTGGATGATGTTGAAATTCTGGAAATTATAAATGGTTTGAAAAATAAATGCTCAAGTGGCGAGGATGGTATCAGTAATATTTTGTTAAAAAAATAGCGAAATTTGTTTTAGAACCACTAACACATGTTGTAAATTCATCATTCTCAGGTGTAGTTTTCCCATCTAGACTGAAAGAAGCAGTTGTACGGCCTCTTTAAAACTATAACTGCTGCTTTCAGTTTTATTGAGAGAATTCTGGACGCCCTTGATAATAGTAGTCTCGCCCTTGGAGTTTTTTTCGACCTATCTAAGGCATTTCACTGTGTGAACCATCAATTATTGCTTGACAAAATGGAAAAAATGGGAATTCGGGGTAGATGCTATGATTGGTTTCAATCTTATTTAGCAAATCGTTCTCAAAAAGTCTGCATTGAAACAAACTCTTCTGAATATACTTCTAATGCCAGAGAAGTTACACTGGATGTACCTCAGGGCAGTGTGCTTGATTCTATCCTGTTCATACTTTACATAAATGATCTAGAACTGATTTTAAATGATATAACAACTACACTAACAAAATATGCTGATGATACAAATGTGCTCCTTGTTGGAAATAATTATAATGAAATGAAAACTAAGACAACATCTGTAATTTTAAGAATGGCTGAATGGTTTGAAGGGAACTCTTTAATCATGAATAACAAAAAGACGCAATGCATTCTATTTAAAGAGAGTCGGCAATGCATTCTATTTAAAGAGAGTCGTAATGAAATTGTGTATCCTAATAATATTGAGATTGAGAAGTTTCTAGGAGTCACAATAGATGAACACATGAGCCGGGTGAAGCATGTGCAGCTGCTCTGTGGTGGATTAAGTAGAAATTGTTATTCTTTAAAGGAATTAAAAAAAAGTAGTTAGCAAATATACATTGCTAACTGCATATTATGGGAATTTCTATTCATCGCTGACCTATGGAATTGTTTTATGGGGTGGTTCACACAGTCAAACTGTCTTTGTACTACAAAAGAGAGCAGTTAGAATTTTGGCTGGTTTAAAACAACGTGAAAGCTGTAGGGGATATTTTAAATCTTTAAATTTATTAACAGTACCTGGTATATACATATATGAGTGTCTTTGTTATGTATATAGAAATAGGAAATATTTTTCAGATTATACATTTGCACATGAGTATCATACGAGACAGAAACACATTTTCCGATACCCTATTCATAAAACATCATTGCTTGAAAAAGGTTGCTTATATATATGTTTGTTAACGTTTAACTTACTACCTAAAGAACTACGGGATATTACTTAGATACATAGATTTAGGAGGACTATAAGGAAATGTCTTGTGTCTGCGGAACCATATAGTATAGACGATACAAATAGCAATACATTTTTGGATTTGTGATTCAGTGTTCCACGCATATCTTTTTATAATTGTTTGCGTGTTACACATTTGTTTTTTGCTTTTGATCTGTTTTTTAAATACATCAAATATAGTTTGGCGCATATTAACATTGTACAAGTGAGAACGTTTAACATTGTAGATTTTAACTATTTTTAAAAACAATTTTTTAAGTATATCTTATATTTCGTTTTTACAGAGAACTTTTGACATGTACCATACTATGTATATACATTTTTTCTAAAAATGTATCTAGTCACTAGTACGAAATAAATATCTATCTATTTATCTATCTATCTATGCTCCTAAGAAAAAGACAAACTCTTGAGAACACAAGTGAAAGGCAGATGGATGTTAAGTGAAATGAAATATCACCATGAACAGTTATTATTTTTGTTTAATTCATGTTCTTAAATCGCCTTTTAATTGAATAAAGTTAATTCAACTGATGTTACATGAATCAAACAAACTGATATGCATATTTTCTATTTGGAATTGAAACATTCGTTTCAGGGAAGGATATATCTTTTTCTACAGAAATTGGGTGATAGAACTCAAATGGAAACACAAGAGGTAGACGAACTGCTAACCTAGGAATAAATTGACCAGATTGTTTTGGAAACAAAAGAGTGTGCCAAACAATATCGTTGGCAGTTGGGAATTGACTTGAAAAATTAAGATTGGATAGAAATCAGCATTCCCAATATCTTTGGGAGAGTTAACGGTATATACAGGGTGTCCCGGGACTAATGGGAAAAAAGTCAGGAGCGTATATTCTGAGCTAAAATAATGTTAGTACTTCATATAAACTTTTACTATGCAGGCCCTCGTTTTCGAGTTATAGGCCTCCAAAGTTTTAATTTTGAATCTGGTTTTTATTTGTATTTTTTGTACTAGTTATTTGATCTTTATAAAATTTACGGCAAAGCTATAATGTATGTGTATGTTTATTTTGGTAAGGTAAACAGATTTACAGTAGTGCATTGAAACCAGGGACGGACTACTCGCTACGGTTAGTGATCCAAAATTTTTGCAGGTATGGCACACCCTGTATGAAATTATCGAAATTCACTTACCCACACATTAAGCTAACGAAAAGGTACTCTTGTTGGAATTCGATAAAATAAGCCGTTTGGCTAATATTTACAGTTTTATTAATGCACTACGTACCAGTTTACGCATTCACCATTTTTATAAGTACACAACGAGGTAAAACTAACTTTTAATAGATGTCCAAAATTTACCTAGAGTACTACAAAAAAATAATTTAACGATAGCAGAAGATGAAAAACATTAACGACTTAATAATTGGAAAGTTGGTAAAAACTTTTTATACGTGTTTTTACCGTTTATCAAGTTACCATAGGATTAGTTGTCAAACGTTGTGTAGAATAGTTCGTAGTCAGTACTGGTCAATAATTCATAAGTCCTTAATTTAACAGTTACAATAGCAGAATTCGCTTTTATTGAGTACGCAGATAAACATCTAATGTATGGACTGGCTTCTCGAAACTGTTTAGAGGCCAAAAGGCTTTATGAAGAACATTTTGCAAACAGAGCATTGCCAGACAGACGAATGTTTGGGCGTATTGATCTCAGGTTACGAGAAACAGGTATGAATAAGTAAATGTAATTTTCCATGTATACAAAACAAAATTTTAAATTTTAGGAAGATTTTCGCCAGAAAAAGCTGGAGAAGGTCCAGTACGAAGCATACGTACTGTGGCAGTTGAACAAGACTTGTTAAATGCAGTTGATAATGAACCATCGAGTTTTAGAAAATTATCAAGAGAACATAACGTCTCGTAATCAGTTGTTCATCGCGTCCTAAAAGAATAGCTGTTATATCCTTTTCACATGAAAAAAGTACACCGTATGACGGCTGATTATCCTGCTCGACTTGAGTATAGCCAGTGGTTTCTGCGACAACAACAAGCAGACAACACATTTATTAGTAACGTTCTCTTTACGAACGAATCCGGTTTCACCAGAGATGGAATCATAAATTCTCATAATATGCATTTATGGGATGATGTGAATCCACATGGCATTATCCAAACTAGGATCCAGCATAGATTCATGGTTAATGTTTGGCAGGAATAGTTGGCAATAATTTGATACAGCCATACTTTATTGACGGTACTTTGACCGGTCAGAGATATTTGGAGTTTTTTGCAAAATGAGTTATGGAACCTGTTTGATGATGTGCTACTACAAACTCGTAGGAATTTATGGTTCATGCATGATGGGGCCCCTCCTCATTTCAGTTTAGATGTACGATAGCATTTACACACAAGGTTTGCTAATAGATGAATTGGTTGTGGAGGCCCTTTTCAATGACCACCGCGATCAGGAGACGTTAATCCTATGGATTTCTTTCTCTAGGGTTATCTCAAAAGTAAGGTATACGCAACACCTGTGCAAACAAGGCAAGATTTAATAGACAGAATTGTGTTACACTGCAATGTTATTAGAAATAGTGTGAAATTGCTCTTTCAAGTGCAAAGAAACAACCTTCGTAGACTTAGAATGTGCGTGGAAGTGGGAGGAGCTCATATTGAACATTTATTAGAATAACGTTAGTTTTTGTTGTTGTTTAGGAATTAGTTTTAGTCTAATGTTTTATAACTTGTGCTTTTTGAGGTTTTCTTAATGGTTTAATAATGTTATGTTCATAATTTTGATTAAAAGCAAGTAAATTCTGGACATCGTATTAATAAGTTAGTTAGGTAGATTTGTACGTAGTGCATTAATAAAACTGTAAATATTAGCCAAACGGCTTATTTTATCGAATTCCAACAAGAGTACCTTTTCGTTAGCTTAATGTGTGGGGAAGTGAATTTCGATAATTTCATACAGGGTGTGCCATACCTGCAAAATTTTTGGATCACTAACCATTGCGAGTAGTCCGTCCCTGGCTTCAATGCACTACTGTGAATCTGTTTACCTTACCAAAATAAACATACACTTACATTATAGCTTTGCCGTAAATTTTATGAAGATCAAATAACTAGTACAAAAAATAAAAATAAAAACCAAATTCAAAATTAAAACTTTGGAGGCCTATAACTCGAAAACGAGGGCCTGCATAGTAAAAGTTTATATGAAGTACTAACATTATTTTGGCTCATATTATACTCTCCTGACTTTTTTCCCATTAGTCCCGGGACACCCTGTATACATATGTTTATACTTTCCTAAGCTAATTCTATTATTTTGATTTTAGATGAATATGAACTTGATGCGGATGGTGGTGTGGATGATAGTAGCCCAATAGAAGCGACCCATCAGGACATGGACCAACCACACCATTATGAACTAGGTAGCTACAACAGTGCAAATTATATATTGTTTTTTAATCCATGATTTTCCATTTGTATTTCTAACATATATATATATATATATATATTATTAACAATTGATATAATACTTACTTTTATAGTAGATTTAAATGTATATGTTTATTTATTTAGAATTTTTGTTTTAGTTTGGCTAGCTCAGTTTGTTTTTAATATTTGTTTAATAATTTATTTTAATTAGATTATTCGGGAGCATGAAATCCTTTTTCCCTTTGAGTCCTGGCAATTTATACTGATGTAATAGTTGAAATAAAAAGAAAACACATTATTTGAAATCAATTTAATTATCAATGCAATATTTATTTGATAAAATAATATGCGACGCCAATGGTTATATGTACCTATATATTGATTTTAATAATATCATAAATGCGCATGCGTGAAAAAACTAGTCATGCGCTTTAGCATGAAACAAACAATTATGATACGTAAGAAGCATCTATATTATACAACACAGTTTGTTGACGATGAAAATAATTGAATGGTTAAAACACATAAGAGAATTTATCTATAAATCATAGTTATATATGATACAAGTAGCTGTGGGAAGAAATTAGTTATATACATGGATAGAGAAATAGAAATTATATACAGAAGGACATAGTTATTACATTATGAAATTTCAATCACCATATTTATGCAATTACAAGATGGCGTGATTAGCGTAAGTACATATTTTAATTTATATAAAGTTCGGCCTTTTATTAAATTTAATGATTTATGTAATGAATACACTATATGAAGTCTGTTTCTTTCTTTTTTAGATCGATCATGTTTGAAAAAGTTTATCAATTTATGAAATTAAGTACTTAATTGGGATTTTGAGTTTTTACACTATTTATTGGCCAATAAATGATTTAAATACACTGACCTGTTGATCTTGAATTTGGAAGAAAGTCTCTGGATCCCAGGAACATTCCACTGAAGCTCCAAAAAAAACCGAAATTAACGAAAATTTCGCAGATTCTTGTCGAAAACTTTGTTACAATTCACTGTGAGTATTATTAATATTGTATTTCATAATACTTTAGAAGTTTAAATGTCTTAAACCGGGAATATCTTTAAATTTTTAGGAACACTATCCCACACACTCCTCGCTTCTTAACCCCAGCTACCGTTCTTTCTAAGCGTCCCCTCGATTCTCAACTTTTTTAAACAACACAGTCTTTTGTTCTTTTCCATATCACTATTCAAAAGTTTATTTATTGATTCACAGTTTGTTATGTCATCTTTTACAACCAATAAGATATTGTCTTTTGTAATCAGATAATTGAAACTTCAATCACTTATCAAAACAATTTCATACATACAAATACATTAAAATTGGTTATACTTAGATACACTTACATAGTACAACATTCAATATTATTATTGATAGTATATTCTTGTTACATTCATATCAATTATAAATATAAATTCTCTTATGTTATTTGTCTATATGTCATTATTTGTTTATCTATGAAATCTATTGGATTATATTCTATTCAATATTTATATTTGTTCTTATTCTTAAATTAATGATTATAATGAATTAACTATAGTAATATTTGTTTTCATTTCAAATGAACAGCTGTTATGTTATGAAAAATAATCTTCGTCTTAGGCAACTTTATTTACATCATTACATTGGTTAGGCAATATCTATATTTTATGTTATCATTGAGGTAATTCCTTTTTTATTATATTGTTATTTAATATATCTTTATTTGATATGTTGTTTAAATTAAGAAAAGTGTTTCCTTTTTACTTGTTTTCTTAAATTATGTTATTTTCATATATATTTCATACTAGCAACTTAATTTTATAATACTACTTCTCTTATTATCTAAGATATCTGGTTCAATATATATATATATATATATATATATATATATATATATATATATATATATATATATATATATGTACCCAGGTATCTTTCTCGCCTCCGTATACACAACATGCGTTCAAGCCTCCCCTTACAAAAAATGTTTAGAAATGTATAAAACTATGTGCTATAATTAATATGGTAATTGGCCTCCGTTACACACAAGTAACATAATGTTACATTACAGGCGAATATGACTCCAGCGCTGTTGCCACGTTTTTTGAAGCCGCTGTTGAATATGAAATGTGCTCTGTTTTACCTAGTACTAAGATCGATAGTTATCAGATAATTTTCCGTTGTTGATTGATTCAATTTAGTTCTTTTTGCTTACTCATCTTATTTATGTAAATACTTGAAGCCTATTCATATAACTATTCTGTAATGAATTAATTTCTTTACAATTCTTGATATACTTTTATATTGAGCGTAGAAGATTGGATTATAATTCAAAAACTGTGGCATAAGAATTTATGCAATTTTTTTATAACTTTCCAATACCAATTCAATTATATCAAAAAGGATTATTACAGTTGAGATGTAGTAGGCACCAGTAGTCGTATTATTGGTTTATCAAGAGAAATAACGAATTTATGCATTTTACAAAAATTTGTATATAATCATTTATCCCATATAGCAACTTTTATTCTATCAACTCGATTTTTATTGAGGCTCGTGAATAAATTACACATAAATATTACTATAGACCCAAAAAATTATTTATTTTTATTAGCACATACAAATTAGTGTGTGAATTATCAAAGAAATTTACCTACTAATCTAAAATTGGAAAGACAATTTTCTGGCAGTTTTATAAATTTGTATCACAGTAAAAGTCGAGGTAAATGTGGGAAAATCTGATATTACAACAGTTAATACTGCATAAATTTAAGTAAGGATTTTATTCTTAATCACATTCATATAGTCTGTTAATTGCTCGTTCAGACTTAGTTGTTATTGAGTCTTGAGCAATCGCCTGTAATTACAATTAAGTGATCATATGTATATAGGGTTTGTAATATTGATTGATCGAAACCACAATAATTACTCACATCCATAACAGTTACATTAAATTTACGTTTCAGAAAAACGAGTACAAATGTATACTCTATATATCTCACGTTGATAGCAAATTCTTATAAGGAAACGAAAAAACGGCATGGTTATGTTAAAGAATAAATAACAAGCCATGAGAAGCTGTCTTTTAAAATATGATTTTGTAATCCACAATGAAGTAATACGTTGACAGCTTATCAAACATGTAGTATTAGAAAGATACATAATCGGATAAAACATCACTCATTAAACATAAATGTGAGATTTGCGAAAGTTATGCTAATGCACACAAAGATCTTGATATTACTTCAATTTTCTGTCATTTAAAAGCCAATCAAAAGGGAAATTTGGACATGTTTGGAATTTTTATGATTGATGATGATTTGGATAAAGTGTTTGTAAAAAAATTTTTCGACTAACCGAGATATAGTAAAACGCCTTGTTGAAATGGGGCTAAACATAAATTACATTAATCAATGTCCGCACTTTCCAAAATAATTTACTGTAACTATATGAATGAAATTGTTTTACATTCTAAATATAAATAGAAACTTTAGAAGTACCTAGTAATAGTAATGAACAAACCATTTGCAAACATTTAAACAGATTTTTACATGATATTGTAAAATAGATAGAATAAAAAGTGTAATCAAACTAAACTCTTGTAGTTAAGAAAAAGAGCAGAAGTTTTTCCCATAGTGCAGAATATATTTCCGTTCGAGTTTTTATCCTATATTTTAGTATTAAAAAACATTCAACTGTTATTATTAAACACGAACAAAATGTTAATTAATAAATATAAGCAAACAATAATACATTATTAAATATGTTAAATTCAAATTTAAATATAAGTTGGCTGTCTAGAAATGTAGACATAATTAGAAATGTATCTGAG
The DNA here is from genome assembly GCA_963921935.1 of Galeruca laticollis. Classification (NCBI taxonomy): domain Eukaryota; kingdom Metazoa; phylum Arthropoda; class Insecta; order Coleoptera; family Chrysomelidae; genus Galeruca; species Galeruca laticollis. Next base: position 145,945,934 of record OY998181.1, read on the forward strand.
GCCGCCCCATATTTTCAACAAAACATTTTTGCTTTCGAGGTCCATACCTTGCACACCATAGCGGACATCTCTTTTTGTCGAGCTTTCAATCAGGGAAACAAACTTTATATGAACATTATGTGAGGATATAAATAATGGTTCATAAAAATAAATTCTTAAGTGTGCTGATAAATGTTATATTTAGAATTATTATTTTCTAGTGAATGTTTACCATTTGAAATTTGATAACAGACTCTCTTTTTTTATGTCTCCTCGAAAGTGAAGACCGACTCTTTTTTGCAGTCGACCCTTTTTTTTGGCTGTTTCTTATTTGCAGTGTTCGACTTTTAAAATATATGTTGAGATGCTAATATGAAATAATTTTAGACTTTTAATAATAATAGTAAATGGAAGGTTACACAATGTCAAAGATATCGAAATTATTATATTATTGAACATCACTTCATACAAGAGCTATGTAGCTCATGAATAATTGATTCTATCCAAATTATTATATACCTAGTAGTGTATTGTAGTAAATGATGTATTTTTGGAGGAAAAGAATATTTACGTTTCGAGGTGTATTTCGTAATTATTAATGCCTTAATGAGTTGATCCTTGGCTCATCAGAATCAAATTAGAAATATGTAGTAGTCCTCGTCAGAGCATATCACATATCACTGTAATTATGAACAAATACATTTACCTATTTAAGATTACCTATTTAAGTTTTTATCAGTAAACAAATGATTACTCTACGAATAATTTGGTTTTTAGATTGACCGATCCTGAAAAAATTACTCATCTTTATAAAGAGATAGGATACTTTGCGTCCCAATCTGACAAAAAAATATCATGATTTAGTACTCACTAATTTTTTATAACTATTATTGTGGGAAATAGGAATTAGTATTTATATTTAATAATAATAATTTCCTACAGTTTTGATACATCATATCAATTATCATGAAATTATTGAGGAAATACGCATTTCTAGGAAATCATTAGAAAATGAAAAAATTAGAGGCTGTTCAATAATCTGCAATCTATTCATTTCCTCAATTTGAAGAAATAAAATTAATAAGACATCTTCTAAGTATTCCCTTCTTCAATTTAATTTCAGGTTCAACATTTTTTGCTAATCATTAATTAACGTTTTGATGAATATGAAAAAATGTGGTTAAATGAACTAACCTTTAGGGACATTTCTAAAAATTAGCTTGAAGTTATAAAAATTATCATTTTCTTCGAATCATTGAATTTTAAAAAGATAGAAATAAAGTAAGTATTCTTTATACACATCAGTTTTATTGTTTTAAAGTTTGTATTATTTCCTTTTGAAACATAGAATGTTGAACGTTCTTCATATTGTCTGGAGAAATTCAGTCGGAATTGAATGATTCAACATTTATTGTCAGATTACTATAAAAATAATTACATACCAATATTTATATTTTATTCAAACTTTATTTGAACTGTACCAGTAATTATTATTGAATTTTTAAATATACTTGCTTTGCAAATTCCTCGTATGTCCCATAATTGTCATTTTCATGGCATTTTGAGAAGAGTGGAGAGTTTTGATCAGTTTTAACAAATGATTTATTTTTTAATGGAAATAAATTTTATATGCGGCAAAAAAGAACATTAAATAATAGTGAGGAAAAATCATGCAATCTCATTTTTAGTAACATAAATATCTTTCGTCTCAATCAATAAAAATAATAAAATTTGTGAGCAACAAACAATTTAAATGATAAGAATCTTTTTATACAAATAAATTAGATTATACTCGATTCGTTTAGCCTGCCAAGCAACTTTACCAGAGTGAATGCCAAAAAAGGTTAATCTCCATAAACCATAACCCTTTTAATTTTATTAATAAACTGTGTCTTGGTCTGTAAACTCCTAGGAGCAGAGCAACAAGAAAAGTAAACTAAATCTCTGAATTTTGTGAGAAAAATGGCATCAACCACAAGTTTTAAAACAGAGAAATTTAAAAGCGCTACACATGTAAAAATAGTTGTGCTACACATGTATGCGCGAGCACCCAATGTGTACCATTCACAGTTTAGTTTCAAAATGTACCAATAAGACAGGAACTGGAAAAACTACTATTCACAAGGTATTAAAACACAGAAAATAAGGTTTACTTATGGAGCTTGCTAATAAGCCATTGGTGAAATCGACGAGGCATGTTATTAAGAATAAAAGTTCATTCATTCTACCTTGAGCAAAGGCAAGGCAAGGTTTTATCAACACTTAGTGATGACTAAAATGTACCAATAATTAAGAGATCGAAAGTGTGTAATATTTTACATGAATACAATTTCATTTGGGAGAAGCCGGATCGTAGATCAACACCGGTGGAAAAAATAAGAAATAGTTTGTTGAAGACGTGCGATCAGATGAAAAACGAATACCTATTATATTTAGATAAAACGTGGCTGAATGAAGGACACACTTTTACAAAAGCATTTCTATCACATGCTGGATTTAACTCCTAATAATTCCGTCATAGTTTTGGATAATTCAAAAGAACAGTTACCCACGGCTAACTGGAAAAAACAATGCATAAAAGACTGGTTAATTAAAAAGGTAACTACTATTAACAGCCATATGTTGAAGACACAAATATTGTTGGCTAGGCTATATACATCAGCATTTAAAAAATACGCTATTGATGAAATAGCCAAGGAAAGTGGAATTACTGTTCTTCGATTGCCACCATATCACGAGGAATTTAATCCGATCCAGCTCATTTGGGCACAAATGAAAGAATATAATATAGCCCGTCACAATACAACATTTAAACTTGATTATATTCGGCTAGATTTACTGCAATCATTATTAAAAATTACAAAAGAAAATTAGCTATAGAACACGTAATTAAAGATGAACAAAGGATATGGGAGCTTGAAAATATGGCAGAGGAAACTATAGAACCACTTGTTATATCTTTTGAAATTGATTAATCAAGTGCAGATGAACCTCGACTAACTAATTATAAATATCAATATGTAGGGTAAGTTATTTGATTCATTTTTTATAAACGTTTCTACTTTGTATAGGTAGGATAATATTTAAATTTTTAAACATCATTTGCACTATTAAAGTATTCATTATTCTGCCCCTGAACATAGATTCCAAAGTTTAAGTGGTTGTATTGTTAATGTACTCAAAACATACAGACTTATGAAGATACAAGGTGGTCAAGCTAAAATGCCATAAAACTATATAAATGGGTATTATATACGAGTATACATTTATTTTAGAGAAAGCCACCTCGTGTCAAATTGTTTTGCATTGCCTTCAGTCAGTCAATTTGCTTCGTTGCTAGGCGAATGGATGAAACGCTAAAGTTATATTGTTTTATCTGAAGATTAGTTTCCTCTCTTAAAAAAACTTTTGAAATAAGAAATTATTCCATAATAATAGAGAATCACATAACAACAGGAATTTTCCGTCTATACTTATTTAAACATTTAGATCCCGGCACGTATCCTCACTATTCAAATGTTCAGAGAATATAATTTTTGACAGAGCTGTCCAACACTTTTTGCGTTGAGAGCTAACAAAAACTTATCTAGGTATATCAAAAAGTATTACCGACTTCAAAAGCATTTTACGAGTATCGAAACAAAAAACTGTAACAGTTTTTATGAATGTGTGATGAGTCGAGCGAAAGCATATTGAGATGTTGAGAAGAATATTTCTAACAAAACTTTCTGTAAATCAAGCTAACCGTCCTGTCCAATGTTCACGTCTTTAGTAATTATTTCTGGTCAATGATAACAGTTATTATTATTGCAATTTATTTTCGTTGAAAGTGTGTGTTTTTCTAGTGCAAAGTTACCTGAGAAATCTGTGTTCCCTCAAATAACTACATAATAGTTTATGACTATTGTAATCCTTTATCGATTCCCCGAAATAAGATCTTTGTTTCAAAATACAACATGAACAGGTAAGCATTTTTATGAATTTGTTTATTATTATCGCATTACTAGCTTAATTTCATTTTTATAATTATTAATTAGAATCTTTCAATTTCATTCAAAGGAATTAATTATCAGTTCAGTCACTCAATTTTTGATCAGTTTATTTAACAAAATAATTATTCCTGTGTCTTAATGAAAAAAAGTAACATTCAATATACAATATAGAGTTTTTTTATACCAGGTGTCCCACTTAACTTTTCGGGGTTTTGATCGCTTACCTATTACTCAAATAGTTTTGGGAATAGAAATAACGGTTTTCGCCAATATTATTGAAATTTGTAAACGTTTTTTGTCAATAATGGATCTTTTAAGGGAATTTCGGTTTGACCGGAAAGTAACACGGTAGTTTTTAGGATTAGGCAACTTTGTTATTTTAACTAGAACACCCAGTATATTTTTAGCGAAACACAAATCTCAATCTTTAAGCTTTCTGAACATATATAGTTTGTGCTACTTTCGCCGAAAATTATGGCCTAAAATTTAAGTACAACTTTGCATTTTGTAAGATAACTTTATTATAAATGTCACTAAAATTAACAATTTTCAACGTAAAGACATTTAACACAAAAGAATATTATAATAAATTTTTGAAATGGTGCCACATTCGTCATCTTTTAATTTTCGATAACTGTTAACATCTCTCTAGGAATACTTTTTCAATCACATTTATTACGTTGGTCTTTAATACCTCCGAGGTTGTAAACTGCGATCATTAATGTAATCCCAAAATAAAAACCGATACCGTTAAATCGGGTGTTCGCAGTGGCCACCCTACTGGACCTCCTCTTCAAATCCACCTTTCACCAAATGTTTCTAGTGACAGGAGTTGCATAATGCGAACTAGCACCATCCTGTCGAAAGTAACATGTTTGTCGTAAAGTTATCTTGCTGAAGTTGCGAAAAAAAGAATAGTTGCAGCATACCTACATAATTTACTGCGGTAACGATAGATTTACTAAAGAAAATGGACCATAAATTTTTGTAGAACTCATGGCACACCTTACAGTTACTTTGGGTGAATCTACATAAATTCTGTAGTTGTGTGAAGGTTCTCTGAACCTCAAATGCGACAGTTGTGTCTATTTACTTGACCATTTAGGTGGAAGGTTGCCTCGTTAGACATAGTAAACAGAATTCTGTAATTAATTCTTGTGAATAATCTTAAATCTTGGCGGCAAAAATTAACGCATCTCTTTCAATTCTTGCACCAAATGAAAAATGTAAGCCTTTAATTTTAAATGTTTCTTTAAAATCATATGAATTCTGCTCCTAGAAAGACTCGTAGTGCTAACCATTTTTCTTACTGATGTTGAATATACTTCTACAGCTTCTTGAACTTGAATAACTCTATTCAATAGATTGGCCTGGTTAGCCTTTCTTTTAGGATGAGCAAGTGTGACTGTGTCCCGTAACTGACGGTACCAACTTCTTATTGCTTTATGACTAGGTGGTCGTTTATTAAGCATTTTTTGAAAATTTTAGTCCACAACAACTGATTTCGTTTCTACAAAAATTATTACACACTTACGGTTTTCAGAATAAAATGAACATTTTCCGAAGAGAAATAAAACTAATTGTGTAAACTGACAGTTCGCATGAAACAGTTATCCGCTGTCACCAAGCAAAGCTTACTTAAAAAAATATATAAATTTACTTCCAAATGCTCCGCTAGTTATTTGAGTAATAAGTGCCAAAGCCCCGAAAAGTTAAGTGGGTCACTCGGTATGAAAATGTTTACAATAAATACCGAAAAATAAAATGATGGAAACTTTAATGAATATTTAAAAGATAACGTCATGCCCATTTATCGAAAAAAAAATGAGCCAAACCATGAGTACTATCCTTGCGGATTTTGTAAAGGATTGTACAAGAAAAAATTTTTGTATCGACATTATAAGAACTGCGTAGCAGCTGAAGTTCATAATAATTTTCAAAGAGTTAAACACATGGCAGCCTCTCAAACTCTCGTGGCTTGCGCACTGGATACAAGCAATACTTTAGACAAATTATGTGTGAAAAAAGAAGTTTTTTCAAGAATGAAAGCTGATGAGATTTCTATGACGGCCAAAACGGATATACTAATTTATCGTTATGGTGAACGTAACCTGAAAAAACATAAGAAGAAGCAAATGTTTACTCCGTGTTCAAATAAAATGAGAGAGCTGGCAAGGCTTCTCATAGAACTTCGAAAATTACAAAACGACAAAAATTTTAGTTTATCTGACGCTATAGAACCAACTATGTTCACGAAAGTAGTGGAATGTGCTAAGAGGGTGGGTGGGTTTAATGCACAAACAAAAACTTTTGACAATGCCCCTAGTTTATCAGCTCACCTCGGAACAACTCTCCAAAGAGTTTGCGATGAATTGATTTTTTTAATTGAAACAGGAGATCAATGTATTACTTTCAGTGACCCTGAAGCGAAGATTAAAGCAGTAGAAAAATTCAAAAATTTAATAGTTACTCAATGGACAACTGAAATCAGCAGTTTAGCACACAAGGACTTGAACGAAAAAAAATGGAATAAACCTATTATACTCCCATTAACAAGAGACGTCATAGAATTCAAAAATCATGTGACTCAAATTGCAAACATAGCAGCCGCAAATCTTAAAACTAATCTAAATAATCCTCAAGAATATAAAAATTTGGTCAATGCGACACTAGTTTTAACAATTTTATACAACAGAAGACGTATAGGAGACGTACAATACACCAAACTTAAAACATATCTAAACACTTTTACATCTATAAATCAAGAAGAGTGTTTAAATGCTTTGACAGAATCAGAAAAAGCATTGACAAAATATTATAAGCGGGTCGTTACTGGAGGAAAGGGTACTCGGGCAGTAGTCATTTTGTTTCCTCGAAATCTTCAAGAGTTTGTGAATGTCTTGATTGATATTCGAAATAAGACAACACTTGTACCAGAAAGTAATGAATATCTGTTTGCACAACTCGGCTCCAATTTCTGGGTAAAGGGTGATAAAGCTATTCAACAGTTTGCCAAAAAGTGTAATTTAAAACACCCTGAACACATAACATCCAACAGACTCCGAAAACAAATAGCTACTGTTATGCAAATCCTGAACCTGAACTCTGAGGAAACAGACCAATTTGCACAATTCATGGGTCATACGACCAAAACTCACAATGAATTCTATAAGTAAGCGATTAAAAATAATTTATTTCAACATTTTTTGTACATTTATAATACTTGAATTGGACTAATCCTAATATACATTAACTTTAACTTTCTGTAGGTTACCGGAAGATGTATATCAGACTGCCAAAATATCCAAGTTGTTGGTTCTGATGGATAAGGGTGAAGGACATAAATATAAAGGGAAGGCACTGAATGAGATTGAGATTAATCCAGAAGTCGATTTTGCCGATGAAGAAGAATGTGAAGATGATGATCTTCCACAAATTGAATCTCCACAAGTGAGTGATATTATGCAGTTCCCAGAACCATCTACATCTACTAATAATCCGAATAATCATAAAAAATTGAAGAGTAAGTAATTATGATCGCATTTTAGATTTTGTATATTTCATAATTTCACGAATTCTTTTAATTTAAGAGTTTACGAAAAATAAGCATATAAATATGAATAAACATAAACACTTTCAAATTACTAAAACTCAAACGAAATAAATTCAAATTAATTTATATTTAATGCTCAAATTTATATTAATTTCCTATTCTTTCGACTACACTAAAAATTGGTATGCTACAGAGATTAATATTTTTCAAATTGAACTAAAACCAAATAAATTTATTGTTATACAACAACAAAAATAATTGAATATGTGAAATTACTGTTTGTTTTTCAAAAATCTATTCAACTCACAATTGAAAATTATCAATTGTCTTTTTTAGCTTGCACACAAACTGGCAGAACGCCATGGACTGAGGACCAGATCAAAGTTGTAAAAAATTATTTTAAACATCACATAGAGCGAAAACAAGCTCCTAAAAAAGTGGAGTGCGAAGAGCTGATTCGAAATTATCCCAATTTACTCAATAATAAAGACTGGGTGCGGATCAAAACATATGTGTATAATGTTTATCGAAAAAAGTAGATATTTATAAGGTTTCTTTTATGGCCTTAATCAGGGTCTTTACATTTAAATCGTATAATAAATTATACAACAATACGAAATAGATATAATAAAATGGTTGCTATTGTATCACAATGTGTTTTTTTAGATATATTTTTTTAACTCTTCATAAAACTCTAACAAACCAGGGAATATAAATAATAACTAGAAATGTTGCCTGAAAAACATCTTTATTTGATCATAAGTTAAAAAGATGACGTAATAAAGGCGATATCATTAAGACATCTCAAATAACTTAAAGAGTGAATTGGGATTAATCTATTATACTATTTCAAATAACAGGTACCAACAGCAAAAATTTATCCATAACAAAAATGCAGTTTTAAACATATGTATGTATATTGAATTCAAATTTTTTCTATTTAAAATCAAAATTTTAATTTCCCCGAGTGTTTTACACCTATCACCTCACTGTCGGTATTTAGTATCAGGCATTATCTGATGGGTTGGCGATGGGAAGCTTGGCCACGCTCGGCAGTCGTCCGACACTACTTTTCATAATTTTATTATCAGAGACATAGATTAAAAATATGTAAGGGACTGTTTTTCTGGCTTCGAGTGAGGGTTTAAATAATACTATTTTTATTATAGTTTTTTTGTGGTGTGGTTTAGTTGGTTTTCGTGGTAGTACTCGCAGGATGATTTCGCACAGCTGTACAGTTTTTTAATATTTACTTAAATAAACCGTCTAGAGGGGGTGGCAAAATATAAAAGATCATCCTGGTTATTTGTAGTAGTATGTACAGATATTATTTTTGTTTGTAAAATAAATGCCTAAATTTGAATGTCTCTATAAATCTTCTTTACAAAGACCTTAATAAGATCTATTACTGGTCATTATCGAGAGAAGTCTTAACGACGTCATAAAAGCACGTCTTAGAGCTGTCAAATTTTGACGTCACTGGGAAATAATATTTAATTTTGTTAAAATAATACGTTTTAGTTTATTAAATAGAATATTAATGAAAAAAGTACTCCAAATAGCAATACAATAATAGTTGATTTAAAATTATAAAAAATTTCATTTAAAAATTAAAACAAACAAAATGATTTTTTATTGAACTTCTCAATTTACTTTAACTATTCAGCAAAGTCCTCAAATTTATAATACAAATCATTTATCAACTTTATTTTACACAGTAAATAATAAAGAAAAAGAATTTAACTTTACATTTATTATATATTGAATTTATATCATAAAATCATAAAAAAGAATGTAAAACACATGACATTGAATTTATCATTGAAATGAAATAATTCATAAAGTGAACAAAAAGTTTATTGGATAAAGAAAAATTCATTCATTTTTCTCCATCAAGTGTTTGAAGGGTTGAATAGTATATTCTTCAACGAGCGTATAATGATGGCTATTATTCACTAGGATGAAAGTTACAACGCGAGCCGCAGGCGAGTGTTGTAATCGTCCTAGCGAATAGTAGCCATATACGCAGGTAGAAGACTATACTTTCTCCACGACTATACAAAGAAAAAATCGCTGTGAATAAATAATTGAACAGATTCTAATAATTTTATTTTTACTCGGCCTTTTTTAATCATTAATTAAACATTTCCATTATAACAAAAACGGCTAAACAAAACGGATATTATACCTATATACATATAATAAATAGGTGCCTATAGTTTAAATTTACCTTCTGAAAAAAATTAATCGTGACATTAGTGTTGTTAGTGATATTTACTACTGATGGTATTGACTCTTGATCGAAATTAACTACATTTAAAATATGAGTATTTGATGATGTTTGTTGAATATTATTAAGAGCTCTTGTATGCATTTTGTTTGTCATAGAATCATCCACGTAGCCTTGTGCTACCGACGTGAACTTCCAGCCACCGTGTCGCTTAAGAGCAGAAATACCTCAACATGCATTTATAATGCGAGATATCAGCAATTAATATTTGACGTTTCAAATTGTACCTTGTGTGACTAGCGGTTGCTATGCGACGTGCGACTTTCTGTTTGCAATGTAATCTGATTCTGACGATCGGCCCGTGGATTCCGGAAATTTGAAGGCTGTGATTGGCCGGCAGGCCGTGGATTCCACACTGGAATCCACGGGGTGTAGAATTTAGATCATTCTTCAATTTAATATCAAACAGGAATGTATATATTATTACATAGTCGTGGAGAATAGTATATTGTGCAACAAGTGGGGAAAGTTCAACTTTTCACACGAGTGTGGAAGTTTGTGGCACGAGCCAAGGGCGAGTACTGCAAACACACGAGCGAGAAAAGTACTTTTACCATACGTTGCACACTATGCTTTTTCTACAACTGCACACATTTAAAGAATACAAGTAAATAGTTTTGTAGAAAAAGTCTAAGCATCGAGGACCACCCACCGAAAACGGCTGGGCATCGAGGAATACCCTGCTGGAATCGGCTGGGCATCGAGTAATACCCTGCTGAAATCGGCTGGGCATCGTGTATCCCCTACTGGATTCTCCATATAAATGTATGTAGTGTGGGCAAAGTGCCGTGAGAAATGATATTTCTCACAGTGTGAGCAATATATGGTTTTGAAATTAAGTAAGCTATGACAAATCTGCTACTTTTCATAGCAGTTATAGAAAAAGATTTTTATAGCATACTTGGTTTATTGAGTTCAAATTGAGTATTACACCCTACATGTCTAGGCCTACAAAAAAGAATGTAGGTTGGTAAATATTATCTTATTAAGTCAAAATTTATTGATAATTTTTAATTTTAGGTTATTTCTAGTATTACTTTGAATTTTTAGTAGTACAATGAGTATTTCTAGACACAAATTTTAACTTAAAATGTATTCCTGGTTTTGAAATAATGAAAAGGATAAAATAAAATTCTTTCATTTGTAATAAAAGAAAATTGGAAATGTTATAGATATTTAAAAGAACATAGAACCATCAGTTCAAACATATTGTTAATATAAATGTGTTAGAGATCTATTCATGATCAAACGTACACGGTTGCCAATTCTAGGAGGCATAAACGACTGTAGAGCATACGGAGGCGAATACTCCCATGACACGTTAAAAAGTGTATATGAGTATTAGTCGCTTGCGCCACCATTTGTCAGATCGTTGAACTCAAATGTATAACAGTGGGTGTGTAACGGTAAAAATGGCCTCTTTACGAAAATTTGCTAGTAGGGCCCCCCACACTTCTACAATGAAATACTGAACTTATACACAGAGATTCGTAGTGACCTCCGATTTTACGTATTAGCCTCCGATTTCGGAGGCTACTGAGCATACAAGTCGTTTTATACAGAGGCGAAAACGTATACTGGGCATATATATATATATATATATATATATATATATATATATATAATGGATATTTTTGTGGGGATGTGGCAATAAGACTCCAGAGTAAATTCTTTTAGATATTTATTCCCGAGCTTTCGAATGATTTTCATTCATTATCAAGGGCTCTAAAAAATTAGTCAATGTTATCATTAATAATAATTAAATGAAATAATGAATACTTACATAAAATCTATAGCGAATTTTGGAATAGTTGTAAATTTTTATAATAAACTCTTTCAAACATAATTCAATGAAAAACTCAAAAAACAATATGACAATAAAAAAATATTTGATCTTGAACTACTACAATTTTTATTTTTTTAATCATAAAATTAAAGATTGTTATGAATCTTCTGTTCTTTTTTTTTCATAATCTAAAAGATATGCATAGATAACACTAAGGTTATTTAAATCTGTTTTTTTATTTATTACATAATTTTGTTCTGCAATATATGTTGTTTCCAAAAAAAGGCGTTTTCTATAATTACTTTCTATTGCTAAGACTTTGGCAGATTGATAATCCATAGAATGGCCTTCATAAAACACGTGTTCCGCTAAAGCACATCTATCAGGATATAATCTACTGTCACTTTTATGAGAGGCGATTCGATTGGTTAGCGATCTTTTACTGTGACCAATGTATTTCTTATTACAGATATTGCAAGGAATCTCATAAACTATATTAGTTAATTTAGTAGTAGGAGTCTTGTCTTTGATCTTACTGAAAATTGATTTTATTGTAACACATTGTTTATTCGCAATTTTGATATTATGTGGTTTGAATACTCCAGAAATTTTAGGTGTGATAGATTTTATATATGGAAATGAAATATAAGTTGGAGATGTAATATTAGTAGTTAAAATGTCACTGTTTTCTTCGTTTCGTATTATGTCAACAGTAATGTCATTTATATTGTCAGAAGTATTATATAAAACATGTTTCAAAAGATATGAAGGATATGAGTTATTATAGAAAAGTTTGTAGAGTATTTTTAGATTTTTATCGTGAAATATTGGATTGGAAATTTTTAGGACTCTGGTTTTCATCTGTTTAATCAAGTTAATTTTTGTACTACGTCGATGATATGAATGGTAATTTATATATCTCCCAGAATTGATAGGTTTCCTATACCAGTCAATCAAGATTCTATTATCATTATTTCTAATAAATTTTGTATCAAGAAAAGGTAAAGATTGTTCTGTATTTTCCCTTTCCATTGTAAATTGTATATGTCATGAATTATATTTTAGACTATGTTATTTCTGTTTTACCCTTTAATTTGTTTTTCATCAAAAAATATGTAGATGATATAATATTATCTCTTCCATGTGATGAAATAAATAATATACTCTTTTACTTCAATAGCTTCGATCCACATATACAATTTACAATGGAAAGGGAAAATACAGAACAATCTTTACCTTTTCTTGATACAAAATTTATTAGAAATAATGATAATAGAATCTTGATTGACTGGTATAGGAAACCTATCAATTCTGGGAGATATATAAATTACCATTCATATCATCGACGTAGTACAAAAATTAACTTGATTAAACAGATGAAAACCAGAGTCCTAAAAATTTCCAATCCAATATTTCACGATAAAAATCTAAAAATACTCTACAAACTTTTCTATAATAACTCATATCCTTCATATCTTTTGAAACATGTTTTATATAATACTTCTGACAATATAAATGACATTACTGTTGACATAATACGAAACGAAGAAAACAGTGACATTTTAACTACTAATATTACATCTCCAACTTATATTTCATTTCCATATATAAAATCTATCACACCTAAAATTTCTGGAGTATTCAAACCACATAATATCAAAATTGCGAATAAACAATGTGTTACAATAAAATCAATTTTCAGTAAGATCAAAGACAAGACTCCTACTACTAAATTAACTAATATAGTTTATGAGATTCCTTGCAATATCTGTAATAAGAAATACATTGGTCACAGTAAAAGATCGCTAACCAATCGAATCGCCTCTCATAAAAGTGACAGTAGATTATATCCTGATAGATGTGCTTTAGCGGAACACGTGTTTTATGAAGGCCATTCTATGGATTATCAATCTGCCAAAGTCTTAGCAATAGAAAGTAATTATAGAAAACGCCTTTTTTTGGAAACAACATATATTGCAGAACAAAATTATGTAATAAATAAAAAAACAGATTTAAATAACCTTAGTGTTATCTATGCATATCTTTTAGATTATGAAAAAAGAACAGAAGATTCATAACAATCTTTAATTTTATGATTAAAAAAATAAAAATTGTAGTAGTTCAAGATCAAATATTTTTTTATTGTCATATTGTTTTTTGAGTTTTTCATTGAATTATGTTTGAAAGAGTTTATTATAAAAATTTACAACTATTCCAAAATTCGCTATAGATTTTATGTAAGTATTCATTATTTCATTTAATTATTATTAATGATAACATTGACCAATTATTTATAGCCCTTGATAATGAATGAAAATCATTCGAAAGCTCGGGAATAAATATCTAAAAGAATTTACTCTGGAGTCTTATTGCCACATCCCCACAAAAATATCCATTACAAATAAGTTGGCAAATATCTTTTTTCAAATTATATATATATATATATATATATATATATATATATATATATATATATGGCGATTCATGAATATTGCACAAAAATCCTTGGATTAAAATATGGAAACTGTTAAAGATTTTTTTTATAATTTGACCAAAGGAATCTTTTAATTTTTATACAATACTAGATTTCCCCTACGCAACTTCAACAGCAAATTACCTAACTTTCGGCCCATCATCACAATTATCTTTTAAAGTCCAAGTTTGTTAAATTTAGCCTATTTCACAACATACTCGACAACATATTCACGAATCTGAATATGCAGACCCCACATCATCAACATTAACTTTTTTTATATCAAGTATCAGTCTTGACAAAATCATTGTTAAACGGGTGTTCCTTAAGTATGTGTAGAAAATTTAGGAGCATGTTGCTAACATCAAAATAAAAAAGTTCCTATAAACATATGTCCTCAAGTTATTCATTTATGAGATGGCACGGTATCTGGTACTATGGTAATTAAAACATACCCATAAATAATTATTTCCAGTACTGTAAACCTAGTAAACCTAGGGACCATAAAATAATTGATTAATTTGTCAACATCTTTACAAAAAAAATATCTCATTTCAGATGAACACCGAGATGAAGATTCCCGGGTATTCAAAGAATTTGAAAATTAGTAGATTATACAAATGTGGAAAAAAACAGATGACTATGTCAAGATAATAATCAATAAGGGTAAAAGCATTAAAATTAAAAAGAGTACCCTATGTTGGCTATTGGAAGCAAATGAGTCGAGTCTTAATTCCGACAGGTTCCAAAGAGTAAAAGGCCCAACATCATTTGATACCAAAACAGCAATGAAGCGAAAAATTGTTTGTGAATCTGATTCGTCCGAAACAGAGTCAGAAAAAAGTTTAAAATATGGTGATAGTGAGAATACTGAAACATTTTTAGATTTGGAAGATGCATAGGGAAATATTTCTACCAAAGCCCAATTTCAAGTTGAACATTACTATGCTGTAGCATATTATGATAATTGTTACATTGGCTGCATATTAGAAACAAATGATGTTGAATAAAAACTAAATTTTTAAAATTTGATCTAAATCAAATCATGAATATTTCTAGGTAGTTCACTATTATTATGAATATTCTTTTCATTCCTATTTTTATCAGAGAAGACTGTTTTGTTTGAGTTCCTATTTGTTTTTTTGTTATTGATTATTTTTTGAATATACCATACTTTCTATATCATATGTTGTATTTTTTCAAATGCATGAAGCATTTGACTGCAGAATATTGAATGTTCGTTATGATACGATCGATATGAGACAATTTTGTAAGTAACAATTATTAGTTTCCATTTGAATGAAGTACTCTTGTATAACTCCAATATTTTCAATCACCTGAAGTGAATCTAAAGGCATTTTATATAGTTTATGACTTACAATTATCTTTGTTTGAACAATTTTCATCATTTACAGAGTTATTTACCTAGATAAAATATTCTCATTATTTGAATGAGTTAAAAACATGTTACCTCTCATTAGAGGCATTGTTTGAATAAAATGGTGATTCCACTAGGTAGTTATTAGTGGAAAAATATTTTTTATCTAATGTTATGTATTTGTTACCCTTTAAGTAGATTAGATATACCAAACCATATTATTGTTAGACACTGTATATAAGACAAAGAGGTATATTCATTCACATAATCCATAAGTTGAATTATTAATAATCCTCTTTAGTTAATTAGACAATTAATTTCAGTATCAAATAATATGAATTCATATTATATTTTGTTAAGTAAATAAGTTAGTGGAAAATATTTAGAATGTAATAAATGAGTGGTACCTTTATAAAAACAAGTATGACTAAGCGCATATAAGTTCGATAACAGAAAGAAATAATGTATTGGATATTTTTAAGCATTCATTCTATTGAGTTACGGCGAGAGGAACAGTGGTAGAATTATTAAATAGTGATTTTGAAGAAATAGTGTAATTATTTCAACACCCGTGTAACACTATGCTTATATTCAAATTTTGATTACTTTAATTATCATAAAATACATTTTAATTACTTTGCAAATATTTAACTACCACTTAATTACTTTAAATATGTTTAAATACTTCTTAACTCCTTTCAAGTATCTTAAATATGTTATGTTAAAGATAAAGAAAGAGCAGTATTACTTTCATAAAATAGATAGGTATAGATATAATCCAAAACAAATGTGGGAAACTTTAAAAAAAATTATAAATGATAATAGCGGAGATAATGCAAACTCTGTAATCTTTGCAACTACAGCAGGGCGGAAATTGTTAACAAACAGTCTACAAATAATGAATAATGAATATTTTGTAGACAGCATTGAAAGTATTATTCAAAGTATTGAGAATACTGTAACATGGTCTAATGTAAATAATAACTTATATTTAAAATTTGAAAATTTTGAAATGTTGCCATGCAGGACCTGCAAAAAATGGTATGCAGTTTAGATAATCAATTCTCAATACATGAAACATTAAACTGCAGAATGGTGAAAGAAGTTTTTGAAACAATTGGACATGCTGTGCTAAATTTTATTAATACATCTCTCTCTACAAGTAAGATTCCTAAGGCTTTAAACATAAGTAATATCACTCCAATACAAAAAGTAGTAAATACCAATAAAGCTGAAGAATTTTGGCAGATCAATACTTTACCTCCTATAGAAAAACTATTAGAAATTGCTGTTTATGAACAACTATTGAACTATATCACGAAAAATAAAATTTTAATCAATAATCAATCAGGTTTCAGAAAAAAATTCTCTTGTGAATCAGCATTGTAAGTTACTCTTTGCCACATAAAACGTAATTTTGATAAAAATAAATATGTTATTGCTGTATTTCTAGACTTAAAAAGAGCTTTTGAAACAATCGACAGCGAAATATTGATTTCTAAACTTAAGCAGTACGGTATGGGGGGTACAGTTATTGAGTGGTTTGGAGATTATTTGGAATGTCAGAAATAGAGAGTGCGTTTTAAAGATCAGGTGTCATCGGAGATGAATAATGCTGCAGGAATTCCACAAGGTAGTGCTTTAGGCCCACTTCTGTTTATTTTGTACATCAACAATATTGACCTTTTCGTTAGTTGTGAATTCATTAACCTTTTTGCCGATGATACCTTAATATGTTGTAGTGATGAAGATTTGGATGTAGCTAACCAGAAAATGAATATTATCTTAGATAAGGTTAATCAATATTTGAAAATAAACAAATTAAAGCTAAATGTAAAAAAACAAATGCAATGATTTTCACCACGAAATATAAATAGTTTACTTGATACTAACAGCATAAATTTAAATATTAACAACGAAAAAATACAAATTGTCACATCATTTAAATATTTGGGTTTTCAACTTGACAATACTTTAAGTTTTGATACTCATTTTGATTATATCCAAAAAAAAATATCGAAGAAGCTATACTTTTTTAGCAGAATATCTCAAAACTTGTCAATGGAGACCAAAGTCACGGTGTATAATACTATTATTCAACCCCATTTTGACTACTGCTCATCAATTATATTCTTATTCAATCTCAACAAACTCAATATGTTGCAGAAGTTGCAAAATCGTGGAATGAGAATAATTTTAAAAACAGATCGTCTTAGTCCAATTAGAATTATGTTAAGTTCCCTAAATTGGTTATCTGTTGAAAACAGACTGTATTACTTTACCATGATTTTGGTTTTTAAAATAGTAAACGGTTTATCACCTGAATATTTCCAGGAATACATTTCTTTTAACAAAAATAATCATTCATATAATACCAGAGGTTTGAATGACATACATATAAGTAGAACTGTTTATTGAAGTACAATGAACTCTTTGTTTTTTAAAGGTTTTCACAGATTTAATAATTTACATCCATCTATAAAAAAATGTACCGAACTTTCAAATTTTAAAATGTTGCTTAAAGAGCATATCAAAAATTTGTAGCTTTATGTCTTTACTCCAATTTTTCAAGTGTTTTTGTTTAAATATATTATAATTAATGACAAATTTATATAACATATTTTATTAGTGTATTTTGTTAATTTTAATTTTATCTATATAATTAATTTTATTTTTGTGTACTTCTATTTTATTTTTATGTATATTAGGGTTCCTACCTAATTGAATAAAGATCTATCTATCTATATATTTTAATTATTCCGATTACTTTTTAAATAGTTTAATTACTTTCATTACTTTTTAACTAATTTAAATACTTTCAAATATTTTGGTTACTTGGAAGTATCAAATATTTTAAATATGGTGTACACTTTTATGACTTATGAGAGTTGTTTGCCCCTCGAACCGCCCTATTAAAAACCACATGCCAAATAGAACCCACTTCCCTCCTAAAAAAAATCCATTATTCCACTGTTAATCCCAATATAACTCCCAACATCACAAAACTTTCACACCCTCATTCTCCCTAGTCTTCAGAAATGTAGACTCATCCATTTCCCAAGAAGAATTTGAAAAAATTCTTCAAAACCAAAACTTCTCATACCTAAAGACTCGGCGAGTCATCACCAAGTCAAACAATACACCACCCAATTATTTTTGGATATAACATTAATAATGTATCTTTAGAATCTGTTTCTCAAATTAATGATCTGGGAGTATTCCTCGACTCCACACTCAGTTTCAAATCTCACATCTCCACTGTCACCCATAAGTTAATGAAGATCGATGCTTGGCTTTATAAAGAGAATCGCTTGTAATTACACAAACATCATTGCTGTTAAATCCCTCTATTGCTCTATGGTTAGAACACACCTTGATTACTGTTCTTTGGTTTGTAATCCACATTATGTTACATATAAACGTAAACTTGAAGCTGTTCAGCCCAACTTCTTGCGGTATATTTCCTTTAAGTTGCATGTTTACCATGGCTATGTTTTTTTTGGAGCCCATATTAAATATTTCTTCTCTTGAGGTTCGCAGAAAGCAAAGAGGTTTAATACTGCTATTTAAAATTATCAATGGACTTTGTAACAGCCCCGAACTGCTCTCAAAGATATACTTAGTTGCACCCACTCGTCCTACAAGGTAGGTACAAACTTATTATGTTTCTTTCCATAGATCTAACTATGCATTTAACAGTTTTATCTGTAGAGTTCTTAGATTAGCCAACTCATTAGCTGACCTTTCAATTTTTCAAACTTCAGCTCACTGATTCATGAACCTTGCACTCTGATTACTTGCAGTTTGTAGTTTTAGCTTTCATTTATACTGTAGTGTTATCTCTCTTTTTACCATTTAATTTATTGTTATTGTCTTTAACTATTTTATCCTATATTTTAATTGGTGTTGTACTGTTGTCGTAGCATTTTTATAGCACTGTAATTGTAGCCGTCTTGGACTCGCCCTTAAATGAATAAATAAATAAACCTACTTCCATGTTCAGAGTTATAACCTCCGAAATTGACTATCATCCAGTATCAAATTATACGGCTTCCCGTACCAATGCGAACCCTCCAACACCAATCCATTCCCTCCCATCACAAAATACTGTAACAGTTGCACCCAAACAGGACATTCTTCTTAATCCTTCAAATCCAAACTGATCTGTCCCTCCTACAGTCAATCTGGCCCATGCCCAGAGAAATGCCCCAAATACAACACCCCAACCTGCAAAAATTGAGGAAGTACACATGCTGAATTCTACATGCGCTACCCCAAAAAAAACCCAAGAAACTGCTCCAGTCACACTGGAAAAACCTCATGTCCCATATGACCTTTCCACTGCCATAAAAATCCTCCTTGAAATCCTATCCACAACAATAATGAACGTCATTCCTAATACCAGAGAAATAATAGCAGACACACTCCGACACTTAATCCCGTCCTTTTACCGAGTCAATTGCACTATAACTAATATAAGCAGACGTGCTCCTAGTTAAATCAAGTGATCCCCTATCCACCCATCGGAGTTGCAAGTTTTCTGCGGATTTCCCCTAACCTTGTAAACTCATTTACCAGCCAAATGTCCGACGGCAGGGAATAATACAGCCGTAGCTGTGCCCGCTCAGAAGATAAAATAAAATTAGTTTTAGTTACATTAAATAACAGGGATTGATAACCAGAGCGGGCAAAAAACTTCAATAAAACATTCATAATTTTGTTCTTTAAAATGTTTGGGTCTGTATCACTAAACAGAAATATTGAATCATCTACATAAACAGTTGTAAATGATTCTGGTATAACAGAAGGTAACTCATTTAAATTTAAGATAAACAACAGGGGTCCAAGTATGGATCCCTGTGCATTTACCATAAGATCAGACATATATGTATTTCCTTTATCAAGAATTTTGATGGATTTTAACCTGTTATCTAGGTACAAGTATAACCATTTGTATGCTTTACCCCTCACACCATATTAATAAAGATAGTCTTTCAAAATACCATGCTGAACAAGTCAAAAGCCCAACTGAGGTCATAGAATATCCCAATCAGGTCCCCGCCCTGGTTGACCAAATTCAGAACTTAATTATACTACAATTCCAAGGGTGATGAAGTTGAAAATGTTGCTAGAAAACCATGTTGATGATCAGTAATGACTTATGAATTTCTAAAAATTTCAACATCTGCTTCAGCATATTATACAACCAGGCTGAATTTCGAGAACCACCAATGGAAATAAGAAGGTTTTTACTGGCAGGAAAATTTACATTAAAACTTATAGCTAAAAATAATGGAATATCAGAGAAATTGCAAATTTTATCTCAGTCATACACTAGTCACAAATACTGGGCTCACAAGAAAAAACCACTATTGATAGAATCATATAATCAAGTCAAGGAATATAAACAAACCATACATCAAACAGAAAGCTTTGCAAGTCACATAACACAATATGAAATATTTGATAACCCTCCAATCATTGTCATAGAAAAACCACAAAATGACCAGAATATACACATAATAAATCAGGAGATAAATTGTAAATGGACAAATTATGAACAAATATACACATATGGATCAGTCAGTCAAGGTAATACAGGATGCGCTGTATATTACAAAAACATAAATAGAAATGAGGCATTCAAACTACCAGAGCACTCTTCAATATTTACAGCAGAACTCACTGCAATAAGAGAAGCATTAAAAATGTGCCTAAACTCATGTAAGACTAACTTCGTCATTTTCACTGATAGCAAAAGCTCACTGGAAAAAATAAAAACCACAACAATTACATCAGTTAAAAATCACATAATAATTGATATACTGACTCTTCACCGCCAGATCAAACTTGACAATAAGCATATTTCTTTAGTATGGATTAAAGCACATGTAGGCATTACGGGCAATGAAAAAGTAGATCTGTTAGCAAAATCTGCTGCAGAAAACGGACAAAAACTAGTAGGATTAAAAAACCCATTTCAGACTATTTTTCGATACTCAGAAAACGAACAAAAGAAAAATGGAACACAGGTTTCTAAGAAAGCATCAAAGGTCGCTTTTATAAAACAATACAACCAAATATCCCAAATGAAGTATGGTTTAAAACATACCAAAACAGGAAAATCATTACAAATATAAACAGAATGAGGAGCAACCATGCCATGTATCCTGAGTATCAATTTAAAATTGGACTAGTAAATAGTCCAGACTGTACATGTGGTAGCATAGGAAATCTAAAACATGTCATCCTAGAGTGTCGCAATAATACCTTACAGATCAACAAGCTCTTTCATCAGTTAGTCCAAAAAAACATCCCATTACCCATTAATCTGGAATATCTACTAAGCAATCAGGAATGTTTCACTGCATTACATCAATATATAAATGATGCGGGTATAAAATTGTAAATATAGAATTAAGGCCGTATGACATTATGTAGTTTTCGATATCGATTTCTATACAGTCGTCAATGTCTACAAAAACTGTACAGTTTTCTGTACCGGAAACTTTACGTCCATTAAATTGTGTATGACACTTATGTAGTTTTCGATATTGAAATTAGCAAGAATAACGCCTCTGATTGGTGGTAGAGCTGCCAAAAGTCATTGTTAATTGATTTTTACGACTTCAATTAATTGTATAAACATAACTTACCATTGAGTATTAAAATGAGTTTCACCAAATTATATAAATAATCAAATTGTGTCTGGGACATCCTTAAAACTTTTTTATATGCTAATAGATCTTCTTGCAAAAGCTCATTGTTTATCAAATTTAACGCATTCGAGCTCGAACGACTTGTTCTCCTTTAAATCCAGGGCCTAATCCACTTTTACTTTTTCCGAGAATTGGAAAATAGTTTGGAATATCATTGTAAATACAACTACTGCCGCAGCACAGGTAGCATTACATTTATGTCCATAATAACAGGAAGCCGAATAAAATAATTTCAACTAAACAAGGAATGAGTTAGCTTAGGCTAAACATAAACATGACACAATCTGACACGATATTTGACCTATTGCGCAGAAACTGTACAGAAATATGATAGAGAATGATATTTCTGTACAGTATTCGATATCGAAAACTACATGCTCGTATGACACTATACAGTTTTTGTCAACATTGAAAACTATACAGAAAACGATATTGGAAACTACATAATGTCATACGGCCTTAAGTCTGTGTTTCCCACTCTTATGTTTACCCATCCAAGGATTAACACCTGTGTAAGTCTACACCTGTCCGGGAGGTCCTCCGGCAATTAAATTTTCCTAACAAGTGTCCCTGTCTCAAAAAAAATAATATAATAAAAAAAATCAAAAGAAGATTAAAAAAAAGAATTAAAAGATTAAAAATAACAAAAAATTATTTAAAAAAAAGGAAAAAAAAATATTAAATTAAAAAAAGGCTATAGAAGCATCTAACACATTGAAAGTGCCTATGTATGTAAAAAAATAATGAATTAAATACAAAATATATTAAAAAGAAAAAAAAATTTGTGCAGAAAAAAGTTGAAAAAAAAATTGTAACAGAAAAACAGTTAATCAATTCATATAGTTTATTCTTCCATACTGGGAAAATTGACAAACCATAAGCTAATAAAGACTATCTTGAGTATACTTTACAAGATATGAAGTTTTGGCCAGTTGGCGGTAGCCAGTGCCATTAAATGAGTTAAAAAAAAACCAGGGAAAATATGAAGACCGGAAGACTAATTAGATTAAATTTGACAGAGCTACTGGACCAGTAAGAGTAAATAGACAAGTATCAAGGGTATTCAAAAATAAATGGTTTGAGATAAGGTAATATTATTGGAACTCATACCAAGACTGACTATTTTGTGACCAGTAATACTAATGCCTAGCATTTGCAGACAATTATATAAAATAAAATATATGAAAATGAGATAGGGGAGTGAAAAATGGAAAATTGAGATAAATGAGGAAATATATGTACGGTACACGGCCAAAACGCTGAGTCAATTTTTTTGGTATATTCAGATAATATACTAACAAATGTATTTAAAAAGTAGAATCGAATGATCTGAGCTGCTTGACAATATCGCTGATAATCATAAAGATATTCATGATATGCTTGTGCAGTTTGAGTCGAGGGGATAACCACTGGACATTTTTTGTGGTAAAAGATTGCCTCCTCGGATTTCCTTGGATCTCCCCGGATCTCTATAGGATTTCCTTGGATCTCCTCGGATTTCCTCGGATCTCCCCGGATTTCCTCGGATCTCCCCGAATTTCCTCGGATCTCCTCTTAATATAATTACGGGATCAATCAACACAAACAGCTATATTTCAATGCACTAATAACATCGTGAAATTTTTTAAGGAATTTTATCTGAATGCAGAATTATTTGTGGATCTTCTTAAAGCATTTTTCGGATTTAATCGATATTATTTGATTGAAAAATCTTGAAATTTGTGAAATTGTATGAAATATGTATTGAAATTACTAGTTCCTTATTTATGTGATCGTTGGCAGTGTGTCAAGATAACTATAGATGGCAAATGTTCCTTTTCCAGATATCTATTGAAATATATTGTGGGAGGATTTTACATCTTGAAAACCTTTCAGGGCTTTCTCTTCCAATATCCGAAACATTCTTCAATAATTTAATTAGACATTTTTAATAATGAAAATTCTCCTGCATAAATATTTGCACTAATTTGTCAGGAGCAATTTATGAAGATTCAGAATTGTATGTTGATATTACGTGGAAATGATGGATGTTTGATTAAATTAATTCTTGGTCGTGTTACATAAATACTAAATAACCTACAATTAAATTTACAATGGAATTACAACAAAATATGTTCATGGTCTTCCAGAAAAAATGTAGCTGAATTTTGTTAGAAAGGAGTAGACATTTGGATATCTCTATTGAAAACAGAATTGGCATTGGGAAATTTCAAGGTACAGTGAACTAACTTCTCAGCGTGTTTACAAATGCCAATTTGACAGATTTTGAAAGAAAAACAGCGATTCTGAAGATAATTCAAGTTTGTCCGATGAAAGAGTCTGATGTTGACTACGAAACGTTCTACAACTCCATAATTTCAGCTTTTGTTTATTTATTGCTACATTATTTACCCAAATTGCTCATAATAAATTGGTTTACAAATTTACGCTGAATTATTGTCATTAATAAACAATTTTTCAATTCAAGTATTTAAGTTTCTTTCAGATATTGCGACAGGATGCCCTAAAAAGTTTTCATGTCTCTTTTCAAGTTGACATATGAAATAATTTGATGTATAGCAGGGTAGCATATTTGGAGTATTATTATTCAATAAGTGATATGTGTGATATAGCAGACACTATCGAAGATGCAGTGTTGACCAAAATTGTGGCTGTTGCTAAGTTTTAATGGTGGAACAATCCAAGACAGGTTGTTGCCAAGTAGTTCAAGGAAAAAGAAAACATAAAAATGATAAACAAAAAATATTCACTCTCGAAAAATGTCAACGAAACCCATCAGGTATAGAAATACAAAAAAAAGCTAAAAATGATTGACAGTTGTTTAAATAAAAACGTATAAAAACAAAACGGTCATAAGATTTCATGTTGAACTTTTTTCTCGAAGATTTGTATAGACTCACTATCTTTACTCGACAGTTTTAATGGTTGACATCCAAGAATTTGAATTGGACCATAAAAAATTTGGTCTTTTTCAACTTCTTGCTTAGACCATACAAAATCTTCCCACTCATCTTTGAGGAATTTAAGTTTTATTTTACGTTTATTTTCTTGATGTTCTCTTTTTTCATTGATCATCTTAGCTATGTACCACCCTGTATCCTGCATAGCAGCGTAATATTTTTCCATTTCAATTTTTGTTTCTTTTTCATCCTTTACATTTTTTGTACTTTCACATTCACCAGAAGAATCATCATCAAATGACATTTCTGACTCTTTTTGTTCAGATTCAAATACCGGAATTTTTGGTTTCATTGTTTTCCCTGGCCATTTTACTGTAGAATATATCCTACGACCGACATTCTTGGTATTTGTTCTAGATTTGAACGTTTCTCTAATCTGTCTGAACTGAGTTTTGGAGTGTCTTTATCCAACAACCAACATAATATGTTTTTTTCACTGTTTTAGTTGCACCATTTTCCAGAGCAATTCTCAAGAAAGAACTTTTTGATTTATCGTCAATCTGTTTATGAGAGTAATCTTATAAATTAATGTTTCCTTTAAAAGGTTTCAAAGATTCCTCCAAATCTTTATTTTCCTCATTATCGTATCGCTTATTTTTTCTTCCAAGTTATCAACAAAAGTCGTCTCTATTTACTTTATAATTGATTACATCCAAATCACAATCAGGTTCATAATCAGCATCACAGTTTGAATCATAGCTGTCATTTTCTTCTAAATGTTGTACTTCTATTATCAGTCATTAATGTTTTGTTGTAACAGTTTCCAATTCCCGCATTTTCAGCTTTTTCTATAGCTTCTTTTTGGGCTTTCAAAACGATGGCACCTAAGTCTTCATCAGTCACTCTCTCAAACTTTGTTGAATGAACAGCGGTATATTTGCTACTTCTTGGAAAATAATAACTACCCTGCAGATCATTCTCAACATCTTGCAGGAATTGAATTCTATGTGCAAAATATCAAGCATGCTGTAGTTAACAACAGTAGAAAAAGTGCTTGTCATATACCTGGTTGCCCTGAACAATGCTCACAGGCAAAAACATATCAGGTGTTAATTTTCCCTTAGAAGAAATTTTTTTGATAAGTACTACAAGCATGCCATAGAATTGGTGCATGCAATACAATTATTTTAGCACACAGCGCCTAGTAGCCTACTATTTATTCAAAGCTTCTTCTCATATTTAGGGAAAATTAGATATGAAAATATGGATGTATACTGCTAGTATGCTTAATTTAACATTATTTCCAAAATTTTCTTGTTGATTTCTCGATGATAATAAATATTATATTGATTTGATGATTTCGCTCAGAGATACGAGTAAATTATCATGGGTTATTTTATACCCTCAAAATTGAGCAGGAAAATCATAAAAATACCTGAATAATAAACAACTTGTCTTCTTGAATGGCAATTCAGACAAAAAAAATACAGGGAAGGGAATTAATGTTTTTTTTCAAAATAAGTCTTTTTTTATATTTAAAAATTGTATTTTTTTTAAATTCAGCAGAGTTTTTTTTATTGATAGGATGCAAACCAGGGGTCACGTCAGACAATTCATCCAGATTCAGAAACTTCGTTATCTTGTTTCATTTTCAAGATAAAAATGAAACATCTAATTTTAAGAAAATATATATCAATAGGTAACGATAATTTCAAGAAATTCAGGAATGTGAAAAACACCTGTAATAAAATAATATAATTATTACTAGGTATTTAATTTCTTTACTTTCTTGTACATTTAATAGTACAAAAGAACGAAACTGATCTCAGAAACAAACGAAAAATACACAACACATAAACAAATTCACTATATAAAAAAGAAAATCCTTCGATAAAGAATAAGCTTAAAAGTAACGTTGCCGAAGTCGAGATTTGTCCGAGGGATCCTTCTTACTGAGTATCAGAATTAAACGAGATGGTTGATTGTTAATCGGGAGAAATACCGAAGAATCGGTAACGATGATGCCGTTACTAGCTGTAGATATGTACATACGTTTAAGAGATCTATGAAATCTCGCACGGATAAGGTAGAAATGAACATCAGAAAGTTTGCGTATGCAAAAATGATACTCGAATTGACTTAGATCTCCTCGGATCTCCTAGGATCTTCTCGGATCTCCTCCCACAAAATCTCCTCGGCGGTTACCCCCTCGGTTTGAGTATGTTCCATCTTTTGTTTCCTTTAATCTCACTACGGTGTTTTTAAATTTTATAATGGAACAAGAATTGTAGACTGATGTAAATCTTGAAAACAGTGATGAAAGTGCGGAGTATGTGAAGTAATAAAACATTTGAGGTTAAATTCACACGAAGTAGGGCTATACTATGAGTGTTCCAGGTACACATACACACACAGTTTTATAATATAAATACTTAATTCTATCATCTCATATTCATTGTGTATCAGCTACAGTTCTTACTAAAATTACCAATAAATTAATATAATATGTTTCTTAATATACCTAATATATAACACTAAAAATCATTTCACTGGCAATACCTACCATTATAAGCAAATGTATAGAAATGCATCTAAGTGATTTAACGCCTGTTTTGTGTAGAGCGTATTTATGGAGTTATATTTTTATTTTTTTTTATTCAACAAATATGATAATATCTGTTCTATACTATATTAAACAATTTCATAATTATAAATAACTGTAATGTAAATTAATCAATTAGTTTTACAAATGAAACATAGTTGTCATTTATAAACATCTTACATTACATTGAAATTTTTTTGTAGATTTTAATATTTCTAATACTCAAAGGTAACAAATTGTAAGCCTTTGGGGCTAGATGGTAAGCAAATCTTGCATGTACGTTTTTATTACAGTCAGATACCCTCAGCAATCTGCACGTCATACTACAAGTCACAATATTATGCGAGATATGATTTTTTAGATTTTCTTTTTTATGCATAAATATCACTAATGTATGAAAGTACAGAGATCTTATGTTGGATATATCTCTTCCATGAAGTAGTCTGGTTGGGTATCGTCTACCTTTTTTGTAAATAATTTTGTATTGTAGACAAGGTTTTTAATGAATTTTCATATTGTGTTCCACTGACAGGAATACCTATAATGTACAATACGAATCCTGTTGACCCGCTGATTAGTGAATTTGATGTCAAAGACTTATTATATTCACTAATCAGCAGGTCAACTGGATTTGTATATACATTGTACAGGTTTCATATCAGTTGTAACAGACCTAACATTAAACTAAAGAGAGCCAACAATTGTACAACATATGAAAGTACAATAGTTAAGATGTATGGGTCACTGAAAGAATAGCAGAGAATAGATCAACAAGGAAAAAAGGTTGGATGAGTGGGATCAGATTTGAAAAGTTAGTACTGACAGAATGGAGTACAAAAGAGATTGATAAATTTGAAAACAAATTGTCAACCAAACCAACAGTTTTGATGGTCTATATAGCTCATTTATATATTCTTTTTTTTCCATAATTCTAGGTTGTTTCATTTCATATAAATATTTTTAAATATTTGATGATTATTGGTTCAATAGTTATTGTCTTTAACATGTTCTTCTACCAATAAATCCTTACATATATTGTTATTGCAGCAGATTTGTGTATGTTAAAAAATATAGACATGCACTATAGGTCATATTGCTCAGGTTTTTGTTATTGTGCTTAACCCTTCCAATAATCTAGACAATTCAATTCATTATATCAGTACAATTGCAAATCAATGAGAAAAATGTGAATAGTACCTCAATCTATTTTTGAAGACTCTTCTTCTCCTATCATCTGTGTAGTCTTCAGTATCACTGCTAGTATCATTGTTAGGATACAGATGACGGTCGCTCGTACCAGCCATTTTAACTTTTGGTAAAAAACACTTCACAAATATGTACAAATAATCACTCAAAATTTCTCTGGAACCAACCCAGAACATAAATAGTGATTCTACATCAGTGAAAATATTAAACTTTCTGTTTAAAACTTGCTTTTCCTGACCTTTCCAATGACCTGTCAATAAACTTAATGACATTGACAGTACGAACAATTTTGACAAAGCCCACAATTATTCAAGAACATAGAGAAAGTATTATTTGTTTTTTTCAGACTTTAATGTATTTTACAATATTTTTGTATGAAATGTGCGCCGTTCGACCTGTATAGTAAAATTTGGTACTCTAATAATTTGCTCACACCATTTTGGAATAAATAGATTTTGAAAATGGTACTAGTGAATTCTGGTATGATATAACATAGAACATCCAGTGTGTTTGCAGTTTTTCGATAAAAAATGTAAAGAAACCATAGAGGTTAGAGTGAATGAGTACGATCTCTGTAGAAAAAAGTATCCAACTAATATGGAGATCGTAAGTGAGGCGCTGCGAAGTTGTGTCAATAAAAAGGCGCTAGTTTAAAACGACCTATCAACGTTTAATTTACTCACAAACAGTTAACCTAGCAGATAATACCCTTGTTTCGTAGCGTTATATATAAACAAGGATACTACTTACTGACACTAGCGCGGCTGGTGGCTAAAAAATTATTGTAATTTCTACAAATTTACAGGGAAAGACTGCAACACTTAGTGATCCTTCTCCTGAGAAGCTCCATGGTAAAATTATTAGAGGAACCAAATATGCAAACCACCGAACTAAAATTTTTAAGATCCAAGATATCAACAAAGTAAACTACACAAATTAAGAGTACACTGATACCCACTCTGGATTATTGATCTTTTATTATAGCAGGGTAACAAACATTGATTTAGTAAGAATTAAACTTTCCTAAATATTATTTTCGTATTTTTAGCAATTTCATAAAAATGAACGCATAGTTCGTAAGCAAACTTGGTAAATTGAATTATTTATATTTTTTCTAACTCATGCATTTGTTATTTTGCATAAAATTCTAGTAATAAAGATAAACAAAATTGTTTGTTTTTGTTTGAGGAGTTCAATTTTGGTTGATAAGTGGGGGAACCGAAGGTATAAAGAGGCAAATCCTGGCAAAGAACCTAATATTAGAAAAAGAAATATAACTGTTAACACATTTGTGATAAGAAAGTAAAGCGAGTCTGAATATTTAACATCATTGTGAAATTGAAAAATAAGCAGGTAAGAGGAAATAATATTATTGTTTGTTATAATTAATATAAATTTAGAAAGATTTGATATCTTTTAATTTGTATACAAAACAAAGTTTATTTTTAGAAAGTATTTGTAAATTACTGTTTAGGTATAATCTTTTATTCAACATTTTTTGATCGAAGTATAAACGATTTGTAGCTTTATTTCGCTATATTTGGTATAAAATTGGGATTTTGCTATAACGAAATTTCTAGAATCGTTGAATCAGACAGCTGTCATGACCTTAATGACGTGTTGGTTATTTATAGTTCTTTGTTTCCAACTGACGCATTTCTTAGAGTTAAATTCATCGAATATTCAACGTAAGTGTTCTTTTTTGTAAATCAAATATATTTATTGAATTAACTCTCACTTAAATATCCATTTGACAAACAAAGCTTGTACAATTTTAATTTTATATCCATGAGCTCAATTATTACGTTTCATCATTTTAGTTTTGTATTTGTATTACCGTTATTATTAATTTTGAGGGTTAACTGATATCTGATAAACATTTTACGTTTTTAAAAGTTTGTTTCGAGATGTAATCACCAAATTGAAAAACTCCATTTTGTTGTTCAATCCCATACTTTCATTTTCCCACTAATGGTTTTTTCAATATAAAACAATCCTTATTTTTGCTGAATATTTTGTAAATGTTTAGCTGCTAATGACTTGTAACTTTTTCACGATATTGCCGTTATCAACAACGAAATTTCTCGAATCATTCAATCGGATAGCTGCCATATGACCTCCATAATGACGCATTCTTTATTTCGTTTTATAACAAACAGCAAATAAATCAATATGACTGCCTGTCTTTGTGATTATAAACCCTGATTTAGTCAACGAATTGTTCATAGTCGATAATTTTATTTCATTATATATAATGGATAATGAATAACGCGTAATTCATAAGAGAAAATAGATGCATCCAGCATTTAATTTTTTATGTATTGGAAGTGACAATTGAGATTTTATAGTTAAAATTATTTTTTCTTTTGTTTTCTTTAACTCTACTCCATTTTTTGATTCGATCACCTCTGTTGTTTGTGCTAAAGTGTTAAAGATTTTTTGGTTTTTAATTAATTTCATTATGAAAATTAGGCGAGAAATACTTCGAATAGTGTCTAATTCACAGTTGCAACTTAATAGGATTCACACAACACAAGCGCTCTTATTGATTTGTAAAATTTGATGATTCATGTTTTCACTTTGTTTTTTTTTGATGATCTCATGAAACATTGGGAATATTTTATTTATATTTGTTAATTAGCTCAATTATTATTTGTATTGAATGTCAATATCAATTCTTCGAACTCAATTGCAATCTGATACATAGTTTCATGATTACTTTATATATCCAATCCTGTTACTCTGTGGAGCATAGGGCATCTATGAAGCTTCTCCATATCCCTATTTCTAGCCATAGCTGCTATTTCTCCTCAGATATTCTTAATACTTTTGTAGTAATCTTCAATCATATTTAATGTTTTTGACTGTCGTCCTCTGCTTCTTGGTCCCACTGCACTCCATTTGAGTATATACCCATATGGGGACTATTTTATTAGCCTCTTTGCCTCTATTTAGGAGGATCCCGACCCCCGTTACTCCTATCGTATTTTATATCGTTTCCTTGGTGGAAACAGCACCAACCATTTGATATTGTTGTCTCTCCTGGTCCAGGCCACCTTATTTCGGATAACCCCAAAACTTGTATATTTAGTTCTTTCTACTTGCGCTAGTCTTGACAGACATAATAAAATTATTTCGAGTGAAAAGGAATGAAACATTGTTTGCAAAGAGTTACCTGACATTTTATAGAAAAAGTTAAGGGTTTAGATTTGCATTTATTTCCTTAACATCTTCTTTGTTGTCCTTGTGACTCCATAAAATGAGCTTTATTGTCATATCGAACATCAGCAAATACCTTAGAAGCTAATGACGAAATGGGATGACAGATTCTTTGTATCACCGCAAGTTGTAGGTATGTTAATGTGACGTTTCATCTAAAGAGTAGTCATGGCATACCTGATTTATTAACTAACCATTTGGTAAATTAACTAAGCACTTACGACAGCCATGTCCAAAAGGTATGTAAAGAGCATCCAGTGCCACTTTTTGCTCTTATTTGAACAGCATACTTTACTAAGTTCCAGTCATGTTGGTCTATGCCTCACATATGTGTACTGTACTGCTTCAGAAGTGAGAGTTGTGGAGTCTTTTTTTTCTCTAACTTTTCGGACCCACCTTTATGCCTGATGCAGAGGTATAATATTTTCGTAGTTTGTTGCCATTTTTACACATTTGTTATTTCTTTCAAAAAAAGTATTTCGCCAGTAGTGTCGAACCTGTAATCAAATGCTCCGCCAATACTTTTGGAATCTTTCAGTGGTCAGTGTGATAATCTATTCTCCCGTAGAGTACCGGTGGTTCGGAATCCTTTCTGTTGCAAATATAACAATAAATTACTTTTTTAAATGAAACTGTTTCTAGATAATTCCACAATTTATTGAAAAATGTTATAAATTCTAAGAAATTTGACATTTGTTTCGATATTGCTATCTTAAATGGTAAAAAGTTATCCAGGATATCACCATAGGGCTAATAATATCTAAGCTTTACTATTTGTAATATCATATCTTCCTTCTTTTTTTCTATTCATATTTATTAAGTCAATCTTGGTCAAGCGAAAAATAATTATTAAACATCAGCTAGGCATCACATGTAATGTAATTTCTTTCATTCTGATGATGCTAGCAATATCGAAACAATTGTCAATTTTTTAGAATTTATAACACTTCAATAAATTGTGGAATTATCTAGAAACAGTTAGTTTAGTTTTAAAAAGTAATTAGTAGATTCCACAGAGTACGGGTCGACCCAGTAAATTTCATAATAATAAATCTGTGCGGGTAAACAGATCTTTGAAATACGAACAATAGCTTGATGGATCTGCGATACAGTCAATAAGATTCACAACTACTCTGGAACATAAAACGATATCTCCATTTCTTCATTTGCAGAAATTTCAGCACCACCATATAAAGCAATAACCATTATTATTGCACAAAGCCGAAAACTTATACCCGAAGCGAATCGGCTTGCCACAAATCAACTGTTTTAGTCCATGTATACCAAAATATGTTACTTTCATTTCATCAACTGATAATTCTTTCACAAACACTCCTACTTTAAAACCTGTGCCATGGGTATTATTAGCCGCCTGATCATTATCATTGAATGTAGAAATGTTTTGATTCTCAAGTATTTGTTTTGTGACATGCAGTTTTTTTATAATATCCATCCCAAGGTCTTCTTCTTCACTCCAATAATGTTTTTCCGATGGTACTTGGGGATAACCCGAGCATAACAGAACATACATGCTTTTATTTCCTCAGATGAAACTAGTATAATTTTCTATGGCTGATTCATACCGTACAGTTTCTTCAATAATATGGTCATAAACGTCTTCAGTGAATATCATTTCAAGAACTTCGACTGGTAATTTTTCCACCAAGTATTTTTTCCATTTCACAAAATCTTGTAATAGCGTCATCTCCTTCATGTGGAAGCTTTGTGTAGATTTTTTGCCAAGTGAACAGAGTTTCAGTAAGAATCCGTTTTCTTTTCGAGCCAGCTCGATATTGGTTAGAGTTACAAGTTTGCCCCGCTTCAAAGACAGCTGATGATCATATGCTATTGGTAAATAATAGTATCCTAAAAATATAACAGATAGAAATAATTGAAAGTTGTAAAAACATATCTATTTGTGAATATACAAAACAAATGCATTACTTGTATAAAAAGCACTTTATAGAAATGTCATGCTTGCTGTATTAAAGAATTATTTTATTTTGAGTTTAAAAACTAGTATTCTGGTCAGTGGTGTAGGCCAGGCCTTGATTAGTTGTGAAAGAAATTAGACGACTTTCAGAACACTTAAATTCACTACATATACTGAAAGAAATATTTACATTAACATTAGTTGAAAAATAAATACTGAAGGAAATTAATGGGTTAAGGTGAGTGAGTTATCAGCTCTCTACACCCAGAGTCCACTTCCTATTTCCTGATTTTCTTTATCATTATAATCATGATTACTTCTTAAAAATGTTTCAACTGCTTTTGCATTTTGATAAATATTCTCACTCAATCAAATGTTCATTTGGATACTAATCATAGATATCCGTTACACAGGTCTTAGTTTTTGAAAAGTTGCAAATTGTTTTTTAAGTAATTTACCATTCATAATTCTAATTCGTTGCAGAATTTGGTTTTTCTACTGCTGTTTTATAATTCACTTATTAAAAGAATAAAATCTGTATCATAATGAAGTTCAATATGATACAGATTCTCATTACGATACTGATGTTAAGCCAATAGAATCAAGTTACTTATTAGTAAAGTGACTTTTAATTTGACAAACTGTCAATTTTGATTTTCAAAAGTACCTATATCTAAAATTAATTAATAGTTTATTTTGATGAATTACAAAAGAAAATGAAACAATTTTTTTAACATAAAGCTTAATGTTAACCATATCAAAATACCCCAAGTTGCATGCTCTAATAAAACGGAAATCCAAAGTATGTATTGGTATAAAATCAAAAATATTTTTACACCAGATCAAATTTAGACGAAGAACCTGAAAATCAATTTCTTTTTTCGAAAGTATTAAATTCTTTAAATTTTTATAAAGAAATTTTAAATAGACAAGTCATTTCAAATTATAAATGCAATTTTAATCATTAAGTTCGCGAGAAGCCTTATCCCCATGGTAAACAGCAGGTTATGAAAGTTATCTGTTATGGTCATGGTTCTATTCCTACCCCCATATCCTACAATTTTTTTTAGTCAGACCCCCAAATAAATTTTACAAATTGTACAATAAATAATTTAGGTATACATAAACAAGAAAATTAAAGTATTATTATGTTCAAAAGTTTTAAATTGATTTGAACTTCCCTTCATTGTTCTGTTTTATAGTGAATGGTAATTATTAATTAAATAATACTTATTAATGCAAGTAGAAAAAATAATGTATGCAACTTTCATGTAATGGTCATTAATACACTCGCATGTTTATATGAAACTCCTTTCGTATACTACTACATGCTCGGGTATTCAATGCTATCATTACATGATCGTTGCAAAAAATACTATTATAACATCAAGTTTTTGTGTAATCCTAACCTAAAAGTATAAAGAATATGACATTTCGTAATATAGGAGTTACGTTACATCTTGATTAATTTTTCTTCAAATTCAAATTATGCCATCCGAAACTAGGAACTATTTGTCCAAATTGAGACATGTTTAGTATTTTAGATATTTTGTTGTAGCGTAACTGAATCTTTAATAATAATGTGACTTTTTAATTAAATATCTAACTTGAGAGAAACTCAATGTGCCTTATATACATACTTAAACTCAAAAGTAATAAAAAAATGCTATTTGTTGAGTGGATATTCCAATATCCCAAAAGCCCGAACTGTTGGACTAACTCTTACCATGGATTCAGATTGTACACAATAATATTTAGAAATAAATGGCTGATCCATTTCCAAAAACAAAACCATATTAATCTGTGTTATTTTGGAAAATATAGAAGCTTACATAATACTTTACATGTATACTAGCATCATTCATTAAATGAATTTGGGCTCGTTGTTTTCGATATTGGATTTTAGTTCTGAACACCCATAGTTTCTTAATTATCATTTAGTTAGCTCATTTTTTTCAGGTTTTCAATTCGTGTTAGCAACATATATTATAATATTCAAATTAATATACAGTGTGACCCATTTAAAATGGAACCACCCCTGTAAAAGACGAATTTTTCAATCAATCTCCAATAAAATGGTTTTGGAATATTAAGGATCAAAAGCTGTATCTTTACACATATTCCCATAATTTTAGTTTAATTTCTACGACACTCGTATGTTTTATTTTCTTTGTCAAAAATGGCAAAAGTTTATTAGGCAATTTTAGTTTCAAGTTTGACTACACCACTGAATTTGTAGTTGTCAGAGATAAAAAACATCAAAATTTCATGGAAAAATATTGGTTAACAACGAAGTTGCAATAACTTTAATTTTGGAAACCAAGAATTTGATTATAATTTTTATTTAGATTATAGACTTATTTCAAATCCGGCAACATTGTTGATACAAAGTATAACACCAGTCAACTTATACAGTGAAAATCCGAAGTAAATAGCTTATTCCCTTCTACAGTTATAACTCCTGAAATTATGGTAATGTGAACGATTTGTGGGGAAAGGGATTTGTAAATTATATTTCCTTAAAATTATTTTATTAAATATAGGCTACAAGTGGAGTCTAATATAACTCAAGATTGAAAGTTAATTAAATTTTCATAAGTACTTCAAAACTTGTTTGTGTTCATTTTATTTTTGTCGCCTATGAAAGATTGTACCATGGCATCACATGGAAATTAACTTTCAATTTTGTTTTATTTTAGAATCCACTAATAATCTATATTTCATTATGTTATTTTAAGGGTATATAATTTACAAATCCAGTGGCGTAGTCAGAATTTTATTATAAAATCCCTTTCCCCACAAATCGTTCACATTACCAGAATTTCAGGAGCTATAACTGTAGAACGGAATAAGCTATTGACTTCGGATTTCCACTGTCTAAGTTCACGGGTGTTCTACTTTGTATCAATAGTGTTGTCGGATTTGAAATAAGTCTATAATCTAAATAATTATAATCAAATACAGGGTGCGCCATTAGTGTGACAAACTTCGATATATCAGTTATTATAAAAAATATGGAATACATTTTTATACGAAAATTGTAGACATCTGTAAACTTCACGTTTCAAAATTATTTTCATTTGCACTGGGTGTTCCCTATCACCAGGGTGAAACTAACATACCTTTTTTTAAATGAGACACCTTATATATTATTTCAGATTCAGATTGGGCTCACCTCCCCCATACTTACAAAGTAGGGTTTCATATAAGTATATAGGGTATTTCAGAAGTTATGCCCAATTGAACGTAAAAATAATTGTGAGTTCAACGCCTTGACACAGTGCCATTTTTGGATATTATAACATCTGAATACAGGGCGAGCCAAGAATCGAACACATGCTTTTCTCTATTTTTTCAAATGAATCACCCTGTATTTCATTTCAAAAAGTGTAGACACCTTATAAATTTTCGTTTTTATTTGGCATTCCCTATACCTAAAATCATTGATTTCTGAGATATTGTCAATTTAATAACAAAAAGGTTTTTAAAAATAATTTAATTGTAACAAGTTTGCTATGTAATAATGACAAGTAGGTATTGATTAGTAGCATGTCATTTAACAACCTTTTGAAATTTACTCATTTACTACTATTTGAAATTTACTCATTTACTACTATTTGAAATGAACTTTACTGTTAAAGAATTAACAGACATGGTTTGGGTATTGGGAGAATATAGTAGGAATTGTTTATTATCAATAAGAATTTACCAAGAGCGATATCCTGCACGAAGACAACCCATAAAAAGAACGTTGGAAAGGTTGATGGATCGTTCCAATCGTACAGGTTCAGTACTTTATGAAAAATATGAAAGGACAAAAACTGCAGTTACTGAGAAAAATGAATTTAATTGTATGCTGGTAGTTACGGACAATCCTTATGATAGTACTCGTGAAATTTCGATACTGCATAAAAACAAGATGCATCCATACTGCATTTAGTAACAGAGTTACTCGACGATGACTTTCGTAAAGAGTTCCTTTTTGCGAGTGGGCTCAACAACAAATACATAATCAGATCGATTTATTTGGTTTTGTCCTTTTTGGAGATGAAGTAACGTTTCATAAGAATGGTACAATGAATAGACATAATTTCCATTACTATTCCACAAGTAATCCCTATCTTACATCAACTCAAAGTCAAACTAGCTGGTTTCTGAATGTTTGGGGTGGTATAACTGGAGATCACGTAATTGGACCACATTTTGTCGATGGAAGAGTGAATGGTCCAGTTTATTTAAACATTCTAGAAAATAATTTACCATTACTGTTGGAAAATGTTCCGCTCAACATTCGGCAAATAATGTGTATTTTACATGATGGAGATCCAGCACATCACACTGCTTCAATTCACAATCATCTGAATACCCATTTTCCTGTCAGATGGTAGAAAGAGGAGAACCCATTGCATGGCCACCTCGATCACCAGATTAAATTAAACTAAAATTCACTTTTTCATGTGGGGTTATGTTAAAAACCGTGTTTACCAAATACTGCCAACTACACAGAACGATATGAAGGAAAGAATGCGAGAAGTATTTCAGAGTATTAATGTAAAAATGTACAGAAAAATAAGTCGATCTTTTGAAGATCGACTGCAATGTTGTATTGACGTTTTGGGTGACAATTTCGAACATTTGGTATAGAATCAATTCTCAGTTCACTTTGACTGATGTTATGTTATTTTTGTAAAAGCATTTGTCTTACTGTCATTTTTCTACATATATCTTCTTTTAATAAATTATTTGTTCAATTCTTTCTTATTAAATTGACAATATCTCAGAGATTATTGATTTTAGGTATAGGGAATGTCTGACAAAAATGAAAGATTATAAGGTGTATTTTCACTTTTTGAAATAAAATACAGGGTGATTCATTTGAAAAAATCGAGAAAATCATGTGTTCGATTCTTGGCTCGCCCTGTATTCAGATGTTATAATATGCAAAAAATGGTACTGTGTCATGAAACTAGACCAATATCAAAATGTTATTGCTGCAAAATATTGATGTCAAATTGTTTCGTTTGAACTATACAAGGCGTTGAACTCGCAATGATTTTTACGTTTAATTGTGCATAACTTCTGAAATACCCTATATACTTACATGAAATTCTACTTTGTAAGTATGGGGGAGGTGAGCCCAATCTGAATCTGAAATGATATATAGGTTTTCTCATTTAAAAAAAGGTATGTTTGTTTCACCCTGGTGATAGGGAACACCCAGTACAAATGAAAATAATTTTGAAACGTGAAGTTTACAGACGTCTACAATTTTCGTATAGAAATGTATTCCATATCTTCTATAATAACGGATATATCGAACTTTGTCACACTAATGACGCACCCTGTACATTGTTTCCAAAATTAAAGTTGTGGTAACTTCGTTGCTAACCAATATTTTTTCATGAAATTTTGATGGTTTTTATTTCTGACGACGAACAATTCAGTGGTGTAGTCAAATTTGAAAACAAATATTCCCTAATCAACTTTTGCAGTTTTTGACAAAGAAAATAAAACATAGTGCCTTGGAAATTAAACTAAAATTATGGAAATATGTGTAAAGATACAGTTTTTGATCCTTAATGTTACAAAAATTTTTTTTTGGTAATTGATTGAAAAATGCGTATTTTACAGGGCTGGTTCCATTTTAAATGGGTCACTCTGTATGTAACAAAATTCTAGTTCGTTCCTTACAGTTACAGTTTAATATTTTTAGATAACCCCTTCTAGCTACAGGGCCAGTTTCATCACCTTCTGATGTGTCCCATAGCTTAAACCTAAGTTTTGTCCATTCTTACTTTATGAGGAGTGGCAAAGACAAAAGTTGTGAATAAGCTATCAGACACTTATTGGAAGGTGGTGAAACTGGCCCTTAGAATAATTAGAGGTTGAATTCATGTGTACATTTGATAACTATTACATTTTAAAAATGAGTTTGATGCAAGTTTTAAAGTCTAGTAAGTTACATTCAGTTTTTTAGAATGTATTGATTTAAAAAATAAGATCAGATTTAGAAGGCTGCAGGTTTATCTAATAATGCCTTCCTATTTAGTTTTCTTTGGACACTAAACGCAAACTACAATACATACTTTATTATAGCCTTAGAAATTTTGAATACGTTGTAGAAAGTTTCGACAAGGTGTGGGTACTGCAGCGTTACCAACTCGAAGTTTGCCTTTGAGGTAGATGTGATTTCAAAAGTTTGTAGCCTCTCCTACCAATCCTACTTTGAAAAGTTAGTGGATCTACCACCTATTTTTAAGTTTTCTAGGATGTTTTCTATTGGGTAACAAATATTTTACTTCTTACTATAACGAACCCAATGTGAATGCAAAATAATTGATTATCAATCATGATACATATATTTTATCCAAATTTACTAGTTTTTAATGATACATATTTAATTCCTTTATAAATTTACTTGAACCTGAATGCAATTTATAGCAATGATAATTGAGAATTCACTTGATATTCTATGGTGGGTTATTATTAGCAACAATTAATGTAGAATCGTCATTCAATTATTTTGAGAGCAATTTGTTTATTTTTGTAGAGTAAAAGTAGTTTAAGTTGCGAAATATTTCATGGTATATTTATTTCAAGGTTTTGAATGTGTTTGGAATTACAATATAATAATATAAAAGTGATACGACTTTACTAGTTTATTTTACATACATTGGTTAAATAGTAAAGTAAATTAAATGTCAGAGCATACAGTAATGCCCTCTATCTATTGTTTATTATATTCAATGAACCCGTTGAGGGATTATGTAAAAAAGAAAGAATGATTAAAGAAAATAAAGGCTTAGTATAATTTTTTGGATATAAAACTAAAATTTTAAAAGTTCGTAGATTTTTTGCAAGGTAGTAGATTTAAGTTAGTCACTAAAAACTAGTAGATTACCGAAAAATTAGAGTTGGTAACACTGTGGTACCGCAATTAGTCCAGTGAAATAATGCCTGAAACCAAAATTTTTGACAACTTTGCATTTTTGATATAACGTAGTTTCCAAGATACAATAACAACGTGTAAAGATTTTAGTATTTGCAACCTCCGACAAGGGTTAAAAAATGCATTTTTTCGCAATTCCTCGAAAACGTTGATT
Organism: Galeruca laticollis; assembly: GCA_963921935.1. NCBI lineage: Eukaryota > Metazoa > Arthropoda > Insecta > Coleoptera > Chrysomelidae > Galeruca > Galeruca laticollis. Next base: position 145,987,067 of record OY998181.1, read on the forward strand.
GTTTGACAAAAAAATCCTCATCAAAAATTGTAGAGCTTAAAATTTTACATAAAAAATGTCTCGTGACTTTTTTTCTTCCATTCAAAATTAAATGAGTTCGGGTTGGCCGTAAATTAAAAAAAAAGCGTAAGTAGTAGAAAAATAAATTTTATTGAAATGCTTAAAAATGTAATCTTCAATTCTAGAGATAGGTGCAGATTTTTTATTGTAAAAATATAACAATTTGAAATTTTCAAATGGGAATTTGAAAGCTTAAAAGTTAATAAATTGTTTTCTCCATATTTAGATTCCTCGTAAAATTTCCTAAATTTCACCATTGAAAAAATATTTCTACTACATACTTAAATTTAAAACTTCCCATACTCATTTAATATTTAAGGGAGGAAAAAGTCTGGAGATATTTTTTATATAAAACGTTAAGCTCTACAATTTTTGACACGAATATTTTTGTCGTATCTTTCACCGTTTCCGAGTAACTGCGAAAAAATATTTTTTTTTCAACCCTTGCCGGGGGTTGCAGACTGTCAAATCTTTACACATTGTTAATTGTATCTTTGAAACATTATATCAAAAATGCAAAATTGTGTCAAAACTTGTATCTATGATCATCATATAAGATATCTATTATTGATGTGGAACTTCTACTGTAAATTGCCATAGAAACGAAATTGGTGATTCCTGAAGACTTTGTATGTTCGAAGAAGAAAATGAAATGTTCGCAATATAGGTCAAGCTACAGAGATTTTTTCATGTAAAAAGTTTTAGTAAAAAACCAGATGCACTATTGTTTGGAGAATCGTTTCAAATGATATAATGGCATGCTTTCACTCGACTTTATTATTCATAACTTTGTTATTAACAATTTTATGCAAAAAATCGCTCTTTTTATAGTCTTTTGCTAATTGAAAACTGTTAAGGTAATCGTGATGGCGTCAAGAGAGAAATTGTGAAGAATACCGTTAGTTTAGGAGAAAATAAATCGGGAAAACTCTGCTAATGTGCCGTTTTTTCGAAAATTCATAACTTATTTTTTGAGCTGTAGCGTAGATCCTCCGGCCAGTATTAGTTTTGAATTTAAACTTCATATGTGCAAAAAGCAGGCACTGTACGATGCATGGTTTTCGATCTATGGCCATCTGCATTTTTTACTTATGCAATTTTGCGGCAGGCCTGATTGCAACAGGTGTGGTCCGATTTCAATTTACAAAAACGATTTCGAAAGTAAAATTTTCATACTTCGAAACGTTCATCTTTGTTTTGCGATATTCTTATTTGTTGCCGAGATATTCAAATGAAAAGATCATGAAACACAGTATTACTATATACATGTAGATACAATTCAACCATTAATCAAATGATATACAGTACCTCGAGTAATCGAAAATTAATCGATTGATTCTATATTTGTCTACTTGAAAGTGACATACATTAATATAACCTAAAAATTATAAAATGCAAAGAAAATACATGTGTAGATTTATATTTTTATGGTTTCATTGAGGTATTTTTTATAATTTAGACGAAATTTTATTTAAAAATATTGGAATTATGCACCATCTAAAAGTATAGTATGATTTCATTTGATTAATCGTTGAATTGTTATAAAATAATCGAATATTCTATTTCAATTAATCGTTGCCATCTCTACATGTATATAGTAATACCGTTGCCCGCGCTTATTTCATGATCTTTTTTTTTCATTTGAATATTTCAGCGATTAATAAGAACATCGCAAAACAAAGATGAACGTTTTGAAGTATGAACATTATACCTTACAAAACGTTTTTGTAAATTGAAATCGAACGATACCTGTCGCATTCAGGCCTGATGGAAAATTGTAAAGTAAATAAAAATTTCAAATGGCACAGATTGAAAACGAAGCGTCGGAAAGTGTCTAGTGTCGATGTTAAAAAATAACACTGGCTGGAATATCTACGCTAACTAAAAAAATGAGATGAATGTTTGATAAAACTACTTTAGCCAGAGCCGGTCTTTCCCAATTTTCTACTAAACTGACGGGTTCGATCGAGGTGTTCTGCCTCTTATTTTCTTCATGTTTTTATTCTCTATAATTTTTCTATTGAGACACCATCACGATTATCCTGATATTTTTAGTTTATAAGCTAAAAACTAAAAAAGTTATTTTTTGCATTAAATTGTCAATAACAAAGTTATGAATATGTAATAAAGTCTAGTGAAAAAGATCTCATTATATCATAATATGAAAATATTCTCCATACAATGGCGCAGCGGTTTTCTTCTCACACTTTTTGATCAAAATGCTCCATATTGCAACGACTTCGACAGAAAATCTTTTATTCTGGAAAAATAAAAAATATTGATTGGTTTCTTTTATTTGTTTGGTTGGATGATCGTAGATAAAGTATAGTATTAAACTTGCAAGTAAAGGCTTTCATCCACTCAAGTGATTACATACACTTGGCTTCGGCTCGTGCGGCAAACTTCACTGTCGTGGATAAAAGCCTTCATTACTTGCTCATGTAATAATATACTATTGATTTCAGATCTTATTTTACTGTACTATATTATGTTTTTTTATCCTAAAAGATAATCAGACTGCAGAGCTCACAACACAATATATTTAAATATTTAGAAACATTTTTTTTATATTCTATGTCCTTGTGGAATAAATTTAATATTGTTTTCAATTCAAATGGATAATATAGAAAGTTGCAGATTTTATTAATTTACACCAGATCTCAAATATGTTTAATTACATAGAAGTTGAAAAAAAATTTCTCATTTTTGTTTTTTCAATCTCGCCGGTTAAATTTTCACTGATTTTGAAAATTGTTGTCGCTATTATTTCTACAATTTGTTGTTAGGGTCTGGTCATTTCATTAATTTCAGTTGTTTGAGTGGATGTTGTATTAAAGTTATTTTTTTTTGTTACAGAATGCAGATCTTCGTAAAGACATTAACTGGTAAAACCATTACCTTGGAAGTGGAACCCTCCGACACAATCGAAAACGTCAAGGCTAAAATCCAAGATAAAGAAGGAATCCCACCAGACCAACAACGTTTGATCTTCGCCGGAAAACAATTGGAAGATGGAAGAACTTTATCCGACTACAACATACAGAAGGAATCTACTCTTCATTTGGTATTGAGATTGAGAGGTGGTATGCAAATATTCGTCAAGACCTTGACTGGAAAGACCATCACCTTGGAAGTTGAACCCTCCGACACAATTGAAAATGTCAAAGCTAAAATCCAAGATAAAGAAGGAATCCCACCAGACCAACAACGTTTGATCTTTGCCGGAAAACAATTAGAAGATGGTAGAACGCTTTCAGACTATAACATTCAAAAAGAATCTACCCTCCACTTGGTGTTAAGATTGAGAGGTGGTATGCAAATATTCGTCAAGACGTTGACTGGAAAGACCATTACCTTGGAAGTGGAACCTTCTGACACAATTGAAAATGTCAAAGCTAAAATCCAAGATAAAGAAGGAATCCCACCAGACCAACAACGTTTGATCTTCGCCGGAAAACAATTGGAAGATGGTAGAACACTTTCAGACTATAATATTCAAAAAGAATCTACTCTCCACTTGGTATTGAGATTGAGAGGTGGTATGCAAATCTTTGTCAAGACCTTGACTGGCAAGACTATCACCTTGGAAGTGGAACCATCCGACACAATTGAAAATGTCAAGGCTAAAATCCAAGATAAAGAAGGTATTCCACCAGATCAGCAACGTTTGATCTTCGCCGGAAAACAATTGGAAGATGGAAGAACTTTATCTGACTACAACATACAGAAGGAATCTACTCTTCATTTGGTATTGAGATTGAGAGGTGGTATGCAAATATTCGTCAAGACCTTGACTGGAAAGACCATCACCTTGGAAGTTGAACCCTCCGACACAATTGAAAATGTCAAAGCTAAAATTCAAGATAAAGAAGGAATCCCACCAGACCAACAACGTTTGATCTTTGCCGGAAAACAATTGGAAGATGGTAGAACGCTTTCAGACTATAACATTCAAAAAGAATCTACTCTCCACTTGGTGCTAAGATTGAGAGGTGGTATGCAAATATTCGTCAAGACATTGACTGGAAAGACCATTACCTTGGAAGTGGAACCTTCCGACACAATTGAAAACGTCAAGGCTAAAATTCAAGATAAAGAAGGAATCCCACCAGACCAACAACGTTTGATCTTCGCCGGAAAACAATTGGAAGATGGAAGAACTTTATCTGATTACAACATTCAGAAGGAATCTACTCTTCATTTGGTATTGAGATTGAGAGGTGGTATGCAAATCTTCGTCAAGACCTTGACTGGAAAGACCATTACCTTGGAAGTGGAACCTTCCGACACAATTGAAAACGTTAAAGCTAAAATCCAAGATAAAGAAGGAATCCCACCAGACCAACAACGTTTGATCTTCGCCGGAAAACAATTGGAAGATGGTAGAACACTTTCAGACTACAACATTCAAAAGGAATCTACTCTCCACTTGGTATTGAGATTGAGAGGTGGAATGCAAATCTTCGTCAAGACATTGACTGGCAAGACTATCACCTTGGAAGTAGAACCATCCGACACCATTGAAAATGTGAAAGCTAAAATCCAAGATAAAGAAGGAATCCCACCAGACCAACAACGTTTGATTTTCGCCGGAAAACAATTGGAAGATGGAAGAACTTTATCTGACTACAACATACAGAAGGAATCTACTCTTCATTTGGTATTGAGATTGAGAGGTGGTATGCAAATTTTTGTCAAGACGTTGACTGGAAAGACCATTACCTTGGAAGTGGAACCCTCCGACACAATTGAAAACGTCAAGGCTAAAATCCAAGATAAAGAAGGTATTCCACCAGATCAACAACGTTTGATCTTCGCCGGAAAACAATTGGAAGATGGTAGAACACTTTCAGACTATAACATTCAAAAAGAATCTACTCTCCACTTGGTATTGAGATTGAGAGGTGGTATGCAAATCTTCGTCAAGACGTTGACTGGCAAGACCATCACTTTGGAAGTAGAACCATCCGACACAATTGAAAATGTCAAGGCTAAAATCCAAGATAAAGAAGGTATTCCACCAGATCAGCAACGTTTGATCTTCGCCGGAAAACAATTGGAAGATGGAAGAACTTTATCAGACTATAACATTCAAAAAGAATCTACTCTTCATTTGGTATTGAGATTGAGAGGTGGTATGCAAATCTTTGTCAAGACGTTGACTGGCAAGACTATCACTTTGGAAGTAGAACCATCCGACACCATTGAAAATGTGAAAGCTAAAATCCAAGATAAGGAAGGAATCCCACCAGACCAACAACGTTTGATTTTCGCCGGAAAACAATTGGAAGATGGAAGAACTTTATCTGACTATAACATTCAAAAAGAATCTACTCTTCATTTGGTATTGAGATTGAGAGGTGGTATGCAAATCTTCGTCAAGACCTTGACTGGAAAGACCATCACCTTGGAAGTTGAACCCTCAGACACAATTGAAAATGTAAAGGCTAAAATCCAAGATAAAGAAGGTATTCCACCAGATCAGCAACGTTTGATCTTCGCCGGAAAACAATTGGAAGATGGAAGAACTTTATCCGACTACAACATACAGAAGGAATCTACTCTTCATTTGGTATTGCGATTGAGAGGCGGCAATTAATTTTGTTTTTTTGGTTTATTTAAAAGGCTGATTTTTTATTTCAATACTGCTTGATAATATAAAATAAAGTGATCTTATAGTGAATTTTGTTTCATTTATTTTGTTTGAAATGCATTAAAGTTACTCTGTTTTTATGTGGGATTTTAATAGAATTTAATAGTTATGATGCCAAGAACTGGTGTCAAAATACCTGAATTTCATAATAGTCGTTAAAATGAAAAACAAATGAAGATTTATAGGTAGGTACACCGAAATATGTATAAACATACTTTTCATGTCACCAGCCATTATCGACAGTTGCAGGATTTAAAATTCGCCGGGAACATCGAATTCCCGGCCTAGTACTTACAAAATTGAGATTTGTTAAAAATTCACTAGAAGTGGGACGGCAGCATTGATTCCTAATGCACAAGTTTGACATAAAAGAGAAATATTTCGTAAATTTTTTACTTTTTAAAAATTATTTAAATTTGTTGCTCTGAAAATTTTTGTGGATTACACGTCCAAAAAATGTTTTGCGAGTACTTGTTGCTCCGGAATACAACTCGCTCAAAATATTTTCTGGACTAGTGAACCAACAAATTTAAATTAATTTTAAAATGTTGAAAATTAACAAAAGATTTCTCTTTTATGTCAAACTTGTTGCAACTTAGAAAATTAGGAATCAATGCTGTCGCCCGATTTAGTGAATTTTTAACAAATATCACTTATAAATACTAGGCCGGTAATTATGAATCCTGCAAAACTGTCGATGGTGGCTGGCGGCATGAAAATAATTCAGTATGATTGATGATCAGAATTGATTATACTTTGTGAAAATCACTTAAAATTCGTTGTCCTCATTTTGGAAAATTATAAAAAATGCTGCGACACTTCCATTCTGCGATTTTTGAACATATAGTTGTACATAATGATTCCCGCAAGTCTATAATAGTAATTCCTTATTTTCAACGAAACACCCTGTATACTTTTGAAAGCTCGTCAACCTGATTTTAAATAACTATATGGTGTAATGCCTGGTGAACTTTTGAAATTGATTATGATTTAATGTTATTTTTTTAAATTAGCTCAATACAAACATCGAATTTCTAAAGTATTAGTAGATTACGGAAATTTGACAGTATAGAAAAATACTAAGCATTGGCCTGCTTATATTCTAACGCAATAGATTCGAAACTACTGAATGAAAATATCTGGTTCCAACAGCACGGGACACCACCCCAATAAATGAATTTGACTTATTTAGTGACCAGCTAGATAACCAGATCTTACGCTGTTAGATTTTTTTCTGTGGGGTTATCTCATGAACAAAGTATATGTGCAACATAACCAACTAGGATTGCAGACCTCAAAGAAAGGATAACTACAGAAATATGGAATATTTCACCTTTGGGATTTTTTACTGTGGGGTTATCTCATGAACAAAGTATGCGCAACGTAACCAACTAGGATTGCAGATCTCAAAGAAAGTATAACTACAAAAATACAGAATATATTTCACCTCAAACTAAACAAAGTGAGTTTGATTGGAGATTTTGTTACTGCCAACAACAAGGTGGAGAACATTTCTAGTATTTATATTAATGTATTAAAATCGAAGTAATTGCTTTTAATACATTAATTTCTTGAGTTATAAATTATACATTTCACCCGGTATTATTCATAATAGCCCATATATAGTTCGTTGAAATCAGGTTGTTGGGGAGCGTTCAAAAATATGTACGGTGTTTCATTACAAATAAATAGTATACACTTGATTTGCGTGAATCATTTAAGTCCATGTTTAAAAATCGCTAATTAGAATTTAAAAGTTTACGTGTCCCCCAGTGTTTTTTATAATTTTCTAAGACAATTAATTTTATTCTGTAAGTGGTTTCAACACGAAAGCTTCGATTTGAGGGATTATACAAAGTAATTCTTTTTGTCAGTAGATCAGCTGCTTACTCGATTGAAGAAGTTTGAGCATCATTTACTTGTATCAAGTGTCAAAAAGGTTACTTTAAGGCGGGTTTATACAACATTTACATAGTCATAATGACAATCATAAGAGTTAAACTAATGATTTCTTATAGCACCGTTTATACAATTGTCACAATCATAAGCATAATTTTACTGACCTTGAAGTTCCTAACTTTTAACTTTATGATTATGATTAAGACGAGAATTGAAATGCGCATGTGTCGTAACCAACACGCGATGAGCAATGATGACAAAAAGGCGTCTTGGTTGAAGAATTAATTTTATTGGCCGTTTTTTTGGAGGTATTTCTGTGCTCCGTCAATCATTGTTTATATTAACTTCATTGATTTGACTTTTTGGCAAATTTCATTTATATGAATTTTATGCTTATGACTGTGACTATTAAAATTGTATAAACGCCTTTCAGAGTTATGATTATGATTAAGTTTATGATTCTGACTGTGATTATGATTATGACTATGTAAATGTTGTATAAACCCGCCTTTAGTCTCGTGCTTTACTAGACACTAGTGGAACAAAGCGGAACGAGTGACTAAAGACGTTTTTAACACGAGGTGCTGACTATACTTTATCTTCGCCCGCAGGAATGAACAAATATATTCATAACGTGACGGGCGATGGCTGGCTGACAAATCAAATGACGCAGGACAACGGAACATTAAATTTAGCATTCAAAAGATATACTTTATGTGACGTTTAAAAGATAAACGAGATGTGAATTTTGCGCATTTCAAACCCGTCTTAAATCACTGACCTGTTTATAGGTCAGTGTCTTAAATGCGGTTTTAGTAACGGAAGTAAAAAAAGAAGTATTTGTCAGTTGAGGCGGTGATTTTAAGATTGATTAAAATATGAAACTGAAAAAAGACCTTTGAAGGATAATTTACTAAACTCAAATTATCATTTGGCTTTTTTCAGAACCATTTTGAAATTGTTAATTTTAAATTCGAACCTTAGTTACAAAGTTTTTATTAACAAGCATTTATCTCTATAGTTTATAATTGATATGATGGACGTAGAGAGTAAAATATCATTTGCCACATCTATACAGACAGATACGTGTCTGTTTATTTAACGATCCTGAATTTCTTCATGTACGACTATGTATGTTTATGACTGAAAAATGAAAACTGAAAAGCATTAAGATTATGATTATTAAAATATTTATTATCCATATATGTATAAATGAGTAAACAATGAAAATATGAATCACTGATAATTTTGAACATAAATTATTTATAAAAACGTATTTTGGGATCCGAACTACTTTGGAAAATTGTATGTGCTTTAATTAAGACGAGAAATAGTTCCTGATTCAAAAGACGTCGTTATTTAATACAAATCGAATTTATACTATTAGGCTAAGCTACAGAGATTTGGAGTGAGCATTTTGTGTAAAAAGTGTTAGAAAAAAACAAGTTGCGCCATTGTTTGGAGAATAGTTTCAGTAGAGAAATTATGTAGGTATAATAAAAACACGAAATCATGAGAAGTATGACAGCTCGATCGGACCGTCCGTTTAGGAGAAATTTATAACTGTTATTTTTTTGAGTTGTAGCGTAGATCTTCCGGGCAGTATTAGTTTTTAATATAAACTATATGTGGAAAAAGCAGGCACTGTCCGATGCATAGGTATAGTTTATTTCGATCAGTGGCCATTTGCATTTTTAACTAATATGCAATTTTCCTTCAGGCCTGAGTGATTTCAATTTACAAAAACAATTTCGACAGTAGAATTTTCATACTATAAAACCTTGTTTTTCGATATTCTTATTTGTTGCTGAAATATTCAAATGAAAAAGATCATGAAATGCGCGCGGGCCATAGATAAATACTTTTAATATTAAAAAAATAATCTATTATTATAACAATTCAATGATTAATAAAATGAAACCAACCTATACTTTTAGGCGGTGACATAATTTTAATATATCTAAATAAAATTTCGTTTTAAATTATAAAAAATTATTTTTGAGGTTATATTTATGTATGTCACTTTCAAGTAGACAAATATAAGAATTAATCGATTAATTTCCGATTAATCGAGATACTGTATAACATTTGATTAATCGTTGAATTGTCTCTACATGTATAATATAGTAATACTATTGTCCGGGCGTATTCACGTTCTTTTCATTTGAATATTTTAGCAACTAATAAGAATAACGCAAAACCAAGATGAAAATTGTACGTTCGAACTAGTTTTTGTGAATTGAAATAGGACCATACCTGTCGTATTTGGGCCTGCTGGAAAACTGCAAAGTAAAAATTTCAAACGGCCACATAAAGTTTATATTAAAAACTAATACTGGCCGGAGGATCTACGCTACAACTAAAAAAATAACAGAATTTTTGAAAAAACTGCACTCTGGCCGGTTTTACCCGATTTTCTCCTAAACTAAAGGTCCGATCGAGTTGTTCTACCTCTCATTTTCTTCGTGTTTTTATTCTTCACAATTTTTCTCTTGCCGCTATAACGATTATCCTAACAGTTTTAATTTTATAAGTAAAAAACTATTATTTGCATAAAATTGTTAAAATAACAAAGTTATTAATAATGAATTCGAGTGAAAAACCTCCCACTATATCATATATCACTGATCATATGAAACTATTCTCCAAACGATGGCGCAACACTCGTTACATGAAAAAATCTCTGTCGCCTGGCCTATATATCTAATTCAATCTTGTAAATATTTGCTTGTACTTGAAACATATTTGATTAAAACTAGATGTTTCAAAACAAAATTTTGATAGACCGGGAGTTAGTAACATATTTTCGGACGTGATTTCTTACAGTGGGTATGACTCTTGGAGTATATTGAGGTATGGATATTCTAACGATAATAAGCCATACATTAATGAATAATTCCTTCTGATACTATATACTCATTGGCAGACTGTTCGAAACGCGCGAATAAATATTTTTTTTATATACGTGACAGCCTGTAGAAATCGCATAAAAAAGCTTAATTTGGGAACAAAAGTTGACTAACCTTTAAAATATATGGAGTACACGGAATTATGAATATACTCCAAAAGTCATACTTTAAGAAATCACGTCCGAAAATCTGTCATTAACTCCCGGTCTATGACTGTTTCCTGGAGGAACGATGAGCTAGTTTCCTGGCTGTATACAGATTCTACAGAGACGAGTGTCGAATTACATTACAAGTTACAACGGATGTTATTGATTGAATATTTCTCTCACCTACGAAATGAACCAATCAGAAGCTCTAGTCAAGTTCGGCTTACCGATAATACCAAACTTGACTCTTGACTCTGATTGGCCTATCAAGTTCGGTATTTTCAGATTTGTTTACAGTGCATGTGACAGTTAAACGTCAAATATAAGTGATTACGCTGTGCACGCATTCAAAAATGAGTAGATTTGGGATGAATTCTATCGAATCAATCAACGAAAAAATCGATGAAAATGTACCGAAAAATACTCTGTTTGTGAAATAGTCTAATAAAATTCCACTCGTGATTGAATTTATCTCATAAGTCTGTCTTTCATTTATGATCTCAACTGAATTGATTCGTTCAAAAATGAATCGACAGACTTATCGCGAAAATTCAATCACTTGTGGTATTACTACTGATAAGCCACTGTGACTTGAGCGAAATGTAATTAAATATTCGTCGCTGTTATTTAAAAACTTCCTGCACAGTAGGTATTTTAAAAATATTTGACGTATCCTTATCCACCCGTATATTCTATATCAAGGGTGGAACAAGCAAAATTTTACAGGAGTAGAAAGATTTGTTTATCGAGCCGTAGGCGAGGCAAACGGTTCTACGAGTGTAGAATTTTGAATTCCGCCCGTGTTTTAGTCTATAAACTATAATTTTTCTACGACTATCAAATGGAATACAAAACAACATATATTGAATTGCATCCTTAATTTCTGGAGAAGTTGTGGTGAAATCATCACTGCTGTCAGTATCAAACACTAAAAAAAGGAATGAAATTATGTGATAGCCATTATTTAAATGAAGTTATATAAATTTACTTACTCTTTATGAAGTATTAATCAATTTTGATCTAAAAATAGATAATAGGTTCGTTCGTAGAGTAGTAAGAAACCGTTAGCAACTGTACAGCACAGGCGCATTTCGTTAAAGAGCGTTCGCACAAGCCAAACCAACATTCAGTGATTAAAAATCCAACGTTCATACAAAGAAAGTAGTCGGTTTGAAACTGATTGGCAACCGTCAGAATAATTCGCTGACTAATAAGATATTTTAAGTTGGAGAGATGTCAGACATGCGCAGTTCACAATGACATTGATAACTAAAAATGAGCTGTTTATTTGCTTTTTCTTTGGTGTTTGAATTTGATAACAAGTAAATAAAAATTACGGATTTCTAAAGTGCCAACCTTTGACCTATACTTCTGGTATATATCCAGTAGCATAAGAGTATTTGTTCTTGTCCATGTAAATGATGTGCTACAATCTGAGAATAAATGAGCAAAAGTTGTATTATCAGTGCTCTTTAAGGGGTTCTCTAGTTCTAAGGAATTATTATTTGTTGTCACAGTATACCAATACAAACAGTAGTGCATCTTGGACAGGCGGCAAAAGTCGCGCAGATTTGACTGCGCAGACTAGACGCCATGTTCTGAGGATAAAATATTTAAACTGATGAAGAATAAAGAGTGTGGTGCATACTCCTGTCACTGTCACTGTCTGAATCCAACCAATGGAATATCGACATTCGAGTTAATTGACAGTCTGAGCGTCTGACATTACTCGGCACGATGAACAGAGGAACAAAAAAACGTCACGAACAGAATTTTCATCTGTGATTTTCATTATTTAATTTTATGTTAATTGCATCTTGTGTGAACAGGTGTGTGTTTTTATAAGTATAGACCCTAATAAGGTCACAATATATCAACATTTAACAAACGGAAATTAAGAAATTATCCTCATTTGTCGCTTTGTTACTTTGTTGCTTTGTTTTTTAAGTACGATTCTGTCGTTCCCATAAAGCTGGCTTCTGACCTGACATTTATCCAGAAAACATGGCCGACAGTTACCTTGAAACTTCAAAGGTACCGCCTTGAAGATGCACTATTGTTTGTTAGGTATACTGTGTTGTTGTATTAAAAACTACGAATTCATCCAGAATCAGGTTATCACTTGCTAAAAAACATAATATAAAGAAAATGTCGACAACAGGTAAAATACTAAAAACATACTTTCCATCCTTTTTCTGAAAATACCAGCTTTATAATTTTCAATATTAATATCACAACTTAAGAAATATATATTTTATCACAAATTATTTTCCTCAACAATCAGATATTGAGGTTAGTATTCGGATTTTGGCACAGTTTCATTTGTGTTTACAAAAAGTCGCTATCAAGTAGAGAAAATATCATATTTGCGTTCTTAGAGTGAAAAATTTCTGACCGATTTGAAACCAATCAAAAACCGCGCATGAGTACATAATAATCAGAAATTGGTTGGCAACCGTTAGCAAATTATGTTCTACGAACAAACCTAATAATTACACAATTTTGACAACCGACATTTTTGACAGTTGACTATCGTTCTTCTTTTTTTTTCTTAAAAAGTGCCACAATATATAATTCTGGCTCTAACAATTAATAGTCAACATATTTGTCATTTTACATTCACTTTAGCGGATTTTTTATGCATTTTGATATTTCTGCACTACTCTGCGTAGTGTAGAAAACGGAACACGCCTATTTTCTCTTTCTGTTCCAAGGGCGAGAATGAATATTAGACCATAGAGAAAGTAATAAGGGAGTGTTCTTTCTCGTATAAACAGCTGGCATCCTGTCGATCTAAGCGCACCCCTTTCGGGTGGCAGAACTAATTCTTAGAGGCGGGATATTTAAATTTGGTAGTTTGGATTATTGGTAAGTAAATTTTATAGTTTGTCTTAAAATTGTTTATTATATAATTATTTCAGCAAACATTTATATTTTTTATTAACCTGCACATAATATAAAAAAAATTATTAATCACAATTATATATTTCTACTAAAATTACATTACATTATATTTAAGAAAATTAATCCAATATCACATCAAATTGCACATTGTTATTTTAAAATTATTGACAACAAAACCAACAAACATTTTAATAAAAAGAAGTTAAAAACTAGATTCTCCATATCCATGAAGAAAGGAACAGGTCTGAAACAAAAAGTAAATTAAAAGTAGTACGTTTTAAGTAACAAAAAAATATTTTTGTTTGTTAGTCCTCTTACCATCATTATATTTTTCAATTAATAAGGGAACACAAACTTTTATGAGTTGAGAAAATACGTATATATGATTTATGTTCTAGACAGATGAATAAATCAAAATTTATATGACCTTTTGCAAAAATTTTTCAGTAATATTTTCTACATGAACGAAAAGTGGTGAAATATGATAACAAAGTCATGCAGTATTAAAAGAAATTTAACAACTTCTCTGTACACAAATCAGACGTATTTTATCATCATTTTCTTTGGAGGAAGTGAAACCACGGTGGTGAACAACTAAAATATCTCTCTGCAAATTAGCCTTACATTCTTCGCAATTAAAAGTTGTACGAAACTAGAAACATAGCTTATTGTTGAGTGTCAACTTTTGTATTATGTTATGTATTTAAGAACGGGAATTCAATTTTTTGCAATTCATTAGTAGTTTTAGAAGTGAATGGTTTTGGTTAATTATGAAAATTTTAAAGTCTTTAAGTTATCTAATAAATTACATCGTCTGCTTTACAATTTGTGTTGTTCTCGACTATCAATTTCACAAAAAATAAGGTTTATTTTTACAGAAAATTTTGTACTTTAAAAAGCTTGGATATTATTACCATGTGGGGGTGTATAATGTAAGGATTAAAAAGGTAAAGCAAATTTAAGTTTTTTGCGACACGTACTTGTAAGTGGATCATCACCAAAATGATCTTTATACCTTTGATCATTAGACGTATAAGTTCTAAAATTTTGTACCACTGTTCTCGTTGATTAATGTCAGATGAAAATTTGAGAAATGTTTAGTTTTTAAACCCAAATTGCGAAATGGCCAAAAATATTTACTATTAACAATTTTTTACAATACAGCTATGACGAATTATACTTGGTAATGACATTTTAAAGGTTCACTTACTTTTAGTTACTTTATTAGAACGGGAAACCTAAATAAATTGAACAAAACTATACTAATTTTACTCATCCTTAGAATTTGTAACCATAACCAATATAACCATATTTTTAGTTTTGACACTTCACCACAGCCTAATGAAAGAATACACCAACAACAAGAAGCGAAAGCCGGTGTAAATCCTTTGATGTTTTGGGGGGCTAAATTTTGGGGGGCTAAATTTCGTGACCTTGAAACTGACGTTGACAGATAACTCAGCATCGTTACTTGATTTTACACTAAGAAAAGTGTAAATTAAATCTTACCTACACGCAAAAAGTGAAACCAAAGAATCTCAAATAGTTATTGTTTATTTTTATGGCTTGTTCCGACAAATTTTTAATTATCAAAGAAAGATTTAAGCATCCAACCGTGTAATATTTTGAATGTTGGTTGATAATTGGTGAAAACTCATTAAAGATGAAGAAATGCCAAAGTTTAATTTTCACAATAGGTCTGTTAAACTTAATTTATGAATTGTTAAAGTTAATTTAACAGCTAAACAAACAATGTGAAAAGTATACTTTAGCATTTCTTCATACATACAGTTTAAGCTTCTGTTTTTGGAGTTCCATCCATTATTAAAAATAACGAGCTATTGTTTAACCAAATTATTTTTATTTTATATATTGTTATCGAAATTATATGTGTAAGTATGTATTTAAGTAGCGCTGTATGTAGGATAGGGTGAGTATAAAGACCAATACAATAATATAGATTATATATTTAGAATACCAGTTTACAATAGAAAGAATTTCAGTAAATGATGATATAAAATTACAATAAGTATGATACTTGAATACAAAACTTTTATAATTGATTTATTTAAAAGTTACACTTCACCAGATTCTGAATTAAATATTTTACATGAGAAAATCTACTGATGTATGTGACAAAGAAGTTATAAAAAAGTAGCGACAGTAAACTTTTCTGCATAGTTATCGAAGTTTTGTTGCGTTTTTCAATTATTATCATATTTTGTGCTTTTTTCTGGTTGAACAGTTTATGCTGTTAATATTACGATCTAACTTAGACACACATAATATAGTACTTCTTGTGGCACTAGCTTATTTTTTGTGATCGCTTGTAAAGGAGAATTTGTATGTTTATGTCGTGGATGATCCTCCAATACTGGAGAAGGGATGAGTTTTGTTACTATCCCCAAGGAAGATGTTAGGTATGTGTAATATATAATGTTATTTAGTCAAACCAAAGCATTAAATTATGCTTGCCAAACCCATAATCAAAGTACTGTTAATTTTTTAGAGCCTAAATATATAAAAAATTTCTTTTTTTCAGTGACATTTTATGTTTAGTATGTCTACAATACAAAAGAAATATATACAAAGTGAGGGCAACCTTCTTTAATTCATCAGAATAACGTCTGCCAAGTGATTTTCTATTTTTCAAATTAATTTGGGTTTTGACAATGTCTGCCAATGGTTTGATCAAAAAATGATCACAAATATCTCTAAAGAGTTTAGGGCTATATTTTGGTGTTGCCTCCACATTACATGTTTTCTTGAATAACTTTTTCTTTATTATTTTCAATTTAAACCTCAACTTTTCCTTTCGTGGTGTGCCAAAGGTCATGCTTTGTGGTGTTTGAGTTGAAGCTGAGGGATATTGTAAATGTATGGGTTCCTCCATCTCAATAAGAATTTTAGAAGATCTATTATCTGAAACAAAAAAGGAAAATAGAGGAAGACTATATGCACAGGATTTATTATAGACAATGTGTAGTTCTATTCATCCATCACATTTTCCAGTGTCTATTTTCTGAAGACCAGCAGGAACATTTTCTTACATTGATAGCAAGTGAACTTTGAATGAATAACCGAACATTTTACCATTTAGCTAAACTATAAAAAAGACTATTGTATAAGAAAAACAATACAGTTAGGCTAAATGCAATCTAATTATAAGAAAGTCATCTATTTTGATGCATATTATCTACAAGAGTTGAATCTAAACGATGATTATATTTACCAAGAGATGGAGAAACATCACCAATATGTCTTGTGGCGGCTTGAGACGAATGTCCCACTTGCTCAAACGGCATGGTATCTGTAATTATAAAAATAATTGTAATAAACAGCGCGGGCGGCGGCGTAGAAACGTTGTGCCACTTGCACCTATGCATCAAACGGTCTCATATATTATTTGTCTATGTATTAGACACTTTTAGCTTGTCATAAGTTTCTACACGTATCTGTATTGGAGGTACATTGAAGTAAAGAAGTTGTCAAGAAAACATTTTTAGCGGATAACATATCTTCGTGCTAAAACCAGGATGGTCAAAGCATTTTTTGGTAAAAACATGATAGTTGATGTGTCTCATTCATCTCTGTTTTGAAAGATTTTTCGTTTTGTTATTGAGGGCCACTATTGGTCCTTGTCATTTGTCAGTTCTCCGACCATCTTGTCTATTTGGGAGTCACTCTGTGCTTAGTGCTCTTACATACTACAATACTGGACTTTTAGCTTCGGACATATTCTGTTATACGACTATGTCCAGTTTTGTTTTCTTTTATACTTTGACTAATTTTTTATGACTTTTCTTAATGTTGTCCTGTTTTGTTTGATTTTATTTTATTGTGCTCTACGTTTTACATAGTAATGAAGATTTTTTCATTACTATTTTTATTGATGATTTCCCCTACACTATATCCCCATATTGCATACAGACATATGTCGAAGTCTGCCGGATATGCCACGGACATGTGACGGCTTTCTCTTTCAATACTTTACATATGGATTGATATACATTAAGGTAATTTGACATGTTGTGAATTTCTGATTTTTTCTATCTTGATACCTTTTACAGGCCTGATGATGGCTCAGTGAGCCGACACTATATAGTTGCCATTTTCACCTTTTACTAATATATTATAACATATTGATTATTTAAAATATAATCCAATAAACTTTAAAAAAAATATATTATTATTTCTAAATCAGGTTTATTAGAATCATTTATTTGGGACACACTGTAAACATGATCATTTGAGACACCCTATATACACATCAAAATTGAATTGAAAAGTCAAAAATGACATTTTTAGGAAATCATGAAAGAATGTATAAATACAATTATTTTTGGAAGTAACTGATTCTACGTATTAGATTATTATAATAGATATAAGTAAAAAATTTAAGAGTTTATAAATAATTAACATGTAATAATTATAAGAGGGTAGTGAAGTTCGCGTTTCAAGTGCGCCAATAGAGATAGAGATGAAAAAAACCATTTGAAGCCGGATTTAAAAAAAAATGAGATGGATTGAGAAGTAGCGGTAGGAAGGCAAAAAAAAATTTGGCAGATAGAAGTCAATAGGAAGATACTCGTATATAAGAATAGAAAATTATCAAGAAGAATTAAAATCGAGAAATTGAAAACTACAATATATACCTTATTACAAACAGAATTCTGGTAAGACAGTTAAATTAAAATTTATTGACACAGAATACAAATTATCAAGAAGAAATAAATTACAACATATAATTTGCAAACAAAATTTCGGCAACAGAATTAAATTAAAATTTATTGAGACAGAATACAATGTTAATTTAACTGCCAAAGAAGTGTAGGGACTTTATGGTTATATGGATATAGTGTATCATATTGTTGAGCTCATATTTATAGACATTCTCGTATTTATAGACATTTAATTTAATTATAGCTAATAGGTTAGTAGTATTATATATCGTATTCAAATTAAAAAAAAAAGAAAATTGTTAAAATTGAATAGATTAAATATTGTTGAAAAATTATTCATTATTAAAAATTATATTTTCTAAATTTATTCAATGAGGGCACGAGCCGCAACCTAATTACGAGTCTTATGATTAATCATATATTTACAGCTAGCCGATATATAAAAAAAAGGAAGAAAATCAATTTATAACCTAATGTCATTATAATTAACCCAGAAATAGTAGTATATAACAATATGCTGTAGTACTGATTTTGAGTTTTACTTACTGCTAATTGGTAAAAGTAAAAAAATGATGAAAAATAAAACTAGAAATGAACTTTGTGGTTATAATCAAACCAAACTAATATCAAAGAAGACCTGTAAAATATCACTAATAGTACAGAGTATTGAGTTTGGTCGGGATACGAATACGGAGAAGGGACGTAACAATCCGTTCAACGCATCGAAGCGGCTGAGTCGTAACGGGCCTACACAAGCGCAGCAAAATTACTTATTCTTACCATAGGGCTAGAACGAAGCTATCCGATAATCAAAAACTACGTCGGTATATAGAAATTGTATAATAACCGTAAAAAATTTTTTGTTTCTTTTTGTTGGATATGCAAGAGGATTTAGACTTTGATCGGTCGAATTAAATTAAACTATAATTACTGTTTGAATACTGTTTAATTTCTTAAAATTGATAGCACCCGGTAGGTATATGTCCTTCTAGAGAATTTCGATTCAGACTAAAATAATTTTAAAATCACAAGAACATCTTTTCTTGGTTGGCACACTTAAAAACATAAACACCTGGTTCTTTTTGTGTATACTCTAAAAGCTGTGTGAAGATATTTATTATCGGATATTCAGATACTCCCTTTTATATGGGTAACATAAAACCCAACCCTGTGTCAGAGGACAACTATTTGTAAGAAAGGATGTTATTACCCTACTAACACTGAACGTTCCGTAGACGTATATTTGAGGTACTTTTAGGTCTGAACGTTCCAGACCTAAAAAAAACGTTTCTCAAACGTTGTATGAATGATGTTTTAGGACAGATTTTATTAAACGTGTATGTAACGTTTGACGAAAACTAAAACAAGATGTAACTTTATTTGGTCAAAAAAGTTTAAAGCATAAGAAATATTTTCATTGTGTCTGTTTCTAATAACAAAATTCTTAAAAATTCACCATATAATATGATAACCTACTACATTTTTTAGTCCCTTCTCAATCATTTGTCCAATTTATCTATAAATATTTTATTCCCGTATATCCTTGCATATAAAACATAAGTGTTTGCAATGCTATGTAAAATTGTTCCGAGAATGCGAAAATCTTATGTTAATTACAAAATAGAGTTTTTTAACTTTTTCGTTTCGTTTTTTTTAGATAATCAGATGTGACGATCGAAATACCCTCTCTAATTATCGAACATACTCTTTTTAATTGTTGAACACACCTCATTCAAAAAATGATAGATGACATTTGTCAAATGGTTGACTTGACAAGGTGACAGCGTGTGCTCAGCTAGTGAACGTTGAAAAGTTAATTTTCGTTAATTTTTAAACGTTTTTACTTCTTTTTTCTTTCATTCCTTGTAACTAATAAGTAGTAAAATAATTAGTATTTTCAAGTATCGACTGTAAAATTAAACTTTAGTAGTGACGCCTTGTGATTTTGTTTGATTGTGTTTTTATTGCACTAAGTATTTAAAAAATCTTCCTACTAAGCTATGACTTCTCTTGGTGGTAGACATGCATTGCTGAATAAACATTATAAAAGATTTAAAAGGTCAGCTCGATATGCCCTGACTCCGAATCAAGTGTTCCGCCTTCAAAAGCAGGTCCAAGCAATTCAAATTCTTTAGAAGCAGAGGCATGTCAATCATGGAGAAGTTCAGAGGAGAGTGATTTTGAACCACAAGAATTCGATCTAGATTTAGGCAATGATCAGTTATCAAATTTGTACTCAGAATTAAGAGAAAGTAGTAATCCTCGAGAAAGTTATGATGCTCGAGATCTTCAAATTTCTAGAAATGTTTTTTTGTCCGATACTTCACCACATAATTTTTCAAATGGTTTGGCCAATTGGGCAGTCAAATTTAACATTGCACATAATGCTTTGGGAGAATTACTAAATATGTTAATAAGACATGACATTCAAGTACCACAAGATCCCAGAACACTTTTGAAAACCCCTAGGAACACCGGTATTAGTTTAAAAATTATTAATCCAGTCAGTTACATTCATTTTGGTTTTCAGAAAGCCCTACAAAAACTCGTTAATCAAATGGAACAAAAAAATATTGTATGTGAATCTAATAATTGATGGTTTGTGTTAATATAGATGGTCTTCTGATCTCCAAAAGTTCTTGCAGTCAGCTATGGCCAATTATGATAAATCTGTTCAATAATAAGAGTTATATTGAAATAGTAGGAGTTTATCATGGCAATGAAAAACACAAAAGCTCAAATAATTATTTAGAGGAATTTGTTACTGAAGCAACTGCGATTATACCTCATGGAATTTCCTATTTTAACAGACATTACAATGTAAAATTGGTTTTTGTATGTGACGTACTGGCAAAATCTTTTATTAAATGTACTATATGTCTTGTTCGAAATGTAACACGGAAGGGGTTTTTAGGAACAATAGAATTTGCTTTCCACAAATTACAAATTTTCAGTTAAGGACAGATTTAACTTTTAGGACTAAAGAACAGGAAAGTCATCACACAAACACATCAATTTTGGAAAATTTGAGTGGCCTAAATATAATTGATGACTTTCCACTAGATTACATGCATCTTGTTTGCCTAGGTGTTGTTAAAAAGTTAATAGTAAATTTGTGATTTCTGGTCATCCACCTTACAAGTGGTCAAGTCGACAACTAGAAAACATTTCATCTCTGCATACTAGTTTACAAAAATGTACTCCTTTGGAATTTTCTAGGAAACCAAGGTCTCTTTCACAAGCAAAGCGGTGAAAGGCCACCGAGTTTAGAATGTTTTCATTTTATACTGGGCCAGTCGTACTAAAAAATAATGTGTCTGAAGAAGTTTATTTAAATTTCATTTGTTTACATGTTGCACTTAATTTATTATCAAAGTGTCTGGATGTTGATTATGCTAGAGAATTATTATCATACTTTGTAAAAACTTTTATTGTACTCTATGGTTCTGAAAATGTTTCCCATAATATTCATAATTTGTTACACTTAGCTGATGATGTAACAAGATTTGGAAGTATTAAAAACTTTAGTGCTTTTCCATTTGAAAACAATATACTCTTTTTAAAAAAAACCTTAGGAAAAGCAACCAACCTTTGCAACAGTTGGCAAACAGATTGGAAGAACAAAATAAAATACTTGCAAATCATCAAGAGCTTAGACAGAAAAAAAATCTTGAATTAAAATTAGAACATACTCAACTCAAGGAGATTCCAAAGCAGTATAAACATATTTCGTTCACAGACTTTTGCCTTAATATAAGTAATTCTGATCATTGATGTTTTCTTAAGGACGAAATTACAGTTATTGTTATTGAAAATATTGTTGCCACTAACGATATTATAAAAGTTGTTGGTAAAAGGTTTCTTACACTTGAGAACTTTTTTATATCGCCCTGCAAATCCTCGGACATGAACATATATTTGGCTAGTAATTTAGGCCCTTATCAATCTTGGAATATATCACAGATTAAAAATAAATGTGTCAAATTGCCTTACAAAGATAAATATGTCATATATCCACTATTACATACTACAACATAGTCCAAAAAAATTATTTCTAGTTTTGGATATTTTTGCTTTCTTCTCCTAGATCATCTAATTGTTTTTGTAATATTTATTAAAAGCCAGTTTCAAAAAGATGAATTTCAAGTTTTCATGACAAAAGTGTATTAGTTGCAAAACTTGATTCAATTTTGAAACGTTTCACTACACCTATCAAAATTATAAAACAAATATTCTTTAGGGTTTTCTTGTGGTTTTGAATGTTATTGATTTAGTTTATTAGATATTTTCTGCCTTTTTTTTTTAAATATTTTAGTGAAATAAATATGGATAACGAAGGTTCAACTAACACTTGGACTGTAGTGCAATTTCTAACTGATGATACTGTAGATGCAGTACCTACTTCATGGATACATGATGGTGATTTCTGTTTTTGGCCACCATTCACTCAAGACAAAATAAAAAATGCAATCAGAAACTGTGAGATGAATAGCCATTGGCCATCTCACAAAGTGCGCACCTTTAAAGATGGAACATTTGGTGAGTTCTTTACTTTGTTTTGGTGAAAGTAGGTATAACGTTTTAATTTGAAATAATTAACGTTGGTTGCAAATAAAACAAGCATTTTTAAGGCTGAGAAGTTTAACTTGTTAAGACATTATACAGTTACTTTTTATAAAGGAAAGTATAACGTATCACTAACTTGGAATTTTAAAATTTTAGATGATTATTTCGTAGCTCGGAATAAGGCAAGAAAAGCTGAATCAACAAGTGACTTAAATTCTGATATGGATTTAAAAAGAAAAAGTAAGAAAAAAGTCCTTTCTATATCATCAGGTTCATCTGACTCAGAAGATGAGGACAGAGTTTCACTCTCTAAACTTCCTGTACCGCCTAGAAAGTGTCCAACCCATACTGATTTGACTCCAACTTCATGTAAGTTTCATTAAAATAAAATATATAACTTATATTTTTTTTTGGTTTCATAGCGTTTGGAGGTATCCATGCAGCCAAATACTTTGAGTTAGGTTATATATACAGTATATATAGTGATGTATTTGAAGTTTATATTTGAATCCAATTTCAATTAAGTGCCAATCAGAATCGATACTGAATTTGTTATTGATTTTCGTGTTGTGGATATGTATCTTATTACTTAAGCGAGCCCTAATTCAACCTATCAAACTATCGTCGTCTGCGATTCAAGTTAATACCGCTTTTCGATCAAAGGATTGGCACAGGGTTACAAGTTTTCTCGCCCAGGGGTCGTTCAGGACTTTATTTGAACACATACAAAGGTAGACCACAGATGGAAGGTATATACATTTGGGAAAGGGTAACAAAGGTCACAAGCTCTATATAACTTAACTATATCGATATGTTAGTCATCCTTAGAAATTTTACTAGGCAGTCTAATATTTTGATGTTATTCAGCGCCAGTAAGTGTAACATGTTGATGGGAGGGAATATTTTTTCATGTATTATGTTATTATAAAGTACTTTCGTGGCATTACGATATTCCGAGCATTCAAAAAATATATGATACAGGTCTCCTATGACATTGCAGGCTGTGCATAAGTTTGATTCGATTACGCCTATTTTGCTCAAGTGCTCTGGGTAAGACACGTGTCCAAATTTCATTCGAATTATACTGCTAATTTCCCTACGTGAATAATTGATTCCTTTATACCACTGTTGTTTTGGTATTTCCCTATGCAGTAGTGTGTATCTAGTAGGCTTTGTTTTTACATAGTGGTCCCATTTCTCTTTCCATGCTGCTTGAAATTTTCTTTTGTATTTATTTAAGCAATCTTGTAGTGCCACTTCGTTCGGTTGACATTCATCTTTTTCAGCACTTGTATTAGCTAACTGATCAGCTTTTTCGTTGCCGTAAATTCTATAATGTGCTTTTACCCATATTATTTGAATGTCACTCTCTTTAGTAAGTTGGTGTAGTAGGGATTGAATTTTCTTAATGTGCGGGTGAGTGATGGTATCTACTGCATTATTATTCAAACATTGGATAACAGACAGCGAATCCTTTAGGATAGATACATTTTTCTTTTTTTGGTGGATTGCGTGTTCTAGCGCCTTCATTATGACTGCAGCTTCTGCTGAAAATATAGAATAATCGTTGCTTAGCTTAAAGGTTTTTCTTTCTTTTCTAATAACTTCTGGGGCACGGTAGGGCTATTCTAATAAATCCTCGTTACCCTTCTTATTTTTGTCACTGTGTAATACCTCCTCTCCAATGAAATTCTGTGCAATCCGAGCGGGTAAGGCACATCCAGTCCGACTTCTGAGCTAGGTACGCCTGGGCTTAAAGCGGAATAATCTCCTTGCCAGGATAGGGTTTGTTCTCGGCAATCGGCCCCCTTTTTCCAACGTATGTACACCCTCCCGGGGAAGTA
Organism: Galeruca laticollis; assembly: GCA_963921935.1. NCBI lineage: Eukaryota > Metazoa > Arthropoda > Insecta > Coleoptera > Chrysomelidae > Galeruca > Galeruca laticollis. The sequence goes on from OY998181.1 coordinate 146,011,730, forward strand.
CGGGATGAGGGATAGGGTGATAAATAAAACTTATGGTAAACACCACACAGCGTATGTAACTAAACGTATATAATAGCTATATGAAAAAATCAGACCAATCATATATACATTTGTCAAAATACTATACTTATAATAATGCGTGCGTCAAAATTAAATTTACAACTTAACGAAATCTGCCTACGCACTGAAGTAGCAACTATAATATATATAAAATAAACATTAGACGTACCCTGGTATAAATCTCTCAACTAGTAATTATAGGATATTTATCCGGTTCTCCGGTATACGCCGGAATTACTCACAAAATAATAAATTTCGGATTCCGCGTATAATATTAGTAGGATGGTAAATGAGAAAAGAGAGAGAAAGGAAAAATAGAAAGAAACCCGAGAGACCTAGGGCTTTCCTTTTTATATTTTTCTGTCTATAATTTCCAGTTAGCTGGGTCGCATTCGATTCAGTAAACAAATAAACATAGGCCAATTACCTTGTGACCCCCAAGCGAATTTTTAGTTTACGTGTGCTTTATCACCAACGGCCTTGAAGAATGACGACATTTAACGTGGATATTTCCGTAGTGAAACAAGATTCTTATGTTATAACATTACAAAATAGTACAAATTTTTCGGTGTCAGCTTTTATAAGCCCCAAGGTTGTCTATCACCTTGAAATAAATGTGAAATGGAATTTAACCAAAATATGGTTTTCTTTTGTTATATATCAAATGGTCCCTGATTAAAACGGAAAAACCAATTCGCTCTGGCTTAAAACTAAATTCAACTCTGTTATTTCTCGATTGCTCTCGCTCTCCTCTTATCTACCACACGAACCAAAAGATACTCTGTGTAAAAAAAAATGAGACAATAATAACGTAAGAAAACTTCTACGATCCTCAAATCAAGCTTTAACATGCCCGTTTAAATCCTTAAATTCTCTAAACCCTCGAGACACGCGGTAAATCTGGTCTTATTCACAAAAATATACGTTATTAAATAAAATAATACTTTTGTTCAAAAACTTACGGTAGAATAACTTCCCTTTTTATATTCTGCAGGAACTGCGTCTGTATCTCTAACTGGGTCGCTGCCCCGAAAATGCGAAATTTGCCGAGACGTGTTAGGATGATTTAGTGATAGCGTCGAGGGAAATTCCACCGGTTTGTGCTCTGATACTGGGAGACAGACTTCACTGTCAAGGGATCACCAAGTATTCCTATTACGCCCTGACACAACGGAGAAATTTTTACCTCGGGTATCACCAACACTAAAACACTATACTCTCGTACTCGGGGAAAGCCTTTCCCTTCGCGTGTACGACCCGTACTCTCTCGAGTCCTGAGCCGTTCTTCCTTTTTGTTTTTTTCCATCACCCGACTTTGGGTGTGAGATGTTTTTGTTTTTCGAGTTGCAGTTTTTCTTTGTTTTTGAAGCGTGCAGACTTTTTGTTATCGAAATAATGATATTTTTTTTAAACAACTTTGTTTTGGTTTGACCCAGTAAATGTTTTATTTTTTTATTCTGTTTTGACTTTGTAAAGATTTTGTTAAACAATATGTGGGTCGTATTCTAGTTTCATATTAATTAAATTAAATTTTGTATTTACCGAGTGTTCCGAATTTTTGTACAATAATATATTCATGTGTTTTTCGCATTTATTACATTACTTCCCCCTTTGTAAAAGTATTGCGACCTCCCTGGTCCAATACCTTTTTTTTTTATCCAAATCCCTGCTTAGGTATGATTACCCTTAATTAAAATGTGGCCTACGGCTTACAATAGTGGCCTGAAATCTTAAAATTAGTGATACATTTTTTTATACATTTTACAACTTTATTTACAATTTCATTCATTACTTTTTGTTTGGCACTGTATTTTGTTTTTATTATTCCTGACCTAGGTCGCGACCGCTTACACTCGCGACACTATTGCTTAGTAGATCGTTCATCTGGCGACTTCTGTCTGTCCAATGCTGTGACCTTGGGTGGCTCGTCTCTTGCTGCGTTATTTGGTCCATCTCTATTGTTTCTTCCTCTGGTTTCCTCGTCTGGTGTGAGTGAATTATCCATGCCGTTAGGGAGTCCCATATGCTGCCTATTAGTGCTATACTGCATCCTAAAGTTTGGTGTATACGTATTCCATTTAGTATGGTGCCTGCTATGTATTTTATGGTTTGGAATGTGAAATATATTCCAATAATTCCACTTATAACTGAACCTAATTCTGTGAACCATGCCCATGTGTGCTTTAGGGTGGATTCTGCTAGGTTCTTGATTTCTTTTGTATCAAATATGTTTGATACGGTGTAGCCTTGACTGTTGGCATTCATTCCCGCTGCTCTGCGAGTAATTATGTTTTCTACTGCTTTTCTCTCTGTCCCGAACGTAAGGGCTCTTTGTGCTGCATTGACTTCTTCTTGCGTGTACAGACCCTTGGCTCCTAGTGGTTGGATGGGGTCGAAATGGAGATTTATTTCTTCTTCTACTTTTATGGTTTTTGGTTGTTTGGCTATTGTGGGATGTGGTGTTAGCCCTATCCATTGATCATCTATGAAATAAAGTGGTGGTATCATGTTATTGCAATCTATTTCTTCTGCATGGTTTTGTATTATTCTAGTTAGTGGAGCCATAAATTTTGTTTCGTTGTTTATTTTTATTGGTAGTTCGTTGTAACATCTGTTTGTTCGTCTTATCTCGACTGTTACTGGTATGCATTTTATGATATAAAGTACTTCGCCTAATACTCTGCCTATGTGTCCAGGCTCATTTTCCATTAGTTGGCTAACTGCATTAGGTAGTGTATGTGCCATTAGCAGTCTGTTTTTGAGTATTTCTCATTTCGTTAAGCATCTTCGGTGTATTGTATCTGTGTAAAGCATGTTTACGTCTCGTTTATATGCTTGTTCGATATAGAGTAGTTTACTATTTACATAATTCATTAGATCGACATTTTGTGTTAGAATTGGCATTGTCGGATGTAATTTTTGTGTGTTTTGAAGTGTTATGACAAGTCGTGGGTACTATGTTTGTCATACTTCTAGAATTTTGTTACTATTATTTCGCATGACCATACTTTTGCATTCCAATCTCGTTCCGTTGAATAACTTGTATGTCCATTTTGTCACTCGCGTTTTTTCTGTTTCCGCGCACTTCTGACTGACTTTTTTCGATATCACTGATACGCGATTAGTTCGTCTGCTATATGTAGCCCGCACATGACGAATGTTACCCAGGTCAGGATAATATTGTGTCGTACATTATTTTGATTTATCATTTCAAAATTTATAAAATTTACAATTGTTAATACAAGTTATCTTTCTTACAACTATTTTTTGTTACAATAGTGTTTTCCCTACAAATTTTGTCATATTTGTATGACATTTCCTCACTTGACCGAGCTTTACACTTATTAGGACTGTCAAATGAGCTCTACTCTTTGACGAGAAAAAAAAATTCTTAAAACTTATACCCCGTGAGCTTGTTTCCCCATTATTTATTTTTTTATATTTAACTTCTTTTGTAGTCCCCTTGTATTTTTACATTGAAAAAGAACTTACTTGTATGAAATCCCTTAATAAATCGTATTACTAGTATTTTTTTTGCCCATTTACTTTCTTATAGTGATTTATGGTCTTTTATCCCTTACCATGTTGCTATTCGTAACTAAATTAATTATTCCTATTCCCTTACTTTCACTTAACCTATGAATTGAACCCGTAAATATGTTTGAATTAATAATATAACCTAATATATACGTGTATACTTGATTGTAACGTATTAGCTATGTTGTTTCAAGCTCATCGCTACCTATCTTGAATAAAGACCTTTATTTGTCCACCTTGTACTTTTTAAAATGAATCTTTATGTAACATAAAATAAATATCCTGACTTTGCTTATCTAAATGCTCTTAGTGACCTACTTAATATTTATTGTCGATGTGTTACCTTTAGTAACTTGATTAATCATTATATTATTTCCTTATTTTAATTAACTTATTGGTGAAAAACAAAATTTTATGTGCATACTACGAATTGCGAGAAAAATTAAACTATTTATATGCATTTTAACCTGCAATTTAACTGCGTTATTTATCTCTGTGTTATCCCTCTATTACTTTAAAAAAATCTACCATATACTCCTAACTAGTTACTTAATATAGTTTCCCCTTTTAGTTACTAGCGACAATTTTGTTTTGGGACTAAATGTGGATCTTACTAGATTAAATATTTATTTTCTTCTTAACTCTGTTATCCTGTTTGTATAGAGTGCTATATTTTCTTTTATTGTCTTTTTCCGTGGTATGTTTTTAATCTGTTGAGGTGTACTATTTGTGTCTTCTTCCCTTTTTGTGAAATGATTTGATATGTAACCGGTCCTACTTTATCTTTTACTTTGAAAGGTTCTGTCCATTGGTTTTGTAATTTCTTTGATTTTCCTACTTTCGTGCTTATATCGAGTAAATATACTAAATCTCCTTGTGCAAATTCTCTTGGTGCTGTTTTTTCTTTGTATTTGGCTATCCTTTCTTCTTTTGCTTTCTCTGTGTTTTGTTGCATCTGTCTACTGTGTTCCTTGTAATTCCTTTGTTTTGTTTTGTACCCTTCGGTAAGTTTTGCTTCCATATTTATTGTCTTTGGCTCTGTTGGCCATTCTATGCTCCATATTTTTATGCTGTACTCCTTGGTATACCTTGATTCCATTTTCTTCTGTTTGGCTCCTTTGGCCAATATATCCTCCATAATTCTCTTTATGCTGTACTCCTTGGTACACTTTGATTCCATTTTTTCCTGTTTGGCTCCTTTGGCCACTATATCCTCCATAATTCTACTATATACTTTGGCTGCTTTGGCCACTGTACTCTAAATATGCGCACTGCTTCGGTGCGTCTTTATCCTATATACTTTGGCTTCTTTTGGCCACCGTATTCTTCAATATACCTCTCTTGCCGTACATCTTCGGTACGTCTATATACTATATACTTTGGCTTCTTTTTGCCACCGTATTCTTCAATATACCTCTCTTGCCGTACATCTTCGGTACGTCTGAATACTATATTCCTTGGCTCATAATATTCGACAATAAACAACAATCGGAAACCGTATCTCCGAACCATGTACAAAACTGACTATCCTTATTATCCTTCAAACACAGCGTTGTGCGGTTCAACAAAACTAAATTTCAATTCAACGTTTCAAATGTATCCTCATATCTGATTCCTTTTGTCACTACTAGTGTGCATGTAAGCCAAATAGTGTTAACCAACCATAATTAGCCCAGAACAAAATAGTCATAACCTTATTTAAACTACCGTATAACCCTAATACATAAATATTCTACGAAAAACTGTTTTGATTCTCAATATCTGCAAACTAGATAATTTTCAAAATTATATTGGGTCTGAAAATGTTTATTCGAAAATGGTCCGCCTATCAACAGAAATATGGAGAAAAAATTCTCTTAAGCAACTTTTAATTATCAAAAAGTGATATTTTTCACCTTTATATACTTTTTATTCATACTGTATGTATGACTAAACAAACTTTATCGTTTACTGTGTCATCAATTTTTCCCTTTTAATTACGTACTAATTTGAAAACTCATATTTCAATTGAATGTTTGTTATTATTATACTAAAATAGTTATTTAATTTCTGTACCGAACATATATTTATAACATTGTTAGCTGATGCCTGTCGTAATTTTTTCAATGTTTCATAATATAACGAGTTTTGTTATTTTTCGAAGTAATTGTATAAAATGAAATAAAAGAATGCTACTATGTGCTTGCTAGCTTACATTTTAATAATATTAATGATTCTAATTTTTATCAATCGTCTAATTTTTGCCCTTAACTTCATTTTTTTTTATGTATCATGAAGCCTCTACCTGTGAAATCGGATAGAGTTAAAGCAATCACCCCCAGTGGTTGCGCTTCTGCTACCCTTAATGTGGGCGGCACGTTGCTTGTGTCTCCCATTGCTTCTGAACCTCCTTGACTGCCTGTGCCTAACCTATTTTGTGAGTCGAGCGGCATCTTGTTGGTTTAGTTATATTTTATCTTTATTAAATGAACAATTTTTCAATGTTTACCTATATTACACCTACCTTTCTGGCTTCTACGACGCCTGAAATGGATAGTTTTTGGTGCACGGGTAGGATTCTTAGGGATGGGTTAACTTCCCCCTTTGTAAAATTTTAATTTACCTCGTTTCACCGACTGTGGTTTATTCTAGCGAACCCCAAACGAGAAGAAAAAAAAAATAGATACAATGGAACACTTATGAGACGACGTAGTAGACCACGACTAATTTGATTCAACCTTCTATTTGCCTGCTGCTTGACGACTAACGTACCTGATGTTAGCTGAGCTGATGGTGGGATAGTATGGCTTATTCTCGATTTTTCCTAGCCTTTTCCCTCCTGTATGCCTTGTTTACTGCCTTTCGCAGCCTCCGGTTACAGACCGTACAGCTTCACCGTTCCCTGTATTCTCTTGTGCTGTAGCAAGATTGGCATATAATCTTGGCCTGACATGAATCCCTTGCGTGAAGATTTATCGTCCCTGCTGACCTACAACCCTTTATTGGAAGACCGCTACGAAGACTAAGTAGTTAATCCTGTCCTTGGAACCGCTGTGAAGATACTTTATCAACTCTATGTCGGGAAAACTCTATGAAAATAAATTTACACAACCCTATATCGGGAAACCGCTGTCACCATTCTAATAACTCTAAAACTTAATAATCGCTAGATGTTATTTCTTTTAACATGTAAATGTAATAACTCTAGACTATATTTATACAATCTTATGGTGAAGCAGAAATCAACTCAGTCGATGATTGCTGAGTAGGATTATTTTTCGACCTTGACTGGTCTAGATCCAGTGTGATTTGCAGGAGCTGTGCTACCCGTTTGGCAGGGTGTGATTTTTCATCACGCACACTGATCTTGGTCTAGTGGAAGCTATGTTTTGCGCAATTACTGGACCCTGGTTAGAAAAACTCCGTTGTCAATACTTAGTTGGCCGAAGTATTCCACCTTACGCCGTTTGGCATGTTCACCTCAGATCGGTATTACGCCTTTCATCTGATGTATGGATTTTTTCTCGACCTTCTCTGGTCTAGATCCAGTGTGTTTTGCGCCCGCAGTGACACCTCGTGTAGGTTGTGGCTCTTCACCACGCACACTGGTCTTGATCTAGCGGAAGCTATGGTCCCGTAGGCTCTATGTTGCGCTATACTAGATCCTGGTTGCGACCATCAATTTTTCTCCCTCCTAGGTAGGGTTGCTGAACCGCTTGTCACCGCTCGTGGGGTGTGGTTCCAGACAACCGGATATACCTCTCGGAGAGAAATGGTTTTGGACAACCGCTGTCACCTTCCCTGGGTGAGGTTGTTCCAATAGGGGATGGTACGCGAACCGCTGTCACCATTCTAATAACTTCTGGGGCACGGTAGGGCTATTCTAATAAATCCTCGTTACCCTTCTTATTTTTGTCACTGTGTAATACCTCCTCTCCAATGAAATTCTGTGCAATCCGAGCGGGTAAGGCACATCCAGTCCGACTTCTGAGCTAGGTACGCCTGGGCTTAAAGCGGAATAATCTCCTTGCCAGGATAGGGTTTGTTCTCGGCAATCGGCCCCCTTTTTCCAACGTATGTACACCCTCCCGGGAAAGTACGGGATGAGGGATAGGGTGATAAATAAAACTTATGGTAAACACCACACAGCGTATGTAACTAAACGTATATAATAGCTATATGAAAAAATCAGACCAATCATATATACATTTGTCAAAATACTATACTTATAATAATGCGTGCGTCAAAATTAAATTTACAACTTAACGAAATCTGCCTACGCACTGAAGTAGCAACTATAATATATATAAAATAAACATTAGACGTACCCTGGTATAAATCTCTCAACTAGTAATTATAGGATATTTATCCGGTTCTCCGGTATACGCCGGAATTACTCACAAAATAATAAATTTCGGATTCCGCGTATAATATTAGTAGGATGGTAAATGAGAAAAGAGAGAGAAAGGAAAAATAGAAAGAAACCCGAGAGACCTAGGGCTTTCCTTTTTATATTTTTCTGTCTATAATTTCCAGTTAGCTGGGTCGCATTCGATTCAGTAAACAAATAAACATAGGCCAATTACCTTGTGACCCCCAAGCGAATTTTTAGTTTACGTGTGCTTTATCACCAACGGCCTTGAAGAATGACGACATTTAACGTGGATATTTCCGTAGTGAAACAAGATTCTTATGTTATAACATTACAAAATAGTACAAATTTTTCGGTGTCAGCTTTTATAAGCCCCAAGGTTGTCTATCACCTTGAAATAAATGTGAATTGGAATTTAACCAAAATATGGTTTTCTTTTGTTACATATCAAATGGTCCCTGATTAAAACGGAAAAACCAATTCGCTCTGGCTTAAAACTAAATTCAACTCTGTTATTTCTCGATTGCTCTCGCTCTCCTCTTATCTACCACACGAACCAAAAGATACTCTGTGTAAAAAAAAATGAGACAATAATAACGTAAGAAAACTTCTACGATCCTCAAATCAATCTTTAACATGCCCGTTTAAATCCTTAAATTCTCTAAACCCTCGAGACACGCGGTAAATCTGGTCTTATTCACAAAAATATACGTTATTAAATAAAATAATACTTTTGTTCAAAAACTTACGGTAGAATAACTTCCCTTTTTATATTCTGCAGGAACTGCGTCTGTATCTCTAACTGGGTCGCTGCCCCGAAAATGCGAAATTTGCCGAGACGTGTTAGGATGATTTAGTGATAGCGTCGAGGGAAATTCCACCGGTTTGTGCTCTGATACTGGGGGACAGACTTCACTGTCAAGGAATCACCAAGTATTCCTATTACGCCCTGACACAACGGAGAAATTTTTACCTCGGGTATCACCAACACTAAAACACTATACTCTCGTACTCGGGGAAAGCCTTTCCCTTCGCGTGTACGACCCGTACTCTCTCGAGTCCTGAGCCGTTCTTCCTTTTTGTTTTTTTCCATCACCCGACTTTGGGTGTGAGATGTTTTTGTTTTTCGAGTTGCAGTTTTTCTTTGTTTTTGAAGCGTGCAGACTTTTTGTTATCGAAATAATGATATTTTTTTTAAACAACTTTGTTTTGGTTTGACCCAGTAAATGTTTTATTTTTTTATTCTGTTTTGACTTTGTAAAGATTTTGTTAAACAATATGTGGGTCGTATTCTAGTTTCATATTAATTAAATTAAATTTTGTATTTACCGAGTGTTCCGAATTTTTGTACAATAATATATTCATGTGTTTTTCGCATTTATTACACTTTCGTTTCTTGCACATAGAACGCTGTGCCTGTACCTTTTGTTGTCTTTGATGCATCTGTATATATTGTTATTGTACTGTTGATGTCTTTTTTTGTAAGTCATAATTTTTTCTTTGTTTAATTCTGGTATTTCTGAGTACGCAGGAATTATTATTTTTGCAGAGTGTTCTATGTTCTCAAAGTAATTGCAACTTTCATACGTTCTTTATTGGTGTTACGAAATGCGGTGCATATCGGTGGCGAGTTCTTTTTTTCCCAATATTTATTCGTCAGGTCCAATGTATTTAACTCACATATTTTGGCCATCAGTGTCGAATTTTTTGCTTTATTCTTAAGTACCATTTTTTCAGCGAGAAATGTTCTTCTCAATTCCAATGGTGGTTCGAGTGCTTCCACCCTTAGTGGTTCCACAGGTGTTGTTGACTTCGCTCCTAAGCATATTGTTAACACTTTATTCTGTATTACTTCTAGCTGTTTCAGTGATTGTTTTGATGCAGATCCGTATAGGACGGAACCATAGTCTAAAATGGACCTTATATATGCTTTATAGAATAACAGGCATATTTCAGTACTTGCGCCCCACCATGTTTTGGTGATCATTTTGAGGAAATTAATGGCTTTATTACATTTTATTTTGATTGCCTAGATATATGGTTTCCAATTTAATTTATTATCTAATGTTACTCCTAAGTACTTGATTTCTTTTTTATATGGTATCATGTGGTCCCCCAACTGGATGTTCTTGAAAATATGGTGACATTTGATTTAGACGTTGATAGATCGAACCCTACATCTTCAATAGCTTTTATGATGTTTGCGGTGGCCTTGTTTAGAGTATTTATACAATTTTCATATTTTTTGTCCTTGATATGTATTACAAAGTCATCAGCATATTGTATAAGTGTGTAATTCCTGCATGCTTGATGCACTTTGATGGTATATATGTTGAATAACAGTGGTGCTAAAACGGAGCCCTGTGGTAAACCTCTAGATGTATGTCTTGGTCCTAATAATGTGTCTTTTTGTCTTATAAATATTTTTCTGTCTGTCATAATATCGCACAGAATATTTCGTATTTTGGTAGGCATACCGATTTGTTTCAGTAACAGCTTATATTAGTATTTAATAAACTTCTAACAATAAATACCTAATGTTATTTGTTTAAAATATAGTAAAATAAATTTAGACTGAACTTAAACGCCTAATAATACAATAATGATAGCCAGCATTTGCTCATTTCTTCTGGAAATATTGGTATAAAAGGTAGGATACATTCACATTCTTCCTCTTAAAAAATCATAGTATAAGGTACAGGATATATCTTTTTTTTAATAAGATTCTATCTTTTAAGATTGTAGTGACCTATCTATATCTTTATACTAAAATTATAATCCTAAAGTTCTGCTTATTGTCATACTTTAGTATACTTAGATCATTGATTGCATACATTTTGCAATGATAGTAACTTTAGATTCATTCCTACTCTTAATACCACGTATTTTAAAAATATAAAATTAATGCTTAATTAAAATTGTTTCAGAAACTCCAACTCTTCCAAAATGTAATAGCGCTTGTAAAGTATGCTGTACAAGAAGATATCCAAATAACATAGACAAGACGTTATTTATGATTAAAGATATTTGATGTGACATCTTGGTTAAAGTTGATGCTGCTATTTTGCGAATGGACAGGGAAGAATCTAAAATTGAAACACCCATTTTGAGCCAGGTGCCAAATGTGAACTATCCGATTACATCAGAGACTGATCTTAAGATTTTTGAGGAGTTTTATGCAAATGAGGAAAAATAGCTTTTGCTGGTAAATAGATTTCATTCTTTAAAAATGTGTGTATCATAATAATTTATATTATATATTATATTTTTACTCGTATGGAAAACTGGTGGAAAAATACCATTTGTAACTCTTTGACCGTTTTGAGGTTTTAAGTCTCTTTTTCTGATCAATGGTCTATATCTATATATTTACCCACCTTTTTACTGTTTTGTCACATTCCTAACTTCTTGCTGGAGCAAACATACTGATGCAAAATAAAATTCACACTAGCGTTCACAGATTTACATCACTGGTGTTTTTTCAATTTCAGGTTAAAATGTTTGCAAAAATTGGTGGGGCCAATGTCGATGAATTTGTAAAAAGATGCTGGGCATGTACCATATCAGATGAAATAGCTGAAAAGTTTAGCTACATTGGAAGAAAAGAAAAAGATAATTTTAGCGTTCTTCAGCTTTCCAAAGCAGTAATAGGTAATTATATTTTTATTTCTATTATGCAAATTTAATTACAGTTGAGTAATTTTATTCTGGTCACTGTTTTTAGATGCAGCAAAATTTCAGTACTAACTTCTAAAAAGGAATGTGAGAACGCCATAGCTTGTTGGTTGAAATGGGCCAGAGCTAGATAAACCAAACTTTGTAAATTATCTAAATACATTTTTTTGAATAATTATGTTAGTATTATTTTTAAAATATAATATAGATTGAATAAAAAGTTGAAAGTAGCAATTTTACAAGTATATATTTGTTAGTATCGTTTCATGTTCTTTTCCATTTAGTTTTCATAAAAATTACGTTAGTGAAATACTTATTATTTTCTCCACCATCGTGGTATAAACAAGTTGGAATTACTTAATGTTCCAGGTGATACATCGTCAAATTAAACATAGGAAATCCTATGTAAATTTTGGAGTGGCTAAATATTGACTCCCTCCTCATTTTATAGAAAAATTGTATTATAAATTTTTGAAGAGGTCAAGTTTGATACATTTCAATATGCCAATCCTAACTTGTTTAATTAAATGTATTGAAAAAATTACAAAATTTTCCTTTTTTAGGTTATACCTTCGTGGAAATTATTTGCTTATTTGCTCATGTTAGGTGTGTAATACTCAGCTAAACTAAACTATGAAAGTTTCATAATTATGCCAACAAATTTAATTGAATAACTTAAGATTGGCTTGAGTACATAAGTGAGAAATATTACTTTGCAATGTACGTTATTGAAACGTTCCAGGTATGTATTTTACGTTTGAAACAAGTTTCTAAAACGTCTCCAAAAATCATACTGGCAACGTTTTAAAGACGTATTAAAAATAACGTTCCTAATACATCTATTAAACGTTAAAAAACGTTTCCAGAACGTCATTTGAAACGTTCTTTCAACGTTTTTTATCTGACACAGAACGTTCTTAAAACATTCAAATAACGTTTAAAAATGGACAAAAACGTCTTTGGTATGTAGAGTAAGTTGTAGGCAAACATTCGAACAACGTTACTGGGATCTATTAGTGTTATTAGGGTATTCGAATTTAATCTTATTTCACATAAGAATGTTAAAGCAATAAAATAGAGTGGTTTTTGTTGAAACTAAATTAAAATTCCAACAGTTTTAACATAAATATTGGTAAAAATTTAAAGTTCTTTAACAATAATGTAACTGTGATAATTTAATCAGTTATCTTTTTATTTTGTAATATTAACGTTAACTACAATTTTATGTTAATGTACCTACGCGTTAATAAAAAATTTAAATGTGTACTGTTTTCTCATTTATCTAAATTATTTGTCTTAAACTGGTTTATTGTAATTATTTCATTACAAAAAGTGAAATTTAATTTTATTTTTTTGTAATGAAATAATTAGACATAATAAACACTTTTAACACACATTGTAAAATTTACCTACCTATAATCGAAACTACCAAATTTGAATATCCCCCCTGTAAATAATAGTTCCTGTACCCATATTTAGGTGCATACGGATCAACGTGGTGCCAACTGATAATACAGGAAGCCAACTCTCATAATTATACTTTTCCCTACCCTATGACTCAGTTTGACAAACACAACCAGGTTATCTATGAACTTAAGCCAGACTCACTCGAGCCAATTATGACAGATGTTGCATATTTTCATTTTTAATGACTCTAAAGTTAATATACTGAGATATTTTATAATCTGTATCGCCATTATAGTTGTCAGCTGACGATTTCCATTAAAATATTTATGAAACGTTTTTATGTGACATAATTTTTATAAAAACGTTTTATACAAATTTTGAGTTGAATTAAACACTCTAAGGAGCCACCTTTTAAATATTTTATCTTATTTTGAGCTCAAGTTTCAACAGTTGAAATATTTTCAAGTATTAAAGTCCATGTCGCACTGTAAAAATTTGTATAAAACGTTTTTATAAAAATTATGTCACTTAAAAACGTTTTATAAAAATGGATGCCTGTGTCCCACGCTAAAAAGTTTCCATAAATATTTTTATAGAAATGGTCAGCTGACAACTATAATATGGCGATACAGATTATAAAATATCTCAGTATATTAACTTTAAAGTCATTAAAAATGAAAATATGCAATATCTGTCATAATTGGCTGGAGTGAATCTGGCTTATGTTCATAGATAACCTGGTTGTGTTTGTCAAACTGAGTCATTGGGAAAAGTATAATTATGAGAGCTGGCTTCCTGTATTATCAGTTGGCACCACGTTGATCCGTACGCATCTAAATATGGGTACAGTAATTTTTACAGGGGAGATATTCAAATTTGGTAGTTTCGATTAAGGGTAGGTAAATTTTACAATTTGCCTTGAAATTGTTTACTATGTCTAATTATTTCATTACGAAAAAATTACAATAGACAATTTTAAGACAAATAATTTAGATAAATAAGAAAACAGTACACATTTAAATTTTTTATTAACGCGTACATAATAACAAAATAGTAGTTAATATTAATAAATAAAAAGAAATCTGATTAAATTAACACAGTTACATTATTATTAAAGAACTTTAAATTTTTACCTATATTACCTATTATTCTATTATGTTGAAACAATTTTTTTTTTAATACTATTATAGAATTTCTATATACCGACGTAGTTTTTGATTATGGAATAGCTTCATTCTAGCCCTAGGGTAAGGATAGGTACTAATTCTATGTTCACTCGCGTAAAATACGTTTTTAAAAATAATCCAACAATTTAAGGAAAATGGACCTTTATTAACTTAACAAACAATTAAATATTATAGTTGAAAGGTACAAGTTATAAAGATGAAAATGCCAGCTCGCAACTGGTTTTGTTCTCGCTGTCCGAAGTGGGGGAACGCTTCTTGGATTCAGCAACGTCGGCTCTTTTCTACGAAATCGAGGTTTATAACTCCTCCACCCTTAGAGGAGAATCCGCGGTTGAACAGGCGGATTCGGTACTTCTTCTTCATCCTTTGTAGCCGGTTCTCTAGTTTTCCTATTATAATATCTAGAGTAGTAGTAGTAAATAAAATAAAGTCCAATAAAAACAATTAATACATATAAAAATATTGTCCATACACTAATATTATTAAAGTGTACTGAATTTTGAAATGGTTCGTTTAACTTTGAATATCTAAAGTCTTTTAAATTATTAAGTCTATACAAATTTACATTTTCTAACTGAAGAGAGTCAAATTTCACTGGTTTTTTATTCACAACATTTTTAATTGTAAGTTTTGGAAGTTCGATTAATTTTAATTCACTTTTATTAAGTCTATTGCTACGGAGAACTACGTTGTCTATCTTAACTATACAGTTTTTTTCTAACTCTACAATTAATGTTCCTTTTAATGGTACTTTGTCTTTATCACTACCGCACATTTGTTCAGCCACTGTAGTCTGAGGAGAAACGACAGCCCATTTATTCGATTGAAGTTTTTGAAAACTGACTTCTCTGATACTAACTGGAATAACATGACAATTACTTAATTTTTTGGAAAATTTTAACATTTGCACTTCACAAGGGGCATCTTCTTCTTGAATAGATATTGGTGTCGACTGATGGCAGATGAATTCTTGATCGCTAATTTCTTGACAATCGTTGTCGAAAGGCATGAAATTTTGCTCATTGAGGATTTGGAATTTGGTATAATTATTTGAAAAATATTGTCTTTTGGAGAGGGTAAAGGAAAAAGTTGATATAAATCGTAATTCTTGATCTCTACAACTGGTATTTCTATTATAAATATTATTTTATTCATTTTAGAGTAACTTTTAATCTGCATTACCTTTTCGAAATTGATAATATTATCTGTAATTGGTTCGAATGGCAATTTGGAGTTTGATAAATCTGTATTAATAAGTTTTAAGTGCTTCAAGAGATCTTTTCGGATCCATTATTAAATTGTGGAATATGTTTAATTTAGAAAATGTTATGGCTGTTTCAATCCTCTCTAATAAATCGTATACATTTTGATATGAAATGGCTATTTCATACAAAACATGCTTAATATAATAATACTCGAAAGTTTGCCGGTTTTTGTTCCGTGCTCTTTCGACTATATGTTCAACTTCAGTTATTTTAGATTCTAGTGCTTTTTGATTTCTTATTAAAAATATCAATTGATTCCTCTATGATAGTAACTTGTTTATTTACTAATGATTTTATTTTGGTTTGTTGAAAGGGCTTCAATAGCTTGATCGTATTTTTCGGCGTCACTGCTATCTAGATTTCCTGTTATTGATTTTAAAATTGAACCTAAACTGTTTATTATTCCTTTTTTTTTGATTAGTGGTGGAATTGTTACTTGGTGGAGTGTTAAATTTGCTCTGGATTAAAGTCTATCTAAATCAGTGAATTTTCAGTTTTAAAATTCTAATAAGTGCATCATTGTATTCAGTGAACCTCTGTATGCTCCTGTTGCTAAAGGCAAGTAATAAAATCTAAGATTTGAGCTGTTCCATTGACATTTTTTGTGAGAAACCATTTAAATAATTTAATAACAACAGATTTGCTGACCAGTTTTTTTACTGAAATACCGAATTTATTCCACCACGGCAAAATTTTTATTTAAAGTTCTTGAATAAAAGTGAATATAAATTCTAGAAAGTGTAATACCTAACATCATACTGCACCATTGTGTGTATTTGAGACTCGTAAGTCTCGATAAATCGCACGGGCCAGGACCGTACTCAGGTACACATGACCCGTGCCAAAAGTTTCAAATATTGAATTGAGTCCACCAAAATCGGGGGTTTCTGACTACAGGAATCCCCAAACCACAACGATGGATACCAGAATAGAGAAATCTAACCAACAAACCGAAAGAAACATGTCATATTAAGTACTTAGTAAACGACAGCCAACAAAATTTCCAGAGAAGAACCAAGCTATAATATTTCCTGCGATTGAAGGAACCAAAATCCAAGAATATCTCCTAGCCTTAGGAATACTCGTCAACCCTAAACACATTCTGTTCGCATCTAGAATTTCGAATAATAGAATTTGTATATACCTCACCAGCCCAGAGTTAGTAACTACTTTATGAATGACCACGGTGCAATTGGTGTCAACAACCAAATTATACGAGCCAGAAGATTGATAACTCCATCTGAACGTTTGATCCTATCTAACGTGAGCCCAACAATCTCACATTCACATTTAGAGCAAGCCCTACAACAACTTGGCATCAGCCTATTATCCCCTATATCCTTTCTCAGAATCAACATGACCAATCCAGATTTTGCTCATATAATGAGTTTCAGAAGGCAAGTCTACATTAATCCTCCCGAAGATATTGTCATCCCGGAGTCTATGTTGGTCAACCATGAAAATACTTCCTATCGAATATTCTTATCATTAGATAATCTAACCTGCTTCAAATGCAAGCAAAATGGTCATATATCTTCTCAATGTACAACTGAGACACCTGAACATCTAAATGAACCCCCTGCAATGCCCCCTCCCGAAAATCCAGAAGAACCGCCAGAGTATACTACAACCTCCCTAATTCCAGAAGATTCCCCCATCACTCCCGACGAAGACAACCTGACTAATGCATCGAATAAGAGGAACCTCTCAGAAATATTAACTCCTACGGAAGATACACCATCTGACCCATTTCGAAAACCATCGTCGAGTATAAGTAAGAAAAGTCGCCCTGAAACCACAAGTTTCGAAGAACACATGAAACCAACTAAAACATACATTGATTCAGAAAATTTTGTAATCAACTACAATCAACTCAAAGACTTTTTTGAAAATGTATACGACCCTCTGAGTGTTGCGAAACAGTACACAACCGATGTGCATGGTCTAATTCATATGCTGAGTAGTGTGTACCCATATTTTAAAGATAGATGTATCAAAAGTAGGTGTACCAAAATTAAGAAAAAATTATCGAAACAGTTGCTAGCAGAAGTATCGCTAACTTCAGATTCTGAAAGCGACGCATCGTCACAAGAAACACATTAATAATATCAACTTTCGAACTATCCATCATTCAATGGAACCTTAATGGGTTCTTCACACAACAAGAAATGCTAAAACTGATTATCTCCGAAAACAAACCCTCGATCATATGTTTACAGGAGACCCATTTTAAACAAGACTACTCACAAAATCTGAGGAACTATCTTTGTTTCCATAAAAACAGACCAGATCAAAGCATAGCAAGCGGTGGCGTCGCTACTTACATACACCAAACTTACGGTGCAATCGAAATCCCTATAACAACCCACCTTGAAGCAGTTGCCATTAAAATTTTGGACCCTAAAGAGATAAATATTTGTAATATCTACATTCCACCAAATCGTGACGTGACATACGAGGAGCGGAATGATCTCTTTCAGCAAATACCCAAACCGAGAGTATTATTAGGAGACTTCAATTGCCATAACACCCTATGGGGATGCGACTCCACACATACAAGAGGTCGTATATTAGAACATGTTATCGATGATAACAATATGACATTACTTAACAACGGAGAAAAAACTCGTTTCAACTCGTTTTCAGGAAACTCTAGTGTTATAGATCTCAGCATTAGCGACCTCTCACTCCACACTCAATTCAATTTTACCATATTTCCCTATCTATATGGCAGTGACCACTTTCCCATCTTACTCACAAGTTCATAGCATGTTGTAGAAGAACCTATTGTGACAAAAAAATGGAAACTAAAAAGAGCTGACTGGAATCTTTTTGCAAATATTATAGAAACCAAGGTTAGTCACTTCCACATGCGAGATAGTATCGATGAATGTGTTGATGATATTACCAAAATCATAACGGATGCAGCCCAACTAGCAATAGGAAAGACAAAGTAACTGAACAACCACACTCCCGTTCCTTGGTGGAATCAAGAATGCGACCAGGCAATAAAATCCTCTAAACACGCTTTCAATAGACTAAAAAGACACCACACACCAGGAAACCTGATAACTTTTAAGAGTCTGAGGGCAAAAGCTCGATGGATCATGAAAAAAAGTAGAAAATAATCATGGGCAAGATATGTATCATCCATTAGCAGTTCAACACCACTAAGTACGATCTGGGACAAAGTGAAACGTATTAAATGTAATAAAACAGACCATGGAATCTCACGGATTGAATATCAGGGAAAATCAACTTCCAGTTGTACCGAAATTTCTCAGACATCTATGAAAAGAATTCTAACAGTGCTGAATGTACCTATATCCTATGAAGAATTCCTCGAAGCTCTGGTTTTTTTCAAAAACTCCAGTCCAGGACCTGATGATATCCCGTTCATTTTCCTACAAAACATGCCAGATACAGCTAAGCATATTCTCCTGAAAATATTTAATAAGATATGGACAGAAGGGGTCTTTCCTGAGAAGTGGTCAGAGGCAACCATAGTTCCGTTAATAAAACATGGTAAACCAAAGACAGATCCTCAATCATACAGACCAATATCCTTAACTTGTACAATGTGCAAGCTGATGGAAAAAACTGTTAACAATCGACTGGAGAAAAACCACCTGCTCACACCAAAACAAAGTGGTTTTAGGAAATGTAAATCAACATCAGACAATCTAATTAACTTAGAATCATATATTCACGAAGGGTATGCTAACAAACAAAACACCATAGGGGCCGTTCAAGTATTACGTGAGCAGATTTCTTACCATTTTTTACCCCCCCCCCCCCGCCCCCCTTGTCATCAAAAGTAAGCAAAGCACTTACCCCCTCCCCCTATGCTTACGTAAACATTTTTAGTAATAAATGTTTCTTTATATTGTTATTTTTAAAATAGGAAAATTCATGAAAATATTAGGTTTAACTGATACACATAGAGTAAATGACAAAAAAATATAATCAGAAATAAAGAACATAACTAACATAAAGAATATTTTCGGAACACATTAACAGTCTTCAGTCCATGAAACCTGAATCCATGATTCTAAGTTATCGATGACATTGGATTGCTGCTCAGTGTTGTGAGTCTGCTCACTTTCATCCGATTTTGGAATGTCTACGTCACTCTCATCGAGCCATTCAACATCTTGGTGCTCTAAATTTTGAATAATGCACATCAGTTCATTAGCACGACGAGCAGCGACTCTTACAGGTCTAACTTTTCCCTCTGTGGGCGTGTTTACTTTTTTATGGATCTTCTCGATGTGACGATTTAATGATTTGACGGAAGCATGATAAAGACCACACGTTTTGCATGTTCCGCTTGAGAGCCTCAATTTTACCGTCGGACAAAAATAATCGTAGGGTATTTGCAAAAAATCTTTGAGGGTAGTACTCAAGCGTAGAGCTAAATTGACTGGAAGATCAAGAAATTGTCCTCCTTCATCCAAAACCAAGTCATCAACTGTTTGTTTTACTTTTGCAGGTGGTGGAAGAAACCTGTTGTCTAGTAATCTGAATAGGCCACTTCTTGGACGACAGCATTCCGTATTTTTACATTTTACAATTTGAAGCAAGTATTGGCTTTCACGCACATGTTCTGAGTACCATTTAATGTCTGGAAATTCAGGAACATCTTGTTCATCAGCCTCAACATATTTTGCAGTAACATTATAGCCATCAATTTCCATTGAACTCCATACTTCAGCTAATACATTTCCTGCAAATTCGAAATTATATCTTTCTAATTGTTCATCAATTGTAATGCCACGTTCATCCAAATGAGACCCAAAATGGTCATGAGGCAGTATTAAACCAGCCAGTTCCCGACTCAGAGGAGCCATTCTTCGCTCTACTCTGTTATACGCACTCCTTCCAGGAGCATTGGTAGCTATAAACAATGCATCGAGATCATGTCGTTTAAAATGTTGTATAGCAAACCCTATGACTTTTTGATAACGCGGATTTTCATCTGGCCCTCCATCAACCGTCATAATTACTACTGGTTTTACTAGTCCATGGTCAGTTTTTGCTAATGGTCGAAACTCTTCAAGTTCGAGAAGCGTCTCGAAATCCTGAGCATGAGTATTAGCAGTAGATGAACTATGCTTTCCACTTCGAATAGCGATGAATGTTGGCCCAGAATATCCGACGGCATGCGGTTGTCCTAGCATATTGGAAGTAACTTTGATACCAGCATAAACAGATGGTATTAATTTATGACGCTCAGCGATTACCCAATCGTGGTCAGGTAATTTGATTCTATATTCCATATGCATTAAAAGTGGTGCTTGCTTATTTGCCGCAGTGACGCCAATAGGGACTCGAGCTTTGTCATCTTGAGATAAGAAAAATACTTGATCTGGTCCAAGTATGGATGCTATGTTCTCTAAATAATGGATTGATGTTTTAGCGAACTTGCTATCTAAGTGGCTCTTGTGGTGATCAGTTTGAGCACGAATGAGCCTAACAGGGACTGTCGATACATGTCTTCGTCCCTCTGTAGAATTCGATTTTCTGGGAATCAAACGAAGATATGTCGCACTGCGACTAATGTCAAATCCTAGTTTACGCAGTTCTTGTGTGGGTTCGTCAAGAGTTTTTACGCTGCGAATAGATTCCGTTCGTCTCCTGTCATCACATGCACTCCCAAATAAAGCTATATCCGCAATTGTTTTCAATAGTAATGGTTGATCGCTTTCAAGTTTAGTATGTCCTACTAAATCCCACAGAGATAGTCTTCTTTTTATTTCAGGATTTTCCTGACAAATATCTTCTAACTTTCTTTTCATACCATCCCTGTGTTTCTTCTGGGCAACTGCGTTTTGAATCTTCCTGTTTAAAGTATTTTTTGCTGTTTTTAGTTCCTCGCGCAACTTAATGATCTGTTTATCAACTTCAGCGCAATTTGGCATAGTATCTCTGGCAGAATACAAAGCGTTCAGATTTTTTTCGAGTAGAGGAATCTTATTTTTCAAAGCTTCTTGAGAAGGTTTTGCTCTTTGTTTATCTGCATTATTATTATTTTCGGGTTGCTCTTGTGATTCATTGCCGGTTTTAATTTTATCTTCTTTCTGTTTTTCAATGTTAGAAAATGGCTGTTTAATTTGTGTTGTTTCTGCAGGTTTACTGGTAGAAGACGTTGCCTAAAAATGAAAAATTTCTAAGAGTTCTGCTGGATATTCTCTTATTAAGCTACATAAATTCACCGTATTTAATAAAACCAGCGTTTAAATATTATTGAAAGCTTTTCCCCACAGAAACCCTTCACATACAGATATTGAAAACACCGTGTATTTTGTGACCAATTGCCGGAGTCGATCTTAAGAAATAAAATATCAATCATTTACCTTTTTACTTTGAGATAGGCCATCATATTTTTTACTCATAAATCGTTTTAATTGTTACAGAACGTAAAGAGAAACTTTGTACTTATATTTACTCACCTTGGAAAAAAAATGAAGCAGATTGGATTTATTTTTAGTCGCCGCTTGCAATTCTTCTTCAATTCTCTTAGATACAATAATATCTAGTTCCTTATCTGACTTTGCTTGTAATTTATAATTTCGCCAAACTTCGTTAACTAACTTTTGTACATTTTACACTTTCGTCCCAGTATGAGATTTTTTAAAACTTTCGAACAGTTTTTGGTATAACTTGGATTTGTCTATATGATATGACATTCTAATAAGATATTTAAATTTAAATAATTAAAACGTTAAACTTTGGCTAATTGCATCAACATAAACACAAATGATAACTTTCAATGCTTACAATACGTTTAGAATCCAAACAAAACAATACTGATAGATGCGCACTTGCAGCCGGCCGGCACGAGAGTGAATTATTAGACAAGTGAATAGCGCACGGTAATTTCCCTAATGCGCGGTAATTCCCCTAATCAGTTCTCAAAGCGAGTGCCTACGCATATGTATTATTTGCGGGAATCCCCGAAAAAACTTAAATAACTAACGATGACGTAATCGTCATCTAGACCCCCCACCCCCCATGTCATCCAAAATAAGCAAAACAGAGACCCCCCCCCTTGGTGCTTACGTAATACTTGAACGGCCCCATAGCAATCTTCTTCGATATTAGTAAAGCTTATGACATGACCTGGAGATATAACATTCTTAGAAAGCTGAGCTCCTGGGGTATAAATGGCAATCTTCTAAAATTTGCTGAAAAGTTCGTGGGAGAAAGATTCTTCAGAGTTAAAGTTAATGGAACACTTTCCGGGATAAGAGTGCAACAGAATGGTACCCCTCAAGGTTCGGTTTTGAGCGTCACCCTCTTTCTAATTGCGATAAATGAAGCTGTGAAGAATATCAAACAACCCGTAGAAGCTAGCCTTTATGCTGACGATCTTGTGATATACTCGCGAGGAAAAAATCTTACCACAATCCAAAATAACTTGCAGGAGGCAGTGATTTCGATTGAGAGTTGGCTGAAATGCACTGGTTTCAAAATGTGCCCAGAAAAAACTAAGTGCATGTTTTTTACTAAAAAAAGAGATCTATCACTGCCTAATCTGAAACTATGTGGCCGGAATATCCAAGTGGTGGAACAGATGCGTTACCTAGGAATGATTTTCGACAGAAAGTTAAACTGGAATGCCCATCTTAACCATCTCAGAACATCATGTCAGAGCGGCATCAATCTACTGAGAATTCTGTCAAACCAAAATTGGGGTTCCGACAGACAAACGCTCTTACTTCTCTATCGAGCTCTAGTAAGATCCAAAATCGATTATGGCTCTATAATATATGCCTCAGCAAGTAAATCAGTTCTGAAAATTGTTAACACGGTACACAATACAGCAATACGGCTGACCCTTGGAGCATACAGGACAACGCCCGCTGAGAGTCTCTACAGTGAAGCTGGGGAGCCATCATTGCAGCTGCGACGACAGCAGCTGAGCTTAGCGTATACATCTTTAGTCTCTACTGATAGTCAGCATCCAGTATATCATAACACCTTTTCAAACCGTTTTCGCGATCTGTATGAAAACCGAAGAAGACTAACATACCCTTTCTATCAGAGGATCAACAAGTTCAGTTCCGAATTGAATGTGACTTTCCCAGTTACCCTTCCCAACAACAACTCAGACACGCCACCTTGGCTTATTGCCTTGCCACCATGCAACCTATACCTCTCCAAATTCAACAACTCTGAAATTATTCCTAGTCTGCTTCACAATCATTTCCTCTCATCAATAAATGAATATTGTGATTATACTCACATCTACACAGACGCTTCCAAGTCAAACCAAGGAGTAGCATCAGCTTTTTTTAGCCCGAATACATCCAGTGGATTCAATCTACCTCCACAATGCAGCATTTATAGTGGTGAACTTTTTGCAATCCGTCAAGCAATCAAATACGCCGCTCATGAAGATATCCACAATACTTTAATTCTTACAGATTCGTTAAGCTCGTTACAAGGTATACAACTCATTTATTCAGATCATCCCCTGACAAGACTCATCAAAGAGTATGTTCACATAATTAGGGAAAAATCCAGACGATTGGTCTTCATGTGGGTCCCGTCACATGTTGGGATCTCTGGCAATGAGCGGGTTGATAAAATTGCACGTGAAACTATGAATGAACCAATCTTTCAAAAGCAAGAGGGAGTACCGTATACTGATCTGAAAAAATATATGAAATATGTGGTCTCTAACTACTGGTCATCTGTCTGGGCAGAACCTGGAATGAAACTTAAAGAAATTAAAGATGATATCAAACCATGGAGAAACATCCCTAGCCAAAGAAGACACCAAATAATAATCACCCGTTTGCGCACTGGACATACAAAGTATACCCATGAACACTTGCTGAAAGGAGAAGAAGACAAAATCTGTGATATGTGTCAGGTGCCAATGTCAGTTAAACATTTCATGGTCGAGTGTCCGAGGTTCGCGGAACAACGCCGGACGTACAGTATAAGTGCAGATTTAAAATCAACTCTTTGTGTGTACTGTAATTTTGAAAACACAATCGGATTCCTCTCTGAAATAGGTTTAGTCAACACAATGTAAATCACTAAGCTCGTTATCATGTTGCTTATTACTGATTCCTATCTTTGATATGATGCTATTCAAGTATTATTGTATGTTATAGTGACGTTACCAGCCTAAATGTTATTTCATGTTACTGTTATGTTATGTTGCTAATAACCCTAGTGGTGGATGCAACTATTATTTTTTTCTATTCCTCTTTTTGTTCTGAATTGCTGATCAATTGTAGGAATTAATTGATTGATTTGAACATTGATCTTATTTTCGATCATGGTAAGTAATTGAAATGTACTTGAAATTTCATCGAATTCTGAAATATTGGAAATATTAGAAATTTTACTGAACAACATGCTTTGTAGTTTAGTATGCTTATCTTGTAATGATTTAAATTCACTGATTATTTTTGAGGTATCAAAAGTTTTTACAAATGACCAAAAGTCAACGATATTTTGACTGGTTCCTAATTTAAGCGGTAATATACCAGGGTTATCGTTTACATTATGGAAGGTAGGATATATTAGTTCGTAACTTCCGAACTTGATGGCTGCGAAGAACCTGCAAAGAAATTTTTTCTTAATTCTTTTATATGAATTATTTCTTTCTAATTATTTCTAGTATTAATTATCTCTACTCTATTCCTATCTAATAAACTAATTATCCTAAATGGACCTAAAAATTTATTGTCTTTCTTACATCTATATTGAGGATTTTTCTTATATACTATTCGATCTACTTGAAATTGTTCATTTTGGTCTCCGTTAGTGTTATGCTTTGAAATTATTTTTGCTTTTTTTGATTCAAGTGCTTCTTTAACTTTATCATATACATGTTCTAACTTATTTTTATGATTTTCGGCATAGTCTGAATAAAAGGTTGTTGGTAAAAATATTTCATTGGGATTTCTGGAGTTCGTATGCCCAAAAGTTAGCTCGAAAGGTGTGTAGTTAGTAGCACTATGTATACTACTGTTATAACCTAAAATAGCATAGTTCATAAGATTATCATTTTCTTTAGGATACATTTCTCTAAGTATTCTAAGGTGTTCTATTATTGAAGAGTGAAAACGTTCAACAATAGCATTTCCTTCGTGATGGCCTATAGTGGTAAAATGTACTTTTATTTTATGCAATTTTAAAGTTTCTTGAACTACTTCGTTGTTAAATTCCGTACCGTTATCCAAAATTAATTTTTCTGGTACGCCAAATGAAGAAAAATATTTAATTAAAGCGTTACTAATGTGAATCGCAGTTTTAGCTATTATCTCATATGCTTGAGCAAATTTTGTAAAATAATCAACTAATGTTAAAAATATTTTGTTATCAAAAAAGAAAAGATCAATATGAATTATTTGAAATGGTTTTGAAGCTGTCTCTGTAAGCATTAACGGCGAGTATGGATTTTTCCTAGCGTATTTGGTTTTTGGACAAATATCGCATGAATTTACATAGTTTGTGACTGAGTCTCTTAATCCTATCCAATAATAGTTTCTTTTTAAATGTTGAATAGTTTCAGAAATACCTCGGTGGTTACTTTTACTTTCATGATGATTTTTTATTAACAAAATCTGTTCATCTTTATCTTTTACTGCATTAACTAATTGCGTGCATCTAATTAATTTAGAACCTTTTTCTGAAAATTTGTTTAAATACACTTCATTGAAATTTCTGTATAAACCTTCTGTATGGAAGTACATACAATATGTTTTATTTTGAATAGTGTAATCTCGCAAAAATTCAAAAATTAAATCGTGATTATTTTCTGTGGGAATTTCTACAGTTATGATTTTATGGTGCTCATAATTTTTTTGTTTAACGTCTAATTTATGATATATTTGTTCAAAAACTAAAATTTGATTTACTTTATTATTAATAATTTCGTCAAGGATTTTAATTCCTTCGTTAGTAGTTTCATTAGCTGTTGTATGTTGTGTACTACTACCAGTGTCGTACGCAGGGGGTTTAATTTGTATATCACAAATTATATTAATATTTGATTGATTTTGAATATTAGCGTCGTCCAAAGCATTCTCAGCTATTTGTTTAAGATATTGTAATGTTTCACTATTGATATCCCCGGGATTGTTAATAATTGACTCATTATCTAGTGCGTTTAAGGTTATTCGTGAGAGTGCGTCTGCATTAGTGTTTGTTTTCCCTTTTTTATATTCTACATCATAATTAAATTCTTCGAGTTTAAGTCTTCATCGTACTAATTTGGAATTGGGTTCGTGTAATTTAAAAAGCCATACTAAAGGTCTGTGATCAGTTACTATTGTAAATTTTCGACCATATAAATAAGGACGGAAGTACTTACATGCCCATACTATTGCTAATAGTTCCTTTTCTATCGTGCTATATTTTTGCTCTGAATCATTTAAGGTACACTAAGCATAAGCAATAGGTTTATCTGAACCAATAGGTCCTTGAGATAAAATAGCGCCTAAAGCCACATTTGAGGCGTCTGTCGTTAATATAAATGTTTCATTAAAATCTGGGTATTGAAGAAGAGGTGCATTAGTTAATAAATCTTTACAAGTACTGAAAGCATTAACAAATTCTTGATCATGAATAATTTTAGAACCTTTTTTTAAACATTTTGTTAAAGTTTTGTGATTTTTGCAAAATCTTTAATGAATTTACGGTAATATCCAATTAAACCAAGAAAGCTTTTCATGTCTTTTGTGGAATTAGGTATTGGGAAGTTTTTAACAGCTATAATTTTATCGGGATTTGGTTTGACTCCATATGGGGTTATTAAATGTCCTAAATAATTTACTTCTTTTCGTAAAAATTCCGATTTGTCTAATTGTATTTTAAAATTAGCTTCTCTGAGTCTGTCAAAAATTTGTCTAAGTCGAGTAATATGTTCTTGAAGAGACGTACTATATATAATAACATCATCGAGATAAACTAAACAAGTTTCATTTTGTAAACCTCTAAGTATATTATGACTCTCTGAAAAGTACTCGGTGAATTTTTCATTCCCATGGGCATTCGAACAAATTCGTAATGTCCATGTATATGCAAAGTAATTTTCTATATTTACAAGAGCTTGAGGACATTCTAATTGTGTATCAAATTTTATATATTTCATGAATCCTAAACCATTCTCTATATTTACTGGTAATTTGACAATTTTAGTGGTTCTTTCCGGTATATTAATTTGATAATTATCTATTTTTATCAATTTCTTTGTATTGCTATTTGAGTCTTAGGTGTAATAATCAATTTTTTACATAAGTCAACTTTTGCACATAGTTGTTTAAGTAAGTCAATACCTATAAGTCTGTTATATTTCTTACTAAATTTGAAAAGATGAAATTTGTGCTTTTCGTTAACTTTAAAAATATCGAAAAGTGGAATTTCAATGACTTCATTATGATACTATGAGCTGTTTGAATGCTAAAATCTTCGTATAAAATATAATTTCTAAAAAATCGATAAGCTAAGTTAGGATCAATTAAACTTCTACTACTACCGGTATCTATTAAAAAATTAGCATTTAATTCGGGAATAAAAATATAAGGGAGATTGGATTTTAGTAAGTTGATATTAATTATGTTATGTCTTGGTTTTTCATACCCAAGGGAAAATTTATATCTGCGTTATCAGAATTGTAAGTTGAATCTTGTGTGGGACGCTGAGACTGCTGAGAGTGTGTACCAGGTGCATTTAGCATTTATCACGTTACTTTGTCGTTCTAGATAAGGATTATGGTTATCATATGTTTCTTGGCAAATCTGAGTAAGAGAATTCTAACAATTATTATTTTCAGCGAATTCATGATTTGAAGAATTAAAATTTTCAGGATACTGGAATTCATTAGAATATTCACAAAAATGATGATTTTTTTATACGTGTATTACCAGATGACGTATCCATTGGCTCTGGATAATTCCTATTATGATAATTTGTATTTCTAGAAATTTGAGTATTTCTAGCGAAATTATTTGCATATATGAATTGTTATTTTGAAAATGATTATTTTGAGGTGATTGATTTTGAGGAACATGGAAAGATCTTTGATTATAATTAGAATTGTTTGGATGATTGTAATTATTAGGATGGCGGAAATTATTATTGTTATTTTGATTTGAATTATAGTTATTAAAGTTTCTGTTAAAATTGGGAGAATATTGTCTATTAAACGATTGAGATGGTCTTGAGGTTGATCAATTATTTATCCGGGGATTTGATGGTGCCATTCTCTGAACTGGTCTAAAATTTTGTGAATTTAAATAATTAGTTTTACGCGTACTGTATAAGAAATTTTCTTCTTCGACTACTAAAGACATTGCCTTTTCTAGACTGTCTGGATTTCTTAATCGAATATTATTTTGTTATTGGCCCGTGAGTCCACTAATAAATGTTTTTAAAGCTAACTCATCATAACTCTCTAGTCTAATACATTTTTCTTGAGGTGGTAGATTTGATGCATTTATTTTTGACGCTATTAAACTTCTACAATCTTGGCAACGCATGCCAAAATTATATGGTGTTTCATTTTTGAATGGATGTAAAGCAATTAAGTCTTGAACGAGACAATCAAGATTTCTTTGATCTCCAAAAGTTAATTGTAATAATTTTTAATTTCATCCCATATAGTTAATTATGAACGGGATCCTATTAAACTTAAGGCCCTACCTGTTAATTTACCTATTATTGCCCGTAAAATATATGAATTAATTTGAGCACTTACATTTGTAGTATCTGCAAATTGACTTATCAAACTTTCACAAGCATC
This sequence comes from Galeruca laticollis, assembly GCA_963921935.1. Classification (NCBI taxonomy): domain Eukaryota; kingdom Metazoa; phylum Arthropoda; class Insecta; order Coleoptera; family Chrysomelidae; genus Galeruca; species Galeruca laticollis. The sequence continues at coordinate 146,040,980 of OY998181.1, forward strand.
TAAAAATACTCCTAATGTGTGTGCATTACCATCAAATTGTAGTATAGTATCTACATATAATTTTAAAAGAGAATAATTTACATTTGCATTAGCCATTTCTGAAATTGAATTTTCTGAACCTGAACTATCCTCAACTGGAGGCAAATTGTCAATATTTATTAATATATCTGAATAACAACTATCTTCTAAATTTAATGATTGACATAAAATGCTAAGGTCTTCAATGTCTGACATAAAATATTTTTTTTTTTTTTTTTTTTTTTATTTACCGCATCAACCTCGAGGGTTATGAGCGGGGTTTCAAAATAACATACAATAGGTACTTATAGTCAAAAAACATACAATAGGTACTTATATTTTATGATAAAAATTGGAGTCTTTCAGAAATTTGAGCACTTTTTCACAGTTTTCACTTAACGCGCGGTTCATGTTAGACGGAATGTTGTTAACTGTTCTTGTAACACTTAAATTTGTACAATCCAATAATATATGTTTTGTGGTTAGAGGCACATGACACGTAAAACACTGCTTTGGTGGTTCTTGATTTAACAAATGCTGGTGTGTGAGGGCTGAATGTCCTATTCTTAACCTGTTTAAAACAACCTGGTCTTTTCTGTTCTGTGGAAGAGGAAGTCTGGATTTTACTGATGGCATGATTTCTTTAAGAAGCGTATTGGTTTCTTCCCATCTTTTTTGCCAGATATCCCATACAAAATCTTTTATAACTGATTTGAAATCGGCAGCTGGAACTTTTTCAAAATATGGTAGATTTTTGTTGCCTATAGAGTGTCGTGCGGTTTCGTCAACTTTTTCATTGGATGGTATGCCTACATGAGAAGGGACCCACAGGAACTCTATTTTAACGTGTGTCAGCTGAAGTCTGTGAAGTTCTTCTTTAATGTCTATGAGTATTTGGTGAGAAGGAAATAGTTGTTTTATTCCTTTGAGAGCACTGTAGGAGTCCGATATTATTAATATGTTTTTGTCTGGCTGTTTGTAGCTTCTCAAGGCTTCACGTATGGCGACTAGCTCTCCTGTGTATATTGAACAGTGAGGATTTAGCCTGATTGCATGATTATTTGTATCTTGTAAAAATGCCGATGCGATTCCATTTTCTGATTTAGATGCATCAGTAAAAATATGATCATAACCGGTGAAATTGGAAATGAGATCATGGTATTTTAATTTGAAAATGTGGTCGCTGGTAGAGTGTTTGGGCTGATTTGCTAATGAGAAGTTGACTGCTGGTATTTGAATTGTCCAAGGTGGAGTTTCATGACACAATGGTAAAGACAGTTGAAATTGTTCAATATTGAAATCTGATCTCTTTAACCTTTCATAAAATGGTAAGTATTTTTTCTGGGTCTCTGGAATGGTATTTGTGTCATGAATTTTTGTTATAAAAGAAGGATTGTAGTTTTTTTGAGCTGAAACTCTAGATGCATAGCATAAAGATAAATATAGACGTCTTAAATATAAAGGTGGTTGTGATGTAATAACTTGGAGACTACTAACAGGACTTGTTCTAAAGGCTCCTGAAATTATTCTTAGGGAACTGGTCTGAATAACATCCAATTTGTGTAGAAGTGTGCTGCTGGCTGAGTTGTAGCAAATGCTCCCATAGTCAAGTTTACTTCTAATTATTGACTGATATAGGTTAATCAGTATTTTGGTGTCGGCTCCCCAGGACTGGTTTGAAAGGATTTTAAGTATGTTTATTCTCGACTGGCAAGTTTTAAGTAGGTTATTGATGTGCAGTGTCCATTTCAGCTGATAATCAAATGTAACTCCCAAAAATTTTACGCTTTCCAACTGTTCTAATTGTTTTCCATTCAGATGTAAATTAATGTTGGCCTCGCCTTTTTTCCTAAAAACTATAAAGTGAGTTTTTGTTGAGGAAAAGGTTAACCCCGTTGTGATTGACCATCTTTCTAATTTGTTAAGGTAGTTTTGCAAAATATTTTTGGATGAATCTAAATCTTTACTTTTTGTGTAAATTAGTAGATCATCTGCGTAAAGACTGGCTTTTACTGGTAAATTGAATTGTTTTGCTAGACTGTTTATTGCAATTAAAAACAAAGTCGGGCTTAATATTGCGCCTTGTGGAAGGCCGTTTTGGATTATCTTTTTACTTGATAGTTTGCCATTTATTCTGACTTGTATAGTTCTGTTTGTAAGAAAATTTTTTATAAAAGCTAACATTTTGCCCTGAATACCTAGATCCGCCAGAGTGTTTACTATATAGTATCTCCAAGTAGTGTCAAAGGCTTTGTTAATGTCAAAGAATATTGCAACGAGGTGTTGGTTATGCATGAAAGCTTCATGAATTTCAGTTTCCCAAAGAACGATATTGTCTGTTGTTGATCTACCTTTTCTATAACCACTTTGTATTGAGCTAAAATAATTTAGTTTCTCTAAGTGCCATTTGAGTCGGTTATTTAAGATTTTCTCAAGTATTTTACATATGCTACATGTCAATGAAATAGGACGATACGATGTAGGAAGATTTTTTGGTTTGTTTTCTTTTAAAATTGGTATGATTATGGCTTCTCTCCATAAGGGAGGAAATTTTTGGGAGGAAAAAATCAGATTAAAAAGTTCGGTTAAAATTGATTTGGCCCTAGAAGGCAGTTTCTGCAGAAATATTGGAGGAATTTCATCGGGACCTGCTGCAGAGTTTTTTGTAGTCATGAGGCTTTCTTCAACTTCCTGTAATGGTATGGGCACGTTTAGATAGCTGTCATCATCGCGTATTATAATGTCTACCAGTTCAGTTCTCGTTTTATGTTCATTAAAGGCTTTTGTGTAATTAGCGTCACTGCTATTTTGTTCGTAGGTTTCAGCTAAAACTTCTGTTATTTCTTGGTTGTCAGATATTATTTTATTGTTGTGGCTAAGGTTATTTATGTGTTTGATTGAACTTGATCCTTTTATTTTTCTAATTTTATCCCAAACCATACTAAGTGGTGTGGATGAGTTTATTGTTGATACGTACGAGATCCAACTTTGTTTTTTGTATTTCTTGATCAAGTATCTGGATTTAGCTCTGCATCTTTTGAAGTCGTTTAGATTCTCCGCTGATTTAAGTCTTTTATATTTGTTAAACGCATGTTTAGTGATTTTTATTGCTTCTGCTACCTCTGGATTCCACCACGGGACAGGACGCTTTTTGATTATTTTTGTTTTTCCTACTGCTTCAATAGCCGCTTTTGTAATGATTTCATTAAAGGACATAATGCTACTTGTTACGTTAGATGTTACTATGTAGTTTGACGTGTAGAGGTCTATCAAGTCTGCATATTTATTCCAGTTTGCTGATTTTATTTTCCATATTTGTGGAGGTATTGCTTCAGGAATTATATCTGAAGTATGGTTTATAATTATAGGGAAGTGGTCGCTGTCATGCAGATCATCTAGAGTATCCCATGTTAGGGAAGATGATATTGATGGACTGCAGAGAGATAAATCTAAGGCTGACATGGTACCATTATAGGCGTTAAACCTCGTAGGTTTGCCGGAGTTCAACAGAGTTAAGTTGTTGTTATTAATAAAATTTAATAGAGAGTCCCCATTGCTGTCGGTGGATTGCGAACCCCAGGCAACATTGTGACAATTGAAATCCCCGAGTATAATCTTTGGAGCTGGAATTGATTCGATTATGTATTGAAGTTCGTTGAGTGACTGTTTGTCTGGATGAGGCAGATAAAAATTACAAATGTTTAACTTAACATGATGAATTACAGATACGGCTATGACCTCCAAATTGGTGTTGAGAGGAATGTGTGCGGCTTCAATAGAATTGTTGATTAGCATGGCAACTCCTCCACTAGCAATAGTTTGAACTGGTCTATTTTTACAAAAGATGGTGTAGTTTTTAATTTTAGGAAGCTTATTTCCTTTGAGGTGAGTTTCTTGCAGGCTAAGTATTAACGGTGACAATTCATTAATTAAGAGTTGTATGTTCGGTAGGTGGGTGTAAAAACCATTTAGGTTCCACTGAAGAATAAAATTTGAGTAAGCCATTACTTTATCTTGAAAAACCAGAGTGAGAAGAGATATCGCTTTCTTCGTCTGTTGATGTTAGGTCAGCTTCTTCCGTCAATTTTTTCTTAATCCTTGTTATATTATTTTTTACAGATGTGTTATCGATGTTTTTATGAACGAATGTAAGTAGATTTTTCAGATTGTGTAAGTCGTTGGTGTAATTTTTTGCTATGCTTGCAGCATGCTTAGACCCAGATGCATTTACTATAAAATCACATAATTCGGTAAAGTTCATAAAATTTGGTGGTTTGAAAGTAACTAGGAGATCTTTTATAGGTTCTAAAAGGTGAGTTAATTCTTCTGCGTTTTTCTTAGTTTTACATTTTTTTGAAGATTTCGGACGTCTAAAAGATTCTTCATCAGGTTTTTGGTTTTCTAAATCAGGTGAAGTAGAGATTTGACGTTTACAAGCTGCAGAAATCGTCTTAGTTTGTTCAGATTCGTTAGGAATGTCAAGTGATAAATTTGATTGCCTTTGCGATTGCTCTGGGGATTTGGTAATTTCAAGTGATGTGTTTGATGGCTTATCTAATGGATTAAAATCTGGCTCCATGTCTAGATTTGTTATACTTATATGGTCGTTAGAGCATTCCCTTACGTTAGGAACCATGAGGTTATCTTGATTAGAAATGCAGCTTGAATGTGAATGTGCAAGAGTAGGGATATCTGTTGGTTTAACTTTATTTGTGGATACTGGAGATTTGGGAGTTGAGTCCAGTAATACCATATTTGGAAGTAATTTAGAGTGAGAACAATTATTTGCAGTGTGACCAGGTTGTTTACAAGTAAAACAGACATTGTCTAAAGATAGGAATATTCGGTAAGATGTATTATCATAATTGAAGTCCAGAAATTCAGGTATTATGATTTGATCAGGAGGAGAGATGTAAATATGTCTACGAAAACTATAAATGTGTTTATATTCCGGATTTTGTGTGCCAATCTTAAGGAAATTCAATCGAGTTTCCAAATTCAGTCCCATATTAACAAGCTCAGCTTCAATGATGTTATGTGGTACGGAGGGACACACATTTGAAATAATCAATCGTATGTTTGGGTTTAGTAATCTTCGTGCTTGAATACGTTGATGGTTAACTGTGATAATTCCATTATTAGTAGATACGAAGTCGTTAACAATTTTTTCATTGGTGAGGTAAATACATATTCTATTGTTAGAAATCCGAGAAGCGAACAAAATATTTTTTGGCGTAATTATATCTCCCACCGCATATATATATTCTTCCAATTTTGTATTGTCCAGTGCATTAAATACAATTGCTTGCTGTTTTTTGGGGAAGGTTGAATTGCTTTGGCTGGCTATATATGAATAAGGCAGTGATGATGTGCTTGCTATGTTCTGAACTCCCCCATTTGAAGTTCCTAACGGCGGATATTCATCCATTTTTAAGTAATGACATGGACCTGCCTGTTAAGTGCGGCCCTGTCTTCCTTTGGAATTTACAGATAACCGATGGTAATTAGGTATGGAAATGTATATATTTATGACTATGTGACGATACAAAAAGTTTTTGTTTTACCTTGTAAATGTTCTTGTTTGTTTTGGTTCACTTTGAAATATACACTAATTACTTTTTAACTACTAATTAAATCGTTTCGGAGCGCACAACTGTTCTGTACAAAGGTTCGACACCGAATCTGACATAAAATATTAAAACATATAAAAATGTAGAAAAATCAAAAATCACTCATAAATCAACATAAAAATATGAAGGAAAATTATAAAGGAGAACAAAATTCGCTTACCAAAGTAAATGTGTTTGCTTCATCTGTCTACTTCGTACCAAAAGGTTGAACAATGCGGTTTCTTCCTCTAAATTTGGCCGATCTTCTTAAAACTAACCGGATTCTGCAATGTTGGCTTCTTCCGGGGTCTCCAAACTACGGCGATGTGGATCCTTCGTCTGGATGAACACTTTCCAAATTACCGATATTTTCGACGACTTTAAGCGATCGTTAATTGTCAATAAACTATTGATATAGACCGGTTTGACACTATTTTTGTTGTCGTTCCGTTTGAAAATCCTACTGACTGCGCCAATTCTATGTTCACTCGCGTAAAATACGTTTTTAAAAATAATCGAACAATTTAAGGAAAATGGACCTTTATTAACTTAACAAACAATTGAATATTATAGTTGAAAGGTACAAGTTATAAAGATGAAAATGCCGGATCGCAACTGGTTTTGTTCTCGCTGTCCGAAGTGGGGGAACGCTTCTTGGATTCAGCAACGTCGGCTCTTTTCTACGAAATCGAGGTTTATAACTTACTTTTAGCTTATCTTAAATTTCTCACGTATCCGTAACGAACTGTGCATGTGTAGGCCCGTTACGGCTCAGCCGATACGATGCGTTGAACGGATTGTTACGTCCCTTCTCCGTATACGTATCCCGACCAAACTAAGTAGGTATCATAGACAAATAAGCATAGAGAAAGTAATAAGAGAGTGTTCGTTCCCGTACAAACAGCTGGCATCGCGTCGATCTGAGCGCACCCCTTGCGGGGGGCAGAACTAATTCTTACAGGCGGGATATTTAAATAAGGTAGTTTGGATTATTGGTAGGTAAATTTTATAGTTTGTCTTAAAATTGTTTATTATATAATTATTTCATTTCAAAAAATTATATTTCATTTTTGTAATGAAATAATTATAATGAACAAGTTTGAGACAAATAATTTAGATAAATAAGAAAACAGCAAACATTTGAATTTTTTATTAACCTGCAAAAAATTATTAATCACAATTACATATTTCTACTAAAATTACATTATATTTAAGAAAATTAATCCAATATCACATCAAATTGCACATTGTTATTTTAAAATTATTGACAACAAAACCAACAAACATTTTAATAAAAGGAAGTTAAAAACTAGATTCTCCATATCCATGAAGACAGGAATAGGTCTGAAATAAAAAGTAAATTAAACGTAGTACGTTTTAAGTAACAAAAAAATATTTTTGTTTGTTAGTCCTCTTACCATCATTATATTTTTCAATTAATAAGGGAACACAAACTTTTATGAGTCGAGAAAATACGTATGTTTATGTTCTAGACAGATGAATAAATCAAAATTTATATGACCTTTTGCAAAGTGTTATTTTTTTCAGTAATATTTTCTACATGAACGAAAAGTGGTGAAATATGATAACAAAGTCATGTAGTATTGAAAGAAATTTAAGAACTCTGTACACAAATCAGACGTATTTTATGATCATTTTCTTTGAAGGAAGTGAAACCACGTTGGTGAACAACTAAAATATCTCTCTGCAAATTAGCCTTACATTCTTCGCAGTTAAAAGTTGTACGAAACTAGAAACAAATAATAGCGGGTCCATAGCTTATGATGAAAATTTGAAAAATGTTTTGTTCTTAAACCCAAATTGCGAAGTGGCCAAAAATATTTACTATTAACAATTTTTTACAATACAACTATGACGAATTATACCTGGTAATGACATTTTAAAGGTTGACTTACTTTTATTTACTTTATTAGAAAGGGAAACCTAAATAAATTGAACAAAACTATACTAATTTTACTCATTCTTAGAACCATAACCAATAGGTTTGTTGCAACCGAAGTAAATACCTTTTTATTACCGTACAATCTCAGTAACGCAGCAAATTTGATGTAAATTACACAGACTTATTATATTCACTAATCGCAGGTCAACTGGGTTTGTATCGTAATTGTACGGTTTTTGTGTTGGTTGGAACAGGACCTATAATAATCAAATTTTTAGTTTTGACACTTCACTTTGACAAACACATATTCACACAAACCAATGTAAGATTGATTTGGTATATTTTCATTTTTAATGACTTAAAAGTTAATATACTAGGATATTTTATAATATTTATTCACAATAAAGGCAATATGTTGAAATTCATTGTCATTTATAATATTTTAAATTGTTTTATTCTATTTTGTTTATGTAAAACAGTCTTGTAGTTCGCGCGACTGTAGAGACTCCATGCGCGTGTGGCGACGCAGAAACGTTGTGCCACTTGCCGCGTATGCATCAAACCGTCTCATATTATTTGTCTATGCAAATAATAATATAATCATATACATATAAATAAAATATACTGCGCCTAGAGATCAGGGAAGCGTGGCGATCATCAGAGTGCCGACATATATATGTCTGCACCGCCTGTGGCCAAGATCAATACGCGCATGCGAATCACGAGACGTTGCATTGTTTAATATCATTGGCTGTATCATTCCCGCTTTGACGCTTTTAGACCTTGAGGGGAGTGGCGAAGGTTGTTAGCATAGACAAATAATATATTGCATTTTCTCTATGGTTGTTTGTTTGGACACAGCATAGGAATAAAATTAGGCTGTGGTTTGGATGTTTAGTGATTTTGTTTTATCATTGTGTTGTGATTTTTACGTGTTTCTTTTATTTTTATTAAAAACTATGTCTCCACAACAGTTTAAAAAAAAAATTTCGTTTGAAAACAAAAATCATCCCATCGTCATTTAATTTGTCAATATGTATGGCCATATTAGTGTGTAGATATCGAAGAAATAATTTATCAAAATAATAACTCTAATTGGTTATGTGCTCACTATATACTTCATGTTTATCTACTTCATTTCTATTCCTTTTGAAGTAACCTAGACAACTATAATGGACGTTATTTGAGATTTATGTTAGAAGTGAAAAAAAATGTAATTACATAATTGCACTTTATTTGGTCAAATCAAAAATCAGACATGAATTTTTTGTTGACTCAAATATCTTCGTTTAAAAATATTACAGGCGGCAAATACAGCACTTGCGCATAACTAACGTGGCCACACAGAGTGTAGTCGGACCTCTCACTCTTAATAGAACGCATTTCGCTTATTGGAAATATATGCAGTTAGCAGTATATTTTATTTATTACATATATGAATATAATTATTATGTTTATTTCTCTATGGTCCGTATTTTGTGATCAAAAGCTCAAAACATTAAAAAAATAGTCCATAAAACCCACGCAATAAAAGGAAATGACAATTGACAATATTGACACTGACAACTGACAGTAACACGTACGTAACAACGGATGCTCTATTTGGATGGCGTCATATATGGGTGTGTTATAGAACATTAGATGGCGTATTCCGCTTTGCACTGTTCTTAGGTGGTTATTGGAATTAGAGCAAGGTGTTATTAAAGAAGAAATGGATATCCATAATGTAAAGGATGATTTTCTGTGGAATATGGATGTTAAACAAGAATTAATTGACGAAGTGCCTACGTTAAAAATTCAGAATGTAAATGGAAAAGAGAATAGAGTTCATCCATTCAAACAAGAAATAAATGAAGACTCAAATACAGTTGAAATATGTGATAAGCATGTTGATTTTAGAAAGCAAATTAAATCAAAAGGTGAGTTGAACGAATTTATCGTTTGTATTTGCATATTTACACTAAAGATCTTGGGCACTAATAGGCATAACTAGATTTAATATTTTTTCAATAATAGAGCAAGACGATTTCTTTGTAACATGGTTTAAACACAGTATAAGAACGAACCAGTAGTATTACTATTATAAATTTCATTCATAAATTGCCTGAGCTTTTGAGGACCTTGAAGGGATCCCTTTATGATTCATTTTACTTTTCCATAGGCATAGGGAGCATAAGTTTGAAAATGACTTGAACGTGTTAAATATTGTTTCTTAAATATTGTAGAACAATACAAAAATGAGTGAATAAAACAATAGTCGTATACAAAATATTTATTGGTTTTTCCATATTACAATTTTCATTTTGTTATGGTTTTTAAAATTATGTTTACAAATTTTAATGTGTAATATAGTCGTACCCTGAAGAAAAGTTTTATTAAATATTTTATTGGAAAATGAACACAAGGATGTACAAACTCTGTTGTTTGACTAATATTTATGAGTGATTCAACAATATTATCTTCCGTAGCAACTTTCTCAAAATTAATTTGGAATAATGTTTCTAATAATGAGATGTATTGTACAAAATTTTCATGCGGCATATTCAAGTTTCCAAAAGTATCCTTATTCGTATTTTTATAAGCTCTAAGGTAACAGTATAAAGACGAATCGTCTAAATTCTGATACGCTTGTGAATACGTTTCACATATGCTGCATGTATGAATTTCCAAACATTTTTTAATTAAATAACCACAAAAGTAGCGAACAAAATTCTTTTCCAATAAATTATTTGTCTGAAAGTCTTTAGGCATTGCAGTATTTGTATATATAGTAGATATATTAGTTGTAGGCGTATCTGGCGATATATATATATATATATAATGCATCTGGTTGGCTTTTTAAAAGATCTACTGCTTTCAATAAAATATTGGCTTCGTCATTTGCGCAGTTCTGAGATCCAGAATTCAACAGTTTGACACAAAATAGTTTTTTGAATGTTCGTTTGAACTGGATTGACGTTGGATTTCTACAATTGCCATTTTGATTTCTAACTAAACCAAAAAAATTTTCAAGGCAATCTCGGTTCAGTCGTCACGTTAAAATATAAGAATAATTGTTTGATTTTAATTGAGGCCATAACTGTAATAAGGCATTTATGGATATTAAAAACCCATTCCTAAATTTGACTTTACCAGTACAATTTTTACCTTCTTTATCTATAACTTTGAGGTTGTTAAATAAATCAAGGCACTCGTTTAAAAAATCAGTTTGATATTGCAGACCTTTAAAAGAAAGACTAATTTTTTTTGACTTTGTACATAGTTTTGAATTGAAAATATCAAACAATTTATCAATCCTATCAACAAACTGAGCTGTTGCCTCTGCTTCCGGAGGTAGAACTTTAAATTGAATATACATCTGTAAACCTGCCGATACCGTTGCACTAAATATCTGAGAAGCGAACTTGACTTTCATTTTTTCGAAAGTAGTGGGATAAATATGAGTATTTGTCAGTTTAGGAGCAGCCCAGATAGGATATTTTTTTTCATTATTATAAAACTGAATTAAGTGTTGCCACGAAATTAATCTATCTCCTAAAATAAAATTATACTTCACTAACATATTCCTTAAAGCTTTTAACAGGTGGGGTACATCAAACATAAAAAAAACTTGCTGTTCATTTACATAAAAATATGGATTCTGTGGTGATATTTGTAAGATGTTTTTTAATTGAAGATTGCTTGATCTCATGTCCGAAATTAATACAATAACATTCAGGTCCGAAAAGCCGTGAAAATATAAGCCCTGTAATGTTATTCGCAAATTCACCACTTGCTCTTTGGTCGGATCACAGCACAGCACTGGCCGTCGGATGAGATACTCATCCGAACGACGTTGTAGGTCACAGAGAACTCTGAGTGTGACGTCACGAGATAACATACTGGTTCGTTCTTATACTGTGGTTTAAATTTTTCATTTAACCTTAGAGAATCAAAATGTCATTAACATTTTCATATCAGCAAGAAAAACAATACAGTATAATGTTTGAATAAAGAATTTAATGATATTTCATCATTAATCCTTCAATATTTGATATTTTATACTATAAGTTGAATGCCACATCTAGAAAGATTAGCTATTGTTGTAGATAGTTAAATAACCTTTTAAACCTTTTGTTAGGCTTTTTTGTACAAAAAGAATTACAGACAAATAATTGACAACTAACTTGTCAAAATGAATTTAAACAAACAAGTGTAGTGAGTGAAATTAGATAAATAACTCTATGACAGCTATATAACTGTTTGTCAAAACTGTCTTATTCAAGATGTGTTAGAAATTTTATTTATTTTAAATTCTATAATGCTCAAAAGTTGCAATAATGTTTTCTCAATTAGTATACAGTAAAAACTCGATTGACCGTCATCGTTGGGACTATGGGCGTGACGGTTTAGAGCAGGGATGTGCAACTTCAAGGGCCGCTTTGAAAAAATTGCTGTTTGGAGAGCCGCATTATAAAATACTTTGTATGCAACTTTATGAGAGAGTTTTAATAGGTATGGTACGTATACAAAGAAAAAACGCGTTTGTATTATTATTTTAATTTATTCCAAAAATATGAAATTACAAAAAAATTAGTGGGAATTGTGGGGATGTTGGTATTCACTAACTAATGCATCAATATTAACTTTAATATTTGTTGTTGATAAACGAAGCAACAGAGTAAGTTACTTATCAGAAAGGACAAAGATACGTGCTTTCCAGCATTGAGCCAAGTATAATCCCTAAGTTTCTCAGGTGGGGGTATTGTTCTTCTGGCAGCAACTTGAAAAAGTCCAGTCCAGTTTCGGTTCTTACTTGGTAAAAAGGATCTGTTTGCAAATCACGCAATTCCAGTTGAAGGTCTGCTCTGCTTACATTCTCATCTGAAATTGTAAAGTGCTGAGTAAAAACTGAAATTTCTCTTTTCATTTTTTAAAGTCGTTAAATTGATTTTCGAATTCTGCAATTGTGTCAATGCATTTTATTTGGGGCAAATTTGAAACTTCCTCAAAATCCCTCATTTCTTCAAAATGCTCTTCACAACTTGGAAAAAATGATATAATAGGTATCATTTTTTTCTATTGAAGTCTTGAAAGGCTTAATTTTATGTTGCCAAATAAGTTGGCAATATTCTGTTTTACCCTTGTAGCTTCAAATTCAATTTATTAATGTGAGATGTCAAGTCTGTTGAAAAGGCTAGGTCAACTAAAAAATGTACCATTTGATTTTCCAGTTCTTTAGTGTTTGAATTGACTTCTACTTAACGAAAATACAAATTTCCTTGTGTAGGGCATAGAATCATTGCAGACAGTTTCCTGTGCTTCACCAATGTATATCGGTGTGAAGTAACAAGTCCCAATAACTTTGGCTAAAATATAACGAAATTTTCTGTAAGTCAACGCGCGATTTCCCCCTCTAATAATGTTAGTTATTTTAACTATAGGTTTCATGACAATCATTTGACGTAAGTATTTTTCACATAAGGTGTCTTGTGAACAATACAGTGTATCACTGGACAGTTGATGTTTTGTTTCAGAAGTCCTGCAAATCCAATTTCAGTTTCTACCATAGCTCTGTGACATTTATAGAATCCCCCATAGTCTGATACCACCTTATTTACAGCTTAAAAAGTATCCATACCCTTGGTTCTTGGTTTCACCATGAAGAGGAATAAGCATCGCCTCTGTCTCAATGAAGTCTTTGGAATAGTTTCGATAACAATTACATGTTGGCTGCGACTTTCTTCTATCACCAGCAGCATCGCACAATATTTTATTTTTAATGTAAGAAAGCCCACTTGACTTTATTATTCATAACTTTGTTATTAACAGTTTTATCCAAAAAATCGCATTTTTAGTTTTTTGCTTATCAAATTGAGACAGTCAGGGTAATTGTGATGAGGTCAATAAAGTAATTATTGGGAATAAAAATACGATGAAACTGAGAGGCTGAACAACTTGATTGGACCTTTACTTTAGGAGAATATCGGAAAACACGGCCAATGTGCAGTTTTTTGAAAAATTTGTAACTCGCTTAATTTTTGAGTGGTAGCCTAGATCCTCCGTCTAGTATTAGTTATTAATATAAACTTTATATGTGCAAAAATCAGGCACTGTCCAATGCATAGTTTTCAATCTGCGGCCATTTGAATTTTTTACTATGCAATTTTCCAGCAGGTCTGAATGCCACAGCTAAATAGTTATTTTCCTCTAGGACACGAAGTTAGCTTTAACCGGGAAACCCAACTTGTTTGTTTGTAAAGTATTCATATTAAAACATTGGTCGCCACGCTAGCGCTAGGTAAAAGCTGAATATGTGTTTGGCGAACAAACAACAATTCTATCATCTAAGTTAACATTTCTGTGTTATTTAGTTTTTATTAGTGTTTATAAGGTTTAATAATTATGGTGAAAATATTGAAACGCATACAAATGTAAAACTAAATGTCGATGGAAAAATTTTGCGTTGAAATATACCAACGAATATGGTAGAATTGTTGTATGAAGGTAAGCTATAATAATTAGTCTTGCGATGGGTATCTTTGAATTAATTCCTCGAAATATTTTAAATGTCTTACAGGATTTTCTGCTTCTCCAAATGCTAATATTTCTACATATTCTTATTGTCATTCAATTACAGGTGGAATCAATATTATTTTCATCTGCAAGTTCTTTCAAGGTGTAATTAATAGGGTTTCCATTGAAGGCGCTTTGTATTTAGAAGATAAATGAAATGGTTATGTGATGTGCTTATCTGTTTGTCCCAGTGCATCAAAGCATGGACGTTCAGCCACCTTTAAGCGCTTTCACAGAGCGCCGTTGCTAGCGCTAACTTTACGCTAGCGTGGCTGAACGCGCCCATTATCAATTATGAATAACATATTAAATAATATAATGGAAGATACTTTTGGTGATAATATTGCTTAAAACTGATTTTAAACAAACAAACTGAATAAGCAAAATGGCGGATTATGTCAGCACTATTGAAGTTAGCAAACGTTTCCTGGCCTGGCTAGTTCGTTTCTCAGCGCTAACAAGCGCTTTATCTGCCAAACACACCTATTATTTTTGTATTTTATATTGGACGTTCAAGTGTTAGGTTTAATTTTTAAATAAGATTACATTCCAAGAAGTATATTGCCGTTTAATTTCATATTTTTATTTATTATTAACTATTTTTTAATTATAGGCCCAAATTAAAGAACTTAAAAAAATAACATCTGACCTGTACTATCAAAAAAGATTTTAATTTATTAAGAATATTGTCTAAGAAAAGGCCGATAATTATTTATAAAAGAAAATATGATTTAAAAAGGGCGTAAAACACTAAGCCACACTATTAACACCGCATAAACAAACAATTTGACCACTTAGTCGTTTGGACTTGGTAGTTAGGTAGCGCTGTGATCTTAATCTCGGATCCCAATAGTAATACTGTTGCGCCGTGTGTATTTCTGTTTCTACCTTTCCATTCTTTTCTATTTTTTGCTGTTTTGCTTCTATACTTGTTTTCCCTCTTTCATTTAATATTTTGTCTATGTTGTTATCCCAGGATTCTTTTGGTCTACCTCCGTCTCTCTTAAAAATGACCTTTGCTTCCCATACATTTTTAACTAGTTTAGTATCCTCCATTCGTTGTAGATGTCCACACCAGTTCAGTTGTCTTTCTTCGATATAATCTAGCATGGCTTTTATTTCTAGCTCCTCTCTTATATCTACATTCTTTATTCTGTCTCGTTTTGTTATTCCTTTCACAAATCACATGTATTTCATTTCTATAGATTGTATTCTGCTCTTAATTTTTTAGTCCAGAACCCACGTTTCGCTGCCATAAGTATCTGTCTAAAAACTGTTTGGAATACTGTCATTTTGGTTCTTTTTGAGATTTCGTTATTAATAAATCCAGGTTTCAGCATGTGGTAAGTTTTTATTGCTTTTTCTGTTCTTTCCATAATATCCTTTTCCTGGTTACCAGTGCTGTCAATTGTTTTTCCTAAGTATTTAAAGTGAGTAACTTGTTCGATTATACTCTTGTTAATTCAATTTTTTTTATCATTTTATTAGTTATTTTATCACGACTTGCAGCTTTTCCATTTTTTTAATGTCTGTATTGCTTCTGTGATGCTCTTCAATGTGTTAGCATAGCTCGTTCTTTGATCCTTATTTACAGTCTCCGTGTTTTCTATTGGTTCTTCATCAGTAGTTTTTTAAAATACTCCTTCCGTCTGTCCATTATTTCAATGTCATGTGTTAATATTTCTTCTTTTTGGTCTTTAACCGTCGTTGCACTTGATATTGTATTACCTCTCATTTTTTTATCATTCTGTAGAACAGTTTTTGATTGTCCTTGCTGTTTTCTTCCAATTTTGTACCAAAAAGTTCTCAGCTCTTCTGTTTTTCTTCTTTTACTACATTTCTGACTATTTGGCTTTGTTTTTTATATTCCTGGTAATTATGTTCCGTTCTGTTCTCTAAATATTTATTTCATTTTTGTTTTTTAAATTTAATTTTCTGACTAATTTCTTGATTCCACCATGGCGTTTGCCTTTTGGTTTTATTAGACCTGAATATTCCGCAAACGTATTTTGCCGAATCTAAAATTTTGCTTTTAAAGTATTTCCATGTTTCTTCTACGCTTATCTATATTGCATTTTCATTTGTAATGTTTCTTTCTGTGAGTTCTGTGTATTTTCTAGCTACCTCATCTTCTCTTAACTTGTATGCTTTTATTGTTACGTAAATTGTTTGTTTTTCTTTATATTCTTTATTACTTCTGTTACTTTTGCTTTTCCTTTTGATTTTTGCTACTACCATGTAATGGTCAGTATTTATTTCCGGTCCTCGCACTACTCTTACATCTTCTACTAAATTCCTATTATCGTTTTCTACAAGAACGTAATCGATTATATATTTTTTTGTTTTTCCCTTGTCTTGTATATTTGTGGATGTTTTTATCTTGGAAGAATGTATTAGTGACTATAAGATTATTTATTTTACAATATTCTATTATTCTTGATCCATTATTATTTATTTTGTATTCTCCATGTTTTCCAGTTTCTGCACAATTTGTTTGATTTTGCCTACTCTTCCATTTAAGTCTCCTGCCACATATATATTTCCTTTGGCTCTCTCGATTACTTCATTCATCATTTTCCAAAATTTATCTTTTTCTTCCGCTTTCTCGTCATCATTAGGCCCATATGCTATTATGATTGTTGTTATTACACCATCGATATTTATTTCTATTAGATTAAGATTAGATTTTAACGGGGTTACAGTGCACTGAAACCAAAGGTTTATTGTGCCCCCACCTATCAGAGCTGTTCTCGCTACTACTACAGCTCGCCTACAGTTCCAAGGTTCTAATGAACTCCAGTATTTGAGACGGCTTCAACGAGGTTAGGTCCTCACTTTTACAAGATTCTTGTCCGAAGCATTTCTTGCATTGGCTTGCAGTGGCGAGGCATTCCAGAATTAGGTGATCCGGAGTTTCATCCTCCTCCCACAGAATCTACACTCGTCAATTTCTGCTAGACCTATTATCATTAGGTGCTTCCTAAAGTTAGATGCTTCCTAAGGCGGCAGTCTCCTGTAAGAAAGCCCGTGAGGAGATGTAGCTTATCTTTACTGAGGTCCAAATATGTTTTGGATCTAGGAGTGTCAAAGTTCCACAGGAACTTTTTGGAATGTTCCAACTCGGGAAGGCTTCTCTTTCGGTTTCCTCTTTCTTCCGAAACTTTTTCTTGTAGGAGCATTTTGCTACACTACAGAAAGGCTCCGGGCCAATAAAGGGCGTTTGTGCTCCTTTCCTGGCAAGTGTATTGGCCTCTTCATTTCCCGTGATTCCCGAGTGGCCAGGAGCCCCGACTAAAGAGACCCTGTTATTCTTGCCTAATTCATCAAGTTTTCTTCGACACTCCCATGCCAACTTTGAGCCAATGACATGGGAACTCACTGCTTTGATAACTGCTTGACTATCAGAATGGATCGATATGTCACATTTCTGGTAGTTTCTTTCTAGGTTCATTTCCACGCATCTTTCGATCGCAAGTATTTCTACCTGAAAGACGCTCGGGAAGGAACCTGAGTACCAGGTGCCAGGCCCAAATACTCCAGCGCCTGCTCCAATGGTGATTTTTGAACAATCCGTATACCATCTAATGGGGTTTTCTTTGAGAGTTTGGGTGGTGTATTCCCTTTCCCAGCCTGTCCTCGCATTTAGCATCGTGGTGAAATTCTTTTCGATTTTTACTTTTCTGATCATTTCGTCACTGGGAAGATTCGCTAATGAGATGTATCTTGTCAGAGAGGACCAAGCTCCCTGATTTTTAATACTCTCATTGCCTGAACCTTCCTTAGATATTCTATGAATTGCCTCTTGGGCAGATCTTTCTATCACCAGATGTTGAGGTGTGAGTTCTGTAATGATCTCAAGTGCCCTAGTTGGACACTTTCTCATAGCTCCAGTGATGCACACACAGGCAAGCCTTTGAACATTGTCGAGTGTCTTCCTCGTGCTGTACTGACTTGCTTTTGTGTGCCAAACTATTGCCCCATACATAATTGCTGGTCTCACAATCATGGCGTACATCCATCGCAGTATTTTTGGGTTACAGCCCCACCTCTTACCAGCTAGATTTGTGCACGCCATCAAAGCTCTTATTGCGTTACTAGCAGTTATTTCAAAATGCTTATTCTACAGAAGCTTACTGTCTAGGGTTATCCCTAGATATTTAACCTCTGATTTCCCCGTTTAAGGATATGGGTTTCATGGCTGGAAGTGTTCTTTTCCGGGTAAATGAAATTACTATGGCCTTGCTTGGGTTAATGTTTAGCCCCACTGACAAGCACCATTGCTCAATGATTCTGAGGTCCTTTTGTAATAGATCACACAAGGTGCTCTCGAACTTGCCTCTGACTATTAAAACAATGTCATCGCCGTAGCCCATACATTTGAAGCCAAGCTCCGTTAGCCCGTAGAGTGTAGAGCAACTCATCTACTACGAGGCTCCATAGAACGGGAGATATCACTCCCTCTTGAGGTGTCCCCCGAGTGGCTTTAACTGAGGTGGATGGATTCCCCACCTGTGTCAGCTATCCTCGTTGTCAACAACTCATACATCCATTTTACAATGGTTTCTGATTTCATCCACTCCTCGCCTTTTTAGTGCTTCTTTGACAGACACATGAGTTGTGTTGTCAAAGGCCCCTGTATATCCAGGAATGCGCACATTGCGATTTATTTGTTGTTCAGAGTTCTCTGGATGACTTCGGTCAGCTGAAACAGAGCCGTCTCAGTTGATCGACCCGCTCTGTAGGCATGCTGACATTTATGAAGTGGTGTATTCTCTAGATTCTCTGTTCTTATGTAGTTATCCTCTACTTTCTCCATCGATTTGAGTAGAAAATATGCTAGACAGATGGATCTAAAAGATCGGGGATCAGTCCCATCTTTTTTCCCTAATTTTGGTATGAAGGTCACCCGTGCCCTTCTCCATTTTCTAGGTATTAGACCCACTGCTAGACTGCTTCTTGTAATCTTCAGCAGGTGAGGAAGAATCTCCTCTATCCCTTGCTGTAGGAGTGCTGGAAATATTCCATCCACTCCTGGTGATTTATATGGTTGAAAGGTACTTATTGCCCATTCCAACCGTGGTCTGGTAAATATTTTCTTAGCAATGTCCCAATCTTCCTTGTGGGATTTTTTGGTGTAGTTCATTGCTATTTCGGTGCTTGTTGCTGGTTCACTACTTAGGAAGTGGGTTCTAAGAAGAAGAATCGATCGTTCCTCTTCACCTTCCGTGTATGATTCCTCTGGATTTTTCAGCGACATTGTGGGGTTAGTTCCCCCATTTGCCATGACCTTTAGTAGTCTGGCCGTTGTGTGAGTGGAAGGTATCTTTTCGCAAAAGGCTTGAAAATTAAGCCTTTTGGCCTTCCTAATCTCTTTATTGTACTGAGTAAGCTTCTCAGTGTACCTCTGCCAATGGCCGTCACGTTTGGCTCTATTAAAGAGCTGACGGACCTCTTTTCTGAACGAGATTTTGAGAGTGGGCAACTGGAATGAAAAGCTTCCATTATTGCCTCACTGATCTGTTCGACTCTTTGTTCCAGGTCGTAGTGCGGGTGATTTACCCCATTCACTTCGACGTGTTCCAAATTGTCCTTCAGATTGGTCTTGTAAAGAGACCAATCAGTATTTATAGGATTTCGTATTGTAGGAATTGAGGTGGTATTTCCCTGTATCCTAAATTCGATGATCCTATGGTCGGAAAGTGATGGCTCGCTCATCACCTTCCAATCTTTTACATTTTTCCTAGCAGCAACATTAACAATTGTTACGTCCAGGACCTCTTCTCTTGCTCTCGTGACAAAAGTGGGGGTTGAACCCACGTTTAAGGTCTCAAGGTTATTTGCTAAGAGATAATCTAATAAACACTCACCTTTTGCGTTGTTATTGGTGCTTCCCCACACGGTATTGTGTGCTTTGGCATCACAACCAATTATAATTGGCAGCCGTCTGCTATTGCAGTGTCTAACTAGCCCTAGTACCACTTCTGGCGGTGTCATAGGCCCGTCTCCAGCGAAGTAGGCAGAGGCAATGACGATGTCTCGGTCGATACCCCCAATGTTGAGGTGAACCATGATTGGAACAAGGTCCCGTGACACGTATTCTGAAACACAAATATATTTTATGTTATATGATTACACAGGCAAGCGGAGATACTTGCCTTTGATCATAAATCAATTTAGAATCCTTACATGCCAAACCTTTGATTTGGCCTTTTTTGTTGATCCATGGTTCTTGGATCAGTATAATATCCAGTTGTAGTTTAGTGAACAACCTTGCAATCACGGCTGAAGCTCACTTCGCGTAATGCAGGTTAATCTGAGCTACATTCGTGAACGTGAAGGTGAATTATTATGGATCAGAGAGGCCGAGTTACTCAGCCTCTATTCTTCCCCTCCTTTCTCTCTCCCTGACCCTCCTCGACCACCATGGTAGTATCTCCCTCGATAATCGAGCAGGTTTCTTGATCTCGAGTCAGACTCTCGACCCCCAGGCTGCTCTGCCCAGCTTCCCGGGATGTAGAGGCAGTCTACGCATTCCCAGCAGAGCCGGAGGTAATCTCCGGCTGTCCCAAGGTCAAGCTTTCGCCTTGTTCCCCCTTTCCAGAAGTTCCGGATGTGGAGGGTATCTCCATGTCCTTTGGATCCTCGGCGGGATTCTTCTTTTTTCCCAGCCCCGAGACAGGGATACGCCCAAAACGGAAGTTTAGCGCGTAATCTCCTGCCTTCAGAGCCTCCCCAGATTGGTGATCGATCCCAATCGTGAGGATAGTTCCCTGTCCCTCTTTTTTAGAGTTTAGAATATTCCAAGCCGCAGTACTGAGGTTGGAGTTCTGAACCTTGACAAGTTGAAGGATCTTCTCCAGTTTTATGTCTTGACTTCTTGGGAAGAACACCGTTATGGTGACCGGCTTTGGGATGTCGTCTCCACTTCGAGCCACCAATTCGGGTCCTTCCCAAGAGTTTAATTTCGGCGCTAACCTCATAAGCCAGTCTGTCGATTCTTGTGACCCACAGTCCACCAGTATCATTCCACAACGGAAATGGATACCTCAGAAGTGGATTCCCTTCTCTTTGCTCTGGCACAGCTCTTCCACCAAAGTGTCTTCCAGTGTGGAGAGCTGCTCCGCTTTCAGGATGACCCCAGGATAATCCTTGGGCATTATTTCCACCCTAAAAGCTTTCTCTGTTTTGACAGCTGCTGCGTAACCAGTGGCTTGTCCGGTTACCGTTGCAGCTGATTTCGATTTCTTGCTTAGAGGCCACAGCGGAGGAGTAATATGCTCCGGGCCTCTTTTAAGCTTTGTCTTTCCCGTTGGTGATTCCTTCGGGGGGGGGGGGGGGGTTGGGCGCTGAATTACCTGATTCCTGGCCTCTTCAGGGGATATTCCCTGATTGAGGAGTCGCAGGTATTTCCGCACCACTGCTCCACTGAGGCCTTTTCTCAGTGGGTTGTCTATGCCGCTCGGTTCTCCCGGTTTTGGGAGGTCGAACGGCATACGACCTTTGTGCCGTTTGGCCTTTTTTCCTTCTGTGAGGTGCCCGGATGAAGAGGTGGAGCTTTTCTCCACTATTTTTACGGTGAAAGTTTTTTTCTTTTTTCTTTCCATGAGTGGTCCCACGAGAAGCTAGGGTCATTACGGTCCACCGCTGTAGAGCCACGCATGCAGAGGTAAGGGGTTCAATACAATGGAGTTCCCCCCGGTGATCCAAGGTCGAAATCAGTAAGGACTATTCTTCTATATAGCCACGCATTCTTCGGCCTGGTTTCCCACCTTGACTTTAGGTTTTTAATGAGGTTGTGTCCTCTTGGTCCGGGCACTAAAGCCAAGATGATTTTTTTAACTGTGTAGATTTTTGTAACTTGAAACTATATTTTATAATACTTTTTTGTTGACTTTCTTCTAAATACTCTGCAAGTTTTTGACATGTCATAATATTAAAATTTATTTTGGTACACAATTCTGCATTTACCAAACTACCCTCATCCGATTACGTTCGTTATTCCATAGATTAATCATCAAGGACAATATCCTTTCTAGATAAGCAGTGCTTATAGGAATTGCCAAAATTCTACTTACAATTTTGAACAATTGAGGCATATCTACATTTTGAAATATCTTGCACCATATTTTGTCTACATCTATTTCAGAACTCACTGAGTTTTCTTGAATATTTGTAAGAATTTTTTTAAGGAGAATTAGCTAAATTTAATTCGATAAAATGTTTGGCCTTTAAAACTTTTTTTTCAAATTCAGGCATTGAAAATGTTTCTAATGTTTTAATTATTGTATTATAGTAACTGATGAAGACGTTTCATGATTATTTTCAGCAAAGTCTAAATGTTTGTTTTGAACGCCACTCTTAATACTAAAATAGCTATTGGAAACGATTTTTGGTTACCCTTATTTGAAGCATCACACAAAACTGAGAATGGTAAAGAGGTTTTGTGTACCAGCACCCATTTCTTTCAATACTTTAGGCACCAAACAATTTACGATGAATGCTTCAGCTTTTGTTCGACTGCAACGAACCTTTTTGGACCAAATTAGAATCGCGATAAATATAAGGATTTAGTTTAATGCCGCAATCAGTATTCAAATAACTATGATGGTGACTTACAGCAGAATAAACTTGGGCGATTTCATTTATAGAAACGTAATTTTCTTCAGCTGATTTTTTTTGTGGCTAAAATGATGTAAGTAATATATTCTTGGAGGCGGTACTTGCGACTCTACCATGTCCTTTACTATTTAAATGAGTCTAAATACTTTTCCCCATCATATTTAACGATGAACTTTATAATGCATAAAGTACATTTAGTCGTTAACTGATCTATTTTTTTCCAAGAATCTTGAAAAGGTGTCTTGTATTAAGGTTATTTTTAGAGATTAATTCAGTAGACGAAGTACTTAGGCTACCGATATCCGTTTTATTATTTTCAATAATTTCACTCAGGGCAAGCAGGAAAATTAGCGAATGGTTCTTTAATATAACATAAAAACAAAACTGTCAAAAACACTTTAACTAGCTTAAACTCTATTGCAGGTAATTTAGCGAGAATCTGCCCAAACCAAGGAACAGCAAGACTATAAGCGACAAGCATGAATAAACCCGCAATCACAGTTTTCGCGTCTTGAAATGTACAAACAGACTCGGCGCAATCGTAACAGAGTATACCGACTCGGTCTGCACCGTTGCCAAATCTATATTTTCTCCCTAATATAAAAAATTTATATGTATATATTTTTTCATTTGTTAAATACGATATTGCCCGGAGAAAATATTTAGTAACCCGGAGCTCGGAGGTCATAGCCTAAAACTCATAGTCTCTGGGGGAAACCCTAACTATAAGTTGGGTTCGCTGGAAGGAAGAGGCATATTATGTTGCCGTCAACACTTTTCATTTCACAAGTAGGGTGCGCTGGGGCATTGTTTAATAGCAATAGCGCTTTCTGTGGCGACTTGAGGTACATATTGTGCATTCAAATCGTTGAATGTTCGAGGTTTTCTTGATTTTCCAATCACAAGTAGATGTAGCCCATTATTACCAGTGGCATTTGCGCAATTCATGGCAGTGTTGCGATCTTTTTGTACTTTCATCACAATTGTAAACTTGCTCCCAATAAGATCCAGTTCATCGAAATTTTTCTTTAAATTGTTCCTGGAACTCTGCAATTCCAGAGCTATCCGCGCTGAATTTTTCTCCACTGATATCAAGTTGGCGAATACCATGACGCAATTTAAACTTGTTGAGCCATCCATTGTTTTCTTTAAAATACGAGTCACTGTCACGTTTGTTGTTCATTTCAACAGCCTTGGTCATTACTATATTAGCCACTGAAAGTGGAATTCCCTACCTTCTAACTTGTATAAACCCTTGGTACATTGCAATGTCAAATTAATCAATTTTGCAGGTTCCATTGTCTTTTATGTTTGAACATCTCCATCCATGCTCTGTATTGTTGACACGTTCTATTTTATCAGCATCACGTTTTAAATTGTTAACTATTGTTCTCCCAATACCATAAATCAACGCTACACTCGTCGCAGTTTCACTATTTCTTAAGAGTTATAATTTCAAGTTTTTTGCTTAAATCCTAAAACAACACGTTTACGCTTTTAAGGCATTTTGTTAAGTCACTGTAACACACACAGCTGCACTAAATACATTAGTGTAAAGTATTAGTCAATAAAGCTTATTCAAGTTGAAAACGCATAATAAATGGGGTACTAATTCACAGCCCACTAGATACACTGCGACATTGACAGTCCTTTCACCACAGCGGTGACCGGTGACTTACAAGTGAGACTAAAGACAAGAAGAGGGGGAGAGGAATTAGCGCGTCAACTTATGGTCATATGTACCATTCTACGGCGGACGAGTACACGCATTTCCCAATAAAATAGAGTTAGTAAACAAAGCAAACGCGTCACTGCACCTTAAAGCGCTTTTTTATTACAGTATTATTATGCTGTTAATATTTCATCGAGTTTTTACTGTATTAATTTCAAACTTCATTTTATAACAAATTCTATTAGTATTTTGCATACTTTTTCCAATAATATTGTTAGCAAACATTTGTATATTTGATAAAATTTGTAGATTTTTATATATTTTATACAAATTTCAAAGTTTCCAAAAACTAATTTCAATTTTCTTGAACAGTTACAGGCCTGCTAAGAAGTGGAAAATATATTAAAACCATTGCTAATGATGGGATTATGATATGTGTATTTTGTGGAAATTTATACACGAAAAGAGTAGAATTTTTTTGCCACTTTTCAACACATCATTGTATAAAACGAAACAAATTATATAATATTAAATTTCACAATAAAAGTAGAAGTGGCACTAAAACTGGAATCATTGACATTGGCATTTTAAGGAATCTTGGTATAAAAGATGAAATTGAAATAGTTGAACATGAATTGAAAGCAGAGTTGCTGAAAACCACATATCAGTTCAATGAACTGAAGAAAATACTAAATAAAACGAAATTTCACCAGGAAAATACAAGTTACCGAAAAAGGCAAGGATCCGATCTTACCATTCTTAGAAATCTTGATGAAGAAGTGAAAAATGAAATAGTTGAACAAGATTTGAATGCAGAGTTGCAAGATATCAGATGCAATGGCAATTTCAAGTTGAGTATAGATAAAGATCAGAAATTGAAGAAAAGTGATTCACACAGACATTTGCAAGCTCACAAACGTAACATTTCTTCGAAAACTTTGTCACAGAAAAGCAATTTTAGTACACATTTACCAATTCACACAGGAGAAAAGCGATTTAAATGTAACGTTTGTTCGAAAACATTTTCACGGAAATATAATTTAAATACACATTTGAGCACTCACACAGGAGAAAAGCCTTTCAAGTGTAACATTTGTTTGAAATCTTTTTCAGTGAAAAGTCGTTTAACTACACATTTCCGTACTCACACAGGAGAAAAGCCATTTAAATGTAACATTTGTTTGAAATCTTTTTCAGCGAAAAGGGGTTTAAATACACATTTTCATACTCACACAGGAGAAAAGCCATTCAAATGTAACATTTGTTTGAAATCTTTTTCAGAGAAAGGTAGTGTAATTTTACATTTGCGAACTCACACAGGAGAAAAGCCATTCAAATGTAACATTTGTTTGAAATCTTTTTCAGCGAAAAGTAATTTAAATTCACATTTGCGTACTCACGCAGAAGAAAAGCCATTCAAATGTAACATTTGTTTGAAATCTTTCTCAGAGAAAAGTTATTTAACTAAACATTTGCGTACTCACACAGGAGAAAAGCCATTTAAATGTAACATTTGTTTGAAATCTTTTTCAAGGAATATTGATTTGACTAAACATTCGCGAACTCACACAGAAGAAAAGCCATTCAAATGTAACATTTGTTTGAAATCTTTTTCAGTGAAATGTAGTTTAAATAAACATTTGTGTACTCACACAGGAGAAAAGCTATTTAAATGTAACATTTGTTTGAAATCTTTTGCAGTCAAAACCACTTTAACTACACATTTGCGTACTCACGCAGAAGAAAAGCTATCCAAATGTAACATTTGTTTGAAGTCTTTTGCACTCAAAACTACTTTAACTAAACATTTGCGTACTCACACAGGAGAAAAACTATTTAAATGTAACATTCGTTTGAAATCTTTTGCAGAGAAAAGTAGTTTAGCTTCACATGTGCGTACTCACGCAGGAGAAAAGCCATGAAATGTAAAATTTGTACGAAAACATGTTCACAGAAAATTCTTTTAAATACACATTTGCTTATTCACACAGGAGAAAATCCAATAAAATGTAACATTGTAAATAGTAATATTTTTTTGAAATCTTTCGCAAGGAAAAGTGATAGTACATTTGCTTAGTCAAGAAATCCATACAAACCTGATATTTGTATGAAAAGTTCTACACAAGATCATTAAGCAATCATTTCATATTGAAACATACTTTTACCATGTAGGAGAAAAACATTTCATATTGCATAAATTTACAGTATCTTCAAGTGTTACATAAGACTTTAGCTCACCTAACAGCATACATCATCAATAATCTGAGGAGCTATACATATTACAATAGAATAAACAATATATTCACCAATTGTAAATGTTTTTATACAAAATAATAATTATAATGTGATAATTTAGAATATTAAGATAAAGCCTATAAACCTGATATAATATTAGTACAAGTCATACGGTAATTATGTTATTATGTTGCCGAACTATCAAAATAGAATAATAATCCAGTTAGTGTTGTAATATGGGAACATCATTGAAAGGTTATTTAAATGTTGTGGAAAATGGTAAAATCAATTTACTTTACGTAGATACTGTACTGTCTCTGTAACCTTAGATTCCATCTCATGTAGAATTGACTCTGCCTCAGGTCCTTTTCAAAATACTATATCTCTAATTTCCTTCATTCCCCTTTTTTCAGTAGGTTTTAAAACTTATTGCTAATCGATAATCTTCTTGTGGAAGTAAAGATTATGCCTTGACACATTCGTATTAAATATCAACAATACAGGTTTATACATACATAATAATAAGCCTTTGTTATTTTCAAATAACCAAATTATATAATTTTTTAAGTTTGAATACATGATGTAGCAGTAGGTACCTATTCAAAATAAAGGACGGAGTTAATTTTCTGTTATGACACCTAGTTTCATTACAAAAATGTTCTTCCACTCAACCCATAAAAGAAAGAATAACACATGTTTATTAAATATAATTAAGTAAACAGAAAAAAAGAATAAATGGAGTAAATATACTGGTATATAAGTATAGTATAATAAGTGTGGGAGAGAACACAATTACTTATAATTGTATTTAAACCTGGCTTTGAAATTTAAATGATCACATTTTTCAAGTTTACAGAAACATCGTTATAGTTAAAACATATTAGGTATTGAAAGGACCGTCTGAATAGTTCAATATTAAATACAGGTGGTGATATTATACTTTTAATTCTTAGATTTAAATTATGATCATCAGTCCGAAAAGAAATTTTTTGGTGTAAATAAGTAGGAGTTTTAAAGGTAATAATTTTGTGAAAAAGGCAAGTTACATGAAGCATTCTTTTATTATCCATATTTAACCATCATATTTCAACTAACTTGTGTGATATACACTGTCGCTTTTTAATACCATATATTAATCTTAAACATGTATTCTGTACTTTTTGCATTTTGTTTTTATATAGGAGATTTACATTTGGACCATACACTGCAAAATTAAAGTGTGATAAAATGAGACTTTCACATAGTGTTTTTAACATGTTTGGAGAGAAAATTATGATCTCAATATATCAGTTTTAATGAGCCCTAAGAACGTTGATTCAATTAAAATCTTAAATCTGAATATATAATGTCACCTAAGTTTTTAGCATGATTAACCAAAACTAACTCTTCGTTATTTATTTTTATATTTATTAAGTTTTCAATTTTAGCCTCCCTATAAGCGGACCGGAACAAAATTACATTAGATTTAGAGTAGTTGATTAATAAACAATGATCTGTCGCTAATTTTATTAAAGTTTTTAGTTCTTGATTAATATTTTCGCATTATCAACGAACATTGGATGGAAGCGTTAGTATATCTAGGTAGCATCTGTGTATACGTGAATTTTGCAGGGGTTTAAAGATATTATTAAGTTCATTGTATAAATAGAAAACATTAGTGGTCCCAACATGGATTCCTGAGAAACATCTGAATTCAAAATTAAAAATTCCGGTTGATCTGACTTAATTTGGACGCATTGTTGATGATTATTTAAATAATTACCCAAAATGTTAATGTCACTTTCAGAAAATCCTATATAATGTAATATGTTTAGCAAAAATTTAAGATTCATACTGTCGAAAGCTAGACTCGTTAAAGCTGTGGTGCAGCTATAACTATTACGAAAACCAGACTGAACACTAGGAAGTATTGAGTTAATTGTTAAATGTTCTCTATTTGCAGTTCCATCGCCCAGAATGTTGAAAATCATAAGAAGAATACTTATTCCTCTTAGATCTTTGTACTCGCAGGGATTTTGATTTTTTGGCAACATTTTTACGATAGCTTGGTTCCATACATTGGGAACTACGTGATGGGTTAAACAAAAATTAATTATATGTTTAAGGTATGGAACGATTAACCCCTTCAGAAACGAATTTTTCGTTGTTGAAAAAAAATTATTCTCAAGTGTAAGAAGACTCAAAAGCATGTTCTCAAGACAGTAAACACGTTTTTATTAAAAGAAGTTACCTGTTTTAGATTTTGATGGTATGTCCATTACAATGGACATCCGGACTAAATTATAATACATATTAATTACAAAAGCCGTTTATTACAAAATATAAAGCAAATCAAAATATTAGTTTACAACATATCAGTTAGAGTGAAACGTTTTGAAATAAGTGAACATTACACTTTTCGCAGAATACGTGAGTTTTACCCTTACAGTTAGGTTTTTTACACCTCGTTGCTTCTTTTTTCTCATAGTAGTCCGGAAAATGTCCATAATTATCAGTTTGAACTTCTCTCAGAGGTCTTGGTTCATTAATCTTTCTCTTAGTGACTACGAATTGTGGTGAGGAAGATCCACTCCTGGGACGACCAGGTCCTTTATTAACATTTACTGGCTTACCCATGAAAATAAGAGCCTCAGCAATCCCAAGTTTAAAATTCAAAAGGTCTAGAATGTGTTTCTTGGGGGTCCCTAATTGCCTACATTTTCTTGTATACTCAAACAGGCTATTTATACATGCACAACCAAATGCATGGAATATCATCCGTAGCGTCCATTTTTTAGATTTAATAAAAATTCTGTGATACGATAATAATTGGTTCAGTTTATCGACTCCTCTCACTACTCTAGTTATAAATTTTTATAACTTCGGGTCTATTTATTTTCACAAATGTTTTGTTTTTCTTGTCCCATCGCTGTACCTCATCTTCCTTTCCCTTCCCCATAGAATTAGACCCAATGAAAAACGCTTTATTATCCTGCCACTTACACAACACCACCGCTCCTTCGTCATTAATAACTTCTTCACTAAACCCTCTAGGTTTTTTGCGAAAATCCTTATCAGGGGGGAAAGGGGGTTTGTGAAATCTGTCGATTCCCACAGTTCCAGCTGCATTAACATATTTTATTTTCAGCTCTTCAAATAGAGCGTAAGTAGAAAAAATAAGAACGTTCTGAAACACATTTGCTTAAGTATAATACAACTGAAGCACCTAAGCCAAATTTTGCTAACATATCTTTTGGTATTTCAGTTGTAGAGCCTTGGTATATTATAAAATCATAGGCTATACCACTAGTACCACATAAGGCTTATTTTTAATATATTGTTTGATGTCTAGTCTTCCGGTAAATGGTACTATTGGTTCGTCCACACTTGAATATTTCTCTCTTTTCAGTTCTAGACATCTTCTAAGAGAGTCGAAGACAGGTCTTACTTTGTACAATTTATCGGTTGAATTTGCAGGTCTTTCCAAATTATTCACAGAGTGTAAGTTTTTTCGTAATTGAAAAAACCTGTCTCTGCTCACAGTATTTGGAAAAAATTGTATGTTTAGAGCCCTATTCCAGTACATCTTAATTCTAGGAAGGCCGAGACAGCCCATCATGATATGCATTTCTGCTAAATTTGTAGGTTTAAAATTATTGTTGTTTTGTAAGGCATATATGTTTGATTTTTCTATCATTCCTTGAAAAAAATCTCTTGGAAAACATTTAAAAAAATAATCAATAGGTACGCTTACATCTTCATGACTAGTGTTGATACTTTCTTGTGTGATGTTCCTTGATACAAAGTTTTGTTTTTTCCATGTTACTTTCGATTTACTTTGTTTGTTCTTCTTCTTAGTGTTTTTATGTTCCTCAATTTAGTCCTAAAATAAAAAAAATGTATTTAATTTATTATTTATGCAATCAGAACAGGTATATTACATTTTGACGTTCACGTAAAATTGCTTCTCTGTCTCCCCCTTCTCTTTCCATATCAAAATTTGTTATGAATTCTGTATCATCACCTTTATGATCACTTTCCATTTCCACATCTGAATCATTTTCAATTGTTTTTAGAATATCTTAATATTCCTTTTCATGTTCTTAATCATCAAGCATTTCTATTAATATTTGTTGATCCATTCGATCATTCACATTGAAACCTACAAACAGTAAGTTAGTCCGAAAGTCCACCACAATGGACAGATAGTTTTTTGCATACAGCTTTCAGAACTACGGTAAAATTACTATGACATGTTTGAATATGCATTGTCAGATAATCGAATATTACTAAAACAATTTTCTCGCACAATTATTGCTTTATCACTGACCAACACGGACTACTGTCAGTTTCAAACTAAATAATCGCGTCTATAGTTGTGTTAGATGACATTAATTGAGATATAGGCAACACAAAATACAACAGTGTAAAATTATTGCTTGACTAATTTTATGTCCATTGTAATGGACGCCAGGTCTGAAAGGGTTAAAGGACAAAGCTTCTGATGGAATTTATTCAAAATCATTAACTTAATTTGGTTTTCCTAATCATTCAAGATTTCACCCTAGTAAGGAGTTCGTCGCTCTACCATGCAGTTTGCGATTTGTGCCGCGAGCTTGTCAGCGATTGGATATTCGAAATGGGCACTGTTGGGGGTTTATAGCCATAACCCTCCCTATTTCCAAATGGAACAGTTCTTTCCTGAACATACGTGGCCGTCCCCTATCCGTAACCCGAGGTCGCTCCCGATAGGTAGCTAAACCCATTACCCTCCGATACCAAAGGCACCCACTATGCAAATAAATATAACAGTTATGTTAATTGAACATCGCATTGTGATAATGTTCTTCCTTTTTTTCCTCTTGTTTTCATCACATGCACATCTATACACCCGCTTATGCCCAGCTTGTGGGTGTTAACTTTTGTGATGTTTTAACTTAACTTCTCAGCGATGTTAAAGCGCTGCCTTTTTACATTAATGTGATGTTACTAGAACTTCCTCAAAAGGAAGTCTTTATAACGAACTAAAAACAACATTTCTGTTATATTCTGAAATGCCTTTTAACATCTTGTCGATGTTAATGCAATGTCTAAAAAATAATATATTATCATTGATCTAAAAATGCGACATTTCAAAAACAATACAGTGTATTCTCGTAGATGTTGTATGGACATTACATAAACCTATAACTAATATACCTCAAAACATTCTGGATGACATCCTATAGATGTTTCTGTGCCTAATCAGCAAATACAGGGTGAACAACCAAGAACGCCGGCTGTCGGCCATATTTCAAAAAATAGTCATAGTACATCTTTAAAAAAATACCTTCAGGAAAATGACCCTCAACAATCGCTGGAAAATATTTTTGATTTCCTAAAATATCTCCTATGGGGTGGAATGAACACTTAAAAACATAATACTGTGATTATCTCCAAAAAAGACATACTAAACGTATCCTAGAAATACAATGTTTGATATATTGTTGAGATTATGAAAAATGTAGTTAGGGACTTTTTGTCTTTATTGTTCAAGTAAGGGGTGGGGGAAGGTTCAACCCAAACAACAAATGTAACACTTTTTTTGTTAATCGACATCCATGTTTTTGGCTTCATTTGAAAGAGTTTTTCGTTTTTAATAAGAAATGCTTAACAAAAATAACAAAATTGGACAATTTCGTCAACGCTTTGATAAAAGTCCACAATTTTCCCATTTTTCTCAGAAATTTCAAATGTAATGAGGCGTTTTTTAAACTCTGATGAAAAGGGGTTAAAAAATAGGAATCTATTCCAAGATATAAGATTTACAATATCAGATATAAAAATTAAAAAAATGCTTCAATTTACATTTGAAATTTCCGAGTGGATACAAAATTATCTAACTTTGTTATCAATCTTATTAAACAGAAAAACTTTTAAATGCAGCTAAAATCATTAATATTGGTTAAAAAACGAAAAAGTTGAACATTTGTTCATAAGTTTGAACCTTTCCCACCCATTATTCTTCAAATAATGGAAAAAAATCTCCTCAATTAAATTTATTCATAATCTCATCAAGATTTCAAAAATTGTATTTTTAGGACACCTTTAGTATGTTTTTTTGGAGTGATTATGTTTTCGAGTGTTCATTGCACCCCTAGCGGATATTTTGGAGACTGCAAAATATTTTCCAGCAATTTTTCAGGATCCCCTACCTAAAGGTAATTTTTTTGAAAGTTGTACCATGATTCTTTTCTGAGATATGGCCTACAGTCGTTCTTAGTTGTCATCCTGTACATTTAAAATAAAATAGCAAAAAAGCAATAAAGGATTTAAAACGTTTATTCACTATTAATGAACAGTACAGAAAATTTGAAAAAAACAGGTACAAAATTAGAAAAAAAATATCTTGTCCAGCAATCAACCTAAAAAAAATAGAATTGTGTAAGCATATTACATAACAAGTCTGGGAAGTGGAAACTATTGAACACATTCAGTGAAAGCAAGAAATAAAAAAGGGTATATTAATCCGTAGTTACCATAACGTAACATACTTTGAAACTGAATTAATAAAGTTTAACGGATACACATACATTACAACTAGTTTACAGAATTTATTAGAATAGTTTTTTAATTATATTAAAACTAATAAAAATTTTACACCATAAAGATTTAATGAAACATTACGTTACATCAACAGAAATCCAATCTGATTAAAGAAAATTCTATCGTTTACTTACGGTTACTTTTTTCGAGTGCCTCAACCATTCCATAACGTACACTTCAAAATCTTTATCTGTGAAATATTTGAAGGTGTTCTGAACGACAGCTAATAAAACAATTACTTTAGATCAAATTGTGCCCATGGAGACCTTTGACAGATCATCATAAACTACATCAAACTTGATTTTCAGCCAATTGACTGGGACCCATTTTCCATAAGATACATGCGGGGTTCTTCAAAGGAACTTTTCATGATTTACCTTCTATTCCATGCCTCACTCCATTTGGCAGGTAAATTCAGGTGTGCTATGAAAATTCATACTTCTTTTCTGTATAAAATAATATACTATTCTCATCTTGTTATTTTCATCCTGGAACAAATTGTATATTAACATCGTGGAATTGTAACTTAATGAAAACTAAGCATTTATAATACACTGTATACAAAAAAAATCTACTTATGAAGAAGAGATATGAACACATTATCAAGTTAAATGAGTTTATAATTAATTGTATCCAATTGAGTATCCAATAGCTGTGTTTCTACAATAATAAATAATTGAATGCTGTTTGTTGACTGGAGCATTCAGTATCATAAGTTACATATTCTTCAACTAGATTAATATAGGTACCATTGTAAGGGACAGCTACAGCTTATTTATTGTATTCAGTGAATTTTCAAATGGAAATGAGCATTTTAACAGATATTTCTGTTTTTGAAGTCTTAAACAGTCTCTAATTGTTCACAAGAATTGTTAGTAATAATGTTAAAATTTTCTAAACCTGCAAAACTATATTGATGGCTAAGACTACTACTAAAAAAACTAGAACTAGAGATACTTGATTCAATATTTTTTTGTACTGTTTAATACAATGTTTGTATCATACTATCTGAAATAGTTACTCCCCTTTCATTACATAATTACCAACTTTTTGTTTTTTTTTATTTGTGTAAGTAGGTTCTGAAACATCTTCAACATTGAAAATATTTTCTTCTAGATTTAAATATCCGCCAACATATGAGCATGTTTTATTATTAATAATAATATCTACCCTATTGCAATATCAAGTTTTTTGTAGGGTATAATGCATATCTAGGATTTGAAATATTGTGAATCGTTTTCAAAATATACCTACTAGGCAATATCAATGTATTATAGCCGATTAAAGTATTGAATGAGTATTAAGTTTTAATAATTATGATTTTGGAATAGGTACTTACCGATAACAATTGTTGTTCGTCCATTATAACAAGAATTATAACTAAGTATAGAAACTGTAGCTTAGTAGGAACTAACGAAAACGAAGACCACTTTATTCAAGTACTACTTGCAAAATATGTGCTTCCTGCAAATAAAATATAACACATAACTGAAAACCATCCGCCATTTCATGCTTGTCATTGTTGTTTCCACAGATAACTACTATATGTTTCGTTCATCAGTTCCTCTTCTGTTTTTTTCTTTTTTATGTTACTGTGATGTTTAATATGAGATATTACTGAGAGTTTTATGAACTAACGTCGTACAGACGTAATAAGTAAGATGTTAATAAAAATTATTTCGAAAGATGTAAAAGTAACTGCAACATGTGATCATCTTAGAAACATGTTAATTTGTAATATTACAGTAACGTTCTGTATGTGACATTAGTGAGAAGTATACAAATTAACATCGTATGGATGTTTCCTATAGGAAGTTACTAAAAAGAAGTTCATAGGATTTGTATCTAACTGCGAATTCAAGTATTACTGTGTACATAAAAAATATGTTTTATTTACATGACATGGATGTTAATAGAGTTGGTAATAAAATTAAGACATCTAGGAGATATCTTATTAACGTTTTAAATAAACATCACGTAAAGTCTCTAAAAACAACATCACAAAAAAGACTTGTTATGTTTCTTGTTTAGTGGGCATTAGTCTCCGGTATCGAATGGTAATGGTCAGAAAGTTATATTTTGGACAGGCCGTAGCAAGTCCTCGAAAATTTAAAACGAGGACGAGATTATCGTGTAGTGTTCCTCGCCTTCTTTATATTGTGTAGTCTGAGTTTTGTTAATCCCCTGTCTTTTCCCTTCGTCTCTGTTATCCCGATAATATTAAGATTTAATTTAGTTAGTTCCTCTTGATTCTGATTGATGCTTTTTATATTCCAGGTTCCGATTTTCAGTGTATTGTAATTTTTACCATTTCTTTCTTCTGTAACACTTCATGCGGTCTAATTTTCTCTCATTCATTTGATCTCTTATCCTTTTGCCATTGTATGTTCCGTCATCTTAAGTCCTTCCAGTATTGCATGAGTATGTATTGGTTTTTTGGGCCAGGACTAGGTGCGAACTCGACCAGTATGTTTTCTTTCATGCCCCATTTCCTATCTACACCATTTCTGTTTATCCTCTTATTTCCTATTCTTGCCCTTTGTCCGTTCTTTCATTTTTCTCTTGCTCTATATTTTATAGTTTTCTGTGTATCTCTTTCTATTTTTGTCATATCAGACTATACATATGTTGCGATTTTTCACGTATTTCAGTTTTTATTCTTATTCTTCAGTATGTTAATTTTGTCAGTCAAGCATTCCGTGTCTACATAACTGGTTGTATTGCGTATTTTCCTGGCACGGATGTGTTTCACGTTTACCTCCAGATTTTTGTTTAAAAATTCCTCTATATTCACTTTAAGTGTTATGTCTTCTGCCTTTTAGGTAGTTTAATGACAAACCTCTTTTTCTTCAAATTTATTTCTGTCAGCTCCAGCATATCATTCGTTTCTTTCAGTTCAAGCTCTAATCTCTCATTTTTTACTATTAATTATTTCAATTGCTGCGTACGGAACTTTGCGCTTTTCTGACTTTAATTTCCTACATCATTTCATCTTTCTTATTCATTAACTCTCTCATCATTGTAATGAGAATTTCCTCCTTATGTTATCACTCTCTTTGTTTTGTTGGTGATCTTTTAGTTAGTTTGCTTCTTCCAAAGTAGTCTTCAATATCTCTTGGCCTTTTCTTTGTATCATCTCCACTACTTTCAGGTTTCATATGTCTATTTCCGAAAGGTTTCCTTATAACTCTGTCACTGGACATTTTTTTTGTATGCCCCTCGTATGTTGACTCAATATTCTTTTAGTCTTAATTTTTTTCCTCAACTTTAGGTAATGATGTCTTATATCACCCTGTACAATAATTTTGTTGCATTAATCAAATATCAAATCAAGTAACTTTCCTATTTTCATAATTAAGATTATTTGTTAGTTAAAGTCTGTCTAAAAGTAAATAAATTAAATAAACATTCAAATATCTTTGGAAACAAAGCC
This sequence comes from Galeruca laticollis, assembly GCA_963921935.1. NCBI lineage: Eukaryota > Metazoa > Arthropoda > Insecta > Coleoptera > Chrysomelidae > Galeruca > Galeruca laticollis. The sequence goes on from OY998181.1 coordinate 146,077,588, forward strand.
TCATCGATTTATTCGGAAAATAGAAACAATGTTATCTTTTATTTTCTTTATAATTATCATTTTTCCAAAATATGTACAATAGCAATTTAGTTGAAAATAATTATAAATAAAAGCCGCAACGACAGAACGAATAAAATATAATATAATTTCATATCATAATCATCATCCTTAATTCTTCATAGTTATTTAAGTTGATCTTTGTTAGTAATAATAAGTTTCGCGCTTTGAAGTGTTACATAAGATTAATACTCACTTAAGCGAAATTCGCGGATTTTTGACACGATGTGCCAAATCCAGATTTAAAAATATTCGCGGCGGGTAATTTTAACTATTGTGCTATTTTTACAAGTATCGTTATCATACATCAAGAGAAATAACACAACCTAGAATTTTTATTATTATTTGTTTGTGTTTGAGCAATTTTTATAAAAAGAAAACAGTCGTGGATGGTTGTCATTACAACAATCATTTACGAAGATATTATTATTTAACACGTTAAGCGCCAAGCCAAATTTATAAAATGTCGTAAACGGGCCGAGTTCATTTTTTTATAGGTATTGATGATGTGTAAATGCAATTTGAACGATTTTTCAAAATATTTTAAATTAACGAAGATATCTGAATATATTTGATGACGGACCAATGGACCCTACGCGGTCGTGGTACCACTCAAATGATGTCACTGGACCGTTGGTCCCGTCCCGTAGAGACGTTATTTACGGTTCTCCCGTCGTCCGTCGTGATTCAAGTTAGTTAGACTAGAATTGTGCACGTGGTCGGTTCGTTTGTAATTTGATATCATAGATAAGCTGTAAAAATTGGTGAAAAGGCTGAATAATCTTGAATCGTAAGTTGTTCTTATAATAATAGTAGTACAGTTATAAAATAAACAATATTTTTTAAGTTTACAAGCTTTATAATAGCAAGAATTGAATTATGTTAGGTTATGTTATGAAAAATGTTTTATTTTTACAGGTGTCGTTGAGAAATATTCGCCCTCTGACGCAAAAAGTATTGGAAAAGCTGCGGAGACGATTGATATGTCCGACTAAGAACTCGATTTGTCATTTGGAGATCCATTATATAGTCCGGATGAAAGTAGTAGCGATTCTGATGAAAGTACTGCAAATGTCTACACGTTACCATCCACGTCAAGATTTTTGAAACGGAAAAGAAACATTTATGAGGCGGGGCCGTCATCAGCCGAAAATGTTCTATCCGAGTCTGATAATTCTGAGATAGAAAATCAAGTGCCAACTAGTAATGCTGCAACTGATATTGCGAAACCAGCTGTTCGAAGAACTAAAAAAAAAGTTGAACCTTAAACAGAAAAGTGGTTAGGTAAACAACCTAAACTAATACCATTTGAAGGTGGTGGAGGTGTTCATCCAGATTTTGCTGGGTTACTAGCAAACTGTAGGCCTATTGATGTTTATGATAGTATTGTTGATGATCGCATTTGGATCATGATTCTTGACCAGACGAATCTTTATGCCACTCAGCAACTCATGGACAGTGATACCACTCCACAATCCCGCCTGCACGATTAGAGTCCGGTAAGTGCAGCTGAAATTAGGACATTTTTTTGGGTTGGTACTATGGATGGGATTAGTAAAATTGCCATCTATTAGGGACTACTGGAGCCGACAATCTATATACGACGTTACATTTGGTAAATCGAAGATGTCTCGAAATCGAGTTGAGCTCATTTTGAAAATGATTCATTTCTCGAACAATGAAGAATGTCCCGAAAGAGACAGATTATATAAAATACAGCCTTTGGTAGATATGCTCGTACACAACTTTCAAACCGTGTACACTCCTGATGAATTAATTTGCGTGGATGAAACAATGGTTCCCTTTAGAGGACGACTTGTTATGAGACAGTACAATAAACAAAAACGACATAAAAACGGAATCAAGTTGTTCAAAATATGTACTGGTATGGGCTATACCTACAACATAAAAGTTTATGCGGGTCAAAATGCCGAACTAGAGAAAACGGTTCCTGCTGATGTTGTGATGTCATTTGCGGGTAACCTGCTGAATAAGGGTAGAACAATGGTAACTGATAATTTGTATACTAGCCAATAGACTATTAGATAGTAATACATCTAATAGGAACAATAAATCGTAAAAGAAGGGGACTGCCTAAGGACGTGGTAACAAAGAACATAAAGATGAAGAAAGGAGATATAATAGCGAAAGAAAATAAACGTGGAATAACAGTTTTAAACTGGAAAGAGCAAAGAAACGTGTTAATGATATCCACGAGACATTCAACAGAGCAACAAGAAGTGAGATATAGAGGAGCAACTAAGCTAAAACCAAAAATGATTTTAGATTATAATAAAGGTAAAGGAGCTGTTGATATTTCTGATCAAATAGGCGCCTACAACAATTCTTTACGCAAATCATTAAAGTGGTACAGAAAACTAGCTTTTCAATTACTACTTACCTCTGCAGTAGTAAATGCACGTATTATATACAAAGAAATCCACAATGAAGATCTGTCCATAACTGATTTAAAAAATATCTTGTAGAGCAATTGACTTGTAATCTCCAAGATGCTCCATCTACAATATCTACATCAACATCTAAACATCACTGACAAAAAAAAACCCGGATCAAGTAATACAATAAGGCGTTTTTGTTCCAATTGTTATAAAATAATATCCCAAAGAGATGGAAAGAAGGCAGCTCAGAATAAAACAAAAAAAGTTACAACGTTCTGTGCCGGGTGTGTAGGAGAACCACCAATGTGTTTAGAATGTTTTAATTTGTTACATTAATATAGTATAGTATTAGTATTACTTTGTTTCAGTTTTATTTTTACCGATTTGTATTTACAAAATATAAAAAATAAACACTACTTCTTATTCGACCACACATTTTTTTTTGGCCCAGGGACCACATTTTTATGTGAACATAAATTTCACGGCCCATTCAAAAATTATAATTCCACTGGACCCTGACGGTCCTTTCATACCGTTAAACACATTATAACTATGGTCCAACTGTCCACACAGTCATTTAGAATAAGGTGTGCTATGACGGTCCCCACGGACCAACAAGGTCTATTTTCAAAAGTCATTGACGGTCCCTACCGTCATGGCGTTTAACGTGTTAATGATTTGTATTCATATTTATAATAAAAACTGTATGAGACCATCAGCCAAGAGACAAAAGAAACTTTTTAAAAAATCGTTTCCATTACATGCGTTTCACCATCCAGTTCTTCGAAATTCATTGTAAATAGAAAAATACACTCGAAAAATAACTTAATATATAGCACAGTGTAGTATGTACACAAAACCAATATCTCTCAAGAACAAAGTTATGATCTCTACAAACCATCAGAAAATGACAGTAATGACAGAAATTCGCAAATAAAGTTAAAATCATTTCAACTTTTTTGCGATTTATCCGCACTTTCGCGTAGGCAAATTTCGCTTTTAAGAGTATGAATGAAATACGCGAATGTGCGACAACAATTTGGATTTTACACCTTATGTCAAAAAACGTGAGTATTAAACTTTATGGTTTAAAGTACAGAGATTTAAACTAGTGCCAGTGCTATTATTTCACTATCCATTACAGAAATTTTGTAATTTCCGTGCACTCGCAAAGGACTCCGCCGATATTTTTTCAATATTCCTGTTACCTATATTATAAGGGGGTGAAATTGGTAGGTATCCATTAGCTTTTTTTCGAGATTCAATCTGAAATAAAAAAAACTTGAGTATTATTAGAGAAAATCATTATAGCCTTATTCAACACATTAAATATCCCATAATCAGTTTTAATCGACAATTACAATTACGAAAAGTTTATTCGTAACCAAACAAAACGCCTATGGAATAGTTGATCATGATAGGTATCCTATACTACGACAAACAATTGATGTGGATTCATTTCCTATCATGTATAAAAGCCCTCTTGCATTCGAGGTTTTTCTGTGCAATTTATCAATGTAGCTTCTGTTCTGTTTCATAGTATAAACATTTTATTTCCAAAATCTCGATTTGTATCCGCATTAAATAGACAAGTACATTGTTTATCACTGCCATCTATGAATAGTTTTAACATTTGAAAGCTGCATACTTTAATGTATTGTTGTTAGGCTCTTAACGTCTAAATGGGACAAAGAAGTCGATGCACTTAAAGTGCACACTAAGACTTTGTCAGACATTGCATGTTTAAAAGTATAGTGATTAATCTTTTTATAATGAAGACACAACGAAACTGCTGCTAACGCCATCTATATATATTAACGTGAAGGATCTTTGATAATATAAACCTACAGCTTAGCAGGTCTTTTTAGGAACTATTGGTTCGTAGATGGCACTTAATACACCGAAATTCAAATTTTTAGGTGTTGCAACAACTAGATCTGGAAAATAAAAAACTATTACATCATTTATCTAAAAAATGTCTATAGGGCTGATTATATGCACAAAAAAAAATGAAATATATCCACATATATGTATGCACTCAATTCGACCATCTATGCAGTACAATATCACAGCCTATATGCTGTGACAATATCACAGCATAACCAACAATTGTTTGGTTATGCTGTGTTCTTTCGTTATGCTGTGACAATATACAAAACTTTGACATACATTGATGAAGGAAAGCTAGAAATAATTAAGGCCGTCTAATATTTTTATTCACACAAAATTTTCTTAATTCATATTAACAATTATACTAAACAAAAATACAGGGTGTCCCAGTATAGTTCATAGGTTTGTTCCAACCTACGATAAATCACCATTTTGGAACAATTCTGGAATTGTTAGGAATCATTTTATACGCAGGCGCAAACTTTGTACCGTCCCAGAACTGATGTAAGTTGGAACGGTTTTAGGCCTGCTTTATTATCGTTCAGCGATCGTTTTGTTTGTGTAATACTGTGACCTCACTTTATAATATATATTCTTGTATTTAATGGACTTTATTAGTGGTATTATGCATTATTTTCTGTTTAATTTGTTAAATCTATATATATATATATATATATATATATATATAAAAATGAATTGCTGTTCGTTAGTCTCACTAAAACTCGAGAACGGCTGAACGGATTTATCTTATCTTAGTCTTGAAATGTTCGTGGAGGTCTAGGGAAGGTTGAAAAGGCGAGAAAAAATCGAATAATTTCAGGGAAAACCCTAAAAACAGCCCTTTTCTATTTCCCATACAAACATATATATAATAATGAATTGCTGTTCGTTAGTCTCACTAAAACTGTCTTCTCTTAGTCTTGAAATGTTCGTGGAGGTCTAGGGAAGGTTTAAAAGACGAGAAAAATCGAATAATTTCCGGGAAAACCCTAAAAACAGCCCTTTTCTATTTCCCATACAAACTGGAGTCAATTTGAACTTTATTGCTATTCAATAAAGTTAATATTAAATTATAATCACTCACTGTTGTCTAAGCAATTTAGGTGTGTTCCTAACGTCAAAGAGTCAATTTGCAATTTATTATCGCTGCATAAAGTTCAAATTCAATCATATCTATGAAAATAGTCTTCGCGTGCGCTTTGGAGGATCTAATGTCGCGTTGAAAAGTGAATCGCGAACGCGACATAAAAATGTAATAAACTATTCGTAGTACTGATTTCCAATTAATTTGGTCGGCTTCGCGAAACTTAATTTTAGCTAACTACAGTTGTAACTGTATCAGATTATTTTTTTAAGTTTGATAAATCTTAAGTTTTGTCACAAATTAAGTTTCTGAACACAACCATAATATTTGACATTAGATTTGACAACTAACTAATATGTCAATCATTCTGTCGCACTTCAGAACACGGAGATTTATGGCTTAAAGGTAAACTCCAAAAAAATAAATAAAAAAATCAGAACACAGAAAAAAGTATTACGATTGACGATATTGTGTTACGATCATGGTTATGATATTCTATGAGTGCATCCTACTATCTTTGTGAGTGACGATTACCGCTACGTGCGCGAGAACTTTCTTTACTTTTGTGATCCTTTGTGATAGTGACATTCCAAGTAGTGTGCTCTTTTTTTGTTGATATTTTGTGATAGTGACACTTTACTGTTAAGTTACTATTAAGTGAGCAAAAAATTTTCTCACTTTGATTAATTACGTTACGATGCCGAGGAGAAGACGACCTGACCTGACTTAGGTCGTCGCAGTCAATCAAATGTGCGAAGAGCTACCTCACGTGCTAACCGTGTAACAATGTTACTATTTTTTTTTTCGTTCCGACATTCCACTGTATATATTTTATTTCTCATTTTATTAGTATTATTATTAAGTTACGTTATTATTTACTTATACACCCCTCTTTCATCAAAAGCTGTAAATTTATTTGTTCTTAATAATTTTTAAATATGTATATTGATACATCCGGTATATATTTAATATGTATTTCTTACTGCACCGTTCGCGCACGTCAGTCGACGCCGTTCTTAAGATTGTTAAGTAGGGAACCTCCTGAGTGGGGACGAGAAAATAATGTATAAAACCGGCAAACGGGACGGAATAGCTCTCTTTTACTCTTGTGCTCTGTTAGCTTCATAGCGCTGTGCTCTGACAGTTCCGCCGTAACCGAAACGCCGACAGATTTTCGCCAACGAGGTAAGCGAATTTAGAAATTATTTTATAAATCATTCTTCTGGTGTTGAAATTTATTTTGCTCCTAGCGATTTTAGTAACTGTATTAATAGATTTTATTTTTGCTTATTGCTTGTTTAATTTGAGTGATTTTCCGCGTATTTGTGTACGATTCCGAAGTAAGAATTTACTGTGCGCTTTAACTGCAGGGGAAAAGAAATATAATTGGAAAACTCCCAAGCATTCTCGCTGCAAAGCAGGTAAATTCTTGGGGGATTTTCAAGGTATTTCGGGAATCCCAATTCCGGTATACAACACTAGGGAAAGGAAATACCGTTGGGAAACCGTCAAGCATTCTCGCTGCAAAGCAGGTAAATTCTTGAGGGATTCTCAAAGTATTTCGGGGGTTTGCTCAATCTAGTACCATAGGCCTTGGTAGCGTAACTTTCAAATATTTGATAATAGGCAACTTGGAGGAGTCTTGTCTGTGTTCGCTGCCATAGCAGGGACATCTTCGAGGGTTTTCCAAGGCGCGAAACGAAATAATTTCACGAGCGTTCGCTGCCATAGCAGGTTCGCCAGGGAGAGGTTTTCGGATTCTGCCGGCTAACTGTTCTTTGAGCGATTGATTTAGCACCAACGGCCGGGGTAAAATCCGCACAAAACCGAGGGATATTTATTAGTTACCGCTGTTCTATTCTAAGCCTTGGTAGCGTGACTTTAAAATATTTGATAATATGCAACTTGGAGGAGTCTCGTCTGTGTTCGCTGCCATAGCAGGGACATTCTCGAGGGTTTTCCAAGGCGTGAAACGAAATAATCTCACGAGCGTTCGCTGCCATAGCAGGTTCGTCAGGGAGAGGTTTTCGGATTCTGCCGACTAACTAATCTTTACACGATTGATTTTAGCACCAACGGCCGGGGAATATCTGCATAAAAACCGAGGGAAATTTATTATTTACCGCTGTTCTATCCTAAACCGTACACAAATGCCAAGAAACATTCCCGTAAAACACTGCTAGTGCCTTGATAACGCTTTCTCTGTGTAATTCTCACCGTACTGCTAGTAAATTTTCGCTGATTTTCACCGGCGATTGCCGAAAACTATTAAAGCTTTGCACGTTAGGCTTGTAAGCGTAAAACATTTATTCTGTAATAAAGTGCTTTGGTCTGGGTTGTAATTTAGTATAAATCACAAATACTGAAGGGTTTTCATTAATATTTAGTTAATTTTAAATATATAGTTACGTGGTTCGTTTTATTTCCTTTTCCCAAATTATTTCTAGGCCGAAATAAATTGTAAAATTTTATAAAGCACAGGTAGTTTCATTTTCCGATAGTGATAAACAATTAAAGCCTGTTTCTCACTTCGCACGGCATAGAGGTCAAGAACAACAGACCCCTGGAACTACTTAACCTCCATCTGTTGCTACCCTGGTAACTCTTGACGCTACCATTTCCGAGAGTTCGGTGGAGTAAACCATTCCAAAAATCTGGCGCTCGAGAAAATCTGGTAGATAGTAAAGCCGCGGGTGTCATAGTGACGTCCGTAAGTCTTCTGAGGAAAGGAAGTACGTCACAACCGCACTGATGACCAGAGAGAGACAGATCAGGAAAATAGTCGTATTGCTATGTCAGAATTGCGTTATTTAGTGAGTGACAATGAAGTGGATAGGCTTAGAATGCAACGAGTTCGTGCACATCAAACACAACAACAGCTAGCACGACATAATGAAATTGAGCGAATCCGCAGTGCTGTAATTCTTGAACGAGCTACATTCCACTATGATCCGGCAATTGATTATTGTACCGACAAATCGGTAACAATTGGGGAAATGAAAATAATTTGTAAATATTGTAAGGCGTTAAAATACACTGGTGAATCTACTGGATTATGTTGTGCTGTGCTGTACTTAAGTAAGCAACATGATTGTTCGAATTTGGTTTTTAATTACCAAATTCTCCCGTGATTCTATTTCAATTTCCCCTGTATAATAAAAGTCGAATATTATACTCAAAACACATAACTAAATATATCCTTATTTTCAACAGTTAATATTTCTTTACTTCACTAAAAAAGTCATTTAAATTTACTAACACCTAAGAAAAACAGATAAATATCGTTTTCTGAAATTCTACTGAACATATCAAAGTCCCCGACATCTTATCTCTTCATAAAAACTCTCTTCCAAACTCTGTTATCTGTATCTACGAAACCGTTGAAAACCCCACAAAAAACATCTTCATATCTGCAACATTCACTTGTTGTTCGAACGTTACATTTTAAAATACTTTTATCCCATTGGCTAGTTTCTAATAGTTTACTCATTCCTCGATCCTACGTCATCAACCATATAAATACGAAAATAGCCTCATTTTTACTTCACTTCCCAGATAGCTTTCACACTTCTCAGACACCCTCTTTCATCATATAACATGCTACAACTTCGTAAAACCAGCCGGCGTTTTTAACCCGGGAACCACCATGTGTCCGTAATCTTTATTCTTTTAATAAACTAACATAGTATGTGCACAATACTTTCAGTTATCGCGAAAAGTCAAGTGAATTCTTAATTGTCGAAGCAACAGTAAATAACTTATATTTCATGACAATATAAATCATAACGTGATAACAGTGTTTTAATTTCATTCTACGGTTCATCGTTACTTCAGTGACAAACGGCCGTAGTGGTCCTTCGCAAAGCCAAAAATACATTCCCTCTAATTAACCCGAAGTAAAAGGGGTTAAATTAGAACATGGTCCTGATTCGAGACCGGATAGAACCAGAAAATAGTGAAGCACAGTCCTAGCGAGAGCAGTGAAACAACCCTTGGAGTCCAGAGAATATAGACCCTCAGCGTTCCCGAGAACTCTTCGAGAATTTCAGTAAGCAGAAAACAGACATTAGATAAGGTATTTATCGATAATAAAAGATTTTGTATATTTGCTTATCAACCAACGTAAAATTTTGTAAACATAGAATATAGTGTGATACGAAATTCAGTGATCTAACAATGCAAAAACATTTATCACATTTTACAATTTAAAATTACAGTCATGTATATTAATATTATAAGATAATATAGTTAAAACTGATGAATATTTTCATATATTTGCGTATCAAACGATGGAAAAATCTCATAAATTTAACATACAGTGGTAGACGAAAGTCTGCACTCAAACACTTTAAAATAATTAACATTGCTATGGATTTATAATAAAAGTCTTTGATATATTTTGTATGCAACATAAACTTTAAATAATTTCACCTTAATATTAACTTGGATTTATAATAACATTCTTTGACATTGTTTGTGTAAAATAAAATATTATACAGTGTGGTTTAAATAATTTCACCTTAATAGTAATTTGGATTTATAATAAAAGTCTTTGATATTTTTCATGTAACATAAACATTTATATTTATATTATACAGTGTGACTTAAATAATTACACCTGAATATTGATTAATTACAATAACATCGTTGAAATTTCTTATATAACATACATTCATTATACAGTGTGTCTAAAATAATTACATATTAAGATTGTTATGGAACCATAATAACACTAGTCGGTATTGTGGTGTGAGAAAACCAGGTACAATTACAGTGTCATTTTAACTTGCAACGAGCCGTAGAAAACTGAACAGGCACGGCTGGTAGCAAAAATATAAAACAAATATATTACTCTGATACAAAATAAGCATTGTTCAAACATAGCCATTAATTTACATTTCATGTTAAATATAATAATACACGGCAGATTGTTACTGCCCATTTTAACCGTTTGACAGCCTGTAATAACATTTCAAAATGTACTGCCCAACAATTAAGAACATTCACGTCCGAAGCTAGATCTATCGTAAAGTCATTGTTAAATTTAAATATCAATAAGGAAGAGTATTTGATGCACTAATCGTTCACATATTAAAAACAAAGTTAGATTATAATACAAAAAAACTCTCTTGAAGAAAAAGAGACTGATCAAAATTTAATTGCTAGTGATACTTTTTTTGATTTCTTGAAAAAAAAATGTACAGTCTTGGAAAACTTGTTAACCCAAGATCCTAAACCCTAACCACTCACCACCAATGCAACAATCTCCAGAATATTATCGTCAAGAAACGTACTGTTCTGGACAAGACTCATTCACAATACCTTACGGATAACCTCTCTCATACTCATTATACTCATTCTTTGGTGTGACCACACCAGTTTCAAATCACAACTTACCCTCAAAAACATTCTTAATTCACAAAACACTCTTAGCTCATAAATAAATAAATTTCAAACCAACACTTACACTCGAATAAACGATTCACTTTCATACTAAACGCCCTTACAGTGCAGAATAGCACTCACTCATCATTGCTTAAACTCTTTCTCGTCAAGAAAACAATCCTTTAGTCCTCTGGAAGAGGACAGTGATACTTATATACTTGAAACTATGTGAAAAACTTAAACTTATACTTGAACATTGAGAAACAAATACTTTAACACTTAAAAACCTGGACGATTAACAAAAAAAAACTTAGACACTTTGACATGAACATTACTCTTATGTGAATACCTGGATAAAGGTATTGAAATGAAGATGAAGATACTTGGTTGAAAAAGGAGATACTTGGTTGAAAAGATGAAGATACTTGGTTGAAAAGATGAAGATACTTGGTTGAAAAGATGAAGAAACTTGGTTGAAAAGATAAAGAAACTTGGTTGAAATGAAGAAGAATATACTTGGTTGAAAAGATGAAGATACTTGGTTGAAAAGATGAAGATACTTGGTTGAAAAGATGAAGAAACTTGGTTGAAAAGATGAAGAAACTTGGTTGAAAAGATGAAGAAACTTGGTTGAAAATGAAGATACTTGGTTGAAAAGATGAATATACTTGGTTAAAGATGAAGATACTTGGTTGAAAAGATGAAGAAACTTGGTTGAAAATGAAGATACTTGGTTGAAAAGATGAATATACTTGGTTAAAGATGAAGATACTTGGTTGAAAAAGAAGATACTTGGTTGAAAAGATGAAGAAACTTGGTTGAAAAGATGCAGATACTTGGTTGAAGAAGATGCATGGTTGAAGAAGATGATACTTGGATAATATAAACACTTGGGTGACGTTTAGAAGAAAACGGCACCCCCCTTACTCATATGTTACTTAAACAATCACATTGACGATACTTTGAAGTTAAAAAGACTTGACAAAAACATTATATACATATCTTACCCTCCTTTTCTTGGCGAGAACAGAAATAACTCCTTTACATTAATTAAAACATTTTAAAAACTCATTCTTACCCGCAAAAGAGTCGGGTCCCCTTAACACAAACATTAATCATAAAAACATATACAAAAACAATCTCAAAAGAGTTAGAAAACACTCTCTCATCATACTTAAACACTCGTGGTCACTACCTTACATTTACTTTTATGCTAACTCACACTTACATTATTACTTGCACTAGCATACAATTGCACCTTAATGATACTCATACTCATATTGGCACTCAAAGCTCACATTCATAATACTTTTACACTTATTCGTACATACTCGTATTTACATTTGCATCCACATTCATTCATACTTACTCTTACTCACTTGTTGTTGCACGCATTCGTACTTGCTCTAGTCTCATGAGCATTTCTCTTACATTTCTCTCATTATCTCATTAAACACTGGGAAGTCCGAGGTTCCTAGACCGTTACTCGTAAAACAAACTGGTACCACACTTGTCGAAATAGAATCGACTTAAACATTCTCTTACATTTCTCTCATTATCTCATTAAACACTGGGATGTCCGAGGTTCCTGGACCGTTACTCGTAAAACAAACTGGTACCACACTTGTCGAAATAGAATCGACTTAAACATTCTCTTTCGTTTCTCTCATTATCTCATTAAACACTGGGAAGTCCGAGGTTCCTGGACCGTTACTCGTAAAACAAACTGGTACCACACTTGTCGAAATAGAATCGACTTAAACATTCTCTTTCGTTTCTCTCATTATCTCATTAAACACTGGGAAGTCCGAGGTTCCTGGACCGTTACTCGTAAAACTAACTGGTACCACACTTGTCGAACTAGAATTGACGTAAACATTCTCGTTCTTTACTTCATTTACTTAGTCTTTCATGTGAATACCTGGACAAAGGTATTATTCTTTTCTGTGAATACCTGGACAAAGGTATTATTCTTTTATGTGAATACCTGGACAAAGGTATTATTCTTTTCTGTGAATACCTGGACAAAGGTATTATTCTTTTATGTGAATACCTGGACAAAGGTATTATTCTTTCATGTGAATACCTGGACAAAGGTATTATTCTTTTATGTGAATACCTGGACAAAGGTATTATTCTTTCATGTGAATACCTGGACAAAGGTATTATTCTTTTCTGTGAATATCTGGACAAAGGTATTATTCTTTATGTGAATACCTGGACAAAGGTATTATTCTTTTCTGTGAATACCTGGACAAAGGTATTATTCTTTTATGTGAATACCTGGACAAAGGTATTATTACACTCTTATCGTTTACAACTCTAGTACATTTCTAGAGCATATTGTTACATTCTTATCGTTTACAACTCTAGTCCATTTCTAGAGTATATTGCTTACATTCTTATCGTTTACAACTCTAGTCCATCTCTAGAGTATATTGCTTACACTCTTATCGTTTACAACTCTAGTCCATTTCTAGAGTATATTGCTTACCTTCTTATCGTTTACAACTCTAGTCCATTTCTGGAGTATATTGCTTACATTCTTATCGTCTACAACTCTAGTCCATTTCTAGAGTATATTGCTTACATTCTTATCGTTTACAACTCTAGTCCATTTCTAGAGTATATTGCTTATCTTCTTATCGTTTACAACTCTAGTCCATTTCTAGAGTATATTGCTTACATTCTTATCGTTTACAACTCTAGTCCATTTCTAGAGTATATTGCTTACACTCTTATCGTTTACAACTCTAGTCCATTTCTAGAGTATATTGCATACATTCGTTACATTCATGATGTTAGAGTCCTTACAACACTCTATCCCCAAATCTTATTCATTCGTTACACTCATGATGTTAGAGTCCTCACAACACTCTAACCTCAAATCTTATTCATTCATTATATACATGACGTTAGAGTCCTTACAACACTCTAACCTCAACTCTTATTCATTCGTTACATTCATGACGCTAGAGTCCTTACAACACTCTAACCTCAAATCTTATTCATTCATTACATTCGTGACGTCAGAGTCCTTACAACACTCTGACACACATTAGATAACTTTACAACCCCTACACATATTTACATAGTTACTCTCAAAATTATTCACTTTCATTCACAACCCTGCATCAACACTGTACACACACTCACGCTCCATACCCTTTCACTAACATCAGCATTCGATGTCTGAGAGCAGCCATCTCTCACCTCTCTTCCATTCTTCCCGCGCCCCCAATATGTTCGAATTTGGTTTTTAATTACCAAATTCTCCCGTGATTCTATTTCAATTTCCCCTGTATAATAAAAGTCGAATATTATACTCAAAACACATAACTAAATATATCCTTATTTTCAACAGTTAATATTTCTTTACTTCACTAAAAAAGTCATTTAAATTTACTAACACCTAAGAAAAACAGATAAATATCGTTTTCTGAAATTCTACTGAACATATCAAAGTCCCCGACATCTTATCTCTTCATAAAAACTCTCTTCCAAACTCTGTTATCTGTATCTACGAAACCGTTGAAAACCCCACAAAAAACATCTTCATATCTGCAACATTCACTTGTTGTTCGAACGTTACATTTTAAAATACTTTTATCCCATTGGCTAGTTTCTAATAGTTTACTCATTCCTCGATCCTACGTCATCAACCATATAAATACGAAAATAGCCTCATTTTTACTTCACTTCCCAGATAGCTTTCACACTTCTCAGACACCCTCTTTCATCATATAACATGCTACAACTTCGTAAAACCAGCCGGCGTTTTTAACCCGGGAACCACCATGTGTCCGTAATCTTTATTCTTTTAATAAACTAACATAGTATGTGCACAATACTTTCAGTTATCGCGAAAAGTCAAGTGAATTCTTAATTGTCGAAGCAACAGTAAATAACTTATATTTCATGACAATATAAATCATAACGTGATAACAGTGTTTTAATTTCATTCTACGGTTCATCGTTACTTCAGTGACAAACGGCCGTAGTGGTCCTTCGCAAAGCCAAAAATACATTCCCTCTAATTAACCCGAAGTAAAAGGGGTTAAATTAGAACAATGATGTGTCGAAAATAATAATAAAACTTCATGCTTCATTAAAAAAATTCTTTTTTATTCAATACGTTTTGTTTGTTTTGAAATTAATTTATACAAAAGTTTAGGTCTTTTATTTATCGATTGAGGCAGTACGAAGTCTGCCGGGTCAGCTAGTTGAACTATAAAAATCTAGTGTTTTTAAATGAAACTCAAGGTCTCTAGTTAATTCCACAATATAATACAAGTTATTGAAAATTCTAAAAAATTGACAATTGTTTCGATAAATCAATATCATCGTCAGAATGACAGAAGTTACATTTCATTTTATGCCTACCTGATGTTTAGTAGTTATATTTGGCTAGACCAAGAAGTAACCTAACTTGTGATTGGCTTAATATATGTTTATAGTAAAAAGAAGAAGATGTGATATTACAAATATTGAAGCTTAGATATTATTAGCCCTATGGTGATATCCTGGGTATCATTTTTCCAATTAAGATCAGTATAACTGTGCAATGATATAGAAAACCAGGAAAACTATATCTGCACAGTTATACTGATCTTAATTGGAAAAATGATACCCAGGATATCACCATAGGGCTAATAATATCTAAGCTTCAATATTTGTAATATCACATCTTCTTCTTTTTTCTATAAACATATATTAAGCCAATCACAAGTTAGGTTACTTCTTGGTCTAGCCAAATATAACTACTAAACATCAGGTAGGCATAAAATGAAATGTAACTTCTGTCATTCTGACGATGATATTGATTTATCGAAACAATTGTCAATTTTTTAGAATTTTCAATAACTTGTATTATATTGTGGAATTAACTAGAGACCTTGAGTTTCATTTAAAAACACTAATATGAGCATATTCCACGAAGTAAGGGTCGAGACAGTCAATTTCATTATAAAAATCTAGTTAGGTGAAAATGAAACTAAAATCTTATTTATTTAAAAAAACGATTGTACATTTTAGAAATAAACTAATTCATGGTATTGAAAAATAACCCAGTCAGAACAAAAGTTGAGTTGCCAACAAACACGTCAAACAAAAACAATTAAATAACGGACTAAATACTAACAGCGCATGTCAGTCCTCACAGTTCATTCTTTCGGTCGAGTATCGAAATCACCGTTCCGTGACGGCTCTAGAACGATCACAAGTTGGTTGGAACGAAAATAGAACTGTAATATTACGGTCACGATTAGCTTGGAACGGCATTTACTGTATGCACTTGCGCAGTCCCGTTCTAGAATGGATCTTCGCGAGGTTGGAACGAACCTCATATCAATAACTTGGGAGATGATAGAGAGATTAAAAATAATGATGGTATTTCATACAAAAAAATTTTACGCTATTCGTTGACTAACTATAGGGCTTTCAAGTTAGTAATTAACAATGGTTTTTTATTTCTAATAATTATCAAATGGCTGATTGGAAATTAGTAAAATTTCAATCGTTTATAAACACCATGATTGCACACATTTTGGCGTGATACACTATAGGTTCGTTCCAACCTCGCGAAGAACCATTCTAGAACGGGACTGCGCAAGTGCATACAGTAAATGCCGTTCCAAGCTAATCGTGACCGTAATATTACAGTTCTATTTTCGTTCCAACCAACTTGTGATCGTTCTAGAGCCGTCACGGAACGGTGATTTCGATACTCGAACGAAAGAAAGAACTGTGAGGACTGACAAGCGCTGTTAGTATTTAGTCAGTTATTTTATTGTTTTTGTTTGACGTGTTTGTTGGCAACTCAACTTTTGTTCTGACTGGGTGATTTTTCAATACCATGAATTAGTTTATTTCTAAAATGTACAATAATTGTTTTTTAATAAATAAGATTTTAGTTTCATTTTCAACTAACTAGATTTTTATAGTTTAATTTGACAAATTAAACAGAAAATAATGCATAATACCCCTAACAAAGTCTATTAAATACAAGAATATATATTATAAAGTGAGGTCACAGTATTACACAAACACAAGGATCGCTGAACGATAATAAAGCAGGCCTAAAACCATTCCAACTTACATCAGTTCTGGGACGGTACAAAGTTTGCGCCTGCGCATAAAATGATTCCTAACAATTCCAGAATGGTTCTTAAAGGGTGATTTATCGTAGGTTGGAACAAACCTTATACTTGTGAACGCAGGTACAGACTAAGTTCAATGGTGGATGCGGCAATTATTTGATAAATATAACTTTTTTCAGTTATACATGCAACTATTGACGTTTTTGAACATTTTAGAGATACCAAGTCCTCTAGTGACATCTCGATAAAATTAAGGGTTTTAGAAATACGGGCAATTTTATGTCGCACTGCGAACCTATTGGTACATTTACATTTTTTTCATTTTTTTTAATGTACGATTACAGGAAGCATCCTACATTATTAGTAAATTATTAATAAATCAGTGCAGTGCATTTATAAAAATAAACTTTTATATTGTTGATACTACTTTTATTATTTTCTAACGAGGATGTATCAACAACTTTACTAAAAACGAACACAATTAATGTATCAAAAGTAAAAATACGAGAATAGCAACAACAACAAAAAAGATATTTGATATAATGAAATGTTACATTTTCAAATTATTAGTTACTATATATCAGTATATTAGAATCATTTACAGCAAATCAGCATAAAACAACACGCTTTTAGTATGAATCGTTTTTGTACTATTTTAATAAAAAATGCATTATTCTAAATAGGCCAGTGGCGTACTTATATGGCGTATATCCCCCCATGGACTCAGCTAAACTTATCCACCGACTCTATTGGGATGAGTGCAAAACATATTTTTTCCATTTCTATTTTTTATTAATGCTTTTAGAAAGGCGCGAATTTGCATTTTATTCCCTGTCTAGAAAAACTCCGGAATCTCTTAATTATGTTTTAATTTCTTCAACGATTCCGCGTCATGGGTCGTTGTGTGGGACTAGCCTAACCGCGTGCCCTGGCGCATCTTCATATCCAACGTAGCGTATTGCAGTTCGGTTTGAACGAAACACATTTTATAAAGCACGTTCATGGCCGCAAGCACAGATAACCCACAGATAGATTTGACACTGATTGTGGCGCCATCTAAAGAGCCTGTCGACTAAACAATTGAGTGATGTTGAAAAGTTTTCTGTGATTTTAGGTTTTGGCGGTATATTCAAATTTACTGTATTTTAATGATTTTATTCCAAAATAACCAATTATAGTCCATCATTTGACATTTCATTTAATTTAACTCAATAATGATTAGAAGTTGAGTTAAATTAAATGAAATATCAAATGATGGACCATAAATGGTTAATTAAATTGGAAAAAATAAAACAGTAATCATATAAACATTTTATTTAGTATGGTATAAAAATACACAACAAATAATTTCTTTTACAAAGTACTTTTCTTAACAAACAGAATGACAATAAATAAAATATAATGTAAAAACAATGCAATAATTAAAAAATAATTTGAGTAACATACATTCTAGATTGGAGTATCATTAGATTTTTAGATGATGTTAAATCAAGATAAAAATAGAAAATTATTTATGATAAGTTTATATTAATTTATTTATTTATTATTACACTTGTATAAACACACAGAGCTGGAAAAACTGCTGGAGTAAAACTGCTACTTACTTAATCAAAAAAATTGTTAGCAATGAGTAGTTAATTACTATTTTTGGCAACTTTCTGTGAAAGAAAACATTTGAGTATAATTATTGTGAATGTTAGCACAAAAGTAATTAAAATATTTTCAAAGGAAAAGTTAAATACTGCCCAGCTCTGTAAATACAAGTAATTACATATAAGAGTGCTAAACAGCACTTGTGATTGTACAACATTTAAAATAATATATCTAACATTTCATTTCCACTTAAAACACATCTTTATTTCTTTACTGGAAGTATTAAATATGTTTATATCACAAGCTTAAACCTAGTATAATGCATATTTGTATATTTCTACATTTAAAAGCATTCCGTTTGTAACGCGAAAAATTCGCCGAGCTGTCTTAAATTTAACGATTGGCAAGCTTGTTAACGGAGAGAATCCAAAGCACTGTATGCGCGAAGTGGTCAGTCGGCCATTTGCCGTCAAGGTGTAAACACACACTTCAAAACGTAAACATTTTGCATGTGCTCTGGGAGCCATAAAGTATTTTGTTAAAAACCCAACAATTCCTACGTAGGCAAAGAAAATACGGCTGAAACCAACAGCTGGCAGCTCTGACTCGTTAGGCTTCTGGTCCAGAAACGACCGATGACTGAGGATACCAGTAGAAATTAGTGGAATTGCGTAATTCGTGGTAAATTTCCGTAGACGGCGTTGGTTAGAAGGATTCATTATCAAGGGTTTTTTATGTGCGACTTCAGTTCCTGTTCTGGGTCCGGAAAAAGGATAAGTGAACAGTTTTCCTTTTTTATTCTTCATTCTCATTTGTAAATTCACCTTTATGCACAACATTTCACAGTTTTTATGTAAAGTTTTATTTCTCTTTTTTGCGGCAATTACTATAATTTCGCTTTACACTTTGTACTTTGTATTTAAAATTTGTAATATTTGCTTATAGTTTAAAATATTGGGCGGTTGGCTCTGAACGCTAGGATACTACGGTACGTACCTGGGTACTGCGTTATTTAGTGGATTTTTCAAACTCTGACGATTTTATGAATATAATTTTGCGCCGTACATAATTTCGAATTATATTACTTTTCCGCCCAACCTTTCAATATGCGAGAAAAGTATTGGTTTACCCCAAAAAAAGTTGGAATTTTGAATTTTTTTTTTAATTTTTACGTTTTCCATCAACAACAACCCGAAAAAACGGTTTTTAGAAAAAAAATCCTGTGTGTATGTCGTCGTCGTCGTCGTTGTCGTCGGCCACTTTTCCTTATATGTCTTGTTAGCACGATACAGCCTCCGGAGTGCAATAAGTCAGCAATTTTATGATTGAATATTGTTAAGGACATGTCACAGATGATCCCTATTGATTTTCAATTCACCAGAGCCAGTACCACGGGTGCTATGGTACTTGAAGTACAACATTTTGTATTTTTTTGAGAAATTGCAGTTTGTTAACACGATACAGCCTCCGGAGTTCAACAAGTGACTAATTTTATGATTGAATATTATTCAGGGCATCTCACTGATGAACCCTACTGATTTTCAGCTCACCGGAGCCAATACAACAAGTGCTATAGTACTTTAAGTACGATATTTTTGTCATTTTTGGAGAAGTTTCAGTTTGTTAACACGATACAGCCTCCGGAGTATATACAAGTGACCAATTTTATGATTGGAAGATTTGAGAAAGTGACTAAAAAGAAATTAAAAGGTGTGGAATTGAGGTTTTGGAGTGGGCTTTTCGCTAGAAAGTGTTCCGGAGGAAAAGCATTCTCGGTTTGGTTTTTTTTGGTTTTTGTGGGTTTTTTGATTTTTTTTGCGGAATAATAATCATCATCAAGCAAATGGGGTGTAGTGGGTTACAGCTGCGGCTGCATTTGTTCCCTACGTCGATTGATTGATTGGTTCGTCGGTCCATTTGGCTAGTGAATAAATTCATCCTGTTGAATAAATTCACCATGTTACAGGGAAACCGCAGAAAACCTGTAACGCCGACGGGTGGGTGGGGGCGGTTGGAATGGGTTTGTCAGAAGTGTTGACTAATTGAAATTTGTGAGAGTATTTAAAGATAGGGAATTGTGTGGATATCTAGATAGAAAATATGTGTGAGAAAGCTATAGAAGATTATATGTTTGAAAATTGCAATGTCTGATTATCGAATTGAAATTTGGGATTGGTCTAGGTGTAGTCGATGTATATATCTGGGAGATCGTCGTAGGCCGTGGCTAGTGCCGTACTGGAGGAAATGGGAGCTTCCTCTTGGGTTTTCTGCCAAGAGGCCGTCTGTTAGCGATCAACGGTGTGAGGAGGAAGTTTTTCGAGATTTTGTTGCCCTATTCGATAGTACGACTAACGTATCAGGCTTGTAGGTTCTTCAGACACGACGGAATGGGCTCGCTGTCGATATTGACATAGACGGTGTTACTGGGTGAGTATGGTGCCTTGTATTCGCGGTATCTAAGGATTGATTGCTCACAAGATCGAAGCTTTTTTACTAGATGGTCAGGAAGGGTGCAATAGACGTTTGCTCTATAGTCGATAATGGGACGGATATATGTCTTATACGTATGGAGTAAGGTGGTTGGATGAGTTCGTCCGAAGCTTCCGCTGAGCGACAGCGTGTCTGTTAAGTCGGCCATCAAGTTGAGAGTGTGAGTAAATCTCACTCCAAAAACAACGGCTTCTCTACGGATTTAGAGTTGTTCTCCCCAGAGCACGAGGCGAAAGTTCGTAGGTAGAAGTCGCTCGCTCAGAGTGGAAGGGTGTTTAAACACGATGGCTTGGGTTTTTTGGGTGTTGAGAGTCATCCGCCATCTTTTGCACTAACTTGAAAATTAAGCCAGTAAATTTTGGGATCGAATATTGAGAGAGCGAATGTCAGTGGCGGAAATTATTAGCGTGGTGTCGTCCGCATGTAGTTGAATATTGTCCTGGGGATGTCGTGGTATTGGTGTATCATACGTATAAATTTTGTATAATAGTGGAATGAGTATCGAGCCTTGCGACACGCCATTCTGGGGTGTAAATGAATCGAATCAGTGGCGGATCCAAGTTACTGTTTAGGGGGGGGGGGTAATGGATATAAAATTTAACAAAAGTAAAATTTGAGTATATTTCCAATAGACATAGAAAATAATGAAAACAAATAATATAGTTGGTATGCCACAAAAATGAGATCGAAATATATTTCCAGTCAACAATATCTGCTCAACATGAAAATAACTGAAAAAATTAATATTTTTTCGGTCATCATATTAATAATAAATGAAACAAATAACATTCTGTACATATCAAAATAAAATAAAAACACATTTCTAATGGTATATATATATACAGAGTGTAATCCAACCCCTTGCACTCCCGTATATGATGGATGTAGGATACCATTTTTAAACGAATTACCGTGCTGAAAAATTCAAAGAAAAAAATCTGGAAAAATTGAATTTGGTTTTTAAAGTTCGCCGAAATGTTGAGAACCGCCGTTCTCCTAACCACAGCTCACTAGAATAGAGCTGTAAGAAGCCAATGACGGGATGACGGCTCTGAGACAACTGAAGTTCGGCGTTCGGCGGACAGCGATTCCTAGCATTTCGGCGAATTTTAAAATTCAAATTTTATATTTTTCCAGATTTCTTTTCGAATTTTCGGACTACTGTAATTTGCTTCAAAATGGTAATCTACACCCGTCATTTACAGGAATGTAAGAAGCTAGATTACACCCTGCATATAATGAAAATAACATATCACAAAAATAAGTTATAACTGTACTCATAACATAATAAAAATGGTGAAAACAAGAAAATAAAATTCTACATATCACAAACATTAAAAAAAGCAGTCTTCATTTCTGTAATGATCAAAACAGACAGAATACATATAAGGTTGATTAAAATGTTTGGTAGTCCCACATCTCACGACCAGCAATATAATGAAAATCAATTTTATATAACAAATTCCAGTTTTCTTTCCTTCAACTTTCCGAATTTATCAATTACGTTTTCGACATTGACATTGATATCTCTGTGAATATGTAATAAAGCAAGTCCAGATAACCTCTCTTGAGACATGGTAGACCTCAACCATGACTTCAGTCTTTTCAAGCTAGAAAAACTTCGTTCTGCTGATGCGACCGTTACTGGAATTGTACAAAGTATCTGTAGAAGCATATTGATAGTGGGATAAATTTCTTTACTACACTCTTTAAGAGCCGAGAGAGCACAATCGGGAATTTTTGTTAATTTTTGTTTCCAATATTCTGACCAAAATAATAATTCTGATTTGAGATTCATCGACAGAATATCGATATCATTCATAGGATTCACTTTCATCATATAATCTAAGATACTATTCACAGAGTCATTTAGCAGATGCAGATCACTCTGAGTCTTTTCTAAAATGATGTTTGGTACTAGCACATTCAATTCAAAAACGTTCAATATTTCATCTGTGAATCTGTCATTTAGATCTTCGATAATGCTATCTAACAATGGAATGAAAATGTTCACTCTATAATATGCCTCTGCGCTTTCTGCTTTGGCATTTGGACGATTTGTTTGTCTGGCAGTAATACGCGGTAATGTCATTTCGGTTCCCAAAGTGAGCATCATTTTGGTAGTGTCGTCGAAAATTTTACGAAAAACCGAATCGGCATTTTTTCTTTTATCGTTCAATTTTTTTTTTGTATTATTTATTATATTTTTTGCCAGTTGTTTATCTAGCGATTTGGTTTGCAGTACTCGGCTGAGGGTGATTGTAGCTGATAAAATTTCAGAAAGCGCATCAAGTGTAACAAGAAACAAAGGGGTAGTTATTGAATTTTTCAAAAGCGTAGCTTTGGTAGATGAATCTCTCTCTTTCCATTGTGAGATCAAATCTAAAGTTTCTACGATTTTTATCAAATTCAATTGGAACCTCATAACCGCTTCATGTCTCTCTAACCATCTTGTTTCGCATAAACTTATGAGAGATAAGTTGTTAATAGATTTGAGAACATTATTTCTTTTTGACGAAGCATTAAAAAAGGCTATTATTTCTTTTATTGTACCAATTGCATTTCGCACAGCCTGCACTGTAGAACATTTAGAAATTGACAAATTCAGTGCATGACTGTAGCAGGGGCTTCTAATTGCTCCCTTAAGAGTACCCTTTAATTCGGTAACTGCACCCTTCACCTCGCCTGTCATCACACTACACCCATCAGTACCTATGGCAACACAATTCTGCAAATCAAGACCATATTTATTCAGTGTACTTAGAACTGTTTTTGCTAATACATCGCCAGACAACACTGGTTCTTGTGTAAAATCATCATAATTTTCTTTATGACAATCTATAAATTCAATAAAATCCTCTCGCATATGGCAATTCTCTAAATCAACATACCTAATTATGAAGGACATTTGAGAACAGTGACTAATATCAGTTGTTTCATCAAATTTTATTGAGAAAAACTTACTTTTCCTGATTTTTGCCCATATCACTTCCCTTATTTCATCACCACAAAACCTAATGATCTCATTTTGTGTGGTTTTACTGATATATGTTGCAGTAGCTGAAGAATTTTCTAAATGATTCTGTAAAATTTTATCTCCAGCTTCTACACGAAATCGCAGTAACTCACGAAAGTTGCCTTCATTGATGACAGAAGATGAAGTTAGCTCTCCGTCGTCACGATGCCCGCGTAATGGAATATTTTGACGCCCTAAAAATATGATAGATTCAATAATTGGTTTGAGTCTCTGTCGGTTCTCTTGGACGCGCTTCAGTCTATCGTTATTTATAATATTTCTAATGTCTTTTTGTGGAGATTCGTAAGTCCTTAGGAAAGATTCGGCAAGAGACACACTATTTTTGTGATAATAATTATTTTCATGTCTGATTAAATCGCCGTCTTTCCCAAGTAATTTCGAAAAAGTTATCAGGGGACTGAAAACTAATTTTTGTAATTTGGTTTGTTGATGGGAACCACCAAACTTTGCAAATACAAAACAAAATTTACAATATATACCTTTCGAACTTTCAGAATACATCAACCAGTTGAATTGTTTAAAATGTTTGGAGGATAAATAACACCTCACCTCTTTTCCACATTTTTTGTGAAGAGAGAATGGTAGTTTACGGTCAGATGGTATCAATTCACATTTAAGTATATTGTATCTGTCAAAATCACTCATGTTTTTGAACGTGTAGGTCCCAATATCTATACAGACACTCACATCGTCAGTTGATGTTGATGGTTTGAATTCTAACTCTGCAATCTCAATATCCGGCTGATTTTCAATGGATTCCTCCAATTTCTCATTTTCGCCAAGTTTATTTTCATTCTCAACTGGACTCGTATACCTCAAACTAGTATTTATGTCCAATTCAGCTTTGCTACTGCTAGGTGTTATCGATACAACTGATTCTTCAAATTGCTGTTCAACAGTTTTGGTTTTCTTGATGAAAAATGAATCCAAAGTGGCATTAACTCTTTTTTTACTCATTTTTGTCTGAAAAATCAATGAATAACATATTATAAATCATAATTTGTGAACTTACTGATTCACCCACGATGAGAACAATAACAATATACTTACAAATTGATTTATTTAGTCATCACACCACACCAAGCAGAAAGAACGATAAACCCTTCAAAAACAAAATAGGTACGATAGAAATAATACGTCCCGCCACCGCTTACCCGGCTTACTACGCCAATTACAGACGAAATGCAACAGAAGTAAATCGCCGTCGATCGTCGATCTATCTGACAATTTGATGCCTTTGACGGGTCGGCTCGACAATATTCGAGTTCAAGTGCAGGGAAGGGATAAGATGTAGATGTACAGTGCATTTTGTGGAAGGGGGTGCTAGCGTTCGAACACGGTGGAGTGCTGGCTCTCAACCTTAGGGAATTTTGAAAATGTCATAGCATTTTTTTTTTACTTCAATGCTGATTCGGCACTGAAACTGTGAATATTTCGACGAGGCTTGGGGGGGGGTAATTACCCCCTTTACCCCCCCCTGGATCCGCCACTGAATCGAATAGGTTGCAACCAACTTTGACGCTGATCGATCGGTCCGTGAGGTAGGAATATAATAATTTTACGATTTGGTTTGGCAATTGGATGCTCAGTAGCTTTCTCACTAGTCCGACATGCCAGACTTGATCGAAAGCTTTTTGAACGTCCATAAAAATGGCGGCTGGACAGCGTTGTTGGTTTAAAGCTCGGGTGACGATGGTTTGAAAGTTGGTGGTGGCGTTCTGACAAGAGTGGCCTGGCCTGAATCCGAATTGAAATGCCTGAATTATATCATTTTCGGTACAGAAGTCCCAGATTCTCTCTTTTAACAAACGTTCAAAGATTTTACCTAGGGTTAGTGATGGGAACCATCGAATAAATTGAACCATCGAATAATTACTAAATGAATAAATCTAACCATCGAATGAATTAATTCGAATAAATTAGTAATAAATACATTTGTTCGCACATTAACAAGCAGTGTCTCCCTCTGTTAGAAAATTATTTAGTAATGTATTGAATATTGATTATTTTAACGTTACGGTAGTCTCGCGTATTTAGGCAACCAAGATATCAAATAATTGTTTTGGTGTTAAATTGACGAGTAAAATGCGTTTTACAAATGTGAATCCGTGGGATTCCCCTGTTTTTGTTTATAACATTGTAACTTACGTAGCGTCATTTCGTTTTCGTGTTTGATTGTGAGTTGTGAGTTATATGATTGTGTAAAAGTTAGTATATTAATACTGAATATGCTTAGAACTGTAACTAAAACGTCAGAAGTGTGGAAATACTTCACAAAACGGCCCGAGAGAGATGTATTTTGTGAATTGTGCAAAAAAAACTTTAAATTCTCTGGCAACACATCTAACTTACGTGAACATCTAAAAAGGAAACACCCACATACAGGGGACACGGGTAATTTAGATAAAGATCGTCCAGGTCATCGTAATGAAGCATCTTCATCTACTTCAGAAGATGTTAATCAGCCATCTACATCTTCATCGTGTTTATCTACTCCTACTTCCTCTGTAGATGAAAATCCAAGCAGGAATATATTACAAACCCTCAAACGATAAAGACCATATCAGATGGAGCTACTGATAACAAATAAAAAACAGGCATTGTCTGATAGTGAACGCGATATAATCGATAGAAGTTTAATTACAATGATCGCTATTGATTACCAGCCTATTTCTATTGTAGATAATGTTGGATTTGTGAACTATTCGAGGCAATTACAACCACTGTATACGCTTCCTAATAGAAAACTAATCTCATTAAAAATGATACCTGCTGCATACAACAGTATTAAACAGCAATTACGTAATATGTTAGAAGATGTTTAGCATGTATCTGTAACAACGGATATATGGACTTCCAATAGTAATAAGGCTTTCCTGACCTTAACGTGCCATTTCATACATAATGATAAGTTATGGAGTAACGTTTTATCAACGAAATAATTTCCAGGGCGTCATACCGGCGAAAATATTGCCAACGTTTTACAGTCAATATTTCAGGAATGGAACATTGACAAAAAAGTTGTAGGGATAGTTAGTGATAACGGTGCTAACATCAAAAATGCGATAAAAGAACATTTAAAACTACGGCATCACCCCTGTGTCGCGCGTACCTTAAACTTGTGTGTAGAAGAAGCACTTTTTAAGGACGAGAAGATTAAAAAATTAGTTACAAAGTGTAGGGCTATAGTGACACATTTTAAACATAGTGTAGTGGCATCAGAACAATTAAAAACTATGCAAAAGCAATTAGGGGTTCCTGAACTTAAAGTGAAACAGGATGTCTCTACGAGATGGAACTCAACCTTAATAATGATGGAACGATTATTAAAGATAAAACAAGCCTTATCAGATATTATTTTGACACTACCAAAAGCTCCTCCTTTCCTAACTGTCTCAGAATGGGAAATAATTAGTGAGTTGGTGTCAATATTAAAGCCAGAAGAGGGGTTATGACGTCTGAGCCATCAGGTGATAAATATGTAACAATGTCAACAATCGTTCCCCTTGTTAAAGGCATCCAACATGCTGTAAAAGCAAGAAAACCAATAACTCCGTCTGGACAATTTATCCAAAACTGTCTCTCGGAAGTCATTAGCAAACGACTGGGAATGTTGGAATCAAATATACTGTGCGCTAAGTGTGCTTTTCTTGATCCCAGATTCAAAAAATCAGGTTTTGGAATAATTTCAAATAGTGAAGATGCCCAAAAACTGGTTACAAACGAGTAAAGGGATGGTCTTACCTTGAAAAAGAATGTAGACAAGGAAAAAGTAGTACCTACAAGTTCTACCAACGAGGACAATGGAAATAAGAAAGAAGAAAATGAAAACGAGATAAGTATCTGGTCTCAATTTGACCAAAAAATAAAGCAAATGCAAGTTCAAACGACGCCACTTTCTGCAGCTCACGTTTTAATCAAAAAGTATGTTGATATGCCCATTGTAAACCGACTGGAAAGTCCACTTGACTTCTGGAAATGTCATAAAAGTGCTTTAGGTGGATTATACGATTTACATTTAAAGTATTCTTCCGTGCCAGCTACGTCCGTCCCATCAGAAAGAATTTTTTCTAAAGCTGGTCAGATAATTAATGACCGTAGAAATAAACTATGTAGTAAAACTTTGGACAGCATAATTTTTTTAAACAGCAATATTCGATGTTTTGAATTTTAAAAATTACAGTTGTAAAATTTACTTAGTTGGTTTCTTTATTTAGCTACTTACCACTTACCCAATATAAACTGAATTTATTTTAAAATAAAGATATTTCAAAAATTATTAATTTGCAACGCATTAGTAATTAATTAGTTAATAACAGAATTTGTTCTTAAATCATGAATAATTTGGTATTTATCCATAGTAATGCATTTTCGATGACTGCGTTAGTTACTTACTGCTACTACCTAAACCATTCATAGTTGACTGTTTTTGGCTACTACTAATTCATTCATTGGCGAATAATTTATTTTTATTGCATCTACTAATTCATTCACATTCATGAATACTTTCTTGACGTTAGTTACTTACTGCTACTACTAATTCATTCATTCATTCGCGAATAATTTATTTTTAATGCTTCTACTAATTCATTCACATACATTCATAGATGAATACTTTTCTGACTATCGAATAATCGGCAACCATCGAATTATTCGATAGTTTTTATTCGATGGTTCCCATCACTACCTAGGATGCTGATTAATGAAATTGGGCGGTAGGATTCAGGCTTTGTGGGGTCTTTGCCGAGTTTGGGGATGAGAACTACGTTGTCTAATTTCCAACAACGAGGGAAGTAAGAGTATGCCAAGCAGGCGTTCAACAGGATGCAGAAAATCTCTCTTCTGGCATGTGTTTAAGTACCTGTCTCGAGATTCTGTCGTGCCCGGGGCACTGTTTCTCCCCGCTCGGCACGCCTGCTAAACTCCTTTGATTGTAAAGGGTGTAAGAAGTGGTGAGTTCTTATTTATTGGAATATGGACGTGTGGGCTTCGAGTTATAAAGCAGGCGTCTCACGATCAAATAGTTTGTCAAACTTGACTAATCAAACTGCATTGGTGACGTTATATATGAATTTGATCAATTTTTTTTTATTTAGCGGCGCCTGTGATATGATCAGTTAGTATGAAATCTGATTTACTATTGGTCAATTTTGACACCAGAGAAATGACAGTTCATAGATAACCTTTATATATGGATGACAGTTTTAACGTTCAATAATTTGGTACTTGGTTCTCGTGTTTTGTACTTTGTGGGTTTTCGCTTTAGCTTTTAGGTTTTCAATTTCACGTGTTTGTTTCGATTGTCGTATTTTCTACCTGGGTGCTACGTGTATGTACTAGAAACTATTCAAGCAGGCCTTCCGTGAACAAATAAACTGCGCCGCAAAATTAACGCCTAATTTAAAAATTATCTCAAAACTATCTTTAACTCAGAGATTTTCACAATTTTTCAAAGGGCAGTTATTATTTTGGTTATACTAAATATGTTTTTTACAATGTATTCAATTACCGAAGCGTATAAATGAAAATACGGGGATAATAAAAAAAGTAACCAAATCTTTATTTTTTTATTTGTATAAAAAAATTTGAAATTACAATATTTAATATCCTGTGTTGCCTCCCCTTGCCCTAATTACGGCAACACATCTCCTCGACATGCTTAAAATTAGATTTTGAATTTCAATTTGATCAATCTGCTCGCATATTTCAGTGAGTCTTAATGACAGGTCATTTAGGTTCTCAGGTGGAGGCATTAAGGCTCTAACACTTCGACCTATATTGTCCCATAAGTGCTCTATGGGGTTAAGGTCAGGACTTCTAGGTGGCCACGGCAAATCTGAAATTTCGACTTCCTGGAGGTAATTTTGTACCACTCTTGTCACATGCGAAAGTGCATTATCGTGCATTAATAAAAAAGATTCTCCAATAAATGGGGCGTATGGTACCACATGCGTTTCTAAAATGTCTATTATGTATCGTTCAGCAGTCAAACGACCTCCCGGAATCATAACCAGCTCCGTATGGGCCTCCAAACTAATGCCACCCCATACCATTACAGACGCCCCTCCATAGCTTACTGTTTCTACAATGTTGCATTGGGCGTATCGCTCTCCAGGGCGTCGGTGCACTCTTCTACGTCGATCTTCACTAAAACGACAAAATCTGGACTCATCGCTAAACAGGACATTGCCCCATTCATAATTGCTCCAGTACTGGTGTTCTTGGGCAAACTGGAGTCTCAGCCTTCGACGGTTTGCGGTTACAAGAGGACCAGTTGCAGCACGATAGGGGGTAATTTCGGCTTCTGTCAACCTTCTTCGCACGGTATCTTGGCTAATTTGGTAATTATACCGACGAGACAATTCTTGCTGCAGTGAAGTGCTTATAACAAATCGAGTTCTTAATGCTTGCAATCGCAAAAATCGATCATGATTGTTAGTTGTGACCCTATTCCGTCCTTGTCCAGGTCTTCATTCGTTACTACCAATCTCCCTAAATCGTGCTATAGCTCTGGATATGGTAAATTGTGTCACTCCTAGACGTTGTGCCACTTCAACTTGTGGCAAGCCTTCTCCCACAAGCGCTACGCCGGTAGCACATTCCTCACGCGAAAGATTTCTCATCTCACGATCGTTTTGGGCCATTTTGTGTTGTAATGCACTTATAAAATTTGAATATTGCCTATACAAGTGTAAAAAGCAAACTAACAGCAAATAAACGACTAAACTTAATATCTATGGAATGTTGTTAAATTTCTGTTTTGTAGTAATGTAAAAAAATCTGCTTTTTATGTATTCGGCACAAAAACGATATCTTGAAAAGTTTAAAGAACATCATAAATAAATATTTTTCATCCAGTGGTAGCATTTAAAAAAATGTTTTAAGGTCATTGTTTCAATTTCTAAAATTATGCGTTGATTTTGCGGCGCAGTGTAGTTTGTCACAGTTGACTAATCAAATTGAACTCGTGACTTAGAATTATGACAGTTTGACGCATCCTCAAACTTGAGAGTCGCACGATCAATCTTTTTTCTTCAAACATATTGACGCTTATAATTCAATTTAAAAATTTTCTATTAGAATGCACATTGGATTCTAAGTTAAAAACCATTATTGCTTTCACAAGCTTAGCAATAGTTTTAGCATACAAAGCTGGAAGCATACAGAAGAAAAGACGTAGAATTTGGAGCAAATCTTAAGTTCTTCGTCGATATGAGGGCACTAATAATGTCTTAGCAATGGTTCAAAATGAACTCCGAGATGAAGATCAACAGAATTACAGAAATTATGATATGTAATAAAACTATGATAGCTTTATAGTTTATAGCACTGTGACGTACATTTTTTTTGTGTAAACTAAATACCGAATCTGAATTGTACCTCACAGGATATTTGCCGGTTTACTCAGTGAAGATGGGGAGGTTCGTTAAAGACCTCATAAACATCGGAAACATCTTAATTGGGCGCCAGGCAAGTCGATACCCAAATATCTCAAAGAACTACCAATCACGCGACCTACCAACGCAAAAGGAATGGTACTGAATTAAAACAGAATATTCAAGAAACGATTCTATTCAGTTCTTTTTTTTTAATAAACAAATAGTACACCAACGTGAAGAAGGTGTAAACAGATTAAATTTATTCAATAGCACAATGGTAAGCCATAACACCCAATAATGAATGTAGCACATAAATTATTATTAATAAGTACAAAAAAAAATAATTAATACCTAAATAAATAAGGAACGCTATTGTATCTTGCAAATGAATGGTGGGGAATATATCTCAAATACATATAAAAAAAAATTAAAATCAACTGATTAGTATCCCGGGCTTGAGCTCATGCGCCGGTAACCAAGAGAAAATGCGAATAGTCAGAAATAGTTTAAATGCAGCGCAATAGCTATCCATTAACAAACACTGTATGGTGAAATCTACTTCAAACGTTACAATGGACCAAAACAACAATATTCTTAAATATGTGACAATATTTTAAGTATTTGAATATCGTACTAATTATTCATATTATGTGAAATAACAATTACTATTGTATTCAAAAGTATGAGTAAGAAGGACCGACTAAATTCAAATATGTTTCGGATATTAATGATTTACCCTGTATAATTACGGGTTGTTCAACATTTCAACAAGTACCAAGGAAATGAGTATCATATATTTTGCACAAAAGCTCAAAATTAATTGCTATTAAACCAATTTCATTAATACGTTTTAAATAAGAAATATGAGTCGCAAAATATTAAATTAAATAATTGTCACCGTTAAAGCCTCGCAGCATCAATCACCCTGTATACGTGCTGGGACAACCAAACCCAGATCCATAGATTGTGTTGCCAGTAGTAACCATATGCAGACTTCAACGAATAACCAAAGAAAACCAAGGCGAGTTTCGATACACCAGGCAAAAAAAAAACAGATGGAAAAACCCCTATGCTAGTACGGGGTTATAGCCTGATCCCGTCGTATCGAAAGGGGCGCATAAATCAATTACCACCCAGAAGGAAAAATGGTTTTTATTCTTATTATTGCAAAAGAACAAATAAAAGGGTCACTTTTAATAACAAACATAAATAAAAATAATATTTATTATAACTAAGCATACTCCACTATGGCGAAAACAAAGTACCAGGTAATAGGCAGCTTCAAATATAGCAACCAAAATACAACGAACAAATACAGGGTCATACTCGAAGATAATTATATTACACAACACTCTAACTGTAATTACGATGGCTCTTGAAAAAAAAACCCGTAACAACTCTCCCCTAACTTAAAGAAATTTTCATAAAATTTCTCTAGCATTATACTTCATCAGCATCTGATGCACCAGGTTTTAGATCCTTCGAATTCCAGACTCCCTGAGTTTTCATAAAATTTCTCTAGCATTATACTTCATCAGCATCTGATGCACCAGGTTTTAGATCCTTCGAATTCCAGACTCCCTGAGTTTTACCATTTTCATCCCTAAGTTCGTAGGTCCATGGAGATATTCTCCTCTTGATGTAGAAGGGACCAAGGTATTTAGGGGCTAGCTTCTTTGTAAAATATCTCGCTGCATCAGACAACACATAATTTCTACGCCAGACCAACTGATTAGGCAAATATTCCACCTGTCTACGACGTAGATTATATCGCTCACGACTTTTCTCAGCGGCAGTCTCCAAACGCTCCTTGACGACGGCATACATGATCCTAAACGACTCATTTCTACTACAATCGCCAAATTGAGTCCCATATTCCAGGCCAAGAAGATCTTGATTATCATAATCATCACCCGAAAGAATAATGTTACGACCAAAGTTAATGAAGTAGGGAGTGAGGTTCGTCCCTTCATGTTTAGCCGTTCGAAGGGCACAACCAATTTCGTTAATTCGTTCGTCCCAGCACCTATGGTTTTCAGACACATACAACGACATCATAGTCTTAACCACCCTGTTCGAACGTTCGGTAGGATTAGATCTAGGGTTATAATAGCCACAGTATTGGATCCTACTTCGATATTTATTCGCCAGCTTAACGAACTCTTTGCTATGAAATTGTTGACCGTTGTCGCAAATGATCTTACGCGGAACGCCATACACCAGGAAGACGTCATTTTCAATTTTTTTTACGATATTAGCAGCGGATGCTGTCCTTAAGGGAAAAAGAAGAGAATATTTACTCAAGAAGTCATTAATAACCAAAAGGAAACAGTTACCTTGCTTAGACCTAGGAAGAGGTCCCATTAAATCCATAGACAACAATTCGAAAGGTCTACTAGCGACCGGGTGGGAGGCAATTTTATCACACGGCTTAGTTTGAGGAACCTTACACTGACAACAAATTCTACAACGCTTAAGAAAAGTAGCAATGCCGGCCCCACGTTGGGCGCAAAAAATGTGACGTACATTTTTTTTGTGTAAACTAAATACCGAATCTGAATTGTACCTCACAGGATATATGCCGGTTTACTCAGTGAAGATAGGGAAGTTCGTTAAAGATCTCATAAACATCGGAAACATCTAAATTGGGCGCCAGGCAAGTCGATACCCAAATATCTCAAAGAACTACCAATCACGCGACCTACCAACGCAAAAGGAATGGTACTGAATTAAAACAGAATATTCAAGAAACGATTCTATTCAGTTCTTTTTTTTTTTAATAAACAAATAGTACACCAACGTGAAGAAGGTGTAAACAGATTAAATTTATTCAATAGCACAGTGGTAAGCCATAATACCCAATAATGAATGTAGCACAGAAATTATTATTAATAAGTACAAAAAAAAATAATTAATACCTAAATAAATAAGGAACGCTATTGTATCTTGCAAATGAATGGTGGGGAATATATCTCAAATACATATAAAAAAAAATTAAAATCAACTTATTAGTCAATTATATTACACAACACTCTAACTGTAATTACGATGGCTCTTGAAAAAAAAAACGTAACAGCACATACACGTAGTATGTAGGTAAAAAATACCAAAACCAACACGCGAAAGTTGTAAAGTATAGACACCTAGTGTAAAACTTGTGAATCATCATTGAAACGTCATTTTAAATATAGTGTCACATCAACCGCTTAAATTTTTTGATTCAAAATCATAATTAAACCAATAATTACAACGTTACCTGGTGTCAGAATAATGAAAAAAACGTGTCAAATAAAAGAAAATACGTGGAAAGTTTTGGAATTGCTACGAACGACGCAGTATCTGTAATGAAGCCGCCAGCTAACAACAGTTCAAGTGGTATGCAATCGCTGTTCAACTAGATAAGAAGCCATCAAAGTCCAGGCAGCAATATGTATGGCAGTGATAGGTTCAGAAGCGATCGAAATATACAACAACAGTTTTAACCTTAGCGACGCAGACAAAAATAACTTGTAAATCATTAAAGACGAGTTTAAAGAGTACTTCGCACCAAAAACATATATATCGTTTGAAAGATGTATATTTTTCAAAATTGTACAAAACGAAGATGAACAATTTAACGTATTTCTAACCAGAATAAAAACTCAGGCAAGCAAATGCGAATTTGATAATTTACTTGACGTATTGCTAAAATACAAGATGATGTTTGGAATCCGATCGAATCAAGTAAGGGAGAAATTGTTAACAGAAGATAAACTAGACTTGTCCAAATCTATAACAATCTGTTAAACTAGTGAACAACCGTCCAAACAACTAGAAGATCGAAGGTAAACATAAAGCAGATAAAGTATTAGTAGTGAAATAAAGGTCTCAAAAATAAACAAACAAAAAGAATCCCAAACAGAAAAATAGAGTAAATACAGTAGAAGAAAACTCAAATACTTCTGAAGATGAGGTATACATATCAGTTATAAGTGCCAGAGAAAAGAAAGACTGGACAGAAAAAATACAAGTTGGTAATGTGAAATTCATTGCCAAACTAGATACAGGAGCACAATGCAACGTGTTACCGAGACACTTAATGAACAAAACAGAAGCAAGTCTGAAACTAAGGCGAACAAAAAATTTAATAAGTTACACAGAAGATAAAATGGCAGTTCTAGGCGAAGCACAGCTACTTTGTAAAATAAAAAATGAAGAAAACAACATCATATTGAAGGTAGTTGAAGAAAAGGTTACACCTATCCTAGGACTTGATACCTGTGAAAAGTTAGAACTTTTTGCAAGGGAGAAAACACTGAAGGTAAGTGAATATAAAGATATTAACTGTCTCGACCCTTACTTCGTGGAATCTACTCATATTAGTTACAAAACATCACAAAACATTTAGTTTAACCAAGAGTGCCTTAGGAAAAAGGTAATACCAAATTATGTGAATATAAGATGTCACACTAAAACACCACAAGCACAAAAAGCTATAAAATGTGCTCAACGAGTTTGAATAAAAGGAGAATGTAAGAAATAGTTCAAAGTTAGAGACTCCTTAGAAAACTACATACAAGTTGTACATTCAGAACTCATATTCCAATTACATCCAGTAAAATTTGACTGTTTGGATGACAAAATTAAAGAAAGTGTCAGCACAATGAAGCATAAGAAATTTAAGAAACAAGAACAAAAGCTACAGAATCTTGAACACACACAACATAAAATTCAATACTCAAAACAGCATGAAACCGTAAGTACCTACATACCAACACACTTTGCACCACGATTTGAGAACCTTTCAGACACTAATTTTACAGATAGTGAAATAGAATTTTTAAACAAAGGTTCAAAGTACAGCATACCACCAAAATTTACGAATAATATTAAACAAATTATAGCTACAGAGTCAGAAATAGCTTTAAAATCTAATTCAAATAATTTTCTTTATGAGAAATACGAATAATATTAAACAAATTATAGCTACAGAGTCAGAAATAGCTTTAAAATCTAATTCAAATAATTTTCTTTATGAGAAATTAAAAATTGCCAATTTAATCAAAAATATTGAACCTTCAAAAGTTAAACGTCAAACAAAAAATGACATTACAGTTTTAAATGCAATAAAAAAGAAGATAGAAGATAATAACCAACAGTTACAAAATCTGATAAGGGGAACAGAACTGTCATTTTGATGACTGAAAATTACAATTCCAAAATATATAATTTTATAGAATCAAGCGATGTAAAAGTTCTTAAAGCAGACCCAACAAAAAAGTTTTCTAATAATGTAAGGGATATTGTTAATAATTCAAATTATCTTTTAAGTGATTACGAAAAAAGGTCTATCATACATAAGAATCCTCATTGTCCACAATTATATGGAACCGTTAAATAACATGAAATAACGAAACCAATTAGACCTGTAGTTTCTTATGTTAATGCTCCTAATGATATATTGGCAAAGAGGCTCAACAATATACTTAATAGTTACGGATATGAATCTCAGTACTCAATTAGAAATTCAATAGAACTAATCAAAAAGTTGAAAGCAATCAACTTGCAAGATAACTATAAACTTATTTCGTTCGATGTGACTAATATGTTCACTAAAATTCCTCCTAAAGAATGTCTAATACTAGTAAGAAAATTACTAGAAGATAAAAATATTAATCCAGGAATAATATAAGATATACTTAACTTATTTGATGTATGCATTAATCAAAATTATTTCACTTTTGACAATAAGATATATATTCAAAATGAAGGTTTACCATCGGGAAGCCCTATTTTGGCAAAACATTTTTATGGACAATTTAGAAAGAAAGATCTTTGAAAGTAATACTTCGAAAAATGTTTTATTTTGGTATAGATATGTAGATGACATATTAGCTTGTTTTATGGGTAGTGAACGACAATTAGATGTATTTTCCAACAACATCAATAATTTACACCCAAAAATTAAATTTACATTATAAATAGAAGAAAATAGCTCAATCAATTTTCTTGATTTAAAAATTCAAAGAGTTAATAATGTACTTGATTATTCAATTTACCGAAAACCAACACAGACTGATGTGACAATTCCATTTAATTCCAATTACCCCATATCCCATAAACTAGCGGCATATAATTCAATGATACATAGAGCTTTTTCAGTTCCTATGAACAAATGTAATTTTGATAGAGAGATTAATACAATTAGACAAATAGCAACATCCAACGGTTATCCATTATATATGATAAATAAGCTAATTAATAAAAAAGAGGAAAAAGTGGCATTACAACTAATATTTCCTAAGCAAACTGATGAAATAAAAACTTATAAAACCATCACATATGCAGGAAATATTTCTAATAATATTTCAAAGATAATATCTTCAGCAACGAATACAACAATTTCTTTTAAAACAGAAAGTAACGTTAGTACAAAATTGTTAAATGTAAAAACAAAAATACCACCATTAAAGAAGTCAGGTATATATGAACTCAAATGCCCAGAATATAATGCTGTCTATTTTGGTCAGACCCTTAGGAATTTTGAAATCCGATACAGTGAACACTTACGAGCATACAGATTAAAACAACCAGATAAATCCCACCACGCAAAACATCTACTTGACACCAATCATTCATTGACACCTAACACAAAACTAGAAGTGCTGCATATTTGTGAAAAGAAACAAGAACTGGATTTCCTTGAAGAATTGGAAATTAGAAGACATTTAAGAAACCCACAATATGAACTTGTCAATGAACAGTTAAATCTAGGGAGTTCTCCACTGTCTTCTTAAGTGATAATTGTAAAGATCAGCAGATATAGTTTTCCTGGTTTTCTATATCATTGCACAGTTATACTGATCTTAATTGGAAAAATGATAGCCAGGATATCACCATAGGGCTAATAATATCTAAGCTTCAATATTTGTAATATCACATCTCCTTCTTTTTTCTATAAACATATATTAAGTCAATCACAAGTTACGTCACTTCTTGGTCTAGCCAAAAATAACTACTAAACATCAGGTAGGCATCAAACTTCTGTCATTCTGACGATGATATTGATTTATCGAAACAATTGTCAATTTTTTAGAATTTTCAACAATTTTTATTATATTGTGGTATTCACTAGAAACCGTGAGTTTCATTTGAAACACGAATATAAAGATGACATATTTGAAGGTTTAGGCTGTTATAAAGGTTATGAGTATGATATTGACCTAATCGAGAACCCAAAATTCGAAATTAAACCGTCAAGAAGAATTCCACATGCTATAAGAGATGAGGTAAAGCAAGAACTTGACAGAATGGTGAAATTAGACGTCATAAAACCAGAAACAGAGCCTACCCCTGCTGTAAGTCCTAAAGTAATTGTAAGATAAAAAGGCAAAATAAGAATTTGTATAGATCCATTAGATGTAAACAAAGAGTGAGACGTCATTTTCCACTCATAACTTTCAAGGAAATTTCAGCTGATACTAAATGTTCTAAATTCTTTGCATTACTAGATTGCACAAAAGGATTCTGGCAAATTAAACTTTCAGAAAAAGCACAAAAAAGATTAACTTTCTCTACCCCATGGCGAAGATATTCTTCGTTTGGAGTATCGTATTCCAAAAAATTTTCACAAATTAGCTCAGTAAATTGAAAAAAGTATGAATATCAATCGATGACATTTTTATATAAGCAAAATGTAAAGAAGAACTACAAAAAACCGTTAGTAGTCATAGAAACATTAAAGAAATCAGGCTTCAAACTTAATAAAAATAAATGCATCTTTAAATCGGAAAGAATAAAATTTCTGGGGCACATTGTTTCAGCAGACGGACTAGAAGCAGACTCAGAAGAAGCTATACAGGCAATGAAGACACCAATGAACAAAACAGAGTTACAGAGACTACTAGACTTACACAAAAATACAAGCTTTATATGGGAAATTCATCACGTAGAAGCTTTGAACAAAATAAAACAAGTTCTTCAAAGTCCTCCAGTATTGAGACTATATGATGTAAACAGACATTAAGCGTAGACGCAAGATCAAAAATTCTCGGTGCTGCACTTCTTCAAGAAGGACAACCTATAGCCTATGGAGCAAGAGCGTTAACCAAGTCTGAAGAAAATTATCCATAGTTTCAAAAAGAAGCACTCGCTATACAGTTCGGATGTAAGAAGTTTCACGTATATGTTTATGGTAAAGAACTGACAGGGGCATCAGACCATAAGCCACATGAGACAATCTTCAAGAAAAACATACAATCTGCTCCAGCGAGATTGCAACGCATAATATTCAATCTTGCACCATACGCACCAAAAGTCATTTAAAAATGGCACAGAAATACCCTTAGCAAACTTTCTTAGTCGAGACTACGATGCATCTAATCTGAAATATGAACAAGAAGAAAATTTGATACTTACAATAATACTACCTATGTCACTTGACGCATTAGAAGAGTTAATTGCAGCTACTAAGGAAGATACACATTTACAGTTACTACTTCAGACAATAATACAACGATGTCCAGAAAAAGTCAGTGAACTTCCCACAGAACTACAACGCTATTTTAACTTTCAAGAAGAATTGAGCTATCTCAAAGGAATAATTTTCAAAGGAAATAAAATTGTAGTATCAAAATCACAAATCCCTAAAATGCTAAAGAATATTCAACAGGGACATGCAGGTATACACAGCTGTTTAAGAAGAGTACGACAAACTCTCTATTGGAAGGGACAATATCACGACTAGTTAAAACCTGCTCTGTCCGTGAACAAACACAAAAAGACTGTATTAAAGATAGACTGCTAGTTAAAAAGATTCCTACATTTCCATGGCAAATAGTTGCATCTGATCTACTTGAATTAAAAGGAAAACTCACCTCGTAATCTGTGTCAGCAACTCTGGATATTTAGATTTTCAACAGCTAAAAGGTCAGTCTTCATATAAAGTTATAGAACAACTGAAAACATGGTTTGCTGTACATGGAATACCAGAAGATCTACAAACTGACAATGGAACACAATACATGTCTAAAGAATTCAAGATCTTTCAAAAAGAGTGGAAATTTAACCATGTCACATCCAGTCCATATCACCATCAAGGCAAAGGGCTCGCCGAAAAAGCAAGTAGCCAATAACATATTAAAAAAATGTAATATTGACAAATCCGATGTTCACCTAGCTTTAATAAATTGGAGAAATACACCAAGAAACGGTATTTTAGGATCACTCAACCAACGTCTATACAGTAGAATAACCAGATCTTCATTACCTACAAAAGACAGCAACCTAAAACCAAAAATAATGCAAGGAGTCACAGCTGAACTAAAACGATTAAGAGAAGAACAAGCCAACTGCAATAATAAGCACACTAAAAGACCAGACAATTTTAAAATTAATGGAAAAGTCAGACACAAAGTTGCTCATCGTCAATGG
Organism: Galeruca laticollis; assembly: GCA_963921935.1. NCBI lineage: Eukaryota > Metazoa > Arthropoda > Insecta > Coleoptera > Chrysomelidae > Galeruca > Galeruca laticollis. The sequence continues at coordinate 146,118,411 of OY998181.1, forward strand.
GAAGGGGCAAGAGTGGTAGAAAAGCCTGAAGGTCTACCAAGATCTGTAATCATTCAAACTGATCAAGGCCAAACCTTACGTAGAAACTTCAGCCATTTGCACAAGACACAAGCCGACATTACCATCAATAGAGTGGTAGTTCCTGAAACCAAATACATAGATGAACCAGCAGTACAACAGGTTCCAGCACAAGAATAATCACCAGCTGTTCCTAAGTCACTCCCAGCATCAACAGGCTCGTCATCAAACACTTCTAATTATTTGCAGAAGTCAAACCTGGCTCAACCAGCGACAGCACTAAGATCATCAAGATTTGGTAGAATAATTAAACCAATAAATAGACTTGATCTTTAATAATATTTAAATTAGTAGTTATAGTATTATTTTATAAGTTATGTTGAGTTGTGCTGTGAAATTTATGATTATAGGTATAATTAGTTAAACATTAACATAATAGGATGTTTAAAAAAATCTATAATTAATTTCACGGGAAGTTTGGAAAACAATGTTTTTAGTTTACAAAGAAAGGGAGGTGTAAAGTATAGACACCTATTGTAAACATTGAAACGTCATTCTAAATATAGTTTTCGTATGTCACATTTGTTAGAAGTGGTTTGACTTGATAATTTCCTACTGATCCTGTATCTTGTTGTTATAGTTTACATGAATGTTTTGGGATTATTGATTAAAAGTCAAAATAAAAATCAGAACTTCTTTATTTAAAAACCATTATAATTTCCTATAAATTGGGCAAATAGTTGGAACTACGCTACAATTATAACAGGTTATGAGCCCAGGACGATTTGGATTATAAAGTTTTGAAAGTTCTCAGCAGACGACGCAATTCGTACTTTTAATCGAGGTAAAAGCAGACGACGAACTTTTCCTATTAAAAAGACGACGAAGAATCTGATTCGAAGATGGAAGATCTAAAAATTGAAAAGCTTAATCCAGAGAATTATCAATATTGGTCGATGCGTGCACAGGGAATTCTGGAGGTGAAGAATTTGTGGAATGCTATAGATCCTGATTTCAATGATACCCAAATTCAAGAACCCAAAAATAAAAAGACTGATCACAGTGCGAAGTCGATATTATATCTGTTGATTGGAAATGATAGTCTCGACGATGTTATGGAGTGCAAGACGGCAAAAGAAGTATGGGAGACGTTGGAAAGCATACACACAAAATATGATACTTGGCATGGGTTACTACTCTTGAAGAATTTCGTAAATACTAGTAAGAATCAGAACGAATCAATCCATGAGTATTTAACGAGACGTGATAGCCTCTATCATAAAGTCAAATGTGCAGGGTATGATTTCAATGAAAGAATTCAAGCTGGTTTCACGGTACTTGGTTTACCAAGCCAGTACGAGTATCTCGCAAGAAACCTCAGAGCAGACAATGATGATTTGAATATGGCCTCTCTGAAATCAAAATTGTTGGAGGAAGAACGGAGGATAGAAAACACATGTAGAACAGAAGGTGAAGACGAAGCAAAAGCACTGACAGTAAGGAGAAAGTAAGGAAGAAACTATAAACACAATAGACAAACCAATACTAATACTTTTAAGGAAGAAGGTAGGCAGGTCCATGCACAAAATTCAAATCAGACAAAGCCCTCTCGTTCGCACGAACTTCTGAGGTGTTTCCGATGTTTGGAAATTGGACATATTGGAAAAAATTGTCCTCTATCCGTCGGAAAAGAAAAACCGTTGTTGACGAAAGAAGAAGCAGGTCCCTCAAATTCCAATTTTGCGTTTAGTGCCATCAAATCTACTCCTGATTTAGCTGATCATCATCGTTTATCTTATATGGCAAATAAAGGAACTGAAAGAAATATATGGATATTGGATAGCGGATCGACAGATCATATGACGAGTTAATGAAAAAATTTCAAAATTTTGTTCATCATGAAACTAAAATTGAGGTAGCAGGTGGAGGAATGCTCGTTTCTACTTATTTTATAGAGGTGACCTTGAAATTATCAGACGAAAGTGGATCGACTCAACTTACTTTATTAAACGTTCTATATGTACCTGAGTTAAAGACGAATTTGCTATCTTTGAGTTTAGCAGCCGAACGAGGTCTTAGGATAGTTTTAGAAAATAATTCTTCGAAAATTATGACACCGAATGGAGACGTCATTGCGATCTCAACAAAAATTGGAGCCTTACATTTTATCAAAGAGAGAGAATACAGCGATTTTGAAAGAATGTCAACTATGGCATAGATGATTGACACATTTAAATACATCTAGCGTAAAGAAGATGTTTGGAAAAATAGATGTGACAATTTCAAATGACATTGACGCCGAAAAACTAAACTATGAAATATGCTACCAGGGGAAGTTGAAAAGGAGTCCTTTTCCAAAAGGTTGTTCAAATCGAGAGACATCTCCTTTGAACCTCATACATACAGACGTCGTAGGTCATATCAATCCTATTTCGAATGCAGGTAATAAATATATAGTGACGTTCATTGACGATTATTCAAGATATTGCGAAATTGCCTTCATGAAATTGAAAGATGAAGTGTTCGAAAATTTCAAGAAATACAAAACTAAAGTTGAAAATATTCATGGAAAGAAGATATCCTGTTTGAGAAGCGACAATGGGGGTGAATATTAGTCTCGAGAATGCATTCGTTATATGGAACAAAATAATATCAGTCACCAACTCACAATACCAGGCACACCTCAACAAAATGGTGATGCCGAAAGATTCAATCAAACATTATTTGATGCAGCTAGATGTGTATTGATAGAATCTGGTATTCCACATAAATTCTGGTCAGAAGCAGTAGCAACATCTTGTTAAATTAGAAACAGAAGTCACACTATAGCGAATGACGGATGCAGTCCAGTAGAAAAATGGAAACCAAATATGAAAATTGACCTATCTCATTTAAAAGTATTTGGTTGTAGAGTATAGACAATCAATAAATTTAGACGAAGTAAATTGGCTCCAAAAGGCATTTCGAGTATCTTCGTGGGCTATGACAGCAATTCTATGGGGTATCGATTGTGGAATCCTATGAATGATAAAATTGTCATCAGCCGCGATGTCAAATTCGAGGAAGTCGTATTCCCTTTGCTGAATCATCAAGATGAACCTTCCAAAGGAGATATATTTCATAATGATTTTCATGTTCGTGGAACGGATATATTCGCAATTAGAAATCATTCTTCTAATGAAGAAGTAACAGAGCAAAATCAAACAGAAAGCAGTCCAGTCGAAGGGGAAGATAATGATGAAACAGTAGTAGAAGAAAAAACTAAAATTGGGGATATATCAGGAAATAATGCAGAAGAATATAGAGATACAGAAATCAAAACAAGATCAGGAAGAACAATACGAAAACCAGAATGGATGACACAATTCGAAGTTGGCGAAAATTCAAATTCATGCAACCAAGCAATTTTGAACAGGCGAGATTCTCGCAATTTAAGAGAAGCATTGAACGGGGATAACAAAATTTCCTGGAAAGAAGCCGTCATCTAGGAATTCGAGAATCTTCTCAGGAATGAAACTTGGATTTTCGTGGAAAAACCAGAAAATAGGAGAATCATTAAAACGACATGGGTTTTCAAGTCCAAAAACAACGTTGATGGAGTAGTCGAAAGATACCGAGCAAGAGTTGTGGCTTTGGGTAACACTCAAATGCCAGGTATTGATTTCGAACAGACATACTCACCAGTTGTACAGAAAAAATCTAAGAGGTTACTTTTTGCCATAGCAGTTGAGAAGAAGTGGTCTGTACATCATATAGACATTACTGCAGCATATCTTTCAGCTGACTTAGACGAAACAGTTTATATGGAAATACCGGATGGATATTTCCAGTTGTTCGATAAACTGAAATTGAAGTTTCCTAATTTATCAGAGAATTATTCAGATGGAAAGAAAGAACTGGTTTGTAAGTTGAATAAGAGCATATATGGCCTACATCAATTGGGTCTTATGTGGAATAGGACACTAGATCAGTTCATTAAAAGCACAGGTTTCTCCAGATCCATATCTGATCCATGTGTCTATTATCAGGAGAAAGGAAAACTCATCATCACTGTGTAAGTTGATGATATACTGATATATGGAAACCACAAGAACATAATGAATTTGAAGGCTGAGTTCAAGAAACGGTTTAATATCAAAGATCTAGGGGAAGTAAGGAACGTATTGTCCATAAAAGTGATCAGAGACGAAAATTCAATTATGTTCAACCAGACTTTATATGCTGTAGAGCTATTGAAAGAAATGAACATGTTACAAGCAAAAGGTGCAGCTATACCTTGACCTATTGGGGAAAAGCATGAATGACGACGAATTACTTAGCGAAGACGAACGAATGTTATATCAAAAGTGTATTGGAAGCATTCTATATTTAAGTGTAATTCATATATGACGTCACCAATGCAGTTTGATTAGTCAAGTTTGACAAACTATTTGATCGTGAAAGGCCTGCTTAAAGCTAGCATGGTTTTATTACATATTATAATTCTCTGTGGATCTTCATCTCGGAGTTTATTTTGAACCATTGCTAAGACATTATTATCGCCTTCGTATCGACGAAGAAACCAAGATTTGTTCCAAATTCCCCTCTTTTTCTTCTGTATGCTTCCAGCTTTGTATACTAAAACCACTGCTTAGATTGTGAGAGCAATAAAGGTTTTTAACTTAAAATCCACCTTCATAATAAATGTGCATTCGAATAGAAATTTTTCAAATTGAATTATAACCGTCAAGAAGTTTGAAGCAAAACATTGAACGTGTGCCTCTCAAGTTTCAGGCTACGTCAAACTGTCATAATTCTACGTCATCAGTTCAGTTTGATTAGTCAAATTTGACATACTATTTGATCGCGGGACGTCTGCCTAACGATTTCAGAAAAAGAAATTTGTGATGAAAAAGTCTATAATCAATATTATTCAACAAATACATGGAAGTATTTTTTGTTTATAATCTGAATGTAGTATTTTTTAAGTATTTTTTATTTCAAGTGTAAGAGTCTCGACAGCCATGGCCATCGGCACAAATTTAGTATTTTTCTTCAAACGTTAGTAAAACATGACATTTTTGAACCCATTTGTCTATCAAGAAGTTTGATTTTTATGAAGATGTCTCGTTGCTATTGGCAGCGTCAGTTAAAGTACTTTTTTCTGAAATCGTCAAGAAAGCTTGTCATGACAGAACTCAGGTTGGTCATGAAAGTGTCACTTTAAAGACTAGTCACTACCATCATTTTTACAAGACTCCTGTCACTTTACAAGACTCATCTGTCATTTTTAGACTGCAATTGAATTAGAAATCGTCAATTATCTTATGAAACGTTTATTAATATAATTAAAAACACTAACAATCAAATACAACAAATATTATTAATCGGTATTAGAACTATGGAAATGAATATTATTGTTAATGCTGCCGATATTAGTATTATGCACATTAGAAAAGTTTATTCCAGGTATATAATTCAAAGCATTATTATTTCTGTTTTCTGTTGCGTTAGCTATGTTTGACAACACTACTTTTTCGTTGACATATATGTTAGGAATATTAACATTGTCAGCTACAGCAGTCTAATCAAATGCACTTGTTGAAGGAATCTATTTTTAGTTTTGAAAAACGTTTTCAGAAAAAATATAATACATCACTGGTCATGAAAGTGTCTCTGCTTGACTCGGAGGCTTTAAAGAGATACTCGGATGCCACGCATCCTCGTACTCTTCAATAAGCCTCCTCTTCTGCAAAGTTTCACTTTCATGATTTGTAATGTAATATACTATTATTTCAGCTGAGAGCGTCAGTAAAAGTAAAACTAATTACATGTACACAAAACAGGGTAAAAACTTTCGAAAAACACAAGTTTCGGTGGTCCACACTATTGGTATTTACATATAAGTAAAATAATTTACCTATAGCATTTGTAGCACCCATAAACACATCTTCTGTTGGGTATATTCTGCTAACAATTTCTCTGTTCCATTATTATGTCAAACATGAACCACAATTCCAAAACTTATGTCTTTACAGATTCAGATAATTTATATTTTGTTAAGGATAAGGATATATTTTGTCAAACAGTATACCTGTATGCCCCTTAGCTCTTATCTTTCCGTAGAATCCTCCATAAAAGTTCCATTTTTGCTACCTATTATCATCGAATATTATTGTTCGTTGCTATTATAATACCCATTCAACATCCATGACCCCAGCTTTCGCTTCAATGCCTTGTCCTCTTCTCTCTTTCATATAACTCACCACCGATTTCCTATTTGGAAATTTAGTTTCGAGAATAATTTTTTGAGGTATGCAGTAACAAACTAGCACCCTACAGATCAACACGATCAAATCTGTTACTGAACATAACCCTTAAAATTACCTCAATAAAATAATAGTAGTGTTACGAACTCGCACACCGAAGCAGATACGGCCCTGTAACCTTATGTTAACGGAGTTGAGAAAAAGGCGAGCGCGCCGAATTCTGAGAAGGTTTATTGGGATTTATTGTGACCGTCCTTTCTAAACATGTTCTCGAAAGGCATTTTAAGAAATATCGCGAAAGGCATGTCCCATCCCGAATGTTCTAGTAAAGAAAGTTTTTGATATAAATACAGGACCGATCAGGGGATGAGTTCAGTTTATAATTTGCCATAGTGAGTTAAACAGTAATTAAGTGAATATAAAAGTGTTATAAATTAATAAGTTAGTGTGCATATACATTAAATTTAAGTGACTAGTTAAGTACATATAAATTAGTGTTAGTGAGTTAGTGTTTAAATAAATTAGTAAGTAGCAATACCGAGTGTTTAAAATTTATCCCACCCGTTTATTGTTTAAATAAATAACAAAAACATTACAGTAGTATAAAACAATAATGTTGCCAACACTTTACTGCAAAGATGGTGGCACATTATAAATATTGGGTTAATTTCGGGATACCTTCTATACAACCGCAATTCCCTATCAAATCTCTTACATACATTACAACATCCTTAGATTTAAGTTGTCTACTATTTTATTTACCTACGACGTTGATTTAGTTTGTCCCGATAGAGCTCAATCGAAAATCCCTGGCTGCCTGGATGCGATTCCTTAGTGATATTCTTTTTCACTTGGGAAGTATTTTCTGAATATATACAAGTCTTCGGGGATATGTATCTCGAATGGAACGTTTTCCTGAATTATTAGAAGCCGTAGAATTACCTGAAAATCTGCAATTCTTCGAGTTCCGAACTTATCTTCTCGACCGAGTCTGGAATGGGATATGAAATACAACCACAAGTATTTTCACGTATATTCTACGAAAGCAATCCTGCGTATGTTTAGTCGATAAACTTTTGATATTTCGCTTCTATTTCACGTCAGTCGAGCAGCAAATATTACTTTGGTTTTTATTTACTGGAATATACGTGAACTGAGATAACTATGCATATTCAATTTAAGTATTTTTACTGTCTTCTATAATGTACTGATGCGCAAATAATGTGAAGGCACTGACGGATATTTTATAATAATGATTTCTTCTGAAATTGAAGGAATATTAACTAAAATTACTCATCTTTATGGATTTTATTAATAATCGGTATTCGACAAACTGAATCTATTCCAATATGAATAAGTGGCAAGTGCCAAGTGACATAAATAGTCTGAGAGAAAATGAACAAGGCGAAATAATTTTAGACATCGAACAAATAAAATCAGCAAGGAATGATTACGTGAAAAAATTGTTCTCAGATACATGAACAGAACAACAAATAACAAACGACACAACAGGACCGGATATCCTTTTAGACGAACTTGAGGCAGCAATACTGACCCTCAAGGATGGAAAAGCGGTTGGCCCAGATGAGGTGCAGTCAGAGATTATCGAACTTTCAAAAAAAAACTAACTATTATATTCAATGAAATATACAACAGTGGGAAAATACCCAAAGAATGGTTGAGATCAGAGTTTATAGTTCTCCCAAAGAAACAGGGGGCCAAAAAGTGCAGTGACTACAGAACAATAACCCTTATGAGTCACTTATTAAAATTATTTTTTGAAATCATACATCGGAGACTGGACAAACTCTGTGAAGAACAGATATCACCAACACAGTTTGGTTTTATGAAGGGACTTGGAACAAGAGAGGCCCTTTTCAGTGTACAGGTGCTTTTCCAGCGTTGCAGGAATATTAATTGTGAGGTGTATGCTTGTTTCATTGATTATCAAAAGGCGTTTGATAAAGTTCAACGCAACAAAATGATGAAAGTTCTGCAAGATAGTGGACTTGACGGCAAAGACCTACGCATAATTAAGAACTTATACTGGAATCAATCAGCTTCCGTTAGAATTAACGATGCCAAAACAGAGGAAGTGCAAATATTGATAGGGTACGCCAAGGATGTATATTGTCACCTCTCATAGCAGGAGTACTATTGAATGGTGAAAGAATAAACAATTCTAGATATGATATAGACACCGTCGTATTTGCAGACGCAGACACTCCACTGCACTGAAGTAAGTAAGAAATATGGTCTAGAAGTCAACACCAGTAAAACAAGAGTCATGGTAATTAGTAAAGACAGAATTGGAGAAGTACAGTTTACCATCAATGAGAAAGCGGTAGAACTAGTGTCAACATACACATATCTTGGCACAGTACTAAATGAACAATGAGACCATTTTCAAGAAATAAAAACAAGAATTGAAAAAGCAAGAACAGCTTTCAATCAAATATCCAAATTATTCAAGGCACATATTTTGAATTTAAAACTAAAACTCAGACTGCTCCGATGCTACGTATTTTCCATTTTGTTATACGGAGTAGAGCCTTGCACATTAACGGAGGCAACAACAAAGAAAGTGAAGGCATTCGAGTTGTGGGCATATAGAAGAATCCTCAAAATATCATGGGTGCACAAAATATCAAACACTCGAATACTCTAAATACTAAATATAGAAAAAGAAATAATAAACACAGAAAAATGTTGAAAATTGGAGTATATAGGGCACATCATAAGAAACGAAACCAAATACAAATTACTAAAATGCATCTTATAGGGAAAAGTACAGGGAAGGAGGAGCATTTGAAGAAGACGAATATCCTGGCTGAAGAACTTAAGAACCTGGTTTGAAACATTCACCACAGGATTATTCAGAGCACCAGCAAATGAAATTATCATTGCTGGAATGATTGCCAACGTTCGGTAACGGATAGGCACTATAAGAAAAAGAAGAAGATCATGTGCCACCTGTTTGAGTTTGATTCAATTAGGTACGAACGATTTGCGGCTTTGAGAGCATTGCGAAGATCGCTTGGCAGACGATTATTGTAAAAATTTGTTGATATTTTAGTGATGAAGTCTTTGATGGTGGGCATTTCGGCTTTGTCATGCAACCAAGAGTTTCTAGGGAATTTTGGTTAGGTTGAGTTGTGTTTGATAGTCATTCTCAGACACTTGTTTTGTACCACCTGCAAAGAGTGAAAGTTCTGTTTTGTTCCTGTGTAGTATACTGGTGCTGAATATGTTCAAATTGGTCTTATAATTTTCCTGTATATTAGTAATTTATTTTGTGTGGTGAGTTGACTGTGTTTGCATATGAGAGAGGGTCGTATTTCCTTGAATGGTATATCCTAAATATTTTAGGGTATAGTTGGGTGTGATAATGTGTCCATCTACACAAAGCCTTGATTGCAACGAGCTGTCTTTCCTGGCAATTCTCCTGAGTAATAAATACTCTGTTTTGGAGGCGTTTATGTTGAGTTTTTGGGTTTTTAAAGTAGGGTAGTATTTGTGTATTGATATGTGTTTGGATTGTGTGAAGTGCTGTGTCGGGATTCTTTGCAGACGCTATAAAGTAAGTATCGTCTGCGTACATAGCTGTTAGTAGGTTATGGGATGTTGGGAAGTCCTGAATGAATAAAGAATAGAGCAAAGGAGATAGTACTGAGCCCTGCGGGACTCCAGCCTGAATAGGATAAGGTCTAGCAGAATGCTCGTTTAATTTAACGAAAAATTGTCTATTTGTGACGAATGAATTGATTAGCTTTATTAAATAATTCGGAATTTTTAACTGTATGAGTTTAAATATTAGTCCCTCGACCCATACGGAGTCGAAGGCTTTTTGTATGTCGATCGCGACCATAATGGCTTTGTTTCTTCCCGAAAGCCTTCCCTTATGAAATTTAATACTCTGATTGTTTGTGCTATGGTACTGTGGCCACTTCGGACACCGTATTGTTCGGGGGGTAATATATTATGTTTGTCTGTGAAAGATTGCATCCGTTTGAGAAGGATTTTATCGATCACCTTTGCAATATTATTTAACCTTCATGGGACGGACATCAAAATTTTACGAAAAGGAGTAACTGGGGTCCGAGAAGACCCCATGCGTAAAATTGCAGCAATGCTGTATTTTTCTTTAAATTAAATATATAGAAAATAAGTTTTATTAAAGTTTTACTATTAACCATTTATTAGTCAAAAATCATCACGAAAAAATACAAAATACTCTAATCACTAATACTACTAGCTACATATCATTTTAACATTTTTTACAAACTATCTCCGATTTTGAATGTTCTAGGCACACAAAGTTATTACACCTAATACATATTTTTCTGGATTTTCTGTCTTTTCCTCTTTGACACATATGGCAGCGCCCCCTGGTAATGTTTTGTTGTTCAACTCTACGTTCTGTTGCATGCAGTAGTTCGGGAAAAACGTCTGTCATATGCCGTTTTCTATTCGTCTGAAGGTATTTATTATTATATCGCCGGAAAACGTTTTTCTTTATGAGTTCTTTTCCTAGTCCCAAAATATACATTTTACGTTTATCCAAACTGTTTTTTCGCCAATCCGGGTTTTGCAGTAACCACAATTTATAAGCATTTATTCCTGCGATATCTATAAGATGCGAAAATATTGCCATTGGCCAGCGGTTTGACTTTCTCTGCACTGTATATTCTTTGGCCAACTTATCTGAAGTGTCGACAGCACCTTTTGTTTTCTTGTAATGAAGAATAATTTCTGGTTTATAGTGCTGTTCTTCTCCAGCTACTTTACTATCAGTATGCTCACTTGAAAGTAAGATGACAGCATGTTTTTGTTCTGGAGCATAGGATACTAGCGTTCTTTGATTTCTAAAAGCAAACATACTTGAAAACTCTTTCTTGTACGATGCCGGTAGAAGTTCACTGGGAATAAATGTTTTATTTTTCCGGAGGGTTCCACATAAAGTAATATTTTTTTTCTTCAAGCGTATAATAATATCTATATTCTTTTCGGCAACACAGATGGTAGAAATAACCTATTCTTTTACTAGTAACATAATGAACGCTCTCATTATTGTACTAGTAACAAAATAATGAGAAACGATAGCAACGACTTATTATGGGCGTTGTAACCAAGTAGACAGGAACTGTCATTTAATTTTTATTTAATTTGATGTTTGTCAGTTTTGAAAAGTGTATTGTAAAAATGTCTCAAGAAGAAGAATTTCAATGTACACCTCCGGAATTAGTCGAAATAGCTAATTCCACTATTGAAACACTAATTCCGACGAAGTCACGAAAAGTATATGATTTTGCTTATGAAAAATTTATAAAATGGTGCAAAGAAAATAGTGTACGAAGATACACAGAAAATGTTATGCTTGCGTATTTTACGTATTTGTCAAGAAAATTTAAAAGTTCGACACTATGGGCACAATATTCAATGATTAAAGCTCAATTAAACATCAAACATAATGTAAAAATGGAAAATTATACCAAATTAGCTGCATTTTTAAAGCGACAAGGAGAAAATTATACCCCGAAAAAATCAAAAGTATTATCAAAAGACCAATTTGATAAATTTCTTCAGGATGCACCGAATAATGTTTATTTAGCAACAAAAGTACGTACTTTCTTATTTTTTTAATATTATTTCACTTATTAAATCGTTGGCAATAATATCCTTTAGAAGATTAATATTCAAATTGACCACAATTAACGTATTTCGAACTTAAAATCTATATACCTCGATAGCTCAGCGGTAGAGGTTTTGTCTTGCATCTCGGAGGTCTGCCGTTCGAATCTCACCGGTGGCGAATTTTGTTTACTTATTTCAATGTTTGTTTTTAGGTTGTATTAATATTTGGAGTCACAGGAGCCTGTAGATGCGTTCATTTGAAAGTACAGCGAAATCCAAGATATAGGAAATTTAATTTTAGTAAATATCACAAACACAAAAAACAAAAAACAACGATCATTTACTATACTTGGCGATTTTTATTTGAGCTTGGTCAGACAGTATACGGCACTTCGTCCGGATGATATGGATCTGCAGCGATTTTTTATTAAATATCAAAACGGTAAATGTCACCGTGTGGTAATGGGTATAAATAAAATTTCAAACGTTCCAAAAGACGTTGCTATGTTTTTGAAATTAACAAATCCTCATGAATATACGGGACATTGCCTTCGTAGGACTTGAGCAACTATTTTAGTTGACAACGGAGGGGACTAACCGCTTTAAAACGACATGGTGGATGGAAATCCACGAGTGTTGCTGAAGGGTACTTAGAAGATTCTGTTTCCAGCAAGAAACAAACTGCACAAAAAATACTTCATTGGGAAGAACAACCAAGTACGAGTTCTGGAATCAAGAGAGATTCACATTCAGGAAACCTTTCAAATGACAATATTTCTAACATAATAAGTATAGACAAACATCTTACTAATCATAACATGTACACCAATGACAAGATTGTGAATGTCGAAACCGAAAGCGGTGGCAGTGGCCTAAATTTAAATAACTGCAGTATACAAAACTGCACCTTCAATATTACACTTAATAAATAGGTAATGATCATGCAAGCCATAACTGTTTTTTTCATATTTGTATTAATAAATAGTTGAGATATAAACAATGTATTCAATTTTTTTCTACTTATGAATTGCATTATCTTTACACTTGAAGAAAAAATAGTATATGTCACTCGGAGCAGAAGACCCATTATATGTTTCGCCCAGTTTGCACAGCCTCGGCTAACGCCTCGGCAGTGCAAGAATCTGGGCTCAACAATAATGGTAGCCTTCTACTCCTAGTAACATAATGTACTATTTTCCACAACTTGTCAGCAAGTTCTAAACTTGTAAAAAAGTTATCGGTCGTTATTCCAAATCCGCCTTCCAAATGGTCTGTCAAATCTAGGACAACCCTTTGACCTTGACCCCTTTCCGCTTTGTTACTTTGTTTTCCTAAAAATTAATAGATACATAGGAATATAAAGTTTGCCTATATTGCTTTTCAAATAACTTACCCAAATAAACTTGCATGTTTGCAATATAAGAAGTGGTGCAGTCCACAAGAGCCCATATTTTGATTCCATACTTATCAGGTTTACTCTTCATATAGACTCGGAATGGTGCCTTACCCCTAAATGGTACAAGCTGCTCATCTACACATAGATGGTCGCCAGGATTAAGTGATTTTTTACAATTAGAAGTGAAAATATCGTAAATCTCCGGAGATAGGAAAAGAAGAAAAGCGTCTTTTATACTTGAGATATCAGAGCTGTAATTTGTAAGGCCTAGAGCATGTCTCCGAATATTAGCTTTTAAACGTCTAACTTTTGTGTTTCTTGGAATTTTTGACCACTCAGTTCCATCTTTAGATTTATATACAGCCCTGGCTGTTACTAACTGTTGGTTCCTCTGGGCTCGTTTTCTCTATACTTTGACCAACAACTATTACATCATTTTCTTCCTCTACTTCTGTGACAATGTCTTCATCTTCTAAGTCACTCGATGTTTCCTTATTGATAACACTATCAAACTCTGGATCATCACTTTCAAGTATACGTAACATCTCATCGTCAGTAAGCCCCTTGCGATTGTTTCTAAATAAAAACCGACTCATTTTCAAAACGATGTACCCTACTCGCGATATCACAAGAGACTAACCCGAATATTCAAGTCTAAAAATTATATCGCAGTGCGGGGAATCCCCCATTTGAACTGGTAATTTACATTTTACAATTATATGGGTAAATTCCCTGTGAGTAAACAAACGTTAAATGTATGGGATTCCCCGATTTTACTAACAGTTACCGGGATTATTTTATCGGACGTAAAAGGCTGACCGGAGTATGAAGAGACCCCTGTAATATAAAACTATTTTTTGTTTATACCAGCCAATAAAAACTACTAAATACATCATATTTTATCAAAATAATTCATAAACTGCAGCTAGATGGAAGATCAATGTTTAAAAATTTGCGTTTGCAAAGATACAGCAAAAACATACGTCATGGGGTACAAACGGACCCCGGCCAGTCCTATGAAGGTTAACAATGAAATTGGTCGCTAGCTATCTACATAACAAGGCTGTTTGTTTGCTTTGATTATGGGTATAACGTTGGCAATTTTGAGCATATCGGGGTTTTGATTATGTAATTAATGATGTAAGTCAATTGCTCAATAGCTTTTGTGGTAGGTTTTCTAATACAATGTTTGGAATGCCGTCGTGTCCTGGGGCTGTTTAATTCTTTATTTGTTGAATAGTGTTGTGTATTTCTGTGTAAGATGCAAAGTTTTTTGTGTTTAGTGTCTGTATTGATTGTAAGTGTTGTTTGACTATGTGAGTTATGCGTTGATGATGTCCTGCGTGGAAATTGTTTTGAAAGTACTCTCCGAAATTCTGCGCAATTTCCGTCCCGTCGGTCAATATAAGTCCTTTGTTTTCTGTTTTAGTTATGTCTTTATGTCGATTTTCAAAATATCTTGCAATTTTCCATAGTGAATTGTCCTCTGGTTTTAATTTTGTTAGGAAGATCGTCCAATTATAGTTTTTATATTCGTTGATGAGAGTGTTTATGGTTTTCTGATAAAATTTAAGTGAGGAACGATCTTCTTCACTTCTGGATTGCTGCCATAGTTTTCTCATCTTGTTTTTGTCTTGAATCAGTGTGATTATGTAATCGGGAAGGGTGTTGTGTGGGGATGGTTTAGGGTTTAGGGTCGTTGTGCGGTTTCTGGCTGCAATAATTGTGTCTTGAAGGATTTTAATTGTAGTAGTGAGTAGTTGTTCTGGGTTTTCTATTTTGACTGTAATGTTCATGTTTTTGTTTATGTATTTTCTGAAGTTCAGCCAACTGGTGGTGGTGTAGTTAGATATGTGTTTTTTAGAGAGTTGTAGGGTGTGTGGGAATTTTAGGTGGATAAGGACAGGGTCGTGATCGGAATTAAGGTCGTTTAAAGTTTTCATTTTTGTGATGTTGGTAATATTTTTACCTAATGCGATATCAATTGTGCTGGGGGCGTGGTTTGAAAAGGGAAAGTGGGTAGGGTCATCAGTGTTACAAATATTACTGTCAGTATTGTCACATAATTTCAGGAGAGTACTTCCATTTACGCTTGGATGGTGTATGAATTTATCCCATTGAGGGTGTCTGAAATTTAAATACCCTACCAATAATACTTTGTTATGCGAGTTCATAATATTATGAAAGTCGACGTCTCTTAGTTTGTTAGTGGGTGGGTTATATGCCCCTACTATTTTGATTTTGTTATCGAACAGTATAGCGATATGCTCAATTGAAGAATTATTTTGTTGCAGGAGTTTGAAATTTATACCTTTTTTGATTAGTAAAGTGATACCGCCACCAAGGGCATCGGTTTAAAAATCCATGCCTGCGCTGGATCTAATTTTTAGTTAAAAGATTTAATTAACTGATTTAGACAATTTAACGGCGAATATTGTGATTACTACTTGGTAAATGCCTTTTAAAACTTCTATTTCTCTGATCTTTTAGTAATATACATTTTCTTCTTCTTGAGAGATAAATTACGGACTCTAGTTTCATTTATTTTCCTTAATCCCAGATTCCAAACGTTATTTTTTAGGTAAATGTTCGAATTGTTACAAGTATGATTATTGTTACAAAAAATAAGTTTTATTTTTATAGGCAATATTGTATTTTCAAAAGCTAGGGCAGAATATGGGAGTTTTTACTATATTCAACTATACTTTTAGAGGTGTATAATGTCATGGCTGTAAATATAAAGATAATTCAAGGAGTCTTTTGCGTAATGTATTAGTAAATGTATCAAAGGCTCACTTTTATTTACATGATTAAAAATTTAAATCCTAAACAAATTAAAAACGTTACTAATCCTACTCACTCTTACACCATATTTCCGTGTTTATAATATTTGTCATATTTTTAGAAATTTTTATTTTTGACACTTTTTCCAAAGACAATCTATAAAAACATAATTTACAAAATACCTATTCACCCAAGATGAAATAATGAAAATCACAGATGACAATGCCGTTAGTGACATTTTCTTGTTCCTCTGTTCATCGTGAGGAGTAATGTTAGAAGCACAGACTGTCAAATAACTCGAATGTCGATATTCCATTGGTTGGATTCAAACAGTGACAGTGACAGGAGAGTGCACCACACTCCTTCTTGATTGGTTTAAATATTGTATCCTCAGAACATGACGTCTAGTCTGCGCAGTCAAATCTGCGCGACTTTTGCTGCCTATCCAAGATGCACTAACTACTGTTTGTTTTATATACTGTGGTCTAGAAAAATGGTTTTGCACGTGCAGAGATTCGTTGTTGGTAGGTATACGGTACCACCAACGCCTGTTCCAATACATATACACAGGGTCGCGCAAATTCCAGCTCACGGCATCCAAACTTAGTACGATTTTCTTAGCGAGGACACGTTCTCTACCATTAACACACAGGTCCTTTCATCGAAGAGATCATGGAGACGTTATATTAAATCTAGAAACAAATATGAATTCTGATCTAAGCTTAGCTTATAGTAGTCGACTACCTACTTAAAAAGCGAAATACGACTATTTAATTAGTCTGTGAAGTCTAGAGCTATTTCACAAAACTGTCACAATTTTTAATAAAGATCTGCCTCACACAATCGGTAAACAAGACTCGGATTCCGAATGATATACACGTAATGGGGAATGGGACAGTGATAGCTAGAATATTGTATTTTTTGTTGTCTTTTTTATAGCATGTTTTATTAACTTTATTTTTTTGATCAACTTTTAAAAATATTTTCAAGATAGTAAAGACTTTTTGTACACCTGAATGAAACACATTTCACATTTGAGGACCGTTTTTATTATCGTTCAGATTATAAATTTATTATCGTTCAGACAGCCTTCAGATACTTCGTTATTCCCACCCAACACTACTGTATTAATGGACGTAACTGAGCATAAATCAGATATCGCTATTTTTTTACCAACATAAAATTAGGAATAATCATTATGATCTTCATATAATAACAAACAAATTATAGATTAAACAAGTAGGGGAGGGCGGAGCAAGATGGGCCCCCTAATTTTAATCGCTTCTAAATATGTTGTTTGTTGCATTAGCGATTTTAAATTTGAACAACTGGATAGGCTGATGTGTTATTTACTACGTACATACAGTTTAATATTTTTCTAATTTAGCGATAACATAGTAAAAAACATTTTTTACGCGAAAGTGTATATTTCCCATCTTGTCCCGCAGGTGGGGTAAGATGGGAAACTAGGTAGGGCAAGTTGGGATATACATGATTTCGTAAAATACTATAATTTTTTATTGAATTTTAATTATTCTGTTGTACAAAGTGCACAAATATGTTGTACTTCGTCATCATCGTCCTCCTCTCCAGCACAGGAACAGTGTGCCCAATGTCTGCACTTAATGCATAGCACCCACCCTTCCGTTGACTGGGAATATAAATGGTTGCAATAAAGACATGCTGCATCATCTTCCACGTTTCCTTCGTCTTCCCCAGATGAGCCACTCTCTATAATTTTGTTTTTCTTCTGTTGATTATTATTAAGGTGAATATGACGTTTAGCAATTTGTCGAGGAGTCTCAGATTTTCGTTTCTTTACCAAATGTTTTCCTTTTTCTTTGCTCAAATTATTTTTGTAATTTTTCTTATATCTTATCTTATGCTTTAATTCTTCCTCTAATTCCTTCTTCTACGGCGACTCTGTTATAACAGTACATATTCCTTTCTTCCAACTCTTCGTTTTGTCGTCTGTTTTTAGTTTTCAATGTGTGGAATGGGAACAAGATCCTTTGGCGAGGATATCTGAAATGGGGTGGATGATAATGCAAGTTACGTCAATGGATATTGTATATTATGCAGTAATGCATTTCGTCCAATAAGCATATTATAAAACATATAAATATTGTTGTACTAAAAAGATTGTCAGATGGTATTGTCAAATTCACTTAATAAACGTCTCATTTGTGTAGTTCGTTTTTAAAAAGGTCTTCTCGGAATTCGAAAACATCATTGGCGCGGTCAGTAGGATATTTCGGAAGTTTAATGTATCGCACGGGAAATTGTTCGTTTCAACGATTAACGGAAATATTCGAATTAGTGTTCAAAAACTGTATTCGAGTGCATATCGAAGCAGCAGATAGTGATGATGATGTTTATTCATTCAATTATTCAAAGTACAAATAAAATACAAATCTATTACTAATCTAAACATTGGTGAATAAACAGGAAAATGCCATAGAAACTGAATAAAATCAGTTTGTACACGGTAAGCATAACAAATTAATACACTAACTTACATACTAGAACATGTGATAAAAATTTAAACTCAAAATCCAGGTAAAGTCGCAATCAGAGTCTATACGTCTAGTCCGGGGTGGGAGAAATCTTAAATTGAGTAAAATTTTTTTTAACCATTATTTAGCGAACGGCTAATTAGTGAAGTTCGAGATTCACTTTATTTTCTTTTGGTATTTACTTTATTTTCAATAGTATATTCATAATGTTAAGCATTTATATATTATATTATGAAATATACCGATCCGTCCCTAGGATCCAATTTTTAACTTTATTTCTATACATAATAAAATTTTTGATTTGTTCAAGTTCATTTGGCAAATATTTATATAATTTGGAGCTGATATAGTTACAACTATGCTGGCCTATTGATTTATTACATTTAGGAAGCTGCGTTTTATATTCTTTGTTTCTTGTTTCATACTCATGCTCTGTGTACCGCGTTTCAATTTTTTTGTTATGAATATTAATTAGGATTTTATACGCAAATAATTGTCGTACATCCATTTTGTTGATATAAGTAGTTGCTTGGATATAAAATTGGTTTTTTAAAAATTACCCTCAATATCCACTTTTGTATAATATGTAATTTATACATATGTATATCGGACACTCCGCCTCATCCCAATATACCGTACTGAAGCAAACTTTGTACCAAAGCAAAATAAATAATTTTTAAATGTGCTTTATCCAAAAAATCCCTTAATACTCGTAATTTAAATCTGGATAAAAGGCCTCTGATTTTATTAGTTAGATTATTTATGTGCAAGTCCTATCTTAGGTGTCTATCAATAATTATTCCCAGATATTTGATGGACTCTGCTTCTGGAATTTGGGTATCTTTATCGATAATTAATGGACCAAATGTAGGCAGCCCAGTAGCATAAGATGAAAAAGAAAGGTATTTGGTTTTGTTAAGTGTTAGGAGATTATATGCAAACCAATTTTTCATTTGAGTCAAATCTTTTTCTGCGTTTTCTTTTAGTGATTGCCATGACGGTTCTTTAAATAAAATTGCCGTGTCATCGGCGAAACTTATTATACTTTCCCGTATTTTTATTTTTAATAAACTGTTGATATATAAGGTGAACAGGGTGGGACCTAAGACTGTTCCCTGAGGAACGCCGTATATAACTTTCTTTTGTTTGCTGACAATACTGTCCACTGAAACGGTTTGGGTTCTATCCGTTAAATAACTTTTTATTAGATTATAGGAATTTCCTCTTATTTCATAAGAATATAGCTTTTGTAGTAGTCTATAGTGGCAGACAGTATCAAATGCCTTTGAGAGGTCTATAAATATGCAAAGAGCTGGTGTTTTTTTATCAAGTGCGTCGTATATTTCCGAAGTTAAGTTGAGAATTGCGTCTTCTGTTGACTTTCCTTTTATAAAGTCGTACTGTCTATCACTGATTGTGTTATTTACTTTTAAAAAACTCATTAGTCGGAAGTTTAAATTTTTTTCGATATTTTTCGATATGTTAGAAATTAATATTACAGGTCTGTAGTTTGAGATTTCACTTTTTTCTCCGGTTTTATACAGTGGTTTGATTAATCCTGTTTTTAGCTCTTGTTGGAAAATTTCCGTTTCGAATATTTTATTTATAATATATGTTAGCGGATCCTTTATTTCATGTTATATTTCTCTAAGTGTTTCAGCACCAGGTGATTTTTTATTTTTTAATGCATGAATCGTGTTAAATACTTCCGTTTCATTAGTTGGAAATATCACTAAAATAGGTATTAAAAGCATTTGAAATATCTAGTTTGTCGGTAACTATTTCATTTTTGTATAAAATTTTGTCAATTTTTGTTTTATTTTGTTTTTTATGACAAATTTTATTTACACAATTCCAAATATTTTGCGATGAATTGTTTGAGTTCTTTATGGTTTTCTTGGTGTATTCTGTTTTGCTCTTTTCAATTGGTTTTATTAATTTATTTTTATAGATTGTGTATTTGTATTTTAAGAGGGGCCTCCTCACAGGCAAGGGCGTCGCCAGCCGATGGCGCAGGGGGGGGCAAGTTGACTTTACATACTACAATTCATACTTTTCTCATTCTCTATGAATGAGAAAAGTAGGTATGAATTGTAGGTAAAGTAGGTATGAATTGTAGGTATTATGTGACAGTACAGAGTCCAATGTGTAAAGCTACACGAGCACGAGCTCTTGACTATGCAATAAAAAACTTGTAAATAAGTTATAATAACATTTATTAGAAAAATAGAATAAAAAGGAGTTTGAATTTGAATAAGTGCACAGCGTACAGCGTATTTTTTTAATTATCAGATTTTAATATTATAATGGTCGTTGTTTGTTTATATTAGGTTAATTAAAATATAATTTTCGGGGATTCATTGTAAACTTCTCGACCACTTTATTATTAAAATCTTGTAAGTTTCCATGTATAAGTTTTCGGTGCACACTCATCATGGCCAAACCATTGAGGCGATTTTCACTCATAGTGCTTCTTAGCCAGGTTTTTAGTCTCCTGAGGCTGCTAAACGATCGCTCTACCGTACACGTCGTGCATGGAAGAGCGATCAAAATTTTCAACGCTTTTTCCGTGTCGGGAAAGAAGGTTTTTGCTTCTTTTAGGATATCAACAACGGTTTGATCTGTTGAGTTTGGTTTATTATGCCAGAATTGCTGCCAAAGCTCGACTTCAATTTTTATGTTTGGTAAATTATAAAACTGAGCGATAGTTTCACAAGTTTCTGTGAGATTTTCGACTGACATCGTTTGCATTTGTGCGGGATGTAATTTAGATAAAGCAAATGATGGAGTATTTTCTTCAGCAAAGCGTGTTTCAAGCGATGTAATAACGGAGTCCAAGTATGGTATTATTAATGGTCTTTTTAAAAATTCTGAAGGGCTTTCTGCTGGGTGATTGCTTCGATGACGTTGTTTCCCAACAATGCGCGGCATTGAAGTGATATCCTCCTCCAGGCCGACTTTCTCCGCAACAACAGTAGCATCCTTTATAATTTCATCTGTGACTCTTTCGGGATTATCACGGTGGCTCTTAAGCAATTGCAAAATGCGTTTGACGTGTTGCGAGGCCTTAACCACATCCAAAGCTATGGATTGGAGTGCGTTGACAACAGGTTCTAACAAAGCAGAGTATTTAGCTATCAAAGTAATACAAAGTATAAACGACATTTTGAAAGCAGCCGCATGGAGTTGAAAGGCATTTTTTCGAGTAGCACTGTTTCCTTCACGCGATAAGTTTCCTAAGGCTTCCAATATAACAGGAAAATTCTCCTTAAATACTCTGATAGTTGTATGTTTCTCACTCCATCTTGTTTCGCAGAGCCTGGCAATATTAGGTACCAACTCTCTTCTCAAAACAGATTCTCGAAAAAAATTAATAATATCTTTAGTGGTTCCCATGGTGTTTCGAATTTCAGGAAGAATATTGAGATCATTTATTACCAGATTCAGTTTATGGGACGAGCAATGAAAGGACAGTGCTTTGGTATATTTTTTGCGAAGGATCGCTTGTACTCCACCGTCTTTTCCGGACATCGTCGAACAACCGTCAAATCCAAAACACAATAAGCTTCTGCTTCTTTTACTTTTTTCACAATGTCTGCCTTAATAACATCTCCACAAATTGCGATAATTTCATTTTGAATAGCAATCGATCGATAGCTTGCATTCTTCTTCCCATGCTCAATGTGTTTCTTCAAAACTAAATATCCCGCGTCAATTCGTAGCTTGTATAAGTCCTCGAGAATACCTTCGCCATAATGTTTTCCTCTCAGAGATAAGTCGTGCGACCCGCAAAACGTCATGCAGGAAATAATAGATGTTATAATTTTTCGGTTTTCTTCAATAATGCCCCGGGAGTATTTGTTGACTTGTAAATCTACAGGCACACTTCCAGGAAATTATTTAGCGGCTTCCAGTGCCATCTTATGGAAGTGGGTTTCCATGTGCTTTTTGCAATGCTCGTGAATATCTTTGTACTTACAAAACGGCCTTATGATAAATGACCCTAATACGCTTCTAAAAGAATTTGGATTTGGCGGGAACAATGTACAATATTTACAAAAGGCTCCTTTTTGGTGCCTTGAATAGGCCAACCATGGAGAGTACGTTTCCAACCATGAATAATTGAATTTCCTCTTCAAATCTTTAGCGTCTTCCGCAAAGTCATACGTCGCAGACGGAGACCAAGTGTTTTCAAGCAATTCTTTCTTCATTTCAGTCGATAACATTGATGCTTGTCCAATAAATTTACCGATGTCATTTTCGTTGCAGTCATTTATCGA
Organism: Galeruca laticollis; assembly: GCA_963921935.1. NCBI lineage: Eukaryota > Metazoa > Arthropoda > Insecta > Coleoptera > Chrysomelidae > Galeruca > Galeruca laticollis. The sequence goes on from OY998181.1 coordinate 146,141,287, forward strand.
AGAGTCGGGAACTAAGTTCGGTTCTTTGGATGTGCTAGGTCTCGCCAGGTCACCCACGGAATCATCGCTGTCACTGCTTGCTCCTTCAGGTTTCTTTCTTTTTAAAACTGCAAAATAAAATATTTGAAATAGCAACAACTTCTTCTGGTCCGCAATTCACATTGAAAGCATAAATGTCCTTCAAGACGGCGGCAGGCTCGAGCCTGCGCAAGGACTAGCGTCAACGGTATTTTTTATATCAACAGTCCTAGCTATTTCGAGCGGCTTAACCGCCGCGGCTATGCTCGCGCGGTCTCGGGCATCCTCGCTCGAGCACTCTAGAGCGGGCGCGACGACACGCACGCACCGGAGTCTCAAGCATACGCGAGCCAACTGTGCCGAATCGGCACTGCCGATATTCATTCATACAATTTTCTACTTTAAGCTATGTTAATACGGTCCTATTTTCGATTGAACCATTAAATTGAGCAATTTTCCTTTTGGTTTAAACTGACGACCCTTAAGAATCAGATATCGTGCCTAGAAACGGATCTTTGCGATTTTAAAAACCGATACAAAATCAGCATTTATAATCAAATCAATTGACGTTATTTTACGGACGGAAAATATGAAACCTAAACGCAAGTGATACTCACCAAAAAATTTTCTGATGTCCATATTGATTATGTGGTCACAGCAACTATTTAGATGTGATAATAGCGCACAAAACAAACGTAAAAGCGGGCAGTGGCAACGTTAACGCACGAATAAATGACAGACAGACGATAAAATAAAGGCGGCTGTGCGGGGGGTGCGGGCGCCACGCGGTTACATGTTGCTTTGCTTCCCCACTCCCTCTCTCCCGCTTCAACGATAGAGTAGAGCAGAGCGCAGCATAGTACGGAATATTAAGAGTGGAATTGGTGAATTCATTCGAGTTTCGACGCACGGGAATGATTGTTCAAGGCTTGAACTTCAAGCAAATCAACTCAAATACTTAGGACTTTGGTTGCATTATATTTGGCAACTTTTTTAGAATCTCTAGGGGGGGGGGCAGCTACCCCTCCCTGCCCCCCCTTGGCGACGCCCTTGCTCACAGGTATATAAGCCTAAAAACCTACACAATACTAGTTAGTAATTTAGTAATTATTTGGTTCAAAATATTTACGATAGATGTCGATACTAGTACTGAATCGGCTTTTACTTATTCAACATATTTTCTCTCTCTGTCTTTCCACTCTTGACAGTTCAAAGAAACGAATCTCTGTTCGAATGTTTTGATTTTAAATATTTCGACTGTTGGTGAACACATAAACCCTATCTCCATGGGTGATTTGTGCTTATCTCTGTTTTTTATGTTGCATCCAAACCACAGCACAGCTGTGCATAGATAAGAGGATATTATATACAGGGATCCAAACAAAATTTCAATTTGAGTGTAGCTTTTTGATTATTTAAGAGTTTCATAAATGTAAATATACATATTTAAAAACATTCTACCTTTCAAAATTTGTACCATTTATATTAACATAATAAAATGTTTTCATAATTATACATTTCTGTTTGTTTCATACTAAGAAAATTAAACTGCGGAAAAGTTGCAAATTTACATGATGTCTGAAAACATAGAGCGTCGCGTCACAACCGAGGTCACAACTATGCCTCAATCTAATCATATTCAGAGTTTCTGTTGGTTGCTTTCAAATTTTATTTGACATGTAGGCTCTTTTTTCAACTACATGTGTAAATATATTCAATTTTATCTAGAAACAAATAATATAAACAAAGAGTTTCCAAATTTATTATACAAAGAAATATTTACTTGTAATACAATGCTTTACATTTAATAGAAAGGGGATAGTTTATAAACTTTTTGTTTTTGTTTGTCTGAGGATTAAGAAAATAGAAGATGCAGCTCAGTTGCCATGTATGCATAAAAATAAAGAAAATATATTCAGTACTTATGTATATCAAATTTGTAATATGGATCCCAAGATAAAATGGATTACTTGTATACTTTTGCTGAATTGTGGGAAAAATAATTTTGTAAGTAAAAATATTATTTATTTAAAGAAAATATTTAAAGTATATTTTTTCAGTCTTTGTAACTACGTGGATCCAGACTTCAATAATGTGGATGAGGGGTCACCACTCCTTTGTGAGTATAGAATCGTAAAAAATTGATATTTTTATAAACTTTTTATTTTCTTTTTGTTATGGGGAGAAATGGTAGAGAATAAGATGAACTTCAGTTGCCATGTATTAATAAATATGAAGACAAATACATTAAATTTGTAATAATAACTTTATTGATATTTTTATAAAATATTTTTTATTTGTTTCTCTTCAATAAAAACATACACCAATTTTTCCTTTATTTTTTTTGAATAATTAATAAGTGTCAATGAAAAAGCGGACATGTCTGTTTATTGCTATAATAAATTTTTTCATAGTTTACCTAATTAATTGGTATTTCTTTGCTACTATTCATTTGAATTATCAAGAGGGGTCAGTGGAAAAGCAGACATTCTGTATTATAATAAATATAAAAACTACCTACTTACTTTCTCTGTACTTCAAATTTGTAATACTATTAAACAAACATATTGCATACATGATTTGATTTTGTTTTCAATAAAAGAAAACACTTTTGCTATCATTTACTTGAATAATTGAGAAGAGTCAATGGAAAGACAGGCATGTCCGTTTATTACAAACTGGAGGAAAATGCAAAAAGTATAACATTTCAATACATAACCTGGAAAAATTGAAGATAAAAAATATATAACATTTTTATTCCTGCATTTCGAAAATTAAAGATCACATATTGTGTTACTTTTTGAATAGAATAAGAAATGTCTATTTTGTTAAATTAGTAGAAAGCAATTAATACTATTACCAATGTAGTTTTTTTCACTAACTCAGAAGGCTGTGGCAGTGTACAGGTTCTTGGAGGAACTAAAAGGCCCTGATATGGGTATCAGTAAATATAAATATAATGCACTTGCGGAATCACTAGCAACAGCTAAAAATATTTATGGATTATTATATGTCTAGGCTACACTAAACACAATCTTGTAGAGTAAATATAAATAGCATTTACGAAGCACAAATTCACTTATTTAGCATGAAAATTACTTAATTATAATCACTTACAAATACAATACACACTAAACTATAAATTTGGGATATTTTTATGAACACAAAACATATGACAAGAGCATTTGACTCATAGAGAAAGTTATAATATGATTTGTCTATGAATTGACCGTCGTCTTCTGTCATTGTTCTATACAGCGCCATGCATCAAGATGGTGGAGCGGTTAAACTAAAGTAAAAAGATGTTCGTTTGCAAAAATTTGCGCACAACAAATCTCAAAAAATACAATGATTTGAGATTTCATATTCTCAGAATCGAATTCTCTAGGCTTCCTTTTGGGGATCAGGTTTTGGTGTCCAGATTGGTGACCACAAATTGTCAAAACTGTCAAAATCACACCATCACTTAATGACTTATATCTTTTTTATAACAATATAAAACTCAACCAAAATACCTGATCCCCAAGACTAAGGTCCAAATTATATTGTGTTAAAATTGCAACACTCAATTTCCCTGCGGTCTTTAGATTTGTTGTGTACAAAATGACCTAAATTTTGTTGCGAATCACGGGTGCCAACTGTTTTCAGGTTCCTAAAACGTGAGGCCCCTCTTAAATCTTGATCGTTGGGATTACTTTTTACTTTTAAATATAATTCATTTTTTTTATGTATTGAGTTAACGAGATCTCTAGTTATCCATGGCTTTTTGTTGATAGTTTTATTGTTTTGTTTTATTCTTGTTGTAGCTTTTGTGATATACTGTTTTATTTTATAAATAAACTGTTCTAGCATCAAACCAATATTTCTTTCATTGTACACAATACGCCATGTTTCCTGCACCAGACTATTTTTTAATTTTTGGTAATTTCTAAATTCTTCATTATTTGTTTTGTTATTTTTATCAATATTAATTTTAAGTGAATCGTGATTTACTAATAATGCAATGGGTGAGTGATCGGTCAGATCATATTTAAAGATAAATGACTTAATTGAAGGTATTGGTTGAATATTGTTTTTGACGAAGGAATGGTCTAGGCAAGTACGACTCTCTAATTAATGTAGGACACATAACCCTCTAATATAAAATTTTTTTATATTATTCCACATCTACGTTATTTTCATCTAATAAATTAATATTAATGTCGCCAGTTATAATATTAATATCATTTGATTCCTTGGTACTTAAGTATTTATATAGATCTCTATTGAAAGAAAATGGGCAAGTAGAGGGAGAACGGTATACTGCTGTAACATCAATTTTGCTTGATAATGACGTAATTACAATTCTCAAGGACTTTGATAATCCTAAATTGAAAGTGTCTGATACAAATGCCAAATTGTCCTTTATAAAAATTACAGTTCCATCATTTTGGTTCAGCATGCCCTCATTGTACAAAGTAGTATAGCCTTCTAAATGGAATAGATCAATGTCTTGAATCTGCTTTGTTCCTGATAGGACAATTAAATCAAAATCAACCGAAAGCAGATTTATAAAAATAGTAAATTCATCAAAGTTTTTAGTTAAACTCCTGATATTCATATGAATAATTTTAAATTCATTATTTTTTAAATAGTGTTGATAAACAGATGGATTATACATTTTTGTAGCATAAAAAGGTTAATTTTCATATTCCTGTAGATAAGGATCCATTTTTTTTAACTTTCTGTATAATTGAATTGCCAAATCTAAGACACAATAATACTAGGTATAAAATCTAATTTAAAAACAAATACAACCTATTTCTATTTCGAATTAAAATACATTTGACTAAACTGAACTTGTTTAGGACATTAAAACTAAAAATTAATTTATTTATTGGATACTGAGTCAGAGCGCGTCTTAGGTTTGTTTACAATTTTATTTTCTTCATCCCGTTGACTTGCTCTTGTTGAATTGGGAGTGGGCGGCGCGCTATTTGGTTTAGCTGCTTCTATAAGGGATACTTCTACCAAATCTTCTAATGCGTAAGAATTGTTGTCTAACACTAGTTTGTTGTTTTTAATGTAAACTTTCGAATATTCCCCCTGTTTCCGAAAGTGGATCAGGTAGGGATTAAGATTTTTGTAAGTGTCCCTTTGGTGTATGGTTAAATCATTTGCGATAGAGATCCCAGATCCTTTTAGTGTTTTAACGTTATTCAAAATAGTTTTCTTTTTTAAGTTCGATACGAATTCGATTTTTATGGGAGCGGAGTCAGATCTTCCTAGAGAAAAGAGGTTGTTTATATCACGTTCTTCAATATCTACGTCCAGAACTTTGTTTACTTCTCTGCAAAGTTGTTGGGCATCTAGTTTGCGACTTGACTTATTTATGCCAAAGATAACTACGTTATTAGCTCTACTTTTTATATCTAGTTCTTCAATTCTCTCCTTAAGGAGTACGTTTTCTAATTCTAGTTTTTTTAGTCTTTGGGTCTGTTCTTCGATTTTCAGTAATAAGTTTGTTTCTGTTGAATCAATTACTCTTTTTAATTCGTTCTTTGTGTTATTCAATTCATCTAGAATTTTTTTAGTTGCTTCACCCAGTAATTTTTTCATTGCCGTTTCATTCATTATAATAATTATTTCAAGACTCTAAAGATTTTTCAGTTCAATTTTATTATTTTCGTTATTATTATTCGAAGATATGATTAAATTCTACTGTACCATAAATAGTTCCTTTCAATCCATACAGGTAAATCTTGTTTTTGCTATTCTACTAATGATATTTCGACAAGTCTTTAGTTTACAATTTAAATTGTTATGCAGAATCTTGAACACTTTAATCAGTCAAAATTTCTAACTATTTATTACACTTTTTACCACTTTTATAACTAATTATTTCAGAGAACACACAGTATGCTTGTTTACATTCAAGTCACTCTCTCTATATCAGAAAAAAAATAGTATAAGTATATTACTTGAGAAGACTTAAAATTTACAACAAAGTGGAAACAATAATTTTGAAAATAATGTAACTGGAAATAATTTAAAAAATTTAGACTTAGAAATGACTTCATCAGGTACAAACTACCAGCTACTCAGATTATATTTAGACTCAATGACTCAATTCCAAAACTTGTTGGAAACCCACTTAATATTCTTATAGGTAATTGTGAAAGTTTTATTTCTGTGTTCGCTAGTAACACAGATGCTTCTTTAAATACATTTTTACTTAGAGCCATTATATGTAAATTAATAGGTAGAGCTCAAATATTAATTGGTTTACGCACAGAATTAAAAACGTGGGATGAAATTAAACAAGCTTTAAATTTGAGTTTTGGAAACCAAAGAAACATTGACTGTTTCGTACAAGATCTTATTAATTTAAAACCTTTAAAAAATTAAAGTCCTTATAATTTTGGTATGCGATGCCAAGATTCTAGGAGCCTTATTATTTCCAAATTAAATTCTTTAGACTTAGACATAAATGAAAAACGCTTATAAGTAGTAGTAAGTGGGTGCCTGTAACCCCCCCACCTGTTATAGCCCCACCCCCCGCCATTTTTAGTCCACCCGCCGTCACGTGTGTCGTGTGCCCCGTGCGTCGGCGTCATCTCGTCAAATGGCCGTCGTATGCCCCATCTGTTCTATGTTACGTACGTGCGTTCTGTTGTATGCCCCATCTGTTCTATGTTACGTACATGCGTTCTGTTCCATGTTACGCACGTGCGTTCTGTTGTATGTGTCATCCGTGCGTTCTGTTGTATGTGTCATCTGTCAAATGTATCGTATGCCCCATCTGTTCTATGTTACGTACGTGCGTTGTGTTTTATGACCCATCTGTTCTGTGATGAACTCTATCTTTATAATTTTTCTATGTTGCCACGTATATAGTGTGACGTAAGCAGTGTTTTCGTATATCATCATATCCTACACGTATTTTGTATATAGTGTGTGACGTAAGCAGTGTTTTCATACAATTTATTAAATATTTCGCTAGCGACGATAGGATTCGAACCATCGATCACACATTCTCATGCGTTAATAGTCTTTTAGCATGCTAGCAAGACCACCAAGTTATTATCATATCAGAGTATATTGTGAAAGCGAATTTAGAATTTATCGAAATATTACATTTATTTTTAATTCAGATTGTATCACAACAACAACAAATATTCAACTGTTAGACGTTATCTGCATCGTTTTTAGATTATTATCGTATACGGGATGTACAAAGACGCCATAAGGGCACAAGCATCTCTGATTAGTCAGTTTGGAGTCAAATAAACACCATTATGATGAAGTCAATGATCAGAGGGTTTACAAGAATCATACCTGAAGACAGTGACCAGAGGGTGTCGTTGATCAATGGGAAAGAAGAAGAGATAAGCGATAAGTTTTACAATAATATACCGATATACGATGTGTTGTCATAAATATGTTACTACGATGATCAGTATACAAGATGTCTACGATACCAAAAGGGCACAAACATCTCTGATTAGTCAGTTTGGAGTCAAATAAACACCATTGTAATGAAGTCAATGACCAGAGGGTTTACAAGAATCATACCTGAAGACAATGACCAGAGGGTGCCGTTGATCAATGGGAAAGAAGAAGAGATAAGCGATAAGTTTTTCAATAATATACCGATATACGAGGTGGTGTCATAAATATGTTACTACGATGATCAGTATACAAGATGTCTACGATACCAAAAGGGCACAAGCATCTCTGATTGGTCAGATTGGAGACAAATAAACATCATTGTGATGAAGACAATGACCACAGAGGGTTTACAAGAATCATACCTGAAGACAATGCCCAGAGGGTGTCGTTGATTGATGCGAAAGAAGAAGAGATGAAGAGATAAGCGATAAGTTTTACAATAATATACCGATATACAGGGTGTTGCCATAAATATGTTACTATGTTGATCGGTATACAAGACGTCAACAATGCCATAAGGGCACAAGCATCTCTGATTGGTCTGATTGGAGTCAAATAAACATCATTGTGATGAAGACAATGACCACAGAGGGTTTACAAGAATCATACCTGAAGACAATGACCACAGAGGGTGTCGTTAATTGATGGGAAAGAAGAAGAGATAAGCGATAAGTTTTACAATAATATACCGATATACAGGGTGTTGTCATAAATATGTTACTATGATGATCGGTATACAAGACGTCAACAATGCCATAAGGGCACAAGCATATCTGATTGGTCAGATTGGAGTCAAATAAACATCATTGTGATGAAGATAATGACCACAGAGGGTTTACAAGAATCATACCTGAAGACAATGACCAGAGGGTGTCGTTGATTGATGGGAAAGAAGAAGAGATGAAGAGATAAGCGATAAGTTTTGCAAATATACAAGGAGTATCAAAAGAGTCATCTGAAGAAGTGATCGACAATGACCAGAGGGTGCCGTTCACCATCGGCGGATGTGTCTTATGTGTCGTCGGGTAAACGATCCTATGATTGTTAGATTATTATCATATACACGATGTACAAAGACGCCATTAGGGCACTATAACACATATCTCTGCTAATATTGGTTAGATTGAAGTCGAACAAAAACCATTGTGATAAGTGGATGTACAAAGACACCATAAGGGCACTACCATCTCTGATTGGTCGTATTGAAATCGAATAACTTGTGATGAAGAGGTAAACCACTACGACGACGTTCGATATACAGGGTGTTGTCATAAATATGTTACTACGATGATCGGTATACAAGACGTTAACGATGTCATAAGGCCGATCCGTTATTGGTTGACATAGAACAAACAGCGTTGATATACAGGATGTTAACGATGTCAAAAGGACACTCTGCTATTATTCGCCGGATTAAAGTCGATCTATCGCCAATACTCTCAACCTACATTGTCCACTAAGTGTCGATAATACAGTTACCTACTCGGCTCTGCCATCAATACTCTCAACCTACATAGTACATTACATATCGTTAATGCAGTTAACCGTGTGTCATATATCTTCTGTGTGACGTACATCAAGTCTGCGTCGTCTGTCATGTGTGTTTTCTGTCGTATGGGTCGTCATATATGTCGTATGTCAAATGTATCTTATGTCGTATGGTCTGCGTCGTCTGCCATGTGTTTCTTGTTTTCTGTTGTATGGTCTACGTCGTCTGTCATATGTCTCTTGTTTTCTATCGTATGCGTCGTCTGTCAAATGTGTCTTATGTCATATGGTCTGCATCGTATGGTCTACGTCGTCTGTCAAATGTATCATCTGTCGTATTTGCCATCCGTCAAATGTGTCTCTGGTATGTCTCTGACGTGTCTCTGGTATGTCTGTAGTATGTCTCTGGTATGCCTCAGCTATGTCTCTGGTATGTATCTTGTTTTCTATCGTATGCGTCGTCAGTCAAATGTGCCTTATGTCGTATGATCTGCGCCGTCTGTCGTGTGTTTTTTGCTTTCTGTCGTCTGTCAAATGTGCCTTATGTCATCATGGTCTGTGAAGGGTGTCTTATATTCAGCGTCATGTCTGTCATTTTGTTGTCAGTCTACGCCATCTGTCGTCGTCAACCTACATTGTCAAATATGTACCATCAGTTAACGCCTTCGTCAATAAGAAAACAACAACAACAACAATCTTATAATAATAATCTTTATTAAGAATACAATATTACACATTGTTATAAATAAACGTTTTAATGCCGTCTGAATAAAAATATTTTCAAAAGTTTCTTCGTTTTCCATCTGTTTCTCTTCGTTTCATTATACCTATAAGACGAAAACATTTTGTATTTCTCCCCATCTAAAACAAATGTCATGAAAAAACACACTTTTACTTACTTTTAAACCATCCCGGTAGCAAATCATTACATATTTTTCCATGTCATAGTCACACGTTTTTCTTAAAATGCACTTCTTCCTAAAGAATTTTTCGGTTTCTTGAATCACATATACCCTATCTCTATTCAAAAAATAAACATTATGATGCCTAAAACTAAGAAGTTATCTGTCATTTTGTTGAAAATAAATGGAAAAACTTACTCTGTAATATCACCAAATTAACATCCTTCTAATCTCTATCACAGTACTTAATACATTTTTCAACAAACATCAAAGCTTATAAATGAACTTAGTAACCAGGAATATTGCAAAAATTGTTTTGTATCTCTTTTACCTAGAACAAATGTCATTTTGAGAACATTTACGCATTTTTAATAAAATGTTATAAAACCAACAGAATAAAAACATTATCAATAGATTCTTCTTTTTCTCTGATTTAACAAAAAAATACAAGCATGTCAAAAAAGCCTTTACACAAGTCTTCGCTAAGAGGACAACGATAATGAGTTAAATCATAGTTATAATTTATTCTATAATCTTTAACTTAAAAAGCAAAATTTGAAAAAATTTGCCGATTTATGCTTACAAAGTACCTTTCTCATGTTATTTTAATCAACAACTGTTAAATGGAATGAAAATATTCTAAAAAGTTTACAACATACCTACATCTGATCGAAAATTGAAAAGTTAAAAATAAATTATCGAAAAAATAGTACTCTTTAAGTGTACAGCAAACCTACATTTGATCAAAAAAGCGACAAAGTTGAAATTAAATCATCAAAAAACATAACTTATTACAAGTATTTTTTCTGCTTTATGTTACCTAGTCTTAAAACCTCAACCTCTAAAACGCTAAATTTGAATAATTCTTTAAAAAATGTAAAATAATACAAGCATGTCAGAAAAGCCTTTACACCCTGCTCCGCGAAAAGAAAAAAAAGAATTTTTCGGTTTCTTAAATCACATATACCCTATCTCTATTCAAAAATAAACATTATGATGCCTAAAACTAAGAAGTTATCTGTCATTTTGTTAAAAATAAATGGAAAAACTTACTCTGTAATATCAACAAATTAACACCTTTCTTATCTCTATCGCAGTATTTAATATATTTTTCAACAAACATCAAAGCTTATAAATGAACTTAGTAACCAAGAATATTGCAAAAATTGTTTTGTATTTCTTCCCATCTAAAACAAATGTCATGAAAAACACACTTTTACTTACTTTTAAACCATCCCGGTAGCAAATCATTACATATTTTTCCATATGTCATTCTTGTTTGTTCACGATAGTCAGACGTTTTTCTTAAAATACACTTCTTCTTAAAGAATTTTTCGGATTCTTAAATCACATATGCCCTATCTCTATTCAAAAAATAAACATTATGATGCCTAAAACTAAGAAGTTATCTGTCATTTTGTTAAAAATAAATGGAAAAACTTACTCTGTAATATCATCAAATTAACGTCCTTCTAATCTCCATCACAGTATTTAATACATTTTTTCAACAAACATCAAAGCTTATAAATGAACTTAGTAACCAGGAATATTGCAAAAATTGTTTTGTATCTCTTTTACCTAGAACAAATGTCATTTTGAGAACTTTTACACATTTTTAATTAAGTGCTATAAAACCAACAGAATAAAAACATTATCAATAGATTCTTCTTTTTCTCTGTTTTACCAAAAAAAAATACAAGCATGCCAAAAAAGCCTTTACACAAGTCTCCGCTAAGAGAACAACGATAATGAGTTACATCATAGTTATAATTTATTCTATAATCTTCAACTTAAAAAGCAAAAGTTGAAAAAAATTTGACGATTTATGCTTACAAAGGACCCTTCTCATGTTATTCTAATCAACAAATGTTAAATGGAATGAAAATACTCTAAAAAGTTTACAACATACCTACATTTGATCGAAAAACAACAAAGTTGAAAATAAATTATCAAAAAATAGTACTCTTTAGGTGTACAGCAAACCTACGTTTAATCAAGAAACAGCAAAGTTAAAATTGAATCATCAAAAAACATAACTTATTTCAAGTATTTTTCTGCTTTAGGTTTACTAGTCTAAGACACCAACCTCTAAAACGTTTGCGAGGAACATATTTTCATTAAAAATAATCAGTTACTTCATACTTCCAGTAAAAGTGAAAATAACACAATAATAATTTGAAAATTCAACATACCTTCTAGGTCTCCAATGTATATCGCATGTTAAAAACTTTGAGACGTGCAACATATTTTCAAATAACAGGCTTATCAGGAAAGACTCTAAAAACTGTAACACGGACGGGAGAGTACATCTTTGAAATAGCTGCCTTATTAGAAAAATATACTTAGATTTTAAAAATATAGCTGCCTAGAATAAAGCCCTCTTAGCTGCCTAAAATAGACCAAAAACAAAGATGAACTCACTTTTACATAAACAATGTAATAATTCACAGAGCACGAGATCCTAAGCGAGGTTGTTATTAACTATTAGGAATAATAATTTATTATATGAACGCTATTTTTCGAAATTCATATAATGATAATCCAAAACCACATTGATAAAATAATACGTTGACTATCGTCACGGAGGTCTTCTCATACAATTTCATTATGTAGAAATTTTATATTTATCAAAATTGTAAACATGTTTTCGAATAAAATATATGGTTTATTATTATACGCAGAATTGGGTGTTCACTATATATACGGTGGAGTAAAAAGTTGTAAATTATTGTCTTTCTGCATTTAATTTTACCTTCTTACCTATTAATTATATAGAGATCGTAGAAGATACGTGTAATATGGTGACAAATGTTTGAATTTCTCAAAAATGTTATGTAAGTGTTTACAACAATAGAGTAGCACTCATTGCAGATGGTTATACTACAATATTTTATAATAATGGTATGGAGATAATATGTTCGCCTACAGAAGAAATGTTCGCAACATTTACTACAACTGGTATTACGTCTTACCAAGGCACCACATTCGATAAGATAGAAAATTTAAAGTTTTCTACGGAGGTATGGCAGGATATTCCTTTTACCAAAAAAAATATGACCCAAATTAAAAACATGTCTATGCAGAAGATAAAATATCGTATTAAATTAAGGTATTGCCAGCGCTTAGAAGAAATTATCGGAGGAACAGAAATAGTAATTACAGCTATAAAGGAAGTTAAACACAGGGAGAGACTTCGTTACATTTTAAAGTTTGAGAATTCGGAAATCTTCTAGCGCTCAAACTACTGGATGGGAAGAGAATTTGCAGAAATGGACCTAAGTTATAGAATTAAGATAAAAATAGATAAAACTAACTATACGCCTAATTTTGTGTGTAATACAAACGATAATCGTTTTTTGTTTACAATAATAGCATGTTGAGTGATTCAAAAATTACACACAAAATTATGCGTATAGTTAGTTTTATCTATTTTTATCTTAATTCTATAACTTAGGTCCATTTCTGCAAATTCTCTTCCCATCCAGTAGTTTGAGCGCTAGAAGATTTCCGAATTCTCAAACTTTAAAATGTAACGAAGTCTCTCCCTGTGTTTAACTTCCTTTATAGCTGTAATTACTATTTCTGTTCCTCCGATAATTTCTTAGACATACCAGAGACACATTTGACGGATGGCAAATACGACAGATGATACATTTGACAGACGACGTAGACCATACGATGCAGACCATATGACATAAGACACATTTGACAGACGACGCATACGATAGAAAACAAGAGACATATGACAGACGACGTAGACCATACAACAGAAAACAAGAAACACATGGCAGACGACGCAGACCATACGACATAAGATACATTTGACATACGACATATATGACGACCCATACGACAGAAAACACACATGACAGACGACGCAGACTTGATGTACGTCACACAGAAGATATATGACACACGGTTAACTGCATTAACGATATGTAATGTACTATGTAGGTTGAGAGTATTGATGGCAGAGCCGAGTAGGTAACTGTATTATCGACACTTAGTGGACAATGTAGGTTGAGAGTATTGGCGATAGATCGACTTTAATCCGGCGAATAATAGCAGAGTGTCCTTTTGACATCGTTAACATCCTGTATATCAACGCTGTTTGTTCTATGTCAACCAATAACGGATCGGCCTTATGACATCGTTAACGTCTTGTATACCGATCATCGTAGTAACATATTTATGACAACACCCTGTATATCGAACGTCGTCGTAGTGGTTTACCTCTTCATCACAAGTTATTCGATTTCAATACGACCAATCAGAGATGGTAGTGCCCTTATGGTGTCTTTGTACATCCACTTATCACAATGGTTTTTGTTCGACTTCAATCTAACCAATATTAGCAGAGATATGTGTTATAGTGCCCTAATGGCGTCTTTGTACATCGTGTATATGATAATAATCTAACAATCATAGGATCGTTTACCCGACGACACATAAGACACATCCGCCGATGGTGAACGGCACCCTCTGGTCATTGTCGATCACTTCCTCAGATGACTCTTTTGATACTCCTTGTATATTTGCAAAACTTATCGCTTATCTCTTCATCTCTTCTTCTTTCCCATCAATCAACGACACCCTCTGGTCATTGTCTTCAGGTATGATTCTTGTAAACCCTCTGTGGTCATTGTCTTCATCACAATGATGTTTATTTGACTCCAATCTGACCAATCAGAGATGCTTGTGCCCTTATGGCATTGTTGACGTCTTGTATACCGATCATCATAGTAACATATTTATGACAACACCCTGTATATCGGTATATTATTGTAAAACTTATCGCTTATCTCTTCTTCTTTCCCATCAATTAACGACACCCTCTGTGGTCATTGTCTTCAGGTATGATTCTTGTAAACCCTCTGTGGTCATTGTCTTCATCACAATGATGTTTATTTGACTCCAATCAGACCAATCAGAGATGCTTGTGCCCTTATGGCATTGTTGACGTCTTGTATAACGATCAACATAGTAACATATTTATGGCAACACCCTGTATATCGGTATATTATTGTAAAACTCATCGCTTATCTCTTCATCTCTTCTTCTTTCGCATCAATCAACGACACCCTCTGGGCATTGTCTTCAGGTATGATTCTTGTAAACCCTCTGTGGTCATTGTCTTCATCACAATGATGTTTATTTGTCTCCAATCTGACCAATCAGAGATGCTTGTGCCCTTTTGGTATCGTAGACATCTTGTATACTGATCATCGTAGTAACATATTTATGACACCACCTCGTATATCGGTATATTATTGAAAAACTTATCGCTTATCTCTTCTTCTTTCCCATTGATCAACGGCACCCTCTGGTCATTGTCTTCAGGTATGATTCTTGTAAACCCTCTGGTCATTGACTTCATTACAATGGTGTTTATTTGACTCCAAACTGACTAATCAGAGATGTTTGTGCCCTTTTGGTATCGTAGACATCTTGTATACTGATCATCGTAGTAACATATTTATGACAACACATCGTATATCGGTATATTATTGTAAAACTTATCGCTTATCTCTTCTTCTTTCCCATTGATCAACGACACCCTCTGGTCACTGTCTTCAGGTATGATTCTTGTAAACCCTCTGATCATTGACTTCATCATAATGGTGTTTATTTGACTCCAAACTGACTAATCAGAGATGCTTGTGCCCTTATGGCGTCTTTGTACATCCCGTATACGATAATAATCTAAAAACGATGCAGATAACGTCTAACAGTTGAATATTTGTTGTTGTTGTGATACAATCTGAATTAAAAATAAATGTAATATTTCGATAAATTCTAAATTCGCTTTCACAATATACTCTGATATGATAATAACTTGGTGGTCTTGCTAGCATGCTAAAAGACTATTAACGCATGAGAATGTGTGATCGATGGTTCGAATCCTATCGTCGCTAGCGAAATATTTAATAAATTGTATGAAAACACTGCTTACGTCACACACTATATACAAAATACGTGTAGGATATGATGATATACGAAAACACTGCTTACGTCACACTATATACGTGGCAACATAGAAAAATCATAAAGATAGAGTTCATCACAGAACAGATGGGTCATAAAACACAACGCACGTACGTAACATAGAACAGATGGGGCATACGATACATTTGACAGATGACACATACAACAGAACGCACGGATGACACATACAACAGAACGCACGTGCGTAACATGGAACAGAACGCATGTACGTAACATAGAACAGATGGGGCATACAACAGAACGCACGTACGTAACATAGAACAGATGGGGCATACGACGGCCATTTGACGAGATGACGCCGACGCACGGGGCACACGACACACGTGACGGCGGGTGGACTAAAAATGGCGGGGGGTGGGGCTATAACAGGTGGGGGGGTTACAGGCACCCACTTACTACTATACCTTAAGAATTATGACAATTTAGCCTTAAAAACTTTTGTTCGTGGGTTACCTGTACCAATACAAACTAACGTACGTTTAAGATTACCTGACAGCTTAGAAAAAGCTATGAGTTTAGTTGTAGAAGAAGAAAATTTTCTATATTCCACTCAAAGATTAAGTAACTTAAATTCTAATGTATCATTTAAGCCTAGTTTAAGAGGAATCTAAATTTAAATCAGTACCCTTCATTCACCCCAAATTATAATAATATACATCGACATCAATCACCAACACAATTTCAACCAACCCCACCAATATTTCCATCTAATTTAATAACTCGTCCTCCAGTATCATACCCACAGAGGTATACACAACATTCTCCTCCAAACCAATCTTACAATTGGCGTCCAAGTAACAATTATCCGACTCAACGTCATCCATTTTTCACAAATCAAACTTACAACCCAATACAACGACCCTCACAGCCAATTCCAAATTTCAACCAGCAAAATGTTCGCCATAATAATCAACAATTTAATCGTCCAAATAATTCTCAAAGTTTTAAACCAGAACCTATGGACATTTCTTCAGGAAATACGATACTTAAGTCCCGATCAAATCCCAAATTTACATCAGCAGAACTTTTTAATCAAACTTTAGACAATTCTTTTCAAAATCGAGAAATCAATAGTTCCCTTCAAACCGATAACAAATTTGATACAGAGAAATACGAAAAATTATTTAATTATGAAAATTGATATAATTATGAAAATGACGAAAACTATTTTACGCCGGAAACAGAATATCCTCATGTAAATGATCCGACAAGTTACAATGATTTTTACAGAGATTCTCATGTATACTCTTACGTTACGGAAATATCATATAATCAGATTCAGGATTTTCATACTCGCACATGTCCAAGCCAAGTTATATAGTCTATGTAAACACATTTAATACGAATTTGCCATTCATAAAAATTCCAGGAATAAGTGCAAAGTTTTTCCATATTCCATTGTTTGATATCTTTAATTTACAGGAAACTAATAAATTTTATCTTTTCAAGTTTAATGAAAGATTTGATGGAATCATAGGCGTAGATTTACTTAAACAATTAAATGCTAGCGTTAATGATAGTAAAAAGGAAAATATTACCCCTAACACAGTTATTCCTCTAATATTTGGTTCAAATACTGAGGAAAATATAAAAAATTATTCATTAATAATACCAGGTCGTACTCAACAAGTTGTTAAATTACCCGTTAATTACAAAAATGGGATTGGAATACTTGATTACGAGAAGTTAGGTAATGGACTCTAGATACCAAAAGCTTTAGTAAATATAGTTGATAATTTTGCAATAACTACTAATGAGAATCCGGTTAAACTTGATATTAATAACTCTGGTGACACTAATCAAGAAATTTTGGAATTCTTACGTGAGTTTGAAAGTTCATTAGAAAAGGAAAAAGCTTCTACAAGTGCACAAAACCAATCAAAAATAAACATTATTTCTGATATACAAATACAGCCTCCTAATAATACCGCTGATATACCTACAAATTCTAGAGACGAACTCAATACACCTCAACCTGACTGGACGAAACTCTCTACTCCTAAATGTAATTCCTCAACTGTTAATTCCATAGCTAATGATGAAATCACTAACCAAGGTATTCCTATATTAGACGAAATTATGAATAACGAAGTTCCCCAAATTTTAATATACTCAAATTTATATAAAAAAATAGATATCTCTCAAGAGACTTATGAAAATCAACATTTGTTTTAGAGCCACTGACACATGTTGTAAATTCATCATTCTCGGGTGGAGTTTTCCCATCTAGACTGAAAGTAGCAGTTGTAAGCCCATCTTTAAAAACGGAGATACATTATTGGTGGAAAATTATAGACTAATAAGTCGCAACTCTACTTTTTCCAAAGTTTTTGAAATTGCTATGAGAAAAAGATTGGTTAGTTTTTTTAATAAGAACCAGATCATAGCTTCGAGTCAACATGGATACCGAGAAGCAAAATCTACCATAACTGCTGTTTTCGGTTTTATTGAGAGGATTCTGGACGCCCTTGATAGTGGTAGTCTCGCCCTTGGAGTTTTTTTGGACCTATCGAAGGCATTTCACTGTGTGAACCATCAATTATTGCTTGACAAATTGGAAAAAATGGGGATTCGTGGTAGATGCTATGATTGGTTTCAATATTATTTAGCAAACCGTTCTCAAAAAGTCTGCATTAAAACAAACTCTTCTGAATATACTTCTAATGCCAGAGAAATTACACTGGGTGTACCTCAGGGCAGTGTGCTTGGTCCAATCCTCTTCATACTTTTCATAAATGATCTAGAACTGTTTTTAAATGATATAACAACTACACTAACAAATTATGCTGATGATACAAATGTGCTCATTGTTGGAGATAATTATAATGAAATGAAAACTAAGACAACATCTGTAATTTTAAAAATGGCTGAATGGTTTGAAGGGAACTCTTTAATCATGAATAACAAAAAGACGCAATGCATTCTATTTAAACACAGTCGTAATGAAATTGTGTATCCTAATAATATTGAGATTGAGAAGTTTCTAGGAGTCACAATAGATGAGCACATTTGCTGGGTGGAGAATGTGCAGCTGCTCTGTGGTGGATTAAGTAGAAATTGTTATTCTTTATAGGAATTAAAAAAAGTAGTTAGCAAACATACATTGCTAACTGCATATTATGGGAATTTCTATTCATCGCTGACCTATGGAATTGTATTTGGGGTGGTTCACACAGTCAGACTGTCTTTGTATTACGAAAAAGAGCAGTTAGAATTTTGGCTGGTTTAAAACTGCGTGAAAGCTGTAGGGGATATTTCAAATCTTTAAATTCATTAACAGTACCAGGTATATACATATATGAGTGTCTTTGTTATGTGTATAGAAATAGGAAATATTTTTCAGATTATACAATTGCACATGAGTATCATACGAGACAGAAACACATTTTCCGATACCCTATTCATAAAACATCATTGCTTGAAAAAGGTTGCTTATATAGATGTTTGTTAACGTTTAACCTACTACCTAAAGAACTACGGGATATTACTAACTTACATAGATTTAGGAGGACTATAAGGAAATGTCCTGTGTCTGCAGAACCATATAGTATAGACGATATAAATAGCAATACATTTTTGGATTTGTGATTCAGTGTTCTACGCATATCTTTTCATAATTGTTTGCGTGTTACACATTTGTTTTTTGCTTTTGATCTGTTTTTTAAATATAGTTTGGCGCATATTAACATTGTACAACAAGTGAGAACGTTTAACATTGTAGATTTTAACTGTTTTTTTTAAATTTATGTATACCTTATATTTCGTTTTTACAGAGAACTTTTGACATGTACCATACAATGTATATATTTTTTTTTTCTAAAAATGTATCTTGTCACTAGTATGAAATAAATATCTATCTATTTGCGTATAGACGTCACTACCTGGTTCGTCAGATTCGGTGGGTTCCCATCTTACCCCGCGTCTTCATCTTGGCCCGCCCTCCCCAACCAGTAACTGTCTATTATATTACAATTTCAAGCGAAATATTTCATATTTTGCGCTGCCCTAAAAATTTTGCGAAACTGAGTTCCGTCCTTGTTCGTTGAGTGTATCGAAATATACGGGTTGACTCAAATTGACGCCAGTTCTCTCGGAATACGTTTCTAAGAGCTTGAACAAATCAACTCGTGAGCATAAACATTTTTCACTTTGACTGTTTGTTACCGAGATATTGATTAAAAACTGATATCTCTAATTCAATCTCCAAACTTCATTAGGAACGAAAATTTATTGTTATAAAGTAGGAAATTAATTTACAAAAAGTCGCTTCCTGACGTTCGCCCGATTCATCATTGAGTCATGAGCCTTGAGTAGCATGCATATTGTTGTCTATAAATGTCACAGTAACTGCATATTCTGATCTCTCAACAGATTGGAAGTTAACATTTTCTCTCAAGAATAGTGTCCCTGGGAGTACTCCTTTCTTCACTACCACTGCCCGGAGCAAATGAAGCATACCACGATAAAAAACTGGCGGCTGAGGCAACCAGTTAGACGGCGTCAAAACTAACGAGTAACGACGAAAGAGCGTTACACAGTGGTTTGTTTCAAGTTGACTTCGTTTTCAATGAAGTTCACGGAGCGAATTTTAGGTCTTTGCTATTTATCAATAACTCTTCAACCAAAATCAAAAGCGTCAAATTTAAGACACCCTTCATACAATAATGTGTCTATAATATTATTTCCAAGTATTTTACAGCAGGTAGTCATCAACAAATATAAATTATGGAGTAGATCTTGATACAAATCTCTCTACCTTCTCAATTTCAAATATGGACGATCCATTACCAGTTGAATTTGCAAAATAGTGCTGTGCCTTCTGTCATTAAGTGCTAATATATTATATTTCTTGTTTGCTCAATGTGCAGTCACATGTTGAGTTTGTGAATGAAATTGAAAAAAATGCTTAGTGATTCAGTAGTTCATCCCAATGGTGTGTGGTACTTGAGATATTTTTTCAGTGCAGCATTTCTTCTCTATTTGAAAGTGGAAACAACCGCCGAGAAACTGTATACAAGTTGGGCTGCCTACAAAAGAAAATCATTATTACTAATCGAATCAAACTTGTCATAGTCTAAAGTTGGTTTGAGTACAAAACAAATTACCCAAATATACTGAGATGAAAATATATCAAATCAAACAAACATTTATGGTTGCATATCTGAAAGTGAAAAAATAGAAGAAAGGGATATAGACAAATTTGAAAGTGCCCAGGAATCACCCGTTAGTTACTATCGACAAAAAAATATCATATAGTACACAGTAGAAGTGTGCATTGGAAAGTATTCAGAAACACCATAAAGGCGCGTTTACTCGTATCCAGTAGCTAGATATGTCCTGAGCATCGCAAGGAAAATAAGCCACTTACATATATGTTGAATAGTACAGGGCCGAATGCAGTCCCTTGAGGTACACCAAATTCGACAGTTACTGTATAAATTATCTAGTTTCACAGCTTGCCGTCTGTTTGATAGAAAGCTTTCCAATAATTTTAATGAGTTGTCTCGTACTCCAATCTCCTCTAGCGATTTCAATAGTAGAGGATAGTTGACACTATCAAAAGCCTATATATACATGCACATAAGTATGGTTTACTAAAACCGAACTGATTATTGGAAATTATTTCAATTTCATCAAGACATTAAACGGTTTTTGATACTTTCCTCAAATATTTTTGAAACATGAGTTATCAAAGATAGGGGCCTGTAGGTATTTCTGGTCTTCCAGCATATCGGGGATTATAAAAGTAGATCAAATTAGTTACAGAAAAGCGATATATCGATATATTTTTCCTATCCTGGTTTATCTTAACCCTTTCACTGCGGAAACCGGGTATATACACAAAATAATCTTGTGTTCGAATAACGGGAACCGGGTAAATACGCGCACCCTTTTTATGCACTAATTGCGGAACCCGACCGAATACGACGTACGTATGTAATATGTGTTGCCTATAGAAGATGTTTGATTTTGTTCTGGGAGGCATTTACCACAAATTTAATCATATTAACGTTTCACTGCGGAAACCGTATAGATCAGCGCAATCATCTCAGATACGTACTGTCGTTTTTTTCATTTGGTAGTGCGATGTTGATTGGGAAAAAGTAAATTTACAACCAGTTATTCATAATTTTGTTGATAACAAATCAGGGTGTATGAATACTTTATAAGTAACCCGATTCTTGTAAGTAGTTTTAAAATATTTTCTATGTAGGAAAAATTCTTGTTCAAATTAACAATTTTCACAAATACGTTGTGGCACAAGACACAATTGAAGATAAGTCGCGTATTGCAAAGTGGAAAGACACAGACGTTGATGAGATATATTGTTTTCTCTTCTCCCCTCTTCGAAAACAAATTTTTTTTATTTTAACGTTCCAGCGAGCGCGCTGTCGTAAAATTTACGAAAAATGCGCCTTATCGCTTCCCCCACTTTTACCACTCAATTACAAGCATCGAGCTCCGAGCTATGTGACGGTCAGTGCATCTTTAAACTACAGACGTACCGAGTGTGCTTAGAAATCTTTGTTATTCATTGATTTTTGGGAATTTCCGTTGAGTGTAAATTTTACGACACGCGCGTTAATGTGTGAGTATAAACTACTCTATTCAATACTTTCTCGTTTATATCGTTTCTTATGTAATTTTCTGTCTTAGACGTGTTCCATTATGTCCCGTAGATCGCTTACACAACATGAGCTAGAAGAAATTGCTCAAGATTTATTCGAAGAGTCAGAGCAAGATGGATGAGACTTACTTTTCCTCGAGTGACAGCAAGTTTTCGGTAGGAGAAATCGAGCAACAAGCTGAAGAAAGTGCTACCGAACAAGAAAACACTTCATTGGAAAGAATAAATCTACACAATGGCGAAAGACAACATACCGTGTTTCTAAAAAAAACCAAGGGGATAAACGTGGTCAAAGTACCCACTTGACTCAAAAAGCTCTTGGTATTGAAAATGAACTCAGTGCGTTCTTTCAAATTATCGATATATCTATGATTGACGATGTTTTGAGGTACACAAATATGTATATCGATCAGCCGAGAATTGACCGTCAATATTCTAGAGATCGGAACTGTAAAAACATCGACAGGCAAGAGTTCATGGCATACTTTGTAACGAGGTACTCGTTACTGAAAGTTACCTTGTGTCACCGAGTGTATTTTCATTTTTGTCACTGAGTATATTTATTTTATATTATATATCATCTGTTATTTATTTTGGCCTCTGTATAAAAAAATCACTTTGTAATTTATGTTGACGAGTATATATTTATTTTATATTATATATCTCCAGTTATGTATTTTGGCCTCTGTATAAAAGTTACTTTATAGTTTATGTCACCGAGTATTTATTTATTATATCATCCGTTATGTATTTTGGCCTCTGTATAAGAGTCGAGTCGGGTGCAGGTAGTCAGCTGTGTAGATTCATAGACGACAGTAACTGTAAACACCGTTCCGCCGAACCGTATTTTTGGGTTTTTCTTTTCCTTGTTTTTTTGAAAAATTCAAAAATTTCTTTTGAGTTTTCTGGTGTATAAGTACCACGAGAATTTGGTTGTTGTAGAAGGTAAGAAGTTTTTAATTATAACGGTTCGAAAATAAGTAGTCTTTTCAATCACAAATCTAGTGTATTGATTGTGTTTATTTTTCGTGTTTTAAAAGACGTTGGAACATCTTGGCATAACCGGAGTCCGGTCTTTCCCCGGCCTTTTCTAGTTATTCTCCTTCATTTTTCCGTGGAGAGGTTTCGATTGAAACATCAGATAGCGCCAGGCATACATATCCGCTAGGGCTTCCTGATATTTTAAATCAACAGCCCCAATAATTTAATGAATCACACCCCCGGTCTTTTCTAGTTATTCTCTAGCATTTTTCCGTGGAGAGGTTTCTATTGAAATATCAGGTAGCGCCAGGCATACATATCCGCTAGGGCTTCCTATTATTTTAAATCAACAACCCAATAATTTAATAAGTCACCCCCCGGCCTTTTCTGGGTATTCTCTTTAATTTTTCCGTGGAGAGGTTTCGATTGAAATATCAGGTAGCGCCAGGCATACATATCCGCTAGGGCTTCCTAATATTTTGAATCAACAACCCCAATAATTTAATGAATCACACCCCCGGTCTTTTCTAGTTATTCTCTTTCATTTTTCCGTAGAGGGGTTTCGATTGAAATATCAGGTAGCGCCAGGCATACATATCCGCTAGGGCTTCTTAATATCTTAAATCGACAACCCCAATAATTTAATGAGTCACTCCCGGCCTTTTCTAGGTATTCTCTTTAATTTTTCCGTGGAGAGGTTTCGATTGAAATATCAGGTAGCGCCAGGCATACATATCCGCTAGGGCTTCCTAATATTTTAAATCAACAACCCCAATAATTTATTAAGTCACCCCCCGGCCTTTTCTAGGTATTTTCTTTAATTTTTCCGTGGAGAGGTTTCGATTAAAATATCAGGTAGCGCCAGGCATACATATCCGCTAGGGCTTCCTAATAATTTAAATCAACAACCCCAATAATTTAATAAGTCACCCCCCGGTCTTTTCTAGTTATTCTCTTTCATTTTTCCGTGGAGAGGTTTCGATTGAAATATCAGGTAGCGCCAGGCATACATATCCGCTAGGGCTTCCTATTATTTTAAATCAACAACCCAATAATTTAAGGAGTCACCTCCCGGCCTTTTCCAGGTATTCTTTTTAATTTTTCCGTGGAGAGGTTTCTATTGAAATATCAGGTAGCGCCAGGCATACATATCCGCTAGGGCTTCCTATTATTTTAAATCAACAACCCAATAATTTAAGGAGTCACCTCCCGGCCTTTTCCAGGTATTCTTTTTAATTTTTCCGTGGAGAGGTTTCTATTGAAATATCAGGTAGCGCCAGGCATACATATCCGCTAGGGCTTCCTATTATTTTAAATCAACAACCCAATAATTTAAGGAGTCACCTCCCGGCCTTTTCCAGGTATTCTCTTTAATTTTTCCGTGGAGAGGTTTCTATTGAAATATCAGGTAGCGCCAGGCATACATATCCGCTAGGGCTTCCTATTATTTTAAATCAACAACCCAATAATTTAAGGAGTCACCTCCCGGCCTTTTCCAGGTATTCTCTTTAATTTTTCCGTGGAGAGGTTTCGATTGAAATATCAGGTAGCGCCAGGCATACATATCCGCTAGGGCTTCCTAATAATTTAAATCAACAACCCCAATAATTTAATGAATCACACCCCCGGTCTTTTCTAGTTATTCTCTTTCATTTTTCCGTGGAGAGGTTTCGATTGAAATATCAGGTAGCGCCAGGCATACATATCCGCTAGGGCTTCCTAATAATTTAAATCAACAACCCCAATAATTTAATGAATCACACCCCCGGTCTTTTCTAGTTATTCTCTTTCATTTTTCCGTGGAGAGGTTTCGATTGAAATATCAGGTAGCGTCAGGCATACATATCCGCTAGGGCTTCCTAATATTTTAAATCAACTCACCCCCTGTTATTCAAAAAGGCTTACTACACCTACCGAGTATACCAAGAATAATTAACCGTTTAGTTATGTATCTTAAATTGGCACGCAACTTGTTTAATTTATAAAAGCTTCGGGGAAACCTATTGCACAAAAAGACCACCGAATTCGGAAGATTTTATCGTTGATTTTACCGTTTCTTTCTTGCATACACTATTTTATATTTACGAAACACTCTCGCTTATGTCCTGCCTGCTTCGTCGCTACTCACCGCCTATAAATTGTATATATAATCTGTTGATATATCTGTTTCGTGGAGACTAGGATATTATCTCCCATTACGTGTATTGATTTCTTTTTCTTAGTTACCTTTATTGTATATAACGGCTTAGTTGACTATATAAAAAAATAATATAGAATTAAAATATAACCTAACCGAACCTTGGTGTTTTATTGACCGACTATAGATTAGCACCTACCCATAGTAGAGTAGTTATTTGGCTGCATTTTAAGACTAGCGAGAACGTTTGTTTTATTTAGCAATAACCAATAACCACCGGATTTTGACAGCAATAGACCCCTGGAATTTACCGTACCTCCATCTGGGACTACCTGGAACTCTCGACGAGTGGAGTCGAGGGGCCGTGGAGACAACCACGTTGAAAATCTGGCGCCCGAGACAGTGTAAGGATACCAAGGTGTCAGAAGTGACGCTCCGAGGCGTTAAGAGGTAGGGCAAGGGGCCGCATCGCAACGCGAATCCGGAGAATACATATTTTTACGCCTCACAACTTGGGTCTGCATATTTGATCGGTATAAAAAAATCTCATCATGCAAATGTGAAAGAGATTTTTGCCAGTGACGATACCGGGATTGAAATAGCAAGAGATACCATGAGTTACAAGAGATTTCTTTTCATCACCCGTTGCCTGAGATTCGATGACAAGAATACACGAGTTGAAAGGGGGAAAGTTGATAAACTGGCAGCGATACGTGATTTTTTCCAAACATTCGTCAACAACTGCAAGTCATCATTCTATTGGAGCGAATATATTACAATCGATGAGATGCTCCATCCATTTAGAGGTCGTTGTAGCTTCATACAATATATTCATAACAAACCAGCCAAATACGAGTTGAAGGTGTTTGCGTTATGTGATGCCAAAAGTTTTTACACACACACAATCTGGAAATATACTGCGGAACACAACCCGACGGCCATTTGCTGCATCTAATACTACATTAGATATTGTAAAGCGTCTAGTTACTCCGATAGAAAACTCAAACCGGAATTTGACCATGGATAACTGGTACACAAGTGTACCACTCGCTGATTATTTGCTTACGAAAAAAATAACAGTTTTGGGCACAATAAAAAATAACAAGGCACAAATCCCAAAAGAATTCTTGTCGAACAAACACAGACCTGTTGAATCCACTCTCTTTGGTTTCAAAAAGGACAAAATACCATCATTTTGTCCTTTTTTAAACCAACCTATGTTACTTGGAAAAATAAATGTGTAATATTACTATCAACATTACATGACGACAACAAAATAGATCATGACACCAGAAAGCCTCTGTGATGATATTGTATTAAAAATTTATATTTTATTTTAATGATAGATTTTATATTTCAACAAAATGTTGTATTTGTGAGGTAAGCGACCTGAGTACCATGTGGCTCATGTTTATATTAGGAAATATTATTTGTATATAATTTTGTGATGTGTATGTATGAATATGTCTATGCTGAATATCGTATTTTTGCAGTAAGTTGCAGTGTAAGCACCATGTGCCTAAATGCAATTAGAATATACATATTGTGAGGTATTCTATAATAATAATAATAATAGCCTTTATTGCCCAACAGATTTATACAAATCTCTTTACAGAGCAAAAACAATGAATATATAATAAAAGAAGAAACAGCCTTAAATTAAATTAAGAAAAGAAGAAGTAAAAAAAATTAAAATCAAAAAACACATTTCACATAGTTGTATAACGTTCAGTAGCACAAGCTTTAATAACTTTAAAATTATCTATAAAAATGCCGCATGTGTTGCACAATAAATTAAAATTATTAAACATAACATTGATTGGTGAATGAAGTAAAACATTTGTTCGAGACCAATCACAATGAAAAGGTAAATGTTGTCTATTGTAGAACTGTGGTACATTAAAATTAGTTTTATATATCAAGTCTGAACAATCAATTAAATTGTGCAAACACTTATATGAACAGAACAATGATTTACAAATTCAACGAAATTCAAGACTTTCAAAATTAAAAATACCTAATAAAATCTGATAATCAGAGCCTCTCTGTGGATAAATACCACTAACCTTCAGAACTAAATATTTTAGAAACCTCTTCTGAACCGACTCAACCTTGCTGATATGAACATTGTAATAGGGATCCCATACAACAGAGTAATATTCTAACTTAGAGCGTATGTACGAAAAATATAACATTTTAAAACTAATCCTTAAATCCACGGCAGTTTCTAATCACAAATCCATAAAATCTCGATGCTTCGGCAACCTTAGAATTAATATGTTCAGTGAAACTATGTTTGGAATCGAATATCACTCCTAGATCTTTTACAGAAGTAAGACGAGATAACAAATTCCCATTAATGTTATAGTCAGGTTATTCTGTAAGCACCATTTGGATACTCTATCCAAATTTGATTGCAGTGTTAAGGAACTGTCTATGGATGTTATGGGAAGAAATTTTTTTAAATCATGTGCATACATGAGTCTACCAGAATATAAGTGTACCTCCAGGTCATTAATAAATAAAAGAAACAACAATGGTCCAAGGTTTGAGCCTTGCGGTATACCTGACTCACTAAGATATTTATTTGAAGAGTGACCATTATAAAAAACAAATTGAAACCTGTTATGAAGGTAAGATTGGCAGAACCTCAACAAAGCGGAAGAGAAACCAAACCGATTCAGCTTTCCGACTAAAATCCCATGATCCATTCTGTCAAAAGCCTTTGAAAAATCAGTATAAATTACGTCTATTTGTTTACCGGCATCCATTATTTCTGATATTTCTTGGGCTATAAGAAGTAAGTTAGTTTCAGTTGACCTCCTGTTGAGGAACCCATGTTGTGCAGGTGAAATAAGGCTACGAATGGATGGATATAAACGATTGTAAACCACCATTTCAAAAAGTTTTGAAAAATTGGACAGAATGGATATTGGGCGATAATTATTAATTAGAGACTTGTCACCTGATTTAAAAACTGGAACAACCATAGCTTCCTTCCATTGATCAGGGAAAGTGGACCATATAGTTAGTAGAAACAATGTGCTATTTATAAATAACAAAATTATTATACCAAAAATCGTAAGAAATGACATGCTTGAAAAAATTCACTATAATCACATGGGAATTACAAAATGTCAATCAAGAGGCAGACAAGGTCTTTATTGGACAAATATCAATAAATATTTTGAGAACTACATAACAAATTGTGACGCATGTCTAAATTTCAGAACATCAAATGTCAAAGAACCTCTGATACAGACAGAGGTTCCATGGAAGCCATGGGAGGTAATTGGCATAGACATTTTTTTCTTTTTCAGGGGGGAAAAACTACATTATGGCAATAGATTATTTCACTAAATTTGTAGAAGTAGAAGTAGAAATAAACTAGATAGATAGAAATAAATTAGACAGTTATAGTACAATTCATATATTAAAGTCATTTTTTGCTAGACACGGTATACCGGTATAATCCGGTAACGTCAAGTCCTACGCATGCACAATCTAACGGAATGATTGAACGTAGTATACAAACCTTTAAAAACATAATGAAAAAAGCTGAATATGACTCGAAAGATTTATATTCATGTCTTTTAAAATACCGAATTACACCAATTGACACCAATATACCATCACCAGCCCAAATGCTTTTTAACAGGGAGGTAAATAGTCTTTTACCAAAAGGTTCACTCACTGAGGAAAATGTAAATGAAACTACTAGAAGGGAAACAAATAATTCAAAAACAAAACTATTTTGGCAAAAACACAAAAGGAAGAAAAAACCTTTTTAAAGAGGGGGATAAAGTAAGAGTACAAAAACAAGATAAGAGTAGTTGGCAACCAAGGACTATTGTAGATAAATCCATGAAACCTAGAACAATTACAGTTAAACTATATAATGGATCAGTAGTTGAAATAAATGAAAAATACTTATAAAAAACACACACAACCACTGAATGTTATTACAGAACCATTTCCATATTTACGGAGATTTTTAGCTTATATTGAAAACTATGAATAATAATTTTATTCAAAAGATTTTTTATTTATGTATTATAAAACTGTAGTTATTGGACATACCAATGCCATTTATTGAAGGAATTTTTACAAACCGATAAATTCTGAAAAAGCGCAATAAGCGGTATCTAAGCAAGAATCTTTGGTGGGATTAACGATTTGCCATATAAACAATTTGGTCTCTTAGTTGTAGTATCTTTGGTTTTATTTTACTAATATTTCACTCATATTCAACTCACCATTGCTATTGCTCTATGATCAATCTTGTACAAATTGTAAAATGAAATTTGCCATGGCTCCTCTGTATTTGTCATTATCATCAATAGAGTTTTCCTGTTTTTTATATTCCAATTTGGCCACGGGCATTCGTATAACAAATCTCGTGTTTCCATAGACTGAAAAATAAATCTTCATTGTGAGGCATATACAGGGTGTCTCAACAAAAAGTACGCACCCTAACTAACTGCGGAGGAAATAACTTTCTAAAAATTGGTGGAATACATTGACCTTGATTTCAACGGTGACACATTTTACCATAATACTTGTATACGTAACCTAACCCCTCTACCCTACGCAGTCACTCCCTTGAAAAATTTAAATTGCAAAGTGGCCCATATTTTAATCGATATTTGAATTCTCTTGACAATCGTCTATAAATTTTGAGTTTCAATTATAAAAACACGGAGGATATAATTTCACATAAAATTGAACGACCAGATAAAAAGTTACTTAACAAATTTTAGATAAGAATATTTTAACAAATTTTACTGAATAGATTTATAACTAATATAAAAAAAATAAAAGGAAAGAAATTTTCGATAATTTCAATAATATAATTTCTCATAACCTCTAAATATTATTCAGTAAGATAGTTAAACCCATTGGCCAAGGTATTTACTACTAGTACAGAGACATATTGAGTGCTAGTTAGATCTATTATATATATATATATATATATATATATATATATATATATAGTTTCTTTTTTTTTGGTTCTTGGTCTTTTTTATTTAATTATATATTGTTTATTTTGTATTCTTGGGATTAAAGACCATTTTTAAAGACATATAACTAGTAATTAATACATTTTTATTTAACGTTTCGGTCTTTCCATGACCTTCATCAGAAATAAAATTTTTGTTAAAACCTCGACAGAACGTTCATTTAATTATTCTATATATTTTATAGCTGTTTAGGACGTATCACATAATAGAATATAACTCACACACAAACAAAACGAACATTTTAAAAATATGACAGTCATTGATGAAAATTTGTATTGGAATTCCAATACTCGCAATGTACTCGCAAAATATCTACAAAAGAATGAACTTAGTTACCCTGTCTGCGACCACTTGACCCAGCATACTCCAAATTATCATTACAGTAACAATTAGGACTACTCCCAAATATAATAAGATAGATGTGCTTTGAGCTGTTCCCTGGAAAAAAATATCTAGATTATTGTTAATAATAACGACTAGAGAATGAAATAATCCAAACAAAACGAACTCAAGATAGAGATTCACAAAATATCACAAAATTATTAGTGTTTGTAAAAACTAATGTCATCGCTGTAGCAGTCTCGCACTACTTGCGCCAAAATCATGCATACTGATTTCATTTTGACGTGACGACTGAATGAGATTATTCTATCCAATTGTCACTTATAATTGCACAAGTGGTTTGTATTTTATCGGCAGGACAATTTAATGAATGAGAAATTTGGAAACATATCAATGCCAACTTTATTTATGAAACATTAAAAATAAACACATTTTTATTTTAATGTACAATTTGACTAATTTCGGCGTTCGTAGACACACCGAATCGACTCATTGTTATTTCTTGAAAATTCAATAAGTTGTTGACAAACATGCCAAACTATTTATTCTGGTAACCAACACCGCGATAATTGATGAACAAATGAATAAGTGAAAAAACCACTAGTGTATTTGTCGGGAGTAATACCACAAGAGCTCAGATTTAGCCGGATATTTTTTGTGGTTGTTTTCGAATACTTACTTTCATTGGCAATTTAACGAGAGCTGTTTTGGCAAAATCACGAGAGCGTAGCTCGAGTGATTTTGCCTGAACAGATCGAGTTAAATTGCCAATGAAAGTAAGTATGAGAAAACCACCGGAAAAAATATCCTGCTAAATCTGAGCTCGCGTGGTATTTGGTAAGACAATCCCATGAATAAAAAACTCAATTCAATTAAACTTTATTTAACAAACTAAATGAACAATGAGTAGAAACATAATGTTTAGACATACTTTTTGGAATTGTTATATGCTGTTTAATTCATTCTGTTTTTGACATTTATAATTTTCAAATTGACGTGCATTGCTTGGTAAACAGACAGTACCTAAATGCTAGGGTTGCTACGGTAACGTAATTTATCCGATATTTTTATCCACTTGCAAACTCTCTTCCTTCCTATTCAGCCGACAGCAAACTACGATTTTTGTATTCACAAATGGGAATTATTATACATGAATGGGATTGTCGCTGTAAAAGTTAAAGCTAACTTTTGCCGCTGTCAAAGTGATAATTGCACTGTGGCATATGTGATTTTTTATACATAAGTTAAATTGTCAATATTATTCAATTGACAACAGTAAAAACTGTCATTACTTGTCAAAATTCTTATAGTAATCCATAGATTATGTGATCGTTGTAGATAAACATTTTTATACGTTCATATAGTTTTTTGCTATCACAGAAAAAACACTCTATTTCATTTTTTTACACCACTTTAAAAACAAATTTCTGCTAAAGAGCAGAATGAATTTCGGTTAATAATTTCATATTATGGATTACTAACAACAATATTTCCAAATTTTAACAACATATGCGAACGCTTTTTAGGTTTAGGGGTAACCGGGGGAATGAGGGTCTCCGGGGTAATAGGAGCCACCCCAAATATCCCGGTATAATCTTTATTTCTCAACAGGACAGCGTTGCGCCATCTTTGAATGTGGAGCTCAACTAGTTAAACAGGAACAGGCCGGCGATTCCTTCAATTGAAGCGGTCAACATGACATTTCTGTTTTGGTATCGCAATCTATAACAAATGTTTGAATTGATAGGTTAGATATTCAGATTATTGCTTTGATTTTTCTGAAACTGATTGTTGTGTATTCTTTTGTTATTAATAAACTTCGGAGAATCCAATCGAAAGTAGCAATTTGTTTAGTTTTAGTATTTTTTTATTATTGTTATTATAACACGTGTTTTTTGGGGTTATCGTGGCCGGCCGCTATGGGATAATGGGAGCCGGCCACCATTACCCCATCATCATTGAAAACATAAATAATTTTTCTTTTAGAAAATAAAAAAGTCACAGTTGAGATACATAATATGTTATGCAGATGCCAAGGACCTATCGCAGGCAAACTGAAAAAGGGAGTTGCAAAAGTGACCAGCTAAATGTAGCTATCACTGCAATAAGGAACGGTAGGAGTGTTAGGGAGATATCCAGAGCTTTCAACATGCCGAGAAGTACCTTGCAAAAGCGTTTGAAACAAAACAGTGATGCTGGTCATTCTTTAGGGCGCAAACCGATATTTTCAGTCGAGGAAGAACATTTATTAGCCCAGCTTGTTATTCATCTTTCAAAACTTTCCTACGGAATTTCCAGGCAAGATATCAAAAAATGTGCTTATGAAGATGTTGTAAAAAATCACCTGCGTTGTCCTTTTAATAAAGGTTCAAAAAGTGCCGGTGATGATTCGCTGTGGGGATTCATGAGAAGAAATCCCTCAATTGCTCTCCGTAAGCCTGAACCAACATCAATAAATCGAATAACAGCTTTAAGTAAGGAAGAAGTCGCCATATTTCTTAATAATTCAGAACAAGTACAAGCAAAGTATAATTTCAAGGCCCGCAGAATATTCAACACTGATGAGACAGGAATCTCTACAGTTCAGATGCCAGGAAAAATTTTAGCCAAGAAGGGACTTGAAGAAGTTGTGTTTGCAACCGGAATTTATATACCACCAATGTGTGTCAATGAATCCGATGTCACCAGTGTAATAACTAATCAGTTAGGGTTTACAGCCCTCCGTTACCAGTATAGGACAACCTTTGAATTCCTATTGCCTTGAATTTTTGCAGCGCGCTGTCACCAGTGCCTTACGACACAAATTTAGAGACAGGAATCCCCCTGTGGGTGACCTCGGTGGAGGTGGTTTCCTGGCACGAGCGGACAAGGTCTCCGTGGGGCCTCTTGGGCTTATACATGTGCCAAGCCTGAGTTCTAAGGCAGGTAGCGTCAGCCCGTTCAACCTTGCTGGTCCAAGGGTAGGGGTTGTTGATAAAGGAAACAGACTGGGTGGATAAATATGTACATTTATATTACAAACAGTAATTAATTAAATCCAATAATACAGCCTTGGTTTGGAAAAAAATAAAAGTTACTCGGTATGTTACACTAGAAATTTAATTAGGGAAAAACGTCTTTCATAATCTGGAAGTAGTTTCTTGTTATTATGGCAACAGTAAAAGATGCCTTGCGTATGACTATCCCTGTATAAGAGATGAGGGGAAACAATTAATATGACTCGTGCAAAACGTCTTCCGAAGTTCTGAAAGTAGTTTTTCCTGATTACGACATAAATGAAAGATATCTGGCGTATGAATATCCCTGTATTATATGAGCAAAGAAAGGTCTTTCGCAATCTATCGGTATAAGTACGATATCTCTTACAGGTGAATATAAGAAAATAATTATCAAAATAAAACTTTCGAAATCTGAAGGTATAAATACGATATTTCTTACATATGGATATCCCTATAAAATTTTAAGTTAGATCGATTTCCAATCGTACTAGTTTCCTAGATATGAGGGGCTCAAATGTGAATAGTGCACTTAATATGAGCAGAAAAATGTATCTTTTGGACACCCAGTCAGATCCAAATAAAAATGTCAATACGGTATTTGTTCAAAAAAAATTGTATGACATAAAAAACTTACTGTTTACACAATATCACAATTGACGCAGGGCTGTCGAAGTGTCAGGCCTTACAGTACCTGAGCACTACTATGAGGGTTACTGCCTCACTGCCTCCGTTACCATATTTCCTGCTATTTATTTTAGAAATCTTTTTCATTTTTGCCCTTGTCTCATGTTTTTTATTTTCGTAATTGAAGGTCAATTTTCAATTTCTTTATACTAAATTGCAAGGTTTGACTTTATTTTTGATAAACAAAACATGGCAAAACACACGATGTTTTGTTTATCGACCTTGCCGGTTATGTAAAATTGTTTGTATAAATTCTTTTCTGGCGTAGGTCAACAATTGTTTTTTTATATTAATTAGATTCGACTTATTTTATTTTATTATCAAGAAAATTATATCTATATAGGGTGTCCTTAAAATTTCCTATGTCATATCTCGTGTTTATTACAAATGTGTATTTATGCGCGAAAAAGAATGAATCCGCAACTCCAAAAGGAGGGTCCAGCAGGGGCTCTGTATACTTGTTCGAACAAAGGGTGGATCACATAAGACCTGTTCCTGCTCAAAATGTTGCCCATTGTTGGCCAAACAATGGTATAACCGCTGTTCAAATTCGTGACGCTCATTTTCCAACACTTCTGTTCGAATTGCTCGACATTCTGCAGTAATTTTAAATCTCTCCATAGAAAAAATCACATGGTGCTAGATCTGGGGACCTAGCTGGCCACTCTATAGGTCCTCTTCGCCCTATCCATTTACCGGGAAATACATTGTTTAACCATTGACTGACCGGAAGAGCGTAACGGAGGGGGGGAGCTCTATCTTGCTTAAAATATAACTCATTTTCGTCAACAAAATTGTTGCCATCTCTATCCAGTTGATTTTCAATTGATTCGGTAATTAACGGATTGATCGTATTTTCTAGCATATTTTATAAACAATGGACCAATTACTTGATTTCCTAGTATACTGGCCTATACATTAATTTTTTGGGGATGCTTGGTATACCCTTCGACAAATGCATGGTCATTTTCATTGCTCCAATATCTGCAATTATGTTTGTTGACAAAACCATTTGAATAAAAAGTACACTCATCAGTGAAGCAGATATTTTTTAAAAATTCGTTATTGTTATTAATAATTGTAGTCATTTGTTCACAAAATTCAATTCTTCTGTCAAAATCGTCTTCACTTAATTCCTGACATACTTTCATTTTATAGGGATGGAATTAATTGATTTTTGTAATTTTGTGGACAGAGCCTAAGGAAATTCCAGTTGCAGCAGAAATGGTACTTAACGAAGTATTAGGATTCATACCAAAATAACCTATAACTTAAATTTGAGTGGCCTCATTCAAAACTCTTGGCAGATCATGTTTTAAATTTGAAACAGATCCTGTTTGAGTAAATTTGGCGATTAGATTTAGGACATACCTATGAGAGGTGTTCTTATCTGGGTGCCATTCGTTAAATATTGCAGCAGTTCGTCGAGCACATTGGTTTTCGGCGCCGTAAATTAACACTATTTCAACTTTTTCAGCTAAAGTGTAAACCATTTTAAATAAATTGCTTTTTCACATAACTGGTAAGTATGGTAAACAATTCAATAGGTATCATGTCTTTTATTTTCTCTATCAAAAATATTTTTTTACATTTTCTTATACAAAAAAGTTGAAAGGAATAACAAAACAAAACAATTGCAGTTTTTATTTTAATGGTACGAAGCAGCCAACATATTTTCCTAAATATTTCGACAAAGAATCGATCAATTAAAAGAAAACAAATACCGACGTGTAGAGATTAAAAAGACCTTTAAAATGAGGTTTAACTCGATACCCCTTCCCATTTAAGATTTTGAAGTTGGCAACTCCCCCTGGCGGGGGGTGAAAGGGGGCGCGTTGCCTTTATGATAAAAAGTTGTCCCCTTCGATATATTTGTTAACGTGTCCCAGATTTTTTTTAAATACAACATTTCGAGAAAATTAGGGTGGGAAGTCCTGAAATGAACACCCTGTATATGAATAAACGCTGATGTTGCATTCTTCATTGTTGTTGATCTTGAATTTTCTAGGCCCGTAACTCCTCCATCCCTAAGACTGGAAAATAATGGAATTATTTTTCGGTACTAAATTTCTTTCTTCTAATTCAATTTCTTCTTTCTTGCATTTTTCTGATCTTCTTTTCTTCTTTTTGTATCTTCTTATAAAACAAATTATTGTTATAGCAATACAAATAATTATTATGGTCGAAAATAATCCAACTGTTGTGTGTGTTTTTGGAGTTTCTACTTCTATAATTGGTTTTATATTTTTGGCAATTTTATTGATTTCGTATAGTCCTTCAAAATCAATTCTACTTAAAATCGGTTAATTATATTTTTGAACTTCTAAGAATTTTGCATCTAACTTTGGTAATATATTGATTTTCCTCTTCGAATTTGCACATTAGTTGAAAACGTTTATTCTCCTATCTGAACTTGACAATTTTCTGGAATTCTGATAATTGATGGATTATTGATTTCTAAGTATTGGTCTGAAGTGCATTTGGATAATACTGTTACAACTGGATTTGGAATGATCAGTACTCCATTATTAGTTACTTGTTCGTTCAATAATAATTTCTTGAAGGTTTACATCATTGCCGTAACAGTATTTGGGAGAATGGTCGTCTAATAATTCCATGGTACAATTATCTCTTGATTTGAATTCTTCTAGGCAATAATATTCGTTTTCTAACATTGGGCACT
The DNA here is from genome assembly GCA_963921935.1 of Galeruca laticollis. Classification (NCBI taxonomy): domain Eukaryota; kingdom Metazoa; phylum Arthropoda; class Insecta; order Coleoptera; family Chrysomelidae; genus Galeruca; species Galeruca laticollis. The sequence goes on from OY998181.1 coordinate 146,178,607, forward strand.
CTTCTTTTATTAATGTTGCTTCATCTGCGGGGGTTGAAAAGGAATAAATAATTTATGATTTTGGATAATAGGATATAAATGGAAAAATTCAGCAGGTTTGGATTTGAGTATAAGAACATGTATAGCAAAAATTATTTTGGACTTATAAAAAGTTACTTGTGAACCCAGAAGTAAATAATATGTCAAAATGTTATAAAATTTCGGAATTTGTTCTTCTTTATAAATTGTTCGTAAATACTTTATCATTTCTATAATTTCCTGATTTGAGATTACTGAGCTATGAATCTAATTTAATTTTGAAAAGGTAATCAATTAATGTAATTAAGCTTTGACAATCCAGATTAATCTGAGAAATTGTGCCATAAAAGGTAATGAAGTTGTTCAAAGTTATTATTTTATTCTCTATCGAAATATGAAATTTTTCTAAGTTATCTTGAAGTTTTTTATGATTTAACCACAAAGTTGTCAAATATTTATTATCATGATTAATTAATTTTTTATTTAAAGATATCTGCAAATGAACTTCATGAATTATCTCCTTTTGATTTTGTTGCAAGATATTTATTGCTTTACCATATATTTCCTCATCATCAGAGTCAAGATTACCAAAAAGCCATTTATAAACTTTGCCTACGGCGTTTATCAATCCTGTTTTCGATCTAATATGTGGGTAAATATTTTCAGATTCTCTATCTAACACATTTATTAACATTTTAGTTCTTCCCATCACTTGTTTAGCTAAATTATGATATGATATGGGATTAGTAGCATTACTTTCTATTAAACTATTTCTTAAATTATAAACATATTGTCTTATAGTATCTATTTGTCTATTTATTTCTCTTAAATCTATATAATATAAAGATGTATGTTTTGTATAAATAAGCCTACTTGATCCTAGGTTAATAGGTAAAAGTGAATTATTTAATTTGGTTACTTGTATATCTTCTGCCTTACACCTAGTGTGAAGTTGAAGAATTATGTTTACCATAACTATCGTTGTCACTCTCATCTTTCTGTAATAATATTCTAGAATTATTTTTAGGTTATCTGACTATATTTTTATGATATTTTCTTTTATTGGTTTCTAATATTATACCTGAATCTTTGATGATCTTTGCTTTTTTAAATTTCGGCAATTTTTTATCTTTTGTTTGTATATAAGCAGTATCTTGACTTGAATATATTGGTGGTTCAGTTCTATTTTCATTCTTTTATTAATTATTTTTTCTTTAACTTGAGCATTTTTATTTTGAATTTTTTCATACAAAAGTTTAGAAGCCTCTTTATGATTTTGTACATAATGGGATAATATTAAATGATCGTTCAAATCAAATGGATCTGGATTATTAATATGTCCTTTAATTATTTGAAATGGTGTGAATTGAGTGACCGAATGGATAGAATTATTATAAGGAAGAATTGAATGTTTCATGAGTTGATCAGAGGTTAAATCTCTATTAGTCTCTCGAAGACATCGAAAATGTTCAATTAGACTAGAATGAAAATGTTCTACAGGTGAATTAGAATTACTGTTTTTCGCTGTGGTATAGTGAAGTTCAATCTCATGCAATTTACAAAAGTCTTGCAAGTCATCATTTTTAAATTCTGATCCACAATCTGCTGTAATTTTATATGGAAGACCATGATGCGTTATATAACTTAATAAATTTTCAACAATAGAAACGCCTGTTATACTTTGAATTGGATATGCTTGTCCATAACGGAAAAATGTATCAATCATTGTTAAAAATGCCTGTTTAGATATTTTGAAAACATCAATATGTATGTGGTCAAAAGGTTTCTCTGCTGTAGGGGTTACATTGAATTTAATTACAGGAGGATTCCTATCATATTTATTTTTCTGACATACCTCACAATTATTTATGTAATTTTCTATGTCTTCCGACATTTTTGGCCAATAATATTTAGAGCTCAGTGAATTTTTAAGTTCATTAATGCCTCTATGTCCTTTTTTATATACATGATAATATTCCATTTTAGATTTTTGTTCTTCTATAGTTTCTACGTCTTCTACTACTCTTGTGCAATGAACAAATTTAAACATTGAGTTTTTAAATGTATTTTGAGCGGTTACTACAAATATTTTCATTAAATATTCATTTTGAAAATATAAAGCGTAGTTTCTTTTTGGATCAATGTAATTTTTAATAAATTTTATTATATTATGCTCCATATTAAATTTAGGTAATGTTACATATTGTAATGTTTTTGTTATTTATTTAAACAATAAACGGGTGGGATAAATTTTAAACACTCGGTATTGCTACTTACTAATTTATTTAAACACTAACTCACTAACACTAATTTATATGTACTTAACTAGTCACTTAAATTTAATTTATATGCACACTAACTTATTAATTTATAACACTTTTATATTCACTTAATTACTGTTTATTTGTCAAGATCACTTTATCAACTCATAAACTAAACTCATCCGCTGATCGGTCCTGTATTTATATCAAAGCTTTCTTTACTAGAACATTCCGGATGGGATAAGTGCCTTTCGCGATATTTCTTAAAATGCCTTTCGAGAACATGTTTAAAAAGGACGGTCCCAATAAATCCCAATAGACCTTCTCAGAATTCGGCGCGCTCGTCATTTTCTCAACTCCGTTAACATAAGGTTACAGGGCCGTACTTAGTATCTGCTTCGGTGTGCGAGTTCGTAACAATATAGTCTGAAATTTTCAAATATTTTCTCCCGTGTTATTTGAGCATTCATCGTTTCTCCTAATGTAAGATAAATTTGATTTTTATAACAATTTAAAACTTTGTTTGTTATGGGTATTTCTAAAATTGGATTTTCTAATGACGTATGAACTGTTTCTAAATCGACATCATCTGATACAAAATTCTTATTTGGTGGTTTTATTTGGATATCAGATATTATATTAATTTTTTTATTTTCATATTCATTATTTCTTATTTCATTCTCTCCTTATATATTATCAATATCATCTAAGAATGATAAATCAGGTAATGAATTAGTATCAATTTGTTCAGGAATATCTGTTTGCAATAAATTATCAGTTTCTCTTTGAATGATCAAATCAAGATCGTCAATATTTACATTTAAAGATTCTGTCTCAAATGCATTGAGATCACAATTTGGTTTCATTCTTGATAAAGCATCTACTGCAAGATTAGATTTACCTTTTAAATACTTTATTTTGTAATCAAATTCCTCTAGTTTTAACCTCCATCCGACTAAATGTGAATTTGGTTCTTTTAATGAAAATAACCATTGTAAAGGTTTATGGTCAGTTAATATTAAAAATTCACGGCCAAATAAATATGGTCTAAAATATTTACATGCCCAAACAATCGCTAATAATTCTTTTTCAATTGTTGAATAATTAATTTCACTACTGTTAACACTTCGCTTTAGACATTCAAAGCAGACGGACGTTCGTAGTTTTCAGTAAGTGGTTTGTGAGTGGGGCCAATTTTGAAACAAGTGTCATGTGTGCGAAGGCCCAGACCAACTTCTAACGAAGCGCCGTGGGGCCCTGAAGACAACGCCTTTCACCCGAACGCGCTACGACGCCTAGAACCGAAGATATAAGGCATTAAGTGAAAAATAGTTATCAGGAGCACAGAAAATTGAGCAGGTAAATTTATTAAGCTAAAATTTTACTAAGTCCGCTCGGGACTTTTTTTAGACAATTGGGGACTTAGAAACTTTTGAACAATATTGAGTATTACAAATTTCGGCTAAGTCTTGGCTGGACTTGTAAAATTTTTTGACTTTGAATATATGTTTATAAAGAAATAGGTTAATAGTGACACTAAGTGACTAAAATCAGTTGAACTGGATTATAATTTGTAGTTTAGGACACTAGATTAAGTTAGAATAAGAGCATTTTTTATCAGATCTAATAGGAAAATTCAACTAGAGATTAAATGCTAGTAACTCGGCCAATTTTGTAGCTACGGGCAGTATATCTCGTATTGGCCATTTTAGTTTTTAAGGCGCCCCCACCATTTTAGTCGCATCCACCAAAATTTTTTCGCGCATCCGCCGAAATCGAAAAATAGCTACAATTCGGCGAGGAAAATAGACAGAAGGCAGGAATAAAGTGTATGGACGCCAGTCAACATTCACCGTTTCAGCCTAAAGCAACACTTGGAAGATCTCCACCAAGACACAGACTACAAACCACAGAGGCATCTAATATGGACCGAAGAAAAGAATTAGAAAGCAAGAGGCAAAGGGAAGACTTGGAAGGGGAGGACGAAGAAGATGCGTCAGAAGAGGAGACGGCAAAGTCGTTGAAGAAACCCAAAAAAAACATGAGAGATATTGCGCTGGAAGATAGTATCAACATTCGGGAAATGAAACAACTGATTAAAACTTCTGTATCCAAAACGACTCCAGAAAGCAGGGGAAAAATCAGCTTTAATCTAAGAGAGAAAGAGATGGTACTAGACGCGACCGACCAGATTATTGCCATGTATAATCAACTGGTTGCACATCTATTCGCTCAAGAGTCACAAATAAACGAGCTTAAGAGTGAAATAATAGCAAACTTAAAGCAGCAAAAGTCACCAATAAAAGAATACAAGCAGACAATGGAAGAACTGAAAGAATTATTGAGACAGACCCAAGAAGTTATTCAAAAATCCATTCAAAAATCACCAGAAACAGACAGACAGAAGCAACAACAGCAAAGACCCATGAGTGACGATATAGTAAAGCCAACTACAAGTTTTCCTCAATTGATACAGCCGACCAGAACATACGCGGAACTGGCGAAAACACTACCAACACAACGCATAGCACCGACATGAACACCACCCAAACAGATAGAGAAACGCTATGAGACAGTAGTGAAACTGAAGCAAGGGGAAGAAGGGTACACTACGGAGGCACTGAAAACAATAATAAAACCTACAGACCTAGAACAAGTGGTGGTCAGAAGAACAAGAGATCCTAACCTTGTTGTTTTTTCGACACAGAATAAGGAGAAACATAAAGAAGTCCTTGAAAAAACGGCCGCATACCCAAAACTAGACTCCAGAGATGCAACGGAAACCAGAGCGCCTGCAATGGCAATAACAGGACTTCCGAGAGAACTGACTGAAACGGGTCTAATAAAAGAAATCAGACAGCAAAATGAAGAGCTAGAAAATAAATATGGTGACAAGTTGTTACAGATGAAAATACTGACAATTAAGCCATGCAGAAATATTATGAAAGCGAACATTGTAATTGAGGGCCCAAATGAGATCATAAGAGACATACTGAAACAGGGATTTATTTACTATGATCTTATACGATTACAAGTAGAAGAATATGTTCGAGAGGTAATGTGTTTCAGATGCTGTAAATATGGCCATGTTGTGAGATATTGTAGAGAAAAGGACCCCGTTTGCTACAAATGTGGTAGGAAACATAATGGTAGCAACTGCAGCGGAACAATTAACAATTGCGTAAACTGCGAAATAGAAAGATTGACACCACGAGGACATCAGGCACGAGACACAAACTGCCCAATATATACAAGAAAGCTTGAGAACGCAAGAAGGCAGACACAGTACTTTGACTAGAAATATGTCGATGAACATAAACGAACATCTATGAAATAGAAGTCAGGTACTTATTACAACTATGCTAATGAAATCTTATTTGACATAAATAAGACAGGGTCTTCTTTCTTTGCTAATTTTTGGAGTGCGGCGATTGGGATGGGTTCCTTTGACAGGGGTTTCGATAGATATTGGGAGGTCATGACCTTATGCCGAAAGGTCGGTGGGCCATTCGTCTCCGCGCCTCGGCAATCGCTTCCTTATGGGGGCGATGGCCGAGACGAGAGGGCGATAAACGCTTCGCTTTCATGTTAATAGTTCGAGATGCATACGAGATGGGGTGACCTTCTTGGGATAATACGGCTCCTATAGCATAATTTGAGACATCAGTTGTTAATTCAAATGGTTTATCAGAATTTGGATATGCTAAAACTGGTTCTGAAGTTAATAATTTTTTACAAATATTAAAACAATTAATAAAATTTTCAGTATGCTCAAATTTATTATCTTTTTTCAAACCAACGGTCATTGGTTTCGTTATTTTAGCGAACTTTCTAATAAATTTCCGGTAATAACCTAATAATTTCAAAAATGATTTTATTTGTTTTTGAGTACGTGGTATAGGAAACTTTTTTATAGTCTCAATTTTCTTTGGATTTGGTTTAATTCCGTCTGAAGTTATAATGTGTCCAAGAAATTCGACTTCTTTGTGAACAAACTCACATTTGTCTATACCATACATATTTTATTTTGAAGTTCCTTTAAGACTTCAATCATTACTCTTTGAAAAGTAGCAGGAGAATTCTTTAAACCAAAAGGCATGCGAAGAAATTCATAATGACCGTTATCAACACTGAAAGCTGTTTTTTCTATCGAATCTTTTGACATCTGGATCTGATGAAAACCGCTAGCTAAATCTAACGTTGTAAAATATTGTGCTCTACCTAATTGATCTAATGTGTCAGTAATATTGGGGACTGGGTACCTATCAGAAATTGTTTTCTCATTTAACTTTCGATAGTCAATTACTAAGCGCCATTTTTGACGTCGGGATGCGTCCATTTTCTTACTCACAATCCAAATAGGAACAATCCAAAGTGAATAGGACGGCCTTATAATTCCTTTGTCCAACATTTCATTAATTTGTCTTTGAACTTCTTCTCTTTGTATATATGGGCATCTATAGGACTTCACATGAATAGGAATTTCATCAGTCGTTTTAATTGGATATTTAATTTTTGATGTAAATGTTAGCGGATCACCAGGTTTCAAAAAAACGTCAGAAAATTTTTTACATACTTTAGTAATACTATCTCTTTCTTCGGAGTTCATATAACCTGTTCGAATTAAATTATTTATATCTGTTTTTTGTACGTTATTACTTATGTTTTGATTTTCATTTATTTCATTATTATAATTAAAATTATACTGAGACGATTCGAATGAATGAGCAACAATAGGTTTATTTAAAGTAACAGAAATTGTTTTATCAGTTTCATTAATTATGTCAACCACTGCGTAGCTATTTTGAGCTACTGTCGGTGTGTCTGGAATATATACTTCATCCAAATATGTTTTACTTATTAGAATTTCTCCATTTATTATACTGGCTGGTAAAGATATTGCTAATTATTTTGGAATCTATTATTATTATGATTTTGTGGGATAAAATTACTATGATTTTTTGGATTATCCGGAAAGTTTCGCGATGTTGTAGACATCGGTTCCGGTTTATTTAGTTTATTTGCAGGTTATCGGCTGACTTGGAAAACTTTTTCTTTGAAAATTATTATCATAATTATTATTATATTGATATTGACTATAATTATTATTTCTAGTGAAGTTAAAATTATTATTTCTATGATTAAAATTATTATTTACATTATTATTCGATGTTTTGAAATTATTATTTTTGAAAGATTGTTTTGGTTCATTAAATTGACCATACAGCCTTTCAAAATTTTCATATTCGTCTACATAAGCCATTGCGTCTTCTAATGAGTTTGGTTTTTTCAAGTACATGTTATTTTTAACGACGCCGGTACATCATGCTATAAAGGTGTTTAGCGCCGTTTTATCACAATGGTTTATATGACATCGTTTATCATTTCCATTTAAATTAAAATCATTACTTATTCTTTGAATCACTTTACTTTTTAATAATTGAAGTCTGGCTCCAAAATCTATAAGATTTTCATTTTTATACGGTCTCGTTCTGGTCAATTCTTGCAATATGCGTTCTAAGTCTCTCCTATCAGAAAAACATTGGTTCAGTGTTTCCTTAATTTTAGGCCATGTATTTAATTCTAATCTATTGCCAACCATGGCTTCTACTTTACCGACTAATTTTTCCTGAATACACTCTAATATATGATTATTTACCTCTACATCATTGTAATACGAATATGTTTCGATCAATCTTTCACAACGTGTGATAAATTTATTCAAATTATTACAATCACCATCATAGGGTTTGATATTCTCAAGTTTTAATTTAAATAACTCCCAATTAATGGCGGATTTTGAAGATGCTGTAGCCATTGTTATATTATTTACTGTACTAGATAAATCTAAATCCTAAAAACTATATTTATTATCTATTTTATCCTTAATATTACATTTATCAAATATATTTAGTAAGTATTCAATATCGTTCATAAAATCAAAATATTTTATTTATTTTTCTGTAATATTAAACGTATCAACTATATTCTTAAATCTTATATATTCTCTATGAAAAATAAATTCGAAAATTCCTTTATAAAAATCGATTAAAAAATATTCAAAATTTCTTTCCTATACTCTTTAAAACAGGTAAGGAAAGGTAAAATAAGGATTGAACTTAGTACTCACTGTTACTGTGGCACTCAGGTTCTTATTCAGTCGTAGGTCTTTGGAACCGCACTGGATGTTGAAACACCAAATTGCGAACTTTATTCAATCGATTGATTCGTCGAAGTTTTCTCACAACCGTACGTTTCCTACTGCCTAGCTGCGCCAATTATGTATTTTACTAATGAAAATACTTTTTTAAAAATATTTATTAACAAAAATTTGTTACAATTTGAGATTAAGCCGTACAATTAATGTCGAACTAAAAATCTAGAACAATTTACACTTAACTATCTTTATATATATGAATAAACGCTGTTGTTGCATTATTCATTGTTGTTGATCTTGAATTTTCTAGGCCCGTAACTCTCGTTTACTATAAACTAACAAAAAATATCGAAATATTCATATCTTATAAAATTATCAAATAGTATCAAAAAATGTTTTAGTATTAATATCACATAATAATCAGGTAGGTTTTTTAGGTATTATTCAACATCCGGAATATCAGACTTGATAAATGAGATCAATCCACGTCTCATGAGTTAGGATCAGGAAAAATATTTACAACGTCCTTTATAGCAATAAAAGACACATCTGGAATATTTTAGGTTCACCAAAAACAATATGATCAGTTTGATCTGACTTTTTTCTGAAAAAGTCTACTTTCAGTCTTCTGCTTTTTTTTGTCTATTAAAACAACTTTGCCTATAAAATATCTAACACGCCTATTAGTTGTAAATTTTGCTACAATGTATTTGTTGTCATATTGTATTAAGTTTACAATGCCTTGTATCTCTGTTTCCACTGACGCCTTTTTTAACTCAATATGACCGTTATTTTCTTTTATTTCCATTTCTGCTACAGCATTTGTGTCCTCTTTAATTATATCTGTGCTATTTTTCATTTTCTTATTTTGTTTTTCAAGTTGGTCAGCTAATTTTCGCTTTCTTGTTTCTTCAGCTTTCTCTTTTCTAGCAATTTCATGTAGCTTTTTTTGCTTTTCCTTTTCTTGAAAATATTCCTTAATTTTATTTTCAGTGAGACCATAAGGTTGTTGCTTATCCTGTTTATGATTTGTTTTCTTTTTAGGTTTAATTTTCGGCAGAGTTAAAAATGTTCCAATTGGGGTACTACATCGACTACTATGTGAGCAATTATTATTGTCAGTTGACCAGCATATGTCTGTGGTATTTTCTTTATACCATGGTAAGGGTATTACAGTTGGAAAATCGATGTTTTCGTTTGCGGCTAGTGCAAGAGTATTTGCATTAGAAGTTGAAGGGAGTATTTTTGTCGATGTCGGCTCAATGTAGTTAGTTCGTTTCCGAGACGAGACTCGAGACGAGACAAGACTTTTGTTTGGTCTCGTCTCGAGTCTCGTGCATGAGGTATCGCGTCTCGCACGAAAGTCTCGCAGGTGAATATTTCTGAATGAACATCAATTTATTTTGATAAAAATTTATAAGCATAACACCAAAAATTGCTTTTAAAAGCCTCTGCCGGCGTTATCGGTTGACGGTAATCACTTTGTCTTTCTGAAGCGCGCCGCCGCCGTCTTTGAACCCTATTCCGACAGCCATAAATTTTGCGATATGTACGTGTCCTATCCTATTGTGATCGAATAAATAAAGATCATTATTGAAAATAAAAGTTTAAATGTCTTCCCAGTTTAGTTATGCGTTGTTCCTGTGGATAGTGGTTGTTGTTCGAATTTTTGAGCGTTCGGAATTGTGCCAAGTTAACTCAAAATGAGCCGATTCAAGAGGAAAAAGAGCAAACTTTTGACTTTAGAAGATGAATCAAATTCCGGTGATTTTTCTAGTGGAACTGAGGATATTTACATACGACAATGTTAGTTTGAATGATAATGTGACTGAAAGTGAATTGCCGTCTTCGTTAAATAGCAGTCGCTCTTCGTCTCGCATGCAAATACAAAACGACTCTTACAAAAGCAAATTCTATACTTATTTCAACATTGAATTGAAATGGACAAATCGAGATAAAATAGCCAGGTGCAGAATATGTTTAAGTTCGAAGGAAATTAAAATGTCACGGGGAAATACTACTGGATTAAGAAAACACCCACGCAGTAAACATCCAAAAGCATATTTCGAAATATATCCAAATGAACAAAATCAACTGGCAGGAGCAAGTACTTCCAGACTCACTGTTCCCGAAATGTTTGCTGCGAATTCTCAATTGAGGGTAAGCTGTTAGATAACTTAATAATTTAATTATTTTAACGCTGTATACCACCGTTGAACCACATTTCTATTTATGGCATATTTTTGTTTTGAAAAGTGAAATCTATAACTTTTTCAAAAGGCTGACGGCGTCTATCGTTATCAAAAATCTGCAACTTTTACAAGTTTAACATGCCACGGCAAGCGCCGCGAGAATAGTCTTTCTAATACCTATCAATTTCGTTTGATACGCCGACACCTCATTTGAATGATGATTTATAACTTTAGTGCCAAAGAGTTTGCATTTTGCCGCACGTCAATATGTCCAAGTAGATTACCGAGCTTCCTTTGAATTTATACGAGTTGTTGCAGTAGTTGATATGAATGAACTATATTCAGGAAATATCAAAATACAGCGTGGATCAAATTGGGCTTACATGTATTGTTATTTTAAAACTATAAGAGATTGATAATGTGAGAATCGGCCATACGGTACAATGTTTTCTAAATTTTAGCCATTTAGATTTTGATATACAGTGTGATCAAAATGGATTAATATATTGAGATCTCGGAAAGTGTAATGTAAGAGATAAGAGAACGAGTAAATGGGAGAAGCTTTAGACAATTTAGTTGGTAATAAAATATCAAATGGCGCTTGCTGCGTGATGTTAGAGATTTTTGTTTTTTAGATATTTTGAAAAAACTAAAAAGGTGCATTTTCGAAAAGGCTCACAACTCACAACGTTTCTGTTTTTTCAGAACCATCATTAACTTTCATTTTATAAATATGGGCCTGGATTGTTATTCCACACTTTAGGTGCCGTTGGTTTTTTTAGTGATTGCAATCTACGCCAGCCATACTAACTACTACCACTATACTAAAAAGCAGAAAATAGAGAGTAGAGAAAGAACTATTCATGCTCAATTATCTATTGCATTACACAAATTGTGTCATTTCGCAGGTGGTTACATAAATATATATTTTGACACTGACAACCAAAATATGCTATTTTTCAGTTGTCATTTTGATGTGAAAAACATCACTAAAACATAAAACAACAATGCTTAAAGTGAATCAAACGTTGATATATCGTCTGAATATTTTTTATTATACATTCGTGGCAAAGAATATTGTATGATACATTTGTTAAAACTGATTTTATTTTGCTCCTGGAGTTGCTCCACTCGTGGACGCTTATTTCGCAATATAAAATGCCACTTGTAGCAATTGTATCATAAATAACTATATTTTGATTTCCGTCCGCTTTAAAAGGTCTTATCACATTACATATTATTATTTTTAGACTACATCAGTGAAACCAAAAAAAGGGTCATTTTGATTTGGCGATTGTTGATTGGATGGCAAAAAATATTTACCTTTTAATTTATTCCATGACGAAGATACTAAAAAAATTTTTAAAGAAATATCTGGAAAGGATTTTCCAAATAAGGATAAATTGAGAAGATTAGCAATGTTACGATTCGATTGCCTAAAGCAAAAAATGACCGACATGTTGACAAACAATTCTTCACAATTATCATTTACTATAGACGGCTGGACCTATATTAGCAGCAGATCTTATTATGGAATTACAACACATTTTATAGATGACAATTGGGAATTGCAATCGATCGCTTTAGATTTAGTTCCTGCCCATGGAAAACATACAGGAAAAGACATCGCTCTCACATTTTTCAAATGTGTAGACGCAAAAGGCCTGATCCACAAACTTCGAGGAATAACAATGGATAATGCCACAGCAAATACAACTTCTATTAAAGAACTTCAGAAACTTAATCCAAATTTAAATGTAGAAGACTGCCATTTTCTATGTTTTGGACATGTGATTAATTTGACCATGCAAGAATAGTTTCAGTTGTTGAAACTGAATTCTGAGGCAAATGAAGAATTGAGTGATGATAGTGTCGATCAGGAAGCCGAAGTTGATGAAATTGAAATAATTCTAATGCACTATGTAAAATACGTTCTATCTTTTCGAAAATTAAACGGTCAGAACAACTTTTAATTAAGTTACGAAGTGCATGCGAGGCAACTGGTAATTTTCGTCAATTAACACCTGTGTTAGATGTGCCTACACGCTGGAATTCCAATAATGATATGTTGAAAGTAGCTCTTGAAGCTAAATATGGACTTGGTGTACTGTGTCAAAATGATTGATTTAAAACAATATGTTCTTAAGGACAATGAATGGATTCTGCTAGAATAAGTGCATAAATTACTAGTCAACTTTCAAATTCTTTCCAGAAAGCTCGGAGGAGAGAAGTACGTCACATTACCTATGGTAGTTGTATGTATCAATATACTATTAGATAATGTTGAGAACAAAATATTTAAATGGGACCAAAAGGTAGATCGAACCGCTGTCGAAGAGCAGCTTATTGTTAGTTTTCAGGCTGCGAGAGACAAAATATTAAAGCTTTATCGTAAAGCTAATTTGATTTATGGTGCAGTTTTAATTCTCGATCCGCAGTATAAGTTAGTAGCGTTTGATATGACAACATGGGGCCAAGAATTAAAAGATACTTCGATTCAGAAATATCAAGATATATACAAAGCCTATTTCAATCAATCAGAAGATTCAGAAGAACAATGTACGAAAAAAGCGGCGGCGAGGGAACGAGAAGTTACTGGACAGCAAAAGTCAGATTTTTTAATTGACTTTGATGTTTTGTATGCAGTAAACCCTACGCATGCAGAAGGATAATGGATACAGGAGCTTCAAAAATATTATTCTTTACCTCGATGTAATAAAGAAACAGATATACTACAATGGTGGAAAATGCATGCTTCTGAATTTCCTATTCTAAGTTTAATGGGACGAGATCTCTTAAGCGTACCGGCTACTTCAGTCCCGGCGGAAAGATTATTCTCACGTGCTGCATTAACTATAAGAAAACATCGAAATCGCCTTAACAATGAATCTGCACGATGTTTGTTATGTCTAAATTACTGGGCGAAAAACAAAAACATTTGCAACCGAGAGGGCTAAGGGCTGTTTTTTACCTTTGATTTTTTCAGTTATTTCATTTATAAAATAATGTTATGTTTTTATTTTCTTTAGTTGTATTACTTTCAAATACATGTTATTTTTTAACAATTGTAATTTTCTCTTCCGACTCTTATGTTATAGCAAGTATTCCTTACTGCACTGAAACAATAAAATTATGAATGATGAGATTTCGATACTTTACGAGACTCTCGTACGAGAGACGAGACTGGAGGCTGCCAGACGAGACTTATCATTGCATCGGCGAGACGAGACAAGACTTTGTGAAAATCTCGTCTCGTTGGTCTCGTGCGAACTACTAGAGGCAACCTATATTCTCTCTCAACACTTACTCATGTTTATCAATAATTTTTAATTAGATTTATAGCTTTTTCTTGGAATATTTAGTCAGCAGATAGACGGTATCATAATCAGATTATTATTCGAAACATTTCATTTTTTTGTACCTGGCGCGTTATATAACAATTTATTTTGAAAATATTTATGTAAAACTTACATTTTGCAAACTATAAAGACACAATACTACGGCAACTAAGTTCGTTGGAGCTAGCATGGCAATAGTGAAGTTCTGGAACGAACTGATAGTATCAAATGCTCTGAAATGACGAAAAATATTGATTAAAATAATAAGCAAAAGACAAATGAATAATAACAGTTGCATGCTCAGTTCAGTGGTATGCGTTAATTACTTTCTATATTGAGTGGGATATAGACAATCTTTCAAAATTTTTAATAGATACATACACGTCTTTTAACTGATCAATTGGAGAGTGGAAGTACCAAAGGCACTTAGTGTCAAAATCTGAGTTTTGTAGTTATTTGCTTAAAAAGTTTCAAGTGCCATCGCCAATGTAACCACAAAGGTTATTAGTATAATTTTATTTGTAAGCTCTCGCAAAGTAAATTTAGATGGAGCTAAGCACTATGTCCAGAATATTTTTATTGTGAATGGGTTGTCGTAGCATTACTTGATTTAGTAAAAGAATTTTGTGGGGAGGGTTTGGCAACGTCGCTTTGAGTAATTTTTATCAGATATAATATAAAATGAAGAAATTAACTGCCTCGACCCTTACTTCGTGGAATCTACTCATATTAGCGTTTTAAATGAAACTCACTGTTTCTAGTTAATTCCACAATATAATAAAAATTGTTGAAAATTCTAAAAAATTGACAATTCTTTCGATAAATCAATATCATCGTCAGAATGACAGAAGTTACATTTCATTTGATGCCTACCTGATGTTTAGTTGTTATTTCTGACTAGACCAAGAAGTGACCTAGCTTGTGATTGACTCAATATATGTTAATAGAAGAAAGAAGAAGATGTGATATTACAAATATTGAAGCCTAGATATTATTAGCCCTATGGTGATATCCTGAATATCATTTTTCCAATTAAGATCAGTATCACTGTGCAAGGAGAGTAAGATAACAGATTTAAAAACACAAGACACGCCAGCAGAGCAAAAGAAGATCGCGATATGCAAGTCAGCAACACAACCCAAGACAGAAGATATTAGCAGTTTTGCCCGAGTCAAGGCCCCAACGTTCGACGGAAAGACATCGTGGACCAATTATGTGAAACAATTAGAAGCAGCCGCCAGAGTGAATAATTGGTCCGATAGGGAGAAGGCAGTAAACTTAACCATCGCACTTCGGGGAGATGCCTTAGATGTACTTCAAACGATACCTCTGGAAGAAGCGGATGATTTCAAGCAGCTGAAGAAGAGGTTGGACATGCGATAAGGTCACGAACATCTAGAACATTTGCACCAATCCAGCTGAAGAACCGAAGGCAAAAACGTGACGAAGTACTTCAAGAATATGAAGTGGATATTGCCCGACTCGTTCGATTTGCTTATCCATCAGCAGCAGAGAACATGATGGAACGTCTGGGCATCCAGGCCTTTATTGATGGCTTACGTGACCCCGATATGCAGAGGACACTTCGTTTAGCCCATCCCAAAACATTAGTTGACGCATTGACAGCTGCTCTTGAATATGAAGACCAAGAAAAAGGTGACGAAGACATATTTGACCAGTTCGTCAGTTTAATAGAGAGTATAATGGACAAGAAGGCGAGAAAGATCAGATGCTGGAATTGTGGCGAGCTAGGGCATGTACGTAGTTCGTGTAAGCGCCCCAAGACTTCTGCAAACCAAGGACCCCAGTCACAGGAAAACTAGAACGGGTCGGCTACGAGGGGGCAGCACCGACCCATGATCGTTCCAAAGACCCTCTCATACTGATAACTTCTCTCAGATGTCGCAACGACAGTGTATATGTGGATGGCGAAATACATGGCAAGAAATATTCTCTGCTGGTTGACACTGGATCAACTAGAACCATCATACGACCAGAGATAATAAACCCCAAGAAGAAGCTTTTACCAACGAGACTGCGACTGCGGACCGCCACAGGTGAAAGTGCCACCGTTCACGGTGAGACACAAATCCAATTGGGCATTGGCGCAGAAAAGTTCACGCATACGGTAATAGTAGCCGACATTGAAGAAGACGTGATTCTGGGAATGGACGTAATGAATGTACATGGTTTACAATTAGACTTTAGAAACAGAATCATTAAAGTGGGTTCCGAGGAGGAAGGTACACCGGTGATGATGGAGCCAAGGAACCACGACGAAGAAGTTGTCAAAGGAGTACTAATTGGAAAAGGATTGATTACGTCGGCGTACGTGTGATAAACGTGAATGATTACCCAGTCACCATCAAGAAGAAAACTACGATTGGATCCTGCGTACCAGTGACGTCTATAGAGATGGCAGAAGAAAAAGTAATAGAACCATCCACTAGTCCATGGGTTTCTCCAATAGTGCTTGTCAAGAAAAAGGATGGAACTACGAGATTCTGCGTGGATTATAGCCAGCTTAACAACGTGACGAAGAAAGACAGCTATCCTCTGCCACGAATTGACGATACGCTAGATACTTTGGCCGGCAGCAAACTGTTTTCCACCTTGGACCTGAAGTCTGGTTATTGGCAAGTGCAAATGGACCCAGAAGACAAAGAGAAGGCTGCTTTTACCACCGGATCTGGATTATGGCAATTCAACGTCATGCCATTCGGGCTCTGTAATGCGCCTGCGACATTTGAAAGACTCATGGAAAATGTCTTGAGAGGGTTGTCTTGGATGACATGCCTGGTCTATTTGGACGACATCGTCGTACTGGGGAAGACATTTGACGAACACCTGAAGAATTTGGAAGACGTATTCAAACGACTTCAAGCTGGCCAGCTCATGTTAAACCCGAAAAAATGTCAGCTATTCCAAAACTGAGTCAACTATCTAGGTCATATAGTGAGCAATGGAGGAGTGGCGGTGGATCGAGAGAAAATGCTTCCATTTAACAATGGCCGCAACCAACCGATAAACATCAAATTAGGAGGTTCCTTGGACTTTGCACGTATTATAGAAGATTTATCAGGAAGTTTGGAGATATTGCCAAGCCTCTAACGCGACTTACAGAAGAAGCAAGAGCTTTCCAATGGGACGAAGACTATCAAACGGCATTTGAAACCTTGAAGAGGCATTTAACCTCGGCGCCGATATTAGGATATCCATTACCAGAGGGAGACTTTATTCTTGACACTGACGCAAGAAACGTAGGAATTGGTGGAGTGTTCTCACAGATCCAAGGAGGCCAAGAAAGAGTGCTGGGATATTTCAGTAAAGTCCTCTCCAAACCAGAACGAAACTACTGCGTCACAAGAAGAGAACTTTTGGCGGTAGTGAAGTCCGTGGAACAGTTTTACCAGTATCTCTATGGTAGGAAGTTTTTAATCCGGACTGATCATGCAGTACTCAAGTGGTTGATGCAGTTCAAGAATCCCGAGGGCCAGATCGCTAAATGGATTGAACGACTTCAAGAGTACGATTTCAACATAGAGCTGGTGTGAGTCACCGAAACGCCGAGTCCCTGTCCAGACGGCCGTGCCCAACAGACTGCTCCTATTGCTCAAGGCGGAATCTAGGGAAGCTGCAGTTTCAAGAACTACTGTAGTCAATGAAGAATGGTCACCCACCAGGATCAGAGAAGATCAGGAGAATGATCCTCACCTGAAAATGATCCAGCAATGGAAGAAAGAAAATCGGCGACCTACCTGGCTAGAAGTGTCAAAATTTTCACCTAAACTCAAGGCGTATTGTGCTCAGTGGGACTCCCCTGTCCTGGAAGAAGGGCTGCTGAAGAGTCATTGAAAACGAAGATGGTTCTGAGATGAGGAGACAGCTAGTTATCCCGAGAACAAGAGTAGCTGAGGTACTGAAGAAGTTACACGACAGTCCATCGGGAGGTCATCTGGGAGTGAAGAAAACCCTTCAGCGAGGTCGTGGAAGGTTTTATTGGATGAACAGCTCAGACGATGTGAAGGACTGGTGTAAGAAATGTACGACCTGTGCTACGAGTAATGGACCACATCGCAAGAGAAAGGAACCTATGAAACAGTACAATGTTGGAAGCCCTTTCGGAGGATTGCATTGGATATCTCTGGACCATTTCCAACGACAGAAAATGGTGGCAAATACATACTGGTTGTAATGGATTATTTCACAAAGTGGGTGGAAATTTACGCTATCCCAATCCAAGAGGCCACAACTGTTGCGGATGTATTGGTGAAAGAATTTATCAGCCGATATGGAGTGCTCTTGGAAGTCCACAGCGACCAGGGAAGAAATTTCGAAAGTATTCCAGGAGATTTGCGAGAAGCTGGAAATGAAGAAGACCAGAACAACAGCATTACATCCACAGTCAGATGGAATGGTCGAGAGAATGAACAGGACTATTGAAAAATACCTGCCCAAAGTAGTATCCGGCCATCAGAGAGATTGGGACCAGTATCTTTCCCTATTCGCATTGGCCTATCGATCTGCCGTCAATGAGTCCACGGGTGAAACACCTGCTAAAATCCTGTTTGGACGAGAAATGAGGCTTCCTTGTGACCTGGGATTTGGCTGTCGCCCTGGAGAAGATCTAGCAGGAGAAGACTACGTGATCCAATTGAGAAGAAGGCTGGACGATATTCATGAATTAGTCCGAACAAATCTTCAAGTTGCCAGCGACAGAATGAAAAGTCGGTACGACACGCAGGCCACAGAGGGCGGTTTTAAAGAAGAGTACAAAGTATGGTTACACAACCTGACGAGGAGAAAAGGATTTTCTCCAAAATTACAAAAATCTTTGTAACGTCCATACTTAATCAAGAAAAGGAGCAATGATGTTATATATAGCATAAGCAAGATCCCCAACGGAAAACCAGAAGTAGTTCACCAAAATCGACTAGCGCCATGACCTGGAGGAAGGAGTAAACCTTATTAGAGATGTGTCTGCTCTTACCTTCGATGAATTTATGGGCGCGTATGGAGGTACCGGGAAAGCTAGATATGGAGTTACTTCAGAACATCGCCAAGATTTGTTCACTCTTCCGGAAGATTATTCACTGGCATACAACATTCCCGCCCGTATCAAGAACGCACGAGGGTTGGCAACCGTCTTTCGCAAGAAGTTCGGGCAATTAGAAAAACTTGAAAACCAGATTCCAGCCCCTGGCAAGACACTGAAAATGAAACATTATTCGCGGTATGTCTTCTACGTGGTAACTAAAAATGAATTTCAAGATCGACCTACCTACCGCGATGTGTGGGAAGCACTTCGAAACCTCCGAGACTATGTGCTGGAATCGAACGTGAAGAAATTGGCTATGCCCAAGATAGCGAGTAACCAGTTGGATTGACGAATCATCAGGAACATGGTAGAGAGTATCTTCCAAGGTACCGGTGTCCAGATATTAATTTGCAGCTACAACACCCGTTATGAGTATCCGATGAAGACGGTGCCCTGCTATTTCCCATAAGATCGGAAAGTGTAGAAATGGGGCTAGTTGCCGTTCTAAACATCCAGTCTCGGCTACACAAAGTTACAGGAGGAACTTTCATTTAAGGAGGGGGTAATGTTACGAACTCGCACACCGAAGCAGATACTAAGTACGGTCCTGTAATCTTATGTTAACGGAGTTAAAAAAAATGGCGAGCGCGCCGAATTCTAAGAGTGTCTATTGGGATTTATTGTGACCGATTTTTTATAGACATGTTCTCGGAAGGTCTTTTAAGGATTGAGCCGGCAATCGAGAAATATCGCGAAAGGCATTTGTTCCATACAGAATTCTCTAGTAAAAAGAGGCTTTGATATAAATAAAGGACCGATCAGCGGATGAGTTCAGTTTATAAGTTGACATGGTGAGATAAACAGTAAATTAGTGAATATAAATTGAGTGATTATATTAATTAGTTTAAGTGAATATACTGAGTATATATAAATTAGGTGTTAGTGATTAGTTTAGTGTTTAAATAAATTAAGTAAGTGAACCCACCGAGTGTTTTAAAATGTACCCCACCCGTTTACAGTTTAAATAAATAACAAAAACATTACAATGTTTTATTTTTTTGATAGAAAAATCAGATTTGTTTTCTATCAGTACCTGTTTCTAAATGATAAGAACCGGTTTGAAATGTTATATAATATAAAAAATGGAGCTTTCTAAAGTGTTTATCCTAATTTTCTCCGAATTATGTTCATGGCACTTAGTGCCTTTGGTACTTCCACTCTTCAATTATTGTTCATAGAATATTCAATATTGTTATTGGAATTCATGTTTATTTCTATATTTTTATTAGAAATAAAAACATAGTGTATGGTTATGATTAGTAAAAATATACTTTACTCACGTTTTGAAAATTATCCGATATTTGACTACATTTGTCAGATGCTTATGGACTTGCTCTTGATATTCTTCGTTACCTATACCCAAATCCAATTTGTCATGTAGATTCTCCTTAATATACATGGACAGCCACTGTAATTGATATTGAATGTGGAATACAAAGTAAATTGAGAACAATAGTGGCATCGCGATGGCGTAACCGGCTAAAATAAAAGTATTAATTACTGTAAAAAATAATACAGAGATTCATCCATTCATTTAATTCAAAGTATAACCATTGAAGTTTATATTGGCTAATTGCCCTGGAAAACCTAGTCTAAACTCATCGTTTACTTGCTATTAAGTCAAATATACTGTTTCTTAGTCAGTACTCAAGTAATACCTAAGTAGAGATATACAGTATTATTGGTTACCTCATCAAGCTGTAACATAACGTTTTTCCGAAATAATTATGTGATAACCTTCCGATCCTAATACCGTGGAAGTTCAAACAATAATCCATGTGTACGAATCATTTGTAAATTTGTATATACTTAACTATTGATTTCAATACTAACGTTGTCAGATTAAGATTACTAATATAATTGAATATGTCTACTACAGTTGAAAAACTTCAACTAATTAATAATAAGAAACTATATAGTCTGAGATCCGAAGTAAAATCGACCTTCACCTATATTCATTGGTTCCCCCTGTGGGCGCTGCAGCCTTTTAGGGGGGCGGTAGCGGATTCAGAAGCAAATAATAAGCAGTCAAGAGGAATGGTGAAATAAAAATGATTTAATAAGGGTTGATAAGCAGTTTTAAATTAGCATTAATAATTATACTAATAATTATAATAATTTCTTTTAGTTCAGAATAGAAGTATATGACTTGTCCTCGCACGTTGATAAGCGAACGCGCGATGCTCATACAAAATAACATGTTTCGACAAGTTGAATCATGCACGAAATGAAACGTATAAAAGCAACAGCTCTACGAATTTTTTGTTAGTTAGTTGTATGTGCTTGGCCGCAATAAATAGTCGTGAATCATAAGCTCTGTCGTGGTAAATGATCGTGAGTGGTGTGTCATTTTATAAACATTACTATCTATAAATCTATTGAGAATTTAATTTTTGTATGAAAATGGCTGAATCTACTTCTAAATAAAAAAAGAAATGCCGGCAATACAATATTGAATATTTAAAATATGGATTTGCGGAATCTTCTACAAACAGATCATTACCTATGTGTTTAATTTGTCGAAAAGTTTTTTCAAATGAAGTTATGAAACCTTCTAGGCTACAAGAGCATTTACATAAAATGCATCCTGATAAGAAGAACAGAGATATATTCTATTTTAAAGAACTCGAAAAACAATATTTAAAACAGCCAACTATATCAAACCTTTTTGTATCGTCTTCTAAACGAGACGATGATGGGCTACGAGCCTCATATAACGTTTCATTGTTAATCGCAAAGTCAGGAAAACCACACACCATTGGCGAGGAATTAATTTTGTCGGCAGTCGATGAGGTATTGAAAACTGTTCTCCATCATAAGACACCATTCGATATCATTAAAAAAATTCCTCTCAGTAATAATTCAGTGCAAGAAGAATAGATGAAATGGCAAATGACGTTGAAATATCATTATGCGATTACCTAAAGACTTGCAAATTTTCCATTCCACTCGATGAATCCACTCTACCAAGTAACGAAGCTCTACTCTTATCATACGTACGATTTATGAAAGAAGAAAAAATTCATCAAGAGTTATCATTTGCTAAGAATTTGGAATCTGACACAAAGGAACATTCTATATTTAATATCATGCAAGAATTTTTTCAAGAGAAAGAAATTCCTACTAGCAATATTTTGTCTGCTGCTACTGATGGTGCTCCATCAATGACCGGGCGTCATGAGGGTTTTATAGCACATTTGAGAAAAGCAGTGCCAAATGTACTCGCTGTACATTGTATTATTCACCGTCAGCATTTGGTTGCAAAAAAATTAAATGAACGTCTGCATGCGTCCCTTAATAACGTTATTAAAGCAATCAATATCATTAGAAGCAATTCATTGAATGACCGTTTGTTTCATAAGCTTTGCAATGAAAATGATGAAGACTACATGCAATCGATTGCAGCTGCACACAGAAGTACGTTGGCTCTCCAAAGGTATTTGTCTGAATCGTTTTTTCAATCTATTTGACTCAGTGTTGGAATTTCTTGAAAAAACGAACAATTGCGCGAAAAGCTGATTACGTCAAGAAATGACATCCCTCATTTGACGGACCTGTTTAAAGTATTTAATCAAGTTAATATACAATTGCAAGGTGATGATTTAAATTTAATTAAAACCAAAAACGTCATAGCTGCTTTTGCAGGAAAACTTCTTATATTCAAAAGAAATCTTGGTAGAGGTGAGTACAACCATTTTCCCACATTATCAACAGTGTCTGCAAAACCGGAAGATTTACTTACTTACTGCCACCACTTTGGAAGTTCTTCATGTTGTTTTTACAGAGCGTTTACAAGATATTTTAAACATGGAAATACCAAGCTGGGTAATACATCCTTTCGCAAACACAGATACTGAAGGCTCATCAAATTTGGAAGAGGAGCTATTAGAACTCACAACTAACGAGGAACTGAAAGTAAAATTCAAACGTTGAGATCAAGAGTTCTGGCCTCAAAAACCAATACCAGTTCTCTATCCTGGATTGTGGACAATAGTACAGAAGTGGTTAATTGCATTTCCTTAGTCCTATATGGCTGAGCGTGCATTCAGTGCAGTAACTGATTTGCTGTCAAAGAAGAGGAACAGACTACACATCACTGAACGTGGCGATCTGCGATTGATGATAATGAAATTGGAACCTGATATTAACAAACTGGTAACACTCCACCAGCCTCAACCGTCTCATTGATTTTCTCTTTATTATTAATTTTGTATTTATTATTGTATTGCATTTATTATTTCTATTGTGATTGTATTTCTTATTGATTCTGTGTTTATATTTCAAAGTTTATTAAACAATTTTATTGTACATTTGGTAGTCGTTTAATAAATTTCTACTTCATCATTCCTCTAAAATAAAATTTAGACATTAACTGAAATTAAAACTAAATACAGATCAATTGGGACGGTACAGATGATATTCAAATAAAATTAACTACTTTGGACTAACCAGCGACTGGGGGGGGGGGGGGGGGTCGGTGAAGTTTTTGTTCTCTTCTATAGGGGGCGGTGGTCCAGAAAAGGTTGGGAACCACTGACCTATATGGTTAATGGATGAAAATAATTTTATAAGTAATTAAGTATGTTAAAACTTATAAAACAAAAGGTTGCTTGAAAAAATCCTGGACAAGCTATAATTAATTAAAAATTGAAAAATCACTTTTTTTTTTAATTTCTACTGATGAGTTTAATGAAAAAATTGTACACCAACCGTAAGTACAAAGCTTATATAATATGCAAACGTAAGGTTGCCTATGTTTTTCCCAGCCTAACTATTGGGTTGCCAGGTGTAAACAGGTATTTTGGTCCTAGTTATTTTCACTTACTTGTATATTCTATAAATTGAACATGAAAATAAGCGCTGTTTTATTGCGAAGACAATGATATAGTGTTGCCCGCAAAAAGCCTGTCCTGAATGACGGTTGTCGAATTTTAAAAAATAAAATTTCGAAGCGACTGTGAACGTGCGACAAAGAGGTCCGTGACAAATATCTCATGCAATAGAAAATGATAACGATACACTAGTAAACAGCAATACTTTGGGGCAGTCAATAACCTTAAATATTGTATTGACATTGACAACCCGTGCTACTTATTTTTGTAATCAAAAATGGTTAAAAAGTGTTTCATATGTGACTCAGATAATATCATAATTAATTTAATGATGAAACGTTCAATAATTGTTTATTGAAGTTAGCTTTCCGTAAAAAAAAGCATTTTAAATTCAATGGTGTTAAACTTACCAAAGCATCACACGATTTTGATGGTTATCATACCACGTCTTATAAAAAAGTGACTGTTTTATAGAAAATTGAGAACAATTTTTGTTAATTCTATGTGGCTTAACGCAACTGAGTCTATATGTATCAAACTCCAGCCTGAAAACTGCAGATGACATTTAGATGATTATTTAAAACCAATAGGATTTATTGGGAACCAAACGCCTTTAACAGTACAAGACATTATCGAAATGACGGAAGATGATAGTCAATCTACCGAAATCCTTAATATAAATTTCACTTCAGATGAATCACATATAGAATAATAATTCGCTACTGCGCGTGAAAACAGATATAAGTCAAAAAAGGCATATTTGAGTAAATTGAAGTCAAAAATTGGGGGGAAAATCAGGTTATTATTAAAAGCATTTCTAAATTGATTGTGATATCACAATTTGTCGAGAAGGTATAGAAATATTCAATAAATAGTTTGGTCAGTAGAAGATGGAAAAAAAATTAACATTTTAAGACTTTTGATTGACTAATCCCCATTTACACAGTGAGTCCGTGAGTCCTCTTTTTACTATACAGGATATTCCCTTTCTTCGGGAATGCTGTTGAAAGGTTAGTTTCACTGTTCACACCTTATCTTACTTATTTTTGAAACAATTCTTATTAATTTCATCGAAAGAACAATGTACTTCTTTTTAATTTCTAATACCCACTTTCACTATATCTTTTTTCTGTAATCAATCAACTTTTCTCTAACAAACTCCATTTTTTTATTATTTAAGAATCAGCCCTCTGCTTATTGGAATCATATAAATATTAGTAACCAATCAAAGTAACTTATAGTTGTTCATTTGATAGTTTTCATTATATTCTTCAAAATATTTATTTTTTTAATCATAAGACATCATCTTTTATAATTCTCAATAAACAATTCATATATATTAATACAGATCCTCTATCTAAATTTTAAAGAAAACATTAAAATAAGGAAAAATGTGTATATTTGTATGTAATACTTGTGATACACACTGTATAATCAATAATTTGAAAGATTCAATATACAAATAAAATTTGACATTTCAATTTCGGATGACATTAATGCAGAATATACTTAATGATAGATAGATTTTATAACGATTTGAAAACAAATATATTTGAAGTTTCAAAATACAGATGTCTCTGCTAGCAAAATTGCAATTATAATAAAAGAATGCAAATCTCTCTTTGTTATTGGAAAACATAAATTTGTATTTAAAAAAAAAGAATTTTTGGTAACCAAAGGAGAAGAGATTTATTTATGTAGAAAGTTAGGCAGTTGAATTTGAAACCCCTTCGAGACAACATCTAATCAAGAGTTGTCTCAAATTTATTTAAGAATATAATAGTAATTATATGAATATATTATCAGATCATAAAAACCTTGCATTGTAACGCCAGTGCGTGTATAATTCGCAGAAGAATTACATCGTTAAAGTTCTAGTGGTTTCCGGTTTCTAAATTGTAAATTTAGGAAGTGTTGCTGAATTCTAAAAACGTTTTAGAATTCGAACGAGTTAACCAGTACCTAGTTGGTGAGTCCTGTCCAGTTTATTTACATTATTTCTCGAGAATTAATAGGCGTTTATTAAATATATTTCAAAAATAGATGCATCTTATGATAATAAATTTGATCTAAATCACAGTAACGTTACACATATAAAATTCTACGTCAAGTGAAGAAAATTTTTGGAATAGACAATTTGCACGGAAATTTGCGTATTTGACATTGATATACATCAAGTATAAAATCAGACATTTCGAACTTTTGATAAAAATATTTAGCTAGTACATTTCTAATATAGGTTGTTTTAATATTAAGGTTGATAGAACATTCTATCTTTGTTTTTTGTTTATGATATTTTTGAAAAGTTATAATTTTTTTGTAATTTGTTATCTGATCATATATTATATAAACATGATTCCAACTCACTTTGGTACTCATTTCATATGTATTCTCATTGTATTTGATAATTTTCATGCTATAGAAAATTTGATATAATAAGTGACATTTGGTCAATTTCCAGTGACAATAAAATTATATATGTCATAAGATAATTTAAGTGTCTTGTAGTATATTGAACAAACAGTTACTCTAGCTTTGGAATAGTGTAATATTTAATTTGGAGAATTCATTGAAATTTATAAATTTGAATTACTATTTAAAATCTTTGATCCCTCTCTGAGATAAGAGTGAGTAAGTCGATTGTGTATTGATTTATCTTTCAAAGTACAAAATTTAATATTCATCTGAGCCGGGCATATTAATTTGACAACTGCTGTCAAAATTCAAATAGGTTATATTCAGTGGTAAAGGTGTATTCACAATAGTGTAGCTACAATCACAAATTGTGAAAACGTCGACAAATAATATTCATATCGTTAAATTCATATATAAACTATTAAATTACAATTAAAGGATTCGATTCATTATAATATATTATTGAGGTTTATATTTGTGTATAAGAATCAATAAAATTGTATTTCAATTCGCCCGGTATATTTAAGAAAATTATCTAGGTTCAACAATTCCACACAATGCAGTTACCTTTATCTCTTCTTTAATTAATAATTTTTATATGAGAACTCAGCTTCTCAAGATCTGGGTTCATGGGCTTTATATATATAATAAATCTTGTTTTTATTATAATTTTATATGTGCCAAATATTTGATATTAATAAAATTTTATTAAATTGAATATTTTTTTTATAAATCTCTGTAGTGCGGTCCTGTATACTTTATCTCAAGGAATTCTTCAGTGGTGAATGCTGTCTAAACAGTATCGCCAACTTACAAAAGAAAACACTAAGAAATGCAGTCTACAGACAATATAATTTGCTATAGCTATAGACGCCTCCGTGTCTCTGTTGGTTGTTGTCCTGAAAACTCGGGATCTTCCATTTGAAGGCACAAATGTGCGTTTGGTTATCTTGTTGAAATCCGTTGTTTGTGTTTTCTCATGTTTCAATTAACATCCTTGCTCCCAAGTTGTACACCTTTTCTTGGTTATGCCAGAAACATGCATGTCTGCGGTTACCACTCTTTTCAGTACCCCCTTCTTCTATTTGCGTGCAATACCCACTAATCTTTTCTTTGTTATTATATATATATATATATATATATATATATATATATATATATATATATATATGAAGAAGATGTAGGAATATCGCGTGATATGTTAACAACAACAGCAAAGAGATTCATGGGTAATTCACGCAAAATAAGGGCTACTGAAATAGAGTGGTAACCGTGGACATGCATGGTTCTGGCTCATTTTGCCTCTTCAGCACGGCATAACCAATTAAGGATGTGAAATTTGGGAGCTATATGCGCCTCCGTGTCGTTGTTGTTTGTTGTCCTGAAAACTCAGGATCTTCCAATTGAAGACACAAATGAGCGTTTGGTTTCCCTGCTGAAATCCGTTATTTTGTGTTTTCCCATGTTTCGATTAACATCTTTGCTCCCAAATTTCACATCCTTATTTGGTTATACCGTGCTGAAGAGGCAAAATGAGCCACAAACATGCATGTACACGGTTACTACTCTATTTCAGTAGCCCTTATTTTGCGTGAATTACCCATGAATCTCTTTGTTGCTATATATATATATATATATTCAATTTTATTAGTTCTCAAAATTTTTCAGCTGTCAACGACCTCTCTTAAACTTGCTCTTCGCCAGATGACAAATACTTCCACAGATGTCAAAGATGTTATAACTCTAATGTTTTTTATTTTAAATTTCACCTTTGGATATATTATAAGAAACATTTCAAGGGCTTTTAAATAATTTTGATGGTATCTAATAAAGTTTAAGATAATACATAAACATTTAACTATTCAATTTGAAGAGTGGATTCTTTAATTTTATAACAGGTGATGTTTTTAAAATTTTTAATAAATATTCTGAATTCATATTATATCTATGTCATGTATGTATGTACAAAGTACATTATAAAGTTGGAATGAAGTTCTTTAGTTCGATTTAGTTCAATTTTAACCCTCGAATAGTTTTCCTTTCATTAATCTTATAGTCATTAATATTTCAAGTTGTAATTGACTCGTGTAGATATATACAATGTGTTGCATTATTTTTCCATATTAAAATCCCCTAAATTTCGCATTTACCAATTTAAAAAAAAATAATTTATGAATGTGTCTGGAATTATTTGCTGGTTCAATGAAAGTACGTTTCATTGGTTGGACTGTATTATTTAATTGTATAAAATTGTACATGTGTAATAGTTACAATGCTTAATAATAGTGAGTTGACTTCTCGAACAACTGTTTTCCATCGACTGCTATTGACGCTAGCAACAAACATTCAACGTACAGACGTACAAAAACTCTTACTTGGTCTGTTGTGCGGCGTTGCTACGTTTTATAATACTTTAAAATGAGTGCCTTCAAAACAACTTAATATGGAAATTAAACATATAGTATGGGTCTAGGTTTGTAACAACTAACTTAAATTCATAATCACATTGTGTTCTTGACGTCGGGCTATGTATGGGACATAGTTTGGGTCATTAGGTCACAATCACTATGCCATTACATCTAATTCATATGTGAGGCCGTCAGTTGTTGGGTTCACCTTGCCAGCGTATTTCTTCCACCTTCGTCAATAGATTATGTAAACTCCTCCATGGATGCATTTACAACTAAGTGTTATTTAATTTATGTTATCTAGCATTTCACACGTTTAGGTTACTACGCTTGTTCCTGACTGGCTGGGGAATGGATCCAACCTCTTAATTCAATTTCAGTATACAACTAAGGAATGAGGGGGATTTTGCTATTCATCTAAATTGGATGAATGTTGGAAATTGAATTTGAATAGAGTTTTTTCAATTTTTTGCTTTTATCACATCTTTAACTTCATTTTCAAATTTAAAAATAAATGTAATATTCAGGGTTCCCTACAATTTTCAGTTCACTATATGAATTTTTTTCATCTTTTCAATCATGCTTTTGATTCAATGTTCGTCGTATAAATATGTTGTATTATCATGCACTTGTTTTCACGGCACGCTGGCTTATTAGCCACCGTAATTTTAACGTCAAACTTGTCACCGGTTTTCATTCAATTTTATTTTTTAATGAATTTACATCATGTTAATTATAATTTTACACCCTTCCAATAGGGTTATTTCAATATTTTTAATTCAATGACTTAATCATAACAATGATTCAACTTTGAACATTGTTCTTAATCAACTGGATGGTTTCGGCATCTATTTTTTAAATGACGTAAGTTCAACTTTTTTAAATAGTTTTTTCAAAATTTCACAAACTTTGTAATTTTTATAGGACAGCTTTGAGAATGGCTTAATAGCCGAAAGCGCTTAGCTGGAAATTAATAAACAAATACACACTGAGTATTCGTCGTTTTCATTCACTCAATTAAACATATGTTTATACAATTACTACTGCATTAAGATTACACTAACGCACTTCAATTGTCTATATCTTCTTGTCTGGGTAATGGACACAAATGTCTAATGGAACGAGTAATTAACCCTTTAGGAGTTTGGATTTCAGCAACTCTTGTAATGCCGTCTGTTCCGGGGAATAATTGTGTAATTATTCCCATTGGCCATTGGCATGGTAGGTGAAGAGTGTTCTTGATTAAAACTAAGGTGCCCACAGAAATAGTTTGTGGGGCGTCTTTCCACTTATACTGCTGATGTAGCTGAGAAATATACTGTTTTGAAAATCTTCGCCAAAATTGTTGGTAGAGTTTCTGGATGTGATCTAGTCGAGTCAAGCGATATTTGTTGGTATTAGTATAGTCAATGTCGGGAATGGAGGTCAGAACTTGACCTATCAAGAAAGGGGATGGGGTAATAGGTGACAAGTCACTAGGGTCATTTGATTGCGCAAATAATGGTCGAGAGTTTAATATACCTTCGATTTGGATCACTAAGGTGCTCATTTCTTCTTAGGTTACATTATTGTTAATTAAAGCTCGCTTCAAATGAAACTTGCAACTTTTGACGGCTGCTTCCCACGCCGCCATGATTTGAAGAATAAGGTGGAATAAACTTCCAATCTATATTATATTGACTGGTGGAATCGACAATAGAGGCCTGACTTTGGAATAGGAATTTACCTAAATCTCTTAATTTAATAAGTTGTTAGTGCCGTGAAATGTAGTTCCGTTATCAGAATATCTGGTTTTTGGAATACCTCGTCTAGATACAAAGAGCTTTAAGCATGCTAACAAATTATTAGGATTTAAATCGGTTACTATTTCGCAATGTATTGCCTTTGTGCAAAAGCAAACGTAAATAGCCAAATAGTATTTAGTTAATTTAGCTCCTTCACCTTTTTTATTCAAAATAGAAAATGGCCCGGCATAATCAACTCCGGTCACTTCAAATGGAATAGGATTAAACCGTGTACACAATTTCTCACGGTTTGCTTGGCTAATATAGAACCACCAACAGGCCAATAAAATTGTCGAACCGAGCTTAACAATAGTTGTGGTCCTGGGTGTAACAATTGAATATGTTTATGGTTAAAGATTAGTTTAGTAAAACTCTGTTTACTTGAGAGTAGGATTGGATGTTTGACATTAAATGGTAGGTAGGTGTTTTTTAATCGTCCTCCAACTCTGATGATTCCGTTCTCATCAATAAAGGTAGTTAAGGATGCAAATTTATGTTTAGCATCCAATTGCTTGTTTTTACGAATTAATTTTAGTTCATCGGAAAATGATTCCATTTGAGACAATTTGATTAAAATAATATTGGTAGTTTCCATTTCTTCAACTGATAATTTGCCAACAGCTTTGGTACTAGATTTTCGAGCATTATTGATAAAACGCATGCAGTATGCTGTGACTCTTTAATCGTTGTGAGCTAGAAAATTTTGTAAAGAAATCACAAGTTTGTATATGTTCCGACATAACTAGAATAGTTTTAGATTTTCTTAGTTCGGGGAGATCATGTTTTGAAATTGAAAAATTAGTAATTGGTCAGTCTGATGATGGCAGCAATAAAAATTGAGGTCCCTTCCACCATATTGTCCTTGACATCAGCGTTGTAGGTATTACACCTAGAGATGCTAAGTCAGCAGGGTTTTCCTTTGTATTAACATACCTCCAATCCTCAATGTTTGTAAGAGATTGTATTTTAGATGTGCGATTAGTAACAAAAGTCTGTAATAAATTTGGTTCTTTGTTGATCCAATACAAGGCGACTTGAGAATCGGTCCACAAACAATAACGCATATTTTTCAAATTGAGGGCATTGATTACAATGTTTATTAGTTGTGCTCCTAAAAGACAAGCACACAATTCGAATTTTGGAATTGTTATCGTCTTCAGTGACGACACCTTGGTCTTGGCACACAATAATTGAACATTAAAATTTCCCGTATCATCAACACTCCGTAAGTATATACAACACGAATAGGCATTTCTTTATACATCGCAGAAGCAATGGACATCTGTAAGTACATAATTTGAAGAAATAGCATTTCTAGGAATTGATAATTGATTTAAACTGTCAAGTTCGTTCTGAAATTGATACCACGCTTGTTCTATATTTTGTGGAACAGGCTCATCCCAGCTAATGTGTAAGAACCATAACTTCTGTATGATTAATTTGGCAATAACAATTGTAGGACTTAATAGTCCCAAGGGATCGTAAATTTGGGCAATAATTGGAAGAATATGTCGTTTAGTAATTGTGTTTCGAGGCGTAAATTGTTAAATTGTATATTTTAAAATGTCAGCTTTATTGTCCCATTGAATTCCTAAGGTTTTGCAGCTTTCTTTATCGCCTATATCTAAAATTGCATTGAAGATATTGTTATCTTTGAATCCACATACTACTTGAAAGTTGTTAGAATTCCACTTTCTTAAAATGAAATTAGCAGATGCTAAAACATCATATATATCTTTGCATAGTTTTTGCAATTCTATTAAATCATTGGAACCGGTCAACAGATCATCCACGTACATGTCATTTAGTATTGTTTCACAAGCTTTAGGGTATTGATTCATATTGTGTTGTGCTAGTGTCTTAACACACTTGATAGCCAGATATGGGGCTGATCGATTTCCATATGTGACCGTATTCAATTGATAAATACAAAAGTTACTTTCGGGATTATCTCGCCATAATATCTGTTGTAACGGTCTGTGCTCTCGATCTATTAGGATTTGACGATACATTTTTCATATGTCAGCGGAGACTACAAATTTGTATGTTCTAAATCTTAGTAGAATATTTATAATGTCATTCTGAACCTTAGGGCCGATATATTTTATGTCGTTAAGCGACCACCCTGTAGACGTTTTACAACTGCCATCAAATCCACACGTAAACGAGTTGTGGTACTCATTTCTTTTAAAATACCATGATGTGGTAAAAAGTATTTAATTCCATTGGATTCAACGGTTAGTTTAGTCATATGACCTAAATTTCCATATTCTTTGATAAAATCGGTATATAATTGTTTAAAGTGAACATCTGCGAATCGTTTTTCTAATTCTTCTAATTGCATCAGGTTTAGAACTGCCCAATAGTTCTGGGGACTGTTTTAATGGGTATTTTACTACAAATTGACCATTTTCAATACGGAAAGTATTAGCGTTAAATAACGACTCGCACTTAATATAATCTTGAGATAAAAATTGATTGCTACCTTTTATTACTTCAATTTTCCAGAAGTTCTTTAACTGGTCATCTTCAGGAATATGCATCTTTGAAAAGTTACACATCATTGTTTTATTAGTGTCAATTGGAAGCGCACCTGTTACTATCCATCCAAAGACGGTGTTAATTAACATATTTTTCAATTTTATTTTCTCGTTTAATAGCAAATCCCAGAATATAGTTGCATCCAACAATAAATCGTCATCTTGTGGACATCCAACCCCAGGGTCAGATAACTGAACATGTTCAGGTATGTTCAATGTGCTAGGATTAAATTAAAAGTAAATGGAATATTACCAGTTATTACCGGGACGACTAAACATGAAATTGTATAATAATGATCATTAACGCAAGAATAAAGAGTAATAGAACACTTTTTATTTATATGAGATATATTTTGACCTATTCCAGAAATTGAGACATTGGTAGGTAACAATGGTATATTTAGTAAACTACACACCGTTTCAGTGATTATATTGGATTGAGCTCCACAATCCAGCAGTGCTCTTATTTGATGAAAGTTGCCTTGGTTATCTTTAATTTGACATGTGACGGTAGATAATAGTGAATTGGTGAAAGTTTCTGTTTTTAAAATCGTGTTTAAATTGTGGTTTACAACCATATTTGTCGAATTTGTTGGTTCATTAGAAGCATTGTTTACTGGGGGTGTTGCATTATATTGTTTATGAAGCAGTGTATTGTGCTTTCTTTTGCATATTGTACAATTGCCGTGTTTACAGTTTTGTTTATCATGATCTGCAATTAAACAGTTTTCGCATAAGTGTAAATTTTCAATCTTCTGAATTCTTGTATCAACATTGAAAGCCAAAAACTGAGGACATTTATAAATTGTATGAACTTGTTTACAATAATTACATGACAATGATTTATTTGTTGATAAAAGCAGATGTACTGGATTGTTTTTATTTTAACTTAAATTACCTATAGATTTAGTTGATTGTTGAGTATCGTCTAAACATTGTAGAATGTCAGATTTATCTTTTAGGAAATTCATAAATTCGTCCAAAGTTGGTAAGTCAGTATATTTTATTTCCTTTCAATCACGAATAGTATTTTTGTCCAATTTATTAGAAACAATATGAATAATAAAGGAGTCATATAAAACGTCTTTCGTTAATTCTAAGCCTTCTAGTCATGTTAAATGTTTAGAAACTTCATCTAATAACTTACGGAATTGCACATAGTTTTCTCTAGTAATATTTTGCATGCCCAGAATAGACTTAAAATGGCTATCGATTAAGAATTGTTTTTTATCGAATCTTTCACATAAAAGGTTCCAAGCTCTTTCAAACGGCTCGTTTGTACTATCTAAACCTCCAATGAATCGAGAAGCATACCCATCTAGGGACGCCTTTAAAAATTGAAATTTCTGATTTGTATTGTCACATATAATAGTTTTAAAATTGGTTTTAAATTGAAGCCAATGATGAAACTCTCCATCAAAGCTAGGTAATTTTAACTTTGGTAGCAAAACATTCTGAAGAGGGTCAAAATTATTCGACGAAACGTTGTGACCTGAATTTAAGTTTTGTTCGACGGTTGTATTTAGACGTGGTTGTAAATTGTGTATAAATTGTTTCAAAATATCAAAAGCAACGTAATATCTATTTTGAAATGTATCGCGTTCGTTAAATTGTTCATTTGAGTCATCCTCTTTACATTCTGACTCTATAATCGATTGGACTTTGTCAAATTCGTCTATTGAATTTGAATGATTGTCGTATCGCATTTGGATTTCATTAAATCCTGGAACTGATACGTTAAGACTGGTTATAAATTTTTCTAATAATGTAAGTTTTTGTTTAATTGTGCCTCTTTTACGGTATAAAATTGTTAGGTCGTTATTCTCTGTTGGGGGCATTATTACGTTTTAAATTGTAATTATGGACAAATAACCTACAATAGAAAATTGCACCTTAATTGTGATCAAATACCTAGTTCAATTGTTTAGAATTAATTGCACCTTCATTAGGCGTAAAATTGTAAGTAAAATAGTAATTGTTCCTTTTAAAATAATTGCATAATTGATCTTAATAAACCAAAATAATGAAATTGTATTATAATTGTTCAATTGAAAATTGTAAGAAATATACGTCGTATATCTTATTGTGATGTGAAATGCCGCTTAAATTGTCTTTCTAGTCGTAATAAACTTTAATTGTAATTTTCATTGATATAATTGAATTCATTTTCAATAGCTAATTAAATATATTGTTATATCTGATTTTAATAGCTCAAATGATCCTAAGATTAAGGAAAAAATGGAAAAAAATAGGAACTGTATTGAAAATGTACCTGTGTTACAGTCGTTCAGTCAGTTAATCACTATCGCTTGTTGCTGCACTCACTAATTTTCTTCGCCACTTCGCTGGGCCACTGGAAATATTCGATCGTTGTAAAATTCTTGATAGTTTTTTCACTATTAAGATATTTTCTCAACTTTATATTTATCTGGATCGAAGACCAAAATGTTTGAAATTATTTGCTGGTTCAAATAAATTGTTTTTAATTGGTTGGACTGTATTATTTAGGTAGAACGCACACGACAGACTATCGGCGAACGACTAATTTGTAGGTTAAAATGCAGAATCATGCCTGTAATTCAGTAACGCACATGACCTTCTAAAAAGACGGACCGACAAAAAAGTTGTAGCATGATTCATTTTTGCACCGACCCGACAGCCGGTGGGGCAAATAAAGATATAGGTTTTGTTTGTTACAAAGCACACGACCGTTAGTTTAGTCGATAGCTGTTGGGTGCGTAGTGCTCTTGAAAATGGAAATAGATATTGAAA
This sequence comes from Galeruca laticollis, assembly GCA_963921935.1. NCBI lineage: Eukaryota > Metazoa > Arthropoda > Insecta > Coleoptera > Chrysomelidae > Galeruca > Galeruca laticollis. Next base: position 146,214,422 of record OY998181.1, read on the forward strand.
AACTCATCTGCGAGATACAGAAAAGACGACATTTATATGACATAACAACAGATGAATATTCGGACAGAAACGTAAAGAAAAACTTTGGGAGGAAGTATGTGTACAACTAATAGCAGATTGGGATAAACTGGAAATTTAGGATAAAATAAAACAAGGTAAGTTTCTTATGTCGCATATATTAAATTGCCATGAGAGTGTCCCTTGTGGAGACGTGAAGTATGTAGCAAAATAATTTCAAGCTTGTATTCCTTCTATTGTGCCCCGTACGCCTTGAACCAGTAGCTTGTCAAGTGACTCTTGATACAACAAGTCCTCAAACTTATATCCATCCCTTTTGCGTACGAAGTTATGAAGAACACATGCTGATTTTATAATGTCTATAGCAAAATCGACCTGAACATCTAAACTGCGTTGAAATAGTCTCCACTTGCTTGCAAATATGCCAAATGTACACTCAATCATTCGTCGGGTCCTAAATAGCCGGTAATTAAATATCCTTTTTTTTGCAGTTGAAAAACGATTGGGATATGGTCGCAAAACGTGAGAAGATACCGCGAATGCTTCATCGCCTACAAAAACAAATGGCATGGGCTCTCCACTTTCGTCAAACGGTAATTTTCTGTGTTCAGGAATGTTCAACTTATGTTCTTGTAATTTTTTTCCCAAGGTTGAATTTTGGAATATATTTGCGTCACTGAATTTTCCACAAGCACCAATATAGACAAATGAAAAGCAGTAATTGGCATCTGCCACTGCCATAAGTATAACAGAAAAATAACCTTTATAGTTGTAGTAATCTGACCCTGAATTAGTAGGCATAACTATACGGATATGTTTTGCGTCTATAGCTCATATACAGTTACAGGAAAGTTAGTTCTTGCGTAAAATTCAGTGCTTATTTCTAGCCATTTTTCTTCAGATAGTGCTGGTATACAGATCGTTCTTAATTCTACCCAAATAGCGTGGCATGTTTCCCAGACTATTTTCCGAATGGTCGATGCACCTAGCATATACTGATAGTGTAAGGATACAAATGAGTGCCCGGTTGATAAATACCTGAAAAAAAAACGTAATTATATGTTAGCAAACACCAGTTACAATTTTTTCTATTTTATTTTCAGGAAAAGAAATCCAAAAAAAATGGTCATCTCCGCGGGATTGCTTTCGGCGAGAATTCGCTCAGCACAAGAAAACACCTTCCAGAAGTGCTGTTAAGAAACGCAGGAAGTACATTTACTTTGATCAGTTGCTCTTCTTGCCACCTTTCACGCAATGAACGCAAACTTCTTCTTCATTAGACAATGAACAAGATATACCATCTCAACAAAACAATGCGGATGAGTCTCAGCTTGATCACGCCGTAAGGCCCTCCGAAAGTGGACCATCCCTGATATCTCCAATCCCACACAAAAACAAAAAAAAGCAGAAAAACTATGATGAAGAAATACTGCAGGTTCTAAAAGAAAGCAACAAGGGACCAACTCAAGCAGAAATATGGGCTTTGGTAAAGGAAAGCAATAAAAAGAAAGACTTGGATAAATACTAGTTATTTTTAATGTCCCTGTTACCGGCATTAAAAAAATATGACGAAGAGAAAAAGTATTTTTTAAGAATCGAACTCATGAATACAATTCTTAGGTTTGATAGGACCCACAGACAAAGTGTTACAACAAAGACATCATCTCAAAATTCCGAATTTCCGTTGCAAAATTCTACTGTTTCATATCAGTTTCAAAGTGATGGAATAGCAAATCATGGAGATAGACAATATGGATATTATACGGCTCCGTAAACAAATATTGCAAAAAACTCTTGGGTCCAACGATGCAACCAGACTTCCACTGCTTTACCGAATGAACAAGTACAACCTACAGTCAATTCCCCCTTGGAGTCGCCAGGTTCATACATGTCTGACAGGTATGGACACGACTCTGACTTGCTTTCGCTAGGGAATGATGAAGACGTGTTATCTCCAGGTTCCAAAGATCGGCCATAAATGTTATAACTTTTATTAATACCTAATATTACGTAAACTAATAAAAGTATCAAACAGTAAAGTGTTCTTACCTTAATGTAACTGATAATCTCTCCTCGAGCGGAATACACTTCCTCATATTAGTATCTTGGAACGATAATTGTGTTTTCAAGACAGCGAAAAGCTCATTAAAAGAATTCAAGGACATTCTATGGTAATTAAAAAACTTATCTGGGTGTTCCTGTAGAGACTCAAAAAGAGTATGGAATTGACCTCTTAATAAACGCTGACTAATTACTGGATGCACCCAAAATACTCTATTTCCCCTTTTTTTCTTCGGTATCTTAATAATACCGCAACACATCTCAACGTCTGACTATTCATTTTTCATTAACAATCGTCGACTAACTAAACGTTCATATGCGTTGTTCACCTACTTGTCGGTCGACTGTCGGCCGTCTGTTTACCCTCCCGACAAATAAGTAGCTGAGCGACAGTCTGTCGTGTGCGTTCTACCTAATAATTACAATGCTTAATAATAGTGAGTTGACTTCTCGAACAACTGTTTTTCTATCGACTGCTATTGGCGCTAGCAACAAACATTCAACGTACAGACGTACAAAAAATCTTACTCGGTCTGTTGTGCGGCGTTGCCACGTCTTATAATATTTTAAAATGAATTTTAACAGGATGCAAATTTTACTTCAAATATTTTATTTAAATATTGTCTTTCGATTTGATTGATTGAAAACTCTCTTTTTTGTTTTAGGTCGCTGTTGTAAGGATGAACCTTCATCGAGATTCTGGAATCTTATGTTTCAATGTCCTCTTAAATTAATTTTAACTTGTTTACAATGTTATAACAAAATATGAAAATTCTTAGTTTAATTTTGTTTATTAACTTATGTACAATATGATTATTCGTGGAGACTTTCATTTCATTGTTTATTTTGTTTTATCTTTCCTTATGAATGGTTATATTTCTACAAATCATGAATATTAAATATACCTCTAATCCCTTCCCCGTCTGTGTATTTTATAACATAACTGTTCACTCCATCTTCATTGTCTACAATGTAAGGCCCTTAGAAAGGTAGTTTTAAATTAACACATGTTCTTCTGGTTCTGTCTAATACTCTTAGAGCACCTACTACTACTAAATCTCCTTTTTGAAACCTCGTCTTTACTTTCTTCTTCTTGTTCATTCTACCTTAAATATTTGTTGACATTATTCTGTAAATTTTTGTGGACTTTTTCCAAAACTTCTTCATAATTTTTATTGGCTTCTGTCTCCCATTTTCTTTCAGGTGTCAATTGTTTCATTAAATATATTGGACTTTCCATGGTGACAGTGTTAGGTATATTGTTTATGTAATTTTGAATTTTCTTAATACGATTTTCCCAATTTGCATGAGTCTGATCTTTTAAAGCAATTATTAGAAATTTTATTACTTCTCTAAAGTGTCTTTCTGAGGGGTTTGCAGATGGATGTCTGATACTAATTGTTTTTACATGTATTTGATTTTCATTGCAAAATTTCTTAAATCTACTATCTACAAAATAAGTCGCATTACTATGCATTTTTCTGGTTTTATAATCTCCTTCATGTAATCAGACAATTTTTCCATTACAATTTTGCACTTTGTCGTTTTAGTCGGATACAATTTTATGAATTTTGAAAATAAATCTACTATTATTAAAATATGAGAGTTCCCTTGCTTACTTTGTATTAGGTTACTAAGAAAATCCATTGCAACTATATCACCGCATCGAGTTGTTAAAATTGTTTCTGTGATGTTTTCATTTCTTTTATTTTTACTTTTTCCCAGTTGACATATATGACATGGTCCCCTTTACAAATATAATTTTCCCTGAATAACAACCATAGTTTTCTAAATCTTATATGCCCATTTTGTTCATGCAAACTTTTTAATATTTCCCTGGTTATATTTTCCGTAATGATGAATACTTTTGTCTCCCCAATTTTCTTTACTAATATATTATTTTTTAGATATCCCCTTTGTTTTTTCTCTTCAGTTAAATTTATTTGATCTCCTATCATTTTATTTAAAGAAAATATCCCTTTTAAATTTTTCATCACATTTACTCCAATTTTTACAATTCTCTTATCATATTGTTTCCCCCCTAATTTCTCTACTCAAAGCATCTGCCACAACATTTGCTTTTCCTGGAATGAATTTAATGTCAAAATCGTACTCTTGCAAAATTAACGCCCATCTATGAACTCTACTATTGCCAAATCTATTTTTTTAAATTGTTGTTAATGCAGAATGGTCCGTTTCTATAGTGAATTTTGCCCCTAGTAAATAAAATCCAAATTTGGTTATACAGAAAATTATGCTTGCCAACTCTAATTCTGATACCCCATAATTCCTTTCATAGTTTGTTGTGACCCTTGACACGACACATATGGGTACTTCCATATCATTTTGTATCTATAACAACACCCCTGCAAATCTCTCTTTGGATGTATCAGTTCGCAATATAAAAGGTAGGCTGTAATTTGTTTGATACACTCTTAACTGCTTCTGAAATGTTTCTTTTAGACAGTTCAATGCCATTTCCCTCTCTTGATTCCATTTCCATTTATCATCTTCTTTCAAAAGTTCTATCGAAGGTATCTGTTTCTCACTTAAATCTGGTATCAAAGGTTTGAAATAATTCGTCATCCCTAAGAATCCTCGAATCGTTTTCAAATTCGATGGTCTTTTGTATTCTATAATTGCTTGAATTCTTTCTTCATCCATCATCATTCCGTTTTCGTCTATTTTGTATCCTAGAAAGCATATTTCTTTGTGGTGAAATTTACATTTGTTTTGGTATATATTTAAACATGCCTTGTCCAGTTCTTTTAGAATAATTTCTAAGTGTTTTAAATGTTCCTCCTCCTCACGAGAAAATATTAATATGTTATCTATATAATGTGCTGCAAAGTCTTCAAATTTATTCAATATTTGGTGTAATGCTCTAACCAAGGCTGAACAAGCACTTTGTATACCATATGGAGCTACACAAAATCTGTACAACACACCATCAATAGAAAAACCTGTTTAGTCTCTACTGTTTTTATCTAAAGGAATTAGCCAAAAACCGTGTTTCAAGTCAATTTTTGAAAATATTTTTGTGTTCGTTATGCGTCGAAATATCGCTTCCACATTCATCGGAACCTCGTATTGTGGTACAGTATATTGATTTATGTTTCTTGCATCTAGGCATAATCTCAATTCTCCATTTGATTTTCTCACTACCACAATAGGATTGACATATCTTGTATTGCATCTTTCAATAATACCATCTTTCAACATGTTTTGTATTTCTAATTCAACCTCTTTTCTATATTTGTAAGGTATGGTATATGTTCTCACTCTGAAATTCTCTATTTCTCTTACTTCCATTTTATGCACATAGTTCTTTGCCATTCTCATTTCTTCTCCAATCAATCCTTTATATTACTCTATTAAATTCTTGACTTTCTCTTCATATTCGTTATTTCCACACACTAATTCCAATTCTTCCATATTTCCACTCCTTTCTATATTCCATAACTTCTTATTATCCTCTTAAATTGCCAATTCTTCCAAATTTTCATTTCCAAATTCAATTCTATTCCCATCAATTTCTATCTCCATCTTTTCAAAATCAAGTATTACTTTATATTTTGTTAATTCATCAATTCTTATCACTATGTCTGTTTCTAAATTAGTCACTAATAGTAATTGCATTTCAACTTCTTTCCCATCCTTCAATATTTTGTATTATAGACTTATTTACTTCACACAGTTTCTTTCCATTTGCCCCTATTAATGTGGTTTTCGGGAATTTAATTAGTTTATTTTCATAATTTTCAATGTTTTCTTCTATCAATTTTGTTTTTATTATGGACGCTTCGAAACCTGTATCTATTGATCATTTTATTTCTTTTCCATTTAGTTTCCCTTCAATATTTATTAATCCCATTATTTCTTTCAACTGTAATTCTTTCCCAAATTTCATATATTCCCTTGGATGTTCATATGTACAGATAATATTTTTCTTTACATTTGGTATGTGCTCGATTCAAAATTTTGATTGGGCAGTGTTTCAGTGACTATTTCTGGTTCTATGGATATCACTCTTTCTTTCTGTATTTGTATATTGTTAAGTCTCCTTTGTTCTCCATTTCTATTGCCCCTTTCTTCAAAATTTCCATTTGTCCGTTTTGTATTATAGTCTCTCCTTTGTTCTCGTTTTTCATCTCTTTGTCTGTTTTCATAAGATCCATTCCTATTGTTTCCTTCAAATGTTCTATTTCTATAATTATTGTTATTATTGTGATATTGATCATTTCTGTTGTAGTTGTTTTGAGCATTATTATTCCTGTTATAGTTACTGTTCCTATTATAATATCCATTGTTATTATTTCTGTTAATGTAATTGTTTCTGTTTTGTTCATAATTATTCGTTGTATTATTTTGATTGTTATAATAATTCTCATAATGATTTTTATTATCGTACCCATTATAGTTTTTGTTTTCATTTTGATTCCTGTTCCTGTTCTGGTTATTAGATAATTAGTTAACTGTTCTATGTTTTTGATATTTTGAATAGCAAGCGTTTCAGTGATTTCAAATTTAAAGTGTCTGGAGATAAACATTATAATTTCCTCCTCTGGAATAGGTGGATCTAAAAATTTCGAATAAACCTGTAAAAATTTGAATTATAAGGCAAATTCCTAGTAATGATCCAAAATTTCATATATAAGAAATATTAGAAGGAGACGGAAAAACAATTAATGAATTATTAATAATTTTAAATAAAGGTCTAGTTTTTCGAATTGGTATTTTCATTCAAACATTTGTCGTGAAGGTCCATAAAAAAATTGGTAATTTTTACTGTGGCAATTAATGTAATAAATAAATAATTATTATAATTATAATTAAATAATATATTTCCTATATAATTGTTTATTATTGTCGTCTCCATCATTCCATTTCTCACTTCTTGAAAATTACTACCCTCTGTTTGGTCATACTCTTCCTGTAAGTAAACTAGCCTTTTTTCCATGTTTTCCAATTTTCTCGTCATTTCCACTGTCTCCTTTGATTGCTCGCTATTGTGAATTCTACTTCCAGTTTGCTCAATTCTTCTTTCAAGAACCTCCATCTCCTTCTGTATTTTCCTAATCTTTTTTTCTGTTCTCTCTTCCTCTTGTTTTTGTTTCTCTATACACGCTTCTTCTGCATTTTGTTGAAATCCAGTAAGGGTCTGTCCCATTTTTCCTCTAAGTTTCCCATTTTTTCTTGGGTGTCTTGAACTGCCATTTTTATTTCCTTAACTTCTCTCTGAATTTCTCCTTTGAAATCCTTTTCTTTTTCCTCTATTTCGTTAATTCTGTAAATCTGTAAATGTTCTATTTCCGTGATCCTTCCAATCACCTCTCCTCTTATTTCTTGTTTAGTAAATTCTATTTTGTTTTCCATGTATGTATTTTATTCTTCCAATTTCTTTTCAACATGCCCCGATTTTTCTTCCATTAATCTTTTTATTAGTTCGTTAGTTTGTTTTTTTTCTTCCTAATTCCGGTCCATCTTTGTATTCAATTCTTCTCTATTTTGGTCCATTGTTATATTCAATTCTTCTCTATTTTGGTCCATTTCTCCCATCATTATTTTAAATATACTTATTATATCCATTTCCTCTTTAGTTTTGGAGGTTTCCTCTTTTTTATCTCCATTTCCCGGTATTTTTTCTTCTATTTGTTCTTTAGATTCTTGTCCTGTTTTTTCTGACAATGGTGCATCTTCTTCTTTCTGTCCTTGTTTTGTTTCTAAAATTTATTGTTCTGGGTCTTTTCCCTCTATTTCTAATATTTTCTCCAATCTGCTCCTTAATTCCGATTTTAGTCCGAAAGTATCTTCTCCCCTTTTCTCTAATTTCTCCTTCAATTCATTTACTTTTAAATCCTCCAACCTTTTCCCTTTCTTCTCCTGAACTTTTCCCCTAGTTACATTCATCTTCTTTTATTTTAGTTTCAAATTTTATTAAATTGTTTTAACTTTTGATCAACTATAAAGTATTTAATTTTTTAGAGCCTCACGTTGGTTCGACATCTTATCATAGTTTGAATTATATTAATTTATTTATATGTTAAGTTTTAATTTAATTTTATTATATCTTTGATTTAGAAAAAGTTAAGAGAGACACTTAAGAGAGCCACAATATGAAGTTTTGAATGAACAGATAAATCTAGAAGTTCCCCACTTTTAAGCTATATTCTTACGTAATAATTGTAGAGATCACCAGATATAGTTTTCCTGGTTTCCTATATCATTGAATAGTTATACTGATGTTATATGGCAAAAAGATATCCTAGGGCGAATAATATCTAAGCTTGAATAATTGTAATATCGTAACTTCTTTTTTAATCTATTTATATAAAGTCAATCACGAAGTAGGTCACTTCTAGGTCTAGCCAAAAATAAATAATTATTATGCAACAGGTAGGCATCTCATGAAATGTACCTCCTGTCATTCTGACGAAAATACTCAGTAACATCAAAACAATTCTCAATTTTTTAGAATTCTCATCGTTTTTTCATTATATTGTGGACTTATTTCCATTTAGAAAGTAATACTCATATTCCACACAGTATGGGTTGAAACAGTAAATTTGATTCAAGTTTGTACAATATAATATAGTCTGATATAGTTGGAAACATACCTATCGGAAACTTTCTGCTTACAATATAGTAAGATAATTCGTAAAATAAATTCAACATTTGATTTTATAGGATAAGATTCTAATATTCCATGAAAATTGTATGAATGATGAATGAATTTAGTTCAAAAACTTTCCTATTCTCAACCTGTCCGCCTTTGGCAAGCAGCATCAGAACAAAACAACAGTCGATTAGTAAAAAAATATTATTTAACACTTACCTACGAATAGATATGGTACGAGAAATAATAAACAAATAAAGTCGGGAGCATTGCCATAAAAGCTCTTCGAATTATTATACATAAGATCCGCAAATCCGTCATCGATCAGGTGAGGTGTACCTAAAACATTACCAGATACGGTATATAATATTAAACAAATGGATAGAGCTTTCCATTTGCGTACGCCTCTTAGTTTTTCCTTCTCAAAACTGGCAGCTTGCATTGCTAGTTGTTTGGAAATGTCACATACGTCACATAAAGTTTTATGTCCTTTGATCATGAAACTTCCGACTATGAACAGAATGGCACAACCCTAGAAATATAAATTTTTTGTATCAATAAAATTCAAGGAATGAAAACCGATATTGTTTTTCATGGACGCCATTATACACTTCTCGAAACAATTCACGCATCACTTATTAAATCAGTTTTTACTGTGACGGGAAAATCGTTTGACATTTTATCTCTGTTGACAAGTAACAAAATGTCACTTTTCCTGCTTGTTCCAGTAGTGTGTATCGAACGTATAACGAACAGTTTTCTATACGCGTATAACCAGTTAGACTCAATTTCACGAAAGTTGAAGCCACCTGAAGTTGGAACATTGACAATGCCAGAAACCAAATTATGTCTTGTTAATCTACGTCGTTAAGTAACGACCACCGGCGTAGAGAGATTATTTATGACGACCTAGCCCCCCACATCCCGAATTTGATGTTGCAAATAAATTTATTTTATTGCACACTCATTAGACAAGCAACATTTTTCTTTGCACGTCGTCCCCAGGTATATTACAAGGAAAAGCTCTTTGGGGTCAAGGTCAATGCTAACCCCCACATTAACATAATTTGATGTGAATACTTGCGATATATTGTACATTCATTGAACAACCAAAATTTTTGTTTGCATACCCTCTCGAAAATAGAAAATATCAAATACATTTCTCACTTTTCTGTCATTCTAACTAATGTCTTCTATATACTGCCCTCATATGGAACAAAGCCGCTATCTACCACCACGACAATTTCTGACTTTTAATACCAACAAAAAAGCCGCTTTCATAGGTATACGAATCGTGCGTATACACCAAATAGATTTTGAGATACTGCCTTCGCCTTAGCAGTTAAGTGCATTAAATTTACACTTTGAAATTGTTAAAAAGCAGTTGACCGGCTCGCATAGACTCGAAGGTGGAGTCGTTAGCTGGTTCTGGATTTTCATTTTTATGGAAATAAGTGATAAATTGGAATATAACTTCATTCTTACAAAAACAGCGTGAACATGACAATCAACGTAAATCGTTTACTTTTTGACGTCCTTCAATTTCTCTTGACAAGCATGCGTGAGCGAGTGGACTGTGAACTCTCTTACAATGTTGCCGTTGTTATATTTATCATACAATAATACAACAAACAATATTCATGTTTTTAAAGCGCAGCGACATGCCGGCCACCTCGAAAGTTTAGGCTTCCAAATAGTTAAATTAACAATAAAAACAGCTAATAGAACAAATACATAAAAAATTAAAATAACCTGTTAACTAAAGTTCAGATTCAATGTCTGGTAAAGGACATATTTTATGTATAGCTCTTTTCACTATCATTCCACTAGATAATCTTACACTAACCACTCGGGAGACACCGTCTTTACCCGGGCGAAGTTCCGTTATTCTGGCCATCGGCCATCTCAAAGGAGGTGTATCCTCTCCTACCAGTATAACGAGAGAATCAACCTTGCATTGATTCGCTATAACTTTCTTCCATTTGGACCGCTTCTGCAGAGAGAAAAGGTAATCTCGTGACCAAGCCTTTCAAAACTGCTGGTACATCTGTTGAATGCGGTGAAATCTGGCAAGTCTATTCGAGTTAACATTGTTTTCGGGAATTTGTGGCATCGCATCAAAATAATGTGCAATTCATCGAAACGAACTAAACTTTCCCCCAAAATGCGTCTGAAATGAAATTTTAAAGATTTCACAGTGGCTTCCCATAGCCCCCCATATGCGGTGATCTTGCAGGTATAAAACTCCACTTTATTCCATTGTTAACTAGAAAATCATGTATTTTTTCATTATGAGTTCTGTTTTTAAGTAAATCAAATAACTCTACAAAATAATTATTTGCTCCTTGGAAGTTACCTCCGTTATCGGAAAGAATTATGTAAGGTTTTCCGCGACGTGATATGAAGCGCTTCAGAGCATTAAGAAACCCGTCTGTTGTTAGGTCGAGAACCAATTCGATATGAACAGCACGTGTCGTGAAACATACAAACACAGAAATGTACGATTTCACAAATTTACTGTTGCGCAAAGTACCCTCCCTGACCAAGATTGGTCACCACACTGATTGAAAGAGCGAGTTGGTGTAACTCCAGATGTAGGAAGTTGCCCCATTAAATACCCTGCCGGTTTGGGTTTAACCTTAAAATATACGATACATTGCTTTATTACCTTTTGTACTAAATTTTTGCCGTGAACTGGCCAATACTGCAAACGAATTATCGATAATAAATGTTGAGCCCCGGCGTGAATATTACGTAGATGCTGTTCCTTTATAAAAATGTACGTTAAAGGGTCGTCACGAGGAAGGATAATTGGATGTTTAGCGTTTTAATTTAATAATGAATTTTTAAGCGCCCAGCTACACGAAGGGTCCCGTCAGAATCTAAAAATGGCGCTAAATTATAAATTGGACTTCGCGAACAAATATTTTTATTTAGATTTGAGCAATCAATCTCCTGAGAATAATGGTTTCTTTGCGCTAATCTGATCAAATTTTATTTTGCCATTTTCTTCTCATCTTTCGTTAAACTGAGGTCACTAAATCTTTTGCCCCATTTTAAAACGGTTAAGAACCTATAAATATGCCCCACCACGCGTATTAGTTTGGTAAAGCTGGAGTAACGTTTAAAAACAATTGTCAATTTTTTAGAATTTTCAATAACTTGTATTATATTGTGGAATTAACTAGAGACCTTGAGTTTCATTTGAAAACACTAATTTAAAAAGATCATTTGAAAATTCATTTTTCCTTGAAATCAAAGGAATAATAGATTTAAGTTCAGGTAAGTCAACTTTATTTGGTAAATTTAAATCTTTAGGATTCTTTTGAATTTACCGTAGAAAAGTAGGCCGATCCACCACAGATTAAAATCTGTAAGTGTGCGAGGATCAGTTCCAAGAGAAAACAAATCGGCGGGATTGTTTTTGCTTGTCACATGTTGCCAATCGTCAACATTCGTTAAATTAGCAATTTTAGTAACTCGATTCGCGACACATGTTTTTAACTAAATAGGGTTTATTCTTAGCCAAGCTAAGACAATCGTAGAGTCACTATACTATACTGTTTTACAAATCGAAACATCTAGAGACCACTTAACCGTGTTTATCAATTTTGATAACAGATGAGCTGCGAGTAATTCAAGCCTTGGCAGTGTTACTCTTTTTATCGGTGCCACCTTTGATTTTGCGCATAAAAGTCTTGAATAACGTTGTCCGTTTGGATCTTCGAAACACATATAAATACAGGCTCCATATGCCTTTTCCGAAGCGTTAGAAAAGCTGTACATTTCTATTGTTACCGGATGACTACAAATTTAGTTGGTAATAAAATTGAAACCATTGGTCCTGAAGCTCCGATGGTAATATTTCGTCCCAATGTAACATTAGTAACTAAATACTTTGTACAATAATTTTCGCTTTTATGACAACCGGGCCAATTAAACCTAACGGGTCGTAAATCTTTGCAATTGCGGGAAGTATCGCTCGTTTAGTGACATATGCATTATCAAACTCTATGTTAATGGAATATCACAATGCATCTTGTTCAGGAATCCAAGCAATTCCTAAAGTTTTCAATTCTTTTGTTTCGGTTTAATTACAAAATTTTCGATATGTTTGCAATTCTGGTAACGAGGTCATTCGAGGTCAATTTTCTTAGCAAAAATCCTGCGCTACCTAAAATTTCGGTAAGCTCATGAACTATTTCCATAGCTTCTTGTTGAGTTTGTATACTGACCAAAAGATCGTCCATATAAAAGGAGTTTAAAATTACATTACACGTTCTAGGATATTTATTTTGAAATCTATGAGCTTACTCTACTAAACATCGGGTTGCGAGAAAAGGTGCACAACTAGTGCCATACGTTACAGTAGCTAATTCAAAAGCTTTAATCGGTTCGTCACTATTAGATCGCAATAAAATTTGTTGATATTTCCCATCTTCTGGAGCGACTAGTATCTGTCGGAATATAATTTCAATATCCGCGCTCAAAACTATTGGTATTAACCTTAAACGTAATACAATAGAAAACAACTCGTCTTGTCGACAAGGACCTGTTAATATTATATCATTTAGCGATAAACCATTATTAGATTTTTGAGACGCGTCAAACACCACGCGACACTTTGTAGTGAGGCTCGACTCTCGAATAACCGGGTGATGTGGCATGAAATTACTTATATTTTTAGGACCTTCAATATTTTCAAAATAACCACTAAAATTCATATGACTTAGTTTTTCATGTCCATTCATGAATTCGAAATAATTTTTAAACAATTCTTTATCTCGTTTTAAACGCGTTTCGATGCTTAAAAACCTTCTTACCCAAATAGCACCAGATATCCATGGGATGTTCTGACAGTCTTTCGATATATCCAAATATTATAGGGTTATTCTGGGGATATCTAGAATATCTGTGGGTACACCTAAATCGAATATTCAATGTAAGTCCAGTTGGAATATCCTCAGATTATTCTTTTTAGAATATTCCAATCAAATAGTTCTAAGAATATTCTATGAATATTGATTTTTGTTCAAACGCTCTTTCTGTTCCATGGGCATGTGTCAGTAGTTGCAGTTGACAGTTGACGGTAAGAACCAGTGGAAAATGGCGGTTCGACCATCTTATATAGGTTATTGTTATTGGTGAAATAGTAGTAGTATCATTAACCCGTAGCTACAGCCGACACGTCTGCGATACACCTCTGCCCTTGAATTGTACAAGTACTCCCCACCCCGAGAACCTATGAGCATGCGACGCTATATACCTTCAAGGGGTTCAGTGTTACACCGTCTGTGATTGTCTGTGGTTGATTGGTACTGTTTTAAAATTTTCACGAGCGATTTTATGTTGGCTGGTGTCTGTGAGACGTAAGATCTGTGTAAGTGTGATTTTTATTCACGGTATGAAAATTTATAATAAATGATTTTCTTGTTAGATTTTTGATATGGGTGATTACAATTTACCTGGCCCTTCAAAAAGGGTGAGGTATACCGACCTAGATTTCGAAGAAACTGTTTTAAAATAGGGCGAAGAGGATTATTCCTACAATTCTGCTGATGAGGACGACGACGTGGCTGATAGTGACTTTATTTTAAGTGAACACGATAGTGAAAGTGGAATTGACATGGAAGATAACGAGAACAATATTATTACATCTGAATTAGATTCATCAAATTCATCTAGCGAGGCAAGTTCAAGCGAGAATGATGACACATCAAGATATTATTACGGCAAAAATCGCTTTAAGTGGTCTGCCAATCCTGCTTTTGGGAAAAATACAAGAACATTGAAACATAATATTGTCTTGAAATTAACGCTGCGGCAGCTTCCGATGCTATAACTACGTGGAATATGTTGTTTACGAATGGAGATTATCTTGCAATCGACAAACGCAAGTTCAGCGAAATTCAGGACAAAATTCCCGAAAAATACTAACGATCTTTGCGATATGGATATTATGGAATTGAAAAGGTTTCTAGAAGCTCTTCTGATGACTTTAATATTTAAATCCAACGATGAAGATAGTAGATCCATATTTGCTACCGACGGTACTGGTAGGAACATTTGTCGATGCATAACCAATTCAAATAGGTTTGCAATGATTCTTGCTTGTCTTTGGTTTGATGATAAAAAGACCCACGCTGAAAGAAGCAAAACAGATCCACTAGCTGCCATTCCATTCAATGTTATCGTCTTAGTAGTACAGTGGTAAGCACGCTGCACTTTGCATCGGTAGATGATAGGTTCAAACCCCCGTGGTGGTGGTGGTCGGAATTTTGCTGTTTAAAATTCAATAATATTTTTGTATTATCTTTCTTACCCTACCGTATATTGATCAATTTCACATATAGTCATAATCTGAATGAATATTATGTGTGTGTATTGTTGTTATTAAACATTTAAAATTATCGTCTTCGTAGTGCCTGTGGATCGATAGGTGAGAGATTCAAACCCCCGCGGTCGCAGAATTTTTTTTTCGGATTTAATTGTACGAGAGTATGCTATTTACGTCACACACACACACACCCAGGATATAGATAACATAAAATACATGGACAGAATACAAGATGAACGATACGGAACACGAGAGAAGAAGCACATCACAGAACACAAGATAGGTGACAGACCTGACAGGTGACACATATGACAGTTGACACATGTGACATATGGCGAATGACGTCACATCAACCAATAAATCCAAGATGGCCGATGTTGCGTTCCCTCGCCGTCAGTTCCTTATATAGTTCTGAACGAACGAGAACTTCGTGAGAAATTATATTATTTTTTATGAAAAAACACTGCTCTTATTTTTGATTGATATTTTATTACTCTTGACAGGACTGTCACACTATTTCAATATATTATTGCTTCCATAGTAACAAAATAAATGCCACACAGTTGGCTGGACTTTATTAAGGTACACAGACATGGTTGACATTGTTTTTCTTTGAAAAATTAAAAAATGATATTGCGAAACTGAACAGCCGACTTCCTCTCCAGAAGCAGTGTTGATTATGTACTACCCACGACAGAAGACGCATGTCACAGATGACAAATGTCAAACATCAAGAACACGAGAAGATTGACAGGTCTCATAGAGCACATAATATATACCACAGACTTGACACACGTCACAGAATACAAGGAGGTTGACAGGTGAGAAGGAACACAAGATGGATGACAGATGATATATGACATCACTTCCGGTGCGCAAGCAGTTTTGGTTACGTCATCAAGATGACCGACTGACGCACCTCGCCCGCATGGCGTCACTCCCCACCCCTAATAACGTCACAACCCCACCTAAAACGGTCGCCAAATGTCCCACTATCTACCCACATCTATTACGAGTGTGTAAAACTATTGGCAGCATTGTAATGCAATTTGGTACGAATATGTTGTGGAAGTCTGCCCCTCATGGAGGGCACTAATTAGACTGTATGTTTCGAGTGCCATTCTTATTGAGACACGCGGTACATATATCAATCATAAGCTCCCCATTATCATTTATTACGTTTTTATTGAGCTTTTGCTTGGTTTCTGGGATCATTTCATTCTGAATGCGAGCGTTGAAATCGCCAAAAATTGTCGTTTGTTGGTCACCTATGATCTCCAAACTAAGAACTAAGGTATAGCCAAACAAAATTACTGAAACTATTTCAAAAAAAAATTTGCATAAAAATGAAACGGTATTTACCGGTTGTAAATAAGCTAACGGTGTACAATATTCGGCGAAAATTCTGAAGTTGGTGAAAATGTTGAGCCGACATAGTAGAGGTAACAATAAAAAGCATTCTACGGCGAAACATGATATTATAGGAATGTATTGCATAGTTCTCAAATTATTTTCATTTTGTCCTACTGTGAGTATTTGGAAAATCAGTCGAAGTGGGTCTTCTGAAACAATGAAAAAAACGAAATCAAACATATGCAAAATACACCAATGATAAATTGAAAACGTTAACTAATAATAAAGGCTTACTACAAAATAATCATTTATTTTGAAAGCTCGATTTATTCAATAATGTCAAACTAATTTATATATGAAGAGAACCGCTAAATATTCATCTTATGTGCAGTTGGTCCGTTGGTTCTTTACCTATGCGTCAATAATATTTGATAACGTGATCGACATAAATTTAAAATTCCAACCCACACTGTGTGGAATATACTCTTGTTACTTTCAAAATGAAACTAACTATAATTTCACAATATAAGGTAAAAACACCCAATGATAAAAGAACAATTGCGCAGGCTTATTTTAAGTAACATTTTTGCATCAAATCAGAAACAAAACAATTTTTTGTTGTGAATTTTCTCAAATAAATGTTTTCATGCACATTTCAAAAAGAAAGTCTTGTTATACAAAGGTTGTAAATAGAACTTATTAAGATCTATAAAAAATGAAAGTAACTCTTTTGAATCAGCTCAAAAACAAAGCAAATACGATTTGTTCTCAAATTTGGCCAACCGATTTTTGTAGTGATTTTGATTTTGATCCGTCAAAAAATAATATATACATAAGTATGTATATATAGTGTCATTTGACATCCTTCCATGTTATTCTCGTGTCTAATGTGGCATTCGCGGCCAAGTGGCATCCGATATTCGGATGGCAGTTGTACTCTACCAAAATATCTTGTCAGGATGGTCCTTAGGGCCTCTAGAGTCCGAAGAACCTTTCTTTATCCGGATGCCATTTTGCCATCTTTCGGTATAAAAGTATTCATTTTAGTAGAAAGGTCTAACCGCCTGGCGCGTCAGTCGTCGATTACGTGCATAATTTTCGTTAAGGTCCGCACTTTAACAGGCATCAGGCAGATCTGACAATATAGCAAGAGAATTGAGCATGCAGAATACTGAGAAATGCTAGTCAACCTGTTTTTATTTCTGCGTTACCATTGTCTCATTTTGGAGGGGAAAAGAATAATAGATTCGCGTTTCGTTACAAAGCCTGCCTCTTAAGTTTGGCGCGTATTCTAGACCATACCTGGTTAATCAACAATAAACGATACAATAATTTGAAGAAAGTTTAAAGAATTTTTTACTGATTTTTCATGAATCTTTACATAGATATAACAGAGAAATTAAAAAGACTTAAATATATTTAACACTCTTTCGTTGATATTAAACTAAAAATTACAGTTAATGATAATAAAGGGTTTAGTAATTTCTAAAAGATTTCTTAAAAGTTTTACTTTTTCAATTTCAGATATTTTAAAATTGTTTTTATTATTTAAATTTCACACAATTCAAATTTAAAGCTCGAATACTTATTTATAATCAGAAAAAATTACTTGCCATTGATAGTTTTAATTATTTTATTAATTTGATTTAAATTCATGAAACTTCTGATAAAATACATCATTCATTGCTCTGGTAATTTGAAGCTAATGAAATTTTTTTATATTATTATCAAAGGAATTGAAAACTTCAATTCGTTCAATAGGAAAATGTTAGAGGCGTCATCAAAACATAACTGAACCTTCAGTTAAAAGAGATTAAGTGTGGATATGAGCTTATCGCCAAAAGATAATGATTTTGAAAAATCAATTGAGGAGATTTAGTGTTCGAAGACCCAACCAAATTAATAACCTCCGTGTAACGTCCGTAATTTGGCGAATCTCATTTTAGTGGTATAGATATTTTTTATTTTGCATCAGCTAATTTTTCTATAAAGAATGTGTAAAATTTTCATGGATGCGATGAAAAACATTGAAAAACTCCAATTTTGAATTCTCTCAAATTGCCTAAAACCTACCAACTCCACTGGGCCTTAAGCTTTTTGCCCGCTGCAACTGAAAAGCTCTGCTTCAAATAAATCCTATAAAATAAAATAAATAAGAATAATGAACTCTTTTTATCTTTTTTAATTTGAGCTTTCCCTTATGGAACAGCCTAGTAAATAACACGTTAATTAATATATTTCTTTATAAATCAGATTTATCCCAATTATTGTGCCTTAAGATGTCTCCGAACACAAAAACAAATTTTCTTATGTCTTTAGGGAATGGCCAACTGAAAATGGACAAATAAATTTGGATCACCATTACGGTTTTGATTTTATGTTCAAAGAACAATATACTTTCCCTAATTTTCAACAATTCTGTAATACCGTCTTCAATTTTTCCGACGATGTTAAATATGAAAGTTTACGTTGCACGAATAACGCAAAATCAAGTAATTTTTTTATAAAAAAAAGGAATTCAATAAGTATTCGCCTTCTCGATTTCCCCTTAATGATATACAAACCTGAAATGAAATTCAAAACTGAAATGAAATCTAGAACAGTGGAAAAAATATTTTTTATTTTCACCTACGACCCTTAATGAAAAATTTCACGTTTTAAAAAATAATAAGCAAAATTGTTAGAATACTTATTTCTATTAAATATGAAACAGAGTCATATTATTCTCCATTTTTGATTTGAAGTGCAAAATTAAATACGTCAAAGGAGATAATTTTAAAATTTCCTACTGCACACAACAATTTGACTTCACCTATTTTTAAAATAATTACAATATTTAATTTAAATAATTAGTGTTTACATTTAGATATTATTAAATAACATTTGGATTTTTATATCTGGGCGAACAAAATTTACTGGGAATTTACTGTTGAGTTGTCGAAGCAGGTTTTCGATTTTAAGAGAAGAGATAAAATCTCGTGACTGATTGCAACAACAGTGGCAACAATTATAGCCATAAAATAATGATTCCTTTCAAAACTAATTAGAAAAAAACCTAACTCTTGTCAGGTTGGCGATACTCTGCGAAATTTGATTATATCATCACACACGGTAAATTTTATATATTACAGAACGAGCTGTGCCCCAAAATTGTGAGCCTGGACATTCAATATTTAACTGAAAGCGACCAGGTGTGTCCAGTCCCCTTGAAAGAACAGACAATCAAATAAATATATTTGTTATCGCTACTGTCTATGTATAACATTTGATTTATAACTTCCCAGTTCAGAAACCAGCGCAAAATAATAAACGAATACATGTCTCATAAAAAAAACACAGTTTAAATCTCAATTTGTTCAAAAACTTACGGCGTTGGAAAACTTCCTTTCTCTGGCCTGGCTACTGCTTATTCTTCGCTATCTTTTTAGCCACCGCGGGTTGTGCCAGTAACCGGTATCGTGCTATGTGGAAAAAAAGGTTAGCGTAGAGGGTGATTCTTACCGTTTTGTGTCTCGAAAGGGGGACAGTGTTCACCGTCAAGGATATCTAAGTATCTCTATTACACCCTGACACAACGGAGAGAACCTTACCTCTGAAACCGCTAACACAAAAAAAATCTGCTACCCGTTACCGTGACAGGGAAAGGACTTTTTCCTTCGCGTCTTCGCCCCGACACTGTCTATCTGCTGCCGCTCTCTGCACTTGGTTTTTACTATCCCCCCGGATTAGGTTTGGGGTTTTTTTAGTTGAATTGCAAAATCAACTTTCCATGTTTTGAAGCGTCCTAAATTTTACGTTATCAAACAATTGTATTCAAAACAGTTATTTCGCTTTGACCTAGTAAAATGTTTTATTTGTTCAAAGCTGTTTTGGTTTCGTATCATTTTTCTAAACAAAATGTGGGTCGCATTCTACATTTTTATTTTGATTAGAAATAAAATATGTTTTACCGTGTGCTCTGAAATTTTCTACATTAAATTTATCTCTTTGGTATTCGTATTTATTACACTATTCTTTTGTTTATACATACGTAGTTAAGCTATCTTCAAACATTGAATAATAACAAATATTATTTGTGACAGGGATTAGTTATTACTCAGTAGCTTTAAATATAAAAAAAATTGACCAATGTACATCGTCTGGCGGGTTCAGCTAGTAATAATTAAAAACTAGAAAGCCTTCGTTGAAGAGTGGCTTTAAAAAGGAGGCTTTAAAGGAAGCAGCTATACAGAGTCCGAAAAACAGAATTTCCATGAAATTTGATACCTTCTCTTACCCCATCTCAATTACATACCATATTTGAATTCTTCCATTTTATGTTTGTAGGCAATATACTGGATTTAAAGCTGAAGTAGAATTTTTTTGAAAAAAATAGCCTAAAAAATTTGTAATTACTATGTTAATGCGATGGCAAGACTGAACATCGAAATAGGAGTGTTCATAATATTATAAAAAAAATACAGCAACTTCCCATCCATAATGCAAAACGATGTATAGAACATCGAAGTTTAACTTTAGAAAAAAATCCGATTCCGAAGGTCCTGGATTGAAAATTCCAAAAAAAATTTCGATTCCGAAGAAATTTTGCATAAGGACCCAGATAGCACCAGATATCCATGGGATGTTCTGACAGTCTTCAATTTGGAAGATATATATCCAAATATTATAGGGCTATTCTGGGGATATCTAGAATATCTGTGGGTACACCTAAATCGAATATTCAATGTTAGTCCAGTTGGAATATCCTCAGATTATTTTTTTTAGAATATTCGAATCAAATAGTTCTAAGAATATTCTATGATTATTGATTTTTATTTTTTTTATTTGGTACAAACATGCCCGCATCAACTACTAATAGTTATAAGCAGGAAGACTTACACAAGTAGTATGTGATGTATTTGTGTTAAAAAATAATTTTTAAATTTTGTTATACAAATTAATGTCTTTGAGATATTTAATTAAAGCACTTGTGTTTTTGGTGAGCACATCCTTGAATACCGCACTTAATTTATTCTGACTTCTATATCTAGAATATTCAGGACGCTCTGAGATGAAATGTTTTACAGTAAGAGAAACATGGCAATGTATACATTCTGGTGCTGGTTCTTTGTTGAGGAGATGTTGATGTGTAAGGAGTGAATGACCTATTTGCAGTCGGGTTATGACAACTTGGTCTTTTCGTTTTTCTGGTATTGATAGAGCTAAATCGACTTGTGGCTTAACTTCTTTCAGTTTGGATGTCGTGTGATTCCATATTACTTGCCAAGAATTGAGTATATGATTTTTTATTGGATTTGTATGGTCAGTGTAGGGAATTTTTTGAATGTAAGGTGCTTCTTGTTTAGATGTTGTAGCTACTGCTAATTGATCGACTTCTTCGTTTCCTTTTATACCAGAGTGAGATGGAACCCACAGAAACCCACAGAACCCACAGACAGATTATTGATTTTTGTTCACATGCTCTTTCTGTTCCATGGACATGTGTCAGTAGTTGCATATGACAGTTGATAGTAACGACCAGTGAAAAATGGCGGTTCTACCATTTTATATAGGTTATTGTTATTGGTGAAATAGTAATTGTATGATTAATTATTTTTGATCGGTAATTAATTAGTCAATTTTTTGCCAATGTGAAGTTATTTAAATATGTTTCTACGGTGTATTATATGCTACGGGTGGAACTAATACATACGACCTCACGCATCAAAACAGGTATGTTTTGTTGTATTTTTTTAATGCCTGTTGATTTATCAATGCATTCAATATTATATCCAAATGAAACTGCCTCGATATATTGGAGTACTTATGTGTTACTTTTTATATTTTAGTGCATGAAAATATTGAAATAATTGTTGATTTCATAAATTTTTGCTACGAAATTAATGGATAAATGTTTTCAATTGTAAGTAGAGCAGAAATTCACCTCGTTTCTAAAGGTACAACAAAATTTTATTTTCTCAGGTAGTTTCACGTAATTATGTTACCGAGATGTATGCTATGAGTTCCTTAATCAAATTGCCTATAGTTACCTCTATTCCTTTTATTAATTGGGATTGACTAGAAAGCTCTACAAAACTGGTGATCTGATAATTAAAAGTTAAATTAGTTCTGACATTTGGTAAATAAAAGTTATTGCTGGTCAATTGTACAAGTGTCTAGTTTCAGGCATATATATACTGTTCACATAGATGAAAGCGGTCTTATATTTTTGTTCGTTTGTTATATATCTGCTTATAAACTGTATATTTAAAACTTTTGAGATTAACTTTCATAATAATACAATTTTTCGTTGTACCTCTGGCAAGATTGGTAGGTTCTTATTTGCAACAGTATATTAAAAGATTCTTGCAAAAAATCTGGATAGAGTATTTAATGAAGGGCTACAGTATGCATGGATAAAAAAAGAAAAATGCTTTGGAAAAACAAAGCTCTTTGGAGCAGTAGTAGGTATAATCATGTTATTATATTTTGGAATGTACATGTATATTAATTTAATGTATCATGTACAAGAAACAAATAACTACTAATCACTATTTTGTTTGGAATATTTTGCTTTTTACTTGTCTCCTGTAAGACTTATTTTTTAAATTACATATTTGATGTTTAACTTCATCTCTTAAGTTTCAGTTTTTGGGATTATATTTTGATTGTTATACATACATACATACATAAAAATCAAAGTAGAATAGAAATTGCTTATTAATCAAAAATATATAAATTTTATTGTTTCAGATGTAAGCAACGGCAGAAATCGGTTTCAAAAAGTTCGTTGAGTATGGAGGAAGTCAGTGAATTTAATAATCTCGGATTTGAAAATCTCACACCAATGGAGCTTATGGATAAAATAATTGGCGATATTGAACGAAAGTTGCTATCATTCCTGGTGGAACAAGAAGTTGAGAAAGAATTGATATGTACATTATTGTCGTTCATTAAGTATACAGGATCTTCCAAATTTCCATCAATTATCTTTGAAATTAGATATGAAAAGGGAGTAGTACTATGATTCAGTGTCACCCGCTCAACAGGTATCATCCATATTGGGATATTCTACAAATATTTGAAATTTTGCTATATACGTTCCACAGATATCCTCATAATATTACTAATATTACTTGGATATTTGTAGAATATGCCTATTGTAATGTTCTATGAATATTCTGGATTATCTTGCTATAAACATTCAGCAGATATCCTCAGAATATTCTTGAATATTCCTGGGAAATATGTATAGAATATTCATAGAATACTTAAAACATTTCCCATTTCGTGGTCCATAGCATATTCGAGAAAGGATATATATATATATATATATATATATATATATATGTATATATATATATATATATATATATATATAAATTGAAAGTGGGTCTATAGAATAATACAATATCCGGAAACGAATATTTTTAGTACGTCCATTGAATATCTAGTACTATATGGGGAGGGAGTTTTTAATACGAGGATTTCAATGAATTTGTCAACAGAAAAAATGATTTCGGGTAGAAAATGGAGAAAAAATTATGAAAATGAGATTTTCCCGAAAACTGTACATCAGGTTTCGCTCATTTACGCACTTAACCTCAGATTTTACGTTCTAAACCTACATATAAAATTTCATTACGAAGTTCGGTCGCGGTGACATTCCGACAGAGAGACGTTTTTTTAAAATAGGTTTTTTGGACACAGAGACATATTATGAAACGTGTAGATCCACTCGAAACGTCAAAATCACTCCATTACAATACTTCTCTTATATGTATACATATGTTGGTATAAGGTAATGTAAGAACATGAACAAAAAAATATTATAATCAAAAAGTTCGAAAAACAAAAAAGTAACATTATATATGAAGTTCCTTGCTAGAATTATTGTTTTGTTGTTCACATAGGACAAACGTCACAATATTTGGAGAATAATATCAAACGCCATCAATCAAATACAAGACAAGCGAATTTCTAGTAATGGATTACATACATAAAGATTAACAAAAATTCTATATAATAAATTCCATAAGTTCCATCTATGAATAAATAAAAAATTTAGTTGTTTCTTCTTCGTACATTTAAACTTAAATTAAAAATTTGAGAAAAATAAATTGAATATATTATATTTTGTTATTTATGTAGTAACTATTACATTTATATATCAGAATTTTCAATGAAAAATATTTTGAAAATTGCCGAAATTGAGCCAATATGCCACAACATATTACTATGGAAACCACGTCAATAGAATGTATTCAATAAAATATAGGTAAATAAAAAATCTAAGATTTGAAAAATTGGAGGAATTTTCATTTGAATTGGTTATGACAAATAATTGTTGAGTCAAACTCACCCCTCATGATAGAATGTTTTCTATATTGGACTGACAACTTGAAAGTTTCCAATAAAAGTGAATCAAATTTTTTCAAAGATATTCACTCCATCAAGCGTCATGAATATTATGAATAATAATTGCTTTATTTCTTTATTTATAAACGTTCGACAAAGAAAAATACTTATCATATGAATATTTCATTTTATTTACCCAAAAAAGAATGACAAATACGTTCAATACTTTTTTATTCGAAAAAATATATTGTAAAACTTTTGAAAGGGAATAATAAATATATACCCTCATTTAGGTTAATTTGAAACTAATATAAATTTGGATAGAGTTTTTTCTCTATTATTGATGAAAAGAAAAGTCTTTTTTTTAAACTAATAATTGCATGTCAAGTACGTTAAAAAACAACATCAAGTCTAATATGGTGGAAAAATTTTAACGACATTTTTATTCTCATGCTTGTCTTAACCCTTTCGTTGTTATGGGTACATATGTGTACCACCAACATATTTGTAATACTATCCATGGTAGTTGTCATTTGAATTGGTATATATGTTTACTGTTCAGTGTTTTGAAGTCGGTTAAGAAGTCGACAACATGTTTCCTAAATTAGTTTCCTTCCAGCGTATGTTATTGTTCGTTGAAGCGTGACTGTGATAAATTATTAACGTAAATGTTGAAGAATAAGTAAATCATATTGTTTTTTAATTAAATACGGTAGTTGGTATATTGCTAGTACTAATATTTCTTTTACAAATTTTTGTTTTTATTAGGAAAAAAATCGTGGTGGTATATATTTGTAACAGTAGTTGTCTAGTACAGTGTGAATGTATACCAGCAGTTCTCTGGACTAGTTCGAATCTGTACTATTAGTACTCTACCGTGGTTCAGATATACAGTGTGTTCACGTAAGTTGACGGCATATGTGAAACTTTTTTATTATTAATTTTACGGAAAAAAGTTATTCTTTATAAAAAGTTCTGCATGGTCCAAAACCTGAAATTCAATAATCAGATGTTAAATTTTTTCAGTCGTATACGAGGTTTGTCAAAAAATGTGATGTTTGCTCTAGAGTAAAGTATTTTTCTTTTAGACAATATCGAAAATTGTTACAAAGAAAAGATGTTTAGAATTAAAAATAGCTTTCAAATATTCAACATTGTTTATTTACATTAAAAAATATTTTTTCTACATTTTCTCTGCGATTACGTTGGAAATTCAAGTTTGCATATTAATGCATTGAATTTATTAATTATAAATTTGATCAAACAATTCTAAATAAACTTTTAAAAACAATTATCTCTTAATTTTTATCGAACACTGATAACCTTTAAGTTGCTTAATCACTAGTTTGTAACATTCTAACGATGCATTTAAATGAATATCAATTTGTATGCATAATTCAAGTTGTTACAATAAATACTAATGAATAATCACTATATTCTCAATTTACTAGTGCCTCCACATATCCTTCATTTCTGTTTATACATGTAACAGTTCTATTACAAAATTCTCTTAAGACATTCCTAACCATACGGGGAGTTATATTACGAACCGCTTCTGCAATTATTCTCTCTAAATGGTCAACATCTTGAAATGGCTTTTGAAGGTAAACTTTCTGCTTGATGTAAACCCACAAGAAAAAATCGAGTGGGGTTAAATCTGGAGACCGCGGAGACCAAGGAATTTCCGAAAAGCGATGAAAAACCCTTTCATAGAAAATATTTTCAATGTATCGACGTACATCTAATCTGCTATGACATGGGGCACCATCCTGCTGGAACCATATCTGCTGACGTTCAAGTAAGGGAAGGTTTTCAAGAAAAATTTTTCAAAAAGCACAAATAACGATCAGCATTCAAGGTTTCTCGGATAAAAAAAAGGTCCAATTATTTGATTTTCATACATTCCGCACCACACGTTTGTTTTGAACGGATATTGGTCCCGAGTTTTCAACGTAAAATGTGGATTTGTATCACTCCACCAACGACAGTTTTGGCTAGAAACTGTCCCATTTGATGAGAATGTTGCTTCGTACGTGAAAATAATACAACTTGACATAAATGGGTTATCTACTAAGATTCCCTGTATGTCACAACTTAAAGTATGAATTTTTTGAGGTTTGTAAGGGTGATATTTGTATTTATTTAGAATTTTTGAAACTGTACTTCTTTTATATCCATTGGCAATGAAGATGCTCTTTTTCGCAAAGGATATTTAGGATGCTCAGTTGCAGAGAGCATTACTTGCAGCGCAACGTCATTACTTTCTACCATGCTTTGATGTTTTTTGCCAAATTTATTATGTACATCTCCATAAGTCCTAAATTTATTAAATATTTTCCTAACAGTTTCATTGTGGCTATTTTCATCTGGATGTCGGAAATTAAAAATGTCTGCTGCTTCTCGAAATGTTTTATACTTATCACCCACTATTAGCACAATCTCAATTTTCTCTTCCAGACTTAATGTTGGTGGCATGTCTAACTTTTCATAAACAAATACGTCTGTCAAACATGAAACTGTACAAAACGGATCTCTAAAAACTATGAAAAACCCTGTTAGACTGTCTAAAAAATATTCACACCGTGGAACTTTTTGAAATACGATTGTTGACGTTTTTTCGAATGTTCGATATTTAGACAGATCGCAAAGCCTACTTTAATTATCAGTTTTAAAAAGTGCATGTGCATCCCAGATTAATTATGCATGCAAACTTAAATTTCCAACGTAATCGCAAAGAAAATGTAGAAAAAATTTTTTTTATTGTAAATAAACAATGTTGAATATTTGAAACCTACTTTTAATTCTAAACAGCTTTTCTTTGTAACAATTTTCGATATTGTCAAAAAGAAAGGTACTTTAGTCTAGAGCAAAAATCACATTTTTTGACAAACCTCATATATGACTCAAAAAATTTAACATCTTGTAATAAACACGAGATATGACAGGAAATTTTAAGAACGCCCTATATAGACAAATTTAACTTAATTCGAAATAATTAATGAAACAATTGTTGACCTCCAGGAAAGAAATTGATACAAACAATTGTGTTATAATTAGCAAGGTCAATAAACACTACATGGTTTGCAATGCTTTGTTTATCAATAAATATAATCAATACGTTGCAAATTAAAATAATGAAATGATAAATTAATTTTCACACAAGGGCATAGACGAGGTAGTTTTAGAATAAATAGCAGGAATTTTTGAGGCCAGACAGAGAGGTAGTAACTCTCCCTAAGTGACCAGTCTAAGTACGGACGGCCACTTTACCGTCAACAGTAATATTGTGTAGTTGTGATTTGTGATATTCCAAAACGTAAGTTTTTAACGTATAATTATTTTTTATATACTGTATTGATACGTTTTTTTTTTGACTTAACTGGGTGTCCCAAAGGATAAGGAGACCCATATTTTCGATCATATTGAGTGTACTATTTACATCTGCGCCCCTCACCTACCAATCAAGTCTAAAATTATAGGCATATACGGGAGATATCGTATGTTCGAGGATCATCTCTTTATATATTTTGTACGCTGTATTGTGCAGGGATATCGTATTTATTCTGATTTAATTCCAAAGGTCTCGTTCGATATTGTATTACCTTATATTGTCCAGGATATACAAATTCACGAGATATCATAATTATTTTATTTTATTCGATCTGTTGATATATATATAAGTTACCATATTGTCCAGGATATCCAGATTCACGAGATATCATAATTATTTTACTCGATTTCAAAATTTTGTTGATATATATGAGTTACTATATTGTCCAGGATATCCAAAATCACGAGATATCATAATTATTTTATTTTATTCGATTTCAAAATTTTGTTGATATATATGATTCACTATATTGTACAGGATATATACATATCATAATTATTCTACTAGATTTCAAAATTTTGTTGACATATATGAGTTACTATATTGTCCAGGATATCCAGATTCACGAGATATCATAATTACTTTATTCGATTTCAAAATTTTGTTGATATATATAAGTTTGTGAATGTGCTTAGAATATATTTATTGAAATAATAATTCAACACAATAAATTTACAATTAGAAAGAAAAAAAATAAAATAAGAATCCTAAAAGAAAAGAAAATGGTAACAATATTATTATTGAGCGTTTAATCGCTTAGCCGTGGCGCTGAGTCCACGTAGGCTGAAATGTGTTTGCTTGATATTCATCTACTGTGGCCGGATAGTATAGAATCCAGTCAGGTCTCCGTTCAAAGTATGCTTCGTACACCATCTACGCGCGGGGCTCCTAAGTATCCTCCGTGTAATGCTGGTCGCTGACTAGACTGGGGTACAGACGTATTGTAATGTTCGGCCGCTACAAGTTACTATATTGTCCAGGATATCCAGATTCACGAGATATCAAAATTATTCTACTAGATTTCAAAAGTTTGATTATTTACTATATTGTACAGGTTATCAAAATTCACGAGATATCTTAATTACTTTATTCAATTTCAAAATCTTGTTGTTATGTATGACTCACTACTATTTTGTAATATATACTTGTACATACTTATCCTTCCAGTCTATTTCCTTTAACAACAGCCCTTACCCTCGTACCAGCAAATAGAACGGGCTGACACGACCTGTATTCGAACTCAGGCTTGGAACATTGTATAAGCCCAAGAGGCCCCACGGAGACCTTGACCGCTCGTGCCAGGAAAACCCCTCCCTCGAGGTAACCCGAAGGGAGATTCCTGGTTCTAAATTTTGTGCCGTAAGGCACTGGTGACAGCACGCTGCAAATATTTCTAGGATAAGGAGTATACTGTAGGCCCCTCCGGTCACTACAACCAAAAAAAACCCAGAGAAATAATACCGTTCCTATACCTATTGGGATATACCAACGACCTATTAGTGTGGGGGCAGCGGTAACGGGATACAACCCCCAAAGGAGCAAGAGAAATTCATTACAAAAAGGTCAGAAGTATTACAATCTGATGATTGAATTTTAGGTTTTGGACCATGCAGAACTTTTTATAAGGAATAACTTTTTTTCGTAAAATTAATAATAAAAAAGAGTCCTATATGCCGCCTGTGGTGGTTACTTAGTAAGTGTCCCTCGTATACTTGACGTTTACCGTAGAGGCATATTATCATTGAGAAAACCACTTACCTAGCAACCTGTATTCGGGAATAGAATAAAGGACATCACATTTATAAAATCACTGGGTCGAGTTTAATACGTTAAAATACACAATTATAAATATCAATCGACTTAGTCAAAGTATTAATAACAATAATAATTCCCTGGTTCGTTCACTCTCATTTTATAGGAAGTGTAGCTATGTTTTACTACATTCCTGACCTCCGTCTATAAGTTGTACGTGTTTGTTTATACATTAACAAGAACGTGACTGACATTGCCCGTCTCAGATGAATGCTCGCTAAATACTATAATTAATATTAACCTAAATTTAAATCTTATTTCTAAGCTAATGTCCTTTTGCCGTTACTGTCCTTTAGGGATCACTACACTACTTACGTGGACACACTGTATACAAGCAGTTCTGTACATATTTTAATTTATACCAGTAGCATCCTACTGTGATTACAATTTACACAAGTATTGCTCAACTAGTCGTGTTATTTTACCAATAAGTGTTTTGTTGCAGTTATAATCGATAAGATATGGATCGACGAAAATTAACAGAAACCGAATTAGAGTTAATAGCGGAGAATCCAGATCTTGAACAGAAATCTTGGTCAGTGTCAAGTGGGAGCAGTGACAATTACAAACCTATTTCTATATATGAAAGCATTTCACTCAACGAAACAACGAGCAAAAAAGAATGGACGAAGGACAAAAATAAAAACAAACAAATAATACCATCTGAAAGCAATAGTGAGAACAAAGAAAAAAATGAGAATAGTGAAAGTAGCAACGATAGTGATGATTTATATGCTTCTAACTAACCATCCACACCAAAAGCATCATATTTGTTCTAAGCATCATATTTGTTCGATCAGACGATAACTTTGTACCAAAAAATAAATACCTACTAATTGGTCTTGTAAAATTTCTGCTGATATAAAAAGCCCAACTCTAATATAATTAAAAAAAAATTATTTCCTCCTTCACTTTTTATGTATATCACGGAATGTACCGGGTGGTCCAATAAGCCGATCTCGCGGCTATATATCAGAAACTATTCATGTTATAATTTTAAGAGAAAAAATTCCTAATTAAAAGTGGCCAAGAGAAATCGCTGGAAATAACTTTAAAGTTTCTTGGTTAACCGCTAGGGGGCGTAACCTGTGAAGAAAATTTTAAAAACCAGTTTTTTTTTAAATATGCCCAATTATACCACTTATGCCACTTTTTCCTCTTTTTTACTAATTAGTATAAAAGAGGAAAAAGTGGCATTACAACTAATATATCCTAAACAAGCTGATGAAATTAAAACTTATAAAACCATCACATATGCAGGAAATATTTCTTATAATATTTTAAAGATAATATCTTCAGCAACTAATACAACAATTTCTTTTAAAACCTAGTAACGTTAGTACAAAATTGTTAAATGTAAAAACAAAAATACCACTATTAAAGAAGTCAGGTATATATAAACTCAAATGTCCAGAATGTAATGCTGTCTATTTGGGTCAGACCCTTAGGAATTTTGAAATACGATACAGTGAGCACTTACGAGCATACAGATTAAAACAACCAGATAAATCCCACTACGCAAAACATCTACTTGACACCAATCATTCATTGACACCTAACACAGAACTAGAAGTGCTGCATATTTGTGAAAAGAAACAAGAACTGGATTTCCTTGAAGAACTGGAAATTAGAAGACATTTAAGAAACCCACAATATGAGGTTGTCAATGAACAGTAAAATCTAAGAAATTCTCCACTAATAAACTATCTTCTTGAATGATAATTATAAAGATCAGCAGATATAGTTTTCCTGGTTTTCTATATCATTGCACAGTTATACTGATCTTAATTGGAAAAATCCAGGATATCACCAAAGGGCTAATAATATCTAAGCTTCAATATTTGTAATATCACATCTTCTTTTCATAAACAAATACGTCTGTCAAACATGAAACTGTACAAAACGGATCTCTAAAAACTATGAAAAACCCTGTTAGACTGTCTAAAAAATATTCACACCGTGGAACTTTTTGAAATACGATTGTTGACGTTTTTTCGAATGTTCGATATTTAGACAGATCGCAAAGCCTACTTTAATTATCAGTTTTAAAAAGTGCATGTGCATCCCAGATTAATTATGCATGCAAACTTAAATTTCCAACGTAATCGCAAAGAAAATGTAGAAAAAATTTTTTTTATTGTAAATAAACAATGTTGAATATTTGAAACCTACTTTTAATTCTAAACAGCTTTTCTTTGTAACAATTTTCGATATTGTCAAAAAGAAAGGTACTTTAGTCTAGAGCAAAAATCACATTTTTTGACAAACCTCATATATGACTCAAAAAATTTAACATCTTGTAATAAACACGAGATATGACAGGAAATTTTAAGAACGCCCTATATAGACAAATTTAACTTAATTCGAAATAATTAATGAAACAATTGTTGACCTCCAGGAAAGAAATTGATACAAACAATTGTGTTATAATTAGCAAGGTCAATAAACACTACATGGTTTGCAATGCTTTGTTTATCAATAAATATAATCAATACGTTGCAAATTAAAATAATGAAATGATAAATTAATTTTCACACAAGGGCATAGACGAGGTAGTTTTAGAATAAATAGCAGGAATTTTTGAGGCCAGACAGAGAGGTAGTAACTCTCCCTAAGTGACCAGTCTAAGTACGGACGGCCACTTTACCGTCAACAGTAATATTGTGTAGTTGTGATTTGTGATATTCCAAAACGTAAGTTTTTAACGTATAATTATTTTTTATATACTGTATTGATACGTTTTTTTTTTGACTTAACTGGGTGTCCCAAAGGATAAGGAGACCCATATTTTCGATCATATTGAGTGTACTATTTACATCTGCGCCCCTCACCTACCAATCAAGTCTAAAATTATAGGCATATACGGGAGATATCGTATGTTCGAGGATCATCTCTTTATATATTTTGTACGCTGTATTGTGCAGGGATATCGTATTTATTCTGATTTAATTCCAAAGGTCTCGTTCGATATTGTATTACCTTATATTGTCCAGGATATACAAATTCACGAGATATCATAATTATTTTATTTTATTCGATCTGTTGATATATATATAAGTTACCATATTGTCCAGGATATCCAGATTCACGAGATATCATAATTATTTTACTCGATTTCAAAATTTTGTTGATATATATGAGTTACTATATTGTCCAGGATATCCAAAATCACGAGATATCATAATTATTTTATTTTATTCGATTTCAAAATTTTGTTGATATATATGATTCACTATATTGTACAGGATATATACATATCATAATTATTCTACTAGATTTCAAAATTTTGTTGACATATATGAGTTACTATATTGTCCAGGATATCCAGATTCACGAGATATCATAATTACTTTATTCGATTTCAAAATTTTGTTGATATATATAAGTTTGTGAATGTGCTTAGAATATATTTATTGAAATAATAATTCAACACAATAAATTTACAATTAGAAAGAAAAAAAATAAAATAAGAATCCTAAAAGAAAAGAAAATGGTAACAATATTATTATTGAGCGTTTAATCGCTTAGCCGTGGCGCTGAGTCCACGTAGGCTGAAATGTGTTTGCTTGATATTCATCTACTGTGGCCGGATAGTATAGAATCCAGTCAGGTCTCCGTTCAAAGTATGCTTCGTACACCATCTACGCGCGGGGCTCCTAAGTATCCTCCGTGTAATGCTGGTCGCTGACTAGACTGGGGTACAGACGTATTGTAATGTTCGGCCGCTACAAGTTACTATATTGTCCAGGATATCCAGATTCACGAGATATCAAAATTATTCTACTAGATTTCAAAAGTTTGATTATTTACTATATTGTACAGGTTATCAAAATTCACGAGATATCTTAATTACTTTATTCAATTTCAAAATCTTGTTGTTATGTATGACTCACTACTATTTTGTAATATATACTTGTACATACTTATCCTTCCAGTCTATTTCCTTTAACAACAGCCCTTACCCTCGTACCAGCAAATAGAACGGGCTGACACGACCTGTATTCGAACTCAGGCTTGGAACATTGTATAAGCCCAAGAGGCCCCACGGAGACCTTGACCGCTCGTGCCAGGAAAACCCCTCCCTCGAGGTAACCCGAAGGGAGATTCCTGGTTCTAAATTTTGTGCCGTAAGGCACTGGTGACAGCACGCTGCAAATATTTCTAGGATAAGGAGTATACTGTAGGCCCCTCCGGTCACTACAACCAAAAAAAACCCAGAGAAATAATACCGTTCCTATACCTATTGGGATATACCAACGACCTATTAGTGTGGGGGCAGCGGTAACGGGATACAACCCCCAAAGGAGCAAGAGAAATTCATTACAAAAAGGTCAGAAGTATTACAATCTGATGATTGAATTTTAGGTTTTGGACCATGCAGAACTTTTTATAAGGAATAACTTTTTTTCGTAAAATTAATAATAAAAAAGAGTCCTATATGCCGCCTGTGGTGGTTACTTAGTAAGTGTCCCTCGTATACTTGACGTTTACCGTAAAGGCATATTATCATTGAGAAAACCACTTACCTAGCAACCTGTATTCGGGAATAGAATAAAGGACATCACATTTATAAAATCACTGGGTCGAGTTTAATACGTTAAAATACACAATTATAAATATCAATCGACTTAGTCAAAGTATTAATAACAATAATAATTCCCTGGTTCGTTCACTCTCATTTTATAGGAAGTGTAGCTATGTTTTACTACATTCCTGACCTCCGTCTATAAGTTGTACGTGTTTGTTTATACATTAACAAGAACGTGACTGACATTGCCCGTCTCAGATGAATGCTCGCTAAATACTATAATTAATATTAACCTAAATTTAAATCTTATTTCTAAGCTAATGTCCTTTTGCCGTTACTGTCCTTTAGGGATCACTACACTACTTACGTGGACACACTGTATACAAGCAGTTCTGTACATATTTTAATTTATACCAGTAGCATCCTACTGTGATTACAATTTACACAAGTATTGCTCAACTAGTCGTGTTATTTTACCAATAAGTGTTTTGTTGCAGTTATAATCGATAAGATATGGATCGACGAAAATTAACAGAAACCGAATTAGAGTTAATAGCGGAGAATCCAGATCTTGAACAGAAATCTTGGTCAGTGTCAAGTGGGAGCAGTGACAATTACAAACCTATTTCTATATATGAAAGCATTTCACTCAACGAAACAACGAGCAAAAAAGAATGGACGAAGGACAAAAATAAAAACAAACAAATAATACCATCTGAAAGCAATAGTGAGAACAAAGAAAAAAATGAGAATAGTGAAAGTAGCAACGATAGTGATGATTTATATGCTTCTAACTAACCATCCACACCAAAAGCATCATATTTGTTCTAAGCATCATATTTGTTCGATCAGACGATAACTTTGTACCAAAAAATAAATACCTACTAATTGGTCTTGTAAAATTTCTGCTGATATAAAAAGCCCAACTCTAATATAATTAAAAAAAAATTATTTCCTCCTTCACTTTTTATGTATATCACGGAATGTACCGGGTGGTCCAATAAGCCGATCTCGCGGCTATATATCAGAAACTATTCATGTTATAATTTTAAGAGAAAAAATTCCTAATTAAAAGTGGCCAAGAGAAATCGCTGGAAATAACTTTAAAGTTTCTTGGTTAACCGCTAGGGGGCGTAACCTGTGAAGAAAATTTTAAAAACCAGTTTTTTTTTAAATATGCCCAATTATACCACTTATGCCACTTTTTCCTCTTTTTTACTAATTAGTATAAAAGAGGAAAAAGTGGCATTACAACTAATATATCCTAAACAAGCTGATGAAATTAAAACTTATAAAACCATCACATATGCAGGAAATATTTCTTATAATATTTTAAAGATAATATCTTCAGCAACTAATACAACAATTTCTTTTAAAACCTAGTAACGTTAGTACAAAATTGTTAAATGTAAAAACAAAAATACCACTATTAAAGAAGTCAGGTATATATAAACTCAAATGTCCAGAATGTAATGCTGTCTATTTGGGTCAGACCCTTAGGAATTTTGAAATACGATACAGTGAGCACTTACGAGCATACAGATTAAAACAACCAGATAAATCCCACTACGCAAAACATCTACTTGACACCAATCATTCATTGACACCTAACACAGAACTAGAAGTGCTGCATATTTGTGAAAAGAAACAAGAACTGGATTTCCTTGAAGAACTGGAAATTAGAAGACATTTAAGAAACCCACAATATGAGGTTGTCAATGAACAGTAAAATCTAAGAAATTCTCCACTAATAAACTATCTTCTTGAATGATAATTATAAAGATCAGCAGATATAGTTTTCCTGGTTTTCTATATCATTGCACAGTTATACTGATCTTAATTGGAAAAATCCAGGATATCACCAAAGGGCTAATAATATCTAAGCTTCAATATTTGTAATATCACATCTTCTTTTCATAAACAAATACGTCTGTCAAACATGAAACTGTACAAAACGGATCTCTAAAAACTATGAAAAACCCTGTTAGACTGTCTAAAAAATATTCACACCGTGGAACTTTTTGAAATACGATTGTTGACGTTTTTTCGAATGTTCGATATTTAGACAGATCGCAAAGCCTACTTTAATTATCAGTTTTAAAAAGTGCATGTGCATCCCAGATTAATTATGCATGCAAACTTAAATTTCCAACGTAATCGCAAAGAAAATGTAGAAAAAATTTTTTTTATTGTAAATAAACAATGTTGAATATTTGAAACCTACTTTTAATTCTAAACAGCTTTTCTTTGTAACAATTTTCGATATTGTCAAAAAGAAAGGTACTTTAGTCTAGAGCAAAAATCACATTTTTTGACAAACCTCATATATGACTCAAAAAATTTAACATCTTGTAATAAACACGAGATATGACAGGAAATTTTAAGAACGCCCTATATAGACAAATTTAACTTAATTCGAAATAATTAATGAAACAATTGTTGACCTCCAGGAAAGAAATTGATACAAACAATTGTGTTATAATTAGCAAGGTCAATAAACACTACATGGTTTGCAATGCTTTGTTTATCAATAAATATAATCAATACGTTGCAAATTAAAATAATGAAATGATAAATTAATTTTCACACAAGGGCATAGACGAGGTAGTTTTAGAATAAATAGCAGGAATTTTTGAGGCCAGACAGAGAGGTAGTAACTCTCCCTAAGTGACCAGTCTAAGTACGGACGGCCACTTTACCGTCAACAGTAATATTGTGTAGTTGTGATTTGTGATATTCCAAAACGTAAGTTTTTAACGTATAATTATTTTTTATATACTGTATTGATACGTTTTTTTTTTGACTTAACTGGGTGTCCCAAAGGATAAGGAGACCCATATTTTCGATCATATTGAGTGTACTATTTACATCTGCGCCCCTCACCTACCAATCAAGTCTAAAATTATAGGCATATACGGGAGATATCGTATGTTCGAGGATCATCTCTTTATATATTTTGTACGCTGTATTGTGCAGGGATATCGTATTTATTCTGATTTAATTCCAAAGGTCTCGTTCGATATTGTATTACCTTATATTGTCCAGGATATACAAATTCACGAGATATCATAATTATTTTATTTTATTCGATCTGTTGATATATATATAAGTTACCATATTGTCCAGGATATCCAGATTCACGAGATATCATAATTATTTTACTCGATTTCAAAATTTTGTTGATATATATGAGTTACTATATTGTCCAGGATATCCAAAATCACGAGATATCATAATTATTTTATTTTATTCGATTTCAAAATTTTGTTGATATATATGATTCACTATATTGTACAGGATATATACATATCATAATTATTCTACTAGATTTCAAAATTTTGTTGACATATATGAGTTACTATATTGTCCAGGATATCCAGATTCACGAGATATCATAATTACTTTATTCGATTTCAAAATTTTGTTGATATATATAAGTTTGTGAATGTGCTTAGAATATATTTATTGAAATAATAATTCAACACAATAAATTTACAATTAGAAAGAAAAAAAATAAAATAAGAATCCTAAAAGAAAAGAAAATGGTAACAATATTATTATTGAGCGTTTAATCGCTTAGCCGTGGCGCTGAGTCCACGTAGGCTGAAATGTGTTTGCTTGATATTCATCTACTGTGGCCGGATAGTATAGAATCCAGTCAGGTCTCCGTTCAAAGTATGCTTCGTACACCATCTACGCGCGGGGCTCCTAAGTATCCTCCGTGTAATGCTGGTCGCTGACTAGACTGGGGTACAGACGTATTGTAATGTTCGGCCGCTACAAGTTACTATATTGTCCAGGATATCCAGATTCACGAGATATCAAAATTATTCTACTAGATTTCAAAAGTTTGATTATTTACTATATTGTACAGGTTATCAAAATTCACGAGATATCTTAATTACTTTATTCAATTTCAAAATCTTGTTGTTATGTATGACTCACTACTATTTTGTAATATATACTTGTACATACTTATCCTTCCAGTCTATTTCCTTTAACAACAGCCCTTACCCTCGTACCAGCAAATAGAACGGGCTGACACGACCTGTATTCGAACTCAGGCTTGGAACATTGTATAAGCCCAAGAGGCCCCACGGAGACCTTGACCGCTCGTGCCAGGAAAACCCCTCCCTCGAGGTAACCCGAAGGGAGATTCCTGGTTCTAAATTTTGTGCCGTAAGGCACTGGTGACAGCACGCTGCAAATATTTCTAGGATAAGGAGTATACTGTAGGCCCCTCCGGTCACTACAACCAAAAAAAACCCAGAGAAATAATACCGTTCCTATACCTATTGGGATATACCAACGACCTATTAGTGTGGGGGCAGCGGTAACGGGATACAACCCCCAAAGGAGCAAGAGAAATTCATTACAAAAAGGTCAGAAGTATTACAATCTGATGATTGAATTTTAGGTTTTGGACCATGCAGAACTTTTTATAAGGAATAACTTTTTTTCGTAAAATTAATAATAAAAAAGAGTCCTATATGCCGCCTGTGGTGGTTACTTAGTAAGTGTCCCTCGTATACTTGACGTTTACCGTAAAGGCATATTATCATTGAGAAAACCACTTACCTAGCAACCTGTATTCGGGAATAGAATAAAGGACATCACATTTATAAAATCACTGGGTCGAGTTTAATACGTTAAAATACACAATTATAAATATCAATCGACTTAGTCAAAGTATTAATAACAATAATAATTCCCTGGTTCGTTCACTCTCATTTTATAGGAAGTGTAGCTATGTTTTACTACATTCCTGACCTCCGTCTATAAGTTGTACGTGTTTGTTTATACATTAACAAGAACGTGACTGACATTGCCCGTCTCAGATGAATGCTCGCTAAATACTATAATTAATATTAACCTAAATTTAAATCTTATTTCTAAGCTAATGTCCTTTTGCCGTTACTGTCCTTTAGGGATCACTACACTACTTACGTGGACACACTGTATACAAGCAGTTCTGTACATATTTTAATTTATACCAGTAGCATCCTACTGTGATTACAATTTACACAAGTATTGCTCAACTAGTCGTGTTATTTTACCAATAAGTGTTTTGTTGCAGTTATAATCGATAAGATATGGATCGACGAAAATTAACAGAAACCGAATTAGAGTTAATAGCGGAGAATCCAGATCTTGAACAGAAATCTTGGTCAGTGTCAAGTGGGAGCAGTGACAATTACAAACCTATTTCTATATATGAAAGCATTTCACTCAACGAAACAACGAGCAAAAAAGAATGGACGAAGGACAAAAATAAAAACAAACAAATAATACCATCTGAAAGCAATAGTGAGAACAAAGAAAAAAATGAGAATAGTGAAAGTAGCAACGATAGTGATGATTTATATGCTTCTAACTAACCATCCACACCAAAAGCATCATATTTGTTCTAAGCATCATATTTGTTCGATCAGACGATAACTTTGTACCAAAAAATAAATACCTACTAATTGGTCTTGTAAAATTTCTGCTGATATAAAAAGCCCAACTCTAATATAATTAAAAAAAAATTATTTCCTCCTTCACTTTTTATGTATATCACGGAATGTACCGGGTGGTCCAATAAGCCGATCTCGCGGCTATATATCAGAAACTATTCATGTTATAATTTTAAGAGAAAAAATTCCTAATTAAAAGTGGCCAAGAGAAATCGCTGGAAATAACTTTAAAGTTTCTTGGTTAACCGCTAGGGGGCGTAACCTGTGAAGAAAATTTTAAAAACCAGTTTTTTTTTAAATATGCCCAATTATACCACTTATGCCACTTTTTCCTCTTTTTTACTAATTAGTATAAAAGAGGAAAAAGTGGCATTACAACTAATATATCCTAAACAAGCTGATGAAATTAAAACTTATAAAACCATCACATATGCAGGAAATATTTCTTATAATATTTTAAAGATAATATCTTCAGCAACTAATACAACAATTTCTTTTAAAACCTAGTAACGTTAGTACAAAATTGTTAAATGTAAAAACAAAAATACCACTATTAAAGAAGTCAGGTATATATAAACTCAAATGTCCAGAATGTAATGCTGTCTATTTGGGTCAGACCCTTAGGAATTTTGAAATACGATACAGTGAGCACTTACGAGCATACAGATTAAAACAACCAGATAAATCCCACTACGCAAAACATCTACTTGACACCAATCATTCATTGACACCTAACACAGAACTAGAAGTGCTGCATATTTGTGAAAAGAAACAAGAACTGGATTTCCTTGAAGAACTGGAAATTAGAAGACATTTAAGAAACCCACAATATGAGGTTGTCAATGAACAGTAAAATCTAAGAAATTCTCCACTAATAAACTATCTTCTTGAATGATAATTATAAAGATCAGCAGATATAGTTTTCCTGGTTTTCTATATCATTGCACAGTTATACTGATCTTAATTGGAAAAATCCAGGATATCACCAAAGGGCTAATAATATCTAAGCTTCAATATTTGTAATATCACATCTTCTTCTTTTTTCTATAAACATATATTAAGCCAATTACAAGTTAGGTTACTTCTTGGTCTAGCCAAAAATAACTACTAAACATCAGGTAGGCATAAAATGAAATGTAACTTCTGTCATTCTGACGATGATATTGATTTATCGAAACAATTGTCAATTTTTTAGAATTTTCAATAACTTGTATCATATTGTGGAATTAACTAGAGACCGTGAGTTCCATTTAAAAACACTAAAATACACTTGAATAAAGAGACTCGTCGTGGATAGTTTTTAATTGAGCTTTTCGGTAACCGGAACCAAGTGAATTGTTATGTGCATAAAGCGAGGGTGCAGATCAGCTTTTATCCCATCTCCTAAGGTAGGTGATATTGTTTTATAGGTCTATTCTGTGCAAGTCTGTAAGATAATCTGTAACTCTACAGGGTAGTTGCTATTCTGCATACAACTGTATCTTACAGGAACCTGTTACAGATTTTGTAAATATTTACGTGTGTATTGACTGGTGTCGTATGTCATTACAGTAATCAAATTATTTATTTTTTTGATAAAAATTCAACAAAAATGGACAATGAAATGGCAATATTCATTGGAATTCTAATAAAAGAAGACTATAATTGGTAAAATATATTCCCCTTATTATAACAAGTTGGTAATTGGGTACTATTTATAGATACCATTTTTAGGAACTTCATGAGAATTCAAAGAAAACGTCTGAGAGATCAAATGGATCCCTTTGATATGCCAAATACAGCATTTATTCAAATGCTTAGGCTTAATAAAGAATGTGCAATACATTTAATAAATAGTTTACAACCACACGTTAGAATTAGAAATAACAACTATTTCACTTGAGAAAAAAGTAATGTGAATTATTATTGGTTACTTTAAAATTTTATTCTTACCCTCCTTTTTTAAGTGTAGGATCTTATCAAAATTCAATAGGAACAAGTGCTTGGTTGTCTGCGAGTCAACCTACTGTTAGCAGATCAATTAGCGAGATTTGTTCAGCAATTGTTCAAGAATTATAACCAATCTGGGTAAAATTTCCTACTCAAAATGAGGAAATTTTGAATGTCAAACAAGGGTTGCCAATAATCAGATAGTTTTAATATATTAACTAAAAAAATGTTTTTAGATTTTTTAGAAAATATGGTTTTCGAGGTGTGTTGGGGGCTATTGATGGTACTCATGTAGAAATTCTGGCTCCCTCTGTAACTGATATAAATCATCCACCTTTTGTATATATAAATAGAAAGGGAAAACATTCCATAAATGTAATGCTGGTATAAGATGCTCACAATAAAATTATAGGATGTAATGCAAGATTTCCTGGTTCCGTGCATGATGCCGTAGTGTGGCAAGTTAGTGCAAGA
This sequence comes from Galeruca laticollis, assembly GCA_963921935.1. Taxonomy (NCBI): domain Eukaryota; kingdom Metazoa; phylum Arthropoda; class Insecta; order Coleoptera; family Chrysomelidae; genus Galeruca; species Galeruca laticollis. Next base: position 146,256,734 of record OY998181.1, read on the forward strand.
AATCATTTGCAAATTAGGTATCAGAATGTTGACCATACTAGTCATTTAATAGGAGATAGTGGTTATCCTTTAGATCCTTGGTTATTTACACCTTGTTTAAATCCACAGAACCAACAAGAGGAAGCATTTAACAACACTCTGACATCTGCACGTAATGTTATTGAAAGAACCAATGGCATTTTGAAAGGAAGATTTCGCTATTTGTCCAGACATCGAACACTTGTATATCATCCTCATCATAAATAAAGTAATAGATCATAAAACTTTCAAATAAATAAAAAACATTCTCACTAAATACTTACAATAATAAACTAATTAAAACATAAACAATCCTTAGAAAAATATTATAATTTCCAAATTTCTAGCCTATGTCCAATTTATTATATTACAATTAAAAGTCAGGGTGTAAAAATTTGAACTTTTTAACTTCAAAATCTAGTTGTTGTTTACGAATTTCAATATTATCTTCTTCTACATTAATAAATACATTGGTAAATTGCTTAATATGCTTACAGAAATTTTCTGTTAAGGTAGCATTAGCTTTTGTTGCATTAATTGAATTTTCAGCCAGCTCGGATAAGGGCTTAGGTCTTACTCGCTTATAAGAAGTTGTTGTTGGGGGTGTTACATTTTCAACATTTATTATTACAGTTTCTGTTGAAATATCTTCTTGTTCTGGTTTCTCTTCTAAAATATTTCATTTTTATTATTTGTTACATCGCCAGCAGTTACTGGAATGCCCTCATATTTGGTAACATGTTCATTTCCAGTAACTGTTACCATACCCCAAGCACTCAATGCCCTTTCTTCTAATGGAGTTATTATTGCTTCTGAAACAGGACCCCTACCAGTTTAAATTCTATGATGTTTAATCTGCAAATTTCTAGAATGCGAAATGTAATACTGGCAACTCGTTTATATAATTTTACAAACCTTTTTCCACTCTTCAATGGACAATGCAGGACCTTGCCCTACTGCATTCAATTTGTACACTAATTCTTTCCACTTCTTATGTTTATAATTTTGGTCCATAGTGGGATTGATTGTATTGCTTCTGAATGCATAATCATTTTCAATTGCTTCTAAATACATTTCGTACTGTTCTGAGGTTTTATTTTTTAGCCTCTTCCTTTATTTATTTCCATTATTAGATAAACCGACATTATCTACAGGATTATGTGACATAGTATAGCTTTATTCAAATGGAATATTTTTGTAGTTGGATTTTGTTTAACTTATAGGTTAGAAATATCGAAATTTGACGTACAGTAGTTTAAATGTCTGTCTGTAATTCAGCGAGTTACAGACAACATCACAGAATCGCGAAGTTACAGATTCTGTAAAATCCCATTTACAAAACCTCGTGAGCTACAGATTCATAGGTGATTACAAAAAACACAGAATCGACCTATTTAACTCGACTATTTGTTATTTTTTTTAATACAATTATTAATAAAATTGAACCCCAAACTACAGTCCATTCTCTCTCCTAAATTTATATGAGCATATCGAACTACAAATTAAATATGTGAAAGAAAGATTATTCAAACTTGATGTCCAATAGAATGTTCAAATTGTTTTCCATCGTTGTCCACACAAAGATGCAATCTATCGCGCTTAGACACAATAGCTGCTTCAATCTCAGCTGTTGATATACTATTTATTGCGTTTCTAATGCGCTGTTTCATATTGTCTCGCGTGGTTGGTCAATTTTGGTACACTAAATTCTTCAATCTTCCCCACAAATAAAAGTCCAGACATGTTAGGTTTGGAGATCTAGCTGGCCATGAAAATATACTTCCCCTTGCAATCCATTTATTTGGATAACTTACATTCAAATAATCTCTCACTCGTCTGGAAAAGCGCGCAGGATACCTCATGTTGTAAAATCGTATCTCTTCTTGTTTGTAAGGAAATAAAAAAGGCAACTGATTTTCCAGAAAATCCAAATATATATCGCCATTTAAAGTTCCATCAAAGAAATATGGACCTACGATCTTTCCATCAACTATATCACATCAAACATTAAGACTCCATCTACCTTGAAGCTGAACTTCCTCTATCCAGTGCGGATTTTCTTCAGTACAATAAAGCATAATGCAGATTAACCCCACCTGCACTATTAAACGTAGCCTCGTCTATCTTCGAAATCTTTGACATGATATGCAGACCTAACATCAAAATCTCTCTAATGTAAAGTTTGGTGGAGAACTACATGATAAGGATGCAGTCTAAAAAAACAGAACTATAAGTATTGATGAAAAAGAAACCACTATATTTATTAAAACTCAAAAAAATTTGAAAAATATTTAATTGCATCACAAGATAAATCTGGCTTAAGTATTTTAAAGAAACGGATAAAAGATAAATTGCGCCGTGTAGCCGTTTTTATTGGAATATCAAAATAACAGTGGAATCTAAAGTTTAAAAGGAATCACAAGTTTCTGACATAAACGTTCACTTTATAATATGAAAAACCAACCTGTGATGTTTTAAAATCCTTGGAACAGTAGTTTTAGGTATGTTTAATTCTATAGACATTTACCGACTACTGATATGTGGATTCTTTTGAATGAAAGCAAGAACATTGATTGAATCATCTTCGGTCATGCCTCTACCACGTCGTTTAAAACAAGGGCGATAAAAACTACCAGTTTCTCTTAATCTTTTTGCCTTTATTTTAAATACTTCTTTGCCATAATATCTCCTATCAGGATATCTTACAGAATATATGCGTGAGGTAACATTGGCAGTTTGGTTACATTCGAAATAAGCTCCAATCATATAATACAATTATGCATACTCATCACGAATTATTAGTAGGTACTGATAATTAATGACTTACACACTTCACAATATTAATATCTATTGAAAAAAGTGAAATTTTCAATTCGAATTTCTTATATTTTCATAGGTTTTGTTCAGAAATAAAATCACTTGCTTATAGTGGTAACGTTTCGGTTTATTTTATTTAAACCATTTTCAAACCTTTCTAAACATTTTGAAAACACAATACATTTATTTAAATTAATAAGTTAAAATATATTTCTCTAAAACTTACTTTTTGATTATGCCTCCGTAGAGGTTTGTCTACTACTGTATAGTAGTATTTCTTAAATTGAAAAAAGACAATTAGTATACATAAAAACAAACAATATAAACAATGAACTATGTTAAGGATGGTTGAAATGTATATTACAGAGTGTCCTAATTAAATTAAAATTAGAACTAGATACCTATTTTTTAATTTTTAATAACTAGGTAAGGTGTAAATATTCGTTTATAATAGTGAGTTCGTATATATACAACCTAAGTTGTCTATGTCAGTTCTGAAATTGACTGAGTCAGGATTCTTCTTAATACCTATTTATCATTTCTTTTATTAATCTTTTACTATTATTTTTTCTGTAGTTATTATTTCTACGTTGTTGAAATTAAAAGAGTGATTTTTATCGAGTGAATGTTTTGATAATGCAGTACAATCATTGTTATCTCGAACTGATTGCAGGTGTTGTTGAATTCTCTTATGTAAATATTGGCTAGATTGACCAATGTAAGTACCATTGCAATCAGAACAATTTATTTTATATATTGAATTTATTGTGTTCTTATTATCTGGTTTGAGTTTAGAAACAAGTTTATTTCCTGTAATATTATTTGGTTTATCAGCAATTTTAATATTAAATGGTGTTAGGCATTTTTGTAATTTATATCGGGAATGTACGGAAGTGAAATATATTTTGATGGATTACTTTGACTATTAAATTTTAATTTGTTGTAATAGTTGTTAATTCTCTGTTTAATAATGGGCTCATAGAAATGTTAAGGATAATTATTTAAATCAAGATCAAAGATAGTATATAGATGTCCGTATAGATAGACGTGTGTTGCCGTGTGCTGCTAATTGGTGTTAAATTTGTGGGTAAAGCGAACAGATAAGTGCCAGGTTTTCCTGAATTTGCCTTTGGTGATTGAGTAGTGAAGGTCTGTAATCTTTTTAATAATTAAGTAAATTTGATCAACTAATTTTTCATCATGTCACGACAACAGGAGAAAAGTGATGACGAACTGCACTCGACAATTAAGTTAATCATAACTAAATTGTGTACATCTGATGAGTTTGTGAGTTATCTAATTCTATCTACAGCTTACTCAGTAAACAATTTAATGAAAAGTTCAAATTGATTGAGGATGACAACAAACAATTGTGTGAAAGAATTGTAAAATTGGAGGAATCGTCTAATAAACTTATAGAAATGAATTCAAGGTATGAGCAGTCCTTACGGAAAAATAACTTGATGATATGGTATTGCGGAGGATGTAAATGAAAATTGTATGGATTTGTCTATAAGTGTCATTAATACAAAACTGAAACTTAATTTACTTCCGTCGGACAGTGAAAGCTGTTATAGGGTTGGTAAAAATATTGGAAGTAAAGCTCGTCCTATAAAAATGAAGTTTTACAAAAATTACCATAAGAACCTGGTATATGGAAGCAACAAAATGTTTAAAGGTACAAGGGTAATTGTAAGGGAAGATTTGTCACCGGAGCTATCAAATATATTAAAATTGGTCATAGGCAAGGCTGGAGCAGCAGGAAAGGTGTGGACTAGCAATGGGACTATCTACATGAAATGTGAAAATTATGATTCTATACATAAATTTTCTCGCTTGTTAGATGTACAAAATCTGTAATTTTATTCATATATTAATTCCCATAACTAATTATTTCTAATCATTAAAATAATTTGGCATGCATACGTGCAATTATACCGTTACTGTAGAAGGTTGTTTTTTTGCGAGTATTATTTTTGTTGTTTTATTTTGTACTCGTCGCAGTTAATGGTTTGACTTCTTTTATGAATAGTAATCTAAAAGTTGGTAGTTTGAATGCAAGGTCGCTTCTGCCTTCTTTATCTGTAGTAAAATTGTTATTATCGGATCACTGTTTTGATGTTTTGTTTATTTGTGAGACTTGGTTGTCACATGAACCCGATCAATTGCTATTTATTCAGGGATATAGGTGTTACAGGTTGGATCGTGCCTCTAGAGGGGGAGGGATATGTATTTACATTAATGATAAATTGCAGTGTGAGAAATTAAATTATGTCGCTAGTTATTTTGAGCAGCTGTGGGTTAAAATCAAGATAACTAATTTAAGCTATGGTATAGGTGTTATTTACAGACCTCCTCGCGATAATAAAGATTCATTCATTAGTGAAACTGAGAACATGCTAATTTATATGACAATTATTACTGATGGCATTGTTTGTGGGGGACATTTGAACTTAGATTTTTCAAAATTCAATGACCAACACGTTGATAATTTTAACTCTGTCTTAGACTGTTTTGCTTTAAGTCAACTACATCAACTTTGTTGAATGGAATTATTACTAACTCTGATTTAGTTGTAGATAAGGGCGTTATTCATACAGATGATAAAACTTCCAGGATCTATGTCTCTGATCATAAATTAGCGCATATTACGTTGAACATTTTAACAGAAAGACAAAGACCTAAAATGATTACATATAGAAACTTTAGATATTTTAATGAGGATAATTTTAAAGTTGATTTATATCAGACTCCTTTTTTCGCATTTTTGATCAAGATAATATTGATGAAAAGGTTTGTTTGATAGTGAATTTACTGAATAATCTTTTTGATAGGCACATTCCGTTAGTAACTACTAGACTCACCAAACCTAAAGCTTCTTGGCTAACAGGGGCTATTAGAGAGATGATGTCTTTAAGAGATAAAGCGCTTGCTAGGTACCGGCGTAGTAAATCAGATGCTAATTTTCGACACTATAAAGAAATGCGCAATTATACTAATGCGGCCATAAAAAGGGAAAAGAAGGCGTATCTTCTTTTTAAATTTAATAGTGATAATAAGCGTAATTTTTGGAAGATTCTTAAACAAAATAAAATAATACCTGATAAGAATATTAGTAATATACCAGGAAACTTAAAAATTCCACAGGACATTTTCTATAAACTCCATTCCGCAGAGAGATCCCCCTGATGATCTATTTACATATTACAATAATAATGAGACTAACTCTAATTTTGAATTTAGTGAAGTTAATGATTTATTTGTATCACAAATTTTTTCACATATTAAATCAAATGCCGTGGGTCAGGATGGCTTAAGTATACGATTAATAAAAATGTGCTGCCCTCATATTGTTACTTATATTACTCATATTATTAACTACTGTTTATCAAATAATGTTTTTCCGGCAGTGTGGAGAAGGGCTGTAGTAGAGGTCTTGCCTAAAAAACCTCAGCCAGATGAGTATAGGGACCTTCGTCCTATCAGCATCTTGCCTACATTATCAAAGATACTTGAAAGAATAATTGAGTGTCAGCTTAAAAAATATATTGATTTAAATTCCGTATTACCTATAACCCAGTCCGGCTTTTGTAAGAATTACAGTTGTGCGACGGCTCTTCTTCATATTGTTGACGGCGTTATTAAATCTCAAGATTCTAGGATGTGTACAATGTTAGTTCTGCTAGATTTCAGTAGGGCGTTTGATACTATAAATCACAATTTATTATTATCAATATTACGTTTCATTGGGCTTTCCAATAAAGCTGTTTCATTATTGAGTTCTCATTTGGGTGACCGCCAGCAATTGGTTGAGGTGGATGGTATTAGGTCACAGTCTTCCCTCCTTAAACGTGGAGTGCCACAGGGCTCCATTTTGGGCCCTTTGCTTTTTGCGATATATACGTCAAATTTAGTGAATTCACTTGAACACTGCAATATTCACTTGTATGCAGACGACACTCAGGTTTACTATAGTTTTTACCCTGATATGATTGAGGATGCTTGTACTCTGATAAATAACGGTTTGGCACGATTTGTTGATGCTGCATCTGATCATTGTTTAAATATTAACTGCACAAAGTCGAACGTCATTTTATTTGGGACTGAAGTTAAGACGGAAAATGTAATTAATTCCATTGATATAAAAGTAAATAATGAATCGCTTAATCTGGTTCAGCATGCAAAGAGTTTGGGGGTGATTCTTGATGGTGACTTGAGGTTCGAAAAATACGTTAATTAGTTAATTAAACGTGCATACTCAGCCTCAAAATTAATTTATGGAAATAGACATTATCTAACAGCCACTGTCAAAACAACTTTATGTGAACAACTGGTGCTGTCTAACTTTAACTATGCTGATGTTCTTTATGGTCCGTGTTTGACCAGCCGGTTCCACAACAAAATTCAAAAAGTACAAAAATCCTGTTTGAGACTAATTTTTGGAATTCGTAGAAGCCACAGAATATCAAGCAAGCTAAAGGATATTGGCTTGCTGAACATGGAGTATAGGAGAAACTTACACATGGCTACCTTGTTTCATAAAATAATAAAAAATAAATTACCTATCTACCTCTACAAAAAAGTTAGATTTCGAACCGATGTGCATAATATAAATATTCGTTCTAGGGGTCTTTTAACCCATCCTTCATTTCGGCATGAAATATTTCGCCGTAGTTTTAGTTACCAGATCACCGCTATATATAACAATATATCGGAACATTTAAAAGCATTCAGTGTACAGCGCTTTAGAATTGAATTTAAGAAGCTTCTCTTGGACCAGCAGCATTCAAACCCTACTTAATTTTTTTTTACAATGTCTCATATACTGTGACGAGTCTTGATTTGGCCATGTAAATTTTACTCGTGCTATCTATATGTGACTGTCATTTTTGTTCTTGTAGCGACAGGGTTAAGTGGAAGAGCAGGTCTTCGATAATCTTTTTTGTTATCGTAGGAACTGAACTTCGCCCTTTAGTTTCACTTGATATTATGTCATTTTCCTTACTATGTAATTACATGTAGTTTTTTGTAATTAGGTGAAATTTAATAAAGCCGTTTATTATTATCATTATTACTATTAATATTATTAATAATGGGCTCATAAAAATGTTAAGGATAATTATTTAAATCAAGGTATTTTTGATTTTTTTAATATTATTAGTCCTGTGTTTTGGATGTGATAATTGCACCGCTCTATCAGTGAGGCCAGTGACAACACTTTTCTTGTTTTGTATGGGAGTGTATGAATTGGTTTTTCTGGTAACTCTGCTAAAACATTGGCTAATCTTTTAAGTGACAATTTAACATACAAAAAAATTTGTAATGACCCAACAAGTGCTATTCAGGTTAAAATCAATAACTTGGCTAAAAACTGGTTTGACAGTAACTTAACGAATTTCAAAACCAAATCGGAAATCATATGTCATAATAGTCTTCCACCTTTCATATATGGTTTACCCAAATTACATAAACCAGGTATTCCACTGCGACCAATTGTTAGTAACATTAATGCTCCTACATATAAATTATCAAAAATTTTATCCAATACACTATCATCTGTAATTGGACGAACAGAATATCATATAAAAGATTCGTGAGAATTTTGTAATTTTATTAAAAAGCAAATCATTCCTGCAAATTACCGAATAATTTCACTAGACGTTGTATCTTTATACACAAACATTCCTACGGATCTTGCAATCGAATGTATTAAAAATAAATAGAATATAATCAAGAACTTCACAAACACATGCCTAATAATATTAAAAAAATCAAAAAAACCTTGGATTTAAATAATTATCCCAAACATTTTTATGAGCCCATTATTAAACAGAGAATTATAATTAATTAATTATAACAACAAATTAAAATTTAATAGCCAAAGTAATCCATCAAAATATATTTCAATTCCGTACATTCCCGATATAAATAAACCATTACAAAAATGCCTAACACCATTTAATATTAAAATTGCTGATAAACCAAATAACATTACAGGAAATAAACTTTTTCTAAACTCGAACCAGATAATAAGAACACAATAAACTCATTTTATAAAATAAATTGTTCTGATTGCAATGGTACTTACATTGGTCAGTCTAGCCAATATTTACATAAGAGAATTCAACAACACCAGCAATCAGTTCGAAATAACAATGAATGTAGTGCATTATCAAAACATTCACTTGATAAAAATCACTCTTTCAATTTCAACAACGTCGAAATAATAAATACAGTTAAAAATAATAGTAGAAGATACCCTACCAAACATTAGACTTCATTTACCTTGAAGCTGCACTTCCTCTATCCAGTGCGGATTTTCTTCAGCACAATAATACGTATTATGCAGATTAACACCACCCGCACTATTAAACGTAGCCTCGTCTGTTCACAAAATCTTTGACATGATATGCGGTTGTTCTTCTACCAGATTTAACATCCAGTTGCAGTAATCCAGCCCTGCATCAAAAACATTCTCATGTAAAGCTGGGTGGCGAACTATATGATAAGGATGCAGTCTAAAAAACAGAACAATAAGTATTGGTGAGAAAGAAACCACTATGATTATTAAAACTCCAAAATTCTTGAAAAATCTACAATTGTTTCCCAAGATAAATATTGCATAAGTATTTTTAAGAAACGGATAAAAGCGCCACCGTGCCGTGTTTATCGGAATATTAAAATTACAGTTGAATCTAAAGTTTCTGACCTGAACGTTCACTTTATAATATGAAAAACTAACCTGTGATATTTTAAAATACTTAGAACAGTAGTTTTTGGTATGTTTAATTCTATAGAGATTTGCCGACTACTTATATGTGCATTCTGTAGAATGAAAGCAAGAACATTGATTGAATCATCTTCGGTCATACCTCTACCACGTCGTTTAAAACAAGGACGATGAAAACTACCAGTTTCTCTTAATCTTCTTGCCTTTCCTTTAAATACGTCATTGCCATGATGTCTCCTGTCAGGATATCTTACAGAATATATACGTGAGGCAATAGCGGCATTTTGGTTACATTCGAAATAAACTCCAATTATATCATACAATTCTGCATTTGATATACTTATCACGAATTATTAGTACTGATAATTAATTACTAATATTAGCAATATTAATATCTATTGAAAAAAGTGTAATCTTCAATTCGAATTATAATATAACACTTCTTCAAAAGAACGCAATGTTTTGACTGCTGTCAATAAATAAACAATATGAAGTGCCCGTCAAAACTATTTTTAATCGTATGAAATAACAATGGTCAAAATGAGTATCGGCACTAAGATTCTTCTGCTATAAGAAATTTGAAAGTAGTACCGACTTATTTTTTAATTTAAATTATAATACAGGGTCAGTCAATAGTATACTTACTTCTGTTTATGCGTTTTTATTTATTTCTCGAGTTCGAAAAAAGCTATCAACATGCGGCTTGCGCCATTTTGTTACGAATTTAATCCAGTTCCATTATAATTCACAATAATTAGGTGTTTCCGTTAATAATTTTTAGGAAAAACAAATTTTAATTGTTTTCATTCGAAAATACCAAATACCCTCTACCTATGAATAAGGAAACTGAAGAAATGGTGTGTATGTGTCAAAACTTACTTGAATGGCATAAATCCAGAAAGTTTAGGATCACTGGATAGAGGTGCTATGAAATACTTAGTTTCAGTAGATCTAGTTGTAAAATGAAATGCAAAAAATATTTTTGGCCCAAAAGATTTAGCAATAAATTTACAAAGAATGCCTTAACATATGTAAACGTTGCAAGATTTTTATTTATTGAGAAACATTATAAAGTAATCCCTAGAGTGTGGAATGATTTCTTTTCCACAGAATAAATGGTTAGGATTTTCACCTGATGGTGTAGTAATCGAAAATGGAAAACCAGTAGCATTATTAGAAATCAAATGTTTGGATTCTGGTAAGTAATGGTGTGCATTGATTAATCATCAAATAATGATCAGACTATATAGATCAATCAACCATTGTGTGGAGTTCCTTTGTCAACAATAACAACGAACATATGCTTATATGATATGCTGTTTCGGATTTTATTGAAACACCACACAATGGTTGTTCAATCTTTTTTTGTATTTTGAAGTTGTACTACTGTTAAATCATCAATGACACCAAGACTAACTTTTGTTATGGAAACAATCAAACTGATTATATATATATATATATATATATATATATCTATATATCTATATATATATATATATATATATATATATATATATATATATATATATATATATATTATCATACACTGTATTATTTACTTACTTTTATTATGAAATTTATATATGGAGAGTTGGATCTTTCTATAATACCATCTTGTATCATCTTTTCTAACTCCTGGTATACTTCATTTTTTAGCTTATAAGGAATGGGATAGGTTTTTATTTTGAAATTACTAATATCCTTGTTCATTTCCAACTTATGTATATACTTTGCTGCTATGCATACTTCTTTGTTGAAGAGTCTTCCATATTTTGTTAATAACTCATCAATCTCCTTTCTATATTGTATGGGACAAAATTGTTCTTGTAGATCTTCCACAATTTCTATTTCATTTATTTGACATTGTCTTTCCTCTACCTCTTGTTCTTCCTTTTTGTCAAAAGTTATTATATTACCTTCACATACCATGTACCTTTGTTTATAATCAATAATCATCTTGTGATTGCTCAATTCATCATTTCCCAAAATTACATCATATTTTAAATTTTTAACTACTAATAATTGTATTTTATAAGCTATATTTCCCAAATAAAAATCTGTAATTATGGTACTATTTGTATAATATAAATTTTTATCATTCGCCCCTACTAATGATAGTTTCTTTGTATTTATCATCATAATATCATCCTTATTTAAATTATCTACTATATCCTGTTTAATTAATGTTACCTCTGAACCCGTATCTATTAAAATTCTACAAATAATATTTTGTAATCTACCCTGGATAAATATTAGATTAGGTTTTTCTACTTTTTTACTATTATTTTCATAATCTATAATAAATTCTCGAGGATGTTCATATCGCGATGAATAGATGATATTATGCACGTAAGGACGGTTTAAGCAAAATTCGCTATGTTATCCTGTCCAGGAATACACTCTTCTACCTGTATCTCCTGTCTAACCATGTTTACCTGTCTCCTATTATCATCCTCCCTATTTCTGTTTTGTTCTGGATTGTTTTGGTTTTTTCTGCTATTTTGCCAATTTCTTCCTCTATTGTTATTATTATTACTATATTGATTTCTTCTCTCGAAATTGTTATGGTTCCTATAGTTCTCCGGATATCTGTTTCCATTATTCCTCTCTCAATTTATATTTTGTTCCCCATTTCCTTGGTATCGTCTATCATCAAAGTTCCTGTTTCCATAACTTCTATTTCCATTATTTTCATTATAATCTCTTCTTATATTTCCATTCTCTCTTCGTGCATCATTTCTATTATTTCCATTTCCATTTTGATATCTAAAAAAACCATTTCCATTTTGTACACTTCTTTCAACTCTCCGCAAATACCTAGATAAATTGTCCATTGTTTTTATGTTATGTAAGGCTATCGTTTCTGAGACTTCGGAATTGAAATGTCTCCCGACATATAAAACTAATTCCTCCTCCTTCATAACAGGTTCCAAATATTGTGCCATGTTATAGAGTTGCATAGCATATGCATTTAAATTTTTATTCCGATTGTAATCGAATTTCCCAAAATACAATTTTTCCCCAAAATTAGCTTGATGAATTTCACCCCAAAAATAATTCATGAATTGGTTCTCAAATTCTTCCAGATTATTTATGCTTTCTTCCTTATTACAGAACCATAATAGGGCATGTCCAGATAACATCCCTCTAATACAAATCTTCTTCTCCATCATATCTCTCATTCCTTTGAGTTTGCTTTTAATTATTTTAATAAACACCTTCGGATGAATGGTATTTATATTCCCATCAAACTTTACTCCGATATCCATGTTTCCCGTATAGATTACTCCACCTCCATTTCTCCTCACGTTAAATTCAATTTCTTCCATGCTTTCCTGTAATTTTCTGTTCATTTCTTCCAGTTCTTTATGAAATATTTGTCCAATGTACTCGTTCCTCTCCTCACATGTTCCTGTTTGTTTTTGAAACTTTACATCTAATTCCTTAAATTTATGTTCCGCGTTTTGCTGATAATTTTGCATAATTCCTTCGATTGTTTGTTCCCTGAATTTAATATACTCCCGGTAATTTTTCTTCTATACCTCTCTCTATTTCTTGAATTTGTTCTACTACTTGATTTTCTATCTGCTCTCTAATTTTCATACCGTTTTCTTGAATTTCAATCCGTATATGTTTGTTTTGTTACACCATATCTTCTTTCACCTTATTTATCTGCTGCCTACATTCTTCGTTTTCTTCCCTAAGTTTTCTGAATTCTTGGATACTTTCATTTTTCACCTCTTCTATCTTCTTTTCCAATCTATTCATGTTTCCATTCAAATCTTCCCTAATATTCTCCTCCATTTTGTTCATATCTCCCCTCATTGTGTCCATGTTTCCATTCACAGTGTCTATTTTTCCATTTAAATTTTGCTCCATTTTGTTCATATTAGCAAATAATTGTTGCATCATGTTTTCATTTATGCTCTTCAACATTTGATGCATCCGTTGTTCGCTGATATTCATTCCTCCTTGTGGTTCCCTTCTCTCTTGTTGTTCTACAGTTTCCCCATCTCCTGTCATACCTTCTTCCTGTACATCACCTTCCGCTTGTTGTCCCTGTTCCAGATATACCGCTTGGTAATCTCCCATACCATGACTTCTTTCTTCCCTTTCCTCTTCCGAACCACTGTCTGCTCCTACCTGCCTTCCATCTCTCAACATCATTCGTTTTGCCACTTAATTAAGTATTAAATTTTACAAATATAACCAAAATTTTTACAACGCCCCACGTTTTGGGTGACAATTATTATCATACACTGTATTATTTACTTACTTTTATTATGAAATTTAAATGTAGATGTCTATTATTTAGAATTTTTGTTTAGTTTGGCTAGCTCAGTTATCGTTTTTTATATAGTTGTTATATTTATTATATATTTATTAATTCGGGAGCATGAAACCCTTTTTCTCTTTGAGTCCTGGCTTTTTATAATGTTCTATTTGTTTAAATAAAAAGAAAACACTTTATTTTTAAATAGATTTAATTTTAAATTCAATATTTTATATTTGATAATAATAATTTGAGACGCCTATGGATATATTATACCTACTTATTTATTTTGCTAATTTCTTCAGTGCGCGTGCGTGAAAAACTAGTCATGCGCTTTAGCATAAAACGAACAATTCTTACATGTAAGAAGCATCTATACATATTATACAAACATAGTTTGTTGACGATGCAGACAAGTGAATGGTTCAAACACATAAAAGAATTTATATAGAAATCATAGATATATATGATACAAATTGCTGTGGAAAGAAAATAGTTATATACATATATAGAAATATAGGAATTATTTACAGATGGACATAGTTATTACATTAATAAAATTTCAAGCACCATATTTATGCGATCACAACATGGCGTAAGTACATATTTTAATTTGTTTAAATTCGGCCTTTTTATTAATATTAACGATTTATGCAATTAATTAACTATATAAAGTCTGTTCTCTTTCTTTTTCAGATCGATCATATTCGCAAATGTTTATCAATTTATGAAATCAAGTACTTATTTGAGTATTTTGAGTTTTTACTCTGATTATTGGCCAATAATATTTTAAACACACTGACCTGTTGTTCTTGAATTGGGATGAATGTCTCTGGACCCCAGGAATACTCCTCTGAAGCTCCAAAAACCAAAAATGATGAGAAATTTCGAAGATTCTTGCCGAAAAACTCGATATAATTAACTGTGAGTATTAATAAGATTGTTTTTTATAGTACCTAATAGTTTTAATTGTGTTAATCTGGGAATTTCTGGAACATTCTCACACACACTCCTCGCTTCTTGACATCAGCTTCTCAATTCCCGAAGCGTCCCCTCGATTCTCCACTTTTTTCAACAAAACCGTCTTTTGTTTTTTTTTAGGTCACTATTTCAAAGTTTATTTGTTGATTCACAATTTGTTCTGTCATATTTTATAACCAATAAAATATTGTCCTTTGCAATCAAATTAATTGAAACTTCTTTCACTTATTAGAAAAGTTTCATACATACACTCTTTTACATTATTAGTTCATTTATAGAGTTCCTATGAGTTTTTTTTATCATACAAATAAATTAAAGTTGGTTATACATAGATACATTTAAATGGTACAACATCCAATATTGTTATTGACAGTCTATCACTGTTACACTCATATTATTTATAAATATAAATTCTTTTATGTTATTTGTCTATACTCTTTGCATTATATTATTTATAATAAACTTTAACAAATTATTATTTATTGATTCAACGTTTATTTTATTCACCATACATCATTTGTATATATGTCATTATTTGTTTATCTATGAAAATCTATTGAATTATCTTCTATTCAATATTTGTATTTGTTTTTATTCTTAAATTAATGATTATAATGAGTTAACTATAATAATATTTGTTTTCATTTCAGATGAACAGCTGATTATGTTATGGAAAATAATCTTCGTCTTAGGCAACTTTATTTACATCATTACATTGGTTAGGCAATCTCTATATTTTATGTTATTATTGAGGTAATTTCTTTATCTATTATATTGTTATTAACAATTATTTAATATATATTTACTTGATATGTTGTTTGAATTAAGAAAAGTGTTTCATTTTTACTTGTTTTCTTAAATTATATTATTTTCATATATTTTCATACTAGCAACATATTTTTATAGAACTAATTCTCTTAATATCTATGATATCTGGTTCAATATATATATATATATATATACAAGGAGGATAGTCTTTGCTGACTAGTTAGGAATAAAACTAGTGAATATTGGGAAATTGCAGCAAGAAAATGGAAAAGTGTACTCTTAGCGGAAAATTTCCAAGCTTTCGAGGATGACTGTCATCATCATCAGGGAGACTAAAATGAAAAACAACAGTTAAATACTGTGGTCAATAGAAGATAGCCATCCTAAGTTAGCCCAGACGGATGTTGGAACTGATGTGTCCCCTTCTCGACCGGTTTTTGCTACTTTTCCGTATATTGGGGAAATAACTCAGAGACTTGCCATATTGCTCAGTGCATGTGGTAACTTTAAGATTGCTGACAAAACTGTTCTTTCAATCAGATCAATTTACACTAGAATAAAAGATAAGAGTCCTTTGACCTCACTTACTAACGCGGTGTATAGTATTCCTTGTAGAGATTGGACAGACTCTAAGATCTCTGTCGAGCCGTATAGTCTCACACAAGATTGACTGAAGATTACAACCAGAGTAGATTACACCCAGATAGGTGCGCGTTAGCTTTTCATGTAAATTCTCTTGATCATCAGATATGAGGCTGTGAAAGTGTTGGCGAATGAGTCCAACAGAACGAAAAGATCATTCTAGGAAATGGCTTTTATCTCGCAATACAACAATGCTATAAATAAGAAAACTCATATTGATCACTTGAGTGAGATCTACTCCTTTTTGTTCTCCTTAGATGCTAATTGTACTCCCCAGGTTGCTTTTAACAACCATATTGCTCCTAACAGTACCACCCTTATTACATTAACTCAATAATAAAAGAACTTAAATTTGAACATATTGGTGTTGGTAAATACATTCAGATTATATAATTATTAAAATTTTACATAATTACTATATTATATTTTTTCACTACATATTAATACTGTTATTGTCCTGTTTTTCCTAAGTGTAAGTTATATTGGAGTTATGTTCTATACAAACTCCAATTTGGTCATCCTTTCTCACACAATTTGAGAGCGTTCCCCCTCTCTCTGTATCGGACTCTCTCCCTCTTCCTCTTTTCTAAAATCATACATCTTCTTACTAAACCATTATGTTGGCCCTACAACAGAGGCCATTACTGAAATGTGTACATTGTCCTACAGTTCTCCGATTTTTGACTGTCGGCAGCATTGTTTGTCTTTCGTTACATCCCATTTAGAGGGAAAATATATCATTTCCTCACCGGCGTTCAACATAGCAACGCTTGAAGATGAAATTATTTTATTCTTTTCACAAAATGGTGCGACATTTGGGATTGGTGTTGTAATGTGGTTGGTTGATGTTCCGTTAACTCAATTCCTGCACAGGATTTCACAATCATAATCTGTAGTTTACGTTATTACAACTTGATGGAGTCTAACCTCAGTTCGGAGGTAAGTACAAATTATTCTTTTATTGACCACAGTACTTAACTGTTGTTTTTCATTTTAGTCTCCCTGATGATGAGGACAATCATCCTCGAAAACTTGGATATTTTCCGCTAAGAGTTCACTTTTCATGCTGCAATTCCCCAATATTCACTTGTTTTATATATATATATATATATATATATATATATATATATATATATATTTATTTATATATATATATATATATATGTATATATAATGAGTAACGAATATATTAGTGGGTATTGCACGCAAATAGAAGAAAGGGCTACTGAAAAAAGTGGTAACCCCAGACATGCATGTTTCTGGCTCATTAGCCGTCATCGGTACGGTACAACCAAGAAAATATGTGAAACATGGGAGCAAAGTTGGTGAATGAAACATGAGAAAATATAACAGAATTCAGCAGGATAGTCATGTTTCATTCACCAACTTTGCTCCCATGTTTCACATCTTTTCTTGGTTGTACCGTACCGATGACGGCTAATGGGCCAGAAACATGCATGTCTGCGGTTACCACTTTTTTCAGTAGCCCTTTCTTCTATTTGCGTGCAATACCCACTAATATATTCGTTACTCATTGTTTATGTGTCACGCACTATTCGTACATCTCCATATATATATATATATATATATATATTATAAATGTTTTATTCTAATTATGTTTTATTAGTTATTATAATTTTATTCAATTAGGATTGTTGTTTACTTAATTTAGCTAATTTATTCATTTATTTATTTAAATTATATGGTTTATTTATTTAGCTAGCTCAGTTATTTCTCAATTTGGCAGCATGAGACTCACTCTACTCTTTGGGTTCAAGCTTAGATTGAGTTATATTCTTTAATTGAATAAAATAAAACACATTGATTGTGAATAATTTAATTTTTTCAGGAAAATTTTATTTCAAAATAGATAATTGATACGCCTATGGCATTATCAAACCACAGTCATTATTTATGCATCCCATACATTTTATGCGCATGCTCAAATAAACGGAGTCATACGAATGAAAACCGAACGTTTGTGTAGACGCTTGCCAATTTGTATGGATATTATATATATAATAGAATCGTTTTCTTTATAATAAGAAAGGTAAGAAATGTGATGAAAAATATTATAAAAGGATTTATGTGTAGGGACTATATATATATATATATATATATATATATATATATATATATATATTACAAAGAACAGATTAGTGGGTATTGCACGCAAAACGCAAATAAAAGAAGGGGCTACTGAAAAGAGTGGTAACCGCAGACATGCATGTTTCTGGCTCATTAGCCTTCATCGGTACGGCATAACCAAGAAAAGGTGTACAACTTGGGAGCAAGGATGTTAATTGAAACATGAGAAAACACAAACAACGGATTTCAACAAGATAACCAAACGCACATTTGTGCCTTCAAATGGAAGATCTCGAGTTTTCAGGACAATAAGCAACAGAGACACGGAGGCGTCTATAGCTCTCCCGTTGTTATTGTTCATATGTCACGCACTATTCGTACATCTTATATATATATATATATATATATATATATATATATATATATATATTATTATGCCCCACGTTTCAGGAGACAGATTTTGGTATAACTATAATTATCAATATCTGAATATTACAATAATAATTTTATTCTGCTCCACGTTACAGGCACAAATTTATTAGAATTATAACTATTGTACGTATACAATTTTTATTTTTTTTAAATTCAATTTAGATAAATAAAGTGTATACTCTTTACGTAAATGTTATAGGGCGCCAACTTACCATTAATAGGCAAGTAAAATTTAATAAAAATTATTCAGACCTTATTGAAATTACCATAAAAAAAATATCAAAATATATTTGCTCCGGCTCTATACAAAATGTCTTATTTACAGGGAGTCAGTTCTTAAAAAAATGGCAGTACTAAATTCTGTCTTTTGTTTTTTTTCTTTTTTTTAATTAAATTCAAATTTGTTACAATTTTACAATTATATATTTATGTTTTAAAATTCTAATTAAAGAAACACCCTGTATTGTAATTTCTTTCCTTTATCCGAAATTTATTATATTCAATCTTTTTACTACTTTAATCTCAGTTTATTAATTAAATATCTTACCTTTTGATATACAGGAACTGCTTCTTTTGTGTATCCCTCAAACAAAGATCTTTGTTTCTGGATTTTCCTTTTCTACGTTAGGACTACCTTATAGGAAAATATATTAATTTAAGATCTACAAGAACATTCAATGTCTTATGATAAAAAAAAACTGCAATATACACTATTTGAGAATTTTGATAACAATTAACCAGACCTTTTAAAGTGATTCTCTTCTTTCTTCCAATTCTTATAAACGAGTTATATATGTATATAAATTTCTCCTCAAATCAATCTCTTCCGTCTTCCAATTCTTATAAACGTGTTCTATATGTATACAAATCTATTTTCAAATTAATCTCTTCTGTCCTCCAACTCCCACAAACGTGCTCTATATGTATATAAATCTCACCTCAAATCAATCCCTTCTGTCCTCCAATTCTTATAAACGTGCTCCACATGTACGAGTATATAAATTTCTTCGATTATTCCAAAATATCCATCTGAATTGTCAATTACAATGTTTTAATTTTTAATTATCACTCCTTATATTAGCCAGTTAAATCCAATGCAATCAACTTTTTAACATTTCAAAAGTCCCAACTGCCTTAATATATCTTTTTTTATCTTCTCAAAATTTTTTATTTTCTTAACCGTCAAAAATATGTCAAGTACCTAGTTTTTCTTCTCAACAAACTCCATCCTAACTTAGCTACCTAAATTTTAAAGGATTGTTTGCAAACATTTCTATTTTAATAAATGTCATTTACTGTCAAATCCTAAAATATCATAAACATTCTTACATAATTCTATAAATGATACTTTCATCCCTCTGCAAAACTAACAGCCAAACAGAACTATGTGACGGTAAAAATCCTGGAGGTTCACTCAATATCTGCATAGCTTTGTACATATCACATGGAGAATATAATTGGATAAATAGACAAGTCGTTATCATCTACATTCGACAAGCAGCGACACAGTTCGTCCTCCATTCTCACACGTTAGATCCATCTATCGACAAATAACACGCTGTATACTTCATTCTCTACTGACATTCATAATAAAACATAACACAAAATTTTACGATACAATGAAATTATAAAAATATGGAAAGTATATTGTGACAAATCTTTCAGAAGTAGTTTGTGTACGTAATATAAACTATAAATTGGTAGACAAGAGCTGACAGAGCAAATGCGACATTTACAAGACGTATGAATGAACTTGTTGATAAAAATGTAGAAAATGTTGAACAAAATATAACAATATTGGATTTTATTCAATGGAAATTAACTGATAAAATATTAATAACGCGATTGTACTGAATCTACCATTTTGTTTTCAAATGATAATAATTTTTTAGCTAACATAATTCTTATTTCTGATTGGCGAAGACTTGTGTAAGACGTTAGCGCGAGTTTCATAGCTTTGTGTAGGTCCTACACTAACAAATTTCTCATCACAATCAGAAATATTGTGTTTCTCAAATACAACTTCCACTTAAGTAATTAAATATAAAATGTATTATCAACACATGTCACTACCATGGTGGGACAACCTGTATGTGACAATATATATATATATATATATATATATTTAGAAAATTCGAGTTTTTTTCTTGGACCTTAAAGTTTATATTTTTTTCATTTATATTTCTTGGGAATTTTTGGTCCTGGATTAATTAAATCATTAGATGATTTTTAAATGTTTATTGTAATACATTAACGTTTCGGTCGTTTTTGACCTTCATCAGAATATAAAACACTAAAATAGAAATAGGTTCTTAAAATCCTAGTGTATACATTGTAAAACTATGACATACCTGTGGATTACATTCCAGCGAGTGCCACATCACATATTAAATTAAGTTAAAATAAAATGAACTTTAACGATACATTTAAAAACATTTTACAAGTAACGGTGTGTGTATCTCAACCTTCATAGTAGTACTGGTGTCTATGGCTAATGGTATTATTTGAAAATGTTGTTTTTTCCTATACGCATTTATTTCTTTTTAATAATAGTTGTTATGGTTTTTGTTGGGAAACATACATGAAATAGTTGTTTACTTCATTATTCTATTTTATTATATTATTATAAATTTTGCTTAAAGATTTTGTGTCGGTTTTGTAATTTAGGTTTTTTTTATTTCTCTGTATTTCTATAGTTTCATAAATTTCTCTTTTTCTGGTGTGACTTTCACTTTTTAAAATTTTTGTGTTCTCAAAATCAAAACTATGCTTTTTATCCTGCATATGTGTTGTTAAGGCAGTTTTATTTTTCTTATCGTACTTGTGACCATTTAACCGATTTTTTAAATATTGGCTAGTTTGCCCGATATAGACACTGTCGCAGTCCCCGCATGGAATTTGATAAACTATATTGCTCTTCTTTTGATCAGGAATTTTTGACTTTAATTTACTGAAGTTGGATTTTGAGAGGTTGTACCCTTTATGTGCAATTGTAATGTTATGGCTTTTAAAAATGTTGCTGAATTTTTCGGATAGTCCTGGTATGTAAGGCAAGGAAAGGTACTTTTGATTGTTTGTTTGGTTTTTTTGGAGGTTTTGATTATGGAACTTATGAATGCGTTTTTTAAAGATGGTGTTTATCAGTTTTTCTGGGTAGTTATTGATTTTAAGGGCTTCCTTTGCTTTTTTTATAGAATTTTCCCGGAATTCAGGGCAAGACAGTTTAATTGCCCGATCGGCTAGAAAAACTGATAAACACCATCTTTAAAAAACGCATTCATAAGTTCCATAATCAAAACCTCCAAAAAAACCAAACAAACAATCAAAAGTACCTTTCCTTGCCTTACATACCAGGACTATCCGAAAAATTCAGCAACATTTTTAAAAGCCATAACATTACAATTGCACATAAAGGGTACAACCTCTCAAAATCCAACTTCAGTAAATTAAAGTCAAAAATTCCTGATCAAAAGAAGAGCAATATAGTTTATCAAATTCCATGCGGGGACTGCGACAGTGTCTATATCGGGCAAACTAGCCAATATTTAAAAAATCGGTTAAATGGTCACAAGTACGATAAGAAAAATAAAACTGCCTTAACAACACATATGCAGGATAAAAAGCATAGTTTTGATTTTGAGAACACAAAAATTTTAAAAAGTGAAAGTCACACCAGAAAAAGAGAAATTTATGAAACTATAGAAATACAGAGAAATAAAAAAAACCTAAATTACAAAACCGACACAAAATCTTTAAGCAAAATTTATAATAATATAATAAAATAGAATAATGAAGTAAACAACTATTTCATGTATGTTTCCCAACAAAAACCATAACAACTATTATTAAAAAGAAATAAATGCGTATAGGAAAAAACAACATTTTCAAATAATACCATTAGCCATAGACACCAGTACTACTATGAAGGTTGAGATACACACACCGTTACTTGTAAAATGTTTTTAAATGTAGCGTTAAAGTTCATTTTATTTTAACTTAATTTAATATGTGATGTGGCACTCGCTGGAATGTAATCCACAGGTATGTCATAGTTTTACAATGTATACACTAGGATTTTAAGAACCTATTTCTATTTTAGTGTTTTATATTCTGATGAAGGTCAAAAACGACCGAAACGTTAATGTATTACAATAAACATTTAAAAATCATCTAATGATTTAATTAATCCAGGACCAAAAATTCCCAAGAAATATAAATGAAAAAAATATATATATATATATATATATATATATATATATTTATATATATATATATATTTCCAGGGTCGGAAGGTTCAGACGAGAGAGCTATAGACGCCTCCGTGTCTCTGTTGATTGTTGTCCTGAAAACTCGGGATCTCCCATTTGAAGGCACAAATGTGCGTTTGGTTATCTTGTTGAAATCCGTTGTTTGTGTTTTTTCATGTTTCAATTAACATCCTTGCTCCCAAGTTGTACACCTTTTCTTATATATTTCCTTCTTTTCAAAATATGTGCTTTTTATTCGCAAACCCTTTTCTTTTGCGAAATGGATCAACAGCTGGCCGTTTTAATTTGTGTGTTCATGTTTACTCAATCTACCTATTGTGGGCTCGTATATCTCTTATGTCCCTACTTTTGCATTCGCATCTCCTAGGATTATTTTTAGGTCATATCTCGAGATTCTTTCAAATATATTATCTAGTTCATCGTAGTAACTTTTTTTACCTTCTATATCCGTTTCTTCCATTGGGACGTGTATATTTATTAATGATATCTTTTGATATTTTCCTGTTAATCTAATCCAGCATAGTCTTTCAGAAACCGGTTTAAATTCAACTATGGCATGTTTAATTTTCTCACTTACTAGAAACCCAGTATCCAACCTTCTGTTATCTCCTCCACTGCTAAAAACTATGTAGTCGTCTATTTCAATAACTTCATTTCCTTTCTGTTTTGATTCTTGTGATTTTACGAGATCGTAGCCATATTTATTCATTTCTCCCGTTACTTGTTTCATTGCTCCCTCTTCAAATGTTCCCCTGACGTTCCATGTTCCTATCCTTAAATTCCCTTTTAGTTTATTCCCTGATTCTCCTTTATTTACTCTTTTATTTTCAATTTTATTTTCTTTCTCGTCATTATTTTCCATTGCTAGTGTCGTTCCCAAGTCATCCGGGATTCGTGACATACCTAGTTTTTTGACTTTTGTATTTCTAAAGCCTTTGCTTCCTTGTACCATTTCCACACTTTTTTATCTATTACTTCTTTTTGATGTCCCACTTTAATTTTCTTTCCTTTGTTCAATTCTTCTTTTGCAATTTTTCTTATCTCTCTCTGTATTTCTCTTTCCTCTTTATTCATATCGTTGTTAACAAATACTTTTTCCCTTGTGTTAATTCTGAGCGTGTATTTATTTTTCATGACCTTTAATTTATCATCCAATGTATTTAATTCTACTAAATAGGTTGTATCTTCCGAGTGTATGGTATCATTTATTTTTACCTCTACTCCCATTTTATCCTTAATAAAGTTGTTTTATAATATTCCTTTCCTCTACATCTAGGCGTAATCCTTGTATTACTATATTCTTCCTTCTTTTGTCATCTTCCAATTTTTCGATTTTTTCATTTGCTTTCTTCATTTATTTTTTGAGGTTATCTATTTCTTGCATCGCATTTCTGTTTATGTCATTTATATTTTTTAGTTCTTCTTTCTGTTCTATCTGTTGTTTTCGTAGTTTCTTAATATCCATTTGTTATAGCTCCATTCTATTCTTATTTTGATCTTCTTTAATGTCCTTTATATCTCTTGTGAGGTTTATCATCATTTCCATCATCATCTCCATTATGTCCTCATTTCTCTTTTCCTCTTTATTTGTTATTCTAAATGATTCATAGCTATCCATTGTATTTCTTTTCTCAGGTCCTCACGTTAAATGAGTAACTCGGGTCAACCCCTCGGAAGTAACTCAACTCTTGGAGTACCCTGTTATTGTCTTGTAATTGTGCTATTCATTGGCGGCTTGGCAACACCGTATATTCCCTTGTCAAAGTTTTAGTATCGTTATTACTTTCTGTTATCTGCTTATCAGCCAACCTCCAATGAAACCACTATTTTTTACCTCTGTTTTTTTGGTGTCCGGAGCTGTTTATTGCTTATATTTTCGCACTTGCGTTGCGTATTTTGTTTTTAATTGCCTTCTTACCGTTATTTGTATTTAGTTGTCACTACACGTCTCGAAATTTCGGGTTTGATGTAGGTATAAAATCAAACACGTCTTCATTCTTACAACACAACGTTGCCAAAACTAAAGAAGAACATATTTTAAAATTGTACGGGACATTAAACTGCTCTTTTAATGGAATTTTTATATATTAAAATAGAAATTCTCCTAACTTATTTACAAATCATGTTTTCGTCAATTTATCTAAACAACAAATTTTACTGCCCCTTATTTACATCTTAATTAGCAACCAAATGCTATATATCTATTATTCGCTATTCTATCACTGCATCTAATTTGTTTTATGACTGCAGATATGTGAACTGAAACTATTCTCACTAGAATTTACTGCATCGGAAACACCAATACCTTCGTTGGAATTTGATTTGCATAGCATATATACAGCATCCAGTAAATAGGTCTTGCATTTGATTAGAAAACGATCAATGGCGTACCTGATGAGAAACTCCAATTTTATGGAAAGTTAACTTTTAGAAATTTCGTATAGGTAATTCGTAATTATAGAGTGTTTCATTGGGAAAATTGATAATTAAATTGTGATTGAAGTTACTGGAGTAATTTCAAATAACCCATACTTGATGGGTCTTTGTAACCGATATACCGAGTCCTTCAAGTATTTCTTCATTTATTCATAACCAAAGGTCGGAGAAATGCACCAAAATATATTGAAAAATGCGCATTTTGATGCAATCAATTTGCGAAAAATATACAAAATACAGATTAAAATAACCAGATAAATCCAACTACGCAAAACATCTACTTGACACCAATCATTCATTGACACCTAACACAGAACTAGAAGTGCTGCATATTTGTGAAAAGAAACAAGAACTGGATTTCCTTGAAGAATTACAAATTAGATGACACTTAAGAAACCCACAATATCAAGTTGTCAATGAACAAATAATTCTATGCAGTTCTCCACGTTTAAAATGTCTTTTTAAGTGATAATCGTAAAGATCAGCAGATATAGTTTTCCTGGTTTTCTATATCATTGCACAGTTATACTGATCTTAATTGGGAAAAAGATATCCAGGAGAATTGAATTTTATGCTTTAAGTTAATGGGTGTGTTTTGACGTCTGTGCCTTTTAACAACAGTTTTTGTGCAGAATACTGTGAGTTAATTGAACAAATTTTGTACTGAAGGAATCAGCAAAAATCGATCTACAATGTGCTGATGAATGTTGGTTAAAAAACATTTAATAACGTAATTATTAAGCAGAATTGGAAAATATCAACACAAAGCTAATGTTTTGTGCTAATTAGCATTCATAAATGAAATAATCATTAAGTGGTTTTTTGAAAACCTGCTTGCTTGCTCTTAATAGTTCAGGAATTGTATACTACTTTTTGGAAATAAAAGATGAAGTGTACTATTTGTCGAAAACCCCCTCATAGGGAAAAAGAAGTTTCCCCATGTGACTGCTGTAAAGAAAAATATTACCAAGACTGCACCAACATTACCTCAACTGAATTAAGAGTTATCCAATTAAAAAATAACAGAATTTTAAAATTTATTTGCAAAACTTGTAATGAAAAATCTAGTAATCACAGCTTTTCTAACCTTGAATCAATAGTGAATAATCTTTATGTTGAAATAAAAATCTGAAAAGTACTGTCGAATCTCAAAATTCTGCTATGAAACAACAACAAGAAAAATTTCAGGAATTTGTAGAGGAAATAAGATCACAGGAAGTTTTAACAGAAAACCTATGTATGCTGATAAGCTTAAGGAAGATAAAACGGAAGTATTGGTAATTAAACCAAAAGAAAAACAAGACAGTAAAAAAACAAAAAGTGATATTAAGCAAAATAATAATCCAAAAAGTTTGGCAGTAGGAGTTGGAAATGTCGAAGAAGGAAAAGAAGGCGTGGTCATTATCAACTGTGACAATAGACATTCAAAAGAAAAAATTAAAAAAACAGTAGAAAACGAACTCGGAAACCAATATAGTGTTACAGAAGGTAGACATAAAAATCCTTAGATTATGATAAGAGGAGTTGAAGAAGAATTTATATTAGAGCATGAAGAAATGGTAATACGAACTATTAGAGATCAAAATGGAATTGGCACAAATGACAATAGCATACTAAAAATACATTCAAGATATAACCAAAAAGGGAAACAGAACAAGGGAAATATTATTCTGGAAACTGACGTTACTTTACGAAACAAGTTATGTCAAGATGGAAAGGTAAACATTGGTTGGCGAAGATGTATGGTAAGCGAATTTTTTTCAATAGTAAGATGCTATAAATGCGCAAGATATGGACATATAGCGGCAAAATGTGAAAATCAAGTTACTTGTTGCAACTGTAGTAATAATCATAAGACAGCAGAGTGTAATTCAGATAGTATTAAGTGTATTAATTGTTTTGAAACTAATATAAAACTGAAAAAAACTTCAAATACTAACCATAAAG
Source organism: Galeruca laticollis (assembly GCA_963921935.1). Lineage (NCBI taxonomy): Eukaryota > Metazoa > Arthropoda > Insecta > Coleoptera > Chrysomelidae > Galeruca > Galeruca laticollis. The sequence continues at coordinate 146,284,134 of OY998181.1, forward strand.
GAACAAATTCAGAATGTCCTTGTTATAAAAGAATTATTGATATTGAGTCTAAAAAGACAAAAAGTACCTAGCAATTACAGCTGGCTGATAAAGTGGAGCCTAATAATAATGAATCAATCAAGTTGTATCATCATAATAAAAGTAAGACTATTTGGAATATCATACATAAAGAAAAGGGAATAAAAAAATCAAAAGCTGAAGAATTTAATAGCATTAAAATAAATAATAACGTGATCAGTTCTCCATCTGAGGCTTCTGCTGCCTTTAATGACTTTTTTGTAACAGCGGCAAGTAATCTTATAGGCACAACAACAATAAATGTAAATCTTAATCACATGTGTAATATTCAATCTTCTATATACATAACAGAGGTAAATGAGGCAGAAATCTTGGAAATGATCGTATAAGTAACAAGATGATTGAAAGAATGGCCCCCTTTATATTAAAACCTTTAACATACATTATAAAATCATCTTTGTGAGTAGTATCTTTCCATCGAGGTTGAAAACAGCGGTTGTTAAACCATTGTTTAAAAAGGGCAATTCATTATTACTAAAGAACTATAGACCCATTAGTTTATTATCCAGTTTCTCAAAGGTTTTTGAAATTGCGATGTGTAGACGATTAATATCCTTCTGAAATTCTAACGACACCATTGCACCAAATCAACATGGATATCAAAAAGGTAAATCTACTACAACAGCTGCGTTCGACTTTTTGAGAGAGATTCTTGAGGCTCTGGACAATGGAGATATCGCTCTTGGAGTATTTCTAGATTTATCAAGGGCCTTCGACTGTGTTCATCATACGACTCTACTCAATAAAATGGAAAAACTGGGGATCCAGGGATTAGCTTATAACTGGTTTAAGTCATATCTAAGTGAACGGTCCCAAGAAGTATGCAATACACTGAATTCTGTTGAGTATATCTCGGACTCTAAACCAATTGTTCCTCGGGGCAGTGTACTTGGTCCAATTCTGTTCCTATTGTTCATAAATGATCTTTCATCATATCTAAGTGATCACTCAGTCGTTATAACAAATGATGCAGATGATACAAAAGTGTTAGTTACAGAAAATAATTTTGATGCTTTAGAACAGAAGGCTAGGTCGTCAATTTCAAAAGTTTCTAAATGGTTTCACAATAACTCCTTAATCATGAACAATAATAAAACACAGTGTATATTGTTTACACATAATCGTAACGAAACCACATATCCAAAAGAAATAGGAATTGATAATAATTTCATCGAATTAGACATCAAAATTAAATTTCTGGGTATTACTATTGATAAACATGTGAACTTGATGGATCATGTGCAGGTACTCTGCACTAAACTTAGCCAAAATTGTTATTCATTGAAAGAGTTAAAAAAGGTAGTCAATCAACATACATTAGTAACAGTAACTTCTATTCACATTTATAATATGGGATTGTGTTTTGGGGTGGTACACACGGTCAAAGTGTTTTTATAATACAAAAGAGGGCGGTGAGAATTCTGGCTGGTTTGAAAATCCGTGACAGTTGCAGAGGTCTTTTTAGAGCTCTTAATTTACTTACTGGACCTGCCTTATATGTATATGAATGCCTGTGTTATGTACGTAGAAATCGTGATTTTGTAATTAATCATAGTTACGACACCAGACAAGTACACTTGTTTCGTTATCCTGTACATAGAACAAGTTTACTAGAAAAGGGCTGTTTTTACAAATGTTTATACTTTTTTAATTTGCTTCCGGGGAAGATCCGAGATATTACGTCAATTGACCACTTCAAAAACACCATAAAAAGGTCTTTAATAGCTGCAGAGCCTTATGATATAAATGATATCAACAAAACTATTTTTCTTTTTTGACTCTTAAAAATTCTTAATATTTTATTACTCATAGCTGTACTTACATGAAGCGTATCTCTATAATAATATTTTTTTACTGTAATGTTTATTACTTAGTGTTTGTTTTTTCTATGTGTATTTTTATATATATTATTTTATATTCTTATATGTGACTGTATTTTCACAAGCAACGTGTTGGCGTGTTAACATGTACTATACAATGTAAATTGTTACTGGTACGCAATAAATATCTATCTATCCATCTAATGTAACATATCTCTATATTAATAGTATTTTTACTGTAATGTTTATTACTTAATGTTTTTTAATGTGTATTTTTATATATATTATTTTATATTCTTATATGTGACTGTATTTTCACAAGCAACGTGTTGACATGTACTATACAATGTAAATTGTTATTGGTACGCCATAAATATCTATCTATCTATTTGTGATAAGAAACAAAAACTGGATTTCCTTGAAGAATTACAAATTAGATGACACTTAAGAAACCCACAATATTAAGTTGTCAATGAACAAATAAATCTATGCAGTTCTCCACGTTTAAAATGTCTTCTTAAGTGATAATCGTAAAGATCAGCAGATATAGTTTTCCTAATTTTCTATACCATTACACAGTTATACTGATCTTAATTGGGAAAAAGATATCCAGGATATCTCCATATGGCTAATAATATCTAAGCTTCAATATTTGTAATATTATATCTTCTTAAATTGAATAGATGAGGCTTTTACTTGCTGAAGATCCATACTGAACGATGAAATAAAACAATACAATTTGTTTAAATCTTCATTTATTTGAACTAATGTTCAATTTAAACTTGTTGACGCGTTTCACTAACACAGTAGTTTTGTCAAAACGAATGAAGGTATTATGTAAAAATGTCTTAATATATACAGTGCATAAATACAGAATTCTATTTACTAACGTTAACAAGGGTATTGAAAGAAATTACCTGGCAATTCATTCACTACAAACATTCCTAAGCTATCTTCTAGGTAAAAAGGTTTAATAAAGGAGACTGATTGATATCTATTTCGTCGTTAAGAAAATTGCCTGAATATTTATTTTTGTTAATCTCGAGGGCCTCTAATAAATTTAAACTAAAGGATTCACCGACTACATGGAGAATTTCAAAATTTGGGTCGAAAATGTGTTGGTTTTCTAATAAATGATTTGAATAGTTAGAATCTAATTTTTTGTTGTCATAGCTACGTTTGTTTTCCGAAATTCTAGTTTAAAAATTTCTAAAAGTCCTACCGATATAAATTTTATCGCAGTTGTCATTACCACTTTTTATTTCATAAACTCCTGATTTCTTTAATTTTGAAGATTTAGATTTATTATTTTTAATGAATTTGGATAAATTATAATGCGTTTTAAAGGAAATATTCATGTCTAAAGTTTCTAAAAATGGTTTAATTTTTAAGGATGGTGCTTCAAAGTATGTGTTCACACTTCACGATTTACGTGTTTTCGTTTTAAATTTCGCGGCGATTGAACGCCAATGAAATACAAGCAGTTCTCTAGCCTTCTTCAAGGAAAAGGTATAGAGCGCATGTTGCTCTGATAATATACCTAGATCGTGCCACGTGGATGTAACAACAACCGAAGTGAATAGGTAAGTTTAAATTTTGGAGAAAAGGCAGTACGAGATTGGAAGCAGAATGTAATCAAGGTAAGAGTTCTTGCTTGTTTCGTGAATGGTCCTTCATAATAAATAATAATTACTATTTTATATCAACATTTTGCGTGTCGTGTTTGTGAACATTTTTGGCCCTTCTGAGTCGAATTTTAAGATCAATCCGTGGATATTTACACTCAGAAAAATCGTGTTTCGTGTAGGTTTGCTGTAAAATCTCGTATTTGCTTGTTTATTATTGTTTTTTTTTTAGATAAAAAAATGGAAACTGAAGAAGTAAAAAAATTAATTAACCAAAGGAGAACCGTGATAAATCGTGTTAAAGCTATATCCGAATGTGGATTAACAGCCCAAGATGGGAATGAAGTATTAGTTAAATAGTTTAGAGCGCATTTTGAGAGCTTAGCTCATTTAGTGAATAATTTTGATTCTTTACATATGGAAATTGTGGGATTAATGCAAAGTGAAAATGAATTAACGGCACAGGACCGTATTCAGGGTGATTTTGATGATATGCATTATTCAATTCAAGTTTTATATCAGGATTTAGTAAAAAAGGAAATTAGCTTAGAGCCTGAAAAAGGGAAACAAAAAAGTGTCAAAGGTTTTGCGTGTTCAAGCCATTCAGTGAGGCAGAGCGAGCATAATTCGAGTCGTGAAGAGAATAAAATATCAACAAAAAGAAATATAAAATTAAGTAGAATAGAAATTCCGAAATTTAGTGGTAATATAAGTGATTGGCCAAACTTTTATGATTTGTTTGAGTCTTTAGCACAGTCAAATAGTGATTTTTCAGAAATAGAGAAATTTCAATTTTTAATATCGTCATTAACGGGTGAAGCTAAAAGCGTTGTGAAAAATTTACCTCTGACAAGGAAAAATTATGTAGTAGCTTATGATAAATTAGTGAAAAAATACCAAAATGATAGGGTTTTAATGACATATTATTGGCAAAACATAGCACATGCTCCGAGGTATGAGAGTGGTGAATTTAATCTGTCTAAAGTGTTGGACATCTTTTCTGAAAATCTAGCAGCTCTTGATCAATATAATAGTGATCTATGGGATTTCACAAAGTTTAATTTGTTATTGGAAAAGCTTGACAGTGAAACTAAACATCTATTTGAAAGATCATGTGGATACAGTGGCGTACCTCCTTACGAGCAGTTGTTTTCATTTTTGGAGAAACAAAGTCGTGCAGATAAGTTAGCTTCTTTAACTACAAAAAATAAATTGAGCGTCAAAAGACAATATGGACAAAATCGTGATAAAGAGAGCAAGCTTACTAAACGTATTAATTCCTTTGTTTCAAGAGGTCCAAATCAAACAAATGGGTTGCATTGTGTCGTGTGTGATGGCCAACATTCTCTTGTAAAATGTGACAAATTTTTGAGTTTAAATCCTAAGGAAAGAAACGAATGTGTAAAAAATAATCAATTATGTTTTCGATGTTTGTCTTCATCTCATTTTTCCCATAAATGTGACTCTCGTGTTGTGTGTGAAATATGTAAAAGAAATCATCATCTTCTGCTTCATTATAAGAGAGAATTTGAGAATTCAGGTTCGAATGAGATCAGTGGCGGTTCCACGCAAAATGAATTGGGGGTTCATAATACAATAGTTTCTGAAAACAAAACCGTCTTACTTTCTACAGCCCTTGTGTGTGTAAAAGGCGTTGACGGAAAATTGTATAAGTGTAGAGCATTGATTGACAGTGCTAGTGAAGCAAGTTTCGTAACAGATTCCTTTGCAAAAGTTTTAGGTTATAAAAGATCTAATAAACAAAATTCTATTCGTGGAGTGAATCAAATGAATACCTCCAACATGGGTACAGTGGTATCTGAGGTGTATGCGTGTAATCAAAATGAACCTTCCTTTGAAATTGAGTTTATTGTGGTGAAATCGATCTGTGGCCGTACTCCGTCGGTAAGTATGCAAGAAAGGGGATGGAATCATATCAAAGATCTTCAGTTGGCAGATCCAATGTGTGGATCGTCCAGGGAAGTCAAAGTGTTGTTAGGTGCAGATGTGTTTGGTCAGATACTACGCGACGGTCTCAAGGTAGGGGACTCGGGGTCTCCTAGTGCGATTAATACTGTTTTTGGCTGGGTGTTGATTAGCAACGTTTGGAAAAAATTGTGACCTGGTCATTGATAGTTTTTGTTCATTGGTGGAATATTCTCTTGACAGTGTAGTCAAAAGATTTTGGGAACTAGAGGAAATTCCTAGAAGTGCAAATTTGTCTCATGAAGATCAAGCGTGTGAAGACAATTTTGTAAAGAATTGTCGGAGGGAAAATGATGGCAGGTATGTAGTGAGTTTACCGTTCAAAGAGTCGAGTGAGGAGCTCGGTGAGTCGAGAAACCAGGCATTACGCAGGTTTCATAATCTGGAAGCCAAGTTGTGTAGGTCTCCAGAGTTGTATGAACAATATTCAGAGTTTATGAGGGATTATTTAGATCAACGACATATGTCGTTAGTAGGCTTAGATGAGAGTCAGAGGGTGTCTGAGACCTACTTTATCCCACACCATGGTGTTTTGCGACCAGAAAGCTCTTCCACGAGGTTACGTGTGGTGTTTGATGCTAGTGCTAAGTCGTCAACAGGTGTTTCTTTGAATGACAAACTACTAACCGGGCCCATTCTTCAAAAAGATATTGTGTCAATTCTGTTGGCGTTTCGAGTTCACATTTGTGGCAAACCGTGTCAGTGAGATTCAAGCTAAGGTTGAACCAAAAAATTGATTTCATGTCTCCGGGTCAGATAATCCGGCAGATTGTGTGTCACGAGGTCTATTCCCTAAGGAGTTACTTAATCATGTATTATGGTGGTCAGGACCTGAATGGTTGAAAGACACTGTACCAAACTTCTGTGAGAAAGTTATAAAGATGCCGAGTCATGTCGAAACTGTACTTTCTGAGGAACGAAAGACTGTATGCGTAATTGAAAGGAATGTGGACGTTGTAAATGGATTGTTGAACAGGTTTTCATCTTTAAAGAAAATTTTGGGTATCCTTGTGTATGTGAAAAGATTTTTAGATGTGAAAGTTCGAAAAGCAACGTGTGCTAAGGTGCTCCCAGTGAATCAGAATTTTATGAATCTATGATACTTATAGTGAAATGCGTACAACAAGTGGAGTTTAAGGAAGAAATTCGTAATTTGGAAAATGGATTTTTGTGTTCCAAATCTATAAGGAAATTGTCACCATTTATTGATTGACAGGGCGTCCTCAGGGTGGGCGGTAGGCTCCGCAATTCGGAATTGTCTTATGATGCTAAACATCCTATGCTTGTACCTCGTAATCATCGAATTACTGAACTCGTCATTAGAGATTATCATCTACGTCATGGTCATCCTAGTTTGAGATCATTACATTATCTTATTGTACAAATATTCTGGATTCTATCTGCCAAGCGCGCCATAAACAATGTTTTATCCAAGTGCAATTCGTGTTTTCGTGTCAAACCTTCTTCAAACCCTCCTTTGATGGGAAATCTTCCGAAATTCCGTGTGTCCCAATTAATACCTTTTGTGCATAGTGGTGTGGATTTTGCTGGTCCATTCAAAATCTTTTTATCGAGACATCGTGGAGCTCGTTCAGTCAAGATGTATGTGTGTCTTTTTGTGTGCTGTGCAACCAAAGCGTTGCATTTAGAAGTCGTGTCCAATCTTACTTCTGAGGCATTTCTGGGTGCGTTCAGACGATTTGTGCCAAGACGAGGAAGATGCAGTGATGTGTACAGTGATAATGGGACAAATATGGTGGGAGCATATAGATTATTAATAACGTATGCTGCTCAATGTGGACAGGAATTGTCAATAAAATGGCATTTCAACCCCCCTGCGAGCCCTCATTTCGGTGGACTTTGGGAAGCAGGAGTGAAATCGGTGAAGGGTCATTTGTATAGGGTCGTAGGTAGTCAAATTCTAACTTTGGAAGAATTCCAGACTTTATTGGCTCAGATTGAAGCGATTCTGAATTCAAGGCCGTTGTGTAGTGTTAGCCCTGATCCTAACGATTTAAATGTGCTGTGTCCAAGCAACTTCTTGACGCTTGAACCTATGTGTGCTCCTCCTGATCCTGATGTGACTTCTTTATCCCTTAATAGGTTAACTCGATGGCAGTTAGTGCAAAGATGTGTGCAGGATTTTTGGAAAAGATGGTCGAACGAGTATTTACACACTCTACAGCAAAGGGGCAAGTGGTGTGTGGAAAATGTGAATTTAGCTATAGGAGCCTTAGTTCTTGTGAAAGAGGAGAATGTTGAGCCATTGAATTGGAAATTGGCTCGAATTGTGCAAATGCACCCTGGCAAAGATGGTGTTTGCAGAGTGGCACAAATCCAGACACCCACAGGTTCTTTGACGAGGCCGGTAACCAAGCTATGTCCGTTGCCCTCGCAGTAAGTTTAACAAATTTCACAGTATTTTTATTATTATTATTTTTTTTTTGTAAAATTGTAGGTTTAGTTTAACTCGTGTACATTTCGTGTAGAGTAAAAGGTTGGGTTAAAACGTGAAATAATGAACTGGGTCATTATTGGTGGGCGGAATGTTCACACTTCACGATTTACGTGTTTTCGTTTTAAATTTCGCGGCGATTGAACGCCAATGAAATACAAGCAGTTCTCTAGCCTTCTTCAAGGAAAAGGTATAGAGCGCATGTTGCTCTGATAATATACCTAGATCGTGCCACGTGGAAGTAACAACAACCGAAGTGAATAAGTTTAAATTTTGGAGAAAAGGCAGTACGAGATTGGAAGCAGAAAGTAATCAAGGTAAGAGTTCTTGCTTGTTTCGTGAATGGTCCTTCATAATAAATAATAATTACTATTATATATCAACATTTTGCGTGTCGTGTTTGTGAACAGTATGTTAAGCTTTTAAATTGTTTATTGTTATTTTTATCTGAAGGGAATACTTGTTCTAAACTCTGTTTTTTTATCTTTCTATTTATGGTATTGTCAATTAAATTTGGATCATAATTATTATTAACTGCTATTTGTTTTTTGACATTTAATTCTTTGTTATAATTATTAATATTTAATGGGACTGTTAAGAGTATGTGTATCATACTAGTGAAAGCTGCTAGTTTATGACTGAATGGGTGGACCAAACTATTATGAATTGTAATATCTGTATGTGATGGTTTATGAAATATAGAAAAATCATGTTTATTATTTATATTTGAAATTGTAAGGTCTAGAAAGGATATAGACTTATTTTGTTCAAGCTCTACGGTAAATTTGATGTTATTGTGAATCGAGTTTATGTAAGTAATGAAGCTCTCTAGTTGTCTATTTGTACAGATGAAGCTAGCTAAAATGTCGTCCATATATCGGTGCCAGTACATAATTTTTTTACTAGGGTGGTGTTCATAAATTATTTTTTCTATATTATCCATGAAAATTTCTGCTAGTAGAGGGCTGAGGGGGTTGCCCATAATCAAACCGTCTTTTAATGGAGAGGTTAATAGCAGTAAAAACTTTTCCAGGGGATCGGCCGGTTTGTTGCTGGAGGGATGTAATACAATGCCTGTCGGAGTAAATAGCTCGAGGAGTAGTTGTTTATCCTTTGGAGACTTTCGGGTCACTTCCCTGATTGGGATTCCGGGGTTGGGTGGTGTGCAGACGGGATTATTCTTGTCTGATTGTGAGTCACTTTTTCAATAAAGTTGTTTTTCATTTTTCCTTTCTTACGTGGCTCTTATTTTACTTTAAAACCTGAACTATTTTCAGTTATTCTCACCATCACACATTTGTTTCTCTGAGGAGGTCATGAGAACGTAATTGTTAAAGAAATTTACTAATCTCTCAAGTTTTTGTCAACTTTTGCTTCTATGATTCTCATGACGTCATCAGAGCACCGGTTGTTGTTAGCCTACCTTACTAATTAACACCTTCAAAAATTGTTCATTTTCAACTTATCCTCTACAGTTGTTGTCAAATGTCTAACAGCTGACACACAAATGTTGTGTTGAGTTAAATTTTATCCCCTATTTTAGGGATTCATCCATTGTACAATGGGTTGTGTGTGCTTTTTATTTTTATTTTAATTAAATAGTGACTGTGTTTCAAGGACTATATTCTAATTCATTTTATGTATCTTCTAATTTGTGAGGATTTGGAGTACACCCTGACCATGTGAGTCAATTGTATCTATTTGGCTTTAGGCCCTTCTAAACCTTTTATTTTATTTCGAGAATGTAAGATCAATTTTCTTACTTTTACAGGGGGCACTGATGATGGTTTATCGTTGAACTGAAAGTGCTCTGCTAATAATAAATTCTTGTACCAAAATACAAAATTTGGTTTCTTTTCGATAATTGTTTTTCTCTGGTACACTCAGCTGACGTCACTCATTAATAAAACGTTTTATTTGGTGATAACCAAGTCTCATTTAGAGCAATTAGTTCGAATCTAGTAGTTGAACCAGCTAAATAGTTTAAAAAGCTAGATTTATTTTTTATTATTGAATTACAATTCCATTGAATTTTATTTAAGGTTCTAATAGAATTCATCATCATTAGAATCAGGTAGAGAATTTATAATTGTCTTAATTTCGTTTTGTGTTTCTTGAAAAATATACCAGTCTGGCACAACTAAATTAAATTTTCTAAGTAAGGAATTTTATGTAAAATTTCGATTTCTAGCTTTTCTCTGTATGACTGGAAATAATCCTTATGGGGATTATGCAGAACATAATTACTAGTTGTGGCCTGAGATTTGAAGGTAGGGATTTTTTTAACTATAAGAGGAGAAATGGCCTTGCGTTTTTTAGGAGGTTGGGACTGTGGACGTGGTACCCAGTTTTTACCACCTGAAGTATTCTCACTATCTTTGTCGTCATTCAATTTGGGAAATTGGTGAGGTTGATTAATAAATTGTACCTATTGTTTGAGGTAGCTTTGGAGTATCTTGGATTATTAACCATTGTTTCCGCTTCTTTAAATGATATATTTTGTTCAGACATGGTTTCTTCAACCTTTAATTGATGCTGGTAATTGGGACATTCTTTTGAGACAGACTTATGACCGTTTTGTTCGCAATATATACAAAATTCCTCACTTTTACATTCTACGCCGTCTTCGACATCATGAATTTGTCCACATTTTATACATTTGTCAGTGGTACTGTTGCAATATTTTTTAGTATGTCCATATCGAAGACATTTGTAGCACTGCACTACTGGATAAACATAAGGCTCTACTACGAACCGAACTAAATCAATTTTAACTGAACTAGGTGAAGAATTTCCTAAAAATGTAACAATTAACATTTGTCTAGGTACGTACTGTATCTCTTTATCGGAATCAATAATTTTGCGCTTCATTCTTTTAACGTCTACGACTTTATTATCGCTTTCAATATTTTCCAATATATATTTTTCATTTAAAAAGGTATCAACTTCCCTAATTACGCCTTTTTTATGATTGAAAAAGGTCGGAATATACGCTATCAATTTGTTATCTTTCATTATTTCATGTCCTATAATTGAATTTGCAGTATGATAGTTCTTAAAAATAATTTTCACTTTATTTCTACCGACTAACTTAATATCCACAATATCATTTTTTAAATTCCTTTCATTAAAAAGATAATGACCTACCTTAACTGCCGAAATACGAATACTTGTTTCTGAGGGTTCAACGATAACATAGAACGGTCCGATATCAGTTGAAGTATATTTATTATTAAAATTGTACTTTTTACTTATTTCAATGTCCATTTTATCAGGAGGGTCGTGTTGAGATGGGGGCCCTCCCCCATCTGAATCTTCAGTCATAATAATATAATGGAATTAACTTACCCAATGCCAAATATTTTATTATTTATACTAATAAATTGACAACTAGTCAAAGATAATTTACTGTACTATTTAAATATAACACACACCACACAAACCAACTATTCTATTCGAAGGTTCGAGCGGTACTGATAAGTATACTTAATTTTATAGTACTTGCCTCGTCTTCTTCCTCAGGGAATCCTTCTGTCAAAGTGACAGCAGATGCTAAAAATTTTTGAAACGTATGGATCCAATGTTTCCATTCTTTGGAAGGTCTGGAAGAGTAAGGATTAGTGTTAAATTTCTCAGGACGAAGCAAACGATCCATCTTCACTCTGTGATCCATCTTCACTCTCCAAAGAAATATTGTTTATTAAATTGTAATAAAAATTAGGAGACCTTAAGGTAGGTTTTAATAAACAAATTTGAACACGACGACTAAACTAAGCATTAAATAAAATATCCAAGGTAACAATTTAAGACTAAGTAACTATTATACCACAGTTACAATATATTTTTACATGGTCAACCTTGGCCTCCACTACACTACACATCAAATTCAATCCTTCCACCGGTTGTATTGTTCGCGCTCAAATCTTTCATTGACTATATGATTCATATGGTTTGCTCACCGTGTTTTGAGTTTTCTTTCAGTAATCCTCAGAATAAAACTAGAGATATAATATTTTTTTGTTTCGGATGATCCTCTTTGCGTAAATCCAACTGTGGATTTTGCATTTCCATTTATATTTGAATTTCTCAGAAAATATCTGCAAGAGTAATCGAAGCGGAAAAATTGAGTTTCGTAAAGGGTCTAATTTGAAATTGTGACGTAAAGAAAGATTTTTATCTAAATCGAATTTAACAAAAAAACTACAAACATGTTTGTATTTTTTACAGCTCCATCTCTAAAGATATTTATTGTACTGTGCAGTGTGATAGGATGATATTTGAATGTGAATTATTCGCTACACTTTGTTTCTTAATGTAAGGGAGTCAAGAAATGGTAATTTGAAATAACAAGACCCATAAAACAGAGTGGACAACTTTCAGCAGTTTTCAAAATTTCCGGATTTCAGTCAATTAATGATTTGTATGTATCAAAAAGACGAGTTTGCTGAATTTTCAGAATCTAACTGCAGTGTTACTGGGGGTAATTTATTAACATAATGATAATTATACATTAGAGGAAATAAGAATAACGAGAAAATAGATGCATGCTTATCAATATTTACAAAAAAATTAGTACTTTCGGAATCACAATTTAATTGTTGAATGTGTTAGTTGGTTGGGAGATTGGTGCAATGTTATCCGAAGGATCCAGTGTAGATGGAATGTGAATGGGCGATGATCGTGGTGGTAGATTGTATGGAGAATTTTGCCTTTGTGAAGACTTGTATATAGAATTTGGCGACGGTCTATTTACAGTACATATCTAGAGGTCTCGTGACTCATTTGCTGCAGACGTAATTTACATAGTGTAACAATTTTTTTTATATATTTTTATAGATATTATGTAGCAACTCCAATGTTTGTTACATAAGTACGAACGGCAGCTTTTGGTTGGCGAGCATAAGCCATGGGAACTGTTGCTTACTCTGGAATGTTGGTACTTGAAAATATGTTGAATGGAAAATAGTCTACCAGAGAGCGCCACTTTATTTTTACCAGTAGTTATAAACCTCATGAAAATAAAGAAACATGAAGATAAGGTAACTTAGAAATTTACTAAAAAGATTATGAAAATATTAAAAGTGTGGACCATAAAAATAAACACAGATTAGTTGTTGCTACTACATTTATTTGAACAATAAAAAAATATGTACTAGTGGATAACGCACCCAACAAGCAGTATGTAAATGATAAGCAACTTTAACAAAAATATTATACTATTGACAACCCCACTCAACATGTAATATGTTGATAATATGAAAATTTAACAAAAATAGGGTATGTTTCCAAATTATTAAATTATATTTTATATACTTATACATTTATGCATCGATTTGCAATAGCGCAAGAAAATACATTTAAATCTAAATTGAAAATAACTGAAATGTCGTATATATAGAAATATTACACAAAAAAACTAAAATCTGTATCCTAGTGGTTGAAAGTTATCTTTCAAACCTGTCTATGCATCGATTTGCAATAGTACAAGAAAATACATTTTAATGTAAGTTGAAAAAAACTGAAATGTTACACAAAAAAACTGAAACCTGTATCCTACGAGCATCTGGCAGTGGTGTGTGTTAGTAAAACGGACACACGTGGTCCTGTCTAACAACTTTGTGGGACTTGCCTAACAGTTTTGTGGGGGTTATTCCTGCATAACTACACCTGGAGGGTTATTGTCCTGGTGGAAGGGATTCTCTTTCGTATCCTCCCGTCCACGATTTGGATCCATGAACCTCACTATCAAAAGTTGTACAGCCGCAATGGCGTTTGTCCAAAATGACCTCTCCTCAAACAAGGCTGGCCGCGTCAGCGGGCCAATATTCGCCGTGGAGGTGATCCCTATTAAAAAGTTCTCTTGTTATACCGAAACAAATTATTCTTAGGCTAACTTACCCTGTCGAAACGAAGGGGACACTAAAAAAATCAAGGCAACTGAGCCTAACAAGGAAATCCAACAAATCCTTCCTTTCTCCATCGTCGGATTTTGGAATAAATGCAGTTTACGGGCATTTGCCTTTTTTCGATTTTTTTTGTTTTTTGTAACTAAATAAGCCTCCTGAACATAGAGATGGAAAAAAACTTGGCGGTCTCATCAAAATTTCCGCCCCCCAATAATTTTTTTTCCTGAAAATCGGCTTTTTTATATTTTTTTCATATCGTAATTAAGTATCCTGTATAAACATAAAAAAACAACACCCTTCCCCAAATAAAAAATAATTTTACGACTAATCGGCGTTTTTTCTTATTTTTTAAGTGAATAGTCGTCAATCTCCACACTAAAGATATAATAAAACAATAAGCATGAGAAAAATAAGGAGTATGCAGCTCTTTCACATTTAACCAGGTCCTCCAATTTCCGTTGCCTTGGTTATAAATACATCATAGACTACTTCTCTGCAAAAATTGGCCCAATCCACTAACGTACGTTGCGCGAGTCTTAGCTGTTTTGCAATCGCAATAGCTGGTCTTTATTGACCCATAGATGAATGAATCCCAAAATTTTCCAAATGGGCAAGTGGGATTCATAAAAAACTCCTGTAACGTAAAGATGTCCTAAAAAATTTAAGGGGGTAGCTTATTTCTAAATAATGTATATTTTGGTAGCTAATTTGCGTTACAAACTATTGGATATTAAGTAATTCAAGAAGGGTAAGGGAATATAATTATTGGATTCACCTTTTCCCTTCTTGAATAACCTGATGTGCGTTACAAAGAATTGGATATCATGTTATTCAAGAAGAGTAAGGGAATATAATCATTGGATTCACGATTTCCCTTCTTCAATAACTTGATGTGCGTTACAAACTATTGCGCACATCAGGTTATTCAAGAAGGGAAAGGATGAATCCAATGATTAAATGTCCTTCCCCTTGTTGAATAACTTAATGTGCGTTACAAAGTATTGGATATTAAGTTATTTAAGAAGGGGAAGGGAATATAATCATTGGATTCACTCTTTTCCGTCTTGAAGAATCTGATATGCGCGTTACACAGTATAGGATATTTTTCAAGGGGACGGATGAATGCATATTACTTTCACTAAGAGAAAAACTATGTGCGAAATCTATATATATTCAAAACTGAAGTTTATATATATATATATATATATATATATATATATATATATATATATATATATATTGAACTTATCGTAGTAAATATTAAAGAGAATGAGACACAAATATATGAAATTTGAACTTTGTCAGATGGTGAATAGAGATTACTTTCTTCAGACAGATAGAATTATCATTTATACGTATAATTATAAGTAAGAGATATATCTCATACCAAATCAAACACCTATGATATCAATTATCCTTTATAACTATATAAATACATCAATAATATTGAAAATCGTTACCTTAGATTTCAGTTGTAAACAATGAGTCATAAATTTTAATCCATCCTTGGTAAATTATAAATTCATATTGTTTTTATTAGCAGCACAGTTGATCACATGTATATTTTATCTAGAATATCAAAATGAATCTGAAAAGAACATGAAATTATTATTATAACAGGATATTTGATACTCATATACAGATAAGTTATCACATTTGTTGAAATGAAATAATTGAACTGTCACTACATACAACGTCACGTCATGTAGCATAGAACTAAAACATAGAAATATATTCAACCACAGAAGTAAGTTAGAATATTGAAATATTGAATATTTGCAAAGCGGATGGAATGTTTAAAAATATGTAATTGTATTAAATGATAGGACAAGTTCATAGGAGATAATTGGTAGATTATATATAAGAAATGAATTGAAAGGCATTATGAAAGATTTTAAGGACGTAATGATTATAAATTCATTGATATTTGAAATTTAAAGTGGGATAGATACTATCATTGTAAATAAATATAAGATATATTTTGGAAATTGTTCACATGCAAATAGGTATAATGAATTATATTGAAATTTTACACAAATAATTAATAACAATAGGAATAAGAAGAAGACAATTAAATTAACTATTAAACATTCAATAAAAAGACTATGAAATATCTAGCAACTCAGTAGTGTTTTGTTTCAAATAACAAGACTAGCAACAAAAGTTTGTTGATTTGAAAAACAAAAGAGTGTGTGGTGTGATGCTTAGGAAAATGGACATGTAAGAAAATCTTTCTAAAAATTTAACTAAAATAAGTGAAAATTGTTTGAAATTTAAGTAAAAACTGAATATAAATGATAAAGTATAACCTAAGAAACATTTAGAGCAGAAAATATTTCTAAATAACAATTATTTGTGGAAATTATCAACTATTGAATTTGAGAAGGGACTCTATGCGTAAATTTTAAGTAAATTCCTACATGATAGTCTCATGTATTTGATTAAAAGCATTTAGGATCATAAAAAAAACCATTTTAAGTCAAGTGAGAAGAACAATTTAATAAATAATATTGACTTACCTGCGATACAAACTAGCGAATTTATTTCCATGATTTGAAGAGAGTCCAGCTTCATTCCAGGAGGGGAGAACAGGAATAGAGTGCACATAAAGAGACTTCCAAGTGTTATGAACAGGTCAGTGTATATATAATTTATATGGTACCATTTAAAACAATTCAGACATATATATATATATATATATATATAACTAATTTGGCCAAATTTCACGTATAACTATTTTCTAAGTCTAAGAATATTCAATTTGTATAGTAGTTTGTAATAATAATTTGTTTAACTGAAGTTTTTCCTTAATAGTGATAATGTTTTTCAATTCGATGAATCATAATTATATATACTAAATTTTGACTCTTCTGCATTTTATTTATGTAATATATTGATGATAGACAAAGGTATGATATCATAGAGGTTGAATGGGTATGTTCCGCGCTAACACTCACACTATTTTTGTAGGAAACAATGGTAAGGTAATATTTGGTAAATACAAATTACATATATTTTAATTATCTTGAACCCAACGAGAGTAAGTTTCTCATGCTCTCCATTAAAACCGTTAAATTAATAAATAAATAAAACAAATCATATTTAACCTGAGCTAGTCAATTTAACAATTCATAAACCATTAAAACCATAGACAAATAATAAATAAAAATAACTAAAATAAGTTAAAATATATTATAATATATATATATATCCAACTTGAGAGATAGGATAGTTTAAATCTCAAATTATAGTCGCAATTTTAATTTATTGCTAATTATTTGTCTGTTATTAGTCACTATTCACAATTATCTGTTAAGGCCAAATGATTCTAACAGATGTCGATACCTTGCGACTGGGTTGAGTAAGTAATCAATAGATGGCGCTGCTATGGTAAATCTACGAACGTGTCATATAAGCTACATTTTAACAGCATAATTACTACGTGTTGTTGACGCTATAAAATTAATTAAATTTATTTTGTAGTGAACGAAATACCGTATAATTCAGCTAATTATTTTTCTGTAATTATTTGACAGTCACAATTATCTGTTAACTCCAAATGATTCTAACAGATGTCGATACCTTTCGACTGGGTTGAGTAAGTAATCAATAGATGGCGCTGCTATGGTAAATCTACGAACGTGTCATATAAGCTACATTTTAACAGCATAATTACCACGTGTTGTTGACGCTATAAAATTAATTAAATTTATTTTGTAGTGAATTATTAAAACGAAATACCGTATAATTCAATTATTTCCACTTTTTAAATTTTTGGTGTTAGCATAGCCGGCCACGTGTTACTTAGACTGAAGTGTAAATTGAATTTATATTATAATGAAGATAATACAGTGAAATTAATCCTGTTTTTTACTTATTTGTGCTTCATTGATCAAAACTTTATAATTTAATTTGAATATATGTATGTAAGTATTATCACATAATTATAAAATTTAATTAAAATGTCAATGCAAAAATGCTACACAATTTCCTACACTTTTTCAATAGTTGTACAAATATTTTTTTTTATTGTTTTTATTTAACCTCTATTGAAAAATATTTAGCACTTATTATTTCAATGTGCTATGATAACAAGTTTTTTCCTCCGTAATTTGAATCCACCTCAATTATGTAACGGTACGCGTTTGGTCATCAAAAAGATCACCGGAAACATTCTTGAAGCAACCATTTTGGCTGGGAAGTTTAAAGGAAAAGTGGTTCTGCTGCCACGTATTCCGATGATACCATCAGATTCTACCATACCCTTCAAAAGGCTACAGTTTCCAATTCGTTAAGCTTTCGCCATGTCTATAAATAAATCTCAAGGTCAAACAATGTCCATTTGTGGTTTAGATTTGGAAAATCCATGTTTTTCTCATGGGCAACTATATGTTGCGTGTTCACGTGTTGGGAAACCGTCGAATCTATTTGTGTTAGCTAAAGACAGGTTAACCAAAAACATTGTGCACCGATTGGTGTTAAATTAAATTGAAATTGAAAGTATTTATAATTCAAAAAAATAGATATTAATGTTTAAAAGTTTAAGACACCTTGCCTACCTCATTAATGAGTTTAAGCGTCACATGTTATTTACTGTATTATACTGTAATATACTTATATTTGTTATAAAATTAAATGGAAATAATAAATCTGATAAATTTTTATTTTGTACCTATTGATTTCTGCTTAATATCAAGTGTAAGAACATTTTAATTAATTGTGTTCAACGTACTTCCCCTTCAAATCTCAATCCAGTGAATTTGTATACCAACATCAACATTTTCGTCTTTGTTCGTAAATAATTCCATTGTACTAAAGGGTTATAGTAGTAGAAAGTCAAATAAGGAGATCACCATATTTTTTTACAAATACCATCTGTGTGAAAAAGCATAGTGGACTCCGTGACTGATGTTCTCTTATTGTTCCTCTTAGATTGTTTACTATAATGTAATATAACAAAAACTTTAGCCACAGCAACGCGTGGCCGGGTCAGCTAGTATATATATATATATATATATATATATATATATATATGACCGTCCCAAAAATTCACTGGACACTTAATTTCATTATTTGCGGTTATTAAACCCAAACGCTGCGCTTGCGATATAATCATTATTATTTCGTCCGATATAAAAATCGTCTAGATTAATAAAATTCATTTTTGTCGGAAACCAAGAAAATATTAAATATAGAAGCGCAACAAAAATAAACAGACACACAATACCAACGGCAACAAATAATAGTGACAATAGTTTGACACTTTTATAACAGTTAGAAATAAATTTTTTGTTATTGCCATTGTTGTATAACTTACGAAAGTGAACCTTTTAAAAGTGAATATTTTCATTAAAATAAGAGACCGCCAAGATTTTTTTCTATTTTTATGCTTCTAGAAACATAATCTACCCAATAAACTGAAAATTTTAGTAATACAACAAAAGCCCGTAAACTGCATTTATACCCGGATTTTTATAAAGAAAGCATTTTTCAAAAAAAACCAAAGCCCAAAGCTAACCAGTTTGATTTCGACAGTCTGTCAACTCGGAAAGAACATAGACAACCGATCCTTAAATTCTATGACCCGGCCTGTAACCGATTGACATTCCAGCTACCGGATCCTAGAAATAACTCAACTGGTGGAGAAAACCCCACTCGACTCGACGTCGCTACGTTTGACATTATTACTGATCTTCAACAGACGATCGGAGTGTGACGTGGAGGCTGCCATCTTGTTAGGGTAGGTTAGGAGTTATTTTCCAAGCAAAGCAAAGTTTTGACAGCATGTATTGTATTATCATAAAGTTTTTTAAATTGGTTTTTATAAGCTATTTTGTTATTTTTCTAACCGTAAGTACTTTTTGCATATTACTAATATTTGTTTACCATATATTAATTATAAAAAGTACGTCCATTATTTAAGTAAACATTAAATTTTGTTAAAATTGGTAATAGATAGATATATAAATTTTATTGTGCATAAGATACATCTTTTCACAAAGGTTCGGTATATACATTACATTCATTACAATGATCCATACGGCATTCTCAGTAATTATTTTTAGTTATTTGAGTTAGAACATATATATTTGTTATTACTTGATATTATTATATTGTATATACATATTATAGTGTTATTATTAATTCTCCGCATGCGAAGGCTCTTAATTTTAAGATACTAATAACACTATGGGCCAGCATAGAGAGCTCAGAGAGATTATAATTAATGGCATTCAAATCATGTACCAGATCATCAACATTATCCACACTATTAAAAAATCTATTTTGTCTAAGAAGGCTGTAAATGCTCCAACGACTCTGGTGTATGCATATTACAAACGGAACAGATTTCCCCACAATCAATTATATAGAAGTTTCCTTTAAAAGAAAATTTCAGTATCTTTTTACTGGAAGTTCTGATTTGTGCGACAATTCTCGTTATGTATATAGATGCGGGTATTCGCAAGTAATTTCACCCGGTTTCACCAATTAATAGTTGAGAGTATATCAGAGAATAACTAGACGTAACCTTCCTATACATATCAATTTCGTAAACTCGTTTTTCAAAATTTTCTAGAATAACCCCATCTAATTTACCTGAATATGTATTTAAATAGTTTGTCCATAAATGTTCACACTCTGCAAAGGTAAACCATTCTTTAACTTGAGTGACCCAATTATATTTAGCGTTCTCCGTAGCTAATTGTAAAAGTTGCAAGTAACAGATTTTGGACATTATAGAATTATCCATTATTTTAAGTTTATTTAACCAACTTGAAGCATGTTTGAAAATAATTATTGATAAATGGGGCGAATGTGTCTCAAGGCGTACAAAATTGGTAATGTGAGGTTAATATTATTATTTTATATATTTTTTGTTTTTTTTACAGTTCATTATGGTAATGTGTTTTGTGCCAGATTGCAAGCATTAGAGTGAAAGAGATGGATGTAGGTTTTTCGTTTTTCCAAAAAATCCTACCGAGAGAAAACGATGGATTTCTCTACTCAGGTAAATATTTGCAATAGCAAAAGTATGTTGTTTATTGATGGTTTTCTTATTTTTAGGCGCAGTAATAGAGAGCCTTCAATCTATTCTTTGGTTTGCTCTTGCCACTTTTTAGACCAGGACAGAAAAAATGACCCACATTATTTGAACATAATAATTCTAAACGTTTTCTTGATGAACCATCGACCAGTACACATCAATCAAAAAAGACAAGGTATAGAGTCTTGCCTAAGTATTGAAAATGTTTATTTCATTCAAATTTTTTTGTTTCAGAAAAGAAATCCAACAAAAAGATGTTTTAATGATTCCCACTACTTCTCAATTATCACCGAGACGTAGTACACCGTACACAAGTCCACCATTAAATAGTGAACAAATATCAGAAAATACCAGGTATGGAGTCTTGCCTAAGTAATGAAAATGTTTATTTTATCCAATTTTTTTTGTTTCAGAAAAGAAATCCAACAAGAAGATGTTTTAATGATTCCCACTACTTCTCAATTATCACCGAGACATCGTACACAAGTCCACCATTAAATAGTGACCAAATATCAGAAAATACCAGGTATGGAGTCTTGCCTAAGTATTGAAAATGTTTATTTTATTCAAATTGTTTCGTTTCAGAAAAGAAATCCAACAAAAAGATGTTTTAATGATTCCCACTACTTCTCAATTATCACCGAGACCTAGTACATCGTACACAAGTCCACCATTAAATAGTGAACAAATATCAGAAAAGACAAGGTATGGAGTCTTGCCTAAGTATTAAAAATGTTTATTTTATTCAAATTGTTTCGTTTCAGAAAAGAAATCCAACAAAAAGATGTTTTCATGATTCCCACTACTTCTCAATTATCACCGAGACCTAGTACATCGTACAAAAGTCCACCATTAAATAGTGAACAAATATCAGAAAAGACAAGGTATGGAGTCTTGCCTAAGTAATGAGAATGTTTATTTTATCCAATTTTTTTTGTTTCAGAAAAGAAATCCAACAAGAAGATGTTTTAATGATTCCCACTACTTCTCAATTATCACCGAGACATCGTACACAAGTCCACCATTAAATAGTGAACAAATATCAAAAAATACCAGGTATGGAGTCTTGCCTAAGTATTGAAAATGTTTATTTTATTCAAATTGTTTCGTTTCAGAAAAGAAATCCAACAAAAAGATGTTTTAATGATTCCCACTACTTCTCAATTATCACCGAGACCTAGTACATCGTACACAAGTCCACCATTAAATAGTGAACAAATATCAGAAAAGACCAGGTATGGAGTCTTGCCTAAGTATTAAAAATGTTTATTTTATTCAAATTGTTCCGTTTCAGAAAAGAAATCCAACAAAAAGATGTTTTCATGATTCCCACTACTTCTCAATTATCACCGAGACATCGTACACAAGTCCACCATTAAATAGTGAACAAATATCAGAAAATACCAGGTATGGAGTCTTGCCTAAGTATTGAAAATGATTATTTCATTCAAATTTTCTTGTTTCAGAAAATAAATCCAACATAAAGATGATAATGATTCCCACTACTTCTCAATTATCACCGAGACCTAGTACATCGTACACAAGTCCACCATTAAATAGTGAACAAATATCAGAAAAGACAAGGTATGGAGTCTTGCCTATGTATTGAAAATGTATATTTTATTCAAATTGTTTCGTTTCAGAAAAGAAATCCAACAAAAAGATGTTTTAATGATTCCCACTACTTCTCAATTATCACCGAGACCTAGTACATCGTACACAAGTCCACCATTAAATAGTGAACAAATTCAGAAAAGACAAGGTATGGAGTCTTGCCTAAGAATTGAAAATGTTTATTTCATTCAAATTGTTTGGTTTCAGAAAAGAAATCCAACAAAAAGATGTTTTCATGATTCCCACTACTTCTCAATTATCACCTGTATTTAGGTCACATCATTTCGCCTCTAGGATTTTCACCAAATTATGACAAAGTTAATTCCATAAATAATATACCAGAACCTAAGAATGTGCAGAACCTAATTTCATTTCTACAAACCTGTTCTTGGTACCGAAGATTCATACCTGGATTTGCTGATATAGCCCAACCATTGTCCATGCTCACTAAAGAGAAAGCAAAGTGGTTGTGGGGTCCTCGTCAAATAGAGGCATTCAATCAATTAAAAGCTAGGTTAACCACCAGTCCAATCTTGCGACAAGCTGATCAATCAAAGCCTTTCATTTTAAGGACAGATGACAGTGCCTACGCACTTGGAGCGTGTTTACTCCAGGGGGAGACATTGTAAGATGAGCGTCCTATCGAATATATTAGCAGATTATTGACCGCAGCGGAAAAGAACTATTCCACGACAGAAAGAGAAGCGCTTGCTGTTGTTTGGTCAGTAACCAAATTTAGAGGTTACTTAGAAGACTCTACAGTCATTATCCAAAGTGACCACCAGCCCTTGAAATGGCTCATGTCTCTTAGATCACCTTCAGGTCGCTTAGCACGTTGGAGTTTAATTTTGCAATCTTATGATTCAAGAATTGAATACACCCCAGGCCGTTTAAATGTTGTAGCGGACATGTTGTCTCGCCCAAGTGTGGCGGAAGCCACTGAGACTAACCTGGTATCAGTAGATATGCCCTGACAGCCAGTTAGTGATATACGCAAACTGCAACTGGAAGATGAAGATCTTCTTAAAATTATTATCTCTTTCGAGAGCCTATCAAATAATGACCTTGATCTCAAGAGTGACTGAGACACCTCTCCACATCCACTTGAGGAAGATTTGTCGAATCCAACATCATACGTTTACTTCGTACTTGATGAGAGACCGGATGATGTAGTGTTTACGTGCCATGACATTTATAAATGAGAACACGCTACGCGGATTCGTGATTTTTTTGAAAACCTATTATTCATCACTTGTTTTTTTTTCATAAGAATTATTCGTTTTCAATTAAGTTGAAAGATTAAATTTTAGATCCTTTTTTCTCTCGGTAACCAAAGACCAAACGCAAACTTTTTATTCCTTCGATTTAATTTGGTTTAGTCCGTAAATTCTGAGGCTTGTTCTACCGTTTCACTTTTCTATTAACTGTGCACGGTATATTCCGTTTGAATTGGTAAGTATCGATGTCGGATCAAGATAAATACAAAGTAAAATGAAACATATACTTCTTTTAAATCTTTTTTAAGCTCTTTAAAGGAGAAGGAAAATTCAAGATCAGGGGTCGTTTAGGAATTCAATACCTGTTGGTGGTGTTGACACTAGAGAGGATATGAAAGGCTACTTTAGGGACGCGTGATGTAATTTCTTAAGAAGGTAACAACTTTTGGAAGGCGAGGAAGAACACTCCGAGGATTCTGTGCTCGTTTGACTTGAATTGATGAAGATTTATCCTCTCTGGAAATTTATTCATGGGCGTTGTTGAGGAATGAACATTGAGAATACGGCAATATTGGAAAGTTGAAACTTGAGTTAACTCCTTGAATTTTTTTTCGAATTTTAAGGATTCCGATGTATAGGTATTATATTAGACAAGTAGGAAAGTAAATAATTATGGTGAAAAATTCTGATAAGGTATAATTTTTATTTTTCGAATCTATTACAAAATTGAAAGTTTGACAGAAATGGCAAATGTCATATTCCAATGTTTATAACGAAATAGTAGTTTTTACTGCAATACTGAAAGTTGAAACTTGAGTTAAATCCTTAAATATTTTCTTCTAATTTTAAGGATTCCGATGTAGAGATATTGGTTATACAACTCACAGTATATTAATTTCCTATAATTATTGATGTCTAGCTAGCCATAATCATTTGACTACTAAGTCGAAATCACTCGTGCTGTCACTCCAGCAGTTGCTACAGTTATTTTTGATTTTCTTACAAACAAACAAAAACTGTCATTACTTGTGTAATAATGTCTCGTTTTGGAATATTTTCTCTGAAAAATATTGAAGAATCCACAAGGAATAACAAGCCTCCGAATACTGAAAGATCGGAAAGTTACGCATTGTAAGATGATCGACCAGAAGAGGAACTGGCAAATATTTTGCAAGATTGGGCACATAACATGTGAAAAAGGATGGAACAGAATACGTGAAACTCCTATAGAATGCTAGTGGAAAATTATTGCAAAGAAAATATTTTAATGAACAAAAACGTACTATTGATCCATTTGAAGGAAATATTTTCGAAGATGCTAAACTTGAAAAAAAAACTAAGGGCAAAGAACTCAAACGTTTGCCGAAGTAGATGAAAGTAAGTGCTGCAGTTTTAACTGAGAATGAAATTGAGACCATTGCTTTGAATTACGATGGGGACACCTATACGAATTAAAATTTATATTCAAATTCTTCCTAAGAAACATACTCGTAAATTAATTACATTATTCACCATGACTACATTCGTGTCTGAGCAGTCTTACAGTGTAGATCTACTTAAACCAGTTCTGCGCGTATAGATTGTGTTTTCGAATAGTGAAATTTTAAGCTAAAATGAGCAATAATATGGATGGTGATCCACCTGATAGAGAGAAAAATATAGGATATGAAACTATTGTTATGGATGATATAGAAGCCGACATTGAAATTGAAAACAATCATGATAATAAAAACACAGATAAGGTAAAAAAAACCACTCAAGAGCAAATAAAATTTAAAAAAAAAACAATGAAACCGGAAATAAAGTAAGTCAGGATTCAATTATTAGACCTAAAAATTATTACAGTTATTCGGACTCTGGCCCATATTTTGTTTTTGTAGAAAATAAAAACGGTAATATAGGAAAATTACATCGCATTGGTACAGCAAGGTTAATATTAAATTCAGTATCTGATACCAGAAATAATATTGTAAATATATCTCTAATAGGACGTAATAGGGTAAGAGTAGAATTTAATTCATACGAAAGTGCGAATAAGTTCATTAATTCAACTAATTTGGTAAATAAAAATTACGATGTTTACATTCCAAATTTTTTGGTTCATAAAAAAGGTGAAGTAAAACAAGTCGATAAAGATTTATCGGAGGAAGAATTAACAAATATTATAGAAGATAGGAGTGGGCAAAAAGGTAAAATGGTGAATGTAAAAAGGATGTACAGGAGAGAAAATGATAAATTAATTCCCACAAGAACGATCATTGTAACTTTTAAGGGTCAAATTCGTCCGGAAAAAATAAATATTGAGCGTATTATTTATGATGTAGAAGATTATATACCTAGGGTCATTCAATGCTTAAAATGCTTGAGATATGGACACATTAAGGCTCAGTGTAGAGGTCAAATAAGATGTAATTTTTGTGGAGGGGAACATGACGGAGTTACCTGCGATAAAAAAGATAGTCCAGTTTGTGTCTTATGTAAGGGAACCCATAACGCTACAGATAAAGGTAAGTGTCCTATTTATGATGAGCAGAAATCTGTCAAATACTTGATGTCTACGGAAAATATTTCTTATTTAGAAGCTAAAACTAAATGTAAAAATAGTTTTACAAATATCGTAAAAACTAATATACAAACTAACAGGTATTCAGTGCCAGTTAAACGTAGACGGTCCTACGAACCTGTAGATGATAATAATGAAATATCAGAAAAACATAGGGAAATTATTTCAATACCAAAAAGTTCAACTCAACCCGTGTACCTTTCATATACTAATATTCCAAACTATCATTCGCTCCAAAACGCTCAAATAAACGTTCCATCTACTTCTTCATCACAAAATTATCTTAATAATAAAACTATTTGCGAATCAATTATGAATATTATTGAAACTCAGTTTAGTACTGAGGATATAAATGTGTTAGAATCTTAAAAAAATAATATAGCAGATATTTTAAATAAAATTTAAATTCACTATATTACAGTGGAATTCACGATCGGTTTTATCCAATAAGGGGGCATTGGAAAAATACCTTTTTGATAACAAAATAGATGTCGCCTTACTGTGTGAAACGTGGTTGAAAAAGCAAAATAATGTAATTTTTTCAGGTTATAATATATTTCGGCTAGATAGAGATGACGGCTATGGTGGTGTGGCCATTTTAGTCAAAAACAAATTTGAAACACAGGATACGACTCATTTTATTAACATAACAGATGTTATGTGTGTAGCTAGGAAAATAAAAATTACCAATAAAGCATTTTTAAATATATACTCAGTATACGTTAAGCCTAAATTAAAAATTTCTAATAGAGACTGGACAAATTTCATTCAAAGTTTGGAAAAACCTTTCTTGATAGGAGGAGATTTTAACTCTCATCATACAGCATGGGGTTGTGATTTGATGGATACTGCGGGAAAAAATTTGTTGGAAGCGATTGAACAATGCAATATAAATTTTCTAAATGACGGATCTGAGACCTTAATTCAGAGCCCAATTTCAAAAAATAAATCGGCTATAGATTCAACTATTTGTTCTGGGGATATTTCATTGATTAGTGACTGGAAAACGGAAAATTTTAGCTTGGGATTAAATCACTTTCCAATATACATTAAAATAAATTTAGTGGAACAATATGCCAGTTTAATAAATAATTGTTGTAAGTGGTATATAAATTAAGCTGATTGGCAACTTTTCGCCACTTTGATGGATCGTAAGTTAACAGAATCAGAAGATACGTCATATGAAGTATTTATAAATTATTTGAAAGAAGTCAGTAATATTTCAATTCCAAGTAAAAGAAGAGCTGTCAATCAGAAATTTAATAAATCGTGGTGGAATGACGAATGTAAAGATGCTATTAACCAACAAAAACAAATGTGGCAAGCCTATAAAAATAATTCAAATTTGGAGAACTACATCAAATTTAATAGAGCTGTAGCAAAAACAAAAAGGGTAATTTTGAAAAATAAAAAGAAATCATGGAAAAAATTCTGCGAAAATTTAAATAGGGCCTCATCTATTAAAACTGTTTGGGAAGAAGTGAAAAAATTAAAAAGCTCGTATAACGTTCCAAAAAATAAAGTTCATGAAGGTAATTGGATGGATTTATATCTGAATAAATTGGCTCCTCCTTTTGTTCATTTGAATCCTGGTGAAATTCAGAAGCTCAATAAATCAGATCATCCCTTATTAAGACCAATCAATATGACCGAGCTTCTAAACTGTATTAAATGTACTAGAAATACCGCTCCAGGACTTAATGGGATTCAGTATAGCATGTTATCAAATTTCTCATATTACAGTAAAAATAAATTACTTAACATTTTTAATTTCATTTGGGATAACGGAGTTTTCCCCAATGATTGGAAAGAATACATAGTTGTGCCATTTCTTAAACCAAATCGAAATCCAACATTACCAGAATCGTATAGAGGCATATCATTAGCTTCTTGTGTATTAAAAACATTTGAGAGGATATTAAAATATCGGCTAGAAATGTGGCTTGAAGTTAATAATAAAATTGATTATAACCAATTTGGGTTCAGAAGACATCACTCTACTATTGAGAACATATCATATTTAATTACTGATGTTAATCTGTCTTTTACAAATCATCAGGACGTAGTAGCATTATTTGTTGATATTGAGAGTGCATATGATAATGTTGACCTTAGGGTCTTAGCATCACAAATGACTAACATTGGACTACCAAATAAATTTACCCAAAGAATCATAAACTTATATTCAAACAGAACTATATATCTAAGAGTAAATGGAAAACTAATCGGTCCACAAGTCACCAATAAAGGTCTAGCACAAGGTGGAATTTTGTCTCCGTTATTATATTTAATATATACTAGTGATTTGACAGCACTTTAAGAAAAACAAAAAATCAAAATGCTGCAATTTGCGGATGACATTTGTGTATATGTTGATGATTGTAATTTTCAAGTAGGAAAAAATAGAATTGGTAGCTTCTATGGTGATTTACAAACATGGTGCTTCAATAAAGGCATAGAGATTTCCGAAAAAAAGAGCCAAGTTTGCATCTTCTCAAGAAAACATAAAGTGCCAAATAAAATATCACTCCAGTCCACCAATTTTAATGTTGTGGAATCTGTGAAGTACTTGGGAATTATAATTGATCGTAAATTACTATGGTCATATCACATCAATTATATAATTTCTAAAGCTGAAAAAAGCCTGAATGTTCTAAGGGCAGTAACACATACGACATGGGGAGCAGATGCAGAAATTTCTCTTCTACTTTACAGATCATACACGAGAGCTATATTGGATTACGGCTGTATTTTTTACTCTCAGACAGCGAAATGTCATCTTCAGAAATTAGATGTAGTAGCAAATAAATGTTTAAAACTTTGCTTAGGTGCTCTAAAATCCTCACCAAATTCTAATGTGTATGTAGAATCAAACGAGATGCCACTACATATCAGAAGACAATATTTAACAAACAAATTTATAATCAAAATTTGGTCAAAAAATAGTTTATTGATGAATAAAATTCATACACTACATATACTAGATCTGACTTCAACGTATTGGCGAAAGAAAAAATCTCCTCCGATCGTGTCTTCCTACAGTACCATAAAAAATATGCTTCCAGATTGCTATTCGTCTGAAAAAATTCCGAATTTTTCTGTAGATATCAATAGTATCGAACACATTAAAGTGAATTTTTTTAAAAATTACGAAGAGTTTCCAGTATCGATGAGAAATCCTATGTTTAATTATGATGTTAATATACTTTTCCCGAATCATATACATATTTATACAGATGCATCAAAATCAAATAGTGGGGTATGTTCAGCCTTTTGGATTCCAAACTTTGAAGTTTCGAAATCTTTTAAGATAAATGAAAAAATTAGTATTTATAATGCAGAGTTAATAGCAATACTTGAAGCTTTGAAATATATTAAAAACACGGAAATGAAAAATTCGTGGATTATACTTTCAGATTCTAAGAGTGCTGTAGAAACCATAAAACATACAACTCCTAAAAAAAATATAAATTATATTATGGCCAACATTTTGAAGCATATAAAAGAATTTCAAATCCTTGATATTAAAATTATCTTTGGAGGAATAAAGCTCACTGTGGTTTAATTAACAATGAAATTGTAGATCAAATTGCAAAGGTAGGTGTAGTGGACGGCCACGTAACTGAATATAAAGGTACAACAGAAGATATTAGCACCTTTTCGAAAATATTCTTTGAAAGAGCTTGGGTTCAGGAATATAATGATTCCACAAAATGTGTTGCATACAAAAGCATACAGCCAATTATTCCACTCAAACCCTGGTTTAGCGGTTTAGCGGTTTCGAAAAATGTTATTTCGGCAATATGTAGGCTTAGATTTAATCATGTGTTAATCCCACAATATTTATTTAAATTAAAACTTAAAGACAGTCCTTATTGTGAATGTGGTGAATTGGGTACGGCCGAGCACATGATTTTAAATTGTCACAGAATACATGATAAGGTTTTAATATTTAATGCATCTCTTTATCAAATAAATAAATTAATAAAGCCATATAATCCATCACAATTATTACAAACGCGTGATTTACATATTTATCTAAATCTATTTCATCACATTCGTAATATAGATCTCAAATTATAGTTGTAATAATTATTAATTAAGTTAGTATTTAGTAATTTCCTTCATGTCTATCCAAGTGTTAACCTACTTTGACCGCGATCCTCTTGTTTGTCTGAAATCGCTTATATCGATCCGTAAGCGTAATGTGTCCCTGTGTTATTCCTAAAAGAAAAAAAAAAGAAAAAAAAGGTAAAGAAAGAAAAGGAAAAAAAAGAAAAGAAAAAAAAGAAAATAAAAAAAAATAAAGAGAAAAAAATAATAATAAAAAAAGAAAAAAATAGAGAAAAGAAAAAAAAGTACATTAGTTTTAGACATTATAATTGCAAACATAAATTTTGTAAATATACATAAATTTCAAATGATGTAAACATAATGTTCCCTTAAATGCAAAATTCCAATAATAATGAAATATCTCTAAAACATACGTTGTTTGGCGAATGGGTAAGCTTAAGTTTCCCGCAGTCATCCATTTCGATCACACACACACACACACACACACACACACACACACCATGACTATATAATAATTACTACACCTCGTAATAGCAACCAAAAATTAGTTACCGCCACTTATCATAAAAATCACGTACAAAGGCCACATGCTAATAAAAATATTCTACCATTACAGAATCCTCCTATCGCTGGTAGTAGCAAGGCAGGCACAGGAAATGAAAATTGTTAGTTTGGAGTCGAATCCAGGCATACTCCCGTACAAATTAGGAAATGCTAGATTACAATCTACCCATCATTCTTTTATCCATTACTTTGATCTAAACCCTATAGAAACCGAATTACTCCATATAACAAATCAGTTCGAAAATGTTTTGCAAGTAATTAATATAAAAAATCAAGTTTTTGCAAATGAACTTAAATTCTTGATTAATTTAATAAAATATCAAATGAAGCAATGCAAAGAAAAATTAAATTTTGTACACGGCAGTAAAAGAATTCAGAGAGGAATTTTAAACGGTTTAGGAACAATATTCAACAGCATATCAGGTAACTGAGATGCAGAAGATGGCAAACGTTACGATGATGTCATTGTTTTATTAAGTTCAAATCAAAAAGATATTGCAAATACTTTGAACAAACAAATATCATTAACCAGTCAAATTATAGATGGATATAACAGTAGTATCTCACTAATAAAACAAAATGAAGAAGAGATAACAGGAAAAATAAATGAGCTAAGTTCTGAACTTGAAAAATTTGTTAATGATTTTTCCTCTTATTTCCTAGCAAAAAATACTCTTGATCAAATACAAGCAGCACTTAAAATCTTAATAGAAATACTAAATAATATTGAAGATTCTATTGCATTTGCAAAATTAAAAACGTTGCATTATAGTGTTCTAAAGTTTGAACATCTAGAATTTATAGTTAAAACATTACTCAAATATTATCCAATTAATACCCTAATCTTTGGCAGTGATTCTCAAAATTTATTTAAATACTATAACATTTTAACCGTTGATTCTTATTACTCTAAAGACAGAATTGTTTTCGTTATTCACTTTCCCTTAGTTAGACCCGAAACTTATCTTTATTTTCACCTGTATTCTATTCCCACAAAAAATAACACGGTCCTTATCCCATCTAAGCCTTATCTGGCAATGCAAGGCAATCAGTACGAGTACGAAGATCAAGAATGTGAAAATATCCACCAACTGTATTTTTGCCCCAACGAAAAACCCATGGTAGATGTCCAATCCGAAGAATGCATCCACCAATTTTTGCAACTAAAAACTGAAGATCAACCGAAATGTGTACCAGAGCCAATTATCGTAGAAAACGAAATTATCGAAAGTATAAATTCAGCGCATTACATCGCAGTATTCCCAGAAGAAACGAAAATGAAAACCACTTGTACAAAAACCGATTTCATATCTCTAAAAGGTACCTATTTTATAGAACTACCACCGAGCTGTAGCTTCCAAACTCCAAGAAACGTATTCATCAACCACAAACATGTCATCCCAGGTCAACATTTACTACTTCCTGAAATAAAGATCGAAAACAAAGGAAGAATTCACTCTGGAAAAATCAAAATTAAGGACATTTCCTTAGACAAAGTTCACCAACTCATAAAAGAAGAAAATCGAATGGAAGAAGTTAGTTTGAGAAACATTTCACACAACTACGACTATGCATCGACTACACCCTTCTATATCGTAATTGCGATCGCACTTCTTGTTGTTGTTTTCAAATGGAAGTCGAGATGTAAACGCCAACCCACAACAAAAATGGTCAACGAAATCACAGCTGATCCAAAACCAAAACCGAGAACTTTCCAAGAAGAAGAAGATGAGTAATCTATCCACACCCTGTATGGATCTCTCTGGGGATGGAGGAATTACATCCTGTATATTGCCGACGTATCCACTGGGTTCCGGTACTGCAACGACCGTTGGTGCAACCTCAGCACGTTCAACATATATTATACAAATTCTAAACATATTTAATTCAGTCTGCATATTATTCTTATC
The DNA here is from genome assembly GCA_963921935.1 of Galeruca laticollis. Classification (NCBI taxonomy): domain Eukaryota; kingdom Metazoa; phylum Arthropoda; class Insecta; order Coleoptera; family Chrysomelidae; genus Galeruca; species Galeruca laticollis. Next base: position 146,316,991 of record OY998181.1, read on the forward strand.
TATACATCCTGTTTACACAATTTATATATTTTACTGTTATTTTTCAAAGTCGATATTTTGTATTATTAAGTGAATTAAAGTTTTTAAAAACAAAGTTCGTGTAACGAAACATATATTTCACGTCAAATTGTTTAAAATGAAACGAAAACATAATCACCAGAAGATAGTTTTTAACTCCAAAACACACCCGTTGGAATAAATGAAATTCGTAAATGCGCTCGTGTTGGGGTAGAAAAAATTGGGCTCGATACTAAAAAAAGAAAGAGAATCACTAATCATTCGAATAGAATATCAACCGTTAGTAATTTGTCAAGGGCTGGTGCAAGTGTAGAAGAAATAATTAGAATAACTGGCCATACAAATACAAGCTCTCTGGAGCCATTAATATGAAATTAAATGAAAAACATCAACCTCGACTCAAGCGATTATCGATATTCTTGATTGTACTCGTTGTGAAAATGGCATTCTAAACAAATTCTACTTTTTTATTTTATACTATCAAGCTATTCGACAAGAATGAGAATTATATTTACATATATTCCATCATTAGGGGTAATGCGGTAAATAATTAATCGCATTGTAAATTCATGATAACATTTAAATTATCCAGTTCATCCCGTTGAGCTATTTTAAATTACTTGGAACTATTTATTTCGTATTTTATTATTAATAGCGGTATTTAAGGGTTAAATTTATGTAATGAATTAAGAATTGCATTGTTAACTCGTGAAAGATTTGGATTAATTATATTTGTATTATTGTAATGTTTTTCTAATTTATTTAAATAGTAAACAGGTGGGCTACTTACTAATTTACTTAAACACTTAACTAATCACTAACACTTAATGTATATATACTCAACTAGTCACTTAAATTTAATTTATATGCACACAAACTTAATTATTAATTTATATAAACACTTTACTGATCGATATTTCGGTTTATTTATTTCACGAGATCACTTTATCAACTAACCAACTCTCCCTGTTCGGTCCCTTATATAATAAAAACCTTTTTTTACTAGAAAATTCCGGACTGCGGCTTACACACACAAAAACAATTGGTTCTGGCATTTTCTTGATAAGTCTGGTCACAAAAACAATGTTTAGATAAGATAGTCGTAAACAGTTATAAAAAATACCTGCGTATCCGCCATAATTTTAATTTTCATACCTGGCTTAGATAGAGTCGGATTTAGGGTCTATACCAGTGTGCTGTTTCGTAACATTACCCCCTCCTTAAATGCAGGTTCCTCCTGGAAATTTTGTGTAGCCGAGACTGGAGGTTTGAATCGGCGACTGGCCCCATTTCTACACTTTCCGAACTTATGGAAATAGCAGGGCACCGTCTTAATCGGATACTGATAACGGGGGTTGTAGCTGCAAATTATTATCTGGACACCGGTGTCTCTAAATATAACCTCTACTCTAATCCTGATAACTCGCCGATCCAACTGGTTACTCGCTATCTTAGGCATAGCCAGTTTCTTCACGCTGGATGCTAACACATGGTCTCGGAGGTGTCGAAGTGCTTCCCACACATCGAGGTAAGTAGATCGATCTTGAAATTCATTTTTAGTTACCACGTAGAAGACGTACCGCGAATTATGTTTCAGTTTCAGTATCTTGCCAGGGGCTAGAATCTGGTCTTCAAGTTTTTCTAATTGCCCGAACTTCTTTCGAAAAACGGATGCCAATCCTCGTGCGTTCTTGAGACGGGTGGGGATGTTGTATGCCAGTGAACAATCTTCCGGGAGAGTGAACAAATCTTGTCGTTGTTCTGACGGTAACTCCATATCTAGCTTTCCCGGTACCTCCATACGCGCCCATAAATTCATCGAAGGTAGGGTCAGACACATCTCGAATAAGGTTTACTCCTTGCTCTAGGTCATGGTCTCCTTCGAATGGCGCTAGTCGGTTTTGGTGAACTACTTTTGGTTTTCCGTTGGGAATCTTTCTTATGCGATATATAACGTCATCGATCCTTTTCTTGATAAAGTATGGACCTTCCCAGGATTTTTGTAATTTTGGAGAAAATTATTTTCTCCTCGTCGGGTTGTGTAACCATACTTTGTCCCCTTCTTTAAAACCGCCTTCTGTGGCCTGCGTGTCGTACCGACTTTTCATTCTGTCGCTGACAACTTGAAGATTTGTTCGAACTAATTCATGAATATCCTCCAGCCTTCTTCTCAATTGAATCACGTAGTCTTCGTCTGCTAGATCTTCTCCAGGCCGACAGCCAAATTCCAGGTCACAGGGAAGCCTCATTTCACGTCCAAACAGAATTTTCGCCGGTTTTTCACCCGTGGACTCATTGACGGCAGATCGATAAGCCAATGCGAATAGGGTAAGATACTGGTTCCAATCTCTCTGATGGCCGGATACTAGTTTGGACAGGTATTTTCCAATATTCCTGTTCATTCTCTCGACCATTCCATCTGACTGTGGATGTAATGCTGTTTCTCTGGTCTTCTTCATTCCCAGCTTCTCGCAAATCTCCTGGAATAGATAGCTTTCGAAATCCCTTCCCTGGTCGCCGTGGACTTCCAATGGCACTCCATATCGGCTGATAAATTCTTTCACCAATACATCTGCAACAGTTGTGGCGTCTTGGTTAGGGATAGCGTAAATTTCTTCCCACTCTGTGAAATAATCCATTACAACCAGTATGTATTTGCCACCATTTTCGGTCGTTGGAAATGGTCCAGCGATATCTAAAGCAATTCTTTCGAAAGGGCTTCCAACATTGTACTGTTTCATGGGTGCCTTTCTGTTGCGATGTGGTCCATTACTCGCAGCACAAGTCGTACATTTCTTATACCAGTCCTTCATATCATCGGAGCAGTTTATCCAATAAAACCACTCACGGATTCGCTGGAGGGTTTTCGTCACTCCTAGATGACCTCCCGATGGACTGTCGTGTAACTTCTTCAATACCTCAGCTACTCTTGTTCTCGGGATAACTAGCTGTCTCCTCATCTCGGAACCATCATCGTTTTCAAGGACTCTTCTCAACAGCCCTTCTTCCAGGACAAGGGAGTCTCACTGAGCCCAATACACCTTCTTGCCTCCTTGGATCTGTGAGAGCACTCCACCAATTCCTACGTTGCTTGCGTTAGTGTCAAGAATAAAGTCTCCCTCTGGTAATGGATATCCTAATATCGGCGCCGAGGTTAAATGCCTCTTCAAGGTTTCAAAAGCCGTTTGACAGTCTTCGTCCCACTGAAAAGCTCTTACTTCTTCTGTAAGTGGCGTTAGAGGCTTGGCAATATCTCCAAACTTCCTGATAAATCTTCTATAATATGTGCGAAGTCCAAGGAAACTCCTAATTTGATGTTTGTCGGTTGGTAGCAATTTTCTCTGGATCCACCGCCACTCCTTCATTGCTCACTATATGACCTAGATAGTTGACTCGGTTTTGGAACAGCTGACATTTATTCGGGTTTAACATGAGCTGGGCAGCTTGGAGTCGTTTGAATACGTCTTCCAAATTCTTCAGGTGTTCGTCAAATGTCTTCCCCAGTACGAGGATGTCGTCCAAATAGACCAGGCATGTCTTCCAAGACAACCCTATCAAGATATTTTCCAAATGTCGCAGGCGCATTACAGAGCCCGAATGGCATGACGTTAAATTGCCATAATCCAGATCCGGTAGTAAAAGCAGTCTTCTCTTTGTCTTCTGGGGCCATTTCCACTTGCCAATAACCAGACTTCAGGTCCAAGGTGGAAAACAGTTTGCTGCCGGCTGAAGTATCTAGCGTATCATCAATTCGAGAAAGAGGATAGCTGTTTTTCTTTGTCACGTTGTTAAGCTGGCGATAATTCACGCAGAATCTTGTAGTTTCATCCTTTTTCTTCTGCCATCTCTCGAATTATTCTTTCAGCTTCCTCTCCCTTCGCTCGTGGAAGTCTTCGAGCTGATTGCCTAATTGGTTCAGCATTACCAGTATCGATTTTGTGTTTGACGGCTGATGTTCTACCAGTCTTTCCTCCTTTTGGTACGAATAGGTCTCGATACTGCAAGAGAAATTCTCTCATTCTCTTTTTTTCAGCTCGATCTAAAGATTGATCAGCTACTGATAACATCTGTTCGAATCTGGTATTAGAATTGTCAGTGGTCGTTGTTTGGCGAACTATAGACGTCACTGGTACGCAGGATCCAATCTTGGTTTCCTTCTTGATGGTAATTGGTAATCGTTTACGTTTATCAATCGTACAGGGATCTCTTTCGCTGACGTAACCAATCCTTTTCCAATTAGTACCCCTTCGCCAACCTCTTCGTCGTGGTTCCTTGGCTCCATCATAACCGGTGTACCTTCCTCCGCAGTCGCAGTCTCGTTGGTAGAAGCTTCTTCTTGGGGTTTATTATCTCTGGTCGTATAGTGCTTCTAGTTGCTCCAGTGTCAACCAGCAGAGCATATTTCTTGCCATTTACTTCGCCATCCACATATACACTGTCGTTGCGACATCTGAGCGAAGCTATCAGTATGAGAGGGTCTTTGGAACGATCATGGGTCGATGCTGCCCCCTCGTAGCCGACCCGTTCTAGTTTTCCTGTGACTGGGGTTATTGGTTTGCCGGAGTCTTGGGGCGCTTACACGAACTACGTACATGCCCCAACTCGCCACAATTCCAGCTTCTGGTCTTTCTCGGCTTCTTGTCAATCATACCTTTGATCAAGCTGACGATCTGGTCAAACTTGTCCTCGTCGCCATCTTCTTGGATGGTCCTAACTTTGTTGTAACCCGAAGCCTTCGCTGCTGCTTCATATTAAAGAGCAGCTGTCAATGCGTCAACTAATGTTTTGGGATGAGCTAAGCGGAGCGCCCTCTGCATATCGAGGTCACGTAAGCCATCAATAAACGCCTGTATGCCCAGACATTCCATCATGTTCTCTGCTGCTGATGGATAAGCAAATCGAACGAGTCGGACAATATCCACTCCATATTCTTGAAGAGCTTCGTCACGTTTCTGGCTTCGGTTCTTCAGCTGGGATTGGTCCAAATGTTCTAGATGTTCGTGACCAAATCGCATGTCCAACCTCTTCTTCAGCTGCTCGAAATCATCCGTTTCTTCCAGAGGTATCGTCTGAAGTACATCTAAGGCATCTCCCTGAAGCGCTATAGTTAGGTTCACTGCTTTCTCCTTATCGGACCAATTATTCACTCTTAGCGGCTGCTTCAAACTGTTTCACAAAATTGGTCCACGACATTTTTCCATCGAACGTTGGGGTCTTGACTCGGGTAAAACTGCTAATATCATCTGTCTTGGGTTGTATTTCTGGCTTGCAGATCTCGATCTTCTTTTCTTCTGCTGAAGTGTCTTGTCTTCTTAAATCGGCAATATTTGTCTCTAACTCCTTGATTTTCTCGTCCATCCGATTTTCCATCGTTGTCATCTTTTTCTCCATGTCTGGTTTTATTTTCTCAATCATCGTTGTCATCTTATTCTCAATATCGGATTTTAGAGACGAAATTTTATTCTCGACTTCAGCAGCAATGTCATTTTTCTATGATAAGATATCTGCAGAAATATCATTGTTCATAGCAGAAATCTTCTCATCAATATTAGTGGAAACCTTGTAAAATGTTAGCAGAAATAGCGTTCTTCATGGTTGAAATCTTCTCGTCCATGTTAGTAGAAATTGTAGCAGAAATTGACGAGATTAATGTGGAAGCCTCGTCATCAAATGAAACTGTTTCTGGATCCAATCCGTCATTTTCCAGTGCCACTTTAAGTCTTTCTACTAATTCACTTTTCTTACCGGACGTTTCCAACTCACGATCTTCCAATTCTGCTCTTAATTCCGTCACTTTCAGATCACATAGTCTCTTGGCCATTTTTACGTAGCAATTTATTTATATTATCCCACTTCTGACACCAATGTAATGTTTTTCTAATTTATTTAAACAGTAAGCGTGTGGGATAAATTTTAAACACACGGTATGGCTACTTACTAATTTATTTAAACATTTAACTAATAACTAACACTTAATTTATATACACTCAACTAGTCACTTAAATTTAATTTATATGCACACAAACCTAATTATTAATTTATATAAACACTTTACTTATCGATATTTCGGTTTATTTATTTCTCGAGATCACTTTATCAACTAACTAACGCTTCCTGATCGGTTTCTTATATATTAAAGCCTTTTTTTTCTAGAAAATTCCAGACGGCGGCTTACACACACAAAAACAATTGGTTCTGGCATTTTCTAGATAAGTCTGGTCACAAAAACAATGTTTAGATTAGATAGTCGTGAACAGTTATAAAAAAAAACCTGCGTGTCCGCCATAATTTTAATTTTCATACCTGGCTTAGACAGAGTCGGATTTAGGGTCTACACCAGTGTGCTGTTTCGTAACATTATCAAACCATTTGAACAGAAATTTGAGAGAAATCTTGGCCACTCACAGTGACGCGTTCTGGTAGATACAAAAACCTACTCGTTATGAAGAATAAAGATGTTTTCCCTCATGAAGGGGGATGATGGTGTCGTGTGACCGTTACTACCTTAGGCTGTTGTTGGTATAGAGATACGTTACGAGTTTGCCTAATATTTTGTTGATTATCACTGTCAAATAAATGTTATGTAGCGTATTTCTCATGGCTTACTTAATTTCAAAACCACATATTGCTCATACTGTGAGTAATATTATTTCTCACGTCACTTTGCCCACACTACATACATTTATATGGTGAATGCAGTCGGGGGATTCTCCATACCTACACGTTTCCAGCAGGCGTTCCTCGATGCTTAGACACTTTTTGGTAGGCGGTCCTCGATGCCTAGACTTTTTCTACACACCTATTTACTTGTATTCTTTAAATGTGTGCTGTTGTAGAAAACGTATAGTGTGCAACATGTCGGAAAAGTACTTTTCCTACTCATGTGATTACAAACTTTCATAGTAGTGAGAAAAGTTGAACTTTCCCCTCTTGTTGTACAATATACTATTCTGTTAATTGTACGTCGGTGTTGTGAATTAGTATAGTCAAAGGTCGAAATTCTGTACAGTGACTCATCGCTCTTACCGTCCATAAAATCAGTTACAGAAGCAAACTTCATGGGAGCATAATTTTTGTAGGGCTCTTAATAGTCCTAAATGAAAAATAAATAGAAAATGTTCTCGTACGCTCTGGCGTTTAAATTTGAGAAAACAGAAATACCAAATTATTATGGTAGGTATCATTATGTATATTCAGGGTGTTATAAAAAATAATACACATTTTTAAGGATGAGCTATAAAAAGGTGTATAGTAGATTATAATATCGTTTTATGCAACGATCATGTAATGACGGTAATTAATATACGAGCGAGCCTCTTGTAGCATATGAAGCAAAACATTTTTTACAATCTGTTGTTTTGCATCTTTTAATTACTTCCAAACGATACATTTTTTTTAGCAGTAAATCCTGGGATGTCATTCATAAGTGGACAATAACAAAACTGATTGTATAACTCGATAAATCAATATCATCGTCAGAATGACATGATATTGATTTATCGAAACAATTGTCAATTTTTTAGAATTTTCAATAACTTGTATTATATTGTGGAATTAACTAGAGACCGTGAGTTTCATTTAAAAACACTGACTAATTATTGCATTAGAGAATCTTCTGTGAGTTAAGAAATCTTCATTATTGTTGGTGCGTTTAAATCTTCTCCACAAATTTCGTTTATGTTTTATCAAATCATGTATTTCACTATTGATCCATGGCTTTAATTTGTTACGGAAAATTCTTCTTTCTCTCGTATTCTCATTCAAACATTTTGTTACCGTGCCATAGAAATATTTCCATAAATGTATACAGTTATTATTATCAGGCAATATGTTATCCCAATTGATAGACGAGAGAGTACGATTGACATTTATAAAATTTGTTACTTCGATAGTCATGTAATTCTTATCATCGTCAGCAGCGGGTAAGTTAAGTTGTATATTGACAGTTATTGTTGCATGATTGGACTTACTTATAGGTGAACTGATCTCCAGGTATAATAGCAAACATTCGTCATTGGTCAAAATGAGATCGAGGGTAGGAGGATTATTATTGTGTCGGAAACGAGTAGGTCCGTGGACAACTTGGGTTAAATTCGAGTTTTGGATAAATTGCATAAACAAATTTTTTGCATTATTGCCCTCAGGAATATTTATTATCGGCCAGGATATATCCAGAAAATTGAAATCCCCAATTATAACCAGATTGTCAAGCATGGATAACTCATCCAGTTTATCAAGGAGAGTGACATTATCTGCCAATTGTGAGTCGCTTGGAAGATATATGCAGGCTAAGTGTATGGACATGAGACTTTTGGATATTTTAATGCATATAGCATCAATGTTTGGAACAGTTATATCTATTTCAGATACAGAAAAATTACTAGTTATATAATGAGAGAGAGATATGCAAACACCTCGTCCAGGACGGTTGGGTCTATCGGTTCGAAAAATAGTAAAGCCATCAATTCGAATCACTGAGTCCGAAATTGAAGGCTTAAGCCAAGTTTCGCTGATAAGTATTATGGAGGGTTTAATTGAATCAACCAACATACAAATTCATTTAATTTGGCACATATGGAGTCAAGATTAGTATGAAGTAACAACCAGTTTTGAAAATTTTGAGAAGAGCATTTATTGGCGAAATGTAACTATTTTTGGTGATCCTCGTACACATTTTATGGTAAGGTTCTTCTCTCCATTATTGGTGCGATTCTCCAATTCATTGCGCAATTCCGTAAAAAACAATTGTTGTGTTGGAGTTATGTCATGCATAATGAAAAATTTGCTGGTTGAGCGAGTCTCTAAAACCTTTTTCTTATTTTTTAGAATGTATTTGGCGTCTGATTCGGTTGGCATGACTACTTTTAGCACACGGGGAAAGCGCTGATTTGGTTTGCCTATTCGATAAAATGTGACCGAAGAGTTGGGACAGCCGACAGCGTCAAGCACTTCCTTAATTGCAGCTCGGTCACATTACTTTTTAACGATGGAATCCCCGTCAGTTTCTGCTACTCCTTTAATCAAAATATTTTTGGCACGGACCATGCGTTCGACAGCCTCGTTCGCGATTTTGTCGGTGATTTCCACGGAGTTGTAACTAATCAAATAAAAACACAAAAAGCACAAATTGATAAAATACGAAAACGATCACAATGTTACGTCTATGAATACTAGACACTGAATGAATTATGCAGATGTCCTATTCCATCCTCTATCTCTTGTACACATCGCTGCATCAAGCTGTCTTTTTTCACAAGTAAGTGAGTCTTCGACGTTGTCACGTACGCCAAAATTCTCGCAAGTAATATTTTTTTACTAAAACATTCAAATAGACTAGCTGTGCTTATGCACAGCTCGTCTATTTGAAATCTGTAATCAATATATTGAATTGATATTTGCATGGATGTTTGTTACAAGTATAAGAAAAAAACTAAAATATATGGATTTTATTGTTATTTGTGTAATCAATTACCTATCGCTAGAATATATCTGGCAACACCGCTTATAATACATCGCTTGCTAGGGATGGTGAGTCACTATACACAATTTCGACTTCCGACTATAGAATCCTATTAGATCCCGTGTTTATTAAACTAGTAAAATAGACGAAAACAAGGACAAAACTAATATTTGAAATGTCCTACTATCTTTTAATGGTTTTATGAAGATATGCTGCATCTAGGCATTTTCTTTATCAAAATTGTTGACAATACCTTTCTCCTCAAAGGAGAAAGAATCAGATAATAACTGAGTAATTGGAGTTTCCTCGACATTGATTTTCTACGACTTCACAGAAAATTTACCATGACCGCTATGTCATGCTAATCAATAACAGATCTCAAATGACGATCATACATTTTTTGCATTGTTAACTCGTAAACGATATGGATGTGTTCTGGTAAAGAGATAGAAAAACCTACTCATTATGAAGACTAAGATGATGTCCTTCTTGAAGGGGGACGTTGGTGTGGTGCGACCGTCACAACATCAGGGTGTTGTTATTATAGAGAGAAGTTATGAGTTTATCTAATGTTTTGATGATTGCCAATGTCAAATGAATGTTTTCCTGTTGTGATACGTTCCAATTTTGTCATTGTGCGAATTTAGTTACAGAAATCTTAAAATATAATTATTCGTTCAATTTAACATTATTTTGACTTTAAATGCATATTAGGGAATCTAGTGTATCAATTTTTGGGAATCATTTATAATATCGTACAACTACAAACAATAAGCGATAGGTAATAAGAGATATATAACATTATTTTGTTGTGTACTAAACGCATGAATTTGTACCACTGTGTATGATTATGTTAACATTTGTGGCAGATCTGATATCTGTGTTAGTTTCACTCACTACAGACTTGCGTTCGATGAGAATATTCTGAATTCGGATTAAGGAATCGTTGTTGACAATTGATGGATGGTTTTTCGCGAACCGAATTACTCGGAAAAGGGAGTTATGTTTCCTCCATGTACTCGCTAACTAGAAACTGCATGAGGGTAGAGTTGGAACATCGGTGAATTATTGTTTGTCGTCGACAGTCAACACGTTGGAGTTAGTGTTGGGTGATTCAGGCGATAGAGTTGGGTTTATTGTCTCAATTAGTTAATATTGAGAGTATGTGAACAATTTTTGTCACCTTTCTTGATTAACTATACGATAAAGTATTTATTTTGTTATTGTGAAGCAGGTATCCCTGGTGTTACTTCGAACGCACTACCCCTGATACATATCTTTGTAACGCGATTCTCAGTGCGTCTATGCATTTGTTGATCTGCGGCGTATTTGATTGTCGCAACGCCATTGGTTAATCAACACTTTGTCATCGCGAGAGCATTCTGATTGGCTGACTGGAGTGAATACGAAGGTTACACTTTGGTCGGTGGACATTCATTGTTCGTAGGGTATTGAATGGTGTAACACCGGGTTCACAGAACTTCGACTGCAGCGTGCTGCACATCTCTACCATAGTACTGATTTTGAAATCAGAAGGAAATATTTTCCGAAGCGCCGCAAAGTGAAGTTTGGACTATTATTTGTTGCATAGTTTGTTGTACTCAGATTCAGATAAACGAATGTTGTAGGTAGATCCCGAAAATGGGCTTTCAATAGTTACAAACACTGTCATTTTATTTTTAGTTTACCACATTTAAATAACTAACACTAACCTCACTTTTTATCGTTTTAAGACGCCGCAAACGCATGAAGTTAAAATTACATCAACTTCAAGCAGCAGCATCGTGTTGTTGGGGTGGGAGTGAGGGGAATATAGAATTAACCGATCACATGAATGCTGCACGCTACAATCGAAGTTCTGTGAACCCGGTGTAAGCCGTTGGAATTTATGTCACATTTTCGGATGAAATAATTATACAGTCCACCTTATATTAAAAGAAGACCGACTAAAAGCTGCATGCAGAGAGAATGTAATTTATAACCTTCTTCCTTGCGTCGGATTCTTTTGGTAAATTTATATGTAATCCCGTCAACTTTCTTGTATTGCTGTTACCCCAATAAACATATTGCAGCATATTGTTAAACACAAGACAACAGCTGCCCAGCAAACACAAATGTATATGTTACATAAAATATATAACAGTGGAGGAATTATTTTTATATAAAATGTTTATATATTTTTGATTAAATATTTATGTAACAAAATCTAATAAATTTTGTTATATATTCTCAATATTTATATTATAAAATGTTTTATATATTGGATATATCTAAGTTTATATGTATTCAAGATGTAAATTCCGCTACATAAATATGAAATTTTTTGTATATATATTTATTACGTAAAATTTGTTACATAAAATATTTTATATATTTCATATGTATTTCTTACGAACCTCGTCTAGTGTCTTTCTGAAGAAAAAGAAGAAAGCTCTTCAATCTTATAACCTTTAAATTGTCACGAGTCGATCTGCACACATACCTGTATAATAAAGTTTTAAAAGGTTTTTCTTTAGTTTTGTCTGTGTGTTCTATTTTAGTTTTGTTTGTGGAGGAATGGAGAACACATCATGTAAGTGTTATTATTATTATTTTCAACAGGCAAGGGGCATCGCCGATGAAGCCGTTCAATGTCGTTCACAAAAATTATTTAACAAACGTATTAAAAAGGTTAACTATATTAAAATATACAATGAAGTAAACAATTACAAATCATATTATACCTATCTCACTAAAGTACTTTTCAAGATAATATTTTCGTTTTAACTTACAACTTAGACATGATTTAACAATAATTCCCTCCGTAGGGAGTCATTAATCCGAAAACAAATACTTAGGGCTCAAGTAGATTTTGTAATAATATCAAATAAAATACACATTATCAATCCTCGGACCACAGGTAGTAGGTCAAGACAAAATATCTTGAAATGGATTAATTAACACTTATCTGTTGAAAGTTATTTATATTCGAATACTCAGATTAATATAAATTATGAATTTTAGGCAAAATAACTGTTTAAAACAAAAAACATTGAAAGACTTCTGTGACTTATCAATAAGACAGAAAAACGATACGTAGTACAATCTAACAATGGTGATGGTGAACCAGAAATACATAATTTAGAGACATCTCACTCATGGTTAGGACATAAAAATAACTACAAAATAAGGAAGTAAAAACCAAATAAGTTATTTCAAGGTATTGTTACTATATGATTTATTTATTTAATATAATTAATATATACACCTACATTTTTAGAAACGTTGCTGAAACAGTTTAATATGACATGCACTGATTTTGATCAAATCACCTTGGTGTGGATAGGGCTAAGTAAAGAGACTCCAGGGGGAAAAGAAGGGTGAAACTGTAACCCTTTAAAACAATGGATAATATCCCTTAATATTGCCAACTCGCTTATAAGTGGACCTCGAAAAGTCTTCTAAGAGAATATTTTCCATGGTTAATTATTGTTTTGTTTTTGAATATTCATTTGTTCTGCATTCTTTTTTTATATTTTATTATCATTTAGTATTTGAATATTTTTAGTTTTGCAATATTTTTTGTCATTAAGTGTTTTGTTTTTAGTTTCTCTTTTTTATGTTAATAAAATAAATGTACTTATATGCATCTATTTGCTGTTTTTTAGTAACTAAGTACCAGCTACTAAATTCCAGAGATAGATAAATACCATTTACAATATATAAATATTAAATTGTATTAAGTTGCTTTAAGTTTGAAAAATTCATAAGGTAGGTATTGAATAATATAGTAGCAATAGTTCCTTAATCTTTTGGCCATCAACACTTCTAAAAATATTGTATTTCATTTCATCTATGAAAAATAATGTTTCAACAGATTTTTCTGAATTTATTATAAATTAAGAGTTTCATAGATCCAATGAAATAAAATATTTTAGGTAAGGGGTGAGGCAAGAGAAAAATTAGGTAGCTTTTGTTACATCTATGTTGTGTAATATTTAATACATAAATATTCTCTAGATATTATCTCATTTTCACATATATATTACATAGTAATTTGGAAATATTTGAGATATACTTTATAATATGTATTTCTTATATCATTATTGTTCTCTAGCTGTGCCGGCCTTTGTCAATATTTAATACTTAAATATTATCTAGTTGTGACTTCAGATTTATATAACTGTGACTTTTATATTTCAAAAAATATGTAACATATATGTATTCAATATGTTTTTGTGTTTGCTGGGTGTTCCAGCCGACATCGTGGATATCGTAGAAGTGACGTACCCTAACATAATACCGTTTATTCGACATTAATCTGATTAATAATAACAAAGTGCCCTTATAAAGCTAAGTAATGTGGTTTTCTTATCTATATGATTTAATTGTACGAAGGCATGCTGTTTAAAATTCAATAATATTTATCTACTATCTTCCTCACTCCACCGTATATTGATCACTTTTACATTTATTATCATAATGCGAAATTAATATTATGTGCATGTAGTTATTGATCGTTGCAGTTATAATACATAATTTAATTCGAGATTTGAAATAGTCTTTACGGTGCAGAGGCTAGGGCCGTTGGCTATGGATCGGTAGGTGAGGGGTTCAAACACCCGCGGTGGCAGGATCTTTTTTCCAGTTTTAATACATTGTACGAAGGTATGCTGTTTACGTCACACTCACATACACACACACACACAACTTGGATATAGATAACACAAAATACATGGCAGAAGATATACTACACGGAACATATGAGAGATGGCACATAGGGGACATATAACGGATGGCACATGTGACAGTTGACGGATGGCGCAGGTGACGTCACAGAATACAAGATGGCCGACTTCCGCCCCTCCCTAGTGCCCTTATGGCATATTTATAACTACATCCTGTATATCGAACGTGTCCCAGCAGAAGGTGGATGCGCACGCGAAACAAGATTGCTAACGGCCGCCTCATGATTGACGCATGCGCAGATCGAAATTGCAGATCGAAATTGCAGATCGAAATTGCTTTAAAAATTACCACGATGGAACTTGGCGATTTCCCATCTTAATTTACATAAGGAATGGTCCCGAATCAGTGCTGCTCTTTTACTCCCGTGGAAATACCAATTTTTTCGAAACAGATATTTCAATGCAATAGGTGTTTTTTTTATGGTGTAATTTCAGTCGGATGTTAATTTGCATACAAAAACTTGTCAGAGGGCAAACATCATTTAAGTAGGCCTTAATTACCACATCTAGGGTGATAACAGCCCTATATTAGGACTTGATCTAGCCAATTGGGTTTTTTCTCTTCTCTTCGTTCTCTTTCTTCTGCTGTTCTCTTCTCTTTTTTCTCCTGGTTTTGGGTTTTGGTTATTATTTTGAATAACTCCAACGTGGGATACTGTATGGGTCAACTTTGAGTTAGATCAACTCATATGGGAGAAAATTTGGATTTTTAACGTGGACTTGAGGAGTACGATATGGGTTCGTACATCTTTCTACAGGAGTAGGAGTTGGTAGCCACCGCTATCAGTCATCGATCAACACATTGTGGATTTCACGCAAGTTTTAAACTTTGACTTGTTTATGTAAAGTACATTTTGCCTATAATATCAGTCGGTGTATGTTGTAGATAATTGATTTATCCGTTACTGTAAGCAACTTGTGGTAGTCAGTTTATGGCCATACTTATGTTAATTAAGTATTAATCACTATTATCAACATATAATATCAGCTTATAGCTGTCATATCATTTACAATCTGCGAATATGGATTGGTGATAACTACACCCATTGTAAGGTTATGTAAACGTTACTGTGGCTATTCAATTTTAATATTTTGAGTTATTCGAGTTGGTGGTAGTAAGCGTATGAGCTCATATGATATTATTGCGCCATATTATATTTTAATTTAATTTCGTATTTAATTGCGTAAACGTTATTCTGTGCCATAGATACGTATGGATTACACTTGAGGGGAATTATTGGATTTTACTTGGGGGGGGGGATATTATAGTATTTTACTTGGGGGGATTTCAGGGTTTCACCTATATAGGATTTTACCTATATAGGATTTTAATAGAGGAATTTATTGGATTTTGAAGTGCCATTGGGTACTTGAGTACAACGAACAATCCAGGCTGTTACTTAGGATTTCAATTGGGGGAAATTATTGGATTTTACTTGGGGGGAGTTAGTGGATTTTACTTGGGGAGTTATATAGGATTTTACTAGGAGGGTTGATAGGATTACACTTGAGGGGAATTATTGGATTTTAGTTGGGGGGGGGGATATTATAGTATTTTACTTGGGGGGATTTTAAGGATTTTACCTATATAGGATTTTACCTATATAGGATTTTACCTATATAGGATTTTAATAGAGGAATTTATTGGATTTTGAAGTGCCATTGGGTACTTGAGTACAACGAACAATCCAGGCTGTTACTTAGGATTTCAATTGGGGGAAATTATTGGATTTTACTTGGGGGGAGTTATTGGATTTTACTTGGGGAGTTATATAGGATTTTACTAGGAGGGTTGATAGGATTTCACTTGAGGGGAATTATTGGATTTTACTTGGGGGGGGGGATATTATAGTATTTTACTTGGGGGGATTTTAAGGATTTTACCTATATAGGATTTTACCTATATAAGATTTTACCTATATAGGATTTTAATAGAGGAATTTATAGGACTTTAAGGTGCCATTGGGTACTTGAGGGTACAGCCTGTCATAACTCTTTCGTACAAATTGTGGTACTCAGGGAGTGAGTTACTACTGGGGAGGGATACATTGGTTTTAAAGGTACGTGATATATATTTTTGCTTGGGATATTTGTAAATATTTTTTATGTATATCATTCAATCGAGGGGGAATTCACTTACCTATGACAAATTGTGGGTAGGATTTATTGGATTTTAGGACATTTGGGGGGACTCCTTGTACATTTTTGTAATTTTATTATACCCTTGTACGTAGTAGTGGTACTATCTTGACTTTGTAAGATTTTCTTGATAAAACTAAGTAATTTATTAAACTAAAACTTGGGTAAGTGACATCTGACTTTTACTTCTCCACCTATTTGGTAGTCTTAGGGTGAGAAAACTTGTGTAGGTAGTTGTCGGGAGTCAAGATTGCCTGGCGCCCTTTCATATTTTATTTAGTTTTCGAACAACGGACCCCCCCTCCCCGTCTCCGCAAGAGTTATAGGCAACGCCTAAAAGCGCAAATATGCACCGAGTTTGAGGTTGAAGAATCTTAGTGTGAATAACGGTAGGTGGCAGTTGAGTGTACTTCGGTGTTGAGAATTAGTAGAATCCTATTAGATCCCGTGTTTAGTTAACTAGTAGAATAGACTGAAACAAGGGCAAAACTTATATTTGAAATGCCATACTATCTTTCAATGGTCTTATGAACATATTCACAAGTGCTGCATCTAGGCCTTTTCCTTATCGAAAGTATTGACAATAACTTACTCCTAGAAGGAAAAAGAATCAGATAATAAGTGAGTATTTGGAGTTTCCTCGAATTTTATTTACTACGAGTTCACACAAAATTTACTATGACCGCAATCGTCTGATTTGTGTGACGAAAATAAATAACAGATCTCAAATGCCGCTTATATGTTTTCTTAACAAATATTTTTTTGAGTATTTTAACTAGAAATGATATAAAAATGCGACTAAGGCGAATCTAGTGAACTGTGGAGTGGATACAAATATTTGAAAGGATAATAATTATAAAATTAGACTCAAATCGACATTTTATTTTAACCAAAGTTAAGTTACAATTATTTTATACATATAAAATCTCAGCAACTTTTCGATGGTAGAAGAAAAATTTTAAAATATGAATTTTCCAGTATTCTTATAAATTCTTTCCAGCTCTCTTACGAAATTTAAAAGTATCCTGATTCATATACTTCGGATATCAGAACAGAAGCTCATTCATTTCATCTTAGAAAGGACAGCTGCAATACTGTACGCTAATTTGGCTCCCTACAAAGAATGCATTTATAGCTAGTAACTTATTTGTCACTGAAAAAAAAATAGAGGGAGGGGGGATTTTGTTTTCCTTGATGGTGCATATGATTGCATTGTAAGTGTTTTCGGCAGCAGTATATCTTTTTTGCAAATTGTAATTGGTGGGAAGGGTGGCAACTTCACTCTGAATATACTACTAACTGAGGGGGTGCAAAGAATTTTTTGGATGGAGCATTACAAGCGCTTGATAGTGCCAAAGTACCAAATTAGGAAATTCCGATTAGGGGGGGGGTGGTTGGAGGTGGGTAGCGTTTATTTGCTCTGCCGCCATAAACAAACAGCTGTAGTATCTCGATGAATGCGGTGCTAATAAAATCATTCATGGATCAGTGGAAGTGCCAAGCTCGAATTTGTCACTGATTCACACCAATTCACCGCGACTTCACCGGCACCGTGGACGCCTCCACCGAAGAAACCCAGCCAACCCACATGTTCTGCCGAACTTATCAGTTCGAAAGTTCATTCAAATACAAGGAGGTGTAAATTCAATTGTTTCTTCAAAATTATGTTTATGAAAATAAAAATTGTGTTATAACTTTGTTTTATTTTTAGATCAAGACAAGCAAGCCACACCAATCAGAAGAAGGAAGGACATTTAGCACCTAGGTAAATATAAAACTGCTGAAAGATAATAAGTCAGGAAACCATTAACTAGGAAGGCAAATCCCTCCGGTATTGAGTCCTCTGTCGGTCTTAGCTTTCACTCACTATCCTACACCATATTCACAACCCAAATATGTCCTTCAGACACCACCGCAGTAGTAGAGCTGAAACAACCCCCTCAAGACACGACGCCAAATTCTCCTTCCCACCAGAACTCTAAAAAACCAAAAAACCCCAGCCCTCTCCGAGCAAGAATTCCCTCTTCTCACACCAACAAAACACAAGCACAACACACCCTTATCTCACACTTCCAAAAAAACCCACTCTCCCTCAACACCATCCCCTTAAACTACATCAAAACCAACCTCCTCAAAACATACACCCGAACAACAACACCCACACACTGCATACACATCCCCAACCAGGTCTTACGCTTCCTCCGTAAGATCCCAATCCCCTACACCCTCAGCCATCCGACAACCCCACGTCCCCGACAAGGAGGACTCACTTTCGTCGATAAGACCAAATTTCGGCATACAACACCAAACCCTACCAACAATCCCACAACAACCGCCAGCAACAACAACACTACAGAAACTCTTAACCTCCGAAACCTCGCAACCCAATATTCTATTCAAAAATCCTTATTCACACTTCTCAACACTCTAGAGCTCCTAAATGGTCACATCCTATATTTGAAAGTTAATTTCAATCGTACCGATCGTCCTCCCCAAAGTCAGTCTCAACTATTCTGAGACAAATCCACAATTCCACTGGTGATTCTAACATCACCATCAACGTCTTCAACTCCACCGAACCTCCACCCAGTTCAGCAAACAAAACCCTCATACCCACCTACTCTTTCGTCTGCAGGAGTGTAGACGCCTCGATCAGTGGCGAAGAATTTGAAGAAGTTATTGACGATCTACAAATTCCATTCCTCAAAACTTGACGGATCATCGCCAAGTCCACCAGCAAGCCCACTTCGATAATTCGCAAATTCGCATCGTCACCACCTCCGAAGGCCATTACCAGACCCTCACCTCCGGCCTCTAATTTCATGGTCTCCCACATAAGTGCAAGCCATCCAACGCCAATCCGCTACCCCCAGTCCCTAAATATTGCAGTCGATGCACACAAACCGGACATTCCTCCGAATCTTGTCGGTCTAAACCGACATGCCCTTCTTGCGGCCAAACAGGCCACCACCCCGAAAATTGCCCCAAGTCCAGAACCCCCACATGTACAAACCGCGGTGGTCCCCACCCCGCCTTCCACCATCGCGGCCCCGACAGGCCATCGACACCCAAAACCCCTCAAGAAACCGCTCCAGTCACTCTTGAAAAGCCACCAGTTCCTTACGACCTTTCAACTTACACCAAAATCTTAATAGAAATTCTCACTGTCACTCTAATGAACGCCATTCCCAACTCAAGGGACGTCATAGCCGACAATATTCGTCATTTAGTTCCATCCATATATCGACACCACTGCTCTATTACAAACATAGGCAGGCGTGCTCGCTTTGGTTTCACTCCCATCAGGAGCGGAAGCGATTCAACTCGATCCGCGAGCCCCATCCACCTCGTCGATGCTGCATGTTTTACACGCTTTTCCCTGTGGGCCGACGTACGACGAGATTTTTGGATTCACTTGATGATGATACAATCCATCCACTCTATTCAACATTTTAACTAGTCATTCACAAAATTTTCCATTTCAACATTTTAACCACCGCACTTAGATAATAAACACAACATACTAAATTCTTCTCTTCGAACTCGAAACAGGCCAATCGATCTTCCACATACCTTACAATGTCTCCTAGTCACTTTTCAAACAAATTCGAAATAAAATTCAAAAATTCTAAAATCATTCCTAACTTTTCTTATTAACACTTAAGACATCGGAGACACCCAATTCCAAAAATGTTTCAATACTTTCAAACACTTACCTCATCTACTCTTAACTATCGGCAACGCAACGTGGTTCATCTTATACATATCCGTCTTTTACTAGTCACTTTTTAATTCCCCATTCCATAAACTTTTAAACCACGTTTCTCTCAAAAATACCCAATTTCGCTGCTGATTGTTCCTGCCTTTCTCTCCGGTTGATTTCTAGCAAAAAACTAAATCTCCCACAATTAAAATATAAACTTTCATTCCCAGACACTTTTCTTCTCAAGTCTCCTATACACTTTTTTCCAAAACTGAATTCTCAGTCACACTATCACACTATCAACCCAAGCCAAAGTCAACTCCCGCACACAAACCACCAACAAAACACCCCCAACCCAGCCCTGCAGAGGAAATATATCCTATATCAGGGCTTAAACTCAACACAAATTACCCCAAATTGAAACACTCACAAACCCCAACACAAAAAATAATCGAACTTCTCTCTCTGGTCATTGGAAGTACCTACTTATAACCTAATACACTAATCAAATATTCAAGGTAATAATGACGAAAATACTGTGAATTATTTTCACAGTGTACTAAAATGCATGTAAACGCAAATAGATAATCAATATTGCGATTAATAAACAAAATATGTAATATTGAGAAAAAGGTAAATTATTTTTAACAGTGTAAGAAAATGTACCTATCTATGACTAAATACACTAATCAAATATTCAAAGTAATAGTGAAGAAAATACTGTGAATTATTTTTCACAGTGTAAACAAATGTACTACTTATAAGTAAATACACTAATCAAATATTCAAAGTAATAATGGAGAAAATACTATGAATTATTTTTCACAGTGTACTAAAATGCATTTGAACGCAAAAAGATAATCAATATTGAGATTAATAAACAAAATATCTGATATTGAGAAAATTGTAAATTATTTTTAACAGAGTAAGAAAATGTACCTATCTATAACTAAATACACTAATCAAATATTCAAAGCAATAATGAAGAAAATACTGTGAATTATTTTTCACAGTGTACTAAAATGCATGTAAACGCAAATAGATAATCAATATGGAGATTAATAAACAAAATATCTAATATTGAGAAAACTGTAAAATATTTTTAACAGTGTGAGAAAATGTACCTATCTATAACTAAATACATTAATCAAATATTCTCAAACTTAACAATGTATTATAACATGTACTATTGAGGTAACAAAATTCCGAGATGCAAATAAACACTAGCTTCTTCAAAATATGCTGTTTATCAACACTTTCAAACCGGCTCCTATTCCTATACACCCCCCTTGATCGAGGTGTCGTTGAAGTTGAAATGGATAGCAGATGTCGACCATTCTAGATTAAGTAATCGCTTCGCGCGCTGTTGCCGGACTGTCTTTAATTTCACGAGCAATCAATCGCACTTATATACATATCACTGTTTTAATAATTCTTTTTTACAGTTTCTCAGCCCTCACGAGAGCCTAATGGACAAATTTTTTAAGGTTTATTTGGGAAAAGAAAAATAGGGTTCAGACAGACCCAAGAAATCAAATTGCCGCAAAGGCGAAAATTGATATATCAAGTTGTTGCAGAGGCGAAAATGGATATGTTAAATTGACAGACTAAATCTGGCTCGAAGGACCAATAAAAACTATGTACAAGAAGTGAAATTCGCGTTAGCTATATTTGGCTGGTTGCTATTAATTTTGATCAGTTGATACTTTCCTTCCCGACATGTTTTTGAGAATTATAGAACAAGAACACTCGCCAACCTTTTGTTGACGGAAATGCTAAAATTGCCGTTGAGAATAAAGGTGTAATAAAAATACGGGCCACTCATAATCCCTTTATTTGAATTCTTACAACTTGAACAATTTCTTTTATAAAACGAACGAAGTACCAAACTTTAGTAGCGGATAGGGCAACAGCGCTAAACTACCGCCATGAACCGGTCTAGGCGACCATGCGGGTTCAAACAATAATTTATAATAATAATAGTACTTACAATACGGCGATTCAACGATCAATATCGGGAAAACACTTCACATCAGATTCACATTCTTATTTGTTGCAGTTACATGAAATTGATTGATGAAATGAATGAATTTATACTTGATCATCTCGTCACAAGAGTTGAGACAAGACTTACTAATTGTCTTTCGTTGGCGGTAATTTTGCGGCAAGTAGCGCGGGAGATAGCAATTGGTTCCGTGAACATGAATAAAGGGCGCGTAGATTTAAACTTCGAACCTTTGGCTTAATGATGAATTAAGGTGCATTGTGGGAATTTATGGGAAATTCCTACATTACGAGGAAATATGTTTTTGTTGAAAATATCTATTGGGAAGGGGGGAGGGGGGGGGGGGGGTAACTTAACCGACCTAGAAAGTAGTATGGGAGATAATGGATGTAGGTAGTCGAAATTGGTAATAGGTTAGAAGGTAGAAAATGGTGATGTGTTTTAACCATAATTCGACAGATTAGTTCTATTGTTTCCTTATAATCTTGGAGCTAGAGAGGAAGACTATTGTTAATTATTTTAATAATTTGTAGTATTGCTTTCGATACGAAATTTTGCAGCTTTCGGCAACGCTCCCTACATTTTGGACCATTTTTTATTGTCAGTAATATGAATGATGAAGTGGTGGGACTAGCGACACCATTGCATTAAGTGCTAACAGAAAAATCAGGTTGTTGAGAGACGTAATAAGATAAATGCTGAAATACGGATATTAATTCCAATTATTATTATCATAGCTGAAAATCGTATATACCATGGTTGTGATATTTATTGTATATTTGTTTTTGGTTTTACTACTGCCAAATTATTGATATTAACATCTTACCTTTGTTATGAATTGATGGTTGAGAGGGACTATATTGTAAAATGACATCTCCCATGGATCTGCTATATTTGTTATTATCGTTAATAATACTTTCCTGTTTTTTATATTCCAATTAAACCAAGGGCTCTCGTATAATACGTCGCGTAGTTTTATGGACTAGAAATAATTAGAATATAAGCTGAATTTTTGCATTATACATTCATATGAATAAGGGCAATGTCGTGCTAACTATTTAACTAAATGCTCATCAAAATTGTTTTTTATAATTCGCGTATAAAAGAGACTTCATTATAACATTGTTAGCAGTGTCACAATGAAGTATCTTTGAACACTTTTTAGAAATTTTTAGTGTCATACAGTTGGTTACTTTATGTAGTATGTATTTTCATTTGACATTTTACTTTAACCTTGAAACAAATTATAAAATGGTCTAGTGTTATTCTAGCTAGCAAATTATTATATCAAATGATCTTAAAGGTAAATTTGAATAAATTATATATTGAAAATATTAATAAATAAAGTACAATAACGTTTATCCATCAATGATTTGTCAAATGTTTATTTTTATATTGTATAGGATCAATATATAGGTATACATAACGTTCGATTTTTTGGATAATTTACCAGATATCTATGTGAATATTTATCATAGAAATAATTCTGTTCATGATATAATATAAATAGGTCGCAAGCATATACGAAAAAGCTCTTTTTCAAAGAAATAATCATCCTCTGCTTAAATGAGAGTTTGTTTACAATTTAGAGAAGTCGTCTTGAAAAGACTGCTCCGTAAAAATTTACCGCCAGCCCAATCCGCTTCCTCGACGCTATCAATCGAAAGCTAAGTGTCTGAAACGCTTCTTTATAAAAAACAAGATCGTGAGATGTTCATCCTCAAGCCAGATGGAAGCGCATAAATGTAAAACCTGGCCAGCCAATATTGCCTCAAGACTTTTTTCACAACAACGATCATAAATCCTCAGAACAGACTCTTGAAGAAACAACGAAAAACACTAATATGGAAGAAAATGATTCAGATTGTCTTTCCCTGATTTCAGTACGCCCCATTTTACTAGTTCCAGAGAATGATAACACCGATTAAGAAAATGAGGTTTCTTTTTTTTAAAACGTATAACGAGAAAACCTACCAACCCTCTCAGTGCTCGTTATAGGTATGCGGGTTGTCTCACGTGGTACAACCCGTACTTGCCAGTTGACTAGCTTCGAGAAGGGGTGGATTCTTCAAAAAGTTATTAAGTTTACAAAAATGGCGCCAGAGAAGTTTTGGCAAGCACCCAAGACTTCTTTAATTAGCCCACAACTCCTCAGTGGGTTAACAACACTCACTACACACTCCAAAGGTTAAACTGAAAGGTAAGTTATCATAAGAAAATAAAAGTCAGCAAGTATCCCCTGATTGAAGTTCTAATTAGTCACTTTGGACCAAAGGTCTCTTTTCAAAATATTTATTACAATATTACTACAATAATGTTTCCAAATAATGTCTGAACTCAGCTGAAGGCTGTAGACTCAGAATGTAGATAGGCTGAAGGCCGAAATCTACATAAAACAAAAAAAAATGCTAACTAATTTATAAGTTACAGCTTAAGTAGATAACTGTCAAGCAGGTTCCATAAACTCTGAGTAGAGCTGAGGGCTTCAAGCTCAGGGTGCAGAAGAGCTGAGGGCCCCAAACTATACCGATGACTTAATTCTATAATTATAGAGAAACGACTAAATAGTTCATGTACAATATCTCAAAGATACAACGATAATATATATCAAAAATTAACAATGTACAGTTACAAGGGTTCACACTTTCGCAATTTATACCAATATCAATATAAATAATAATAATTGCATAAGCATTAAATTTAAATAGCAAACGAGCTTAGCGTTGCTAGAGAAAATATAATTCGAAAATATGTACGGCGCAAATTATATACATAAAATCGTCAGAATTGGTAAAATCCACTAAGTAACGCAGTACCCAGGTACGTACCGTAGTATCCTAGCGTATTTTAAACTAAGCAAATATTACAAATTTCAAATACAAAGTACAAAGTGCAAAGCGAAATTATAGTATTTGCCGCAAAAAGAGATATAAAACTTTACATGAAAAACGGTTAAATGTGACGCATAAAGGTGAATTTATAAATGAAAATGAAGAATAAAAAGAAAAACTGATCACTTATCCTTTTTCCGGAACCAGAACAGGAACTGAAGTTGCTCCAGAATATTTCAGCTCTCCTGGAACTGGTCTCACTGACTCATTAATCTCCAATCAGTGACTTAATGTCCATATAAAAAAAACCTTGATAATGAATCCTTCTACGCCGTCTACGGAAATTTACCACGAATTACACAATTCCACTAATGTCTACTGGTATCCTCAGTCATCGGCCGTTTCTGTACCAGAAGCCTAACGGGTCAGAGCTGCCAGCTGTTGGTTTCAGCCGTATTTTCTTCTCCTACGTCGGGTTTTTAGCCAAATGTTTTATGGCTCCCAGAGCACATGTAAAAATTTTTAAGTTGGAAACGTGTGTTTACACCTTGACGACAAATGGAGGACTGAATATTAACTTCGCACCGTCAGCGCTGTGACTTCTCTCAGTCGACAGGCTAGCCAATATTAAATCTCCGACGGCTCGGCAAATTTTCGCGTTACAGATTCCCCCCTTGCGGAATGGTTAATTTTCATCTTCAGGCGGTTGCGTAGAGTATGGTTTCAAGTCCTTGCAGTGCCATACTCCTGCCGAAGCTCCATCCTTATCATGCAACTCATACGTCCACGGAGATAACCTCTTAGCTATCGAGTAGGGCCCTATATACTTAGGCGCTAGCTTACGCGTGTAATACCTCGCAGCATCCGGAAGGACAAAATTCCTCTTCCACACTAAATCGTGCGGGAGATACTCCACATGCCTACGTCGCAGATTATGGCTATCACCGGCCTTCTGATTGGCATCCTCTAACCGTCTCCTGATGTCAGCGAACAATTTCCTAAAACCCTCATTACGACTGCTCTCGGGAGTCTTGACACTATCTCCCAGATCTAAATCTGAATTATCCACATAATCGGCACCAGACAACAGCATAGACCTACCAAAATTAGCGAAATACATTGTTACCTTTGTGACTTCATGAGTAGATGTTCTAATCGCACATCCTATCTGAGCGAGATGCTCGTCCCAACAACGATGATTCTCCGAGACGTAGGAAGCCATCATAGTCTTAATCACACGGTTAACTCTTTCACACGGGTTAGCCCTTGGGTGACAATTGGCATTCAGCTTAATACGACAGCTATATCGGGAAGCTAAACTTCGGAAAAGATTACTACGGTATTGCGGACCATTATCACACAAAATCACCTTGGGTACCCCACATACAAGAAATACTTCATCTTCAATCTTACGAGTAACGGCCGCTGCAGACGCTGTTTTAAGTGGGTATATCAGCACATACTTGGTCAAATAATCCGTAACGACAAGGATGAAAGAATTACCCCGTTTCGACCTTGGGAGAGGCCCCATCAGATCTGTGCAAATAATTTCCCACGGCCTGCTAGGCTTTGGATGAGACGCCATATTATCAACAGGTTTACCTTGTGACACCTTATGCGCAGCACACACCTCACAGCGATTAACATACCTTGCGACATCAACTCTCATTTTCGGCCAGTAAAAACGCTCAGCTACTCTGTGGAAGGTTTTAAAAATACCCGTATGTCCAGATGTGAGAGGGACATGGACTTCCATGATAATACGCGACCTACTAGCTTTGGGAACTACCAGTTTCCAAGATTCACCAGGCGACAGCGGTTGTGTCTGCTTATTGACAACATGTTTGAAGAGAAGATTATCCTTCACACGCCAATCCGGAAATTTGAGGGGATTACTAGCGGCATTCTTTACCATCTTACAATACCACTTATCATTGGTTGTATCAAACGGAGGAGGCGGTACCTCTTCAGACGAAACCTCCACAGACACCTCATCGACAACAGGGACGGACCGAGAAAGAGCATCCGGAACTACGTGTTCACGACCTTTGCGATGTATAATTTGGAAGTCATACTGTTGCATTTTGACTGCCCATCGGGCAGTGAAGACATTCAATCATTATGCTTAAGAGGAATCACGGGACATGAAATACGACTACATGGAACAACAAAATCAAACAGAGAAACAGAAACAGGAGGAGTCGGAACGTCATTCGAACTAATAGTCTGTGACGACAAAATGCTTAAGGACGTAGAAGTATTACTTGGGAGAGATTTCTTAGCTCAACAAGAAGCGGAAATATCTTACAAAAGAGAACCGTCGCTACTACTATGGGGACAAAAGATACTAATGAGGTCAACCAGAGAAGTAATGGAAATGATGTCAGTCCAAGATGATAAAGTAAGCAAAAATGAAGACTGGGAACAATGGTTGGATACAGTAGGGAGGTTCATGAAGCAAAAACAGAAGAAACAGTCAGCACAGCCAAGACAACAAAGAAACAACACAGAAGAAGGAAGAAAACCTGTGACATCAGGAAAAGAATGGGAAAACTGGTTATCAACAGTCAAAAATTTCATACGACTGCACGAAACATCAGATGTCATGAAGGAAAACAAGAAGGCTGTGAGGCAAACAAACAGCCAGCAGTAGCATTAGTAAAATCAAGTGGTCAACTCATGAGACTACAATGGGAAGAAGTGGAAAAAATGAGTAAATTCATATTTTTTTACTCTAACACACAAATAGAAATAATTGAGGAAATATCGCACAAATAATGGAAGACAGTGCAGAATGGGAACCCATATGGGATAGAGCCATATTATTAAAAGAACAAAGAAAAGACAATTTTTGTAACAAAATCATACAACAAATAAATGCAAAGGATGAGGATATCACGGCATCATATTACTTAGACAAAGAGAACATACTATACCGGAGTGACAACAAGGGTTCTGACAAACTGATACTTCCTAAATCACTACCGGTAAAGGCACTAGAGGATTTCCATGACACACCCTTATATTGTCATCAAGGACAACAAAAAACTATGACGGCGATAGAAAAAAGATTTCACTGGCCAACACTAAAGGCGGATTTTATAAAGTATTGCCAAGAATGCGATTCATGCAACAGGCGTAAAACGTCTCCGCATTTCAAAAAAGCACCACTACAGAAATTCACCCCCGTAAGCAAACCATGGGAAATTACGTCAATGGACATAGTTGGTCTATTAGTACCGTCAGATAGTGGAAACAAATATTTTCTGACTTTCCAAGACCATCTGACAAAGTATTGTGAGGCTATACATATACCCGATAAAACGGCGCAAACCATAGCCCGAGCATTTGCAGAGGAAATAGTGTGCAGACACGGTACTCCACAAAAATTACTAACAGACAGAGGTAGTAACTTCATGTCCAAATTGATGAAAGAAGTATGCGAAATTTTGAATATAAAAAAGATTCACACTGCAAGCTACGCACCTACATCTAATGGGCAAATTGAGAGAATGCACAGAGTTATTAAAGATATGCTTTCCCACTACATTTCGCACAACCAAAAGAATTGGGACCAATGGATACCTTATGTCCTTATGGCATATAGGGGCAGCAATAACACATCAACCGGATATAGTCCGTATTTCCTATTACACGGTCGCGAACAATCGCTACCAATAGACAAATGTATCGAGCCGAAAAGGAAACGGTACGATATGGATGAAAACTACGCAGCCGAGCTAGAAGCCAGACTGGCACAGGTGTACGAAAAAGTACAAAATAATATAGATAGAGCAAAAAACGACAGAATAAAACGATTTAACAAATCGATAGAATATAGTGAATTCAACACAGAAGACTAAGTATACCTCAAAGACTCAAGTAATACGGTTGGAGTATCAAAGAAATTACAAAAAAAATGGATAGGGCCATATATATAGTTAGAGAAAAAGTGGGACCAGTAACCTACCTAATAAAATCGTCTAAGGGAAAAAAGGAACAAGTTGTACATATTAATAGGCTAGAAAGATATTACGGAGATGAAGAGACAGAAAATAGGGGCCTCGAAATAGAAGAAGAAATGCCAAAAGCAAACGCAACGAATATAGAGGACACAGAAATTGATGAAACGGGAGTGACCCCTGCCAGAGTGGCAGCACTACCCCTATGGGGGAACGCGGCGAATGCCAAACCCGTACAATCCATCACAAAAAGAAAGAGAATAAAAAGCACAACACTAAGCGTACCTCTTCGGAGATCAAGCAGAATACGTCAACGTCACCATAATCAACCAGATTTCGTGTGCAGCGCTACGTATGCTTTTCCGAACAGTGGTGGCGATAACCGCATAATCTAAGGAAAATATAAAGGAGGATAGTATAACAAACTATCTCACTGTTTCCAATGTTTATACTTATACATGAAAACAAGCAATATACAGAAACTTGATTATGCAAAATTCTAATATAGGAGCATCGTGTCAATGAGTTGACAACACTAAAAACTGATTACAGGACAAGTTATACTAAACAGTACAGTTTCTGTATAAAAGATTAGTTACTATAGAGGGAATATCCCGTTTCCTCTAATTAGGGGACAGTAAATGAGGTTAACGTGCAAAAACACGTATTATAAGGAATCAATAAGGAATAATAGATAATTATGATGTTAATGTAAGAAGAAATACCCCTCAATGGGAAGCGTGCAAGGCAGAAATAAAAAATAATTACAGGACAAGTTATACTAAAGAGTAAAGTTCCTGTAAAACATTAATCATTATAGAGGGAAACCCCTTTTCTTCAAATTAGAGGACAGTAATAAGGTTAACGTGCAAAAACACGTATTATAAGGAATCGATAAGAAATGAAAAAAAAGAATATACAAGAAAAATGAGTTGTACAGGTAAAGTACAAACGTAAAAGAGAAGAATTAATAAGACAATTATCAGCGGGCAATATGTGTATATATAGATATATCCATCAAGTCGAAGTACGCAAAGCAAATATTAAGAAATAGATTAATTAAATTTTCAAATGTATGACGATAAATGAATTTTTTTATAGCTATGTACAGTAAATGATGCACTAATCAATTTGTAATTGTATATCTCCTGCATACCAACTCACGGTAAAGTTCAAGGACGCAAAATCAGGTGATATAAGATCAAATTTGCAGTGCTCAAATTTCAAAACAAGGGGATAACGCTTATGCGAAGTCAAGTTAGGCAGGGCCGGACTTGAGAAATGTATACGAATCAGAATGTACAGAACGAGACAGTTAAGTTCTTTTACAGTTAACTCTTAATGAAAATGCTTCAATAAATGAGTTATGTTCACGAAAACGTGGCGGAAAAAAGATAGGAATATAAATAACAAAAAAAATGGATCTGGAAATCCAAGTCAGTTTATGCAATATAAGCAAGAATATACATAGTTATTGTAGGGAAACTAATTGATTAGAAATATGTAAAGTAGAATTGATAAAGAAATATTGTAACCCAGCCTTATCGCACAAAAACTGCAATCAAAATAAACAAACCGTAGTAAGTCAACGCTACACGTACTAGCGTAAGGGGAACTGCCAAAGTATGGTACAGATGTCAGGCTAAAGCAGGTGCTTTATGACGCCCCATGGCACCCGAGCTGAAGTAGTTTTAGCAGCGATAACAACAGGTTCATTGTCTTGAATGGATGTTTTGATTTTCGGTACGAATGTGAGTCGCAAAGCGGAAAAAAATAGGGTTGCGCGTCAGTTGTTTCACAAAAGGTTCAATTTCGCAACAAATTCCGTTTTTAGGGGAAATTCAAATAATGCGGTATAAATAACTATAAGGGAAAGGAGAAAGAAAATTTGTTGAACATTACACTCCTACATATAGTACGGGGGACTAACTAACAAATGAAATAAATTAGAAATGATACAGGGATACACAAAAGGATACCGTAACATTAAATCTTTGCGCATAGTGTTTGTTATTTTTTTTCAAATAATTTACTACCAGGTTATAGGAATCCATTAATAATTTTAATTTTTATTTAGTCATTTGATGACATAAGAATCAGGGGTTTATTTTATTTAGGGAAGTCCAAATAGGACGCCACGAATAATTCAAGTTAAGGCTTATTATTATTATTGATTAGTAATGCATGACATATGAACATAAGGGGTTTATTTAATTTAGGGAAGGCTACAGGAAGCCATATTTTAAGTTTAAATAATAGTACTAATTATTCAACTAAAATAAAGGTTATAGGAAGTCATGATTTAATTTTAAATAATAGTAGTATATATTCAACCAAAATAAAGGCTACAGGAAGCATTGGTTGATATTAACGTACCTAGTAATAATTATTTATTTGTCAAAAAAAGGGACAACCATATCAGGTTGCTTTTATAATTACTATAAAGGAGATATGAAACCTAAAATAGGTAAGACTTATAAAAGCAAATATTAATAAATGGGTATTGTGATTATGTCCCGTACTGTAGTATACAAGCACATTATAAGACGCATGTACAGTAATAATATTATTGTTCTTTGCTAATTTTAGTCATTGTTCTTTGTTAAATTCAGTCATCGTTCTTTGTTAATTTAGTAATTTTGTAATTGCGTATGTAAAACAGTATTTTCGTGCGTAGCGAAATGGGAGTTACAAATTGAACAGAAGAAAACAAACCCAGAGACAGTAGCAGACAATGTTCACCCAACGGCATACCATGACTACCCTAACACTTATCTTCGCCATACTACAGGGAACACATGGTTTAACAGCCTACGATTGTGCGGACGCGAAAACTAACGCAACGGTTATATCGCTAAGAGACGTGCGCGCCTCCGGAAACGTCGGATGCAAGTGAAACCGTGTCAGTCCAAGTGATTCAACGAAACGAGTTTAGTACGCACAAGGTATGGAACTGCAGCGTCGAAGTTTCAAGTTTGATATTTCACTATAGTATGCACAACCACACATCCAGAGTCAGTAATGGAGTAGGCACAAGTACATAGATAAAGTAGGAGCAAAAGGCCCATACACACAACAAGAAATTCAGGAAGCACACAGCCCACTTACCTTTGGCACAGAACGGAAAGCAGTCGAAAACATACTTATAAGGCGGACAGCAGGGTTACCAGCAGCGGACCAAGGCTACAGCTTCACCAGTATGTTCAATGAAAAGGAACTAAAAGAACTCGCGCACACAACCACAAATCATATATGGGGATGGTTTTCAGAATTAGGAACAGTCGTAAGTAGTCTCATAGGATTCTACTTCGTATATAAGATTCTGCATTACCTATGCGGAGTAATAATAAACAGTTTACGAATATATCAAACCATAGGCTGCGGCATAGCTATATTCGCAGGCATATGGTCAAGCCTAACGGCATGGGTATTACACAAAAATGACAGAAAGAAGAAGTCCAAAGAAGAAATTGAGCTTACCCAGCAAGACGAGGAAAACGTTCAAGAAGTCAATGCACAATCATCCAGCAACGTTCACTGGACTGACTCCGCGGCAGTATAAACATTCTGTAATAAGTGCGCGAAACAAAGTTTTCTTAAACAAAAAAAAACATTACTATAAACATAATGTATTAGTAACCAAAAATAATTTAAAACCAAGTGCAAATAAAGCGCGCGGAATAAACAGTTTCTTTTGAATAAAAACATTACTATAAGCATAATATATTAGTTAACTAAAAACAATTTAAAAAAAAGTGCGCGGCAGACAATACGCAAACGTGGAATCAACGACAATAGCCGAGAAGTCGGCAATACAGGAAGCAAAAGTCACATAACGAGGGAGTACCTCGCAACAAGCGAATAGCCAAAATTGTGGTCCTAAGACCACCTCCAATTAATCCGATAAAAGCTTATCAAATTACAAATCGTCCTCGCCCCATTCCACGGGCACAGTTTTGAAACCAAAACGGTTTCTCTCCCTATAATTCCGCCAAACTAATAAAGTAGCAGTACCAGGGAAGGATACCTAATCCTTCACTGAACGAATTCATGTTCAAATACAAAAACTATCCATCCTCTTCTGGATACATGAACGAGAACAAACCAGAGAGGAAATTAGTATTGTCCCACACCTAACAGAGGAAAAAGCCACATAGTGCAACTAGGGAGTCATGGGTATTGCAACGATGAAAACAAACATGCAAGCAGTCAACAAGTAGTGTCTCAGTGCGGCATACAACGCGTAGTGCTCAAGGTGAAATCGCGGTAACATGTAACGCAGTGACACAATTTTGTACAATTGATGCAAAAAGCGTCTACTGTTCATACGATCGTGGATAAAACCGACAATCGACCTGATTCGGTATTTTTCCATCTTACTGTCTATTTGGCTAATAAATAATTTTATGGATGCACTATATAAGATTTGAATAGACAACTATGAGGATTATGTTCAAGGAATATGCACTGTTTGATGAATTTCAAAAATTGGTCTTATATTACACAATCAATTTTTTGCTTGTGAAGTCCATTGTTTTGTACATAAAATAACAAAATTTTGTTTAATTTAATTTGATTTAAGATCCAAGAAAAATCAATGGATATGATTCAAGAAAAACAATATTCTAAAGTTGGTTACTAGAATACTTCTAATATCTACAAACTATAACTAACCTCATCTGATATCAATTGACCACAGACGCTCATTAATACCACATTAGAAATAAGTGCAGCCACCGTCAAATATATTTTGAAAGATTCTGATTGATGGGTTTCCTGAAACACATCACAATTAATGTTCATTAATCATAAGTATTGGTTGATGGGATAATTAATACTTGAGAAATTACATTGAAATTTTCCGAATATTTAGATGCTTCTTTTGAGAAGCAGTCAATTTTATTTCTAGAAATCGTATATATCATAATCTGTATTAAGACAAAACATGATTAACACCTCTAGAAATACTCACTATGAAACAAGAACTTCAACAAATCCATTAATTTTGAAATTACAACCCTGAATACGGTGAATACGGTCTATCACTAGGAATTACTGATAAAGTTTGTTAATAAATGTCAAACGAGTTTGAAAGTATGGCGTGAATCAGAAATAGGTTTGCAGTTTCATTAGATTCGTGAAAGCTGTTATTTCATCTCATCTGGTGTGAAACCAGACCTAATGTTATGATTTTTCGTTGATTCAGTTGTGAGAGCGAATTATGTTCACTATCACGTTATTCTCAGTTTGGAGCTCGTGATATCACACTCTAGATAATTTATTCTTTCCTTCATATCACCACCTGTTATGCAACTACATCCAGTCAGTTTCACTAGATTTTTAAGAATAAAGATATTCTCATTTCAACTCCTTCAATGTTAATTTTTCTTATATTTTGCTCAATTCCATTCATATCCATGTCTCCTCCATGATTGCTTTCTTATTATCATTTATTATTACTTCCAAATACTCAATGTCAGAAAAGGAAGTATTGTAATGGCACTAAAGAAGGCTGGATTTTTGCGGAAATATCCGTTTCCTGACTATTTAAGACCAGGGTTTAAGTTTGAGCATGATGTCTGTACGTCCATATATGTCATCAATGTTTAGTCGCGGCACATCTACCTTAAGGAGTTGATATATCATTTTCAAATTTCAAATTTATTAGTTTATGGTCATAATGCAGACCCCAGTCACTTTTGATTGAAATCCTTCAACGGGAAGTGGTACTTTACTTCAGGCATTAAACAGTTTTTCTTAATATTAGCAATACAAATTATAAAATAAATGAAAAATTTTCAAATAAAACTTGTACATAATTAAATTTTGAATAACTTTTGTTTGGAATATTTAAAAAAGTTTATTGTTTTTATGGTTTTGGGGCTGGATCCATGCAGCCAGAAACTACGTGCGTGGTTCCAGCCCTACAGCCAAAAAATATTCTAATATAGTTTATTTACGATAAAAAGACGATGATGTCATTTTTAGTTACTTTCCTGCTTATCAGAATAAATATTAATTTACCAACCGTGGATATAATTTATCCTCAACAACCAAGGCAATTTACAGCTAACAGGTTGGCAAAACTTCAAGACGTTGTAAAATCAACTGGTAAAACTCCCCAGTTTGTTTTGACGTTTATTGACATTCGATCATCGTCTAATATTTACAAGTTTTTTGGTGCTTTCAAATTCATTGCTTCTTTAAGATTAAAAAAACAGTTATTTTCATAACTAATTATTTAGGCAAATCTGCAGTGTGTGGTTAATAAAATGCAGAAGCAGCTGAACAGAAAATGTCAAGAGATGGTAACATCTTTGTTGAGCTACTTTGAATGAGAATGCCGAAATGGGTGGCCTATCACTGCTGTAAAAGACGTAAGTAATAGTATTCGCTATTTGTATTCATCATCATTAATATTATTGTTACATATTTAAATGTAAATCATGAAATGTTAGGCTAGGTCAATTAAACTTGATAATATATTATTCTTTCATAAATTGGAGTAATTATATTGTAGAGAGTTGTAGATGCTTTACAACTTCGCGTTACCACGGTTAACCGTATTGCCGTCAAGCATAATAGAGGTGAACAGCCTAAAAGCCCACCTAAAATGAGACAACGCATAAAACCTACTGTTGAAATTGGTAACTTTGATCAAAATGCTTTCCGAAATGTTATATATGAAATGTATGGAAACAGTAAGTATATTTAATTTGCTGTTTTATTTTATTCACAATTAACTAACACAGGAACACATAACCTTGAAAATTTTAAGAGACAAACTCCAGGAGCGTGAACTCTTTAATTGTTGTTTAACATCACTCTGGAAGATAGTGAAAAATATTGGATTCAAATCCCAAAAAGATGATCCTCGTCGTGGTTTAATGGAGTTGCCACATATTGCATTAAAACGTGTACATTTTCTACATGAATATGTCAAGATAAAAAGGGAAGGTTTATATCAATTTATGTTTTTGGATGAGACTTGGATATTTAAAGACGGTACTGTTGAACGTTCTTGGCAAGATTCTAATCATAGAAGCCTA
The DNA here is from genome assembly GCA_963921935.1 of Galeruca laticollis. Classification (NCBI taxonomy): domain Eukaryota; kingdom Metazoa; phylum Arthropoda; class Insecta; order Coleoptera; family Chrysomelidae; genus Galeruca; species Galeruca laticollis. Next base: position 146,352,885 of record OY998181.1, read on the forward strand.
AAAAAAACCAAAATTGGTGGTCCAAGGTAATCGAATAATAAAATGTAGCAATTAATTTATGATGTACTAACATTCCTGCCATTTTAAGACCTTTCCAAATATTTACTAGTCACACTATTTTGTTTAAATCTATATAATTATTAATAGTAGTAATTTGTTATTTCCTTATTGTAGGTATATTGTATTGCATGTTGGTTCCTCTTCTGGATTTATTCCTGGAGCAGGGCTGGTTTTTTCTTCCAAAAAACAAGATGGTGATTACCACGGTGAAATGAACCGAGAATTTTTTTTGCATTGGTTTGAATACCAGCTTGTAGTGAACTTGGAAGACCTGCCACAATTGTAATGGATAATGCAAGTTATCACAGTACAGTTATCAATAAAGTACCAACAACAGCTACCAAAAAGGCTGATATACAGAACTGGTTGATACAAAATGATATTCATTTTCAAAATACTTTCCTCAAAACCCAATTATTGAATTTGGTACAACGGTATGTTGATATAAACATTTTTCAATATATTATGGTAATACTTAGATAACTTATTTTGTTTAAATATATGCATTTTTGTAGGAATAAACCACCAACAGTATATGAAGCTGACATATTATCTGAAAAATATGGTCACAGAGTGCTTTGATCCGACTTCCCTCTTGCCACTGTATGTTCAACCCAATTGAACATATTTGGGGCATAGTTAAAATTTTTTATAGAGATTATGTGAGAAGTGATGGTTCTTCAACAGAACAAGAAATAGGTGTATGGAAAAGTGACTCCTGATATTTGGTCAAAGATAGTAGAGCACACTGAAAAAATTATACAAGATAGGTGGGATAGAGAAGTAGTATTTGATAGACAGGATGTGCCTCCACTTATTATTAATTTTGACAGTGACGATGAAGATAGTGATGATTTTGTAGTGGAGTAGTGGAAATCTCGTGTTTTATTTTTTGTATATTTTTATCCAATTTGCTTCATTTCCACCTTTTCAATATCACTAATAACTATTATTAAATTATGTAATAAATGCGAATAACAAAGAGATAAATTTATTGTAGAAAATTTCAGAACACACGGTAAAATATATTTTATTTTAAATCAAAATAAAAAAATGGAAAGCGACCCACATTTTGTTTAGAAAAATAATACGAAGTCAAAACAGATTAGAAGAAATAAAACATTTTACTGGGTCAAAGCAAAATAATTGTTTTGAATACAATTATTTTGATAACGAAAAATTAGCACGCTTCGAAACATAAAAAGTTGATTTTGCAATTAGGTACAGTTATTTTATAATACATAAATTAAAACAACGACCACAGTATCTCTACATAAATAATACTGATAAAATGGGACATTTTTTATTTTTATATCTTGTAACAAAATTGTATTTTGTGTATCTATATTTTTCTTTTCCATTCTATTTTTATTATAATAAATATAATATTGATTCCTTTTAGCGTAAACCCTTGCAGTGCTCTTGAAGATGGTTCTATCGAGCATAGAGCTACAGTTCGTCATTTGACCCTCTTATATGTGAAATAATTAAATGTTAATTTGAATATAGAATTACTGGTTACTGTTTCTTGTATTTTATCCATAGTTTTTCATGAATTAATATTTATATCAAATAATTCAAGCCCATCATACAAGCCTTTTATTTTTAAATAATTATTTTTGACTTACGCCCTACGAGGCACGGTACAATGAAAAAGAGGAACTGTCAATCTAACATCAGATTGACTTTTCTAGTTTTCGTTAAGTAAAGGGAAAAACTACAGCTTGGTAACATCACAATATTTTGTTTTGCAACGTCATCGTCTTTTTATCGTAAATGAACTTTACATGTAGTGAAGTGAGATTTATTCAACTATTTCAAAACAAATCAATACTTTTTAATTCGTCCATGACATGACTGTCAAAAACATATATCGTATGTGAGGAAGTCTTGTGCTGGCCTCAACGCATTTTTTTTAATTAGAAATACCCTACTTTTTAACTTTATTTCATAATTTAAAAATGAATAATTTTTTATGAATATATATTTGATATATTATATAATATCTTCCTAAACCAATATTCACATGACAATTTTGGATCAAAGGAAAAATGGCATTGGTATGTATGCAATAGTAATAGTCACATTCAATGTTTTATTATTTTCTTGAGGAACACCTAAAATCCACAAGTAATCTAATTGACATATTGACATATTGACATATTGACATATATGTATATCATGACAATCTGGGGTTGTTTACAGGCGCGTTCACTAATGCTGCGTTTGCTATGTATCTCCGTAATACTTCTTTGTAGGTTATGAATTTATAGATCTAAACGTTTTGGCGGCCTTCTGTTTCTAGTACTGCGGCGTACTATAACATCTTCTTCATGTTTCGATTCATTGATTTGAGCCACATTATCGGCCAAATATACTACCTCTCCATTAATCGGTTGGGACCCAAGCCTCAAGATTTTCCGCTGATCCTGCGACACGGCCACAAGGTTAGTCTGGCCTTATGGAACACTTTTTCCAAGTGAGCGTTCCAAGTAAGTTTTTTATCTAGGATAATCCCCAAATATTCTTTTACTTCCGCTCAAATGGAATAACCTTACCATTATAGGAAAGTGGTGGAAGATTCAGTAATTTCCTTCTCCTAGTGAAGGGAACTGTTACATTTTCACCAGGGTTAACAGACATCTGTTCCCTATGGCACCAACAGTGGACATCATAAAACGTCTTTTGGAGGATATTATATGCTACCCGTCCTGAGTTGGTCCTTGCCAGAATGACAAGGTCGTCTGCATACGCTTGCAGTTCTATTATTAATATTATTATTATTATTATTATTATTTTTCTATTATAGAGCATCGACTGCTTTGGTCATTAGCTCTTCTAATTTGGAGGAGGGAAAACTCATGTTCACCCTACCTATAATCGGGTAGTGTTTGCTACCAACCAAAAACCTCCCCCAATATTTGAGGCTACACTTTTATATTCTCAGATACAAATTGTTCGCTTTTAGGAAATTTAGGAGCTTAATTTGCTGGTCTTTTGTTGATGTGCATGACTTAACATCTTTTGCAATCCCCATATCTAGACGGCTACGACAAAGCAGTGGGCATTCAACTATTAGATGACTTACGGTGTTTTGTCTTCCGCATTCACAGACAGGTGGGTTTCTACCGAGAAGAAAGTGAGAGCTGGTCAGGTTAGTATTTTTATCCGGGTAATTATCACTTTATCCCTACGTTTTTGAAGTTTGTATTCTGTTGGTTTGAGTTGTATGTTTGCTTGTATTTGTTTTAGGGAGTTATTATTTACAGTCCATTCTTCTTGCCACTTGTCAATAATTTTTTCTTTTATGCTCTTTTTCTGTTCTTCTAGGCCTTCATCATTTTCCTCTGTGCTGATATTTAGAGAGGACAGTAAAAGTGATGTTCTTATAGGAAGTGATAGACTGCTAATTCGTTGGGTATGGAAAGGTGTCGCTGGTACAGATAGTATTTCATGAACTGGATTTGTAGGGTTGTTAAGAATTTTACAGTAGTAATTTGACATTAAGTTTTGCCTTCTGTACCGAAGTGGTGTTACTCCTCCTTCACAGCATGATGAAAGGTAAGGGCTTGTTCTGTATGCACCTAGAGCTAATCTGAAGGCAGTACTTTGAATATTCTCCAGTACTTTCAAGTTAGATTCACTTGCCGAGCCGTAAATGATGGACCCGTAATCCATTTTTGATAATATGTACGTTTTGTAAAAATTTATCAGTATAGTTGTATCAGATCCCCAATTGATATTGGCTAGGGTTTTTAAGATATTCAACCTTTTTTGTTATTATTATTTATTATTATTATTACTGTTATTATTATTACTACTATTATTATTATTATTCTAGCTGTTTCAGGTGTGATTTAAATATTTTTGGTGTAAGACCAGTCACTGACATAATAATAGTTACCCTTTCCTGCTTCTAAATCCTTTTCATTTCCATTGCCAGGTCTATTAATTTGGCGACTTTTTCATCATATTTCGTTTGGATGTTTGTATCACTGGGAATAGCTATGTCAATTAAGTATGTGATTTTTTCTTTCTTTAACTGAAAAGTGATATCTGATCTATTGGCGGGTATTGTTTTATCTGTTCGAATATAATATCCCAGTACAGTTTAAAGTCTTTGTTTTCAAGTATAGGAGCTGGTGTGTACTTGTAGTATGGCTAGGTGTTTTTTAGGAGTTTATACGTTGTGGCCAGTGCTTGATGAACTACTTTTGCTGCTGCATTGTGTCTTGCTGTGTATTCTGAGCCAGCTAGGATTTTACATCCACTTGTAATATGCTCGATTGTTTGTTTCTGGAGGTGGCATATTCTGCATAGGTCATCTACAGTAGCTGGGTCCTTGATTATATGTTTTTTATTATTCCTAGTTGCAATGACTTGGTCTTGGATAGCAATTAGGAATCCTTCTGTTTCGGGAAAGAGCTGACCATCTTCTAACCAGGTGTATGATGATTTTTTATCAATAAAATTTTGTTTCATGCGGTATCTGTGCTGCCCATGTAGTATTTTTTCTGACCAAGTATTCATTTTTTCTTGTTGTAGCTGCGCATCATTGTATGTGTCTGCCGGATGGTTTGTTTGGGATAGGTTGAGGGGTGTATAATTTTTATCTGCCTTACTTATCGATATATGTAGACTGGTCTGTTTAGTATGAAATAATTCTCGGAGTTTTTGTATTTGTCTTGTGTGTAGTGATGTTATGTCTATAATTCCCCTTCCTCCTTCATTTCTTTTGATTGTTAGCCTTTCTTTGCATGAGTTTGGGTGTAGCTTTCTGTGTTTAGTTAGTTCGTAGCGCATGAGGATATTAATGTTTTCTAGGTCTGTTTGGGACCACTTGATGATACCGAATGAATAGGCGAGGGTAGATATGGCATACTTGTTTATGGCCTTAGTAAGGTTCTTGGAGTTTAACTTAATTTTTATCAGTTTGGTAAGTCTGATTTTGAATTCATTTATGAGCTGTGTTTTGATGTGCGTGTGGTCGATTTTGGTGCTTTGATGGAATCCTAGGTACTTGTATATTTCCTTCCTAAGCATGCTGTCTACTGTTTTATCTTTTTCGATATTAACCTTATGATGTTTTTTCCACTGACCTCTATTAATTTGGATTACCTTGTATTTACTCATTCCAAACTTCGACAGATATCTGAGGTGAATGTTTCTGTGATTTTAAGAAGGCCCTTCAACTGTGTTTCTGTGGCTGCGAAGAGTTTGATGTCGTCCATATATAACAAGTGGTTTATTCGATGTTGGGTTTCTTTTTTGTGCTTGAGATTAAAGCCAAACTTTGTATTATTAAGTAGGTTTGAGAGTGGGTTAAGACAGAGGCAGAACCACAGAGCGCTGAGTGAATCTCCCTGGAAAATACCACGTCTAATATGGAGTTCCTCTCTTTTGATGTATTCGGATCCAGTATTTAATTGTATTTTAGTTTTCCAGGTGTTCATGATTTGCGTAAGGAATTCTCTGATTTTCTTAATAATTTTGTAGATTTCAAGGACTTTAATTAGCCAGCTATGGGGTACGGAATCAAAAGCATTTTTATAATCTATGTACCCGACGTGGAGATTTCTATGTTTTTTTCCAGTTTGTCCCATGAAGATACTATCTATAACTAGTTGTTCCTTAAAACCCTGGCTGTTTTTCCTACATCCTTTTTGTTCTTCCGTGAGTACGTTGTTGAGTGTTAAGTGTTGTTCTATTTTCTTATTATTATTATTAAAATTATTATTATTATTATTATTATTATTATTATTATTATTATTATTATTATTATTATTATTATTATTATAATTGATAAGCCATAATTGATAGAGCCAAACCGAACACACATTGCAAAGATCTATTTATAAAATATAATATTCTTACTGTTCCGTGTATGTATATTCTAGAAACAATAAACTTTGTTCATAGGAACTTACCAATGTATAAACACATGCCGATGTACATGCTTATGGTACTCGATCTGCTGAAAACATTGTAAAACCTTTCTCTCGTTTACAAACAAGAGCAAACAGTAAAAGTGATGTAAACTTATACAATAGATTTGTTAGTTTTAATAAAAAAATTGAAATTAGAAATATCTCTGTTAGATCATTCTATAAAATAAGTAAGCAATTTCTGCTAAATAACTTTTTACTCATTGTCTGATTTTTATAATTTCTGTCCTGACTAAACTATGTATACCTCACATGTACTTTTGTATATTATGTGGTGAATTAATGGTATGATATGATATGGTATGGTATGGTATGGTATGGTATTATTATTATTATTCTTATTATTATTATTATTATAATTATTATTATTATTATTATTATTATTATTATTATTATTTTCTTCTCACATAGTTGTGGTTTTATTTTGCACTGACTGGCTACGCCAAGTCAGTGCAAAATCTATTGTTATTATTGTGCATTGAGGAATGATCTGACTATATGGCAAGTTTTTAAAATGACTGCCTTCTGAAAGTTTCTTTGTATGTTTGTGTCGAATTCTAGCTGTTTCAGGTGTGATTTGAATGTTTTTGGTGTGAGGCCAGTCACTGACATAATAATAGGGATAATAGTTACTCTTTCCTGCTTCCAAATCCTTTTCATTTCCATTGCCAGGTCTATGTATTTGGTGACTTTTTCATCATATTTCGTTTGGATGTTTGTATCACTGGGAATAGCTATGTCAATTAAGTATGTGATTTTTTCTTTCTTCAACTGAAAAGTGATATCTGGTCTATTGGCAGGTATTGTTTTATCTGTTTGAATATTAATATCCCAGTACAGTTTAAAGTCTTTGTTTTCAAGTATCGAAGCTGGTGTGTACTTGTAGTATGGCTCAGTGTTTTCTACAAGTTTATACGTTGTAGCTAATGCTTGATGAACTACTTTTGCTGCTGCATTGTGTCTTGCTGTGTACTCTGAGCCAGCTAGGATTTTACATCCACTTGTAATATGCTTGATTGTTTCTTTCTGGAGGTGGCATTTTCTGCATAGGTAATCTACAGTAGCTGGGTCCTTGATTATATGCTTTTTATAATTCCTAGTTGCAATGACTTGGTCTTGGATAGCAAGTAGGAATCCTTCTGTTTCGGGAAAGAGCTGACCATTTTCTAACCATGTGTATGATGATTTTTTATTAATAAAATTTTGTTTCATGCGGTATCTGTGTTGTCCATGTAGTACTTTTTCTGACCAAGTATTCATTTTTCTTGTTGTAGTTGCGCATCATTGTGTGTGTCTGCCGGATGGTTTGTTTGGGATAGGTTGAGGGGTGTATAATTTTTATTTGCTATATGTAAACTGGTCTGTTTAGTATGAAAGAATTCTCGAAGTATTTGTATTTGCTTTGTGTGTAGTGATGTTATGTCTATAATTCCCCTTCCTCCTTCATTTCTTTTGATTGTTAGCCTTTCTTTGCATGAGTTTGGGTGTAGCTTTCTGTGTTTAGTTAGTTCGGAGCGCATGAGGATGTTAATGTTTTCTAGGTCTGTTTGGGACCACTTGATGATACCGAATAAATAGGTAAGGGTTGATATGGCATAAGTGTTTATGGCCTTAGTGAGGTTCCTGGAGTTTAACTTCGTTTTTATCAGTTTGGTGTCTAGTTTTGAATTCATTCATGAGCTCTGTTTTCATGTGCGTGTGGTCGATTTTGGTGCTTTGATGGAATCCTAGGTACTTGTATGTTTCCTTTCTAAGCATGCTGTCTAGTCTTTTATCATTTCCGATTTGAACCTCATGGTGTTTCTTCCACTGACCTCTATTTATTTGGAGTACCTTGCATTTGCTCATTCCAAACTCCATACAGATGTCTGAGGTGAATGTTTCTGTGATTTTGAGAAGGCCCTTCAACTGTGTTTCTGTGGCTGCGAAGAGTTTGATGTCGTCCATATATAACAAGTGGTTCATTTGATGTTGGGTTTCTTTTTTGTGCTTGATATTGAAGCCAAACTTTGTATTATTAAGTAGGTTTGAGAGTGGGTTAAGACAGAGGCAAAACCACAGCGCGCTGAGTGAATCTTCCTGGAAAATGCCACGTCTAATATGGAGTTCGTCTGTTTGGATGTATTGGGATCCAGTATTTAATTGTATTTTAGTTCTCCAGGTGTTCATTATTTGCGTAAGGAATTCTCTGATTTTCTTATTAATTTCGTAGATTTCAAGGACTTTAATTAGCCAGCTATGGGGTACAGAATCAAAAGCTTTTTTATAATCTATGTACCCGACGTGGAGATTTCTGTGTTCTTTTCCGGTTTGTCCCATGATGATACTATCTATAACTAGTTGTTCCTTACAGCCCTGGCTGTTTTTCCTACATCCTTTTTGTTCTTCCGTGAGTACGTTGTTGAGTGTTAAGTGTTGTTCTATTTTCTTACAAATTGTCGCTGTGATGGTTTTATATAGGGTTGGGAGACAGGTGATAGGTCGATAGTTCGATGGGTTTTTGGTGTCCGAATTTTTGGGTTTTATGTAGGTTATTCCTTGAGTCAGGAAGCTAGGAAATATCAGGTATATCAATATTATTATTTTTTTGTTTTTTAAATTTTGCTGAAAAATGGTTTTTCAGGGTGGGCTGTATATTCACTTTATTTTTATTTTGTTTATTAAATAATATAGGTACAGCTTGACAACACCGCCCAAGCATACAATTAAAAAGTACCAAAAAGGATTGTAGTAGTGGTAGTACTAGTTTTCGATCGGCTCAATAACAGACAAAAGGATAAAACATTTCGGTCTCGGCTTAAATGGCAAAATTCTGATGGAATCGGTTACCTACAGAAATTTATCACAAACTAAACTTTAATTGAATTGACTCAAAACGACGGTTAATTGTGAGTGGTTGTTACTTCACCCTTTCCATTTCCTTTTTGCCTTCCTTTCCCAAACCAGCTTTTGCTTGGAGTAAGTGTGTTCGAGCAAGAAGAAGCGACCACATTATTTATTGGTAAGCAATAAATACAGCCAAATTTATTTAACGAGATCAGTAAGTATTGTATTTCGAAAATTTCTTAATTTTGTATAGCATCTGAGTATTCCTTGTCAATTTCTAACTTCTTTTTTTCTCTGAAACATAGATCCTCGACATGCTCTTGTTTGTGACAGTTTCGACAAAAGAGTTCGTCTTTAACCTTACATTCAAAAAAATGCTTTATTATCTGGTTTTCATATATGTATATTGAACTATATAATCAATCATCAATAATTTGTTATATCGATTTTAATTTTAATTTGTAAAAAATTTATTAGATAAGAAAATTTAAAAGCGTTCAAGAGTGGTGCGCGAAATCCTTACTTAATCTCTAAAAGAATTAGAATATTAATCTAGTAGGAAAAAAACCATGGCTAGTTGTTAAGAAAAATAAACATTGATGACAGATTGAATTTTCTGAAGCAGAGATGTAAAAATAATTATCCTAAGAGATAAATCTAGTAAGAGAATATAAAAAGAAGTTAAGTTATATGAAAGCAAAGATGAAGCAGAGAAAAATACTTTGTAATTAATAAACAAGGTAAATTGTTGAAATTTATAAGAAGGAGCATTTAAACTTGAATGTTGTATAATAGTGAATTGTAATGATATAAAAACCAGAGTTAAGATATTAATGAATTAGATTGTAATGAAAAAAACAATTGTAAATTGAGAATACCTACATTATTATACAGGAAGTCAAATTGGTACTGACATTATAGGAAGAAGTATAAATTTGAACTACTTGGCCTTCCTATTAAAAATTAAAAGAAGCAGAAATAAAAATATTCTCTGAAGAATTGTGTTTAAGAGAGACTACGAACTGTAAGATAAAGCTTTTCGTATATAAACTGTTCTAACAATAGTAATATAACCTAAAAAAGAAACTATTGCGTTAGATAAAGTAAAACAATAACTCCTTATTTAATCGCTGATAAAAAAAGTATATAAAGGATATTAAAAATACTCTTATATTAGCAAACTAATATCAAATAATCAGTACTTACGACAATAATGTCATATATCTTGAAAACCAAACGATTTATATTTTAATTTTGTAGAATATTTGAATACGATTAATAGTTTCTTAACTTTCAAAACATAACAACAACTGTATTGGTCAATTAAGAAATTATTATTTACAACTAAAACATTTGTAAATATGTTAACATTTATTAAGAGATGTTTCTTATCGATATTAAATGATTGTATATCGTGTTGCCATCTTTATTTCTATAAGTTAACCAGAAAATGCAGGGTTGTATTAGGTATTTAATTCTTAGTAAAATTATTGGAAAATAATAAGTATTAGTTAATATAAATATTTCTTTTCCTTATTAATTATATAATATCTCAATTATTTTGAAGTTTAAATTTAAATTTAAACGTATCCTCACTCACGATAATTCCCTACAAATATGGATGATATTCTCCTTTTAAATAATTAAGAGTTTCATTTTGAGGACTGAAGTTAGCTGGCCTTTTACTTTTTTAAACTAAACACATATTCATTTATTACTTCATTAATTTCATCTGGTGCTCAACAACTGAAATTATATTAATATAAACCTAATAAATAATTAAAATGAATAAATAAATCAATAAAATATCATAACAATTGACGAACCCAACGTGTGGCAAATAAAATTGAACAATTTTATTATTCATATTATAATAAAAAAATATATATCTCAACAATATATTATATAGGTATATTATGACAACCGACAAATCGGGGTTGTGTACAGGCGTGTTCAATAATGGTGCGTTTGCTATGATGTATATTCCTAACAGGAACTACTTTCAAAAACACACATTAATCTGTCAAGACAAGATTTAACGCTCATTCCAACTTACTCCAATTCATTTAATAATAATTGGAAATATTTTAACTGTCGAATCCTGAGCTGAGATTATCAAGATTTAACCTAAATCACTTAGATAAATGTGACTCCTGACTGAGTTACAGGGTATTTTATTTCAAAATTCAAAAACTATTTGTGCTCAGTACTTTGAAACTATTTAACGCATCCTTGTCAGATTCAAGAGTTAAAATATTTTCAATTATTGTTGAAACACACTGTGTATATAGATATTTAAAAAACTTCATTATAATATATTGAGTCATTGATCTATAATACCACGTTAACCTATTACTTACGTTTCTAATATTGTAGATACACATTACTGCAGCCATTGCTCCTGATAAACTCAGTAAGAGGATACTGAGCTTTTGGTACATCTTGATATTGTCGAATGCTCTGGAAATTATGAATTATTTATCGATGAATCACAATCTAAATAGAAAATAATTTATTACTCTGACCAAGCCACTTGAATATTTCATTTGGAGATATGAACTAGTTCTGGTCTCAATCAAGTCGATAGGACAGTCTAATGAGAACCAACTCCTAGAAATCCAATTCAAGCAAATGTGATAAAAAAGCCTAGCAAGACCCCTGAAGTATTGACTAAAGAGGAAACCCCAACTCGTTAATTATTAAGACCGGTCTAATGAGAACCGAACTCAATAAAAGAATGAGATAATTAACAAATTAGTAAGTTTAACCTTAACACCTCAAACCCACAGAAATGGAGAGTAATTAACCAGAACAAACAATCGAACGGAAATCCGTAAACTCAATTTGTCAATGAGACTGAAGGATTCAGTATTTTGTCTATGAAAAATAACGTCAAGAGGTTAGGAGTTAGTTGTCATTAGACTGTCCTCTCGACATAATTCTTGTTGCAGGGTTTGTGAGTCTTTCCTGTCTTTATACTTTTCCATATTTGAATTCATAGACAAATAATTTTGATGTTTCAATTTTCACCAACAAATTAAATTAATATATATCTTTTGCGATCGGTGTTGTCGCTGCATTTCGCTTCTGTTGACAGATCTTTTGAGGTTTATTTGTATATTATCATAAAATCTGCTTAATTCACTAATTCGATAAATCTCTCAGCTTTTTACTGTTATTGGTTCTCATTAGACCGGTGTTAATAATGGAGTTGAGTTGGTATTCACTGATTCGATAAATCTCTCAGCTCTTTACTGTTATTGGTTCTCATTGGACCGGTGTTAATAATGGAATTGAGTTGGGATTCTCTTTTTGTCTTATATGTGCATCATAATAAATAAAGAAGAAGGAGTTTTGCTACTCTTTTTCACGGTTACTTGACTCAGGTTAAAAGTGGTTTCTCATTAGACTATCCTCTTAATCTGTTTCTTGTTTCGGTGGTTTTGGCTATCAGAAATTCTGCTCCTTTTTTTATTCCATAGAATCAATAGTTCCATGTCAACGGGACTCCGCTCCTTAGCATTCTGTGCACATAAGTTGATTCGTCAGCCTGCCGACCTCAACACATCATGTTGCAATTGTAATTTTTAATCTTTATTAATCCCTTATAGGGATGGTTTCTAGATAATCATTTTTAATTAATTAGTTTTATGTTAATATGTTCAACTGGTTTTCGCTAAATCGACAATTTTGTGGATTCATCCTAGTATTACCTGACAAGTAAGTAACCTCACTTCTTCATTTCAATTTTTCTTTTTCATTAAATTTTTGGATAACTTGCTTGTAAGTAAGCACTTATGATGACTTGACAGTCGAAAGCGCTTTGCTACGATTTTAAAATTTTATTAAAACTTACACGAAATACAACAATAGTTTTATTAAACTTATATTGAAACGTGTATACAGCTTGAAGGTTTTTAATGTTAATTTTCTTTTTTGCCGTACACAGTTCTTTTATTATACTTACGTTTTAAAACACAAACGATATTTGACTACATTTAACAGATGTTCATGGACTAGTTCTTGAGCTCTTCGGTTCTCCATATTCAATTTATTATGTAAGTTTTTTTTAACGTACTCAGAGAGCCACATTAATTGAAATTGGATGTGATACGTGGAATGGATTAAAAACAACACTGAACGTACCATGGCTAAACTAGCTAGAATAAAATTGATAATTACAGTAACTGTGAGTAATAATTATGGAAGATTTGTTAATGTTATAGTTAAAACCCGTTTTTCGTGAGAACTAGTTTTCCCTACATAAAACGAGTTGTTACTAAATGTCTTTGTTAAAACTACAAATACCTATTCAAAACTAGAATTTACTACTGATATATTTGATGTTCAGTTAAAACTATAGTTGTCACTCCGAGCTCTAGTTAAAACTAGCAATAGAGAAATATATAAATATTCATTAAAGAGATCTAGGACACAGAGTCATGTACCTAGTAATAATAATAATATAACACTGAAGGAACATTTTAGGAAACATCTACACACAGTAGTTGCCAAGGTGACAATATTAATTAAAAGTAAATAAAATTGAACGAATTTGAATTCGCACTCAAATTCTTCCTGCAATCATTACTTTCATCTTCACCCCGTATACCAAAATTTACGCAATCCGTATACATATTATAAACGAAATATATTTCTTCTTATCTTTTCAATATTTCCTTAGCTACACAAATATCCATTTACCGTCCCTTTCACATAAAAATACCCTCAACTATCAAAGTTAACCTTATCTCTCCATACCAAAACTATCTTAAAAGTTTTCCTTATCTAACGCAAATAAGTTTTTTCATGACAAAAAAAAACGACCAAGCATATACCCAACTCAACAGTCTCTTTATGACGGTTAGAGTTTAAAATCTCATCACCTATTGGTCAATTTCCCACATGATCTCCCCTAATCACACCCACTTTGAGCGTCTAATAAATACGCCTACAACCCAACAATTCTTCACTTTTCAGTCACCCATCATACCAAAAGGTATTCATTATCACCCGACAAATTGACCGGTTTATTCAAATCCTAAATTTTTATGCAGATTTCGGCCTTCAGCCTAACTGCTTACTGAATCTACAGACTTCAGCTGTATTTAAGTGTTAATAGTGTCATTCCTTTTTTGTTGTACGCTTGTAATAATCACATTTTGAAAAGAGACATATGGTCCAACGAGATTAATAAACTTCAATCAGGGGATATTTGCTGACTTTTAATTTTAACGATAACTTTTCTATCAGTTTAACCTTTCGGAGTGTGTAAGTAGTGCTGTTAACCCACTGAGGGGTTGTGGGCTATCTTAAGAAGTCTTGGGTGCTTGCCAAAACTTCTCAGGTGCCCTTTTTAGTAAACTGTTAAATTTTGAAGAATAACCCCTTCTTCGACTCGAAGCTAGTCGACTGGCGAGCACGGGTTGCACTACGGGAGACAACCCGTACATCTATAACGGGCACTGAAGGTTAGCGTTTTCTCGTTATAAATGTAGTATGGGTTTTGAAACAAGTCCTTTTTCTCTTCATACTCTTTTTATGATGACATATTTCGCAAATAGAGAAAAAAACATGTATCATTTCAAAAGTTATGTTCGCATATTTTCGTGAAGTTTCATTTTTGAGTCTATCCTGACCACCATTACCATCGGTCACATGAGCTGCTTCAGTTATATCAAAAATTTTATCTTCATACAATTAGTATGTCATGGGCTCCTGTCTTGTCACAAATTTTCGTATTTCACAAATATTAATTACCTTAAATCGCTTCACTCTCCTCTGTTTTTGAGTTTTGCTAATTGTGTTTCTTCAATTTCGTCTTCTAAATTGTCATAGGTTTCTTTTGTCATAATATAAAAGTGATCCTCTCTTTTTTCGTGATCGGAAATCGCTAATAACCTGTTTAAAAGCTCCTCTTTCCATCGCGGTCCCTCATTTAAGTATGCCATGACAATTGCGCTCGAATCAATCTATACGTGTTTATCAGAATGAAACCAAAGCGGGAATCATAGAGAAATAAACATATTAAAAGAGTGTTCGTTCCCTTGTAAACAGCTGGCATCGCGTCGATCTAAGTGCACCCCTTGCGGTTGGAGGAACTAATTTTTACAGGCGCGATACTTAAATTTGGTAGTTTGGATTATGGGTAGGTAAATTTTACAGTTTGTCTTAAAAGTGTTTATTATTTAATTATTCCAAATTGAAGAAGAAAATGAATACAAACAAATATGGATGGATCACTTTAGGACTTTACTAGTAGAAGATTCAGATATTGAAGAATACATTAAAGAAATATCACAAGAAAAAATATTAGAAGAACCTACAAGAGCAGAAATTATGGAGATTATTAACAACAGCCGAAACGGAAAAGCTCCTGGAAAAGATAACATAAATATGGAACTGATAAAGTACTGGGGTGAGAAGCTTCATGATATAGTATACCAACTTATAATAAAAATATGGAGAGAAGAAAAAATGCCTATATTATGGGAAATAGGCCAGATAATTACAATCCACAAAAAAGGTGACCAGCATGAATGTCAAAACTATAGAGGTATTACATTACTGAATACTGCTTATAAAATACTATCAGCTACAATAAACAGAAGGCTTAGAGACAATACAGGAAATACTATAGGACGATATCAGTGTGGATTCGTAAAAGGAAGATCAGCGGTGGATGCCATATATACACTGAAGCAGATAATGGAAAAAGCATACGAACGTCAAATAGAACTGGAAATGTTATTTGTAGACTTTCGGCAAGCTTTCGATTCAATACATAGAGGCACACTTTTATCTGCTTTGAAAGAACTAGGCATTAATGATAAATTAAGAAGGTTAATCAAGATGACTATGGAAAACTCAAGGGCTACGATAAAAACACAAGGAGGAGAAACTGATGAAATAAACATAAATAAGGGTGTAAGACAAGGTGATTCGCTATCTGCAACATTATTCAACCTAACACTTGAATATGCAATGAGACGAATACAAAAAAGCAATCTCAGGACGAGCGGAAGACAGATAATTGCCTATGCGGACGATATAGTAATAATATCGAAGACAAGGGAGATTCTGGAAAACACAATAAGGGAAATCACAAGTGAAGGAAGTAGGATCGGATTAGAAATAAATGCAGATAAAACAAAAATTATGATTTTTGGTAAAATAAATCAAACCAATGCAATAAAGATCGGAGATCTCGAATTTGAAAAAGTGGAGTGGAGTGGAGTGGAGTGGAGTGACTTAGGTGTCACAGTAACAAACACTGGTAACAGGAAAAAGGAAATAGAAGAAAAAATCATTAATGTAAATAGGGCTTACCATGCCAATAAAAAATTTTTAAAAAGCAAATTACTCTCAAGACAAACCAAAATCAATATTTATAAAGTGATAATAAGACCCGTCCTGTTGTATGCTGCTGAAACAATGACACTGACCAAAAAGGAAGAAGAAGACTTGAGAATAATAGAAAGAAAGATAATGAGAACAGTGTTGGGACCAATTAAATTGAGAGATAACGAGTACAGACAAAGAATGAACTATGAAATTGAGCAAGAACTGGAAGGAGAGGACATAGTAAGGAAAATAAAAAGGCAAAGAATGAAATGGCTGGGACACATATATAGAGCAGAAGAACAATAAATCACACTGCAAATGACACTATGGGATCCTGGGGGAAGAAACGTAGGGGTAGACCTAGAATTAAATGGCTGGAACAGGTGAAGGAAGATATGACAAGAGCAGGAATTGGAGGATGGAAGAACAAAGTTAAGGATAGGCAACTATGGAGAGCATTGACAGGGAAACTCTAAAAGGAAAACCGGGGATTGATCCACCCCAAAAAAAAATGGATCTAGAAAGCGTGAGGCGGCGAAGCCCCAGCAGGGGTATCAAGCCATTATATATATATATATATATATATATATATATATATATATATATATATATAATTATTCCATTCCAAAAAATAAAATTATATTTCATTTTTTGTAATGAAATAATTATAATAAACAATTGTGACACAAATAATTTAGGTAATAAATAAAAAAACGGCACACATTTAAATTTTTTATTAACCGGCACATAATATAAAAACAAATTAATAAAATATTTAGATAAATAAGAAAACAGCAAACATAATTTTTCTATTAACCTGCACATAATTAAAAATTTATTTGTCAAAAAATTACATATTTTTACTAAAATTACATTACATTATATTTAAGAGAGTTAATTCAATATCAGATCAAATTGCTCATTAAGTTATTTTAAAATTATTGACAACAAATATTTCAATAAAAAGGAGTTAAAAACTAAATTCCCCATTTACATGAAGACAGGAACAAGTCTGAAACAAAACAAAAATTAAACGCAGTTACCGAAAAAATATTTTGGTTTGTTAGTCATATCCCCATCATCATATTTTTTAATTAATAAGAACTTTCAGGAGTTGAGAAAATACGTATGATTTATGTTCTCGACAGGTGAACCAATCAAAATGTATACGACCTTTTGCAAAGTGTTCAGTTTTTTCGGTAATATTTTTTACATGACCTAAAAGTGGTAAAATATGATAACGAACATGCCGTATTGAAATAAATTTAACTTCTCTTTGTCCATAAATCAGATTTGTTTTCTTTGAAGGAAGTGAACCTATGGTGAATGTCTAAAATATCTGTCAGCAAATTAGACTTTTACATTCTTCGCAATTAAAAGTTGTAATTTTTCTACAAGAAAACCAGAGACATATCTTAGTGTTTAAGTTTCAAAATTTGAATCATTCAGTAATCAATAGTTATTAATAGTAGTAGTTAATAATGAATGGGTTTGATTTATTATGAAAATTTAAAAAATAATAAATAAACTGCAGTCATCTGCACTTCACAATTTGTGTTGCAGTTTTTGACTATCATTATTGTTACAAACAATAAGCTTTCTTTTCACAGATAATACAGTACATTGATTAATGTTAGACGGAAGTTTGAAAAATGTTTTGTTCTTTAACTCGAAATTGCCAAGTGGCCAAAAATATTCAATATTACAATTTTTTGCAATACAACTATGACGAAGTATACGTGGTGATGAAATTTTATAGGTTCAAATACTTTTGTTTGCTTTATTACAACCAAAATCCCAAAGAAATTAAGAAGCAAACTAAAAGTTATCCTAAAATACTCACCATTGTTTGTCACACCATAACCGTATTTTCAACAATTTTTTTTATTTTTGATCATTTTGAAACTTTGACTTTGACAAACATAAGCCATATTCACGCCAACCAATGTAAGATTGATTTTGTATATTTTCATTTTTAATGACGTAAAAGTTAATATACTAGGATATTTTATAATATTTATCCACATTAAAGGCGATATGTTAAAATGTATTGTAATTTATGATATTTTGTTTATGTAAAACAGTCCTGTCATTCGCGATAGCAGAGACTCCATGCGCGGGTCAGTTGCGCAGAAACGTTGTGCCACATACCGCCTATGCATCAAACCGTCTCTTATATTATTATTTGTTTATGGCGGGAATGAACGGGGCGAGCGTATAGCGCGCGGACAGCGCTCGGAAAGGGATTCCCCTTCTGGCAATCAATCAGAATAAGGTACGATGAACTTTGATCTCGGTCGGAATAGTTTTAAATAACTCGCTTCGGAAAATCGCATTTTGCAAAGTAAGAACTAGTTTTAACTAATATTCAATTTTGTACATTAGTTAATTCTAGTTTTAACAAAAGCATTTAGTAAAAACTAGTTTCAACTAGACAAAACTAGTTCTAACGGAAAATGGGTTTTAACTGTAACATTAATAATTCTCAAGAAAGATTTATTACTAAATCTTTATTAAAGTAGTTTGATATATAATTGTGGAAAATAGAGACAATAGAATATCTTATAATATATTGATCTGAATTACTGTATGTTTGAAAGCAACACAAGACGGTTGTAGTTAATAGTTCCTCAAATCACTAAATAGTTAAATACATATGCATTACGGTAGTCCGCAGTAGTATTTTAGTCGAGTTTATAATAGTATCTCAAATAGATTCAATAATTATTTAGGATAATGGTGAATTGCAGGAAACAAAACAAATATTATAGACTATTTTTTTAAACTGATATAACGAAACTGTCGCAGCATTCGATTCTGCGCTGGGGGAATTTTTTTTCTCTTTATTTGTAGTTCTTTTTCATGATTTTTATCTAGAAAAATTTAATTGCAAATAAGACAGTTGTTTAATTTTTTTTAGACAAAAATTATGAAAAAAGAACTACAAACAAAAAGGAAAAGTTTCAACTCAGAGCGGAATCGAACCACGATATTTCACGTTTAACTTTTAAATTTTCACTGCGTTAATGTAATGCGGTAATGTAAGTTTTTAAGTCAGCGTAACTTTATATACCATATTAAGGAAAAAATCTTTTTTATCAATTTTGCTGAGAATAAAAAAGTTATTCTGATCTATCTTATTTCCTGCTAGTGTATTGTGAATACGCCCTATGTCCTGGCAGAATACGTTAAATGCTCAGTTTACGCTACAATTTGAAAAACCTGTTTTAATCTGGAAACTGCAAAACTGACGTAAGTACTATACCTAATTGAAAATTTATAATTTTTTAATAATACAATGTGCTATTGAGAGTTCAAATAATATTCTCCAACCGTTACTTTTCTCCAAAAAACACATCGAAATTATTTCTGTTCAACCAGTAACTGAACGCTGAAACACGTGAACTGATTTCACATTGGACGTATTTGTTGTAAATGAAATAAAGACATTTTCTTCAATCCCTTAGCTGCAACCATACACACCTTTTTTTCAAATGCAAAGGTATATCCTGTGTAGGGTCATTGAGAATCTTGGGAAGTATGGAATCTCACCATACTTTTACTTATGTGGTTATCGGGGTTAATTACAAATATCGTTTTAGTGCTATCGACGGATGCATTAACGTAGCAGATGTAGAAAATGTCCTCCACCCTCAACTTGGAACGCTTCCAAGCGATGGTAAAACCTAATATCCGTAGAATATCTTTGATTCTGAATTAGTTTTTATTAAAAACAGGCGAGCCTGGGCAGTCAGAACACCACATTTGATCGATTTGCCATGTTTAAAACTGATAGCGTATCAACATTCGATGGAATTTATGTCTTCAGAAAAAGCGGAAACATACAATGAGTTTAATCCTAAGCAATTGTTAAGCGGTGTACTTCAAGTAAGTAAAAGGTTGTTGCATTTTTTACCAAGTCTTGATAAATATTTTGGCTCAGTTTTTAGCATTTCTGTGTACAATGGAATTAAAACGTCTAGTATATTAATTTGTCAAAGTCAATGTGAAGTATGTACTTTATTTAATGCAACTGATAGGTTTCATTTTTTTGACTTACAATGTATATTACGAAATCTAGTGTAATATATTTTTGGAAATCATTTATAATATCGTACAACAATAAACAATAAGCGGATGGGTGATTAAATGCATGGATTCTTATCACCGTGTATGATCGTGTTAACATTTGTGGCAGAACTGATGTCTATGTTAGTTGCATTCACTACAGACTTGCGTTCGATGGGGCGATTCTGAACTCGGATTAAGGAATCGTTGTTGACAATTGATGGACAGTTTTTCGTGTACCGAAATTATTCGGCAAAGTTTGGTGTGATTCCCCTATGTAGTCGCTAACTACAAACTGCATGAGGGTAGAGTTGGAGCTTCCGCAAATAGACAGCCTAAGTCTGACGTCACAGAAACGGGCGGGGCTTATACCGAACCCAAACAATTCCGTTGATAACGGTAAATGCCCATAAGCAATTTTTCATTTAGTGTTTTCGTGGTTTATGTGATCAAATAAGACTTTTCAGTTGAATATATTGTTGCAGGAACGTGCTATTTAAGTGGTTTTCATTAGTTTTTCCCCAGGTGAGTTAATTTAACACATTAATTCTGCTTTAAAACTTGTTGAGGTTGTGTCTATTTTATTTTTGCAGTACCTTTTTGTTTGTTTTATTTTCAGATCCTTTTGTTGTTAAGAAAATTATGGCTTTTAAACATGTCCTAAAACTTTCCAGCATCAGTGCTTTTATAGATGATAACAAAATTATAAAACAGGGGTGAAAACGCCTTAGAATCCAGTCATGTGAAGAAAATAGACTTTGACTCTGATTTGCAGATAATCAGAGGGGAAGTATTCGCTAATATGAAAGACAAAAGCTACAAGGTATCTATAGGTAGGTATATTTGCCTTTGTTAATGTAATATGGAATTAATCTGGTTATAATTTTATTGTTGTGTTGGAAAAGAATGGTGACATTAAAGAAGCCACCTGCATGTGTCCCAGGGGTATAAAACTCCATCACATTGCGGCCTTGGTATTTTTTAGGCGTTACAATATATCTGTAACAGATAAAGCATGTGCATGGAAGGCACTATCTAAACCGAAGGTTGGGCCAGTGAAATCTGCAGAAGATCTTTACCCACCAATGTCCTATACACCTCTTGAAGGTGGGATACCAGAAGCATCAATCAATAGATTGATGGAAAGGCTACACAGCTTTGGAAATACTGTTGGTTTTACCTGGCTATTGAATGAGGAGTCAATAAATTTGCTGGAAAAAGGATTTCCGGTAATTGAAGAAATAATTTCTTCCAAGGACTTTTTGGAGGCCACAGATAAACTGACTGTGTTCCAAGAAAAATGTGCTGTTGATGATCAGCTAATGAAAGAAATCAATCTCTATCACCACTACTGGCCAGCTGTCAAATGAAAAATGGTACCTTGCGAGAAAATTTAGATTAACTGCTAGCAACTTTGGTGCTATTATTGCAGCAAGCAGGAGAAACAGATTCCCAGTGAGTTTGTTCAACACACTCTTAGGTGAGTAATAAATCATAATAAATCTATTACATAATTTAGTCATAGATGTTATCAATAATTTGCTTATTGATCCTCTAAGATTAATTTTTCAAAAAGTAGTCTTTTCAAAAATGGTATTTTATGTAGCATTTCCTTACTTTAGTTTAATTTGACATACGTTTTTTATTATAATTAATTCATTATTTTTCCAGGTGAGTACAATTGGGATGGTATCAAAGCAATCCAGTGGAGTAGACCTCATGAAAAAGATGCTCTAGCTCTAGATCATTTGAAGCAGGTTTATAATTTAAATGTTCGGCCAACTGGAGTATGGCTTACAAATTCAGTACTTCTTGGGGCTAGCCCTGATGGAATAATTGATAAAGAAGAATCCATTGTAGAAATAAAGTGCCCATATTCTTTCAGAAATGATAAGTTGTCCGAAAAATTGAAGAATTTTGATAAATATATAGTTTTTTATGACTATGAAGGTCTTAAATACAAGTCACAATTATTATCACCAAATTCAAGGAGCTTTACATAATTTAAAAAAGAAAAATGTCACTTACGTATTTGTACATGGAAAGAAACAGTTGTGATAATTGTAGAGTTTGACGATTCATGAAAAGAAAACATTTCACTCTTGGAAAATTTCTACATAGAACAATACTTACCAAAGTTGTTAGACAATCAAATAAAAATGTTTGACATGTTTTTCAATGTGATTTTAGGTTATTCTACAGTGTTAGCAGATAGAGTATACAGTTGGAAAAATCTTTACTATTTATTTTAGACTGAAAAGCCACTCTGTACAAATTTTTGTTTGCTGAATATAAATGTACAATGCCATTCTGTCAATAAAGATTTTTGAAACAAACTTTAGCTATTTTAAATTGCTATATTGGATGTACTATAGTTGAGTAATTTTTTTTTGTAGATGTTACACAAAACTCGTAAAATAAACTAAAACACTGCTTATTGCTTAATACTCTATTTGATGATTGTAAAGACTGTAGTCTACTGACAAGAAATCAAATTGTATTTGTTTGCTTTATGAAAATTGTGGTTGAATCTACAGGCCTTTATTAAATTATAAAAACAGTATTATTATTACTTCTAACAAGAATTGTATTAGACAAAGTCATTTATAAATTAAGTAAAATGTAAATATACATTTTTTAAATAAAAATTTCTAAACTTCTTACAAAGAAAAGTAGAATAAGAAAATATATTGATGCAATAAGAAAATATTTAAAACTCAAAATTATAATATGTCGCACTTTGGCTCAACTCCGTACGGTTAGTCAATTTAAAATGAAGTTCACATTAAACGGAATTACCTACAGTATGGATCCTACTCTAACATGTCCTGTTTGTAGCATGGACGAGAAGGATACTATTTTTCATTTTTTGTTTGAGTGTCCGATATATACAGTCATGAAACAAAATATATCCTGTCTGCAAAATTTGGAACCATTAGTAAATGCTCTACAAAATATAAATATATCTGAGGGAAAAACTATATGCTGCTACCGTTGGAATATTTTCAAATGGAGTTCATTTATACTAGATGAATAATGTATTTATTTTATTTTTTTTTATCACAAACTGTCTTGTAAACTCATTTTTTTTGTATATTATCACACACTAACCTTGCTGTAAACATTGTTTTCTATAAGCAATGAAGTAGTTATTAGTATATTATTCGTCCTTTAATAATACTCCTCAACTTCTTTAATTGGGGGATATTGCAAGTTTGTGAGGGCTGCACACAGTTGAAAAATAATTGAAATTTGTGATATATAATATGATGGAACTTGCTGCAAAATATTATAACACTTTATTCTCCTGATGGCCCGTTCCACATGAGATCTAGCCTTTGCAATTTGCTGAGTTTCATATACTTGGGATTCTGTAAACTGTGGTGATGTTAAAAATGGGGGTATATTAAACGATACTCCTGCAGGAAGAAGGTCGTTAATCAAGAAACCTTTATCTGCTAATATCAAATCTCCAGCCACCATCTGATCTAGAACCTTACTCTCCTTAACAATTTTTTTATCAGATGTAGACCCTGGATACGCCTTGCTAACAAAGGTGATTACACCGTTTGATGCAACACCTACCAACATTTTCTTTTCCATGTGTTTGTATGAACTGTATGTCAAACTCTGATTTTCCATGCTTGCTGGAACTGCTGAATAAATTTCGGTGCAATCCAAAAGTTAGGCTTGATTTCGTTGTCTTGATGGTATAGTTTTCCTAAAAAATTCTTGGAAAGGACTTCATGTAGAGCATACATGGATAACACTGACAAACAATTTACATTGAAAATAGCACACAAAAGTAAGGGTATATGTGAATATAAAAGAGTACGAAACTAACCTAACCTAACCATCTTCTTTGATCGATCATCAATGATTGGTTCAAGTATTTGACTTTTTTTGTCTTTTTATTATTCTCACAACCTCATGGAATCGTCTGGTACACTTCGCGTCATATAAAACTGACACACTTTCATTTTCCCTATGTAAACCAAACTTAACTAATCAAAATGACAATCAGTCACATGTATCAAATTTGTCAAAGCGCATTATCCGCGATGCCAGCCCATTTACGTGAATTTAATAAAATGCGAATAATTTCCAAAATAGAGGATGTTTGATCTATTAAACGACTTGCCCAAGAGTTTGATAGAAGCAAAATCACGATTCAAAACATTAAAAAAACGTGGGATAACGATCAAAAAGAGGAACTAGAAGACCATTTATAACTACAGCGGAGCAAGACGAAGCATTAACTGATTAGTTAAAGGAAAATCAATTTCATACGGCAAGACATGGAAAAGTTGCAGTAAACTTTAAGGCTTCAGTAACAACAGCATTAAGAGAAATTAGAAAACCTGATTTAAAGAATTGTGCAGCCGCCCGGTAGTACAAACTAAATGAAGAACATAAACAAGGTAGATTAACATTTGCCTTAAATTATGTTTTAAACGATACATCAAATTTTTGGGGCAGGTTAATGTTTTCCTATAAAACAGTATTCTAATCACAAAATGACGGCCATATTAGAGTTTACAGACCGCCTCGAAGTAGATTTAATGAAAATTATATTTCTTCTAATGATAAGTATGGACGATTTTCTGTAAATGTTTGGACTTGGATGTATAGAGGAGGTTTAAGAATGTGCTGGAGAATCGAAGGAAGATTAAATGCGAGGCACTATATGAATATTTTATATGGGGTAATGTTACCATCGGTTAGGGAAATCTTCCCCAACGATAATTTTATTTTTCAGCATGACAATTGCTCAGTGCACACTGCTCGCTGTATACGCAATTATATTGCTGAAAATAACATTGAAACGCTTCCATGGGTCGCTAAAAGTCCAGATCTTAATCCAATAGAGAATCTTTGGGGGCTTGTGATGAAAAAATTTAAAAATTTAAATACAATTCCACGAAACAAAGAACACTTATGGACCCTAATAGAAGAAACCTGGGAAAGCTTGACAGCAGATGAAAATTCAACATTGAATTTAATTGACTCAATGCCTACAAAATTACCAGAACTTATCAATACTAATGGAGCTACGACACGTTATTAATTAGTAAATGTAAACTTTCATGGCTACCATGCTACCATGGTCGATAATCTATTCTTAGAAATGTTTTATTTTTGAATTACATGGATCTAGTGTTCAAATCTGTAAACAGTGAACTTTCTTCTTTTCTATTCAAATTTTGTTGCTATTTTTAAAATTTTATGGCTACAAATGCACAATTCTTTAAATCAGGTTTTCTAATTTCTCTTAATGGTGTTGTTACTGAAGCATTAAAGTTTTCTGCATAGAGAAAGTAATAAGAGAGTGTTCATTCTCGTATAAACAGCTGGCATCGCGTCGATCTAAGCGCACCCCTTGCGGGTGGCAGAACTAATTCTTAGAGGCGGGATATTTAAATTTGGTAGTTTGGATTATTGGTAGGTAAATTTTATAGTTTGTCTTAAAATTGTTTATTATATAATTATTTCAGCAAACATTTATATTTTTTATTAACCTGCACATAATATAAAAAAAATTATTAATCACAATTACATATTTCTACTAAAATTACATTACATTATATTTAAGAAAATCAATCCAATATCACATCAAATTGCACATTGGTATTTCAAAATTATTGACAACAAAACCAACAAACATTTTTATAAAAAGAAGTTAAAAACTAGATTCTCCGTATCCAAGAAGACAGGAACAGGTCTGAAACAAAAAGTAAATTAAAAGTAGTACGTTTTAAGTAACAAAAAAAATTTTTGTTTGTTAGTCCTCTCACCATCATTATATTTTTCAATTAATAAGGGAACACAAACTTTTATGAGTTGAGAAAATACGTATGATTTATGTTCTAAACAGATGAATGAATCAAAATTCATTTGACCTTTTGCAAAATTTTTTCAGTAATATTTTCTACATGAACGAAAAGTGGTGAAATATGATAACAAAGTCATGCAGTATTGAAAGAAATTTAACAACTTATCTGTACACAAATCAGACGTATTTTATCATCATTTTCTTTGAAGGAAGTGAAACCACGGTGGTGAACAACTGAAATATCTCTCTGCAAATTAGCCTTACATTCTTCGCAATTAAAATTGTACGAAACTAGAAACATAGCTTATTGTTGAGTGTCAACTTTTGTATTATGTTATGTATTTAAGAACGGGAATTCAAGTTTTTCCAATTCATTACTAGTTTTAGAAGTGAATGGTTTTGGTTAATTATGAAAATTATCTAATAAATCACATCGTCTGCTTTACAATTTGTGTTGTTCTCGACTATCAATGTCACAAAAAATAAGGTTTATTTTTACAGAAAATACTGTACTTTAAAAAGCTTGGATATTATTACCATGTGGGGGTGTATGATGTGAGGATTGAAAAGGTAAAGCAAATTTAAGTCTTTTGCGACACGTCCTTGTAAGTGGATCATCATCAAAATGATCTTCATACCTTTGATCATTTGACGTATAAGTTCTAAAATTTTGTACCACTGTTCTCGTTGATTAATGTCAGATGAAAATTTGAGAAATGTTTTGTTTTTAAACTCAAATTGCGAAGTGGCCAAAAATATTTACTATTAACATTTTTTTACAATACAGCTATGACGAATTATGCCTGGTAATGACATTTTAAAGGTTCACTTACTGTTTTTGATTACATTTCTAGTTGAACTTCGTCAACTGGCGTGGACATTCAACTAAATAAATAATCTTAATTGGACAAAGTTAATGTCGAAATTAATAATTTATTATGTACAAATTTACAAAATGTTACAAAGTTGAGTTGTGAACGCTGAATTTCTGCGGTTTCAGATCGGAAGACACTTTATGTTTCGATTTGATGAATTTTAAACTAACTTTGTTATTGGGCGTTGAGCTCGATTCGATGAGTGTGTAAAAACTTTGCTGTTGAGCGTTGCGCTCGATTCGATGAGTGTGTAACTGATTTCTTCACGTTGTGGAACGTGTTTTTTTTTTTTTTTTTTTTTTTTTTTTTTTTTTTTTTTTTTTTTTTTTTTTTTTTTTTTTTTTTTTTTTTTTTTTTTTTTTTTTTTTTTTTTTTTTTTGTGTTTGAGCATCGACATCTAGGTCATTGTGCTCGTCGATATATCATTGGGGTAATTTATATTTTATAAAATAAATTTGTGGACTTTAGATAAGTTATCACCTGGTTAAGCTCGTCATTTTGGTTTCTAAGAATGTTTTCGATCTGGGGTATTTTGAGGAATTGTCTGTGAAAATTGAAGGCTGCACAAGTTAATATATGTTGGGTTGTCAGTGGGATGCCGCACTTCTCACATCTGGGTTTGTTCTTTCCAAGGAGGAGGTGTAAGTGGGTTAGGTTTGTGTGGCCTATCCTTAATCGGCTGAGGACGACTTGTTCACGCCTTGTAAGAGTTTTGGGGTAGAACCATTTTTGTACGCTCGGTTTGATGTGTCTCAATTGTCCGTCATATGTATTCCATCTGTTCTGCCATGCTTCGTAAATTTTATTCTTTATATCCGTTTTCATATCCAGAAAGGTGTTAGGTATGCCTTTGTCAACTGTTCCGCTTGTGGCTTTTTTGCTACTAGATCAGCTTCAGTATTACCGGTAATATCGGTATGCCCAGGTATCCACATTATTGAAATAGTCCTTTGCATACTGTATAGATGGGTTGATAATTCTTGAATGCGTACAACCCATTCATTTGCAGAAAAACGATTTTTTGTCGAGAGAGTGGCAGTTAAGGAATCCGTACAAACTAAACAGTTTTCAAAGCTGCTCTGACTGAAGTACAACAACGCTTGCCATATTGCATACAACTCGGCATTAAGTATACTAGACTCTTGGTTTAGGGTCCAAAAGAAGGAATCTACACCCATTACGATTGCCGCCCCTGTTCCATTCTCTGATTTGGAACCATCTGTGTAGATGACTAAATGTTCGTTGTATAGATCCATTTGTTCTAAAAATAGCGTTCGGTAGATCGATGGAGCGGTATCTTCTTTTTTGTATTTACTGAGAGATATGTTTATTTGTGGTAGTTTTCTTAGCCATGGAGGAGTGTCATACGTATAGGTCATTTTTTCTATTTGTAAGTTTATCCTGTACTCTTCAGATGTGTCTGAAAAACGAATACTGGATGGTTTAGTTGAACTACGTCTTAGTGTGTGTGGACTGGGAAGGTTTGTGAAAATCTTGTTATTTAAATGGTTTGGTAACGTTTGTATTTTCACGCCATATGTTATGAGCTGCATATCTCTCCTTAAGTTTAGGGGTAAGGACGAAGCATCGCGTAAGATTGCTTCTATAGGGCTTGTTCTAAATGCACCGATTGCATGTCTTACTGCGAGATTTTGGATTTTATTTAGCTGGTTCAAGTGTGAACGTCTTGCAGAACCATAAACAATACAGCCAAAGTCAATTTTGGATTGCACTAAAGTTTGATAGATGCGTAATAAAATTTCTCTGTCGGACCCCCATCGGATACTCGACAAACATTTGATAATGTTAATAACTCTTCGGCATCTGTTAATCAGATATTCAATGTGCGGTCTCCAGTTTAAACGTGTTAAATAGAAATCTGCGAGGGGCGTGTTTACACGTGGATTGGGTTGACCAAACGAAAATAAATATTTCATATTGGCCAGTATCATTTGACTTGTCGAGTTCCTAGACAAGAATCAACTATGGGTGCCTCCAACAAATAGTTAAATTTCTATGGAATACTACAATAGCAATTGTAACCTTCTTACTTAGAAAGGTAATTCAGAAATGTCTTTCATGTCTTCCGAACCTCTACCATGAAATTCATGCAGAATTGACACTAAATTTAGGGTTTTTACAATACAATATATAATATGGTGAAACGTGCTTTTTTCTCACTTATTAACTATAGGACAATGCATCAAGATGTCGACTTTCAAAAAAGGTGCTATGCATATGCCCATACAAAACAATTTACAATCATTGTTGCAAAACGTGATATTTTGTAGTATTTTGAAAATAAAATTAAAATATCCTTTGAATTTACTAAAATAGAAAGATCTTATCAATTCTGCAACATATTTCTACAAAGCTATTAACTAAAATGAATTTACGCCTTAAATATATACAATAAAAAAAAGGGAGGCATACAAATGTCTCACATATTTTAAAGGTATCTTAACAAATAATTTTCAAGATTTTACAATCTTGAAAACCTACTTTTGGTTACTTTATTAGAACGGGAAACCTAAATAAATTGAACAAAACTATACTAATTTTACTCATCCTTAGAATTTGTAACTATAACCAATATAACCATATTTTTAGTTTTGACACTTCACCACAGCCTAATCAAAGAATACACCAACAAGGTGTATTCTTTGGCCTAATGAACACATATGCTGTGACTTCAGTTTGACAAACACAAGCCGTATTCACACAAACCAATGTAAGATTGATTTTGTATATTTTCAATTTTAATGTCTTAAAAGTTAATATACTAGGATATTTTATAATATTTATTCACAATAAAGGCAATATGTTGAAATTCATTTCCATTTATAATATTTTAAATTGTTTTATTCTATTTTGTTTATGTAAAACAGTCTTGTAGTTCGCTCGACTGTAGCGACTCCATGCGCGGGTAGCGGCGCAGAAACGTTGTGCCCCACTTGCCGCCTATGCATCAAACCGTCTCTTATATTATTTGTCTATGGTTTTCTGCATCTATTGCATGTCTTGCCGTATTAAAGGGATTTTCCTATGAATAATCAGTCAAAGCTTTGTCTAGCTCTATTCTAGTTAAAAATGGTCTTCCATTTCTTATTTTTCCAGTTTTGATCCTTGTCGTACCTTTTTCTAAGTCAGTCATCTAATAAATCCTTCACTCAAAATTTTATGGAAAGTATCCTGTTGAGTGTAAAGCAGGAGCCCCCACAACTTCATCGACAGAAGAAGAGGACACCCTAGCAAAGTGGATATTAGCGGTAGCTAAAATACGATTTCCGATAACCAAGGAACAACTACTTGAAAGTGTATGTGAGCTTTAAAAAAAATAAAAAACAGATCCCTTTAAAAACAAGAAAAAAAACTTGCCTACCTGGCAGACACTGGTATGAAGGTTTTCTGCGACGTTATAAGGGAATCTCTACACGAATGACTCAAAATTTAGTTCACGCTAGGGCTCAAATCACTAAACGAAGCCTTCGAAACTGGTTTCTAGAAATTGAATCATATTTTCTTGCCGAAAATTTGATGGAGATTACACAAGATCCTAGACGAACATTTAACGCCGATGAGACTGCTTTTTTCTTATGTCCAAAAGGATCAAAAGCTCTTGCACTCAAAGGAAGTAGAAACGTTTACAACAGTACAGCTAAAAATGAGAAGGAATGTTTAACAACTCTTGTTACGGGTAATTGTCTTATTCCAGAACCCTTATTCTCCCGTTTTTTTATATACTTATGTGTGTGGCCGCAATTCATGTTCGTGTATGTGAGTGACGTGAGCTCCTGTAAAATTTTAAATAACTTAGGAAGTATGGTAGTGCAAATGATGTGTTAACAAAAATCATAAGAAGGCAACTTCAAGTAATCCGATAGTATAAATAAACTGTATGTATTATGTTTTTTTATTAGAAAATGTTTGATTGAATTTTCAAAATTCAACACCAAATAAACCAATGAGAAGAAAAACAATTAAAATAAGTAGAAGAAATTCCTCCGACTGATAACAGTGTTTATTTATATATTAAAGCGGACCACACACTAATAGTTGTTGGTTATTGAACAAATGGTTTTTAATCACGAAAACTATGACTGAGATAGTTATTAAACGATTACTTGAAGACAACACTGAAAAAATTCTTGCGGAACTTGAAAAGTCAAAAGTAGAACTAAGAAAGGCTATTGATTTTTCTGAAAAAAATTTGCTGCCAAAAATTACCGAACTAAACATAAAAATTAAAACGATTGAAGAAGAAAATATAGATCTGAAACAAAAGGTAGAGGATCTAGAAAATAAAAATCGTATCAACAATTTAGTTTTTTCTGGACTGAAAAAACCTTGAAACGGGTTATTGATACCGGGATTCATATGCGACGAAATTAATGGTAGATTGAATTCGGATTTAAAGGAAACAGAAATCAAAAATCTATACTTTCTCGGGAAAAGCGACGCAGCGCCAATAAAGATAGAATTAGTTTCGTTCTTTGCGAAGCAGGCAGTCCTAAAACAAGTAAAAAAACTGAAGGGATCTGGAGTATTAATAGCTAATGACGCAACCCCTCATCAAAGAGAAACCTAAAACCATATCTGGTATAATTCCGTGCAAGTAACAAGTATAAAAACTGCTTTATCAGCAATAATAAACTAATTTTAGATGGTAACAGCTATACCCAGGACGAACTACTAAATTTATCGGTTGAAGAGTTGCAGCCTAAAAGTGAGCTGGCAACCTCCCATCAACGTCCACGACTTGGAATTAGTGATCATAACTCAACAAATCCAGATGAAGCCACTTTAACTGCTGTAAACGAAAATAGAATTACTAAAAGTGGTCCGAAAACACGTTCGCGTTCTCAGTCAAAAAAATAACTTAGTTAGCATAATAATTACCTTTTTCCCATTGTACTACTTTTTACGTCGTTTCATAGACTTGTGTTTTAATGACTAGTACCTAATTGTTTCATGTTTTTTTTTATTCACATATCAAGCTATTTTATTTAATTTTTTTCTTAGAAATTATTAACAATGTATAATTATTTTAACAATGTATTTTTGTACTGTTCAATTGTTTATTATCAATTGGTGAGTGTCTAAATGGATCCTTATATTCAGCATTTTCAAATAAATTCAATTCCAACTTTTACCATAAATACTGCTGATGATTGTTCACAAATACTAAATATTAATAATAAAAATAGCACTTTTCAAGTCCTGCATATGAATATACGTAGTATCAATAAAAAATTTGATGAATTTTTGATACTACTACAAAATTTAAACAGAGAATTTGATTGTATAGTTTTAAGTGAGACTTGGAAAATAATAGAACCGAGCATTTTTGACATAAATGGGTATGAATTGATTTATAATGAAAGTCATTTTAACCAAAATGATGGAGTAATTGTTTATGTTAATTCTTCTCTTAATTTCACGTATGATATATTATCATTGCACAATAATATCAATGCATTAAAGATTAATATTACATCAAATATCAATGGTTCCGTTGTTGTTACGGCATTTTATAAGTCACCAACTATAAACATAAATGAATTCAATGCGAGCCTGAATGCATTCCTAGAACGGCACGTAAATAATGAAAACGAGATAAAACTTTTTTTGGGTGACTTAAATATCAATTTACTAGAGCCACATGATATACACACAGCCGAGTACCTAAATATTCTGAATGAATTTGGGTATAAATCTACCATTATGACTCAACAACAGTGAAAGCTGTTTAGATCACATATTCCTAAAGACTAATGTAAACAATTACAATAACATCTTGCCCTTGGTATTAAAAACAACTATAACTGACCATTTTGCAACCATCTTGTAAACTGGTAATGAAAATAATGCTGTACATGAAATAGGTAACAGTAGATACATCAATTTCAGCAATGAAAATAAATTCATTACAGCACCTTTGTTGGGATTCAGTGTACGCTGCTGATAATCCAGATATTGCAACAAACGAATTTATAACTATTGTTACAAACGTGTTAAACCAATGCACTGAACGAAGACAACTGTTCAGAAAACGCGATAAATTAGCTCCCTGGTTAACTACGGCCCTACTTAATTCGATAAATAAAAAGAACATGATGTATAAAGAGTGTCAAAAAATTTAAATAACATTACTATGAAAAATGATTTCAAGATATTTAGAAATAAGCTGAATACACTAATTGTTGAAGCAAAATCAAAATATTATCAACAACTAATTAATAAAAATTCGAGCACCACAAAAAACTTATGGAACGTAGTTCAACAATTAACAAATTTGAAAAAGAATAAAAACCCCATCAACAGCATTACTGGCGTAGATTCTGACGAGTTGCTTGTGAATGACATTGATGTAGCTAACGAGTTCAATAACCACTTCACTTCCGTAGGCAAAAAATTAGCTAACAAAGTTCCAAAAGATAAAAATTATAAAATTAAACGGTCATCTACTTTGAATTCGTTTGTGTTTGCGCCAGCTGAGGAAAACGAAGTTCTAGAAGTAATATTAAATTTAAAAAATGGGAAATCAGTTGGTTGTGATAACATAAAAGCTGAAACGATTAAATTAATTCGATATTATATAGTACAACCTTTAACTTATCTCTTCAATAATTCAATTCAAAGCGGTGTGTTTTCCATGGCCTTTACGAATACTGTTGTGACCCCAATATATATTAAAAAGGAAGTAAATCAGACGTCAGTAACTACCGACCAATATCACTTATAACACATTTTGCTAAAATATTCGAGAAACTGATTAATTCAAGACTTCTTAGTTACCTAAATAAATACAAACTTCTATCAAATCAACAATTTGGTTTCAGGCAAGGTAAATCTACTCAGGACGCTGTAATCGAATTAACATCTAAAATAACCGAGTCACTTAGTGAAGATAAGCCGTGTTTGTGTATATTTATAGACCTAACAAAAGCCTTTGATACAGTGAGTCACCCTTTATTATTACAAGCATTGGAGGATATAGGGATCCGAAACGATTCCCTAAAATTTTTTGAAAATTATCTAACTAATAGACATCAATTTGTAAGGGTGAATGATGTGAAGAGTTGTTACAGAACGATTGACTTTGGTGTACCTCAAGGTACCGTTCTAGGCCCAACGTTGTTTAATATATATATATAAACGATTTATTTTCGTTCGGAAAGAACGATAATATTATTGGTTTCGCAGATGATACTCCTATATTCTATAAAGCAGATAACTGGGAAGATTTAAAAAGGATGGCCGAAACCGATTTTTCTAAAATAAAAAAATGGTTAGATTTCAAATTATTAACAGTTAATACAGTGAAAACCAATTACCTGCCTTTCAGTTGCAATAAATTCGGAATGCCTTTATTTCATGAGTTAATAATAAATACTGAATCGGATACATACCGAATATTGCCTGAAAAGAATATCTAATATTTAGGAATTATATTAGACCCGCATTTGAAATGGGATGCGCATATAACATACGTGGTTAACAAATTGCATACTATACTATGGAAATTTGGAAAACTCAAGGACATTTTATCATCAAACTACTTACGAACTCTTTACTATTCGTTGGTGGAAAGTCACTTACGTTTTGGAATTACTGTGTGGGGTTCTGCTTTGAAGACTCATTTGCACATACTCGAGGTAACACAACGAAGATTTATAAAATTAATATATTCAAAAAGCGCGAGATATCCCAGTAACCAATTATATACAAAAGCAAAAATGCTGACAGACAACTCTATTTCTTATCCGTATGTATTAGATACCACACACATAAAGACAGTAGTAAGTTACCTACTCATTCGTACGATACAAGACAAGGTCAGTATTTTGTGGTTCCCTTCATGACAAAAAGAGTTTCTCAAAGGTCTTATTCTTATTTCGCCCCTAAGTTATACAATACAATTCCACAAAACATGAAAAAAATATTGAATATTCATAGGTTTAAAAAACAGTATATTATCGGAAATAATCGTGTTAATATAAGAAGTTATTTTGAAACTTAGTTTTATTTGGACATGCTTAAAAAAACTTGGTTCGTTTAGCTGTTTTCGTATTGGCACTCACCCTGTTTTCAATATCAATTTTTTTAATTATTAGTGTATGTATAGGTATTTTATTTTATTATATATTCTCTCAATATGTTTTGTATACCGTAACAAGTGTTAGTACACTTTTCGGTTCTCCGCTCTATTCAACAAATTGAAAAATGTATTATGTATCCATATTCATCTGTGAATAAAGCTTATTATTATTATGTTACTTACCTACTGTTTTTATTTTACAACAAATGCGGCAGGAGAGTTAGCGCCTCCTATGGTGATGTTCCCCTATGAAAGAATTACACAAAGTGTTGTTGCTCTAATGCCAAACGGTTGGGGCCTGGGAGAGTCAGAGTCGGGTTGGATGACAGTCGAAAGTTTTTTTGAATATACATCAAATATTTTGTACCCATGGATTTTTAAAAATGACATACCATTGCCTGTAATATTTTATGTAGATGGGCACAAGTTGCACTTGACATTGCATCTTAGCAACTTTTGTTCAGAAAAAGGTATCATTTTAATTAGTATGTCCCCTAATTCTACTCATATACTGCAACCTATGGATGTAGGGGTTTTTGAACCTCTCAAAACTGGCTGGAAGAAAGCGGTTGCTGAATTTAGAATAGACACTAATAAACAAAAAATTCGAAATGACAATTGTGCTCCGTTATTGGATACTGTAATTAAAGACGTCATTATACCTACAATGGTGCAAAATGCGTTTAAAACTTGTGGATTATTTCCATTTAATACAGATGCAATATATTATAGTAAGCTGGTAACTGCAGAAGTTACAACAAATGCTACAATTACAGACGATGCAGTGAAGCTCCAAACTCTGGAGAATATTGAATTCAATACACATCATTTGAATTTCATTGAGAAATTTTTTGAGAAAGGTACACTTGAGAAATTTAAACTTTTTCTTTCCACTGTGAGTGAATGGTCAGATCCAATACAAGATGACTCTCTATATACTTTATGGAAAAAATTAAAACAGCATGTCGGAGAAAAACCTTCAGCAGATAATATACAAAATAGAAAGAGCAATAATGAGAACTTGCAAATTGCAGACAATGTACCAAAATATTCTTTTGTGTTAGAAGCTGAGTGGCTCGATGAGTATTTGTTCAATACGACCAACGAGAACATTGAAATTATTGGATCATTAGCAAACGACACCGGAGAGGAAAGTATTGAAACTAATGAAGAAATATTGATGGAATTGGTAGTAGATAAATAACAAGAAATAGAAATAGAAAAGTTAATCAATACAGGTACGAGCGAAAAAGAAATACGACCGGAATCATTAATGGAGGAAGATATGCTACAAGGGAATGGATTGAAATCAAGTGATAAAGAACTAAAAACAATGAGATTGGAATCAGTAATAGAGGATGATACGCTACAAGGAACAGAAATATTAAAGTCGAGCAATAATGAACTAAAAGAAACAAAACGGGAACCGGTAATAGTGGGAGATACGCTACAACCGACAGAAATTATAAAGTCAAGCAATAAGGAACCAAAACAAATAGAAATAAGGGAGAAATTAGTAATACAAACTGAAAGGTTGCAAACTACAGAAACAATGATCCAAGTAGAAAAAGGAAGTGACCAAGACACAAATAAAGTGAAAGTTAATTCAGTAGAAGAAAGTAACAACCATGGCTCGAGAGAGGTCGGAGTAAAAGTTAATTTAATAGAAGGAAGTGATAACCAGAGCCCAAAATAAGTTAGTTCTAGTAAATTTATAGTACCGTCACCGTTTAAAGGTATAATATATTGGCCTGAAAAATCAAAAGAGGGAGCGAAGAAAAAACCTTAGTAAAAATACCTGCTGTTGCTAGTGCAGAACAGTGGAAGGCATTTTATAAGGGTGAGAAACGGGCAAAAGAGCAGATAGTACGGGAAAAAGAAAATAGGAAGAAATTGCGCCTGGAACAGCTAAAAGAAAAGTCCGCAAAACTAAAAAACCCAAGAAAACAGAAAATGAATAACGGATGCCAACTAAAAGAGACGAATTTCAATGAAAAAGATCCACAACAAAAGAGTGCCAACGAAAAAATGAATGCTCATGAAGACAAAATTATTGTAGACCTAGAAAAAAATTGTAAGAAATGAGATTATGTTATTGTTAATTACATTGACCAAAAATTTCCAGGCATAATACTTGAAATAAGTGACGAAGAGGAGGCTTACGTAAGTGCTACGACCCCAACTGGAAGCAGCTGAAAGTGGCTTTCTAAAAAAGATGTTATTTGGTACAAATTTAACGATAATGAAGAAAAAATTAGCAAGCCTTTACTAATAAACAATAATAAAAGAGGTCTATTCAGGGTACATGCAATTGAAGAGTTCATAAATATACAATAATTTCAACTTTTTATAATAATTTTTACTCCCATGCCACAACTAGGTTAAGTTTGTGTCCGAAATGCCGACACTGTCCATTTTTTGTACCTGGGGGTGACATTTTTTAACACTTTAGTTGGGTATCTGTGTCCGAATTAGGATCATGGTTTATACTTTTATATTTCATTTTTTAAGAAAAAAATTATTTTCCTCTATTGTTTTCAGTTCTTCACATAAATTAAATGTTCAAGAAATGAGATTAATTTTTCATTCTTGTGTCACAAATACGAACAAAGTTACCAAGACAGTGAGTAAAGCTATTCCTTAGGATGTCCTAATTTGGTACATTTACCTTAATACATTTTTATTTTTTCCATTTTGTTACAAAATTTAATTTTATTATTACACCTACTAACATTTTTGTAGAGATGGCATCACTGCCCTAAAAATTATACCATAACAGCTGGTTTGGCATTGACACGTTTTAAAAGATCAAATTACACAACTACAAAAACACTGTTTTCGATTATCATAATTGTACCAGTTTCTTATGATGCGCAGTGTACACAGATGCTCCAGCGATGCGGCGGGAACTGGAATTTACTCCAGGAACCCAAAGAAACAAGTTTGTATTCCTTTGGGAAAGAGGTTTCTACATATCAGGCTGAGCTATACGCTATCGGAATAAGCGCAGTTAAACCAAGATAGAGGTTATGTGCCCCGAAACATAATCATATACACCGACAGTCACGAGGCAATCATTTCCTTGAGTGTATATACCATCAACTCAGAGCTTGCTGCTGAATGTCGAGAAAGGCTTGCCGAATTAGCAAGGCGGAAGGTAGTGTGGCTAAAGTGGATTCCGGTCTACTCTGGTTTGGAAGGCAATGAACAGGCTGATGCACTGGCTGTGGAAGGGGCGGCAACTCCCTTTAGCGGCCTGAGACCGACCTTGGACCTCACAAAACAAGCAACTACTAAGGAGACAAGGAGTTGGTTGAAAAACCAACACCTCGCTTATTGGAATGATTTGCAGGATCTAAGGCAGTCCAAGCTCCTATATAGGGATTGGACTGATGGATAGGCTAGGGCAGCTGTAGAATTACCAAAGAAGATAGCTGGACTCCTAATAGGGCATGGCTGTCTGAGGAAATGCCTCCATAACTTAGATTTAGAGGTTGCGTCATGGATGACGAAACGTCGGTCCATGTCCTCCTTGTGTGTCCACATTCGGCTGTACTACGCAGGTGAATATTTGGAGTTCTTGTTATGGCCCCTGGGGACACATGCTGGCATCCACTAAAGAGGATTGAGTCCTTCATTGAAAGACATGGCTTCATGGATGCATGAGTAGTAGGAATGGCACAATGGGCCCGCCAGTGGTCTCAGTGCCGGAACCTTGGCTTGAGGTTACTTTTGCCGAGTTTTGCCTGCACCTAGTTGTAGTAGTAGTAGTACGGCATTTTAAATGGGTTTATCTAATGGTGATATTAAACTGCAAATCCGGTAGTGATAGTGGTATATTAAGTGAATAATTATTATATAAGTACCGAATAATTTGTATATTTTTGTAATCATAGAATTTGTAATAATAAAGTAATATCACATTTACACATAAATAAAATATTTACTGTCCTACTTATTTTTACTACGAAACCATTAATAAATTCTAAGCAACGTACGGATCTGTTCGGCCATATTTTAATTTTACAGCTGGCCCGGGTCTTTCTCCTAATAGGAGTCAGTTAGTCACTTTCTTATTTCTCTGAACTTACTATATGGTCAGATTCCATTTTTTATGAGTTTTTCAATGAACCTACACACGACATACCTTTGCCTTTAAAAAAAATGTTGATTTAAGTTGCAACGAAGTGGTAGAGGAAATTTTTTTATTTACAACAAATACGTTCAATGTAAAATCCATCAACTTGTTGAAGCGTTCTTTTAAGTTACTGGTTGAACAAATAATTATTTTATTCCGGACTTTCGCGCAACATTGTATACGGTGAATCTTTTCAATAACCAATAAAGATGGAACAATAATCTAACTATACACATTGAACAGTATTTTGACTGCATGTTATGTAGAAACAACCACATTGAATTAAAGAAAATAATTAATACTTACCTGCTATTAAACATGGAAAGAAGAGTGATATATAAATAAAATTGGGTCCATCGCCAAAAAAGCTCTTCACAGTATAATATATAACAGATTCGAATCCATCATCAATGAGTAAAGGTACACACAAAAGATGAGCGCATATGTCTAATATTTGAAAAACAATCGATATAAAATTGTACTTGCGTGCTTTTTTCAAAATTTTCATTTCGAAACTGGAAGTTTGCTTTTCTAGGAGTTTTGAAATATTAGTTAGGACCGATGAAATGTTTACCATTTTTGACCAAAAACATCCCACAATACAAAGATTAGCACATGCCTAAAAATATGAAAACTAATTGAGTTGAATAATGAAAATAAAAATTGATTTTTTATTTTTTCCTCAATTTAGCATTCATTATACAACGAGTTGATGAATATGACATATCTTGTACATTATTCATTTCTCTGATATTTTTTGCGTGTAACAGAAAACGTTGATAATGATGTATAAGTATAGAATATGGAAATAAAAATATACTCACAGGTTGCAAAAAGGTCCATGGTGTAAAGTATTCAATAATCGTATTAAAGTTTGTCTTATTTGTTAGAAGATATATTCCAGGTAACGTAATAATAACCTCAATTACGAGAGCGGTGAATAAACTAACATATTGCATTACCCAGAGATTATTTTGTCCTAATACTTCCAACTTCAAAATCCATTGAACTGGGTCATCTGAAAAATATTCCCGTCATAAGTATTAAGCAGATTGTATTTCATGAATGAATTGACGTAAATTCTTAAATTGTAATTATGAATAAATTGCAATGTATCCAGTGGTTCAAACCATCTAAAGAACATCGCCAGATTCTAAGGTCAGATAATTACAACATTAGTGTCATTCTTTGAGAAATTTCAGTTTGTTAGCACGATACAGCCTCCGGAGTGCAACAAGTCAACAATCTTATGATTGAATATTATTCAGGACCTCTTCATAGATGAACTCTACTGATTTTCAGCTCACCAGAGCCAGTAAAACAGGTGCTATAGTACTTCGAGTTGGACATTTTTGGAGAAATTTCAGTTTGTTAGC
The DNA here is from genome assembly GCA_963921935.1 of Galeruca laticollis. Lineage (NCBI taxonomy): Eukaryota > Metazoa > Arthropoda > Insecta > Coleoptera > Chrysomelidae > Galeruca > Galeruca laticollis. Next base: position 146,393,451 of record OY998181.1, read on the forward strand.
ACGATTCAGCTTCCGTAGTGTATACAAGTGACCAATTTTATAATTGGATATTTTTCCAGGTGTCTCACATATGTACCCTAATGATTTTCTACTGACTAGAGCGAGTGCAGCGGGTCCTATAAATCCACATATACTACATATTTGGTTATTTTTTTAGATAATTCCGTGTATTAGCACGATACATCCCCCGTGTATATGTTATTCGCAATAACCGAAATCGGCCGCTGTCCGAATGTTTTGCCCACAACGCGTTTTGTGTATTGCAGTTTACTCACGAAGCGATTAAGAAGATTTCTATCGAGCAGTGAGCAAAACGAATTACCCAGAACCTCGTTGTGGGTTTCGTTTACTCACGTCGCGTTCGGGCTTTTACGTTTTACCCAAAATGCATTGTCAGTATCTTGAACGAATATTAATCCATAACAAGCACGTTCATGTATAGCGAAACAGGTGCGTAAATATTGGCTAGGTTTTTACTTGTTGTGTGTTTTGTGTACCGGCAATTGTTATAAACAAGATGAAAGCTGAATTTGAAGAAAGATTGCGGATCCTAATGTTGAAAAACAAAACAGGTCTTTTCTATTATCGGATGAACGTTACTTAGAAATAGTTCAAGAAACCAAAATTGCTGGACAAAAGAAACGGAATGGTCTTGAATTATCATCAAAAGATTATCGTAGATTAAAACGATATGATTTATTAACAGTTGAAGAAAAAGATAAACTAGCCATTAAAGAAAAATCAAGAATTCAATCACGTTTGATTTTTTACTGTACAGCAAGTGAGATGTTGTAACGGTTCACTGGGACAGCCAGTATACAGAATTTGATGAAATTGGCAATGTCGTTCATAAACTCAAATTAATTTGCGGCGAATGGTTCCTACGTATAGGCAATCAAAATTTTGGCTACTTGTGAGTTAGGTACAAATGTCGCCGAGTAGCAGTAGACACATGTCATGCTAATTTCTTATTTTCAACAAAATATATCGAAGTTGATAATTTAAATCTTAACGGTCGCGCCGTGCGCATGACTAGATCAGTCTAAAAATATCAGTCAGTAGAACTAGGGGACTGAACAACAAGAGAGAACGGAAGCCATCTTTACTGTTCGCTATTCTTGTGGATAGTGCCTAATAAAATCTAAGGAAAACTATAAGTTATTATAATAAAATTAGCATAATTATAAAAGGACGTAATTTGGCTTACAGGCAAATCTGGTGAAGGCGTTACCATGCACTTTATAACAAAGTTAGATAGACATTGTGCAAATAAGCCTTATAAAGAAAACGAGTCGGCAACTGCTTGTTTTATGTGCTATCACCATCATAGTTCTAAGTGGTTCGAAGAAAACCAGACCGACCGAGATCCTGCTGTACACCCTTGAATTTTGTGACACAACGCTACTGATTGCGCAACTTTTGGGATAGGGCGCTTCACCCCATCTCACTGAGGCATAACACTTTAACCCTTACATGGGAGCATTATCTGAGCTGACGCTAGCAACCCGATAGGCGTGCTTTCTGGAGCACGAGAGGGTTCGAGTTGAATTAATTTCATCCCCAAGGAGAATCGTGAGTAGACAACCGGTGAATTAAAGATGTTGAAAAGTGTTTCATTCGCTCAATACCTAAATGCTTATTGTTTTCTTTATATATTAAGACAAATAAATTGTCTTAGAAAGTTTTAGATAGAATAATGTACCAAATAACAATAAATGATTTATAAAATATTAGATAAATTTGGCACACACTGTAGAAATTTTAAAAATAGCTAAGTCATTAATCAGAAGTTAGGTGAATATTTTGAAATTGAAATGAAATCAAAAGGGTACAGTAATAAAGAAACATACCTTCACAAGTCATTGACCAAAGTCTAGAAGATTATTTATTGATTGTAAATTATTTTATATATTACGTAAGATTTAAGTTATAAGAAGGTATAGTAATTTACCCGAACATACAGAGTATGTTATGAAATTTATATTTGTCAAGTGCGGGTGACAAATCGTAACAAATTAAGGTTATAGAAAAAAGTTAGTGATGAGTAAGGAGAAAGGATACTTGTTCTATGTCTAATGACTACTCTCTCATTTGTTGGGGTAACCAAGAGATACAAATCCAGGTGACTAAAAATAAATAAAATAGTGTCATTGAGAAAATTTTGAAAGAGCTGTCAAGAGTTAAAAATTTTAAAAGAGGTCAGAGATTTCAAAAAAGAGATATAATTGATGAAATGGAGGTCTTTTGAGCATACACTATAAGATATAAAGAGAAAAAGAAAGAAGGCTGAATTGGATTCGTTTTGCATAAAAAATTTTCATGAACATTCCTAGATGATATATAAATTGAAGAGATAAGAAGATATTTGAAACATATATGAATGGTAAAGGGGATAATTTCCCAAAATTTAAAAAAAGGATAAGAAAAGGTAAATGGTACATACCTTATGCTTTGGGTTAGTGAGGAGTTTAATCATTATTGAAGAGGATTTCCTTTATTAAGTGTGTTTGACAATTGAACTGCAAGGTAACAAGCCTTTACAAATATTTTGTCCGAGAGATCTTCATTGTTCAGTATTTATCATTGTAAATTTATAGGTTAAGTTTCTTCTCTTCCATTTTTCGTAGAGAGAATGCATTCAATCTACTACGTCCAATAATAACAATCTTTAATATCTCATGTATATTAATTGTTGACTTAAATTTGGTAATTCATTCTTCAAAAATTACAAACTTAACAAATGAATAGACGTATTTTGGAGTTGATTAGTTTTTTTTTCTGGAGTAGTTTATTGTGTATTATAATATAGTGAATGTCTGACACAGTTGGAGGCCATGGGTCTGGAAAGTTGAGATATTGAACCCGTACGCCCAGAGAGCGGAAGCAACGAGTTCTCAAATAAGATAAAGTTACATAAAACTAAAATTTAAATCTAGAAAAAATTATTATATAGCCGCAGCCCAGAAATTCAAATTTAATAAAATAAAGCCCAAGTCTGACAATTACAATTTGACAGTGACATTAATCAAAATTTCAGTTTAATTTTTCAAATTTTCATTACAGAGAAATAAATATCGTCACAATATAGTGAGTAATTGTATTTTTTCATATTATTGTTATTGTGAACAATCTGCAGCTGTGGGTTGGGAAATTTCTTTATTATTTCGGCAATCATTCCTATTTAATTACGCTCAGATAGTCTTTATTCTGGGGTGATCTTGTGTACAATATTTAATGGTACCATCTATGTTATACAAAAGTATATCTACAAACATATTAGTAAGTGATCTAGTCAGATTTAAATTTCAATTCGTAAATGCCGAAAATTATTTATTACGCAATTTATTTAGTTCGCAACTGTTATTAAATTTATACCGTATCCTCATTAGACCTATTTTATTGTCCCATTCCTCTGACGATTTTTCGTCATGGCGCCCCTAGCTTACTACTAAAATAAATCATCTTCAAATATTCGTTATTTGTTTATTTTTCTTGGAAAAAGTAGTATTTCGAACTCAATCTCTCCCCTGAGTTAGCATTCTGTAGTTGGACTTACAGAATAGAGTCATAATGTATGAAATAATACACACGGCACATTTACAAATAGGACATAAAAAAGAGAAGGCCATGGAAAACGAAGTGAAAAATAAATACTGTAATATAACTAGAGAAGTAATTTTGATATATTTAAGTCTGTGTCAAAAATGTGCCTTGAATAAGAAAGCAAAGATTAAGGGATTAGTTGATAAACCTTTAATTATGAGTGAAATGAATTCTCGATGCCAGGTAATATTTTTTGTAATATTTTTTACTCTGTTTTATAGAAGTATACTTTTATAGGTTGACCTCATCGATATTCAGAGTGAACCTGATGGAGAATATAAATTTATTCTGAATTATCAAGATCATCTAACGAAATATGTTATATTGCGACCATTTAAAACCAAAACGGTGGATGAAGTAGCAGAAGTTATTCTTGATATCTTCTGTTTGTTGGGTGCTCCGAACATATTACATAGTGACAACGAAAGAGAATTTTGTAATCAAGTAAGTGTAATGGCTTCACACTAGGGCTTACCTTCATCTAAGTGTCAACTTTTTAGGTGATTGAAAAGTTAGCAGCTAGTTGGTCCGCTCTCAAATTGGTCCATGACAAACCTCGATACTCCCAAAGTCAGGGTTCCATTGAACGAGCAAATCAAGATGTTCGTGATAGTCTTGTAACCTGGATGTCAGACAATCAATGCCAGAACTGGGCAAGAGGTCTTCGCATTATTCAATGCACAAAAAATCGCAGTTTCCATACGGGTATAAAGCGGACACCTTATGAGGCTATGTTTGGAAGTCCACAAAAAATGGGCTATTGGATACATGTTTAGATACCTATGTCATTAATACAATTAAGATGGAAGAACGACTAGAAGAACATTTAAAATTAATAAAAGAGTCTTTGGAATTGAATACCATATATGGGGAACCTAATGCGAAAATAACTGAGTCGGAATTAGAAACTGATACTGACAGTAGGACCAAATGTTTTATTTGTGATATTATGTATGTCCCTTGTATCCAAAATGTATGTATTGAATGCAACGAGTGACTTCATATCAAATGTGCTGCTAATTTGGATTTACCAATGTGTAAATTATGTAGCAATGAAAGATCAGCTGATATGGAGAGAAAAGTTTGCACACGGGGACTAGAAAAACAGGCTGATAAAATGCTTGCCCAATCACAACACAAATTCCCACCTGCGAATATAGGTGACAATGTTTTAGCAAATATACCAGAGGTAGATCGGGGACGTTAGCTCCTAGGAATGTATTAGCAATCATTATAGACAAGACTGACCAAGGTTTTTGTATTCTCGGTACTAAAAACGGAAAACTGAAACGATAATATAGCCGAAATGAGTTTCAATTATCACCTTCAGTATTTTTATCATTATCTAAAGTGCCATCAGATTCTTCTGTCAACGTGCGAGAAGAAGCTAAATTATCTTCTGGGTCTAAGCAAGGTTTTGTTCGGTGTAATTGTTGTAAAGGGTGCCACACAAAAGCATGTAAGTGCCTAGAATCAAATATTAAATGCAATTCAAAATGCCATCAAAGCACGTCTTGTAAAAAAAAGTAACATATTTTTTTTGCTTTTTTATTCTGGTTTTTATATTTCCATATTATTTTTTCTGTTTTTTTTATTTTAATGTGTTTTTATGTTTATTATTATGTTATATATTTCAATGTTCCGCTAAAATACATATTTTTGTTTAGTTATTTGTTATTTCATTTACAACGCGTTCTGGGTAAAGATCTATGCACAGAACGCAATGTGGGTAAACGGAAAGATCCACAATGCGAAACAAAGCCGCCCGAAATATAATTTCGCTTCCTGAGTAATGTAGTTTACCCACTACGCGTTCTGGGTAATTCGTTTTGCTCACTGCTCGATCGAAATCTTCTTAATCGCTTCGTGGGTAAACTGCAATACACAAAACGCGTTGTGGGCAAAACATTCGGCCGATTTCGGCTATTTTGAATAACATATACAAGTGACAATTTTATGATAGCATATTGTTCAGGGCATCTCACAGATGCGGAAAAGTTAGTTTTAATCTTTAAAAGCGTTTATTTTTCGCTGTGTTGGTTTAGACAAAATCTTTTGTTTTATTTCTAGTATGATAAAGGTGATCAGGAGAATGCAAGTAGGAGCGATTTTTAAATAAGTAAACACTTAAACTAAAACTATATAGATGCCTTACGGACATTATATTAGTTTCGTTTAAAGGTTGGTTTGTAAATAGGTTAAATCTTTAAAATGCATTATTTTTAGAATTTTTTGACATTTCAGCCGTGACTACCTATATACCTATATATATATATATATATATATAAAGAAGATGTAGGAATATCGCGTGATATGTTAACAACAACAACAAAGAGAATCTTGGGTAATTCACGCAAAGTAAAGGGCTACTGAAATAGAGTGGTAACCGTGGACATGCATGTTTCTGGCTCATTTTGCCTCATCAGCACGGCATAACCAAATAATGATGTGAAATTTGGGAGCAAATATCTTAATCGAAACATGGGAAAACACAAAATAACGGATTTCAGCAGGGAAACCAAACGCTCATTTGTGTCTTCAATTGGAAGATCCCGAGTTTTCAGGACATCAACCAACATCGACACGGAGGCGCATATAGCCCCCCCGCCATGAACCTTCCGACCCATAGTAAATAACAAAGAAGATGTAGGAATATCGCGTGATATGTTAACAACAACAACAAAGAGAATCATGGGTAATTCACGCAAAGTAAAGGGCTACTGAAATAGAGTGGTAACCGTGGACATGCATGTTTCTGGCTCATTTTGCCTCATCAGCACGGCATAACCAAATAATGATGTGAAATTTGGGAGCAAAGATCTTAATCGAAACATGGGAAAACACAAAATAACGGATTTCAGCAGGGAAACCAAACGCTCATTTGTGTCTTCAAAATGAGCCAGAAACATGCATGTCCACGGTTACCACTCTATTTCAGTAGCCCTTTACTTTGCGTGAATTACCCATGATTCTCTTTGTTGTTGTTGTTAACATATCACGCGATATTCCTACATCTTCTTTGTTATTTACTATGGGTCGGAAGGTTCATGGCGGGGGGGCTATATGCGCCTCCGTGTCGATGTTGGTTGATGTCCTGAAAACTCGGGATCTTCCAATTGAAGACACAAATGAGCGTTTGGTTTCCCTGCTGAAATCCGTTATTTTGTGTTTTCCCATGTTTCGATTAAGATCTTTGCTCCCAAATTTCACATCATTATTTGGTTATGCCGTGCTGATGAGGCAAAATGAGCCAGAAACATGCATGTCCACGGTTACCACTCTATTTCAGTAGCCCTTTACTTTGCGTGAATTACCCATAATTCTCTTTGTTGTTATATATATATATATATATATATATATATATATATATATATATATATATATTAACATAGAAAGAAACCGGCAACACTCTGTATACTATAATGTGGAATGAAATACTACACACTATATATTTTATTTTGGCGCTCATTATTGAAATTAAAATCGTTTCGTTTTAACATATGAACCCTACTTTGAGATTATAGAGTTTTTCATGCAAAGTATAATTATTTTATGATATATTTTAAAAATTTATATTATACCGGGCAAACCTGAACTAATAATTCATATCAACTGAACTACTTTACAATAATAAAGGTATCACAATTATATCAATCCAGAATAATATATATTGTTAATTATTAATTCAATTGAGAATTTAAATTGAACATAATGTTAATATTCTATCGATTATTGAATTGCTCCACGTTGGGATCGACAATTGATAATATACTTATATTCTTTTCATAATAATGAATAATAATTGAATATATTGTTAATATCTTGAAATTACTTTATTATTACCCTTAATTGTTACAATAAAAATTTCAAACATTTTAAATTGGGTTGAATGAAAAAATAACTGTCTATTTAATTATTATAAAAATTTATTTTCAAGTTCAAAAGCTTAAATTTTATTAAAATACGAGAAGACCCTATAGTGTTTTATAATTTTCAGTATAAAAGATTTAGAATTTATTTTTTTGTATTTAAAAATTAATAATTATTATTGATGGATTTATTCGTTATTTAATTATTATTTTATCTTATTTACTTATTTATTTACTACTTCTTTATTTATTTTTACCTCGGATGCTCTTTTCTTGTTCTTTGTGTATGATGACTCCTAATTTCAGTAGGGTTCATGGGCAAAAATAACTTAAGAAATCAACATTGCTCTATAACTATTTTAAATAAAATTTATCTTATTAGAAATATTGATAACCTATCAATAAAAAAATTACAAACGTACACTTGACTATTTAATATACCTTTAAAAATTTAGTTGATTGAAAATAAATTATGAGACGCCTATGGTGTATTCCTTTTGCATAAGAACTCAGCATTCAACCTTGTATATCTATAGCACCTGCGCAGAGCAGATTTCCGCTATATGCTTTTATATTGAAACAAACGTTGCACTTGAGAAATATTAAAATATATTTGTTTGTGAAATATCGTGCAGTGATTTTCATTTAAATTTATATAAATATACTCTATAATGATAAATATGAAATGGATGAACTACACATGAGACAATGAAATATTTTGAAATTCCTACAAACTAAATATATACAAAATACATACATTGAAAAAAAAACAGGTGTGTCATCATAATTATTTTATGTAATAAAGATATGATATTAATTAAATTCCTTTTTATTCTTTACTGTTCATATATGGCCTTTCTGTATTTCAATTATTTATTAAAATGATCATTTTTTTGTTTTGTCTATTATCTTTGGATCCAAAGAGGTAAAAATCACTAACCTGGTTAAAGAATTCCTTTTTCTAAAATTGTCTACACTTCAGCGTCACTTCACACTGGCGATGATTATTAAACTCTTGATAATTTGATGAAAATCTTGTCTGGTTCGGGAATACTTCTTTACATTTGTTGGTCTGCTGTCTGGACACAAATTTAGTTTGTCGAACAATTAAATATGTATGATTTTATCACTTTTTATATATAAATTGCTGCAAAGTTCGCCATGGAGCTGTTCTCCCTCCGGCCTCCTCGTCACTCTCCTTTTTTTATTACCAACCAATAACACTTTTTTTTGAAAGCGGAAGTTCCAAGACTATTTGATTTTTTTACAGTTTTCTGCATCCGACTGTCATCCTTTAATGTTCGGAATCACTAATTTTCTGACACAAACGTGCCGTAGTTTATTATTGTTTACATTAGAAATTGTTAATTGTTAATAAAAAGTTTATTATATTTATTAATCATTGTCTTTATAATTATTAAACATACACAGAGTCTTCTGATTGGTAGCAACTTATGTCCTAATTTCACAATTTTAGCAACATGAATAATTCTATTTTATATATGTAATTACTCCATTTTATATTTATTTGTTGTTCATTATTTTATTACACATAATATCTCAATAGTTTTCAAAATTTTATTTGATTATTCATCATGTATTCTTTTTCACGATATATTCGTTTTCATTGGCATTTCTTATATAAAATATAGGTCTCTATAAATTTATGTTTTTAAGGTGTAAATAATTGAATGTTATTTCATTAAGTTCATATGGTTTCCTTTATTCGAATCTAAATTGTTTATCTTTTACATTCTAGCTCTGTTGATATCTCAAATTATTATCCTGTCATTCATTCTATTAAATTTTTGGCCATGTCTAAAGTTACGCATTGCGTAAAGTTAATTGACTTCAGTTTATTTATATTTTTGTTTTGATTATTTCATGACTTATATTAATTTTTATTTACATTCAAGATCTTATGACTTTATTAAAATAATTGATATTCGAAATTACTTGAAGTTGATAAAATTTAAAATATTATTGACAGATATTAATTTTACTATTTTTATAATAAATTGGATATTATTTATGTCTCCATTCATTCTACAACAATATATATATATATATATATATATATATATATATATATATATATATATATATATATCATAGTTTCGCAATTTTACAATTTATATATTCCTTTCTTACCCCACTCGATAGAGGAAAGATGCATCTCAATTACATACCATATTAAAAGTCTTCCATTTTATGTTTGTAGACAATATACTGGATTTAAATTCTGAGTAGAAATTTTTGTGAAAAAATATCTTAAAAAATTTGTAATTGCTATATTAATGCAATGGCAAGACTGAACATCGGAATAGGAGTGTTCGTAATATCCGATACCGAAGGTCCTAGATTGAAAATTCCAAAAAAAAATCGATTCTGATGAAATTTTGCCTAAAGAGGGAGTTTTGATACGAGGATTCCAATAAAATTGTCAGTTACTCGTAGATAAAATTATTTCGAGTAGAAAATTGAGAAAAATATATGAAACTGAGACTTTCTGGAAAACTGTACATCAGATTTTGCTCATTTACGCACTTACCCTCAGTTTTTACGTTCTATACCTATATATAAAATTTCATTAAGAAGTTCGGTCGCGGTGACATTCCGACAGAGAGACATTCTTTTAAAATAGGTTTTTTGGACACAGTGACTTATTCTGAAACTTGTAGATCCACTCGAATCTCGAAACGTCAAAATCACTACATTACAATACTTCCCTTATATGTATACATATGTTACATTGGTATACTATACATAAGATAAAGTACATCAAATTCCTGGAACAGAATCAAATAAAAGAAATGAGGATTTCTAGTAATGGATTATATATGTTACAGGAAAAGTAGATTCCCCAGTAAGAGTTGACTCGACCTAGAAAAAGTCGACTCTTACTGGTATTTTCAGTAAATGTTGATTAAAAACAAAATTGATGAATTTTTATCATAATTCACTAGCCAGAGTTGATCATACCTAGGGCAAGTATACTCTTACTGCCTTGAGCTAATAAAAGTGAAATGAAAAACAAATAAAAATAATACAAAGAAAAATAGAAATGTTTATTACAGCAAGGTAATGACTTGTGACACTTTGAGTTCCAGAGCACATCTTTTTTCTTACACATGCAATTTCTTGGATTTGCATTTAGTATTGCAAGAGCATTTAAAAAATCCTTGTCCACTTCCAAGTGATTGAGAAGTTGCAGCAGTCCTTACAGCTATTGTTTTATCCATAGGGACTTCATTTTCTTGGATAATGTTTGTGGGACCATTACTGAATTGAGACCTAAAAAAATATCACTATTGAACAATAATTTTAATATAATGGACAGGGATAAAATGAAGAGAAAAAGAAAGGCAGAGAAAGAGAGAGATAAATTACCTTGAGAAAAGCTGATTCAGAATTCCATTACTTGTTCCGATTCGATGGAATCCATCATCGACAATATCCAGTATCACGCCAAGGATAGATAGGGCATCTTCTCTTCCGCGGTCATCATCTGGGATAGGAATTCGAACTGATGTTCCTTTTTCTAGAGGCGGATGAATTTGATCTGAGGTTTTTTTAAATGCGTTTAGCTTGCTCTTCGAGTCAGTGGGAAGCACCATTTCTCTGCTTCTTAATGGCCTTTGTAGACTCATTCAGGTCAGTAAGGAGATAATCACCACCATTAGCGAATTTCTCCACTTGATAAATTTTGGTTAATTTCATTAGAATTTAAATTCCCGTTATTTTCAATTTTGTTTTCTTGTTGTTCTTGTTTCTGAATTTGATCAATAGCGCATTGAAGATCCTCTTCTGTTTCTAAATTTGCCAATACCTCAGTAGGTAGTTTTGAGGTAGATAAGCCATGTCTCATTGCCTCTAACGGTGATCTTTTTATCCCACTATGCAATGCACTGTTTTTCATGAGTTGAATAAACTTTAATTCTTCACTCCATTTTGATTTTTTTTGTAGTCTTGCATCCATGTGGTTATCATATTCTCTATGTCCTGGTTGGCTCTCTCAACACTACTTTGACTCTGACTATATCGCGGTTTGCTATGCACCATTTTGAAGTTTGGCCTTGTGTTAACCAGACTGTCAATAATTTTACTTACAAATTTCTTGCCATTGTCTGACTGTAGAATACAAGGAACGCATAAACAAAATGAAAATATCAATAATGATCCTGGTACACCAGTATAAATTTGAAATCTTCATCGGGTTGCGACTGAAAGTCAATCAAATCCACTTGACATCGTGAATTCATTTTTTTGAATAGCAACGGCTTTACAACCAGTCCTTTTTTATGTTTAAAATTTTGAACACAAGGTTCGCATAAGCTTACAAATGGTGAAATGTTTTTTGTAGTAACATTTTGGAATTTTCCTCTTAATTTCTGAATCATATCCTTCATGTCCAGTGGATATATGCGCTTCATTAAGAACTGTGACAGGGTGTTCTAGTAAGTAATACCATTTACTTCAATTATGTCATATCGTCTTGAAAACCTAAGATCATTATTTTCTTTTTTACTTGTAGTTTTTCGGCTTTTTACTTTTTGCATGTAGCGATCATATTTTAACCTGGTCAATGTCAATGAATTTACCTTGGAACTTGAGCGTTCTAACCTTACTCTATCTCGAAACAGTTGTTCCTGTGAGTCTAACGTAATTATTACGCACTAAAACTAATTATTAAAATATAAAAACACACTGAATTCTTGGTCACTTTTGTCAACTAGAGCAAATAGACAAGCAATCAGCAACACTAGACGAATGCAGCTGGAATAATCAAAACAAAGATATGCGCACGCAATTACATCTGGAGAGCAACAACTCGGAATCAACTTTAACTAAACCACAGCCGACATAGTTAACTCTTCCTAGGAAAAGTTGATCTGCTTATTTTATATCAACTTTTACTGATACTTTTAGTAAAAGTTTACTTTTGCTAGGCAGAGTCAACTCTACCTAACAATCTACTTTTTCTGTAACATATACATTAAGATTAGGAAATTTAATAATCTTAAAAAGAACTATGCAAATAAAACAAAAATTCTATATTACGAGTATAAATTCCGTAAGTTCCATCTATGAATAAATAAAAAATTTAGTTGTTTCTTTTTCCTACATTTTAACTTAAATATTAAAAATTAAAGAAAAATAAATTGAATATATAGTGAAATTAACGATGATATTGATTTATCGAAACAATTGTCAATTTTTCAGAATTTTCAATAACTTGTATTATATTGTGGAATTAACTAGAAACCGTGAGTTTCATTTAAAACACTAATATGAATAGTATTTGGTTATTTATGTAGTAGCTATTACATTTGTATATCAGAATAGTCAATGAAAAATATTTTGAAAACTGCTGAAATTAATCCAATATGCCACAACATGTTTCTAAGGAATCCACGTCAATAAAAAGTACTCAACAAAATATAGGCAAATAAAAAAATCTGAGATTTGAAAAATTGGAGGAGTTTTCATTTGAATTGGTTATGACAAATAATTTTTGAGTCAAACTCACCCCTCATTATGGAATGTTTTCTATATTGGACTGATAACTTAAACGTTTCCAATAAATGTGAATCAAAATGTTTTCCAGATATTCACTCCATCAAGCGTCGTCAATAATATCAGTAATAATTGCTTTATTTATAAGCGTTCGACAAAGAAAAATACTTATCATATTAATATTTCATTTTATTTACTCAAAAAAGAATTACAAATACGTCCAATATTTTTTATTGGAAAAAAAATATAATCTGATACTATTGAAAGGGAATAATAAATATATACACTCATTTAGGTTAATATGAAACTAATATAAATTTGGATAGAGGTTTTTCTCTATTATGGATGAAAAGAAAAGGTAAGTATTTTTTTTAAAACTAATAATTGCACGTTAAGTACGTTAAAAAACAACATCAAGTCTAATATGGTGGAAAAATTATCAGGAAATGTTTATTCTCATTCCGGCCTTAACCCTTTCGTTGCTATGGGTACATATGTGTACCACCAACATATTTGTAATACTATCCATGGAAGTTGTCATTTAAATTGGTATATATGTTTACTGTTCAGTGTTTTGAAGTCGGTTAACCCTTTCAGTCATGCTGGGTACAATTGTACCCATTGAAATAATGCTTGTATTATAACTACAGGAATCTTCAAATCAAATTAGTGTAGCGAAATTTATATTCTCTAAGGACTATATTTATGCGTTTTATACATAGATGGCACCAAAAGTATTTTACTCTTAACGAAATTTATTGTCATAAGCAATATGGTGGAACCCGCTTAGTTGGTACAAGGTAAGACTACTCTTTATCTTGAAATATCATTCAAATAAATGTCAATCGCAGTTTATATTACTGCGCAATGTTGAAAATAGTGTTAAATCTTACTAATTAAAATATATTTCATTAAAAATTTCAGTTTCTCAAATTGATAACTGTCCCTCAAATTCGATGGGTACAATTGTACCCAAAGTGACTAAGTATTATTTTTAATTTCAGATTAAAATGAGTTCAAGAAAAGTTTTAACTGAGAAGGAACTACTGGAAGAGTTAGAAAAAGGGCTGTCTGACATAGAAGGACTTGATAGTGATGACAGTGACTACGAAGAAGAGATCCAAGTAAGGCAGAGAGTTGGACAATTGATTGATGATGTCTCAGAACATATAAACGAGGAGGATAATGGGGAAGAAATAGAGGACGAGGAGGATAATGTGGAAGAAATAGAGGACGAGGAGGATAATGTGGAAGAAATAGAGAACGAAGAAGAGGAATATAACTATGAAGACTTCATTACTTTGAAAAAAATGTGCAATATGTAACAAGACATCTACCCACTAAAATATCCCGGAATTCTAATGAGAACTGTTCTGAGGAATATCCAGTTACATATTTCCTGAGATATTTTCCAGAAAGTTTATTTGAAGATATAGTTCAATAGACAAATATGTACGCTTTGCAAAATGGAACTGAGAAATTTGTACCATGTAACCTGCAAGAAATAAAAGCTTTCTTTGGTCTTAGTATTCTAACAGGATGTCTAAAATTTCCAAGATTCCGTATGTATTGGGATAAATCGTTAAAAGTTGATATTTTTACAGACACAATGACAATTAACCGTATGTTTAAACTTCGAACCCATATACATTGTGTTGACAATCTAGCACCCAGACAGAGCAACGACAAACTGTGGAAAGTACGACCAATTTTTGAATCGGTTCTAAAGAAATGTAGAGAACTTCAGGTAGAAACAAATGTCTGCATCGATGAACAAATTATGCCCTTCAAAGGGAGATTGTCTATAAAACAATATATCAAAAACAAGCCTCATCCATGGGGAGTAAAGCTGTATTTGTGTGATGAAAGTGGACTGACTTATGATTTTCTAATCTATCAAGGCAGTACCACCGAAATAGAGCCTTCATTTCTGAAATATGGGCAGGGTGCAGGTGTCATATTACAATTATCAAAAAAACTCGAACCTAATAAACATATATTGTACTGTGACAATTATTTTACGAGCTATCATCTTCTACAAATTCTCAATCAAAAATCAATATTTCTTGCTGGTACTGCTAGGCTCAATAGGTTTTCTAAACCACCCCTAACTGACGTAAAGGATTTTTTGAAAAAAAAGAGAGGATCAACGGAACAAATTATCTTTACAGATGGAATTGTAGTAACCAGATGGTTAGATAACAAGCCAGTGATTATGGTATCCAACTTTGTTGGTGTTGGGAAAGAAGACATTGTGAAACGCTGGGATGAAAAAACAAAATCGTTCAGTGACGTAAATTGACCCGAAGTTATACAAAAGTACAATAGGTCTATGGGTGGCATAGATTTAGCAGATGCTCTTATTGCTTTCTACAGAACAAAAAGTCGGTGTAAAAAGTGGACTATTCGACTAATGTTTCATGCAGTTGACATGGCACTAACAAACTCCTGGTTGGAGTATAAACAAAACATGCATACCTTAGGAATTCCGAAAAAAGATATTATGGACCTTCTACATTTTAGGATGCAAGTTGGCGAATCGCTCATAAAAGTCAACTCTTGCAACAACCGAAAAAGGGGAAGACCATCAAGTGGTACATCTAGTCCAGTAGTGCCAACAAAACGTCGAAACGTTGAAGTTAGACCTCTTACTTCAGTGCAATATGATAACATTGGACATTTTCCTGAGCATCCAGAGTTACCTTTACCATTAAGGTGCAAAAATCCTGGTTGTGGGGGAAAGTCAAGATGGAAATGCCAGAAGTGCAATATACATCTATGCCTTCAAAAGGAGAGAAATTGCTTTCTTGCCTTTCATCAGCAATAGTTTTTTCGATAATATTTATATTTGTTAAGTACTTTTGGGTACATATGTACCCATAATAAATTTTTCTACATATATATGCTATATTTATTTTAATGTATAAAGAGAGTTATTTGAACTCATTTAAGTGCATTTAAACCAAAAAATATTTTTTTTCATGCTGAAAAAAAAATCGGTACTGAAAGGGTTAAGAAGTCGTCAACATGTTTCCTAATCTAGTTTCCTTCCAGCGTATGTTACTGTTCGCTGAAGCGTGACTGTGATAAATTATTAACGTAAATTTATGTTGAAGAATTAGTAAAGCATATTGTTTTTTAATGAAATATGGTAGTTGGTATATTGCTAGGGAGTATTAATATTCCTTTTATAAATTTTTGTTTTTATTATGAAAAATATCGTGGTGGTATATATTTGTAACAGCAGTTGTCTAGTACGGTTCCAATGTATACCAGCAGTTTTCTGGACCAGTTCAGATTAGTAGTAATGACATGGTAATGTGAACATCGTGACGATAAGCTCCGACTTACTCAAAAGTTTTTAAGTGATATTTTTATGTAAAAAGCTCTGTGTGTTGGTTTCAGAAGGTACGATTATTCGATTAGAATAATTATAAACACAAAGTTTTTTTGTGGTACTTATCTATTATAAGAAGATTTAGAATTTTCCAAGGATTCCATTATTTCTTAAGTACATTAAAGTAAAAACGTCAATAAAACTCATAAATATAAAAATAATTTCAATTCAACAAAAAACTCACAAATAAATTTTGTGTCTAATCAAAAACAACAGCTACAAAGACCTTTAAACAAATCTTTTAATCAAAACAATGGCCATGGTAATTTAAATCAGAAACGAGCCAATAGGAGCAATTTGAGTCGATATAAACCGGTATCTCCAAATCTGAAGAGAGCCTGCACCTTCTGTTATGATACAAGTCACAGAATTTACACGTGTTCAAAATTTAACAACTTACCCTATGAAAGAAAAACTCTATTTGTCAGACAAAAATGATTATGTTCAAATTGTCTAGTTGGTCAACGTTTAGTTGAAAATTGTTTGAGTTGAAATTGATGTTTGACCTGTCGTGGAGAACATCACTCTTCTTTACATTTTACTGGGACACGTAATGTCAATAATAGACAAAATTCTCCACATAGAAAAAGTGATTTTAATGAAAGTTATTCAAGTACTGAGCAAAATGTGACAGTTACAGATTCTGGAGAAAATTCTAATTTCAATGAAATCTCAAATAACACTGTTTTGTCAGCCTTTTCTACAAAAAATAATCATACTTTGTTAGCTACTGCTCAAAGCATAGTGTGTGCGAAAAACGGTAATCCGGTGTCTGTGAAAGTGCTATTGGATCAGGGAAGTCAGTTGTCTTTCGTTACAAAGTAACTGGTGGATAAATTAGGGTATTCTTTGTACAGAAAAAAAAATCAATTAAAAATTTCTGGTATACTTAATGAAAGTTCAAATATTAATAATATGACAGAGATTCAATTTTTCTCTAAACTTAATCATTCAAAAAGTTTTAAAATTCAATGCGCTGTTGTTAATCAGATAACACAGCCGCTACCCCAAATAGAAATAAATGCACAAAAATTAAATATACCAGGACATCGTTTATTGGAAATGGCTGACAACACATTTAATTCACCGGCTCAAATTGATCTACTATTATCGGCAGAAGTGTTTAGTCAGATATTAAAGGGCGGTAGTATATCTTTAGGTAAAAACTTTCCCACTCTTTTAGATACTCATCTAGGCTGGATACTGTTTGGCACAGTACCGTCAAATTGCATAAAAACTTCTAAAAAACAGAAACTAATCCAATCATTTTTTGTACGCTCACAGCCTGATCTGATTCTTACCGAAGAACAGACAGAACAATTGCAAAACGAACGTATACAAAAGGTAGTTGCACTCTCGAATTTCAATTCTAGTTCTGTTACTGTGGATAACAGGTTAGATACTATCCTAGAAAAATTTTGGCAGCAGGAAGAGTTGCCTACCTCTCAGAATGAGATATTAATAACATTACAAAAATATTAAAAATGGTAGATATCAGGTAAATCTACCATTAGTTAAAAATGATTCATATAATATAACCAAAAATAGATTTTACTCGGGGGTAATACCACAAGAGCTCAGATTTAGCCGGATATTTTTTGTGGTTGTTTTCGAATACTTACTTTCATTGGCAATTTAACGAGAGCTGTTCTGGCAAAATCACGAGAGCGTAGCTTCAAATGATCTCTAATTCGTCTGGAAAAGTGCGCATATCACTTCTTGTTTGTAAGGAATTATCTTCCAATAAAACAGAAAACTGATTTTCCAAAAAATCCAAATATGTATCGCCATTTAAAGTACCATCAAAGAAATATGGACCCACGATCTTTTCATCAACTATATCACACCAAACATTAAGACTCCATCTACCTTGAAGCTGCACTTCCTCTATCCAGTGCGGATTTTTTTCAGTTCAATAATGCTTATTATGCAGTTTAACACCGCCCGCACTATCAAACGTAGCTTCGTCTGTCTACAAAATTTTTGACATGATATGCAGACCTAACATCCAATTGCAGTAATCCAGCCTCACATCAAAATCTCTCTCATGATAATCCCGTCAAGATAGACATAAAAATAGTCATCAAATAACAAAAATTGGGGGAGTGCCGAATTTTGGTGGAGACCTTGGGTTCACCATCAGAAGTAAAGTGTCAAAAATCCCCATCGATCCCATGTGTGCTAAAAAAGTTATTAGGGGTCAAAGGTCAAAATTTCAAGTTTTATGGATTTTTCTCAAAAATGGTAAGTTTTATCAAAAAAGTACTTCAGACCAAAGTTGTAGATATTAAAATTATATACAAAAATGGTACCTATGGTTTTTTTTCTAGGATTCACTGTTCCTGAGATATCGCGATTCTAAGAATCACGTTCTATGTGATATGCACATATACGCCACGTATATACATAAACAGGCACTCAAGACAAGTTAAAATGCCTATTTGTGTCTCTTTTATGTGTTAACTATACTATTCTGAAAATATATACTCAAATCATAGTCAGTTCCTTACTGAATCCCCTCTACCCGTATGGCCTTGAATAACATCTGACGATTCTATTCAGATGATTCTATTGTCCGTGTTGTGTCGCTTATATACCTGCTTCTTTTAGTGTTAAACGTTCGGTTCAAGTGAATATACGTATTTATTACAAGCGTTTCCAATTTAGGTTATTTCTGCTGTTCAATATCTTGAAAAAATGTCACAATTTTGCTTTGTTTGCACAAAACGTTTGAGTGAAGATGAAACTGTTGTGGTTAGTCGTGGCATACCAACTTTAATTGATGCAAGTGTCGCGAGAGGTGATGAGTTTGTTGATTATTTAAGAGGCCTAAAGTCAACTAGCAAGTAATTACAATACTATATACACAACTTTACTTTGTGCTTTAGAGGATGCTAAACGTTATAACCATAAAGTATGCATTATTACTTTTGATCAACCTCTGTATGCGAAAGCTCGCGAAGTCGTATCTGCTGCATCGGAAGGATCTGAATTATCGAAGATTAGATATAAAAAGATTGGGAGGATTTCATTTGCTTATGTCATTTTTCGGAGCAATAGGTTATATTATGCATGGCAGTGGTCTAAAAAAAGTACTTACTGAGATTTATGCACCTAAGTCTTTAGAAAAAATGCTTAATGGCCATGCTTACGCGAGGGCAGTTCGAGCTCACACGTTACTTCAGCTCACTTTAGCATTAAGAATATTAGCAGAACTACCTATTGATGATGTGATGGATGCAAATCTAATTATTACTGTTGAAAATATTCTAAATAACACTCTTTCATATAATGACATTGAAGATGATGAGGAAATATCTGGACAATTACTTGATCTGCTCAGTAAAAAATTAATGGAATGTCAGAAACGAGGACCAACCGCACAGCTATGGGTACAATACTTTTGGATGGTGTCCATTGCAAAGGAGTTTCTAAGAGCTGAGCGTATGGGAGATTGGCAAGCACATTTGAACAGAGTTAAAGAAATGCTTCCTTACTTCCATGCATCAGGGCATTTACCTTATGCTAAGTCTGCGCACTTGTACTTGCAAGACATGCTTCTATTAGAGGAGGTAATTGATCCTAGTGTTTATCGAAGGTTCACAGAAGGATTTTTTACTGTTCGACGTTCTGATAAACTTAGTTGTGGAACTTCGACAGATATGATTATTGAACAATCAATGATGAAATCTATGAAGACGGATGGAGATATTTCTCGAGGAAGAAGTACAAAAAAAGAGTGTGATAAGCAAATGGGTATACGGAATGCATGCAATGAATGCCGTATGTGATGGGCTGGAAGTTCTTGCTAATGTTCGAATGGATACAACAGATCAGCATGTAGATGCGAGTGATTCGCGCGTTAAGAAAGATGCTAAAGATATTAAAAAACTTCTTGACTGGTTTTCGTCACATGATCCTTTTCCCGAAATTAACAAAATCTTATCTATTGCTTCTGGAGTCGTCGGTAATGATAATATTAATTACCATAAAGCTCGTGAAGTTAGGATTGCCTCCATGTCTAAAATGACAGGTCAAACATTTAATAATATAAAACTAAAGTATTTGATGGCTATAGTGACTCGACAAAGAACATAAAAGCTACAGAACAACGTTATCGAACTACAAAAACATCTTCGAGTTCCGACATTATATTCGATGAATTTATGACAGTTCCAGCAAACCAACAACAATTTTTCGCTAACATTAATAATAAATCTCGTTGTATTTCCATGTTAAGTGACAAATTGACAGCTACAAATATTGCTGTGAAACAAGCTCAGAATGACGCAGATGTCCTCATAATTGAAACAGCAATAAAAAAATTTAATGTAACTAATACAACAATTGTTGTTGGTGAAGATGTTGATTTGTTGGTACTACTTACTGCAAGGACTCCGATTGATAAAATTATTTACTTTCTGAAACCTGGAAAGGCTCAACAGCGAACAGAAATATATTTTTCTAAAAGTTTAACTGCTTTTCCAAAATGCCAAAATCATATTTTATTTTTACATGCGATAACCGGGTGCGATACTACATCAGTAATGTACAGAAGGGGCAAAACATCAGTATTCAAATTATTTGAGAAAAAAGATTTGATTGACTGCGCGAAAGTATTTACAGAAATTGATTCTTCTCCTCAAACAATAATTACGAAAGGAATTCGCTTTCTTCTTGCTGTTTATGGAGCTCCGAAAAAAATTGATTGCATAGACAAATACAGATATTTAACCTTTGTCAAAAATACACGAAACAAGAAGCAAGTACAACTATCCTGTCTTCCTCCAACATCGGCCTCTGCTATTCAACACCTGTATCGAGTATACTATCAAGTTCAGACATGGCTAGGCTATCAACTGAACCCAGAAGACTGGGGTTGGAAATTAATAAACAATACTTTGGAACCAATTCAAACTTTACTCCCACCAGCTCCGGAAAAACTCCTTAACACAATTTTTTGCAATTGCAAAAAAGGTTCTAATGCTAAATATGGCTGTAGAACAGTAGGGTTACTGTGTTCTCCAGCGTGTACCAATTGCCAAGGTCAGTCTTGCTCAAATGTCGAGTTGAATACAACAGCAGATGATTCATGTGATTTTGATGAAGAGTCGACTGATTGCTTCATTTGAACAATTTATGAACATCCAGCAAGGGGAAGAGGAAGATGAAGAAGAAATCGAAGAAGAAATGACACCAGAAGTTGATTTTGAAGAGTATGAATCAGATTAAATATTCAAAGAAATCAGAATTATAATAGTTAATCTCAAAAACCAATATCAATATTAATAATCATCATGCAATCAAAAAAGTATTGTCCCTGAAAATTACGTCACAACAGTTCGTGGAGTAGGCCTACCGGGGAAACCACGTTAAAAAAACGCGTCGAGTACACTACCTCACAGGTGGCGTGGAAATGTGTACATATAACATAAAACGTGACTCTTAGAATCGCGATATCTCAGGAATGGTGATTCCTAGAAAAAAAATCATTAGTAACATTTTTGTAGATAATTGTAAGATCTACAACTTAGGTCTAGAGTACTTTTTTGATACTTACCATTTTTGAGAAAAACTCAAAAAACCTGAAATGTTGACCTTTGACCCCTCATAACTTTTTTAGCACACATGGGATCGATAGGGATTTTTGACACTTTATTTATATTGGTGAACCTAAGATCTCCACCAAAATTTGGCACCCCCCAAATTTTTGTTATTTCAGATGTGTACTTTAACCGGACTATGAAAAGCTTGGTGGAGAACTACATGATAAGGTAGTGTTGGCGAAAAAGAAACCACTACATTTATTATAACTGAAAAAATCTACAATTGCTTCACAAAATAAATCTTGCCCAGATATTTTTAAGAGACGGATAAAAGGATAAATGCGCCGTGTAGCCGTTTTTATCGGTATATTAAAATAATAGTTGAATCTAAAGTTTAAAAGGAATAACAAGTTTCTGACCTAAACGTTCACTTTATAGGGTCAACTGGGGTAAATGTAAATAGGGGTAAATGGAAATGACCATGATTCTTCAATAACACCAGAATTTAGGCACAATCCGACAAAAGTGGTACCGTTCCCGTACTTTTGTGTTGCCAAGGTCTATTTCTTGTGCTTGCGGCGGCAGTTTGTGACAAGACATGGTCAGATTGACATGCACACTTCGCATTTTGTTGAATAACAGTTTCGCCACGTTCTGATGAAAAGTGTGTAGAAGCAAAACCAGGTAAGATTCATTTAAAATTGTTTAAATGGTAGCTTGTAAGATGGTGGTGTTTAACTGTGATCCCTCAAAAACTCCACGTTCATTGTAAATTATCTTCAAAATTCGTATTTACATTTACCCCGGAACAAAATCAATACTGGGGTAATTGTGAATGACAACTCGGGGTAAACGTAAACAGCTCATTTGATGCAAAAAGTATTGAACAGTATTCAGTTTGCATTAAAAAACACATAAGTTGCTGAAACAACGCAGCAAATTATTACTGCAAAGCTTTCATTTCTAGAAATGCCACGAAAATATATGGAGGTTCGGGACGAGATTCGACTACAGTTCTTGCTTGCGCGTTTGCTTCCGCCTTTGGCCGTCTTTAAAGTAGTTGGCGTGCAAGCCAGGTGGACTTCGGACAAATCTTACCCAGGAACCACCTACACGTGTTCTAGCAACGGATGGATGGAGGAACCGCAGTTCTTTGAATGGTTTTCGTCGGTATTTGTATTACACGTACAATCTTTACGGCTTTCAAGAGATCTTCCGCAACAAACAGATATTTTACTTTTTGACGGACATGTCAGCCACATTACCGTCCGGACAATTAAAGCGGCTATGTCGAATAATATCCATTTAGTGAAATTCCCGAGTCATCTCACAGATCGTATCCAGTCTCTTGACCAGTGTGTATTTGGCCCTATAAAGAGGAAGTGCAACCGAAAATTGGTTGACTTTGCAAAAATACAAATTGAAAGCAGAGAGTCAGCACCATTGTCTAAATCCTGATTTGTTGAACTGCTGTCACAAGTCTGGACAGAAGGAATGAAATCTCGAAACATCATAAAATAATTTGAGTCAACGGGAATTTTTCCTGTCGACTCTAAGAAGTTTCCAGGAACAGAATTTAACTCTGTGCGCTTAAAAAATACAAAGAGGCTGTTGACAAAGTCTTGGCAGATCCGAATTCAGACTTTGTTCCTAACCCTAACTTGGTTCCAACTACACCGTCGACTTCAATAATGTCTAACGCTTCCTTGGTGCAAGATTGCCAAAATAAAATTCCAACCGTTAACTGCATGCCTGAGCCCTCCCATCCCAGTGAAACGTCCGATCAGCGGATAATTTCACAGGACTCTGTATCCGAGGTTGGTGAAATTCAGCAAACAACGTCATCTGTAATTGCGAGCAACAATCAACTTTTTGAAATAGGACCATCGACAAAGTCCCTTCCAACACAATCGACTCCTGTTAAGGATAATGAAGAAACTCAAACTCCTTTGACTCCCAACACTATAGTAAACATTTTTGCTGAATACAATAAACGTGGCCAGCGTGACCAAGTTCAAGTTAAACAAGCTCAAAGACAAATTATTCCCAGACTGAAGCCCCTGAAATATGGGGAAATTTTAACAACTCAGAAACTTGAATCTGCACAAAACGCAAGAAATGAGAAGACAACACAAAGGAAGGCCTCCACTTCTGAAAACATATGCCAGACAAAGAATATGAAAAAGGCTTCTTGCAGTACCAAGCAAAATAAGAACCCCCCAGGCTTCTTGGGAGGGCGAAGAAATAAGGTTCATTACAAATATGTATGTCGTGTGCAAGAGATAAATGACAGTGATGGAGAAATAATGGTGCAGGGATACGAACGTGCTAACAACATTGTAACCGAATTTGTAGAGAAATCTAATGACCTAAGCACTATTGAATTTGAGAATATTGAATCAATACTGCCGGAACCTACCATTATCTACAAGAATCGAAAGTTATTGTATGTGTTCCCGGGCTCAGTGGCGGTTTTTGAAAAGTAAAGACGTGAATTTCATATATTTGTCGCTCTTTGGGGTAAATGTGAAGAAATGATTATTTTCATTGGAATTTGCAAGAAATTTCACGTTGTGTGTATTTATTGTCATTTACCTCTACCGGACCAACTATAATTCTACCACCTTGTTGTATCTTCGTTTACATCTCCCCCCAACAAGTGGGATTAAATGTAAACGAATTGGGGTAAATGTAAACATGTGATTAATTAAAAGCCCTTTGCGCTACATTACAATTAGTTCGGAAATAAACGGACAACGTACAGGCAATATGACTTGCCAAATTCAGCAAAAGTTACATCAAAAGAAATGCTGTTTTTTGGGAAGCAAAATTGAAGTTTCAAATATTGTTCAATGTACACTAGCCGAATAAATTATTGAATGAGTTAAGTTTTAATAATTATGATTTTGGAATAGGTAGGTACTTACGGATAAAAACTGTTGTTCGTCCATTATAACAAGAATTATAACTATGTATAGAAACTGTAGCTAAGTAGGAACTAACGAAAACGAAGACCACTTCATTTAAGTACTTCTTCTTGCAATAAATGTGCTTCCTGCAAATGAAATATAACACAAAACTGAAAACCACCCGTCATTTCATGCTTGTCATTTTTTTCCACGGATAACTACTGTTTGTCAGTTCCTCTTCTGTTTTCTTCTTTTTTTATGTTACTGTGATGTTTAATATGAGATATTACTGAGAGGTTTATGAACTAATATCGTACAGACGTAATCGTAGGAAATTACTAAAAAATATTTCGAAAGATGTAAAAGTAACTGCAACACATGTGATTATCTTAGAAACATGTTAATTTGTAATACTACAGTAATTTTCTGTATGTGACATAAGTGAGAAGTATACAAATTAACATCGTATGAATGTTTCCTATAGGAAGTTGCTAAAAAGAAGTTCATAGGATGTGAATGTAACTGCGAATTCAAATATTATTGTGTACATCAAAAATATGTTTTATTTACAAGACATGGATGTTAATAGAGTTGGTAATAAAATTAAGACATCTAGGACATATCTTATTAACGTTTTAAATAAACGTCACGAAAAGTCTCTAAAAGGAACATCACAAAAAAGACTTGTTATGTTTCGTGTTTAGTGGGAGAGTTATCTTCACAAAAGTAACTGGTACTTGTTATCAATAAATCTGGATCTTGTCTAGAAAGTCTTTTTCCTTATTTGTGCACTTTTTGGAACGTTTTTGAAAAGTTTTTTTGTTGTTCTGATTGGCGTACTTTTGCACATCGGCACTGCACAGTATTTGTAAGACGGCCTATTCATTTTTACTGCTTCTATTTAGTTTATTCGTAAGAATTCAGTTGAAATCAATTAACTTTGACAGAACGCGAGATTCGTTTATAGTTTGGTGACGTCACGAGACAATATGGAGCGTTTTAGCGGGAATTTTTAAATATATTCTCATTTACTTATTTTTTATTGGAATATGACATATTTTCTTATAACAATTATACTTTCGTGTTTATATAGAGTCTATCTTTAAAATAAAATTAATTCCAAGAATTAATCAGCATCCCTATTATTGTAGGTTTGAAATAATAAACGTCTGAATTTATACTCACTGAATGCATCTCACAATACTGATTGAAATTGATGGGATTATGAATTTTATAAAATATCGCTTCAAGAAGAAATTTCAGGTCAAAGCTCATACTATCTACACAGTGACGAGCCAAGAATTCAAATTCGAAGTTCATTAAGATAATCCATAATTTTCCTTCAATACACTATCATTTCTCAATTTTGCTCTTTCGTTACATTCATTGAATCGAAGTATTCAATTAACTTTAATATGCTTATCTCCTTTAGAAGAAACTTTCATTTTGTACATAGGCGTACCCACTCTTTATTAAAAACGTCTTTGCGTTTATGTACGTGTGCAATATGGTAGTATCGACAAGCGTGATAATAGAAGCAATCCAGTTAATTTGAGTGAAAATAGAATTCATATTTTGAATAATATGAGACGATTGATCAAAGGATTTCCAAACTACATTCCTCATGCCATGTCGGCCCATCAATATTATCAATCAGGCCTGCCACACAGCTCAATGCTGTTGTTGTTGTTTTCTTGAAGTGAGATAAGATATCACAGCATGATGGAAACTTGGTTTTATGGCCTTGAAAAACACTGATAGGTATAATACGCTAAAAGTTTAACACAATCACAAACATGAGCTAACAAATAATTTAGATGAATCCCACTGACGTTGTCAGCCTTGAAAAAAAGAATGAGATTTACGTAATTTTAATGTTTCGATTTGTCAATAGGTAAAAATCAATTCCCCTGGTCCCAGTCATTGAAAGATATTCAATATGTTCATTTTAAGGAATATTTTCTCCCATAAAGTTCTAACACGATAAATTTTGCTATTTATTCTTTATTATATGTGTTAAGTACTTGGACTTTCCCGGTTAATGTGCCCAATCGCACAACATTGCGTTTTTTTGTAGATTACTGACTTTTGAGAGGTCTATGAATAACTGTCGAAATAATCATATATTTGTAATACTTTAATCAGCGTAAAAAATAAATAAAAAGTTATTATGCACAACAAATGAGTTTGGATTCAATCTCACAAACATTTAACAAGAAATATTACATGAATTTTTGGTCATATCGAGCTGCGGATGTTACAAAAAAGATGAATTAAAAATGTCTCATGCATTGGCGTATAAAATTGGTACATGGTATTTTGTTTCCCAAAATCAGAACAGAAGAACAGGTGATCTCAACAATTCCAACACGAAAATAAGGTCCGACTTTTCCATGTTTTTAAACTATTTTCTGTAAATAATTGGAGATTTATGCATGATTTGCTTCACATGCCAAAGTGTGACACTTTCAATTCATTAATAAATATAGAGCCAAAATAGCACTGAAATCAATAAAAATCATAAAAATCTGTTAACATACTAACATAAAATAAAAAGAACTAAAGAACTTTTTATTTCAGCATACAGTCAACAGTTTCAGCATACTTTAACACAGTGCATTTCATACAATTAATTGAAACAAGAAATCAATATTTGCATACTGTAAAAAGCATCAACTTAATTTCATTATTCAAATAAACTTTTAAAAATACACAATGCCAGATATATTAAGCGATTCACAGCAAGAACAGCTAAATAATTTAAAGATATATTTAAAAAATTTAGTCGCAAAGAGAGGTCTAGTTAGAGGAAAACTAACTAGATTTGAAACGTCAATCCAGGCTTTTGATGACCACAAAATATCATTAACTCAATTAAAATTACGCGTAGATAATATCATTTCAGTTTTGAGAGAATTTGAGGACCTACAAGATCAAATTGAAATACTAGCGGCATGTTATCCAGAAATGTTAAATCTTGAGGAACATCATGATATGAGAATTCAATTTGAAAACGCATATTTTAGTCATCTCGCCACCGCACAAGGTGAAATAAAAAACGCTGAATCTTCATTCGCAGACATTTCCGAAAATAGACCCAACACTAAACAAAATACTAAATTAGCTCAAATAGAATTACCTCTTTTCAAGATATGTTCGATGCGCTAATAGAAAAAAGTGATTTACCTGACATTGAGAAACACTATCATTTGTGCAGATCTGTTAAAGGCGAAGCCGCTGAGGTAATTGCATCCCTAGAGGTAACAAACGAAAACTACAAAATTGCTTGTGATTTATTAAAGCAACGATTAGAAAATAAAAAGGCAATTATACATAAACATCTTAAATCTATTGTCGATTTTGAAATTATCAATAAAGAATAGTCTAAAGGGGATTCTCGACACCTTGAACAAGAATGTACGGGCTCTAGAAGCACATCAAGTCTCGACCCAAGATGGGGTCCATTACTTAATTTCATTATTTTGACAATTTAACTCATGTATAAAAAATCGCATATGCCACAGTGCAATTGTCACTTTGACAGCGACAAATAGACTAGTGGTTTTTTCACTTATTCATTTGTTCATCAATTATCGCGGTGTTGGTTACCAGAATAAATAGTTTGGCATGTTTGTCAACAACTTATTGAATTTTCTAGAACTAACAATGAGTCGATTCGGTGTGTCTACGAACGCCGAAATTAGTCAAATTGTTAATACCTGTATGCCTACTAATACAGTTTCGACGCAATCATCAATCTGGCGACAATTTTCTACGTTTTGCGATGCAAATTTCTCATTCATTAAATTGTCCTGCCGAATTACACTCGAGGTTTGTATTGATATTGGGTAAATTTGTGTTGTTCAAATTCTAAACTGTTTCCCTTAGCAATTTGACTCGAATAACTGTCAATCTAAAAACACTCCACCTTCCGTGTCGTGTTTTTAATAGTTGACAGATATTCTCGTCAAATTGCTAGGAAACAGTTTCTCATTAAACAACCCGATAAAATACAAACCACTTGTGCAATTATAAGTGAAAAAACTACCAGAATCTACTCAAATGGAGTGGAAAAAAATTCGCAAAAAAATTAGATATGCCATCTGTTGAAGATTTAAAAACTTTTTTAAATGAACGAATTCAATTTTTGGATGATTACCAAACTATAAGTAAGTCATCATACCAATTGAAAAGCCCGTCTAAACATTCATACGAATGAAATGATACAAAAACATACATAAAAGAATCATTCATTCCTAAACACAGCCAGAAATAAGAATCCAAATTATACATGCCATATATGCAAAAATTGTCATTACATATATCAATGTGAATCACTTCAAGCCATGTCTACAAAAACTAAATTTGAAACTTAACAAAACCTGAATATTTGTACTAACTGTCTAAGGTTTGGGCACAACAATAATTCATGCTATTCTTCAGGTTGCAGAAAATGCAACAAAAAACATAATACTTGTCTACATGACAGCAATTTCAAAGGTTTCCATAATCAAGGGTCAAATGAGAAGGTTGCCTTGACTGCTAGCGTTGCCACATCTTTGGAATTTCATCAAATATCGAATATTCCAGAGAATACACAAAATAGTTCCTTTTCTGCAGTACTTGAAAATATAGTCGAAAATATTGATCAAGTACTTTTGTCAACTGCTTTTTT
Organism: Galeruca laticollis; assembly: GCA_963921935.1. NCBI lineage: Eukaryota > Metazoa > Arthropoda > Insecta > Coleoptera > Chrysomelidae > Galeruca > Galeruca laticollis. Next base: position 146,422,967 of record OY998181.1, read on the forward strand.
ATATATATTGGATAAAGAAGGCAAACCTCACGAAGCTTGCGCGCTCCTTGATTCAAGTTCACAAATGAATATTATCTCCCAGAAGCTGAGCGATAAGCTGCAGCTATCAATTGAAATTCCTGAACATTCCATATCTGGCATAAATCAAGTTGAAATCAATACTTTATCTAAAACAAATGCAGTTATTCAGTCCAAACGTACTTGTTATCCGCCAGCCCAATCTTTTTTCATTTTGCACAAAATTGCTGACACTCTTCCGTCGAACATTAACAAATCTCATTTGAAACTTTCTAACAATATCCAGCTGGCTGATGAGACATTTTACAAACCAGGCCCAGTTGATTTGCTTCTCGTTGCACCTATCTTTTGGGATCTTTTATGCTCTAGTCAAATAAAACTTAACGCTCGATCTCCCATTTTACAAGAAACCCAACTTGGATGGATTTTATCTGGCGTAATTACTCAACGTAAATCAAATCAATCACAATGTTATTTTTCAAACATTGAACGACTTAATCAGATGTAAGCTTTCTGGACCATAGAGGAATGCCTACCAAGCACACTTACTCCCGCATATTCTGAAGAAGAAAAAACATGCGAAGAGCATTTCACATCCACTCATACAAGAGAGCCCGTTGGCAGGTTTCAAGTATCATTACCATTCAATGCAAACCCAAATGCACTTGGTAAATCACTAGACTCTGCTCTTCACCAATTGACACCAATGGAAAGAAAATTCTCCAAACTACCATACTAAAGAACTGAATACAGTAACTTTATGCAGGAATACATTGGCCTGGATCACATAGAGATCGTGCCTGAAAAAGACGACAAAAAAATAACGCATTACTTACCTCATCACGCCGTTTTTAAAGAAGAAAGTACTACTACAAAAATAAGATGTGTCTTTGACGGTAGCCACAAAACATCTACTAACCAATCTCTAAATGATATATGAATGGTTGGTCCGGTTATTCAAACAGATCTCTTTGCCATATTGTTAGAGTTTCGGCAGCATCAGTATGTTTTGACGGCCTATATTGCAAAAATGTACAGGCAAATTAATATTAACCCTGAAAATCGCGACTTTCAACGAATACTATGGCGTTCCGATGTATCCGAACCTATAAAAGAATACAGACTTAAAACCGTCTCATATGGTTTAGCTCCAACATCTTTTTTAGCGACACGTTGTCTTTAACAATTATCTTTGGAAAATCAGTAAAAGATGCCCGATGCTTCAAATGCCGTGCTAAATTATTCCTATGTAGACGATCTGCTAAACGGAGCATCCACTTTAGAAAACACCATACAACTAAAAAATGACATAATTTCAATTTGTGACCGGGGAAAACTTCCGTTGAGCAAATAGAGGTCAATTCATAATTCAATAATGTTGATTCCAAAACTTTGAGAATATCTTGGCATTCTACAGACGATGTCATCTTTTACTCTTATAAAGATAGATATCTCAATTCTACTTCGTTCACGAAACGTATGATACTTGCAACGATCTCCCAGATCTTTGATCCTATTGGCACGTTTGCTCCCATAACAATCAGGGTCAAGATATTTAAGCAAACTTTGTGGAAACTTGGAGTTGGCTGGGACGAACACATACCGGACAATATTTCTCAAAAGTGGAAACACTTTCAATCACAACTCAAAGGCATAAACAAGCTGAAATTTCCAAGGTTTATTACTTGTCCCCACACTGTCAATATATAGCTTCATGGTTTTGCAGATGCCAGTGAATTGACATATGATGCTGTTTTATACCTCCGATCCACAAACTCTGAAAATAATCACTCTATAAGCTTAGTTTGTGCTAAAACCAAGGTCAGCCCGATAGAAACTCAAACAATTCCTCGACTAGAGCTTTGTGCAGCCCTTTTGTTAGCCAAACTCTACCACTCTACAATAAATTCCCTTAGTTTACACATTAACCTAGTATTCCTTTATACTTACTCCAGCGTAGCACTCTGTTGGATAAAGGGCGAACCTAGCCAATGCAAAACATATGTCAGTCACAGAGTACCTAAAATCCATGAAATTATGGATCCAGACTCATGGCGTTATATTTCGACACACAAGAACCCTGTAGATGCATTGTCTAGAGGAACTACTCCGGACCAATTATTACAAACACCCCTTTGGAAAAATGGTCCCTCATGGTTCTCTCTTAATGAGTTAATGAGGATGAATAGCCTTCTCATGAAATTTCATTAAATACAGAAATTCCGGAAAAAAGAAAAGAAAAACAAACGTTCCTGAAGGTTTCCGAAATATCTGATTTAGACTTATTCAATAAATTTTCTTCCTTTGCAAAATTACAACGAATCACAGCATACATATTTCGATTCAAAACATTTCGAAGATCCAACCCAGTATTAGTCTCTTTCGAGCTGACCGAATTACAACATTCTTGTTAAGCTAGCTCAATCGCAATGTTTCTTCGATGAAATCGAGGCCATCAATTTGTCAAAAACCATTTCTCTTAGAAGCAAAATTCGTTCCTTGAACCCGTTTCTTGATGAATTCCAATTGCTCAGGGTGGGCGGAAGAATCAAGAATGCAGCGGATCCTTTTTCACAAAAGCATCTCCTTATTCTACCAAATAAACATCCACTCACTGATTTAATAATTTCCCGTTTCCATAAAAAAATGTTACAGGCATGCCCTCAAGCTTTACTTGCCGCTATTAGACCAGAGTTTTGGTGCATACATGGCAAAAACATTGTAAAGAGAGTGTTACGAAAATGTACAATTTGTTTTAGGTCATAGTATCGAAACTTTAATGGAAAAATTACCCCGCGAGAGAATTACCCCCTCTAGACCATTTTTAAACAGTGGAGTTGATTATGCTGGCCCACTCACTATTAAAATGCATAACACGCGCACTAAAATATTGTTGAAATCATATCTTTGTGTTTTCGTTTGTCTCGCCACAAAGGCAATACATATAGAAGTGGTAAGAGATCTCACGACTCAAGGATTTTTAAATGCCTTTAAGCGATTTGTTTCAAGAAGAGGCTTGGTCCCAAACATCTATTCTGACAACCCCACAAATTTTGTAGGAGCAAAGAATGAGATCGGTAGTATTTACGATTTTTTGAAATCGACAAATACAAAAATCTCCAACGAATTGTTTAAATTAAAAATAACGTGGCATTTCATACCACCCCGTTCTCTCCACATGGATGGAATTTGGGAAGCAGCAATAAAAAATGTGAAGTATCACTTAAGACGCGTCATCGGAAATAAAATCCTTACTCTTGAGGAATTGCACACTTTGGTATGTTTGGTCGAATCTTGTCTAAATTCGCGTCCTATTTTTCCAATATCCGATAATCCCGATGACCTTTTATCATTAACCCCAGCTCATTTCCTCATTGGAGCCCCTTTTCATACTCTGCCAGAGCTTGACCTAACTGATCGCAACATTGGCAAATTGGCAAGGTCCCATATGCTGTCAAAGATGTTTCAATACTTTTGGTTCAGGTGGACCACAGAATATCTTCATGGACTGCAGTCCCGAAACAGATGGTGGAGGAAGTCATCTGACATCGAAGTTAATCAACTCGTCATCAATAAGGAAGACAACCTACATCCCCTTCAGTGGACAATGGGGCGCATAATTGACACTCATCCCGGTAGTGACGGTGTTGTAAGAGTTGTTACATTGAAATCCTCAGACAGCACATTCAAACGATCCATAGCTAAAATATGTCCACTTCCCATTGAAAAGTGAAGTATGTACACTGCTATTATTGCAGCACTTTCTTTAAATTACTTTTGGTCATTTTTAATTTTTGAATACCTGTTTATTTACTTATTTGTTTATTGAAGCTATTCAATGGTTTCAAGGTGGGCGGTATGTTAAGTACTTGGACTTTCCCGGTTAATGTGCCCAATCGCGCAACATTACGTTTTTTCTGTAGATTACTGACTTTCGAGAGGTCTATGAGTAACTGTCAAAATAATCATATATTTGTAACACCGTAATATTACAAGCATCGTAAAAAATTATTAAAAAAGTTATTATGCACAACAAATGAGTTTGGATTCAATCTCACAAATATTTAACAAGAAAAATTACCATATCACTACACTGTGAATCTATAACTTCCATTCCAAAGCAGTCAAAGCTCTCTAAACTCAGTTTAACTAGTGAAGCTGGATATTTCACATGTGAAAGAGTATAATTGTCTGCCAGAACGATTTAATATTATTGCAAAAATCAGTGATTATACGATATTTTGTAATGCTGAAAAATCCCCATTAGTAGTCAAAGTTCAAGAAAGCTCGAAACGACTTTTCGCATCCAAGGCTGCGTACGGCATCATTAAACGGTGAGATATTGTTACTAATGTAGTCATACAATTCTACAGTAGTATCATGATTCGCCACTGTTAAATATCTATTAATGTATATCTAACAAAAACCAGAATAGTTATAGAAATTGAAATTGGAATGCTAATTTTCAAAACCAGCGGGTAGAAGCGAAGGGGTTCGGAGAGTATTTTACGTTATCCAGTGTCGGTATTTATTGTAGGAAAAATGTCTCATTTTTGTAATAGTGACCCTACATTAGTATATGTGCGTAAATATTAATTGGCTATTTTCACTTCTTTCCAGAAATTTTGTATGATGAATTGGCCAAACCTTTTTGTATGGTATTCTGCTCTGTCTATTTATGGGATGCTACTTATTCTGTTTGGAAGTACCCACGTGGATTGGTACATGGTAGTCGTTGTACATTAATGTTGGATTCTGCAACGCACATATAACCATTGAATGTTTATTGAATATTTGTATTGAGAGATGCCCCCATCCAACTTGATCTTCATCTACACTAGTCAAAAAATTTACTGAACTTCCTGTGGATGATCAGAAACAGAGTTTTTGTGGGAAAATATTAACGTATATGCAAACAAGGACAGTTCTTTCTATTTTTTTTTAATAATTCCTTCAATCGTAAAATCCTTATTATTGAACTATGAAGTAAAACAATATAATTTGTTTAAATCTTCATTTATTTGAACTAATGTTTAATTTAAACTTTTTGACGCGTTTCACTAACACAGTAGCTTTGTCAAAACTAAGGAAGGTAAAATATAAAAATGTCTTAACATATATAGTGCTAAATACGGAATTCTATTTACTAAGGTTAACAATGGTATTGAAAGAAATTACCTGGAAATTCATTCACTACAAACATTCCTAAGCTATCTTCTAGGTAAAGAGGTTCAATAAAGGAGACTAATTGATATCTATTTGGTCGTTAAGGAGATTACCTGAATATTTATTTTTGTTAATCTCTAGGGCCTCTAATAAATTTAAACTAAAGGATTTACCGACTACATGGAGAATTTCAAAATTTGGGTCGAAAATGTGTTGGTTTTCTAATAAATGATTTGAATAGTTAGAATATAACTTTTTGTTGTCACAGCTACGTTTGTGTTCCGAAATTCTAGTTTTAAAATTTCTAAAAGTTCTAACGACATAAATTTTATCACAGTTGTCATTACCACATTTTAATTTATAAACTCCTGATTTGTTTAATTTTGAAGATTTAGATTTATTATTTTTAATGACTTTGGATAAATTGTAATCAGTTTTAAAGGAAATATTCATGTCTAAAGTTTATAAAAATGATTTAATTTTTAAGGATGGTGTTCCAAAGTATGTTAAGCTTTTAAATTGTTTATTATTTTCATCTGAAGGGAATACTTGTTCTGAAGTCTGTTTTTTTATCTTTTTATTTATGATATTGTAATGTAATAGACCGGTATTATCACGGTAAATGGAATCAAGTCGGAATTATCCTTATCCGACACCAGTGTAATGTGATCGGTTATCTTTTGGGTTTCCTTTTTCTCGGTTGGTAGTGACCGGAAAGCCCTACTGTATACTCCTATCGTAGAAATCTTTGCAGCGTGCTGTCACCAGTGCCTTGCGGCACAAAATTTAGAACCAGGAATCTCCCTGCGGGATTACCTCGAGGGAGGGGTTGTTCCTGGCACGAGCGATCAAGGTCTCCGTAGGGCCTCTTGGGCTTATACAATGTGCCAAGCCTGAGTTCGAATGCAGCTCGTGTCAGCCCGTTCTATTCGCTGGTACGAGGGTAAGGGCTGTTGTTAAAGGAAATAGACTGGAAGGATAAGTATGTACAAGTATGTATCACAAAATAGTAGTGAATCATCGTGAATTTGGATATCCTGGACAATATAAGGTAATACAATATCCAACGAGACCTTTGGAATTAAATCAGAATAAATACGATATCCCTGCACAATACAGCACACAAAATATATAAAGAGATGATCCTCGAACATACGATATCTTCCGTATATGCCTATAATTTTAGACTAGATTGGTAGGTGAGGGGCGCAGATGTAAATAGTACACTCAATATGACCGAAAATATGGGTCTCCTTACCCTTTGGGACACCCAGTTAAGTCAAACAAAAAGAAAACGTATCAATACAGTATATGAAAAATAGTTATTCGTTAAAAACTTACGTTTTGGAATATCACAAATCACAACTACACAATACTACTGTTGACGGTAAAGTGGCCGTCCGTACTTAGACTGGTTACTTAGGGAGGGTTACTACCTCTCTGTCTGGCCTCAAAAATTCCTGCTATTTATTCTAAAACTACCTCGTTTATGCCCTTGTGTGAAGGTTAATTTATCATTTCATTATTTTAATTTGCAACTTATTGATTATATTTATTGATAAACAAAGCATGGCAAACCATCAGATGTAATGTTTATTGACCTTGCTAATTATAACAAAATTGTTTGTATCAATTTCTTTCCTGAAGGTAAACAATTATTTTATTATTATTTATTAATTATTTCGAATTAAGAAAAATTTGTCTATATAGGGCGTTTTTAAAACTTCCTATGTCATATCTCGTGTTTATTACAAGATGTTGAATATTTTCAGTCGAATACGAGGTTTGTCAAAAAATGTGCTTTGGGTCTAGATGATGCAATTAAATACATCATCACTTATTTTATTATAAAATTAGTCAATGTTTTCACAACATGCCAATGAGGAACTTTATTTTAATGTAGATTTTGTTTAGGATTGATTTTATCAGAGAGATTCACGCATTTTGAATGAAAATGGGATAAGTTTGACGTTTGAAACGTATTTGTGACCATGATGTAGAGGTGAAAAGGTTGCCGAACGTTCTCGGAAGAATTTTATGTTAACAAATTGTTTATTAAGATGGTACATGGTTGCCAAGAGGAATAAATATCAGTAGGCGGTTGCATAATTAGTAGGGATGAATTATTGTATGCCTAATCAATTAAATTGCTGAGGTAGGATTTTTAATTCGAACGTATAGGGTGCGCGGGAAAGAAGGAAATGATAGGACGAAATGGGTACAATAGGAAAAGGGAGCATATTATGAGTGGGTAAATGAGTTTACTGTACAGTATATGGCTCTGATACGGTTGGTATATAAGTGAATGAGTGAGGCCACTTGTCAGGAGCTTATGGTGGTAGCGAAATGGTGATTATAGAATTAAGGATTCTAATAGGGATATTAGATTGTTGTAAGGGCTCTAATATCAAGATTAGAGTTGTATGTAAGTAGTGTAAATACTCTCGTTTAGAGAGTAGATTTTTTTTGTTTCCTTGTGAAACTGTGTGAGTACTCTAGTTTAAAGATTAGTGGTTTTTGTTTGTTTGTTTGGGTGAGTGTGTGAGTATTCTAGTTTGGAGACTAGAGTCTCCTTTTTGAGAGAGTGAGTAATCTAGTTTGGAGTCTAGAGTCTCTTTTTTTCTGAAAGAGTGAGTACTCTAGTGTAGAGAATAGAGTCTCTTTTTTGAGAGAGAGTTCTCCAGTTTGGAGAATAGTGTCTCTCATTTAAGAGAGAGGGAGAAAGAGTACTCTAGCATGAATGCTAGAATATTTCATTTTATTCTTAGTTAGAGAGTGAGAGATCTCTAGCAGAGAGACTAGAGGGATTTTTTAAATTTTTTAGAGTATGAGTAAGAGCTCTAGCATTGAGACAAGAGGTATTTTTTTAAGTGAATGAGAGAGAGAGAGATACCAAGTGGCGGTTTCTTCTGGACGACTTGATTTATGTACCGGCGCATTACGCCACCGGCAGAGGATAACCCGGTCCGATTGGGGCCGCCAAGTTGTGAAGTTTTGTGAAACATTACGGGAGAGCATGGAGAGCCCTCATGTAGGCATTTTGCCGGTGTGTAAGTTGTTAGCAAAATAACTGATGCGGCGTTAGAAAGGGAACGATTTTCTTCTTCTTTCGATTGTAGCTGTTACTACTCCCTTTCTACGCGGAGGTATAAGTTATATGGCGAAGACGTGAGTGTAGGTATTGGTTGAGTAAGTGATGAGTGGAGAATTGAGAGAGCAAGTGAGAGTACGAGTGGGAGTAGTGTAAGTGAGAATACGAGTGCGAATACTACGACTAAGAGTACGAGTACAATTGAGAGTGCAAATGCATGTGAGAGTGCGAAGGAGGGTGCCAGTGAGTCTTCAAGTGTAAGTATGAGTATGCGAGTGAGAGTAAGTACCCAGATAGCACCAAATATCCACGGGATGTTCTGACAGTCTTCGATTTGGAAGATATATATCCAAATATTATAGGGTTATTCTGGGGATATCTAGAATACCTGTGGGTATATCTAAATCGAATATTCATTGTAAGTCCAGTTGGAATATCCTTAGATTATTCTTCTTAGAATATTCGAATCTAATAATTCTAAGAATATTCTATGATTATTGATTTTTGTTCAATCGCTCTTTCTGTTCCATGGGCGTGCGTCAGTAGCTGCAGTCTGTGGTAGCAGTTGATAGTTGACGGTAACGACACGACAAGTGAAAAATGGCGGTTCGACCATCTTATATAGGTTATTGTTATTGGTGAAATAGTAATAGTATGATTAATTATTTTTGAACCTCAATTGATCAGTCAATTTTTGCCAGTGAGAAGTTGTTCAAATTTGTTTCTACGGTGTGTCCTATGCTACGGGTGAAACTAGATAATAGATACGACCTCACGCATCAAAACAGGTACGTTTTATTGTATTTTTTTATTGCTTGTTGATTTATCAATAAATTTTTTAGATAATTATCGAGTTGCTGCTAAAACTTCCAATAAATGATGAGGCAAAGTTTGAAGAAGTTGAGTCAGCTTTGCTGAACAAAGAATCCTATGAGTTTTTTGTAAGTTGAACATTCAATATTATATCCAAATCAAAATGAAAATGCCTCGCAATATTGGAGTATTTATGTGTTACTTTTTATATTTTAGTGCCTGAAAATATTCAAATGATTACTGATTTACTAAATTTTTGCAACAAAATTATTGGATTAATGATTTCAATTGTAACTTTTCCTTTTATCATATAAATTATAGCATAACTCCCAATAGCAAAAGAATGCTTGTAACTAAGTAGAAATTCACCTCGTTGCTAAAGGTACAACAAAATTTTATTTTCTCAGGTAGTTTCATGTTATTATGTTACCGAGATGTACGCTATAAATTTCTTAATCAAATTGCCTGTAGTTACCTCTATCCGTTTTATTAATTGGGATTTACTTGAAAGCTCCACCCAACTGGTAATCTGATAATTCAAAGTTAAATTAGTTCTGACATTTGGTAAATTGAAGTAATTGTTGGTCAATTGTCTAGTTTCATGCATATGTATACTGTTCACACAAATGGAAGCGGTCTTATATTTTTTTTCGTTTGTTATAACTTTGCTTATAAACCGTAATTGTTCATTTTTTGAAACTTAAGAGATTAACTTCCAAATTAATACAATTTTAGGTTGTACCTCTGGCAAGATTGGAAGGTATTTATTTGTAACAATATATTAAACGATTCTTGCAAAAAATTCTGACTCAGTATCTAATGGAGGGCTACAGTATGCACGCATATAAAGGGGAAAAATGGTTTGGAAAAACAAAAGCTGTTTGAATCTGTAGTAGGTATAATCATGTTATTTTATTTTGGAATGGACATATAAATCAATTTTATATAGCATGTACAAGAAACAAATAACTTCTAATCACTATTTTGTTTGGAATATTTTGCTTTTCACTTGTCTCCTACAAGACTTTTTTTGGAATTACATGTTTGCTTAATTTCATCTTTCAAGTTTCAGTTTTTGAGATAACATTTTTAATTGTTATACATACATACATAAAAATCACAGTAGAATAGAAATTGCTTACTGGCAAGAAAATAGCTATTTTATTGTTTCAGATGCTGTCCAAAAGTTGGATAGGAACATAGCAAACAAAGAAGTTGAATTGAAAACAGGAGATTTTCTTAGCCAAATGTAAGGAACGGCAGAAATCGGTTTCAAAAAGTGTTGTTGAGTATGGAGGAAGTGTAGTGAATTTTGTAATTTCGTATTTGAAAATTATGTTAGTTTCAGGTATATTATGAGGTATATCTTATATTGATGTATTAAATTGAACTCTGTTTCTCATGTTTTAATTTTTTCAATCAAATTTTTTTCCTATATATACCATTCGAAAATTAGAGAGATTCTTTAGATATTTGTGAAATATATACCATAGAACTCAGGATCATGGTACACCCCATTTTCTCCTTTAGTTTCAGAGAATATTTATTTAAATTTAGGACATCCTGTATGCTTACTGGAGGACGCAATGTACAAATCAATTATTATTTTCCGGTTCCACCGGGAGTGATATCAAATTCCGATTTTCGAATGGAACAACCTGTATAATATTATGTGGTCGGTTAGGGATGATCCTAAGGAATTCAAGGACACCAGGTTTGATGGTGATATTTCCAAAGACTACGGAGAGATATCGCCAATTAGTTTTCCCACAATCTTGATAAGTGTGAGACGGATGGTTTCCTTGGCGGGTAATTCTATTCTCTCTCACACTAATGGAGCTTATGGATAAAATGATTGGTGATATCGAACGAAAGTTGGTATCATAGGACAATACTGTCGTTCATTAAGTATATAGGATGTCCCAAATTTCAATCAATTATATTTGAAACTAAAGATGGAAAGGGAGGTGTACTATGATTCAGTGTCACCCTCTCACCAGGTATCATCCATTTTCCTGTTTATATTCCACATATATCCTTATAATATTCCTAATATTACTTGAATATTTGTGGAATATGCCTATTGGAATGTTTTATGAATATTCTGGATTATATTGCTATAGTCTATATAGAAAGGACAAGGAGTAATAAATCATTCATTTAAGTAGATTTCATAGACGTACCAAAATATATTTTAAGAGAGTATACCGTGAGGTACATTTTGTATTGAACGAATGAGTTGCAGCTATGCTAAAGAATATACGATTTAGGTCAGAGGTAACGGGATGTACTAATATTAATAAAAAAAAGTGATAGAGGTAGAGGTCATTCGGAAGCAAAAAATGTAGTTCATTATAAAAAAATTCTACAACTTCCTCAGGACTAGGATACATAATACCGAAATGTACTTTTAAGTATTGAATATGTTTGACTTGATTTGTCCGGCAGCAAACAAAAAACAAGAGGTACGTAATAGCCGTTTTTAAAACCATGAATGGTAAACATTTGGTAAAAAAAAGTTGAACAGTATTTAAAAGTCCCATCCATCAAAATACAATCCGAATTACATAAAAAATTAAGGTTGGAGAAACAGGAGAACACAATAATTTTAAATACCTGGTCTGCTGTTAATAGAAATTCCTCTTCTGGGTTCGTTCGTAATTGTAATTCACGAACACTATTCAATACTTCTTCCTGATTTTTAGGCAATAGTGTAAGTGCATCAACATCCTTCCCCGAATCCCCTAAATATCGATCAAAACAATCAAGATTTCTTCAAAATATTTAATTCAAGAAATCTTTGAAACCTTTCAGAAATATACATAATTCTATGGGCCTCCGATTTTATCTATTATAAACCCTAATGACTCTAATAGGATTAAACTAAATGGTTGCGGCACAGTTCGAACATTTCAGTAATCCTCAAATTGATACAAGTCAGGTAAAATTTTATTTTGTGGCAGAGTTCGGATATACCCGTTTATTCATAATATTTTTTATTTGTATTACTCCTATATGTAGTGTTTGGGGAATTTTTCTCAGAAATTTTAAATGGCAAGTGGCCTACTGTAATCGGCTTAATACGATTACACCTATTTACAGATTATTCGATTATTGAGAGGGATTTTCCAAACAACCCAGTTTTCTTAGAAACATTATCGGGAATATTATTTTAAAAGACAGTAGGTACATTAAATCAGTACTTAGTATTAGTTCTTTGAGTAAAGTTGTATGAAGTTGTATGGTTGTCATAATATTGTAAACAGTTGGAATATATTTAAAACATTTGTTGAATGTTAATTGTGCAAGTACCAAACAATGTCGATAAGCCAAGGACCATCTAAACGACCAAAAACAGGTCCATTATCTCTAAATGAAAAAACTCTGATATTGAATTGTTATATATCATTGAAAAACAAGGATCCAAGTGCAAGTGTTGATGATATTGTGGAATTAACGGCTGCTATGTTGTGTGTTGCTAAATCAACAATTTAAAGATTACTAAAAGAAAGCAAGAATGGAACTCTTCAACCCCCTAAAACTCCTTCAGGCCAAAAACCAATTGAGATCGATGAGTCATTAAAACAAAGACTAAGGCGTAAAGTCCATGGATTTTACTTACGAAAGGAAATTCCAACACTTGACAAAATTATGACATCAGTGCAAGAAGATACGGACTATCCAAAATTCTCCAGAATGACATTATGCAAACTTTTGAAAGATGTGGGTTTCAGATATACAAAACATAATAGAAAATCTCTCTTGATAGATAAACCTGAAATAGTTTTTTGGAGAAGAGACTATTTAAGAAGCATTCGACATGCCAGAGAACAAAATTTGAAAATCTTCTACTTAGACGAAACATGGATAAATGCTGGATATACAGTTTCCAAATCTTGGCAAGATGAAAACATTAAATGCGGAAGGCAGGCATTCGTGGAAGGTTTGTCGTTAGGTTTGCAGCCACCATCTGGAAAAGGAAAAAGACTTATCATTGTCCATGTTGGAAGTTCTGAAGGTTTTGTTGATGGTGGATTATTAACTTTTATTTCAAAACGCACGGGGGACGATCACGAAGATATGAATGGGGATGTCTTCGAGGAATGGTTTGTTCAAATGTTGGATCTGATTCCAAAAGGGGCTGTTATTGTTATGGACAACGCAAGTTACCATTCACGGTTACGAGAAGCATGGCCCACAAGTCGTTGGCGTAAAGCAGAGCTTTTGGAGTGGCTTATTTCGAAAAATATTAAGTTTCCAAAAGATCCACTAAGGAAAGAACTTTACAGAATTGCAAAAATGAACAAGAATAAATACAAAACCTACATTGTAGAAGAAATGGCTTCTTCTCGTGGTATATCAGTTCTTCGACTTCCCCCTTATCATTGTGAACTTAATCCCATAGAATTAATATGGGCTCAGATAAAGGGGGAAGTTGGAAAAGAAAATACTACTTTTAAAATAAACGATGTTGTCAAATTGTTTGAGAGTGCTGTAAGTCATGTGAGTAAGGAAAATTGGACAAACTGTATCGAGCATGTTATCAAAGTAGAGGCAAATATGTGGAAAATTGACAATATTTGTGATGATTTAATCGACCCTATTATTATTAATGTCAACAACGATTCTTCCTCTTCCGAGTCGGATATAGAATAAAATGTAAGTAATAAATGTATTCCAATAATTATTTCTTTCCATTTTTTATTATATTATAATTTAAAACGTATTTTTTTCCCAAAATACACACCACTGCATTGCGTTATTGCTTATCTGCTAATCCTTTAACAATGAATAAACCCTAAACTTTGCTACAACTGAAACAAATACGGGGTCGATCTACCTGGGTTTTAGATTTACGGAAGAAATGTAATTTAAAGTAAGAGATTTATCAAAAATTTCATGGTGCTCCCTGTAAAGGTTTTGCATACTTAATTAGGGTTTATTACTCCTCGTACTTTTTGTACATACTATATATACATTCAACAGATATCCTCAGAATAATCTTGAATATTCCTTGAAAACTTTTGAAGAATATTTAAAAAAATTCCCATTTCGTGGTCCATAGAATATTCGAGAAAGGATATAAATATTTATAGTGGGTCCATAGAATATTACAATATCCGAAATCGAATATTTTTAGTACGTCCATTGGATATCTAGTGCTATCTGGGTATACTAGCAAGTAAAAGAGCGAATCCAAGTAGGAGTATGAGTGACTGTGGATAAGAGTACGGGTTCAAGTAAGAGTATGAGAACAAGTGGGAGTCAGTGGGACTACGAGTGCGAGTAGAGTAAGAGTGGGCGAAATACAAGTGGGTGTATAAGTAGGATTGCGAGTGATTATACGAGTGAGAGTGTGAGTGAATTTTCGAGTAAGAATTGCAAGTACAATTGAGAGTGAGGATACATGTGCGAGAGTGAGGGAGTGCCTGTGAGACGCCAAGGGCAAGTATGAGTGAGAGCCCAGTTGCAAGTACGAATGCAGTTAAGAGTAAATGTAGGAATAAGAGTATTAGGAGTGCAAGTACAATTGTAAGTGAGAGGAAGGTTGCAAGGGAGTATGCGTGCCAGTACGATTGAGAGTGCGGATGCAAGTATGAATGAGGGATGGAGTGCCTGTAAAACTCGAGTGTAAGTAATTGTGAAGTTTCGATTACAAGTGAGTGAGGCGATGAGTGAGTATGACCACGAGTTAGTTTAAATCCGAACACAGATAATGTAAGATAATGTAGTGTGGCGATTTAGCTTCCAAAATCTTACAGTGATAAAAAAATTGTGTTGTTAGCAGCGACATTTATTTATTAATATGCCATCACAATTCTTTGAGCCAACACTGTATTGATGACAACCATTGTGTTCCAAAGTATGTAACGCGAAAAATCGGCCGCCCGCCTAAAATATAATTTGGCAAGCCGGTCGACAGCGGACTACGACGGACCGGTTCGAGAACTATCAGGTAGTCCTCCATGGGTCGTCGAAGCGAACGATAACTGAATCAGATATATTCCTGTGTGCTCTGGTAGTCATCACGTTCGAGTTAATCGACATTTTTCACCATCCACGTGAACAATTTCCTACTGACGACCAGGCCAGTAGGACTCAAAGTGGACGTTTGAATATTTTCTCGTCGTTAACAATTTTGTAGGTATTTCAGGTAGTAATTTAGCGTTTTGAATCGTAGTTTGTGGAAGTATTTAACCTATTGTGTGTGAAATAGTTTGATACGGTTCATAAATTTTACCGAGTCAATCAGGTTATTGTTCCGAACATTTTTGGAAGTAGAATATATCACGGGGGCTGAATTATATTCAGGGATGTGTACAGTAACATGTTTTTTTATAGTTTTTTTAGATATCGTAGTTTTTTGGCTAATAGAAAAAAAACCAGTCATGCAGTTTTTTTATTAATAGTGTAGGAGACTTTTATACTGTTAAAACTCAGGTTGTATGAATACTTGCGGGTTTCAGGTGATTTTAATATAATCGATATAATGGAATGGTACGGTGGGACGTCGAAAATTTGACTGGGGTAAAATGAAAACCCTACGTGTAGGCTAATTCGTTTTTCCATTCTAGGGGGTTTTTTATTTTGATCTATGGTTTTATCCTCTGATTGAGGACCACCCACCGGAACCAGTAATTAGGAGGGCTGGGACATTTGGAAGCGACGACTTCAATTGCTGTTCTGAGGGAGGAGGATCCCTCGTAACTGTCATTTTCTTTATTTATTTTATACGTTGATACATTCTCAATTCACCAATATCAGCCAAAATTTCACGAGATTTTTTATGTATGGTGTTTTATATGCCTATTTCTTGCATTAGTTAATAAACTTTTTATATAATATTTCGTAGCTCTCTTTTTAAGCATTGCGGTAATTAAGTATTTCTCTACAAAATTTGGTAATAACCTTTCAAAATATTGAATTGAGTATTTCTCCTCAAATATTGCGATAATTAAGCATTATTTTTTTGTACAAAATCTTATAATAACTTCTTAAATACTGAATTGGGTGCTTGAACGGTAGGTACCCAGATAGCACCAGATATCCATGGGATGTTCTGACAGTCTTCGATTTGGAAGATATATATCCAAATATTATAGGGTTATTCTGGGGATATCTAGAATATCTGTGGGTACACCTAAATCGAATATTCAATGTAAGTACAGTTGGAATATCCTCAGATTATTCTTTTTAGAATATTCGAATCAAATAGTTCTAAGAATATTCTATGATTATTGACTTGGTTCAAACGCTCTTTCTGTTCCATGAGCATGCGTCAGTAGTTGCAGTTGACAGTTGACGGTAACGACCAGTGAAAAATGGCGGTTCGACCATCTTATATAGGTTATTGTTATTGGTGAAACAGTAGTGTATGATTAATTATTTTTGATCGTTAATTCATTAGTAAATTTTTTGCCACTGTGAAGTGGTTTAAATATGTTTCTACGTTGTATTCTATGCTACGGGTGGAACTAATACATACGATCTCACGCATCAAAACAGGTACGTTTTATTGTATTTTTTTAATGCTTGTTGATTTATAAATACATATTTTAGACAATTATCGGTTTGCTGCTAAAACTTCCCATAAATGATGAGGCAAAGTTTGAAGAAATTGAGTCAGCTTTCCTGAAGAATCCTATGAATATTTTGTAAGTTGAACATGCAATATTATACCCAAATCAAAATATGAAACTGCCTCGACATATTGGAGTATTTATGTGTTACTTTTTATATTTTAGTGCATGAAAATATTAAAATAATTGTTGATTTCATAAATTTTTGCAACAAAATTAATGGATAAATGTTTTCAATTGTAAGTAGAGTATAAATTCACCTCGTTGCTAAAGGTACAGCAAAATTTTATTTTCTCAGGTAGTTTCACGTAATTATGTTACCGAGATGTATGCTATGAGTTCCTCAATTAAAAAGCCTATAGTTACCTCTATTCCTTTTATTAATTGGGATTGGCTAGAAAGCTCTACACAACTAAGCTCTACACAACTGGTAATCTGATAATTCAAGGTTAAATTAGTTTTGACATTTAGTAAATAAAAGTTATTGCTGGTCAATTGTACAAGTGTCTAGTTTCAGGCATATGTATACTGTTCACACAGATGAAAGCGGTCTTATATTTTTGTTCGTTTGTTATAACTTTTCTTATAAACTGTAATTGTACAATTTTCAAAACTTATGAGATTAACTTCCAAATTAATATAATTTCAGGTTGTACCTCTGGCAAGATTGGAAGGTTCTTATTTGCAACAATATATTAAAAGATTCTTGCAAAAAATCCTGATAGAGTATTTAATGGAGGGATAAGGTATGCATGGATACAAATGGAAAAATGTTTTGGAAAAACAAAGCTCTTTGAAGCAGTAGTAGGTATAATAATGTTATTTTTTTTGGAATGTACATGTAAATTAATTTGATATATCATATCATGTACAAGAAACAAGAACTTCTAATCACTGTTTTGTTTGGAATATTTTGCTTTTTACTTGTTTCCTACAAGACTTATTTTTTAAATTACATATTTGATGTTTAACTTCATCTTTTAAGTTTCAGTTTTTGGGATTATATTTTGATTGTTATACATACATACACAAAAATCACAGTAGAATAGAAATTGCTTATTAACAAAAAATGTAATTATTTTATTGTTTCAGATGCAGTCCAAAAGTTGGACAAGAACATAACAAACAGAGAAGTTGAATTGAAAACAGGAATTTTCTTATCCAAATGTAAGGAACGGCAGAAATCTGTTCCAAAAATGTCGTTGAGTATGGAGGAAGTCAGTGAATTTTGTAATCTCGGATTTGAAAATTATGTTAGTTTCATTTATGTTATGAGGTACATCTTATATTTATGTATAAATAAATTGAAATGAACTCAATGTTTCCCGTGCTTTAATTTTTTCAATTAAAAATATTTTTTCCTATATACACAATTCGAAATTTTGAAAGATTTCTTAGATATTTGTAAGATATATACCAGGGAACACTGGATCATTGTACTCTCCCTTTTCTCCTTTAGTTTCAGAGAATTTTTATTTAAATTTGGGACATACTGTTTGCATACTGAATAAGTGCTAGAGAGAAGCTTTCCCTTGCAGATAATTCTATTCCCTCTCACACGAATGGAGCTTATGGATAAAATAATTGGCGATATTGAACGAAAGTTGTTATCATTCCTGGTGGAACAATAAGTTGGATAAGACACGATATGTACATTACTGTCGTTCATTAAGTATACAGGATCTTCCAAATTTCAGTCAATTATCTTTGAAACTAAATATAAAAAGGGAGGAGTACTATGATTCAATGTTACCCGCTCAACAGGTATCGTCCATATTGGAATATTCTACAAATATTTGAAATTTTGCTATATACGTTCCAAATATATCCTTATAATATTCCTAATATTACTTGGATATTTGTAGAATATACCTATTGGAATGTTCTATGAATATTCTGGATTATCTTGCTATATACATTCAGCAAATATCCTCAGAATATTCTTGAATATTCCTTGGAAAATTTATAGAATATTCATGGAATATTCGAAAAATTTCCCATTTCATGGTCCATAGAATATTCGAGAGAGGATATATATATTTAAAGTGGGTCTATAGAATAATACAATATCCGAAAACGAATATTTTTAGTACGTCCATTGAATATCTAGTGCTATCTGGGTATACCACGGTATGTACATGGGTGCTTCGTTAATTTAAATAATTTTTCTGTCTTTGACGTTTTTTTTTTCTTTTATGTAACTAATTTTGCACCGTATATAATTTCAATTTATTTTTGCGCATTGTTAAGCTCGCCGGTTTATTAATTTTATTGCATTGGCATTTATATACAGTATCCGCCAAAATAAACAGTACCGAAAATAAAAATAAAAATTAATTTTTAATTTCTGTAATGTAAGTGTTCAAAATGTTCACCATTTCGACGCAAACAAGCTTCATATCGATTTTGTAAGTCAATAAACATATTTATAAAAAGTGGTTGATGTGACTGCCGAAAAATATTTTGTATTATTTCCCGTAGTTCGGCAATATTAAACTCAACATGCGACCACAGTAAATTTCTCTTGCACGTTTGTCCGCAGCATTTAGTCGTTGTCCAACTTGAATACGGTATGGATAACCACCCATTGATTTGAACATGTGACGTAAAGACGTTTAACTAATGTTGAGTTTACATGCAGTTCTTACAAGACTTCTTTGAGGTGATTGCACAACTTGGTTAAAAACACGTCGTTCATTTTCGTTAGTGCATACTGTTTTTCGACGACCTGAAGAACCTTTACGTTGACACAATACACTACCAGTGCGACGAAATTTTTCAACAACAGCTAACATCACACTTTTACTAGGAGCTGCTTTATTAAATTTTTGTTGATATTTTATTGACACCTGTTCTAAGCTTGGACCATCATTACCACCTTTTCCGTATGAACGAAAATAATGCTCTACCAAAAAAACTTCTTCCGTTTTTAAATCAAATTTAACTGCAGCGTACTATTAATATATCAACTAATGACAATTAAGTCAAATATGACAAATCCATATTACATAAACAACTCCACAGCACTCTCTGTTTCGGTACTGTTTATTTTGGCGGATACCGTATTTATATTCGTATAAATTACGGTAGTGTGAACCCATTTAACTAAGACATTTGTAGTTTTGGTATTAGCTTTATCACTGTAGTTGATAAACTGTACATGAACCATTTGTTCGTTTCCTGTGAGAGTTTCGTTTGTAGCTAGTAAATTAGTTGCGAATTAAACTTTTTTATGCATATTTCGGCCTTCAGCTTAACTGCATACTGAATCTACAGCCTGCAGCTGAGATCAGGTATTAATAGTGTTCCTTTTTTTGTAGACTGTGTGATAAATACTTTTGAAATGAGACATATGGTTTAATAAACATCAATCAGGGTATATTTGCTGACTTTTATTTCTCTTTAGCGATAACTTTCCTATCAGTTTAACCTTTCGGAATGGGTAAGAAGTGCTGTTTAACCCACTGAGGAGTTGTGGGCTAACTTAAGATGTCTTGGGTGCTTGCTAAAACTTCTCTGGCGCTCTTTTTAGTAACTGTTAAATTTTAAAGAATCCACTCCTTCTTCGACTCGAAGCTAGTCGACTGGCGAGCACGTGTTGTACTACGGGAGACAACCCGCACATCTATAGCGAGCACTGAGGGTTAACGTTTACTCGTTATAAGTAAATTGTTTTATCTGTTAATGGGAAAGATTATAAGCAATAATTCCTATACCATCGTATGATTGAATTATATTACAATAATTTTTATTTTTGGAAAATAGAAAATGAGACCTCATTTTGACAATTGAATACACTTTTCCTTAACGAGTTATCTATATAATGATATCAAATATTTAATTTGAAATTCTCTTGAAGTTAATGTTCATCGTCCTTATACTAATCTATCATTTGTAAATAGAGCGAAACTATTGATGTCATTAATAAAGGCGATGGAATATCTGGAAAAAGATTTCCCTCTGTTCAATCGAATAGTAGTCAGTTCAACTGAACAACCGCTTCATCATGAGAGGTAAGTGTTGGGTTTTATACTTAACAAAATTGAGTGAAGAAACATTGATAAAATCTCACTTTTAAAAGATCGAAATGAAAAATAATATAATAATTATTATTTCATAGATTCAGCATATGAATTGATTAATTATTTTGATGTAAAATATCTTAATATGAAATAAACGATAGAATAGTTTATACAATACGAGGCAGATTCTTTGGTCACAGTAAATTTAACTTGTGCCATAAGTGACGATGTGTTCGAAAGAAACAAGTATATTCAGTGTATCACTTATTTTATTTAACAGAACATCACAACATGCGAACGAAGTATCATGTTCCAGTATTTGTATTTGGACTGAAATAGACTGCACTGTGGAACTCGGTAGTAGTGCTTGATTTGTGGTATAATTAGTCTTATAGGCGGAGAGCTGGCTACATAAAAATGTAAGGTATAAGGTAGGGGATGGTGGGGATCCTTGGGCACTTTTTCAGTATATTGCCTGTACAATAAATTCAGCCCAATCTAGCCCTAATTTGTTTTCACTGTCAGTTATAGTTAACTTATCTTAAGCTTTAGACATGATATTATGAATTCTATTGTTCAAATTTTTTTGTGAAATTTAACTTCTTTAAAACCTTGCAATAGTGCCCAAGCATCCCTACCAGAGAGATCTGTGGGCACTGTAGTCGGGTGCCTCGGGCATGAAATAACTAACATTAATAAATAATTTGACAAACTATATTTATTCATACTATTCGGCGCACATATATAAGAAAACCAACTAACTTTGATATTTTCGTGAGAGTTGCCTATTTCAAATTTTCAATAACCCATAGTGGTTTATCAAACAGATACTTATGGCTTCCTCTTCTTGTCAAAATAGTGGGGACGGGTAACTTTGCGATTATGTCATTTAGGGTAACTGATGATACATCTTTTATATCAGGGTAGCAAAAAGTGTTTTTCAATTTTGTGAGTCTCATGAAATTTATTGTAAAATCGTTGTATTCTATTTCCTGGATTTTTCCTACATGGGCACATGTTTTCTTCATCTGAAACTGAAGTAAGACGTAGTCCCCTATCTAGAAACTACGATCAGGACATATGACGTCATCTACATCTACTTCCTTTCACTTTCTACTTCAAATTCATTTCATTCTGATGAGGAGCCCGACGAGAAACTTTCGTCCTTTAAACTTTCGCTCGATGTACTTTCCTTTCGCTCCTTAAAATTTCTTTCTTTCTTAGGGGTCTGCAATTCATTTGATAATTTTGGAATTTTTTTCACTGGTAATTTACGTTTCTTCTAAGCTGCTAGCTGCTCTATTAAAAGTTTTTTTGGTGTGTCTGTAATGATCCTAGATATCGCTTTCTTCCTTTTAGTCTTAATATTTTTTCTTAGATGTGATTTAGGATAAGGTCTCACAGTTTCGGGAGTCAAAAAGAGTTCATTTGTTGGTGTATTCGTTTGCCGTTCCTGAGCTGGCTGTATTAAGGCAGATGCAGAAGTAGACGGCCCATTTACATCACTACCGGTTACGTGAAAATACGAATCAGAAGGACTAGTCGCTGGCTTTTCTTGGACTGAATTCGCGACAAGGTCTTTCTCTTGTTCTATTAACATAGGTGTGTCTCTGTCATAGAAACTTAAAAAATCCACGTCTGTAATAACTTCAGAATTGAAGGGCCAAATACCACTTTTCTCGAATCCGTGTTGAATATTTTTGGGAGTAAAAGCCCGAGGTATGGCCAGTGCTGATAATTTCGCTATTTCGTAAATAGTGCAAGTTTTTTATGGATTCATAGAGAGCCAATCTGTTAACTCAACGTTATAATATCTCTTGAGCGGTCCAAATACTGTTAAATCTAATGGCTGTAGCTTGTGGCTACAGTGTGGCGGGAAGGTTAGGATCACTATGCCGTTTGCTTTGCACAAGTCTAAAACTTCTATTGATATGTGGCTTTCATGATTATCAAGTAGAATGGCTACAGGTGAAGTCTTTGAAGGCTTAACATATTGAAATGTTTCAGATATAAAACGATATTTTGTGCAGTCATACACCCAGACGTGTAAGCTGCAACATCGGATCCAATCGGGGTAGATAGATAGATAGATAAATTTTATTGTGCATAAGATACATCTTTTCACAAGGGTTCGGTACATACATTACAATGATCCATACGGCATTTTCAGTAATTATTTACAGTTATTTGAGTTAGAACATATATATTTGTTAATAATTGATATTATTATATTGTATATACATATTATAGTGTTATTATTCATTCTCCGCATGCAAAAGCTCTTGATTTTAAGATACTAATAACACTATGGACCAGCATAGAGAGCTCAGAGAGATTATCATTAATGGCATTCAAATAATGTACCAGATCATAAACATTATCCACACTAATAAAAAATCTATTTTGTCTAAGAGGGCTGTTAATGGGGCATTTAAAGAGAATATGCTCTGATGTATGCATATTACAAACGGAACAGATTTCCCCACAATCAATTATATAGAAGTTTCCTTTGAAGGAAAATTTCAGTATCTTTCTACTGGAAGTTCTGATTTGTGGGACAATTCTCGTTATGTATATAGATGCGGGTATTCGCAAGTAATTTCTCCCGGTTTCACCAATTAATAGTTGAGAGTATATCAGAGAATAACTAGACGTAATCTTCCTATACATATCAATTTCGTAAAGTCGTTTTTCAAAATTTTCTAGAATAACTCCATCTAATTTTCCTGAATATGTATTTAAATAGTTTGTCCATAAATGTTCACACTCTGCAAAGGTAAATCATTCTTTAACTTGAGTGACCCAATTATATTTAGTGTTCTCCGTAGCTAATTGTAAAAGTTGCATATAACAGATGTTGGATATTCTAGAATTATCCATTATTTTGAGTTTATTTAACCAACTTAAAGAATGTTTAAAAATAAATAGTGATAAATGGGGCGAATATGTCTCAAGGCGTACAATATAATCTGGAGTATTCTGAGACAAATTCAACAGTTTTTTAAAAAAATTTACCTGAACCCGCTCAATAATATAAGTATAGCGTAGTCCCCATATACCAATTCCAAAAGAAAGGCAAGATAAAATGATAGAATTATACAATTTGATTCTGGAATCCCATGTATTAATTTTTGATCGGCACATAATATCCATAACTGCTCCAATGGCACGACAAGCTTTAATTTTAGTATTCTTAGCCATGGTACAGAACATAGCTGTAGAAGAGAAATCGACACCTAGATACGTGAATTGCTTTACTATTACTAACCTAAAACCATTGTGATAAAACTTTTGATTATAATTATGTTTGTGCCCTCCTTTTGCAAATTTTAATACTTTCGTTTTATCAGTGTTAACTGTAAGTTTATTGGTAGAATAATAAGTATCAAGTATTTTCAGTTTGCGTTGTATGTCTATTTGGGAGTCCCCCAGGATTACTATGTCATCGGCGTATTGAAGCATTAACATATCATTCTTGCCATCAATATTAATTCCGCGTAAGTTACTTGAACGAAAGTAATCTTCAATATCCGATATGAAAATAGAGAAAAGCAGTGGACTTAGCGGTTCACCTTGGAGAACTCCCTCAGCGATAGCATATTTTTTACTATATAGGTTTTGGTGTCTAATTAAAAATGTGGCGTTCTCTTATAAGTGTTTAAGTTTTCTAATATACTTAGTACTAACCCCTAACTTAAATAGTTTTAACCAAAGAAGTGTATGACCTATGCTGTCAAACGCTCTCCGAAAGTCTACAAAAACAGCATATACTTTCCTGCGGGGGAGCCTAAGAGTTATTTGCAAAACAGAAGTCAAAATAAAAATATTTTCCGAACATTCCCTATTCTTTCGAAAGCTCAATTGTGTTTCAGGAAGAATGAGATTATTTTCACATCAATGAGACAAGCGATTCAATAGAATTAACGAAAACACCTTGGCACAACAATTAATTAGAGATATACCACGATAGTTATTAGGATCCTCTAAGGGTCCTTTTTTGTGAAGCTTTGTGAGAATTGTTTCATGCCATCCGGAAGGAATAATTTCCGAGTCCAAAATTTTATTATATAAATGAGAAATATATAAACGCCAGTTCTGTGGTAAATGCTTTAAAAACTCGTAATGCCATCCTTACCTGGTGATTTGCCATCTTTGCCCAATACCAAAGATTGATCAAGTTCTAGAAGTGATATGGGGGCATCTAGAAATTCGTCTCCGACTCCAAAAAAAACATAATTCATACTGAACTTTAATTGAAGATATGCTATCGTAAAAATATTCCCACTCCCTGATTGATATAGGACAACTTCTATCTTTACGTCTAAATAACCTTAAGGTTTTCCAGAACTCTGACGGATTTTTTGTGTTGGAAACAGTAGTTACAATATCTTTTTCATAATAATTTTTCTTCCTTAAAATTAATCGCTTATATTCTTTTTTGTTGGAAATATAAGTTGTCTTGTTTATTTAGGAGAATCCTTGTTTTCTTCATATTTTCAATGAATTTGCTACTTGACGTTTAAATTTCTTACAGTCAGCATCAAACCAATGCTTAGAACGTATTGAGTTAATGCCATTGAAATATTCTACTGAGATTAAACCTTTAAGTTTTGCTACATCCCATATTGTGCTACACATATTATCATACAAAGCGTCCACATCTCCAATTGCTCCTACGTTTGGTAAGCATTGAATTGACAATTTAAAATCAGTTACTTTGGAACTGTTCCATTCTAGGCGAGTGAAGGATGATTTTAGTAGGAGTAATATTATTGCTTCTTATTACCGAGCCGAAGGATATAACTATTGGAAAGTGATCAGACAAATATTGATCATCTGGCACACTAAATTTTTCAATTAATTCAAGCTTCTCAGTATTACAGAAACAAAGATCTATTACACTTTGCCCTGATGCATTACAAAAAGTGAAGTTAGCAGGTCTGTCTGTTTTTATATGACCATTTATTAACGAGAAGTTTCTATCTGACATAAATTCCAAAAGACGATGACCCTTATAGTTACTGACTTTATCATAACTTAGCATATTGGGGAAAAATTGAGTATTTGCTACAACTTCTTCTGGAATTTCACTTGTCTCGCCCATTCTACTATTAAAATCCCCAATTATAAGAAATAAACAATCAGGATATTGTTCTAGTATATCATTAAGTGACATTCCAAAAGCTTCCAACAATTCATCATACTCACATTTAGGTGAAAACTATACAACACAAACAATAAACTGAAATGAAGATTTTTCAAAATGATACACTAGCCACCAGGGAGAAGTTTCCGGAACTTTTGAATTGTAACAATTTTTGTAAAGTATTGCTATACCACCTTTTGCCTGTCCTACTGACTTCTCCCGGATTGCTTCTGAATAAACAATACTATAGTTACTACTTAAGGCGTCAGGTACTTTCATGCCCGAATACAACCATGTTTCGCATAAACATAAAAAGTCATATTGTTTATATGGGTCTTGAATAAAATTATTAAAGTTTTCAAAGCCCCGCATATTCCAGAATATCATATTAACAAAAGGCAAGTTATTTAAATCATTGTAATTAGTTTGGTTTGGTTGCTCTTATGCAAGTTTCGGGTTTTACAAAGAATTTTCACTAGTTGTATCTTCAGATGCTGGAAATCTCTCGCTTACTGTTCTTCCTTTTGTTTTCTTGGATGTTGTTGATGGTTCTCTATGCAGCTTTTTTCACCCCTTAGCATTCCTTACGTCATATTCCTTTCCACTGACTACAAGTTTATTATACTTCAAAAATGCCTTATGACCTTCGGTTCTAGCTATCTTCATCTGTTCCAAAAGTTGTTTTCTTTGCATTTGAATTTCTTTTGGGAAGTCTTCGTTGACACTCCACTGGGTATTTTTTAAGTTTTTAGCCGATTTTAAAATTTCAAGTTTTTTTGTTTTGTTAACCATTTCTATTAGTACTGGTCTACTTGCATTGTCCCTCTTCTTCCCCAATCTTCTGATATTCGTTATATCGTGTTCCATTTTAATTTGCACCTCTAATGTATTCATTATTTCTTTTATTTTATTTTGTAGAATGTTATTAGCTTCGTTATGTGCTTCATTTATTCCGTAGATGATTAGGTTTTTACTTCGGAATTCTCTTTCTAAAAATTGGATTCTCTTCTCTTGTTTCTCCAGTTCCTGTTCAAGTTCTTCATTCTCCTGCTTCCTCTCAAGATTTTCTTATGTTAGGGCAGTTCTCGCTGAATTTCGTCCAGTTTTTGCTCCATTCGAACATTTCTCTCATCCATAGTGTTCAATTTCTCCAAGACTTTTCCCATTTTGCTACTTATTTAATTTGCTCTGTTATTTCCTAGATACGATCCTGTGTTTTTAGTTTTAACTTCTTAATGTCAGGTAATTAGCTAAATCACTTTATCGATTTAGAACAGGTTTTGTTACAATTTATAAATTAAAGAATCTGGTTTTCAACTTGCTGTATATTGTATTGATGACGTATTGTATGGATATTTGGGTAATCTCTAAGCTTTGACAGATATCCTTTCTACATACCTCTCATTAACGCATCGATTTCATAGCAGTAACTTTTTCACTATTTTATTCAATCGTTTGATAAAGAAAATACGAATTTAATGAGAGCCGATTTAATCAAGTCTGGTTTGCTATCTCGCCAGGACCGAACTCCAATCGGGGTACCATTCAGCATATACGGTCTAAAATTCACTCGAGGGAATATGTAAAATGGCGGTATAGAATTTCCGATAGCATTAATCGTGTACCAGAGGGTAATCAAAGTGCCTCTTTCGGGAGACGTCATTTGTCCTACTTATTTGCAGCCCTTCACTGCTAAAACTTTCAGCGTATAGACTGCACGGTTGTTAATCCAGTTTCGTCTGTATTGTAGATTGCTTCTGGTCTAAAACGCTTCTGTAATTGTCGAAAAATTCCGTTACATTTTTCCGATTGAAACTGGTGGCGCGTGATAAACTAGTCGCCTCAGGAGTGCGCAAAGACAAATTTTTGTTTCGAATCATAAACCCTCTGATCCAGTCTTTTGATACATATTTACGTTGCTTCCAATTTTCTGGAATAACTTTTCCATTAGCAACTGCATATTCGTATGCAAACTTTCTACAATTAAGTTTAGTCAAGCCGTAATGTAATTGGGAACATCTAATTAAATATTCACTGAGTGCCTTTCCTTCATCAGTAGTGAATATCTGTCTGGTCATATATTTGTTTTCTGTGGGTTTCAAAGGTCGCTCTTACTTTAAGTACCTATCGTTGAAGAGAAGATCTGGGAATCTCATACTTCTTCGCAGTTGGTTGAATTTTTGCTCCCGCACGGACTTCGACGATAGCTCTTTCGATTATATCGCGTGGTATTTCAATGCGGTTTGTATTTTTCTTGTAGCAAAACGGCATATTCTCCTAAAAATAAAAAAAACGTAAGGTATGGAGAGATGGGCATGCCCAATGTTTCCGCACCGTTGGGTGTTCATGCATCCCGCCCGGCGCCATTAAAATTCAATTGCAAAATACTACACTAAACAAATAATTTTAACCATTAATTAATAAGATATTCCATGCACAAGGAACCAATATATACGAATTAATAAAAAGAAAGCGTACTTACAGTGATTTTAGAACATTAGAAGAAAAATAATCACCAATAAAATTGTTTGTTTTCAAGGATAGAAACATAAAACTCGATTTTGTCGTGTCTACAATACTGATACAGCTGCACTATTGCGTTATTCAAGGTGGGAACAGACCAAGCAAACATTGTTGTACAACAGCTGAACAACAGTCGAACAACACACGAGTTGACGCAGTGTGTACGTGTTGCGCAACAGTTGTACAACTGTTGGCGATCTGTTGCGCGGTGTTTGCTCCCGAGGCGGTACATCAAAGGAGATGTTGCCCAACAGTGCGCACACAGCATCGCTAGTGTAGACGCTGCATTTCAAACAGTGAGACGATTCGTATGCGAAAAGTTCTCATCAGTTATTAAAATGTCTCAGAACTGGACTGAAGAACAAAGTCTGATCTTGATAGATCTTGTAAAAGGTTTTCCGAATATATGGAATCCCGAAAATGAGACTTATAAACACAAAAACAAACGTACCGACGCATTTAATAGCATAGCTGAAGCTCTAGGGCTTTCGCGGGAAGAATGTGGGCGAAAATGGAAAGTTCTGCAAAATCAATTTAGACGAGACTGTATTAAAAGTGTAACAAAATCCGGCCAAGGAACAAGTGAATTGTACGTTTCTCACTGGTTTGGATATAAACATTTAATGTTTTTAAAATACAAGAATAAGCCGAGACATACAAGAGATACTCAAGTCGAGGTAAGTAAGCATTATTTTTTATTGCCTGTTTACAGAATCATAATAATTATATTAACATTAGAACAAACAATATTATTTTTCATTCCATTTTGTCTTGCCACGGCACTCTTCCATTGGTTGAAAAATAACGCGCAAATTGTTCACGGACCTCTTGTGCTACTCTGGTTGATTTTCTATCAATTCTCTTTATATTTAAAAATGTTCCTGAGGGTTCTGGTTCGTTTCGCCAGGATCCAGGACTCAAAATTCCGGAGGGAATATCTTCTTTATCATAGGTTCCAGGCGGACTGTATAAAACTGTGGCTAATTTATTATTTTGTAGAAAATTATGCAAGTAGCAACAGGCTAGAACAACTTTTTCAGAATTAGCAGGTTGCAAAAGCATGGCTTTTCGAAGAACTCGAAACACAGCTGACAGAATTCCAAAAGTATTTTCAACTACTCGCCTTGCTCGTGATAACCTGTAATTAAATGAACGTTGGAACGTCCCCTTAGCATGTTCTCCTGAAAATGGTTTCATCAAGTTCTCCTGTAGAGGAAACGCATCGTCACAAACAAACACAAAAGGAGTTGTCCTGTCCCGATGTCCTGGCAGCAGTTTTGCAGGTGGCAAATTTAATGTACCAGCGTTTAGTTTGCAAAATCTGTATTTTTAAAAACTCCACCATCGGAAATTCGTCCCTGACATCCCACATTCGCATATAAAAATCTATATTTTGCATCTACTACTGCCATAAGGACAATACTGAAAGTGCCCTTGTAATTAAAATATTCACTTCCACTTTTTAAAGGGCTTGTAGTACGACATGTTTCCCATCAATTGCTCCTAAGCATTGAGGAAAATTCCACAGGTCTTCATAATCCTGGGCAACTTGAAGCCACTCCTCGGGTGAAGCAGGTAACTAAAAAAAAATAGGTACATATATGAACTTCCCGACTCAAAATTAGCCCAGGAATCACCCATTAAAAAAGTTCATATCATTAATTGACACCCTGTACCCTGACACAGTAGACCTATTTTATTATTTTCTTTGTTTCAGACACAGGAATTGGAAAATACACAAGAAGACGACACATTACAATCAGAAATTCTTTCTAATGAGAATTCGTCCAACACTCATGTAGAACCATCGCGTGACACAGTGACAAATGTTTTATCACCAATACAGGAAACCTCTTCTGATTATCAATCTTATGAATCACAGTCATCTCGTGACACCGTGAGGCAGTTGGTACCACCAGGGAAAAAAAACGTTGGGGAAGCGCTCCGCTCCCTCTGATCCTCAAATTGATGAAGCTTTTAAAGCAATAAAAGCATTAACAGGAAACCGAGCAAAAAGGGACAGCTTTGATGTATATGGCGAATACGTAGCAAATCAATTAAGAACGTTCAATGCTTTGATTCGAGCTAACGTAGAACATAAAATTAATTGCCTTCTGCATGATGCTGACATGCAAATGCTCTACCAATCGCAAGGACAACTTAATCAAAGGACAACTGTATCCACTGCAAGTTCCTCATCCTATCCATCACCAGTCCCGTCTCCATACTCGTCAGAAAGCCTTCAACATGCTGTCTTAGAGCCGCAGGAACCCAACTTTATTGACGCTCTACTTGTATCTCAAGAACAAAAGGGAGATAACTTTACAGAATTGTAAAAAAACTATGTTATCTACACACTAATTTAAATAAATAATAAGAAAAGATTTTGATTTTTTTACCTGTATCTGATCCATCAAAGCTTCTATTAGCGCTTCGCATACTTCCGGAATTATAGTACCAATTAACTGCTTCGATATACGAAAAAGGTACATTAGACTGACATACGAATCTCCTGTGGCTAAAAACCGTAAAGTTACCAGTAATCTTGTCTTGACACATACTGGTTCTCGGTAGTTCGTATGTTTTTTTGCAATTTTAGGACCAATCATTACAATTAGTTTTTCAAATGTAGTTGTATCCATTCGAGAGAAGTTATTGAACAACATGTTGTCCTCCATTCTTAATTCTGGTAAAAACTGTCGTTCTCTGTTAGCGTATATACGTCTTTGCCACCACCTTCGCTTTTTACGGCCTCTTCGTGATACTTTTATTTTTATAAATAAGAACGCACACCAGGCGAGTAGAGCATCTTCTTCGTCGCTCATAGCACCGACTAAACGAACACTGGACAAACACCGGGGAAACTAGGTAGGTCGATGTTGGCGAACAGTTTGCCGAAAATGTTTTCTCTCCACGGAAACAAGTTTGCCAACAGCTGCCTAGCTGTTGTTCAACTGTTGCACAACAATGTTTTCTTGGTCTGTTCCCACATTACGAAGTAACAAATCAACTGCTTTCCGGTTACCACGACAGCGGCGTACCTAAAAATTTGCGCTTGATTTTATTCACAAATGCCCAGACCTCCCACCTGCCCAAGGATCCCCACCTTCCCCTACATACCAATTTTAATAGCTAGGAAGGTTCTATTTTAGCTATCGAGTATCGAGCGGCAAGTCTGCCTGCGCGCTTAGGAAGATTAAGGTGGGAACGGGCGATAGAAAATGATAAATTTCAGAAGAAAAAATATGATAAACCTCAAAGATAAAAATTGTCAGAATATTGAGTATTTATTAATAGAAAAGCTATAATTTATTGGCAGACGATTTCGAGGAAGAGAAGTGGCCGGCAGTCTGCAACAAAATGGCGTTTTTTTGTAAAAAAATGATCAATCTCACGAATAAAATTTTTTGCAAATAATTAATAACTACTAAAGTAAGCTATATGTAAAATGGCAGACGAATAAATGGAAGACAACATCGAGGCAGACTGTGACGAAGTGTGCGATCTCGAACGAACTCCGTACCATGTAACGTATTATTAATATTCTCCTAACAATAAAGTTACGATCTATATGATACTTGTCATAAAAAGTACTTAAAGACAATTTTAACATAAAAATATTGTTTTTATTTATATATAAACATTTTTAAAAAGTTGTAATTTATTCTATTTCGTTGCTGGCGTCCGACTCATCGTTTTCCATAACTTGATCGCTTTCGCAATCAATATCGCTATCCGATTCAATTTCGTTGGTGTTGGCTGAAAAACAATATTAAAAATGAAAAATGACTATTAATAAATAATGAATTAAATAAAAAGTGCACGAAAGAATTGGTACCTTCACTTTCATCTTGATCAATAACGACATCTTCAACAGTAGATGGTACTTGAGGTCCATCGAACCATTGAAATTGGTATTGAGCGTTAATTATCACCCATCCGAAGTCTTCCGGTACTAACGATGTCGGATTTTTTTTGTGAGCGTTACTCCATAATCGGGCTGGGCAAGGTTTCGATGGTTTAGTAAGGAATTATTTTGTTTAAAGTGGACTGTAGAATTGTTATTTCCTTCCTTTACTCTCAGGTACCTCGCAGAAGACCTTCGTTTTCTGGATTAGGAAGCTGAAGACAAATATTCAATTGGCATTCAAACGCTTTACTGATAATCGGCACTTAATTTATTTTGTATAATGTTTATTAATTATGAACTAAAACTTCTTCTCGAAGAACATAATTATATCATTAT
This sequence comes from Galeruca laticollis, assembly GCA_963921935.1. Lineage (NCBI taxonomy): Eukaryota > Metazoa > Arthropoda > Insecta > Coleoptera > Chrysomelidae > Galeruca > Galeruca laticollis. The sequence goes on from OY998181.1 coordinate 146,455,572, forward strand.
TTATTTGACTTATTTCTCCATCAATACAATGACATAACTGCGTTATTTATTTTTCGATGACAGTTGTCAACACAATACCTACTTTTGTTTACAATTTTATGCGTCATGATGACTTATAACTATAACATTTAAAGAATATGAACCCTACACAGCAAGTAATACATTTTATTTTTATGTATAGAGAAACTTTCAGATTTTACTGATTTTGATATAATATTTAGAGTTTAGATAGAATACGACAAGTAATTATTTGAATTTCAATAACTCACTGCGAAGAATTCTCATAAATTCTGAACACGGGCGATATACATCGATCGTGAAACTTGCGGTCTTAGTTCTGCTGCACAAGGGGGAATGGAGGAAGCGTCGAAATTTTGTATTTTTTTTGAAATGGTTCGTTGACATCGTTGACTTTATAATTTTTTTAAAAAAGTCCAATTCGAGCACTATCTACAGAGTTACAAGATTTCATCGCGTACATCGAACAGACAAATTTTTCAATATCTCGCAAGGCATTTGATCTATCGCAATCTTCACTGCCTAATTCGGCAAATGCGCTTTGAAATTTTTGGTTTAATATTAATTATTTTAAAGGTCGCGCTTTGCCTTTTCTAATAAAAGCTGTATTGAAATCACAGCCAGTAAATGCTAATGACTTACAAAATAATTCGCCGTGCCTATAGTACAAAGCTGATACGCCAATTATACAATTATACGTTGCATGTTGAAAATGCCCGCTCGAATCCAAACTTTACACTTATTTTTTAATTTATTCATATTGGCTAACATTATAATAAGTACTCGTATATCTGTGTCTGTACATTTAATTATAACGTTAGATTCTTCCGGAACATTACACGAATTTTCTCAACGCATTCTGATGACATAGCAGTGTAAACGCCAAGTCAGCAGAGTGCGGAACCGAGGACATAAAAACAGTTGTAAAGAGTTTTTTGTTGTTGTTGTTAATTTTAATTTGAAGTAAACGTAATAATTGTCAGAGAATTGTAACTTGAAAATAAAGTTTTTAAAAATAGAATTTAGTGCTTGAAGCAGTTAATTGGCGCAGTCAGTAGGATATCGTGGGATTGATTTGTATCGAACAAACCAATTTCGTGTCGACGATTAGCCCGATATCGAACCGTATAAACTGTCAGTAGTGCTGGCGCCGACGGATACGTTAAAAAGTGAACCTTAAGTTAAGAAGTTTGGGAATTGGGATCATATCGTCCACTTCTGCGAGGGACCAGTGTTTCGGAGAAAACAAAATTGCTGAACCGGGCCTCTACCTCATAATTGGAATGCTGAGAGTCATTTATTTTCTGTAAGTGCAATTTATGTCTGATATACTTGACCTTTTAATAAATAGTTTACAAAATTTGTCTATTGATAACTCTTTAATTGACTCTTCGGTGACGAATACAAGCTCAAATACTATTAATACTGACAACAAGCAGAATAAAAATATAATGGCAGAAAATTTTAAATCTGAATATATGAAATGTATTCCACAATTCGATGGAAATCCAAATGACTTAAATCTATTTTTGTCAGTTTGTGATAGTCTTATTATCAATTTTTATGATAGGGTAAACCCGAATAATTTTCATGATGTATACTTGTTGCAGTCTATAATAAGTAAATTAGTAGGTAGTGCAAGAACTGTAGTTAATATTCAAAATGTCGATACTTGGGATCAGTTGAAATCTGTCTTAAGACGAAATTTTGCAGATCAACGGGATGAGACTTGTTTGAATAGAGACTTGGTAGTAATGAGGTAATGAAAAAGCCCAAAATTTCTATGATAGAATTTTAAATATTATTAAATTTATTATGCAGTTATGTAGAAATTCACGAAAAGATACAAGCTTCAAGGGATTTAAAGAAAAAATTATACAATGATCTAGCACTCAAAACAATTCTTTGTGGACTAAGGGAACCTTTAGGCACTACAATTCGATGTAAGCGGCCTGAAAATTTGGCTTTAGCATTAAACTTTGTGACTGAGGAAGAAAATACTCACTATTTTCAAAATTCAACAAATAAAAATCAATTTAAACCAAATAATTCAACAAACAGACCATTTCAGCAAAATGTTCCAAATCGTAATTTCAATAACCCTCAGTTTATATCACAAAATAGAAATTTCTTTTCAAATCAAAATTTTAATAGAAACAATAATCAATTCCCAACAGGTCGAATTCAATTTAGACGAAATGTTCCGACCCAAAATGTTTCCTCTAATGCACGAACTTTCCGAAATACATCAGTAGACAACGTTTTCAAACCAAATCCAAATAGAACATCTAGAAAGACTTAAGGCAGTATTTGAAAGATTGAGAGAAGCCAACATTAAAATACAACTAAAAGAATCTGAATTTTTGAGTAAGGAAGTGACCTATCTTGGACACGTCGTAACTCCGGAAGGTGTTCGACCTCATCCGGACAAAATTAAGGCAATACAAGAATACCCGTTACCAACAACTACAAAAAAAATAAAAGTATTTCTTGGTTTAGTGGGTTATTATAGACGATTTATCAATAATTTCGCAAAATAACTAAACCATTGACTCAGTGTTTAAAAAAGGGTGCAAAAATTGAGCATAATGCAGAATTTTTAAATAGTTTTGAAACCTGTAAACAGTTACTGACGAACGAGCCCATATTACAATACCCCGACTTCTCAAAACCGTTCAATTTAACAACCGATGCCAGTAATGTAGCATTGGGAGCTGTCCTATCGCAGGAACGAATCGGTAAAGGCTTACCGGTCGCATATGCATCGAGAACGCTAAATGATTCTGAAATGAATTACTCTACGATTGAAAGAGAATGGTTGTGTATTGTTTGGGCTACTAAATATTTCAGGCTATATTTATATGGACGTAAATTTTTCATAATCATCATCATCAAACAGCCTGTCTCGTCCACTGCTGAACATAGGCCTCCGTTAACGATCTCCATTTATTTCGATCCTGGGCATCCTGGATCCAATTTGTTGTTACTCTTTTTATGTCATCCGTCCACCGGGTCGGCGGACGACCTCTGTTCCTGAACGCATCTTGCCTAGGTCTCCACTCTATGATCTTTTTGGTCCATCTTTCGTTGGTCATTCTTGCGACATGTCCAGCCCAGTTCCACTTTAGATATGTTATTCGCTGGATTGCATCGGTAACCCCTGTTCTCTGACATATCCGATCATTCGGAATCCTGTCTCTCAGCGTGACTCCCAACATGGAACGTTCCATGGCTCGTTGGGCCACTCTTACTTTATTTACCGATTTTCGTGTTAGAGTTAAGGTCTCCGAACCATAAGTCAGAACCGGCAGAACACACTGATCAAACACCCTCCGCTTAAGGCATATGAGGGTTTCGGACTTGAAAATGTGCTTCAGCTTCCCATAGGCGGCCCACGTTAGTCATATCCTTCTTTTGATTTCGCGGGGTTTAATTGTCCTTGCCAATCGCATGGCCCAGATATCTGTAGGATGTAACTTGGGAAATTTCTTTCCCTTCTACTAAGTAGTTTCGGCTTGGGACTAGATTCGTCTTGAAATTTGTTTTCGATGAATTGATTTAAAGCCCAACTTCATGTGAAGCAGATGTTAGTCTCATAAGCATTTTTCATAATAACTGACCACAAACCATTACAACGGTTGTTTTCGTTAAAAGATCCCAATTCAAAACTCTTAAGGTGGAGAATTAAACTTGAAGAATACGACTACACTATAATTTATCGGAAGGGATCATTAATAGCTCATGCCGACAATCTGAGCCGAATTGTAATTCACGCAAAAGAAACACAAAGCGACATTTGGGACGAAATAGATATTATAATAGAAGAAGTTGAAAATAACAGAGACGAATTAATTACACCGGATATTGAAGATATCTTTAAACCGATAACTGTTACCACGTCAAAATCTCCTGGTCTAGACCTGGACAATATTTCACTCATAGTTTACTCAGAGTCTGACATAGAACAAGAAAACGAAGGACAAACTATTCACTCAAATTCGGAGGAAAATCCCGTAGTTGGCATTCCTATCAGCGAAACACCTGTTAATTATGGTCAAAACCAAATAATGATACAATCTGTTTATCACTCACCATCAAAACCAATAATTACGAAATTATTTGAAAATAAGCAGAGAATAACGCTACAAGTTTCAGACAATAATTTCGAGAACGATATAATTAATTTCATAAAAGATTATATTGCCCCCGGGGTATCATATTACTTGTATTTTGTAAAAACTGAAATGGTTGAGCCGTTCTGCGAAGTTGTAAGGAAAAATTTTAAGTGGCCGTCATTAAAATTTCGTAGATGTACAGAAAGGTTAATAGATGTAACAAGTAAAGCCGAAATAGCCGAAATAATACAAAATTATCACGAATCAAAAAGCAACCATAGAGGAATCGACGAAACACTTAATAGAATCAAAAAGATTTATTATTGGCCGAATTTAAAACAATCAGTTCAAACTTATATAAATAATTGTTAAATTTGCCAACAATGCAAATATGAAAGGAACCCTATTAAAATGCAAATGAATATTACACCTACAGCAAATAAACCATTCGAAATAATTTATATGGATACATATACAATAGAAAAAACTAAATTTCTCACTATAATCGACACATTTTCTAAGTACGCTCAAGCTTATCATCTAAATTCAGTAAATTCAACAGATATAACGAATCCCCTGGTGACCTTCTTCTCTCATCATGGTATCCCAAAACAAATAATTACGGATAACGGTACAGAATTTAAAAACTCGGTAATCTCTGAATTGTTAGCTCTTCATAAGATAAAAATCCACTTTTGTTCTCCAAATCACCCCCAATCTAATTCGCCTGTAGAAAGAGTTCATTCCACATTTAACGAACATATCAGAATACTTAATGCCAGAGGTTTTTTGAAAACACCTATACAAATTAAAATGAAATATGTTATCTTAGCATATAATCATACCATACACTCATCAACCAAATTCAAACCCATAGACATAATTAACGGCCATTTAGATGCCGAAAATCCATTTGATTTAAATATGGATATGATTTTAACAAGTAATTTTATAAACGAACATAAAGAAATAACTCGCGAATTGTATTCTAAAATTAATGAAGCTTTGGCCAGACAAAAACAAAATGTAATTCAAAAAATTAATGAGAATAGAGACACACCAGATACTTTTAAAATCGGTGATATAACTTATATAAAAGATAATCGGCGACCTAAAACTGCGAATAAATTTTCGAAATCAACAGAAATAATTGATATAAATGAACAAAGAAAAACAGTTAGCACAGACCGTTGTGAGAAGGTCCATATGGACAATCTCAAGAGACCGCGAAAGAAAACATACTTATTTTAAAAATGTTTACAGGTTTCCCATTACGCTTGGGCTTCGGGAACAAATAAATATAAACTCATTGGACAATAATTTAGGATTATTACCACCTAGGTTAGGAACCGCTAGAATAGAAGAATATTCCTATAAGATGATACATTATTACGATTTAACCTCAATTATCTCGGAAATAGAAAAACTACATCGAAAATCACGATATATAATAAAAGTAGTATGCACAAACAAAAACTATTCTTGGGACGTTTCAAACGATATGAAAGTATTAGAATATATTGAAGAAAAGGTGGAATATAAAATTTCAAATATACTACCACCGAGTCAGAAGGGGTCTAATTATTGGCTTAGGTTCAATCTTCAAATCAATATCAGGTAATCTAGATGCTGAAGACGGTGAAAGATATGAGAATTTAATTAATAATTTACAAAAAAATCAAGAGAGAATTGCCTCGACATTAAAATCTCAAATTTCACTTTCAATCAACACTATCACAAATTTTAACCAGACAATTGACAAAATTAAACATAATGAGAAACTATTGGAATCAAAAATATATGAAGTTATCAAAGTGGTTGACTCCGTAGATGATAGAGAGAACTTGATTTCCATTAAAGATATTATTAATCAAATTATAAATATGTTCGAAATTATTCATTCCACACTTCAAGATATTGAAACATCTTTAACATTTGCAGAAATAAAAGTAATGCATCCCAGTATAATTAAATCTACAGATTTGTATACAGAACTAAAAGCAATAGAAAAACAAATACCAAGTTCACAGTTACCATTTGATGTGTCTTTGGAAAACATTTCACGGTATGAAAGTAACATGAAAATTCAGTGTTACATTTATAATAATAAAATAGTTTATATCCTTCATTTACCAATAATGTACATAGATAGTTTTGAAATATATCGTTTGTATTCGACTCCAATTCCATACAAGAGTCAGTTCAAGGTTATAATTACCGAAAATAATTACTTAATAAAAAATAAATTGCACTACATCCTTCATAATGACCCATGCACCGAAGTTTTGCCTCAATACTACTTATGTGAGAATCAAACGCCCAAGGAAATATAATCGCATCCACCTTGTGAAGTGAAGACTTTCAACGCAGCGGAGGCGTCAGAATGCAAACAATTCCTCATCACCCTCAAAGAATCAAGGTTCCACCATCTAGGAGACACAAATAATTAGTTAGCTATAATCCCAGGAAAAAAAGAGCATTTCGTTTGACTGTCAAGATCAACATGAAGTAAAGCAACTCAAGGGTACTTATATCATGGAAGTTCCCTTAGGATGTAAAATCAAAACTGATATAGAAACCATCATAAACAAAGGAAGTGTTATTCAAGGACAACCAATATTATTCCCAGAAATGAGTTTTGAGAATGATACGTTACCAATATTAACATCAGAAATAAACTTAGAAGATATAAGCCTTGAACACTACCCAGAAGCTATACGTCATCTGTCGCTAGAACAAGCTCAGTTCGACAACGAAATTTCCTATACTCCCAGTGTTTGGACAATATTATTGTATATCCTGATAATTGGAGTAATAGCCACCTTAGTCTACAAGAAATTCCTCCCAAGGAATAATCCAGATTCCAGTTCAAGGACTCAAGTTCCAGTAGTCCAACTCCCTCGACTACCCTCATGAGTTGGAGCTTCGGGGGGAGGAATTACCTCAACGCATCCTGATGACAACGCAGTGTAAACGCCAAGTCAGCAGAGTGCGGAACCGAGGACATAAAAACAGTTGTAAAGAGTTTTTTGTTGTTGTTGTTAATTTGAATTTGAAGTAAACGTAATAATTCTCAGAGAATATAATTGGAACTTGAAAATAAAGTTTTTAAAAATAGAATTTTGCGCTTGAAGCAGTTAATTCACGCGTGAAAAACTATTTTCGTATCGGCTTCTTCATAATTTTCAAGCGTTGAAAATAAAACAGTCTGGTTACTAACTTTATATTCGTAACACTGATCAAAATTCAGTAAAACTGTTTTATTTCCAAGAAAGGGTGTCATTTCTGTACTCTGCCAATGTAAAATTAAAAAAAAACGTACAAGAGCTTCTTTGAAATTACTATTCCGCATTTCTTTCGCAAGATCTGCGGGTCTTGTTTGATCAGGTCCAGATATTACATACATACGCTCATTAGAGTTACCCGCGTCTCGTAGAGATCTTTCGTAATATTTAATTGAGGGAGTGAAATATCTATCGAAAACTATGTGAATTTCTCGACCTTTGCTATTACTCGTTACCATTTGCAACATTTTTGTAGATATTTTTCCAAGCGTTTTCATACAATGTACTATATAAAAACCGTCTATCAAACAAATATCCGTGTGCATCGGAGCTACACTTTTCATATCTTTCTCTAAAAGCCTAAGTAAAACTGACTTATGAGTCTTAAATATCGATTTGTCTAAATGACACAAAGACATTGGAACAGGTGTCAATGGAAAAATAAGAATGTTTTCAATGTTTGTATTTTCATTCATGGAAATGGCTAACATTCGGCCAAATAAATCCCGCTTCAACCTCACCTCTTGCACTTTGTTAATAATTTGTAGCTTTTTCTTTGCAGTTGAATTGGCAAAATTAAGAATTTTATTGTTTGCTCAAATCTATTCGGCGATTCTGCGCATTTATCAATAAATTTTTCTCGCAATAAATTACCATTTTTCTCTTCATTTAACAAAAAGTTACAAACTTCTTCGGATGCTGCTCGCCCAGTACCAATGTTATACAAAAAATCACGTTCAATATTCTCGTTGTTAAATGGATTACATTTTTTTTTAAAATCGATGCAAGTTCGCAAATTTTTTTAATCTTTTTCTATTTGGTGCTTTTTCAAATCTCCTGTAATATCTTGTGCTCTTTTCAAACCACTTTCATCGTAAGTATGCGATATCAGTGTTGAGCGTATGCTGTGACTTTTGGAGTGTGATATTCCAGTTATTCTCCTTGCAGCATCCGCATTGATTGTTTGTTCGAGCGTTAGATCTACAGGACTTTTAGAGAAAGGCTTATCTGTTCTCTTGACATCAAAAAATCCATTTCGAAATTGATTTTCTAAACCTGGATGTGTTTCCTCAACTTAAAGTAAATTGTCAAGGTATTTTATCAACCATCGAGAATAGTTCGGTTGATTAAGCATAAAAAATAAATTCCCTATTTTCGGGATCACTTTTTTAAAAAGTTCAAAATCGCCGATGCGGATGCTGCGAGTAAACATTAGATAGTAATCGACGAAATTGATGTACACTGCGTAATACTGTGGCGTTTCTCCAAGCTCTCCATTTAATGCCTTTTTTATAATCTACAAAATCAGTCAATAATTTATCGAGCATTGGATTATTAGAAATGTTTGAATCTGAAATCTTATTCGATTGAAATTGTTTGACAGTTTCGATTATATTTACTTCTATGCTGATACTTTGCTTCGTTAAAAAATCTTCAAACATTAAAATTTGTAATCCTAGTGAAACATTAATACTGTTGGACACATTCTACAGTCGTAAATTCGGTTCTACTTGTGATATCACGAGTCCCATGAGAAGTGGTCGTATTTCTGTTTCTATGTTTTTAATACCATTGACTAGAAGTATCGGAACTTTTATTGTAAATTAAGTCTCGGGACTATTGGGTCGAGATTCGAAACCAGGTTGTTGAAATTTTGTTTGCTTGTTTATTTTGTTCATTCCAGTTACTCAGATTAGAATTTGGTGATGTTTAATAAAATATTTAAATTTTTGAGAATCTTCTAACCAATGTATCAATACAGTTCCTTCATTTGAAATTTAAAAGAAACGTTTGAAATAAGGACAATTATTTATAGTTTGTATGCAATACTTTTGATATACACTGTATTGTATGTAGAATCAATAATTCTGAAAGATTCGGTATATATCAAATTTGACATTTCAATTTCCGATGACATTTATGCAGAATATATTTAATGATAGATAGATCATGTTACGATTTGGGAAAAATATTTCAAATTTCAAAATACAGAGGTCTCTGTTAGCAGACTTACAATTGTAATAAAATAATTTAAAATCTCTCTTCGTTATTGGGAAACATAATTTAGTATTTTTTTTTAAAAAGAAAATTTCGTAACCACAGGAGAAGAGATTTATTTATTTGGAGGAAGTTTAGTCATTAGATAATTAAAGGGCCTTTTATATTATCAAACAAACAGTCATTCGAGTTTCTTGTGTCAATAATCTGAATAATAGAAGTAATATTTAATTTGGAGAATACTTTACAATTATAAAATTTGATTCATTATTTTAATAACAATTTTGATGCCACCCTGAGATAAGAGTGATTAAAGTTCATTGTGAATAAATTCATCTTTCGAAATACTAAAAAAAATATTTATCATAGCCGGGTATTGTTTGACAACTACTGTCAAATTGAACGCTGCTAAAGGTGTGTGTGCAATATTGTCGCTACAATCACAGATTGTACTACGTGAACAAATAAAATCTCAATACTGTTATATTCATTAAAATACAATTATAAATAATCGATAAATAACAGTATATATGCAGAATTAGAATGAACATTTGAGACGTTATCTCAATTTATTCGTTAAAATGCAATCTGATTTCAATTTATGACATGAATATTTTTCAGAGGATCCAGTTCAATTGATATTGAAGATAGAAACATTAGGACAAAAGCAAAATAATCTTTGGATAGTGGAATATATCTGTTTCTTTTTCTGTTTCTCAATTGAGGTTATTTTTATATTACCTGGAATATATCTTCTAACAAATAATGCGAACTTTAACACATTTATTGACTACTTTATACCATTCACCATAATACAACCTGTGAGTATATTTTCAATTTCATACTTAAAATTTATACATAATTATTAATATTTACTATTACTCAAAAAGTATCAGAGAAAGAAAATACAAAATTGTCTTGTTCACTAATCAATAGAAAAATAAACGGTTTTAAAAATCAAAACTTACTTCTCCGCATCTGTAAGACGCCCTGAACAATATCCAACCATAAAATTGCCACTTGTATACACTTCTGAGGCTGTATCATGCAACCAACCGAAATTTCTTCCAAAAATAACCAAATATATAGTTTGTCTTGATTTATAGGGCCCGTTGTACTCGCTCTAGTGAGTTGAAAATCAATTCGGTTCATCTGTGACTGAAAAATATCCGATTATAATATTGGTCACTTGCATACACTCCGGTGGCTGTATTGTGCTATAGTACGTTTTTAAAAGGCATGGAGTAATAAAAGTTCATTAGGTATGCAAAACCGATACAGGGTGTATAATAAAATATCTCCGAAGTTTATCTAATTTTGTACTAAAATTTCGCATTTGTTACTTATTTCAGGTAGACACCCCGTAACTCTGTATTCGGTTGGGTCGCCTATTGTATTGAAAGGGTCGCTCTATTCTATTTGAATGAACAAATAAACAATTTAATCCTCAGAGGCGTGCAATCAGGACAAAACAAACTTGGTATATGAATATGAAGGCACTATGAAATTATAATTACGAAAACTATTCAAAAAAGTTCACAATATCGATTCAATAAAAACACATTTTTTGTGTTCCTATGAATAAACAATAAACATAAAATATTATATAAAAAATGGCAATTTTTTTGCAGTAGGTATCAACCTTACTACTAATATACCGTTTACAATAGTAGAGGAAAAAAGAAAAATGCAGGAATAAAATACGAATTAATGTAATATTTATAAAAAAAAGTCTAACAAATAATAGTAATGACTAACACAAAAACTAGTCTATATATCAGAATCAGACGATTCTGTTGAGCTTCTATTATTAACATTGATTATAAATGGTTCAATCATGTGATCACTTATATGATCCATTTCCCACATATTTAGTTCTTCTTGTATCACGTGTTCAACACATTTCTTCCAGTTTTCTTTGGTTACGTTACCTAACGCGTCTTCGAATAAAACTTTTACGTCACTCATTTTGAATGTCGTATTCTTTCTTGAAACTTCCCCTTTCACTTGGGCCCATATTAATTCTATGGGATTGAGTTGACAGTGATAACGAGAAAGCCTCAGCACCGTTATACCACGCGCTGATGCCATTTGATCTACAACGTATCTACTATATTTGTGTTTATGTGAATTGGCCTGTTGCAAGAGCTCATTTTTCAGCGGGTTATCTGGGCATTCAATATTTTTCGAGGTTAGCCAATCGTGGATATCTTGTTTACGCCATGCAGTTGAAGGTAATTTCTCCACTAACCTGGAGTGATAACTTGCGTTATCCATAACAATGACTGAGCCCGTTGGAATTAGATCTAACATTTGTGAGAAATATTCTTCGAAAACGTCTCCATCCATATCTTCATGATAATCTCCGGTTTGCTTTGACTCAAAGCACAACAATCCACCTTTAACAAAACCTTCGGCACTTCCGTTATGAGTAATGATAAGTCGACGTCCTTTTCCTGCTGGTGGATTGAGGCCTGTTGACCACCCTTCAAGAGCTGCCTGCCTCCGACTTTTGACATTCGTGTCTTGCCAAAATATTGAAACAGTATGACCTTCATTTAACCAAGTCTCATCCAAATAATAAATTCGTTTTTGATCTAGTCTTGCTTTCCGAATATTGCGCAAATAACTCCTCCTCCAAATGACAATGTCGTCTCTATCAATCAACATTGCGTTCCGATAATTTTTTTTATATTCAAATCCAAGTTCCTTCAAAATTTTCCATAATGTACTTCGAGACATTTTCGGAAAATCTGAATCTTCTTGAACCGAAGCCATAATTTTGGAGAGAGTTGGGATCTCTTTTCTAAAGAAAAAAGCATGCACCTTACACCTTATTCCATTCTTCAAGTCGTCATCCATTTCAAGTTTGGGTCGGCCTGGGGACTTTGCTGGGGCTGTGATGTTTCCATTTTTTTTCTCCTTCATTAAATTATAAATTGTTGTTTCTGAAACACCCATCATTGTTGTAGTAATCTCGACAGTTTCATCAACACTTCCTGTCAAATTCATGATTTTTTTTCTAATTTCTTCGTTCTTCAACGAGGAATAGCAATTTAATATCAGATTTTTTTCGTTCAGCGACAATTGGCCAACTTTAGGTCGCTTAGATGGTGATAAATCCTCCATATCTGGTCGAATTTGGTTGGAACACTATATAGTTGGAAGGTGTAGCTAGATGTTTGTCTCGTGTGATGAGAAGAGAACTTGTATAGATGAACAAAAATAAACACCAGTTAACAATAACGGTAAAAAATAATAACAAATAACAGTAATAATGGGGAAATCAATCAACACAGCAGTTTCTCCAGAACAGATGAACTGTAAATTGAAAATATTCAACATTTCCGCTACTTTTATAGTTGAAAAGTTCTAGTAAGTACATTGTATTATGGGGGCATTTTCTTAGAACTGAAAAGACTATATTTCACAATAATAAAACCATTTTTGAGCTACCTGTTTGTCAAGTTTCTTCAATTGGGTGAAATAATCGGCAAATGGGGTTGGTTTGGATATATATATATATATATATATATATATATATATATATATATATATATATATATATTATAGTGGATATGTTTTATATTTTAATATTTATACTTATATGATTTAACTTTATTTACCCGTTTTTACCTTCGGCTAGCCCTATATAATTATATGAAGATTTTTAATTGTTTAAATTTTATACTGTAGTCGGAAGCATGAGACTTCTCTCTTTGAGTCCTGGACACCTATTAGAAAAAATTTTTACATATATGAACATTTACTTAATATGATTTCGTGATAGGATAATCGAATGAATGATTTAAACCATGTTCGTGAAAAGTGTTATGGACATTGACTGGAATAAAAAAAAATACCAACACTTAAATAAAAATATTTTAATAAATTGTTGATGAAATCTTCAAAATTTTACACACACAAATATTCCTGAACCTCCTCTGTATTCTTTGATCGTCATGCGCACTGAACGCTTATAGTAGCTGCTTCGGCGCAACGGAGCAACTCTTCCGGTACAACGTTTCTCGTCGTCACAAAATTATAGTATGCAGTTAACATGGAGGATGCAAACGTTTCACAGTTCAATGTGCATCAATTTAGTGCATTTAGAATCATATGGTTGAAAACTTATATTAAACAGTTACATATATAATTCAAGTTGTGAATTAAGTGTGTGTTTGATAGTTATAAGAATAGGTTAGCATGCAAAGCGGAAATTAAGATTGGAAAAGCATTTATGAGTAGTGTGAACTTTGATTATTTTACAAACGAAAAACTTTTTACAAGTAAGTACATATTTAATATCTAAAATTATTGTTGCAGACAATTAGAGTTCTTTAATTATCCATGGATTCATGGAATATTCGAAAAATTTCCCATTTCATGGTCCATAGAATATTCGAGAGAGGATATATATATTTAAAGTGGGTCTATAGAATAATACAATATCCGAAAACGAATATTTTTAGTACGTCCATTGAATATCTAGTGCTATCTGGGTATACCACGGTATGTACATGGGTGCTTCGTTAATTTAAATAATTTTTCTGTCTTTGACGTTTTTTTTTTCTTTTATGTAACTAATTTTGCACCGTATATAATTTCAATTTATTTTTGCGCATTGTTAAGCTCGCCGGTTTATTAATTTTATTGCATTGGCATTTATATACAGTATCCGCCAAAATAAACAGTACCGAAAATAAAAATAAAAATTAATTTTTAATTTCTGTAATGTAAGTGTTCAAAATGTTCACCATTTCGACGCAAACAAGCTTCATATCGATTTTGTAAGTCAATAAACATATTTATAAAAAGTGGTTGATGTGACTGCCGAAAAATATTTTGTATTATTTCCCGTAGTTCGGCAATATTAAACTCAACATGCGACCACAGTAAATTTCTCTTGCACGTTTGTCCGCAGCATTTAGTCGTTGTCCAACTTGAATACGGTATGGATAACCACCCATTGATTTGAACATGTGACGTAAAGACGTTTAACTAATGTTGAGTTTACATGCAGTTCTTACAAGACTTCTTTGAGGTGATTGCACAACTTGGTTAAAAACACGTCGTTCATTTTCGTTAGTGCATACTGTTTTTCGACGACCTGAAGAACCTTTACGTTGACACAATACACTACCAGTGCGACGAAATTTTTCAACAACAGCTAACATCACACTTTTACTAGGAGCTGCTTTATTAAATTTTTGTTGATATTTTATTGACACCTGTTCTAAGCTTGGACCATCATTACGACCTTTTCCGTATGAACGAAAATAATGCTCTACCAAAAAAACTTCTTCCGTTTTTAAATCAAATTTAACTGCAGCGTACTATTAATATATCAACTAATGACAATTAAGTCAAATATGACAAATCCATATTACATAAACAACTCCACAGCACTCTCTGTTTCGGTACTGTTTATTTTGGCGGATACCGTATTTATATTCGTATAAATTACGGTAGTGTGAACCCATTTAACTAAGACATTTGTAGTTTTGGTATTAGCTTTATCACTGTAGTTGATAAACTGTACATGAACCATTTGTTCGTTTCCTGTGAGAGTTTCGTTTGTAGCTAGTAAATTAGTTGCGAATTAAACTTTTTTATGCATATTTCGGCCTTCAGCTTAACTGCATACTGAATCTACAGCCTGCAGCTGAGATCAGGTATTAATAGTGTTCCTTTTTTTGTAGACTGTGTGATAAATACTTTTGAAATGAGACATATGGTTTAATAAACATCAATCAGGGTATATTTGCTGACTTTTATTTCTCTTTAGCGATAACTTTCCTATCAGTTTAACCTTTCGGAATGGGTAAGAAGTGCTGTTTAACCCACTGAGGAGTTGTGGGCTAACTTAAGATGTCTTGGGTGCTTGCTAAAACTTCTCTGGCGCTCTTTTTAGTAACTGTTAAATTTTAAAGAATCCACTCCTTCTTCGACTCGAAGCTAGTCGACTGGCGAGCACGTGTTGTACTACGGGAGACAACCCGCACATCTATAGCGAGCACTGAGGGTTAACGTTTACTCGTTATAAGTAAATTGTTTTATCTGTTAATGGGAAAGATTATAAGCAATAATTCCTATACCATCGTATGATTGAATTATATTACAATAATTTTTATTTTTGGAAAATAGAAAATGAGACCTCATTTTGACAATTGAATACACTTTTCCTTAACGAGTTATCTATATAATGATATCAAATATTTAATTTGAAATTCTCTTGAAGTTAATGTTCATCGTCCTTATACTAATCTATCATTTGTAAATAGAGCGAAACTATTGATGTCATTAATAAAGGCGATGGAATATCTGGAAAAAGATTTCCCTCTGTTCAATCGAATAGTAGTCAGTTCAACTGAACAACCGCTTCATCATGAGAGGTAAGTGTTGGGTTTTATACTTAACAAAATTGAGTGAAGAAACATTGATAAAATCTCACTTTTAAAAGATCGAAATGAAAAATAATATAATAATTATTATTTCATAGATTCAGCATATGAATTGATTAATTATTTTGATGTAAAATATCTTAATATGAAATAAACGATAGAATAGTTTATACAATACGAGGCAGATTCTTTGGTCACAGTAAATTTAACTTGTGCCATAAGTGACGATGTGTTCGAAAGAAACAAGTATATTCAGTGTATCACTTATTTTATTTAACAGAACATCACAACATGCGAACGAAGTATCATGTTCCAGTATTTGTATTTGGACTGAAATAGACTGCACTGTGGAACTCGGTAGTAGTGCTTGATTTGTGGTATAATTAGTCTTATAGGCGGAGAGCTGGCTACATAAAAATGTAAGGTATAAGGTAGGGGATGGTGGGGATCCTTGGGCACTTTTTCAGTATATTGCCTGTACAATAAATTCAGCCCAATCTAGCCCTAATTTGTTTTCACTGTCAGTTATAGTTAACTTATCTTAAGCTTTAGACATGATATTATGAATTCTATTGTTCAAATTTTTTTGTGAAATTTAACTTCTTTAAAACCTTGCAATAGTGCCCAAGCATCCCTACCAGAGAGATCTGTGGGCACTGTAGTCGGGTGCCTCGGGCATGAAATAACTAACATTAATAAATAATTTGACAAACTATATTTATTCATACTATTCGGCGCACATATATAAGAAAACCAACTAACTTTGATATTTTCGTGAGAGTTGCCTATTTCAAATTTTCAATAACCCATAGTGGTTTATCAAACAGATACTTATGGCTTCCTCTTCTTGTCAAAATAGTGGGGACGGGTAACTTTGCGATTATGTCATTTAGGGTAACTGATGATACATCTTTTATATCAGGGTAGCAAAAAGTGTTTTTCAATTTTGTGAGTCTCATGAAATTTATTGTAAAATCGTTGTATTCTATTTCCTGGATTTTTCCTACATGGGCACATGTTTTCTTCATCTGAAACTGAAGTAAGACGTAGTCCCCTATCTAGAAACTACGATCAGGACATATGACGTCATCTACATCTACTTCCTTTCACTTTCTACTTCAAATTCATTTCATTCTGATGAGGAGCCCGACGAGAAACTTTCGTCCTTTAAACTTTCGCTCGATGTACTTTCCTTTCGCTCCTTAAAATTTCTTTCTTTCTTAGGGGTCTGCAATTCATTTGATAATTTTGGAATTTTTTTCACTGGTAATTTACGTTTCTTCTAAGCTGCTAGCTGCTCTATTAAAAGTTTTTTTGGTGTGTCTGTAATGATCCTAGATATCGCTTTCTTCCTTTTAGTCTTAATATTTTTTCTTAGATGTGATTTAGGATAAGGTCTCACAGTTTCGGGAGTCAAAAAGAGTTCATTTGTTGGTGTATTCGTTTGCCGTTCCTGAGCTGGCTGTATTAAGGCAGATGCAGAAGTAGACGGCCCATTTACATCACTACCGGTTACGTGAAAATACGAATCAGAAGGACTAGTCGCTGGCTTTTCTTGGACTGAATTCGCGACAAGGTCTTTCTCTTGTTCTATTAACATAGGTGTGTCTCTGTCATAGAAACTTAAAAAATCCACGTCTGTAATAACTTCAGAATTGAAGGGCCAAATACCACTTTTCTCGAATCCGTGTTGAATATTTTTGGGAGTAAAAGCCCGAGGTATGGCCAGTGCTGATAATTTCGCTATTTCGTAAATAGTGCAAGTTTTTTATGGATTCATAGAGAGCCAATCTGTTAACTCAACGTTATAATATCTCTTGAGCGGTCCAAATACTGTTAAATCTAATGGCTGTAGCTTGTGGCTACAGTGTGGCGGGAAGGTTAGGATCACTATGCCGTTTGCTTTGCACAAGTCTAAAACTTCTATTGATATGTGGCTTTCATGATTATCAAGTAGAATGGCTACAGGTGAAGTCTTTGAAGGCTTAACATATTGAAATGTTTCAGATATAAAACGATATTTTGTGCAGTCATACACCCAGACGTGTAAGCTGCAACATCGGATCCAATCGGGGTAGATAGATAGATAGATAAATTTTATTGTGCATAAGATACATCTTTTCACAAGGGTTCGGTACATACATTACAATGATCCATACGGCATTTTCAGTAATTATTTACAGTTATTTGAGTTAGAACATATATATTTGTTAATAATTGATATTATTATATTGTATATACATATTATAGTGTTATTATTCATTCTCCGCATGCAAAAGCTCTTGATTTTAAGATACTAATAACACTATGGACCAGCATAGAGAGCTCAGAGAGATTATCATTAATGGCATTCAAATAATGTACCAGATCATAAACATTATCCACACTAATAAAAAATCTATTTTGTCTAAGAGGGCTGTTAATGGGGCATTTAAAGAGAATATGCTCTGATGTATGCATATTACAAACGGAACAGATTTCCCCACAATCAATTATATAGAAGTTTCCTTTGAAGGAAAATTTCAGTATCTTTCTACTGGAAGTTCTGATTTGTGGGACAATTCTCGTTATGTATATAGATGCGGGTATTCGCAAGTAATTTCTCCCGGTTTCACCAATTAATAGTTGAGAGTATATCAGAGAATAACTAGACGTAATCTTCCTATACATATCAATTTCGTAAAGTCGTTTTTCAAAATTTTCTAGAATAACTCCATCTAATTTTCCTGAATATGTATTTAAATAGTTTGTCCATAAATGTTCACACTCTGCAAAGGTAAATCATTCTTTAACTTGAGTGACCCAATTATATTTAGTGTTCTCCGTAGCTAATTGTAAAAGTTGCATATAACAGATGTTGGATATTCTAGAATTATCCATTATTTTGAGTTTATTTAACCAACTTAAAGAATGTTTAAAAATAAATAGTGATAAATGGGGCGAATATGTCTCAAGGCGTACAATATAATCTGGAGTATTCTGAGACAAATTCAACAGTTTTTTAAAAAAATTTACCTGAACCCGCTCAATAATATAAGTATAGCGTAGTCCCCATATACCAATTCCAAAAGAAAGGCAAGATAAAATGATAGAATTATACAATTTGATTCTGGAATCCCATGTATTAATTTTTGATCGGCACATAATATCCATAACTGCTCCAATGGCACGACAAGCTTTAATTTTAGTATTCTTAGCCATGGTACAGAACATAGCTGTAGAAGAGAAATCGACACCTAGATACGTGAATTGCTTTACTATTACTAACCTAAAACCATTGTGATAAAACTTTTGATTATAATTATGTTTGTGCCCTCCTTTTGCAAATTTTAATACTTTCGTTTTATCAGTGTTAACTGTAAGTTTATTGGTAGAATAATAAGTATCAAGTATTTTCAGTTTGCGTTGTATGTCTATTTGGGAGTCCCCCAGGATTACTATGTCATCGGCGTATTGAAGCATTAACATATCATTCTTGCCATCAATATTAATTCCGCGTAAGTTACTTGAACGAAAGTAATCTTCAATATCCGATATGAAAATAGAGAAAAGCAGTGGACTTAGCGGTTCACCTTGGAGAACTCCCTCAGCGATAGCATATTTTTTACTATATAGGTTTTGGTGTCTAATTAAAAATGTGGCGTTCTCTTATAAGTGTTTAAGTTTTCTAATATACTTAGTACTAACCCCAAACTTAAATAGTTTTAACCAAAGAAGTGTATGACCTATGCTGTCAAACGCTCTCCGAAAGTCTACAAAAACAGCATATACTTTCCTGCGGGGGAGCCTAAGAGTTATTTGCAAAACAGAAGTCAAAATAAAAATATTTTCCGAACATTCCCTATTCTTTCGAAAGCTCAATTGTGTTTCAGGAAGAATGAGATTATTTTCACATCAATGAGACAAGCGATTCAATAGAATTAACGAAAACACCTTGGCACAACAATTAATTAGAGATATACCACGATAGTTATTAGGATCCTCTAAGGGTCCTTTTTTGTGAAGCTTTGTGAGAATTGTTTCATGCCATCCGGAAGGAATAATTTCCGAGTCCAAAATTTTATTATATAAATGAGAAATATATAAACGCCAGTTCTGTGGTAAATGCTTTAAAAACTCGTAATGCCATCCTTACCTGGTGATTTGCCATCTTTGCCCAATACCAAAGATTGATCAAGTTCTAGAAGTGATATGGGGGCATCTAGAAATTCGTCTCCGACTCCAAAAAAAACATAATTCATACTGAACTTTAATTGAAGATATGCTATCGTAAAAATATTCCCACTCCCTGACTGATATAGGACAACTTCTATCTTTACGTCTAAATAACCTTAAGGTTTTCCAGAACTCTGACGGATTTTTTGTGTTGGAAACAGTAGTTACAATATCTTTTTCATAATAATTTTTCTTCCTTAAAATTAATCGCTTATATTCTTTTTTGTTGGAAATATAAGTTGTCTTGTTTATTTAGGAGAATCCTTGTTTTCTTCATATTTTCAATGAATTTGCTACTTGACGTTTAAATTTCTTACAGTCAGCATCAAACCAATGCTTAGAACGTATTGAGTTAATGCCATTGAAATATTCTACTGAGATTAAACCTTTAAGTTTTGCTACATCCCATATTGTGCTACACATATTATCATACAAAGCGTCCACATCTCCAATTGCTCCTACGTTTGGTAAGCATTGAATTGACAATTTAAAATCAGTTACTTTGGAACTGTTCCATTCTAGGCGAGTGAAGGATGATTTTAGTAGGAGTAATATTATTGCTTCTTATTACCGAGCCGAAGGATATAACTATTGGAAAGTGATCAGACAAATATTGATCATCTGGCACACTAAATTTTTCAATTAATTCAAGCTTCTCAGTATTACAGAAACAAAGATCTATTACACTTTGCCCTGATGCATTACAAAAAGTGAAGTTAGCAGGTCTGTCTGTTTTTATATGACCATTTATTAACGAGAAGTTTCTATCTGACATAAATTCCAAAAGACGATGACCCTTATAGTTACTGACTTTATCATAACTTAGCATATTGGGGAAAAATTGAGTATTTGCTACAACTTCTTCTGGAATTTCACTTGTCTCGCCCATTCTACTATTAAAATCCCCAATTATAAGAAATAAACAATCAGGATATTGTTCTAGTATATCATTAAGTGACATTCCAAAAGCTTCCAACAATTCATCATACTCACATTTAGGTGAAAACTATACAACACAAACAATAAACTGAAATGAAGATTTTTCAAAATGATACACTAGCCACCAGGGAGAAGTTTCCGGAACTTTTGAATTGTAACAATTTTTGTAAAGTATTGCTATACCACCTTTTGCCTGTCCTACTGACTTCTCCCGGATTGCTTCTGAATAAACAATACTATAGTTACTACTTAAGGCGTCAGGTACTTTCATGCCCGAATACAACCATGTTTCGCATAAACATAAAAAGTCATATTGTTTATATGGGTCTTGAATAAAATTATTAAAGTTTTCAAAGCCCCGCATATTCCAGAATATCATATTAACAAAAGGCAAGTTATTTAAATCATTGTAATTAGTTTGGTTTGGTTGCTCTTATGCAAGTTTCGGGTTTTACAAAGAATTTTCACTAGTTGTATCTTCAGATGCTGGAAATCTCTCGCTTACTGTTCTTCCTTTTGTTTTCTTGGATGTTGTTGATGGTTCTCTATGCAGCTTTTTTCACCCCTTAGCATTCCTTACGTCATATTCCTTTCCACTGACTACAAGTTTATTATACTTCAAAAATGCCTTATGACCTTCGGTTCTAGCTATCTTCATCTGTTCCAAAAGTTGTTTTCTTTGCATTTGAATTTCTTTTGGGAAGTCTTCGTTGACACTCCACTGGGTATTTTTTAAGTTTTTAGCCGATTTTAAAATTTCAAGTTTTTTTGTTTTGTTAACCATTTCTATTAGTACTGGTCTACTTGCATTGTCCCTCTTCTTCCCCAATCTTCTGATATTCGTTATATCGTGTTCCATTTTAATTTGCACCTCTAATGTATTCATTATTTCTTTTATTTTATTTTGTAGAATGTTATTAGCTTCGTTATGTGCTTCATTTATTCCGTAGATGATTAGGTTTTTACTTCGGAATTCTCTTTCTAAAAATTGGATTCTCTTCTCTTGTTTCTCCAGTTCCTGTTCAAGTTCTTCATTCTCCTGCTTCCTCTCAAGATTTTCTTATGTTAGGGCAGTTCTCGCTGAATTTCGTCCAGTTTTTGCTCCATTCGAACATTTCTCTCATCCATAGTGTTCAATTTCTCCAAGACTTTTCCCATTTTGCTACTTATTTAATTTGCTCTGTTATTTCCTAGATACGATCCTGTGTTTTTAGTTTTAACTTCTTAATGTCAGGTAATTAGCTAAATCACTTTATCGATTTAGAACAGGTTTTGTTACAATTTATAAATTAAAGAATCTGGTTTTCAACTTGCTGTATATTGTATTGATGACGTATTGTATGGATATTTGGGTAATCTCTAAGCTTTGACAGATATCCTTTCTACATACCTCTCATTAACGCATCGATTTCATAGCAGTAACTTTTTCACTATTTTATTCAATCGTTTGATAAAGAAAATACGAATTTAATGAGAGCCGATTTAATCAAGTCTGGTTTGCTATCTCGCCAGGACCGAACTCCAATCGGGGTACCATTCAGCATATACGGTCTAAAATTCACTCGAGGGAATATGTAAAATGGCGGTATAGAATTTCCGATAGCATTAATCGTGTACCAGAGGGTAATCAAAGTGCCTCTTTCGGGAGACGTCATTTGTCCTACTTATTTGCAGCCCTTCACTGCTAAAACTTTCAGCGTATAGACTGCACGGTTGTTAATCCAGTTTCGTCTGTATTGTAGATTGCTTCTGGTCTAAAACGCTTCTGTAATTGTCGAAAAATTCCGTTACATTTTTCCGATTGAAACTGGTGGCGCGTGATAAACTAGTCGCCTCAGGAGTGCGCAAAGACAAATTTTTGTTTCGAATCATAAACCCTCTGATCCAGTCTTTTGATACATATTTACGTTGCTTCCAATTTTCTGGAATAACTTTTCCATTAGCAACTGCATATTCGTATGCAAACTTTCTACAATTAAGTTTAGTCAAGCCGTAATGTAATTGGGAACATCTAATTAAATATTCACTGAGTGCCTTTCCTTCATCAGTAGTGAATATCTGTCTGGTCATATATTTGTTTTCTGTGGGTTTCAAAGGTCGCTCTTACTTTAAGTACCTATCGTTGAAGAGAAGATCTGGGAATCTCATACTTCTTCGCAGTTGGTTGAATTTTTGCTCCCGCACGGACTTCGACGATAGCTCTTTCGATTATATCGCGTGGTATTTCAATGCGGTTTGTATTTTTCTTGTAGCAAAACGGCATATTCTCCTAAAAATAAAAAAAACGTAAGGTATGGAGAGATGGGCATGCCCAATGTTTCCGCACCGTTGGGTGTTCATGCATCCCGCCCGGCGCCATTAAAATTCAATTGCAAAATACTACACTAAACAAATAATTTTAACCATTAATTAATAAGATATTCCATGCACAAGGAACCAATATATACGAATTAATAAAAAGAAAGCGTACTTACAGTGATTTTAGAACATTAGAAGAAAAATAATCACCAATAAAATTGTTTGTTTTCAAGGATAGAAACATAAAACTCGATTTTGTCGTGTCTACAATACTGATACAGCTGCACTATTGCGTTATTCAAGGTGGGAACAGACCAAGCAAACATTGTTGTACAACAGCTGAACAACAGTCGAACAACACACGAGTTGACGCAGTGTGTACGTGTTGCGCAACAGTTGTACAACTGTTGGCGATCTGTTGCGCGGTGTTTGCTCCCGAGGCGGTACATCAAAGGAGATGTTGCCCAACAGTGCGCACACAGCATCGCTAGTGTAGACGCTGCATTTCAAACAGTGAGACGATTCGTATGCGAAAAGTTCTCATCAGTTATTAAAATGTCTCAGAACTGGACTGAAGAACAAAGTCTGATCTTGATAGATCTTGTAAGAGGTTTTCCGAATATATGGAATCCCGAAAATGAGACTTATAAACACAAAAACAAACGTACCGACGCATTTAATAGCATAGCTGAAGCTCTAGGGCTTTCGCGGGAAGAATGTGGGCGAAAATGGAAAGTTCTGCAAAATCAATTTAGACGAGACTGTATTAAAAGTGTAACAAAATCCGGCCAAGGAACAAGTGAATTGTACGTTTCTCACTGGTTTGGATATAAACATTTAATGTTTTTAAAATACAAGAATAAGCCGAGACATACAAGAGATACTCAAGTCGAGGTAAGTAAGCATTATTTTTTATTGCCTGTTTACAGAATCATAATAATTATATTAACATTAGAACAAACAATATTATTTTTCATTCCATTTTGTCTTGCCACGGCACTCTTCCATTGGTTGAAAAATAACGCGCAAATTGTTCACGGACCTCTTGTGCTACTCTGGTTGATTTTCTATCAATTCTCTTTATATTTAAAAATGTTCCTGAGGGTTCTGGTTCGTTTCGCCAGGATCCAGGACTCAAAATTCCGGAGGGAATATCTTCTTTATCATAGGTTCCAGGCGGACTGTATAAAACTGTGGCTAATTTATTATTTTGTAGAAAATTATGCAAGTAGCAACAGGCTAGAACAACTTTTTCAGAATTAGCAGGTTGCAAAAGCATGGCTTTTCGAAGAACTCGAAACACAGCTGACAGAATTCCAAAAGTATTTTCAACTACTCGCCTTGCTCGTGATAACCTGTAATTAAATGAACGTTGGAACGTCCCCTTAGCATGTTCTCCTGAAAATGGTTTCATCAAGTTCTCCTGTAGAGGAAACGCATCGTCACAAACAAACACAAAAGGAGTTGTCCTGTCCCGATGTCCTGGCAGCAGTTTTGCAGGTGGCAAATTTAATGTACCAGCGTTTAGTTTGCAAAATCTGTATTTTTAAAAACTCCACCATCGGAAATTCGTCCCTGACATCCCACATTCGCATATAAAAATCTATATTTTGCATCTACTACTGCCATAAGGACAATACTGAAAGTGCCCTTGTAATTAAAATATTCACTTCCACTTTTTAAAGGGCTTGTAGTACGACATGTTTCCCATCAATTGCTCCTAAGCATTGAGGAAAATTCCACAGGTCTTCATAATCCTGGGCAACTTGAAGCCACTCCTCGGGTGAAGCAGGTAACTAAAAAAAAATAGGTACATATATGAACTTCCCGACTCAAAATTAGCCCAGGAATCACCCATTAAAAAAGTTCATATCATTAATTGACACCCTGTACCCTGACACAGTAGACCTATTTTATTATTTTCTTTGTTTCAGACAAAGGAATTGGAAAATACACAAGAAGACGACACATTACAATCAGAAATTCTTTCTAATGAGAATTCGTCCAACACTCATGTAGAACCATCGCGTGACACAGTGACAAATGTTTTATCACCAATACAGGAAACCTCTTCTGATTATCAATCTTATGAATCACAGTCATCTCGTGACACCGTGAGGCAGTTGGTACCACCAGGGAAAAAAAACGTTGGGGAAGCGCTCCGCTCCCTCTGATCCTCAAATTGATGAAGCTTTTAAAGCAATAAAAGCATTAACAGGAAACCGAGCAAAAAGGGACAGCTTTGATGTATATGGCGAATACGTAGCAAATCAATTAAGAACGTTCAATGCTTTGATTCGAGCTAACGTAGAACATAAAATTAATTGCCTTCTGCATGATGCTGACATGCAAATGCTCTACCAATCGCAAGGACAACTTAATCAGAGGACAACTGTATCCACTGCAAGTTCCTCATCCTATCCATCACCAGTCCCGTCTCCATACTCGTCAGAAAGCCTTCAACATGCTGTCTTAGAGCCGCAGGAACCCAACTTTATTGACGCTCTACTTGTATCTCAAGAACAAAAGGGAGATAACTTTACAGAATTGTAAAAAAACTATGTTATCTACACACTAATTTAAATAAATAATAAGAAAAGATTTTGATTTTTTTACCTGTATCTGATCCATCAAAGCTTCTATTAGCGCTTCGCATACTTCCGGAATTATAGTACCAATTAACTGCTTCGATATACGAAAAAGGTACATTAGACTGACATACGAATCTCCTGTGGCTAAAAACCGTAAAGTTACCAGTAATCTTGTCTTGACACATACTGGTTCTCGGTAGTTCGTATGTTTTTTTGCAATTTTAGGACCAATCATTACAATTAGTTTTTCAAATGTAGTTGTATCCATTCGAGAGAAGTTATTGAACAACATGTTGTCCTCCATTCTTAATTCTGGTAAAAACTGTCGTTCTCTGTTAGCGTATATACGTCTTTGCCACCACCTTCGCTTTTTACGGCCTCTTCGTGATACTTTTATTTTTATAAATAAGAACGCACACCAGGCGAGTAGAGCATCTTCTTCGTCGCTCATAGCACCGACTAAACGAACACTGGACAAACACCGGGGAAACTAGGTAGGTCGATGTTGGCGAACAGTTTGCCGAAAATGTTTTCTCTCCACGGAAACAAGTTTGCCAACAGCTGCCTAGCTGTTGTTCAACTGTTGCACAACAATGTTTTCTTGGTCTGTTCCCACATTACGAAGTAACAAATCAACTGCTTTCCGGTTACCACGACAGCGGCGTACCTAAAAATTTGCGCTTGATTTTATTCACAAATGCCCAGACCTCCCACCTGCCCAAGGATCCCCACCTTCCCCTACATACCAATTTTAATAGCTAGGAAGGTTCTATTTTAGCTATCGAGTATCGAGCGGCAAGTCTGCCTGCGCGCTTAGGAAGATTAAGGTGGGAACGGGCGATAGAAAATGATAAATTTCAGAAGAAAAAATATGATAAACCTCAAAGATAAAAATTGTCAGAATATTGAGTATTTATTAATAGAAAAGCTATAATTTATTGGCAGACGATTTCGAGGAAGAGAAGTGGCCGGCAGTCTGCAACAAAATGGCGTTTTTTTGTAAAAAAATGATCAATCTCACGAATAAAATTTTTTGCAAATAATTAATAACTACTAAAGTAAGCTATATGTAAAATGGCAGACGAATAAATGGAAGACAACATCGAGGCAGACTGTGACGAAGTGTGCGATCTCGAACGAACTCCGTACCATGTAACGTATTATTAATATTCTCCTAACAATAAAGTTACGATCTATATGATACTTGTCATAAAAAGTACTTAAAGACAATTTTAACATAAAAATATTGTTTTTATTTATATATAAACATTTTTAAAAAGTTGTAATTTATTCTATTTCGTTGCTGGCGTCCGACTCATCGTTTTCCATAACTTGATCGCTTTCGCAATCAATATCGCTATCCGATTCAATTTCGTTGGTGTTGGCTGAAAAACAATATTAAAAATGAAAAATGACTATTAATAAATAATGAATTAAATAAAAAGTGCACGAAAGAATTGGTACCTTCACTTTCATCTTGATCAATAACGACATCTTCAACAGTAGATGGTACTTGAGGTCCATCGAACCATTGAAATTGGTATTGAGCGTTAATTATCACCCATCCGAAGTCTTCCGGTACTAACGATGTCGGATTTTTTTTGTGAGCGTTACTCCATAATCGGGCTGGGCAAGGTTTCGATGGTTTAGTAAGGAATTATTTTGTTTAAAGTGGACTGTAGAATTGTTATTTCCTTCCTTTACTCTCAGGTACCTCGCAGAAGACCTTCGTTTTCTGGATTAGGAAGCTGAAGACAAATATTCAATTGGCATTCAAACGCTTTACTGATAATCGGCACTTAATTTATTTTGTATAATGTTTATTAATTATGAACTAAAACTTCTTCTCGAAGAACATAATTATATCATTATTTATTTGACTTATTTCTCCATCAATACAATGACATAACTGCGTTATTTATTTTTCGATGACAGTTGTCAACACAATACCTACTTTTGTTTACAATTTTATGCGTCATGATGACTTATAACTATAACATTTAAAGAATATGAACCCTACACAGCAAGTAATACATTTTATTTTTATGTATAGAGAAACTTTCAGATTTTACTGATTTTGATATAATATTTAGAGTTTAGATAGAATACGACAAGTAATTATTTGAATTTCAATAACTCACTGCGAAGAATTCTCATAAATTCTGAACACGGGCGATATACATCGATCGTGAAACTTGCGGTCTTAGTTCTGCTGCACAAGGGGGAATGGAGGAAGCGTCGAAATTTTGTATTTTTTTTGAAATGGTTCGTTGACATCGTTGACTTTATAATTTTTTTAAAAAAGTCCAATTCGAGCACTATCTACAGAGTTACAAGATTTCATCGCGTACATCGAACAGACAAATTTTTCAATATCTCGCAAGGCATTTGATCTATCGCAATCTTCACTGCCTAATTCGGCAAATGCGCTTTGAAATTTTTGGTTTAATATTAATTATTTTAAAGGTCGCGCTTTGCCTTTTCTAATAAAAGCTGTATTGAAATCACAGCCAGTAAATGCTAATGACTTACAAAATAATTCGCCGTGCCTATAGTACAAAGCTGATACGCCAATTATACAATTATACGTTGCATGTTGAAAATGCCCGCTCGAATCCAAACTTTACACTTATTTTTTAATTTATTCATATTGGCTAACATTATAATAAGTACTCGTATATCTGTGTCTGTACATTTAATTATAACGTTAGATTCTTCCGGAACATTACACGAATTTTCTCAACGCATTCTGATGACATAGCAGTGTAAACGCCAAGTCAGCAGAGTGCGGAACCGAGGACATAAAAACAGTTGTAAAGAGTTTTTTGTTGTTGTTGTTAATTTTAATTTGAAGTAAACGTAATAATTGTCAGAGAATTGTAACTTGAAAATAAAGTTTTTAAAAATAGAATTTAGTGCTTGAAGCAGTTAATTGGCGCAGTCAGTAGGATATCGTGGGATTGATTTGTATCGAACAAACCAATTTCGTGTCGACGATTAGCCCGATATCGAACCGTATAAACTGTCAGTAGTGCTGGCGCCGACGGATACGTTAAAAAGTGAACCTTAAGTTAAGAAGTTTGGGAATTGGGATCATATCGTCCACTTCTGCGAGGGACCAGTGTTTCGGAGAAAACAAAATTGCTGAACCGGGCCTCTACCTCATAATTGGAATGCTGAGAGTCATTTATTTTCTGTAAGTGCAATTTATGTCTGATATACTTGACCTTTTAATAAATAGTTTACAAAATTTGTCTATTGATAACTCTTTAATTGACTCTTCGGTGACGAATACAAGCTCAAATACTATTAATACTGACAACAAGCAGAATAAAAATATAATGGCAGAAAATTTTAAATCTGAATATATGAAATGTATTCCACAATTCGATGGAAATCCAAATGACTTAAATCTATTTTTGTCAGTTTGTGATAGTCTTATTATCAATTTTTATGATAGGGTAAACCCGAATAATTTTCATGATGTATACTTGTTGCAGTCTATAATAAGTAAATTAGTAGGTAGTGCAAGAACTGTAGTTAATATTCAAAATGTCGATACTTGGGATCAGTTGAAATCTGTCTTAAGACGAAATTTTGCAGATCAACGGGATGAGACTTGTTTGAATAGAGACTTGGTAGTAATGAGGTAATGAAAAAGCCCAAAATTTCTATGATAGAATTTTAAATATTATTAAATTTATTATGCAGTTATGTAGAAATTCACGAAAAGATACAAGCTTCAAGGGATTTAAAGAAAAAATTATACAATGATCTAGCACTCAAAACAATTCTTTGTGGACTAAGGGAACCTTTAGGCACTACAATTCGATGTAAGCGGCCTGAAAATTTGGCTTTAGCATTAAACTTTGTGACTGAGGAAGAAAATACTCACTATTTTCAAAATTCAACAAATAAAAATCAATTTAAACCAAATAATTCAACAAACAGACCATTTCAGCAAAATGTTCCAAATCGTAATTTCAATAACCCTCAGTTTATATCACAAAATAGAAATTTCTTTTCAAATCAAAATTTTAATAGAAACAATAATCAATTCCCAACAGGTCGAATTCAATTTAGACGAAATGTTCCGACCCAAAATGTTTCCTCTAATGCACGAACTTTCCGAAATACATCAGTAGACAACGTTTTCAAACCAAATCCAAATAGAACATCTAGAAAGACTTAAGGCAGTATTTGAAAGATTGAGAGAAGCCAACATTAAAATACAACTAAAAGAATCTGAATTTTTGAGTAAGGAAGTGACCTATCTTGGACACGTCGTAACTCCGGAAGGTGTTCGACCTCATCCGGACAAAATTAAGGCAATACAAGAATACCCGTTACCAACAACTACAAAAAAAATAAAAGTATTTCTTGGTTTAGTGGGTTATTATAGACGATTTATCAATAATTTCGCAAAATAACTAAACCATTGACTCAGTGTTTAAAAAAGGGTGCAAAAATTGAGCATAATGCAGAATTTTTAAATAGTTTTGAAACCTGTAAACAGTTACTGACGAACGAGCCCATATTACAATACCCCGACTTCTCAAAACCGTTCAATTTAACAACCGATGCCAGTAATGTAGCATTGGGAGCTGTCCTATCGCAGGAACGAATCGGTAAAGGCTTACCGGTCGCATATGCATCGAGAACGCTAAATGATTCTGAAATGAATTACTCTACGATTGAAAGAGAATGGTTGTGTATTGTTTGGGCTACTAAATATTTCAGGCTATATTTATATGGACGTAAATTTTTCATAATCATCATCATCAAACAGCCTGTCTCGTCCACTGCTGAACATAGGCCTCCGTTAACGATCTCCATTTATTTCGATCCTGGGCATCCTGGATCCAATTTGTTGTTACTCTTTTTATGTCATCCGTCCACCGGGTCGGCGGACGACCTCTGTTCCTGAACGCATCTTGCCTAGGTCTCCACTCTATGATCTTTTTGGTCCATCTTTCGTTGGTCATTCTTGCGACATGTCCAGCCCAGTTCCACTTTAGATATGTTATTCGCTGGATTGCATCGGTAACCCCTGTTCTCTGACATATCCGATCATTCGGAATCCTGTCTCTCAGCGTGACTCCCAACATGGAACGTTCCATGGCTCGTTGGGCCACTCTTACTTTATTTACCGATTTTCGTGTTAGAGTTAAGGTCTCCGAACCATAAGTCAGAACCGGCAGAACACACTGATCAAACACCCTCCGCTTAAGGCATATGAGGGTTTCGGACTTGAAAATGTGCTTCAGCTTCCCATAGGCGGCCCACGTTAGTCATATCCTTCTTTTGATTTCGCGGGGTTTAATTGTCCTTGCCAATCGCATGGCCCAGATATCTGTAGGATGTAACTTGGGAAATTTCTTTCCCTTCTACTAAGTAGTTTCGGCTTGGGACTAGATTCGTCTTGAAATTTGTTTTCGATGAATTGATTTAAAGCCCAACTTCATGTGAAGCAGATGTTAGTCTCATAAGCATTTTTCATAATAACTGACCACAAACCATTACAACGGTTGTTTTCGTTAAAAGATCCCAATTCAAAACTCTTAAGGTGGAGAATTAAACTTGAAGAATACGACTACACTATAATTTATCGGAAGGGATCATTAATAGCTCATGCCGACAATCTGAGCCGAATTGTAATTCACGCAAAAGAAACACAAAGCGACATTTGGGACGAAATAGATATTATAATAGAAGAAGTTGAAAATAACAGAGACGAATTAATTACACCGGATATTGAAGATATCTTTAAACCGATAACTGTTACCACGTCAAAATCTCCTGGTCTAGACCTGGACAATATTTCACTCATAGTTTACTCAGAGTCTGACATAGAACAAGAAAACGAAGGACAAACTATTCACTCAAATTCGGAGGAAAATCCCGTAGTTGGCATTCCTATCAGCGAAACACCTGTTAATTATGGTCAAAACCAAATAATGATACAATCTGTTTATCACTCACCATCAAAACCAATAATTACGAAATTATTTGAAAATAAGCAGAGAATAACGCTACAAGTTTCAGACAATAATTTCGAGAACGATATAATTAATTTCATAAAAGATTATATTGCCCCCGGGGTATCATATTACTTGTATTTTGTAAAAACTGAAATGGTTGAGCCGTTCTGCGAAGTTGTAAGGAAAAATTTTAAGTGGCCGTCATTAAAATTTCGTAGATGTACAGAAAGGTTAATAGATGTAACAAGTAAAGCCGAAATAGCCGAAATAATACAAAATTATCACGAATCAAAAAGCAACCATAGAGGAATCGACGAAACACTTAATAGAATCAAAAAGATTTATTATTGGCCGAATTTAAAACAATCAGTTCAAACTTATATAAATAATTGTTAAATTTGCCAACAATGCAAATATGAAAGGAACCCTATTAAAATGCAAATGAATATTACACCTACAGCAAATAAACCATTCGAAATAATTTATATGGATACATATACAATAGAAAAAACTAAATTTCTCACTATAATCGACACATTTTCTAAGTACGCTCAAGCTTATCATCTAAATTCAGTAAATTCAACAGATATAACGAATCCCCTGGTGACCTTCTTCTCTCATCATGGTATCCCAAAACAAATAATTACGGATAACGGTACAGAATTTAAAAACTCGGTAATCTCTGAATTGTTAGCTCTTCATAAGATAAAAATCCACTTTTGTTCTCCAAATCACCCCCAATCTAATTCGCCTGTAGAAAGAGTTCATTCCACATTTAACGAACATATCAGAATACTTAATGCCAGAGGTTTTTTGAAAACACCTATACAAATTAAAATGAAATATGTTATCTTAGCATATAATCATACCATACACTCATCAACCAAATTCAAACCCATAGACATAATTAACGGCCATTTAGATGCCGAAAATCCATTTGATTTAAATATGGATATGATTTTAACAAGTAATTTTATAAACGAACATAAAGAAATAACTCGCGAATTGTATTCTAAAATTAATGAAGCTTTGGCCAGACAAAAACAAAATGTAATTCAAAAAATTAATGAGAATAGAGACACACCAGATACTTTTAAAATCGGTGATATAACTTATATAAAAGATAATCGGCGACCTAAAACTGCGAATAAATTTTCGAAATCAACAGAAATAATTGATATAAATGAACAAAGAAAAACAGTTAGCACAGACCGTTGTGAGAAGGTCCATATGGACAATCTCAAGAGACCGCGAAAGAAAACATACTTATTTTAAAAATGTTTACAGGTTTCCCATTACGCTTGGGCTTCGGGAACAAATAAATATAAACTCATTGGACAATAATTTAGGATTATTACCACCTAGGTTAGGAACCGCTAGAATAGAAGAATATTCCTATAAGATGATACATTATTACGATTTAACCTCAATTATCTCGGAAATAGAAAAACTACATCGAAAATCACGATATATAATAAAAGTAGTATGCACAAACAAAAACTATTCTTGGGACGTTTCAAACGATATGAAAGTATTAGAATATATTGAAGAAAAGGTGGAATATAAAATTTCAAATATACTACCACCGAGTCAGAAGGGGTCTAATTATTGGCTTAGGTTCAATCTTCAAATCAATATCAGGTAATCTAGATGCTGAAGACGGTGAAAGATATGAGAATTTAATTAATAATTTACAAAAAAATCAAGAGAGAATTGCCTCGACATTAAAATCTCAAATTTCACTTTCAATCAACACTATCACAAATTTTAACCAGACAATTGACAAAATTAAACATAATGAGAAACTATTGGAATCAAAAATATATGAAGTTATCAAAGTGGTTGACTCCGTAGATGATAGAGAGAACTTGATTTCCATTAAAGATATTATTAATCAAATTATAAATATGTTCGAAATTATTCATTCCACACTTCAAGATATTGAAACATCTTTAACATTTGCAGAAATAAAAGTAATGCATCCCAGTATAATTAAATCTACAGATTTGTATACAGAACTAAAAGCAATAGAAAAACAAATACCAAGTTCACAGTTACCATTTGATGTGTCTTTGGAAAACATTTCACGGTATGAAAGTAACATGAAAATTCAGTGTTACATTTATAATAATAAAATAGTTTATATCCTTCATTTACCAATAATGTACATAGATAGTTTTGAAATATATCGTTTGTATTCGACTCCAATTCCATACAAGAGTCAGTTCAAGGTTATAATTACCGAAAATAATTACTTAATAAAAAATAAATTGCACTACATCCTTCATAATGACCCATGCACCGAAGTTTTGCCTCAATACTACTTATGTGAGAATCAAACGCCCAAGGAAATATAATCGCATCCACCTTGTGAAGTGAAGACTTTCAACGCAGCGGAGGCGTCAGAATGCAAACAATTCCTCATCACCCTCAAAGAATCAAGGTTCCACCATCTAGGAGACACAAATAATTAGTTAGCTATAATCCCAGGAAAAAAAGAGCATTTCGTTTGACTGTCAAGATCAACATGAAGTAAAGCAACTCAAGGGTACTTATATCATGGAAGTTCCCTTAGGATGTAAAATCAAAACTGATATAGAAACCATCATAAACAAAGGAAGTGTTATTCAAGGACAACCAATATTATTCCCAGAAATGAGTTTTGAGAATGATACGTTACCAATATTAACATCAGAAATAAACTTAGAAGATATAAGCCTTGAACACTACCCAGAAGCTATACGTCATCTGTCGCTAGAACAAGCTCAGTTCGACAACGAAATTTCCTATACTCCCAGTGTTTGGACAATATTATTGTATATCCTGATAATTGGAGTAATAGCCACCTTAGTCTACAAGAAATTCCTCCCAAGGAATAATCCAGATTCCAGTTCAAGGACTCAAGTTCCAGTAGTCCAACTCCCTCGACTACCCTCATGAGTTGGAGCTTCGGGGGGAGGAATTACCTCAACGCATCCTGATGACAACGCAGTGTAAACGCCAAGTCAGCAGAGTGCGGAACCGAGGACATAAAAACAGTTGTAAAGAGTTTTTTGTTGTTGTTGTTAATTTGAATTTGAAGTAAACGTAATAATTCTCAGAGAATATAATTGGAACTTGAAAATAAAGTTTTTAAAAATAGAATTTTGCGCTTGAAGCAGTTAATTCACGCGTGAAAAACTATTTTCGTATCGGCTTCTTCATAATTTTCAAGCGTTGAAAATAAAACAGTCTGGTTACTAACTTTATATTCGTAACACTGATCAAAATTCAGTAAAACTGTTTTATTTCCAAGAAAGGGTGTCATTTCTGTACTCTGCCAATGTAAAATTAAAAAAAAACGTACAAGAGCTTCTTTGAAATTACTATTCCGCATTTCTTTCGCAAGATCTGCGGGTCTTGTTTGATCAGGTCCAGATATTACATACATACGCTCATTAGAGTTACCCGCGTCTCGTAGAGATCTTTCGTAATATTTAATTGAGGGAGTGAAATATCTATCGAAAACTATGTGAATTTCTCGACCTTTGCTATTACTCGTTACCATTTGCAACATTTTTGTAGATATTTTTCCAAGCGTTTTCATACAATGTACTATATAAAAACCGTCTATCAAACAAATATCCGTGTGCATCGGAGCTACACTTTTCATATCTTTCTCTAAAAGCCTAAGTAAAACTGACTTATGAGTCTTAAATATCGATTTGTCTAAATGACACAAAGACATTGGAACAGGTGTCAATGGAAAAATAAGAATGTTTTCAATGTTTGTATTTTCATTCATGGAAATGGCTAACATTCGGCCAAATAAATCCCGCTTCAACCTCACCTCTTGCACTTTGTTAATAATTTGTAGCTTTTTCTTTGCAGTTGAATTGGCAAAATTAAGAATTTTATTGTTTGCTCAAATCTATTCGGCGATTCTGCGCATTTATCAATAAATTTTTCTCGCAATAAATTACCATTTTTCTCTTCATTTAACAAAAAGTTACAAACTTCTTCGGATGCTGCTCGCCCAGTACCAATGTTATACAAAAAATCACGTTCAATATTCTCGTTGTTAAATGGATTACATTTTTTTTTAAAATCGATGCAAGTTCGCAAATTTTTTTAATCTTTTTCTATTTGGTGCTTTTTCAAATCTCCTGTAATATCTTGTGCTCTTTTCAAACCACTTTCATCGTAAGTATGCGATATCAGTGTTGAGCGTATGCTGTGACTTTTGGAGTGTGATATTCCAGTTATTCTCCTTGCAGCATCCGCATTGATTGTTTGTTCGAGCGTTAGATCTACAGGACTTTTAGAGAAAGGCTTATCTGTTCTCTTGACATCAAAAAATCCATTTCGAAATTGATTTTCTAAACCTGGATGTGTTTCCTCAACTTAAAGTAAATTGTCAAGGTATTTTATCAACCATCGAGAATAGTTCGGTTGATTAAGCATAAAAAATAAATTCCCTATTTTCGGGATCACTTTTTTAAAAAGTTCAAAATCGCCGATGCGGATGCTGCGAGTAAACATTAGATAGTAATCGACGAAATTGATGTACACTGCGTAATACTGTGGCGTTTCTCCAAGCTCTCCATTTAATGCCTTTTTTATAATCTACAAAATCAGTCAATAATTTATCGAGCATTGGATTATTAGAAATGTTTGAATCTGAAATCTTATTCGATTGAAATTGTTTGACAGTTTCGATTATATTTACTTCTATGCTGATACTTTGCTTCGTTAAAAAATCTTCAAACATTAAAATTTGTAATCCTAGTGAAACATTAATACTGTTGGACACATTCTACAGTCGTAAATTCGGTTCTACTTGTGATATCACGAGTCCCATGAGAAGTGGTCGTATTTCTGTTTCTATGTTTTTAATACCATTGACTAGAAGTATCGGAACTTTTATTGTAAATTAAGTCTCGGGACTATTGGGTCGAGATTCGAAACCAGGTTGTTGAAATTTTGTTTGCTTGTTTATTTTGTTCATTCCAGTTACTCAGATTAGAATTTGGTGATGTTTAATAAAATATTTAAATTTTTGAGAATCTTCTAACCAATGTATCAATACAGTTCCTTCATTTGAAATTTAAAAGAAACGTTTGAAATAAGGACAATTATTTATAGTTTGTATGCAATACTTTTGATATACACTGTATTGTATGTAGAATCAATAATTCTGAAAGATTCGGTATATATCAAATTTGACATTTCAATTTCCGATGACATTTATGCAGAATATATTTAATGATAGATAGATCATGTTACGATTTGGGAAAAATATTTCAAATTTCAAAATACAGAGGTCTCTGTTAGCAGACTTACAATTGTAATAAAATAATTTAAAATCTCTCTTCGTTATTGGGAAACATAATTTAGTATTTTTTTTTAAAAAGAAAATTTCGTAACCACAGGAGAAGAGATTTATTTATTTGGAGGAAGTTTAGTCATTAGATAATTAAAGGGCCTTTTATATTATCAAACAAACAGTCATTCGAGTTTCTTGTGTCAATAATCTGAATAATAGAAGTAATATTTAATTTGGAGAATACTTTACAATTATAAAATTTGATTCATTATTTTAATAACAATTTTGATGCCACCCTGAGATAAGAGTGATTAAAGTTCATTGTGAATAAATTCATCTTTCGAAATACTAAAAAAAATATTTATCATAGCCGGGTATTGTTTGACAACTACTGTCAAATTGAACGCTGCTAAAGGTGTGTGTGCAATATTGTCGCTACAATCACAGATTGTACTACGTGAACAAATAAAATCTCAATACTGTTATATTCATATATTCATTAAAATACAATTATAAATAATCGATAAATAACAGTATATATGCAGAATTAGAATGAACATTTGAGACGTTATCTCAATTTATTCGTTAAAATGCAATCTGATTTCAATTTATGACATGAATATTTTTCAGAGGATCCAGTTCAATTGATATTGAAGATAGAAACATTAGGACAAAAGCAAAATAATCTTTGGATAGTGGAATATATCTGTTTCTTTTTCTGTTTCTCAATTGAGGTTATTTTTATATTACCTGGAATATATCTTCTAACAAATAATGCGAACTTTAACACATTTATTGACTACTTTATACCATTCACCATAATACAACCTGTGAGTATATTTTCAATTTCATACTTAAAATTTATACATAATTATTAATATTTACTATTACTCAAAAAGTATCAGAGAAAGAAAATACAAAATTGTCTTGTTCACTAATCAATAGAAAAATAAACGGTTTTAAAAATCAAAACTTACTTCTCCGCATCTGTAAGACGCCCTGAACAATATCCAACCATAAAATTGCCACTTGTATACACTTCTGAGGCTGTATCATGCAACCAACCGAAATTTCTTCCAAAAATAACCAAATATATAGTTTGTCTTGATTTATAGGGCCCGTTGTACTCGCTCTAGTGAGTTGAAAATCAATTCGGTTCATCTGTGACTGAAAAATATCCGATTATAATATTGGTCACTTGCATACACTCCGGTGGCTGTATTGTGCTATAGTACGTTTTTAAAAGGCATGGAGTAATAAAAGTTCATTAGGTATGCAAAACCGATACAGGGTGTATAATAAAATATCTCCGAAGTTTATCTAATTTTGTACTAAAATTTCGCATTTGTTACTTATTTCAGGTAGACACCCCGTAACTCTGTATTCGGTTGGGTCGCCTATTGTATTGAAAGGGTCGCTCTATTCTATTTGAATGAACAAATAAACAATTTAATCCTCAGAGGCGTGCAATCAGGACAAAACAAACTTGGTATATGAATATGAAGGCACTATGAAATTATAATTACGAAAACTATTCAAAAAAGTTCACAATATCGATTCAATAAAAACACATTTTTTGTGTTCCTATGAATAAACAATAAACATAAAATATTATATAAAAAATGGCAATTTTTTTGCAGTAGGTATCAACCTTACTACTAATATACCGTTTACAATAGTAGAGGAAAAAAGAAAAATGCAGGAATAAAATACGAATTAATGTAATATTTATAAAAAAAAGTCTAACAAATAATAGTAATGACTAACACAAAAACTAGTCTATATATCAGAATCAGACGATTCTGTTGAGCTTCTATTATTAACATTGATTATAAATGGTTCAATCATGTGATCACTTATATGATCCATTTCCCACATATTTAGTTCTTCTTGTATCACGTGTTCAACACATTTCTTCCAGTTTTCTTTGGTTACGTTACCTAACGCGTCTTCGAATAAAACTTTTACGTCACTCATTTTGAATGTCGTATTCTTTCTTGAAACTTCCCCTTTCACTTGGGCCCATATTAATTCTATGGGATTGAGTTGACAGTGATAACGAGAAAGCCTCAGCACCGTTATACCACGCGCTGATGCCATTTGATCTACAACGTATCTACTATATTTGTGTTTATGTGAATTGGCCTGTTGCAAGAGCTCATTTTTCAGCGGGTTATCTGGGCATTCAATATTTTTCGAGGTTAGCCAATCGTGGATATCTTGTTTACGCCATGCAGTTGAAGGTAATTTCTCCACTAACCTGGAGTGATAACTTGCGTTATCCATAACAATGACTGAGCCCGTTGGAATTAGATCTAACATTTGTGAGAAATATTCTTCGAAAACGTCTCCATCCATATCTTCATGATAATCTCCGGTTTGCTTTGACTCAAAGCACAACAATCCACCTTTAACAAAACCTTCGGCACTTCCGTTATGAGTAATGATAAGTCGACGTCCTTTTCCTGCTGGTGGATTGAGGCCTGTTGACCACCCTTCAAGAGCTGCCTGCCTCCGACTTTTGACATTCGTGTCTTGCCAAAATATTGAAACAGTATGACCTTCATTTAACCAAGTCTCATCCAAATAATAAATTCGTTTTTGATCTAGTCTTGCTTTCCGAATATTGCGCAAATAACTCCTCCTCCAAATGACAATGTCGTCTCTATCAATCAACATTGCGTTCCGATAATTTTTTTTATATTCAAATCCAAGTTCCTTCAAAATTTTCCATAATGTACTTCGAGACATTTTCGGAAAATCTGAATCTTCTTGAATCGAAGCCATAATTTTGGAGAGAGTTGGGATCTCTTTTCTAAAGAAAAAAGCATGCACCTTACACCTTATTCCATTCTTCAAGTCGTCATCCATTTCAAGTTTGGGTCGGCCTGGGGACTTTGCTGGGGCTGTGATGTTTCCATTTTTTTTCTCCTTCATTAAATTATAAATTGTTGTTTCTGAAACACCCATCATTGTTGTAGTAATCTCGACAGTTTCATCAACACTTCCTGTCAAATTCATGATTTTTTTTCTAATTTCTTCGTTCTTCAACGAGGAATAGCAATTTAATATCAGATTTTTTTCGTTCAGCGACAATTGGCCAACTTTAGGTCGCTTAGATGGTGATAAATCCTCCATATCTGGTCGAATTTGGTTGGAACACTATATAGTTGGAAGGTGTAGCTAGATGTTTGTCTCGTGTGATGAGAAGAGAACTTGTATAGATGAACAAAAATAAACACCAGTTAACAATAACGGTAAAAAATAATAACAAATAACAGTAATAATGGGGAAATCAATCAACACAGCAGTTTCTCCAGAACAGATGAACTGTAAATTGAAAATATTCAACATTTCCGCTACTTTTATAGTTGAAAAGTTCTAGTAAGTACATTGTATTATGGGGGCATTTTCTTAGAACTGAAAAGACTATATTTCACAATAATAAAACCATTTTTGAGCTACCTGTTTGTCAAGTTTCTTCAATTGGGTGAAATAATCGGCAAATGGGGTTGGTTTGGATATATATATATATATATATATATATATATATATATATATATATTATAGTGGATATGTTTTATATTTTAATATTTATACTTATATGATTTAACTTTATTTACCCGTTTTTACCTTCGGCTAGCCCTATATAATTATATGAAGATTTTTAATTGTTTAAATTTTATACTGTAGTCGGAAGCATGAGACTTCTCTCTTTGAGTCCTGGACACCTATTAGAAAAAATTTTTACATATATGAACATTTACTTAATATGATTTCGTGATAGGATAATCGAATGAATGATTTAAACCATGTTCGTGAAAAGTGTTATGGACATTGACTGGAATAAAAAAAAATACCAACACTTAAATAAAAATATTTTAATAAATTGTTGATGAAATCTTCAAAATTTTACACACACAAATATTCCTGAACCTCCTCTGTATTCTTTGATCGTCATGCGCACTGAACGCTTATAGTAGCTGCTTCGGCGCAACGGAGCAACTCTTCCGGTACAACGTTTCTCGTCGTCACAAAATTATAGTATGCAGTTAACATGGAGGATGCAAACGTTTCACAGTTCAATGTGCATCAATTTAGTGCATTTAGAATCATATGGTTGAAAACTTATATTAAACAGTTACATATATAATTCAAGTTGTGAATTAAGTGTGTGTTTGATAGTTATAAGAATAGGTTAGCATGCAAAGCGGAAATTAAGATTGGAAAAGCATTTATGAGTAGTGTGAACTTTGATTATTTTACAAACGAAAAACTTTTTACAAGTAAGTACATATTTAATATCTAAAATTATTGTTGCAGACAATTAGAGTTCTTTAATTATCCATGGATAAAATTTGGTATTAATTATTTTAAAGTTTCTTTGGCCAATTTTAGATTATTCAAATTTAAATGTTCAAATTAATTTCAAAAGTTCACTTTTTCTTTGTTTGTTTGGAATTCCAAATTAAAAACTCAAATAACACAGACCTTATATTCCATTCTCGGCGTGGTGGACCTGCAACATCTCGTCTCTTTTCTTAGGTATTCCTTACCCAAGAAATACTCGTTCGGCACGTTTCACTTTTTCACAGGGGTTAATCGACATTAATATCATGAATTTTTTATTGATTTAGCTTTAAAATTATAACTTTTACTATAAAGTTTTTACAAAAACCTTCTGAGAAAATTACATCCCAGTTCATCATTCCCCAACTAACTCTCGACTCTCTTTTTTTTTAAAAATCAACAACATTTTTACAATCTCTAAAACACAGCCTCCTAATCTGTTATTTTATTCAACAATTGTCAATGATAATGTTTTTTTTATGGAAATACTGAATTCTTCAATTAAAATAGTCTTGGAGAGTGAAATCACTTGTATAAATGGTTTAACAATATCTTATAGAATATATTAATAGTCTTTCACATGTCTTACAATGGTTTCAATCCTTGTAATTCCTTTTTTTTTAGTAAATTTGTTTACAATTAATATACAATCTCTACAATCTAAATTTATGATTTATATATATGTAACTGTTTATTTTTTAATTCTTTAATTAGCACTAATTTCGCTTTATATAAACTCTAACTTAATTTCAAATTTACATTCTCTGTTTTATATTAACTTCCAACTCATTGAATTTAGGTTGGCAATATTATAACTAGATTCAATCACTTCCTTCATTGATTTTGATTTGATAACTAGATTTCTATGACATACAATATGGCTCTTATTCCGAATGTCATATTTCATACAGTTTTATTTTTATAAATTACTTTTTTCAAATTGCAACTTTTTATTGTATTTGCATATCGTTAATAAATTAGTGATTTGATTATTAATTCTTATTATTTTAGGTTTTGAACAAATTAACATCCTTTTCCTGATTCAAGTGTGGACATAGCAGCGTTCAGATTGATTTTAATGAAAATTGTTGACATTGACTTGACCTTAGGATTTATTTGTGAAGGTAACATTTTCTTAAGAATTAATTTCTATATTATCATTACCATTCTATTCCTTATCCTTAATCCATTTCTTAAATTGATGTACTCAATATTTTATAATACATTTGCTTAAGTCATTCATTCGTTTTATGTTAAATTTTGTTCTTAATTAGGTAGTGTCTAATGATACACCATACGTATATACAAAAAAAAATTCCTTTTTAACTCAATCTAATATATGAATATTTATCTATACTAGAGGACTGGCTTAACTCCCCTCAAATTTAAATTTTAAAAGTTGTCTATTTAGATAACTTCTTAAAATTTCAATTTTCAATCTGTAATCCATGCTAATCGATCTATAGATTTCAGCTCAGTACTTACATTTCTGATAACATTTTTATTTTTATTCTTATTATTAAAATTTTTATGATATTCTTATAATTTAACCATATCAAACTCATTCCAAAATAATTTCTCATTAGGGACATAACAATAATGATTCTTACATTTTATTCTCATAATTCTTATTCTTATTAAATTATTCATATCTTATATTCCTTACTATTTCCACCGTTTCTTATTTAAAATCTCAATACTTATACTTCCTCCTTTACCTATCTACTCTTCTATTTTTTCTATTTCATCTTTTATACTAATAACATAATTTTTAATTATTTCAATGATTTCCTATAATTTCATATCAATTTTCAACCTATATTCATGTCAATTTATCTATTCTTATAGTCGAACCTTTAATTCTTTACTTTCTATCCATATTTATATTTATTTTCATATTTCTTAATCATAATTCATCAACTTTATTTCATAACTATATTCATTATATCATAATTTTCTCATCATATCTCCCTATCTCATAATAATTAATCATATCATATACTTTATAAATATTTCTTTACATTATTTCACTATACTTTTCTCCCTAATTCCTATAAAATTTTTCTTGACATGAATATTTCCTACTTATATCTTGATTTGAAAACTTTCCTTCCTTCTCATCTCTTTTACTGTTTATTTAATTATTTCCTATCTTATCCTTCCTGTTTCCTACCTGTCCTTATTAATGAGTGTTTATTTAATTTTATTATGTCCTTTATCTAAGAAATTCTCATAAAAATTTACTATTATACTAAAGCTTAACTTGCCATGTTTCTTTGATATTATTCATTTATCATTAATACATTATATTTCCTTATGTTTCAATTTTTTAGATTACATTAACCACGGATACTGTATGCTGCCTACTAGTACACTACCTATGAAAATTGAAAATCTTATGTTTAACTTGGTCATTATCTTCACGTTGTATATGAGAATACGTCTTATG
This sequence comes from Galeruca laticollis, assembly GCA_963921935.1. Classification (NCBI taxonomy): domain Eukaryota; kingdom Metazoa; phylum Arthropoda; class Insecta; order Coleoptera; family Chrysomelidae; genus Galeruca; species Galeruca laticollis. Next base: position 146,499,519 of record OY998181.1, read on the forward strand.
AAGTAAAATCGAAAAAAAAAACCTTACATCTACCTATACTACTATCTATTTACATGTAAGTAACATAATATTATCTATTCCTCTTATCACTCTTTTATGGTGAATTATACTTATAAATGAATTTGTTCCTGGGTATGCCAATTTATAACTATTTTGTGCATTATCATTTATTATTTCATAAGGTCCCTCGAATGGCAATTGCAATTTAATACATTGGTCTTCTGCTTTATTAGATGTCTTTAATGCTCTGATTATAACCAATTCTCCTTTATTAAAGGTTGTTTTCTTCTTAATTTTCTTGTTCTGATCCCGTATATATTTTTCTGCATTCCTCCTTATTCTGATATTCACCTTTTCTAGTGTCTCTTCTAGAGTAGTATCTCTATTCAGAATCCAGTTTCTTTTAGGTTGGATACCTTTCATTAAATAAATTGGACTTTCACCTGTTACCCCATGTGGTAAATTATTTATAAATTCTTCAATTTTGTCCAAATTTTCATCCCATCTAATATGTGTCTTTTGACAAAGAATTCTTAAATATTTTAAGATTTCCTTTATATATCTCTCAGCTGGATTGGAGCTAGGTCTTCTAATACTAATAAATTGAAGTTTTATTTGTTCTTTATCACAATACTGCTTTAATTTTTTACTTTCAAAGTATGTAGCATGGTCAAGTATAATTCTCTCAGGTCTTCCTACTTCTTCTATATATTTTTCCAAACATTCTATTACCACCTTAGCCGTTGATCTCTTACATGGAAAAGTTTTAACAAATTTGGTATAAACATCAACTATTACTAGTAAATCCTTATTACCCGATTCACTCCTAATTAAGTTTCCTATAAAATCCATTGCCACAATCTGTAATGGTTTATTTGTAATTATCGATTTTGCTGTCATGCTATTGTGGTAATTTTTTTTTTGGCCAGTTGACATATTTGACAATATTTACATATTTCTTTCACTATACTCAAATCCTTCTTTGCCACATAATTTTCTCGAAACAAAGTCCATAGTTTTCTTGTTCCTATGTGTCCATTCTCTTTATGTAGATGACGAATAATTTCCTGTGCAAACTCCTTACTTATTACAAATACTTCTCTGTCCTCCAATTTCTTATACCACACTTCATCAATTTTATAGGCACCTTTAACTTTCTCGTTATCAAAATGTCTCTGATCTTCTTTAACCTTTTCCAATGTAAATATCCCCTCTGTTTGGTACAATTGGTTTATTCCAATTTGAAATTTGGTTTGATTGTTCCCTACTTCATCTACTCTACTCAATGCATCTGCTACCACGTTTGATTTCCCTGGAATATATTTGATTTCGAATTCATATTCTTGTAACAACAAGATCCATCGGTGTACACGATTATTGGCATAGCGGTTTTTTAACATAGCTGTAAGTGCTGAGTGGTCAGTTTCTAAAATAAACTTAGCTCCTAATAGATAGAATCTTAGTTTGCTAATGCAAAATACAACACTTGCCATTTCTAATTCTGTTATTGAATATTTCTTTTCTGCTGGCTTAGTCACTCTGGATATAAAACTAATAGGTACTTCTTCTCCATCTTGTATTTGAATTAATACCCCTGCCAATCTTTCTATTGAAGCATCCGTTCTCAAGATAAAAGGTTTGTCATATTGTGGATGAAATACTTTTAGGCTGATTAGAAAAATTTCCTTTAACTCCTGAAATGCCTTTTCTCTTCTCTCGTCCCATTTCCATCTAATATCCTTCTTTAATAATTCTATAAGAGGAATTTCTCTCTTACTTAGATCAGGAACTAACTTCTTGAAATAATTGATGATACCTAGAAACCCTCGTAAAGTTCTTAAGTTATGTGGTGTTTTATACTCTAGGATTGCTTTAATTCTCTCAGGATTCATTGTTATACCAGTGTCACTTAAAACATATCCTAAATAATCCACTTCTCTTTTATAAAACTGACATTTCTCTAAGTTTAATTTAAGTCCGGCATTTTCTAATTCCTTTAATATTATTTCCAGATGTTTATGATGCTTCGTTTCTGTTTCAGAAAAAATCAAAATGTCATCTATGTAGTGGAGAGTGAAATCTTCATACGGATTCAAGATTGTATGCAACGTTCGTACTAAGGCTGCACAAGAACTTTGGAGTCCAAATGGCACTACACAAAATTGATAAACCACTCCATCTACCATAAATGCAGTGTATTGTCTACAACGATGATCCAATGGAATTAACCAAAAGCTATGCTTTAGATCTAATTTTGAAAATATATTAGCCTTTGTAATTCTTCCAAATATACCTTCAATATTTAATGGACTTTCGTATTGTTTTTTAGTAAATGTGTTTATATTCCTAGCATCCAAACATATTCTAATATCCCCCGATTTCTTCTTTACACAGGTTATTGCACTTATGTATTGTGAATTAGATCTTTCAATAATACCGTCTTGTAACATTTTATTAATTTCCTGATATACCTCTTGTTTTAATTTATAAGGTATAGGATAAGTTTTGATCTTAAAATTTTTTATTTCTGGTATGACTTCAATTTTGTGAACATATCTAGTCGCAACGCATACTTCCTCATTGAACAGCTTTTCGTGAGAATCAAGTAATTCATAGACTCTCTGTTTGTATTCCTCCGGACATAATTCCTCCCTCATGTTTTGTTCTTCTTCAGCAATGTGATTGATTTGTCCAATTGCACATTCGTTTTTTTTTATTTCTGTTTGATAATTTGTTATAAACGGTATTGTATGATTTTTATATATTATGTTTTGCATTTTATAATTTATTATAATTCTATGTTTACTTAATTCATCTGTACCCATGATTATGTCATATTTTAAATTTTTCACAATCAACAATTGTACTGATAAAACCTCACCATTTAATTCTAGGTTTGTCATAATGGTTTTAGTAGTTTCATATAATTTTCTTTCATTTGCCCCTATTAATGATATTTTATTTGTATTTATCACCATAATATTGTCCTGTTTTAAATTGTCTACTATATTTTGATTTATAATGGAAACTTCGGAACCCGTATCTAATAAAACTCTACATTTAATGTTATCTAAATTTCCCTCTATAAATACTAATCTATTTAATTCTGGGTTTGTTGGTTCTTCTTCTAATATAAATTCTCTAGGATGTTGATATTTAGAAGAATAGACAATATTATGCACATAAGAGCAACTTACTCGAAATTTGGATCAGAACTCGGGCCCTGATCACTATCCCTTCTTATCTCTTCCTGGTTTTGTATCATGTTCACCTGTCTTCTATCTTCACCTCCTCGACTATCTCTTTGATCATAATTCCTGTCTCTGTTTTCATTTCTTCTGTCCTCTTCATTATTTCTCCCCTCTCTTCTGTATTGTTGCCAGTTCCGATTACGATTGTCGTTATCATTCCGTCTTCCATAATTTTGGTAATTTCCTCCATTATATCCATTATTCCGATTCCCATTATTACCATTCTGATACCCATTACCATAGTTTCCATTTCCGTTTCTGTAATTATCATATCTCGGATTTCTATCATCCCGTCCTGGTCCTCTTCTCTCGTAATTTCGATTTTCATAATTTCTCTGATCATTTCTCCTTTCATTTTCTCTTCTATTCTGTCCATTCCCATTTTCATTTAATCGATTGTCTCTTGTATCGTTATGATTTGTATAGCTCCGTTCCACTCTTTGTAGATATCTTGATAAACTATCCATGGCTTTAATATTATGAAGTGCTATTGTTTCAGCTACTTCTGAATTGAAATGTCTGCCAATGTATAGCACTAATTCCTCCTCCTTCATTCCCGGATCTAAGTACTGGGCTATATTATATAATTGCATCGCATAATTATTCAGGTTTTTGCTTTTCTTATAATCAAATTTCCCGAAGTATAACCGCTCTCTGAATGTTGCTTGTTGCAATTCTCCCCAGAAATAGGCTAAAAATTGTTGCTCGAACTCTTCTAGGCTTTGTATTAGTTCTTCCTTATTACAAAACCACAATAAAGCATGGCCCTGTAATATGCTCCTTATAATAAGCTTGATCTCAACAATATCTCTGATTCCTTTAATTTTGTTTCGAATTATTTTGAGGAATACTTTGGGATGTATATTGTTAATATTCCCATCAAATTTCACTCCGATTTCTAAATTGCTATGGAAATTTCCTGGACATACATTGACTCCTCCACTTCTTCTCAAATTCTCTTCCATTTCCTCTACCGTATTCTGTAATTTCCTATTCATTTCTTCTATTTCTTGATTTACTTGTCGATTTATATCTTCAGTTATTGCTAAACTCATCCCCGTTCTCTCTTCAATCCGGCCATCCAAATCCTTAAATTTTCTATTTACGTTATCTTTCATCTGTTCCACTTCCTTTGTTATTTGTTTATTTTGTTTTGAGACCTCTACTTTGATATTCTCTGGTAAATATTCTTCTAGATCTCTTCTAAATTCTAATACTTCTTCTACTATCAGTTTTTCTATGTTTTCACGAATTTTCATACCATTTTCTTGTATTTCTTGTCTCAAATTTTTATTTTTATTCTCCATGTCTTCTTTTACCTCGTTAATGTTCTTCTTAAATTCTTCCTGGTTCTCCTTGAGTTCCTTAATCTCCTTACAATTTTCCAATTTGACTTCATCTATTTTCTTTTCCAATCGGTGCATGTTTGTATGAATGTTGTGAATGTCTCCCCTAATTTCTTCTTTCATCGCATCCATCTTTCCATTTATATTATTGATATCTCCCCTCATATTTTTCTCCATATTATTCATGTCTCCCCTCATCGTGTCCATATTTATCCTATTTTCTTCAAATTTCTGGTTCATATCTCCCTTCAAATTTTGCATGTTTCCACTTATGGTGTCTATCTTCCCATTTATATCTCCCCTCATATCAGCAAATAATTGTTGCATCATGACCATCATTGAATCATCCCTACTTGTACTTGTTCCTGCCTGTGTTTTCTTGCTCTCTTGTCTTCTATCTTCTTGTTCCAAATCTTCTTCGTCTCCTGTCGTACTTTCTTCAGGAGCATCTCCTTCTGATTGCTGTCCCTGTATCAAATATTGGACCTGGAAATCTCCCATACCATGGCTCCTTTCTTCTCTCTCCTCTTCTGATCCGCTATCATTTCCGACCTGCTTTCCATCTCTCAACATCATTTTCCTATTTTCCATTGTTCTTTGTTTTTAATTTAATTTTTTAATATATTATTTTTATAATCACCCCACGTTTTTGGGTGCCAATTTATAGTGGATATGTTTTATATTTTAATATTTATACTTATATGATTTAACTTTATTTACCCGTTTTTACCTTCGGCTAGCCCTATATAATTATATGAAAATTTTTAATTGTTTAAATTTTATACTGTAGTCGGAAGCATGAGACTTCTCTCTTTGAGTCCTGGACACCTATTAGAAAAAATTTTTACATATATGAACATTTACTTATTATGATTTCGTGATAGGATAATCGAATGAATGATTTAAACCATGTTCGTGAAAAGTGTTATGGACATTGACTGGAATAAAAAAAAATACCAACACTTAAATAAAAATATTTTAATAAATTGTTGATGAAATCTTCAAAATTTTACACACACAAATATTCCTGAACCTCCTCTGTATTCTTTGATCGTCATGCGCACTGAACGCTTATAGTAGCTGCTTCGGCGCAACGGAGCAACTCTTCCGGTACAACGTTTCTCGTCGTCACAAAATTATAGTATGCAGTTAACATGGAGGATGCAAACGTTTCACAGTTCAATGTGCATCAATTTAGTGCATTTAGAATCATATGGTTGAAAACTTATATAAAACAGTTACATATATAATTCAAGTTGTGAATTAAGTGTGTGTTTGATAGTTATAAGAATAGGTTAGCATGCAAAGCGGAAATTAAGATTGGAAAAGCATTTATGAGTAGTGTGAACTTTGATTATTTTACAAACGAAAAACTTTTTACAAGTAAGTACATATTTAATATCTAAAATTATTGTTGCAGACAATTAGAGTTCTTTAATTATCCATGGATAAAATTTGGTATTAATTATTTTAAAGTTTCTTTGGCCAATTTTAGATTATTCAAATTTAAATGTTCAAATTAATTTCAAAAGTTCACTTTTTCTTTGTTTGTTTGGAATTCCAAATTAAAAACTCAAATAACACAGACCTTATATTCCATTCTCGGCGTGGTGGACCTGCAACATCTCGTCTCTTTTCTTAGGTATTCCTTACCCAAGAAATACTCGTTCGGCACGTTTCACTTTTTCACAGGGGTTAATCGACATTAATATCATGAATTTTTTATTGATTTAGCTTTAAAATTATAACTTTTACTATAAAGTTTTTACAAAAACCTTCTGAGAAAATTACATCCCAGTTCATCATTCCCCAACTAACTCTCGACTCTCTTTTTTTTTAAAAATCAACAACATTTTTACAATCTCTAAAACACAGCCTCCTAATCTGTTATTTTATTCAACAATTGTCAATGATAATGTTTTTTTTATGGAAATACTGAATTCTTCAATTAAAATAGTCTTGGAGAGTGAAATCACTTGTATAAATGGTTTAACAATATCTTATAGAATATATTAATAGTCTTTCACATGTCTTACAATGGTTTCAATCCTTGTAATTCCTTTTTTTTTTAGTAAATTTGTTTACAATTAATATACAATTTCTACAATCTAAATTTATGATTTATATATATGTAACTGTTTATTTTTTAATTCTTTAATTAGCACTAATTTCGCTTTATATAAACTCTAACTTAATTTCAAATTTACATTCTCTGTTTTATATTAACTTCCAACTCATTGAATTTAGGTTGGCAATATTATAACTAGATTCAATCACTTCCTTCATTGATTTTGATTTGATAACTAGATTTCTATGACATACAATATGGCTCTTATTCCGAATGTCATATTTCATACAGTTTTATTTTTATAAATTACTTTTTTCAAATTGCAACTTTTTATTGTATTTGCATATCGTTAATAAATTAGTGATTTGATTATTAATTCTTATTATTTTAGGTTTTGAACAAATTAACATCCTTTTCCTGATTCAAGTGTGGACATAGCAGCGTTCAGATTGATTTTAATGAAAATTGTTGACATTGACTTGACCTTAGGATTTATTTGTGAAGGTAACATTTTCTTAAGAATTAATTTCTATATTATCATTACCATTCTATTCCTTATCCTTAATCCATTTCTTAAATTGATGTACTCAATATTTTATAATACATTTGCTTAAGTCATTCATTCGTTTTATGTTAAATTTTGTTCTTAATTAGGTAGTGTCTAATGATACACCATACGTATATACAAAAAAAAATTCCTTTTTAATTCAATCTAATATATGAATATTTATCTATACTAGAGGACTGGCTTAATATATATATATATATATATATATGTCTTTGTATAAAATTGTTATTAACATTTATTTTATTATTCATTGTATGTAGGATTATAACTACCTGGAGCTTAGTGGAGGGACTCGTCTACGCCCTTTTATACATAATAATAAATTTACTGGAAAATTGATGTCAGTGATATAATCCACAGTTTATTATATTACTGATAATTTGAAATTTCAAATTTCATTTTAAATAATATTACAAAACGGTTATTTCCGGAAATAAGATAATTTCAGAAGCCTTAACTTTTTTTAAATGACTAAATGTGGTACGCCTATGGTTCCGGCCAAAATGAGTGATTTATTACTCCATGCCTTTTAAAAACGGAGTATAACAACCCGGAATTTCTCCAAAATTACCAAAATTGTGGCACTTCCAGTGCCATAGCACCTGTTGTGCTAGTTCCAGTGAACTTAGAATCAAAAAGTTTAACCTATATGACGCCCTCAACAATATCCTATAATGAAATTGGTCAATTGTAGTAACTACGAAGGCTGAGATTTCTCCAAAAATGTCATACTTCAAGTACCATAGTAGTAGATAAGCTATGTTAGACTGATCCCATCTTAGACCATCTTGGACCACTACATTCAATTTTCGCCACTAGAAGGCACTGGCGGGGCACTGGTGACACAGGGTGTCGACCAGCGGAGGGTGACGGGGTAAAGGGGTGAGACGGGGGAGGGTGACAGTCGGGGGGTGTCGACGCTCAAGGGGTGTCGACATGGCGCACTCTGCTACTATTAGTAGTATTTTTAACGAACAATAGGTTCCTACGACGTACATTTCATCGGACAAAAGGACATTATCCAAAACTCTACTTTTTCGAGCCAAAAGGGCGGTGGTGGCGAAACTACTTTTTCCGTATACTGCGCATGTTTTTCGTTACGGACAGAGTGTGAAAGACGCATTTCAACGTTCTGCGCAGATCCTAAAGGCATTGGCCCATATCTCTGCTATTATTGGTCAGATGTTTATGGAATAAACGGCATTATGACTGTAAGATTATTTTCATAGGAAGTACAAAAAATATTTCATTAGGCCACATCTCTGTTATTATCCAGATTGAAGTCGAATGAACGGTATTATGTCACGATGACAGTTCGTCGACGATGTCATAAGGGCTGCTATTATTGATCAGAGGTGATCTACGTGGTTAGTGCCATTTTTTATAATTGTACTCCCCTCTTTTGTTTCAATCGCAGCCGAATGGGTGATTTTAAAAATGTTTGCCATAAGGTCTCTACAATATCTACCATTATTGCGACGTTTGACGTAACATCAAAGGAGAATCTCTACGAATGCTCATGAATTCACATGTGGCCGATTAATAAAGGGCAGTTAACGAAAAACGTCGAAAAATATAAGGAAAAATGATTTAAACGAGGGATGCGTTGGAACGTTGTTTTAAACAGTAATAAAAAATACATCCTGTATTCTAAAAAACATTCGTTGTAAAATGCATGAAATATAATATTTATTCAAAGTATAATTAGCTAGGCTAGGGGTTAGAGGTCACGTTGAAGCAAATTATGCTGTTTATTAAAAATAACAATAGGTCTCTCATGATTCTCTCCGAAGCAAATATATAGATATATTGTTATTTTTAATAAACAGCATAATTTGCTTCAACGTGACCTCTGACCCCTAGCCTAGATAATTATACTTTAAATAATTATTATATTCCATGCATTTTACAATGAATGTTTTTTAGAATACTGGATGTATTTTTTATTACTGTTTAAAACAACGTTCCTACGCATCCCTCGTTTAAATCATTTTTCCTTATATTTTTCGACGTTTTTCGTTAACTGGCCCTTTCTCAATCGGCGACACGTGAATTTATGAGCATTCGTAGAGATTCTCCATTGATGCTACATCAAACGTCGCAATAATGGTGGATATTGTAGAGACCTCGTGGCAAACATTTTAAAAATCACCCAATCGGCTGCAATTGCTCTTATGACATCGTCGACGAACTGTCATCGTGACATAATACCGTTTATTCGACTTCAATCTGGATAGTAACAGAGATGTGGCCTAATGAAATCTTTTTGCACTTCTTATGAAAATTATCTTACAATCATAATGCCGTTTATTCCATAAACATCTGACCAATAATAGCAGAGATATGGGCCAATGCCTTTAGGATCTGCGCAGAACGTTGAAATGCGTTTTTTACGCTCTGTCCGTAACGGAAAACATGCGCAGTATACGGAAAAAGTAGTTTTGCTACCATCGCCCTTTTGGCTCGAAAATGTAGAGTTTTCGATAATGCCCTTTTGTCCGATGAAATGTACGTCGTAGTGACCTATTGTTCGTTGAAAATACGACTAATATTAGCAGAGTGCGCCATGTCGACACCCCTTGACCGTCGACACATCCCATGACCGTCACCCTCCCCCCGTCACACCCCTTCACCCCGTCACCGTCCGCTGGTCGACACCCTGTGTGACCAGCGCCCCGCCAGTGCCGTCTAGTGGCGAAAATTGGATATAGTGGTCCAAGATGGTCGAAGATGGGCTCATACTAACATAGCTTATTTAGTCATAGTACCCGTTGTACGGGTTCTAGTGAACTTGAAATCAATAGGGTTCATCTGTGAGATGTCCAGAACAATATTACGTTATTAAATTGGTGACTTGTTGCACTCCGGAGGCTGTATCGTGCTAACAAACTTATATTTCTCAAAAAATGACAAAAATTTCGTACTTCTAGTACCATAACACCCGTTGTACTGGATATGGTGAGCTGAAAATCAATAGGGCTCATCTTAGAGATGTTTTGAACAATATTCAGTTATAAAATTGGTGACTTATTGCCCTCCGAAGGCTGCAACGTGCAAACAAACTTAAATTTCTCCAAAAATAACAAAAATCTTGTACTTCCAGTACCATAACACCCGTTGTACTGGATCTGGTGAGCTGAATCAATAGGGTTCATCTGTGAGATGTGCCGAACTATATTCAGTTATGAAATTGCTGACTTATCGTACCGTAATCTGGGGTGAAGTCGGACAATTTTTGGTCTTTTTTTGCCAATAACTCGTACCCCTTTAGGGCAAAAAATTTGAAAAAAATAATGAAGGAAGCCCTAAATCTCCAGATACGATATAAAAATATGCAAAACAATATTACCCCCACTACTTTTTTTGATTAAATGCTGTCCGCCTTCGTACCTATGTGTGGGGTGAACATTGACACCTATTTATTTTGCATCAGAAGTCTTCTTCACCCCTGAAATGGGGCGTAAGCGGACACAAAAATTGGAAAATAATAATTTATAGCAAACCACTAGAAAGAAAAACGAATATTTAAATAAGAAACTAATCTAATTTAGGAGAATAACAAGTAAAAACAAAATATAAACCTTATACTTATTCTGAACTCATTCAATTCGAATGGCACTGCCTTCTAGGAAAATAAAACTACCTACATATAACACAAAACAAAAACAAAATATGAACCTTATACTAGGTACTGAACTGTTGTTGAATTATTCAATTCGAATATTTTCACATTTTTTCAAAATGAGGAATTGGAACCTATCGTGCCTCTAAAATGTCACATTTGTAAGAATTTTAAAATTTTTAGAGTGATCTACTAAAGATATATCATTAATATTAGGATTGATAAAATAGAGCCCCATTTTATCAGTGTTTTGCTTCCTTAGACAATTGACATAATACAAATTATTAGTCGTCTCATTCTCAATGACCTCAGAGACGCATCCAACAAACTATTCATGGGTCTGGTTTGGGCATGTAAATTTAACTAATAAAAAAGTACCCGTTTGTATAGTATCATTAGTATCACAGTCAACTGTCTCAAAATTATCTTGGTGAGATTCTTCAGTCACATCCTCAAGCTGTAGATCATTATCATCTGAATCAGTCTTGTTCCCTTTATCGCTACTGCTTTCAACGTCACTATTTTCATCCTCAAGGGGACGGCTAGTTGAAGGTTCCAGATCTTTGCAGGTCGATACTTTTAATTTCCTTCCTCGCTTTGGTCGTGTTTCTTCAGTTGTAACTGACCTAGTCGCTTTTAAAAATTCTTGTAAAGTTTCGGTCCAGTGGTTCGCACTTTCTGTTCGAGCCGCTTCTTCGCCTTCATCCACATCTGGCATTTTTTTCAACACAACGTCGCTATTAAATAACACAATCCCGCAAGCTCTGAACCCGGTTCTTATATTGTTTTCTAAATTTTCAATCTTCTTCATAGCTTCATCAAGAAGCCGTGGAAACTCCGACTTCAGGATAGTTCATCTAGTCTTTATTTTCCATTGTAGCAATATGGCACGCCATGCTTTTTTCATAGGGGCGAAATAGGCAACATCTAGGGGTTGCAGAAGATGGGTGGCGTTAGGTGGAAGCAACACAAATTCGATGTTATATTGTTCGCAGCATTCCAGAACATGCATTGAAAGGTGGCTAGCGAGGTTGTCTCGAATGAGCACCTTTCTTCCGGGAAGATTTTTGAAATTAGGAAGGAGAATTTTGTCAAACCAATCTTCAAAGGTTGAGCCATCAAACCAACCGCTTTAGTTCGGTTATATATTGTCCCCTGTGGTCCACCTTCTATCCAGGTTGGATATAAGTGGACAGCTTTGTATACCACATATGGGGGCAGTAGATATCCGGATGCAGTCATTGCCATCATAATTGAGCTGCTTGATTTGCTGTATAACTTCTACCCTTTTAGACCCACGACGGCATATAACTTTTTGCATCCCTGGGTCGTCCGTGAGATTCGTCTCGTCATAGTTTACTATATGGATAGACTCAACATTTTCCAATGTCGATTCTAAATTTCCAAAAAACTCTCTTATAGTGTCTTTGGTAATATTAGCCCTGCATATTTTAATGTTTTGAGCTAATCGTTCGGTTAATATGTTAACGTATGGTCCTAAAGTTTTTGGAAAATTTTTAAATAAATTTTTCCGAATTTTTTTAATTGTAAAAGCACATGTGGCAACAATTAACAACACTTATAACGAAAAATAACTACAAATTACATTATGGATAGTGGCCCGTTATCCTCAATGAGTCGTAATTTTCTTCGGACTTGTCCCATCTTCCTTTGGACAAGAGCAGGTTCTATTTCTCTAATCTTTTGGAAGATGCGACGCAGCGATTGATCTTCATTTGTAGCTTCCCATCCTTTATCGTACACTTTCCTCGATAGTATTGACCAAAATTCCTCTATTGGCCTAGCCTGAGGTACATTAGGAGGATTGTCCAACTTAGGTACAAAGTCAATGTTATTTTCACTTAACCACTGTCTGGTAATTCTAGCATAATGGCACGAAGCTAGATCAGGCCAAAACATTATATTATCGTTGAGATGATGTGTATTTGAAAAATTAAGTAATTTAGTAAGACATCTTTGAATATAAAGTTCTGCATTTAAGGCTTCTCCCCGAACACGACCAACATACGGCTGTGAGATAAATCCTGCTTCGGAAATGACACACCACACTAAAACTTTATTCTCAAATTTCGATTTTCTTTTAAATTTAACATTGTCTGGTGTATTTTCTACGTTATCGGTATAAAACCCATCGTTTCCTTCAATTTCTGAATGGGATAAGGTAAAATATTTTTCATCATCCATTACAATCAATTTATTGGCAAAGTGGATACGCCTTAATGCGCGGCAACAACGCGGAATTCTTTCTAGCTGGTCTGCGGTGTATTTTGGTGCCTTTCTGCTTTTCCTAAACACAAAGTTTGTGCGATCAATTGTTCTTAATGCAGTGGTTTTCGAAATACCAAATCTTCGGGCTAATTTTCCCTGAGAAACTCAAACTTTGTCTTTAGCAGCTTCCATAAGTCTTCTTTCTCTTCTTACACTTAAAATTCTTGGTCTACCGCTTTTGGGTGAATTAATGCATGGTATACCCTCTTCACAATTCCTTATAGTGCTGTACATGGTTGACTCACTTATATTTTGCTCTTGGTAGATTGCAACAATATCATGCTTAGGTATTCGTCTAACTAGATTGTAAATGCCCTGACGAATATCTAATTTGTAAGACATTTTGCTACAATCGATTTGCAAAACTAAACTGTCATAATCAAACTTGATTACGTGTGACGTTTTAGTTTCAATGGCAACTTGATTAAATGACATTGGGTACAAAAATAAATGATTTAAAAATTTCCCAAAAACTTTAGGACCATACGTTATGTCTTTTGAAATAATTATAAAATCATTGAACTCCAGGTAAATTGTCTTTAAAAGTTTTTATTTTCTTTCCTTTTGTATCAAGGTAATTTTTTACTAAGCATCTTATATCTCCGCGAGTCAATGGAAAGCCCCACTCACCAAATTTGATTATGCCTTCTACTAACAACCTTTCTTCTTCTTCCGAAAATACAGGTTGGTCGTCATGTTTTCCTTCTTTTTTTCTTAATTTTGGCATGGAGTGTAGATTTTGGGATTTTATAATATTCTGATGCTTGTCTCAGACTTTTCTTGCCTTTTTCCACATCGTCTAGTGCTCTCTGTAAATTTGTTTCATCATAATTCATGAAACTTAGGCCTATCTTCTTTTTATAATTCCTCACCATGGTGTCCGCATTTACACCACCTGTGGAGAATATTTTAAATTTTAATTATTTTTCAAAAAACGAAAGGTGGTATTATTATCATTTTATCGCCAAATATTATCAATAAATTAGTTAACATTTTAGTGGTAAAACAAATGTTGTATATGTAAACCTTACCTGTGGGCAATAGTTTGTTTTCACTAGTTAAAAAACAACACGAAATAAAAGCCGATTTGTACGCGACCGGAGGAAATTACAGTCGCTACGACCATCCACCAATGTGTCTTCATGTCTACTAACGTATCTAGACAGGTCCAGTGCGATTTGGCACACCGGCCAGATGTCCTTTAAAAAAATTAATGGAAAAACGCCCTGCTGCCCGCCTTAGCTCCTATTGTCCGACTTCACCCCAGATTACGGTACTCCGGAGGCTGTATCGTGCTAACAAGATCATGTTACGAAAAGTTGCCAACGACAACGACGTCGACACACAGGATTTTTTTTCTAAAAACAGTTTCTTAGTGTTGTTCTTGGTGGAAAACGTAAAAATAACTCAAAAAAATCCAAAATTCCACCTTTTTTTGGGGAAAATCAGTCATTTTCTCGCATATTAGATAAGTTGGGCGAAAAAGTAATAGAGTATCATATAAATATCACCAAATGAATCACCTATTTATTACTTTCTCCATATATTTCGATTTGATTGCAGTGATGAAAAGTTGGAGAATTGATACAGAAAACAGTCTAGGAATAGATGTTAAATCAACTCAAAAATTATTATTTCAATTAAATTGTCAAAATTGGATATGACAACTTCTAATTAAAGTTGGACTGAAGCATGATATTTTTTCCGCCCAACCTATCTATATGCGAGAAAAGTATTGGTACACCCAAAATAAGTTGGAATTTTGAAAAAAAAATTATTCATTTTCACGTTTTCCTTCAAGAACAACACGAAAAAATGGTTTTTACAAAAAAAGTCCTGTGTGTATGCCGTTGTCGTCGTTGTCGTCGGCCACTTTTCGTTACATGTCTTGTTATAGAGATGGGTAACACATCCAACTTTCTCGTGTTAGCACTTCAACACACGCACATGTAAGTGGTGTCAACACTCCATGTTAACACAATTGTGTCGCATGATAGACTGAAGTAGTATGACGCATGCTATATTCATAGCGCAACACATGAAATACAACACATATCTGCATATCATCAGTGACAGATAAACAAAATTAGAACCGCAAAGCGTGTCACATCGGTTGCCTACTTTGGCTTGTTTAGATTAGGAAGAGCAGAAAGGACATCTATATATTTTATCTTTAAGCACGTGTACGGTATAATCCGTATTGCCGAAAGATGGCGTTGATGCTATGGTATAGTGGTTTTTTTTTATTTTATATTTTGATTTTAGAAGTTAGTATTGGTTCATGTGCTTGATCTTGGCACCTCACATAACTTAACCCATTTTTTTTATATTATTATTACTTTTTTTAAACCGATAATGAAATAATACATTTATTTAAAAAGGAATTATTAAACGAGAGATTGAATGTAGATTTAAGTAGGGAACATGCTGGCAATATTGTGTCATGGCCTCTAAAACAAGTGATATTTGACCTCATTTTTCCGAGGAGACTAAGGACAAAGTAGAATGTTTATTTTGTGAACAAATATTATCTGTTAAAAATAAATCGACTTATCCGCTCAAACGGCATATAAAACAAAACATATCACCCAACAAATTCGTAGAGAGCCATTCCCAGAATCTGCAACTTATGATGATTTTTATTCCGCGAAGCAAATACAACCACAACATCAAGTTACCTCTGTTATCTAACCTAAATGTAAGCAACCACATTTACGATAATTACCAGTTGCCTACGTTCTCCATTATTTTCAACTAATACGTAATCTTTCTGTACGAGACTGATCTCATATTGGTTGGCCACCTCGCGACTTCTCCCGACACGCAATCGATTTCGCAACAAAGCTCAACAATAGCATTGAGTATTAGTCGGAACGTAGCAAGTAGCCCCAGTGCAGTGCTGCCAAAGCTTCAGCTTAATATATTAGCCAGCTCTCTGTGGCACAGGGGTTCCATGTCTGTGGGGATGCAGAGGCACACCGGCACAGTCCGGCACGCCACACACCATTCTCGAAATTCAAAAATTGAGTTCGAAAAGTGCCAGCGTGTCATATATGAGTGGCAACACACTAGACACAGTATACTGTGTTAACACAAAAGTGCCGCACCGCACAGTGTTACCCTTCTCTATCTTGTTAGCACGATACAACCTCCCGAGTGCAACAATTGATCAATTTTATGATTGACTATTGTTCAGGACATCTCACAGATGAACCCTATTGATTTTTAGCCCACAAGAGCCAGTACAGCGAGTGCTATGGTACTCGAAGTACGACATTTTTGTAATTTTTTGAGAAATTTCAGTTTGTTAGCACGATACAGCCTCCGGAGTGCAACAAGTCACCAATTTTATAATTGAATCTTATTCAAAACATCTCACCGATATACTCAATTATGAACTCTATTGATTTTCAGCTAACATAGAGCCAGTACAACAGTTGCTTTATTACTTTAAGTACGACATTTTTGTCCTTTTTTGAGAAGTTTCAGATTGTGAACACGATACAGCCAACAGAGTATATACGAATGACCCATTTTAGGATTGGATATTATTCAGAGCGACTCAGAGATTGACCGTATTGATATTCAGCTCACTAAAGCCAGTACAACGAGCGCTATGGCACTTGAAGTACCAAATTTTTGTCATTTTTGGAGAATTTTCAGTTTGTTAGCACGATACAGTCTCCATAGTGTATAAAATTGACTTTTATGATTAAATATTATTCAGAGCGTCTTATAGGTGAAGCTTATTGATTTTTAGCTCACCAGAGCTAGTACAAAGAGTGCTATGGTACCACATGTTTGGTCCTTTTCGGAGAAATTTCGGGTTGTTAGCCTCCGGAATGTATACAATTGACCAAATTTATAATTTTATATTTTTCAAGGTGTCTTACATATGTACCCTATTGATTTTCAGCTGAGTACAGCGGGTCCTATGAATCCAGATATATTACATTTTTGGTTACTTTTGGGGAAATTTCGATTTGTTAGCCCCGAAGTGTATTCAAGTGACCAATTTTATGATAGAATATTGTTCAGGGCATTTTAAAAATGCGGAAAAGTTAGTTTTAATCTTCAAAACCGTTTATTTTTCTAAAGTCTGGATTACAGTGTTTCATTCTAATGATATGATCTTGTCGCAGATTTCCGTGGAACTTCAATCGTAGTTCTCGTGAAGTTCTAGACATTGCTTGAACGCGTATAATAAACATTTGAATCCATTCCACAGTAGTCTATAATATACAAAACTGGGATGAACAACAGTGGATAGCTATTGATTTTGTGAAAAATCAGAAAAAACTAATGATAAATCAATCAACTTAGCAGGCAAATAGAAAACTGCTCAAAATTCTCCTCTAAAATCCCGAATCTATCGTTTTTTACACTTCGAATTTCACATTTTCTTCTTTACCCAGTTATTAGATTAGATTTGTTTCTAAGGTGTGTATGTACTGCGACCCAAATGATCTATTGTGTCCCTTTTTCTTGAGCTGAGCACGTACCCTATAGCTCTACATACAATCCCATGGGTAATAAATGCTATTATTTGGGACGGCTTCAGGGTTGTTATTCCCCGCTTCGATGTCAGTTGACCCGAATACCTGAGCACGGGCGCTTGCTGCTTTGGCGCAGACAAAGATTATGTGTTCCGGTGTTTCGTCCTCTTCTCCACAAAATCTACAGTCGCTGGAGTTTTTCACTTTTATTATCTCAAGTTTTTCGTCAGGAATCCCGTGAGTATCCGTAGGCTTTTTTTTATTTAGGTGGATATATTTATTAGACCTTCCACCGCGGAGCTTCCGAGGAACAATCTCGAATGTTTAAGACCTGATATAGACTCCCATTCGTGTATCCAACTGATATTATTTATTTTCTTCAGATTTTGTTATAGGTTATTTCCTCCTAGAAGACAAAACGGATCTAGTTTGGTGAAAGGGAAAGTAGCTCCCTTTCTCGCCAAGTTGTTGGCTTCCTCGTTCCCCTGAATACATATGTGTGCTGGCACCCAGATTAGGAGAACTTTATTTTCTTTTCCTAGTTTATTAAGTGTCGCTAGACATTCCTTGACCACCTTCGACTTGATTATTTGTGAGTTTCCCTAGAAATACTCACAGTACTATTGTGATGTTCTCAAAAAGACATTGTTAAATTTGTGTAAATAATAATTTCACTGACTAATTAGTTGTAATATCAATAGAAAGGTTCGACAATTTCAGGAATGATTCATTATTATTATTTTGAATAGTACAAATGTATGTATTGTTTATCTATAATCTGTGTTAGTAGTCCATAATTATATTTTATCCCAGTGAGTTTTAAACTATGTCATTTATTCAACCCTAAAGAATGGTAACGAGGTAAGTGTTTCTCAAAGATAAATGGTTTTATGGTTAAAGAAGTCTATACGAGGGGAACTTACTAAGTAACAACCACACTATGGATATTGAAACATTGACTGCATCACTGAAATGACGACAAGAACGCATCAACGTGTATATATAACACAGTCCAACTTTAACGAGAAATCTCTTATGAGAATACCAAGATAAACGTTATTTATCATGATTACGAAACCACTAACTGAATAATTTAAATAAAATACATTAGGAATAATTTAACTATTGTTGATAAACTAGATACTTGATACTTAACCTTCAGAATAAAGCTAACAGTACAAAATATTCCGTTAAATTAATGAAATTTTATACGAAAATTGGTCTTCCCCAAGACATAATCGATAAAATTGAATTCAAGAACTGCTAAAATCTAATTTTACCTTGTTTGACGGCCTCACCAAAATTCAAATATTTTTCTATGAATTAATTAAGAAAGTCGTAAATCGGTGAGAGTGAGTCCGACTTCCGAAAAAAGATCTGGTGTGCTCTGTTGTTTAACAAATTGACTTACATAAAACCTCTCTATATATTTCAATTATTTTTTTGCGACAAGGGTACAAATACCCAATATTTGAGGATATGTATTTGATTGCTTATTTTGCAAATTTGTTTTATATTATCCCATGTATCGCTTTCTTTGTAATTATTGCAATGACTTGAAACTGTAAATTACCCAAATGGACCTAAATTAAGGATTTATATATAGTTGAAGGCAACACGTCCGAACTATTAAAAAAAGTCTTGCGGAATCCGTTCACCTCCTTTGCTCACTAGAAATTAGTAATTTCTTGCTGTGCTGAGTGTATAATTACGACATGTCATTATTAATCAACGAAAAGTGTTTTGTGCTCTGAATCGAATCCACAAACTGTAAGTAATGTTCTTAGTTCTTGCGTAAAAAACATCGAGCTGATCTACCGGATTTTTTGATTATGGTGAAGCCATTTTGTACATAATGTTTTTGTCAGGATAAATAAATGATCAATCAGCCTAATCAGAATTTAGTCTTACCTGAGCTAGTGTTTATGAGATTCCAATCCACTACTAAAAAGTTATTGAAGATAAATTTTAAGAAATCCCAAGAATGTTAAAGTCAGGACGAAAAAAATATTGGCTACAACAGGCATTTAGAGAAAACAGCTTGTTAAAAATACGGCTGAATTTGGTTGGCAATAAGGAATTCTACTTGGATATTCGACAGTTAAAACACAAATAGAACGACTTTTAAACTTGCTCTCTTTAGTCCAGCGGCTATGATTGCTTATGGAATTGGACATATACAATGGTAAAATAACAAAAAACTTTTGCGTTTTTGTCAGCCCTGTACCAATTTGAATAAATTTGTATTACATTTTCGAATCAGTCAGCATGGGAACTTCGTAAATTATTAATAAGAGTAGGTGATTATTAAAAACTTTTGCTGACGTCTTTTACCCTGTATCACAGATTGTTCTTTTAAAAATATAGTGAATTGTATTAAAAAAACGACCTCTTTCGGAATTTATCCATCTTACTGGTTATTTAGATAATAAGTAATTTATTCGTTACTCTATAGACGTACTATATATTCATTATGACGAAGGTATACTTCCAACATGGAATGTGTGGAACGTTCATAAAATATCATAACTCAATAACTAAAGAAATTAGACAGTGACTTTCTGTTCAAATTAATCAAAAATCATCTTTCATTTCTGATATTTAATAATACAACTATCATTTATATTTTTAGGGATGTGCTGGACTTTGTCTAGGGGGAAGATTTCTATCAAAATCCGTAGAAATGTCATCAGTCATAAGAAATATTTCAAAACTTCTAGAAATGCAAAATTTCACTTTTGAGATGACAATTTTGAAAATAGCACGCATATATAATTTTTTAGCGATTATGAATGCAACATTAAGCATATGTTCTCATGTTCTGTGTTTATCTTCACTTATTGATGACGGATTCGAAACTCTTACATTTTATACTGTGAAGAGGTTTTATGGTGATGGACCTAATTTTATTTATAAATTACTCATCTGTCCATGTTTAATAGCAGGTAATTATGGATAATAACTTTTTCAATTCAATGTGGATTTTTCTTGATATGTAGTCATAATAATGTTTGTTCCATATATATATATATATATATATATATATATATATATATATATATATATATATATATATATATATATATATAGATATATATATATATAAATATATATATATATAAAACTACAAAGAGTGGTTTTTGTTGAAAACCCCTTAAACTCGTGGGGATAGCAGCCAAAAAAACTCTACAGGTTAGAGATAAAGTAAATCAGTTAGTACATTACCTAAGCTTTCGTAGAGCGTTGTCTCCATTCGCAAAGGCTATAATAAACCAGAAAGAAAAAACCAGTTAATTAAATAATGAAAATAATTTTTTAAATCATTACGACTTACTTATAATGATTTCAAAAATTATTTTTATTATTAAATTAACCGGTTTTCTTTCTGGTTTATTATAGCCTTTGAGAATGGAGATAATGCTCTTCGAAAGTTCGAAAGCTTAGGTAATGTACTAACTGATTCACTTTATCTCTAACCTGTAGAGTTTTTTTGGCTGCTATCCCCACGAGTTTGACGGTTTTTCAACAAAGACCACTCTTTGAAGTTTTATTTTTTAACTAGTCAGCCGTGACTAACTGCCAACTTTTGGTTTTTGGTTTTATATATATATATATATATATATATATATATATATATATATATATACAACTGTTTATATTATTCTTGAAGCCTACATCATTTCAGATTCTAAGCAAAGATAGTGAGGGCGAGCAGGATAAAGCAGTATCTACTGTTGCCAAATTTAGTTTAAATTTAATTTATTTCGTATATACTGCTATCGAAAATAATCAATATTTCAAATGATTAGATCCAATTTCAAATTTATCAGGGTTCATTTAATTATTAGTCGAATTAATTTGACAACTAATAAACGGAATACTGGCCGTACTAAATTATAATAAATTTTGCAAGTTCCAAATTCGAATGAATACTAGGCAACTGTGGTTTATATTTGAATTCTATTTCCATTCAAGGAAGCCGCCGCGTAGAAGTAGTTGTATGTGTAGTAACAGTTATCATCATAGATTTTGTCTAAAGACGAGTCAAAAAAGAAAATATTCCTAATCTGTGACATTGCTTGCTTTGCGATAGTTCCCTCTTCGCATCTTTTCTTATGTCTCTCCCTACTTGACCAACAAATTGATATTGGCCGGGAGGTCATCTAGAAGTGAAGAAAACCCTTTAGTGAGTCCACGAAAGTTTCATTGGACGAGTGCTCCGACCATGTGAAGGACTGGTGTAAGATATGTACTACTTGTGCTACCAGTAATGGACCGCATCGCAAGAGAAAGGCACCCATGAAACAATATAATATGGGAAGCCCTCTCGAATGGATTGCCTTAGATATTGCTGGACCATTTCCGACGATAGAAAATGGTGGTAAATACATTCTGGTGGTAATGGACTACTTCACAAAGTGGGGGAAAATTTATACGATCCCGAATCAAGAGGCCACAACTGTCTTGGATGTATTGGTGAAAGAATTTATTAGCCGATATGGAGAGCCCTTGGAAGTACAAAGCGATCAAGTAAGAAATTTCGATAGCCAGGTACTTCAGGAAATTTGTGACAAGTTGATAATGAAGAAGACCAGGACAACAGCATTGCATCCACAGTCAGATGGACTGGTCGAAAAAATGAACAGGACCATACGAAAATACCTGTCCAAAGTAGTTTCCAGCCACCAGAGATATTGTGACATGTATATTTCCGTTGGCTTATCGATCTGCAATAAATGATTCCACGTGAAAAACACCTGCGAATATCCAGTTTGGATGTGAAATGAGGCTCCTTTGTGACATGGAATTTGGCTGTTGCTCTGGCGAAGATCGAGCAGTAGTAGAGTACGTGACCCAATGGAGAAGAAGGATGGACGACGTACAGGAATTGGTTCGAACGAATCTTCAAGTCGCCAGTGACAGAATTGAAAAAATTGTATGGTTCGCAAACCATTTATTTTTTCTGATTGTTTTTATAGTGATTTCCAAGAAGGTCGATTATTTGTTAGGAGCCGCGTACTAGAAGTTGCCGGAATTCGAAGGTACTAGAAAAACGTTTAATATACAAGCAACTAACTGTGAATTAGAAGGTAGTCTACAATTTGGTGTATTTAATACAAATTAGAATTAAGTGTGTAGATAAATTAAGCATAAGTGAATAGTGTATAAGTGTATAGATAAATCAAGTAAGTAGATATACCGTGTGTATGAATTTATCCCACCCGTTGTGGTAAATTCTATACAAATAAATATGAAAAACATTACAATATAAAAATATTAAGTTAGTTATTAGTCTTAAGTACTCATAATGAATTATATTATGTGTATTCTCCTGCAATTGAAATGTTTTTATATAATCAGTTCGGGGTACGTACCTGTATAAATATTTCTGTCTTTTGATAAATGTTTTTCTCCGTATTCTCCGATTTTCTTTGTGTGTGACGCCCAAATCCTTGAAATTAAATGATTTTAATCAACCAATCCAGGCTATAGATTTATACTTTATATTCCGAGCTTTCGAATATTTTATATATTCATTTTCAAGGGACTAAAATTGTATAAATTATGATCAGAATACATAGATATAAAAATTAAAATATTATGCATAAATTACTCAAATAATTAGTTGAGAATAGTGGTATACATGTAAAATTTATCATAAATTATTGTATACATCTTCCAATAATGAACTTCAAAAAACAATATAATATAAAGACAACGAATAACGTTGATAAATTTTGATAATTTATCCTTCTATGATATTAAGACATATTTTATTATATATTATTACGACTGAAATTTAAATTTTTTGAGATTTATTTTCAAAAACCTAAAAGGTATGTAAATATTACGATAAGGTTATTTAAGCCTGTTTTTTATTTAAACATTCATCTTCTTGGGTAATATATGTTGTTTCTAAATACACGTTTTAACAATTTTCACCTGTGGTCAAGACTCTTGGAGATTGATAATTTATAAAATACGTATTTAGCAAGTGCACATCTGTCAGCGTACAATTTACCGTCACTTTTGTAATAGGTAATTCGTATGGTATGTGATCTCTTGGACTGACCAATGAATTTTTTATTACAGTTCAGACAAGGGATTTAATGAACTATGTTAGTCAACTTATTTCTTAAAAGAAAAATATCATCCATGACTCAAATGCCATTAAGCTTAGATCCTACCTTGAAGTTTCATACGTATTTTAGGAATAGGTTGAAAACGTACGCTGATACATGAGACAGCTTCAACATTAAATTCTATCAATTGATACAGATGACACCTATAACCCCCTTCTGTATGGACTTCCAAAAATTCATATTCACATTGGAGTAAGAAGTCAATAGTCGTATCTCATTTTTGGACTTGTTAATCGTTAAGAATGTTGCCACCATGAGACTGGAATTTAAAATTGACGCTGTCTTTGATTTTAATTCTAACCACCCCCAATCACATAAGGTTTCTTCCTTCAATAGCTTACTTTATATAGCCTTTTCTTTGCCTCTATCACAAGAGGCCCTTTATAGTGAGATTAATATCATTAAACAAATCGCTGTCAACAATAATTTCCCAATCTCTTTATTCAACAAATTATACACAAAATTTTACAATAAATTCGGACTGTGTTTTCCTACTATTAACTCTCTTGATGTGATTTCTGACAGTGTTAAACCCCATTATGCTGGTTATCTACATTTCTTCGGTCTTATATCCTATAAATTTGGGAATATTTTTAAAAAACATAACCATAACTTTGGTTTTAGAACTTATAACAATTTGAGATCATTACTGGTTAACACTAAGGACTCCATGCCATATCTCCATTCCCCTGGTGTTTACAAACTTTGTTGTCAGGACTGTGACGCTGTCTATGTTTGCCAGTCTGGACGTTTGTTGGACACCAGGATAAAAGAACATATTAGTTGTATCAAAAGGTATCGTAATACTCACGGTTTCTAGTTAATACCACAATATAATAGAAATTGTTGAAAATTCTAAAAAATTGACAATTGTTTCGATAAATCAATATCATGATATTGATTTATCGAGACAAATGTCAATTTTTAGAATTTTCAATAATTTTTATTATATTGTGGTATTAACTATAAACCGTGAGTTTCATTTAAAACACTAATATGAGTAGATTCCACGAAGTAAGGGTCGAGACAATTAATTTCTTCACGGATAAAGTGATCCTGGTGTCTTTTACGAGGAAATATAAATATAGGAGGCACACTATTGCCAATAGCATTCACAGCTAAAACCACCGTCATCAGCGTTCCTGTTTCACTTGATGTAAGTTCTCCTACCTACCTTGTTCCTTTTTCAGCAACAAGTTTGGCAGGTTTCTGGACCGTGGTGACTCCAGTTTTGTCGATGTTGTATATATCTTTAGCTTCAAATTTGTATTTATCCAGTACTTTTGCGAGATTGTCGTAGAAATGGTTCACATTCGTAACGTTAAAGCTAGTTGCTCTAGATAGACTCGTCGCCTGTGCGCAACGGATTATTATCTCCGGATTTCGCCGCATAAATTCAGAGAACCAATCCTCTCCAGCCATACTCTTTTTTCTCAATGTTTCCGGCATGTTTACCGAATACTCTTGGCCCAACTGGAAAGACAATTTCCGAATTTCTTTAGGTGGCAGTCCGTAAAATATATGCGCTGATTTAATTATATATTTCATCATGACTTTTTCCTGTTTCTTGTCAAATACTCGTCTAACACAACGGTATCCCATCATCACTGGAACCGGAGACCCTTGATCGATTGCTTCTTTTTTCTTCTTTATAAATCTATTCAAAGACACGTAACGTAATTTATGTTTGGATGCAGCAGCTCTGATCGAATCGCCTTTCTCAATGACTTCTTTATAGGCTTCTTCATACTGTGAAGTTGGTTCTAGACCCTTTTCTGTCCTTCGGACTCTTACTCGAGGCACTGAAATAAAGTACTTTTATTAGAATAATATTTATCACGGCATATAAAAACAGATTTAAAAAATGCATACGGGCTAGATACTGGGACAATTAAAACATGTTTCAAACATCGCCATGTAAATTGTTTCAATTGTCCCCGTAAGACATTCTTAAGTAAAATATAAAGTATTTATTCACCCTTGATAGATAGGCAAATTTCAACCTACCACAATGAAATGAGACGTGTCAAATTAACCTATAAAAATATCAATTAGTCCAGGCGGTAGAGCAGTAAAAGTAGGGTGTAATGGACATTGTGTGATAACGCAAACATTTTTATGCAGAATATTGTGTACAACAATAATCTATGTTTGCCTACACCAAAAAGTGCTTGCTAAATGCTGTAGAACAATAAATGTACCGAAATATCGAAAAATTACCCATTTTTCGATACATTTGTGTCTAAAACTTTTAAACGAAGCGTTAAATAAAAAAAATTACTCTTTCTTTTTTGTTTATTTGACGATTTCCTATAAGGTTATGAGAATCGAAAAACTTTAATTTTCCATGAATAATATGCGAAAATTAGTGAAAAATCAACGTAAACTTAGAGAAATTTTTTCGGTAAGTAAAAACTGATAAATATCTATCAAATTTACAGAAAAGATAGTTAAATATATGACAATTACGCACAAAAATTTTTGTAACGATCGACCGCGTAGTTTTTCACTGCCACAATTATTAATTAACAAATTATGAAAAAGTTGATCGCGCGTACCTTGTTTAACCAACGGTGAAAAAGGAGCACGCAGTTTTTAACAGTTACTTAGGGTCATAACATCCCATAACAACCCATCTGAATACTTCTTTGCAAGCACTTCCATTTTAGCTCAAAACGACGAAATTTGACCGTGTAGATCCGAAGATAGAGGCCCACAAATTTAATAATAATGTATGGCTTACTTAATCGTTAAATCAAAATTAAAAAAATACTCTCTTATAGCTGGTTGAAAATACTTTATATATCCGTCTTGTGCATTTTCGACAGATGAGAGCCCAATGAAAGAAAAATCGATAAAAATACCATAATCACAGGAGTTCGTCGGCCGAGCGGCGTGGGAGCAGGAGTGGAGATGGCGGAGAGTAGCTGTGCAGTCGCGCGGCCCGAGTGTTTCAAAATGCGAACGCGCGGTAAAACATAAATTATCTCGACAACGGTAGCACTTATCGAGGCGATTTTTTTTAATTCGATGTAGCGAAATGAGAGGAATCAGAATATGCCATCGAAAAAGAATATTACAAAGAAATTTTGCACCAATTTCAAGATCAAAAAAGTATGCTTTTTTCATTTACATTAAAAAAGCAGTTGTATGATTGAAAAATTATTTTGTTGCTTAATGTTCATCAAATCATGCAACTAATTGGTATGGATGTTCTTCATAAGTTCTGCGTGTGCTGTGCAGTTTTGAAATAGACAGCATCCCTAATTGGCTAGTCGGGTCCAATGTAACCAATGATTTTACCACCGTTGCCGAGATAACTTATGTTTTACCGCGCGTTCGCATTTTGAAACACCCGGGCCGCGCGACTGCACAGCAGCTCTCCGCCATCCCCACTCCTGCTCCCACGCCGCTCGGCCGACGAACTCCTGTGATTACGGTATTTTTATCGATTTTTCTTTCATTAGGCTTTCATCTGTCGAAAATGCACAAGACGGATATAGAAAGTATTTGCAACCAGCTATAAGAGAGTATTTTTTTAATTTTGATTTAACGATTAATTAAGCTATAAATTATTATTAACATTGTGGGCCTCTATCTCCGAATCTAGACTGTCAAATTTCGTCGTTTTGGGCTAAAATGGAAGTGCTTGCAAAGCAGTATTCTGATGGGAATCAATTTTTAAATTAGATTGAACCGATGCTATAAACGAGAAATTATTTATAATGTAAAAAATTTGACCAAACTTAAAAAAATTGTAAAAAATTATTAAAACGCAAAATGGATATTTTTATAAGTGATTATTGTTTGTTATGACACTAAGTAACTGTTAAAAATTGCGCGCTCCTTTTTCACCGTTGTTTAAACAAGGTACGCGCGATCAACTTTTTTATAATTCGTTAATTAATAGTTGTGGAAGTTAAAAACTACGCTATCGATCGTAACCAAAATTTTTGTGCGTAATTGTCATATGTTTAACTATCTTCTCTGAAAATTTGATAAATATTTATCAATTTTTACTTACCGAAAAAATTTCTCTAAGTTTACGTATGATTTTTTAGTAATTTTCGCATAAAATTTATGGAAAATTAAAGTTTTTCCATTCGCGATTCTTATAACCTTATAGGAAATCGTCAAATAAACAAAAAAGAAGGAGTAAATTTTTTTCATTTAAGTCTTTGTTCCAAAGTTTTAGACACAAATGGGTCATTTTTCGATATTTCGGTACATTTGTTGTTCTACAGCATTTAGCAAGCACTTTTTGGAGTAGGCAAACATAGATTATTGTTGTACACAATATTCGGCAACTTTCTGCATATAAATTTTTGCGTTATCAAACAAAATCCATTTAGACTGCTCTATCGCCTGGACTAAATAGGTAGGTACTTACTTTGAGTTTTGTTGTATCACAATTATTTAAATAAAAATAAAGTTTACTTCTATATACGTAGAACCCGTTCGAGCAGATGCACACGAACTCCTGCAATCGACGCCGGGGACAGACTAACCTCGAAAAGTGGCGCGGTGAGATGCTTCGCTGGTTGCCGGCGATATAAGATCAAGCACCAATAGAGGGCCAATATGGCCGCTGTTTCTGACGTACCCTGTTTCAATTGTCCCCGGTGGAACCTACTTAAAACCTTTTGCTTTTTTCAGTATATTATTGTTTCTGACTTAACTAAATTTGCAATTTGAGTTTACCGAATACTGACAAATACTGACTCATTCTTTTTACCTTAATAGATATTTATGTTTAGTACCGACTTATGAAAGTTACTCGTTTTTTAGTATCAATGACATCCCCTTTTACCTTAGCACCACAGAATTGATAACAAATTATTCTAATAAATAATTATGATAATCCTATCAACATTAAAAATAATAAAAATACATTTTCTGTAGAGGTCGATATTATTATTTTTGACTGTATGAATAATTATATTCGAGATCAATTTTGAGGAGAGCTTAGATAAATAGAAGTAACACGTGTCATATCGGTGTGTTATGATCAATTGCCAGGGGACCGAAGTTCCTTCAGCTCGTTCTGTAAATTTGCAATATGTCACACCACACTTATATCATAAATAGCTATCAATTGGGTATGGATTCCAATATATAGCTCGCTATTTCCGATATATTTTAAACTAATTGTTAATCTAATCGTGTACATTTAAATTATTATTCGATATCAAATTACTTCAATTGAGATATATTGATAAATCTTTCATAACTATTACTTCCAATTATTGTAATTATCAATTTTATTTTAGCTGGTTTTGGCCTCGTAATACCACTGTCGTTTATAATTTACATGACCTTTCAAGTACAATTCCAATTAATGTGGCTCTCTGAGTATGTAAAACAAAACTTACATAAGAAATTGAATATGGTGAACGGAAGAGATCAAGAATTAGTCCATGCACATCTATTAAATGTGGTCAAATATCATTTGTGTTTTAAAACGTAAGTATTGTAATGTTTTTCTTATTTATTTAAACGGTAAACGGGTGGGATAAATTTTAAACACGCGGTATGGCTACTTACTAATATATTTAAACACTAAACTAGTCACTAACACTCAATTTATATATACTTAACTAATCAATTAATTATTAATTTATATCAACAGTATATTCACTCAAACTAATTTATATAAACACTTAACTAATTTATATTCACTTATTCACTTGTTTATCTCACGATGTCAAATTATCAACTAACTTATCCGCTGATCGGTCCTTTATTTATATTAAAGCCTTTTTTACTAGAAAATTCCGGACTGCGGCTTACACACACAAAAACAATTGGTTCTGGCATTTTCTAGATAAGTCTGATCACAAAAACAATGTTTAGATAAGATAGTCGTAAACAGTTATAAAAAAACCTGCGTATCCGCCATAATTTTAATTTTCATACCTGGCTTAGACGGAGTCGGATTTAGGGTCTATACCAGTGTGCTGTTTCGTAACATTACCCCCTCCTTAAATGGAAGTTCCTCCTGGAACTTTTGTGTAGCCGAGACTGGATGTTTGAATCGGCAACTGGCCCTATTTCTACACTTTCGATCTTATGGAAATAGGAGGGCACCGTCTTCATCGGATACTGATAACGGGGGTTGTAGCTGCAAATTATTATCTGGACACCGGTATCTCTAAAGATAACCTCTACCATGTTCCTGATAACTCGCCAATCCAACTGGTTACTCGCTATCTTAGGCATAGCCTGTTTCTTCATGCTGGTTTCTAACACATGGTCTCGGAGGTGTCGAAGTGCTTCCCACACATCGCGATAGGTAGATCGATCTTGAAATTCATTTTTAATTACCACGTAGAAGACGTACCGCGAATTACGTTTCAGTGTCTTGCCAGGGGATGGAATCTGGTCTTCAAGTTTTTCTAATTACCCGAACTTCTTTCGAAAGACGGATGCCAACCCTCGTGCGTTCTTGAGACGGGCGGGGATGTTGTATGCCAGTGAATAATCTTCCGGGAAAGTGAACAAATCTTGTCGTTGTTACGAAGTTATTCCATATCTAGCTTTCCCGGTACCTCCATACGCGCCCATAAATTCATCGAAGGTAAGGTCAGACACATCTCGAATAAGGTTTACTCCTTCCTCTAGGTCATGGTCTCCTTCGAATGGCGCTAGTCAGTTTTGGTGAACTACTTTTGGTTCTCCGTTGGAAATCTTGCTTATGCGATATATAACATGAGTGATCCTTTTCTGGATTAAGTATGGACCTTCTAGGATTTTTGTGATTTTGGAGAAAATCCTCTTATCCTCGTCGGGTTGTGTAACCATACTTTGTCCCCTCCTTTAAAATCGCCTTCTGTGGCCTGCGTGTCGTACCGACTTTTCATTCTGTCGCTGGCAACTTGAAGATTTGTTCCAACTAATTCATGAATATCGTCCAGCCTTCTTCTCAATTGGATCACGTAGTCTTCGCCTGCTAGATATTCTACAGGCCGACAGCCAAATTCCAGGTCACAAGGAAGCCTCATTTCACGTCCAAACGGATTTTCGCCGGTGTTTCACCCGTGGACTCATTGACGGCGGATCGATAAGCCAATGCAAATAGGGAAATATACTGGTCCCAATCTCTCTGAAGGCTGGATACTACTTTGGACAGGTATTTTCCAATGGTCCTGTTCATTTTCTCGACCATTCCATCCGACCGTGGATGTAATGCTGTTGTCCTGATCTTCTTCATTCCCAGCTTCTTGCAAATCTCCTGGAATAGATGACTTTCGAAATTTCTTCCCTGGTCGCTGTGGACTTCCAAGGGCACTCCATATCGGCTAATAAATTCTTTCACCAATACATCTGCTACAGTTGTGGCCTCTTGGTTCGGATAGCGTAAATTTCCACACATTTTGTGGAATAATCTATTACAACCAGTATGTACTTGCTACCATTTTCTGTCGTCGGAAATGGCCCAGCGATATCTTAAGCAATCCTTTAGAAAGGGCTTCCAACATTTTACTGTTTCATGGGTGCTTTTCTCTTGCGATGTCGTCCATTACTCGTAGCACAAGTAGAACATTTTTCACACCAGTCCTTCACATCGTCGGAGCTATTCATCCAATAAAACCTTTCACGGACTCGCTGAAGGGTTTTCTTCACTCCCAGATGACCTCCCGATGGACTGTCGTGTAACTTCTTCAGTACCTCAGCTACTCTTGCTGTCGGGATAACTATCTGTCTTCTCTTCTCGGAACCATCATCGTTCTCAAGGATTCCATCCAATAGGCCTTCTTCCAGGACAAGGGAGTCCCACTGAGCCCAATATGCATTGAGTGTCGGTGAAAATCTTGACACTTCTTGCCAGGTAGGTCGCCGATTTTCTTCATTCCATTGGCGGATCATCTTCAGGTGAGGATCATTCTCCTGATCTTCTCTGATCCTGGTGGGTGACCATTCTCGTTGACTACAGTAGTTGTTCAAACTGCAGCTTCCCTAGATTCCGCCTTATTGCAGTGGGAGCAGTGTTGGGTACGGCCGTCTGGAAAGGGAGTCGACATTTCGGTGACTCACACCAGCTCGATGTTTGATGTTGAAATCGTACTTTTGAAGTCGTTCAATCCATCTAGCGATCTGTCCCTCGGGATTCTTGAACTGCATCAACCACTTGAGTGCTGCATGATCAGTCCGGATTAAAAACTTCCTACCATAGAGATACTGGTAAAAGTCTTCCACGGACTTCACTACCGCCACAAGTTCTCTTCTTGTGACGCAGTAGTTTCTTTCTGGTTTGGAGAGGACTTTACTGAAATACCCCAGCACTTTTTCTTGCCCTCCTTGGATCTGTGAGAGCACTCCACCAATTCCTACGTTGCTTGCGTCAGTGTCAAGAATAAAGTCTCCATCTGGTAATGGATATAATAATATCGGCGCCCAGGTTAAATGCCTCTTCAAGGTTTCAAAAGTCGTTTGACAGTCTTCGTCCCATTAGAAAGCTCTTGCTTCTTGTGTAAGTCGCGTCATAGGCTTGGCAATATCTCCAAACTTCCTGATAAATCTTCTATAATATGTGCAAAGTCCAAGGAAACTCCTAATTTGATGTTTGTCGGTTGGTTGCGGCCATTACTGAGTGGAAGCCATTTTCTCTGGATCCATCGCCACTCCTTCATTGCTCACTATATGACCTAGATAGTTGACTCGGTTTTGGAACAGCTGACATTTCTTCGGGTTTAACAGGAATACCTCCTCGGAACCCACTTCAATGGTTCTGTTTCTAAAGTCTAATTGGAAACCATGTACATTCATTACGTCCATTCCCAGAATCACGTCTTCTTCAATGTCAGCACGATTACCGTATGCGTGAACTTTTCTGCGCCAATTCCCAATTGGATTTGTGTCTCACCGTGAACGTTAGCACTCTCACCTATGACGGTCCACATTCGCAGTCTCGTTGGTAAAAGTTTCTTCTTGGTGTTTATTATTTCTGGTCGTATTGTTGTAACCCGAAGCCTTTGTTGCTGCTTCATATTCAAGAGAAGCTGTCTAGCGAAGCGTCCTCTGCATATCGGGGTCACGTAAGCCATCAATAATCGCCTGTATACCCAGACATTGCATCATGTTCTCTGCTGCTGATGGATAAGCAAATCGAACGAGTCGGGCAATATCTACTTCATATTCTTGAAGTGCTTTACCACGTTTCTGCCTTCGGTTCTTCAGCTGGGATTGGTACAAATGTTCATGACCGTATCGTATGTCCAGCTTCTTTTTCAGCTGCTCAAAGTCATCCGTTTCTTCCAAAGGTATCGTCTGAAGTACATCTAAGGCATCTCCCCGAAGCGCGATAGTTCACTGCCTTGTCTCTATCGGACCAATTATTCACTCTTGCGGCTGCTTCAAATTGTTTCACATAATTGGTCCACGACATGCCAGGCAATGAGTGGAGAAATCCAATTCGGTTTCATCAGAGGGTTGGGTACAAGAGAGGCCCTGTTCTCAATGAAATTACTTGTACAAAAATGTTATGACCAAGAAAGAGACGTTTATATATGTTTCATAGATAATGAGAAGGCTTTTGATAACATTGAACACGATCTTCTTCTGGAAAGACTATATGAGATTGGCATCGATTCTAAGGACATACGAATAATTCAGCAACTGTATTGGCATTAGACCGCAAAGGTAAGAATTAACAACGACTTAACCACAGAGACATTTAAAATATCCAAGGGAGTACGACAAGGATGTATCCTATCGCCAATGCTATTCAACATATATGTCGAAAAAGTTTTTCAAATAGCATTGGAAAAGGAAAACATAGGAATTAAAGTTAATGGAATTCCAATAAGCAACATCAGATATGCGGGTGATACCGCTATATTGGCGAATTTTCCTGAAGACCTTCAACGAACTGTTGACAGAATCAACCAAATAGGAGAACAATTTGGCCTGACGATCAACAAAAATAAAACAAAAGTTATGGTAATAGCTCGACACCACAGTAACATCACAATTAGGATTGATGGCCAAAAACTGGATGTGGTGTCAAAATTTGTATATCTGGGCGCCACCATCAACCAGAAATAGGATTGCGACGAGGAAGTGAAAATACGAATCGGACGTGCAAAAGACACATTTCATAAACTTAAGAACTTCTTTCTTGCCCGAACATTGCCCCTGGCACTTCGGATTCGAGTAGTTAAATGCTACGTCTGGCCTATCTTGCTCTATGGGGCAGAAACATGGTCTCTAAAAATCAAAACTCTGAATCGGATAGAGGCATTTGAAATGTGGACAATTCGTAGACTCCTACGCATCCCATGGACTGCACATAAAACTAATGAAGAGGTGCTGGAAATGGCCGGTATGCATAGAGAACTTCTGCAAATCGTGAAGAAGAGAAAAATATCCTATTTTGGACACATACTCAGAGGTGCCAGATACTCAATACCTAGGTTGATTTTGCAAGGAAAAATAGAAGGTAGAAAAGGCCCGGGAAGAAAACAACATTCATGGCTGCGAAACATTAGGGACTGGTGCGCAACTAGAGATGCAGCCACAATCTTCCGAAAGGCAGAAAATGGCACCTTACATTTGACATGAAAGAAGTACAAAGGACCGCCAACGTGCGAGAAGCACAAGGCACAAGAAGAAGGAGAAACTAGTTTCGGAAACAAGCAATAAACCTATTGCGCAACTATTGCCTGAACAACCAGAGTACTGTATTCCATTCATTTGTTTGTTTTAGAACAACCAGAGTTCTAAATCAAACATTTGATAAATGGAGGAATTTAAGAGATGTTCGACTAAAAGGTTAATATGAAACTTCAAAAAATGTGGATCAGCTGCGAAGAAAAAAAAAGTCTGGGAATACTATGGAAACATGTCATTTTCACGGGATACCTTAAATCATAGAACGTGAGTTAACAAAAATTACATTTTCTATGAGTTTTGCATATTCAATTATTTTAAGGACAATAGGCAATATTGTAACCACCCCTTTGAAATCACCTGACGAAGTAAATCAAGTTATTGCAAGAAAAACAGAAGAAATGGCAATTATTAATGCAATTAACTGTCTCGACCCTTACTTCGTGGAATCTACCATATTACTGTTTTTAAATGAAACTTACTGTTTCTAAAAATTCCACAATATATTAAATAAAAAGTTGAAGATTCTAAGAAATTTGACCATTGTTTCGATATTAGATATCATCGTCAGAATGACAGAAGTTACATTCCAGTTGATGCCTACCTGATGTCTAATAATTATTATTGGCTAGACCAAGAAGTGACCTACCTAGTGATTGACTTAATATATTATGTTAATAGAAAAAAGAAGATATGATATTACAAATATTGAAGCTTAGATATTATTAGCCGTATGGGGATTCCCTGGATATATTTTTCCCAAATGAGATCAGTATAACTGTACAATGATATAGAAAACCAGGAAAACTATATCTCCTGATCTTTACAATTATCACTTAGGAAGACAGTTAAAGAGTGGAGAGCTCCCCAGATTTATCTACGTCTTGACAACTTAATATTGTGAGTTTATTGAGTGTTTTCTAATTTCTAATTCTTAGAGGAAATCCAGTTCTTGTTTCTTATCGCAATTGATGTAGTTCTGAGAGAGAGAGAGAGAGAGAGACATAAGCTTTATTGTCATGAAAAATTGTACAATTTTATGGACAAAGCGAAATAATTTAAAAATAGATAAATATAAAAAAAGTATATAAAAAAAATATTAAGATATAAAAAATACTGACTATACTAACAATACAAAACATAATATATAAAATACAAACTTATATTAATAGTTATCAGACAATGTTACCATCGCACATCATACCAAATATTGAACTACGCCGATGTAACTCAAAAGTCTAGGGTAGATTGCAGAATTCTGCCACTGAATAATAAGGTCTCTCAAGCAGAAACGCCGTTGTCAATCTCCGGAACCTATTGAATGTATTTGCCACTTTTAATTCTAAAGGTAGCTGATTGAATAGTTTTTTGGCATTGAAGGTGATAGAATTTTTTACCACTTCAGAGGTGGGTTGAGTAGATATCGAAATTTTTTCTTCTAGTAGGGTAACTATGAATTGGCCTCTCAGTTAAATTGTAAAAGTGTTTGCGAACCAAACACACGGATTCCAAAATGAATAGAGCAGGAAGAGTTAAAATTTTGTATATCTTAATCCATCAAGGACTGGTGTTGCCACACGGCAACAGAAATTAACAGTTTTCTGTTGCTTAAAATTCATCAGATTTTTCATTTAAAACATAGATGGCGGTATACACGGCAATAGTTTGTTGCAGTGTCAGTTGACAGAACCGTGTGTAGTGTTTGCCTGTTCACTCCAGTGATATAAAAACACGATTTTGTTAGGGAATATCAAGAAGACTTCTCAAAAATGGATATCAAGTTTACGTAAGTATAAATAAAAATTAATTGTTACAGCTTTCGAAAATAAATTCGTTACAACAGCTTTGGGAATATATTATCAACGTAGAGGCGGCAGAATAACGGGAGGTTGCAAAAACCTTTGAGATCGTGAAGCTTTGGAACTCGATGTTGCCATGTGGCAACACGAGTCCTTTCTGTGGACTACCTTTTTACATTTTGCTTTTTTTTTCTAGCGGTGGGCTGACTTTCGAAGAAGCTCTTCAGATTGCGTATAATGATGATTTAGATGTTGACCAAATTTATATTGAGCCTCCGAATGAGGGTGCGATGACAGATGAGGATTCCGGTGAGGAAGATGAAGGCGGACTCGTTGATAATTTGTCTCGGAATCAATTGAATGCTCCAGCTCAACTTGTTTTACATGGTGAAGATGATGCATTAGTTGAACCAGATACGGAACATGTAGAAAAAGTTACTTATGAGGACATTGAATGGATCAAAGGTGATCTGGTAGAAAGTTCAGAAAATTATTTTTGTTTGGATTATGAAAGTTTTAAAACTCTAACCCCAACAGAAATGTTCGAGTTATTCATAGACCAAGACGTACTCTCTTTACTGGTAGAAGTATCAAACAAGTACGCACAATTTAAAAACTTGCCATGTCCTCAAATTACTTTGAATGAAATGAAATGTTTTATTGCTATTCTGATTTTATCGGGATATTGTCAATTACCTGGAAAAAAACATTACTGGAGTACTGATGCAGATCTTGGTAACCAACTAGTGAAGGATTCAATGAGGAGAGACCGATTTTTAACAATTTGGCGGTATCTACACTGCGCAGATAATAATGCACTAGATCCAAATGACAAATTCTATAAACTGCGACCTCTAAGTGATGTACTACGGCAAAAATTTCTGAATTATTTTGTTCCAGAAGAAGATTTGAATTACGATGAGTGTATGGTCAAATACTTTGGAAAGCACTCATGCAAGCAATTTATCCGTGGCAACCCAATCAGATTTGGATACAAGATATGGTCGCTGAACAACAAATACGGATATCTTGTGAATTTTTCCTTCTATCAAGGCAAAGATAGGCGCGTGAACACAGAATACCAAACTGTGTTTGGAAAATCTACTGCTCCATTGCTGATGCTTTTGGATGAGTTACCAGAAGAAAAGAAGAAACATCGATACAACCTATTCATAGACAATTTATTTACAAGCTTTCACCTTCTTAGTCATCTGAAATCAAGAGGTTTCTCATCTACAGGAACCATTCGCGATAACCGAATCCCTAAAAATTGCCCGTTACTATCCAAAAAGGATATGAGTAAGAAACAACGTGGTGACTTCGATTCTTGTTTGGATAGAACCAACGGAATTTTACTAACGCGTTGGACTGACAATAATGTAGTTTCAGCAGCTTCGACCAAATATGGGGTAGCCCCACTTGCTAGTGTCCAACGATATTCAGCGAAGGAGAAAAAAATTGGTCAAGTAAAAAGACCGAACTTGATTTCCAAATATAATGCATCTATGGGTGGCACGGATCTGATGGATGAAAATATTGCACGCTATAGGATTAGTCTACGTGGAAAAAAATGGTGGTGGTGTCTTTTCACATGGCTACTTGATGCCGCAATTCAAAATGCCTGGGTCCTGTACAAACAGTCTGGCAACAAAATAACTCAACTAGACTTTCGTCGAGAAATTGTCAAAACGTACCTCAACAAGTACAAGAATCCACAGAAAGGAAAAGGTAGACCATCTGCTAGTAAATCGAGCAGATCTTTCAGCCGTGTTGGCGATGATGTGCGATATGATAATATAAGGCACCTCCTCACACCAGTAGGAAAAAAAAATAAGATGCAATGGCGACAATTGCAAATCTATTATGCGCACAAAATGCATCAAATGTAATGTAGGTGTTTGTTTGTCGTGCAATGTTGAATACCATACACGAATGTAGTTTTTTTTTTCAATCAATAAAAAATTTTTTTCAATGAAACATGGGCAGTGTAAGTTACTCGCGTTGCCATATGGCAACACTAATTTTTGAAGAAAGTAAGAAAAATTTCACTATATTTCTTTAAGCAAATCTATTTGTTTCGTTCTGAAAATACAGTTTGAAAATATACTATTGCAAAATTCTAAACTTAATTAAATCCGTCCTTGATGGGTTAAAATAGAACTCGCAATGCAATGTAGTTTGAAAATAGATGTGAAAAGGTGTAAACTACAAGACCCCCAGAAAGGCAAACCATAGCGAAGGTGCGATTCGAACAAAGAGTAGTAAGTTGGTAAAACAGTACAAGAATCAAGTTGTTTAGACACAGATTTATTGGCAAAACAAGCCGAGGATTATGTTTTCGCTAAAATGTCTACATGTACAGACCATTTAAGGGCACCGTCAATGTGGAAACCAAGAAACTTAATCGAATTTGAAGATCGTATTACGTCATTGTTAAGTTTGAGAGGTTGAAAAACTCCTTGGTAACATAAAACCAAAGTTTTCTCAGTATTAAAACAATGCCCGTTCGAGTCAGACCAGGACTCAATAGTAATGAGATATTTGCCTATGGTAGAATGTAAAGTTCGTATATCTGAACTGCTCCCGGTTACACTAGTGTCATCGGCAAATAAAGTGAATTTACCATTATTTCGTAAGTCGGTGACATCGTTAATAAATACCAAGAAAAAATTGGACATAAAACTGAACCCTGAGTACACCACAGGTAACTGGTAAATTTTTCGAAACTTTTCCATTTGCTCATACCAGTTGGTTTCTACATTCCAGGTAAGATTCAATCCATTTTAAAGGAATACCACAGATGCCATAATATTCTAGTTTGTCTATCAAAATTTCATGATCAACACAATCTAAGGCTTTTGCGAAGTCACAAAAAACCGAAGCCGTGTAAAGTTTATCATTAGGAGAGGTATATATTTAATTAACCCGTGATCGGTACCGCTTCCGATAGTCACGCGATTGGTAACGCGTTAGATTCTATCTAACATCATCTTCTTGACTTTATTTTCCATATTTAACTTATAATTCTGTCATCACATGATATTAATGAAATTAATTTCAAACAATAATAAATAATAATAGAATATTTATTTTAAAAATAGTAATAAAAACATACAATATATCAAACTGGTACAAAACGAACAAATATAAAAAATGGAATGAAATTTATGAGTCCTCTTCCCGATTCAAGCACTGCATGCAGGTTAAAAGGGTTTTAGCTATATGTTCCTTGCATATTGGCTTGCAACATTCATTGCAAGAGTACTGTGTAAATCGATTTTTCCGGATCGGACAATAAGGGCATCTTGGTTTAGCTCCTACCTGTTGTGGTCCTCTATCTGCAACTCTTTCGTTTTCTTGACCCAAGACATTTTTGATTTTTTGCTTCAGAGGAATAAAGAAAGAAGTCGCACTAGATCGTCATATAATATGCGGTCTCGTAAGCTCTTTAGCTAGATTTGTTAGATATACCCTCCGATCGGTC
The DNA here is from genome assembly GCA_963921935.1 of Galeruca laticollis. NCBI lineage: Eukaryota > Metazoa > Arthropoda > Insecta > Coleoptera > Chrysomelidae > Galeruca > Galeruca laticollis. The sequence goes on from OY998181.1 coordinate 146,539,193, forward strand.
TTCTGATTTGTATTGGCATAAAAAAATATTTTACCGGCAATGTTCAGTAAACTGCAAAACACCGTAAATGGCCATTTATTTCTCACTCTCGTAACATTATATTCTGTCTTCATTCTATCTACCACATCTACTGCTCCTTTGGTAAGGTTATAAAATGTTATAACGGACGGTTTCATCTGATCTCCAGTGCCTGCATCTATGTCATCATCCTCGTGAAAAAATGACAACATTAAGACATTCTTATTTCGTTTAGGAATATACGAAGTTAATAAACATTTGGAATTCACTCCCCAAGAAAACATGTTACTATGTACAGGCCTTATTTTTACATCTACAAAGATTGGCGGGATCTTTTTCCGTAATGTGCCAACTAAGGTTAGACGGTGGTTCCTTAGCAGATCATTTGCTAAAGGAACCGAAGTGAAATAATTATCAGTGGTAACATTCCTACCAGTACCACTGCAATGCTTTAGAAGACGAGTTACTACACTGTGTGCATCGTTTTTTAGTTGATATGGGCCATCGAGCTGTTTGCCGGCATATATTTCAATATTATGTGTGTAGAACATTCTAGCATCTACGGCAGCATAGATCTTTATGCCATATTTGGCGGGTTTGTTAGCTATGTATTGTCTAAACGAACATCTGCCTCTAAAGGCTTCAAGCATCTCGTCGACCGTTACGTAAGAGCCAACAGAGTAATTATTCACACATATTTCTGTAAACTCTTCAAATATCTGTCGGACGGCAGCTAAATTATCTGTTCTTGCTCTCTCAGCTCGTGTATCTTTGTCGTCGAATCTAATATTTTGAACTAGAGCATGGAAACGACGTTGTGACATAGTTGCAGCGAAGAATTCCGGAGCTGTTCCATCTGTTGCCCACAGTTCAGATGTGTTTAGATGTTGAGCTCTCTTAACACCTGCTAAATATAAAATTCCTAAGAAAGCATTAATCTCCTCAAAATCGGTTGGCAAATTATGTTTATTACTTCCAGTGAGCCTTTTTCTAGCAAACTGTTTGTTTGTACAGTGTGTAATATGGCCAATAATTTTATCAGAGAAAAAAAGATTCCAGCATTCCAGAACACTTTTCGCATTTTTAGCTATTCCTTTTACACCAGGTAATTGTGTGGTTATATTATGTCGTGGAGTCTTACTTTATTTCTGTGCTATTTTATGACGTAGCCATTGACTACCGTCTTTACCAATATATACAGGACCATTGTTTACTTGTCTCTCCATTATTTGAATCTCGAACCTTTCTTCATTATCCGAACCTAACTGTTCCGTATCCGTATTATGAATAGTGTGATCGGATGGAGCGTCCTCCTCCTCTGATATATCACCTTTATTATCATCTTGTATTTCCTCCCAGAGAGCTGTCAAACGTTCATACTCCTTTTCGTACGACATCAGAATATCACAGTTAAATAATATCTACACAAAACTATATTCTTCAATGTAAAAAAATCTTGAATGTATTGTTAAAACAACTAACAACAGCACAGGTACCGCGTTAGTTTTTAGCTAACGTATTCACCCGACTGTAAATAAAAAGTCACTGGTCAGGTACGCTTCTAGTCTTACGCACACCAATAGTGGGGATGGCTGTAGGAGGTTCTTAGGCAGGCATAGCTATGCGATGAGAGATGTAAACGTAACCAACTTTTGAAAATAGGGCTAAATGTAAAAATGTTAGATAAAATCTAACGGCGGTACCGATCGCGGGTTAAGAACAGAAAACATAGCGTCATTAGTACATTTATTAGGTAGGAAACCGAATTGTTGGAATTTCAAGATTTTATATTTGGAAAGAAAAGGCAGTAGATGGTTTTCCATTAGTCTTTCGATTATCTTCGATAAGATTGGTAATAAGGCAATAGGACGATAGTTACTAGTATTCTGTTTCTCGCCACCCTTGTGGAGGGGAACGGTTATAGCTGTTTTTAGACAGGTAGGGAAGAGACATTTTTCAAAGGATTCATTGATGAGGGAACATAAAACGTTAATCACCGCATCTGGAATATTCAAAAACAACTTAGCTGATAACCCATCAATACCGCAGGAAGTTTTGTTTTGAATGCTGAGTATGGTTTGCACTCGATCAAATGTATCTATTGGTTTAGGGCAGAAACTATCAGTGATTCTTTTAGAAGGAACGAGGAAAGAAAGGGCATCACGACTTGGAGATATTTCAGAGCTAATATTCTTACTAACGTTTATGAAATAATTGTTAAGTTCGTCTGGGTCGAGTTCAATAAAGTTTGAGGAACGAGTTTTGTTCCTTAAATCATTGATAATAGACCAAGTTTCTCTCGTGAAATGTTTAGCTCTTGAGATGCGATTGTTATAATAGTTTTATTTAATAGCTTTAATAGTTTTTCGGTACAATATTTTATAGTTATTGATATAATTGAGTATGTGAAGATTGTCTGTGAATTTATTAATATACATGAGTGATCTCATATTCTTAGATGAAGTACGTGTTTCTTTCGTAGACCATGATTTATGATGTTTAGTTTTACGAGAGCGAAGAGGAAATGATGTAATGAAGCACCTAATAATTTTATTGATGAAGTTCAAAAATTTAGAGTCAATATCTTCAGAAAGATCAATCCAATCAATAGCTAAACATAAATCATGAAATTTGGTGAAATTTTGTTGAGAGAAGATCCTCACTAACTGAGTGTTTTCCTTTAGAGATTTACGAGGTAATACAAATTCGGCGAAAACTGCTTCATGGTCAGAGAGACCTGAGTTAATTACCAAGTGATTCACATCATGGGGTCGGAAAGTCGGAAACTATGCAATCTACAATTGACGAAGTTGTTTTAGTAGTACGAGTTGGTGAATCTACGTGCATATTTAGATAAAACGACTCAAAAATATTCACCAAAGACCTTTGAGTGGCACAATCATTAGTAAAGTCAACATTAAAGTCACCGCATAAAACTTTCTTGCTCTTAACAGGCAGAGCGTCAAGTAAATTTAGAAGGTTCTCAAAAAAAGAATGAACATTTGATTTAGGTGGTCTGCAAATACAAATTATATATAAATCCATATTTTTGTTGTAAATTATGGAAAATTCAAAATATTTTCTACTTGTAGAAAATCATATTTTAATACAGCCTAGAAGTCCTCGCCAGAAGATAAAATTAGGGTTCCACCGTGAGCTGAATTACACCTGTCTTATCTACTAATAACTCGATATTTTTCAATAAAAACTGGTTCGTTGGTTTGTAGCCAGTGTTCAGTAATAGCAGCTATCTGCGGGAACCCCAATTCCTCCAAAAACAAACACAACTCGTCCCTTTTATTGCGTATTGACTGAATATTAATTAGAACCATTCTTAATTTACTGTCCTTAAAACTAAGTGAGGATTCTAGTTCCTCTGGGCACGTCCTATCAACTAAAATTTTTTCTTGAAAGAAACGGCAGTAAAGTAACTGCTATTACACTCTCTAATTTTTTGTAGGTGAATTCTCCGTTCCGAGGTAATGTAAGTTCTGTAGGTGGATAGTGTTCAATAAACAATGTCTATTTTACAGATTGCATCCCCTTTTAAAAAATACCTGCGCCGCTTATGATGGCTGCATCAGCATATGTTAGGTATTTTTCAAGTGGCGCTTGGAAAGGATATATAATTCCCTTAACCTTGAGTAACATACAGAATTTCAAAAAGAAAGAACATCTGGTATTTGTCATTAGTCCATAGGGAACGAGAAGAAATTTTTTCTCCCCTAGCCACCCCGCTTATCTAAAAGAGGGCAGTAGAGCGAGAACCTCGTGAGACGAAGTACCGTTGACATCTCTATATAATTTTGAGGACTAGGTACTCGATTTTACCTTTCCTCCACCTACGTTCAATAATTTTAAGTAATTGCGATATTCTCTTAGTAAGCATCGGGTTACTGATAATACGGTTCTCTATAAACAGTTCATCATCATTTTTGAATAAAGTTAACGGTTTTTATATATCCTAACAAAGTGTCACTAAATAAATATAATTTTGTAGTAAGTAATGTGAAATATTACTTCCTGTTAATAATTAATATAAGTGTTAAGTTTTCACACGAGTTTCATTTGGAGAAGAAGAACCAACCATCGCAATTATGTGGATATTGGTTAACAGTTATTAATCAATATCGTACAGATAGATCTTCATCCACTTCAACTGAGTTTATGCCATAAAAATCGTGAAAGTTATAATAAGTTGCCCTTAAAGTTGTGGGATCCACAGGCAGACCCTCGGATACTAAAAACACCTTTACACTTGTGGAAGTATAACCTTCAAAACATACAGACGATGGTTGGTCATGTAGATAGGCGAGGAATAACTTGAGAGATGATAAAATAGCCGGTTCTCTTAATCTAGACATAATATAACGATTCCCTCCAGTAGAGGACTCCTGTGTTAATCTGACCATAGGAGGAGTCATCGAGTCCAGCGAGGAGTTAGTGTCATTGTGTGAATCTTTTGTAAACTCAAATGATTTATCACACGAAAAGCTGTTTGATTTACATACGGCTATAGCATGTTTGTCAGATGTGATGGCTACTACTACGGGACGAGAAGGATCAGAACTTTTACTTGTGTTAGATGTCAATGAATGATTGGTGTCAAGTAGATGTTTTGCGTAGTGGGATTTATCTGGTTGTTTTAATCTGTATGCCCGTGAGTGTTCACTGTATCGGACTTCAAAATTTCTAAGGGTTTGACTCAAATAGACAGTATTACATTCTGGACATTTAAGTCTATATATACCAGACTTCGTTAATGGGGATATTTTTGTTTTTACATGCAACAATTTTCACTCACGTAACTTTCTGATTTAAAAGAAATTGTTATATTTGTTGTTAAAGATGTTCAATACTCGATGATAATTTAAATTTTTTATCCCAAATTAAAAATATATATAACATATATGCAAGGACAAGCTGTATAGCTAATTTAGAAGTAGTGCCACGGCATAATGGACGAAGGAGTAAATACATTATACCGACATTGATAGTGTATACGTCGATTCAAAATAGTATATTCTATAACAAGGGTGGAATAATTCTACACGAGTAGGAAGTATTGTTTTCCGAGCCGTAGGCGAGGGAAATTGTTCTAGGAGTGTAGAATTTTGAATTTCACCCGTGTTTTAGACTATACTTTTTCTAGGACTATCGAATACAAAACAAACAACAAACGAACAAATATAACTATATTAATAATTAAAAATTGAAAATATCTGCTTATATTAGTTTTTTAATTTTCTCTGTCTGGATTAGTGCTATATATATAATTATTTAGAGTTACTCCAGTAACTGTACAATATAATCACATTATATTTTTTGAGTGACATTTTTTATGGAACACTATAAAAATTTTGGTATGATAGTAAGCTCCTAATATTTATAAATCTGTTAAACTCCTTGTCCTTTTCTAATTATTATTTACTCACCCTTAGTGCGAGAGGCGGAAAAAGTAGAAACCTAGAAGAGTAATAAATAACGCAATTTTATTATAATAACACAATCAAGAGAGACGCAATGCTGTTCTCCCCTTGTACGAATTTCGCATAAATTCATACAATATTGGGCCTAATTACGGCCCTGTTTCGTGTCTTCTAGCTCTAACGGGGCCGAATTACCTCGATGCGCTTCCGTGAAAATCAAAAACAATTGTAGTAATAAGAAACAAATTGAACTGTTAATATGTTAATTAAAACTCTCGAATAAAAAGCTCATATCCTATTGGTTAGTTAGTACCATATAAGTGTTCAGTTCATGTCTTTATAAGATGAGGCATAAACTCTAGTTCAATATTTTAGTTGTAATTTATTGTGAGAAAATCTGCATAAACTGTAAGTAGTATTTTTCTACTTCATCGCGAAATCATTGGAATATATTTTGTTTACCGGTATTCTTACATGGTTGCCGGACGCTAGTGGCCGTTTTCGCATTCGACAAATGTTCAATACTTTAAAATTGTAATCTGCCCGGACGAAGTTCCGGATTTTCTACATGTTTCCTGTAAAGTGATTTCATTTGTAATTTTCTTTATTTTGTTGTGAACAATAAAAACTTATTGTCATAGTTAACTTTGACAGCATATATTTAATTTCCTGCTTTATTTTATAAATCCATTATTACGTCTTGAATTTCATTACCCCTTCTGGCAATCTTATCGTCATGGGTAACGAGGTCCGACACCGCAATATCGGTGGTCCTTCGCTAGCATTGAAGATACCGCTAGAAACTATGGAAGGTGAGTAACGTAATCAGTGACTCCTCATAAATTTTCTTTTCTCTATTCCTCCACCCCTCGTGTTATCCCACTGGACTCTTCAACTGACTGCGTCACTATGCCAATTAACAGAGCATCGTAGAATGCACGCTAGAAACTGTCTAGACAGCGAATCATTTTGTGTCAGCCGTAGTTACGAGAACTCACAAAAATTAAATTAAACCTAGACCCAAAATCGTGGTTTGTTTAAACATTTAATAAAATAATTCGTCAAAAAGAATATTTACTTTTTTTGTCTTCTATTGTTAATAGTTTTTTATAGTTTATTCGAAAAAGTACTGTTTTTCTCTTGAAAATAATTTTTAGGTTTACATTTTTCAAAGAATTGTTTTATTTTGTTGACGTTCAAGAATTTTTGCATAACGTGAACAGTTTGAATTCTACTTACTGGCTAAGTTGTGACCGTTAATATTCATGATTTTTAGATTCTTAGCTTAAATAGGAACATTTTAATTAGCAACGATATTTGTATGGAAGATTCTGTATCTGTTTTCTCATCATAGTATCATCATTCAAATATAATTAAAACCAGTTTTCGATCACTTTGGTGGTCGATTCAGTATGCTAGAATGATATACCATATGTTAATTGCCTGAATAAAATTTCAGCATCCAATTCGAACTTCATTGTATATCTTACCTTCGTAGAACAATTTTCCCTAATTTTCCATTTTGTCCTGTGTGCCATTCAGTGATTTAGCCTGTTGAATATCTAGGTATTTCTGGATTTGTCTATCTTGCACCAAATATATGATGTTCCTAGTGGGTAGTGTCACATCTCTGTTAATATATTTCCCACGTTTCACTGTTTAATATTTTCCATTTGTCTCCAAATTCCATATGTTCGTCGGTTGAACATTTCATGGTAAGTATCCTATAAATTTGAGAAGATGGCAATTTTGAGAAAAAATCAAATCTTGTATGATTAACACTCAATATGTGATTAATCACTATTTGCATATTAAGTGTCCAGTAAGAGTACTGATTACTATGAATAGATGAAACCAGAGTTACCTCATATCCAAAAACTATCTATTGAAGTAGCTTGGTCAGTTATAATATACTTTCTGTTTGGTTTTTGATTCATCATTGAATAATTTATGATTTCCAGGACATTTGTTACTATCAAGATGTTCCAGAACTTCGGTTTATTCTTAATGTGTTTATCAGCAGCACCGCCTGGAATACTGTGTATATACATTATTAGAAACGTAAGTAATATGTAAAGCTAGTAATATATATCTATCAATACACTAATTCAGAGTATTCCACTAAATAAGTAGTATGTAAAGAAAACTTTTCTGATAATTAATATTAGAGTTACATTAGATGTCTCCAAAAAGTAAAGCTGGATTTATAAACTCTATTGTTCGTTATTCGTTGTTCGTGATTCCCGCTACTCGAAAATAAAACATTGATATCACATACATGCGTTTATAAACCGTTGTTGTTGTGTTGTTCGTCGTTTCCACGTCGTTCGTCGTTGATCTCAAATAACCAAATTTTATATCTTGTTATTCGTTATTCGCAGTTCCACCAATGAAAACTGAAGATAGTCCCACGGGACTTGATTCTACCAATCATTTTAAACTCAAAACTGACACTACAGTCAAGAGAGGCGCTACATTCAAATAAGCTACTATTTATTGATGCACTTTTGGTGCTACCAACTGTCGAGTTAAAAGCACTAATCAGATTCACTCTTGTGATAGGCCTTACTTTAAAGCGCCGTGTTTGCCGCTTTTTCTTAATTTTCATAAATAAGCGCACGTGGCCAATGCAAAAGCACCAATTAAATTTCGTCTCCACATATTTTGATAATAGATCAACTGTTCAAAAACTAATTTTTATTTTACTTTCAATACACAAACAAAAACAATAACAAAACATAAATAATCTGCCATGTCAAACGCCAATGCTTCTGGCGTATGACATACCTCAGACGTTATCGTCGTGACCAATCAAATTTCAACAACGCCAGCAACGAAAAACCGCTATAAATTAGTCGACTCGGGAACAATTGTGAATAACGAATCGCCAGCAACGTGGAAAACACGGCAAGCAACGAACAACGGGAACAACAGAGTTTATAAATCCACCTTAATAATTTGCAACTTTTGCAATGTCAAAATTTATTACTAAAGACATTATGTTTTCATAAATTTCCTAAAATATATCAAACGAAAGTTATCGTTATAAATAGCAAAATAAACAAAAAATTGCAGATTTTAATTTAAACAGTTCATTTTGTCAAGAAACGGTTTCAATTCTAGATAATTATCATGTAAACTTTTGAGTTCTAAAAAAAATCCATTATTGAATACAAAAGTTTCCATAACGAGAAAAGTCAGTCTGATTTGAACGTCAAAAAGTTAAGGATATTACAATTTGTCTCCACAACAAAAACGATCGTTTGTTTGATAGACATGTCAATAAATTAAGTCCTTTTTGACAGTCTTCAATTAGTTGTGTTATATGGGCCTTACCAATTTAGTTTCTCATCGAATATGTCCTAGGTATTTTATCTTATTGGAGTACTTGAGAGTAGTATTGTAGATTTCCATGTGAGGTTTGTGGTTAATTGGTTGTTTTGAGAATATTATGCACCGTGACTTGCTGGGCGAGAAATGAAAATCTGTCGCTCTTGACCATTTTTCCATCGTTATGAGTTGTTTTTTTGGTAGTATCGTTGCACATGCAGATAATGCCCTGCTTTTTACAAAAATGATCACGTCATCCGTATACATTCGGATCTGTATTGGTTTTTCTATATCTCTAGTTATATCGTTCATGGCTAGGAGAAATAAAGTTGGACTAATAATTAATCCTTGGGGTGTTCCATTTCCTTGTTTTTGGATACAAGATTACTCTTAAACATCTATCAAACACTTGTCAGATCAAAAATTGATTATGGCTGTATTGCTCATGCATCAACAAAAGTTACAATACTCAAACAATTAGACGTATTACACAATACAGCACTACGCATTATCCTAGGAGCCTACAGAACCACACCAGTAGACAGCCTATACTGTGAAGCCGGAGAAACGCCACTAGAACTTAGAAGATAAATCTTAAGTCTCTCAAAGTCTCTCATATGCCTCAAAAATAACAGTTGATCCTCTTATTTTAACCCACCATCACACATTTAATAAAAACGTGAATCCAGTCTCACCTAATATTCAAACAGAGCCATTTCACGTACGAATCCAGCACTATAAAAACAGTCTCAATATATCCAACATCTCTTCTTTAAAAATCGAAACTTATAACTTCCCTCCACCCTGGCAAATTAAGCCACCACATATAAACACTCATCTTTCATGTTTTCCTAAACAAAGCACTAGTATACAAACCCTCATCCAACATTTTAACGAGACCATGCAAAAATATCCCAATCATACCGAAATAAACACGGACGCATCCAAACAAAATGACGGACTAGGCGCAGCCATTGTAACTCCTACAAACAATGTACAATTCAAACTTTCAAAATATGCAACAATTCTAACAGGAGAACTTTATGCATTACTAGAAGCAGTAAAGTACGTAACAATACCGAACTACGAAAAGACAGTTATACTTACAGACTTTTTAAACTCCTTGAAATTATTGAGAAGCACACCTATTCGAAAAATTTCCTCGTACTGATGATCAAACAAGAAATTCATCATCTTCAATCGATAGGAAAAAACATACATTTCCTGTGGGTTCCTGCACGCATAGGCATAAAAAGTAATGAGGTGGCCGATCAACTCGCCAAAAAAGCAGCACTACTTAGTACCATACCAATCATTAAGCCCTTATACACCGATCTAAAAACATTTATTCGCAATAAAGCAAAACAAAAGTGGAATGACACATGGAGGAGCTCACACGCAAAACTTAGAGAAATCAAACCCTACATAACACCCTGGCTAACTTACTTTTACCGAAAATCGAAGACATCAAATCATCATCACAAGGTTACGTCTAGGTCATACTCGAGCTACTCATGAGTACTTACTTTCCCGAACACCAAAACCGGAATGTGTTATTTGTGAGCAGCCGTTAACAGTGAAATATTTTTTGGTTGAGTGTCTGCTATATCATACCAACAGACTAGCATGCAACATACGTGAATCTCTAGAAAATACATTAAACAACAGCAATAATGCGAAAAACCTTATTGAATATCTGCAAATCGCAAACTTCTACCATAAAATTTGAAATGTACTTTGAACAAAATATGTGACATGTCAATATCTATTCATAATGTTAAACAAACATAATATATAGCTACAGACCGCTAATAGCCCTTGGGGCTGATGCGGATTCGTAAATAAAAAAAAACGATTGAAACGTTTATATTTACACATTCTTTCAACTTTTTTTTCCAAAAAATGCCTTTTTCGGCCCACCATAAATACATGAAATAAAGATTACCGCTTCTGAATAGCAGCAGTAGCGGAAAATATAATCTAAACCAATCTTATCATGAATGAACATTGATTTTCATGTTTTTTAGGCAACAAATCAATCACAATCTTTCAAAATATATTTGGTAATGGTTACTCTTATTATCTTTTGGATATCAGCGAGCGTCTATGGTCAACTGATCTCAGATGAGGTAATTAGTGATAGTTTTATATAAAATTAGTATTGTTACTATAACCATCTTTGGAGTGTTTTTCTTGAATAAAATCCATTCCTTTCTTTTAGAACATAGGTAATTGAATCTATGGCAATTAAAGAAAATTACGTTCTTATATGTACCGGGTGGTCAACTAAGAACGGCAGTCGGCAGGAGTGGATTATAGCACAGGTTCGGGAATGAAAAAGATTATTACAAAAGTGGCCTCGAGAAACGCCTGGTAATTATTTTCGGAATTGTAAGTCCACCGCTGGAGGGCGCATTTGACAGTTAAAATTTTTAAATCCAAATTTTTTCAAAATTCACTCAATTAAGGAGTATATTAAATATTATAATCAGATTCCTCGACAAATTCTGCATATTTTTAATATGACAAGTTTAACCCTTTAACGGGCAGCACTCTGGGGCTTTAGTGAAAATTGTCTTGTTAGGTTATATTAACTAAAAGAGTGATTGTGAAGCAAAATATATCAATGAAATGTCAATCTGTGACATTTATATTACAAGTTTTTGGGTGGTACATATTTGTACCAGAGAGCGTTCCTACAATGAAAAAATATTTAATGTGCACTGGTACAGATGTGTACCATATTTACTTTGTCAACTTTATCAATGAATACGAATATAAAAACTGCAAATAAAAGAAATTTATTTATATGAATTCAAAAAAATTAACATAACTTTCTTATGAAACCTTATTTAAAATATTTGCGTAACAGGGTTATAATAATTCATAGAATAAGATTTATGAAAAGGTATAAAACATTTTAGGCACAAGGCAACATTACATTCTGTACAAACTATATTTGATCGTAGTAGGCAGTAAAAAAAAATTCTTAACTACCAACGTTTACTCTTCCATGAGATGCTGTAGGCAGACAGAAGTTGATCGAGGTGATCTACACCACCCATATATTTATTATTTTCCGCAAAACTTTCTGGGCTGCTAACAAGTTTTCGACTACCATCCTTTTGAGTTATCAATACTTTTCTAGTTTTTTGTTGGTCATGCATAGTACTTATTACACAAACAGACTTTTTGCCTCTATCCTTCCATTTTGATACAGACGTATTTTCATGAATAACTCCATCGTACTCTCCTATTTGCATAACTTTATCGCTCTTCAGTATATGGTTTGGAAAAATTTTTCTTCTTTGTTGAATAGTAGCGCAACAAAACAATTTTTTACCTAGCTATTTTTTTGCCAATGGTATAGACGAAGAGAAATTATCAAAAAATAGACAGTATCCCAAACCTTGAAATGCACTAGATAAGGTGTTAACAACTCTCTCTCCAAGTGTCGTCGACTTATCTGAATGGGTTTCAGCACCTTCGTAAAGAGACATGTCCAAACAATACCCAGTCACAGCATATGCGATAATCCAAACTTTAAAACCTCTCTTGATGGGTTTCATCGGCATATACTGCCTAAGGGTACTGCGTCCTTTATATTTTACCATTAGCCCATTAGTATCAATATACCTATATAAGCTTTCAGTTCTGGCAGTGTTAGGCTCAAAATTTGACCACATTGAATCGCATATAGATTTGACTGATCCACAATATATTGAAGGAAGATAGTTGTTAGAACATTTAAAAAAATTTATGATGGTCGCAAAATATCAATTTTTGCGAATCTTGTTATTCCAAATCGCCGGTCAAAATTTGTTTCAGCAAATTGTTTAGGAACTGTGGATCTTCGATCCCACCTTTCTTCATTGTCGCTGTTATTTTCTTCGGCGGAGCTAACGGATTCACCTTCATCAATATTGTCCATAGTTTCCAAAACTTGTTCATTGAAATTATTCATAGCCTCAAAAACTTTTTAATCCACGATGTTGTCTGGTGTTTCGTGACCCGTTGAAGAATCAACTAAAGAATTATTATTTGACAATTTAGAGAGCCGATCATCTGCATCATCAGCGCCGTCATCTCCCTCAGCATATGAATTTATGGCCATGTCGTCAGTAATTATGCTGAGTAGATATTCGATGTGTGACTTTTTATTAAAATCATACCGTGTAACATTATCCATCTGGAATAGAAAATAGTTTTATCGCCCTATGAAGCGATATTATTATTGCTATAAAATATATAATTTATAGCATTATGAGAACTCAATTTGATTAGAATATCTAGTATAATATATAAACGTTGGTATCTAACAATTATCTTATTCATTGTTCTTCTTAAATTTACAAAAACTGTTCAAACGAAGTCAACAAAAATTTTTTTTATAAACACATTATGTTCTCCGGTTCATATATATATACCATATTTTTAAATGAAAAAATTATCCTAGCCAATAAACCAACACTATATTTGATGACCACATAAACAATTTTAGTATGTCATCTTCAGTGAATTCTATAAACATAGCGTGAAATTTGTTTCGTATTTGAAGTATAAATAAAAATACCGGATGGTGTTTTCCCTCCATTTCTAACCTTTACACTAAAAACGTGAAATGAGGTGCTTGAAAATGAACTTGTGATCAATTTATAAGTAAAATTCGTAAATAAGCATGCAAACAATATGATACTTACGTTTCCAAGTGATATTTGTCACATAAACAATATAAAAATGCACAAATAGCTTAGATACTGTTAGTCTTTCCGTCAGACGTTCACTGGTACAAATTCATACAATATTTTGACAGCTAAACATTTATTTCGATATAGATGACGCAACATAATACCGAAGCTCCAGACTCATAGCGCAAAACGTTCAAAGCAGAGAAAGGTACCGTAAGGTTGAAGTTCCGTTGTATAATAAACACTACATAGACTATAGTAGCAAGTGGTACATATTTGTACCAAAGAGCGTTAAAGGGTTAAGTCTGTTTCTTCAAATAAGGGGCGGGGGAGACTGGGAACCTTGTTACGAAAAAACGCCTGTAATTCCGGTTCTGCTTGACCGATTTCAATAAACTTGATGTTGTTTGAAAGAGCTTTTATTCAGCAATCTAAAACTTGTGAATATGCAGCAATCTTTTATTTTTTTTAAATATTGTGTTTCCTCGTAACAATTTTAAATGGAAGCATACACATTGAAGTAGGTATTTAAAAAGTGGACTAAATTAGTAATAAAACAGTGCAAACCGCAAGGCGATATCGTAAGAAACAAGGAAATGGCGGTAATTGATCTTCCAACGTCTAGAAGGCGGAGAAGTGAACTGTGCTACATTTTTTCAATTATAGAAGAATGTTATATTTGTTTTCAAGCGATGTGTTAGTAAATCAAAAGCAAAAAATATCAATAAAAATCGATATTTGCACAGCAACAACAAACACAGTTTAAAATATGTGTTACGATTTAAGTCGCTAAACTCGGTTTAATGATAACTTATGTTTAGACAGATGTAATTAATTGATAGCAAATACATCAATCTGTCACAGTCTGAACATGAGTTATCATTAAACCGAGTTTAGGTGTTTGATACAACGCGCCCTTACTGATGACAATAAAATTTGTAAAGATGGCCTTGTAAGATACAAGCAAGCTATGATTTTGACGCATATGTCAAAAATTATTAATCGTGTTCCAGTTAATACACTTTCTTTACCTTTTCGCAATAAAATGATTTTTACAAATGAAGAAGTATTTGATATGTTGCCAGTTTATTTTGAATGTATGAGAAATGCAACCGTTTCTGCTCGAGTTTATACACTGCAGTACCCAAACAGACGGCATCACAGCAGAAGAGCTTTTCTCCGACTTGCACACCGTGTGCATAATACTGGAAATGTGAATCTTCCTGTGTGCCGAAGACAACGCAAAGGTAGAACAGAAGAAAATGTCATTGATGTTTTAGCTTATGTCAATATTAATCGTCATTCAAGCACCAGAGCCATGGCTAGAGACCTAGGTATATGTCGAACCACCGTTCACAATATTTTAGGAAAACACAGGAGACTACTTATTTAAAAATGCATGTTTTATTCGGTGTTAGAATGATAAAAATGTTTTAATATTCTTCGTTTGTCCAGTATGTGACTACTTATATGTTTCTCATTCTTATCATACCTAAAATATCATCAAAGTTAACTCGTGAAAACATGACTAATGTATTTGTCGCCATTTTATGTCCAGTTTCAATAAAACTCTAAATTATTTATTGAAATTATCTTATGCTGTGTGAAAATGTTTTTAACTAACAACATGATAATCAAGTGAGGTAAACTAAAGTAAAAATGTATCAATAATAAAAATAATGAGAGGCCTGGCGAAAAAAAAATCGTAATAACATTACGAGAGTTAATGCATTTGAAGTAATTTTGCGTTTACTAACAACGAAGGCCGTCGATGTGTCTTATTGATATGATTATACTATTTTAGATTGCACCCATATCACATGGTCCTACACCAGAGTTTGAATGCTCAATATTTCGGTACCATGTTGGATTTTTGCAACTGGCTCTCACATGTGATACACGACGATCCTGAATTACTTTCACGAATTATGTGGACAGATGAGGCTACGTTTCATCATGATGGTAGTGTAAATGGAGAAAGATATTTAGATTTTTCAAGCAAAGAATTGCCACTTCTTATAGAAGACATACCTTTGGCCATTCGTCGTGACATGATATTGCAACATTATCGATGCCTGGCACATTATTCTAGAGATGTTCGGATTTTCTTAGATCAATCATATCCTGGAAGGTGGATAGGACGTGGAAGACATGGTTGAAAGGATACGACAGGCAATACGAAGTATTTCAAGGGCAAAAATTGAAGCTGCTGTTTTCTCTACCCGTCAGCGATTGATTTCATGCATTGAAAATTATGGACGACATTCCGAACATCTAGGGCGGCACTAATTACTTAGTTACTTGTTAAAGGTTTCAATTGTTCGGTTTATCACATTATTTTAATATTCGTTCTCATTGTTAGTAACGACAGCATTACATCTAGGTAATCTAGTGGCAACCATAACATTAGTATGATAACAGTTTAAATTACTGCAGACCAATGTATGATCTTTTCATTCAGTCTGACTGTAATAATTTCTGTTAACGCGAACCAGCCTTATAGACGTTGGGAGAACAATTCCCGCCATTTACCTGTTTCTTACGATATTTCATTACGATATCTCAGGATAGAGAAGAGATATCGCCTTGAGGTTTGCACTGCTTTACTACTAATTTAGTCTACTTTTCGAAGACCTACTTCAATTTGTATGCTTCTATTGAAAATTGTTACGAGAAAACACAATATTTAAAAATAACAACAGCGCCCTCTAGCATTTATTTTATTAATGAGATTGCTTCATATTTACAAGTTTTTGATTGTTGAATAAAACATGTTTCAAACAAAATCAAGTTTTTTAAAATCGGTCCAGCAGAACCGGAATTACAGGCGTTTTTTGGTAACAAGGTTCCCACTCTCCCCCATCTCTTATTTGAAGATATAGACTCAAACTTGTCATATTAAAAATATGCGAAATTTGTCGAGGAATCTTTTGTGATAAATTTTTTTTCCCGAACCTGTGCTATAATCCATTCCTGAGATATGGCCGATGGCCGTTCTTAGTTAGCCACCCGGTACAATGACACTAGACTCTAAAAGAAAAAATTATTTGTGTGTGTGTATTTCTAAAAGTTATCATACAATGTGATTACCTTGAATATGGTTTTCATAGTTATTTGTATATCGTCCTCATATAGTCAAAACCTCGTATCTACATTTTTGGCGTTTTTGAGTTACAAGCATCATAATTTTTTATTTATGATCTCGCGTCGAATGCAACACCTTGTATCAAATTGGACGTTAGACGAAGGCACTGGAAACAAGTGTCAAAAATTCGTAACTAAATTTGCTCCTAAACAAAATGTGAAAACCTCGTATCTCATTTGGCTCGCTAGTGACAACAACTTGTAGCTGTTTCGACCGACAATTAATTAAAAAGCTAAGTTTTTTAGTGACAAATAATACACAGAACCATGGTATGTATACTATTTACTGTAATTACTCTTATATTAAACTTTTCAAATAATTATTTCCTAGGGTTTTTAATTTTAACTTTTATTTGAAGTTAAGGTGAATTTATTTCGTTTGGATACTTTATAAATTAAACTTTTCCATTCTAGAATGTTGTATTTTAGTTGTTTTAGTAGAAAATTAAAGGTTAATGTTCAAACAAGTCTAAAATCGGTAGTTTTTTAAAGAAAATTTTTGAGATACGAGGTTTTAAAATTTACATATCGTCGGCTTACGTTCAAAACCTCCTATGTAATTTTTTGGTAATTTTTCAGGAGACGAAAAAAACGTTATATTTTCAGAATTTTGCTATCAGAAAAGATGCTTTTTGAGATAAGTTTACTCAAATGGTTTAGATAGAGTTCTCTAGTACTTTCAACCAAATTGTTGAAAATTAAAATATTTTAGAGGATATAGGAGGTTTCAACATTAAATTTCTAAAGTATTCAAAGACTTTGGTGGTTTTGAATATTTTATTGTAAGCGTATAAAAATACAAAATGCTATCAAAGTATTTGAAAAACGTTTCATAAACTATGGATGTTATTTTAAAACTATTCAATCATTCACAGCAGGAAGTGTATCATAAAATAAATAACTGTTGAAGATTATCGTACTTGGACTGCTTAATGGGAATTTGCTTCTCATAGAGATGCTCAATGATGCAGGGATTTTCATTATTACTGTTTCTCGTTCTTCTTGTTTCTAGAACTTTCCATTCGGAAGTAAATTCAGTTTTATATTTAATTTCGCATCCTGGTGAATACAGTTTGATCCCCAGGCTTTGATCCTGGCCGTATAGATCTATAATACTTTAGGTTAGAAAAATCTTGAAAAAAGGTGTGGTGAAGGTTCAAATTACGTACAAATAATTGAGCAGCCAAGGAAAGCTGAAAAAGGACATTATAAAGTGAAATACATCGATTTTAATTTTTTTAACAGCTATGACGAAATTAAATATTTTTCATCAGTAAGGCCTGGACTCAAGAAGGGTGAACCTTGTGTCACAGATTTGCGAGCTATAAGATATTCTTCACAAGGAGTTAAATATAAATTAAATTTTGATCATGAATGGTCTTCTTTGCCAAAAAGAATAAATTGGACCGTCAGTTCCATTAAAAAATTGTATGATGCACCCCTTCCAATCAAAGGTGATGAGTATGATCAGTTGCAATCGCTTAAACCAGTTATTCACAAAGATTATCTTGGATTTTACGACTAATTGAAAAAATTTATATCACGTACCGAGGGAAGCAAGATAACGCCGTACGGCGTCGATATCACTGATCGTGTTAATATTATTAATTTTCCTGATTTTCCGTTTCCACTTTGCACCATGATGTATAACCTATTTTAAATACGCAATAAATTGTCGATTTTTATATTGTAGTTGCTTCATAACTCTTTCTCATAATTTTCAGTATTTTCGCTATTCAAACGTTCATATATATTTAAAAAAATACATTGACTTTGTACGTGTAACTCTTTATTTTTACATTCTAGTTTTGTTTCATGATTTTCGGCCGTTATTTAATCATCCCCCATTTCAAATGGCCACAGAAAGCCATAGTAAATTGATATTAATATGATAAGTAATTATAATGTATTATACCTTTTGGTGGTAAATAAATGTACGTTTATGAAAAATTCGAAGCAGTCTCCAGAACCATGATAAAAACCAAGAAACATTCAAAGATAAAACATTGTCCTATAACCATATAACTGTATAATACAAAAATTTTGCTAATACTTTAATTATTTTTCAGTCCATGAAGCTACGCGACGTACTATACGAGAGCGGTTGGTATAATTGGAATATAAAGAACAGGAAAGTATTATTAACGATGATAACGAATATAATAGGTCCTTGGGAGATTTCATTTTACAATATAATCCCCATGGACCATCTACTTATATCAAAGGTGAGCTGTTTATAAATACTTTGGCTGTAGTGGAATAAAAAAATGTACATTTCTATATATCTCAACTATCACAGATAGATAGATAGATATATATGGATTATCGACGCATTGGTATCTATGACCTTTCAGTGTCTTTACTCTATGTGATATTACATGAGTTTTTTGTTATTTTATATTAACCTGTATTCTAGCGATAGCAACTACACAAACAAGTTTTTAAACTCCAAACGTATACAGGAACAAACCTTCGTAGAACTAGAAGAAAATTCTCATGAACCAGTCAACGAACCAATAACAATGCAGGAATTAAATCACGCAATACACTCATCAAAAGAAACAGCAGATGGACCAGATAATATTCCAATAACATTCCTCAAAAGACTCCTAAGTCTAGCCAAGGAACTGCTACTACATATTTACAATACCTTTCCTCAGATTTGGCTTAAATCTTTTGTTATTCCAATGCATAAACAAGCACTCACAAGCTCTTACAGACCAATCACGCTCACATGTGCAATGGGTAAGATATTGGATAAAATCATCAATGATAGATTAATGTGCACTTTGGGAAGTCGAAATCTTCTTATTTATGAACAAAACTGTTTCAGAAAACGAAGATCAGCAATTGATAACTTAGTGGATCTAGAATCAGAAATACATGAAGCCTTTGCTGACAAACAATATGTGATAGCAATTTTTCTTGATATATCGAAAGCCTATGATACCGTTTGGCGTCACAAGATCATCAAAACATTAGAAAGCTGGTCCATAACAGGAAATATGTTAAAATTTGTTTGCGACTTTTTGAAAAATCGCGTTTTTACGGTCAGAGCTAATGGCACATATTCGCTTTCAAAATCCAAATAATGGAATACCACAGGGATTCTCCTCAAGTGTAACTCTATTTCTAATTGCTATAAATGATATCATCCAAAACTGTAATTCGAATATTGAAGCTAGGCTATATGCAGATGACTTAATATACTCGAGAGGACGGAACATAACTTCATTGTATAACCAACTACAATATTTTCTAGCTCACTTAGAAAATTGGTCAGAAACTTCAGGACTACAATTTTCGGCACACAAACCATAAGTTTGTTATTCACTAAACGCAACCCAGATATAGTATTTCCAAATCTTAAATTTTTTGAGTTTCATATGTGGATGGAATTAAGTTCCTGGGAATGTTTTTCGAGCAAAGTCTCAGCTGGAAGGAACACATTCAAAATTTGAAACTTAAATTGCCAAAGAGACCTAAATCTCATACGACTAATATTCAAAAATGTGGGGAGCAGATAACACAACGCTAACCAAAATATACAGATCCCTCATTAGATTATGGTGCCATCATCTATAATTCCGCTAAAAAGCACATAATAAACCAATTGGACGCCATTCAAAACAATGCCGTTAGAATTGCCTTAGAAGCATTTTGCACAAGCCCGGTTGACAGTATTCTATGTGAACTAGGTGAACCAGATTTATACCGAAGACGAATGTTTCTAACTCTCAGCTATGCGGCATCTGTCACAGCGATCCTTGAAAAACCCGTCCATCGAAACGTATTTGCAAATCGATTCAGAAACATGTTTCAACTGCATCCGAGACTTGATCCCCCATACTATGAAAGATTATACCCTTACCAAAGCAACTTAAACATTTCCTCACCTCTCACTTACAACCTCTGCTACAAACCAACCCTCCCTGGTGTTTCATCTCTCCAAGTTGTGACTCTAGTATGACTGAATTCAGTGAATCTACAATGAACCGTAGTAGTAATCTGAAACAGAAAAAAATATATAAACAAATAATAACACTCATATGTATATAAGTAATATTAAGTAGAAATAATTAAGTTTAGAATTTGTACAACAAGGAAATTTAGTGTAAATATATAAAATAAACAAATGGAGACATAATAATTAATTGATGAACAAAGATATACCAACGTAGAATAGCAGGAGATATTTAATATAATATGAAATAAATTGGGAAGTTATTAGATAGAGGGGAGGAAAAAATAGAATTTTACACTTTCTAACAAGATCATGCAGAATTTAAGAATGAAAAGTTATATAACAATTTCACAGGAACATAAAAAAGAGGATGGAAAAGAAAGAAAGTTATAAACCAAGGTATAGGAAATGATATGTTCATGTCAAAGAAATTTTTTATAGGAATTATGGAGAAAAGTATAATGAAAATATGGAAATGAATATCAATATAGTATATGATATGATTAATTATTATGAGATAGGGAGATATGATAAATGAAGTATAATGTAATGAATATATTTATGAAATAAAGTTGATTAATTGTAATTAAGAATTATGAAAATGAATATAAATATGGATAGAAAGCATAGAATTAAAGGTTAGACTATAGAAACAGTTTAATTGACATGAATATGGGTTGAAAAGATGATATGAAGATATATGAAATAATTAAATCAATTAGAATTTTCTTAGTATTGAAGATAGGGTAGGAAAAGGAGAGCATTAAAAAAGAGTTGATAAGTAAAGGGAAAAGGTGTAAATATTTATTTTAAACAAGAAACAGTTAAAAGGAATGAAGAGTATAAGTATGAATAATTCAATAGTAATTGGAGTTTGAACAAAAAAAGAATCAACAACACAAGATGGTATAGTAATATTAAACGAGATTTATAAAACGTATGAATCATTATTATTATGTCCCTAATTTGTAAAATTTTAGAATAAGTTTAGATAGAGGTAAATGATAGAATAATAATTATAAAATAATAATGCAAAAGAGATTTGAAAAAAAAGGTTCCAAGAAATTTATTTACTGATCAGAAAATTATAGATTAAGAATTTATCATAAATTAATGATTGGAAATTAAAATTTTAAGAAGTTATCTAGAAAGATACATTTTTAAATTTAAATTTGAGGGGAGCTGAACTAGTCCTCTAATATATTAAAACAGTTCACAAATGTGAATGAACATTAAAATGTTATATGAATACGTAGGGTGTACCAGTAGACACAACCAAGTAAAAAACTAAGATTTAATATAAACGAATAGAATGAAATGAGCAAATATATTGTCAGATATTGAGAAAAACAGTTACCAAAAGGACTTAAAGGATAACGAATAAAAATTCTAATGATAACATTGTTAAAATAAGTATAAAATTTTACCTTAACAATTAATCCCAGGTCAAGTCAATGTCAACATGTTTCAAAATACTCTGAACACTGCCATGTAAATATCTGAATAAATAGAATGTAGTATCACTTGAAACCTGAAATAACAAAAATTGATATTCAACTCACTAATTGGTTATATATATTTACAGACGATAATAGTAAAGGTTTAAATTTAAAAAAAAAGAATTGAAAAAACTTTATAATAGGTGACATACGGAACAGAGCCAAGCTATCTGTCAAAGAAGTTTGATAATTCAAAAAGCTTTCTAAACAGGAAGTAATAAAATTTAGTGATTTTCTTGCCAACTCAAATTTGTTGGTTATTAATTGAATATATAACAATAAAGAAAAATTTGGAAATAACTAATAGTTTATGTAAGATAAAATTAGTAAAAATTTAAAACTAGACAATTACATATGTATTAATAATTATTTTAGGTTGTAGATTCTGTATAATTTTATGTAAATAAATATACCTTAAAAAGGTAAATATAACAAAATTTGATATTGTAACACATGAAAAAGACATTTTATAGAATCCCTAAGACAATATAAACATATATAAATAAGTGTTGTTATCCTCCAGGACTTTTAAAATAAATATTTTTACATTTTTTAACTAAAAACATTCAAATCAGCAATTATTATGTGAAAAGCAGGCTTTGCATTTTATGAAGAAAAAGTTTGTTGATTTTGAAAAAAAAGACAATCGCGCTTGGGTTGGATGATAGATAGCTTCAGTATAAGTCTCCTCTACAACAATTTATTGATAAAATAATGTAAAAATAAATTTTAAAGCCAAAAAAAGTAAAGAAATAGTAACATTAGTATTGATTAAACTGTGTGAGAACGGGAAGTGAACAGAAAGGAGCATTTCTTCGCTAAGAAATCAACAAGAACTGGGAGACGCTAGCAGCAGTACAGGTACCGAAGATTCAAAATAACGTCTGTGCTTTTTAAGTATTAATTTTGGAATTCCAAAAAAGAGAAATAGTGAACAATAAAATATAGTTTGAACGTTTCAATTAGAATTTTCACAAAAAAAGGCCAAAAACATTATAATATGATGAATATCATATCATATCCATGGATATCCATGCATTTTCAGTAATAGATATAGATTGTACTTACTTGTTATAAATTAATTCATTCCATCATTGTTCAAGTTGTACATAAATGATCATCTTACTTCCATTCCTTCCTTCCTTCTGATGCATGTTTGACTATTTCTATCTATCACTATCCTCATTTAACTTCACTCGTATTTATTGTATATATATATATATATATATATATATATATATATATAATTGTATAGTTCAGTTTTGAATAACATATCGATGATTTCAATGATTATATGAACATTAAAATCGCACAAACATTTATACATATAACATCGACTGTGAATTCCACATTTAGTGTCGCGTGGAACTATATGAGAGCATACGTTTCTCCTATGGGACGACGCAATCATTTACAAGTTCCAAAGTATTCAGTGCGCATGACTGGATAGAATGCAAGAGTGGTATCAGCAAATTTGCTGTTTAAATAATTTGAAATCTGATCTTAATAATTTATCAAAATATTTTCTTTAAAGTGTTGGTATTTTTATTTTTATTCAATATCCATAATAAATTCATTAATATTTGCTAATTTCATTCATTCTATGTAATAATAGTCTGAATCATTAAAATCAGAGGTATATATTCAGGAAATATTTAGTTTCTGAATAAAGGGAACCATGAAATTTTAAGAATTACATATTCAAAATTAAATCACATTTATTTATGTGCGTCCTAAACTCAAAGGGAGGAGTCTACATGCTACCGACTCTATGTTAAAAATTAAATTAACATTAAGATATCATAATTAGGAGCTAGCCGAAGGTAAGTCAAGTCTATTTTAAAAAAGACAACGACTTTTATAACTATTATAACTAATAATAATAATAATAAATAGAAATTCACAATTTATAAAAGCAATTATAATATATAAATATATATATAATATATATATATATATATATATATATATATATATATATATATATATATATATATATATATATATATATATTAACATAGAAAGGAACCTGCAACACTCTGTATACTATAATATGGATTGAAATACTACACACTATATGCAAATACAAAATTTTAGAATTTAAATTACTTTTCAAATCGTCCGAAATAGAGAGAATCTGTATCATTCATCATTCAAGAGAGAAAATAAACATAAATCCAACCGAAGAATCATAAAGGAAATTTTCAATACACCTTGTAAATGCACAAATGTTGCATATAACATTATTTCTAGCCATTGAGAGAGAGCATTTCGAACGTTACCTTGTATAAATGTAACAATTTATTTCTCACACAGTAAAAGTCAAAACATTATGATTTGTTTTCAAAAATAATAATTAGATATTGAAAGAAATTCTCTGATAACATTAGAAAATTATTTAGTATATGTCAAGGGGTAACAAGGGATAATAACATTAATGTTATTGATGTATGACGTTTGTGAAACGAGTTGTCAGTCTGAATAGATAAAATTGAAATAAAAAGAGCTGTCATTTCTAGATATTTTGGAATCTATTTCAAAGGAAGTAATATATTAAATTTGATCATTTAAAAATATTAAACGGAATGTCCTAGAACGATAAATGAGCAATTTAAAATTTGGAGTGGGATTTGCCAATAAGAATTTTTATAGCCAATTTTGATTTGGTGAATCAGATTTGAATTATTTCGATCAGCGGCAAGCGGATTAATAACTGAAAAATTTGAATAAAAAAAGTTGTCGATAATGTACACTATTCACTAGGTAGAATCTTTTTGGTAGAATGAGTGGGGTGAAAAGCGAAATTTTTAGAAGATAATTAAAAAACTGTTCGAAAAGCAGCCCATTGGAGTGGTAACTATAAAAGAAATACATTATTCTTAAATATAACTAAACAAATTTATAAATCAAGCTGATAAACATAGATTTAACAAGAAATTGGTAAAAATTGTAGTATACTAACCGTAAAATTTTATCTGTATAAGCAAATAAAGTTTTGTATCGTGGGAATGGTATCTCCACGATACATTTCAGAAAGAGCTGGACTATGGAATTCCATCGAAAATGTATTGATGTGGATGAAATATAACATCAATTTTGGCTTTTACCCAAGCACGACAGACTGTGTGGTGTTCCAAGAAGTAATCTAAAAAACAACCAATGAGGTGATTTGAAACGAAAAGTGAACAGGTATTTAAAACTATTTCATTTAAATAAAAAAAGGTTAAATAAACTCACTTGTGTTGTGCAAATATTTGAACTTTGATATTTCATACATTTTGTCCATCGTTATATCCGCCATCTTATATCATAGAGAATTTTGTTAACATCGTCCGATTTTAAATGTGTATATAATGTTGCATAGTTTGTACTTACCTATAGTAATAATTCATTTGAGTGTATGTGTCTTTGAATGAATGATCATCGTAAATAGGTTGTTTTTTATGAAGTTTTTGTAAATGAATAATGTATTTGTTTTTCTAAACATTAAATAACGTTTTTCATTTGAAAGACTTAAAATTGCATTGTTGAAAAATTTCATTTCTCGATGATTGCTCCATCTATTATTTAACAGTTGGCATTATTGACCAGACGGTTCTTAATCAGAGAGGGGTTTTGAAGTCAAATATACAGGACCATTCTATAGAATTTCATAAAGAAATTGAAAGCAAGTATTTTTGATTGAAAATGTTTCTATTTAAATACAAGGATTCTAATTTTTGGCGCTTATAATTAAAATTAAACTAGTTTCATTTTACCATATGAACCCAATCCTGAGATCATAGAGTTTTCATGTAAAGTATAATTATTTTATGACATATTTCAACTTTTTCTAATATACCGGGCAAATCAAAACTTATAATTGATATTAACTAAAATAAAATAAAAATAATAAAGTTACCACAGGAGTACCAATCAACAATAATGTGTCGCCCCAACGTAGGGCAAATAGAGAAAGGCTTTTGATATTAAGACATTAAAATTACACACCTAATAATCCACAATAATATATATATATATATATATATATATATATATATATATACAGCGTGTCGACGGATGGGGTATCCCATATGTAAAAAATGTTTAAATATTAGTTTTAGTGAAAAGTGTCATTCTTGATAAAGAGTTTTGCTTGTTCTGAGGCACCATAATATGAAATAAAATTCTAGTTTTTCAAAACCCGTCTCATTTTATAGCCAGTTTCATGAAAACCGTATGAATTTTTGCACAAAGTTCGAAAATACTGTATTTATCTAGTGGGTGACGTTTACGATGTATCAAGTAACTGTCAACTTTCATAAATAATTTTCAAATCGTCATTCTATAAGATATATTTGACAAAAATGTTAACAATTCAACACAGAGTATATCTTATTAAGTGTTCTGGTATTGGGGAAGTTTCGTACCAATATGCAATTGCAAAATTTCACGAAAAATATTCAGATGTATTCATTACGCGGTGTGGATTAAAAAAATTAATGAAGAAGTTTGACTGGACAGGATCTTGTCAAGACAAAGAGAAATTGAAAAAGGCGTAAGTTGAGGAGGATGATGCAGCTAGTGCACTAGCTATGCATTCGTTAAGGGAAAATCCCAAGTTGAGTCTACGAAAAAGAGCAGTGGAGGTTGGTTTTTGCAAGAGTCACAGAAAATATTTTACACTAGAAGCACCGAAGCGGTCAATTTGAGGGGATTCTCAATTTTAAATAACAATATCTCCGAGAAAAATGTTTCCAGACAAATTTACTTCCATGATGACTTATACTAAATATTCATGAGAAGTCGACACTAAAACATTCAAATATAAAAAATCAAAAATCGATCAATTACGACGACTTTTACCTCGAAGTACCAATACCGTCAGTTTGACTGCAGGGTATGTTTACATTTTCGGAGAAATATTTCTTGCTTTTAGTTCCGAGAATTTACCAGGACAGGATCCTGTGAAATGTGTTTTGTGAGAAAAGTCAGGTACACTTGTTTTAGTGACTCTGACGCTCAGTCACTGCTTGTTTGTTGTAAGAACGATGTCTCGTCGTGGTTTGTCATACGAAGAATTGTTGGAGGAGTTGAATATTTTACCAGAGAATGAGTCTGATAGTGAACTATCATTCAATGATAATAGCACTAATGAAGATTCAGATTTTGTGATAGATGTGCCGGAATCTGAAAAAGCGAGCAGTGAATCAGATGAAGAACCATCACCTTCGATAACGCTGACCAGAGATTATTAAAATATTTAAGGACACATGAAATAGATTATTTGAAAAAAAGAATTTGAAGCATCAATAAAAACGCCAATGAGAATGGAATACCTACCTAAGACATTCAATCGCCGTTTTTTATGTCATGTGTGTCATTTACTGAAAAATTAATTTGTTCAGATATTAGCCATATATGCATTTTGCTTTTAGGGAGCCAAGCTGGTGTATAGTGTGGCGGCTGTCCTTTCTAAGATGAAATGAACGAGGTTCTGCTATGAAGAATACTTTTAAGTTCATCAAAGTGCTGGAAATAGTTTATAAGATTGTTGGAAAGTTCTTATTTCGAAATGTATCTTTCATTTTCGAAAATTTGCTTATATTTTTGTTATTTGAAATAATTGTGACTACATTTTGATTAAAATATAATGTCGATTAGAGTTTATTTCTATAATTATTGCCCCTTCCAATATCCATCGCACATTCTACTATATATTTTTCCAACGAGGCCGTTGGAAAGGATAAGACTATAATTCCTTTGGATGTCCCTGAGGAGCCACCTGCTTGATCCAACTAATTCAAAACTTTGTAAAACAACACCCTAACTGAATATTCTCCTGTCAAAGCTCTCCTCTCAAATCCTGATTGTATGCAACAAGTTGAACTCTAACCATCTCAAAACACAAAATGAAACTCAAAAAAATACGTCCGAGAAATCCACTATCGATAGAACTACACTCCAGAATATTATATGTACAGGGTGTTTGGTAGAGGGTTAGCCAAACTGATGCGTAAGGTTGATAGAATCATTTCGAACACATCTAGTGTAAGTAGTAATTTACAGAAATTACAGGGTCAACTAGTGCATGTCTTAGGTCGGCTGTAACATGTCACTAATTTTGAGGCAGGGGATGATGGTGTTCGACAAAAATCGAAATTAGTTGGATTGATGTCTAAAGCACTTTATTTACTCAGAGCATTGGGTTGTAAAGCTTCCATACAGGAGCATTATCGTCAAACTCAACCCTCCAGTTAGAAATTATTTCTTAACCTAGACCATATTTTGAAAATTTGTCAGCTATTCGTGGATCGACTCTCAATAATGTGAGACAACTTTCTAATTCTGGTCCTGTCCAATATACAGACGAGTTTACCTAGTTAGTAGGGTTTACTGTTTTATAGAGACTCCAAATAAATGTCTTTATCATGGTTTTTGGAAAAGGTAGAAGAATATCGAGTTTCGCGCAATGAAGATATCAATTTTATTCAGCTTAAAGAGAAGACGTAAACTCTTGAATGAATTCGTGGAACTATTACGGGAAGGGTATTTATCAGTAGATTATGATGAAAAATTATTGTTTGAGGTAATTAAGAGAAATACTCCGGGTCCTGATGAAAGTATGGGAATTTATTTGTCTGTGATGACTGGGTATTTCAAAATATTGACTTGCTCCTTTTCGGAGCAGATACAATTTAAATTATTGTTGAAGAATATCGCACCGTACTACCAATATCATCTTGGGCTAGTGGAGATTAATGACATGTGAAATTTATTGAGTTTGGGTCGTAAATTGGAGGGTAGGAAATCAACTATTGAAAATTATAGTATACTTTCGAGGAGATCGAACTGTTTGGAGCCAGACCTACCTTATGTGTCTTCGCATGTGGAGCCGGTGCCTGAGGTTAGAACTTCATTCCTCCTTATTTCGTCTTCTACCCCTAGAGAGAATAAAATAGTTTGTTTCCGTGGTAAACAGTCAGTTCAACGGGTAGTAGGGTGCCTTAGTGTTAGTAAGAAATTTTGCATTAGATGTAAGAAACAAGGGTTGACGGTTAGAACTTGTCCAGACTGTTCTTCCAAAATTCAATCAGGAAAATGAACTAATTCATGTTTGAGAGATCGGGTAGAGTGCGTCAGTGAAAACCCCCTGGTCAGTAATTTTCGTGCCGTCATCGATTATGTGTTAGATCATGCCATTAATGATGAACGCCCTTATCTTAAGGTAGA
Source organism: Galeruca laticollis (assembly GCA_963921935.1). Taxonomy (NCBI): domain Eukaryota; kingdom Metazoa; phylum Arthropoda; class Insecta; order Coleoptera; family Chrysomelidae; genus Galeruca; species Galeruca laticollis. Next base: position 146,568,477 of record OY998181.1, read on the forward strand.
TATTCTAGGTAAAACATCGTAAGGTCTTTTAGATTCGGGTGCTACAAGAACTATCTTAGGAGGCAAGTTTTATTAGTTAATGTCTTGTCTATATTTGACTTTAGAAAAGAGTAAGTCGACTAATTGTACTGTGGCAAATGGTGATGTTTCACAGAATATTGGAACCATAGTGTTAACCGTGGGTTTTAGGGGTCGTATGCGGTTGATTGAGGCTCTGGATGACCCGGAATTAACTCTTATTATAATTCTTGGTGAAGATTTTTTGACTTTATTGGGCGTTGTTCCAGGCCTTCGTCAGGATGAGTGGAATTTTTTGTCAGAACTTTAATTATTGACTCCTTTAGAGCGTCAAAGACTACAGGCTGTGATCGATAGGAACATGGGAAAAGGTTTAGGGTGTACCGATGAAGTAGAACACGTGATAGTAACTTCTAGTGCCCCTCTCAGGCAGTGATATTATAGTGTCAATCCCATTGTACAAAGACCCATTGATGCTAAATTGTATGAGATGTTGCAGTTATATGTAGCAATAGTCCTTGGACCTCTCCCATTTCCTATGTCAAGAAAAAGGATAATTCACATAGATTTTGTGTGGATTATAAGAAGTTGTATACTGACCCAGTACGAGGTAATCTCCCTTTTCCTCTGGTAACTGATACTTTTTTCTTTCAAGTTACGCGAGGCGAAATATTTGTCTAGTCTAGATGTCAAATCTGCTTATTTGCAAGTGTAACCCTGAGGGTCGTTAAAGACCTACTCACGTTATTTACGGGTTACTGACGAAAGTAAATTTGAGGGAGATTTCACCCCTCTATCTGATTGCTTATTTGGTTATGCCTAGTGACTGTCACACAAAAAATAAGATTATGAATTAAGTACATCCCTGTTTAAATTCCTTCGAACGGTCTAAGCTATTTTTCCGAAAGAGCTTGAAGCCCCACCTCGGTTTACAATACGAGGATTTATTTTTAGAAAAGGTTAGAGTGATTTAAATGAGATACCTGAGTTTAACTAATCCATATATATATATATATATATATATATATATATATATATATATATATATATATATACAGTCCTTTATAAGATAGTTAGAATTTTATAATTAACAAACAAATAAAATAAGCAAAAAAAAATTAAAGAAAATATAGAAGGGTTAAATTAGCCTATTCTCTAATTGGCGCAATAAGAATCAACTCAAAAAAATCGCTGGAGTTACAAATCCCCTTAGTTTTTAGTAAAATTATAAACAATGTGAAATTTATGATAGAACTTGAGACAACACGTTAAAATATGATTTTTTCTCATTAATAACCAAACAAAAAAAATTATTTAGCCTATACGGCCGAAATCTAATGGAACTAGTCCACACGGTTACAGTGAAATTTTGTCCACAATATAATGAACTACTGAGGATTAGTTCCTCCCTCTATTAAAAGAAAATATGTATCCGCTAAATGTCACTGCATACGTGTTTAAAATAACATGAAATGATTTAAACTGCCTGGGACCATTTGATCAAATAAAAAAATTAGTAATAACAAAAAATTATATAAAATAAAAAAACAGTTTCTTGTGAAGCCGTTACAAACTATCGCCTCTTACTGGCCCTCTTGATCTGTAGATCAGTTGATGACCTTTTATGATTTTCGGCGGCAATATTTTGTAATACCTCCCTAAATACTACCCTGACAAATCTGATTAGTAGTTTCGACGTATTTGTTAGCGAGAAGCAATGTACCGACAGGTTCCTAGTTTGTACAATATGACAATTCTCAGTCAATCTCTACATTTCCTGATTCTGCATGTACACCTCTCAAAATTGGTTAGTCTGTTAAATAAACTTTCAAATTACTTACCGGAGACGAATCTCTTCTCCTCAGACGTGGAGGCACAGAATATATGCACACAACAAACAACGAAAAAAAAGAATATCACTTATTTAGTGATTTTTGCAAAATTCACAGAAACTACCCGGGGTGTTCAAATCGCCGCACCGGCTGAACAAGCTCTGGTCTGTCTCAACTTTTTCCTTCCCCTCTTCATTCCATTTTTTCAATTACCTGTCTACTAACCTCCATATGTGGGCTGCTGAATTTGCGATTTCATACATGAATTCAGGTATTGCCCAATTTTTTGTTTTATATTATGCTTCTAAACAGTTGAAATAGCTTACGGCATAACATCCGCTAACCTAGTTTTACGAAATAATCAACAATTTTTGTTTAATATAATTTCGTAACGAACTAGCTGAAGGTATATTATTTCATTTTTTTATATGATACCGGTTGTCCCAATTCCAATGATTATTATTATATTAATAATTATAATTTATTTATACCCATCATTACACAAGGACCGGTAACCGAATCTTCAAGATAAAATACTTCTTTTACGGTGACTAAAAGGGGCTTATTCGAATTCAAATATTTTCCTTCTGGCATACATCACGCTCCAGCAACCTGGCCGAGACTCATAGATAATGTTTTGTGTCATGATCTTGAACCTCATGTTTTTGTTTTTCTGGACAAGGTCGTTATTTGTACTCAAACTTTCGAGGAACACTTGCGAGTACTTGAAGAGGTCTTTAAGAGATTAACGGATACTAGAATTACTGTGAGCTTTGATAAGTGTCAGTTTTGTGGTCCTGAAATGAAGTATCTTTGATATGTAGTGCATCGTTTTGGGTTAGATATGAATCCGGATAAGGTGAAGGCAATGTTGGAGTCACCGATTCCTCGTAATGTTACGGAAGTTTGTCGGGTAGTCGGCACCTTCTCCCGGTACCGGAGATTAATTCCCAACTTTTCGACCATTATGGTCCCCATCACGAATCTTTTAAGGAAGAATCGTCCTTCGGTCTGGTCTTCTAATTGTGATTCTTCATTTCATCGTATCAAGGAATGTTTGGTTTCTGCCCCAATTCTGATTTTACTGAACCTTTTGTGGTGAAGAATGATAGTAGTGGTTATGGTCTAGGAGTTGTGTTCAGTTAACCTCACAAGGATGGTGACAACGTTATTTGTTATTCAAGTAGGTGTCTTACTACCCAGGAAATAAATTTTTCGACCACTGAACGCAATTTTTTCGCCGTGATTTGGGCGCTTGAGCAACTTAGGATTTATCAAGAGGGTGTTCCGTTCACGGTCATTAATAACCGTTATAGTTTATTGTGGTTACAGAATTGAAAAAGAAATACAATAAACCTTTGCCAATATCTGAAAAAAAAAGAAAAGTCTTGTGAACCTTCGCAGAGTAGATGCTATGCCAGCCATGTACCTAAATTTTTATACATCTCTTCCATGTAGTTCTAGCGTAGTAGATCGAATTCCAGAACCCGATCAAGAAGAAACTGAACTTCTGTAGAATACTTTTTTACCATTTTTTCTTTTACGTTTCAAATTATAATTAATAAAATTTTCTATCTCAAAAGGTCGTATGTAGCTTTTAATCTTAAATAATTCAATTTAAATAATTTCATTTTGATAAAACGATAGAAGTTGTGTTTTTAATACATTTAAAAAACAATAAACACATATTTTTGAATCCCCATATCGAAATTTTGTGAAGATTTCAATATAATACATGCCAAAACAAACTACAAAAAATTGAATTTAGCGATTACTCTATTTTATTAAAATGTCACATACGACCTTTGGGCTTTAAGTGGACGATATTATAGTAACCTGTTCTCCTACTTCGTTGATGTAAAATCGTCTTGAATATTCTATACTTAAAATTTGCAACAGTAGACCTAGATATTATAACGAATTAATAATATGAAAGTATTCGTCATGAACTTAATAGTAAACGTTACTCGAAAAAGTATTGATGACTATAAGTTTCAAGGTTTGTAATTGTGTATTAATATATTAGTAGAATACCTTACTCAGACATTCGATACGGTACGCTTAACTGAGGTTTTAACTCTACTAAAAAAAGAAACATTCACCCCAATATAATGAAAGTTATAGAAAAGCTAAATACCGAGAATTATACATATGTCACAACTTGAAATAACTAGGAAATCAAATACCTGTGGCAACTGGGAACAGACAAGCAGACAGCCCAATTCCAATCATAATGTATGAAATCATTAATGAAGTAAAGCGAGCTAGAAGAGGATATCGAATGGGAGAGAGAGAAATTAAAAAAAAAGACGAGTGGCGCTCGGAGACTGCCGCGAGAAAGCTATTGCATAGAGTTTTACACTTTGACGTTCACAATTTCTTTTTCTTTTTAGCTCTTTATGCTTTTCTTCTGTATAAAAAGAAAATATCTAGGTATATATAATAGGTATAAATAATTAGGTATTAATAGTGTAATTACACACCAAAACAATTATTCATTCAAAAAATTTGATCGAAAATAACGATATCAAGAGTTTGATCATCGAATTCCGCGCGATGTACATTTATATAGATATAACATCATATATACTTTCTCTGCGCGGCATTAATGTGTATTGCCTATACATAAAAATATAAATTAACAGAACAAAAAATAATACTGCATTTGTGATAATAATAATAAAATGTATGTATACAGAGTACTCACTCATTTTCTTTCACTATTTTTGCGCGACTTTCTTCATTAATAAATGCACTTTGTTTATTCATATTTAAAACACTTCTTTCACAAATTATACGAGTACAGATATTCACTGTTGTACATAGATGATGAATACCTATACAACTATGGTAAAAATAAAAAGTATCACCGCTGTGTCGGTCGGAGTGGGGGGTGTTAGGTAATTTTCGGTACGGAATTTCTGGATTCGGTCTCCACGCTCAAGGCCCGTGATAGACGCTATGCAATAGCTTAAAAAATCAAAATATACTGGACAGGTCTCGTATCAGCATAAAATAATCAAAACTTATTGGACAGCCCTCGTATAATCATAAAAGTATCAAAATTCATTGGGCAGTCCTCGTATAAGTATAAAACAATCAAAACTTATTGGACAGTCCTCATATCAGCATAAAATAATCAAAACTTATTGGACAGTCCTCGTATCAGCATAAAATACTCATAACATATATTCACTGTTGTACATAGATGATAAATACCTATACACCCGTGCAGGTCGGAGTTAGGGGTTTTAGGTAATTTTCGTTACGGAATTTCTGGATTCGGTCTCCACGCTCAAGGCCCGCGATGGAAGATATGCAATAGCTTAATAGCTTACAAAATCAAAATATACTGGACAGGCCTCGTATCAGCGTAAAGTATCAAAACTTATAGGGCATCTCTCGTATAATCATAAAAGTATCAACATTTATTGGGCAGTCCTCGTATAAGTATAAAAGAATCAAAATTTATTGGACAGTGCTCGTATAATCATATAATTATTAAAATTTATTGGACAGTCCTCGTATCAGCATGAAATAATCAAAACTTATTGGACAGCCCTCGTATAATTATAAAAGTATCAAAATTTATTGGGCAGTCCTCGTATAAGTATAAAGAGTATAAAACAATCAAAACTTATTAGACAGTCCTGGTATCAGCATAAAATACACAAAACAGATATTCACTGTTGTACATAGATGATAAATACATATACACCTGTGCCGGTCGGAGTGGGGGGTTATTTTCGTTACGTAATTTCTGGATTCGGTCTCCACGCTCAAGGCCCGCGATAGAAGATATGCAAGAGCTTATTAGCTTAAAAAATAAAAATATACTGTACAGGCCTCGTATCAGCATAAAGTATCAAAACTTATAAGGCAACCCTCGTATAATCATAAAAGTATCAACATTTATTGTGCAATCCCCGTATAAGTATAAAAAAATCAAAATTTATTGGACTGTCCTCGTATAATCATATAACTATTAAAATTTATTGCACAGTCCTCGTATCAGCATAAGATAATCAAAACTTCATTGGACAGCCCTCGTATAATTATAAAAGTATCAAAATTTATTGGGCAGTCCTCGTATAAGTATAAAAAGTATAAAACCATCCAAACTTATTAGACAGTCCTCGTATCAGCATAAAATACTCAAAACAGATATTCACTATTGTACATAGATGATAAATACCTATACACCTGTGCCGATCGGAGTAGGGGGTTATTTTCGTTACGTAATTTCTTAATTCGGTCTCCACGCTCAAGGCCCGCGATAGAAGCTATGCAGTAGCTTAAAGAAATATTATGCTATGCTGATGATGCAGTGATCATCATGGAGGACGAGCAAAACCTACATAGACTCGTGTATAAATTCCAACAAATAGCACAAACGTTCAAAATGCAAATATCCATATAGAAAACAAAATCACTCACAGTATCTAGAGAATCAAAAAGATCTAAACTAGCTATTTACGATCAGAGTGTAGAACAAGAGATATCATTCAAATATCTAGGGGCAAACATAACAAGTAATAGGAACCTAAAGGATGAAGTGAGAGCTCAAACAATAAAGGCATCATTAATATCAAGATACCTAAGAGATTTAATTTGGCGGAATAAACATATAAACACTAGGAGTCTAATCAGAATATATAGAATTTGCGTAAGACCGGTCATGACATACGCTATAGAAACCAGAGCGTAGAACACAACAACTAAACGACTTTCAAGAACAACAGAAATGCGAACACTCAGATCAATAACAGGATATACGTTATTTGACCAAAAGTGGAGTGGAAAATTAATGGATATATGTGAGATCCAAGATGTATTAAGATGGGAAAGAAACCAAAGAAGGGAATGGAGAGACCACGTGGACAGAATGCCAAATGATCGGCTGGTAAAAATTGCAAAATAGAAAACCAAATACATCTCGGTCACCTTTACAACCACCTATAAGATGGTATGAGAGCTGGTCTTCATCATCCCTACAAACTTCTCTTGGCAAATCATTGATGAAAAACACAGGACTCAGTCCTAACGTGAGAAGAAGAAGAAGTAGTAGTAATTTTCATTCTGAACAAAGACATCAAGGCCCACCAATTAATTCCAATCAGGGGATATTTACTGGTTTTATTTTAAAGTTTTACCTATTAATCTGTTCAAGTTTGGGGACAGTGTCATTAACCCTCTGAGGATTTGTAAGATAACTTGACGGAACATATTTATAATTTGAGAAATCCACCCCTTCTTCGACACGACGCTAATCGATGGCGAGTATAGATTGTCCTCCGGGGAAATCCAATATCTTAACGGACACTAGAGGTTTGTATGTTGGTTGGAGTTGTCGCATTATACTATCAATAGAAAAGAAGTTCCTCGAATCCGAATTTGCCAATAAGAAAATTGAGTAAGTATAGCCACGTCCATAATCAAAACCAATGTTTTGTTGGGCACTTACTCGATGGAAATGAGCAAATACGGGGCAATTGATCAACACCCCTAGTAGCACGGATTGGCTCAACCGTTATAAACCAAATGATAACAGTAGGTTCTCCAGCTCATTGGATTCATTAATTTATATGAACGTTACTTTGCTCGATATTTTTGATGACTGTATTCCCAAATCAATAATAATAACACAAGTCTACAATGATTTTGATGTTTTGAAGCTGTTAGCTATTTTTAAGTTATTTTGTGACGCAGAATCCAAAAATTACCTAATTTTTGCTCTATCACGTATATTTTTTATTGTACAAAGCTCTATGCCTAAAATATGTTTGTCATTCGTAAAATATATCTATGTACCAAATGTTATTTTTTCTGTAATTCCCATATTAGAGCTATTGTAATTATGATCTGGCAACATTGCTTAATTTCAGTTTTCTCAGTAACACAGTCGACGTAGAAACTTGTCAATACACGTTTATTTACCATTTCATTTATATCGATCAGTCATCGTTTTACTCTGCGTTTGTTTTGTTGTTTTCTGTAGTTTTTTAAATTTCTTAAACGTATAGATATGGAAAGAAGACATTGTGTAAACAATCCAAATAGCTTTTGTTATATCTGTGGCAGTTATATAGTGGCAAAGCAGAGGCAAACTATAACTTCATTTGTGTAAAACGTCTACTACGCCTATTTTGGGGTAAAAATTGGTGACCAAGATAAGTCCTGGGCACCACATTATGTTTGTTCTGTTTGTGTAGAAGGATTAAGAAACTGGCAAAAAGGTAGGAAGAAATTTTCAAGCTTTGGGATTCCTATGGTATGGCGGGAACCCAAAACCCATAGTGATGTTGGCTATGTTTGTTCGTGTAATGTTCTGGAATTCAACAGAAATAATGAAAAACAAATTTTATATCACAATATTCATTTTGCTATTCGACCAGTTCCTCATGGACCAGATGTGTCGATACCTACCGTGCCAAAAGTGATAGAAAACGTTATTCATTAACATCGGGCATATCAGATTCCGACCACGGATTTTAACCCAGAAATTTCCACCAAACCCTGAAGTGTTTAATCAAAGTGAACTAAATGATTTAATTAGAGATTTGCACCTTCAAAAAGATGCGTTCGAATTGTTAGCTTCCAGGGTACGGGACAAAAATTTGTTGGCGCCTGGAGTTGTGTGTGTGGGGTTGTGATATTGACTGCGGATCCTAATGGTTCCATTAGCCTAACCAATTGTTTGGCTTACTATAGTTTTACCATACATTAATATTTTTTACATCTAATTCATACAATAATTCGAAATATATACGTTTTATAATACAATACGATATGTTACTTAAATCCTATTTTTTTTTCTTTTTCTTTTTTTTATTTTTTTATCTTTTTTTTCTTTTTTTTTTCTCTTTGAGATTACACAGGGATACTTTTCCCGCTATGATGCCTTTACAACACACAAAACGGGCAACGGATAGAAGGTAAAACATATAACATGAGGATAGACACGAGGAACCAAGCTAAAATTATCTATTCTAAATCAAACATTAATTTTTTCCGTTTTGATCTAATTAATATATAAGATACACTAAGATATTCAAATTCTTAAACCCAAATTGCGGAATATGTTGATTAATGAATTTATAAATTTCCATATTATTTGAGGTTATTAATTCATATAAATTTATTGGTCGTTCTAAAGATTCATATTTACAAACTTATTCATAAACTGATCAATAATTCTCCGATTCAGTTCACATTCTAATATTTTGTGTTCTACTGTGCCATCTTCACCACATTCGCAACTTGGGGAATCTATGATATTAATCTTGCATAAATGAAATGGAACCAACGTGTGGTTAAATCTAATTCTAGATATAGTTCTTATCAAATCTTTCGATGAGTTTAGCACACTAAACCATGGTGCTGAAGTTAAAGTTGGTTTTATTTCCTTATAAAATAAACCTTTGTTGGAATCTCTGTATTTCACCATCCATTTAGCTATAATTTTATTTTTTAATATCAGGAAAATATCTTCTAGACTAAGCGGATAGTTTACAGTCTGATCACTTTGTAATGATTCTTTGGCTAATATGTCCACTTTTTCATTAAAAATTATTCCGCAGTGAGCTTTAACCCAAACAAATTTAACTTGTTTATCTTCCTGCTCTAGATCTATAACGATATTTATTATGTCTTTAGGTATATAATTCAATTTATCTTTACTAGAGAGATGTTTAAGTTTTTGTAGTACACTTTTACAGTCTGAAATTATTAGAATATATTTTTTGATAGTCAATTTGGTTTTTACATAGGTTAGGGCTTCTCATATTCCTAATTGTTCTGCAGAGTATATTGAAAATTTTTTTTGGTAATTTTATTGATTCGGAATAATTTTCGATTGGATCCCAGAAAGCACAGGAAGCATCATTTCCTTTTTTTGATGCATCAGTAAATATTAAGTGATAATTAGGATATTTGTATTTTATATCTGATGTAAAAAGTAGGTTTCTTAAGGCAGGGGGGTATAGAGAATAATCTCTCAAATAATCTACCTTGATTTCAGTTATTATCGTTATATTTATTTGGTATAGGAGAATCACATCATTTTTATACATATGTTTTGTGAGTTCTAGACATTCTGCATGTGGTTCATACATTAATAAGGATTTTTTTACCTCCAATATTCACAGGTTAAATCGTATACATATAGTTTGTGTATTTTATTAACTAGGCTACTGTTTTTGGACATTATTTTCATGAGAAACTTACTACATAAAAATTCTCTCCTAATGTTAAGTGGCATCTCACAGCATTCGACATATGAGTTAAAGCTAGGCGTTTTCTTTAAGGCCCCTATTGCTAGTCTTAAATTAGTGTTTTTAAATGAAACTCACGGTCTCTAGTTAATTCCACAATATAATACAAGTTATTGAAAATTCTAAAAAATTGACAATTGTTTCGATAATATGAGCATATTCCACGAAGTAAGGGTCGAGACAGTCAATTTCGCTAGTCTTAAACATTTATTTGTCACAATGTCTAGCTTCTGATACGTTTCAATTTTGTGGTTGTGCAAATTAAGTTACAGGTACTTGAAAATATAATTCGTCATGCAATTTAACATCATTTTGACCTACCATGTATATTAGGAAATCCAGTGGCATCTATATTGGAAATAATTAATAATATTGTACAGCCATAAACAATAGTAGATGGGTAATAAAAGAGTGATTACATTATTTTGTTGTATACTAAGAACATGAATTCTTATCACCGCATATTATTATGTTTTCATTTGTGACAGATCTGATGTCTATGTTAGCTTCATATACTACAGACTTGCGTTCGTTGGAGCGATTCTGAACTCGGACTAAGTAATCGTTCGACAGTCAACACGTTGGAGTTAAAGGTGTGTGATTCAGACGTTAGAGTTGGGTTTATTGTCTCAATTAGCTAATATTGAGAGTATGCGAGTAATTTTTATTACCTTTCCTAATTCACTATACGTCAAGTATTTATTTTATTTTTGTGGAGCATGTCCCCGTGGTGTTATTCCGAACGCACTATCCCTGATACATATCTTTGTAACGCGATTCTCCGTGATGTGTCTATGCATATATTATTCTGTGATATATACTTGTTGGATATCTCAGCTCTTATTGGTTATTGGAAGCTTTGACATCTCGAGAGCATTCTGATTGGCTGGCTGATTTGACACGAGACTTTTTGATTTTGCCTGTGAATATACTGGACAATTCATTGTTCGCTGGGTATATCGAAGTCAAGTGGGTTGAATTCATGTCACCAGTTTTGGATGAAATAATTGAATATTTCACCTTATATTAAGGGATGACCGATTGGTGATACACATTTCCCAGGTATCGTTAGATATTTTTGGAGTTATTAGGAGAGTATAGACCTGTGGAAATACCATTTTTTTTGGGATCAGATAATTCAACCGACAGGTGGTTTTTTTATGCTGTCATTCCAGTTAATTGTAAGTATCAGAATGTTTCTATAGTTTCATTAACTAGATTGTTCTCAAATTATATCGTAGAGGTTTTGTCCATTGTCTGATATATTGATTTTCCTTTATAGCTGTACATTGTACATGAAATCCAATCTTGAAGAGGATATATTGTTTCAGTAGGCCTTTATCACAGTACCTAGGGTAATAAAACCTTCAGCCCTATATATTTGGAACTCAAACTGGCCATTTGGTAAGAAATCTTACAGTTTTTTTATATATAGATGAATATTCTAGTAATTTTAAAGCGTTTTATCTTTGGATAATGTATTTTTTTGTTGATTGAAGGTCAACTGGTTTTATAGTTTAGGTACTTAGTTCATAGGTATTGGCTCCATATGAGCTCGTATCTTGTTATTATGTCAAATGTAAAAAGATTATAGTTAATATGTTAAGCTCGATTAGTATTATAATTTTTTGTTGGTCAAACATGAAATATAGAATTTTCTAGTTAACTTTTGTTAGCAAAATTAAGTAAAATCAATATTAGTTGATTAGTCTTTATGATTAATAGAAGTCTTGCTCTTATGAGATTAGTAGATATTTCAGTTTAGAGATCAGTAATAGAGATTACTCATATCGGATATATGACTGCTAGAGGGAGTTAATCGATTAGGGGGTACAGTTTAGATTGATATTTCGTTGAGACTGAAAGATAATGTATAGAGTATTAACATATTTCTCATTTTAGGGTTCTCTGTTCTCTGTTCCCTGTTCTCTTTTCTTCTCTTCTTTTCTGTTCTGCTCTTTTTCTCGTTCGTCAATCTTTACTATTCTGGATTTGGTTTTGGATTTCATTTTATGGGACAACGTTGAGTCAGAACAACAAACTTGTATGGGGAAAAATTTGGATTGTTACTGAAGAGTACAATATTGGATCTTATAGCATTCTATAGAAGTAGTAGTTGGTAGCCACCACTAGCAACCATCAAGACACAGTGGATTTCACGCAAGTTTTAAACTTTGGTTTATGTAAAATACCTTTTTGCGCATAACACTTGTTTATATCCGTCAGTGTAGATTGTAGATAACTTTTTTATTACCGTAAGCCACTTGTGGTAGGCAGTTTACGATACTTGTGTTGATCAAAGTATTACAAATACTCTGATCAACATACACTTGTTTTACCATTTATACTCACATTGTGGATTGGTGATAACTACACCCACTGTTGTTAAATTTGTAAATGTTACTGTGGCTATTCAATCTTAACATTCTGAGTTATTTGAGTTGGTGGTAGTACGCGTATGAGCTCATATGATATTGCGCCATATTGTATTTTTAATATTTACATTCAAAATTTCACATTTAATTGCATGAACGTTATTTTGTGCCATAGATACGTATGGTATATTGTATTGATTTAACCCTATATTGTATTTGGAACTTAGTATATAGTTTTCTCATTCTACCGGCAAATCGAGTACTCGTTTGAGAAATTTCATTTGTATGTAGGTACTGGTTTGTACATATTTATACCCAACAAACAATCCAGGCTGTAACATAGGATTTCAATCGGGGGGAATTATAGGATTTTACCAGGGGGGTTTCATAGGATTTTACCAGGGGGGTTTTATAGGATTTTACTTGGGGGGAATTGAAGGATTTTACTTAGGGAATATATAGGATCTTAACCCAGGGATTTATAGGATTCTAAAGTACCATTGGGTACTAGTGGGTACAGCCTGTCAACCTTTTCTTTTTGTACAATTTGTAGTAGGATTGAGTTACTACTGGGGAGGGATACATTGGTTTTAAAGGTACGGGATATATATTTTTGGCTTGGGATACTTGTATATATATATTTGTACAAATTTTTGTACATCACTTAATCAAGGGGGAATTTCACTCACCTATGATAATTTGTGTTTATGACTTATGAGTCATTTTGGACACCTGGGGGAATTTATTGTAATTTTGTGGTACCCTTGTATGTACTAGTTGTATTAGTAGAACCTTGTAAGATCACTTGATATACTAAGCCAATTCATTAAACTTAGACTTGGGTAAGTGACATCTGACTTTTATTTCTCCACCTATTTGGTAGTCTTAGGGTGGGAAAAACTTGTGTAGGTAGTTGTCAGGAGGCAAGATTGCCTGGCGCCCTTTTACATTTATTTAGTCTATGAACAACGGACCCCCCCGTCTCCGCAAGAGTTAGAGGCAACGCCTAGAAGCGCACAGTATGCACCGAGTTTTAGGTTCATAGATCTCAGAGTGAATAACGGTAGGTGGCACTTCTTTAGATGGGTTGCAGCTGCTTGCGAATACAATATAGATCCGTAGTAAAATATGGATCTTATGTATGACCTGTATAGTAGTAGAGATATTTCTGGGTCTGCTCCCCAGTTGTAGGAGCTTACAGCCCTTAAAATATTCAAGCTTTTTCCACATTTCTTCGATATTTTCTCTATATGTTCTTTCCATAGAAGTTTTCGGTCCATCGTCACACCTAAGTAAGTTTCACTTTGACATGCAGTGAATGCAGTATTCTGTAACATGATTTTATTTGGAATTGTTCTTTTTCTACTAAAAATACATGCCTTGGTTTTTTTCAAGTCCTTTTTGAAAACACCAATCTTCAAGTATTCCAAAAAAATTACTCAGGTACAGAATTGCATCCATCCTCTAAATCACAATTGTCAACATATGCACAGATATCATCCGCAAACTCCAACACTATGACTTCATTACACCGGTTCACCTAATTTTCCAAATCATAGGTATATATAACGTACAGAAGAGGACTTAAAATACTGCGCTGGGGTATGCCCAGAGAGGCTGTTCTGGGTCCTGTAATCTCTTGATATATTTTGATAGATATAGTTCTATTAATATATAGTTTGATAATTCTCTGAGAAAATGTGTGGCTAAATCCGATTTGTATCATTTGCTGGTATAAAATTCGTAGGTTCACATTATCATAAGCTCCTTCAATATCTACAAAAACAGCAATAACTGACTTGTTTTTTGAAAATGACAGATTTGCATCTATTACAAGATGAGATACATTTTCTATCGTGAAGTGGGATTTTCTAAAACCAAACTGATATTTTGGTAACTTCTTGTTTGTTTCAAGCCACTGTTCCATTCTTGTCTTAACCGTTGGTTCAAATGTTTTCAGTATACAGGAAGCTAATGAAATTCCCCTACATGATTCTCCTATTTCTGGATTTTTGTGCGGTTTTAGGATAGGAATAACGATGTATTTTTTCCAATCTTCTGAATAGGATCCACTTTCCCATATACTATTTATTATTCCCAACAAAATAAATTTACATGACATAGGGAGGTTAAATAGCATTATATAATGGATATTATTTACTCCAGGAGCTGTGTTTTTGTGTGATCTGAGACTGTCTCTAAGTTCGCTTATAAAAAATTTCTGCATAATAGATCTCCTGTATCGTCGACAATATCTTCCTTCACTTGTAGGATGCTATCCATATCTTCTTCTGCCCACTGTGGTGTTTCTTATTTATAAAATCGGTTGACCATTTTCCGGGGCTTAGTCTACTTACTGGTTCGGTATATGTGTTTTTAAGTTTCCTGACTTCTGTCCAGATTTCTTTAATAGTCGAATTTTTATTTAAATAAGAGCAAAATAATCTCCAAAATTCCCTCTTGCGTTTTTTCATAACTTTTTTCATTGTAGCCATCAATCCCTAACAACAAAGGGATGTCCTAGGTATGTCCCTTTTATGTACCGCGGTACAATGACATGATTGGGATATACAGGGGATGTCCTGCGGAGATTGTCCAGAGGACATCTCATCTGGTATATCCATAGGTTGTCCCATTCATGTCCCTGGTATTTCTAATATCAATTTACATAAGAATCATTGAAACTCATCAAAATGTCCATTGATAATTCAAAGTTGATATTACCTTCATTTGAAAATTTTTGTTTTTCTTCAGGAAAGTAATGTATACATAGGAATTTGATCCTCGAAGTGCGCATGTCACATGAACATATTTTTTTCAACTCAGTATCGTAAGGTACGTCAGGTCAAGTTAGGGTTGGCTAAAAATTCGAGGCATTTTCAAATTTCAAGCTAGATTAGGTTTGTGTGTAAATCGCAAGCGAAAAACTAAATCATGCATTTTCAGCTTGCATGCAGCTGTATTGTCATTTAAATTTCCCGCTACCAATCAAATTCAAATCTGTTCATGCAACATGCGCACTTGGGGGATCGTATTCCTTTATTTCCTTTGTCTAAATGCCAGACATATACGCACGTTTCTAACCTAACCTTTCTTTGTTTGATTGGATATAAAAAGCAGTAAAAAGTTTGTGATAAATGTGATGTGTATTTTTGTTATGTAAAAGTTGTGAAGTTAAAGTTGAACATTTTTTAGTTGAGGAGGTATAATAAGTTGAGTTTGAAGGTTGGTATAACAATAATCATAATACTGAATATACTCTCTTGAATTGTTCCAAAATAATACTTGGGTTATTCGATTCTATAATATTATATTTATAGTGAGGTTTATTTATAGTATACTGATTAATCAATTAGGTACATATCAATACAATGCATCATCCTATGAGGAAGGTATAGTTAAGGCATGAACGAAAAAGTACACTTGAATCTTTGAAGAACAAAATTACTGAATTGCATGCTCTCAGGATATCAGATACTTCAAATATGAGGACAGAAATTATATTCGAGAAAGTAAAACTACCAGCTAGGGCACTGTGGAAGAATTTCAAGACATAGAGAACTATTTACACCCCCAAGACTAGCTTACAAATGTGGTACTATAAACTTTTTTTGAAAAATAACATTCAAAAAATCACTTTCTACATTAAGCATAAGTTAGTTGTCATTGATGCTTAACTAGTTTTATAGAAAATTGCATTTTTTTCATGTGAAGCTTCTGTGAAGTTTAAGGATCGATCAGTAGCTAGTATTATTATAAAGTTCACTCGCTTCATTCAGAGTTCCTGTTTCAACAGTTCATTACCAAATGAATCGTTGAGTGCTATACCTTTTTACTTCTTATTTTATTTTATTTCAGGTTCAAGAAGTATCAAAAATATGGGGGAATTCCCCATTTGATTTTGTAAAAAGAATCATGTTACAGTTCATGACATACCAAACAGCTACATCTTTCACCTGGTATGTGACGAGAGAAAAAGTATGTTTTAAGGAGACAAAGATGTCACAAATGATACTTCGTGAGTATTTTTATCTTTTTTTACTGTAAATTATTTTAGTAAACTTCATCATTCAATTGCACCTGTAATAATATTTTTGTTACAGGATCTTCTGAGGCCATGGGTAACTAAAAACAAATTGAGGAGGCTTTACAGAAGTTTTTCAGGAGAGCAAGGGAAAGAAGCCTCAGAGAAAAAGATGAGGCACTGCCTACAACAAATGCAACACTTAGCTAATATATATCTGTACAATTTTTAATTCTCTCGTCAATTTCTGTTTTGTTTATTACCATATGAATATATGTTTTTGTTTAGTTTATTATCATATAAATTTATATATAGAATGAGTTCTTGTTTGTCCATTTTTTTTAAATATTTTATTTCATTATTTGATACTTGTTATTTTTCAATAAAGTGGTTTTGTGTTGAAAATCTTTGGATTTTATTTATTTCTTCATATTTTCTATGAAATATTTCAAATTAAATAAATGAAAAAAAGGACGTTCCAGGACGTCCAGGGATGTACTTCATATATCCTAGGGATGTCCCTGGGATGATCCCTAGGGTGGCCCTTTGATGTCCTTCGTCGGGACTTGGTACATCCCTGGGACGTACCAAAAGGATATCCCTTGTGTGTCCTTTTCGGTGGAAAGTAGATGTCCCTAGGACGTCCCTAGTATGTACCATGTCCCGATAAAGGATATCCCAGGGACGTCCTAGTAGCAAATGAAGGACGTCCCTGTGATCTACAGGCAATTTACTTGTGTTGTTTGGGTTTTTTTCAAATGAATGTAATTTTCCAAATTTGATATTTGTGTAAAACGCAAAAGGGCTTTTTTTTGATTTTCTAATGAAATAACACATTCTTGATTCCACCAATGTTTATTAAATTTTGGGTTGACCACTTTTTTCTTTTGGGTATGGAATATTCTGCTGCTTGATTTAGTTCATTTATAAATTCATTGTAATATGTAATATTTTTTCTAGAGGTGCTATATGCCATACGTTCAATTGGCTTTGTTGAGGTTCCATCAAATTCAAATCTGTTCATGCAACATGCGCACTTGGGGGATCGTATTCCTTTATTTCCTTTGTCTAAATGCCAGACATATACGCACGTTTCTAACCTAACCTTTCTTTGTTTGATTGGATATAAAAAGCAGTAAAAAGTTTGTGATAAATGTGATGTGTATTTTTGTTATGTAAAAGTTGTGAAGTTAAAGTTGAACATTTTTTAGTTGAGGAGGTATAATAAGTTGAGTTTGAAGGTTGGTATAACAATAATCATAATACTGAATATACTCTCTTGAATTGTTCCAAAATAATACTTGGGTTATTCGATTCTATAATATTATATTTATAGTGAGGTTTATTTATAGTATACTGATTAATCAATTAGGTACATATCAATACAATGCATCATCCTATGAGGAAGGTATAGTTAAGGCATGAACGAAAAAGTACACTTGAATCTTTGAAGAACAAAATTACTGAATTGCATGCTCTCAGGATATCAGATACTTCAAATATGAGGACAGAAATTATATTCGAGAAAGTAAAACTACCAGCTAGGGCACTGTGGAAGAATTTCAAGACATAGAGAACTATTTACACCCCCAAGACTAGCTTACAAATGTGGTACTATAAACTTTTTTTGAAAAATAACATTCAAAAAATCACTTTCTACATTAAGCATAAGTTAGTTGTCATTGATGCTTAACTAGTTTTATAGAAAATTGCATTTTTTTCATGTGAAGCTTCTGTGAAGTTTAAGGATCGATCAGTAGCTAGTATTATTATAAAGTTCACTCGCTTCATTCAGAGTTCCTGTTTCAACAGTTCATTACCAAATGAATCGTTGAGTGCTATACCTTTTTACTTCTTATTTTATTTTATTTCAGGTTCAAGAAGTATCAAAAATATGGGGGAATTCCCCATTTGATTTTGTAAAAAGAATCATGTTACAGTTCATGACATACCAAACAGCTACATCTTTCACCTGGTATGTGACGAGAGAAAAAGTATGTTTTAAGGAGACAAAGATGTCACAAATGATACTTCGTGAGTATTTTTATCTTTTTTTACTGTAAATTATTTTAGTAAACTTCATCATTCAATTGCACCTGTAATAATATTTTTGTTACAGGATCTTCTGAGGCCATGGGTAACTAAAAACAAATTGAGGAGGCTTTACAGAAGTTTTTCAGGAGAGCAAGGGAAAGAAGCCTCAGAGAAAAAGATGAGGCACTGCCTACAACAAATGCAACACTTAGCTAATATATATCTGTACAATTTTTAATTCTCTCGTCAATTTCTGTTTTGTTTATTACCATATGAATATATGTTTTTGTTTAGTTTATTATCATATAAATTTATATATAGAATGAGTTCTTGTTTGTCCATTTTTTTTAAATATTTTATTTCATTATTTGATACTTGTTATTTTTCAATAAAGTGGTTTTGTGTTGAAAATCTTTGGATTTTATTTATTTCTTCATATTTTCTATGAAATATTTCAAATTAAATAAATGAAAAAAAGGACGTTCCAGGACGTCCAGGGATGTACTTCATATATCCTAGGGATGTCCCTGGGATGATCCCTAGGGTGGCCCTTTGATGTCCTTCGTCGGGACTTGGTACATCCCTGGGACGTACCAAAAGGATATCCCTTGTGTGTCCTTTTCGGTGGAAAGTAGATGTCCCTAGGACGTCCCTAGTATGTACCATGTCCCGATAAAGGAT
Source organism: Galeruca laticollis (assembly GCA_963921935.1). NCBI lineage: Eukaryota > Metazoa > Arthropoda > Insecta > Coleoptera > Chrysomelidae > Galeruca > Galeruca laticollis. The sequence continues at coordinate 146,587,714 of OY998181.1, forward strand.
ATCCCAGGGACGTCCTAGTAGCAAATGAAGGACGTCCCTGTGATCTACAGGCGATTTACTTGTGTTGTTTGGGTTTTTTTCAAATGAATGTAATTTTCCAAATTTGATATTTGTGTAAAACGCAAAAGGGCTTTTTTTTGATTTTCTAATGAAATAACACATTCTTGATTCCACCAATGTTTATTAAATTTTGGGTTGACCACTTTTTTCTTTTGGGTATGGAATATTCTGCTGCTTGATTTAGTTCATTTATAAATTCATTGTAATATGTAATATTTTTTCTAGAGGTGCTATATGCCATACGTTCAATTGGCTTTGTTGAGGTTCCATCTTTTTGAATCTGTAATTTTATTAGGTATTTCCAACTGTACTTAGTATAGGGAAGTGGTCTGAGCCTAATGTCATTTGTTGCGTATGCCAATTGCATAACGTAGCTATATCTGGTGTTACTATGGTAAGATCAATAGCCGATTTATTTATTTGGTTAGGTGTTGGCATTAAAGTTTGATCACCGTTGTTAAGAAATATTAAATTTGCAAGTATGTTCACTCCTGCTCTATCAGTAATATAACTACACCACCCACTATGGTGACAATTGCTACTACAAATGGTTTTTCCAAACTATCAAAAAATTGTGTTCATTATCTCTCAGATATATTCAATCTCGCTTTTGCATATACTGAATAAAAATTTATTTTCATTGATGTATTTATTTTAACACTTAAGGACGTACACATCACGTCTCTCAAATTATAGGTTGGTTTAGTCTTATAAAATTGAAAACTTTTTCTAAGAAGTATACCTACCCCTCCATATCCGTCTTCTCTATCTACCTTAAATACATGGTACCCACTAAAAGATATTTTTTGATTTGTCTTTAACCAGGTTTCACTGACTAAGCCCATATAATATTGTTGTCAAAGATAAATTTTTCAAATGCCCCTTTATTCTGTGTAATTGATCTTATATAGTACCGTAAAATGTTAAAATTGAAGTTTTTGTTCATCAAAGAATTCATTTAATTTTTTTAATAATTCCCCCCTTAATTTGTTATCTTTTAATGACTCTGTATGATTATCTAACAATTCTTTTATAGCATTTACTATGGTATCACATAATTTTATTGCCTCTCTTGCTGGTTGCGTATTAGAGATATCGGATAATTTATAATTTGAAAATTTCCCATAAACTGGTTGAGATCGGACCTTAGGCATTTCTAGTACAGCCCTATGTTCTTCCGAATAGCCGGACGTCGACGCCTGAGAGCTAATCGTATGACCGTTATCGTGCTGCTTCTTAACCCATTTTAGCCCAGCGTTGCCACATGGCAACGCGAAACAGGTGTCTGCAAAAATATTCCTGAGGTATAAAATTTTTCTTTTATTACAGAGATGGCGCTAGAAGTCGTTTCAGTTACAGTGACTATTTACAAGACAGTGGCGACAATTGGGTATAAGCTCCGCCCATTTGCCATTAGTTTGCTAATTTTGATCTATTTACATTTGACTACTAAATAACTCTTTTTAAAAGGGTTTTACCACTTTTAAACTAGTTATGAATGTCCAATTTTGAATAAAACCTCTTTTATTAGGTGAATCATAAAATATTTTTGGAAAAAGTGAACCGACTTTAATAAAAATCTTCAAGGATGTAATGTTGTTGCATACAAAATTAAGGATGTATCTCTATTTACCGTCTGATAAATATATAAGGTAAGTTCTTAAATTCTGGATTATGATGTTAAATGTCATGCTAAACAAATAGCTACTACAATAAATTGTATTGTGTAGTGTAGGAATATGTACTAGGGAGTCTTTCTTTAATCTATGATTGCCGCAAATATAATCGGAGCGGAAATATTGCACCAGGCCTCTTAATATAAGCAGGTAGTGAATTAGATAGAAATATGCCACAGAGGGATGGTAATCCCTATTCTTGTGTGAATAGGAAAAAATAAAATGACTAATAAAATATTTTAATTTGACTTGTTATTGGGATACAAATTTGGACTATTATGGTTTTAGTCAGAGTTATATCCAATTTCAGTACATATTTAGGAAATAATTACCCTATGTTTATTTTTTCATCTAATCTGAAATTAATCAATGAATGTTTTTATATGTTACATACTGTACCTGCAATTCTGACATTGAAACTCTACCAGAAAAAATGAAACACATACCTATTTAATATTTATGTAATTAAATGTTTCACACTATTAAATAAAGAAGATAATATGAAGCTTATATCTAATATTTTTTGTCATTGTACATGTCATAATGCCCCAATATTTTTGAATTTGTCTCACAGATTTTATGTTTGATTAAAAAACCATCAAGCAAATAAATAATAAAATAAAAAATGTTCTATTACAATTATTTATTGAATATTCATAACAAATGACCAGCAACGCACTAACTAGCTAATTTTTAGAAGCACTTATTCTTTTTTGAACTTGTTTTTAACCTGAATACAATAATGTAGCGTTTAATAATTTTATTTTTCAATTTATGACAAACGGGTATTATATTTAGAACTAAATTTTCTTCACACATTTTTTTGACATAAAAATGTTGCCAATTGTCCCTTCTGGTCTTAATGAGCCAATGTCTCCTTACAGGATCTTTCGAAAAGTGTTTAATAATAAATCCGTTTTTGCAGAATTACTGCAATTTAGATCAGTACAGCCAGGCATTGTCCTATTACAAATAAAAGCAAAATAATTTTAAAAGACTTTAATTTTTATGCAACGTTTTAGGGACAGAGTTTAGAAATAACAAGAAACTCGAGAAGACATTTATGTTTTAATTTAATCGATGAATTCAATGTGTGAAACCATGCTCAAATCCAATGTAAGAACCAAGGACATTTGGATATAAAAAGACCAAAATAGATAATTATTTGAATAATATATGTATATATGTATTAATCACTAATTTTGTTAATCTAAATCATATATAACAATACAAGTACAGTAATATTAAACTTATCTACACTATACTTACAGCTTAACCAAAAACCTCGAGTGAAAATGATGTATGAAATAATAATTATAGTTCCAAAGCAATTAATAATACACTAATAAATAAGTCTTCAGTCCAGAACGTTTATAAATAGCACTTAAACACCAAATTTTGCACGAAAACTTTCAAAAACCATAAACTGTGGTAAGAACACAATAGAACCAAATGGTAAATAAACAAACATTTAGCAAACTAATGGCGGCCGATACCACGTGACATAGATAACCAATCACTAGGACGACCATAATTGTCACCACTGTCTTGTATATAGTCACTGTATTTCAGTAAGCTTTTAGGAACACGTGTTTTCTAATCTATTTGTTCATTTTGTGTTTGCCCTTTGTTAGGAGACGTTTGTAAGCAGCGAATTTCTGTGTTTATATTCAAAATGGACATTCGATTCGAGTGAGTAATATTTTTTGGTTATATTATTATTTTTTGCGTAATTTCATAATAAGTATAAAATAAACACATGAAACTTTAGAGGTTCCTACAAAATATAATAAAATGATGATTCCTGATAATAAAAATGGACTGTACAAAAATATGAATCCAACTGAACTATTTGAACTTTTCTTTTGATCAGAATGTAATAAATTTGCTGGTAGAGGAATCAATGAGGTATGCTTCTTCTAAAAATGCACCTGATTTTGTTGTTACCAAGGATGAAATAAAATGTTTCTTGGGTATTTTACTGGTGTCTGGCTACAATCCACACCCAGGCAAGCGATTTTATTGGGATTCACGCCCCGACATGAATAATCAGGCTATTAGTCAATCGATGAGAAGAAATAGATTTTTTCAAAAAATGAAATACATCCATTGTGCAGATAATAATAACATAGATGTAACGGATAAAGTTTATAAACTAAGACCTCTAATGAATCTACTAAAAGGAAAATTTTTGAAGCACTTTATTCCAGAAGACAATTTAAATTACGACGAGTCCATGGTGAAGTATTACGGTCTCCATGGATGTAAACAGTTTATTCGGGGTAAACCGATTAGATTCGGATTCAAAATGTGGGGCATAAATGCTGCTTCAGGGTACTTATTGAATTTTGATATGTATCAAGACAAGGACTCTAAGTCTACAGATGTAGACAAACAAATTTTTGGAAAGTGCACTGCACCTTTTATCACTATGCTGGATGAAATTGAGAAAGAACAAAACTTTCAATTCAATTTCTATTTGAGATTGAAAGGATACAACGCTGCCGGAACTATCAGACAAAATAGGGTACCTCTTACATCTTCTAAAGTTTTAATCAAAACGGGACGCAAAGGAGATCATTGTTCTGTGATTGAAAAAAGTAATGGCATTATATTCATAAGGTGGTTGGACAATAATGCAATAACAATGGCTTCGAATGCTTATGGTGTGAATCCTTTGTCTCAAGCAAAAAGATATTCGAAAGCCGAACACAAACATATTCAAGTACCAAAACCTTTTGCCATTAGTCAGTATAATAGAGGAATGGGTGGAACTGACCTAATGGACGGAGATGTCAGTCGATATAGGATTGCAATACGTTCAAAAAAATGGTGGTGGGTGATATTTACTTGGTTGATTGATGTATCAATTGTAAATGCTTGGGTTATTTATCGGAAATCTGTAGGAACAAAAATGCCACAGCTGGACTTCAGACGTGAAATTGGAAATATATATCTATCTAGATATGGAACTGCGCCTCAAGGGGAAGGAAGGCCAGCTACATCAAGACAGAGCATTTTCTTGAACAGAATTAGTGATGATTTAAAATATGATGGAAGAGATCATCTTTTGATACCCACCCCAGAGAAAAAAAAGAAGAGATGTGCAGGTAAAGGATGCTCGTCAATCATTCGTACAATGTGTAAGAAATGTAATATCGGGTTATGTTTGTAATGTAATTTTATATTTCATCAAAAATGATTGACAAAACTGAATGAATGTTATTAACAATGCATGTGTAGTAATTTTCTAAAATAGTTTGTGTGATCTCATAAAGACCTAGCGTTGCCGTATGGCAACGTCCATTTTAAAAAAAACTGCAAATTTTTTTTTGAAAATAATGAATAATTTGGTTTAATTTATAATTGATAATTTTCGAAAAAAAATTAATTCGGGCTTTAATGGGTTAATATACGCTGTATAATAATTACTTGTGTTTGAATTATTATTTTTATTTTTAATTACATTGGCATAGCTTTTTTCTTGTTCATTTTTTGCTTCGATATATGATATGTTTTCCGTTACCATAATGTTTCTAATAGTTTTTTGTTTATCAAACTCCGTGCATTTTTTTCTATCCGTGGCTGCATGATCACCCCCGCACAGAATAAAAAAAGGCTCACTAGTTTTCTGACAATTTTCTGTGTCATGTTCATCCCCACAATGTCTACAACGTATTTTCCCCCTGCATTGAATACATAAATGTCCATATCTCATACATTTTAAACATTGCACTACTTTTGGTATATACAATTGACAGATTAGCTAGTAGTAGTCGAATACACACGTACAATTTTGTGCTCCTGCTCCTGCTAAATTTTCAAGTTTACACTGTATAAGCTGTATATTTTGTAAATAAACTTTCAAGTAGCAATCTCTGTATATTGCAAGTAAACAGTGATAGGTCTATAAAAAGTGCAGTGCCAGTGCAGTAAAACAATATAAAAATAACATTTTAAACTGTGAGTACCATTCACCATTTTACAATAATTATTTATCATCATAGAACGTACTAATTACAACAAAAACTAGTATGCCTACTATGTCAACTTGTTCCAATTGTTCGAAGCCGGTAAACACAAATGATCGCAAACTTCAGTGTGATGGTTGTAAGCGACAATTACACATGACATGCACCGATGTTTCTGCCGACGACCGGGTTACGCGGCAGAGGGTTCGTGGCTTGTCTATCCTCTGCAACAATTGCAGTTCAAATGTTTCAAATTTTTCGGAATTAAAAACTCTTCTGCTAGATTTTAAAACAGAAATTCACAAGAAAATAAGCGACTTTGATGATAAATTAACTCAATTAAATAATAAACTGAGTCAGTTCGATGCAGTTAATTCGACCGAATTCACGGACAACATCGCAAATGAGGCGGTAGATCGCATAGTGCGAGCCAAAAATATTATAATCAGAGGCGTACCTGAAACTTCCTCTGGGGATGCTCAACTTAGGAAGGATGATGACACGAATGAAATTAAGCTTGTCTTGGATACTGTCGGATGTCATGAAACCCCCATTACCTTCTACAGAGTCGGCAAAACCAACCAAAAGTTTCCTCGCATGATCAAAGTAGTAATGCCTTCAGAACACCATGCCAAGGACATATTGAGAAATAAATCCAAACTTCTCGAGGAGAAGCGAACTGAAACATTTTCTATAATAGATGACAAGACGCCCACACAACAACAACGATTAAGAGAACTTCGAAGTGAACTAGATACTCGTAAAAATAATGGCGAACATGATCTGACAATCAGGTACTCCAACGGCATTCCAAAAATCTCGAAATTTCGTTCATAACTTTTCTACCCGCAATTTCAATGACTGGCTCTTTTTATACACAAATTTAAACTCACTTCACGCTAAACTTGGCGAATTCACATGCACAGTGCAACTTCTTAAACCACAAATTATTTTTATTACCGAAACCTGGCTTAAACCTTCAACTCCAGACTCCTTAGTTAACATTACTGGCTATACAATTCATCGTAAAGATAGAGAAAATCGTGTCGGTGGAGGTGTATGCATTTATTTATCTGACGATATTACCGCAAACTTTTCTACTAAAATTAAACTATTAGACATACCTGGGATAGATAGTATACACGTAAATATTGCTAAAAATTTATTTTCTCTTAACCTGGTATGTATATATCGTCCCCCGGATACACAGCTTGCGATAGACAACATATTGTTTGAAAATCTCGAAGAGTTATCACTTCTTGATAACCTCATCATTGCTGGAGATTTTAACTTCCCAGAAATATCCTGGCCGATAACCTCATTGTCAGAAGTCGTAAATTCACAAAACTTATTTAAAAACTTCGTTGCAAATTCGAACCTCATTCAACTTATTACAGAACCCACAAGATTCAGAATTAATAATCAACCTTCCATTCTAGATCTCATACTCACCAATGATGAACAGCTAATCTCATCTCTCGAAATAGACTCTCCTGTTGGAAAATCAGACCATGCAGTTATAACTGCCCACGTTCAGTTTATCCAGACATTACCAGGCAAAAATAAAATCACAACTTATGCTACTACTGATTTTTCTGAAGTTGATTCACAGCTGTCCGACTTGATTGGGACTTAATTTTCACAAATTTATCCGATCCCTCGTTAATGTGGGACGCATTTCATGATACTACTCTCAGGACAATCTCTGCGCACACCACTGTTCGTGAGATTTATAAAAACCATCTCAAACCCTGGATAAACCACGCAGCACTACAACGTATCAAACACAAACGGCGCCTCTGGCGTAAATATCAGCGTACACAGCTTCTGAGTGACTTCCTGAATCATCGCAGATTTTCTAATACCCTTCAACTCTCTCTCAAAACTTTAAGACAAAATTTTGAAGAAAACATCATTTCCAGTGGTAACAGTAAAAGGGTTTTCAAATATATACGATCGTCCCTATCATCAAAAGTTTCCATTCCCCTACTTCAAAAACCCGACCATACTGTATGCTCTTCTAATAAAGAGTCTTCTGAGACGCTCTCTCTAGCCTTCTCACAAGTTTTCACTCAAGAACCCAATAATGACAACCTCCCATTAATTAACTGTCCTCGCCTCAAGGCATCTTTAGAACATGTAGTATTTACACCAGACCGTATAAAACAGCACTTACTGCAACTTCGCACTAACGCATCACCTGGTTTAGATGGTCTAACTCCCAAACTCCTAAAAAGCTGCGCAAACTCGCTTGCAACTCCCCTGTCGTTAATTATGCAGACTTCCTTTACTCAAAGTTCCATTCCCCCCAACTGGAAATTAGCATCTATCACCCCCATATTCAAAAAAGGTAACAAACTTGATTCCAATAACTACCGCCCGATTAGTCTGCTGCCAGTGGTCAGTAAAGTCATGGAAGCCATTATTTCGGAGGAGATGACCAAATTTCTTATCCTGGAAAATGTGATTCCAACGCAACAACACGGATTTGTCGCCGGCCGTTCCACCCTAACCAACCTGCTACACTGTGTTAATGACTGGACATCATCTCTTAACGATCGGCAGCCAGTAGATATTGTCTATCTGGACTTTTCCAAGGCCTTTGATCGTGTTCCCAGGCGCCGACTTCTACACAAGCTGGAACACTTCGGCATTCGCGGCTCTTTACTTAGCTGGATTGACGACTTCCTAACAGACAGATATTTCAAAGTAAGAGTTGGCGAAGACTTCTCAAGGGATAGACTGGTGGAAAGTGGAGTACCACAGGGTTCTGTTCTTGGTCCTCTGCTTTTTACAGTTTACACCAGCGATCTTCCTTATCACGTAACTAATAAAATATCTTTCTACGCTGACGACACAAAGATATATACGAATCCAATCACCAACCAACAAACCCTCCAACTGGACTTAAACTCCATCTTCAGATGGTGTTCCCAGTGGCTACTTCCGTTGAACACGGAAAAATGTGTAGTGCTCCGAATTGGTAAAAACAACCCACTACTACCGTACTTCGTAGACGGTCGACCATTAAATTCTGTGTTTTCCTATAACGACCTCGGAATTATCGTAAATAGCAACCTAACTTGGTCTGATCATATAACTTCAGTTTGTAAGCGCGCGAATACCAGACTGTATCTCATTCGTAAGTGCTTTTCGAGTGTTTCGTTTCAGTCGTTTTGCAAACTGTATACTATCTATGTCCGACCAATTCTCGAGTACGCCGGTCCAACGTGGTACCCAGACCTAGTTCGCGATAAAAATCTTTTGGAAAATGTTCAAAGGAGAGCCACTCGACTGTCCCTGGGACAGCGAAGACCTTCCTACGAAGAAAGACTCTCCATGGCCAACCTAACTTCCTTTGAACTTCGCAGACACCGCGGAGACCTCATTACCACTTTTAAAATATTAAAATTTAATTTTGGTAATCTTGATATGATGTTTACCTTAAATCCAGATGACCGCCTTAGAGGACACTTTTTTAAACTCAAAAAAGAAAACTTTACCGTCAGATCAAGACAGAACTTCTTACCTAACAGGGTATTCGACAGCTGGAATAATCTTGATGTATCCACAGTTTCTGCACCATCTACTAACTCGTTTAAAAACAGACTTGATCATGCACTGCTAGAGCACATATAGTTTATTTGGTGTATTGTTTATATTGTACTTATTTTTCTGTTATTTACCTACTAGTAGGTTACATATGTAATTATCTGTTTTTTGGGCACAATAGGGACTTGTCCCTCTGCCCTTGTCTAAATATAATAATAATAATAATTCTATGACTACTTGGGTAGGTATAATCTGACCCTTAATGGTGACTACAATAGTTGATGTAGGAATAATCTCCCCAATTTTTCTTGAGGATCATTCTTCTGACATTAACGACCTCTAATGTATTTCCATACCTAGGTTTAATGATATTTGCTAATTCTTCATTCGTTAAATCTAGAACTATAATATGTTTAATAACGCCTTTTTCCTGTGTGTAAAATACTGGAATATACGCTTCATACTTTTTTCCTCTAAAATTTTTTATTTTATCAATTTATTTGCACTGTCAAACGAGTTAAGTTCTACTTTCATTTTATTTAATCTGATTACCGTTATATTGAGAATATTATTTTGTATCTCTGGTAGTGCATTCAAAATTAATCGTGCAGTACCAATTTTATGAAGTTTGCCAATATCACCTTCTTTGTTTTGAATAAAAACATAATAAGGACCCTGATCAAATTTAGAATACATATTTTTATTGTTTACATTCAATTGTTTTTGTACAATACTTACATTAGTTTCCTTAATTAAATTGTCTGATAGTTTTACTTTTTTTGTCAATTCATTATCTACCTCATTTTCCCTATTTCATTTTGCCTCTGATTCCGTCTCCATATTAATTTCCACATATTTATTATTATTTTTTCCTCTATCAGGTGGAAATTTTTCCGTTGTTGACATCGCTTATCTTCTACCTTTACCGAACTGTGCGCCTGGAGTTATATCAATTTTTTACAGAAATCGCGAAAAAGATTTGTGTCAGTATTTTACTCAAACCGGGTCGTTAGTATACTGTAACAATATTCATGACATGGTTTCAAAGTTAGGAAATGTGTTGTACGTCAAAGAAGAATGGTTGTTTATTGACTCAAGTAAACGAAGTTTGAAAGGCGTTTTATTGCACAATGGTAAAGTATTGAACTCGGTTCCGGTAGCTTACTCAGTACATCTAAAAGAAACGTATGAAAACTTCTTCTACAAAAAATAAATTACCAAGAAAATCAGTGGATGCTTTGTGGTGACCCAAAAGTTCTTTGTATGTTATTGGGACAACAGGGCGGTTATACGAAGTTTTATTTGCGAGTGGGATAGTCGCGCGAGAGATAGACATTGGACTCAAACAGAGTGGCCGTCTCGAATAAGTCTGACACCTGGTAGTAAAAACATTAAGATAAATAGTTTAGTTGACCCCAAAAAAGTGTTGTTGCCTCCTCTTCACATCAACCTCGGCTTGACGAAGCAATTTGTTAAAGCACTAGACAAAAACGGACAGAGTTTCAAATACTTGTGCAAGAAATTTCCAGCCGATGCGAAACTTAAAGAAAGTATTTTCATAAGGCCTCAAATAAGAACATTAAGCAAAGACATGGAGTTTGAAAATACTATGACTAATGTCGAGAAGAACTCTTGGGCTTCATTTAACCCTCCGGTAGTCGCGCGAATTTTTCTTTCAAGTTTAGTCGCACCGGTGTCTGAGACCAGGTGGGAAAAAAAATATTAAATGATTTTTTAAATTTTTTATTTTGTAAGAATACGGTAATATAATGGAAAATACACAGTTTTAGTGAATTTTTTTTATCAAAACTCATTTAACAGATGCTTAACATTGGTTTGAAAAACACTCATAAAAAAAAGATACATTCAAATATAACCCAACTAAAAAAAATGGCACATTCTATGGAGATCAGCAAAATTTTAAAATGGTAACTAAATGTATAGTGAACATATTATAACAAAATACCTAGAGCCAGCTATTATTACTGTGCTGCCCTGCAGTTCTGATAAACACATATAATATGCTCTAAGCACATATAGATACTGCACTTATAACACTAAAATCTTGTTTTTCTATTTTTCCTCCATCCACAGGGGGCACATCTTCCAGGTGGTAACTGTCTATCTTGAAGGTCTCGCTCTTCTGTGTTAGTAACTTCCAAAAGTCTGCACTTTAGTGTCCTTGGAAGATTGGTAAGAGCTGCTCTCCGTTTCAACTGAGGCTGGATCAGTACGTTTGCTATTTCTCTCAAAAAATTTCGCCGACGTAAATTTTTTTGATTGGGATTGTTAGCCTTGTACATAACCTGACTATTGATTCCTGCAACATTCAACATGGTGTAAAATATCACCATGGGCCATTTTCTACTATTACGGGAGCAATCATATGAAGCACACAACTGATAGACGACGTCGACACCCACTTTTGTCTCATTATATGTAGTAACAATTACCGGCTTACATTTCTCACCACTATCAGGGTCAATATCGTCATGGTGGTGCATATTGGATGTTAATATGACATTTTTCTGTTTTTTAGGAATATATGAAACTATTGTTAGATCTTCGGTGAAGCCAAACATACTTGTATAGATGGGGCGTTTAGTTGGTCTTGAAAATTCAATTGGAAGTTCTGTTTTATTCTTTCTCACTGTTCCAATTACAGTTATTTTGTAATCCTTTAGTAATTTTCCCACCAAAGGAATAGACGTGAACCAATTGTACATGGTCAAGTTAATGCGTGAACCAGAACGATGTCTGCACATTCTTAAAACCAGGTCATAGGTTTTGTTAGAAAGCTTATATGGGCCTTCGGGTTGGGATCCCACATAGACTTCCAAATTGGAAGTATAAGAGACTTTCGCGTCACGCACTGCTATAATCTTCAGGCCGTATTTGTTAGGTTTCGAGGGTATGTATTGACGGAATTGGCACTTACCTCTAAACCCCGGAAGCATCTCATCAATGGTAACAAACGCCGAATGATTATAATCATTCATACAATTTCTTACGAATTGATCAAATATTACACGAATGGGAGCTAGTTTATCAAATTGTATTCGATTTATCCTCGTTGCTTTATCATCAAAACGTAAGCAACGTAAAAGGAATCGGAACCTTTTTAGGCTCATTGTAAGGAGAAACATTTCTATGCCATACCCATCTCTCCTCCAAAGATCCTCAGCATTTGAGCGGTTGGAGTGACCAAGACCAGATAAATATAGTAGTCCTATAAAAGCCCGGATTTCAATGTTGTCCGTTAGACTAGCATCTCGGTCTCTTGAAAAATTTTCTCGGATGGACAATATGTATTTGTTTGTACTGTCAACAATAATTAGAATTATCGTATCATCGAAGAAATAATTCCAAATTTCCTCAGCAGTCTTCAAATTTTTGGTTGCCTGTGTAGGCCCTGGTAAGCGAGTAATCATATTATCCTGCCTTGTTCTTACAGTTTTTGCCTAAAAGAACAACAGTAAATTTTAGATAGTTATTTAAATTTTTGTCAGATTTTTTACAATACCTATGTAGACAAGTGGGGAAATTGGATGCTCAACAGTTTTTTCTGAATCAGAAATTTCCTGTTCAGAATCACTTTGGTGATTTACCAGTTCCACATTGTCCTGTTCCTCTTCATCTGATTCATCTTCGAAAACAATTTCTTCATTGTCACTATCACCTAGTCCTATATCATCCAGAAGATTTTGCAAATATTCTTGGTCCTTTTCATAGCAAGCCATGGCTATAATTTAACATTTTTTTCTAAATACAGTGATCAAATAACATAAAAAACAAAAAAATACCTTTTTACAATTTTGTATCACAGCAGGTCGTGCCGGTCTCAGACACCCGAAATGATTATTTCTGTACACACATTCACCCAATAACGACTAAAACACGACTGAAGGTCAACTGTAACGATAGATGAAGGTACTGAAGAGATCAACCGAAAATGACTAAAAGCCGATTTATTACGACGCAAAAAGTGACGACCCGGTCTCACAGACAGCGGCGCGACTACCGGAGGGTTAAGGAAGTAATTGAAAAGTTTCTTGGAAATCGTAAAGATGAAGACTATGAAAATATTGTGAAAAATATGTTACAACACTTTCAGCAGTTAGGGTGTGATATGAGTTTGAAAGTATACTTCCTGTTTTCACACTTGAATTATTTTCCTGAAAATCTGGGGGCTATTAGCGAAGAACAGGTTGAGCGATTTCACCATGATATTAAAGACATGGAGCGAAGATATCAAGGAAGCTGGAGCGGATCAATGATGGCGGACTACTGCTGGATGTTACAACGAGATATGCCCTTTAAAACCCACAGTCGGAAGTCCGCTCAACGTAGTTTTCTTACAAAAAGGCAAATATTTCATTCAAAGATATAGTGAATAAAGTATATTTGTCATTTGTGTTTCACATTTTTTAATGCAATAAAAACTATAAACGTTTAAATATTTCGTTTTTTTTCTTTAGAGAATGTAGAAAAACCTTATGTGATACAAATAGTTGCAGAAAATTTTCGATTTCAGCATACCAAAATTATATAAATTCAGTCCACAAAATAAGAACATCAGTTGAAAACTTTCAATTTGTAGACCTGTGTAAATAATTGATGATCCCTCTCAATCAAGTTATGAATCATACCCACACATACAACGTCGTTATACTAGACTCATATTTAATTTCTGCAAATATATTAAATTTCTTCTTCCATCTGCTTTTTTTCTCATTATTCAGTTTTTTTGATAATCATGTGTTAACCTACTCATAAGACAAATGTGATTATTGTATCATTCATATGACAACTATAGATATCACCAATAACGTGCTAAAAGGACATTAAAGGAAAAGTATATCAAACAAAGTATTTGACAGTTTAATAATCATAAACTTGAACAGACATTTATTTGTAAGAAATTCTATTTTTATATAATGCAGTTACAAGATCCTCAAATAGTTAGGTATAATGGTGCTGTACCTCTTGTGATAGGTGTTTGTTCTTTCACAAGGTCAATACATGGGCGTACATTGATATTGACACTGCCTCTACAAATTATGTGTGCTGATTGCTTGCAGTAATATGTGAAAGATATAGATTTCTTTCATTTCAAACTTGAAATGAGGGCTGCTAAACTCCATGCAAGTTTCATTTCCTACAAAAAACAAGATAATTCTTATAGCTAAAATCCGAATGTTATAAACTAGCAAATTTATCTATAAAACTATATCATAACAAGTTATCAGGAATTTATTTTATTTCCTCAATTCCTGATTTCCCACTCTTAAGATCCCAATTGATCTACTCATTTCGAATAATTTAGCATTTCTATGGATAAAGTGCAAAACCTTGTAAGTAGAAATTTCTGTCATGATGCGTTTTTTAAAGAAAATGTTGCAAACATCGGATTCCTTCAAACTGCGAATGCTCGTAAGTAAATTCTCAGTTTTTAATACTGTTGGCTATATCTTTCAAAAGCTAGTAAGGCTAACATGGAAAAAAGGTAAAGCACGAAACCTCATCACTTGTTTTACGAGGTTTTCACATTTAAGTTTATTTTGTTGATACCATATGAAATAATAACTTTAGATATTTTGACCAGTTTTGAGGTGTTAAACAAGTTGGCAAGATTTTAGTGCCTTAAAATTAATCAATTATGTCAGGCACCTATGGTGGGTTTAAGATTAACACTCCAACGGACAGGCTAAGCCTATCAGTGCATAAGGTTTTGAAAATTAGCAATAACTTTTTAATTTATGGCGTTGGGATATTTATATCCTATTTTCCTTTTTACTATCTAAATGATGTTTACAGCCTAAATTGTGTTAAAAAAGGAATCCAATGTTTTGCGTTATAGCGGTGTTTGCACTCACAGGCTTAACCCGTTCAAACGTGTATTCAATTCAATTACGTAACATACTCTAGGTACCATCTAGAGTAGAGATATTGAATTATTGTACTTTAGAATCTATATACGAGATGCGATAGTGCTTGGGGGATTCCCTCAATTATAATTCATGTCCCGTTTCTGTTAGTTTGTGTATACAGATACATGGTATACTGTGATTTGTGCACAATAATACTGAACATTTCTTCTTGTTACATGGTAAGTGTTATATCTATAATATTTTTAGAACATTAATGTTTTATTATAGTGCTCGATTAAAATGGATACCTATGAAAAGCAAATTGAACGTTTGATGAAAGTATATGAAGATGTTCCAACTGACGAGGAAGGGGCTGCAGATTCAGACAGTTCAATAGTGGACTCTGATCACGTAGAATTCAGTGAACATGACACTGACTCTGAGACTGAAAATAATGAGAGGGAACAAAATGAAATAGAAGCAACAAATGCAGACACTGAGGAGCCAACATAGGATCGGCGTTTGTATGCAAAGGATGGGATGGGCGCAAATGGAGAAAATTTGGCGGTGCACGCAATGTTCGCACAAGAAGAGAGAATATTGTCACACATTTACCTAGGCCTCTTCGGGAAGTAAAAAATGTTAAAAAACTTATTGATATTTGGCATCTCTTTTTTGATGACATCTTGGATATTGTTGTGAGGTATACAAATTTATATATTCAAAAAATAGCATGCAAGTACCAGGATCCGAACGATGCAGCTCTGACGTCAAAAGAAGAGATAAAGTGCTTTTTTGGCTTGCTTTATCTTGCCGGCACTGAACGAGCAGCTAGACGAATTTTGGAGGAGTATTGGAGTAATGATGGAATGGGATCGGAAATATTCGTAGCAGCAATGTCACAAAGGAGATTCCGATTTCTGTTGAGAGTCATCAGATTTGATGATACGACAACGAGAGCAGAGAGGCAATTTGTAGATAAATTGGCGACTATTAGGGAAATATTTGAAATATTCCATAACAATTGCCAGCGTTATTATTCGATAGGGGAGTACGCCACATTAGACGAAATGATGTTGCCTTTTCGTGGTCGATGTGCCTTCCGCGTATTTATGCCTAAGAAACCCAGTAAGTACGGCATAAAAGTTCTTTCACTAGTTGATGCTCGAACTTATTATACATCAAAATTGGAAATGTATGCTGGTGTGCAACCAGAAGGGCCATTTCAGGTAGACAATTCAACTAAAGCAGTGTCTCTTAGAATGTTTGAACATATTTCGAATTCGGGACGAAATATCACTATGGATAGGTGGTTCAACAGTTTTGCCCTGACTGAAGAAGCTTTTACACAACATAGACTAACAATTGTCGTAACACTAAATTCCCGAGCAAAATGTTTACCACAGGAATTTAGAGAGAAAAGTAAGCGACCTATTCCTTCGACTGTTTTTCGATTTGGAACATATATGACTTTAACATCTCATGTTCCTAAAACAAATAAAAATATTCTAATGATATCTTCTTTGCATCGAGAAGGTGTAATAGATGAAAGCACGGGTGATGCACAAAAACCTGAAATCATTACATTCTACAACACCACCAAATGCGGGGTCGATGTTGTTGATAAAATGATTTCGTCATATAGTGTGGCGAGAAATACAAGAAGATGGCCGGTAGTGATTATTTTTAAAACAGTTAGGGTTATAGTTGGTGAAAGTAAACATAGCAGAAAGAGCAACTATGTTAAATTTGCCAAGAAATATTTGACAGACGGGCGCTAAATATGCAGGAGTGAATATGGTACCACCACAGGATCCACCTCCAAAGAAACGAGGATACTGTAAATATTGTAAAAAACGGCAAACAAGATACTTTTGTAAGTTTTGCAAATCTTGGCTTTGCATGAAGCACATTACTGCCTGCTGTGGTGAATGCGCCGATTTATTTTCTAATTTGCCTTTTAGTTTATATACTTATTTATACCTTTTTTATTCATGTGTACCCGTTGAATATAGCTGATTTTAGTTTTTTCCAGTGACACAATGTCATAAATAAAATGATGTGTAATAACTGTGTTTTTCTTTATAATCCGCAATTTTTTTTTGTTAAATCGCCTACAATAAATATAATGAAAATGAGAATGAGTATCAATTTAACCAATCTGAAAAGAGTTCGTTGAAAAAAAAATCAAAAAATGAACTTTTTGATATTTAAAATTTGTTTCTGATAGGCTTAACCCGCACCCCCACACAAACGGAAGTACTCTACTGGGCTTCTGCGATAATTTTGATTGTAATGTATTTCACGCCGACACGCCTACATTTTTCCCATTCGCAAATCATTATTTACCCAGTACGCTAGACATTGTGATAGGGAAAAACATTAATAACATTACTAAAATAAAAACATTAAGTGATTTTAATTCAGACCACGACCTTGTATTAATACATCTAAAATTAACTCACAACACTCAAATTATTGAAAATAAAACATATGATTATAAAACCACAAATTGGACACACTTTAGAAAATATGTAAATAATCACCTTGAAATAAAAGTTAGATTAGAAAACATAGAACAACTAAATAAAATAATAGAAACCCTTCAAAACATAATTATTGAGGCCAGAAACCAAACTACCACAATAATAACAGAATTAGGAAAGTATGGCAGCGTACTAGAAGCAAAGAAGATCATTCTACACTAAAACGCTATCAAAAGCTAATAAATGAAACAATAAAAACGTACAAAAATGATGAATGGGAAAAATTCTTAATTAATTCAAAGCCCCAGGATGATTCACTTTGGAAAATATCTCGGCGTCTCAGGAATTAAAACAGAACAATAACTAAAATTGACGACAGTGGTCAAGCAATAATGAAAATCATCGCAGTAAAGTTCGGAGAGTACTTTCAAACCAACTTCATTAACATATTAAAACATACACAGCACCACCACAACATATCACAAATAGTTCAACAACACATACGCCAATTAAACACTGTAAACACATATAATTTAGCAACATGCAAAGAAACATACAACACAATTCAACAATTAAAAAACAAAAAAGCTCCAGGGTTAGATGGCATTCAAAACATTTTACTTAAAAACATCCCTTAAAAGCCATTGTCCAACTTACTTATGTAATAGATCACATAATTAAGACCGGTCAATACCCAGATATGCTCAAGATATCCAACATCATACCTGAATAACATAGCAAAGGTTATAGATAAAATAATATTAATAAGACTACATCCGGGAAGGCTTCCAGAGGAAAGATAAGGCCATTATGACTACGATAGATATACAGGGTGTCCCAAATTGGTGTGTTTTGCAGGGTATCTCGTAAATTAGAAGAGATAGAAGAAAAGTAGTTGAGATGTTATGACTTCTTTTTTTGTTAAAGTAACGATAGCATAATCAAATTTTTAGTAACTCCCTGCAGTTGGAAGATACAGGGCGATTATTTAAAACTGTCGAAAACTACAAGGTACTAACTTCTTAATTAAGAAAAATATGAAAAACGTTATTAAAACTTTTGATAGATATAGTATTAAAGAGTTCAGTGGCACACATAATTTTTTTATTAGAGGGCTCACTAAGGAAATATAATGCAAATTTATGTTGTTTTAAATGGGACACCCTGTATATTCTGACGTTTTTCGTTTCCTTTTTCAATTCTCATTCATCTGATATGACATATAAAAACCCATTTTCAATGGTTGGAGCTACAGTGCAAATAAAACATTTATGGATGTTATCAGGTGAAACACCCTTAAAAAATTGAACACTCAGTAACGAAATTTAACATTTTATTATAAGGATGCTGATGGGTGACAATTTTATTTATCAAAATTATAATTAATAAAAATAAAACCAGATTAAAAAAATAAAAACAATAGCTTATGAAACAACAAGAAATATTGTACCAACTAATCTACCTATAACTAATTTTATTAGAATGTAAAAATTACATTAAATGTTCAAAATGTCCTCCGTTTCGTGGTAATAATAATTGACACCTTATTCTTACATAATTGAGAATGAGCATTGGCTATATTTTCCTAAATGCGACATAAATATTTTGTAATAAATCTTCCACACTCTCGAAGTTAGTCTTGTACAGCAGTTATTTTATCATCAAATATATGATGAACTAATTTATTATGTTTGACAAAACAACTAATGTTAAAGACGAATCTGCCTTGTCTCCTGATCCCCTGAACTAAGTGTGGATTTGAGTAATTCCAATATAGTTCATTATGTCTGTTAAATACTGCTTATGCGAGCTTCATCGCTGAATATTACCTTCGAATAAAAATTTGGCTGTTCATTACATTTTCCTATATACCACTACGCAAATTGTGTTTCAAAAAATCGTTTGGGTATAATTTTTGACGGACGGATGTCCGGTAAGGCCTAAATTTATATTTCTTTAAAATCCTTCCTACAGTAGTTTTTGGAACACCTATTTCATTTTCAATTTGACGCAGAGAAGATTCATGATGTGCTTGGATATATCCCAACGTATTTACCTCTCTTTCTTCATGATTCTTTTAGTACTCACGCCGTGGATTCACAAAACATCCATACTCGATTAAATTTGAAACGAGTTTTTTAAAAATTCTCTTGTCAGGTTACGTTTTTTCTGGATATCGTTGAAAATATAATTCAGACGCATCACTAACATTCTTTTGACATTCAATATATGCCACATGCATATCATATTTTTCATAATTTTCAAAACTCATGTTGGTGACAAGACTGCACGTCGTAAAATTAAATCTGACAGGTAACACCGGTTTTTCATGGGTAAGAGGACCAAAGCCTACTTGATGAAATGAACATTCTTATAAGATATAACAATCATGTTAATTGAGGTAAACAAACTAAAATATAGCAACATATCGGGTTAATCATAATTAGAAATAAAAGTGAAATCGGTAAGAAAATACAGACATCTTATTTCGTGATGTTATTTACCAAAAAGCGAATTCAATAATTTCAAAATAATAATAATATAGGTACTTAAAGTCAATAATCAGCTATATTTACCTACTTTGTTTTTAGTTCACTGATTTTATTTTTGGTAATGCCGAATTGGTTTAACATTATTTAAACGAAAAACTTTTCAATCGATGAAAACGGAGGACATTTTGTACATTCAATGTAATTTCTACATTCTAAAAAAAAATTATTGTTTTTCTTTTTTTAATCTGGTTTTATTTTTTATTAATTATAATTTTGATGGATAAAATTGTCACCCATCAGTATCCTTACAATGAAATGTTAAATTTCGTTACTGAGTGTTCAATTTTTTGAGGGGGTTTCACCTGATAACATCCACATGCACTGTAGCTCCAACCATTGATGGATAGGGGAATGTAGTAATGGAAGGGGCATGTTTTGAAAGGGACACTCTGTGTAATTATTTACAGCTTTCTTTTAAAGCATTGAACTACTGGCCGTCAGATGGCTGTATGAGTATGATCTTCAGACTTAATGAAACTCGTGTTTTTCATCTGTTAGTAAAAAGTTAGAAACGGTGTTTACAGTTTAGGAAGAAAAATATGGTGTATGTGAAATTAGACTACTTTTCATATAGGTGAGTAAATAACAATATTTTATTTTATTACTTCGTGAAGTTGTAGTGTATAGTGTTGTGAATAAACTGTTGTAACTTAACCTCAAAATGTGCGATTATGAAGGAAATAGTAGCATAAATTTAGCATGCATGTACTGTGTCCTGGAAAGAACAGTAACTATTGTATTGAAAGGGACAATTCCCTTTTCAATAAGATAGTCTCCCTTCCATTGCTTATGCAAAATACTAAATGAAATATATCGAATGTAATCATTTTTTTATTTCCAGTTCAGAATTAAAGCATGGAAACACAAAAGAAGAGAGTTAAAAGAACTAGAAAAACGTCCCACGAAATTGAGGAAGCGGTAAAGGGAGTAATACAACAAAATATGTCCATACGATCGGTGGCAAAAGCTTTTAACATAGGAAAGTCATATTTGGCCAGACTGGTGCAAGAGGCTAGAACACTTCCTACCGTTGATACATTTAAACATGAACCAAATATAGGCACCAGAAGGGTATTTTCTGAAGCAGAAGAAGAACTACTTAGTAAATATCTAAGAACGGCGTCAAAAATGGCTTATGGTTTAACAACTACTCAAACAAGGCAATTGGCATTTCAGTACGCAAATAAGTTATCGAAAAAAATTCCAGATATATGGAATGATAAAAAGCGAACAGGACGGGATTGGCTACGTGGTTTCATGGCCCGTTATCCTGAATTGTCTCTGAGACAACCAGAAGCAACGAGTTTATCACGAGCCACTTCATTTAATGCCACCAATGTCAAAATGTTTTATGATAACCTTTAATCTGCTTCGAAGAGGTACAATTTCACACCAGATCGAATTTATAATGCTGACGAAACTGGTGTCCTAACAGTAAGCAACCTCCACAAAGTTATTACCGAAAAAGGTCTTAAACAGATGGCTAAAGCTACTTAAGCTGAACGAGGGCAGTTGGTTACAATGCTTTTGTTTATATCGGTTACAAGAAATACAGTTCCTCCGGTCTTTGTTTTCCATCGACAAAAATTTAAAGAAATAATGATTCAAGACGCTCCACTAAGCAGCCTCGGACTTGTTTACCCAAGTGTTTGGATGACGGAAGATAATTTCACGCTCGCTTTCGATCATTTTATTAAACACACCAAACCATCTAAACAGTCTGCAGTCTTGTTAATTCTTGACAGCCACGAAAGCCATATTAACTGGGATTTTATATGTCGAGCAGTAGATAACGGTGTAATCATTGTCACGTTCCCTCCACACTGCAGCCACAGGCTTCAGCCTTTAGATGTGGCTGTATATGGACCATTTAAAAGTTATTTTGAAGTAGCCCTTAACAACTGGATGGTGTCGAATCCCGGAAAAATGGTGAACATATATCACCTTCCAAGATTGGCGACGTTCGCATTTAATAATGCTGTGATGATTAATAATATTAAAAAGGATTTGAGAAAACCGGCATTTATCTTTCAATTCAAGTAATTTCACAGAAGAGGATTTTTTAATATCTTACGTTACTGATCGCCCACTTCAGACTGAAAATACCGATGAAACAGTTACTACTAACATACGAAGTCCTTCCCAAGCCAGTAAGGTATCAACCGAGCCTATTCCGAATCTACCATCCACCTCATCTGCTTCAAAAAATACAGTTACACCAGAATCAAAAATTTTGGTTGATAATCTTCAAGTAGATCAGGTATCATTAGAGCCAATTCAAAACTTACCATCAACTTCATGTTCCTCTGTAAATATTGTTACTCCAGAATCAGTGAGGCCATTTCTTAAGGCACAGCCACGAACACTGTCAACTAAAGGCCGTAAAAAAGTTTACTCAAGAATATTGCCCGAGAAAACCAAATTAGAGCAGGAATATTTGGAGAAGCAGATGAAGAAAGAGAAGAAAGAACAAATATCAGAACGGAAAAAAGAACCTGTAAAAAGAAAAATAACAGACGAATGTGATGGAAAAATAAAAGAACGCAAAAAGACAGGTAACAACACAAAGGATGTAGATGAGTATAGTACAAAAAAAGAAGTTAGTAAATGAAAGTCGAAAATAGACGAATCCAGTGATAGTGACGTTTCTGTAAAATACGCAGACAGTGAAAGTGATAACGACGAAGAGTTTAAAGACGAACAGCTAAACAATGTATTGCCTCACGGTATCCCCTGGAATCGGGGCGTTATTCTTGACGTCATTCCCAACGCCATGCATACGCAAGGCTGTGAATGCTCTATTTGCGAATAGTTCATAAAAATGATATTCTCGAGCACCGTTCCTAAAATCATCAAATTGTATCGTCCCTCACAACAGCGTCAGTTGACGTTACAATACAAATGTCACTTTGTTATGTCAAATTTAAATGTAAACAAGCTTTTCAAATATGTTTACCAATTTCTCCTATAAAAATGAATTCTACAATCAGTTAATCAGTAGTATTAAACCCAAATTGAACATTAGTATCCCGAACAACTTATGAAAGCCAATTTGCTATTTATAAATACTAAAAAATGTATGCCAGAGATGAAAGAATTTACCTCAATATCTGTTTCGGTAAATAAGAAAACTCTATATATAATTATACATAAAATCTATGAAGTGAATAGACATTGCAGAGAACTAAGAGATATTTCAGACAATAATTTCACAAAACTTTTAGTTGTGTTAATAGGAAGAATTTGACATGAAGATTTTCTCATCATAGTAACTTCATATAAGTGTTTATTTTTGGATTCACATGTATGTGCATGTAAATTAATTCCATTTTTCATAGTATGATATTTTACAGATTCACACAGAAAACATAATTTCTTTAAGTCAAAGATTTTGTTTATATTATGCAGTGCGTCACTAGGGCACATGCTGGAACTAGACATAATAATCTAAATGAAGCTTCTTTGTATAATCTCTTAGGGACCTATAAATCTGAATAGTTTTTTCAAAATTGAACAGGAGGTTTTCCATTTTAGTTCTGGTTTTCTAGGTGAAATCAATAAATAATTCTAATATGAAGTCTTCCTAAAGTTTTTTATTACCATTATTCATCCTTATTCTTCAAGTAGTTGTTCGATAACTGTTTACATTATTAAATAACGTATATTTTATTGTTTATAGAATTCTTCGTAACAATATTAGCAAGTTTGGGGGTTTCAAATGTGAAATATTTAAATTTCTGGGTTGTCGGTATCAAATTTCATCTTTCAGTATTTAAAATTTTTATTTGATGTATAGTTTGATGGTCATGTTTCTAAAGTAGAAATCTGAGTAGTTTTTCCAAAATTGAAGAGAAGGTTTTCCCTTTTAGTAGTGGTTTTCTAGGTGAAATCAATAAATAATTGTATTATGAAGTCTTCGGATTGTTCTTTTATTACCATTATTCATCCTTATTCTTCAAGTAATTGTTCGATAACTGTTTACATTATTAAATAACGTATATTTTGTTGTTTATAGAATTTTTTGTAACAATGTTAGCAAGTTTGGGGTTTCTAAATGTGAAATATTTAAATTTCTGGGTTGTCGGTCTCGAATTTCATCTTTCAGTATTTTAATTTTTATTATGCATAGTTTGATAATTATATTTCAAAAATAGAAATCTGAATAGTCTTTTCAAAAATTCAAGAGAAGGTTTTCCGTTTTAGTTGTGGTTTTCTAGGTGAAATCAATAAATAATTCTATCATGAAGTCTTCGGAAAGCTATTTTATTACCATTATTGATCCTTATTCTTCAAGTAATTGTTCGATAACTGTTTACAATATTAAATAACGTATATTTTGTTGTTTACAGAATTTATTGTCACAATATTAGCAAGTTTTGGGTTTTTAAATATGAAATATTTAAATTTCTGGGTTGTCGGTATCAAATTTCATCTTTCAGTATTTTAAATTTTTTTTGATGAATAGTTTGATAGTAATATTTCTAAAATAGAAATCTGAATAGTCGTTTCAAAATTGAAGAGAAGGTTTTCCATTTTAGTTGTGGTTTTCTAGGTGAAATCAATAAATAATTCTATTATGAAGTCTTCAGAAAGTTCTTTTATTACCATTATTCATCCTTATTCTTCAAGTGATTGTTCGATAACTGTTGACATTATTAAATAACGTATATTTTGTTGTTTATAAAATTTTTTGTAACAATATTAACAAGTTTGGGGTTTTTAAGTGTAAAATATTTAAATTTCTGGGTTGTCGGTCTTGAATTTCATCTTTCAGTATTTAAATTTTTTTTTGATGTAAAGTTTAATAACCATACTTCAAAAATAGAAATCTTAATAGTCTTTTCAAAATTGATGTGAAGGTTTTCCATATTAGATGTGATTTTCTAGGTGAATTCAATAAATAATTGTATTATGAACTCTTCGAAAAGTACTGATATTACTATTATTGATCCATATTCTTTAAATAATTGTTCGGTAACTACTTATATTATTAAATCTCTTTCTTCTACTAATTACTGTTATTCATTTTTGCAGTTGATGAATTAAATGTAACTTTACTAGATTGTGCTTGATGGCAGATCTTCTCCATGAAGGACATTTCGATAATTTGATTGCCGAATTAGCAGGGTACATATCCCTTTCTATTTTATAAGTATTCAACTGAAGACACAATTAAAAATACAAAATTAATCAACTCTCAACTATGCTCCATTTGTAAACAAACTGTCCACGTTGAAACGGAATTAACAGAATTTGTCAGGATCCAGTACGCTGAAACGATCGTATTGCGCTGTCAAATTGAGTACGCTTCAAATCCGCCCATGCAGACCCACCTTCAATGGGTACACTTATAGCGTTTTCGATTTACCTGCTTCGGCTGAACTGAGTGCGCACTCAGTTCACAAGGTGTGTTCGATTATTATTGTCAGAGTTGCACTCCTCCAGTTTCACGTGATTTACAAGCGGCACTGGCGGAGTGCGCCTTCAGTTCAATATTATTTGCCCTGAAATGAAAGACGGTGTAGTCCTGTTAGTTCAGTTTTAAGTGGCGCCAAATACAAAAAAATTCCAATAAGCAATACTAACCAAATTACTTTCATCTTCCGATTCTATAGTTCGTATGAAGAAATGTTTCTGATAAGTCCTGCAGAAAAAATCAAGATACTCGATTGCACTAATATGATAGGAAATATCCAGATAAAGATCAAAATGAACCATTTTTTGTTGAAAGACATTTTTATTAAAGTTTTTTTCTCTCTACTTGAAGAGCTAATTTGTATGTTTCATTTATTATAAAATATATATTTCCCATGCTTCTGTTCATGTTCATATGGTGTCTTGCTCCTAGCTTTTTATTTGTTTTCCGCTTTTTGACCGAAAGTTGGGTTTGAAACACTGCACTCTTAGTTGAATAGATGTTCGATTAAAGACGCACTTTTTAGTGCCATCTAGTGAACTAGCATGCCCTCGCCAAGTTTTGTGACGTCAATTTTTGGGCAAACTGAACTTGCTCTACTGGTAATTTCCACTAATTTTTCACAAGTGCTCAAATACTGATCACACTTGGTGATCATGTGATGAGAGTGCGCGTAGTTTCCGTCAGATATCGCGGCACACTAAACATGAAAGAAATATGTATGTTTAGAGTATGAGTTTAACCATGAAAATGTGCGAGAAAAAACATACAGGCGCAATATGAACTTCCATAGAATAGAGATTTACTACAGTGAAAAGCTGAGTTCAATAAACATGAATTGCAATAAAGTAGTTTAAAACTTGTAAGGTACAGAGATGGTGCTGGTGTCGACTGATTAATTGAATGAAAGTTTTCAAAAGATGAATTTAGCACTTTTATTCTGACATTGAGACAATAAAGAAGAGGGAAGTTAACGACAAGGGTAGAATCACAATAAGAAAAAATTGTGAACGCGAGAAGATGTTTACACCAAATGGTAAGTGTATATCGATTTGCAAAAACAGATTTACGCCGACCAGTGCCACATTTCATGAAGGCAATCATAAATCTGATAGTCATTGTAACAGTATGGTGAAAGATTAAAAATCCTCATCATGGACAATGATTGATGACGAGACAATCACAAAACAAAGATGGCCTATTGAAAAAATAGACCATAAGATTTCATTCACAGCTCTGTAGAATAAATATTCATAGAAAAAGTTTTTATTTAAAATTAATTATATTGTACATTTATTGACACATTAATTTATCTTGAAATAAACATTCATGAAGAATCGATATACAGCAGTAAAAAAAGTTTATACTTGCCAGATTATCAATAACTGAGTTTTAGCAGACGATGTAGATTCATGTGAATAAAAGAAAAAGATAACGATCAGTTTGCTGGATGGCAGTCATTAATTTAAAGATATAATGACTCCATGTTAGCAAACTAAAAATTGTTTGTGAGGAATGTGGTGACTTAGAGGGGTGGAGGAGGCTACACTTAAATGTTCATACAAAAATATGAAAAATACACTTCAAATTTGCTAGAAAAAAGGGCTGGCCACTCTTTATATAGTTTGATTAAACAGTATATGAACAAGTGAAGAAAATATTTTGTAGATAGTCTAGTCTTAGAAAAAAAATATTTTCGATTAAAAACTATAATCTTGTCACACGTTGAAGAAATGAAACTAAATGAATAATAGAACGAATTAAAAGATTAAACTACAAAAATAATTGAAATACTACCAAAACTGCTATCTACGGATATCAGTAAAACGTTGCGCCATGTACACGTCTCAAGTGACTCTAGAAAGAATAAAATTCCATTTAATAAACAATTAAAATACCTAATTAAATTAAAATCACGAAAATTTTTGAAATCACGTGAAATACCATGTCGTATATTAAATTTATCCACCTTTTTCCATTTTCAATTGATATTTACAAAGAAACATTCTTCCAAATAATTCTCAATTTATAGACTGAAATTTATTCAGATGAAATTTTTATATATACATAGTTATTTTCCAACTAATTTTAAGCTGATCTAAAAAATCATTTGGCAAGAAAAAAATCTATAAGACTCAATTTTTGCAGCCTTATACCAAAAATTGGACCAAGTCTTATAAATTTTTTTCTTGCCAAATGATTTTTTAAATCAGCTTAAAATTAGTTGGAAAATAACTATGTATATATAAAAATTTTATCTGAATAAATTTCAGTCAATAAATTGAGAATTATTTGGAAGAATGTTTCTTTGTAAATATCAATTGAAAATGGACAAAGGTGGATAAATTTAATATACGACATGGTATTTCACGTGATTTCAAAAATTTTCGTGATTTTAATTTAATTAGGTATTTTAATTGTTTATTAAATGGAATTTCATTCTTTCTAGAGTCACTTGAGACGTGTACATGGCGCAACGTTTTACTGATATCCTTAGATAGCAGTTTTGGTAGTATTATAAGTACTCAAATGACTGAAGCAATGTAGACATTTATTCATTATTTGATCTTAAATTTGTCTTACAGATTCACAGATGTGTCTAGATAATTTCACAATATATTGAAAAGATGTTAAAAATTCTATGAAATGTGACAATTGTTTCGATATTGAATATCATTGTCAGAATAACAGAAGTTACATTTCATTTGATGCCTACCTGATGTTTAATAATTATTTTTGGTTGGACCAAGAATTGACATACCTTGTGATTGACTCAATTGATGTCAATAGGAAAAAGAAGTAGTAGAAGATATGATATTACAAATATTAAAGTTTAGATATTATTTGCCCTATGGGAATATCCTGGATATCTTTTGCCAATTAAGATCAGTAGAACTGTGCAATGATATAGAAAACCAGGAAAACTATATCTGCTAATCGTTACAATTAATTCTTAAGAAGACAGTTTAAAAGTGGAGAACACTCTAAATAAATCTGTTCATTGATAACTTCATATTGTGGGCTTATAAGTGTCTTATAGTTTCCAATTCTTCAAGGAAATCTAGTTATTGTTTCTTATCACAAATATGTAGTACTTCTAGTTCTGTGTTAGGTGTCAAGATATTACAAAAAATGTTTTATTTTGGTATAGATATGTAGATGACAATTTAGCGTGTTTTATAGATAGTGAACGACAACTAGATATATGTTTCAACCATATTAATAATTTACACCCAAAAATTAAATATACATTAGAACTTGAAGAAAATAACTCTAAAAAATAACTTTAAAAATTCAATGAGTTAATAATGTACCTGATTATTCAATTCACAGAAAACGAACACACACTGGAGTAACTATTCCATATAGTCCCAATCATCCCAAGTGACTTAAACTAGCAGCATATAATTCAAAGATACATAGAGCATTTTAAGTTCCTGTGAACAAATGTAATTTTGATAGAGAGATTAATACAATTAAACAAATAGCAACATCCAACGGTTATCCATTACATATGATAAATAAACTAATTAATAAAATAGAGGGAAAAGTGGCATTACACGTAATATTTCCTGAGCAAACTAAAAAAATAAGAACCTATAAAACGATCACATATGCAGGAAATATTTTTAATAATATTTCAAAGATAATATCTTCAGCAACAAATCGTCGCCGGGCTGCGAATACCTCCAATGTAACAAAAATATGTGAAATGAGATGAATACACATTGAGAATTCTATTAGTATTCCTCACAAGTTCGTAATACATCCGAAATGATATGGAATCGCCAAACTTCAGAAATAAATTAAATACATTTCTCCAATGTAACAGAATTCAAATATTAGGATGGAAAAAAAATCAATGGTTCAACATTAACAATGGAGGTATTTCATTCCTATGGAAATATATCCCATGTGTTTATTTTAGATTTATAATAGCACATTGGAGATATTTCGACATACCATGTATGCACGTAGGAGATATTACGACACAGATGTCAAACTGCTAACCTCACTTTAATTTCATTTTGAATTGATTCGGCAAGAAGTGTGTGCTGTGCAGGTAGATACCTTCAAGCTAATTTGCAGTGAGTTTTCGTCTAGAACCAGAAAGATTTTGCAGAATGCCAATAATATCAATAATAATAATAAAACTGCGATAAACATCGAGAACAAAGAGAATGAATCTAATTTTATAATTATCGAAAATTATCAAACTTTGGAAGATGGAACATTGATTATGGAAACGGTTACTTCTCATCATACAATCAATAGGTATGTTCTCAACTAGATATTTCAGTGGATTAGTTGATTTTATAAATATCTCATTCCTTTTCAGTGAAAAATGTTTGGAAGATGAGAATGCTATGAAGAATACTGCATCCCGAACAGTGACTAGAGAGGACATCAGTACAAGTCTCAGTGAAGATACAGAAGCGGGAATAATTACAATCTTACAACTAGAAACTGAAAAGTTATTACAAGAATTAAAATTAACCCAAAAGGATATTCTCACACTAGAAAATAATAATGAATTCACACCAGAAACTGAAAAGATACATGATACTGAATTGTTGGAAGATTCTGAAAATGTAAAGATTAATATGGAAGAAGTTCCCGAAATTATATCAGCAGAGGAAGAAGAAATGAATAATGAGGAATAAGTGAATGATCAGAATGAGGGTATGGAGATACAAAAGTTTAAGAAAAAAGGAATTGTCACAAAGAAGAGGAAGAAAGCCGCATCACGGAGATAAAAAGGAAAGTCGTATGTTGGCTATAAAAGAGACAAGGAAAAAGTAATTAACACATGATTGCACAAGGGAAGGAAGAAAAATGAAAGACAGGTGTAAGCATGTGACTCAGATAGAAAAGTTGCATGAAACTTCATTCAGGTGTATGTAAACGGGATTCTGTTTCACGATTTTACGGAATGATACGACTCGAGTTCCTCGATACCTAGCGAGGAGTCGACTCATAGATAAACTTTAGCCGAATAGCCTTGCATTTCACAAAACATTATAGAATAATACGTTTATATATGTTCTGTGAGGTTTATTATAAATATTTACTCTATGGTTGTATTTCATTTGGGTTTTTGCTGTAGTATTAATTTTTTGGTAAGTTGTACCCTATAATGTTGCCTGTTGTCAGAGATCGTATATTAGCAGAACAAAACGCACAAAGAAATAATATTATGAGGCTTCGAAGGTTACAAATACGTAATAGGAGTGTCCCTTTTGCTATCTCAGAAGCAAGGTTTATTGAATTATTTCGTTTAAATAAAAGGTGAGATAAGAACTTCCTGGTATTTAAAATTTTTATTTTTCATTGGCTTTGTTTTAGGTTAGCTAGAAATCTTATAAATATATTGAGGAATCAAATTCCACCAAGAAAGTCATTGAAAGGTATATCTCTTGAAATGAAAGTTTTAACTACACTGAGATTTTTTGCAACTGGTTCATATCAGAGATGTATAGGTCAGGATTTTTTTTCTGGTTTAAGTCAAACTACAGTACAAAGATGTATTTATACTGTAACAGAAGCTCTCTCTTTGATGGCTGTAAATTACATAAATATGCCACTTAATCTGCAAGAGAGAAATCTTATTAAAACAGATATTATGATTAAATGGGGATTTCCTGGAGCAATAGGAATGATTGATGGATTCCATGTTGCCATTTGCAAACCCAGAGAAAATGAACACAACTTTATCAATAGAAAAGGATTTCATTCCATAAATATTCAATTGATTTGTGACCATAAATTGAAAATACGAAATATCTTGGCAAATTTTGGAGGATCTACACATGATTCATTCATTTGGCGAAACAGTGAAGCTCAAGTATTCATGAGAAATCTTAACAACCAGCGAGAAAGATGCTGGTTACTTGGAGACTCTGGTTATCCCTTGCAGCCCTATTTGATGACACCATTCAGCAACCCAAATAATGAAAGTGAGGGCAGATTCAATAATGCTCTCTTATCAGCTAGAAATACTGTAGAGCGCTGTATTGGTGTACTTAAAATGCGTTTTCGATGTTTGCTGAAAGAGAGATCAGCAAGATATAATCCTCAATCTATGTGCCAAATTGTCAAAGCCTGTGCAGTTTTACACAATATGTGTATTGATGAGCACATTGAATTTGATCAAGAATTTAATGAGGATAACCACCCACTTCAACAAATTGCTCAGCCTATCCCAGATAACAATGAAGGTTTAAATGTTCGAAATAATTTAGTTAATAGATATTTTTTGTAATATATTTTTTTAAATTTCAGGATTATAATTTTATGAGTGTTAATTTATAGATAATAAATTTGTTTTATTAGAATTTTGCATTATTTAATTAACAAATGTGATGATTGCAAAATAAAATAATTGAACACAATAGGAAATGTAAAGAATTTATTCCATTATTTCAAAGCAATACATATATCACAACCAAAAAATATTTGCATTTGATAAAAAATAACATCCTATTATTTTAAAACATCAAATAAACAGAAAACATTTGTATTAAAAAAAATCATAAATAACTAACCACAATTAGTATTAGATAAATAGAAAACATTTGTATTAATAAACATCTTAAATAACTAATAGAAAACATATAAACAGAAAACATTTGTATTTTAAAAAAATCTTAAATAACTAAACATTAATAATGAAATTAACTATTTTTCTCTCTTAAGGCTTCATTTATGTCCCTAAGTCTACAATCTAGGACTTCTTTAATTTCATTAAGCTTTGTGTTTAAAGAATTTTTAATATCTTTTAATATTATTATTGTCTCTTGATATGCCTCTTCAACAGGTTGAATATTTTTCTTTCCTTTTTGAGATGGTTGTGCACAGTAATCATGGTCTCTGCGCTTCTGGGTATTACATGAAGTCTGTAAAATACAATAATTATGCAATGTGGGAATGAAAATGAGTAGAATTTGTTTTTGACTAATTATATTCTACTGCAACTATTCAAAATACGTATCAAATAATCTCTAAAATTAAAAACACAATTTTTCAAAGCAATTTGTATAAATATTTACCGATGGCATTTCAACGGAGGCGATTTCATTGACTTCATCTACATGACATTTTGCCTTGGTCGTAACACCAACTTCTTCACATCCCAATCCTTCATAAAAAGACTTGCCTCCAAGTACATTTAATGCCCTCTGTTCAAATGTATTGAGGGACTGTGTAGTTGGTGGTCCACCCCCAGTTCTAATTTGTTCATTTTTTATTTGACTGGCTTTTTTCTTTATGGAATATTTGAAATCCGTCCATGTCTGGAAAATATATTTCTTATATACAAGAATATTACTAATTTACTTCTTAATACCAAATAAAAATTCAATTATGTCAAGTAGTATATCAAAAATATAAACATAGATTTCAGAATGAATTTGAACTAACTTTTTGCCACTTTTCAGCTGATTTTTCACCAAACCCATGAGAATTTAACTCTGTTGCTAATTTTTGCCACATTTTCTTAAATGTCTCCCTAGATTGTAGAGCTGATACTCTACCAACAGCGAAATCCTTATT
Organism: Galeruca laticollis; assembly: GCA_963921935.1. Taxonomy (NCBI): domain Eukaryota; kingdom Metazoa; phylum Arthropoda; class Insecta; order Coleoptera; family Chrysomelidae; genus Galeruca; species Galeruca laticollis. The sequence continues at coordinate 146,620,848 of OY998181.1, forward strand.
TTCCTCCATGAATGAAATCATCAATTCCCAATGGGCTTCTCTAATTTTAAAAGACATGACGATAATATATAATCAACGATAATACACAAAGGAATTAAGGTTATCTACAATATAAACAAAGAATTGGTGTATTCTTTCATAAAAATATTTTCGTAATTGACATTGACATCACTCACAAAACATCGTTATGTACACAACTTATTTGTTAAATGTCAAAATCTGTAGTTTATTTATCAAAACTAACTTTCTCTTTCGAGTTTGAATTCGATCGACAAACAGAATTGCCATTACGATAAAGATCGTATTCGAGTCGAGTTTCGAATCGAGTCGATCGACCGAAAGTCGTCGTGAAATAGAATCCCTCAGCTGATCTAGAAATTTATAAATTCGAAATCCGAAAAGTGTGCCGGAGAGTAATCGAAATAAACGTCATGCATCTATGAATTTTTGATAAGGAAGGAATATTATTAACTCACAGCAATGTTTCTTGATTAAAAAATATCGCAATATTCCAACTTGGATAGGTACTGAAACTTCATATGGAAATATTTCGACTAGAAGAAATAACTAACTTACAGCAATGTTACTTGCGGAAGTGAATGACAATATTTCAATTTGTGTATTTGACAATTGGTGCGTTCTTTTTGACTGAGATCTCAGATCACTTCAGTTAAGGTGATCTGAGATATAGTGATGTGAGTAAGCACCAAAAAGAACGACATCTCAATTGAAGCGCGCGATCTGTCGATAGATTTAAACTATACGACAGATTCGTATCAGCATCTAATAATGTTAATTAATGTATCCATAATTTGTAACAAAAGAAAAATAGATTATGTGTGTTTTATTATTTATATGTCAATGGTTAAAACTTTAGATAACCTTGGTTAAAACTACATATAAACCATGCAAATCAAATATTTGTTCATCACCTCCATTTTATTTCCGACTCAATTCCAACTGATGCCCCCTTACAACACATTCAGCATCGGTGAAGGGGGAGGAAATATCGCAGCTCACTTAAAGTGAGTAAAACAAAAAGAACGCTCACATTACTGATGTGAGCTGAGATTAACTGAGATCTCAGTCAAAAAGAACGCATCTAATATCACTGAAACTTAATAGCGAAATGTTTCAAAAATAACAAATAACTATAACTTACAGCAATGTTTCTGAAAAAATGCTGATGCAATATTACAACTGGCATATCTAAGAACATCACGGCAACCTCAATTACAAATGTTTCAGTGGGAAGGAAATATCAACTTTATGAAATGTTTCTCTAATGAGCAAGTCACAATGTTTCAACTAAACTAACGCAATAATATTACTGCAACTTCTCCAGGAAACATTTCAAACCGTATATAAATGTAATTGCACAATAATATTACTGCAACTTCTCCAGAAAACATTTCAAAATGTATATAGATGTAATTTGCAGCAATGTTTTGCAAGGTTCTGTGCTCAGTGGGTATGTGATCTGGAATATCTTCAATGTGTTCTGGTCTGGAATAAAGTCGACTTTAGGAAACTATTAGTTTTTGTAACTGAGTTGCCTTCTATTTATCTTCAAATTGAAATAACAAACAGTGATAATAATTCTATGTGAGCTGGAATATCTTCAATGTGTTCTGGTCTGGAATGAGCAATATCTCCAAAGTAACACTTTTTCCGATTTTCATTGAAAATATCACCAATCAGCAAGGAATCGAGTATAACTTGATAAATAGATTGCTATATATTACAAATTATGAGAAAATTGCGATATTACTTCAATATCTAGTGATAGAAATGTTTTTTGGTTCTCCTATAAAACTGACTTTTTATCACATTGGAGGTATTCACAGCCCGGCAACGAAATAGAACATTTTTTTTTAAAACAGAGTAACGTGAGTACAAAAATGATACATGTAAAAACCAAAATATTCATTATATTATATTTAAGGAGTCTGGTATATATAAACTGAAATGTCCAGAATATAATGCTGTATATTTGGGTCAAACCCTTAGAAATTTTGAAATCCGATACAGTGAACACTTACGAGCATACATATTAAAACAAACAGATAAATTCCACTACGCAAAACATCTACTTGACACCAACCATTCATTAACACCTAACACAGAACTAGAAGTGCTGCATATTTGTGATAAGAAACAAGAACTAGATTTCCTTGAAGGATTGGAAATTATAAGACACTTACGAAACCCACATTGTGAAGTTGCCAATGAACAGATAGATTTAGGGAGTTTTCCACTTTTGAACTGTCTTCTTAAGTAATAATTGTAAACAATAGCAGATATAGTTTTCTGGTTTTCTATATCATTTCACAGTTATAGGGTAAAACACCCAGTAATTGGCCTTTTCCCATTTAGCTTCCAATTATTGGCCGTTCCACTAAAATACAAATTATTAGGAACTTGTCGATATTTATATCGTATCTGTGACAATCCGCACAATCCGGCAACACTCTACTTACATCTGGTGTCAAACGGTCTAAGAATTCTCCCACCAGTTTCACAAATAGGTATGACGGTGTGATAGGTAGTATCCGCAAGCTGTGTTTTCTGGAAATATTGTGTGTTGCGATAAAAGTTTGTTGCCACTGGTTAGTTATTTTTTAAATATTTACAAGTTTATTATTGGGGAAATGAATTTGGTACCTTTCTAATAATATATTTGATGACATTCTGATATAATTTTCCATCATAACCTGAATTTCTCCATAAAATCTGGAGGCCAATCACTGAACAGTATTTTGAAAGTTTTATTTAGTGATTGGCCGCATGGCAAATCTCTGAATATTTCAACTGATCGGACTGAATCAATTTTATAGTTTGTGTACTATCGCCTAATGTTGGATAATGATATTGGTTAAAGAAACTGGTAAATAAGTGCCTCCGATTTAGTGACTGGCCGGGGCCAATAACTGAATGTCATCACAGGACAATCACTAAAACTTACGTATTTTTAGGTGGAGACAATGCCAAAAATTGTTCAGGGTGAAAAATATTATAAGACATACACAGAAAATGATATACAAAAAGTTCTTGAAGAAATTAAAATTGGAAAACCCTTAGGAGTGGTTTCAAGACAATACAAAATTCCATGATGTAACGTGAATTTCTCGTCGATGAAAGAGTAACGTAAATTTCGTTCACTCCTCGTAACATCGAATAATACGAGTTGCCGAGTTTTAAGTTTTCGGAAGAGTTCCTTTAATTTGGATATTTAAACCAATGCGCGTGGACATTCGGCCCTTTATTCATCTAGTTATTGTCAAGTTCGACATCTTATCGTATCGAAGTGCATTTCATAGAAATGGTAAGTTTTCGCTTAAAATGTATAATATTTCTCCGCTAATCCTTTATCATATGGTACTTAATAAATTCAAATTAATTTTCCTTTAAAACATTCAGCACACATATTATGTCGATTTCGTTTTTGTTATATATATTTTGTTCTGGTTCTTCATAAATTTTTTGTACCAATGGAATTCTACGTTGAAAACCATTGAAATAAAATTAAGTGAATTCGTAACTTTTCTTACGATTTTTTATTATGCTTTTATATCTAAAATCTCTATTAAAATATTGATACAGGAAACATGAACCACGTGTTCTGTTTTTTTTTATATTTTTTATACCAATGGAATTCTACGTTGAAAAGCCATTAAAATGAAGTTAAATAAATTAGTAACTTTTATTATGATTTTTATTGTGCTTTTCATTTATGAAATGAATGAATTTTCTTAAAATATTGTAAAATACAGGATATATGAACCACGTTGTTTGATATTATTTCATAATTTTGTACATATGTTACTTGTACCTACGGCAATTTCAATCTCCAGATATCCTGCATTTTACTGAATTCAAGAACTATATCTGATTCAAGTGTATTTTCTAGCACTTTTCCTTACCGGCCTAAACTTCTCCGTACCGGCCTAAAGTCACCTTACTGGCCTAAGCCTTCGTAGCGACAGAAACATTTTCCCGTGGATGAATTCTACCTGCTGGGACCACGGCTCTATGCAGAACCGAATGGACTGAACGTGGCACAGCCAGATGATTGGTTCCAGATTCGTTTTTACGTCATCCAGATCATCATTGGAAAGAAAAACCAAGGAAAGTACTAACGTCCATAATCTTTGACAACTATAGATTATTTCCAACGAATGTTCATATAATATCAACTTAATAGTTTGTACCAATGTAGATTATAACTTTGTAAAATATTTAATTTTTGGCTAAACTTTAGTTTCCTTCCGAATTTAATTTTTTTTTATTTGTATTTCAATTTACTTTCAGTTCTAGTATGTTTTTCTAAATTCATAAATTAAATTGTCAAATTTGATAACATTTTTATCTTAAATTTTTCAGTCAAAATATAATTTTTTTTATCAATAAAAACACTTGTAAATAAATTTTCAATTTTCATCTGTTATTCAATAAAACCACTTGTAAATAAATTTTCAATTTTCATCTGTTATTCAATAAAACTACTTGTAAATTTTAAATAACGTTTTTCATATTTTTTTATATAACCTTCCAACTTCTTGCGTTGCTGACTGAGATTAGTCGATGTTAGGTAACTTATAGACTAGTGGGACTCAGGGTGGCGCCCACTTATCTTTCCGTCTCGTTACGTAAAAATAAGTAGGATTGCCCGAGAACCGGTAAGACCTACTTCTTGGGTCTCTACTAGTATATAACCCACGCCTGAGTAGCAAATTTTGGTCAACTGGATCTTTGAAAATAACAAACGTGGATTTCCTCGACGTAAAGAAGATGTCCAGGAATCGGTAAAGGAATTTCTGGACCAAAGGCCACGATAAAACCCATTTGTTAACAATCGCCCTGGCGAGACATGATATCGAGCTTTTCTACGAAGGAATCCAGAAGTTACGGATCGTAGGTCAGAAGCTGTGATATCAGTAAGTGCAAACGTATCAGAGTCAAATATTAAAAAAATGGTTCGCGGAAATAGACGATTACTTAAAATCAAAAGGATTTAGAGAAATTTTGGACGATCCAACTAGAGTAATGAACGCGGATCAAACGTGCTTCTATCTATGCCCAAAAAACAACAAAGTACTCGCTCCAAGAGGAGCACGAAATGTTTGTAAGGTGGAGCATGGTTCTTCCAAGGCCACTGTTACAGTAATGTTCACTTTTACGGCTTCTGGTCAGGTAACGCCACCAATGATCGTATATCCATATAAAAGGTTCCCCACAAATATCGCAAAGTCCGTGCCTCCAGAATGGGGAATCGGTCTTTCAGATACAGGCTGGATGAAAATTGACGTTATGAGTGACTATATAGAAAATGTCTTACATCCTTATTTAAAGAATATAGGTACGATTTTCCCTGTAGTTCTCTTCCTAGATGGTCACTGTACACATCTCTCATACAAACCTAAATCTTTATGTGTAAAGCTTCAGATAATTGTAGTTTTTCTATATCCCAATGCTACGCGAATCCTTGAACCCGCGGATGTTGCATCATTGAAGCCGATATAAAATGGGTAGAAAGAAGTTTAAGTACGACTTTCTTGTCATTTTTTGAGAAATTTCAGTTTGTTAACACGGTACAGCCTCCGGAGTATATACAAGTGACCAACTTTATAATTGGATATTATTCAGGGCGTCTCAGAGATGAATTCTTTTGATATTCAGTACGCTGAAGCCAGTACAACTGGTGCTATGGTACTTGAAGTTCGACACTTTTGTCATTTTTTGGAGAAGTTTCAGTTTGTTAGCACGATACAGCCTCCAGAGTAATACAAGTGACCAATTTTTGATTGGATATGCTTCAGGGCGTTTCAATGATGAACTATATTGATTTCGAGCTCACTAGATCCTTTACAACGGGTCCTATGGTATTTGAAGTACCAAATTTTTGTAGTTTGTGGAAAATTTTCAGTTTGTTAGCATGATACAGCGTCCAGAGTATATACAAGTGACCAATTTTAAGATTGAATTTTATTCAGCGCGTCTTATAGAATAACCTTATTTATTTTAGCTCACCAGAGCTAGTGCAACGGGTGATATGGTACCTGAAGTGCCACATTTTTTGTCCTTGTTGGAAAAATTTTAGGTTGTTAGCATGATATAGCCTCTGGAGTGTATACAAGTAACCAATTTCATAATTGGATATTTTTCAAGATGTCTCACAGATGTACCATATTGATTTTCAGCTAACTAGAGCGAGTAGTGTACGGGTTCTATAAATCCAGATATACTACGTTTTTGGTTATTTTTGGAGAAATTTCGGTTTGTTAGCAATACATTCCCCGAAGTGTATAGAAGTGAGAATTTTATGATAAAATATTGATCAGGGCATCTCACAGATGTGGAAAAGTTAGTTTTAATATTTAAAACCATTTATTTATGCTTGGTTTTATCACAGCAAATTTATCTTCCCACCTTACCTTAATCATAAGTTCATTGTTAACTGTAATTAAATTGAAGAATGAAATTTCCCACGGCTTTTCTGTATTTGTTATTATCATTAATAATACTTTCCTATTTCTTATATTCCAATACATCCATGGGCACTCGTATAATAGATCCCGTAGACAAATAGACTGAAAAATGAATTATAGATTATATGCTGATATATGAACATGCATATATATATATATATATATATATATATATATATATATATATACATTTATAAGATGTACGAATAGTGTGTGTCATATGAACAACAAGCAACAAAGAGATTGGGGGCTATTGCACGCAAAAAGAAAAACGGGCTACTAAAAAGAGTGGTAACCGCAGACATGCATGTTTCTGGCTCACTAGCCGTCCTCAGTACGGTACAACCAAGAAAGGATGTGAAACCTGGGAGCAAAGGTGTTGATTGAAACATGAGAAAATACAACAGAATTCAACAGGATAGTCAAACGCAACATTTGTGTCAGTAATATTGGAAGATCTCGAATATTCGAGACAACAACCAACATAGACACAGAGGCGCATATAACACTCCTGTCTGAAACTTCCGACCCAGAGTAGTGAAACAACAACAAGATGTACGAGTAGTGCGTGATATATGAACAACAAGCAACAAAGAGATTAGTATTTTCCAATGTTTCATTCAACACCTTTGCTCCCAGGTTTCACAACCTTTCTTGGTTACACCGTTCCGATGACGGTTAATGAGCTAGAAACATGCATGTCCACGGTTAACACTCATTCTCTGTAACCTATTTTGCGTGATTTACCCATTTAATTCTGTTTTTGTTTTATACTCCACGCGTTATTCTTCCATCTCTTCGTTGGTTATTTGTCCATTTCCAAGGTCGGAAGATTCAGACAGGAGAGCTATAGACGCCTCCGTGTCTCTGTTGGTTGTTGTCCTGAAAACTCGGGATCTTCCATTTGAAGGCCCAAATGTGTGTTTGGTTATCTTGTTGAAATCCGTTGTTTGTGTTTTGTCATGTTTCAATTAACATCCTTGCTCCCAAGTTGTACACCCTTTCTTGGTTATACCGTGCCGATGACGGCTAATGAGCTAGAAACATGCGTGTCCACGGTTACCACTCATTCTCTGTAACCTATTTGGCGTGATTTACCAATTCAATTCTGTTTATATATATATATATATATATATATATATATATATATATAAGAAACGAATAATTAAAAAACGAATAATTAGTGGGTATTGCACGCAAATAGAAGAAGGGGCTACTGAAAAGCGTGGTAACCGTAGACATGCATGTTTCTAGCTCATTAGCCGTCATCGGTACGGTACAACCAATCAAAGATGTGAAATATGGGAGCAAAGGTGTTGAATGAAACATGAGACAATATAACAGAATGCAGCAGGATAGTTAAACACAACATTTGTGTCAGTAATATTAGAAGATCTCGAATTTTCGAGACAACAACCAACATAGACACGGAGGTGCATATAACACTCCCGCTTCGGATCCAGATCAATGAAATAACAACAAGATGTACGAATAGTGCGTGTCATGAACAATAAGAAACGAATAATTAGTGGGTATTGCACGCAAATAGAAGAAGGGGCTACTGAAAAGCGTGGTAACCGTAGACATGCATGTTTCTAGCTCATTAGCCGTCATCGGTACGGTACAACCAATCAAAGATGTGAAATATGGGAGCAAAGGTGTTGAATGAAACATGAGACAATATAACAGAATGCAGCAGGATAGTCAAACACAACATTTGTGTCAGTAATATTAGAAGATCTCGAATTTTCGAGACAACAACCAACATAGACACGGAGGTGCATATAACACTCCCGCTTCGGACCCAGATCAATGAAATAACAACAAGATGTACGAATAGTGCGTGTCATGAACAATAAGAAACGAATAATTAGTGGGTATTGCACGCAAATAGAAGAAGGGGCTACTGAAAAGCGTGGTAACCGTAGACATGCATGTTTCTAGCTCATTAGCCGTCATCGGTACGGTACAACCAATCAAAGATGTGAAATATGGGAGCAAAGGTGTTGAATGAAACATGAGACAATATAACAGAATGCAGCAGGATAGTCAAACACAACATTTGTGTCAGTAATATTAGAAGATCTCGAATTTTCGAGACAACAACCAACATAGACACGGAGGTGCATATAACACTCCCGCTTCGGACCCAGATCAATGAAATAACAACAAGATGTACGAATAGTGCGTGTCATGAACAATAAGAAACGAATAATTAGTGGGTATTGCACGCAAATAGAAGAAGGGGCTACTGAAAAGCGTGGTAACCGTAGACATGCATGTTTCTAGCTCATTAGCCGTCATCGGTACGGTACAACCAATCAAAGATGTGAAATATGGGAGCAAAGGTGTTGAATGAAACATGAGACAATATAACAGAATGCAGCAGGATAGTCAAACACAACATTTGTGTCAGTAATATTAGAAGATCTCGAATTTTCGAGACAACAACCAACATAGACACGGAGGTGCATATAACACTCCCGCTTCGGACCCAGATCAATGAAATAACAACAAGATGTACGAATAGTGCGTGTCATGAACAATAAGAAACGAATAATTAGTGGGTATTGCACGCAAATAGAAGAAGGGGCTACTGAAAAGCGTGGTAACCGTAGACATGCATGTTTCTAGCTCATTAGCCGTCATCGGTACGGTACAACCAATCAAAGATGTGAAATATGGGAGCAAAGGTGTTGAATGAAACATGAGACAATATAACAGAATGCAGCAGGATAGTCAAACACAACATTTGTGTCAGTAATATTAGAAGATCTCGAATTTTCGGGACAACAACCAACATAGACACGGAGGTGCATATAACACTCCCGCTTCGGACCCAGATCAATGAAATAACAACAAGATGTACGAATAGTGCGTGTCATGAACAATAAGAAACGAATAATTAGTGGGTATTGCACGCAAATAGAAGAAGGGGCTACTGAAAAGCGTGGTAACCGTATACATATATATATATATATAATTATATATATATATGTATATATATATATATATATATATATATATATAATTTGAAGAAATATATTTGCCAACTTATTTGTAATGGATATTTTTTTTTGTGGGGATGTGGCAAATAAGACTCCAGGGTAAATTCTTTCAGATATTTATTCCCGAGCTTTCGAATGATTTTCATTCATTATCAAGGGATAAAATCTATAGCGAACTCCAAAAACAATATTTTTTTTTGAGTGTTTCATTGATTTATGTTTAAAAGAATTTATTATAAAAATTTACAACTATTCCAAAATTCGCTATAGATTTTATCCCCTGATAATGAATGGAAATCATTCGAAATCTCGGGAATAAATATCTGAAAGAATTTACTCTGGAGTCTTATTGCCACATCCCCACAAAAATATCCATTATATATATATATATATATATATATATATATATATATATATATATATATATATATATAATAAAAATTCATTATTCAAGTCATGTCAACAATTTTATTGTAATTATGTTTTCTTTCCAATAAATTTATAATGTTTGTCTATTTTGGGCTTTTCTAGTTATAGTTTCATAAACTGATTTTTTAAAACTAACATACTGTGAATAAGCTGATTATTATCGTTAATTTCTACGTACAAAATACAAAGAAAACTAAAAATTATTTGCAAGGAACTTGTTTCTTCATTAATTCAGAATTTTGAACGACACCGTGATGATAATTGACCACTATTGTCTTTAACTGCTGTAAGAGAAGTAAATTAAATATTGTCGAAATTCCTTGAAGTACTAAATGGATTTCATTTTCGTTTGAAATTGGTGCAACAGTGCATTCTCAATTGATATTAGTTTTGTTGAATAACTTTCTCTGCGGAATGAATTCAGTTTAAGAACTTCTTCTTGAGAATTTTAGTAAAGACGGGGTTCAACTCCTTTACAATATTCTAGGTACCTATCAGTTTCATTTTTATAAATATTTGCAATATGTTACAGCTTTTTTCGTCAGTTGATTGAATTGTATAAAATAATTCAATATTAGTGTTTTTAAATGAAACTCAAGGTCTCTAGTTAATTCCACAATATAATACAAGTTATTGAAAATTCTAAAAAATTGACAATTGTTTCGATAAATCAATATCATCATCAGAATGACAGAAGTTACATTTCATTTTATGCCTACCTGATGTTTAGTAGTTAATTTTGGCTAGACCAAGAAGTAACCTAACTTGTGATTGGCTTAATATATGTTTATAGAAAAAAGAAAAAGATGTGATATTACAAATATTGAAGCTTAGATATTATTAGCCCTATGGTGATATCCTGGATATCATTTTTCCAATTAAGATCAGTATAACTGTGCAATGATATAGAAAACCAGGAAAACTATATCTGCTGATCTTTACAATTATCACTTAAGAAGACAGTTTATTAGTGGAGAATTCCCTAGATTTAACTGTTCATTGACAACTTCATATTGTGGGTTTCTTAAATGTCTTCTAATTTCCAGTTCTTCAAGGAAATCCAGTTCTTGTTTCTTTTCACAAATATGCAGTACTTCTAGTTCTGTGTTAGAGACCTTGAGTTTCATTTAAAAACACTAATAGTCCAGGCAATTTAGGAAAAATCGCTTAGTTTTCAACGATCAGTATGAAACTTTGTATTTAGATGGTGGAAAGTGTGTACAATGACATATCTTTATCCGTGGTCTGAAAATTTTTTGTGTCATTGTCAAAAGCACCGATATATGTCGAATTTTAAGGAAATTTCTCATTTTTTGCTTATAACTTCATTGCTAGTGGCTTTACCAAAAAAAAGTTAAATTCTTTTTTTTTGTCATTAAAAGACCTACAAAAGTAGACGTTGGAAAACCACGGAGATACAGACCGGGAAAGTGAAAAATTAACTGTACAACAAATTTAGCGAGTTGACGAAAAAAAAAATACCACATAATTTGTTATTTACAGTATTGTCTTTACATGAAAAATCACGTATCTCGTGGAAATTTCTCCCTGCAAAAAAAATTAACGAATGTCAGCGGAGCGCTCGGTTTTCCTTGATCGCGCGCGGCGGCGAGCGAGGCGGAGTGGTGGGGATAGCGGATTTCACTTTCCCGGTCTGTATCTCCGTGGTTTTCCAACGAAACTCAATTTTTTTTTTAAATGAAAGCGATTTTTATGCACTTTCGATCTACGTCAAAAAAAATTATGAAAAAAAGACGAATCCGCACGAGATTTCATTTTGCAACTAAGGGGATTTCAAAAATAAATTCCCTTGATTGCAAAATTCAATTTTTTTTTAAATAAACGTCGACTTCCTACATAAAATAATGAAATCTATTCATAAAAAAATCAGCACAACCACATTCAACGCACAGACCAAGTTATTTGTTATTGCTGTTAATTTGTTTATAAGGCCATAACTCATGAACCATTAAACGTACAATCTCCAGCTTTTGCACACGTCATTTATTGATAGTTCAGAGTATTTTTGCACAATTACAAGAACCAATGACAATTATTAAGCTACTTTATCATTGTTTATATAAAAATAATAATTATTATTGTGTTTTACTGTATCTCTTTAACAAATTAATATTTTTCAACGCGTGACGTCTACTTTTGTAGGTCTTTTAATGACAAAAAAAAAGAATTTAACTTTTTTTTGGTGAAGCCACTAGCAATGAAGTTATAAGCAAAAAATGAGAAATTTCCTTAAAATTCGACATATATCGGTGCTTTTGACAATGACAAAAAAATTTCTCAGACCACGGATAAAGATATGTCATTGTACACGCTATCCACCACCTAAATACAAAGTTTCATACTGATCGTGGAAAACTACGCAAAATGATGATTTTTGGGCTATCTCGCCTGGACTATAATATGAGCATATTCCACGAAGTAAGGGTCGAGACAGTCAATTTAATTCAATATTATTCATCAGTAGCATATATTTAAAACTAATTATTCCTAGTAAAAACTAGTCTGACAATTTCAGAATTTCCCACATTCCTTGACCATTTTGACGATTATACAACACAGCAAGGTCGTGATTACATAAACAATCTATGACGTGCAATGGTATTTGTTACCTTTGGATAGTTACCTCGTCTGCGATACTTTGGCCACAAAAGCACAATAAGACCACTATAGTAACAAGAATAGTTATTACCAAATATATTTTGATAGATTCAGCTTGGTGAGTTGCCTGAAAAATAATTCCATTAAACCTGAGTGAAAGAATGAACAGTGCCGAAAGTTACGTTACAAAAGAAGTGTCTTTGTAATAGGTTTGTTTAATAATCAGTTAAAATATGAATGGAGCGCTCCAGTTCAACTTGAACTTGATTCATTCTAGTGACAGCGACAGCTCCTTTCAAATAATTTCCAGTACATATCATATTTTTTTGTACAAAAACATTTTCTATATATTTTGCATATGTCACATATAAGAGTTAATATACAATTTGAGTGAATCATATCCGAACACAGTATGTTGAATGAATTACAATAATTTATTTCTGACCTAGTTATTATTTCTTTGAGTTCGATTGTTAGCTAAAGCATTAACAAACTGACAATTTAATTGAAGTCTCGACTAATGAGCAAACGTGAGGCCATGCAAATTCCATAGTGTAATTGATTGAAAAGTAGGACACCTTCACTAGGAACTCGATAAGCCTTTTTCAGTTGACCCATCTCTCTAACAAGTGGTTAGTGACTACGGTGTCTTCGTAGCGGTATTTGATGGTATTGTGCTATATCTTGGGCCCTTTCACGTGAAAATTAAGGCCTGATTTATCAGTGATATTTTTTCTATGAAAGTGAACTCACAGATCTTTGACTGCTAAGTAAAAAACTGATTTAACTTTTAGTGTTTTGAGAGATTAAACACAACGCTACATGGCTTATGGAAATCATGTTGGCGGTTCCTCAATCTTTATTTTCATCCCAATATTTTTGATTTTTAATAAATTATTAGAAATAATTAATAGTAAATATGTATATTTAATTTTTTTATAACACTCAAAATAGTATAATATTATATTGGATGTAAAAACTGAAATATATGTGATTTTAAATTTGGCGGGACGAGTATAATATGAACCGTATAACTGCGCGCTAAGCCAATCACAAACTATGCGCACGCAGAGCCACCTACCACTGCATCTACAACCACAAGTATAGTTGTTTGTTGTTTGGGACATGATGCATCTGTTTATATGAATATAGTTGTTTATGAAAAGTAAGTAAAAATTAAATTTCAATAATTATTTTTATATTTTTTTTATTATTAATCGCATCAACCACGTAGGGTTATTAGCGAATTGGAATGATGTAAGTTCACTTATTGTAGCTTGGTTATTGTCTCTATATTTTGCTACTTAATTTGCAATCTTTTAGGTAGTTTATAAGTTCTTCAGTTCCTTGGTTTTCTTGTAATTGTTTTTTTAGTGATAGTGGTAGTTGATTCTTATTCCGGTCCTTGTCGTATTTCGCACATTCGATTACCAGGTGTTTCACGCTTAACTCACTATTACACATTTCGCACATTGGTTTATTTTTTCACGCTAATAAGTAGTCGTGTGTGATGCGCGTATAACCGATTCGAATACGAGAAAGGATCACTTGTTCTCTTCTATTTATGTTTTTACAGTACCAGCCGTGAGAATTTGTAGTGACATCGTATGATTTGTATTGGTTATGTCTTATTGCTTCTTCCTGCCATTTGTCGTAGATTTTGCTCTTGCTATTTGATCTACTCTCTCATTTCCTTCTATTCCAGTATGGGATGGGACCCACATGAATTTAATATGTATGCTGCTGTTTCTGCAATTCTGTAGCTCTTCCTTGATCAGTATGGCTATAGGGTGATAAGAGTACAGTTGACGAAGTGCTGTTAGTGAACTTTGGGAGTCAGATATTAAAAGGACTTGAGTGCTTCTAAGATGGCGAATAATTCAGCTGAATGAATAGATGTGAAGGGTGGGAGTATGTAGGATTTCGAAAAGTCCTCGAAGTAGAAGGCCCCAATTTCATCTTGGCTTTTGAACCATCTGTGTATGCCTTATAATGCTACAGTATTTCTTTAGAGCTCTTAGGAATTCTTGTTTTATTCTGGCTGTTGAAGTCCCTGATTTATTAAGGTAGGCAAGTCTTAGGTCTAGAATAGGGAATATTATTGTCCATGGAGGAGGATAATTTTTTGATGGGACGTCATATATATTTGGGAATTGTGAATTTATTTTGTTTAAATATGTTTTGACTCTGTGATAGAAAGGAGGAGTAGTTGAGTTGGATACAAATTTTGCTTTAAAATGATCAGATAAGACGTTGCGGGCTACTGGATTTCTTTTGTTTGATATTACAGAGACAGCATAAGAGATGCTTAGATATTGTCTTTGGTAAGAAAGCGGTAACTCTCCAGTCTCCCAATGTAAGCCTTGGATAGGACTTGTACGATGGGCACCCAAACATATGCGAAGGGCTGTGTTTTGTATAACTTCCACTGACTGAAGAAGGCTTTTGTTGGCAGTGTTATAGACAATCGCTCCGTAGTCAAGTTTTGATCCGATCAATGATTTATAAATGTGCAGTAAACTTGAGTAAGCTGAGCCCCAGTTTTTGAATGCGAGTGATCTGAGTAAATTAATTTCATGTTGGCATTTTTTCTTCAATGTCAGAATGTGTGATTTCCATGTCAGTTTCCTAGAAAACTTATTTCTCTTACATATTCTATTTTCTGTCCATAAAGGTACACGTTTTCAAGTTGTGGTTGAGTCCCTTTCGAGAAACTTAAAGCTTTGGTTTTTGTCGTGTTGAAACGCAGTCCACATATTTTTGACCAATCCTCTATTGTAGCTATTGTTTGTTCGATGGTTTTATGTATTGTAGTCATATTTTTCCCTCTGCAATAGATAACCAGGTCATCTGCATATAGTCTGCATTTCACGGGTGATTTACAGTTTGCTAAAATTGAATTTATTGCTATTAGAAATAATGTCGTGCTGAGATTTGACTCTTGTGGAATGCCGTTTTCTTGTGTGTTCAGCTGTGAGTATACGTCATCTACTCGTACTTGGTACTGTCGTTGATCTAGAAAGTTCGATATATATTTCAATATGTTACCCCGTATTGACCAGTCGTAAAGAATTTTTATTATTGAGTATTTCCAGACTGTATCGTAGGCTTTACGAATATCAAAAAATACTCCGATGCAGTGCTGCTTTATTGCAAAGGCCTCATGGATCTCAGATTGTACATCGATAAGATTGTCTAACGTGGAATGATTTTACGGAAACCACACTGTTCGGGTATAATTAGTTTTTCTGATACTAGGTACCATAAAAGTCTGTTGTTAATTATCTTCTCAAGAACTTTTCCCATGCTACAGGTGAGTGAAATTGTTCTATATGTTTCTGGATCTGATTTCGCTTTAATTGGCTTAGGAATGGGAATTATAATGGAAATTGTCCATGCTCTGGGATATACTTTCTTCGTTAAGATTATGTTATATATCTTGAGTTAATGTTCTTTGGTTTGTTTACTTAGATTTCTTAGAAAAATAAGAGGAATATTATCAGGACCTGAGCTGGAGTTTTAAGAGTTTTGCAGTGAATTTTCAAGTTCGTCAATCGTTATTGCATAGTTCAAACTGTTCGTTTGCTGGTTATTATTATTATAGTCAATTTCTTGCTGCTCTGTTTTGTTTTTATGATTCAAGAAATCTGATGTGTAGTATGAGTTGTTTGAGTTTTTTTGATATTCACTTGATAAGATGTTTCTTATTTCATTTCGGTTTTTATAAATAGTGTTATTCATCTCCAGAAAGTTTATCGTGTTGGATTCTTTTGGTTTGGATATCCTTTTGACTTTTTCCCATATAGTGGACATTGGAGTTGAGCTGTTTATTGTTGAAACATACTCTTTCCAGGATTCCAGTTTCGCTTTTTCTATTGTGTATTTGGGTTTGGCTCTCAATCGTTTGAATTCGATTGAATTTTGTTTCGTCTTGCTCCTCTTGAATCTGTTAAAAGCTTCTTTCGATATCTTCACAGCCTCTTTGCAGTCCATGTTCCACCAGGAAACCGTTTGGTGTTTGTTGTTGTGTTCATACCGTCCAATATGTTTATTTGCTGATTGCGTTATTAATCTTGTGATAAAGTGTACCTCTTGATTAATATCCGCATCTCCCTTTAACTCGTGGAGATTTTCTTGTATAAATTCTTGGAGTTCGCTCCAATTTGCTGATTTTATTCTCCATTTTGTTATTGGGTCCGGTATATTTTCCGGTTCGCTGCTAATTATTATGGGATAGTGGTCACTATCGTATAAATACGTTGATACATCCCAATTGAGTATTTGTGAGAGAGATGGGTGACATATTGTTAGGTCGATTGCTGAATCTTCACCAGTTCTTATGTCATGTCTGGTTTTTTGGCCGTCATTTAGGAGGTTAAGATTGTACTTTTCTAATAGATATTCAATTTTTTTTCCAAAAGGTGTCTGCTTAGTAGAGCCCGAGATATAGTTGTGGGCATTAAAGTCTCCCACTATTATCTGAGGAGTTGGAATTTGGCTTAGCAGCTCAGTGAGCTCTTCTGTAGTAGGTTCCTGATTTGGGAGTATGTATATATTGCACAATGAAAAGGTCATTGTATCTTTCACTCTAACGGCGACTGCTTCAATAGTAGTTTTTAGATAAATTGATGTTGCATCTATTGTATTTCTAATATATGTTGCTACACCTCCACTGGCTATTCTTGCGTTTTCTCGATTTTTAGCGAAACAATTATAATTTTTTAGATTATGGATTCCATTGTTTTTGAAAGTGGTTTCTTGTAGACATATTAGCATGGGTTCGTATTTTGAAATCATTAATTGCAAGTTTTCTAGGTGGGTATAGTACCTATTTATATTCCACTGAATTAACGAAGTGAAGGTATACAAGATTAATAGGTTTCAATAGAGGTATCAGTGTCCAGTTTTGGTATGATTATACAGGACAGAGCGAAGAGTGGTAGTCCTAAAGTATTTGCAGCAGTTAAAACGGTCTTTGGTTGGGTGTTGCTTGGCAATGTTGATCAGAAGAATAATTCTAAGGTGGTGAAGTCCTTTTGTACAAGTTTGGGAAGCTCTTTAGATGGTGTTTTGAAAAAATGTGAGGAACATTTCAAAAAAACTCATACTGGAGATGAAAGTGGGAGATATGTGGTGAGTCTTCCATTCCGTCAGGAAAGAGCAAGTTTAGGTAATTCTTATGATCAAGCTTTACGCAGATTTTTGAATTTAGACACCAGGTTGCATAAAAATAGGGAATTATTTGTTCAGTATTCTGAGTTCATACGTGATTACATTGACCAGGGACACATGTCAAAAATAAAAGCTAATGAAATGGGAATAGGTAAATACTATATTCCACATCATTGTGTTTTGAAGCCTGAAAGTGTATCAACTGAGTTGAGAGTGGTCTTCGATGCTTCAGCAAAAACAGCATGTGGTTGGTCTTTGAATGATAATATTCTTGTAGGTCCTCCTTTGCAAACTAATATTGTAAATATTTTGTTGAAATTTAGGTTGTAAAACGTCACATTTACAGCGGACATTCGTTAAATGTATAGGCAGATTTTGGTGTTACCTGCTGATAGAGACTATCAAAGAATACTGTGGAGGTTCAATATTGGCGATAAATTGTCAGAATATAGATTAAATACTGTGACGTATGGTGTAGGTTCAAGTCCATATTTGGCAATTCGTACCTTAAAACAGTTGGTATTGGATGAAGGTAAACACTTTCCTTTAGCAGCAAAGATATTTGATTCTAGTATTTATGTCGATGACGTGGTTAGTGGGGCAGAAACCGTTGAACAGGCATTGTCTATAATCCAGCAGCTCATTCAGTTATTGAGCAAAGGTTGTTTTGAACTTAGAAAATGGAGTAGTAGCCATCCAGAGGCATTGAGTGGTATTCCGGCTCAACATCGTCAGTTCTATGATTTTGATCGTGAAAATTCAAACTTAAAGGTGCTCGGTTCACAATGGGACCCATCCAGTGATTGTTTTAGTTATAGGGTGGATGAGCGGGAGAGACCAGCCACTAAAAGAAATGTGCTGTCAGAAATGGCAAGGATTTATGATCCTTTATGCTTTTTATGTAATGCTAGTTGCAAAATGTATTATGCAGGCTACTTGGAGTAGAGGCTTAGGTTGGGATGAGGCTTTACCACCAGACTTAAACAGAAAGTGGGACCAGTATAAGGAAGAATTAAGTATGCTGTCCTCTTTTAAACTTTCTAGAAGAATTGTGAGGAATAATGTAACCAAGTTTGAGTGGCATATTTTTTGTGACGCTTCCGAAGCAGGTTATGGTGCTGTGGTATACCTTCGCCAATTCACAGAAACTGGTATTCATGTGTGTCTTGTCTGTGGCAAATCAAAGGTGTCTCCTTTAAAGGTTATTTCCATCCCAAGTTTAGAGTTGTGTGCAGCTGTGTTGGCTTCTAATTTGATAGAATATCTTCAGAAAACATTTCGAGATATTCTCCCATTTGATAAAAGATTTATGTGGTCTGATTCTGAAGTCGTATTAGCTTGGATAAAGTCTTCCCCTCAAAAATGGAAAACCTTTGTAGCCAACCAAGTGGGTCATATTCAAGAGCGTGTATCCCCTGAAAATTGGTATGATGTTAGTGGCAAAGATAACCCGGCTGATTGTGTTTCACGTGGCATGTTTCCTAAAGATTTGTTAGGTCATGACTTGTGGTGGTTAGGTCCTAAATGGTTATTGTAATAAACACGAGATATGACAGGGGGAATTTTGAGAACACCCTATATAGATAAAATTTTCTTGATTCGAAACAAATTAATAATAAAACAATTGTTGACCTCCGCCAGGAAAGAATTTGATACAAACAATTTTTTCATAATCAGAAAGGTCGATAAACATTACTTCTGATGTTTACCATGCTTTGTTTATCAAAAAATATAATCAAACGTTGCAAACTAGTGAAATGAAATTTAAAATTAACCTTCAGTCACTAAAATAAAAAAACACGAGACAAGGGAACAAATGTAACAATTTTAAAATAAATAGCAGGAATTTTAAAAACAGAATCAGTGAGGTAGTAACCCTCATTAAGTGACCAGGCTCAGTACGGCCGGCCACTTTATCGTCGACAGTAATATTGTGTAGTTATGATTTGTGATATTTCAAAAGCGTAAGTTTTTAACGTATAACTATTTTTTTATACTGTATTGATATTTTTTTATTTGACTTAACTTGGTGTCTCAAAAGGAAAAGGGGACCTATATTTTCGGTCATATTGAGTGCACTATTTACATCTGAGCCCCTCACCTACCGATCTAGTCTAAAATTATAGGCATATACAAAAGATATCGTATGTTCGATGATATTTTTTCTTATATGTTTTTTTCTGTATTGTGCAAGGATATTCCACTGTACGAGATATCATATTTATTCTATTTAATTCCGAAAAATTGTCTGATATATTATTATACTATATTTTACGGGATATTCAACTGTGCGGGATATCACATTTATACCATTCGATTTCAAAAGTTTGTTGATAATTATTATACGATATTGTACAGGATATTCAACTGTGCGGGATATCACATTTATACCCTTCGATTTCAAAAGTTTGTTGATAATTATTATAACATATTGTACAGGATATTCAACTGTACGGGATTTCACATTCATACCATTCAATTACGAAGAGTTGTTCGATAATGATTTTTCTTATATTATACCAAATATTCAACTATACGTGATATCGTACTTTATCTTTCATAATCAGGAGAGACCCCTTTCAAAAGTTTGGAAGACGTTGTGCCCGAGTCAGGTTTCTTTCGTTGGTTTCATTTCTTATACAGGGATAGTCTTATATGAGACATCCTTTACGGGCGTCACGAGAACGGGTAACTACTTCCAGATTAGGAAATACGTTTTTCCTTAACTGAATTTTCAATGTAACATACCGGGGCATTTCCCCCCGAGTAACTGTCATTTAATCCAAATCAGGGCTGTATAATTAACTATTGTTTGTAATATACTTGTACATATTTATCCATCCGGTCTGTTTCCTTTATCAACAACCCTTACCCTCGTACCAGCAAGTTAGAACGGGCTGACACGACCTGCATTAGAACTCAGGCTTGGCACATTGTATAAGTCCAAGAGGCCCCATGGAGATCTTGACCGCTCGAACCAGGAAAACACCTCCCTCGAGGTAACCCGCAGGGAGATTTCTGGCTCTAAATTTGTACCGTAAGGCACTGGTGACAGCACGCTGCAAAGATTTCTAGGATAGGAGTCTACAGTAGGACCCCTCCGGTCACTACAATCAGAAGAAAAGAAGCCAAAGGAATAATACCGTTTCCTATATCATGGAATAAACCAAACGATCTATTAGTGTGGGGACAGCGGTCACTGGATACATCCAACGGAGATAAGAGTTCTTTATTACAACTTGTAATGGGAACATTAATGAAGTTCTTCAACATTCAGAAGAAGAATCTGTTGTCAATACCGAAAAGAGAATGGTCGTTTGTGTAACCAATTTCCAATTTAATTGGATAAATGGGCTGTTAGTAAGGTATTCTTCACTTAGCAAAATTCAAGGTATACTTACATATTGTTTTCGATTCATTAAATGGAAGTTCCTAAAATTGACAGTTGTCAAAGGGATACCTTCTGAATTTGAATTAAATCAGTCCTTACTATATTTGGTGAAAGTGATACAATATGAGGTGTTTTCTGTGGAAATTACAAACCTAAAGGGAAGAAAACCCCTGTCTAAAGCAATTCGTAAACTTGCTCCTTTTATCGATGAAGAGGATTTTCTTAGGGTGGGCGGTCGTTTGAAGTATGCTGATGTGCCTTATGAAGTGAAACATCCTTTATTGTTACCTACTAAGCACCGCCTCACAGATTCACTAATTTTGCATTTTCATAAAAAATATCTTCATCCTGGTGCCACTCACTTGCAGTATTTAATTGGTCAACAATTTTGAATTGTCTCTTTGAAATCTTCAATTCGGCGTGTTCTATTTCAATGTAATAGATGTTTTCGTGCAAATCCTGTCTTCTATTCTCCTGAGATGTCAAACTTGCCTAAGTTTAGAGTGTGTGAAATTAAACCCTTCATGAAAAGTGGTGTGGATTTTGCAAGACCCTTTTCTACTCTTGTGTCTCGTTACCGTGGTGTCCGACCGGTAGTTAAACTTTGTGTATTGCCATCACAACAAACTCACTAATTTATGATTAGTATTAGTTGTAAATAATTTTATTAATATTTTTAATTTTGTTGTGAAAATCAATGTTTATTTTGGTGGGTGGAATGTTTCTTCATTATTTTATTATCATTTTGTGTTGTTATTTTATTTGAATTATGCGCGACATACTCCCTCCTTGATCATCCTAGCGACGAGAAGTGCATGTTGCGCAGCAGGTATGCGTCAAAAACGGAACGAGATATTATTGCTGTCAGTGTGTGTAAATAACAACGTGTTTCATAACCGTCTTTCAGAAATAACTAGGATAATACTTGTGGGTAAGTGGTTTATTTATATCTAGGTGGGAGTTTATTCGTTATAGAATTAATATTTGTTTAAAAGACATTACATTACGAAACAAGCCTTGTAAAAAGAAGATAATACAGTCTTTTTCATCTCATGAAAAGCAGCCAAAATGTTGATACTAGGTATTGCACCTACGCCATCGACATATTTAATATATAGGCATGGCATAGAATATATTGTATCCTAGGTCAGTAGAAGATAATCTGATGTTTTGTTAAAACAACGTTTATATGGCTTAGGATAAAATTTCATTACAATTTTTGTTGTATTTCGATTCCACATTATTCATACATGAAACAACAACAATAGTAATAGAGGTTTATGTATAACTTACGTTTTTTAAATTATATACACACATCACACCAGTCAATAAGCCACCGAAACTAAATGTTAATATACCAATGTCCTGGACAATATTGAAAGTATCAAACGCACTAAAAAAGAACTGATTATTTTATTCATTACAGAAAGTACAATTGAGGTAATTCAAATGTGAACGATCTTCGATTGTCATGACATGAAGTTTTGCATTGATAGAGGACTATTAAAAAGACATCTCGCATCTGTAAATCTACGATGATGAACAATTAAAAAAAAAGGTAGAGAGAGGAGAGGGAGAGGGAGAGAGAGAGGCCCGCATAATTCATCACATACAAATTAAAAACTTCTCTATATTGCGGTAAAGTCCCGCTTGAGTGATTTGTTAAATGGATTTTAATATACATTTTCCATTTGTTTATTCGTTTATACAAACAAATCTTTATCTGAGAATATTCAGAAATCAATTGAATTAAATCATTTCCTGGAGAAAGTTCATTTTATTCACGGAATTGGTCGCTTAATCTAGAGTCCCTTTTAGATTATATATTGCTTGGAACATTTGTATACCTTGACTCCTGGCCTCACCAATTAAGTCCAGTTCTACTAAATTCATCGTATTTCAAATTGATAGCTTCAGCAATTTTGAAAATTTATGAGTCAAAATTTGAATTATTGTTGGCGTTCACATTTGCATTGCCATGTTTGCATATACTCACTTTTTAGAACTCAAGCGATATTTTACAATATTTATCAGATGTTCATGAACGTATTTTTGATATTCTAAGTTTTCCACAGATATTCTTCTGTCTATTATTTTATGAAGTCTCTGCTTGACATACATCGATAGCCATCTTAATTGGAATTGTACGTGAAACGTTAGATAGATAGTAAAGAACAATGGATACAAGACAGCATAAGCAGCTGAAATAGAATGTTCATTATCAGATTATATATTATGTGAAAAAAACAATTTACCACTAATATGATGAGCAATAAGTATATCACTGCATTGTGAATTAATAAGTTACGAGGTCAGAATTAGACAAAATTTAAGAAACTTCAATTTCACTCGCAAGTCTGTAGAACGTATAGTTCAGGAAATCAAATTATTAGGACTCACCCCACTAAACAAGAAACAAAACAAGTCTTTTTTGTGATGTTATTTTTAGAGACTTTTCGTGATGTTTATTTAAAACGGTAATAAGATATCTCCTAGATGTCTTAATTTTATTACCAACTCTATTAACATCCATTTCATGTAAATAAAACAAATTTTTGATGTACACAATAATACTTGAATTCGCAGTTACATACACATCCTATGAACTTCTTTTTAGCAACTTCCTATAGGAAACATTCATACGATGTTGATTTGTTTACTTCTCACGAATATCACATACATAACGTTACTGTAATATTACATATTAACATGTTTCTAAGATGATCACATGTTGCAGTTACTTTCAATCTTCCGAAATAATTTTAGTAAGTTCGTGTGATTACTTCTTCACGATGTTAGTTCATAAAACTCTCAGTAATGTCTCATATCAAACATCACAGTAACATAAAAAAGAAGAAAACAGAAGATGAACTGATGAACGAACATTATCTGTGGAAACAAATGACAAGCATGAAATGGCGGATGGTTTTCAGTTTTGTGTTATATTTTATTTGCAGGAAGCACATTTTTTGCAAGTACTTGAATAAATTGGTCTCCGTTTTCGTTAGTTCCTACTAAGCTTCAGTTTCTATGCTTAGTTATAATTATTGTTATAATGGATGAACAACAGCTGTTATCGGTAAGTACCTATTCCAAAATCATAATTATTAAAATTTAATACTCATTCAAGACTTTAATCGGCTATTGTACATTGAAATTCCAGGTGGCGGAATTGTACACTAGCATTATATAATAGAGTTTACAAAATAAGGGTTCTTTAATTTTTAAAATATTTTAGTTAGTAGGTATATTTTAAAAACGATTCACATTATTTTAAATCATAGATATGCATTATACCATACAAAAAACTTAATATTGCAATAAAGTAGATATTATTACTAATAATGAAACATGCTCATATGTTGGCAGAGAGTTGAATCTAGAAGAAAATATTTTCAATGTTCAAGATGTTTCAGAAGCTACTTATGTAAATAAAATAAAAAACAAATAGTTGGTAATTATGTAAAGAAAGGGGAATAACTATTTCAGATAGTCTGATACAGATATTGTATTAAACAGTTCAAAAATATTGAATCGAGTATCTCTAGTTCTAGTTTTTGTAGTAGCAGTCATAGCCGTCAATATAGTATTGCAGGTTTAGAAAATTTTAACATTAATACTAACAATTCTTGTGAACAATTAGAGACTGTTTAAGACTTTAAAAACAGAAATTTCTGTTGAAAAGCTCATTTCCATTTGAAAATACACTGAATGCTCCAGTCAACAAACAGAATTAAATTATTTATTATTGTAGAAACACAGCTATTGGATACTCAATTGGATACAATTAATTATAAACTCATTTAACTTGATAATGTGTTCATATCTCTTCTTCATAAGTAGATTTTTTGTATACAGTGTATTAATAATGCTTAGTTTTCATTAAGTTACAATTCCACGATGTTAATATACAATATTTTCCAGGATGAAAATAACAAGATGTGAATTGTATATTATTGTATACAGGAAAGAAGTATGAATTTTCATGGCACATCTGAATTTACCTGCGAAACGGAGTGAGGCATGTAATAGAAGGTAAATCATGAAAAGTTACTTCTCGAAATAAAATATGTTGTTATTCCTTTGAAGAGCACCGCATGTACCTTGTGGAAAATGGGTCGCAGTCAATTGGCTGAAAATCGAGTTCGATGTAGTTTATAATGATCGATCAAAGGTCTCCATGGGCACAATTTGATC
Organism: Galeruca laticollis; assembly: GCA_963921935.1. Lineage (NCBI taxonomy): Eukaryota > Metazoa > Arthropoda > Insecta > Coleoptera > Chrysomelidae > Galeruca > Galeruca laticollis. The sequence continues at coordinate 146,646,152 of OY998181.1, forward strand.
TAAAGTAATTGTTTTATAACCTGCTGTTCAGAACGCCTTTAAATGTTTTACAGATAATTATTTTGAAGTGTACGTTATGGAATAGTTGAGGCACTTGAAACAGCGACTCTTACGTAAGAAAAAGTAATCGTAAGTAAACGATAGAATTTTCTTTAATCAGATTGGATTTATGTTGATTCAACGTATTGTTTCATAAAATCTTTATGGCGTAAAATTTTTATTAGTTTTAATATCATTAAAAAACTATTCTAATAAATTTTCTGTAAACTAGCTGTAATATATGTGTATCCGTTAAACTTTATTAATTCAGTTTCAAAGTATGTTGCATTATGGCAACTACAGGTTGATATACCCTTTTTTGTTCTTTGCTTTCACTGAATGCGTTCAATAGTTGCCACTTTCCACACTTGTTATGTAATATGCTTACACAATTTCATTTTTTTAGGTTGGATTCCTGGACAAGATATGTTTTTTTTAATTTTGTGCCCGTTTTTTCAAATTTACCGTACTGTTCATTAAAAGTGAATAAACGTTTTAAATCCTTTATTGCTTTTTTTGCTATTTGATTTTAAATGTACAGGGTGAACAACTAAGAACGACTGTAGGCCACATCTCAGAAAAGAATAATGGTACAGCTTTCAAAAAAATTACCTTTAGGTAAGTGATACTGAAAAATTGCTGGAAAATATTTTGCAGTCTCTAAAATATCCGCTAGGGGTGGATTGAATACTCGAAAACATAATACTTCAAAAAAACATATTAAAGGTGTCCTAAAAATACAATTTTTGTAGTCTTGATGAGATTGTTAATAAATATAATTAAGGATATTTTTTGCCATTATTCTTCAAATAATGGGTGGGGAAGGTTCAAACTTATGAACAAATGTATAATTTTTTCGTTTTTTAACCGATATTAATGATTTTAGCTGCATTTAAAAGAGTTTTTCTGTTTAAACAGATGGATAACAAAATTAGATAATTTTGTATTCACTCGGAAATTTCAAATGTAAATTGAAGCATTTTTTTAATTTTTATATCTGATAATGTAAATCCCTTTTCATCAGAATTTAAAAAATGTCTCATCACATTTGAAATTTCCGAGAAAATGGGAAAATTGTCGACTTTTTCACATATCGTTGACAAAATTGCCCAATTTTGTTATTTTTGTTAAGCATATATCTTATTAAAGAGGAAAAACTCTTGAATGACGCCAAAAACATCGATATCGATTTAAAAACAAAAAAGTGTTACATTTGTTTTTTAGGTTGAACCTTCCCCCACCCATTATTTGAAGAATGAGGACAAAAAGTCCCTGTCTACATTTTTTCATAATCTCATCAATATATCAAAAATTGTATTTCTAGAATACCTTTAGTATGTCTTTTTTGGAGATAATCACAGTATTATGTTTTTAAGTGTTCATTCCACCTCATAGCAAATATTTTAGGAACTCAAAAATATTTTCCAGCGATTTTTCAGGGTCATTTTCCTGAAGGTATTTTTTTAAAGTTGTACCATGATTATTTTTTGAAATATGGCAGACAGCCGGCGTTCTTAGTTGTTCACCCTGTATTCGCTGATTAGGCACAGAAACATCTATAGGATGTCATCTAGAATGTTTGAGGTATGTTATTTAGAGGTTTAAGTAATGTCCATACAACATCTAAGATAATACACTGTATTGTTTTTGATATGTCTCATTTAGATCATTGATAAGATGTTATTTTTTAGACATTGCAATAACATTGTCGGGAAGTTAAAAGGCATTTCAGAATGTAACAGAAATGTTGTTTTTAGTTCGTTATAAAGACTCCCTTCTGAGAAAGTTCTAGTAACATTACAGTAATGTAAAAAGGCAGCGCTTTAACATCGCTGAGAAGTTAAGTTGAAACATCACAAAGTTAACAGCCACAAGCTGGGCATAAGCGGTTGTATAGATGTGCATGTGATGAAAACAAGAGGAATCAAAGGAAGAACATTATCACAATGTGATATTGAAATAACATAACTGTAATATTTATTTGCATAGTGGGATGGTATTTAAGTTCGGAGCATAGACCTTAGAGCACAAGAAGTCATGAAAAATATTACATTCATTTGGGTGTGAGATTGTTCACTACATATTTCGTTACAATAAAAATACTGGTAAAACGTATAGGAGATATCAACCATACTACAGAGTCAGCTGGAAAGAAAATTATAGGAGTTTGAAAATAATGGGGTGATTGTTTGGTAGGTACGAGATTGATCATTGGATAAGCTACAAACACAATATATATGAATTATGCAAATTCTCTCTTCATTAATTAGTAACAGTAACCAATATGGAATAGTATATAATAAAAACATTGAAAATCGAGTTTTCTTGAAAACCAAACGCAAAGGCAAAACAATGTGAAAAGTTTCATAAAATTTTGTGTCGCCGGATTAGGCAAAATAGCAATGACATTGGACATATCTGCTATAAATTCATCACCGTCTTGAATTCGAAACTTTATTTTCTAGTTTTCCAAGCTCTTACAATACTGTCAACCTACATTGTCTACCATGTGTCTGTAATACAGTTAACCCACCTCGCCCTGTCATCTATCGTCAATACTGTCAACCTACATTATTCAACATGTTCCGTTAATACAGTTAACCTACCTTGTCAGCCATCTTTCGTCAATATTGTCAATCGACGTAAGGTGAGTAACTTTCGTGACGTAAGTATTGAACATTTTTTTAAAATTAAATAAAAATGTTTTGACCCCGATTGGTGAATTCGAAATCACGGTCTTCTGGTTGAAAGCCAGCTAGCTAATCAACTAGGCTATTGGATCACGATTCACTTCAAGTTGAGATGAATGTATTAAAATGTGAGTTATGATTTACGTCTTCGTATGTATTTTGTGTCATATATCTCCTGTGAGTCTGGTATCTGTCTGTTACTCTTCCGATTCCTATCTGCTATCCGTCTGATAGACTTCTGATATGAGTCTGGAATGTGCCGTTTGTCATGTGTTCCGTGTTTTCTGTCCTATGGTCTGTGAACTGTGCGTCGTATGTCACATGGGCGCTATATGTTCTCTCGTATGGTCTGTGACGTGTGTCTTGTGTTCAGTATCATTTCTGTCATTCTGTTGTCAGTCTACTCCATCTGTGGTCAAAACAGTTAACCTACATTGTTCACCATCTGTCGTCAACTTACACTGTCAAATATGTGGCGTCAATACTGTTAACGTCTTCGTCAATAAAAAACAAAAACGACTTATAATCTTTATTAAGAATACAAGTTATCACTTTGTTATAAATAAACGTTTTAAAAACATCTTGATGGAAATCTTTTCAAAAGATTCTTCTTCGTTTTCCATCTCTCACTCTTCTTATTCGTGTTTTCTAAACGCAAACACATTTCAACAATAAAATCTTTTCAATTAGCATCAAAGTTTAGAGAGAATTTTGGCATTGAAGAATAAAAATTGAAAAGAAAACATCTTGTATCTACCACCTAAAACAAACGTCATAAAAACACGTTTTCAATTACTTCTCAAACCATCCATCAGTATGCCATCAATTCTTGTTCCATATGTCATTCTTGAGAGACACACATGTTTTTCGAAATACACTTTTCCAATACGTCTTTTGTACATGCGCCTTAAATATATATTTCGAGTAGATATTTTTGCTTCTTAAAACCGGTCAAAAACTAAACAGATATCTGTCGTGATGCTAAAAATAAAAGGTGAAAACTTACTTTTAAAATCATACGTTAGTATTTATATTCCGGTTCTTCAGAATCTAATTTTATATATCTTGATCTTTGAATAATTTTCATGTTGTACTCACCATAATCATCACACAACTTCAACAATTAAGTCAATCCATTTTAGAGGCTTCGATCATTTCAAATAATACAGAACGATTGTTAAATTTTAGTTTTGATTAGAGTATTTTTTGAAGTAGCACGGATTTTTTTCGTCCATAATTATCGACGATGGTCACCAGTATACACGTATCTTTGAAATTTGCAATATATAAATATTAATTTCGTCCTCGACCTCAAAGGTCAACAAACAAAGAAAACAATTTTGTGGAATATATATTATACAGAGTGAAATACACACATTTTTATATACAAGGTATTAATTATTAGAGAATTTCTACTTACAGCATGTGGCCATAAAAAAATACGCTCAATTTATAGCCGTTGATGTGTGCTTTAACAACGCTAGTTTAGCGGTAAATAAGTCATTAGCTGTATTTACTTAGTCAAGTGTAGACGTCGAATTGATGAATTTAAAATGAAAATAGATCGATTGAGCGAGGACGTTACTTTTTAAGAAGATAAGACGGAGGTTATGAAACAAATTGAAAACCTATGTCTTACTGCTGACTCAAGTCAAAATAAATAGGGGATGCTCACAATAAATTGGTCACCTGAAAAATAACAAAAAACGGGAAGACAACAGGATATTTCAAGTCTCATAGACGCCAGACACCAATAACAGTGGCATATCCATTAAATCGTATCCAGCCAGAAGACCACAACGACAGCATTAACAGCACAACCTCCGGCAGCTATGATGAGCTTAACGATATGTTTTCAATGTCATGTATAATATTTTAGTATCAAAATTTGATTTAGTAAATATGGTTAAACTTTCATTTCCATGTAATATACTAGTTGATTGAGTATATACAAGATGTTTTAATAGAAATGCAAATCATTCCATGAAACAATTTATTATTAATAGATAATATTTACAGAGGTAATTTAGTATTTAAAAAGTGTAATTGTGTCTAGCAAAGTCTTCAACTGCTGTTGTTTCAATTCTTCATCTGAATAGGATATTTCAAAGCGATCCCAAGTAAAGTTTACTGCTTGCACAAATCATCAAGAAGAAGAGGTTTAGTTAAAGATATCTTTTATTGTGAAGGCCTGGAGTCTGTCGTCTGGATATTACCACATCTGGTAACAGGAACAAGCCGACTGGAAATAACGCTTCCCAATTTCTAGAGATATCTTGGAGATTATCGGGAGTAACTGGCTATAGACAATTGTAAGTATTTGGTGTATGTTTTCTATTACAAATTTCCAACTTTCACTGGTATATATTTAAAATTCACTTAAATTTTGTTCCAAACTAACATAGCCTTGTTCTCCACTCCCGACGCCACGCTCTCCTCTCTCAGCTTACTTCCCGATTGTCGATTTTTCAATCAACAAACTACATGTTTCAAAGCTCACTGTTCAATTAAAATTTTGTTTCATTTTCACTTTAGCAAAATTGTCCTGTCACAACAAAGTGTTTTTTTCTGAGATATAAAGTTCCACTCACTTTACTGCACTTTTAAAGTTTCAGGAAAACATATGATTATAAATTTACTTAAAAAAAACTTTTCTTCCTTCAATAAATACAGAATTTGAATAAAATAAGTCTTTGACAAGTAATAAAATGCATGGTTAATACACTGAAATTACAATATGAATAATCGTTTTTCTACATGTAATAAATTTGAAATAATATCTAAAATTGTCAACTTAATGACATTTACCACTTTTCTGTCACCAATAATTATCCAAATGTCACTGACTAAATTAAAATTTTTATTCAATGCTATATGTTTAAGTTCTATAAAAATCTGTTCTAAATGAATACCACAGTAAGTTAGATCAAAAAAATTTATATTCTATTATCAAATAACAAAGATTCAAAATTTAGTATTCCCCAATAATATAGTTAAATAACAAAATCGTATTTTTCTACAAACATTAATAATTGTCTAAATTTTGAAAACGCTTAACAAGTATAGTGGAGAACAATAAATCTGCCCAATATGGATGTTTAGTTGTCATGAAGGAATCAGCTGTTTCATCTGATATTAAACAAGTTTTAGTTATATAATTGAATATAAGTATTAATTGAAACAGAATAATGTAAATTATGTTCATATTTAGTATAAAGAACTAGATAAGTTTAGAAGATACAAATATCAATGACATAAAGGTAATTTATATGTCACAATTTATATCAAATTTGTGGAGTCAATGAATGATAAAATGGTGATGGATTCAAGGAAATATTTGTTACTATAGAATTTAAATAGTACAAATAACGAAAGCAAAAATGGTTCGAACGCCCCACGTTTTGGGTGCAAATTATTAATATGTTTTAATTTTTAATAAATGTATTTAGTTATTTGAATTTTATATCTGTTTTTCGTTGTGTGGCTAGCTCAGTATTGTAATTATTTTTAAATTATAATTATTTAATTATATTCGTTCGAGAGCATGTGACTCTTTCTACCCTTCGAGTTCTGGCTTTGTTTGATATATTTGCTTATGTAATAATATATATATATATATATATATATATATATATATATTGAACTTATCATAATGAATATTCAAGAGAATGATACACAAATATGAGAAATTTGTAACTTTGTTGAATAACAAATAGAAATCACTTTCTTCAGACAGATAAAATTACTATTTATATTGACAATTATAACTAAACAATATGTATCATATCAAATCGAACATCTATGAGATTAATTATCCTTTATAATATAGAAATATATTAGCAAGATTAAAATTTGTTACCTTTATTTTCAGATTGTAAATAGTTATGAATCACAAAACCTTAACCCATTTTCTTAGTAAATTATAAATCCAAATTGTTATCAGCAACATAGACAATGAATTGTATATTCTATCTAGAATAACAAAAGAATCTGAAAAAGAACATAAAATTATTATTTAAACGATGATAAACAATATATATAACTGATACTAATATGAATACATGTTATATCATTTGTTGATTCTTATGTAGAAGTGTCAGTAAAAACTTCATGTCATGTAACACAGAATTAACAGAGCAGAAATATTTTCAACCATAGAGATATGTTATGTTCGAAGTATTGATTATTTTCAAAACAGCAGGAGTGTTTAAAGATTGATAACAATAGTAAAGGTTAAGCCAAAGTTTATATAAAATAATTGTTGAATTACATATAAAAGAGTAATTGAAAGACATTATAAAAGATTTTAAGAAGATTATGATTATAAATTCATAGATATTGTAATTTAAAGTGGGATAAAAATTATTATTGATATAAAAATAAGGCATATTTTGGAATGATATTGTATGTAAATAGATATAATGAATTATTTTAAAATTTTTCACAAATAATTAATAACAATAAAAATACGAGGAAAATAATTATAATTAATGTTAGACAGTAAATAAATTAAACCATGATATCTAGTTACTTGTTAGTTGTTTGTTGAAAATAACAAGGCTAGCAACGAGAGTTTTGTTGATTTGGGGAAAAAAAGAATTAGGTGTGGTGGTTCAAAAGCAGATGGACATGTAAGAAAATTTTTCTAATAATTTATTAAATTCTGCGGAAATCTTTAGAAATCAAAAGCAAAATTGAATTTAAATGATAAATAATAATAATAGAGACATTTCTAGAAGAAAATATTTGTAAACATTCATTATTTGTGGAAAATGCAGCTAATCCATATTTTGAGAAGGGATGCTATGTCTGAATTTTATAAAAAGTCCACAATGGAATATTGATTATTAGTTTCAAAGACATTTAGTAAGATAATAAACATTATAAGTTGTATTTACTGAAAAACTAAACCAAAATCTCGACTTACCTACAACAAACTATCAAGTTTGTTTTCCTACGATATTCAACAAGAATCCAGCTTCATTCCAGAGAGATGAATCCGAAGCAGAGTGCACAACAGAAACTTTAAAGTGATAGAAACAGGTCAGTGTATAAACAATTTATATGGTATACTATTAAAAATTTCACAAACATTATTAATTGGCCAAAAGTTCACTATTCGTTGTTTTATATGTATTAAAAATTCTAACCATTTCATGTATATTAGTTTATAGTAATAATTTGTTTTAACTGATTTTTCTGCATACCGATAGTGTTTTTCAATTCAATGATAGTTCGTATATATATAAACTAAATTTCATTTCATATGTTTGTTTTTATTTTAACAATTGACATAAATAGTTCCAGAAAATCATCATAGAGGTTCGAATAGGTATGTTCCGCATAGATATTCAAAGCGTTTTCAAAGGAGTTAAAATAATATAATATTTAGTAAATACAAATTTCGCATATTATAATATCTGCCAGAATCTAAAGGGAGTTAAGAGTTCTCATGTTTTCCAATAACACAATAAAGTAAAACAATATAATCAAAATATCCTGAGCTAGCCAATTTACTATATAAATCCATCGACAAAAATAAAAAACATAAAGTAATTAAAAATAATGCAATAGACAAAATTCAAAAATAAATATTGTTTAAATATATTTATTTATAAACTGATAAATACATAAAATTCATATAAAAATATATATATATATATATATATATATATATATATATATATATATATATATTAAACTGGATAGAACGGGAAGAGAAAGAATGATTTATAGTTATTATTCTTTTAATTTACATCTATTTTTGATTTGCACGGTATATTGTGAAAATTTAAAATTTTATTACTAAAATGATTATATTTTAAAACATGAGAAACTCTTTAACCTCAGAGTAGGGTTCAGGTATAGAGAAACAAAAATTCAATTTGATTAAATATCTCTGTCTTCTTAAAAATTTTGTTAATAAAAATGTACTTGCTTGTTTAATAATACGTAATAAATTCTTAAGACGGTCCTGTGTTTCAAGTTGAACCTTTTTATTATTCACAGATGTCAGTTTAAACTACCAACGGTTCAAACTAGATGGAGCCATCACCACAAAGAAATAAAATGTATCAAAAACAATTTTACAATGTTCTTCAAACTAGAAAGAACGTTATTTAATATTTTGAATAGACAAATACATTGTTCTTTTACAAGACACAAATTAATAAAAAACCTACTATCTATTATGACCACTCATTCAAACAAAATCACGTTCTCACATGAAAAAATTATCTCTATATACAAATCTAAAATAGGCAACATTTAATACAAATCTTATAATACTGAAACTTCTATATTAACGATTATTATATCAAAATGGCGAAACACAATGGTTGTAAATGTTTGTTTAATACCAAAGTTCAATTTTTTTCACTAAATTGGTAAGTTTTATTCAACCTTTTTTATGTATAATGAAAATAGTCTAAATACCTTATTCCTGTATAGTAATTCATTTCAATTATCCTTTACTTTATTTTAGGTTACCTTCTGGAAATTGTCACATCATTGGTCCAGCTTACACAAAATCAGGAATCAATGCTATGTCCCGTCCACATCAATACATTTCAGTCCAATTACATAATCAAAAGCTTTCTAAAAGGTATGGTGGATATATCCATTCCACCATACAAATATTAATCAAGTATTATATATCAATTATACGGTTAGTATTCAAACATAATTACCAAATTGTTTCTTAGTTTCTACATCTGCTTGTTTAAATATATAATCTACCATATCATAAGAACAATGTATCTCTCTTTTCTGAATTTTGATGCCAAATATCTTATTTTCGAAAAGTTTTCTTAATTCCCAAAATTTTGCTGCTTCTCAAATTTTCTACCACCCAAAAAGGAATTTTACCTAGTCAATAGTCTGTATAATCAACAAACTTTTTTCCTTCAATTTTTTTTATTATTAACAACTACTTGTCGCAGATTAAAAGTTCGTTGAATACATTCCACCAATCAGATTTGGTTATCAAAACTTTTCTTTATAGATTTCATTTCAAATAGTGAATTGTCCATCTATCATTTGAAAACGCTTTGTTTTAAGGTTCTTTAATGATTTTAACTCATATTGTGTCTCTTAAATTATATTTCATTTAGTTTACAAAATGACATTTTCAAATTTACAAAATATGTGTTCATAATGTCAAACCGTTCAATAAATGTCACATTCCATAGAATTAATGTTTTTCAGTTTACTTCTTATATCGAAATGTTTTTAAATATTTATAAAATCTTATTTACATGTCCTTCAAACCCTAATATTCATTTTAAAAAGAATCTCACTATTTATTTATCTTGACAATAAAAATAAAGGATTATCATTTCCATTTGTATATGTAACAACGTTCTAATATTCCGTCTTGTAGGTTTATAGAGATTTTGTTAATTCATTTCACAAATGTTTTTTCAAATCTTATTTTAAATTATACAGTTAGATGCTTTCTCTATTGAATAGTACATGGTACAGATTGTCTCCTTTTTTAGATAATCTTTTAAAAAAAATGAAATTTCAAAAATTTTTATTTCTTGAAATAAGTAGTTTTTTTAATTTATGTTCGGTATACAGGGTGTTGTTTTACTCTATGTTAACATCCCCTAAATTTTGCGTTTATCAAATTTTTATGTAAGTAAAAATTTTATGAATGCAAATTTTACTTCAAATATTTATAAAATAGAGAAGCCTGTGTAATCTCTACTATCTTCATCCAAAGGAATCAGCCAAAAACTGTGTTTTAAATCAATTTTAGAAAATATTTTAGTATTCGTAATGCGCCCAAAAATTGCTTCCACATTCATCGGAGCCTCGTATTGTGGTACAGTGTATTAATTAATATTTCTTGCATCTAGGCATAATCTTAATTCACCATTTGCCTTCTTTACGACCACAATAGGGTTTACATATCTTGTGTTACATCTCTCTATAATACCGTCTTTTAACATATTTTGTATCTCTGAATCAACTTCTTTTCTATATTTATAAGGTATGGGATATGTTCTTATTCTGAAATTTTCTATTCCTCTAACTTCTATCTTATGTACATAATTATTTGCCATTCTCATCTCCTTTTTAATCAATCCTTCATACTTCATAATCAAATTCTTCACTTTCTCTTCAAATTCTTTATTTCCACACACTAATACCAATTCCTCCATAATTATATTCCTTTCTATATTCCATAACTGCCTATTATCCTCTCCAATTTCCAATTCTTCCATATTTCCACTCCTTTTTATATTCCATAACTTCCTATTATCCTCTTCAATTGCCAATACTTCCATATTTCCATTCTTTTTTATATTCCATAACTGCCTATTATCCTCTTCCATTTCTAATTCTTCCATATTTTCTTTTTCAAATTCAATCTTATTACCATTTAATTCTATCTCCATCTTTTCAAAATCAATTCTTGCTTTATATTTCGTTAATTCATCTATTCCTATAACTATGTCTGTTTCTAAATTATCCACTAGCAATAATTGCATCTCAACTTCTTTCCCATCCTTTAATTCAATGCTTTGTATTATAGATCTGCTAACTTCACACAATTTCTTTCCATTTGCTCCTATTAATGTAGTTTTCGGTATCTTGACTAGCTTGTTTTCATAATTTTTAATATTTTCTTCTATCAATTTTGTTTTTATTATGGACGCTTCCGAACCTGTATCTATTAATATTTTAACTTGTTTCCCATTTAATTTTCCTTTAATTTTTATTAATCCCATTATTTCTTTTAATTCCAGATCTTCCCCAAATTTAATATATTCCCTTGGATGTTCATATGTTATCACTCTCTCTTCTCTCCTTTGAATACTGTTCTTTGTAATTGTTATTTTTGTTGTTATTATATTTAAAGTTTCTGTTATAATTATTTTGATTGTTAAAATTCCTGTTATAATTGTTGTTATTTCCTGAATTATTGTTATTATTATTGTTTCTGTTATTGTTGTTTTGGTTGTTATCGTTCTTATTATAGTCATAATATTCATTGTTATTATAATTATTGTTATTGTTATAATCTCCATTGTTACTATATCTGTTAATGTATTTATTTCTATATTTCATCATTATATCTTTATATATCCTAATTGCTATCTATGTACAAAATTATATTTACATATGTTTTTTTTTAAATTATTATTTGTTAGTTATAAACTTTTTATTTACATGTGGTTTTTATATCCCTTCTTGACCTTTTACAATTCCTAATTCGTTTTCTAGATTCCAGTCCTATAATACAGCCTTTTTATTCAATTTTATTTTCTTTTCCTAAATTTCGTCTTATCCTCTTCTCTTATTGTTTGATTCTCTTGTATCTGCTTCCTAAGTTTCTTAAAATTTTCCACTGTGTCTTTTTCAATTTTGTTGTCCCCTATCTCATCAATTTTTACCAATAGATTCATCAAAATTTGCGTTTCCAATTTCTTCATATTATTGTTTCTTCTTTTTATTATTTCATTTCCCATAATACACTCACTTCCTATCATTTCATTTTTAACAATCCTATTAAAATTTCTTGGATCAATTATCTTCATTTTTCTGCCAAGTTTTAATCTCATTTCGAAATTTTCTGCATAAATTATTGTTTCTATATTCTGTCTTATGGTTTCTTCTATTTCTTCCTTGGTCTCTTGTAATATCTTATTCATTTCCTCTAATTTCCAATTAAGTTGTGTCCCCCTATTATTATTATTTGTCTTACCATATGTCACTATTCGTTTCAATGTATTAACATTTGGGTCTGTTATTTTCCAATAAATCTCTTTTTCATAAATTTTCATGACCTCCTCACTTCCTAGATTCTGTAAATTGCTATCTATCATTTCCTCATTTATTTGTCTTTGTATTTTTACTTCATCAATTTCCATTTTATTACTTAATTTCTGTTCTATAGTATCATCATTTATATTTTCATTTTGTATCTTTACATCCATTTGAATCTCTCCTTTGAAATCCTTTTCTTTCTCCTCCATTTTGTTGATTCCGTTAATCTGTGAATTGTCTATTTCTGTGGTTTTTTCAATCCCCTTTCCTCTTATTTCTTGTTTAGTGGATTCTATTTTATTTTCCATGTATGTGTTTGATTTTTCCAATATTTTCTCAACATGTCCCAATTTTTCTTCCATCAATTTTATTATTAGATCCTTAGTTTGTTTTATTTCTTCCTTATTCTGGTCCATCTTTATATTCATTTCTTGTTTTAATTCTTCCTTATTTTTATTCATATCTTCCCTAATATCATCCTTCATACTATTCATATCTCCACGCATATCTCTCCTCATATCTTCTTTATTTTGATCCATTTTTATATTCATTTCTTTCATTTCTCCCATCATCATTTTAAACATACTCATTACGTCCATTTCCTTTTTTTCTTTAGATTCTTGTTTGTCCTCCTGTCTTGTTTCTTCTGACAATGGTAAATCTTCTTCTTCTTGTCCCTGTTCTGCAATGTCTTCTTCCAAATTTTCTCTGCCCTGTTCCAAGTATTGTACCTGAAAATCTCCTCTACCATTGCTTCTTTCTTCTCTTTCTTCATCAGGCCTACTTTCAACTCCTACCTGCTTTCCGTCTCTTAATGTCATTTTCCGTTCCATTTTATGTATTTAAATTCTTTTAATAAAGTCAAAAAAATTATTTTAATGCTTTTTATTACTACTTACAAAATTTCTATAATAGCCCCACGTTGCGGTGACATGTTAAACTGGATAGAACGGGAAGAGAAAGAATGATTTATAGTTATTATTCTTTTAATTTACATTTATTTTTGATTTGCCCGGTATATTGTAAAATTTAAAATTTTATTACTAAAATGATTATATTTTAAAACATGAGAAACTCTTTAACCTCAGAGTAGGGTTCAGGTATAGAGAAACAAAAATTCAATTTATAATATGAGCGCCTAGATTTGATTAAATATCTCTGTCTTCTTAAAAATTTTGTTAATAAAAATGTACTTGCTTGTTTAATAATACGTAATAAATTCTTAAGACGGTCCTGTGTTTCAAGTTGAACCTTTTTATTATTCACAGATGTCAGTTTAAACTACCAACGGTTCAAACTAGATGGAGCCATCACCACAAAGAAATAAAATGTATCAAAAACAATTTTACAATGTTCTTCAAACTAGAAAGAACGTTATTTAATATTTTGAATAGACAAATACATTGTTCTTTTACAAGACACAAATTAATAAAAAACCTACTATCTATTATGACCACTCATTCAAACAAAATCACGTTCTCACATGAAAAAATTATCTCTATATACAAATCTAAAATAGGCAACATTCAATACAAATCTTATAATACTGAAACTTCTATATAAACGATTATTATATCAAAATGGCGAAACACAATGGTTGTAAATGTTTGTTTAATACCAAAGTTCAATTTTTTTCACTAAATTGGTAAGTTTTATTCAACCTTTTTTATGTATAATGAAAATAGTCTAAATACCTTATTCCTGTATAGTAATTCATTTCAATTATCCTTTACTTTATTTTAGGTTACCTTCTGGAAATTGTCACATCATTGGTCCAGCTTACACAAAATCAGGAATCAATGCTATGTCCCGTCCACATCAATACATTTCAGTCCAATTACATAATCAAAAGCTTTCTAAAAGGTATGGTGGATATATCCATTCCACCATACAAATATTAATCAAGTATTATATATCAATTATACGGTTAGTATTCAAACATAATTACCAAATTGTTTCTTAGTTTCTACATCTGCTTGTTTAAATATATAATCTACCATATCATAAGTACAATGTATCTCTCTTTTCTGAATTTTGATGCCAAATATCTTATTTTTCGAAAAGTTTTCTTAATTCCCAAAATTTTGCTGCTTCTCAAATTTTCTACCACCCAAAAAGGAATTTTACCTAGTCAATAGTCTGTATAATCAACAAACTTTTTTCCTTCAATTTTTTTTATTATTAACAACTACTTGTCGCAGATTAAAAGTTTGTTGAATACATTCCACCAATCAGATTTGGTTATCAAAACTTTTCTTTATAGATTTCATTTCAAATAGTGAATTGTCCATCTATCATTTGAAAACGCTTTGTTTTAAGGTTCTTTAATGATTTTAACTCATATTGTGTCTCTTAAATTATATTTTATTTAGTTTACAAAATGACATTTTCAAATTTACAAAATATGTGTTCATAATGTCAAACCGTTCAATAAATGTCACATTCCATAGAATTAATGTTTTTCAGTTTACTTCTTATATCGAAATGTTTTTAAATATTTATAAAATCTTATTTACATGTCCTTCAAACCCTAATATTCATTTTAAAAAGAATCTCACTATTTATTTATCTTGACAATAAAAATAAAGGATTATCATTTCCATTTGTATATGTAACAACGTTCTAATATTCCGTCTTGTAGGTTTATAGAGATTTTGTTAATTCATTTCACAAATGTTTTTTCAAATCTTATTTTAAATTATACAGTTAGATGCTTTCTCTATTGAATAGTACATGGTACAGATTGTCTCCTTTTTCAGATAATCTTTTAAAAAAAATGAAATTTCAAAAATTTTTATTTCTTGAAATAAGTAGTTTTTTTAATTTATGTTCGGTATACAGGGTGTTGTTTTACTCTATGTTAATATATATATATATATATATATATATATACATATATAGGGTAACTTTCTTATTGGAGAATGCGGCAATGTGATAAAGAAAACTCTGTTTAGTTAATCCTAAGCTTTCGATAATTTATTATTATCATTATCAAAGAATCTACAAAATAAATATTATATAAATTTAAAATATTTTTTAAAGTAAAAATATTTTTTACTTACACTAATTGAGGTTGTTCACAATAATATAATATCTATATATATGAAGAAATATCATTGTACAATTTAATCGTTAAAATATCCAAATTGGCATGTTATCAAATTGATGACAATTTTTGACAAGTTGATGTTGTCATAGAAAACATTTTCTTATATATATATATATATATATATATATATATATATATATATATATTCAGTACATCAGTATAGTATATAATAAAATGTTTGCTATACTCTTATCATATTTAAATGAAATATAAGTAAATCAATAAACAGAATTATCCTCTATAACGCCTTGATCTTCATTATTATCTTTTTTGTCGAATGATAATAAATAACTATAAATTGAATTTAGATTCTGAATATCAGTTCATTTATTTAAACAATTATTCTCTTGAGCAATGAATGTCATTTCCAGGAAAATCCTTTTAGAGTAATTGTCTTCTTTACACAAAATTTTATGAAAACTTCAAAATTACAGTATTAAATACTATATAGAAACATTAATAATTATCATAAAAATATTCTGAGTCAAGTTTAACAAGCGATTTAATAATATAACATCGACTTACCTGCTGTACAAACGATAGAGTTTGTTCTACAAGTTGAAGAGAGTCCAGCTTCATTCCAGGGAAGAACACAGGAGCAGAGTGAATAAAAACTACCCAGTGTTGTGATCAGGTCAGTGTGTAAATAATTTATTTGGTTAACCATTTCAAAATTCAGACATATATCACTAATTCGACCAAATTTCACCATTGATAATTTTTTATATGTATAAGAATATTCAGTATAAGTAATTTAGTTTGTAATAATTTTGTTTAACATAAGTTCTTCTTCACAAATTATAATGCTTTCCAATTTCATTTCTGTTGGTAATTATATTAACTAAATCTTGAGTCATCTGAATTTTATTTGCATGTCATCTGCTAAATATAGGAAAATGTTTGATATCATAGAAGTCGCATTGGTGTGTTCCACATAATTTTAGTCACAGCTTTTGGAGGAGATCATGTTAATACAATATTTATAAAGTGCAAATTTCATATATTTCAATTCAATACGGAACCCAACGGGAGTATAGTGTTCTGATGCTCTCCACTAAATCAATAAATTAATAATAAAATATAAAATCACTTTACCCTGAGCTAGCTATTAAATTTAAATTCATAGATAAATAAAAAACATAGACAAACTTCATAAACCAATAAATCTTAATAATAAATACTCTTAAATATATTATAATATATATATATATATATATATATATATAACACTAATCCAGAGAAGGAAAATTAAAAAACTAATATTAGCTGATATTTTCAATTTTTAATCAAAAATAAAGTTATTGCTGAAGTCCTAAAAACAGCAGAGGATATGCAAATTAATAAGAAAAATTTGGAGATATGAACAGATACCGAATGCTTGGAACAATGGAATCATCTGCCCGATTTTCAAAAAGGGAGAGAGAACGTATTGTGAGAATTATAGAGGAATACCTTCATTAGACGTGACTTATAAGGTATTAGCCCGAGTTATCCGCACTAGACTCACAGAAATATATAACAAGGAAATTGGACAATACCAAGGAGGTTTCAGACAAGGAAGAGGAACAGCAGACCAGATATTCACACTAAAAATGATACAAAATAATAGCTATGAACAAAATTTAGGACTACACTTACTTTTTATCGACTTCAAGCAGGCTTATGACTCCATCATAAGATCAAAATTGTATGAATCTTCAGGAAATCTCGGAGTTCCACAAAAACTTGTAAATTTGATAAGACTAACCCTGCATAGAACAGCATCGAAAGTTTTGGTAGAAGGAAGTTTATCGAAAAGCTTTACTTCAAGACAAGGACTGAAACAGGAAGATCCATTATCTACAGTTTTGTTCCACCTGATGTTAGAAGATATTTTGAGGAAAGCTGGCCTGAATACTAAAGGGATTAGATACCATTGTAGACATCAGGTAATTGCATATGCCGATGATGTGACTTTGATAACTAGATCAAAAAGGGAGCTGTAAGTAGTACTGAATAAATTTGTAGATACAGCGAAGACGTATGGCCTAATAATAAACACAGCTAAAACTTAATATATGGAGATGAGAAATCATAAAATTGATGGGATAAAAGAGGTAACCTTCAGAACAGACAACCAGGTATATAACTTCGAAAAAGTGGACAGTTTTGATTACCTAGGGGTAACAAATAATAATAAAAACGGCGAAACAGATGAAATAGATAAGAGGCTTTCCAAAGGAAGCAGAACAGTAGGAGCCCTCAGTAATATATTGAAATCAAAAGTATTCTCCAAAAAGATAAGAATATACAGAACGATAATTAGGCCAACAGTACTATACGGTTGCGAATCCTGGATACTTACACAAAATGAAAATAAAATTGGAATATGGGAAAGAAGAATACTAGAAGATGGAGCTTGGAGAATACTAACAAATAAAGAAGTGGCGGAAACGTATGGATATCAGGACATAGTTCATCATATAAAGGCACAGAGAATAAGATGGCTGGGGCATGTCAGCAGAATGGCAGGAGAAAGACATCCCAGTAGAGTTATTTTCGTAGCGAGAGGGGGTAAACGGCGAAAGCGCAGACCGAAGAAGAAATGGTTAGAGGCAGTCACGACGGATCTGATGAAAAAGGGAGTGGAAAGATGGAGGGAGATAGCGGATGACAAACAAAAATGGAGACTACTAGTAAAACATATAGAGGAAGACACTTTTTTTAAATGAATTGTAATTCCTTTTTAGGCTTGGGCCTTTGAGGCCTGTAGTACTGTAATATATAATAAAGTTATATGTGTTCGTTTGTGGTTTGTTTTTTATTTGATAGTCGTAGAAAAAGTATAGTCTAAAACACGGGTGGAATTCAAAATTCTACACTCGCAGAACCGTTTCCCTCGTCTACGGCTCGGGAAACAAATCTTTCTACTCGTGTAGAATTTTGATTATTCCACCCTTGTTATAGAATATACTATTTGGCGCGAGAAAATTTGCAAATAATAAATGTATGAATAAAAGTTTTTGTGAATTATTACACAGCATATAGCCCAGCGTTCCCGAATTAGTACGGTCCTTTGTATAGATCCTTAAGGACTTTTTCGTTTTCAATTATATTGTATTTAGGTGGCCGTTGTGGGCAAATTTATGTAGAAAAAATTAATTTTTTTAAATAGTTAATTTGGGCCTTAATTGGTTAAGAACTTTCAGTAAGACAATTCTGGGATACATATTTTCAATTAATTCAAATATTGCTTAGATTAAGTCTCATCTACCAAATAAGTTTCATAACAATATTGATTTATGCATGCCATATATTTCTTATATTCTCCAATATTATTTGGAGATTGAATCAGTAATTGGATAAGCTTTTTTCATCGGTTAATCGAATACTTACTTGCAATTAGACACGGAGTGGTGAGAAGCAAATAAATAGAATCAGGATAATCGCCATAAAAGTTCTTAACAGTATAATATATACTATCTGTAAATCCATCATCAATTAGAAATGGTGTCATCGAAAGATTAACAAACATGCTCAATATCATTATCATAATAGTAATAATAATACTCTTCTTCGCTTCTCTCGAAATTTCGATTTCGAAACTAGGATTCAGCATCTCTAGGTGTCTTGAAATATCGTTTACAGCTGAAAACGCCTTTACAATTCTACTTAAATAAGCACCAGCTAAATAAATAGCAGCGCATCCCTAAAAATATAATATCTATTAATTGGGTTTCTGATTTTTTTTTCTCCCATTTTATGTTTTCATTTAGTTACAATAAACATATGGTAGTACCGTAGCAGGTTTTTAAAGATAACAACTAGTTCCTCGATATACCGTCACCGGCAAAATAGTCGAAAAAATTGATGAAGTCTGCTCATTAGTAAATAGTAGATAAGAGCTCAATTTTCTTTTTGGCATTGGATCAACTTTTGTTTAGCAGACATCAGTTATGTAAGAAATAATCGTTTATTCACTATTTGGAACCCTTTCAAAACAGATGAACTCGTATTTTTTTTCCGAAAATGCATCATTTTCATTTTTCCGTCTTTGTAATAGCTGAAATCAGTTACAAAAAAACACGTTTCTGCTTCACATTTTGAACATGTTTCTAAACATAAACACTCAAAAAACTTCTTGCGGAAATGAATCATCTTTATTTATTGATAGAATTGTTGATATGTAACGCTAAAAATCGACTACGTTTGTTTTGTGGTATATGTCAATGAATACAAAATACTTCCGTCTGTTTTCCAATATGTAAGAAGTATAATGTAGAATAGTTAATACAGAATAAATAAAGTTTGAAGTATATTGAGTAATCCTTTACATAAACCATCAGGTTATGGGCTTAGATCGACATAGAATATAAAAAAGGTATTCCAGTAGTAATATTTAAATAATATTGATTACCGGCAAGTCAAAAAGGATGAGGTTATGATGTCGCAGATAAAAGCCTTTCAAATTGAACCTCTAAACAATAATAATTACTATAATTGGAAACTCAGAATAGAAAGGATATTAGATGATAACAGAGTGCTGGAAGTAGTACTCGAGGAGGTAGTTACAACGGACTTAGAAGATGGAGAAAGAGAAGATCTAGTCAAAAAGGATGCCAAGGCGAAGTCAATTATAGTACAATGTGTAAGCGATTCTCAGTTGGAAAATCTAAGAAAGAAAAATACAGCCCATAAAATGTGGAAATGCCTGGAAGATATATATCAAAAGAAAGGGATACAAGGTCAATTATCTTTAAAGAAAAGGTTAATGTCTATGAGAATGAAAGATAGTGAAACATTTGAAATATTTATAAAAGAATTCTAAGAAGTGATAAGACAGATGAAATCAAGTGGGATGAATATAGAAGAAAATGACATCATTTGTAGTCTCTTGTTAGCACTGCCAAAGTCTTACAGTACAGTCGTAACAGTCGCAAGGTTGAAAGTGGAAGAAGAAAAGAGGAAACCAGAAAATAATAGGTTTGAGTCAGTCAGAAATATAGGTCAAACTGTTGTTTACTGTTTCGTATAACAGTAAACAAAATTGTTATCGATGTGGCAAGCCAGGCCATTTTAAAAGGGAATGTAAGTCGAGAAATTACAATGACAACTACCAAAGAGGAAGATCAAATCCACCAGCTTTTACATACAGAGGAAGAGGGAATTATAGAGGCATGCATACACAAAGAAGCAATCAAGATCAACAGAGTGGAACTGCAATGTTAAATGAGCAAAATCAAAATAGTGATAGTGTAAATAAATACGGTGGAATAAGTTTTGTAGGAGAAACAGGGAAGAACGAAGATGAGCCTTTAATAGACAAAGAAATACAAATTTTTATTGACAGCGGTGATACTGACCATTTGGTGAGTAATAATAATTGCTTCAATTATTTAAACATGTTAAAAACTCCTATTAAAATTGCAATAGCTCAAAAGGATACTTATCTAGAAGCAGTAGGTATAGGAGATATTGATGTGTACAGCAATGTAAATAATTCAAAAATTAAGTGTACAATTAAAAATATTTTATATGTCCAGAACCTAAGAAAAAATCTATTTCCTATAAAGAGGTTAGAAGAAGGAGGAATCAAAGTAATTTTTGAAAAGGGACTTGTTAAACTTTATAAAATTAATCAGGGTTTAGTAGGTATAGGTCAACTTAATAACTTATATGAAATAAAATTTAAAATCATAAAAAAGGAATGTTACACTGTAAATACTAATGAAAATGAACTTATGAATTGGCACAGGAGATTTGCTCATTTAAATTTTGAAAGTTTAAAAGTTTTATTAAAACATGATATTGTTATAGGAATAGATAAAAATCTAGATGTATCCGAACCAAATTTTTGTGAACCTTGTGTTGTAGGAAAAATGTCAAAGCTGCCTTTTAACAACATAAGAAATACAAGTAAGAAATTTTTTGAAATTCTACATACGGATGTATGTGGACCGATAAGTCCTTTAACATACGATTGTCATAAATATTTCGTTACATTTTTTGAAGAATTCTCAAGTTTTACAATAACATATTTACTTAAAAGTTAAAGTGAAGTCTTTGAAAAGTTTAAAGAATATTTAAAAATGGCATATTCAAAATTTAATTGTAAACTATCTAAATTAAGATGTGACAATGGAGGGGAATATGTTTCCTCCCTCCTTATACCCCTGAGTTGAATGGGAAGGCTGGGCGAATGAATCGTAGTTTAGTTGAGCGCAGTAGATCTATAATCAATCATGCTAATATGCCTGAAAGTTTTTGGGGAGAAGCAATAAGAGTTTCAACTTATGCAATTAACAGAAGTCCAGCTAGAAGTTTAACTGAAAAGATCAAACCAGCTGAAATATGGTATGGGAGAAAACCAAATGTTTCGCACCTAAAAATATTTGGTTCAATGGCTTATAACTATGTACATAGTCAATTCAGAAACAAATTTGATTCAAGAGCTGTAAAATGTGTTTTTATAGGATACACTGATACTGGTTATAGATTGTGGAGTATAGAAAGAAACAAAGTCATAATTTCAAGGAATGTAAAGTTTGATGAAAACAATTTTCATTTTAAAACAGAAACGTTACAGGTTCAGGTTGATCAAAGTATAAATGAAGAAAATGATACAAATATTGGGGATAGAAATTTAGAAAATGAGGTAATCTTAAGAAATGAGGAAATCGTAGAAAAGGAAAATATAGAGAGTAGAAGTAGTAATAAGGAAAAACGTACACCAGCTTGGCAGACAGATTATGAAATGTATATGGCCTTTAATGCCATAAATTATGTAGAAAATATACCGGAAAGATATGAGGATTTAAAAGACAGGAATGATAAGGAAAAATGGTATGAAGCAGAAATAACTTCTATAAATAAAAACAATGCTTGGCACATAGTTCAGAAACCTAAGAACAAGAACATTATTGATACACGTTGGGTGTATGCTTATAAACCACTTGAGGAGTTGGAAGAAAATAAGTACAAGGCAAGATTAGTTGCTCGGGGATTTGCCCAAGAAATTAACAGTGATTTTGATATGTTGAATTCACCAGTTGCTCGAATGAGTACTATACGATTATTTTTGATAATAGGAAATCAACTTGGTTTCTACTTTGAACAAATTGATGTTAAATCAGCTTTTTTAAATGCCACAATCAAGGAAGAGGTTTATGTTTATCCACCAAAAGGCTATTTAAATTCAGAAAATGTGTATAGATAAATAAAACTCTATATGGCCTGAAACAGTCATCTAAGTACTGGAACCTTGAAATTAATGATTATTCATTACAGATTGGCTTTACAAGATTTGAAAATGATTATTGTTTGTACATTTATAATATAAAACAAAATAACAAAGTCTACTTATTGATATATATGTGGACGATATTATTATAGGGGGAAACAAAATTATTACAAAACTCACTACAAAATTTGAAATGAAGGTAAAATGCAGACTTGAGTATTTTCTAGGATTAGAGATTCACTATGATAGGGAAGCTGGAATATTAAAATTATCACGAGAAGCATTTGCTAATAATATTTTAAAACGTTTTGAGATGCAAAATTGTAAGGGATCTAATACACCAATAGAACCCAAATTAAAATTAAATTTTTGTAATGATTAAAATGAAACTAGTAAAAAACCGTTTAGAGTGAGTCAGCTGACTCACAAATAATGTATTAAGTTATATTTTATCCCCTATTTTAGGGATTCATTCATTGTACAATGGGTTGTGTGTGCTTTTTATTATGATTTTAATTAAATAGTGACTGTGTTTCAAGCACTATATTTTAATTCATTTTATGTATCTTCTAATTTGTGAGGATTTGGAGTACACCCTGACCATGGGGCACTGATGATGGTTTATCATTGAACCGAAAGCGCTCTGCTAATAATAAATTCTTGTACCAAAATACAAAATTTGGCTTCTTTTCGATAATGTAGAATAGTTAATACAGAATAAATAGAGTTTAAAGTATATTGAGTAATCCTTTACATAAACCATCAAAAATATTATAGAATTTATAATGATTTGAATTATACCCGGCAATTGCATGTCGTGCTAGATACGCTCAGTGGGAGATGCGTTCAAGAGGATGCATCGAAACTGCACACCATAGACAAATAATAATATAAGAGACAGTTTGATGCATAGGCGGTATGTGGCACAACGTTTCTGCGCAAGTTCCCCGCGCATGGAGTCTCTACTGTCGCGAACTACAAGACTGTTTTATATAAACAAAATAGAACAAAATATCATAAATTTCAATACATTTCAAAACATTGCCTTCAATGTGGATAAATATTATAAAATATCCTAGTATATTAACTTTTACGTCATAAAAAATGAAAATATACAAAACCAATCTTACATTGGTTGGTGTGAATCTGGATTCTGTTTGTCAAATGCAAAGTGACAGTGTCAAAAATAACAATTCCGAACAAGAAGACAATTCAAGAGTGAGTATTTTTTAATTTATTTAGGATTTAGTTTTAATAAAGTAAATAAAATTAAGTGAACCTTTAAATGTCACCACCAGGTAAAATTCGTCGTAGTTGTATAGCAAAAAATTGTAATAATACATATTTTTGGCCGCTTCGCAATTTGGAGTTTAAGAACAAGATATTTTTCAAATTTCCATCTGACATTAGTCAAAGGGAAGAGTGGTACAAAATTTTAGAACTTCCTTATACATCCAAAGATGAAAGGTTGTGTGAAGATCATTTTGATGATGAGGCATTTTTAAATTTTTAAATGCATTACGCAAATTTGCTTTACCTTTGCAACCCTTCCATCATACACCACCAAAAGTAATTGAAGATAATTATAATAAAACTCAAGCTTTTGAAAATACAGTATTGCCCGTAAAAAGAAAGTTTATTTTTTGTACCAACAATGATAGTCTTAAAGAAACTTGTAACAAGCCGATCGCCTCTTACGATTTCTATCGGACTATGGTATTTTAATTTCGTCGTACTAATGTTTCGAAATTAAAAAAACTTGTTTCTTTAACAAAATTCGTGTATTTAAACGATATCGTACATTGGAAAAGTCTCTTCCTATCAGTAAAATTCATGAGTTAGTACCTACATCGTTGTGGTTTCACATATTTGCTGGTGAGTTAGATTTTTGAAATATTTTTCCCAATGTTTTTACTGTTTGATTTAAAATTATAATATCGGCTGGCGTTTGATGAATTTTGTAT
Source organism: Galeruca laticollis (assembly GCA_963921935.1). Classification (NCBI taxonomy): domain Eukaryota; kingdom Metazoa; phylum Arthropoda; class Insecta; order Coleoptera; family Chrysomelidae; genus Galeruca; species Galeruca laticollis. The sequence continues at coordinate 146,670,950 of OY998181.1, forward strand.
GTTTAATTCTTTTTTATTGTAAAAAAGAAACATTTTATATTCTTTTTGAAGCAAATTTTCAATAATTTCTTTTCATTCTTTTTTAGCTTTATAATTCCGCATTTTCTGTTTATGTAGGGAACAAAGCGAATATGATAGAACAGACTTCTGTTAGTTTTATTTTAAAAACTAGATTCAGTTTTTTATGTGTTGAAGCATAAGCTTCCTATCTGTTCTATCTATTCCTTCCTTCCCAGAATTTTTCCTTGATTTTTACTCTATTTTCTTTCCTCAGCTCTGCAGCCACTGGGTAGGCCCTATGAAAACACCACCCATAGAAGACAACAGAAAACCGGCCGGGATGGATTGAAGACCATATCTCCATCGACTAGGACCTAGCTGAGAGCTGAATAATTCCAGAACCTCTCCAAAGATAAGTCCTTTGTCTTATATTCAATTCATGGAAATCTAGAATTGGAGATTTTTATTGTATAACGACGTTCGTATTCGTCTTGTATTTTGGATATGCAGTTAATGTGAATTATCTATTGAGTTATTAATAAATATAATTTGCTGAACATTTGATATTTGATTTTCAGCAATTTATATTAACTTGGACCATCGCGTTAAAATATTTTTAGTATTTCGTTTGTTAAGTTAAAGTAAATATAAGGTTTTCCAGCTTTTAACCTTTTTAGTATTTTGTTTAATTTAAGTATCGCTTAAAAAGCTGGTGGCGTCCAATTTAATATTGATTGTTCACCCCATCCCAGTGATTGCTATAAGGATACATTAACTGGAGTCGAATACCACAACCTGAGGAAGAGTCTCAAGCCGGGGGAGAACATATGTGACAAACTGAATTTGAACCTTTGCCTAAAAAACAATGTTTGGAATCTAGTATTTTAAGTAAAATAAACGAGACTAGGGTCAGTAATTTATCTCCCAAGAAGAAGAAAATGTATTACAGTAATAAAGATCAGAGAAATAGAATTTGTAAATTGAAAGAGGCACTTATCAGTAGTAATAACAAAACTAAAAAGCAGTTAAATTGTCAGAATCAAAGTTATTTCAAAATTTTAATTCAAAATTAGATCCAGCAGGCATGGAATTTTTAAGAAGTTGTACTGCTAACTCTAAGAAACATAAACCTTCATGGTCAATAATGGATAAGGCCCTTTCATTAGCCATTCATAAGAAGGGACCACGAGCATATAATTTTTTAAAACGTTTTATAGCTTTATTAGTGTTTTTAAATGAAACTCAAGGTCTCTAGTTAATTCCACAATATTATACAAATTATTGAAAATTCTGAAAAATTGACAATATTGATTTATCGAAACAATTGTCAATTTTTTAGAATTTTCAATAATTTGTATTATATTGTGGAATTAATTAGAGACCTTGAGTTTCATTTAAAAACACTAATATGAGCATATTCCACGAAGTAAGGGTCGAGACAGTCACTTCTAAGATCAGTGCCATTTGAAACTGGAATTAATAAAGCAATTTTTGATACGCTTAAAGAAAGGGTTGTCAAAATGAAGCAGATAGATAAATATTGTGTCCTCTCATTTGATGAAATAGCTTTAAAAGAACAATTGACTTTGGATGTGGCTAATGACAAAGTTGTAGGATTCGTAGATCTTGGTAGCAATTTAGGGAGAAAGTTAGAACCTGCCAATCATGCATTGGTGTTTGTTATTAATGGATTGCATAAAGCTTGGAAGCAGCCAGTGGCTTATTATTTTACTAAAGATCAGGTTAAAACTGAAGATTTGAAATTAGTTATTGTAGAGGTAATTTCAGCACTACAAGATGTAGGATTAAATGTAATGGCACTGTTTGTGATCTAGGGAATATAAATCGAGCAGCTTTGAGACAATTAAGTAGACATTGAAAAATTGAAAAACCTGGAAATTGTAAATGGAAAGAAAATATTAACTTTATATGATCCTCCCCATCCTTTGAAATGTTCGAGAAATGCTCTATTTAATTATGATATTTATTTTGATAACTATAAATGTGCAATATTACAACATATTTAAAATGCTTTTTATATCGACCAAACACGAAAATTTCTGACTTTGTATAAAATTAAAGAATCATTTTTTGATATTCGTAGAAACAATAAAATAAAAATGGAAGTTTCAGTTGCTGCAAAAATAATGAGTCAAACTATGGCTGCTACCATTGAAAGTTTAATTGTTCCTAGTAGATTACCATCTGAGGCTATCTATACTGCTGAATTTATTGATGACATTGATAAGCTACTTGACAGTCTCAATAGTAGTAAACCAACCTTTAATGCTGGCAAGGCTCTTAGACGGTGTGTTTCAAAAAAGTCAAACCACCTGCTTTTTTGGAATTCTATTTTACCAAAAATAGAATCTTGGCAGTTTTTACCGAAAAATGGGAAGAGTATGAAAACAAAAATGACTTTCAAAACTGCTTGGTTAACTACTATTAGTGGTGTCAAATTGTTAACAAGAGAATGTTGGAAATTAGGATTTTGAATTTATCAGAACACGTTCTTTAAATCAGGACCCAGTTGAATATATGTTTGGGGCAATTCGGCAGTATGGTGCTGCCAATAACTCTCCAAATTGTTACCAATTTATATCAGCTTTAAAACCGTCAATTTAAAATAGCTTAGTTTCTGCCAAGAACTACAACACAAATTGTGAAGCAGATGATAGCAGTTTATTAGACAACTTACATTCTTTTTTAAATTTTCATAATGAACCAAAACCATTAACTTCTAATACCATTAATGAATTGGAAAATATTGAATTCCCGTTTTTAGATATAGAATTAAATGATTCAAGTTTTGATATTCAAGCAATAAGTTACGTTTCTGGTTTCGTTGTTAAAAAAATTACGACTTCTAATTGCGCAGAATGTAAGGCTAATTTGCAAACAGATATTTTAGATGTTCACCATACTTTCACTTCCTTCAAAGAAAATGATGATAAAACACGTCTAATTTATGTTCAAAGAGAAGTCGTAAAATTTCTTCCCATTCTGCATGACATTGTTTATCATTTTCTACCACTTTTAGGTCATGTAGAAAATATTACTGAAAAAACTGAACTCTTTGCAAAAAGTCACATAAATTTTGATTGGTTCACTTGGCGACAACATAAATCATACGTATCTTCTCAACTCATAAAAATTTGTGTTCCCTCATTAATTAAAAAATATTATAATGATGGTAAGAGGACTAACAAACAAAAATAATTATTATTTTTTGGTAACTGCGTTTAATTTTTTTTGTTTCAGACCTGTTCCTGTCATGTAAAGGGGAGTCTACTTTTTAAATGCTTTTTATTAAAATATTTGATGTAATATTGGATAAACTTTCTTGAGTATAATGCTGTAATTTGAGTAGAAATATGTAATTTTGTGATTAATAATAATATGTAACTGTATGGTAAATTAATGATATAGATAATAATAGTTTTTTCATGTTTTGTGTTACCAATTTGAAACATTATTTAATATTCAAGCTAGTGTGCCATTTTTACTTTTAGTTTTCGCTAAGTATGTGTTTATGTTGTGTATTTATACAACTATAGGTTTCCTCTGGTTTACATGTTTTGTCTTTTTAATTAATTTAAAGAAAGTAAATATGAAGTTTCTTGTTTTCTGAAATAAAAAAGTTAAAAAAAGGTAAGAGCTGGGCAGCTATGGGGATGGTGGAAGCTGCAATAGAATTTTTTTGAAAAATATACAGTCGTATAAATGCTTATTTATAGTGAGTGTGGTAGGAAAAATAACCTTGAAAATAAAATTGTGTGGAAACACTGTTAAGTGATATTAGAATAATTGTTTTAATAATAGGAGATATTATTGGAAATTTAAATTTTTGGATTATTGTAACTGATAATTTAATCAGATGTTTTTGTACTTTAATATTATCGTTAACTATTAGAATAAGAATTTCAAAGTTATAAATGTAATGACATGTATAAATAACAGAGCTATGTATAGTAAGCAAATATTTTATTAATTTGTTTTTATAGTATGTGCAGGTTAATAAAATTTTTAAATCTGTGCTGTTTTATTATTTATTACCTAAATTATTTGTCTAAAAATTGTTTATCATTATTTAATTACAAAAATGGAATATAATTTTTTGGAATGAAATAATTATATAATAAACAATTTTAAGACAAACTGTACAATTTACCTACCCATAATCCAAACTACCAAATTCAAATATCCCGCCTGTAAGAATTAGTTCTGTTCCCCGCAAGGGGTGCGCTGAGATCGACGCGATGCCAGCCGTTTATATGGGAACGAACACTCTCTTAATATGTTTATTTCCCTATGCTGCACACTCTATTGAAAACCCAAAGAAAAGATAACGAGGGTGAGTCGGGCTTTCATAAACCGAAATGTTAGCGAGCCTCATCCAAGGGGATGCGCATGCGCATCTATGTTATACATAGAGGTTCATTAGGTTATGTTGGGTTAGTTTAGGTTAGATTAGGGTAGGATCCGGTAGCACCAATAAATGCCAGTAGAAGATCCAACAAGCCAAGTCACATCCCAACACACTGAGAAGTTCTACCAGGTATGGGGCGAGTTATGTGAAGTCAATTTGCATATTTTAAAATAATATCATATCGTATATCATATTGTCAGCATTTAATTATGAACTAACAACCCAATGAAATAAGCGTTACATCTGCAAGCGGGGTTCTGAGGTGCGGACCGTATTTACCCTTGCTGCTCATGGGAACTCGATGATTAAAAAAATACTAATTTATTCGACACAACTGGGGCGATCCGAAGAGTTATTCAAATACTTCGGAAAGACGAAACTCCGGTGGTGAGATTGGCAGAAGGAGAATAGGCGCCCTGTCCGATAAATGCAGGCTAATAGACACATCCATACTGATAGATGGCCAGCACTATTCTGCGTACAAAAAAGGAAGTGTACGGAAGTCTTCATAATGACAGAAGCAATAGAGCGAAATAATGTACTCATTACAGACCTCGGTAAGCTCATTGAGGAAAATCCTAACACACAGAGGAATATAAAAGAGATTGCGGGAGAACTGCAAAGAAACCAGAATGCATTCAGTAGAGGAATTATAAATGAGTGGTTGGAAGAAAACATATTTGATAACCCGAATAAGATCCTAATTTAAGTCAACGCACAGACAGTAAACAAGGAAACAATAGATATGGGAGCACAAACAATTGGAGACGACATTATGGAAGCAGACTGAAGCATTACATGTTCAAATTATTTTTACGAACGGGCCAACGGCAGCTGGCCGGGATGGGCTTGCGAAAAAACCAAAATTATAGTGGGAATCCCACTTGGCGACGCAGGTGATGCTCCAAGAGTGTTTTTGTAGAACAGGGCGACTCTAAAATGGAAAGAAGTACCCAAAAATTATATTAAGAAAAATATTCTGATACAGAGATTATGGAAAATAGGGAGGTGATGGAACATACCACAAAAATAAAGAATAAACCACAGACCACAAGAAAAATTATTAAAACGATTGTTATAGATTACGAAATGGACTTATGGGAAACCCTTGAATGGTTGAGGGACGAAAACAACGGGGAAAAAAGATATATCTGCACCATCTGAAAAAATTAGAATTGATTACAATGAGGAAAATGGTAGAATGTGTTTTTAGGAAGACTGAGATAGATGTAAATATCTATACTACTAGAGACAGGCAGAAGAAAAAACCGAGGAACTCGCTGGGAACTATCAAGGCAAAGGAAAGGAGCGGGTCAAGAGGAAGGGGATTTTTCACTCCCCATGTTAATCCAGTACCAAGTGCAAGGGACAACCAAACAGGAAGAAAGCAAGAGGCTGCAATGGAGGAGGAGGCCCTCTGCAATAACCAATAAGCCAAGCAACTATTGCGACAGTCACTCCTAGGCTTGCCTAAATTTCTACTTCATGCATCTAAAAATATTCCAAATACATACATAGACAGAAGGAAAAGAGCCCAAGATGTCGCAAATAGCATGGCCAACAGGGAGGACATAGATATTATCCTAATCCAGGAGCCACATATTGCGGAAATCCGAAAGGATAAAAGGTGGATTGTGGATGAGTGACAGGTGGTTGCGGCCAGATGCGCAGACAGAAAATGCGGGATAAAATCATACTATCTGTTGAAGATCCAATATTGTTCCACGAGGTGGAAAAAAGCTAAGGTGGTTCTGATCCCGAAGGATGACATAAGTGATGTGAAAACTAAATATAGACCAATATGTTTGCTAGACATCACAGGCAAATTGTTTGAACACTTGGTAAAGGGACAGTTTGGGTTCCGAGATGGAAAGTCGACGGTTCCAGCGATCGAGCTTTACGTTAGGGAGGCGATTTACCACAGATGCACGTGGGGGTGGATATATTCATAGACATAAGAAATGCGTTTAACAGGGCCAAGCGGAGCAAAATTTGGGATACGCTAACAAAGCTGGGCATTAGCGAATATCTACTGAACATAACCGGATTTTACAAGGGAAAAGGAAGCGTGGGCAGGAAGGTGGAGTCATAGATGGGTAGAACCGGTGAGTGTCGCCCAGTGGACAAAGACCCTAATACCTGACCTAAGGGCATGACTAGACTGTAGTTTTAAACAATCGGATGTTTCAGATCTTACACATACCGGATTGGAAAGACCCCAATACGAGGTGTGCGTATTGTAACGAGGAGGTCGACGACCCCGAACACACCATCTTAAGATGCTGTAGATGGAGACATGAAAGATCAGTCCTCAATTGCAACCTAGAAACAATGACACCACCTGAGATAATAAATTTTATGCGGGAAAGAGAAGAAAATTGGCGTCAGGTAAGCAAAAAAGATTGACGAGAGAGAACAAGGAACACAATCATTTAAAATATGGGAGTTCTAAAAATGGCGGTCCTCTCTGATGTTATACCGCAAGGTGGTCCCGGAGGAGACTGGTCAAACAAAGGGGAAAGGGTTTTTAATTGGTCGGAGATAGACCAAGCCGACACTTTTATTTTGGATCTACTGTCTCTTTTTTCTTCTATTTCCTACTCGCCAACTATAACTCTTAAAACCTATTTTCCTTGTTCTTTCCCAGGAAACATCTTGATTTACACCCTGGAATATCAATTCAATTCGACGGCCACACATAGTGGAGGCAGATATGTGGGCTTACCCGTTGGCAAACCTGCGTCTGGATGCAACCGTGAAAAAGCCTAGAGGAGTAAACCTCGATAAAAGAATCTGTAATGCTCGTTCTTAGCCACCGTGGTCATGGATGAATGGCTGCACGAAACGCAGTCATAAACGGTGCCTCTGAGATACCTAGCGATCTCCCAGAGTAATCAGCATTAGCGCACTGCCTCGTCGGATATTCTCTCGTCCCTTCTGGTGGGAAAGGAGGACCTGCAGCATGAGTGCAGCATTCTGAACAAAATAATGCTTGGAGAAGAAAGTGAGGGCAATCCTAGGAAAAAGGTTAAAGAGACGTCAGAAGGGAGAAAAGTTGGGAATAAAAGGAAAGGGCAAGAAGATAAAGACAACTTGGAAGATTGAAAAGACCTGGGTAAGTTGCAAAAGAACCTTTGGAGCTGAGGAAGTCGACCAACTCGACTTGGTCGACATAATTCGAAAGATCGGGTCGGATGGTGTCGTTTTTAATTTGATATGTTTAAATGTTTGTAATTTGTTGTTTGTTTACCATGACAAACTGACAAAAGCAATAATGTGAACAATTTTAATATGTCTCTGGACTGACTGACGAAAGCCCTGATGATGACGTAATGTCGAAAGCGCTTGGCTGAATGTAATAAAATATCACACACTTAGTTACAAATTCATTTTTCCTTGTTAAAACAAGAGTGTGTAAACTTCATAATTTGGATTTTTAAATATATTAAATACTTATCTCCATCAAGTGAATTGCAAAGTAGTCAAAATGTGTAATTTGTTGGCACCGACAGCTATGTGAACATCCAAATACCTTAATAAATTTTGACTTTTAAAGTAATACATATCTTTCTTGTTCTATTTAAGGCAGCAAGTTTTTTGTTACTACGCCGATAAGTGGACTTATAGGGTTATTCACGTCTAGACGCACATATACACCTATCTCATTATAGACGCCTACCAATTCATGCACTTGCATAAAGTACTTATCTGTTAATTCACACGTCTCAATTCAGTTTTAGTTTTGAAGTGTTAGACACATTCAGTCTGATGTGTTTTTATAATAACGATATTTTGTGTTTTTAATTGCATATTTTTGAGATAAGGCAAAGAGTTTTTTATAATTCGCGTATAAAAGAGACTTCATTATAACATTGTTCACAGTGTCACAATGAAGCTCTTTGAACACTGTTATAGTAATTTTTAGTGTACAGTTGGTTATTGTATTTAGTTATATTTTTATTTGACATTTGACTTTAACCTTGACACAAATTATAAATAAAATGGTCTAGCGTTGTTCTAGCTAGCAAATTATTATATTAAAGGTAAATTAGAATGATCTATATTCAAAAGTCTACACTAACATTGATAAAATTTGGAGGGTGAAAATAAAGTGATGTTAACTTCTCTACGAATGGTAACAGGTGACGTAATAGTAATAGATGACGTCACAGTGCCACTCTGGACAATAATTTTAAACAGGACCTTATGGCAAGTGATATCTCGTTTGAAAGGTATTGATATTGGCTACATAGCCATATTAATTTTGTTTGAGTTCAAATTAATTTTGACGGATGAATTAAATAAATACCAAAACTATTGAAATTATTTTTTTAAATTTAATTAATCAAATATCAACAATGGATTCTTATAGCAAGTGTTCGAAATGTGCTCCGTCTACTTCCTGACAGTAATACATCCTATTAGTAAACTCTTGTCGTACTCGTTCGATTGTGTCAGCTGAAATAGCATTGCATACTTCTGTAATTCTTTCTTTCAAAACGTCAATGGTATCTGGTGCCGTAGTATAAACCTTGGATTTCAAGTACCCCGATAGAAAAAAATCTAATGGTGTCAGATCTGGTGACTGAAGTGGCCATTCTATAGGACCTCGCCGGCCGATGTTTTACTGTCAGGAAGTAGACGGAGCACATTTCGAACACTTGCTATAAGAATCCATTGTTGATATTTGATTAATTAAATTTGAAAAAATAATTTCAATAATTCTGGTATTTATTTAATTTATCCGTCAAAATTAATATAAACCCAAACAAAAATAATATGGCTATGTAGCCAATGTCAATGCCTTCCAAACGAGATATCATCACTAGCCATAAAGTCCTATTTAAAATTATTGGCCAGAGTGGCACTGTGACGTCATCTATTACTATTACGTCACCTGTTACCATTCGTAGAGAAGTTTACAACACTTTATTTTCACCCACCAAATTTTATTAATGTAAGTGTAGCCGTTGAAAAGATACGAGGGAGGGAGGGGACTTTTGAATAGCACTGTATGTTAAAAATATTAATAAATAAAGTACGCTAACGTTTATTTACCAAGGATTTGTCAATTTTTTATTTTTATATTGTATAGGATCAATATATAGGTATACAAAACGTTCGATTTTTGAGATAAATTGCCAGATATCTATGTGAAGATGTATTACAGAAATAATTCTGTTCGTGATATAATATAAATAGATTCCAAGAGCATACACGAAGAAGCTCTTTTTAAACAAATAATCATCCTCTTTTTGCTTAAATGAAAGTTTGTTTACCATTTACATATTTATTCGGTTATAATATGTCAAAAGTCAGAAGTGCTGAATAAAACCATCTGTGACCTGACCAATTAGGAATCTACAGAATTGCCTACTTAAATTCAAACCACTCCTCCAAGTTTAAAAACAGGGATTATATGAAATTCTATTTTATTCAAATAATCAAATAAATGCGAATTATAATAAATATTGTGTAAAACTTGTGGCACAATGACTTTCTGTAGTACTCGTGATTTGCACAACTCACCGTTACGCGGTTCGTTGTGCAAAATTCACTCGTACTACGAAACGAGTCATTGTGACACTTGTTTTAGAAATAACTATTATATAATGCGCGTATAAAAGAGGATCCATCATAACATTGTTTACAGCGTCACAATGAAGTCTCATTGAACACTTTTTTAGTAATTTTTAGTGCCATACAGTTGGTTATTATATGTAGTATGTAATTTTATTTCACATTCGCCTCTAACGTTGAAACACATTATAAAATGGCCTAGCGTGGTTCTAGCTAGCAAATTATTATATCAAATATTCTTAAAGGTAAATATGAATAAATTATATATTGAGAAGATTTATAAATAAAGTACGCTTACGTTATTTCATTAATGATTTTTGAATTGTTTATTTCTAAATTGTATAGGATCAATATATAGGTATACATAACGTTCAATTTTTGGGATAAATTACCAAATATCTATGCGAAGATGTATTGTAGAAATAATTCTGTTCATATATAATATAAATGGATCGCAAGCATATACGAAGAAGCTATTTTTAAACAAAGAATCATCCTCTGTTTGCTTAAATAAAAGTTTACAATTTACACAATTATTCGATCATAATATGTCAAAAGTCAAAAGTCCTGAATAAACCATCTGTGATATGACCAATCAGGAATTTACAGAAATGCCAACTTAAATTCAAGCCACTACTCCTAGTTCAAAAACAGGAATTATGTAATTCTATTTTATATAAAAAATTAAATAAATGCGAATTATGAAAAATATGGTGTAGAACTTGTGTCACAATGACTTTCCATAGTACTCGTGATTTGTGCAACTCACCGCTTCGAGGTTCGTTGCGCAAATAATATCACTCGTACTACGAAAATCATTGTGAACTTGTTTTACAAATAACTATTGTAATAATGCATAGAAGAACAAAAAAAATATACTCACAGGTTGTAAGAAGCAGAACGGGGTAAGATATTCAATAAATGTGCTGAAATTGACATCGGTGGCAAATAAATAAATTCCAGGTAACATAAGACTGAATTCTATCAAAATGCATAACAATATGCTGATATACTGCACTATCCATAAATTATTTTGATTCTGTCCGAACGTTGCTATGTTCACTATGATTCGAACTGGATCTTCTGAAAAATACAATATACGTTATTTAAAAGGGATAGGCCTGATCAGCATATGAAGTCTTAATTTCTCAAATAAAACTTGGGGTAATGAGTGGCAATGTCCCGAAATTTGTTTATTGATTAAAAACATACTATTCATTCGAAATCATGACACTCAAATTTATTTTACGTTCAAGAAAAGTTGGTGCAAATATATAATATGATATAAAGATAATATTCATATAAGTTTTCAAGTATTGCAATAATAATATATTACGTATAAAGAGTCGTAAGTAGCATATTACGTATTACAGCTCGCCTTCCATTTCCGGGATTCTAATAAACTCTACTATTTGGGAGGGCTTCAAAGAAGTTAGATACTCACTCTTGCAAGTTTCTGGTCCGAAGGTTTTTTGCGTTAGCTTACAATGACGAGGCATTCTAGTCTAGAATTAGGTGATCCGGTGTTTTTTCTCCTCCCCATAGAATCTACACTCCTCAAATTTCTGCTAGACATGTTCTCATTAGGTGCTTCTAATTTCGACATATTGGCCTGACCGTTCTTCGAAGGGAAAAACTACATTCCTGGCTAATACCACGCAGAATATTGAATTACATCCCCTTCGCAAACCGTGACGTCGATCAGGCGTTTTGCCGATAGGGACATCTGTGGTGACTCGTAACTGATAGCGGAATGGCATAGTACACTGACGCGTTTCGACCCTCTTGGGTCTCTTCATAAGTGCCGTAATGCCTTCCAGTTCAGAATCTCTAATCCGAACGGAAGATACCGTCCTCCGACAACTTTACTTGGCTCGTGTAGTTACACACAAGCGAGAAACAGTCAGCTGACGCCGTCTTTACTTTCAGTTGCGAACCAACACCTCAGATAAATGCGACCGTATTAGTCGTATGGAATAAAATGGATATAATTTCATAAAATACGAGGTGTCTATATGAAACATAAATTTCGATGTTCTACTACACCTGCCTTCAGTCGAAATTTCAATAATTTCGACGTATTGGCCTGACCGTTCTTCTAAGGAAAAAATAACTACATTCCTGGCTAATACCACGCAGAATATTGAATTACATCCCCTTCGAAAACCGTGACGTCGATTACCCATTTTGCCGATACGGACATCTGTGGTGATTCGCAACTGATAGAGAAATGGCATAGTACACTGACGCGTTTCTACCTGAACTATATATATATATATATATATATATTGAACCAGATATCATAGATAATAATAGAAGTAGTATTATAAAAATATGTTTCTAGTATGAAATATATATGAAAATAATATAATTAAGGAAAACAAGTAAAAAGGAAACACTTTTCTTAATTTAAACAACATATAAAATAAAGATATATTAAATAACAGCTTATAACAATATAATAAAAAAAGGAATTACCTCAATAATAACATAAAATATAGAGATTGCCTAACCAATGTAATGATGTAAATAAAGTTGCATAAGACGAAGATTATTATCATAACATAATCAGCTGTTCATCTGAAATGAAAACAAATATTATTATAGTTGATTCATTATAATCATTAATTTAAGAATAAGAACAAATATAAATATTGAATAGAATATAATCCAATAGATTTCATAGATAAACAAATAATGACATATAGACAAATAACATAAGAGAATTTATATTTATAATTAATATGAGTGTAACAAGAATATACTATCAATAATAATATTGAATGTTGTACCATGTAAGTGTATCTAAGTATAACCAATTTTAATGTATTTGTTTGTATGAAATTTTTTGATAAGTGATAGAAGTTTCAATTATCTGATTACAAAAGACAATATCTTATTGGTTATAAAAGATGACAGAACAAACTGTGAATCAATAAATAAACTTTGGAATAGTGACCTGGAAAAGAACAAAAGACTGTTTGTTGAAAAAAGTAGAGAATCGAGGGGACGCTTAAGGGAGAACGGAAGCGGGTGTTAAGAAGCGAGGAGTGTGTGGGATAGTGTTCCTAAAATTTAAAGATATTCCCGATTTAAAACATTTAAACTTCTAAAGTATTATGAAATACAATATTAGTAATACTTACAGTTAATTGTAATAAGTTTTCGGCAAGAATCTGCGAAATTTTCAACAATTTTGGTTTTTTGGAGCTTCAGTGGAGTGTTCCTGGGATCCAGAGACTTTCATCCCAATGCAAGAGCAACAGGTCAGTGTATTTAAATCATTTATTGGCCAATAAACAGTGTAAAAACGTTAAATACCCAATTAAGTACTTAATTTCATAAATTGATAAACTTTTGCAAATATGATCGATCTAAAAAAGAAAGAAACAGACTTTGTATAGTGTATTCATTGCATAAATCGTTAAATTTAATAAAAGGCCGAATTTTAAACAAATTAAAACATGTACTTACGCCATCTTGTAATTGCATAAATCTAGTGATTGAAATTTCATAATGCTATAACTATGTCCATCTGTATATAATTTCTATTTTTCTATCCATGTATATAACTAATTTCTTTCAACAGCAATTTGTATCATATATAACTATGATATATATATATATATATATATATATATATATATATAAATTCTTTTATGTTTATTTATGAACCATTTACTTGTTTGCATCGTCAACAAATGTTGTATAATATAGATGCTTCTTAAGTATCATAATTGTTCGTTTCATGTTAAAGCGCATGACTAGTTTTTTCACGCTTGCGCATTGAGGATATTATTAAAATCAATAAATAGGTACAATATGACCATTGGCGTCGCATATTATTTTTATCAAATATAAATATTACATTAAAAATTAAATCTATTTCAAATTAATGTGTTTTCTTTTTATTTAAACAATGATAACAATACAATAAGCCAGGACTCAAAGGGAAAAAGGATTTCATGCTCCCGAATAATCTAATTAAAATAAATTACTAAAACCAATAACTGAGCTAGCCAAACTAAAACAAAAAATCTAAATTATAAACATATACATTTAAATTTCATAATCAAAATTAAGTAAGCATTTATCGAATAAATAGTTTAATTGGCGCCCAACGTGGGGCAATTAGGCAATTAAATATCCAATAATTTTATTATATATAGTTTAATTGTCACCCAAAACGTGGGGCGGTTTATTAAAAATATAGGAAACAGTTGTAAATTTTAAACTCAATTAAAAATGGCAAAACGAATGACGTTGAGAGATGGAAGGCAGGTAGGAGCAGACAGTGGATCAGAAGAGGAAAGGGAAGAACGAAGTCATGGTATGGGAGACTACCAAGCGGTCTATTTGGAGCAAGGACAACAAGCGGAAGGTGATGTACAGGAAGAAGGTATGACAGGAGATGAGGAAGCTGTAGGACAAGAAGATGGGACACAGGAGATGCAAAATAGAAGAAGTAGACATGATCAGATGGACATGATGCAATTTTTGATCAGAATGAAGGATGAATTAAGAGGAGATATGAACAAAATGGAGCAAAATTTGAATGGAAATATGAATACAATGAGGGGAGATATGAACAAAATGGAGGACAATTTGAATGGAAAAATGGACAGTATGAGAGAAGAAATTAGAGGGGATATAAACAACATCAATGGTAATATGAACAGATTAGAAGAGAAAATAGAAGAAGTGGAATTTGAAAATTGTAAGGAAATTAAAGAATTTAAGAAGACTAATGAAGAATTTGGAAAGAAAATTGACAAGGTGAGAGAAGATATGGAGGATCAAAACAAACATATAAGAAATGAAATTCAAGAAAACGGTATTAAAATTAGAGAGCAGATAGAAAATCAAATGGTAGAACAAATTCAAGAATTAGAGAGAGGAATAGAAGGAAAATTACCGGGAACGATCCAAGCGGAAGTTATAAAACAAACAGAAGATATAACGAAAGAAATGGAGTATATGAAATTCAGGGAACAAACAATCGAAGAAATTATGCAAAATTATCAGCAAAACGCGGAACATAAATTTAAGGAATTAGATGTAAAGTTTCAAAAACAAACAGGAACATGTGAGGAGAGGAATGAGCACATTGGACAAATATTTCATAAAGAACTGGAAGAAATGAACAGAAAATTACAGGAAGGCATGGAAGAAATTGAATTTAACGTTAGGAGAAATGGAGGTGGAGTAATCTATACGGGAAACATGGATATCGGAGTAAAGTTTGATGGGAATATAAATACTATTCATCCGAAGGTGTTTATAAAAATAATAAAAAGCAAACTTAAAGAAATTAAGAAGGAAACTGGAGAAGTAGGATACATAAAATTACAAGGACAAGTAAGTCAACAGGTAAATCAACATTCTTACGAAAAAGTGAATAAAGAAATTATAAATTTAGATGGCAGAGTAACAAAACCGACAGGAATATATGAAAAAAGGAGTCAAATCTTAGGTAGACAAATTAACAAGGAAATACAAGAGATGAATCGAGGATTAACAGACACAGTGGAAGAAATAGAAGATAGTATAAGAAGAAATAAAGGAGGTATAGGATGTTCAGGAAATTTTTATAATAATGTAGTAACAGGAATAAAATGGGACAACATGATGACTATGATTCATACAAAAGCTTTCTCTAAAATAATAATAAGTGAAATGAACAATATGGAAGAATTGGAAACGCAAATTTTAATGGATTCATGGAAAGAAATTTATGAGATATGGGGCAACAAAGTTAAAAAGAATATGGTAGAGAATAGACAGACGCTTCAGAAATTTATCGAGCATCAAACAACAAGAGAAGAAAGCAAGAAAAAGGTTAGAAAAAGAAAAGCAAATTGAATAGTATGACTTGAGAACAGGAATAAAATTTGGAAACGAAAATGCAATTCTATGGAAAAGGGAAAGGATACAGAAATGAAGTTGAAATTAAAATTTATTATTAATGAGTAACACAAGTATAAATAATGTACATAGAATTTATTATTAATGAGTAACCCAATTCTAAAGAATGTATATATGTTATGTTACGAATAATATTTGAAAAAAGGAAATGATAGTCATAAGGATAGATTTAAAATTCAATATTAAGTAGTGTACAAAGATAAAGTAGATATTAGACAGAGTTTTGTTTTCCATTTGGCAGCTGGTGATCCAATTAAATTCACCTCGTTTGTTTCTTCAGAACCCAAAAAATTAAATATAATATAATATAAAGAAAAATTTATTAGGTAAAACTTATAATTAAAACATTTTAAAATTTTGTGAGTATGGCAAATCAATATATATAGCAAATAAAGGAAACAATTTATGAGAGATACTGGTTTACATAGAATGAAACTATTAAAGAATATAGGATAGAGGGGATAAAATAAGAATAACTCAAGTATCAAATAGAAGTTCACATTTTTAAATAGGGAAATAAGATGTAAGTAATAAAGGATAGGAAAGGATAATAATGAATGATATTGATTAAAAATATAGGAGGTAATGTTTAATGTCAATTAGAATCTTATAGATTACTTGAAAATACAGGAAGGAATAAGAAGTTGATATTGATATATATATGAATTTAAGAAATAATTAATTATATTGAATAATGAATATTGAAAAGAAATATGATATGAGGAGTATATAGAAGTATAATGTAATTACAAAGAAATAAGTTGATATATAAGTGGATGTTAGGAAGAAATGATAATAGAGAAGTATTATATGAAGTAATATTAAAAATATAAATTGACATTGATCTTAATCAAGTGTATTTTAAGGAAAGAATTAGGAGACAGTTATTGAAAGAAAAAGATTTTGTAGTAGGAAAAATGTGAACAAATATTTGAGAAACAAAGTTAAAGAAAGTAAGATTAGGCCATAAAATTGTTAATTTTTTTTTTGAATAAGATAAAATCAATCATTTATAATAAGAAAATTAAAATTTAAATAAATATCCAGGGTATGGATATCATTTAAATTTAAATTTGAGGGGAATTGAACCAGATATCATAGATAATAATAGAAGTAGTATTATAAAAATATGTTTCTAGTATGAAATATATATGAAAATAATATAATTAAGGAAAACAAGTAAAAAGGAAACACTTTTCTTAATTTAAACAACATATAAAATAAAGATATATTAAATAACAGCTTATAACAATATAATAAAAAAAGGAATTACCTCAATAATAACATAAAATATAGAGATTGCCTAACCAATGTAATGATGTAAATAAAGTTGCATAAGACGAAGATTATTATCATAACATAATCAGCTGTTCATCTGAAATGAAAACAAATATTATTATAGTTGATTCATTATAATCATTAATTTAAGAATAAGAACAAATATAAATATTGAATAGAATATAATCCAATAGATTTCATAGATAAACAAATAATGACATATAGACAAATAACATAAGAGAATTTATATTTATAATTAATATGAGTGTAACAAGAATATACTATCAATAATAATATTGAATGTTGTACCATGTAAGTGTATCTAAGTATAACCAATTTTAATGTATTTGTATGTATGAAATTTTTTGATAAGTGATAGAAGTTTCAATTATCTGATTACAAAAGACAATATCTTATTGGTTATAAAAGATGACAGAACAAACTGTGAATCAATAAATAAACTTTGGAATAGTGACCTGGAAAAGAACAAAAGACTGTTTGTTGAAAAAAGTAGAGAATCGAAGGGACGCTTAAGGGAGAACGGAAGCGGGTGTTAAGAAGCGAGGAGTGTGTGGAATAGTGTTCCTAAAATTTAAAGATATTCCCGATTTAAGACATTTAAACTTCTAAAGTATTATGAAATACAATATTAGTAATACTTACAGTTAATTGTAATAAGTTTTCGGCAAGAATCTGCGAAATTTTCAACAATTTTGGTTTTTTGGAGCTTCAGTGGAGTGTTCCTGGGATCCAGAGACTTTCATCCCAATGCAAGAGCAACAGGTCAGTGTATTTAAATCATTTATTGGCCAATAAACAGTGTAAAAACGTTAAATACCCAATTAAGTACTTAATTTCATAAATTGATAAACTTTTGCAAATATGATCGATCTAAAAAAGAAAGAAACAGACTTTGTATAGTGTATTCATTGCATAAATCGTTAAATTTAATAAAAAGCCGAATTTTAAACAAATTAAAACATGTACTTACGCCATCTTGTAATTGCATAAATCTAGTGATTGAAATTTCATAATGCTATAACTATGTCCATCTGTATATAATTTCTATTTTTCTATCCATGTATATAACTAATTTCTTTCCACAGCAATTTATATCATATATAACTATGATATATATATATATAAATTCTTTTATGTTTATTTATGAACCATTTACTTGTTTGCATCGTCAACAAATGTTGTATAATATAGATGCTTCTTAAGTATCATAATTGTTCGTTTCATGTTAAAGCGCATGACTAGTTTTTTCACGCTTGCGCATTGAGGATATTATTAAAATCAATAAATAGGTACAATATGACCATTGGCGTCGCATATTATTTTTATCAAATATAAATATTACATTAAAAATTAAATCTATTTCAAATTAATGTGTTTTCTTTTTATTTAAACAATGATAACAATACAATAAGCCAGGACTCAAAGGGAAAAAGGATTTCATGCTCCCGAATAATCTAATTAAAATAAATTACTAAAACCAATAACTGAGCTAGCCAAACTAAAACAAAAAATCTAAATTGTAAACAAATACATTTGAATTTCATAATCAAAATTAAGTAAGCGTTTATCAAATAAATAGTTTAATATATATATATATATATATATTTATATATATATATATATATATATAGTGATGTATTTTAATTTGAGTTACAGGTTGGGTTTAAAAAAATTGCGATGATGATTATTTTTAATTATTATGTTATTGTCAAGTTGCAATATTGTTGTGGAATTTTCTATTGTTTATTATGACCATTAAATGTGTTAATCATTGTATTTCCTTTTTTATTATGGGCGCCAGAACTCGCATGGTCTGCTTATTATAAACAGAGCGATTTCGTACCTAATGCAAGTTCAAATATTAATATCAAAAGCTTTATTCCTTTTTCTTCAGATCTCAGGGGTGTGTCCGGCACTAGCGTTCAACAGTAACAGGGAACTAACAGGTTTTGAGAACACTTGAAGGAAAACAAGGAGGTTTGAATGTAATTTTGTTTAATTAATCAAAAATTCTATATATTTCTTAACATTTCTCCCTCTTAATACTTACTGACGATAAAGCCAGAACAAATTACATAATTATTTACAAACATCTATATATAATTCTCATATTTAAATGATTCAAGTGAAATTTTTATGATAAAATAAGAAAAATAACTAATAAATACTGTGTAACCATGATATCATCGTTAACCCGCAATCAATTCCCACCTCTAGCATTTTAAAACAGAAGAATGATGTTGGTGGCGTGAATCACGTCATATGACCAGAGATATAGCTTGTCAATCGCAAAATGAACGTTTAGAAGTAATTTATTTTTTAAGGTTATTAATATATTTAGTCTTTAATAATAAAATCAGTGAGTGTTTTCATCTTTGTTTGAGATTAAATTGAATTAGTAAGATAGTGGAAATTGATAATTCTTAAATAACTAGGTAAATTCAAAAGGATCAGTTCATAATATTATACCTAACCTAAATAATAATTCAAGAAACCAAATGTTTGTGAATACATACAGAAATTCATGAGCTTGAAGATAACAAATGTCTTGTGTTTCCACTCATTTCAATTCAATGAAACTTGTGACGATCAAAATGTATCAGCTTATCTATTCGACGAGGAGTTAAAAGTTTATCATATTCGGATTACTTTCAATATAAGTAATTTCTGCTACGTGGAAAATGTAACCATAGCCAGGAACAAATAAGTTAAAAATTAAATTATCTTACCAAATTCTAGTAGACGATTAACGAGAAAAATTTTATTTGTTGTTAAATTATTGGAAATTGGATCATTCCATTTATTACCAATGACGTTTGTCACAGTATTTGATCAAAATTTAGTCCTTCAGTTATGATTTTTTTATTTTAATTGTATTATTTTATTCTCGTTCTCACACCTTTCCATTCCACCTTTTTCAACCTAACAACCCTCTCTCGACGCTCAACAATCAACAACTTTTTCATGTTTTTAAGATCCTCTTTGTTAATTTGTAAACAGTTATAGTTTTTGAAAAAAAATCTATTTATCCGCGTCCTGTTCTTTTTCAATTATTCACTCCGTTCGAAAATACCTCCGCGATTACACTAATGTCACTTTATTTACACTTAATCTAAGTATTGATAAAGCTGTCAGTTTATATATAATACTATTCATGTCACTTTGCTTTTTCAATCGTCGTCAAAAAAAATACTTTATCGTATACAGGGTTTGTCAAAAGTTATAGCAATCGGGAAAATACAATTATAGAAGTTGGTTTTTCAAAATTTATGTTACGAATGAATAATATATTTTTATAATTGACTCACGTGTGTGCAACACACAACTATATGTTTATAGTTTCGTTTATCAAATATTTTTCTTATCATGAATTTAAATATCACGTAACTATGAGTATTATAATTCTTTTTAACTGGAAATGGGCATTTAATTAACAATTTTCTTTTGTTTATTTTCCTGTGAGTGTTACCAGTACTCGTTTCAAAGAAGAACTACAACCCTATCAAAGTTTAGTGGTACCAAGTTTAAGGCAATAATTATAGTAAATTTTTTCTTGCAATTTATATTTGAGCAATTCGTGAAAATTTGTAAACACCTTTTTTGGATATAAAGGATTTTGTCACAGAAGTTGATCATCCAGTATATGGTTTCTGCAGCGAAAAAAGTCGTTGAGATCTTCTTATAGGTTTAGATAGTATCAAGAAGCCCTATGATACTAGTTTCAGCAGAATGTGATGTGAATAATATGTTTTGAAGTATGTATACAGTAAAAATTCACGTGAAATTATAAACTAATAAAAACGAAATTAACTGAACATGAATGAATCAGAGTAATGAAAATATATCAACCCAATCTGTCTTCTAAAAACAGTCCGATTCTGGCGAGAAAGTGATTAGTTGTGTGTTGTATCGATCTGCAATTAAGTGCTTTATTCACAGAAATTAATAAACAACAATTAGAAAAACAAGTTTTACATTGAAAAATACCGTAAGTATAAGTTGGGTAAGAGTATAATTATTTGAAAAACAATAAAATAAGATTAATAACAATAAATTGATATATCAGAACTCAATAAGCGGCCCTCAAAAAACTAGTATTGCTGATAGACTGACTTCCGACGGGTCGACTGGGGTCAGTCTTTTTGCGCGGCTTACAAGTAAATAAGGACAGAGCAGTATTTAATTATATTCGAAATCATAAATAAAATATTAGTGTAAGGAATTTGGAATAAAATGTACACAGACAGCGACGATTATGTGACAGATGAAAGTAAGAAAAGGTCTGCGGAGGAAAACCTTGGAGGACGCGTTGAGAAAAGTAGAAAAACACTCAGAACCCCTACGAAACAACAAAGAATGGAAGAAGATAAACTGGACACATTGATTCCGATGATGAAAGACATGAAACAAGATCAAACGTTAATAAAAAATGAGCTGCAGCAACTAAGAATCGAACAAAAAAAGTTTAGTGAAGAAATAATGTCAATAAAAAAAGAAAATGAGTTATTACGGGAAGAAAATAATATAATCAAACAGGAGAATATGATTATAAAACAAGATCTGAATGACTTGTAGAAGAATATGGAGTGGTTGGAAAAAGATAAGATGAAAAATAATATTGTGATGAGTGGACTGGATGTCGATAAAATTAACAATGAGACAATGAAAACCACATTAGAAAATTTTATTTCAAAAAACTTAAAAGTGGACATCAAAATCAAAAGTACCGCAAAGCTTTCCTCTAAAACATGTCTAATTGGAATGGCAAATGAAGAAGACAAGTACAAAGTTATGAAAAATAAATCGAAACTTAGGAATCTTTCACAGCAAATATTTATTAATAATGACCTAACGAAGCAAGAAGAAAGGAACAAACGTAAACAAATGAAAGAAATAGCGGCACAAGACAAAAATAAGGGAAAAAATGTGAAGATAGGATACAATCGGATCGTAATAGAAGGAGAAGAATGGAGATGGAACAAAAATGATGAAACACTGGAAAAACGGCAAACAAAAAACTAATAGATTCACAGGAGATAATAATGGACAGGATAATGACTCGGAATAAAAAAGGACATACGATTATACAAAGAAACAACGATAAAGAAATAAGGGAGCCAAAGAATAGGAGAAAAAACGAAATAAAAATTGGAACTTGGAATATAAGAACAATGTTGATACCTGGGAAAATGCAAGAAGTAGGAAATGAATTGATAAGATACAATATAGACATAGCGGCTTTGCAAGAAATAAGATGGAAGGATCAAGGGGCAATTGATAAGAGCATGTATAGTTTAAGATATTCTGGAGACAAAAAGCAAGGAAACCGGGGAGTAGGATTTATGGTATTCCAGTCAATGAAACAAAAAATTATTGAATTCAAACCAATAGATGAAAGGATGGCATACCTAAGAGTGAAAGCAAAACCATGCAACATATCCCTATTAAATATTTACGCTCCAACAGAGAAGGACAGCAATGAAGGAAAGGATAAATTTTACGAAAAGGTAGAAGAAGAAATAGAAATAATACCAAAGGAGGATACAATGAAATAGAAGAAAAAATCATTAATGCAAATAGGGCTTACCATGCCAATAAAAAACTTTTAAAAAGCAAATTACTCTCAAGACAAACCAAAATCAATATTTATAAAGTGCTAATAAGACCCGTCCTGTTGTATGCTGCTGAAACAATGACACTGACTAAAAAGGAAGAAGAAGACTTGAGAATAATAGAAAGAAAGATAATGAGAACAATATTGGAACCAATCAAATTGAGAGATAACGAGTACAGACAAAGAATGAACTATGAAATTGAGCAAGAACTGGAAGGAGAGGACATAGTAAGGAACATAAAAAGGCAAAGAATGAAATGGCTGGGACACATATATAGAGCAGAAGAACAAGAAATAACACTGCAAATGACACAATGGGATTCTGGGGGAAGAAAACGTAGGGGTAGACCTAGAATAAAATGGCTGGAACATGTGAAGGAAGATATGACGAGAGCCGAAATTGGAGGATGGAAGGACAAAGTTAAGGATAGGAAACTATGGAGAGCATTGACAGAGAAACTCTAAGAGGAAAAACGGGGATTGATCCACCCCAAAAAAAATGGATCTAGAAAGCGTGAAACGGCGAAACCCCAGAAGGGGTATCAAGCCATTATATATATATATATATATATATATATATATATATATAATCTGTCTTCTAAAGTTTTTGAATGGTTATAAAAAATGCTGAACGCAATAAGGTACAATTGTTTGGTTAATGTATATTGAGATACAACTGTTTGGTAAAACTCACCCCTCATATTGTAACGGTTGATAATATTGAACTGACAACTCGTTTTGGATAGAAACGTGAGATCTCTTCCCAAACTCGTAATATGTATTTAATTATGTTCGTTTGTGTCTACTAATCGTTTTTCTACTGGAAAATATTCATTAAGGCGTTGAATATATATAAAAAAGTATTTAATGCATTAAATATTAAATTGTTTCGAATAAACTTCTCTTAATGAAAGAAAAATTTATAAACCATAATCAAATTTAATAGCTACACCGTTCATCAAGATAATTTCAGCTCTACGTTGAACAAGAAGTTTTCAATGTTCATACTTTCCATATTAAATTGAGTCAGTATATTTGGTAATGAATCTTTTTATCTCTATTATTGCTTACGTTACTACCCTCACCCTCACCCTCTTAAATTCTTTATTTTATATAGTGAGTCTACTTCGAATCTAAGAACTTGTAACTTGCTTGAATGACTAAATCTCTTGGAAAAGGTTTTTCTAATGTGGAAAAATTTTGGCGTAGTCAGTTGGATATATTATAGGTGCGTTAGCGGTTAAGAGTGCGTTTCATGGATTTGCACTACACTTAAATATTGGATCTCTTGATTTAGTGAACTGAAAAACTCAACTTGACAATTGGCTGGATGGGGCGAGAAAATTTGAGAAAACATTGTCATTTCCAGCTATATATTAAACTCGAAATAATTATTGTTCATTAATGTTAAGGATGTTTGAAAACCTCTGATTCAGATTCATGTTCTAACTAACTAATTAATTATTACCAGAAAAATTAGCGGAGCCCAATTATAAACAGACGAGTTTTAAAGAATGTCCACAGATCAAGTAGCACCTCATTTGAGGATTATACTTGAACCATGTGGGTGATATATTTTGGATTTTCCTGCCACAAAAATGTGGAATGAGCTAATGTTTTATAGCAGATTTTATATTAGACTGGTTCGTTATATATTGGTGGAATGATATGATGTTGGTTAACATCAACAAAAAACCTTAATATACAAGATTATCTTCAATAAGTTGAGCAATTAAACATAAAAATCTACATCGTTGAGATTTATATTTCTCCTACAAACGAGGACGTTTATATTGATATGATGAAGAGTAGATCTTACCAACTCACTGCTATAATATGTATTACTACTTGGTGTACTCTTTACCATCTTAAAGCTCACTTTTTTAGTTGATACGATGTTTTGAATTTTTACCTTTTCAGTTGACCAGTCACTTACAAATAATTAAAATGAACTTAGATTCTTTTTAGTATGATATAATCACATGGCAGTTCGTTAGCGAGTGTCTGCCTTCAGTATGATTTTTATTCTGGACTAGAGCCTTTGTAGTAGAGAGGAAAGCTTTTTATCAATAAAATTTCAGTAAGGGTAACATGTCTAAATATAAACGTAATTTGTTTTCGATGACATTGCCCGGGCGGCAGGTGAAGCTATACAAATATTAAAGCTTAAAGGAAACGAGAGGAGAGAAACGGTTTAGATAGAGTTTGAAAAAGTATTGTCACTAGAGGGAGAAACTGCCTTTGCATAGGGGCGAGTTTTATATCCCGATTGGTTGAAAATTTGAACAGGACAAAACTTGGAGTCTGTTCCGGTGAAAAATCCGGAGCCAGTGGCCCTTCCATGGGGGGAGCGTCTTCTAGAACAACGAGATTATTAACTTTTAGGTTTGATTGGGGGTGCATTCACTTTGGGCGATTTTGCAGTCGATCCAGGTAATACTTCAAGAATTGCTGTTGTACCTGGATACAGCGTTGCCAGTATTTCAATCGGTTGACAGTGGTTAAGGTGTTATTCACTTCCGTGTAGGACATGAGAGGAGCGTGAACTAAAACATGCCCAGAAGTCAATAGCAGTAACTCATCCGGATTATTAGATACAGCGAACAATGAGCGTAAATTCCATATCGATTCAACTTGTCTCAAAATATTTGTAAGCTCTTCGAAAGTATAACACGCATTCCCTATATTGTTTGCTAGATGAGCTTTGGTGCTTTTGATAACACTTTCCCAAATTACCCCCTAGTGGGTAGAGAGACGTTCCCAAGTGATTTTGGATTGGGAAAATAAATCAATTAGCAAGGGAGAATTATCAATTAGATAGTTGTGAACTTATTTTAGATAATTTTCTGCCCTTACACCTAGCTTGTGATTGACTTAATATATGTTAATAGATAAAAGAAGAAGATGTGATATTACAAATATTGAAGCTTAGATATTATTAGCCCTATGGTGATATCCTAGATATCATTTTTCCAATTAAGATCAGTATAACTGTGCAATGATATAGGAAACCAGGAAAACTATATCTGCTGATCTTTACAATTATCACTTAAGAAGACAGTTTATTAGTGGAGAATTCCCTAGATTTACTTGTTCATTGACAACTTTATATTGTGGGTTTCTTAAATGTCTTCTAATTTCCAGTTCTTCAAGGAAATCCAGTTCTTGTTTCTTTTCACAAATATGCAGTACTTCTAGTTCTGTGTTAGGTGTCAATGAATGATTGGTGTCAAGTAGATGTTTTGCGTAGTGGGATTTATCTGGTTGTTTTAATCTGTATGCTCGTAAGTGCTCACTGTATCGTACTTCAAAATTCCTAAGGGTCTGGCCCAAATAGACAGCATTACATTCTGGACATTTGAGTTTATATATACCTGATTCCTTTAATTTTGGTATTTTTGTTTTTACTCTTAACAATTTTGTACGAACGTTACTATCTGTTTTAAAACAAATTGTTGTATTGTTTGCTGAAAATGTTATCTTTGAAATATTATTAGAAATATTACCTGCATATGTGATGGTTTTATGATTTTTTATTTCATCAGTTTGTTTGGGAAATATTAGTTGTAATGCCACTTTTTCCTCTTTTTTATTAATTAGCATATTTAATATATGTAATGTGTAACCGTTAGTTATTGATAGTTGTCTAAGAGTATTAATATTTCTATCATAATTACATTTGTTCATAGGAATTGAAAATGCTCTATGTATCATCGAATTATATGCCGCTAGTTTATGTGACATGGGGTGACTGGAACTATATGGAATTGTCAGTTTAGAAAGAAAGATCTTTGAAAGTATTATTTCGAAAAATGTTTTATTTTGGTATAGATGTGTAGATGCCATATTACCTTGTTTTATGGGTAGTGAACGACAATTAGATGTATTTTTCCACCACACTAATAATTTACACCCAAAAATTAAATTTACATTAGAAATTGAAGAGAATAGCTCAATCAATTTTCTTGATTTAAAAATTCAAAGAGTTAATAATGTACTTGATTATTCAATTTACCGAAAACCAACACAGACTGATGTGACAATTCCATTCAATTCTAACCACCCTATGTCACACAGACTAGCAGCATATAATTCAATGATACATAGAGCTTTTTCAGTTCCTATGAACAAATGTAATTTTGATAGAGAGATTAATACAATTAGACAAATAGCAAGATCTAACGGTTATCCATTAGATATGATAAATAAGCTAATTAGTAAAAAAGAAAAAAAAGTGGCATTACAACTAATATATCCTAAACAAGCTGATGAAATTACAACTTATAAAACCATCACATATGCAGGAAATATTTCTAATAATATTTCGAAGATAATATCTTCAGCAACGAATACAACAATTTTTTTTAAAACAGAAAGTAACGTTAGTACAAAATTGTTAAGTGTGAAAACAAAAATACCACTATTAAAGAAATCAGGTATATATAAACTCAAATATCCAGAATGTAATGCTGTCTATTTGGGTCAGACCCTTCGAAATTTTGAAATACGATACAGTGAACACTTACGAGCATACAGGTTAAAACAACCAGATAAATCCCACTACGCAAAACATCTACTTGACACCAATCATTAATTGACACCTAACACAGAACTAGAAGTTCTGCATATTTCTGAAAAGAAACAAGAACTGGATTTCCTTGAAGAATTGGAAACTAGAAAACATTTAAGAAACCCACAATATGAAGTTGTCAATGAACAGATAAATCTAGGGAGTTCTCATTTAATAAACTGTCTTCTTAAGTGATAATTGTAAAGATCAGCAGATATAGTTTTCCTGGTTTTCTATATCAGTGGACAGTTATACTGATCTTATTTGGAAAAATGATATCCAGGATATCACTATAGTGCTAATAATATCTAAGCTCAATATTTGTTATATCACATCTTCTTCTTTTTTCTATTAACATATATTAAGTCAATCACAAGTTAGGTCACTTCTTGGTCTAGCCAAAAATAACTACTAAACATCAGGTAGGCATCAAATGAGATGTAACTTCTGTCATTCTGACGATGATATTGATTTATCGAAACAATTGTCAATTTTTTAGAATTTTCAACAATTTTTATTATATTGTGGAATTAGCTAGAAACAGTGAGTTTCATTTAAAACACTAATATGAGTAGAATCCACGAAGTAAGGGTCGAGACAGTTAATTTCATTAAAAATAAATTTGAATATTAACATAATGTGATATCTATAGGAATGTGTCGTACCATACAAGTAATATTAAAAACGAAAAATAGTAATCAGATGGTCATAACCTCAATATATAACCCTCCACCAATTAATGATGATGCATTTCTCTGTGATCTCGAGACATACCTAGAAGTAAGTAAATTAAAAATTACCGAGCATATTTTAACCGGCGATATCAATATCAATTTTTAATTGACTAGCGACAATGTTTCCAATTATTTGAATATTATGGAAGAGTACGGCTTTTGTTCTCCAATAAATAAGCCCACTAGAGTTCATGGTTTTTCTAAAAGTTGCATCTATCACATATTTTATAGTAGCAGGAAAAACAAAGTGTGTATGACACATTTATAAGTGACCATAGGGGGATTTATGCATTTATCCCATCATCTCCAACAATAAAATCCCTATAAAACACGTAAACTGTAACAATCTGAATCAACACTTGCAAAAACATGATTGGACCAAATATAAAAACCATATTGACGTAGATCAAAAGGCAACACGATTGCAACGAAAGTGAATCGTAGGTTCATGAAAAGGATAAAAAAGTTTACAACGGGTGTAATAACTTCTATTCAAAGAAAGAATAAACTCTACAGGGAAATTTCTAAAGACCCTGGAAATATCGAAAAAAAAGAGAGTACATAAATTACAGGAGAATTGTCGATAAAACTATCAAGGCAGCAAAGTTGAATTATTACTCAGAGCAAATAACTGAAAGTGAAAATAGTTCCAAATAATTGTGGACTCTGATAAAAGGTTGTAAAAATAGTAATAATATTAAAAATATAGATAAAATGAAGGAAAAAAGTTAGACGATGGAGCCACAGCTAAGAAACCTATACATATAGCACAAAAATGTAACGACTTTTTCTCTGACGTTGGAGAGAAATTAGCAAGAAAAATAAATATTCCAAATAATCCTGTCTGCAAAAACGATCGAATTCAGATGAATACATCCTTTTTTTTAACACCTGTAACAGAGTCAGAAGTATTAACTATTATTAGAACATTAAAAACCAAAAAGGCATCAGGTATAGACAACATTACATCTGAAGCTATCAAATCAAATGCAGAAGGGATCGCTACATATTTAGTAGATTTGATCAATTCCATTTTCGAAACAGGGAATTGCCCAGCTGAATTTAAAAAGGCCGTAATCACTCCAATACATAAAAAAGGGAATAAAAAATGTTTATCAAACTACAGACCTATCTCACTAATATCAACAATTTCAAAACTTTTCGAAAAAACCCTAAAATCTAGGTTAACTGCATATTTAAATAAATACCATATTTTATCACAATCTCAATTTGGTTTCCGGGAAGGACTTTTAACAAGTGACGCTATAGCTGCCTTGATGAAACAAATCAATGCCTCGCTGGATACAACTAAGCCTCCAATATACGCGTTCCTGGATCTTGCCAAGGCATTCGATACCCCACTAAGCAAGAAACATCTTTAAGACGTTGAGTTACGTTATTTTCAAGTAATTTACAAGATGTTCTCCTTCAAATATCTAATTGACGCAACAGGTATGATTTTGTGTGACTTTGAAATTGATTATGTTTTTGGAATGTTAAATGTAAGCATATGATTCTAACGTTTTCAACAAAACGTGTTAGAAACGTAGCATTGATGTTGGTTTAAAAAATGTTTCAAGTTTACATTGCCAACATGTTTTTGCGTCAACTTCTTTGTTAAATATAAATGAAATGTACCAGAAACATAACATTCTTGTTAATCTAAAAAACGTTAATTTTTATTATATCAGTTCCGTTCATTTATAAACTTGTTTGATTGACAAATATTATAAATACACCAACATTTTCAAGTAAAGCATATGTCTTGTCTAATCTTTTTTTAAATATATTGTACAAGTTTTTCAACTTGACAAAACAACAATGTATTTCACTTTCATCACTAGAGCACACCCTTAAAACCGTATCATTGCGAATACGTGACAGGTGACGTCGAAGATCAAGTGCCGCCATCGCCAACCATAACCTATCTATGATTTATCTATGATACAGAAGTATTCCCCCGCGTCCCTTTTAATTCACTTTATATCATTCGTTCGTTTAAAAAAGCATGTGTTTTAGGAAGGTGAATCGTAAAGTAAGTACTAAATTTACTGTTTACCCAATTATAGCATCTGCTGCTTTTACCTTTACTTATAATAAGGCTGCGATTATAAATAATAAATAGGTCAGTGATCTAAAAGGTATTTATATTATATAGTCCTTTTCAAACACATTTTCGGCGCGTATAATAGAAAACAAATACTCGCTTTCAAAATTTTCTAATAAATATCGAAATATTAGACTTTGACAACCTTGTGAATAGCTGTAATGTCACAGCTAAACAGATAGTAAGTGAATATTCTCACAGAAAGAATAAGCAGTAACATATATGTTTGGATGAGATTAGTCAATATATTGTTTTAGAAGTAGTCGAACTTTCAACATGTGAAATTCGAGATTAATATTTAGTAGACCATTGTTTTCAACGTATGTCTCTTAAACATGTAACAAAATTGCAGTATACTAAAGCAAAACATTTTTCAAATTTCACTCTAAGTGTAGGTCTATACACTGGAAAATTATGTAACAGGACTGAATGGTCTAATGTATTGTTTTTGTTTATAAAACAAAAATTGTTTTTCAGTATAATAAATATCTACAAGTTGCCGGGCGGAATGGACCGGAGTTCATAAGGAGGGGCTTGGCTGCAACTTTTCATAATAAATTGGCAATACATTGCTCATGGACGGGCCAATAAAATAATTTTAAAATAAAAGACTGCAAGATAATCAATATTTTAAAAGGTTTTATATTGGAAATTTTTTATTCAATATTCATACTTAATTATAGATATTCATCTTTAGATGCAGCACAACACTGTAACTGATAAGGAATTCGAGATCATAACTATGGATAGGTTTCGACAAGCCAACCAACGGCTCAAGAGAGCAGAGTTGCAGCAGAGGAATTGGTAAATATAAATATTTTTTTAATAATATCAGTAAACATTTACATGAATATTATTAGAATTCTAATATTTGATTCATTTTCAGAGGTACGTGTGTGCAGTAGATGCTTTACATAAATCTATATATGAACATATTTATGAACATAAGTAAAATAGAATATATTATTTATTTCAATCTACATAAGTATATTATTAAAACTACCCAGAAAGTACAGCATCCGCCAAAATAAACAGTACCGAAAATAAAAGTAAAAATTAATTTTTAATTTCTGTAATGTAAGTGTTCAAAATGTTCACCATTTCGACGCAAACAAGCTTCATATCGATTTTGTAAGTCAATAAACATATTTATAAGAAGTGGTTGATGTAACTGCCGAAAAATATTTTGTATTCTTTCCCGTAGTTCGGCAATATTCGCCGGCGAATTTTCCGAGTGAAATATTTTGTCCTTCATTATGCCCCAAATGTCTGCGTCAGGTGGCGTCAGATCAGGTGAATGAGAAGGATATTCGAAGTATGTTCCCCGAGAAATTATTCTATTATCGAAATGCTAAGTCTAAGGTGCGCACAGCTGTATGGCTCGTTGCACCATCTTGTTCGAACCATTTTGTGCAAAACTGTAGATTTCGTGCACGGCAAAAGTTATTTAGATCTCTCACAAAAGGTATAATAATTTTCTCTCTATAACGCTCTTGGTTGACAGTAAGTGGATTCTGATTATCATCTTCAACGAAATAAGGACCAATCATTCCATGACCAGATACCGCGCACCAAACGGTAACTCGAAGACTGTGGAGTGGTTTCTGTACAATGACATCAGGACGTTCAAATCCAAGGAATCTGGCTGTTTGTCGATTAATATAGCCGCTAAGATGAACGTGACTCTCGTCTGAAAACCATATGTTTTTCGAAAATTCGGGATCTTCGTAAATTAAACTCAACATGCGACCACAGTAAATTTCTCTTGCACGTTTGTCCGCAGCATTTAGTCGTTGTCCAACTTGAATACGGTATGGATAACCACCAATTGATTTGAACATGCGACGTAAAGATGTTTCACTAATGTTGAGTTTACATGCAGTTCTTACAAGACTTCTTTGAGGTGATTGCACAACTTGGTTAAAAACACGTCCTTCATTTTCGTTAGTGCATACCGTTTTTCAACGACCTGAAGAACCTTTACGTTGACACAATACAATACCAGTGCGACGAAATTTTTCAACAACAGCTAACATCACACTTTCACTAGGAGCTGCTTTATTAAATTTTTGTTGATATTTTATTGACACCTGTTCTAAGCTTGGACCATAATTACGACCTTTTCCGTATGAACGAAAATAATGCTCTACCAAAATAACTTTTTCTTCCGTTGTTAGAACCATTTTAAAATCAAATTTAACTGCAGCGTACTATTAATATATCAACTAATGACAATTAAGTCAAATAAGACAAATCCATGTTACATAAACAACTCCACAGAACTCTCTGTTTCGGTACTGTTTATTTTGGCGGATACCGTATTTAAATTGATTTTGGAGTACGTATTTGATTGGGGTGCGTTTAGGTTAGAGTGGTGAAAATAAGAAAAACTCAATACTAGTGAAACAAAATGAATAATTAGCAAAATATAAACGCCTCCATCACATAAATACATTGCTTGATAAATATGGTTATAGTTGCATTACTTGATACCAAGCTATTCTGATACATAGACATATAAGATGTGAAGGATGTCATATAAAAACTACTGAATTTTTAGTGGGATCGGCCAAATCAAAATAATTATACTTTCTTTTATCAAAAGTTTCATGAGAATTCAAATCAAAAGAAAAAACTGTTGCTACAAAGACAGGTCTTTCTATCGGTATGAACTTTTTGCTAGAGAAAGTATAATTTTTTTTGACCGATTTCCCACTAAAAATAGGTTTGCTTTAGTTTCGATTAGGAAATGTTACATTAATGTAACATCTCAAAAACGCAACTAGTATGTTGTAGAATCGAAACGAAAATGTAACTTAAGTCACATAATCGTAACGTTAAAATTACGAGGTAACTGGAACATTCCAAGAACGGAAATAATGTAAACGTGACTGGGATTTTGTCATGTTTGCGGACATTTTACGTAACTATGAACAAGAAAAGGTCGCAACAAATCCTTTTTGAATAACGTAACAATGTAACTTTCAACGTATCAGTAACGAAACTGCGATGTTTTTTTTGCTTAGTGGGACTGTATCTCATAGTCAGCTCCTGGTGGCCTTGGAGGATATAGGAATTCACGAATTTCCATTGAACTTATTTAAAAGTAACTTGAGCGATAGAGAACAAGCTGTTGAAATAGGAGCTTGTATTGGCCATAATAGGAGATTCAAATTTAGAGTACCTCAGGGCACAGTTCTGGGACCAACCCTATTCTTAATATATATTAATAATTTGTTTCATTTGAAAACTAAAGGAAACATCATCGGCTTTGCAGACGATACGGCAATATTTTACCAGGGTAATACGTGGCTAGAGCTGAAGGAAGAAATTGTGACAGATTTTAACAATATTTCTGAATGGTTTGACTGTAGGTAGCTGACGATTAATTTTGAAAAGACGTTTTTTGTCCTATTCTGTAGCTATAAAAATAGGTAACCCCAATTTAGCGAGTCAGGAAAGAAAATAATAAAATTCAAGAATAGTATTAAATATCTAGGAGTAATAATAACGCAAACAATTTAAGACCACTATTATACAAAATCAAATATATGAGAACTATCTTGAAACCTGCTTATCTGAGAGTAGTGTACCACTCACTTGTTGAATCCAGAATTAACTACGCTATATTGTGCTGGGGTTCTGCATCAAAAACACACATGAAAAAATTAGAAGTTATACAAAGAAGGTTTTTGAAAATAATTTATAAAAAAACAAATACTTACCCAACTAACTCTCTATTCTCAGAAACATCGTTACTGGATATTAGACAGACATATTTTTACAATGTCGTTATATACATTTATTAGAATAAATCAACACTACTCCAAACAATCGATCACTACAACACCCGATAAAAAAAATATAGAAATTGCTATAAAAAACAAAACCATTGAAAAAAAATCATTGAAATTTCTAAGTACCATAATTTACAACTTTCCATCAACCGCATACAAAAATTATTTATTAGAAATTAACTCGATAGGGCTTTTCAAATAATATATAAAATCATTTATCTTACATGTTGAGGGTCTACTGTTCACTTCCTGATTGAGAGAGATATTTTAAATGTGTAGATTTGAGTATGTAACCAAAAAAACGCTGGAAACAATAAAGGAATACTCAATTAGACAAAATAGTATAATGCATCTAGCAACAAATTGAAATAGGGACAAAATGTATTTGAAACGTGAATTAAAGAA
Source organism: Galeruca laticollis (assembly GCA_963921935.1). Taxonomy (NCBI): domain Eukaryota; kingdom Metazoa; phylum Arthropoda; class Insecta; order Coleoptera; family Chrysomelidae; genus Galeruca; species Galeruca laticollis. Next base: position 146,705,410 of record OY998181.1, read on the forward strand.
GAGAACGCTCGCGCGCAACCTGTACAGGTCTTAAGCTAGTTGTAGTATATGTTTGTTCAATACCTATTGTAATTTTTATTGTTGTATCTGCTTTACCAGTTTTCTCGTAATAATTTTCTTGTTATACATACTGTTTATTGTCATTGCTCATGAATAAAATAATTGATATGAATAAATACTTACATCTCAAAGTTTCAAAACAGGGCTTGAATAAAGATACAATAAATTAATAAAAGGAAACAAAATTATATTCATATACTCCAATAGGTGATTCAACTGTTTTCTTAAATATTTTTAGTAGATGTTTTTTTTTTACCACAAACAAGTATTGACCCATACTTCCGTGGTTATTTGGTTTATTCGGATGAAATTGTTTTATCTTATATGTGTATTGTTAATATTATGTATATTTTTTCCAAAATAAACTTATTATAATTATTATCACCATACAGTTTATCCGGTATAAAAGTTTATTCATACATAAAATTCATTCATACATAAAATGCTCAAAATTACAATTATGTAAGGAACTAAATAAAGTATAATTTAGTAAAATGCTGTATTTTACTGTATGAACGATAAATGAACAATAAATTGAATAAAATTGCATTCAAACACTTTTATGCAAATAACATATATAATTGAAAGGGAAAAATTTAATTATATATATGAAGAAAACGAAGATATGGATGAAATAATCATTTTAAACAACCTAACAAACAAATATTGGTAATTCAAAAATAGCCCACGCTTAGCAGATGCTTACATTTATACCAACAATTTGGTGGAAAAAATACAAAATCGAAATTCCCCTTTGGACAGCAAACTTTTATACAACCTCATTATGTTTATACCAACTATTCTAAGGCCTGATCAATAATATACCAATTCATAACAACGCACTTGTGTGTGTGTGTGTGTGTGGTTTCTTATTGAAAACCCCAATTGTTTCTGATTCTCTCTCGCTTCTTCATTTTCTATCTCACATATTCTTACACTATTGTTAGCTCGATTATTATAATTTCCATTCTTATTGAATTTCCTATCCTTAATAAAATTTTCGTATCTGCTATAGTTGTTTCCTTGATTAAACTGTCGAAATGTCCTTCCTCAATGATTACCGTTATAAAATCGTCTGCTGTTTCCTCTCCGATGATTATACCTAAAGTCAAAGTTTGGCTTCCTGAAGAAATTTCTGTTATCCTTCATGTGGAAAACTTGTTGTTGTCCTACTATACCTTCTACTGAAACTGATTTCGATAGTACTTCTTGCGTAGTTTCAAAACTTCCCGCTGCGATTATTGTTTTGGTTACATCCGTTGTGGCATTCGTAGTTACTGCCTTAATCGTTGCTTCCTTAGTATATTTTTCGGCTAGTCGTTCTGGCATCCCTTCCGACACGTATGCTACCTGTAGTCTCTCTGCTAATTTTTCTATCTCCGTTGCGTACTGTCTTACATATTTTCCATTTTGTCTTACTTCACCAAGTTTCGCTAAGAGAAGGCTTGGATTGTCTCCTCTTATTCCTGTTTTTAGTTTATTCTTGATTTCTGTAATGGAAATCTCCGTCGTGATCAAACTTCTGGCTTTTCCCGTTAATCTCGTCTTAATTAGTAGAATAGCATTTCCTTCGTTACCTGTCGCGTTTGTTAGTAGCAAATCTAATGAGTCCAAAAATGATTGTAATTTGCTTGCTTCACCGATGAATTCGGTCGGTAAAACTTTACTCGCAAAATTAAAAAAAAATCATTCATACTTGTCGCCATTTTCAAATGTTTGTTTATTGTTTGTAATACAATAGTATCGATTTCCTCAAATATAGAAGTAGGTATTTTAACAACACAATTTAACGCCTGAAATGTCCTAGCAGTTCCATCTCTTATCCTGTCTGAATAATTTTTACAACTCTCTTGTTGTACTAAATTTAAATTTTTCCAATTTTTGGCTATTAACTTAGCAAAATTATTATAAAGAACTATTATACTATTAATTACTTCAATATGTATATCAGGATTTTTAGGAGTTTCCTTTTTCAAAACCCTTTTTCCCTGTTCATTAACTTCTTCCACAATTAATCGTAACTTATCTTCAAAATCTTCCCACGTTATTGACATTTATAAAATTCGTTCATAAGAATAGAATGCATAAGTACTTACAATTATTTTTACACAGTCAGAGTTCCTGATGTCTGCTTCACTGCAATACTTCGGTTGATGTCCCTTCTCAACGCTCTTCGTATCGTTTTCCACAATGACCAAATAAAGTTCAAGATGAAAGCTACTGTTATGATATACAATAGAACCATTATGTGTGTCGCAAAACTGTCTTGCTGTGCCATAAAAGTATTACTGACAGTGCCAGTTTCTTTTGCCTCCCATAGTTTCTCTTCTCAAAGGTCCCAAATTTAGATAGAAAACCATATACTTTCCGTTATCCTTACCATTTGTTTTGCAGGAATATTTACCATTTACCATTACCCTGTAGTGGCGATGTGTACTTTACCATCAATTTTCCATTTACCATTTAATTTGCTGGATTATTCACCATTTCCATTTGTTACCATTATACCATTAATTTTACCATAAACATTTCGTTCGCAGGATCGCCATGTGGTGGTCACTCAGTAAGTGCCCCTCGTATAAACTACGTTCACCATAGAACCATTATATCTTTGAGGAAAACACCTACCTAGTAGCCGTTCTTCGGGGATTGAATAAACAACATCATTTATAAAACTCACTGGGTTTAGTATATTTAGAATTAACACAGATTACAATATCTTATACATTTTAACTCATTCAAAATAATAATAATGAATGAATCATTGGTTAGTTACACTTTGTTTTTATAGGAAACATGCAAGTCAGTCACCGGTAGGTTCGACCTTCCGCGTATGTGAACGCGATGTTTACATTTAATAGAAACGTGATTTCTGGGTGTTCGTCTGACCTTAATCAGATCGATGTCCGCTATTAACATTAGAAAATATAATATAAACAATTTGATCTTTTTCTATGAAAATGTCTTTTTTTTACAATACTGTCTTTTTCGGGATCATCACAGTATCATATCCAAGTTAGGAAATTATATTATTATTTTCTGTGATGGTTCAAAAGTCTCAAACGGAACTGGTTGTGCATTTTTCATCTTAAACAGGAATTTATTCTATTGTCACAACCTAAACACCCGGCCTTGGGACTCCGCTTAGGTAGTGAATTCGGCCTTAATTACACTATTTTTTATTACCTCAATTGGGATAAGGTGAATCATCAAACAAAATTTCGGGACAAATGGATTTATTTAACACACAATAATAAATTTACAAGACCGTATATTCTTGATACAAAAACGAATAAATAATAGTTAAATAGTAAAAATGTCCAACTCAATATTTTTTATATATACCAAAAATAAGTTAAGGACTTATCTTGGGAAGACTCGGGACGTACAGCTCGCAGCAGTAGTCGAGGATTCTTGAGCCGTTGTTACTGGACTGGACGATGTGGTCCGATGCGTGGATCCTGCAGACGGTCTTTAGGGTCGGTCCTTGAAGTACAGGCAGCAAGGAAATTGCAAATAACACACAAAATGATATTTAGAGAGGATATTCCTTGAATCGTAGTTTTAAATACATATTTAATGATAGTAAAAAGCCATCAGAGATACGTTCCTAATATTCGAAATAAAAGGATTTGGAATTAGAGGTGGGAGTAGCCGACGAATCAGTAACGCTCCAAAATAATTAACGAAAATAGTAACATGTCTCAGCGACATGTTACACTATAAATGTCGGATAACAGATATGTTTTCCATTTTTACAGCAGAGGCATACGGCCATTTTCAGGCACTGGAGTGGGTAGAAAAAAAAATCAGATAATTCAATAATTTTTTCAGATTCCCAGTCAGTCTTAACAGCTTTAGAAAAACAAAATTTAAGTACATTTTCCAATTATATGATTAATTTGATTAGACTGATACTATATAACTTTACAAAACAAAACATAAATATAATCTTATCATGGGTAAAAGGACACGCGGGGAAAAATCAGCAATGACATTGTCGATATCGCCGCAAAAGAAGCCACAAGTTTGAAAAATATACGTGAAATCCCTGACACTACTAGCATCTTCAAAAAAGAAAATTGGGAAAAAAATTGGCTCGAATATAAACATAAATCCATTACTTTCTTATTCACCCTAGCCTTCCAAATAAAATTCCCCATATACAGGACTACAGTGTTTCTAGACAATATTGCAAATAAGTTACTAGATGGAAATTGAATCATGGTGGCTTTCCGTCTCACCTACATGAAATTGGTGTCCTACATTCCTTCCTCTGCTCATGTGACAACAGCTCGGTAGGAGATATCAATCATTTGATTTTTTAATGTGACAAGTTCCACCGTTACAGAAACATATTCCTACAAAATTTAGAAAGCCTGAGCATTTATATGCCAGTTACCATTACTATGCTACTACATTTAAATGATAAAAAGATATTAGATGCAAGAGTGAGTTTTATTAGAATTTCCCGAATAAAACTTTGATCGGTAAAATTAGATTTAGGTAAATACAGTCTCTGTGGCAAATGGATTCGTTCCGATGCTATTTAACACCCCCCCCCCCCCCCCCCATCCACACACATAATTCTAAACAACTAACTGTGAACACCAACAAAATGGAAAAACGTGCTTCGTATCAACTGGAATTTTCCAATACTAGTAAAAAAAATAATACGAAAGATAGACAAGCGAGATACTGAAGGGAACGCATTATTGAATGCACTTTTTTGATAGGAAATGGGTCGAACTAAATTGATTTAGATACTAGGTAAAAATGGTTGCTGGATGGAAAAGACGAGAGGCTCTTGCTTCGTTGCAATATTAAATACATTCAATATCCAAAACAGATGCATCAGAATTGGAAATACTGTGACGTACTCTTTCTTTCTCCAAAATATAACGGACGTCACTATGACACCCGCGGCTGTAATATCTACCGGATTTTCTCGGGCGCCAGATTTATGGGATGGTTTACTCCACCGAACTCTCGAAAATGTAGCGTCAAGAGTTACCAGGGTAGCAACAGATGGAGGTTAAATAATTCCAGGCTTCTGTTATTCTTGACCTCTATGCCATGCGAAGTGGGAAACAGGCTTCAATTATTTACCATTATCGGAATAATGAAACTACCGGTACTTGATGAAATTATAAACATTATTTCGGACCCGAAATAATTTGGAAAGGAGAAATAAAACGAACCAAGGAGCTATATATTTGAAATAACTAAATGTTGATTAAAATCCTTCGGTATCTGCACTATCTAGTTAGGTTATTACTCAGACCCAAAGCATTATACCAAACAATAAATATTTTGCAATCACAAATGCCAACGTGCAGAGCTCCACTGGTTTATGTAGTTGCAGGTGAAAATCAATGGTAATTAACTAGCAGTAAGATTACCATTACACAGAGAAAGCGTTATTAAGGCACTACCGGTAATATACGGGAGCGTTTCTTAGTATTTGTGTACGGCTTAAAATAAGACAAAAGTAACTAATAAATTACCGTCGGTTACCGATTCTATATTAAATTAGTACTCGAGAAAACGGAATTTGTATCAATCAGCCTGGACGCCTTCTGAATTTTGTACCCGCTATGGCAGCGAACGGGTACGGGCTTATTCCAGGTTATCACGTTTGACGTACCCTTATTTTTGTACGGATGTTACACCGGCCTTTGATGCTAAATCAATCACTTGAAGAACAGTTAGCCGGCAGAATCCGAAAACCTCTCCCTGGCGATCCTGCTATGGCAGCGAACGCTTGCGAGATTATTTCGTTTCCCGCAGCTTACACAGACGAGGCTCCTTCAAGTAGCCTATTATCAAATAGTCTAGTTTCATAGTCACGCTACTAAGGCATATGGTACTAGATTAACCCTGCAGTGGTGGCGCCAAGTCTGTCAGACCCGAGCGGATTTATTTCATACATAAAAGTGGGGGAGCCGGGCCCAGAAGCTTGGTGCGGCCAGTACCTTCCTACCGGTTAGTATATTAGTGATTGTGGTAGTATTCGCGTCGAGAAAGTTTTTTATATTGGTTCTGTGCGACTTTTGGGTCTGTCAGACTTGGCGCCACTGCTAGTGTAACAAAAATTTTGTTGGCAGGTAAGTCAAATAATATTATGTTTTATTCACGAACGCAACAATTATTGTGATTTAGTTTTTATATTTATTAAAATAAACTATATTGTTTCAGGAAAATGAATTATGAGAAAGATCAGGCCAAATTGCTTCAGCTTCTAGATGAAGTTGTTAGTGACACAGAAGAAATATATGACGATGTTTAGTCTGAGGGAGAAGCCGATATTATTCAAGCACATTTGTCTGACTCTGACACTGAACAGGAAGGGGAGAGCGATAGAGAAGATGAGGCGCCACCAGCGAAAATTCCGCGAGTTCCTAGTTTTATTGGAAAAGATGGCACCATTTGGAAAAAGCACCGTCCAATTCAGAATGTAAGAACAAGACAATCGAATATCGTCATTCAGTTGCCAGGTGTGGAACCAATAGCGAAAAATGCAAACTCAGTAGCTGACTGCTGGAAATTATTTTTCTCAGATGAAATTTTGGAGATTATCGTGAGCAACACGAACAAATATATTCAAAAAATGAAAGACAAATATACAAGAGAACGTTCGGCAAAAATGACCGATATTGTGGAAATAAGAGCTTTGCTAGGTCTTTTGTATTTAGCTGGTTGTCTAAAAGTAGTCGACTAAATACACAAGAACTATGGAACCGTAACGGGAGTGGCATTGAATTATTCTGGCTGACTATGTCACAGCAACGTTTCCTTTTTTATTGCGACATTTGAGATTTGATGACACAGATAGTCGAGAAGAAAGAAAGAAAACTGATAAAATGGCTCCGATACGAGACTTATTCGTATTGTTTGTCGCCAACTGTAAAAATGCCTACACAATAAGTGAATATGGAACAATTGACGAAAAACTTGAGGCGTTTCGCGGAAGATGTGGCTTCAAACAATATATACCTTCGAAGCCAAACAAATATGGTTTGAAGGTGTTTGCTCTTATTGATGCAAAAAGAAGATATACGTTGAATTTAGAGCTCTATTTGGGTCAGCAGCCCGAAGGACCATATCGCGTAGGCAATGCTCCAAGCAGTGTCGTTACGAGATTGATTGGTCCAATATCGGGAACCGGAAGAAATATTACCTGCGATAACTGGTTTACGTCATTTGAACTTATTCAAAACTTATATGCGAATCACAAACTAACGTACGTAGGCACAGTGCGTAAAAATAAACGGCAGCTTCCACCGGAATTTATCAATACAAAATCACGATGTGTCAACTCAAGCATTTTTGGATATCAGGAAAATACAACAATAGTCTCATATGTCCCAAAAAAAGGCAAAAATGTGATCTTAGCGTCAAGTTTGCATCATGATCAAATAGATGAATCAACGGGAGAACAATATAAACCGGAGATTATCACTTTTTACAACTCCACTAAAGGAGGAGTTGATACCGTAGACGAATTATGCGCTACTTACGATGTTTCTCGTAACACCAGGAGGTGGCCTATGGAATTATTTTATGCACTTATGAATGTGGCAGGAATAAATTCGCAAATTGTACATGTGGCTAACAACCAAACTAGTTTGATACGCAGGATGTACCTCAAACAATTGGCCGTCGAACTAATAGATGAACATTTCAAGCGTCGTACTATGATGAAAAATTTAAATCCAACAATTCGTCAAAGACGGCAAGAGTTAACTGGCATCTTACCTGAGGTTCCTAGAGCAAATCCGGAAACGCCAAATGTGAAATAACGTTGTTATCTTTGCAAAAAAAACAGTAAAACGCGTTATTTCTGCAAAATTTGCAGAAAATTTATTTGTTTATCACATGCTGAATTTCTGTGCCCGAGTTGCATACCGGAGTCCGAAAACTGAAGAAACTGCTCAGCGATACCTTATTCTTTAAGATACGATACATTACTTTTTGATTTTTAGTATTTTTCTTAAAGCAAATCGCTCAATTTTGTATGTTTGATTTATTTTTAATAAAAAGAGATACGTGTTAACTTTTACTTGACTTTTCAATATACAATGTTTTTCTGGGTATTGGCAGGGTTAATTCTGGTTAAAAGTAATGTTTAAACATAATTAAGAAGGAGAAAAAATTAAATAGTCACAAACTGTATTTTTGAAAAATTTTAAAATGTGGGTCTGTCAGACTTGGCGCCACTACTCATGTTAAACATATGGGCGCCACCACTGCAGGGTTAAACAATTACCGAAGTTTCCCAACTATATTTCTTTCCCCTAATTTTCTATACCGGAATCGGGATTCCCGAAATACTTTGAAAATCCTCCAAAAATCTACCTGCTATGGCAGCGATGATGCTTGCAAGTTTCCCAACTATATTTCTTTTCCCTAATTTTCTATACCGGAATCGGCATACCCGAAATACTTTGAAAATCCCCCAAGAATCTTCCTGCTATGGCAGCGATGATGCTTGGAAGTTTCCTAACTATATTTCTTTTCTCTAATAAAACCAACAGATCAAATTTTACTTCGGAATTGTACACAAATACACGAAAATTCACTCAAATCAAACAAGCAGTAAGCAAAAATTGTAGTATAACTACAAAAGACGCTAGGAGCAAATGAATTTATCACAGAAAGAATCATTCACAAAATAATATTTAAATTCGCTTACCTCGTTGGCGAAAATCAGTCACAATTTCGGAGACGGCGGAAGAGCACAGCGGACAGCACGGCAGATAGTAAGAGAGTTGTATCGTACAGTTTCCTGGTTTTATCCATTTTTCTCTCAACCTCACTCAGGAGGTCCCCTAATACTACTCTAGATTTCTAGCTTTAAAGCTGCCAATTAAAGCTCCTCTTGAAATATTTTAAATTCCATACTTATTTCTAAATCTGAAATTCGTGAATCAACCAACACAAGTCTCTTATTTAAAAGCGAATTATTTTTTTTTGCTACATTGGAACTTGTTAATGTTTAGGTTGCTATCATATGTCATTGTCTTGAAGAACCCCTTTTTGGAGTAGCAGGTGAAGTAACAGACCACCTGCCGGAACCAAGTTTCTCCTGTTATTTTTCTGATTGTCCTGTTTCCCGCTTTCCTTACAGTTCTCTGGTATCTTCATCTTAGCGCTCATTCATGGTTCTGGAAATCTTTAGTTTCTTCTTCTGTAAAAAAACTCCAATAATAAAAGGTGTCTAAAACTACATCTCATTCAACATCTATCTGGTCACCACAGTGTGAGCACAATAATGTAATATTGTTGAAAAAAGTAGTAATCACACACAGAATGGGCAAACTAGGTATATTAAAAAATAAATTGATATTCCATAATAGAAAATGTTCAAAAATTCAAAGTTAATAGAACACTTCAACTAAAGAAGTTTTGTTAGGGAAAGGTCAGGAGGGGTACTAAATGGATTACTATTCTCCGTTTCTTCACTCTCATCATCCAAATTAGACAGACTATTTAGTGAGAAGTACCGGTAAGGTAGATACATCCAATATTCTTATTCGAAACATTTTTACACAGCGGAGTTCATTTTGGATCTATGAATTGAGAATTCACTGTCAGTTTGTGTACCCTTTCTATCGCCAGAGAATATATTATTGTCAAATATTCAGAAAATAGGAGACGTATTGTAACGATGTTACTATTTTTCGTTCCCGACATCCCACTGTATATATTTTAGTTTCTTATCTTATTCCCAGATAGCACTAGATATTCAATGGACGTACTAAAAATATTCGTTTTCGGATATTGTAATATTCTATGGACCCACTTTAAATATTTATATCCTTTCTCGAATATTCTATGGACCACGAAATGGATTTTTTTTTAAATATTCTATGAATATTCTTTGAAAGTTTCCAAGGAATATTCAAGAATATTCTGAGGATATCTGTTGAATGTATATAGCAAGATAATCCAGAATATTCATAGAACATTCCAATAGGCATATTCCACAAATATCCAAGTAATATTAGGAATATTATAAGGATATATGTGGAACAAATATAGCAAAATGGATGATACCCTAATTTTTAATTAAAAAAATTGAATCACGGGAAACGTAGAGTTCAATTTAATTTATTCATACATAAATATAAAATGTACCTCATAACATAACTGAAACTAACATAATTTTCAAATACGAGATATTACAAAATTCACTGACTTCCTCCGTAGGCAACGACACTTTTTTAGACCGGTTTCTGCCGTTCTTCACATTTGGCTAAGAAAATTTCCTGTTTTCAATTCAATTTCTTTGTTTGTTATGTTTTTGTCCAATTTTTTGACGGCATCTGAAAGAATAAAATAGTTATTTTTTTGGTAGTAAGTAATTTCTATTCTACTGTGATTATTGTGTATGTATGTATAATAATTTGAAATGTAATCTCGAAAACTGAAACTTAAAAGATGAAATTAAACAAACATGTAATGCCAAAAAAGTCTTGTAGGAGACAAGTAAAAAACGAAATATTCCAAACAAAATAGTGATTTAGAAGTTATTTGTTTCTTGTACATGCTATATTAAATCAATTTACATGTACGTTCCAAAATAAAATAACATGATTATACCTACTACTGATTCAAAGACCTTTGTTTTTCCAAAGCATGTTTTCCCTTTATATGCATGCATACTGTAGCCCTCCAATAGATACTCTGTCAGGATTTTTTGCAAGAATCTTCTAATATATTATTACCAATAAGTACCTTCCAATCTTGCCAGAGGTACAACCTAAAATTGTATTAATTTGGGAGTTAATGTCATAAGTTTTAAAAATTGAACAATTAGGGTTTATAAGCAAAGTTATAACAAACGAACAAAAATATAAGATCACTTTCATTTGTGGGAACAGTATAAATATGCATGGAACTAGACAATTGACTAACAATTACTTTTATTTACCAAATGTCAGAACTAATTTAAGTTTGAATTATCAGATTATCGGTTGTGTAGAGCTTTCAAGTGAATCCCAATTAATAAAACGAATAGGGGTAACTATAGGCAATTTTATTACGGAACTCATAGCATACATCTCGGTAACATAATTACGTGAAACTACCTGAGAAAATAAAATTTTGTTGTACCTTTAGCAACGAGATCAAGCATTCTACTTACAAGCATTCTTTTGCTATTGGGAGTTAAGCTATAATTTATATTACAATTGAAAACATTTATCATTAATCCTGTTGCAAAAATTTAGGAAATCAACAACTATTTGAATATTTTCATGCACTAAAATATAAAAAGTAACAAATAAATACTCCAATATTTCGAGGCAGTTTCATTTTGATTTGGATATAATATTGGATGTTCAGCTTACAAAAAATTCATAGGATTCTTTGTTCTGCAAAGCTGACTCAACTTCTTCGAACTTTACCTCATCATTTATTGGAAGTTTTGGCAGCAAGTCGATAATTTTCTAAAAAATGCATTGATAAATCAACAGGCAATAAAAACATACAATAAAACGTACCTGTTTTGATGCGTGAGGTCGTATGTATTAGATCCACCCGTAGCATCGGACACACCGTAGAAACAAATTTGAACAACTTCTCACTGGCAAAAAATTGACTAATTAACGTTCAAAAATAATAATTCATACAAATACTATTCCACCAATAACAATTACCTATATAAGATGGTTGAATCGCCATTTTTCACTGGTACTGGTCGTTACCGTAAACTGCAACCACAGACTGCAACTACTGACGCATGCGCATGGAACAGAAAGAGCGATTGAACAAAAATCAATAATCATATAATATTCTTAGAATTATTTGATTCGAATATTCTAAGAAGAATAATCTGAGTATATTCCAACTGGACTTACAATGAATATTCGATTTAAGTGTACCCACAGATATTCTAGATATCCCCAGACTAACCCTCTAATATTTGGATATATATCTTCCAAATCGAATACTGTCAGATCATCCCATGGATATCTGGTGCTATCTGGGTTAGTATTATTAAGGTAAAACAAATGTTTTTTCATTTAATAATTTTTTACACACCCCTCTTTCACGGCAAGTTGTAAATTTATTTATTAATTAATAATTCCAAAATATGTGTATTACTTTTGATACACCTGGTATATTGTATATGTATTACTTACTGTACCGTTCGCGTAAATCAGTCCGCGCCGTTCTTAACAGAACCGTACTTATTATCTACTTCGGTGTGCGAGTTCGTAACAATACGTTTAAATAATAGTAGAGTGAGTAGCGAGCCTTACGCAACGCTAGTTTGGGGTGTAAATGAGTCAAATGTTATAACCAACTTTGACGCTTATTGATCCGTCGGTGAGGTAGGAATATAATAACTTTACAATTTTATTTTGCAATCGGATGCACAGTAGCTTTATCACAAGTCCGGCGTGCCACACTTGATCGAAAGCTTTTTGAACATCCATGAAATTGGCGGCTGAACAGCGTCGTTGATTCATAGCTCGGGTGACGGTGGTTTGAAGGTTGGTGGTGGCGTTCTGACAAGAGTGGCCTGGCCTGAATCCAAATTGAAATGCTGGAATTTTATTCCGTTTAAAATCTGCTCCCTTTACATATTAGGTGAAAGCTATTCTTTTAACAGTATTGTTAGTTACTTTTAAGAAGGTATTGCTTTTTTGGTTGTTTGTTTCACTACATTTTTAAATTAGCTACAAAAATATTTGTATTTTTGAGATCTGGTATATTAGAGGTTTTTTTCAAGTCTAAGGTGTCATTTTTTCACACCTGAAATATAATAGCCAGATAATAATTGCAAATAGGATGAAAGTAATAAGACTAAACTTTTTTCTTTATTTTTTTTGTGGCACACTCTACTTTTTTAAGGGACAAAGAGTGCTACTCTCTAAAAAATGCACAATATTTCTCTCTCGTATTTTTTATTTTCTAATCAACAAAATCTAAGAATGTTACAGATCCTAAAAGTATTGAAAAGTGAGCACGAACTGAAACGGTATTAAGACATCATTATGGAACCCTTGTTAAGATATTTTCACAACATAAAACTTGATTTTACTTATTAAGGTACTAAATATTCAATTTGAAAAAATTCCATGCTTTTCTTTCCATCGCATAATAGAGACAAAGACTGCAACTCTTTGTATTCGTTTTACATTAACCTAAATGAGAGCATAGATTTATCATTACCTCTCAATAATGTTCCAGGGAATATTTTTTGTTTCCAATAAAAGAAGTACTGAACGCATTAGAACTCTTTTCTGGTTAATAAAATGAAATATTTATTATGATAATTATTTTTCTATATCGATGGTTTATGCATTAAGCAATATTAGTAGATGTTGTTCACAAAGCTTGATTCATTTTCATTGGAAAGTTTCAAGTGGTCAGTCCAATATAGAAACCGTTCTATCATGAGGGGTGAGTTTGACCAAAATTGTTTGTGATTCATATAGTTGTTCGACTAAACAATTCAAATATAAATTTCTTTCATCTTTCAAATCTTGGATCTATTTAGCGAATACATTTTCTTGATGTTTCATATATTTTGGCTTGATTTCGGCCTCTCTCAAAATATTATTTAACGTTGAAAACTGTGATGTACTACACGAACATCGAATTTAATATGTTACAATTGTATAAAGATTTCTGGTCCTCAATTGTTAAAATTCAAATTTTAGTATATGAAGAAGAAGAAGTTAACAATTCAATTGATTCATAATTAGAACTTTTGGAATATACAATATAGAATTATAAATTTTTTTTTAAACCTCCGGTAATCGCACTTGTATCTGACATATACATCATTCTGATATATACAGTTTTCTCGAAAGCTAGCAATGATAGGACCACAGATAACCCACAGATAGATGAGACACTGATTGTAGCGCCATCTAAAGAGCCTGTCGACTAAACAATTGAGTGATGTTGAAAAGATTTTTGTAATTTTAGGTTTTGGCGGTATATTCAAATTTACTGTATTTTAATTATTTTATTTCAAAATAACCATTTATAGTCCATCATAAAACATTTCATTTAATTTAACTCAACATCTAATGTTGAGTTACATTAAATGAAATATCAAATGATGGACCATAAATGGTTAATTAAATTGGAAAAAACAAAACAGTAATCATATAAAAAGTTCATTTATTTTGGTATAAAGTTACACAACAAATAATTTCTTTCACAAAGTACTTTTCTTATAAAACAGAATGACAATAAATAAACTATAATGTAAAGGCAATGTAATAATTAAAAAATAATACACACATTCTATATTGGAGTATCATTAGATTATTAAATGATGTAAAATCAAGATAAAAGTAGAAAATTATTTATGAAATGTTTATATTAATTTATTTATTTATTATTACACTTGACAAACTGCTGTAGTGTAACTGCTACTTACTTAATCAAAAAAAGTGTTAGCAATGAGTAGTTAACTACTATTTTTGGTAATTTTCTGTGAAAGAAAACATTTGAGTATAATGACTGTTAATGTTAGAACAAAAGTAATTAAAATATTTTCAAAGGAAAAGTTGTTAAATACTGCCCAGCTCTGTAAATACAAGGTGACAAGTAATTACATATAAGATGCTAAACAGCACTTGTGACTATACAACATTTAAAACAACATATCTAACATATCATTTCCACTTAAAACACATCTTTATTTCTTGACAGGAAGTATTAAATATGTTTATATCACAAGCTTAAACCTAGTATATTGCATATTTGTATATTTCTTCATTTAAAAGCATCCCGTTCTTATGAAACCATCGCATAAGGCAGTTTAAGTTACTCTGCAGCTCCTGGCAGTCTATGATTGTTAAAATGTTTCTTAAGGAATCTTAAAGATCCCACCGTCTCGTGGAAGTCCTCTCTCGTTTCTGGATGAGGTTCCATAAGTAAACACACAAAATAACAACAATAAATAAGTAAACACACAAATATGTTTGAAAATGTATGTCAACAAAAGAAAACAAAATGCGCTTACTATCAAAATAATGAGTTTACACATGTTTTTGTTCTAGGCCAAAAAAATATCAAAAAATGTTTGAATGTATACATTTTTTTGGTTTTTTGGTTTTAGGAATTCTTGATTTTTTTTGTTTTTAACTATTTTTTGTCTATATTGGATATTTTGCATTTTTGGTTACCGCTAGACCAAATACTTAGACGTAATGCCTCAACAAAAATTAATACTCACTTTCATTTCCCACAAATTGTCATACCATGGGTATGGTGTTGTTGATTTAAAACAATATGCTCTCATGGAAAATGAATGGATTCTGCTAGAAGTGTATAAATTACTAGTCAACTTTCAAATTCCTTGCAAAAAGCTCGGAGGAGAGAAGTACGTCACATTACCTATGGTAGTTGTATGTATCAATATACTAATAGATAATATTGAGAACAAAATATTTAAATGGGAGCAAAAGGTAGATCGAACCGCTGTCGAAGAGCAGCTTATTGTTAGTTTTCAGGCTGTGAGAGACAAAATACTGAAGCATTATCGTAAAGCTAATTGGATTTATGCTGCAGTTTTAATTCTCGACCCGTGGCATAAGTTAGAAGCGTTTGATATGACAACATGGGGGCAAGAATTAAAAGATACTTCGATTCAGAAATTTCAAGATATATACAAAGCCTATTTTAATCAATCAGAAGATTCAGAAGGACAATGTACGGAAAAAACGGCGGCGAGGGAACGAGAAGCTCCTGGACCGGAAATGTAAGATTTTTCAATTGATTTTGATGTTTTGTTTGTAGTAAACCCTACGCATGCAGAAGGAGAATGGATGCAGGAGCTTCAAAAATATTATTCTATGCCTCGATGTAGTAAAGAAACAGATATACCACAATGGTGGAAAATGCATGCTTCTGAATTTCTCATTCTAAGTTTAATGGCACGAGATCTCTTGAGCATACCCGGCTACTTAAGACCCGGCGGCAAGATTATTCTGACGTGCTGTATTAACTATAGAAAAACATAGAAATCGCCTCAACAATGAATCTGCACGATGTTTGTTATGTCTAAACGACTGGGTGAAAAACAGTAACATTTGCAACCGAGAGGGCTAAGGGCTGTTTTTTACCTTTAATTTTTTCAGTTATTTCTTTTATAAAATAATGTTATGTTTTTATTTTCTTAAGTTGTATTAATTTCAAATACATGTTATTTTTCAACAATTGTGATTTTCTCTTCCGACTCTTATATTATAACAAATTTTTAAGTGTTCCTTATTACACTGAAACAATAAGATTATGAATGATGAGATTTTCATACTTTTACGATACTCTCGTACGAGAAACGAGACGAGACGAGACTGGAGGCTGCGAGACGAGACTTGAGACGAGACTTATCATTGCATCGGTGAGATGAGACAAGACTTTGTGAAAATCTCGTCTCGTTGGTCTCGTGCGGACCACTAGTTAACTTATTAGGTACTTACCTCAAAAATATAAGTAGTCTGTCCTCCACAGTAATTGCTCTTCGATAATTTGTGTCCTGTAACTGCATTGATGGTTTCATTAGATCAACCGGCTTTTTAAATGTTTCCTTTTCCAGCCTGTAGAAGTTTTGGAATTTTTGAGGATGTACTTGTAACTGGCTGCGATACGATTAACGAGCTGTGTGTATCAGCATTGTCTCGTAAATTCGGATGAATCCACAGTTTTCTTCTCCTTTTCCCTCCTCCCTCCTCCTATTCCTCTCCTCCTCCTCCTCCTCCTTGCAATCACAGCTGCAATTATCGCAATATTGTCTTCTTCCGACGACATCTTGATAACTATTTTATTATTTGCCAACGGAGGTCTGATGGTGAAAAAAGTCGCACTGAGCGACTTTGGTATAAAAGTAAATCGTGGGAAGAGGCCAGTTGAGACGTGCTTCCTGCTTTCTGGCAACAAGTCGCACGTTGCATGCTACTTTGGTGTGGAAGCCCACTAAGTCTATATATATCAGCCTTCTTTAATGGGGATATTTTTGTTTTTACATTTAACAATTTTTTAATCACGTTACTTTGTGTTTTAAAAGAATTGTTACATGTGTTGCTTAAGATATTATCTTTGAAATATTATTAAATATTAGTTGTAATGCCACATTTCCCACTTTTTCATTAATTTGTTTTATGTAATGGATAACCATACCATTTCTTTGATATCACATCCGAGTAAGATTCTACCTCATATTATAAAGCGACGTCTAGAACCAAATCTGGATCGACAGATTCCACAGGAACAGGCAGGGATTGTGAAGGGTAAGGGTACCAGAGAACAGATGCTTAATCTACGACAACTCATAGAGATATGCAGAGAATTCAATATCCCAATGGTCATCTGCTTTTTGGACTACCAAAAGGCCTTTGACTGTATTAACTGGAGAATGCTGTGGAGAGTTCTCCGACAGATGGGAGTGACTGAAAATCGAATTGCACTCATAAGATACATTTACGACAACAGCAAGGCCAAGGTCCGAATAGAGAACCAGCACTCGCTCCCATTTAAGACCCGCAAGTGCGTTCGTCAGGGATGCATCCTCTCTTCAGATCTCTTCAATATCTACGAAGAATACATAATGAGAAAGACATTGAGAAATCTCAATTGCGGGTGAAAAGATCACAAATCTGAGATATGCAGACGATACAACATTAATAGCTGCGACAGGAAAGGAAATGTTGGATCTCCTAAACCGAGTGGAGACAAAGAGCAATAACTGTGGCCTTATGATAAACGCAGAGATAACCAAAATTATTAGAGTTGATTGTTCAAACAATCTGCAATTGACAGATGCTGGATCAAAAGGGGGTTCGCTTTTCCTCTTGATACCACTTTCAGTAGGTTTAACTAATAAACCTGGCTAGTGGAAAAGCTCAATAAAACTGAAATTGCTCTATTTAGGGAGCTCCATAGGTAATTGGATTTAACTTGTTGGTATTAAAACTATAGTACTTGTAAAGAATACGAATAAGCTAACTTAACAAACTAAATTTAATTCAAATCTAAACAAATGTAAATTAAAATGCACAATTTCTAGGTTAACTTATAACTAATTAACTCAAAGTGACATCTATATGATACATATAGCAGTTGTATTAGTATGGTTAAATTCACTTATTTTACTAAACATTTACTGCGTTGAAAGATGAAAACGTAAAACGCTTGTTGTGTAAGACTTATTCCTAAGTCTTTTATTTTATTGTTGATTGTTTAAATTTGAGGTTAACTTTTATGACATAAAATTGAAAATAATTCACCTGTTTTATGCCATTTGGCCCGGATGCACTATACCAAGCTCCTAACTTGGTCTACTTGCACCATAAGAGATCCAATTTCCAACTGTCAAATGATTCCAATAACTAGCAGTTTACAAAATGGACGCCGTCATGCAATTCAGAACCAAATTTGCCTCTTTTTAAAAACATGCTATTTTTACCAATTTTTACCCTTTGCAAGTATCACTTGAATCACCTGGAAAACCTCAACTGCCTCAAAACCACGTAGAATCGTTTCTACAGCATTTTCTTTTCATTATTTAAAGCTAAACATGTGTGGCTGTGCGCTTTTCTAAAACTTAGAAGGTCTAGGCTGTTGTAAACAGCCTTGAAAACTTATACTGTTGATGTGAATAATATCCTTGTGTCGAGTATCAATTCAGTTCTTGTTGAACTAACACTTAAATTGTACTATGAATATGTCGCTGTGGACTAATATAACATGTGGCCCACTGCCTGGTATTAAAAAAAGGGCTGTGCCTTGCTTGATTTCTATACCCCACTAGAAAAAACGATGTATCGCTACGAGAGAATCTCATATCAAGGACAGCTGCCATTTTCCTTGTTTGACCAATCAAATAATAAAATGTACTGATTTGACATATCAGCCAACTAGGATGTTGTACGGTTGGTAGCATATGTTTGACGTTAATGCATTGTAAGAAAAGACAGTGCCGTACATAATTTTATTTGGTAAAAAATATGTTATATTTTTTCCTTTGTTTGGGTCATTTCCCAAACAGATGCTCTACAAAGATTTCAAATCGTTGACCATATCATGTACCTGGGCTCTTATATTAGTAACACGGGTTCAAGTGAAAGTGATAACCGAAGGAGAATTGGACTGGCTAAAGGTGCAATGAGTCGACTACACAAGATTTGGAAAGATAGATCTATTACTATGAACACTAAAATGAAACTAGTTCAATCGTTGATTTTTTCCATCTTCCAATATGGAGCTGAAACGTGGACAATTAAAGCAGCAGACAGAAAAAGAATTGATGTCTTCGAGATGTGGTGCTGGAGACGCATGCACAGAATTCTATGGACGGCGCACAGGACGAACGAGTGAATCCTTAGAAAACTGAACATCCGCAATGTTCTGCCTTCCTGTCGAACATATTGAGATTTTTTGGACACATCGTGCGAAGAGATGAAAACAACCTGGAGAGGCTGAAAGTGTCGGGAAACGCAAAAGGGCGAAGGTCCAGAGGACGCTCACCAATCAGATGGACTGATCAGATCCAAAAGGCCACTGGTAGTTCATTCTGCGGCTTTGTAAATATAGCTCGGTATCGAAGTCAATGGAGAGAAATAACATACTGTCGGTGATCACGAATATCAGTAATGAGAGAACGACGATAAAAGAAGAATAACCGTTGGATTAGTGTTTTAAATGGAACTCACAGTGTCTAGTTAATTCCACAATATAATAAAAGTTATTGAAAATTCTAAAAAATTGACAATTGTTTCGATATTAAATATCATCGTCAGAACGACAGAAGTTACATTTCATTTGATGCCTACCTGATGTTTAGTAGTTATTTTTGGCTAGACCAAGAAGTGACCTAACTTGTGATTGACTTAATATATGTTAATAGAAAAAAGAAGATGTGATATTACAAATATTGAAGCTTATATATTATTAGTCCTGTGGTGATATCCTAGATATCATTTTTCCAATTAAGATAAGTATAACTGTGCAATGATATAGAAAACCAGGAAAACTATATCTGCTGATCTTTACAATTATCACTTAAGAAGACAGTTTATTAGTGGAGAACTCCCTATATTTAACTGTTCATTGACAACTTCATATTGTGGGTTTCTTAAATGTCTTCTAATTTTCAATTCTTTAAGGAAATCTAGAGTTAGGTGTCAATAAATGATAGGTATCAAGTAGATGTTTTGCATAGTAGGATTTATCTGGTTGTTTTAATATGTACGCTCGTAAGTGTTCACTGTATCGGATTTCAAAATTCCTAAGGGTCTGACCCAAATAGACATCTTTACATTCTGGGCATTTGAGTTTATATATACTTGACATCTTTAATGGTGGTATTTTTGTTTTTACATCTAGCAATTTTGTACTAACTTTACTTTCTGTTTTAAAAGAAATTATTGTATTCGTTGCTGAAGGTATTATCTTTGAAATATTATTAGGAATATTTGCTGCATATGTGATGGTTTTATAAGTTTTTATTTCATCAGTTTGTTTAGGAAATATCAATTGTAATGCCACGTTTTCCTCTTTTTTACTAATTAGCTTATTTATCATATCTAATGGATAACCGTTGGATGTTGCTATTTGTCTAATTGTATTAATCTCTCTATCAAAATTACATTTGTTTATAGGAACTGAAAAAGCTCTATGTATCATTGAATTATATGCCGCTAGTCTGTGTGACATGGAGTGATTGGAATTAAATGGAATTGTCACATCAGTCTGTGTTGGTTTTCGGTAAATTGAATAATCAAGTACCTTATTAACTCTTTGAATTTTTAAATCAAGAAAATTGATTGAGCTTTTTTTTTCTTTTTCTAATGTAAATTTAATTTTTGGGTGTAACTTATTGATGTGGTTGAAAAATACATCTAATTGTCGTTCACTACCCATGAAACAAGCTAATAAGTCATCTACATATCTATACCAAAATAAAACATTTTTCGAAATATTACTTTCAAAGATCTTTCTTTCTAAATTGTCCATAATAATGTTTGCTAAAATAGGTGATATAGGGCTTCCCATCGGTATACCTTCATTTTGAATATATATCTTCTTGTCAAAAGTGAAATAATTCTGATTAATGCATACATCAAATAAATTAAGTATATCTGATATTATTCCTGGATTAATATTTTTATCTTCTAGTAATTTTCTTACAAGTACTAGACATTCGTTAGGAGGAGTTTTAGTGAACATATTAGTTACATCGAACAAAATGAGTTTATAGTTATCTTGCAAGTTGATTGCTTTCAACTTTTTGATTAGTTCTTTTGAATTTCTAATTGAGTAATGAGATTCATATCCGTAACTATTGAGTATATTTTTGAGCCTCTTTGCCAATATATTATTAGGAGCATTAACATAAGAAACTACAGGTCTAATTGGTTTCGTCATTTTATGTAATTTAACTGTTCCATATAACTGTGGACAATGAAGATTCTTATGTATGATAGACCTCTTTTCGTAATCACTTAGATAATTTGAATTATTAACAATATACCTTACATTATTAGAAAACTTTTTTGTTGGGTCTGCTTTAAGAACTTTTACATCGCTAGATTCTATAAAGTTATATATTTTGGAATTGTAATTTTCAGCTGTTAAAATGACAGTTGTGTTTCCCTTATCAGATTTTGTAACTGTTAGGTTATTATCTTCTACTTTTTTTTATTGCATTTAAAACTGTAATGTCATGTTTTTGTTTGACGTTTAACTTTTGAAGGTTCAATATTTTTGATTAAATTGGCAATTTTTAATTTCTCATAAAGAAAATTATTTGAATTAGATTTTAAAGCTATTTCTGACTCTGTAGCTATAATTTGTTTAATATTATTCGTAAATTTTGGTGGTATGCTGTATACAACCTTTATTTAAAAATTCTATTTCACTATCTGTAAAATTAGTGTCTGAAAGGTTTTCAAATCGAGGTGCAAAGTGTGTTGGTATGTAGGTACTTACAGTTTCATGATGTTTGGAGTATTGAATTTCATGTTGTGTGTGTTGAAGATTCTGTATATTCTTTTCTTGTTTCTTAAATTTCTTATGCTTCATCGTGCTGACACTTTCTCTTATTTTGTCATCCAAACAGTCAAATTCTATTGGATGTAATTGGAATGTACAACTTTTATGTAGTTGTCTAAGGAGTCTCTAACTTTGAACCATTTCTTATCTTCTCCTTTTATCCAAACTAGTTGAGCACATTTTATAGCTTTTTGTGCTTGTGTTGTTTTAGTGTGACATTTTATATTCACATAATATTACCTTTTTTCTAAGGCATTCTTGGTTAAACCAAATGTTTTGTGATGTTGCTATTTGTTTAATTGTATTAATTTCTTCAACAAAATTATATTTGTTCATGTTCTCCACTTTTAAACTGCCTTCTAAAGTGATAATTGTGAAGATCACTAAATAGAGTTTTCCTAGTTTCCTATATCATTGCACAATTAAACTGATCTTAATTAGTCAAAAGATATCCAGGGTATCCCCGTAAGTCTAATAATATCTAAGCTTCAATATTTGTAATATCACATCTTCTTCTTTTTTCTATCAACATATATTAAGTCAATCATAAGTTAGGTCACCTCTTGGTCTAGCCAAAAATAACTACTAAACATCAGGTAGGCATCAAATGAAATGTAACTTCTGTCATTCTGACGATGATATTTATTATCGAAACAATTGTCAAATTTCTTAAAATTTTTAAGTTTTTATTCAATATATTGTGGAATTATTTAGAAACTGTAAATTTCATTCGAAAACATTAATTTTTTTTCATGTTACAATTCTATTATATATTTAATTGAGTGTCGCTATCGCTATCCTCATCTAAATTATTTATAATTGGCGCAATTGATTTTACAGAATGGTACGAGTTTTCAATATTAATAACATGACCTTAAAATATAGATATATGTCATTTGCAGCCATGAAGTTTGGAATTTCCAATTTCGTATTATTTGAGACAGGAGTTTTCTGCAGTTTTCGACTATGATAGCTTGCGTTGTCCGTTACCATGTAGCTGTTTGGCGCAATGTTATGCAACAAAAAGATTTAACACCAATGTTCAAAAAGCTCTGCTGTCGAATCTTCGTGATAAACAACACAAGAGTCCTTAATGTTTCTGGCAGAAAGCCACAAAGCGTTTGAGATCCAACCGTTCTCTGATCCTGCGTATAATATTGTTATTATCTTCCCCTTATTCGATGGTGCTTTCATTTTACACTTATCAGAGAAATAAGACCATCCTTTGGAAGGGGTGTAATTCGTGACAAACCATCGAGGTAGATTATTGGGCGATTTTCAGATCGGTATTGACGTTATATATTCAGAACATTACTACTTGTCTCTTGTTAATTTTGCGATATTTAAAGCACATTCTAGACAGAGCACGCCAAAGTGTAGTACTGAGACTACATTTGATTCGAGTTTCGTCAATAATGAGCCAGTGTTTTAGACTTTTGTTTGTTGGGACACGCTGCTCATCGTACATTGTGTAGATTTTTCGCCTTATCAAATCTTTTACCAGTCTTCTAGACATTTTGTGACATCGGAATCTTTTCTTGGTTCAATGGGATTACCAACAATTCGTCTAACTGAAGTAAGAGGCACATTCGTCAAATTACTGGTTACACTTGCTGCAGCACCAGCTCATATCCACTATATACATTTCTTACAACGATTTTTCCCACACAAGATAAGTGATTTTTCTTCAACTGGAAAAATCACTAAACTTTTTATCCACGGACGCCATATACTGCCTATTTCGTACGCTGGGATATAAAATATATGCTATAAATGTCTGTCATATTATATAAATGTTTTGAAACACAAGTGAACACTTCCAATGAATTACAAAGACTTAAATAACATAAAGTGTAAGCCATGATCCTCTATAATCCCTCCCCGAAAGTCAAAATCACCTACTTTCATATTATTCTGATGGACAGTTCCCAATATTTCCAGTATTTTTAATTTTTTCTTCATCGGGCTCTTTATATGAATAAACATAATACCCACAAATTATTATAATACAATCCGGACCTTTTCCACTTATGATGGACATTATCGGGTTTTAAAACTTGAGGGGCTAATTAGTTTTATTATAATCGTTTAGCCAATATCATTTACCGTGAAACGTATTATACTTGCTAGATACAGCGCGACCATTTCCGTTACACTCTCAACTGACTCAGACATTGCATAATCTTTCTGCTTTGAAGACGTTCTAAATTGTGGAACATTTATTTGTGTTTAAGCATGAGACTGTTCGAGACAAGTTTGCAAATAAAAGAAAATGCTGACTTACAAGCAAAACATTTTTGTACATAGCAAATATTTTACGATAAAGCCATCAATGACTTCTGTAGCACTGTCTGTTAAGGAATAAACATTTTCGGAATGGTAATATCAGAACTATAGATTTTTGATAAGATGTTTGAGACTCGATAATAGATATTCAAAAGAAACACGACGTAAAGTCGCTAATTGGGCGGCAATAGGAGATCTTTATCGAAAATTGCCAAAAACATTATCATTTCGGCCAAAATGTAACAATAGATGGAATGTGTCCCCAAAGAATTATCTCGGGACTGTCTGGTGGAGATTCGGAACTAGGTTGTTTGCTTGTTTATTTTGTTCACTTCAGTTACTCAGATTAGAATTTGGTGATGTTTAATAAAATGTTTCTATTATTTAGAATATTTTAACCACTGTATATATCCAAAATTAGAATGAAAAATTGAGACGTTATTCGAATTCATCCGACAAAATGAAATCCGATTCTAATTTATGACGTGAATATGTTTCAGATGACCCAGTTCATTTGATATTGAAGATACTGTCATTAGGACAAAATGAAAAAAATTTGTGGATAATGGAATATATCTTTTTATTTTTCTGTTTCTCAATTGAGTTTATTATTATATTACCTGGAATATATCTTCTAACAAATAACACAAACTTTAACACGTTTATTGACTACCTTATACCATGGATCTTAATACAACCTGTAAGTATATTTTTATTTTCATACTTAAAACTTATACATCATTATCATTTTTTACTGTTAAAAAGTATCAGATAAATAGATGATATACAGTATACTCAATTTTCATTAACTCATTTTATAATGAATGGAAAAAATACAATGTTTTGTTCAATAATAAACGAATCAACAGAAAAATAGAGTACCGTATAAATATCACTAAAGCAATCACGTATTCAATAATTTCTTCATATATTTCGATTTGATTGCAGTAATGAGCATTTCTGATGAAAAGTGGGAGAATTGATAAAGAAAACAATCTAGGAAGAGATGTTAATTCAACTCAATAATTATTATTTCCCTCAAATAATCCAAACTTCTAATTAAGGTTGGACTGGAGCATGATATTTTGTACATTTTTCTAAAGTCTTAATTACAGTATTTCATTCTAATGACAAGATCTTGTCGCATATTTCCCTCAAACTTCAATCGTAGATCTCGTGAAGTTCTAGACATTGCTTTAACGCGTACAATGAACATTTGAATCAACTATACAGTATTCTCTAATATTCAAATCTGGATTGAACACCAGTGGATAGTTATTGGTTTTGGAACGAAGTTCCTTATCGCGCGTTGTGAAAGGGGGCTAGACGGAAAAAATTCTTACGAAAAGTTGTCACGACACTTTTTGAAGCTATTGTAAGCTGTGCGGCGTGCGCATGTTTCTCCAACCAAGTCATACGATTTATAATCTCCACATTTTGTGTGTTTAGCAAGTGTACGCGTCATAATTTCAATAAATTCAAAAACAAATCATATTTTAATATTACTTAGTATAGTTTTTTGTCTTTATTATGTTAATTAATTGTTGAGATTCTCTACAACAAAAATTGAAATAATATACTTCAGTTGCTTGCTGTATAATGAATAATACTTTTGAAATCTTCTAAAAATATTTCTCGGTAGTATAGTTTTTTATTGATTACATTGTTTTATACTTATGTTAAATAACACTCTTTATAAAACTAATCTAAATTATATAAAAATCTTAAGCATATCTTATACAAACATAATATCCAAACATGTTAGACGTCATAACTTACAAACAATTAATTGCTTATATTTAAGTGTTTCATCAAAATTTGAGAAGTAGATATGGCCACACTATAGCAGCATTTGTTGATTAAGTGTTCAATTTCTTTTTCTTCCATTTTTAGGTCTTTGTGTAGGATATTTGTGAAATTTTTGTGTTCATCAGTCTCAATCATCTCACCATAGCAACCTACAATGAATATTCCTAAGTAAACGGGGCATCGATGGATTCTTTCAAGTTCATTCACAATATTTAGATCACGAAGAATCGTATCAACATTTGTGTTGTCAATCTGGGTGGTGGAGTTGATTGCATAACGTGTTCGTTTGATTTTTTCTTGTAGTCTGTAATTTTGAATATGCGCAACAGACACTTCGATGAGAATGATGCAATCTGGATTTGAAAATTTTATCATAATATCAAGTTTGTTATGATATAATTTCTTCTCAGTTAATATTTTTGTGCCAGCTCTTATGGTTATATTTCTTTGTCTTTGTTTGGTAGTCAACAGTTAGGGTTGATTTTCCAAATTGAAGGCCTCTTTTAATATCTTCAGGGGCATCTGTAACTGTAAGGATGGTTTTGAGTAGCCAATGTACAACGTTGTCATGTCTTGATATGTACATGTATGTTGGGCAGGAAGATGAAACATGATAAGCTGTTTCGGCATTTTTACATCCTCTCCTACAATTTTTCCTGCGGCCTGGAATTGAGCCAAGTCCATGGAGTTGTTCTTCTGCCGCAGAGTGGAGTAGTGACAGTCTCCAACCGTCTATATAAGGGGATGAATAGGCGGGAAAGGTAATCTTTTTCTTTTCAGACGTTACAACTTTACCATAATGCATGTTTGCCGTCCATTGTTGTAACAGTTGATTTTTATATTGCGCTCTAATATGTTTGATGATGTTTTCGCATATCTTCTTGTATTCGCCTAATGGGTAAACTGTGGTTTCGCATCCATATTTTTCGATAATGAAGTGATGGTCACTTATGGGGTTTCTCCACCCTGCAGTTTGCAGACTTTTGTAAGATTCGTATGTTTTTGTCATGTCTGCATGGGATTGTAAGTAAACTCCTTTTCTGATATAATGAATTTCCGTTTCTAATTCTATGGATTTCATACCTAATCCTCCTTCTTGTGAAGTTAGATAAATTCGAGCATTTGATGTTGTTCTTCCTTTCAAGTTATACTCTACTAATAGATTTCTAAACATGGTATCTAAGTCTCTGCAGTGTTTCAATGTAGTTGCTCTTTTCTCATTTGGAAACATATTACCCATAATATAAATTACTGCTGGGATAATCGTGCTATTAAATAGTTCGATTTTTTGTTTTGAAGTAAGTTCTGATTCAAATATTTTTGTGGTTTTTGTTGTTATTTTTGTTTTTATGTTTTCTAAATTTTTGGCAGTATCTCTCTCTAGTTGGTCTAAACCAAGGTACGTATAGCCTTCTCTCACTTCTGGAAGAAATGGAATGTCATCTTCCTCTTCTTGAAACTTCATGCCATTCCTAGTGTAAACTCCACATTTACCTTCATTAAGTTTTAATCCAACTTCAGCGGAAGCTTTTTTTAGTTCGTTTGTTATTAGTTTCATGCTCTGTTTCGTATTTGTGTGACACTTGATATCATCCATAAAAGGTAAAATGGTATGTTGGCCTTTAGTACATCTGTTGATATTGGGATTGGTTTTTATGTGTTCTATGATTCCCGCAGTAATTAGAATGAATAGTAAAGGACTTATAGAATCGCCTTGATAAACATCTCTTTTAATGTAAATGGGTTTTGTATTCTTTTTGTCTGTTCTTACTTGGATCGACCACAAATTCATGGATCCTCTTGAAACGTTTTTGATGTTCATATTTAAGGGAAGTTTTCCAATTAATCTTTTAAGTTGTCTATGTGAAATGGAATCATACGCTTTTCTAAAGTCAAACCAAACTGAGTAGTGTTTTTTTTTCTCATTCTAGCTAATTGTGTTACTGCCTTGTCTTGAAGCATTCCATGTATTGTACCCCATGTTTGTTTTCTTGCCAATTGTTCTTTCGGAATCGCCCAGTCTGGGAGATCATTATTAAGAATTACAGTTATTGTTCCTGTTAATATTTTATATTCTGTGTTTAGTAGAGCGATGGGGCGATAATTGACAGGGTCTTTTTCATCGCCTTTTTTATAAATTAGTATTACATTTGCTCTTACATCTGTTTCTGTCAGGTTTTCTTTGCCTTGTAGTATTTTAATGATGAATTTTGTTAAGTATTCTTTGGCACTAGGTAATATTTTATAAAGGTAATTTGGTATGTAATCGCTGCCGGGGCTCTTCCAAGGTGATGTTTTCTTTATTACTACTTCAATAGTTGATTTTATAGTTGTTTCATCTAATTGTTGATTGTAGTTTTTCCCCGTTGAGTATTTTTGAAGTTTTCCTAGCCAGGTGTTCAATATGGGGGTATCATGTGTGTCATCAAATTGAGAATACAATTTCTGATAAAATTCTAATACTTTCGACGGGTCTGGGCTTCTTTTAATCGGTTGTTCCAGTGTCCTCATTGATGGTCTGTTATTGAAAATATATCTCAGCCGCTGAGTTTCTGCTTGTTTTCGTTGATGTTCTGCTTTTTCTTTTAAAATTTTAATTCTATCATTTGTGGATGTAATGTACTGTTTCGGTTTCATTTTCAGTCTTTTCATTTCTTCAGCTTCTTCTTTCAGTTGTTTACTGAATGTACCTCCATTCCAATTTATTATTGTTTCTGCATTTTTCACTCTTTTTTCTAGTGTTTCATTTTCTTTTCTGTTTCTATGTAGCTTGGATTTGGTTGTTTACTTTTTCCAGCAATGTAATTTCTTAAAAGAACACCGGCTACATATATTGATTTTTTGATGTCTCTTCTTTTGTTTATATATGATAATGTACTATTTTCTATGGTGGTAATGTTGCTTCTCAATATCTCGTTTACATGGTTGACATATCTTTGGTGGCATCGTCTTATATAGAATTTTTTGATCTTTTTCTTTATTTTTGGGGTAGATCTGTATATATTTTTGAATTTTGTTCTTATATTATTTAGTTCGATTACATCAAATTCTTCAATGGGTTGTTCTGTTAGTGTTTGTTCTATATTTTCTTGAAAGTTACCTGTTTCATCATTGTCAATAGTGATGATTGTATTATTTTCCTCAACTGCAATTATATTGTTTGTTTTATTTTGTTCGTTTATTTCATCTTCACTACTACTACTGTTCGATTCTAGTGAGGTTTTCTTCATATAATAAATATTTGGGTATTTTTCTCCTAATTTCGTGGCTATTGCTTTTTCTGTTCTACCAGGAATGGAATTGAGGATTGCCTTAACACGTTTTGTTACCTGTTGTTCTTCTCTGTTTATATATTCACGTATTAATTTACGTTCCTCATCTTTCGTCCATTTGTTTGGCTGCTTTGGTGGTATGTTTCGGTTATGTTTTAGTTCAAGACATTTCTTTTTGATTGCTGCTATTGATCGGTTAGGGATTGTCTGCCTTATGACCAAGTGATCTTCTGAGGTAATGGGACCTTCCTTGTTGTTTAGGTATTTCTGAATTACATTTATTTCACTTTCTTTCCATGTTGACATCTTGTTGACGTTTCACAGTTTTAACGTGGTAGTATAAGTTTTTTGCGTGATTTTTGTTATCACTATCCCTATGTATTGTTATTTTATTTAAAATGAGATAGTTCTACTTTTATTTGACGTATTGGGCCCGTATTTGCTAATTAATTTCGAAAAATTATTTAGATAACTTGCTCACACGTCCACCTTCGATGAAAGCTGTCATAAAAGTATAGTGGTCAGTATCCCCGCCTGTCATGCGGGAGACCGGGGTTCGATTCCCCGCCGGGGAGGAATTTTTATTTTCTGAAAAAATCTTTTTTTGCTCTTTGGAACGAAGTGAAGTGAAGTGAAAGGGGGCTAGACGGAAACAATTCTTACGAAAAGTTGTCACGACACTTTTTGCTATTGTAAGCTGTGCGGCGTGCGCATGTTTCTCTGTCTGTCTGTCTGTCTCTCTCTCTTTCTTATAGAAAGCAAGCCAGATATTTTCATTTCTATCAACTTCAGTAATGAAAAATCAAAACCATTGGTACAGTTTCTAGAGGAAGAATTTGATTTAAGAATTAACAATAATCCAGCAGAATCAACAACAAAATATAATACTACCATTGATGCAGTTTTTTCAAGACATTTAAATAAAATAGAATCCCAAACATATGTTTCCTACTTCAGTTACCACAAGCCAATTATTACGAAAATTGAGCCTACTGATTAAGTTTATATAACATTATATTTGTTAATAATAAAAAAAATATTATTATAACTTAAAAAAAATGAAATTTTATTACAATTCCTTCACTAATTAATCGGAAGGAACTTCGTTCCATCCGGGTGTCCCTTGACACCTCTCAACTTTTTGTGACAAATCAGAAAAAAACTAAAGAAAATATCATTCAGGCAAATCGAAATGTGCTCAAAATTCCCATATAAAATTCAAAATCTATCGTTTTTTATACATCTAATCTCACCTCTTCTTATTTTCCTTGGGATTATATTAGGTTTATTTCTAAGGGGTAATCTATGCACTGCGACTCAAAGGATCCATTGTGTGGCCCCTTGCTTGAGCTGGGCATGTACCCTACAGCTCTACATACAGTCCCAGGGCATTGATAAATGCTATTATTCGGGACGGCTTCAGGGTCAGTTGACCCGAATACCCGAGCACGGGTGCTTGCTGCTTCGGCGCAGACAAAGATTATGTATTTCGGTGTTCCGTCCTCTTCTCCGCAAAATATGCAGTCGCCGGTGTTTTTCACATTTATTATCTCGAGGTGTACGTTCGAGTGGCAGTGTTCAGTCAGGGGCCCCGTCAGGACGCGTAGGCTTCTTTTACTAAGGTGGATATATTTATTAGACCTTTCGCGAACATAGCTTCCGAGGAACAATTTCGAATGTCAAAGACCTGATATAGACTCGTGTTCGCAACTGAGATTCTCCATTTTTTTCAGTAGTTTTCCTCCTGGAAGACAGAACGGTTCTGGTCCGGTAGAAGGGGAAATATCTCCCTTTCCCGCCAAGTTGTTGGCATCCTCGTTTCCCTGAATTACCCTGTGTGTTAGCATCCTAATTAGGAGAAATTTATTTTGTTTTCCTAGTTTATGGTTTATTTTATTTTGCGCACCGTGTTTGTTGTACAAGATTGAGACGGAATATACTTTCGAACACGTGTTGTTTACGTTATTCGATCTTATACAGGGTATCCCAAATAAGAGTGACCGATTTTAAACATAAATGCCCAGCTTATTAATTGCTCCAAAGAGATGGGGTTCTCACTAGTTTATCAAAGAGATTTTTTTAGGCTTGGCTGACATTTCATCTTATCAACACAGGATGTTTTAATAATGTTGGTCAAATTCAAAGGGGAAAATATGAATTATTTTAAATAGAACACCCTATAATTTTTGATCTCATTCGAACGAGCAATCATTCTCCTTTCCAAAAATGTATATTTTTTCATCTTTTGTTTCATTAACAACAAAGATATTCGAGGTTTCATGTAGTAGTTCATTTTTAATTAGTAATTTTATATGAACGTATTTTGATGCCTAAAATCAACTCATGCTGTGACCGTTTAACGCATAACAAAATCATTTAAGTTGGTTTCATGTAGTATGCATTTTTAATTACGTAAATAATTGCCAACAAATCTGACAAACAGTTTATTTAGTAAGAAAAAACATAATAACATTATTCAATACATATACAGAACGAAGAACAAAAAAGTTACAATAAATGCTGCATATGCCTACCCTCTTCGTTTATGCATACTTTCCAAATGTATTTTCTAACATTTCTTGCGGAATGTTTTCAATAATGTTCCTGATATTATTTTTTAGTTCTGCTAAATTGTTAGGCTTAGGATTGTAGCACCTACCCTTCACATATCCCCAGAGAAAAAAATCTGGGACAGTTAATTCAGGAGACCACGGTGCCCATTCAATCGGTACAGCTCGGCCTATCCACTTATCATTAAAAAACGTTTTTAATGAATCTCGTGCTATTAACGAATCATGTGGCGGTGCACCGTCTTGTTGAAAGTAAACGTCGTCGCTAATTCCATCTTGAACAAGTTGCGGATAAAAAAAAGTTTCCAACATATCCGTGTAATTAGTACCCGCCACTGTTGGTTCCGAAAAGAAAAAAGGACCATAGATTTTCCGCCGAGATAATGCACACCAAACGTTCACTTTTGGACTATCTCTCTGAAATTCATTAAGAGAAATTGGTTTTTGAGATCCCCATATTCTACAATTATGTTTGTTACACATGCCATTAATGTGAAACGTTACTTCATCAGACATAATTAATAATGAATAGGGTTCGTTTCTTAATAAGTCAAGTAAAGTCTCACATACCATTACACGTTTTTCGTAATCTGACTCGTACAATTTTTGATAAGTATGAATTTTGTATTGAGTTAGTTTTAAAATTTTTAGACATCTTTGAACGACACTCTTGCTAAGCTCTAAAATTCCAGCAATTTTTCTAATTGAAATTTTATGATCGTTTTCATGTAGCACTTCATTAATGGACATCAACTTGTTTAAAAGACCATCATTATTTCTTGTTTTTTTTAAGTGTGCAATGCAACCAGTTTCGATAAATTGTAAATACCGTTTTTCAATAATATTCACTGACGGCGGATTTTTCATAAATTTCCTTCTGAATATCCTCCTTGTTTGAATTATTGATTTCGTTTCTGCATAAATTATTACAGTTTAAGCTTTTTCACTCACTGTATAGATCATTTCGAAGCCGACTTATGACTTAACAAAATTACCATTGTCAAAATTGCTGATTTTGTTGTTATGCGTCAAACGGTCACAGCATGAGTTGATTTTAGGCATTAAAATACGTTCATATAAAACTACTAATTAAAAATGTACTACTACATGAAACCTCAAATATCTTTGTTGTTAATGAAACAAAAGATAGAAAACTATACATTTTTGGAAAGGAGAATTATTGTTCTTTCGAATGAGATTAAAAATTATGGGGTGTTCCATTCAAAATAATACATATTTTTCCCTTTGAATTTGACCAACATTAGTAAAACATCCTGTGTTCATGAGATGAAATGTCAGCCAATCCTAAAAAAATCTCTTGGATAAGCTAGTGAAATTAGTGGAAACCTCATCTCTTTGGAGCAATTAATAAGCTGGGCATTTATGTTTAAAATCAGTCACTCTTATTTGGGACACCCTGTATTATCGTTCTCATGAAAAAGAAACGACCGGCGGTGAAGAGTGAAGAGAGCTGTTTGGGATTTGTATGGGTAAAAATGTTTAGTCTAGGTATAGCCACAAGGTACAACTCTGCAAGAAAACTGACCAAAGCAAGACTGATTATCAAATAGCTCAAAAGAAAGTGCGCACAGCAATAACACAGAAGAAGAATGAAAGCTGGGAGAGGAATTGTGCTAGAATTAACACATATTTAGGAGGTAGTAAAAGCACCGAAAGTTGGAAATTATTAAAATCCCTTCGTCAAGATAACAAAAAAGATATTATCACACCAGTCACCCTACAAAAATGGGATGAATACTTCGGCAAGCTCCTGACTGAAAATAGAGAAGCATATAAAAAACAAGAGCCCGAACCTCGCATCGAAATAAGAACATTAGCATCTCCGATTAGGGTCTAGAGTGCAGAAGTTAAACAAATCTGTCAAAATCTGAAGAATAGAAAATCACCAGGCCCTGGAAACATTCCACCAGAGCTGCTCAAATACGGCACAGACAAACTATCATCATCATCATCATCATCAATCAGCCTGTCGCATCCACTGCAGGATATAGGCCTCCCTCATTTCTGCCCACTGTCTTCTGTCTTGACAAACTATATAGACAACTTACTAGCCTCTTCCAAAAGTGTCTCAATGGGGAGAATATTCCCGAAGAATGGAGAACATCCTACATAACAACTATCCATAAAAAATGTAGCAAAGACATCTGTGACAACTATCGAGGAATCGCCGTCCTAAGTTCTATCTCGAGAGTATACGGAAAGCTGGTTAAAAGAAGGATCGAAGACGAATATCGCGATATAGAAGCCAAAGAACAGGCCGGTTTCAGAGCAGGAAGATCTACCACCGATCATCTCTTCACAATAACGCAGATAATAGAAAAGAAACTGGCACGAAATCAAGAAGTTCACCTACTGTTTGTCAACCTCAAGAAAGCCTACGACAGCATCCCAGAAATAAAACTTTGGGAAGCACTTGAGAAAACCAACGTCAACGTAACGCTTATAAAGGCTGTCCAAGAACTATATAAAAACAGTACCAGTAAAATAAAGCAGGGACATGCAATGTCAAAAGGTTTCAACATCAACAAAGGACTTAAGCAGGGATGCTGCTTATCGCCGACTCTATTCAAAATCTATTTAGAACAAGCTTTGAAGTTGTGGAAAGGGAAGTGTAGAAATATGGGAATACCATTAAATGATGGCTACACACTATACACGTTGTGCTTTGCAGATGATCAAGTTGTCCTAGCACAAGATTATGAAGACCTAGAATATATGACACGAAAATTAACGGAGTATTATGACAAGTGGGGACTCCAGGTGAAGGTCAAAAAAACCGAGTATATGTGCGTTGGGAGAGAACAAAGGAATTTACTTCTAGAACAACAAGAACAGATTAAACACACAAGAAAATACAAATACCTAGGAGTTCACATCACCTGCGAAGGTAGCATGGACGAAGAAATTAGATACAGAAATAACCTGGGAAGACAGGCGATTAGAAAACTTAACAATATACTGTGGGATAAAGCGATATCAAAGGATAACAAACATAAAATTTATAACAGTATAGTTAAAAGTATCGTCTCCTATGGAAGTGAGGTATGGCCGTTAAAGGAAAATACACTTAAAATGATAGAAGCTACCGAAATGGATTACTGGAGGCGTGCTGCTGGAAAATCGAAGCTGGATAAAGTCAGAAATGAGAAAATCCGAGAAATAATGGGGACTAAACACAATTTAACAGAAGATATCCGAGTTAATCAACTTAGGTGGTATGGACACGTACAGAGGATGGAACAAACTAGAATACTAAGAAAAGTGCTGGATTGGACGCCATACGGCAGAAGGAAGAGAGGGAGACCTAGGTTGAGTTGGAGAGAAGGAGTAGAAAAGGACATACAAGCAAGAGAAATAGAGGAGAATCTATGTACCGATCGAGATAGATGGAAGCTGGAAATCAGAAAACGGCGAAGAACGTTATGAACTGATATATATATATATATATATATATATATATATATATATATATATATATATATATATAGCCACAAGACCGAAGGGAATAAATTGAGATAGTTACCGTATCACCGAGTTTTATTATAATATTTACCTTTTTCTAATCTGACTCTGGCAGTTCAAATACACTTATGAAAGATTAAGAAATTCGGGCTGCAATGTATAGATTCCAAGGAAATAATTATGTGTAATTTTATGGGCACTCTTTTATATAGTAGATCCCTTTGTGAAATAATCATTACTATACAAGGGGTTTCGGTACGAGTAAATGCTATAATTGTTCCCCACAAATACCTTAAATATGATTTATTAGTAAGTAGAGATTTTATTAACCAGGAGCACGTTGTTATGGTTAAGCATGATGATCGATTACTTTTATACAGTTTGTTTCCCGTTAGCATATCTGTGAATTTGATTGAGGTTTGTGATACCTCGGATTTAAAATATTTTCGAGTCTATTTGTTGGGTACAAACTTTAAGGTCGTCACTGTAACGCTTTGCGGACGACCTTGTCTAAAAAGGATTCGATTCCACACATTGGAAGATGGTGGCTGGAGATTCAGGAGTACACTTTCGAAATTGATTATAGGGCTGGTAAAAAGATGATGCTTGTTGATGCACTGAGCTGAAACCCCATAGCTGGCACTGATCTAGAAGTCGAAGTTTTTCAAATATATTTGACAGAAGCGGACTGGATCACAGCCGCTCAATTGCAGGATGAACAGGTCTGTAAAATTCGAAATATTCTTGCCAGTAAAATGAAGAATGGAGAAAAGAAATTATACTTTGATCAGTACGAGTTGAAGGGTAATAAATTATACAGGAAATTAGGAAACGGAGCCAATGTATGGGTTGTTCCACGAGCAGCACGTATTCAAATTTGTCGTCTGTGCCATGATGTTTCTGGACATCTCGGAATAGAAAAAGTACTACAAAGAATTCGAGAGAACTACTGGTTTGCAAAAATTAGAAAATGTCTCACAAAATATGTAAATGCATGCCTAAGTTGTATGTATTACAAACGGACGTCTTCAAAACGAGAATGTTAACTGAACCCCATTGAGAAACATCCGATTCCCTTTCATACATTACACGTAGACCATGTTGGGCCATTTGTGACAAGTAGAAGAAAAAATAAGTATATTTTCGTAATGGTTGATGCATGTACTAAATTCACTGTGATCGAGCCAGTACATAACCAAAAGAGCAAGCATGTTATTAGGGTTTTAACTGTCTTAATACACCTATTCGGAGTACCTACCAGAATTATAAGCGACAGAGGAACAGCTTTTACATCCCGTACATTTAAGATATTTAGTGATACTTACGGAATCAAGCATATTTTAAATGCTGTTGCCTCACCAAGAAGCAATGGCCAATGTGAACGTTACAATAAAGCAATTGTAAGTGCTCTGGCAACGGATAAATACGTGAAGTAAGTGCAAAGTGCACTCAATACAAGCTTTAATAAAGGCAATAATTCGACCCCTATGAAGGCGCTCATTGGCTATAATTCAAAACATGCAGCTGAGGCAATAGTTTTGAATGAAGTTCAAGATACAATAGACAGGCTAGATCTGGAGAAACTAAGATGTAAGATCTCAGACCATATAACAAAAGACCAGAAACAACGTTACGACAAAATAAGACGAGATGCCACCAAATATGACGAAGGAGATTTAGTAAGGGTATTAATAACGAGTATACCAACTACTGGTGGTAGTCATAAACTTCATCTCAAATACAAAGGTCCTTTTCGCATCACAAAGGCACTATTCAATGATAGATACGAAGTTGGAGACTTGCGGGAGGGATTTAAACGTAAGAGAACTAATGTAGCCGCAGATCATGTGAAAAAATGGATGAGCATACAGAGCGAAGAGGATTAGTAGTAACGTGTTTATAAGCGAACGTCGCTAATGTGTTTTTTTGGCAACGTGCCCATAAGCGCACGTCGCTACTGTGTTTTTTGTTGGCAACGTGCCTATAAGCGAGCGTCGCTACTGTGTTTTTTTGTTGGCAACGTGCCTATAAGCGAACGTCGCTAATGTGATTTTGTTGGCAACGTGCCTATTAGCGAACGTCGCTAATGTGTTTTTTTGGCAACGTGCCTATAAGCGAACGTCGCTAATTTGATTTTTTTTGGCAACGTGCCTATAAGCGAACGTCGCTAATGTGTTTTTTTTGGCAACGTGCCTATAAGCGAACGTCGCTAATGTGTTTTTCTTGGTAACGTGCCTATAAGCGAACGTCGCTATTGTTTTTGGCCACGTTGTCTTTGTATTTTGATTTAGCAAATATTTTGTCTGTAAAAAAAGCAGAAGGAACTTCAGATTTTTTTCTTCTCAAAATGTTCTGACGATATAGTGTTGAATTTATGTTAAGTTATAATATAAGGTCTGAGGACAGACCTAATTATCAGGATGGCCGAGTATTATATTTTATTTTTCTTGTGTATTCATATCATTATAGATATTACATAAGTGGTTTTGATACAAGTTTCTTCAAATATCTTTTCAGTTTATTGATTAGTATATATTTAGGGTCTGAGGACAGACCAAATTATCAGGATGGCCGAGTGTTATTTTATTTTGCGCACCGTGTTTGTTGTACAAGATTGAGACGGAATATACTTTCGAACACGTGTTATTTACGTTACTCGATCTTATATTATCGTTCTCATGAAATAGTTACGACCGGGGGTGAAGAGTGAAGAGAGCTGTTTGGGATTTGTATGGGTAAAAATGTTTAGTCTAGGTATAACTACAAGACCGAAGGAAATAAATTGAGATAGTTACCGTATCACCGAGTTTTATTATAATATTTACCCTTTCCTAATCTTTTATTTATTATCTCCAGACATTCCTTGACCATCTTCGACTTGATTATTTGTGAGTTTAACTAGGGACACTCTCAGTACTGTGGATATTAATATATTGACTGCATCACTGAGACGACCAAAATAACGCATTACTATGTAAATATAAAACAGTCCAAGTTTAACGAGAATCCTGCAAGATATGTATTTTCAAACAGAAATACTATTTTTGAAATGATATTTTATTTAACCCGGCATCCGACACGTGGGGTATCACATACCCGAGCGTCTGAAATATGTGCGAAAAATATATAAATATTTCAATGGCCGACTACTTCGTCTCTGTACCTTTCAGAATGCCATTTATGTAAACGTCTGGAGAAATAAATTAGTTTACAAACAGCCTCCGTGCGAATAAAGTTGATTTGTAGATAGTTCGGGTTTATTACACCCCACGTGGCCGTAGTTGTTAGCGGAAATTTTGTTTGAAGTTTTAAAGCTGAAAGTAATATGTCATCATTTGTTTATTAGATTTTAGTTATTTTATTTTCAAATAGGTTATATTACAATAATGGGTGACTAGACAAAGAGCAGGATCGTCTAATGGCACTTTGGAATGAATTAGAGGAGGATGAAGATATCGAACCAATAGACTCGGAATCAGAAAGTTAAGCAGATCGTGTAGGTGTGTGCAGCGATTATCTCGATTTGGAACAGGTTGCTGAAGAAAATGAAGAAGGGATGGCGACAGAACAAGCAACAGGTCCAGTCAAAGATCAGGGAGAAGAGTTGGATAGTAGGGAATCAAGAGTTACCAAATACTTTTTAGGAAAAAACAAAATCAAATGGTCTAAAGAAGTTCCTGAGAGAAATGTACGTACGAGGGCCGAAAATACCGTAACACACTTGCCGGGGGTTAGACGACATGCTAAAGATGCTAAAACACCTCTTCAATGTTTTCAACTATTCTTTGACGATAACATGATAGGTGATTTTGTTCAATACACGAACCAAAGGCTCACAGAAAAATCTCATCTGTGGAAAGACTCTCCTCATTACAACAAAACATCTATGCCAGAAATGAAAGCAGTTTTGGGACTTCTTTATTTGGTAGGAACATTTAGAAATGGGCGTCGTCATTTGTATGATTTTTGGAATAGTGATGGGACAGGAATGGATGTATTTCGTGCCACAATTGGTCCACATAAGAGCTATATCTGAAAAATTTGTCGATAACTGCAAATTTTCGTATACGCCGTCACAATACTTGACCATCGATGGAAAACTTTAATAATTTCGTGGTCGGTGCTCTTTTAGGCAGTACATGCCGAATAAACCAGCAAAATACGGGTTGAAGGTACATGCTTTAACTTATAAACTTCTGAATATGGAAGTTTATGTGGGACAACAGCCTGAGGGTCCATATCAACTCAGCAATAAACCTCAGGATATAGTAGATCGCTTGGTAGCCCCAGTTTCAGGCACAAATCGAAATATAACATTTGATAAATGGTACACCAGTCGCGACTTTCTAATTAAACTCAGAGATACTCACAAACCTACTGCTGCAGGGATACTTCGTAAAAATAGACCTGATATTCCCCCAGAGTTTTTGAGCGTGAAAAACAGAGACATTTTTTCTAGTTTGTTCGGATTTTGGAAAGGATATACTCTAGTTTCATACTGTCCAAAGAAAAGAAAAGTTGTGTTGTTATTATCATCTCTACATTATGATAATTTAAAATTAATTAAAAAGGTTCTTTATTAAGTTTGTCATGCCCAGTTAACAATGAATATAGGAAATAACTATATATACAGGGTGTCCCGGGACTAATGGGAAAAAAGTCAGGAGCGTATAATCTGAGCCAAAATAATGTTAGTACTTCATATAAACTTTTTCTATGCAGGACCTCATTTTCGAGATATAGGCCTCCAAAATTTTAATTTTGAATTTGGTTTTTATTTTTTGTACTAGTTATTTGATCTTTATAAAATTTACGGTAAAGCTATAATGTACGTGTATGTTTATTTTGGAATGGTGAACAGATACACTGCAGTGCCTTGAAGCCAGGAACGGACCACTCGCAATGGTTAGTGATCCAAAAAATTTGCAGGGATGATACACCTTATATGAAATTATCGAAATTGACTTACCCACACATTAAGCTAACGAAAAGGTACTCTTGTTGGAATGCGATAAAATAAGCCGTTTTATTAATGCACTACTTACCAATTTAACTAACTAATATAATAATACGATGTCCAAGATTTACCTACAGTACTACAAAAAAATTATTTAACGATAGCAGAAGTTAAAAAACCTTAACGACTTATTATTTCGAATGCTGGTAAAAACTTTTTAAAAGTGTTTTTGCCATTTATCAAGGAACCATAGGATTAGTTGTCAAACGTTGTGTAGAATAGTTCGTAGTCAGTACTTGTCAATAACTGTTTGATGATGTGCCACTACAAACTCGTAGGAATTTATGGTTCATGGATGATAGGGCCCCTCCTCATTTCAGTGTAGATGTACGACAGCATATACAAACAATGTTTCCTAATAGATGAATTGGTTGTGGAGGCCCTTTTCAATGGCCACCGCGATCAGGAGGCGTTAATCCTATGAATTTCTTTCTCTGGGATTATCTCAAAAGTCAGGTATACGCAATACCTGTACAAACAAGGCAAGATTTAATAGACAGAATTGTATTACACTGCAATGTTATTAGAAATAATATGGGATTGCCATTTCAAGAGCGAAGAAACAACCTTCGTAGACATAGAATGTGCTTAGAAGTGAGAGGAGCTCATATTAAACATTTATTAGAATAACATTAGAGTTTTTGTTGTTGCTTAGGAATTAGTTTTAGCGTAATGTTTTATAACTTGTGTTTTTTGAGGTTTTCTTATTGGTTTAATAATGTTGTGTTCGTAATTTTGATTAAAAGCAACTAATACCGATGTTTACGTACCTATTTAATTCCCATAAATTGAGTTCTTAATGTACAACTTTGTCCCTAAAATAGATTTTCACTCCTATAACCTTTCGACTTGGGTTTTCCCAGAAAAACTGCTGAAAAACTGGGTTTCGAATTGATACGGGTTAATAGTTTTCGAGAAAGCAACATGGCAGACGTTGATTTGTTGTTACATAATATGTGATTGACTAATAAGTTTGAGTTTTATGGAGCAAAGGCCTCGCTATGTAATTACTGCAAGACTTTTATTCCCTTTGTGAAATATGAATTCATCAACCGAATTATGTAATTAACGATCCATGCAGAAGCTTACACCCACTATTTCGGATGCCTTCTGCGCGATTTGCGTCTTTGAGTTTGTTTCGAAGATCTTGTGACAGACAATAGTTATAAAATTTATTAGAGATTCTATTGATAAAGTCTTTGATAGTGGGTATATTCGCCTTGTCATGTAACCAAGAAGTTTTAGGTAGTTTGGGATATAGACCGAATTATGATTTAATGCCATTCTGAGACACTTGTTTGGTATCACCTGCAGGGAGTGAAAATTGTGTTTAGTGCCCGTGTAGTATATGGGTGCAGCGTATGTGAGTATGGGTCTTATGATTTGTTTGTATATTAAAATTTTGTTTTGGCTTGAGAATTTACTGTGTTTACATATGAGTGGGTATAGTCGACACATTGCAATCTTAGCCTTTTGTATTTGTAGTGAAATGTGCGCATTTACCGAAGTATTTCCTTGCATTGTTTACCCTAAATATTTTAGGGTATTATTAGGGGCAATATAATGCCCATTTACGCAAAGCTGAGATTGCAGTGGGTCGGCTTTTCTAGCTATTCCTCTGAGTAATAAATACTCTGTTTTTGAAGGGTTAATAGTTAGTTTGTGATTTTGGTGTTAATGTGGGTTTGTACAGTGTTGAGTGCTTGTTCTTGATTCTTTGCTGTTGCTACAAAACAAGTATCGTCAGCCTACATTGCCGTTAGTAATTTTTGGGATGTTGGGTGATCATGCACAAAAAGGGAGTATAACAAAGGTGATAATACAGAGCCCTGCGGTACTCCAGCCCTTATATTATACGGTCCTGCCGTATGATCATATATTTTGAATGAAACTTTCTGTTAGTCAGATATGGATGCAAAATTTTGGTTAAATAATCCGGGATTTTCAATTTAATTAGTTTGTAAATAAGCCCCTCGAGCCATACGGAATCAAAAGCTTTTTGGACATCAATTGTGACCATCATCGATTTGTGTCTGCTTTCAAATCCTTCTCGGATATAATTGATGACTCTGATTATTTGGGCCACTGTACTGTGTCCGCTTCTGAAACCGTATTGCTCGGGAGGAATGATGTGATTTTTCTCTACAAAAGATTGTAATCTTTTTAGTAATATTCTGTCTATCACCTTTGCTATATTATTTAGGAGGGAAATTGGCCTAGAGCTATCCACATAACTAGGTTGTTTGTTAGCCTGGACGATTGGTATGATGTTGGGAATCTTGAGCATATCAGGATAATAACCAGTTTTAATAATGTAGTTTGTTATATAAGTTAAATGGACAATAGCTTTTTTCGGAAGATTCTTTGATAGTATGTTGTGTATACCGTCTATGCCGGGGGCTGTTTTGTTTTTCAATTTTTGTATCGTGTTGTATATTTCAGTGTAAGTTGCTAAGTATTTTGTGTTTGGTGTATTTATTGAATGTAAGTGTTGGTGAACTGTGTGAATTATGTCTTGATGCTGTTGTGTGTGAGGTGTATTGTTTATAAAATTGTTTTGGAAGTACTCCCCGAATTTCTTTGCGATCTCCGTCATGTTTGTAATTGTGTGTCCATTATCAATAATGTTTTTTATATCGCGGTTTGGTTCTCTAAACCTTCTGGCAATTTTCCAAAGATAATTGTCCTCCGGTTTGAGACCTTCTAGAAACTTTGTCCAATCATTATTCTTGTATTCTGTTATTAATTGATTGATTTTATTTTCATGTGCTCTTAATAATTGATGATGTTCTTGTTGTCTGGTACTTTGCCATAGTTTACGTATTTTGTTTTTTTCTAGTATTAATTGCGTTATATTATTGGGTAAGTTTTTTTGATTTATTTGTTTCTTTATTAATGTGATTGAAATATTTCTAGCTTTTATTATTAAGTTTTGTAAGTTATTAATTATGTTTACGAGATGATTTTCATTTTCTATTATATCAGTGATTTTTAAATGCTGTTGATAAAACTTCTGAATTCTATCCAACTGGTTGTTTTGTAGTCATAGTGTGTGTTTTGTTTGTGAGTGATGGGATATTTCGAGGTGTATAAGGACAGGGTCATGATCGGAATTGAAGTCTGTAAGGATTTTTATTTTTGTGAGGTTTTTGATGTTTTTGCCTATTTATGTCTATGATACTGGGGGAATGATTTGCGTAGGGAAAGTGTGTCGGTGTAAAAAATGTTACAACTCGAATGACCGCAGAACTTCTGCAGAGTACTCCCGTTTGTGTTGGGGTG
Organism: Galeruca laticollis; assembly: GCA_963921935.1. Classification (NCBI taxonomy): domain Eukaryota; kingdom Metazoa; phylum Arthropoda; class Insecta; order Coleoptera; family Chrysomelidae; genus Galeruca; species Galeruca laticollis. The sequence continues at coordinate 146,749,212 of OY998181.1, forward strand.
TTTAGTGTAGTGATCCCACTGCGGATGTTTGCAGTTGAGATCTCCTACAATTAACACCTTTGTGTGTTTATAATATTAAAGAAATCTTCTTCCCGAAGCTTGTTTCCAGGCGGGTTATATGTGCCTACAATTTTGATTTTATTATCGAAAAGTATAGGGATATGCTCAATTGAAGTATTATTTTGTTGCAAGAGTTTGAATTTTATGCCTTTTTTGATTAATTATGCGATACCGCCCCCTTTAACATTATGATAATTCAGTTTTCGATTCGGAGAAAAAATTTCCAGAAATTATGGAATTCTATAATTCAACGAAAGTTGGAGTTGACATTGTGGATGAGATGTCAGCGTCTTACAATGTTCCTAGAAATAGTCGACGCTGGCCATTGACTTTATTTTTTCCATGTTTAATTCGTCGGAAAACGTTTTCTCAAAGAACTTGGGTTACAGTTAGTTGAAGACCACCAACGGCAGAGAATGGCAAATCCTAAACTACAACGTGATTTGAGAAGCACTATCCGCAATATTTTGGGCGAAAATACTGAACCAGATAAAGATAAAAATTAAACCCAACCAACAAGGAAGGTGTTCTCAACGTCCACGCGTCAAAGATAGGAAAACTCGATAAGTATGTCAGGCCTGTGAGACATTTATCTGTCTCGAACATTCAATAACCTATTGCCAAATGTGTTCCGGAAATGCCATATTCAGCGAATATTTTTTTTTTGTTTTGAGTGAAAGTTTATTCTGTTTTTTTACTCGAAAGTGTAAAGCTTATGATGTTGTTATTAGCATAGAAACTGATTTTGTATCATAAATATTTTTTTAATAAATAATTATAAGAGAATTTTTCTATAATCACATTTTAAATGCAGAAATAAATCATTTTTTTGATTGTTCTGGTGGAAGTTTGAGGACAAGTTGAAGGATCCATAATTCACTAAGAAAAAACACACACATCTAATGAAAAAATGTTTTTTGACTCTCTATAATTATGGTTTAATAAACCCCACCTGTCAGAAATCATTATGAATTTTCACCTGTCGGATGCCGGGTTAGTTGTTGCAAAGAGAGATGTTATTCTCGGAGTGGTTATACAAAAACTGATTTACAAATATTAGGCAACTAAAGAACTATGATAACAAGTTTACATGAATTCTAACTAATGATATATGATATGGTGCCGATGCAGCGAATTATGACCTTGTAACTCCTTCGTCCTTAAAAGGCGAAAATAACGGAGTGATTTTCGCGAACTGTCTTCATGGGAATTTCTTCGATGATTTTGACTTTTTCTTTCTTGATTTTTGTTTTTTGCATCTTCGTCTAATTACGTAGAAGGTTACGACGATACATCCAATGATTAAGATTGTTGGAAATATTGATAGGATTCGAATTTCGTGTATATTATACTGTTCTTCTATCGGTGTTAGTTCTTTCGCGATTCTATATATTTCGTACAACTCATTGAATTTTATTTCTGATATATTCCGCGTTTGATACTTTTTCTGATCCTAATTCGTCCTAATTCGATCTTTGGTGAAAAGAATGACTTGCTTCTGTTAATTCCTTTGACTCTGGAGAATTTGAATTCCTTCGTGGAGATTTCCCATTCTTCTGGTATGTTAATAAGGGTAGGTTCTGCTTTCTCTTTGAAAGAAATTGTTGTATTCGTTGCTGAAGATATTATCTTTGAAATATTATTAGAAATATTTCCTGCATATGTGATGGTTTTATAGGTTTTAATTTCATCAGCTTGTTTAGGATATATTAGTTGTAATGCCACTTTTTCTTCTTTTTTACTAATTCGCTTATTTATCTTATCTAATGAATGTTAGATGTTGCTATTTGTCTAATTGTATTAATCTCTCTATCAAAATTACATTTTCTCATAGGAACTGGAAAAGCTCTATGTATCATTGAATTATATGCCGCTAGTCTGTGTGACATAGGGTGGTTAGAATTGAATGGAATTGTCACATCAGTCTGTGTTGGTTTTCGGTAAATTGAATAATCAAGTACATTATTAACTCTTTGAATTTTTAAATCAAGGAAATTGATTGAGCTTTTTTCTTCAATTTCTAATGTAAATTTTATTTTCGGGTGTGAATTATTGATGTGGTTGAAAAATACATCTAATTGTCGTTCACTACCCCTAAAACAAGCTAATATGTCATCTACATATCTATACCAAAATAAAATATTTTTCGAAATATTACTTTCAAAGATCTTTCTTTCTAAATTTTTCATAGAAATGTTTGCTAAAATAGGTGATGTAGGGCTTCCCATTGGTAAACCTTCATTTTGAATATATATCTTATTGTCAAAAGTGAAATAATTCTGATTAATGCATACATCAAATAAATTAAGTATATCTGATATTATTCCTGGATTAATATTTTTATCTTCTAGTAATTTTCTTACAAGTATTAGACATTCTTTAGGAGGAATTTTAGTAAACATATTAGTTACATCGATCGAAATGAGTTTGTAGTTATCTTGCAAGTGGATTGCTTTCAACTTTTTGATTAGTTCTATTGAATTTCTAATTGAGTACTGAGATTCATATCCGTAAGTATTGAGTATATTGTTGAGCTTCTTTGCCAATATATTATTATGAGCATTAACATAAGAGACTACAGGTCTAATTGGTTTCGTTATTTTATGTAATTTAACTGTTCCATATAATTGTGGACAATGAGGATTCTTATGTATGATAGACCTCTTTTCGTAATCATTGAAAAGATAATTTGAATTATTAACAATATCCATTACATTATTAGAAAACTTTTTTGTTGGGTCTGCTTTAAGAACTTTTACATCGCTGGATTCTATAAAGTTATATACTTTGGAATTGTAATTTTCAGTCGTCAAAATGACAGTTGTGTTCCCCTTATCAGATTTTGTAACTGTTAGGTTATTATCCTCTATCTTCTCTTTTATTGCATTTAAAACTGTGATGTCATTTTTTGTTTGACGTTTAACTTTTGAAGGTTCAATATTTTTGATTAAATTGGCAATTTTTAATTTCTCATAAAGAAAATTATTTGAATTAGATTTTAAAGCTAATTCTGACTCTGTAGCTATAATTTGTTTAATATTATTCGTAAATTTTGGTGGTATGCTGTACTGTGAACCTTTATTTGAAAATTCTATTTCACTATCTGTAAAATTAGTGTCTAAAAGGTTTTCAAATCATGGTGCAAAGTGTGTTGGTATGTAGGTACTTACAGTTTCATGATGTTTTGAGTATTGAATTTTATGTTGTGTGTGCTCAAGATTCTGTAGCTTCTTTTCTTGTTTCTTAAATTTCATATGCTTCATCGTGCTGACATTTTTTCTAATTTTGTCATCCAAACAGTCAAATTCTATTGGATCTAATTGGAATGTGAGTTCTGAATGTACAACTTTTATGTAGTTGTCTAAGGAGACTCTAACTTTGAATCATTTCTTACATTCTGATTTTATCCAAACTTGTTGAGCACATTTTATAGTTTTTGTGCTTGTGGTGTTTTAGTGTGACATTTTATATTCACATAATTTGGTATTACCTTTTTCCTAAGGCATTCTTGGTTAAAGCAAATGTTTTGTGATGCGTTAAAACGTTTTTGTAGTAACTTCTGGTACAGTCGGGTCAAATCTTCTCTCGAAGATTTTTTAATTAAATTAACTGTCTCGACCCTTACTTCGTGGAATATGCTCATATTAGTGTTTTTAAATGAAACTCACGGTCTCTAGTTAATTCCACAATATAATAAAAGTTATTGAAAATTCTAAAAAATTGACAATTGTTTCGATAAATCAATATCATCGTCAGAATGACAGAAGTTACATTTCATTTTATGCCTACCTGATGTTAAGTAGTTATTTTCGGCTAGACCAAGAATATATATTTGTAGAAACAAGAAGAAGATGTGATATTATAAATATTGAAGCTTAGATATTATTAGCCCTATGGTGATATCCTGGATATCATTTATCCAATTAGGAACAGTATAACTGTGCAATGATATAGAAAACCAGGAAAACTGTATATAAAATGTGCTCAACGTGTTTGGATAAAAGCAGAATGTAAGAAATGGTTCAAAGTTAGAGACTCCTTAGACAACTACATAAAAGTTTGGATGACAAAATTAGAAAAAATGTCAGCATATGAAATTTAAGAAATAAGAAAAGAAGCTACAGAATCTTGAACACACACAACATAAAATTCAATACTCAAAACATCATGAAACTGTAAGTACCTACATACCAACACACTTTGCACCACGATTTGAAAACCTTTCAGGCACCAATTTTACAGATAGTGAAATAAAATTTTTAAATAAAGGTTTAAAGTACAGCATACCACCAAAATTTACGGATAATATTAAACGAATTATAGCTACAGAGTCAGAAATAGCTTTAAAATCTAATTCAAATAATTTTCTTTATGAGAAATTAAAAATTGCCAATTTAATCAAAAATATTGAACCTTCAAAAGTTAAACGTCAAACAAAAAATGACATCACAGTTTTAAATGCAATAAAAAAGAAGATAGAGGATAATAACCTAACAGTTACAAAATCTGCTAAGGGGAATACAACTGTCATTTTGACGACTGAAAATTACAATTCCAAAGTATATAACTTTATAGATTCCAGCGATGTAAAAGTTCTTAAAGCAGACCCAACAAAAAAGTTTTCTAATAATGTAAGGGATATTGTTAATAATTCAAATTATCTTTTAAATCACTACGAAAAGAGGTCTATCATACATAAGAATCCTCATTGTCCACAATTATATGGAACAGTTAAATTACATAAAATAACGAAACCAATTAGACCTGTAGTCTCTTATGTTAATGCTCAAATAATATATTGGCAAAGAAGCTCAACAATATACTCAATACTTACGGATATGAATCTCAGTACTCAATTAGAAATTCAATAGAACTAATCAATAAGTTTAAAGCAATGCACTTGCAAGATAACTATATACTCATTTCGTTCGATGTAACTAATATGTTTACTAAAATTCTTCCTAAAGAATTTCTAATACTTGTAAGAAAATTACTAGAAGATAAAAATATTAATCCAGGAATAATATCAGATATACTTAATTTATTTGATGTATGCATTAATCAGAATTATTTCACTTTTGACAATAAGATATATATTCAAAATGAAGGTTTACCAATGGGAAGCCCTATATCACCTATTTTAGCAAACATTTTTATGGACAATTTATAAAGAAAGATCTTTGAAAGTAATATTTCGAAAAATATTTTATTTTGGTATAGATATGTAGGTGACATATTAGCTTGTTTTATGGGTAGTGAACGACAATTAGATGTATTTTTCAACCACATCAATAATTTACACCCCCAAATTAAATTTTCATTAGAAATTGAAGAGAATAGCTCAATCAATTTTCTTGATTTAAAAATTCAAAGAGTTAATAATGTACTTGATTATTCAATTTACCGAAAACCAACACAGACTGATGTGACAATTCCATTCAATTCTAACCACCCTATGTCACACAGACTAGCAGCATATAATTCAATGATACATAGAGCTTTTTCAGTTCCTATGAACAAATGTAATTTTGATAGAGAGATTAATACAATTAGACAAATAGCAAGATCTAACGGTTATCCATTAGATATGATAAATAAGCTAATTAGTAAAAAAGAAAAAAAAGTGGCATTACAACTAATATATCCTGAACAAGCTGATGAAATTACAACTTATAAAACCATCACATATGCAGGAAATATTTCTAATAATATTTCGAAGATAATATCTTCAGCAACGAATACAACAATTTTTTTTAAAACAGAAAGTAACGTTAGTACAAAATTGTTAAGTGTGAAAACAAAAATACCACTATTAAAGAAGTCAGGTATATATAAACTCAAATGTCCAGAAGGTAATGCCGTCTATTTGGGTCAGACCCTTAGGAATTTCGAAATACGATACAGTGAGCACTTACGAGCATACAGATTAAAACAACCAGATAAATCCCACTACGCAAAACATCTACTTGACACCAATCATTCATTGACTCCTAACACAGAACTAGAAGTGCTGCATATTTGTGAAAAGAAACAAGAACTGGATTTCCTTGGAGAACTGGAAATTAGAAGTCATTTAAGAAACCCACAATATGAAGTTGTCAATGAACAGTTAAATCTAGGGAGTTCTCCACTAATAAACTGTCTTCTTAAGTGATAATTGTAAAGATCAGCAGATATAGTTTTCCTGGTTTTCTATATCATTGCACAGTTATACTGATCTTAATTGGAAAAATGATATCCAGGATATCACCATAGGGCTAATAATATCTAAGCTTCAATATTTATAATATCACATCTTCTTCTTTTTTTCTATGAACATACATTGAGCCAATCACAAGTTAGGTTACTTCTTGGTCTAGCCAAAAATAACTACTAAACATCAGGTAGGCATAAAATGAAATGTGACTTCTGTCATTCTGACGATGATATTGATTTATCGAAACAATTGTCAATTTTTTAGAATTTCCAATAACTTTTATTATATTGTGCAATTAACTAGAGAGCGTGAGTTTCATTTAAAAACACTAATATGAGCATATTTCACGAAGTAAGGGTCGAGACAGTTAATTTCATTAATACATAACGTTTATTTTTATAATTTTACTTTTTAAAATTGGTACAACATATTAGTTCTAAAAATAAACATTCACTCACACTGTATGTATTACAGTGAATGTTCACAGTAATGTTCAAATAAATCTAAACGCTCACTTTCCTGGCTTTTTTGGCTGCAAAATCTTCAATCAACTCGTTAAAGTCTAATGCTTGAATAAGCTCAGAATTTGCCACAAAACTAGCCAAACTAGACAATCGAGAATCTTCGTCAGAAGTAGAGTTCCTCAGGTAGTTTTTTATTCTTTTCAACACGCTGAATGATCTTTCTCCAGATGTATTAGATGTCATCATACATACTAGAATGCGCAAAGCTGTGTCCATATTCGGAAATAATGTTGTTAATTGTTTTTCACGAATGAGTTGCAGATACTCCAAAAGTGTATTCCTTGGAGGCTTGGTAATCTTGTTATCATGAGGTTTCCTTTCTTCATCAAATATACCTTCAGCCTTTGAACCTTTGAACTGTACACACTCTTCTCCAAAGTCACCATCTATGTCGGTTCGATACTTTTTAGCTACAATACAAGCTTTTCCCCTTATTTCTTCATTGGAAATTGATGATAAGTTGTTTAAAAACCCAAATTCTTCATTAAGACTGAAATAAACTTCGGACCTTTTATTCAATTCTGAATAAAGCCTGTCAATTACAACATTGAATGTATTCTTTTCCATCAAAGTGGGGTTCAGGTTCATCTTCTTGATCTTTGCCAGGGATAGCTTTTTCTTTTCTGGCGTCTTTTCATTTCAAGAATATAGGTTTCATTTTTCGACAACTCTTTTCCTCTTTTTGCGTAGGAATCAAAGTTATCTCTCAGACTTAGTATGTACTCCTTTGGAGATTTGTATATGTTGCAAGTCACACTCAAGTCTGTAGCAGTGTTTTCCAATGTTTTGCTACTCTTGTCAAAACGTTGTAAAATATCGTACCACATGTTCAGTAAAATAGCATTCTCTAACTCAAAAAATTGTTTACTGATTCCATTAGCTTCAGCTCGGCTCACATTTGTTTGTGTCTGATATTTTTTTTACTGCATCGTAGTAGCTCCATTAGTTGAGTAAAATAGCTTTTACAGCATGCCATTTGGAAGCCCATCTTGTAATGTTCACTCTTTTCGGAAGGAGTTTCTTTTCGCTACTGCTATCTTTGACAAGGTTTTCCAACACGGCCCATCTTGAAGTAGATGCACGTAAAATTCTTGAATGAACATAAATAGTTTTGTTACTGCCAAACAGCAATCAGCCGCATGTGTGCCTACTATAATCAACGAATGAGCGGAGCATGGAACGTACTCAGCTAAATTGTTTTGTTCTTTTATTATCGCTTGTTAACCTTTATATTTGACTGACATATTCGAGGCATTATCATATGACTGGCCTCTCATATCGCACAATGGAATATCTAGCTCTGACAGGGTATTTAAAATAATTTCCGCCATGTGTGCTTCAGTATGGTCATGAAATTTAATAAAAGCTATAAATATTTCTACAGGCATACCATCACTTAACACATACCGTAGGATCACTGTCAACTGGTCTGAATGAGTGATCTCTGGTGTAGAATCAACACTGAGAGAATAGTACTTACTTTTCTTCAATTCATCCACAATGACAGAAACTAATTTTTTGTACATTAACTCTATAAACTGGTTACAAATAGTTTTTGACATATAGCTTACATTTCCGGATCCTGGATTTCCTTTACTTTCAATATGAGCTTTCAAAAAATCATCGTATTCTGCAACAAGCTCTAATGCCCCCATGAAATTACCGTTTGCTTGGAAACCGAATATTTCTTGGCTCCCTCGAAAAGCCAGGCCACGGGTGCCGAGAAACTTGACAACGTCTACTACACGTTTTAGCACTCGATGCCAATATTCAACTTCCTTAAGGTAGTTTTCGTGTAATGCAGAATCAATTTTTCCTAAAACATTGCCTCGTAAGACGAAGGTTTTTGTATTTAACCTATGTTCCGCACTCTGTTCGTGTTCTTTAAGTCGGTTAGAATTTTTCCAGTCATTGAATCCCTTGCAAAAAGAACTATCGTTGTGATAGTGGAATAATTTGCATGGAACACAAGACAGGCAGCCGGTAGTATTTGAATACATAAGCCACTCTCTTTTCTTCATCTCGCCGTTTGGTAAACGGCTAAAAAACATATGTTCTTTTACTGTTCTTACTTTATCAGGATAATGTCGTTTGGATTTTGAAAAATCACAATCTTTAATCGCTAGTAAGTGTTTGGGAAGATTTCTTATTACAAAATCCGTCGAATCAACGGATAAATTGCCCCATGAACTAGGATCTAGAACATTTAAGGTAGATTGAGGCAAACTCAAAAGTCTGTAGTTTCTTCTACAGCAACAGAAGTACTGGTAATTTGAACATCAGTAATAAGTTGTAATAACATAGTTTTCATTTGGACTATTCTGACTGCTATCTCCTGACGTATTTTAAAAAAAAACTTTCAATTTTAGAATTACTTTTTACCAATTTTAAACTTTTTTCTTCTTTGAGTTTTTTTAATTTGCGTTTATATGCTCCACTAGCCGTATGAATATTTTTATTGTTATCGTTCATCATTGTCAGAGCAAAAATTATTATGTGTTACGTGTTACGATACCTGTAAAATATGAGTTCACTTCACTGAGTTCACACCACAATAATTATTATGACAGTAATCACAATCTGTAAACAAAACAACTGCCATCATTCAGAAATCCTATATAAAACACGTACACGAGAAGATTTACTTTCAAGAAGTAGTTCACTTGCCACTTGCAAAACTATACTGACGAGTGACGCTGAGTCGCTGACACTCTCAAAACAATGTAAACAAAAGAGTGGTGACGAGGGAGGGTTAGAGGGGAGAGGGGGCCGCATCCGGCATCCCGGCGCCTTATACCCTGGCAAGCGTTAATATTTATTTTTATGTACGTTGGTTATTTTACTTAGATTTCAGATTGTATTGTTTCAAAAGTCATGTATTCTATTTAAAGTTGCGGTAAGTATTAATTTAAGAAAATGAAATTCAATATTTTTTAGTGTTTTTAAATGGAACTCAAGGTCTCTAGTTAATTCCACAATATAATACAAGTTATTGAAAATTCTAAAAAATTGACAATTGTTTCGATAAATCAATATCATCGATGATATTTCAGTCTTAATGAAGAATTTGGGTTTTTAAACAACTTATCATCAATTTCCAATGAAGAAATAAGGGGAAAAGCTTGTATTGTAGCTAAAAAGTATCGAACCGACATTTTTGGAGTATCTGCAACTCATTCGTGAAAAACAATTAACAACATTATTTCCGAATATGGACACAGCTTTGCGCATTCTATTATGTATGATGACATCTAATACATCTGGAGAAAGATCATTCAGCGTGTTGGAAAGAATAAAAAACTACCTGAGGAACTCTACTTCTGACGAAGATTCTCGATTGTCTAGTTTGGCTAGTTTTGTGGCAAATTCTGAGCTTATTCAAGCATTAGACTTTAACGAGTTGATTGAAGATTTTGCAGCCAAAAAAGCCAGGAAAGTGAGCGTTTAGATTTATTTGAACATTACTGTGAACATTCACTGTAATATATACAGTGTGAGTGAATGTTTATATTTAGAACTAATATGTTGTACCAATTTTGAAAAGTAAAATTATAAAAATAAACGTTATGTATTAATGAAATTAACTGTCTCGACCCTTACTTCGTGAAATATGCTCATATTAGTGTTTTTAAATGAAACTCACGCTCTCTAGTTAATTGCACAATATAATAAAAGTTATTGAAAATTCTAAAAAATTGACAATTGTTTCGATAAATCAATATCATCGTCAGAATGACAGAAGTCACATTTCATTTTATGCCTACCTGATGTTTAGTAGTTATTTTTGGCTAGACCAAGAAGTAACCTAACTTGTGATTGGCTCAATGTATGTTTATAGAAAAAAAGAAGAAGATGTGATATTATAAATATTGAAGCTTAGATATTATTAGCCCTATGGTGATATCCTGGATATCATTTTTCCAATTAAGATCAGTATAACTGTGCAATGATATAGAAAACCAGGAAAACTATATCTGCTGATCTTTACAATTATCACTTAAGAAGACAGTTTATTAGTGGAGAACTCCCTAGATTTAACTGTTCATTGACAACTTCATATTGTGGGTTTCTTAAATGTCTTCTAATTTCCAGTTCTCCAAGGAAATCCAGTTCTTGTTTCTTTTCACAAATATGCAGCACTTCTAGTTCTGTGTTAGGAGTCAATGAATGATTGGTGTCAAGTAGATGTTTTGCGTAGTGGGATTTATCTGGTTGTTTTAATCTGTATGCTCGTAAGTGCTCACTGTATCGTATTTCGAAATTCATCGATGATATTGATTTATCGAAACAATTGTCAATTTTTTAGAATTTTCAATAACTTGTATTATATTGTGGAATTAACTAGAGACCTTGAGTTTCATTTAAAAACACTAATATGAGCATATTCCACGAAGTAAGGGTCAAGACAGTCAATTCCATCAATATTTTTTCTTAATGAATTTTTTTATGAAACGCTGCGGCGAGCGGCCCCCTTTTGCTTGCGGCCCTAGGCCGCGGCCTAGTTGGCGTAGTGGTAAATCCGGCACTGACAGGTTGCTACATCGAAAAAAGAGTAGATCAACGCTGTTTCACTTACTTAGCAAACAGAATTTTCACTTTTCTAAACGAAACGTACAAGAATTACGTACTGCACATAAATTCAGTTCCAATGATAAAAAATATATTCAAAGAGCATCTTCTGAATTTGGAGATAGATATTGTTATACAATTCATCGAAAGCTAATATTTATATTCCACTGGTAGTTACACAAAGTAACAAAAAATTAGAAAATATTTTTAATTTCAATTGTCTATACACAGTATGCTTGTAATATTGTTTCATGATGATGATGTGAGTGTATATTGGTTTGTTAGACAAGAAGTAATAGGCCATGCGCTACCTGCTTCTAATGGGTCTTCTCGATGTGTACAATCCTAATCAATATTCTATTGTTATCTTTATGAAAAAAATTTATTGTTATATTTGAAATTTGGAAAAATAAACATATATTATTATTATGATTATTATTATTTATGGACCCATTATATATTCATTATGACGAAGGTATACTTCCAACATGGAATGTGTGGAACGTTCATAAAATTTCATAACACAATAACTAAAGATATCAGACAGCGACTTTCTGTTCAAATTTATCAAAAATCATCTTACATTTCTGATATTTAATAACACAACTATCATTTATATTTTTAGGCATGTGCTGGACTTTGTCTTACGGGAATATTTCAATCAAAATCCGTGAAAATTTTATCAGCCATAAGTAATACTTCAAAACTTCTAGAAAAGCAAAATGTCACTTTCGAGATGAATATTTTGAAAAAAGCACGCATGCACAATAATATATCGATTGGGATCGCAACATTAAGCATATGTGCTCATGTTTTTGGTTTATGTCCACTAATTGATGATGGATTCGGAACTCTTACATTTTATACTGTGAAGAGGTTTTATGGTGATGGACCTAATTTTATTTATGAATTACTCATCTTTCCATGTTCAATAGCAGGTAATTATTGATTAAAATTTTTACAATTTAACGTGCTTTTTTTTCCATGTAGTCATAATATTGTTTGTTTCATATATATAGAAATGAAAAAGATATAACTGTTTCAACTTAAGGGCCTAGTGGAAAAAGGGTATAAATGCAAACTTTTAAATTTTCGATATTATTGCAGATTTGTATACCTAGGACCAAGTTATGCCGTGCATAAACGATATAAGTGTTTAAACTGAGCGCTACTGCAATCTATGGGGCCAGTAAATATACTCACTCACAGAGTTTGTTAAAGTTATTCCTGCAAAAACGGTTTAAGTGTTTTTATACGGGTTTCGCACTAACTTTAGATTCCTATTCTGTACATTTCACAGAAGATAGTCTTGTTTATTGCAACATATTTGTAAAAAAATAGTCCAGTTGTTTCATTAGATCAGTAAATGTGTGCCACAGTTGCCTTCGTTGTGCTAATTATCCAATGAAATATGGATGAAATTGATGGTAGGTTTGTTTTAAATTTGATAAAATTCAGGAACTTCGATTATGTTGTTTTTCCAGAGTATGATGCATCTCATGTAGAAATAGACCCTTATCAAACTGATGAGGATGTTAATTATAATTCAGATGAGAATGGAAACCAATCTGATACGGAAAATGAAGAAGTAGGTGGATGTTCTACATCTGGACATACAAACCGGCCAAAACAAGGAAAAAGCTGGGACACCAGAACAACTGGAAAATAAATCAACGTAAAAAATTGCGAACTGCGGGAAAAGAATAACCGGGTCATACAAATGTTATACATGTGAGAAAAAGATTGAGAAAATATGATCATGTATGTAATACTACCATTTCTGAAAGAGACAGACAAAAACTGTTTGAAGAATTTTATAAAATTCCAAGTTATGACTTGTAAACAGCCTATCATGCCTCTTACAGAAAAAATGATGATGTCAAGGGAGAAAAAGCAACAAATGGCAAAATGATTATGAATAAGCGGGTTTGCGAAAACTTCTTCCTTTAGACTTTGGACATCACCAATAGACGATTTACAACAGTTTGTGAAAAATATGGACGCTAAGGTATTCGTTAACCTGACCTCAGGCGAAAAACCCCTAGTGTGAACAAAATTGATAAACATACTCGAAATAAAGTGATCCTGCACATCAGGAGCTTTCCAAAATACAAAAGCCATTACTTCACTTATCAACGGATTTGAATATTACCAAAATGTATTCGCTTCATAAGGAATTCTGCACTCAGAATAACAACAAATCTGTAGTTAAACTCTCCTACTATCGACACATTTACAATACAGAATTCAATCTGAGATTCCATAAGCCACACACTGATACCTGCTCAAAATGTAATAGTCGTCAAAATTTAATCAAACATTCCAACGATGAGATGGTAGTGAATTCGAGCAAAGTTTCTTTGGATGTTCATTAGCGAAAAGCTTAAAAAGCAGTTGACTGCAAAAATGCTGACGTTGAAACCTACAAATCTTCATCAGTACTATAGTAACTTTGGACCTTCAATTTCCGCATCCATAATTTGATCTCGGGGAAGCTTGAATGTATACTTGGGATGAGACAGTGTCTGAAAGGGGTTCCCAATAGATAGGGTCTTCCCTGATATAGTTTATCAAGTCGTAACTCACGAACATAAAAAAAATCATCGCATATAGTGATTCATGTGGGGGTCAGAATAAAAATATATATATATATATATATATATATATATATATATATATGTAAACTATTCATGTTTTTGGTGAAAATAGGTCAAATAAAGGAAATTCATCTTAAATTTTCGGAACAGGGCCCTATATGGAATGCGATCGAGATTTCTGCGCAATGGAAAAAACAAAAGGAAAATGGATTGGATAAATGTTATCAAGAAATCATCAAAGAATTTTTCAGTCCACAAAATTACACAGAAAGACTTCTACTCGTTCGAAAAATTAGATAAACGTATTATTTATCCAAAGAAAGATACTGAAAAGAATCCACCAATAAATTTCCCATCAAGTACGAGGCCAATTGGACAACATTATTTTCTTTTAATTTCAAGCCAACTCTTGATGATTCGTTTCCATTTTCGATTGGTGTTTGCTCCTCTGGAAAATGGAAGACCAAACTTTTCGTTGGATGAAGTTTTTTAGCAGATGCATTCAATTCCACTAATAATTACGACTTATGGACTATATATAATGATTTTTACGTCAATATTACACGCGGGCCAAAAACAAACAAGGAGGGGACGAAGAAAAGCCAAGAAAATAATGAAGCAAGAGTGAACACTATCGAAGATGATCTCGACCGGGAGGATGACTTGAAGTCAGACTATGATGTGTTATACAATAATGTTTCTGAAAATGGACTCTTCTTCTTTGTTCACGATTTAAGCAAAAATGAAATAAAAAGTTTTCACGAAAATCGATTATTTTTAGGGGATGTCGTGTAACTTATAATTGTGCAAAAATGGTATAAGTACATCAAACTCCAGAAACTATAGAAATATCAAACTTTATATTCATATGCAAAGAAAAAATCATCCTACTCCAGTCTTTCTGTTATTGTACTAATTCTGCTGGATTATGTATAAACAATCAACTTTAGGCCCACATTAGACAGGAAACATTATTTGGCACTTACACCCTTTTCGCACCAGACCCTTCAATTATTCTTGAAGCCAACATTATTTCAGATTCTATGCAAAAATAGTGTGGGCAGCAGTATCTACTGTTGCCAAATGTAGTTTGTATTTGATTTATTTCGTATTTGCTGCTATTAAAAATAATCAATATTTCAAATAGTGTTTCAAATGAAACTCACGATTTCTAGTTAATTCCACAAAATAATAAAAGTTATTGAACATTGTAAAAAATTGACAATTGTTTAGATAAATCAATATCATCGTCAGAATGACAGAAGTTACATTTCATTTGATGCCTACCTGATGTTAGTGTTATTTTTGGCTAGATCAAGAAGTGACCTAACTTGTGATTGACTTAATATATGTTTATAGAAAAAAGAAGAAGATGTGATATTACAAATATTGAAGCTTAGATATTATTAGCCCTATAGTGATATCCTGGATATAATTTTTCCAATTAAGATCAGTATAACTGTGCAATGATATAGAAAACCAGGAAAACTATATCTGCTGATCTTTACAATCATCACTTAGGAAGACAGTTTATTAGTGATAATTGTAAAGATCAGCAGATATAGTTTTCCTGATTTTCTATATCATTGCACAGTTATACTGATCTTAATTGGTAAAATGATATCCAGGATATCACCATAGGGCTAATAGTATCTAAGCTTCAATATTTATAATATCACATCTTCTTCTTTTTTCTATAAACATATATTAAGTTAATCACAAGTTAGGCCACTTCTTGGTCTAGCCAAAAAAAATAACTACTAACATCAGGTAGGCATCAAATGAAATGTAACTTCTGTCATTCTGACGATGAGATTGATTTATCGAAACAATTTTCAATTTTTTACAATGTTCAATAACTTTTATTATATTGTGGAATTAACTAGAAACCGTGAGTTTCATTTAAAACACTATTATGAGCAGATTCCGCGAAGTAAGGGTCGAAACAGTTAATTTCATTTAATATTTCAAATGTTTAAGTAGCATTTCAAGTGTATCAGGGCTTATTTAATTATTATTCGAATTAATTTTACAACTAATAAACGGAATACTGTTCGTACTACATTATAATAAATTTTGCAAGTTCCAGATTTGAATGAATATTAGGCAACTGTGGTTTATATTTCATATTTCCATTCAAGAAAACCGCCGCGTAGAAGTCTAAAGACGAGTCAAAAAGAAAATATATTTAATATATGACGTTACTTGCCGTACCATCATTCCCTCTTCGCTTCTAGTCTTACGTTTCTTACTACTTAACCAACAAATTGATGTTGGCTTCATAACAAATCGAATTTATGAATGAATGGTTTCAGATGTGGTTTGTTCACTCTGTGGATAGTCACGTTATGAGTTCAAGTTCATTCGTTGATGAAAAAACTCACCGAGTATATAAAATCACGAATTTTAGTATCTGGAAATTGATGGCTAAATTAGAGCAACATTCGTGTGCAATAACTTTCTAGAGTCGTTATTTGTATCGTCTATATAATTATTTGTAAATTGAGTTAAAAGAATGAGCGACTGATAAATGATCTGTCACCTAATGCGTAGATATACGCATTTTGGCATAAAAACACTATTGAAGCTCTAACGCAAGTCATTAAATAGTAATGAACGGGAGTGACTGACGCTCACTACGTAAACAATAAGTAAAACACGTGATTAGGATGGATGTGATGATAATATATTATCCCAAAATAAAGTGAATTCAATCAAAAGAAATTCATTTCAACAAGAATGCAGCATGATTGAAAGTTTTCTCAAGCCGAAAATAGTGGAATCATAAAAATAGAAAGTAAGAATGGTCTGAGGAACGCAACAAGATATGAAGAAAGAACAAACAGCAAACTCTAATATTAAACCAAACATTGTAATAACAGTGGTCAAGACTTCTTCTGTATAAGACTAGACATATTATAAAACAAAACAACACAAGTTAAAAACTTTTCTCGCTCGGGGGCAACTGCCGAGCATTACACAACCCCGGAATGTTGCCTCGGATTTAGGATAAGGAACCCAGGATTAACAGATAGGGTTTCTCAGGATGTAACATCTAATTTTTTTATATATATTTTTTAATTGTCTAAATTTTAATTTGGAAAGTATTAATAAATTTCATAATTACTTTAATTATTTTCACGTTAATTTGGTTTAGTATACTAGGAAGTGAAATGGGGGTTGGGCAGCCTATTTTTATTAATTCTTTGTATGTATCAAAATTTGGGGTTTGATTCAAAGAACATTCGAAAAATATATGATGTAGATCCTCGGTTCGCCCACATTCACAATACTCATCCTCAATAAATCTGATTTTAAAAAGATGAGCTTTACTGAGGGTATGCCCTGTTTTGAGCCTCATTATTGTTGTTATATGTCTTCGATCTGTGTAAGGGAATTTCAAAAACCAAGGTTCATGAGGGAAACTTTCCAGGTTAGGATACCATTTCCCTTTGACCTTAAAGGACTCGGCCCAGTTATTATTATGTAAGTTTGAAATTTGTTTTTAAAAAAATGGGTAGTAGTCATATTTCTCAATTTTAATATCTGCTGTCACTTTTAATGCCCTACCTACATTGGCTAGTGTATCTACTTGTTTATTTCCCATTACACCCTTATGTCCGGGAATCCATGCTAGGATAAATTCAAAATTGGCTTTACTGGCATCTAAAATTAATCTTTTGGTTTTTAATGCATTATAGTTATTGTAACCATACTTTGTGTTTTTAATCTTATTAATAGCACTCAGTGAATCTGTAAATATTACACATTTCATTAGGTTTTTTTCAATGCATACCCCTACAGCTTTATTAATAGCAATGATTTCGGCTGAACAAATCTGTGTATGATCGAATAATCTAATTGAAAAATTATATTTGTTCACCGCACATCCTAAACTTTGATTTATTGGATTTAATGAACCATCTGTGTATACCCATGTAAGGGAGAGTGGGTGAAGATGACGCACATAAGGGAAAAAGCCCAGAGTTTCTATATTTTTTGAATAAATGAGTTTGAACTTCTTCACGACATTATTGGAAGGGTTATAGATGACTATTTACTGCACAGTTATTTTTAAATATCAAGGCAAAAAAAATATGATTTTATTTTCTCAAAGTGTCGATGCGTCATCTTTGCATAGGTGAAAGGATAAGATGACGCACTTTAAGGTTTTGGTAAATACTGTAATTAAACAGGTAAAAATTGAAATTAAAAAATAAAAAACGTAAATTTATCAAAAGCGAATTTATTATAGAGTTTTCCGTAAAAAAACAAAAATAGTTTCCTGAAAAATATGAAAAGCAGTTCAAGAACGAAAACAGCACAGCAAAAGCTGAGTTCTAACTCTTATTATTATGATAAATACATAAAAAATATTTTTTTATCTTTTAAGAGGAAAAGTCACACACAAATCCTCCAGGGGAATCCTTGCCACTACATTCTTTATGGGCCCAAAAACCACAAACGGTGCACCTGTACCACAGTTCTCTATTTTTGCCAGAATCAGCACAATAAAGACATTTATCATATTCCGACACATCACACATGTCGTCCAACTCGTCGTCATCACACAAGTTTTTTTCATCAAGATCACTGTTTGATTCACTGTCACTGTCATAGATATATAATACACAGTAGATGAAGCATTTCATTCATAAATTGATATTTGTTTTGACCTGAACATTTAGAAAGAAACAACATATTTTGTAAGTGGGTTAGATAAAGAGAGACTCTAATGTTGGAACTCGCATGGCAACGCTGCACAAAAGCCTAGAGAAGGAGATATAAGCGCGCTTCAAACACAATCAGTGGCGTATCCCAATAAATTAAATACGTATAGGTTATTAATTCGTGAGTAAAAAACAAGTAGCAGTAATATAGATAATACTGCAAAATTAATTATATATACAGAGGAAATAAAAACAAACAAAAACATTCATTTAAATTAAATTTAAACTATACCTTAAAATTTTGTTCAACATGTAATATTGTAACTTTGTAATATTTTAACTTGAAATTTCAATGTTCAAAAAAATTATACCATTTAGAGCACCTTTCAGTGTTGATAAAACATATTTACTTAACTTATTGGACTTAGGTACCTTTGGCCTCAATAATATGAAAATCTACGATTTTAAGGGTAGAAAAATACTATTTATTTTCAGTTTATAAGAAATATAAAATTTTATTACTTGTTCATAAGAACAAACAAAATAATAATTTGATACCTTTCAGTGATAAGGAACTTCTGCATTTAATAAAACAAAACAACTTGGAATTATTCTAAGGGTAAAATAAATACTCGTTTTTCAGTTTTAACAAAAAATATATTTACATTATTCATTTCTAAATAAAATTACCTTTGTATTAATACTCCTTGATCGGTTTTTTCTCAGTAAATCAACTTTTTTGGTGGTTTCATGATGGATTCTAATGGTAAAATAACTTTTGAGAATTAATTTTATTAATTCCATAGCATGACTAAAATATCACCTTCATAAAGATGTTCACCAAAAAAATCGAGTACATTTGATGGTAAAACGCTAATGGTTTTAGAAATCAATAAATTTAACAAACCCGTAATATTTTTATTAAATATGTCATGAGTTTTATGAAAAAATCTGAAATATTTTTCTCCAGCCTTACATATATTAATTACCATATCACTTGGATTTTTAAGTCTACCATAAGTCTTTCTTACTTGCAGTTTTGAACAAGTTGTATCCTGTTCCAACATATTGACACACTTAGAACAAGTAATACACTTTTTTAATGATTTAACCACAAAACCAGCAATATATGATACAATATCTTGGACATATAAAGTTAAGTCCCAAGATGGCGACATAAAAAAATTCGATTCTGCTATCTCCATATTTACTTTGACTAAAAAATCTTTATAGTCTTCAGATTCTTCTAAATTTTCCCCATCATCTGACCTACTGAGTAAATTACCTGAGCCGCATGTGAGGATTGAAATTTTTTGCAAGTCTACAGTGTTACCTGTTTTTGGCGCCGATATCTCACTGTGGACTAACAGCCTTTTAAAGGCAGCCTCAAATTGTCTGGCTGTCGGGTTGTTATTATAGCCCCCCTTGCTACGAATAGCTCCAAAAAAATAATTCAAGGTGATCCTGGGATAACTTATATGCCAATAAATATTTTAGTTGTTTTTCTTGTTCAACATAGAAGTTGAACATGTTTTTTAGACTCTCAATACATATAAGAAATCTGAGGAAACCAGTCTTTCTTGCAGATTTGACAATTGGAGTCTTATTTAAGGTAAGCCCAAGTATATAATTTTTTACAATTTCCATATATTCAAAAAATGGTTTTGACGTTATTTTAGACAGAGGTTTTTTATAAAAATATTTTGCAAATCTACTTTTTGAATTAAATATGTTATTAAATACTAAAATAAAATTGGATGTAGGTTCGGAATTTGCAAATTCGGGACACTGTAGGTCCTCGCGAAGAATATCAATGGCATCACTAACACTTTTACTAAGAGTTTGCGTTGCCAGGCGTACCTTCATCTTTTCACGTTCCCATTGTAAATGCCTTAGCTTGATTTTAGAATTAAAATAAATACAAGGAATGCAGTTTAATCTTGATGTGAACTTTTTATTCAGTAAATTAACATAACTGTTCGCTTTTGACTGACAAGTTAGAAAAATTCAAATTGAAATCAAATCATTTATTTGTAGTCAAGGTAACGACTACCGACTGTCTTTTAGAACAATTAACATATAAAGTACAATTTTACTTTAACACTTTCCCTTGTTAATTGTTGTAATAATAATGAAACAAACAAACAAAACATCTTAGTACCCACTATGTTACTTTAAACCCAATTTATCGCGTAATATTTGTAATCGTATTGCACCCAAAGGCTTCGTCATAATATCTGCCAGTTGATTCTCAGAAGATATTTGTTGAACTGCTAATTCTCCTTCGGTTACCCTCTCTCGAATAAAGAAGTGCTTGATGGCTATATGTTTTGTTCGTCGATGAAACTCTGGATTTTCGCTTAAACGCACTGCTGCTGTATTGTCGACCTCAATTATTGGAACTTGCTTTAAAGTTACAATATTTTCAAACAATCTTGAGAGCCAAATAATTTCTTTAGCTGCTTCACTTGCTGCAATAATTTCAGCTTCGGTAGTGGAAGTGGCTACCGTAGGTTGTCTTTGACTCATCCATGAAATAGCCCCTCCTGCATACTTAACTACGACACCAGAAGTAGAGCGACCAGTTTTCGTGCATCCTCCAAAATCAGCGTCACTGAAAGTCTCAAGAATACCCCTTTTTACCTTACGAGTATAGGTTATTCCTTTCGTCAATGTGCCTGCTACATAGCGGAAAACTCTTTTAACGCGAGCTACATCTTCCAAAGATGGATTTTCCAGTGATCTTGATAAAAATCCAACGCTGTATGCTAAGTCAGGTCGAGTTCCTAGCATCAAATACATGAGAGCTCCGACCGCCTGTCTGTAAGGGAAATTATGTGCTTTGGAATTTTCTTTCCCTGATTGAGAAATCTCAGAAGCTTTCAACATTGGCGTAGAGACTGGTTTGCAATCTGAAAAATTGAAACGTTCTAGAATCTTTTTAGCAAAAGCTTGTTGATTAATTGTAATGTAATCATCTGTTTGTTCAATTTCTAGCCCTAAAAAGTATGAAGCTTTCTGTGAAGTGATCTTGAATTCTTTGCTTAAATCTTGTAAGAAAATCTTCAAATCTTGAGGATCTGTTGCGGCAACTAATCCATCATCTACGTACAGAGCCATGATAATACTTTTGTCATTTTCTTTTCGCATGAACAAACATGGATCTGCATCACTAACTTTGAAGCCGAGACTGATAAGATACTTGCCAAAACGTTTGAACCAGCATCTTGAAGCCTGTTTCAAACCATACAAACTTTTTTGAAGTTGACATACCTGATCAGTACCGTTTTTGTAGCCTTCTGGTTGCTGCATGTAAATAACCTCTTCAAGTTCGCCGTATAAAAATGCTGTAGATACGTCAAACTGTGCTAGATGCATCTGCTCACTTGCAGCTATGCTTAAAATCGACCGAATAGTTGCCATTCTTGCTACTGGGCTGAAGGTCTGGCTATAGTCAATGCCGTAGCGTTGACTGAAACCTTTTATAACTAGTCTTGCCTTGTATCGATTGACCGAACCATCTGGATTGGTTTTAACTCTGTAGGTCCATTTACATGGGATCGCTTTTGCTCCTTGTGGCAAAGTTGACAGCTTCCATGTGTGATTTTCATTGAGCGATTTCATCTCATCATCCATGGCTCGTTTCCACTGTAAACTTTCCCTACCTGAAACAGCTTCTTGGAATGATTGAGGAGTTACATACGTGTCAATAAAATCAGTGTTTTCAGCAATGTGTGCATATTCTTGTAGGTAACTTGGCTTTCTCAACTTCGAGCGATCTCTCAAAGTTCTTGCAGGTACTGGCGAGGGCGTCGCTGGCTCTTCCTCGTCATCGGTTGCCGATTCAGGTTCCGTGCTTTCCGACTCGTACTCAAGTGGTTCATCTTGTTGAACTGGTATCTCGGGGTACTCCAAAGGCTCTTCTAGTTCGACTGGAACCTCAGGATTTTCCTCGGTGTTATCTTTCTGTAAATGAGAATCTTTGAGTGGTAACTGAACCTCATGATCGCAATCTCTCGTTAATTCGCGAAATTGAACGTCTCTTGAGACAATAACTTTGTGCTCTTCCTTGACATAAATTCTGTATCTTTCATCGTTATCGTAACCTATCAAATAACCCTTGATTGCTTTCTCGTCCATTTTTCTTCTCTTTTCTTTAGGTATATGAACGTAGCAAGTTGATGCAATGATACGTAAGTGCTTAATTCTCGGCTTACTTCCAATCCACAGCTCGTAAGGACTCACACCGTCTACTGATGATTTGCCTGTTCTGTTCAATACGTACGTAGCTGTAGTGACTAATTCTGCCCAAATGGCTTCAGGAAATTTCACGTCGGGATTGGAGTACTTGAATGTTCTAGCCATTTCAACGATTGTGCGATTTTCTCGTTCAACGCAACCATTTTGCTGTGGTGTATACGGAGCTGTCAATCTGTGCGTAATTCCATTTTTCTCTAGAATAGCCTTGACCTCCACATTGTCGAACTCGCCGCCGTTGTCACTCAGCAGCGCCTTAATCGAATGACCTTGCTGTTTTGCGTGAGCAATCATTGACTGTAAAGCTGCTGTGACGTCAGACTTCTCTGCAATTATGTAGCAATATCGAAATTTAGTGAACATATCTTTGAATATGGCCATATACCTCTTCTTGCTAAATGATACATCAAAAGGACCACATAAATCTGTAGCAATCAGTTCTCCAGGTTGGCTTGCTTTTCTTCTAGTACCGAAAGCTAAACGATGGGCCTTACCGTAAACGCACGGTTCACAAATTTCTCTGTCTAACTTGACGTTAATATCCAATTCTTTTTGTAACAAGTTTTTCACGTGCTGCTTGTCCTGATGTCCCCACCTCTCGTGATACAGCTGTAATTGAGAACTATCAGTAACAGCAACATTGAAACTTACATTACCAGCGGGAAAAATCGGTTTGATAGCTGCTTTGAATAGTGTTCCGTGAACATTTCGGACTCCACTTAGCAGTATCTTGTTATTCACTTTGAGCGAGCACCACGTAGCTGTTGATTCAAACATACTGTTTAGGTTTCTGTCTTGAGCTGCTAGAACAGAAAACAAATTCTTCGATATGTCGGGAACGTACCAAACATCGTGCAAGGTTAGGATGTATCGCTCGTCGTTCACTGTTGATACAACTTTTACGATGCCTTTCCCTACTGCTTGCAAAAGCTCTTTTCCTGCAGCCTTTATGCCACACGGATTCTTGAATTTTTCAAAATCTACAAAGAAATCGAAATTATTCGTTGCGTGCCTTGTAGCACCGTTGTCGATCCACCAGTCTGTAGTGTTGATCTCAGTATTGAAAATCTCTGAAAATGACAACACAAGACCTTCCTTAACCTCAACAGCATTGCTCTGAAATTTGTTTTGGTTATTTTTGTGGTTAGCTTGGTTTTGAGAGTCATTAACGGACTTATTTTTGGATGGTCGTCCATCTGCGATCCATTTTCTGCATTCACTGACCCAATGGTTTTTCTTACCACAATAATTACAGGTTGTACCTGCTCTCGACTTCTTTTTCGCGTCTTGTTTTTGCGTCTCGCCTTTTGCCACTAGAGCTTCTTGAGAAAATTTGTCGTTGTTGGTGCTTTTCTTGAAATTTCTTTCGAACATACACAACTGTGTAGTCAGCTCGTCAAAGGTTTTCTCTGTGTCTTTGGTGAGCAGCATCCAACTGGACCTAAATGTCTCAAATGCAGCAGGTAAAATATTGAGCGTTTTACACACAAGCATTAAGTCTGGTAACTTGTTTTCATTTCGAGCAGTGAGACCGTTGTTGAGATCACTCCAAAGACTTCTCAACTTAGCTAAATGTGTAGACACGTCCTCACCTAACATCCAACTAAAAGCGAAAAATGAATCACAAATTTGAAAAACTTGATCCTTGGATGTCGCTTCAAACTGCTCTTTAAGGGCCTCGAAAGCATCACGCGCGGTTTCTTTATCGATGATTTTCTCATACACCGCATCTGTAACTGAGCTAGCAATCATAGACTTTGCGTAGCTATTTGCCTTTCGAAAGAAATCATACTTCTCTTTGAATTCTTTTTGTTTAGCCGCACTAGCGCCGTCAGCTAGAGGTTCTGGTTTTTTAATCTTGTTATCGATAACGTCTAATGCACCTTCATGATAATCGAGCAGATCACGAATCTTCCGCTTCCAGATCGGCCAGTCTGCCTCACCGGCCAAGGGTTTGATGTGCTTCGCCAAATCCATCTGTGGCTATTCAACGATACTTCACAGTCCAACCGTTTCTTATACGAATTTATTCTTTCTTCAATAAAAACGATTCTAGTACACAATTAAGCGTTCTGGGCCCATAACCAATTAAAATAAATACAAGGAATGCAGTTTAATCTTGATGTGAACTTTTTATTCAGTAAATTAACATAACTGTTCGCTTTTGACTGACAAGTTAAAAAAATTCAAATTGAAATCAAATCATTTATTTGTAGTCAAGGTAACGACTACCGACTGTCTTTTAGAACAATTAACATATAAAGTACAATTTTACTTTAACATTTAGTAGCAGAAGTTAGTCCTTCTGTGCTTTGTTTCTCAAATAAACTTTCAATAAAAGACCATTTTATGAGGTGCTCTTTTTGGTCTCTTATTTCATGCTTGTTTGTTTGAGCCCCAAAGCAATTTCGTACCAGCTTCAACATATGGCATGGATCTAGAAAAATAAAAACTTCCTTGCCAGTAATTGGATGTATGAAACTAGTTTTCAAATTATTTGGATCACCAAAATTTGCTCCTAGATTTTCAGCCATCCTAAAGTTGACTGGTGCACCATCAAATGTTAACGATATCACAGTTACTCCACTTTCGTGTATAAACTCCAGGCACTTTCTTACAAGTCCAGCTTTTTCAGTGGAAGCTAACCCGTCCAATAAAAAATAGCCGACTGGTATCTTCCAAGATCCATTTAAACAGACTAGCATGAAAACCAAGGCTTCTCTTGCTTCCGGTAATGAGTCTGTATTCAATTCTGTCCCAAGATCAACATATCCTGTAAACTTTTGTCCAGTCCATTCAATTTGTCTTCGTATGGACATCTCATATAATACCAAGTTACAGTATAGGGGGTTGGCTGATTCTTGTTTAAGGGTGAGAGCATCAAGAGCCTCTTTACTAAACCCTGGACTACCATCAATAGATCTATACCATTTACTAATTGTCTCCAAATGTGGTAATGTACGATTAAAGGTTTTACGGACAAAGTTGTATGCCTTGGGGGAATAAAATGCTAAACTCAAAGCAAAGCATCTCAAACTTGGATTGAATTTTTGCTTTGAAGGCCCCTTCAATAGTCTTTCAAAGATGTCAGCTGAAGTTCCCGACAATGAAGCCTAAAAAATTTCGTTTATTTTTTTCAAATTTTGAAACATCAATTAAATAATTACCGTTATAGTAGACTCATACTTTTCTGTAATAAGGGATTTTTGCTTAAGGTAACTCATTAGAGTTTTTAAAGAAACAATACGACTTTTCAGCCTTCGTACAGATTTCTGCAGACACTGAATTTTGGTGCTTTGGCGTTTAATTTTTTCTTTAACTAGCGAAATATTCCTACGTCGCTTTTCTGGAGTGGAAAAATCGCTAGCATCCAAATCTCCGACGTAACGCCTTTTCCTGTAATAAAATGATATCTGTTTTTTTTCTATTATAATTTCAAATATGTCAATCTGACGATGATATAAACATATCAAAACAATTGCCAATAACTTAGAGTTTTCATAATTTTTCAATATATAGTGGAATTAATTAGGAAAGGTTAGTTTTACTCATAATAGTAACAATTCTCTTTGCTTTAGCTTTAAAAACTTTTATGATACCTTTTTGCCCGAAATTTGGATTCTGGTTTACGCCAAGATGCAGTATCACTTTTAATTCCATGTTCGGCCTCAGAAGCAGTCAATGTCTCAGAGGATGAGTACCTTAAAAATATGTCAAAGAAAAAGAAATTTAATTCATTTATATATATATATATATATATATATATATATATATATATATATTTACAAACTTACAATAATCCTGATGGACCAGCAATTGAAGTCAATTCTAATTCTAATGTAGGTGCCTCATTTTTTGGTGCTTCAGCAACTGTTTCATTGTGCTCTTTATCTTCATGTTGAGTTTGATAGTTAATTAAAGGCTCTATGCATCTGAAAAAAATAATTGTCATAATATGTTAAAATATGTTAACCACTATCTTGTTGTCCTGAATAAAATCTAATTTTTTTCAAGTATTTTGCAAAAATTTCTTTAAATCATTAATTACCTATCATCCGTAAATAAGCTCTTTCTTACTGTAGCTCCTGCAGATGCAACATCTTGTTTCTTTGTAGGACTGTCAAAAATGTCTTCTGAATCTGAGCTGTAACATATAATATATATGTATCTAAGCAGCACTTTTAAGGGTGAGCTAACTAAAAGTAGAACAAGGCAATATGCATTAAATATACTTATTCATACATTTTTACCTAAATGAGCTTGATGGAAACAAAGAATGTTGAAGTTTTGGCATTGCTCCAGGCTTAAGGTATCTTACACCATTTACTTTAATAAGGATATCTGCAGCATCGAAATGATCTGAACAAAGTACTGTTCTTTTTTTAAAACCTTCAGTTTCTTCAAGTCCAATAAGTGACAGCCAAATATTTCTTGCTTGCAATTTGGTGGGGAAGCTAAGAGAAAATAAAAATTTAAGAATACTTACAGTAATTTTTTTCAACTTTAAAGAAATATTAATAGATTTTATAAATCTAAAATATAGATTAACGTGAAATAAATGCGAATAGGTCAATAATGGTTTTAAGGATTAAAAAGACAGATTCTTTCACACAAACCAAGCTTTAGTAATATTTTATTAGTTGGTCAGGGCTAAAAATTATAAGATCGCAGAATTTGCAGATATTAATAACTGTTTTTTGAAATCATTTTAAATAAATACCCAGTTGGATAGTGAGTTCAATATGTTGCTGACATCATGATGGTTTCAAATAATAGTAAATTGGTGGAATATAAGTATTTTTTATATAGTATTTTATAATTTTTCAAGCTGACAAAGTAATAAAACGTTACAAAAGCTTTGTTTTGTAATAAAACTATTGTTATTTTCGCATTTATTTATCCACCACCAAAAAGCTGCTGTAAATCTACGCCTCTGATACAAGCAAAAGTTTCTCATATACTATAACCATACTTACTTATGAAAAGACACTTCGGCACCCACATTATCGAGTTTTTCACACAAAATATACTCTCGTACCATTATTAATAGTTTTAATGAACAAAATAGTCACAAATTACATAAAAATACTTTAAAATAAACACAAAAACACTTAGAACAACAACAGAACCGCTCTGGCAACGTCACAACTACAAAATTGACGGACCTTACTATAAATCGTTTATGAATGAAAAGCGAACACTTAAAAATTTATTTTCCTTGCGACGTTGTCGTACTTAACAAGAATGTTATATTCTATTACATTAACTATATTTAAAAAACTAGTTTACATTTACAGTTTTTTAGGTTCAGAAATATATGCATTGGCTTAAACAGTATGTATCCATGTGTAATATGCCGAACCAATAAATAAGAACATGTAGTAATTTTACCTATCAAAATAATTTCACTAAATCGATCAGTGCTATGGATAAGTGCAATCTGGCAATTGCGCCCACACGTCAAATCACAAGGGATGTCGGTTCTTATTTCTTAAGTTTACGAAATAGCTACGCATTACGTCTTTTTTTAATGATTGACCGCCTTTCAATGTAAATAATTGTATCTATACTTGTATTATATATCTATGGTCACTGTCAATATTATTCGCTTTTCTTTTAAATACTTTTTTATTCACCACTCTAGCTTTCTTTGTTTTTTCTTTCGAATTCTTTTTTGCAACTTGTCTCTTTACTGAAGCCACTGCCTTTTCATTTCTTTTTCTGTGCCTTTCTTCTAACTCGTCTTTAAACGGCGTGCTGGTCAATATTTCCGAATGCTGCTTTTCGCGCACGTTCTTGCGTGGCAGGTCACCTTTGGA
The DNA here is from genome assembly GCA_963921935.1 of Galeruca laticollis. NCBI lineage: Eukaryota > Metazoa > Arthropoda > Insecta > Coleoptera > Chrysomelidae > Galeruca > Galeruca laticollis. Next base: position 146,777,904 of record OY998181.1, read on the forward strand.
TTTTGGAATTGGTAAAAGTTTAATAACAGATGTTTCCTTTTCAGAGGCTTTCAGTTGCTGTGAATTCGGCGTAAAATACAAGTCCTGGTTTTGTTCGTCCAGAATTGCCTGGCGGCTTGTAGATGGTCGGGGTGAAGGCGGGTGCACTTGAGCAGGAGTTTTCTCTTCATATTTTGTGGGTGTGGAAGGTGAGCTTATTTCTAGCATAGCATGATCAATCAGGTTTTCTGCTGGTGCAAAATCATTTTCGTCAAATTTCTCGGAATTAAGGGGCAAATACCAGCTGCCAAGAATCCAAATACCCCCTTTTCCACATTTGCAAACTCTTCATAAGCCAGTTTAAAAACTTCTGCTATGTCATATGGCGTTAGTTTGTTTTCTTTTTCGCCATCCATAATTTTTCTTCTCAGAAAAAGATTGCATTGCTTGCTGTATGCATTTTTAAGGGGACCAAAGAATGTTAAATCCAACGGTTGCAATTTATGAGACGTGTGAGGGGGTATGCTGACCATAACGATTCCGTGATTTTTGAAAAGCTCATATATTGGTAACGAAATGTGGCTACAGTGATTATCCAAAATCAGCAAAATCAGAATTTCAACAGAAGAACAAACTTTTGACTGAAAATGTTTAAGCCACATCATAAAAAGTGTATCATTGCACCAGCCATTTTTACTGCAAGTATAGACTGACCCAGATGGACCATTCTTTCCTAGTTGAGGACTCATACGTAACCTGGGGAAAATAAACAGTGGGGGCACAAAACACCCCGTGGCACTCATAGCAAAAATAATAGTAATATTCTTTCCGCGTTCCCACGAAGCAATGGTACCAAACTGTTTTACCCCGGTTGGGGCTAATCTTTTGCTGATTTCTTTCGCAGTTGTTGAGCAGCCTGTCTCATCAACATTGTATATTCGATCCGGACCAAATTTATATTTCGTCAGCACTTTTTCCAAGTTTGAGAAAAATTTACTAACTTCGACTTTATTGAATGCAGATATTTGGTTGACACTGGTTGATTCAGGCTTTCTTAACCCTCCGCTACTCGCGCGGGGTATTTTAGTACCCCACGGGCATATCCTATGTCAATATCTTGGTGGGGGAATCGCGAAATTCCACGTCGCCTCGTGTATTCTTCAAGCATAGTGTGTAGATATCTGTGCTAGGGAGTGGTCGCTATCGAGTCACTAACTTTTACGAAATACGCTATTGATCCTCGTTGGGGTATTTAAATACCCCACGTGAGTGGTCGTGTCATATTTTTGGTAAGTGTACTATATACTATAAATCTGCTATTACTTGAACATAGGTTATTATATATAGGTTAAAACATGACAAATCATTCCAAGGATCCAGAACAGTGGTTGAAATGGTATGAGGAACTTGACGAGGAGCCGGAGGTATATGGCGAAGAAGATCCCAACGAGTTCGAAGTTGACGCGATTGAAGTACAGGATGAACGCACAGATAGTGAGCTAGACGCAGATCCTGATTATATGGAAGATCCTCTAGCACAAGATGTTGCTGACGAATCTGCGAGTGCGTTCGAAGATCCGCTTACACAGGCTGATGATTCTGGTGAATCTACGGGTCCATACTTCATAGGAAAGGATAAACAGAGTAAGTGGAATAAAATGAAACCACCTTCTTCAAGAACAAAATCTCATAACATAGTTTTGAAAGTTCCTGGTCCAGTGGGCAATGCAAAAAATGCCAAGTCTTATATGGAATGTTTTTATAATTTCATTGACGACACTATGTTTGCTATAATTGTGGATTGTACCAACATATATATATCGCACATTCAACAAAATTTTGCTCGAGAAAGAGACGCACAGAAAACTGATGTTTGTGAAATTAAAGCTTTTGTAGGGATTTTGTATCTTGCCGGCGTCTTGAAATCTGGTAGACAAAATGTTTTATCTTTATGGAACACGAATGGTACAGGCATTGAACATATATTTATTACAATGACATATAACCGTTTTAGATTTCTTTGTGGATGTATCAGCTTTGATGATATTTCTACCAGGCAGGAGAGGCGCAATTTGGACAAGTTGGCACCTATTAGAGACATATTCGAACGTTTTGTCTCGAAGTGTCAATCTTCAGTCACACCAAGTGCGTATCTAACAATAGACGAGCAGCTTGTGGCATTCAGAGGAAGATGCCCGTTTAAACAATATATACCGAGTAAACCAAGTAAATACGGGCTAAAGGTATATGCACTCGTGGATGTAAAGACCATGTATACGTATAAGTTAGAAATGTACGCTGGAGTGCAACCCGATGGCCCATACTTCCTTAGTAATAAGCCCGCCGACGTCGTCATGCGCCTCGTGGAGGATCTAAAAGGAACCGGACGCAATATTACTATGGATAACTGGTTCTCCAGTATCCCCCTGGCTTTCGAATTGCTCAGAAATAAGCTGACAATGATTGGAACTATCCGCAAAAATAAAAAGGAAATTCCTCTCGAATTTACCAATACGCGTTCTAGACCTGTACAGAGCAGCATGTTTGCGTTTAAAGACCATTGCACATTGGTTTCTTATGTACCAAAGAAATATAAGAATATCATATTGATTTCCACAATGCATCACGATGATGAAGTGGATGAAGCTTCTTTGAAACCAGAGATTATACTTGAATATAATCGTACAAAGTCTGGAGTGGACGTTGTAGATAAGATGTGCGCTCATTATGATGTGGCTAGAAATACCAAGCGTTGGCCACTTACAGGTTTTTTCAATATCCTCAATATTGCAGGAATTAATGCCATATGTTTATATGCACTGAACAATGGATTCCAAAAACCCACTAGAGAATGTTTTTTGAGGAGTATCGCTGAAGGATTAGTTCGTCCACAAATTCTGAAAAGAATATATGCCAAAAATATTCCAAGAAATATAAAGAAGCGGGGATTCCTTCTTCTAAATATCGAAGAACCATCAACAATTGCAAGAGCTCATGATCCTGAAACACATATGCCAAAGAGGCCAAGAACGGGTAAAGGAAGGTGTTATTTGTGTCCCAGAAGTCTTGACAGAAAAACCCCAGTAAGTTGCCTCAAATGCACCAAGTGGATATGTAAGAACCACCAACAAATTGTTTGCAACAGTTGCCTGAAACATGGAGCGGATGACGATTCTGAATCGGAAAACTCAGTCAATTAATGTTTTGTTGCCATTTTTTTGAATTTTTACCTTGTTCTTCTAAATGTTTATAATTATAAATTTTTGTGATTATGAAGTTTGGTTTATTTTGTAAAGCATACAAGTAGGTGTTTTTACGTAATTTGCCATATAATAAATAACCCAAAGAACTCTTTTTTAATGTTTCCCATTAAAGTAAAATTGGGGTATCAAAATACCCCACGTGAGTACTCAAGTAAAAAATGTAGGCGCGAGTAGCGAAGGGTTAAAGAAAGATCGGGACTTCTTTTTAAAAAAATTCTAAACCAATCGGGCCCTGCCATGCCTTGGTCCTTGTTAAAATCATTTTTTATATTATTTGCTTCTGCATATTTATAAGCTACTTGTCGCAATTCAGTTGCTGTTATACCGAAGAAAAGCTTAGCCATTTTTTTAACGTGTTCAGCTAGTTCTCGTTATTGGGTCCTGGAGAATATTGGTGCTCTTCTTAGTGACTCTGATTTACCTATAAAAAATACTATCAATATTTATGAAATTGACTGTCTCGACCCTTACTTCGTGGAATATGCCCATATTAGTGTTTTTAAATGAAACTCACGGTCTCTAGAGACCGTGAGTTTCATTTAAAAACATCAATATTTATCATTAAAACCTACACGGAATCCACGCTTTCTTACTGTGATTAATGTTTCTTTTTATTTTGAGATGTCTCCTTAAAGTGGCTTCATGTATATCAAACTCTCTTGCCGCTGCACGAATTTTACTCCCTTTTCCAATAGAATAAAGGGCAGAAATCAGTTTCTCTTTGGTATAGGGTCTTCTTTCAGTTTTTCTTTTATATTAACCCATCTGAAAAAATAATTTATTACATGGCTAATAGTCGTTATATGTTTAAAATGCAAAGATGACGCAAAGTAGAAAAGTGCGTCATCTTAGCCGATCAAATATGCATCATCTTTGCCCTTATAGCGCCATCATATAATAAATATTGAAAAAACAAAAAATATAGATGTTGGAGATCAAAAACTTCGTTCATCCAATAATAATGCAATTGAGGATTCTACGACATAAGCACAATAATATATTATATTAAAAAATGGACTTACCACGTGTTTTTGCGAGAACTACTCCTTATAACACTACACGTGACTATCACTTTGAGGGCTACTGAATGACTAAAAGTCTAGTGGGTGCGTTTCCGCTTATAGTGGCGTTCTTGTTAACGAATTAACTTCGCGCCAAAATTTAAATCTTGTATAAAAACCGTATAAGTAAGTGGATATAGCAATGCGTCATCTTTTCAACTGCGTCATCTTAACCAACTCTTCCCTATATGTCTCAAATTTATCTGCAAACTCATTTAAAAAGCATTGATTACTATAAATATCACTTTTAGTTGTTGTTGAACAAAATGTTTTAATTCTGTTGACTTGATCATCTACTTCTATTTGAAAACACGGGTTTACATCTGTTTTAAGTAAGTTACTAATTACTTGATCAGCTCTTAATTTAGCCTCAATCAGATATGGAGGATCTTTAGTTCTCCAATAACCTATTCTATTTAAACACTTGTTTTTCAATGCATTTAATATTTCATTAAGAGGGCTTTTATTATCAGCTACGATTTTTAAATAGAATTTTATAGCCAGCATCTGTCTTCTATACTCTAGTGATATTTCTCCAGATTCTGCCAGTAGGCAATTAGTAGGTGTTGATTTCATTACACCTGTAACTAACCTCAAGCTTTTATATTGTATTCTGTCTAGCACATTTAATATTTTTTTGTTACATGGTTTAAGTACAAAACTAGCATGATCCAAATGAGATCTTATTATACCTTTATATATCATAAGCATTGTAGATGAATCTGCACCTCAGTGAATACCTCTTGCCGCTCTCATTATATTAAGCCCCTTTTAGGTTTTGTTTTAAATATCTTGTATACACCTATTACAGTTTAATCTACTATTTATAGTTATGCCTAAATATTTAATATTTTCCTTAATTTCAATTGTACTACCTTTTATCTTGATACTGGGGTTTGTTAGTTTTCTTCGGATATTATTAAATATTATTGCATGTGATTTATGTGTTGAGATTTTGACTTTATGACATTCTAACCATTCAGCTACTTCATCTAGCGCATAGTTTAATTCTTTGCTCATGTTCTCCATTTTATTTCCTTCCATCATAAAAACCTAATCATCAGCATATTGGATAAATTTTACACTTTCTGGCAGTACTTCATGTAAGGGAATCATATATATGTTGAAGAGGAGGGGACTCAATGGTGAACCCTGCGCTAGGCCTTTACTGGTGCATCCTGGGTCAATTAATTCATAATTGAAATCTCTCACATAAATCACCTTACAATTCAGTAAACTAAATAATAGATTAGTGTATGTTGATGAAATATTGAGGTCAATCATTTTTTTATATAGAATATGAATGTCTACATTTTCATATGCAGCTTTGATATTTATAAATACCGCAATTAGGTACTTTTTTTCACTAAAAGCCTGTAATACCGAATGAGTCAGAATTGAAATTGCATCACTACATCCCCTTTCCCTTCTATAACCTATTTGAAATTTGTTGTTATGTTCCTGGAGCCATTCCAGCCGAATCTTAATCATGTTCTCTAATATTTTCCCCACACATGAAGTTAATGAGATTGGTCTGTAACTTTCATATTGATCCCCGTCTTTACCTTCCTCTATTATAGGGGCTACTATGCTCTCTCTCCATTGCATAGCATAGGTACACTACTCGTATCCAAACTATCATTATAAATTTGTAATAATTTTAGTTGTGCCACATAAGTTACGTTTCTCAACATAGAAAATGAAACATTATCTATACCAGTTGCTTTATCCTTTTTACACTCTACCACATTACATAACTCATTATAGGAAAACGTATTTACCTCTATATTGTTGTTTATTAACTGAAATTCAGGGTCTATATCACAGCTAGATATTGATTCTAGTAAGTTTCTAGAGATTTCTTTGTTTGGGAAATTTATATTATTATTAGTTAAATATTATTTGAAACCCTTGACTACTTTCCATACTTTTTTTATTGGGGTATCTATATTTAGGGTATCACAGAATTCTCTGAAGGAGATTTTCTTTTTCATTTTCAATTTACGTTTAACCTTCGGATGCCGGAGGGGGGTACAAATGTACCCCACATACTGTTTTTTGGGCGTATTTTTTGCATTTTGCTTAGAATCAAAAAAGGCTGCTGAGTAATCCTCATTTATCAGTACATATATCAAAAAAACAGGTTTTTCTTATTTTTTTTAAATAAATGTGAAAATAATTAGGTGGGGTACATGCTGTACCCCATTCGGCATCCATGTATTTTTTTATTAGTCTTGAAAGCAAGGTTGGCAATGCTGTTTCAGACAACGTAACTTTGCGTCCGACTCGTATAAGTTGTAGGCAAAGCCGACCGTTGCCGAGGCGCTCATACGGCACGTACACACAGACATATTCATTTTAGTTAGTATTATTTGATACGCGTGTTAAGACTGTTACTCTTGTTTCGTGAGTCGGTGTTGCGATATGTCGCAGAAAAGGAAATTGGATTTATCTACAGAAACAGATCGTGCAACTGCCTTACAGTGGATTGATGAGAGTGATAAGGGTGAGAACGTTTTAGAAACAGATTATGAGTGTTCTGAGTTAGAAGACAACATAGAAATTCAAGATGTTGAACCTGAGATTTGTGAGGTATCCTATTTTGATATGAACTTTATTGAAAAATGTACATAATATATCTACTTTTAGACTGATGAAGAAAATGATCAAATTGATGATAGTGATCCTACATATGTATCAAAAAATGGATCAGTTTGGAACAGAAAGACACCTAGACCCGCACGAACGGCAATGCAAAATATAATCACAAGAAAACCAGGAGTCACTTAGACGTCAGAAAATATTTCTTCCCTATCCGATTGCTTCAAATTGTTCATTGACGCTGAAATAGTTCAAACTATTGTTGAGTGCACTCACCAAAAAACTGATAAATATTATGAGGAATGGAACACTAAAAACCCTAACAAACAACGTCAATGGCAACCTGTAGACCCTGTTGAAATGTATGCCGCATTTGGTATTTTGATCATAGCTGGGGCGCTAGAGGCAAACAGAGAACCTATTCACATCCTTTGGACCAAAAATTCACTTTTTAGTAGGCCGATATTTTCTGCATCAATGGCGCGTGATAGATTTGTCAACATTTTACGTTTTATACGACTAGAGCAGTGCGCAGAAAACTTGATAAATTGGCTGCTTTTAGAAATGTCTTCGAAAAGTTTGTGGGACATTGCAAAGAACACTATTTGCCCAACTCGCATCTTACAGTTGACGAGCAACTAGTATCTTTTAGAGGAAAGTTTATATGAAATCGAAGCCCGCTGAATACGGAATCAAAATTTGGGCTCTTGTGGATAATGACTCAACATATGCTCTAAACCTTCAAATTTACACAAGAAAGGAAGGAAATAAACCGGAAAGAGACCAGGGAAAATGAGTGGTTCTCGACCTAGTTGAAGGTCTTGAAGGTGGTTACGGAGTAACAACTGATAACTTTTTCACCAGTATTCCTCTTGCTAACGAGCTTTTGAACAAAAACCTGACCCTATGTGGAACCATGAGGAAGAACAAACAAGATATTCCTCCAGTTCTTCTACCGCATCCTTCAAAAACCGAGAAGTCTTCCGTATTTGAATTTCAAGATAAAAATACCTCAGTTTCATATGTTCCTGCTACAAATAAAGCCGTCATTCTTCTCAGCACTGAGCACCATGATGACGAAATTTCGGGAGAGGAGAACGATTATAAGCCAGAAATAATTCTACATTACAATGACACAAAAGGCTCGGTTGACATCATGGACAAAATGGTAAATGAATACTCGGTGAAAAGATCGACCAAAAGGTGGCCATTTGTTTTGTTCCAAAATACAATTGACACTGCTTGTCTAAATGCATTTGTGTTGTGGATAACCAAAAAACCCCTGCTTAGTACAACTGCTACACATAAACGCAGAGACTTTTTACTAGACATGGGACAGCAACTTATAAAACCCTATGTTGAAAGACGACTACAATCGGGTGTGACGTTTCACCACGTATACTAAATGCAATGTATGATTTTATAGGCACCTTAGATCCGGGACATAGTACAAGTATCGAGTGCAATCAAAAATCCATGGAAGGTGTGTACTCTGCCCTAGAAAATATGACAAGAAGAGCATAAGTAAGTGTGACAGATGCAGAAGCTTTGTTTGTCCTGATCATCATGTAACTACGAAATCAAAAATTTGTTCAAAATGTAGTTTATTGGATTCAGAATTTTCTAATTACCTTCGTCATGTGAAATATTATTTTTTGTATTTCTTGATTATATTTGTATCGAATATGTTATTAAAATTATATTCAAAAACAAATATTGCTTTTTTATTATTTAGATATAAGTAATAATGAAAATATAGGATATTTTGTGAGTTGTGAAGCAAAAAAAAATGTGGGGTACACAATGTACCCCCTCTGGCATATTCGCAGATGCGCGATCCTCCGGCATTCGAAGGTTAACAAGTGCACTCCTTTATATTCAAACAAATTTTGTGTATTAATTTCTAATTTTTATTTATGTATAGCTTGTTTTCTTTTATTAACTAACTCTGAACAATCATTATCCCACCAACTGTGGAATTTACATTTACTATTATTACTAAAATAGGGTATACTTTCTTCTGCAGTATTATTGATTATGTTATACCAATTAGAGTAGTCTAATTCTTCACTCAACGTATTCATGTTTGCTTCTATATTATTTGCAAATTGTTTCCAATCTGCTTCTTTAAAATTTATTTTCCTAACTACGTTAAAAATGTCTTTATTATTGAGGATCTCGCATATTGTAGGGTAGTGATCGCTGCCCCCAGTGTCATCATATACATACCAGTGACTATCCGTACCTAATTCTTTCGATACTATTGTTAAATGAACTGCTGATTTATTCTCATTTGGCAACCCCACCCTTGTGGGCCTACAATGATTCAGTATAATTAACCCCCCATCATCAATAGAATCTTTGACAATTTTCCCATTATAATCACTACCTATACAACCCTATAATTGATCATGAGCGTTGATGTCTTCCATTAAAATATACGGTTTTGGCGTTGTGGTTAATGAATTCCATTGATTTCTATTAATTTCATTACCTGACGGATTATACACATTTATTACATGCAAATTTAAAGAATTTATTTTAACTATCAATGTCTGCATAGACGTTAGGAAGTTGTTAATAAACTGGTGTTGGATTTTATTTTTTACCAATGTAATTATACTCCCAAACCCATCACTCCTATCCTGTCTGTATGTATTATAATTTTTTATTTTAAAATAATATGTGTTGTTTAACCATGTCTCATTTATTAAGATTATATCTGGATTCATTTCCTCTAAAAAAAAATTTAGTTGATTAGATCTCATACTTCGGATATTCTACTTACAAATTTTTAGTTTATGTTTATTAAAGTTATTATCACAATCTGTATCCTTTACTTTTGAATAATTATTTTTATTTTTACTAAGATAATTTACATTATAGCCTGTTCTAACTGATTCACTTATCTTGGCTTGTTGAGCCAATACTATTCGTTTTAAAAATCTAAGGGGCCGATACCCTCAATAACTGATCCATAAAATTGAGAACATGTTCTCTATCATAAATATTAAGTTTACTAGCTATTGTGATGAAATCCTATGTTTTGTTATTTAATCACTTGTAATATATAATATTTCTTCTACCTTATATTTAAAATGCCACCCTGTATAAATATTTCTTCAGAAGGGAGAGTGTGCACCTCCTTTGTAAGCTTCTAAAAACTATAAGGGTCGATTCAGGTACCTGCTATTTATAGATTTATTACTTATGTTTGTATTTTAAAAAGAAAGGGAAACTTTAATCTTTTGTCAAAAGATATTACTTGCAACAGAATAAAAACGCACTTTCCTGTACAACGAATCGTTTTATTTTCCTGCCGTTACACTATATTCATAATGTGGTGAAGCACGTGAGATTCATTCTCTTTTCTGTTCATACTCAATGGAGTATTAAATGTGGGTTCGCTCTCTCCATCTATAGCTAGTTGAGTATCTTTTGCGCGCAGCGCTCGCGCCGCCTACCGGATTTTTTTTATATTCAGGGATTGTACGAGTATGAACCAGTATGCAAACAACTGAAAAACATGATTTTTCTAATCGTTTTTTTCAACGATCTGATGAAAAATGGTTGTTACAATAAAAGTTGGGTTCCAATCAGTCGATACAAGCATTTTTCGGTCAAATAGCCTATCGAAGGGCAAAAAACTTTTAGAAAGCTTCCACGTAAGTGAGGTAAATGAAAATATTGGGGAAAACAATTCTCGCTGAATTATTGGTGAAGTTTTACAATAAACGCCTGATGCTACGAGTACTAAAAATGCTGAGAATGTTTATAAAGGTAAAATACAGGTAATTATATGGTTATATTATGTTATATATTTTAAAAATAGAGAAAAGTATAAGCAAACATTTAAATTATTCTTCGATTATTTTTCATCAGTGAGTTTTGTATTTTGTTTGTAATATATTTATATTAATTACAATATTACAGAACAATTGGAAACACGATATGCTACTGCAAAGGAGGCCTGTGGTACTGCAAGCACGCGGCAGCAGTTTGCATATACGTAAACAGAGAAAATGCTCATTCCAAAACGAATGGACCTATGATTTGGAATAAGCCTTCCGATAAACAGCAGGAAAAGTATAAAAAAGGCTGCAGAGTTAAGACTATTTTTTCACAAATAGAACCATCCACACTTCCACAGTTTTATCGTAGTGTCCGATCAGTCTCATAAGCACTTGGCCAATATTTCTCCATTCACTGAAATGATAATTGCTGAGAAAAAGTATGAAGCTGAATAGGAAGAAATAAACAAACAAAAATTACAAGAGGAACAGGAATTGGGATGAATTTACTAGATGCCTTATTCAATTTGCAAAATAGTCCGGAATTTAGACAATATGATAGTACAAAATGCACAGAAAAAGGATTGAAGTTGAAAAAAGAAGTTTGCCCTGAAGAATATTCTGCGCAGTATTTATTGGTAACAGTAAATAAAGGCAAGTGGACAGATATCCGCGTTAAATCTGTAGGACAGTCAGAATCTTCATCGTGGTTTAGAGAGAGAGAAAACTCAGAATAACTTGCAGTACCCAAGCTCATGAAATCAAAACGCGAAAAAATACCATGAACAGTTAGCTGCAAGATTTTTTAATGCCAAGAATAAAAGCAAGCCAACCAATGTTGTACGGCATAAAAATGGAATCAGTTGCTGCTTCATTATTCGAATCAAAAACTGTAGCAAAAATTCATTATGTTGGCTTGATTGTTTGATATACCATTTTTGGCTTGTAGTCCAGATGGAATAATTCAAAATGATGAAAATCTTGAATTACTAGAAATAAAATGCCCCAGTTCATGTGAAGATTCTGTTATTGTAGATTTTGAGAAGCAGGAAAGTCGTGTGAAATATTTGGTTTTTGAAAATGGAACTGTTACGTTGAAAAAAAAACGATAAATATTTCACTCAAGTACAAGTTTCCATGTATATCTTAGGAATTAAACGATGCCACTTTGTTGTATATTCGAGTAAAGATTTTGTACATATACTCGTTGAAAGAGATGAAGAAGTTTTATTGAACGTTATTCCAAAAATTGAAAGCTTTTATTACAACTATTTCATCAAGATGTTACCAGCATCTGTATGATCCCTGAAAAAAATGATTGATACGGATATTTATAAAATGTACAGCAGCTTCTATTAGTACAATTTTTATTAGAAATAGTTATAAATTATAATAGTTGTACAAAAACTTATACATAAAGATTAAAATACAAATGCATTCTATACTCATTATTACTTCTTCATTAAGGCTCTTTGTTGTTGGCAAGTATGCAAATCATATACATGATATCATCAATGTTATTAAAAAGTTCAACGTTGATGCGCTGTAAAATTTTAAATATTTTTACTGTTTCTATCGCCCTTTCTATATGTATACGGACTGATGCTATAGAATATCCATCGAGAACTACCTCTCGAGTGAATTGAGGTTGTAGAGCAAATGGTGGCATAACAAGAGTACATTGTCGATTTAGTAGTTCAAATCTTATTTGCGGAAAACCTTTATCGGCCATTATTTCATCACCAGGTTCTAAAAGGTTTAAAAATCCACAATCATTAGTGATAAAACTATCTGTAGCTCGTCCACTATATCCTTTTGATATAAAAGTTATTAATCCTGATAGACTTATACAGATGAACAATTTTATCGTAAAGACACCTTTGTACGTAGAATACATTAATATTTGCTGTTTAACTTAAGGAGGACTATCGCATGTCATTTCAGTGCAATCAATGATTGCTCGACAATTTGGGTAATCTTTAAAAGTTACAGGCATGGTATCTTTGATGGCTTGCTTCGAAGGCCAAAACAACCAATGTTTTGTATTCTTCAGCAAAGTTTCGAGTACACTAAAAAATATATTTGGGACTGTTTCTGTCGTTACTTGGAATATCTCACCTAATGCCTTAAAGCTTAAACCAAGCTTAAGTTTCATTAAAAACAACAATAATCTGTTGTGTCTTGAAACTTTTTCAAAAAATTGTGGTTGTCCGTCTTTACCTGCTACAATAAACTCAAGTAAGATATCGTAAAATGACACTGATATTCCACACAAAATTTACATGGATTCATTGGAATAAACTGATTCAAAATCAGTAAAAAAAGTGAGCATCTCTGCGTCAGGGCCTGAAAATTTTCATACTGTTCTTTTGAAAATCCTCTGAATTTCATCAACGGAAACAGATCTTCTCACAACTTCTTTGCTTGCAGTGCTGGCTTGAGTGATTATTCTGATTGTAGTTTGCGTAGAAACATTATTGTTGTCCGTTGAACAAAATAAAATAGTCAAGTTCTCTCTTTCATTATAATCAAAAACTGGATCGGTCTGGATACCAATTTCCTTCGTTTTTTCATTTGAGCAAATTAATGGTTCTGAAAAAAAAATTAAATTACTGTCGACTATAATTATTTTATTTTATTCAAATGTGTTACTCGAAGTATGACTTGTCGTCAACAAATTCATCATCTACATTCTCATCAGCTTTATTTATAACCGAAATGCTTACTTCTTTTCTCTTATTGCGAGTAATTAACCTTTCAGCTTTACTCGGATTAATTTTCTTTTGTTCATATATTTCTGGAAAGATTGTTGCGTTGTAGGACACTTTTCTTGGATCATTAGATTATTCTCTTCCTTCAAAATGTGCACTACAAATTCTGCTCCAGTCCTTCGGCTCCCAAACCTTATTTTTATTTTTCTCACTAAAACACACATATACACTAAATTAATAAAGTTCTATTCAAGGTTGGAAAAATAATATGTAGGATCACTTAAGGATGAATTTTCAGACACAAAAATAACCCATAATTACTTGACACTCAAAAATTTAATTTTCATATATATTCTTGATAACATAATTTGTCATTTTAATCTGTACAATTATTTTATAAATATACGAATGCATGTTAACTTACTATACACGACGAACAGCAATGGTCCATTCCTTTTTTTCGTTATTTTTCATATGGCCGAGAAGGAAATTTATAAAACTGCAGCTCCGGATTTGCACGCTCTGAATGTGAACACCCAACAACACAACAATAACGATTTGTACGTCTACTATTTTTAATAAACAATTCACTATTTGGGCAATCCATTTTGCCCGTACAGTATACAGCGAGACAGCTGATACAATCCTGAGACCTAAATACTTCGCCACGAGGCGGCGCTCGCCGCGGTACTAAACTAGCGTATTGAAGGGGGAATATAATATGTTCCAGTCAATCCTGGTGGTGTCCCACTAGGATTTATTAATATATTGTTGTGTACTTTTTTATCATACCCTATCCTGTTATCCGGTTTCCGTTTTTTTTGTTCCCACTACCTGCGAGAATTTAGAACTCAAAGGAGTTTGCTGGATATGCGCTGTTCTTCTACTGTCAATCGTGATGAGGTTACTATCTGTATTTTCTTTACTAGGTAGGGGAGGGGGGGAATCATTACAGTGACGGGAAAATTCTACATTGTTATTTAACACTTTAGGAAATTTTTGAGATGCCTCAAATAATGATATATTATCCAATGACATGGATTCTCTAATTAAGTTTTGCCTTTTTTTTATTCAGGACACGTCTTAGCTGTACTCGTATGCTCAGTTGATTTACAGTGAATACATTTCATTAGACAAAATTTATCTTTTTTATGTATTTCGCCACATTTTATGCATTTACTTGATTTTGTTTTGCACATTTTTTTAATATGCCCAAAATTAAGACAGTTATAGCATTGAAATACGGGCATGATATATGGCAATACTCTATGTTCGATACCGCATATTTCAACGCTTCTTGGTAAAACAGTTTCTGTGAAGGTAAACTAGTCGACACTAGTTTGTCAACTGAGCTCGCCCCCATCTCACCCTCCACTTGTTGGTTAATCTTTCTCATGAATCTCTTTGCCTTACTAATTTTAATATTTTCATTGTTAGTTTCAGAATATTTCAAGAGCATGTCGTCTGTAAAAGTTTTATCTATGTTTTCCACAATACCCTTACATGATATATTTTTGGAAAGTATGAACAAGGCATACCCTTTTGCATTTAATTCCTTATTCTTTATACCCTGCGAATACTACACCAATTCTATTTTTACCTTTTTCATTGATAGTTTTTACATTATTAATCTTTAAGTCATACAACTCTCTCGCAACAGCTAAATAATTATAATTCTCAATATTTTTATTTTCCTCTTTAGCCTCAACGTAGGGGCCTTTATCCGTATAAGTATAAATTTCTCTAACATTGGTATACTTTTTATTTTCATTTTTTATCTCATTCACATTGGTCCCGTTTTTTGTTTGTTGTTTATCTGTATTACCCGATGGTAAAGTACTCATATCTATGTCATTTTGATTCAAATGAAAGGCATTAGGGGGTCCGCCCCCCCTGTATTATCCCCCATCTAACTCCCTTTATTTATCTATTTACCTGTTTTTTGTTCAAATATGAAAACTCCAAATAAAAGAGAAATAAAAAGGAGGAACTACTTCATTTGTTTAATTATTCACTTTAAAAAGGAAAGAGAAAGGTTCGATTACACAAAGGAATTTGTTAGTTAAAGGCTTAAAAATTCTTGGATATCTTCCAACTCAAAAAACCTCGCTTCACCCAAAAAGACATATTCTTCCTTCAAGAGCTCACACGAGAATCCCAATTTAGACTTCCGTTTCACAGGTTATACAAAACGGGATAACCGCGGACCAACTCAATAAGTTTCTCGTCATTCATGGTTGAATACACAAAATACACAATTTGTACGGCCGTGAAAATCTAAAAATGTTGTCATGAACTATATTATCGATCACGGTCGCGCGTTAGGCAGATGGGAATAGGTACCTTCAAATTCCTAAGAGACTGATTTTGACTTTACCGGTAACATCACCTGCCGGTCACGGCACTGTCACGTCACGGCTATGTGAGAATCGACCTTAAACGTGCAATATGTAACACCACACTTATATCATAAATAGCTATCAATTTTTTCTAAAGTCAAACCGGATAATAAGAACACAATAAACTCAATATATAAAATAAATTGTTCTGATTGCAATGGTACACACATTGGTCAATCTAGCCAATATTTCAATAAGAGAATTCAACAACACCTGCAATCAGTTCGAAATAACAATGAATATACTGCATTATCAAAACATTCACTCGATAAAAATCACTCTTTTAATTTCAACAACGTAGAAATAATAACTACCGAAAAAAATAATAGTAAAAGATTGATAAAAGAAATGATAAATATTAAGAAGAATCCTGACTCAGTCAATTTCAGAACTGACATAGACAACTTAAGTTGTATATATACGAACTTACTATTAAAAACGAATATATACACCTTACCTAGTTATTAAAAATTAAAAAATCGGTCTCTAGTTCCAATTTTAATTTAATTAATACATTCTGTAATATACATGTCAACTATCATTAACATAGTTCATTGTTTATATTGTTTGTTTTTATGTGTAATAATTGTCTTTTTTCAACTTAAGAAATACTACTGTACAGTAGTAGACAAGCCTCTACGGAGGCATAATCAAAAAGTAAGTTTTAAAGAAATACATTTTAAGTATATGTATTAAAATAAATGTATTGTGTTTTCAAAATTTTTAGAAAGGTTTGAAAATGGTTTAAATAAAATAAACCGAAACGTTACCACTATAAGCAAGTGATTTTATTTGTGACCGAAACCCATGAAAATATACGAAAATTGAGTATCAACGGTCATTAAAAATATATATGCTATCAATTAGGTATGTTTCACGATATATAGCTCGCTATTTCCAATATCCAGTAGAAACACTGGGTCTTTTCCATCGCGTAACTAATATGACATCAACCATATGCATCTCAATAAAAAATCATTCGACAAACGCATGTATTGAGTTCCGCTCTCTTTCTGTTATTAGAAGAAGACAGTAACAATATAGTATGTGTTGAATAATATCATCAACTAATGGATGGATGGAAAAGTTTCACAGTTTCTACTGTATTTGAACTCTAGCAATTCTATTTTAAGCAAACTCCTCTGCTAAAACTAATTGTTAATATAATTGTGTATATTTAAATTATCATTCAATATCAAACTACTTCACTGGAGATCTATTGACAAATCTTTCATAACTATTACTCCCAGTTACTGTAATTTTCAATTTTATTTTAGCTGGTATAGGCCTCGTATTACCCCTGTTGCTTATAATTTACATCATCTTTCACATACAATTCCAATTAATGTGGCTCTCTGAATATGTAAAACAAAACTTACATAAGAAATTGAATATGGAGAACGGAAGAGATCAAGAATTAGTCCATGCACATCTATTAAAAGTAGTCAAATATCATTTGTGTTTTAAAACGTAAGTATTATAAAATAACTTCGTACGTCAAAAAAGGCAATAACTTGTTATGAAGAACAGTGTTACGTCTTAAGCATACTGTTCATAATCACGATATCCGTAATACGATAGGTATACTGATGTTTGAATAGATGAGGCTTTTACTTGATGAAGATCCATACTGAACGATGAAATAAAACAATATAGTTTGTTTAAATCTTCATTTATTTGAACTAATGTTCAATTCAAACTTGTTGACGCGTTTCACTAACACAGTAGCTTTGTCAAAACGAATGAGGGTAAAATATAAAAATGTCTGAATATATACAGTGCTAAATCTATTTACTAAGGTTAACAATGGTATTAAAAGATATTACCTGGAAATTCATTCACTACAAACATTCCTAAGCTATCTTCTAGGTAAAGAGGTTTAATAAAGGAGACTGATTGATATCAATTTGGTCGTTAAGGAGATTACCTGAATATTTATTTTTGTTAATCTCTAGGGCCTCTAATAAATTTAAACTAAAGGATTTACCGACTACATGGAGAATTTCAAAATTTGGGTCGAAAATGTGTTGGTTTTCTAATAAATGATTTGAATAGTTAGAATCTAATTTTTTGTTGTCATAGCTACGTTTGTGTTCCGAAATTCTAGTTTTAAAATTTCTAAAAGTTCTACCGATATAAATTTTATCACAATTGTCATTACCACATTTTAATTTATAAACTCCTGATTTGTTTAATTTTGAAGATTTAGATTTATTATTTTTAATGAATTTGGATAAATTGTGATCAGTTTTAAAGGAAATATTCATGTCTAAAGTTTCTAAAAATAATTTAATTTTTAAGGATGGTGTTCCAAATTATGTTAAGCTTTTAAATTGTCTATTATTTTTATCTGAATGGAATACTTGTTCTGAAGTCTGTTTCTTTATCTTTTTATTTATGATATTGTCAATTAAATTTGGATCGTAATTATTATTAACTGCTATTTGTTTTATGATATTCAATTCTTTGGTATAATTATTAATATTTAATGGGACTGTTAAGAGTCTGTGTATCATACTATTGAAAGCTGCTAGTTTATGACTGAATGGGTCGACCGAACTATTATGAATTGTAATATCTGTATGTGATGGTTTATGAAATATAGAAAAATCATGTTTATTATTTATATTTGAAATTGTAAGGTCTAGAAAGTTTATAGACTTATTTTGTTCAAGTTCTACGGTAAATTTGAACATAAATTTTTTAATAGATTCGTCAATCTTTCAAATACAATTTTTTCAGATAAAGAAATTCAATTATTACAAAAAGGTTTTAAACATAATATTCAACCCACATGTTCATTGGATAACTTCAACAAACTAGGTATAGAAACAGAAATTAACTTGTATATTATTCCAAATAATTCTAATCTAAAACACAAAGCTTCAGAAATTATTAAAAAAGAATTCGTCGAGTTTAACAAACCCAATTTCGAATTATCAGCCGCCAAATAAATTCAACAAAAATCAAAGTCAAATAGTCTTATTTTCACAAAAGCAGATAAAGGAAATACGGTAATAGCATTACCTAAAGAAGATTATTTATTAAAAACCAACAATTTTATTCAGGCAAGCAATTTTGAGACCCTTAAAAAAGACCCAACTAATAAATTTCAGAGAGAAATAAAATTAGCAGAAGATAACGTTAAATCAATAATTAACGATAAAGAAAAATATAAATTATTTTTACCCAATCCGCAACACCCTGAACTTTATTCATTAATTAAACTCCATAAAGAGGGGTACCCTATCAGGCCAGTTGTTTCTTATTTCACAGCACCTTCATTCAAAATTTCAAAGATTCTCATAGAGGTCATTTCTAAATATTGTTCATTCATACCTCGATTTTCAGTTAAAAACTCAATGGAATTAATTAAGAATATTCAAGATATAATACTACCCCATAATTCTAAATTCATATCGTTCGATGTAACAAATCTATTCCCTAGTATACCTCCTAAAGAAACTATAACTCTTGTTGATAACTTGCTCACATACAATAATGTTAATCCTATAATTCGCTCTGATATCATTACTTTATTAAAAGTGTGTTTGAATCAAAATTATTTTCATTTCAATGGAGAGGTTTATAGCAGTAAAGATGGTTTGATTATGGGCAACCCTCTCAGCCTCCTACTAGCAGAAATATTCATGGATAATATAGAAAAAATAATTCATGAACACCCCCTTAGTAAAAAATTTATGTACTGGCACCGATATGTGGACGACATTTTAGCTAGCTTCATCGGTACAAATAGACAATTAGAGAGCTTCATTACTTACATAAACTCGATTAACAATAATATCAAATTTACCGTAGAACTTGAACAAAATAAGTCTATAAACATTCTAGACCTTACAATTTCAAATATAAATAATAAACATGATTTTTCTATATTTCATAAACCATCACATACAGATATTACAATTCATAATAGTTCGGTCCACCCATTCAGTCATAAACTAGCAGCTATAAATAGTATGATACACAGACTCTTAACAGTCCCATTAAATATTAATAATTATACCAAAGAATTAAATATCATAAAACAAATAGCAGTTAATAATAATTACGATCCAAATTTAATTGACAATATCATAAATAAAAAGATAAAAAAACAGACTTTAGAACAAGTATTCCCTTCAGATAAACATAATAGACAATTTAAAAGCTTAACATACATCTTTGGAACACCATCCTTAAAAATAAAATCATTTTTAGAAACTTTAGACATGAATATTTCCTTTAAAACTGATCACAATTTATCCAAATTCATTAAAAATAATCAATCTAAATCTTCAAAATCAAACAAATCAGGAGTTTATAAATTAAAATGTGGTAATGACAATTGTGATAAAATTTATATCGGTTGAACTTTTAGAAATTTTAAAACTAGAATTTCGGAACACAAACGTAGCTATGACAACAAAAAATTAGATTCTAACTATTCAAATCATTTATTAGAAAACCAACACATTTTCGACCCAAATTTTGAAATTCTCCATGTAGTCGGTAAATCCTTTAGTTTGAATTTATTAGAAGCCCTAGAGATTAACAAAAATAAATATTGAGGTAATCTCCTTAACGACCAAATAGATATCAATCAGTCTCCTTTATTGAACCTCTTTACCTAGAAGATAGCTTAGGAATGTTTGTAGTGAATGAATTTCCAGGTAATATCTTTTAATACCATTGTTAACCTTAGTAAATAGATTTAGCACTGTATATATTAAGACATTTTTATATTTTACCCTCATTCGTTTTGACAAAGCTACTGTGTTAGTGAAACGCGTCAACAAGTTTAAATTGAACATTAGTTCAAATATATGAAGATTTAAACAAACTATATTGTTATATTTCATCATACTGATGTTTTATATCGAATACTGAATTTTTGGCAGTGTTCATACATACGAATTCTTTTTTATTTAAATAAACGTGCCTAAGACAGCTATGGCCATTAGCACGAGGTACAATACAGACAAAGTTACATTACATGATATAAATCAGAACTAATAGCTTAAACTATCATGAATATGGGATCACATGTTACATGACATGATATTAGTTATTTGAATAGAATTTTTTTTGATTCAATTCTGTTAATAAGTTGTTCTCCTTCTTGGGACTTGATCACTTTGCGAATTTGATTATCACTATTTAGGATCTCCTTGTAGTTTGTATGTATTCCTAGTTGTAGGCGTCTTGTGCCGAAGTATGGACATTTAACGAGAATATGCTTGATGCAGAGCTTGACGTGGCAATACTGACAGTTCGGCTGAGGTGATGATGTCATTAGGTAACCATGCGTCTAGTATGACCTATACGTAATCTTCGTATGACAGCCATATTCTTCCTAGATCGATCGGGACAGGTAAACTGATTCACTATTTGTTGAATTTCACGCAGTGAACAAATAATTTGAATCCAATGAATTTGCCAGTTGGAACGTTTGATTTTTTGCAGGCTAGCTTTTAAGTCATTACAAGTCAAAGCTGAAGATTCGCCGTGGCAGTAGCAGTTGAGGCAGCTTCTTTGGCAAGGCAATCGGCTTTTCCGTTTCCAGTAATCCCAACATGGAAAGAGACCCATGTTATGGTGACTGTTGTATTTTGTCTTTTTATTTGTTGATATATGTCGTGTGTATCTTGGACAAGGGTGTGTTTAGTAAATGTATTATTAATGAAAGGAATGGAGGATAATGAGTCTGTGCATATGGCTATGTGTGTATTTGCAAGTTGTTGGACATGTTTGAAGGCTTGTGAGATAGCGTATAGCTCACCCGTGTGGACGCTACAAATAGAGGGTATTTTGTAGGTTCCGATCGATCCTTGTACCGTGGTTATGGAACACCCAACTCCTACTTCTGTCTTGGATGCGTCCGTATATATGACCATGTTATATTTCTTATTATTCAGCAATTCAAGGAAAGCTGATCGAAAAACGTCTCTATTGGTTTCTTCTTCGTTAAATTTGCAGAGAGAGAGATCGTATTGTGGGAGAAATTTGGTCAATGGAGGAATGTTGGAGAGTGGGCGGGTTCGAATATGTGAAAGGTTCACGTCTTGAATTAGTGGTTGTATAAGTTGAGGAATCGAACGTATAATAAAGGTATATGGAGGGCTGTCATGAAGTTGGTATGACGTTAATATAGGATATACTGAATTGGAGGAAATCGCGGCAATATAGTTGAGAAGGAGGTGTTGTTGTCTAAGCCAGAGAGGGGTATTCATTAGCTTCACAATAGAGATTTTCAGCTAGGCTTGACCGAAACGCTCCCAGGCATAAGCGGATGGCGGTATTATGTACTGTGTTGAGGGAACGTAAAATAGTTTCTGTGGCAGACATGTACATGAAACTTCCATAATCAATTTTTAGCAGGGTAGATTCATCCGTACCCCAATGATAATGTGAGAGCGTTTTAATAATATTTAGTCGCTTAAGACATATTCCTTTAATTTCCTGTATATGTCGTCTCCAGGATAATTTAGAGTCGAATAACATTCCCAGGATTTTACAATCATCTACGACAAGTAATTGAAAGTTGTTGACTGTGATACTAGGGATATAAGTTTGCGCTCTCCTACTGAATTTGATAACTTTCGAATTGGTATGTGAGAGGGTAAGTCCTAGAGTGGCGAATTTGGCTTGTAGGGTATTGTAACTCTGAGGGTCGTTAAGGACCTATTTACGATATTACGGATTACTGACGAAAGTAATTTTGAGAGAGATTTCACCCCTCTATCTGATTTCTTATTTGGCTATGCCTAGTGACTGTCACCACAAAAAAAAGATTATGAATTAAGCACATCCCTTTTCAAATTCCTTCGAACGGTCTAAGCTTTCTGCCATGAATAAGATCAGTGATTGGAGAACAAATAGTAGAGAAATCTTTAATAAATCGACGATACCAGCTAATAAGACCTATGGGACGTTTTATCTTAGTAGTATTCTTTGGAGCTAGATAATATAAAATAGCAGAGGCTTTGTCGTCATCTGCGCGAAGACCATTTTTGTCAACAACAAAACCTAAGAACTTAAGAGATTGACGACAACATTCACATTTTTCAAGATTGACAGTAAGATTGGCTGCATATAGCCTAAGATACAATTTATTGGGAGTTTTCATTTGAAGCTCAAAGGTAGGGGTAGCGATAATAATGTCATCTAAACAACAAAAACAATAAGGCCTAAGAGAAGGATCTATAACTATGTCTATCAGACGAGCCATAGTTTTAGGAGCATTGACTAAACCATAAGTAGTTGTAACAAATTCAAAAAGTCCCACACCGTACACAGCGAAAGCTATTTTCGGTTGGGAAGATTCAGAAAGGGATATTTGTAGAAAAGCCTTCTTCAAGTCAATAGACGTCAGAAATTTTGCGTCTCGTAACTTACTAAAAATAATATCGACTTGCGCCATAAGATATGAATCAGAAACCTTGTTCAATTTTCGACCATCAAAACAAACACGATATTCTCCGGATTTCTTGGGGAAACGTCAGAGAGGTGAACACCACGGGGAGTTGGAGTCCTGAATAACTTTGAAATTTAACATCTCATCTATTTCATTTACAAGAAGTTTTTGCATGGCCGGAGACAAAAGGATATTGACGTTGCGCAATTGGCTTGCCATCGCCAGTGTCGATAACATGTTCAACGAAATTAGTTCGACTAATTCGGTCCGAAGGACTGAATTGTCACAATCCTAAGTTACCTGGCCTTCGGACTGTGCTCAGGTTGTGAATTCGGCCTTAGTTACACTATTTTTTATTACCTCAATTGGGATAAGGTGAATCAACAATCAAAATTTCGTGACAAATGGGTTTATTTGACACAAAAATAAATTTACATAAGCCGTTTATTCTCAATACAATACGAATAAAGATCAGTTATTACAATAAAAATGTCCATCTCAATATTTTATATCTACCAAAAATAAGTTAGGGACTTATCTTGGAAAGACTCGGAACATACAGAGTCGCAGCAGAATTCACGGTTCTTGCGCCGTCGGGATCTGAACTCGGAAGCTGTATGGTGCGGTAGAGTGAAGTCCGTAAAGGTCCGTAACGTTCGTGCATGTGCGTAGAGGTCCGTGCAGGTGCGTATAGGTTTGTAGAGCCTGCAGAGCAGCGAGGAAAATTAAAAATCACACACAAAATTATCAATAAACTGAATGTTAAATAGATTCTCAGCGAAGAATGAACCAAAGAGAGCGAGTTCGACTTGAATCGTAGTTATAGTAGATATTTCAACGATGGTAAAAACGATCACCGATATGTTCCTAATATTTGAAATGAAAGGATTTTGAATTAGAGGTGGGAGTTACAACATGCTATAATCCGTTGATTGTCACTCCAAAAACATTGCATATAACTATTTATTAAGAGCACTGACATAGAGTGTCAAACAGAAAATATTAAATCTGGACCCGAGTCTTAAAAAGGCCAATCTCCATTTTCAGTGATCTGAGGTATTAATTACGCAAGATTTAAAAACAATATGACTATAATTTTAAGTGTGTGAATAATTATTTTCAAGTAATAAAAATCTATAAATCACTTCAAAATAATGTATATTTTTCAAAAATTATGTTACTGATGAAAAACAAAAGATATTTTATGATTTAGATGGATTTAGATGGAAGGCTTTTACTAATTATTGTTATGGCAAATAGTACCCACTTTCTTTATCTTTTTTTATGAAGTGGGGTAAAAGAATAACTAAAAGAAGCACAAAATTGTCTCTATTTAATAGGTCAACTTAAATTTATTTGAACAAAATATAAAATTTAGTTGAAAAAATTAACGAACCTTAATTTCATATTATTATAAACCTATATTAATACACAAAAATCAAGGAACATTTCAGACACTTTAATAATTAACAAAACATTAAATTTCATCTTCTGGAGCAGTGAAAACTTCTGGATTCATAGTAGACGAATGTTGAAGGTTTAGGAAAAATGACTTGTTGTAATCACTGACATAAGGCGAAAGTTCTAGTGAATTATTATATTTTAAATGAGCTATCGGTAATGATTGATCGTGCAGAGGTTTTAATTCAAAATCACTGTGGTTTTGTCGAGTTCTTCGCGATCCTCTTCTTAAATCAACTTTTTGAAATTCCCCATCGCTAAAGTCTGTTTTATAAGAAAACTGAAGTTCTTGGTCTTTCTGAAATTTCATCCACTTAATTTTAAGCCATGGGATTGGGTTTCCTGTATCATCTTTTTTTCTATGTACTAGCGAAGATTTAAGGAAAGTCCCATAATTTATAAACTCATTTTGAGACATCTCAATCACGCTCATAGGCTTTTTTCTGTACACAAATGTTTTAATAAAATTAACCCAATCATGTGGAACTTCTATATCCATTGTTGTCTTTTTCTTGGCTCGTTCAATAGCGGCATGAATAGTATCAGCCTCCATGTGAGTGTGGCCTGGTTCCATGAACTTATGGTTTATCTCAGCGATTGTACTGGTTGGTGGAAGCTCCTTTAAAATGTAACAAAACATTATGGCCATGTAAATATTTCTATTTTGGCCTGAACAACAATCGCTGTAAAAATTCAAAGTTTGAATTATCTTTGAATCCAAGGACAATATAAATTTTCTTATACAGGAAGCGATTTCTTGTCCGCCACGACCCCCTATCGTTTCGTTCCACAAAATGCAGGTTGCCTCATTGCCATCTGTATCTGTTTTGTATGTTGTTAGATTAAAGGTCCATAGCTGTCTTTTGTAAAATGATACGCCGTTTCTTAGATATGACGTTGGGAGACACTTTTCCAAATCGAAAGAGATTGTTACAAAACTAGGATCTACTTTGCTTTTCTGTTTGTCCTCAGCCTTACATTTGTATGCTTTTTCAGCCCAATCTGAGTGTTCTTTTTGTTTTAATTGTATTCTCTCCTTTCCTTTCTGTTGTTCCCCTGTTGAATTAGCACAACTGTCAATTGATTTAATTGTCAGATTATATTGGTCACATTTTGCACAGGTGTCATTGGCCGGGTGGTGAAAGTATAAATTAAATTCTCCGTTGAATATTTTTCGATGTTGAAATTCCTTCACTTCACCTAAATTAGTAGTTTCGCAATATAAGCAATAGAGTCTATACATTTGCGAAATCGACATGTCAGGACTTAAATATTTTTTTGACGTTTTTTCGCGGGAATAATGACTAGTATAGCAGGGAAAGCTCTTGATATATTGACGAACATTATCCTTAATCAATTCACTTATTTTAGGTTGCATTCCATGCTTACCCCTACCATCCTGTGGAGAAACACCATTATTTTCTCTTTTTTTTTCACAAATAACTCTAATCTTTTTCACCAAAGTGTCGAAGGTTTTTAAGTACATTTTTTGGCATACTTGTATTCTGCTTCCTTCTATGTTTTTTAAATAATATTTTTTAGAAAACTGTCGCCGGCTAAGGAGCTTTCCTTCTGGTAACCTTTCTCGCTCTTTCAAGCCTTCCTCAATAGTTTCCGATAAAAATTGATCCTGGGCATGTCTACTTAGTGCATAAAATGAAGTAAAAAGACGACTTCTCTGTTCTTCGTCAATACAATTCTGGCATTTTCTCTTACAGTTACAATGAGGTTGCAATATCTTATCTCTTCTGTAATAACCTTTTGCTGTCTTGTACTGTTTTCCTCTAGCTTTATTTTCTGTGCGTTCAACTTGCATGTATTCTCTTTTCTGACGCGTTTCCTAGATTTCGTTTTCTATGGCAAAACATTTCTTTCATCATTAATTTCTTTTCGCTTTCACTGTTGCTTTCATTTGGCACATAGTCAATGTCATTATCGTCTGAAAATTCCACGTCGTCACTGACCTCTTCTTCAGCATTCTAAAAAATTATTTATTAAACTTTTCTTGTCGAACAAAATATCTTACTGCTCACCTGGGTTACCGGAACCTCTACATTAACATTATCATCAATACGAGGTATTTCATCGACTATTACAGAAGTCGAAGCAGACTGAGAATCTAAAATAAGTATAAGATAATGCAATATTCATAACACTAAAATATTATAGCTACTTCTTTTCTTCAATATTGCAACTTACCTTGAGTTTTCTTCTCAGCGCAATTGGGTAAAGATAGAAGTCTTTTGGTTCTTTCAGAATACATTTTGATAAAATGTCAAAAACGGCACCGAACGTCATGTGGTACACACATTTTTAGGTTAAGTTTAATCAAGGGGCCAATCTCCATTCATTATTGTGTTGCGGTTGTTGCTGATTATTGCATGAGAAGGGCCAAACTCCATGGCAAGTGGACATTGGTCATTTTAGTTCTTAATGGTTGTGGATATAAGCCCTACACTTGAAATGGTATATCATGTACCATTAGCAACAGGAGATTGGCCTTTTTTGTATCGATAGAAATGAATGCGGGAATTTTAGTGCTGGAGTTATCTCAAAATAGATGAAAGTGGAGATAGGCCTTTTTAAGACTCAGGTCCAGAAATATTCTATGGAATCTCTAACTTTAGCGCGAGTACTACAACTTGGTGCACCCCTGTGGAGTTTTAAACAAAATAAGTGGTCCACCCTTTGATTTTTCCGTTTTTCCAATTTATACGGTTGTTGATCACAGAAACAGAAAAAGCTCACTTCATATTTTTTGTAACCCTATTCAAGACCTTTTTAATCGTATCTAATATTTGAGACTTACGGTGTAGCCTTGTGGCGTTATAGCCAAAATTAGTGTTTTTGCTTTCGTTTTTTCATGTTATTTCAATTTATATGGTCTTCAACCACAAATAGAGAACGTCCTTTATGTTTTTCGTAGCTCTAATCAAGGTGTTTCCAATGGTAAAGGTTGAATATTCCGGGTTTCTGGTGTACATTACAGGTGCAATGGCCATCTAAGTGGAATACGTCGTTAATCAAAAAAATTTGGTTTTTTGTTTTTCAATGCATTTTTTAGCTATTTTAAATGGAAATAAGTGGTCATTAATGGTATAATCGATTTTCGAGTGATTTCAGAGGCCCATCAAAAATTTAGTTTTTTAAAAAAATACCAAAATTTTACTATTCATGAAGAAAATGTGCGAAAAACTATGAGATTATTTAAATTTTATTAAATTTTATTACTTTAATGAACAAGGTGTCAGCAAAATCGATTTTTTGTAAAAATATCGAAATTCCATTTAATTTTGTTTGTTTAATAGTCAAAACGTGAGGTGAATTGAATTTTTATGTTAATATTAAACTCAAGATGTGGAAAAATCGATTTTTTGTTAAAATACTAAATTCCGTTTGATTTTATTCGTTTCATGGACAAAATTGAATATTCATGTAAATATCAAAATTTCACTCGTTTCCTGGACGATAAGTGTGAAAAATCGGTTTTTTGTGAAAATATCAAAATTCGACTTAATTTTTTTTTGTTTCATTGACGAAAATTGAGAAAAAATAAATATTCTGTGAAAATATCGGGGTTTCAAATAACTTTGTTCGTTTCGTGGACAATATTTGAGAAAAATAGATTTTTTGGCTTGCAAAATGGAACAAAAGGAAATGGCTAAAACTTAGGATTGAAAAATTAAATTCTGTAGCCGGTACCCGGACATCTTGTACAAAATATATAAAAAATAAATGGAATTTCGTTATTTTCCCAAATTTCAAATCAAAAAATATGGCTGCTTGAATATCGATATTGTAAAAGAATCTCCGAATATTCATTTCCACTTAAGATAGTTTAAGAAACACAACAATACGTTATAAAATAATATATGTGGAAATTATGCGATGTTTTGAAAAAAAGTAAAGTGAATATGGCGCGCAAAAATGAACGTCTAACGAAAATAATAAAAAAAGTTGTACTCGAAATTTGAATACTATCAATTCATAGAAGAAGACAGCATCATCGCTAAAAAGCAGAATTAATTTCTATTCTAATCGTTGCTAATATTACTATAACTTAATAAACGGTTTACATTACAATACACGAAGAATTCACATACACATACGCATACACACTACACAGTTTTTGATCGTCATTCAAATATAATTCAAACCAGTTTTTGATCACTTTGGTGGTCCAAGGAGTATGCTAGAATGATATAGCATGTGTTAAGTGCGTGAATAAAATTTTAGCATCTAATTCGAACTTCACAGAATATCTTACCTTCGTAGTAAGATTTTCCCTAATTCTCCATGTTGACCTGTCTCTGATTCAGTGATTTAGCGTGTTGAATAACGTAGGTATTTCTGGATTTGTCTATCTTGCACCAAATATATTATTTCTCTACTAGGTAACCTCACACATCAATTGATATATTTCCCACATTTGACTGTTTAATGTTTTCCATTTGTCTAATCCAAATTACATATTTCCGTCGGTTGAAAATTTCTTGGTAAGTATCCTATGAATTTGAGAAGATGGCAATTTTGAGTAAAAACCAAATTTTGTATGAATAACACTAAACCAGTATGTGAAGATTCACAATTTCCATTTTAAGTATCCAGTAAGAGTACTGATTAATAGGAGCAATGGAGATAAGAGTTACCTCATGTCTAAAAATTAAAAATGAACCACTGATGTAGCTTGGTCAGTTATATTATATTTTCTGTTTGGATTTTGATTCATCGTTCAATAATTTATGATTTTCAGGACATTTGATACTCTCAAGATATTCCAGAACTCCGGTTTAATCTCAATGTGTTTATCAGGAGCAATGAATGCAATACTGTCTATTTACCTTATAAGAAACGTAAGTAATAGGTGAAGAAGGTAATATTTTTCTATGAATTGTCTATTTCAACATAATATATTGAATGCATTAGCGTCCGCCCCGGCGTCCGTATAAAAAGTAACCACCTTAGCCTCCGCCCAATATACAGCGTTGTTACGGGTTAAAAACAGGATTCGTTCAATTCTATACCCAAAAAACACAAATACTAACCTTGGGACATCCAGAAACAAGACAATCCTAATTAATAAATAATATATATTGGAATAACATCTCAAAATTCGATTAATAAACCTATGAACAACTTCTGCCAGCCATTACCATGTTTACATTTTTTTTTAGTATCCATTAGAAGGTACTGTCAAACCGTAAATAAAATTCTTCTTCCACGATTCATTTAAATTATTGTTATTCATTGGATAAAGTCACCGTGGCTAAATAGTATGTTGAATGAAGACGTCTTCCTTCCTAGTTCGGAGAGGAGACATATGTGACACTGGTACCTTTTCCTGTTTTTTTTTGGCTTCTGAGGTTAGCATGTGCTACCATCCTAGTTAGGGATAATTTAGCTGGAAAAAAATAGGTATTAATACTTATTATAATCAAGGGATTATATACATTTAATTGGATTTCAAGTATTAAATATTAGTTACCTACGAGGTTACCCAAGAACAATAGGTGAGTCTTCATTTCAATTTCGTTCTTTAGCTAGAATTCTTTTACAATCAGTTGGTAGAAGTACATTGATCTTCCTTGTTCTAGACCTTTATTTTCTTACGATCTTCATTATTGAGATACCTGGATGTTGAAAGGCACTATCAATCCCTTACTTCAGGCAGTTACCAGTCGTGGTTTTCATCACCGGAATAATTTACAGCTTATGGGGATATGAGCCCGCCTCCAAGTAAGCCCGTTCCACTTATACCCAGTGTTGTTTCACTCAGTTGAATGAACTCCCGAGTTCAGGTTTAATCATATATTGGATGTGTGTGTAGAATTTCCCAAGTACATTTTAATTATAACTAAAGTTTCTGTGCTATAAGACTTCTATTGTGTCATTGATATGTAAATATGAATTTCCCCCGTATCTAGAATAAGAGGTGGTTAAACAATTAGATAATTATTAGACCATTCGAAGTTAAGTTCAAAATTTACCTGAATGATTTCTAGATTCATTTACCGAGGGATAATCTCAACCATTTAATCAAAAGGTATTAAAAATAGTATACTCATTATCACATGTAAACAAACAGTACTGGTTGTCCGAATAACTTGGTATAATCCAAATGTAATCTTTTATTTTCATGATAACTATTATTATGACATTCGGGACGAACTTCACATTGTCTAGGTTAAACTGATAACTGATATAAAATTTCAACACAGAATATAACGCTACCCGAGGTAGAATAATTCTATATGTATTTTCTCTTTTCCCCTACCATAGACAAAATAATATAGAGACGTCTATAGTAAATAAACATTTGTACTTATTTTTATGGGAAGTAAATTTTTTTTGATAAAAACCCCATCCCTGAGATATTTTCAATAGAGTCTATTTCTCATTAACACTAATAAATTAATAAGGTTACTTAGGGACCACTCAGCTAGCGTGTTTAGCGGCCTCCTTACGTTTGACAACGTTGCGTCTCTTGGTATCGATGAAATGACCTTGATTTCATTGAATCTATGATATTCTATGCCGCTATATACTGTTGGTTTAGAGATAGCGCTCGAGTTGGCTTCCACCTATTTTACAAAACTTGAGTTATTTATGCATATTGAATGAGATTATTATTTCGACCGTTGACTTTCACGGCTGAAAAAGTATCT
Organism: Galeruca laticollis; assembly: GCA_963921935.1. NCBI lineage: Eukaryota > Metazoa > Arthropoda > Insecta > Coleoptera > Chrysomelidae > Galeruca > Galeruca laticollis. Next base: position 146,809,252 of record OY998181.1, read on the forward strand.
ACTGATTGTTTTATTAGGAACAAAAGTGGATACTATTGTGATGATTCTGTTGGCTTGCAGTTTAAAGACTAGCCATAAAGCTACACTACTGTCCAAAATGAACGCATTAATTATTTTAAGCTATTTTTCTTCTGAACGATTCATTGGATACCGATTATTTTTTTTTTACATCATGGGACTACTTTTGAAGAATTACTGTTAGAATGTTTTCTAAAAAATGTCAACGTTTTACCCATATACGAGGTGTACGAATAAAGTTGTGTTTTTCCATCTTATTTTGCAACACCCTGTGGAACTTATTAGAAATACATGATAAATCTCATTAACATCGCGAGATAGCTTCATCTTTTCTCGACATTCTCGTCAAAAAGTAATCTGGATATCTCTGTTATCAAAGTAAAAAAGGACGTCCAATGCATAAACGCATAAACTTTATTCACATTTAAATCAACTAAAATGCAAGGAAACACATCCTAAATAATCTTAAACAACCCTCTCGCAAAAAAGACTCTCTATTTTCAATTACCTCTTCACAGCGACTAGGCATAATAAAAATCAACCGTCATATTTGTTCTTGCTCAATTTCACCATAACTTCTATGTCGTCAAGAAAGACAGGTGATGGTTGCCGGATCCTGAGGTCACGATCAATAATATTCCCCATGGAATTTAGATCGGAGCTGCAGAGTGGGCAGTTCATGGTTTTTTACTAACCTCATCCAAATAATTACGGATCCTACGTGCAACATGTAGTCGCGCATTAACATTCTTTAAAAAAGTTATTTCCTATGTAAGGAGTAAAATCTATTTTACGATAACTTAATCCTTCATTGGTTAAAATAATTGCCTGAACACATTCATCGCGGCTCAGATTCCTTGAAATACTGTCCATATCAATTAAATAACATAGGCAAAACAGCAAGACAATTTATTGAATTTTGAACAATATTGTCAGTTTTAAACTGGCCTGACAAATTTTTTGCTTTTTCATAGCATTAATGCGTATTACAATTCAATAAAATCACGTTATGCTTTCAACGTACTTTTCTTCTTCAATAACGGAGATATCAAGATGACTTTTTTACGAAAATGTCGAGGAAAGAAGAAGCTATCTCCTAGTATTTATAAAATATAGCTTATGTTTCTGATAAATTCCACGGGGTGTTGCAACCTAAGATTGAAGAACGTATCTTCATTTTTACATCCCGTATATGGATAAAACGTTTCTCTGAAAACATTAGTACAGTAATTGTTATTTCTGTGGACTGTAGCACCTTTTTTCGTTCTTATTTGAATTAAAAACAGATCGGTATTTTTATTATTTAATGTCAACTATTGTCAATTGTATTCTCCGGGTTTTCTAACGACTGTCACTGGTTGCCGGCGTTACCGGTTTCACCAAATTTCAGTGGAGTCTGAACATGCCGCCCGCCTTGATATGTACGAGGAAACGTACATTCAATAACTAATTGTTAACAAACCATCAAAATAATAATAATATAAAAATGATATAAGAAACCAGTTCGTTCATTTGTTAAAAAAAAAATAAGATCTAATAATCATTGTTCATTGTTCAATGGGTAAAATGCACAGTTTCGATACAGGTCTTTTAAAAATATTGCCTGTAGACACTCGGACTGTTGCCACTCTCACTATATTGTCTGTTCCGGGATGAAGTGCAGCTACTCGTGCTAACTTCCACTGGAGGGGTGGCTGGTTGTCTTCTTTGATTACCACTAGACTGTCAATCTTCAGGAGGGCGGTTACATTTTTTTTCCACTTTTGGCGTGACTGAAGTTCTGAAATGTATTCGCTCTGCCATCTTTTCCAGAAACATAGAATTGCTTGTTGCTGCTGCTGATATTTATTAAGTCGGTTCACTGGAACCTGCCCAACGTCAGGATCTGGAATTGCGGTCATTGGTTTACCGATTAAAAAATGGCCAGGTGTGAGTGGCGTATAGTCATCTGGGCTAGAGGATAAGGGTGTGATAGGTCTAGAATTGAGGATGCCTTCAATTTGAATTAAAACAGTCAGATAATCCTCATAGGTTAAATTCAAATCTCCTGTAACTCTTTTCAAATGAAATTTTGCGCTTTTGACCCCTGCCTCCCACAATCCGCCAAAATTGGGGGCATGTGGTGGTATAAAATGCCATTGTATACCTTCATTACTTAATGAATCGTTAATTTTATCGGATGAGTCCTTTAAGAAATTAAATATATCAGAGAGGCTAGAGTTTGCTCCGACAAAGTTAGAACCGTTGTCGGAATATACATTTTGAGGCTTTCCTCTTCTTGCTACAAATCTTTTGAACATTGCCATGAAGGCTTCAGTAGATAAATCTGTCACTAAATCAAGATGGATGGCTTTTACTGACATACAGACAAATACACAAATGTATGCCTTTATTAGTTTCGCATTCCGTAATTTCCGGTCCTTTATTAGAACAGGTCCGGCATAGTCAATTCCGACATTAAAAAATGGAGGAGTTTGCGAAATTCGGCATTCTGGTAAATCACCCATAAGGGGGTGGAATGATGATGGTTTTGCCTTAAAACATTGTACGCAAGCATAGGTGATTTTTCGTGCAGCGTCTCGACCAGCTAAAGGCCAATAAGCGTTTCTTAAGGATGCTAATAACTGTTGAGGACCACAGTGGTGTAAACTTTTATGTTCATGACTCATTATCAATTTAGTGAGATTATGTTTAGAATCTAGTTCTAGGATGTTTTTTGTCAAAGGTAAATTGCTTGGAATTCCGTAACCTGCCGCCTACTCGGATTAATTTATTCTCATCCAAAAATGGATTGAGCATTATTAGGCGACTTTTATCTGAAACACTTCTCTGGTTGCAGAGATCATTAAACTCACTGAATTTGTGCTAATTTTGTTAAAAGGGTCATTGAATAATTCAATTCCTCAACTTGTGAGGGTCCTATTTTTCTCCCAGGTTTAGGAGTTTTTAAATTATTAATAAATCTAACACAAATTGAAATTACTCTTTTTAATTTATTGAGACAAGAAAAACGAGTAAATAAATAATCATCATTGGTCACTGTCACATGACAAGTAGGTTTTGATTCAGGTAAGTCCGTGCACCTTACGTTATCAACCTTCCATTCTGAATCATCATTCAGGAGCCACTCAGGGCCATGCCACCATAAATTTGATGACACTATCTCTTCTGCACTTATGCCGCGCGTAAGCAAGTCAGCTGGATTATGTTTAGATTGTACATGATGCCAATTTATTGGTTCGGTCAGGGTTTGAATATTTCCAACTCGGTTGGCAACAAATGCCTTCCATTTATTTGCAGCACCACGTATCCAGCCTAATGTTATAGTAGAATCGCTCCAAAAATATTTTTTATCGATTTGTGAATGAATGGAGTTTAATATTTCCTGACTTAAGTTTGCTAGGAGGTTGGCGGCACATAATTCTAATCTCGGTAAACTGACTTGTTTGATGGGCGCGACACGCGTTTTTACCGTTAATAATTGCGTTATATACCTTCCGTTACTATTATGTGATCGTAAATAAATACATGCGCCGTACCCAGACAACATTAGATATTCTATAAATATCCGTGGAATATTCATTTTGGCATATTGGAATATTCTCTAAAAATACCAAGAATATCTTTATGCTTTTTAGAATATTCCTAGAAAGTGAAAATGGGAATATCCTAAATATTCAGAGAATATTCCCAAATGAATGTTCTTTTTCGTATTATATATAAGCTAGGATTATTCTGAGAATATTGAGAAAAGCATTATCTAAGAATGTTCTTCAATGAATGTTTCCAGAATATTCAATATATACTATGAATATTCATGGTAGATTCATTTGGAATTTTGTAGAATTATTTCAAATTGTATATTCAGGGGATATTCTTTGTATATTCAGAATATTGCAGGAATATCCTCAGAATCTTCAGAACCATACATTTAATGGGGGGAGAGGGGAGGGTTAGTACATAGGATTCATGTAAATGCACTTTTTTCAAATTTCTGTAAATCAATAAATTTTCATAACTGATGGAAGTCGCTACTCGACCATTCACTTGATGGTGGCTTCTAAAGTGAATAAAGTGGCACAGGCACAAATTGGATTCAGAACATGAGTCCAATAACATTAGTGCTTAATTCTGGTTACACCTAAGAAAAAAATATATTTTAACTACGTAAGCATAATAAAATAAAATTCAATATTAAATTGTCCAAATTTTTATTAGACAATCATAAACTTTATAACTCTCTATAAACTTTTAAAATTTAAAAATATTCAACTATAATTATCGTTTTTAAACCAAAACGACAGAGCTTCACAAAATATATAAAGCATTAATCTACTTGTTGAACATCAGTTTCGTAAAATTAAATATTTATAGATACTTACATTCTCTTGTGAGGAATGAAAAATAAAGAAAAAACAAAATTGACCAAATACTTGTTTCTATTAAAAAATATAGAGTTAATCTTTTAAAATTTATAAATATTTATAGGGCCCACACACTGCGAGCTTTTAGCTAAACCCAAATGGATAAAACTGTCCGGTTAAGGCTACATAAATGAGGTATAACTGAAAAATATCCTTATTGTTGACGTTTTGCAATCAGATATATCAATTTACCTGTTCGGGTAAGGCGGTGTTAAAAGCTGGCAGCGTATGGATTCATAAACTTGCGTTATATCCTCACAGTCACTAGAATGTATTGCGACGACCTGAGATGAATGTGCCGGTTGCTGTAATGGTGTGGTAGCTGCAGTTATAAAAGTAATTGTAGTAATCATTTGTAGAAATTTTACAAATATGAGTATAAAAAATATCGATATTTTCTTAAATTTGTCACTATGCAGAATACATTACATTGACACTGGTATTCTGTACTGTCGCTTAAATACCAAAGCATATGGTGATTAATTATTGCATGCTCTTCTCATGTAAGTTTTTACCAGCCTCAAGTTCTTAAGATAATTCACTTGTTTAAATGAATGTTGACTTAGTTTTATTAACCGATATAAATGTTTAATTTTTTTTGTTTCCATGATCTCAATACCAGGATATTCTCTTATACAAATTTATTTATATGCGGCCAGATGACAAAAAATGAATATCAAAAACAGCCGATTATAATGTCTACTTAAATTTAATATTTACCAGACTGAGTAACTATTTTTGTTGGTGGATCATTCAATAAAATGTGACCTTTGCATTTTAACCATGGAAATAGGGTAGGCACAGCTAGCTGAAAAAAATGCTTGGGATATCCTCCTTTGGAAATAAATTTTTCCTGACAGTGAAGTTCACACAACCTATAATTCTATTGTAAAGCATCTGTAGTCTTTCCAAAGAAATCTGCACAGTTACAATCTTCCAACCAAAAGTGTGCCCTAAAAAGTAAATAAATGTAGTTATTCACATGTCTATATTAACTACTAATTTATTATTCAACATATTTTTAGCTGAACAGGGCTCGTCAGCAGAAAGCTTATTGTAGTAAATATTATTATTTCATGTTATTAAAGGCCGAGGGACAGATCAACGTTAAAAACCAAAAATATAGAGAATTACACAACTTACGATGCATAGATTCATGTAAAATATTAAAAAAGTAATATATACCTATAATATATTGCATATAGAAACAAACTATTACCTCACAGGGTCTCTGGGAAATCCAAACATAATTATTCCTCCTCCTGTTCTTGAGTGACATCGACGAACTGCACAAGTTATTCATCCCATAACAAATACAATAATTTCTCACTGAGAGTTCCACTAGTCACGATATTATTGAAAACAAAATCAAAATAAACTTTGATTAAAGCACAAGAATATTTTTTGGTTAAACATGGTGTGTTGTCTCTGATATAACTTGTTTGAAAGTTGAAACATGGCGTCTATCACACGTCACACCTGCCCATTCAGTAAATTAACTGTCTAAAAGTCGAAGATTCGCCAGTTTGTGTTGGTGTATTCTTGGCTAAACATTAAAATGGTGGATATTTTATTTATAATATATTTAAGCTATGGGTGGATGTCAATCCACTCCAGTTTATAGGTTGATATTAGATAAAACGGAAGAGAAACGAACCTATTGACACTTGACTTTTAGCATGCCAGACTTAAGCCCACCACACATGATATTAGAAATTAACCAATAAACGTGTGTACAGAGAACGCCAGTTGCATTTTAATTGGCTGGCGGCTTTTTGTTGACGCGATTGGGTACCTGTCTTGATTTGGCTTTATGCTGAATGTTATAATTATCATTTATATCTTTGTTCCCTTTTTATCACACGACGATATGACGAATAACATTATATCCACACCGTATCAACCATTTATGTAGTGTTCATATCCAGGATATTTTTATAACTTTTTCTTATCTTATAATCTCAATCTGAACTACAATGAGTTTAATACATGGTTTAATTTGATATATTATATTTATTATTTGTATGAAGGTTATTTTAACTATTTACACCTATGCGTAGGGTTGAATATCCGGATAAATGTTTGAACTACAACTTTCGTCCCATGTGAAAACTAATAATTATTTTCTTTAATCATAAGTAAATATGCTTAAAAGAATATGCTAGGAATATTCAGTTTGGTAATATTCTTAAATGAATGTTTTAAGAATATTCAATTTGATAATATTCTAAAATGAATATTTTAAGAATATTCATCAGGCTTGTTCTGTGAATATTCACTAAGGAATATTAATAGAATATTCAAAAATAATATTAATATTATAAGAATATTCTTAGTTGATTCGGAATATTCTTATACTTTTTGGTGTATTTAAAGATTATTCTATGAATATCCCATGTTGTATGGGTATGCCGCTTCGGAGGAATCTGAAAACCCATGAAGCTCAATAATAAGTGGTTTTTCAGACAACACGAATCGAGGAATTTTTAGGTCATTTAGACTAGTTAAACTATTGCGAAAATTGCTCCAATCCGTTTGTATATCCGTGGGTACGACTTCGTCCCATTTTATTCCAGCCTGCCACAATTTCTGTAAAATAATCTTTGCTTTTATTGTGACAGGTGATAATAATCCTAACGGATCAAATATTTGCGACGAAACGGACAGAATTATACGTTTTGTAACAACTGTAGGGCATTCTATTTTAATAGAATATTGTATGGTATCGTTATGCGAATTCCAATATAGCCCTAGAGTTTTACTATTTTCGTCTTGACTTGAATGTAAAATATTTATAGTACACTCATTGTTTATTTCGAATTTATCTAAAAGTTCTGTTTTATTAGTTAACCATTTTCTTAATGTAAAACCCGCGGATTTTAAAATATTAGTAACATCTTTTTGAATTGTTAACAGTTCCTCAATAGAATCACAGCTCGTTAAAAGGTCGTCGATATAAAAATCGTCTTTTATGACTCGTGACACGTGTGGCAGCGTTATTTTAGTATCTCTTGATAATTGTGAAAGGCATCTAGTCGCTAAAAATGGTGCTGAGCTGGTCCCATACGTCACAGTTTTCAGCTCATAGCATTGTAACTCATCGCTTGGGTTTTCACGCCAAATTATTCTTTGCAAACACCTTTGCGATTCATCTATTAATATTTGGCGGTACATTTTCGAAATGTCTGCGCTTATTACGTATTGTCTCGATCTGAATCTTAACAGAATTTCGAACAAGTCTTTGTACCTTAGGTCCGCTGTGTTGCGCGTCGTTTAAAGAGATTCCCGTAGTAGTTTTTGCGCTGGCGTCAAATACAACGCGACATTTGGTAGTAATGGCTGATTCTCTTATAACCGCATGATGGGGTAAATAGTAAGTTAACTTTTGAGTGTCATTGTCTTCAGATATTTTATACATGTGGTTTAATTGTTTTCATACTCCCGCATGAATTGAACGTATTGTTCTTTTAATTCTAAGTCTCGCTCAAGTTTTCTTTCTAATGAAAGAAATCGGTTGACTGCGGAAATCCTTCATTCCACTAAATTGTATATTTTCTCATTTAATGGCATTTTTACTACAAATTGACCGTTACAATTACGTATAGTGTTTTGTGTAAAATGCTCTTCACAGAATTTATCCGAGCTTGACATCACCTTATCGTTCTCATAGTTTCCTAGTTGCCAGAACTTGGCTAACTGTTCATTAATAGATGTCTCGTCCGGTTGTACAAAATGACATACAATTGCTCTATTGTTATTTTTTTGTGAATTGTTTATAGCCCCACTCACTATCCATCCTAGCATTGTATTTTGTAATATTGGCAAATTTTTGCCCAATTGAAACTGACCCACTGATAATACTTGCCAAAATATGTCACAACCTAAAAGCATATCAATTTGTTTACTTTTGTAAAACTCTGGATCTGCTAACTGGATGTTTGAGGGTATTTTTATTATTGATTTGTCTATAGTTAGAAGAGGTAAATGTTCTGTAATTTTATTTAATATTAAACACGACAATTCAGTTTTGTAATTTGATTGCAGTGAATTTATTTCAATATTGACCTTGTTATTTGCAAAAGATAATGCCTTACCAACGCCACTAATTGCTAAATTAAATTTTAGTTTATTTAGACCTAACTTATCACAAAACTGTTCTGTCATAAAATTACACTGGGATCCATTATCTAGCAGAATGCGGGCTAGATGGCGTTTCCCACAGTGATCCTTCACTTGGACCATAGCCGTAGCTAAGAGGATTTGCGATGGGATCAGAGATTCAGTAACGTGCATTGATATATTGGTTTCATTACCTTTATTCTCATTTGATGTACCTACTACTTCTGAGGATTGTGATTGATTGTAATTCCCAATATGTAGTAGTGTATTGTGCTTCCGGTGGCACTTTTTGCACCCAGAGTACTTGCAATCTTTTGAAAAATGGCCCGGTCTCAAACAATTAGTGCACAACTTTTTCTCGAATACCCTTTTTCCTTTTTCAGAAACTGGAATTTTTGACAATGTTTCACAATTGTAAATATAGTGGTCCCCTTTGCAAAAATAGCATTTTACTTTATTGACAGTGCTTACATGCGAGACACCTTTCCTTGGAACCTTGAATTCACTCTTTATTGTGTCCCCAGAAGAAGAGCTTTTGTATTCAAATTTTTTCAGTAACCATAACCTATAAATTAAAAATGTTTCCATATCGTTCATGGTTGGTTTGTCTTCCTCTTTTTTGTATATTTCCCATTCTTTTTGTGTTTCAGTATCAAACTTACTGTTTAATATATATATTAAAATTGTATCGACTGATGGTTCCCCAAAACTCTCCAAAGCTCCTAAGTTTTTTGTGGTATTCAAATACAAATCTCTTAGACCCCCACTGTCCTTTTTTGACATGTGGTTGGTCAAAAATTGCTTTTATATGGTTAAAAATAATTAAATTGTGATTCTCATAATATTGACATAGTAGTTTCCATGCAACAGGATAGTTAGCTTCTGTTTTTTGTATACCACTTAACAATTGTTTTGCTTCTCCTTCTAAGGACATTTTTAAATAGTGGAATTTATCAACAGTACCTATATGTAATTTATTGTGGATCATTTCTGTAAACGCATCACGGAATTCCAACCAATTTTCAATTTGGCCGTCAAATATTGGTAATCTAATTTTTGGAAATCGAGAATCATGATTTGATACAGACGGTAAGAGCCTAACATCGCCACTGTTACCATTTGTATTAATAATTTCTGACTCCTTTATTTCCGCCACTGGTAATTCGATATTGTTACTAGCTTCCGATATTTTTGTTGCGACACTAGCTTTGCTTTTAGTAATATTGCTCCATTTTTCTGACATTTTGCTGGTTGTATAGACACTACCGTCACAAGACCTATCTGAATTATCGTTTACTCTTAGAATTTCCTTCAATTTTCCGATTGTTGTGAAATAATTGTTTTCAAAGTCTACCATCTCCCCTTTTTCCTTATTTAGGAATTCATAATTATCTATTAATATTAATTCAATTTTGTTTTGAACCTCCTCAAATTCATCCAACAACGGTTCTGCCTTGTTTATTTTTAAGGCTATTGTACTGAATAAAGTATTATCTTTTAATATAAGTTCCTTTTCAAACTCTAAACCTAGTAGGTAATTGTTTAATCTAGTTATTTTACTTTTTATTTGTCCTCTTTTTAGTTTTAATTCTTTCAATTGGACTTCCATTTTTTTTTAGAATAGAACTTAGAAAGTTTAATTTAAATAGAAAACTAGATTAATTAAATAAGTACCTATGTATACTATTTACTGTAATTATTAAGCAGATAAATATGTGTAATTACTTGTACATATTCAAATCCTAATCGGAAAATACTGACTATAATAATTCAAATTTACAGTGCATGCATAAATTGGAACAGACTTACAGGAAATCGGCACTTCTACCATATATTTTTCAAGCTGGAACTCCTCTTACCACGCGGCGAAATTGAATGTTATGATGCACTATAATTGTCTTCTTCAAGTAATCAACTGATTAATATTTTAATCCGATCGAATGACCATGTTATTTCTGTGGACTGTAGCACCTTTTTTCGTTCTTATTTGAATTAAAAACAGATCGGTATTTTTATTATTTAATGTCAACTATTGTCAATTGTATTCTCCGGGTTTTCTAACGACTGTCACTGGTTGCCGGCGTTACCGGTTTTACCAAATTTCAGTGGAGTCTGAACAGTAATTCCTCAGAAATAGACCTATGATGTGAAAATCGGAACCCAAGCAAGGGTTCAGAAGAAACATATTTACACACTTATGGTACATTTTAGGTGGTGAGTTAACTTGGGACAGTAGTGTATATTCTCCTTTGAATAGACCACATTGATTTTCTTCAAACTCTAATTAGATTGAGATAATGGAGAAATAATTAGGAAATTGTGAGAGGTTGATTAATTGGAAGTGTGTTTTCTTTTAATTCTGCTAGCCCTAGGAACTTGCATGAATAATAGCGATTATAATAGATTATACTTGGTCCAATTTGGCAAATGAAGATTTTAGTAAAGACATCCTTAAATTATGTTGCACTTAAAATTTGACGGTATCATTCGAATTTTAGATGTCAGCGTGCGACCTACAAAAATATTACAATCACATGTTACTTATAGGTTGATATTGAGAGAGAAAGATTGATACTGCCAATAGTATTGTTTATTTTAAGACAGTTGTAGACAAAAAACTTTCTTCGAAATATTGATAATATAGGGTGTTGTTTTGACTCGAAACCTACTTAATAATTTTTTAAGGCCGGACCTGGAATAAGACTTTTTTATTTTGTTAATCGACATTACCGTGGACAAACAACATGCGCACCAAATATTACAAATGTTTATAGGGTGGTTCATCAGTTATGATTAGTTCAAAAATGGGGAAAATTAATAAATCATCTTGTAAAGAACGAAAGACCCATTAAATATAGGTTATTTAGGAGCACCTCGGTGCTCTCCAACTACCCTTATTGTATGCGCATTTCCCTACAAATCACCTTGTATGTATATAAACAAAGGAGTACAATTATGACAGAATACAGAAGACAGAAAATAGAATAACAGAACTAGAGGAAGATTTAGGAACAGAATCGAAGAATCGAGTAATAAGAGAAGAGAATAGAAAGAAATTTAGGAAACGAAAAGAAAATCGGATGGCAAGAGAAGAGAATAAAAAGAAGATTTGAAGACACAGCACCATTATAGCAAATATAGGAATAGTCAATTGTAAATATAAATTTCAGATGTTAATTAATAATAATTTAAGTTATCATATGGTGTTAGGAACTGATGAATTGGATAAACATCTAATGATTATTAATTATCAACAAAGGCGATTGGGGTGTAGTGAGAACAAAATATCTTTTGAAACAATGTGGAAAGAACACATTGAAATGAAAACGGAATATAATATGAATGAGAGGCAAAAGACGGATCTGGAAATAGAAGATAAAGTTCTGGAGCTGATTAATAGGTATGCATGATTGTTTAACTAAGAAGTATGTATTGCCAGGGATTATGTCCATTAATTGGAAATGAACCCTAGAGTTAGTAATTTTTAGTCTAAACATACCCTTTCCCATAAAAACTAAAAGAAGAGGTTTGTCAGGAATAAGAGAAAAGGCTCAAAGATGAAATTATAGAAACAAGTGATTCTCCATATATAATTGCTATCACTTGTGAGAGAAAAAAGTCTGGAGAAATCAGGTTATGTCTAGATGTATGCGATATCAATGTATACACAAACAAACAGTATGAGAGTCTAATGAAAGTGGATGGTATATTTGGGAGAGTAACGAAGGCAAAGGTATTTACAAAATTTTATCTCAAATATTTTTTCTGGTTGATTCCTCTGGATCAGGACAGCAGTCATGATTGATGGGGGGGTTTACCAATTCTGTGTAGTACCATTTGGACTTCACAGTTCATGTGCAGCATTTGTCAAGACTCTACATTCTATCTTGAATAAATATGAACATTCCATTCTTCATTATATCGATAACATCTTGATCTATTCTGATAATGGAAATATCCACAAGCAACACTTAAATATAGTTTTGGGTGAATTGGAAAAGGCTGGATTAAAATTGAATATTGAAAAGTGCCAATTTTAAAAATATGAAGTAAAATATTTGGGATATGTGCTAAATACTACAGGAATAAATATGGACCCTGAAAGAGTTAAAGCTATGTTGGAACTTAAGACTCCAATCAATCTAAAAACCTTAAGAGGTTAGTTAGGAATTTTGAACTATTTCAAGATGCTCATTTAAGTCAGAAAGAAGTTCCACTCATTGAATTGCTTAAGAAGAATGTAAGATGGCAATGGATCGAAGAAAAAGGAGAAGGTTTTTCAAGAACTAAAAGGAATGTTTATACAAAATTTTAAGGTGTACCATATCCAATAATATCAACTGTTTAATGTACGAACAGATTATCTGGGGTATTGATTCAAGTACAAGATGGCGTAGAAGCTCCAATTAGTTTTGTTTCGAGAGTGACAAAAGTGTGTAATTACTCACCTACAGAATTAGAAATGGCCAGTGTTATTTTCCTGTGTAACCAAATTTCGATTTTATTAAATAGGGGGAAAATTTTTCATGGAAAGTGACCATAGTCCTCTGAATACATTTTATAACCGAGTGCATCGTTGGATTTTACTATTACAGAAGTATGAGATTAGACATATTATACCAGGAAAAACAAACATCATTACAGATACACTGAGTAGAGAAACACAAATGGAGTAAAATCAAAGAAAATTCAAAATCGGGATGAATGTTGTCAAATGAAGGATGATCAATATATTTAGAATATTATATGATTAAGAAATATGTGAAATAAGTGAGAATATGAAACATAAATATCGAGAGAAAAAATCAAATAGAAACTTATAACAATGATGATTATCAGAATGGAGAATAATCATTATTTAAAATAAAGGATTTGAATTTAAATAGAATCAAAGGAGTTTGAATACATTAAAAAATGAATGACGGGACTTGAAATGGTCTTATTTAGTTACATTAGACTTATTAATGATCATATAGAAACGATGTGAGAAGAAAATATTAATAAAAATATCTGAGATATGGGTAGGAAAATGTTTTAATTTTGCCTGCTTTTATAAAAACCTAGTTGTTTGTTATTACAAATACATTTATTTCTTCTTATAGGTACTATTCAATCTTATTGCCAATTTCAATAGGCCATATCAATGGTGCCGAACCTAAAAGTAATTAGATAAACATAAAATATAAAAAAAGGAACAGACATTTTGAGACATGACAAATATTTCTTCATGCAAGGTATTTCAGGAATTTGAATAAATAGTAAATACGTTATGGTAGTAATGCTAGTAATTAAACGTATGAGTTAATGGGTTAACACAATTGTTAATAAAAGGAACTTTAAAAGTAATCATGTGTATATTATATTATAATGAAAAGCGATAGCTTTGCTTGGGACACTAACTTGTGCAATGAATATAGACTTTCATTTATATAGAAAAAAATAGAGGAAATAAAACTGGGAATAATGAATAGCTACAGTTGAAGATTGCTGTAGATAATTATAAATAATGCAAATTTGGAGTGAAGTTTTACATAGATATTAATTGGAGTGGTAAAATATCCAAAATTCGTAATAGTGTAATAGTAATTCGAAAATTATTGTTTGTTGTGTAAACCCAGAGTATCCCACTGAATAAGTAGTATATAAAGAATATTTTTATAATAATTAAATGTCTCCAAAAGTAATAATTTGGAATTGTGGCGATGTCAAAATTGATTAGAAAAGATATTATGTTTCCATAAATTTCCTAAAATATATCAAACGAAAGTTATCGTTATAAATAGCAAAATAATGAAAAAATTGCAGATTATAATTTGAATAGTTCATTTCGTCAATAAAACGTTTCAATACTAAATAATTATAATGTAAACTTTTGAATTCTAAAGAAAAAATCCATTATTGTATACAAAAAGTTTCCATAACGAGAAAACTCAGTCTGATTTGAACGTCAAAAAGTAAAGGATATTATAATTTGTCTCCACAACACAAACGATTAAAAGTTTATATCTACACTTCCTTCTAACTTTTTTTTCTAAAAAATCCTTTTTTCGGCCCACCATAGATACACGAAACAAAGTTTACTGCTTCAGAATAGTAGCAGTAGCGGAAAATATAGTCTAGATTCCTCAAATGCTATTAAATCAATCTTATCATTAATGAGCATTGATTGTCATCTTTTTCAGGAAACAAGTGAATCACAATCTTTCAGAATATATTTGGCAATGGTTACTCTTATTGCCTTTGCGGTATCATCGTGCTGCTATGGTCAACTGGTCTCAGATGAGGTAATTAGTGATAGTTTTAGATAAAATTATTTTTAGTGTTTTTAAATGAAACTCAAGGTCTCTAGTTAATTCCACAATATAATACAAGTTATTGAAAATTCTAAAAAATTGACAATTGTTTCGATAAATCAATATCATCGTCAGAATGACAGAAGTTACATTTCATTTTATGCCTACCTGATGTTTAGTAGTTATATTTTTGGCTAGACCAAGAAGTAACCTAACTTGTGATTGGCTTAATATATGTTTATAGAAAAAAGAAGAAGATGTGATATTACAAATATTGAAGCTTAGATATTATTAGCCCTATGGTGATATCCTGGATATCATTTTTCCAATTAAGATCAGTATAACTGTGCAATGATATAGAAAACCAGGAAAACTATATCTGCTGATCTTTACAATTATCACTTAAGAAGACAGTTTATTAGTGGAGAATTCCCTAGATTTAACTGTTCATTGACAACTTCATATTGTGGGTTTCTTAAATGTCTTCTAATTTCCAGTTCTTCAAGGAAATACAGTTCTTGTTTCTTTTCACAAATATGCAGCACTTCTAGTTCTGTGTTAGGTGTCAATGAATGATTGGTGTCAAGTAGATGTTTTGCGTAGTGAGATTTATCTGGTTGTTTTAATATGTAAGCTCGTAAGTGCTCACTGTATCGTATTTCAAAATTCCTAAGGGTCTGACCCAAATAGACAGCATTACATTCTGGACATTTGAGTTTATATATACCTGACTTCTTTAATAGTGGTATTTTTGTTTTTACATTTAACAATTTTGTACTAACGTTACTTTATGTTTTAAAAGAAATTGTTGCATATAATTCAATGATACATAGAGCTTTTTCAGTTCCTATGAACAAATGTAATTTTGATAGAGAGATTAATACAATTAGACAAATAGCAACATCTAACGGTTATCCATTAGATATGATAAATAAACTAATTAGTAAAAGAGAGAAAAAAGTGGCATTACAACTAATATATCCTAAACAAGCTGATGAAATTAAAACTTATAAAACCATCACATATGCAGGAAATATTTCTAATAATATTTCAAAGATAATATCTTCAGCAACGAATGCAACAATTTCTTTTAAAACAGAAAGTAACGTTAGTACAAAATTGTTAAATGTAAAAACAAAAATACCACTATTGAAGAAGTCAGGTATATATAAACTCAAATGTTCAGAATTAATGCTGTCTATTTGGGTCAGACCCTTAGGAATTTTGAAATACGATACAGTGAGCACTTACGAGCTTACAGATTAAAACAACCAGATAAATCTCACTACGCAAAACATCTACTTGACACCAATCATTCATTGACACCTAACACAGAACTAGAAGTGCTGCATATTTGTGAAAAGAAACAAGAACTGGATTTCCTTGAAGAACTGGAAATTAGAAGACATTTAAGAAACCCACAATATGAAGTTGTCAATGAACAGTTAAATCTAGGGAATTCTCCACTAATAAACTGTCTTCTTAAGTGATAATTGTAAAGATCAGCAGATATAGTTTTCCTGGTTTTCTATATCATTGCACAGTAATACTGATCTTAATTGGAAAAATGATATCCAGGATATCACCATAGGGCTAATAATATCTAAGCTTCAATATTTGTAATATCACATCTTCTTCTTTTTTCTATAAACATATATTAAGCCAATCACAAGTTAGGTTACTTCTTGGTCTAGCCAAAAATATAACTACTAAACATCAGGTAGGCATAAAATGAAATGTAACTTCTGTCATTCTGACGATGATATTGATTTATCGAAACAATTGTCAATTTTTTAGAATTTTCAATAACTTGTATTATATTGTGGAATTAACTAGAGACCTTGAGTTTCATTTAAAAACACTAATATGAGCATATTCCACGAAGTAAGGGTCGAGACAGTCAAAAATTATTTTTGTTACTATAACCATCTTTGGAGTGTTTTTCTTGAATCAAATCTATTCATTCCTCTTGGATCTTAAGTAATTGAATCAATTGAAATTAAAGACAATTCTGTTCTTATTTGTACCAAGACACTAGACTCTATAAGAAAAAAAATATTTGTGTGATGTATAAATCCAATATAAGTCCAATTTTTAAAATTTATCATACAGTGTTTTTATCTTTAATATGATTTTCGTAGTTATATATTCAGATTTATTTTAGCCAAATTCAAAGTAAGATAAAAAATTTCGAAACAGTTTAATTTTATCATTTTATCTCTGTTGACAGGTAATAAAATATCACTTTTTATAACATTACTTTTTCCCTGGGAACAAAGTGAGTACTTTTTTCTCGGATATATACACATAAGTAACAGTAGATACTTAATTATAGAATCTTTTATTATACAAAAGTTACATTTACTATATCAAAAGTTCAATTAATTAATGTTCCAAAATAGTCTGGTTCACATGTACGATTTTACTCAAAATTTTTGTATATTCACCGAAAGTTACGATCAAGGTGTCATTCGATTGTTATGTAGATAGTTTAACCCATTCGTTCATGGATGAGAGTAAATTATAAGTTCTGATTTTCTGAATAGTGATGAACATATTTTTTAGGATTTTAAAATCTATTTGAAAATGTATTCGAATCCGTATCTAAGGGTTGCATTCTGTTAGTCAATCGACTCTATCGCTATCAAGCGGTAAATCTGGTTTGTACGCGGTTGACTACATTGTAAGCAAATACTAAAACTTTCCATTCTTTAGTGTGAAAATTCAGGAAACAATTTTCATTTTTTGTTAACGTTCGGCTGATAACGTTATGTCTCTCGCACCTACTTATTCAAATTTTCGCGGTTTAAGCCCCGCTAAGTTTTATTCCAATCTGCCTTCCACAGCACGATACACTTACCACGGTATTCTGATTTCTACTTCAAATTGCGTCCGAGCCGCGCAGGTACGTCACGCGGGAATCAGAAATTTACACCCACCTCTCGCCAGTATTTCGATTAATTGTATTTTCATGCAATACAACTTGCTGTTAGTTTTAATTTCAATTTTACTTGAGTTGATTCGTTTATTTGGAATTTTATTGATGTTATTTAATAGTGTTTTCTAATATTACGTTATTTTTGTTTCGTTGTTACGTTTTTTTTTCAAGAGCCATCGTAATTACAGTTAGAGTGTTGTGTAATATAATTATCTTCAAGTATGACCCTGTATTTGTTCGTTGTATTTTGGTTGCTATATTTGAAGCTGCCTATTACCTGATACTTTGTTTTCGCCATAGTGGAGTTATAATACATATTATTTTTATTTGTTTGTTAGTTTGTTATTAAAAGTGACCCTTTTATTTGTTCTTTTGCAATAATAAGAATAAAAACGTTATTCGAAAATATTATGTGTATTGTCGTCTAGCGTCGTCTAGGGGACGAATTTCAAAGTACGTATCTAGTATTGTCGTTAGGTTTTCTGGGATAATACAGTTGGAATAGATTGAAGGAAACTGTATAGTTAGTTTGGTATTGGTACGTCGGTATTCTCTTGACCAGCTGATGTTTTAAAAGGACATGATATCTGATGGCTATAATGGACTGTGGTGTACAATTGTGGTACTGGAAATTCTGACTTTTATTTAGTCATCCTTAAGCGGGATTATTCTGTACCACATATTGTTGGAATCCAGTCGTGTTGGTTAGTGGAAATAGATATTTTGGTGTTCTACTGGATTTCTGGACCTTATGGGATTTTTAAATTGCACCCAGTCGCCATTTTCTTGTGTTGGAAATTTGCCTATTACCGGTTCCAATTAATAAGAATATTTACCAAGACGCTACCGAGACCCCTGTCATTTTTCCTTCTGGATGGTTATTGGTTTATGCACCCCTTTCGATACGACGGGATCAGGCTATAACCCCGTACTAGCATAGGGGTTTTTCCATCTGTTTTTTTTGCCTGGTGTATCGAAACTCGCCTTGGTTTTTTTGGTTATTCGTTGAAGTTTGCATATGGTTACTACTGGGAACACAATCTATGGATCTGGGTTTGGTTGTCCCAGCACGTATACAGGGTGATTGATGCTGCGAGGCTTTAACGGTGACAATTATTTAATTTAATATTTTGCGACTCATATTTCTTGTTTAAAACGTATTAATGAAATTGGTTTAATAGCAATTAATTTTGAGCTTTTGTGCAAAATATATGATACTCATTTCCTTGGTACTTGTTGAAATGTTGAACAACCCGTAATTATACAGGGTAAATCATTAATATCCGAAACATATTTGAATTTAGTCGGTCCTTCTTACTCATACTTTTGAATACAATAGTAATTGTTATTTCACATAATATGAATAATTAGTACGATATTCAAATACTTAAAATATTGTCACATATTTAAGAATATTGTTGTTTTGGTCCATTGTAACGTTTGAAGTGGATTTCACCATACAGTGTTTGTTAATGGATAGCTATTGCGCTGCATTTGAACTATTTCTGACTATTCGCATTTTCTCTTGGTTACCTGCGCATGAGCTCAAGCCCGGGATACTAATAAGTTGATTTTAATTTTTTTTATATGTATTTGAGATATATTCCCCACCATTCATTTGCAAGATACAATAGCGTTCCTTATTTATTTAGGTATTATTTTTTTTTGTACTTATTAATAATAATTTCTGTGCTACATTCATTATTGGGTGTTATGGCTTACCACTGTGCTATTGAATAAATTTAATCTGTTTACACCTTCTTCACGTTGGTGTACTATTTGTTTATTTAAAAAAAAGAACTGAATAGAATCGTTTCTTGAATATTCTGTTTTAATTCAGTACCATTCCTTTTGCGTTGGTAGGTCGCGTGATTGGTAGTTCTTTGAGATATTTGGGTATCGACTTGCCTGGCGCCCAATTAAGATCTTTCCGATGTTTATGAGGTCTTTAACGAACCTCCCCATCTTCACTGAGTAAACCGGCAAATATCCTGTGAGGTACAATTCAGATTCGGTATTTAGTTTACACACAGTGAAAATCTGATAAATTCATGGTATTCACTTCACAAGGCAGCTTTACTATAAGGTGAAGCAATAAGTTCCGATGTGGCACGTGGACTGATATGTGTATAGAACAGGAACTTATGAAACACTTGAAAAGTAGTGGTGGACTAAAGAGAGGTCGTGGAACCAGTGACGCTACCCTGTCAAGATGGACATTAAGCATGCCAACGCATAGACTAGTTTGCGGCGCTGTGGAACAGTTCAGCAGAATTGACTTTGTTACCTCTAAGCAGCATGTTGATACAAGAGAAGCCAGACAGAATCGAGACAGAGATGTGAAGAAAATGATAGAATGGTTCAACGTGCATCCACCGTTTCGTGACGCTGGTGAGCTAATTTCTTTAAGCACTGGGGTCGTGGGAGACGGAAAAATCAACTGCCACATGTCAAGAGAAGTAGGCGTTACGCGGGTCAATGCAATTGTGGACAGTGATTTCCAATCAGTCAAATTGAAGCGGAGTGACAAAGTGTTGTCTCTGGAAAACATGAAATGTTCGGTGGTTGTGAATAATGAACGAGTGGTTGTCAACCCAACAACCTTATTTCAACAAATGAGTGTCGCCAAACAGTCAAAAGAAGAACTCCATGAGTTTTTGACTTATGAACTGAGTCCCTTCCCACTCGCATTGTTTGATGAAGGTGGCTTAAGACAATGCACGAAATCGTCACTGTACAAAGCTTTCCAAACAGCAGATGACACTACAATATTGGATCAACATCCACAATACGTTGTTGACGGCGGGTTTCTCTTGCATCGGGTGGTTTGGACAAGAGGGCACTTATTTGGGCAAATGTGTAAGTCGTACATTGAATATGTTCAACGGCACTATATGTCTACTGCAATTGTTGTGTTCGATGGATACTCCGATTCAAATAAAGGCACAAAGCAAATGGAGCGCAACAGAAGAGTAAAGAAAGTATCAGTTGATATCCAGGTTACTGAAGAAATGGTGCTAAAAACAAGCCAGGACAAGTTTCTATCCAACTATAACAATAAGGAACGGCTCATAAAAATGCTGATGAAGAAATTCACTGAAGCCGAAATGGAAGTTAGAAAAGCAATTGAGGATGCAGACTGTTTGATCGTACAAATTGCCCTATCCTTTACAGAAGAAAGTGATGCAATTGTTGTTGTTGTTGTTGGTGAGGATATCGATCTTCTGGTCATCCTCATTGGCACACAAACACCCAGTAACGTCTATTTCCTTAAACCAGGAAAAGGGAAGGTGCCACTTACGTTGTACCACCCACCAACCGCTATCGACAGATCCGTTGCAGAACATATTCTGTTCATACACGCATTCAGCGGTTACGCTCGACCTCCGCCATCTTTCACCACAGGAAGGTAAAATTTGTCAAGACTCTCCAAAAGTTCTCAATTCCATCATCTTACATCAAACAATTCAAAAATCCATATGCGACAAAAGAAGAGCTCACGGCAGCAGGGGAAAAATTCTTGGTTGGATTGTACGGAGGTGATTTTCGTTGCACTTCCTTGAACAATCATCGCTACAGGCAGTATATAATTTCAGTCTAGAACTTCAATTCAAATTTTGCCACCATTCCACCCTCAGAAGCCGCAGCCAAGCAGCACACATATCGGGTTTTCCATCAGGTACGACAGTGACTTGGACGCAATACCAACAGAGGAGTGGGTTTGCCGGACAGTCCAGGGGAACTTGATCCCTATAACCACCCTCAAAGCTCCAGCCCTAGACAAGCAGCTGACGTTGATAAGCTGCAAGTGTCAGAAGGAGTGCGAGGGCAATTGTGAATGCAGAAAAATTGGATTGTTCTGCAAAAGGTTGTGTGACTGTGATGGTCACTGCTGTAATCAAGAAATCATCTTTGATGTGGACGAAGGTACAGACGACCTTCTGGATTCACCGCTTTCATCTGATAATATTGAATAATTTGAAGGTACTTTAAAACATATATCTTATCAACTCTCATGTGATATATTCATTTATTTGGTGTTTCAGTGGATCCGCCAACAGATGGGAGTCAACCCTGTCACTGGCGCCCAAAATTGTCCTCTCTCGATACCCCGGGTCCATCTGGTTTACAACGATAGCAGACGGAACGATGAGAATTGGTGATGTAGTATCCTATACACCTGCTTATAAGAATTTATTGAAATGAAACTATATTTCTTTATCTCTGAAAACAAAATAGATCTATAGATTCTGTTTTCTCTGTTTCCAGGTGGAGCTGTACCCAATTACAATTCGAGTTGAGTTGTCTACTTTCTACAATTCTACTTTTCTACAACAATTAACTATATCTCAATCTTCAACTCAATATTTTTACATAATAATATGGAAGTGTATAATAATAATAATAAGTTGTCAATAAACATAAGGTAAAAATAAATTGTCGTTTATTACAACCAACTCCTTGTATAAACTGTACTTGATAGAGTGGAGTCAAAAATGCTCACATTGCTCATTAACGTTTGGCAGTTCAGTAAAAGTGGCCAATTGTACAAAACTTTCTAACACGATACCTAAATTTGATTTTTCGTTGAGATTACTGAGAGAGTACTTGTGAAGTGACCTAATAGATGAGTATGTGCCTCATTGACGTTCGATAATGTACATATAAAATTATATAATATTTAATTATAGGAGTAAAAGGAAAATAATAGGCCACCATCAAATATTTTCGAGGTGGTTTTCGCGTTTTTAGACAACTTCGCTACCTATCGCCATAATTCAAAACATCATTACACCGCAATAAATGGACCGATTTGGGACTTTTTTTTAATTTTGTAGGTATAAGCTTAAGCTACAATTTACTATATGATAACTTTCTTTAAAAAACGCTTCCTTGTCGTCTTATAGGCGAAAAACATTTAATTACCGCTATTTTGGGCGATTTTTCGTGATTTTGGGTATGAAGCCGATGGCTGCCGTGGTAGCAAACTTCAGATTCGGATTCAGCATCCCAAAAAACAGAAAAATACGTTGAGAGAGAAAGTTCCGCAGTTTGTTCTTTGCCAAACCCCTATATTATTGGACTTAAACTGATATAGTAGAATAGAGTAATATAATAAGAAATTCTAATATATTACAACTATTAGTACGTTTATGAAAATTTCGAAGCAGTTCCCAGTACCATAATAAAATCCAAGAAACATTCAAAGATAAAACACTGTCCTATATCCATATTATACAATAATTTTGCTAATATTTTAATTATTTTTTAGTCCATAAAACTACGCGACGTACTATACGAGAGCGCTTGGTTTAGTTGGAATATAAAAAACAGAAAGGTATTATTAATGATGATAACAAATATAAAAGATCCATGGGTGATTTCATTTTACAAAATAATCAACTTGAACCATATACTTATAACAGAGGTGAGATGTTTATAAATACTTTGGCTGTAGTGAGAAAAAATGTACACTTCTGTATATCTCAACTATCACAGAGAACACGATGTTCACCTATCATATTGATAACTAGATTGAAGCTCCATATTTCACAGTTTATCTTACTATCTCTTTCAACCGCTTGCTTTCTCTGTTAGTACATAGTTCCCTTTTGAATTCCCGTGGCGCTTTATTCAGCCAGATGATACTCCAATACTAGTCCTGTTCTAATACGTGGTCTGTTCAGGGCTATTATTGTTTGACTATTATCCGTGAGGATGTAAATATTATTACCTGTGGTGTTCCTTTTGATAATCTCTTTTGCAGCGGATCATTCTACAGTGAGCTCTGTTAAAGCAACACTTGCATTTTAGCCCAACGCCTATTTATTGTTGAAATTCAGGGACCTGAAATAAATTCCACATCCTGAACCTACATTGGTTTTTTGGTTACTCTTTTTGAGAACATGTTACATATCCAGCCATTTATAGTTTGGGGGATATTCTTGTTGGCAAGTGCATTTGTTATTTTGGGAAAAGTTGTTTTGTCAAACGCACATTCTATGTCTATGAATACACCCAGGGTGGACTCTTTATTTTCCAGCGATCATTCGATGCGGCCCGCCACGAGATGAAGAGCCGAATCGGTGGATTTCCCTGATTTAGATGCAGTGGATTTTGTGTTATCACTAAATAACTCTAAATTTCTTATATATCGTTCACATAGCCTCTCCAAGGTCATTTGACAATGGTAACTAATAATGTAATTCAAGTGGATTATCCTTCCGTTGAATGTACCTTTAGAGTTCACTACACGGTTCTGCAAATAGTCAAAATTGTCACTAATGGTCTAATGTTTAAGAAAAAATCTACACTGAAAGAGAGAAAAACCCCCAACAAAACCCCAATAAATATTTGGACGAGATCATCTCATAAGTCGTCCTTTTCTCAAAGATGGCATTGACTGGCGATAATTATTTATTACTGATAGAAAATATACTGGTTCCAACCAACGACCATCTTCAAGAACTGAAAATCCTGATAGAAAAATCCTACATTGGTTTTTTGGTTACTCTTTTTGAGAACATGTTATATATCCAGCCATTTATAGTTTGGGGGATATTCTTGTTGGCAAGTGCATTTGTTATTTTGGGAAAAGTTGTTTTGTCAAACGCACATTCTATGTCTATGAATACACCCAGGGTGGACTCTTTATTTTCCAGCGATCTTTCGATGCGGTGCGCCACAAAATGAGGAGCTGGAATCGGTAGATTTCCTTGTGGTGTATGAATGTTGATTTGGATGCAGTGGATTTTGTGTTATCACTAAATCTCTTATACAATGTCATCCCAAAAGTATGCACCATATGGGAAACTTATTTATTAAGGGTTTTTCGACGAAAAGTTATTCTTGATAAAAGTTTGTGCATCCCCTAAAACTAAGCATGCACCAACAAAATACAGTAAAACACACGTAATGTACGAGGAGCCTTCAAATATTTGATTTTAAGACAAGAGTAAAGTACTCTTATTTTGAAAAATCTCGGGATATGTTATTTAGGAAAGTTGTTCAGCATCAAAAAATACATCTAGTTTTGAAGTCATGGCCATCTTATTGAAGTTTTATTCTTTAACCCATTTTTTTTAAATGGGGACTACGAAAAAAATTATTTGCTAAAACGATAAATAGACAACATCCTGTATACGATGGTTTATTAAAAAAGTTTATAGTACTTCAAATGATATAACAAATGTGTTAACCACGGTCAATTTTTCTGAGGAGTAAAATAATGCTCAAATTTTTTGGTGCAAAGTTATTTTTATTTTTTGTTAACACCGAAAATCACTTAAAATTATACAGTTTAGTAACAATAATATCAAATCACAAAACATCTAAATAAAATATGTATTTCGGAACAAACTCATTGATTTTCTGGAGATTTTCTTGTCCAAAATAAGTGTTTTAAGTTGGCTTTGAAACCAAACGTATGTTTGACATTAAGTACGTGATATATTTGCTGAATATTCAATACGTAGTTATTGTTATTGCTTATTTTGTTAACGTTTGATAATAAGTACTATTTAAATAATATCAAGATGCTTACAAAAGAAGAAAAAGTTGAGATTATATTGTTGTGTGGGGAAAATACTCCAAGCAGACAAGTTACAAACATTTTTAATGCCAGGCATCCAAATCGCAATGTAAATCACACTACAATTACCCGTATTTTAAATAAATTTAAAGAAACAGGCAGTATTAACAACAATTTTAAAAAACCTCACTCAGCTGCAAAAGTATCTAGAGGAGTGGAAGAGGAAGTGTGTTTAAATGTTATCGAAAATGGTAAGACATCAATTGAACAGATATCAACATCTCTTGATGTACCTATTACTACCGTACAAAAAATTTTGAGAAGAAATAAATTCAAAGCTTTTAAACCAAAATTTATAAATACTTTGAAAGAATGGGATTTTATTCCAAGATTTGAGTTTTCCGCATGGTATCAGGGAGAATACGAAGAAAACGCACGGTTCCCAATAAATATTGTATGGACTGATGAAGCAATATTTACAACTAATGGAACCGTAAGTTCACAGAACTGTAGATGGTGGGCTTTAGAAAACCCTCATTTCACGTTAGAGTGCAAGGACCAATACTCATTCAAGGTAAATGTCTTATGTGGACTGTTGAACAATACTGTAATTGGTCCCTTCTTCATTGATGGAAACCTTAATTCCAACCGATATTTGCAATTTTTACAACAAGATTTATTACCAATTTTAAATCAAATGCCGCGTAGATAAAGAGAAAGAATTTGGTATCAGCTAGATGGAGCTAGTGTTCACTGTAGTGTTGCAATAAGACAATTTTTAAATGAATCATTCAATGGAAAATGGATAGGACGTTACTCAGAGTATCCAATGCCAGCGCGCTCACCAGATTTAACCCCAATGGATTTCTTCTTATGGGGTTTATTGAAGAACGAAGTTTACAAACATCGTCCATTTAGGGATAGAGAACATTTAAAAAATGTAATTACTAATTGTGTCAGGGCCATTCAACCGGAGCAAATTACGAATGCAGTCAAGGATTGTGTAAGAAGAACCGAACTGTGCATGTTGCGGGATGTACATCATACTGAGATGTAAAATACTTCTTTCGGAGACATGCTTTTGTTTTTAAAGCGAATATAAGAATTATTTTGGACAAGAAAATCTCCAGAAAATCAATGAGTTTGTTCCGAAATAACTATTTTATTTAGATGTTTTGTGATTTGATATTATTGATTATTAAGTTCTTGTTGCTAAACTGTATAATTTTGAGTAATTTTCGGTGTTAATAAAAAATAAAAATAACTTTGCACCAAAAAATTTGAAAATTATTTTACTCCTCAGAAAAATTGACCGTGGTTCACTTTTGTTATGTCATTTGAAATACTATAAACTTTTTTAATAAACCGTCGTATACAGGATGTTGTCTATTTATCGTTTTAGCAAATAATTTTTGTCGTTGTCCCTATTTAAAAAAAAATGGGTAAAAAATAAAACTTCACTAAGATGGCCATGACTTCAAAACGAGATGTATTTTTTGATGCTGAACATCTTTTCTAAATAACATATCCCGAGATTTTTCAAAATAATAGTACTTTACTCTTGTCTTAAAATCAAATATTTGAAGGCTCCTCGTACATTACGTGTGTTTTACTGTATTTTGTTGGTGCATGTTTGGTTTTAGGGGATGCACAAATTTTTATCAAGAATAACTTTTCGTCGAAAAACCCTTAATAAATAAGTTTCCCATATGTGGCATACTTTGGGAATGACATTGTATATCGTTCACATAGCCTCTCCAAGGTCATTTGACAATGGTGGCTAATAATGTAATTCAAGTGGATTATCCTTCTGTTGAATACATCTCTAGAGTTCACTACACGGTTGTGCAAATAGTCAAAATTGTCACTAATGGTCTAATGTTTAAGAAAAAATCTACACTGAAAGAGAGAAAAACCCCCAACAAAACCCCAATAAATATTTGGACGAGATCATCTCATAAGTTCTCCTTTTCTCAAAGATGGCATTGTGTGGCCATAATTATTTATTACTGATAGAAAATAGATGGTCGTTGGTTCCTGAAAATCCTAATAGAAAAATCATTAGAATACAATAAGCCACTGGTTCTAATATTTGTTGATTACGAAAAGGCTTTTGATACCATAAATCAAAAAGAAATGCTTCGAGCATTAGCTGATTGTCGAATAGATCACCGATACACAGACATGATAGAACACATATATGAAAAAGACTGCCTGCGTAAGTCTTCATGAACATACCAAAAAGTTTAAAATAAAGAGAGGTGTTCGACAAGGCGACACAATCTCGCCAAAATTATTCACTACACTACTGCAATACATGTGTAAACAAATAGATTGGGATGGGTTAGGAATAAACATAGACGGCGAAAACCTATGTCACTTAAGATTCGCAGATGATATAGTCTTAATAGCGGATGATATTCACAAGGCGAAAACCATGTTGAGACTGTTACAGAATATTTCAAAGGAAATGGGTCTCAAAATAAACATCTCAAAAACGCAAGTGATGACAAATCTCGTATTGGCAGGAGGTATATATTTGGAAGTCCAAGAAACAACGTCCTATAAATACTTAGGTCACGAGGTAAGCATAACCAGAGATAATCAGGTAAGAGAAGTGGGAAGAAGAATAGGATTAGCATGGTCTACTTTCGGAAACCTAAGACATATCCTAAAATCCTCACTGCCCATATGTCTAAAAAGAAAAGTTTTCGACCAGTGTGTTTTACCTGTGTTAACATACGGTGCAGAGACCCTAACTCTAACCAAAAAACAAGCAACTAAAATAAGAGTAGCTCAACGTGCCATGGAAGGACAAATGCTGGGTTTATCCCTAAGAGACAGAATACCGAACGCAGAAATTCGAAGAAGAACGAGACTAGTTGATGCAATAGCGAGAATCGCATCCATAGAATGGAACTATATAGCTAGATTAACAGACAATAGATGGACTAAAAAGTTTATGGAGTGGAGACCGAGACATGAAGCATTTCGAAATAGGGGAAGACCGCTAACACGTTGGCATGACGACTTGAGACATATCCATGAAAACTGGATCAAGGGAGGCCTATGTCCAGCAGTGGACTGAAGGGGCTGGGTGATGATGATGATACAAAATAATGTCGTGCCAGCTTTGATTCTAGAATTTATATCCTAAACCAACACGGAGCTCCACCGTTACCAAAAGAATATCCGGAGTACGTCGACCCAATATTTCCAACTCGGTTGATAGGAATGTAATGGTCGATGAAATGGCCAGCAGGATCCCCGATATGTCGTTATTAAATATTTTCTTATCGATATGTCAAAAGTATTATAAATAAATCTAAGCTCGTTGACTTGGCTGATTTTTATTCAAGATTAGAATATTGCCACTACGTTCGGATAATTTTGAAAATCTACATTGCACATTTACAAGAAATAAACCGTGTTCGAGATTATTTTTTTACTTTATTAAATTAAATATTTAAGTTGTCTATTTATTATATTGTGGAATTAACTATAGACCGTGAGTTTCATTTAAAAACACTAATACGAGCATATTCCACGAAGTAAGGGTCGAGACAGTTAATTTCATTGTCTATTTCATTTGATAAACTACTGTTCTAATAACCATTTTTTCAATCCAGCTTTGAAGGGTCATGTTTTAATTAACCCTTTTTGCACTTGGGAAAATAGATGGAATGGAAACTTTTTATCGTTCAATGTTGAGCTGACCGTATATTTTGTTCACTATATGTTGTATGATGTAGGATTCTGTTGGATGAAGAAATTAAACAATTATTTCACTTTCATGTTACTATATTGTATGACTTTATAACGTGTTCTTTTGCATAAACAAAATATTAGGATTTGACCAATGGGATAAAATAATTTGAAACGTAACGGTCAGATACAGCGAGTGGAAAGTATGCAGTTGGGGTGATTTTTTGTGGCCTAACAAGGTTTGGTAGATACAGATAACGGAGTTTGAAGAAAGTTTTTATGAAGCGATAAGGTGTCGGGTACTTTGAAATATTCATTGGAATTTCAGAAGACGATATTTATCTGTATTTCTTATGTGGTAGTGATGTTAAAATGAATTTTTCGTGCAATTGCACGCGAAGTCAGTATTTCGCGTTCTCTGCACAGTCCGCGAAATTTAATTTCGCAGCCGTTACCCATAGCAACGGCCGCAAAACCAAACGTCACTTCCAAATTTGAATATAATTTCCAAATTTGACATTTCGAAAATACTACAAAGAAAAGGATTATTTTTTATTGAATACCAACAAATACACAAGTACTTATATTATTTAGGATGAATACTTTTCACAACATTTGATTTCTGCATCAAATAAGCCAATAAAATGTTTTCAGACATCGTCTTAATATTCTGTTTGTCACACCGATCTTTAAACTCGCCGTAACATTTTTCGTACTGCCGTTTCGATTTTTCGGGTATTAAAACGGAAAGCGCCGAATTTATAACGCTTTTGAGTTCAGGAGGAGTGGAAGGTACTGAAGTATCGCTATCAGTATCAGACATTTTGCGTTTTGTCAAGAACTGTCAAAATATTTTGTATATATTGAAACATATCATTTCCATAGCACACGTTAACATTGTTAAATAAATTGAACTGCTGTTGATTTTAGAGCAATAATATATTTATTTACAATTATCTAGTTTAATAATTTTAACGATTGCACGAAAAATAGTGTGTATGCCATGGCCGCGAAACTTTTTAACGACCTCAAAATTATCTTGCCTCGGCCGCAAGCGGCCGAGGCGATAACTATTCTTTCGGTACGTTAAAAAGGTATTTCGCGGCCTAAGCATACAAATAACTATTTTGTTGATGTAAAAAAATATTAAATGTTGAGAAGAATGATATATTAATGAAACATAAGGATTATAAAATAAAAGTTACTTACAACGTGAGTAATTAAAATACGTGAAAACACATGACGTGAAGTCCAACAGTCAAAACGGAAAGAACGAACACATTGGCAATTTAATTTTAAACTGTACAAATACACATCAAACTATCTTTCTAAAACTTCTGTTTCTTTTTTGGATACGAGAGTTATTAGATTAAATGAGAACAGATTAATTCTTGATTGGTATCAGAAGCCGACTGCATCTGGTAGATATATCAACTACTTCTCGAATCATCCTATGAAGCAGAAGTTTAATACGGTTATAAGTTTAAAAAACCGAGTGTTGCATATTAGCGATACGAGATTCTTACACAATAATTTAAAAAAGCTTTTTTGGATGTTTGAAAATAACGGTTATTTCAAACGTGCATTGAATAAATTAATTTATAGTTCTAACTTTTATGATGGTCCTATTGATAATGAGGCTAGAGTTCCTTTTAAATATAAAAAGTTACCTTATATTCCATCTCTGACTAATAAAGTTATCTCACATTTCAAATCATTTAATAACTTAAAGATATCGAAATATAATGTCACTACGATTCAATCACTTTTCACAAAAATTAAAGATAGAGACGAATTATTACGTAATAGTGATGTAATTTACTGTGTTCCCTATTCAGCATGTCAGGGTTGTTATATAGGTCAGACTTCGCAGAGTCTAGAATAAAGGTTAGTACAGCACAGAAGTGACTGCCGTATAGGGAAGAATTCATGTGCTTTGGCATCGCATGTTAAAAATATGAACCATACATTTGATTACGATAGGGTTAAAATCCTTGAATTTGAAAGCAATTATAGACGTCGATTGTTTCTGGAGATGGTTCATGTAAATAGCTGTACAAACTCTATCAATTTTAGATCAGACATTGACCAACTATGTGTGATCTATTGCAATATTCTTAAATGTAAATAAGTATGTTTCAACCTTTGTGGTGTTTGTGAAATACTTTCACATTTGTATTTTTATATTTTTGTAATTAGTTGTTAATTCCAACTTCACTTTTTATTCTCGCTCATAAAAATGTATTTTTTGGTGTGGCAAGTTTTAGAAATATAGTTTGATGTGTATTTGTACAGTTTAAAATTAAATTGCCAATGTGTTCGTTCTTTCCGTTTTGACTGGTGGACTTCACGTCATGTGTTTTCACATATTTTAATTACTCGCGTTGTAAGTAACTTTTATTTTATAATCGTTTTGTTTCATTAATTGATGTTTTTAGCAATAACCTCCTGAAGAAGTTGTAAATTGACAACGAAATATAGAGGCACTTTGAACAAAAGAGTTTGAGTATTGATACATACCGATTACCCAATATTTACCTTTCGTTTCCTTTAAATATATATATATAAATATATATATATATATATATACAGGGTGTCCCAAATAAGAGTGACTGATTTTAAACATAAATGCCCAGCTTATTAATTGCTCCAAAGAGATGAGGTTTTCACTAATTTCACTAGCGTATCAAAGAGATTTTTTTATGCTGGGCTGGCATTTCAGCTCATCAACACAGGGTGCTTTACTAATGTTGGTCAAATTCAAAGGGGAAAATATGTATCATTTTAAATGGAACACCCTATAATTTTTAATCTCGTTCGAAAGAACAATCATTCTCCTTTCCAAAAATGTATAGTTTTCTATCTTTTGTTTCATTAACAACAAAGGTATTTGAGGTTTCATGTAGTAGTACATTTTTAATTAGTAGTTTTATATGAACGTATTTGATGCCTAAAATCAACTCATGCTGTGACCGTTTGACGCATAACAACAAAATCAGCAATTTTGACAATAGTAATTTTGTTAAGTCATAAGTCGGCTTCGAAATGATCTATACAGTGAGTGAAAAAGCTCAAACTGTAATAATTTATGCAGAAACGAAATCAATAATTCAAACAAGGAGGATATTCAGAAGGAAATTTATGAAAAATCCGCCGTCAGTGAATATTATTAAAAAATGGTATGTACAATTTATCGAAACTGGTTGCATTGCACACTTAAAAAAACCAAGAAATAATGATGGTCTTTTAAACAAGTTGATGTCAATTAATGAAGTGCTACATGATAACGATCATAAAATTTCAATTAGAAAAATTGCTGGAATTTTAGAGCTTAGCAAGAGTGACGTTCAAAGATGTCTAAAAATTTTAAAACTAACTCCATACAAAATTCATACTTATCAAAAATTGTACGAGTCAGATTACGAAAAACGTGTAATGGTATGTGAGACTTTACTTGATTTATTAAGAAACGGACCCAATTCATTATTAATTATGTCTGGTGAAGCAACGTTTCACATTAATGGCATGTGTAACAAACATAATTGTAGAATATGGGGATCTCAAAAACCAATTTCTTTTAATGAATTTCAGAGAGATAGTCCAAAAGTAAACGTTTGGTGTGCATTATCTCGGCGAAAAATCTATGGTCATTTTTTCTTTTCGGAACCAACAGTGACGGGTACTAATTACACGGATATGTTGGAAACTTTTTTTTATCCGCAACTAGTTCAAGATGGAATTAGCGACGACGTTTACTTTCAACAAGACGGTGCACCGCCACATTATTCGTTAATAGCACGAGATTCATTAAAAACGTTTTTTAATGATAAGTGGATAGGTCGAGCTGGACCGATTGAATGGGCACCGCGGTCTCCTGAATTAACTGTCCCAGATTTTTTTCTCTGGGGATATGTGAAGGATAGGTGCTACAATCCTAAGCCTAACAATTTAGCAGAACTAAAAAATAATATCAGGAACATTATTGAAAACGTTCCGCAAGAAATGTTAGAAAATACATTTGAAAATTTAGAATTTCGCTTACAGTTATGCATAAACGAAGAGGGTAGGCATATGCAGCATTTATTGTAACTTTTTTGTTCTTCGTTCTGTATATGTATTGAATAATGTTATTATGTTTTTTCTTACTAAATAAACTGTTTGTCAGATTTGTTGGCAATTATTTACGTAATTAAAAATGCATACTACATGAAACCAACTTAAATGATTTTGTTATGCGTTGAACGGGCACAGCATGAGTTGATTTTAGGCATCAAAATACGTTCATATAAAATTACTAATTAAAAATGAACTACTACATGAAACGTCGAATATCTTTGTTGTTAATTAAACAAAAGATAAAAAACTAAACATTTTTGGAAAGGAGAATGATTGCTCGTTCGAATGAGATCAAAAATTATAGGGTGTTCCATTTAAAATAATTCATATTTTCCCCTTTGAATTTAACCAACATTAGTAAAACATCCAGTGTTGAGGAGATTGAATGTCAGCCAAGCCTAAAAAAATCTCTTTGATAAACTAGTGACACTAGTAAAAACCCCATCTCTTTGGAGCAATTAATAAGCTGGGCATTTATGTTTAAAATCAGTCACTCTTATTTGGGACACCCTGTATATATATATATATATATAAATAAATTTTTTATGGTTTATTTGGATCATAGGCTTGTAAATTATATAAATATAATGATTATTATATATATCCCTGAAACATACAACAAATCTTGACATTTCGCTCTTATGAGCATTTGCAAAAAACAACAACGATTATTAAAATATTTGTCATTTACTGAAAAATTATTTTGTTCAGATATTAGCCATATATGCATTTTGCTTTTAGGGAGCCAAACTGGTGTATAGTGTGGCGGCTGTCCTTTCTAAGATGAAATAAACGAAGTTCTGATATGAAGAATACTTTTAAATTCATACAATAGCTGAAAATAATTTTAAGATTGTTGGAAAGTTCTCATTTCGAAATTTTCTTTTTATTTTCAAAAAGTAGCTTAAATTTTTGTTATTTCAAATAATTGTGACTACATTAAGATTAAAATATAATGTCGATTAGAGTTTATTTTTATAATTATTGCCCCTTCCAATACCCATCGCACATTCTACTAGATTCTCTTCCAAAGAGGCCGATGGAAAAGATAAGAATTCCTTAAGTGGTCCCTGAGGAGCCATCTGCTGATCCAGCTAATTCAAGACTCCATCAAACAACACCCTAATTGAATAATCTCCTTTCAAAGCTCTCCTTTCAATCCTGATTGTGAGCAACGAGCTTATTTCGAAGCATCTCTAAACACAAAATGAAGCTCAGAAATATAAAATCCAGAAATCTACTATCGATGGAACTAGACTCAAGAATATTTCATGTACAGGGCGTTTGGTAAGGAGTCAGCCAAACTGATGGGTAGGGTAAATAGAACCATTTCGAACACACTTATAGTAAAATCGCAATCGGCGCGGAACTGTCGGAACAGGTCATTTCAGGGGTGGGTACCTATTATTATTTTTAAGGTATAGAAGCATTCGGATTACCGAAATATTTATTACGAATATTATTGAACGCCTATTTCAAGAACTATTGCGATTCTTAATGACGTCAGGCAGATGGGGTGGGATTATAATTTCAGGGACATTTTTTTTCATCTTTCGAATTTGACATTTTAACAATGCTCCGTCTGTTTTTTAAGCATACAATAAGGCGATAATTTTGCACTAGTGCAAATTATCGATAAGTGAAGGTCCTATAACCCGGAGTGAACGGGTGAAATATGAAACAATAATTGGTAATTTGTCGAAATAAACATTTTTATTTACCATAAATTCAAGCTTCTAAGAACAAAACAAATCAATTACTTATGAAAATAATTCAAAAAACTTAAAAAAGTCATTACGGGAATAAATTCAAACAATAACGCACTCTTATAAAACTAGGCTTAATCAAGATAAAACTACCAGTGAAACAAACATTTACTTTCTTACGCAGTCAGGACAACTTGGAGTACAGTGTTCCATGCAAATCATTTTTTGCATAGATAACAGGAGTATCGGGTTTTTCTATTTCGACAAAATGCGCATCTTCGATAACTAAAATTGGGATTGAGAACTTCTGCTTGCACTACACTTATACCACCATACGTTGCTGCTTTTAGTCTTGTATCTCTAGAAATGTGTTGATCATGTGCCCGCCTGTTTAATTGTTCCCTAATTCTTCCAAATATTTTTTTCTTAGTGTTTTAGAGACGCTTTGGTTCGAATTGTAGGCATTATTACTTTTGAATATCACGTACCCATTGATTGCACTAACATTGAGTAATCAATAAAAAATAGTCATCGGTCACCTTTTCGTGTTTCTGGAAACATTATACAGAGATGACAATTGGTCAACACATTTTACCCCTGCCTTCGTAACATTATATAAAGTAATCATTGCGGGTTTATTAGCGTCCCCAATGGAGGTATCAATTTAATCATCGAGATGTGGCGTGGAAAGTAAAGGAATCATTTTGCTAGGTTCAACTTTATATGCTACTAATGTCATATCTTTTCTAAAAGCAAACATGCTGGTTTTTACAGGTCTTCGTAAAGTCACCAGTTCTCTGGGGATTTGTGCTTTATTTCTACGTAAGGTGCCCACTAAAGTCAAGTTATATTCATCTAGTAGTAGCTGATCCAAAGGAATTGAATTAAATCAATTATTAATTGTTAGATTTCTGCCTAATCGATGGATTGGTTTTGTTATTCTTATTACGACGTCTCCAGCGGCATTGCTTTCATGAAAGGGTTCTTTGGGTTGCCTCCCTGCACATACTGCTAAATTAACTGTGTAAAATGATCTTGCGTCAACTAAAGAATATAACTTTATTCCGTATTTGGCCGGCTTATTTGGTAAGTACATTCTAAAAGAACAGCGGCCACAAAAAGCAAGCAACATTTCGTCAACAGTTATGTATTCACCGGGGCGATAATGCTTTTGGAATGTATTATTTACATCTTCGAAAACTTCCCTAATAGGTGTTAAGTTACCCAATTTTTTTCTCCCTTCACGTGTACCAATATTATCGAAACGTAACCACCGTAACAAAGAACGAAATCTTCTTATAGTAGCCCATAATTCGTAAATAGAAGTTCGATTCTGCTTATGGACCCCGGCTAAATAAAGCAATCCTATCAAAGCGTATAGCTCCACAACATCAGTCTTTCACACATCACTTTCATCTTAGTATTAATCAGAAATTGTTTCTATATAAATATTCGTAAATTCTACAATTCTCTGCAATGTTTCAGGTGGAAAGAATAATTTCCACGTCTCTAGTAAACTTTTGGAATTTTTTTGCTTCTTGACTAATTACACCCGGAAGTTTGCTTATCAACTTATATTTCCTGGTTCGACCACTTTGCGGAAACGAATGTTCATTCCATTAAAACCCATATTTTCCAAAATATCTAAGAATATGATCTCCCCATTCTCTGAATTAGTTTGTGTCATATCATCTTCGAGTTCTTGCTCTGAATCGGTCTCATGTGCACTGAATATTTCTATATCGCCGTCACTGCCAGATTCTTCCCCGGAATTAAATTCTTGATCACTACGAACTTCGTCATACATATCTCGCAAACGACGAATATTTTTTTTCGTATGGTTCGTCCATTTTAACGCCTACAAGTACAAAATCATAAGAAAAAATATGACTTTGGCTTACAAAAAAACTTACGCAAAGGAACGGGACGTGTATCTCATACTCCAAACTCTTAATAAAAATAATAACGAACTTTCTTCATTCACACGTGTTGATCGACTAAATTCAGAACAGGCTAGGGACACTGCAGACCGTGCCATCTATAGAGCCTGTCGAGTAACTAAAATCAGTAGATAATTCCAAAAAATTAACGGAAACTGTAACGTCGTTAGTAATAGAATTTTATTGATTTTTCCAACTGCGTATGCGCGATATCATATTGCTCGTCCCCATCCCCACATGTTATATGTTATACTGTTATCATTACTTAGTTCAAGTGTAGAGGTTATTACAAGGTTACGGTATTTTGGTGTATTTTTTATTTGCGATAGTGTAATATTTATCTGTTGTTTCGTTGCTTCATTGTTATTAATTGAAAAGACAATGTCAAAGTGTATTCTGAAGTAGTTTAATGAGTGGTGTACTTGGTAAGTTTTATTAAAAAAATTTGAGCATTTTTCCTTTCACAATTAACAACCATTTTATTTTTATAAAACACAGAATATTTACTAATTTAATCGACAACTTTAGAGATCGTGGTTGTTCTTTACATCAGCTAAACTGAAAATGGCTGAATTAATAAATTAAATATTTCTTTTTACAGTTTTGTTCCTCCTACCCAGAAAGATAAAATTAATATGGCTGAAAAGCAGTGGTAATAAATCATAAAATTTGTCGACGAGGAAACGATGGAGAATATGATCTCTTATTTTTCAAAAACAGTATTTCTTTAGATTTGAGAAAGACGAAGAGAGGTTATTAAGACAGTTGATTGGCCTTCCCATATGAGTGGAAATTAACAAAAATTGATGGTAAGTTTTATTGTATTCAATATAGCATGCTCTAATTTTGGACATTTTAAAATGTAAATTGAGTGAACGAAAAGACGAGTACTGAGTGTGTAATTTGATTAAAATTCCAGGTAAGCGCTTTCAGCCATTAGACCATTCTGAAAGCTCTCGTCAAGAAAAATAAATACAGAAGGTGCCAAAAAACATCAAACCCTGTAACTGCTACATACAATGAATTTTTTGGAATTATCTACTGATTTTAGTTACTCGACAGGCTCTATAGATGGCACGGTCTGCAGTGTCCCTAGCCTGTTCTGAATTTAGTCGATCAACACGTGTGAATGAAGAAAGTTCGTTATTATTTTTATTAAGAGTTTGGTGTATGAGATACACGTCCCGTTCCTTTGCGTAAGTGTTTTTGTAAGCCAAAGTCATATTTTTTCTTATGATTTTGTACTTGTAGGCGTTAAAATGGACGAACCATACGAAAAAAAATATTCGTCGTTTGCGAGATATGTATGACGAAGTTCGTAGTGATCAAGAATTTAATTCCGGGGAAGAATCTGGCAGTGACGGCGATATAGAAATATTCAGTGCACATGAGACCGATTCAGAGCAAGAACTCGAAGATGATATGACACAAACTAATTCAGAGAATGGGGAGATCATATTCTTAGATATTTTGGAAAATATGGGTTTTAATGGAATGAACATTCGTTTCCGCAAAGTGGTCGAACCAGGAAATATAAGTTGATAAGCAAACTTCCGGGTGTAATTAGTCAAGAAGCAAAAAAATTCCAAAAGTTTACTAGAGACGTGGAAATTATTCTTTCCACCTGAAACATTGCAGAGAATTGTAGAATTTACGAATATTTATATAGAAACAATTTCTGATTAATACTAAGATGAAAGTGATGTGTGAAAGACTGATGTTGTGGAGCTATACGCTTTGATAGGATTGCTTTATTTAGCCGGGGTCCATAAGCAGAATCGAACTTCTATTTACGAATTATGGGCTACTATAAGAAGATTTCGTTCTTTGTTACGGTGGTTACGTTTCGATAATATTGGTACACGTGAAGGGAGAAAAAAATTGGGTAACTTAACACCTATTAGGGAAGTTTTCGAAGATGTAAATAATACATTCCAAAAGCATTATCGCCCCGGTGAATATATAACTGTTGACGAAATGTTGCTTGCTTTTTGTGGCCGCTGTTCTTTTAGAATGTACTTACCAAATAAGCCGGCCAAATACGGAATAAAGTTATATTCTTTAGTTGACGCAAGATCATTTTACACAGTTAATTTAGCAGTATGTGCAGGGAGGCAACCCAAAGAACCCTTTCATGAAAGCAATGCCGCTGGAGACGTCGTAATAAGAATAACAAAACCAATCCATCGATTAGGCAGAAATCTAACAATTAATAATTGATTTAATTCAATTCCTTTGGATCAGCTACTACTAGATGAATATAACTTGACTTTAGTGGGCACCTTACGTAGAAATAAAGCACAAATCCCCAGAGAACTGGTGACTTTACGAAGACCTGTAAAAACCAGCATGTTTGCTTTTAGAAAAGATATGACATTAGTAGCATATAAAGTTGAACCTAGCAAAATGATTCCTTTACTTTCCACGCCACATCTCGATGATTAAATTGATACCTCCATTGGGGACGCTAATAAACCCGCAATGATTACTTTATATAATGTTACGAAGGCAGGGGTAAAATGTGTTGACCAATTGTCATCTCTGTATAATGTTTCCAGAAACACGAAAAGGTGACCGATGACTATTTTTTATTGATTACTCAATGTTAGTGCAATCAATGGGTACGTGATATTCAAAAGTAATAATGCCTACAATTCGAACCAAAGCGTCTCTAAAACACTAAGAAAAAAATATTTGGAAGAATTAGGGAACAATTAAACAGGCGGGCACATGATCAACACATTTCTAGAGATACAAGACTAAAAGCAGCAACGTATGGTGGTATAAGTGTAGTGCAAGCAGAAGTTCTCAATCCCAATTTTAGTTATCGAAGATGCGCATTTTGTCGAAATCGAAAAACCCGATACTCCTGTTATCTATGCAAAAAATGATTTGCATGGAACACTGTACTCCAAGTTGTCCTGACTGCGTAAGAAAGTAAATGTTTGTTTCACTGGTAGTTTTATCTTGATTAAGCCTAGTTTTATAAGAGTGCGTTATTGTTTGAATTTATTCCCGTAATGACTTTTTTAAGTTTTTTGAATTATTTTCATAAGTAATTGATTTGTTTTGTTCTTAGAAGCTTGAATTTATGGTAAATAAAAATGTTTATTTCGACAAATTACCAATTATTGTTTCATATTTCACCCGTTCACTCCGGGTTATAGGACCTTCACTTATCGATAATTTGCACTAGTGCAAAATTATCGCCTTATTGTATGCTTAAAAAACAGACGGAGCATTGTTAAAATGTCAAATTCGAAAGATGAAAAAAAATGTCCCTGAAATTATAATCCCACCCCATCTGCCTGACGTCATTAAGAATCGCAATAGTTCTTGAAATAGGCGTTCAATAATATTCGTAATAAATATTTCGGTAATCCGAATGCTTCTATACCTTAAAAATAATAATAGGTACCCACCCCTGAAATGACCTGTTCCGACAGTTCCGCGCCGATTGCGATTTTACTATAAGTGTGTTCGAAATGGTTCTATTTACCCTACCCATCAGTTTGGCTGACTCCTTACCAAACGCCCTGTACATGAAATATTCTTGAGTCTAGTTCCATCGATAGTAGATTTCTGGATTTTATATTTCTGAGCTTCATTTTGTGTTTAGAGATGCTTCGAAATAAGCTCGTTGCTCACAATCAGGATTGAAAGGAGAGCTTTGAAAGGAGATTATTCAATTAGGGTGTTGTTTGATGGAGTCTTGAATTAGCTGGATCAGCAGATGGCTCCTCAGGGACCACTAAAGGAATTCTTATCTTTTCCATCGGCCTCTTTGGAAGAGAATCTAGTAGAATGTGCGATGGGTATTGGAAGGGGCAATAATTATAAAAATAAACTCTAATCGACATTATATTTTAATCTTAATGTAGTCACAATTATTTGAAATAACAAAAATTTAAGCTACTTTTTGAAAATAAAAAGAAAATTTCGAAATGAGAACTTTCCAACAATCTTAAAATTATTTTCAGCTATTGTATGAATTTAAAAGTATTCTTCATATCAGAACTTCGTTTATTTCATCTTAGAAAGGACAGCCGCCACACTATACACCAGTTTGGCTCCCTAAAAGCAAAATGCATATATGGCTAATATCTGAACAAAATAATTTTTCAGTAAATGACAAATATTTTAATAATCGTTGTTGTTTTTTGCAAATGCTCATAAGAGCGAAATGTCAAGATTTGTTGTATGTTTCAGGGATATATATAATAATCATTATATTTATATAATTTACAAGCCTATGATCCAAATAAACCATAAAAAATTTATTTATATATATATATATATATATATATACAGGGTGTCCCAAATAAGAGTGACTGATTTTAAACATAAATGCCCAGCTTATTAATTGCTCCAAAGAGATGGGGTTTTTACTAGTGTCACTAGTTTATCAAAGAGATTTTTTTAGGCTTGGCTGACATTCCATCTCCTCAACACTGGATGTTTTACTAATGTTGGTTAAATTCAAAGGGGAAAATATGAATTATTTTAAATGGAACACCCTATAATTTTTGATCTCATTCGAACGAGCAATCATTCTCCTTTCCAAAAATGTTTAGTTTTTTATCTTTTGTTTAATTAACAACAAAGATATTCGACGTTTCATGTAGTAGTTCATTTTTAATTAGTAATTTTATATGAACGTATTTTGATGCCTAAAATCAACTCATGCTGTGCCCGTTCAACGCATAACAAAATCATTTAAGTTGGTTTCATGTAGTATGCATTTTTAATTACGTAAATAATTGCCAACAAATCTGACAAACAGTTTATTTAGTAAGAAAAAA
Source organism: Galeruca laticollis (assembly GCA_963921935.1). Classification (NCBI taxonomy): domain Eukaryota; kingdom Metazoa; phylum Arthropoda; class Insecta; order Coleoptera; family Chrysomelidae; genus Galeruca; species Galeruca laticollis. The sequence continues at coordinate 146,850,844 of OY998181.1, forward strand.
CATAATAACATTATTCAATACATATACAGAACGAAGAACAAAAAAGTTACAATAAATGCTGCATATGCCTACCCTCTTCGTTTATGCATAACTGTAAGCGAAATTTTAAATTTTCAAATGTATTTTCTAACATTTCTTGCGGAACGTTTTCAATAATGTTCCTGATATTATTTTTTAGTTCTGCTAAATTGTTAGGCTTAGGATTGTAGCACCTATCCTTCACATATCCCCAGAGAAAAAAATCTGGGACAGTTAATTCAGGAGACCGCGGTGCCCATTCAATCGGTCCAGCTCGACCTATCCACTTATCATTAAAAAACGTTTTTAATGAATCTCGTGCTATTAACGAATAATGTGGCGGTGCACCGTCTTGTTGAAAGTAAACGTCGTCGCTAATTCCATCTTGAACTAGTTGCGGATAAAAAAAAGTTTCCAACATATCCGTGTAATTAGTACCCGTCACTGTTGGTTCCGAAAAGAAAAAATGACCATAGATTTTTCGCCTAGATAATGCACACCAAACGTTTACTTTTGGACTATCTCTCTGAAATTCATTAAAAGAAATTGGTTTTTGAGATCCCCATATTCTACAATTATGTTTGTTACACATGCCATTAATGTGAAACGTTGCTTCACCAGACATAATTAATAATGAATTGGGTCCGTTTCTTAATAAATCAAGTAAAGTCTCACATACCATTACACGTTTTTCGTAATCTGACTCGTACAATTTTTGATAAGTATGAATTTTGTATGGAGTTAGTTTTAAAATTTTTAGACATCTTTGAACGTCACTCTTGCTAAGCTCTAAAATTCCAGCAATTTTTCTAATTGAAATTTTATGATCGTTATCATGTAGCACTTCATTATTTGACATCAACTTGTTTAAAAGACCATCATTATTTCTTGGTTTTTTTAAGTGTGCAATGCAACCAGTTTCGATAAATTGTACATACCATTTTTTAATAATATTCACTGACGGCGGATTTTTCATAAATTTCCTTCTGAATATCCTCCTTGTTTGAATTATTGATTTCGTTTCTGCATAAATTATTACAGTTTGAGCTTTTTCACTCACTGTATAGATCATTTCGAAGCCGACTTATGACTTAACAAAATTACTATTGTCAAAATTGCTGATTTTGTTGTTATGCGTCAAACGGTCACAGCATGAGTTGATTTTAGGCATCAAATACGTTCATATAAAACTACTAATTAAAAATGTACTACTACATGAAACCTCAAATACCTTTGTTGTTAATGAAACAAAAGATAGAAAACTATACATTTTTGGAAAGGAGAATGATTGTTCTTTCGAACGAGATTAAAAATTATAGGGTGTTCCATTTAAAATGATACATATTTTCCCCTTTGAATTTGACCAACATTAGTAAAACACCCTGTGTTGATGAGCTGAAATGCCAGCCCAGCATAAAAAAATCTCTTTGATACGCTAGTGAAATTAGTGAAAACCTCATCTCTTTGGAGCAATTAATAAGCTGGGCATTTATGTTTAAAATCAGTCACTCTTATTTGGGACACCCTGTATATATATATATATATATATATATATATATATATATATTTAAAGGAAACGAAAGGTAAATATTGGGTAATCGGTATGTATCAATACTCAAACTCTTTTGTTCAAAGTGCCTCTATATTTCGTTGTCAATTTACAACTTCTTCAGGAGGTTATTGCTAAAAACATCAATTAATGAAACATAACGATTATAAAATAAAAGTTACTTACAACGCGAGTAATTAAAATATGTGAAAACACATGACGTGAAGTCCACCAGTCAAAACGGAAAGAACGAACACATTGGCAATTTAATTTTAAACTGTACAAATACACATCAAACTATATTTCTAAAACTTGCCACACCAAAAAATACATTTTTATGAGCGAGAATAAAAAGTGAAGTTGGAATTAACAACTAATTACAAAAATATAAAAATACAAATGTGAAAGTATTTCACAAACACCACAAAGGTTGAAACATACTTATTTACATTTAAGAATATTGCAATAGATCACACATAGTTGGTCAATGTCTGATCTAAAATTGATAGAGTTTGTACAGCTATTTACATGAACCATCTCCAGAAACAATCGACGTCTATAATTGCTTTCAAATTCAAGGATTTCAACCCTATCGTAATCAAATGTATGGTTCATATTTTTAACATGCGATGCCAAAGCACATGAATTCTTCCCTATACGGCAGTCACTTCTGTGCTGTACTAACCTTTATTCTAGACTCTGCGAAGTCTGACCTATATAACAACCCTGACATGCTGAACAGGGAACACAGTAAATTACATCACTATTACGTAATAATTCGTCTCTATCTTTAATTTTTGTGAAAAGTGATTGAATCGTAGTGACATTATATTTCGATATCTTTAAGTTATTAAATGATTTGAAATGTGAGATAACTTTATTAGTCAGAGATGGAATATAAGGTAACTTTTTATATTTAAAAGGAACTCTAGCCTCATTATCAATAGGACCATCATAAAAGTTAGAACTATAAATTAATTTATTCAATGCACGTTTGGAATAACCGTTATTTTCAAACATCCAAAAAAGCTTTTTTAAATTATTGTGTAAGAATCTCGTATCGCTAATATGCAACACTCGGTTTTTTAAACTTATAACCGTATTAAACTTCTGCTTCATAGGATGATTCGAGAAGTAGTTGATATATCTACCAGATGCAGTCGGCTTCTGATACCAATCAAGAATTAATCTGTTCTCATTTAATCTAATAACTCTCGTATCCAAAAAAGAAACAGAAGTTTTAGAAAGATAGTTTGATGTGTATTTGTACAGTTTAAAATTAAATTGCCAATGTGTTCGTTCTTTCCGTTTTGACTGTTGGACTTCACGTCATGTGTTTTCACGTATTTTAATTACTCACGTTGTAAGTAACTTTTATTTTATAATCCTTATGTTTCATTAATATATCATTCTTCTCAACATTTAATATTTTTTTACATCAACAAAATAGTTATTTGTATGCTTAGGCCGCGAAATACCTTTTTAACGTACCGAAAGAATAGTTATCGCCTCGGCCGCTTGCGGCCGAGGCAAGATAATTTTGAGGTCGTTAAAAAGTTTCGCGGCCATGGCATACACACTATTTTTCGTGCAATCGTTAAAATTATTAAACTAGATAATTGTAAATAAATATATTATTGCTCTAAAATCAACAGCAGTTCAATTTATTTAACAATGTTAACGTGTGCTATGGAAATGATATGTTTCAATATATACAAAATATTTTGACAGTTCTTGACAAAACGCAAAATGTCTGATACTGATAGCGATACTTCAGTACCTTCCACTCCTCCTGAACTCAAAAGCGTTATAAATTCGGCGCTTTCCGTTTTAATACCCGAAAAATCGAAACGGCAGTACGAAAAATGTTACGGCGAGTTTAAAGATCGGTGTGACAAACAGAATATTAAGACGATGTCTGAAAACATTTTATTGGCTTATTTGATGCAGAAATCAAATGTTGTGAAAAGTATTCATCCTAAATAATATAAGTACTTGTGTATTTGTTGGTATTCAATAAAAAATAATCCTTTTCTTTGTAGTATTTTCGAAATGTCAAATTTGGAAATTATATTCAAATTTGGAAGTGACGTTTGGTTTTGCGGCCGTTGCTATGGGTAACGGCTGCGAAATTAAATTTCGCGGACTGTGCAGAGAACGCGAAATACTGACTTCGCGTGCAATTGCACGAAAAATTCATTTTAACATCACTACCACATAAGAAATACAGATAAATATCGTCTTCTGAAATTCCAATGAATATTTCAAAGTACCCGACACCTTATCGCTTCATAAAAACTTTCTTCAAACTCCGTTATCTGTATCTACCAAACCTTGTTAGGCCACAAAAAATCACCCCAACTGCATACTTTCCACTCGCTGTATCTGACCGTTACGTTTCAAATTATTTTATCCCATTGGTCAAATCCTAATATTTTGTTTATGCAAAAGAACACGTTATAAAGTCATACAATATAGTAACATGAAAGTGAAATAATTGTTTAATTTCTTCATCCAACAGAATCCTACATCATACAACATATAGTGAACAAAATATACGGTCAGCTCAACATTGAACGATAAAAAGTTTCCATTCCATCTATTTTCCCAAGTGCAAAAAGGGTTAATTAAAACATGACCCTTCAAAGCTGGATTGAAAAAATGGTTATTAGAACAGTAGTTTATCAAATGAAATAGACAATGAAATTAACTGTCTCGACCCTTACTTCGTGGAATATGCTCGTATTAGTGTTTTTAAATGAAACTCACGGTCTATAGTTAATTCCACAATATAATAAATAGACAACTTAAATATTTAATTTAATAAAGTAAAAAAATAATCTCGAACACGGTTTATTTCTTGTAAATGTGCAATGTAGATTTTCAAAATTATCCGAACGTAGTGGCAATATTCTAATCTTGAATAAAAATCAGCCAAGTCAACGAGCTTAGATTTATTTATAATACTTTTGACATATCGATAAGAAAATATTTAATAACGACATATCGGGGATCCTGCTGGCCATTTCATCGACCATTACATTCCTATCAACCGAGTTGGAAATATTGGGTCGACGTACTCCGGATATTCTTTTGGTAACGGTGGAGCTCCGTGTTGGTTTAGGATATAAATTCTAGAATCAAAGCTGGCACGACATTATTTTGTATCATCATCATCACCCAGCCCCTTCAGTCCACTGCTGGACATAGGCCTCCCTTGATCCAACGCTAGTTACCATTCTCGTCACATTGAGAAGGTGCCAAACACATCATGGAGAAAATCAGAGATAATTGAATGGCTAACAGACAAAAATATTAATTTTCCTCCAAAATCAGTCAAACCAGAACTTCTACAAATTGTAAAATTGAATGAGCCTCCTGCTCGGTATGCAGTGGACGAACTAGCAAAAAAAACGTGGTATTGACGTAGTGCGACTTCCCCCATATCACTGCCAATTAAATCCGATAGAACTGATAGGGGCACAAGTGGAAAGTTTTATAGGTGCACATAATACTACTTTCAAATTAAAAGATGTGCAAACATTATTAGATAGGTCCTTATTACAAGTTACTGAAGAAAATTGGCAAAAAGCAATCAATATTTTATTAAAAGAGGATGAAAACACGTGGAATCTGGACAAAATCTTAGATGCAGACATTACAGTGACATCATTGATAATTTCAATAAATAATGACTCCCCAAGTGACGATTACGACTCCGACCGTGATTTAGAGATATTTGCACTTACTAATCTAGACTAATATGAATGACGAACTATTTAAAACAATTTACAAGTGGCGTGTTCTTATTAATTTGGTAAGCAAATTACAATTAGTACCTATCATAACATTGTATTATTCAGAATTCGATCCAAACTATCTACGTATTTTCATAATTTAAAACTTAAGCAATACAAGAAATATTAACAATATATACCTACCAATCCCCAATACTGCTCCTAAACCCTATTATACCCCTAGAAAGTATTAAGATAAGACTCGGTCATTGTTATCTTCTTACAATATCCGTCAGCACAAATAAATTCCTTGTTTTCACAACATTCCCTACAGCAGGTAGGTTAAAATTACATATTGGTCTACTTGTGGTGAGCCCCACAAAATTTTGATTTATTACTCCGCACCGATTGCAATTTTACTATGGCACATTTTAGGCAGTAAATTCTGTACGGTTATTGAGATGATTACGTTTAATTTTTTTTATTTTTCCCAAATTTGGTCTATCAACTAAAAAAAATTAATAGAAATATTCACCATCAATTCTTTTTTTGACAAGAAATCACAAAACTGTGCATGCAAATAAGAAAAAAAAATGACTTTTTCATATGTTTCATTCAGGTTTTTCTTTTTCAATCCAGTATTTTCAGATAACAAATAACAAAATGGCGTAGGGTTTTCAAATGCTATCAAGAACATTTTTGAACTACCCTCTTCCAAATGAGGTGAAGAACCTTGAAGCACTCATTAAAAATGTAATAAAACGTCAATATCGCACATCTTGGTTGTTAGTATATTTGATATATTCCTCTTACACACAGAGCTTAAGTTGTTGCTTCACTCTCCAATGGAACGTTTAAGGTGAGGGGGGGGCAGCGACTGGTTTGGTAACTTTGTTTTTCCTTTTTCGTAAATCAGTCGGTTGATATACAGAGTGTCCCGGGACTGAGGGGAAAAAGTCAGAAGCGTATAATTTGAGCCAAAATAATGTTAGTACTTCATATAAACTTTTTCTATGCAGGCCCTCGTTTACGAGTTATAAGCCTTCAAAATTTTAATATTGAATTTGGTTTTTATTTCTATTTTTTGTACTAGTTATTGGATCTTTATCAAATTTACGGCAAAGCTATAATGTACGTGTATGTTTATATTGGTAAGGTAAACAGATTTACAGTAGTGACTTGAAGTCAGGGACGGACTACTCGCAATGGTTAGTGATCCAAAAATTTTGCAGGGATGGCACACCCTGTATGAAATTATCGAAATTGACTTCTCCACACATTGAGCTAACGAAAAGTCCCTCATGTTGGAATTCTATAAAATAAGCCGTTTGGCTAATATTTACAGTTTTATTAATGCACTACGTACAAATTTTCCTAACTAACTTATTAATACGATGTCCAAGATTTACCTACAGTACTAAAAAAAAATAATTTGATGATAGCAGATGATAAAAACATCAATACCTTATTTATTGGGAATTAAACAGCTACGCAAACAACGTAATTAGTCGTTTTTAATCAAAATTACGAACACAACATTATTAAACCATTAAGAACACCTCAAAAAACACAAGTTATAAAACATTAGACTAAAACTAATTCCTGAACAACAACAAAAACTAACGTTATTCAAATAAATGTTCAATCTGAGCTCCTCCCACTTCCACGCACATTCTAAGTCTACGAAGGTTGTTTCTTTGCACTAGAAAAAGCAATCCCACATTATTTCTAATAACATTGCAGTGTAACACAATTCAGTCTATTAAATCTTGCCTTGTCTGCACAGGTGTTGCATAAACCCTAGAGATAACCCTAGAGAAAGAAATCCTTAGGATTAACGTCTCCTGATCGCGGTGGCCATTGAAAAGGGCCTCCACGACCAATCCACCTATCAGGAAACCTTGTGTGTAAATGCTGTCGTACATCTACACTGAAATGAGTAGGGGCCCCAACATGCATGAACCATAAATTCCTACGAGTTTGTAATAGCACATCATCAAACAGGTGCCATAACTCATTTTGCAAAAACTCCAAATATTTCTGACCGGTCAAAGTACCGTCAATAAAGTATGGCCCTATCAAATGATTGCCAACTATTCCTGCCCAAACATTAATAATGAATGCTCGCTCCTAGTTTGGATAATGCCATGTGGATTCATATCATCACATAGATGCATATTATGAGAATTTATGACTTCATCTCTGGTGAAACCGGATTCGTTCGTACAGAGAACGTTACTAATAAATGTATTGTCTGCTTTTTTTGTCGCAGAAACCACTGGCTATACTCAAGCCGTGCAGGATAATCAGCCACTATCATACTGTGTACATTTTTCATGTGGAAAGGATATAACAGCTGTTCTTTTAGGATGCGATGAACAACTGATTCCGAGACGTTGTGTTCTCTTGATAATTTTCGTGAACTCGTTGATGGTTCATTATCATTTGCATTTAACAAGTCGTGTTCAACTGCCACAGTACGTACGCTTTGTACTGGACCTTCTCAACCGTTTTTGGCAAAAACTTCCTAAAATTTGGAATTTTGTTTTGTATACATGTATAATTACATTTACTTATTCATACCTCTCGTAACCTGAGATCAATGCGCTCAAACATTCGTCTGTCTGGCAATGCTCTGTTTGCAAAATGTTCTGCATAAAGCCTTCTGGCCTTTAAACAATTTAGAGAAGCCAGTCCATACGTTAAATGCATATCTGCGCACTCAATAAAAGTGAATTCTGCCATTGTAACTGCTAAATTAAGGACTTATTGACAAGTACTGACTACGAACTATTCTACACAACGTTTGACAACTAATCCTATGTTTACTTGATAAACGGTAAAAACACTTTTAAAAAGTTTTTACCAACTTTCAAATTAATAAGTCGTGTGTGTTTTATAGCTATATTCCCTCTACCAGCTATGGGATGGAAGGTATTGATCCCTTGCCGATTTTAATATATAGCCCATGGTGTGACAAATTATAGGAAATGAAAATGAGTATTAACTTTTGTTGAGGCATTACGTCTAAGTATTTGGTCTAGCGGTAACCAAAAATCCAATAAAGACAAAAAATGAAAAAATTGTTAAAAATCAAGAATTCCTGAAAAAATCGAAAGCTTCAAAGAAGGGAATCAAAAAAACAAAACAAATGTATACATTCAAACATTTTTTGATATTTTTTTGGCTTAGTACAAAAACATGTGTAAACTTATTATTTCGATAGTAAGCGCATTTTGTTTTCTTTTGTTGACATAAACTTTCAAACATATTTGTGTGTTAACTTATTTATTGTTGTTATTTTGTGTGTTCACTTGTAGAATCTCAACCAGAAACGAGAAAGGGCTTCATGAGACGGTGAGATTTTTAAGAAATGCCTGTGGATATGGTGTACACACTAGATGTAAATTGAGTGAATGAAAACGACGAATACTCAGTGTGTATTAGTTTATTACTTTCCGGCTAAGCGCTTTCGGCTATTAAGCCGTCGTCATTTAAAAAAGTAGTTGTCAAAGCCATCAAGTTGATTAAAAACAATACTCAAGATAGAATCATCGTTATGATTGAGTCATTGGAATAAAAATATTAAAATACCCTATTGGAAGGGTGTAAAATTATAATTCACATGATGTAAATTCACTCAAAATTAAAAAAAAAACTCAGTACACAACAAATAATTTCTTTCACAAAGTACTTTTCTCAACAAACAGATTGACAAAAAATAAACTATATTGTAAAAACAATGCAATAATTAAAAAATAATTTGAGTAACATATATTCTACAGGGTGTTTAAGTAATCTAAAATATTGTAGTGGGCGCTTCGTCACTACATTTCAAGACGAACAGTTCGTATAAACATGTGTGATAAGCCTTGTCGTTAATGGGATAGAGGGTGTTGAATTGTTTTATTATTTCAACTTTGATGTATTATAACTCGGTTTGTAATGCCGGTAGAAAAGTGCCGTTTTTTTTTGTTGATTGTACTTACTCCCCTCTTTCGATTTTTACTAATTTCATTCTTTCAAATTTATGAACGTAGCCATCCAATTTGACTAAAACTTTTTATTAAAAATCACCCTAAAAAAATTCGTAACGGTTACGTTTATGAACTGGAAGGAATGACATTAGTAAACATCAAAAGAGGGGAAAAAGTGCAATCATAAAAGAAATACGGCACTTTTCCACCGGCATTACAAACCGAGTTATAATACATCAAAGTTGAAATAATAAAACAATTTAACACCCTCTATCCCATTAACGACAAGCCTTATCACACATGTTTATACGAACTGCTCGTCTTGAAATGGAGAGACGAAGCGCCCACTACAATATTTGAGATTATTTAGGAAACAGATAAAAGTAGAAAATTATTTATGATAAGTTTATATTAATTTATTTGACAAAGAACGAAGTTTTGTCATTAGAGGTGAGGTGGAAGGAGGATTAAATTTAATCGATATATATCATAAATACAAAAAATTACGTCCTAATCATATTTCACATAAATGTTTTTTTATCAATTATCGAAATGAAAAGTGCACAGTCCAAGCTATTGGTGTGAAGTCTTTTGCTAAAATTCAATATGAAATCGCAACACTTCTAGCAGATACAGGAGCAAATATACTAGAGCTTAAGAGCCCTTTCAGACTTGGATACTGTATCCGAGATACTCGTATCCCAGATACATAAAATACATGCGTTTATATGTACGTTTTCACACGGCATTCAGCACAGCATACCGTATCGCGATTACTAAATTTCTGAATCTCGCTCATTCAGCCGCCGGCGACAGTATCCGAATCCAGGATACCGCATTACCATTGTGGCTTATGAACCTTTTCACACTTGCATAATTTTGCGATTAAAGAAGCACAATAGCATAGGTGTACAATATTTTTATTATTCATTAGTAGAAGTGAAGTGGAATAAAAAGATTTTTCGATTGTACCAAAGAGCGTGAAGTTTTTAGATATCAACAAATTTATAAGTTTGGTAGAACCGAATTATTGTATATGGGGTATACATATACAAACTAAATTAGATTAGTTGCTTAAGGAAATTTATAGAGCCGATTAATTACTGTTTAACAAGTGAGATTATGATATGTAGATTTTTATGATTATTCTTCCAATACACAATATAAATGAAATATGTCGATTTTTTATGATTATTCTTCTAACTTCAACTTTTTAGGGTTTGAATATCACAACTATTTATGTGTTATAACAATAAAAAAATATAATACATATATTCATTATATAAGTATGTATTAAGAAGGAAGGTCGCAAAGATTTGTTTTTATATACGGGTAAATTGCAACAAACGAATCAGACGAATCACAATCAAATACCACAACAAAATAAAAACATTACCACTCCACTCCTGACAACCTATTCTGCTGATACACCTGACGTCTCAACGGATGGATCCATTGTGGACCTTTTTACTGACTATCAGACAGAAAATTAATGTTCATGAAAATGATATATTTTCTTTTGTATTACCACATAAAAATCAATATAGACAATACGAAAACCGTTACTATTACTTTTTTCTTGCCTAATGTCATAGAAAGCCGTTCTTTTGATGATGTGCTCCTACGCAGTTTAGTATCCTTCTTGATTAATTCAATTTTCAAAACATTATGAAGTTCTTTAAACGATTCTATAGACATTCGATAATAATTTCAAATCTTTTGGTAAATATTGGCGAAGTAAGTTATAAGTTTCCTTAGTTTCCCTTAATTCTACTATAAGATGAACCCACATAGTTTGTCTTCTTTTACCTTTTTTCTTCTTGTATAAAATATACCACAGCAAAACGCACTCTTCAATGCCCATTTTATAATAAGCACCGTACAGCACTGATATTGTGTTTGTATTGAGAAAATTAATTCACAAAACTATATTCTGACAAAAGTATCTTGACGGTATCTTTCCTAAATTCTGTATCACACATACAGTATCTCGGATACTGTATCCTAGTCTGAAAGGGCTCTAAAAGACATGGCGGATGGAAATCGTCGACAGTAGCTGAGGGATATGTAGAGGAATCACTTACAAGCAAACCTAATGTTGCTATCAAATATTTCAGTTTGAAAATAATGAAGATGTACAAATTCCAAGTACTAGTGGTACAGGGTTATTGGTTATAATTTGACCACCCCTTTATTCCTCTTATGCATACAGATACAAAAGAAAGTTTCAAATAAAAGTTGTGGGAGTATAAATGAATTTTAATAAAATATAATTTGTACACCAGTAGCGTTTTTGCATTAGGGGGCGTAAAATGAGAATATATCTTTTTAAATATAACACCCTGTATGTTATGACATATTCGTAGAAGGCTTTTTTTCTCATAACAAAAATATATACTTTTATAGGTTTAGCTTCTATACTTCCCAAAATAAAGGATAGTAAATCACTAAAGTATTTAAGTTAGTGTCTAGCTAAAAAACGTAGTTGGCTATGCATGTCTTACTGCCATATTGTTGATGTTATCTCTCAAAAGCAGTGGTTCCCAACCTTTTCTGGACCACCGCCCCCTATAGAAGAGAACAAAAATTTCACCGCCCCCTTCCCCCCAGTCGCTGGTTAGTTCAAAGTAGTTAATTTTATTTGAATATCATCTAACCTTCCCAATTGATCTGTATTTAGCTTTAATTTCAGTTAATGTCTAAATTTTATTTTAGAGGAATGATGAAGTAGAAATTTATTAAACGACTACCAAATGTACAATAAAATTGTTTATTAAACTTTTAAATATAAACACAGAATCAATAAGAAATACAATCACAATAGAAATAAGAAATGCAATACATAAGAAATACAAAATTAATAATAAAGAAAAATCAATGATACAGTTGAGGCTGGTGGAGTGTTACCAGTTTGTTAATATCGGGTTCCAATTTCGTTAACATCAATCGCAGATCGCCACGTTCAGTGATGTGTAGGCTGTTCCTCTTCTTTGACAGAAAATCAGTTACTGCACTAAATGCACGCTCAGCCATATAGGACGAAGGAAATGCAATTAACAACTTCTGTACTATTGTCCACAATCCAGGATAGAGAACTGGTATTGGTTTGTGAAGCCCGAACTCTTGATATCCACATTTGAATTTTACTTTCAGTTCTTCGTTAGTTGTGAGTTCTAATAGCTCCTCTTCCAAATTTGATGAGCCTTCAGTATCTGTGTTTGCGAAAGGATCTATAACCCAACTTGGTATTTCCATGTTTAAAATATCTTGGAAACGCTCTGTAAAATAAAAATGAACTTCCAAGTGGTGGCAGTAAGTAAGTAAATCTTCCGGTTTTGCAGACACTGTTGATAATGTGGGAAAATGGTTGTACTCACCTCTACCAAGATTTCTTTTGAATATAAGAAGTTTCCCTGCAAAAGCAGCTATGACGTTTTCAGTTTCAATTAAATTTAAATCATCACCTTGCAATTGTAGATTAACTTGATTAAATACTTTAAACAGGTCCGTCAAATAAGCGATGTCATTTTTTGACGTAATCAGGTTTTCGCGCAATTGTTCGTTTTCTTCAAAAATTCCTACACTGAGTCAAATAGATTGAAAAAACGATTCAGACAAACGCCTTTAGAGAGCCAACGTACTTCTGTGTGCAGCAGCAAGCGATTGTAGTCTTCATCATTTTCATTGCAAAGCTTATGAAACAAACGGTCATTCAATGAATTGCTTCTAATGATATTGATTGCTTTAATAAAGTTATTGAGGGACGCATGCAGACGTTCATTTAATTTTTTTGCAACCAAATGCTGACGGTGAATAATACAATGTACAGCGAGTACATTTGGCACTGCTTTTCTCAAATGTGCTACAAAACCCTTATGACGCCCGGTCATTGCTGGAGCATCATCAGTAGCAGCAGACAAAATATTGATAATAGGAATTTCTTTCTCTTGAAAAAATTATTGCATGATAATAAATATAGAATGTCCCTTTGTATCAGATTCCAAATTCTTAGTAAATAATAACTCTTGATGAATTTTTTCTTCTTTTATAAATCGTACGTATGATAAGATTAGAGCTTCGTTACTTGGTAGAGTTGATTCATCGAGTTGAATGGAAAATTTGCAAGTCTTTAGGTAATCGCATAATGATATTTCAACGTCATTAGCCATTTCATCTATTCCTTTGCATTGAATTATTACTGAGAGGAATTTTTTTAATAATATCAAATGGTGTCTTATGATGGAGAACAGTTTTTAATATCTCTTCGACTGCCGGCAAAATTAATTCCTCGCCAATGGTGTGTGGTTTTCCTGACTTTGCGATTAACAATGAAACGTTATATGAGGGTCGTAGCCCATCATCGTCTCGTTTAAAAGACGATGCAAAAAGGTTTGCTATGGTTGGCTGTTTTAAATATTGTTTTTCGAGTTCTTGAAAATAGAATAAATCTTTGTTCTTCTTATCAGGATGCATTTTCTGTAAATACTCTTGTAGCCTAGAAGGTTTCATAGCTTCTTTTGAAAAAACTTTTCGGCAAATTAAACACATAGGTAATGATTTGTTTGTAGAAGATTCCGCAAATCCATATTTTAAATATTCAATACTGTATTACCGGCATTTCTTTTTTAATTTAGAAGTAGATTCAGCCATTTTCATACCAAAATTAAATTCTCAATAGATTTATAGATAGTAATGTTTATCAAATGATACACCACTCACGATTATTTACTACGACAGAGCTTATGATTGACGACTATATATCGCGGCCAAGCACATACAACTAACAAACAAAAAATTCATAGAGCTGTTGCTTTTATACGTTTCATTTCGTGCATGATTCAACTTGTCTGTATGCGAACATGTCGAAACATGTTATTTTGTATTAACATCGCGCGTTCGCTTATCAACGTGCGAGGGCAAGTCATATACTTCTATTCTGAACTAAAAGAAATTATTATAATTATTAGTATTATTATTAATGCTAATTCAAAACTGCTTATTAACCCTTATTAAATCATTTTCATTTCATCATTCCTCTTGTCTGCTCCTTATTTGCTTCTGAATCCGCTACCGCCCCCCTAAAAGGCTGCAGCGCCCGCAGGGGGGCGGTATCGCCCCCGTTGGGAAACAATGGTCAAAATTATAAACTAACGTAACAAATACAACTAATTGACAGCTATATTTTTCAAAAATGGATTATACGGCTCCTGCAAAAGTAGAAATATTTGCTGTATATGTCAAAAATAACAATAATAAACGTGCTGTAAGACGAGAGTATCTACAGTTGTATCCAAATCGACGATGTCCTAGTCTAAACAAATTTGTACATATTTACCATCTCGTCAATGTCTATCATAACTGTTTGAGAAGGAAACGTATTGCCATAGTAAATGAAAAAGTTGAATATACTGTTAAACATTAAAGTTAAATAATACTTTTATTCAAATAATATTAAATTACCTAAAAATATATTCTTAGAATAAGACACATCAAAATATCAATTATTTTTATTTTAGAGAATGCAGAGAGTAGTATAAAAAAGCTTCCGGTGAATTATAGACAAGTTACTATAAAGTTCAAAAAATAATAACTATCGTCCTTACAAAATTTTACCAGTACAGGAACTATGTGAAGAACATAAACGAAAACGATTGGAATTCTGTCAACAAATGATAAGAAATTTAGACGACAACGAAAATTACTTTGAACAAATTATTTGTACTGATGAATCAAGTTTTTCTACATCAGGTCTGTTCAACAGAAAAAATAGATGTTCGTGGGAACGAAAAAGTTTCAGGAAATACAAAATTAAACAAATTAAAAATCAGATCGAAAATCTATTCATATCTGGTGTGGAATTTTTCGGGGTAAAGTAGTTAGGTGAATATTCTATAGTTTCACTTTATTGGGTCAATCATATTTCGATGATGTTCTGCCACAAGTTGACGATTCACTTCAGGAATTTCCAGTAGATGCGCTTAATGTCATAATATGGCAACAAGACGGAGCACCTCATCATAATATAAGAGAAGTGCGAGAGCACTTAAATAATGAGTTCGCACCTTCGATAGCTAATGGTGGCACGATTCGATGGCCGCCAAATAGTCCTGATTTAATGCCTCTAGATGGATTTTTATGGGGCTATTTAGAAAAATTATTCCGATACCAGTAGCAGTATTGCAAAAATTAGAGAGGAAATTGAAGTTGAAATTGAACTTCTTAACTATCGAAATAGTAATAAACTTTTAAACTGTATTGAAAATTTAAGGAGAAGGTATGAACTTTGTATTGAAACTAACGACGGTCATTTTGAGCACTCACTTTAGTTTGCTTAAAATTTATGAAAATATCAAATCTGTTTCTATTTTGTAATAAACACTGTATTGCTTTTTATGTTGTTTGCTATTGTATTTTATTTCGTAATAAACATTGTATTGATTTTAATGTTCTTTGTTAACGCCACACCCAGTCGCCTATTTTTTAAACGTTTACTATCTATTACTTCTGAAGTTACTAAGTTTTGACAGATAATATCAACAAATGCAATAAGCCATGCATAGCCAACTACTTTTTTTAGCTAAATACTAACTTATATACTTTAGGGAGTTTACTGTCCATTATTATGGAAAGTATAGAAGCTAGACTTATAAAAGTATATATCTTTGTTATGAGAAAAAAAGGCCCTATCCGAATATGTCATAATATACAAGGCGTTCTATTTAAAAAAAATATATTTTTATATTATACCCCGTAGTTCGAAAACGCTATTGGTGTGCAAAGTATATTTTAATAAAATTCATTTATACTCCTACAACTTTTATATGAAACTTTTTTTTGTATCTGTACGCATAATAGAAATAAAGGGGTGGTCAAAATATAACCAATAACCCTGTACATTCAAAGAAATTACAAATCAAGAAGTAGAATTAAAAAATAATACACTTAGAAATATTAATATTGAAAATTGCACGAATTGTTCCTTTACTTTTAATATTAATAAAGTTTGAGTTCCTAACATATTATATTCTAATTTTCCAGGTTTTGCATGAATGTAGAAAAAATGTTGTATGCAACTCGTGAAAAACGTGTTTTTTGCACTCATTGCATAAATAACTATTCTACGACTTCACAGAAAATTTACCATTACCGCATTCGCCTGTTTTGTGTTATGATAATGTAATAAGTACGACTATGAAAAAAAGAAAATTATGCGATAGTTTGACCCACATTTCTCATTAGATAAGCATGGATTAGTCAAAACAATTTTAGTGAAATAATTTGAAAAAAATTATTTTAAATAGATTACATAATGTTGAAACGAATCATAAAAATATTAAACACCTTTGTTGACAATATTCATCAAAAGTGTAAGTAAAAAAAAACGTTAAAATATACGTAGTTGCTTACACCAGCAAAAGTAACCCAAAAACGTAATGGAGAAATTTCTAGAAAAGGGAGAACGGGTTCGTCTTAGAGACAGACGTGGTTCGTTCGCGAAATGTGTCCGGTAGTTTTGACCCCAACCGTAGGGGCAAGATAGCGTTCCCTATCACCCTGCATGGGTACGTACGTCAGTCCGGGTAACGTATTCATTTAATCTAATTTTTTGTGTGTGTATTGTTCTCGAATTTACTTTCCTTGCGTCGGAATCTGAGTGGTCAAGGTGATATTTAGCTATCATCGGCAGCGAGCACTGCGCATACAGATAAGACCCCGGGAAATATTCCTGAGAGTGATGTTAATTTGGAACCCTGAGATAACTAGCCGGTTACGTAAGGGATATACATAATCAGACGGAAGGTCGCCAATCAGCGAAATCATGTATATTTTTAATGACCGCAAATTCTCAATTTCTTATATTTTCATGGGTTTCGGTCAGAAATAAAATCTCTTGCTTATAATGGTAACGTTTCGGTCTATTTTATTTAAACCATTTTCAAACCTTTCTTAAAATGTTTTGGAAATACAATACATTTATTTCAATACATATAGTTAAAAGATGTTTCTTTAAAACTTACTTTTTGATTATGCCTCCGTAGAGGCTTGTCTACTACTGTACAATAGTATTTCTTACATTGAAAAAGAAACAATTATTGAACATAAAAACAAATAATACAAACAATGAACTACGTTAAAAATGATTAGAATGTATTTACAGAGTGTACTAATTAAATTAGAATTAGAGACATATTTTTTGATTTCTAATAACTAGGTAAAGTGTAGATATTCGTTTATATTAGTAATTTCGTATATATACAACTTAAGTTGTCTATGTCAGTTCTGAAATTGAGTCACGATTCTTCTTGACATTTATCATTTCTTTTATTAATCTTTCACTATTATTTTTTTCTTTAGTTATTATTTCTACGTTGTTGAAATTAAAAGAGTTATTTTCATCAAGGGAATGTTTTGATAGTGCACTACATTCATTGTTATTTCGAACTAATGGCTGGTGTTGTTGAATTCTCCTATGTAAATATAAGCTAGTTTGACCAATGTAAGTACCATTGCAATCAGAACAATTTATTCCATATATTGAGTTTATTGTGTTCTTACTATCTGGTTTAAGTCTATAAAAAAGTTTATTTCCTGTAATGTTATTTGGTTTATCAGCAATTTCGATATTAAACGGTATTAGGCATTTTTGTAATGGTTTATTTATATCGGGAATGTACGAAAGTGGAATATATTTTGATGGATTGCTTTGGCTATCAAATTTTAATTTATTGTAATAGTTGTTGATTCTCTGTTCAATAATGGGCTCATAAAAAGATTTAGGATAATTATTTAAATCTAAGGTATTTTTGATTTTTTAAATATTATTAGGCCTGTGTTTTGGATGCGATAATTGTACCCCTCTATCAGTGAGGCCAGTGACAACACTCTTCTTGTATTTTATGGGAGCGTATAAATTATAGCTTAAATATCGTTGAGACCATACCTTTTTTGTGAACCAATTTGTAAATATTCGACCATTGTTGTCATATTCTATATTCATATCTAGAAAAGTAATAGAACTATTTTTGTCCATTTCTATGGTGAATTGTAATTTTTTATCAAAGTTGGTATAACGTTTTACAATATTTTCAGTCTGATCAATTGATACACAAAGGATACAGTAGTCGACGTATCTTTTGAAAAAAACTGGTTTTTCTGGTAACTCTGCTAAAACATTGGATTCTAAATATTCAAGTACCAAGTTTGCAATCGGAGCAGAAATTGGAGATCCTATTGCTGTTCCAAAAATTTGTTTAAAGAGACAGTCACCTAATTGAAAATATGTGGAATTCAAACGCATCTAAGTCTAATGGTGTGAAGTTCTTGAATATCATATAAAAGATTCGTGGGAATTTTGTAATTTCATTAGAAAGCAAATCATTCCTCCAAATCACCGGATAATTTCACTAGACGTTGTATCTTTATACACAAACATTCCTACGGATCCTGCAATCAAATGTATTAAAAATAAATGGAATATAATCAAAAACTTCACACCATTAGACTTAAATGCGTTTTCCGAGGCGGTTGACTTGTGTTTCAATTCCACATATTTCCAATTTGGTGACTTTTTCTTTAAACACATTTTTGGAACAGCAATGGGATCTCCAATTTCTGCTCCGATTACAAACTTGGTACTCGAATATTTAGAATCCAATGTTTTAGCAGAGTTATAAGAAAAACCAATTTTTTTCAAAAGATACGTCGACGACTGTATCCTTTGTGTACCAATTGACCAGACTGAAAATATTCTAAAACGTTTTAACAACTTCAATAAAAAATTACAATTCACCATAAAAATGGACAAAAATAGTTCTATTAATTTCTTAGATATGAATATAGAATATGACAACAATGGTCGAATATTTACAAATTGTTTCACAAAAAAGGTATGGTCTCAACGATATTTAAACTATAATTCATACGCTCCCATAAAATACAAGAAGGGTGTTGTCACTGGCCTCACTGATAGAGCGGTGAAATTATCACATCCAAAACACAGGCCTAATAATATTAAAAAAAATCAAAAAGACTTTGGATTCAAATAATTATCCTAAACATTTTTATGAGCCTATTATTAAACAGAGAATTAACAACTAATACAACAAATTAATCTTCAATAGCCAAAGCTATCCGTCAAAATATATTTCACTTCCGTTCATTCCCGATATAAATAAACCATTACAAAAACACCATTTAATATTAAAATTGCTGATAAACCAAATAACATTACATTAAATACACTTTTTTCCACACTCAAACCAGATAGTGAGAACACAATAAACTCAATATATGAAATAAATTGTTCTCATTGCAATGGTACTTACATTGGTCAAAAAAGCGAATATTTACATAAAAGAATTCAACAACACTAGCAATCAGTTCGAAATAACAATGAATGTACTGCATTATCAAAACATTCACTTGTTAAAAATCACTCTTTAAATTTCAACAACGTAGAAATAATAAGTACAGAAAAAAATAATAGTAAAAGATTTGTTGCGGCTAAAATGGCCTTCTCAATTCATTTTAGTTAAAGTATGCAAAGTTGCTCAAGCCGGCTCTGTTTTAAATGTTTTGTCATATTTTCTTTGTTCAAACGGAGTATTTTAGACTAGTCTAACGATATAGGTAAACTGACACTACCGCTACGCTGAACGCGAATAATTATTGTGACTACTTTTGTGAGTGCACTCCGAGTTTTAGCTACAAGAGGCATCAGGTGAGTCAGTTTGAGCACTCATAGTTATTAATATAATCTTTGGCCCCAACGCAACATATTTTGGTCCTTCGAGTTAAAAAAAACGGATATAAAGATAAGGGTATTTTATTTTAATTTTTTTTGGGTATTTTGTAACTTAAAGTAAACAACTGATGTTTTTATATAAATATAATTTATTGTTCTAATGAATAGATTCTTGAGCATAAAATAAATAGTTTTGGCTTTTTACTTAAGAAATTTGGAAGATGGCACAGAAAAAACCATTGAAAAACCAATGTTATTATTGCCTAGTTTGTAAATCGAAAAGTAGTGCTATCGCGATTGTCGTGTGTGTCTCTTTCTAACCCCTATCTCGCTTGTTTTGTATTCTACGATGGTTCGTAAAGCGCGCATTACATTTTCCGCCTCGCAAATATCGGTTATTCTAAATTTGTTTCGCATACCTCAAAACACATTGAAAACTATTTGAGATGAGTAACGAGGACAAAATTAATAAATATAAGACGCTACGTAATTCGTGCATGAATGAAATTAGTGTAGTCAGTGGCATTGCTGATAGGGTTAGAGTTGATAAATCTCTAAGATCATTATTTAGGGTTAGATGTGCAGATATTGATGAATTAAAAGATATTTTATTAAGACATCAAACCGCTTTATTAAATATATTGTTTGCCACCCCAGATGCGGTACCTGAAGGTGAAGATGCTGTGAAGGAAGCATTTCTTACAGAATATTATAAAATTAAAGCTAGTTAATCATATCTGTTTAACAATGGTGCCGTATATATCACCACTAATCAATTAAACGCAACAATGTTACAAAATGATATTTCGCATATTCGTCTGCCTAAAATTGAGTTGAAAAAGTTCAAAGAAGACTATAAAGAATTTCGTTCGTTTATTGATCGTTTGTCCGAGGTAGAAAAATTTGATTATTTGATTAGTTCGTTAGAATCTGAGCCGCTGGCTTTAATTTAACACTTGCCGAACACAGCAGATAATTATGAAATTGCGTATGATACACTAATTAAACGATGCTAGAAAATGTGCTCAAGCATATTGGAATGAAATCGAAGCCACTACAAAAATTGAGGCAAATAATCCTAACGTGCTGGAAAATTAGTAGATACTTTTGAGGAAAATCTCGCAGCTCTTGAAGTCATGGATTTTCCTGTGGCGCAATGGGACTTTGTTCTCGCGATGATGATTATTAGGAGGTTAGATGACGATACGAAGTTACGCTTTCAGTTGACTAATTCATCAACTACGGTACCTAGTTACAAAACTTTTTCAACGGTATAATATCTAGCATATGATCATGTCCTCTTAAGTGAACACTCGGGTTCTTCTTCAACCGCAATTAAATACAAACCTCAATCCCGCACTACTCGTATATTTTTTAGTAACAATGCCAAAGGAAACGCGAAATCGCCTGCAAGGAATTGTTTGTTTGTGTAATCAACCGCATTCTTTATATAAATGTGAAAATTTTAATAAGAAGTCGCATTCAGAGAGACATAGTTTCTGTAAAACAAATCGCTTATGTTTTAATTGTCTAAGTTCGTTGCATGATCTCAGAAACTGCCGTTCGACACACATATGTCGACATTGCAATTCTAGTTCGCATCACAGTTTATTACATTTTGATCGCACGCCAAAGCGCATTAGTCCTAATTCAACTAATGTTGAAAATCGCATTTCCGCTAATTCGAATACTAATCCTAATATGATTCCGCCAAATCCAAATAACGACACTGCTTTTGTTGGTCAGGGAATTGTCACTGAAACTTCTCGCACTCTGTTAGCAACTGCCTACCTAGATGTCTTGGATCATTTAGGAAATTATCATACTTATCGGTGTTTTCTTGATTCGGGTAGCATGAGCTCCTTTATAACCGAAAAAACCGTTAAAACTCTGGGTCTTCCAGTAAGGTTGCCTTCGCCGGTACTAAACGTTGAGGCTACAATAGTGATGAACTTCCCGATTGTATTATTGCCATAAAAGGTTGGGATCATATATCGAACTTAACCCTAGCGGATCCGAATTTTTTATGCCTGGGAAGATTGATGTCTTTCTCGGGGCAGATGTATTCTCAAAAATTATTTGTAATGGTCGAATTTCTGGAAATGAGTCCACTCCAGACGTTCTCAATACAATATTTGGTTATGTAATTCTAGGTAAAACTTCTCAAATACTTCACCTACCACTACTTATTGCAACTTTGTCGAAAAAAGTGCTTTAAATAGTACTTTAAACAGATTTTGGCAAGTCAAAAGTGTTTCAGAAGTAATCGATACTACAAATAAAGTTGGTATTTGTGAAAAAATATTTGTTGAAACTCATAGTGGTGTAAAGAAGGGAAATTATATGGTTGCACTTCCTTTTAAACAAGATTTTTTGCCAATTTTCCCTGGCATGCGCACTTTAGCTTTATCCCGCTTTTATTCGCTTGAATGCCGGTTGCTCAAGTGCGTTCATTTAGATTTGCAATATTCTGATGTTTTAAAGGAATATCTTGATTTAGGCCATTGGAATTGATCAAAGATAAGACAGTTCCTACCCATTTTTATTATATTCCCCATCATGCAGTTGTAAAACCGCACAGTCTCACAACCAAGCTTAGGGTTGTTTTTAATGCAACTGCGCACTTACCCAATCAAACATCGCTTAACGACAATTTATTTGTTGGTCCAAAACTCCAGCAGGATATTGTGTCAATTTTATTATTATTTCGTTTATATCGCTATACTGTTTGTGCAGACATTAAACAAATGTATCGCATGATTTTTGTGAATCCCGCTCATTGTAATTATCAAAGAATTCTTTGGAGGTTTTCGCCTGACGAAGAGGTCCAAGATTATCGCTTAACTCGACTAACGTATGTGCTTAACAGTTCGCCGTTTTTGGCTCTTCGGTGTCTCCAACAGTTAATTCAAGATGAAGGTGAAAAATCTCCTTTGGCCGCACACGTTATTCGCAATTTTTGTTATATAGATGATATTGTCACGACTTGCCCTACTATGGATCTTGCATTTAAGTTGGTTTTGGAGCTTGTTTCACACATGAAGTTGGGAGACTTCGAATTAAGGAAATGGTCTAATAATAATCTGACATTGCTTTCTGATTTACCACAATCTCGCTTGTCTCAACATCCGCAAGATTTTTCGTCCAATTCGCTGAAAGTGTTGGGTTTAGTGTGGCATCCCCAACGTGATTGTTTTTTTTTAACATCAATACACAACCTGAGTTTGAATGTACAAAACGCTCTTTATTATCGGAATTAGCAAAAGTTTATGATCCTTTGGAATTCATTTCTTCCATAACCTTCTATCGTAAATACCTTATTCAAACGCTGTGGCTGCCCCGTATCGGCTGGGATGATGTCCCCTGTGAAGATGTGATTTCTACCTTGAAAAAATATTGCTCACATCTGTCCTCTTTGGCAAATATTCAAATACCATTATTTTTTGGACATAAATTCAGTTCAGATGTTTTTTTCAATTATCAGTTGTATGGGTTTAGTGACGCAAGTGAAAAAGGTTACGGATGTGTCACTCATTTAAGGATGTGTAACCAAGCCAATACTATCCATACCAGTTTTGTTTGTCTAAAATCAAAAATAGCTCCGACCAAGAAGCTTACCATTCCAAGACTAGAGCTTTCTGCAGCTGTTTTACTCACCAAATTATTAATTTATGTTCAGAAATGTTTCGCTGCATATATTGAGTTCGATAAAACTTGTGCCTGGTCGGATTCTCAAATTGTTTCATATGGGATAAATGGATCGTCCCGCAAATATAAAACCTTCATTTGAAACAGAGTTTTCTTTATTCAAGAAAATGTACCTTCATCCTGTTGGAATTATGTTGAGTATATCAATAATCCCGCGGATGTAGTCTCCAGAGGAGCGTCATCCTCTGAGCTATCAGCACGTGCTATATGGTTTACAGGACCATCTTTTTTATTGCACTCTTCCCACCGTTGGCCCAAATTTCACATATCTTCTGAAACTAGTGAAATTATTTGCGATGAAGAAAATAAACTTCTATTATTTGCGTTAACTGAAGATTAGAATTTTCTACCCGATCTTTTGAACCGCTTTTCTTCCTTTTCGGTCCTAATAAATGTTGTTTCCTATATACTTCGTTCCGTATTTAACCTGCAGAACCCGCAAGAATAATGTTTAGGCGCTCTTTCTTCTTCTAAAAAACATGCCGCCTTATTACTACTTGTTAAATATACTCAACACGTTTATTTTAATGACGAATTAAATAATAAGAAAATTTCTGAACCGCTTCGCAAGCTACAAGTTTTTGTGGATAAGGATAACATCCTTAGAGTAGGAGGACGTTTAAAAAATGCTCCACTTTCATATTCCGCTAAACATCCCATTTTATTACCCCGCAATTGCCAGTTATCCACATTACTTATTCGCCATTTTCATGAAAGTTTTCATCATACAGGTTTTCGCACAACCTATATTTGTTATCTCAACAATTTTGTATTTCATCTGCTAAGAGAACAATTAACTCGGTTTTATCCAAATGCATCAGGTGTTGGAAAGTTAAACCTCTGAGCTATCAACCACCCATGGAAATATTAGTGTTTTAAATGAAACTCACGGTTTCTAGTTAATTGATTTATCGAAACAATTGTCAATTTTTTAGGATTTTCAATAACTTTTATTATATTGTGGAATTAACTAGAAACCGTGAGTTTCATTTAAAACGCTAATATGAGCAGATTCCACGAAGTAAGGGTCGAGACAGTTAATTTCACCCATGGGAAATTTGCCGGTTCCAAGAATTTCCCAAATGAAACAATTTTCACGCTCTGCAGTCGATTTTTGGTGCACCTTTTAATATCGTAATGACTCGGTATCGAGGTGTTCGCACGCGTAAATCTTATTTATGCATTTTTGTATGTTTCGCTACTAAAGCAGTTCATTTGGAACTGGCAAGTGATTTGTCTACAGAAACTTTTTTGGCCGCTTTACAACGTTTAATCGCTCCAACTTCATGGGGGCTCGTCATGAACTCTAAGACTTATACAACAGGCAGCCGCTCATGGAACAATTCAATGGTATCCCTCGCCCGCAGGCGCACCCCACTTTAACGGTTTGGTTGAGGCGGGTGTAAAGAGTGTGAAATCTCATCTTTCACGTGTGCTAGGCGATCAAATATTAACATATGAAGAATTCTATACGGTTTTGACATTAATACAATCGATTCTTAATTCGCGCCCATTAATACCAATGACGTCCGATATAGATGATATACAGGTTTTGACACCTGCGCATTTTATTACATTGGAACCAGTGTCAGCTATTCTTGTTCCTGATTATAACAATGTACCGCTCAATAGGCTTTCGCGGTGGCAGTTATTACAAAAGCTGCATCAAGACCTCTGGCGACGTTGGCATACTGAATATTTACATACTTTACAGCAACGTTCTAAATGGTTTAAAGACTAGTATTCCGCCTACCTTCGGCGCGCTCGTACTTGTTAAAGCGGACAATTTACCTCCTTCGGAGTGGATACTAGGACGCATTACCAAACTGTATCCTGGAGAAGACAAAACAGTAAGAGTTGCCACAGTAAAAACTTCTAAGGGAGAAATAAAAAGGCCATTGGTCAAGTTATGCCATCTCCCTCTTGAATAGTTTCGTAGTTGCCAAATACTTTTGTTTTGTTCTGTTCTTTCTTTAAGATTTATTTTAATTTTGTTTTTCTTTGATCAGTGTTTAGAATACGATTAGTTGCTAAACAAATCACTTATTGGTTATGGGAGTAAAGTTAGGTAATTTAATTTTTTTTTGCTTTTTTCTCTTTATTTATTATACGTTTTTCTAAAATGGCCTTCTCAATTAATTTTAGTTAAAGTATGCAAAGTTGCTCAAGCCGGCTCTGTTTTAAATGTATTGTCATATTGTCTTTGTCCAAACGGAGTATTTTAGACAAGTCTGACGATATAGGTAAACGAAGAATACCGATACGCTGAACGCGAATAATTATTGTGACTACTTTTGTGAGTGAACTCCGAGTTTTGGCTACAAGAGGAATCAGGTGAGTCAGTTTGAGCACTTATAGTTATTAATATAATCTTTGGCCCCAACGCAACAAGATTAATAAAAGAAATGATAAATATTAAGAAGAATCCTGACTCAGTCAATTTCAGAACTGACATAGACAACTTAAGTTGTATATATACGAACTTACTAATATAAACGAATATCTACACATTACCTAGTTATTAGAAATTAAAAAATATGTCTCTAATTCTAATTTTAATTTAATTAGGACACTCTGTAAATAAATTCTAATCATTTTTAACGTAGTTTATTGTTTGTATTATTTGCTTTTATGTACTCTAATTGTCTGTTTTTTAATTTAAGAAATACTACTGTACAGTAGTAGACAAGCCTCTAGGGAGGCATAATCAAAAAATAAGTTTTGAAGAAACATCTTTTAACTATATGTATTGTGTTTTCAAAACATTTTTAGAAAGGTTTGAAAATGGATTTAATAAAATAGACCGAAACGTTACCACTATAAGCAACTGATTTTATTTCTGACCGAAACCCGTGAAAATATAAGAAATAGCGAAATCATATTTCTCGAGTAATTAAGTAATAAGTTTTTTTTGATGACGCCAGTGTCATCACAGACTCAATTTCAAATAACTTTCACGTCGGCCTAGGCTAACAAAAGGAATATTGCTCTAGGTTTTAATAAATAGATAAGCACAGGGTTCCATGAAAATTAGTTCAACAGAATTACGTTGTGCATTTAAATAGTTTTATCAAATAGGTAATTCAGGGTACATTTAAATATTTGTTCAACAGAATTATACTGTGCATTTGAACCTCTATGATCAGATAGATAATACAGAGTTCGTGCAATAGATGTTCAATAAGGATAATAGCCGCTACTTTTATATCGTTTAGATAAGCAAATACAAAGTGCGAAAATGATTAGTTTATCATTAGTTAAAGGTTAAAAGTATAATGTTATTGCTGGTAATATAGAGGTATATTTTTCTAATGAATTCGTTTTATTCGCTCCCGCAACCAGATTAATTCCTTTTGGTACCTCTGTTGACTTCTCAGGCGCGACGATTCATCGAACCAACCCGGTCCTGGTGGATAATTTGAGCGCAGGCGAATTCCACGGAAACCCTTGCCGCTAAAGCCCGTAACACCCTCTCTCATATTTTTTCCGGGAGCGAATTACTCGTACGCGCTCGTTCCTGACGACACTGGTCACAGCGCTGCCTAAAGAGAGAGTTACAAATACTGTGGAGGAACCCGGCTTTCAATAGAGTAGAGAAAGAGACAGAAGTTAGAAGATTTTTTTAAGTTGGGGTTTGTAATGTTTTATTTTGGGGTTGTTAGTGCTGGAGTTTGGCCCTGATGTAGGATATGTTTCCTATGCAGGGCTGGTTGGGGGTGTGTTTGTGGGCGGTTTGTGTGCGCGTATTGACTTGGATTGAGTTTAGGGTAAGACTGAAAATTCAGTTTTAGAAAAGTGTATGGAAAGTTGATAAAAAGTGTATAGAAAATTTGAAGTTTTGTTTGGTTTTGTGGGTGAGTGGTAGTTTTTTGCTAGAAATCAACCGGAGAGAGAGGCTGGAACAATCAGTAGCGAAATCGGATGATTTATGAGAGAACGTGGTTTTAGAAGTGTGTAGGATGGGGAATATGAATAAGACGAACCACGTTATGTTGCGGATAGTTAATAGAAGACGAGGTAGGTGATTGAAATTGTTGGGGATTAGAAAATGTTTTTGGGATTGGGTGTCTTCGATGTCTTGAAAGTTAATAAGAGTTGGGAATGATTTTAGGATTTTTAAGTTTTATTTCGAGTTTGTTTGAAAGGTGACTAGGAGACATTGAAAGATGTGTAGATGATGTCTGGTGGTGGCGACTGACTTTTTTCGAATTCAAGGTTAGAAATTTGTTGGTTAGGTGTATTTATATGTGGTAAAGTGGTTTAAATGTTGAAATAAAAAGATTTTAGAATGACTGGTTAAAATTTTGAATTGAATGGTTGGTTGGCATAATAATAATCTCAAATATAAAAACTTCGTCGTACGTCGGCCCATTTGGCTAGCGAATAAATTCACAATACAGGAAAAAACGTGAAAACCCTGCAGCACCGACAAGGTGGATGGGGCTCGCGGATCAAGTTGAATCGCTTTCGCTCCTGATGGGAGTGAAAGCAAAGTGAGCACGCCTGCCTATATTTGTTATAGAACAATTGTGTCGTTAGAATGAAGGTATTAGGTGGCGAAGTGTATCGGCTATGACGTCCCTTGAGTTTGGGATGTCATTCATGAGTGTGACCGTGAGAATTTCAATTATATATACATATATATATATATATATATATATATATATATATATATATATATATATATATATATATATATAGGGTAACTTTATTCATATATATATATATATATATATATATATATATATATATATATATGTACCCGAGATGCTAACCATAGCCAAAAATGGCTTAGCACTAGTAGAGTTAATTAATGAAACAAACAAAAGTTTAGCTATAACGATATTAGAACCCTTAAGTGCAACCCCTTATAATCCTAATTTTTACGAATGTTATAAATTTGAAACATTTAATAGTTCGGATAAATTTGAAATAAATAAAACTCAAATCCAAAACTTGATTCTTTAAAAATTCAACGTTTAAATTAATTCACTGTACAAAATTTCTTAAAGACTTAGTAACGTCAAAAGAACAATGAGAAAAATTAGAGTATTACCACGTTCACAAAAAGGGTCATAAAGGAATCAATGAGTTAAAAATGTCTCTTACAAAAAATTATTATTGGTTCAAAATGTCTGAGGATATAGAGAAATTTGTTAATAGTTGCGAAACTTGTTTAAAAAATAAGTACGATCGAAATCCACCCGTCATCAAATTTAATCTCACCCCAACAGCTTTTTGGTTTCTTGAGGGGTTTTGGGTGTAGATAGTCTGTGGGGGCAGCGAGGGTGCAAGGCGGGGTGAGGAACACCCCAATTTGTGCATTTAGGAGTTCCGGACTTAGGGCAATTTTTGGTTCGTTGGCCTGTTTGGCCACAGGAAGGGCATATCGGTTCAGACCGACAAGATTCGGAGGAATGTCCGGTTTGGGTGCATCGACTGCAATATTTAGGGATTGGGGGTAGCGGGTAGGTGTTGGATGGCTCGCACCGATGTGGGAGACCATCAAATGAGAGGCCGGAGGTAAGGGCACGGTGGTAGTGCGTTTCGGAGGTGGTAACGAATGCGAAACATCGATGTGGGCTTATTGGTGGCCTTGGCGAAGTTTTGAGGAATGGGATTTGTTGGTTGTGAAGAATTTTTTCGAATTCTTCGAGGCTGATTGTGGTGTCTACATAATAGAGTGGTGACAGTGGTCCTTTAAGTAGGCCAGTATTAACATACATATCGAAGAGGAGAGGGTATCACATCTGGTGACAGAAAGCCTCCGACAGCCGGAGATTATTATATTTGTATCAGAGGCACACGTAGTATTATAATAATAAATAACAGATCTCAAATGACGCTCATATGTTTTTTCATCAAACGTCAAATAAAAATTATATGAAAATGCGATAAAAATTTATGAAAGGATAATAATAATAAAACTAAAGTCAAATCGACATTCTATTTTACTCAAAGTTAAGTTACAATTATTTATGCATAAAAAGTGTCAGCTACTCTTCGAATATAGAAGAAAAATTTTGAAATATGTATTTTCCAGCATTCTTATAAATACTTTTCAGCTCTCTTATGAATTTTAAAGTATCTTGATTCATATACTCCGGATATCAAAACAGAAGCTCGTTTATTTCATCTTGGAAAGGACAGCCGCAATACTGTACGCTAGTTTGGCTCCCTACAAAAAATGCATTTATAGCTAATAACTTATTCGTCACTGAAAAAAATTTGTGAATGCACGAATGTTATTAGTTGGTGAGAGAACTGTGGTCGGAGCTTCTGAATAGAACAGTTCAAGTGTACACTGAATATCAGCGAAATAGAACAAATTTGATAATAATCGATTTAATACAGCCAAATTGTGCTCAAAAGGGCTCATAGCGGAAATGTTTTCGTGTAGTATTGATTTCTTCTATCATGTATATTTTTTGGGGTGCTAAATGTGAATCAGTGGTTTGCTAACCAAATTTCGTGATGCAACGTTGAAGAAAATGCAAAAAGATTAAAAAATTAATTTTTAGGCGGATTTATACTTATAACTCGGAAAGTGTCAACTTTTCGTATATAACCTTCCATTACAAAATGAAAGGATATAAAAATTTTTACAAATGTAATTTGTTAGGTTTTTTCCTTCGACGGACCATTTGGGCTTAATCCCTATGGAGGACGGTGATATCTTCATGATCACAACAGCTCTCATGTTGGCCTCGCCAAATGAATATATGACAGCGATGGTTGGCGGATGTAATGCTGTTGTCCTGGTCTTCTTCATTCCCAGCTTGTCGCAAATCTCCTGGAATAGACGGCTATCGAAATTTCTTCACTGGTCTCTGTGGACTTCCAAGGGCACTCCATAGTGGCTGATGAATCCTGTCACCAATACATCCGCGACAGTTGTGACCTCTTGATTTGGGATCGCGTAAATGTCCACCCACTTTGTGAAATAATTCATCATAAACAGGATGTATTTACCACCATTTTCTGCCGTCGTTAATGATCCAGCGATGTAAGCAATCCTTTCGTAAGGGCTTCCAACATTATACTGTTTCATAGGTGCCTTCCTGCCTTTCTTTTGCGATAAGGTCCATTACCCGTAGCACAAGTCGTACATTTCTTACACCAGTCCTTCACATCATCGGAGCTGTTCATCCAACTAAAATCTTTCACGGACTCGCTGAAGGGTTTTCTTCACTCTCAGATGACCTCCCCGATGGACTGTCGTGTAACTTCTTCAGTACCTCAGCTATTCTCGCTCTCGGAATAACTAGCTGTCTCTTCATCTCGGAACCATAATAGTTTGGAAGGAGTCTTTTCAACAGCCCTTCTTTCAGGACAAGGGAGTCCCACGGAGTCCAATATGCCTTGAGTGTCGGTGAAAATTTTAACACGTCTTGCCACGTAGGTCGCCGATTTTCTTCCCCCCATTGCTGGATCATCTTCAGGTGATCCTAGTGGGTGACCATTCCTCGTTGACTAATGTAGTTCTTGAAACTGCAGCATCCCTAGATTCCGCCTTGTTACAGTAGGAGCAGTCTGTTGGGCACGGCCGTCTGGACAGGGAGTCCGCATTTCGGTGACTCACACCAGCTCGATGGTCGATGTTGAAATCGTACTCTTGAAATAGTTCAGTCCATCTAGCGATCTGGCCCTCGGGATTCTTGAACTGCATCAACCACTTGAGTGCAGCATGATCTGTCCGGATTAAAAACTTCCTACCATAGATATACTGGTAAAACTGTTCCACGGACTTCACTACCGCCAATAGTTCTCTTCTTGTGACGCAGTAGTTTCGTTCTGGTTTGGAGGGAACTTCCCTGAAATATCCCAGCACTCTTTCTTGCCCTACTTGGATCAATGAGAGCACTCTTCCAATTCCTACGTTGCTTGCGTCAGTGTAAAGAATAAAGTCTCCTTCTGCTAATGGGTATCCTAATATCGGCGCGGAGGTTAAACTCCTCTTCAAGGTTTCAAAAGCCGTTTGACAGTCTTCGTCCCATTGGAAAGCTCTTGTTTCTTCTGTGAGTCAAGTTAGAGGCTTGGCAATATCTCCAAACTTCCTTATAAATCTTCCATAATATGTGCAAAGACCAAGGAAACTCCTAATTTGATGTTTGTCGGTTGGTTGCGGCCATTGCTGAATGGAAATATTTTTCTCTGGATCCACCACCACGCCTTCATTGCTCACAATATGACCTAGATAGTTGACATCTCTTCGGGTTTAACATGAGCTGGGCGACTTGGTGTCGTTTGAATACGTCTTCCAAATTCTTCAGTTGTTCGTCAAATGTCTTCCTCAGTACTACGATGTCCTCCAAATAGATCAGGCATGTTCTTGCATTTCTCTAACTATTCTTCCAGCTTCCTCTCTCTTCGCTTGTGGTAGTCTTTGAGCTGATTGCCTAATTGGCTTGGCATCACCAGTATCGATTTTGTGTTTGACGGCTGATGTTTTACCTGTCCTTCCTCCTTTTGGTACGAATAGGTGTCGATACTGCAAGAGAAATTCCCTCATTTTTTTCAGCTCTACGCAAGGAGTGACCATCTACTGATAACATTTGTTCGAATCTGGCATTAGAATTGTCAGTGGTCATTGTTTGACGAACTACAGACATCACTGGTACGCAGGATCCAATCTTGGTTTCCTTTCTGATGGTAATTGGGTAATCGTTCACGTTTATCAATCGTACTGGGATCTCCTTCGCCGGCGTAACCAATTCTTTTCCAATAAGTACCCCTTTGCCAACTCCTTCGTCGTGGTTCCTTGGCTCCATCATAACCGGTGTACCTTTCTCCATGATTTCCTGTAGCCGCGCTACTATCATGGTTTCGCTTCGTGCAGGTAGAACGGTATCTTCCTATAGAGCTGGCAATACCGTGCTGCCTTCATATGGATAAAGGAAAACCTCCTCGGAACCCACTTTAATTGTTCTGTTTCTAAAGCCCAATTGAAAACCATATAGATTCATTACGTCGATTCCCAGAATCACGTCTTCTTCAATGTCAGCTACGATAACGGTATGCGTGAACTTTTCTGCGCCAATTCCCAATTGGATTTGTATCTCCCCGTGAACGTTAACAATCTCACCTGTGGCGATCCGCAGTCGCAGTCTCGTTGGTAAAAGCTTTTTCTTGGAGTTCATTATCCCGGGTCGTATATTGGTTCTAGTTGCTCTAGTGTCTACCAGCAGAGTATATATATTGCCATTCATTTCGCCATCTACATATACACTATCGTTGCGACATCTGAGAGAATCAATCAGTATGAGAGGATCTTTTGAAGGATCATGGGTCGGTGCTGCCCCCTCATAGCCGACCCGTTCTAATTTTCCTGTGACCGGGATTCTTGGTTTTCAGGAGTCCTGGGGCGCTTATACAAACTGCGTACATGCCCTAGCTCGCCACAATTCCAGCATCTGATCATTGACTAGGAAAAGTTTTGTTTAGAAGGTGTATGGGATTGAGAGTGATTGGACGGGCTTTTCGCTAGAAAGTGACTGGAGAGTTGATTTGTGTTGAGTGTATCGGGGGTGATGTTTGGAAGCGGCGAAGCTCAAAAGTGTGCGAAGATGGTGTGACAAAAAGTGTCTACGATGGAGACGTAAATGTAGAAGACGAACCATGTATCGCTGCCGATACATAGATTATGCGTTGAGCTGGCTAGGAGTCAGAAATTTCATGAAAATTGAGTGTTATTTACTGAATTTGGCACGCCCGCTAAACTCCTTCGATTGTAAAAGCTGTAAGAAGCGGAGATTTCTCATTTAGTGGGATATGAACGTGTGGGCTTCGAGTAATGTTTCGAGTCAGAAGGTCGGTTTCGTCGCCAAAGTCCCTGAGAAATCGAGGGTTGTCGGGTGGAGAAAAGACAGTTTGTAGGTTATTTTTGAAGGCGGTGGCTTTGTCTTCAGATGTGTAGATCTTCTGTCCTTGCACTTCGAGATATGATTCAACCTTTCTCTTGAGGCCGACGAGGCGGTTGTATTTTTGCTAAAACGCGCGCCCTTGTCTGAAGTCCAGTGCATTACGAGCAAATATGAGCAAATATATATCTGTTGAAAATATCAATTGGGGGAGGGGGTAACACAACTGATCTAGACAGTATTATGGGAGATGAAGGATGTAGGTAGTCGAAATTCGTAAGAGGTTCGAAGGTAGAAAGGGTGATGTGTTAAAACAATGATTTCGACATGTTAGTTCTATTGTTTCTTTATAATCTTGGAGCAAGAGGGGAACACTATTGTTAATTATTTTAATATTTGGGTGAATTGTTTTCCATACAAAATTTTGCTGCTTTCGGCAATGATCTCTACATTTTGAACCACTTTTTATTATAAGTAATGTGATTGATAAAGTGGTGGGACTATCGATATCATATTGCATTAATATAAAAATCAGGCTGCTGAAAGAAGTAATAAGATAAATGGTGAAATACGGATATTTAATCTTATTATCAATATGATAGCTGAAAATTGTGTATACCATGGTTGTGATAATTTTTAGTTTCACTACTGTCAAATTTGTGATATTAGCATCTCACCTTCGTTATAAATTGATGGTTGATGGGGACTATTCCGTAAAATGAAATCTCCCATGGATCTTCAATATTTGTTATTATCATTAATAATACTTTCCTGTTTTTTATATTCCAATTAAACCAAGGGCTCTCGTATAATACGTTGCGTAGTTTTATGGACTAAAAATAATTAGAATATTAGTTGAATTTTTGCATTATACATCTACATGAATATAGGGCGATGACGTGATTACTTTTTAACTAAATGCTTAACAAAATTGTTTTGTCTCATCTTCAAATGTTTCCTGGTTTTATAAATGGTTCTGGGCACTTCTTAGAATTTCTTACTATTTCTTCAAGTAGTTCCTCCTATCGTCCTCAAGTTTTCCATCACTTTTTCGAGAAATGTCTTCAAATAAACCATCAATTTTTCTAGGAATTTAATCCATAAAAAGTGTACTCAATAGTCTTAGTAAATGCCCGGTCTGTAAAAAACGTCCTTTCAGTCGCTATGGAAACTCTTGTTTGTTGCCACTAACTTCAAGATCCCATTTTCGACAAGTTAGTACCGTAAAGTGAGGTGTCATTGGGTAGCTCTCGTAATATTTTGTGTAAAATCGGATTCCCGCGTTATAAAATCAACTTCTCTGTGCGGACGGACTCACAGTTTAGTGTGGTTGAGAGTGTTATGGAATACGATTAACGGTCTCCGTGAGTATTTATTTCATATTTCGGTTTTAGTGAACACCAATGATTTAACGAATTTTCAAATATTGAAAAAGTAATGACGCCGATATTTTATTTGTTATTATTCTGAACGATGAAATAAAAGAATATAATTTGTTCAAAACTTCATTTATTTGAAATAATATTCAATTTAGACAAATTATATTGTTTTATTTCATCGTTCAGTATGGATCTTCATCAACTAAAAGTCTCATCTATGCAATGTTATTATTCTGATTGTTGATGTATGTTTCATTCAAATATGATGTTTACTTATAGTTTTTAGCCAATACGAAGTGAAAAATTCTTGTCTTCTTATCACTGGGTGGTGTTCAAAAAATTTACCAAACAGGGGACGACTTTGAACAATGGTGCGGGTAAATAAACCAACTCTGAGTGTAATGAACTACATGAATTATGGCCCGATATGACTTGAAGAGGCAGTTATGAATGTTAGGAGAGGGAACATGATATTAAGACAGGCAAGTGACCGTTATATTCCAAAATCCACTATATACGATAAAATTTAGAGCTCTCACATAAAGAAACATGGCGGACAGCTATCACTTACCAAATAAGAACAAACACAATTTGCTGAAGCTATCTTGCTGTCAGGAGAATGGGGTTTTCCACGGTATTTGATATTCGGCCAGTAGTTCAACATTATTTAACATGAAATGGAAAAACAGTGCAACAATGGAAAAATAATTTACCCGGACAAACTTGGCGAAAAACTTTATTTCTCGCTACAAAGCGCTTATCATTAGACTGGCCCAAAATATTAAACAAAGTAGAGCTGCTGTTACTGATGCAACTTTCATTGAATATTTTTCAGACTCAAGATAATCCATTGACGTTATTCCAGCAGAAAAAATATCGTTAATTACGATGAGACTAATCTTGGGAAACCTAAGGTCTTCTGCAAACGTGAATCCAAACACATGCGATAGGGTCATTGACTCGTCAAAAAACAACATAAATGTAATAATGGCTGCCTCTGAGTCTGGCAAATCCTTGCCACCGCTTGTGGTGTATAAAGCGACGCACAGAAGCACGAAGAGTGAGAACAAGCTTAACCGAAAGCAGATGGTTTGAATTTAATACGTTTGTAGAATGGTTTCGCCAAATACTTCTGCCATATTTTAGGAAGAAAATAGGCCGTAGTTTTTTATCAGACGACAATCTTTTCAGTCATACCACCTTAAGCCTCTCACAGACCAGATTTCCAACGTAGCTCAACGCCAACGGCACATGTGCTATAGTTGGCGTTGGCAGTGGAAAGCATTGGCAATGCTTTGAGAACATCGTCCATACCGAATTTTTAGTATTGCATTGGAGACCGTTGTTCGCGGTTCGATGGTTTTTAATTGTTTTGGGATGTCATCGAGCGAAAGTGATGATGATTTATTATGTGCAAGTGCAGGATTTCTCGTTTTACATAAGTTACTCAACAAAAAAAGTAAGAAACGAAAGCGCAGACGCTGGTGGATGACAACACCGTATGAAAACATAAGTTTCTACAGCGCGAGTAATTTATTGGATAAGCTCTGGAATGAAGACTCTGGTCATATAAGGAACTTCTGCCGAATGACCCCAGATATTTTTGATGAACTGTTGAATTTAGTGGCTCCAAAAATTGAAAAAAAGGATACCAAATAACGAAAAGCTATTTCAGCTAAAGAAAGATTGGTTATTGCACTATCTAGCAACTGGAAAATCCTTTACTAGTCTTGCATACACATGTAAAGTATCGAAACAATTAATCTCGTCCATTATACCAGAAGTTTGTTCGGCTTTAGTTGACTCACTACAAAAATATATTGAGGTGAATTTTTATTAGTTCTGGTTACAAAATTTTAGCGTATAAAAATATAACTCAAGTATATTTTTTCAATTTGTTTGCGGAACGCAAAACAGTTGTGTGTATTGTATAGGAAAATCAGGTGAAGACTCATTAGTGGATGTAGACATTCGTGTCATACTGGGTGCGACAAGTACTGGACCAGAACCACGCGCGGGCAAATGTGCTAGTATGGAGTCACTATTGGTTGCTGGCAATAATTAGGTGATGGCAATGGAGTCGATGATACCACCCCGAACTGTTACTTTCAGGGTTACTCCATTGCGGGCTGGGGTTTGGATGCACTGATGCAGGAAGCAGAGCTGCATATGTTCCCATATCCGCTTCGAAAAGAATAGTGGCAAATTTGTGTTTAACCACAGCTCGTGTACGTGAATCAAGCTTTTCAAGCTGACTAGCCATAAACTCCCCGTATAGAGTAGATTCCGTTTTAAATGTCCTCCTCAATTTCTTTGCTCCAATATTTTCCAAGACGTTGAAGGTCTCGTCTATTCGAGGATTCTCGCTTCTCACTTTTTTGGGTTTGGTAAGTGTAAGTGGTTTAGATTGACTTATTGCATTATTTGATTCAACTTGCGTTTCGTCGATAATTTCTCCGTCTTCCTGTACATTTTCATTATTTTCTTGCTGTAAGTCTGACGACATGTCTTCTGATTCAGAGTTTCCTGCGAAATCGATCCCCTGTAAACAAATAATTGAGAACTAATAACGTGGTCTAATTGGTCCTATGTTCATGATTTGTGTAATTGAGATACGATTTGTGTTTCTCGGCTAATACACATATTTTTGAACTGATCCGCTGGCTAGTTAGCCGGAACCCGGAACCGAATAATTTGCCATCATACTTAACAATATGTTAGCAGTTATTAACTTCAATTTTTGTACCGTTCTTGTGTATTCCCTATTTCAATTTTTATTAGTTACTTTCCTGAATACATCAAACAGTTTTTTCCAGCTACCGGAAACCTCAGGTTGGGATTGTCGATATGAATTGGCCAGCTTCCATTTACGACGTCAATATAATCGAACATCTATGGGACACATCATGAAGGCGTATCAGAGATCAGGTACCTCGTGCAAACAACTTGGCGGAGATTAGCGCGGCACTTCAGAGAATATTTATTTATTTATTTATTAAAGTCCTAACAGGTTTTACAACCTAATTATAAGGACATTAGCTATATAATACAGAACATAGAATACAAAGTACCGAATCCAAAATATGAAATACAAAGTACAAAATATAAAATATTTTATACTCCGGTAATTTTTGAATATTTATGTATTTCATTCCTAAATTGCGACAACGGGATTAAAAAATTTATTTCCGACAATTGATATACATTGTTCGCTAGTTTCAACAAGGTATTCAGAGGCGAGAAGGACTTGGGAGATTCTAGTATTCCAAAAGGAATTTTGCAGCTTGTTACCTTTTGGGGTACTTTGAAGGGTATTAAAGAGACTATAGCACTAGAATTTGTGATACTGTTCACCAATTTATACAACAAGGTCATTGCTAATAACTGACGTCTAGACTGTAGAGAAATAACATTAAATTCTATACGTAATCTTGTTGATTTCACTGTTACATAGTCCGGCCATTTTCGGTATTTCTTGAAATAGAGATCTCAGGAATCTACTCTCTCAACAGCTTCCAAGCGTACTTATGCTTGCTCGCCTCAAATGAGAGATGCAAAGTCTAACTTAGGTCTAACCAAAGTGTTATACAAGACAGATATTGTATTAATATCTGAGAAAAAGTACGTTTGCCTCCAAATAAAGCCTAACATACGATTTGCACTAGCAACAGATTTACTAATATGTGAAGCATATGATAGTTTATTATCATATGTTACACCCAAATCTTTAGTTTCTTGTAATCTACATAAAGTATCCTTCTCAATTTGGTAATCCAAAATAATACACTCTTTTTTTTTGAGACACGGACATAACGAACATTTATTAATATTGAACTTTAATTGGTTATCAATACTCCATTTATGAATATTATTTATATCTCTCTGTAATAAAACGCAGTCTCGAACTGTTTGAATTTTTCTAAACATTTTAAAATCATCAGCAAACAATAAAAGAACAGAAAAACTAACACATTGTGACAGGTCATTCACAAACAAAACAAACAGTAATGGTCCTAAGTTAGAACCCTGAGGAACTCCCGAATTAGCGTGATATTTTCCAGAAGTATTCTCTAGATGTTTGACAATAAAGTACCTATCTTGTACATAATTTTTAAGTAATCGTAATAAATAAGAAGACAATCCGTAGTTACTAAGTTTTTTTTAACAATATGTCGTGGTTTACTTTATCAAACGCTTTCTGGAAGTCCGTGTAAATAACATCCAACTGCTGCTGTTCATTAAAAAACTGATTGGCAACTTCTGTAAATAGTAACAGATTAGTATTAATAGATCGGCCCATCATAAATCCGTGTTGTTCGTCAAATATAATATGTTTTACATGATTATAAATATAGAAATGCAATATTTGTTCAAAAAGTTTAGCAGGAGCACACATTATCGAAACTCCACTATAATTCTCAATGTCACTCTTACTACCCGATTTGTGGATAGGTGTGCAAGTAGCGAGTTTTCAAATAGACGAATAAGTAGAGGTAATGATGATTCTATTAGAAATATGTAACAAAGGCACCCTCATCCACTCATGACAACCCTTGAGTATATACGTGGGCACTCCATCAACACCCGCAGCTCTTTTTGGTTTTAATTTTTTTATAGCCATATTATAATCTTCCACCGTTATATTAGATATTTGTAAGATGTCATGCATGCTAAACGTATAGGAACTCTCATCTTCATTGTAATTAGACTTTACATCTGCATACACGCTTGCGAAATATTCCGCAAATTTCTCAGCAGTTTCTCCTTCAGGAATTTTGTTACCATTATAATTAAATTCTGTTACTTGAACCCCGGTACATTTATTTTTATTAACATGTGACCAAAAAGTATGAATATCTCCCTTAAGCTTTTTCTTGAATTTCATATAAGAATTTCCTATGTTGAGTATCAATAAGAGATTTTAGTTTCCTTCGACACTCCAAAAATGTATCATAATAATATTTAGAAGTATCTTTTAGCTCACGAAAATTATTTTTTAATTTTAACAACTTTTTTATTTCTGGCGTAAACCATTCAGGATATTTATTATAATCTTTATATGTATTATATTTTGGGACAACTACTTCGAAAATTTTATTAATTATTTCATAAAAAATTCCAAGTGCGATGTTGACATCACTTTCTTTAATAACTTCATCCCAGCATGGGCCCCTTATCATTTCAGACATTAAAAGAAAATTTGCATTTTTAAAATTATATTTATATTCTGTCAATGTATTAATTGCCTTAGAGTTGGCTTCAGTAAGAACGAAACTTATTTGTGAGATGGATGATATCTGTCTTCATTCACTAAAGGTAACTGTTCTTTAATAACTTTGCATTTTTCAGCATGTTCCATTGAGGCAATTACTAAAACCAGAGTTTTTCCTTGGAAATTTTTTATAGTATTAAACAGACCAAAATCATTAAAATCTAAAGATTCAATTAATCTTTTCAATTTAGAACTCGAACTAGAAATATTTAAATTTGCATATTCAATTTCTGGCAGATTAAAATCTCCGAAAATATAAGTATTATTAGTACTACTGACATGTCTTTGCAACAATTCCAAGCAGCTTTTATAATCATTCAAGTTACATGTAGGAGGTATATAAACTCCTATAACGTGAGCTTTGTGACTATTAAATAATTTTATTTCAGCAATAATTATTTCAAAAAAAAAGAAAAGAATTGAGAAAAATGCACAACTTTGTGCTGTTTTTTATGACCAACATCACTCCTCCACCTCTTGACTTACCCGTAATATTGTGGTTTCTATCTGATCGTAATACATTATATAAGCTATTTTCAACGAGTTCACAATCGGCAACACCGTCATGTAACCATGTCTCTACTGCCACTATAGTATCATAAAACCCTTGAGTACAATTTCTGTAGAATCAGTTTTGTATTGAATCCTCTACAATTTTGAAACTTTATATAGATCTCGTTCATTAAAAAAAAGAGAGAGAATAAAAACTATCTCTTGATAAAAAATAGAATAGTAGACAAAATAAACAAAACAAAATACGTGCGCTACCCGAAACACAACCAATACTCCCCTGATGTTGAGTTATACTTAAGCACAATAAAACAACTAAAATCTATCTTAATTGTGATTAACAGGTTTTTCATAAATACATAACATATGGAAAATCCCAATAAGACCCATAAGAATATTTATGTTAAATGCAAATAAATTACCTTCTGCTGTATTTCAGTAGTTAATAAAAACAAATAAAATGCAACTACCAACATAAAAGCATCCGAAGAATAATAAAGTAATAACATAAAGGAAAGAAATATCACAAAATTAAATCAAACAATTTTCAAGTAAATTAACAATACATAAGTGTTCAACTAATTATTCCCAGGTCGTTTACGTCACCACAGCCACTTAATACATATATTGTTCCATCTCTATTTAAATATTACCTGAATACCTATAGCGATTCTAAATTCAAACATTATTTCTTATCAGGTACAATAAAAACAAAAAATGTAAAAGATAAAAATAACATACATAAAACCAAAAGGAGTCCACACACTAATAAATAATTCCCGAATTACTGTAGTTCAGATTCTGACACAATTTTCTTGATCTTACCACCAATCTTCACAAATATCTTTCTCGCGAAGCTCCACGCTTCCTTCTTACCATATACATTCTTCGCCTTCAGAAGTAAGGAATCTTGGCTTTTAATTAAATGTTCATTAACAAATATTTTATGTCTTTTAAATCTCGCCTTGCTCTCAATACTTCATCTTTTTTCCAACAAGAAATAAACTCAACCACAATTGATCGAGGTTTCCTCATTGCTATATCTGGCTTCCCTTGCGTATACACATTAATCAGATCTGCCGATGAACATTTCACTTACATGCTCATATTTATTATATTCACTATAATCAACATTATATTTTCATTTTTGTTCTCATTTATGCCATCAAATCTCAGTATATTCAGCCTCTGATATGACTCCAGTCGGTTCATTCTATCTGTAATGATTTTAATCTCATCTGTATGCATGTCCACATTATTGCTTACCCTCAACAAACTATCAGATACTTGGACAATATTTTTATTCATTTTACGTAACAAGTCATCAAGTTTAGATTGCAAACATTCAAATTTATTGTCAAACTTTTCTTCTACTTTATTAAAAACCTTAGTAATAAGGGTTTCCAGTAAATTTTCGTCCAGTATGGTATTTGTTTGACTATTATTTCTATTTCGCTGTCTCATATTTTTCTACGTGTATGTATCCTATAACCGAATGGCAGCACTTTACTGGATATTGTAATATCGTTTGTTCTTAATTGAAAGTAACTTGAAACTTGATTTTACTCACAGTGGATACACACTTTTTATTTAACCCGCAACCGCTACGGTGCAAATTGTTACACTTAGAGTACGGTGCGGTATGTGATACCGCTAACAATTTTTAGGTTTTGGTTAATGAAAAAAGATTGAAACTCTCAAAATTTAAGTGAAATATTTATTTTTTATTCAAATTATAAAATAACAAAACATATTCTAAGAAAAACAAAACGTAAAACATATTAAAAAATATAATAAAGTTATTTTTTTAAGTTTTCAATACAAGAGACACACAGTTTTTTGGCGTGTTCCAAACATATAGGTTTTCCACACTCACGACACATAAAGAAAGTTTTTCTTTTTAATTTGGTGGGACATCGGTAACAGGTCTTTTTGGTGACCATTCTCCCATCATTGACATTTTCCAGCTGGTTTTGAACTGCCTCTTCTGCTCCGAGCAAGTAAGAAATCCGAGATCGAATTTCCTTTGAAATCCTACTGTTAGTAAATCGGATTTACATATAAGGCTCAATTAGCTTTTT
This sequence comes from Galeruca laticollis, assembly GCA_963921935.1. Classification (NCBI taxonomy): domain Eukaryota; kingdom Metazoa; phylum Arthropoda; class Insecta; order Coleoptera; family Chrysomelidae; genus Galeruca; species Galeruca laticollis. The sequence continues at coordinate 146,893,679 of OY998181.1, forward strand.
GGCTAATATTTTTAAAAAATCAAGGCGTTCAATTTTTTGGGAGTTTTTGAAACTTTGGTGTAATATGAACGCATTTATGCCACACATATTCACTAATGTGAAAAATACTGCCATAGTCCATCTCCTAGTCCTTCTACTAGGAGAATAATTCGCACATTTGCGATCTAATGCATCTACTCCTCCTTTTGTTAAATTAAAATCAGCAATTTTTGAGGAATGGTGCATAGAAGATACTAAAATTACCGCCTTATTTTTCTTGGTAGTATAAGATAATAAAGTAACATTGGCTTGAAATCCATATAAAGAGCTACTAATCTGCCGATGTTTATTTGGAAGGAAAGAAGCAGGAATAAAAGTTTTGATTTTTTTCAATGTTCCCAAATATGTAAGTCCTCGTTTTTGAAGTTCAGTTACTACCTCCATTGATCCAAACCAGTTGTCGGCTGTAACATTTCTATTGCTCTTTTCAATTGGTTTGACGAGCCTAACAACAGCTTGTGTAGGAATCTGCAGTTGTCTTTCTTCAAGAGATAAAGTCCTTCCATCAGAACCCTTTCCTGCGTATATATATGCATTGAAAAGGTAATTATTCCGTGCATCAGTAAGACATAAAATTTGTATGCCATATTTAGCCGGTTTATCTGGCATATACATTTTAAATCCGCACCTGCCTCTGAATGCAACCAAAGATTCATCTATGCACGTGTAAGAACCAAGAGAAAAGTTTTGCTGCGAATTTGCAATAAATTTATTAAAAATATTATTTATTGCGCATGCACGATCGACTTTTATTCTCTCTTCTCTGTCAGTAAAATCGTCAAATCTTAGAGCACATAGTAATGTTTCAAATCTCCTTTTGGACATGGTGCATCTAAACAGGACCTTCCACAGTAGATGATTTGCATCACTAGCTTGTTTGAGGAATGAATCAATTTGCTCGTGCGTGAAAACTTTTGATTTCTTTGCTCGATAACCAACTGACTTTTTCTTGAGGAACGGTACCAATTTTAAAAACTTCGTTACGTCAATTCCATCTCGTACGTTAAGCATAGTCTTTAACATAGAATAAATGCTCCATAAAGTTGAACTCTTCACAACTTTTGATCGCTGCATCAAATATCCTAATAATATGTTTTCTGACACCGTCTTGACATTTTGGTTGACACACCAATCTTTGAAGTTGCTGTAACATTTTTCATATTTCCGTTTAGATTTTTCGGGTATCAAATCAGAAAGTGCTGAGTCTATGAGATCTCTCAGCTCAGGAGGAGTGCAAGTAACTGAAATATCACTATCGCTATCGGACATCTTCACGACTTCACGAGAAATATCAAATTGATTTGTATTGCTAAATATTTCATCTCCATAGAAACATTGTGATATTGACGTGTAATTTTCTCTATTCGCGTTGAAACGCTGACTTTTCTAAAGAGACATAATGTTTATTGAAATTATGTAATTTTCACGGTTGCACGAAAAATATTGTGTATACTATGGCCGCGAAATGTTTTCGCGACCTCGAGATTATCTTGCCTCGGCCGGAGCGGCCTCGGCGATAATCTCTCTCTCGGAACGCGAAAAAGCATTTTGCGGCCTTAGTATACAAATAACTATTATCAACAGTTTAACGTACGATTTTAATGCGTGTCCGAAGTCACCCCAAGAATGCAGGCGCTTTTACCAATAGCATATGCATTTTTACAAAAATAATTACAGTAATCATTGAAATAATTATCAAAAATCCTCAGAAGACATCTCACTTTACGGTAGCTTCTTTGTTAGGTTCTCCAGGCTCATCTCGATATTCAATTGAAATTCGAAAGTCTGAAGGGCACTGAAAAAATGTCTTTCTCACGTTTATCAAGTCTATTAAATATGAATCGAACTGAGCCTAATATCAAAATGTGTTTATGGCACAAATACAGTTTTTTATGGCCCATAATTCATTAACAAAGTGATTGCACAAATGAAATAATGTTCTTCTCAAGTTAATACAACTATCAAAAAGAAACGATAAGCAAATGTTCTAACCAATCAACAAATAAAGCATATGCTAAATATCAAAATATAAAACTCGTATCTTCATCAAATGTAAATATGAAATAAAAATTATTCATAAAGTATATAACCATTATAAACAAAAAAGAAAAAGTAACATTATTTATTGCATACATTCATTATTAGCTAATTAACAATAAGATGAAAAATTGCCAAGAAAGGTCGCGTTTTGATTTACATTCACTATTTCTTAAAAGAGTTGATTCGAAAAATGTATCAGTTGATTCAAAATGGTACAGGGTGTAACCCCTCTCGAAGTTACAAGGATCCGGTGGCTCTATGTCTGGTGAGCAGTGGTTTTAGGATCTTATCTATCACAAGAATAACAGGACTAGGGCACCTTTCAAAAAAAAGAAATCATTTTTTGTACGAGTATTATTGAATTTCTATATTCCGACCTAGTTTTTGATTAAGGAATAGTTTCATTCTAACCCTAGAGTAAGAAGATTCATTCTCGCCCTTGGAATGGAATGGATACTTGTAGCTCACTCTAAATGTGACGGTTCAATTAAGAGAGAATAGGCGTGTTCCGTTTTCTGCAACAGCTGCACTACGCAGAGAAGAAGTAGTGCAGAAATATAAAAATGCATTAAAAATTCTCAGAACTGAACGTAATAACTAATATAATCGTTGAGTATTAATTGTTAGAGCCAGACGTGCAGCATAAGTGTATTTTGTGGCATTTTTTAAGAAGAAAATAGATAACGCTATTTAGCAACAATTGAGGAGTTCTTAGCAAAAACGTCACAAGTCCAAATTTGCTAAAATTAAAAATATAGCGCCATCTTATAGTGAAGCTCCGTATCCATGCCACTGAATAATGGTTGAAGGCAAAAACGTCACACATAACAAGTTTTAACAGCTTGTAAAACCAAAGCTTCTACAAAAACGACACTAGTCCATGAGTTGTCTGACAAGCACGACAATAGTCCACCAAATGGATTACGTTTACGTACGCAAAATAACATATCTCCATAATATAATAGCTTACTGTAACCTTAAAATCTGACAATAGATAGGCGTCGTAGTGAATCGTCTTAAAATTAAAATCAGTGAATACAATGGAAATAAAAAACCAAGAATTGCCTAAGCGTAAACGTTGCGGGGAAAATAAAGAAACTTTGATAAAGAAAGCAAAAGTCAGAGGAGATGAACATGTGAGCAATGCCGGCAAACTAGTTGAGAGACGACAAACAAGATCGGATTTCAGGGAATACTACTTATATTTGTTCCTTAAACATTAAGACGATGGTCGCTTTTCAGATGTACAAGGCTTAAATGTTTTTCTAAAATCACCGAGGAAAACAAGCATAAAATTCTTTCACAATTTAATGCAATGGCAGATAAAAATGAAAAAGATTCACATTTAGCTGGATTCATTGCAATACAAAAAAACACCAGGCGCAGACCTGAGGGTGAAAACAATAAAGATCACGATGCTGCATTTAAATATAAAATCCGAGTAAGTGGATCAGAAATAACTGTATGTTTGAAAGCTTTTGTGAGTCTTCACTGTCTAACACAACACAGAATTCGTCGCATACATCATAGTATTTTACATTTGGGAAAATCTCCCTAGGATCTGAGAGGTTTACATAATAATCGGCCTATAAGTGTCCAAGTGAAGTCGCAGAACTTGTGAGGCAACATATACAATCTTTCAAAGCTCGGTCACCTCATTACTCATTAAGAGACGATCCAGGTAGAAATTATTTACCTGAGAGTTTGGCAGTTGCTAAAATGACTGACTTTTTCTTGAACTGCGTCAAATAAATTTGCCTTACAGAATGTACTGGAGCATTTTCAATGAATATAATATAAAATTCGGGTATCCGCGTTCTGACACCTATTGCATTTGTGATCAATATGAGCAGAAAGCGAATGATCCTAACTCTGACAAAATTCAGCTTGCTTTAGATAAAACCCTTCATCTGAGAAAAGCAGAAGCTTTTAGACAAAAAAAGAGACTATTCAAAGAAAGGGCAAGAAGCGGTGAAATCTTATGCATCTCTTTTGACTTTATGCAAAATTTACCTTTGCCTCATTTGAAAACAAATGTGTTCTGCAATAGACATTTATGGTACGTCTTCAGAAATCATAATCTTGGTAGCAATGAAGTCATGATGTTCACTTACCATGAGGGTCAGGGTAAAAAGGGCGCCAATGAAGTTACATCCACATTGTTTCAATACTTAAAAAGTGTAGCTGGCGGTCATAGAGAACTAGTACTGATTGGCGACAGCTGTTGTGGTCAAAATAAAAACTATGTGATGGTTCACTTTTTGTATATTTTAGTGCATTGTCTAAAAATGTTTGATTCAATCACTCATTTATTACCTCTTCGAGGACACAGTTATTTACCGAACGACCAAGATTTCTCAATAATAGAAAAACAAAAAAGAAAACTTGAAGCTGCCGAGGTACCTGAAGATTGGGGCTCAATCATTCTAGAAGCGCGAAAGGTACTATCTCCCTTCAATTTACATAAAGTGAAGAACCACGAATTTTTTGACATCAAAAAAGCGACCGATAAGCTATTTCTCAAAACGCCAAAGCCTCCATTGAAGATCAAAAGTGTCAGAATGTTAAATATAAAGCAGCCCACTAAACAAGAAACATAACAAGTCTTTTTTGTGATGTTCTTTTTCGAGACTTTTCGTGATGTTTATTTAAAACGTTAATAAGATATCTCCTAGATGTCTTAATTTTATTACCAACTCTATTAACATCCATGTCATGTAAATAAAACATATTTTTGATGTACACAGTAATAGTGTTTTTAAATGAAACTCACGGTCTCTAGTTAATTCCACAATATAATAAAAGTTATTGAAAATTCTAAAAAATTGACAATTGTTTCGATAAATCAATATCATCGAAGTAAGGGTCGAGACAGTCAATTACACAGTAATACTTGAATTCGCAGTTACATACACATCCTATGAACTTCTTTTTAGTAACTTCATATAGGAAACATTCATACGGTGTTAATTTGTATACTTCTCACTAATGTCACATACAGAACGTTAGTGTAATATTACGAATTAACATGTTTCTAAGACGATCAAATGTTGCAGTTACTTTTACATCTTTCGAAATAATTTTTATTAACATCGTACTTATTACGTCTGTACGACGTTAGTTCATAAAACTCTCAGTAATATCTCATATTAAACATCACAGTAACATAAAAAAGAAGAAAACAGAAGAGGAACTGATGAACGAAACATACAGTAGTTATCTGTGGAAACAAAAATGACAAGCATAAAATGACGGATGGTTTTCAGTTATGTGTTATATTTTATTTGCAGGAAGCACATATTATGCAAGTAGCACTTGAATAAAGTGGTCTTCGTTTTCGTTAGTTCCTACTAAGCTACAGTTTCTATACTTAGTTACTCTTCTTATAATGGACGAACAACAATTGTTATCGGTAAGTACCTTTCCAAAATCATAATTATTAAAACTTAATACTCATTCAATACTTTAATCGGCTATTATACATTGAAATTCCAGGTGGCTGAATTGTACACTAACGTTATATAATAGAGTTTACAAAATAAGGGTTTTTTCAATTTGTAAAATATTTTAGTTACCTAGTTAGTATATTTTGAAAACGATTCACAATATTTCAAATCCTAGATATGCATTTTACCCTACAAAAACCTTGATATTGCAATAGGGTAGATATTATTATTAATAATAAAACATGCTCATATGTTGGCAGATATTTAAATCTAGAAGAAAATATTTTCAATGTTCAAGATGTTTCAGAAGCTACTTATACAAATAAAATAAAAAACAAATAGTTGGTAATTATGTAATGAAAGGGGCGTAATTATTTCAGATAGTCTGATACAAATATTGTATTAAACAGTACAAAAAATATTGAATCAAGTTCTAGTTTTTTTAGTAGTAGTCTTAGCCATCAATATAGTTTTGCAGGTTAGGAAAATTTTAACATTATTACTAACAATTTTTGTGAACAATTAGAGACTGTTTAAGACTTTGAATACCGAAATGTTCCTTACAGTGGCACCTATATTAATCTAGTTGAAGAATATGTAACTTATGATACTGAATGCTTCAGTCAACAAACAGCATTCAATTATTTATTATTCTAGAAACACAGCTATTGGATACAATTAATGATAAACTCATTTAACTTGATAATGTGTTCATATCTCTTCTTCATAAGTAGTTTTTTTTGTATACAGTGTATTAATAATGCTTAGTTTTCATTAAGTTACAATTCCACGATGTTAATATATAATTTGTTCCAGGATGAAGATAACAAGATGATAATAATATATTATTTTATACAGAAAAGAAGTATGAATTTTCATAGAACACCTGAATTTACCTGCCAAATGAAGTGAGGCATGGAATAGAAGGTAAATCATGAAAAGTCACTTCTCGAAATAAAATATGTTATTATTCCTATTAAAAACCTCGCATGTATCTTATGGAAAATGGGTACCAGTCAATTGGCTGAAAATCAAGTTTGATGTAGTTTATGATGGCCACAATTTGATCTAAAGTAATTGTTTTATTAGCTGTTGTTCAGAACACCTTCAAATATTCCACAGATAAGGATTATGAAGTGTACGTTATGGAATGGTTGAGGCACTCGAAAAAAGTAACCGTAAGTAAACGATAGAATTTTCTTTGATCAGATTGGATTTCTGTTGATGTAACGTAATGTTTCATTAAATCTTTATGGTGTAAAATTTTTATTAGTTTTAATATAATTCAAAAACTATTCTTATAAATTTTCTGTAAACTAGCTGTAATGTATGTGTATCCGTTAAACTTTATTAATTTAGTTTCAAAGTATGTTACGTTATGGTAACTACGGATTAATATACCCTTTTTTATTTCTTGCTTTCACTGAATGTGTTCAATAGTTTCCACTTTCCAGACTTGTTATGTAATATGCTTACACAATTTTTTTTTAGGTTGGATTGCTGGACAAGATATTTTTTTTCTAATTTTGTACCTGTTTTTTTCAAATTTACTGTACTGTTCATTAATAGTAAATGAACGTTTTAAATGCTTTATTACTTTTTTTCTATTTTATTTTAAATGTACAGGATATACAACTAAGAACGACTGTAGGCCACATCTCAGAAAAGAATCATGGTACAACTTTCAAAAAAATTACCGTTAGGTAAGGGATCCTGAAAAATTGCTGGAAAATATTTTGCAGTCTCTAAAATATCCGCTAGGGGTGGAATGAACACTCGAAAACATGATACACCAAAAAAACATACTGAAGGTGTCCTAAAAATATAATTTTTGAAATCTTGATGAGATTATGAATAAATTTACTTATGGAGTTTTTTTGCCAATATTCTTCAAATAATGGGTGGGGAAGGTTGAAACTTATGAACAAATGTATAACTTTTTCGTTTTTTAACCGATATTAATGATTTTAGCTGCATTTAAAAGTTTTTCTGTTTAATAAGATTGATAACAAAATTAGATAATTTTGTATCCACTCGGAAATTTCAAATGTAAATTGAACTTTTTTTTTTTAATTTTCATATTTGATATTGTAAAACTTATATCTTGGAATAGATTCCTATTTTTTCAACCCCTTTTCATCAGAATTTAAAAAATGCCTCATTACATTTAAAATTTCCGAGAAAAATGGGAAAATTGTGGACTTTTTCACAAAGCTTTGACAAAATTGTCCAATTTTGTTATTTTTGTTAAGCATTTCTTATTAAAAAGGAAAAACTCTTTCAAATGAAGCCAAAAACATGGATGTCGATTAAAAAAAAAGTGTTACAACAGTTGTTGTTTGGGTTGAACCTTCCCCCACCTCTTACTTGAAGAATAGAGACAAAAAATCCCTACATTTTTTCATAATCTCAACAATATATCAAACATTGTATTTCTAGGATACGTTTAGTATGTCTTTTTTGGAGATAATAACAGTATTATGTTTTTAAGTGTTTATTCCACCCCATAGGAGATATTTTAGGAACTCAAAAATATTTTCCAGCGATTTTTCAGGGTCATTTTCCTGAAGGTATTTTTTTATGGTTGTACTATGACTATTTTTTGAAATATGGCCGACAGCCGGCGTTCTTAGTTGTTCACCCTGTATTTGCTGCTTAGGCACAGAAACATCTATAGGATGTCATCCAGAATATTTGAGGTATATTATTTAGAGGTTTATGTAATGTCCATACAACATCTACGAGAATACACTGTATTGTTTTTGGAATGTCGCATTTGGATCATTGATAAGATGTTATTTTTTAGACATTGCATTAACATCGACAGGATGTTAAGAGGCATTTCAGAATGTAACAGAAATGTTGTTTTTAGTTCGTTATAAAGACTTCCTTTTGAGGAAGTTCTAGTAACATCACAGTAATGTAAAAAGGCAGCGCTTTAACATCGCTGAGAAGTTAAGTTGATACATCACAAAAGTTAACAGCCACAAGCTGGGCATAAGCGGTTGTATAGATGTGCATGTGATGAAAACAAGAGGAAAAAAAGGAAGAACATTATCGCAATGTGATGTTGAATTAACATAACTGTAATATTTATTTGCATAGTGGGAGCAAACTCGATATGTATCTACAGGTGAAAGCTATAATGGTCTTTGGTCACAAAATATTGTTGTTCGCCCTAAACAAAATTTGCCACGAGAAACCGAAATACCATTTTTGCACAGTGGACCGTTACCCATTGCCTCAGCAAAAATGCAAAATATCATGTCTCTTACTAATTTCCTAAAGGATGTGCGTAATATGGCATTCTATGAAAATTTGGCCCAAAAAAGCACTGAAGATGACGACACGGAAACCGCAGATGTTTCAGAAAATGACAACATCAGTGGTTGCGAGCTTTGAATTTAATATATTGTTTTTGTAACGGGAAATAAAAAAAAATAATAAATATTTTATGTCAAAAACGACGAGTCTTATCATTTTGTATTTTTTCTGACTTTTTCTGATTTGTTTTGATAATTTCAGCATTAGAAGTCACTATGTAAAACAAATTTACACATATCTGGAAAATTTGATGAAGGTGTCTATTTCCAGTAAGAAGCCCGAAAAAAGTTTTTAATTTCTGCAAAACAAAAATTTTTTACTTGTGACGTTTTTGCAAAAAACCCCTCAATTGTCAACTCTCAAAAATATCGATTGTAAAAATCGTTTAATTACCTATTTTTTTAAATTAAAATTGATTAATACTTTATAAAAAATAAGTAAATTTATATAATTTTATTTAAATCATACCTATTACACGGTTTCATTCCTTTTTAGTGTTTGATACTGACAGAAGTGATGATTTCACCACAGCTTCTCCAGAACGGAGTTAGCACATAGTCTTCTCCTGCTAGACCTTCTCAAATAGGGAAATATACTGGTCCCAATCTCCCTGATGGCTGGAAACTACTTTTGACAGGTATTTTCCAATAGTCCTGTTCATTCTCTCGACCATTCCATCTGACTGTGGATGTAATTCTGTTGTCCGGGTCTACCCAGTGAGCCCAATATGCCTTGAGTGTCGGTGAAAATCTTGACCCTTCTTGCCATGTAGGTCGTCGATTTTCTTCCTTCCATTGTCGAATCTTCTTTAGGTGAGGATCATTCTTCTGATCTTTTCTGATTCTGGTGGGTGACCATTCTTCGTTGACTACAGTAGTTCTTGAAACTGCAGCTTCCCTAGATTTCGCCTTGTTGCAGTGGGAGCAGTCTGTTGGGCACGGCTGTCTGGACAGGGTGTCGGCATTTCGGTGACTCACACCAGCTCGATGTTCGAAGTTGAAATCGTACTTTTAACGTCGTTCAATCTATCTAGCCATCTGGCCTTCGGGATTCTTGAACTGCATCAACCACTTAAGTGCTGCATGGTCAGTCAGGATTAAGAACATCCTACCATAGAGATACTGGTAAAAGTGTTCCACGGACTCCACTACCGCCAAAATTTCTCTTCTTGTGAAGCAGTATTTTCGTTCCGGTTTGGAGAGGACTTTACTGGAATATTCCAGCACTCTTTCTTATCCTCCTTGGATTTGTGAGAGCACTCCTCCAATTCCTACGTTGCTTGCATCGGTGTCAAGAATAAACTCTCCCTCTGGTAATGAGTATCCTAATATCGGTGCTGTGGTTGAATGCCTCTTCAAAGTTTCAAAAGCCGTTTGACAGAATTCGTCCCACTCGGAAGGTCTTGCTTATTTTGTAAGTCGAGTAAGAGGCTTGGCAATATCTCCAAACTTCCTTATAAATCTTCCATGGTATGTGCAAACTCCTAATTTGATGTTTGTCGGTTGATCGCGGCCATTGCTGAATGGAAGCAATTTTCTCTGGATCCACCGCCACTCCTTTACTGCTCACTATATGACCTAGATAGTTGACTCGGTTTCAAAATAACTGACATTTCTTCGGGTTTAACATGAGCTGGGCAGCTTGGAGTCGTTTGAATACATATTCCAAATTATAGAGGTGTTCGTCAAATGTCTTCCCTAGTACTACTATGTTGTCCAAGGCATGTCTTCCAAGACAATCCTCACAAGACATTTTCCATGAGTCTTTCAAATGTCGCGGGCGCATTACAGAGCCCGAATGCCATAATCCAGATCCGGTGGTAACAGCAGTCTTCTATTTGTATTTTGGGTCCATTTCTACTAGGCAACAACCAGACTTCAGGTCCAAGGTGGAAAACAGTTTGCTGCCGGCCAAAATATCTAGCGTATCGTCGATTCGAGGTAGAGGAGAGCTGTCTTTCTTCGTCACGTTGTTTACCTGGCGATAGTCCACGCAGAATCTCGTAGTTCCATCCTTTTTCTTGACGAGCACTACTGGAGACACCCATTGACTGGTGGATGGTTTTATTACTTTTTCTTCTGTCATCTCTCGAATTATTGTTTCAGCTTCCTCTCTCTTCGCTCGTGGTAGCCTTTGAGCTGATTACCTCCTAATTGGCTTGGCATTACCAGTATCGATTTTGTGTTTGGCGGCTGATCTCGATACTGCAAGAGGAATTCTCTCATTATCCTTCTCTCAGCTCGATTCAAACATTTACCAACTACTCTTCGAATCTGGCATTAGACTTGTCAGTAGTCGTTGTTTGACGAACTATAGACGTCACTGGTACGCAGGATTCAATCTTGGTTACCTTCTTGATGGTAATTGGATAATCGTTCACGTTTATCAATCGTACAGTGACCTCCTTCGCCGACGTATCCATTCCTTTTCCAATTAGTACTCCTTTGCCAACTCCTTCGTCGTGGTTCCTTGCCTCAATCAAAACCTGTGTACCTTCCTGTACCGCTGTAGCCGCGCTACTATCATGTTTTCGCTTCGTGCATGTAGAACGGCATCTTCGTGTACAGCTGTCAACACCGTGCTGCCTTCATATGGACAAAGGAATACCTCCTCTGAACCCACTTTAATGGTTCTGTTTCTAAAGTCCAGTTGGAAAGCATCTAGATTATTTACGTCCATTCCCAGAATCACGTCTTCTTCAATGTCAGCTACGATTACCGTATGCGTGAACTTTTCTGCGCCAACTTTTTCATTATCTTTTTCCAAATTTTGATCATCTCTCCAAGTTTTTGAGAAATTCTCAAAAAACTAAATCAGTCTTTTTTTACTTACGTAATTGTTTATAACTTTTGCCGGCCTCTATTGACCAGTTGACCGTTTGTTCAAAGTGCCATTTCAAACCAGCGAAATGTCACTTTTTTATTCTTAGTAGGATTTCTGTTAAATTATATATTATCTTCCTAATGGCATCAATGTGATTTCTTGTATTTCATGGCAAATTTTTTTATTTCAAGTAATTGCAATAATTGAAATCGTCCGCCTTCCTACGGTGTTCCATTGAATCCTTTTGATTGGATGGGGCGTTGTAGAGGATGAGAAATATGGCGACTCCTCCTTGGGCTACTTCCTGATTGGTGGATGAAGGACTGACTCCGCTATTGCCTTGGTCTCATCTGGCAGTTTTTGAAAACTCTTCAGTAGGAAGTGTTTGCTGTGTCCTGAAGATGGTACCTTTGTTGGCACACCTTAAAAAGCTATGGATGAAGAGGGTGTTCGTGTGGATATGATAACAAACGTTAAACTAATTTTCACAACTTTAATTTTCGTTACTATTGTGTTATAATTTCAATACATTTTAACTATACAGTCACGTTCACTGGATGATTGCCTTTTCTCGTCTCGTCTCTCCGCCTGGCTTGCTGTCGGAGACCGGTGTCATCTCGCCGCGCCTCCTTCTACTTGATGGATATGCCAGGGGCGTACTGAACATGCCCCCCGCCTTGAAAGGGTTCGCTTTCAACAGGTAGTGGACAAAGCCTGGCAACTGCTCTTGATACTATGCCATCTTGAGTTCGTACAGAAGCAACTCTACATGAGCCATCTTTACCGCGGATAAGGTCAACAACTCGTCCTAGACGCCATCGCATGGGGGAGCGCTGTTGTCCTTTATCAGCACCAACTGTCCAACATTGAGGCTTCCGGTGGTTCGTTTCCATTTGTGTCTAAGCTGCATCTCACTTATGTATTCACGATGCCATCTGTTCCAAAACTGCTCGTAAATTTTGTGTAACAATTGAAATTGTGAAAGTCGGTTCTCAGGCAAATGCGTAACTGAGGGTTCCATGACATTTAAAGCAGATCTTCCAATAAGGAAATGGGAAGGCGTAAGCGAGGATAAATCGTCTGGTTTGGAACTCAAAGGACATAGAGGTCGTGAATTCAGCACACCTTCGATACGAATAAGCAAAGTTTGAAAATCAAGGGAGAATATAGTATATGACCCTAATACTCTTTTAAGGTGATGTTTTAAACTCTTCACACCCGCTTCCCATAGTCCTCCAAAGTGAGGAGGATTCGTTGGAATGAAATGCCATTTTATTCCAATGTTTGCTATTGATTCTGAAATAGTGGAGCTATTCTCACTTAAAAATTTACCCATTAATTGAATTTCCTTGTTTGATTTGGTAAAATTAGTTCCGTCATCTGAAAATACTTTCGAAGGTTTTCCGCGACGGCTAATGAACCTATGAAAGGCTTGCAAGAAATCTTCAGAGCTTAAGGACAAAACCATTTCAAGATGAATTGCTCTGGTACTGAAGCAAACGAATACTGCCACCCAGCACTTTATGATCTTATATCCTTTACCGCGTCTGTCCTTTATTAAGTAGGGACCAGAATAATCGACTCCAGTTTTGATAAACGGCAACGCTGCCTGAACCCGCGACACAGGCAAATCACTCATAATTGGTTGAAAATTTGTTGAATTATACCTGGCACACTTTACACAGTCGCGAACAATTTTTCTGGCAAGATTACGCCCCGAAATCGGCCAAAAGGTATCACGTAGATGTGATAGTAATAATTGGGGTCCGGCGTGCAATAAACTTTCATGTTCGAATTTTACAATTAATTTCGTAAGATGATGATGTGGGGATAAAAGTATAGGGTATTTTTTCGAATACGAATAGTCAGAGTTTGAGAGTCTGCCTCCCACTCTTATTAATTCATCAGCATCCAAAAATGGATGGAGGCTTAAAATTTTGCTGCTAGTGGGCAACTCGCGTTTAAGTTTTAAAATGGCATAATCTTCCGGGAAAGATTTCATCTGTGCGATTTTAAGAATTTTATTAAAGCTTATATTTATTTCGGGAACGGTTAAATAAGAGAAGGTACGATTATTTGATGATTTCTTACAGTTTTCTATAAATCTGAACATATAGGCAGCAGTTCTCTTTAAATGAATAAGGCTTGAGAATCGTTCGAATGGAAAGTCTGTTTTTGGTGTAGTGGTCACAAATGAAGAAGTTCGGATTTCCGGCAAATCTTTGGTGGCGATTCGATTAGTTGGCCAATCGTTTGGGTCACCTAACAGCCATTTAGGGCCGTGCCACCACATATTCGAGCTGATTATATGTATTGGGCGAACCCCGCGAGAAACGAGGTCTGCCGGGTACCCCGCGAGAAACGAGGTCTGCCGGGTTGGTTTTTGTGGGTACATGTCTCCATTCAAAGGAATGTTTTTGAATTTCAGCCACGCGATTGTTTACAAAGGGTTTAAGTACACTTGGTGCCGTTTGCAACCAACCGAGCACAATGGTCGAATCTGACCAACAGATCACTTGATTGAATTTAACGTCTGTTACCTCCAACACCTTTGCCATAAGTTGAGACAAAATTACCGCAGCGCAGAGCTCTAATCTCGGCATCGTTAATGTTTTGAGCGGTGCAACCTTTGATTTAGAACATAATAAATAACAGAATTTATCATTTTTCGAATTTTTGGATAGAACGTAAATACAGGCACCATAACTGGTTTCTGAAGCATCAGAAAACTAATGCAAATAAATAAATGTGGGCTGATCACAAACAACCTTACGATCAATATGAATTGTGTTTAAAATGTCTAGTTCGGATGAAAATTCTAACCACGAGTTCAGAATATGTTTAGGCAGTGGCTGATCCCAGGTTAGGTTTTCTGTCCAAAGTTTTTGCATTAATACCTTGGCAATTACGATACAGGGTGAGGTTAAACCTAGCGGGTCAAATATGGATGCCATTTTTGACAAAATGAATCGCTTTGTAATTTTTTTTGTGTTCAGTTCATTAGGCATAGATATCTTGTAAGTCAGCACATCTTGGTTAGAAGACCATAAAAGACCTAATATTTTATTGCTATCGTCTCTATTTTCGGAAAATTCAATGATGTTTTCGAATGGTTCGTTATTTAGATCCTTTAATATTTCATAGCTGTTTGACTTCCATTTACGCATTTCGAAGCCCCGTTTCAAAAGAACTTCTGGAAGTTTGTTAACAATAAAATTTGCTTCTTCAAGCGATTCTACACTAGTCAACAAGTCATCAACGTACATATCGGTTTTAATTATTTTTGTGATTTGAGGATATTTATCCGAGCATTCGTTCGCTGCCTCGTGTAAGCTACGTATAGCTAGGAACGGACCTCAGGTAGTACCCTAAGTGATAGTGTTCAACTGATAAGTTTTTATCGCCTTGTTCGGATTGGATCGCCATACGATTTTTTGAAGACACCTTTGCTCCGGATTTATTAAAACTTGTCGATACATCATGCGTATGTCACCGGATAAGACATAGGAACGCATACGAAATCTTAGGATAATTGACATTAAATCCGACTGTATTACAGGACCTACCAATTGCAGGTTACTTAGAGATATACCAGTTGAAGAGGGTGACGAACCATCGAACACTACCCGTAATTTGGTACTGGAGCTAGACTCCTTTAGCACTCCATGATGAGGCAAGTAATACTCGGGTTTGTTATCGTGTGCTTCATCTTGAATTTCGGACATATGACCGAGCTCTTCATATTCGCGTAAGAATTCACAGTACATTTTTCGTAATTTTTCGTTAGACTGAAGTTTCCGCTCTAGACTAACAAGTCGTTTAATAGCTGTTTCGCGGGAATTGCCGAGATTTGACGGAGACTCTTTAAAGGGAAAAGAAACGACATACCTACCATCAGGGGATAATTTCAAATTTTCCACAAAGTGATTCTCGCATATAGTCTCTTCGACTGACCAAAGGTTCCTCTGGGAAATTTCTTCGACCTCCCAAAACTTTGCAATTTGATCTTTTATAGTATTTCTGTTTAAATTGCATTGCGTTTTGATTGAAACTGAATCGTATGTGCACAGCGGTCCCGCTATAACCCATCCGAGATGAGTTTTTTGCAGAATCGGCCCGTTTTTACGTAAATAAATCTTACCATCACTTAAAAGGCTCCAGAAAACTTCCGCTCCGATTAATATGTCGATTTTTTGAGGACATTCAAAATTAGGATCAGCTAATTGAATGTGTGAAGGAATATTTAATGCTTCGCGATTAATGAACGTATCGGGTAAATCGTTTGTAATTTTATCTAAGACAAAACACGAAAGGTCAAAACGGTATCTATTTGTGGTAGAACGTATTTTTATTAAACATTTTTCGGTGGCATATGATACCTTGCCGTTTATACCGGATATGGTTAAGTTTGTTTTGGTTTTCGGTAAATTCAATTTTTTATCGAGTTCGTGTGTCATATAACTTGATTGTGAAGCTGAGTCAAGCAGGATGCGCGCGTCAATAAAATTACCGTCAGCATTCTGAACTTGTACAATGGCAGTAGATAAGAGAGCATTTTCGGATGCTGAAAGGTTACAATTGGACTGTTGCTGTGTTGACGTATTACTGCTTTCAGGTAGCGCATCCGCAGCACTGAAAGCAGTTGTTCTTTCCTTTGAAATGTGAAGAATTGTGTTATGTTTGGAACCGCACAGTTTACACCCTGTCCATTCACACTCTCTTGTTAAGTGATTTGGACGTAAACAGTTGTTACATAAATGTAACTCTTTCACTTTCGCAATTCTATCGTTTACAGACAGTTTTTAGAGTTCTGGGCAGTAGAAAAGACTGTGGTCTTTTTTACATAAGAAACACGCGTATTTTGACTTAGCTACGCTTGAATTAGAAGCCAAGTCGTTTTCTTCTGAATGTCCGTATAAGGTTTTCGAGTTAAAATGAATACGTTTATTTTCGCGATTAGATTGGCGATTGTCTCGAATATTATTTCGCGTTTCAGATGATCGTTCGAGTTTTATTTTGTCCAGATTCAGTTCCATATTTTCTAATAAATCTGCGCGTTCTTTGAGAAAACCTTTGAAGAAATCTAATGTACATGAATAATCTTTCCTTGCACGTACTCTTTCCCACTCGCGGGACGTACTGTTGTCTAATTTGCTTGACATGACGTATATTATTAAAGTGTCCCAATGTTCCGTGGACTCACCTAATTGTTTTAATGTGTTCAAATGTTTAAATACATTGTCACTTAAATCTCGAATTTTTGACGCAGACTCGGCTACAATCGGATTAATATTGTAAATTGCGTTGATATGATTTTGAATTAAAAGATTCCTATTGTTAAACCGTTCGCATAAAGTGTTCCAGGCGATACCGTAATTAGCGGCACAAAATTCTAATGACTGTATAACCTGTGTGGCGGAACCAATCAGAGAGGCCCTTAAATAATGAAATTTTTGAATTTCGTTGATTTTTGGATTTTCATGAATGAGGGATTCAAATATGTCGCGGAAATCTAACCATGTCTGAAATGTGCCATCGAATTTTGGCAATTTTATTTCGGGTAATTCAATGCCACCCGAAATCCCTACATTGGAATGGCGCGACTGATGAGAAAATGAACTAGCTTCGCTTGTATTGTTCGTATTAATATTATATTTTTCGAATAATGTTTTAGCTAGTGATATACTAGCGTAATATCTCGTATGAAATTCCTCGCGTTCGCGAAATTGAGAATCAACGTCGTTACACTTTAATTCAATATCGTCTTGAATCTCATTGAAAGTATTTAACAACAACTCTGCATCGCGCATTCGCTGTTCCAGCTCAAGAACCTTAACCCGCTCAACTTTTTCGAAGCCTGATTGCTGGTCTTCGAACAATGTTACGTATTTCTCAAAAACCGTTAATCTGCCCTTAATTGAACCTCGCTTCTTCATTAATAACTTAGTTTCTCCGCTTTCGGTATCCGGCATTTTACCAAATAAACAAAGAAATAATTCCAAAATAAACTAACATTTATACCTTATTATAATAATATTAAATGGACTAAAATAAAACTGAATGCATATAACTGTTTCAAAGCTTCAAATGTTTACAAATGAACAAAAAATATGCGTGACCTCTAAATGTTGTTTTTACATGCAAAAATACTGAAATTATATTTTCAAACACCTGCTATGTCGCATCAAAGATCCGCCGCTAACAGACGAACTCTCGCACAAAGAGGATTAAGAAAAAAAGGATCGACTTACTGCTACTGTTTGCTTGGCTCCATACGTCTTCGTATAAACTTTAGATTATTAATTATACTTTATTAATCGATTATTGATACATATCTGGCTTCCGAAGGACCAATTGTTCGTGTGGATATGATAATAAACGTTAAACTAATTTTCACAACTTTAATTTTCGTTACTATTGTGTTATAATTTTAATACATTTTAACTATACAGTCACGTTCACTGGATGATTGCCTTTTCTCGTCTCGTCTCTCCGCCTGGCTTGCTGTCGGAGACCGGTGTCATCTCGCCGCGCCTCCTTCTACTTGATGGATATGCCAGGGGCGTACTGAACAGAGGGTGTATTAGCAGCCAGGAAGGTCTTCATAAAGTACGTCTTCGTTTCGGTGCTACCTCTGCCTGGTTTAATGAAACGGATATTCACGTTTTATGGTGTCAGAGCAACTAGCAGAATGAGAAGATCTATGTCTTCACTTATAACTGCTACTTTGGAGTGAGAAATGGCTTTTTCAATAGCACAGCAGATTTTTTCGGTTTCCTGAATCATCATTCGTCGAGTAGAGCCATGGCGATAACTCGTACTTCAACTAATTCTCTTTCAACACTTTGATCCATCATGAAACTTTAAAGTGTGTAATTATCAGAACAAATTCTTGACTGGCGTTTCTAGTATTGCAATTGCAATATTCAAATCATAGTAGTCGTTGGCGCATATCCATGTTTGAGGCATTTATTTATGTTTATTAATAATAATGATAACTTTATTTTGCCAAATATGTTTATACAAAATATCTATGAAGTATTATGCAAAATAAAAATGATCACCAAATAGGTTCAGAGGGAAACCTGTCTATGGTTACATTTTCATGCTTACACACGTATACAAGTGGAACAAATACGTAATTAGGAGGCAAGTACAATAACATTAACAAAAAAGAGACAATTAGCACTAAACTTTATCATATGACATGGAACACATACTTCGGGAACAAGATGAAATCACAAGATCAGGATCAATTATTTTATGCAAGTATCAATCTAATTATTTATTTTTTTAATCTGATTATATTTCTTATGCATCGAATATTTTCAGGAATTTTATTATATATGTGAGGTGCAAGGTAAGCGAAGCTTCTTTTTCCAACTGCTTTCTGAGGTCAAGGAATCGTCAAGTTATCCGAATAAATTGCCCTTGTTCGGTAAGGATGAAATATGTTTTGAAAATAATGCTTGTTTTTAAACAAATAAATTGTAATTGGTTTTTGCATACAGCTGTCTAATATCCATTCTTTGAAGGTCACTATATAAACGTTCAGTAGAGTAAGTTCTTTTTTTAAAGTACATAATTTTTAGGATTGCTTTTTGAGCTACCTCGACAGATTGCATTTTAATTTTCCTAATACCTCCCCAACCTATTATACCATAAATTAACAGAGATTCAACCAATGTGTAGTACATTGATTTTAGTTTGTTCAACGATATTATTTGGCGACACAAATGAAATTTATGGAAGAAGGTTCTAATTTCATTTTTCAAATTATCCACATGATTATCCCATTTTAAATGAGAATCCAAAAATATACTTTACTGATCATACGAACTGTACACTTTTATTTCCAATTTCTATAGAACGGTTTGGTACTGCCTGCTTGTACGAGGTGAGAGATATAACTTTAGTTTTAGTTACATTAACAGTAAATAAATGTGTCCTAAACCATCTTGTGATATTTTTAAGGTCCCTTCCTGCTATTTCTTTGACTCTTGACTCCAAGAATCGGCCGTATACAACAAGACAGTGTCATCGGCAAACGAAATGCATTCCCCCGTGGTAGTAATTTGTAGTAATGGATTAATATAAATTGGACCAAGAACGGTACCCTGTGGAACTCCACGCGTGGCCGTCTCTTCTGAGCTTATGACACCATCCAGCATAAAACGTTGTTTTCTGTTGTGAAGAAAATTTTTGAACAAATCTAGAACCACGCCTCTTATTCCCAAGTGTTCAAGTTTTTGCAGCCAAATATCACGACTTAGTGCGTCAAAGGCCTTTGCTATCAATAAATACACCCAAACAGTTTTTGTTACTATCAACTGCGTTATAGATACGTGATGCCAACTTCGCAATAGCATCTTGAGTGCTACTGTTTTCGCGGAATCTAAATTGTGACTCAGATATTACATTAAATTTGAAATATGAGACCAACCGTCCTTTAATTAACTTCTCAAGAAGTCTTGCAAAAACTGACGTTAGCGATATAGGTCTATAATTCGCCACTTCTGTCTTTTTTCCACCTTTATATACCGGTTTAATCACCGCATTTTTGAAGTGTGAGGTATTGTACCCGTCTGAAAACACATGTTAAAAATTTTACCTACGACGACCCCTGTGAGTAGTCAAAAACACAAAGTCGGCAATCAATGTATTACGCACGGTAAAACAAAACGCACGGCTGTAAAGTAAATCGCACGGCTTCCATAGCAACCACTTAGCAACTGTCAATAGACGTAACCATTTTATTCAAAATGTGTTACTTAGATATTTGACGTTGAATTTTATTCGATATATAAATGGTAGATAACATTTATTAGATATGAGATTGCATTTAATACTAAGAGTTATTTGGAATTATATGATAATTGGTTCCGTTTCAATCAATCCGCATCTTTTCGCTATCTGAATTTATCTCATATTATTAAACAATAGTATATTATACACCAAGCGACTAAAGTGCCCCATTTAATACCGCGAGTGGTGTTTGATTCCGGAGGGAAGTAATCCACCTAAGGGATTAATGCCACTTTAGTCGAGAGGTGGATACGATAATTTATGCAATTTCGGTAATTCTACATACATTTTTAATAAAAATAAATACTACTCAGGTCGGACTTTTACGAAACTTGGCTGGGCATCGCGAGTGAACTTCTAAGATGCTTGGCTGGGCATCGAGGAGCGACTTTTATAAAACTTGGCGGGGCATCGAGGATGTACGTTTGTACTTGAACTTTAAAAACCTTAATAAGATTGTAAACACAAGTACAAGTGAATCGTAGGTAAAGTATAGTACGTAGCTCGTGTTGTAACGCATTTTACGCACTCACGTAATTACGTAACTTTTCCGTTCGTGCGTAAAATGCTTGATTGATCGACAGTGTACATTTGTTGACGTTCCCCAATTTTCATATAATTTTTACTCAGGTTTATTCCGATATTGGCAAATTAAAAATTTATTTTGTTTTATATTTCATATTTATCAGAGATTTCAGTATTGTTTTCCAAGATTAATTTCTTTATTGAATGATTTTGTTCCTTGAAGTTGTTACTAAATTTATTAATCACATTCCACATTTTCTTTGATGAGTTACCCAATTTTGTGGTTTTCAATAATTTAGTTTAGCAATTCCTGTACGTAGTATACTCTATTTTTTTATTTCTATTCAATGGTTCTTTCATATATTCTTTATATAATCCATCTGGTTTTTTTATTGACTGTACTAGTCCCAATGTTATCCAAGGTTTAACACTTTTGAAAGATACTTTAACAGTGGATTCACTAATCGCATTTTTAAATTTTGTATAGAATGCATTAAACGTTTTATCTGGGCCAACCGAAGTATCTAAGTGATCCCACGATAATTTATTCAACATTTCAATAAATTTTGTGTTATTAAACTTTTCATAGCAAGTCGTAGTACTAATTTTATTCTTATGTCCAATGTCCTTTGAAATTGCAATTATAGAGAAATGATCAGTTATATTTGTTTGTAAGACTCCTGAATAAAAGGAATCATCATCTACCAACCCAGATTTATTCTTAACAAAAATATGGTACAGGTTGATGAAGTGCTAGTCACTCGTGTTGGCTTATTAATTAATGAAATGAAATCGTTTTCAGACATTAGGTTGATGTAGCGATCGTTGTCGACACTATTCTCTAATATATCGAGATTAACATCTCCTAAAATTAAGAGTCTAATAGACTCTGAAAATTTTCTAAAAACTCATCTATATATTGCAAGAATATTTATTGTTATTTTTTCAATTTCTATCTCTAATACTATAGCGGTTGTTGACCTTATTTTAATTGATTTGTGAGAAAATGTCAGATCATTCCTAACATACATTAAAATGCCATCATTTTGATTATTCCTATCTTCTGACTGTATGACATCATAACCATCCAAAACAAATAAGTTTTTGTTTTTTATTTCCCATGTTTCCGTTAAAATCAGACAACTAAAGGATTGTGTAATTTGTGAAAGGTTAAAATTCTTATAGATACTCCTTATGTTCATATGGTAGATTGAAAATAAATTGTTTGTTATATTTTGTTCAAGAGAGTCATTTAGTAGATCGACTGACGGTATTAATTTTGTATCAACAATTATTTCCTGAAATTCCCTAATATATTGATCCATATCCTACACTAGGACTAAAGACTAAAAATAAATCACAAACTAATGAATTGTCAAATAAATAAATAAACCACAAACAAAAGACAAAGAGGGAGTTATCAATTCCTCAATTAAGATCAAGGCTGAAAAACCAAATACTTATAAACTACAAAAGCGACAGCAAAACTTCCAGTAAACTAAAATGTTCAGATTTTATTTGTTGTGACCGGAGCGTAATCTATTTTTTCCAGATGATTCCGGTTTGGATGTCTGCGTAATTGTATTTCCCTTCTTTTGGATATTCTCAGGCACTAGCTTAATTGTAGTACTTGTTTCATCTGAAGTGTTCTTATTTTGGTTTCCAGGTGGCGTAGTAGTATTTTGTGTTGCACTAATTATTTCTTCATTTTCCTGTAGAATATTTACGTTTTTTAGAACTTCAACATCATAGGTGGATTCTCCAATATATAATTTACTTGTTTTGATATAACTCCTAACTTCTGGATTACTCCTAGCTTCTTTGAGATGATGTCTTAATATTTTGTTGTATTCCTGTTGTTGTGGCGTTAAATCATGGGCAATGTTTATGTTAGTACCTTTCAGTTTGAAGCAGTTTGATAATATTTCCTTCTTTTTCAGATTTGATATTAGTTAAAGTTTTAGTGTATTATA
Organism: Galeruca laticollis; assembly: GCA_963921935.1. Classification (NCBI taxonomy): domain Eukaryota; kingdom Metazoa; phylum Arthropoda; class Insecta; order Coleoptera; family Chrysomelidae; genus Galeruca; species Galeruca laticollis. The sequence continues at coordinate 146,916,654 of OY998181.1, forward strand.
TTTACTATTCACTTTTTCAAAAGTATATGTGTATATATTAAATGCATTTTTTAGCAATTTCGTAATCTAGTATGTGATAAATGTGATTGAAAATAATATAAAATATACATTTGTTTAAAACGTAATACAATCTCACAGATAATGGAGAAAATATTTGGCGTCGATTTGAATGTTTGTCTGTCATGATTACAAAACGGTATAGAAGAATGATGAGTGCAGTGATATTTATATTATGCTAGAGCTAGTTTTCCACTGAATAAAGTTTTGTTTCTTGCATGCATAAAAGATCAATTTGGCAAGTAAGACCATCATAAACACTGACGTTATAAAAAGTCACTTCTGCAATGAAAATTGTTGCAACGATCGTCTACTTCTTATAGGATCGTGGATAAAACCGAAAATCGACCTGATTCGGTATTTTTCCATCTTACTGTTTATTTGGCTAATAATAATTTTATGGACACACTATATAAGATCTGAATAGAGAATAGACAACTATAAAAATTATGTTCAAGGAATATGCACTGTTTGATGAATTTCAATAACTGGACTTAATTTTCTGCTTGTAAAGTCCATTGTTTTGTACATTTGCGGCCAATAACAAGTGGGACAACTCTTCTAGCAGATTTTTGTCTAATTCTAGCTACTTGAATTTGTCTTATGAATATGTCATATTGCAACATTGAATAAAAATTCGAAAGTAATTATGTCGCATATAAATTCAGTGACGAAAGTTGGAATAATCGCAAAAATATACGATGGGTGTTCAATGAGACAAACTGCAGCATTTTACAATGTAAGCAAGAACTCAGTTACAAGTATTTTAAGAAGATGGCGAAATTATGGAAGAATTAATAGAGCTCCAGGCTCAGGACGTCCGAGACAGTCAACTGCTGAGCACATCCATTTGAAACAGTAGTTGCAGCTGTTCTAGTAACAAATTATCCAGAATCCTGTTATACGGGCCGTCGCAGAGTAGCACAGTCTGAATTGAAATGCCAAGCAGCAGCAAGGAAGCTATTAATAAACAATAGTTACAAAGACGCAAGTATGGGGTTTGCTTTAGAGCATAATGTTTATGACGAACAATTTTGGAATCGTGTTATTTTTACGGATGAAAAGGTTTTCCAATCGTCCAATAGCGGCAATATTCGTGCCTACCGAATACATGGTTTGACGAGAATTATGTCAATTTCACAAATAAAAGTGGTCGTTTTTTTGTAGATATGTGGACGTGCATATCTACACAGGGACCTGTAGTTCTATGGCGTATTGGCGAGATTGTTGAAATTTCTCATCCCTAATAATGATTTCATCTTCCAACAAGATAACTGCTCAGTGCATAACTCTGGTGTAGTGACCGAATGATTTCGGGCACGTAATATTAATGTTCCTTTTACGCCCAACCTATCTAATATGCGAGAAAAGTATTGGTTTACCCCAAAAAAAGTTGGAAATTTGGAATTTTTTTTTGAGTTATTTTCACGATTTCCATGAACATCAACAGAAAAAAACGATATTCAGAAAAAAATCCTGTGTGTATGTCGTCGTCGTCGTCGTAGTCGTCGTCGTGGTCGTCGTCGTTGGCCACTTTTCGTTACATGTCTTGTTAGCACGATACAGCCTCCGGAGTGCTACAAGTTACCAACTTGATGATTGAATATGGTTAAGGACATGTCACAGATAAACCCTATTCATTTTCAGCTCACCAGGGCCAGCACAACGGGTGCTATGGTACTAGAAGTACGACATTTTAGTCATTTTTGAGAAATTTCAGTTTGTTAGCACGATACAGCCTTCAGCGTGTATACAAGTGACCAATTTTATGATTGGATATTATTCAGAGCATCTCAAAGATGAATCCTATTGATATTCAGCTCACTATAAAAAACTCGATAGTCGAAATTCTGTAAAGTGACTCATCGCTCTTACTGTCCATAAAATCAGTTGCAGAAGCGAACTTCATGAGCGCATCATTTTTGAAGGGTTCTTAATAGTCCTAAATAAAAAATAAATAGAAAATGTTCTTGTACGCTCTGGCGTTTAAATTTGAGAGAACAGAAATACGAAATTATTATGGTAGGTATCATTATGTATATACAGGGTGTTACCAAGAATAATACACATTTTTAAGGATGAGCTATAATAAGATGTATATAAAAAAGTCGATAGTCGAAATTCTGTAAAGTGACGTCATCGGTTATCTACCGATTTAAAGTGAACTCCATGAGCGTATCATAGTTTAAGGGTGCGAATACTGAAATATCCGGAATTTCAATTTTTAACATTTGAAATAATAACTTATCACAAGTTGTTCATAAGTAAGTTAAAACAAAATAAAAAAATGTTTAAAAGTCAATTCCAACTTACTACTACTAAAACTAAAAAAAAGTTGTTTGTCAAGACCAAAATAAATTACCAATAAGTATAGGTATGTTGCGAGGTCACTTGTAAAATGTCTGACTAACTGGAAGCGGTATCACTCCCTGACGACTCCTCAGAATCATCGCTTTCTCCTCCTATATCGATAATGAGTGGTTCCGTCATTACTTCTACACGTATGTCTAAATCCCAAAACTTTATTTCTTCTTTTAATACGTGTTGAATACATTTACGCCAACTCTCAGCAGTAACGGTATGCAGCGCCTCGTCAAACAGTTTCTCAACGTCAGCCATTTTGAATGTACTGTTTTTTCTCGCAACATAATTTTTCACTTGGGCCCAAACCAGCTCGATGGGGTTTAACTCACAGTGGTAGGGAGGAAGTCTAACAACTGAGACGTTGAAATCTTTCGCCATTTCATCGACAACGTACTTAATATAACTGCTTTTATGTTTCCGTACGAGAGATAATAATTCAACTTTTAGCATTGCCTCGTTGTGCGGAATGCTTTTACTCTCTAACCAATCAATTATAACCCTCTTGCGGCTAGCTGAAGTAGGTATTTGCTCCAGTCGACGAGAGTGGTATGAAGCATTATCCATAACTATCACTGAACCAGGAGTTACCTTTGTTAAAATTGATCTAAACCATGTTTCAAACCGGTTACCATCCATCTATTCATGGTAATCGACAGTTTTTTTGGACTGAAAACTAAGTAATCCACCTTCTACAAATCCTTCCTCGCTGCCAATGTGAGTGATAATCAGTCGACGTCCTTTCCCAGAGGGAGCTTTTAAACCGGAAGAGAAACCCTCCATAGAGGCTTGTCGATTGCTTCGTATATTCATGTCTTGCCACACTTTTGACACAGTGTGGCCTTCATTTAACCATGTTTCGTCAAGATAATATATGTGCCGTCCTTCGTTACGAAACCGTCGTATCTGTTTTAAATAATTTCTCCTCCATTCCACAATGTCATTTCGTTCAATTAAGGCACTGTTTCTACTTATTGTTTGGTAACGAAAATTCATTAATTTTAAAGTTCGTCTCAAAACTTTATCACTGATGTTTGGTAAAGTATCATCAGCTTCTATTACCTTGCTCAATTTAGCTACCGAGGGGATTTCATTCCTAAAATAAAAAGAATGTATTTCCCTACGTATAGCATTCCGTGTTTGGTCGTCCAAAACAATTTTCTTTCTTCCCCTACTTTCCGGTTTACAGTTTTCACCTCGTTCTCTTGTCAAAGATCCGTCCCGCGATTTCTTTAGAATATTGTATATAGTACTCTCAGAAACTTTAGTTAAATAACTGCACTTAATCACAGCGTCACTAACACCCAACTGTTTGTCCATGGCACGCAGTCCTTCGTACACATTTAATATGAGGACTTTTTCTTCCCGAATGAAATTGTTACGACGCCGTTTTTTATCGCCAACACCGCTACACTCCGCCATTATTATCACTAAATATACCGATATAAATATTACAATAAATACCAATAATAACCGATTTATCACACAAAACCACAACACAAATACTGATGTTACGCTCATGAAGAGAATAAACACCTCACATAACTGTTTACTATCACTGTCTCATTCGCGTAGCTCGATCTATCTATCTCGTTCTCAAAGCCGGAACATTGAAGCGACTCTCCAACATTGTCAAATCGGCGAGTTTTTCACAACAAACTTTGCGTTCAAGAAATATACATAAACACTTTATTTCACATTTCAAGTAAACTAATTATTATTAGTCTGCTTGAAATTTGAAATAAATATATTAAATTGGTATTGACTTAATTACATTGCATCTTTTGTACCTGAAATATTGACACAATGGATTTGAAGTGTATTTATAAAATACAGCATTTCTCTCTAGAATACATATGGCAACTGCGCTTTAACCAAAGTGTTGATTAGATAGCTCTGACTCACTTTACACAATTTCGACTATCGAGTATAAAGCCAGTACATCGGGATCTATAATACTTAAAGTACCATATTTTTGTCATTTTTGGAGAATTTTCAGTTTCTTAGCAAGATACATCCCCCGAAGTGTATACAAGTGACCATTTTTAAGATTAAATATTATTCAGGGCGTCTTATAGATGAACCTTATTGATTTTTATTTCACAGAGCTAGTACAACGGGTGCTAATGTACCTGAAGTGTCACATTATTGGTCCTTTTTATAGAAATTTCGGGTTGTTAGCACGATACAGCCTCCGTAGTGTACACATGTGACCAATTTTATGATTGGATATTATTCAGAATCTCAAAGATGAATCCTATGGATATTCAGCTCACTGAAGCCAGTACATCGGGTTCTATGATACTTAAAGTACCAAATTTTTGGTTACTTTTGGAGAAATTTCGGTTTGTTAACACGATACATCCCCCGAAGTATATACAAGTGACAATTTTATGATAGAATATTATTCAGGGCCACAGATGCGGAAAAATTAGTTTTAATCTTCAAAAAACCGTTCATTTTTAACTGGTGTAATAAAAGCCCAGACTTGAATCCAATAGAAAATGTTTGGGCAATGTTAGGAAGAGAAATTCGAAAAGCAAATGTAAGTCCAAGAAACGTAGGTTTGTTGGTAGTTATAAATATTGCTTGGGAGGAAATAACTGAGGAATATTGTCCCACATTATATAGATCGATGACCAGTAGATTGAGAGAAGTCATAGTCATAGTCATCAATGACGGGATTACTAAATAAAAATTTTGATTTTTAATTGGAAATTAAATATTATTTAGTAGACTTTGTTAATTAATGGAAGACAATATTAGTGTTTTAAATGAAACTCACTGTTTCTAGCTAATTCCACAATATAATAAAAATTGTTGAAAATTCTAAAAAGTTGACAATTGTTTCTATAATTCAATATCATCGTCAGAATGACAGAAGTTACATTTCGTATGATGCCTACCTGATGTTTAGTAGTTATTTTTCGCTAGACCAAGAATTGACCTAAATTGTGATTGACTTAATATATGGTAATAGAAAAAAGAAGAAGATGTGATATTACAAATATTGAAGCTTAGATATTATTAGCCCTATGGTGATATCCTGGATATAATTTTTCCAATTAAGATCAGTATAACTGTGCAATGATATAGAAAACCAGGAAAACTATATCTGCTGATCTTTACAATTATCACACGAGAAGACAGTTTATTAGTGAAGAACTCCCTAGATTTATCTGTTCATTGACAACTTCATATTGTGGGTTTCTTAAATGTCTTCTAATTTCCAGTTCTTCAAGGGAATCCAGTTCTTGTTTCTTTTCACAACTATGCAATGATTGGTGTCAAGTAGATGTTTTGCGTAGTGGGATTTATCTGGTTGTTTAAATCTGTATGCTCGTAAGTGTTCACTGTATCGGATTTCAAAATTTCTAAGGGTCTGACCCAAATAGACAGCATTACATTCTGGTATAGATATTTAGATGACATATTAGCTTGTTTTATGGGTAGTGAGCGACAATTTGATGTATTTTTCAACCACAATAATAATTTACACCCAAAAATCAAATTTACATTAGAAATCGAAGAAAATATCTGAATGAATTTTCTTGATTTAATATATCAAAGAGTTAATAATGTACTTGATTATTCAATTTAACGAAAACCAACTCACACTGATTCAACAATTCCATATAGTTCCAATCACTCCATGTCACATAAACTAGCGGCATATAATTCAATGATACATTGAGCTTTTTCAGTTCCTATGAACAAATGTAATTTTGATAGAGAGATTAATACAATTAGACAAATAGCAACATCTAATGGTTATCTATTACATATGATAAATAAGCTAATTCATGAAAAAGAGGAAAAAGTGATATTACAACTAATATTTCCTAAACAAACTGATGAAATAAAAACTTATAAAACCATCACATATGCAGGAAATATTTCTAATAACATTTCAAAGATAATATATTTAGCATCGAATACAACAATTCCTCTTTAAAACAGAAAGTAACGTTAGTACAAAATTGCTAAATGTAAAAACAAAAATACCAATATTAAAGAAATCAGGTATATATAAACTCAAATGTCCAGAATGTAATGCTGTCTATTTGGGTCAGACCCTTAGAAATTTTGAAATCCGATACAGTGAACACTTACGAGCATACAGATTGAACAACCAGATAAATCCCACTACGCAAAACATCTACTTGATACCAATCATTCATTGACACCTAACACAGAACTAGAAGTGCTGCATATTTGTGAAAAGAAACAAGAACTGTCTTCTTAAATGATAATTGTAAAGATCGGCAGATATAGTTTTCCTAGTTTTCTATATCATTGCACAGTTATACTGATCTCAATTGGAAAAATGATATCCAGGATATCACCATAGGGCTAATAATATCTAAGCTTCAATATTTGTAATATCACATCTTCTTCTTTTTTCTATTAACATATATTAAGTCAATCACAAGTTAGGTCACTTCTTGGTTTAGCCAAAAATAACTACTAAACATCAGGTAGGCATCAAATGAAATGTAACTTCTGTCATTCTGACGATGATATTGATTTATCGAAATCATTGTCAATTTTTTAGTATTTTCAACAATTGTTATTATATTGTGGAATTAGGTAGAAACAGTGATTTTCATTTAAAACACTCATATGAGTAGATTCCACGAAGTAAGAGTTAATTTTATGTAGACCATATTATTTACACTTTAGTGTTATTATCACTTATAATTGCACAAGTGGTTTGTATTTATCGGGTAAATTTGGGTTGTTTAATGAGAAACTGTTTCCTAGCAATTTGACGAGAATAACTGTCAACTATTAAAAACACGACACCGAAGGTGGAGTGTTTTTAGGTTGACAGTTATTCGAGTCAAATTGCTAAAGGAAACAGTTTAGAATTTGAACAACACAAATTTACCCAATATCAATACAAACCTCGAGTGTAATTCGGCAGGACAATTTAATGAATGAGAAATTTGGAAACATATCTTGCAATATTACATTCAATTTCTCGATGGAAGTATCTGGCTCAAATGCGTGTCTTTTTGCATCGCAAAACGTAGAAAATTGTCGCCATATTGATGATTGCGTCGCAACTGTATTAGTAGGCACACAGGTATTAACAATTTGACTAATTTCGGCGTTCGTAGACATACCGAATCGACTCATTGTTAGTTTCTTGAAAATTCAATAAGTTGTTAACAAACATGTGAAACTATTTATTCTGGTAACCAATACCGCGATAATAATTGATGAACAAATGAATAAGTGAAAAAACCACTAGTGTATTTGTCGCTGTAAAAGTTAAAGCTAACTTTTGCCGCTGTCAAAGTGGCAATTGCACTGTGGCATATGCGATTTTTTATACATGAGTTAAATTGTCATTTAAATATACGACAAAAATATCCCATTTTTTCCGGAAACGGAAAAGTCACATTCACACTCGGTAACAACAATTGTCCCATTTTTTTGGCCGCAACTGTACATAAAATAACCAAATTTTGTTTGATTTTATTTGATTTAAGAGCCAAGGAAAATCAATGGATATGATTAAAAAAAACACTGTTCCAAAGATGGTTACTGGAACACTTCTAATATCATCTACATTTATAACTACTTACCTCATCTGAGATCAGTTGACCGCAGACGCCCATTAATATCACATTGGAAATAATTACAGCCACCGTCGAATATAGTTTGAAAGATTCTGATTGATGTGTTTTCTGAAACACAATTAATGTTCATTAATCATAAGTATTGGTTTATGTGATAATCAATATTTGAGAAATTACATTGAAATTTTCCGAATATCTATATGCTACTTTTGAGAAGTAGTAAATTTTATTTCTAGAAATCGTATATATCTTAATCTGTATTAAGACTAATCATGATTAACACCTCTAGAAATATTCACAACGAAGCAAGAACTTCAACAAATCCATTCATTTTGGATTAAAAACCTTGAATACGGTCTATCACTAGGAATTACGGACAAATTTAGTTAATAAATATCAGACGAGTTTGAAGGTATGGTGTGAATTAGAAATAGGCTTGCAGTTTCATTAGATTCGCAAAGGCTGTTATTTAATCTCATCTGATGTGAAACCAGACTATATGTTATGGTTTTTCGTTGTTTTAGTTGTGTGAGCGACTAGCTATAGCTGGGCTTGCCGGTAGGGTCTGATAGAGCAGTAAGACTAATTCTGTTCACTATCACTTTATTCCCAATTACCTGTTACGCTACTACATCAAGTCAGTGTCACCGAGTTCTTGAGAATGGAGAGATTCTCATTTCAGCCTTTTCAATCTTATTTTTTCTTATATTTTGTTCAATTTCATTCATATCTATTTCTGCTCTATAATTACTATCTCATTATCATTTTTGATTTTCACTTCCAAACACCTAATGTCAGAAAACGAAATATTGTAGTGGCGCGAGAAAAACTCTGGATTTTTGCGGAAATATCCGTTTTCTGACTATTTAAGACGTAGTGTTCAAGTTTCAGCATGATGTCAGTGCGTCAGTATGTCATCAATTTTTGGTTGCGGCACATCTACCTTAAGGAGTTGAGATTTTCAAATTTTGAATTTATTAGTTTATGGACATATAGGCGAGCGGGACGCACCCCCAAATTGACCTTACAATGACCACGGAAGTACTAATCGCTAAGACCACTTTTACTTCATGTTTTCGGGGTCGCTGAATACGAATATGAAATTATTTTTACGATAAAATTGGGGGAACATGGAAAAAAACGGCAATTGAATTTGGCGTTTTTCTGTGTTCATCTCGCTATATCTTCCACATTTATCAATGTATCATTATGAAATTTTTTATGACTATTGCTTATCTAAATATCTGAACAACAAGCCTACTCCGAAAATTCAGCGACAATTAACACTTGAACAGTAAATTTACAATTGTTTACTTTTACGTGTTCCGAGTTTTGTCGTACAAATGCAAAAGTTGTGTTACGAAGTTTCGAATTTCTAAAAACTAATTATCCAGTATTAAAATGCAATGAATAAAGAAGTTTTTGGGAAAGTTTCAGATCAAAATATTGAAAAGAAAAAAAGATATGCCATTTCAAAGTCGAGCGTAGCGTGCGGCTGCACGGCGCGCTATAGCACATTGATGCTGGTACTCGCTTAATATTTCATGTACAACGTATTCAACGCATAATGAGTGAGAACCAGTTATATTGAATAATTAAATGAACGTTCTGTTGAAGGTAAGATTTATTTGTTTTGCTATTAAGATTCTTTTTGTAACTTGTACCATTTCTTTTAGTTTTAACAAAGATTTTATTTCTGATGAAGGTCATGGAAAGACCGAAACGTAAAATAAAAATGCATTAACTACTAGTTAAATGTCTTTAAAAATGGTCCTCAATCCCAAGAATACAAAATAAACTATATATATATATATATATATATATATATATATATATATATATATATATATATGTATATATATATATATATCATTTTAATTCTTTTTTGGATCATGTCATTAGGCGGTTTTTCTTACTTGGGTTATAAAATGTGTATAGGATTATGCATAGGGATGTATATCATGTATACTATATCAATACAGAGTGGAAAGTCTAACTGGAACAAATTCTGTAACTTGATAAATAAAGGTTTATCCCAAAATTCCTGAAACACGTCAATTTTTATTCTCAATGAGGTATATTACAAAGAGATTGGTTTATCTTTTTCATTATCTGGGGGGGGGGGTTGCAGACAATCCCAACTTGTTTATTAAATGGAAGGGTAGGTTGAATAATTTTTTATTTGAAAGCTTTTTCAATTGTAAATACAATTCCACTTTTTTTGTTACTTTTTATAAGCAATGTGTCGGAAAAAAATGAAATGAGGAAATATTTACTCAAATTACTTTAATGTATAGGTACTGTTATAATTATTAAAGTTTATTGTTAAATTGTTATAATTTTTTATTATTATTATTTTATTTTCGGCTAGCTCAGATTTTCATTTTATATTATGAATTTTTTTTTAGAAAAAATATGTAAAAACAATATCCAATCTCTTCAGTCTATTTGTGGGTTCAAAATTATATTATATACTAAATTCTTACATATTATCTATAAACTACGAATCAACTATTTCTAATAATTAATACCTTCAGTCCTCAAAATTGTCCTTTTCTCTCAAATCGTTCTATAGTCCGTTTCTAAGTTCTCCAGTTTACACACAAATTCCATTCACATTGTCCCAAAATTGTCTCTTAACACCTCCAGTCCCTTCAAACATGTTCACTACCTAATTTTCGTCCTTCTCGGTACCCTCACTTATAAGTTTGTTTCACTTTTTAAATGTCTATTACTTCTTCTCACCAACACTTCTTATTATAAAATAGGTTCCGGTGCACTTCGCGACCCTCCGAATTTTATGTTAATTCTAATTTTGTTTGATAGCTTACCTTAAATAAAGCAGATTAGAACAAAAATTTCGCTAGATCATTCAGTAATTACTTTAAAAATCATGAATTTAGTTCGAAAAATGGTACTTTTGCAACACTAGTTAATGCTATTTTACGATAAATATTTTCACTTCAAATTGTAAAGGTTATTATCTTGATCTAAATATAAGTCTGTTTCACAAAAAAAACCGGAAGAAAATACTTAAATTTTGCCAAATTTTAAATATATTCATATGCATAATTATTTTCACTTGACACTTATAGGTTATAAATTAGACACTGACGTCTTCTGTCTAGACAGCCAGGGTCACATATTTTTCTGTCATCATATGAGTTTTAGCAGCGTTGTCAAACGGTCTTTATTTTCTTTCAGTTGAATTAATTTTGTGTTGTAATAGATATATCAATATATTATAAAAATATGAAAGTATTTGCATATGTACTTAATAATGAAATTTGAAATAATAAATATCCTTAGAATGTACTGTTCATCTTACATTTGATTTATACGTTACATTAAATGAAAGAGATCAAAGCAAACTTTTTTGCTGGACCACAGAATCAACAATAATTAACAGAACATAAATCTCTCATGGCGATTTTCATACATTATTGATTTGTTTTGAAAGGTTTATAGGCATATTCATCGATAATCTATTCTTGTGCACGATTGCAGCCACGATCGATATAGTATGTTTGTATCGTGGGTTGCAACTATAGTAATCTACGCCTGCGCTTAAGTAACGTCGACATTCCGCGACCTTTTTAAATATTCAATAAATTATTCCTTTCCCTTTAACCCAGTACGCGGAACGATGCCTACGTTATTTCTAAATGCACTTTCCTTTGTTTATGGTCATGACAAAAGTGTTATTATATTGTTGAGTTCATTATTCGGATAGGATTGGTTGTTAGTAATCGCAAGTGAAGAAAAATGATAGTATTATGATAATATTTTGACGGTGGTCAGAATGGAAGTCAAAAGCGTTTTCCAACTGAATTTATTAATTTAAACGATTAGGAATTGTTAATTAAGCTCCAAAATGTGAACTTGTTACCGTGAAATATAAGATGTGCCCGAACTGCGAAACGTTGACCGGCGCGCTCGCTTCGCTAGCGATATCACTCTGCTTTAGTATTTCAAGCGGAAATCCAATCTTCAATAATTCAAATAATTATCCACATTATTATGTAATGATACGTGCTCAAATAGGTATACTATCAGGAATACATACACAATTTCCAAATGAAAAAATTGAAGTGATCTGAGATCTCAAGTCAAAAAGAACGCACCTATAGTGAAAAATGCGCGCCGGTTCGACGTTTCGCAATTCGCGCGCGCGAATTGCGAAACGTCGAACCTGCGCGCTCGCTTCGCTCGCGATATCAATTTGCTTTAGTATATCAAACGGAAATCCAATTGTAAATAATTCAATTGATTATCCACATTATTATGAAATAATACGTGCTCAAATAGGTATACTATTAGGAATACATACACAATATGAAATGAAAAAATTGAGTGAACAGCTATGGACATATTGTGAAAATGCGCGCCGGTTCGACGTTTCGCAATTCTCGCGCGCGAATTGCGAAACGTCGAACCGGCGCGCTCGCTTCGCTCGCGATAGCGATCTGCTTTGGTGTCTCAAACAGAAATCCAATCTTCAATCATTCAAATGATTATCCACATTATTATCTAATGATACGTGCTCAAATATAGGTATACTATCTGGAATACATATACAATTTGCAAATGAAAAAATTGAGTGAACAGCTATGGACATATTGTGAAAAATGCACGCAAATGGAAAAATTCAACAGATTGTGGAATTCGCGCATAACTGATTTCAGTTAAACGAAAGTTGACCGGTATCGATTCCATGTGGAGTTAATTTAATTTTTTACATTTTTTAAGTGGGGACGGTCACATCTTGCAAATCGATCAATCTTTGCTGACCAAACGAAAATATAATAGGGAGCGCATGATTCCAGAGCAGTGGGTGCTATGATGTCACGGATAAACATGTCTATGTAGTATTTGTTCCCAACCGAACAGCCACTACTCTGGAATCAATAATTTCTCGTCACGTATTGCCGGGTACTGAAATATGGACTGACTGTTGGAGGGGATATAGTGGCCTCAAAAATCTGGGAGGTGCATGCCCTTAGATACATAAGGAAGTTAACCATTCCAGAAACTTTGTGGATCCGGTAACGGGAGTGTGCACGAACCATATTGAAGGCCACAGGTCGTCCATTAAACAATATTTGAGGCGTCCGGGGTGATGTCCTCAAGATTTTTATCGGAATAAGTGGATCAGTTTATGTGGTGGCAAGTGTTTGGTCCCACTCTTAGTGCGAGATTCAATCATATTTTCGAACAAATTTCGGCGCGTTATCCTGTGTAGTTTATAGTTGAGATTTAGTTAGGTTAGATTAGGTTAGTTCAAATATTCATAAGTAGATAAGTAGGTTAGATTGGGTTAGGTTGGGTTGACCGAATTCACATTTTTAAAAAAATATCAGATACAGAGTTCGGACAGATTGGTGGTAGGTTTTAGCAGGTAGGTGATCGACCATGGCTCTTTAGAATGACGTTTCCTTGTCCCATTAAGGGTTGAAGATGAAAACATGGTTGGTGGAATCCAGCAACTTGGTACTCATTTCCTAGGTCTATAGAAGATTTCCCCCTCAACAAAAAAATTGGTAGTTAATCAAACTTCGGCGCGTTATCCTCTCTAGTTCACTACATTGTTGAGTTCTATTTGGTTCATATACTTAAGTTAGGTGAGTAATTTTTTTTATATTTCTTGTTTCATATTTAATGATATTCTAGTTACATTTTGATCTGTCAGTTGCTCAGGAACCGATATTGAATTGAATTAGGTAAAGTATTGTAAATTATGCTGATTCGGCAATAAAAAATTTCATTAAAGTTTTACTACAAATATTTGTGACTGTTGGTCGGATTATAATTGGTTCGAGGAGTGGAACGAAATATAATCTTGGTATATTCCTATACCCTAATTACATAAAATATACGTACTAAGTTAGTACCAGTGGAAAATACATAATACGTCCAAAGAAGTACATTTTCAATACATACATTTAAATCATGAAGATAGTATAAATCTTGTATAATGTATTTCCAAGCAGACACGAGTCACTGAAATGAGAACTGGCAACACTCCTCCTTCTAAAATTCGTGACTATCTGAAATATAAACATAAATGTCAAATTTTTTTAAAAAATGGCGGTTCTTTAGTACTTTCAATTGCGATTTTCTCTTTCAAAAGTGCATAATCCAAGAATTTTCTTCTCTTAAAATGTTCTATAACAATAGGGCTTTCTAGTAAAAAAAAATCGCTCCAAAATTCGGAGGGTCGCGAAGTGCACCGGACCCATAAAATATTTACATTCCTAATCCTCAACTTTACAATGTTTATCAAACTTAAAACACATTTTCCAAAATTTTTTTCTCTTCTACGTGACAGTTCCCAACTTTCTGACATTTCTCTCTCGAATTTTTAAGTTCATGTCGCGAATGTATATTTTTGGTTATGGAACTGTCCCATTATACGTCATCCTGATATTAAAAGTTCTATTTTAAATAGTAAATCATATTTTCTTACTTGATAAGCCCAATAAAAAACCTGCTCGAATTATATATTTTTATCACGGAAAACTATTTTTAAAAAAACTTTCTTTTCAAATTATAACTAAAATTATAATACTTGCTCTAAAACTAATAATTAAACTGACCATACTAAACAAACGTATCTTAACCACTAAAGCCAAACAACAACTTGAATAATAATGGAGATGAATATATATACTAGGACAAAGCTAACTCTGCATTTCTTATCTTATTTACTGTAACATAATATCATTATTTATTATTAGAAATTTCTAGTTCTATAACTCCTCCATCCCTAAGATCGAAAAATAATGGAGTTGTTTCTCGATTTTGAATTTGTTTTCTCCAATTCAATATCTTCTGTCTTGATATCTTCTTTCTTGTTTTTTTTTCTTTCTTGATATTTTCTTTTTCGTTTCTTCTTTCACTTCTTCGGAATTTTCGTATGAAACAAAATATTATTATACTTATGCAAATAATTAAAATTATTGAAAATAAACTAATTGTTGTATATTGCTTTGAAATTATTACTTCTTGAATAAGTTTTATATTTTTACAAATTTTATTAATTTCATATAATCCTTCAAAATCTATTTTAGTTAAGTTTGGTGAATTATATGTTTGAATTACTAAAAACTTTGAATCTAATTTTGGCAATATTATTGATTTTCCTTTTCTAATTTGGATGTTGGTTGAAAATATTTCTTCTCCAACTTGAATCTTCCAATCTTCTGGAATTCGCTTGATTGATGGATGATTAATTTCCAAATATTGATCAGAAGTACATCTGGTTAATATTTTTATCGCTGAATTTGGAATAATTGAAACTTCATTATTTGTGACTTGTTCTATTATAGTTTCTTGAAGGTGAGCATCATTAGCATAGCAGTTCGTAGGAGAATAGCCGTTTAATATTTCCATAGTACAATTATCTCTTGACTTCATTTCTTGTTGACAGTAATATTTTTCTTCTAGCATCGGACACTCTTCTTTTAATGAAATTATTTCTTCCGGAGTAAGGTTGTAATGGGATAAATATTTTGTGGTTTTGAATGATGGGGTATAAGTGATAGAATTCTGCAGTTTTGGGTTTCAGGATGGGTACATGGACAGCAAAAATTATTTTAGACTTTGAA
This sequence comes from Galeruca laticollis, assembly GCA_963921935.1. NCBI lineage: Eukaryota > Metazoa > Arthropoda > Insecta > Coleoptera > Chrysomelidae > Galeruca > Galeruca laticollis. The sequence continues at coordinate 146,932,267 of OY998181.1, forward strand.
AAAGTTACTTGAGAACCCAAAAATAGATAGTATGTTAAGATATTATTAAATTTCGGAATTTGTTCTTCTTCATATATTGTATGTAAATACTTTATCATTTCTACAATTTCTTGATTTGAAATCACTGAACTATGAATTGAATTTAATTTGGAAAATGTAATGGAATTTCTAATATTGTCAATCAACGTTATTAAACTTTGATAATCCAAGTTGATCTGTGAAATCGTACTATAAAAGTTGATAAAATTATTAAGTTATTATTCAACTTTTTATTGAAATATGAAATTTTTCCAAATTATCTTGTAATTTCTGTTGATTATGCCACAAGGTAGTTAATGATTTATTATAGTGGTCGATTAATTTCTTATTTAAGGATATTTGCATATCAACATCATGAATTATTTGTTTTTGGTTTTGCTGTGATATATTTATAGCATTATCGTTTCTCTCTTCATCATCTGAATCAAGGGTACCAAAAAGCCATTTATCAATTTTTCCAACAGCATTTACTAATCCTCTTTTTGCTCTAATATGAGGGTAAATATTTTCTGATTTTCTATCCAATGTATTGATTGAACTTTTTGTTCTTTGCATCATTTGCTCAACCACATTATGGTATAAAATAGGGTATGTTGCATTAGCTTCTACTAGACTACTTCTTAATTTGTAGAAATATTGTCCAACTGTTTCTATTTGCTTACTTATTTCTTTTAAATTCATATAATATATAAAAGTATGTTTAGTATAAATGAGCTTACATAATCCTAAATTAATTGGTTTTATTAAATTATTCAATTTGGTAACTTGTATGTCTTCGGTTTTGCATTTGGTATGAAAAACCAGGAACAGGGTTACCATTATCATCAATTTCATTTTGCTGTAACAATTTGTTAGAATTAGTTTTAGGTTTTCTAATTATATTTTTGTGATAAGTTCCTTTATTAGTTTCTAAAATTATGTCTGAGTCTTTAACAATTTCAGTTTTCTTATATTTTGGTAACTTTTTATCTCTAAATTTTGTTTGAATATATGCTGTTTCTTGATTTGAATAGGATGGGGGGTCAATTCTATTCTCATTTCTTTTATTAATAATTTTTTCTTCAACTTGAGCGTTTTTGTCTTGAATTTTTCCATATAATAACTTGGAGAATTCTTTATGATTTTGTATATAATGAGATAATACCAAGTGATCATTCAAATCAAAAGGATCGGGGTTATTAATATGTCCTTTGATTATTTCGAACGGTGTGAACTGAGTGACGGAATGAATGGAATTATTATATGATAGAATGGAATATTTCATAAGTTGATCAGGAATCAAATCTTTATTGGTTTCTCTAAAACAACGAAAATGTTCTATAAGACTGGAGTGAAATCGTTCAACAGGGGAATTGGAGTTACTGTTTTTAGCTGTAGTATAATGTGATTCAATTTTATGTAATTTACAAAAATCTTGCAAATCGTTATTTTTGAACTCTGAGCCGCAATCGGCTGTAATTTTGTATGGGACTGCATCGAGATCGGAATCTATTTTAATCCGCGACAAAGGATCGGCAACTAAATTTGATTTACCTTTTAAATATTTTATTTTGTAGTCGAATTCTTCTAATTTTAGCCTCTACCTGACTAGACGAGAATTTGGTTCTTTCAATGAAAATAGCCATTGTAAAGGTTTATGGTCAGTTAATATTAAGAATTCGCGGCCAGATAAATATGGTCTAAAATATTTACATACCCAAACAATTGCTAGTAATTCTTTTTCAATAGTAGAATAATTAACTTCAGCATTATTTAAAGTTCTAGATGCATATGAAATGGGGTGTCGTATAATTCCTTTTTCCAACATCTCGTTGATCTGTCTTTGTATTTCTTCTTTGTGTATATATGGGTATCTGTATGATTTTACGTGGACAGGGACTTCGACAGTTGTCTTGATTGAATGTTTAATTTTTGAAGTGAATGTTAGCGGATCGCCAGGTTTTAGAAAAATGTCAGAAATTTTTTTACATAATTTAATAATATATTTTCTCTCTTCAGAATTCATATGACCTGTTCTCATTAAATTACTTATTTCTATTTTTTGTATATCATCATTTATATATTTGTTTTCATTTAACTCATTCATATATGCATAATTATGAATTTCGTATTGGGTTGGTTCGAATAGACATACATTAATTGGTTCGTTTAAGGTTATTGAAATTGTTTTAATTGTTTCATTTATTATTTCTACTATTTCATTACCATTTTGAGCTACCGTTAATGTTTCTGGAATATATGCATTACCTAAATATGTTTTATTTATTAAAATATCTCCGTTAATTACATTAACAGGTAAGGATTTTAATAGCTTTTCTGTTGGATCAATAGTAAATTCAAATTTAATTTCTGTTGGTAACCTAAATTTTATAGGAATAGAAGCATGTTCACCAGTTAATTGTTTAATAATAAAATCAATATTCAACGTCATCTTCATCATATCTTCAAGTCCTATAATACCGTCAAAAAATTCGTGAAAATCGTACAATATGAAATTAATATTACCATTATAGTTGAATTCTTTAAAAGCCGGTATTTCCGCCTGAAATCTTACTTTTTTGCTATTGAATGCGGTTTTAATGTCAACGTTTGAGTGATAAATACATTGCGGATAATATTTTTCAGCTATTACTGGCCGTAATAGTGATTTTGTGCTACCTGTATCTACTAAAAGTTCTAGTTTTGGTTTGTTTATCTCAATATATAGTAGTGGGTTATTTGAAGCAGTATTTATTTCTATTACCTCATTTTTTTTTCTGGGGAATTTTTTGGAAATTTTTGACTCTGTTCTCGAGGATAACTTTCTTTCGTAACAGCGTAATTTTCAAAATCATCTGCTAAATCAATTATTTCTTCTACTTCTTCCGTTTTGCCATAATCATTATTATATAATTCTTCTGATATGAAATTTGATTTTTGATTATTATTTTGGAAATATTTTTTTTTTTTTTATTATAGAGCATCGACTGCTTTGGTCATTAGCTCTTCTAATTTGGAGGAGGGAAAACTCATGTTCTCCCGACGTATAATCGGGTAGTGTTGGACTCCTTTATGGCCTACCAACCAAAAACCTCCCCCAATATTTGAGGCTACACTTTTATATTTTCAGATACAAATTGTTTGCTTTTAGAAAATTTAGGAGCTTAATTTGCTGGTCTGTTGTTGATGTGCATGACTTAACATCTTTTGCAATCCCCATATCTAGACGGCTGCGAGAAAGCAGTGGGCATTCAACTATTAGATGACTTACGGTGTTTTGTCTTCCGCATTCACAGACAGGTGGGTTTCTACCGAGAAGAAAGTGAGAGCTGGTCAGGTTAGTATGTCCAATTTTTATCCGGGTAATTATCACTTTATCCCTACGTTTTTGAAGTTTGTATTCTGTTGGTTTGAGTTGTATGTTTGGTTGTATTTGTTTTAGGAAGTTATTATTTACAGTCCATTCTTCTTGCCACCTGTCCATGATTTTTTCTTTTATGCTCTTTTTCTGTTCTTCTAGGCCTTCATCATTTTCCTCTGTGCTGATATTTAGAGAGGACAGTAAAAGTGATGTTCTTATAGGAAGTGATAGACTACTAGTTCGTTGGGTATGGAAAAAATATGGAACGCTTCACGATTTTGCGTGTCATCCTTGCGCAGGGGCCATGCTAATCTTCTCTGTATCGTTCCAATTTTAGTATATGTACTGCCGAAGCAAGTACAGGAAATAATTATTATTAGTATTTCTAAATCTATTATTATCATAATTATTATTACCAGTATTATTATTATTTCGATTTATAAAATTATTATTTCTCCTTGGAGAATCCGTAAAATTTCTCGATGTAGTCGACATAGGTACCGGTCTAGGTAAATTATGTACAGGTATTTGGTGAGGCCTGAAAACATTTCGTTTTGGACCAAATACTTGCGCATTAGTTGGATAATGTCGAGGTTGTTGTGGTTGTAGCTTTACATTAATTGGTTGGCTTGGAATGTTCTGTCGTTGTTGGAAACATTGATATTGGTTATAGTTATTTCTAGCATAATTTGAATAGTAATCATTCTGATTTCGATTATTATTATGATTATAATTATTATTATGTGAATTATTACTTGATGACCTGTAGCTATTGGAATTTTTGAGGGATCTCGGCTCATTTAAATGACCGTATAATCTTTCAAAATTCTCAAGGTCTTCTACGTAAGCCATCGCATCCTCTAAAGAATTAGGCTTTTTCAAATGCATATTGTTTTTAAGGACACCGGTACATCCTGAAACAAAGGTGTTCAGTGCCGTCTTATCACAATGATTTATGTTGCATCTTTTATCATTTTCAGTAAGCGTAAACTCATTACTGATTCCCTGAATAATTTTACTATTTAGCAATTGGAGTCTAGCTCCGAAATCGATTAGATTTTCATTTTTAAAAGGCCTTGTTCGTGTTAATTCCTGCACGATGCAGACCAGATCTCTTCGATCTCAGAAACACTGTTTCAAGGCTTCTTTAATCTTTTGCCATGTGTTTAATTCCATTCGATTGCACACCATGGCTTCAGCTTTTCCTATATATTTCTCTTGTATACAATCCAATATACGGTCGTTTACTTCGATATCATTATATATATATATTATTGTGAAAAAATAATGCTACACCCTGTATATCAAATAATGAAGAATTAAGATTATGTATAGTAATCTAAAAGAATTTTTTTTAAGTCAAAAATTTTTTTTAAAAATTTTAATGGAGACAATCTGTACGATCCACTATTCGATAGAGAAGACATACAGAAAGGACAGACTGTATAATGTAGGGATAATTGCGAATAGGTGTGATAAACAATTTATATGAAATAAATTACCTAACGAAACTTTTATCAAAGAGATCAAGTATCAAAATTTGTTCATAATAAGAAACTAAATGCTTTATTCTGTAAAGTCAAGCTAATCTCGTAATATTTGTTGATTAAGACATTAAAATGAGATAGTGTAGATGTTTAGACATAACAGAGCAGGAAAATATAAAATAATGTGAATTTCAGAGAACATGACTTATAAAGAAAACGAATTTTCATTTTGCATACATATTTAAAGGTAACAGCTGTCATCTATTAAAACATTATGAATATTCATTTGACATACATACTTAGAGGTTAGGAAATGTCATTTTAACAATACTAAGAAATATTATTGAATGAAAATAATATAGGAAGTCTAAGCAATTAAAAACCTTAGAATATAATATCATGATATAATGGATGAACATTTCACTAGTTGAAATGAAGAATTTGAGTTATAAAATAAATAGTCAAATTTTATTGGATAATAAACATTTAAAAAAGATCACATCGGCGACAACTGTGTTGCTAACGAAAAAAAAATCAGAATGTGAAAAAGTTGTTGATTATGGGGGCTATTGACTCGTAGGTTTTCTTTTTGGGAAGAGATTTTTGGAGCAGCAAAATTTTTTTGGTAAAGTAAATCAATTGAAATCATTTGGAAGACAAAATTTGACTATAAAATTCAAAACAAATACATTATACTTACTAGAGATAAATCAGTGTAAGTAGTTTAGTTTATATAAATAATAAAAAAAGGAATTGTTGAATGTTGTAAAACACTAATCATGAATTTTATTTTATAAAATGGTGTCTTGTGTCTGGTGGAAGTAAAATAGCCAAATTAGTTTTCGAAGAACATTGAATAGTGGAATTTGTGTGAGCTGTTTGGACCTTGAAAGAAATACAGCATCGATTCCTGTTTTGGTAGAAGCAGAATGCCAACAGGGAGGTTTTCCAGGAGGAGAATCTGGAACAAACAGAAATCGTGAAGTAAATAAGGTAGTACAAGTTAGTTTATTAATGTATTAAGAGGTCAAGCGTACTTACTAATTTGTAAAAAAAAAAACTAAAATTTTGTGATGCATAGACGCTGTTAAGAGTGTATTTCGCCGTTTTCTGAAAGTCAAATGTTTATGAAATTATATAACTGTATTTTAATATTATAATAATATCTCACCAGAGTGCGTGTGATTTGTATGAAAGAGTTATCCTTTTAGATAGTTGATTTTCTTAAAAAAAAAACACTTGTAAAAGTGTAGTGTATTTATTTTCATTAAATTAAATATTGTTTTTCCTTTTGAAGAACGTTTTTTTAAATTACTTGAGTTAATCATTTCATCTGGTGATTTGTGCACCATCTACTTACCACAGGAAGAAGCTCTGAATGAAATCGATTGAACTATGCAGATATTTTTTAAGTAGGACAGGACCGTATTTAATTTGAAATCATTAAAAAAGTAACATATTCTGATTAACAAATTTATTTTTAAAAATATAAAGCATTTATTAACTTTGGCGCAAACATATATAAAATTATAAAATCATTTTATTTAAAATACTTGAACTCTACCCTGAGATGAGAAGTTTTCATGTTGGTTAAATAAACTGTTTATCATACATATTAAATCCTCAACATACCGGGCAAATTAAACTATTTTCTCACCCAATTCTATTCATAATAATATGTCGGCCCAACGTAGGGCAAATTAAATTCCCATATAAAATAAACTATAATAAAATGTCACCGCAACGTGGGGCTAATATAGAAATTTAGTAAATAATAATAAAAAGCATTGAAATAAGTTTTTTTTTACTGTATTAAAAGATTTTAAATACATAAAATGGAAAGGAAAATGACATTAAGGGACGGAAAGCAGGTAGGAGTCGAAAGTAGGTCTGATGAAGAAAGAGAAGAAAGGAGTAATGGTAGAGGAGATTTTAAGGTACAATATTTGGAACAGGGGAGAGAACATTCGGAAGAAGACATCGCAGAACAAGGTCAGGAAGAAGAAGATGCACCATTGTCAGAAGAAACAGGACAAGGGGTCAAACAAAAATCGAAAGAGAAAGAGGATATGGACGTGATGAGTATGTTTAAAATGATGATGGGAGAAATGAAAGAAATGAATGGAAATTTAAATCGTGAAATGAATAATATGAATGTAAAGATGGACCAGAATAAGGAAGAAATGAATATTAAAATGGACCAAAATAAGGAAGAATTAAAAAAAGAAATGAATATTAAGATGGACCAGAACAAAGAAGAAATTAAACAAACTAAGGAACTGATAATAAAATTGATGGATGAAAAATTGGGACATTTTGAGAAGATATTGGAAAAATCAAACACATACATAGAAAATAAAACAGAATCCACTAAACAAGAAATAAGAGGAGAGGGGATTGAAAAAACCACAGAAATAGACAATTCACAGATCAACAGAATCAAGGAAATAGAAGAGAAGGAAAAGGATTTCAAAGGAGAGATTCAAATGGATGTAAAGTTACAAAATGAAAATATAAATGATGATACTATAGAACCAAAATTAAGTAATAAAATGGAAATTGATGAAATAAAAATACAAAGACAACTAAATGAGGAGATGATAGATAGCAATTTACAGAATCTAGGAAGTGAGGAAGCTATGAAAATTTATGAAAAAGAGATTTATTGGGAAATAACAGACCCAGATGTTAATATATTGAAACGAATAGTGACATATGGTAAGACAAATAATAATAATAATAGGGGGATACAACTTAATTGGAAATTAGAGGAAATGAATAAGATATTACAAGAGACCAAGGAAGAAATAGAAGAAACCATAAGACAGAATATAGAAACAATAATTTATGCAGAAAATTTCGAAATGAGATTAAAACTTGGCAGAAATATAAAGATAATTTATCCAAGAAATTTTAATAGGATAATTAAAAATGAAATGATAGGAAGTGAGAGTATTATGGGAAATGAAATAATAAAAAGAAGAAACAATAATATGAAGAAATTGGAAACACAAATTTTCATGAATCCATTGGGAGAAATTGATGAGATAGGGGACAACAAAATTGAAAAAGACACAGTGGAAAATTTTAAGAAACTTAGGAAGCAGATAGAAGAGAATCAAACAATAAGAGAAGAGGATAAAACGAAATTTAGGAAAAGAAAATTAAATTGAATAATAAGGCTGTATTATAGGACCGGAATCTAGAAGACGAATAAGGAATTGTAAAAGGTCGATGAGGAATATAAAAAACAACATGTAAATAAGAAGTTTATAATTAACAAATAATGTTAAAAAAAACATATGTAAATATAATGTTGTACATAGATAGAAATTAGGATATATAAAGATAATGATGAAAAACAGAAATAATTACATTAACAGATATAATACAAATGGATATTATAACAAAAAAACAACAATTATAACAACAATTTAGGAAATAACAATAACTATAATAAGAACGATAGCAAACAAAAACAATTATAACAGAAACTTCAAATAAAATAACAACAAAAATAACAATTACAGAGAACAGTATTCAAAGGAGAGAAGAGAGAGTGATAACATATAAACATCCAAGGAAATATATAAAATTTGGGGAAGATTTAGAATTATGAGAAATAATGGAATTGAAAAATATTAAAGGGAAATTAAATGGAAAAGAAATAAAATTATTAATAGATACAGGTTCGGAAGCGTCCATAATTAAAACAAAACTAATAGAAGAAAACATTGAAAATTATGAAAACAAATTAATTAAAATACCAAAAACTACATTGATAGGAGCAAATGGAAAGAAGCTATGTGAAGTAAATAAGTCTATAATACAAAAGATTGAATTGAAGGATGGGAAAGAAGTTGAAATGCAATTACTGTTAGTGAATAATTTGGAATCAGACATAGTTATAGGAATAGATGAATTAACGAAATATAAAGCAAGAATTGATTTTGAAAAGATGGAGATTGAATTAAATGGTAATAGAATTGAATTTGAAGAAGAAAATATAGAAGAATTGGAAGTTGAAGAGGATAATAAGAAGTTATGGGAATATAGAAAGGATTGGAAATATGGGAGTATTGGCAATTGGAGAGGATAATAGGAAGTTATGGAATATAAAGAGGAGTGGAAATATGGAAGAATTGGAATTTGAAGAGGATAATAGGAAGTTATGGAATATGGAGAGGGATGAAATAATGGAAGAATTGGAATTAGTATGTGGAAATAAGGAATATGCTGAGAAAGTGAAGAATTTAATAATTAAGTATAAAGGATTAGTTAAAAAAGAGATGAAAATGGCAAAGAACTATGTGCATAAAATGGAAGTTAGAGGAATAGAGAATTTCAGAGTAAGAAGATATCCCATACCTTACAAGTATAGAAAAGAAGTTGAATTAGAAATACAAAACATGTTGAAAGATGGTATTATAGAAAGATGTAACACAAGAAATATAAATTAATAAATTGTACCGATATAAGAGACTCTGAGAAATGTAGAAGTAATAAGTCGCATAACGAACATTAAAGAATTTTCAAAAATGGATTTATAACATGATTTTTTTTAAACTAATTCCTTTGGATGAAACTTGTAAATGAAATATGTACCTAAAAATAAAATAAGAATTTGTATACATATTTAATTATGGTATTGTAAATAGATTTAAAACTATTTGAAGAGGATACTGCAACACAGGATTCCAAAATCATCTTTGTAACAGCAACCCGAAATAAAAAGAAATGTATTATTAGTAAAATAGAAAGACAATCCTAGAATATAGTACTTGAAGTAAAATTTGCGTTCATAAAATTTTTCTTAGAATAAAAAATTTGATAAACGCAAAATTTAGGGGATGTTATTGTGAAAAAATAATGCTACACCCTGTATATCAAATAATGAAGAATTAAGATTATGTATAGTAATCTAAAAGAATTTTTTTTAAGTCAAAAATTTTTTTTAAAAATTTTAATGGAGACAATCTGTACGATCCACTATTCGATAGAGAAGACATACAGAAAGGACAGACTGTATAATGTAGGGATAATTGCGAATAGGTGTGATAAACAATTTATATGAAATAAATTACCTAACGAAACTTTTATCAAAGAGATCAAGTATCAAAATTTGTTCATAATAAGAAACTAAATGCTTTATTCTGTAAAGTCAAGCTAATCTCGTAATATTTGTTGATTAAGACATTAAAATGAGATAGTGTAGATGTTTAGACATAACAGAGCAGGAAAATATAAAATAATGTGAATTTCAGAGAACATGACTTATAAAGAAAACGAATTTTCATTTTGCATACATATTTAAAGGTAACAGCTGTCATCTATTAAAACATTATGAATATTCATTTGACATACATACTTAGAGGTTAGGAAATGTCATTTTAACAATACTAAGAAATATTATTGAATGAAAATAATATAGGAAGTCTAAGCAATTAAAAACCTTAGAATATAATATCATGATATAATGGATGAACATTTCACTAGTTGAAATGAAGAATTTGAGTTATAAAATAAATAGTCAAATTTGATTGGATAATAAACATTTAAAAAAGATCACATCGGCGACAACTGTGTTGCTAACGAAAAAAAAATCAGAATGTGAAAAAGTTGTTGATTATGGGGGCTATTGACTCGTAGGTTTTCTTTTTGGGAAGAGATTTTTGGAGCAGCAAAATTTTTTTGGTAAAGTAAATCAATTGAAATCATTTGGAAGACAAAATTTGACTATAAAATTCAAAACAAATACATTATACTTACTAGAGATAAATCAGTGTAAGTAGTTTAGTTTATATAAATAATAAAAAAAGGAATTGTTGAATGTTGTAAAACACTAATCATGAATTTTATTTTATAAAATGGTGTCTTGTGTCTGGTGGAAGTAAAATAGCCAAATTAGTTTTCGAAGAACATTGAATAGTGGAATTTGTGTGAGCTGTTTGGACCTTGAAAGAAATACAGCATCGATTCCTGTTTTGGTAGAAGCAGAATGCCAACAGGGAGGTTTTCCAGGAGGAGAATCTGGAACAAACAGAAATCGTGAAGTAAATAAGGTAGTACAAGTTAGTTTATTAATGTATTAAGAGGTCAAGCGTACTTACTAATTTGTAAAAAAAAAAACTAAAATTTTGTGATGCATAGACGCTGTTAAGAGTGTATTTCGCCGTTTTCTGAAAGTCAAATGTTTATGAAATTATATAACTGTATTTTAATATTATAATAATATCTCACCAGAGTGCGTGTGATTTGTATGAAAGAGTCATCCTTTTAGATAGTTGATTTTCTTAAAAAAAAAACACTTGTAAAAGTGTAGTGTATTTATTTTCATTAAATTAAATATTGTTTTTCCTTTTGAAGAACGTTTTTTTAAATTACTTGAGTTAATCATTTCATCTGGTGATTTGTGCACCATCTACTTACCACAGGAAGAAGCTCTGAATGAAATCGATTGAACTATGCAGATATTTTTTAAGTAGGACAGGACCGTATTTAATTTGAAATCATTAAAAAAGTAACATATTCTGATTAACAAATTTATTTTTAAAAATATAAAGCATTTATTAACTTTGGCGCAAACATATATAAAATTATAAAATCATTTTATTTAAAATACTTGAACTCTACCCTGAGATGAGAAGTTTTCATGTTGGTTAAATAAACTGTTTATCATACATATTAAATCCTCAACATACCGGGCAAATTAAACTATTTTCTCACCCAATTCTATTCATAATAATATGTCGGCCCAACGTAGGGCAAATTAAATTCCCATATAAAATAAACTATAATAATATATATATATATATAAATATATATATATATATATATATATAATATATATATATATATATATATATATATATATATATAGCGTATGTTTCAATTAGTTTCTCACACTTGACTATAAACTTATTCAACGTGTTACTATTTCCATCATATGGTTTAATATTTTCTAATTTTTATTTAAATAAATCCCAATTGAGGGTTTTTACAGTAGCAGTAGCTATTTCGTTTATATTCACAGATAAAATTGAATTCTCAAAATTATTATTAGTTATATTACTTTTTATAATATTCAATTTATTGAATGTTTCCAATAAATTTCCCAATTCGTTCATAAAATAAATTCGGCAGCAAGTATATATATAATAAAAATATCTCTCCTACACTTTTAAAAAGGTATGGCAAAGTAAAAAAAATAAACTTGGCACTTACAATCGATTTGAAGAGCTTCGGTTTCTTCTTTCTTCGTTAATAGTAGATTCTGGAATCTGCACTCGATGTTAAAACACCAAATCGTTATTTCTTTATAGGAACGATTCGACAAAGTTTTTATACGACCGCACAGATCCTACTGACTGCGCCAATTATATATTTTTATCACGGAAAACTATTTTTAAAAAAACTTTATTTTCAAAATATAACTAAAATTATAATACTTGCTATAAAACTAATAATTAAACTGACAATACTAAACAAACGTATTTTAACCACTAAAGCCAAACAACAACTTGAATAATAATGGAGACGAATATATATACTAGAACAAAGCTAACTCTGCATTTCTTATCTTATTTACTGTAACATAATATTATTATTTATTAATAGAAATTTCGAGTTCTATAACTCTCGATAGTTTTTTGGCGAATTTGAACTGAATGTGATTGATTTGTTAGTACTTGTTGGTATTTCAATGTGTAAATAACAAACGAGAAATAAGAAAATGCCCTATTCAACCGAGACGCATCGTATCGAAATTTTAAGGATCATCGGATATGGGGACAGAAGCCGAACACAGGCTGAAGTCGCTCGATTGTTTACTGAAGTTCATCCAGAATTACCTTCAATTAATCGAAGTACGATTAGCAAAATTGAAACTCGATATCGGGAGTTGAACCACGTAGGGGATGCTCCTCGATAAAACGTTTTAAAGGTTGACGAAGAAGCTCAGTTAAACATATTGTTGGAAGTTGAAGAAAATCCTGTTACTCCAGCTAGGCAAATAGCTCGCGCTCATGTTGTCAGTCACACAAGCGTTCTAAAAATTCCTAAAGAAGTCAAAAAGCACTCATTAAGATGCAAAACCTGCAGAAGCTTAACGATGATGATCCTGATCGTAAACGCTAATTTTGCGAACGAATTATGGCTTCTATCGATGGTGGACAAATTGCTTTGGAATGGGTGCTATTTTCTGATGAGGCTACGTTCACATTACATGGACACGTCAATCGACAGAACTGCCGTTATTGGGCTGACGAAAATCCCCGTTGGATGCGTGAATCCCATACCCAAAGGCCTCAATAAACAAACGTCTGTGCTGGAATTATTGGGGATCGCATAGTAGGTCCTTTTTTTTCAATGAAAACGTAACCGGAGAAACATACCTTGATATGCTCCAAGAAGAACTGATTACTACTTTAGTAGATTTATTCCCCAATAATTTGGATCCAAACTTATTTGACCAACGGACGTGGTTTCAACAAGATGGGGCACCCCACATTTTGCTCAAAATGTACGGACCTATCTTATCGAAGTGTTTCCAAATAGGTGGATTGGAAGAAGGGGCCCAATTGAGTGGCCAGCAAGATCACCCGATCTTACTCCATTAGATTTTTTTTATGGGGATACCTAAAGAGCAAAGTTTATGCCACTAAACCTAACGACATCGCCGAGCTTCAACAAAGAATCAGGGACGAAATTAGGCAAGTAACACCGGAAGTGTTACAAAATGTTCGGAATGCTATTTATAATCGATTAGGATATTGTCAGCAACAAGGTGGAGAACACTTTGAAAATTTATTGCATTCAAGTAATTTGAGTAAATATTTCCTTATTTCATTTCTTTCCGACATATTGCTTATAAAAAGTAAATTTAATATTAGACATAGTTGATTAGTAGTTTATAGATAATATGTAAGAATTTAGTATATAATATAATTTTGAACCCACAAATAGACTGAAGAGATTGGATATTGTTTTTCTATATTCTTTATAAAAAAATAATTTTATAATATAAAATGAAAATAAAAATCTGAGCTAGCCGAAAATAAAATAATAATAATAAAAAATTATAACAATAAACTTTAATAATTATAACAGTACCTATACATTCAAGTAATTTGAGTAAATTTTCCCTTATTTAATTTTTTTCCGACATATTGCTTATAAAAAGTAACAAAAAAGTGGAATTGTATTTACAATTGAAAAAGCTTTCAAATAAAAAATTAATCAACCTCCCTTCCATTTAAAAAACAAGTTGGGATTGTCTGCAACCCCCCCAGATAATTAAAAAGATAAACAAATCTCTTTGTAATATACCTCATTGAAAATAAAAATTGACGTGTTTCAGGAATTTTGCGATAAACCTTTATTTATCAAGTTACAGAATTTGTTCCAGTTAGACTTTCCACTCTGTATATTCAATTTGACTGAAATTTTTTTTCCCAGTGTGTGCGGTATATGTTTGCGCTATTTTTCTTTTCCCTGGGAAATAAGATACTTATATATCACATCGGATCATCAGTTGGTTGATTACAAATTGAATTTTGAAGTTGACCACAATAATAATACGACAAGATATATAAGAAACTTAACTAATGTAGACAAATAAATGCTTTTAAGGCTTTTAACAGCTTCTCCATTCGATGAAATACTCTGGTTGGATAATATAAATGATTAAGTGTACCATTTTAATGCGTTGATATCGAATATATTTGAGGTAATTGCACCATTGCGAAGAATAAACATCTACAAACCTAAGCCGCCATGGCTAACAGACAATATCAAATTATTAATAAAACTTAGGGATAAATCACTGAAAAAATATAAAAGAAATAAGAAACATACTCAGTATAAGTATTACAAAAATATGTTAAATTTTACTACTGTTGCCACTAATAATGAAAAATGAGGGTATGTCAAATATTGCTTAGATAATTTTGGTAGGAGTAGTAAACAAATGTGGCAAAACATAAGAAATATGAACATTCGAAGTAAACAAATAAATAGAACTATACCAGATCATTTGAATATTCCCGATGAAATAAATAATCACTTCCTCATAGCGTCCGGAAAAACCACAGATGCTGATGAAGCCCTATTGCAATTTTATAGCAATAACTTGAAGTTCAACTATGGGGAATTGTTACGATTTGAGTCCATGAGTTAACATATCATTATTGAATATCTACTAGCAATTGAAACCAAAGCTGCTGTTATGGATGATACCAGGTGGATATGTTACTTTTATGTTGTCCTTACACATGTCACACATTTAATTAATACTAACATTATCCAGTCAATAATTCCAGATATTTGGAAGGTTTCGAAAGTTTCTCCTATTCCAAATAAAGCAAATATACATACCATCTGTGATATTCGACCTATATCTAATTGTAGAGCATTTAAATTGTTATGACATTTTGCCCATTAGTGAATCAGGCTTTCGGCCAGGCTTAAGCTGTACAACTGCACTACTGGAGATTACGGTTGATATTTTCCACGATATTGATAAGGGACAGGAAAGATTGCCTTATTGTTGCTGGACTATTCAAGTGCTTCTGATACAATTATTCATACACTTTTGTGAGGCATTCTTCATTATTCAGTACTCTCCAATCTTGCAATTCAGTTAATCGAAAATTATATGACCGACCGTTTTCAGTCTGTTGCGACTAATGTAGAAATATCGACCATGAAAAATGTATTCTGTGTACCTCAAGGTTGTGTTTTGGGTCCAATTTTATTTAGTATATACAAAAGCAATATATACATATACAATCAAGGTTTAGTTTTTCAACATTCTGTAGTGATCCCTAAAGGACAGTAACGGCAAAAGGACATTAGCTTAGAAATAAGATTTAAATTTAGGTTAATGTTAATTATAATATTTAGCGAGCATTGATCTGAGACGGGTAATGTCAGTCACGTTCTTGTTAATGTATAAACAAACACGTACAACTCATAGACGGAGGTCAGGCATGTAGTAAAACATATCTACACTTCCTATAAAATGAGAGTGAACGAACCAGGGAATTGGAATTGTTATTAATACTTTGACTAAGTCGATTGATATTTATAATTGTGTATTTTAACGTATTAAAACTCGATCCAGTGATTTTATAAATGTGATGTTGTTTATTCTATTCCCGAATACAGGTTGCTAGGTAAGTGGTTTCCTCAATGATAATATGCCTACACGGTAAACGTCGAGTATACGAGGGACACTTACTAAGTAACCACCAAAATTCGATGAAAATGTTTCAAATATAATCAATAAGGAATTATCCGAGATTGTATTAATTTCAAAAAGACACCAGTTTAAATGAATCCAAGCAAAATACAAATTTTGCTTTTTAGAGAAAGTAAAAATAAATTACAGGAACATATTTCATTTTCTATTAAAATTTGTATTTTATCTATTTACGTTTCTGGACAGTTTTTATTTTATTTATTTTATTTTTAGCTGTTTATCAGAAGATGTTCGATGTATTTTTGTAATTTTATTAAATATGTTGTATTATTAGCTAATTTTTATAATGTATAATTTTTTAGATAACACTGTAGGGTAGGGTGGGCCTCTATGTGACATGGGCCACCATGAGACAATTAAATAATTCCGTTTAGATATAGTGTTGACCTCTGTTGGTCGAAGTAATAAGTTAACACCACGTGCCGGTTTACCAATATAATTTTCTATTACCGTACGTTAGTCTTAGTAGAGTTATGACTACCAGTGGGTGTGTATCTCATCGAAATTTTTAAGACGTGCATTTTCGTTCGTTCGTCAAGAGAAGAATAAAACTAGTAAGGGTAAATTTTCAATACCATTTTTTAGAACAGTTAATAAGCATTCTTTTGCTCGTCATCAATGTATGAAATGGCGAATAAAAAAATTATGTATGTACATCTACTAACCACGTGCAAATGGGCCACCATGAGACACATTTTCAGGGCCACCTTGAGACACTGTCTCATGGTGGCCCACATAAGGAACTGGCTGTATCAGGTAAATTATTTTTTGTACATGTCCAGAGGTCGCAAAAGGAAAAGCCAGAAAGGTTTGTTTTCAGAAGAATGTATGAGAAGAGCTGTTCGACAAGTATTGATAGGGGAAGGTGGCGTAAAACTGTCTCTACGTAAAGCTGCAGAAGAGAACGGTTTATCCTTTCATACGTTGCAGAGATATGTTAAAAAAGTAAAAGAAATGACGGACCCTAACATGCAAATATCCATGAAAAGCCAATATAAACATAGATTAATTTTTACAGATAATGAAGAAAGAGCGCTTGTGGATTATGTAATCATATGCTCTAAAATGTGTTATGGACAAACAACAAAAGATACTCGAGAATTCGCGTATGAAATGGCAAAAATAAACCGAAAGAGAATTCCGTTAAGTTGGGAAAGAAATAAATTGGCTGGCATTGACTGGTTACAAGGGTTTCTAAAAAGACATAGCAAACAGTTAAGTATTCGGCAGCCTGAAGGGTGCAGTCTTTCCAGAGCTTCGTCATTTAATGAGCATAACGTTAAGTTATTCTTTGATAATCTTTGAAATGCATATGATCGCTCCGAAGCATTTTCTGATAGCACTCGCATCTACAACTTGGACGAAACGGGCACGACGACCGTTCAGAAACCGAAGATAGTATTATCGGCGAAAGGAGTTAAACAAGTCAGTCAATGTACCAGTGGTGAACGTGCAGTATTAATGACTACGTGTTGTATAATAAGTGCCAGTGGAAATACTTTACCACCTGCCTTGGTGTTTTCACGAAAAAAATTTGAATGTCATATGTTAAATGGAGCCCCATCAGGTACATTAGGTCTCGCAACTTCATCAGGTTGGATGAATGGAGAAATATTTCCATCTGTAATGAAACACTTCGTAAAATATAGTGGATCCTCCAAAAACAGCCCCACTATCTTAATATTCGATAATCATGAAAGCCACCTTACCATAGAATCACTTAACATTGCTAAAGATAATGGAGTTACAATTATTACACTACCTCCACACTGTAGTCACAAGCTACAGCCGTTAGATATATCAATATTTGCTCCGTTAAAGGCATATTATAATTCGGCAGTTGATTCCTGGCTTCTACATAATCCTGGCACACCTCTATCTATTTATGAAGTTGCTGGTTGTGTTGGTGTGGCATTTGCATGATCCATGACTCCATTAAATATTAAGGTAGGTTTCAAGAAAACCGGAATTTTTCCTATTGATCGGGAAATATTCACCACTGATGATTTTTTAAGTAGTTCAGTGACTGATCGAGATGTATTAAATAATTCAGCTTTGTACACTGCTGATGAGCAAACTGCGTCAACGACTATGGATGTCCCACCTGTAATTGGAGATTTTACTGAAGAAATACCATCAACTTCTGTGGAAACATCCCATTTTATACAAATTCCATCTACCTCCTTAAATACACCACAGGTTACAGATATTCCAGCTGAAGATAAACCTGCTACAGCAGTTTTTGTTAGTCTCCAGATATTAGAAGGCTACCCGAAGGCAGGCCAAAGAAAATTACAAAAGAGCAAGCGTAAAAGAGCTAAAAGTTGTATACCCACAGACACACTCGAAAAGGACAAAATTGAACACAGAGAAATGGAAAAAAAGAAAAAGAACAGAAGAAAAGAAAGGAGCCTTGCAAAAAAAACGTATTTGCGAAGAAACGAAAACAGATCACTAAGAACATATCTTCCGATGTGTGGATCTGTGGAAACACATGACAAGCATGAAATGGTGGATGGTTTTCAGTCTTGTGTTATATTTTATTTGTAGGCAGCACATATATATTTTGCAAGTAGTAATTGAATAAAGTGGTCTTCGTTTTCGTTAGTTCCTACTTAGCTTCAGTTTCTATGCTTAGTTATAATTCTTGTTATAATGGACTAACAACAGCTGTTATCGGTAAGTACTTATTCCAAAATCATAATTATTGAAACTTAATACTTATTCAAGACTTTAATCGGCTATTGTACATTGACATTCCAGGTGGCGGAATGATACACTAACATTATATAATAGAGTTTACAAAATAAGGTTTTTTTCAACTTTTAAAATATTTTAGTTAGTAAGTATATTTTAGATTTTAGAAGTTTAGAGCAGCTCTTTTTTTGCTTGGATCGAGGTGAAACCTTACGTCGATTGAGTGAATTTAACTGTGAGTACGGATTTATCGTTGAATATAAGTGTGATTTAATCATTTATAGTAGATAGGGTGAGTTACTAACCACTTTCTGTGTCAAATCCTTTTCCTTTGACCTAAGTAAGTAAATTCCAACTTATTTTTATTAGATATATACGAAACCCATACTAAGAAAAAAGGGGAAAAAAGTAAGTAAAATGGCGGGAGATAAACCTCCCGAACCTCCTGAACCTCCTGACAAAAATAATGACAAAGACCAAAATATATCACAAATTAATAGAACAAAAATCTTATACACTTCACATAGCTCTCCCCCGTTTGAAGTATATATTCAGGGAAAGTCAGGTAATGTGGGTAATTTACATATTATGAGTATAGCCAAAACTATCTTTAACTTGAAACTACAAGATGTTATCAAATTCACCAGAAAGGGTAAAAACCGAATGGGAGTCACTTTCAAGAATGCAGAAGCTGCTAACAACTTTATTAATGAGCAAGACTGGGAAAATTTGGGTTATGAAGTATATATACCAAGTCACAATGTATCAAGCAAAGGTATTTGTAGATATGACCCTTACAGAACAAGAAATAATTCAGTTTACAACAACAAACATCAATAATTGTAAGGTGCTACATGCCAAGAGAATGAATAGAAGAGCGATCGTTGATGGAAATATAAAGTACATCCCCACAGGCACAGTGTGTTTAACTTTATCAGGAAAAATCATCCCACGAGAAGTGGAAGTATATGGCCTTCCAACCCTGGTAACTCCATATATAAGCCCTGTAATTCAATGCTATAACTGCTTACTTTATGGAAATAGCACAAATCAATGCAGAGGCAAAGCAAAATGCAAAACTTGCAGTAAAAGCCATGACAATGCCTCAAGCTGCAATTTATATTGTATCTACTGCAAAAATAATGATCACTCATCCGTTGATAAAATATGCAAAGAACAAAAAAGACAAAAAGACATTAAACAACTAATGGCATTCTCAAACATCTCATATTACGAAGCTAGCCAACAAATACTATCCAATTCTCCCACCAGCCCACCAAAAAATGACCTAGAAAACTTTCCAACTCTAAGAAAAAAAAACTCAAAAGAACAGGCCAACTCAATTCAAGTACATGAAAGGAGACTAGCAACAATATCCACAACTCCCGAAGTAGCATCTTATGTACAAGTAGCCACAACACCCCCAAACAGCAAAAGAAAAAGACAAACAGGCTACGACAAAGCCGCACATACCAAATTCCTAAATAATCCAAATGGCAGATCAGAGATAGGAAACAAAACGACAACACATAGTGAACAGCCCCAACAATTAGCAAGAAAAGAGGAAGAAGAAAAACTCCAACTCGATGTAGTACAAGCAATATCATTCTTATCAGAATCTCACAGAGTGCTTGTGTTAACGTTTATAGGAAATTTGATTTCAAATAATTATCTTACACCCCAACAAGGAGTCGGTCAGCTAACAGAAATAAACACAGCACAAACATGTACACCTCTATCACCATACACCAAAAAACAAAATACCTCAGGGGATTATATGGACCTGTCCGACACGGACATGTTCTGATCTCCTGTGTAATATTTGAATTCTATTCGCATTCACTCCACTAACTGTAATCCAGTGGAATATACGCTCATACAACTCCAACACAGATAATTTGAAAGTAATCATTAGAAACCATAATCCTGATATAATCCTACTAAATGAAACATGGTTAAAACAAAACTATAATATCTCATGCAGAAACTTTCAAATTCTTAGAAACGACAGAGCCGATGGCTACGGTGGAACAGCTATTCTAATAAAAAGTACCATCAAATTCATCCCAATAACCTACCAAAGTAACTTTGACAATGTAAATATTCAAACACAGGCAATACACCTACCACAACATAACATCAATATTCTAAATATATACTGCCCATCAAGCTCAATACTCAGAGTAAATAATTGGATCCATTTTATTCAGCAATTCAAGAAACCCCTACTTATTATGGGAGATCTAAATTGCAACCACCCCGCATGGGGGAGCAAGAAAATAAGTATTAATGGTCGAAACATTATTGACTCCTTAGAGTCACTCCAATTAGTATATCTAAATGATGGACAGGCTACCAGATTGTCTTCACCGAGTGAGGATAAATCTGTGGTGGATGTTACCCTAATATCTTCTGAGTTAACTCCATATGCTACCTGGGAAGTCCTCCTAGACCCTGGAAGTAGTGATCACTACCCAACCATCTGCAAACTTTATTCCAATAACAAAGACAACCTCAATCAGATAGTAACCACAAAAAGAAGCTATAAAAAAGCTAACTGGAACACCTTTTATGAACACCTCTGTACAACCCCCCAACCCCTAACCCACTTTCAATATGAAAAATTCCAAGATAATATTATAAAAGCAGCAAATGCGGCAATACCATTTTACAAAATCGAACACAACCAAAAATACAATATCCCTTGGTGGGATAACTCCTGTCAAGTATCCATCAACTGCAGAATATCTGCAATTAAAACATTTACCAACTCCCCTACGATAGAAAACTTTATAGCAGTTAAAAGGACCATTGCTTCTACCAGAAAACTTCTCAAGTCCAAAAAAAAAGAACAGTTTTCGCAACTTCTGTGCAAAAATAACCCGTAACTCTCCATTAAAAATTATTTGGAATAAAATCAATAAAGCTTCAAATCGTACACCTCAGAACAACCTATCAAATCAACTTCCACCTGGAATTCTGGCTCAAGAAATTTTATCCTCCTTATGCCCACCTATCATTACCGAAAACATACAAACATCCATATCAACAGAAATTGAACCATTCTCCTATCAGGAATATAAATTCACAATAGAGTCAAAAAAAGACTCCGCACCAGGTATGGACCAAATTTCATACTCTATGATTAAGCACATGCCAACATCTTTGTCTAAGGATCTACTACAATTTTTTAATGATTGCATGCAAACTGCTACCATTCCACACACATGGAAGCAAACAATTATTCTTCCTCTCATAAAGCCCTACAAAGACAAATCAGTAGCAACGAACTATAGACCAATTGCTCTAACTTCATGTGTGGGTAAACTTCTAGAATCACTAATAAAAAACAGGCTGGAATGGTATGTAGAAAACAAAAAAATACTCAATCCCCTACAGTTTGGATTTAGAAGGAATAAAGGTTGTATGGACTGTTTAACGTTTCTAACCTCTCATATCCTTATAAATTATTCAGCCAATGAATATACCATAGGCGTTTTCTTAGACCTCTCAGCTGCATATGACACAGTTAATATCCAACTTCTGTACAAAACTTTAATAAACCTAGCCCTACCTAAATATATAATAAACTTAATTTACGCTTTTATAAATAACAGAGTCATATTCGTCCAAGACAACTTAGGACACACAATAGGACCTTTGCCAGCTAATCAAGGTCTAGCCCAAGGATCTCCCCTTAGTCCAATTCTGTTTAATCTCTATACCCTACCTATTTATAATATCCTCCCTAAAAATGTTAATCTTATTCAATATGCAGATGACATGGTACTGATAGTTGGTGGATCAAATGTGAGCCAAATGGTGAATAATTTAAATACATTTTTAGAAAAACTCAACACATGGTTAGACACACATAATCTCAAACTATCAACCAAAAAATCTCATGCAGTAATGTTTAGAAAAGAAATCATGAAAAGATCTATCCCCAAAATAAAAATAAACTCTGAAACTATTGAATGGGTGGATAAAGTTAAATACCTAGGTATGTACATTCATCAAAACCTTAAATGGAATGCACATATACAATACATAGAAACAAAAATATGTAAAGGACTAAACGTTATGCGAGCTCTCTGCGGTACTTGGTGGGGCTGTGATCCCCTCACACTGAGAATACTTTACAAAGCAATAGTACTAAGTCACATGGACTATGGTAGCCAGATTTTCACCCTCACAAAAAAGAATAAAACAACGTTGGACAAACTTCAAAACCAGGGATTAAGAATAGTTACAGGCAACATGAATTCAACACCAATCCCAGCCTTATTATCAGAAAACGGTGAAATGCCCCTCAAATATCGGGAGGAATGGCTGAGCTCCAAATACTTAATAAAAAACCTGGCAATATCCAATAACCCTATAATCAACATTCTAAAGAAGCTTAATAACATAAGCAAGAACTCAAGATATTGGACTAACAAAGAAAAACCAACTCTATTACAAATCCTTGACCGGCTACAACCATCTACTAATATGATGTACACAAAAGAAATATTGCCTTGCTATGAATTTGACCTAGAAATTCAGCTAACTCCATTAAATGTGGCAAATCTTCAATCTAATAAAACTGATGAACTAGCACAAATTCAGTATCAAAAAATTATATCCAAATTTCCGGATCATACAAGAATATTTACAGATGGATCTCTCTATTCCAATGGCACTGCAGGGTTTGGAGTTTACAGTGAAGAACTCAACTATGCATTTTCATCTAGGCTACCAAAATTCACACAAATATGGTTAGGAGAAATTACTGCTATCAACCATGCACTTCAAATCATCTTAAAAACTAACACCACGAAAGCCATAATCTTCTCAGACTCTAAAACTGCACTACAAAAAATAGGTAAACCAACTTTCTCCAAAGGAACAGAGCATTCATCAATATTAACTAAACAAGGGATTATACTAGCAAATACTAACGGCTTTAATATCGTACTAGCATGGATCCCAGGTCACTCTGAAATCAAAGGAAACCATAACGCTGATCAGCTAGCTAAAACAGGTTGTTCCCTTACAGTTCCAGCGAATGTAAAACTGAATTATCAAAACTACCTCCCAGATATCAAGAACAGCATATGGGCTAAATGGAACAATGAATGGAACCTCATAAAACAGAATAAAAAATTGTTCTATTACAAAGTTGTCGAACAATTACCAAAATCTCCCTGGTTTAACCAATACCAATACAAAAACAGAAGACATTTAACAACAGTTATAAGAATGAGAACAGGACACTGTTTAACTCCTTTCCATATGTTTAGAATTGGAATTAAAGACGACCCACTATGTGAATGTGGGCAAATAGGATCACTTAACCACATAATACTAGAATGTCCAATTAATATATCAAACCAATTCAACCTTTACATAGAGCTATGCAAAACTAAACTTAGCGCGCCATTTGATATATGTACAATTTTAGCCAATTAAAATGATGAACGATTATCAATAATACACCAATTTATAACTATGTTTAAAATATCCCTTTAACTTAATCTTCTCTTTTATAGACCTGGGTTTCTCCACCTATATCCGAGGTAGCATTTCTGGGTGTGTCCAAGCTTGGCCGCTACCCCCAAGCGAGAAAAGTTAATTTCCTGTGTTGTGAAGTCTTACCTTACTAATACCCCAATACTCACCATAAGTAATATAAAAGTGCAAAAACTCATAGTACCTATGCTAAACAGTAGTGCAGTTTTGTTTAAGGAAGATATCCATTCTAGAGGGAGGGAAATATTGCCAAGAGCAAGACTTTTTCCCCCCACATGTATAAAACAGGGTAAATTATCCCACAGGATATAGCCCAAAAACGGAACGAGAAGAAGAAGAAGTATATTTTAAAAACGATTCACAATATTTTAAATCCTAGATATGCATTATACCCTACAAAAAACTTAATATTGCAATAGGGTAGATATTATTATTAATTATAAAACGTGCTCATATGTTGGCAGAGATTTGAATCTAGAAGAAAATATTTTCAATGTTCAAGATGTTTCAAAAGCTACTTACATAAATAAATTGAAAAACAAATAGTTGGTAATTATGTAAAGAAAGGGGAATGACTATTTCAGATAGTCTGATACAGACATTGTATTAAACAGTACAAATAAATTCGAATCGAGTATCTCTA
The DNA here is from genome assembly GCA_963921935.1 of Galeruca laticollis. NCBI lineage: Eukaryota > Metazoa > Arthropoda > Insecta > Coleoptera > Chrysomelidae > Galeruca > Galeruca laticollis. The sequence goes on from OY998181.1 coordinate 146,957,247, forward strand.
GATCTAGTTTTTGTAGTAGTAGTCATAGCCATCAATATAGTATTGCAGGTTTAGAAAATTTTAACATTAATACTAACAATTCTTGTGAACAATTAGGGACTATTTAAGACTTAAACAGAAATTTCTGTTAAATAGCTCATTTCCATTTGAAAATACACTGAATACAATAAAAAAGATGTCCCTTACAATGGTATCTATATGAATCTAGTTGAAGAATATGTAAATTATGGCACTGAATGCTCCAGTCAACAAACAGAATTCAATTGTTTATTATTGTAGAAACACAGCTATTGGATACTCAATTGGATACAATTAATTATAAACTCATTTAACTTGATAATGTGTTCATATCTCTTCTTCATAAGTAGTTTTTTTGTATACAGTGTATTAATAATGCTTAGTTTTCATTATGTTACAATTCCACGTTGTTATTATACAATATATTCCAGGATGAAAATAACAAGATGAGAATAGTATATTATTTTATACAGAAAAGAATTATGAATTTTCATGGCACACCTGAATTTACCTGCGAAACGGAGTGAGGCATGTAGTAGAAGGTAAATCATGAAAAGTCACTTCTCGAAATAAATTATGTTGTTATTCCTTTGAAGAGCCCCGCATGTATCTTGTGGAAAATGGGTCCCAGTCAATTGGTTGAAAATCCAGTTTGATGTAGTTTAAGATGATCGATCAAAGATCTCCATGGGCACAATTTGATCTCAAGTAATTGTTTTATTAGCTGCTGTTCAGAACACTTTTAAATGTTTCACAGATAAGGATTTTGAAGTATACGTTATGGAATGGTTGAGGCACTCGAAACAGCTACTCTTGCGTAAGAAAAAGTAATCGTAAGTATACGATAGAATTTTCTTTAATCAGATTGGATTTGTTGATTTAACGTAATGTTTCATAATATCTTTATGGTTCAAAATTTGTATTAGTTTTAATATTAGTAAAAAACTATTCTAATAAATTTTCTGTAATCTAGCTGTAATGTATGTGTATCCGTTAATCTTTATTGATTCAGTTTCAAAGTATGTTACATTATGGCAACTATAGATTAATATACCCTTTTCTATTCCTTGCTTTCACTGAATGCTTCCAATAGTTTCCACTTTCCATGCTTGTTATGTAATATGCTTACACAATTTTATTTTTTTTTAGGTTGGATTCCTGGACAAGATATTTTTTTTCTAATTTTGTACTGTACTGTTCATTAAAAGTGAATAAACGTTTTAAATCCTTTATTGCTTTTTTTGCTATTTTATTTTAAATGTACATGATGAACAATTAAGAGCGACTGTAGGCCACATCTCAGAAATGAATCATGGTACAACTTTCAAAAAAATTAACCTCTAGGTAAGTGATACTGAAAAATTGCTGGAAAATATTTTGCAGTCTCTAAAATATCCGCTAGGGGTGGAATGAACACTCGAAAACATAATACTCCAAAAAAACATACTAAAGGTGTCCTAAGAATATAATTTTTAAAATCTTGATGAGATTATGAATAAATTTAATTAAGAAGATTTTTTGCCATTATTCTTCATATAATGGGTGGGGAACTTATGAACAAATGTATAACTTTTTCGTTTTTAAACCAATATTAATGATTTTAGCTGCATTTAAAAGAGTTTTTCTGTTTAATAAGATGGATAACAAAATTTTGTAGTCACTCGAAAATTTCAAATGGAAATTGAAGCATTTTTTCAATTTTTATATCTGATAACGTAAATCCCTTTTCATCAGAATTTAAAAAATGTCTCATTACATTTGAAATTTCCGAGAAAATGGAAAAATTGTCGACTTTATCACATAGCGTTGTCAAAATTGTTCATTTTTTTATTTTTGTTAAGCATATCTTATTAAAGAGGAAAAACTCTTTTAAATGACGCCAAAAACATTGATATCGATTAAAAAACAAAAAAGTGTTACATTTGTTTTTTAGGTTGAACCTTCCCCTGCCCCTTATTTGAAGAATAAGTACGAAAAGTCTCTAACTACATTTTTTCATGATCTCATCAATAATTGTATTTCTAGGATACCTTTAGTATGCCTTTTTTGGAGATAATCACAGTATTATGTTTTTAAGTGTTCATTCCACCCCATAGCAGATATTTTAGGAACTCAAAAACATTTTCCAGCGATTTTTCAGGGTCATTTTCCTGAAGGTATTTTTTAAAGTTGTACCATGCTTATTTTTTGAAATATGGCCGACAGCCGGCGTTCTTAGTTGTTCACCCTGTATTTGCTGATTAGGCACAGAAACATCTATAGGATGTCATCTAGAATGTTTAAGGTATGTTAATTTAGAGGTTTAAGTAATGTCCATACAACATCTAAAAGAATACACTGTATTGTTTTTGATATGTTGCATTTAGATCATTGATAAGATGTTATTTTTTAGACATTGCATTAACATTGACAAGAAGTTAAAAGGCATATCAGAGTGTAACAGAAATGTTGTTTTTCTTCCGTTATAAAGACTTCTAGTTCTAGTAACATCACAGTAATGTAAAAAGGCAGCGCTTTAACGTCGCTGAGAAGTTAAGTTGAAACATCACAAAAGTTAACAGCCACAAGCTGGGCATAAGCGGTTGTATAGATGTGCATGTGATGAAAACAAGAGGAAAAAAAGAAAGAACATTATCACAATGTGATGTTGAATTACCATGACTGTAATATTTATTTGCATAGTGGGGTGTTTTGTGAGCTTTTCTTTTTGCGTGTGATACTTAATAAAGCTGCAACTATTTGATAGAGGAATATATAAACTTAAGTGTTTTATTAAGCCGTATTTCCTATCTTTCACTGATTATTACAGTCCTTAAGGTTATAGGCCCAGCACACACTCGCTTTCTTATCTCGAAAGAGACTAAAAAAAGGATGGGCTTCGGCTTTTGTGAACTGCAACGAATCGTCCTAAACACGTGGTTTTTTGAAAGAGTATTCTTTTAGAAGAAAACCAAATGAATTGGTAAGTTAATTAGGATATTAGTAAAAAAAACAAAAATAGAAGTGCAATTAGAATGCAAAAGTAAGATGATACAAATACTATAAGTGTGAAGTGGCTCATGCAATAGAGACAATGTTTTTATCTATTTTTTATATTTCTTGGGTGTTGAAGTAGCTTACATTACTATTCGAAATTTTGCTCGAAAATAAAAATATTTTATTAGAAAAGTTGACTGATGATACGTATATCATTTACTCAAACTAGTGGAAGCCGCCCGGAATAGGTAAATTATATACACAGTTTCGTCGGCCTAATTTGCAAACCTCGTAACTCCAAAAAAGCAATTCAGGTTTTTATCCCCTTTTATAGCTTTAAGGCTCCTACACAACCTCTTAAACCCTTGTAACTCCAAAAAAATTGTAAAAGGGAGAAAAATGGGAAAAACAAACCACGTATAATTTTAGAGGGTATTTCCTTTTTGCAAACCTGGTAACTCCTAGCATGTATCAATGAGTTAGCATGTACTTGTGCAAAGGTTACATTTTCATAGCAACAAGATGGGGTTTTAACTGCCTACTGTTAAATGCAGCATATTCATTGAAAAGTAAGTAATACACTTATTATTTTGAAAAGTTAGTAACTGTAATAATTACCAAATCGAACACGAACAACGTAATTTAAAATAGGTCTGGAGTTACTTGTTTTGCTGACAACCGACTTTTATGTTAGGTTACATTAAAAGTTGGAGTTCCGTGGTTTTATTTTCATGTTACATTATTTTAACAGTTTAAAAGGTAATTAATCAATTTAATGACAGTAGTTAAAACCATTGAGTACCTTATATATTAAGGGTACAATTTCAATATAAAGCTATTATTCAAATTCTCCGTACTCTATAGTTTTGGAGTTACTTGTATCTGTATCGATACAATCCTACAAAGTAAATAACTGAAAAAATACCATCTTTCCAAGATGACTTACATTTATACAAGTTCCTCAAAAACACTACTGCCAGTGCTTCTTAATTTATTTGGTATGAACAGGCTGCTGAGTTGATCACTACTATGAAATTCCGCTGTTGCATTATGAGAAGTGATAACAATAAGGTCCTTTGAGTAAGATGAACAAATATTTCAATTCAGTGCCCGTCTCAGTATTACCAGGAAGAGGTCACTAAATAATATGTTACATAATATTTTAGGATGTTATATATCAGATACATGCAGTTGATACAACGATGATACATAACAATTGATATTTGGTATATAACATTTTAGTTGTTAGATGTTACATATCAGATACATAAAGTTGTTATGGCATTGTAGAGCACATGTGGGTTACCAGCTACATAACGTGTTCTCTGGAAAAGCGTTAATTTTATGTAACATACATATGTTTGTGTTCACTGGGTCAGAGTATTCCTTGTCAATTCCTAATTGCTACATTGTTTGTTACAGTTTAGACAAAAACGTTTGTCTTCAACCTTACACTCAAATGCATTAGGATCTGGTTTTCATATATGTATATCGGGGCTGTTTACAGGCTCGTTCAATAATGTTGCGTTTCCAATTAGGTATCTCCGTAACAAGAGCCAAATTCAAAAACACACATTCATCCCTCAAGACAAGAACTAACTCTCAATCCAACATACTACAATTCATTCAATAATAATTGAAAATATTTTAACTGTTGAATACTGAGCTGAAAATATAGAGATACAGGGAGATTTATTTGAATGTTTGAAAATAATTTATGCTCAGTACTATTTAACTTATCCTTGTCAGATTTAAGAGTTATAATATTTCCAGTTATTAATCAAACACTCTGTGTATATAGAGAATCAAAATATTTTATTATAATATGCTGAGTCATAGATCTATAATACCACGGTTACCTATTACTTACGTTTCTAATATTGTAAATACACATTACTGCAGCCATTGCTCCTGACATACTCAGTAGGAATATACTTAACTTCTGGACCGTTTTGATAGTGTCGAATGCTCTGGAAATTAAAAAGTATTCAACGATGAATCACCTTGCCTACCTTTCATTCTTATTGTAATATTACTAAATAAAATATATATTTTTTCAATTGCGTTTCCTTAACAACTACACTTTTTGCATTTAGGTCGTTGTTCTTTCGGAGGTGCGATATTACGACCAAATAAAAAGTTTGCAATAAAAATAGATCCCGAATTAAGACATTATAGTTGTAATTACTTTAGACAAAATTTAAACTCAACAGTCGAATCTCATTTTTGTACGTCGATGTTACAAGCCGTTAAAGACGAACAAAAACAAATAGAATGTGTAAAGACATATTGTAATGTTTTTGTTATTTATTTAAACAATAAACGGGTGGGATAAACTTTGAAACACTCTGTGGGTTCACTTACTTAATTTATTTAAACACTAAATTACTCACTACCACTTAATTTATATATACAGTATATTCACTTAAACTAATTTATATAATTACTTAATTTATATCAACACTTTTATATCCACTTATTTACTGTTTATTTGTCAAGATCACTTTATCAACTAACTAACTCTTCCTGGTCAGTCCCTAATATAATAAAGCCGTTTTTACTAGTAAATTCTGGGCTGCGGCTCACACAGTCACAAATAATTTTTCGGGCCTTTTCTAGATAACTCTGGTCACAAAAACAATGTTTACATAAGATAGTCGTAAACTCGTAAACAGTTTTTTATATCTGCGTATCCGCCATAATTTTAACCTTTATACCGGGCTTAGACAGAGTCGGATTTAGGGTCTATACCAGTGTGCTGTTTCGTAACATTACCCCCTCCTTAAATGGAAGTTCCTCCTGGAACTTTGTGTAGCCGAGACTGGATGTTTGAATCGGCAACTGGCCCCATTTCTACACTTTCCGATCTTATGGAAATAGCAGGGCACCGTCTTCATCGGATACTGATAACGGGGGTTGTAGCTGCAAATTAATATCTGGATACCGGTATCTCTAAAGATAACATCTACCATGTTCCTGATAACTTGCCAATCCAACTGGTTACTCGATATCTTAGGCATAGCCAGTTTCTTCACGCTGGATTCTAACACATGGTCTCGGAGGTTACGAAGTGCTTCCCACACATCGCGGTAGGTAGATCGATCTTTAAATTCATCTTTAGTTACCACGTAGAAGACGTACCGCGAATTATGCTTCAGTTTCAGTGTCTTGCCAGGGGCTGGAATCTGGTCTTCAAGTTTTTCTAATTGCCCGAACTTCTTTCGAAAGACGGTTGCCAACCCTGGTGCGTTCTTGATGCGGGCGGGGATGTTGTATGCCAGTGAATAATCTTCCGGGAGAGTGAACGAATCTTGTTGTTGTTCCGAAGTGACTCCATATCTAGCTTTCCTGGTACCTCCATACGCGCCCATAAATTCATCGAAGGTAGGGTCAGATACATCTTGAATGAGATTAACTCCTTCCTCCAGGTCATGGTCTCCTTCGAATGGGGCTAGTCGGTTTTGGTGAACTACTTTTGGTTTTCCTTTGGGGATCTTGCTTATGCGATATATAACATCGTTGATCCTTTTCTTGATTAAGTATGGACCTTCCCAGGATTTTTGTAATTTTGGAGAAAATGCTTTTCTCCTCGTCGGGTTGTGTAACTATACTTTGTCCCATTCTTTAAAACCGCCTTCTGTGGCCTGCGTCTCGTACCGACTTTTCATTCTGTCGCTGGCAACTTGAAGATTGGTTCGAGTTAATTCATGAATATCGTCCAGCCTTCTTCTCAATTGGATCACGTAGTCTTCGCCTGCTAGATCTTCTCCAGGCCGACAGCCAAATTCCAGGTCACAAGGAAGCCTCATTTCACGTCCAAACAGGATTTTCGCTGGTGTTTCACCCGTGGACTCATTGACGGCAGATCGATAAGCCAATGCGAATAGGGAAAGATACTGGTCCCAATCTCTCTGATGGCTGGATGCTACTTGGGACAGGTATTTTCCAATAGTCCTGTTCATTCTCTCGACCATTCCATCTGACTGTGGATGTAATGCTGTTGTCCTGGTCTTCTTCATTCCCAGCTTCTCGCAAATCTCCTGGAATAGATGGCTTTCAAAATTCCTTCCCTGATCACTGTGGACTTCCACGGGCACCCCATATCGGCTGATGAATTCTTTCACCAATACATCTGCTACAGTTGTGGTCTCTTGGTTGGGAATAGCGTAAATTTCCACCCATTTTGTGAAATAATCCATTATAACCAGTATGTATTTGCTACCATTTTCTGTTGTCGGAAATTGTCCAGCGATGTCTAAAGCAATCCTTTCGAAAGGGCTTCCAACATTGTACTGTTTCATGGGTGCCTTTCTCTTGCGATGTAGTCCATTACTCGTAGCACAAGTTGTACATTTCTTACACCAGTCCTTCACATCGTCGTAGCTGTTCATCCAATAAAACCTTTCACGGACTCGCTGAAGGGTTTTCTCCAGTCCCAGATGACCTCCCGACGGACTGTCGTGTAACTTCTTCAGTATCTCAGCTACCCTTGTTCTCGGGATAACTAGCTGTCTCCTCATCTCGGAACCATCATCGTTTTCAAGGACTCTTTTCAACAACCCTTCTTCCAGGACAAGAGAGTCCCACTGAGCCCAATACGCCTTGAGTTTCGGTGAAAACGTTGACACTTCTTGACAGGTAGGTCGCCGATTTTCTTTCTTCCATTGCCGGATCATCTTCAGGTGAGGATCATTCTCCTGATCTTCTCTGATCATAGTGGGTGACCATTCCTCGTTGACTACAGTAGTTCTTGAAACTGCAGCTTTCCTAGATTCCACCTTGTTGCAGTGGGAGCAGTCTGTTGGGCACGGCCGTCTGGACAGGGAGTCGGCATTTCGGTGACTCACACCAGCTCGATGTTCGATGTTGAAATCGTATTCTTGGAGTCGTTCAATCCATCTAGCGATCTGGCCCTCGGGATTCTTGAACTGCATCAACCACTTAAGTGCTGCATGATCAGTCCGGATTAAAAACTTCCTACCATAGAGATACTGGTAAAAGTGTTCCACGGACTTCACTACTGCCAAAAGTTCTCTTCTTGTGACGCAGTAGTTTCGTTCTGGTTTGGAGAGGACTTTACTGAAATATCCCAGTACTCTTTCTTGCCCTCCTTGGATCTGTGAGAGCACTCCACCAATTCCTACGTTGCTTGTGTCAGTGTCAAGAATAAAGTCTCCCTCTGGTAATGAATATCCTAATATCGGCGCCGAGGTTAAATGCCTCTTTAAGGTTTCAAAAGCCGTTTGACAGTTTTCGTCCCATCGGAGAGCTCTTGCTTCTTCTGTGAGTCGCGTTAGAGGCTTGGAAATATCTCCAAACTTCCTGATAAATCTTCTATAATACGTGCAGGGTCCAAGGAAACTCCTTATTTGATGTTTGTCGGTAGGTTGCGGCCATTGCTGAATGGAAGCAATTTTCTCTGGATCCACCGCCACTCCTTCATTGCTCACTATATAACCTAGATAGTTGACTAGATTTTGGAACAGCTGACATTTCTTCGGGTTTAACATGAGCTGGGCAGCTTGGAGTCTTTTGAATACGTCTTCCAAATTCTTCAGATGTTCATCAAATGTCTTCCCCAGTACTACGATGTCGTCCAAATAGACCAGGCATGTCTTCCAAGACAACCCTCTCAAGACATTTTCCATAAGTCTTTCAAATTTCGCAGGCGCATTACAGAGCCCGAATGGCATGACGTTGAATTGCCATAATCAAGATCCGGTGGTAAAAGCAGTCTTCTCTTTATTTTCTGGGTCCATTTCCACTTGCCAATAACCAGACTTCAGGTCCAAGGTGGAAAATAGTTTGCTGCCGGCCAAAGTGTCTAGCGTATCGTCAATTCGAGGCAGAGGATAGCTGTTTTTCTTCGTCACGTTGTTAAGCTGGCGATAATCCACGCAGAATCTCGTAGTTCCATCCTTTTTCTTAACGAGCATTACTGAAGACACCCATGGACTAGTAGATGGTTCTATTACTTTTTCTTCTGCCATCTCTCGAATTATTCTTTCAACTTCCTCTCTCTTCGCTCGTGGAAGTCTTCGAGCTGATTGTCTAATTGGCTTAGCATTACCAGTATCGATTTCGTGTTTGACCGCTGATGTTCTGCCAGTCTTTCCTCCTTTCGGTACGAATAAGTCCCGATACTGCAAGATAAATTCTCTCATTCTCTTTTTTTCAGCTCGATCCAAAGATTGACCAGCTACTGATAACATTTGTTCGAATCTGGCATTGGAATTGTCAGTGGTCGTTGTTTGACGAACTATAGACGTCACTGGTACGCAGGATCCAATCTTGGTTTCCTCCTTGATGGTAATTGGGTAATCATTCACGTTTATCACACGTACTGGGAACTCTTCCGCCGATGTCACCAATCCTTTTCCAATTAGTACTCATTTGCCAACTTCTTCGTCGTGGTTCCTTGGCTCCATCATAACCGGTGTACCTTCCTCCATGATTCCCTGTCGCCGTGCTACTATCATGGTTTCGCTTCGTGCAGGTAGAACGGTATCTTCCTGTACAGCTGCCAACACCGCGCTGTCTTCATATGGATGCAGGAATACCTCTTCAGAACCCACTTTAATGGTGCTGTTTCTGATGTCTAATTGGAAACCATGTACATTCATTACGTTCATTCCCAGAATCACGTCTTCTTCAATGTCAGCGACGATTACCGTATGCGTGGAATTTTCTGCGCCAATTCCCAATTGGATTTGTGTCTCACCGTAAACGTTGGCATTCTCACCTGTGGCTGTCCGCAGTCGCAGTCTCGTTGGTAAAAGCTTCTTCTTGGAGTTTATTAGTTCTGGTCGTAAAATGGTTCTAGTTGCTCCAGTGTCAACCAGCAGAGCATATTTCTTGCCATTTACTTCGCCATCCACATATACACTGTCGTTGCGACATCTGAGAGAAGCTATCAGTATGAGAGGGTCTTTGGAACGATCATGGGTCGGTGCTGCCCCCTCGTAGCCGACCCGTTCTAGTTTTCCTGTGACTGGGGTTCTTGGTTTGCAGGAGTCTTGGGGCGCTTACATGAACTACGTACATGCCCTAGCTCGCCACAAATCCAGCATCTGATATTTCTCGGCTTCTTGTCCATCATATTTTCTATTAAACTGACGAACTGGTCAAATCTGTCTTTGTGACCTTTTTCTTGGATGGTCCTGATTTTGTTATATCCTGAAGGCTTCGTTGCTGCTTCATATTTAAGAGCAGCTGTCAATGCGTCAACTAATGTTTTGGGGTGGGCTAAACGCAGCGTCCTCTGCATATCGTGGTCACGTAAGCCATCAATAAAGGCCTGTATGCCTAGACATTCCATCATGTTCTCTGCTGCTGATGGATAAGCAAATCGAACGAGTCGGGCAATATCCACTTCATATTCTTGAAGTGTTTCGTCACGTTTCTGCCTTCGGTTCTTCAGCTGGGATTGGTACAAATGTTCTAGATGTTCGTGACCATATCGCATGTCCAACCTCTTCTTCAGCTGCTCGAAATCCTCCGTTTCTTCCAGAGGTATCATCTGAAGTACATCTAAGGCATCTCCCCGAAGCGCGATAGTTAAGTTCACTGCCTTCTCTCTATCGGACCAATTATTCACTCTAGCGGCTGCTTCAAACTGTTTCACATAATTGGTCCACGACATCTTTCCATCGAACGTTGGGGCTTTGACTCGGGTAAAACTGCCAATATCATCTGTCTTGGGTTGTGTCTCTGGTTTGCAGATCTCACTCTTCTTTTCTTCTGCTGAAGTGTCTTGTGTTCTTAAATCGGCAATCTTTGTCTCTAACTCCTTGATTTTCTCGTCCATCTGATTTTCCATCGTTGTTATCTTATTCTCCATGTCTGATTTTAGAGACGAAATTTTATTCTCGACTTCAGCAGCAATGGCACTTTTCAATGATAAGATATCTGAAGAAATATCATTCTTAATAGCAGAAATCTTCTCGTCCATATTAATAGAAACCTTGTCCATGTTAGCAGAGATATCGTTCTTCATGGTTGAAATCTCCTCGTCCATGGCAGAAAAGTCGTTCTTTATAGCAGAAATATCGTTTCTCATATTAGTTGAAATCTTTTCTTCTATGGCAGAAATATCGTTCTTCATATTAGCAGAAATTGACGAGATTACGGTGGAAGCCTCGTCATTGAATAAAAATAAATCTGGATCGAAGCCGTCATTTTCCAGTGCCACTTTAAGTCTTTCTACTAATTCACTTTTCTTACCGGACGTTTCCAACTTACGATCTTCCAATTCTGATCTTAATTCCGTCACTTTGAGATCGCTCAATCTCTTGGCCATTTTGATGTAGCTATTTATTTATACTATCCCACTTCTGACATAAATGTAATGTTTTTGGTGGGTTCACTTACTTAATTTATTTAAACACTACATTACTAACTACTACACTTAATTTATTTATACAGTATATTCACTTAAACTAATTTATATAATTACTTAATTTATATCAACACTTTTATATTCACTTATTTACTGTTTATTTGTCAAGATCACTTTATCAACTAACTAACTCTTCCTGATCAGTCCCTTATATGTTAAAGCCGTTTTTACTAGTAAATTCTGGGCTGCGGCTTACACAGTCACAAATAATTTTTCGGGCATTTTCTAGATAACTCTGGTCACAAAAACAATGTTTACATAAGATAGTCGTAAACTCGTAAACAGTTTTTTATATCTGCGTATCCGCCATAATTTCAACTTTTATACCTGGCTTAGACAGAGTCGGATTTAGGGTCTATACCAGTGTGCTGTTTCGTAACAATATCATTCTGAAAATCATAACGGAATATTAGAAACCTACAAACATTTGCGATATCAATTTTACTGGCCCTCTATGCAGACAACAATCTCTAATTTTATTAATAAATGCGAAATTTGCTTGAAAAATAAATATGAAAAGCACCCGTATAAACTTACGCAATTGGGACCACTCATTGGTCAAAAACATTTTGACATTTTACATATAGATTCATTCCATTGTAACAAAAATTTGTATTTGACAATCTTAGATTCATATTTGAAGTATGAATAATGTAATAAAATACCCGACAAACCATCAATTTCAATATTAAGTAAATTACGACACTATTTTGCACATCACAATTATCCCAAGAAAATTGTAGCCGATAGTGGTACCTAATTTAACTCTTCTCCAATCAAGGAATTTTTGGAAAGATGGAAATTCATTATACGACAGTAAATAACTCTTCTTCTCATTCTCCAGTTGAAAGGTTCCATCCAACACTTTCCGAAAAAATTAGAACTTCAAAAGAACAAAACCAAACTATCAATTAGACGACATATACGAAACTTATAATCAAAGATCCAAAGAGGAGTTACAACCTTTTATCAAAGATTTATATAATGAGCAAAAGCAAAAAGAGAAAAAAATTTGAATGAACAAAATAAAAATGACGAAAATATACCAGAGATAAACCTTGCTCAAACTCTGTACGTATCCAAGGAAAAACACCGACCAAAATTACAAGCTCCTTATACAATTATACGCCCAAAGAAACAAGAAAAAACAAAAATCTTCGGATAACCAAAAAGACAGTAGCCCCCATTTGAAATTGGTAATTAGAATTCGACAACTGACTTACAAAAAGACTCAGGACAAAACTTCTTTGTAGGATAACCCTATCCCTTAGACTACCTCTCATGATCCAGAATGCTCCGAATATTGGATATCATGCCGAAGAATTAGGGAAATTGGAAAAAATCTCGCATTATCACCGACACGTATTACACATAGACTTAGATTTATTAGCCGAAACTTTAAATATTGTTGCAAGTAATTTCTTCGAGACTCCTATTAAAAACGGACCCCTCTCACTCCTATACGCTCAATCCAATCTTCTACGCGAACAAGTGAACGACGACTTTCCTAAGATAACAAGAAAACAAAAGAAAGCACTTTTCAATTTCCTTGGTACAGCTATAAAATACATTATAGGTAACCCCGATGATTCAGGTTTTATTTTTTTATTTTAGCTTAACGTGCCTCGACAGCGCTGGTCATTGGCACAGAACAATAATTAAAAATATTTACATAATATTAAATAAAATCTATTACTATTTTTGAATTAGATTTTATAGCAGAGATGCGAAGCTTTCAGAAACTGTAAAACTTTCTTGATCTCGGTGGGGCAGTAAAGCATTTCCTCGAGGTTAGGCCTTAGGTCAAATCGTTTCTATGTAGCGGAAAATTGTTTGCAGTCAGTAAGTAAGTGCTCAACGGTCAGTATAGTATTACAGCTATGGCAAACAGGACGATTTCCTGAAGACATCAGATGACCGTGTGTGAGTTTGGTGTGGCTGATTCGAATTCTTCTGATTATAGCGGCCTCTCTGCTTGTCAAAAAGCTGCGGGAGAGAGGAGAAGTAGATGAATGGATATCGTGAAGTGATGTCGTACTATTGCGCCATAGATGTCGCCAAGATTCTTGCGTGACGTTTTTGAAATGGAACTTGAGGTCGCTGGCGAGTTGGACTATGTGTTTTGTATTGTTGTTAAAGGCAGCTTCTTTCGCGAGGCTATCCGCAGTTTCGTTACCAGCAATTCCAATGTGATATGGTAGCCGGATGAAAGAGACTGTTATATCATGAGCAACGAGAGTTTGATATATGTCATGTATGTTCTGGACAATTGAGTGGTCAGTGAAGAATGATTTAATTGATAAAATGGAGGAAAGGGAATCAGTACATATTGCAATATTTTTGTGCAGGAGGGAGATATACTTAAAAGCCTGAAGAATGCTGTGAAGCTCACCTGTATGGACGCTACAAACTGAAGGTAAAGTAAAGGAGCCTATGAGTTCATGTTTCGAGGTAACTGCACAACCAACTCCCAAGGTAGTTTTGGAAGCATCTGTGTAAAGTATTAAATCGTAAGATTTTTTTTGTAGTAATTCAAGGAATGTTTTCTTGACTAGTGCAGTGGGTGACTCATGCTTATTAAAAATGGTGAGTGAGGTATCGATTATAGGAATAATTTTGGTCCAAGGAGGAGAAGAAGGTAGTGGGAGCGGGGATGTCAAAGAGAGGTCAGTATCTTTGAGTAGAGGAGTGAGCAATTGGGGAAGAGATTTAATAATTGTTCGAGGGTTAGTTTAGTAAGGGGATTAGTCGTTGAAGTCAAAAGTGAGTGAACATGATTGAAAGGATTGGAGGATACTGAGGCAGCATATGTAAGGAGTAGGGATTGTCGTCTTACGGGGAGGGGTGGTTCATTAGCTTCAATATGGAGACTACCAGCAGGGCTAGAGCGGAAGGCACCAAGGCAGAGGCGGAGAGCGATATTGTGAACAGAGTTCAGCAAATCTGTGACAGATTTGTGGGCTGACATGTAAATAAAGCAACCATAGTCAAGCTTCGAACGGATGAGAGCTCTGTAATCTCTTAATAATACGATTTCGTCGGAATCCCAGTGAATGTGACTGAGCGTTTAAATTATGTTTAATCTCTTTAGACAGATTCCTTGGAGTTCATGGATATGGTGTTTCCAGTTAAGGCGAGTGTCGAAGGTTATTCCGAGAATTTTACATTGATTTAAAGTGGGTAAGGGTGAATTATTAAAGAAAATGTGAGGAAGAGGAGGAGATGTTCTTCTTGAAAACTTGATTAGTTTGGATCTACTTTGAGATAAGGGTAATCCCAGGTAAGAAGGTCTATCCTGTAGAAGGTTTACTGCGGTTCGAAGAAGTTTGCAAAAGGATGAGATCGATTTACCATGACAATAAACAATTAGGTCATCAGCATATTGGACATATTTTATGGGGGCAGAAAACTTGCAACAGAGCTCATTTATTGTGAGGATGAATAGAGTAGAACATAATACTGATCCTTGAGGTAACCAGCATTTTGTGGGTGAGGCAAGGAGAGGTTGCCATTAGCGGAATCCCTGAAGGTTCTACAAGTTAGGAAATTATGAATGAACGATAGAATGTTACCATGAAGATTATATTGGGAAAGTTTATTTAGTATTGCCGTTCTAGATATCTAGTCAGAGGCACCTTCAATATCAAAGATGGTTGCAACGACGTCCTGGTAATTGTTTATTGCCGAAGAGATATGTGTTTGAAGAAGAACAAGGTTGTCGCGAGTGGATCGATGACGCCGGAAGCCGGATTGGGCATTGGGAATGGTTTTGTACTCTTCAAGAAACCAAAGTAGTCTTCTATTGATCATTTTCTCCAGGATTTTGCAGGTAGTGCAAGTGAGTGAAATCGGTCGGAAGGAATTGGGCGATAAGGTGGATTGCTCTGCTTTTTTGATTGGAATAATTATGGATTTGCGCCATGCGTCAGGGAACTGATTAGTATTCCATATTAGGTTATTGATTTCGAGAAGCTTAGAGAGAGATGGATTCAATAGTTTTTTGAGAAAGATGTGAGGAACATTATCAGGGCCGGCGGCAGAATTTCTACAAGTAAACAAGGCAGATTTAAGTTCATTTAGGCTGAAAGGGGCGTAGACGGAAGCAACGCCATGAGTGTTTGACTGAAAAGTGGAGGAAGGCTGAATATGAGAATTGTGAATAGAATTGGGGTTACGATTATGAAATTTGTCATCAAAATTTTGTGCGAGTGAATCGGCAATTGTTTGGTTGTCGGAGATAACAGTGTCATTTAATATTAAGGAAGGAATTTTTGTATTGGTTTTCTTGCCTTGAATTTGGGAAAAAAATTTCCAGACTTGACTGGGATTTGTATTATGATTCAGCAAGGAGATATAGCTTTGCCATCAGGATTTTTTGCTTTGCTTGACCACGAATTTAGCCTTAGCTTTGAGCTCTTTGTGTAGGAGAAGGTTTTCTTGTGTTTCATTCCGTCTAAACCTGTTAAGAGCAAGTTTGGACTCTCGGATGGCATTTTCGCAAGCTGAATTCCACCAAGGCACAGTTTTTTGTGCAGAGGAAGTGACTGATTTACCGATGTGAGTCTCTGCAGCGGCAAGTATGTTGTCAGTAAACATTTTTAGAGTGTCACTTATGTTTGCAGAAATAGCTGAAGAGGATAAATAAGTTTGGGAGAGAGAAGTAAACTCAGACCAATTTGCGTCTTTTTAGTGCCAGAAGCTTCTAGTTATAGTTTCTTTATTATAATGATTGGATATAATGATAGGAAAATGGTTGCTATCATGAAAGTCATCTGAAACTTGCCAGGCAAGAGAAAGTGCAATTTTAGGGTCACATAAGCTGAGGTCAAGGGCAGAAAAGGAGCCGGAGGAAATGTTAAAGTAACACTCACTTTAACATTCCAGTATTTAATAAGCAGGTTCCGGAGGAGTTTATGACGTTTTCTATAACTCAGCCTCTAGTGCAACCACGAGTTGAGACCCACATGGTGTGATGTGCATTGAAGTCACCAAATGTATGTGTGGAGGAGCTGAAATACTAGGTCGGTTAAGTCTTCTTCATTGAGGGGGTGATCAGGTTGAATGTAAATACTGCAAATGGTGAACTTATTAGGGCACCAAGCAGTTACAGCAATTGCCTCTAGATTTGAGGTTAGAGGGAAATGAGATGAGTATACATCGCTAGATACAAATATTGAAGTACCACCACTGGCTCTCATGCAGTTGGTACGGATGTAATGATAACCTCCAAAGTTTTTTAGTTTGCATTGTTGGTCAATTTTGAAGTTGGTTTCCTGGAGGCGGAGAAAGGGGTATGGAGAGATACGATTTTCTGAATTCTTTCTAAGCGAGGATAATATCCATCGCAGTTCCATTGAATTAGAGAGAATGGTGCTAATTAAAGGGGGAAAGAGATTAATTACTGAGATAGTGTAGAGGAGTCAGTGGTGGTACCTTCATCAGAAAAAGAATCGTCAGTAAGATTGTTTTGGTCGGGATGAAGTTTCAATTTAATTTTATTGGTCAAACGTGTGATGCGATTTTTCAAAGATCTTTCGTTGATATTAGAATAAATTAAGGATAGATCATTCAGTAGGGAAGCAGTGTCGGAGATAAATTTATGGGCTTTAGGTAGAGGGTCGTTGACGCGGAAAGTATTCTCGAGGAACGCAATAAGTTGGATGCGATTAAGTGAGAAGGATTTAGGAGACTCTTCAATAAGTTTATGTATGATAGAACGTGATTCGGGGCCTATATTGTGACAATCATCTTCGGCTAGTTTGGATTTTTTGGTTCTTTTTTTTGCAGATTTTTTCCCATTAGAATTTGGGAATTCAGGGGGAGGCATTGGATTGGGATTAACGAGAGGAGTATTGGAAGGTGATATAGACTGCGGAGAGTCAAGAGTGCTATTATTAGATCGGGGTCGTTTTTCCCCAGGTACAGGGGAGGAGGGAGCGAGTGGCACTTGAGAAGGTAATTCGGGATTTACTGAAAAGATATCAGAAGTAGCTGAGTCAGCTGAAGTGGAGGGTTCAAGATTGACGGAAGTATTTAATAGGGGGAGAAGGTCGTGGGAAGTGTTGGGACATGATTCAGCGGTATGTCCAGCCTGCTTGCAAAGGAAGCATTAAAGTTTATCAGTAGAAATGAATATTCTGTGTGATATATTTTCATGCGTAATAAGTATCGAAGTTTGCAGTGAGAAATCGTTACTGGTGGGCAGAACGTAAGCTACACGGCGGAATCTCAGGACATGTGCGTATTCGTCATCAGGCGAGCCACATTTGACGTATGAAATAGGGGAGGTAAGTGTTAATCCTTGGTCATACAGGGCTTTTTCAATAACGGAATGTGGAATGGAAGGACTGACATTGGAAATAAGAATTCTTTAGGTGGGGGAAATAAGCCGACGAATAGGAATGACATTGGAATTAACTAAGATGTTTTGATTGGATTTTAGAAGGTCGTGGTAGAGTGGTAGATGATAAATAAATACATATGCGGCCAAGAGAGATTCTGGAAGCGAAATGTACGTTTTTGGGAGAGACAATTGCTTTGATATAATCGAATAGTACAGTGTTGGGGATAGAAGGCATATTGATGGCTTGATCTCGAGATGGTACCGGTGGAGGAGGTAGTCTTGCGGAAGTAGCCGCGGCAAAAGTTATGGGTGTTGAAGGGGTATTTGTGTTTATTGAGATATATTGTTTAGTAGGGGTTGAAGGAGTGGTGGTATTTGAGGAGACGTTTGACATATTGATGTGATCAAGGATACCAAAATCACAATCAATAGCTAGAAATAGAAATCAAAAGAAATGTATAAGTAAATCTCAGCTCGGAAGACAGTCTGTAACTCAGTGACTGGCCTATTTATTTCCAACACAAATAAGTAAATGTAAACAATATTTACCAATTTTGCAGAAAAACAGCACTTTTACAAGTTTTATTATCATATTTTAATGATGATAAAGAACACGTTTTTAATTTGCTATTATATAGACGACTTAACGATCCGACTCTAATGAGTTTTGACTCGTGAATAGAATTCAGATTTAAAATTATTAAAAACACACATATCCGCAAAAGAATTGAATGAGAATAAAATCATGAAGAAATTTAATAATGAAATGTCGTTTGCAAAATCAGATACTAGATTGAATAAAATTATTAGAGAAAATGATTAATAAAAGTATAGTACTTGTATCTGCAATTAACTATCAATCAGCTGATTTTGATGCTTACACTGCTCTACATGATAAAATAATTAATCTTCAAAATATTAATGAATTTATCATGGAACTAATTAGAATCCTCTCTTATTTAATATTGAATTATTTACTTTGAAAGAACTGGAAGCTCTTTGTTCGGAATTCATATTCCTGAAAAGAAAAATAATGAACATATTCATTTTCACGCCGTCATTCAATGGATCGTGACAGTTAGCGACAGCTGTCAACGGTATGTCCGAATAAAGAAAAAGAATCAAGTGACAAGAAAGAGTAAGAGACAGTGTGACATTTAATTTCCAATTTTCATTACGAGAAATTTCTCATTCCAAATTAATTTCTGTTCCTTCGACGGATCAACGGCATACACTATTTTAGTGCAAGAAAAGTGACCGTAGAAGTGATATCGTCAATATATTATATTCATTCAAGTGCAAAAAGCAGGACCGGTTTTGGTCTAGCTATAAAGCTAGATATTCTGTATATAGTCGTATTCTATTGTGTTTTAAAGTGTTTTGTAATAATTTGAATTCTATAAAGGCAAGTAGCCGGTAGGGATTGCATGCAGTGGCCTTACAACCCACTATTGCAATAGTAATAGATACTCCTTCACAAATAGAGTATTATTTCACCCTATTTTTCATTGGTTTTGATCAGGAGAAAAGAACTCAACTACGGTTCACCGTCTTTGACAACAGCGAGTTTATTCAAGGCGTCGCTGCGCACGTTGGTAGAGGGTAGCTCCAAAGTGGATTAATACACCAAATTACTGCACTCTTAAAGAAAAACTTGTTCATATATACTCCAGAGACGAGTAGCCGTATGAACTCGCCAAATCTTCTAAATCTTTTATCTGTGTTAGTTTGAAGAAGATGCTCGTAATTATCAAAATACCAATCCTAGACATTATCTCTTATCATACATTCAGAATGTGTCCCATACCTAATAGAGATCCCGTAATGATGCTGCCGTCGGCCCACTTCTACGCCAACAGCAGATGGTACAAAAAATGAATTGGTCGAGAAAAAAATATCTGTACGAATCATGAATCACCGAGATGCTTAATTACATATGTTCACTGCTGCACCAAATGCACAGCAACAGGAAACTTTATACAGGAAACCTCTAAAGTTATATTATTAGAGATAGTTCACCGTATAAAAGTCCAGGATCAATGGATCGAATCAACCAGCATCCTGCTAACCGTGGAACCAATTTTTATTAAACGTGTACTCTATATAAAGAAGACAGTTCAAGAAAGCCGTACCCATGAAGCTCTCACCAAACCATAAAATCAAACTAGAAAAGCTGAAAATCCCAGAAACTCACGGTCAAATCCAACCAATAAAATCATTGGAAAATCTATCTCAAATATCTGGGAAACATATAGTAATGCTAGTATTATTTCATTAATATATGTTCCAGTACTTTTGTTCAAAATCGTAATTATGAAGAAAAGAACAACTTCTAAATTTCTTTTTGGACCCAAACTGCAACCGGCCCAAATGCATTACTGTTTTAAATGAAACTCACTGTTTCTAGATAATTCCACAATATATTCTAAAAAATGTTAAAAATTTTAAGAAATTTCACAATTGTTTCGATATTAAATATCTAGGAAGAGTAAGTTTCCTTTAACAGAACTTAATAAAATATATTTGTGTACTGAATTTATAATTTCCAGTTGCTGATTAAGCATTAACGCCGGCTGTCAACTTCCTTCTCGCTTAGGGTTACATTTCTCCTCCCTCCTCTGGTTCAGACTTCGTCATTGAAGTCTTGAAAATATTTTGGAATAACTCATCTAATGAAATTAACTGTCTCGACATGTACCTCGTGAAATATACTCATAATATTGTTTTAACCTTCATGGAACGGACATCAAAATTTTACGAAAAGGACTAACTGGGGTCCGAGAAGACCCCATGCGTAAAATTGCAGTATTTTTCTTCAAATTAAATATATAGAAAAGAAGTTTTATTAAAGTTTTACTATTAACCATTTATTAGTCAAAAATCATCACGAAAAAATACAAAATACCCTAATCACTAATACTACTAGCTACATATCATTCTAACATTTTTTACAAACTATCTCCGATTTTGAATGTTCTAGGCACACAAAGTTATTACACCTAATACATATTTTTCTGGATTTTCTGTCTTTTCCTCTTTGACACATACGGCAGCGCCCCCTGGTAATGTTTTGTTGTTCAACTCTATGTTCTGTTGCATCCAGTAGTTCGGGAAAAACGTCTGTCATATGCCGTTTTCTATTCGTCTGAATGTATTTATTATTTTATCGCCGGAAAACGTTTTTCTTTATTAGTTCTTTTCCTAGTCCCAAAATATACATTTTACGTTTATCCAAACTGTTTTTTCGCCAATCCGGGTTTTGCAGTAACCACAATTTATAAGCATTTATTCCTGCGATATCTATAAGATGCTAAAATATTGCCATTGGCCAGCGGTTTGACTTTCCCTGCACTGTATATTCTTTGGCCAACTTATCTGAAGTGTCGACAGCACCTTTTGTTTTGTTGTACTGAAGAATAATTTCTGGTTTATAGTGCTGTTCTTCTCCAGCTACTTTACTATCAGTATGCTCACTTGAAAGTAAGATGACAGCATGTTTTGGTTTTGGAACATAGGATACTAGCGCTCTTTGATTTCTAAAAGCAAACATACTTGAAAACTCTTTCTTGTACGATGCCGGTAGAAGTTCCCTGTAAATAAATGTTTTATTTTTCCGGAGGGTTCCACATAAAGTAATATTTTTTTTCCACAACTTGTCAGCATGTTCTAAACTTGTAAAAACGTCGTTATTCCAAATCCGCCTTCCAAATGGTCTGTCAAATCTAGGATAATCCTTTGACCTTGACCCTTTTCCGCTTTGTTACCTTGTTTTCCTAAAAATTAATAGATACGTAGGAATATAGAGTTTGCCTATATTGCTTTTCAAATAACTTACCCAAATAAACTTGCATGTTCGCAATATTAGAAGTGGTGCAGTCCACAAGAGCCCATATTTTGATTCTATACTTATCAGGTTTACTCTTGATATAAACTCGGAATGGATAAACTCGGAATGGTGCTTTACCCTTAAATGGTACAAGCTGCTTATCTATACATAGATGGTCGCCAGGATTAAGTGATTTTTCACAATTAGAAGTGAAAATATCGAATATATCTCTTATCGGAGCTAGCTTATCTACTAATTTTCGTTCTTGTCTTGTTTGAAAATTATCAAAGCTTAAAAATGAAGTAATTTGTTTGAATCTGTCTCTTGACATTGCAGCAGGAATTATAGGACGACAGTAAGAAATATCTTGACACCAGAGCATATCGATAGTCTCTTCCGATTCGTGAAGTGCGCCAAGAATAAGCAAACTTTAATTTTATTCCGATTTTCTATATTCCATTTATCATAATATGTTTGTGCTTTTCTGTTTGTTTCGGTTACTATTATGTTCAGAATATCCGGAGATAGGAAAAGAAGAAAAACGTCTTTTATACTTGAGATATCAGAACTGTAATTTGTAAGGCCTAAAACATGTCTCCGAATATTAGCTTTTGAACGTCTAACTTTTATGTTTCCTGGAATTTTTGACCACTCAGTTCCATCTTTAGATTTATGTACTGGAATGCCCTGGCTGTTACTAACTGTTGGTTCCTCTGGGTTCGTTTTCTCTATACTTTGATCAACAACTATTACATCATTTTCTTCCTCTACCTCTGTGACAATGTCTTCATCTTCTAAGTCACTCTATGTTTCCTCATTGATAACACTATCAAACTCTGGATCATCACTTTCAAGTATACGTAACATCTCATCGTCAGTAAGCCCCTTGCGATTGTTTGTAGATAAAAACTGACTAATTTTCAAAACGATGTACCCTACTCGCAATATCACAAGAGACTAACCCGAATATTCAAGTCTAAAAATTATATTGCAGTGCGGGGAATCCCCCATTTGAACTGGTAATTTACATTTTACAATTATATGGGTAAATTCCTTGTGAGGAAACAAACGTTAAATGTATGGGATTCCCCGATTTTACTAACAGTTACCGGGATTATTTTATCGGACGTAAAAGGCTGACCAGGGTCTGAAGAGACCCCTGGAATATAAATCTATTTTTTGTTTATACCAGCCAATAAAACTACTGAATACATCATAATTTATCAAAATAATTCATAAACTGCAGCTAGATGAAAGATCAATGTTTAAAAATTTGCGTTTGCAAAGATACAGCAAAAACATACGTCATGGGGTACAAACGGACCCCGGCCAGTCCTATGAAGGTCAATAAAATATATTCTTGCTATTATAATTCCAGTTAAATGTAATACGTGTTTTTTCAAAAGTCAGAAAATGCTCCGAACAACATTTCTATATGCAGGCTAGCCATTGTATTCTACCGAGGTTATCTTTCATTGTCCGTAGGCTGGCTCTGCTATTTCATATAATAGCTTCTTCCTACGTTATGATGGGTCTCAGAATGGAGATGTGTATCCATTTCAGTATACTTTGGGTACACCCCCAAGTTTTCTGCACACCATAAGAGCCATTTTTTATCTGGAATCTCCCTTTCGTGTTTATTCCACAGGAGTGTACTGTCCAGTGTCATGTATGGGTACTTGACCTCTTGTCCCCTTTCAACCTCTTCCATTAATTTGAAATGAATTTGAGGTTTTGTTTATTTTTTCCTAGAGAATGCAATAAGAATATTTTTATTGCGGTTAATATTGAGTCCCACCTGCCTACACCAGCTATTCGTGTAGTTGAGGCCTTTTTGTACTATGTCACATTGAGTATTATTAAACTTCCTTCCAGCAGTTGTGACTATGTCATCCGCGAAACCTAGACAGACTATTCCGAGGTCGATCAGTCCATCTAGGAGTTCGTCAACCGTCAGACTCCACATTACCGGATATGTTACTCCCGTCTGTGGGCATCCTCTGGATTTACTAGTGGAGATACTATCTTCTCCTATCTTTGCCTCTGCTACTCTAGTTATGAGTAGCTCTGATATCCATATCGATGTCGTACTATCTACTCATCTGTTATTAAGCCCTCTTTTGACGCTTCGTGTGGAATATTGTCAGAATCTCCATCTATGTCTAAAAACGCATGCTGTTATTTAATGCATGTAGGATACCACCGGTCAACGGAACCAGTGTAGCATCTGTATATCTACTTACCTGGTAAGCATTTTGACGTGGATGGAGAGGTTTTCTCTTTAAGATTTCCGTTCTGATATTGCTATCAACCGCTTTCTTAATTGTTTTAAGCAAAAGCGATGTGAGGCTTATTGGTCCAAAGGGTTTTGGGTTTGCTCTAATATTTTTTCCTGATTAAGGAATGAAAGTAATTATTACCCTTCTCCATGATTCTGGTATGTAGCCCAGTTCAATGCTGCTTCGACTTATTCTAACAAATTGTGGTAGAATTCCGTTTTGTCCCTGTTATAGTAGAGATGGAGAAATTCCATCTGTGCCAGGTGTTTTATAGTGATGAAAGGTACTAATTACCCATTTCAGCCTTTCATTGCTGCATATGTGTCTAGCCATTGCAATATTTTCTCATTGCTGCATATGTGTCCAGCCATTGCAATATTTTCTCTGGAAGATCTATTGTGATTTCTAAATGTATTATTTCCGGTGTTTGGGTTTTCTCCCTTCAATTTTCAGTGTAATCTTCAGGTATTTTTAAGACCAAATCTACAATTTTCCATGACCTTATATAATCCAGCCTCGGCAGTAGTAGTGTTATGTCTTCACAGTGTTTCCCGAAGCTTTTTCGTTCAGGTTTTGCCACTTTCCGATGACTTTTGCTCCATTTAAAGAGTCCTGGATTTGAGCTCTTAGTTTTGATAGGTGTGTATTCCACCCTTGCTGCTCCTTTGATTCGGTTCGAATGCTTGGGTAATTGCCCCATTCAAATCTTCAAGTTGAACGTCACCGGTAACTTGCAAGAAAACCTCCTCCACTTTTTAAATTGGATGTGAAGAAAGTTCATATCTATTGGGTGTTGATCCGTAGCATTATCTATTTTTTAAGATATCTTGGACAAATATATTTCAAAAGAATAGCAGATGTTGTTCTGATATATTTTCTTTCAAACCAATCTTGAATACTTTTTAACCTTTATTTCCGATTTGTTCAATAAAAATATCCGACAGTCTTTTCAAACTGATTTTGAGCTGGTTATCTAATAGCGACTTTT
The DNA here is from genome assembly GCA_963921935.1 of Galeruca laticollis. Taxonomy (NCBI): domain Eukaryota; kingdom Metazoa; phylum Arthropoda; class Insecta; order Coleoptera; family Chrysomelidae; genus Galeruca; species Galeruca laticollis. Next base: position 146,982,075 of record OY998181.1, read on the forward strand.
ATGTGTGAAATAACTAGTTTTATGGTGAGATGATTATTCAAGTTAATTATAGAAGTTATTTCATAAACGTGAACACGGCTTAAATTAGTGGTAGTTTATTGAGAAAGGTTCAACATCGCGGCCCTGAATATGACCCAAGCAAGTGGAGAAGGCTGAAACATAACTCTGTTCTCACTAAAAGGCATTGTCTTTTTTGCCGTACACAGTTCCTTTATAATACTTACGTTTTAAAACACAAACGATATTTCACTACATTTACCAAATGTCCATAGACTAACTCTTGATCTCTTCCATTCTTCATATTCAATTTCCTGTGTAAGTTTTCTTTAACATACTCAGAGAGCCACATCAATTGAAACTGTATGTGAAACGTGAAATGAATCATAAACAAAATGGGCTGCATCATGCCTAAACTACCTAAAATAAAATCGATAATTACAGTAACTGAAAGTAATGATTATGAAAGAATAACAGCGTCTCATTAACTGAAAATTTATCTGTGAAGATATTATTGTAAGCCGGCAAATGTTATACCTACGGAAAAACTCAGGTATATATTGAAAAGGTGGTACCTTCTCCTTCCATGTGAAATATGTCATAATGAGTTCGTTTATTCCTAGTTTGAAAAATCTTATAGTCAGTTCTGTAAACTTCAATTTGCCGTTATATGAAGTTCCATTATTTTATTTTACTTTTCATTTTATTTGCAACCAATTTTATTATAATTAAATAGCAAACAATTTCTACAACAAGCAAGTTTTGTGCATCACTGATGCATCAGAATATGTCATCGGGTCTTTTCAAAAGAAAAAAAGCTGCAATGAGAAATTTACAGTTTGCGCAATATCTTCTACTCAATCACATCCAGACAATTATATTGCTGCATCAGTACGTATGGTCCACAACGAAACATATTACGCCATTAACACAATATATAGTTTTAAGAGGGTTGCTTTTTATGTTTAGAGATTTGTCAACCCTAGTGTTGCAATCTGGCAACTGACAGCTCTATCGTAAAGTTGGACATTTTTGAGGTTATACGTACTCAGAACGTTTTGACATACGAGCGCTATTTGTGTTGTGTCCAGTAACTTAAAAGATTCATCTCGGCCCAAAATTAACTCAGCAACAGTGCATGGATGATGAACTTATTGCAATTTTTGGCGATGAAGCTCCATCAGTGTTTATCGATGGTATGGTGAATTCAATCGTGGTCGTAGTTCATTCAAAGACGAATTTCGTTCAAAATCGGTTCCGAGAAGCATTCATGCTGTGCGCGAACTGATATTGCAAGATCGTCACGTGACCTATCGTGAGATTGAGATAACCTTAGGCATTAGAGGGACCAGCATACATTCAATATTGCATAAACATTTGACTGTCAACAAAATTTGTTCGCGTTGGATCCCACACAATTTGTCTATCGCTAAAAAAAAGGCTCTTGTCGATTGGTCGAAAGAAATGCTCAAAAAATACGATCGCGGTGCTTCGAAACATGTCTATAACATCGTGACAGGTGATCAATCGTGGATTTACGTGTATGAGCCCAAAAATAAACAGCAGTCGACGGTATGGGTATTTCAAGATGAGCCAAATCCAACAAAAATTGTTCGCACACCAAGCACTTCCAAGCAAATGGTCGCCTGTTTTTTCGGAAAAACTGGACATGTCGCAACCGTACCACTAGAGCAACGAAAAACAGTCAATTCTGAGTGGTACACAACCATTTTTTTGCCAGTTGACTTTCAAGAAATCAGGAAAACCAAGCGCCAAAGACGGATCACTCTTCACCATGACAATACGAGCTCTCACACATCGGCTCAAACAACTGCATTTTTGAGCAACCAAAACATCGATTTGATGAATCATCCGCCGTATAGTCCTGACTTGGCATCGAATGACTTCTTTTCATTACCAACAAATTGAGAGGTCAACGTTTTTCGACATCTGAAGAAGCGGTTTTGGAAATACCTCAATCAGAGTGGCTTAAGTGCTTCGACAATTTGTTCAAACGCATGCAATTTATTTATGACTTAACTTATTGTAAATATTATTATTTGAATTTGATTTTATGGTCATTTTTTTGGACGGGTAAACACAACAATCTTAACCGAACAGTTAAAATTGTATGTGCCGAATAGCCGCTTTTAAACAGACATACACTGGCGGAAAAGAACGTCTGCAGTTGTGTTTCACGATGAACCGCAAGGACATAACTGCAGTGGCGTTGGTTTTTGCTTTAAAAAAGAAATCACGTAGAAAACTTCGAAATGGTTATTAAAAAGAATCGAATTTTCACATGTGAATCTATTAAATGAGTTCAAACGGGAAAAAAGTGACTGGTGTAATTATTTAAGAATGGATGAAGATACTTGTAAACCGTGGTACACCTTTGATACAAAAGCAATATTCGCAGCTTCAGCAATCCATATCCTGTCATGAACGTTTTACGGCAACAATACGATATCTTGCTACAGGGCGAAATTTTCAACAGCAATATCAGCTCAAGCCTCAGGACGCGAAGTACCAGAAACATGTTGTGCTATATATACACTGTTTCAAAGGAGGAATATTTAAAGGTGAGTTTAGAGCATATATGTTAATATATTTATTAAAGTAAGTAAGTATAATTTAATAGTTAAACTACCACTTCATGATAGTAATAATTGTTAAAAGTTGAAAAGTATTGTGCAGTAGAAGCAATCGGTCCTGAACTGTCAGTTTGAATATACTGCTGGTTTTGACTACGAACCGGTTGCATTGAAGGTTGATAGACCAGGGTCGATAATTTTTGAAACCAAAAAAAATTAACGTAGGTTGAAATCCATTAGAAAAGGAGGGGAATATGATCAAAATGAAAGGAAAATAAATTACGGTCGATCCGAGTTCGAGAAGTGGGAGGGGGTGAGTTTTTAAGGCTAAAAAATGGTTTATCTTGATTTCCGGCAAAACTACAAGTCCTATGGAAAAAAGTTAAATAGCAAAGTTGTAGGTAATAAAAAGGTCTACAACATTTATATTCGCAATTTCTTCACATAACCTCAAAATTGGGGTGAAAAATTCAAAAAACCAAGTATTTGGTTTTTAATTTATATGTTCTTCAAAAAACATTTTTTTCTACGAAATTTGGAGAGAACTTACCTTATTATGTCCCAAATACACTGTAATTTATTTGATTTAAAATATTTATTTTTTTGCCATATTTTAACTTAATATCAAAAAAGCACCCTAATTTTCAATCGAAAATTCTGACGTCAAAATATCGGCTTTTTTCAAAAGGTATGAAGGCTTTTTGTTCGTTGAAATATCTACTCTCTGATGGTGTAAAAAAATATACATTACTATAGGAAATGTTCTCAGAAAATGCAAAAAATTTGAAGTAACTCAAATTCGAAATTTTTTTTTAATCACTATGTACAATTTCATCAAAAAAATGTGATTGCTGCAATTTTTTTTAGTTAAAGGGTTTATTTATTTAATTCGAATCACATTCATGTCATAGAAAATCTCATAAAATATAAATATACATGTAAATCGTACTATTGAATTTAGATACTCAATTCTGATTACGTTATTCATTATAATTTTTTTCAAAAACCGTAATCTTGTTATTTATAAATACCTTATTTGAGTTTTTTTTAGTGTTTTTTTTAGTTAATTCCACAATATAATACAGGTTATTGAAAATTCTAAAAAATTGACAAGTGTTTCGATAAATCAATATCATCGTCAGAAAAAAAGAAAAAAAAAACTAATATGAGCATATTCCACGAAGTAAGGGTCGAGACAGTCAATACCTTATTTGAAATTCTAATCAGTTATTCATTAGTTTTTGTTTTTGAAGGCATTTCTTCATCGTCAGATTCGACAAACCTTTCCAACTCTAGTTGATCGTCGAAATCTTCAAGACCATCATCTTCGTCTCCAATGTTATTTCCAGTCTGGATTGGTTCTTCATCCACAATTTCATCTGAATCATTTACTTCCTCGTAGATTTTTTCTTCCATATTGGAGCAATTTTCAGAACCATGACAATTAGTGCATAAATTTGTGCATTTTAAACCATGTTTTCGGCAATCACATTTTAAACTGTTAGAAAAGTTCTAAATGTTTTTTACATATATAAAAGATTATTATAGAGAGAATAAAATGTTGTTTTCTGTACGATTCCATTGATTATATAAAATAAAAACTAGTTATGTACTTGCTGACTTTAATATTATATAATAAGTTCAAATAATCAAATACTATTAAGGGGAGGAAAGTAAACATTTCTACAAAATGAATCACTTCAAGTTTTTTAATTACATTTCAGAAAACATCGAGAGGATTGGGAACCAAATATAAATACTAGAATTTGCTGTGCTCATTTTGTCAATAATCAAAAATCAGATAATCCCCTACTAAGTTCTCACCAAATTTCGTAGAAAATTTTTTTTTTAAAAAGATATAAATAAAAAACCAAATACTTGGTTTTTTGAATTTTTCACCTAAATTTTGAGGTTATGTGAAGAAATTGCTAATACAAATGTTGTAGATCTTTTTATTACCTACGAATTTGCTATTTAACTTTTTTCCATGGGACATTTTTTACCCTAAAAACTCACCCCCTACCACTTCCCGAACTCGGATCGACCGTAATTTATTTTTCCTTTCATTTTTATCATAATCCCCTCCTTTTATAATGGGTTTCATCCTACTGTAATTTTTTTCATTTTTTACCATTTTTGAAGGCTTCGGCCCTGGTCTATGAAGCACATTTCCATTATGTATGGTTATTCTTGATTGTCGAGAAACATTTTCTAATTGAGCCTCAAATATTACATCATTTATTAGTTTTTCTGTTATGAAAGCAACATTTGCAGGTAAATCTCTTAATTTGTGAGCCAATAACATCAAATTACTCTTCTCCAGTATTGTTCAAGATTATAATATCTTGAATTTTATTGTTGACGATGCTTTTAAAAATATGTAAGATATTTTTTGTATGTTACTTCTTTCGTCATTGTATATATTTGAAGCGTAAATTCATTTTAGTTGCTAACGCTGTGAAAATGTGTTAAATATGATAAGATCTTTGGTATTGTTGTAAATTCAAAGGGTAGTTACACTTTATTTCCAGCTTTTGTTAAATACTTTTAAAATATCACGTTTTGCAATAATAATTGTGAATAGTTTTGTTTGAGCATTGAAATAGCACATTTTTGAAAGTCGACATATTATCGCATTGTGTTTGAAATCCTATAGTAAAGAAGTTAGGAAAATGTCACGTTTCACACTATTATCTATTGATTTGTGAAAACCCTAAATTTATTGTCACTTGTGCGTAAATTTTATGGTCGACGATCGGAAGATTTGTGAGAATGTTTGAATGAACTTTCTGAGTAAATAGAGTACAATTGCTATTGGAGTATTCAATAGAAATTGAAATATCTATTGCAGGCATCCATTGATGATTCTTGTCGATAAACCCGACGAGTCCAATGATACTGGCCAATAGGAAATATTGATTTTCGTTCCTTGGGGAATGGGAGTATATGCTCTCTTGTAAGGAGCGCAGATAAACCTAGGCAAAGTTTATGTGGACCGACACATAACCATATATACCGACAGACAGACGGAAATTAATGCCTATACAATCAACTCAGGGCTTACTGCTGGTTGTCGAAAATGGCTTGCTAACTTAGCAAGCGTAATGTGGCTAGAATGGATTACGTGCCACTCCGGTTTTGAAGGTAATGCAATGACGGACGCACTGGCTGTGGAAGAGGCGGCAGCTCCCTTTGCGGCCCGGTCCCGACCTTGGGTCTTACAAAACAAGCAATAACAAAGGAGACGAAGCATTGGCTGGAGAATCAACACCTCCCTCATTGGAATATTCTGCAGGATCTAAGGCAGTCCAAATTATATTGAGGGGTTGGACTGATGGAGACGCTAGGGCAGCTGTAGAATTGCCAAGGAGTAGGTCAAGGAAGATAGCTGGACCCTTAACAATGCACTGCTGTCTGAGAAAATGCCTCCATACCTTAGGTTCAGAGGAAAGTACTCTATGTAGGGGTTGCGGCATGGAAGACGAAACGTCGCACCATGCTCGCCTAGTGTGTACAAATTGGCCAATCTTCAGAGTCCTTGTTATGGCCCCTGGGGTCACATGCAGGCCTCTACTAAAGATGATTGAGTCGTTCATGGAAGGACTTGGCTTCATAGATACATGAGTAGCAGGAATGGCACATTGGTCTTGCCAGTGGCCTCAGTGCCGGAGTAGTAGTAGTAGTTCCGCATTTAAAATAAATTTAACTAATAGCGGTATTAAACTGCAAATCTAGTAGTGATATAGGAAGTGAATAATTATTGTATAAGTACCGAATAATTTGCATATTTCTGTAATCATTGAATTTGCAATAATAAAATAATTTTACATGTACACATAAATGAGATATTTATTGTTTTTCTCATTTTTATTACAAAAACAATAATACATTCTAAACAACCGACGAATCTGTTGGGCCATATTTCAATTTTGCAGCTGGTTTGGTCTCTATGGTGAGATTCCATTTTTCATGAGTTTTTCAATAAACCTACACAAGACATACCTTTGCATTTGAAAAAAATGTTCATTTGGGTTGCAACGAAGTGGTCGAAGAAAATATTTTATTTGCAACGAATACGTTGAATGTGAAATCAATTCACATCTTTCAGCATTTTTTTAAGGTACTGGTTGAACAAATAATAACGGTGAGGCTTCCCATTAACCAATAATGTTGAAGTTATAACCTAACTATACACATTTTGACTACAATATTATGTAAAAATAATCACATTGGAGTGAAAGAAAAATTATGAGTACTTACCTGCTATTAAACACGGAAAGAAGAAAGATATAGTAATAAAATTGCCAGCTCCAAAAAAACTCTTCGCAGTATAATATGTAAGAGCTTCGAATCCATCATCAATGAGTGAAGGTAGATACAAAAGATGAGAACATACGCTTACGGTTTGAATAACAATCGATATTAATTTATACTTGTGTGCTTTTTTCAAAATTTTCATTTCGAAACTCGAAGTCTGCTTTTCTAGGAATTTTGAAACATTACTCAAGCCAGATGAAATGTTTACGAATTTTGACCAAGAACATCCCACAATGCAAAGACCGGCACATCCCTAAAATATGATTGCTAGTTGTGTTATTAAATAATGAAAATAAAATGAAAGATGATCTCGTTTTTTGACTTTTCGCTCCATTTAGCATTCATTATACAGGGTGTCCCGGGACTAATGGGAAAACAATCAGGAGCGTATAATCTGAGCCAAAATAATGTTAGTACTTCATATAAATTTTTTCTATGCAGGCCCTCGTTTTCGAGTTATGGGCCTCCAAAGTTTTAATTTAGAATTTGGTTTTTATTTTTATTTTTTGTATTAGTTATTTGATCTTAATAAAATTTTTGGCAAAGATATAATGTACGTGAATATTTATTTTGGAAAGGTGAACAGATTTACAGTAATGCCTTGAGCCAGGGACGGACTCGATAAAATAAGCCGTTTGGCTAATATTTACAGTTTTATTAATGCACTACGTACCAATTTACCTAACTAACTTAGTGATACGATGTCCAAGATTTATCTACAAATAATTTAACGATAGCAGGAGATAAAAAACAATAACTACCTATTAATTCGAAAGTTGGTAAAAAATTTTTAAAAGTGTTTTTACCGTTTATCAAGTAACCATAGGATTGGTTGTCAAACATTGTGTAGAATAGTTTGTAGTCAGTACTTGTCAATAGTTCATAAGTCCTTAATTTAACAGTAACAAAGGCAAAATTCACTTTTATTGCGTACGTTGATATGCATTTAATGTATGCACTGGCTTCTCTAAACTGTTTAGAGGCCAGAAGGCTTTATGCAGAAAATTTTTCGAACAGAGAATTGCCAGACAGACGAATTTTTGAGCGTATTATCTCAGGTACGAAGCGTACGTACTGTGGCAGTGGAACAAGATTTGTTAAATGCAGTTGATAATGAACCATCAACGAGTTTACGAAAATTATCAAATAAACATAACGTCTCGAAATCAGTTGTTAATCGCGTCCTAAAAGAACAGCTGTTATATCCTTTTCACATGAAAAAAGTAGACAGTATGACAGTAGCTGATTATCCTGCACGAATTGAGTATAGCCAGTGGTTTTTGCGACAACAACAAGCAGACAATACATCTATTAGTAACGTTCTCTTTACGGACGAATCCGGTTTCACCAGAGATGGAGTCATTAATTCTCATAAAATGCATTTATGGGATGATGTAAATCCACATGGCATTATCCAAACTAGGAACCAGCATAGATTCATGGATAATGTTTGGGCAGGAATAGTTGGCAATCGTTTGATAGGGTCATACTTTATTGACGGTACTTTGACAGGTCAGAGATAATTGGAGTTTTTGCAAAATGAGTTATGGAACCTGTTTGATGATGTGCTACTACTAACTCGTAGGAATTTATGGGTCATGCATGATGTGGCCCCTGCTCATTTCAGTTTAGATGTACGACAGCATTTACACACAAGGTTTCTTAATAGATGGAATGGTCGTAGATGTCCTTTTCGATGGCCCCCGCGATCAGGAGACGTTAATCCTATGGATTTCTTTCTCTGGGGTCATCTCAAAAGTAAGGTATACGCAACACATGTGCAAACAAGGCAAGATTTAATAGACGGAATGGTGTTACACTGCAATGGTATTAGAAATAATATGGGATTGCTCTTTCAAGTGCGAAGAAACAACCTTCGTAGAATGTGCGTGGAAGTGGGAGGAGCTCATATTGAGTATTTATTAGAATACCGTTAGTTTTTGTTGTTGTTTAGGAATTAGCTTTAGACTAATGTTTTATAACTTGTGTTTTTTGAGGTTTTCTTAATGGTTTAATCATGACGTGTTCGTAATTTTGATTAAAAGCAACTAATTAGTTCTTAATGTTTTTATCAACCGCTATCATCAAATTATTTTTTTGTAGTACTGTAGGTAAATCATGGACATCGTATTAATAAGTTAGTTAGGTAAATTGGTTCGTAGTGCATTAAAAAAACTGTAAATATTAGCCAAACGGCTCATTTTATCCAATTCCAACAAGAGTACCTTTTCGTTAGCTTAATGTGTGGGGAAGTCAATTTTGATGATTTCATATAGGGTGTGCCATCCCTGCAAAATTTTTGGATCACTAACCATTGCGAGTAGTCCGTCCCTGGCTTCAAGGCATTACTGTAAATCTGTTTACCTTACCAAAATAAACATACACGTACATTATAGCTTTGCCGTAAATTTTATAAAGATCAAATAACTAGTACAAAAAATATAAATAAAAACCAAATTCAAAATTAAAACTTTGGAGGGCTATAACTCGATAACGAGGGCCTGCATAGAAAAAGTTTATATGAAGTACTAACATTATTTTGGCAGAAATAATACGCTCCTGACTTTTTTTCCATTAGTCCCGGGACACCCTGTATAACGAATATATGAAAATGAGATATCTTGTACATTATTCATTTCTCCGATATTTTTTTGTGTAACAGAAAACGTTGATAATGATGTATAAGTATTGAGTATGGAAATAAAAATATACTCACAGGCTGTACGAAGGACACTGGTGTAAAGTATTCAATAGCCGTATTAAAGTTTGTCATATTCGTTAGAAGATATATTCCAGGTAACATAAAAAAAACCTCAAATACGAGAGCGATAAATAAACAAATATATTGCTTTACCCATAGATTATTTTGTCCTAATGCTTCCATTTTCAAAATGAATTGAACTGGGTCATCTGAAAAATATTCCTGTCATAAGTATTAGCAGATTGCATTTCGTTTGTGTAGTACTAATAACTCGTTACCCTCAAAAATGCGATAATGCGGTTTTGAAGTTATCCGGTCATGTAAATTTATGGACAGTTTAGAAAGAAAAATCTTTGAAAATAATATTTCAAAAAATGTTTTATTTTGGTATAGATATGTAGATGACATATTAGCTTGTTTTATGGGTAGTGAACGACAATTAGATATATTTTTCAACCACATTAAAAATTTACACCCAAAAATTAAATTTACATTAGAAGTTGAAGAAAATAACTCGATCAATTTTCTTGATTTAAAGATTCAAAGAGTTAATAATGTACTTGATTATGCAATTTACCGAAAACCAACACACACTGATGTGACAATTCCATATAGTTCCAATCACCCCGTGTCACATAAACTAGCGGCATATAATTCAATGATACATAGAGCATTTTCAGTTCTTATGAACAAATGTGGGAAATATTTCTAATAATATTTCAAAGATAATATCTTCAGCATCGAATACAACAATTTCTTTTAAAACAGAAAGTAACGTTAGTACAAAATTGTTAAATGTAAAAACAGAGATACCACTATTGAAGAAGTCAGGTATATATAAACCCAAATGTCCAGAATGTAATGCTGTCTATTTGGGTCAGACCCTCAGGAATTTTGAAATACGATACAGTGAGCACTTACGAGCATACAGATTAAAACAACCAGATGAATCCCACTATGCAAAACATCTACTTGACACCAATCATTCATTGACACCTAACACAGAACTAGAAGTGCTGCATATTTGTGAAAAGAAACAAGAACTGGATTTCCTTAAAGTACTGGAAATTAGAAGACATTTGAGAAACCCACAATATGAAGTTGTCAATGAACAGTTAAATCTAGGGAGTTCTCCACTAATAAACTGTCTTCTTAAGTGATAATTGTAAAGATCAGCAGATATAGTTTTCCTGGTTTTCTATATCATTGCACAGTTATACTGATCTTAATTGGAAAAATGATATCCAGGATATCACCATAGGGCTAATAATATCTAAGCTTCAATATTTGTAATATCACATCTTCTTCTTTTTTCTATTAACATACTCGTATATTAAGTCAATCACAAGGTAGGTCACTTCTAGCCAAAAATAACTATTAAACATCAGGTAGGCATAAAATGAAATGTAACTTCTGTCATTCTGACGATGATATTGATTTATCGAAACAATTTTCAATTTTTCAGAATTTTCAATATATTGTGGAATTAACTAGAGACCGTGAGTTTCATTTAAAAACACTAAATGTAATTTTGATAGAGAGATAAATAAATAAGCTAATTAATAAAAAAGAGGAAAAAGTGGCATTACAACTAATATTTCCTAAACAAACTGAAGAAATAAAAACTTATAAAACCATTAGATATGCAGGAATTATTTCTAATAATATTTCAAAGATAATATCTTTAGCAACGAATACAACAATTACTTTTAGAACAGAAAGTAATGTAAGTACAAAATTGTTAAATGTTAAAACAAAAATACCAACATTAAAGAAATCAGGTATATATAAATTCAAATGTCCAGAATGCAATGCTGTCTATTTGGGTCAGAAACTTAGAAATTTTGAAATCAGATACAGTGAACACTCACGAGCATACATATTAAAACAACCAGATAAATCCCGTTACGCAAAACATCTACTTGACACCAACCATTCATTGACACCAAACACAGAACTAGAAGTACTACATATTTGTGATAAGAAACAAGAACTGGATTTCCTTGAAGAGTTGGAAATTAAAAGACACTTAAGAAACCCACAATATAAAGTCGTCAATGAACAAATTGTAACGAAGTTACATTTTCAAAGACCGGGCAAAAGCACAATCTTCCGTATAATATGGAATAAAGCGTTCGAACACTGTATTTCTCCGTCCTTATCGGTACAATGTAATATAAACATCGGTACAATATAATATAATATAATTTATCAAACCGGCACCGACAGTCGGCGACACTTACGTCTTCGCACCGTATCCCCAACAAGCCATACCGTAAAGCAGATATAGTTTTCCTGGTTTTCTATATCATTGCACAGTTATACTGATCTTAATTGGAAAAATGATATCCAGGATATCACCATAGGGCTAATAATATCTAAGCTTCAATATTTGTAATATCACATCTTCTTCTTTTTTCTATTAACATACTCGTATATTAAGTCAATCACAAGGTAGGTCACTTCTAGCCAAAAATAACTATTAAACATCAGGTAGGCATAAAATGAAATGTAACTTCTGTCATTCTGACGATGATATTCAGTTATCGAAACAATTGTCAGTTTTTTAGAATTTTTAATATATTTCATTATATTGTGGAATTAGCTAGAAACGTTGAGTTCCATTTAAAACACTAATATGAGTAGATTCCACGAAGTAAGGGTCGAGACAGTTAATATTTAGTTATTTTAAATATATAGCTACGTGGTTCGTTTTATTTTCCTTTTCCCAAATTATTTCGAAGTCGAAATAAATTGTAAAATTTTATAAAGCACATGTAGTTTCATTTTCCGACAGTGGTAAACAATTAAAGCATGTTTCCCACATCGCACGGCATAGAGATCTAGAACAACAGACCCCTGGAATTACTTAACCTCCATCTGTTGCTACCCTGGTAACTCTTGACGCTACCGTTTCCGAGAGTTCAGTGGAGTAATTCATCCCAATAATCTGGCGCCCGAGAAAATCTGGTAGATAGTAAAGCCGCGGGGGTCATAGTGACGTCCGTAATTCTTTTGAGGAAAGGAGGCACGTCACAATTCACCCCTGAGAATCTTTAGAGTTCCGGCTATAGCTCTTATATGTTGAGCTACCCAACGAGGAAGAAGCTACCCCGAATGGATCCTGCGTTCCGGTTGTGACCAGAGATAGTGATAATTTCATCTCACTATGGAGTAGTCTAGGGAGAGATTACAAAGTGGCAGCCCAATGTGATTTTGGAAGTGGACAGCATCTTCGAAGAAGAAAAAAAGAAAAAGTGGTAATGTACTCTTTTTTTGATTTATCCAAAATATCTGTGAAGTTATGTAAGCTATATTCTGTGTGCTAAAAATTTTTTTATTGCTTTGGAATTATGAATTTTATATTTTGTAACAGGGAAATAATTTGAAAGGCATATTATCTCACAATTTTTCGAAAATTTTTGTCTTCATTTTCTTCAGATTGGTAAACCTTCGATAAACGCTTGGGGAGAGATTTTCACAGTCGTATCTACTCATACTTTTGATACGGTATGTCCTTCGATTAGCCTAGTCTCGTCCAAATAATAAATATTCCTCACTTCCTCCCGGTACGTTTTAATAGCTTTAACATACAATGTCTTCTCTATTGTTTATGATTCGATTTACACTCATTTTTCATGCCTTTTGTAGATTTTTCAGGTATATCTTTTTTATCGTGCATAGTACAGACAAAAAGTTAAATACTTTTTTTTCTTCTTTTAAAGACCTACAATTCTAGACCTTACACGTAAAAAAATTGATTGGGTCAAAAGTTATTGGCAAATAAACAACTGATAACGTTATTGTTGATAAATAAAAATATAATGAGCATTTTTTACACTTCCACATCACGCTCATCTATTCTCACTCATTAAAAAATGATACGAAAGATGGAGTCTGTAAGTTCAATAGTTTATGAATTATGGCCTTATAAACAAATTAACTAAAAATTGAGATGCAGAGTTCTGTAAGCTATGCGACCTCGCGCCAATTTATTCACTGCTAGATTTCATAATGAGACATCGATACCGATCATTGTTTTTTGAAAAAATATATTTTTGCAACAACGCGAATTTTTTTTCATATTTGGCTTAGTTGCATAATTAATTTGACACTATATCCGCCGATTTTTGTCGAGAATTAAGTACGCACTTAGGAGTGGCATGGAAAACGACAAACGACTGAGTTACGGACAATTGAAGTCGAAGGCCTGTCAGTCACCAATTTATGCGAGTATCGGAAAACAAAACTTTAGCTCGACTACACTCTCTGAGGTTCACTGTATGACTGCCAACACAAAATGCGGACGATGATAGAATGAAAAGCTAGGCGTTCTCCCCACTCCGCTGCCACGCAGTAGCCAGCCGAAATATCCGCCCGCTGCTGACTTTCGAAAAAACTTTTGATTGGGTTGCAATTTACGCGACGTCTTGCTATTTCGTACAATAAAAGTACATTGACTAGAAATTTTAGGGATATTTTTTGTTTTTCGATACTCGCATAAATTGTTGATTGACAGGCCTCCGACTTCGATTGTCCGTAACTCAGTCGTTTGTCAATAAATCCTAACGTATTTTTTTTCAATTAAAGCTCTTTCCATGCCCCTCCTATGTGCGTACCTAATTCTCGACAAAATCGGCGGATATAGTGTCAAACTAATTATGCAACTAAGCCAAATATGAAAAAAATTCGCGACGTTGCAAAAATGTATTTTTTAAAAAACAATGATGGGTATCGATGTCTTATTATGAAATCTAACAATGAAAAATTAGCGCAAGTCAATTTTTAGTTAATTTGTTTATAAGGCCATAATTCATAAACTATTGAACTTACAGACTCCATCTTTCGTGAGTATCATTTTTTAATGAGTGAGAATAGATAAGCGTGATGTGGAAGTGTTAGTGTGAAAAATGCTCATTATATTTTTATTTATTAACAATAACGTTATCAGTTGTTTATTTGCCAATAACTTTTGACCCAATCATTTTTTTTACGTGTAAGGTCTAGAATTGTAGGTCTTTAAAAGAAGAGAAAAAAAGTATTTAACTTTTTGTCTGTACTATGCACGAGAAAAAACATATACCTAAAAAATCTACAAAAGGCATGAAAAATGAGTGTAAATCGAATCATAAACAATGTTTCGGTCCGATTTGAGAGGTCGCATGAGTTAAGTTTTGTTGTACACAATTTTTAATAACTTTGTTACCTCGAAAATGACGCAAAATGATCATTTTGGGTCTGATTTTCCTGGACTAATCCATGGTAAGTCATCATCTTCACTAATTACGGAAATACTTTTTTTTAATATTTTGAAATTTATTGCGCATCAACCCCTAGGGTTATTAGCGCCCAACAATAAATTTACAGTCATGTACATAATAGGATTTTCAAACTTTATACAGTAAGTTAACCGCTTTCAGGAAAAGTAATAATTTTTCTACGTCACAGTTTTCTCCGATAATGTCTGTGATATTATTTGGTAAATTATACCGCGATCATTGATGAGCAAAACGGGTACACTCCACTAGCACATGCACTACCGACACTGGAATCTGACATGTTTCACATATGGGTGCCGCAGAATGAGACATTAGGTGGCCGTGGGAGAAACGAGTGTGTCCAATTCTAGGTCGAGTTAATATTATTTGATTTCTTGTTTTGGCTGGAAGGAATTTCCAGGCTGCTACACTTTTTTTCACTATCCTCAATTTTGATTGAGATCTAGACCAGCAGTTTTGCCAGTGACTGATGACTAACTGTTTAAAAAAGTTTCTACATTATGTCACTGTAGTTCTTGATACTAAAGTGCAATTTGGATCTTGAGTTGCATTTTTGGCCTCGAGATCTGCCTTTTAGTTTCCGATTATTCCTATGTGTGACAGGACCCATAAAAAACGAATATCCTTATGAGCTTCTTGTAGATTGAACAGCTCTCTTCTGATAATTTGTACTAATGGATTCGAGGAGTACATTTGGTGAATGCTCTCAACAGAGCTTAGAGAGTCCGTAATGATCAAAAAATGATTTGGTTCGTGGTCTTTTGCATATATAATGAAATATGCGTGAAATATTGCGTACAGTTCTCCAGAGTATACACTTGCCATTTCTGGTAGCCTAAATCTAATAACAGCACTGGGAACGATCATTGAAATTCCTACCCCTTTTCCCTTTTCCATTTTCGAGGAATCTGTGTAGATTTGTGTGTATTGGCTAAGTCTGGACACTTTTTCGTGGAATGATGTTCTAATCAAGGCTTGATTTGTTTCGTATTTGTTGAAATTTGATAAGGAAGTATCGCATTACGAAAGTTTCGTTAGCCAGGGAGGGATGGGATTAAGGTTCAGCGGGAAAGTTGTAGGAATGGAGGTATCAAATAAGATAACGGCTTTATTTATTCTCTCTTATAGAGGGAGATAAATTCGTTTTCTTTTTTTGTACTAAGAGCTAAACCGATTTGACAGTGCATTTTGATATACCGGATGAGTTAGATTTGAGGAAACTGATGCGGTGTACGCGAGGCTTAGATAATAACGTCGAAGATGGTGGGGAAGTTCAGAAGCTTCACATAGCAAACTGTCAATAGGACTCGAGCGAAAAGCCCCAAGGCAGATTCAGATTGCAGAGTTTTGAACAGAGTTAAGACGACTTAGGACGTTTTGTTTAGCTGAGTTGTATGCCACACTGCCATAGTCCAGGCGGGATCTTATTAGGGCACGATATAGGCGAAGTAGACAGGCAGAATCAGCTCCGCAATTTTTATTTGATAATGCTCTCAACATATTAATTCCACTGGTAGATTTAGTAATAAGATTATTGATGTGGGACTCCCAAGTCATTTTTGAGTCCAGGATAACTCCTAGAAATGTAAGATTTTCATGAAAGTGAAGGTTTTCGTTATATAATTTCAAGTTGGGGTGAACCAGCAAAGGAGTTTTAGAAAACATCAGACATTTTGTTCTCGAAATGGAGAAGGTGGATCCAGTTTCTCTGGACCAATTCTCCAATTGGTGAATTTGCTGCTGTATAGCAGTTTTCATGAAATCTAAGTTTTTGCCTTTGATAGAAAGTCATCGGCAAATGGTATACCTTTTAAAGGATAATTTATATTTGATAACACGCTGTCTATTGCTATTAAAAAAAGGGTCACACTAATGACTGATCCTTGGGGTGTGCCATTCTCCAGGGATTTTAATTGTGACAATTGATTGTTTGCTTGTACACGAAAATAACGATTTTGGAAGAAATTTTGAATAAAAGCTAGCATATTCCCATTTATTCTCATCCCAGATAAAGTTCTCAGGATATTAGAATACGCTGAGAACTTTTCGTTTGTTAAGAAAAGCTTCATGGATATCTGGTTCTAGATCAACTGTGTTATCTAAAGTTGAACGTTTTTTCCTGAAACCCGTTTGATGTTTGGATAAGAGAGAATTTTTTTCAAGGAACCATGTTAAGCGATAATTAATAATTTTTTCCAATAACTTACCAATGCTTGATGTGAGAGAAATGGGTCTGTATGATGTGGGAAGGTGCGGAGGGTTATTATTTTTTGAAACTGGAATTATATATGCTCCTTTTCAGGAGTTTGGTAGACTTTGGTTGAGCCAGTAGTAGTTAAAAATTTTTAACACATAGAGCATAGATAGTTCAGGTGAATTCTTTATAAAAATCACTGGTATATTATCTGGACCCGGGCCACTATTTTTGGTGGATTTGAGCGCGTTTTGTAGTTCTTCTAGTGATGTTGGCATATTTAGAGGGTCGTTTTGTTGCTCGGTCACAATAATGGGGAATTGTGCTTCTAGTTGGTTCTTCTTCTGAAGGAATTCTTGACTGTAGTTATAATCATTTGAATGTGATTTGAATGTATCAGCGAGTTTTTCAGAGATTTCTTTAGGACAAGTTCTACGTCAGATGGAATGTAAAAATTGCAGATATGTAGTTTTTTGTCCCCAGGTAAAGTAACGAAAATGGCTTCTAAGTCTGTATGCAGAGGAATGAGTGATGAGGTGATGTATTTTTCACATATATTGCAACACCTCCACTTGCACGTAGACAATGAACCCTATTTAAGAAATAACCGTTATAGTTTTTATTACTGTAAGTTTTATCTGCAAAGTTTGTCTCCTGAATGCAGATAATAGAAGGATCTAGTTCAGACATAAGTAATTGCAGTGATTCTAGGTGAGTGTAAATGCCGTTTATATTCCATTGGAGAATGTTTTTGAACATAATAAGAGTGTTTATAAAAATGTAATTGGAAGAAATTAATAGCTGCTTCAGTTGATGGTTGCCAGTCGAAATATTCATATTTTTCCCGAAGCTTGGCGCAGCGGGTTTTTATGCTTCTATCTTTCAAGTGAGGATGAATTTCATGTAACATATAGCAAAGTAAGGGTAAGTTATTAGTGTAATTTATAGCAATTTGGTCGAGGTGTGGTGAACCGTAACTATTTGCGAACAAATCCACAAGTTGGTCAAAATTTAGAACAAAGGGTGGTTCGTGAGAATTTATGAAAACTTTTGCTGATTTAAGCAATGCGTCAAAATCGGGCCTTTGTTTTTTTGGGGGAGGATTTTTCGGGTGTGACAAAGATATTGTTTGTTGGATTTTCTTCTTCCGCAATTTCAGGTGTTTCCCGGTCGGAACTGGTTGTTTTGATTGCTGGTTCGGATTTTTTTGGTGTGAAGGGTGAATCATTTGTAATATGATGGTTTTGTGCATTCACAAAAGATTGAGATGCTTCTACAGGATCTTTTGTACTGGGAGTTTTCTCTGACTTATCAGAGGGCTTAGGTGGACTTTCTCAGTTATTTTCGGAAGTGTTGGGAGCGGTGGGTGCATTACAGCAGTTGACAGCAATATGACCTGGCTGTTTGCACTTGAAGCAGGTCAGGCCATCAACGAATAGGAAAATTCGATATAGAATATTTTCATAAGTTAATGTGAATGATTCAGGAATGTTACTTTCAGGAGATAGAGGAGAAGTGAATACCTGGCGCCGAAAACTAAAAATATGTCCGTATTCTGGGTTGCAAACTCCTATTATTATGAAAGTTACTAGTGATACAAGGTTTAAACCCAACTCCTTCAATTCAATCTCTAAAGTCCCGTGTGGTATACTAGGGCAGACGTTGGATAACGTAATTCTGCTTGCTAGTGTAATGAGTCGTCTTGTCTGGATGTCTTGATTGTTGATTGTGATGCTAGAATATGTTGCCATAAAGTGATCAACCACTGACTTGTTTGATAGGTAAATACATACTCTGTTGTTTGAAATTCTTGAAGCAAAAGTGATGTTTTTAGGAAGAATTTAAGCTCCTACAGCAAAAATTTACTACCCTAATCTAACTCCATCAATTGAAGGAAATAGGATACCTTGATCTTTAGAGGGAAAGAGTGAGTTAGCTGCAACATTTAGATGAGATCGAGAGGGACTTATTTGTGATTGGATAAGAGAGGGACTTCTGTGGTCAGGAGCACTCCCTAAACTTATCAGTTGAGGTTGGTTCGAAGAATGACCCCTGTGATCAGGGGGTTCCGCCAAATTTTCTGCCATGATTGAAATTATTTACATTGATACCTGCAGAAAGTTTCCAACTACAGTCCTGTCCTAATGTGGTCAGTCAAAACCTGACCCATTCAAGAGAACAATAAAAACTGGTATTATAAACAACCGACTGCGACTTATTTATAAAATAAACCTATGTTTAGTATATATATATATATATATATATATATATATATATAAACTTTTTCTATGCTGTCAATAACAACACGGAACGTAAAGAAAATCTATTTATAATTGAGCTTTTGAACCAAATTATAGAAGGAAATGTATTAAACTAACTAAAGATAATGTAAACATACGAATTCGTTACAAGAAAGCTACTGTGCGAGTGAAACGCGTCCAATAGTTGAAATTGAAGATTAGTTCAAATATAATGGAGTTTTAAACAAATTATATTGTTTTATTTCATCGTTATATTTATTTATTTATTTATTTAAACGGAAACCCCCCACTACAAAATACAACAGCATACAATATGGTTATGTTTACATTTAACTAATTTAACTAAGTAACAGTAACACAACATGATAATATCATAACAAGCATATATATACAATCACTTCAAAGGAACCTTAGTAAAGTACTCTTAAAGACTTTGAATGAGCCATTAAAAACATCCAATCTATCCTCTCTATTTAAAAATTCTAGAGATCTGTCTATGAATGAATGTCCACCATAATTAGTTCTGTGAAAACTAATGGAAAATAATTTACAATGCCGCAGCGCTCTTTGTGGAACTTCAAGATATATTTATATTTCAGGCAGCAAGGATGGACATGATGCAATACCATTTAATATTGAATAAATCAGAGAAATGTCAAACATAAGCTTTCTTTTATCCAGAGTAAGCAATTTTAGTTCATGTAAAATATGAGAATAGTCATGATCAATGAGATTCAAATTAAATCTATAATTACAATATCTCAAGAATTTGTTTTGTAATCTTTCGAGTAATAACTTATAAACAATATGAATATTGAGGCGTCCAAATAACTGTTCCATATTCCAGTTGAGATCTGACCAACCCAACATAAACAGACCTCACAGCTTCCAGAGATAGATCATTACAATTCCTCAAAGTAAATCTCAACATCCTTCGAGACCCAACCACCAATTGATTGATATGCTCACCAAAACTTAAGTGAGAGTCAAAAAGTTTTCCCAAATCCTTAGCCAATTCTTTACTTATCAGCAATTGACCATCTATTGAATACGAGAATGAGATCATAGTTTCCTTTTTCCTAAAAGAGATCTTAAAGCATTTTTCAACATTCAAATTTACCCGACACCATTCAGACAGATTATCTAGCTTCCTTTGAATTAAACCAATATCGATGTCATTCCAAACCACTAAGAATAATTTGAGATCATCAGCGAATATTAAAAACTCACACTCCTTTATATCATCTTTGAGATCATTAACAAACAGGCTAAACAACAACGGAGAACAGTCCCCCCCCGAGGGACACCAGCGCGTACACCAATCACTCTTGACAAAAAGTTCCCAATTTTTACCTTCAAACTTCTCCCACTAAGAAAACTAAACACCCAATTCACTAATTTGTCTGATAAACCTAAATTTTTTAATTCCTCAATCAACAAGTGATTAACTCTGTCGAAAGCTTGGGAAAAATCAGTATATATGGCATCAACCTGATGCCCTCTCTCTAAGGTAGCAGACAGCGTACCTTTGTATGTAAGCATATTGGTTACCGTAAATTGATCCCCCCCCCCCCTAAAGTTGTGCTACTCATTAATTATAATCTCTTAACACTGCCAATTCAAACAGTTATACATCAAACTATCAAAAACATTTTGGATTGAAGACTGTATAGATACACTGCGATAATTTTTAATATCACTTCTTGAACCTGATTTAAATATCGGAGATACAAAACTTTCCTTCCAACTATCAGGAAACATACCTGAAGATAAAGATAAATGAAATAGCTGACACAAAGGCAGCATTAAGGATATACTACCCTATTTCGAGACCAAATTTGGAATACCATCAGGACCAATCATTCAACGAAGAGATGCTTTGTTTCAATAAGTTGTTAATATAATTTATCAGATTGTAATACCAGTAATTGTTACATCCTTCATTCTAAAACAAATGTAACTACTCTAACCTTACCTGCTAAATTTTGTATCAGTTATGAACCAAATTTTAGAGGCATATTCTCTAATCAGTAACAATGTCGTTCATAGACGTTCGGAATTGCATTGAAAGAACCAATGGAATGCTCAAAGGTGTGCAATACGATCCTGCATTTGTGTCAAGAATTATATATGCTTGTTTTATGCTCCACAACATTATTATAAAAAGGATTATACCTTCTTCATCTTCTTCGGCATTTTCTCATATCATGAGTTGACTGTTATTTCCATCCACAGTTCCCTTAAGTTCCAATCTCCTTCTTTCGGAATATACAAATTGATGAATATCTAATTTTATAGGAACATGACAACCATTTTGTCGATGAAGATGATATTGGCCGATTGGACGATGCTCATTTATTAAATAGGGTTAATAATACAGTTTGCAATCAAATTACAAATAATCTCTTTAATTGAGCAAGACTTTTTGTATATTTTAATACAATAATTGAAGAACAATTTTCTTAAGTTTCTTGTGTTTTGGCTCTTACATGGTACCATTTATAAGAATCAAAATGAAAAATATCAATTATTAAAATAACAATTCCAGAAAATTTACAATGTCCATTTTAATACGATCATGTACTATAAATTCAAATTAACTTTTTTATAGGAAGAAAATTGAAATTGTTTTATTGAATTATTTTTTTTATGTTATTTTACTAAACATAACGACAATGCAAGTTTTTAAAAACCTTACATAGGACAACTTTTTATTCAAAGTGATAGAGTAGTACTCCCTAAGGCAAAGTAGTAGAAAATAATTTAACTACTTAGGAAGTACTACTCTATCACTTCGAATAAAAAAATTGGTCTGTCGGGTTTTAAAGAATTTGCACTGTATACGATTTTTTCCAATAACACTGATTAAAGTATAGGTGACTCAGGAACCTGGTCCAAGCAAAATTCCTACCTAAAGTATTGTACTAAACATAACATCACAATCCAACAAATATCTGAAAATATAGATGTTTTTTAATAAACTGATTATTCAGTGTATCCAGTTAAATTAACACCATATTAAAAACTATTGATTTTAGAAAAAAAATTATTCTTTGTGAAAACTCTGCATAGTCTAACACATAAAATGCAATTACCGAATATAAAATTTTATAGCTAGTAACTTTTTTGTAAAATTATTAATAAAACAGTTTGAAACAGGAAGTAAAATAATACTAGAGTCAGGTAGCTGTAACTCTGCAAGTGAGTATTAAATTCAATTGCAAACAACTTTTTAAAGTGTAATTTTTTGATATTTTCAAAAATAAAAGTACTTTCCTCTTGAGCTATATTGATATTTTTCGACAAATCTTGTTTACTACTAATAAATATTGATATTAGGTTATTGCGTTTTAGGATTTAGAACATGTAGTAAAAAAGAATAAGTTAATAACTAAAATCAATAACAAAAACTTGACACCCACTTACGGACAGGGGGGCACACTGTGGGCAATTTAAGAATATGAATCCAAGTCCAACACAAAATCATAATCAGGATACTTGACTCGAAGATTGAATTAACGCAGGTTTAGCATTTTTTTCTTTATTATCCTCATATCTGTGACATTTTTTGCAATTTATTTCAGGATTATTATTTTTTCACTTTCATCATTACAATTACTTTATTTTAGAGTCTTGCACCCCAGTACTTGACGTTTTCCTTTCCTCGATGGTCTTTTAAGTGACTCTTCAACTAAGTGTGTTCAACTAGTTGATTCTTAGGAATCCTACTTTGATTTGGGAACTCTTTCTCTGACTCTTCTCTAATTTCTTCATTATTTGGTATGTATGCAATTTTAAAATTTTAGTGGATATAACCAAATTTAAAAAATCACGTAATTCATACCTAATCCTATGTCATGAATATAGAATATGCCGTTGACTACCACCCAACCTGTAACATCTAGTAATGGTTCTTCAGTATCTCATAAAGGTTTAATAGGATAATAATATGCGCTTCTGATAGATAGATATCCCACCGCTGTCACCACTCTAATGATATGCGCTGTCACCACTCTAATGATATACGCTATTGTATCACTGTAATCCCCTAATGATATACGATATATAATATATAATAATATACGATTAGATATCACTATTATCCCTATTATTTACTGATGTCACCACTCTAATAAATGGGTATTTTCTTTTTCGTTCTTATGGTGAAGCCGTGATAAACTCAGCCGATGTTGCTGATATCCCAGGCTGTCACCAATCTAATAAACACCACTATGTAGCTACCAAAGATATTAATCGCTGTCACCAGTGTAATAACTTGTATTGTATCGAATCGGTATTATCCTATAGTTCCTAGTAGTATCCTATATCTGGGGTAATGTATATAGTAGTTCTCTGTTACCAGTGTAGTAACTCTATCTATCGTCTCTTTTTTCTCTAACTGTACAGCTGCTGTCACCAGTGCCTGATGGCACAAAAAAAAATTATAGAACCCGGGATTCTCCCTGCGGAATTTCCTCGAGGAAGGGGGGTTGTTCCGAACTCGAGCGGTCGAAGACGTCGTGGGGCCCCTTGGGCTTATACAGTGTGCCAAGCCCGAGTTCGTGGTGCAGGGTTAGCTGGTCCGACCTATTTGACGGGTATGGGGTGGTGAGGATTGAGATAATTGAAAGGTTAGAGCATATGATAACAATATATTACAAAAAAAAACAAAACTGTGTCAAATAACCTCCGAAAGTAAACTAGTATTAGCGGTACCTGAACTATGATCTCTATTTCTAGTATAAACGTCTACCAAACTCTATGATCTAGGATTTAACTAAAATTCTCAAGTGTACAATATAAAATATCTCTGAAATGGTTTTAACTTATGGATCTCCAGTGCAACGGAGAATATCAATATGTTTGACTAAAATCCCTAGTGGAACGTAAATAACTCTAAAAAAGATTACATATAGTGGAAAAGATCTCTAATGTCGAATTAGGTATAGTATCGAGCCAAATGTAGTTATATCTACGTAGTTTGATTAAACTAATTAGATGATAAAGAGATAATATGCACAAACAAAATCTCTGAATATAACTAGATAAAATGCCCCTATACTCTTGGGCCTTAGCGGTAGATGAAGGGCGCTGATGTATAAGAACACTCGATATGACTGAACACCTTGTAGAGTCCCTTAACTTTCTTGGGTTACCCGATTTAGTCAAAGAAAAAAAAATATAATAACACAAACCAATATTCAATATAATAAATGAATTTGAACTTTTAAAAACTTACGTTTTGAAAATCCCACAGGTCACATAAATATTCACACTATTACTTTTTGAGGGTGAGGGTCCGTCAAGACTCAGACTTGCCTCACCAGGGGAGAGATAATACCTATCTCACCGACTGACTGACGGACTGACTGTCCCTTTTCCTAATATTTTTTCCATATTTATTTCCGTAATTCACCTTCAATGAAGGTTAATTATTCATATTTTTTTTATTTCGTGGTTTACCAAACTGACCTGTACGTGATATCTAATATTGTGTTAACCTTTGTTTTGTTTGTATATTTTCCTTTGGTTGAGGTCGATAATTAATAACTATTTTGAATTAAAAAACGAAATTCTATAGTGTTAGCCTTGTTTTGTTTAAATGTTTTAATTTATTTGAGGTCGGTAAATTTGATAACGATTTTGAATTAAAAGAAATTATCTATATAGGGTGTTTTTAGAACTTGTGTCATATCTCGTGTTTATTACATCACTTCCCCCCTTGTAAAAGTGTTGTGACGTTTCAGGTCCAACACCTTTTTTATACCTTAACTAATACATTAACATTGATGATTACATTAATATGAATTCTGTACTACATATAGTAAGTTTTACGTACCGCGCACTTGACCGCACTCGCGTTCCGATTTAACTGTTTTGATCCTGACCTAGGACACGATTATTTACACTCGCGACACTGCTGCTTAGTAGATCGTTCATGGAGTGATTTCTCTCCGTCCAGTGTTGCGTACTGGGGTGGCTCGTCTCGTGATGCTGTATCTGCTCCATTTCTATCGCCTCTTCGTCTTGTTTCTGGGTTCTGCTATGGGTATGTATTACCCATGCCGTAAGGGAATCCCATATGCTGCATAACATCGCTATCCCACATCCTACAGTCTGCTGGATGCGAATTGCGTTTAGTATTGTGTCTACTATGTATTTTAGTAGTTGGTATGTGCAGTATATACCAATTATACCGCTTATTATTGAACCTATCTCTGTGAACCATTCCCAAGTATGTTTTAGGGTTGATTCGGCTAGGTTTTTGATTTCTTTTTCATCGAAAATACCAGATACTGAATAACCTTGGCTGTTGGCGTTCAGTCCGGCTGCTCTGCGGGTGATTATGTTTTCGACCGCTCTTCTTTCGGTTCCGAATGTGAGGGTTCTTTGCGCTGCGTCAATTTCTTCTGGTGTGTACAGGCCTTTTGCTCCCAAGGGTTGGATGGGACCAAAGTGGAGGTCCATGTCTTCGTCGGGTTTGAGTGTCTTTGGTTCGTTCGCTATTGTGGGGTGCGGGTGTAAGCCCAACCATTGGTCTTGTATGTAATATAAGGGCGGTATCATGTTGTTGCAGTCGATTTCTTCTGCGTGGTTTTGGATTATTCTGGTTAGTGGGGCCATGAATTTCGTTTCGTTATTTACTTCGATTGGTAACTCGTTGTAGCATTTTTCGGTTCTTCTTATGTTAACTGTGGTGGGTGTGCACTTCATTATGTAAAGTACCTCGCCCAGAACTCTACCTATGTGACCAGGTTCGTTCTCCATTAATTGACTAACTGCGTTTGGTAAGGTGTGAGCCAGTATTAGTCTGTTTTTTAGTACGTCTCTCTTTATTATGCATCTTCTATGTATTGTGTCTGTATATAGCATGCTTATGTCACGTTTATATGCTTGCTCTATATACAATAGTTTGCTATTGACGTAGTTCATGAGATCGACGTTTTGGGGTAGAATTGGCATTGACGGTTGAAGGTTTTGGTTGTCTTCGAGGCCAATGACAATTCTGGGGTGCTCTGTTTGCCAGACTTCAATACCGCATAGTAAGTTTCTTTTCTGTAAGGTTAAGGCGAAAACTTTGTCTTTTTCTTCTATGACTGATGTCCTATTTAATGCTACGTAGAATTTCGTGTCTAATGTGTCCCATTCTTTGACCGATTCTATTTGTTCCTGTGAGATGTCCGGTAAAGTGTATATGTTTTCTATCTTTTTAATTAGTGATTCCTGATTAGGTCTGTTTTTTGCTAGTAGGAGGGCTATTGATTCTTCTTCTTGGATGTAGTCTAGATTTCCTTCTTTCCAGTTTATTGTGTCCTTTCCTGGTAGGTCGTTTTCTGCAATATACTGTAAGTAGTCTTCGTATGTGGTTTCTATGTAGTTGCATGTTTTGTCGTACATTCTGCTTAGTGCGTCCGCGTTTCCATGTCTTCTTCCCATTCTGTGTATTACTTCGAAGTCGTATTCTGCCAGTGTTAAGGCCCACCGTGTTAGCCTAGAGTTTGGGTCTTTTAGTGTCAGTACCCATTTTAGTGCTCTGTGGTCTGTTATTATGGTGAACTTTGTTCCGTAAATATAGCATCTGAAGGTTTTGATTCCGAAAATAACGCCTAGTAATTCTTTTTCTGTAGTTGAGTAGTTGGTTTCTGCTTTGTTTAGTGTTCTGCTCGCGTATGCTATAGGTCTTTCTCTGCCCTCCCTTATTTGACTCAATATTGCTCCTACGCCTATGTTTGACGCGTCGGTTGATAGCAGGAAGGGTTTGGTGAAATCGGGGAATATTAGTACTTTATCTGAGGTTAGTGATGTTTTTAATTGGTTCATTGCTGTTATTACGTCTTCCGATACTTTGAACGGTGTGTCCTTTTTTGTTAGGTTCACTAGTGGTGCTGCTATTTCTGTTATATTTGGTATAAAACGTCTGTACCAGTTTACTAAACCTAGAAATCCTCTTACTCCTTTTACATTCTTTGGTAGGGGATATTTGTGCACTGCCTCCAGCTTTTGTGGGTCCGGAGCTATTCCCTCTTGTGAGATAATGTGTCCCAGATATTTTACTTTTTCTAGCATGAATTTACATTTTTTTGGTTTTAGTTTAATGTTGGCTTCTGAAAGTCTTTCGAACACTTCCTCTACTTTCTGTAAGTGATCCCTGCTTCCCGCGTAATTGAATATGATGATATCATCTAGATATAACATACATTTTATTCCTGTCAATCCTCTTAAGGTGGCGTTCATGAATCTCTGGAACGTTGATGGTGCGTTTACTAATCCGAAAGGCATTTTGGTGTATTCGTAGTGTCCTTGGTATGTGCTGAATCCTGTTAACGGGATGTCCTCTTCTTTCATGTCTACTTGGTGGTATGCTTCCGCTACGTCGATTACCGAAAATAACGTTTCGCCTCCCGCTTTGTATCCTTGAAGTAGGTCTGATACGTTAGGTAGTGGGTAGTATTCTTTCTTGGTTACCGCGTTCAGAGCTCTATAATCTATACACATTCTTACTTTTTCTTCTCCTTCTGGGGTCTGCTTTACTACCAAGACTACTGGTGCTGACCATGGGCTAGAGGATGTTCTGATTACCTTGGATGCTAGTAGCCTATCGATTTCTTTTTGTAGTGTTTCTCGTTGATGGTAAGGTATCCTATATGGAGCCTTGCATATTGGTTGAGCGCCTGGTTCTAGAACTATGTGGTGTTTGACTTTCGTGGTGCTTGTCAGAGTTTCGTCGTCATCCGTAAATAGATGGTGGTACTTTTGTATCAGCTTGACTAGTTCTTCTCTGCTTTGTGTGTCCATGTGGTTTAATTCGAAGTTATTTCTGATCCAGTCGTCTGTTTTAATGTCGAATTTTCTGATTGTGCCCTGTATAGTATTGTCAGTTGGTTTTTCTTCGGAGCATTCGTAGGCTTTCCCTATCTTAGTGCCTTTCGTGAGATTTATTTCCTGCGCCGATGTATTGATTATTCTTACTGGAATTTGTCTTTGATTTTTCGATATGCTGTTTGCTAATCTGATTGTGTGTTGTCCGTATTCTTGAGTTTCGCATACGACTGTATTTCCTTTTATCTCATGTTTTAGGATCCCTATTGTGTGAACCTCCGTTAGTGCTGGTATGGTCAAACTGTCCTCCGTGTATATGTCTGTGCTGGTTCTTGTGCATTCTGTTCCTTCTCTGCTATTCCTGATGTCTTCGGTTGTTTCGTTTTTTCCGTTTTCTTTCTTCGAGTCTGGGTCTGTGCGCCCTTTTCCGTTCATTATTGGTTTTTGGTTTGTGTGTGTAGTTTCTCTTCCTACGGTTATGTCCGTGCTTGTAGTTTCCTTTATTTTTCCTACATCTTTATTTAGGTCTACTTCTGGTTTGGTTATTTCTTGTCTGTACATTGATTCCACTGTTTTTAGCCATTTCTGCCATGCTTCTTTCTCCCTCGCGTTTTCTTGATCCCTTGTTGCCGTTATTTTTCCGTATGCCTCTGTCCGCCTTTGTCTATACTTATTCAGCAAATCTCTGATTTGTCTTGGGTTCATTAGTGGTATTTTACTTCCCCATATTTCTAATGTTGGTTTTCCTCTGTATGAAATAGTTGCCTCGTGTTCTTCTAGGAAATCTCTTCCTAATAGTACTGCTGTGTCTCCCATTATACCATCATCGGCTGCAATTACTTCCGTGTGAATATTATAATCCATTTCTGTTGTTGCTATGGCTATTTGTGTTGATCCGTATAAGTGGATTGTGTGTCCCGTTATGCCTTTTAAGGTTAATTGGTCTGTGATCCGTGTGTCTAATTCGTTGTCTGCTACTATGGATTCACTTATTAGTGAGTATGCTCCGCCTGTGTCTATCATACAAGGTTCGGTTTTACCGTTTATTCTTAGGAGTACTATATACGGGGGTTCTTCGCATTTACTTATCGTCGGTCCGTTATGATGCATTGTTTTTATCTGGTTTTTCTTGTCTTCTTCTTTGTTACCCTTTTGTGTTGCCTGTTGATTCCAGTTTTTTTCTGTGTGAGTCCAGTTTTTTCCCCTAGTTTCAGATTGACCACTTGTTTGGGGAGTAACGGTGGTCCTTGTTAGTTTAAATGTTTTCTTCCGTCTTCCTTGTTTATGTGTCCTCTCTCTGTGGACTGTCCTCTTCTGTTCTCTTCTCTTTGGAGCCTTTGTTTCTCGTTTGCATGTGGTGCTTCTCTGTTCCAAGTCTTTTCTCTGGAATTCCTTTGTCCGCTGTATTCCCCGTCGTTATTTTGGTGCGTTGTGATTCTTCTTCCTTGATCCCATTGCTTTGTATTCCATTGTTTATTTTCTTCACTTAACATTTTCTTTCTGCAGTTCTTAGCCCAGTGGCCCTGTTTTCCGCAGTAGTGGCATACATCTCTATCTGTTAATGGTTCCTTGGATTCTTTGTTTCTACAATACGCTGCCCAGTGTCCCTGTTTCCTACATATTTGGCATTTTTTCTCTATTTTTTCTTCTTCCGCTTCTCTTGTTCTGCAGTTTGATGCCCAGTGGCCTCGTCTGCCACAGTACATACATTTCGCGCTATGTCTACATTCTTCCGATTCATGTCCTGATTTGCCACATGCTGTGCAACTCCGTTGCTCATTCGTAAAAGCGACTCTGTGGCCATTATTCCTTCCGCTCACCATTGTGGCTGCCGTTTCTTGGCAACTTACTATCTCCTCTGCTTCTTCTAGTGTTAGGTCATCTTTGTGCAATATGTAGAATCCTACTTCTCTAAGCAGGTCCTTTCTTAGCCCTACTTTGAATTGGTTCATCAGTACTGCGTTGTGTTTCTTTTGAATGTTCGGTATCTGTTCTCTGTTCGTTCCTTTTATGTCTTCCTCCAATATTTTATTCCCTATGAGCCGTAATCTTGTGCAGAAAGCTGCTACATCTTCGTCGTGCCTCTGGTAGCATTGGACTAGCTGCATCCACCAGTCCGCGATCGATTTCCTTGGGACGAATTTCCTGAGTATTTTCTCCTTAAATTCAACATATGTTGCTGTGTCTAATCTTGGGTCGGCTTTGAAAAAATCGTGGGCTGCGCCTGCGAGTTTGAATTTCAGTAGTGTTAGTGTTTCTGTTTCTGACCATCCGTCGAGTTTGGCCCTTAGTTCCAATTTTTCTATATATCTGGCTGCGTCTTTTCCCGTGAAGTCTGTTAAAGTTGAGGCGATCACCCCTAGTGGTGGTGCCTGTGGTATCCTTAGTGCTGCTGGCATATTACTCGAATCCCCTGTGGACTCTAACGGCATGTTGTTTTATTAGCTGGCGCGAGTGTTACTTACCTAGATGGTTTTGAAATGGATAGTTGGGAAAATAAAGACAAATAATTATTAATATTGTAATATATAAGAATCGGTATTATTCACTTTAACTAGCCCTGAACCAAATTTAATTTAACTTATTATTTTGCGTTTAAAGCGTGAATATTTCCTAACACCTTTTCTCAAATCGTTAATGTCTAGTTCATTTAGAGAATAGTCCGTTTGTTAGTCAAAATATATCCATATTTCCTGTAAAACCTTTTATATCTCCCGGACGTGCAGCTTTCCTCCGTACTATATTTTATATTGCTATTTTTGTCTTGTGCGGAAGCTTGTTGCTGACTTTGCGAATTCCTCACCTGTATATTTGCTGTTTTTCATCCGTTGTCTAAATGTTTATGTATTAAAATAGATTTGGATTCAACGTTCGTTTGTAATAAATAGAATAACTGAGTAAGCAGATATATCTGATTGAAATTATATCACTTTGGTTATATATTAGTTTTGATTAGACCTATGTCGCAATATTTATTTTATGATATGAATATGAAATTAAAAATAA
Source organism: Galeruca laticollis (assembly GCA_963921935.1). NCBI lineage: Eukaryota > Metazoa > Arthropoda > Insecta > Coleoptera > Chrysomelidae > Galeruca > Galeruca laticollis. Next base: position 147,013,244 of record OY998181.1, read on the forward strand.
CGTATGTATCAAATGTAAATTATGTAGGTGAAATTTACACGGCCTTAATTAATGTAATTGAATGTAACTATCTCCTCCTACCTTTTGGGCTTCTACGATGCCTGAAATGGGTAGTTTAATTGGGATAGAGAAGAAAAAAAAAAGGATTATTGCCAGGACTTCCCCTCTTGTTAACCTCTGCTGTACGGACTCAGTATCTGGAGCACCGCTGTCACCACTCTAATAATATGCGCTTCTGATAGATAGATATCCCACCGCTGTCACCACTCTAATGATATGCGCTGTCACCACTCTAATGATATACGCTATTGTATCACTGTAATCCCCTAATGATATACGATATATAATATATAATAATATACGATTAGATATCACTATTATCCCTATTATTTACTGATGTCACCACTCTAATAAATGGGTATTTTCTTTTTCGTTCTTATGGTGAAGCCGTGATAAACTCAGCCGATGTTGCTGATATCCCAGGCTGTCACCAATCTAATAAACACCACTATGTAGCTACCAAAGATATTAATCGCTGTCACCAGTGTAATAACTTGTATTGTATCGAATCGGTATTATCCTATAGTTCCTAGTAGTATCCTATATCTGGGGTAATGTATATAGTAGTTCTCTGTTACCAGTGTAGTAACTCTATCTATCGTCTCTTTTTTCTCTAACTGTACAGCTGCTGTCACCAGTGCCTGATGGCACAAAAAAAAAATTATAGAACCCGGGATTCTCCCTGCGGAATTTCCTCGAGGAAGGGGGGTTGTTCCGGGCTCGAGCGGTCGAAGACGTCGTGGGGCCCCTTGGGCTTATACAGTGTGCCAAGCCCGAGTTCGTGGTGCAGGGTTAGCTGGTCCGACCTATTTGACGGGTATGGGGTGGTGAGGATTGAGATAATTGAAAGGTTAGAGCATATGATAACAATATATTACAAAAAAAACAAAACTGTGTCAAATAACCTCCGAAAGTAAACTAGTATTAGCGGTACCTGAACTATGATCTCTATTTCTAGTATAAACGTCTACCAAACTCTATGATCTAGGATTTAACTAAAATTCTCAAGTGTACAATATAAAATATCTCTGAAATGGTTTTAACTTATGGATCTCCAGTGCAACGGAGAATATCAATATGTTTGACTAAAATCCCTAGTGGAACGTAAATAACTCTAAAAAAGATTACATATAGTGGAAAAGATCTCTAATGTCGAATTAGGTATAGTATCGAGCCAAATGTAGTTATATCTACGTAGTTTGATTAAACTAATTAGATGATAAAGAGATAATATGCACAAACAAAATCTCTGAATATAACTAGATAAAATGCCCCTATACTCTTGGGCCTTAGCGGTAGATGAAGGGCGCTGATGTATAAGAACACTCGATATGACTGAACACCTTGTAGAGTCCCTTAACTTTCTTGGGTTACCCGATTTAGTCAAAGAAAAAAAAATATAATAACACAAACCAATATTCAATATAATAAATGAATTTGAACTTTTAAAAACTTACGTTTTGAAAATCCCACAGGTCACATAAATATTCACACTATTACTTTTTGAGGGTGAGGGTCCGTCAAGACTCAGACTTGCCTCACCAGGGGAGAGATAATACCTATCTCACCGACTGACTGACGGACTGACTGTCCCTTTTCCTAATATTTTTTCCATATTTATTTCCGTAATTCACCTTCAATGAAGGTTAATTATTCATATTTGTTTTATTTCGTGGTTTACCAAACTGACCTGTACGTGATATCTAATATTGTGTTAACCTTTGTTTTGTTTGTATATTTTCCTTTGGTTGAGGTCGATAATTAATAACTATTTTGAATTAAAAAACGAAATTCTATAGTGTTAGCCTTGTTTTGTTTAAATGTTTTAATTTATTTGTGGTCGGTAAATTTGATAACGATTTTGAATTAAAAGAAATTATCTATATAGGGTGTTTTTAGAACTTGTGTCATATCTCGTGTTTATTACACTATGTTTCCTGTTTCTTTTGTGATAATTCTATTCTTTCTTGTCTTTGCTTTAACTGGACACTTCCTGTCGGTGAATGTCTGAAATTGGTAAAAATTATAACAAAATACATATGTAATTACTGCTAATATGGATAATACTAATAAAAAAAGAAAATCAAGTATTGTACATACCCTTTTCTATTCTGCTGAATCCTTAATAGAACCACCTAAACTATTTAATTTGTCTGTAAGCTGTTTCCCTATGTTTTTAATAATAACAGGGCTTATAGCATCAAATTTGTTATTCCTAAACGGTTCATTTTTGTATTCAATTCATCCAAATACATTATACATTGTGCCTATATTGGTGTTTTAACTTTGTCTTTATCCATAATAAAAATTACGTGAATAAGTGAATAAAAAGCTTATTTAACCAAACATCTATAAACAAATAAATCGGTAATCTTTTGCTACCTAGCATATGTCAAAAATATACCAACCCTTATAAAATTGTAAAAATATTATCGTTATGTTTTGTCTTTAGATTTTAACGCAACGATATTACAGAATCTACTCTGAAAAATTATCGTTACCGTAACGACAAGTTACAGAATAGACTTGTTTTTTTGCACTAAATACACTTCATTAGAATGTTCCAAATGAGTAAATTATTATTATTTGTGTATGCCTCTTCAATTTGGGTTTGTAGAATTCATTTTTATAGAAGAAATTGATAAACATATTTGAAAAGCTTGTTTATATTTATTTTTGACATAACAAAATGACATTTGTATTATAACGTCAACTGACGCTGATGTGAGGGACGAAACAATTCGATGATTTCAGGAACGGTGCTTGAGAATATCATTTTTAGGAACTATTCGCAAATAGAGCGTTCACAGCCTTGCGTATGCATGACGTTGGGAACGGCGTCAAGAATAACGAGATTCAGTATATCAGGGTGAATGAAATTTAATCATCGACCACCACACCTGCAATAAATGAATCACCGGTAGCGACATTGATTTTTTAGCGAAATATCGAAACCACACATGAAAAGTCTTAAACTTTAGAAATATTTTTACAAAAGTTACAACTTTTATTTTTTAGGACTGAATATCTTTTCAATAAATACATGGAAAATTATCATTGATGCTGCAAATGGAAGATCATATATGAATTATATGGCAAATATATGCATACTTTGCCTGTAGATAATATACTTTTTAATTAATTAAAAAAAATAGAATTGCGGGGAGAGGGAAAAGACGAAATTTTCGGTATAAGAGTGTCTGTCATCTAGCGCAAAAATATTTAAAAGAGGGCGGAGTTGAGACGTGACATGGCGCGAGTGACGAGCAGTCACTCTTGATTATTGAAGAGCTCTTAAAAATCTAAATAAAACAAAGACATAATATATATGGGGCCCCATTTAAAAAAAACACTGAATTTTACATAAAAAACACTGAATTTTACATGAAAAACTCTAATAACTCATGTTTATCTTATTGATATGTAACCATGTAATCGAGATACAGGGTAGTGTCACAAATGACGAATTTTTAAAATTATCCTGATTGTCAGAAACTAAGGGAGCTATGAAAATTTCGTGTGCGAGATATGTATTTCCAAACAGAAATATTATTTTTAAAAAGATATTTTATTCAATTATTAAAAAGAGAGATGTTATTCTCGGAGTGGTCATACAAAAACTCATTTACAAATATGAAGCAACTAAAGAAATATGATAACAAGTATACAAATTAAATTCGTAGTTAATATAAACTACTTTTTAAAAAATAACTTTTATTTCTACAAACTGAAATGAGACTTTACAACTAGGAAGCTATATAAAATCTGAATATGATAATGAAAAACGTTATAAAGAAAACAATCCGTGAGATTGCAATTCAGCAATCTAGCTGTGTCCTATTATCATATTAGTTCCCATAACTCCTCCACCATTAGACAGAAATTCAAGGAATTTGTTGAATTTCAGAGTTCCAAATTTTGGGGACCATTCTGGATTTATTGGCGTTGGCTTCGTCTTCGGGTTCTTCTTGTTAGATTGAGTTTTACAGTCCAATACAAAACAATTATTAATATGATGAAATAAATAAAAATAGTCCAAATATTAAAATTTGCAGATATCATTGGAGACGAAATGTTAGCGATTTTTTGTTTTTGAATGTCTAAAGCACTTTGAACATATTTAAAGTCGTCTAAATTGATAGAATTTAATTGAATTGGTTCTATTTGAAAATTTGCTATTTCACTTGAAAATGTTAAATTTGGAAGATTTATTAGTTTCAGTTCGGTTTGATAATTCTCGAAATGTTTAATTTTAATACCATCAATGTCCACTTCGCACTCCGAATCAAGTTCCAGAATAAAAGTTCCCTGAATTGGAAAATTGTCTTTGTTAGATCCGCACTTTTGATTAACTACATTTATTTCAGGAGATATTAGAATCTTCTCTGATTTTTGGATTCGTAATTTAGGCATTCGAACAGTTAGCTGCTGGCATGATGAGACGTTCTTGAAGTAGCGAAGTATCTGGATTTCACATGGGATTTCTTCTTGGATGATAATGGGTCTATTCTGGTAGCAAATGTACTGTTTAGATGAAACTTCTTGACAATTCTCGTCGAAAAACATATAGGAAAGGTCATTTAGGATAAGGAATTTCGCTTGAGATAGAATTACTTCGAAGGAGTTTTTTGTGGGTATAGGCAATGAGTATATGTGGAAATAATTATACGTCTCGCTTTCTACTATAGGAATTTCTAAGATAAGTACTATTTTGTATCCCTTGGTATAACATTTTACTTCTGTGACCTTTTTATATGAAAGAATATTTTCTACTTTTGGTTCAACTGGAAGCTTATTGAATTTCAATTGTCCATTTACAATCATTATTTCATTTAAAAGTTCTCTAGGTTCAATTATTGAATTATGAACTGTATTTAATTTGGAAAATGTGATAGCTACTTCGATTTTCTCTAGAATATTGGAAATTAATTGAAAAGTTGGAGCGATTTGTGAAACCAATGTATCCGTGACATAAAGGTGATAATTTCCTTTTTCTTGTTCGTAATAAGTTTCAATTTCCTCTATTCGTTTCAATAAAGTTTGTTGATTTTGTGCCAATGTGTTTGTATTATTTTTAAAAATATTAACAGAATTTTGAAGAAGTGTTATTTGTGAATTGACTATATTTTTTAATTTTGATTGATTCTCAGAAAGTGTATTAATTGCTTTATCATATTTTTCTGCATCGTTTTGATCTAGATTGCCCGTTAAAGATTTAATTATTGAGCCAAGTCCGATTATTATTCCTCTTTTGATTCTTATATTAAAAACTGGATTTATCTGATTTAACTGGGTTTGTATTTTTTGTTCCAAATTTAATATAAGGTTACACATACTTCAAATTCATGGATTAACACGGATTTATCTTCATTCTTTGGAAATGATTGCTGAATTTTTTAAAGTGATTTTGTACAGCTTCAAAATGGGTTACTATATCTGAAATGTCGAAAGTTTGAATAAAAGACCAAAAATCAATTTTATGTTGAGCATTACCTAATTTATAAGGTAGAAGACCGGGGTTATTATTTAGGTTATGGAGTCTTGGGTGGTTTGATCCCTCATGGATGTGGATGGACATGTAACAGTTGGAGGTTGTTTTAGTTCCTTTATATGTATCATCTCTTTTTTATTTTTCTTAGAAGTTATTTCTACTTTGTTCCTATCTAAAATTTCGGTTATTTCATAAGGTCCTATAAATTTATAATTTTTTTCACTATTATAACGCAAGTTTTTCTTAAACACTATTTGTCCTAACTTAAAATCAGTATTATTATTACCTTTTTGGTTATTCTTATCTACAATTTTATCTTTTTGTTTTTCTATTGTTTCTTTTACATTCTCATATACATGTTTAAGTTTTTCCTTATGATTTTCAGCATAATCTGAGTAAAATGCTGCGGGAATAAAAATTTCATTTGGATTTCGTGAATTAGTGTGTCCGAAGGTTAATTCGAAAGGAGTAAAGTTAGTGCTAGTATGTATTGAGCTATTGTAACCTAAAATGCATAGTCAATTAAATCGTCTTTATTAGGGTGCATTTCTTTTAGAATTCTGAGATGTTCTATTAGACTGGAATTGAATCGTTCTGCTACACTGTTCGATTCGTGATGTCCTACAGTGCCAAAATGTATTTTCATTTTATGTAAATTCAAAATTTCTTTTACAGTATCATTATTAAATTCAGTACCATGGTCAAGAATAATTTTTTCTGGTAGTCCAAAAGAACAAAAGTATCTTATTAATGCTTTACTTACATGAATAGCCGTTTTGCTTTCGACTTGGTATGCTTGTGCGAACTTTGAAAATGCGTCAATAATAATTAAATATATTTTATTGTTGTAATGAAATAAATCTATGTCAACAATTTGAAAAGGTTTTGATGCTGTTTCAGTTATTACCAGAGGTGCGTATGGAGGATGTCTGCCATATTTTGTTCGTTGACAAATATCACACGAGTTTATATATTCAGTTATGGTAGTTTCCATATTTTTCCAATAATAGTTCCGTTTTAAATATTCATACGTTTCTACAATACCACGATCGTTAGTTTTGCCAACGTGATGATGTTTTATTAGCATTATTTGTTCTTCCTTTTCCTTGATTGTGTTTACTTGTTTTAAGCATCTAATTAATTTTGGGCCTTTTTCCGAAAAGTGTTCTAAATATATTTTATTGAAATCGTTATAAAGAGAATCATTGTGAAAATACATGCAGTAACAACGTTTCATAATTGTGTAGTCTTTTAAAATTTCGAGTATAAAATTTTCATTATTTTGGGTCGGAATTTTAACATTTATTATTTTATGATTTTCGTAGGATTCCTGTTCAACTATTTTGCATGGGGTGTGACTATAATTTGATTAACTTTATTATTAATTATTTCGTCATATATTCGTATACCGTCATTTGTTGTTTCATTAAAAGTGGTGTGTTGTGTATTTGAGTCGGTGTCAATTGTGTCCGCTGTTTGCAAATTGGCATCGGTTATATTGTTATTTGTTCGTCTATAAGGTCATTTAAAAATTGTTCTAATTCATGAGGATCTGTAATTTCGTTAGGATTATTAATCATTGAATCATTTTCGAGTGCGTTAATAACTACTCTATAAAGTGCATCGCAATTAGAATTTAAAGTACCATTTTTGTAAATTATTTCATAGTCAAATTCTTCCAAACGTAATCTCCAGCGTATTCATTTTGAATTCGGTTCTCCGAGATTAAATAGCCAAATTAAAGGACGATGGTCACAATATATTTTAAATCGTTTACCGTAGAGATATGGTCTGAAGTATTTACAAGCCCATACTAGGGCATGTAATTCTCTTTCAATAGTACTATATTTTTGTTCAGAGTTATTGAAGCGTATGCAATTGGTCTATCCGAACCAATTGGACCTTGAGATAATACTGCGCCTAATGCTACGTTTGAAGCGTCTGTGGTTAAAACAAAGGGCTTAGAAAAGTCTGGATAGCGAAGTATAGGTGAATTGATTAATAGATTTTTACAAGTGTTAAAAGCAGAGATAAAATTCTGATCGTCTTTGACTTTAGCATTCTTTTTCAGACATAATGTTAACGGTTTGGTTATTTTAGCAAAATCTTTGATATATCGTCTATAATAGCCTAATAGTCCTAAAAAGCTTTTGATTTCCTTCTGAGTTTTTGGTATTGGATAATTTTTTATTGCATTTATCTTATCAGGATTTGGCTTTACTACGTCTGGTGTAATAACATGCCCTAAGTACGCGACTTCTTATCTTAGAAAATCAGATTTATCAAGTTGGATTATAAAATTTGATCGTCTTAATCGGTCAAATACTGTTTTTAGTCTTTCTACGTGTTCTTGCAAGGATGTGGAGTAGATTAGAATGTCGTCTAAGTATACTAAACATATTTCGTTATTTAAACCTCGTGAAATGTTATCCATAACTCTTTGGAATGTAGAAGGAGATGAGCGTAGTTCCATTGGCATACGTTTAAATTCCCAATGTTCGTTTTGAGTTGAAAATGCTGTCTTCGGAATGTCCTCTTCGTGCATTTGGATTTGGTAGAATCCGCTAGCTAGGTCTAGAGTACTAAAATATTGACTTTTGTCTAATTTGTCTAAAATCCGTAATGTTTGGTAAGGGGTGTTTATCTGGTATGGTTTTTTCGTTCAATTTGCAGTAGTCTATTACTAAACGGAATTTCTTTTTGTTTGATTTGTCTGTTTCCTTCGGCACAATCAAAATTGGCGATGAGAACGGAGAATTGGAAGGTTGAATAATACCTTGATCAAGCATTTTGTTTATTTGTGTTTTGACTGCCTGTTAAATTGATTTTTTGTTTTATTTGATTAGTGAAAGAGAGCGGTATCTCTTCATAATAAAAAATGTCACGATAATCATAACATAATTTTTTGATAACGTTTTTTTCTTCCAGATTGCAATGATTTAGATCAATATTTTTCAAATTTGTCTTTAAAAAAAGGTCATGTTCTTTACTAATTCCATGATCAGTTTTCATTTTATCAATGAAATTAATTTCGTTTATATTTAAAATTTCAATATCGATTGGTTCGAAAAATTCGATTTTTTCAGATTTAGTGCTAGAATTTATTATCGTAGTAAGAGCAAAGTAATTTTCTACATTTACTACAGCGACCGGCATCTCGATATGAGGTGCAAACTTTTTATATTCCAAAAGTCCGGTGCCTTGTTTCATTTTTACTGGTATTTTGACTTTTTGTTGAGTTATAGGCGGTATTATCAAGTGATATATTTGATATTTATGATTTTGAATATTCCATATTTCATTCTCAATTTCGTATATTATTGGAATTTTTGCAAATGGAATTACGATAAATTTTGAGTTCATATCTATTGAAGCTTTTAATTGTTTCAACAAATCAACGCCTGTTAATCCGTCATATTTATCGCTTAATCGAAAGAGATAGAATGTGTGATATTCTGAGACTCGAAAAATTTTGAAAAATGGTATTTCGATTACTTCCTCATGATATGTGATATTATGAGCACTTTGTATTTGAAAATCTTTTTTAAAAATTCCATTTGGATAAAATTGATAAGCTAAATCAGTTTTAATTATACTACGAGTACTACCTGTATCGACCAAAAAATTTGCTTTTAGTTCGGGGATGTAAATATGTGGTAAATTTAAAGTTATTAGGGGGGATTGTTCTGTGAGGCTTCGTGTTGAAAATTTTCGTTTTGGTCTTGAGAAATTTGATAAGGATCATCGAATTGATATTGATTAGAATTGTCATATTCTGGATATGTTTCATAGGTTTCATGTGGATTAAAATAATCAGAATTTTGGATATCATGGGTTTGGTATGAGCATTCACCTTGTATTTGAATCTCAAACGGATTATCGAATTCATAATTTTAATTATTTACATCATGTGCAAACAGTTCTGTGGACGTAAATTTCCTCTGAGGTGCTAACATTGTATTACCTGATGATGTGTCCATTGGAGTAGGTTTGTATGGTTTGTTGGGATTTGATTGATTTCTGCTTTGATTTGAGGGTGCTCTCAGTATCTGGCTTTGCCTGGGTTGATTGGAAAATGGTTGTCTCTGAGTTTGAAAATTATTATTGTTCCTCCACTGGGGTTGTGAATTTTGGATGAAAGGACGATTGAAATTATTGAAATTCTGTTGTGGTTGCGAGAATTGATTATTAAATACACCTGGATTTGAATTTCGATTAATTGGAATAATGGGTTGAGAAGGTGGCGAATTGAAATGTTTGTAATTAGCATTGCTATTCTGGAAAAAATTGGGATGATGATTAGTTTGTCTGGATGGAGTGATTCTCGGTGTTGGTTTGTAAGATTGATTATTTAGAGTATTATTTCTATTCTGACTATACATAAAATTTTCTTCTTCTATAACTAAAGACATAGCAACTTCTAAACTATCTGGGTTTCGCAAACGTATATTATTTTGCAATTGACCAGTTAAACCTCTAATAAAAGTCTTAAGTGCTGAATCGTTATAATTTTTAATTTTAATAGTTTTTTCTGCAATTGGATCATTTGACGCATTTCATTTTGAAATTACTAAGCTACGTGCTTCCTGACATCGCATACCGAAATTGTATGGTGTTTCATTTTTTAATGGTCTCAAAATAATTAAATCTTGCACAAAGCAATCTACATTTCTCTGACCTCCGAATCATGAATGAAGAGCTTGTTTTATTTCTGCCCATGTTCGTCATTCAGTTCTTGAACCTATGAGCATTAAAGCTCTACCTACTTATTTACTTAACAATGCGCGTAATAAAAAAATATTTAATTGTGGATTTGTTGCATCGTAAAATTGAGAAATTAGTGTGTCTCAGTTATCTAGAAAAATATTTAAAGTATGAGGATTACCCTCGTATTGTGGGATAGTATCAATATATAATTTTAATAATTGATAGTTTGGATTAGCCATTGCTTCAATTTCTGGTATATTACTTTTTTCTTCCAAAGTTATACTGGAATGAAATAAATCTGCCAATTCTTCTACAATAGAGTCATTCATCAACTAATCTTAATTATATTACTTATGTTTAGAAAATATTTTACCTTTCAAAAGTATATAAAATGTAAATAAAAGCGAAAGTTTATATGAAAAAGGAAAAATCGAATGTTTTTCGACTAACAGTACTATGAAGAAAATGTTCATTCTTCTCCACTAGGATCTGGGCGATGTGGTCCCTCTTCACTGGGCTGGATTCTTGAATTTAACTTAAAACCACAAAAATAACACAAAGTTCGAGATTGCAAATAAACCGTAGATACGGACCGGTGTCACGATTTTTGTTAAACCGATTTGCAATCCTACTGACTGCGCCAATTAAATTCGTAGTTAATATAAACTACTTTTTAAAAAATAACTTTCATTTCTACAAACTAAAATGAGACTTTACAACTAGGAAGCTATATAAAATCTGAATGTGATAATGAAAAACGTTATAAACAAAACAATCCGTGAGATTGCAATTCAGCAGTCTAGCGGTGTCCTATTACCATATGCGTTCCTATAACTTACATGAAATCTAACTAATGATATATGATATGGTGCAGGTGCAGCGAACTATGACCTCGTAGCTCCTCCGTCCTTAAGAGGCGAAAATAACGGAGTGATTTTGGTGAACTGTCTCCAAGGGAATTTCTTCGATGGTCTTGACTTTTTCTTTCTTGATTTTTCGCATCTTCGTCTAATTACGTAGAAGGTTACGACGATACATCCAATGATTAAGATTGTTGGAAATATTGATAGGATTCGAATTTCGTGTGTATTATGCTGTTCTTCTATCGGTGTTAGTTGTTTTGCGATTCTATGGATTTCGTATAACTAATCGAATTTTATTTCTGATATATTCGGCGTTTGATAGTTTCTTCTGATCTTAATTTGTTTAATTCGGACTTTTGCCTTCGCTAATTCCTTTGACTCTGGAGAATTTTAATTCTTTCGTGGAGATTTCGCATCCTTCTGGTATGTTAATAAAGGTTGGTTTTGCTACTTCGAATATTCTGTTGTTTCGGCAGTTTGATTTTATTTCTACTTGTTTCCCAGGGATTATTAGGACTTCATTAGCTGTTATCTGCTCGATTAAAGGATTTTGCTCAACTCTTTTTGATAGAATCTGCTAGCAAGGTCGATGGTACGGAAATATTGAGCACGCCCCAATTTGTCCACAATTTCATTTATATTTGGGATGGGGTACCGATTGCTAATAGTATTTTCATTCAGCTTGCGGTAATCTACCACAAGCCGCTACTTTTGTTGCCCCGATGCGTCCAGCTTCTTTTTTACAAGCCATATGGGCAAGCTCCATGGACTTGACGACGGTTTTATTATGCCCTTGTCTAGCATATCATTTGTTTGCCGTTGCACCTCTTCTTTAAGGGCATACAGGTACCTATACGATTTTACGTGTACTGGAGCCTCGTCGGTGGTTTTGATACAATGTTTAACTCTTGAAGTGAACGTAAGAGGATCGCTGGGTTTTAAAAATAATTCTTTATATTGTTTACATAACTTAATTATTTCCGACTTTTCTTCCGGATTCATGTGTTCTGCTCTAATCAAGTTTTGGATTTGAGTTTCATTTATTTCAAATTTATCCGGACTATTGAATGTTTCAAATTTACAACATTCGAAAAAATAGGATTATAAGGGGTTGCACTTAAGGGTTCTAATAACGTTATAGCTAAACTTTTATTTGTTTCAATAATAAATTCTACCAGTCCTAAGCCATTATTGGCGATGGTTAGCATTTTGGGTACATACATATCACCTAAAACTATTTTTTCAATTGATATTTTTTCGTTCGATACTGTAACAGGGACTTGCTTTACGATTCTTTCGCTAGGGCCAATTAATATTTGGAATTTAATATCGAAAGGTTTTCTAAACTTAATGGGAATTACAGCCCCATCACTAACAAGACACTCGTTATTCAAATCTATATTAAATTTCATGGAAATTAGATCGTTGATATCAATAATTCCATCAAAGAATTCGTGAAAATCGTATAATGTGATCCATAACATATGATCTCTGTTAAATTCTCGTAAAGCTGGTATGTCGGCTTGAAACTGCACGTTTTTGGTTCCCAGAGAGGTTGAGAGTGATACATTTGAATTAAATATGCAGTTGGGATAAAATTTTTCGGCAATGATAGGCTTAAAGATTGATTTAGTACCTCCGGTGTCTATTAGCAGATTTAATGGGGGTTTAGAAATACTGATATAGGGTAAGGGATTATTAGAGGTAATGTTCAGTTCGAAGTTATGAAGTTTACTGAGGCATTCTCTTGAAAATTTTCACTAACATATTCAGAATCTACATAGTTTTCTTGCTCGCGAACATGGGAGTTTGCGTCAACGTCACCATGCGTCGGTTCGCATTCCGTCCCAATGTAATCGTTAGAAAATAATTCTTCAGCTATGAAATTCGACCTTTGGCCGTTATTTTGAAAATAATTGCTTCTAACATTATTGGATCTTTCAGTATATGATGAGGGTAGTCTTGAATTTGTAGAAATAGCCATTGGCTCAGGTTTTGGAAGACGATGCATAGGAGTTTGATTGGGTTTGACAACATTACGGGGAGGTCCGAAAACTTCTGAATTTGTTGGGTATTCTCTGGGTGGTAATTATTGGGGTTAAACGTTAATGGGTTGACGAGGCCACGAAGGGCCTTGAGATAAATATGCATTCGAATTAGGGTTTGAGGGATAAGAAGAAGCTGACTGATGATAATATTGGTTACCGTGGTGTTGATGAGTTCGGGGGCCGTAATTCTGATTCCTGAAATTATTTTTGCTTTGGTAGGACCTTTGATCGTTTGAATGCGAAAGAAGCTTTTCGAAATTTTCAAATTCATTAACATAAGCGATAGCGTGCTCCAGTGATGCTGGTTGCTCTAAATGCATGTTATTCCGTAAAGTACCGGGGCAACCCGCAATAACGGTATTTAATGCCGTATTGTCACAAAATTGCATATGTATAATTTTCTCGTTTTGGTTAAGATTATTATCGTTACTAATCCTTCATATAATACTGCTCCTCAATCATTGCAACCTAGTCCCGAATTCTATCAAATTTTCATTTTTATGCGGCCTGTTTCGCGTGAGCTCTTGCGTTAAACATTCTAAATTTCGTTTGTCCGAAAAACATTGCCTAAGCGCACCTTTTAACAGTTCAACTCTTCTCTATTCCCGACCATTAATTCGGCTTCTCCAACAAGCTTTCCCTGAATGCATTCAAGAATATGATCGCTCAAATCTTTATCATTTTAATCCTTATACGTCGCGATTAGGCTAGCGCAAAGAGAAATAAGTTTGTTAAGATTTGTTTCGACCGAATGATTGCCGCCGGAATAAGCAATCCACCTCTTACTTGGCAACGGCTACGGGCGGAGGAACAAGTAGAAGAAAGGGCACTCTCTTGTCCTGAGGTTGAGAAATCGGCCTCAAAGGCGGATGAATTACTAACAGTAATCAACGGCACGAGAATGTAGAAGGCAATGGAAAACCACTACGTTAAAGGTTCATGGAACATGCCTAGAAAAGACATTATGGCAAGCTCATATACATGTAAGGCCCCTAGTCCGCGGCAGACCTTAGATGGTCAAGGGGTGCTAAGAATCCCCGCGTTTCAAGCTACGAACCACCCGAAAGTGGACATGTACAAAAAAAGAATGAGAATACATTGAAGAATGGCAATACACCTCTAAAAATTGGTACATGGAATGCCAAATCACTTTATGCAGCAGGGAAAACACACAACATAATTGCAAAGATGAAAAGAATGAATGTAAACGTCCTCGGAGTTAGCGAAGTCAGGTGGCCCGGAACAGGAAAGATAAATATAGAAGATCATACAATGTATTATCCGCAACATTACGACAGAGTTGCAATTATAATAGATAACAAAAATAATAAGTCTGTCAAATCATTTGTACCACTATCAGATAGAGTCGCACTATTACAACTGAAAGTACACTCTAGAGATATCAATATTGTCCAGGCATACGCCCCCACAACAGAAAGCCATGAAAATGACATACTCAGATTCTAATCAGAAATCAAACAGTTGTTGAAGTTGACAAAATCAATATCATTATGGGGGACCTCAATGCCAAAGTAGGAGAAGGGAGAATAGATGGTATAATTGGAAATTGGGGTTTGGGTGAAAGAAACGAACGAGGCGATCTATTGGTGGAATTCTGCCAAGAAGGAAATTTTGTTGTGACAAATACGTGGTTTAAATTGTCAAAGCAAAGGCTATACACATGGAAGTCGCCCGGAGACACTAAGACTAACATAATTAGAAATCAAATTGATTACATATTAATTGATAAACGTTACCGAAATGGGATAAGTGATGTGAAAACGTACCCTGGAGCCGATGTAGAATCCGATCATAACCCTGTCGTGGGAACAATATTCATAAGACTAAAGAAGATCAAGCATCATATTCAACGAAGACCTGATTTTGAAAAACTTGAGCATCCAGAAATCTGTAGAGAAATCACTGAACAACTAAACGTAGTAATTAAAGTAACAATAACGCAACATGAACAACCGATATAAGAATCATGGATTTCTCTAGAACACGCAATTAATCAAATACAAGCAGAAGAACCAACAGCAGCAAAGGAACCATCGATGAGCAATAAAATTCTAGATCTAATGGAAACTCGCAGGAAATATAAGAACATAAACATCGACAAATATAAAGAAACCCAAACCAATATTCAAAAATTAATCAGACATGCAAAAGAGAAATGGATGAATGATCGATGCCAAGAATTAGGAGAACTACAAAAGACACGCGACCAGTTTAATATATACAAAAAAGTTAAAGAAATCACAGGAACAAGAAAGAAAGCCCTGGTCAAGATATATTCGAGAAATGTTCGATGATGAAAGGACAGAGCCAGAACTAGAACGCGACAATGAATTGACATTAAATATCTTACCATCAGAAGTAAACGCAGCAATAAAAACAGCTAAAAGTGGAAAAACTTCAGGACCAGACAATGTATACACAGAAATGCTAAAATTGCTGGATCAAGAAAATCTCCAACGACTCACCAACCTCTTTAATAAAATCTACAGCTCAGGAATGTACCCCCGTGATTGGCTCAAGTCAGTGTTCATACCGATTCACAAGAAAAACACATCAAGAAAGCGCTCCGATTTCAGATTAATTAGCTTAATGAGCAATACTTTGAAAATTATGTTAAAAACATCGACGTATCTACTTGAAATGCGAACAAAATATAAGCCCCGAACAATTTGGGTTTAGATTAGGGCTGGGAACTCGGGAAGCACTTTTCGGATTAACGGTTTTACTCGAAAAATGTAGAGACCAAAGAAAAGACGTGTATCTGTGTTTCATTGATTACGAAAAGGCGTTCGATCGCATCAAACATCAAACACTGTTACAACTGCTCCAAAAACGGGGTCTAGACTACGAAGACATAAGGCTTATAAAAATTTATATTGGGAACAGAGAGGATATGTTCGGTTTGGTGAGACCGTATCGTCAGAAATGCCAATAGGAAGGGGAGTACGACAGGGCTGTGTTCCCCTGCCTCTTTCCTTTAACATTTACTCCGAGTACATATTTCAGCAAGCCTTAGAGGACTGTGAAATTGGCATAAAGGTGAACGGTAAAATACTTAACAATATACGCTACGCAAATGGCACTGTCATCTTTGCAGAAACTCCAGAAGGCTTACAGGAACTAGTAGATTGTGAAATCAGGTGACCAGCACGGCCTGAAAATAAATACAGCAAAAACCAAAACGATGGTCGTCAGCAGAAATCAAAATCCACACGCCAATATACGAATATATGGTACTCCAATAGAAGAGGTGAGAAAATTCAAGTATCTCGGGTGCTGGGTTACCCAAAACCTGGAACCAGATACCGAAATTCGAGCTCGAATTGAAAACGCAAGAGCCACGTTCGTGAGAATGAAGACATTTCTAACGAATACCACCATGTCACTCGATACTCGATACCGTTTCGTATTTATTCTGTCCTCTTATATGGTTCGGAATCCTGGACAATGAGAAGGAGGATAATGCAGCGACTGGAAGCATTTGAAATGTGGATCATCCGCAGACTTTTGAAGATACCATGGACCCGAAGGATGACAAATGAAAATGTTATAAGAATGATGGGAACAGACTTTTACAACATGTGAAACAGCGCAAAACTGGTTATCTGGAACATGTAAACAGAGGAGAAAAATATTAACTTTTGAGACTGCTTATGGAGGGAAAGATAGAGGGCCGAAGAGGACCCGGAAGACGAAAATGCTCATGGCTTAAGAATATAAGAGAGTGGACAGGATTAGACACATGCACCCTAGTGAGAGCAGCAAGAAATAGAGAGGAGTTTCCTGGTATTGTCGCCAACCTTCAGCAGTGACGAGGGCACTTGAAGAAGAAGAGAAGATTTGTTTGATATTTGAAATTTTTGACTTAAACAACTCCCAATTAATAGGACGAGGTTCCAGTTGACCGATTGGCATTTTTACTTTACTTTTATTACTTATTACTAATATTCAAACTCTTAGGAGACTCTACTATGGAATCAGTATCGATCATAAAGTTTTTAATTAATTACCAATTGAATTGTCTTATCAACCATCCTTCCCGAATTGATGGAAATAAGGAAAAGTCAAAGAGGAAACTTAGCACTTAAGTCGATGGTTTTCTGGCTAGTTGTTCCTTCCTCGAGTTTTTGTCCACCACGTAACTCTACCACAGAAGGAACAATTTCCACAAAAGGGATGATTTGCACTGGTTCCACTGAAGGGATGTAAGTTCGTATTTTGAAAACACGTTAGGATAACACGCGTTATCCTACTGACTGCGCCAGATATGTATTTCCAAACAAATACTATTTTTAAAAAGATATTTTATTTAATGAATACAAACAGAGATGTTATTCTCGGAGTGGTTATACAAAAACTGATTTACAAATATGAAGCAACTAAAGAACTATGATAACAAGTATACATGAATTCTAACTAATGTTATATCATATGGTGCAGGTGCAGCGAATTATGACCTCGTAACTTGCGGCAATGAAAGTTTCATAAAAAAAAATAAAAGTAAGACGCAAACCGCATCTTTCTATCTTTTATAATAAGGGAAGTTATGAAACGATAGATGTCCCGTCAGCTGAATTCGTGACCTTATATGGTATTGTTACATCGAGCCACCATCGGACGATCGACTACGTAATAATGCTGAATTGCACTATTGGACACCGCATAGTTTCAGTATACATATTTTAGAATCAGAATGATTATAGACTTGATATTATTAACTTCAATAAATATATTATTAATGTGTAATTATTATAATTAAATAAATTTTCAAAAAAGTGAAGTTTTAAGTTGAAAACATAAAGAAGAGCAGGTATATGCAAACACACGAAAAATAAATACCCTGTACATAAACTTTTTTCATTATTTCCAATTATCTACTGTTTCGCAGAATAAAAATATTTTGGTTGAGTTAAGAAAGGTTACAAATTATATGTAAAAAAAATATGATGCAAGCAAATCGCCCAAGATGGTATTCTCACCTGAAGGTCTCGGATGATCTTCTGCGGGGTTGCAACCCTTCTTGAAAGTGATATTGTGGACTGTAGCAGGGGTTCAATGGGTTTTAATCAAGTTCCTAGCACTAGCGCGTTAAAATATTAACTACGAACGGTTCTCTTCGACAACTGTTCTGCTTCTCTTTTTCTGCTTGGAGAACTGGGTTTTTAAATTGAACATAATGTGTATGTACCGTATGTCCCCTAAGTGTAAAAATACCACCAACGATTTGCATTTTATTATTAAATAACCTTACATATTAAATATAGATCATAACAAATTAAACTAAAATTAATGAATACTTAACATCTACATTGCAATGACGCAAAGAGCAATATGACAAATAAAACACAATAATATTATATCTTAATTTAAGGCATGTAATAATATGTAAATGAATGAGTTGTTTGTTACGATCAAATTGACCATTATTTTTGGTCTGTTTAACATAATAATAAAGAACAATACTTATCAATCGGGTACCTAAATAAACATCCTTTTACTTACACACCTTTATTATTTGTCAAGTTCCAATGTCCCATAGTGAAACATCTCAATATACAGTTGGTTGTTCTTAGGAATATCGTAACTTTTTAAATACAAAGGCTAAACCAAACCGCACATTTTAAAAATATTTTTGGATATAGAGGATGCACCCACAACTAAGCGGGTATTCATGAACATTTTTTTTAAACGGTACTCCCCATTTATTTTTACCTCATCGAATTCGGCATAATATTGTATATAAAATGAGCTTTTTAATTTTGGTGATTTATATAGTTATATAATATAGTATAATTGAATTATTCAATTTTTCCAAGAAAATTCTGGAAAATCATCATAAGTATTATTAAAAAATGATTTTAAAATATAGCTAATCTCAACTAAAAAAGAAAAATCTATGTGTTCATTAACATTAGTGGTTCCCGAATAATTCTACCAAAACAAAGCATCAATATCGTATACAGGATATTTTTTACATGGGTAGAAATGTAGCAGTCTTCAAATAAATATTACTCGTTTTTCAAACGGACCTCCCTGTAAATTATATTGTTAGTTTACAGATAATTTTATCCTTTTTAAATATGCAATTATACAGGGTTGTTGTTATGTATGGAAACAATCTCATATCTCGGAACTAGCCTTAAGAAAATACAAAATTTACTACTTTCTCCGTCCCAGTGGCAACAATACAATTTGATATGGATATAATACGTTTTTACAGAAATATCGTACTTCAGCAAAATGTTACACACAACGTCGTTATGGCCGTCCCGTAAATTATTGATTATAATATTTGTTTACATGTTTTGAGTATGTTATTAATAATTTTTGCAGAATCATTTTTTCTTAGTGCAGTCTTGGCTTACTTCAATTTATGTCGTTCTATCTCTTGAAAAATTCAATAATTGTTAGTTTGGATGATAGAGCTATCACGATTCTGAATCTACGAGTATATACACAGCTATTGAAAAAGCAAAAAGTGCACAAAGTCAAAATAACTATCCTGAAAAAAATTGTGGGGATCAAGATACCGGTAATAAATTGTTCAAACTTGTTAAATAATAATCAAGTTTTATTTAACTTTTCGCAAGAGTATATTTCGCACAAAACAAAGCATAAGATTTTTTCAGAATGACAATTGACATCCCCCTAACGCGGGATTCAATTGCGCTCAAATGTCTTGTCAACCGCTGAAACAGTACACTACGTATTGCCGTGTTTACACTAGACTATCAATAAAGCCAAGTTTACAATGGAGATAAATAAGCGATACAGAATGGCATATATTTAAAAAAAGAATGAACAAAAAAATATTATAATCAAAAACACCGAAAAACAATAAAGTAACATGAAGTTCTTTGTGAGATTTATTGTATTGCTGTTTACTTGGGATAAACATCACCATATTTGGAGAACAAATTTGAAAGCCATTAATACGATGAGAAAAAGAAAATAACAATAACTAACCAAGAAATAGAAAAAAACATGTATTTGATTATAAAAATACACAAAATTCCTGGAACAGAATCAAATACAAAGAAAAGAGAATTTCTAGTAATGGTTTATATACATATAAATTAAGAAATCTATTAATTATAAAAAAGATCTAAGCAATTTAAGCAAAAATTGTGATTCCATAATATAAATTCCAAAAAGTTCCAACCATGGAAAAAAAAGTTTTTAATTGCTTCCTCTTCCAGTGTGTATTTCCTGACCGTATTATTCAAATTTTCGTTTTAGTTTATTCCTGGTAATCGGCCACCATAGTTAATAGTTGAAAATAAAGAGATTTTTGTATTGTTTACAATCTTTTCTCATTTATTTCATTTTCTCAAACAACGTACGTTTCGGCGTATTGCCATTTTCAAGTATTTCTTTTTCTCTACAATGAATAATGTGTTACTTAATTATAATACATTGAACAATAAAAGTTAAGACAAAATTAATTTAAAACAATGGGCTATTGAAACTTACACATTATAAATCTGCTCTCCACTGTGGGCATTGCGTTCTAAAATATTTTAAAATAAAATAAAGGTACTCGAACCTGTCTGATTTATAAAATCATCATCACAACATACAAATAATAAACTGAGTGAATATAAACGACGAGTACTCAGTGTGCTCTGCTTAATTTTATCCACACCTCATTGGATAGAAAGAGGTATGTGGGAGCACTCTTCTTTGATCTTTCAAAAGCTTTTGACTCGGTTCGTGCTGATATAGCAATAAATAAACTACGAGATTTAGGATTTCGGGGAAAATTTCTATCTTGGCTGAAATCATACTTAGAAGCCCGTAAACTTATTGTCAGAATTGAAGATCAGAAGTCGCTCCCCCAACCTGTGGAAATTGGCGTACCTCAGGGGTCAATCTTAGGGCCTCTGATATTTTTATTATACATAAATGATCTTTCTAAATATGTTAGCACTAATCATTTAATACTATATACAGATGACACCACATTGGCAATTGATTCCGAATCTCCGGATGAGCTGCTATTAAAGATGAATATTTTATCAAGAGAATTTATCAGTTGGTGTGAAAGAAATTCTTTGATAGTAAATTCGACAAAAACCATCCTCATGCATTTTTCTACAAGAACATATATTCCTTAAAATAGCTGTATTTCAGTTGGGGGAACTGCTGTTTATTTTTCGAGTTCTACGATATTTCTGGGAACCTACCTCGATAAGGATATGAGTTGGAATACCCATATCAACCACATTTGTAAAAAAATAAATAGTAGTTACTTTGCAATATTACAGCTAAAAAATATATTTACAACTAGTCAACTGATCAATGTTTATTATGCAATAGTATACTTCCATATTTCCTATCTCATTCTGTGTGGGGGTGCGGTAAATGCCTCGAGGATGAATTTAGAGGTGAATTTAGTCTTAATTCTGATTTCCATGATTACCTAACCAGATCTGGAAAACTTATACGGCCACCGAAACATGAAACCTCATTGTTTGAAAAAAGTCCTGTCAATAAAGGAATTCAATTCCTTAATCATTTACCCAGCTGTATAAGATGTGAGAGCGATTTCAATGTGTTTAAACAAAAACTTAAAAAAATTTTAAGTGTCGAATGTTTCTATGATGTGTCAGAGTTTCTAAGCAAGCGATTTTAATTTGAGTGTTTAATAAGTAAGTCGTATTCGATGTAATATCCTCTTCTCTGTTTGACCTCTCCTACATCATGTACTATGATCAAAAAGATGAATAAAGTGTTATTATTATTATTATATGTTTATTAATATGCAGCTAAGCGCTTTCGGCCATTAAGCCATTATCAAAGCTGTCCTATAAAATTACAATGTTTGTGAAATTTTGAAAAAAAAACAATTTAAAAAGTTGAACTTACGTCATGAAAAAGATATAAAACAGGTGTCAAAAACATCCAGTTGATAAAATAGAAACAATGTACAAAGTTAACTCATTGTTACAATGATGTCATTAAAATAAAATGCATTAAAATAACCCTATTAAGAGGGTGTACAATTATAATTCACAACACATCTATCACTGCATTACACACTGTGTCTTGAACTTATCTGAGGCATGCCTAGTATGGATCTGGGTTTGTTCTTAGAACTGGTTCTAGATTACCACAGTGTACGTTGGACACCAGGCTATGTATGGATCATAGTTTGGTTAACCATAAAAGCTATCTTATAAATTTGAGCAAATCACCCTCCTTTTCACTTTTCCTTATTTTCTTCTTCTCCTGCGCATGCCGGGTTCGTGATAGGTCTAGTATGGATCTAGGTTTGTCACAGCCATGGCATAGCTGCCATACTTTCTCTTTATAATTCTACTTGGTTTCTTCTCTTCTATACATGCCTAGTATGGATCTAGGTTTGTCATAACTACAGGCCATCTTTTTCTTCTCTTTACACTCCCACCCCGTTTCTTCCTGTACATGCCTAGTATGGATCTGGGTTTGTCATACATATCAAAAACGTCTTAACCTCATTGTTACCGTGTAGCCTAGCTATGTATGGGTCATAGTTGGGTTCATCAACAAGTTTTTTATCTTGCAGCTCTTATCAAATTCTGTCCTACCCTTTCACTCTTAACATACTCCTATGAATTATTCTCTTCTTGTGCATGCCTAGTATGGGTCTAGGTGTGTAACAACTAACCTAATTCAATATTCACATTGTGTTCTTGACGCCGGGCTATGTATGGGACATATTTTGGGTCATTATGTCACAATCACTATACCATTTACATCTAATTCATATGGGAGACTACCAGCTGTTGGGTTCACCTTGCCAGCGTACTTTTCCACCTTCGTCACTAGATTATCTAAACTCCTCCATGGATGTACTTACAACTAAGTGTTTTTATTTCTTATATTTTCATGGGTTTCGGTCAGGAATAAAATCACTTGTTTATAGTGGTAACGTTTCCGTCCATTTTATTTAAACCATTTTCAAACCTTTTTTTTTATTATGCCTCCTATTGACAGTAGTAGACAAGCCTCTACGGAGGCATAATCAAAAAAAGGTTTGAAAATGGTTTAAATAAAATAGACCGAAACGTTACCACTGATTTTATTTCTGACTGAAACCCATAAAAATATAAGAAATTGAGAATTCACGGTCATTAAAAATATATATGTTTAAGTGTTTCAATTTATGCTATCTAGCATTTTACACGTTAAGGTTTACTACGCTTGTTCCTGACTGGCTGGGGAATGGATCCAACCCCTAATTCAATTTTCAGTATACAATCAAGGGTGGAAGGGGATTTTCCTATTCATCTAGATTAGATGAATGTTGGGAATTTGAATTTGAATGAAGTTTTTTCAATTTTTTGTTTTATCACATCTTTAACTTAATTTTTTTAATTTAAAATAAATTCAATATATAGATTTTCCTACAATTTACAGTTCGCTATATGAATTTTTTCATCTTTTCAATCATACATTTGATTCAATGTTCATCACATAAATATGTTGTATTGTCATACACTTGTTTTTTACGGCACATTGGCTTATTAGCCACCGTATTTTTAACGTCAAACTTGTCATCGGGCATCATTTAGTTTGCACTTCTGAATAGGAATTTCCATCTTTTTTTTATGTGAATTATAATTGTACACCCTCTTAATAGGGTTATTTTAATGCATCTTATTTCAAAGACATCATTGTAGCAATGAGTTAACTTTGTACATTGTTTCTATTTTATCAACTGGATGTTTTTAGACACCTGTTTTGGATCTTTTTTATGACGTAAGTTCAATTTTTCAAATTGTTTTTTTCAAAAAATTTTACAAACATTGTAATTTTATAGGACAGCTTTGATAATGGCCTGATGGCCGAAAGCGCTTAGCTGCATATTAATAAACATATACACACTGAGTGCTCGTCGTTTATATTCATTCAATTTACATCTAGTGTGTACACTATACCCATAGACAGTTCTATACAAATAATAGTCATAGGCGGGTAAGATGCGAAACACTTACAGCTACTCTATCAAATGGTTGTATATTTTTGGGAGACTTATAGTTAATTCAATTTTTGTTCTTTTTGATATAAATCATTACTTTGATTACACGTTTGATTCTGTTTTCTTGTTTGTCTAAAATGTTTATGTGTTCAAAATCAAAACAATGGTGGTTTTCGATTGCGTGTTTTGAAAGGGCAGCTGTGGAATGTTCATTGTTGGTTTTTATGTTGTATTTGTGATTGTAAATTCTGTTATGTAGGTATTGAGATGTTTGACCCACGTATTCACCATAGCAATCTTTACATTTGTTATTATACACTACATTACTCTGTTTCAATTTTTTGGTTTCCGGTATAAATTTTGTGAAAAACGTCTTGGTATAATTATTAAATTTGTGCGCTACATTTATATTATTCTTTCTCAACAGCCCTTGAATTTTTTCTGATGCACCTTGTACGTATGGTAAACTAATATATGTTTTGGTTGAGATATTATTACCAGAGCTATTAGTACTTCTATTGTTTGTGTCCCTTGCATTATTATTGTTATAAATTTCATGTATTCGTTTTTTCATTATAGGATTGTAAAAGCTTTCTGAATATTCATTACTTTGTAGAATTTTTTCAATCTACTCCAAATTGTCAGGTCTGTTATTAGGATGTGAGAGTTTCAGGGCTCTGTCTGTAAGGTTATTAATAACACTTCTTTTGTATGTGATTGGTACATTAGAACTAAAATTCAAATATATGTTTGGTAAACCAATTTGTCTCAATTTTACCGTTATTATCATATTTAACTGTTATATCCAAAAAACTTATTAGTTTTTCGTTATTTTTCTCAAAAGTAAATTGTATTCTGGGGTGTTAAATTTTTCAAGTGTATAATCTAACTTGGATGCTGGTATGCATAGAAGGCAGTCATCAACGTATATTTTATAAAGATTGCTGCTGCAATTGGTGATCCCATGGCTATACCATAAATTTGTGAAAAAGTTCATCATTATATTCAAAATATGTCGAATTCAAAAACAACAACGTGGCTTCAATAAATTCGTTCAAGGGCAAAGAAGTATATTTATTTCTAGCCATCGGTTTTTTATACAAGTTATTGCTAAATTAGTTGGAATATTGGTGTATAGGGAGATACTACCAAAACTGCTATCTACGGATATCAGTGAAACTTTGCGCCATGTACACGTCTCAAGTGACTCTAGAAAGAATAAAATTCCATTTAATAAACAATTCAAATACCTAATTAAATTAAAATCACAAAAAAATTTTAAATCACGTAAAATACCATGTCGTATATTAAATTTATCCACCTTTTTCTATTTTCAATTGATACTTACAAAGAAACATTCTTCCAAATAATTCTCAATTTATTAACTGAAATTTATTCAGATAAAATTTTTATATATACATAGTTATTTTCCAACTAATTTTAAGCTGATCTAAAAAATAATTTGGCAAGAAAAAAAATGTATAAGACTTGGCCCATGTTTGGTATAAGGCTGCAAAAATTGAGTCTTATAGATTTTTTTTCTTGCCAAATGATTTTTTAGATCAGCTTAAAATTAGTTGGAAAATAACTATGTACATATATAAGAATTTTATCTGAATAAATGTCAGTAAATAAATTGAGAATTATTTGGAAGAATGTTTCTTTGTAAGTATCAATTGAAAATAGAAAAAGGTGGATAAATTTAATATACGACATGGTATTTTACGTGATTTCAGAAATTTTTGTGATTTTAATTTTATTAGGTATTTGAATTGTTTATTAAATGGAATTTTATTCTTTCTAGAGTCACTTGAGACGTGTACATGGCGCAAAGTTTCACTGATATCCGTAGATAGCAGTTTTGGTAGTATTTCAATTATTTTTGTAGTTTAATCTTTTAATTCGTTCTATTGTTCATTTAGTTTCATTTCTTCAACGTGTGACAAGATTATAGTTTTAATCGAAAATATTTTTTTTCTAAGACTAGACTATCTACAAATATTTTCTTCACTTGTTTAAATATTGTTTAATCAAACTATATAAAGTGTGGCCAGCTTAAAATGGAAAACCTTCCCATCAATTTTGAAAAGACTATTAAGATTTCTATTTTTGACGTATGATTATTAAGCTATACATCAAAAAAAAATTTAAAATACTGAAAGATGAAATTCGAGACCGACAACCCAGAAATTTAAATATTCTACACTTAAAAACCCCAAACTTGTTAATATTGTTACAAAAAATTTTATAAACAACAAAATATACGTTATTTAATAATGTAAACAGTTACCGAAGAATTACTTGAAGAAAAGGATGAATAATGGTAATAAAAGAACCTTCCGAAGACTTCATAATAGAATTATTCATTGATTTCACCTAGAAAACTACAACTAAAACGGAAAACCTTCTCTTCAATTTTGAAAAGACTATTCAGATTTACGTTTTTGAAATATAATTATTAAACTATACATAGAAAAAAATTAAAATACTGAAAGATGAAATTCAAGACGGACAACCCAGAAATGTAAATATTTCACATTTAGAAACCCCAAACTTGCTAATATTGTTACAAAAATTCTATAAACAACAAAATATACGTTACTTAATAATCTAAACAGTTATCGAACAATTACTTGAAGAATAAGTATCAATAATGGTAATAAAAGAACTTTTCGAAGACTTCATAATACAATTAATTATTGATTTCACCTAGAAAACCACAACTAAAATGGAGAACCTTCTCTTCAATTTTGAAAAAAACTATTCAGATTTTTATTTTAGAAATATTACTACCAAACTATACATCAAAAAAAATTTCTGAAAGAGGAAATTTGATACCGACAACCCAGAAATTTAAATATTTCACATTTAAAAACCCCAAACTTGCTAATATTGTTACAAAAAAATTCTATAAACAACAAAATATACGTTATTTAATAATGTAAACAGTTATCGAACAATTACTTGAAGAATAAGTATCAATAATGGTAATAAAAGAACTTCTCTAAGACTTCATAATACAATTATTTATTGATTTCACCTAGAAAACCACAACTAAAATGGAAAACCTTCCTTTCAATTTTGGAAAAACTATTCAGATTTCTATTTTAGAAATATTACTATCAAACTATACAAAAATTTAAAATACTGAAAGATGAAATTTGATACCGACAACCCAGAAATTTAAATATTTTACATTTATAAGCCCCAAACTTGCTAATATTGTTACAAAACATTCTATAAACAACAAAACATACGTTATTTAATAATGTTAACAGTTATCGAACAATTACTTCAAGAATAAGGTTCAGTAATGGTAATAAAATAACTTTCCGAAGACTTCATAATACAATTATTTATTGATTTCACCTAGAAAACCACAACATAAACGGAAAACCTCCTCTTCAATTTTGAAAAGACTATTCAGATTTCTATTTTTGAAATATAATTATCAAACCATAGATAAAAAAATTTAAATACTGAAAGATGAAATTCGAGACCAACAACCCAGAAATTTAAATATTTCACATTTAGAAACCCCAAACTTGCTAATATTGTTACAAAAAAATTCTATAAACAACAAAATATACATTATTTATGCCCGGTTTCTCAGTATATGACGTTATCCAATCGATAACTATCAAATAGATAAATTTATCAAACCAATAAATTATTATGGGTTTCTGAACTTCAACGTGGCATAAATTGTGGAACTGACAACTATTGAATAGATAACTTTGTTAAATTCATTACACACAGATGGCAAAGCAACTAACTGGCTGAATGTAGAGTAGTCTAAGGCCAAATCCTAAAAGAAGGAGGAAGTCCTAACCAAATTTTATTTGTTGTGAAGTCTATTGGTTTATTGTTTATATTTTTCCTAAATCGTAAAACCTGTTAACAATAATAATAATGGAGAGCAAAGATAGTAAAAGGTCAAAAAACTTTACGGAGTATGATAAAAATTTACTTTTTGAGATAACTCAACAGTACAAACATATCATAGAGAACAAAAAAACAGATTCTACAAATGTAAAAATGAAAAATGAAGCATGGGACACCATTAGAGACAATTTTAACGCTAATTCTCAAACAGGCAATCGATCTACGAAGCAGTTACATGCTTTGTATGACGGGATGAAAAAAAAGGCGAGGAAAAATATGATGGAAGATAAGGTAGGTTTAGTGTTGTTTTGAATTAATTCATGTACACCTTACTATTATGATATATTATGCTTATAAATACATACATATGTTTCAGAAAGAACTATACAAAACCGGAGGAGGAATATTTACACCAAACAGTGATGGAATTGATATTAAAATTGTGGGTACCATGAAGGAACAATTTTATTCCGTTCCAAATGTCTATGATTCATCAACCTCATATTTAGATGAAGGTAAGAAGTTTAATTTTGTTCAGTGTTTATTTGACAAATTATGTAATATAATTTTTAGCTGCCAATAATGAAGTGGATCAAATTGATGATACACATCTGAGGGTTGTAGACGACCAA
This sequence comes from Galeruca laticollis, assembly GCA_963921935.1. NCBI lineage: Eukaryota > Metazoa > Arthropoda > Insecta > Coleoptera > Chrysomelidae > Galeruca > Galeruca laticollis. Next base: position 147,041,914 of record OY998181.1, read on the forward strand.
GTAAATAAAGAAATGCAAGTAGAGGCAGGAAAATCTGATGAAGGTAATGAAAAGTAATTATATACGGCAATGTGTAAAATAAATAATAAAGCAAGTGGCTGAAATCTAACCACTTTTTTTAAACTCATGTGAATTATGTGAAATAGGTAAACGGTTTATAATAAAAAATGTAGCAGAACATAATAAAATGTGATTATTATTCAAATATTACTTTATTTTTAGTTTTTTTAAATAATACAAATATTTATATAATGTACAAATATATATTATAATTGATATTTTCAGGTAATACTATGATAAACGAAACAATTTTATTTGAAGTGGTTGAACCATCAACTTCAAAAAATTTCCCAATTGTTGGACAAACACCAAAAAAACGTAAAATGGATACCCCTTCAACTGAAAAAAAAGAAACATATTTGAAAACAATTTCAAATAGGTTATGTGAAAGGAGAAATCGAAAAGATGAGGCTGATAATGAAATTCAAAAAAAAAGTTAGGAATTCTAGATATCGAGGAAGCAATAAAAACAAAAGAACTGGAAATAAAAACATTGGAATTAGAACATTTAAAAGTGAAAAATGATATGGAAATTAGACATCTTCAAAAGAATCACGATTTGAAAATAAAAGCACTTATTAAACAAACAGAAACAAAAAATGCAAATTTGTAATTAGTAGACTAGTTTTTTTATACCTGTGTAATTGACAAATTGATTATTTTGAATTAGACATTAAGACATTTTCAATAAATTATTATTTTTACCAACCTAAAGTAGTTTTCAATTAAACTGTTTCGAAGTGCAACTCCTCCAGCGTTGCCAATATTCTCATTAATGGGAAGAGGAATGTCAATCTCTGCAATTTCTTCAAAATGATCTAATAAATCTTGTTGTAATATTGCCATATTATGTAAAACAGCAGTAGCTACAATAACCTGTACTGTAGTACTTAACTTCGTTCGAAGACCCAATGAGAGACAAGCAAAACGTCTTTTCCAAACACCAAATGTGCGCTCTACAGTGTTCCTCGTTTGAATATGAGCAGCATTATAATTTGATTCTCCTATAGTGATGGGATTCAAAATAGGAGTTAGTAAATATTCCTTACAACTATAAGCACTGTCTCGTAACAAATAACTAGGCGGAAACTGGTTTGCTTCTAAAGATACACAGATAAGAGAACTGTTGAACATGGTACTGTCGTGAGTGGAGCCAGGCCACCTAGCAACAATATCTCTTATCATCAAAGTTGAATCACACACTACCTGCACGTTTACAGAAAAATAACCTTTTCGGCTTCGAAAAATCTCTGCATGTTCACCTCCTGGTGACTGTATAGGTATGTGTGTACCATCAATACAGCCAATTACATTAGGAAACTGCCACCTATTATAGAATGCAGCCTTTACACTTCTTATTTCATTCTCATTTTGAGGCATTTTTACATATTGTGGACGCAGGTTTGCTATTTCTCTTGTTACTTTTTGTATTACTCTACAGACTGTTGTTTTGTGAATATTGTGATCATCCCCAATTAAGATGTGGAAGGAACCTGGAATTATAGAAAATAGAATACTCTTAGTTCCAAATTAGTATAAATTATGGATATACATACCTGTGGAATAAAATCTGAGGGTTAGTAAAACTTGGTCCATTATGGATAAAACATTGCGTCTACTACTAATTACGTTCAAATTGTGTCCGATTAATTCAATTAATAGGTTGACTGTATTTTTCGTTAAACGGAATCTGTTTTTAAATTCCAAGTCACTATATTTTTCGAACTGTTTTTCTCGGTTACGAAAATTTCTTGGCCGCTCTATATGCCGAATTATGTCTAAAATTTCTTCATCCGACGATGTAGATGAATCTGAATATTCCATCTTAATACAAAAATATTCGATAAAAACACAATGTATATTGTCAATAGCAATCTTATTATTAATTCAACCTACGAATTATATATATCTGTAGAGGTTAGGTTAGGTACATGTATTCAACAACCTGCGCTTGCGCCAATAGTTATCCAATTGATATCTGCTCAACTTTCTGCAGATATGTATTCGATAACTTATCGCGTAGATAACGTTTCTCAAAGAGTTCAGAAACCCAATCAACCAGATATATATAGCTTATTGAGTACATAGCCCTATCTAATAGATATCTTTTACTTCAGAAACCGGGCATTAATATAGTAAACAGTTATCGAACAATTACTTGAAGAATAAGGATCAATAATGGTAATAAAAGAACTTTCCGAAGACTTCATAATACAATTATTTATTGATTTCATCTAGAAAACCAAAACTAAAGTGGAAAACCTTTCCTTCAATTTTGAAAAAACTAGTCAGATTTCTGCTTTAGAAATATTTCTATCAAACTATACATAAAAAAAAATTAAAATACTGAAAGATGAAATTCAAGACCGACAACCCAGAAATTTAAATATTTCACATTTAAAAACCCCAAACTTGCTAATATTGTTACAAAAAATTCTATAAACAACAAAATTTACGTTACTTAATAATGTAGATAGTTATCGAACAATTACTTGAAGAATAAGGTTGAATAATGGTAATAAAAGAACTTTACGAAGACTCCATAATAGAATTATTTATTGATTTCACCTCGAAAACCATAACTAAAGTGGAAAACCCTCTGTTCAATTTTGGAAAAACTATTCAGATTTCTATTTTTGAAATATGATTATTAAACTATACATGAAGATGAAATTCGAGACCAACAACCCAGAAATTAAAATTTTTCACATTTAAAAACATCAAACTTGTTAATATTGTTAAAATTCCATAAACAACAAAATATACGTTATTTAATAAATAATTATAACAAAGGAACAATTTAGGATTCTGTGTTATTCAATCTTTGTATAAGTGAATTGTTTTCAGTGAGCAGTACTGGATATATACAAATAGAGTCGCAGACGATACAGCCATTATTTATTAAATAGATAATTGGTATGATTTGAAATAGTTGAAAAGGATTTAAGATTAGTTGAGGATTGGTTTCATCATCAATTACTTAGTCTAAATTTTATTAAAACATAATTTGTCATTTCTTAATTCTAGAGACCATAAGAATATCTTCACATATTTTTTATAGAAAAAAACTAGAGATTGTGCTTTATAACTTTAAGTGTTTAAAAAAGTTTATGTATAATGTCAATACTTGCAGATATTGTACTACGGTCTAGTGGAAAACCATCTCAGGTATGGCCTATTTTCTTGGGGATGTGCTTTCAGAGCATTTATAGGTCCCTTTTAGAGATCATACAAAGAAGCTTTATTTAGATTATTATGGTAGTGTTTTTAAATGAAACTCACGGTCTCTAGTTAATTCCACAATATAATAAAAGTTATTGAAAATTCTAAAAAATTGACAATTGTTTCGATAAATCAATATAATCGTCAGAATGAATGACGATGATATTGATTTATCGAAACAATTGTCAATTTTTTAGAATTTTCAATAACTTTTATTATATTGTGGAATTAACTAGAGACCGTGAGTTTCATTTAAAAACACTAATATGAGCATATTTCACGAAGTAAGGGTCGAGACAGTTAATTAGATTATTATGTCTGGTTCCAGCATGTGCCCTAGTGACGCACAGTATAATATAAACAAAATCTTTGACTTAAAGACATTATGTTTTCGGTGTGCATCTGTAAAATATCATAATATGAAAAATAAAATTAAGTTACCTACACATACATATGAATCCAAAAATAATAATATGAAGCTCCTATGATGCCAAAATCTTCATGTCAAATTTTTCCTATTAACACAACCAAAAGTTTTGTGAAATTAACGTCTGAAATATCTCTTCATTCTCTGCAATGTCTATCCACTCCATAGATTTTATGTATAATTAGGTATAGTGTTTTCTTATTCACCAAAACATATGTTGAGGTAAATTCGTTCATCTCTGGCATACAGTACAGTATTTATAATTAACAAATTGGCTTTCATAAGTTGTTCGGGATACTAATGTTCAATTTGGGTTTAATACTACTGATGAACTGATTGTAGAATTCATTTTTATAGGAGAAATTGATAACATATTTGAAAAACTTATTTAAATTTGACGTTATAAAATGGCAAATGACATTTGTGTTGTGACGTCAACTGACGCAGTTGTGAGAACGATACAATTCGATGATTTCAGGAACGGTCCTCGAGAATATCAATTTTAGGAACTATTCGCAAATAGAGCAATCACAGGCTTGCGTATGCATGACGTTGGGAACGACGTCAAGAATAACGCCCTGATTCCAGATTCAGGGCATCAGTGCGGATGAAACTCAATCATCGACCACCGCACCTGCAAGAAATGAATCACCGGTAGCGACATTAATTTTTTTAGCGAAATATCGAAACCACACATGAGAAACCTTAAACTTTAGAAATATTTTTACAAAAGTTACAACTTTTATTTTTTAGAACTGAATATCTTTTTAATGAATACATGGAAAATTATCATTGATGCTGCAAATGGAAGATCATATATGAATTATATGGCAAATGTATGCATACTTTGCCCGTAGATAATATACTTTTTAACTAATTAAAAAAAAATTGAATTGCAGGGAGAGGAGAAGACGAAATTTTAGGTATAAGAGTGTCTGTCGTCTAGCGCAAAAATATATAAAAGAGGGCGGAGTCGAGACGTGACATGGCGCGAGTGACGAGCAGTTACTCTTGATAACGTCATAGGAAACTAGTATATGATCTTTTAGAATAATTCTATTTTTAACAAATTCATTAAAATGCCATGAGTCTTTGATATGATAGTTGTTGTTACCAATTCTGTTGGTCAAGATATCAGAGAGAAATTTTGACAGTTGATATGTTGGAGCACCAATATTACTAACAATAGGTCGTAGAGATATATTTTAACACGCAATCGAAAACCACCATAGTTTTGATTTTGAAAACATACAGGTTTCAGACAAAGAAGAAAACAGAATCAAACGTGATATCAAAGAAATGATTTATATCAAGAAGAACAAACATTCAATTAACTCAGAGGGACCTGCAAAGTCTCCCAAAAATATACAACCATTTGATAGAGTAGCTGTAGGTGTTTGGCATCTTACCCGCCTATGACTATTATTTGTTTGTTTTGTTGATGATTTTATAAATAAATCAGACAGGTTCGAGTACCTTTATTTTATTTCAAAATATTTTAGAACGCAATGTCCACAGTCAACAGCAGATTTATAGTATGTAAGTTTTAATAGCTCACTGTTTTAAATTAATTTTGTCTTAGCTTTTATTGTTCAATGTATTATATTTATGTAACAAATTATTCATTGTAGAGAAAAATAAATACTTGACAATGGTAATACGCCAAAACGTACGTCGTTTGAGAAAAGATTATAAACAATACAAAAATCTCTTAATTTTTAACTATTAAATATGGTGGTCAATTACCAGGAATAAACTAAAACGAAAATTGCTTCCTCTTCGTATATATAAACTTACATGTTAACAGTTAAAGAAAAATAAATTGAATATAATGTATTTTGATATTCATGTAGTAAGTATTACATTTATATATCAGAGTTGTCAAATAAAAATATTTTGAAAATTTCCGAAACTGAGCCAATATGTCACAAAATATTTCTATGAAAAACTCGTCAAGAAAATGTATTCAATAAAATGTAGCTAAATAAAAAGATCTAAGATTTGAAAAATTGAAGGAATTTTTATTTGAATTAGTTACCAAAAGAAATATATGAATCATAAATAATTGTTGGTTCAAACTCACCCCTCATGTTGGAATAGTTTCTGTCCTGAAATCTTAAAATTTTTCCATAAAAAAGAAGCAACGTGTTTGCCAGATATTCATTCAATGAAGCGTCTTCAATAATATCAGTAATAATTGCTTTATTCATAAACGATCGACAAAGAGAAATACCTATCATATTAATATTTCATTTTATTTACCCAAAATAGAATTACCTGCGCTCAGTACTTTGACAAAAAGTATATTGTAATACTATTGAAAGAGAATAATAAATATATCTCCTTATTCATGTTAATATGAATATAATATGAATTTGGTTGGAGTTTTTTCTCTATTATGTACGAAAAGAAAAGTTTTGACTTTTTTTGAAAACTAACAACTGCACGTTATGTACGTTATAAAAAACAACTAGTCTTATGTAGTGGAAAAATTTTAACGAATTCTTAATCATCAAACTTGTGTTAATACCCATACTTCCATCCTTTTCCGTTGATTTTCACTCTTCTCTATTCTATTTCATTCGGTGTGTTTTGTACTATTTTAGCTATGTACTTCGTCAACGCTGCTCCATCTAATTATGGATGTACCGATGGTGGCAAAACTCTAGGAGAATGCAAGCCTACGTTTTCTGCAACATTTTCTAATTTATTTCTCACATACTGTAATTGTTTCTGTTTTCTTTTCTCAGAAGGTCGATTGTTCGTTGGGAGCCGCAATCCAGAAATTTCAGGAATCCAAGTGTTCTAGAAAAACGTTTTAATACGTAAGCGACCACCTACCAACCGCAGTCGACAATTTAATCTAATGAACAGACGTGAATATATAGATAGTGAACAAGAATATTAGAAATATAAGTCGGTAGTGGAGTATTTATATAAATTAAGTGTAAGTGAATATCAGTTCAAAAACCTCATGACAAGATAAAAATAGGTGAAGCAAGTACACCCTTCATAAAATATGTGATATCAAATTATAAGATGTTTAGAGTGATGCAAGTAATATATATATATATATATATATATATATATATATATATATATATATAAAAAGAAGATGTAGGAATATCGCGTGATATGTCAACAACAACAACAAAGAGAATCATGGGTAATTCACGCAAAGTAAAGGGCTACTGAAATAGAGTGGTAACCGTGGACATGCATGTTTCTCGCTCATTTTGCCTCATCAGCACGGCATAACCAAATAATGATGTGAACTTTGGGAGCAAAGATGTTAATCGAAACATGAGACAACACAAAATAACGGATTTCAGCAGGGAAACCAAACGCTCATTTGTGTCTTCAATTGGAAGATCCCGAGCTTTCAGGACATCAACCAACATCGACACGGAGGCGCATATAGCCCCCCCGCCATGAACCTTCCGACCCATAGTAAATAACAAAGAAGATGTAGGAATAACGCGTGATATGTTAACAACAACAACAAAGAGAATCATGGGTAATTCACGCAAAGTAAAGGGCTACTGAAATAGAGTGGTAACCGTGGACATGCATGTTTCTGGCTCATTTTGCCTCATCAGCACGGCATAACCAAATAATGATGTGAAATTTGGGGGCAAAGATGTTAATCGAAACATGGGAAAACACAAAATAACGGATTTCAGCAGGGAAACTAAACGCTCATTTGTGTCTTCAATTGGAAGATCCCGAGCTTTCAGGACATCAACCAACATCGACACGGAGGCGCATATAGCCCCCCCGCCATGAACCTTCCGACCCATAGTAAATAACAAAGAAGATGTAGGAATATCGCGTGATATGTTAACAACAACAACAAAGAGAATCATGGGTAATTCACGCAAAGTAAAGGGCTACTGAAATAGAGTGGTAACCGTGGACATGCATGTTTCTGGCTCATTTTGCCTCATCAGCACGGCATAACCAAATAATGATGTGAAATTTGGGAGCAAAGATGTTAATCGAAACATGGGAAAACACAAAATAACGGATTTCAGCAGGGAAACCAAACGCTCATTTGTGTCTTCAATTGGAAGATCCCGAGCTTTCAGGACATCAACCAACATCGACACGGAGGCGCATATAGCCCCCCCGCCATGAACCTTCCGACCCATAGTAAATAACAAATAAGATGTAGGAATATCGCGTGATATGTTAACAACAACAACAAAGAGAATCATGGGTAATTCACGCAAAGTGGGGGGGCTATATGCGCCTCCGTGTCGATGTTGGTTGATGTCCTGAAAGCTCGGGATCTTCCAATTGAAGACACAAATGAGCGTTTGGTTTCCCTGCTGAAATCCGTTATTTTGTGTTTTCCCATGTTTCGATTAACATCTTTGCTCCCAAATTTCACATCATTATTTGGTTATGCCGTGCTGATGAGGCAAAATGAGCCAGAAACATGCATGTCCACGGTTACCACTCTATTTCAGTAGCCCTTTACTTTGCGTGAATTACCCATGATTCTCTTTGTTGTTGTTGTTAACATATGACGCGATATTCCTACATCTTCTTTGTTATTTACTATGGGTCGGAAGGTTCATGGCGGGGGGGCAATATGCGCCTCCGTGTCGATGTTGGTTGATGTCCTGAAAGCTCGGGATCTTCCAATTGAAGACACAAATGAGCGTTTGGTTTCCCTGCCGAAATCCGTTATTTTGTGTTTTCCCATGTTTCGATTAACATCTTTGCTCCCAAATTTCACATCATTATTTGGTTATGCCGTGCTGATGAGGCAAAATGAGCCAGAAACATGCATGTCCACGGTTACCACTCTATTTCAATAGCCCTTTACTTTGCGTGAATTACCCATGATTCTCTTTGTTGTTATATATATATATATATATATATATATATATATATATATATTATTAAAATTTATAATTGGGAACAGTTATTTTTATTTATATAATGTATATGATAGTCGGCAGGATGAGACTCCTCCCTTTGAGTTCTGGACGCATATGTATAACTTTGATACACATCTAAATATTTCATTCTGAAATTTTTCTAATATGTTTTATTCCTGAATAAAATATATACCTTTGTTTTTATCGACTCCAAATATTATTATAGAATGAATGAATTAAGCACCATTTTCTAAATGTATTATGAATATTAAATAGAATGATAAAAAAAATACCAACACTTCAATGAAATGATTTAATAAATTGTTGAGATTATATTCAAATTCTTGTTACATAAATTTTCTTTACACCGCTCCTGCATTCTTGACTAGTCATGCGCACTGAATGCTTAGATTGACTACGTCGGCGCATAAGAGAAACACATCCCCGTATATCGTTTCACGACGACACAAAACGTATGGTTCACAGTCGACGTTGTTTATATGAATGTTTTTATAAATTTAACGTTTTTACATTCATTGCAATCATTGAAATATTATGGGAAATTACACTATACAGTTACATACATATATCAAAATGCGAGTAAATTGAATGATGAATAGTTATAGAAATAGTTAAGCATGCATAAGAGGAAATAGAAGTAAAATGGTACTTTACGTGCAATATAAATAATGATGATGTGAAATAAAAAAATTTTACAAGTAAGTACAAATTATAACTATTATTAAAGTTGCATGATAATTAAAATCACATGGATATCCATGGATATGAAATGAGATTCATCATTTTATATAGTTTTTGGCCTTTTTTGGAAATTTTAATTTAAACGTTCAAATAATATTTTTAATGTTCACTATTTCTTTCTCTTTGGAATTTCAAATTAAAAAAAAACTTAAATACCACCGACCCTATTTCCAATTCTCGGCACTGTGAAACTGCTCTTTTTCTTGAAAATTTCTTATCAAAGAAATACTCTTTCTGTACACTGCACTTTATCACACGGTTTAAACAAAATTGATACTATGATTCTATAATGGTTTTTAACTTAAAATTATTTACTTTTACATAGTTTTCTCAAAAATTTTGTAGAGGAGAGATACATAGATGCTCACTATTCTTCCACCAACGCCCGACTCTCAATTTTTCTTTAAAATCAACAAACTTTGTCCCATATCAAAAACACAGCCACCTTATATTGTTTTTTATTATTCGACAATTTTTCATGAAAATACAAAATTCTTTAATTAAAATTGTTCTGGAGGATAATAACACTTATATAAATGGGTTTATCATGTCTTAGGGAGTACGTAATATGTCCTTTACATGTATTACAATCCCAAAATTTGTTGTAATTCCCTTTTTATGGTATTTTTATTTACAATTAAATTTATAATTTCTACAACCTAAAATGATTATTTATATATATGGAACTGTTTAGTTTTCATTTTATGAATTTTTACTAATTTTATTTAATATAAACTTTTATTTATTTCCAAATTTACCTTTTATGTTTTATATTCAATTCCAAAGCAATGATTTTAGGTTGGCAAGAAAATCACTAGATTTTATTACTTCCTGTTCATTAAATTTTATTTCTATGACATATAACATGGCTCTGTTCCGTATGTCATCTTTCATGAAGTTTTTCTTTTTTTTTATAAATTCTTTATCAAATTGTAAACTTTTACTATCATCGTCTAAGAATATCGTTAATCAATTAGTAAGTTGAGTAATAATTCTTGTTATTTTAGGTTTCAAACAAACAACATTCTACTTCATCCAGATATTGACATGGCAGTGTTCCGATGATTTTGAAAATCATTGACATTGACTTGACCTTAGGATTGAATTGTGAAGGTAAAATTTTTATACTTAATTATAATGTTATCATTGAAATTTTATTCCTTATCCTTTAATCCTTTCTTTATAATTGGTTTTCTCAATATTTGATAATACATTTGCTTACTTCATTCATTCGTTTATGTTAAATTTAGTTTTGAACAAGGTAGTGTATAATGGTACACCCTACGTATTAATACATTTTTTTTTAATATTCAACCTCATACATTAATTATTTATATATATTAGAGGACTGGTTCAATATATATATATATATATATATATATATATATATATATATATATATATATATATATATATATATATATATATATATTATACATAACCTTTGGAACAGGGGGTTTTTTGGCATCAGGGAACACCAAAACGAAAAACTGCATTGAAATTTTTCCGAAGTCGCGTCATGCTACTCTCTACAATAGACCCATTCCATTCTGAAATCAGCCTAAAAATGTATAGAGGAAATGTTAGTTTTCTTTAAACGTCGATAACTTTAACAATTTTAGTTCTGTTAATTGTTACAAAAGACTCGAGAGAACTTGTCAATTGATTTAAATCTCGTTTCATAGGAGATGTAGGATACGTGCTACGTCGTATGTACGCTAGAAAATTGATTGCCACTGAGTTGAGGAGGTCCAGGAGTGCTGTAATTTTTGGCCAAAACACGATCTCATTCACCGATTTGAATGCGGTTTTCACCAATGTTATTTAAAGCTATAGCATTATTGCATCAAGTAGGATTTATTACTTATTATCTCTATCAGATTCATGAGAATGTAACAATGCGATTACTGCTAATATTGGCTTCATTCAAGCCCGGCATGCCTTTCTTTAAGCTATCATCCTTTTCTATCTCATCTGCAAATACTAATAACGTATGCCTTGATTAGGCGAAAAATGAATAGTTAATATGTACATAGCTTTGACAGATCACGAAGTTGTTAGTAACTTCTTCATCCTCTTAAATGTAACTTTTCAGATCAGACGTTATAGAAATATATAATTTTGTTAAATTTGTTTGTCAATTTCTTTATCCATTATATTTTCAAAATACGGTCCTTTTTGTAGGGTTCTTCAGAAAATGAAGTATATTTTATCAGCATTTAAGAATTATCGTATTTTTTTTATAAAGCCTACTTTGTCCACTAAACTATTATATTACTGGCAGCCATGTTAATAATCAGATATAGATAACATTTTAATAATATCTACAGATTAATTTTCACTGTTTGAAATAGTTTTATGTGAAAATAACATGAGTATAAACAAATTTAGAAGAAAAGAACTAGTCATTTCAAATATTACTACCAAAAGTTATATTTTGAATGTTTAACTAACTGAAATTATTATAAAAACTTGATAAAATTGGAGCGCATTAAAAATGTACTGCCTAAAATTTGTTTCACATCAAAATTTTATTTCTGTCCGAAACTAATACTTGCGCAAAAATCAAATTTAAGTTACAACAATCAGATATTTTTATTTTCTTTCCAAAGCTGGTACTGTTCATGTATGCATTTATTTATTATCACCAGCAACTCTGCAAAATAATTATTTGGCAACCATTTACCTTTTAACGAACATATTAATAAAACAAAGTATATTTATTGATACTGCTACAATAGCAATAATATGGCATGTTATCCAATTATAAAACATATATATAAAATATTCAAATAATAATTTTTTAACCATTATATTAGTATCGCATAATAAAATTTAAGAAATTTCCTACCACCATAATGAACTCCCGTTATTCTTCCCCTGTGGTCTTCAAATGATAGTTAGGGAACAATTTAGGTCTCAGCCATATTCCTGGTGAGGTAGTAGCCTATCCTGGGGTGAAACCCAGGGCATTTCTCCTCATTAGGAAAAATATTAATTATTTTTTGCTCACAGGCTTTTGCACTCCTGATGTAGTAGCCATCCAAGTGTCCCTACCGGAGAAGAATGGTATGACTAACATAGTCGCCTGCCCAGCACACTTCCCAGGGGACACGGATACTGTCCCTCCCCTCGCTATACGTCGGTTAATCGACTATAGTAAGAACAAACAGACTCCAGTTAGTCATGGGCTGTGACGCCAACTCACACCATACATCATGGGGCAGCACGAATATAAATCATAGAGGTGAGTTACTTTTTGATTATATAGTAGGGAAATAAGTTATTAATGAGGGCTCCGAACCAACTTTTGTAACTAGAAATAGATTATAGGTGTTAGATTTAACAATCAGCTCAAACTTTTTGAGCAATAATATATGGCATTGTGCAGTATCTACTGAGCCTGTGTGTTCAGATCACATGCACATTCAATTCAACATTGAAATAGGTCCACGGCCAGTAGTGGAATATCGCGACTCAAAAGTTACTGACTGGAGTGGATACATAAATTCCCTCCAACGGTACATTGAGGAAGGCTTCACTACAACAAACAGTTGTGATGGGATAGATACGCGGCGGACAAGCTTCGGTAAGCAGTGATCTCCTACTATCATGAAAACTGGTCACTTAAGACAAAAAGAGATAATCGCAACTCTACTTGGTGGAACAAAAGCCTAGATAAGCGAAGAAAAGAAGTGTGGCGACTGTTCAATCGATCTAAAGAGTCAGGCAACAGTGAACCTTATAGAACAGCTCTAACCACTTATAACAAAGAAATTCGAAAGGCAAAGCGGGTGTCTTGGTAGAAGTTCTGTGAGAGTATATCTGACATATCTCGCAGTACCAGAGTACACAAGATTCTCTCTATAGAGCCGATTGCCGAGATAGGGCCGATGAAACGACCAGATGACACTTTTACGACCTCTGGAAAAGAAATGTTGGAGCTTTTGATTAAAAACCCCTCTCCCGAAAGTTTAATTCTGGATAACAACCGACCTCCCCACTATGAGGACGCAAGGCGGCCCGAAAAGAATGATTCGGAGGTCGCAAAGAACGTTATCACAGCACTGGCGATTGAAGGGGCAATAAAATCATTTCAGCCCTCTAAATCTCTCGGTGAGGATGGCGTCCCTCCAGTTCTGCTACAAAACGGACTAGAATTACTTATACCCATCCTCATTAAATGGTATAGAGCTAGTCTGGCGTGAAATTATATACCACCCAGTTGGTTGGCGGCTAGGGTAGTATATGTACCGAAAGTGGGCCGCACAGACCCACACCCTAAATCGGTCAGACCAATTATTCTAACATCTTTCCTGCTTATGACTTGAAAGAGTACTGGACTGCCATATCAGGCAGGTAGCTTCATACATCTCCCCACTGAGTATCCACCAGTACGCTTATCAAACAGGCAAATCAACAGATTTAGCATTACATAACTTTGTTGGGAAAATCACACAACCCCTTAACAATAAAGAGATTGTGGTGGCCGTTTTTCTCGACATCCAAGGTTCATTCGACAATGCACTACCGGCCTCCATTGGTTCAGCTTTGAAGGGCATTAAACCAACAATTACTGGCTGGATATATGCCATGCTCACCTACATTTAATCAACTGATTTTCGCTGGTGACTTAAATATTGATTTTTTAAACGTTGTCTCTAATTCTTACAACTTAATTAGCAACGTGTTGGAAGTCTTCAATTTGAACCAAGTTATTGATCAACCCACATATATAACATCTAATTCAAGTACACTCTTGGATGTAATGATTTGTTCAAGTAACTTAAAATGTGATAATATTCTTGCTGTTGCCTGTCCAACCGTTACCAATCATCACTTAGTTACCTGCTCCTTTGGCTCCAAAAAAACTCAAGACGGCCCTAAGGTTTACATTTATAGAGATTTTTCAAATTTTGTGCTCAATGATTTTTGTGCTGATCTGATTGCTACCAACTTTAATGATATCTTTCGAAGCAGTACAGTAGATAACAAGATTGTGTGTTTTTCTAAATTATTTTTAGACGTCTTTAACCGTCATGCTATTATAAAAACAGTTAAAATAACAAAACCTAAATCACCGTGGCTCACTTCAAATCTTAAGCTAATGATGTCGTTAAGAAATAAAACTTTACAAAGATTTAAAAAGACTAAAAACTTGGCCCATTCTAATTATTATAAAGATCTCAGAAATTTTACAAATAGGACAGTCAAACTAGGAAAAAGAGCTCATTTAGAGTTCAAACTAACTACACAAACTAAATCAAACATCTGGAAAGAGTTAAAATCCCTTGACATTTATGATAAAAAAGCTAATTGTGTAATCCCTCCCCACTTGTCTGACATCAATAAAATTAATGATTATTTTGTTAAAATAACTAATACCGTTCAAACACCCGATAATGATCTATTAAACTAATTTAGTAGTAATATTAAAACTAATGCAGGTAATTTCGCATTTTGTGAAGTAACTGAAGATGATGTATATCACAAATTATTGTCTATTAAGTCTGAAGCTGTTGGTGCTGATCATATCAGCTGTAAAATGTTATTATACGGTTGTCGTTTCTTGGTAATTTATTTGAAGCACATTTTTAATTTTATTATTTCTACAAATACTTACCCAACAGTTTGGAAAAAGGCTTTTGTGGTTCCGTTACCTAAGATCTCTTCACCTATGGACTTCTCCGATTTACGTCCAATTAGTATTCTCCGTTGTCTATCAAAAGTTTTTGAAAAACTCCTTGACAAGCAAATACGTGACTATTTAAACGCATTTTCGTTACTCCCGCCATGTCAGTCCGGGTTTAGGCCAGGTTTTACTTGTACTACTGCCCTATTAAAGGTAACAGATGATATCCATAGAGCAACTGATAACAATTTGTTAACTGTTTTAATTCTTTTAGATTATTGCAAGGCGTTTGACCTAAGTAATCATAATCTCCTTTTAGCTCTTTTAAAGAACATTGGGTTTTCACCTGAAGCAGTGTCGTTGCTTCAAAACTACTTACACAACAGATGCCAAGCTGTTGAGCTGAATAATACTGTCTCAGGATTTCGTTATATTTAAACTGGAGTACCTCAAGGGTCAATTTTGGGCCCACTCCTATTTATAATATATACTTCGCTATTCTCCTTATCCTAAAGTTTTGCACAGTACATACCTACGCAGATGACACTCAACTCTATTTTTCTATTCCAGAATAAGACATTGAGGTTTCCTGCATTAGCATTGACAAAGATATTGAATTGTTAATAAATATATCCAGAATATATTGCTTAACTGTTAATCCCACTAAATCCAAAATGCTTCTATTTGGTCGCACCGCTACAAAAAACCGATCTCGTAATCACATTAAAATAAAAATTGGCAGTGAAGATCTCCGACTAGAAAGTTGTGCCAAAAATTTAGGCATTCTCATTGACGAGTCGTTCAAATTTAGCTTTCATGTGTCCGATATTGCTAGAAAAGCTTATAGTAGCTTAGAATTATTATATGCAAATAAAGATCTGTTAAACAAAAAAACTAAAAAAATGCTTTGTGAGTCAATTGTTTTATCATATGCTAATTATGGAGACACAGTTTGTGGGCCATGTTTATTTTAATATAATGAGACAAGATTACAAAGAATTCAGAATTCTTGCATTCGATTTATTTGTGGATTGCGCAGAAGGGATCACATATCTCCACATTTAAAAACACTTGGATGACTGAATATGAATCCGAGACGTGCCTTACATGCTTGTACTTCATTTATGAAAATTATTAAAACTTATACACCCGCATATTTATATAAGAAAATAACTTTTAGAACTGACGTTCATAATATTAACGTTAGACATAAGTATAAACTGACTCCACCTATGCACAAAGCCAATTTGTTTCAGGGCCCTTTTTCGTTTTATATAACCAGGCTACTAAATAGGATACCCAATTACTACTTAACATTTTCATTCAATAAATTTAAGTATACGTGTAAAATGGATTTAATTATTGGCGGGCTTAAACTAGACTAATGTTTTTGTTGTTTATTTTTTAACTATTTCAGTGGATCTTGTCTTGATGTGCTTGAACTTATTCGTTAATTTACATAGTTGTATACTTATGTGTATTTGTATTTTTGTATTTGTAATTCACATAGTTGTGTACATTTGAAAGGTTGAGTGGAAGAGCAGAACTTGGTGGAAGAATTGTTACAGATTAGGTAAGCTCTAAACTCTGCCTTTTGACCACGTTTTGTAATGTAATTTTAAGTTGCTGTAAAACTTGTGTGGTCAATAAAAGCGTGTTATTATTATTGTTATTAATAGAACAGTCACTACATCTAGTCAAGATGAGGCCATTAGCTTTAGGGTTTCTAGGGGCCGCACGCCACGCACTTGAGCTTGATCGGATAATTTTATGTTCAAGAAATTTCTGAATTTGTTTGTCTACTTCTTTTTTGTATACAAAAGGATATCGATAGATTTTAGCGTAAACAGGAATCTCGTCGGTGGTTCGTATTTCGTGTTCGTAAAAGTAAGTAGTGTATTTTCTTTATAAAATATGTCAGAATATTCGGATCATAGTTCAAGTATTTTGGATTTTTCCTCATCGTTTAAGTGATCTGTTCTAATATTATTTAAATCTAAAGTTGGTGTAGAAGTGTCTACTAGGTAATTTGATTCGAAATTTTTAAAAGCATTGTTATGAAATTTTTCTGCAGGAAGTGGTTCTGAAAAACACTATTTAACTGAATTTGTTGTGATACTTAAAATGGTAGCAGTTGCTTCTCAATTTCTTGCAATTGATAGCGATTCTATTATTTCACAACCATGGAATTTTTGGAGTGGAATGATAATTTTACCATTTTTATACTTGTTTTTATTTTGATAGCCTTTTCAGTTCTAGGTTCGATAGTAATAGAGCTTTCTGAGTTTTCTGAAAATTTAATTAATTTTGCTATGTGGAGTTATTAACCATCCACTAGAAAAGTTCATGTTGGCTTTCAATAAATTCAAGTTATCTAGGCCAATAAGTCCTTGGAATACACTATGGAATTTGAATACATAGAATTTGAGATTTAAATTATCAGACAAATTGAAAATTTTTGAAGAAGGGATTAGTGTGCTATATTTATGGGAAGATTCTTGAAAAACTGATTTCACTGTAAATGGGTCATGAGTTCGGTTATCTGAAAAATATTCAAACGCAATTTCGGGATCTATGAAGGATTTTGATGATCTAGAATCTATTATACTCTAGGAATATTATATAACGCAATTCACTATTATTAATTAAATTTAATGGAATTGATTTGGGGGTTATGTTTTCTCTAAATTCTGAGGCGTTTCGTGAAAATTTGTAGAATCTTGATTTGAGGAATCGTAATAATCATTATTCTTCTGTTCTTCAAATTGATATTGTTCGTTTTCAGGATATGAGTTATCAGGATGATAATATTGTTCGGTTTCCTCATCTTGAATATCAGCATTAAATAATTCCTCGGCTATAACATTATTGTTTCTTGTGGAAATACTCATGGGTGTTAGTTTTGGTGAATTTAAATTTTTATTTGTTTTGAATGCATTATGGGTCTGTTGAGGTTTGAAGACTTGAGAATTCGGTAGGAAAACGTAGGGGTTGTCTTCTAATTATGGGGCGAACAGGTTTAAGTTGAGATGGAAATGATCTCTGTGCTCTTAAGAAATTATTAGGTGTATGAGTATTAAATTGAACTGGAAAACTGTTAAAATTTTGTCGTTGTATAAAAGGTTTACCAGAGTATTGCGGTTGCTTTATATTTGTTTTATGAGTGTAATTTTGGAAATAATGTACATTGTCCTCTTTTAAAACATATTGTGAAGCTTTGGGCAAATTATTTGGTTTCATAAAATTGCTTGGTGGTCAAAATCTTCACAGAAAACGGCCCAAGCAAATCTCTCTGGCATACAGAGACAGGCTTGTTTGGCTATAACTGGTGCTATCAGCACCACACCGTCAGCAGCCATGGAAATCCTCCGTACCTACCTCCTCTCCATATACTTCTGGAAAAGGAGGCTAGATGGACAGCATATAGAATTGTGCATATTTCTAAATGCACAAAACAGGCTTATACAGAGCGAAGCAGATTGCTAGCGGCCACCGTAAAACATAGTGCTCTGGAAATGACCTCTGATATAATGCCCCCAACAGTAAACTATAATCTGCCTTATACCGCCTTATTTTCAAATAGAGATGAATGGGTCCTCAGCAAGGATGAACTCTCAAGAGCAGACATCTGTTGGTACACTGATGGATCAAATACACCCCCAGGCTCTGGTGCGGGTGTATACGGACTAGGACAGAAATCTCAACCTCTCTGGAATCCCATGCAACGGTATTTCAGACGGAAATTTATG
Organism: Galeruca laticollis; assembly: GCA_963921935.1. Classification (NCBI taxonomy): domain Eukaryota; kingdom Metazoa; phylum Arthropoda; class Insecta; order Coleoptera; family Chrysomelidae; genus Galeruca; species Galeruca laticollis. Next base: position 147,060,655 of record OY998181.1, read on the forward strand.
CCATTGCTTCATGTATGGAGAGTTTGGGGCAATCCAACCACACACATAGATCAATAAAAATTTTCACGGACAGCCAATCGGCTGAAACAGTCAGAGTTCGACCCTGCTTATATCATATTTGAAATCGTTTCTGTCAGCCCAGAGTTTTAGGGATAACTCTGCCATCATCCTTCTGGCGAAGTGGTGCGGGCTGTCACCAACCCTGCCGTCACATATTGACTACAATTTTATATTTGTCGCTAGGTAAGTGTGAAGAGTCTAAAGTTTTGTTATCATATGAAACAAAATGAGCGCCTACCTTTTTAAAAGTGCGGTAATTAGTTTTCTTGTCAGTTTTGTTGCTGTATATTTCATGAGTGTTAGGGTTTATTTTCTTTCTCTTGTGGTTTTTATTGTAGATATAAGTGACCGTGGGACTACTGATTTTTGCTTTTGATACATCATATTGGGGTGTTAGCCTCAGTAGTCCGAAAAAAACTGCCCGCTTTAGCTGATAAGTGCTATAACTTATCAGGGTTTGATTGTATTCGACTCCTTGACTTTGTCTAAAACATTTTACTAGTGTTAGATTAAAACATATATTTGCTGATTATTTTATACAGACTTGTCTCTCGAGATAGTTGTATATTTGTTGATAATTTATATACCATGTCATGGCTTCAGCAAGTATTTCCATATCGTTCAGAAACTTCTGTTTAAGACTTGGTTGTCATTAGAATATATTGTAAACATTCACCCATAAGACGTTAACTGTTTGATTACATTTGATGTGTATGATAATTTCGGTTATTTTGGCTTTGTGCATCAACATATGCGGGGGTAGTATGGTACTATTATTGTTTAAAATAATTTAAATAATTTATAATATAAGAATCATTGTATTGTTGTTGTTGAAAAGTCTGGTTATGTTGAATTGTTAATTTGTTCGATGACAGATACGTCGTAGATAGCTGCGTTCGTTTGTCTTTTCGCACTGGGAGTAGCCGAGATCTCTGTCTAGCATTTGTGGTTTGACTTTACGAGTTATAGATAACTCATTATGCTTACAGATTTCCTCTCCGATGTGCTCGTAGATGACATGCGAACTGTTATTATTAATACTTTTGGGTTTACTCGACTTTTTGTTCGATGTCTTAAGCGGATTGTGGTTCTATGTTCTGTGGTTAAGACGAATTTCTGTCAGCTGGATTGCTATTGGTTAGAAAACTTACTCGAGTTGCGTTGTAGAGACAAGTTAAGTTACTTGGGTTATTGGCGCATCGAGCACCGAGGACTTTGTCTTCTAATCAAGATTTCGAGATGGCTGCATGAGTTTCAGTTCTCAGTAATATCTTGATTTATTAATGGTATTTGAAACCATATCAGTTGGGGATAATAATCAAGATGTTGTAAATTGATTCGGGAAGCTGGTGGTGGCTGTATTTTTTGAAGATTTGATGGATATTGGCCGTTTTGGAAACCACGCTGCCTGACCTTTTTTTGAAAGGATTCTTGACTGAAATCATAACGTAGTCGGGATTTGGATAGACTATTTCCACCCTCGTATTTAATGAGACTGTTGTAGGAGTTTTGAGAAAGTTTAGGCCCTCAATTTTAGGTATGTAAAAGAAATCTTATATGTATATTTTTTTTTCAAAGTATGTTTAGACATTTTTCGCTCATTTTCAATTGATGAAAAGAATATAGAGTTGTGACTATAAATAGATTTCAATTTGTTGTAAAGTAGTATATATTTTTGTACAGTTCAGGGGTATTTTGTCGTTTTGGACCACAAAAAATATCTATGTATTTTTTTATAGCTACTTTTTCTAACTGTTCTACTTATGATTGTATATTTCATATTCGTCATATGAGTTTAACTCTCAAAGTATAGGTATAGATGTCAAGTAATTTTTATATTGTTTCATAGAATGATTAGCATATTACTTATAGGATATCGGCACATGTACTTGCAATATTCTTAGTTGAATAGTTGAAATGTATCATTGTTTCACATCTCCACATACTGCAGTAAGGTGTGATCACATAATAGACAACTTTTGGCTTATTGATATAATTTTACAGTTTGTCAATTAGTTGCTATGCATAAGATAAATTTCTTAGTTATCGCTTAGATTTTGTATATATTTCATTCACATAGTAGTCATTCAGGTTTATCAAGGAAAACTTTTTTTTGATTAGTAGAACACTAGGGTAGAAGCATTTTCTGGTTCCTATGTAAATAAAGTTTGTCTATGCCGCGGAGGCAATACTTTAGAATATTAGAGAATAACTCTGGGGGAAATGTTCAGTCGATTAATAGTTTCATCGTTGATGATAACATTTTAGTAATTCGATGTTATCTGTTCATTTAAGGGTTTTTCCTGGAGGGATACCTAATTTTTTCCTGGAGGGATACCTAACTTTTTCTTGGAGGAATACACAACTTTTTCCTGGAGGGATACCTTCTTTTCTCTTGGATACTTACCTTTTTCTGGAGGAGTACTTTTCTGGGGTACTTTACCATTTGGTTCCGCCTGGACAGGGGTGAAGAGGCAATCACCGTTCTTCCGGATGAGAAGATGATGAGGGGATAACATGGGGTGAATTTAATTGTATATATATATATTTTTCCATTATCTAACATATATTTTCTAAAACTTATCGTGTTGAATCACATCCAACCTGAGTTACAGTAGATCGCCTTGGTACCAAAGCTATCCCCTGAATTAAGGTCTGAATTATTATTATTATGTTTTTTTTGCATTTATGACGTATGTTATATCCTAGCTAAGTGTAAGCACATGTATAACTGATAACTGGTGTTTTGTATAGCCCAGTTATATTTCATTTTGCGTTTTCTTATTATTTCACATGTATAATTGATAACTGGTGTTTTGTATAGCCCAGTTATATTCCATTTTAGTTTTTTTTATTAGTTCACTTATTAGCTAATTCAACGACTTGACAGACGTTATAGTCCAGTCATTTTTCATCTTTTTTTTAATAGTCAAAAAATTGACAAGAAAATGTAAGTATCTGTCTTTTGAAAACTTTTTGTTAGTAAATAAACACGTTGGTAAGTTTAGATACCTGTTTTCTCACTCTTTCCTATTAATTTGCAAGGTTTAGGATAGGACGAACATTTTGGCCGAGCAGAAACCTAGCTATCGCCCATTTTATTTTTAGAACATACTAGCGGAGCTAGTGACCAATTTGGGTGGTTACACGGCCTTGAAAGCACTTAGATCGTACCATGTAACATCGAAATTGGTTCTAGACTTCCAAAAAAGACTCGCCTCAATAGAAGAGCGCAACAGGGTATCGCTGGTTTGGATCCCTGGCCACTCTGGTATGGATGGTAATGAGAAGGCGGACTCTCCTGCGAGGGAGGGTGTCGCTCATGACTTTATCGGACCAGAACCTACAAGTAGCATCGCAACAAGTGTTGTGAAACAAACACTAAATACCTGGCCTGCCAGAAGAGTTTTAGACTTCTGGCATAATATACCAGGATTGGTTCATTCAAAGGCCTTCATACATCCTTCGAATAATTTATACAAACAAATGTTGGGCTATAATAGACACGATCTACGGTGCCTAATAGGCCTTCTAACAGGCCACTGTCGTTTGAATCATCATATGCTGAAACTTGGACTGTCGGACGATCCGATTTGTCGTCTTTGTTTGGAAGATGATGAAACAGCAGAGCATATAATTTGTGCCTGCCCCGCGGCGGCTCGAGTCAGGTATCTGATGTTTGGCAGGGCCACACTCTTGCCCTCGGACCTGAAATAATATTCACTGAACAACTTAATCGGCTTCGTTAAGAAGCTGAATCTGTTTCGTGAAATTTGAATAAGAATGAGCCAGAACGGACTCTTACAAGTCGCAGTGGAGGGCCTTATTGACCCACTCATTATAAACCTAACCTAACCTAACCTAGGGAACAATCGCTAACGACATAGAAAGTAGTGGAGGACATTGCATACTACATATTGTAAAGGGGTTTGCTGTTAAGTGCGAGTTTGAATATATTCGGTAAATACTAAAATTGTCGGAGCTTGGTACTCGTACGGAGCTCGGGTCATTTCCGTCAGTTAGTTCATTTGGTACAGTATATTATATAAGATTCCGGAGTCCACTTTCTTCGATAGTAGATTTTTCTGAATTTCATTTTGTATCTTGAATTGGTTAGTATTCAGCTTGTTCCATACAGTAACGATTTGGAAAGGGAGATTTAAAAGGAGATTATTTAGTTTTAGTATCGATTGATGGAGTCTAGGATTAATTGGATGAACCAGGTGGCTCCTAAGGTACCACTAAAGAAATTGTATTCTTATCTTTTCCAACGGCTTCGTTGGAAGACAATCTAGTGAAATGATACCCGGATATTGTGAGGGACAATAATAATTATAAAAATAAACCCAAATTGACATTTTCATTTAATCAAAATGGAGTTACAATTATATCATATCACAAATATCAGCTATTTTTCGAATGTAAAAGAGAGACTATGAATTTCCAGCATCCTTATAAATTATTTTCAGCTTCATCGTGAATATGAAAGTATCCTGATTCTCGATAAAATTCAAATATCAAAACGTAAGCTCGTCTAATTTATCTTTGAAAGGACAGCTGCCACAGTGTACGCAGCTTTGGCATCCTACAAAAAACATTGCAGTTAGGTATATCTAATAATTTATACATGTTGTTATTATGAAAAAACAGTAAACAGAAGGCGTGAATGTTTTCAATTCGTAGGAGTTATGTGAGTTCCGCCCAAACCCATCATGTGCTGCAAATCCAGAGAGCGAGCAACTTGAATTTGCATCCGTGTGTTACCTCCATAACCAATTGTTTGTAGAATAGATATTCCCTGCATTTCTGCTGACATGCAGTAACTAAGGTCTGTAATCAAATTATTTAAATAGCATTCTATATTTCCGAGAGAATTTAAAATACAGGAAGATAGTGAATATAGGTACCTAGTAGAAACTAGTTAGAAGGTAAGAAAATGTGATGTGTTATAACTATGATTTCGACATGCTAATTCTATTGTTTCTATATACTCTTGGAGCTGGAGAGGAAAAATGCCCTTGAGCATTCAAATTATTGGGGGTATTATTTTTAATAAAAAAATCAGCAACTTGGACTATGTTTCATTCACTATGTTTCATTAACTGTTAGTAATACGAATGATGAAGTTGTAGGACTAGCGACAACATTCCATTACCGAAAGCAGTCTGTTGAGAGAGGTTGTTAGATAAATGGTGAAAATACGGAGCTTCAATCTGGTTATGAATATGATAGGTGAAAATCGAGTATAGTTGTGATATTTCTGGTAGATTCGTGTTTGGTTTTACTACACCCAAAAAATGTATATTATCTGCTCACCTTTGTTATAAATTGATGGTTAATTGAGACTTCATTGTAAAATTAAATCTCCCATGGATCCTCAATATTTATTATCATCGTTAATAATACTCTCCTGTTTTGTATATTCCAATGAAACCAGGGGCTCTCATATAATATGTCCCGTAGTTTTATGGACTAAAAAATAAGAAAATTAACTGAATGTTTGTACTATACAGTAACATGAATATAGAGCCATATTTTATTTATTAATATATTTGTTCAACTAAGTATAATAATAATAACTATTTTGCAGATCAATTGACCTATGTATGTGCTTGTGTTCGCACAGAAGCTGCACCCTGGTGATATGTTATGAATTTCGTTCCTTGATCAATAGAACCTAGTGGGGGATTTCATTAATCGTGTCATCTTTATTGAAACCAACCTGTGGGCATCCATTCGACAAACCTGGATCTAATAAGGAAAGCGTTCAACCTAATTAATGACAGATACCTATACGCAAAGAAAACGGATTACTTGCTTGTTTTGGTTTGAAAATTTTCTGTGGGACATTAAAAATTGGTACGTGAACCTTTATAACGATTGAGACTAAGTATCCGTTGCTTATTGTTATATCTATCAAATATTCGAACCATCGGGTTTTGTAGCTTAGACCAGCTCCTTTCAAACTACTAGCGAGTTAAAGTGTTGGCTACCATGCGATTGTGATAGTTAGGGTAGTTGTTACTAGTCTTAGCTCTTTGTTAGGGAGTCAATAGTGTATCAGCTGATATTCAATTTTAACAGAAACTACTTAAAATAAAATAGAAATTTATCGTAACAATAAAATTTACGGTAGCAGAGGAAGCGGAAAATCACGAGAATTAAAAACTTTGATGATGCTACCAGAGCTATTATACAACGTTGAATTTATGATATTTATAGGAAAATATCGTTCTACTCTAGACACTTCACGAAACGTTCATTAGAATGCGGTTTTAAACATAAAAACCTTGAGAAATATAACTATAGTAATTATGGAATCACAACATAAAGATGCACTAAAAAAACATAATATATAGTGTATCTAATCAAGATATGGTTTGACATGCATCATATTGTTCTGTTTGGTTAGGTTGACAGTTCACAAAATTGTTCTACGAATGCTCCATGTTCTAGAGGAAAACGCGGAAAGTGAAAACTAAGTTGTACCCTATGCGTTGCTCTTGTCGGCCAAAAATATATCAATATTTTGTTGACATGACAGCCGATCTATTTGAACATTAGTTTTCTACATTGATATTCCGCTTAGTTCAGTAGTTAAAAATAACTTGGGGATAATAAGAAACATTTGCATAAATGTTATGCCTCTCCGACGTTGAGCGTGAAATTGGTTGATCAAATAAGAATAGTAATAAATGGCATCAACAGTACTGATTTATGGAAAAGCTGTGTTAAACTCGTAACTGGAATAAATCATTCAATCGGGATAGGATTACTTATGAAAGTGTATAGATACAAAGATACAATGTTAGAATGAAAAATATCTTTTGCATTGTCATTCACCATGTACCAATTTGAATTAACTTGTGATGTTTACTGTAACACTATTAATTTTATCTACAACTACATCTAATTACCTCATCGGAGACCAATTGACAAAAGAAGCACAATAATACCATACCAAAAATAGCAATAGCCAACGACAAATATACTTTGAAAGATTCCGATTGATGGGTATTCTGAAAAAATAGATCACAATCAATGTTAATTAATAATAAATACTGGTTGGAATAGTTAATTTTCTGAAGCAGTTAATTTTGTTTCTTCGAATCGAACGTATCATTATATATATATATATATATATATATATATATATATATATATATTCACAATTATTTCTTCTTGGGTTCAAAGGTTGTGGTATTGTAATGTTTTTATAATTTATTCAAACAATAAACGAGTGGGATAAATTTCAAACACACTGTATGGCTACTTACTAATTTATTTAAACACTAACTCACTAACACTTAATTTATATATACTCAGTACATTCACTTAAACTAATTTACATAATCACTTAATTTATATTCACTTATTTTCTGTTTACCTCACGATGTCAAATTATATACTAACTAACTCTTCCTGATTAGTCCCCTTAAATACTAGTGCCTTTTGTACTAGAGAATTCCGGGCCGCGCGTATACACACAAATAATTTTTCTGGCCTCTTCTAGATAGCTATGGTCACAAAAACCAGTTCTAGATAAGATATTGTTTCTTGTGGAAATACTCATGGGTGTTAGTTTTGGTGAATTTAAATTTTTATTTGTTTTGAATGCATTATGGGTCTGTTGAGGTTTGAAGACTTGAGAATTCGGTAGGAAAACGTAGGGGTTGTCTTCTAATTATGGGGCGAACAGGTTTAAGTTGAGATGGAAATGATCTCTGTGCTCTTAAGAAATTATTAGGTGTATGAGTATTAAATTGAACTGGAAAACTGTTAAAATTTTGTCGTTGTATAAAAGGTTTACCAGAGTATTGCGGTTGCTTTATATTTGTTTTATGAGTGTAATTTTGGAAATAATGTACATTGTCCTCTTTTAAAACATATTGTGAAGCTTTGGGCAAATTATTTGGTTTCATAAAATTGCTTGGTGGTCAAAATCTTCACAGAAAACGGCCCAAGCAAATCTCTCTGGCATACAGAGACAGGCTTGTTTGGCTATAACTGGTGCTATCAGCACCACACCGTCAGCAGCCATGGAAATCCTCCGTACCTACCTCCTCTCCATATACTTCTGGAAAAGGAGGCTAGATGGACAGCATATAGAATTGTGCATATTTCTAAATGCACAAAACAGGCTTATACAGAGCGAAGCAGATTGCTAGCGGCCACCGTAAAACATAGTGCTCTGGAAATGACCTCTGATATAATGCCCCCAACAGTAAACTATAATCTGCCTTATACCGCCTTATTTTCAAATAGAGATGAATGGGTCCTCAGCAAGGATGAACTCTCAAGAGCAGACATCTGTTGGTACACTGATGGATCAAATACACCCCCAGGCTCTGGTGCGGGTGTATACGGACTAGGACAGAAATCTCAACCTCTCTGGAATCCCATGCAACGGTATTTCAGACGGAAATTTATGCCATTGCTTCATGTATGGAGAGTTTGGGGCAATCCAACCACACACATAGATCAATAAAAATTTTCACGGACAGCCAATCGGCTGAAACAGTCAGAGTTCGACCCTGCTTATATCATATTTGAAATCGTTTCTGTCAGCCCAGAGTTTTAGGGATAACTCTGCCATCATCCTTCTGGCGAAGTGGTGCGGGCTGTCACCAACCCTGCCGTCACATATTGACTACAATTTTATATTTGTCGCTAGGTAAGTGTGAAGAGTCTAAAGTTTTGTTATCATATGAAACAAAATGAGCGCCTACCTTTTTAAAAGTGCGGTAATTAGTTTTCTTGTCAGTTTTGTTGCTGTATATTTCATGAGTGTTAGGGTTTATTTTCTTTCTCTTGCGGTTTTTATTGTAGATATAAGTGACCGTGGGACTACTGATTTTTGCTTTTGATACATCATATTGGGGTGTTAGCCTCAGTAGTCCGAAAAAAACTGCCCGCTTTAGCTGATAAGTGCTATAACTTATCAGGGTTTGATTGTATTCGACTCCTTGACTTTGTCTAAAACATTTTACTAGTGTTAGATTAAAACATATATTTGCTGATTATTTTATACAGACTTGTCTCTCGAGATAGTTGTATATTTGTTGATAATTTATATACCATGTCATGGCTTCAGCAAGTATTTCCATATCGTTCAGAAACTTCTGTTTAAGACTTGGTTGTCATTAGAATATATTGTAAACATTCACCCATAAGACGTTAACTGTTTGATTACATTTGATGTGTATGATAATTTCGGTTATTTTGGCTTTGTGCATCAACATATGCGGGGGTAGTATGGTACTATTATTGTTTAAAATAATTTAAATAATTTATAATATAAGAATCATTGTATTGTTGTTGTTGAAAAGTCTGGTTATGTTGAATTGTTAATTTGTTCGATGACAGATACGTCGTAGATAGCTGCGTTCGTTTGTCTTTTCGCACTGGGAGTAGCCGAGATCTCTGTCTAGCATTTGTGGTTTGACTTTACGAGTTATAGATAACTCATTATGCTTACAGATTTCCTCTCCGATGTGCTCGTAGATGACATGCGAACTGTTATTATTAATACTTTTGGGTTTACTCGACTTTTTGTTCGATGTCTTAAGCGGATTGTGGTTCTATGTTCTGTGGTTAAGACGAATTTCTGTCAGCTGGATTGCTATTGGTTAGAAAACTTACTCGAGTTGCGTTGTAGAGACAAGTTAAGTTACTTGGGTTATTGGCGCATCGAGCACCGAGGACTTTGTCTTCTAATCAAGATTTCGAGATGGCTGCATGAGTTTCAGTTCTCAGTAATATCTTGATTCATTAATGGTATTTGAAACCATATCAGTTGGGGATAATAATCAAGATGTTGTAAATTGATTCGGGAAGCTGGTGGTGGCTGTATTTTTTGAAGATTTGATGGATATTGGCCGTTTTGGAAACCACGCTGCCTGACCTTTTTTTGAAAGGATTCTTGACTGAAATCATAACGTAGTCGGGATTTGGATAGACTATTTCCACCCTCGTATTTAATGAGACTGTTGTAGGAGTTTTGAGAAAGTTTAGGCCCTCAATTTTAGGTATGTAAAAGAAATCTTATATGTATATTTTTTTTTCAAAGTATGTTTAGACATTTTTCGCTCATTTTCAATTGATGAAAAGAATATAGAGTTGTGACTATAAATAGATTTCAATTTGTTGTAAAGTAGTATATATTTTTGTACAGTTCAGGGGTATTTTGTCGTTTTGGACCACAAAAAATATCTATGTATTTTTTTATAGCTACTTTTTCTAACTGTTCTACTTATGATTGTATATTTCATATTCGTCATATGAGTTTAACTCTCAAAGTATAGGTATAGATGTCAAGTAATTTTTATATTGTTTCATAGAATGATTAGCATATTACTTATAGGATATCGGCACATGTACTTGCAATATTCTTAGTTGAATAGTTGAAATGTATCATTGTTTCATATCTCCACATACTGCAGTAAGGTGTGATCACATAATAGACAACTTTTGGCTTATTGATATAATTTTACAGTTTGTCAATTAGTTGCTATGCATAAGATAAATTTCTTAGTTATCGCTTAGATTTTGTATATATTTCATTCACATAGTAGTCATTCAGGTTTATCAAGGAAAACTTTTTTTTGATTAGTAGAACACTAGGGTAGAAGCATTTTCTGGTTCCTATGTAAATAAAGTTTGTCTATGCCGCGGAGGCAATACTTTAGAATATTAGAGAATAACTCTGGGGGAAATGTTCAGTCGATTAATAGTTTCATCGTTGATGATAACATTTTAGTAATTCGATGTTATCTGTTCATTTAAGGGTTTTTCCTGGAGGGATACCTAATTTTTTCCTGGAGGGATACCTAACTTTTTCTTGGAGGAATACACAACTTTTTCCTGGAGGGATACCTTCTTTTCTCTTGGATACTTACCTTTTTCTGGAGGAGTACTTTTCTGGGGTACTTTACCATTTGGTTCCGCCTGGACAGGGGTGAAGAGGCAATCACCGTTCTTCCGGATGAGAAGATGATGAGGGGATAACATGGGGTGAATTTAATTGTATATATATATATTTTTCCATTATCTAACATATATTTTCTAAAACTTATCGTGTTGAATCACATCCAACCTGAGTTACAGTAGATCGCCTTGGTACCAAAGCTATCCCCTGAATTAAGGTCTGAATTATTATTATTATGTTTTTTTTGCATTTATGACGTATGTTATATCCTAGCTAAGTGTAAGCACATGTATAACTGATAACTGGTGTTTTGTATAGCCCAGTTATATTTCATTTTGCGTTTTCTTATTATTTCACATGTATAATTGATAACTGGTGTTTTGTATAGCCCAGTTATATTCCATTTTAGTTTTTTTTATTAGTTCACTTATTAGCTAATTCAACGACTTGACAGACGTTATAGTCCAGTCATTTTTCATCTTTTTTTTAATAGTCAAAAAATTGACAAGAAAATGTAAGTATCTGTCTTTTGAAAACTTTTTGTTAGTAAATAAACACGTTGGTAAGTTTAGATACCTGTTTTCTCACTCTTTCCTATTAATTTGCAAGGTTTAGGATAGGACGAACATTTTGGCCGAGCAGAAACCTAGCTATCGCCCATTTTATTTTTAGAACATACTAGCGGAGCTAGTGACCAATTTGGGTGGTTACACGGCCTTGAAAGCACTTAGATCGTACCATGTAACATCGAAATTGGTTCTAGACTTCCAAAAAAGACTCGCCTCAATAGAAGAGCGCAACAGGGTATCGCTGGTTTGGATCCCTGGCCACTCTGGTATGGATGGTAATGAGAAGGCGGACTCTCCTGCGAGGGAGGGTGTCGCTCATGACTTTATCGGACCAGAACCTACAAGTAGCATCGCAACAAGTGTTGTGAAACAAACACTAAATACCTGGCCTGCCAGAAGAGTTTTAGACTTCTGGCATAATATACCAGGATTGGTTCATTCAAAGGCCTTCATACATCCTTCGAATAATTTATACAAACAAATGTTGGGCTATAATAGACACGATCTACGGTGCCTAATAGGCCTGCTAACAGGCCACTGTCGTTTGAATCATCATATGCTGAAACTTGGACTGTCGGACGATCCGATTTGTCGTCTTTGTTTGGAAGATGATGAAACAGCAGAGCATATAATTTGTGCCTGCCCCGCGGCGGCTCGAGTCAGGTATCTGATGTTTGGCAGGGCCACACTCTTGCCCTCGGACCTGAAATAATATTCACTGAACAACTTAATCGGCTTCGTTAAGAAGCTGAATCTGTTTCGTGAAATTTGAATAAGAATGAGCCAGAACGGACTCTTACAAGTCGCAGTGGAGGGCCTTATTGACCCACTCATTATAAACCTAACCTAACCTAACCTAGGGAACAATCGCTAACGACATAGAAAGTAGTGGAGGACATTGCATACTACATATTGTAAAGGGGTTTGCTGTTAAGTGCGAGTTTGAATATATTCGGTAAATACTAAAATTGTCGGAGCTTGGTACTCGTACGGAGCTCGGGTCATTTCCGTCAGTTAGTTCATTTGGTACAGTATATTATATAAGATTCCGGAGTCCACTTTCTTCGATAGTAGATTTTTCTGAATTTCATTTTGTATCTTGAATTGGTTAGTATTCAGCTTGTTCCATACAGTAACGATTTGGAAAGGGAGATTTAAAAGGAGATTATTTAGTTTTAGTATCGATTGATGGAGTCTAGGATTAATTGGATGAACCAGGTGGCTCCTAAGGTACCACTAAAGAAATTGTATTCTTATCTTTTCCAACGGCTTCGTTGGAAGACAATCTAGTGAAATGATACCCGGATATTGTGAGGGACAATAATAATTATAAAAATAAACCCAAATTGACATTTTCATTTAATCAAAATGGAGTTACAATTATATCATATCACAAATATCAGCTATTTTTCGAATGTAAAAGAGAGACTATGAATTTCCAGCATCCTTATAAATTATTTTCAGCTTCATCGTGAATATGAAAGTATCCTGATTCTCGATAAAATTCAAATATCAAAACGTAAGCTCGTCTAATTTATCTTTGAAAGGACAGCTGCCACAGTGTACGCAGCTTTGGCATCCTACAAAAAACATTGCAGTTAGGTATATCTAATAATTTATACATGTTGTTATTATGAAAAAACAGTAAACAGAAGGCGTGAATGTTTTCAATTCGTAGGAGTTATGTGAGTTCCGCCCAAACCCATCATGTGCTGCAAATCCAGAGAGCGAGCAACTTGAATTTGCATCCGTGTGTTACCTCCATAACCAATTGTTTGTAGAATAGATATTCCCTGCATTTCTGCTGACATGCAGTAACTAAGGTCTGTAATCAAATTATTTAAATAGCATTCTATATTTCCGAGAGAATTTAAAATACAGGAAGATAGTGAATATAGGTACCTAGTAGAAACTAGTTAGAAGGTAAGAAAATGTGATGTGTTATAACTATGATTTCGACATGCTAATTCTATTGTTTCTATATACTCTTGGAGCTGGAGAGGAAAAATGCCCTTGAGCATTCAAATTATTGGGGGTATTATTTTTAATAAAAAAATCAGCAACTTGGACTATGTTTCATTCACTATGTTTCATTAACTGTTAGTAATACGAATGATGAAGTTGTAGGACTAGCGACAACATTCCATTACCGAAAGCAGTCTGTTGAGAGAGGTTGTTAGATAAATGGTGAAAATACGGAGCTTCAATCTGGTTATGAATATGATAGGTGAAAATCGAGTATAGTTGTGATATTTCTGGTAGATTCGTGTTTGGTTTTACTACACCCAAAAAATGTATATTATCTGCTCACCTTTGTTATAAATTGATGGTTAATTGAGACTTCATTGTAAAATTAAATCTCCCATGGATCCTCAATATTTATTATCATCGTTAATAATACTCTCCTGTTTTGTATATTCCAATGAAACCAGGGGCTCTCATATAATATGTCCCGTAGTTTTATGGACTAAAAAATAAGAAAATTAACTGAATGTTTGTACTATACAGTAACATGAATATAGAGCCATATTTTATTTATTAATATATTTGTTCAACTAAGTATAATAATAATAACTATTTTGCAGATCAATTGACCTATGTATGTGCTTGTGTTCGCACAGAAGCTGCACCCTGGTGATATGTTATGAATTTCGTTCCTTGATCAATAGAACCTAGTGGGGGATTTCATTAATCGTGTCATCTTTATTGAAACCAACCTGTGGGCATCCATTCGACAAACCTGGATCTAATAAGGAAAGCGTTCAACCTAATTAATGACAGATACCTATACGCAAAGAAAACGGATTACTTGCTTGTTTTGGTTTGAAAATTTTCTGTGGGACATTAAAAATTGGTACGTGAACCTTTATAACGATTGAGACTAAGTATCCGTTGCTTATTGTTATATCTATCAAATATTCGAACCATCGGGTTTTGTAGCTTAGACCAGCTCCTTTCAAACTACTAGCGAGTTAAAGTGTTGGCTACCATGCGATTGTGATAGTTAGGGTAGTTGTTACTAGTCTTAGCTCTTTGTTAGGGAGTCAATAGTGTATCAGCTGATATTCAATTTTAACAGAAACTACTTAAAATAAAATAGAAATTTATCGTAACAATAAAATTTACGGTAGCAGAGGAAGCGGAAAATCACGAGAATTAAAAATTTTGATGATGCTACCAGAGCTATTATACAACGTTGAATTTATGATATTTATAGGAAAATATCGTTCTACTCTAGACACTTCACGAAACGTTCATTAGAATGCGGTTTTAAACATAAAAACCTTGAGAAATATAACTATAGTAATTATGGAATCACAACGTAAAGATGCACTAAAAAAACATAATATATAGTGTATCTAATCGAGATATGGTTTGACATGCATGATATTGTTCTGTTTGGTTAGGTTGACAGTTCACAAAATTGTTCTACAAATGCTCCATGTTCTAGAGGAAAACGCGGAAAGTGAAAACTAAGTTGTACCCTATGCGTTGCTCTTGTCGGCCAAAAATATATCACAATATTTTGTTGACATGACAGCCGATCTATTTGAACATTAGTTTTCTACATTGATATTCCGCTTAGTTCAGTAGTTAAAAATAACTTGGGGATAATAAGAAACATTTGCATAAATGTTATGCCTCTCCGACGTTGAGCGTGAAATTGGTTGATCAAATAAGAATAGTAATAAATGGCATCAACAGTACTGATTTATGGAAAAGCTGTGTTAAACTCGTAACTGGAATAAATCATTCAATCGGGATAGGATTACTTATGAAAGTGTATAGATACAAAGATACAATGTTAGAATGAAAAATAACTTTTGCATTGTCATTCACCATGTACCAATTTGAATTAACTTGTGATGTTTACTGTAACACTATTAATTTTATCTACAACTACATCTAATTACCTCATCGGAGACCAATTGACAAAAGAAGCACAATAATACCATACCAAAAATAGCAATAGCCAACGACAAATATACTTTGAAAGATTCCGATTGATGGGTATTCTGAAAAAATAGATCACAATCAATGTTAATTAATAATAAATACTGGTTGGAATAGTTAATTTTCTGAAGCAGTTAATTTTGTTTCTTCGAATCGAACGTATCATTATATATATATATATATATATATATATATATATATATATATATATATATATATATATTCACAATTATTTCTTCTTGGGTTCAAAGGTTGTGGTATTGTAATGTTTTCATAATTTATTCAAACAATAAACGAGTGGGATAAATTTCAAACACACTGTATGGCTACTTACTAATTTATTTAAACACTAACTCACTAACACTTAATTTATATATACTCAGTACATTCACTTAAACTAATTTACATAATCACTTAATTTATATTCACTTATTTTCTGTTTACCTCACGATGTCAAATTATATACTAACTAACTCTTCCTGATTAGTCCCCTTAAATACTAGTGCCTTTTGTACTAGAGAATTCCGGGCCGCGCGTATACACACAAATAATTTTTCTGGCCTCTTCTAGATAGCTATGGTCACAAAAACCAGTTCTAGATAAGATAGTCTCAATCGTTAACAGTTTTTTATAACTGCGTATCCGCCATAATTTTAACTATTATACCTGGCTTAGACAGGTTCGGTTTTAGGGACTATACCAGTGTGCTGTTTCGTAACATTACCCCCTCCTTAAATGGAAGTTCCTCCTGGAACTTTTGTGTAGCCGAGACTGGATGTTTAAATCGGCGACTGGCCCCATTTCTACATTTTCCGATCTTATGGAAATAGCAGGGCACCGTCTCCATCGGATACTGATAACGGGGGTTGTAGCTGCAAATTATTATCTGGATACCAGTATCTTGAAAGATAATCTCTACCATGTTCCTGATGACTCGCCAATCCAACTGGTTACTCGCTATCTTAGGCATAGCCAGTTTCTTCACGTTGTAATCCAACACATGGTCTCGGAGGTTTCGAAGTGCTTCCCACACATCGCGGTAGGTAGATCGATCTTGGAATTCCGAAGTGACTCCATATCCAGCTTTCCCGGTACCTCCATACGTGCCCATAAATTCCCCGAAGGTGAGGTCAGACACATCTGGAATAAGGTTTACTCCTTCCTCCAGGTCATGGTCTCCTTCGAATGACGCTAGTCGGTTTTGCTGAACTACTTTTGGTTTTCCGTTGGGGATCTTGCTTATGCGATATATAACATCATTGATCCTTTTCTTGATTAAGTATGGACCTTCCCAGGATTTTTGTAATTTTGGAGAAAATCCTTTTCTCCTCGCCGGGTTGTGTAACCATACTTTGTCCCCTTCTTTAAAACCGCCTTCAGTGGCCTGCGTGACGTACTGACTTTCCATTCTGTCGCTGTCAACTTGAAGATTTGTTCGAACTAATTCATGAATATCATCCAGCCTTCTTCTCAATTGGATTGCGTAGTCTTCGCCTGCTAGATCTTCTGCAGGCCGACAGCCAAATTTCAGGTCACAAGGAAGCCTCATTTCACGTCCAAACAGAATTTTCGCAGGTGTTTCACCCGTGGACTCACTGACTGCAGATCGATAAGCCAATGCGAATAGGGAAAGATACTGGTTCCAATCTCTCTGATGGCTGGATACTACTTTGGAGAGGTATTTTCCAATAGTCCTGTTCATTCTCTCGACCATTCCATCTGACTGTAGATGTAATGCTGTTGTCCTGGTCTTCTTCATTCCCAGTTTCTCGCAAATCTCCTGGAATAGATGACTTTCGAAATTTCTTCCCTGGTCGCTGTGGACTTCCAAGGGCACTCCATATCGGCTGATAAATTCTTTCACCAATACATCTGCGACAGTTGTGGCCTCTTGATTCGGGATAGCGTAAATTTCCACCCACTTTGTGAAATAATTCATTACAACCAGTATGTATTTGCCACCATTTTCTGTCGTTGGAAATGGCCCAGCGATATCTAAAACAATCCGTTCGAAAGGGCTTCCAACATTGTACTGTTTAATGGGTGCCTTTCTCTTGCGATGTGGTCCATTACTCGCACAAGTCGTACACCAGTCCTTCACATCGTCGGAGCTGTTCATCCAATAAAACCTTTCACGAACTGGCTGAAGGGTTTTCTTCACTCCCAGATGACCTCCTGATGGACTGTCGTGTAACTTCTTCAGTACCTCAGCTACTCTTGTTCTCGGGATAACTAGCTGTCTCCTCATCTCAGGACCATCATCGTTTTCAAGGACTCTTTTTAACAGCCCTTCTTCCAGGACAAGAGAGTCCCACTGAGCCCAATACGTCTTGAGTTTCGGTGAAAATTATGACACTTCTTGCCAGGGAGGTCGCCGATTTTCTTTCTTTCATTGCCGGATCATCTTCAGGTAAGGAACATTGTCCTGATCTTCTCTGATCCTGGTGGGTGACCATTCCTCGTTGACCACAGTAGTTATTGAAACTGTAGCTTCCCTAGATTCCACCTTGTTGCAGTGGGAGCAGTCTGTTGGGCACGGCCGTCTGGATAGGGAGTCGGCATTTCGGTGACACACACCAGCTCGATGTTCGATGTTGAAATCGTACTCTTGAAGTCGTTCAATCCATCTAGCGATCTGGCCCTCGGGATTCTTGAACTGCATCAACCACTTGAGTGCTGCACGATCAGTCCGGATTAAAAACTTCCTACCATAGAGATACTGGTAAAAGTGTTCCACGGACTTCACTACCGCCAAAAGTTCTCTTCTTGTGACGCAGTAGTTTCGTTCTGGTTTGGAGAGGACTCTACTGAAATATCCCAGCACTCTTTCTTGCCCTCCTTGGATCTGTAAGAGCACTCCACCAATTCCTACGTTGCTTGCGTCAGTGTCAAGAATAAAGTCTCCTTCTGGTAATGGATATCCTAATATCGGCGCTGAGGCTAAATGCCTCTTCAAGGTTTCAAAAGCCGTTTGACAGTCTTAGTCCTATGGGAAAGCTCTTGCTTCTTCTGTAAGTCGCATTAGAGGCTTGGCAATATCTCTAAATTTCGTGATAAATCTTCTATAATACGTGCAAAGTCCAAGGAAACTCCTAATTTGATGTTGCGGCCATTGCTGAATGAAAGCAAATTTCTCTGGATCCACCGCTACTCCTTCATTGCTCACTATATGACCTAGATAGTTGACTCGGTTATGGAACAGCTGACATTTCTTCGGGTTTAACATGAGCTGGACAGCTTGGAGTCGTTTGAATACGTCTTCCAAATTCTTCAGATGTTCGTCAAATATCTTCCCCAGTACTACGATGTCGTCCAAATAGACCAGGCATGTCTTCCAAGACAACCCTCTAAAGACATTTTCCATGAGTTTTTCAAATGTCGCAGGCGCATCACAGAGCCCGAATGGCATGACGTTGAATTGCCATAATCCAGGTCCAGTGGTAAAAGCAGTCTTCTCTTTATCTTCTGGGTCCATTTCCACTTGCCAATAACCAGACTTCAGGTCCAAGGTGGAAAACAGTTTGCTACCGGCCAAAGTGTCTAGCGTATCGTCAATTCGAGGCAGAGGATAGCTGTCTTTCTTCGTCACGTTGTCAAGCTGGCGATAATCCACGCAGAATCTCGTAGTTTCATCCTTTTTCTTGACGAGCACTACTGGAGACACCCATGGACTAGTAGATGGTTCTATCACTTTTTCTTCTGCCATCTCTCGAATTATTCTTTCAGCTTCCTCTTTCTTCGCTCGTCGAAATCTTCGAGCTGATCGTCTAATTGGCTTAGCATTACCAGTATCGATTTTGTGTTTGACGGCTGATGTTCTGCCAGTCTTTCCTCATTTTGGTACGAATAAGTCTCGATACTGCAAGAGAAATTCTCTCATTCTCTTTTTCTCAGCTCGATCCAAAGATTGACCAACTACTGATAACATTTCTTCGAAACTGGCATTAGAATTGTCAGTGGTCGTTGTTTGACGAACTATAGACGTCACTGGTACGCAGGATCCAATCTTGGTTTTCCTCTTGATTGTAATTGGGTAATCGTTTACGTTTATCACACGTACTGGGATCTCTTTCGCCGACGTGACCAATCCTTTTCCAATTAGTACTCCTTTGCCAACTTCTTCGTCGTGGTTCCTTGGCTCCATCATAACCGGTGTACCTTCCTCCATGATTCCCTGTAGCCGTGCTACTATCATGGTTTCGCTTCGTGCAGGTAGAACTGTATCTTCCTGTACAGCTGCCAACACCGCGTTGCCTTCATATGGATGCAGGAACACCTCCTCGGAACCCACTCTAATGGTTCTGTTTCTAAAGTCTAATTGGAAACCATGTACATTCATTACGGCCATTCCCAGAATCACGTCTTCTTCAATGTCAGCTACGATTACCGTATGCGTGAGCTTTTCTGCGCCAATTCCCAATTGGATTTGTGTTTCACCGTGCACGTTGGCGCTCTCACCTGTGGCGGTCCGCAGTCGCAGTCTCGTTGATAAAAGCTTCTTCTTGGAGTTTATTATTTCTGATCGTATAATGGTCCTAGTTGCTCCAGTGTCAACCAGTAGAGCATATTTCTTTCCATTTACTTCGCCATCCACATATACACTGTCGTTGCGACATCTGAGAGAAGCTATCGGTATAAGAGGGTCTTTGGAACGATCATGGGTCGGTGCTGCCCCCTCGTAGCCGACCCGTTCTAGTTTTCCTGTGACTGGGGTTCTTGGTTTGCGGGAGTCTTGGGGCGCTTTCATGAACTACGTACATGCCCTAGCTCGCCACAATTCCAGCATCTGATCTTTCTCGGTTTCTTGTCCATCATATTTTTCATGAAACTGACAAACTGGTCAAATCTGTCTTCGTCACCTTCTTCTTGGGTGGTCCTGATTTTGTTATATCCTGAAGCCTTCGTTGCTTCATACAATAAATTATTTTTCATTTATACGCAGAACATAGTTATCAAAAATTATAATAATCGTATAATATCTCATAATAATTAACACAAAAATCTATTTATTAAACTTAACAAATATTACGTATATAATATAACAAGATGATGGTATTTATTTATAGTTGTTATTCATTTTAATATTAGAACAATTG
Source organism: Galeruca laticollis (assembly GCA_963921935.1). Lineage (NCBI taxonomy): Eukaryota > Metazoa > Arthropoda > Insecta > Coleoptera > Chrysomelidae > Galeruca > Galeruca laticollis. The sequence continues at coordinate 147,081,261 of OY998181.1, forward strand.
GTCAAGTTAATCGCAGGGATAGAATTAACATCAAAACTAATGTTTTGGCGACTTGTCGAAACATTGGAATTATATGTATATTGATTCGTTTGGTTGAATTGAAGATGCTGTTTTGTTGGCCGTATCGGTTTTATTTTTGACGGGGTCGTCTATGTAGCCTTCTGCCACGGCGATGGAGTTCCATCCACCGTGTCTTTTGAGAGCAGTAATATCCCCGCCCGCGTCAACCAGTATTGTTGCAGAAGATCTGCGGAAACTGTGCCCAGAATATTGTTCTGGACTCGGTTATTTCAGGAAAGCAGCGTTATCCTTTCCCTTTTTGGTAAATTTGTTTATTCCAATTCTCTGAGTTGTATATTTACCATTTTGGTAATTTAAAAAGAATGTGTCACTCGTTACATGACTTGATCGAAGATTTATATAGGTCTGGCATATTTTGTAAAAGTTATCCGTAACAGTAAATTTTCGGCAAATATTTATTCTGGTATTTGGCACATTAACCAAAAAAGCTGATCCAAGATCTTGTGAATGCGTTATTTTCATTTCATATACTTCATTACTTCTACATGCACCCATTACTCCCATTATTAAAGCAACCTCAAATTACAGAATGTATTGAAATAACTATATGAAAGATTTACTTAATATCTTACTTTTGTTGCTAGGTATTCATCATCAGATGCTTCAGTTAAAAAGTTGATATCTTCGCTAGAAAACGTTTTTGCTCTCTTAGGCTGAAACCCTTCTGATTTTCGTTTTAATAATCCTCTTAATTTTTCATAGTCTTCTAAATGTATACCTTGATGTAAGGTGATCGTACTTCTAAGCGTTGAATAATAGGTCCATAGCGTTGAAGATTGATATTTCGCGGATAATTCTGTAAAGTATACTAACAAAGTCGATTCAGGAAAAGAAGTGGATTTCTTTTCCTTTTGCCAGTTCAAAAAAGATTCATGGGCCATATTTTATACTTTCCTTGACTTTTCCGACAATAAATTTAATGAGGCAACTTCAGCAGCTTCTCTAATTTCTGGTGGTGTTCAAAAAAGTAATTTTCATTTTCTATATCCATTTTTAGTTGGTTTTTTTAACAAAATTTAACACAAAATATCAAAACACTGAGAAATCTATGCACACAAACAATATTGTTGACAGGTTTTAGTTTGATTTTGATTCAAAAACTACTTCGATTTATGAATTGTTACGGAGAACATGGTATGTTAGGAAACATATACACGACATGCAAATTCAAAGTGGCTGATGGGTCAGAGTAGATGCTCCCTTCCATCCAGCCGCGTATCCGGGGTTCCAATCTGTTGTGAGGACATTCACGTTTTTGAATTTTTTTATGCACAGAACTGATTTGATAATTAGTGGTTTACACGATAGAATTTTAAAAAACGATTTTTTGTAGCAAAACAATATATTATAGATAAATTAAGGGATCATCGGCCAGCAGTGTTTAATGATTCATTAATCACTGCTGTGATTGATGGGTATTATTAGGGTCGGGCAAACAGTTGTATAATGGGTACAACATATACAACAGTCGTGGATAAGAATGATTATCGAGTTTAAATTTGATACAGATTACCTGATTAATAATTTTGATTATTTGAACGATTTTTATAGAAAATGCAGCGATTGAATAACATATATTGTTTCGGACATATTGATAATAATTTTCAATTGTCACCAAATACTCTAACACGCATAAGAACTGTCCTCATAATATCATTTCATGTATATCATGATGTTATTTTACAAATTAATCTAATTTCTGTATATAAATAATTTAGTGATAAATTCTCAATCAGTTAGTGTTTTAAATGAAACTCAACGTTTCTAGCTAATTCCACAATATAATGAAAAATGTTGAAAATTCTAAAAAATTGACATTTAAAACACTAATATGAGTAGATTCCACGAAGTAAGGGTCGAGACAGTTAATTTTTCAATCAGTGTTTGATATAAAACATCCTTTGAGACACTACAGCAAACTATAGAAGGAGTTATTGTTTCGAAATTTTAAAGATGTCCCCATACTAAGCATTGCGTATAACAATGTGTCCTCGAACTATCTATTTTATTTGTATGCCTCGTTGTGGACTACAAGATTTTTTTCATAGATATAGAATGTTACAAGTAATAAAGAGAAATTAACAAGATTGAATTTGATACAGATTACCGGATTACTAATTTCCAATCGTTATTATTCTACTACAAAGGTCCCGAAACTATTTCATATATATGTCTTCACGTGATCTGGGATATTTCGCTTTCGACGTGAATACCAATTTTTTTCGAAAACTACGAAATTTTATTTCAGTTCAATTTTCGCTATATCTTTTGTTAATAATAAATGACGGGGAATTTTTGAATTTTTAACTCGTAAGATTGTTCTTGAGAAATTGTTCCATTCTTTAATAATATGTAGGTCTCTTATTTCCTCATCCCATTCAAGTTTTTTTGACCATATTTTTTGCATTATCAGTTTACCCTTAACTATCATAGGGTTGATAAAACCTAACGGGTCAAAACATTGACATAAATTCTATAGAATTGTTCGTTTTGTAAGAACGTTCAACTCGAATGAGGTAAAAACATTTATCTTTAATTCAACGGTGAGAGGATTCCATATCATTCCTAGTATTTTACAGGGGGAGTCTGATGAATTAAAGTCGATTTCCGTTTCGGAGTTGACAGTCTTGATTGAAAATATCTTTAGTGTTGGAACATATTTTATGAAGATGAAAACCAGCTTTCCCTAGAATCATTTTCAAATCACTTAATAAAATGTCAAGATCATGGGGTGAATTCGTACCTGCTAATATGTCTTCAACATAGGTTTGATTGAGTAGGTCATCAGAAGCGAGGGTCAAGTTTGCATTTCGTTCTGCAATATCGTTAAGCACTCGACAGGCCAATTAGGGGCCACTTTTTTGTCCGAAAGAAACTCTGTTCAATTCGATACACGAAAATTGATCTGATGGAGAATTTCTCCATAACACATTTTGAAGAAAGTTGAATTTGGGATGCATTATCACTTGTCGATACATCTGTTTGATGTCCACAGTTAATACGAATTTGAATGAGCGAAATCTACTTAAGATATCATATAGCTCGGGCTGAACTTGAGGGCCTTTGAGAGTGATATCATTAAGGCTAAGACGAGAACTTGTTTTGCAGATAAAATCAAAATCTATGCTCAGCTTCGAACTGGCACTTTGCTCCCTTATGATGCAGAGATGAGGTACAAAATATCAGATGTGATATTCTTGAGCTCGAGGTGTATATACCTAGCGTGACCTAAGTCAACATATTCAGTAATGAACTTTTTATACTCAATAAAACGCTCAGGGTTTGTTTTCAAACTTTTTTCCGAGAGAGGTAAATTTGTTTTTGGCTTGTGCAAACGATTAACCAAGCTTTTCATGAGCGTTGGGGTGAATCAGCGGTGAGGCGACTTGGTATCTTCCATTGTCCATAATTTGAGTCGTGGAAGTGAAAATTGTTTCAGCTAATTCATCTTCCGGTGACAGATGAGGAGGGTTTTTAATCTCCTCTTGAGACCAAAACTTTTCGAGCATTGTGTATAATTTATCTTCCAGAGGAAAGGGGTTAACGTTAGTTGCAAATAAAGTGTGAGAAACAATAGTGGGAGTGCTTTCACGAGAAGAGTAATCTATGCAATTAGAGGGTATTGTGCCAGCTACAATCCATCCTAAATGAGTGTGTACTAGAGTGGGACTATTTCTACCTAGGGTGATAAAACCTTCCTTAAGTAAAGAGTAATATACGTCGGCTCCAATTAGCATGTCAATCTCAGATGGTATGAAAACTCATCATCAGGTAAATGCTGCACGAGAGAAGGCGGAATTTCCAATTTTTGTGAATCAATTCGTATTTGGGGTAACAGTTGTGTTATATTTTCTACGACAGCACATGACACTTTGAACTTTTGGTTATCCAAGACTGAATAAATGTTGACATCTGTCATTGTATCTACAAGGTTGTTGCTAGAAAGAATGCCTGAAATTTGCAAGTTTTAAGAGTAACATGTTTTTCCTAATCTGAGGGCTGTGTTACGTTTAATAAATGAAGTTTGACTTCCATTATCTAACAAAGCTTTCAAAATTAGTGGATGACCTTGTTTCGAGTATGCTCGCAACTTTGCGGTAGCTAATGTACATATGTATTTTTTATAGTGACTGCTGACAGTTAAGCAACTCCTTGCGGAATTTCGCTCTGCATTGAACAACTTGTTTGAGTCTTTGCGGTGTTGTTGGTGTCATTGTTCATTGAGGCATTGCGATCTGGAGTGATATCTGAATTGCTGGAGTTCCCAATTGTATAGGAGTGTATAGTGCTTCTTATGACAGATGGTACATGTGAGTGTGGAGGGACATTGGGGTATCAGATGTTTATTACCTAAACAATTGAAGCATAGTTTGTTGCTCCGTGCTGCGTTAATTCTTTCTAACGGGACCAAGAGAGAGAAATCAGGAGAGTATATATTCTGTTGGTTCTCGAATTACAAAAGTTGCAGATTTTATTGCGAGGAGGAGAGCTTGGCGGAGGCGAACTGAGAAGTCTATTTTGTGAATTGGAATGAGAAACGTTACTACTAGTGTGATAATTATTGGTCTGCAGTGTTACTTTAATATTGAATTTATCTCTATTATGATTTTGTGAGGAATTAAATGAAGTTTTATTAGTGTATTTGTGGTTATTGACCTCTCGGGAGGAATTACTATAAGAGTGAGTTTTATCAAATTGTTTATCCTTGTTAGATTCTGTGGTATTCAAGTAGTCTAAGACATGGCATCTATGTTCCAAAAATTCAAAGAATTCATCCAAGATGGATAATGATGATTTTGTACGCTCCTCGTATGCTTTTTTTGTATTGTAATCAAGTTTTCGTTCTAGTATATAGATAATCAAATTTTCGTATAGCTCTTCAACAGTATGTTTAGAATTTTTTAAAGCATCAATATTGGCTCTCGTGTTCGTTACCAATTGCCGTAAGCTCACATAATTACTTTTATTTAAAACAGGTGCGTTCAACAAATTATTAAAATGATCATTAATTGACTGTCTACTATTATTGTATCTTCCGTCTAACAATTGTAATGCAATTTGGAAATTATGTTCCGTTACAGGTAGTTGATCAATAATATTAAGAGGGGCCTCCTCACAGGTATATAAACCTAAAAACCTACACAATACTAGTTACTAATTTAGTGATTATTTGGTTCAGAATATTTACGATAGATGTCGATACTAGTACTGAATCGGCTTTTACTTATTCAACATATTTTCTCTCTCTGTCTTTCCACTCTTGATGGTTCAAAGAAACGCATCTCTGTTCGAATGTTTTGATTTTAAATATTTCGACTGGTTGCGAGCGCAGAAACCTTATCTCCATGGGTGATTTATGCTTATCTCTGTTTTTTATGTTGCCAGCCCAGCTGTGCATAGATAAGAGAATATTATAATATATACACGGATCCAAACAAAATTTCAATTTGAGTGTAGCTTTTTGATTATTTGAGAGTTTCATAAATGTAATACATATTTAAAAACATTCTATCTTTCAAAATGTGCACCATTTATATTAACATAATAAAATGTTTTCATAATTATACATTTCTGTTTGTTTCATGCTAAGAAAATTAAACTGCGGAAAAGTTGCAAATTTACATAATGTCTGAAAACACAGAGCGTCGTGTCACAACTTTACCTCAATCTAATCATAGTTGGTTGCTTTCAAATTTTATTTGACATGTAGGCTCTTTTTTCAACTACATGTGTAAATATATTCAATTTTATCTAGAAACAAATAATATAAACAAAGAGTTTCCAAATTTATTATACAAAGAAATATTTACTTGTAATACAATGCTTAACATTTAATAGAAAGAGGAAAATAAGGTACACTGAGGAATTTCAATTTAAAATAGCAAACTTTTAAAAAACTTACAAAGCAACTATAACAACTAATAAAAAATTTAAAGCGAAAGATCTGTAATGACAAATTATAGAATATATTGTGGGGAGATCGATATATACAGTACAAAATCAAACATACAATCAACATGTACACGTTTGCTTCTACCTTGTTTGCAAAGATTGATCATATGTGTTGTGGAGATTGTAAATGAAACATTTTTCCTTCATTACACAAAAAAATAGTTGGTTCATTTTCTTTTTTCCACGACAGATACACATATGTGTGATCACCTGAATGGTAAATATTTTTTTTTGTTTTTATATAATACATTATATTGGTATTATTACTTTTCCATCCAACCCATCTAATATGCGAGAAAAGTATTGGTTTACCCAAAAAAAAGTTGGAATTTTGGATTTTTTGAGTTGTTTTTACGTTTTTCAGCAAGAACAACACAAAAAAATGGTTTTTAGAAAAAAATCCTATCTGTATAACTCGATACAGCCCCCGAAGTGCAACAAGTCACCAATTTTATGACTGAATATTATTCAGGATATCTCACAGATCCTCAGAGACAGTAGAACGAGTGCTATGGTACTTGAAGTATCACATTTTTGGAGAAATTTCAGTTTGTTAGCACGGTACAGCCTCTGGAGTGTATATAAATGACCAATTTCATGATAGATATTATTGCGACATTTATAACCGATGTTGCCAAGTTATACGAAGATCCTCAAACAAAGAGAAAAAAGCAATATTTTTTAACAAGAAAAACTATGCACGTCATAAGATTATTAGGTATATTCAGGAACTTGCAATATCTATATAGTGAGCATTTTACCTGTATGTTAGGTATCTTATGTTTTCAAAATTCGATTTTCGACATCGTAGTGTATTTGCGTATTAGCCATAAGGTAAATTGTGACTAATTTTTGGGTTTCCAAAATAGAGATATATCAGGTAAATGTGTGCTTATATTTTGTTATTGTTTTATTTCAGATAATTGTAGGTTTTTCATTATTATTTTCGCGTTACCATAACTAGATTACTAAATTAAACATTATGTTTCTATCTCTGGCAACTATGTAAATTCTAAACATTTACGTTTTTTGTGCAAAAAACGAACAAATTCGATTGGCTCAAGATAGCACAACACGGGGAGTATTTATTTGGTCGTTACCGATTGTTTCAGCATACTTTGTTAGTGTTATACTTAGTTTTGTATTGCCTATAAGGTGAAAAGAACACCATTTTATTATTTTTATTGCGATATTGTGGTATCTTCATTGGTGAAAAGGACACTATCTCTCGATTCTCATTATTGTGAACCCTCCCTTGGTGAAAGAGACACCTTTTTTTAGCATTATACTTAGTATGGCGCGAGAAAAGTACAGGAACAAAAAACGGAACAAGAAGGCAAAAACAAAGTTACAGTGAGTAAAAAATCTTTGGCTTTTATATAGTAGTACCAACCTATATAGGTAAAAAGTATAAGGAGTAACAAAATATTTTGACGATTTTTACCGGCAATTTTACTATGTTTCAAAATGCATTTAGTAAAAAAATCAAAGTCTGGTATTGGTGTGTTGACAGACCAGGTATTTTTTCTCAACATAGAGTAAGTACACGAAAGAACTTCATTATTTTATCATATCAAAGAGGACCTAAACGTTATTGAAATTGTGTCATTTGTACGCGATTTTATTTTTAAATTTCGAATCCTAAAAAGACTTCGGTCGTGAAGTATTATCAATAACTTTTATATTTTACAGGAAAAAGAAATTTATTCTAAACATTTACACGTGACACACTGGATGTTCGTTCGAAAATGTGACATCATTTTATTTTATTTTTCGGATTTACCGTAAAAATAGTAAATGCTTTAAATTTTTTCTCCTTAATTTGCCAATTTTTAGTATGAAATTATAACACCCTCCTTTCAATCACTTCGAATTATGACAACCCTGAAAATTGCAAATGAGATAGGGGGTCCTGCGACACCTTGTTCCTAAGGGTTTTGCAAGCCCCTTCCATCCATGTTCAATTTTTTTTCAATTTGGATAATTACTAACAAAGTTACAAGGATAAGAAAATTACATTTTTTTGAATTTGAGTGACTGTAGCAGACAAAGGGTTGAAAATCAAGAAATACGACTTCCATGTCCCTACCCTAACTTTTCAAGTTCTATGCTATAACATGAAAAAACTTTTATCACAGGGCGATCGAAAACCACTTATTTTTGACCACCCTGTATCTGATATTTTCTTGTGTCATAGAATAGAACCTGAGAAGTTAGGGACATGGAAGTCGTATTTCTTGATCTTCAACCGTTTGTCTGCTACAGCCACCTAAATTCTGAAAAATGTGATTTTCTTACCCTTGTAACTTTGTTATATATGATCCAAATCAAAAAAATTATACATGGATGTGAAGAGATCTCATGCATGTTTAAAATTTTAACCCTCACGATAGGGAGACTTTACTCTTGTATTTTTCTGTTATTTATGCAAACATGTTCTCAAAATGTCTTATCATTTGATTATCAATTTAATAAAACAATTTAAGGAAGTAAAAATTATATTAAAAATAAATTACAGGTCCTTCAGATTCAATAAAATTATCTTTCAACAAATTTGGATTTTTAAATAGTATATAGTTTTTTTATAATTTATATTAATTTTTGACCCCCGGTTTTGTGTAGCTGCAAAATACACACACCACTTTTGACTCACCTGTCAGGAGTTGTCCTTACAGGACATCCATTAGATGTAGGATTCCCTAGCTCTCAATCTATTATCTTTCAGGCAAGCTGTTTATAACGAGAGAATAAAATAAATTATTTTCATTATTTAGGCCAAAAGAAAAGACAAAACCCCTAGAAGAAGACTTACAGGAGATCAAAGTAGGGAAATTTCAAGAAGAGTTCAGAGAAGAGGACATTGGACTACATAGTGTCGGAGAAGAGAACAATGAACTGCAGGGTGCCAGAGAAAAGGACGTTCAACTACAGGATGCTGTAGAAGAGGACAATCAAGTACAGGACAACGAAGAAGAGGAATTGCAACTACAAGAGACCGGAGAAATGGACATTCTACAGGACACTTGGGAAGAGGACTTTCCACAAGATGCTTGCCAAGAGGACATTCAGCTACAGGACGACGTAACAAAGGAATTTGAACTACAAGAAGTTGGAGAAGAGAACACTCAACTACAGGACGCCCAAGAAGACATTCCACTACAGGACGCCCAAGAAGAGGAGATAATAATCGTTGTTGAAGACGACAGCCCAACAACAGATATGGATGATGATAATTTTGAAGAATCTTCATCACAACAAAAAAGTGAAGAACCTGGGATAATTTCATCAGATGAATATGAACAGTAAGTTGCTTAACAAAATATTTTCTTATTTCCAAGTAGCTATTCTCAAGTAAACCTCTTAAAATTGCTTTTCGAAACAGTTAATTTTAAAAATAATAGAATAATGATTTTTTTAGAATAATGGCACATCAGTTGGAATATGAAGTAGAACCTAAGCCTGAAAATCCGATTACTGGAAATAGGATTGTAGAGCTAGGGTATGTGTTAGATTGGGCTACACGACTACAGTACAATCACTCCAGAATATGTACACTGGGCATGCTCAGTATTAAAGAAGAACGCAGACGGGGCAATGGATTGACTAGTACAATAGTCTTCAAATGTTCAATATGTTCGAGAGAATACGAATACGACACAGAAAATCCAAATAGAAAAAAATCTGTAGTAAATATTGGAGCAGTATGGGGAACTTTGGCTGCGGGGTCCACATACTCGCATACAACAGAAATGTTGGCATGCATGGATATACCTACTATGAGCTCGAACTTATATTACAATATAGAAAATGAACTGGGAAAGGTAAATATACTTTTAAGCATAAATAGATGAAACATGTAATATCTTAGGTACGTAAAATATGAGATTATCATGTTCAAAATCGTTTTAGGAATGGGAAGCCTCTCTTGTAAGATCCATGGAAAGGGCTGGTATGGAAGAAAAAGAGAGGGCTACAGAAAATGGACAACTTTGTTTAGATGGCACACCTTGGATCACAGTGTATGTGGATGGTTCTTGGAGTAAACGATCATATGGGACAAACTATAATGCACTATCTGGTATGGTAGCTATAATTGGAAAATATACAGGCCAAGTACTATTTACAGCTGTAAGAAATCAGTTTTGTGCTATATGTGCCAGAGCTTCCAAAGGCAATGTAGTTGTAAAAAAACACATCTGCTACAAAAATTGGGATGAATCGGCTCCTGCAATGGAAGCTGATATGGTTGTGGAAGGATTTAACTGCAGTGAAAACATGCATGGTGTGAGGTATTGTAAATTTATAGCGGACGGTGACTCCAGTGTATACAAGAATATTATAGAAAAAGTCAGTTATGGAAGCGACGTTAAAAAAATTGAATGTACGAACCACGTCTTAAAAAATTATGGAAAACGCCTTAGGGAAATAAAAAAAGATACCAGGATTACACTAGCAGGAAGAAAACTAGTTACTATGAAAAAGATTGAGGTCTTAATAAAACGAGCAAAAACTTCAATATACGAACATGCCAATCAAGAATTTCCAAACATCGATCTCTTGAAACATGATTTGAGAAATGGGCTGCACCATGTATTTGGAAATCACTCATCATGCCGTCCTGGTACGTGCAATTCTGTGGGAGACATTACTGACAATATGATTCCACAGCTGCAGTCAACGTCCATATTTGATCACCTGAATGGTAAATGGTTTTTTATGTTTTTATATAAGGAATTGCTATTCGTATTATTTATTTTAGGAGCACTGGACCTTCTTGCAAGAAAATCACACCTGCTGATAGAAAACCAAAACAACAATAAAGCAGAAATGTTCATGAATATTGTAGCAAGATTTAATGAAGGAAAGAGATTGAATCTTGTACAAAGGGGGTCATATCAAAGAAGAGTCCAACTGTCAGGTCTGAGGCATAATGCACATATTGGGTGGCACACAAGTCCCTACAAAAATGTGACTGGATGCTCCCCTGGTCAACATTTCAAAAAATTTCTCTCCCACCAGGCAAATGTTCACGAAAAGAAAAAGTGTCGCAAAACACTTTTTCATACTACCACAACTGAACCATCAGGTGAAGAAGCACTAGTTAAAAAGAGAAAAAATACCACAAATGTAGATTATGGACCAAATGCTGAACAACCTGAAAACCCAGAAATGATGAAACAGGAAGTGGTTGAAATCATGCAAAGATTACAAGTAAGTCAAAATGATTTTAAGTAGTTGTAACTACTTATATTAGGCTAACAGATATATTAATTGAACATTTTTTAGGTAACAGTTAGCCAAAGAGACCGCATACAAGCAGAATCTGTAGGGCAGTTTGGAAATGATGAATATGAAAATCAAAGAAAATTAAGATTGACTGCTTCTCTCTTTGGACAGGTTGTTAAGAGAAAAACAAATACACCTTGTCATTCTCTTGTTAAAACTGTTCTTAAAAAGACTTATTGTATGATGGAGGCAATGGAGTATGGAATTCTTAAGGAAAAAGTGGCTAAGAGCATTTTTGAACAAGTACGAAATATTGTGGTGGTTGATTCAGGATTGTGGGTAGATGTTCAACACGGTTTTCTAGGTGCTTCTCCTGATGGTAAATATATTTAACATAACAAATAATTACCATGTGTTATAAATTCTTTTTGCATATTAAATGACATACATTTATTGATAAAATATTTTAGGGCTTGTAGGTGATGATGCACTACTTGAAATAAAATGCCTCCACTCTGCATCAAAACTGAATTTACAAACAAATACAATAAGCGAAATAATTGACCTCATGAAGAACAAAATTTGTCTGGAAAAACACAACAATAAAATTCAACTTAAGCGGAATCACAATTACTATTATCAGGTATAAACATGATATCTTTATTCCAAAGAACAAAAACTCAAAATCATTTTCACATAATATATTTAATCACTTTGATGTATTTACCAACAATAAATAAGAATAACATTAAAAAGTAGTTATTTGTATAATAGGTGCAAAAAGTGCATTTTTGTTGCAACGAAGCATGAAGCTTGTAGCTCGAGACAAAGTCAAGAGCTACAATCATGCTGAGTGCAACAAACATTCTTTTTGTCTATGATAAAAAGTAACAACTTCTTTGCACCAGTGCAAAAAAGAAAGTTTTGACACAGTCGATAGAGCAAAAAGGCACTTTCACAGATAAAAATATTGCGGGGACTATTTAAAATGTGTGTTTTTAGATCCAGGGGCAATTGAATATAACTAATAGGAGCAGATGTTACTTTGTTGTGTATGTCTGCGATAATATAGATCTGTATATAGAAGAAATTGAGATAGATAGAAAAATATGGGCTGAAAAAATGCTTCCGAAACTTAAGCAATTCTATACAGAATGTATAGCCCCTGAAATAATCAGAAATCAAATAGGAAAAGGGCAGAAATGTATTGACCCCCCTTATATCAAGCAAGCAATATCAGAATATAAGAAAAAGAAAAGTCTGGCAATACAGAATCTAGATGTGGACGCTGATACTACTCCGTAAATAAAAAGAGTAACAAAACTTATTTATAAAAAAATCTAATTTCTTTACATTTTCAGAACTGACAATTTCACTAATATGAAACCTGCTGCAACTGCCCCTCAGCTCCATTAATCTTTAATAAAACAGTGTCCTGATACTAATCCGTAAGTACAAACACAAACAAGACTATACTGTAAGTAAAAAAATGGCAAAACCTACTTAGAAGAATCATCTAATTTTCTTATTTCATTTACAGTTCTGATTATGTAACTAAAACTAATCCCGATGTAACTGCCCCGCAGATCCATTAATATTTCATAAAACAGAGTTTCCTTATACCATTCTGTAAGTAAAAACACTAACCAGACTTATTTACAAAAATCAAATTTCTATTCATTTTCAGAACTGACAATTTCACTAAAAAGGAACCTGATGTAACTGTCTGCACAGGTCCAAATAATTTTAATATAGCAGTTTTCGCTACAAGTATACTGTAAGTAAAAAAATGGCAAAACCTACTTAGAAGAATCATCTAATTTTCTTATTTCATTTACAGTTCTGATTATGTAACTAAAACTAATCCCGATGTAACTGCCCCGCAGATCCATTAATATTTCATAAAACAGAGTTTCCTTATACCATTCTGTAAGTAAAAACACTAACAAGACTTCTTTACAAAAATCAAATTTCTATTCATTTTCAGAACTGACAATTTCATTAAAACGGAACCTGATGTAACAGCCCGCACAGGTCCAAATAATTTTCATATAGCAGTTTTCGCTACAACTATACTGTAAGTAAAAAAATGGCAAAACCTACTTAGAAGAATCATCTAATTTTCTTATTTCATTTACAGTTCTGATTATGTAACTAAAACTAATCCCGATGTAACTGCCCCGCAGATCCATTAATATTTCATAAAACAGAGTTTCCTTATACCATTCTGTAAGTAAAAACACTAACAAGACTCCTTTACAAAAATCAAATTTCTATTCATTTTCAGAACTGACAATTTCACTAAAAAGGAACCTGATGTAACAGCCCGCACAGGTCCAAATAATTTTCATATAACATACTCGCTATAGCTAATCAGTAAGTAAAAACTAAAATGTAGCCTGATGTAATTGTAAGGGATAGTTTATAAACTTTTTGTTTTTTTTTTTGTCTGAGGATTAAGAAAATAGAAGATGCAGCTCAGTTGCCATGTATGCATAAAAATAAAGAAAATGTATTCAGTACTTACGTATATCAAATTTGTAATATGGATTCCAAGATAAAATGGATTACTTGTATACTTCTGCTGAATTGGGGGAAAAATAATTTTGTAAGTAAAAATATTATTTATTTAAAGAAAATATTTAAAGTATACTTTTTCAGTCTTTGTAACTAAGTGGATCCAGACTTCAATAATGTGGATGAGGGGTCACCACCCCTTTGTGAGTATAGAATCGTAAAAAATGGATATTTTTATAAACTTTTTATTTTCTTTTTGTTATGAGGAGAAATGGTAGAGAAGAAGATGAACTTCAGTTGCCATGTATTAATAAATATGAAGACAAATACACTAAATTTGTAATAATAATTTTATTGATATTTTTATAAAATGTTTTTTATTTGTTTCTTTTCAATAAAAACATACACCAATTTGTCCTTTAATTTTTTTGAATAATTAATAAGGGTCAATGAAAAAGCGGACATGTCTGTTTATTGCTATAATAAACATTTTTATAGTTTACCTAATTAATTGGCATTTCTTTGCTATTATTCATTTGAATTATTAAGAGGGGTATTAAACAAACATATTGCATAATTGATTTGATTTTGTTTTCAATAAAAGAAAACACTTTTGCTATCATTTACTTGAATAATTGAGAAGAGTCAATGGAAAAACAGGCATGTCCGTTTATTACAAACTGGCGGAAAATGCAAAAAGTATTAACATTTCAATACATAACCTGGAAGAATTGAAGATAAAAAATATATAACATTTTTATTCCTGCATTTCGAAAATAAGAGATTACATATTGTGTTACTTTTTGAAGAGAATAAGAAATGTCTATTTTGTTAAATGAGTACTATTACCAATGTAGTTTTTTTCACTAACTCAGAAGGCTGTGGCAGTGTACGGTTCTTGGAGGAACCAAAAGGCCCTGGTATGCGGATCAATAAATATAATGCACTTGCCGAATCACTAGCAACAGCTAAAAATATGTGTGGATTATTTTTTGTCTGGGCTACAGTGAACACAATCTTTTAGAGTAAATATAAATAGTATTTACGAAGCACAAATTCACTTATTTAGCATGAAAATGATTTAATTATAATCACTTACAAATACAATACACACTAAACTATAAATTTGGGATATTTTTATTAACACAAAACATATGACAACAGCATTTGACCCATAGAGAAAGTTATAATATTATTTGTCTTTGAATTGACTTTCGTCTTCTGTCATAGTTCTATATTGTTCTATACAGCGCCATGCATCACGACGGTGGAGCGGTTGAACTAAAGTAAAAAGATGTTCGTTTGCAAAATTTTCCGTGCAACAAATCTCAAAAAATACAATGATTTGAGATTTCATATTTTCAGAATCGAATTCCCTAGGTTTCCTTTTGGGGATCAGGTTTTGGTGTCCAGATTGGTGACCACAAATTGTCAAAACTGTCAAAATCACACCATCACTTAATGGCTTATATCTTTTTTATAACAATATAAAACTCAACCAAAATACCTGATCCCCAAGACAAAGGTCCAAGTTATATTGTGTTAAAATTTCAACACTTATTTTCTTTGCGTTCTTTAGATTTGTTGTTTACAAAATGACCTAAATTTTGTTGCAAATCACGGGTGCCAACTGTTTTCAGGTTCCTAAAACGTGAGGCCCCTCTTAAGTGGTTCTCCTTTAAGATAAGTTTTTAGATAGAAAAACTTTCCAGCATTTGATGATAAATTAGGGTTGTTTATTATCAAGGCTGTGAATAAGCCCATAAAAGATGTGAATTCAAGAGCGTTTCCTATGAAAGTTGGTATTTGTATATTGGGTAGTTTGATATTATTCATTTGAGATGGGTTATCTACTTTATCTATATTTTTACACTCAAATTCCTAAATTCTTCCCTATTTTCCTAGTTAATGCCATCGATGTCGATGTTAAAACATTGTATATTTAACACCTGGAACCTATTGTTGCCGACATTCAAGCAATCGTTTTATAACATTAGCAGCAATTTTCTTACAATTGCCTTCTAAAACTGAAAATCTTGAAAGAATAACAATTTTAAATCAATACAAAAACTATGATAAGCGGTATTCTTATAATTAAAAAGATGTGTTAAAAAGTCCATCTCTTTAACAAACTAAATATTTATTAATTAATATTTAATCGTAATCCAATTTCGTTAAAAGTTTTCATTTTCAACATACGTTTTTATTTGTTAGACATTTACTCTTTTTATTCATTTTTTTAAACTGTTTGTCTTTGGCAAATTTGGAACAGCTCAGTGAAAATCAACCTTTTTCAATTATAGTTATTGTTATTTCTATTCGGATACGCAATTTATAAGTTGGGCACTAATCAGTCTAATCACTCTTGGGAACGTCCATGTCTTTAAAGTTAAAATATGACTTATATGTTACTGCAGTTTAATGAATAACATACACGTGATCTTAAAAAACGAAGGATAATTATAATTTATCAATTGCTAATATGAGAAACCATATCGATTAGTAATTCGACAACGTTAAAGTCCTGGAATATTTTATTTGGTATTTAATACAAAAATAAAAACGACCGTATTTTCACTTTTATTTCTTTCGTAAAAAACAGTTCACTAAAACGTGAGTCAGTAGCGTAACTACCGGGAGGATGAGGGGGAATTGAACCGCCCCCCTCTCCCAGAACACTAAAAGTAAAAAAGAATTCATAAACATAATCATAGCAAGCCTACTTGAATGAAATGTACTAGAAGCTAGAAACTGTAGGCTACAATTTTATAAGAAAAACTTCAAGTTCAACCCCCCACAGTACTTCATCCTAGTTATGCCACTGGCGTGAGATAGAATACAAGATATACGAGTACTTATACGTAAAAAAACATTCAAATTACTACGAAACAGCTAACGTATGCTCATTATGTAACTTTATTCCAGATAGAAACAAAAAAGTTGAATTTATATAAATAATTTGACTGTTTTCTAATATGGGATTTTTATTCAACTAGTACCTATAGAATGATTGACATTAAGTGACAGTGCTTGTTGAAATTTCATCATGAGTAAAAAAATCAACAATACGGTCAGTTCATCAACTGAAATGAATGATGGTGACTCTTTCTAAAAAAGAAGTAATATTTTTCTCATGTATTCATCGTTAATATATTTTTTAGTTAATTCGTATAAATGTTTGCTCAGAATTAATATTTTTATTGATTAATATTAGTTATTATTACAAAAATCGTTAATAATCTGAATTCGATTTCTAATACTTTCGGTACTGAAAATAGTATAAAATATAGGAAGTCAATTTATTTTAAATAAGAAGAATAAAGAAAGAAATATCTCTTAGTGTAACATATTATTTGAAGACATCATAGTTTGGGGACTTGACTAGTCACGATTTTTTCGTTACAATTATTACCCGATCGTTGCGTGCTACTGATGCTATCATAGGCCTTTTTCGTAAATAATCAACATTTATGCTTCTTAATAGAATCATAAGAAATTACAGAATCATTTTGTAGAAGTCTAGATAAATGTTCGCGAACGATATAATGAACTACTAAAAATGTCCTCAATCTCAACATTATATATTATATTGCATATGATTCGTATCCTAAATATATACTAAGCATATGTAAACATCCTGTACGTTTTATCGTATATAATAAGGACGTTTCTTCAATATAGACAATATATCATTAAAATGTCACAAATCTCAGTATCTTATTTAAGATGAAGGAGAATGTGTGCAATTACTATAGAATTATTAATGATTATCGCGCCATTAGATCTGATTATTTCCAAGGACACTGAACGTTTCATATTTGAAAGTCTACGTTTAGAGAAAAAAGTTACTAGATCGAAAGCACAATGTACAGGTTACACACATTAGTTATAATTATTAAATGAATGTCAATTGAGAATGTTCTCAAAGTACATTGACAAGATATTAGAAAATGAACAATTTTTCAATAAAATGTTTGCATAACTTGTGAATATTTTATTTTTCTTAATCCAAAGAAACTTGCAAAGGGTGACTACATCATTTTGTAGAAGGTTGAATTAAATGTCCCCAATATATACAGTATATTATCAAAAATAACTTGAATCTTCACATTATATCAACATTTCAAGCTTCTATGTCTCCAAGAAATGCAATATGATTATTCTGTTCTCAAAGTATACATTGCGTTTATAAACATCGGACAATTCTACCATGTATTATGGAGACATTTGTTATAACGTATAGTATGGGAACATGTTCTCAAAATATACACTGAATCGCAGTGTCCTCAATTTATACGTTAGGTTGAAAATTCCTTTTTTCTTGAAAAGTTTTATTAGAAACTCATTTTCTCAAGTCATATCGTGATGCTGGGACATTGGTGCACAATAATCAACAAAAAAATGCAGTGTCCCAAACTATACGTTGGACATATATATATTATTGTGGAAAAATAATGCTACACACTGTACATATATCTAACACGAGTTAATTATAATTTAAGATATTATCGAGTATAAAATTATTGAAGGAAAAACTATTCGAGAGTCAAATTTAAATCAAATTAAACTAATGAAATTTCTTTAAACTTTATAATGTACCTTGTATACACATACATGACACCAATATAATAGGATTCAAACTATTTAAGAGAAAAATTTAAAAAAACATCACCTGTTATGAAGTGAATGAGTCCACTCTTCAATTGAAATCGTTAAATGTTTATGCATTATCTTAAATTACTATTAGATACCATTAAACTATTTAGAAGCCCTAGAAATATTTCTTGTAATATACCCAAAAGTTGAAATTCCAAATAAAAACATTAGGATTATAAAATAATTTTCTTAAATATACTGGGCAAATTAAATTCATATAAAATAAACTACAATAAAATATCACCGCAACGTGGGGCAAATATAGAAATTTTGTTAATAATAATAAAAAAGATAGAAAGAGTAATTTTTGACTGTATTAAAAAAATTTTAATAAAGAAAATGGAAAGAAGAATGACATTAAGAGACGGAAAGCAGGTAGAAGTTGAAAGTAGGTCTGACGAAGAAAGAGAAGAAAGGAGTAATGGTAGAGGAGATTTTCAGGTGCAATACTTGGAACAGGGGAGAGAACATTCAGAGGGAGATTTTGTAGAACAAGGACAGGAAGAAGATTTACCATTGTCAGAAGAAACAGGACAAGAGGATAAACAAGAATCAAAAGAGAAAGAGGACGTAATGAGTATGTTAAAAATGATGATGAAAAGAATGGATCAGAATAAGGAAGATATGAACAGAATGGAGGGTAATTTAAATGGAAAAATGGATAAACAAGATAAAAAAATGGATAAACAAAATGAGAATATGAATAATATTAGGGAAGATATGAATAAAAATAAGGAGGAATTAAAACGAGAAATGTACATTAAAATGGACCAAAATAAGGAAGAAATAAAACAAACTAAGGAACAAATAATAAAATTAATGGAAGAAAAATTGGGACATGTTGAGAAGAAATTGGAAGAATCAAATACACACATGGAAAACAAAATAGAATTCACTAAACAAGAAATAAGAGGAGAGGTGATTGGAAGGATCACGGAAATAGAAAATTTACAGATCAATGGAATTAAGGAAATAGAGGAGAAAGAAAAGGATTTCAAAGGAGAGATTCAGAGAGAAGTTAAGGAAATAAAAATGGAAGTTCAAGACACCCAAGAAAGAATGGGAAAATTAGAGGGAAAATGGGACAGAACCCTTACCGAATTTCAACAAAATGTAGAAGAAGCGTGTATAGAGAAACAAAAACAAGAGGAAGAGGAAACAGAAAAGGAGATTAGGGAGATACAGAAGGAGATGGAAGTTCTAAAAAAATGAATTGAGCAAACTGGAAGTAGAATCCACAATGGTGAGCAATCAAAGGAAACAGTGGAAATGACAAGAAAATTGGAAAACATGGAAAAGAGACTAGTTTACTTACAGGAAGAGTATGACCACACAGAGGGTAGAAATTTTCAAGAAGTGAGGAATGGAATGATGGAGACGAAAATAATAAACAATTATATAGAAAATAGAGGGGAACGCAAATTTGAAGGGGATAATAGAAAAATACACCCAAAAGTATTTATAAAAATTTTAAGGAACAAGATGAAAAATATCCGAAATAATGAAGACATCAAGGAAATGATTAGGGAAAATCTGGATAACCATGCTTTAGTGTGGTATACAAGTGGGGAAGAGGATTTAAAAGATTTTGAGGAATTCGAAGCTCAATTCATGAAATATTTCTGGGGAAACAATGCGCAAACAAGAGTGAGAGAAAAACTTCACTCTGGAAAATTTGAGATATGTAGAGGAAATAGTATGAATGATTACGCTATGGAGGTTTTCATGAATGCGAAATTTTTAGATCCACCTATACCAGAGGAAGAAATTATTATGTTCATCTCGAGACATTTTAAATTTGAATTCACTGAAACAATTGCTATTCAAAATATCAAAAAAATAGAGCAGTTAACTAATTATCTACAAAGAATTGAAAGAAACAAGATAAGCAATAACCAGAACAGGAACAGGAATCAAAATGAAAACCAAAACTAATTACTCGAACATGTCATATATGTCAACTGGGAAAAAGTAGAAATAAAAGAAATGAAAACATCACAAAAACAATTTTAACAACTCGATGCGGTGAAATAGTTGCAATGGATTTTCTTAGTAACCTAATACAAAGTAAGCAGGGGAACTCTCATATTTTAATAATAGTAGATTTATTTTCAAAATTCATAAAATTATATCCGACTAAAACGACAAAGTACAAAATTGTAATGGAAAAATTGTCTGATTACATGAAGGAGGTTATAAAACCAGAAAAATGCATAGTAGATAATGCAACTTATTTTGTGAATAGTAGATTTAAGAAATTTTGCAATGAAAATCAAATACATGTAAAAACAATTAGTATCAGACATCCAGCTGCAAACCCCTCAGAAAGATATATCAGAGAAGTAATAAAATTCCTAAGAATAGCTTTGAAAGACCAGACTCATGAAAATTGGGAGAATCATATTGAGGAAATTCAAAATTACATAAACAATGTACCTAACAGTGTCACCATGGAAAGTCCAATATATTTAATGAAAAAATTCACACCTAAAAGAAAATGGGAGACAGAAGCCAATAAAAATTATGAAGAGGTTTTGGAAAAAGTCAACAAAAATTTACAGAATAATGCCAATAAATATTTAAGTAGAATGAACAAGAAGAAGAAAGTAAAGACGACGTTTCAAAAAGGGGATTTAGTAGTAGTACGTGCCCTAAGAGTATCAGACAGCAACAGGAGAACATGTGCTAAGCTAAAACTACCTTTCGAAGGGCCATATATTGTAGAAAATGAAGACGGAGTGAACAGTTATGTGTTAAAATACACAGACGGAGAAAGGATTAGAGGAATATTTAATATACATGATTTATACAAATATCACCATACATAAAAAAAAATTAAATGAAAGTCTCCATGAATAATCATGTTGTACATAAATTGATACAAAAGTAAACTAAGAATTTGTATACATTTAATTATAGTATTATAAATAAATTAAAATTAACTGAAGAGGATACTGCAACACAGGATTCCAGAATCATCTTACAACAGCGACCTGAAATAAAAAGAAATTTTATTATCAGTCAAATCGAAAGGCAATATTTAAATAAAATACTTCAAGTAAAATTTGCGTTCATAAAATTTTTTCTAGAATAAAAAATTTGATAAACGCAAAATTTAGGGGATGTTATTGTGAAAAAATAATGCTACACACTGTACATATATCTAACACGAGTTAATTATAATTTAAGATATTATCGAGTATAAAATTATTGAAGGAAAAACTATTCGAGAGTCAAATTTAAACTAAATTAAACTAATGAAATTTCTTTAAACTTTATAATGTACCTTGTATACACATACATGACACCAATATAATAGGATTCAAACTATTTAAGAGGAAAATTTAAAAAAACATCACCTGTTATGAAGTGAATGAGTCCACTCTTCAATTGAAATCGTTAAATGTTTATGCATTATCTTAAATTACTATTAGATACCATTAAACTATTTAGAAGCCCTAGAAATATTTCTTGTAATATACCCAAAAGTTGAAATTCCAAATAAAAACATTAGGATTATAAAATCTTTGACTTCTGGAAGTATGTGTCAGCTGGGCAAAGTAAAATCCATGACAGCTAAAAAAATTTTTAAGAATTAATAAAATGAAAAAGATAAATAGATGAATTGTTAGTTTAGAATTGTTAAAAAGTATGTTTTGTAATTAAAAAAGTTAATATCTTAAATAATAAAATGAAATCTTTTGACTGAACTACTATGAGTTATTTTGATTGGTTACAGATATTTTTATGATTTCAATAAACAGAGGGCTAATGAAAAATAAGGTTTCTTGTTTAGAAAAAAGTGGTTGCTTAGGGAGATAGGGGAAGGTTGTTGACGAGTAGTATAAAGAAATCAAAGAAAAGTACATTGTTCTTTAGAAATAATATAGGAATTGGTAAAATTAAAGTGAAATAAGATTGAAAGCAGTGACACTAACCTCCAAAAAGCATTCCTGAAGAGAGGTAATACCATATGTAGAGAATATTGGCTTTAACTATCCTGGAAAGTCTATATATTCCGTATCGTGGGAACAATAATTTCCACGATCTTTGAAGAGAATCTATGCATGGAAAGCCTTCGAAATTAAATTGATTCCAATGGTTTCTTGAATCAATCTCGACATTTTCGAAGCAGCCTAAAAAGAAGAGAGAGTAGAATAAATTGACAAATCTATTGATAATCAGCGGATGATGAAAGGTATTTAAAAATTGTTTCATTTTAAATAAAACTTACCGTGTGTATATTGAACATTAGATATTGAAACTGTAGTGACGTGTGTTTTATGACTGTCCTCCATTTTATAACGCACCGAATACCACTCTTATTCAGTGTCCTAACCAGAATTTATTTATGAATATAAAGCTGTGTTCTTTTGTATATAACGTATAATAAGTTGCATACTTGCATATATTTAGAATAAATTCATTTGTACGAATGTGTATCGTGTGAAAGATCATTGTAGATAAGTTCATTTTTTTCAATTGATGGTAAAAAAGAATAATGTATTTTTAATATATAAATTAACAAGTCTTCCCATTTGGAAGAACAAGTTATATTGTATGTAGACTGCATTTCTTAGTGTTTGATTTATCAGTTGGCAGGATTGATGGAGCGTATTATAACTCGAGAGGGGGTTTGGAACAGAATTTGCAGGGCCGGTTTGTAAAAATTTATACAATATAAATATTTAGATCACAAATTTTTTTTTTATCAAAATTCAATATTGAGATTTGGCGCTTATTACTAAAAGAAAAATCATATGAATATTTAACCTTATGAACCCAAGAGAAAAATTTAATAGTAAGAAGAGGTAAAGGTAAGTGCATTGTGTGGCATTATTGAACCTATATAATTTTCTTAAATATACCGGGCAAATTAAATTCATATAAAATAAACTACAATAATATATATATATATATATATATATATATATATATATATATATATATATATATATATTATTCGAGAGCATGAGACTCTTTCAACCCTTTGAGTTCAGGCATTGATTGAGATATCCTGTTTAATTAAATAAAATGAACACATTAATTCCAAATAATTTAATTATTTTAAAGAAAATTTTATTTTAATATATATAATACCTACGCCTATGACATTATTAAACCACAGTCATAAATGAGACCATCTAACATCATATGCGCATGCTCAAATGAAACCGGAATGCTTACCACTTGGTATGTGTATTATATACAGAAAACTCGTTTCTTTGTAATAAGAAAGGTGATGGACAAGTTTGATAATAGGATTCATGTGTGAAATTGTACATATAGATAATTAAATGTTCAGAAGAAATGGGCTACAAACTATACCTCCTTTTGGAAATATTAAATCTATTCATTTAAATGCACATTTCTTATACGATTGTAAATGAAGTAAGTACCACCATCATTTTATTACAAAATTAAGAACGTTCATGTAGGCCTTTTTTAATAATCCCGATTTTTTATCTAATGAATGAACTACATAAAGTCTTTATCTTTGATCGATCATATAGACGCAAGAATTATTTTACACATGGAAATAGTCACTGAATTTAAATTAGTTTGTTATTATTGGCCAATAATATTAAAAAACCACTGACCTAAAGTCTGGAGTCTGGATTCTACCACATCTGGTGACAGGAATACGCCTATTGAAGTCCACGCTGCATATTTTCTGAAGAATCTTAGGTATTCTCAGGCCAAACTGTATATCCACATATGTAAGTGTTTCTGTTTGATATAGATGATGAATTTTTAACTTTGATACTTATTTGTTGCGATTTAGCTTGAAATTTGTTGCAAAACTTACATTCTCATCATCTCTGCTAAGACGCCAAACCCAATCTACTAACGCTTCCCCTCGATCGTCAATTTTTTGATAAATAAATTATTGTTTCCCAAATCACAGTTTCAAACAAAGTTTTGTTTCCTCATAATTTATCAACACTGTCCTGTCACAATAAACCAATACTTTTCTTTCTTGAGGTATAGAGTTCTATTCACATTTATAACACTTTATGAAAGTTTTGAAAAAACATATGATTGTGAATTTAACTTGAAGAAGTCTGTTTTTTCTCTAATTCAAACTAATTTCAATACAATAAGTCTTTTAACAATTGGTGAAATTAATGGGTAATATTTTGATATTACAATGTGAACTCTTGTTTCCACAATTGTGATAATTTTGAAATAACATTTAAGTTTATAACATCAATCCTTTTATCTGATATATATATATATATATATATATATATATCTTAGTTCCATTATTTGAACTATCCAAATTTTATAGTTTCAAATATTGACATATATTTATCTCCATCTTATGATCCATTTCCTCTATAAAATTGATACCAAATTTTGACAGATAATTAGATTTATGTCATCTTGTATTCATATTTTTTAATATGACTAATTCTTTAGAACAAATATGAATATTATTATTTTTATTATTACTATTCAACTGATAGTTATATTAAATTAGATTACTAAAGCTTGTTTATTTTCAGATAAACAGCTGATTCCTTAGTGACAAACAAATATCCACATTGGGCAGATTTAATGTTTTCTTCAATACTTGTTAAGCGTTTTCAAATTTTAAGATAATTATCAAGGTAATTTCCCTATATCTATTGTTACTCTTTTAATTATTATAAACAAACGATTTAATATAATATGACTTATGTGCATTTTAATTCTGATTGTGGTTTTTTATTGTGTTCTTTTATTGAAATAGTTTCAATTTATTTTAAATACCAAACTTAACATCCTCAATCTGCTGATGTGCTTTAAGATATAAGATATGTGGTTCAATATATATATATATATATATATATATATATATTTTCATTGGAGAGGAAAATCTTACATAAGACACCAGTGATGTTGTTGCTGGTAGTGTCGGATTCTTACCGACTAAAAACCTCTCCTCGTTTTCTCTGTCACACCACATTGGAACCGCTCTCGCATTACTTCGATGTGGTGGCAGGTATGCTGCTCAGCTCACTGAGTACATCTCTCTTTCCTTGATCTCGATAATTGTTCTTACTACTTTATATGAACTTTTCCATGCATTTTCACCGTCAACTAAGTCTCTTGAAAAATTTTCAATTGTAAACAAGTTATTTCTCTCTTCTTGGTACCCTGCTCTGATCTCTTCCCATCTGGGACAAAGGAACAACGTGTGCTCTACGTCGTCCACGTTCTTACAGTACTGACAGCGATCAGTGTCCGATTTCTTCCTCTTGTAAAGGAATGACTTAAAGAAACCATGCCCTGAGATTGCTTGCGTCAGAAAGTAATCGACTTCGTCACAGAATCCATTCATCCACTCCTCGATATCTGGAATTATTTTGTAAGTCCATCGTCCCTTCATACTAGTTTTCCAGCGCTCTTGCCAACATGTCTTTAAGGATTTACGTGCAACGTTTCGGTCCACTCCCTCGTAAATCGCCTTTCTTTCTTCAATCAAGAGGTCAATGGAGGGATACCAGCTATCACTCCCAATGCTTCAGCAGATATTGTCCTATACGCACTAGCCACTCTGATCGACATCAGCCTCTGTATACTAACTAGTTTTCTTTTAAGTCTTTTATTATACGTAACCGCGCACCACGCTGGGGCGGCATAGAGGATCTGAGATTGAGCCACAGAAGCTATGATTCGCCTTTTTGAAGCTTTTGGGCCTCCCACATTGGGCATAAGACTGGACAAGGCAGATACTGTTTTCTCCACTTTCTCAATCGTACGATGTATATGTTCTGAGAATGAAAGCTTTGGATCCAACCATACACCTAGATATTTCACCGACCCCTTTGGAGTGATTTTATTTCCATGAATGTTGAAAGATACAGGACTCACTCGAAGTTCTTCCAGTAAGCAGCACAGCTTCTGTTTTCTCCGGTGCTAGACTGAGAGAGTTATTCTCCATCCAATTTGACACCATCAGAATTCCCAGATTTGCTTTTTCCATAAGGCCTTTCTCTTGTTTATCCACAACCACCATTGCTATGTCATCAGCGAAGCCTATAAGGGTGACGTCTTTTGGCAAGTCCATCGTAAGCAGATCATCGTATAGTATATTCCAAAGTGTAGGGCCAAGAACCGAACCCTGCGGAACACCGCTATTTATTTCTATATTTTCCTCAATGCCCTCATATCCGATTATGATTTCTCGTTCGGAGAGGTATGATGCTATCAACGCAAGTAGGTCTTCATTAATTCCTCTATTTCTTAGCTTATTTAAGATTATCTGCCAGACAGCACTATTAAAGGCATTCCTTACGTCTAAAGTTATCACAGCGCATATTTTATATTTTGTGGAGAAAAATCCCAAGCCTGTTTTGCAATTTTTATTACGTCTGTGATAGCATCTACGGTTTGCCTTTTTTCCCTGAAGCCGTACTGTCTTTCAGCAAGGCCGCCTGTACGTTCCAGTTCCTTCTTAAGTCTAGCCAAAATTATGTGTTCAAATACTTTCCCTTCCACATCTAAGAGACATACGGGTCGATATGAAGAAGGGTCCTCTGGTGCTTTTTTACCTTTGTCAAGCAGTACCAATCTGGCCTGCTTCCATTCTTTCGGAAAGTATTAAGTATCGCCAAGTGAGTTGTGGAATGTTAGAACAAAGTCCGTCTTGCTGTCGATGAGGTATTTCAGAATTTCTGCAGGGATATTTCCTGGACCTGGTGCCTTGTTTGTTTTTAGCTTCTGATTTGCCAATTTTCAGTTCTTCCTCCGTAAAATCTAGGGAGTAAGGAGTTCTTCTACATTCGAAATGTATCTCCTCATGTATCGGAAAGAGGTGTCTTACCACTTTATGTATAGTATCTGCCGGTAGTTGGGGTTTCGGAGGGTAGCCAATGATCCTCTTCATAGCTATTTTATAGCCATTGCCTCATATATCGGAGTTTATACCTGCACAGATATTGTTCCAGCAGACCTGCTTGGCTTTTTTATAGCATTTCTCAACTGTTTTTTGGATTCTTTGTACTTATCTTGTAACTGTTGTTTCACTTCTGGTTCATATCTTCTGTTGTTTCTTGTGCAGATTCTTCTTTTTCTTGTGCATTCCTTTCTGAGGTCTGCGATTTCCTGCGACCACCAATATACCGGATTACCTCTTGGGTGGCTCTTGCTTTTTGGCATCGAGGCATTGCATATGTTCTCGAGTATTTCATAAAAACTTTTTGAATCTGGTGTAGGTAACGGTAACATCCAGAGAGAAGCGTTATAATCCATTAGAACATAAAATCGGAAGCGCTAGCATACGAACGAGAAATATATATATATATATATATATATATATATATATATATATATATATACATATATATATATACATATATATACATATATATATATATATATACATATATATAGATTCATGAGTAATTCACGCAAAATAAAGGGCTACTGAAACAGAGTGGTAACCGCGGACATGCATGTTTCTGGCTCATTTGCCTCTTCAGCACGGTATAACCAAACAAGGATGTGAAATTTGGGAGCAAATATGTTAATCGAAACATGAGAAAACACAAAACAACGGATTTCAGCAGGGAAACCAAACGCTCATTTGTGCCTTCAATTGGAAGATCCTGAGTTTTCAGGACAACAACCAAGATCGACACGGAGGCGCATATAGCCCCCCCCCCCCGCTATGAACCTTCCGACCCACAGTAAATAACAAAGAAGATGTAGGAATATCGCGTGATATGTTAACAACAACAACAAAGAGATTCATGGGTAATTCACGCAAAATAAAGGGCTACTGAAACAGAGTGGCTCATTTGCCTCTTCAGCACGGTATAACCAAATAAGGATGTGAAATTTGGGAGCAAAGATGTTAATCGAAACATGGGAAAACACAAAACAACGATGTTTTGTGTTTTCCCATGTTTCGACTAACATTATACATTATACATTTAGCACGTAGTAAAACGTAAAATATGGATTTTATCTATATACATCTAAATTTCCACATCACACAACCTTTATGTATATTTTAAAAACTATTCATTGTTTTGAGACGGCTTTTGCAGACTCATTTGCATAAATTTGCATAATCGTTTGTAAACATTATTTTCTCTGAAAAATGCACATCTGTGTTTAAAGTTGTTAAAATATTGTAACTTTTTCTGCTTGTTCTTCTAACTAGTATTATTGAAAATATTTAGACACTGCTTAGGTTTTAATCGGTTCGTGAAATGGAGAGGATATTTGAAATATTTAATCTACTTAATTTCGATATTTTAAAAATATTTTAACGTATTACAATAATAGTGTGCGTGATAGAAACTGAAATTAGTTGTGGCTTATTGTTTTGTGGAAAGTTTTATATATATGTAATTGGAGAAAAATACAACATGAAAGAAATTATTACATGTATCTACAAATTTGATATTGGTAAGCTTTTTACGTTTCCTGGTTTATTATTATCATTTCAAAATTTTTATTACCAGGTGTTTTTTATTTAAATTTCACTTTTCATTATTTGGTACCAAATATTATTAATTAAACACACCACAGACCTTTTTATATTCCACCAAGCCGACGCCTTCAATTGTGTCCATCCATGACGCTTTCCCGCTCCAGGTGGCAATCTCCCTTCTTATAATTATCTGGTGATAATTCTCCTACGTGACTTTACTTTGTTTCAACACAAATTTTTGTCTTTGCACTTACTCAATTATTAATTACTTTTATACTTCATACTTATTACTTATTACTTTAAATTTTATAAGAAAAAACTTCATAACAATTCACTTCTTTACTGTCTGGTTACCAACGCTTGACTGACTACCGCGGGTTTTTTTATCCGCCAAAACCCTTTTTTTGTTTATAACCGGAAGCTGGCAATGTTCTAGAAAAATCTTTGATTATTGTTCACCTGTCACTTTGTTTATTAATGTTTTTATTGTTTTTCTGACTTAAACTTGCTATTAAATGTTGTTTTTCATTCACTATAACCTTATCGTCATTGATTTAATTCACTAACGTCTTATTCTCATTGTTTTTTCATGTTATTGATTATTTGAAATCTTCCGAATGGTCAATGTAAATATACAAATTTTATACTTCCTACAACCTAAATATTTACATAATATATATGGATACAGTTCATTTCTTATTTTGTTTTATATTATTACATCTATATACATAAATTAGGTCGGTAATCATTCATTTTTATTCTTATATTTCATATAAAATTACATTTTATGTTGGTATACTTGTCGTCAACTGTTATATTTCGTTTCGGTTTTTTTGACATTACCTATAATTACAGTTTTCTACATATATTATTATATTTCCTATTAACTTTTATGATTGAATATTTCATTAACCTATTTTATATATATTCTTACTAATTATAAATTTCATTCATTAATCAATCATTGTAGCACTGTTGATTTTATTATTACCATGCTATTTATTCTTTAAATATAAGCAGATGCTTTAGGTGTCTAATATTCCGTGTGGCGTCACGTTATTTTATTGATCTTCGTTTGCTTGTTAAGTTCTGTCTAAGGTTGTTTTTTAAAATACAGAATTATTTAAAAAAATGTTTTATCAATAATTGTTTATGATTTCTTTTGATTTTCTTATTTATTTTCTCTATGATTATGCCCATTGATTCTAATTGATTATATTGTTATATAGATATTTTATTAATTTTGGTACTTTATATACAAATTATTTTAATTGATAGATATTATTATTTTATACTTTATTGGGATTCTATGAATGTTATATGCTCGTTATATCTACAACAATATATATATATATATATATATATATACGAATAATGCGTGACATATGAACAATAAACAACGAATAGATTAGTGGGTATTGCACGCAAATAGAAGAAGGGGCTACTGAAAAGTGGGGTAACCGCAGACATGCATGTCTGCGGTTACCATTCTTTTCAGTAGCCCCTTCTTCTATTTGCGTGCAATACCCACTAATCTATTCGTTGTTTATTATATATATATATATATATATATATATATATATATATATATCACCAATAACGTGCTAAAAGGAGATTAAAGGAAAAGTAAATCAAACATAGTGTTTGACAGTGTTATAATCATAAACTTGAACAGATATATATTTGTAAGAAATTTTAGTTTTATATAATGCAGTTACAAGATCCTTGAATAGTTAGGTGTGATGCTGCTGTGCCTCTTGTGATAGGTATTTTTTTCACAAGGTCAATACATGGTCATACATTGATATTGAGACTGCGTCTACAGTTTGTGTGTGCTGATTGCTTGCAGTAATATGTGAAATAACTAGATTTCTTTCATTTCATACTTGAAATGAGTGCTGCTAAACTGTACGCCAGTTTCGCTCCCTACAAAAAACAAAACAATTTTTATACCTAAAATCCGGATGTGTCTACCGAGATATGATATTCTGTAATGAACTTGTTTTATAATCTAGCTAATTTATCTATAAAACTATATCATAACAAGTTATTAGGAATTTATTTTATTTCCTCAATTGATCCTCATTGATCTAATCATTTCCAATAATTTAGCATATCTTTGGTTAAATTGCAAAACCAGAAGCTATTAAGGCCAACATTGAAACAAAGGAGAAGCACGAAACCTCATCACTTGTTTTACGAAGTTTTCACATTCAAGTTTATTCTGTTGATACCATATGAAATAATAACTTAAGAGATTTCGACCAGTTTTGAGGTGTTAAACAAGTTGACAAGATTTAAGTGCCTTAAAATTATTCAATTATGTCAGGCACGCATGGTGGGTGTAAGATTAATATGACACCGTGGGCACCATCAAAGAATATGAATATCATTCTCATGGGCACAAGAAGTCGAAGAAACTGAACGCACAAATGCACAATCTGCAGATAAATTGATATCTCTGTACAAGAAATTATCAAATAAAAATCAAAAAATCACTTCCATAAAACTAAAAATGACCACCATTGAGGGAAAAAATCAACAAACTGAAAATATTAACGCAATAAACACAGTTCCACAAACACAACATATGGAAGCTGGGGAAATCACTCCACCAGGATTCATCAAACCTAAAAACCACACTCGATGGAGACTCAAAATCAATTCGATTCCCTATCAGAGATAACCAACGACGAGCCACAGAATCAAAAAATAACGAAAAAAAAACGAAGGAAAAGTGAATTTCGTAAACTGAAACCTTCTGAAATTAGTTCCGATGAAGAAATCAGCGACAAACCTAACTTAAAAAGATCGAAACCAACTACTGCCAAAAAAGCCAATACTATGTGCTCACCTATTGTCATAGAGCGTAACCTGACTACACATAAAGATATGGTTGCCAAACTTAAATCAGAAATCCGAAGTGAGTTGTAAATTAAATACAAGATTATTTCGTCAATTGTCTTCACAAATGACCTTGACGATTTTGAAAAGCTGAAAATAACATTGAAAAGATAAAAGGTACCATTCCACTCATATTCAAGGCGGGAGGAGAAGTCCCACGCATTTGTCCTGCGCGGCTTAGCTGATGGACTTCAGATAACTAATATCCAGGAGAAGCTAAATAATATATACAAAATTGAAGCTAAAGAAATTTATCGAATGACGATGGGAAGACCATTGTACCTAGTAGTAACCAACGCAAAAATAACTTTAGATTTTCTCAATAAAAACGTGAAAATAACTGATCATACCCGGTTACAAGGGGAATATAGACACTCAAATAATCCAGTCACTCAATGACATATTTGTCAATTGTGGGGTCACGCCACCTCCAATTGTGGCCGGGCACCCCAATGTCTCAAGTGTGTGGGAAAACACTTAACCCCAGAATGCACGAAGGAGAGGACAACCCCTGCGAGATGCGCACACTGCAACGGGGACCACCCAGCAAACGCCGAAATATGCCCGGAGTTCTAGAAAAGAAAAATATGGTTAGAAGAGACAAGATTGTCAGCTCAGAAAACCAAACTAACCCCCAAAAAATACATCCCCGCCCCTATACCAACCACCAACCCATGGACGCAAAACATGGAAGAACTCACGAGACCAGTCCATGAACTCCTGCAGGAGATGAGAAAAGCAACAAATAAATTGGAGAAATTTAAAATATGTAATAACTTTGTAACTAACATCGACAACTATGACATCTAGGCAGGTAGGTGGAATAACAGGAATTCCAAAAATATTCAACCTCAAAATAATTTTCTGGAATGTACAAGGAGTTCTAAACAAACTCCACTTTATCAGACACTTCCTCGATATTCATAAGCCCGATATTTTCTTCTTAATCGAGACGTTCCTCAAGCCAAATAAATCAGTCAAGTTTAGAAACCCAGAAAATCGTCTATTCAAACAATACCGCCCCGGAGATGTCAAAGGTGGCGGTATCGCACAATTAATCAGAATAGGCGTCAATTTTAAGCTCTTGCAACAAAATGAGTCATCAATTGAGCATATCGCAATATTTTTGACAATAAAGTGAAAATAGTAGGAGCATATAACCCCCTAACATCAAACTAAAAGACGAAGACTTCTTCAACTTAACTGAAACATACAATAAGGTGTTGATAGTAGGCGATCTCAACTGTAAACATCCACATTGTGATCCCTACTTGACGCACCCCAACACAAACGGAAGTACTCTACTGGGCTTCTGTGATAATTTTGATTGTAATGTATTTCATGCCGACACGCCTACATTTTTCCCATTCGCAAATCATTCACCCAGTACGCTAGACATTGCGATAGAGAAAAACATTAATAACATTACTAAAATAGAAACATTAACTGATTTTAATTCAGACCATGACCCTGTATTGATACATCCAAAATTAACTCACATTGAAAATAAAACATATAATTATAAAACCACAAATTGTACACAGTTTATAAAATATAAAAATAATTACCTTGAAATAAAAGTTAAAATAGAAATCATAGAACAACTACATAAAATAATAGAAACCCTTCAAAACATAATTATGGAGGCCAGAAACTAAACTACCACAATAATAAAAAAAACTCAAAAACTAAACACCCTCCCAGATCATATTACACAAATAATACAGGAAACAAACTGAATTAGGAAAGTATGGCAGCGTACTAAAAGCAAAAAAGATCATTCTACACTAAAACGTTATTAAAAGCTAATAAATGAAACAATAAAAACGTACAAAAATGATGAATGGGAAAAATTCTCAATTAACTTGAAGCCCGAGAATAATTCACTTTGGAAAATATCTGGGCGTCTCAGAAATCAAAACAAAACAATAACTAAAATTGTCGACAGTGGTCAAGCAATAACTGACATGAAAATTGTCGCAGAAAAGTTCGGAGAGTATTTTGACACCAACTTCATTAGCAATTTAAAACATACACAGCATCACCACATAACACAAATAGTTCAACAACACATATGCCAATTAAAAATTGTAAACACACATAATTTAGCAATATGCACAGAAACATACAACACAATTAAAAAACAAAAAAGCTCCAGGGTGAGATGGCATTCAAAATATTTTACTTAAAAACATCCCTAAAAAAGTCATTGTCCAGCTTACTTATGTAATAAATTACATAATTAAGACCGGCCAATACCCAGATATGCTCAAGATATCCAGCATACCTATTATCAAAGCAAATAAAGAACCCTGTTATGTGGATAGTTATGGAACCTCCTCAATAACATAGCAAAGGTGATAGATAAAATAATATTAAAAAGACTGCAATCGTTTATTGACAAAAATAATATTAACCCCCCCGAGCAGTACGGTTTCAGAAGTATCCATTGTAAGGTCTCGCAAATAATAAGATTAATCAACTACATCCGGGAAGGCTTCCAGGGGAAATATAAGGCCATTATGACTACGATAGATATACAAAGGGCTTTTGATTCCGTATGGCTCAAGAGACTAACATATAAATTAATTAATATACAAATACCTAACTATTTGATTAAAATAATTAACTATGCGGGTCCATACTCTATTCAAGCTGGACTCCTGCAAGGGTCGGTATTATCACCTCTGCTATACTCCATCTTCATCCACGATCTCTCAACCACACCTCAAATTTTAACCGCAATGTACGCTGACAACACGTGTTTTGTATCATCTGCAAAGAACCCCGAACAAGCACTCGACACTATACAAACACACATTATTACAGAAATCATTCCCTATTTTAGAAATCACAAACTAGCTATTAATCCCTCCAAAACAGAGTATTTGTTACTCCGGAGAATAGCTAGAAGGGCCTCCCCATTGCAATCACAGCTTTGTGTAGACGGACAACTCATTGCCCCAAGTATTAACATAAAATATTTGGGAAATACGATGCAAAGCAATACAAACGCTAATGCACATATTGCGTAACAAATACAAAAAGCTAAGATTGCAATTGGTAGACTCTATCCGCTCATCTGCAATCACAGTAAACTCACAACAGGAAACAAAATAATCATATACGAACAGATCATACGCCCCATACTTACCTACGCAGTCCCAATATATTACACTGGTACACAACATAATTTCCACTCTCTGCAGGTAATACAAAACAAGTGTCTCAGCATGGCAATTAAACACAACACAATTTTTCCAAAATCCTCCTGGTTACATGAAAAAGCCAACATACCGACTATCAAAGACTTCGTAAACAAAATTTCGGTAAACTTTTACAAATACTGTCTGCCACAAGATCTTCGTAGAAATATCAAAGACGCAAATCGCGCAGAAGGCATCCGCGATAGTGGGTGTAGGCTTCTGCACGGATCGCTAATCACATAACTTGGTTGTTTTAAAAAACTCCGAACCCATCTTCATCATAGGGGGTAATATTAGCACAAATAAACAATTGTGCTGTAATACATCTTATACAAAATGAACTATACTCTTAACAAACTACAAAATCAAAAACAACGTCAGTCATGTTGCCTTCTCGTTTCAATTTTGAAACCCTATTATTTAGCTACTTTATAGGGATACCTCATCCGAAAGGTGCTAGGAGGATAAATATATGTTAGTGACAAAGTTATTAGAACACCAAAAGATATGGATAATGCTCTTGGAGCAAGGACCCATAACAGACGGGACGATAGACGCAAGTGAAGTTTGTAGTTCCGAAAAGAATGTTTTTAAAAAGCGAAAAATTATTATAATGACTACTTTATTCAACAACTAATCTGACACAAAAAGAAAAAGAGTACAATAACATTTGTATTTATAACTTCGTTATCGGTGCAGCGTCAGCGGGTTCCGTGGCGCTGGGTCATCGTATTCAGGGCCTTAACTCCTCCGGCCTTAGTGGAGAACTATGGGGGATGAACCAGAATTCGACGAAGAAAGTCCAATATCCACTTCTAAGGGTTTCTCTTGAATGGCTTCCTCTCCTCTGTCCGGTTCGGCATTGGATCGGCAGTACTTAAAACTCATGTAAATAACTATTAAAATTCCAAAAATGTAAAGTAAAATTGTGTAAATACTAATTTTGTCAAAATGCACAGGAACTGTTTTTATATTTTCAATTTTAGTTCTTTCAGAGTCTAAAGCACTATAAACAGTTTTTAATTCGTCTAATTTGATTGAGTCTATTTGAATTGTTGGAAAGTTTATATTTTCCGGATCTGCAAATTCACTAAGTGGTTCTAATCGCGGAATTTCAACATTTTTTAATTTAGATTGATCCTCGAAAGTTTTCAATAATATGCCATCTAGCTGCACTTCACAGTTATTACTAAGTTCCAGTAAATAGCTTCCTTGAAGCGGAATATTGTTTATAACTTTACCGCACTTTTGCGTTGCCACGATACTATGGGGTAGAATAATTATCCACTGATTTTTCTTCACTTTCTGAACTTGAGGTTCGGTGATCTTGGTAGAAATTTGGTGACACCTCGTAGTGTTTTTTGAATATTTCAGCAACTGGATCTCGCAAGGAGGATTGTTGGTATTTTGGATTGGCTGGATGTCTTCGCAGAGGAACTCTCCTGCAGGAACTTCTTGGCATCTAGTATCCATAAAT
Source organism: Galeruca laticollis (assembly GCA_963921935.1). Taxonomy (NCBI): domain Eukaryota; kingdom Metazoa; phylum Arthropoda; class Insecta; order Coleoptera; family Chrysomelidae; genus Galeruca; species Galeruca laticollis. The sequence goes on from OY998181.1 coordinate 147,117,709, forward strand.
GCGTACTCGTGCTCAGAGGATAGTAGGTATTTTGATTGCGGGATTATTGTTTTGTAGGAATGAAAGGAGGGTGTTGGAAGAGAATACAAATGATACTAATTATAATCGTTTAACTGAACAATTGGTATTTCTAAGATAAATATTATTTTGTTTGCTTTGCCGTAGCTCTTAATTTTAATAGTCTTATCAAATAATAGGATATTTTCCAGAATTGGTTCAAATGGGAATTTATTTTCCTTTAGCTGTTTGCTAATTATTAAAATTTATGAAAGCAAATCGTTCGGATCAGCTATGGAGTTATGAAAGGTATTTAATTTAGAGAAAGTAACAGCAACTTCTATTTTCTCGAGTAGATCATAGATTAATTGAAAACTTGTAGTAATTTGGGATACAATAGTTTGAATTGCGAAATAATGCTAAGTTTCTACTTCTTCCAGCTTAAGATTCTTTATCATTTCCTGCATGCTTGTTATACGATCTTTCAAAATTAATTGGTTGTTGGCGAGTATTCGCGTATTGTTCTCAAAACTATCAATTGATTTTTGAAGCAAAGTTATTTGGTCTTTGAATAAAGTTTTGAATTTCTCTTAATTATTTGAGAGAGATAATATCGCGTCGTCATATCTCCTCGCATCGTTTTGATCGAGATTTCCAGTAATAAATTTTATAGCAGAGCCAATTCCGTCAAAAAGAGATCTTTTACGTCTCAGTTTCCCTATAGGATTAAGTTGTTCTAATTGTATGCTTATTTTGTTTTCAAGTATCTTAATTATGCGATAAGAGTTCTCAAATTCATTATGAAACCTATAATATTCGGATTTATTTAAAAGTGAATTTTTAATGTTCTCATATTGGTCTTCAAGTGATATAAATTCATTTGTTATATTTGTCAAGTCGTAAGTTTGAATGAATGTCCAGAAGTCAGTCTTAATTTGTGCATTACCTATGTATAGTAGTAGGAGTCCAGGATTGTCATTAAGGTTATGGAATTTTGGGAAATTTGATTGGGTGCTGGTCAACCTGATGAGGAACCTGCAATTACGGGAGGTTTTTTTAGTTCTTTAATATGTACTATTTCTTTCTTGTTTCTATTAAGCTGTCTAGTTATTTCTACGCGGTTTCTAGATAATTTTTCAGTTATTTGGTAAGGGCCTAAAAATACTTTGTCTTTTTTGTTACGTCGTCTAGGGTTTTGTTTATAAACAATTTGATTAAGTTTGAATTCCGGATTATCGTCACCTTGATCGTTACGTTTCGTAATTACTTTTTGCTTTTTGTCAGTCAGTGTCTTATTTACCTTGTCATATACATGTTTCAGTTTTTCCTTATGTTTTTCGGCATAATCGTTATAAAATGAATGTGAGTCAAATACTTCGTTGGGATGTCGTGTGTCAGTATGTCCGAAAGTGAGTTCAAATGGCGTAAAATTAGTTGAGCTATGTATAGTATTATTGTAGCCTAGTATAGCATAGTCCATTAAATTCCCTTTTTCATCGGGGTAAATTTCCTGTAATATGCGTAGTTGTTCGATTAGTGTCGAATGTAAACGTTCTGGTATTGAGTTGGACTCATGGTGAGCTGGGGTAGTAAAGTGAACATTAATTTTATGGAGTGCCAGTATATCTTTAACTGTTTGATTATTAAATTCGGTTCCTTTGTCTAGAACTAAAGTTTGTGGAACACCAAAAGTTGTAAAATATTCAATTAGAGCTCTACGAGTACTTATGATAACTGCGGTCTTACCTTCAATAAAAATTGCTTGTGCAAATTTTGAGAAAGCATCTGTGAGTGTAAAGTATAATTTTCCATCGAATGTGAATACATCTACATGTACAATTTGAAACGGTTTAGTAGCTGATTCTGTTAACATAAGCGGCACGTAAGGGGCTTTTCTAGCATATTTAGATCTTTGACAAATGTTACAAGAATTAATAAAATTAGTTACTGTTGATTTTAGATTTGTCCAATAATAATTTCTTTTTAAGTATTCTACGGTTTCGTTAATTCCCCTGTGGTTTATTTTACCCTGGTGATGATTTCTTATTAAAAGTAACTGTTCTTCTTCATTTGTTATAGTATTTACTTGTTTGGTACATTTTATTAGTTTGGGTCCGGTTTCATTGAAATATTGTGAGTATACATTACAAAACTCTTTGTAAAATTTGTCCTTATGGAAATAAATATGATAAGTGGTTTTGCTATCAGTATACTCTAATAAAAATGTAAAAATAAAATGATTTGAATCATTTTCAGGAATTTTCACAGTTACTATTTTTTTATTTTCATAAGTCGAGTCCGCAACGTCTAGTTTTTCATATAAATTTGGAAATACTAAGATTTGATGTGTTTTGTTATTAATTATTTCGTCAAGTATAGGAATTCCGTTATTTCCTGAATCGTCGGCATTAGAGTGTTGTGTCATAAGGTCATTGTCATGTTCGTTAATATTTTCTAGTATTTTGTCGGGAGGTTTGACTTGTTTATTTTCTAATATATTGATTTTGGGCGCGGTTTTACTAGTGGAAGGTTGTTCTTCGTGATCTTCACCAACAAAAGATTCTGCTAAATCTCTGAGGTTGTCTAAGATGTCTAGATCGATATCGCCTGGATTATTGATCATCGATTCGTCTTCCAAAGCGTTTATCGTTATGCGCGATAGACAGTCCGCGTTGGCATTGACTTTACCTTTGTTATATATAATTTTGTAGTCGTACTCCTCGAGACGCAGGCGCCATCTAACTAATTTTGAGTTAGGCTCCTTACGACTAAAGAGCCAAGTTAAAGGCTTGTGATCTGTGTAGATCAGAAAAGGGCGGCCATACAAATAAGGGCGGAAATGTTTGCATGCCCAAACTATTGCTAAAAGTTCTTTTTCGATAGTAGAGTACCGGGTTTCAGTTTCGTTAAGTGTTCTAGAGGCGTATGCCACTGGTCGGTCACGGGGGACGTCACCTTGTGACAAAATAGCTCCGATAGCGAAATTGCTTGCATCAGTAGTTAGCACAACGGGTTTATTAAAATCTGGGTATACGAGTACAGGGTTATTAGTAAGTATTTCCTTGCAAGCGTTAAAACAATTAATAAATTCGTCGTTATGTATGATTTGAGCTCCTTTCTTAAGACATTTGGTAAGCGGCTTAGTTATTTTTGCAAAGTCTCGAATAAATCGCCTGTAATAACCAAGAAGACCTAAAAAGCTTTTAATATCTTTCGTAGTTCGAGGTATTGGGAAATTTTTAATTGCTGAAATTTTTTCAGGGTTGGGTTTGACACCATCCGGAGTAATAACGTGACCTAAATATTTAACACATTTTTGCAAAAATTCCGACTTATTTAATTGTACTTTTAAATTACTTTGCCTAAGTCTTTCAAATACCTTTTTTAAACGTTCTATATGTTCTTGTAATGATGTACTATATATTAATATATCATCAAGATAAACAAAACAAATTTGATTTTGTAAACCTCTTAAAACTGAATTCATTATTCTTTGAAAGGTGGAAGGAGCATTTTTCAAACCGAAAGGCATTCTTTTAAATTCGTAATGCCCTTCTTCCGTGCTGAAGGCAGTTTTTTCTACATCTTCGGCACATACTTGAATTTGATGAAAACCTGAACAAAGATCTATAGTGGAAAAATAATTTGCTTTACCTAATTTATCTAAAATATCTGTAATGAGAGGTATTGGATACTTATCATCTACTGTTTGCTCATTTAGCTTCCGATAATCAATTACCATTCTCCAAGAGCGTTTGCCAGTGGCGGGATTAAAGGCCTTGGGCACAATCCAGATTGGACTCGAAAATGGCGAATTACTATCCTGTATTATACCTTGCTCTAACAATTTAGAAATTTGTGACCTAACTTCGTCTTTATGAAGTTCAGGAAAGCGATATGACTTTGTATAAACTGGAGATTCGTTTTTTAGTTTGATTACATGTTTTATCTGATTTGTAAAAGTTAAAGGAGTACCCTCGCAATAGAATATATCCCTATATTCAAAAAGTAAGTTTTTAATAGCGCTTTTCTCTTCCGCGTTACAATGATCAAGTCTTATATTTTTTAAATTATTTTTAAGAAATCTATCATAATGTTCGGATATTATTTCAATAGTTTCCATTTTTTCTATACAGTTAACGTGGACTAAATCAATTGGTTCTATATCAAATGGTTCTGAAATTTCCAACTTCACAGAATTTTCATTGACATTAGTAATAGTAGTTATAGCATAATTATTACGAACGTTGACTAAAGCTTTGGGCATTTCAATACCATTACCAAAATTTTGGTATTCTAAAATACCTATTCCATTGCTTTGGGTAACAGGTACTTTTACAACCTGTTTTATTCTACCTGGTATAACGATACGATAATTTTTTATTGAATGATATTGTTTATTATTATTATTTGGCTGGAAAATAATAGGTACTGTAACGTAAGGGGTAGACATCTCTCTTGTGTTAACATTTATAGTTGCTTTTAATTGTTCGAGTAAATCTACTACTATTATTCCTTCAAAATTCTCGCTAAACTTAAAAAGATAAAATTTATGATATTGTTGTACATTAAAAATACTAAAAACTGGTATATTAGCTACTTCGTCGTGAAAAGAAATATTATGCGCCGTTTGTATATTAAATTTCTCTTTGAAAATAAATTTTTTATAATACTTATGTGCTAAATCAGTGTTTATTAAACTTTTTGTACTACCGGTGTCTATCAAGAATCTAGCATTTATTTCAGGAATTATAATATACGGCAGATTTGCTTTTAATGCATTTACTTGTATTATCTCCGACCGTCGGAGGTCGACGCCAGACAAAAATTTACATCATCGTTTTTCCCTATATTCGCACATGTTTCCGTGTATATATTATCTTGTTTATAAGCATTAACATTGTTTTCTTGAAAATTGTTATCATGATAGGGGTATTGAGTTTCTGGGGAATCATCTGGGTGTAAATGTTGATAATTAGAATAATCAAGTTGATCTGGTTCGAATGGATTTTCAAATTGAACTTGGTTAACCTCTTGGTTAAATAATTCATTGGCGGTGAATTATGGTTGGGGTTTTGATTTTAAGGAAGTATTTGCTGATGACGTGTCCATCGGTTCGGGTTTATATTGGTTTTGAAAAGAAGGACGATTAAAGGATTGGTTATGATTTCTTTGTTGGATTGTAGAATTATTATAAAATTTTTGGAAATTATGTTGACGTGGTACAAAATGATTAATGGGATTTTTATTGAAGGAGTTGTTAGTAAACGTATTTTGTGGTCTAAATAGAGACGAAGGATGAGACTGACGTGGTATCGAGTTTTGAAACATTATTGGAGACTGTGAGAAATTTGATTGAAAATTCGGACGTGGTTGCGAAGGAAATGTGCGTTGATTGAAATTTGAATTTATGTTTGAGTTTGTATAAGCAAAGTTTGAATTATTTCTCGCAGGAGTGGATCTAGATGATGGTTTAAACTTATTTTGAGTATTTAAATTATTTGATCTCTGGGTCGAGTAAAGAAAATTTTCTTCCTCTATAACCAAACTCATTGCTTTTTCCAAACTGTCTGGATTCCTTAACCTAACATTTGTTTGAATTGAAAACGGTAAACCTCTAATAAACCTTTTTAGCGATAAATCATCATAACTTTTTAATCTTACTGTTCTTTCGGCTGCAGGTAAATTTAAAGAATTTAATTTGGAAACGATTAAGCTCCGTGCGTCTTGACAACGCATGCCAAATGTATACGGTGCTTCATTTTTCGAAGGTCTTAACGCTATTAAGTCTTGTATCAAACAATCTATGTCTCTCTGATCACCAAAACTGAGGTTAAGCGCGGCTTTTACTAATTGCCAGGTAGTTAGCTCAATTCGTGAACCTATTAGTATTTGTGCTCTACCTGTCAATTTGCCTAAAATCGCTCTTAACAAAAAATTATTCAAAACATTATCAGTTTGACTTGCAAAAGTATTAATTAAACTTTCTTCACAATTACCTAAAAATATAATGAGAGTATGTGGATTACCATCGTATGGTGGAATTGAATCTAAGTATAACTTTAATAATTGGTAATTAGGTTGAGCCATTTCTGATTCTATTGAATTTATTACTTCGAAAAGACTACTCAAATTAAGATCTCTATAATCTTCTGTCATGAAATAATAAAACTTTGTTAACTTATATTTCTTCAGTGTATATGAATTATTTCTTATTATTTTATTTTATTTTTCTCGATTATAAATACTATTATAAAAAAAATATATATAAGGAATGAATGTTTAAAAAGGATTAGCACTTACGAAAAAATGACGATTTCCATAATTTTCTTACTTCTTACATCTACTGCCTATAGGATCGTACGATTTTTGTTCTTCACCCAGGACTTGGACTTTTTCGTTTTTCTTCTTCCTTGGAACACTTTCACAGCTCTTGTAGTAACTAATACTTTTGACCCGATATACCTTCGAATCTAGGCTTTTGTACTACAGGAAAAAGTTCGGTTTTTCCGGTTAATCGTAGAAACGAACAAACTACTCGCGAAACTCGTGTAATTTTCCGGAAAATCGTACTGACTGCGCCAGTGAAGTTTGTAGTTCCGAAAAGAATGTTTTTAAAAAGCGAAAAATTATTATAATGACTACTTTATTCAACAACTAATCTGACATAAAGAGTACATTAACATTTGTATTTATAACTTCGTTATCGGTGCAGCGTCAGCGGGTTCCGTGGCGCTGGGTCATCGTATTCAGGGCCTTAACTCGCAACTATACTAAAAATCGCCAGACCATCGGCACTGTATTTTGTTTTAATTTTAGTATATTGTGAAACGGGAACAATATACATATAATAAAGACCATTTTTAATCTAAAAATCACTCTCATATTACAAGAAAAAATATGGATCGAGCAGAAAAAAACAAAAACAGAACTGGCTAAGGGCAATCCATCTACCTTAATGTTTACTATGGATGAACAGGCCGTATTGACAGCACCTCAGCTGCAGATTTGATTAGGATGAAATTGACCGTCCATAATTTTACGTTCTATAACATGGTTAATGCAGAAGCAGACTATTACATATGCCATAAAGGTGCCGGGGAAATTAGTGCCAATGAGTTTACCTCAGTCATTCTCACTGTTTTAAATGAAACTATTTCTAGATAATTCCACAATATATTGAAAAAAATGTGAAAAATTCTAAGAAATTTCGATATTAAATATCATCGTCAGAATGGCAGAAGTAACATTTCATTTGATGCCTACCTGATGTTTAATAATTATTTTTGGTTGGACCAAGAAGTGACATACCTTGTAATTGACTTAATTGATGTCAATATAAAAACAGATATGATATTACAAATATTAAAGTTTTGATATTATTTGTCCTATGAGGATATCCTGGATATCTTTTTCCAATTAAGATCAGTAGAACGGTGCAATTATATAGGAAACCTGGAGAAATATAGCTGCTAATCTTCACAATTATCACTTAAGAAGACAGTTTAAAAGTGGAGAACTCTCCAAATAAATCTGTTCATGAAAACGTCATATTATGGGTTTCTTAAGTGTCTTCTATTTTCCAATTTTTCAAGGAAATCCAGTTCTTGTTTCTTATCACAAATATGTAGTACTAGTTCTGTGTTAGGTGTCAATATATTTGAAAAAATGTTTTATTTTGGTATAGATATGTAGATGAAATATTAACGTGTTTTATAGGTAATGAACGACAACTAGATATATTTTTAAACCATATTCATAATTTACACCCTAAAATTAAATTCACATTGGAAGTTGAAGAAAATAACTCAATCAGTTTTCTTGATTTAAAAATTCAATGTACTTGATTATAGAATTTACAGAAAACCAACACGCACTGATGTAACTATTTCATATAGTCCCAAGTGACTTAAACCAGCAGCGTATAATTCAATGGTACATAGAGCATTTTCAGTTTCTATGGAAAAGTTAGATTTTGATAGAGAAATTATTGCAATGGAACAAATAGCAGCATCCAAGGGTTATCCATTACTTATGATAAATAAACTAATTAGTAGAAAAGAGGAAAAAGTGGCATTACAACTAATATTTGCTAAGCAAACTAAGGAAATAAAAACTTATAAAACCATCACATATGCAGGAAATGTTTCAAATAATATTCCAAAGATAATATTTTTAGCAACAAATACAACAATTTCTTTTAAAACAGAGTAACGTGAGTGTTAAAATGATTGATGTAAAAACAAAAATATCCTCAGTTAAGAAGTCTGGTATATATAAACTTAAATGTCCGGATTATAATTCTGCATATTTGGGTCAAACCCTTAGAGATTTTGAAATGCTATACAGTGAACACTTACATGCATACAAATTGAAACAAACAGATAAATCCCACTACGCAATACATCTACTTGACACCAATCATTCATTGACACCTGACACAGAACTAGAAGTACTACATATTTGTGATAAGAATCAAGGACTGAAGGATTAGAAATTATAAGATATTTACGAAACTCACAATATGAAGTTGTCAATAAACAGATAGATTTAGGAAATTTTCCACTTTTAAACTATCTTCTCAATCGATAATTGTAATGAATATCAGATATAGTTCTCCTTGTTTTCTATATCATTGCACAGTTATAGGGTAAAACACCCAGTAATTGGCCTTTTCCCATTTAGCTTCCAGTTATTGGCCGTTTTACTAAAATACAAATTATTAGGAATTTGTCGATATTTATCTCGTATCTGTAATAATCCGCACAATCCGGCAACACTCTACTTACATCTGGTGTTAAACGGTCTAAAAATTCTCCCGCCAGTTTCACAAATAGGTATATAACAGTGTGAGAGGTAGTATCCGCAAGCTGTGTTTTCTGGAAATATTGTCTGTTCTGATAAGAGTCTGTTGCCACTGGTGAGTTATTTTTTCGAATATTTACAAGTTTATTATTGGGGCATGAATTTGGTACCTTTCCAATAATATATTTGATGAAATTCTGATATAATTGTCCATCATAACCTGAAATTCTCCATAAAATCTGGAGGCCAATCACTGAACAGTATGTTGAACGTTTTAAGTAGTGATTGACCGCATCGCCAATCTCTGAATATTTTAACCGATGGGACTAAATTAATTTTATAGTTTGCGTATTATCGCCTAATGTTGGATAATGCTATTTGTTAAAAAAACTGGTGAATGAGTGCCTCGGATTTAGTGACTGACCGGGGCCAATAACTAAATTCATTACAGGACAATCACTAAAACCTACGTATTTTCAGGTGAAGACAATACCAAAAATTGTTCAGGGTGAAAAATATTATAAGAAATACACAGAAAATGATATGCAAAATGCTCTTGAAGAAATTAAAATTGGAAAACCCTCAAGAGTGGTTTCAATACAATACGAAATTCCAAGAGCCACTTTGCTGTCCTGAAAAAGTTGAAATTATGTGAAACCAACTTTTGGCGCTAGCCCAATTCTCTCCAATGATGAGGAGTAAATTTTGGTCAACTGGATCTTTGAAAATCACAAACGTGGATTTCCTCGACGTAAAGAAGATGTCCAGGAATTTCTGGACCAAAGGCCAAGAGAAAACCCATTTGTTAACAATCGCCCTACCGAGACAGGATAACGAGCTTTTCTTCGAAGGAATCCAGAAGTTATGGAACGTAGGTCAGAAGCTGTGACATCAGCAAGTGCAAAATTATCAGAGTCAAATAATAAAAAAATGGTTGGCGGAAATAGACGATCACTTAACAGTAAAAGGATTTAGAGAAATTTTGTACGATCCAACTAGAGTAATGAACGCGGATGGAACGTGTTTCCAACTATGCCCTAAGAACAACAAAGAACTTGCTCCAAGAGGAGCACGAAATGTTTTTGATGTGGAACTTGGTTCTTCCAAGGCCACATTAACAGTAATGTTCACTTTTACGGCGTCTGGTCAGGTAACGCCACAAATGATCGTAGAAGGCTCCCAGAAATATCGCAAAGTCCGTGCCTCCAGGATGGGGAATCGGTCTTTCAGATACAGGCTGGATGAAAATTGACTTTATAAGTGAATATATAGGAAATGTTTCGCATCCCTATTTGAAGAATATAGGCACGATATTCCCTGAAATTCTCTTCCGAGACGGTCACTGTACACATCTCTCATACAAACTTAGTTCTTTATGTGTGAAGCTTCAGATAATTGTAGTTTGTCTATATCCCAATGCTACGCGAATCATGGAACCCGCGGATGTTGCAGCATTCAAGCCGATAAAAATGGGTAGATAAAAGCGGTTTAAGTACAACGTTTTTGTCTTTTTTTTAAAAATTCCAGTTTGTTAGCATGATACAGCCTCCGGAGTATATACAAGTGACCAACTTCATGATTGGATATTAGTCAGGGCGTCTCAATAATGAACTATATTGATTTTGAGCTCAATGGATCCTTTACAACGGGTGCTATGGTACTTGAAGTACTTAATTTTTGTAATTTTTGGAAAATTTGTTAGCATGACACAGCGTCCAAAGTATATACAAGTGACCAATTTTATGATTGAATTTTATTCACCGCCTCTTATAGATTAACCTTATTAATTTTAAGCTCACCAGAGCGAGTACAACGGGTAATATGGTACCTGAATTACCACATTTTTGGTCCGTGTTGGAAAAATTTCGGGTTGTCAGCATGATACAGCCTCCGAAATGTATACAAGTAACCACTTTTATAATTGAATATTTTTCAAGATGTCTCACAGATGTACCATATTGATGTTCGACTGACTAGAGCAAGTACAGCGGGTCCAATAAATCCAGATATACTACGTTTCTGGTTATTTTTGGAGAAATTTCGGTTTTTTAGCACGATACATACCCCGAAGTGTATACAAGTGACAATTTTATGATAGAATATTGATCAGGGCATCTCACAGATGCGAAAAGTTAGTTTTAATATATAAAACCATTTATTTATGATTGGTTTCATCACAGCAAATTTATCTATCTTCACACCTTACCTTAATTAACAGTTCATTGTTAAGTGTAATTAAATTGAAGAATGTAATTTCCCACGGCTTTTCTATATTTGTTATTATCAATAATAATACTTTTCTATTTCTTATATTCCAATACATCCATGGGCACTCGTATAATACATCCCGCAGACTAATAGACTGAAAAATAAATTATAGATTATATATATATATATATATATATATATATATATATATATATATATATATATATATATATATATATATATATATATATATATTAATAATAATTCCTGATATTTTAATTATTTTATTTAGTATATATGTGATATTGATTTATAATTTATTTTTCGTTGCGTGGCTAGCGCAGTTATTATTTTTATATTATAATTATAATTATATTATATTATTATATTCGTTCGGGAGCATGAGACTTTTTCTACTCTTTGAGTTCAGTGTTTGTTTGGATATACTTTGCTCATTCAAAATAAAAAGAAACACAAAACACAATACTTCCAATAATTTAATTTTATAATGAAATTTTTATTTAAATATTCATAAAATAGATACGCCTATGGAAATTACCAACACAGAATCATAAAGGATATACACCATCTTATGCGCATGCCCAACTAAAATCGAACAGAAACGAGACGGAACGAAGGTTTCTTATCGACGCTCTGCATCTGCGTGAATATTAGATACATAGCATCGTGGTCGTTATAACAATATTGATGGATTTGCATAAAAGAATTTACGTTAGAAATTAGATACATACACTAAATAAATTGTTCGGAAGAAGTAGGTTACAAAATTTATATATACAAATGTAAATATTATATGAATGGATTAATATGCATTTTTCTTATATGATTTGGAAATACGTAAGTACAAGCATTATTATATCACAGAATAGGCCTTTTTAAATAATATTTAGATTTTGTCTATTGAATAAACTACATAAAGTCCTCTTTTCTTTTTTATAGATCGATCATATAGACGCAAGAATTCTTATATATACATGGAAATAGTCAATGAATTTATACTCAAGAGTTATTGAACGATGAAATAAAACAATATAGTTTGTTTAAATCTTCATATATTTGAACTAATGTTCAATTTAAACTTGTTGACGCGTTTCACTAACACAATAGCTTTGTCAAAACGAATGAAGGTAAAATATAAAAATGTCTTAATATATACAGTGGCAAATCTATTTACTAAGGTTAACAATGGTATTAAAAGATATTACCTGGAAATTTATTGACTACAAACATTCCTAAGCTATCTTCTAGGTAAAGAGGTTCAATAAAGGAGACTGATTGATATCTATTTGATCGTTAAGGAGATTACCTGAATATTTATTTTTGTTAATCTCTAGGGCTTCTAATAAATTTAAACTAAAGGATTTACCGACTACATGGAGAATTTCAAAATTTGGGTCGAAAATGTGTTGGTTTTCTAATAAATGATTTGAATAGTTAGAATCTAATTTTTTGTTGTCATAGCTACGTTTGTGTTCCGAAATTCTAGTTTTAAAATTTCTAAAAGTTCTACCGATATAAATTTTATCACAATTGTCATTGCCACATTTTAATTTATAAACTACTGATTTGTTTAATTTTGAAGATTTAGATTTATTATTTTTAATGAATTTGGATAAATTGTGATCAGTTTTAAAGGAAATATTCATGTCTAAAGTTTCTAAAAATGATTTAATTTTTAAGGATGGTGTTCCAAAGTATGTTAAGCTTTTAAATTGTCTATTATTTTTATCTGAAGGGAATACTTGTTCTAAAGTCTGTTTTTTTATCTTTTTATTTATGATATTGTCAACTAAATTTGGATCGTAATTATTATTAACTGCTATTTGTTTTATGATATTTAATTCTTTGGTATAATTATTAATATTTAATGGGACTGTTAAGAGTCTGTGTATCATACTATTGAAAGCTGCTAGTTTATGACTGAATGGGTGGACCGAACTATTATGAATTGTAATATCTGTATGTGATGGTTTATGAAATATAGAAAAATCATGTTTATTATTTATATTTGAAATTGTAAGGTCTAGAAAGTTTATAGACTTATTTTGTTCAAGTTCTACGGTAAATTTGATATTATTGTGAATCGAGTTTATGTAAGTAATGAAGCTCTCTAATTGTCTATTTGTACCGATAAAGCTAGCTGAAATGTCGTCCACATATCGGTGCCAGTACATAAATTGTTTACTAAGGGGGTGTTCATGAATTATTTTTTCTATAATATCCATGAATATTCCTGCTAGTAGGGGGCTGAGAGGGTTGCCCATAATCAAACCATCTTTACTGCTATAAACCTCTCCATTGAAATGAAAATAATTTTGATTAAAACACACTTTTAATAAAGTAATGATATCAGAGTGAATTATAGGATTAACATTATTGTATGTGAGCAAGTTATCAACAAGAGTTATAGTTTCTTTAGGAGGTATACTAGGGAATAGATTTATTACATCGAACGATATGAATTTAGAATTATGGGGTAGTATTATATCTTGAATATTATTAATTAATTCCGTTGAGTTTTTAACTGAAAATCGAGGTATGAATGAACAATATTTAGAAATGACATCTATGAGAATCTTTGAAATTTTGAATGAAGGTGCTGTGAAATAAGAAACAACTGGTCTGATAGGGTACCCCTCTTTATGGAGTTTAATTAATGAATAAAGTTCAGGGTGTTGCGGATTGGGTAAAAATAATTTATAATTTTCTTTATCGTTAATTATTGATTTAACGTTATCTACTGCTAATTTTATTTCTCTCTGAAATTTATTAGTTGGGTCTTTTTTAAGGGTCTCAAAATTGCTTGCCTGAATAAAATTCTTGGTTTTTAATAAAAAATCTTCTTTAGGTAATGCTATACCTCCTTAAGAAAATATAACTCTTGTTGATAACTTGCTCACATACAATAATGTTAATCCTATAATTCACTCTGATATCATTACTTTATTAAAAGTGTGTTTGAATCAAAATTATTTTCATTTCAATGGAGAGGTTTATAGCAGTAAAGATGATTTGATTATGGGCAACCCTCTCAGCCCCCTACTAGCAGAAATATTCATGGATAATATAGAAAAAATAATTCATGAACAACCCCTTAGTAAAAAAATTATGTACTGGCACCGATATGTGGACGACATTTTAGCTAGCTTCATCGGTACAAATAGACAATTAGAGAGCTTCATTACTTACATAAACTCGATTCACAATAATATCAAATTTACCGTAGAACTTGAACAAAATAAGTCTATAAAATTTCTAGACCTTACAATTTCAAATATAAATAATAAACATGATTTTTCTATATTTCATAAACCATCACATACAGATATTACAATTCATAATAGTTCGGTCCACCCATTCAGTCATAAACTAGCAGCTTTCAATAGTATGATACACAGACTCTTAACAGTCCCATTAAATATTAATAATTATACCAAAGAATTAAATATCATAAAACAAATAGCAGTTAATAATAATTACGATCCAAATTTAATTGACAATATCATAAATAAAAAGATGAAAAAACAGACTTTAGAACAAGTATTCCCTTCAGATAAAAACAATTTAAAAGCTTAACATACTTTGGAACACCATTCTTAAAAATTAAATCATTTTTAGAAACTTTAGACATGAATATTTCCTTCAAAACTGATCACAATTTATCCAAATTCATTAAAAATAATAAATCTAAATCTTCAAAATTAAACAAATCAGGAGTTTATAAATTAAAATGTGGTAATGACAATTGTGATAAAATTTATATCGGTAGAACTTTTAGAAATTTTAAAACTAGAATTTCGGAACACAAACGTAGCTATGACAACAAAAAATTAGATTCTAACTATTCAAATCATTTATTAGAAAACCAACACATTTTCGACCCAAATTTTGAAATTCTTCATGTAGTCGGTAAATCCTTCAGTTTAAATTTATTAGAAGCCCTAGAGATTAACAAAAATAAATATTCAGGTAATCTCCTTAACGACCAAATAGATATCAATCAGTCTCCTTTATTGAACCTCTTTACCTAGAAGATAGCTTAGGAATGTTTGTAGTGAATAAATTTCCAGGTAATATCTTTTAATACTATTGTTAACCTTAGTAAATAGATTTAGCACTGTATATATTAAGACATTTTTATATTTTACCCTCATTCGTTTTGACAAAGCTACTGTGTTAGTGAAACGCGTCAACAAGTTTAAATTGAACATTAGTTCAAATATATGAAGATTTAAACAAACTATATTGTTTTATTTCATCGTTCAGTATGGATCTTCATCAAGTAAAAGCCTCATCTATTCCATTTTTCAAGAGTTATTATTCTTATTATTAGCCAATAATATTTGAAGAAGCACTGACCTGATGTCTGGATTCTGGATCTATCCCGTCTGGAAACAGGATTACCCCTTCCGAAGTTCTAGCTGCTTAATTTGTTGAGAAATTTGGATATTCTCATGGGAAAACTGGATACAAATACATGTGAGTGTTCTAAGTTTTATATTTGTTAACAATCTATAGCTTTAATCATGACATATATATGACAATTTGAAAATAATATTTATATTTGTGAACATAAATTCTTTCATGATATCTTTTGCTTTGGTTATTTATACTATTTAAATTCTCTAGTAGCAAATATTTCTTTGAATCCATCATCATTTTTTATTCATTGATTTCATAAATTTGATATACATTGTGACATATAACTTACCTTTATGTCATTGATATTTTTATCTATTAAACTTATCTAATTTTTTATAATAAATACGAAATTGATTTATATTATTACTGTTTCAACTAATACTTATAATAAATTAGATAACTAAAACTCGTTTAATATCAGATGAAACAGCTGATTCATTCATGACAACTAAACATCCATATTGGGCAGATTTCATGTTCTCCACTATACTTGTTAAGCATTTTCAAACTTTAGACAATTATTAAGGTAATTTCTTTATATTTATTGTTGCTCTTTTAATTATTGTAAACAAACGGTTTAATATATTTTGATTTTATATGCATTTTTACTTATTATCGTGGTTTTCTTAATGTGTTTTTAACTACATAGTTTCAATCCATTTTAAAGACTGAGCCAAATATTCTCAAACAAGCTGATACTCTTTAATATATAAGATATATGGTTTAATTCCCCTCAAATTCAAATTTAAATGATGTCAATACCATTGAGAACTATTTAAATTTCAATTTTCTTCTTTGTAATGATTGTTATATCTTTATTTGAATATTTATAACTTTATGGCATAATCTCATATTTCCTTGACTTTATATTCAATTCTCAAATAAATATTCACATACTTCCTATTACAATTCCTATTCTTATCAACACCTGTCAAATTATTCTTTCCCAAAATATATTAGATACATATCAATGTCAATCTAAATATTCATAATATTACTCCTAATACTTCTCTACTATCATATTTATACTATCATCCGCTTATATATCAAGTTATATTTCCCATAATTTCATTATATTTTATTTCTCTATATAATCCTCATATCATATTCCATTTCAGTACTCATTATTCAATATAATTAATTATTTCTTAAGTTCATATATATATATATATATATATATATATATATATATCAATATCAATTTCCTTATTCTTCCATGTATTTTCAAGTATTCTATAAAATTCTAATTGACATCAAACATTACCTCCTATATTTTTAATCAATATCATTCATTATTCTCCTAAAATTCTAGTTGACATCAAACATTACCTCCTATATTTTTAATCAATATCATTCATTATTCTCCTTTCCTATCCTTTTATCATTTGCGTCTTATTTCCTTATTTTAAAAGATGTTAAATCCTATTTGATACTTAAGTTATTCTTATGTTTATCCTCTCTATTTTATATCTTAATATTTTCCTTCTTTATAAAGCCAGTATTTCTTATAAATTGTTTTTCTTTATTTGTTATATATTGATTTCCCATATTCAAATTTCCCTTTCTTTATATTCAAAACTGTTTTTATACTAAATTTTCCCTAATAAATTTTTCTTTATATTATATTGTATTCATTCATTTATTCATTTTTAAATTTTTTTAGGTTCTGAAGAAACAAAAGTGAAGAATCTTATTGGATCACCATCTGCCAAATGGAAACAAAACCCAATCTACTATCTAGTTTATCTTTGTACACTACTTTAATATTAACTTTAAAACTATACTTATGACTATTATTTTCCTTTTAGTTTCGTTCGTAACATAACATCATCTATTCATAATATTTATATACATGTTCACCATTGAACACTTCCCTTTCTAATTGTGTACCTGGATAGAATAACCGATAACTGTTTTGAGCATCACTATAGACAACTACATATGGCCCTTCAAAAGGTGATAATAACTTCTTACATTGATTTTCACCTTTCTTTGGCGTTCTTAAAGATCTTACTAGGACTAAATCTCCTTTTTCAAACCTAATTTTGTTTTTATTCTTGTTTCCCTTTCTTTTAATAAATCTCATAGCACTTCTTTCCAAATTCTTGCTTACTTTATTTAAAACTTGAGACATGTCCAATCACGTTCTGGGGGTATTCCTTTCAAAATGAATTGTGTACATTCTTCAGTAACTCCATTAGGTAATTGATTTAAAAAATTTTCTACTTGGTTCAGATTTTCTTCCCATAAATTGTGCCTATTATTACATAAAATCCTTAAATACTTGACAACTTCTTTGATATACCTCTCAGCTGGATTAGATGATGGTCTTCTTATGCTTATAAAATTCATTTTCATGTTATGATTTCTACAGATACGTTTGACTTTTTCACTCACAAAGTAAGTAGCATAATCAAGTATCAAAATATCAGGAGTTCCTATTTCTTCTATAAAATGTTTAAGACAAGATATTACTGTGTTCGCATTGGTACGTTGACAAGGAAAAGTCCTTACAAATTTTGAGAAAATATCTACCATGACTAAAATATGTTTATTGCCTTGATTGCTAGGTATTAATTGTGATATAATATCAATAGCTACTATATGTAGAGGCTTGAGTGCTATTATAGGTTTTGGTCCACTAATATTATGATAATTCTTTTCCTTTGCCAACGTGCAAATTTTACAAGTTTTACAGATTTCTTTCACTAATGATATGTCTTTCTTTGCGGTGTAATTTTCTCTAAACAACATCCATAGTTTCCGAGATCCTATATGTCCATATTCCTCATGTAGTTGTCTAAGAATTTATTTAGCATATTCGGATGTTATTAAATAAACTTCCCTGTCTTCCATTTTCTTATACCAAATTCCCTCGTTTTGAAATGCTCCCCTTTTACAAGATACTTGCAAGCTTCTCTGATCTTCCACTATTTTTTCCAAAGTAAACAAACCTTCAGTTTTCTGCAACCTATTGATGCCAATTTGGAAGTGTTGATCATTCCTCTTCATTTCCGTTTCACGGCTAAGAGCATCCGCTACTATATTAGTTTTCTCAGGAATAAATTTTATGTCAAATTCGTATTCTTGTAATAGAAGAATCCATCGATGTATCCTATTGTTGGCATAACGGTTTTTAAACATTGATGTTAAAGCTGAATGGTCTGTTTCCAAATAAAATTTTGCTCCTAATAGATAAAAACGTAATTTAGTTATACAAAATACAATGCTTGCCATCTCCAATTCAGTAACTGAATATTTTCTTTCAAAGTTCTTCGTTACTCGGGAAATAAAACTGATTGGTACTTCTCCTCCCTCTTGTTCTTGCAATAAAAATCCTGCTAATTTATCTATGGATGCATCTGTTCTTAAAATAAATGGCTTGTCATATGAGGATGATAAACCTGCAAATTTTGTAAAACTATTTCCTTTAGTTCTTGAAAAGCTTGTTCTATCCCTAGCATGATTTGAAAATACGTAAGTACAAACATTATTATATAACAGAATATGCCTTTTTAAATAATATTTAGATTTTGTCTATTGAATAAACTACATAAAGTCCTTTTTTCTTTTTTGTAGATCGATCATATAGACGCAAGAATTCTTATATATACATGGAAATAGTCACTGAATTTATACTCAAGAGTTAATATTCTTATTATTGGCCAATAATATTTGAAGAAGCACTGACCTGATGACTGGATTCTGGATCTGTCTGGAAACAGGACTACGCCTTCCGAAGTTCTAGCTGCTTAATTTGTTGGGAAATTTGCATATTCTCACGGGAAAACTGGATACAAATACATGTGAGTGTTCTAAGTTTTATATTTGTTAAGAATCTATAGCTTTTATCATGAAAACTTGTGATTTTACTTGAAATTTCTGGAAAAATTCTTCATCATCTCCTCGCTATTTCGACGCCAAGAACCAACTACCACGCTTCTATTTGATCGTCAATTTTTTTATTAACAACGAATATATTGTTTCTAAGCTCACTAATTATCAATGAAGTTTTTATTAATTTTAGTTGATCAAAATTTGTCCTGTCATTTTTCCACCAATCACATTGTTTTTGGAGCTGTCGAACTATATTCGCTATTGCTACATGAAGTTTTTGAAAACATATATCAATGTAAATTTCACTTGATAAGTATCTGTTTTCTTTTACTATACAACGAATTTCAATAGAACAAGTCTTTTACAGATAGTGAAATTCCTTGTTATATGTCGATATGGCAATGTCTAGTTTGGTTTTGACATATATATGACAATTTGAAAATAATATTTATATTTGTGAACATAAATTCTTTTATAATATCTTTTGCATTGGTAATTCATACTATTTAAATTCTCTAGTAGCAAATATTCCTTTAAATCCATCATCATTCTTTATTTGTTGATTTCATAAATTTGATATACATTGTGACATATAATTTACCTTTATATCATTGATATTTTTAACTTTTAAACTTATCTAATTCTTCATACTAAATATGAAATTGATTTATATTATTACTGTTTCAAATAATACTTATATTAAATTAGATAACTAAAACTCGTTTAATTTCAGATGGAACAGCTGATTCATTCATGACAACTGAACATCCATATTGGGCAGATTTCATGTTCTCCACTATACTTGTTAAGCATTTTCAAACTTTAGACAATTATTAGGGTAATTTCTCTATATTTATTGTTCCTCTTTTAATTATTGTAAACAAACGATTTAATATATTCTGATTTTATATGCATTTTTACTTATGATTGTGGTTTTCTTAATGTGTTTTTAACTACATAGTTCCAATCCATTTTAAATACTAAGCCAAATATTCTCAAACAGCTGATACTCTTTAATATATAAGATATATGGTTCAATATATATATATATATATATATATATATATATATATATAATTTGGAAAAAGATATTTGCCAACTCATTTGTAATGGATATTTTTGTGGGGATGTGGCAAAAATATCCATTATATATATATATATATATATATATATATATATATATATATATATAGATTATTTGTTTTTCTTTAACCTTGTATATAAATTCCCATTGTTCTTGGGCATCAGGTTAATATATATATATATATATATATATATATATATATATATATATATATTTGTATGTACATATATATATATATATATATATATTTAAATACGAAGAGATTAATGGGTATTGCACGCAAATAGAAAAAAGGGCTACTGAAAAGAGTGGTAACCGCAGTCATGCATGTTTCTGGCTCATTAGCCGTCCTCAGTACGGTACAACCAAGAAAGGATGTGAAATCTGGGAACAAATGTGTTGAATGGAACATGAGACATTTCAAGAACATTATAACCGTCTAAAATAGAATAATATTATTAAAAATTGCTTTATTTGTAACCCATTATCAGGTCACTTCGAATACGAATCAGAGCGCAATGAAATCACTACAAGAGCAATTTGACTTATTTCTCATAACCCAGTTAAACATATGAACTATTTTTCTTTTGATAATTTATTAGAACAACGTTAATACTGCAACCAACACAAGAAATAGTTTCAACTTATCGAATATTGATTCTACGATAATGCGAGTTTCCATGCTACAAACATGATTTTTTCGCAGTGGAGAAGAACGTGAAAATGTCTTTGTAGGTACCTATAATATTACATTGAAATACATAATTACGAATGAGAGGAACACCTCACATATTTTATATACTTTCTCATCCTATTAAGAACTACTTACCATATATATGAACGAAATTCAACTTGAAATGAGCTTTGTAAATAAAGAAGTTACTAATGAATAATTAACTTTTTAATTTTGACACTATCAAAAATATCTTAAATGAGTTTATGTTCATATTTGTAGTTTAACACAGATTATAACTGGAATTAAAGTGATCTTCACGGAAATAACTGTTGTTAATAAAGCTGGATGTCGTTTAGCAAATATTTCTCCTTATTTTTACACTTTTTGGAACGTTTTTGAAAGGTTTTTGTGGTGTTCTGATTGACGCAATTTTGCACATCGGCATTGCACTGCATTTGTAAGACAACCTAATCATATTTACAGCTTTTATTCAATTTATTCGTAAGAGCTGGGTCAAGAACATTTAACTCTAACAAAACGCGAGACTTGTTTATAGTTTGATGACGTCACGAGACGGTATGGAGCGTTTTAGCAGGAATTTTAAAACCTATTTTTATTCACGCATTTTTTTATTGAAATCTGTCAAATTTTTTTCAAAACTATAATTTTCGTGTTTAAATAAGGTTTATCTTTAGAATGGTAGCAATGCCAAAAATTAGTCAACACTATTGGCACCGAACAACAAACATTTTTAATTAATTTTCTCCCATTTCTAGTTATTCTGAAGTAGTCATCGCTAGCTATTCGTGAAGAACCTCACGTTTTTCTGTTTCATTGAGGGATAGAATCCTACACTGACTAGTCAATCATAATCAACATAACTCTTAATTATTTTAATTACAGTTGTAATCATTTAGCATACATAACATTTTCCTAGACGAAATTTCTCTTCGAATATTCTGAAACATACGATGGAGTAAATAACGCTACGCAATCTCTTATATACTGTTTCAGATTGTTCGTGTCTCTGTGTGAACAGTATTTTTAAATATCCCAACAAAAAATCTAGACGGATAAGAACAGGTGACCTAGCTGGCCAAGGATTAACTGAATATCGCCCAATCCATTTTTCGCCGAATTAATTATCCAACTGTGTCGTTGGAAATACAGTTCCATTGGCCGAGACTGTGGAAGATTATATAAAACCCTAACACTTCCGTTTCCTCAAAGTTTTGATAACTTTGGAAATTGAGGTTTTGTCTAAAATTTCTTGCACCAAACATCAACTTTAGAATAATAATCTTCACATTGCACAACGAAATGGAGATTTTCAGTTGTCCACCTCCCACAATTTTGAGAGCAAATATGTCCCCTGACAGCAAATGTGGCTTCATCTGTAAATAATAATTAAGAAAATTTCGTTCATATTAAAGTAAACTTCAAAGACAGGCACAAAAATGGTACTCAACCTAATAACTCCATTAGATTTTTGAATATGCAGAAACACTAATAATAATTTTTCCAATATGCTAGGAACATTATGACCCACTCTGTATCTTACGATTATTATATTCGATACTCACTCTCACTATATGCATAATCCCCAATTAATGCGATTGATTTGTTTGAAAGTGGTTGACAATGGAAATCAACTCTCTGCATATATTTGAGACACGACGTTTCAACAGTTAATCTACTGTCGTTATCAAGTGTGTGAATACGAGAAGATATATCAGAGAGATGTTAACTGTTGAAACATCGTGACTTGAACACATACAGAAAAATATTTTCCTTTGTTATCTGGACAATAGAAGTCCAGAAAGATTCTATTAAATCAATTTAAGTGTATGTTCAATCCCAATAAAAGAATTCGTAGCTAATTATTAATTTGTCATTTAGCTGCGAGACATAATCTATGATGAAAGTAAACGAGAACGTATAAACCGATTACTGCCAATACCCTTGTAAATTCCAATAATGCGATGGCAAAAATCGATCTCAATGGATGAAACTTGAAATGAATAAAGAATTCAAGCAGGTTAGTGTTTTGTAAAATATCAATGACATTGTTTTCGTAAACATATATCTAAAATTGATTTTTGAAATATTCGACATAATAGGTAATATAAAATCCAGAAGCCGCTCAAGTAACGTTATTTAAATCAAAATTGAAATATGGTGGAAATTTTCATTTGTCTAGCTGCTAGTCATAGTTTGGTATATTTTTACTGAGATTGAATATGACTAGAAATATGATAGTAACTATATACTCAGAATTCATATTTTAACACTCATAATTCACATAATTGAATATCTATTGTAGTAGGAAAAATAAAGTACATAAGACGTTAAAAAGTGGATTTACCTCACTCTTGCGAAATATGTCTCTTTCCACACTTGTTGTACAGGTCATTTATTTGATTCAAAACAATATGATCAAGCTTCTTGAGTTCTGGAGTTGTACCGGAAAAATTAAAAATTTTGAAATACGGTATCCCCAAAATAAACAGTACCGAAACAGAGAGTGCTGTGGAGTTGTTTATGTAATATGGATTTGTCATATTTGACTTAATTTTCATTAGTTGATATTTTGATAGTACGCTGCAGTTAAATTTGATTTAAAAAGGGTTCTAACAACGGAAGAAAAAGTTTTTTTGGTGGAGCATTATTTTCGTTCATACGGAAAAGGTCGTAATTATGGTCCAAGCTTAGAACAGGTGTCAATAAAATATCAACAAAAATTTAATAAAGCAGCTCCTAGTAAAAGTGTGATGTTAGCTGTTGTTGAAAAATTTCGTCGCACTGGTAGTGTATTGTGTCAACGTAAAGGTTCTTCAGGTCGTCGAAAAACAGTATGCACTAACGAAAATGAAGGACGTGTTTTTAACCAAGTTGTGCAATCACCTCAAAGAAGTCTTGTAAGAACTGCAACATTAGTGAAACGTCTTTACGTCGCATGTTCAAATCAATTGGTGGTTATCCATACCGTATTCAAGTTGGACAACGACTAAATGCTGCGGACAAACGATCAAGAGAAATTTACTGTGTTCGTATGTTGAGTTTAATTTACGAAGATCCCGAATTTTTGAAAAACATATGGTTGAACGTCCTGATGTCATTGTAGAGAAACCACTCCACAGTCTTCGAGTTACCGTTTGGTGCGCGGTATCTGGTCATGGAATGATTGGTCCTTATTTCGTTGAAGATGATAATCTGAATCCACTTACTGTCAACCAAGAGCGTTATAGAGAGAAAATTATTATACCTTTTGTGAGAGATCTTAATAACTTTTGCCGTGCACGAAATCTACAGTTTCGCACACAATGGTTCCAACAAGATGGTGCAACGAGCCATACAGCTGTGCGCACCTTAGACTTACTCCGTCAGCATTTCGATAATAAAATAATTTCTCGGGGAACAGACTTCGAATATCCTTCTCATTCACCTGATCTGACGCCACCTGACGCATACATTTGGGGCATAATGAAGGACAAAATATTTCACTCGGGAAATCCGCCGGTGAATATTGCCAAACTACAGGAAAGAATACAAAATATTTTTCGGCAGTTACATCAACCACTTTTTATAAATATGTTTATTGACTTACGAAATCGATATGAAGCTTATTTGCGTCGAAATGGTGAACATTTTGAACACTTACATTACAGAAATTAAAAATTAATTTCTATTTTTATTTTCGGTACTGTTTATTTTGGCGGATACTGTATTTCTTCTGCCTATATTTTTCATTTTGCGAAGACTTTCCAAAATTTTGCCAACCTATTGTAGACTATCCAAATATGTGAATAAAAAATATATACAATGTATCGTACAAATTGGGCCACTCTCGACATTTTATTTTCAATTACGGACCCGTATTTTTAATTACATTTTTTTAAATGCCTCGAGTCATGTAACAATATTGGCGTAGTATTTTCATCTGAACTATAGTGTTTTGGAAATATTGAACTATTTCTAGTACAATTTTAACATTTTTTGAAATTCGATAACAGCTGAAATTGAAAAATATCAGTGAGTAAGAAGTGAATCAATGCCAAGTTGATGACACAACAAGAACTTGTTTAAATATTGAAGAATTGAAATTTTACCGGTAATAGTGTTTTTAAATGAAACTCAAGGTCTCTAGTTAATTCCACAATATAATACAAGTTATTGAAAATTCTAAAAAATTGACAATTGTTTCGATAAATCAATATCATCGTCAGAATGACAGAAGTTACATTTCATTTTATACCTACCTGATGTTTAGTATTCCACGAAGTAAGGGTCGAGACAGTCAATTTCATTACCGGTAATAGTTCAATATTTTCAAAACACTCTGTAGTTCAGATGAAAATACTACGCCGAAATGAAACATGACTCTTGCAATTTAAAACAATGCCATTGAATATATATATATATATATATATATATATATATATATATATATATAACAACCATTTTCTATGAGTATTTCTTCCATTTTCTTTAAAATTTCTGGACGATAATCAGAAGAAGTTAGTTTTATGGATCGATCTATTAATCCAATGACTACGTTACTCCTTTGATTTTTAGAGTGATATGAATTAAAATTCAATTTTCAATATAAAGACATTTTCCTTTAAACGTTACGTAGATGACTGTATATTGTATGTGCTATACCAGAAAATCAAATACCCAAAATATTACATGAATTCAATAACTTTTATTCCAAACTTCAGTTCACACATGAAATAGGGGTAAATGGTTGCATTAATTTTTTAGATTTAACACTAATTAGAAACAATAATAATAACAATATCAAAACGAAACTTTACAACAAACATACATGGTCAGGTAGATATTTAAATTCTAATTATATATATATATATATATATATATATATATATATATATATATATATATACGAGATATAAAACTAGTGAATATTGGGGAATTGCAGCAAGACAATGGAAGAGGTATACTCTTAGCGGAAGATGTCCAAGCTTTCGAGGATGATTATCCTCATCATCAGGGAGACTAAAATGAAAAACAACAGTTAAATACTGTGGTCCATAAAGAATAATTTGAATTAAAGTTCACAACCACGTATGTACTTATCTCCGAAGTGAGGTTAGATTCCATCAAGTTGTAAAATAGTGAACTACAGATTGTAAATTGTGAAATGTTTTACAGGAATTGAGTTAACGGAAGGACAACCAACCGCATCACAACACCAAGTGAAAATGTAGCAACATTTTATAAATTTAAATAAATAAATTCATCTTCATGCGGACATCTGTGGTGATTCGCAACTGATAACGGAGTGGCATAGTACACTGACCCATTTCAACCTTATTGGGTCTCTTCAAGAGTCCGACAATGTCTTCCAGTTCAGAGTCTCTAATCCTAACTGAAGATTCCGTCCTCCGACAACGTCTACTTGGCTCGTGTAGTTACACACAAGCGAGAAGTAGTCAGCGAACCAACACCTCAGATAAATTCGACCGTATTAGTCGTATGGAATAAAATGAATATAATTTCATAAAATACGAGGTGTCTATATGAAACATAAACTCCGATTCTCGCCTACACCTGCTTTTAGTCGAAATTTCAATAATTTCGACGTATTGGCCTGACCGGTTTTCGAAGGGGAAAACAGCTACATTCCTGGATATTACCACGCAGAATATTGAATTACATCTCCTTAGAAAACCGTGACGTCGATCGACCATTTTGCCGATACGGATATCTGTGGTGGTTCGCAACTGAAAGTGAAGACGGCGCCAGCTGACTACTTCTCGCTTGTGTGTAACTAATTCTATAATAATTGTTTATTTTGTTCTGCATCTACCCAGTACAATCATAAGACGGTTTATTCAAGATTATATAGGCTATTCAATTGATTTGTGACATTTAATATGTTTCAATGAATACTCTGTCATCATACTCAACTAAATGTCACAGTCAAATAATAAAAATTTCATTGAGTTGAATGAAGTTAATTTCTATAAACGTTTCCAAATACTTTAAACAACTTCCAATGTAAGTTAAAATTCAAACTTTATCTACAATGGTCGATTCACAAAATAAATCCTAATTTCCCTTTTTTTTTATAACAAACAACAAAATTTTATATGCCCAAATGAAAATAAAAATTAAATAAATTACAAGCTAGACTATCTAATATCTATTTACGAAAATTTATGAATTTTTCTAAATGTTCAAAAATTTTGAATTGTCACTTGGCTCGGCAAATGTTAAATACCCGATCACAGCCCTAAAATGTTTTAATGAATTCTTCGAATTGCTTAATGGTTCAATACGTATTCAGTTTTTAATTTGAATTCAAATGCATTATTGAATTATCAATGGACTGGAACGGACTCACCAGTACTATGGAAAGGAACAGCAAACTCGTACTATTCTCAATACAATTTGAGATTCTGGATCTTCCACTTTTTTCGATATAGGACTAAATTTTCCAGAACACACACGTACAGAATTTAAAATGGGTATCGAATGAACCTCCATACTATTTTCACAAATATTTGGAAAAATTTCAAATATGATGTTATCTGTACGGCATCTCAAATTCATCTGAACTACTTTTCCCAATCAGCAAAAATATTATGTTGTAATTACCACTTCCCTCTACTTCAAAACAAAAATTAAATTTGTTTTCTGATCTACTATTTTTTCAATAATTTCTATCTTTAAACAGATTTGTTTCATTTTATTGCCCTATTGAATATATTCTATGTAAATTACATCCAAAATTGAATAGTGCCAAATTTGACATATACTGGGTTATTCAACCATTTTGATCTCGTATACAATGATCCTTTTTAGTTATAGCTTCATAAACTGATTTTTTAAAACTAAAATACTGTGAATCAGCTATTTATTGTCGTTGATTCCTACGTACAAAATATCAAGAAAACTAAAAACCTTCGTAAGGAACTTGTTTTCACTAATTCAGAATTTTGAACGGGACTGTGATGATAATCGACCACTATTGTCTTCAACTGCTGTAAGAGAAGTAAATTAAATATTATCGATATTACTTAGAGTACTAAATGGATTCCTTTTTCGTTCGAACGTTCTGCAGTAGCGCATTCTCACTTGAGACTAGTTTTGTTGAATAACTTTCTTTGCGGAATGAATTTAGTTTGAGAACTTCTTCTTGAGAATTTTAGTAAAGACAGGGTTCAATTCCTTTGCAATATTCTAGGTACCTACCAGTTTCATTTTTTATAACTATTTGCGTTTTTCTTCAGTTGGTTGAATTTTATGAAAGAATTCAATATTATTCATCAGCAGTATATATTTAAAACTAATTATTCCTAGTAAAAAAAATAGTCTGATAGTTTCAAAATTTCACAGATTTCTTGACCTTTTTGTCGATTATACAACACAGCAAGGTCGTGATGATATAAACAATCTGTGACGTGCAACGGTATTTGTTACCTTCGGATAGTTACCTCGTCTGCGATAGCTTGGCCACAAAAGCACAATAAGGACAATACAGTAAGAAGAATTATTATTGCCAAATATATTTTGATAGATTCAGCTTGGTGAGTTGCCTGAAAAATAATTCCATTAATACTGAGTGAAAAAATGAACAGTGCCGAAAGTTACGTTACAGAAGAAGTGCCTTTGTAATAGGTTTGTATATTAATAGGTTCAAATATGTATGGGTACATTTTTTCCCTCTTCCAGCATCCGAAGGTTAAAGCATTACATTGAAAATGGGCGATTTGTAAAATTAAGGATGTCTTTTTCGCTTTAGGCTGTTGCAGTTCGTAAACTGTCCAATCTAATGAAAATATTTGATACAAAATTTATAGGGATTTGTCTTAACAATGACATTTTCATAGTAGGACCAACTTATTCACTTAAACTAATTTATATAATCACTTCATTTATATTCACTTATCCACCGTTTATCTCACGATGTCAAATTATCAACTCAATTAACTCCTTCTGGTCGGTCCTTTATATAGTAATGCCCTTTTCACTAGATAATTCTAGATTGCGACTTACTCAAAAACAAGTGGCTTTCTGGCATTTTCTAGATAAGACTGGTGACAAAAACAATGTTTAGATAAGATAGTCACAATCGTAAACAATCCCTGCGCGTCCGCCATAATTTTAACTTTCATACCTGGCTTAGACAGATTCGGATTTAGGGACTATACCAGTGTGCTGTTTCGTAACATTACCCCCTCCTGAAATGGAAGTTCCTCCTGGAACTTTTGTGTAGCCGAGACTGGATGTTTGAATCGGCAACTGGCCTCATTTCTACACTTTCCGATCTTATGGAAATAGCAGCGCACCGTCTTCATCGGATACTGATAACGGGGGTTGTAGCTACAAATTAATATCTGGACACCGGTATCGCGAAAGATAACCTCTACTATGTTCCTGATAACTCGCCAATCCAACTGGTTACTCGCTATCTTAGGCATAGCCAGTTTCTTCATGCTGGATTCTAACACATGGTCTCTGAGATTTCGAAGTGCTTCCCACGCATCGCGGTAGGTATATCGATCTTGGAATTCATTTCTAGTCACCACGTAGAAGACGTACCGCGAATTCTGTTTCAGTTTCAGCGTCTTGCCAGGGGCTGGAATCTGGTCTTCAAGTTTTTCTAATTGCCCGAACTTCTATCGAAAAACTGATGCCAACCCTCGTGCGTTCTTGATACGGGCGGGGATGTTGTATGCTAGTGAATAATCTTCCGGGAGAGTGAACAAATCTTTGTTCTAAAGGGACTCCATGTGTAGCTTTCCCGGTACCTCCATACGCGCACATAAATTCATCGAAGGTAGGGTCAGACATATCTCGAATATGGTTTACTCCTTTCTCAGGTCATGGTCTGCTTCAAATGGCGCTAGTCGGTTTTGGTGAACTATTTTTGGTTTTCCGTTGTGGATCTTGCTGATGCGATATATAACATAATTGATCATTTTCTTGATTAAGTATGGACCTTCCCAGGATTTTTGTAATTTTGGAGAAAATCTTTTTTTCCTCGTCGGGTTGTGTAACCATACTTGGGCCCCTTTTTCAAAACCGCCTTCTGTGGCGTGTATGTTGTACCGAATTTTCATTCTGTCACTGGCAACTTGAAGATTTGTTCGAACTAATTCATAAACATTGTCCAGTCTTCTTCTCAATTGGATCACGTAGCCTTCGCCTGTTAGATCTTCTGGATCTTCTCCAGGCCGACAGCGAAATTCCAGGTCGCAAGGAAGCCTCATTTCACGTCCAAACAGGATTTTCGCAGGTGTTTCAGCCAAGGCAGATCGATGAGCCAAAGCGAATAGGGAAAGATACTGGTCCCAATCTCTCTGATGGCTGGAAACTACTTTGGACAGGTATTTTTCAATAGTCCTGCTCATTTTCTCGACCATTCCATCTGAATGTGGATGTTATGCTGGTATCCTGGTCTTCTTAATTCCCAGCCTGTCGCAAATCTACTGGAATAGATGGTTTCCAAAATTTCTTCCCTGGCCTCTGTGGACTTCCAAGGGCACTCCATATCGGCTAATAAATTCCTTCGCCAATACATCCGCGACAGTTGTGGCCTCTTGGTTCGGGATAGCGTAAATTTCCACCCACTTTGTGAAATAATCCATTACAACCATTATGTATTTGCCATTATTTTCGGTCGTCAGAAATGGTCCTGCGATATCTAAAGCAATCCTTTCGAAAGGATTTCCAACATGTTTCATAGGTGGCTTCCTTTTGCGATGTGGTCCATTACTCGAAGCACAAGTCGTACGTTTCTCACACCAGTCCTTCACATCATCGGAGCTGTTCATCCAATAAAACCTTTCATGGATTCGCTGGAGGGGTTTCTTCACTCCCAGAGGACCTCTCGATGGACTGTCGTGTAATTTCTTCAGTACCTCAGCTACCCTCGTTCTAGGGATAAACAGCTATCTCCTCATCTCGGAACCATCATCGTTTTCAAGGACCCTTTTCAACAGCCCTTCTTTCAGAACAAAGGAGTCCTACTTCGCCCAATACGCCTTGAGTTTCGGTGAAAATCTTGACACTTTTTGCCATGTAGGTCGCCGATTTTCTTCCTTCCACTGCCGAATCTTCTTTAGGCAAGTATCATTCTCCTGATCTTCTCTGATTGTGGTGGGTGACCATTCTTCATTGAGTACAGTAGTTCTTGAAACTACAGCCTAGATTCCGCCTTGTTGCAGTGGGAGCGGTGTGTTGGGCACGGCCGTCTGGACAGGGAGTCAGCATTTCGGTGACTCACACCAGCTCGATGTTCGATGTTGAAATCGTACCCTTGAAGAAGTTCAATCCATCTAGCGATCTGGCCCTCGGAACTCTTGAACTGCATCAACCACTTGAGTGCTGTATTATCGGTCTGGATTAGAAACTTCCTACCATAGAGATACTGGTAAAAAAGTTCCACGGACTTCACTACCGCCAAAAGTTCTCTTTTTGTGACGCAGTAGTTTCGTTCTGGTTTGGAGAGGACTTTACTGAAATATTCCAGCACTCTTTCTTGCACTCCTTGGATCTGTGAGAGCACTCCAGTTCCTACGTTGCTTGCATCAGTGTCAAGAATAAAGTCTCCGTCTGGTCATGGATACCATAATATCGGCGCCGAGGTTAAATGCCTCTTCAACGTTTCATAAGCCGTTTGACAGTCTTCGTCCTATTGGAAAGCTCTTGATTCTTCTGTAAGTCGAGTTAGAGGCCTGGCAATATCTCCAAACTTCCTGATAAATCCTTTATAATACGTGCAAAATCCAAGGAAACTCCTAATTTGATGTTTGTCGGTTTGTTGCGGCCATTGCTGAATGGAAGCAATTTTCTCTGGATCCACCGCCACTCCTTCATTGCTCACTATATGACCTAAATCGTTGACTCGGTTTTGGAATAGCTGACATTTCTTCGGGTTTAATATGAGCTGGGCAGCTTGGAGGGTGTAAGGGGTGATGGCAAGAAATAAAAGTGCCGACCCAAATGACAACCTCACCTGCACGTGGTGCACCCTGCTAGATTACTAACGAGGCTCTGTCGACCGACCGACTGCCGGAATAAGCAGTCCCCCTCTGGACGGCCAACAGCTTCGGGTGGATGAGCCAGAAAGAGTTAGGGCACCTTCTTGTCCTAGGATAGAGAAATCTTTCCTAAAGGCGGAGGAACCGAGAACATGGTCAACGGCATGGAGATGTAGAAGGCAACGGAAAACCACTACATTAAAGATCTTCTAGATATTCCCAGGATATTCATCCGATCATCTTATCATGTTGGAAACAAAAATACAAATGGCCTCTAGTCCCGGACAGACCTTGAGTGGTCAGGAGGTGCGAAGAATCCCCCGGTTCCAATTGGATGAGATAACAAAAATAGCGACTTGGAATGTAAAAACATTGTTTGCAGCTGGAAAGCTCGATAATCTAATACAGAAACTGAACAGAATGAGGGTAAACATTCTTGGAGTGAGTGAAGTCCGATGGTCTGGAAACGGAATACTCAAATCAGGGGGTAAAGTATTCTACTATTCCAGCAATAATTATGATCGAAATCACCAACATGGGGTTGGTATCCTAATGGACGAAAACTTACAAAAATCAATGAAAAATTTTGTCCCCCTCTCCGAAAGGGTAGTCATGGTTCAACTGCTTGGTAGACCCATTAACATCAATATTATCCAGGTCTATGCCCCAACAGCGGATAAACCAGAAGAAGAAGTTGAAAACTTCTATAAACAACTAGATCAGGTCTTAAAACTCACAAAGCCGAATGAAATTAATATAATTCTTGGAGATCTAAATGCCAAGGTTGGCAAAGGCAGAATGAAAGGCAGAATGGGCTCAGTGATTGGTGATTGGGGCTTGGGCGAGAGAAATGACAGGGGTGAAAGGCTAATTCAGTACTGTGAGGAGAACAATCTTATAATTGCGAACACGTGGTTCAAACTGCCACCAAGACGACTGTACACCTGGAAAGCGCCAGCGGACAATGACCAACACATTATCCGTAATCAAATAGATTACATTACAATTAACCGCAGGTTTAGAAACTCTATTAGCAAGGTTACAACAATGCCAGGTGCCGACATCGCATCAGACCACATCCCAGTGTGTGCCAACATTGTTCTACGCCTCGCCAGACCCAAAACAAAAAACTTCAGGAAGACGCTGGATCCACAATTACTAAAAGACGAAAAAACAAGAACGCTGTACGAAGACCAACTTAATAAAGAACTAGAAAGTATTATCACTTCAAACGATACTAACAAACACTGGCTTGATCTTAAACAAGCGTTTAAAACCACGAACGAAAAATTTCTCTCAAAAACAAAAACAACAACTAAGAATAAGTGGATGACCAAAGATATTTTAGAGTTAATGGAAGAGCGAAGACAATGTAAAGTTCAGAACGATCACAACGGGTATAGAGCCCTCCAAAGAAGAATTCGTAATGAAATTAGAGCGGCAAAAGAGAAGTGGCTACACGAAAGATGCCAAGAGGCTGAAGATCTGAATAGACTTGGGGATAGTTTTCACCTTCATAAAAAAGTCAAGGAAATAGCTGGACTGTACAATAATAGACCGTTGGGTTTTATTAAAAAGGAGAACAACGAACTAGCGACAACCGAAGAACTGCTGCAAATCTGGAGAGAATATACAATCAGTCTCTTCAATGACGACAGGCCAGGGAACCCCGCAACAGAAATACCCACTACATCAGGACCAAATATATTAAAAAGTGAAATCATACATGCCATCAAGCTAATGAAAGATAAAAAAGCTGCGGGTCCGGATGATATGTACTCGGAAACGTTTCACTTAATTAACGAACAAAATCTAGAAACAATCGTAGGACTCTTCAATAACATCTACGACACTGGACACTTTCCTGAAGATTAGCTCCGCTCCACGTTCATCACAATACCAAAATCAAACAACGCAACCTCGTGTAAAGACTATCGTCTCATCAGTCTAATGAGCCATTTTCTAAAACTATTCCTTCGAGTTCTACACACAAGACTCTATCAAAAATGCGAGGAAGTAAGCGGTGTCAGCCAGTTCGGATTTAAGAGCGGATTCGGAACTAGAGAAGCCATATTCAGTCTCCAGATATTGCTCCAAAACTGCCAAGATCAAAGAAAAGATGTCTTCATGTGCTTCATTGACTACGAAAAGGCATTTGAAAACGTTAAACACAATCTTTTGATTACGTACCTCAGAGATTTGGGACTGTATGGAAAGGACGTAAGACTGATTGGTAATCTGTATTGGCACCAAAAAGCAGAAATTCGAGTAGGCAACACTGAGACAACTGAAGATTTTGAAATTAGGAAAGGGGTTCGCCAGGGATGTGTCCTGTCCCCAATGTTGTTCAATTTGTACGTGGAAAGGGCATTCTCCGAGGCAATCTCAGACAGCTCCTTTGGTATTAAAGTAAACGGAATCCCCATTAACAATATCAGATATGCGGACGATACCGTAATAATAGCAGAAAACGCACAAGATCTGCAAAGTCTATTGGATCGGGTTAACGAAGGAAGCCAAAGACTAGGTTTGAAAATTAACATCAGCAAAACCAAGTTTATGATTGTCATATTAATGAAGAAAATATCGAACAGGTCACACAGTTTAAATACTTGGGATGCATGATCAATAAAGAATGGGATCCGGATCAAGAGATGAGGTGCAGAATCGAGCAGGCTAGAACAACATTCCTAAGACTTCGTAAGTTCCTTACAGACAAGAACTTGGACTTCAACCTCAGGTATAGGATGATAAAGTGTTATATTTGGTCCGTTCTCCTATACGGGGTTGAGGCATGGACGTTGAAAGCAGCAATAATCAACAAAATAGAAGCCTTCGAGATGTGGACCCTGCGCCGAATGTTGAAGGTGTCGTGGGTCGACCATGTGAGAAATGAGGACATTCTCCGAAGAGCCGGTCTAACGGATCGAGAACTTTTCGAAAATATCAAGAAAAGAAAAATAGGTTATCTCGGACACATACTGCGCGGAGAACGCTACCATTTTCAACGCCTCATTCTTCAAGGTAAAATAGAGGGAGGAGGAAGAGGAATAGGCAGGAAAAAATTATCATGGCTTAGAAATAATCGTCAATGGACAGGGATAAAGGACTTCCAAACACTGCAGTATACTGCAATTAATAGAAACATATGATAGGAATAGAGAAGATGAACGCCTACGCAGGAATCTGCATGGCACTAAAAGAAGAAGAAGGGCAGCTTGGAGTCGTTTAAATACGTCTTCCAAATTCTTCAAGTGTTCGTCAAATATCTTCCCCAGTACTACGATATCGTCCAAATAGACCAGACAACCCTCTCAAGACATTTTCCATGAGTCTTTCAAATGTCGCAGGCGCATTACAGAGCCCGAATGGCATGACGTTAAATTGCCATAATCCAGATCCGGTGGTAAAAGCAGTCTTCTCTTTGTCTTCTGGGTCCATTTCCACTTGCCAATAACCTGACTTCAGATTGCTGCCGGCCAAAGTATCTAGCATATCGACAAATCTCGGCAGGGAATAGCTGTCTTTCTTCGTCACGTTGTTTAGCTGGCGATAATCCACGCAGAATCTCGTAGTTCCATCTCTTTTCTTGACGAGCACTACTGGAGACATCCATGGACTAGTAGATGGTTCTATTACTTTTTCTTCTGCCGTCTCTTGAATTATCCTTTCAGCTTCCTCTCTCTTCGCTCGTGGAAGTCTTCGAGCTGATTGCCTAATTGGCTTAGCATGACCAGTATCGATTTTGTGTTTGACGGCTTATGTTCTACCAGTCGTTCCTCCTTTTGGTAACAATAAGTCTCGATACTGCAAGAGAAATTCTCTTATTCTCTTTTTTTTCCAGCTTGATCCAAAGATTGACCAGCCGCTGATAACATTTGATCGAATCTGGCATTAGAATTGTCAGCGGTCGTTATTAGACGAACTATAGACGTCACTGGTACGCAGGATCTAATCTTGGTTTCCTTCTTGATGGTAACTGGGTAATCATTCACGTTTGTCACACGTACTGGGATCTCTTTCGCCGACGTAACCAATCCTTTCCCAATTAGTACGCCTTTGCCAACCTCTTCGTCATGGTTCCTTGGATCCATCATAACCGGTGTACCTTTCTTCATGATTCCCTGTAGCTGTACTACTATTATGGTTTCGCTGCGTGCAGGTAGAACGGTATCTTCCTGCACAGCTGCCAACACCGCGCTGCCTTCATATGGACGAAGGAGTACCTCATCGAAAACCCACTATGATGGTTCTGTTTCTAAAGTCTAATTGGAAACCCTGTACATTCATTACGTCCATTACGAGAATCACGTCTTCTTCAATGTCAGCTACGATTACCGTATGCGTGCACTTTTCTGCGCCAATTCCCAATTGGATTTGTGTCTCACAGTGTCGTTTTTCAATAATAAGATATCGGCAGATATATCGTTCTTCAGAGTAGATATCTTGTCGTCAATATTAGCTAAAATGTCGTTCTTCATAGCAGAAACATCGTTTTCCACATTCGTTGAAATTTTCTCTTCCGTGGCAGAAATATCGTTCTTTATAACAGAAATATCGTTTTCCACATTCGTTGAAATCTTCTCTTCCATGGGAGAAATATCGTTTTTCACATTCATTCAAAGTTTCTCTTCCATGGCAGAAATCTTCTCGTCCGTGTTCTCTTCCATGGCAGAAATATTCTCGTCCATGGTAGCAGAAAAATTAGCAGACACTGACGAGATTAAGGTGGAAGCCTCGTCATTAAATAAAACTATTTCTGGATCAAAGCCGTCATTTTCCAGTGCCACTTTAAGTCGTTCTACTAATTCATTTTTCTTTCCGGACGTTTCCAACTCGCGATCTTCCAATTCTGCTCCTAATTCCTCCACTTTCAAATCACATATTCTTATGGCCATTTTTACGTATCAGATTACAAGCCAGAAATTATTCTTCATCATAATGACTCAAAAGGGTCTGTTAACATCATGGATACAATGGTAAAAGTATACTCGGTAGAGCTGTCGACCAAAATGTGACCATTTGTATTATTTCAAAATATGATTCACATTCCATATCTAAACTCATTTGTATTGTGGATAAACACAATTCTCCAACTCCGCAATAAAGCTACATACAAACGAAGAGACTTGGTCCTTTGAGCCGGATCTATTGACAGCTCTTGTCAAATATGCACATGCTTTGTCTCTTACGTTTTTAAGTATTGATAATTTGCCAATATTGGCACTTCTTGTTCGCACGCCCATGCTGGCGCATTTGTCTCTTCCATTTCATTTGAGTTCTGGCCCAGTGTCCATTGACATATTATATAAGTTTTCTATCATCTGGTATACCAAAATCATAGTCTGTGAATTTTCGTCGAAACATCGGAAGTCTTGGAAATCTGGCAACACCGCATCAAAAATCATTCTCAAAGATTGGCTTTTAGCTTCAGCACACATCTGGACTGTGCACATGGGTTGTAAAAAGGCCGAGATTTGAAACGACCCTTACATTTTTTTTGGAACATTTCAACTGATAAATATATGTGTTTTTAAGTTTTTGACTATTTAGTGAATTTATTTGAAGTTTTTCTTAAAGCTGACACTATTTGGGTCTTTATTGATGTTAGAGCCTTATTTATGTAATGTATATTCTTATAGTTTGAAGATATTATTTTATCGTTGTAAGGCACATATCTGATTATTCTTTGAACCTTTAAAATTTGAAATTTACCTTTAGTTGTTGGTTAATAACCAGTAGAGTTATATATAATATTCATTTATAGGGTATTTTACTGAACGATGTAATAAAACAATATATTTTGTTCAAATCTTCATTTATTTGAATTAATGTTCAATTTAAACTTGTTGACGCATTTCACTAGCACAGTAGCTTTGTCAAAACGAATGAAGGTAAAATATAAAAATGTCTTAATATATACTGTGCATAAATAAAGAATTCTATTTACTAACGTTAACAATGGTATTGAAAGAAATTACCTGGAAATTCATTCACTACAAACATTCCTAAGCTATCTTCTAGGTAAAAAGGTTTAATAAAGGAGACTGATTGATATCTATTTGGTCGTTAAGAAGATTACCTGAATATTTATTTTTGTTAATATCGAGGGCCTCTAATAAATTTAACCTAAAGGATTTACCGACTACATGGAGAATTCCAAAATTTGGGTCGAAAATGTGTTGGTTTTCTAATAAATGATTTGAATAGTTAGAATCTAATGTTTTGTTGTCATAGCTACGTTTGTGTTCCGAAATAGAAGTTTTAAAATTCCTAAAAATTCTACCGGTATAAATTTTATCACGGATGTCATTACCACATTTTAATTTATAAACTCCTGATTTGTTTAATTTTGAAGATTTGGATTTATTATTTTTAATGAATTTGGATCAATTGTAATCAGTTTTAAAGGAAATATTTATGTTTCTGAAAATGATTTAGTTTCTAAGAATGGGGTTCCAAAGTATGTTAAGTTTTTAAATTGTTTATTATTATTTTTATCTCAAGGGAATACTTGTTCTAAAATTTCGTTTTTTATCTTTTTATTTATGATATTGTCAATTAAATTTGGATCGTAATTATTATTAAATGCTATTTGTTTTATGATATTCAATTCTTTGTTATAATTATTGATATTTAATGGGACTGTTAAGAATCTGTGTATTATACTATTGAAAGCTGCTAGTTTATGACTGAATGGGTGGACCGAACTATTATGAATTGTAATATATGTATGTGATGGTGTATGAAATATAGAAAAATCATGTTTATTATTTATATATGAAATTGTAAGGTCTAGAAAGATTATAGACTCATTTTGTTCAAGCTCTACGGTAAATTTGATATTATTGTGAATCGAGTTTATGTTAGTAATGAAGCTCTCTAATTGTCTATTTGTACCGATGAAGCTAGCAAAAATGACGTCCACATATCGGTGTCAGTACATAAATTTTTTACTAAGAGGGTGTTCATGAATTATTTTTTCTATATTATCTATGGAAATTTCTGCTAGTAGGGGGCTGAGGGGGTGGCCCATAATCAAACCGTCTGTACTGCTATAAACCTCTCCATTGAAATGAAAATAATTTTGATTCAAACACACTTTTAATAAAGTAATGATATCAGAATGAATTATAGAATTAACATTATTGTATGTGAGCAAGTTATCAACAAGAGTTATAGTTTCTTTAGGAGGAATACTAGGGAATAGATTTGTTACATCGATATAAACAAAATATATTGTTTCATTTCATCGCTCAGTATGGATCTTCATCAAGTGAAAGCCTCATCTATTCAATATTTTACTGAAGTGACATCATATTAGTAATTAAGTTGCAGGGTGTGTTCGTTAATATTTATTCTATTTGACATCATTTATACATTGTGTAACCTATTCTTGTAAATTATATTGGATTTTGGTTATTTATTCTTAAGAAATGGCTCAATTAACTAACTTGAAAAACAAAAGAAAAGGGTATAAATTCTAATTAACCTGTATTGAAAATTTTGTGAATTCTTTAGATGACTCCCAGGAAATCTATTTAATCAATGTAAAATTGAGAAGTCTCTTCGACATTTATGCTAATTATTATCGTAATGTGCAAACTGAAATTGCTGCCCTGACGCAGGCCGTGGATGGCGAGTTATCAGATAGTGACGAAGAAAATTTGATTGCGGATAGGTTTGAAATGTGCATAGCCAAACTCGAAGCCCTTACGGCTAAGATAAATTCAAAAACATCCTCAGACTCGGAATGTACTGGCGCTTCAAATGTCTCTTTGCCTAAAATTAATATCAAACCTTTCTCAGGAGATGCCGCAGAATGGCGCTCTTTTTTTGATCTATTTTCAGCATTAGTGTTAATTAATTCCAAGCTCAAGTCTGAAGGAGAAAAATTTCACTATTTAAAAAGCTTGTTACGAGGCCAACCCCTGCGATTGATTGATTCATTAAGCGTAACTAACCAAAATCTTGAGGTCGCTTTAACAATTTCAAAGAATACCTATGATAATCCAGTTACTTTATTGCATACTTTGTACAAATCACTGGTCGAACAAAAGCCAATGGTAAAAAGCAACGCCGCTGAGTTACGTGAATTTTATATTTCGTCTAAAAAAACACTTGATTTAATAAAAAATGTGGGGTCAACCCCCGAACTAGTTTTGAAACACTTATAGTGTTTTTGTTAGAACATAAATTAGATTTTAATTCAAGGAAGGAATTTGATAGCGAACGTGATTCGATTCAAATGCCGACTACTGACATATTTTTTAAATTTCTGAAAAAAACTCTATGTCTAAACCTTTTGGAAACCAATACGACTACATCCGTTAGAGTTACTGATCATAATAAACCTAGGGTTAGTCTTTTGAACAATGTTGTCAACAAAAACAATACTTCCCGAACTGGTGCGGCAAATTCAAATGAATCGCTTATTCGATTTTCTTGTCATTGCTGCTCTGATCCTTCTTATTCTTTGTATATATGTTTGAAAATTTTAAGCCCCAGTCTCAAGATAGGTATCAGCTTGCCAAAAGTGAACATTTGTGTGTAAATTGTCTAAGCAATCGGCACGAGTTTGCCGAATGTAAGTCTTTAAAAAGATGTTTGAGCTGCAATAAGCCCCACCACTCATTTTTACATTTTGATTCTACTCAGAATGGTCAAGTCTCTGCACAGAATCCGAGTACCTCGGCCCATCCACAAGGCAGAACAATACCTGTAAATACAGGAAATAGTGTAAATAGTAATTCTCCCGTTGTAAATTCATTCCCTAGTTCTAGTTTTGTTACTGTAAAACCTGTTGGCAATGAAAACACAACATTTTGCATGCCTGTCAACCAGGCAGCTACGTTTTCTTCTATTTCGCCTACGGATCAAATTGTCATCTTCCCGACCGCCTTGATTGATGTGCAAGATGGCGAAGGACGGTGTACTGTTGGGCGTGTCTCGTTGGACTCCGCTAGCCAAATGAGCGTCGTAACTAGTAAATTTGCAGACCGTCTGGGTCTACCAAAACGTCCAAATTTAGTGAGTATTTCCGGCCTTGGCAATAACTCGTGTGCAAACACGGTGAATTCGTTTCAACTAACCTTTAGTTCACAAGTTAAGTCAAATAAAATATTTTCGGTATCATGTGCCGTAGTTGACAAAATTACTAGTAAATTACCGCACTTTTCTATATCTCCTGAACAATTTAGATTGCCAGAACATGTAAAATTTGAATTGGCAGATCCTACCTTTTTTAGACCTGGTCAAATTGATATTTTGATTGGAGCCGATCTATATTCTAATTTAATATGTAATGAGGTAATCAATACAGGCATCAGCATGCCTTCGTTAGTAAATACGCATCTGGGATTTATAGTCGCGGGACCTGTTCCCCAAATGGTTACTTCCAATATAGTCCAAACATCTAACCTAGCTTTATCTTTTTTTACGGCATGTGACGTTCCCCTAGATAACTCCGAAAATCTCCAGCTGTTGATGGAGAAATTTTGGGAAATCGAGAACATTTCTTCGCAAACAGGTTCTTGTAACGAAGAAGATCAAATCATTGAAACTACATTTCTAAACACCACTAAAATTTTAACTACGGGTCGATATTCCGCTTGTCGATGGTCAAACTGAACGGTTAGGCTAAT
Organism: Galeruca laticollis; assembly: GCA_963921935.1. Classification (NCBI taxonomy): domain Eukaryota; kingdom Metazoa; phylum Arthropoda; class Insecta; order Coleoptera; family Chrysomelidae; genus Galeruca; species Galeruca laticollis. The sequence goes on from OY998181.1 coordinate 147,159,418, forward strand.
CTGTTTGCTTGGCTAAGTAGAGATTCCTCACACTCGAGAAAAAATTTGCCCAAAATTCTAATTTTCTAAATTCCTACCGCAAAGTCATTAGTGAATATTTGACCTTGAATCACGTTGTTCCTATCTACATTTATAATAATTCCAGTCGTGAATTTAAATATTTTAGTCCTCATCGTGCTGTAATTCGCAATCACCAAATCACGCGTAGTTTTTGATTTTTCCCCGAATAGTGATTCCGGAATTTCTCTTAATGATCTTACGTTGGAAGGTTTCCAGGTTCAGTATAATCTGTTCGATATACTGTGAAGATCTCGTTCTTTTTGTGTTGTTCTTTGTGCAAACATCCAAATGATGTACCGAATGATTGAGAATAATCCTGGGCAACGTCATTTGCAGTATATTTTGTGGCGCGACTGTCCTTTCGACCAGCTAAAAAATATGGAACTTTCTTGTCTTACTTTTGGGCAGAATTGTGCCCCCTTTCTAGCCACGCGTGTACTCAAAGATATAGCTTTGAGAAACATGTAGTCTCCAGCAGCTCAAAACGCTATTTTGCGACAAACCTATATGGACGATATTCTGAGTGGAACAAATGAGTATCAGGATTTATAAAAATTATATGCAGAGCTCAATCTTGTTTTAAATACGCACGGATTTCAATTACATGAATGGCAATCAAACTCGACCAAGTTTTTAGAGAAATATTCGCTACCCTGTGCTAAGGGAACCGACATCACGTTAGGTGACTCTTCCAATAAAATTTTTGGTCTAAAATGGAACTCCGTTTACGATTGTTTGAATATTGAATCTGTATCTCTTTCTTCTACGCCAACTGTCACTAAACGCATTTTTTTGGTAGTATTAGCTAGTAGCTTCGATCCTTTAAGGCTTGTACATCCTTTAATCGTGTTTGGGAAATTAATTATGCAGACTCTTTGGCAACTTAAGGTAGATTGGGATACTGCCATCACGGATCATACTGTTATTCATAATTACTCAACGTTTTTGTCTCTTTTATAGGAAATATATGACATCTGCATTCCTAGAAATTGGGTTGATCCGAAACCATTAGTTTCAATATCCCTCCATGGATTCTGTGATGCGAGCAATCAGCTTATGGTGGCTGCGTTTATTTTGTAATTTTGTACACAGACAATTCCCGTTCTTCGAGACTTGTCGCCGCTAAATCTCGAGTTATTCCGCTAAAAACCAAGTTAACGTTTCCAACGTTGGAACTTCGTGCCATGAACCTCCTTTCCAAATTGGCAAATCGCCTCGTGTAAATTTTTTCCGGTGCAGTTGAATTTCAAACTTAAATCTTTGGTGTGACTCTCTAGTTTCACTCAGCTGGGTAAAAAAGGAAAGCCAGCGAGTTTTCTCCCTTTGTTTTAAAACGCGTCCAAACTATTCAAGAAAACAGTAAGCTATTCACTTGGAGACATGTTAGGACAGATTTGAATCCGGCAGACTGCCTTTTTACAGGTTTATTTGCAGAAAAGTGTCGCAAGATTTGGTTCACTGGCCCTGACTTTTTACTGGAAGGAGATGACTTCGATTCTCATGATACTTTCCGAATGCTTGAAGTTTTACCAGAAACAAGAAAAATAAATTTGGTGGGGGTGCTAACCTCAGAAAATTTTTGGCAAAATATTTTTCTCAAATACTCAAAGTTCAGTAAACTACAGCGGGTAATCGCTTATGTACTTCGATTTTCAACTAGAGTTCAAAAACTCGCCACCAATAATGGAATTTACTTATCTGTTTTGGAGCTACAACTCGCTGACGATTTCATTATTCGTCAAATTCAATTGCATAGTTTCCCAGAGGAAATATCCTTGTTAAATGAAAATGAACCGACCCTTAATAAACTCTTGTTACCACTAAATATCTTTTCATATGGCACGGGCCTCCTAAGGATAGGAGGTAGACTTCAGCACGCAAATTCGAATTACGACCAGAAATTTCCCTTATTGTTACCCGCAAATAATTTTGTAGTAGACCTTTTGATTATTCACGAGCACAGACGCTGGACACAGTGGTCCTCATAATGTTTTGGGAAACCTCCGTAGGCGTTACTGGCCATTGAGCGGTATCCGCCACGTTGAGACTCATAAAAAATATATCCTCTGCCATAGGTTTAATGCTCAATTCGCCTCACAGCTCATGGCTTCCTTACCATTGGACCGGGTTGAAGTTTCTCGACCCTTTGCAAAAACAGGAGTCGACTTCGCCGGTCCCATCGCAACACGAGCCTCTCGTTTGAGAAAAGCTCCTTTACTCAAGTCTCATTTGGCAATTTTTATTTGCATGGTAACTAAATCTGTCCAACTAGAAGTTGCGAGTGATCTTACTACTGAGGCATTTATCGCTTCTCTCAATCGGTTTATTGGGCGAGGAGGTAACCTTAGCACTATATATAGCGAGAACGGAACCAATTTCGTTGGTGCTCAGAGAGTTAGCTTCTTTTTTCCAATCCCAAGACCATTTTGATCACATTCGAACATTTTTATCCCAACCTGAAATCACCTGGAAGTTTATTCCAGACCGTAGCCCTCACTGGGCAGGTCTATGGGAGGCAGCGGTAGAAAGCGTCAAGTCTCATCTTACTCGACTTTTAAAAATATCAATATTCACTTTTAAATAACTTACTACTATCAGGGTTCAAATTGAAGCCATATTGAACAGTAGACCGTTATACTCCCTCTCTACAGATCCTAACGATCTGCTACCCTTCACCCCAGGTCATTTTATAATTGGTTTCCCTTTAACGGCTTTTCCAGAACGGAACATGTCCGACATCGCCGTGAATAGACTCACCTTATGGAAACAGTGCACAAGAATTCAGCAGGAGTTCTGGCGATGATGGTCGGTGGACTATCTTCACCAATTACAACAAAAGCCAAAATGGCAGAAATCCGCGGACAACTTCAAACTTGGACAATTAGTTCTAGTCCGATCCGAAGATCGGCCACGGTTGAATTGGCATTTGGCCAGGGTGATAGAAATTATACCGGACGCGACGGTGAAGTTCGAGCGGTTAAAATAAAAACTGAGGATGGTGAATATACCAGACCAATTGTAAAACTAGTCCCTCTTCCTTTGGCAGATTAATGCCTATCAGTGAAAACTTCCCATATTTTTCCTTGTTGCTTCTCCACCGCGTAGGGTAACTTGCAATAAGTTTAAACTTCCGTTTAAACCGCCCCCCTCCCTAGTATGTTCAAACAACCGTTTAAACAGAGTGGTCCTTTTCATATCGTAATACGCTCCTGCTTTAAAACAATCTATTTTACCCGGCCAAACACGGCGAACCCTTATTTCATTTTTCTAAAAGTAGAAGTAAATTTTATCTCTCACTGAGCAGTCGCTCTCAATTTCTTTAAAATCGGTGCGCATGTCGTCGCATCGATTATCAATACTTTTGTAATTAATATGTAGTTATAATTTTTATTTGTTACTTTGATCGCGACGGAAGTGTTGTGCAAGGCTGTAAGTCAACACATTTCAATAACATTCATCAATATATGTGTTGACAAGACAGCACGTTTTCAAAACGATCTATATAAAAGTTATTGAAAAAGTGGTATAAAGTTGCTGAAAAATTTTGAAAATTGGACAGTGTACTTATTACACAGTAAGTTATTAAATTTTTATATAAAAGCAACATAATTTTGAAAAGACAACTTTGAATCAAATTGAATGAAAAAAACCATTTTAGTCCGGGTGATGATCAGAAATTTATATTCAAATGTCTTTATCAGAAGAAGCCATTCAACAGTTAACCAGTATAATTGAACGACAGAATCAAAAACAAACTGAAATAATAACAGACAAATTAAACGAAGAAATTCAAAAATTAAATAAACTAATAGCTTCTGAACAAATCAGAACTACTAAAGTGGAAGAGGAGGTGAAAGAACTGAAAAACAAAATCAAATATCTGGGAAAGAAAATTTCTTCAAATAACATTATTATTTTTAACAGCTATTACCAGGAAGGTGATCTAATAGACTTTACAATAAATTTGTTGAATTCGAAACTTCAATTGAGCCTCAAGAACACTGACATAAACGATATCTATACAATTGGAAAATCACAGTCGAATAAACCAATAGGTGTAAGGTTTCTGAGAGCATTGACCAAAAAAGATATTTTGAAAAACTGTAAGAAACTGAAAGGATCAGGCATTGCAATTGCGGAAGACTTATCCCAGGAAGAAAGAAAAGAGAATAAATTACTGGTACAACACTTAAAACTGGCTAAAAACGAAAATAAAAAAGCACATATATACAAAAGCACTTTGTTTGTGGAAGGAGAAGCATTCTCTTATAAGGATTTAGAAAGAAACTCTATTAAAGATAAGAATTGTGCAGGCGCAGCATCTTCAAACTGCAGTCTTATAAATGCCCGAGAGGAAGACAAAACAGAAATTCATTCAAAGGTGCAGAAAAGAAGAACACCAGATATCGAAGAGAAAGAAGAACAATTACCGTCAAGTAAGAAAACACTGATAGAGCCAAAATTCGCTCAAAGACAATCACCAAGGCTAAATAGTGCATACAAATTTTAAGAAAATAATGGCTCACTTATATTCATTACAATATTTATAACTAAGCTTACTTTAAATATTATAAGCTAAACACATGTACTAATTACTAATATCTAAAAGGATTAAATTTAAATTAACTAAAACCCGTCTTTAATAATACAAAATTTGGTCAAGCTTTTTTTGATACAACTTCTATGGTACTTGTTTTTAAAAGACAATCAATTTTATTATCAGGTTTATGATTTTTATCGATGGAAATGTGTATTTGGCTGAAGTATTTTTAAAAGTCGACGTTTTTAATATTTATCGTTTTTAATATTTATCGGTGTAAATTAATTTTAAACTTCGGATTTGTTAATGAATGTCTGGTTTTATATTGTATTCTTAGTAGGTTGTATTAAATAAACCACTAACACACCAAATAACCCATATTTTATCATTTAAAACTGTAAATATTTATCTGAATGGATGATTATATACGTGATTTTGAAGTAGAAAAGATAGAAACATTCCCTTTACAAACATCAGAGGAAACCAAGAAGGTCCTAAAAATAAATGACTACAATACTAACTTTAAAATAATCCACAGTAATATTCGGAGCATCGCTTGTAATTTTGATGAATTTCAAATCTTTATAGAGGGGTTAGAAACAAAAATTGAATGTATTGTTCCAACAGAAACACATTTTATTCCAGACTTATCACTGTATAATATTGATGGTTATCGAACTGTATATAACTACGGAAAATTCAACCAGAGTGATGGAGTCATTGTATTTATAAAATCTGAGCTGTATGAGTCGCATAACTTATTTGATTTAAGTGGTAGTTCACTAATTAAAATAAAAGCCCATTTTGAAAATAAAACGTTTATTATAAATGCTTTCTACAGATCACCAGCTTCTGAAAACAAAATCGACTCGTTTGTTGAGGAGTTAAATGATATTTTAGATATACAAACTGAAAACAGTGATTTTAAACTTTTTGTTGGAGATATCAATATTGATCTATTAACCGAAAATGATAACAAGAGAAATTACTTAGACGTCTTAAACGAATGCGGTTATCAATCGGCCATTAATGTTCCAACAAGAGTTCAAAAAAATTCAAAGACATGTATAGATCATATTTTTGTATATTCTAAAAGTGGTAATTTTTATGATAATTTGATTCCTCTAGTAATCAACACATCAGTAACTGATCACTATACAGTAATGCTACAACTGATTCTTTCTGGGGGAGATCGTGTTGTAAACTCTAAATCTAAATATTTTGCCCAGATAGACAAGAATAAACTGATACATAGATTTCAACATACTGACTGGAATGATATTATTTTCAATCCAAATTTGGACTCCGCAACTGATAAACTGGTCAGCACTATCCAAGATAATATTAGCCAGTCAACAATGTATACAAAGATTAAGAATAATTTAAGGAAAAGAAAAAATTGGATCACACCATCTCTCATAAAATCCGTTAACAAAAAAAATGAAATGTATAAAAAATCAAAAATAAATCCTCTAAATAATATACTTAAAATAGAATATACAGATTACAAAAAGCTACTAAATAAATTAATTGTCACTGCTAAAAATAATTATTATAATAAACTTATAGAAGACGAACAAAATTCGTCAAAAAAGATATGGAATGTAGTAAACTCAATATCTAAAAAAACAGAAAACACGGAAATTACAAATATTAAGGACAACAATGGAACAACAGTAAATAAAGCTGAGATAATTTCTGAAATGTTTAATACTTTCTTTGTAAATATAGGACGAAACCTAGCAAAAACCATACAAAAACCAATAAATTATAAAGAAAAGAAAATTATAAATTGTCATTCCATGTTTTTGGCACCCACCAGTATTACAGAAATAAAAAATATAATTAGTGAACTAAAGAATAAAAAAGCACCGGGTTGGGATGAAATAAGGGCTGAAGCTCTCAAACATATTTCAGATTTTATTGCATATCCGCTAATGATTATAATAAATAAGTCATTAGAAATGGGACAATTTCCTTCAGCTTTTAAGACATCGATTGTCAAACCTATTTATAAAAGTGGGAGAAGGGATGAAATGACAAACTACAGACCAATATCATTAATAACGTGTTTATCAAAAATACTAGAAAAAGTAGTTAATGCACGGCTTAATACATTTCTAGATAAATATCAGCTAATGTCAGGGTCTCAATATGGTTTCCAAAAGCGCAAGTCCACTAACGATGCTCTTTTGGAAGTAACAAATATTTTATATAAAAATATTGATGAGGGTTTACCTACAATTGCGGTCTTCCTGGACTTAGTAAAGGCCTTCGACACCGTGGACCACTGCCTTCTTTTGGAAACACTAGAGGACATTGGAGTTAGAGGTACAGCACATGCTTTTTTCAAAAGTTATCTGACAAACAGATCTCAGAAAGTAAGAGTGGGCAATGAATGCAGTAAAGAACAGACAGTTCAGTGTGGTGTTCCACAAGGTACGGTTCTGGGCCCAGTTTTGTTTAATATATATTTGAATAACTTATTTATGATTGAAAGCAACAGTAAAATTATAAGTTTTGCAGACGATACAGTTCTGGTATACAGTGATCAAAATTGGTACGATTTAAAGTTGAAAATTGAAAATGATCTATATTGTATAAAACAGTGGTTTGACTATAGGCTTCTTTCAATCAATTATAAAAAAACTGTTTACCTGCCTTTTGCATCCTTAGAACCGGATCTTCCGAACTACGCCATCAATGTACAAAAAAATATCAATATTCAACCTGCAAAACAAATAAAATATTTAGGAATTATGATAGACCCACATCTTAGATGGGATAACCATATTAATTATCTAGTTCAAAAATTGAGGTGTGTATTATATAAATTCAAACATATCTCATATCACCTACAATATAAACAAAAACTAATAGTTTATAAAAGTTTGATTGAATCTCACCTAATTTACGGTCTGGTCAGCTGGGGTGGAGTGGCGAAGACTTACTATAATATTCTCGAGGTTTCGCAAAAAAGATTCCTCAAAATCCTTCTTGGAAAAACAAGAAGATATAGCAGTGAACTTCTATATACTGAAACGAAAATATTAGACGTTAGACAATTATACTTAAAAAAAGCGGTATTAAGACAACATAAACTTAAATCAAATCTACAAATTCAAACTCACAATTATATGACAAGAAATAAACATACTTACCTGAATACAACAATGAAAAAAACAGCTGGACAAAGAAGCTTTATGTTTCTAGGACCTAAGCTATATAATGCTATACCCCAACAAATTAAATCTGAATCTTCTGTAAAGGTGCTAACTTTGAAACTTCATGAGTATATCACCAATACAAGTAGGCGCTCTATTCACAACCTTATCGAAATTAATTACTGATAATGTTTCTATCAATTTCTATTTCTACTTTATTAATCCTCAATTATAGTATACATTTTTTATTAATTACCTATACTTATTATTATTTGTTACCTAGTATAAGTTTTATATTATTATTATTTTATCCTTGCAAACAAGCCTCATGGGCTTCGCAAGTGTATATATTTATTTCGCATAATGTCGTTTGTTTTGTTTGTTTGTATTTCTGAGTTATGTGTAAAAATAAATATTATTATATTTCTATAAACAGCCGTATTAATTCTCCTGGCATCAGCAGGGTTGTCATAGCCAAAGTTATGTTCCATTATCTATTTGATTAATGTTTATAACTGTTTTGTATCTGAGAGACACCTATATTCCACAGTTACATTGTATATACTCTATCTGGACCTCTAAACGAGGAACTGTCCAGTTTAGTATTTTTATTTATTCACTGGCTGCTAAGTAGAACACAGGAACGCAACATCACGTGTCTGGTTTTGTATACCTTTCCCGATGCTTGACAACTATTCTTAATATAAGGTAAAACAGGAAGCGTGTATTTTCTTACCTGTTCCTTATTCAGAATCAGGTGGTTTTTCCCAGACCTCTGATATTCTCTTAAAGTTTAAATGTATACAGTCTCTAGCTGTTCAACTAGAGTGGTCCTTCGAGGTCTATTAGTTTGACCCGTTCAAAATTATGTAGGGAAACCCGCCCAAAGCAAACAATTTTGGGTTCATACTATAACCAGCAAATTATTTACAAGACTTTTTATTAGAAATGGGACAGCGGCTCATTAAACACTACGTTCAAAAAAGATTAAGATCGGGCATAACATTCCATAAACGTATATTGAATGCAATGTACGATTTTGCAGCCACATCAATTCCTGGACCATGTACTCGAAATGTTAATAATCAAAAATGCATGGTACAATGACCTAGAATATGTAATCAAAAAGTTTGTTTGTCGTAATCATCATTTTATCAAGGAAATGAAAATATGCTCATAATACCATTTATCGTATCCACAATATTCGAATAAATTTTTTGAAGTAAAACGTTTATGAAATTAGAACTGTCTGTGGATATGGTGTACACACTAGATGTAAATTGAGTGAATGAAAACGACGAATTCTCAGTGTGTATTTGTTTATTAATTTCCAGCTAAGCGATTTCGGCTATTAAGCCATTATCAAAGCTGTCGTCATTTAAAAAGTAGGTGTCAAAACCATCCAGTTGATTAAGAACAATGTTCAAAGTTGAATCATTGTTATGATTGAGTCATTGAATTAAAAACATTAAAATAACCCTATTGGAAGGGTGTAAAATTATAATTTACATGATGTAAATTCATTCAAAAATAAAAACTGAATGAAAACCGGTGACAAGTTTGACGTTAAAATTACAGTGGGAGAATTTATTCTTGACACTGACGCAAGCAACGTAGGAATTGGTGGAGTGCTCTCACAGATCCAAGGAGGGCCAGAAAGAGTGCTGGGATATTTTAGTAAAGTCCTCTCGGAACCAGAACGAAGCTACTGCGTCACAAGAAGAGAACTTCTGGCGGTAGTGAAGTCCGTGGAACACTTTTACCAGTATCTCTATGGTAGGAAGTTTTTAATCCGGACTGATCATGCAGTACTCAAGTGGTTGATACAGTTCAAGAATCCCGAGGGCCAGATATCTAGACGGATTAAACGACTTCAAGAGTACGATTTCAACATCGAACATCGAGCTGGTGTGAGTCACCGAAATGCCGACTCCATGTCCAGACGGTCGTGCCCAACAGACTGCTCCCACTGCAACAAGGCGGAATCTAGGGAAGCTGCAGTTTCAAGAACTACTGTAGTCAATGAAAAATGGTCACCACCAGGATCAGAGAAGATCAGGAGAATGATCCTTACATGAAGATGATCCGGCAATGGAAGAAAGAGAATCGGCGACCTACCTGGCAAGAAGTGTCAAAATTTTCACCTAAATTCAAGATGTATCGGGCTCAGTGGGACTCCCTTGTCATGGAAGAAGGCCTGTTGAAAAGAGTCCTTGAAAACGATGATGGTTCCGAGATGAGGAGATAGCTGTTTATCCCTAGAACGAGGGTAGCTGAGGTACTGAAGAAGTTACACCACAGTCCATCGGGAGGTCATCTGGGAGTGAAGAAAACCCTCCAGCGAATCCGTGAGAGGTTTTATTGGATGAACAGCTCCGACGATGTGAAGGACAGGTGTAAGAAATGTACGACTTGTGCTACGAATGATGGACCACATCGCAAGAGAAAGGCGCCTATGGAAGCCCTATGAAAGCTCTTTCGAAAGGATTGCTTAAGACATCGCTGGACCATTTTCGACGACAGAAAATGTTGGTAAATACATCCTGGTTGTAATGGATTATTTCACAAAGTGGGTGGAAATTTACGCGATCCCGAATCAAGAGGCCACCACTGTCGCGGATGTATCGATGAACGAATTTATCAGCCGATATGGAGTGCCCTTGGAAGTCCACAGCGATCAGGGAAGAAATTGCGAAAGTCATCTATTCCAGGAGATTTGTGAGAAGCTGGGAATGAAGAAGACCAGGACAACAGCATTACATCCACAGTCAGATGGAATGGTCGAGAGAATGAATAGGACTATTGAAAAGTACCTGCCCAAAGTAGTATCCAGCCATCAGAGAGATTGGGATCAGTATCTTTCCCTATTCGCATTCGCTTATGGATCTGCCATCAACGAGTCCACGGGTGAAACACCAGCGAAAATTCTGTTTGGACGCGGAATGAGGATTCCTTGTGACCTGGAATTTGTCTGTCGGCCTAGAAAAGATCTAGCAGGCGAAGACTACGTGATCCAATTGAGAAGAAGGCTAGACGATATTCATGAATTAGTTCGAACAAATCTTCAAGTTGCCAGCGACAGAATGAAAAGTCGGTACGACACGCAGGCCACAGAAGTCGGTTTTAAAGAAGGGGACAAAGTATGGTTATACAACCTTACGAGGAGAAAAGGATTATCACCAAAATTACAAAAATCCTGGGAAGGTCCATACTTAATCAAGAAAATAATCAATGATGTTATATATCGCATAAGCAAGATCCCCAACGAAAAACCAAAAGTACTTCAACAAAACCGACTAGCGCCATTCGAAGGAGACCATGACCTAGAGGAAGGAGTTAACCCTATTCGAGATGTGTCTGACCCTATCTTCGATTAATTTATGGGCGCGTATGAAGGTACCGGAAAAGCTAGATATGGAGTCACTTCGGAACAACAACAAGATTTGTTCACTCTCCCGGAAGATTATTCATTAGCATACGACATCCCCGCCCGTCTCAAGAACGCACGAGGTTTGGCATCCGTCTTTCGAAAGAAGTTCGGGCAATTAGAAAAGCTTGAAGACCAGATTCCAGCCTCTGGCAAGACACTGAAACTAAAACATAATTCGCAGTACGGCTTCTACGTGGTAACTAAAAATGAATTTCAAGATCGATCTACCTACCGCGAGGTATGGAAAACACTTCGAAACCTACGAGACCATGTTTTGGAATCCAGCGTGAAGAAACTGGCTATGCCTAAGATAGCGAGTAACCAGTTGGATTGGGGAGTCATCAGGAACATAGTAGAAATTATCTTTCAAGATACCGGTGTCCAGATATTAATTTGCTGCTACAACCCCCGTTATCAGTATCCGATGAAGACGGTGCCCTGCTATTTCCATAAGATCGGAAAGTGTAGAAATGGGGCCAGTTGCCGATCCAAACTTCCAGTCTCGGCTACAGAAAAGTTCCAGAAGGAACTTCCATTTAAGGAGGGGGTAATGTTACGAAACAGCACACTGTTATAGTCACTAAATCCGACTCTGTCTAAGCCAGGTATGAAAGTTAAAATTATGGCGGACGCGAAGGGCTTCCTAGAACTGTTCACGAATAGTGACTATCTTATCTACATTGTTTTCGTTACCAGACTTATCTTGAAAATGCCAGAGCCAATTGTTTTTGTGTAAGCCGCTGTCCGGAATTTTCTAGTAAATGAGTTTTTAATATATAAGGGACCGATCAGGAAGAGTTAGTTGGTTGATAATTTGACTTCGTGAGAAAAGCAAGTAAAAAAGTGGATATAAATTAGTGAACTGTTTATATAAAATAGTTCAAGTGAATATACTGTGTATATAATAAGTGATTAGTAAGCTATATATAAATTAAGTGTTAGTGTGTAGTGTAGTGAATAAATAAATTAAGTAAGTGAACCTACAGTGTGTTTAAAATTCATCCCACCCGTTTACTGTTCAAATAAATAAAAAAAAACATTACAGTATCTATAAGATGATACGTGCACAAAATATGAGCCAGGACCTACAGATTAAACTGAACCTATAAAATCATTTCCTCCTGTTTGCACTTTCCCAGTCCCCTTTCCCTGGGCGAGTATATACAAAATTATCCAATAACAAAATCGAAAAAAAATTTTTATATATATATGTATATATATATATATACATCGATGAACGTATCCTTGTCGCCTCACGGTTACGAACAGGACGACCTGGCCTCACCTATTTCCGGTAATATTTTTTCTAAAATGTTTGCATATATTGCATGAGGGGAGCATACTTAGTCAGAAACTCAAAAGAGGGGAAAAGGTTTTTGAATTTTTTTTATATATATGAATGGGGTTAAATTAAATTCGTTGTCACCTCAAAGCCATATATAGAAGATTGTTAAACGTATAACGATGGCCTCTCCAGGTGTTGCCACGTTTAATTTGAATCTAGTATTATAATACAATTGATAACTGAATATTAGCGTGTATTTAGTCGGATGTCATCATATTTTTTCAAGGATAAACGATTTGGAGCAAAAATTAATACCATCTACATTTTATTGTTTATTTTATGAAATGGAAGATTTAAGATAATTTATAAAAAAATAATGAAATAATAATAATTATACATAACGTAATAATAATTAATATTATGATTTAAATAAATGCTGCAGTTTAGCTTTTACAATTGGAACAGACTTATTCATACCATTTTTAGTTAAGAACTCTCTTATTTCTTTGGATGACGGTTATTTTCCCTTTTTCAAGTGTGATAAAAATTCATTTTGAAGTTGATTTATTTCTTAATTAATCGAGGTTTGTTTTTTCTTTTACCAAGCATTGTATAACCCCTATCCTCATATTCTAACATATTGTCTAATTCTTCCAATGGTCTCCCTTTTTATTAGTCTCTACATTTTCCTCGACGTGCGTTTCTTCTTGATATTTTGGAATATTTGATGTACTTATTCTGTTCACCTTGTGGCATGGGATGCACACCACCATTATTCTCTTCCGGTATTTCTAAATTTGCATCGAAGTCAATCTCATCAACATATTTTCTTTTGTACTCTAGAGGCAGTTTTCCCCTTTCCATAACTAATAAAAACTATAATACGTTTGCCTTTTGGTAAATATCAGCAGGCAATTCATAAGATTCGTTTTGTGTTTTTTCGTCGTATCCTGTTTTGATATAATCAAAATTTGTGCGACAGTTGCAATATGCTTTCGTAATTTATTGCTTGAAATTGCAACATCTCCGTTTACCCATTTGATTGTGCTCCCAGGAGTGGCAAAAGCATATTGATTGTCATCAGAAATATATTTTTGTCGATATATGATTAGAGCGCCTTTTGTAACATTTTTGGCATTAAAATTACAACAGCTCGCGAACCCTTGCCAGAACATACAATTCTTTCATATTCTCTTGTAAGTGCTTTTTCTCCTTCCGTTAACACATTTTCAAAATCGCTCAAGTCAGTTTTCCTGTTATTGGCATATTCTGTCAATTTTAAACATTGGACATCTCCAATTCTTCTTCTATTAAAAAGAATCGCCAACGCTAAAGCCGAGTTCACTAAGTTCTTATATGTTCCAAGAGTGTCGGTATTATCCTCAAATTGCTTTTGGCAGTCAGAAGCAATTGCATTGGTTTTTTCTCTAAATATTTTAATATCATTAACCATGGGTACAAGTAGTGGTTTATTCCACTTCTTTTCTTGTAGGTTTTCATTTGCAAGGAAGGCAGTTTCAATACTCCAGCGAGAAGTGAGTAAATGTTTAAACATTTTTATATCTCTTAGCCAGTTTCTGGATTCTTCATCGTTTCTGCAGGTAAAACCAGTAGATTATTTCAATAGCAAATGATGAAGTTCATCACAACCCAGTATCAAATACGTTCCCAAATGCATCACTAGACTAGGAGCGTTAAATATTTTTTTTGTTGGGTTGTATCCAGATACAGTTCTTGCTGCAGTTAAAATCATGTCGAAATTTGTTGGCCTAAGAATATCTTTTAGAGAGATTTTATTGTCTTTAACAATGTGTCTATACTCGATGAGTAATTTGGAAAGGTGACGCATCCTACTGCTGCATGCATTATAATGTTTTTTAAAATAAGAGTTTCCAAAATTTACTATTAATAGTTCTTTTTTTGCTTCAAATGATATGGCATCTCCTTTCATTTTATCAAACAGCTTCTCTATTAAATAGGTACAATTCTTCTCTAACCTGATTTGTTTGAGAGAGATACAAGGTGATAACGGGTGCAAATGGAATACAAATTTTATTGCATATCTTCTCGTGGGATAGAAATATAACGTCAAATTTTTTTGAACGTCATAGTCTTCTTTTATGTACAAAATTCAGTCAAGAATTGCAGACAAGAATTTTCAAGTCGAAATACTTTTGTTGGTGTTTCAGGAATATGGGGTAATAAAATACTGTCGATGTGTTTTGAGGAGACTATTACGGGTAAAAAAAATTTAATTTATATTTCGATCTCCCGAGAAAATATGCAACAAAATGTATATTTTGTCTGCAGCCTTTATCACCCTGTATCTCACAAACTAACAAGGTTAGAGAAGAACGGTTTTTAAGGATTTGCAAATTTTTGATGCGAGCTACCGATCCTCCCACTTATAGGACACCCTGTATATATTTTTTGTATCTTTACTTGTTCTAGTTCAATCATAAAAAAAGAAAATAATAGCATGTACTACCTAACTCCACGGATTATTTATTACGTATATTAATACTGCTAGTGTCAAATGATATTTTTTAACATCATGTGTGCTAAATTTCATTATTTGAAATTCGTTGGTTTAGATAAATAAATTTTAAAAGACCGTAACTTGGAGGGTAAGCGATTTGAACAGAAAGTTATATGAAAAACTGACATTAATTTTGACAGAAAAACTTCCCGGTAAAATCGTTCGCATCAAATTAGAAATAGCTTGTATAAAAAATGTTTTTTAGATTTTAGATTTCCCTTATATGCCGGCAAATCGGTATAGTATACAGTAACAAATTATGTATCATTCTCAAAACCCTGAACCACTGGATATTTTCTAAATCTTCTCTTCTGTATAAAGTAACTGTAACACAATCATTAGAAAATTATATGTGTATAGGTATATATTCTTTGAACATTCAGAACGATGGACATTTTTAATGAAGTTTAATACCCTATATTTGACCTAATTTTAAAAAGAAATCTTTTAACAAAACATTCTTCTGAGATCTCTGAGCAACGGAATACTCCGTATAAAAATATCAGCGAAAAAAAGGAATTACCTTTTCACAATCATATACGATTTTAATAAAAAAATTAATTAGGTCATTTTAAATATAAAAAAAAATAGCTGGTTCTCTTGTTTGACGATATATTTATTTAAATCTGAAGGCAGGTAGAACAAATTTCAATTTTTATATGCTTATATGTTTAAAACCAAAACAAAATCCAAAAAAACATTTTCTACAATATGAAATATGAATTTAAGAGAGAACTCGAATAGTAGGCAGTTTTACATTTTGCCTCAATAGAAAATATTTATTCATCACCGATTTCCTACGTTGTCAAATTTCTGAGGTAAGAACGTACGAAACGTAACGCGAAAGCATCAATTTTATGATAAGTCACATCGTTTAGCGAGTAGCACCAAAAACTACTATACTAGCGCCAGTGATATATAGTCAAACTACGAGAGGAAAAAATAATGACTGGGGTATCCTTGTGGCCTCAAAACGAAATTTCACAGATCGACTAAAGAAGGTACCAGGAACATTCTGTGAAAGTTTCATGTGAAAACGTTGTTGCCTCACTTTCGTGAGGCGACAACGGTATATATGAGGCGACAATATACACTTTATAACAGTTTTAGAGGCGACATGGTAGCCGTTATCAATCTATCTCTCTCTCTCTCTCTCTCTCTATATATATATATATATATATATATATATATATATATATATATATATATATATATATATATATATTTTTGATTTCTTGTTCTTGGGTTTAGGTCATATGACCTAAACCCAAGAACAAGAAATCAAAAATATTTTGAATGGTCAAAGAAAATTAAGAATTATTATATATATATATATATAAAAGAAATGATACATATAAAAAAGGAGAACAATGTAGTAAACGATAAACAAGATATCAAAAATCTAAGCCAGATATATTATAATTTATTATAATAATAACATCAACCATTTGACTGTCCCCTGTATACTGTAAATGAATTGTTTCTGAAGCATGTACTTTCGATTTTATTTGTTTTTGAAATTATTTTATTAACTACCAGTTTTTATCGCCTGTATGTCTACATTCAATTTTAATCGTTTAAACTTGTTCATTTTATTGTAAAACATCGATATGTGAAGTTTTTGAAAATGCTCCAAATTGAAGGAGCGAAACGTCAAATTAAAACATAAACTGATACTGTGTTTACTATTAACCTGATGCCCACGAAAAATGGAAAAAAAATATATATATATATATATATATATATATATATATATATATATATATATATATATATATTGAAAATATCACTGGGATTGCAGCCTAAATAATGTTAAATATTCTTGCTATACAAAACCGAGCGCTTTCGAAAGACTATTTCTTTCTTTTTCAAGGTTGCATGTTAGAATTATAAGAAATCAAAGAAAACAGGATACATAGTAATCGCCTCCGATTTAAGTTAAAGTTGAAATCAATGCCTCAACATTGAATTAAAATGCAATAGGAAACTGAAAAATTGAAAAAGTGAACAAGTAAAAAATTGAAAAATTGAAACACTGAAAAATTGACAAATTGCAAAATTGAGTTTAAATTAACAACATAAATTAATACTTAGCTAAAATCCCTCCCGAAGGAACACATTTTGGTTTTTTTAACTTCACCACTACTACATTGTGACAGAGAATTTTATTTGTTAATAGTTCAGCCGTGATTACTTGTCTCTCTCTCTCTCTCTCTCTCTATATATATATATATATATATATATATATGATACATATCATAGTTTGAGCAGCGCACACAAAAAAATAAAATTTCCCAATTGATATTAGACGTGTTCAAAAACTCACATCTCTCGAGTATATCCTCAACTATTCTACATCCCTCCCTCTCCTCTGTCACTATTACCAATAAAATTTGAATAAGTACTAAGTGTGACACATCATTCAAAAGGTAATTTCATAAGGAATTTGACTGAGTGGCAGTTTGTTACGTAACTTTTGATTTTGGCGCCATCTTGCGAGAAATGTTTTGTATTTTAAATGGTGATACTCAACTATCTAATAGACAAATTCCAAAAAAAATGGAAAAGTGAACATAAAATATGAATTGGAAAATTTAGAACAACTTCCATGATTAAAAACAAAATTACTTCTATGTAAATGCTGGAAGTGTTGTCCATTAACTTTCATACACCAATATAAATTATTCTCGAATCTTTGTCCGACGTTTTGGAGCATTTCTGGAGTTATTTGACGACATTCGGTAATAATATGTTCACGTATCTCTTCTATGGGACCTGGCTGAGTGGCGTATATTTCACTTTTCAGATATCCCCATAAAAATTAATCTAAGGGGGACAGATCAGGATATCGAGGGAGGCATTCAATAAATCCTCTCCGTCCAATCCAACGTCTTGAAGAGACTTCATTTATGTACTGACGATCCGCTGCAACAAAATGTGGTGGAGCCCCGTCCTGTTGAAATATTAGGTGAGCTTCAAGGTATCGGTTATCGTTTTCTATTGTGCCTGGATTTGGATCAACGGTGTTTCCGAGTAATTCCAAATACATACCCCCAGTTAAAAAACCTGGTAAAAAAATCTATCAAAAATACGATCGCGAAATACTCCAGCCCAAACGTTTAACTTTTCTGGGTGTTGAGTATGCGTTTCATGAAATACTCTGACCAGTATCAACAGTTATGTCGATTAACAGTCTCGTTAACATAAAAACTGCATTCATCCGAAAAACAAATGTTATAAAGAACATGTGGATCTTGTATAGCAAGCTCGCTCATGAATTCACAAAATTGCAAGCGACGATCAAAATCGTCTTCGTTGAGTTCCTGAACTAAATGAATTTTATTAGGATGGAATTTGTTGGATCGCAAAATTCGCCCGACGGTAAGTTGACTTACTCCAGATAATTATGCAGGCTTTCTTGTACTGAGATTTGGATCTGCAACAACTTGTCCTAGAACGGCTACGTCTACCGCTTCGTTTGTTACTAGATTTTGAATCTGCCTTTTTTATTTTGAACACATCCTGTTTGTCGAAATTTTGAAATAAGTTCCATAACGTATTTACGTTTAACATGTTTGTTTGGGTGCCGCTCATTGAGAATTGTACAGGCAGTGTTAGCACATTCATTATTTTTTGAATCACGTTCAATAATTTCTACTCTCGTGTACATAAAATAAGCCATTTTTATGTTTTACTCGCTAATAGACTTGAAGTATCAATAACACTGAACTAAAAGACAGACCTGGTAGTTATGGAAACAAAAAACTTTATTTTTATTTTACGAAAACATAGGCGTAGTAAGTTAAATTTCATTCCAAAAGTAATTATGCATCAAATTGTTGAATTTTGTTTTCACATGAACATACGCTTATTTGTACTGTCACATGTCACAGTGTCAAATTCCTCATAAAATTACCTTTTGAATGATGTGTCACACTTAGTACTTTCCCTATTTGAATTTTATTGGTAATAGTGACAGAGGGGTAGGGAGGGAAGAAGGATAGTTGAGGATATGGTAGGAATATGTCCTTGAAATAAAAATCGACATCTTTCTGCATTTTCTCCAAAACAATTTTTTTTTCAAGTTATGCGAGCTGTTTTGTTACCGGTGCCGCACCCTGTATATATAAATTGCCTAAAAGAGCCTTGTTAAAAGAAGATTATACAGTTTTTCGTATCTCATGAGAAGCAAGCCAGAATGTTGATACTAGGTATTGCACCTCTGCCATCGATATATTTAATATATAGGCATGGCATAGAATATATTGTATCCTAGGTAAAAAAATAGAAGATAATCTGATGTTAAGTTCAAACAACGTTCATATGGCGGAGGCCAAAATTTCATTCCAATTTTCGTTGTATTTCGATTCCACAATATTCATACATGAAGGAACAACAATAATAATAGAGGTTCATGTATAACTTACGTTTTTTAAATTATATACACACATTACACCAGTCAGTAAGCCAGCGAAACCCAATGTTAATATACTAACGTCTTGGACCATATTGAAAGTATCAAACGTACTAAAAAACAACGGATTATTTTATTCATTATAGAAAGTACAGTTGAGGTAATTCAAATGTGAACGATCTTAGATTGTCATGACATGAAGTTTTGCAATGATAGAGAATTATTAAAAAGACATTTCGAAATTGAAAAAAAAAGTTGTCACAAGAAAGGGAGAGGGAGAGGGAGAAGCCCGCATAATTCATCACATACTTCCAATATAGATCGAAATCAAAAACTTCTTTATCTTGCGGTGAAGTCCCGTAAAATCTGCTGTAAAGTCCTGAGTGATTTGTTAAATGGATTTTAATTTACATTTCCCATTCTTTTATACAAACAAATCTTTATCTGAGAATATTTAGAAATCAATTGAACTGAATCATTTTCAGGATTAAGTTCATTTTATTCACAGAATTGGTCGCTTAGTCTAGAGTCCCTTTCAGATTATATATTGCTTGTAACATTTGTATACCTTGACTCCTGGCCTCACCAATTCAGTCCAATTCTACTAAACTCATCGTATTCCAAATAGTTAGCTTCAGCAATTTTTAAAATTTCTTATTCAAGAAGTTGTAAAACTTGAATAAACGAACGTCTATGACCCCAAATTTGATGAATTATTGTTGGCGTTCACATTTGCATTGCCTTGTTTGTAGATACTCACTTTTTAAAACTCAAGCGATATTTTACAATATTTATCAGATGTTCATGAACGTATTTTTGATATTCCAAGTTTTCCACAGATATTCTTCTGTCTATTGTTTCATGAAGTCTCTGCTTGACATACATCGATAGCCATCTTAATTGGAATTTTATGTGAAACGTTAGATACATAGTAAACGACAATGGATACAAGACAGCATAAGCAGCTGAAATAAAATGTTCATTATCAGATTATATATTTTGTTAAAAAAACAATTTACCACTAATATGTTGAGCAATATGTATATCACTGCCTTGTAAATTAATAAGTTTCAAGATCAGTATTAAACAACATTTAAGAAACTTCAATTTCACTCGCAAGTCTGTAGAACGTATAGTTCAGGATATCAAATTATTACGACTCATGGTATTTAAGTTTGGAACATAGGCCCTAGAGCACAAAAAGTCATGAAAAATATTACATTCCTTTGGGGGTGAGATTGCTCACTACATATTTCATTACATGATAAGATACTGGTAAAACGTATAGGAGGGATCAACCATACTTCAGAGTCAGTTAGAAAGAAAATTATAGCAGTTTGCAGATAATGGGGTGATTCTTTGGTAGGTACGAGATTAATCATTGGATAAACTACAAAGAAAATATATATAAATTATTCAAATTCTCTCTTCATTAATTAGTAACAGTAACCAATATGAAATAATATATAATGAAAACATTAAAAATCGAGTTATCTCAAAAACAAAACGCAAAGGCAGAACAATGTGAAACGTTTTATAAACTTTTGTATCGCTTGATTAGGCAAAATAGCAATGATATTGGACATATCTGCTATAAACTCATCACCGTCTCGAGTTCGAGACTTTATTTTCTAGTTTTCCAAGCTCCCACTATACTGTCAACCTACATTGCCCACCATGTGTCGGTAATACAGTTAACTTACCTTGCCCCGTCATCTATCATCAATACTGTCAACCTACATTATCCAAGATGTGTCGTTAATACAGTTAACCTACCTTGTCAGCCATCTATCGTCAATATTGTCCATCGACATAAGTTGAGTAATTTTTGTGACGTAAGCATTGAACATTTTTTTTAAGTTGAATAAAAATGTTTAGACGCAGACTGATAAATTCGAACTCACGGTCTTCTGGTTGAAAGCCAGCTAGCTAACCAACTAGGCTATTAGATCACGATTTACTTGAAGTTTAGATGAATATATTCAAATGTGAGTTATGTTTTACGTCTACGTATGTATTTTATGTCATATGTCTCCTGTGAGTCTGATATCTGTTTGTTACCCTTCCGATACTCCTCTGCTATCCGTCTGCTAGTTTTCTGATGTGAGTCTGGAATGTGGCGTATGGTCTGTGTACTGTGTGTCGTATGTCACATGGGCGCTATATCTTCTGTCGTATGGTCTGTGACGTGTGTCTTATTATTATTCTGAGGTCAGTCTACGCCATCTGTGGTAAAAACAGTTAACCTATATTGTTCACCATCTGTCGTCAACTTACATTGTCAAATATGTGCCGTCAATACTGTTAACGTCTTCGTCAATAAAAAACAACAACGACATATAATCTTTATTAAGACTACAAGTTTTCACTTTGTTATTAATAAACGTTTCAAATACATCTTAATGGAAACCTTTTCAAAAGATTCTTCTTTGTTTTCCATCTGTGACTCTTCTTCTTCACGGTTTCTAAACGCAAACACATTCCAACAATGAAAACTTTTCCAATTAACATGAAAGTCTAGAGAAAATTTTATCATTCAAGAATAATAATCAAATAGAAAACACCTTGTATCTACCACCTAAAACAAATGTCATAAAAACACGTT
Source organism: Galeruca laticollis (assembly GCA_963921935.1). Taxonomy (NCBI): domain Eukaryota; kingdom Metazoa; phylum Arthropoda; class Insecta; order Coleoptera; family Chrysomelidae; genus Galeruca; species Galeruca laticollis. Next base: position 147,181,455 of record OY998181.1, read on the forward strand.
TTTACTTACTTCTCAAACCATCCATCAGTATGCCATCAATTCTTGTTCCATATGTCTTTCTTGATAGACACATGTTTTTCGAAATACACTTTTCCATTACTAATAACGTCTTTTGTACATGCGTCTTTAATTTATATTTCGAGTAGGTATTTTTGCTCCTTAAAAACGGCCAAAAACTGAATAGATATCTGTCGTCTTGCTAAAAATAAAAGATGAAAACTTACTTCCTAAATCATTCCTTTGTATTTATATTCCGGTTCTTGAGAATCTAATTTTATATATCTTGATCTTTGAATTATTTTTATGTTGTACTCACCATCATCACACAACTTCGACAATAAATCTGAGTTAATCCATTTCAGAGACTTCGATCATTTCAAATATTCCAGAATGATTGTTAAATTTTTGTTTTGGATAGAATATTTCTTGAAGTAGCACGGATTTGTTCCGACCATAATTATCGACGATAGTTACCAGTATACACGTGTCTTTGAAATTCGCAATATATAAATATTAGTTTCGACCTCGACCTCAGAGGTCAACAAACAAAGAAAAATAGTTAGTGGAATATACATTATGCAGAGTGAAATACACACATTTTAATATACGAGGTATTAATTATTAGAGAAATTGACTGTGGAATATGCTCATATTAGTGTTTTTAAATGAAACTCACGGTCTGATGATATTGATTTATCGAAACAATTGTCAACTTTTTAGAATTTTCAATAACTTGTATTATATTGTGGAATTAACTAGAGACCGTGAGTTTCATTTAAAAACACTAATTATTAGAGAATTTTCACTTACAGCATATAGCAATAAAAAATACGTTCAATTGATAGCCGTTGATATGTGTTTTAACAACGCTAGTTTAGCGGTGAATAAATCATTAGCTGTATTTACTTAGTCGAGTGTAGACGTCGAATTGAGGAATTTAAGATGAAAATAGACCGATTGAATGAGGACGTTGCTTTTTATGAAGATAAGAGAGATGTTATGAAACAAATTGAAAACCTATGTCTTACTGCTGACTCAAGTTAAAATAAATGGGGGATGCTCGCGATAAACTGGGTACCTGAAGAATTACAAAACGAGAAGACGACAGGATATTATTTCAAGTCTCATAGATTATATCTTTAGACGCCAGACACCACTAACAGTGGCATATCCATTGAATCGTATCCAGCCTACAAGACCACAACGTCAGCATCAACAGCACAACCTCCCGCAGCTATGATGAGCTTAACGATGTGTTTTCAATGACACGTATAATATTAGTATCACTATTTGATTTAGTAAATATTGTTAAACTTTCATTTGCATGTAATATACTAGTTGATTGACATAATAACAACGGCATTTGACAGATCTTGTATATGCCTTAAAGTTACACTAAATGCACGCCTTAAGACACATATCCCTTTCTTCGTTTCCGTATAAACCGTAATAACAATTAGTCGCAAGGACAAGTTTCACTTCTACCTTATATTATACCACACTCTGTACACGTGAATGTACACATAATAACAATGACATGATTACAAAATTCTGCAAGTAATCGAAAACCGCGAATCTTTACATATACATTATCAAAATTGCAAAGAATAGTTTTGCAGAAAAACAGAACACTAACAGTGGTTTTCAAGTTCCTCAAAAATCTTTATAAATAAATGAAGATTGAAACAATGTCATCAATTGTGAAATAAACGTTGAACAAAGTGGCTTATGAGTATGAAAACATTGAGTAAGTACATCCATTACTATTTTCAATATATGTAATAATTCTCAACACTTTCATTTTTTTAATTAGAGATGTCCTGGAAATTATGGGTGAACCGGAATTATACGAGTTGCATGGGTAAGTTTCCACTGATGAGTAAGTACTTTTCATTCCATTTTCTCTTTTTAGGCTTATTTCAGAATGAAATAGGGCTATAGTAGAGTAGCATGACGCGAAATTTCAATGCAGTTTTTCGTTTTGGTGTTCCTAGATGCCAAAATCAGCCCCCGTTCCAAAGGTTATATATATACATATATATATATATATATATATATATATATATATATATATATATATATATATTATATATATATATCTATATATATGTAAATATATATATTATTGTGAAAAATAATGCTACACATTGTACATATATCTAACACAAGTTAATTGCAACTTAGGATATTAACGAGTATAAAATTATTGAAGGAAGGACTATATGGGAGTCAAACTTAAACTAAATTAAACTAAATCGAACTAAAGTAATTTATTTGGACTTTATAATGTACCTTGTACATATGTACATGACACCGATATAAGAATTCAAACTATTAAAGAGAAAAGTTTATAAAAATAACATCACCTGTTACGAAATGAATGAGTCCACTCTTCGGGGTGAAATCGTCAAATGTTTGTGCATATCTTAAATTCCCATTAGATGCCATCGGACTATTTGAAAGCCCTGGAGGTGTTTCTTGTAATATACCCAGAAGTTGAAATTCCAAATAAAAATATTAGGGTTATAAAATTTTTGACATCTGTTTGAAATATGTGTCAGTTGAGTAGAGCAAGGCCAACAGCTAAAAATTTTAAGAATTAATAATATATATGATATAGATATGAATTGTTTGTTTAAAATTGTAAGAAATTATGTTTCATAACTAAAAAGTTAATATCTTAAAACATATAATGAAATCCATGAATAAAGGACTATGAGTAATTTTGATTGGTTACAAATATTTTTATGTTCAATAAACAGAGGGCTAATGAAAAATAAGGTTTCTTGTTTAGAAAAAAGTGGTTGCTTAGGGAGATAAGGGAAGGTTGTTGATTTTGGAAATAAGAAAGTAGTAGAGGGTTGGTGCTAAGAAAAGCCAAAAGAAACACATTATTTTTCTTTCATAATAATTATAAGACTTGTAAAATGTATAACCAATATTTAAAAGTGAATAGTGAAACTAATCTTCTAAAACGATTCCTGAACTAAATATTTGATATATACAGTGTAAATATCCTTTACATAATCATAGAAGAAAATACTGAAAGACTTTTCAGTAATGAAGTGATAAAAATGAACTGTGAATCCAGCTTCCCAAAAAGACTAGTGAAACTAACCTTATAAAACGATTCCTGAATTAAATATTCCATGTATACAGTGCAAATATCCTTTACACAATCCCAGAAGAAAACACTAAAAGGCTTTTCAGTAACGAGTTGATTCAAAAGAACTGTGTATCCAGCTTCCCAAGAAATTTTCCAGAACTTCCTAAAATGCAAGAAAAATGAATATTCTTCTATAGAACATTAGTGGAAAACATAAGGTATTTCATAATTTTTTTCAAATGAAAACTTACTTGTAGATATAAAGGAACATTAGGTATTGAATTATATCCGATATTCTTATGTACATATCACAATCGTTCATTTTGTATATGTATTTGTTTTTGTTGAGTACAATTACCAACACAACTTAAACGCATAATAAGTTGCATACGTACATGTATAATTTCATTGGTATGAATTTTGTGTGAAAGACCATCATAGATAAGTTTTATTTTTCTTTATATATCGTATGCAAGGAAAAATAATGTATTTTTTGATTTTTTTTTACGAGATAAAAAATTCTTTTCTCTTAAATAAATAGAATCATATATCTGTGAATCTTGATTCAGTGTTTTCTTTTGTAAGTTGGCAATACTGTTTAGACAGCATTCACCACTGAAGGTTTCCTTGAGATAAAGTATACAGGACCGCACTACAGAGATTTATAAAAAAAAATATTTAATATAAAGAATTTTTTTAATATCAAATATTTGGCGCATATAAAATAATAATAACAAGATTTATTATATATAAAAAAGCCCATGAACCCAGATCCTGAGAAGCTAAGTTCTCATATAGAAATTGATATTAAGAAGAGATAAAGGTAAGTGCACTGTGTGGCATTATTGTTGAACAGAATAATTTCTTAAATATACCGGGCAAATTGAATTAAAATTTTATTGATTTTGAAACACAAATACTATCCACAATAAAATGTCACTGCAACGTGTGGCAAATGAAATAGAATAAGAATAATATATTCACAATGATATATATATATATACATATATATATATAAATATATATATATATATATATATATATATATATATATATATATATATGTATATATATATAATTTTAAATTAATTATTTGCCAACTTAATAATCAGGATTATTTTTTTATCTTTTTTGGGTTTGTGGCAATGATACCAAGTACTCTTTCAAATATTTATTTTACGAGCTTTCGAATACAATCGTATTCATTTGCAAGTACTAAAAATTATAAAATATGGTCAAAAATTAAAATAAAGGGTATATGAAAATACTTACATTCTTTAACGAGATTGCAGGTAAAGTTGTAAAATATATGTATAATAAATCATTTCAAATAGTATCCAAAAATTATTATAAAACTTCAAAAAACAATATATGTATTAAATAATGTTACCAAGTCAATATGAATTTTTTCGATTTGTATTATTTTGATGTTAAAAATAATTTTATTATAGGTTACTTATATGATTTGTACTCAAATTTCTAAATGTTGCTTTTAAAATTCTTATAAATATGCGTATATTACACTAAGATGTTGATTGTATAAATAAAAAAACAGACCTAAATAATCTTAGTGTAATATACACATATTTATTAGAATTTGAAAAGCAACATTCAAAAATTTGAGTATAAATCATATAAGTAACCTATAATAACATTATTTTTGACATCAAAGTAATACAAATCGAAAAAACTCATATTGACTTGGTAACATTATTCAATACATATATTGTTGTTTGAAGTTCTATAATAATTTTTGGATACTATTTGAAATGATTTATTATACATACATTTTACAACTTTACCTGCAATCTCGTTAGATAATGTAAGTATTTTCATATACTCTTTATTTTAATTTTTGACCATATTTTATAATTTTTAGTACTTGAAAAAAACCCAAAAAAAATAATATATATATATATATATATATATATATATATATATATATATATATATATAATTAAGTATTTTTTAATAGTGCCTCTACGTTGGGAGCCATTTATTGTATTTTTTTTAATTACGTTAATTTATTTTATTTAATTAATGTTAATTTATTTGATTTAGTTGTTTATGGGCGCCAGAATTGGTTCGCTTACCACGAACTACAATTCAAAAATAATATATAAGTTAAAGACATTCTAAATTTGTTTTATCTTTTTATCACTGTATCTCAGGGATGAGATTCGGCACTTGACGACTGTCAGCAACAGGAAATATAGGTAAGATATCAAAGAAACGCAAGACGAACATAGGCAAACGATTTTTAATTAAATATAAACGGTGAAATAATGAAATATTTTATCAATCAATAAATTGGCGATACAACTTTAAATTCAAAGGAATGCTATTAGCGGAAATCTTCTGATATACGATTTTCTGAGTTATAATATTATTTACCTCAAACGCAAGTAAATTTCGCTCAATTATTTTAATCCTATGTGTTCTGAATGTACGTCCATAACGTTCAATCCCAACTGTCGCTATTGCTAATACGATCGTCGTGTGGTGTGTTACTCTGTGGTTGACATAATTTAGTTTACAAAATGAAGAAAAATGTGTGGCGTGTTTGGAATATATTATTTATTTATTTGATGAATTTAGTAAGTATTTATTTTTAATATGAGTTTAGTGTTTCATGTCCGATATATAAGTGGAGATTGAATGTCTAAGGCTAATGTTTAACTGATAAATTAATACCAAAATAATATAACCTAACATATAAATATATCGGAATGTTTTTTATAGGAGAAATTCAATATATACACGAGGAATAAAGTTCGTAATTGGTTTTTCTTGACCCAGAATGTGATGCATTTGTAGAAAACGATCGCCTATGATCGAATAAGCGAAACTCAGGATGTGGAACTTATGAGATGTGAAATTATTTCACCAATAGAAATATCTTATCAATATTAAGATATATGGATAGTCGTCGAAATTATATTTAATGAGGTAATGTTCAATCTTACCAATATCTAGACAATTTTATCACTTATTTATTAACGTACGAATTATATTTTTAGTTAGTTCACTTTTCAATATTGTACTAAACACTTTAGTTAACTTTATTTTAGGTTTTTGTTTAAATTATATCAAGTTTTAAAATTTTGGAGAAGAGAAAATTAAACACGTCTTCCATCTAATTAATTCACACCGCGTCTCCCAAGCTCAGAATCAACAACATTCAAATATTTTTATTTTTGTTTTTCATTATTTATTTGTCCATAAACAATCATTGTTTTTTATCGAATCATAATACCTTTTCTTGCGTTATTGTAGATAAATTCACTGTGTTTCTATGCACTTCTATAGTCACTCCGAATTACTCTACTCGAACTATTAACAGAACGTTGGTTTCCGCGTTGATATTTTGACCTTGACGTTTCATACAAATAATTGAAAAGTTTATGCAATATACGGGGTATCTGAAAATGTTCAATAAAATATAAAATTATAATAGTTGAGTTTTGGTTTCAAATTCATGTGATTCTAAATACAGAGATCATCATAATTATGTACAAAATTTTATTTGACGTAATTTACTTGTCGTTATTGTATCTTCTGTACTTTGAAATATACTTTTAAGAAAAATAGTTACTAAATTAAATAGTAATATCTTGAATCAATTTATCAATTGTATACTATTCATAAATATTTCTCGACATGTTTAAATTATGTCCTTATGGATTATTTCCTTTTATTAAACTTTTATTACAACTGCTACCAACATTCACATTATCTGAGTGATGCTAATGATTTAATTTAACTTGATAGATATTTTTCACTAAAATATATATATATATATATATATATATATATATATATATATATAAAGATTGGAAGTCTTTGCTGACCAGTTAGAAAAAATTGGCAAAATATTGGGGTAGCAGCAAATAAAAGTACACTCTTTATAATATTTCCAAGCTTTCGGAAACGTTTATTTCCATCATTAGGGGCACTACAGAAGATCATAAAAACGTTACAACAACTAAATGCGACCAACACCACAATCCTCCGAGCCAAAACAACCTCGACCAATCGCAAAATCTCTCTCTCTCACACACAAAAAGCAGCGAAGTAGTCAAGCATGCTCCAACCCAATAAAAAGCACTGATGGTGACACAAACATGAACTGTCAAAAAAGGTCAAATTCTGACAAAATTTTACCCGACTATAATACTGAATAATCCTGTACGGAATTGATTATTTTCAATAACAAGACTAATACATTACATTGAAATTTTTAGTCAAAAAGTTTTGAAAAATATTATTAATTATGCAGAACAACTAGCTATTCAAGCACCACATTTCTCACTTACGAGAGTGTATGTTGCGGGAATCAACCAGCTTAAAAAAATATATTTTATTTAATATATGTATGTGATAGAATTATTTCCTTTTAAACATTATCAAACTAAACAAAAATCATTTATTGGGTGTTATGGCACAACTCTAACCGTTCTATAACAAATTACATCTATTTTAAAAAATTGCATACTTACATTATGATGAGATTAATAAAAATAGTTGTTATAACGTTGTGACACAAAAAACATGACAAAGTCGAAGTTACTAAAAAGCTTAAATAAATTGATATTACATTTTAAAATATTCTTTTCGTAAACTGAAACATTTCACACACAAACGGCAAATCCATCTATCAAGTTATTATACGAAACTAGTTATAATTTTTTTTGTTGATGGTAGGATGGTAGGAATTTTTTATATATATATATATATATATATATATATATATATATATATATATATATATATATAAAAATTTTTTTTTTTTTATATAACGACTGAAAAATGCTATATAGGTGGGGATAACGGGGATTTCAGTCCAAGGAATCAACGCGAAGATCTTTTATTTACAAAATGCCGCCAAGCTTTCGTGTCCTTTTGACACTTCTTCAGGGCACTATAATACATATACAAATATAAATATGATTTAAAAATAGAGAAATAAATATAAGTACTTACATGTAAAATATTTTAAGTAAATTCAATATAAATAATCATTAAAAAATTTGTAAATGTAAAAATAAATATAATTATAATATACTTGATGTCATATTTCACATAAGACAAATCGATACATAATTTGTTTGTTCGTTACTTAGTTATTTTAATTTTTTTAGGTTACTTTATAATTATTTAATGAAGTTTGAATTTGAGGTTAGATTATAACCTTATAAAATGACTTTGACAGATAATTTGTTTTTGACGTTAATAGAAAAGGAAATAAGGTTAGATTATAACCTGTGAAAATGACTTTGACAAATAATTTCTTATATTTTGACTTTAATAGAAGTGAATTTAATTTTTATGAAATAATCATATAAATAATGAAAAATTATCTATTTTGTTCAATATTCAAAAGGTAGCTATAAATATTACTAAGATTTTCAATGTCACTTTTCTTATTCATACTATTATTTGCCTTGTTGATTTCAACCATTTCAAGAAAATATCTTTTAGACATATTTTGTTCAGTATGTAGAACTTTAGCTTCATTAAATAACATTTTATGGCCTGTTTCGATGGAATGCTGTGTTAATGCACATGATTTTTTGTTAAGTTTTATATCACTTTTATGAGATGTGATGCGATTAGTCAAATTTCTAGAGCTGGTACCGATGTAGTTAAGATCACAGTTATTGCATTTTATTTCATAGACTACATTTGATTTTTTTAAGTCAGGTGTAGAATCTTTCAATTTACTATTTAAATTTCCAATCGTTTTTATATTTTTCTGTGTTATCTTTATATTAGTTTCATTTTTGAAAAGTTTTATTATGTTCTTTGATAAATTTTCAATATTTGGAATTGATAGGTAATTAATATTTTCTACATTTGTATTCCTATCTGTTTCATTGCTAGAGATATTATCATGAATAGTTCTATCAGAAATATTGTTGAAAAGAATTCTATTTAGAAGTGATTTAGGATAAGAATTTTCTAATAAGATATCACGTAAAATTCTTAAATTTTTTTGTTTTAAAGAAGGGTGAACTAGTTTTTCAATTCTATTTTTTAAACAAATAATGAGATTAATTTTCATTTTCTTTGTATGAAAAGAATGATAGTTTATATACCTTCCTGAATTTGTTGGTTTTATATACCAATCGGTAATCAAAGTGTTATCGTTTTTACGGATTATTTTAGTGTCTAAAAATGGAATGCTATTATTTTTTTTCAAATTCAACTGTAAATTGTAAATTTTCATTATAACTATTTACTTTTTCTAATATTTCATCTGATTTATTAACTGGTATAGCACAAATTATGTCATCAACAAATTTTTTTAAAAATGGTATATTAAATGATAGTTTTGGGAGAATATCTTCAAGAAGATCATCCATTACATATTGTGCTATTATTGGAGAAATAGTAGCTCCCATTGGTGTGCCAAGAATTTGTTTATAGTAACATCCTTGAAATGAAAAATAACTTGAGTTAAATATAAAGTCGATTATTGATAAGAATTTATTTTGTGGAATGTTACAATAATCTTTAATTTTATTCCATCTCTTGATGATACTATTCACTATTCGTTACTAATTTTATAGGAATATTACTGAATAAGGATACAACATCTAGACTGATTAATATGTAATCTGGTGGAAGTTGTTTTTCATTTATGAATGAAGAAAAATCAAATGAATCTTTGATATAAAAATTATTTTCAAAGTTATATGCGTTGGTTAGAATATCGGTTATCATTTTTGCTATTTTACTGTTTGGTGCATTAATTGAAGAAATAATAGGTCTGAGTTTCATTGTGGGTTTGTGAATTTTAGGTAGGCCATAATATTTAGGTGATACTGAACTGTATATCATATATTTTTTAGCTTCTTCTTTATTGATCATTTTTAATTTTTTTAAATCTGATATCAAATTATTAGCTTTTTGTTGTATAGTTACAGTAGGATCTCTATTAAGTTTGATATATGAGTTAGGGTCATTGAGAATATCATAAGATTTTTCAAGATATTCTTCTTTATTCATAATTACTGTGATATTACCTTTGTCTGATTTTGTTAGAATAAGATTTGGATTGTTTTTAAAAAAAGTTTTAGTTTTTTGGTATATAGAGTTCAAAAAATGATTATTGTTAAGAGGTTTTTGGAAAAAATTAGTAATCATGTTAGTTATTTTTGCTCGGAAAATATTTTTCTTTTCATGATTGAATCCAGTGATTAGGCATTCTATATCAGATAGTAATTTAGCAATTGATATGTCTTTTGTAGTTGGTGGTAAGAATCTTTCTACTAGAATGTAGACGAAATGGTATCATACCTTCACATATAACAAACAATACAAAAAATTTGAACATTCTAATCGAATCAAATAACAATAATAATACTCAAGAAATTCACACATTTAATGAAAAATTAACTAAGAAAATTCTGAATTTAGAAATTAAAATTACTCACAATGACTTAAAAAATTTAGAAACTTATTTTTTGAAATTAACAAATTCTCTCGAACAAACCATATCAGAAAATATTTGGCTAGAATATACAAAAAGACAAAAAACTTATTACAATAAGATTTTCAATGAAATCAAAATAAAAAATATTAACAAAATAAAACGATTAAAACTATGTTCATATGAAGAAATCAAAATAAATGAAAACTGGTTAAAAAATCTCACTAATATTGATATACCAGAAGACATTAAACATTTCCTTGCCCTAGGTTATAAATTCAGCTTACCACCAACTACAAAAGACATATCAATTGCTAAATTACTATCTGATATAGAATGCCTAATCACTGGATTCAATCATGAAAAGAGAAATATTTTCCGAGCAAAAATAACTAACATGATTACTAATTTTTTCCAAAAACCTCTTAACAATAATCATTTTTTGAACTCTATATACCAAAAAACTAAAACTTTTTTTAAAAACAATCCAAATCTTATTCTAACAAAATCAGACAAAGGTAATATCACAGTAATTATGAATAAAGAAGAATATCTTGAAAAATCTTATGATATTCTCAATGACCCTAACTCATATATCAAACTTAATAGAGATCCTACTGTAACTATACAACAAAAAGCTAATAATTTGATATCAGATTTAAAAAAAATTAAAAATGATCAATAAAGAAGAAGCTAAAAAATATATGATATACAGTTCAGTATCACCTAAATATTATGGCCTACCTAAAATTCACAAACCCACAATGAAACTCAGACCTATTATTTCTTCAATTAATGCACCAAACAGTAAAATAGCAAAAATGATAACCGATATTCTAACCAACGCATATAACTTTGAAAATAATTTTTATATCAAAGATTCATTTGATTTTTCTTCATTCATAAATGAAAAACAACTTCCACCAGATTACATATTAATCAGTCTAGATGTTGTATCCTTATTCAGTAATATTCCTATAAAATTAGTAACGAATAGTATCATCAAGAGATGGAATAAAATTAAAGATTATTGTAACATTCCACAAAATAAATTCTTATCAATAATCGACTTTATATTTAACTCAAGTTATTTTTCATTTCAAGGATGTTACTATAAACAAATTCTTGGCACACCAATGGGAGCTACTATTTCTCCAATAATAGCACAATATGTAATGGATGATCTTCTTGAAGATATTCTCCCAAAACTATCATTCAATATACCATTTTTAAAAAAATTTGTTGATGACATAATTTGTGCTATACCAGTTAATAAATCAGATGAAATATTAGAAAAAGTAAATAGTTATAATGAAAATTTACAATTTACAGTTGAATTTGAAAAAAATAATAGCATTCCATTTTTAGACACTAAAATAATCCGTAAAAACGATAACACTTTGATTACCGATTGGTATATAAAACCAACAAATTCAGGAAGGTATATAAACTATCATTCTTTTCATACAAAGAAAATGAAAATTAATCTCATTATTTGTTTAAAAAATAGAATTGAAAAACTAGTTCACCCTTCTTTAAAACAAAAAAATTTAAGAATTTTACGTGATATCTTATTAGAAAATTCTTATCCTAAATCACTTCTAAATAGAATTCTTTTCAACAATATTTCTGATAGAACTATTCATGATAATATCTCTAGCAATGAAACAGATAGGAATACAAATGTAGAAAATATTAATTACCTATCAATTCCAAATATTGAAAATTTATCAAAGAACATAATAAAACTTTTCAAAAATGAAACTAATATAAAGATAACACAGAAAAATATAAAAACGATTGGAAATTTAAATAGTAAATTGAAAGATTCTACACCTGACTTAAAAAAATCAAATGTAGTCTATGAAATAAAATGCAATAACTGTGATCTTAACTACATCGGTACCAGCTCTAGAAATTTGACTAATCGCATCACATCTCATAAAAGTGATATAAAACTTAACAAAAAATCATGTGCATTAACACAGCATTCCATCGAAACAGGCCATAAAATGTTATTTAATGAAGCTAAAGTTCTACATACTGAACAAAATATGTCTAAAAGATATTTTCTTGAAATGGTTGAAATCAACAAGGCAAATAATAGTATGAATAAGAAAAGTGACATTGAAAATCTTAGTAATATTTATAGCTACCTTTTGAATATTGAACAAAATAGATAATTTTTCATTATTTATATGATTATTTCATAAAAATTAAATTCACTTCTATTAAAGTCAAAATATAAGAAATTATTTGTCAAAGTCATTTTCACAGGTTATAATCTAACCTTATTTCCTTTTCTATTAACGTCAAAAACAAATTATCTGTCAAAGTCATTTTATAAGGTTATAATCTAACCTCAAATTCAAACTTCATTAAATAATTATAAAGTAACCTAAAAAAATTAAAATAACTAAGTAACGAACAAACAAATTATGTATCGATTTGTCTTATGTGAAATATGACATCAAGTATATTATAATTATATTTATTTTTACATTTACAAATTTTTTAATGATTATTTATATTGAATTTACTTAAAATATTTTACATGTAAGTACTTATATTTATTTCTCTATTTTTAAATCATATTTATATTTGTATATGTATTATAGTGCCCTGAAGAAGTGTCAAAAGGACACGAAAGCTTGGCGGCATTTTGTAAATAAAAGATCTTCGCGTTGATTCCTTGGACTGAAATCCCCGTTATCCCCACCTATATATATATATATATATATATATATATATATATATATATATATATATATATATATATATATATATATATATAGTAGAATACCTACTACACCACACTTAATATTATACCATTTGATAAACATTACCACTCACCATTTTTCAACTGTATTGTTTTTTCTTTATATTTATATTTTTTTAATATTTCTCCCATATTATTTTTAAAGAATGGATCAATTCATACTCGAATACGACAATGAACCAATAATTACAAATGAAATAAATAGCGTTAACTGTTTTAAACAAGTCTTCGGCACTTCTGACTGTTTCTCAATCTTCCATAATAACATACGATGCTTAAATAAACATTTCGACGAGTTGCAACTCTATCTATCTGAAGTTCTGAACTCTTTTAGCCTCATAGCTCTTACAGAATTTTGAAAAGTAAAAGATGCAGACTCACTAACCTTAAGTGGATATAGAATGATATATAACAGAAATAGAATTTATCAGAATGATGGTGTTGTGATATACGTCCGTGATGATTATTATGAATATCATGAATTCATCAAAATTGGTGAAGTTAATGGAGTTATAGTCAATATGAAGTGTGAGAATGTTAAAATAAAAGCGATTGTTTTGTACAGACCTCCTTGCACTAAGATCGAGGATTTCATCTTGAATTTAAATACTTTTTTTGAGGAGAAAAAAATTCCTGTCAACGATTACACTTTTTTTTGGGAGATTTAAATATAGATATATTAGAGCAAGATAATAGAGATGTGGAAGATTACCTAAATGTCTTGTCAGCTGAAGGATTCAGATCCCTGATTAATAACCCTACTCGAATAACTACTGTCTCGAGAGCCTGTCTGGACCACATATTTTTAAAATATAATACTGACATTATTGAAAATATCCGCCCAGCAGTAATTTTCACAAATATCACCGATCACTTCTCCATAGCTGTAAAAATGGTTAACTTGAAAAATAAACATGAAAGTAATGATAGCAATGTGACCCAAAATTATCTTAACGAAAGAAAATTGTTAGATATAATCAGCACTGAAAGATGGATAACTGTTTATGGAGAAAGGGAAGTTAATTTTGCTACTGATAACTTCATTGAAACCCTGAATGAAATAATAAAAAAATCTACTTATTCCAAAAAAAATAAATCTTTCAAAAAGAAGAAACCGTGGATCACCAACGGCCTTATAACTTCTATTGATAAGAGACAAATTACACCAACTCTCCATAAGAGATCCCTTCAATTTAGAGAAAAAAGCTGCTTATGATAATTACGAAAATAAACTTACTGCATTATTGAAAAAAACCAAACATGAATATCTCAAAAGAAAGATTTATGAAAACAAATCATCTACAACAAATCTGTGTAACGTCATTAAGGAGTTCTGCAATGAACCGAATACGAACAAGACAATAAAGAAAATTAAATCTGATAATGGTGCTGATATAACTGACAAACTACAGATTGCAAAATACTTCAATCAATATTTCTCTAGTATTGGTGAAAAAATCGCTAATGCTATTCCTCAAAGTCCAGAAATCAAAATCAAAACGAAACGCGTCTGTGCCTCAATATTTCTGAAGCCAACAGACCACACCGAAATAGAAGAGCTTATTAGGGAATTGGAGAATAAAAAAGTTAGTGGCCTCGATGGTATATCAAACGAAATCCTTAAAATAACAAGTAATTTTGTGTGTAAACCGATATCGTATATTATTAACTTAGCTTTAGATAATGGAAAAGTCTCAAATCACTTTAGAAAGGCAGTAATAAAAGCAATTCACAAATCAGGAGACAGACATCTTGTAAGCAACTATAGACCTATATCTTTGATTTCTTCAGTAACAAAATTGTTTGAAAGAGCAGTAAAAAACCGCTTGGTTAGTTTTATTAACAAGAATAAAATAATCTCTTCTCACCAATTCGGGTTTTAGGAGGGAAAATCTACTCAGGATGCTATCGCTAGATTAACATCCATCGTTTATTCAGCTATTGATCACAAAAAATCTTGTTTGGGAGTGTTTGTTGACCTGGCAAAAGCTTTTCACACTGTAAATCATGGTTTATTGCTTGATAAATTAGAACGTCTTGGAATTCGCGGTATTGCACTAGACCTTTTCGAAAGTTATCCCAAAGACCGCAAACAAGTTCTAAAAATAGATAATATGTGTATCCAAGAAGAGTTGGTAACAGTCGGAATTCTCCAAGGAACCGTTCTTGGGCCGATACTATTCATAATTTACTAGAATGATTTGCTACAGTTGGACCCAACTGGACTAATCTTGTCATTTTCTGATGACACGGCTATTATTTGCGAAGGGCAAAACTGGTCAGAAATCCAAAAAAATGCTTCTGACGATATGCGGATTATCCTTAAGTGGTTTGAGTCGATCAAATTGACTGTTAACGCCACTAAAACTAAAATAATACCATTTACTTCACATAAACCATTTTTGCCGGATTACAATACTATCTATGTAGGAAATCGTACTCTTGAGCTCGTACACTCGGTCAAATATCTAGGCATACATATTAACTCCTTTTTGAAATGGGACGTTCATGCTCGCAACATCACCAATAAGCTCAGAGGCCTAATCTACAGATTCAAACCACTAGTAGAATTTTTATCTCATGAACAACTGAAAACTATATACTCCGCTTTTGTTGAATCCATATTACTATATGGTATCATTGGTTGGGGAGGAATTAGGAATAATTATCTAAACTCGATCAATACCGTTCAGAAACTCATTCGGAAAATTATTCTAAAAAAACCTCGCAGATTCTCCTCCAATCAAGTATATATTAACTCAAAGGTATTGGACATTCGGCAACTTTTTTGCTTCAAAACCCTTTGTTTCTTGTACTCTAACAGGCATTATACATATAATGTACCACATACATACGGAACGATACAGAATACGCAATCCGCTATATATGCCCCTGTTACACATAAAGCACTTGGCCAGAGAAGCTTCTGCTTTATTGGATCAAAATTATGGAACAATTTACCCCACACTTCGAAGAAATATAATTCAGTTTGTCTTTCCAAAAACAAATTAAAGGAATGGATATTTTCATAGGGCAGAAAGTATTCCGCTAATGTAATTGATCCGATTTTAGTTACATAAATGTTGTTTGTTGTTTTGCACCTTGTGTTTATATGTGTGTGTATGAGTGTATATTCTTAGTTTATAGAAATGTTAATTGTCCTAAATATATGTCTTTCACCTGTAAAGTTATTAGTTATTAGTGTCATAATTAATAATAAATGATAAATGTAAATACTGGTTATTACTATTTATGTTTTTTAAGTTTCAACATTTTTCAGACTCATTTAAGATATATGTTCTATAAAGAATCAATACCCGAAGACAAGTTCTTTGATGAACTTAGTCGGGTACCCCACTACTCTTGTTTATTTATTGTACATCACATCTGTTCATGAACACTATACCTCAGATTATTTTTTTATAGTTATTATGTTATGTTAACTTATTTTTCGATGATATGTATTTTTATTTATTGTATGTAAACATACAATATATTATTATTGTAGTTTATTTTATATGAATTTAATTTTCCCGGTATATTTAAGAAATTATTTTGTTCAATAATGCCACACAATGCACTTACCTTCACCTCTTCTTATTATTGAATTTTTTAATGAGCACTAAGCTTCTCAGAATCTTGGGTTCATAAGGTTAAATATTCATATGATTTTTCTTTTAGTAATAAGCGCCAAATCTCAATATTGAATTTTGATAAAAAAAAAATGTGATTTAAAATATTTGTATTCAATAAATTTTTACAAACCAGCCCTGCAAATTCTGTTTCAAACCCCCTCTCGAGTTACAATACGCTCCATCAATCCTGCCAACTGATAACTGATAAAACAAACACTAAGAAATGCAGTCTACAAACAATATAATTTGTTTTTTATTATCAATTAAAAAAAATGAACTTATCTACAATGATCTCTCACACGATACACATTCGCACAAATGAAATAATTCTAAATACATGCAAGTATGCAACTTATTATCCGTTATATACAAAAGAACACAACTTTATATTAATAAAAAAAATTCTCGTTAGAACATCGAATGAGAGTGATATTCGGTGCGTTATAAAATGGAGAGTCATAAAACACACGTTGTCAATACTGTTTCAATACCTAATGTTCAATATACACGCGGTAAGTTTTATTTGAAATGAAACACTTTTTTTAAATACCTTTTATCATCCGCTGATTATCAATAGATTTGTCAATTTATTCTTCTCTCTCTTCTTTGTAGGCTGCTTCGAAAATGTTGGGATTGATTCAAGAAACCATTCGAATCAATTTAATTTCGAAGGCTTTCCATGCATAGATTCTCTTCAAAGATCGTGGAAATTATTGTTCTCACGATACGGGATATATAGACTTTTCAGGATAGTTAAAGCCAATATTCTCTGCATAGGATATTACCTCTCTTCAGGAATGCTTTTTGGAGGTTAGTATCACTGCTTTTAATCTTATTTTACTTTAATTTTAACAATTCTTATATTATTTCTAAAGAACAATGTACTTCTTTTTGATTTTTCAATACTACTCGTCAACAACTTTTTCTTTTTCTCCCTAAGCAACCACTTTTTTCTAAACAAGAAACCTCATTTTTCATTAGCCCTCTGTTTATTGAAATCATAAAAATATTTGTAACCTATCAAAATAACTCATAGTAGTTCAGTCAATAGATTTCATTTTATTATTTAAGATATCAACTTCCTAATTATAAAACATACTTTTTAAAAATTCTAAACAAACAATTCATCTGTTTATCTTTTGCATTTTATTAATTCTAAAAATTTTTTTAGCTGTCATCGACTTTGCTCTACCCAGCTGACACATACTTCCAGAAGTCAAAGATTTTATAACCCTAATGTTTTTATTTGGAATTCACCTTTTGGGTATATTACAAGAAACATTTCTACGGCTTCTAAATAGTTTAATGGTATCTAATAGAAATTTAAGATAAGGCATAAACATTTAACGATTTCAATTGAAGAGTGGACTCATTCATTTCATAACAGGTGATGTTCTTTTAAATTTTTCACTTAAATAGTTTGAATCCTATTATATTGGTGTCATGTATATGTGTACAAGGTATATTATAAAATTTAAAGAAATTTCATTAGTTTAATTTAGTTTAAATTTGACTCTCGAATAGTTTTTCCTTCAATAATTTTATACTCGTTAATATCTCAAATTGTAATTAACTCGTGTTAGATATATGTACAGTGTGTAGCATTATTTTTCCACAATTATATATATATATATATATATATATATATATTTATATATATATATATATATATATATATGTATTTATAAATAAACATTCATTCATTCATATATATATATATATATATATATATATATAACGGAGATTCCAGTCCAAAAAATCAACACAAGATCTTTTATTCACAAAATGCCGCCAAGCTTTCGTGTCCTTTTAACACTTTTTCAGGGCACTATAATATATATACAAATATAAATATGATATAAAAATGAAGAAATAAATATAAGTAATTACATGGAAATATTTTAAGTAAATTCAAGACAAATAATCATTAAAAAGTTGTAAATGTAAAAAAATTTTGAAGTATAATTATATATTATAATTATACTTCAAAATTTTGTTGACATATTTCACATATAGACAAATCAATACATAATTTGTTTGTTTGTGGTTATTTTTATTTTTTTAGGTTACTTTATAATAATTGAATGGAGTTTGAATTTTAGGTTAGATTATAACCTTATAAAATGACTTCGACAAATAATTTCTTATATAACTTTGAAAATAATTTTTATATCTAAGATTCATTTGATTTTACTTCATTCATAAATGGAACACAACTTCCACCAGATCACATATTAATCAGTCTAGATGTTGTATCGTTATTCAGTAATATTCCTATAAAATTAGTTACCAATAGTATCATCAAGAGATGGAATAAAATCAAAGTTTATTGTAACATTCCACAAAATAAATTTTTATCAATAATCGACTTTATATTCAACTCAAGTTATTTTTCATTTCAAGGATGTTACTATAAACAAATTCTTGGCACACCAATGGGAGCTACTATTTCTCCAATAACAGCACAATATTCAATGGATGATCTTCTTGAAGATATTCTTCCAAAACTATCATTCAATATAACATTTTTAAAAAAATTTGTTGATTACATAATTTGTGCTATACCAGTTAATAAATCAGATGAAATACTAGAAAAAGTAAATAGTTATAATAAAAATTCAGAATTTACAGTTGGATTTGAAAAAAATAATAGCATTCCATTTTTAGACACTAAAATATCCGTAGAAACGATAACACTTTGATTACCGATTGGTACATAAAACCAACAAATTCAGGAAGGTATATAAACTATCATTCTTTTCATACAAAAAAAATTTAAATCAATCTCATTATTTGTTTAGAAAATAGAATTGAAAATATTCACCCTTCTTTAATACAAAAAAATTCAAGAATTTTACGTGATATCTTATTAGAAAATTCTTATCCTGAAACACTTCTAAACAGAATTCTTTTCAACACTATTTCTGATAGAACTTTTCATAATAATATCTCTAGCAATGAAACAGATAGGAATACAAATGTCGAAAATATTAATTACTTATCAATTCCAAATATTGAAAATTTATCAAAAAACATTATTGAATAAAAGATGTAACGATGTTACTATTTTTTTTCGTTCCGACATCCCACTGTATACATTTTAATTTCTCATTTTATTAGTATTATTATTAAGTTATGTTATAATTTACTTATACACCCCTCGTTCATCAAAAGCTGTAAATTTATTTGCTCTTAATAATTTTTAAATATGTATAATGATTTTGATACATCCGGTATATATTTGATATGTATTGCTTACTGTAGCGTTCACGCAAATCAGTCTGCGTCGTTCTCAAGATTGTTAAGTAGGAGACCTCCTGAGTGGGGTCGAGGAAAGAATGTATAAAACCGGCAAACGGGACGGAATAGGTCTCTTTTCCTCTGGTGCTCTTCTGCTCTCTTAGCTCTGTAGCTCCTAGTACTGTGCTCTTACAGTTCCGCCGTTTCCGATTGATTTCCGCCAATAAGGTGAGCGAATTTAGAAATTATTTTATAAATCATTCTTCTTGTGTATATAGTATATATATATATATATATATATATATTATTGTGAAAAAATAATGCTACACCCTGTATATCAAATAATGAAGAATTAAGATTATGTATTGTAATCTAAAAGAATTTTTTTAAGTCAAAAATTTTTTTTAAACATTTTAATGGAGACAATCTGTACGATCCACTATTCGATAGAGAAGACATACAGAAAGGACAGACTGTATAATGTAGGGATAATTGCGAATAGGTGTGATAAACAATTTATATGAAATAAATTGCCTAACGAAACTTTTATCAAAGAGATCAAGTATCAAAATTTGTTCATAATAAGAAACTAATAATGCTTTATTCTGTAAAGTCAAGCTAATCTCGTAATATTTGTTGATTAAGACATTAAAATGAGATAGTGTAGATGTTTAGACATAACAGAGCAGGAAAATATAAAATAATGTGAATTTCAGAGAACATGACTTATAAAGAAAACGAATTTTCATTTTGCATACATATTTAAAGGTAACAGCTGTCATCTATTAAAACATTATGAATATTCATTTGACATACATACTTAGAGGTTAGGAAATGTCATTTTAACAATACTAAGAAATATTATTGAATGAAAATAATATAGGAAGTCTAAGCAATTAAAAACCTTAGAATATAATATCATGATATAATGGATGAACATTTCACTGGTTGAAATGAAGAATTTGAGTTATAAAATAAATAGTCAAATTTGATTGGTTAATAAACATTTAAAAAAGATCACATCGGCGACAACTGTGTTGCTAACGAAAAAAAAATCAAAATGTGAAAAGTTGTTGATTATGGGGGCTATTGACTAGTAGGTTTTTCTTTTTGGGAAGAGATTTTTGGAGCAGCAAAATTTTTTGGGTAAAGTAAATTGAAATCATTTGGAAGACAAAATTTGAATATAGAATTTAAAACAAATACATTATACTTACAAGAGATATATCAGTGTAAGTAGTTTAGTTTATATAAATAATAAAAAAAGGAATTGTTGAATGTTGTAAAACACTAATCATGAATTTTATTTTATAAAATGGTGTCTTGTGTCTGGTGGAAGTAAAATAGCCAAATTAGTTTTCGAAGAACATTGAATAGTGGAATTTGTGTGAGCTGTTTGGACTTTGAAAGAAATACAGCATCGATTCCTGTTTTGGTAGAAGCAGAATGCCAACAGGGAGGTTTTCCAGGAGGAGAATCTGGAACAAACAGAAATCGTGAAGTAAATAAGGTAGTACAAGTTAGTTTATTAATGTATTAAGAGGTCAAGCGTACTTACTAATTTGTAAAAAAAAAACTAAAATTTTGTGATGCATAGACGCTATTAAGAGTGTATTTCGCCGTTTTCTGAAAGTCAAATGTTTATGAAATTATATAACTGTATTTTAATATTATAATAATATCTCACCAGAGTGCGTGTGATTTGTATGAAAGAGTCATCCTTTTAGATAGTTGATTTTCTTAAAAAAAACACTTGTAAAAGTGTAGTGTATTTATTTTCATTAAATTAAATATTGTTTTTCCTTTTGAAGAACGTTTTTTTAAATTACTTGAGTTAATCATTCCATCTGGTGACTTGTGCACAATCTACTTACCACAGGCAGAAGCTCTGAATGAAATCGATTGAACTATGCAGATATTTTTTAAGTAGGACAGGACCGTATTTAATTTGAAATCATTAAAAAAGTAACATATTCTGATTAACAAATTTATCTTTAAAAATATAAAGCATTTATTAACTTTGGCGCAAACATATATAAAATTATAAAATCATTTTATTTAAAATACTTGAACTCTACCCTGAGATGAGAAGTTTTCATGTTGAATAAATAAACTGTTTATCATACATATTAAATCCTCAACATACCGGGCAAATTAAACTATTTTCTCACCCAATTCTATTCATAATAATATGTCGGCCCAACGTAGGGCAAATTAAATTCCCATATAAAATAAACTATAATAATATATATATATATATATATATATATATATATATCAATTGGTAGAGTATATAGAGAGTTGTGAAAATTTTTTTTCGTAATTTTTGAACATTGAATTTTCGGAATTATTAGGCAAATGATACTTCCTTTATACGGGCTAAAAATGTCTATCTACGTGTCTAAGTGCCCTCTACATTTTTAGTCTCTAGAATTTTTTTGATATCTCGCAATAAAATTTGTATTTGTCCGTTAAGTTCAATGTGGTAAGGGGGGCAAGCTTTGGCCACGGGTGGGCATATTTTTCCTGTGAGTTACCCATGATGGACGATCACAACTCACCATCAGGTACACGGCCAAACATTATTTTAATAATATTTGCCTCCATGACCCCCCCTCAGATTTTTTATGGACTCAATTTCTACGCCAATGTTCATCATTTTTGATTCTCTACACGACAGACTGATCACGCAGCCCTCAAGGGGTTAATGTAGCTCAAGAATCCCTAGGACCAGATCACTAGATGGATTGAACGACGTCAAGAGTACGATTTCAACTCCCCGTCCAGACGACCATGCCCAATAGACTGTTCCCAGTGCAATAAGGAAGAATATTGGTAAGCTGTCGTTTCAAGAACTTCAGTATCTAACGATGAATGGTCAACAGGATCAGGGAAGATCAGGAGAATGATCCTTATCTAAAGAAGATTCGGCAATCGAAGGGTAAAATCGGCGACCGACTTGGCAAGAAGTATCAAGATTTTCACCGACACTCAAGGCATATAAGGCTCAGTAAGACTCCCTTGTCCTGAAAGGAGGGCTGTTGAAAAGAGTGTTTTGAAAACGATAATGGTTCCGAGATGAAAAGACAGATAGTTATCCCGAGAACGAGAGTAGCTGCGGTACTGAGAAAGTTACACGACAGTCCATCGGGAGGTCATCTGATAATGAAGAAAACCCTTCAGCGACTCCGTGAAAGGCTTTATTGGATCAACAGCTCCAACGATGTGAAGGACTGGTGTAAGATATGTATGACTTGTGCTATGAGTGATGGACCACATCGCAAGAGAGATGCATCCATGAAACAATATGATGTTGGAAGCCCTTTCGGGATTGCTTTAGACATCGCCGGAACATTTCCGACGACAGAAAATGGTCGTGTCCACATATTAATTTGCAACTATACCGCTCGTTATCGATACCCGTTGAAGACAGTGCCGTGTTATTTCCATACGATTGGAAAGTGAAGACATGGGTCCAGTGGCCGATTTAAACATCCAGTCCCGACTACACAGAAGTTTTAGGAGGAACTTCCTTTTAAGAAGGGGGTAATGTTACGAAATCGCACATTCGTGTAGTCCCTGAATCAGACTCTGTCTAAAGCGATATTTGAAAGTTTAAATTTAGGCGAATGCGCGGAGATGTCTTCGAACTGTTTATCATTAATTTTTGGGACTAGTCGTACCTAAGATTCCAGAATAAAGGGCACTTAATATATAAAGACTACTTACCGGCATAAATTAAGTCTAAGTGAATAAAGAGTAGTAAAGTGTATAAATTAGTGTAGGTGAATATACCGTGTAGTTAATATAAATTACTGAAAAGTTAAGTGAATGATTAAGTGAGTATACATACCTTGTATATAAATTTATCCCACCCGTCGTAATAAAAACTTTTAAAGAAATAAGAAAAACATTA
Organism: Galeruca laticollis; assembly: GCA_963921935.1. NCBI lineage: Eukaryota > Metazoa > Arthropoda > Insecta > Coleoptera > Chrysomelidae > Galeruca > Galeruca laticollis. The sequence goes on from OY998181.1 coordinate 147,205,566, forward strand.
CAATACCATAATAAAAAGTATAAAAAGAAATTATTATTACTATTTTGGCGCGAGATAATTTGCAAATAAATAATGTATGGATAAAAGTTATTGTGAATTTTTACAGAGCACATAGCACAGCGTCCTCGAATGAGGACGGTCCTTTGTATGGATCCTGAAGGACCTTCTCGTCTTCAGTTATATTGTATTTAGGGGCCGTTATGGGCAAATGTATGTGGGAAGAGTCAATTTTTTTCAAGAGAGTTAATTTGGGCCTAAATTGGTTAATAACTTTCAGTAAGACAATCCTGGAAGACATATTTTCAATTAATTCAAATATTGCTTATATTAAATTTCATCTACCGAATAAGTTGCATAACAATATTGATTTATGCATGCCATTCTCCAATTTTATGTGGAGATTGAATCAGTAATTGGATAAGTTTTATTCATCGGTTAATCGAATACTCACTTGCAATTAGACACGGAATGGTGAAAAACAAATAAATAGAATCAGGATAATCACCACAAAAGTTCTTAACAGTATAATATATAACATCTGTAAATCCATCATCAATTAAAAATGGTGTCATCGCAAGATTAATAAATATGCTTAATATCATTGTCATAATAGTAATAATTATATGCTTCTTCGCTTCTCTCGAAATTCCGATTTCGAAACTAGGATTAAGCATCTCTAGGTGTCTTGAAATATCGTTTACAGCTGAAAACGCCTTTTTAATTCTACTTAGATAAGCACCAGCTAAGCAAATAGAAGCGCATCCCTAAAAATAAAATATCTATTAATTGGTTTCCTGATTTATTTTCTCCCATTTTATGTTTCCATTTAGTTACAATAAACATAGGGTAGTACCGTAGCAGGTTTTTAAAGAGAACATCTAGATCCTCGATATACCGTCACCGGCAAAAAATTGATGAAGTTTGCTCATTAGTAAATAGTAGATAAGAGCTCAATTCACTTTTTGGCATTGGATCAACTTTTGTTTAGCAGACATCAGTTTGGTAAGAAATATTCGTTTATTCACTATTTGTAACCCTTTCAAAACAGATGAACTCGAATTTTTTTGCGGAAATGCATCATTTCCATTTTTCCCCGTCTTTGTAATAGCTGAAATCAGTTACAAGAAAATACGTCTCTGCTTTACAATTTGGACACGTTTCTAAACATAAACACTCAAAAAACTTCTTGCGGAAATGAATATCATTTTTATTTATTGATAAAATATTATAGAATTTATAATTTGAATTTTACTCGGCTAGATGCGGTCAGTGGGAGATGCGGTTACCTGAGCAAAGTGTGAGATGAGTTCAAGAGGATGCGTCGAGACTGCACACCAAGGTTGCCAGGTCAAAAAAATAAAAATGCTTAGAAATATGGAAAAAAAATCCCTAGATCGGAAAAAAATTCTCCAGTTTTTTTTTATATAATTAACATTTGAAAAATTTAGGAGGCGGGGACTTCGACTATTGACAACGAAAAAAACTGGTATATTGTTTTGGGTGTAAGTATTCAAAGAATAACAAAACGCGAACTTTTTGCAAAGCTTTTACTTATGAAACATTAAAAATATAGGAAGGTACATCACATAGGTATCTACCTATTCCTAAAAATAAACAGAATCTTTTACAAAAGTCCAAACCTGAGTACTTCTTAGTAAACGCAACAAACAATTTAAGAAAACATAGTATTTTTATGTTTTCTTATAATATCTTCTGTTATAAGAACATTAAAACAAGTGTTATCATTAGAAGATATATGCCTTTTACTATGTAAAAGTCCACTTATTGTTGTCGCTCCTAGCCTATTGCGCAATTTAATTTTATTGAGATTTATATAAAAAAAACCTTTCTGCACCTGCACTACTATGCGGTAATGACAACAAAATCTCAATAAAATTTGTAAGTTCTGGAAATGCAAGACTACCATCACCCTTTTTAGTACTGGAAACTTGCTTCCAAAATTCAATATCTTTAACAGCAAAGTCAAATTCTGAAAATTTCAACTGTATGAATTCTTTATCTAGAGTATTAATATCGGTCACCATATTTGGAAACATTGATGCCAAATGGCCAAGGCTTTCTGTATGCTCAATGTTTAAGGGATTTATAACTGTTAATGTTGCAAAATTTTAACTTCCCGAGAGTTAAAAGAAAATCATTTCCAAATTTGTGCTATTGCCTCGATGTAAAAATCAAGACATTTAAGTCTAAAATCATTTTTTCCACTTTCAGTAAAACCATATTTGTTTAATGCTGCAGACAATTTGGGGCCCAAGTAAATGTTTTCGTTTGGGAGAAAATTTTGGGGGTTACGATATTGAATATTTGCTATGTCTACGTTTTTTAAGTAATCTGGTTTTATAATTATAAAACAACTTAACAGAAATTCAAATGCATTTAAGATTTTGGGGTAAATATTATGCACTATAAATTGAATATATAATTTATTCAATGGATTATTAAGCATGTCATTAATTACCTCTGCTCCTGAAGCTTTATCGGAGGCTGCAATTCTGAAATAGTGTTCAAGAGCATCGTATTGTTCAATAATTCTATTAACAGCGGCAATCAATGAGTCTGTGCCGGGTGCAACAGTTTGTGAGGTTTTATGTTGCAAAAAGTTTGAAAATTTTGATATTCAGAGAGTCTTTTAAAACTGTGGTCCATATAGCTATATACTTTTCTCACTAACTTTTCCGCACTGTCTGGTAATTTTTCGCAAGCATAAGAGGCACAAAGAGCTGGGGAGTGGCATATGCACCTCATAACAAATAAATCTGGTATATGTGTCATTTGAAGAGTTTTTAGTGAATGATGTGCTCCCATCATAGTATTTGCCCCGTCCGCCGCAAAACCCACCAAATTTTCTTTATAGGGGATGACATTCTCTGAAAAAAAAATGTACTGTTACATTGTACAAATATTGGGCACTAGCGTCTTTTACGGGAACAAGGCCCAAAAATTCGTCTTTTATAACGAAATTTTTGTTATACTTAAAAACTATTGCCAAATACTTTTCAGAAGAAATATCTGTTGATTCATCCACTATTAAAGAAAATGTGTGGGCTTTTAAGTCATTAACAAGGTTTTTAAAGCTGGTTTTTCCAATTACATTGTTTATAAGTGCCGTACATTTTGTTCGATCGCAAGATATTTTCGATAGCTGACTGTGCTCCATGCCAGACACACAAATTGATTTACCAAGCTCTGTAAGATGGTTAGACACATTAATTGCTATATTATGCCCGCAATAAAAGCGGCAATTTTAATTTCATTTTGTTTGACAATAGCATCGGAAGCAACACGAAATATATTTTTTGATAAAGTTGGTTGTTCAACCAATGCGTTCATTTTTTTACATGCTTTTTTGAAAGCCCATGCTTTTTTACTGCAGTTAAACCTACCAAAAAGTCTTTTTCGTAAACCTTGCATCTAAAAAAATTATTACCACAAGAGCTAGACTGTAACCATTTTTTAAAACTTTCATATTTGTCCCACTTTTTTGAGGCCGCTGGTTGGCTTCACTGGACACAGAATAGTCAGATTCAGAGCTAGATCGGGAATTCGATTCTTTTTGAACCAATCCACGATTACTACTTGTACCCGGTTTTGGTTCACTACTGGTACCTGCTAGTGAGTCACTACTGAAACCTGGTTGTGGATCACTGCAGGAACTTGGTTTTAGAGACGATAAGGAGAGAGAAGGATACCCTTTTTTCTTAATTAGCAGAAATTTGTTCATTATTCTGGGTCAAAAAGAAAAAAATATTTAGAAGTGTTTGATCTATATATTATTCTATGCAAAATTACATACAGGTTTAGGAAAAATTTCTAGGACAATCGATCGACATTTTAGCAACTTTGATAACTTTTTATGCCAAATCGGTATAAGATAGAACAAAATGAATTTCACATTCCTATTTTAGTTTTTAAGACCTATCTAACAATTGTTTTATAAAGGTACTGAAGGTGGTACCAAGAATGGTACCTTGTGGTACCAATTATGAAACCACCGTTAAATAGGTCTAAAAAACTAAGATAGGAATATGCAATTTATTTGGACCTAACTCATATCGATTTGGCAGAAATACCTGTCAATTTGACTAAAAAGACGATTTTTAATTGTTTATAACTCCTAAACAAACAATTTGATAATGACAAGTGACATTATACTCGCTATTTTAGAAGGAATCTAAATATGTAAAAATATTCATGGTGTTCTATTGAAAAAATTCTCCACAACTTTGTGAGTGACCCTGTATATTTCAATTTGTCACAGATATGTAGATTTTTAACATCCCTGCAACTTTTAAAGAAGGCATTTTTTGACAACCCCAGTATATTTTGAAATAATCGACTGTTCTGATAACTTTTCCTAACCCTGTATATAAGAACCTTTATAAGAAATCCAAGTGGAACCTACTATTAAAATAAAATCAAGCAAAAATGTCTCCAACTTATGTAAACAAAAATGTACGTTGCCTAACTAAAATTAACATACTATACAAATTATTGTTCTTATCGAGTTAATTATATGCACTACAAAACAAAAATAAACAAAATTACATACGTGCCTTTTGTCGCAAACACAACAGAAAAAACAACTGCCGGCTATCGCAAACGAAAAGTTTTTCTAAAATTGAAGTGCGAGCCACCGCATGTCCGCATTTAACGTCTATTGGAATTCCCGAATGAAAATCACAGGCCCGCCGCCCACACAACACAAATGTTAATGCAATAAGCAATTACGAATGATTGCCGATTGCCCGGTAGTCACCCGGTAGTTACTTAGCTGTGTTCGCGGTATTATATTTGGTCGCTCTGATGTGATGAAGATTTTGTATAATAGCATAATATAAACATATTCTAGTTCCACTTTTCTTTTGGCTTCTATGAAGCCTCTTGAAAATCCCTAGATTTGGGTGTGAAATTTGCCTAGACCTGGCAACCTTGCTGCACCCCTTTTGTAATATAGTAATAAACCCAAAGAAAAGATAACGACGGTGAGTCGGGCTTTCATAAACCGAAATGTTAGCGAACCTTGTCCAAGGGGATGCGCATGCACATCTATGTTATACATAGACGATATTCGGTGTACGTGAGAGGTTCATTAGGTTAGGTTGAGTTAGTTTAGGACATCCCAATACACTGAGTAGTTCATATTGTCAGCATTTAATTATGAACTAACTGTATTTTTCTCACATTTTTCAATCCACTCTTCTGTTTGTAACTGTGAAGCAATAAAGTTGAATTTTCTAATTAAAATTGAACTTTTTAAAAAGATGTTTCAGGAACAAAATATCTTGACTAGCGCGCTCCCGGCGCCGCAAAACTGGGACCCTCGGCTATGGTATGGTAACCTAGACAGAATACTCCCGAAGGGAAGAAACTGCGGTAAAAAATTCGTAATTATTCAAGGCGGAAGAATACCGTGACAATAAATGAATGGCCACACGGTACGTCGACGAGAACGGTTCCCATGGGGAACGTGGCGACACCCCACTGAAATGAGCGTTACATCTGCAAGCGGGGTTCTGAGGTGCGGACTGTATTTTCCTTTGCTGCTCATAAGAACTCGATGAGTAAAAAAATACTAATTTAATCGACACAATTGGGGGCGATCCGAACAGTTATTCAAATACTTCGGGAAGGCGAAACTCTGTCGGTGAGATAGGCAAAGGAGAATTGGCGCCCTGTCCGATAAATGCTGGCTTATAGACACATCCATACTGATAGATGGCCAGCACGAGTCTCCGTACAAAAAAAGAAGTGTACGGAAGTCTTCATAATGACAGAAGCAATAGAGCGAAATAATAAACTCATTACAGACTTTGGAAAGCTCATTGAGGAAAATCCAAACACACAAAGGAATATAAAAGAGATTGCGGGAAAACTGCAAAGAAACCGAAATACATTCAGTAGAGGAATTATAAATAAGTGGTTGGAAGAAAACATATTTTATAACCCGGATGAGATCCTGATTTAATCCGACGCACAGACAGTAAACAAGGAAACAATAGCTATGGAAGCACAAACAATTGGAGAGAACATTATGGAAGCCATCGAAAGCATTACATGTTTAAATTATTTTTACGAACGGACCAACGGCAGCTGGCAGGGATGGGCTTACGAACAAACCAAAATTATAGTGGGAATCCCATTTAGCGACGCAGGTGATGCTCCAAGAGCGGTTTTTATAGAACAGGACGACTGTAAAATGGAAAGAAGCAACCAAAGGCTATATAAAGAAAAATATTCTTATACAGAGATCATGGGAAATATAGAGGTGATGCAATAAACCACAAAAATAAAGAATAGACCACAGACCATAAGAAAAATTAGGAAAATTATGGTTGAAGATTACGAAATGGACTTATGGGAAAACCTTGAATGGTTGAGGGACGAAACCAACGGCGAAAAAAGATATGTCTGCACCATCTGAAAAAATTACAATTGAATAGAATGAGGAAAATGGTAGAATGTGTTTTTAGGAAGACTGAGGCAGAAGTGTATATCTATACTACTAGTGACAGACAGTTGAAAATACCGAGGAACTCGATGGGAATTATCAAGGCAAAGGAAATGAGCGACTCAAGAGGAAGGGGATTTTTCACTTCCCATGTTAATCCAGTAACATGTGCAAGGGACAACAAAACAGAGAGGAAGGAAGAGGCTGCCATGGAAGAGGAGACCCCCTGCAATGACAAATAAGCTAGTGATAGCAACTAAGCAATAGTCACTCTTGTGCTTGCCCAAATTTCTACTTCATGCATCTAAAAATACTCCAAATCAATATAGACAGAAGAAAAAGAGCCCAATTTGCCGCAAAACGCATGGCCAACGGGGAAGATATTATCCTAATCCAGAAGCCAAATGTTGCGGAAATCCGGAAGGATAGAAGGTGGATTGTGGATGAGTGACAGGTAGTTGCGGCCAGTTGCGCAAACAGAAAATGCGGGTGAAATAATACTACTGCAGAAAGGGCTTCGTGAAGCTGGATTTCGAGACATGGTCACTATACAACTGTTATATTTCTCCGAACGTAAATAGAGAAACTTTCAAGGCTTATATTGACGAGCTTATAGGAAACATTAGATTAAGGGGAAAGGAGGAGATAGTCGCTGGCGACTTTAACTCTAAATCATCTTCATGGGGTGCAGGAATGCTTGGCATACGGGGAGGAATCGTTACATTCCTTAAAACGGACGATAATAAATGACATCATACCTACTTTCGTGAGAAAGGATCAAAAATCCTTCATGGATCTGACATTCTGCTCTAGTAACACCGTGTCGAGGATAAGGGAGTGGAAGGTACACCCAGACGAAGAATCGCTTAGCCTCCACAGATACATCACTTACAATATTAGTGGGGATACACCAAAGAAGCTCGTGAGAAGGTTGGGTACATGGTTCTTGGATAAGGCACTTTTCAAGGAGATATTCCGAATTACCATAAAAGGGGACGTGCACCTAGATGACATAACTGATGCCGGCTTCAGGAAGCAGAGATCCGTGGTAATTGAGGTGGATTACGTAACCAGGCAAGCCAGAGGAACCAAAAGATACTGGGCTGCTCTCGTGCTACTTAACATCAAAAATGCATTTAATACGGCCTCATGGCCGCATATAAAAAACTGAAACTGGTTCCAGCTAAACAAAATTGGCATTTTTTATAAATGTTTCAATATACTTCGATTTTGAAGAATTTGTTTTACCATTTTTGGGAAAAATGGCCGTGCATATATACAAAGCTAGGCTATTTAAGAATAAAGAACAATAACTACAATTGTGTAAAGAGATATATCTCTGGACTCAGCGAATAAGCAGATACGTTCATGAAATAGCTAAAATGGGGTATCTTCTTGGTAGTATATATATATATATATATATATATATATATATATTTTATAATATTTTATTTACTTTTTATTATTTATTTAATTATATTTCTGAAGTTTATCTATGGTTGATATTTATCTATGTTTTTTTTAAATTGGATTGGCTAGCTCAGATTATATGATTTATATTTTTATTTATTAGTTTAATGATTTAATGGAGAGCATGAGAACACTTACTCTCGTTAGGTTCAGGATAGAATTAAACAAGAAAATATATGAAATCTGCATCCCATAAACAACCTGCGAAAATCATCTCCATCCACGCTGTGAATCGATTATATGAAACACAGTAATTCAACCTATGTGTTATGAAACCTTGCCCTGTGTTTGGCAAATGACATGTAAATGAAAATCAACAACTCAAATTTAGTTCCTATAATTATCAAACAAGCGTAAAATTGAAAAGCATCATAAGCAGTATATAAAACTTATGTTAAAACAAATATAATACAGTGCAAATTACAAATACCAACTATTATTCTATACCTAAAATTATTATTGTGTAATTTGGCCAAATTTATGAATTACGTTTGAGTTTATTATGGTTAACCAAATAAATCGTTAAAAACACTAACCTGACCACAACACTGGGAAGTCTCTAGTATGTTCTATTGATGTGGCATCTTCTGGACCAAAGCTGGATCTCCTTCAATCTTGTAGTTACAAACTCTATAGTATGTATGGCAGGTAAGTTCGTAAATTCTTGTTAAATCACTTAGATATTTTTTCTTATAATGTTTATGTTACAATGATAATGGTTTAGGAAACGTATTTTCTCATTATAAAGTGATTACTTTTTGAAAATTCGGGTAGCGTCCCCTCTCAAATTTAAAATGTTTATATTTCCCACAAATTCTTATTATTTCCAAGTATTTTCTTTTCAAAATGTTCAATGTATATTGATTAAATGTTTGCAATGTCTTTTGACTTTAATTTCTAATAATTTCCCAAATATAAAATAAAATTTATAAAATTTTCTTACATGCGTCCTTCTCCATTAGCTTCGCTTCACCAACCTTTTGTTTTTCAAATCAACAAACTTTTTGTTGTCCGCTTTGTTATTTGTAAAACAAAAAACTCACTACATACTAGATAGAATATGCTTTGTCTTATCTAATATTTTATATGTCAATAAATGTCTTTATATTTTTTCTATGATTATGGATTGTTGATGTAAGATTTCAAACTAATTTACCATTCCTATTTACATAATCTACCTTATTTTAATTAACAAAATTATATCTATTTGACTTTAAATTTCAATATCAATCCATATACAATCTAGAATAATCAAATATCTGTCATAATGCCTTTCAATTAAATCTTTACTCATCATTACATATTTATCTATTACAAACTTGGCTCTTTATTTATTTCAGTCATCATATTTTTCTATTATCAATATTTCACAAACATAAATAATTCTATGGTAGAATCTACCTCCACATTCAGTGTACTTCATTAACAGACATGAAATTTTTTGTTATCACTTCAGTTATCTCCTTTTTGATATATACATTACACTTTTGTTGGTATATCATGATCTAACATTCTATTTATTATTGTCTGATAATAATTTATTTCCTTTTCAGATTCATTGTTAGATGTTCGAAATACTGGATACAAATTATCATTTGCTATAGACAACAAAATGAGTTTATGATTTGTTAAGATATAATTAAAATTTTATGAAAATAATGCAGTTTATAATCTGGAATCCTAAGGTAAATAATTTTACTATTACTTATGTATCTCTTTCGTTTTGAAGCATAACTAATATAATAAATGTTCAATTCAATAGAAAATATATATTCTTCTTATATTATCATCATTAGAAAAGATAATTCCAGCTGTGTGAAACAATTAATTTCCATCTGTTACTTTACAAGGTTGCAAATTTCATACTTTTGTGTTCCATTCTTTTTACTGTTTCTTACGATAAGTTCAATATATATATTATACTAAATTATTATTTAATACTTACTTTCTTTATATTATGAAATTTAAATGTATTTTATCCCCTCTATCCTATATTCTTTGATAGTTTCATTCTATGTAAAACCAGTATCTCTTATAAATTGTTTCCTTTATTTGCTATATATATTGATTTGCCATACTCACAAATTTTTAAAATGTTTAAATTATAAGTTTTACCTAATAAATTTTTCTTTATATTATATTATATTTATTTTTTTTTGTTCTGAAAAAACAAACGAGATGAATTTAATTGGATCACCAGCTGCCAAATGGAAAACAAAACTCTTTCTAATATCTACTTTATCTTTGTACACTACTTAATATTAAATTTTAAATCTATCCTTATGACTATCATTTCCTTTTCTCAAGTATTATTCGTAACATAACATCATCTATTCATAATATCTATATACATGTTCTACATTGAACACTCCCCTTTCTAATTGTGTACCTGGATAGAATAAGCGATAACTATTTTGAGCATCACTATTGTCGACTACATATGGCCCTTCAAATGGTGATAATAACTTTTTACATTGATTTTCACCTTTCTTTGGAGTTCTCAAAGATCTTACTAGGACTAAATCTCCTTTTTCAAATCTAATCTTCTTATTATTTTTGTTTCCTTCTCTTTTAATAAATCTTATAGCACTTCTCTCCAAATTCTTGCTTACTCTATCCAAAACTTGAGACATATCCCATTCTCTCTGTATTATCCATTCACGTTCTGGAGGTATTCCTTTCAAAATAAATTGTGGACATTCTTCAGTAACTCCATTAAGTAATTGATTTAAAAATTTCTCGACTTGATTTAGATTTTCTTCCCATAAATTGTGTCTATTATTACATAAAATCCTTAAATACTTAACAACTTCTTTGATATACCTCTCAGCTGGATTAGATGACGGTCTTCTTATACTTATGAAATTCATTTTAATATTATGATTTCTACACAAGCGTTTGACTTTTTCACTCACAAAGTAAGTAGCATGATCTAATATTAAGTTTTCCGGAGTTCCTATTTCTTCTATAAAATTTTTCAGACAAGATATTACTGTGTTTGCATTGGTACGTTGACAAGAAAAAGTTCTTACAAATTTTGAAAATATATCCACCATAACTAAAATATGTTTATTGCCTTGCTTGCTAGGTATTAATTGTGATATGAAATCAATAGCTACTATATGTAAAGGCTTGAGTGCTATTATAGGTTTTGGTCCACTAATATGATGATAGTTTCTTTCCTTTGCCAACTGACAAATTTTACAAATTTTACAGATTTCTTTAACCAATGACATGTCCTTCTTTGCAGTGTAATTTTCTCTAAACAACATCCATAGTTTTCGAGATCCTATATGTCCATATTCCTCATGTAATTGTTTGAGAATTTCCTTAGCATATTCAGGTGTTATTAAATTCCCTCGTTTTGAAATGCTCCTCTTTTACAAGATTCTTGTAAATTTCTCTGATCCTCCATTATTTTTTCCAAAGTAAACAAACCTTCAGTTTTTTGCAACCTATTTATGCCAATTTGGAATTGTTGATCCTTCTTCTTCATTTCTGTTTCACGGCTAAGAGCATCCGCTACTATATTAGTTTTCCCAGGAATAAATTTCATTTCAAATTCATATTCCTGTAATAGAAGTATCCATCGATGTATCCTATTGTTTGCATAACGATTTTCAAACATTGCTGTTAAAGCTGAATGGTCTGTTTCCAAGTAAAATTTGGCTTCTAATAGATAAAAACGTAATTTAGTTATGCAAAATACAATGCTTGCCATCTCCAATTCAGTAACTGAGTATTTTCTTTCATAGTTTTTCGTTACTCGGGAAATAAAACTGATTGGTACTTCTCCTTCCTCTTGTTCTTGCAATAAAACTCCTGCTAATCTATCTATGTATGCATCTGTTCTTAAAATAAATGGCTTGTCATATTGAGGATGATAAACTTGCAAATTTTGTAAAAATATTTCCTTGAGTTCTTGGAAAGCTTGTTCTCTTCTAGCATCCCATTTCCATTTTGTTTCCTTCTTGAGTAATTCAATTAATGGAATCTCCTTATTACTGAGGTCTGGTATTAGTCGTTTTAAGTAGTTGAGAATTCCCAAAAATCCTTGAAGAGTTTTCAGATTAGTCGGTGTTTTATATTCCCTTATGGTTCGAATTCGTTCAGGGTTCATTCTTACTCCAGTAGAATTATTTAAAATATATCCCAAATACTGCACTTCTTTTTGGTAAAATTGACATTTTTCCTGTCCAGGAATACACTCTTCTACCTGTATCTCCTGTCTAACCATGTTTACCTGTCTCCTATTATCATCCTCCCTATTTCTGTTTTGTTCTGGATTGTTTCGGTTTTCTCTGCCATTTTGCCAATTTCTTCCTCGATTGTTATTATTATTGCTATATTGATTTCTTCTCTCGAAATTGTTATGATTCCTATAGTTCTCAGGATATCTGTTTCCATTATTCCTCTCTCGATTTCTATTTTGTTCCCCATTTCCTTGGTATCGTCTATCATCAAAGTTCCTGTTTCCATAATTTCTATTTCCATTATTTTCATTATAATCTCTTCTTATATTTCCATTATCCCTTCGGGTATCATTTCTGATATTTCCATTTCCATTTTGATATCTAAAAAAACCATTTCCATTTTGGACACTTCTTTCAACTCTCTGCAAATACCTAGATAAATTGTCCATTGTTTTTATGTTGTGTAAGGCTATCGTTTCTGAGACTTCGGAATTGAAATGTCTCCCGACATATAAAACTAATTCCTCCTCCTTCATAACAGGTTCCAAATATTGTGCCATGTTATAGAGTTGCATAGCATATGCATTTAAATTTTTATTCCGATCGTAATCGAATTTCCCGAAGTACAATCTTTCCCTAAAATTAGCTTGATGAATTTCACCCCAAAAATAATTCATGAATTGGTTCTCAAATTCTTCCAGATTTTTTATGCTTTCTTCCTTTTTACAAAACCATAATAGGGCATGTCCAGATAACATCCTTCTAATACAAATCTTCTTCTCCATCATATCTCTCATTCCTTTGAGTTTGCTTTTAATTATTTTAATAAACACCTTCGGATGAATAGTATTTATATTCCCATCAAACTTTACTCCGATATCCATGTTTCCCGTATAGATTACTCCACTTCCATTTCTCCTAACGTTAAATTCAATTTCTTCCATCCCTTCCTGTAATTTTCTGTTCATTTCTTCCAGTTCTTTATGAAATGTTTATCCAATGTGCTCGTTCCTCTCCTCACATGTTCCTGTTTGTTTCTGAAACTTTACATCTAATTCCTTAAATTTATGTTCCGCGTTTTGTTGATAATTTTGCATAATTTCTTCGATTGTTTGTTCCCTGAATTTCATATACTCTATTTCTTTCGTTATATCTTCTGTTTGTTTTATAACTTCCGCTTGGATCGTTCCCGGTAATTTTTCTTCTATACCTCTCTCTATTTCTTGAATATGTTCAACTACTTGATTTTCTATCTGCTCTCTAATTTTCATACCGTTTTCTTGAATTTCAATCCGTATATGTTTGTTTTGCTCCACCATATCTTCTTTCACCTTATTTATCTGCTGCCTACATTCTTCATATTCTTCCCTAAGTTTTCTGAATTCCTGGATGCTTCCAGTTTTCACCTCTTCTATCTTCTTTTCCAATTTATTCATATTTCCATTAATTTTATCCATCTTCCCGTTTAAGCTCCCCTCTATTCTATTTATATTTTCATTCAAGTCATCCTTCATATTATCCATTTTTCCATCCATTTTGTTCATATCTCCCCTCATATTGTTCATATCTCCCCTCATTGTGTCCATATTTGTCCTATTTTCTTCAAATTTCTGATTCATATTTCCATTTATTCTGTCCTCCATATTGTTCATATCTGCCCTCATACTATTTATGCTCATCAAAATTTGCATTATTGGATCATTGATATGCGTTCCTACTTGTGGTTCCCTTCTCTCTTGTATCCTATCTACTTGTTCTATAGCTTCCTCATCTGCTGTCATACCATCTTCCTGTGCATCTCCTTCAAATTGTTGTCCTTGTTCCAAATAGACCGCTTGATAGTCTCCCATACCATGACTTCGTTCTTCCCTTTCCTCTTCCGAACCACTATCTGCTCCTACCTGCTTTCCATCTCTCAACATCATTCGTTCTGCCATTTTAATTAAGTATTAAATTTTACAAATATTTCCTATGTTTTTAATAAACCGCCCCACGTTGGGCGCCAATTATACTAAATTGTTATTTAATACTTACTTTCTTTATAATATGAAATTTAAATGTAGATGTTTATTATTTAGAATTTTTGTTTAGTTTGGCTAGCTCAGTTGGTTATTGTTATTTTGTTTAGTAATTTATTTTAATTTGATTATTCGGGAGCATGAAATCCTTTTTCCCTTTGAGTCCTGGCTTTTAATATTGTTGTAATTGTTTAAATAAAAAGAAAACACATTATTTTGAAATCAATTTAATTTTAAATTTAATATTTTATATATTTGATAAAAATAATATGAGACGCCAATGGTTATATTGTATCTACTTATTTATTTTAATCATTTCATCAATGCGCATGCGTGAAAAACTAGTCATGCGCTTTAGCATAAAACGAACAATTCTTACACTAAAGAAGCATCTATATTTATACAAACATAGTTTGTTTACGATGCAGATAAATGAATGGTTCAAACACATAAAAGAATTTATATATATATATATATCATAGTTATATATGATACAAATTGCTGTGGAAAGAAAATAGTTATATACATAGATAGAAATATAGGAATTATATACAGATGGACATAGTTATTACATTGATAAATTTTCAATCAATGCGATTACAAGATGGCGTAAGTACATATTTTAATTTATTTAAAATTCAGCCTTTTATTAATTTTAACGATTTATGCAATGAATTCACTATATAAAGTCTGTTTCTTTCTTTTTCAGATCGATCATATTAGCAAAAGTTTATCAATTTATGAAATTAAGTACTTATTTGAGTATTTTGAGTTTTTACTCTGATTATTGGCCAATAATGATTCAAAAACACTGACCTGTTGCTCTTGAATTGGGATGAAAGTCTCTGGATCCCAGGAACACTCCTCTGAAGCTCCAAAAAAACCAAAATTGATGAAAATTTCGTAGATTCTTGCCGAAAAACTTGATACAATTGACTGTGAGTATTACTAAGATTGTATTTAATAGTACTTTATAGGTTTAAATGTGTTAAACCGGGAATTTCTTGAAATTTCAGGAACACCATCACACACACACCTCGCTTCTTGACACCAGCTTCCCTAATTTTTCTAAGCGTCCCCTCGATTCTCTACTTTTTTCAACAAACAGTCTTTTGTTCTTTTTCAGGTCACTATTTCAAAGTTTAAATGTTGATTCACAATTTGTTCTGTCATATTTTATAACCAATAAAATATTGTCTTTTGCAATCAGATTAATTGAAACTTCTTTCACTTATTAAAAAATTTCATACATACACTCTTTTATATTATTAGTTCATTTATAGAGTTCCTATGAGTTTTTTCATCATACAAATAAATTAAAATTGGTTATACATAGATACATTTAAATGGTACAACATCCAATATTGTTATTGATAGTATATCATTGTTACACTCATATTAATTATAAATATAAATTCTCTTATGTTATTTGTCTAAACTCTTTGCATTATATTATTTATAATAAACTTTAACAAATTACTATTTATTGATTCAACATTCATTTTATTTACCATATATCATTTATCTATATGTCATTATTTGTTTATCTATGAAAATCTATTGAATTCTATTCTATTCAATATTTGTATTTGTTTTTATTCTTAAATTAATGATTATAATGAATTATCTATAATAATATTTGTATTCTAATGTAACTACTTATATCTAAAATTCTCTTGACTTGACTATATAATTATTTCTTTTTAGGTGAACAGCTGGTTATGGTATGGAAAATATTCTTCGTCTTAGGCACTAGCAACATATTTTTATAATACTAATTCTCTTATTATCTATGATATCTGGTTCAATATATATATATATATATATATCTATATATATATATATATATATATATATATATATATATATATATATATACGATGCGTCCCTTATGCCTCCTTTTTCAAACCACGCTTTTCTCCGACTCTCTTTTGTCTTCCCAAATCAACAAACTTCTTAGCATCTGTTGCTAAACAATTTCATGTATGTCTTGATCTCCTGTGTTATTCTGACATTCAAAAGTATTTCACTATATTTAATAGTTTTAAACAAAATCACTTGTTAAAAATATAATTTGAGTCTTTGTATTTCACTTTTTCAATTGTTTCCTATTGTCTTAGCCTTCAAAATTGTTCATATATGTTAAAACTTTGGGTAATGTGTTCACATTGAAAATAATTTGAATTTCTAATCTACAATCTAAATTTACATTAAAATGTGCGTGAGACCTTTTTAAATATTCACTTAATCTAATTTTACAATTGGTTTCAATAAACTATTCCTAGATGATATTTTGTTCCTCGCAAAATTAATATTATTTAAAAACAAATCATCTCATATGTTTTACGAGTTTCCTTGTTCTGCTCTCTCTGTCGCTAGCGTTTGTCGCTGAAGCATATTGACATTTATGGCATCAAAAATTCTAACCAAACATATTTTGTAAATATTGAATCATAACATTGAATAATATCTTTTTCATTGTTGAATATTTATTGTTTAATATTTCTTTCAGATTATGTATTCATGGTATTTCTTCGTAAGAGATTTTGTAGTAATGGATGATGTTTATTTAATGGTTTATGATTTTATGATTAGAGGTAATGTTTCTTTTTTGTTTATTTCATTATAAGTTATAAGGTCTTTTAAATTACACAGAAGCTGTATTAGTAGATTGAAATGGAGAAAATTATAATTATCCAGAAAACATAAATAAATTGAATATTTCATTCTTAACTTTTTATAAAGTATGATCTAGAAAATTACTATTTGGTATTTCATAATGACTCTATTTTATAATAATCTTTATATCTTATTTACCCGTTATAATATATATATATATATATATATATATATATATATATATTAAACTGGATAGAACGGGGATAGAAAGAATTATTTAACGTTCTTATTAGTTTAGTTTATATTTAGTTTTGATTTGCCCGGTATATTGTAAAAAATTTAAAATTTTATTACTAAAATGGTTATACTTTAAAACATGAGAAACTCTTTAACCTCAGAGTAGGGTTCAGGTATAGAGAAACAGAAATTCAATTTATAATATGAGCGCCTAAATTTGATTAAATATCTCTGTCTTCATAAAAATTTTGTTAATAAAAATGTACTTGCTTGTTTAATAATACGTAATAAATTCTTGAGACGGTCCTGTGTTTCAAGTTGAACCTTTTTACTATTCACAGATGTCAGTTTAAACTACCAACGGTTCAAACTAGATGGAGCCATCACCACAAAGAAATAAAATGTATCAAAAACAATTTTACAATGTTCTTCAAACTAGAAAGAACGTTATTTAATATTTTGAATAGACAAATACATTGTTCTTTTACAAGACACAAATTAATAAAACCTACTATCTATTATGACCACTCATTCAAACAAAATCACGTTCTCACATGAAACAATTATCTCTATATACAAATCTAAAATAGGCAACATTTAATACAAATCTTATAATACTGAAACTTCTATATAAACGATTATTATATCAAAATGGCGAAACACAATGGTTGTAAATGTTTGTTTAATACCAAAGTTCAATTGTTTGCACTAAATTGGTAAGTTTTATTCAACCCTTTTTTATGTATAATGAAAATAGTCTAAATACCTTATTCCTGTATAGTAATTCACTTCAATTATCCTTTACTTTATTTTAGGTTACCTTCTGGAAATTGTCACATCACTGGTCCAGCTTACACAAAATCAGGAATCAATGCTATGTCCCGTCCACATCAATACATTTCAGTCCAATTACATAATCAAAAGCTTTCTAAAAGGTATGGTGGATATATCCATTCCACCATACAAATATTAATCAAGTATTATATATCAATTATACGGTTAGTATTCAAACATAATTACCAAATTGTTTCTTAGTTTCTACATCTGCTTGTTTAAATATATAATCTACCATATCATAAGTACAATGTATCTCTCTTTTCTGAATTTTGATGCCAAATATCTTATTTTTCGAAAAGTTTTCTTAATTCCCAAAATTTTGCTGCTTCTCAAATTTTCTACCACCCAAAAAGAAATTTACCTAGTGAATAGTCTGTATAATCAACAAACTTTTTTCCTTCAATTTTTTTATTATTAACAACTACTTGTCGCAGATAAAGGTTTGTTGAATACATTCCACCAATCAGATTTGGTTATCAAAACTTTTCTTTATAGATTTCATTTCAAATAGTGAATTGTCCATCTATCATTTGAAAACGCTTTGTTTTAAGGTTCTTTAATGATTTTAACTCATATTGTGTCTCTTAAATTATATTTCATTTAGTTTACAAAATGACATTTCCAAATTTATAAAATATGTGTTCATAATGTCAAACCGTTCAATAAATGTCACATTCCATAGAATTAATGTTTTTCAGTTTACTTCTTATATCGAAATGTTTTTAAATATTTATAAAATCTTATTTACATGTCCTTCAAACCCTAATATTCATTTTAAAAAGAATCTCACTATTTATTTACCTTGACAATAAAAATAAAGGATTATCATTTCCATTTGTATATGTAACAAAGTTCTAATATTTCGTCTTGTAGGTTTATAGAGATTTTGTTAATTCATTTCACAAATGTTTTTTTCAAATCTTATTTTAAATTATACAGTTAGATGCTTTCTCTATTGAATAGTACATGGTACAGATTGTCTCCTTTTTTAGATAATCTTTTAAAAAAAATGAAATTTCAAAAATTTTTATTTCTTGAAATAAGTAGTTTTTTTATTTTATGTTCGGTATACAGGGTGTTGTTTTACTCTATGTTAACATCCCCTAAATTTTGCGTTTATCAAATTTTTATGTAAGTAAAAATTTTATGAATGCAAATTTTACTTCAAATATTTATAAAATTCTTTTCTTTTTAAACTTCTCCATTATTTGTTGTATTTGTATAAATCTTTTATATTGAAAATACCTCTTATTTCATCACTTTCTATATATCTTAAAACGTAACTATTTATTCCATTCTCATTTTCTACAACAGATGGTCCCTCGAAAGGTGGTTTCAATTTTGCACATACATTCTTACTTCTATCTGATACCCTTAGTAATAATACATTTCTTTCTATTTCAGGTCGCTGTTACTAAGATGATTCTGGAATCCTGTATTGCAGTATCCTCTTCAATTAGTTCTTATTTATTTATAATACCTTAAATTCTTAGTTTATTTTTAGTTTCAAGTTTCATTTATAAGTTTCATCCAAAGGAATTAGTTTAAAAAAGCATGTTATAAATCCATTTTTGAAAATTCTTTAATGTTCGTTATGCGTCTTATTACTTCTACATTTCTCAGAGTCGCTTATCTCGGTACAATTTATTGATTTATGTTTCTTGTGTTACATCTTTCTATAATACTGTCTTTAAATATATTTTGTATCTCTGAATCAACTTCTTTTCTATATTTATAAGGTATGGGATATGTTCTTATTCTGAAATTTTCTATTCCTCTAACTTCTATCTTATGTACATAATTATTTGCCATTCTCATCTCCTTTTTAATCAATCCTTCATACTTCATAATCAAATTCTTCACTTTCTCTTCATATTCTTTATTTCCACACACTAATACCAATTCTTCCATAATTATATTCCTTTCTATATTCCATAACTGCCTATTATCCTCTCCAATTTCCAATTCTTCCATATTTCCACTCCTTTTTATATTCCATAACTTCCTATTATCCTCTTCAATTGCCAATACTTCCATATTTCCATTCCTTTCTATATTCCATAACTGCCTATTATCCTCTCCAATTTCCAATTCTTCCATATTTCCTTTTTCAAATTCAATCTTATTACCATTTAATTCTATCTCCATCTTTTCAAAATCAATTCTTGCTTTATATTTCGTTAATTCATCTATTCCTATAACTATGTCTGTTTCTAAATTATCCACTAGCAATAATTGCATCTCAACTTCTTTCCCATCCTTTAATTCAATGCTTTGTATTATAGATCTGCTAACTTCACACAATTTCTTTCCATTTGCTCCTATTAATGTAGTTTTCGGTATCTTGACTAGCTTGTTTTCATATTTTTTAATATTTTCTTCTATCAGTTTTGTTTTTATTATGGACGCTTCCGAACCTGTATCTATTAATATTTTTACTTGTTTCCCATTTGATTTTTATTAATCCCATTATTTCTTTTAATTCCAAATCTTCCCCAAATTTAATGTATTCCCTTGGATGTTCATATGTTATCACTCTCTCTTCTCTCCTTTGAATACTGTTCTCTGTAACTGTTATTTTTGTTGTTATTATATTTAAAGTTTCTGTTATAGTTGTTTTGGTTGCTATCGTTCTTATTATAGTTATTGTTATTTCCTGAATTGTTGTTATAATTATTGTTATTGTTATAATCTCCATTGGTATTATATCTGTTAATGTAATTATTTCTGTTTTTCATAATTATATCTTTACATATCCTAATTGCTATCTATGTACAAAATTATATTTATATATGTTTTTTTTTTAATTATTATTTGTTAATTATAAACTTTTTATTTACATGTGGTTTTTATATCCCTTCTTGACCTTTTACAATTCCTAATTCGTTTTCTAGATTCCAGTCCTATAATACAGCCTTATTATTCAATTTTATTTTCTTTTCCTAAATTTCGTCTTATCCTCTTCTCTTATTGTTTGATTCTCTTGTATCCTAAATTTCTTTAAATGTTCCACTAAGTCCTTTTTTATTTTGTTATCTCCTATCTCATCAATTTCTCTCAATAGATTCATTAAAATTTGCGTTTCCAATTTCTTCATATTATTGTTTCTTCTTTTTATTATTTCATTTCCCATAATACTCTCACTTCCTATCATTTCATTTTCAATTGTCCTATTAAATTTTCTTGGATCAATTATCTTTATATTTCTGCCAAGTTTTACTCTTATTTCGAAATTTTCTGCATAAATTATTGTTTCTATACTCTGTCTTATGGTTTCTTCTATTTCTTCCTTAGTCTCTTGTAGTATCTTATTTATTTCCTCTAACTGCCAATTAAAATGTATCCCCCTATTATTATTATTTCCTTTACCATATGTCACTATTCGTTTCAATATATTAACATCTGGGTCTGTTATTTTCCAATTAATCTCTTTTTCATAAATTTTCATGACTTCCTCACTTCCTAGATTCTGTAAATTGATATTTATCATCTCCTCATTTATTTGTCTTTGTATTTTAATAAATTGTATTTCTTCTGTTTCCTTCTCAACTTTTTCAAACTCCATCACACTTTGTATTTTCACTTCGTCAATTTCCATTTTATTACTTAATTTTTGTTCTATAGTATCATCATTTATATTTTCATTTTGTATCTTTAAATCCATTTGAATCTCTCCTTTGAAATCCTTTTCTTTCTCCTCTATTTCCTTGATTTTGTTGATTTGTGAATTGTCTATTTCTGTAATGTTTTCAATCCCCTCTCCTCTTATTTCTTGTTTAGTGGATTCTGTTTTATTTTCTATGTATGTGTTTGATTTTCCAATATCTTCTCAAAATGTCCCAATTTCTCTTCCATTAATTTTATTATTTGGTCCTTAGTTTGTTTTAATTCTTCTCTATTTCGGTCCATCTTTGTATTTATTTCTTTCATTTCTTCTCTATTTTGGTCCAATTTTGTATTCAAATCCTGTTTCATTTCTTCCCTATTTTTATTCATATCTCCCCTAATATCATCCTTCATACTCTTCATATTTGCATCTTGTTTATCCATTTTTGTATTCAAATTTCCTTCCATTCTATTCATATTTTGATCCATCCTTTTCATCATCATTTGAAACATACTCATTACGTCCATTTCCTCTTTCTCTTTTGATTTCTGTTTGACCTCTTGTTCTGTTTCTTCTGACAATGGTACTTCTTCTTCCTCCTGACCTTGTTCTGCATTATCTTCCTGTGAACGTTCTCTCCCCTGTTCCAGGTATTGTACCTGAAAATCTCCTCTTCCATTACTCCTTTCTTCTCTTTCTTCATCAGACCTACTTTCAACTCCTACCTGCTTTCCGTCTCTTAATGTCATTTTCCGTTCCATTTTATTTATTTAAATTCTTTTAATAAAGTCAAAAAAAATTATTTCAATGCTTTTTATAATTACTTACAAAATTTCTATAATAGCCCCACGTTGCGGTGACATGTTAAACTGGATAGAACGGGGATAGAAAGAATTATTTAACGTTATTATTAGTTTAGTTTATATTTAGTTTTGATTTGCCCGGTATATTGTAAAAAATTTAAAATTTTATTACTAAAATGGTTATACTTTAAAACATGAGAAACTCTTTAACCTCAGAGTAGGGTTCAGGTATAGAGAAACAGAAATTCAATTTATAATATGAGCGCCTAAATTTGATTAAATATCTCTGTCTTCATAAAAATTTTGTTAATAAAAATGTACTTGCTTGTTTAATAATACGTAATAAATTCTTGAGACGGTCCTGTGTTTCAAGTTGAACCTTTTTACTATTCACAGATGTCAGTTTAAACTACCAACGGTTCAAACTAGATGGAGCCATCACCACAAAGAAATAAAATGTATCAAAAACAATTTTACAATGTTCTTCAAACTAGAAAGAACGTTATTTAATATTTTGAATAGACAAATACATTGTTCTTTTACAAGACACAAATTAATAAAACCTACTATCTATTATGACCACTCATTCAAACAAAATCACGTTCTCACATGAAACAATTATCTCTATATACAAATCTAAAATAGGCAACATTTAATACAAATCTTATAATACTGAAACTTCTATATAAACGATTATTATATCAAAATGGCGAAACACAATGGTTGTAAATGTTTGTTTAATACCAAAGTTCAATTGTTTGCACTAAATTGGTAAGTTTTATTCAACCCTTTTTTATGTATAATGAAAATAGTCTAAATACCTTATTCCTGTATAGTAATTCACTTCAATTATCCTTTACTTTATTTTAGGTTACCTTCTGGAAATTGTCACATCACTGGTCCAGCTTACACAAAATCAGGAATCAATGCTATGTCCCGTCCACATCAATACATTTCAGTCCAATTACATAATCAAAAGCTTTCTAAAAGGTATGGTGGATATATACATTCCACCATACAAATATTAATCAAGTATTATATATCAATTATACGGTTAGTATTCAAACATAATTACCAAATTGTTTCTTAGTTTCTACATCTGCTTGTTTAAATATATAATCTACCATATCATAAGTACAATGTATCTCTCTTTTCTGAATTTTGATGCCAAATATCTTATTTTTCGAAAAGTTTTCTTAATTCCCAAAATTTTGCTGCTTCTCAAATTTTCTACCACCCAAAAAGAAATTTACCTAGTGAATAGTCTGTATAATCAACAAACTTTTTTCCTTCAATTTTTTTATTATTAACAACTACTTGTCGCAGATAAAGGTTTGTTGAATACATTCCACCAATCAGATTTGGTTATCAAAACTTTTCTTTATAGATTTCATTTCAAATAGTGAATTGTCCATCTATCATTTGAAAACGCTTTGTTTTAAGGTTCTTTAATGATTTTAACTCATATTGTGTCTCTTAAATTATATTTCATTTAGTTTACAAAATGACATTTCCAAATTTATAAAATATGTGTTCATAATGTCAAACCGTTCAATAAATGTCACATTCCATAGAATTAATGTTTTTCAGTTTACTTCTTATATCGAAATCTTTTTAAATATTTATAAAATCTTATTTACATGTCCTTCAAACCCTAATATTCATTTTAAAAAGAATCTCACTATTTATTTACCTTGACAATAAAAATAAAGGATTATCATTTCCATTTGTATATGTAACAAAGTTCTAATATTTCGTCTTGTAGGTTTATAGAGATTTTGTTAATTCATTTCACAAAAGTTTTTTTCAAATCTTATTTTAAATTATACAGTTAGATGCTTTCTCTATTGAATAGTGCATGGTACAGATTGACTCCTTTTTTAGATAATCTTTTAAAAAAAATGAAATTTCAAAAATTTTTATTTCTTGAAATAAGTAGTTTTTTTATTTTATGTTCGGTATACAGGGTGTTGTTTTACTCTATGTTAATATATATATGTGTGTGGGTGTGTGTATGTATATAATATATACATACATATATATTATATATGTAATAACAATTCATATTAGCAAATATTTCTAAATCATATATATATATATATATATATATATATATATATATATATATATATATATATATAATAAAACTTCAAAGGGTGGTCTTTGTTAAAAAAAACCTCTAACTCGTGGGGATAGCAGCCAAAAAAACTTTACAGGTTAGAGATAAAGTGAATCAAATAGTACATTACCCAAGCTTTCGAAGAGCATTGTCTTCATTTTCAAAGGCTATAATAAACCAGAAAGAAAAAATCGGTTAACTTAATAAAGAAAATAATTTTTGAAATCATTACGACTTACTTGTAGTGTTGATTTAAAATTAAACTCACATTTCACAAATTGCAGGAAAACCTTCATCCACTAAAGACTAAAATGTCGACTAAATATAATTTCTCTTCTACATATAGTAATGAGAGCCAGTTTTTTTTATATGCCTGTGCTATGTACATAGAAATCGTGATTATTTTTCTAGTTTGTAATTATAGGAGAAGGGCCTCTGAGATGATTTTATATGAGGAGGAGGTCTGCGGGGAAATACCTGGGGGCTCGTGTTTAAAAACTGAACTAGTAGTCCTCTAATATCCTGCCGCGGACCAACTTTACCTGTCCCATCTGTAATATCGTGACTAAGGGATTGCACACAGGGTTACGATGCCGGGTGAAATCTCGAGCTTACCTCGAAATCACCTGTTATACCAATGTCTCCTGGCTGTCTGTGGTCGTCTCGCGGGCCAGTGGGATGGGGGCCCAAGAAGCCACGACAAATTGGAGAATATCCTCCAACTTGTCGAGGTTCAGATCTCCAACCTCGCTACTGGGGCTTGGAAGATCCTAAACTCTAAAAAAGAGGGACAGGGAACTATCCTCACGGTTGGGATCGATCATCAATCTGGGGAGGCTCCGAAGACAGGAGGTTACGCGCTAAATTTCCGTTTTGGGCGTTGCCCTGTCTCGGGACTGGGAAAGAAAAAGAACCCCGCGGAGGATCCAAAGGACATGGAGATACCCTCCACATCCAGAACCTCTGGAAAAGGGGGAAAATGCGAAAGCTTGACCTAGAGTCAACCCGAGATCTCCGGCTCTGCTGGGGTGACTGGGGATGCGGAGATCGCCTCTGCATCCCGGGAAACTGGGCGAGCAGCCTGGGGGTCGAGGGGCTGACTCGAGATCAAGAAACCTGCTCGAACTCCGAGGAAGATATTGCCATGGTGGTCGGGGAGGGTCAAGGAGAGACAAAGGAGGGGGATGAATAGAGGCTGAGTAACTCGGCCTCTTTCATCCATAATAATTCACCTTCATGTTCACGAATGTAGCTCAGATTAACCTGCATCACGCGAAGGGAGCTTCAGCCGTGACTGCAAGGTTGTTCGCTAGACTACAACTGGATATTGTACTGATCCAAGAACCATGGATCAACAAAGAAGGCCAGATCAAAGGTTTGGCATGCAAGGATTCCAAATTGATTTATGATCAAAGGCAAGTATCTCCGCGTGCCTGTGTAATCATAAGAAATAACATAAAATATATTTGTGTTTCAGAATACGTGTCACGGGACCTTGTTCCAATCGTGGTTCAACTCAACATTGGGGGTATCGACCGAGACATCGTCATTGCCTCTGCCTACTTCGCTGGAGACGGGCCGATGTCATCGCCAGAAGAAGTACAAGAGCTAGTGAGACACTGCAAGCAGACGGCTGCCAATTATAATTCGTTGTGACGCCAACGCACACAATACCGTGTGGGGAAGCACTAATAACAATGCAAAAGCAAATAATCTTGATACCTTAAATGTGGGGACAACCCCCCCCTTTGTCACGAGAGCAAGGGAATAGGTCCTGGACGTAACAATTGTTAATGTTGCTTCTAGGAAAAATGTAAAAGATTGGAGGGTGATGAGCGAGCCATCACTTTCCGACCATAGGATCATCGAACTTAGGATAGAGGGAAATACCACCTCGATTCTTACAATCCTAAATCCTAGAAATACTGATTGGTCTCTTTACAAGGCCAATCTGAAGGACAATTTGGAACAAGTCGAAGTGAATGTGGTAAATCACCCGCACTACGATCTGGAACAAAGAGTCAAACAGATCAGTGAGGCAATAATGGAAGCTTTTCATTCCAGTTGCCCACTGTCAAAAGCGCATTCAGAAAAGGGCGCTCCTTGATGGAATGAGAACCTGTCAAACCTCAGAAAAGAGGTCCGCCGGCTCTTTAATAGAGCCAAACGTGATGGTAATTGGCAGAGGTACACTGAGAAGCTTACTCAGTAGAATAAAGAGATTAGGAAGGCCAAAAGGCTTAATTTTCAAGCCTTTTGCGAAAAGATCACTTCCACTCACACAGCGGCCAGACTACAAAAGGTCATGGCAAATGGGGGAACTAACCCCCAATGTCGACGAAAAAGCCAGACGGATCATACACGGAAGGTGACAAGGAACGATCGATTCTCTTCTTAGAATCCACTTTCCAGGTAGTGAACCAGCAACAAGCACTGAAATAGCAATGAACTACACCAAAAAATCCCGCAAGGAAGATTAGAACACTGCTAAGAAAATATTTACCAGACACCGGTTGGAATGGGCAATAAGTACCTCTCAACCATATAAATCACCAGGAGTGAATGGAATATTTCCAGCACTCCTACAGCAAGGAATAGAGGATATTCTTCCTCACCTGCTGAAGATTACAAGAAGCAGTCTAGCAGTGGGTCTAATACCTAAAAAATGGAGAAGGGCAAGGGTAACCTTCATACCAAAAATAGGGGAAAAGATGGGACTGATCCCCGATCTTTTAGACCCATCTGTCTAACATCGTTCCTACTCAAAACGATGGAGAAAGTCGTGGATAACTACATAAGAACAGAGAATCTCGAGAATATACCACTTCATAAATGTCAGCATGCCTACAGAGCGGGTCGATCAACTGAGGCGGCTCTGTATTAGCGCATTCCTGGATATATCTGGGGCCTTTGACAACACAACTCATGTGTCTGTCAAAGAAGCACTAAAAAGGCGAGGAGTAAATGAAACCATTGTAAAATGGATGTATGAGTTGTTGACGACGAGGATAGCTGAGACACAGGTGGGGAATCAAACCACCTCAGTTAAAGCCACTCGGGGGACACCTCAAAGGGAAGTGACATCTCCCCTTCTATGGAGCCTCGTAGTAGATGAGTTGCTCTACAGGTGCTCTACAGGCTAACGGAGCTTGGCTTCGAATGTATGGGCTATGCTGATGACATAGTTCTAATAGTCAGAGGCAAGTTCGAGAGCACCTTGTGTGATTTATTACAAAAGGGCCTCAGAATCATTGAGCAATGGTGCTTGTCAGTGAGGCTAAACATTAACCCAAACAAGACAATAGTAATTCCATTTACTCGGAAAAGAACACTTCCAGCCATGAAACCCATATCCTTAAACGGGGAAATCATAGAATGTAAATCAGAAGTTAAATATCTAGGGATAACCCTAGACAGTAAGCTTCTGTGGAATAAGCATGTTGAAATACGAGTAACTGCTAGTAAAGTAATAAGAGCTTTGATGGCGTGCAGAAATCTAGCTGGTAAGAGGTGGGGCTGTAACCCAAAAATACTGCGATGAATGTACCCCATGATTGTGAGACCAGCAATTACGTATCTGGCAATAGTTTGGCATACAAAAGCAAGTCAGTACAGCACGAGGAAGACCCTCGACAAAGTTCAAAGGCTTGCCTGTGTGTGCATCACTGGAGCTATGAGAACGTGTCCAACTAGGGCACTTGAGATCATTACAGATCTCACACCTCTACATCTGGTGATAGAAAGATCTGCCCATGAGGCAATTCTTAGAATATCTAAGGAAGGTTCAGGCAATAAGAGTATTAAAAATCAGGGAGCCCGGTCCTCTCTAACAAAATATATCTCATCAGCCAATCTTCCCAGTGACGAAATGATCAAGAAAGTAAGTATCGAAAAGAATTTCACTACGATGCTGAATACGAGGAAAGACTGGGAAAGGGAATACATCACCCAAACTCTCAAAGAAAATACCATTAGATGGTATACGGATGGTTCAAAAACCACCACTGAAGCAGGTGCTGGATTATTTGGGCCTGGCACTAGATACTCATTATCGTTAGGCTCCTTCCCGAGCTTCTTTCAGGCAGAAATACTTGCGATCGAAAGATGCGTGGAAATGAACCTAGAAAGAAACTACCAGAAATGTGACATATCGATCCATTCTGATAGTCCAGCAGCTATCAAAGCATTGAGCTCTAATGTCATTGACTCAAAGTTGGCATGGGAGTGTCGAAGAAAAGTTGATGAATTAGGCAAGAATAACAGGGTCTCTTTAGTCTGGGTTCCTGGCCACTCGGGAATCACGGGAAATGAAGAGGCCAATACACTTGCCAGGAAAGGAGCACAAATGCCCTTTATTGGCCCGGAGCCTTTCTGTGGTGTAGCAAAATGCTCCTACAAGAAAGAGTTTCGGAAGAAAGAGGAAACCGAAAGAGAAGCACTCTGGCGGTGCCTTCCCGGGTTGGAACATTCCAAAAAGTTCCTGGGGAACTTTGACACTGCTAGGTTCAAAAAATATTTGGACCTCAGTAAAGATAAGCTACATCTCCTCACAGGCTTTCTTACAGGACACTGCCGCCTTAGAAAGCACTTAATGAGAATAGGTCTAGCAGAGATTGACGAGTGTAGATTCTGTGGGGAGGAGGATGAAACTCCGGATCACCTAGTTCTGGAATGCCTCGCCGTTGCAAGCCAACGCAAAAAATGCTTCGGACAAGAAACTTGTAAGAGTGAGGATATAACCTTCCATTCCAAATACTAGAGTTCATTAGAACCCTGGAACTGGAAGGCGAGCAGTAGTAGTGAGAACAGCTCTGGTAGGGGGGCAAAATAAGCCTTAGGTTTCAGTGCATTGTAACCCCCTTAAAATCTAATTTAATCTAAATCATAGTTACGACACCAGACAAGTAGACTTGTTTCGTTATCCTGTACATAAAACAACTTTACTAGAAGAAAAGGGCTGTTTTTACATATGTTTATACTTTTTTAATCTACTTCCAAAGCAAAAACGAGATATTACGTCAATTAACCACTACAAAAAACCATAAAATGTTTTTTAATATCTACATAACCTTATAATATAAATGATATCAATAAAACTTTTTTGACTCTTAATTTTTATATGTGACTGTATTTTCACAAGCAACATGTTGACATGTACTACTATATATAGGAAAAATGCATCCTAGAGTGGAAAGAATTTAACTTATTGCTATCGCCCCTATTGCCAAATTTAATCTTTTGCATGGGACCTTGGAAGGACCTGCAGTTCAATTTATTCACTCGCTTTCTATTACAGAAACTAATTACCTCGAAGCTTGGAAAACATTATGTGACCGTCTCGATAATTAGAAATTAATAGTGCACGAACATTTAAAAAGCATGTTTGGTTTAATTGAAATCAAAGCGGAAAATCCTTCCTCTTACAGAGCGTTAGTTGATACGATAACAAATAACTTGAAATGTCTAGAAAACATCCAAGTAGACACTAGATCTTGGGATCCTTTAATAATTTTTTTCGTGTCAAGTAAATTAGAATTTGCAACACTTCGTGTCTGGGATCAGTATAAAGTTGCCACGTTATAAGAACTTGAAACTTTTTTGACAAACTGCGCAAACTTTTTAGACAAGGTACACATGCACAAAGAAAATCAAGTCAAAATCCACAACATGATCAAAGTTCTAATCATAAACCAAATCAGAACAAAATGTTTTTGTTTAAAAAATCATTTGCATCATTTGAAAACACTTGAGAAAGCATTTCAAAAAATTATTCATGCTACTATTGCAAGCAAAATCATTCAATTTTTTACTGTGCCGATTTTTTGGCTCTTGCAACCAAAGAAAGATTTGACAAAACAAAACAATTAAAATTGTGTACCAACTGTTTTTCTCGGGCAACACATCAGCTAGAGCAGTGTCAAGAGGTGGTGTGGCAAAAAGCATAATTCTATTTTTCATCAGGGTAAAATTCAAAATACACCATTGCCAGTTGTGAATTTACAAACTTATCTTTCAACAGAAGACACTGACAACTCCAGTAAAAAATGTCATTTCCAACTTTTCTCTGTTGCAAGCTAAGTAAACGTTGCTGGTAACAGCGTAAATGGCAGTCTTTGACAGCCATGATAAAAAACACACATGTAAGCCTTTTCTGGACAATGGTTCTGTCAAATTTTATTTCGAAAAGTTTGGCAGATAAATTAGACCTTCCAGAGCATCCCACAAATCTGACAGTAGCGAGTATTGGTCATAATACGTCAGAGTTAAGTAAATGATGCGATATTAAAATAAAATCTTTGCATTTTCATTTCCAAGCTTCACTATTTAGTAATTTCAGAAATTACTGACAAACTTCCAACTTTTGACTTTGATCTCAACATTCTGACATCCCATCTTATATAATTTTATCAGATCACACATATTTTGAGGCAAGCACAATAGAGCTTTTCATTGGAGCCGACGCCTATTGGTCTCTTGTCCTAAGTGGCATCATACAGCTTGACCCCAACAAACACATCTTGCAAGAAAGTAAGCTAGGTTGGATAGTAACAGGCCCTTTAAGTTGCTCTCGTGAAGTTTTCACATATTTTTTGTTTCTAATTCCATTGCCATTCAATCTCAACTCCAAAAAATTTTGGAGTTAGAGGAATTAGGTAACAGGTAAACGTATCCTGTCATGTGGAAGAACAACTAGTGTTCTCAAGGAAAACTCGTTGTTTCAATTCCTTCAAAGGAAAGGAACACATTTATAAGCTAGGTAATTCTCAAGAAAGAACAAGAAATTAATTTTTACGTTTTGAAAAGAATTTGCAAAAAATCATACACTAAAAACACTGTATTGTGACTTCATGAATCAATATAAAGCTCTCTCACACATGTCATATTTCAAGACCTTATCACATGACCAAATCACCTATTTCTCTCCTCATCATGGATATGCTTACAACGCAATTCAGTTGATAGGACGTACCATTCAGGAGGATCTTTATTCAATTCTAGTTTGATCCCGATAACATAACTTGCGTCAGGTAACATTAGCAACATGTATCATCAAATTAAAATATTCTTAAAAATGTCCTTAAAGTTGACAACATCTCAGTTACAATCATATTTATTACGGCGTGTATTGAACGGAATTTATTTTTTATGCGATTTTTGTTTTTAACAAAATTCTCGATAGTAAAACTGTGATTATCCAGGTATTATTGTAATGGCATTCCTGGAATTACGGTGGTATTATGGGGCATTATGTTGGAATTATCGGCGTTACGCAGCAGTGCCAATAAAAGTGCGGCATTATGAAGTAATTACTGGGATTACACTGGAATTACTGGTATTACTATAAAAAAAGCATGTAATGCGCAATACATGTACAAAGTTTGTCTCAGTTGTTACCCCCTCGGAATAGGTAAATAAGGTAGAGTGGCCAGTTAGATTGTTATATTTAACATAAGTATCCTTTTTTTCGTTGGGGTTATGTGAAAAATGAGGCATATAAAATACCTGTCCCCTAAAATTAGAATTACAGTCGCTTTTCAAAATATTAGTATTAGATATAGAGAATGCTTAACAAAAGTAGAAGTCATTTGTAAGTACTTTAAGATGATACATGTTTTATTTAAAATATCCGAAAAAAATCTTGGGCGTGAGTTTCGGTTTACCCTGTATTCATTGAAATTTATCTAATACGTGATGAGTTGCAACAAAAATAGACTAACACAAAATTCTTTTGGCATGAAGAAATTAACACTCGGTTGTTGATTTTAACTCATACAAGGTGACGATTTGTTAAGATTTTTTCATAAAAGTAGCCATACTTTGAAAGAATCATGTGAAACCTAGTAAGATAGTATATTTCTGGAATAGAAAAAAATGTGAGAACTGAAATCAAAAATAATATCTAGGGTATTCCATTAAAAATATAGACCTTTGATATTCTGTGACCTTATTAAGCACATGTATATTACAAAATAGTTTTAAAATGTCAAACTCTTGACTCTATAACTCAGTTATAGAACTTTTTTCGTATCTCTTAAGACAACGGAGTTATTGAACTCCAGCGTATAAGTTGATCGCTAGGTATGTTGAAATCGTTAAATATGGCTAATTTATTATTAGGAGCATGAACAGCAAATTTCATTTTAAAATAATGTACAGGAAAATATGCTTTTGAACAAAATTTAATTGTCTCCACTTGCTATTAAAAAGCTTTTTTTAAGTAGTTGGTTGGCTTTGGCAGAGACCTATTAGCCAGATTTAATTTGTCATCCGTTTTTACGGACAAGTTATTACACAAAGTTTTCTTGTAAACAATTATGTTTAAACAAGGTTTTCTTGTAAACAATGAACATTTGCAGATATACATTCTCTGTGTTAGTATGTTGTTACTACTTGTGCATCTATTTCTATTTTTTTTGTTTTTTGTTCTTTTTTTTCCTTTTTGTCTCTTTTTTCATTCTATTTTTTTTTGTTTTTTTTGCCGACGCACTTACAAGATACTTAATCGAAAAATTGCTTACAATGTATTTATGTTCGTATAAGGTTTTACAATTTCATTTTGCACCTTTTCAGGTGATTATAAAGACAATATAAAATATTAATGTTGTTTCTGAATACAATTTGGTTTACACATATAGGTAGTTTTGCTTTAAGATCTATTAAATCCTCATAGAAAGTATTTAGATTTGCTTGGAATTGGGAGCATTCTAGTATTACATGGGTTAAATCACCAAGTTCGCAACATATGCAAGCTGGATTTTCAATTTCAATTATTCTCTGTTTATATAGCGGTGTCATAGCATGTCCTGATCTTATTCTATTTATAGTAACAATGAATTCTCTATGTGATATCCCATAGAACCATCTCTTACGTGGAATCTTGATTTGGCAGCTTTTGTAGTTCTGTCTATGAATGTTACTTTTATAAACACATTGCCATTCAAGTAGCAGAATGTTCCTATATTCACACTTAAGGTCGGAATGTGGTACGGATATTATTGTTAATGGTTCTCCTGAATAAATGGCCGATTTTGCTAGCCTGTCAGCAATTTCATTTCCTTTTATACCCGAGTGACCCTTTATCCAGACCATTATGGTATTTTTATTTTGTTGTCTTATATTATGATGTTCTTTTAGAATTTCTAATTCCACATGGGATAAATTTGAAGAATCATGAATATTTTGTAACCTGTCTACGAGTCTTTTACTGTCTGTAAAAATTACTGTATTTCTTATATCAGTTGATGAAACATATCACAGCGCAAACAGCACAGCGTAAGTTTCAAGTGTATAAATTGATGTTTCCTTAAGAAATCGCTTCAAAGACGTATAGGAAGTAGTGCTAGCATCGTCAAAGGTGCATCCGCATCCTTTGCTTGTCTTGGAACCATCTGTATATATATATATATATATATATATATATATATATATATATATATATATATATATATATATATAATATATATATATATAATATATATATATATTATATATATATATATATATATATTATATATATATATATATATATATATATATATATTGTAACGGTTATAATAATTATTTATTATTTGACACTGAAAAATCATTAAACATGTATATCAACTCTATCAAAGGATAGTGTTCAAGTGCGCCATTCAAATTAACTCTAATTATTGGTTTGTGAAATTAAAATGAACAAAATTATGATTTCAGTAATTTTTTAAACATAGAAATTTACAATCAGAAAATGTGTACAGATATACAACAAAAATAATAAAACTACTATTACTATTGAACAATTAAAATGTTTTTTTAAATAAAGGCCTTTTTAATTTAGAGATCTCTAATGTAATATTTTAAAATGGTACCTTTTATTTACTAGGTTTGTATCCACTTCAAACTAATCTTCAATTGGACATTTGATAAGATGAGGACAAAGTTCTGAACAATTTATTTTGCCTTCGCCTTTTGGACACTTAATGATTTCGTCACATCTGTCTTTATACGGGTAGAAACATCTATCTTGTTAAATCAGAATGGTCTGTACAAAACGAATTCTGCTGTTGGAGAGTTTGTTTCTTGACGATAGTACAACAGGTTTGGGTAGTATATCGTTACTGCACACGTTCAATTGAATATTGTCGAAGTTTCTAATTAACAAACACGTGAAATTTCTTGAGAAGTTCAATTTTGATATTCTTAATGTATTTATTGTATTTTCTGGTGAAGGTATTACCCAATTACATAAACTATTACTGTTTCTGTCAGATGATATATACTGTATTCTTACGTTCTTCTTGACGAGATCAATTATAATACCACTTTTTACTTTGACATTTCAAAAAACCCACTGACTTTTCTCATTTTCATCATAATCTATCCCGTTGCGGGTTGCTATCGAAACTTCCCTATATCGTATTCAATGTATAGATATAGTGTCATTAACGACGATTCACTGTTTATATTATCATGAATTTTTAAGCCGTATATGAAACATGAAAATGACATTTTTGTATTAGAAATTAGCATATAGAGATAAAGATTTTTATACATATAAATATTAACATAACTTATTTACTATTTATTAAAATTCCTGAAATCCCTTGCATAAAATAACCTAATTACTAACTATATGAAAATTTAACGCGTTTCTTTCAAATTTCATTTTAATTTCTACGAATTGTTTTGAAATTACATATAACATAATCTATTGAATTATTATTAAATAGTATCATGTACAGTTTTTTTTTATTGTGACAATTGGTCTTTTCATTTATGTTTGCCTACACTCAGGGAGCATGTCTTATCGTGCCACTTTTAATGACCCTTAACAGATCAGTTTGCTATGAAACTTACTTTGATATTTCTTCTGTGTTACATGTTATACACTATGTGTTATTGTGTTATAATATATATCAAAGAGATGTAGGAATATCGCGCGATATGTTAACAACAACAACAAAGATATATATATATATATATATATATATATATATATATATATATATATATTTGTATTCTGGCCAGAAATGGTTGATTTGCTCTAAGAAGTTTCCGTTTGGGTTTACGTAACTTGTTTCCATTATTGAAGAGAATAAAAGATGGTGTTGCTTTGCATAATATGGAAGGGTATTTGAGGAGAATACAATTTCCTGGTACTTGAGGATACGTGTGTAGCTGTCCACAGTTAGCAAAGTTTTTTTGTGTTGCCAGTATGGGTGGGTAAGGACTAGTATCGAAAGGTTGTGTATGGAGTGAATGGTTTGAGCACGTTTAGCTAATAATTTAGTTATGAAAATATCGCTGATTAGTTTTCTTCGAAGTGATAGTGGAGGCTCTATTGCCTCTGCTTCCATAACATGTACTGGTGTTGATTTTAAATAGCCAAGACATATTCTAGGACATCGAGTTTCTATTTTTTGTAGATGAGATTCTGTTGCTGTTACGTAAAGGTTACTACTGTAGTCGAAAATTGATCTTGTCATTGTCCTGTAAAATAGGAGGGCGATGTTAGGGTCTGCTCCCCATTTAGTACGACAGAATGCTTGGATAATATTTATTGAATTTTGAGCTTTTTTTTATAATGTTGTGGATGCAATCTTTCCAAAGTAATTTGTGGTCCAGGTTAACACCCAAATGTACCGTGGTTTTGATTGGTAAGTGATAGGGTGCTAATTGAATTTGCCCCTGTGGGATATTTCTCTTTTTGGCAAAAATACATACTTCTGACTTTTGTTGAGATAATACGAAGTTGTTTGTGGACATCCATTGTTTAATATTATAAAAGTCAGTTTGTCCAAAATAATATTCAGATTTTTGTTTGTAGAGTAGAGCAGTAAATCGTCTGCGAATTGGATAATATTTGTATTTCTTACTATAGAATCAATATCTAGGGTATATAACACGTAAAGAAGTGGGCTTAATATACTCCCTTGTGGAAGTCCTACCTGCGATTGCGTTTGACGTGGCGAATTCAAGTCGTGGTTTATTTTGATATACTCGTATATATATATATATAATACTTATCTTTATCAACTGAATTTGCAAAGAAGTCTAAATGTGTAATTTTTGGCACCGATAGCCATCTGAATATCCAAATATCTAAATAAATTTTGACTTTTATAGTATTACTTATCTTTCTGGTTTGTCTAGACGCACATATACACTTATCTCATTATAGACGCCTTCCAATTTATGCATTTGCATAAAGCACATATCTGTTAATTGACACGTCTCAATTCAGTTTTAGTTTTGAAGTGTTAGACACATTCAGTCTGATGTGTTTTTATAATAACGATATTTTTTGTTTTTAATTGCATATTTAATCATTTTTGAGATAAGGCAATGAGTTTTATATAATGCGGGAATAAAATGCTCCATTATAACATTGCGTACAGCATCACAATGAAGTCTCTTTGAACACATTTTTAGTGCCATACAGTTGGTTATTATATGTAGTATGTAATTTTATTTCACATTCGCCTCTAACGTTGAAACACATTATAAAATGGCCTAGCGTGTTTCTAGCTAGCAAATTATTATATCAAATTTTCTTAATGGTAAATTTGAATAAATTATATATCGAGATTATTAATAAATGAAGTACGCTTACGTTTATTCATTAATGATTTTAGAATTGTTTATTTCTATATTGTATAGGATCAATATATAGGTATACATAACGTTCGATTTTTGGGATAAATTACCAGATATATATGCGAAGATGTATTTACAATTTGTTTACAGAAATGCCAGCTTGAACACAAGCCACTACTCCTAGTTTAAAAAGAGGAGTTGTGTAATTCTATTTTATATAAAAATTAAATGAATGCGAATTATAAAAGATATGGTGTTGAACTTGTATCACAATGACTTTCTATAGTACTCATGATTTGTGCAACTCACCGCTACGCAGTTCGTTGCGCAAACATCACTCGTACTACGAAACTCATTGTGAGACTTGTTTTACAAATAACTATTGTAATTATGCATAGAAGAACAAAAAAAAAATACTCACAGGTTGTAAGAAGCAGAACGGGGTAAGATATTCAATAAATGTACTGAAATTGACATCGGTGGCAAATAAATGAATTCCGGGTAACGTAAGACTGAATTCTATCAAAATGCATAAGAATATGGTGATATACTGCACTATCCATAAATTATTTTGATGCTGTCCGAATGTTCCTATGTTCAATATGATTCGAACTGGATCATCTGAAAAATACTATATATGTTATTTAAAAGGGATAGGCCTGATCAGCCCATGAAGTGTTATTGTTTCAAATAGAATGAGATTCGGCAATTGCCCGAAATTTATTGAGTTGTTGATTGATTAAAAACATACTATTCATCCGCAACCATAACACTCAAATTTATTTCACGTTTAAGGAAAGTTGATGCAAATATATAATATGATATAAAGATAATATTCATAGAAATTTTCGAGTATTGCAATAATAGTATATTAGGTATAAAGAGTCGTTAATAGCATTTTACATACGACAGCTCGCCTTCCATTTCTGGGATTCTAATGAACTTTACTATTTGGGAGGGCTTCGAGGAAGTTAGATCCTCACTCTTGCAAGTTTCTGGTCCTAATCTTTTTTAAGTTAGCTCACCATGGCGATGCATTCAAGTCTAGAATTAGTTGATACGGAGTTTCTTCTCCTCCCCATAGAATCTACACTCCTCAAATTTCTGCTTGACATGTTTTCATTAGGTGCTTCCTAAGGCGGCAGTGTCCTGTTAGTGAGCCCGTGAGGATCTAGAAGTATCAAAGTTTCGCAAATTTTTGGTCTGATCCAGCCCGGGAAGGCACTGCCAAAGCGCTTCTCTCTAGGTTTCCACCTTCTTCAGAAACTTTTCTTCTTATAGGAGCAGTTTTTTCCACCACAGAAGGGCTGCGGCCCAATAAAAGGCTTTTGTGCTCCTTTCCTGGCAAGTGTATCGGCCTCTTCCTGTGATTCCTCAGTGGCCAGGAACCCAGACCAAAGAACCCTGTTCTTGCCCAGTTCATGAAGTTTTATTGGGCACCCCCAAAGCAACTTTGAGTCAATGACTAGGTAGCCCAATGCTTTGATACCTGCTTGACTATCAAAGTGAATCATGAGCTAATAGAAGTAATACAGAGAACTCTGAACAACAAAGAAATCGCAATGTGCGCATGATTGGATATTTCTGCAGCTTTTGACAACACAATTCATGGTTCCGTTAAAGTGGCATGAGAAAGGGGAGGAGGCAATGAAACCATCATAAAATGAATGTTTGACTTGTTGACAACTAGGATAGCTGACACACAGTTGGAGAATAGATCCACCTTAGTCAAAACCACCCGCAGTACACCCTCAAGGGGGAGTGATATATCCTCTTCTATCTAGCCTCGTAGTAGTTGAATTTCTCTACAGGCAAACGAATCTAGGTGTAGAATGTATGGGCTTTGCTAATGACATAGCTCTAATAATCAGAAGCAAGTTCGAGAGCATCCCGTGTGATTTATTACAAAAGGGTCTCAGAATTATTGAGTAATGGTGCTTGTCATTGAGGCTAAACATTCACCCAAACAAGACCACAATAATCCACCCGCAAAAGAATACTTCCAGCTATGGAACCCCTTTCTATCTATCTTTGAACAAGAAAATCATAGAATGAAAAATCTATTTTATCTCGTAAATATTGTTTTTAAAAACTGCAAACTAACTCTACCGACAATGTTGGTTCGGTTCTAACAACTGACTGACTGATTACTCCTAACAGAAGAAAATTTACATGGAACTAAAATATACCACGTAAGCAACTACGATGTCTCCTTTTTATAACTGATTCCTTCGGCTGATGGTAATATAATTCCTCCGCCTGGAGATTCGGCTTCTGATGGTCACAGGTCAAGGAACGCGAACATTTTCAGTGAATCTCTCACTATGGTTGTCATCGGCATCTTGAGTTTCTCCTTTGCACTTTAGCGTTATATACACTATATACACAATGAACACTATTTAAAGTATGTAAACTATTGTTTTAGTAATGCGAGGGTTATACATGGTAACTCTTCCTAAATTTGGTAGGCTTATGTAAGTCTGGATCAGAATGTGCGAAGTTCGTCTAAATCTTCTTCTTTATCAGCCTTTTTTCATCCACTCATGGACATAGGCCTTTCCTAAACCCTTCCATCCGTCCCTGTCTTGAGCTTTATGCCACCAGTCTCTACCGGCGAAATCCCTAATATCATCCATTCATCGCAGTGGGGGTCTACCTTCACCTCGCTTGGTCTCTCATGACCGCCATTGGATACTCTCCAGTGACCAACGTTCATCTTTTTGTCGCGCGAGATGCCATGTCCACCCCCCATTTCAGCTCAGCGACCTTCTGTATAACATCCATGACTCCCGTTCTGCTGCGAATCTCCTCGTTTCGGTCTTTGTCCCTCAGGCTTATACCAAGCATGGCACTCTCCACTGCCCTTTGTATGACTCGTAGTTTGTTGGCGGTTGCTTAAGTTAGAGCGCTTGTCTATATCTTAAGGAGGTAAACTGAGGTAGAAATGTTTAATTGTCCCAGATCGATTAAAATTGAATATTATGGGAGGAAATAAAATCGTCTGGTTTCCTACCCACTGAGCAAGAATATGTTGCCTCAACGTTGCTGCAAATCACATTAGGATATGTAATGTTGCTTCCGACTTTGCAATGATGTTGCATCAACATGCCAGCAACGCCGTAACGGCCGCCATTGCAACGTTCATTTGTAATATTTCAAATGTTATGTTAGGTGATGGTACGTACGGATATTTCTAACACCGTTCAAATGCAAGGTTGCATCATTATTTCATTTTCACATTTTAATCAACTTTCTATTATGATGTTGCAGTTACCTTACAACTAGACGTTTCACTGAAATGTTCCTATACATTTCAAAAGTATATTCAAATCATCTTCCATTTGGTATGTAGCTGGGACATAATAATTAGAACTTCTAGTACCATTCCAAGACATTTCAGAAGTATACTTGAATCAACTTCTTTTTGTTATGTTGCAAGATGTTGCATATTCCCTGTTATTGAAAGTTGAAGATACTGTTCGAAAGTTTACTAAAATCATCTTTATGATTTGGCAATATAATTATTAGGGAGTTACAGGTACTTTCCAATTATCATATTGATTATGGAAAAATGCTTAATTATATTAAATATAAAATGGATCAATTAGTCTCTTAACCTCAAATTGAAATGACTTGCGTTTGTATATGGGGGTATATTAAAATGAAAATTTGTGGTTCAAATGAACTTCACAAACAAGTGATTAAATTGAAGGAGCTTATCGTCTTGTTGATATACTGTATAACAACTAATATAATTGAAACGTAATAATTGTAAGTGAAAAACAAATATTTATACCTGAAACACACCTTTCAGTTCACAACTATAAAATAAAAAGGAAACTGTGATCCTATTGTATAGAGTATACAAATATAAAACAAATATAAATTAATCCAATGCTTCACTTCACCAAGGAAACAGAATAAATGTGAAAAATGTTTATATCTTTTTCTCTCCAATGACCGGTCGAAACACTCGAAACTCGAAAGGAACAAATCCTAACCCAACCTTTTTGTTCTTCTTCTATACTATTATTGGGCTCAGTTAGGATGAGTTCTCAATGCATCCTTTTTTCCTTTTGCGTCGCACGTCACGCTATCTTCACGCATTCTGATTGGCGAATTGGTGAATCGCGTCAGGAATTTGCCGATCAGAATACGTGACGCGCAACGCAAAAAACAAAAACGATGCATTGGGAGCCATTCACTCTTTTCCGATCAGACCTAATCTAGAAATATAGAAATTTGAAAAGTGTGCCGGAGAGTAA
This sequence comes from Galeruca laticollis, assembly GCA_963921935.1. Taxonomy (NCBI): domain Eukaryota; kingdom Metazoa; phylum Arthropoda; class Insecta; order Coleoptera; family Chrysomelidae; genus Galeruca; species Galeruca laticollis. The sequence continues at coordinate 147,246,779 of OY998181.1, forward strand.
TCGAAATAAACGTCATGCATCTAGGAATTTTTCAGAAGGAAGGAATATTATTAACTCACAGCAAAGTTTCTTGATTTAAAAATATCGCAATATTCCAACTTGGATAGGTACCGAAACTTCATATGGAAATATTTCGACTGGAAGAAATAACTAACTTACAGCAATGTTACTTGCGGAAGTAAATGACAATATTTCAATTTGTGTATTTGACAATATCACTGAAACATAATAGCGAAATGTTTCAAAAATAACAAATAACTAACACTTACAGCAATGTTTCTGAAAAAATGCTGATGCAATATTACAACTGGCATATCTAAGAACATCACGGCAACCTCAATTACAAACGTTTCAGTGGAAAGGAAATCTCAACTTTATGAAATGTTTCTCTAATGAGCAAGTCACAATGTTTCAACTAAGCTAACGCAATAATATTACTGCAATTTCTCCAGGAAACATTTCAAACCGTATATAAATGTAATTGCGCAATAATAATGATGCAACTTCTCCAGAAAACATTTCAAAATGTATATAAATGTAATTTGCAGCAATGTTTTGCAAGGTTCTGTGCTCAGTGGGTATTTCCATTTCTTCATTTTTGGTTATATGCATTGTAACCGCGTTAGGCTAGCACGAAGCAGAAATTATTAAGTGCGTGCTAACTAAGTTGACGACTTCTTTTTGCTGGTGTAATTTCAAATGTAGATTGTTTTTCTGTTGTTAAAATGCATTCCACTCAGATACATCTAATCTCTTGGATAATGGTTGGGAGGCAAATATCGCCACTTGATGGTAGGTGGATGCAGTTTTTAGGTCCAATATTTGAATTTCACACGGACTTTTATTATTTTCTTCTTCTACATCGGTTTCACCGCAAATGTATTCTTGCGTAATCATTTTCGTGCATGAGTCGCTCAGATATGCGCAGTACAATTTATTTTTTAAAACGAATTTATTTTGAACTACGAATATTTTTGGTTTGTTCTTTTCCAGAATATGTATCAGATACAAGCGAAATAAACTTAGTTTTATTGGATACATTACAGGAACATGTAATGTGTACGTGATTTTATCATTTAAAAAAAATGAACCTAGTTACTTAAATAAGGTTTTCATAAATCGGAATTGAATTCAATTCTAATTTGACAGGCTCTTCATTTTCCACAAGAAAATAAGCTGCAATATTTGCTATATAGTGTTTCATATTTCATAGATGTTTAATATTCGGTTGAATACGTATCCTGTGAAGAAATCGCTGCTATTATATTGATTTCGAATAAATGTATTCATGATATCAAGTTCGTATTCTAATAATCTCTCATTTTCATTTATTTGTTGAATGGTTGAATTGAGATCGTCAATTAAAGAAACATATAATGTATTTTGTATTCTGATCGTTTGTGCTAATTGATTCAGTTGAAGCTTTTTAATAAGTCTCTCTTAAAGTTCGCCATCGTTAGCGTCCAAATTTCCGCTAATGGCTTGAAAAACTGAACCAAGCCCATTGATTAATCCACATTTCGTCCTCCTTTGATGAGGTAATACTTAATTTAGTTTCTTTTTGATTATCGATAAAGTTAATAGAATTTGAGTTATTTGGTAGTTCTTCGATTTTCATAATCAACTCAATTGTTCTTGAGGTTTTACTCTTAAATTTTTGAAATTCGATATATATGGAATTTAAATCATATTATTATAATACTGAATGCTAATATTGAAATATTTTTGCGTGGCCCAGTTTAACTAGGTTTTTATTGGAAATTCCGGGGATTGGAAATTCCGGGGAGTTATAGTTTCTTGGAATCCGAGAATTCCTGGTAATCTGAAATAATAACATGTGAATAAGAATCAAAAGAATATAATATTTTTAGTGGGCGTTAAACATTGTTATATGTACGCCTCACTTCGTTTTGGAATTGTTACGGTCTTACGTTTCGTATTTTTTCTTCTAATAGTAACTGGTTTATCAAATTTATTAGAATTTTTCTGTCTTCTCCTTCTAGTAAAACATGGTTTGATTTGGACTGAATATTTTTGGACTTCACTGGTTTAGTTTATTTCCTCTAAACGTTTAGTTTTTTGTTCGATTAGATCTGAGATAAATTTTCGCGTACTGTGACGTTCTTTCTTTCTCCAAAATGATAACGGACGTCACCATGACACCCATTGTTTAACGAAGCATTTCTCAATATTTGTGTACAGGTTTAAACAAAACAAAGGTAATTTATAAACTACCCTTGATTACCGATACTATCTATAATAAACATTCAAGAAAACGGAAATCTTATCAACTCGTCTGGAAACCTCCCGATATATGTACCTGTTTGAGCAGCGTACATGTTCGAGAATATTCCTGGTTCTCACGATTGTCGTAATTTATTTTTAGATTGACGTTACCACGGCCGTTGGTGCTAAATCAACTAATTAGATAAAAGTTAAAGGACAGAATAAGAAAACCTGTCCTTTGTGATCCTGATTAGGCAGCGAACACGCTGCCGATATTATTTCGTTCAACGCCTTGGAAAACCCTCGAAGTTTGCACCTGCTTAGACAGCGTACACGTACGAGACTATTCCAAATTGTCTTTTATTAAATATCCTAGCTCTTCACACTACCAAGCCCTATGGTATTAGATGAAACGTTCACAGAATCCGAAAATCTGTCCTTTGTGATCTTGCCTAGGCAGCGAACATGCGTGAGATTATTTCGTATCCTTGTATATTAAAACGGATTGTTTCCTTCGGTCGGGTTTCTTTTCAATATTTTAAGAGCCACTCAAGAATTCACCTGCTCAGACAGCGATCAGAGTTTGAGATTCCTGAAAATATTTTCTAGTCAGATAAACGTGTCATTATTATATATTACTCAAAAATATAAAAAAATGGTATATTTTTGTTCACAAATATAGATAAAAGGCAATATTAAAATTAGCAGTGACTCATGCACACTTTGAAAGCTTCGTTTTCGTGAAACTCTTTAGTGCATATTTTGGAAACAGTCTCTTTTTAAATTCCAGCAGTAATCTGCCATCATGTTTGCGTCCCAACGTCCTTGGTAGCGGTCCTCCATAGTATGATTATGTTGGTGAAACCTTTCACCCTTTTCTTCACTGAAGTCTCCCAAATTTTCTGGAAACCGGTCCACGTGACTATGCAAATAATGTAATTTTACGCTTATGTTGCACCCAAGGGATCTGAAATTGTCAGCCTTGCGATTCCCCAGAAAATTTTGAACAACAGAAACAAATGAGCTCCAAGGTTTCCGTTCGACCTTATTCATGAATGTTACAAATGCAGGGCCCTTTATAAGTTTTCGTATTTGTGGACCGTCGAATATGCGTGCTTAATGTTTTTCTGAACTTAACTGGGACATTGTTCTACCTATATATGTAAAGCACGGTCTAATTTTATCAAGAGCCTTCACAAACTGTTCCATTAGGCCCAAATTAATATGGAGTGGTGAGAATACGATTTTCTCTCGATCAACTAAAGGATCGTTAATAACGTTATGTTTTCCCACTTCCAGGATTTCTCTCTTAGGTCACTCTTCTCTAATCCAATGGTGTTTTTTATCTCTTCCATCCCAGAGGCACAGGGAGCATCGATATTTGGTGACTCTGCTGACCCAGAAGGAAGTTTACCATTGTTAAGTCCACACAAATGACCCATTGATGCTCAGTATACTTTATTTTTGTCAATACCAAAGCAATGGTGTGACCAATTGTTATTGAACCATATTTGTTTCCATTGTGTAGAAGGACACATTTCAAACTTCGCTTTGAGAGCTATCAATAAATAAGCGCCAATAATTTGGAGAAAAGTCACAAAGTCCCATTTTTTCTAGAAGGCCTTTGACATCCTGGTATATACCAGATTGTCTACTTCAGAAAAAAAGGTAAAAAATCCTTTTCTCTAGTGCGGTAGAAAGTAATCTTAGTTCCTTCTTCGAATAAATTCTTGTCCTTCAACCTAGAAGCTAGAATTTCAGAAGCTTCCTTTGAAAGGTTGAGATCTCTGCTGAGGTCGTTTGACTCATTTTGATTAAACCGTTGGTACATTGATGTCGTCCCCAAATAATCAGTCACGTTTATCACTTTCAGAAGAGTGATCAGAGGAAAAATTCTCATCCTGGCCAAGCTCTGGTAGCTGATGAAATGTGGGGATGGTTACTTCATCTGACTGAGCGACTGGGCGATTAATTCCATTGAGATTTCCTAGGCGGAAGTAAGAGTCATTAAAGTGATTTTTGGGTTCCCTCCAAACCATGAGTACGCCAAATTTCAAACATTTTCTTTTTCCAGCAGCCCACTGTCGTAAATGTTCAGTACACATTTTACAGATCATATGTAGTGCGCAGGTTTTATCTTGACCACCAAGTTTAACACCAAAGTATCCAAGATAAGCTCTCTTCACAAAGTCACTAACAGCTTCTTCTACTGGAACCAGCAGTGGAACTCATTTTAGGTCAACAAAAAAGCACAACAACAAAAAACTCGAGAGATTTCGCAACTCCGTTCTACTCTCTTCGGCGTCCATTTTCAAACTAACCAACACAAGTTCAAGTGTTAATACCTTAGGTTAATACGAAACCCATAACTGGCGCCGCAAGTGGCGCCAGTATGATGCGACAGTGCACGTGTTGATAAGCCATTGTCGCCATTTCTTAGAACCCAATAAAATGCAAATAAGCCCTAGTTTTTTATACTGGGGGTGTAGTTTAATACTGGGTTACTGTTAAAGGTTTTGTGAATAAATATATATATTGTATAATGTTTTTCTTGAATTACTAATTGAATATTAGACCAATATAAAAAATTAGAAAAGAGATATAACATTAGTTAAGCGGATAATAGCAAGCAGTGCAAGCCGTACACGCGTGTAACCTTTTTAAGTATAACTAATATCTAAAAAACTAGAGCTTATAGGGAACACATGACTTTATATTTAGATTCAGCGCCCCAAATATAACTGAATTCAGCTCAAAAAACCTGGGCACCAAAAAAACATTTTTTTGTTAGCCTGTATTATTAAAGTATTTGCAAGTAAATTTCATTGATTCTTTTCCATTAGCAAAAATTCCTTTGTTGAAAATAAACAAAATTAGAAATTTCAGTAAAAAAACAATTATCGTTATCCGAAAACGGCTATAGAAAACTGATTTCCATATCTGATAAATATTTAGACTGGGAATACCTATTCTAGTGTAACTTTCAAAATATGAACATTTACGTTGATACTCGCTTATACATTCATGAAAACATAGTAAATTTAGCAAATTAAATCACAAGAGGTTTTCGTAATATTAATTAAAATTCTATTTCTAGATTTAAGAAGGTTTACACAGTCGTGCTTCTGATTCGTACTTTTATAATTAAAATTTATTCAATGTCAAACACAGACTAATTTCCGTATACGGAATAAAATCCTTATTACAGTCGTAGATATGTGGCTCTCTCTTATTTCTGCTCCTATGCACGGTTCTCTTTCTTTTTCAACAACGGTCTCTGCTTCTACAACAACGGTTCCTGCTTCTACAACAACGGTACCTGCTTCTTCAGCAACTATCCCTGCTTCTATAACAACGGTACCTGCTCCTACAACAACGGTCTCTGCTTCCACCACAATGGTTTCTGCTTCTGCAACAACGGTATCTGTTTTTACATCAACGGTCCCTGCTCTGGCGCTATTTTGTGACGTTTTTTATTTCTTCAAAATTTTAACGGACGTCACTATGCTCCTCACGGCTTCAGTATCTCCTAGATTTTCTCGCGCGACAGATTTTTGGGATGATTTACGCCACCGAACTCTCGAAAATGTAGCGTTAAGAGTTACCAGGGTAGTAACAGATGGAGGTTGAGTAATTCCAGTGGTCTGTTGATCTTGATCTCGACGTAGTACGTAGTAGGAAACAGGCTATACTTGTTTACGACTATCGGAAATTGAAACTACCAGTGCTTGAGAAATTATGACTTTTCATTTCAACTTCGAAATAATTTACTTCAAAAAAGAATGAACTGAGGAGCTATATGTTCAAGTAACTAAATGTTTATTAAAATCAAACAGTATCTACAATAACTAACTACGTTGTTACTCAAACCAAATGCACCACACCAAGCAATAAATATTTCAACTCGTTTAAAAAGATATGATAAAAATATGTTCAACGCTTTACTGGTATGTCTAGATTTGGGTGCAAATAGTGAAATTTAACTAACTGTAAGATGATAATTACACAGAAAAAGCGTTATTAAGGCACTGGCAATGTTTAACAAAGCGTTTCTTGATATTTGTGTACAGGTTCAAACAAAACAAAGGTAATTTATAATCTACCCTCGGTTACCGGTATTATCTTTAATGAACACTCAAGAAAACGGAAATCCTATCAACACGACTGTAAACCTCCTGATTTTTGTACCTGCATGGGAAGCATATATGTACGAGATTATTCCAGGTTATCACGGTGGTCGTTACCTATTTTTAGATTGACGCTACCACGGTCATTAGTGCTAAATCAACTAATTAAATAAAAGTTAGACGACAGAATAGGAACACCTCTCCTTTGTGATACTGATTAGCAACACTTTGAAAACATCTAGAAGCTTGCACCTGCTACGGCAACATACATTATAGCATGATAAAAATACAATGCTTTTGTATTGTATTATTATTCACGGAGGTGGGATAATTCGGTTAATCCACCCACTGAGTATGCAACTATATACACATTTCTGTATAGTTGGTTGCATAAGGGAATTAACTTCGGGTTTTAATATTATTAAAGAATGTCCTGGAATGATGGAATTTAAATAAATGGGTGTCTGGAGGAATATTTTTATCAATATTTTTCAGGTGATCTAACTAATCCACCAGTATTTTATCATTTTACGTGGGGATTGTGTTTGATTGTCAGTGGTAACACTGATCGCAGATGTCAAAAGTAACGGAAAGATAAATTGGAACCACTTGTTTGATACTTTTCGAGTTGTGAGGTCGAGTATGACAAATCGGAAGTATAGGAAATGAACGGTGGAACATGGTTTATACCATCTATTCCCGGGACTATCGTGATGAAAAGTCCTTGGTAACAAGGTAAGCTTTCATCTTGCACGTATATTTTCAAACAATAGCCCCAGTTTCTTTTTAGGGTTTTTCTGTAGAGCATAGTTTTTTTACATACATTTTTTACACATACTTTTGCCAAATGGATATGATTTAAACAGTTTTTTATGGGTGATGGTAATCGATAATAGATATGATGAACATGTCAACATTTTAAGAAGCCTCAAGTTTCGGATGTTTCCTGTATGGGATATATTTTCCTAGAGAAAGCTGATAGACTAAAGCATTCCGTTCATGGTAGTAGAGACGTGTCGTATCTCGGATGGCGTTAGCGTTACAGAGCGACAAAAGCTCGTGATGGCGTTTCACTTCATGGGACGATGCTGGACACATGTTTGTAGGTGACAATTGCGGGATGACTCCATTATGGACAACGATTCTTATCAGGATGGCTGAATCTTGTTCCACAAGTCCGATGTGGCTTGTCAATTGAGCAGATTGACGTTCAATAGTTTGGACACCAACCGCTAGTGGCATTTGAAGTTTTATTCGTTTTCATCTGAACTTTAAGCAATTTATTCATTTTGTAATTTTATGTTTCAACGTTTAACGACACATTAACTTTAATATTTACTATTTTCACATTCTCATATAGATGTCTATCAATCCACAATTTTATTATTACATTCTTTCAACATTGTGACATTGAAATATTAACTTTATTATTGCATATCGCCCTGAAATTATATTTCAGCTTAATCTTACTACATAAGAGACACTCTTGATCTATTTGGTGACATCTTGTTAATTATTACAGTTTGTAAGGCTGTAACTGGTATACCATTTACATGTTACTTAAGATGTAGTGTATTGTACATGATCATCTCAGATAGTTGATAACATTAGAAACTGTTAAACATTTTAAATTAACCAACCATTGATAACTGATTATCAATTCATGATTAGAGTCGGTTACCTTATATTTATTGAGACAGGTTATTACACCATATACTCAAGGTACTATTAAATTCATTCAAACTGATTCATTGGAAATAAAATGTGTTTTATTTGATTCACAAACGTAAGAGCAACACAGTATAATTAACATATTTGAAAAGTTATAATAGCTAATTGATTCACTATTGGTATCTTGATTAAGCAGTAAGAGTTTCTTGAATGTCCTACTAATCAAGTGGCGCCTCAAAAAAAATAATATAGGACCAGCTTTCTAACATTCCTCACTTACCCACGGCCTTATGCTCTCCGGCGAAAAGCGAACCTTTGGCAATGTAACCTCACTTCTTATGGTAACAACAGCAAGGTAAGGTTACAACATGTACGAGAATATTCCAATTTTTTTTTGATCCAATATCCTAGCTTTATATTTACACTACCAAGGCCTATGGTACTAGATGAGACGTTTACAGAATCCAAAAGCCTTTACCTCATGATCCCGCATGTGCAGCGAACACGCGAATCCTTGTAAAATACAACAAATTGTTTCCTTCGGTCAGGTTTCTTTTTAATATTTTCCGAGCCACTCAAGAATTCACCTAATCAGGTAGCGATCAGACTTTAAGATTCCTGAAAATATTTTCTAGTCAGATAAATGGCTGCAGTCGGGCTTTCACGGAATATTTTGAGAACCTGTCAAGAATCTACCTGCCCTGTCAGCAACAATGCTTGAAATTTCCCGAATATATTTCTTTTCTCAAAAAGTAAAGCCAACAAATAAAATTTTGTATTTCCGAATTGTCTGCGGTCCTGAAGCAAAAGACGGCTTTGTTAAAGCAAGAATTGAATCACAGAAGATGATGCCTAAATTTGAGACCAAAAACCAGTTCTTGATTGCGAAAATTGAGGAAGTTCATAACAGAAGGAAGTTAAAAGTAGTGAAATAAAATGAAAGTAATTTGATCTATTTCATGTCTAATTTCCTTCAATGAATTTTATCTTAGCATCAATTTTTATGTGTCTTTCCATAAAATATAAAAGAGTTTATGAAATGTTTCCTAGTATGCGCTTCTAATCCCTGTCTAAAATCCCTATAATGCTGAAAAACTACGATTATTTTAAATATATTACGATACAATTAGTATTCCTCCATAATTTAGTTTTAAATATTGTAATTTAAAAGCTATTATTGTGCACCATTTCTTAGGTAAAGTTATTGATATCATTGAGTTTTCTAAGGTAAGTTTTCTATTCTTATATTAAATTCTCATTTATTTGACGTTTTTGGAGAAATCATCAATATAGCAATTACAAATATAATAAATATATCACTACTAATCCTTATGTCTTTACTCTTCTTACAGAGAAAACAGTTTAAACTGTTATTTAAAAATATATTGAAAAAACAGAATGGGCAGATTTTTTTTTCAATTTATTGGAAAATTTTGGATTTCCTTTAAAAAAACTTATTTTTAGGGCTATTGCGGCACCTCAAGATATAGATATAAAAAAATTAAAATTTATATTGTTGTTTGTGATACAAAGCCGCAAGTTTTGAATGCTATTAGAATGTTTTGAGGTAAAAAAAAATATTTTGCCCTATAACTTCACTCCACCCTACTACCCAACCTAACCGAATGCGACGATTCATCTCGCAAGTTTGGTTGTCTCCACCTATTCTCAGTTCATGGCCTTTCTGATGGTTGATTTACATAATCGTTTATTAATAATTTGTCGATGTCTAAATTGAACTGATCATTATCTGCTAATAATATCGATTGATTTCAATTTTACTGCGGAATGAATGGAATTATTATATGCCAAAATGGGATTCACTTTATGGAGGCCTAAGAGTTAATATGATCATATTTTCAATAACTTTAAACAATGAGCTAGTTTCGTAAATTTAAATGAAAATGTCACAATATATATATATATATATATATATATATATATATATATATATATATATATATATATATATATATTATTATATATTTAATAAATAATGCCTCTACGTTGGGAGCCATTTTATTATGTATTTTAATGTTTGAGATATAGTAAATTATTTAATTGTATTTTTAATTATTTGTTAATTTTAATTTATTATATGGATTGTATGGGCGCCAGAATTGGTTCGCTTTCTGGCGAATTCCCAATTCAAAGATACTACACAAGTTAGAAAATATTATAAATTTGTTTAACTTTTAACACTGTATCTCAGGGATGAGATTCGGCACTTGACGATTGTCAGCAACAGGAAACTCTAGGTAAGATACCAAAGAAAACGCAAGACGAACATAGACAAATGATTTTAATTGAACATATTTATGCAAATAACGAAATTATTATGAGTTAAAAGTTTATAATTCATATTAAACTCAATAGAATATTATTGACGGAAATCTTCGCACAAAAATGCTTTTCATAAATTATTAATATTATTGAATTCAAACATATCAAGTAAGTTTCGCTTGATTACTTATTATTCTAAAAGTTCTGAATGCATTCACAACGACTCAACCTCTACTCTCGCTATTGTTAACCTTGGCGTTGTGTGTTGTGGTACTCTGTGATGATTATTATTTAGTTTACAAAATGAAGGAAAAAGCAAAGTGTTTGGGATGTATCATCATAATTTAATGTAAGAATTTGGTGAGTATTAATTTTTTAATATGTGTTTAGTGTTCTGTGTCCGATATTTAGTAGAGATTGAATATCTTATACTAATATTTTTGCTAATTAATAGATACCAAACAATATTATCTAACACATAAATATATCAAAAATGTTTTATAGGAGAAATACAATATATACATGAGTAATAGAGTTTATGGTTGGTTCTTCTTGACCCTGAATGTGTTGCATCGGAGAAAACGATCGCCTATGATCGAATAAGCGAAATTCAGATGTGGAAAATTATGTGATGTGAATTATTTCATCAGTAGAAATATCTTATCCACAACAAGATATGTGAATAGTTATCGAAGATTATATTAATAAAGGTAATTGTTCATCTTACCATATCTAGACGCTATCACCATTTTTACACTTATTTATTTATATACGAGTGATAAATTTTTGTTAGTTTATTGTTCAAAACTTTACTAAACACTTTGGTTAACTTTTTACTTGATATATCTTAAATTATTACAGTTTTTATAAAAATTTGGAGGAAATAAATTCAATACGTCCTCCATTTATTAAATTTACACCGCGTCTCTTAGCTCAAAATCAACAACCTTCCAATGTTTTTTACTTTTGTTTTCCATCGTTCATTTGTTGATAAATAAACATCGTTGTTATTGAATCAAAATATCTGTTTCTGCGTTATAGTAGACAAATTCACTTTGTTTTTATGCACTTCCACTGTCACTCCGAAATACTCCATTCGAACTAATAACAGAACGTTATTTCGCGTTGATATTTGACCTTGAAGTTTTATACAAATAATTGAATAGTTTACGCAATATACAGGGTTTCTGAAAGTGTCTACAAAATATTAAATTATAATAATTGAATTTTATTTCAAAATTCATGTGATACCATATACAGTGATGATCATAGTTATGTATAAAATTTATGTTTGACGTAATTTACTTGTTACTATTGTATTTTCAATATCTTGAATTATACTTTAAAGAAAAATAGTTACAAAATTAAATAGTAATCTTCTATATAATTTTATCAATTGTATTCTATTTGTAAATATTTCTTGTCATATTTAAGCTATGTTTTTTATGGATTATTTCCTTTTATCGAATATTCACTACTACTATTACTTAGATTCACATTTCTGAGTGATGTTAATGATTCAACATAACCTAGTAGATATATTTCACTTCAACATTCCCTAAAATTCTATAGAATTATTCTTGATTCGACAAGAATATTCTATAGAAGTTTACCTTGATTTTTTTTTTGATTTCATAATTATATATTACTTATTTAATTAATTCCCCAGTTTAATTCTTTCTTAATTTCATAAAGAAGTCTTTAAATTCTCATAATTAACTTATGCTTAGTCTATTAATAAATTTTAATTCCACTATTTCTAATTCTTAGTTAAGATTGACTAAATTAAATTAATTTATACTTGATTACATAAATAATATTTCTAATTCTATTGTTTCTTAAATTTTAGTTACGACTGGTTGGTGTTAAATTGATGCAGCTGGTTTATATGAAAAATTCCACGTTCTCGATGAGTGTCAGGATGTATCAACTTATAACTATTCATACCATGACTGGTTTCTACTAAATAAGGACCTTCATAAGGTAACTGTAACTTAGGACATATTCCTTTTTTATGATTAGGTACTCTTAATGCTTTTATTATCACCAAGTCACCTTTCAAATCTAGCTTAGAAAAAACTTTAACTTTACTTATCTTTCCTAATATCGATTCGATAGTTAAAGGCGATTCATACTCGGGCATTGTACATTTATTTAAATTTCGTGCATCAAGGCAAATCCTTAAATCTCCATCCTTCTTCTTTACTATAACAACTGGATTGATATACGAGGTGGTACTATGTTCTATAATTCTATCTTCTAATAATTTATTTACAGTTTTCTTTACATCTACTTGATATTTGTAGGGTATCGGATAACTTCGCTGTTGGAATTGTTGATTTTCTTTCATTTCAATTTTATGTACATAATTTCTTGCAATTCGAGATTCCTCATTAATTAAATTCCTATGTCCTCTCAGTATTCCTTTTACTTCATTTTTCCATTCTATTTTCCCATCTATATCCAAATTCCATTCCGGCATATTATTATTATTATTTATTTCTCCATTGCCATCCAACATCATATCTCCACTCATTTTTCCTTCCTGCCTATAATCATATCTCTTCTCCATATCATCTTCAAATTTCCTATTATAATTAATACATCTATCTACTTCTTCTACTAACTCTTCATTCTTCCTCGAATTATCATTTTTCTCTTCATAATTAAAATCAACTTTCTCTTTATTAAAGATTATGTACATTTCTTCATAATTAATAATTGCTTTGTTTTCATATAAGATATCCGATCCTAACAATAGTTCGCATTCCATATTTTCCACTACTAACAGTTGTACCATAGTTTCTCGTTCTTTTAATCTTAATGCTACAGTTATCGTAGTATTTGAAGTTGTTAGTTTTCTTTGATTTATGCCGATTAAATTTATTTTTGGCACCTTGACGAAATTTTCTTTTGATATTGTCAAATCATTTACAAATTTATTATTTATTAAAGATATTTCTGACCCGGTATCGATTAATATTTTTATGCTAGTGCCTTCTATCGTTCCGTATATATAAATTAATGTTTCATTGTTTTGTTCTAGCTGGTCCTGTACCTTTAGAAATTCGCGTGGGTGAACATAGCTGCACCAACTTAACTTACCATATTCACCCTCTAGTGGAAAAACTGTTGTTCCGTACCAGAAGATGACACGGGAACCACAACATTATCATTATTATGATTATTGTTATTTGTATTAGTTCGATTAAAGTTTGTGTTACGATTAGTTGTGTTTCTTTCTAGGCTGTTCGTCCTGTTAGTTCTTGTGTCACGTCTTATATTATTCGTCCTTCTTATGTCTCCGTCAGAGTTTCTTCTTTCTCTTCTATTATAATTATTATGCTGTCTCCTATCTGGATAATTTGTGTACCTGTTATTGTTATTATTAGTCCTATCGTTATTTCTGTCATATCGTCTATCATTGTTATTATTGTTATTTGTGTTGTTGTAATAGTGATTATTATTTTGTCTATGATTGTTACTTCTATTAAAGTCTCGTCTATCGTTGACGTTTCTGTAATAGTCATCATAGTCACGTCTATTGTTGTTGTGCACCGTTCTCTGTACTCGGTTCAAATAGTCTAGTAAAGATTGGAAATTTGTAATATTTTGTATTGCTATACCTTGAGTAATATTGTCATTAAAATGTCTAGATAAGAATATTATAATTTCTTGCGCAGAAATTACTGGCTCTAAATATTGTGCCTGAGAAAATAAAGACAAAGCATAACTACTCATGTTGTTGCTTCTTCTACTATCAAATTTTCCAAAATATAACTTTTCCCTAACATAGCCTTGTTCTGTTTCCCCCCAGTATTGTTTCAAAAAGTTACTTTCAAAATCGTTGAAATTATTTATACTTACATCATTACATGTGAACCAAAGTAATGTTTGACCCTGCAAATGAGATCTAATTGTCTCTTTCAAATCTTCTATCCCTCTGATACCTTTTAATTTATTTTTAAGATATCTCAAGAAAATTTTTGGATGCATTTTTCTCGTATCCCCGTCAAATTTAAGATTACTTTCCCCATGGTTATAGATGTAATTTACCCCTTGAGTATTGATGTTTGGATTCGTCTTGTTTTTTATGGTTTCAAATTCTTTTTCTAATTCCATCATTTTCTTCTTAAAGTCTTCTTTAATTTCCCTCTCCAATTTTGTAAAATCTTGTACATTCCTATCTTCCTTGATTTGTTTTAACTTCTTGTCCATTTCCCATATTAGTTCTTTCTGAGATTTTAAATTCACCTCCTCCGCAATCGATAAATTCAACTGGATGCCTTGTTCTACATCATCTATCCTGGCATTGGTTTTCATGATGTTTCTCTCCATTTTGTCTATCTGTTCCTTTCCTTCTTCTCGTAGTTTATTTCCCATGTCTTCTATCTCTTGTTTCCGGATGGTGCCTTCTCGCATTAAATGTCCATATAGTTTATTCATTTTCTCTTCCTGTTCTTTTTTATGTTCTTCGAACTGTTTCTTCATTTCCACCATATGTTCTGAAAATGTTTCTTCTTGTTTGTCTAGCCTTCTGTTAATTTCTTCCTGTGTACCTTTCATCTCTTCTTTTGTGCTTTTTATAATATCTTCTTTGGTGTTTTTGATGTCTTCTTTGGTGCTTTTGATGACTTCTTTGGTGCTCTTGATGTCTTCTTTGGTGCTTTTGATGTCTTCTTTGGTGCTTTTGATGTCTTCTTTGGTGCTTTTGATGTCTTCTTTGGTGCTTTTGATGTCAGCCATTATTATTTTCATCATGTCCAATAGTTGTTCATTTTCATTTGGTTTTGTGTAGTGGTGAACTTCTTCCACCATACTATCTCCTTTTTCCAGTTCCGCTGCTTCTTCAGCTTGGATAGCCATCGTCAAACGTTCCCTTAATACTTGTTTGTTTCCCTTTGTGTCCATGTTCCTGGATTTCAGATATTCCCTCAGCTCATCCACTGTCAGTTCGTCGATATTCATTGATTTGTCAGCCATTATTATTTTATAAGATTTTCCCTAGATATCTCAAAAATAAAATTGTAACCTGTTCCTGTTGCTAATTTGTTGAACGAGCGTTACTTAAGTCGTCTAACAAACGCCATACGTTGGGCTTGCCATTTTATTATATATTTAATAAATAATGCCTCTACGTTGGGAGCCATTTTATTATGTATTTTAATATTTGAGATATAGTAAATTATTTAATTGTATTTTTAATTATTTGTTAATTTTAATTTATTATATGGATTGTATGGGCGCCAGAATTGGTTCGCTTTCTGGCGAATTCCCAATTCAAAGATACTACACAAGTTAGAAAATATTATAAATTTGTTTAACTTTTAACACTGTATCTCAGGGATGAGATTCGGCACTTGACGATTGTCAGCAACAGGAAACTCTAGGTAAGATACCAAAGAAAACGCAAGACGAACATAGACAAATGATTTTAATTGAACATATTTATGCAAATAACGAAATTATTATGAGTTAAAAGTTTATAATTCATATTAAACTCAATAGAATATTATTGACGGAAATCTTCGCACAAAAACGCTCTTCATAAATTATTAATATTATTGAATTCAAACATATCAAGTAAGTTTCGCTTGATTACTTATTATTCTAAAAGTTCTGAATGCATTCACAACGACTCAACCTCTACTCTCGCTATTGTTAACCTTGGCGTTGTGTGTTGTGGTACTCTGTGATGATTATTATTTAGTTTACAAAATGAAGGAAAAAGCAAAGTGTTTGGGATGTATCATCATAATTTAATGTAAGAATTTGGTGAGTATTAATTTTTTAATATGTGTTTAGTGTTCTGTGTCCGATATTTAGTAGAGATTGAATATCTAATACTAATATTTTTGCTAATTAATAGATACCAAACAATATTATCTAACACATAAATATATCAAAAATGTTTTATAGGAGAAATACAATATATACATGAGTAATAGAGTTTATGGTTGGTTCTTCTTGACCCTGAATGTGTTGCATCGGAGAAAACGATCGCCTATGATCGAATAAGCGAAATTCAGATGTGGAAAATTATGTGATGTGAATTATTTCATCAGTAGAAATATCTTATCCACAACAAGATATGTGAATAGTTATCGAAGATTATATTAATAAAGGTAATTGTTCATCTTACCATATCTAGACGCTATCACCATTTTTACACTTATTTATTTATATACGAGTGATAAATTTTTGTTAGTTTATTGTTCAAAACTTTACTAAACACTTTGGTTAACTTTTTACTTGATATATCTTAAATTATTACAGTTTTTATAAAAATTTGGAGGAAATAAATTCAATACGTCTCTTAGCTCAAAATCAACAACCTTCCAATGTTTTTTACTTTTGTTTTCCATCGTTCATTTGTTGATAAATAAACATCGTTGTTATTGAATCAAAATATCTGTTTCTGCGTTATAGTAGACAAATTCACTTTGTTTTTATGCACTTCCACTGTCACTCCGAAATACTCCATTCGAACTAATAACAGAACGTTATTTCGCGTTGATATTTGACCTTGAAGTTTTATACAAATAATTGAATAGTTTACGCAATATACAGGGTTTCTGAAAGTGTCTACAAAATATTAAATTATAATAATTGAATTTTATTTCAAAATTCATGTGATACCATATACAGTGATGATCATAGTTATGTATAAAATTTATGTTTGACGTAATTTACTTGTTACTATTGTATTTTCAATATCTTGAATTATACTTTAAAGAAAAATAGTTACAAAATTAAATAGTAATCTTCTATATAATTTTATCAATTGTATTCTATTTGTAAATATTTCTTGTCATATTTAAGCTATGTTTTTTATGGATTATTTCCTTTTATCGAATATTCACTACTACTATTACTTAGATTCACATTTCTGAGTGATGTTAATGATTCAACATAACCTAGTAGATATATTTCACTTTAATATATATATATATATATATATATATATATATATATATATATATATATATATATATATAAAGAAGATATAGGAATATCGCGCATGGGTAATTCACGCAAAAAAGGGCTACTGAAACAGAGTGGTAACCACGGACATGCATGTTTCTGGCTCATTTGCAGCACGGTATAACCAAATAAAGATGTGAAATTTGGGAGCGAAGATGTTAATAGAAACATGGGAAAACAGAAAACAACGAATTTCAGCAGGGAAACCAAACGCTCATATGTGCCTTTTTTGCGTGAATTACCCATGAATGTCTTTATTGTTGTTGTTGACATATCACGCGATATTCCTACATCTTCTTTGTTATTTACTATGGGTCGGAAGGTTCATGGCGGGGTGGCTATATGCGCCTCCGAGTCGATCTTGGTTGTTGTCCTGAAAACTCGGGATCTTCCAATTTAAGGCACAAATGAGCGTTTGGTTTCCCTGCTGAAATCTGTTGTTTTGTGTTTTCCCATATTTCGATTAACATTTTCGCTCCCAAATTTCACATACTTATTTGGTTATACCGTGCCGATGACAGCAAATGAGCCAGAAACATGCATGTCCGCGGTTACCACTCTGTTTCAGTAGCCTTTTTTGCGTGAATTACCCATATATACATTGTGGTAGGCTAGAGCCAATGGCAAACAAAGAAATTTTGCGCTGTTGTCACGAGGGAAAACTTTATAAGTAGACTAGTTACCTTTTCTCTTTAACACCCGTTAAAGTTAAACGCAAAGTACTGCCAAAACGTCCTCTTTCACATAATGCTCTCCTAATCGGGAGCCTCTTATTAAAAATGGTGCAGTGACGATGCTTTCAAAATACAGAATATAATGAAAATTAGATGTTCTTCATATAAGTTGAAATGATTGGAAAACATATACACAAATTGCGTTACCCCGGAATTCCGAACTCGATTTAGTACCGGATCGCTTATTCTTCTTCTGTTTAGGAGAGTTCGAGTGTACTGAGACACCGTGTCCACATTCACTTGAGGAGGATTTTTCGATATAGCTTTGGTGAAACCTGGATCCATTTTAAAGATGTCTTTTAAAAGGCAATCAAACAAAACCACACTTTCTACTATAGAATAATATAACTCAAAAAACTAAAAAGACGGCGAGGATCATATCTGTTTGAGGTTGGTTGTGGATATTGATATCAATTGTCAAATTCTTCTAGTTGACTTTCACTTTTTATTAATCAACTCGGATAGTCAAGTAGGATTTGTCAACAGAACGTACTTTCAATCTGACAATAAGGGCTTCGGCCATGGGTCGACTTGAGAGGTATATTGAACTCTGATAAAATTTTTAAATCTAATTTTGGAAGATAATCATAACTTTTTGAGATAAATATCATTATCATAGAACAATATATGTTATTCTTAATTCTTTTGATACGGTTTCACCTTTAAAATCATACCCATGAAACAATCTCATTGTTGAAAATTTTGTAATTTCGAATGGGAATGGGAGGAAGGATTTAGTTGCCGTTGGCGTTAAGTTCATTTGGATCTTGGATCGACTGAATGTCGGTCATGTTTGCATAGCTGACAGATTCCACATTGATTGATATAAGTTAGGATTAAGATTTTCATATCGGGCCAGTAATAGTTTTCTCTAATTTTTATGCCACGATGGCTAGATTTGCCTTCATGATAATTTTTGATTGTATCCAATATATCTTGTTTGTCTATGACGTCGATTATTTTACTTGTACATTTCTCAAGTTTCATAGAAGATGATTTGACATATTGCTGTAAACAAACTGAAAAGGGTTGATATAGAGTTAGATCTTCGAAATATAAATCAAAGACATCTGGAGCAATATATTTTCTAAGTGAGTTCACAGCATCGTTATCATAGTTGTTTTTACATAACTCAATGTAATATCGTTGCCTGCTTCAAAAAAGAGTTTTTCTCTTAGGTTTTACCGGTGAATGCTTTACTGAATCTATTGAAATCTGGTTTTCAACATAGTTATCTGCACATTCGGTAATAGGGATACCTACTACAGGATTTTCATTGAAATTTGAATGTACCGTGTTATCTTCGTCAGGGTCGTTTTCAGGTTGTTGTTCATGATGATCATGAGATGTATCGTCAATATTCACGATCATAGGTAAACTGTCGTAGTCTTGTTTTACACTAACTTTCAGACTAACTACAATAGGTTCTCCTTGTTGATTGCTTGTCAAAGGTGGAGCCTATAGTATAGCTGGTTTCGCCCAAGACTTTGTCCACGTTCTTCCAAAAGGAATCGTCGTTTCACAATGGTTGTGTGTCTTTGATATGGATTTCAACTCGTGAGAGGCAATCTCCGTTACTATAAGATTTCCCGGATCGATAAACCAGACTTCTTTAATGGGAATATTTTTGTTTTTACATTCAACAATTTTGTACTTACATTACTTTCTGATTAGAAATAAATTGTATTTGTAGCTGAAGATATTATCTTTGAAATAATATGAGAAATATTACCTGCATTTGTGATGGTCTTATAATTTTTTTTTTCGTTAGTTGGTTCAGGAAATATTAATTTGATTGCCACTTCTCCTCTCATTTATTAATTAATTTATTTTGCATATGTAATGGATAACCGTTGGATGTTGCTATTTGTTCAATTGTATTAATTTCTCTATCAAAATTACATTTGTCCATAGGAACTGAAAATGCTCTATGTATCATCGAATGATACGTTGCCAATTTATGTAACATGGAGTGATTTAAAGTATATGGAATAGTCACATCAGTGTGTGTTGGTTTTCTGTAAATTGAGTAGTATCATTAACTCTTTGAATTTTTAAATCAAGAAAATTGATTGAGTTATTAACTTCAACTTCTAATGTGAATTTAATTGTTGGGTGTAAATTATTAATGTGGTTGAAAAATATATCTATTTGTCGTTCACTACCTATAAAACAAGCTAATATGTCATCTACATATCTATACCAAAATAAGACATTCCATAAAA
The DNA here is from genome assembly GCA_963921935.1 of Galeruca laticollis. Lineage (NCBI taxonomy): Eukaryota > Metazoa > Arthropoda > Insecta > Coleoptera > Chrysomelidae > Galeruca > Galeruca laticollis. The sequence goes on from OY998181.1 coordinate 147,267,029, forward strand.
AAGTTGGTCAAAATTTTGAATATATACATTATTGTCAAATGTGAAGTAATTCTAATTACTACATACATCAAATAAATTAAATATATCTGAAATTATTCCTGGATTAATATTTTAATTTAATTTTCGAACAAGTGTTAGACATTCTTTAGGAGGAATTTTAGTAAACATATTTGACATCAAATGAAATAAGTTTAGAGTTATCTTGTAATTTGAATGCTTCTCATTTTTTTATTAGTTCGATTGAATTTTTACTCGAGTATTTAGATCAATAGCCGTTACTATTAAGTATATTGTTAAGTTTTTTTTGCGATTTTATTATTAGGAATATTAACATAAGAAACTACAGGTCTAATTGGTTTCGTTATTTTATGTAATATAACGGTTCCATATAATTGTGGAGAATGAGGATTTTTACTAACTACGGACTTCTTTTCGTAATCACTTAAAAGATAATTTGAATTATTGACAATATCTCTTACATTATTACAGAACTTTTTTGTTGGGTCTGCTCTAAGAACTTGTATATCGCTAGTTCATATAAAGTATAGATATGTAGATTACATATTAGCTTGTTTTCCTGAACAAACTAGAGAAATGAAAAATTATGAAACCATAACATATGCAGGTAATATTTCTAATAATATCTCAAAGATAATATCTTTAGCAACAAATGCAACAATTTCTTTGAAACAGAAAGTAACATAAGTACAAAATTGTTAAATATAAGAACAAAAATATCACAATTAAAGAAATCTGGTACAATAAACTTAAATGTCCAGAATGTAATGCTGTCTATTTGGGTCAAACCCCTAGACATTTTGTGATCAGATACAGTGATCATCCCTCCAAAGAATGTTCTGCAAAGTTTAATGTTCAGGATTAATTAATATCATTCGAAACATTTTTTCAATATCTGCTAAAATAATGAATTTAAAAGTGCTCGAAGGACCATAATTTTTGATATGTACAATTTAATTTATATATATATATATATATATATATATATATATATATATATAATGATTAATCACATATCACTCATTGGGTTTGTGGACTGTGTTAAAATAAATGAGTTTCCTTCGATGTTACTTGCTATCTACAATTTATTTACATATATTTACACTTGTTTATTTACACTAACATATTTACACATCAACTGCACTGTTGAAATGGTTTATTGTTTATGGGACTTGCCCGATTGTATGCACGTGAAAAACACTTTACTACTTGTGGGAACTAGCCCGATTCTTTCTATAATTAAAATTATGGTACAGCGTAGTTACAACGCTTTCGTACGCGAGAGCTCTTGCTTGTACCATGTTTTGAGTTATACTTCCACAGGCTATCTTTTTCTCTGCGCATGATTCAACCTCAGATGCTTGCCGCAGACGACATCTAGGATATGAACTTTACACTTATAAATTTCAGTGTATTTTGTGTTGCATAATGTTTGCAACATGCTGGGGCCTCAGGCTTCTTTGAAACCATATGCTCTTAGTTCTATTAATTATTGTTATTTTAAACAGTAGTTATTCTTGCCCAAAGAATTTTAAAAAATACCTTGCTTATATGTAAAATGTTGTGGGTACAAGCCCGAATTTTACAAAGCATTTCACTTGTAATTAAAATGATTGTGGGTACAAGCCCGAAATTTGCGAAGCATTTCGCTTGTAATTAAAATGATTGTGGGTACAAGCCCGAATTTTACAAAATAAAAATTTTGATGACTTATTTGAGGTCTTACTAAATGTTGCAACATTTTTTTTGTTAAATATAATAATTAATAATTTTAGGTGCATTACCTTTTATATATAACTCATTATTCGAAATTTATATTCATATATATACATATTTTTTTATATATATTTATTTATAATTATTAGTTATAAAGAAGCAAAATTGCCATTTTGGTCACTGATCTCCGATATGTTCCAGAAACTGTTTGGACGTCGCAGACTCTGACCTTGCCATCCTTTCCAGGTATGACTTTAATAATTCTGGCTATTGGCTACTTCAATGAAGGCACGTTGTCCTCCTTTAATAAAACTAAAGTTCCTTCTTGAATGTTAGGAACGTTTTTATACCATTTAGGACGGTTTCGTAAAATGGTTAAATAGTCTTTGGATCACCTTTGCCAAAAATGTTGTTGTTTTTGGCATACAATTTTCCACAATTTGAGTTTGTTCTCAGGAGTATTTGTCACATTCGTTTCGGGATAAGAGGTTATAGGACATCCTACTAAAAAATGCGCGGGAGTTAAATAATTTAAATCTGTGGGATCATTTGTTAAGGCTGTAATCGGCCTGGAATTTAAAGTTCCTTCGATTTGAACAATAAGAGTATTGAACTCTTCGTACGTTCACTGGCTATTGCCCATTACTCGCTTCATGTGGTGCTTAGCGCTTTTCACAGAGCTTTCCCACAAGCCTCCAAATACTGGAGAATAACTTGGTATGAACTTGAAATTAATTTGTTCTTCTACTGAAAAGTTGATTATAGAGTCTTTAATAACATTCACAAAGTCTTTATAAAATTCTTTCAATCGATTATTGGCTCCTTTAAACGTTTTCCCATTGTTAAATAAATGTTAGCAGGTTTACCTCTTCTTGAAATGAATCTTTTAAAACAAGCAAAAAAAGTGTCTGTCTTGAGATCTGAAACTACTTCCATATGAATAGCCTTGATAGAAAAACACACAAATAATGCAACGTAATTTTTTGTTATGATGGATTTTTTAATACGTGATTGTTTTATGTAAATGGGACCAAAAAAATCTAAGCCGCAATTTTGAAATGGTCTGTAAGGGTTAACTCGATGTTCCGGCAAAGAGCCCATTAATTGCTCTGAGCATTGTGCCTTTGCTTTGAAACATGTTACACATTTATATAAGACCTTTTTTACTTCTCTAATGCCATTTACAATTCAAAATTGCAAATTTAGACTACTCAACATCTTATTTTGACCAGCATGTAAGAGTCTTTTGTGTTCTCTCTTAATAATGAGATCAGTGATTCTATTGTTTTTTGGCAAGATTATGGGATGAATTTGATCATATTTTACATCAGCCTGCTGTATCCTTCCACCAACGCGAAGAATGTTGTTTTTGTCAAGAAATGGACACAGTGATTTAATGCTTGATTTTAAATCCCTTTTTGATTTTAAATTATTAATTTCTTCAGAGAAATTTTCTTTTTGAACTTCTCTAATGATGATAGTCATTGAGTCATTCAATTCACCTATTTTTAAATTGTCAATCATTTTATTGGTTGGATTTTTGATGTTGTGAATAAATCTATTAATGTAAGCCATTATTTTTTGCAATTTTGAAATTGAAGAAAACCTTTGAAAAATGTCTGTGAAAAACAAAGAACTTGTGGAATTTTTAGTGTTACAATGTGGGTTTTTTCTTCAGGTAGAGGATAAGTGATATCAATATTGAAATCTTTGTTTTTATGTATAATATAAATATCTGACAAATATTGTGGTCCATGGAACCATAGATTGTCTGATTTAAATTCGAGAGGATCAGCACCTCTTGACAAAATGTCAGCGGGACTATCTTTTGATTGAATATAACACCAGGTAGAATTTTCATTTATTTTTTGAATTTTTTATATGCGATTTGCTACATAGGCATTGAGCCTCATTGGATCGGTGTTTAGCCAAGCTAATACTATGTTAGAGTCACAATACAGATAGACATTGTTATTTTGTATTTTGAGCAAGTTGGAGACTTTGAAAGCAAATTGAGCAAGTAATAATGCTCCATTCAACTCTAAAGTGGGCACAGTCAATTTTTTGTTGATTGGTGTAATACGTGATTTTGAGCATTATATATTATTGATAACTGCCTTATCCTTGAAAATTGCTCTAACATATAATACAGCGCCATAGGCTATGAGACTACTGTCTGAAAAACCGATTAATTCAATTTTCTCCGCACCGTAGAATTTTACATCTCTGGGTACCTCAATCGTTGGCATATTTTTAAGTTTGTTTTGGAATTCTTGCCAAGTCTCTCCAATGTTTTCTGGCAACAGCTCATCCCAGGAAAACTTGTCCAACCACAATTTTTGTAGGAAGACTTTTCCCTGAACCATTATTGGCCCGCTGAGACCTTGAGGATCCCAACATTTAGAAATATATGACAGTATTTGCCTTTTTGTCAGACAGTCATCATTTTCAGCCTTTGGCGAGAATATTTTAAAACAATCGTTTTTGATATCATAGGAAACGCCTAAAGTTTTGATGACATTATTGTTTTTGCTAATGTCAATTTCATCAAGTTGTCGACTTTGCAACGGAATATCCAGCAAAATTTTGTCGTCATTTGATGCCCATTTATGCAAATTGAAGGAACCCAATATCAATAAACGACACAAATCATTTTTTAAGCGAATGGCTTCTTCAATTGTGTTGGCTCCAGCGAAAATATCATCAATATAGGTACAATTTTCAAGTGCATGAGATGCTAAAGGATAAACATTTTGATATTTAATCGCGAGTTCTTTGAGACACCGTGTAACTAAATATGTGGAACTTTTATAACCATAACTTACAGTTTGTAGTTGCAAACACAGAATGGGCTTATTGGGATCATCTCTCCAAAGAATGTTCTGCAAAGTTTTATGTTCAGGATTAATTAATATCATTCGAAACATTTTTTCAATATCTGTTAAAATAATGAATTTAAAAGTGCGAAAAATCAGCAGAATATCAAATAGCTCATTTTGAACTATGTCACCATTATAAAGAAAATCGTTTATACAGGTTTTATTTTTTGTGAGCATGGAACCGTCAAAGACAACGCGACAACGTGTTGACTTTTTATCATCACGAATTACTGCATGATGTCCCATAAAATATACTGGTGTGTCACTAGATTTGTATTCATTTGTATTTACAACCTTTGCATGCCCAAGACTCAAATATTCCTTAATAAACTGATTATATTGATCAAAAAATTTTTGGTCTGATTTAAATCTTTTTTCTTGATTTTGAAAACGTTTCAATGCAATATAGTTTGAATCCCCTAAATTGATTTCATTGATATCTAATTTAAGTGGCAAGTCTACTTGAAATTTATTGTTTTCTAACAAAGTTGTTTCACAAGCTTCATGTTCATTATTGTACTCCTTGAAAACGTGTGGAACTTTTTCTGTTTCCCAAAATTTTGAAAGAATTTTGTTTGTGTCATCAATTCTTAAATGACAAGATATTTTAGCCAAATTGTTATTTCTGGATTGTGAATAGGATGGAAACGTACCAGAGATCACATATCCAAAAGTTGTATTTTGTAAAATAAAACCATTGTTTAGGTTTATCCTACCATCTCTTGAAATACTAAAAAATATATCAGCAGAAAGCAAAAAGTCAATATTTTTTGGCTTGTAAAATTCATTGTTTGCAGGAATAAGATATTCAGGTAAATTCAACAGTTCAACGTCAATTTTAAATGTTGGTATGTCACTGGTAATTTTGTTTACTACTGCACATTCGCATTCTATTTCATGCTTATTCAAATTTGAATAAATATTTAAATTTACTGCCTTGTTAACTTTAAATGAGGTGTCCTTTACACCTAGAATGTCTAAATTATTTTTATATGTTTTTAACCCTAGTTTTTGAACTAAATTTTCAGTAATAAAACATGACTGGGAGCCACTGTCAACAAGTGCAATGGCATCAATGAATGTATTGTTTTTTGCTCTGACAATAACTTTAATTGTTGGCAACAAAACATTTGTATTGTTTGACACATTGGTGGTGTGTACTGAGGCAGAAGTAGATGCAACTACTTGTGTTTCAGAGTTTGATTTGTTTTCTTGTTGAGATTTTTCATAATGTAATAATGTGTTATGTGAATTTGTGTTACAAATTCTGCAAGTTACTTTTAAGTTACATTTCATGCCAATATGTTCGCTTAAACATATTTTCCAGTGGCTATTTTTGTTTATGAAATTATTTCTTTCATTGATATTGACAGACTGGAATTTTTTACAATTATAAATTTTATGATTGAAATTATTGCAAAATGCACATTTGGAATCATTTTTTCCAACTGCTATGTGAACGTGTGATTTTTCTTTGACATTCTTTGTTAAGTCTGGTAATGAAACAGCTTCGAAAGCAGTTGCTCTATTCTCCGAATAAGATAGAAATCCTTCCAATGATGGGAGCCTTGAAGAATCCCTATCAATCTGATAAGCCCTATTAGTAAATGAACCTATTTTTTTTGATAAAATACAAATTAATACCATGTCCCAACTGTCAATTGTATCGTTTAATATATTTTTTAAACTACCAATGTTTTGTCGAACCTTGCTAGAAATTCTCTCAAAGCTACAGCAGCCCCTTTGTTTATATTAGGCAAATCAAGAATTGAATAAATGTAAGAATTTATTAACATTGTTTGGTTATTATACCTATTATTTAATAATTTTAATGCTTTACTGTAAGAGTCACCTATTAATGGAAGCGAGTCAATGAGACTTAATGCTTCATCTTTTAAATGATATTTGAGATAAAATAACTTCTCAACATCTGACAGATTTTTGTCGTTATCAATTAAGGCAACAAATAGTTCCAAAAAAGGTTTGAATTTACTCAAAACTTTCTCACTAAATGGTTCAATTTGAATAGGTTGCAACTTAGCTGTAGATGTAACTTGAACTGGTACTTTTTGCATTGAATTTGTTACCACAGGTGTTTTTTGATTATTATCATATGAAAAAATAATTGCATTAATTTTTGAAACTGTATCAAAATGACTGTCTTCAAATTCACTGAATTTAATTTCTTCAATAGAATCTGGATCAAGACTTTCTAGCTCAGACAAAGATTCTTTAAACAAGTCATAATCACTGTTTAACACGTTTTTGCGAATAGAAAGCTGTTCGATTAATATGTCAGTGAGTTGGTCGTCTTTATGATCTACTAAATATTTTGCTACTTTAATTGCAGTAGTTTTGCACTGCTTGATTTTGCTTTTAAATTTTTTAATTTCAACTTCTATTTTCCCCATTTTTGAAAACAGTTTCACAATGAGGAAACAAATAAGTAATTTCAGAAAAAAGTTATGTTTTAAAACAAAGTGACTAAAAAGTATGTTATTTTAGAATATAATGCAATTATTTATTTATTATTAATTAAAATTTCTTATCTTGTTCCTGGGCTGTGTGGCTTCGATTTCCAATTGTCCAAATGTATCCATAAATAATAACCATAATATACATAACCAAAGAATACTTGTAATCTTTGATATAACTGCTGGCTGGAATCAGCTGATTTTTAATAGTTCATATTTGTTTATATTACAATGGCGACATCTTTTAGCACTGGTGGCTTCTAGTTTTGTCATATTTGACTTTACCGCCCTCTTGTGGATGAGAGACGAATTCAGTCTTTCAAACTTTGTAGATTTCTATGGCATCGACGTCACTTGTTTAGTTTTTCACTCAACAGATTCTAGGGCGCGCTAAGACGCCATCTTGTAAATCTATAATATCGATTCTTACCAATTTTTGGCACTTGTGTTTCACCAGTTTCACGAAATCACGAATTTGTCTGTTGGATTACACGATATTTTCTTGCGAAATCACAATAACATCCCGCTCGAAGGACCATAATGTCTGATATGTACAATTTGATTAGGCACATATCACTCATTGGGTTTGTGGACTGTGTTAAAATAAATAAGTTTCCTTCGATGTTACTTGCTATGTACAATTTATTTACATATCTTCACACTGGTTTATTTACACTAACATATTTACACATCAACTGCACTGTTGAAATGGTTTGTTGTTTATGGGTACTTGCCCGATTATATGCGTATTGAAAACACTTCACTACTTGTGGGAACTAGCCCGATTCTTTTTATAATTAAAATTATGGTACAGCGTAGTTACAACGCTTTCGTACGCGAGAGCTCTTGCTTGTACCATGTTTTGAGTTATACTTCCACAGGCTATCTTTTTCTCTGCGCATGATTCAACCTCAGATGCTTGCCGCAGACGACATCTAGGATATGAACTTTACACTTATAAATTTTAGTGTATTTGGTGTTGCATAATGTTTGCAACAACGAGCATATAGATTAACAGAACCAGATAAAGATAAGTCCCAATACGCAAAACATCTACTTGACACCAAACATTCATTGACACCTGATACGAAACTTGAAGTACTACATATTTGTGATAAGGAAAAAGAACTGGATTTCCTTGAAGAATTAGAAATTAGAAGACACTTAAGTAATGAACAGATAAATCTAGGGAGTTCTCCAATTCTAAACTGCCTTCTTAAGTCATAATTGTAAAGATCAGCAGATATAGTTTTCCTGGTTTTCTATATCATTGCACGGTTATACTGATCTTAATTGGAAAAAGATATCCAGGATATCTCCATAGGGCTAATAATATCTAAGCTTCTTTTTCTGTTAACATATATTAAGTCAATCACTAGATAGGTCACTTCTTGGTCTAGCCAAAATAATTATTGAACATCAGAGAGGCATCAAATGAAATGTAACTTCTGTGATTCTGACGATGATATTTATATCGCAACAATTGTCAATTTCCTTAGAATTTTTCAAATTTTTCATTATATTGTGGAATTACCTAGAAACAGTAAGTTTCATATGAAACAGTAAAATGAGTAGATTCCACGAAGTAAGGGTCGACACAGTTAATTTTAGTTAATTTTTAATGAATTACTTGATAATCATACACACATCTTCTGTTGTGAAAATAATTTGTTTCGAGAAATCGGGATACTTTGAAATAGGCGCTTTTATCAATAAATTCTTACAAGTATTTAAGCAGATAATGTACTGGTCATTTAATTCGATTTTCGCCCCCTTTTGAAGGCACTGTGTTGGGAGTTTTGTAATGTTGGCAGTTTGTTAATGAATCGTCAATTATATTATTTTGTTACTTTCGGTATTGGGAAAAGGCGTACAACGTATGTTTTGTCTGGATTTGGTTTTACGTCAGCAGGTGTTAAGGAAGCAACTTCCTTTCGTAAAAATTCTTATTTGTCCTTGAAATTTGTAGTTGAAATACTGTTCGTAGCCGTTCCAAGTATTCCTATGGAGATGACGAAAATATGATGGTATCATCGAGGTAAACCAAACACATTTCATTAATATGTTACCTGCAATTCTTTGAAATGTGGCAGGTGCCAATTTGAGACCATAAGGCATGCGAAGAAATTCGTATTGTCCGTTTTCTGTATTAAATGATGTTTTCCGATATTCTTCTCTTCTATCTCGATTTGATGGAAGCCGCTAGCTAGATGTTTTATCGAAAAATATTGACAATATCCTAATATCTCTAAAACATTGTATATATTGGGTAGATGGTAACGGTCATATACTGTAGTTTCGGTAAGTTTTCTATGGTCGATCACTATCCATTTTTCTTTGCCGCCGACATCTTTCTTCTCAATTGCTACGCAAATGGGTGATAGGCGATATTTTTTATCTAATTAGTGATCTCTTGTGTATGTATAGTACAAAAAAAGTATCTGTAAGTTTAGTGTAGACCAGTATTTCGTCAGTCGTTCGTATTTGATGTAGAATTTCACTAGTGAATGTCTATTGTTCGTTTTCTTTGTAAAGTTTTTGGCGGAATATTCAACTTTTAAGTTCAAAATTATTGTTTTCTAAGTAATTTTCATGGAAACTTCCATCTAAAGGCGGTTCTGAAATATATAAAACTAAAGAGTTCGTAGATTTGTTTAGAATTGTAGTCAATACATAAGCGTCTTTTGCTGTACTAAGACTTTGTGGAATTTTTCATTCGTGTATTTTTTTATAAGGAATAATTATATCATTTTGGGAAACACTGGTTTTTATTCTTGTTACATGTTGGGTTCAAGGAGCTACTGTAACAATATTTAAATCATTCGACGTTTTATGATAACACATTCTTATTTTAGTAAAAGGTGTAATGAGAGACCTTGTTTTGAACTTAACACTAGCTTGACGGTTAAAAACGTTGAAAATATAAAAATGAAATTTTTTAAATTTTTTGGGTTTGGTGAAATAAATATTTTGGAGGCTTGTATGCCAGCACGATATTTATGAGAAGATTGCTGAAATACCGTTGTAACTACAAAAAGATCTTTACTGATTGCATTTTGGTACGATTTTGAAGCAATTTTTGGGGTCTATGAAGGACCTACTCGAACCGGAGTCGATTCGTAACTTTAGATTATGTTCAAGTAATAATACATAGCGCATTTCGCTAGATTTGAGATTGTTGATACAAATAATTTCGGGGCTGAAACAAGCGGGTTTATTTCGTGAAAGATGTTCCGAGGCACTAATTGACAATTTATTGAGTGTTTGCATTGGTCGATGGTTTGATCTGTTACTATTATTGGCAAATTGTCACGGAAAATTTCTATTAGATGAATTTTGAAGCTAATGGGTATTTTCTTCTTGTATAATGTATTGAACAGCTTCCGTTGAATGAGCGGGATTCAGGTATCGGAGGGCGGTTCCTAAGTGTTCTCTTAACCCGGAGAGAAATATTTTCAGGGCTTAATTTTGGTATAGGGAGTTTTTAAATAATTTAGCGGCTTCTGTATTTTCGTAAAGATAATTATAACTACTAATAAATATAAATAGATTCAGAATATGTAGCCATCTATTGTAGAACGATTGAAAAGGCGCGTTTACATTTTGTTTGAACATTACGGGATCTCTATTCAAGCAAACTTCATCTCTTTGGTCTAAGATCATTTTTTCGTTGAATCCAGATATTACATGGGTGGATATTCATTATAGTTTTAGCGTTTCCTTCAATTTTTGATAATATATAATTCAACAAATGCATATTCTGGAGGCAATTGTGGTTTTCCCTATCTTCGAAATGAGCAATAATGGATTCACTCACAGGAATAAATCTGTTTAAATCGTTAGGATTACCATCATACTCTGGAATGCAGTCAATAAGTTCCCATTTAAATTGCACTCGGTACATTTATAATTCTAATTGATCATTATTTACGATTGGTTGCGTTAAACGTGAAAGGCCCCTAACGCTCAATGCCGCCACATACAATGCTAGATCCCTAGCAACAGAACAAAGGGTCATTGAGAGGGAAACAGAAATGTCTAAATCAAATGAGATGTAGTAGGTGTCAGTGAGGTAAAGAACGTGAGACGAAATCCTGAAGAAACTAAAATCAAGACATCTGTTCTATCAGGTCGGTACGAAACTTAAACAACGGTAGGCGTCGACTTCTTCGTACACAGAAAACCACATCAAGTCAGTGGAATGTGTCTTCAATGAAGTGGCTCTCATATTCTTGAGGCTTAGCAGAAGGTACACTTTAAAATTTGTGCAAGTATATGCGACAAGGGATCATGCGGACTATGAAGTGAAGAAATTTTACGATGACATCATGTTAGCCCTAATTGACACATATAACATATTTTATTATAACATGCGGTGACTTCAAGATTGGGAGAAGTACCGATGCTGCAGGAACATCACAGGGAAAATTTGGTTGGGACAGCAGAAACGAACGCGTTGCAACTTTTCTTAGTTTCCTGCTAGAAAACAACCTGCTCCAAACGAGCAGCTTCTTCTACAAAAAGGATCATCGAAGATAGATATGCCAGAGCCCCGCTGGAAAAACCCAAAATGAGATCGACGGACATCATCATGGACAAGCAGAAAATCTTTAGAGACGTTACAATCCTGAACCAGTTTTCAACGGGTAGCGACCACAGAATGGTGAGAGCCTCTATAGAAATAGACATTGGAAAAGAGAGGTATCGTATGATTAAAAAGAAATGATCACCTACCTGGACATACCCTGAACATCCAGACACATTCCAAGAACACATCAACACAAACCTCTGAAGCCAGAAAAATACAGACCAAGATGTCAACACCATAAATGACATTATAGCGGAAGTTATAGGGGAAAGCCAGAAAGTTCATTGCCCAATTAAATCAAATATGGAGGGGAGGAGAAAAATGCAAAGCGATAAAAACAATGAACACCATGAACTTGGAGAGATAAACAAGAGGATATCCAAATCTATAGGAAGAGATAACCAAAAACACAAAAGTAAACAAATACAACAAATGATCGAAAAAATGAAATTCTCAAAGTTCCAAGGAGAAAATTAAATAAAGAAAAAAAAGAAATAATCAAATTAAAAAACAAAAATGGAAATATGACCACCAACAGAGAAGAAATATTGAGGGCAGTAGAAGAATTCTATACAGAATTATACATGAGTCGACAAAACCTTGATAGGCAACAAACAGAAAACCTAGATAACTCAGGAAGAAGAGTAGGTAACCTAGGATCGTATGAAATTTCGAATATAACAACACATGAAATAACAAACTCATTGAAGGAAATGAAAAGAAATAAAGATCAGGGTGAAGACAGTGCTGCTATAGAAGCCGTAAAGATTGGAGGGGACAGACTTTTAGAGAAAATAAAGGAACTGTTCATTTTATGTGTGCACTAAGGCGAATCACCTACAAGATGGCACAATGCGCTAACCATTTTAATACACAAGGAGGGCGATCCAACAGATCTCGAAAACTACTGACCCATAAGTCTGTTAAACCACCTCTACAAGCTACTCACAACAATAATAACAAATAGATTAGAAAGAAAATTATATCAGTCTAGGGAACAGGCAGGTTTTATGACAAACTTTGGCACTAACGATCGCTTGCATTGTTTAAAAGGCCTTAAAGAAGGATCAATCGAATACAACCGAACCCTGGTTCTGACATTCGGCGACTTTCACAAAGTATTCGATACGATTGAAACAAGCAGTGTAATAAAAGCGCTGGAGAAAAGAGGCATAGACTATCGGTACTTTAAACTGATTAAAAACATATACAGCAATGCTATCATGACTGTGAGATTGCATACAGATACAGAATGTATAAAAGTCGGAAGAGGAATTAGACAAGGGGACACGTTATCTCACAAACTTTTCACGGCATTGCTGGAACATGTTTTAAAGCAGTTGGACTGGACCACCTAAGGAATCTGTATTGACGGCGAAATGTTCTCCTACCTGCGACATAACTTTAATAGCGGACAACTTAGGAGAGCTTAGAACTATGAATACTGAGTTAGATGCCGTTTTCAGAGAAGTCAGTTTAAACATGAACTTTAGAAAGACTCAATTCTTGACAAATTTGATACCCAGTGAAAACCTAAAGGTCGGTGTTAACGGAATAATACTAGTCCACAAATATAAATAATAAGGTCAGGAAATTCAAATTGTCAGAGACAGCCAAACCATTGAATAGCAAAAAAGAGATACCTTGGCATGGGCTGCATATGGAGCTCTATCAGACATCTCCAAGCAACATATCAGATCACCTAAAAAGGAAGACCTTCGACCAATGCATGCTCCCAGTCATGACTTACGGTGCCGAAACACAGAAATAAGAAGAATTAGGGCTCACGGATGTTATCGAGCGCATAACATGGCTTAAGTGGAACTGGGCCAGCCATGTGGCCAGAATTACTGATGGGAGGTGGACCAGAAAAATGATAGAGTAGAGAACACGACCTGACAAAAAGAGTTGATGCCGACCACCTACACGATGAACAGACGAAGTCAAAACAATAGCTGGTAACTGGCTACAATAAACTGAGAACCGTAGCAACTGGGATAATTTAGAGGAGGCCTACGTTCAACTTTGGACGCAGAAGGCTGGATAAAGATGATGATAATGATGCGTTGTAAGCTTTGAATGACTACTTCCTCTGTTATGTACTTGATTTTTTATTCATGATCAAATTTTGTTTTATCTCAAGAATTTGAGCTAATAGTACTAAAATCAACGTTCAGTTTACTAAAAGCAGTTCGAATTTTTTCTAAAAGATAATTTGAATTCATATATTTTACTTACAAAATAATCAATGCAACTTTTATGAGGATTTTCTCAACAATAAGAAACAGGTAATTTTAGCAGAATTTAGGCGATGTGTGTCTCAAATAGACTGATGATTGATCTCAAAATTTGAACTTCCCTGAACACGTGCCAGTTTTTTTAAACTTTGAACTTATTCACAAATTTCGATTTGTCAGTAAACCGTTAAAACGCTCTTAACCTTTAATTAGTCGCGCGGCGCCGTACGGCGCCAACACAAATTTAATACCCAGTATTTATTTTGAAATTTTTTTTTAAAAATTATCTCACCCAATTATTCCTCAAACAGGGTATAAAGAATAAGATACTAAAATATGAAATTATATTTTCAAGTGTTTTCAATTATAGAAGCAAAATACTAATGCGGTGCATTGAAAGGCTCCGTTTGGCGCCATGCGACTGGTCACGTAGGTATAAATTTGTCGGCGGATAATGATTCTTTTATTGTCTAGGTAATCAGTTTTTGTCACGTTCGCCTCATAATATTATTTTATGATTATTTGTAAATAAGGGCAATAAAAGAAGCCATTGTTGAAGATCGAATTATTTAGGCTGTGCGACCAAATGTTGAAAATATAGTTATACCTACAATTGGTACCGTAGTGGTTCAATATTTCTATCTGTGTTTTATTTTATTGAAAATGGCCAGTTCAAGTAAAGATACCAGTAAAAGTTTCAGTGCAGAAGCAGGTCCCAGTTGGCGAAATAAAGTCCCGCTAACTCAAATTGAACTAGAACGTTTGATGAATGATACTGAAAGTGAATTGGAACTAGATTCAGAAAAAGATGACAGTGTTGCAGAAGATTTTATGGAATATAGTGAACATGATACAGACTCTTGCCAAGAGGATGAATACGAGGATGATGCTTCTCCAACACCTCTACCGACAGATGCTGATTATTATATAGGTAAAGACAAAAATACAAAGTGGAGAAAAGTGCCACCGCCTAAAACCAAAACTCGAAAATTTAATATAATAACACATTTGCCTGGCTGTAAAGGACCTGCAAGAACAAATTCTACGCCTTCAGAGGCTTTTTATCTATTTTTTAATGACTACGTGATGCAACTTCTTGTGAAAAACACTAATAATTTTATTACTGCTGAAGTAAAAGATAAGTTTACACGTGAAAGAGATGCTCGTTTAGTAACTGAAGGTGGAATAATAGTATATTAAGTACCAAGTGTCAAAAACGTTATTTTAGTCACGAGTTTGACTAGGCATGAGTGAAGCGAAGCGGAACGAGTTCCTTGTGAAACGAGTGACTGAAGACGTTTTTAACACGAGGTGCTTACTATACTTTTTCTTCGCCCGCGGGAAGGAAAAAATTATATTATATTTGAATTATATTCATAAGATGACAGACGGTGGCTGACAGCTGACTGACAAATCAAATGACGCAGAATAACAAAATTATCACGTAACATGGAATTGAACTTAACAAAAGATACACTTGATTTGTCGTTTAAAAAACAAAAGATAAACGAGATGTGACTTTTCGCATTTTAAACACTAGTGTTTAAAGAGTCGTTTTGTGTATGTCAAACCCGTGTTCAAAGTGCGGTTTTAGTAACGGAAGTAGAAAAAAGCGTTTTTAGCGATTTTGGTAGTCAGTGGAGTTATGAGATCATCTCATTTGAATTTTGAAGATTTATTTGATGTTGATGATATGGACAATGATTTTTTTATACCACTATGAGTAAGCAGAGATTCCTTTTCACAATGCGATGTATTTGGTTTGATGACGAAGCAACAAGAGCAGTGAGACTACAAACTGATAAGTTAGCACCCATTCGTGATATGTTCGATTATTTAGTGAATAAGTGTGCCGAGCTTTATACACCAAGTTCATGAACAATTGGTAGCGTTTCGTGGAAATTGCAATTTTCGTCAGTATATTCCGTCCAAACCTAATAAATATGGAATAAAGATATTTGCATTGGTGGATGCGAGAACTTTTTATAACCTGAAGATGGAAGTTTACTTAGGAAACCAACCAGATGCACCTTTCAAAGTAAGCAATTCTGCCTCAGATGTGGTAATCCTGTTAATTACTCCTGTAAGTAAAACTGGGAGAAACATAACCATGGATAATTGGTTCACCAGTATTCCACTTGCTAATGACTTACTGGAGAATCATAGATTAACATTAGTTGGAACACTCAGAAATAATAAAATACAAATTCCTTTTGAATTTAAGCCTAATAAAACACGCATTGAAAAAAGCACTCTATTTGGATTTACGAAAACCATTACAATGATGTCGTATGTCCCCAAAAAAAAAATCGGTCATACTAATTTCAACTCTACATAGAGATACTGCTATCGATAAAGATTCGGGTGATGCTCAGAAAGCAGAACAATTGACATTTTATAATAGCACGAAAGTTGGAGTGGATACCAACGACACATACAATTTTGGAAGAAGTACAAGAAGATGGCCCATGACTATTTTTTCCCATCTTGTCAATATGTGTGCCATAAATGCCCTTGTGATCTATAACTCCGCACGCAACGGCGAGCTAATGAAAAGAAGAAATTTTTTGAAAAAATTAGGTCGCGAATTAGTGCAACGCTATGAGATGCAACGAAAGGATGATTCACACATTCCACGAAAAATTAGAAAACGGCTGCATAGTTACTTTCAAGAAGAAGCAGAAGAAGAAGTCCAAATCCCTCTTGTTGTTGGTCTAAACCCCAGAAAAAGATGCCATATTTGCCCACGATCAAAAAATAAGTCGAGTAGGATTACTTGTATAGTTTGCCACAAACACGTATGTCAAGATCACCAAAGAAATGTTTGTTCTGATTGTTGTAATGATCAATAAAATATTTTCAGTTTTTGTATTATATATTTTGAAGCATATTATTATTTGTAATGCTTTTTTATTTTTTTTTCAATATTGAAAGATTTGTACCATTATAAGGATATATAAATTTAATTTTTCTCTTAAAAAAAGGCGACTCTCAAAAAAAATGCCTTTATTGCACATTGGCGCCATATGGCGCCAAGCGACTATTTATGTCGGTCCAAGCACGCGACTACTCAAATGTTGAAGAAATGAATTTATAAAGGACTAAATTATACAACGTAAGAAACTACGCAGTCCATATTCTTTTGACTGAACCTCTTGGGTCACAGTGATATAATTAATGAAAATCTGAAGTTAAATATCTAGGGATAACCGTGGTCAGTACACTCCTATTGAATAGGCATGTTGAAATAACTGCTAGTGAAGCAATAAAAGCTTTGATGGCATGCAGATGTCTAGCCGGTACGACTTGTGGCTGTAACTAAAAAATACTGCGATTGATGTACATTTCAAAGCAAGTCAGCACAGCACGAGGAATAACCTCGATAGAGTTCAAAGGTTTGCCTGTGTGTGTCTCACTTGAGCCTTGAGAACGTGTCCAACTAGGGCACTTGCAATTATTACAGATCTCACACCTCCACATCTGGTGATAGGAAGATCAATCGAAGAGGCAATACTTCGTTAGAGTATCTAGGACAAGTTCAGGCAATTAGAATATTAAATATCAGATAGCCTCGTCCTCTCTAAAAAATACATATCATCAGCAAATATTCCCTGTGACGAAATTATCAAGATAGTAAGTATCTTAAAGAACTTCACTACGATGCTAAATAAATGGAGAGATTGAGAAAAGGAAAACACCACCCAAACTATCAAATAAAACACCATCAGATGGTACACAGATGGTTCAAAGCCCTCCACAGGAGCTGGTGCTGGAGTATACGCGCACCAAATACTCATTATCGTTAGCCTACCGAGCGTATTTCAGGTATGAATATTTGCGATCTAAAGATGCATGGAAATGAACCTAGAAAGAAACTGTCAGAAATATGACATATCGATTCATTCGCATAGTCAAGCAGCTATC
Organism: Galeruca laticollis; assembly: GCA_963921935.1. NCBI lineage: Eukaryota > Metazoa > Arthropoda > Insecta > Coleoptera > Chrysomelidae > Galeruca > Galeruca laticollis. The sequence continues at coordinate 147,284,865 of OY998181.1, forward strand.
AAAGCATTGAGGTCCCATATCATTGACTCAATGTTAGTATTGGGGTGCCGAAGTGAACCTGATGAAGTAGACAAGAATAACAGAGCCTATTTAGTATGGGTTCTTCGCCACTTGGAAATCACATGAAAATAAGAGGCCAGAAAAGTAACAAGAACGCTCTCTATTGACCCGGAGCATTTCTTAGGTGTAGGAAAATGCTACTATGACAAAGAATTTCGGAATAGAGAGGAAACCGATAGAGAAGCACTCTAGCGGTGCTTTGCCGGGCTGGATCACACCAAAAAGTTCCTGCGTAACTTTGACACCGCCAAAAATCATTTGGATCTCAGTAAGAATAAGGTACATCCCCTGCCTCCTTAGAAAGCAAGGTCTAGCAGAAATTGAAGAGTATAGATTCCGTGGGAAGGATAAAGAAACTCTGGATCACCTAGTTCTAGAATGCCTTGCCATTGTAAGCGAACAAGAAGAATGCTTCGAACCAGAAACTGGTAAGTGTGAGGATCTATGCTCCTTGAAGCCGTCCCAAATAGAACTACTAGAACCCCGGAACTGGAAGGCGAGCTGTAGTAGTAGCGAGACCAGCTCCTCTGATGGGAGGGGCACAATCAATATTAGGTATCAGTGAATTGTAACCCCGTTAATTCAATTCTAATCTACTATAATGGCAGATCAATTCATTTATACAGCTCTAATTCATTTTGATTTACTTTATTTTTTCCATTATTGCCTTTGCTTGTCGATACTGCCTTTTGCGCGACACCCTATATCGCCGGTGTCAGTTTTTAATCGAGAAGTAGTTCGACTACGGCTACCAATTCGAGTTGACCGCAAAATAATTGTAACCATGGGTGTTCCCAGAACTCATTTCAAAGAAGAATTACAACCCTATCAAAGTTTAGTGGTACCAAGTTTAAGGTAATAATTACAGTACATTTTTTCTTGCAATTTATATTTGAGCAATTTGTGAAAATTGGCAAAGAACTTTTTTGGATATAAAGGGTATATGGTTTTTGCAGCGAAAAAAGTGGTTGAGATCTTCTAATAGGTTTAGATAGTATTAAGAATCCCTATGTTACTAGTTTCAGCAAAATATGATGTAAATAATATGTTTTGAAATATGTATTTAATAAAAATTTACATGAAATTATAAACCAATAAAAACGGAATTAACTGAATGAATCGGAGAAATGAAAATATATCAACCTAATCTGAAGTAAAGTTTTTGAATTGTTATAAAAAAATGCTGAGCACAATAAGGTACAATTGTTTGGTTAATGTATATTGAGATACAACTGTTTGGTTAAACTCACCCCTCATATTGTAACGGTTGATAATATTGAACTGACAACTCGTTTTGGATAGAAACGTGAGATCACTTTCCAAATTCGTAATATGTATTTAATTATATTCGTTTGTGTCTACTAATAGTTTTTCTACTGGAAAATATTCATTAAGGCGTTGAATATAATCATAAAAAAGTATTTAATGCATTAAATAATAAATTGTTTCGAATTAAATTCTCTTAATGAAAGAAAAAATCATAAACCATAATCAAATTTAATAGCTACACCGTTCATCAAGAAAATTTCAGCTCTACGTTGAACAATAAGTTTTCAATGTTCATATTTTCCATATGAAATTGAGTCAGTATATTTGGTAATGAAATTTTTCATCTTTATTATTGCTTACGTTATATTTGCATCCTCTCAAATTCTGCATCTGATATAATGAGTCTAGAATCTACTTCGAATATAAGAACTTGTAACTTGCTTGGATGATTGAACCCCTTGGAAAAGGTTAAGAATTCGTTTCATGGATTCGTACCACACTAAAATATTAGATCTCTTGATTTAGTGAAATGAAAAACTCAACTTAATAGTTGGCTTGTTGGGGCGAGTAATGTTGAGAAAACATTGTCATTTCCAGCTATATATAAAACTAGAAATAATTATTGTCCATTCCATAATGTTCGTAGATCAAGTAGCACCTCATTTGAGGGTTATACTTGAACCATCTGGGTGATATATAGTGGGTTTCTCTGCCACAAAAATGTTGGATGAGCTAATGTCTTATATTTTATATTCGACAGGTTCGTTGTATATTGGTGGAATAATATTATGTTGTTTAACATCAACAAAAAACCTTAATTTACAAGATTGTCTTCAATAAGTTGAACAATTAAACATAAAAATCTACATCGTTGAGATTTATATGTCTCGTATAAACGAGGACATCTTTACCATCTTAAAGCTCACTTTTTTAGTTAACACAATGTTTGAGTCGAGTTGACCATTTACTGACAAATAATTAAAATGAGTTTAAATTATTTTTTGTATGATATACCCACATGGCAGTTCGTTAGCGAGTGTCCGTTTTTAGCCGGATTTTTATTCTGGGCCAGAGCCGTTGAAGTAGAGAGGAAAGCTTTTTATCAAGTAAATTTCAGTAAGGGTAGCATGTTTGGAAGTAAACGTAATTTGTTTTCGATGACACTGATCGGGCGGCAGGTGAAGCTATACAAATATTAGAACCAAAGGGAAACTAGAGGAGAGAGAAAAAGGTTTAGATAGAGACTGAGAAGGTATTGTCACTAGAGGGAGATACTACCTTTGCATAGGGGCGAGTTATATATACCGATTGAGTGAAAATTTAAACAGAACGAAACTTAGAGTCTGTTCCGGTGAAAAATTCGAGTTATACGAGCCTTTATGGGAGAAACGTCTTCTATAATAACGAGATTATTAAGTTTTCGGTTTGATTGGGGGTGCATCCACTTCACGCGATTTTGCTATCGATTCAGGTAATCCGTTGACCAATACTTCCAGGATTGCTGCTGTGCGTGAATACAGCGTTGCCAGTATTTCAATCGATTGACAGCGGTCAAGGTGATATTCACTTCTGTGTAGGACATCAGAGGAGCATGAACTAAAATATGCAGTAACCCATTTGGATTATCCGATACAGCGAACAAAGAGCGTAAATTCCATATACCTTCAACTTGTCTCAACATATTTGTAAGCTGTTCGAAAGTATAACATGTATTTCCTTTAATTTTTGCTAAATGAGCTCTAGTGCTTTTAAAAGCACTTTCTCAAATTCCCCCTGAGTGGGTTTGTAATTGATTTTGGAATGGGAGAAGAAACCACTCAGCTAGGGAGTATCAATTAGATAGTTGTTACCTCCACTCCTGGGAGCTGTTAGACTTTGACGTTGGTGGAGTGGCTCAGTAACATCCTTCCTTCTCGCGCCGCGCCGCAAGGACGGGTGGGTAGGAGTGAAGCTAAGAAGCAGCTTGAAATAGTTAGTGGGTCACTGGCGGGGCTAGTGATGTCGAGTAGGTAGCACCAGTAAATGCCAGTAGAAAATCAAACATGCCCAAGTTACATCCGAACACGCTGACAAGTCCTACTAGATAGGGCGGCGAACGGCGAGTTCCCGGCGCCGGAAAACGGGCACCCTTTGGCTATGGTATGGTAGCTCAGACAAAAGAGTTCAAGCAAAACGGCAATGAATATGGATCAAGAGATTGAAGACAAAGTTACGGAGCAGGGAATCGGAAGCCCAGTTCTGGTCGGAGATGAGGGTGGTCAAACGGGCCTCTCCGACTATCAGCCAGCGACCGCGATACGTCCTTGGTGAGCAACCAGTCCGAGATGTCGAAAGCTTCAAACCAAGCAGTAGCCAAAGGAGAAGTCCTTCACCAATAAAAAGAAGAAATTCGGTCCCAGAGAGGGAAGTGCACTTTGATACATTGTTGCAACAACCAAAGCGGAAAAGAGAAGAAACTGACTGCAACGAGGCGGAAAGGAATAGTTACAGATAAAATATCGCAAAATTATTGAAGCAAGTTGATATGTTAAATCTGCTTGTTCAAGGCGGCTACAAACCAAAACAGGAACTCACACACATAGCTACAAGGATGAAAGTCCAAGCAGAAAATATAAGAGAACATAAAAGTTGGATAGCTGCCGATAACACCACAACAACTCAATGTGATGTGGAAACGCAACCACCGAATTAGGGGAAAAATAAGTTGTAGACTCTAGAAGGAGTTAACTCACTAGAAGATTATAACCTCGTTAAAATAAAACAATGGGATGAAGAAATATTTACTAATACACAGTTAAAAACCGGAAATCCCCTAGATACTGTGAATCATATAGTTAAAGTGGTTATCACAAATACCGATAACGTGAAAATGGACAAGGGAATACAAAGACTATACAGAGACAAATATTCGGAGATAGTAGAAGTGCCCGGAGATCTAGACGTACTAGAACAGTACACAAAGATAAAATCAAGTGATCCAAATCAATTCATTAAACGCAAATCAATTAAACTCGTTTACGACTGATCAGACTAGGACTTATGGACTAAACTAAAAATGATGCAAGAGGAGACTGAAGGAGAAAACATTGCCGTCCATCATCTGAAAGAACAATCTGTTGGAGAATTAAAAAAAATGTTTGAAACAATATTTCATGGAACAAATTCTAGGATGCATATTTTCACGAAAAACGAAATTAATCAAAAACACGAGACAAAAACAATTAGGGACACTCATGCCTCACGAAAATAAGAGTTATAGAAAAGTTCTAGGTACGTTCAAACAGATAGTGCACAACAATCAATCAAATAACATAATTCGAAGTCTCAGAAGCACTAAAGAAGGTAAACTTCTAATTGCCACTGACAGAAATGACACGGCTGTCGAAGAATTGCAGAAAGCTATCAAAGACTCAGAGAACGGGCTAAAAGCAAGTAACCTAGGCAACACAAGGAATTTGGAAACAATACACATAAGAGGCATGGCGATAGATGCAGACAAAGAAGAAATTATAAAAGCTGTGAGCGATAAGATTACCTGGAGTGAATAATGCAAACTAAGCGAATTACGGCCAAACAAACAAAATTCTAAAAGAAGATCACCTTTCAATCGGTCTTGTTGGATGATCTATCGAGAGGAGGGTTGAACTTAGCTGATGTAACAGATGTTGGTCATACGGTCACGTTGCAAGAGACTGTACAGGTACGGATAGAACACATAAATGCTGCTATAAATGCGGTGAATCTGGACATGTAACAAAAGAATGTAAAAATTAGGAGAAATGCCCAAGATGTGGAATATTAGGACATAAATAGAGAACACTAGAATGTCCGGTATTCAAGAAGGTATTGAACGAGGTAAAGAGACGAGAAACGAAAGAAAGGAGAAACGTCATATCCCATACTGCCGAGCATGTAGGACATGGAGCTGCTATGGATTCAGAACTGAACTAATATTAAATAATTCCCAGACCCAGATGTTTATACAACTTAATGTAGATAGACATAGCACCGCACATGATTTGCTGGAACAAAGTTTAAGTGAAGACAAAATAGACATTGTAATAGAAAAAGAATAGGCAAAGTGTTTTGTGATAATATTAACGACTGTTTCCTCCAAGTTAGTAAAATAATCGAAGTAATAAATGTATATCGAGGAGATGGTTATGTAGGCATAGAATTGGAAAAACTGTATATATATATTCGTGTTATTTTTCACCAAATCGACCTTTGAATTAATTCGAGAACTATCTAAATAATATACAACAACAATTTGAGAAAACTAAAGGGAAACAGAAAATAGTAGGAGGCGACTTCAATACAAAATCAAGAGCATGAGGATCTAGAGTGACAAATGAAAGGGCACAAGCTTTGGAAGATTTTATAGAAGCTAATGGTGTGGTAGCTCCATTATAGATATAACGCTGTCTACAATAAATATAACTAGAAACAAAAAAGGATGGACAGTAGTTACTGACGATGAAAACATGAGTAAGCATCGCACAGTAAAATTTCAAGTAAAATGGGAAAAATGCAGTATATATCAAAATCAAGCGTCGAACAGATGGAAAGTATCTTAAGAAGGTATGGAAAAATTTACAGAGAAGAGTAAAGTCCTACAGAACAAATAGAAAGATGCTAATGAGGCGGCAAACGAATTAGTAACAAATATAACAAACTTCTGTAATGATACCCTTATTAAGAGTAGACACCCGAAGCAATATCACACTCCTACCTACTGGTGGACCAATGAAATTGCTGAAAAAAGAAAAGTATGCATAAAAAAATAAGGCGCTTAACAAGAGCAAATTCTGCACAACACAGAGCAATTGAAAGAGAGCAGATGTCAAATGAATATAGAAACACCAAGCAGGAGCTAAAAACGGCAATTTTGGAACTAAAGGTGAAATGCTGGATATATCTATGTGCTGACTTGGATAAAGATATCTGGGGTAAAGCATATCAGATAGCTAGAAATGAAATTATCCACAAACCGACAATAACACCGAGTACAGAAGAAAAAGACAAAGAAATTATAGTCGATTTCTTAATGTCTGACAGCACAGTAGCCTCATCAAATATTCATATAGAAAATTATATCTTATAGAGTGATCTTGAGAATTTTACAAGTAAATACTAAAATTCTAATGCAAAACAAGTAGGTGTCTGTATTGGTTATCTGTACATCCCTGTTTCAGCTCAAAATACAATATGGTAATAAAACTGAATAATGCCAGCAAAAGGATAAACAGTGCGGCAGTAGCGGAGATTACGATATTAGTTCATTTTGCTTATTTAACTAGATTCGGTCAACATTACAATTGAAATAAAATTCATTCGTTTAGGCCTATTTATGTTACATTTTCATTTTTATTAAATTAAATTAATTGAAAAAAATATAGTTTAATTCTCATAATTCAAATTTATTGACAATGAATTAATGTATATTAAGTAAAGTAAACATACCATTTATAGGAAATATAAAATTCAATCTATAGTATCATCCTCTTCGCTGGCCATACAAGAATCATCCGAAGACTCGTCGAGAAAGATCACTATCGGTTCTATAGTTTGTTCTATGAGGTTATCTAAAACCTACATTTTCTCTTCCTCTTTAATTACATGATTCACAGCATCTCTCCAGTTCTCTTCAGTTATTGTTGTCAATGAGTACTTCATGAGATCACGAACATCTCTCATTTCGAATGTTTTATTATGTCTAGCTACATAACCTTTCATTTGAGCCCATATTAACTCTATCGCATTTAATTCACAATGGTATGGCGGTAAATGAAGCACTGTTATCCCACGATTATTGGCTATTTTATCAATTACAAACTTTTTGAATTGTAGCTTGTGATCTGAAGCAACCTTTAAAAGTTCTTTTTTCAACATATCATCTTCAAATGGTATATCTTTTACAATTAACCAGTTTCTAATATCAGCTTTTCTCCAAGAAGTAGATGGAAGATTTTCTGTTAATCGCGAATGATGAGTGGCATTTTCCATACCAATTACAGCATTATTTGGAATTAATCCGACCATTTGTGTAAAATACATCTGCAGTCATTTCTTCGTGATAGTCCTTGGTTGATGTTGACTGAAACTCCAGTAAACCACCTTCAACGAACCCTTGATTGCATCCAATATGCGTTATTATTAGTCGGCGACCTTTACCGATAGGAGTCCAGTAGATAAGCCTTCTATGAAAGCTTGACGACTAGTTTGAATACTTTTGTCCAGCCATATTTTTTCACTGAATGTCCTTCATTGAGCCATGTCTCATCTAGATAGTAGATTTGTCTTCCCTCCTGTCAGTATTTTCGGATATCTCGTAAATACTGGCGCCTCCAACATATTATTTCTTCGTTGTCGATAAGCATTGATTTGCGACTTTGCTTCTCCCAAGTAAAATTTAATTTGTGTAATATTTTCCACAAAGTTTTTCACCCTCTGTCAGGCAAATTCTCGTCCTCCTTCACCATTCTTAGAATTCTGTCATGGGTTGGGATCTCTTTTTTAAAATATAATTCATGTAGTTTTCGTCTTATTGTATTTTGCAAATGTTCATCAAGGTCAAATGGTTTTCTTCCAGTTGACTTTTTAGGTGGAGATATATTTCTATTTTTTTCTCTCTATTAGAAGCCTGTGAATAGTAGATTCACTAACTCCTGTCATATTGGAACATGTCGAAACTATATTTTTAACAGTAGCAGCCGGCATTTGATGTACAACAGCATCATGCACATTTGACACTACAGTCTTCGTTTGTAAGCTAATCACGCTCTTACACTTTACTGGGGTAAAACTTGAAGACATTTTTCACAACACCGTTAACACTTATGGAACATAAGCGACTCTAAGCAAAACAAATTATACAAATTTGGGCGAGACCAAGTTTCACCGTATATACCTGCAAAATTTCTAAGTAATCATTGGGACAATACCTAGTAGGACCCTATTGTAATGTTTCTTGAAAATGTTATTATCAACATTTCGAAAATCAGAAAGTAATTATCTGGAGAGTGAATTGATAAATGGTTTGTTAATATGTCTCCCAACAATGGACCTGCTTCAAATTCTCAAGATAATTGATGAAATATACAGTCAGTATAGTATAGTTGCGTCACAAGATTATTTCAAAAATAATTTATTGTTTTAACTGTATATACTCTACAAATGTATGAAGGTCAGTTAGTTGTTTTAACTAACCGAATTCACATTTATATTACCTTTATATATCAGATCGGGTATAAAATTGAATAGTAAATAAATTCCTTAGATGAACTGTAACGCTTATGATTTACTACCTGACTAGCATCTGTGACCTTTTCGGGTGCTATAAGTCAATCAGAAACAGACTATAATAAACTTTTTCTCTCACGAACTACTGTCGGCCAATAATTAGAGTTGAACAAGAAGAACAGAAAGAATTTACATTGAAATAGATAGCGGAAGCAGCGAAATATCCTAAGGCAAAGAAAGCTCCTGGTCCAGATGGAATACCTAACGAGGTTATAAAAAAAGCCGTTGTTCATGGAAACCCAGAATATATCTGACAAGTCATGAATACATGCTTCATGCAAGGTGTTTTCCCAACAAACTGAAAAACCTCAATACTGACCCTAATACCAAAACCAAAAAAGGATTCAGATGGTTCAACACAATACAGAGCAGGTAAAACTGTTGGAGAGTACTAAAAAATAGAATGGAAAAAGAATTCAATGAAAAGAAACTAATTTCTGAAATTCGACATGGGTATAAAAAAGGGAAGTCCACAATAACAGCTTTAGCAAGAATAAAGGAAATAATAGAACTCACAAGAAAAACAGAACTCTGTTGGGTTATGGTAACGATAGATGTTAAAAACGCCTTTAACTCTGCGTCGTGGCTAGAAATAATATCGGTACTGAGGAAAGAGAAAGCCAGTTGGAGCCTTATAAAAATTATTCAATCCTATCTAAAAGATAGATTTATACAAAAAGAAAATCGGAAGCATAGAATAACATGCGAAGTTCCTCAAGGTTCAGTTCAGGGACCACTGTTGTGGAATGTTCTTTATGATGATGTACTTAGACTTGATCTGGGTAATGAAATAGAATTATTAGCATATGCAGACGATTTCGTTATAATTACTAAAACAAAAAGGAAATATTTATTGGAGGACATTATACAGTTCGCAGTTAAAGCTATAGTAGGGTAGTTTGAAGAGAAAAAGCTTAGAAGTTGCAGTGGAAAAAACAGAATAAATTGCCCTGGCAGAACAATATAAAATAGCAAACATGCAGTTTCAAGTAGAAAATCAGTTGATCGTACTTAAAAATGAAATAAAACACCTAGGTGTATATTTAGAGAAGGGAGGGAAGTTTAAAGTACACGTACAAAAAATTACTGACAAAGCAAACAAAATTTTAAATGATCTAACGAAAATAACAGCAAATGTATGCGGACCCAGATCCAGAAAAGGAGAGTTTTAATGTCGGCAGTCTCATCTATAATGATCTATGGAACTTCAATATGGCAAGAAGTACTAAAACAAAAAAAGGATGAACTCATGCTTGGAAATGTTAATAGAAGAATGGCCATGAGACTCACTTCCGCCTATAGAACAGCGTCGACTAGCTCTGTATTAGCGATATCTGGTATTTTGGCTATCAAACTTAAAGTGGAAGAGAGAGTAATTGTACACGAGAGGAGCACATTATGTGAAAAATATGCTAGAGACACAGTAATGCAAAAATTGCAGAAAATTTGGGAAGATTATAACGAAAGAACTAAGATTTTTATAAAAAACGTTAGACAATGCCTGCCAAAGAAAATGGGGTGAGGTTAAATATTACGTGACGCAGGCTCTCACAGGACACGGGATATTAGGTGATTACCTCTATAAAATAGGCAAAGCACAAAACGACATTTGCTGGTACTGTGGAAATGCAGATTCTACGCAACATACAATTTTAAAATGTGAAAAGTGGACGGAAATTAGAACACAGGCCAAAACAGAAATGGGTGTCCATATAATGGGAGACAGTGTGGCAGACTTATTATTGCATAGTCAGAAATCATGGGATGTAGTGATGGAAATGATAAAAAAATAATCCAGACGAAATTTCAAACGAGAGACTAAGACAGTTAAGATGATTAGATGTGGATTAAGAAAGAAAGATAGACCTCCTATTTTATTCAGAAGTAATACCACTGGAGGTTCCGGAACAAAAGATGGTGAACAATAGAGGTGAGGTTTGATGGGTAGGCAGGCCAGGTCCTGAGTCCCTCACTCCCTAACGCGATAGAACAGAAGCGTAGGGGTAAAACTCGAGTCAACTCACCAGTCAAAAAAAAGATAGTTGTGAACTTATTTTAGATAATTTTCTTTCCCTATAAAATGTGTTTCATTGTCGCTGAAGATTAGGAAAGGCAATCCCCTACGTGCAATGAATCGCTTTAAAAATGCCAGAAAAGAATCACCTGAGAGATCTGACATTTCGCTATATTATTTAATAGGGAAATGGGGGCCTGTAACTATCTACATAACAAGGTTGTTTATTAGCATTAATGATAAGGATAATATTGGCAATCTTGAGCATATCGGGGTAGTTGCCAGTTTCTATGATATAGTTGGTTATGTAAATTTGAACTACAGTTTCTTTTGAAAGTTTCTTGAGTAGGATGTTTGGAATACCATCTTTTCCCGGAGCTGTTTTATTTTTTAGTGATTGGATTGTATTATACATTTCAAAATAAGTTGGTAAGTTTTTAGTTTGTGTGATTCTGAACTGTTTGCGATATACTGAGACGATGTTAGTTTAACGAGTTGTTTGTGAAGTTGTTTTGAAAATACTCTCCGAAGGCTACTGCGATTTTGGATTTTTGGGTGGCAGTTTGGCCATTTGAGACAATTTTTTAAGTATCATTATGTTTGTTTTTTTAGATGTCTACAAAATGTCCATTAACAGTTGACTGCTGCTGTGAGTTTATCTAGAAATATATTCCAAGTGTAATTTCTATATTCACTTACTAAAATGTTGATTACGTTTTCGTGGAGTTCTTTGAACAGATTGCTTAGTTCTGTGCACTTGTTTATTTGTGTGGGTGTTTCCGAGTTGGCGGCTTGATTGGGACGGGTATTTGTGATATTGTTTTGAGAGGTGGAAATCGTCAAACGTTTGTAGGGTAAGTTTTTGGAGAGAGTGTTTTGTATCCCAGGATTATTAGTCGGGATGGCAGCACGTATATAATTTGTTGCAGTTAGTTTTGAATTCCCGTTGCCTATGCATTCGGGAAAGATCTCCGCGTTGGCTGGATGGTTGCCGTTGCAGTTAGCGCATTCAGCTGGCTTCAATTCCTTCGGGCATTCGGGTGTAAGATGTGGGTCTCGGGAATCTGCCGTAGTTGGATGTCGTGTGACCCATTAACTGACAAATATAGCATATGATTATAGGTTTTGATTGCTTGATTGCCTCGTATGTTCCCACTGGATTCTTGTATGCTCTAGCTTCTTGAAGTTTTCGTTTAGGTAGTCAAGCGTGAATTTTGGCGTTCCATTTGTTGTCATTCTAAAAATATCCTCATCAGACACTTTGTATATTTTGATTAATTCTTCCACGATTTCGTTAATTTGGACCAATTATTAAAACATCAGCTGTAAAAAGAACGAAATTTAATTTATATGTACATTTTAGTAGGTATCAATATCGATTTATATTTTTGTTATGCATTATAGAACAGGGAATAATTAGAATCTTGTTCTCTTGATTTATGAGGAATGAAACCTTCACACCCTGAGGTGTGGATATGGATCTATAAGATCAGCAGAAATCCATTGCCAAGGAAAATTAATGTCTTTGTATTTACCCATAACACCAGCTTTAGGTAGATTTTGGGTTTCACAAGAACTACAAACACAACATTCATTAACGTAGCGAGATACAGAACTTCTGAGAGTTTTGGCCAATAATAATTTCCAGAGATACGAGAAATGGTTTTAGATATACCTAAATGAGCACTTAAGCCATTGTCATGAAATAACCTTAATATGTCAATTCGGTTGGCGGTAGGAACAACAATTTTCCAATTAGATAGATTACTAGATATTGGATTAGACGAAAACATATGTTTATACAAAACATTATTGTCAACCTTAAATGTGGGATATAAATCGGGATTATTCGAAACTTTCTCAATCATAGAAGTATACCAAGCATCTGGTTTGAAGGTACTTACGTCAATAACAGAAATTTCAGATAAAGAACGAGATAAAGAATCACTGACCACCATAGTGGTTCCTTTTCTGTGTTTGATTTCAAAATCAAACTGGGAGAGCCTAAGAGAAAGACGTGCTAAGCGACCTGAGGGATTAGAAAGTTTAGAAAGATACTGCAAAGAAGAATGATCTGTCTCAAGAGTAAAATGAGTGCCTTCAACATAGCCTTGGAATTTTTTAACACCAAAAATAACTCCTAAAAGTTCTTTTTCTGTTGTACTGTACTTTCTCTCAGTTTTATTCAAAGTACGACTTGCATAAGCAATAGGATGTTCCAGACCATCGCATTCCTGATACGGGATTGCATCAAGACCAGTTTCGCTAGCGTCAGTTTGAATGATAAAAAGTTTACAAAAATCAGGACTTGCAAGGATTGGACAAGAAGTAACACGTTTCTTAACTTCAGTACAAGCATTTTCAGCTTGCGGAGTCCAAGAAATGGATTGGCCTTTCTTTCTGCCATGAAGAAGATCAGTGATTGGAGAACAAATAGTATAAAAATCTTTAATAAATCGACGATACCAACCAATAAGACCTATGAGACGTTTTATCCCAGTATTATTCTTTGGAGCTGGATAATTCAAAACAGCAGAGACTTTGTAGTCATCTGTGCGAAGACCACTTTTGTCAACAACAAAACCTAAAAACAAAATTCACATTTTTCAAGATTTTCAGTAAGATTGGCTGCAGTTTCCATATGAAGCTCAAAGGTAGGGGTAGTGATAATATTGTCATCTAGATAACAAAAACAATAAGGTCTAAGAGATGGATCTATAACTATGTCCATTAGACGAGCCATAGTTTCAGGAGCATTAACTTAACCATAAGGGGTTGTAACAAACTTAAACAGTCCCACACCCTACACAGCGAAAGCTGTTTTCAGACGGGAAGATTCAGAAAGGGGTATTTGTAGAAAAGCCTTCTTTAAATCAATAGACGAAATAAATTTTGCGTCTCGTAATTTACTGAGAATAATATCGACTTGCGCCATATGAATCAGAAACGGTGACCTCGTTCAATTTTCGACCATCGAAACAAACACGATATTCTACGGATTTCTTGGGGACAAGTCTGAGAGAAGAAGGCCACGGGGAGTTGGAGTGCTGAATAACTTTGCGATTTAACATCTCATCTATTTCATTTACAAGAAGTTTTTGCATGGCCGGAGACAAAGGATATTGACGTTGCGCAATTGGCTTTGCATCGCCAGTGTCTATAACATGTTCAACGAAATTAGTTCGACCAATTCGGTCCGAAGGAGCAAGTGTAGAAGATAAAGCGATAACTTTGTCCAGTTCATCTTTTTCAAGTAAATTGAGACTAGTAACTGACTGAATTGTGTTTATAACACAAGTAGAAGATAAAAGAGAGTAAGATAAATCATGAAAATTAATGTCTATTTTAAATAGACTCAAAAAATCCATGCCCAAAATAAGAGGATGATTAATCGAAGGAATAATCAGAATTTTAATTGTTTTTGTGACATTATTTACCGTAACAGGAACGGTAATAAAACCCATAAATTGTTGTGGTACACCATCAGCAGTAGTTATACTTATTGAAGCATCATATTCTATAGGTACATGAAGAGAATTAATGAGCGAAAACCCTGGGTTTCCGAGAATAGTAGAATTGCTTCCGGTATCAACCATTGCAACAACATCAGTATTTAAAACCTTGATAATCATATAAGGACGATTATCATTTGGTTTCTTAACAAAGGACAAATATCGGTAGTAACCGAATTGACAATATTTTCAGACAAAGAATGATCCACAGGAGTGGGTAACATAGGCAACACAGAGACAACAGGCACATCTAAATCAAAACTACAAACATCATTAGATAATTCAACATCCGGTACAGGATTGACCAGTGAAATGGTACAAGAAGATAATTGTTTGTCAAGATTTACAGAACGATAACATGAAGACGATAAGAAATATCTGACAAAACTAAGATAAGCTTGCCATTCAGTAGCCGAAGGAGGAAAAATTGAAGTTAATTTTGACTTGTTACCGGTTTGCTGGATTTGCGTTTTGAACTTCCTGACTTTACTTCCGAAATGGTTTGTGTTGCACCGGAGACTGTCGTCAGATTCACAGGGCCAGTCCGAAGCTCGTTTCTTGGATTGCAAGAACTACAATTTGGTTTTGTAGTGTTTTTAGCACCACAACCATAGCAAAAAATAGACTTAGGAGAACGACATTTCGTAAAAATTTGACCAGTTCTATTACAATTCCAACATAAACTAGAAGACAAAACGGAAACATCAACAGAACTTTTTCTTTTAAAAGAAGAATTTGGTGAAACATAAAGACAAGCCAAATCAGGTTCGAGTAGACAATTTTGCGAAGAAGGTGGTCGGTAACGATCAGACCAAACTCTGGATTCTTCAACTCGGTAAGTTCATCAACAGTATTGGGACTATGTAATGCCAAAGCAGAAACAAAAAATGGTGAAAGATTTCTACGAATCGTTGCAACACGAGATTTTTCATCTACAACATTCGTTAAACGATTAAAAAGACCTATCATAGAAGAAATATAAATTGTAACGGGTTCATTCTCACCCATAGTTCGAATCAAAATCTCTAATTCTAAATCTGTTTCGTAACTATACGGAAGAAAATCCGCTTTTAATTTAGCAACAATATCAGACCAAGTACTGAATTTACTACGATTATTAAGAAACCATGTAAAAGCACTGCCTTGAAAGAACTCACAAGACTGTAAAAACAATTCGGTATCGGAAATACCTACAGAAACTCTAAGTAATTCAACCTTTTCTTAAAAAAGGTGGAGTGATTCATTCTTTCCAGAGAATGAAATATTCCACTTGTATACTGGATCATGACGAGACTGCGGGACTGAAGGAGAAGACAAAGAAGACGAAGCAAGAGGAACATGATTATTATGTGACTCTTCACTATCAACTGAAATAAAAGAAGTAGTTTCCATATAAAAATCAGATTCAAGTAAAATACATCCCTATTCAATGAATTTTTAACTTGAACTTGTTGATCATCATCTGGGTCAATATTTAGTCTATTTATTCTATTAGTTAAATGAGTTAACCTGGAATTTATTCTGCTAAAAACAGGTTCACGTTCATTTCCATTGAAATTATTTATCACTTCACTCAAATCTCTAATGGTGTTAAGAATCTCTAAATGATCTCTCCTCAAAAGTGTAAGTATTTATTGGTAATGAAACAATGCGGTTAGCTTTTTCACGAGCCAATAAACCATGGAGAAGCCTACGTTTTTCCTCAACAGTATCAGGTACAGTTTCATCTCTGATTTTAATTTCATATAAAAGTTCATATGCTTTTAAATGATTTGCCTCCATTTCATTTTATAATGAGAAATTGAAAAATTGCCAATCAAAAAGTTAAATAAAATTAGCTCAAAATATATTTATGGAAATACATAAGTTGATTTAAAAAGTAAATCAACAAAAAACAATATTATTCAAAGTATTAGTTTTGAATAACCCTGTATGTTAAATATTTTAACAAAACTAGAAGAACCGAAAAATCAACCATCAACTATAAACACAATGAAAAAAGAAAATTTGCCTAAAAAATATATTCCAAAAAGCAAATTTCGCTGTATTCGTATTAGATAAAAATTTATATTGAATGTTTTAGTAACAACGAAATTTTATATCTCGATGTCACAGAACCCCAATATCAGTAAAAAAATAGCAGAACAAGGGCGCCAAATTTGTCACAACCTAAACACCCGGCCTTGGGACTCCGCTCAGGTAGTGAATTCGGCCTTAGTTACACTATTTTTTATTACCTCAATTGGGATAAGGTGAATCAACAAACAAAATTTCGGGACAAATGGATTTATTTGACACGAAATAATAAATTTACAAAACCGTATATTCTCGATACAAATTCGAATAAATATTAGTTATTCAGTAAAAATGTCCAACTCAATATTTTATATATACCAAAAATAAGCTAGGGACTTATCTTGGGAAGGCTCGGGACGTACAGCTCGCAACAGTATTCGAGGGGTCTTCAGCCGTGGTAGTCTGGATCTTGTAGACGGTCCTTAAAGTGGTCCTGAAGGTACAGGCTGCAGAGCAGCCAAGAAAATTGAAAATCCAACACAAAATTATATTTAACAGGGAATGCTGATTAACTTTTCAGCGAAGAAATGAATAAAATAGACCGAGTTCCACGTCAATCGTAGTTTTAAATGGACATTTAATGATCATAAAAAAGATATCAGCGATACGTTCCTAATATTCGAAATAAAAGGATTTGGAATTAGAGGTGGGAGTAGCTGATGAATAAGTAACACTCCAAAATAATTGATGAAAATAGTAACATGTCTCAGCGACATGTTACAAAGATTACCAACTTTACTATGACCACCTAAAATCAGAGTAGTTTCTTTAACTTTATGAATTACTAGCCTATTTTTTCTATAAAATTCGCAATTACCAAAATATTTTCTATTCTTTCGTGTTCTTAAATAAAGCATCATCATACTTACCTGCTTTTTTTTGTAATGCATAACTACCTCTTTTATAGATAATAATAAAAACATACTTCATGCATCAAATAACGATCCCTGTGTCGCAAACGGTCATTTCTAAATAACTCCACCTACTTTTTTGTTATTCAATACAACTTCAATATCCATACATTTTACTTCTGTTTCTATTCGTCATTATATAATTTTTTGGTAAAAAGTAGCTATGTGTGCCAAAGGCGCATCCAAAGTCAGTTATGGTTACTTCATAATAAAAATTAATTTATATTATTCACTATTCTTGTTTTCTTTAAAACAATACGCATTAAAATGGTTAACTAGGCAATATATAATGCTAAATTAAGTAAATGGTTCGTATTCCATAATTTCTATGAAAAATATACAGTTTTTGCCCTTTCCTGATCAATTTATAAAAAAGCACATGTCGCATTTTGAAGGCGCAATATATATATATATATATATATATATATATATATATATTTTACTGGATAGATTTTAGCCCTACATTGAGGGCCATTTTTTTTTAAACTGGATAGACTTATCCTTTGTAACAAAAATATACTTAATATTTTATTTAGTTTAGATTTACTTTAAACTTTTTATTATTAGCCCGGTATATAGATAATTTTAAATAGGTGATAAACAATTTATGCTACTTGCATGAGAAATTTCTTATCTCAGGGTAGAGTTCAAGTATATAAAAATTAAACGGTTTCATTTTTGTTATATTAGCGCCAAAATCAATAAATTCTTTATATTTTAAAACAAATTTGTTGATCAAAATATATTATTTACTTAATAATTATGAACTGAATACGGTCCTGCCCTGCTTGGAATCAAATCTCTGCACCATTCATAGATGTCAGTTCAAACTTCTACCTATAGAAATTAGATGGAGCGGAAATCACCAGATGAAATGAAAATCTCAACGTACAGTTTTAAATCGTTCTTCAAAAGAAACAAAACGTTTTTTAATGTGATGAAAATAAATACATTACTCTTTTACAAGTGTTCTTGAAGAAATTCAACTATCTAAAATAATGATTCATTCATACAACAGACACATACTCTGGTGAGATATTAATTCTAAGGGTGAATTACAATTATGCAACTTGGTATACAAATGAATTATAGAAGATGGCGAACTATAAACTTTTTAGCGTCCATGTAACATTAAAGTTCAGTTCTTTACACAAATCGGTAAGTTCGTTTAACTTTTTATGTATTAATAAATTGAATTTAAATACCTTGTTCACTATACTGTTTTTGTTTATTCACCTCAATGATCAGTTCCTTTAATCTATTTTAGGTTCTCTCTCTCTTGGAATAAATCCCTTCTTTCTGTCCATTTTCACCAAATCAGGAATTGACGCTGTATTTCTTCCAACATCAAAACACTTTGGATGAATACCATGATTCAGTGTTTTCTGAAAGGTATTGTCGAGACATTGCTTCCACAATACAACAATTGACCATTCATTAAAGAAAAGTCACGGTTAGTACCACATAATATATAACAATTCCTTTTTATATCTTGTAGTTATTAATATTTACTTAATTACTTACATTAACATATATCTCGTAAGTATAATGTATTTGTTTCTTGAATTCCATAGCCAAAACTGATATTTCTCAAATATTTAAAATAATTTTCTTTACCAAAATAATTTTTCTCCTTCCAAATTTTTGCTACCCCAAAAAAAAGACTTCTTAGTGAATAGTCTACATAATCAACAACTTTTTTCATTCAAATTTTTTCATCATTAGCAACGTAATTGTCGCTGATGTGATTCTTTTAAACGTTTATTTACCAATCAAAATTGACTATCAATTTCATCATTGAAAACCTTCACTTCAAACAGTGAATCGTCCCTCCATCATATCAAGACATTCTATTCTAAATTTTTCAATTGCTTTAACCTCATATATTGTTTTCTCCCAACAATATTTCATAAAAATTTTAACTGACATTTGTTAATCTCTAAGTGTGTATGTAAAATGAAAATTCTTAATATTTTTAGATGACAGCTGTTAACTTCAAATATATGTGCAAAATGAATATTCGTTTTGCATATGTCATGCTTTCTGAAATTCACATTGGTATACAGCTTCCTATCTAGTTATGTCTAAACAGTTACCCTTTCTTATGTTAATATTTCTTTCAACAAATATTGTTTGGTTTCTTCTGACAAATTCATAAGATTATCTTAATTTCACAGAATAAAGAAACATTAGTTTTTTTTTATCATAAACAAAGTTCTGATACTTAATCTTTTGAATAAAAATTGTGTTATTTTGTTTCACATAATTTGTTTCTCGCACCTATTCACAATTTTCCCTACGATTATACGGTCTGTCTTGTGTATGCCTTCTCTATCAAATAGTGTATCATACAGATTGTCTCCATTCAAATGATAAAAAAAAATTGAGACTTAACAAAAATTCTTCTAAATTACAATGCACAATCTTTAATTTTTATTATTTAATATACAGGGTGTTTCACTCTATAATAACATCCCATAAATTTTGCGTTTATCAAATTTTGATGTTAGGAAAAATTTTATGAACGCAAATTTAACCTTAAACATTTATTATATTCCTTTTCTTTACTTCTTCATTAATTATTGTACTTATATAGATCCTTTATATTGAAGACACCTCTTATTTCATCACTTTCCATATATCTTAAAACATAGCTATTTATCCCGTTCTCATTGTCTATAACATATGGTCCCTCGAAAGGTGGTTTCAATTTCGCACACATTTGTTTGTTCCTATTTGATACCCTTAAAGCACGGACGATCACTAAATCCCCTTCTTTAAATGTTGTTTTTATTTTTCCCTTTTTTTCCATTCTCCGTAGGTATTTATTTGCATTGTTTTAGGTGTTCTTCTTCATCATTTGAGAAGATCAATATATCATCGATATAATGAAATGCATAGTCTTCAAATTCATTTAGTATTTGGTGTAATGCTCTAACCAAGGCCGAACAAGCACTTTGTATACCATATGGAGCTACACAGAATCTGTACAACACACCATCAATAGAGAAGCCAGTGTAATCTCTACTATCTTCATCCAAAGGAATCAACCAAAAACTGTGTTTTAAATCAACTTTAGAAAATATTTCCGTATTCGTAATGCGCCTAAAAATTGCTTTCACATTCATCGGAGCCTCGTATTGTGGTACAGTGTATTGATTAATATTTCTTGCATCTAGGCATAATCTTAAATCACCATTTGCTTTCTTTACGACCACAATAGGATTTACATATCTTGTGTTACATCTCTCTATAATACCATCTTTTAGCATATTTTGTATCTCTGAATCAACTTCTTTCCTATATTTGTAAGGTATGGGATATGTTCTTATTCTGAAATCTTCTATTCCCTTAACTTCTATCTTATGTACATAGTTATTTGCCATTCTCATCTCTTTTTTAACTAATCCTTTATATTTAATTATTAAATTCTTCACTTTCTCTGCATATTCCTTATTTCCACACACTAATTCCAATTCTTCCATTATTTCATCCCTCTCCATATTCCATAACTTCCTATTATCCTCTTCAAATTCCAATTCTTCCATATTTCCACTCCTTTTTATATTACATAACTTCCTATTATCCTCTCCAATTGCCAATACTTCCATATTTCCAATCCATTCTATATTCCATAACTTCTTATTATCCTCTTCAATTTCCAGTTCTTCTATATTTCCTTCTTCAAATTCAATTCTATTACCATTTAATTCAATCTCCATCTTTTCAAAATCAATTCTTGCTTTATATTTCGTTAATCCATCTATTCCTATAACTATGTCTGATTCTAAATTATCTACTAACAATAATTGCATCTCAACTTCTTTCCCATCCTTTAATTCAATACTTTGTATTATAGATTTGCTAACTTCACACAATTTCTTTCCGTTTGCTCCTATTAATGTAGTTTTCGGTATTTTAACTAGCTTATTTTCATAATTTTCAATATTTTCTTCAATTAGTTTTGTTTTTATTATGGACGCTTCCGAGCCTGTATCTATTAATATTTTGACTAGTTTCCCATTTAATTTTCCTTCAATTTTTATCAATCCCATTGCTCCTTTTAATTCCAAATCTTCCCCAAATTTAATATATTCCCTTGGATGTTCATATGTACAGATGATATTTCTTACATTTGGTATGTGCTCGATCCAAAATTTTGGTCGGGTTCTTGTTCTGTAATAATTTCCGGTTCTACCGATATCACTCTCTCTTCTCTTCTTTGAATATTATTTATCCTTCTTTGTCCTCCATTTCCGTTTCCTCTTTCTTCCTCCCTATAATCTTTTCTTTGTTCTCTAATTTCTTCTCTTTGTCGGTTGTCGTATTGTCCACTTCTGTTATTTTGCTCCCTGTAGTTTTGTTCTCTATAATTGTTATTATTGTTATTATTATTGTATCTAAAATTTCTGTTATAATTGTTTTGATTGTTAAAATTTCTGTTATAATTATTGTTATTTCCTGGATTGTTATTATAATTATTGTTATTGTTATAATCTCCATTGTTATTATATCTGTTAATGTAATTATTTCTGTATTTCATCATTATATCTTCACGTATCCTAATTGCTATCTATGTACAAAATTATATTTACATATGTTTTTTTTTAAATTATTATTTGTTAATTATAAACTTTTTATTTACATGTGGTTTTTATATCCCTTCTTGACCTTTTACAATTCCTTATTCGTCTTCTAGATTCCGGTCCAATAATACAGCCTTATTATTCAATTTTACTTTCTTTTCCTAAATTTCGTTTTTTCCTCTTCTCTTATTGTTTGATTCTCTTCTATCTGCTTCCTTAGTTTCTTAAAATTTTCCACTGTGTCTTTTTCAGTTTTGTTGTCCCCTATCTCATCAATTTTTACCAATAGATTCATCAAAATTTGCGTTTCCAATTTCTTCATATTATTGTTTCTTCTTTTTATTATTTCATTTTCCATAATACTCTCACTTCCTATCATTTCATTTTTAATTATCCTATTAAAATTTCTTGGATGAATTATCTTTATATTTCTGCCAAGTTTTACTCTCATTTCGAAATTTTCTGCATAAATTATTGTTTCTATATTCTGTCCTATGGTTTGTTCCATTTCTTCCTTGGTTTCTTGTAATATCTTATTCATTCCCTCTAACTTCCAATTAAGTTGTATCCCCCTATTATTATTATTATTTGTCTTACCATATGTCACTATTCGTTTTAATGTATTAACATTTGGGTCTGTTATTTTCCAATAAATCTCTTTTTCATGACTTCCTCACTTCCTAGATTCTGTAAATTGCTATCTATGATTTTCTCATTTATTTGTCTTTGTATTTTTACTTCATCAAATTCCATTTTATCACTTAATTTTTGTTGTATAGTATCATCATTTATATTTTCATTTTGTATCTTTACATCCCTTTGAATCTCTTCTTTGAAATCCTTTTCTTTCTCCTCCATTTTGTTAATTCTGTTAATCTGTGAATTGTCTATTTCCATTATTTCTTTAATCTCCTCTCCTCTTATTTCTTGTTTAGTGGATTCTATTTTATTTTCCATGTATATGTTTGATTCCCCCAATTTCTTCTCAACCTGTCCCAATTTTTCATCCATCAATTTTATTATCAGTTCCTTAGTTTGTTTAATTTCTTCTTTGTTCTGGTCCATCTTAATATTCATTTCTTGTTTTAATTCTTTCTTGTTTTGGTCCATTTTTCCATTCAAATTTCCTTCTATTCTGTTCATATTTTCATTTTGTTTATCCATTTTTCTATTTATATTTCCTTCCATTCTATTCATATCTTCTTTATTTTGTTTCATCATCATTCGAAGCATACTCATTACATCCATTTCCTCTTTTGATTTTTGTTTGTCCTCTTGTCCTCTTTCTTCTGATGATGGTACATCTTCTTCTTCCTGACTTTGTTCTGCTATGTCTTCTTCCGAATGTTCTGTCCCCTGTTCCAAGTATTGTACCTGAAAATCTCCTCTACCATTACTCCTTTCTTCTCTTTCTTCATCGGACCTACTTTCGACTCCTAACTGCTTTCCGTCCCTTAATGTCATTTTCCGTTCCATTTTAGTATTTGACTCTTCTTTCAATACAGTTAAAAATTTGTTTCAATCCTTTTTATTATTATTTACCTTCGTTTGGTGCGTCAATTATTATAATTCGTTTGATATAAAGGTTTTATATTACTTTAGCCCCACGTTGCGTGCGTCATTTATTTACTGGATAGATTTTAGCCCTACATTGAGGGCCATTTTTTTTAAACTGGATAGACTTATCCTTTGTAACAAAAATATACTTAATATTTTATTTAGTTCAGATTTACTTTAAACTTTTTATTATTAGCCCGGTATATGGATAATTTTAAATAGGTGATAAACAATTTATGCTACTTGCATGAGAAATTTCATATCTCAGGGTAGAGTTCAAGTATATAAAAATTAAACGGTTTCATTTTTTTTATATTAGCGCCAAAATCAATAAATTCTTTATATTTTAAAACAAATTTGTTGATCAAAATATATTATTTACTTAATAATTATGAACTGAATACGGTCCTGCCCTGCTTGGAATCAAATCTCTGCACCATTCATAGATGTCAGTTCAAACTTCTACCTATAGAAAATAGATGGAGCGGAAATCACCAGACGAAATGAAAATCTCAACGTACAGTTTTAAATCGTTCTTCAAAAGAAACAAAACGTTGTTTAATGTGATGAAAATAAATACATTACTCTTTTACAAGTGTTCTTGAAGAAATTCAACTATCTAAAATAATGATTCATTCATACAACAGACACATACTCTGGTGAGATATTAATTCTAAGGGTGAATTACAATTATGCAACTTGGTATACAAATGAATCATAGAAGATGGCGAACTATAAACTTTTTAGCGTCCATGTAACATTAAAGTTCAGTTCTTTACAGAAATCGGTAAGTTCGTTTAACTTTTTATGTATGAATAAATTGAATTTAAATACCTTGTTCACTATACTGTTTTTGTTTATTCACCTCAATGATCAGTTCCTTTAATCTATTTTAGGTTCTCTCTCTCTTGGAATAAATCCCTTCTTTCTGTCCATTTTCACCAAATCAGGAATTGACGCTGTATTTCTTCCAACATCAAAACACTTTGGATGAATACCATGATTCAGTGTTTTCTGAAAGGTATTGTCGAGACATTGCTTCCACAATACAACAATTGACCATTCATTAAAGAAAAGTCACGGTTAGTACCACATAATATATAACAATTCCTTTTTATATTTTGTTGTTATTAATATTTACTTAATTACTTACATTAACATATATCTCGTAAGTATAATGTATTTGTTTCTTGAATTCCATAGCCAAAACTGATATTTCTCAAATATTTAAAATAATTTTCTTTACCAAAATAATTTTTCTCCTTCCAAATTTTTGCTACCCCAAAAAAAAGACTTCTTAGTGAATAGTCTACATAATCAACAACTTTTCTTATTCAAATTTTTTTATCATTAGCAACGTAATTGTCGCTGATGTGATTCTTTTAAACGTTTATTTACCAATCAAAATTGACTATCAATTTCATCATTGAAAGCCTTCACTTCAAACAGTGAATCGTCCCTCCATCATATCAGGACATTCTATTCTAAATTTTTCAATTGCTTGAACCTCATATATTGTTTTCTCCCAACAATATTTCATAAAAATTTTAACTGACATTTGTTAATCTCTAAGTGTGTATGTAAAATGAAAATTCTTAATATTTTTAGATGACAGCTGTTAACTTCAAATATATGTGCAAAATGAATATTCGTTTTGCATATGTCATGCTTTCTGAAATTCACATTATTATACATCTTCCTATCTAGTTATGTCTAAACAGTTACCCTTTCTTATGTTAATATTTCTTTCAACAAATATTGTTTGGTTTCTTCTGACAAATTCATAAGATTATCTTAATTTCACAGAATAAAGAAACATTAGTTTTTTTTATCATAAACAAAGCTCTGATACTTAATCTTTTGAATAAAAATTGTGTTATTTTGTTTCACATAATTTGTTTCTCGCACCTATTCACAATTTTCCCTACGATTATACGTGTATGCCTTCTCTATCAAAAATAATTCTTCTAAATTACAATGCACAATCTTCAATTTTTATTATTTAATATACAGGGTGTTTCACTCTATAATAATACATATATATATATATATATATATATATATATATATATATATATATATATTGAACTAGTTACCTAGTACAAGAAATTGATAAACAGGAAGTAATGAATCTTAGTAAATTTATAATTGCCAACTTAATTTTATTGATTATTTATTGCATACTGAAAAATAATATCAAAAACCAAAATAATCAATAGTTTATATGATATAAATATAAAATAAGATTGAAAATTAGAAAAAAGATCAATTACATAGAGGTAAATTAATAATTTAGGTTGTAGTTTTTGAAAAAATAATTATTTATAAAAATATCTAAACAACATGTTTATATGTAAATTAGCTATTGTATTATGAAAAAAGGACATGATATATATTCCTTAATACAATAGAAATAATAATGAACTAGTGTGAATATCCTCCAGAACAATTAAATTAAATAATTCAGATTTAGAACTAAAACACTTTGGAATGACAATTTTTTTTTCAAAATAACAGATAAGTGAGCTTTGGATTAATCAAGCGAGGAGATTGTTGATTTTAAAAACAAGAGAAGAGAGTTTTCGGGTGATGGAGAGGAAGCGTCGATAGAGAGACTTTTTGTTTAAAAATTTATCAGAAATTGGTATAAATGTTAAAAAACACAATCAAAGGTAAATCAAAGCATTTAACTATTGTTTATAATCCTGTGTAAGGATGAAGAAGTGTAGAAAGTGAATATCTCCTGAGATATATCTACAAGAATTTGGAGATTTGAGTTGCAGCCCGGCAGAGAATTCAATATTAAGGTCTGTGTCTTTACAATTACATTCATTGGAATTCCATATAATTCTTTATAAAGAAAGTGAACATTAAAAATTTATCAGAACGTTAAAATTGAATAAATTCATTAAATGGCCAAGAACATTTATCATATGATGCATCATAATTTTATCTCAATTGAGAATTAAACAGTTTTAGTTAATAATAATATTTGTACTTACTTGATATAATATAATTCACTGTATATGTTCACGAGCATCATGAATTTTCACATAACCTCTCATTCTTTCTTTTATCTTCAGCATGAATAACTATTTGCCTATTACTGTCTTCGCTTTCAACTCACTCACATAATTTTAACTAAGTATACTTATATGTAATTGATTATTTAAATTTTATATCATTAAAATTGTTTCACCATTATAGACGCGCTGGTAGTGTGTTTAACAGTAAAGCTATTTCTTATAGAGGGGAGAGTATCCTCCTATCGTTTCAATTATAACAGCGCATGCGTTCAGATTTATGCGCCGACGCACTGATAGGAACATTATTATACCGAGAAATGTATCTGATATAGGGTGGAACAAAAACACAATTTTCAATGTTTAAATCTCATTGCAAATTTTCATAATAATTTATTTAATTGTTTACAGTTGAGTGTTGGTATTTTATTCTCATCACATCCATCAGAAAATTTTCTATTGTCAACAAATTTCAATAATCTTATATAGGAGAAACTCCAGAAATTAATTTTCATAAAAAAATTTTACAAGGAAAAAGGTAAGGTTTGAATTAAATTTGTCAATCACTGGTATTAATGCATCCTGAACTCAAAGGGAGGTGTCTCATACTTCCGACTGAGATAAATAAATATAAATATAACAGTTAATAAAAAATTAACATCTTGAGCTAGCCGAGGTAAAACAAATACTATATTAAATAATACTGTATTAAATAAATAAATAAATGAAATGGACAATTTAATTTTAAAACCCGTGCTACATTTTTTTGCTACGAACTCATATTATCTTTAAGTTGCACACGAATTTTTGTCTGATTATTGACTCGTCTGTTATAATTGTGGATATGCCATCTCCTACAATATTAACATAGATCATGACTCGCAGCATCATTTATACTTGTTTTTTTTCTTACATTCATATTTCTCGTTAAATTCATCTAGTCATATTGTAGATTCATTTTTCTTTATTAAAATAATTTTCTGTCCTTCAGCTCAATTTATATTGGTTCTTTATACTTACATTGTAGTTCTTATATTTTATATTTCTTGTTAAATTCGTACAGCCAGATTATATATCCATTCTTCAATATTAAAATAAATTTCTGGCCTTCAGCCGCACTTATAACCTGGGTCTTTAGCGATCAGCTAAGTCCAGAGGTTCGTTGATTGTGTGATAATTTCGAGATTTGTTATTTTCATTCTGAAAAAAGACATCAAAGTCCACCAATAAATTCCAATCAGGAGATATTCACTGGTTTTATCTTAAACTTTCACCTACTAATCTGTTCAAGCTTGGAGACAGTGTCGTCAACCCTCTGAGGAGTTGTGGTATAACTTGACGAAACATATTTATAATTTGAGAAAATCCACCCCTCATTCGACACGAAGAAAGTCGACGGCGAGAACAGATTACATCTTAACGGACACTATAGGTTTGTATGTTTGTTGGAGCTGTCGCATTATACTATCAATAGAAAAGAAGTTCCTTCACCTACTTGATGGAAATGAACAAATACGGGGCAATGGATTAACACACCTAGTAGCACGGATTGACTCAATCGTTATAAACCAAATTATGACAGTAGGTTCTCCAGCTCATTTGATTGATTAATTTATATGTACTGTTGTAGATTATTATTTATCAATATATAAATACAGAAATTGTCATCTGCCACACATTTGGGTTCATCAAAATTGTTATATTATTTATTTTCCTAGTCTTTTTTTTTAACTCTTAATAAATTATTTGTACTATGATGAATGCTCTTTAGTTTTAAATTTATTATGTTGCGCCACTGATTATGATTTGTTTCTAAACATAAATGTTATTTTCCCGACTATTGAGACTCTATTTAAAATTTGTTTTAGTTTTGATTTATAATGGGTGAGTCCGGCACTAGCTTCATTCAACTATAATCCACCCGTATATTGAATTGTGTATCATTGGTTGTCTAATTTAAACAACATAGAATGTTTTCTGAATTTAATGCTAAGATATAAAAAAAATATCGACATCTCTTACTTGCTTATAATATCAAATAAAGAACGTAGATATGTGATATGAAAAATGAAAACAAATAACGACTCAATCTAAAATATTACTTGATGATTTTAGTAGTATTAAAACTATTTATCTATGGTAGTATGTATATTATTCATAAGTAAACGTAATTATAACCTATAATAAATGTTTATAGTCAATGTTTCAAATAGTTATTATATCAAATAGTGAATTTATCTAGTTACTCTGAAAAGGAAATGAAGAATTATAATGTTACTGACTATATACTGTGTGACTAAATCATCAAGCTTTTCTTCAAAGATATCTTTGTGAACTGTGACTAATACTAAAAACAGGTAAGTTTATATTAACTATACTTATAACTAAACGAATAAACTACCATGTTTGTAAACGTTCAAACACATAAAACATTAGTAAGTTCAGTTGTTTATTGTAACGCAAAAGAAATTATAAATGAAATAACTTATCTGTGTCCAATTCAGTTAATATATCACATAATGTATTACAGGTATCCATTTCATTCATCGTATCTCCAATTTGCATGTCTTGTAATGCATTATTTTGGGTTATTTGTATATTGTTAATTCCTTTGGAGGTTTTGATATGGTCCTTTCAAGAAACTTTCTAATTTTTCCCTGTTGATTTCTATTTTAGTTTCTCAAATTTTTTTACATGTCTGCTTCCATTTTAATCAAATATCTATCTCCTTCAATCGTTTTCAATCAATTTCGTTGCTAACCTCCGTTGCTATCAAACTGTTTATACTCTAATAAGTTTATATAACATATGGTGTCTTGATTTTTCTTATGAAATTCTTAAATTGCTTTAGTATTATTATGTCTTATGTCATGGATAACCAATCAAAGATAAAGATTTTATATTGTTGGTTTATTAAACATTTTTCTGGCAAATCTTCACAATACCACTTGTTACTTAAATTTCCGCGCACTTTAAAAGATAATTATTGTAAATATTATTATATACAGTATGTTGCATGACAATTACAGTTTGTTTTTTAATTGCTCTAGTTCTTTATTTGAAATTTATGTTATTGATGCCTATGTGTTTAGATCATTGAAATAGCTTATATGATAATGCTGTTTTACTACATAACAATATACTGGATGTTTGTTTTAAATTAATTCTAGTGCAATAATACCTGTTTCATCCTATGCTGATTTCCTTTCTCTTGATGGATTAATTTATCAAAGTACGTTACTTTGCTCGATCGTTTTCATATGATTGATGACAGTATTCCCAAATCAATAATAATAATTGATGAACCCCCTCAATCATGTTATGAATCATACCCAATTCTCCCTACACATACAACGTCGTTATACTAGACTCATATTCAATTTCTGCAAGCATACTAAATTTCTTCTTCTATCTGCCTTTATTCTCATTATTCAGTTTTTTTGGAAATCTTTTGTTGATCCATTCATAAGACAAATGTGATTATTGTATCATTCATATGACAACTATAAATACCACCAATAATGTGTTAAAAGGATAGTAAAGGAAAAGTTAATCAAACAAAGTATTTGACAGTGTAATCATCATAAACTTGAACTGACATTTATTTGTAAGAAATTTTTTTTTATATAATGCAGTTACTAAATCCTTAAATAGTTAGGTATGAAGGTGCTGTGCCTCTTGTGATAGGTGTTGGTTCTTTCACAGCGTCCTTTCTTGATATTGACACTGCATCTACAAATTGTGTGTGTTGATTGCTTGCAGTAATATGTGAAAGAAATAGATTTCTATTATTTCAAATTTGAAATGAGGGCTGCTAAACTGTACACCAGTTTCGTTCCCTACAAAAAACAAGACAATTTTTATAACTAAAATCCGAATGTGTCTACCCAGATATGATATTCTTTAATGAAATTCTTCTATAAACTAGCAAATTTATCTATAAAATCATAACATAACTAGTTATAAGGTATTTATTTTATTTCCTCAACTCCTGATTTCCCACTCTTAAAATCCCAATTGATCCAATCGATCCTCATTGATCTAATATTTTCCAATAATTTAGCATTTTTATGAGTAAAGTGCAAAACTTTGGAGGTAAGTGGAAACTATTATCTTAATACGTTTTCTCTAGAAAATGCTGTGGATATCGAATTCATTGAAACTGCGAAGGCTCATAAGTAAATTCTCAGTTTTTAATACTATTGGCACCATCTTTCGAAAGCTAGTAAGACTAATATAGAAAAAAGGTAAAGCAGGAAATCTCATCAGTTGATTTAAGAGATTTTCACAATTAAGTTTATTGTCTTGACACAATATGAAATAATAACTCAAGAAGTTTCGGATAGTTTTGAGGTGTTAAACAAGTTGGGCTTGGGCAACATTTTAGTGCCTTAAAATTAATCAATTTTGTCAGGCACGCATGATGGGTTTAAGTTTAATGTGACACCGTGCGCACCGTCAAAGAATATGAATATCAAACTATTACAAGAAAAAATAATAATCGAGCAGGAAAAAAACAGACAAAAAGAATTGGCTAAGGGCAATCAATCTCCAATGGTTCCCAACGAGGGCGATATCGCCCCCCTGTGGGCGCTACAGCCTTTTAGGGGGGCGGTAGCGGATTCAGAAGCCAATAATAAGCAGTCAAGAGGAATGGTGAAATAAAAATGATTTAATAAGGTTTAATAAGCAGTTTTAAATTAGCATTAATAATAATACTAATAATTATTATAATTTCTTTTAGTTCAGAAGAGAAGTATATGACTTGTCCTCGCACGTTGATAAGCGAACGCGCGATGTTCATACAAAATAACATGTTTCGACTTGTTCGCACACAGACAAGTTGAATCATGTAAGAAATGAAACGTATAAAAGCAACAGCTCTACGAATTTTTTGTTAGTTAGTTGTTTGTGCTTGGCCACGATATATAGTCGTGAATCATAAGCTCTGCCGTAGTAAATGATCGTGAGTGGTGTGTCATTTTATAAACATTACTATCTATAAATCTATTGAGAATTCAATTTTTGTATGAAAATGGCTGAATCTACTTCTAAATTAAAAAAGAAATGCCGGCAATACAGTATTGAATATTTAAAATATGGATTTGCGGAATCTTCTACAAACAAATCATTACCTATGTGTTTAATTTAAGTTTTTTCTTCCTTCTAGGCTACAAGAGCATTTACATAAAATGCATCCTGCTAAGAAGAACAAAAATATATTCTATTTTTAAGAACTCGAAAAACAATTTTTAAAACTATATCAAACCTTTTTGCATCGTCTTCTAAACGAGACGATGATGGGCTACGAGCCTCATATAACGTTTCATTGTTAATCGCAAAGTCAGGAAAACCACACACCTTAGGCGAAAAATTATTTTGCCGGCAGTCGAAGAGATATTAAAAACTGCTCTCCATCATATGACACCATTTGATATCATTAAAAAAATAAACGGTTTTTTGGATTGAAACTAACTTTTCCGCATGTGTGGCCCTGAACAATATTCTATCATAAAATTGTTACTTGTGTACACTTCGGGGGATGTATCGTGCTAACAAACCGAAATTTCTCCAAAAATAACAAAAAATTCAGTATATCTGGATTTATAGGACCCACTGTACTCGCACTAGTCAACTGAAAATCAATAGAGTACATCTGTGGGACACCTTGAACAATATTCCATCATAAAATTGATCAATCGTATACTCTCTTGAGGCTGTATCGTGGTAACAAACTGAGAATTCTCCAAAAATGACGAAAATTTGGTACTTCAAGTACCATAGCACCCGTTGTACTGGCTTTACTGAGTTGAATATCAATAGAGTTCATCTTTGAGACGCTCTGAATAATATTCAATCATAAAATTGGTCACTTGTATGTACTCCGGAGGCTTTATCGTGCTAACAAACTGAAACTTCTTCAAAAATGACAAAAATATCGTACTTAAAGTACTGTAGCACCTGTTGTATTGGCTCCGGTGAGATGGAAATCAATAGGGTTTATCAGTGAGATGCCCTGAAAAATATTCAATCATAAAATTGGTGACTTGTTGAACTCCGGAGGCTGTATCGTGCTAACAAACTGAAATTTCTCAAAAAAATACAAAATGTCGTACTTCAAGTACCATAGCACTCGTGGTACTGGCTCTGGGGAACTGAAAATCGATAGAGATCATCTGTGACATGTCCTCAACAATATTCAATCATAAAATTGCTAACTTATTGCACTCCGGAGGCTGTATCGTGCTAACATGACATGTACGGAAAAGTGGCCGACAACAACGACGACGACGACGACGACATACACACAGGATTTTTTTTCTAAAAACCGTTTTTTCGTGTTGTTGTTGATGGAAAACGTAAAAATAACTCTTCAAAATTCCAACTGTTTTTGGGGTAAACCAATACTTTTCTCGCATATAGGAAGGTTGCGCGAAAAAGTAATACCTCTCAGTAATAATTCAGTGCAAAGAAGAATAGATGACATGGCAAATGACGTTGAAATATCATTATGCGATTACCTAAAGACTTGCAAATTTTCTATTCAACTCGATGAATCAACTCTACCAAGTAACGAAGCTTTACTCTTCTCATACGTACGATTTATAAAAGAAGAAAAAATTTATCAAGAGTTATTATTTGCTAAGAATTTGGAATCTGATACAAAGGCACAATCTATATTTAATATCATGCAAGATTTTTTTCAAGAGAAAAAAATTACTATTGGCAATATTTTGTCTACTGCTACTGATGGTGCTCCAGCAATGACCGGGCGTCATAAGGGTTTTATAGCACATTTGAGAAAAGCAGTGCCAAATGTACTCGCTGTACATTGTATTATTCACCGTCAGCATTTGGTTGCAAAAAAAATTAAATGAACGTCTGCATGCGTTTCTCAATAACGTTATTAAAACAATCAATATAATTAGATGCAATTCATTGAATGACCGTTTGTTTCATAAGCTTTGCAATGAAAATGATGAAGACTACAATGGCTTGCTGCTGCACACAGAAAAACGTTGGCTCTCTAAATGTGTTTGTATGAATCGTTTTTTCAATCGATTTGACTCAGTGTTGGATTTTCTTGAAGAAAACGAACATTTGCGCGAAAACTGATCGTGCATTCAGTGCAGTAATTGATTTGTTGTCAAAGAAGAGGAACAGACTACACATCACTGAACGTGGCGATCTGCGATTGATGTTAACGAAATTGGAACCCGATATTAATAAACTGGTAACACTCCACCAGCCTCAACCGTCTCATTGATTTTTTCTTTATTATTAATTTTGTATTTCTTATTTAATTGCATTTCTTATTGTATTGCATTCCTTATTTCTATTGTGATTTTATTTCTTATTGATTCTGTGTTTATATTTAAAAGTTAAATAAACAATTTTACCTACGACCACCCCTATAAGTAGTCAAAAACACACAGTCGGCAATCAATGTAAGACGTCTATTACGCACGGTAAAAGAAAACGCACGGCTTCCATAGCAACTGTCAATAGACGTAGCCATTTTATTCAAAATGTATTACTTAGATATTTGACGTTGAATTTTATTCTATATATAAATGGTAGATAACATTTATTAGATATGAGATTGCATTTAATACTTCGAGTTATTTGGAATTATGTGATAATTGGTCCAGTTTCATTCAATCCGCATCTTTTAGCTGTCTTAATGTATCATATTAGTAAACAATAGGTAGTATATTATACACCAAGCGATTGAAGTGACCCATTTAATGCCGCGGGCGGTGTTTGATTTCTCAGAGAAGTAATCCAGGGATTAATGTCACTATAGTTGAGATGTGTATACGCTATTTTTTGCATTTCCGGTAATTCTACATACATTTTTGATAAAAATGAATACTACTTAGAATGGACATTTACGAAACTTGGCTGGGCATCCAGGATGGACTTTTATGAAATGCAACTTGGCTGGGCATTGAGGATGTACGTATTTACTTGTACTTTAAGTACCTTAATAAGATTATAAACACAAGTACAAGTGGGTCGTAGGTAAAGTATAGTACGTAACTCGTGTTGTAACGTATTTTACGCACTCACGGAACTACGCACTCGGCGCTACGCGGCGGCTTCGTGCGTAACTTTTCTGTTCGTGCGTAAAATACTTCTTACAACACACGTTACGTAATATACTATTATTGTACATTTGGTAGTCGTTTAATAAATTTCTACTTCATCATTCCTCTAAAATAAAATTTGGGCATTAACTGAAATTAAAGCTAATTGCAGATCAATTGGGACGGTACAGATGATATTCAAATAAAATTAACTACTTTGGACTAACCAGCGACTATGATTCACGACTATATATCGCGGCCAAGCACATACAACTAACTAACAAAAAAATCGTAGAGCTGTTGCTTTTATACGTTTCATTTCGTGCATGATTCAACTTGTCTGTGTGCGAACATGTCGAAACATGTTACTTTGTATAAACATCGCGCGTTCGCTTATAAACGTGCGAGGACAAGTCATATACTTCTATTCTGAACTAAAAGAATTTATTATAATTATTAGTATTATTATTAATGCTAATTTAAAATTGCTTATTAACCCTTATTAAATCATTTTTATTTCACCATTCCTCTTGACTGCTTATTATTTGCTTCTGAATCCGCTACCGCCCCCCTAAAAGGCTGCAGCGCCCACAGGGGGCGGTATCGGCCCCGTTGGGAACCAATGAGATAGACTATGATTGTTTCCGCTGAGTGTTTCGTATTACGGTCATTCTATCGTTCTAAAAGGTATTATACTGTTAACGTTTACGTCTTTTAGTTCTGTTATTTATATTTATAAGTGAAATACAGTTCAATGTTAATCGATTTAAGAATAGTTATTCATTACCCTTTCATTAAAAGAAAATTGAAACTGTATAATGCTGTATTAATGAAATATTTAATTTTTAACAAGATTAACTTCTCAGAGAATTTAAACCATAACACTACCCCCTCCCCTAAAGAATTTACAGAGTAAATTCACTCTGACTTATCTTCATAGTAAGGTTTTAAATCTTTTGTATGCCAACGGTCTTTACTTCTCCCTTCCAAATCTTCGAGTTCGTACACAAGAGGCGATTTCGTCCCGCTTTGGTTGGTAGGGACTTTGGTTAACCAAATGGTAGGTCCTACGTCACCGTTATGACGTAAAGTAACAATTACAGGCGAAATCGTTTGGTTTTCAATTGGTATAGCTGATTGAAGAAAGAAGAAATTGACATTTACCTATCTTGTATTGCGACGAGAAAGTTGTTTATTCAGTTTTCCTAAGTTAAATATATATATATATATATATATATATATATATATATATATATATATATATATATATATATATATCTGTATGGTTAAAGATGGGTAAAAGAAAGGCAGTTCTTTGTTTGCTTATGTACGAAGTATTTAAAAGGAGAAGAAGCACTGCAGACTTGCTTTCAAGCAATCATTTGAACATTATTTCAAATATAAACATAACAGCAATAGCCCTATCACCATTCCTCTCACGAACAAGTCATTTAAAAATAGATGGTTATTATGAAAACTGGATTGGAAAATACCTGGAAGGAGACTTTTTTGCCCATTTCAGAATGACCCGTAAAACATTTTTTCATTTACTTTCGGAGGTTGGCTTGATAGAAGTGGCTGAAAGTTATAAACCTATTTATGGAGGAAAGCTCATACCTTTAGAAAAACAGATGCTTATGACAATCTGGTATTTAGCCAAAGGTGATACACTTATATCAACTGCTGATCGCTTTGGTGTAGCTTTATCAGCAGTTCATGAAAACTGCTACAAGATTATAAAGCTACTTTCCAAATTAGCAGAAAAATGTATTGAGTCGCCAAAGGAAAGTGAGTGCAATTACCTATCCACTCAATTTTTTAGCCACTCAGGTTACCCAAGTGAGTGAAAATAAGTCCTTAATTAAAATTAAATAACTTTAATTTCTACTATAAGTCAAGCAGGCACTAGAATGAGGTTAATAATGATATGACTTATGTGACAATACGAGGGCAATTCAGAAACTAACCTCCGGTTGATTGAAAAAAATACACCAAGTTAAGTAAAAATATTTTAATATATACATCTTACAACTACATCTTTGCACTATTTTTCGACATAGTCTCCATAACGATTGAGGCACTTATCGTATCTCTTCACAAGCTTTGAAATTCCTTCTGCATAAAAATCACCCGCTTGTGCCTTGAGCCAGCCTGTGACCGCATCTTTGAGCTCTTCGTCGTCATCAAACCGCTGGGACCCGAGCCATTTCTTCATATGTATGAAGAGGTGATAATCGCTTGGCGCCAGATCTGGGCTGTAAGGTGGATGGTTGAAAACGTCCCACTTGAAGGACTCAAGAAGGGCTGTTGTTCTGCGAGCAGAGTGAGGACGGGCGGTATCGTGCAAAAAAACGATACCGGAAGTCAGCATACCACGGCGTTTGTTCTGTATAGCCCGTCGTAATGTTTTTAGTGTTTCACAGTACACGTCTTGATTATTGGTCGTCCCACGTTCCATGAATTCAACCAACAACACCCCTTTGGCATCCCAAAACACCGTTGCCATCAGTTTTCTGGCAGAAAAATCTTGACGGGCTTTTTTTGGTTTGGTAGGCGAATCTGAATGTGCCCACATCTTTGATTGTTCTTTTGTCTCAGGGTTCACGTACTTAATCCAGGTTTCGTCACCGGTCACGATTCTGTTTAACAATGGTTCTCCTTCGTCCTCATAACGTGACAGAAAGTCTAATGCAGAGGCCATTCTTTGACTTTTGTGGTGGTCGGTAAGAATTTTGGGCACCCATCGTGCACAGAACTTACGGTAACCCAATCTTGCTGTCACTATCTCGTACAAAAGAGTCTTAGAAATCTGTGGAAAATCAGTAGACAACTCCGCCATTGTGAAACGTCGATTTTCACGAACTTTTGCATCAACTGTCTGAACGAGTTCGTCAGTCACCAAGGATGGTCTACCACTCCTCTCTTCATCATGAACGTTTTCTCGTCCACTTTTAAATAAACGTACCCATTCACGGACAACTCCTTCACTCATAACTTTTGGTCCGTACACGGCACAAAGCTCACGATGAATAGCTGCTGCAGAGTATCCTTTGGCTGTAAAAAACCTTATAACAGCACGCACTTCACATTTGGCGGGATTTTCTATTGCAGCACACATTTCAAACTGCCACAAAAACTAAACTAGCGCAGGTACGATGTTCACTCGACTACGGCTTCATGCCGACGGACCTGCTGAGCGTGTGAATGCACAGATGGCGCGCTACTCCCCCCACTACCCGCACTGTGACCAATCGGAGGTTAGTTTCTGAATTGCCCTTTTATTTACCTCTCACTTCAAGGCTTGTAGGACACAGTTTTATGAATACAACCATATTTAATTTTTTCATAGCCATAGCATAACTTTTGTTACTAACCAAAACTGTAAAATAGTTACCTGAAAGACTTGCCTTGACTGTTACAACTTTTCGTTTTTACACTTGACAGATATTATTGGAGCAATAACTAGATGGATGCCATATTAGCTGCAAAGTGCCAGAAAGTCAGCATGATAGTTATGCTAATAGTAAAATGACACATTCTGTTGTCCTCCAAGGAATCTGTACACAATCAAGGCTATTTACAAATGTCTGCATTGGATTTCCTGGAAGTGTCCATGATGCCAGGGTAAATATTACTTATTGTAATTACCATTTATAAAAACCTTTGTATTAAACACTAGTCATAGTTCCAATTATTTGATATAATCATGTACATAATCCCCTAATAAAATATCAATTATTTTAATGAAGAAACAATTTTTCTATTAATTAGCATAAAGTTTGTGGCGGTGACAACATACCAAAACATTTCTTACACAATAGATCCCATACCTCATTTAGGAATACCAAAACATGCATTTGTATAATAACATTGTGTTTATTTTTGGATTTATTAAATTTTTCTAACCTATTTATTTTATTTAAGGTTTTGAAGGAATGTGCTTTGTATAAAAACATCTGGGAACAGAAAGATATTTTTTCAAAGATTACCATTTAGTTAGAGATTCAGCCTACCCCTGTCTAGAATGGCTTATGACTCCGTACAGGTATTAATTATGTAATTATTTAATTTTTTCTTTATTTGGCATAAGTGTGCTTAGCTAAGGAGCATATTT
This sequence comes from Galeruca laticollis, assembly GCA_963921935.1. Taxonomy (NCBI): domain Eukaryota; kingdom Metazoa; phylum Arthropoda; class Insecta; order Coleoptera; family Chrysomelidae; genus Galeruca; species Galeruca laticollis. Next base: position 147,323,379 of record OY998181.1, read on the forward strand.
TTTAGAGATACTGGAAGATTAAGCAGAGCCCAAAGAAAACACAATACAATGTTAAGCAGAGCTAGGGTGATAATAGAGAATGTTTACGGCATGTTAAAAGGAAGATGGCGTGTTTTAAAATACATTGATGTGTATTCCATTGAAAAAGTTATTTTTATTATTCATGCATGATGCTATATGCTACATAATTTTTGTTTATTAAATAATGATTCCACTCTGAAGCTGAAGAAGAAAATAGTCTTGATGAAGGAAATACTGATATGTACAGAGTAAATGACAATAACTCTGGTGTATTGAAAAGGGATTTAATTTGCAATGAATTGTAATAAATTCTCAAACACACGTTGATTTTTAATTTACACCTTTTTAATAGTTAGTTTTAAGCACCATCTATACTGACCAAAAACAATTAGGGATAAGAAAATTATAGTACAAGAGGTTATTGTATTTATTACTTTTTTCTTGAAATAAACTAAACAAAACAAATATTCTCCTTGAAAAAAAAATCACTTTGGACAAACAATTTGTACTAAATTTACAAACATGAACCTTCTTACGTAATCAAAAATATATACCCGTTTATATATATAAAACAAATTAAAAGTAAAATGTATCAAAAAATACAACAAAAAAATATAATAAAAAAATATAACAGTAAGAACAAGCACAAACATGTGCTTTATACTAAAAACAAAATTTGTATAATAGAACAAACAATGCTTTGTTTTATATACAAACATAAAAAATATAAGTAACACATAAAAAAAAGTTAGAAAAAATATATGATTTGTACTAAAAATAAAATTTGTATAAATAAACAAACAAATGTTTTGTACTATATCATACATAAAAAGCATATTATAACACAAACAAATAAAAAAGGTGCTTTGTCTTATATCAAAATATACCCATAAAAAAATATCACAAACAAATAAAAAAGTTACATACAATACAAATTGGCATAAAGATCAAAAAAGGAACAGTCTAGAATGCTTTTAACTATCACAGTTTTATAACAACCCAATCAGTCAATATTCTCTGTTTATTGTGGTGGATTTATTCAGACTCGGAATCAGAACTTTCACGTTTTATTTTTTTGTTTTTATTTTTTGTGAGGTAGGAAGTGAGGATTTTTAATAATGCCTCTTTAAATTCACTATCTTTTTTCTGTAACTCTTCCTGTTTTTGAAAGTGTTGAATCATAATTTTGTTATTTTCTGCCAAACTTTCCTTTGTGGTTTGGTGAATATCTTGCAGAATTTGTGCTGAGGTTTTCATAGCTGGCTTAACTGATTTTTTTGCTTCCCTAAATCTATTTGTTCGTATTTCATTTTCGGCACTGGCCGTTTCAGGGAGGCTAGTTACAGGGCTACCATAACTTATAGAGGTTTTTGATGTTCCTGCAATCTGTGGACTATTACTGTTTTGTAAAACAAATGAGTTATCACATCCATGACTGTCTGATAAAATCTGAGTTAAGTTTTGCTCTGTGTCCATAATCATTGGAGGATAAATTTTGTGTTTAACGCCAAGAATAGCATCAATATCCTCGAAGTACCAAGGCTTCTCCATTGGGCCAGCACCTGTTTGTTTAGCATTGTTTATAAATGTAATGTATGCTTTTTGACAGTTAGCAAATTTTTGCCTACATTTTTCACCAGGAGATTTTTCTCCCATACTAAAGCCCATTTGCACCATATCCTGGCCTATTTTATTCCATAACTGGCTCTTGTTATGTTTTTTGTCGTTAAACAGATTTTTATATTTGTTAGATCCTCTTATTTGAAATAAAGTAGTGGTCATTTCTTTGGTAAATTCTTTTCCCTTATTTGGCTTAGCATCTGTAAAAATAAATTTGTTGTTAACATTGTTGCCAATAAAATGTAACTACGTACTAAACTATCACATATACTTGTAAGTTGTACATGTGAAATAGAGTTACTAGGCTACTAAAATAAGTAGGTATAACACAAAACATGATAATGTAAAAATAAATAACTAATTATTACCTTCTACAACAGACTTATTTTTATCTGTTGGTGACTTCTGGTATTCTTCAGATGATTCAAAATCTAAAAATTAGATAATGGTTAATTATAAAATAAAAATGGGCAATTTTACTTTGCAAAATTATAATATAAATATGTATACTTGCCCAAAGTTGCTGGTGTAGCTATGCTTGAGATTACATCTTCATCTTCTGTCCTTATGATGTCCAAGGTATCTGCCTGGCCACTTAATATTCCATACTGCATTAGCTGCCCCGAAAGAACAGCGCGACGAATATAGTCGATGGTAAAATCATCATCTAAAAATCAATTTTAACACTCAGCAAAAACGCAAAAAAAGTAAAAACGTTGTGCTTACCAGTCCTTAACAATTGGTAATTCTCTCTATTCGGCCGAAATGACAGCTTCTTGCCATTTATAATGAAATCCACAGATTCCATTATTACTATACAAAAAGAAAAAACAGACAAAACTTGAAGAATTTTTGAAATTGGCCAAAAATACAATTCCTTCCAATGACTGTTTACATACAGAAATAAACATAAAACATATATTAATTTGTTTATGTTTGTTTATTTACAAATAAAAAGCGAGACAAAACCCACTTTAGACAAGGACAGAAATCTACCAATTTCAGTAACCGTTCTGCAGATCTCGGTATATGATTTGACAGACCAAAAAGGGTACCAAAGTTAGCTTGACGTCATCGTTTTTCGAAACGAAATCGATTGGTATGTATTTGACAGACCAAAGTGGGGTACCAAAGCGGGACGAAATCGCCTAAGGTATCCACATTTTTTCGAGATTCATAACGGTCCTTCAAATTTACCACCAAGTTTTGCCGTATAGTAGTTACCCGCATCAGATAGAGTAAATTTCTTTTTCCACACGAGATCACCCACATAAAAAGTTACGTCACGGCGACGTAAATCATACTGTTTCTTAGCTTGCTCGTGAGCATCTTCCATCTTCTTAACTAAGATTTCTCTCAATTTAGACATTAATCTCATTTTATGTTCGTTACTTATGAGGTCCTTCTTTGGATCAGGAAATTCATCTAGGTGCTCAGAACCATGCAATTTCATTTCAGTTCCAAAATTTACGAAGTAAGGAGTATGGCCAGTAACTACATGTTTAGCTGTATTGACAGCACATGCAAAAGCCGAAAGATCTATATCCCAATCTCTTTGATTTTCTGTAACAAATGAAGATATAATAGTTTTCATTACTCGGTTTACTCTTCTTGTAAGATTTGGGGATAGATGATAATTTGGATTAAAAAGAATTCTTATACCATACTTTGATTTTAAATTGGAGAAATCCAAACTTCTAAATTGAAGGCCATTATCTGTCCGAATTAATTCAGGTACACCAAAGCAAAGAAAGACTCTTTCTTCTAACAACTGAATTATAGTCTTCGAATAAGCTTTCCGAATTGGGAAGAATAAATTAAATTTACTAAATGTATCAGTGACGACAAATATATACATATTACCATTTTTACTCTTAGGTTATGTACCAAATAAATCCATACTGATAATCTGCCAACAATGAGTGGCAATAATAGCAGTTCCTATAAGACCCGCCGGTGGTTTTTGTTCTGATTTGGCTTGCTGGCACACAACACAACTTTTAACAAACTTCGTGATATTAGCTTTAAGACAAGGCCAATAGTACAATCGGGAGACTTTATGGAATGTCTTGTGAACACCGAAGTGACCACCAGTAGTCGTATCATGACAAGATGAAATAACTTCTTTGCGTTTCTCTTTTGGAATAACCAACTTCCAGAAGTCATCATCAGTATGTACCTCTGAACAATCCAGGTTTACCTTTTTATAAAGCTTATTTTGACAAGTCCACCAAGAAGGAAATGAGAGTGGATCAGTTCCTACTTTATCTAACATATTTAGATACCATTTATCGTTAATTTCCATTTCTGTAATTTCATGATCTGAACCAATTAAATCCGGATTATCCTCAACAGCGAGTTAGATGTTTTTATACACAAAGGTATTTTTTAAAAACTTTTATTTTACAAAAATACAAAACTTTACTAACTTTGATTGAATATGTTTATAATAAAAGTAACAGGATTAGAATGACAAAAACCGATGCGAACCATACCAAGTAAGCTCACTGCTGACAACAGCAATCCTTATTCACGTCAACAGGACGGCTTCAAATTACTCTTACACATACAGGATGTCTTCATATAACTCCTCCCTCCTTAGGCGAAAACAATACCGATGGGGGGTTGTTTTCGGGTTTCTGGTCCTCTTGTAGTGGCTGGCTAACATCTTCTTGGCCTCTTCTTCTATACCAAATATAGATAATAATTAAACCTACAAATAGCAATGTTAGACTAGGCATATTCCAAATTGCGGGGTGCACTTTTTGTTTCTCTAAAATTTCGTATGAATCTGCTTCCTTTCGAATGTCTTTTATGGATTTGAGATCTACTGATTCTAGTTGTAAAGGTGGATGTCGATTTGTGGTTACTTCAAATTCGGGAGTTAAACTTAATTTTGGTAATAAAAGAGGGTTCCCATTCGTCTTTTCTTCTGTATTTTCATATAAAGACTTCCCAATTTTTACACTACATCCTTGTACTAATTTAATGAGAGTGTTACTCTTGATTATAGCTATTCTATTCTTATCGCAGTTAATTTCGGCTTTCATAGGATTTTCAGTTGGCAATAATAACAAAAATTTGCTATTGATTTGTTCGACTACAGGGTGTTTCAAAGCTGCTGCTTCAAATCTGCAGGTTGGTGTTTCGGCTCGGATCAAAGGAATTACGCAAGTATCGTTGATGGCTTCTTCATGTTGTCGGCAAAAGAAGATACTTTCAATAGATGGACACAATTTTTCTTCATATTGATGTGAGTTTGTACCAAGCACAAGGAGGGGGTTGCGTGGAACAATTATTGAATTTTTATATGGTAAAGGGATAATGTGATAGGTTAGAAAATCACTATCTATTAGAATGGGTATATGGATAGCAATTATTATTCTAGAATCTTGAACTTTGACTTGAACTCCGGCCAATTGGTAATAATTGTATGGATTTTTAAATTTGACGATTTTTGATTCACCATATATTATTGAAACACGATTGATCAATTCAGATAAATGGTTCAGAGAAATAATGGAGGTATGTAAACTTCCTAAATGAGCAAATATAATTGAAATTTCTAAGTTATCTATGAAATTTATCAAATTTTGGCAATTCAGAATTATTTGATTTAGAGCATTGGGCAATCTAAAATATACAAATACCTGACGGGCTATGTCTTGAGATTTGTAGTAGATTTCATTGACTTGAAACTGGAGTAATAATTGATTTTTATATAAACTAGTGATTGTCTTGTTGTAGTGATCAATAAGACGAGTATTGAGGGAAGACTGTAGTTTCAACTCGTGCGAAATCGAGTTTTGGTTTTGAATTAATTGCTTTATTTCAGAATTATATTTGATTTCGTCATCATGATCTAAAGTTCCAAAAAGCCATTTACTTATAGTTCCAATACCATTAAACAATTCTCGTTTACTTCTGTTATTTATTTCTTTAACATCCTTATATACAAGGTTACTTAATTTTATTCTAGTTGCATTTAGTAAATATTTAGTATGTTCGAACAGACTTTGTATAAGATCTATATCTTTGAGTGATGAAGAGTTTAATTAACTTTCTAATCTACTATGTAAATTTTCAACATTTTTCAACTGCTCAACTAATAAATCTATTTCAATAAAATGTAGAAAGGTATGCTTTGTTTCAATTAATTTTGTTTTGCCTAATTCTAAAGGTAATAAAGGAGTGTCAAGCACTTGTATTTCGACGTCATTACTTTGAGCTATAGACACTAGGGTTGTGATCAGGGTTAGGAAGATTGTCCCCCGTGTTTTCGTCATTCTGTAAAGAAAGTCGAATGTTAGTAAGTGGATTTTTAACTTTTGATTTATGGATTGTACGGTTTTTTGTTGTTAATATTTTCTTGTTCATATCTAGTTTTACCGTTCTCTACAAAAATTTTGGTTTTGATTTATTTCTTAAAGCTTCCCTATTTCTTATAAATATTTCATGACGTTCAACATATTGCTTAGGGTCTTCTCGGGTTAAGTTACGTTTACTGATTATCTTTTCTTTTTGTTTCACGGTATTATCATATATATTTTTATAAAGAGTTTCTAACCTAAGTTTTCTATCATTAACATAATCATTAACAATGCGTTCGTCCGTAAGATCTAAGGGATCTAATGCTTTTGTGTCCCCTAAGATAACATCATATGGTCTGTTTTTGGTTACAGAGTGAATAGATGAATTGTAGCCAATAACGGCGAATTGCATAATTTGTTTTATATTCATTCTGGGATGTTTTAACTTTAAAACTCTACAATTTTCTAAAATAGATGAATGGAACCTTTCTACCGGACTGTTACTATTTGAGTTTTGAGGTGTCGTAAAATGTATTCTAATTTTGTGTAATTTACAGAATTCCTTAACTAATTCACTTCTAAATTCTGTTCCACTATCACTAACTATAGAATACGGTATACCAAAGTGCGATATGAAGATACTTAAACATTCTATAACGCTAACAGAATTTAAGCTTGATTCTATTATATAAGCTTGTCCGTATTTTGAAAAAGAGTCCAAAATTGTTAAAAATTTCGTGCTTAAAATTTGAAATATATCCACGTGGATTGTTTAGAATGGTTTTGTTGGAGTGACTGTCAATGAAAATTTCACTTGTGGAGGATGCCGATCATATTTCGCTTGATTACATATCTCACAAAGATTTATATACTTAATTACATCAGCGTTCATGTCGGGCCAGTAGTATTTATTTCTTAAAGCGTTTTGAGTTTCATTAATACCTCTGTGACATGTTTTATATTCATGCTGATATTTGATATTCATTTCACGATCTTCTACGTTTTCAACATCTGTCACAAACGTTCTAGATATAACTAAATTATAACTTTGATTTTTGAACGTATTTTGTAATGTAGTTATAATAAGAGATACTAAATCTGTTATTGTTGAACTTTTTACATGAATACAGTATAATTTTTTCGGTTCTACGTAAGTCTTAAAAAGATTAATAATTTGATTTTTAAGATCACCTACATTATCAGTTAGATAGGCCGTTATACGAGATTTATTAATGAAATGTTTGCTATTTTTAATGAAAAAATGTTTACTTTTACCTTGTACTATTATTATTTGCCTATTGTATGAATTTGTCACATTTTCTGTAAATGGGATTTCCAAGGTCGGATTTTCGGCGGCTGTATGGACGGTCTCATCGTCTTCTTCTTGTTGAGGAACTTGTGGTTCATCTGTAGTGCCTATAATTTCTAGTATTTCTTCTTGATTTATATCGTTAACATTAGTTGTATTGATTATGTTGTCCAGTTGATTTTCTAAGGTGTCTTCAGCGGGTTCAATGAGATTCTGAAGAAAGTCTTCGGTTATCTGGTTGATATCACTTGGTTCACCAATTAGGGAGTCAATTCCGTCATACAGTTGTTGATGATCCTCATCTTCAGTTATTGCGTTAATTTCTACTCTACTTAGAGCATCTGCGTTTTTATTTAATGTACCTGGCTTATAATGAATTTCGTAATCGAATTCAGAAATTAATAAACGCCATCTTACAAATTTAGAGTTTGGCTCTTTCATATTAAATAGATATTTGAGAGGTTTGTGATCAGATATTATATTAATTTTCCTCCCAAATAAATAACATCTAAATGTTTTTAATGCAAATATAATAGCCAGTAATTCTTTTTCAATAGTACTATAGTTTATTTCAGCAGCGTTAAGGGTTCTAGAAGCATAGGCAATGGGCAAATCATTGCCTATTTTACCTTGACTTAATACGGCTCCTATTGCGAAGTTAGAGGCGTCCGTTGTTACATTGAACGGCCTCGAAAAATCTGGGTATTGCAATATAGGGGAATTAGTCAATACATTCTTACACATTTCAAAGGCGTTCAAGAATTCGGGTGTATGTTCGATTTTAACACCCTTTTTCAAACATCTTGTCAGAGGTTTTGTTAATTTCGCAAAATCTTTAATAAATTTTCGATAATAACCGACTAATCCTAAAAATGATTTGATTTCCTTAGGAGACTTCGGAAGTGGAAATTCCTTGATAGCTTGAATCTTCTTCGGATTCGGTTTTACGCCGTCAGGGGTGACTACATGCCCCAAGAACTCTACCTCTTTTCGAAAAAATTCACTTTTGTCTAATTGTATTTTCAATTTCATGTCCCGTAAACGTTTAAAAACTACTTTTAGATTTTGAATGTGTTGCTCTAAAGAGGAGCTAAAGATAATTAGGTCGTCCATGTACACAAGACAAATTTTACCTTGAATATTTTTCAAAACATTATCCATAACTCTTTGAAACGTTGCCGGTGCATTTTTCAATCCCATTGGCATACGAGTATATTCATAATGACCGTGTTCGACGGAAAATGCTGTCTTTGGTATTGACTTAGGGTCCATTTCGATTTGATGGAATCCTGACGCCAGATCCAAAGTAGTGAAATATTGGCACTTTCCCAGTGCGTCCAAAATAGTATTTATGTTAGGTATAGGGTAGCGATCTTGTATAGTCTTCTCATTCACCTTTCTATAGTCTACAACTATTCTAAACTTTTTCTTCCCACTGGAATCTTCCTTCTTTGGAATAACCCATATTGGACTACTCCACGGACTTTGGCTATGTCGAATAATGCCATCATCTAGCATCTTGTAAATTTGCCTTTGGACTTCATCCTTGTATACGTAGGGGTACCTGTATGATTTAGTATAAACCGGGATCTCGTCAGTTGTTTTTATCTCATGTTTCACTTGATTAGTAAAACTCAATTTTTCATTATCTCTGTAAAATATGTCGCTGAACTCTTCACATAATTTATAAACAGCTGTTTTTTCTTCTGAATTTAAATGTTCTACTCTAAGTAAATTATGAATATCATCGCCTAAATTTATGTTACTACTATCTGGGATAATATTTTCTAAATGATAAAATTCAAAATTATTTTTGTGCCACTCTGTAAAAGGAATAACCTCGATCGGCTGTGTTAATGTAATCGTAACCCTTTTATCTGTATTGTTAACTATTTCTGTTTTTGCAAAACCGTCTTTTGAGACTGTCAACATTTCTGGAAAATATAAATCCTCATATTTCCTTTCGGGTACAATTACCTCGCCATCTGAATGACTAACCGGTACTTGTAATCCGACTACTTCGTTTGCATCGACAGAGATAGTGAACTGTTTCCTATCTACTTTATATAAAAGTGGAATTTCTATATTTTTATTTCTTAATACATTTTTACTAAAATCTACTGAAAATTGCAAAGCACGTAGCTCATTTAACCCTAATAAACCATCAAAATGATTATGAAATTTATATACTATAAAATTATGTTTAATTTTAGAATTAAATTCGGCGAAGGCTGGGATATTTGCTTTAAATTCGGTTTTTGTTTTACCTACTGCTGAAATTATTAAAGTGGGGTCTTTATACATAGAATTTGGGAAATATTTTTCCACAATATCCGGACTCAACATACTAGACATGCTTCCTGTATCTATTAATAATTTAATCGGTGGATTTTTTATAGTTATATACGGTAAATCTGTAGAATATGAATTAGAAAATATTTCGTTTATATCGGAGGACCTAAGAGGCTCTCTGTCCAAAAATTTCCATCATTATTGTTTGTACGATTTAAGTTACTAGGTAACGGATTTATTTCCTCGTTAATATTAGTTTGCGCGATGGTTTCTTCGAAATAATTGTCGGAAGGGTTTTCTAAGGTTATGTTATCTACTTGAAATAGTTCTTCAGCTATATAATTGGGTTGATTTTGTCTTGGTTTAAAGGTATTTTGGGGAATAGTTGACATTTGCTGTCGAAACTGCTTATTTTGTCTAGGTGCGAAAGTATTTCTCGTATTAATTGACATTGGTTCTGGGGTTCCAGAGGGATTTCGACCCGTGGGAGCAAAAACGTTTTTGGGTGGTCCAAAAACTTGACGATTAGACGGATAGTGTCTATTGACAGGACGTGATTGTATGGGAATTGGTTGACTTGGGAATGAATTTCCTTGAGAATTTTGATTAGATGAATTGAAATTTCTCGGTGTGGAAGTACTGGGAGTATTTCCGTGATTTGGGAAAGAAGGTTGAATATGCTGTGCATTAGAATTATTTCGATAAGAAGGATTATTGAAATAAGTTATTTGAGATTTAGGTTTATTAAAAGTATTAGATTTATTATCAAAATATTTAAAATTATTTTGAGAATACGAGAAATTTTCTTCCTCTATTATATACGCGAGAGCTTCTTCAATATTTCTAGGATTTTTAAGTCTAATTATTGTCTGTAAACTACCCGATAAATTTCTTAAAAGAGTTCTTAACGTCATTTGGTCATATTGTCTACGGTACAGATCTTTAGTCTGTAAAGGCATTTCAATATCAGAAAAATTATTTATTCTACTAACGAGATGACTTCTTAAAACTTGTAAACGTTTGGCAAAATCAATTGGATGTTCATTTCTTAATGGACGAGCCATTATAAGATCTTGTTCAAGACATTCTAATGATCGTCTATCTCCGAAACATTGTTGCAATGCAGCTTTTAACAAGGGCCAAGTATTTAATTCGGTTCTTGAGCCGACCAAAATATTAGCCTTATCAACTAGTTTTAATTGAATAACCTTAATTATATAATTCTGAATCGTTTGGTCATTAACACCTACATATGCGTTTACTACAAAATCACAACTACTTATAAACTTAACTAAATTACTCTCATCTCCATTATATGGAGGAATCATATCAATATATAATTTCAACATTGAAACATTTATTGGGTTTGCATTACCTTCCATTTCTCTCACAGTTATTATTCTATTAAAATCAGAAATCAAACTATCTATATCAAATTGAGCTTCACTCATAGAAAAATCAAAATATCAATTCTTAAAATAATATTTGCTTCGATATTTCCTTTGCTAATTTCAACTTAGTGAATAAAGAAAAGAGGAATTATGATAAAAGGAGTACTTGGTACTTACCCAAAGTTTTTCTCCAGTGATTCCAATTCTGCTACACTTGGAAATGGTAGGTTCCAACGCCAAAGAGTTGACACTCACGTGAAATTCGGAAAATCGGTCTCGATGCCGTGGCTTTTCACGAAAATACTGCGATGAATCCTACTGACTGCGCCAGTTAGATGTTTTTATACACAAAGGTATTTTTTAAAAACTTTTATTTTACAAAAATACAAAACTTTACTAACTTTGATTGAATATGTTTATAATAAAAGTAACAGGATTAGAATGACAAAAACCGATGCGAACCATACCAAGTAAACTCACTGCTGACAACAGCAATCCTTATTCACGTCAACAGGACGGCTTCAAATTACTCTTACACATACAGGATGTCTTCATATAACTAGCGCGCGAGGGCGCGTCAGGAACGTAATGTTCTTTACACTTTTTGAGGATAACTTCAAAGTCAAATTGTTGAAGTCTAAGGCACCAACGACCTAAACGACGATTATTCAGCCATTTCAAACTATAATGATCCGTTATTACTTACCTTCAAGGTAACATCTCAATTTCTCAGTACTCCAAATAACAGCTATAAGTTCCCTTTCTGTTGCACTGTATACCCGTTCTGTGTGACTAAGAGTCCTAGAACGTAACATACCACATGCTCACGACCATCATCAAAATGTGTAAGCACAGCGCCAATACCAAAAGATGAACTATCAGTTTGTAACACAAATTCATAATCGAAATAAGGGCAATTAAGGATAGGGGCCGAAATAAGAGCATTTTTGATATTTTGAAATGCCAACTCACATTCATTATTCCAATCAAACTTTACACCCTTGTGAAGAAGACGTGTTAAGGTAGCAGTTAATGTTGAAAACGAAGGTATAAAGTTCCTATAATACGACACCATGCCAATTAGTCTTCGAATATCTCGTACATTTTTGGGAACTGTAAGATTTGGCATGGAGCTAACTTTCTCAGGATCTACTGAGATTCCTAAGCGATTTACAAGGTATCCAATATATTTAAGTTCATCACGGCAGAATTTACTTTTGTCACGATTCAAAGTGAGACCATTAGAGTACAGACGATCGAAAACTGTTCGAAGGACGTTAATATGAGACTCGAAATCTGTAGTCACCACCACTATGTCATCTAAATAACAAAATACATAGTTATCTAAATCGCTCATAATAGTTTCTATCAGTCTTTGGAAAGTGGCTGGTGCATTGTGCAGACCGAATGGAAGGCGTGTCAATTGAAATAAACCACGTCCAGGCACTGTAAATGCAGTGTATTGTTTACTATCATCATCTAGAGCAACTTGCCAATAGGCACATTTTAAATCTGAAGAAGACATATACTGGGCACCTCCTAACTCATCTAGAATGTTTGAAATGCAAGGTAATGGAAAAGCATCACGTTCAGTAACTGCATTAAGACGTCGAAAGTCAAGACAGAAACGTTGCTCACCATTTGCTTTGGGTACAAGAAGTACTAGAGAAGACCAAGCTGACTTGGAAGGTTCCACGATACCATCTTTTAACATTTCATCGAGTTGTTCATTAATAAGCTGACATAAAGCTGCTGGGGGAGTCGAGTAACTGCCAATGAGTTCATCTTCACCTTGATTTTATTTAAAAAAAATTGACTGCCGTTTCTAAACCAATATTTATAGTGACGGGTGTGGTTATCAAAACCGAAACGTAACTTTATCTAACGCTTTATTAAACCTTGCCGAGGATAAATCGCTTGAAATATTTCAATACAATAATTGTTGTGGAAAGAATAGTTTTCTCTTCCACTCCATAAGATTGCTCGAGATTTATCAAATTGAAAATTTCGAAGGAGATTAAGTGGTATTTATTACCACGCCACTGGTGAAAATAATACGTTTCGCAGACTATATTTAAATCGTTCAATAATTGTATCAGATAATGTCTTGTTGTTCTTTAAAAAAATAACTAACTAAAAATTAATGGAATCAAAATAAAAAAAATAAACAGTGTTCGGTTTACCACCCTCAAAAACTCAGTAATCTGACAAGAACAAATGAATTTCCTTCATTTGATCATCGCCTGCTGGACATCCAGTCTTGGAAGTTCCTGGTAAAATTACAATGAACCTGCAAATTTTTATGAAAAGTTCAAATCATAGAATGATCATTAAATATAAATTTTCGAATTACACATTAGGTAGGTAGCCTTCATTGTATAACAAAATGTAAGCCGCATCCTTGAGATTTGCTCTCGATTTGCTGTTTTTCTGCGTGAAGAACCAAAGTAGCCGTACCGTCGTTGTGAGATAAGTAACAAAAAATTATTAGTACATTACCACATCAATTGTTTCCTGATACTATACTGAGTTTACTTCATTTGTAATTTATACAAATTGAAACAGATGTTACTGATGTACTATAAACCATAAAGAAACGATCAACCATTAATTTTAGAAAAGAACTCCAACAAATTTGAGTCGTGTGAGAAATGTGTACACGACACGAATTGGTTTATTAACCCTCCAACGGCGGGAATAATTTTTTTTGTGTAATACTAGTAAAAACAGTACAATCTATCCAAAATGGTATATTCTTAATACATTTACAATTTTTTTTGCAAAAAAGTTACTATTTTATAAAAAAAGTACTGTTACATATAAGTAACTCTTATAGCCGTTTGTGGTATACAAAATACCTACTTTTTATAAAAAATCAAATTACACTGTAAACATAATTTCACATCACATTTGGTACACATTGTACGTGTACTAGTGCTACATCCTTCTCCGGCACAACGGCGCCTTTTATTATTGGGGATACTGATTAGCAAATGATCAAATCGATTATATCTCTAATTGTCCGAAACTGTTAGCGGAAGTGTTACGCTGGATTTGGCAGTTGCCTGCTTTCCAGAACCCTTGCGTGCAACGCCGAAAGCAGTTAGGTAATTTTGTGCAACTTCTCGTCGAAACTCTAACTGAGTGAGCGGTGTTAAATTTCTGCACTTTTTTTAAATGGACCAAGCGTTCACTACGGCAATATCGAGGAGCCACGAAAAAATTGGCCACCACCACTTCTTTCGTCGAATGGAAATTCTATACCTGGATATATGCTGATCCATCAGATCAGTTCCACCCATGCACCGATTGTATTCAGAAATTAATCTGGGTTGTTCTATCTACCAACACCCATAGAACTGGAAAGGGGGGAGGGTTCAGGAAGTATTATATATGGCTAGAAGAAGATTCCCCTTAAAGTCCACTCTCTATGAGATTCAAAAACGATTAATTGAATGACAGCCGAGATATAAACAATTGGATTGTTGATGTATTGTTGTATACATATTGATTGCAAAATAACATTAATAAGGTCACAACAATAATAATATTAACATTCATAATAACAATAATAAACATATACATTGAGTTACAGTGGTATTGACCACACAAATACCCTGATAATTGATTGAATGTTAGTAGCGAGATGTTGTTATTTTGTGTACCTTGGAGAGTGTTTATGTTGTGTGAACTGTGAACGTTATCTAATAACAGTAAAAAGGAGTAAATCTCACTCAAATGATTGATATATGTTTTCTCAATTATGCAATTACTTGACTGTGAGATGAAGGCCATCTCTAAGAAGGTTCTCTTGGTTTTATGTGACTCAGTAGCCAACACTCTCACAGATTCAATGTCCATTTGATGGTCTAAAGTGTTAACATGTTTTGCGAGGGTGCACCTTTCAGGATGTAACCTGCAGTCACTCTTATGTGAGACTATACGGTTAGAAAGTGACCTCATAGTCTGATCAAAATCACGACAGGGAATACTATAGATAACATTTGTACAAAATGTAAGAGGATTTTTATTTGGATTTGACCTTCGAATAAATTGCCCTAATTGTCAATATAGTTTTATTAGCAATTTTAAAACTGTAAAGATCCATAAATAACCTGGAAGCCTAGGTGTGATGTCTCTTATGTAGGGTAGAGTAGTGAAAATTGGTTGAACTTACCAGAAACTCTCTTCATTGGAGTGACGTTAGGATGGCTATCAGTAGTTCGTACATCTATGGTAGCCGAAGTGCTAAATAATAACTTATTAAGTAAAGGTCTGGGATTAAAATTATCCAAGAATAAGGTTTGTGAGATATTTGAATTTTTATTATGAAAGTTTGGGTGTGAAATTATAAGTACTCTATTTTTCACCTGTTTGACCAGATTCACCTCAATGGAGTGTTTGTGGTGAGAGTGAAAATTCAGATATCATCCTGAACTGCATGACTTCCTATACCAATCTATGATTATCGTATTATCCGTCGTACGAATGAACTTAGTATCGAGAAATGGTATCAATGTCCTCCTTCTCAATTGGGAACTGGATATATTGATCATAGCTATTAAATGTATTCAGAACTTCACTCCACCCTTCTCTTGGTAAAGCTAATAAGATATCATCAACATACTTTTTAACAAAAAAAAGGTGTGAAGACACCGGAATGACAGTATCCAGCGCATCGTCAATGACGTAGGTCGCTAGGATAGGTGAAATTGATGCAACCATTGGTGTACCAAATGTTTGCTTATAAATGTTATTATTGAAAGAAAAATACGTACTATCAAACAAGAAATATATTAAATTCAAAACTGTCTCCTTATGAATGGAACAGTGGTTGCTGATACGGTCCAAATTCTTATCAATTGTAAATACACATTTCTAAAAAGTGAGACAACATCCAGACTTGCAAGTACGAAATTATCAGGAATTCTGAGGATATTGAATTTTTCCGATACTTAAAATGAATCCTTAATAAAATATTCATTATCAACATCATATGCATCTGTTAATATTCCAGTCAGATACTGTGGTAAATTTCAGTGGGTGCTCCTATTGAAGCGACAATCGATCTTACTACTAAAACAGGTTAATGTACATTGGGGAGCGTATGAAATTTTCCTCCCATATGAATTACATGTAAATGGTAAAGTAATTGTAACCTGATCACCCAAACTATGTCTCATACATAGCCCGGCGTCAAGAACACAATGTGATTTTAAATTTGAGGGAATTGTTACACACCTAGACCCATAGTAGGCATGTTCAAGAAGAGAAAATATTGTATCTTTCCCTCCTCCTATGAATTCTTCTCTTCTTGTACATGCCCAGTGTAGATATACTATGACAGTTCTGGGGCGGAAGTCGGCCATGTTGGATTTCTTGGCCGGCTGCGCGCTCACCGGAAGTAACGTCATGCTCGTTGGCGGGTGATTCGAATGTGGTGCGCTACTGTGACGTCACCTACGTCAGTCGGCCATTTTTTATCCTGTAATTGTAGATTTCTATCGCTAGATGGCGTATATCATTTTCTGTAGATTTCTATAGATGGCTGTGTGCCGTCCATTTTTTATCCGGTAGATTTTATTTGCGTTCTCGGATAATGTGACGTAATTTTTGTGATGTAAGCACCGAATATAT
This sequence comes from Galeruca laticollis, assembly GCA_963921935.1. Classification (NCBI taxonomy): domain Eukaryota; kingdom Metazoa; phylum Arthropoda; class Insecta; order Coleoptera; family Chrysomelidae; genus Galeruca; species Galeruca laticollis. The sequence goes on from OY998181.1 coordinate 147,339,959, forward strand.
TTTTTTAATTAAATAAAAAATGTTTCGTCTCGACCCTGAGATTCGAACCCACGAAACACAGCGTCTTTCTCGTTCCTACCACAATCCCTAACCGTTGCGCTATCAAGGCTTATATTTATCAATTTCTTATTTGAGGTTCACCTTCATCCGTTCGGTGTCAGTGACTCCACATAATTTTGAGAATAGAATTATAAGATAAGCTTAAATTGTGTGTTACCACGTATATTAATTATTCCACAAATTAAAATTATTCATGTCAGCCGATAAACACTACATTATCACACAGGAAACCAGCATTTCCTGTAAGATAATATATCTCGAAACATTAATTATTTCCCAAATTAAAATTAATCATGTTAGCTGATAAACACTACATTATCACACAGGAAACCATTATTTTCTTATCTCAAACAATTTGTGATAAATGGTGATGTTTTTTAATCAAACTCCCACAATTTACATTTAATTAACGCTGAGGAAAAATAATCTAGTCATTCATCGTCGACAAGTCAACAAGTTAGCAGTGTTTGCTTGCGCGTCTCAAAATCATCTTTAAAACCATATTTAGCAGTATATTACTAAACTTTTAGAATAAAGTTGTTGCTGAACTTGTGATACATTTTATTGCAGTAAGTTTTTCATGATTTTGCTTTATTGTATTTGAATTTCTCCATTTTCCCTATTTTTTAGATGGATTTAAAAGAACTGAATAAAGTGTTTCTTATAATAAGACTATATGAATTAACACAAGATACACCATATCCAATTTTAAGTGCACATGTAGTGAAGACTCGTTTTGGTAAAGCAGTCATATTGGTGTTAGAAGAGGTGCAAGTATTTTTACCAAATAGAGCAACAAACATTTATGAGGATAAACTTGAGTATCTCACGGAAAAGAAGTATTCCCTAATTTTTCGGGGGAAGATCGAAACAGGAAAGCCAAATTCAGCCATCTCGTTTGAAATTGTTCAAAATTATTTTTTCTGGTGAGTTTTTATTTTATCATATTAAAAGTTTACAATGACAAATTTAATGAACAAAGTGGATGAGACAATAGCATTCCTAAGACAAAATTATTCTGAACCTCTAGCTGATAGAATAATTAAACTGATAGACCGACATGTAAGAAAATGTGTGTTAGCGATAGACGAATTTAAATTTCCTATTGGGGAAAAGAGAAAAATTCAAACAAAGATTGGGGAACTTAAACGGATGCGATATCAAATCAAGTCAATACCAAAAAATTTAGGTTATGGGTTGAGGAAAAGACGAGGTGTAAAATGGGTGGATGCCGGTGCTTTTTTTAATAGCAGAATCAGGATGGGTCTTATAACAAATTTAAAACATAAAGAAATTAATGATTTTTTCAAAGATGCGTTTAATTTATTAAAAGATAAAATTTCGAAAATAATGAGGGATTGAAAAATGATTAAAGTTAACACCACTCTCATTGCGGATTATATAAAACAATCAAATGACCGGGAAGTTTTAGATCAAAAGCATTTCAGTACACCTAATGCTATCATTGACGAAGGAACCGATTTGATGGATTGGTTCAAAAATTATGTTGTTGATCAAATTTTACACAAGATGTCTGAGTTTCAAGAGAAACAGAGTGGTTGGGCCTTAAGCAAAATGGGGAGTATTATCCCAATGAAAGAATGCAGTTGGATTTTACTAAGAATGATTACAATGAGGCATATTTCAACTATACTGAATTTTATCCTAGCTATATGAATTCGACACAGAAGTATCCTCTGTTGGATTATTCCTCTTTCAAGAAGCGTGCATTGTTTGTTATCAATTGCTCGAAACAAGAAGAAAGCATGAAGGCATCTACAGTTGATGTAAAACTTGATATTGAAGCAAACATTGGTTTCCCCGAAAATACCAAAGTATATTGCATCATAATACATGACTGTGTAATGGAGTATTTACCCCTCACCGAAATTGTCAGGAATTTGAATTAAAACGTACTGCTGCATCATTGCACGTTATTATTCTAGCAATCATCATCATGAGAGTAGCGTTCGTCGACATCCAAGGATTCATCGTGGATGGACACTTTGTTCCTAAAGAACTCACCATCGAAATTGGTTGCAAGCAAAGTCACTACATGTTTTTGTCACCTCAATCGTTTGATATATTAAGTGAGCGTGATAAGAAAACTACGTCATATCTGGAAAAGAACGTGCATGGCATTCGATATTCTTCAGGTGACATAGAATATACCAAAATAAATGATATATTGGAAGCTAAGCTATTGTATGCTGCAGACTTGATTTACGTACGTGGACAGCAAAAAGCCGAATTTCTACTAAATAAATGTCACATTTTTAGCGTGTTTCCCCACATTATTGATGTTTGCAAGTTTGATGGTACATCATGTGCTACAGGAAACTTTGAACGAGATCCAAATCCTTGCCACGGCAATGGGCTATACTCTTGTGCCAAAAGAAATGTAGAGCGTCTCCGACAATGGTTTTTGAATACTATATTACTTTTGTAATGGCTAAATAAAAAACATAAATTGTATTGAATTGATTTTTTATTAAAACTCCTACTCATCGGCTAGTATATGACATGACGATTTAAATTTGCGTTTAACAATTTTCAGTAGAATTTTAACTATTAAAACAAATATGGATGCTAATATTATACATGACAATGAAAAAATATTGTTAAGTTCATCTTTCATGTTGCTGCTGCTGCTGCTGCTCCTTCTGCTGCTGCTGCGGGGGGTGGTGTCGTTGCTCATATTGAAGTCTTGTAGGTTGGATCCTGTTTAATGGATATATCGTTTGTGGTGTCTAACGTCTAAAAATGTGATCTAAGGCACTCGAAATCTCTTGTTGTTGTTGTTGTGTTTCGTTTTGTAATTCTTCGGGTACCCAATTAATTGTAAGATTTTCCCATCGATTTGAGACAGCTATGCAAAGGTTTTTAATTTGCTTCATAATCATTCGCTTATTTTCATAAAAAGTAATGTCCTTAGTTAATTGATTTATTTTTAGCATAAATTCCTCAATTCGATGTCTGTACTCGACAAAAGACATACCGATAATGATTTATTTCCCCCAGCAAATAGACTCCAAGTAAATATATATAGTTTGACGTAAGCGTCACATGTAACATCACAATAATAGCAGATATACATTGTTGTACCCTTACGATATCTTTATGTCGACACCTTGTATATCGAACGATGTAGTAACGTACCTAACACCGTTTATTCGATGAAATAACAGCAGAGTGCCTTTTTGACTTCCTGTATATAAAAAATAATAGATAACGTTGTTTGTTCCCGTGAAAATCTGACCAATAACAACGGAGATACATCGTAACGTCTTATGGTATCTTTATGTCAACACCCTGTATATCGAATTTTAGATTACATCATTCAACGCCGTAAAAATTATAACAATGAGAGAGATCTATTTCAATAATATTTTTATTAATAGACGCTTTTGATTTCACTCGTATATCGTTAATTTAGTTCCTATGGTATCTTGAATGAGAAAAACGGAAAAACTCGTTGATAAGTTTGGGGGTTATCATGCTAACATAATTTGGAATCTTATGTTAATATACGATTTTGGTCGTTGTTTGAGATAAGTAAATAATGGTTTCCTGTGTGATATTGTAGTGTTCATTGGCTAACATGATTGATTTTAATTTGGGGAATAATTAATATACGTTCAATTTAAGCTTATCTTATGATTCTATACCTACTCAAAATTATGTGGGGTCACTGACACGCAACGGATGATGATGAACATCAAATAAGAAATTGATAAATATAAGCCTTGATAGCGCAACGGTTAGGGATTGTGGTAGGAACGAGAAAGACGCTGTGTGTCGTGGGTTCGAATCTCACGGTCGAGACGAGACATTTTTTATTTACGTAAAAAAATATATTCGGTGCTTACATCACAAAAAATTACGTCACATTATCCGAGAGCGCAAATAAAATCTACGGGATAAAAAATGGACGGCACACAGCCATCTATAGAAATCTACAAAAAATGATATACGCCATCTAGCGATAGAAATCTACAATTACAGGATAAAAAATGGCCGACAGACGTAGGTGACGTCACAGTAGAGCGCCACATTCGAATCACCCGCCAACGAGCATGACGTTACTTCCGGTGCTCGCGCAGCCGGCCAAGAAATCCAACATGGCCGACTTCCGCCCCAGAACTGTAGTATATCTACTGCCTAGTATGGGTCTAGATGTGTAACAATTACCTTAAATTTAAATTCATATTTTGTTCTTGACGCCTGACTATGTATGGGACATAGTTTGGGTCATCAAGTCACAATCACTTTACCATTTACATCTAATTCATATGGGAGTCCATCAGCTGTTGGGTTCACCTTGCCAGCGTATTTTTCCACCTTCGTCACTACATTATGTAAACTCCTCCATGCATGTATTTACGACCAAATGATCAATTTATGTTACCTAGCTCTTTACACCTATAGGTTTACTGCGCTTGTTTCCTGACTGGCTGGGGAATGGATACAACCACTAAGTCACTTTCCTTTAGACAATCAAGGGTGGAGGGGTGTTTCCTATTCATCTACGTTAGATGAATTTTGAGAATTATGAATAGAGATTTTTGAATTTCATCACATCTATAACTTAATTTCTAAATTTAAAATAAAAGTAACATATAAATTTTCCTTCAATTTTCCGTTCACTATATGAATATTTCCATCCTTTTAAATATACATTTGATTCAATGTTCATCATACAAACATGTTGTATTATCATACACTTGTTTTTTTTACTACACGCTGGCTTATTAGCCAGCGTCTACTGACGTCAAACGTCGTTTACACTTTAAAATGGGACGTTTCATTATGTAAAATATACTTGTACCCCTCTTGAGAGGGTATTTTTAATGTAGTTAATATTTTTATTCTAATAATGATGTAACATCATACATGTCTACATTCTGTATTCATTGATTGTCTTTTGACACGTGTTGTAGAATTTTTTATGACGTAAGTTCCACTCTATCAAATTTTTCTTCAAAATTTCACAAACATTATAATTTTATAGGACAGCTTTGAGAATGGCCTAATGGCCGAAAGCGCTTAGCTGAATTTTAATAATAAATACACACTGAGTTCTCGTCGTTTCATTCACTCAATTTATATCTAGTGTGTACACCATACCCAGACAGTTCTAATTCATCTTCACACCTTACCTTAATTATCAGTTCATTGTTAAGCGTAATTATATTGTAGAATGAAATTTCCCACGGATTTTCTATATTTGTTATTATCATTAACAATACTTTCCTATTTCTTGTATTCCAATAAATCCATGGGCACTCGTATAATATATCTCGCAGAACAATAGACTGAAAAATAAAATGAGTTATAGATTATATGCTGATATTGATATATATATATATATATATATATATATATATATATATATATATATATTGTAATATATTTCTACTTCTTTTTTTATTAAGTATTATTTATTATTATTAGAATTGTTATAAAATTGTTATAGAATTGTCGCAGCGACAATTATTGTACATGCAACTTTGAAAAAGCATGTGAGAAAGTTTAATTCTGACAGTAGTTTTCAAAAAATATTCCCGGCTCTAATAAATATTAATTTAGTGTTTCTAAAGATGAATTTATATATAATCGACCTATTACTCTTCTCTCAGGGTGGGATCAAACTGTTCAAAAAAATTATTTATTCAAAATTTATTTATTTTTAACGTATCTCCAAATTAACTGTTTCGCTATCGCTCAGAATTTCTAGTAACTGTATGTTTAATATTATAAAAGGCACTTCAAATATCTGATGACATTTACAATACTTCTGTCACTGAAAATTATCAACTGTCACTGATTTGATCGACAGTTTTATTTACTGCAAAATGTTCAATTTTCTGGAATTATATATAATGAAAATAATACAGTGAGTTGGGATGTAAAATTCTATATTATACCACCAGATCACAAATTATCAAACTAATACTCCCCAAATGATTACAAAGGAACAACAGTCGTAATTTCTACGAACCTCAAAAATTATAACAACCTAGATACTATAAATTAATCTAATGAAAAACACGTTTAATAAAAGTTCCAATCGTTGATTTGAATCTTGACGTGTATGAATGTCTAATACAATCTTCAATCAAATTTATTATATAAAAAAAAACTAACCGTTTGTAAACATTATATTTCTTTGAAAAAAAATATGAACACCTGTTATTTCAAAGTTAATCCATGTTCCATCCATTCTTAATTTTCTTTCTTCTAAATTTATTATGGCTTTATGTTTTTCTAACTCATCACATCCTATTATTATTTCAGTTTCAATATTTGGAGCTATTAGTACTTGTAAATTGAATTCTTTTTCCCCAATATTTACATTTATGTTCATTGATTTATCGATTTCACATAATTTTTTTCAATTAGCACCAATTGAATTAATTTTCGGAATTTTGAAAATATTATTCATTTGAATATTACATCTATCAACAAAATTTTGATTGATTATTGATGCTTCTGATCCAGTATCAATAATTAATTTAGCTTCTAAATTATTAAACCATTATTCCCATCTGTGTTTATATTTTCATTTAAATTTATAAATTCATTTGGATTTTCATAGGTACATATATAAATTTTGTTTATTTGATGTGTGCATATTTAAAAAAATTGATTGTCGTTTATATCTGTTGTTCGCCCTGTATCTTGTCTATGTATTTGTGTCGTCTCTGTTCTTGTATTATTCTCATTTGTAATTCTTTCCCCTCTTTTTTCTGATCTACTCCTTCTATTCTGATCAATTCTCTGATAATTAACTCTTCTTGTTTCGTAGTCTGCATTTCTTCTTTCTCCATCTCCTTCTGAGTTTCTTCTGTCGTTTGTTCTATATGGTCTATTGTTTCTGTCATTATAGTTGTTTTGTCTGTATGAGTCATTATTGTTTCTATTTCTATTATTGTAAGAATTGTTATTTCTGTTATTGTTATTATAATTATTGTTTCTATAATTTGTATTTCTGTTATTATTGTAATTAGTGTTATTATTATATTGTCCATTGTTATCATTATTTCTATTATAATTAAATCTATTATTGTTCCAATTGTTGTTTTGATTATTTGTGTAACTATTTGTATTTCTTGGATTGTTTTCGTTGTTTGTATTATTTACTCTTCGATTCTGCTGAAAAGTATCCTGTCTCGTTAAATTCCTTTCTACTCTTTGTAGATACATAGATAATTGGTCAAGTTTTCTAATGTTCTGCACCGCAATGGTTTCAGCTAATTCTGCCTCAAAATGTCTTGCTATGAACATAACAATTTCCTCTTCAGGAATTGGTGATTCCAAATATGGTGTCATTGCATGCATATGAATTGCATAGTTATTTAAACTATGGCTTCTGTTTTCACAAAATTTGCCAAAATATAATTGTTCCCTAACAGCTGATTGTGCATTTTCGCCCCAAAAGTATTGTATAATTGTTGTCTCAAATTCAGTAAATTCTGTTATATCTTTTTCCCTGGCAGCAAACCATATTAGTGCGTGATTCTCCAAATGATCTCTGATCACCTCCTTTATGTCTTCAATATTATTTATTCCTCTTACTCTATTAATCAAAATGCTTATAAATATTTTTGGGTGTAATTTCTTAATATTTTCGTCAAATTTTTGATTTGCTGATCCATAAATTGTTTTTATTCCCCAATATATTCCATATTCCCTCATTTTCTCTCAATTTGCTCTACTTTTCCTTGGATATTTTTCATTTCCATTTTTAATTACCTCTTTATTTTGTTGTTTTCTTCTTCTGCTATCCTAAAGTTCATCTGTATTTCTTTAGTTATATCATCCTCCATGCTTTGTATATTTCTATTTGTCTTCATATTATCTCTGTCTAATTTGGTTATTCTTTCAGTGCTTCCTTTTTTTTGGTGTTTTCTCCAATTTCTATTTTCAAATCATTTTCATTCTTCTTTAAATTTTGTATTTTCGTTGATTGTACTTCTTCTAATTCCATTATTCTTCCTATCATTTCATCTCTAATTTCTTGTTTTGTTTCTTGTATTCTTTCTTCTGTGTTTTTTTTTTATTCATCCAATTGTTTTGTTATATTTTCTATTTTCTTTTCTATTCTTTGACTATTTATTTCCATTTTCTCTTCCATTCTTTGATTACTTATTTCCATTTTTTTATTGCTTGTTTTTATTTCTTCTCTTATTCTTTGGTTACTTATTTCCATTTTTTGATTGCTTGTTTTTATTTCTTCTCTCATGCTTTGTAGAATTTGCATTATCATATTTTGTTCTTCTTAATTCCCAGATACCATTTTTTGATTCTTTTCTTCTCTCATCTTTATTGTTTCAATTTCTTCAATTGATTCCATCCTTTCACTTCCATCTGTCTCTTCATCATTCTCTTGATTATTTCTTCCTTGTTCAATGTAATGTACTTGGAAATCACCCATTCCAAGTTCTCTTCCTTCACCCTCTTGATCAGATCCATCTTCTATTCCAACTTGTTTACCATCTCTTAACGTCATTTTCTTCTCCATTTTGATTGTATATTATTTCATCAATTTATTGAATATGATTTCCTGTTACTAATGCTCCTAATGCCCCTAATGCCCCACGTTGGGCGCCAGTTATATATGTATGGATTTTTTTATTTAAATAATATGTTTTATTTATTTATTTATGAAATTGTTTGAATGCTATAATTTATTTTACTCCAAGTTTGGGAGATAAATTGTATATGAAATTTATATATGAGAATTATTATTTTAGTTGTGAATTTAAATTGAATATTAAATGTATTAATGTTTTGTTACTATTGAACTATTACACTCGTGGGCTAGCTAATTTATATATATGTATATATATATATATATATATATATATATATATATATATATATATATATATATTACCTTTAATTCCTCCTATTCATTATGATATTTAATATCATGTGGTTTCATTTAATTCCTAAATTTCATTACCTCGGCTGCTCTTATTTATTCACTACTCTATAACTCAGTAGGGTTCTGGGCAAAGTTATAATAAAATCAACATTATTCATTAATGTAATTTATTTTATGTTATTTATGAAAAGATAGAAAACAAATTTCAAACACTGAAATATTATTTATATTTAAAATTTAGTTACTTTTTAAAAATTATTATGCTATAAAATAAAATAATGGATTTTCCTATATACATCTAAATTTCCACATCAAACAAACTTTATGTATTATATAAAAAAAACTATTCATTCTTTTTGAGATGGCTTTTGCAGACTCATTCGCATAAACTTGGATAAGCGTTTGTAAACATTATATTTCTTTGAAAAAAAAATATGAACACCTGCGTTTAAAGTTGTTCAACTATTTGTAACTTTTTTCTTCTTGTTCTTATAAATAGGATTATTGAAAATATTCAAACACTGCTTTAGTTTTATTCGGTTCGTGAAATGGAAAGGATATCTGAAATATTTATCTACTTAATTTCGATCTTTTTTTAAATTATTTTAACGTATTATAACGATTGTGCATGTGATAAAAAACTGAAATTAGTTGTTGTTTGTTGTTTTGTGGAAAGTTTTATATATGTGTGACTGGAGAAAATTCAACATGACAGAAATTAATACATCTATCTACAAATTTGATAATGGTAAGTTTTTTTTACGTTTCCTGGTACATTATATTCATTTTAAAACTTTTATTACCAGGTGTTTATGATTTTAAATTTCACTTTTTCATTATTTGGTACCAAATATTACTAATTAAAACACACCACAGACCTTGTTCTTTTCGCCAAACGACGCCTTCATTTGGATCCATCCATGACGCTTTCCCACTTCAGGTGGCAATCTTCCTTCTTATAATTATCGGGTGATAACTATATTACTTGGCTTGACTTTGTTTCATCACAGATTTGTCTTTTCACTTATTTCAATTATAATTTACTTTTATATTTCTTATTTATATATATTCACACTTATTACTTGAAATTTTTATAACAAAGAACTGGGTCACATTCAATTTGCTTCTTGCTTCTCTAGTTACCAACGCTTAACTAACTATCGCGGGTCTTTTTATCCGCCAAAACCCTTTCTATCGTTTATAACCGGAAGCTGGCAATGTTCTAGAAAAATCTTTGATTATTGTTCACCTGTCACTTTGTTTATTAATGTTTCATTGTTTTTCTGACTTAAACTTGCTATCAAATATTGTTTTTTATTCACTATAATCTTATCGTCATTGATTTAATTCACTAACATTTTATTAATATTGTTTTCTCATGTTATTGATTATTTGAAATCTTCCGATTGGTCAATGCAAATATATCATTTTTATATTTCCTACAACCTAAATATTTACATAATATACATGGATACAGTTCATTTATTATTTTGTTTTATATTATTACATCTATACACATAAATTAGGTCGGTCATATCTTATATATATTTTTACTAAATCTAAATGTCATTTATTGATAAATCATCGTAGCACTGTTGATTTTATTATTACCATCCTATTTATTCTTTAAATATAAGCAGATGCTTTAGGTGTCTAAAATTCCGTGTAGCGTTACGTTATTTTATTGATCTTCGTTTGCTTGTTAGGTTCTGTCCAAGGTTGTTTTTTTAAAATACAGAATTATTTTAACTGTTTTATGAATAATTGTTTATGAATTCTTTTCATTTTTATTTATTTTCTCTATGATTATGCCCATTGATTGTAATTGATTATGTTGTTATATAGATATTTTATCAATTTTGGTACTTTGTTTACAAATTATTTTTATTGATAGATATTATTACTTTATCCTTTATCGGGATTCTATGAATGTTATATGCTCGTTCTATCTACAACAACATTCCCAAACTCTGTTTTCTTGATTTATTTTATATGTAAAAGAAATAGGAAAACCAAATTTTACTCATTTGCTTACTTTATCCATACTATGTCATTCTTTATTATTCTTGTTATTTTAATTATTAAGTCCGTTATCAACAATTCTTTCGTATTAATTTGTCAAATGTCTTTTAAATTGTCAGTTAATGTCTGTTAGTATAACTATAATTTAATTACAAAATCTATATAAATTACTGATATGAAATACTCCTCTAGTTCTATTACTGATAGGATCTTTTAAAACATAGCTATTCACTCCATTTTCATTGTCAATCACATGAGGACCTTCGAATGGTAATTGCAATTTCGCACATTTGTTTTCTTCTCATATTGGGGTTTTGAAAGTTTATTTATATTTCTAGCGTCCAAGCAAAGTCTCAATTCTCCATTTTTTTAAAAAAGAATTTTTCGTAACCACAGGAGAAGAGATTTATTTATTTAGAAAAAGTTTAGGAGTTTAATTTGAAATTCCCACGAGACAACATCATAATAAGAGTTGTCTCAATTTTTTTGAGAATATAGTAGAAATTGTATAACTGTACAATCAGATCATAAAGCCATATATTATGCCAGTGCGTGCATAATTCGCAGAAGAATTGCATCGTATCAAGGGTAAGTGGTTTCAGTTTCTAAATTATATATTTAGAAAGTTTGCAGAATTCTAAATACGTTTAGAATACGTACGAGTTTTCCTGTTCCTAGTTGGTGAGTCCAGTCCAGTTTTTAAATTATTTATCGTGAATCAACAGGCCTTTTTAAATAAATTTCAAAAATAGATGCACCTATATGATAATTTGAACCAAACCAAAATTAACGTTACACATATAAGATTTTACGTCAAGTGAAGAAATTTTTTTGGAATAGACAATTTGAACGGAAATTTGCGTTATTTGACATTGATACGTGTCAAGTGTAAATTAGACGAATTGAACTTTTGATTAAAATCTCTAATTAGTTGATTTCTAATATAGGTTGTTCTAATATTAAGGTTGGTAGAAAATACTATCTTTGTTTTTTTTATGATATTTTTGGGAAACAATAATTAATTTTGTAATTTTGTTATCTGATCGTATAATATATAATTTTGATTCCAACTCACTGTGGTATTAATTCCGTATCTATTTTCATTGTATTTAACATTTTGCATTCTATAGAAATTTTGATCTAATCAGTGACATTTGGTTAATTTCCAGTGACAGTAAAATCGAAAATGTCATAAGATAATTCAAGTGCCTTTTATTATATTGAATAAACAGTTATTGAGATTCTGAATATGGAGTAATATTTAATTTGGAGAAGACGTGAAAATTATAAAATTTGAATTATTGTCATATAAAAATTTTTGATCCCACCCTGAGACAAGAGTGATTAAGTCGATTGTGAATAAATTTATCTTTCAAAATACAAAAATTAATATTCATCTTAGCCGGGCATTGTTTGACAACTACTGTCAAAATTAAATTAGGTTACATAAACTGATAAAGGTGTGTTTGCAATAGTGTCGCTACAATCACAGATTGTGAAGACGTGGACGAATAATATTTCATATTGTTATATTCATATATCCATTAAAATATAACTATTTAAACTATAAAATTAAAATAACGATATACAGGGTGTCCCGGGACTAATGGGAAAAAAGTCAGGAGAGTATAATATGAGCCAAAATAATGTTAGTACTTCATATAAACTTTTACTATGCAGGCCCTCGTTTTCGAGTTATAGGCCTCCAAAGTTTTAATTTTGAATTTGGTTTTTATTTTTATTTTTTGTACTAGTTATTTGATCTTCATAAAATTTACGGCAAAGCTATAATGTAAGTGTATGTTTATTTTGGTAAGGTAAACAGATTTACAGTAGTGCATTGAAGCCAGGGACGGACTACTCGCAATGGTTAGTGATCCAAAAATTTTGCAGGTATGGCACACCCTGCATGAAATTATCGAAATTCACTTCCTCACACATTAAGCTAACGAAAGGGTACTCCTGTTGGAATTCGATAAAATGAGCCGTTTGGCTAATATTTACAGTTTTATTAATGCACTACGTACAAATCTACCTAACTAACTTATTAATACGATGTACAGAATTTACTTGCTTTTAATCAAAATTACGAACATAACATTATTAAACCATTAAGAAAACCTCAAGAAACACAAGTTATAAAACATTAGACTAAAACTAATTCATAAACAACAACAAAAACTAACGTTATTCTAATAAATGTTCAATATGAGCTCCTCCCACTTCCACGCACATTCTAAGTCTACGAAGGTTGTTTCTTTGCACTTGAAAGAGCAATTTCACACTATTTCTAATAACATTGCAGTGTAACACAATTCTGTCCATTGAATCTTGCCTTGTTTGCACAGGTGTTGCGTATACCTTACTTTTGAGATAACCCTAGAGAAAGAAATCCATAGGATTAACGTCTCCTGATCGCGGTGGCCATTGAAAAGGGCCTCCACGACCAATCCATCTATTAGGAAGCCTTGTGTGTAAATGCATGAACCATAAATTCCTACGAGTTTGTAGTAGCACATCATCAAACAGGTTCCATAACTCATTTTGCAAAAAACTCCAAATATCTCTGACCGGTCAAAGTACCGTCAATAAAGTATGGCTGTATCAAATTATTGCCAACTATTCCTGCCAAACATTAACCATGAATCTATGCTGGATCCTAGTTTGGATAATGCCATGTAGATTCACATCATCCCATAAATGCATATTATGAAAATTTATGATTCCATCTCTGGTGAAACCCGGTTCGTTCGTAAAGAGAACGTTACTAATAAATGTGTTGTCTGCTTGTTGTTGTCGCAGAAACCACTGGCTATACTCAAGTCGAGCAGGATAATCAGCCACTGTCATACGGTGTACTTTTTTCATGTGAAAAGGATATAACAGCTGTTCTTTTAGGACGCGATGAACAACTGATTTCGAGACGTTATGTTCTCTTGATAATTTTCTAAAACTCGATGGTTCATTATCAACTGCATTTAACAAGTCTTGTTCAACTGCCACAGTACGTATGCTTCGTACTGGACCTTCTCCAGCTTTTTCTGGCGAAAATCTTCCTAAAATTTAAAATTTTGTTTTGTATACATGGAAAATTACATTTACTTATTCATACCTGCTTCTCGTAACCTGAGATCAATACGCCCAAACATTCGTCTGTCTGGCAATGCTCCGTTTGCAAAATGTTCTTCATAAAGCCTTTTGGCCTCTAAACAGTTTCGAGAAGCCAGTCCATACATTAGATGTTTATCTGCGTACTCAATAAAAGCGAATTCTGCTATTGTAACTGTTAAATTAAGGACTTATGAATTATTGACAAGTACTGACTACGAACTATTCTACACAACTAATCCTATGGTTACTTGATAAACGGTAAAAACACTTATAAAAAGTTTTTACCAACTTTCCAATTAATAAGTCGCTAATGTTTTTCATCTTCTGTTATCGGTAAATTATTTTTTTGTAGTACTCTAGGTAAATTTTGGACATCTATTAAAAGTTAGTTTTACCTCGTTGTGTACTTATAAAAATGGTGAATGCGTAAACTGGTACGTAGTGCATTAATAAAACTGTAAATATTAGCCAAACGGCTTATTTTATCGAATTCCAACAAGAGTACCTTTTCGTTAGGTCAATGTGTGGGGAAGTGAATTTCGATAATTTCATACAGGGTGTGCCATACCTGCAAAATTTTTGGATCACTAACCATAGCGAGTAGTCCGTCCCTGGCTTCAATGCACTACTGTAAATATGTTCACCTTACCAAAATAAACATACAAATACATTATAGCTTTGCCGTAAATTTTATAAAGATCAAATGACTAGTACAAAAAATACAAATAAAAACCAAATTCAAAATTAAAACTTTGGAGGCCTATAACTCGAAAACGAGGGCCTGCATAGTAAAAGTTTATATGAAGTACTAACATTATTTTAGCTCAGATTATACGCTCCTGACTTTTTTTCCATTAGTCCCGGGACACCCTGTAGAAATATATAACAATTTGACTCCCAAACGTGGTGCAACTATAATATAAAATATTGAATATATATATATATATATATATATATATATATATATATATTTATATAAATTCACTTATCACTCCCAACATAATATCGTTGCGTAAATATCTAAGGTAGGTATTCTATTACTATTGACACTTAATTCATGACATTTTATTGACTTTTTCAAAATAATTTTTACAATAACTGTATTTTAAGTAATTTAATTTTAATATTTATACATATCCTTTTGAAAATGCTCCTAAAATAAGAGCGAAACGTCAAGTTTGGTAAGTCTTTATTCGAAAATATATTTTAACTAATATATTTGTTTCATACCACAACCTTTGAACCCAATTAGATATAATTCTAAATATATATATATATATATATATATATATATATATATATATATATATATATATATATATATATATATATATATATATATATATATATTTATATATGTAAACTGTAAACAAAGTAGTTGGGATGCGGTCAATATAGGGCTAATTAAACAACTATTTTTCGACTAGTTTAGCTTTCGGAAATAATTTATTTCCTTCATCAGAACATCTACAAATGGACAAAATTTGAATTAATGAAACTGGAAAACTGCTTAGAATACAAAATTACTCACCAAAATAAGTGTATATATATATATATATATATATATATATATATATATATTGTGATGTATTTTAATTTGAGTTACAGGTTGGGTTTAAAAATTTGCGATGATGATTATTTTTAATTATTATGTTATTGTCAAGGTACAATATTGTTATGGAATTTTCTATTGTTTATTATGAACATTAAATGTGTCAATCATTGTATTTCCTTTTTTTATTATGGGCGCCAGAACTCGCATGGTCTGCTTATTATAAATAGAGCGACTTCGTACCTAATGCAAGTTCAAATATTAATATCAAAAGCTTTATCCCTTTTTCTTCAGATCTCAGAGGTGTGTCCGGCACTCGCGTTCAACAGTAACAGGAAACTGACAGGTTTTGAGAACACTTGAAGGAAAACAAAGAGGTTTGAATGTAATTTTGTTTAATTAATCAAAAATTCTATATATTTCTTAACATTTCTCCCTCCCAATACTTACTGACGATGAAGCCTGAACAAATTGCATAATTATTTACAAACATCTATATATAATTCTCATAGTTAAATGATTCAAGTGAAATTGTTATGATAAAATAACAAAAATAACTATTAAATACTGTGTAACCATGATATCATCGTTAACCCGCAATCAATTCCCACCTCTAGCATTTTAACACAGAAGAATAATGTTGGTGGCGTGAATCACGTCATATGACTAGTGATGTAGCTTGTCAATCGCAAAATGAACGTTTAAAAGTAAGAGTTTTTAAAGGTTATTAATATATTTAGTCTTTAATAATAAAATCAGTGAGTGATTTCGTCGTTGTTTGAGATTAAATTGAATTAGTAAAATAGTGGAAATTGATTATTCTTAAATACCTAGGTAAATTCAAAAGGATCTGTTCATAATATTATACCTAACCTAAATAATAATTCAAGAAATCAAATGTTTGTGAATACATACACAAATTCATGAGCTTGAAGATAACAAATGTCTTGTGTTTCCACTCATTTCAGTTCAATGAAACTTGTGATGATCAGAATGTATCAGCTTATCTATTCGACGAGGAGTTAAAAGTTATCATATTCGGATTACTTCCAATATAAGTAATTTCTGCTACGAGGAAAATGTAACCATAGCCAGGAACAAATAAGTTAAAAATTAAATTATCTTACCAAATTCTAGTAGACGATTAACGAAAAATTTTTTATTTGATGTTAAATTATTGGAAACTGGATTATTTCATTTATTACCAATGACGTTTGTCACAGTATTTAATCAAATTTTAGTCCTTTAATTATGATTTTTTTATTTTAATTGTATTATTTTATCCTCGTTCTGACACCTTTCCATACCACCTTTTCCACCTAACAACCCTCTCTCGACGCTCAACAATCAACAACTTTTTTATGTTTTTTCGATCCTCTTTTGTTAATTTGTAAACAGTTATGGTTTTTGAAAAAAAAACTATTTATCCGCGTCCTGTTCTTTTTCAATTATTCACTCCGGTCGAAACTACCTCCGCGATTACACTAATGTCACTTTATTTACACTTAATCTAAGTATTGATAAAGCTGTCAGTTTATATATAATACTATTCATGTCACTTTGCTTTTTCAATCGTCGTCAAAAAAAATACTTTATCGTATACAGGGTTTGTCAAAAGATATAGCAATCGGGAAAATACAATTATAGAAGTTGGTTTTTCAAAATTCATGTTACGAATGAATAATATCTATTTATATTTGACTCACGTGTGTGCAACACACAACTATATGTTAATAGTTTCGTTTATCAAATATTTTTTTTATCATGAATTTAAATATCACATAACTATGAGCATTATAAATCTTTTTAACTGGAAATGGGCATTTAGTTAACAATTTTTATTTGTTTATTTTCCTGGTATTATTATTCCACTTTAATATATATATATATATATATATATATATATATATATATATATATATATGACATACACCACACAAATTATTTATATAGTGTACGGATGACCCCACCGGTGTTGGTGTGGTGAGGTTAGAATAAGAACTGTTACTTTAAGTACTAATATTTCATATGGAAGATGCATTCATATTCTGTTGTAACGAAGTTACTAATTTTCCGCCATGCAAATGCACGAAAACCGGTAGGTCTTTAAATATACTACAAATAAATTAACGGTAAATTACATCAGTCCAAAAGCCTCTTGACGATATAAAAATAGGTAACGCAAATACACCCCTTATAAAAGATGCATAGGGTGACTATATTCTACGTTTAATCTTTTTGAAATAAAGGTGAGCTGTGGCTACATATTCACCCTTCATTCCTTATTTATTTGAAAGATTCTTCAACTAAGTGATGTACTTGCGTTCAGCCCTAAATAAAAAATCTAAGTGTTTGTTTGTATTTTTCCTAGTTTCATTTGGAGTTTGTGTTACCTATAAGTAAAGTAACCACAAATAAGATCGTTCCACGAAAATATACAATTTCTCGTTTATAAATAAATAGTTCGAAGAAATACTTTTACACGAGTAAAAGTAATAGTGCACAAATACCACTGGGATTAACAAATGTATGTATTGCACTTTTGTTTAAGAGTTTTGAGAAGAAAATTTTATAAAATAGCCAGCTAACAATAGTCAAACGACGGAGGTTGGTGAATTCTAGGAAGTTTTTTCTGATAATTAACCGATAAAAATCAGAAACATTTAAAAGTAAATAAAAGTAAAGGAAGTCACACACTATTTACTAATAATTATGGAAGGTCAATCTGGTAGTGCAACTCCGATGCAAGAATTACAGTTTCAGTTGTTAATGGAGCAGCTGCCATCATAAACAGCTGGAATGAATGAAATTAGGTAACTGCTTGCTGGGCAGAACAAGAAGATTGATGAATGTATGGTTAATGTGACTCATCTAACTAGAGAGAATAAACTGTTGAAAATAAAAATAGAAGATCTGGAGAAAACTTGATACTACATCTGAAAGCTCAATTTATGCAGAACTTACTTCCAGGAATATAAGAGAGCGAAACATTATTATGCACGGTGTCGATGAATCAGTTGATATTCAAAAGATAACGTCCGAGATTTTAACTGACCTTTTTTCAACAAATACTCCGAAGCCTGTTAATATCACTAGAATAGGTAAAATAATCAACTTGAGACCTCGTCCTTTGAAGGTTGAGTTTTCTTCGCGTCAGGAAGCAGTTACTATCTTAAAGAATAAGTATAAGCTATCAATTAGAAAATACTCACATATAAAAATTAAAAATAACTATACGACAAATCAAGGGGACGAACTTTCTAAAATCTACCAAGAAATTAATAGTAGGAAAGCTAAAGGAGAGAAACTAAGTGTGAAGTTTATTATGGGAATACCTACCATTGTTCCTGAAACACACAAAAGACAACGTGAGGAAGAAGAATCGCCTAATAAGAACTACCCTAAGATTAGTAATTTCCAACCAGCTTCTTCAAAAAACTTCACCTAATGTTTTGGAATTGTCATGGCCACCAAAATATCTACAATTTATGTGATGAATCCGTAACATTTAATATATTATTTGTTAGTGAAACTTGGTTGACTAGCGATATATTTACCATACCCGTACCTAATTGTTTATGTGATTATAAATATATAACTTCATCTGCAACTAAAGAAAAGTCGTTTGGTAGGCCAAGCGGTGGTTTATGCATTTACTATAAAGATTATTCTAATGTTACTGTACTTCATAAATCTAACTCGATTCTTATTTGCTTGTTTTCTGTTCATTATTTAATGTTCAATGTTTGTGGTATTTACTTTTAACCGTCTCTAGAATTAAGTCACATACTTGATGCTTTCCAGGTTCTGTTGACAGAAATAGAGGAGAAATATGATGATTGTGATTGCAGGCGAATTTAACTGTAGAATCGGATTATGTGGTAATGTTTCTAAAATTTTTGAAGGTACTATGATATTTGATGAAAGAGTGAGTTTGGATAGTAATTTGAATACAAGGGGTACGTAACTTATTGATTTTATGGAGTACAATTCATCTTCTGTGTTAAACGGCAGAACTTCTTTGGACCGACATGGTCAATTTACGTACATGGGTACACACGGCAGCAGTGTTCTGGATATGGTGTGGGTAAACAACGTATTCCTTACAAAAGCGAATGATTTTTTCGTCACTGATCATGATTTTCTGTCGGATAATTTCCCTATAAATTTGGTTTTAGAACATCACAACTTCGTAACAGTTTCTGGTTCTGTTACCTTAAATTCTTCACGAATGTATTCGTCACTGATTTGGCATGATAACATGTCTTTTTAAATTATAAGTAAAATAAGCAATACTCTAGTCGAGTATTTTTTATCCCCGACCCAGACAAGTCTTATAATAACCTATGTGCAGCTATTACTGAAACTGCTCATAATATAGGGTTTAGAGACTAAACAAGAATTCTAATGAATACCACTAGAATCCGAGAAAATATACCATGGTTTGATAAATCTTGTATCCAAACTAAGAAATCTATGAATGATGCACTTAAAAACTGCAAGCAAAATAATTTTGAGAATGAATTAAAAGATGTATACATAGAACTAAAATGAAGTTATAAAAATCTAATTCAATTGAAAAAAAGAGGATATGAGAATGATATTATTGAAAAATTCTCAAATATAAGTAATACACGGGAATTCTGGACAACGGTTAGGCAGATTAGAGGCAGTTTTACATCAAAATATTTATCTGTTGAAAGCTGGGAGAATTTTTATGATGATTTATATCCGCCTAAATTAGTTCTCTTCAATAATGTTCAAGATGTTAATCATCCATATCTTGACACAACTATTTCTCAAGAGAAAGTGTATGCTGTAATTAGTAAAACTAGAAATAATAGGTCTTCAGGATCAGATGGCATTTGCTACAAGTTTTACAAGAATCTACCACATAATTGGGTTATATACTTGTCGTTATTATTTAATACCATATTTGATACTTCTCTTATTCCTAAAAGCTGGGTTAATATTTTATTCACCATGTTGCATAGAGGCGGGCCAGTTAATAACCCCGAAAACTACAGAGGCTTAGCTTTGCGAACTGTGGACCCAAATTATTCACCAGTTTATTCTAGATATGTTGTCCTCCTGGGTTGATGACTGTAGACTATTGCCTGAATTCCCATCCGGTTTTCGGGAAGGTCGTGGCTGTATTGATAGTGTTTACACTTTCAGTTCTTAATTCAGCTACATATCAAACATCAAAAATGCTATTTACTATTTTTGCTGACTTTAAAAGAGCATTCGACTCAACAGACCATAAGTTATTATGGACTAAATTATTTAAACTTGGAATATCGGCAATCATCATACTCTTAAGCAACAATTCAAATAAAAGCCTTCGATGGATTTACTACAAATTATAATGTAACAATGGGTGTTCTACAGGTTGAACCACTTTTCATTGCTAATATTGAATCATTTTTCTACGAAAGTGGAGCTCGGGGTGTGAATATTGATAATGTGAACGAGGTTCTGGCATTACTATGTGCGGATGATATTGTTATTCTTGCACATTCTGAAATTGATGTTGTTAGAAAATTGAAAATATTAGAGAAGTATGCGGCAGAAAATAACCTAACAATTAATATACAAAAGACCAAAGTTATGCATTTTACTAAAGGGGGATTTCTAAAATCTAAATTTAAATTTCACTATAACGATTTTTTTTTAATTTTTTATAGTATTTTATTTATACTTAAACGGATACAATGTATATATAAATGAATTTTGCAGAAAAAAAACAAATAAGACATTGATTCACAATGAAAATATACAATTTGAAAACTAATGAAAAAAAAATAATAAACTTAGAGATGGGATTTTGTGTCATCTTGTTCATAGAAGAGAACATATGCTTCTCCACTGACTAAAGATTTCCACGATATTAATAGCACTCTTGAATCGTTATATTCGTGCCACTGTCCCGTGTAGGGATGTCGGCAAAATGCTGTGTAGTGACCATTATAAGTGGTTCCACAGTGATTAGATATAGCGTAGAGGTTGTACATA
Organism: Galeruca laticollis; assembly: GCA_963921935.1. Classification (NCBI taxonomy): domain Eukaryota; kingdom Metazoa; phylum Arthropoda; class Insecta; order Coleoptera; family Chrysomelidae; genus Galeruca; species Galeruca laticollis. Next base: position 147,361,609 of record OY998181.1, read on the forward strand.
CAAGGTGCCACATTATCAGCCGCGTAATGGTTCATATCAAGCCCTTCTATTGGAAAATCTATTGAATCATTAAGTTTTGCACTAAAACTTTCTGTTTGCTAACAGCGCTTCAGGTGAATAACCAGTATTTTCGGAAATTTATGAATTGAGAATGATTTAATGCATCGTCTTCGTTCCTTACATTTCGAACAAGCTGGTTTCTCATCACCGTCGAGTGTTTCTTCTCTTGTAAACGAATCTGAACATTGTGAAAGTCGTAATTGACCTGTTCTTTGTGGTATCGGAAGGGATAATTCCCAAAAAGGATCGTAGGTAACTGAACAGTGACCACAGTGTGTGCACTTGATTGTTGATTTTAATTGACCGACAAAGTTATCCATAATCTTGGAGTTGTCCATTCTCACATATCTAAACCAAAATTCTTGTGCTTTCTCGATATCACTAAATTTGTCATCAATTTCAGTTAATATGGGCTTTGGTTTTTCATATACCTTGGTAACATCTTCGTGAAGTCCTGCTAATAGGTAACGAAGAAACTCATGTGCATCATGTTGAGTGTATCCCATGAACCTTGAAGTAAATCGCTGAATCTTACTTTTCAATGATACTTGTATCAACCACTCTATCCGAACCGTCTTCAGACCAAAGTTCTTGAATAACTTCAGCAAATGCCTTAATTAGTGTTCCTTTCATGCTAGATATGTTTATGTTAATATCTCTTATGTATGCGTCTTTCTTTAGATATTCCAATAGCCACCTTGTGTTTGATAGGCATTGGATAATACTGTTCATGAAACATGTGTTACCAATATTTTTGAGACCTTTGAGACCCAAAGAATCTTGAGGAATACCCTTTATGGATCTGAATGTGGAAATATTGTTAAAAGCTCTTTCGCAACTACTATCATTGTACGAATAATCTCGGATTCTATTATTGTCTTTCTCACTTGATGGGCGTGATAAGGAATTTGAATTGATGATGTTTGCTACTGAATTGGATGTAGATATTACGGATTTGAAAACTGTTTTGGTTAGAGATAATCTATTGCGTATAGGGATCGCATCATTCTCTAGCATAGTCATCTTCTTCAGTATTCCTATGAATGGGACATCATCTGGTTGGTGGTTATCTGTATTTATTAGTACACTGAGGCCCAAAAGCTTGTTGGGGGCATACTTTATTAAATTGTCAACGCATGTATTATCAGAAGGCACACATTCTGAAGAAGAGAATGAAGATGTTAAATAAGAATGTCGGAAAAGGAAAGATCACATGTTTTAGGGTCTGTAATGTGAGAAAGTTTGAAAGTTGTAGAAGAATTACGTTTCTTATGATTAGGTTTCATAAAAAGTTCTTCTAGAGGCTTAGAACGGGAAAACGTACCGAGAAAAGATGAACCGTTTCCTCTTTGAATTGCAATACTTATTTGTTTTATAAAGAACAAAGTTGCTCTCGAATCATTGGTTTCTATTGATATTTTTTTACCGATTTCTTTAATGAATTTTAAAGCTTCATGACCGAAAGCACCAGAGGTTTCAATTGCTACAGGAATAGAAATGTAAATGTTCTCCAAATTTTTGTATTTATTGATTTTAAAAGTTTCGCCTTGTAAAGCTGCAGCGCCTGCGGAAGTAGATGTGGATCGGACATGGGACGGAGCCCAAGTGTCAGTGCAAGTGAAATCCCATATAACTGGCCTGCCGCGTTGCCATGGAATGAGGGTCATACCATCTGGACGTTTACCGTCGTCGCGGCAAGTACCTAACAGTTCCTACGAACAGGAAATCTTTACAGATGCCATGCCTCGTTTGATTAGGTCATTTACTGCAGAATGACGTGAAAAACGGCCGGCACTTAATTTGCAGCTTAGGCCGTGTCTACCATATTCATCAACATCAGCTCCGCAACGACAGCGATGTTTTACACAAATTTGACAACCTAAACGGAGACCGATAGAAATACGGAAACTTTCGTCATATAAAAGCGTACCTAATGGGGCCGACGGTAAAGCGTTCAACGATGATCCTGATTCCTTTGAAAATGCTGCATTCAAACGAGCCTTGTCTGGTAAATTGATAGCTTACTGAAGCAGATTTTCTTTTTCAATGTTAAATAAAGGAATATCCCAGGATTTTTAAAAGGATTTATAATCATCGGGTACAACTTTGTTAGACTTTAATAACCAAATATTTTCTGCCTCCATTAATAAAGGGTCTTGTGTGTGGAAAAATATAGGCAGAATGTAATTAATGAAATTTTTTGAACTATTTAATGATGACAAAAAAGAAGAAAGAGCTACTGAGATGATTGAGCGAATTCCTAAACCACCATATGAAACAGGTAGTGAAGCTTGTTTCCAAGAAAGGTCCTCTAATTTAATGTTAATTAATGACTCCAATGAATGACGAATGGCATTGTCAAAATTGATTAGGATATCATTGTGTAACCAGGTCGGACTACATCTTAAGATATATGTTAATTTTGGAATTAATAGGCAATTCTTGAGAAGGTAATAAGCAATATGTGTCGGTAACCAGGATAAACGAGATGACATTTTTTGAAAAAGGTTATTTTTTCATTGAAAGCTGATAGAAATGATTCGTTTAATGAAGGAGCACCTAATAAAAATAAATTTTGTCTGTTGGTAATTGTTATACCTGCTGCTACAGAATTAAATTTATCAATGGTTAGATTATTTGGAGATTCTAAGAAAAATAACTCGCATTTGCTGAAATTGAGTTCAAGACCCATATCCTTGGAATTGTTTATTATATAGACAAGAGACTTGAACACGGAATTAGTATTACCACCTAAAGAACCATCATCAAGGTACCAAGCATTGAATTCTGTGTCAATGTTGCTAATAAGTTTGTGTATAGATATGCAAAAAAGGAGAGGTGCCAAAGGGTCCCCTTGTTGGACGCCTCTTTCCGAATAAATGATGTTTTCACCAAATAAAAGATATGAAGGGAATCGATAACATTTATTGATGAAAGGAAAAATTTCAGGTAGAATATCTGCTACAAGTTTTAATAAATGATCGCGATGAATTGTATTGAAAGCATTTTCAAAATCAATTTTCAGAAAAACTTTATTATTAACGTCTTGCTGCATGTGCAACTGCTTCACAACCACCTTTCAACCCGAAACCAAATTGTAATGGACGAAGTAAATATCCTAATTTGTCTCTGATGTTTGAACAAATTATTTTCGCTACTAAACGACGATAAACTGTACAAATAGCAATTGGTCTGATACCTCCTGCTTTTTTAGTTGAAGCTAATAGTGACGCGCCGAATAAAATAGGACGAATATTGATGTTTACTGTGTCATTTAAAATAAAATTACATAATTTACACAAAGATGATAAGAGATTTTTTCCTGAAGGGCCAGCACTGTAACTTATCAAATCTTGTAGATGTGAAGGTCTTAAAGAGTCTAACAATCAACAATGTCATCTTCTGGTGTATTTTATGAAATGTCAGTAGTTACTGCAAACTAAGGAACGCAAGCCGTTGGAACTTTATGGCCAATTATGGTTAAAGCGATGACGGACTCTTGGTATCCAAGAATTGAGTTGTTTAAGACATTGGCTTTGAGTGTTATGTTCAACTCGGTACCTGTTTGGTATCTCAGGTATTTGGATGTACTAGAGAGAGTCCACGTACAGTCTATCAAAAGAGTTCTTCTTGTTGCTGTCAGCACATCTGACGGCACAGTACGTTTAAGGTGGGAAGAGTAAAACTTTGTATACATTTTAATTTCTCATTTTATTAGTATCATTAAGTTATGTTATTTACTTATACACTCCTCTTTCATCAAAAGCTGTAAATTTATGTGCTATTGATAATTTTTTAATATGTATATTGATTTTGATACATCCGGTATATATTTAATATGTATTGCTTACTGTACAGTTCGCGCAAATCAGTCTGCGTCGTTCTTAAGATTGTTATGTAGGGGACCTCCTGAGTGGGGTCGAGGAAATAATGTATAAAACCGGCAAACGGGACGGAATAGCTCTCTTTGGCTCTTGTGCTCTCTTAGCTCTATAGCTCCTAGTTTTGTGCTCTTATAGTTCCGCCGTTTTCCGCCGTTTCCAAAACGCCGACAGATTTTCGCCAACAAGTAAGCGAATTTAGAAATTATTTTATAAATCATTCTTCTTGTGTTAAATTCATTTTGCTCCCAGCGTCTTTCGTAGCTGTATTAATAGATTTTATTTTGCTTACTGCTTGTTTAATTTGAGTGATTTTCCGCGTATTTGTTTGTTGGTTTTAACTTTAGGGAAAAAGAAATACAGTCGGGAAATTCCCAAGCATTCCCTGCAAAGCAGTTAGATTCTTGGGGGATTTTCAAGGTATTTCGAGAATTCCGATTCCGGTATACAACACTAGGGAAAAGAAATACAGTTGGGAAACTCCCAAGCATTCTCGCTGCAAAGCAGGTGGATTCTTGGGGGATTTTCAAAGTATTTCGGGGGTTGCTCAATCTAGTACCATAGGCCTTGGTAGCGTGACTTTAAATATTTGATAATAGGCAACTTGGAGGAGCCTCGTCTGTGTTCGCTGCCATAGCAGGGACATCCTCGAGGGTTTTCCAAGGCGTGAAAGAAATAATCTCACGAGCGTTCGCTGCCATAGCATGTTCGCCAAGGAGAGTTTTTCGGATTCGGTCGACTAACTGATCTCCACGCAATTGATTTCAGCACCAACGCCCGGGGTAATATCCGCACAAAAACCGTGGGAAATTTATTATTTACCGCCGTTCTATTCTAAACCGTACACAAATGCCAAGAAACGCTCCAGTAAAAACACCGCTAGTGCCTTGATAACGCTTTCTCTGTGTAATTTTCACCGTACTGCTAGTAAATTTTAACTGATTTTCACCGGCAATCGCCGAAAACTATTGAAGCTTTGCACGTTAGGCTTGTAATCGTAACAAATTTATTCTGTAATATAGAAATCGTAAATACTGAAGGGTTTTCATCAATATTGAGTTATTTTAAATATATAGCTACGTGGTTCGTTTTATTTTCCTTTTCCCAGATTAGTTCGGAGTCAAAATAAATTGTAAAATTTTATAAAGCACAGGTAGTTTCATTTTCCAACAGTGGTTAACAATTAAAGCCTGTTTCCCACTTCGCACGGCGTAGAGGTCAAGAACAACAGACCCCTGGAATTACTTAACCTCCATCTGTTGCTACCCTGGTAACTTTCGACGCTACCATTTTCGAGAGTTCGGTGGAGTAAACCATCCCAAAAATCTGGTGCCCGAGATAATCTGGTAGATAGTAAAGCCGCGGGTATCATAGTGACGTCCGTAACTCTTGTGAGGAAGAAAAGCGCGTCACAACTTGAATATATAATCTTCAAATTATCTCTCAATTGGTTGCTCAAGATTCTGGCTATGGATGATACTAGATATCCTGTTCTTTGCTTTAGACAACAAATTCGTACATCCGTTAGTACTGATTCCAAGTTTAACTGGGCGGTATAAATGAAACATTTTTTTATTAAAGTAAATCAGATAGAAATGTGAAACAACTTGAGCTATCATACATTAATTAGGAGTAGAGAAAAATTACTAGAGTCGTATTATACACAGTTGTATGGATCTGACGTGTCTTTGGTTTCTAGGTATTCCTATTTATATCTATATAGTTTGTTTACTGTTTCCAGGAGTCCAAGTTTGTATTTACTTGTAAAACTGCACATTCAGTTCACCCACACACTTGCTCAGTTACGTACGGCAAATGCTTTTAAAATTAAGTTCACCTTAAATGGAACTACGTGTTATATAGAACGCGATACTAAATGCTCCGCATGTAATCGGAATGAAAAAGAAACATTGCAGCATCTTCTTTTTGATTCTCCAATTTACGTCGTCATGAAACAAAAAATTTCTTGTTTGCAGAGTTTGGAAGCATTCATCAAAACTGTGCAAAATATCACACTTGCTGAAGCAAGGCAAATTTGTGAATATGTGTGGAATATTATAAGATTACGGTCATTTATTATCAATGAGTAATTGTCTTTTAAGATGTCTTCTGATGTCATAGATTATTATTGTTAAATTGTTTGTTAGTGTATAGCGTATTGTTTAATTTGTACACATACACCCTTACTGTAAACTCATGTTTCTGAAGCAATAAATTATTATTATTATTATTTTCATTTGAATGCATTATGTTTTTCAATGGGTCTTATGGTAGTACATATGAAAAAAAATTTTTGTTTGTTTTGCAATTCTGACAACTTAAGCGAAACATATGTGTCATGCGTTTCGATAGTATAATACGGATGAAGCCTCTCTTTGTATTGTATTTTGGAAATATTGATTGAATGAAGCGTTTTCTATACATTGTATATTTAGTTATATGGACTGAATGGATCCTAATTTGCACGTCCATCTAAAATATCATATTGATTATTCTAATGATTTTTGTCAAAATTGCAAGAAAGCAAAAGTCGGCGTCAAACACAAACAAGTACTTAAACAGAGCTGAACGCAAGTACATACATTATTCGAAACTTTTAAATTAATAAGGAATAAATTGGGAATATGCAGCCATAGCTTACCTTCCTTTTAAAATGATTATAAGTAGATTTGGTACTTGTATAACCCCCAGTAGCTCCAGTCCATTGCTTGAGGAAGGTCGGATGCTCGAATTGGTCCCTGATTCAAACCAATTCACCGCGACTTCGCCGGCACCGTGGACGCCTCCACCGAAGAAACCCAGCCATCCCACATGTTCTGCCGAACTTTTCAGTTCGACAGTTCATTCAAATACACTTGGAAGTGTAAATTCAATTGTTTCTCTAGAAACAAATTTCTATTTAGGAAAATAAAAATCGAGTAGTAACTTTGTCTTATTTTTAGATCAAAACAAGCAGGCGACACCAACTAAGAAGGAAGGATATTTAGCATCTAGTTAAATATAAAACTCCTGAAAGCTAATAAGTCAGGAAACCTTCAACTAGGGAGGCAACTTCCTCCGGCAGTGAGTCCGCTGTCGGTGTTAGCTTTCACCCACTATCCTAGACCATATTCACAACCCAAAAATGTCCTCCAGACACCGCCGCAGCAGCGAAGCTGCCAAATTTCATCCACTTCCTCTGTATTCAGGTCAAGTGAACCTTTCTCACTCCGTCAACTCTCTATTCGATCCTAATGCTTACCAATCAAATCTGGCCTACTTCAACACCCCCTATGGTAAAGAGACATATTCCCGATAGGAGAAAGAATACCCCGAATTCAATCTTAAACACAATACACTCAACACCATCCCAAACTCCGATAACACTTTCCGATAAAGAATTCTCCCTTCTTACACCTATCGAACACGATACACCCTCTTCACACACTTCCAAAAAACCCACTCACACTCAACGCTACCTACACGAACCTCTTCTAAACAAACACCCGTACACACACACACACACACACACACCTAGACAGACTTCCTACACATCCCCCATCAGGACTTACGCTTCCTCCGTAAGATCCCAATCCCCCACACCCTCAGCCACTCGACAACCACACGTCCCCGACGAGGATGGATTCACCCTCGTCGGGAAAACCAAAACCCGACCTACATCACCTAACTCTACCAACAATCCTACAGCAACCAACTCAATCTCCGAAACCTCCCAACTCAATTTTCTACAGAAAAACCCCTATTCAATCTTCTCAACACCCTAGAACTCCTAAATGGCCACATCCTATATTTGAAAGTTAATTTAAACCGTACCGCTCTACTCAAAACGTCCTCCCCAAAGTCAGTCTCAACTATTCTGAGATAAATCCACAATTCCATTGGTGATTCTAACATCAACGTCTTCAACTCCAACGACCCTCCACTCCGTCCAGCAAACAAAATCCTCATACCCACCTACTCTTTCGTCTGCAGGAATGTAGACTCCACGATTAGCCCCGAAGAATTCGAAGAAATTCTTCTCGATCACCACATTCCGTTCCTCAAAACATCTCGAGTCACCGCCAAGGCCACCAACAAGCCCACATAGATGTTTTGCATCGTTACCACCTCCGAAATCCATTATCACCAGGCCCTCACCTCCGGCCTCTCATTTCACGGTCTCCCACATCAGTGCAAGCCATCCAACGCCAATCCGCTGCCCCCAGTCTCCAAATATTGCAGTCGATGCACGCAAACCGGACATTTCGCTAATTCTTGTCGGTCTAAACCGATATGCCATTCTTGTGGCCAAAGAGGACACCGATCCGAAAATTGTCCTAAGTTCGGAACCCCTACATGTACAAATTGCGGTGGTCCTCACCTCGCCTTCCATCCTCGCTGCCCCCACAGGCTATCGACACCCAAAACCGCTCAAGAGACTGCTCCAGTCACTCTTGAAAAGCCACTAGCTCCTTACAACCTCTCAACTGATACCAAAATATTAATGGAAATTCTCACTATCACATTAACGAATGCCATCCCTAACTCAAGGGACGTCATAGCCATCTTCGCCATCTAGTTCCTTCCATTTATCGACACAACTGTTCTATAACAAATATAGGCAGGCGTGCTCACTTTGCTTTCCCTCTCATCAGGAGCGAAAGCGATTCAACTTCATCCGCGAGCCCCATCTACCCCGTCAGTGCTGCAGGTTTTTGACGTTTTTTCCTGTAGCATAGTGAATGTATTCTCTAGTCAAATGGGCTGACGTACGATGAGATTTTTGGATTTACTTGATAACGATACCAGCTATCTACTCAATTTCAACATTTTAAACAGTCATTCACTAAAATTTTAAATTTCAACATTTTTACCACTTCACCTAGATAATAAACACTTAACTTATTAAATTCCTCTCCTCGAACTCGGAAAAAGGCAGTCACTACCACCCGACATCTTCTACATACCTTTCAATGTCTCCTAGTCACTTTCCAAACAATTTCGAAATAAAATTCAAAAATCTTTAAAATTACTCTCAATCCTCTCATAAATTCTCAAGACATCGTAGACACCTAATTCCACATAATTTCAATAATCTCAAACACCCACCTCATTCATCTACTCTTAGCTATCCGGAACGCAACGTGGTTCGTCTTATACACATCCGATTTTTACTAGTCACTTTTTAACTCCCCTTCCTATACACTTTTAAATCCACGTTCTCTCAGCAACAACCAATTCCGCTACCGATTATTTCTGCTTCTCTCTCCGGTTGATTTCTAGCAAGACCACCAATCACCCACAAACAAAACAAAACATCGAATTTTCTAGGCACTTTTTCTCAAATATTCCATACACTTTTTCCAAAACTGAAATTTCAGTCACCTCTTAATTTAAGCCAAAGTCAACTCTCGCACACAAAACACCAACAAAACACCCCCAACCAGCCCTGCAGAGGAAATATATCCTATATCACGGCCAAATTCCAACACAAACTACCCCAAACTTCTCTCTCTCTCTCTCTCTCTCTCGTATAACCTTATACATCGTATGATTTGATATCACATATTTTATAAGGGGTGTACTTGCCTCATCTGTTTTACCTCGTCAAGAGGGTTTTGGACTGATATCAGTACTTTTTGTACAGCTTTGATATTCTATTCTCATATACTTAAGAAGAGTAGTATACATTTTTTCAACAATTTTTTAAAGATAAGCAGGATTTAAGGAAAATTTTTTTTGGAAAAAAATTATTGATCTGGGTTCAAAAACCGTATAAATTAGAAAACACTTGAAAACCCAAAAAACATCAAAGGATGGATCCCTAATTTTGGCTATAACTCCACAAAGGGTACATAAAATATGTCAAATAATAAGTATTATATACCGACAAACTACCTAAAACGAGGGTTCCTGTATCTCAGCTTTGAGTACAGCTAGGAGGCTGAAAATTTCACTCCCGAGTCAACTGACCGCATTCCGTCTTGATCGTTGAACAAGTTCCCATTTTTTCGGCCATTCGCAAATCGACATTTTGTATGAAAAAAAATACTGTATATATAGAGTGACTTTTCTTGGTTTGCCATGAAGTTTTTATTGAGCTTTTTCGGTGTGGCGGTTTTTGTAAGAGTGCACTGCCGTTCTTTGTGATGTACTTATCGTACTTCATTCAATTTATTGATAGAAACTGATAATCACAACAATATGCTTATATTTATGAATTAGTATCGATAAGTATATAAAGTAGTTGGCAAGTTCTATAATAACAAATAGTGATTGTAACTGAATAGTAATTAGTGAGTAATTTCCACAATGACAAATAGTAAATTCAAAATTGATGCGCGAAACAATACCTACTAAACCAGGCTAGGGACACTGCAGACCGTGCCATCTATAGAGCCTGTCGAGTAACTAAAATCGGTAGATAATTCCAAAAAAAATACGAAAACTGTAACGTCATTTGCTAATCAAATTTTATTGATTTTCATTACTGCGTATGCGCGATGTCATATTGCTCGTCACCACATGTTATTTGTTATATACTGCTATCGTTTTTCAGTTCAAGTGTTGAGGTTATTATGAGGTTTCGGTATTTTGGTGTATTTTTTAATTGCTATAGTGTAATATTTATCTGTTGTTTCGTTGCTTTATTGTTATTAATCGAAAAGACAATGTCAAAGTGTATTCTGAAGGAGTGTAATAAGTGGTGTACTCGGTAAGTTCTATTAAAAAAATTTCAGCGTATTTTCTTTCTCAATTAACAACCACTTTCTACATTTTTATAAAATACAGAATTTTTACTAATTTAATAGACATTTTTTAGAGATCGTGGTTGTTTTTTACATAAGCTAAACTGAAAATTGTTGCATTACGAAAGTAAATAATTCTTTTTACCGTTTTGTTCCTTCAACCCAGGAAGATTAAACTGATATGGCTGGAACCCAGTGGTAATAAATCATTGAATTTGTCGACGAGGAAACAATGGAGGATATGTTCCCTTCATTTTCAAAAACAGTGTTTCTTTAGATTTGAGAAAGACGAAGGGAGGTTATTGAGACAGTTTGATTTTACATCATTATTTAGCTAAAATTTGCTAAAATTTTTCTATAAAGAGGTTGTACAATTGTAATTCATATAACGAAACGTCTTATTTGAAATTATCAACTAAATGATATGTGTGTACACACTCTTTATATGGTAATTTCAACAAATTTTACTTAAATAATGATGTAACATCAAACATTTCATTCAATTGTATGTAGCAGTTACAGGGTTTGATGTTTTTTGACACCTGTTGTATGCTTTTCTCTTGACGACAGCTTTGAGAATGGTCTAATGGCTGGAAGCGCTTAGCTGGAATTTTAATAAAATGACACACTCAGTAATCGTCTTTTCATTCACTCAATTTATATCTAGTGTGTACACCATACTCAGACAATTCCATTTTAAAATGTGTCCATCAAAAAATATTCTGAGTTTTATTTTATGTTATAGCTATTCCGTCCACCAGCTATGGCATGGAATGTATTGACTCCTTGCTGATTTTTATATATAGCCCATGGGAAATGAAACTTTTGTTGAGGTATTACGTCTAAGTATTTGAACTAGCGGCAACCAAAAATCCAGAATATCCAATAAAAATAAAAAAACAATAAATCCAAAAATAGTTAAAAACCAAAAAATTAAGAATTCCTAAAAAAATCGAAAACTCCAAAAAAAGGAATTCAAACAAACCAAAAAAAATTTAAAATTCAAACATTTTTTGATATTTTTTTGGCTTACTACAAAAACATGTGTAAACTTATTATTTCAATAGTAAGCGCCTTTTTTTTTCTTTTGTTGATATAAATGTTGAAACATATTTGTGTGTTTACTTATTTATTGTTGTTATTTTGTTTGTTTACTTGTAGAAGCTCAACCAGAAATGAGAAAGGACTTCCACGAGACTGTGGGATTTTCAAGAGCCCTTAAGAAACATTTTAACAATCATAGACTGCTAGGAGCTGCAGAATAACTTAAACTGCCTTATGCGGTGGTTTCATGAGAACAGAATGCCTTTAAATGTAGAAATATACAAATATGCAATATACAAAGTTTAAGCTTGTGATATAAACCTATTTAATACTTCCAGTAAAGAAATAAAGATGTGTTTTAAGTGGAAATTAAATGTTAGATGTAGTATTCTGAATTTTGTACACTCACAAGTGCTGTTAAGCACTCTTATATGTAATTACTTGGCACCTTGTATTTACAGAGCTGGGCAGTATTTAATAACTTTTCCTATGAAAATATTTTAATTACTTTTGTTCTAACATTCACAGTAATTATACTCAAATGTTTTCTTTCACAGAAAGTTGTCAAAAATAGTAGTTAACAACTCATTGCTAACACTTTTTTTTATTAAGTAAGTAGCAGGTATACTCCAGCAGTTTGTCCAGCTCTGTGTGTTTATACGAGTGTAATAATAAATTAATATAAACTTTTCATAAATAATTTTCTACTTTCATCTTGATTTAACATCATTTAAAAATCTAATGATACTCCAATCTAGAATGTATGTTACTCAAATTATTTTTTAATGATTGCATTGTTTTCACATTATAGTTTATTTATTGTCATTCTGTTTGTTAAGAAAAGTACTTCGTGAATGAAATTATTTGTTGTGTATTTTTATACCAAAATAAATAAACTGTTATATGGTTATTGTTTTATTTTTCCCAATTCAACCATTTATGGTCCATCATTTGATATTTCATTTAAATTAACTCAACATTTAATCATTAGGGGAAAGGGGGGCACATTCAACCTTGGGACACTTTCAACCAGTGTCGATTTTTACGGAATTAATTTGAATTTACCGCCGAAAAAATTCATACGTACCCGTTAGTAGACCCTCAGCCACTACCAGTAAGGTTTGTTGATGGTGTGTGCTAGTTGTGCGAAAAATAAAATAAATCGTGATTTGACCTAATTCAAGGTAAGTTTTGTCGTGTCAGAAAATGATTCTCTGTCCGTTCTTATAAATACTATCGAATTTTTCCACTAATATCATTTTATAGCACATATATTTAGAGTTAAATTTTGGGATAGTCCTAACCTAAAAATGTAATTTTGAGAATTAGAGAGTGTTTGTTGTTCAAAGTCACTGTGGGGCAGATTCCACCACCTAAGAATGGTTGAAAGTGCCCCACTAATGATTTTCAATTAGATTTGGATTTGGAATTATTAGAGATTTCATTAACAATACACTATCCATTAAGAAAAGTTTTATAAACCCGGCATTAATTTGATTATTGTTTGAAAATAGGTAAATTTCTTTTCAGATAGTCCGAACATATAAAAAAAACGACGAGAACGTAAATCAACGGAAAAGACATGACTTATGCAATTAAAAACGTACTAAGTAAAAGAATGTCAGAAAGAGAAGCTGCTACAACATTTAATATCAAACGAGACACCTTACATTCCAGAATTAGAGAAATTAAAACAAAATATCCTACAGAAAAGTTACTAGCCAGTAAATTCAATGAAGACTCTGGGAATGAAAGCGACAGCTCCAATGAGAACAAAAATCTTTATTCCAGCAAATATACGAATTTTCAAGTTTTTTCAAAGAGTCAGGAAGATGAGCTCGTGAAATATATTCAGCTTTCTTCTAACATGAATTACGGTCTAGCATATAAGCAGATAAGAACTTTAGCTTATGACTATTCGAGCGTTTTGCCCGGATGCAAGATTCCTGACAAGTGGAAGGCTGCGGAGATAGCTGGCATCTATTGGCTTAGGGGCTTTATGAAGAGAAATAAACAACAAATATCTCTAAGAAAACCAGAAAGCACTAGTTTAGCCCGATCAACTGGGTTTAATAAAAAAAATGTGTCAGAATTGTTCGAAAATTATACTTTTGCATTGCAAAAGTATAAGTTTAAGCCTAAACAGATATACAATTTGGATGAGACGAGAGTCACCACATAACTAAAACCAGTAAAAATTGTGTCCACTAAAGGCAAGAAACAAGTATGCCAAATATCATCTGCAGAACGAGGCGAATTGACAACATTTGTGGGAATAATAAGTGCTGTGGGTAGCGCACTCCCTCCAGTTTATGTTTTTTCCCAGAACACGTAGTCCTGACGAATATTTGATTGACGCACCCATTTCTAGCTTAGCATAGGGAAACCATTCTGGCTGGATGATAGGAGATCTATTCCTACGTGTACTGGAGCATATTAAGCAGCAAACAAACTGCTCAATTGAAAATAAAATACTGTTGTTGCTGGATAACCATGAATCCCATATTACCGTGAAAGGGATAAATTATTGCCGTAATAATGGGATCGTCATTCTTTCATTCCCACCACATACATCACACAAGCTCCAACCTTTAGATATCGGTGTTTACGGCCCATTCAAGAACTATTGCGCAACTGCCTTCAATGACTGGATGATTTCAAATCCTGGAAAAACGATAACAATTGGGCAGATTGCCCATCTAACGAAAATTGCTTACCAAAATACTTTCACACAGAATAATATTACAACATCATTCCAGAAACCAGGGATTTGGCCTTTGAATAGACTGGCGTTTCAAGGAGAGGAATTTTGCCCAGTTTTGCAAATTATGAGGGAGAACATCACCAACAACAGACTGATGCTGATTCTTCATTGTTCATGGCTGAGAATGGTTCGTCATCTTTAACAAGAGATCCAAGGCCAGAATGTAACTATGTTCGATCTTTTTTTATTCTATTATTAAATACATTTTCTCAAATTGCAGATACTCGATCAACGCCGCATAAAGACATTCCCAAAAATTCATCCTTAGAAGGTTCTTCTACACCTCCACCCTTAAGAAATATTTCAAGAATCTCGTTTGTTAATAAGGATCTTGACAAAAATAGGAAAGGTAATATAGCAAAGCACTCTACTATTTTGATTTTATTTGAAGCTTTTTTACAGACTTTCAACATCTGCTGTCCACAAAATTACCCCGTAGGCTGTCAGGCCGATTCCTAGACCCACTATAAAAAAAACTGAGAACATGAAAGAAAAGAAAGGGAAATCCAGAATTTTTACAGAGACCCCTGAAAAGAATCGCTTGGAAGAAATCGAACGTGAGAGAGAAAGGCGTAAACGGATTAAAGAAGGGAGGAACAGGAAAGAGTTCTCAACCAAGTATTTCCAGAACAGAAAGAAGATTATGTTGCAACAAAGAAGAAAAGAAAGATAAGCACAAGTAGTTCAGATACTGACGAGTCGATTGAACTTGCAGCGGACGATATGTCGGATGATTTTAGTGACAAGGATGATGATATAATTCAACAAGATGATTTGGTTTTGGTGAAATTTCCTTTAAAGACTAGCATATATTATTACATTGGAAGAGTCGTAGAAGTTATAAACTTGAATGAATTTGTACAAATTCTACTACCCCTCGATCGAAGATACATCTACAGTTGACCGTTACGACTTAGTTCTAAAATTACCACAGCCCAACTCATCTAAGACTGCTCGGACTTCTTCCTTACTAACTTTCAATATTAACTTATCTATGTATAATATCAAATGAGTTGTATGTTTTGATTATACTTATATTTCAATATTTTTCTCACTAGGTATTGTTACCAAAATAAAGAGTTGCACTGATCTGTTGTATAATTTCATTGCTGGTTGAAACTGCCCCAGGACGTGGTTGATTGTGCCCCACCGTAGGGGCACTATCAACCAAATGCAAGCTTTTTTAACTTTGATAATTTTTTTGAAAAAATGAATTTACCGATATTATTTCCTAGACAAAATGTGAGTAAAAGTATCAAATATTGCTATGCCGGGAAGAAACTATAATTATTTGACAACATTTTGTCAATATCTGCGATCTTTGGTGATTTGGTTTAATGTGCCCCCCTTTCCTTGAGTTAATGGAGTTAAATTGAATTAAATGTCAAATGATGGACTATAAATGGTTATTGTGGAATAAAATAATTGGAATACAGTAAATTTGAATATACCGTCAAAACCTGAAATTACAGAATTTTTTTTAACTTAACTCAATAGTTTAGTCGACCGGCTCTTTAGATGGCGTCACAATCAGTGTCTCATCTTCTGTGGCTTATCTGTGTACTGAACTCCGTACATTATAAAGATTGATTCACGTCCTGTTTCGTTTTTGCGCGTTGCAGCAGCGCTTTCTCACTTGAATCTAGTTTTGTTGAATTTAGTTCAAGAGGGTTCAATTCATTTGCAATATCCTAGGTACCTACCAAGTTAACTTTTCACAATTATTTGCAATATATTACAGCATTTTTGATCAGTTGTTTGGATTGTATGGAACAATTCAATATTTTTCATGACTACAATACATTTGAAACCAATTATTCCTAGTTAAAAAATACATAGTTTGGCAATTTCCCACATTCCTTGATTATTTTGCGGATTATACAGCACAGCAAGATCGTGATGACATAAATAATCTATGACGTGCAACGATATTTGTTACCATCGGATAGTTACCTCGTCCGCGATAGCTTGGCCACAAAAGCACATTAATGCCACTATAGTAACAAGAATAGTTATTACCAAATATATTTTGATAGATTGAGCTTGGTGAGTTGCCTGAAAAATATTTCAATTAATCCTATATGAAAGGATGATTAGTGACAAAAGATACAACAAAGGAAGTGTTTTTGTAATATGTTTGTATAATAATTAGTTCAGATATGATTGGTATGCTCCAGTTCAATTTGAACTCGATTTATTCTAGTAACGACGACAGCTCCTTCCAAATAATTTCCAGTACATTTAATATTATTTTAAACAAAAACATTTCCTTTATGTTTTGCATATCGATACCTGGAAGAAACAGTGAGATAAACCCCAAAAATTCGATTTTTAAGTGTCTATGTCAAACGTAAGGTAACACCGACCTTAACACAATGCAACAACGAGACATCTCGACAAAAAATCTGAAATACTGGAAAAATATGGAACCCAGTGTTACATTTTTATCTGTTTGTATATGCTTTCATCGTAACACTGATCTTTTAATATTCCTTTGGCCATGTCTGAATGCAACACTGAGATAAATACAATATATCCCACAGTTGCAATATTGCTGGCTACAGTGTTAATTGGTTGATATGCGTTTGTGCCCGGTGACACCAACACACGCAGTTTTGTTGATTTTTACTGTGATGAGTTTTAGTGTGAGGTTTGTTTTATAAAAATATTAAACATTAAAAAAAATAAGTATGAGTTCGAGAGGACAACTACTTTGTGCTCTGGCTCTTGGTGAAATACACTAAGGTCAGTATCTATTAATTCTTTGTTTTATAAAGAAATAAATACAAAAATGAGGTACCACCTTATTCTGATAATTAGTTCATTGTTTTTTATTGGTAATTATTTCGTGATTCTTTGTAATTACTCGATTTTAGCGAAACAACAAGTGAAAACTAATACAAACGTTTGTGAAGGTAGTAGTAGCTCATTAGAAGTTAATTCCCTAGAACCAAAAAACGAAGCAGAGACAGTCAATGCCGAATTTGTTTCAGGTACTAACACTGCTTGCAATCATTTGAATAAATATTGCGTATTTTCAGCTACAGTACAACCAATACAAAATTGTGCAATTCTAGAAGAATGTAACATTCTATCAATAGATGGGCAATCTTATTCAGCAGCACCAGTGAATGATAATATTATTATTATAGATATGGAAAACATGAATTCTGAACTTTTATCTGGTAGGTTTGTTGTTAAATCAGTTACTTTGTCCTCAAATTGTAGGCAGTTTTACTACTTCTCATCTGATACTGTGTACACACAACATTTAATAAGCTTTAACATTGTAGCTTCAGCTGGAAACCAGCAAATAATGCAAGGTAACAAATATATGCAATACATATTTGTCACTAAATAAAGAGTAATTTGCAACAGAGTGAGAATCTGAAATAGAATTGGTAAATATTAGTAATTGTTTACCAAGTAAGTTAAATCTTGGATTCAGTTTTATTTTATTTAGCTGTTTTGTTTGACACTTAGGTCAAAGTATAGTAGGCTACATTATATTATGTGTTTGTTATAATGGAAGTAGTAATTGAGTTTACAAGTTTACAATTTATGCTGTGTTATTTTTTTAAGCAGTACAAGGATGTTTACGAAGTTTACCAGGCGAATACAATGACGTTTTACCCTATGTTATACCCTTAGATGTACAGCCAGTAGCGGTGCAAGAATTAATAAACCATGTACCTTTGCATAAATTACGAAATAGGCAGCCTATTAATGTAAAAGATCCTATTATAGAAGTTAGTATAATGGGGTTGGAAATACTTACTGATTGTTTATCAGGTATTGTATTTTTATACTTTGATTGTCACCTGAACTTATAATAATGATATTATTTCGAATGCATGGTGTGTTTTTCATTATAAATATTGGTTATCTTTTTAGTTGCAGAAGGATCTTATACACAAAGAATTTCTCCAATTGGATACAAGGATGTTTTATCGTCAAATGAAGGACAGGATATACAAGAACTACAGTTTGAATCTGGGCAAGAATTATTACAAGGAATAGAATCTTCTAATAATAAAGATCCTGATTTTATCCCTGATAGGGAAGATGAAAGTAACAGCAGTAGCAGCGATAGTAGTGAAGAAAACATTAACACAAAAAAGAAAACAAGAAAATGAATGAAGGAAGAAAATACGTGGAGGAGAAATATGAAAAAGCAAAAAATAAATTCGGGTCAAAAGTATACGTCACGACTAGGTAAGGTACACAGAGCAAAACTGGTTAAGCCTCCGTGTGATGAACATTGTGTATACAAATGTGCTGTAAACGTTTCAAATGAAAAGAGATTGCTAATCTTTCGACAGTTTCCCTGACGTGGCAGATAAAACAAGACAGCGTGATTACATTTTGAAGTGTATGAAAACAATTGCACCAAAATCGGCAACACAAAATTTGCAGGAACAAGACACGAAGCGTAGAAAAAAGACCATAGGTATTATTATGAGATTAACGATATAGATGTTCGAGTTTGTAATTTTTTTTATGGCAACATTGGATATTTGTAACAATACTATGAGTCGGGCATACTGAAAATGAAGGCGACAGTGTTCATGCCTGCATTGAGAAGGAAAAGAAACGAATTCTTAAACAAGGGCCCATTTTCGTCCTGTCAGAGTAAGCCACGATAACACTATGTGTCAAAAAGAATGCTCCTCTGTATATTGTAAAAGAAATGGAGACTGGAGGTTTTATAGACTGGAAAAAAGTATGTGATCAAACGGGTAAAAAATTTAATATTAATAATGAATGTGAGAAATGCATTTAGCAAAATCTTAAGATGGTTCAAGTGAATATAAACGAACCAGATCTAATAAAATATAAGACTTTTTACTCGAAAACACACTTTAGCAAATCTATTAACGTTAAATAAGGTGACGTAGGAGTACATGCGAGTTCATCGAATTATAACCCGCCTATAGGGAACCACCTCAAATACCAACAAATAAGTGGAAAGATCTTATTTCATTGTGCGAAAGTGGAATTATTCCAAAAAGACATCGCCAATTTTTTTGAATCTCAAGGATCAGGAAAATGTTGAATTTATAGAAGACACTGATGTTGAGGGCGCCTTATAATGTAGAGCAGTGGTCGCCAACCTGTCGATCGCGAGCTACCGGTAGCTCACGGAGGCAATTCTGGTAGCTCCCACAACGATTTTAATTTAAAAAATACAAACTGCAAAAATTAGAGAAGCTTCCGAAAATTCCACAAAAAATCTAATTGTCATAATATTAAACATAGACAGCGGCAACATTGCGGTGAGCGATCTGCCGCTGACGCGATCAAGCTAGAACCGACCAGCCGGACCAGCGTGTTAGTGTTCGAGAACGATCAAGATTGCTTTGAACGGGATAAATACGTAAGGCGCGGCGACTTTGCACTTAGTTGAAAACTGAACGTCCAGCGGTTGGGTTAGTAGAGAACAACAGAAAATAATATTATGGCAAGCAGTTGTAAGAAGGTAAATATATAACACTTTCATTCGGAATGGAAAGAACAATACTTTTTTACAGATGTTAAAGATGAAAATGTGTGTTTCTTATGTAATACTTCGGTCTCCGTTGCTAAAAAATGAAATATTGAGAGACATTATAAAACTGTACATTTTAATTTTGAAAAATCATTCCCACTACATTCTGCCGCCAGAAAGGAGAAACTGAAACAGTCAAAAAAGCAGTTAATTGGACAACAATCAATATTTTTGAGAACAGTCGACAAATATAAGGCTGCAATTGAAGCATCGTACCGTGTGTCCAAGATAATTGCACAAACAAAGAAACCTTATGGAAACGGGGAAATCATAAAACAGGCGTTTTCAGAAGCTGCTGATTCGTTATTTGCCAACTTTAGAAATAAAGACGAGATAGTTTCAGCTATAAAATCTATGCAACTGTCTGCTAATACAGTGATGAGACGTGTAGAAGTAATGAGCAATGATATTTTTTTACAGTTAAGAACTGACTTAGATAACTGTGTATATGTTTCACTTCAACTGGATGAATCAACAGATGTCGTTGACACTGCCCAGATGGCCGTATTCGTCAGGATGGTTTTTAGTGATTTTACGATTAAAGAAGATCTTCAGAAGCTTATTCCACTGGACACACTACAGGACAGGAGTTGTTTTCCCATTTAAAAAATATTATTTCTTCCGAGAAAATTCCAATATCGAAAATGATAGGCTTGAAAACCTATGACGCTCCAGCTATGGTGGGTTGTGATAAGGGTCTGGTTTTCCGCAATTTCTCTTTTACCACTACATCATCCATCAGCAAGCATTATGTGGAAATTTCCTGAAACTAAACAACGTTATGTAATTGGTGGAAAAATTGTGAACAAGATTAGACCTCAAGCGTTACAAAGAAGATTATTCAAAACCTTGGCCGATGAAGTTGACTGTCAATACGGGGACCTACTCCTTCACTCTGAAGTCCGATGGTTAAGTAGAGGACGGGTACTGAAAAGTTTTAATGATGTCCTATCTGGCATAATTCAATGTTTCAAACAACGCGATGAACCGACTCCGGAACTAGAAAATTCAATCTGGCTTAGAGACTTTGGTTTTCTCGTGGACATTACAGAGAAATTAAACAAACTTAATTTGCAGCTTCAGGGGAGAGACAAAGAACTAGCGGAAATGATTTCTGATATAAAAGCATTTATCAAAAAGCTGGAGTTTTGGGAACAAAGCCTAATTAACAGCAATGCCAAGCATTTTCCTATTCTTCCAGAAATAATATCTCAAAATCCATTAGAACCCTATGACAGCAAATAACATGTAGAAATAGTTTCTACCCTGAAAAATAACTTCAAAAATCGTTTTAAGAATTTCAGCGAAATGGCTTTAGTAGCGCAGTTTGTTGTTTCACCCTTCATGGAAATTGATATCCAACAGTTTGCAACTTGTGTTATGCAGAATTTTGGCAGACATCGCTGCAACAGATATGGATGTAATTGAGTTTCAAAATGATTTAGCCTTAAAATCGTTATTCTCAAGTACCAAATGTATCTGGCCTATTGTAAGTAAAGACAAATATTCAGTTCTATTCCGTGTTACCTTGAAATTGAGAGCATTATTCAGTTCAACCTATTTGTGTGAATCTTCTTCTTCCAATATGAAGTTTATTAAGAAAAAATATCGCAATCGACTTACAGATGAACATTTGGATAATTGTATTTGAATGGCTGTATCAAATTATACTGCAAACATTAAAAAAATTATCGATGAGTCTGAGTGTCAGCCTTCTCATTGAACGTGCTTTTTTATTTTTCACTGTTTATGTTCATGATAGTGCGTTACTTTTTTGTTGTTATTATTAATTATTTTTAAATCTTACGTGACATGCTTTTGTGGCTGGATAAAAGTTTTTGTTTACTTTTCAAACACCTTCGTTTGGTAGGTAGGAATGTAGCTATGAACAAGTACGTACTAGTAATATTACTTATTCTGTTATTAGTTTTTATTAGTACCTATGTATTATGTATTACCAGTTGAATAGTGAAATACATATAATGATAAATTAACTGTGGATTATTTCATTTACGTTGCGTTACGTGGCTTCCGTGTGGGTAGCTCGCTGTTTATTCCAAAATTAACAAAGTAGCTCAACACATTGAGAGGTTGGCGACCACTGATGTAGAGTATGAAAATCATTCATTATACCTACCTAATATACATCTTTTCTTTTACAAAATAAAATGATTCTTCGGTAAACTCTATTATTTATTTAAAGAATTTTTAACTGAGACAACAAAAAATTGAAGATAAATATTTGAAGCAATAGTAAGAACAATACTGGGATATCTTCATTATTTCCTTATATTTAACATTGTGTCAGAAACAATTATTTCAGTAATGTTTACTTGAAACTTATTAACGTTCTCTATCTAAAACGATTTGCCTATACAAAAGAATCGCCACAGAAATATTCAATTACCGCTATAGAAATGCCATTATCTCAAAACAATGAATTTAGCGTTATCTCACTGTTGCTTTCAAGTATCGATATGTCACATATGACAGTTATTCCACAATTTAAGTGAATTATTCCCAAACCCAGTATGTTGGATGAATTACAATAATTTACCTCTGACTCAGCTATTATTTCTTTCAGTTTTATTGTTAACTACAGCATTAACAAACTGACAATTCAATTAAAGTATCGACTAATAAACAAAAAGTGAGGCCGTGCAAATATTCCATAGCCTCATTGATTTAAAAGTAGGACACCTTCATTAGAAACTCGATAAGACTGTTTCAGTTGGTCTATCTATCTATTAATCGGTTAGTGAGTATTTTATGGTATTGTGCCACACCGCTGTATCTTGGGCCATTTTACGTTATAGTTAAGGTTTTATTGATTAGTGATATTTTTTCTATAAAAGTGAACACTTAGAACTTTGACTGGTAGGTGAAAAACTGTTTAGATTTTTAGTATTTTCAGAGACTAAACACTTCATGGTATATGGAAATCATGTCGGCGGCTGCTCAAGTTTTGTTTATTAGATTTTATGATAATCGAATAGTTATCAATAGCCCAATCAGTGGGGACTGAAAAAGGCGGTTGCTCTTAATCAAATCAGGTAGTTTTGTTTGTTGGCAAGGTTATTGCGTTCGGGGTGATAAATGATGATGAATAACTTCGGCGAGATCGCTCTCGCGTTGCAATCTTGGAAAAATAGAGGCGAAAACCGTTGTTTAAGTAATATCTCTTTTCCAGTTGTTCCTTTTATGAAAATGTTATAAATAAGACAATTCCTTATAGGTTTTGTATGAAATAACCCAAAGCGAAGACGAATTCCATAATTTTTCAAAACGCTCATTTTCAACGTAATGCTTCAACCTTCGGATGCCGGAAGGGGGTACAAATGTAGCCCACAATTTGTTTAATCTGTTTATATTTTGTTTGCAACTGTTTCCTGCGCTTAACCAATCTTCAGTGAGACCGTTATTTTTTAGTAAATATACCAAATAAGATTCTTTCTTTAATTTTCTACTTAAAAAAATTAAAAACTCGCTTGGATACGGGCCGTACCTTATTCGGCATCCGTGTCCTTCTTTTCGTTACTTTCGCGAAACTCATGGTAACGTTGTTTTAGACTAGTGCGGCTTCTTTTAGACTCGTGCCGACGCACCCATACGGCACACTAACACCCACGTTATGGTTTAGCATTATTTGAAACGCATACAGAGATTGTTGTGCTATCGTACAAAAGGAAATTGGATTCATCTAGCAAAGCAGACTGTGCTACTGCCTTACAGTGGATGGATGAGGACGATGAAGATGGGAATGTTGTAGAAACATATTCTGAGTTTTCCAGTTTGGAAGATAAATTCAACCTGAAGTTATGGAGATATGTTATTTTGATATGTGCCTTACTTGATAAAATTTACAAACTCTACATTTCTTTTTGTCTGATACTGGAAAAAATGATCAAGTGGATGACAGTGATCCAGCCGATGTATCAATAAATGTATTTCTTTGTAACAAAAGGGCACCTACACCCGCACGAACACAATCGCAAAATATTATAACCAAAAAGCTAAGGCTTACTTCTACATCAAAAAACACTGATTCCTTATCTGACTTCTTCAAATTGTTTATTGACCATGGAATAGTTCATTATGAGTATTGGAACAATAAAAAAGCTAACCGTATGTTGAACCATGAGAAAGATTGAACTAGATATTCCTCCAGTTCTTTTACCACTTCCTTCAAGAACAGAGAAATCTTCAATTTTTTCATTTCAAGATAAATATATCTTGGTTTCATATGTTTCGGCTGAAAGTTGAGCCATTATTCTTCTAAGCACTGAACACCATAATGACAAAACTAGTGGAGAAGAGATTACAAGCCAGAAATAATTCTTCATTTTAATGAGTCAAATGGGTCAGTTGACATCATGGAAAAAATGGTGAACGAATACTCGGTAAAGCGGTCAACCAAAAGATGGCAATTTGTATTATTTAAAAATACAATTGACATTGCATATCTAAACTCATTTGCATTGTGGATTACCAAAAATCTCCAACTCAGCAATAAAGCTACATATAAACGAAGAGACTATTTATTTGAAATGGGACAGGAGTTCATAAAACCCTACGTTGAAAAACGACTAAGATCGGGCACAACATTTCACAAATGTATATTAAATGCAATCTATGATATTGTCACAACACCACCAAAAGTTCCTGGACCAAGTACTAGAAACGACAATAATCAAAAATTCATGGGAAGGTGTGTACTCTGACCGTGTGATGAATTCAGTCGTAATCTTCATTCAATCAAGAAAATTAAAAATTGTTCAAAATGCCATTTGTCGGATCCAGAAAATTAGAATTAATTTTTTTATGTAAAACTTTAATGTTTCTTTGTTCTTTACCATTCTTGTAATCTACGCTAATAAAATTATATTCAAACTGTATATTAGTTTTTTTTATTTGGGTATAATGATTAAAAAATGAATTACAAAATCACTTTGTGTGTTATTAAACTAGGAAAAAAAGTTGGGGTGCAAGATGTACCCCCTCCGGTATCTTCGCAATTACAGGATCTTCCGGTATCCGAAGGTTAAAAAAGCAAGCTACGGAAGATGCTGACTTTCATTCAACACGGCTGTAACCTTGTTATCAGCATACAATTCCGTTATCGTATTTGATGAAGGCATTAACCTCTTAGTTTTACTAACTGGATTGTGCCCGAATGTTCATTTTATAAAACCAGGAAAGAGAAAATGTCTGGAAAACTGGAAAACTGTACACGGCTTCAAGTTTACAGTATGACGGAGTGGCAGTAAATATTATGTTTATTTATGCATTCAGAGGCTGCGATACAACATCGCCTTTATTCAATAATGGAAAATCCAAACTTTTATATGCCGTCGAAATAAACCGCACTTAATAGATATGGTGCGAATTTTCAGGAATACTAACATAGACCCTGAGATCATTGCTACTGCTGGGGAGCGATTTTTGACCTCATTATATAACGGCGATAAAACAAATGATACCTTGGACTAAATTCGATACCATCTTTAGCAAAATCGGTGACAAGAAGTAAGTTTACTCGTGCTGCGTCGCGCCCTTCTTGAGAAGCTGTACGACTTCATGCATTCAGGACGTACTGCCAAGTGGCGTCGTGAAAAATCCACAGCAATGGAGTTGTAAGAGTAGAATATATATTATATAGGGTTTGGTTACGGAGTCCAGTGTTTGGAAAAAAGAATTGATTTGCTATATTCATTCGATTTTGTAGAGAATTTTCTTTATATATTTCTGCTTCTTGAGGAGACTTCCAGCAGCCACCATGCCATTTTGATATTTTGATACCCGCACCCAACGTCGTCGTTAAGGTATGGCGGAAACAATTACCAGTATGATAGGAAAGAAACCAGTCTTATATATCCGTACAGATGTTTAATGTGGACAGAGTGCTTTCAGTTTATTAACAAACCATCTTCAGCGGCACCTGTAAGAGTGAGAAAATTGATCTCCTAATATCAAGATACAATAAAAAGTGTTCAAAATACAAAAAACCAGTTAGATTCATTCTACCTACACGGTCACGGTATACAACAAATCCCCACAATTAGAAGACCCATTGAAATAGTATATTACTTAATGAGTGCGGAAAGTGACATTTTTCACACTAGTAGTATTGAATTACATTCTACCAGCAACAATTTTACTCCAATTTTGTTTTTCGCCCTAGAATCAAAATTTTTACTAATTTCAGTTTTACAGATGATGAGCTTAACCTCTTGAATATTGGCCTTAAATGTTCACTACATGAGGACCCATCTGAGAGTGATTTGCATCAATTCTCCATTGAGGTGAATTTTCTAAATAATAATCTTACTTCTTACGATAAACTAATTAAACTAGTCAGTGATCAATGTTATAAAATTTTTTTTAATTAACGTTTCAATCACCATAATCATACCAACTCAAAATATACTAACTCCCCCACAATCATCTTTATAAAAATAACTTCTTCAAATCATTTAACATCATCAAGTCAAAAATCACATTTTAATTTTTACAAAAGGGGATATAGTTTAGTTAACATGGACAAAACTACTTACATTAATAAATCGATCATTTTTCTCACAGATAACAATTTGAACGAAATCTCATTCAATCCGTTCAAACGGTTCATCAAAAGATTTGATAAGAAAATGTATTCAAACTACTGTTTTAAATGAAACGTACTGTTTCCAGTTAAATCCACAATATATTGAAAATATTTTCAAAAATTTTAAGATACATGACAATTGTTTCGATATTAAAAATTTTCAATTATCTCAGAATTTTTAGAATAATTTCAATGTATTGTGGAATTAACTAGAAACAGTAAGTTTCATTTAAAACAGCAGATTCCACGCAGTAAGGGTCGAGACAGTTAATTTCATGTATTCAGACCTTTTTCAGAATTCAAAGCTCCCTACTTTTACTGAGATTTCCAGCAATCCAATTATACCACGATTGTAAGAACTTCCTAAAATACACAAATATTTCATCCCGATCGGACCAGTCATTAGTTTCGTAATGCCGTGGGTGGTCATGGGGTAGAACATAAAGGGCTATATGATTACAACTAGTTTATTGAATAGAATAATTCATCCACAAGTTAAATTAAATGAAAATTATTAATCAAAATTCTAAATTGCTTCGGAGTTTCGGAAATTAGGACGGTTCTGCTTAGTTCCAAGTTCAATACACCTCGTATTGTTGGCGGGAGGTGGCACGGTTATGCTTAGTTCCAGGTTAAATACAGACCGAAACGTCGGCGGGTCGGTTAAGCTTAGTTCCAGGTTCAATAACCACCCGCACGTGGGCAGGAGTCGGGACGGTTAGGCGGGTCGGTCAAGCTTATTCCAGGTTCAATACACACCGAAACTACTTTGACCAGATGAGCTTCCCTCTCTATCTTTTTTGATGTGAGGACTGAGCCTTGTCGATTCATCAAAAATATCTCGGGGTAATCACCGCTGGCGACTCTGTTGGTGTAATGCCGACAGTGCTGCCATCTAGATACGGGACGTCCGAATGCGCCTACTGTAATAACTTCTTTGGTAGTACTCTGTATACAATTTGTAAATTGTTGTTGATGTTCGTAGAAGATGGTGTTATTGTCTATTTAGACGACAGCGTCATTACAGCTTTGTGGGCACTACTGTTTCTGTGTTGTCTAGGTTCGTACCTAACTTGATTGCTGATTTAACCAAATTTAAACCTGCGAACTCGGTAGCAAATAACTAAAAGAAACAACATAGACCTGCCCATAAATAATATAACATTCCCTGCATTAACCGAGGGCGGAACATAAAAATACCTGGGAGTAAAGGGAACACTAACACACAAAACCAAGGATATGAAAGAACTCATAGAGAAAAAGTACAAAGATAGGCTAACGAAAATCGTGCACACACAACTAAACGCTAAGAACAAAATCAAAGCAATAAACAGCCGGGCAGTGCCTATATTGACCTATTCCTTCGGAGTCACACAGTGGACTAAAACAGACGAACAAGCACTAGATAGGATAACGAAAAAAATACTTACAAATAATAGATCATTACATCCAAACTCATCCATCGAGAGATTATACCTACCAAGAGGACAAGGAGGTCAAGGTTTGGTGAATATAGAAGCCACACACAATATTCAAGTACATAGTCTACAAACCTACTCCAATAACAAGGAAGCACACTCACAACTGCACGTTGCTATCAAACAAGCAGACAAAAAATACACACCACTGAGTATGCATACCCAATTACAATATACAGACAAGAAAACATTCATGAGAAATCTAACACAGACATGGGAAGGTAAAAAACTACACAGCAGATATAAACATGATCTCAGTAGGCAACACCAACTATCGACTAAATGGCTTGAAATAGGACAACTATATACACAAACAAAAAGATTCATGTGAGCTATACAGGATCAGGTAATAGCTACAAAGAATTATCAAAAGTATATAACCAACATAAACATAGGGGATGATAAATGTAGAATATGTAAAGCAACGTCAGAAACAATTCAACACATAACATCAGGATGCTCCGGTCTAGCTCAAACAGAGTATTTAAATAGACACAATCTTACAGCAAAAATATTACACAAACATCTACTTAAAAAATACCAAAAGCCCACTGAGCCCCTTCAGGAATTTTTTTTGCGAACCGTAGTCAACGGAATTTCGAGTTCTCCGTTTTTAGCTATACGAACTCTCGAAGAATTGGTCACACAAGGGCAATCTTCTTTTCCTCGAGCATCTAAAATGATTCATCATCAACTCTACATAGATGATCGCTTGCTTGGAAGCAATGATCTAAGTTCAGCCATTTCACTTCAATCTGAATTAATTCAGCTCATGCAACGAGGTTGTTTTCAATTGAGCAAATGGGCAAGTAATCATTCTGCTCTTTTTGCTCAAGTAAGTCATTCCGATCGCCAAGAATTGTGCAACTTTGGTAAAGATGGACCATCCTTTATTGAAGTGTTAGTGCTCAAACGGGATCTTAATATGGACTGTTTCCCTTATACCTATATTCCATTTGAACGGCCTTGTACAAAACGAAATAAGTCGAGTTTTTGACCCTCTTAGATTTATTTCCCCATGTCTTCTACTTGCAAAACGTCTTTTAGAACAATTGTGGCAATCCAAGGCTTCCTAGGATGATCCTCCTTCAAAGGATATCTTGGATGTCTGGTCAAGGTTTGAGATAGAAATGCCGAATTTAGCGAATATTAAAATTCCGCATCATGTAGGTTCCAGCTCTATTTCCCGGATTGAGCTATATGGGTTTTGTGACGCCTCACAAGTTGGCTATGCTAGTGTTGTCTATTCCGAATTCACGAATCTTCTGGACTTGTGTAAACGTTCTTAATTTGTGCGAAATGTCGAGTATCCCCATTAAAAACAAAATCTATAGCAAGACTTGAACTTATTGGTTCCGTTTAATTCGCCGATCTAATGCACTTTGTTAAAGAAAGCTATAGTGACCTAGTCGTTTTTGATGCTATTTATGCTTGGACAATTGTATGGTCTCTCTTGCTTGGTTATCTTCATCTCCACATTGATGGAAAACATGTGTAGCTAATAGAGTCAGTCATGTTCAAGATCTCATTCCCCCCTCTCTTTGGTATTATGTTTCCTCTTCCCAGAATGAAGCTGGCGGTGCTAGTCGAGGTCAAACCCCAGCACAGCTTTTAGAAACTCCTATTTGGTGGTCAGGTCCGGAATGTTTAGCTCAGTCTAGTAATAGATGGCCTACGCAAACAAATAACAAGTTAAATTTTTTTGAAATATCTCAGGATGAACAAAAGGTCTGCCTGCACTTCCTCTGAAAATTTCATATTTACCCTTTTAAATAAATTTTCCTCTTTAACCAAGATTAAGCGAATTGTAGCGTATTCTCTCTTTTTTATTCATAGCTTAAGGTGGATTTATAATCTCTGTTGTTCCCGTTTTTCGTTGCTTGCCGTCTTTTCCAAGTTGCTGGCGATTCCTTATTCACAGTTGTTCCCGAGTCGACTAATTTATATCGTTTTTCGTTGCTGGCGTTGTCGAAATTTGATTGATCATAACCAAACCAAACCACAAGCTCGTATCGTAAACAGCGCCACGTCAAGTAAGAAATGTCAACTTCACATGTAGAAATCGCGCATCACAAGAGTGAATCTGATTAGTGCTTTTAACTCGACAGCTGGTAGCACCAATAGTTTTCCTCATTTCATGCTGCCGAAGTGCATCAATAAATAGTAGCTCATGTAGCGCCTCTCTTGACTGACCGTAAAAACAGTAGTGTCAGTTTTGAGTTTAAAATGATTTGTATAAATCAAGTCACGCGGCACTAACTTGGTGGAACTGCGAAACAAGATATAAAATTTGGTTATTTGAGAGCAACGACGAACGACGTGGAAACGACGAACAACACGGCAACAACGGTTTATAAACGCATGTATGTGATATCAATGTTATATTTTCGAGCAGCGGGAATCACGAACAACCAATAACGAACAACAGAGTTTATAAGTCCAGCTTTAAGGTTACAATCTCAGTCTCAAATAAGCTTGGATATAGATAATGCCTTTAAAATAATTATAAATACATTTTCTGACATTTTTATTAGAATTGAACACAATCAACTATTACCTAAGCCATTTAGAAAACTCGCCTCTTTCAATGACTCCTTTGGGTTGCTTAGAGTTGGTGGTCGAATCAGAAATTCAGAGTTTTCGTTTGATGTTCAACATCCTATTGTGTTACCGAAATCACACCGACTAACACACTTGATAATTGAAGCAGTTCATCAGGAACACTTTCATCCAGGTTTAAAAACATTACACTATTACAACAATTTTGGATTTTATTACCACGTAGTGCAATTTATAAATGTCTTTCAAGTTGCATTCGTTGTTTTCGTTGCAAATCAAGATCTCACAACCCATATATGGCTGATTTGCCCTCTATAAGAGTTTCTCAAGTCAAGGCTTTTTCATAAGTGTGTAGTGATTTTGCTAGTCCATTTTCACATTCGATGAGTAAACATAGAGGTGTAAAAACCTACAAAGGTTATGTTTGTGTTTTTATTTGCATATCCACAAAGGCTATTCATTCAGGAGCTACTTCAGATTTGAGTTCTGAAACTTCCTTAGCCGCCTTTAGACGCTTTATGGCCAGCGTGGAAAATGTCTCACCATTACTAGCGACCAAAGCACAAATTTTAAGGGTGCTAACAATGAACTTCTTGACATGGCTAAAACTATCGCGCAGAAATTGTCCATTTCTTAGAATTTCAACCCCCCAGGTAGTCCACATTTTAATGGCCTCTCCGAGGCGGGAGTAAAATCATTCAAAACTCGTTTTTATAGTCTCGGGTACTCAGATATTATCCTTTGAAGAATTCTACACCCTGTTGTCTCAGATCGAAGCACTTTTGAACTCACGCCCATTGTAAGAGATTAGTAGCGATCCAAATGATTTACAACCTCTTACGCCGGGGCACTTTCTAATTCTTGAACTCCTCACTAGTTCTATTCCCGAGGTAGATCTAACGCATATATCTTTAAATAGATTGAATCGATGGTAATTGCTGCAACGTATGCGGAGTGACTTTTGGAAGCGTTGGTCGCAATATTATATTCATTCTCTCCAAGAGAGATATAAATGGACCCAACCTTCACCTCCTATTGTAGAAGGTGGTTTAGTTTTAATTAAAGATGAATAAAGTCCTCCACTGAATTGGGAACTGGCCAGAAATATTGATGTGCACCCTGGTTGGGACAATGTGGCTCGTGTTATGCAACGCTCTGTGGTAAAACTTTGCCCTTTGCCGGTTACCTAATTTATTATTACTTTAGTTGGCTATAGTATTTAAGTCGTTTTGTGGATTTAAGCGCGGGAATATTCTAATTTTTTTTCTCACATTATATTTTTTTTATCTTTGTATTCCATTTGGTTAAAAAACATTAGTGTTGGTGTGGTGAATGTTAAGGAATTCCTTGTATTTAAATTTTCCCTTTAAACACATCATTGGCGCATGGTTGATAAAACGTCGACATACCCAGACAGTAGTACCTCGTAAACCTTTACACTGTAAACATTAATTTTCGATACAAACCGGTAAAATTGTTCGGACGAAATTAAATCAAAAGGTGTACCAAAAAAACATATCTTCAACCTTCCCAGGTGCCTGGATACGGACGACAAGACAGCTTCGCCGGGTAGGAGCTTTATAAATTCTTTTTCTTCATATGCGTTGATGATGTGCTATATTTTCTTTAAATACTAGGAATACAGTCCAATAGTAATTTTTTCATATTTTCGTCTTCAACATAGCACTTCCACCATGTTTATTTTCTGTACGACAAAAGGATGCTGCTAGATTTAATTTTCCTATTCCAATAAATTCCAGTTGGGTAGTTGATTTCCAATTCTCAGTTACACATAAAAAATGGCAGTCACTATTGTTCGCCAAGAAATGTTCTATTTTCTCCACACTGTTCCCCATGGATCGCATGTTTTGGTGCATTAGACCAATATCTCTAAAATTGACTTTTTATTTTTTGAAGAATTTTGTTCGATATTTGATTTTCTTATCAAAAATCCTCTGGTCTAGTTCTGTACTGATAGATTTTGCGAAAGTTGAATCTACGAAATGTTACTGATTTGTGCCATGCTGAAGGGTTGTAAATACTATCTTTGAATTTATAATAAATCCCAAACATAAAACATTTGTTCTGACTCTCTTCTGTGGGGAGTTCTTTCACCGTAATTTCGGCATCTTTGAAAGAATCTTACGCTTATATATAATTTTCTATTTTTTAAGGAGTTATATGCCTTCTCACTCTGTATAGGTACAGCCATATTTTCCTAGGGACACCAAAATCGACTGAGAAATCACTTTCTCCAAAAGATTTTTTAACTGGCCTCCATTTCTTATATGTGATATGCTTAAGATTGTTATTCTCAGAATCTTCTTTTTCTTGCGGTAAATGCATTATTTGTGAAATTTTTTCTTTTTGTGCCTTTTGCAGTTCTCGATTGAAATTTTTTCGGACCGCTCCCGTATGTCCCAGTTGAAATTCCCGTTGTCATTATCTTTTTTGTTGATCTGGCAACGTTTTGTTTACTGTTGGTTTTTGTAGAGCTTGTTTGTAATTACAATTATTCACGTTATCTGTTGGTTTTTGACGGAGTTGTGTTTTTGCTCCCAATTCCATTTTCATCAGTTTTTCTTCTAGTAAAATATTTTTATTTTTTAATAATTTGGTGTTTTCTAATAAAAGATTATATTTTTCCCTTAAAAGTGATTTCAACGAACGGACTTTAATTACCAGCTCACTTTCTTTGTTCCCGGATAAATCTTTATCACATTGTTGGCAGATGATTCTGGTATCACATATTTTTTTAGACTCTAATTTTATTTGCAATGCACAGGATAAGAGATATATTTTTCCGCATGTAATGCAGACTAGATTTTTCGTTGATTTTGTTTGGCAACATTTAAATTGCTTTTCTTTAAAGTTCTCATCACTTATTTTACAGAGCTTATGTTTCGCGTGACTACTAGTCGCCGCCATCTTGATAGACTACACCTCATTAACAACTTCTCTAAAATTAACCTCAGATATAATAAAACTATGTTATTACAAGATCTAGATCAAATTCCCAAAAATAACTTCAACAGTTCTCGATTTATAGACATTCCAATTGGTCAATATTATTAGCTATTAGCTATTATGTAGCTACTTTGATTTCTTTCAACTGTTTTATGGTTGCTTAAGGCTGAATTTTTAACTGGATTCAGTTTCGATTTTAATATTGATTCAACCATTATTGTACCTTTTGCGCTTGTTTTTAACTGAATTTAGATTGTTTTATATATTAAAAAACTGTTATGATGGATCAGTATATTATGGAATTTGAAACGGACTCTATCAAAACATATTCTATTAATACGGACATTGAATGCTCTCACATTTTAAATGTAAATAAGGAGAATACTAGATTTCAAATATTAGGGTTAAATATACGCAGTCTATCTAAAAACCTAGATGAATTTAAGATACTCCTACAGAGTATGGATTGTGATATGGACTGTATAGTTTTAAGAAAAACCTAAGAAATACAGCGTGCAAGTTTATTTGATATTGAAAACTACAATCTAATTTATGATCAAAGCAAATTCAATCAGTGCGATGGGGTTGTAGTCTACATAAAATCAAATTACAACTTTTTATATGATATCGTAGATCTTTTTAATAATATAAACTTATTACAAATAAAAATTAATTTCCAGTCAAATACAAATATTATCATCATGAGTATGTACAGATCTCCAGCATCTGATGCACGTGATTTTACCGAACATTTGGAAAATTATTTGAAACAGTTTAGACACAACAGTAATGACATGTACATTTTGATTGGAGACTTGAATATTGATATTTCATAATCAAATGATAACATGATTGATAGCTATCTAAACGTTCTGGGCGAATCTGAATTTGTATCAACTGATAATAATCCCACAAGAGTGCAAGGTGAAAGCAAAACTTGTTTGGATCATATATTTCTACGAGCAGAACAGAGTATGTATGAAAATATTATTCCAATAGTTCTAAAAACAAATATTACAGATCACTATACAACCATTTCACAAATTATTTTGGAAAACAATATAAAAAGAAACGAAAACGAAAGAAGAGTAGTTTTTATTATTGATGAACAAAAAATTAAAAATGAATTTCGTACATTAAACTGGCATTACGTGTACTCGGCCCAAGATCCAAATATTGCAGCATCAAAATTTTCACAAATTGTCTTAGAAGCTATAAAAAATGTACTTATATTCGTAAAAGAAAAAGGAAAAACACAAAAATAGCGCCTTGGTTGACAAATGGTCTCTTAAACTCCATTAGCCAAAAAAATAAGTTATTTCAAAATACACTAAAATATTCAAATGATAAACTACTGTAAACGGAATATAGAAATTATCGAAATAAATTAATTTCATTAATTGAAAAAGTAAATACAATTATTTCTCAAAGAAAATAAACGAAAACAAAGTTGATTCGCAGAGTTTATGGAACATTGTTAAGGAAGGAAATTAACCACACGAAGAAGGGAAGAACATCTATAGATAGAATCAAAGACGAGCAAAATAAAATTTTAACAAGCAAAATTGATATTGCTAACGAATTTAATATAAAATTCAAGAAACAGATAAAAAATGGGCAGAAAAAATAAAAAAAGATAAACACTATAAACCAGTCTATAATCTCATTTCAAATACCTTTGTCTTTGCACCTGTACTTGAGCCCGAAATTGAAACTATAATACGAGAGTTGAAGAATAGAAAAGCCACAGGAATAGACAAAGTTAAAACAGAAACACTCAAATTAATATCAGAGTTCATTTCTGAACCTTTGAAATATATATTCAACTAATGTATAGAAGAAGGAATATACCCGGATAGTTTTAAAAAGTCAATAGTCATTCCCTTATACAAGAAAGAGGATGCCTTGGATATAAATAACTACAGGCCCATCTCTTTAATAACTCATGTTTCAAAAATATCTAAGAAAATGATCAAAAACCGTTTAATGTATTATCTTGATAAATATAAAATCATTTCCAATAATCAGTACGGTTTTAGAGAGAAAGTGTCAACGCAAGACGCCATCCTAGCATTACCATTAAAAATTACTGAGTCTCTCAACGATAGTAAGCCATGCTTATGCGTATTTGTAGACCTTTCTAAGGCTTTTGATACTGTTAGCCATCCTCTACTTTTGAAATCACTAGAAGACATAGGAATACGCCACAACTCCTTCAAATTATTTGGAAGTTATCTATCAAACAGACAGCAAGCTGTAAAAATAGATGATATATACAGTGATAGCGAGATTGTCGAACTTGGTGTCCCTCAAGGAACTATACTTGGCCCTGTACTATTCAATATATACGTAAATGGCTTGTTTTCGTTGCGATGCTCAGGACATATTTTGGGATTTGCTGATGATACAGCAATATTTTATGATTCTGATACATGGAATAATTTGAAAGCAAAGGTTGAAACTGACTATTGTCAAATGAAAAAATGGTTAGAATATAAGTTATTAACAATAAATATTTTATAAACAAATTACTTACCGTTTTCATGTAGCTCCTTCAGCCCCCCAACTTTCAACGAACTCTGGATAAATACTAATGAACCATTTATAATTTCACCTGTAAAGAGTATAAAGTATCTGGGGGTGAGTATAGACCAGCATATGAAATGGAAATCTCATATTGCGTTTCTGGTTATAAAACTTAGAAGTATGCTATATAAATTCAAAATACTCAAAGAGTTACTACCTGTGCATATTCTGAGAACATTGTATCATGCTTTGGTTGAAAGTCATCTTCGATACGGAATCCTAAGTTGGGGCAGTGCATTTAAAAGTCACTTATTTCCACTGGAAGTTTCACAACGGCGATTTTTAAAACTTATTTACTCTAAAAAAGCTCTTTATCACACAGATGATCTCTATTCTGAGACACAAGTGATGGATTTAAGACAACTTTATTCTTACAATTCGAACATTAGGTATCACATAAATAAACAAGCAGCACAACTTCCGTCCCACAACTATAACACCCGTCATCAACATCTTTTTACAATCCCTTTAATGTTAAAGACTCTAACACAACATACTTTCCTATTTTTAGCACCCAGACTGTACAATAGTCTTCCACAGCAATTAAAAAATATCACAAATCCCAATAAATACAAAAAAACTGCTGAAAAGACACATATTTGAGATTCATAGGCAAATCATAATAGATCTGTTCGAAAAATGACTCCTTATTTTGAGGTTTGGGAATTCAATGTGTTTATACTGATCCATTCATGTTATATTTTTGTATTTCCATTGTTATATTTTATGTTTTATAATAGTTTAAGTTTAATGTATGTACGTAATGTTTTTTATATATTTTTTTATTTTCGTGTCCCGAAAGATGTGTATATAACACTTATTGGGTACCGCTTTACTCGCCACCTTATTAATGACATAAATATGTAACACACTTAAGTGAATAAAGCTTATATTATATTATAGTTATTTGATATAATGAACTTATTCACCACCGTCCCTAAATAGAAAAGTCTTCATCTGGTAACTGAACTTTTATATGATTCTAGAATGGGTCCCCAAAAATCTAATTTCATCAATTAATTGCTTAAATTTTGTCTTTGTCGGGAAATATTACATTGGTTTAGATATGTAGATGATTGCTTAGTTTTCATAGAGGGTGACTCTCGCATAGCTAAGTAATACTTTATTAAACAAATTTGATACCGTACATCCTAATATAAGATTCACTGATGATAGTTTGTTAATAAAGTGACAGCGCTCTGCTCACAATAAACATCTGTATCAATATACAAGACCTGTTTCTTTTCTATTATTGTTTCTTTCTGGTGGAATTAGCTGACCTCACTCGTTCAATTGCTAGTATATGTTAGTGGGCTATCTAGATTCAGAAATGTAGCAATTTGTTTACCATGTTGCCCAGTTTATTTATTCCAATTACTTGTCATGAATTGTTCCATAATAGATGAACAAATAATTAGGAGTAATATTACATGGTCCCAGAGCCTATTTAAGTATTTTTATTGTATGCATTTTGTTGAATTCTGATTACACCATATTCGTATCAAAAGCAACAACAATAATAATAGATATTTATGTATAACTTACGTTTTTCAAATTATATACACACATTACACCAGTCAATAAGCCACCCACACTCAATGATAATACACCAAGGTATTGGACACTCTGGACAGTATCAAACGCACTAAAAATGAGAATATGAGAATTAATCGAACCAAATGCAACCAGAAAAAAACTGGTCATTCTATTCATTACAGAAAGTACAGTTAAGGTAATTCAAACGGGAACGCTGTTAAATTGCCATGACATGACATTTTGTAATGAAAGCTTTATTACAAATACAGAGATTAGAATTATATCTCCTATATGTCAAATATACACTGATGAACAATTGAAAATTGAAATAAACTGAGTCACAAAATTGGAGTTGTGGAGAGTCTGGAACAGTGGTCACGCAGGCACAATGGCCACCTAGCCACAGAATTTTTATTCACAAAGACAGTGTCGCGCGTTATTTAGCGAATGACTTTATCAATAATAAAAACTGTTACTATTCATGATGTTAGTAGCAGTATTCTTGAAAATTTCCTTTGGTAATTGACTAGCTACAAAATTTAACACGCATTGTAAACATATTTCAGCAAAGTATTTTTTTAATGTCATCCTCGAGAAAAAAGGTAGAAGCCGTGGCAAACGCTACCCAATATAATATGTAAGTATCTTTTGACAACTTTTGTAAACTATTTTTAATTTGGAGGCGTGACTGATGGTACAGTGGTCACCATCTACTGTAGGTGAAGTGACCACTACTTTGTAAACCTCAAAAGGAGTGGCCACTGTACCTTAATAATTTTTTGCTCAAACTTCCACCTATTTTCTCAGAAATACTGCAAGATGCGTCGTCGCAGAAAAATAGATAAAATAATAGCTAAATCATGCTGAAATTATGAGCAACGCACTTCATGACATAAAAAATGGAGGACCGTCAGTTTAAGCAGCTGCAATTCGATACGGAAGTTCTCGCACAATTTTAAGGTATTATGTAGCAAACATTAACCCTTTCTTAACCGGGCACAAATGCATATGCAGTATCTCTATTCCCGGACTTTTTGAAGTGCCATCAAACCCAGTGACGTATATATACGGCATATCAGAATTTAAGCAAGCGCAAATAACCTACTACAAACTTCATTGACTTTCACTAACTTTATCAATCTAAAAATACATTTTCCAAGAATATAACATTTTAGTAAACTTCTTTTGTGTGATATTCGCCAAAACAGGGAGAAACACACAGTCCCACGTTGCATTCGCTGCACAAATATCTGGAATCTCGTCTCTTCTTTTTGTCGCGAATTTTTGATTGTGAGCAAACAATGCATCTTCGTACTTTGTTATTTGGTACGGTAGTCGGAACACGCCGTGCAGTAAGGCGATGTAGATTTGATGCACTAAACTTGGTTTGTCAACGTCTTGGTACATTGTATCTGTAACAAAGGGTTTTTAGTTCATATGGAATATGCAAATTTTGATTGCAGAACATTTTAATAATTAAGAGGGTAGAAGGGAAGTGTCAAAAATTGACTATATCATGTTGTTAGTGTAAATGGCTACAATTACCTACCTCTCAAGCAACTGTCGCGTAAGGCTCAATTGAAAATCCGCTAGTGCCAACTTCTCTTGATGTTGAGTTAGGAATAGTGCATGACTATTCAAAACACATAAATCAAGAACGTGGAAGAACAGTTTCTTGTACCACTTCAAGGTTTTTCTAACACATTCTGTAGAACTGAGCATCATATCGGTCCTGTCAACTGCCCCCATATTTTGGTTGTAATGGACTACACATCCGGGCTTTTTCACAAATTCCCCTGTTTTCCGGTTTTTTTTATCCAACTGTATCATTTGGTCATTGTGAAAAGTTGTCAGCATGTTGATCTTTCCATCTGACTGCCAGAATATTGTCACTGGCCATCGACATTGTCTCTCCCATTTTCAAATTACTTGATAAATTTGGCATATTCTTTCTATTTGCCCTAACTGTACCGCATGAGTTTGTTTTATGCTGAAATAAGTAGGTAGAAAGTGCTGGCGAGGTATACCAATTGTCTGTGAAAATACGGTTGCATTAGTGTTGTTACAACTGACCCCGACACTCTCAGGTCCTGATACAGCTCTATTTCTGTTTTCTCTCCTGTATATACTATAAAGTCTAGAATATACCCTGTCTCACAATCGCACAAGAGAAATAGTTTGATGCCAAAACGATGGCGTTTTGTTTTTATGAATTTGTTTGAAGAGCAGCCTCTCTTTGAAAAGTTCTAAGCTCTCCTCAATCACCAAGTTCTGGAACGGCGGAAATTTATGAGCAAATGCGGTTTTAATTTTTTCAAAAACTCCCCGTAGTTTATGAAAAGAGTCACCTTGAATTTGTTCAGCAATATCTGCGAAATGTAACGTACGCAATATCGTTTGAAAGCGATTCCTTGACATCACTTTCCCGAATATGGGAGTGTAAAGTAATTCATCTGTTGACCAATTTTCCACAAGTTTATTTTTTCTATGGCGAGCAGCAAGTAGGAGTACAGCAATAAAATTAAAAAAATCTTCTTCAGTAATTGAGCTCCAAATAATATTTTTATTTAAACGTGTCTGTTTTGAGGCATATTTATTGGTCTCGCTTATAATCATTTCCACTACTTCGTCGTTCATAAATAAAAGGAAATAATCCATTTCTTTTGAAGGCTTTTCTATGTTCTCTACACGTGCTCCAGAGTTTGAGACATCAAAGTTATGTATTACAGGGGTAAATTAGCGCTTCCTCCACTCTATAGAAAAATTCTCATTCAAAGCATTTTTTGGCTTTTTCGCCGCTTCACTTTCGTTTTTGCTCACCTCCTCAGTTATATGATTTTCTGTCCCGCTAAGACACTCGTTTTCGGGGCACAAAAAACCGTCAATCTCGTGATCTTCACTACTTGCCCCACTATCTGTCGACTCAGGCTGATACTCACTTCCACTGTCAATGTAAGGATCTTCATCGGAATCGAAACATCCCAAAATGTTATTTAGATCGTCATCCGTGAGGCCGCATACACCACCATAACTCTCAACTCGTTTTCTTTTTCGCGACGGACCCGGATCACTTGACGCCATTTTACTCGCGTATCTCACGTCGTACTAGTTGTTAGTAACGGAAATAACTGCGAAGTGCGACTAAAGGGCGTTCTTTCTGCTAAGCGACTGAAGGGCGCTTTGCCAGGTTTCCCCTGCCGTCTAGAGGTCACGCGATATTTCGGAATTTTTCGGTATTTTTCGTTGATGTCGTATATATGCGGCAGTGGTTCGACTGTCACTTATTTATAACCGTATTAATACGACACTGGGCCTATAAACACGATTAGACTGTCGTGGGTCGGAAAGCATGTAAAAAAATAAATAAGTGTCATATATATGAGGCGGAGGGTTCGGAGACAGTTCAACGGTGAACGTATATATACGGCAGTGGGACTGAGAGACAAAGTATGTTTCGCCGTATTTATACGTCACTGGTAAAGAAAGGGTTGAATATAGAAGAGATTAAATTGATCGGAAATCTCCGGTTTTATAAGGAACACCAAGGTTAGTACCTAATTATAGTATAAACTAAATATTTCCAATAGAAAAGGAAGAAATATTAAGCGAATACTTCCAAACCAGAGCAAAACTGCATCACGGTTTAGATCCTGAATGTGCAAGTAAGTAAAGTAAATTATTTGGTATTCAATACATAGGGGATAAAATAATAAAAGCTATGTAAACCTTGTTAATTAGGACAACATTAAAAATTACTGCAGTGTATCAGTATTTGACCTAAATAGAAATAGTCGAAACTAGTGTTTGACCTAAAGAAGCCCTAGTGAATGACCTATCTGTAAAATAAATATACTCAAGACCTACCTACACTTATTGTTTTGTAAGCTGTTTAATGCGTATATACAACAAGTGAATATTTAAGAAATTATTTAAAAAACATATCATTTGAAACAAAAGTTTAATTTCTTGATAATAACTAGGCAATAAAACAAACAAAAACTAAAAAATTCGAATAAAAGAAATTGGAGTAATTAACAAATATTTTTAACTAAAAAAATTTCTCTATCTCTGGAATCTAGAGTATGCCTCTTTTATTGACAGCCCCCGGCTTATGAATTATTTCAAGGACATCTTCTTAGGAGTACCATAAAGTATCCTCCTTATCTGGCCATTTCCAATATTTGCCAGTTTTTGTCATAGCTTTCACAAAATATTCCCGTTTTTCGTCTTTTTCCTTATTTTGTAGAATAATACATGGATATACCGAGTCTTCATAACGGACAATAATGAAAGAATTTTTGGTTATATTTAGTCGAGTATTGGATACAGAACTAGTATTTCGAATCTTGTTGATTTTGTTTTCTTCTTTATATTTGTTGTTCTCGTTAATTTTCAACACTATGTTACGTTTCTTTTTTTCCATCTTCTCCTCTTCAAGTTACTTCATAAATTTGTTTTTTCTTACCATATTCCTTCTTTTTCTCATATTTCTGATATTCCTCAGATGAGATTACTACAGGAATCTTCTCTCTTTTATTTTTGGTTTGCTTTTTTTCAATACCTTTTTCAGAGTGCCAAAACAAGTATTTCTTAAATGGGATCGGGAC
Organism: Galeruca laticollis; assembly: GCA_963921935.1. Lineage (NCBI taxonomy): Eukaryota > Metazoa > Arthropoda > Insecta > Coleoptera > Chrysomelidae > Galeruca > Galeruca laticollis. The sequence goes on from OY998181.1 coordinate 147,403,971, forward strand.
ATTCTCATTTGCTGGTCTCTCGTCAAATTAATTGTGTGTTGATTGTAATATATTAATATCAATTTCACTTAAAACAGATATTGAGTTTGAATCGGCTTCAGGAATTTCTTCTGAAACAATTTGGATGGAATAAAAATTATTCCTTTCAACTTTAGTTTTCTGTTGCTCAGCTGAGACAAAGTGAGTTGGACTTTTTGTTACTTCTTTATCAGCATTATGATCTTGATCGCCATCGGCGGTATAATGAACTTGAACTATTTCCACTATAATATTTCTTTCATGTAAGTATTTTCCTGTTGTCTTAATAACAGGTTCACTTATATTCACATTTTTGTAACGCTACTTACTTGTTCTTGAATTTTCTCCGTACGAATTTTATTTTTGATAAATAATTCAAATCGATTATCAACTTCTTTTCTTTTTGGCTTTGGAACATCTGTTTAAAAAAAATTGAAATTTTATGTTATCGGCATTGAAAGGTTGCAAACCACAGGTTCTGAAACCATTTGACAAAATTAAGTGCCTATTTTCCATATAATTTATAGTTACTTCCAACAAAGGAGCAAAATTTTCGCGTGATAGACGTTCGCCATTATTTTGTATTCTCCAGTCATACACCGTCTTCTTCCACTGATTTCTTAGAGGATGGAAAAATGCCACATCCAAAGGCTTAAAAATGTGAGTAGAGTTTAGAAAAAGGCATACCAGAATTATTATATGTTTGCAGCAGAATTCACTTAGCGGTAACGACATATGCGATGCATGCCCATACACGATCATAATTACGGGCAAATCCACTTCATTGTTCAGTAGCCAAGGATAAAATTGATTTGCAATATATTCATAAAAACACTCTGTTTTCATCCAGCCGCTTTCTGTTCTATCCATTGCCCATTCTTTTGGAAAGGTATTTACAACTTTTGTGGGTACTCTTTTATAGCTATACACTACCATTGTTGGAGGTAGCTGTCCTGCTGCATTGCACACAAAGAAACTAGTAAGACACTCCTTCTTGTCGTTATTTATAAAATTATAGACTACCTTCTCACTCTTTTTAACGAGTACCCTATTTTCTTATAAATAATCTTTCGTTGCTGGAAAGCCTCGATTTGATATATGAAACAACCATTCTAGTAACAACTTCACTTCTGTATGGGACAATATAGACGATGGTCCCATTTTTCTCTCTTAAGGAGTTATACCTTTGTGTTTGTATATCAATATCGTTTTAGGAATATTATACATTCTACTGGCTTTATAATATGACATTCCGTTGGCAACAGCTAACAGTGCATCTCGTAAATCTTCCTCAGAATACTGGAATTATTTTTTGGTGCTAATCTGAAAAAAATATACTTTGTCAAGTTAGTACTCAAGTATGAATCAAAATATCAAATTCTAATGCGAATGAATATATCACCTTGATCTTTTTTTATATCTAATAATTGACCGGTATTTGATTCAGTATTTGACCCACCTAGTTAAAAACTCGACACGTTTGATTATAAATATTAATTGTCGGACAAACATTGAAATTAAAAAAATAAACTAAAACACTGAAGCAAAATATTATTTACCGTTCATTAATCTAATATTTTCAACATTCAACGTGCATATTGTACTTGCTTGCATTATTGACCAATATGAGTTAGTGTTTGACCTATCTTTGATCTAATGTTTGAACTAGTATTATCCTTCCTCTCAATCACATAACAGTTAGAAAAAGTGTTGGTCAAACACTAAACCAGATCCACTTTGTTAAGTTATTAATAGATTGGCGACAATCAAAATTTAAATTTTTCATATGTACTCGTATAGAGTATTTCACAGACTTAGATCAATCGTCAAATCATCAGTATCTCATCGACCGGATAATTATTAAATCTGAAGTATATCAGGCGGCAGTAGTGTTTGACCTACATAAATATATGGAAAAAAACTAAATTTAGTAGTAAAAACAAGTATCTTCAGTCAATTACATATGCTAAAATAATAAACAAGTTGTGGATTTTGGTTTTAAGTAAGAAAAAATGATTAAATACTCACTTTATGATGGTAGCAAACAAAAATGAACTGAATCTGGCGTGACGTGAATGCACACTGTTTGACATGCAAGTAACAAGGTATGGTAGGAATCACAGATAACCCACAGATAGATGAGACACTGATTGTGGCGCCATCTAAAGAGCCTGTCGACTAAACAATTGATTGATGGTAAAAAGATTTCTGTAATCTTAGGTTTTGGCGGTATATTCAAATTTACTATATTTTAATTATATTATTTCAAAATAACCATTTATAGTCCATCATATGACATTTCATTCAATTTAACTCCATTAACTCAATAATGATTAGATGTTGAGTTATATTAAATGAAATATCAAATGATGGACCATAAATGGTTAATTAATTTGAAAAAAATGAAACAGTAATCATATAAACAGTTTATTTATTTTGGTATAAAAATACACAACAAATAATTTCTTTCACAAAGTACTTTTCTTAACAAACAGAATGACAATAAATAAACTATAATGTAAAAACAATGTAATAATTAAAAAATAATTGGAGTAACATACACTCTAGATTGGAGTATCATTAGATTTTTAAATGATCTCAAGTCAACATAAATTTAGAAAATTATTTATGATAAGTTTATATTAATTTATCTATTTATTATTATACTCCAAAAATACACAGAGCTGGACAAACTACTGGAGTATAACTGCTACTTACTAAATCAAAAAAAGTGTTAGCAATGAGTAGTTAACTACTATTTTTGGCAACTTTCTGTGAAAGAAAACGTTTGAGTATAATTACTGTTAATGTTAGAACAAAAGTAATTAAAATACTTTTAAAGGAAAATTTGTTAAATATTGCCCAGCTCTGTAAATGCAAGGTGCCAAGTAATTACATATAACAGTGCTAAACTGCACTTGTGACTGTACAAAATTTAAAATATTATATCTAACATTTCATTCCCACTTAAAATACATCTTTATTCCTTTACTCGAAGTATTAAATAGGTTTATATCACAATCTTAAACCTAGTATATTGCATATTTGTATATTTCTACATTTAAAAGCATTCCGTTCTTATGAAACCATCGCATAAGGCAGTTTAAGTTACTCTGCAGCTCCTGGCAGTCTATGATTGTTAAAATATTTCTTAAGGGCTCTTAACCCATCAAGGACGGATTTAATTAAGTTTAGAATTTTGCAATAGTATATTTTCAAACTGTATTTTCAGAACGAAACAAATAGATTTGCTTAAAGGAATATAGTGAAATTTTTCTTACTTTCTTCAAAAATTAGTGTTGCCATATGGCAACGCGAGTAACTTACACTGCCCATGTTTCATTGAAATAAAAATTTTATTGATTGAAAAAAAAAACTACATTCGTGTATGGTATTCAACATTGCACGACAAACAAACTCCTACATTACATTTGATGCATTTTGTGCGCATAATAGATTTGCAATTGTCGCCATTGCATCATTTCTTTTTCTACTGGTGTGAGGAGGTGCCCTATATTATCATATCGCACATCATCGCCAACACGGCTGAAAGATCTGCTCGATTTACTAGCAGATGGTCTACCTTTTCCTTTCGGTGGATTCTTGTACTTGTTGAGGTACGTTTTGACAATTTCTCGACGAAAGTCTAGTTGAGTTATTTTGTTGCCAGACTGTTTGTACAGGACCCAGGCATTTTGAATTGCGGCATCAAGTAGCCATGTGAAAAGACACCACCACCATTTTTTTCCACGTAGACTAATCCTATAGCGTGCAATATTTTCATCCATCAGATCCGTGCCACCCATAGATGCATTATATTTGGAAATCAAGTTCGGTCTTTTTACTTGAACAATTTTTTTCTCCTTCGCTGAATACCGTTAGACACTAGCAAGTGGGGCTACCCCATATTTGGTCGAAGCTGCTGAAACTACATTATTGTCAGTCCAACGCGTTAGTAAAATTCCGTTGGTTCTATCCAAACAAGAATCGAAGTCACCACGTTGTTTCTTACTCATATCCTTTTTGGATAGTAACGGGCAATTTTTAGGGATTCGGTTATCGCGAATGGTTCCTGTGGATGAGAAACCTCTTGATTTCAGATGACTAAAAAGGTGAAAGCTTGTAAATAAATTGTCTATGAATAGGTTGGATCGATGTTTTTTCTTTTCTTCTGGTAACTCATCCAAAAGCATCAGCAATGGAGCAGTAGATTTTCCAAACACAGTTTGGTATTCTGTGTTCACGCGCCTATCTTTGCCTTGATAGAAGGAAAAATTCACAAGATATCCGTATTTGTTGTTCAGCGACCATATCTTGTATGCAAATCTGATTGGTTTGCCTCGGATGAATTGCTTGCATGAGTGCTTTCCAAAGTATTTGACCATACACTCATCGTAATTCAAATCTTCTTCTGGAACAAAATAATTCAGAAATTTTTGCCGTAGTAGATCACTTAGAGGTCGCAGTTTATAGAATTTGTCATTTGGATCTAGTGCATTGTTATCTGCGCAGTGTAGATACCGCCAAATTGTTAAAAATCGGTCTCTCCTCATTAAATCCTTCACTAGTTGGTTACCAAGATCTGCATCAGTACTCCAGTAATATTTTTTTCCAGGTAATTGACAATATCCCGATAAAATCAGAATAGCAATAAAACATTTCATTTCATTCAAAGTAATTTGAGGACATGGCAAGTTTTTAAATTGTGCGTACTTGTTTGATTCTTCTACCAGTAAAGAAAGTACGTCTTGGTCTATGAATAACTCGAACATTTCTGTTGGGGTTAAAGTTTTAAAACTTTCATAATCCGAACGAAAATAATTTTCTGAACTTTCTACCAGATCGCCTTTGATCCATTCAATGTCCTCATAAGCAACTTTTTCTACATGTTCCGTATCTGGTTCAACTAATGCATCATCTTCACCATGTAAAACAAGTTGAGCTGGATCATTCAATTGATTCCGAGATAAATTATCAACGAGTCCGCCTTCATCTTCCTCACCGGAATCCTCATCTGTCATCGCACCCTCATTCGGAGGCTCAATATAAATTTGGTCGACATCTAAATCACCATTATACGCAATCTGAAGAGCTTCTTCGAAAGTCAGCCCACCGCTAGAAAAAAAAAGCAAAATGTAAAAAGGTAGTCCACAGAAAGGACTCGTGTTGCCACATGGCAACATCGAGTTCCAAAGCTTCACGATCTCAAAGGTTTTTGCAAACTCCCGTTATTCTGCCGCCTCTACGTTGATAATATATTCCCAAAGCTGTTGTAACGAATTTATTTTCGAAAGCTGTAACAATTAATTTTTATTAATACTTACGTAAACTTGATATCCATTTTTGAGAAGTCTTCTTGATATTCCCTAACAAAATCGTGTTTTTATATCACTGGAGTGAACAGGCAAACACTACACACGGTTCTGTCAACTGACACTGCAACAAACTATTGCCGTGTATACCGTCATCTATGTTTTAAATGAAAAATCTGATGAATTTTAAGCAACAGAAAACTGTTAATTTCTGTTGCCGTGTGGCAACACCAGTCCTTGATGGGTTAAAAATCCCACTGTCTCGTGGAAGTCCTTTCTCGTTTCTGGTTGAGGTTCTACAAGTAAACACACAAAATAACAACAATAAATAAGGTAATACACAAATATGTTAGAAAATTTATATCAACAAAAGAAAACAAAATGCGCGCACTATTGAAATAATAAGTTTACACATGTTTTTGTACTGTGCCAAAAAAAATATCAAAAAATGTTTGAATGTTTAAATTTTTTTGTTTTTTTTGAATTCCTTTCTTTGGAGTTTCCGATTTTTTTAGAAATTCTTGATTTTCTTTGGTTTTAACTATCTTTTGATTTTTTGTATTTTTTTTATTTTTTGTCTTTATTGGATTTTTGGTTACCTCTAGACAAAATACTTAGATGTAACGCAGCAACAAAAGTTAATACTCACTTTCATTTCCCATAAATTGTCATACCATGGGCTATAGATGAAAATCGGCAAGGGGTCAATACCTCCCATCCCATAGCTGGTGGAGGGAATACCTATAACATAAAATAAAACCCAGATTATTATTTTTTCAATGGGTACATTTTAAAATGGAATTGTCCGAGTATGGTAAACACACTAGATATAAATTGAGTGAATGGAAAGACGAGTACTGAGTGTGTCTTTTATTAAAATTTCATCTAAGCGCTTTCATTCATTAGGCCATTCTCAAAGCTGTCGACAAGAGAGAAACATACAACGGGTGTCAAAAAACATCAAACCCTGTAACTGCTACATACAATGAAATAAAATGTTTGATGTTACATCATTATTTAAGTAAAATTTGTTAAAATTACCCTATAAAGAGGGTGTATACACTTATCATTTAGTTGATAATTTCAAATTAGACGTTTCATTATGTGAATTACAATTGTACACCCTCTTTATAGGGTAATTTCAACAAATTTTACTTAAATAATGATGTAACATCAAACATCTTATTTCATTGTATGTAGCAGTACAGGGTTTGATGTTTTTGACAAATAACCTCAATTCGTCTTTTTCCAATCTAAAGAAACACTGTTTCTGAAAACGAAGGGAACATAAGTATCTTCCATCGTTTCCTCGTCAACAAATTTAATGATTTATTACCACTGAGTTTCAGCCATATTAATTTTATCTTCCTGGGTTGGAGGAACAAAACTGTAAAAAGGGATATTTACTTTAGTAATGCAACAATTTTCAGTTCAGCTAATGCAAAAAACAACCATGATCTCTAAAGTTGTCGATTGAATCAGTAAAAATTCTGTGATTTATTAAAATAAAGAGAATGGTTGTTAATTGAGAAAGAAAAAATGCTCAAATTTGTTTAATAAAACTTACCAAGTAAACCACTTATTAGACTCCTTTAGAATACACTTTAACATTGTCTTTTCAATTAATAACAATAAAGCAACGAAACGACAGATAAATATTACACTATATCAATTAAAAAATACACCAAAATACCGAAACCTTATAATAATCTCAACACTTAGACTAAGAAACGATAACAGTATAAAAGAACTAACAGATAAAGCGCAATATGACATCGCGCATACGCAGTAATAAAAATCAATAAAACTTGAATACTAACGGCGTTACAGTTTTCGTTCATTTTTTGGAATTATCTACCGATTTTAGTTACTCGACAGGCTCTATAGATGGCACGGTCTGCAGTGTCCCTAGCGTGGTAGGAATCACCGTAGTAATGTTTTATAATTAACCTAATAACATGTAGGTGGCACATCATGTACTGCCTATAAAATTATTATTTACGGAATTCTTTAAAACTGCTTTTATATTCAAAATAGGTCAATATCTAGTACTCGGACGCACACTAGTACGTTTACCTTAAGTGTTTGATTTAGCACTGGCAAATTGGAAAAAATACCACATTCGTGGGTCAAAAATGAAACTGCAGATAGATTGTGGTTTAACGCTTTTCTCAAAGAGCGAAGGTCGGCAGAAAGCAACGTCGTTATGTAGAGCTATAGGCAAGCCAGTCGTCCGAAGATATTTTGATAATGTTAGCGAATTATATGAAAAGTAATAATTAGGACTCCATCAAGTGTACAATGTGGACAAACGGGGCTTACAACAGTTCAACAAACAGGAAAATTCATTACCAGGAATGTTCAAAAATAAGTTGGCCGAATTACATCCAGTAGGACACGAACAAACGGTGTGACTATCTCTTGATGTGTTTGTCTAAATCTAATACAGACATTATTAACAGAGGTAACACACCAACTTTTATAACTACAACTAGAAAAGAGGTTCTTAACATCCCCCTAGCTAGTTGCTTTGCAACAAACTCAATAGAAACCTGGCATGTTTCCGATGGGTTTAGATGTCGAATAACAGGATGAAACAATTCGAGGTCGGGGCTACGCGGGGACAGGTCCGGCGTTGTCGAATACCTCAACAAACGGACTGGTGTTCATATAAGGACAAATTAAAGTCGGATGTTGAAGGCGTATAATATACGATTGAAACTGTGGAGAAACTTGAAGAAGCCTCTCAATGGTTAAACCGTACGGTAATAAATTCCTACGAGTAATCTTGTCCCATCAGAACAAAGGCTGTCAATTGGGATGTGCCTTAGAACAAGGGACTCAGCAAACGGAAGGTATTAGCACGCAATGCTTTTAACAGAGCTAAGAGTATAGGAGACTGGGAAGACTACAAAAGGGCTCTAACTGAAGGTAACAAAGAACTCAGAAGGTCCAATAAGGTCCAAGAAGAAAATTTGGAGGCAGTTTTGCGAATGGATTTCTAACGTAGCCCTAGCAGTACGTCTTCAAAAATTCATCGCTAAGGAACACTTTAACGGTATTGGACTCCTTAAAAAGTTAAACGGAGAATCCGCCGAACCATAGAGGAAAGCATGAGATATTTATTAAACGCTCATTTTTCTGGTGCTGTAATCATTGAAGATGACGCAGAGGCAAATCTTGATGAAACTATCATCAAAACATCCAGATCAGCAGAAAGCCTAGCCGGAAAAATATTTACCAAGAATAGAATTGAATGAGCAAATAACAGCTTAAAGCCCTACAAATCACCTGGAGAGGATGGCATCTTTCCAGCACTTCTACAACAGGGATGCGATATCTTAATTCCTCACTTATGTGAGATATTCTAGATTAACTTCATTTTGGGATACATTCCAAAAGGGTGGAGACAGGTCAAGGTCTGCTTTATTCCTAAGAGTGGCAAACGTCCTCCAGAGGGACCAAAGTCATATAGACCTATAAGCCTTACCTCCTTCATACTCAAAAGTATGGAAAATATACTCGAAGTGAATATTTAGCAAATACACCACTCCACTAGGAACAATTTTCCTACCGACCCGGCAAATCTACCTTAGATGTTGTTTTTGATTATATTTTAATTGAACTTCGTCAACTGGCGTGGACATTCAACTAAATAAATAATCTTAATCTGACAAAGTTAATGTCGAAATTAATAATTTATTATGTACAAATTTACAAAATGTTACAAAGTTGAGTTGTGAACGCTGAATTTCTATGGTTTCAGACCGGAAGACACTTCATGTTACGATTAGATGAATTTTAAACTAACTTTGTTATTGAGCGCTGAGCTTGATTCGATGAGTGTGTAAAACTCGCGTCGATGAATGTGAAACTCGCGTCTAGAAGTGTAGAACTGACGAGTGAAAAACTAACTTGGTTGTTGAGCCTTGCGCTCGTTTCGATGAGTTAAAAACTAATTTCGTTGCTGAGCATTGCGCTCGATTCGATGAGTATGAACTTGATGTTGAGCGTTGCGCTCGTTTCGATGAGTTTGTAGTACTGATTTCTTCATGTTGTGAGACGTGTTAAGTAGAAATCTGCGAGGGGTGTGTTTACACGTGGATTGGGTTGACCAAACGAAAATAAATATTTCCTATTGGCCAGCATCACCTGACTTGTCGGTTTTTTCCAGACAATATTCAACTATGGGTGCCGCCAATATTAAGTTGAGTTTCTATGGAATACAACAATAGCAATTGTAACCTATTTACTCAGAAAGGTAATTCAAAAATGTTTTTCCATGTCTTCCGAACCTCGACCATAAAATACATGCAGAATTGACACTAAAATTAAGGTTTTTACAATCCAGTATACAAATAGGGTGAAACGTGCTTTTTTCTCACTTCTTAACTATAGGACAATGTCGACTTTCAAAAAGGTGTCATTCATCTGCCCTACAAAAGAATTTACAATCATTGTTGGAAAACGTGATATTTACAAAACATTCTGAAAATAAAAATAAAATATCCTTTGAATTTACTACAATAAAAAGATCTTATCAATTCTGCAACATATTTCTACAAAGCTATAAACTAAAATGAATTTACGCCTTAAATATATACAATAAAGAAAGGAAGGCATACAAATGTCTCACATATTTTAAATGTATCTTAACAAATAAATTTCAAGATTTCACAATCTTGAACAGATGTCTTACATTGACTCCTAAGAGACCTAGGTAAGGCAATAGCTGCAAAAAAGTATCGCCATGTGTCTTCGTAGATATAGAAAGAGAATTTGATAATACCTCATATGAATCACTTAGCACTTTTGCAACTGCAAAGGGTATTCCACCTTCCATAATCAAGTGGATTCAGTCCATGCTAAATACTAGGAAAATAATCACCTACCTTGCAGACCAGTCGACTACTATAAAAGCGGTGCTCTTGGCTATGCCGACGATCTAGTTATAGTAGTAGGTAAGCTCCACGGCATAATTGCCGATCGCATGCTTTGATATGCCTTGAACTTCATAACTACCTGGAGTTCGAAGGAAAGACTTTCAGTAAATCCTAATCAAACGATACTTGTTCCATCCACTAACAGAAGAAAATTAAGCCTCGCCCACATCACCTCAAAAGCAACAAGGGCTCTTTGGGAAAACTTGGGGTCTAAAACCAAAAATGATCTACTGGTCGTATATAACGGTTGACAGACCTATCATCACCTTGTATGGTGGAGGAAAACAACGCAACAAAGGGCTTCAATAGAGTTGCGAAAATTGCAAAGACTCGATTGTTTAGGAATAACGGGTGCAATGAGGTCATGCCCTGGCGCGGCCTTGGAGGTAATGCTAGATCTACCTCCACTACATTTACATGTAAGGAGGATTGCTCTGAAAAATGCCTATAGGTTAACACAGGCTAAATCTCTCAAACCCGCCGATTTTACAGGACAACTCGAGATACTAACTGTTGGATCAACCCAATCTACGATGATGCCTAGGGACATAATGTCTGCTAAACAAGATTTCGAAGTTACTCTAGATGTTATTATTAATGATCGTGAGTTAACACAAAACGAAATCTCAGAAATAACAAGGGTGCCCTCACATATTATACTGATGGGTCAAAAACAAACGAAGGAGTATGAATAGGGCTACAGGAACTAATCTTAGGTTATCAAAAGCCCTAGGTAACACTCCCACAATATTCCAAGCGGAAATAATAGCGATAGACTTATGTGCTCAAGATTGTCTTAAAAAGCGCCTCAACGCAGTCAGAATATTTATTGCGTCTGTCAACCAGGCTGCTTTAAAAGCTCTAAAATCTGCAACTTATGAGTCCAAAACAGTCCGGAGCTGCAAACGATCTCTTAAGCTACTGGCTATTCATAACAAACTATCTCTGTTATGGGTGACCGGACACAAAGGAATTGTTGGTAATGAGACTGTTGATAGTCTTGCACTCCTTTCATCGGACCCGAACCATTCTGTGGCATTCCTAAAAGCCACATTGTGGAAGAAGTCTGGAAATGGGAAAATAACTTAGTGCAGTCTATTGGAAAAAGGTTCCAGGCCAAAGACAAACAAAAAGCTTGCTAGAACCTTCTGCTCGCTATGCTATATCGCTCTTAGAGCTTCAGAAGTCTGATCTTAGAGCAATCACAGGACTCCTTATGGGACACTGCCCACTCAGATATCACCTCTGCAAGATGGGAAAATTGGACAGAGGAACATGTAGATTCTGCGAGAGTGCAGATGAAACGGTTGGACATATAATCTGCTACTGCGGAGTACTTGATCTTCGAGACCTAAAAACAGATGGAGGGTATACACAAAAGATCGTTTCAGGTCGCAGTGTGGATAGGCCAGCTATAGGCCAATCGACCCCCTTGCAATCTACAATCTGCATCTAGTGAAGGGGGAACTTTAGTCACTATGGTACGTTGTGTCAACGCGATTAAAAATAATAGCCCTCCCTTTTAATTTTTCCTCAGAAACATTACAAGAATTATATGATTGAGAATGCTCATTCCGGAACTGTCGGGCCCGCTTCAACATCAGGCTGGATAACGTCGCAAATTTTTGTGCAATGGTTTCATCATTTTCTTAGATATGCCAAACCCACAGCTGAATCCACCAGTGCTAGTAATCATGGATAATCATGAAGCTCACATTGCTAGTCACAAAGTTGGCTAAGGAAACCCATGTAATATTAGTAACTCTACCGATTCATACTAGCACAGTTACAGACTCTCGACAAGAGTATTTACTATGGTATGAAAAATATAACAATCAATGTCAAGCATGCTTTCAAAGTAATCCAGTGAAACAAGTTACAATTTACGATATCGCTGAAATTTTGGCTGAGACTTATCATTTAGCTATTCACTGCTAGAAACTGCATTCCAGGATTTCGATCGACTGGAAATTTCCCGTTCAACCCAAACATATTTAACAATGATGACTCCATCGCCTCAACCGTAACAGACATACAAATAATAAATTGAGACGGTTTGAATGAAGACAACATGTAGCAAATAACTGATAATAACGAAAACATGATTGATATGTCATGGACAACTGCTAGGGATGAGAAGCCAATTAACCAGAAATTGCTTGTTTTCACCACTGACCTTAAACCATTTCCAACGGCAACAGCTTTACATGAAAACAAAAAGTTGCAGAGAAAAAAGTGAAGCGGAGGAGTGAAAATCAAAAGATGCGATAAAATCAAATTTTATAAGCGGTTTCAAAGATTATTGGAGATTGTATACACGTTGGGGGATGGATCGTGCTAACAAACCGAAATTTCTCCAAAAATAACAAGAAATGTAGTATATCTGGATTTATAGGACCCACTGTACTCGCTTTAGTCAGCTGGAAATCAATAGGGTACATCTGTGAGACACCTTCAACAATATTTAATCATAGAATTGATCACTTGTATACACTCTCGAGGCTGTATCCTGCTAACAAACTGAACATTCTCCAAAACTGACAAAAATTTGGTACTTCAAGTATCATAGCACTCATTGTACTGACTTTAGTGAGCTGAATATCAATAGAGTTCATCTTTGAGACGCTCTGAATAATATCCAATCATAAAATTGGTCATATATACTCCGTAGGCTGTATCGTGCCAACAAACTGAAAGTTCTCCAAAAATGACAAAAATATCGTACTTATAAACGGTTTTAAGCATTAAAACTAACTTAGTGTTTTTAAATGAAACTCAAGGTCTCTAGTTAATTCCACAATATAATACAAGTTATTGGAAATTCTAAAAAATTGACAATTGTTTCCATAAATCAATATCATTGATTTATCGAAACAACTGTCAATTTTTTAAAATTTTCAATAACTTGTATTATATTGTGGAATTAACTAGAGACCTTGAGTTTCATTTAAAAACACCAATATGAGCATATTCCACGAAGTAAGGGTCGAGACAGTCAATTTCATTAAAAGTAACTTTTCCGCATCTGTGACTCTGAATAATATTCTATCATTAAAATGTTACTTGTATACACTTCGGGGAATGTATCGTGCTAACAAACCGAAATTTCTCCAAAAATAACCAAAAACTCAGTATATCTGGATTTATAGGACCCGCTGTACTCGCTCTAGTCTACTGAAAATCAATAGGGTACATCTGTGTGACACATTGAATAATATTCAATCATAAAATTGATCAACCGTGGAGTCTCTGGAGGCTGTATCGTGCTAGCAGTCTTAAAATTCTCCAAAAATGACGAAAATTTTTTGTACTCCAAGTACCATAGCACCCGTTGTACTGGCTTTACTGAGTAGAATATCAATAACGGTTCATATTTGGGACGCTCTGAATGATATCCAATCATAAAATTGCTCACTTCTATATACTCCGGAGGCTGTATCGTGCTAACAAACTGAACCTTCTCCAAAAATTACAAAATTATCGTACTTAAAGTACTGTAGCAGCTGTTGTATTGGCTCCGGTGGGCTGAAAATCAATAAAGTTCATCTGTGATATGTCCTGAATAATAATGAATAATAAAATTGGTCACTTGTTGAACTCCGGAGGCTGTATCGTGCTAACAAACTGAAATTTCTCAAAAAATTACAAAATGTCGTACTTCAAGTACCATAGCACCCGTTGTACTGGCTCTGGTGAACTGAAAATCAATAGGGATCATATGTGACAACATGTCAATCATAAAATTTCTGACTTATTACACTTAGTAGGCTGTATCGTGCTAACAAGACATGTAAGGAAAAGTGGCCGACGACAACAACGGCGACGACGACGACATACACACAGGATTTTTCTCTAAAAACCGTTTTTTCGTGTTGTTGTTGATAGAAAACGTAAAAATAATTTAAAAAAATTTCAAAATTACAACTTTTTTTGGGGTAAACCAATACTTTTCTGGGATAAAGAAAGGTTGGGCGGAAAAGTAAAAGTACTATAGCACCTTTTTTACTGGCTCTGGAGAGCTGAAAATCAATAGGGTTCATCTGTGAGATGTCCTGAATAATATTCAATCATAAAATTGGTGACTTGTTGAACTCCGGAGGCTGTATCGTGCTAACAAACTGAAATTTTTCAAAAAATGACAAAAATGTCGAACCTTAGTACTATAGCACCCGTTGTACTGGATTTAGTGAGCTGAATATCGATAGGGTCATCTTTAAGATGCTCGGAATAATATCCAATCATACAATTGGTCACTTGTATATACTCCGGAGACTATGTCGTGCTAACAAACTGAAATGTCTCGAAAAATGACAAAAATGTCGAACGTTCAAGTACCATAGCACCCGTTGTACTGGCTTTAGTGAGCTAAATATCAATAGGGTACATATTTATGATGATCTGAATAATATCGAATAATAGAATTGGTCACTTATATATACTCCGGAGGCTGTATCGTGCTAACAAACTGAAATTTCTCAAAAAATGACAAAATTGTGGAACGTTCAAGTACCATAGCACCCGTTGTACTGGCTTTAGTGAGCTGAATATCAAAAGGGTACATGTTTGAGATGCTCTGAATAATATCCAATAATAAAATTGATCATTTATATATACTCCAGAGGCTGTATCGTGCTAACAAACTGAAATTTATCAAAAAACGACAAAAATGTCGAACGTTCAAGTACCATAGCACCCGTGGTACTGGCTTTAGTGAGCAGAATATCAAAAGGGTACATATTTGAGATGCTCTGAATAATATCCAATAATAAAATTGATCATTTATATATACTCCAGAGGCTGTACCGTGCTAACAAACTGAAATTTATCAAAAAATGACAAAAATGTCGAATATTCAAGTACCATAGCACCCGCTGTACTGGCTTTAGTGAGCTGAATATCAAAAGGTTACATCTTTGAGACGCTCTGAATAATATCCAATCATAAAATTGGTCACTTATATATACTCCGGAGGCTGTTCCATACTAACAAACTGTAATTTCTCCAAAAATTACATAAATTTCGTACTTAAAGTACTATAGCACCTGTTGTACTGGCTCTGGTGAGCTGAAAATCAATAGGGTTCATCTGTGACATGTTATGAATGAAATAATATTCAATCATAATGCACTACGGAGGCTGTATCGTGCTAACAAGACATGTAACGAAAAGTTGCCGACGACGACGACATACACACAGGATTTTTTTCTAGAAACCGTTTTTTCGTGTTGTTGTTGATGGACAACATAAAAATAACTCGAACATTTTTTCCAAATTCCAATTTTTTTTGGGGAAACCAATACTTTTCTCGCATATTAGATAGGTTGAGCGGAAAAGTAACAAAAATTTAGGTCTGAAGAGAAACCTTGGCGAGAGTTTAAAACCATGTACCAAATCACAACAAAAACGAAAATTTTCTGAAATCTCTTCCTCAAATGATGAGAGCATCGAACATTTAATAAATCCTGAGGACATTGATATCTTTGCTCAGTAGGAAGAAGAAGATTATCTTCTGATGAATGATCTGTCAACAATAACTGAAGACACTTTTGGATTAATAAATCTCACGACAAAAAAAACTGTTAAATATTATGTTGGTCGCATATTGAATAAGATAGACAATGATGAGTTCAATATAACGTTTCTTAGGGGCAACGGAAGCAATTTTATGTATCCTCATGTTCCAGTCATATCGACCGTTCCAGCCCGAGACATAATTCTTCATTTGATACAACCTGAAAATCTCGTTTCCTGTAGATTTGTTCTTGTACAATGTAAACTGAATCCGTAATGTACTTTTTTTGAAATAAATATCATTTTTCTGACCAATCTTTAATATCTTTGATATGTGGCCAGTGTTCCAAGCCGGCCACTGTATCGTGATCGATGATACAGTGGCCAACTTGTAAGCGTTGTTAAAAACTACGGTTTTTCAAAGAAAATGTTTCTTTACAGTTTAAGAATTAGGTTGCTATGATGCCAAAAGTTCTATAAAACTAGTTTATGGCATCACCTTTTCAAAAGAAGAAATATGTTGAATGGTTCATCTTATTATTTAAACAGGTGGCTACTGTTCCAGACCCTACCCTACCACCATATTGACGTATTGGTTGTAAGTCGCACTTTTTCAATATTTTGATCCTTTCATCCACAAACGTGTTTCTATTTAGTTTGAAATTTCGTTCATGTATTCTGGATACTAGAATAGGGGGAGAGGGAGAGGGAGAGGGAGAGGGAGAGGGAGAGGGAGAGGGAGAGGGAGAGGGAGAGGGAGAGGGAGAGGGAGAGGGAGAGGGAGAGGGAGAGGGAGAGGGAGAGGGAGAGGGAGAGGGAGAGGGAGAGGGAGAGGGAGAGGGAGAGGGAGAGGGAGAGGGAGAGGGAGAGGGAGAGGGAGAGGGAGAGGGAGAGGGAGAGGGAGAGGGAGAGGGAGAGGGAGAGGGAGAGGGAGAGGGAGAGGGAGAGGGAGAGGGAGAGGGAGAGGGAGAGGGAGAGGGAGAGGGAGAGGGAGAGGGAGAGGGAAAGTTACTAAATTGGAATGTAATGAACAGTCTATGACCCAAAATTTTAATTACTGTTGGCGTTCATATTTGGATTACCATGAATATACCTACTCACTTTTTAAAACTCAAGCGATACTTGACTATATTTATCAGATGTTCATGAATGAATGCTTGATAGTCTAAGTTTTCCATAGATATTGTCTCCGATTCTGTATGTAGTTGCTGCTTGACATACATTGATAGCCACATTAATTGAAATTGTATGTGAAACGTCAGATACATTACATAAAGCAATGGATACAAAATAGCATAAGCAGCTGGAATAAAATGTTCATTATTAGATAATATTTGGAAACAAGGAAAATCACCACTAAAATTTTAGCAATTATATCGTTGCATTTGTAAATCGATAAATCCTATAAGATATTTTGGTGCTTATCATTCGATGCCAGCATTAGTTAAGTTGCCCCCTGCCATAGCTAATTTGGACAAAAACATATTTGGTCGGTATGTACTCCCAATCCACCAATATACTTCATGAATGATTTTCTTTGCATCACACGACAAACTATAGCTGTTAGAATATGGGGAGGGGAGGTGAAATAAACTCTAGCTCTTCAAATATTGTATATTGCACCATCAAGCGCTTGCAGTAAAGTTGCTCGCCCTCCCTAGGTTGATGCCTAAAAATGAAAGTTAAAAAATTCAACGGTTCACCCTCCCATTTTGTTCTCTCATATGTAAAACGGAATTAACTAAACTTTTGTTGAATTTCATTAAGTTTTAGGGGTCGCTATCAGGCTTTAAATTTCATAAAAAATGTTAAAATTCAATATAATTTTCAATAGTAATTTTTAATATTATAAAATAACCTTATCTCACTAAACACTTTATTTTTATGCCAGAAAGACTCCAATCTAACCACACAACCCCTCCCTTCACTCTAGACCAACTCCCGCCTCCCCTCTCCCACTAACTTGAGGAGCCTGTCACTGCTTGTCAGTGTAGTGGCTGTATATGATCAGTGCAGGTGTCTGCAGTTAGTCTAACCTTCAAAAGTGTATTTCGCTTATATTATGAAGAGTGATTCATTTTCCCTCTTTTTTTACAGTGAATCTAATAAGTTTCGTTATTAAGAGTTTTTATTTGTGGGAATCAGAAACAATAAACTATATAATGAATAAATAAATTTGAATAGACTGGAACGTTATATTACTTGTTTTGGCTGTTTTTAACATACTTTAGATTAATGTATTTAAGCCTAGGACTCTCAATTTTTGGTTTTCATAATGTTATCACTGTTATTTATCTCAAATTGTGAAGTGCCGTAGTTTCTACAAGAAAACAGACGAAAATATGGCTGGTAGGTCAAATTTCTCAAACATTAAATCAAACCAAACTACTTTCTAAACGTGAACATCTTTCTGTATTTTTTTATTACAAAGGACAGGAGAAGCAAACAATCCGTGAAGCTGGTCATTCGACTTCCAAAGATGTATTGGTAATTTGGAGTAAAGCTAGAATTACAACAAAACATAAAATTCATGTTGTGGATAAGACTGAAAGACTTTTTAAAGAGTGGCAGAATCTAAAGAAAAGTAAAGGAAATGAATCTAAAAGGTCAGATGGGTTGAGACGGAAAGAAGAAACATGGAATAATGAACTAGATGATTTATTTGATGTAGCACATGCAAATGCTGTAGAAATGATTAGAATTCAAGAATATGAGGATTGTTTACTGGCACAGCGTGAAACAGGACGTACAGGTGAAATGTAAAAGTAAAACTGTCAAGAAAGGAGGAAGAAAAAGAACTTAAAAGAACTAGAATCGAATTGTTTAAAATGAATCTGTCAATTCAATCACTTCTAAATCAAATATGTTTATGTTTAGCCCATCATCTGACGATGAATCCCTTCATTGAGAAGGAAGAGAAGAGTTAGGAAAAAACTACTTAATGAAAAATTAACTACGAGCCTGGCTGTTGCAAAATTAAGCGATCGCAAAGTAGCTCTTGTTCTCACATCCACTTTGAAACGCCTTGGCTGCGATCCTGCTGAATATAACTTAAACTTTTCTTCAACACGCCTTCAGCGACTTGAGTGTAGACAAAATATAGCTGAAAATATATAAAAAGATTTTGACACTGATGTTCCATTTACTGTGCACTGAAATGGAAAGATGCTAGAAGATATCAGAGGCCGTGAAGTTGTTGACCGACTTCCAGTTTTAGTTTCTGGTAAAGGGGTGGACCAGCTTCTCTGCGTTCCAAAACTTGTGAAAAATTTGCATCAGCAGTTTATGAATCGCTTGTTTCATGGGGTTCACTCAATAATGTAAAGAGTATGAGTTTCGACACAACCGCATCTAATACCGGGTCTCAAAAGGGGGCTTGTATTCTACTTGAGCAGAAAATGGTTAAGATAATGCTCTGGCTAGCATGTAGGCATCACATTATGGAAATTATGCTGAAATAAGTTGTTCAAAATAAAATTGGGCCTTCGTCTAGACCAGATAATTTATTATTCAAAAGATTCCAGAAAAACTGGCAATTCATCAATAAAGAATAGTATACGACGTTAAAAACTGATGAAAAATCTATTGAGAAGCTCCAAGATGTGGAAGATGAAATAATCAATTTTGCTAAGAAGCAATTGCCAGAATATCAGCACAGAGATGATTACAAGGAACTCTTGCAACTAAGCATTGTATTTTTGGGAGGAGAACTAGAAAATGGCGTGTCATTTATAAATCCTGCAGGTCTTCACCGAGCAAAATAAATAATAATGTAATAAAAGCAAAATAACTTACCAAAAACTTGAGACTTTATTAGATACACATAAATAATGTTTCAACACAACGGTTCAATTACTCATGAACACAGGAAATTAATGTTTTGGAAACTGCAGAAAACAGCAACAGTGATGTATTACACACGGCAGGTATTCACGTGGTAAATGGTGCTATGTGCACCCTGGTTGCAATGTGCATCAGTGTGATGTTATAACTGCACATAGCTGGTATTACCAACAATAATTTTGCCCGTGTTACATAACAGTCATTTAATTCAATACAATGGAAGAAAACTGATTTACATTGCACATAGCAGCTATATTTTTAACTAACGGAGGAAGAAATTAGGCATCGACTGATACCAAAACATCAAAATGACAAAAAATGCACATAGCAGGTTTTGAAAAAACAACGACGATATATTAGAAGGCCTAAAAATGCCTTTAGCTCTATGATATCAATGTCTTTTACATGATGTCTAGAATGAAGCGAATACTTTTCACCAATTGTACTCAATTTTTTGTTTGTGTAATGCATAATATGTTGCAAAATATTACTAAAAAGAAAATTCCAAATAGAAAACGGATCCGCAGTTTCGCCTAGCATTCTCGCTTCCTATTTCAGAGAGGGTACTTTCATTACAATGTTATGTTCTCGAGTTCTTGATGGAGGTCGAACTTCCGAAGTACACCATTTGTACCGATTTTTCCCCATATATCAATTTTGGTATTGTCAGTGACCTCCACTGTATCAGTTTCTTCAAAGTCTTCAGTAGCAGACAATTCTGAATCTCTATCATGTTCTGACTCAATGTTATAATCTCCCGATACATCATCTACATCACTATTACTGTCACTTGTTTCATTGTACCGCTTTAGAAGAGTTTCTTCATGATGGTGGCCCTCCAAACGTACCCGTTTACTCTATCTATTTTCTATTTTTAGCCGTTTTCTATCCTTAGGATATATGCCTCTTTCTAATTCGTCCATCGGCTTCGATCTTGCGCAACTCGATACCAGTTCAGGCCAGCGACCTTCTTTATCTCGTCGTACCATCTTTGCTGGGGTCTTCCAACACTCCTCCTCTCTGCACAAGGTCTCCTTCTGGTGACATACCCGCTCCAGTTTTCCGTATGCCTGGCCACGTGCCCTGCCCATTGCCATTTTAGGGAACCAATTCTTTTTATTATATCGAAGACTTTGGTTTTTTCTCGTATCCAAGTATTTGTTTTATGGTCTCTCAGGGAAATTCCCAAAATACGTCTTTCTATGGCTCTCTGATGTACTTCCAATTTATGTTTTATCTTCTTGGTTATTACCCAGGTCGCACAACCATACGTGACAACAGGCAGTATACACTCGTTATAGACTTTTGTTTTCAAACTCATTGGAATATTCATGCTCAAGATGTACTTTAATTTGTCGTAAGCTGCCCATCCCAGTCTAATTCTTCTATCAATCTCCATCTCTTGATTTTGTTTGCCTGGGTTTATAGCTTGGCCCAGGTATATGTATGTTTTTTTTATTGTGCTGTCATGAATCGGTATTGTATCATCTGCATCTGGTATATTTGTCATATACTGGGTCTTTGTATTGTTCATGTGTAATCCTTCTTTTTATTTATATATCCCAGTGACCAATAAGAAACAGATATTTAAATCGCGTAGCCTGCTAGACGACGTCGGACCAGTTAAGGGTTAAATACTAGCTTTAATAGGTTTAGAAGTTTTCACAGACATTTTTGGTGTTAAAGTTTTTTCTGTTACGATATAATATTTTTAAATAAAGAGGTCTTCTGTGGCAACCTGTGCGCGACTGTTTAGTGCTGCCTTCATCTGTCTTGTGCAAGTCTTTTCAGGTGTTTCAAATATGTCACTGAAGGATATTTCTTCAGTTGGCTAATCTTCATACTCTTCTGATTCATCATTCTCACCTCCTTCATCCTCATCATCTTCTTGTCATTTAGCTCAGTTATCCGACGTTTTTTAGTAACATTTGATGGTCTTGTAGATGTAGTAATGGACTCTAGTTTGTGGCATTTGATTATTTGGACAAGTATTACGATACTCGAGACAAATGCTTCTGCAGTTAGAATGTTTGAGTTGGATGGTTAAATGTTAGTAGCAGAAAAACTTGACTTAATGTTTTTAATGTTTGATGGATTCATGCCTTTGTCCCAAACTATTGAAATTATTATCCCGAAAAGTAGTTTCGTGATAGAGCGTTCTTTATACCTTGCTCAATACATTAAAACTTCCTCATTCCAGAACTGTTCAAAGCTACGAAATACCGACTTATCCATCCGCTGTAATCAATGGATTGTATTGGTCGGTTAGCGATAAAACGTGACACCGCGTTCATTGGCTACAGCTACAATGGAATAACTCAAATGTCACTTGCCACAATCGAAGAAATGTTGTAACCATATCTTAAAGGTTACTATTGTCATACTTCCCTCCTCTGTCATTGGAGCAATACTCGGTGTAGCTAATCTGCCCATTACGGCTTCATCCTCTTTACTTTGAATAATACCACAGGAGGAATGGCTGCAACCAAAGCACTACTAAATGAGACTATTGTAGCGTTTTTTCCGTGCTAGTTAGCTACCAAAGCTCGTTTTTCCGTCAAAATAGATTGCTGGTGATGTAGAGACAATCTGCAGCCTTTCGCGGCCATATTATATATGCACTATTGTTGGTCCATAACATCCAATCTAATCATAATATTTTCTATATTTTTGCAATGGTCATTTACAATGAATTGGTTTAGCTTTTGTGCCATCGCTGGGTTCATGCTTTGAGCGCATCTATTCCTTATTTTTAGATGTCTCATTAGAAATACTCTCAGCCGACATCATCCAGCTATCTTAGCATCTCTGTTAAAAGGAGTTTGCAAATATTTAGTGTCACAAAAATTGAAAACGCTATGACGCACAACTTTGGATTTTAGTGGATATCCTACTTCAGTAAACCGAACTTTTCTAATGAACAAATCTTCTTCTTGCTTCTTTGTATGAACAAATTTTCGTCCCATCAAATATTTTGAGGTAAATCCTTTCTTTATGTAATCTCTCGTAGTACCTCTGGGAACCTGAAACTCATCACTTGCCGAACTAAGGGATTGTCCATTTCCAACAGCTAATATGGCATAATTTCTTCCCTCCAGTTTCCTCTAATACCTTTATTGCGTTTGTCTGGCATGATTATTTTGAAAAACATAATTTTTTTCTCATATTCTATTGTCAGCTTATCATCGCTAGTTGAATCGCCATGAGCGATAACTGGTTTGACAAAATCGCCAATGGCGATATTGCAAACCATTTAGAGTGGCGATATTACAAACAGTGACGTGATTTACTTGTGTGGTCAAAACGCCAGTAAAACTTTCTAGAAAAAACAATAGTTTTCACGTTATCAGAAATCTAAAGTATTTTAAATGAAACTCACTGTTTCTAGCTAATTACACAATATAACAAAAATTGTTGAAAATTCTAAAAAAATTTGATGATATTGCACCAATGCCATCCGTAGCTGGTCCTAGTAGGCCAAACGTTAGAAAACAACATGCAGAAGTCCTTACTTCTCCTGACTACCGCCAAAAGAAACGCAAAAAAAATTGAAGAAAAACAAAAGGAGCAACAAAGGAATGCAGCTAAGTTAGAGAAGAAACTTCGTAAAAAAGGTAACAAAAAAAAAGAAGAATGTAGCACACGATAGCAGTAGTGAAGAAGTCAGTGGAGATGAAAAAATTGTCTCAGACCATAGCTCTGATGAACCTGACAGTGACAAGGACGACTTCTGTGCAATTTGCGATGGCTTTTACTTTGGCAAAAAGGGTCCCAAAGTTGACTGGGTTTGCTGTGTGGTATGCAACAAGTGGCTACACGAAACCTGTGCTTCGGGGCCGAATATGTGCGATCCCTGCGCAAAAATCACTAAATAAAACATTCAAAACTTTAGACTTGGTGTAAGATGGCACTTTAGCTGGAGTATGATGGCCAATACAATGTTTTCTCTCTATGGCATCACACCCCCAAATTTGTCATCTCACCCAAAGTCTGTCGGCATCTTACCCCGTAGTTGGGGTAAGTTGCCGAAATGACAGCTGTCAATGTTTATCCAACTTTTTCGTTTATTTTTAAGAAAATAAAAACTTTTTGTGTTTAATCATTTGTTTATTTTATTTGTAATAGAATACACAGTTTTTGTAAGTTTTGAATGAAGTTAATTATTTTTTTTTATTTTTAAAAAAATTTCACGCGTCTTCCCCCCAATTACCTTAAATTCAATTTTTGGGTGTGAATTATTAATGTGGTTGAAAAATACATCTAATTGTCGTTCACTACCCATGAAACAAGCTAATATGTCATCTACATATCTATACCAAAATAAAACATTTTTCGAAATTCTACTTTCAAAGATCTTTCTTTCTAATCTATCCATGAAAATGTTTGCCAAAATAGGTGATATAGGGCTTCCCATTGGTAAACCTCCATTTTGAATATATATCTTATTGTCAAAAGTGAAATAATTATGATTAATACCTACCTCAAATGAATTAAGTATATCTGATATAATTCCTGGATTGAAATTTTTATCTTCTAGTAATTTTCTGACAAGTATTAGACTTTAGGAGGAATTTTAGTGAACATATTAGTAACATCAAACGAAATAAGTTTATAGTTATCTTGCAAGTTGATTGCTTTCAACTTTTTTATTAGTGGTATTGAATTTATAATTGAGTACTGAGATGCATATCCGTAACTATTAAGTATATTGTTATATATCAAAAATATTGAACCTTCAATAGTTGAACGTGAAACAAAAAATGAAATTACAGTTTTAAATGCAATCAAAAAGAAATTAGAAGATAATAACCTAACAGTTACAAAATATGATAAGAGGAACACAACTGTCATTTTGACAACTGAAAATTATAATTCAAAAGTATATAACTTTATAGAATCTAGCGATGTTAAAGTTCTTAAAGCAGACCAAACAAAAAAGTTTTCTAATATTGTAAGGGATATTGTTAATAGTTCAAATTATCTTTTGAGTGATTACGAAAAGAGGTCTATCATACATAAGAATCCTCATTGTCCACAATTATATGGAACCGTTTAATTACATAAAATAACGAAACCAGTTAGACCTGTAGTTTCATATGTTATTGCTCCTAATAATATATTGGCAAAGAGGCTTAACAATATACTTAATAGTTACGGATATGCATCTCAGTACTCAATTAGAAATTCAATAGAACTAATCAAAAAGTTGAAAGCAATCAACTTGCAAGATAACTATAAACTTATTTCGTTTGATGTCACTAATATGTTCACTAAAATTCCTCCTAAAGAATGTCTAATATTTAATTTATTTGAGTTATGTATTAATCAGAATTATTTCAGTTTTGACAATAAGATACATATTCAAAATAAAGGTTTACCAATGGGAAGCCCTATATCATCTATTTTGGCAAACATTTTTATGGGCAGTTTAGAAAGAAAGATGTTTGAAAGTAATATTTCGAAAAATGTTTTATTTTGGTATAGATATGTAGATGATATATTAGCTTGTTTTATGGGTAGTGAACGACAATTAGAAATTGAAGAAAATAGCTCAATCAAGTTTCTTGATTTAAAAATTCAAAGAGTTAATAATGTACTTGATTATTCAAATTACCGAAGACCAACACACACTGATGTGACAATTCCATATTGTTCCAATCACCCCATGTCACATAAACTAGCGGCATATAATTCAATGATACATAGAGCTTTTTCAGTTCCTATGAACAAATGTAATTTTGATAGAGAGATTAATACAATTAGACAAATAGCAACATCCAACGTTCATCCATTACATATGATAAATAAGCTAATTAATAATAAAGAGGAAAAAGTGGCATTACAACTAATATTTCCTAAACAAACCGATGGAATAAAAACTTATAAAACCATCACAAATGCAGGAAATATTTATGATAATATTTCAAAGATAATATCTTTAGCAACGAATACGACAATTTCTTTTAAAACTGAAAGTAACGTTAGTACAAAATTGTTAAATGTAAAAACAAAAATACCAAAATTAAAGAAATCAGGTATATATAAACACAAATGTCCAGAATGTGATGCTGTCTATTTGGGTTAGACCCTTAGAAATTTGGAAAGCCGATACAGTGAACACTTACGAGCATACATATTAAAACAACCAGATAAATCCCACTCCGCAAAACAACTACTTGACACCAATCATTCTTTGACACCTAACACAGAACTAGGAGTGCTACATATTTGTGAAAAGAAACAACAACTTGATTTCCTTGAAGAATTGGAAATTAGAAGACATTTGAGAAACCCACAATATGAAGTTGTCAATGAACAGATAAATCTAGGGAGTTCTCCACTAATAAACTGTATTCTTAAGTGATAATTGTAAAGATCAGCAGATATAGTTTTCCTGGTTTTCTATATCATTACACAGTTATACTGATCTTAATTGGAAAAATGATATCCAGGATATCACCATAGGGATAATAATATCTAAGCTTCAATATTTGTAATATCACATGTTCTTCTTTCTATTAACATATATTACGTCAGACACAAGTTAGGTCACTTCTTGGTCTAGCCAAAAATAACTATTAAACATCAGGTAGGCATCAAATGAAATGTAACTTCTGTCATTCTGACGATGATATTGATTTATCGAAACAATTGTCAATTTTTTAGAATTTTCAACAATTTTTATTATATTGTGGAATTAGCTAGAAACAGTGAGTTTCATTTAAAACACTAATATTAGTAGATTCCACGAAGTAAGGGTCGAGACAGTTAATTTCATTAACCTTCCAGGACTCGCGCTTTATTTTGATACATGAGTACTCGCGCCGGGTCCAGCAGACTTTTTTGTATTAGCAGAACCTCTTTTATATAAAAAAGGGAAATGGCATTTTAAATATAAAAAAATATGTACAACACAAAAGTAATTTATTTTATTGAAACTACATAAACTTTTAATAAAAAATAAACGGTTTTAAAGAATAAAACTAACTCTTCCGCATCTGTGGCCCTGAACAATATTCTATCATAAAATTGTTACTTGTATACACTTCGGGGGATGTATCGTGCTAACAAACCGAAATTTCTCCAAAAATAACCAAAAATTTAGTATATCTAGTTTTATAGGACCCGCTGTACTCGCTCTAGTCAACTGAAAATCAATAGGGTACATCTGTGAGACACCTTGAACAATACTTATTCATAAAGTCGATCAATCGTATACTCTCTGGATGCTGTATCGTGCTAACAAACTGAAAAATCTCCAAAAATGACAAAAATTTGGTACTTCAAGTACCACAGCACACGTTGTACTGGCTTAAGTGAGCTCAATATCAATAGGGTTCATCTTTAGAACGCTCTGAATAATATCCAATCATAAAATTCATCACTTGTATATACTCCGGAGGCTGTATCGTGCTAACAAACTGAAACTTCTCCAAAAATTACAAAGATATCGTACATAAAGTACTGTAGCACCGGTTGTATTGGCTCTGGTGAGCTGAAAATCAATAGGGTTCATCAGTGAGATGCCCTGAATAATATTCAATCATAAAATTGGTGACTTGTTGAACTCCAGAGGCTGTATCGTGCTAACAAACTGAAATTTCTCGAAAAACGACAAAATGTCGTACTTCAAGTACCATAGCACCCGTTGTACTGGCTCTGGTGAGCTGAAAATCAATGGGGTTAATCTGTGAAATGTCCTTAATTATATTCCATCCAAAAATTGGTGACTTATTGCACTCCGTAGGCTGTATCGTGCCAACAAGACTTGCAAGGAAAAGTGGCCGACGACAACGACAACGACGACGACGACGACATACACACAGGTTTTTTTTCTAACAACCGTTTTTTCGTGTTGTTGTTGATGGGTAACGTAAAAATAACTCAAAAAAAATTCCAAATTTCCAACTTTTTTGTGGGTAAACCAATACTTTTCTCGCATATTAGATAGGTTGGCGGAAAAGTAAAAATACAAAACAAATTGTACTTATACTCTTACAAAACAGAATACTTGTTTATAACATATTATTATTTTTTTATTTCTGACACATCCTTGGCACAAAATTTGAACATGAGTCAGATAAACAAACTTTCTACACATTTGGCAAAAATATTTGGTTTTACTATCTTTCTTGCTAAATAGCATCTCTTTCTAGTGCCAGGGGCAAAACAAGGTTGTTCTTGATTCAAATTTAGTATTCCAGCTGCTTTCTGTCTGCGTCTTCTCTTTGCAAATTTGTCAGTTGAGCTTTGCGTCTTTGATGATCTTCTGTTAGCATATTTGCCAGTTCTTTTAGAAATTTTCTTCTTACGTAGGAATACTTTTTATTATTCGCAGCATAAATCCTTTGACAATTGATACCAGCGATATTCATTATATGAAAAAAAATTACCATAGGTCAACGTTGCGTGTTTCTTGCTACATTATAGCACCAAGTTTGTCCACAGTATCCACTCCACCTTTGGTTGCATTACAGAATGTGATCATCTCTGGCTTATTTTTGTCACCGGTATCTGGATCGATTGTTCCATCGCGGTGCATGCTGGAAGCAATAATTACGTTCTTTCCTTTACGTGGTACATACGAAAGAATTGTGGTGGTTTCTTGATAACCAAAAATACTTGATAAATCAGGACGACTTTGTGTATTGATAAATTCAGAAGGTAGCTCCCGCTTATTCTTTCGTACTGTTCCAACATAGGTCAAGTTATACTCTGACAAGAGTCTCGTTATAAGCGGAAATGAAGTAAACCAATTATCACAGGTTACATTACGACCAGTGCCGGAAATTAGAGAAATACTTCGTAGCACAATATTACATGCATCATTTGGAACAGAATAACGTCCTTTAGGTTGTGTTCCAACATAAACTTCCATATTTTGAGCATACATCATTTTTGCATCTACCATGGCAAAAATTTTAATGCCGTACTTGTTGGGCTTACTACCGATGTATTGTCGAAATGGACACCTTCCCCTAAAGGCTGGTAACTATTCGTCGATAGTTGCAAATTGACTAAGAGTGTATTTTTTTTATAATTAACAACAAAAATATCAAATACTTCTCTAATGGGGCTAATTTATCTTCAGCTTTTCTTTCATCTCTTGTTAGTTTGTCGTCAAATCGCAAATATCTTAGTAAAAACAAAAATCTTTCTTTAGACATCGTCAGTCAAAACTTTTCAACGCCGGTACCATCCCTTTCCCGTAGGTCATCAACATTTAGATGGCTGCTTCTTAGGGTTCCAGCTAAATATAGTATACCTAACAATGCTTTTATTTCGATTTTATCGGTTTCTTTAGCATCTCTTTGTCGGGAAAAACTAGATCTCTGCATCTGTACCATTTTATTCGTATTATGTGCAATTATTTCCAATATATTATTACAAAAAAATAAATTCCAAGATTCAAATGGAGTCTTTGCATTCTTAGCACAAGGTCTAACGCCAGTGAAGTCACAATATTGCATTTTCGTGTTCTTACATTTGTTTTAGTGATATGTTTTTTCCAGGTTGTTTTGCCATCCTATCCAAAGGGCGACCAAAATTTTCTTCTTCGGATTTCGCCTCTTGCTTAGTATCTGTGTCTTCGTTTCTTTTTTCAAGATGGTCTTCTTCAAGATCAGATGCTTCATCAATCTGCGGTTCTTCAATTTTATCTTCTTCAAAAAGAGTGAAATTATCATCTATGTCGTGTTCAGGTGTAGGAACTTCAGTATTAAGCCGTAAAAGATAAGCCTGTTCCTTTTCATAAGACATCTAAAAATAGTATAATATTTAATTATAAGAGTTGGTTACAAATGAATTGAAAATATTACCTTTAAAATAGGTCTTTTATAGTCGGCGACATAAATTCAACAGTAACACGACTACTCGCGCCGGGTCTAACAGACCTTAATCGACAATTACCACTCACAAATGAGACTTTTTTGATATAGCGCGTCACGAGGTGAAATATCGACTGGACATGGAAAGCTACTGAGCATCCCAGTATCGAGCGTTGCCCCATCACCATATGACACGTAGAAGTAAATTCGTTGGGTCTGTGAGACTTGGCGAAAGTCCTGGAAGGTTAAGAAATCTAAAGAATCGCTGACAAGTGATTTATAATGGGCCAAAACACATACCTCAATTTGAACTCACAGCTGCTAACCAAATACTAAGACTTTTTATAAAAACCATCTTACAATATCTCATTAACTGGTAAATGAGTATTTAACTAGATTTTGAGCTTATATTCACATGCTCTGAAAACATCAAGATAATAGGTAGAAAATATATCCCTTACGTCATCTTGACGCAAATAGGCTTATATGAACAATACATGAAACTGGAAAAATTGCTAACATGGCGAAATTGTATAAACCTACCTTATTGCTTAGAGTGAGTTTCATCTAGTAAAAAGTTTCATAAGAATAGTGATGTATAGATTTCATTTTTTTTTCATTTTCCAACATTATTTGGAGTAAATTGATAATTTGTTGAATGTTTCTATCGGTTAATTGAATACTTACTTGCAATTAGACATGGAATGACGAGAAACAAATAAATGCAATCGGAATAGTCACCATAAAAGTTCTTTAAAGTATAATACATAACATCTGCAAATCCATCATTAATTATGAAAGGTGTCATCGAAACATTAACACATATGCTCAATATCATTGTCATAATCGAAATAGTAATAAACTTGTTTGCTTCTTTCGAAATTTCAATTTCGAAACTAGGATTCAGCATGTCTAGGTGTTTTGAAATATCGTTTACAGCTGACAACGTCTTTTTATTTCTAATTAGATAAGCTCCAATCAAATAAATAGCAGCGCATCCCTAGAAACATAATAGATATTAAATCGGTTTCTGATTTTTCTCACTTATTTCATATTTTTATTTGATTACAATGAATATAGGCTAGCATCGATGCAGGTTATGGAACGGGTCAAAAATAACGTTACGAATTTTCGCATCTCTATTAATATTAATTAATATGAAATAATTTTTCAAAGCTTTAAGTGTATCGTTCTCCATCAAATTGACTTGCCATGTTGCCAAATGACACTTTTTAATTCTTGTTAGTTATTGTTGCCAATAATTTATTTTTTTTACTAAATTTCAGAGTAATTTAGTTTTATAAGAAGCTGATTATATTCTTTATGATTTTAAATTTTAGATGACAGTCTCTGTATCATATTCTAAGTTGTTTTATTGCGTTTTGGGTATTTTACACGGAAACTCCATCTAGGTGTACCCAGTAGGAAGTGTTAGTACCACAATTGTAAAACTTGTTTTCGCTGAAGCGTAAAAGGTACTTTATTCCAATAGGTTCTGGGCCTTCTGCTTTTGACCTATGTAACTCGTGGTGTGACTTTCAATTTTAATCGTGATTATTTTGTAAAAAAACGTCATCCTTCATGGGCTTTATTTTGAAAGTCCATATCGAGAACTCCGCCTGCAGGATCGCTGGGTGGATTGAGTAGCTTAGCGATTGTGTTGCCGGTCTCAAGCCCGGGAAAAGGAGGAGGGTTGGTGGAACGGGTTAGCAGCCCATCCACCGTAAAACCGAATATAGCTCATAGACCCACAAATTTGCCTTGGAATAGGACTGATTTAAAGACGACGACCCATGCGAGAAAAAGACTAACGAATTGGAGGAGGAGAGATGTTCTGCGATTAGCTACCTGGAATATAAAAACTTTTAACAACAAAGAGCAAGAAGTTATGACAGAACTAAAAGACCACCGCATCGATATCTGCGCCCTTCAAGAAACCAATTAAAGGGGAAATGGACAACGAATATACGACCATTACATGGTAAAATACAGTGGAGTCAGCAAGGACGAACGTGCGAAAGAAGAAGTGGCACTGGCAATACACAAGAAATATACAAACAGCATAGAATAATGTCAATATACATCATCTAGCATACTAATCGTTAAACTGCGAACAGAATCTCAATTATTAAATAAATGCACCCGAAGATAATAAGCCAAAACAAGAGCGAGAAAGTTTCTATGAACAACTTCAAAATATTACAGAATCACTACCACAGAATGAATCGATAATAATTCTTGGAGACTTTAACGCACGCATTGGTAACGAAGTGATACCAGGCGTAAAACAACGCTTTAACGGAAATATATTGAACGACAATGGGGAATATGTTCGCTATGTGATCTAAGAATCAATAACACCTTCTTTGATCTCAAACCACAGTACAAATCTACCTTTCGTAACTCCCGGGGACAACAATCAACAATAGACTACATCGTAACCAATACACCCCGCACAGATACAAGAAGTAAGGACATTAAACTCCGCGAATGCAGGAAGTGACCACAGTTTGCTTCTTGGAAAAATCAAAATGTAACTTAACCTGGGAAGGAATAGAGAACCAAGAGCACACACAGAAAAAATAAACATCGAATCCATGTGGGACACAACCATAAAAGAACTATATCAAAACCGTTCAAAAGGAAAAATCGATAAAAACCCGATAGAAGAAAATGACGACATCAACAACAGTTGGAAGAGATTAAAACAAAATATCATAGAAGCAGCAAGTGAATCGCTTGGAACTCGAACTATAAGATCGCAAAAACAAGGAACGAACAAAACACCGTGGTTCTCCAACAAGGTCAAAGAACAGTGCAAAAAGAAAAAGAAAGCGTACCTAAACTACATGTCGTCACAAACGGCAGAAGCATATGAAGAATACAAGAGAATCCGTAACGATACAAAAACACTAGTGAGACAAACGAAAGACAACTACTGGGAAACCTTCACCAAAAGAATGGAAAGCGACTTCTATGGGTTACAAAAACAAATCTGGCGATTAATAAGAAATCAGAGAACAGAAGCAAATGAACTCATCAGAACCAGACACGTAGAAAGAGATACCTGGGTAAAATATTTAGAGGAACTATACAAGGAAGAAGAGACCGAAACCGAGCCAAATACACCAGAGATAGTAATAAGTGATAAGACTAATATAAAAAAGGAGGATATAGAAACAGCACCCCAAAAACTAAAAAACAGAAAGAGCCCAGGTCCGGATAACATCGCCAACGAATTACTTAAATATGGAGGAGAGAAGCTAAACCAACAACTAACAACCCTAATCAAAAAGATATTTGTCCAACACAGAATACCAGATGAGTGGAGAAATAGCATTACGATTCCACTATTTAATAAGGGAGATAAAAAATGCCCGAGAACTATAGAGGAATAAATCTACTATGCACCACGCTGAAATTAACCACAAAGATAATAACAAATAAAATAAATGAATGTATCTCACTAGCAGATGAACATCGGGGTTTCAGATCGGGAAGATCCTGCACGGACGCAATATTTGTCATAAGACAAATAACGGAAAAATCGATCGAATATAATCGACCGGCCTTCATGTGTTTCATTGACTTGCAGAAGGCCTTCGATCGAATACAATTAGAAGACATAATACACCTTCTCTATGATAGACAGATACCATACAATGTCATTAAAATAATCGAAAATATATACTCAAAAAATACGATCCAAGCAAAAATAAATGGTGACCTAACTGAACAGATACCTGCAAATAGGGGCATAGGCAAGGGGACTCTCTCAGCCCGCTCCTATTTAACATAGTGATGGATGAAATCATAAAACAAGTACGCAAACTAAGAGGATACAAAATGGGAAATAAAGAGGTCAAAATCCTGTGTTATGCAGACGATGCGGTACTGTTGGCGGAGAACGAGGACGATCTGCAAAGGCTACTGTACCAATTTAACAAAACAGCAAAAAAGTTCAATATGATAATATCAGCGGCAACGACAAAATAAATGGTTACTTCCAAGACGCCGATCAGATGTAAGCTTGTGGTGGATAACAAAATAATACACCAGGAAATGAAATTTAAATATCTGGGAATCGAAATATCCGGACACGGGGACGTGGATACGGAAGTAAGAAACCAAGCTACAGGAGCCTCAAGAGCAGCAGCATACCTACATGACACAATCTGGCGAAATAAATACATTCGAACTGAAGCCAAAGCCCGCATATACAAGACCGCAATCGGACCTATATTATCCTATGCAGCAGACACCCGACCTGAGACCTCTAAAACGAAACGGATACTGGAGACTACAGAAATGAAAATAGTTCGAAGAATAGCGGGAAGAACACTAATGGATAGAGAAAGAAGTGAAAACATAAGACGAACATGCGGGATAGATAACATCAATGACTGGGTACTGGATAGAAAGATAAAATGGAATGAGCACATTGACCGCATGACGGAAGAACGAATTGTGAAAATATCAAAGGACAAATCACCAGCAGGACAGAGAAGCCTTGGAAGCCCTAGGAAAAGATGGAGTGACAACCTTCCAGGTGACTGAGCAGAGGCAATTATGTGAAGAAAAACAGGCAATGATGCCTTTACACAGCAGGAAGAAGAAGAAGATATCGACGGCATCATGCTAGAAGGGCGTATCAACAAAAAGTTTAGTTTTCAGGAGAGGAGAAAATGTTTCACAAATCTAAAAAATATTGTAGAGGGTTATTTGTTGTTGTAAATTTATTATTATTTTTAAATCCATTTTGATAAGTTTAAAAGTTATCTAATTAATAAAGTGATAATAGTATGTTTTTGTTTATACGCCCTTTTCGCTCGATAAAATTTTAGCTTTTTTATAAATTAAGGGGCGTAAGTATAATTGGGTGAGTATAAAGTAAAATAGAATTTAGAACTGAACAACATTGTATTTCAAAAAAATATAGATTATCAATAAAATTTCACTTAATTTCTAAATAACTTTCGTTTGGTCATCTTCATTCTCATTGCGTGGAGTCTAATCTCATCGTCAGATGAATCACTTTTGTCGTTAGTTTGATTCTGTTGCTTATTAATGCCAGATGTATGAAGCAGATTTACGTGAAATTGATGATATTCGGCGGGAATTGTATTATTTTTACATAGATCCATTAAATTTGAATATTTGATGCCAGTAATGGGCAATTGGCTCTTGTAAGCCTTTTTAAGTATTGGAATTCAGGTAAATCTACGGCCTCTTTTCACGTCTGTTTTGAGTTCATTGTAATCATTCCAATATTCCAATTTGAAAAAAGGCTGTTTGGAGTATTTTTCTTAAATAGTAAACATTATACTTCTTTCCAATTGAGAGTGGAACCATCAATCACCTTATGTGTGTTAGGCATTGTTCTATTTTTCAAATATTTATAGTCCTTGAAATCTCCAAAAGTTAATCTAGTTCTTTTATACTGAGGTCCCTTTCTCTTTGCCAAGCCTATCACTGTCAGCCAATCATTAGGCCAATAAATTTTTGTAAATGCACTTGCTTTTTCAATTGTAGCGTGCATAGAGTATATCCGGGTTCAAGAAATTTCATTTCTATGCTTTTCAATGTAGGGTGCATGGTTAAAGAGTGTTGCAACATGCACGCTACAATTGCATTCTTATTTTGCCCTGGGCAAGAATCAGAGTAGAGAATCAGATGCTCAACCACAGATGGAATACCCATTATGAAGTTAATGACGCAGGTTGCTATTTCGTTTGCTCCTCTTTTCCCGTTAATTTCATCCCACAGGAAGCAGTGACCCTGTTTTTTAGATACTCCAGATATAGTTAAATTAAAAGTAGCAAGTTTTCTTTTATAAAAAATTGGATTTGCGTGGTATAACGGAGAGTAAAGCACCGCTTCTAAATCAAAGTTTGCTGTCAGAACAGTATTGTTTGCTATTTCTAATTTTTTATCGGTTTCTTTAGATTCATTAGCTGCCTTCTTTCTTCGTATGTGAAGTAAATATTCATCTTTTCGCGCCAATTTTTCATCATTATTTCTAGTTTCATAATCATGGCACCAACATTGATCCTTCGTTGATGCGAAAAAGGCAATATTCTTTTTTAGGAGTACTTCTGTTTTAGAAACAGGCCGTGCATTTTTTTCGGTGCAGTGAGTAATGTACAGGTCATACATTCTCTCACTTTTTAATACTGCTTCTAAATACTCTTTTTGTGTGCCTTTCCTGCACCAGTGACTTGGCATTCTGGGGAAAGAATCTATGTGTTCTTCGACAATCCTATGTCGCTCATCTGAAGTTTTATTTACAGGTACACTGTCACACACCCCTCTTATCTGGGCTTGGCATTCCAACTGAGGATCGCAATGATTTGTTTATTGCAACGCATAACATTTTTTCGCTGATGGAGTGAGTATTTAAAAAAATATTTTGCAAACTTTATAGACTTGACCTTGATAGGCCAATGAGTAGGTCTGAGTAAATTTTCTTCGTGAATGTTGAAACTTTTTAACAAACTGACAAATGTAATCTCGTTTTTTGTTAATACATCCGAGGACCCAGAATTGCTTAAAAATGTCACTTCTGCCTTCTTCATTTATTTTAGTGTTACATTTGAGAGTGCAACTGATAGGACATGGTGGATTTAGCATATTTTTTGGTCGTATGACACCTGATGCATTTTGGTATTGTTCACTAAAGGAGCGTTGTCTTTTGCTAATGTTTCTCTTCCATGCTGACTCCAACTTTCGTTTATTTCTTTTTTGTTTAATATTTTGTTGCTTTCCTACTTGCTCCACAACATGTTCATTTTCTGGCATGGCTACAGCTATTACTGCTTCCTGTTCTTCATTTTGTACTAACTTTGTTGAAGCTGAATTTGTACCATCACCTTCTACGACAAAATTTGGATCATGGTCAGAATCATAATAGGGCTCAGATACGTCACTTTCTAAAAAACGAATAAGTATGTGTGAATTTTGAAATTGAAATAGGTAAGTATAACTTATTCTCACCGTATAGTCCTGTTTCATTATTATTATTGACTGATTGGTTACAGCAGTTTGGTGCCTTGTTTATAGTTAGATTTATTCCACTTGCTAAAACAAATTTTGAAAATTATAGGTACCTCCTATCTGTAAAAAATACGTACTTGATGCTTGTGGCTCATCACTCTGATTATTGTTGTTTTTCTCTATGTCATCAAAATCTCGATTAATACCTGAAATAAAGTAGAAGTACCGTAGTTATAAAAATAAGAGCATAGGTAACCTAAAATGTTACGCACCAGATTCAACTGTGTTTGAATATTCTGCTACCGTATCCATTTTATCTTGTACACTCTTTAGCGTATTAAAAATCTTTTGAGTTATAGTAAACATTTTTACTACCAATTATAAACTATAATAAAGGATTTGACAAGCCGAGACAGCGAAGCACATTTCAATATTCGAAAATATAAAAGTGAAGATATAAGTTGGACGTTTATACGCCCTTAACTTAGCGACGATTAACGGGCGTATAAACATACGCCCTTTTAGCTGGTTACCAAATACGAAAGTAGGTGGTTATGCCATTTTTACATGGCAATAACTGTCTACAGATGACAGCTGACAATACGTCTTTTTAGCAGGACGCGCATTTGGTTTAGAGTTACCCAATGGGCGTAAAAAATGAATTTCTCAAAAAATGTTGATACGCCCTTCTGGCATGATGCCCTCGATATTATATTTTGGGATAAGTAATTGTTTTGTGGCCAATAGAATATTTGGTATTTTTGGTGACTTCCCAAAATTATTGCTTGAAACAAATAATTTTTACACGACACGTGCAAAGTGTGTTCTTGGCGCTGCGTTTTACACCGACAGATATGTACTTTTACGATTATTTCTTTTTGTTACTTCACGTTTCCCATAAAGATATTGCGAAATAATAAGTTATTAATAGATTTACATTCTTTTTATGCGCAACGCCTGCTTCATATTGTAAATATAGTTATTTTCATACATTAGTTATATTATAACGTCTCTTATTTGGGAATTCATCGTTGTAGGAAGAATACGGATGAATAATTTTTGGTAATAGCGCCAAACTCAATCCTACCAGTAGATACATCAACCCAAAATCCCCTTGGCCAGGGTAAGTAATTTAAAATTGTAGGTTTTTTAATATCTTTCGTTTTATTGTACACGATTTTTCTGAAAAGGTATTCCCACATCTAGTTTTTTTGATAGACTTAATTTTGGTCTGGTTTTTCTTTATTGATCACAATAGTTCCCAAACCTGATAAATATCTCCGAAGCTAAATATATTATTAGTGGCATTTATTATTTCTTTTAAACAAATATTGATACGATTAGTTCTGCGTCAATTGAATTTTGTTCTCTTTAATAAATTTTTACTATTGTTAAACCCGTTATTTTGTAAAGTCATCTGAATAAAAATAACAATTTGTTATACTTCTGACACAGAAATACTGTTATTTATATTTATAGGGGAGTCAAGTAATTGTAGAATCTATAGGAAGTCATATATAAAGAGGTGAAGTGAGTGCACAATTGGAGACAGCAAAATCAACGTAAGATTTTAGCATAGTTAGCATAATTAAGTCTAATAATAAAAATATTAAGTATAAAATATACAGTAAATAAAAAGTTTCCACTATAAAATATAAAAACTAAACACTACAAAATTCTAATTAGCTGGCAGCAAAACCGGTAATTGCTACACAGGCAAGCCAGTTAAGTAGGATTTAAAGACAGGTTTGGATTTGAATATTTACCAGGTAAAAAGTAATATAAGATTTACATACATAAACGAAATCGGTCAGCTCTGAGTAGGCTAAGGACTGAACTAAGTAGGTTCTTGGTACACAAACAACAAAAGAGACACAGATTTCGTGGACTGTACGAAAGAAAATCAAACAAAATGCCTTTAGAGAGCAGAACAGATACTGATGAAGAATACAAAAGAAAAAGGAGGGAATTAGATGAAAGTTTTGGCAGAAGTAAAATAACTAGGAGAACACCCAAGAAAGGCGCAGAAGAAAAAGAGAGCTCGGAAGCAACCATGATAAAAATGATGCAAGAATTGATGAACAAAAACGATGAAATGATAAATGAAATACAGCAATTAAGAAAGGAAAACATCGAGAAGAACAAACAGCTACTAGAAATGAAGCAAGAAAACCAGGAACTCAAGAACGAAATAAAAACATTAAATAACAATGTGAAATATCTAGAAAAAATAACTAAAAAGAAAAATTTGGTCATCACTGGA
This sequence comes from Galeruca laticollis, assembly GCA_963921935.1. NCBI lineage: Eukaryota > Metazoa > Arthropoda > Insecta > Coleoptera > Chrysomelidae > Galeruca > Galeruca laticollis. The sequence continues at coordinate 147,442,681 of OY998181.1, forward strand.
TTAGAATTGAATACAAAACATGATAGGGTACTTAAGACAACTATGGAAAACTTCATAACAAAAGGACTGCAAATAGATGTCAAAATAAGAAGCGCCCAACAACTGAGTGAAAAGGTTTGCTTGATTGAAATGGAAAGTTTCGCAGATAAAATGGACATTCTAAGAAACAAAAGTAGACTGAGAAATTCTCAGGAACATATTTATATTGAGTCGGACCTTACCAAAAAAGAATTAGAGATACAAAAAACAATAAGAAGAAAGGCCAAAGAAGAAAAAGAAAAGGGAAAAAATACAAAAGTAGGATACAAGAAATTGATAGTAAACGGAATGGTTTGGAAATGGAATGACGATTCAGAGGAATTACAATTGATGACTAGAGAGCAGAACCAAAAAACTTAATAAACAATACACTTAAAGATAGTACACAGGTAATGAATCAAGCTGAGAACAAGGGATATGATAACGGTAAATTAAATAACAAAATACAAAGCAGAAGAATAACAAGAACAAGCATAAAAAATTAATGGAAGATTATCATCAACAGAGTAACAATAAAAAACACAGACCTCAGAACATGGAAAAATTACAGATGGGCATAGGTATATGGAATATAAACACATTAACAGGGAAAGAATTAGAATTAACTGAAGAAATGGTAAACAATAATATTCAAATTCTAGGACTAAGTGAAACGAAGAAAAAATGCAAAGGATGTTCGCAACTAACAACAAAGCACACATTATATTATTCAGAAGTAAAACCAGAACAATGGACAAAGGAATAATCGTTACAGAAGAAATAAAACAAAAGATAATACAATTTAACGCAATCGACTCGAGAATAATAGTTATTAGTATAAAATTAGAAGAAATAATCAATTTTATACAAATATATGGGCCAGTAGAAGGAACGGCAGAGGAAGAAATTTTAGAATTTTATATTCAATTGCAAAGAGTATTAGATGAAGTAAGGTAGGGAAATGAAAAGACAATAATAATGGGAGATTGCAATAGCAGGGTAGGAAATGATTACAATAGAGGAATGGGTTGTATGGGAAAACGCGTAGAAGACACAAACAACAGAAATGGACTAAAAATGATAGATTTTTGCAGAAGGAATGATCTAATAATAGGAAATACGATGTGGGAACAACAACTAAATGATAAATATACATTTGTGGCAGAAAGAAAAAACGCTAAGAGCCTGATAGACTACATTACATATACACAAAACCTAACAGAAGTAATGTAAAAAATTGAAACAAAGAAAGAAGCAGAAATTGGATCCAGCCACAGATTAGTAGTGACAACTTGTCTAGTAAAATTACTCAGAAAAGAAGCTACTACAGACTACAGTAAACTAGCAACACATAAACTCAAAAATAAAGATATCGAGAAAAAATACCAAAATGAGACGAATAAAGAATTCGATAAACTAGAAAATAAAAAAACATACTGGACACTTGATAATACGATGGGTCACCTTTAAAGAAACGCTATTAACAGCAACAGAGAAGATATGTGAGAAAATTATATATAATAAGAATATAAAAAGGCCTAACTGGTGGAATAACGAAATTAAAATAGCGGTGAAAGAAAAGGAAACGGCATGGAAAAAATATATCACATCAAAATCACATGTGGACAAAGAAGAATATGACAGGAAGAAAACTGTTGAAAAAAGAGCCGTCAAAAAATCAAAACGTGACTCATGGAAGAAATTCGGAGAAGAAATAACAGATCTACATAAGATGGATAACAAGAAATTTTGGACAAGAATAAAAAGATTGAGAGGAAATAAGTATAAAGATATTAGAGCAATAAAAAATCGACAATGCCAAGTACAAACGGAAATGGAAGAAGTATTAAAAACATGGAAAGAATACTATACAGAGCAATTCCATACATTAACACCGGAAGACAATATAACAACCGCAGAAGAGGAAATCGACCAACTACAAGAAATTCATAAAGAAGAGATAGATCAAGTAATACAAAAAATCAAAATAAGCAAAGCTAACGGAGAAGATGGGATAGCACCAAGGATGATTAAATCATTAGGAGAAAGAGGAAAAGAATGGATATGGAATGTATGCAAAGAAGCCTGTGTACAACAAAAAATTCCAAGGGAATGGAAAAATAACTTAATAGTACCCATCTATAAAAAGGGAGAACAGACACAATGTGAGACTTATAGAGCAATATGTTTGGCCCAAAGTGTACACAAAAATAATAGAAAAAAGATTAAGAGAATATGTAGAACCAATATTAGGAGAAGAACAGGGAGCTTTTAGACCTGAAAGACAAACAAATGATTATATCTATATACTAAGGAATATAATCGAAAGAAAAATAGAGGGGGAATAAATGTACCTTACATTTATAGATCTAAAAGCAGCCTTTGATACAGTAGATAGAAGGGAAGTATGGAGAACCCTGGAGAGAATGAAAGTACCACGCACCTTAATAAATATAATTAAAAGTGTATACGAGGCAGTTAGAGCCAAGGTACAGATTGCAGGCTAAAGGTCTGAATAATTCAAAATGTGTATGAGAATAAAACAAGGAGACAGTTTAAGCCCACTACTGTTTATAATAATCATGGATAAGATTGTGAAACGAATCAAAGAAAAATATGAGCAGCTGAATACTATAATTGGACAAAGAAATTTAGCACCAATAAAACTGAGTAGTCTACCATATGCAGATGATGTGGTTTTAGTGGCGAATACAAAGAACAAAATGCAAAAACTAGTGAATATTTGGACTAGGGAAGTAGAGAACATGAATATGGAGGTGAACATAAATAAAACAAAAGGGATGATAATAAATGAAAAACAACCAGGTGATCAGAATAATACAGATATTAAATGCAAAAACCAGACTCTAGAAAGAGTAACAACATTTGAATATTTAGGAAGTATAGTAACAGCAGATGGAAAAATAGATGCAGAAATAACAAACAGAGCAAATAAATAAACAAAAATATACTACTCTCTAAATAAAGCAATTCTTGGACATAAAGATATAGACCTAGAAGTAAAAATGAAAATTCATAATATGATAACAGTTCCTACAATAATATACGCAAGTGAAAATTTGACTGTGCGAAAAAAGGACGAAACTAAAATAAATGCCATAGAAATGAAGCATCTAAGAAGAATTGCAGGGAAAACTAAATGGGATAGGATTAAAAATGACGTTATTAGAGAGACAACTAAGCAGGAAGCGATAACTGGTAAAATAAAAAAGAGACAACTTAGCTGGTATGGTCATATGGTAAGAATGGAACAAAATATATTAACTAGTAAAATAATGGAGATTGGAAAGTCGATCAAAAAACAAAGGGGTATGCCTAGAAGGAAATGGTTAAACCAAATACAAGAGATAGGTTTAGAAAGAGGAAAGACCATAGCAGAAATGAAAAATCTAGCAAGAGACAGAAAGGCATGGAAAAAATGGGTACAGGCCACGGAATCCACATCCGACGCCTGAAAGCGCAAAAGGATTTAGAAGAGAAGAAGAAGAAGATATTTATAGGGTTTTTATTTTGGATATTGAATTGGTGCTGAATTCCTTCAGTTCAATCGGTCTCCTTGGTGGTTTCCTTCTTTATCATATGCAGCTGTTCGTCTGCATTTGCTAAAAAATCTATGCTCCCTGAACCAGTACACCGAGCGAACTGGTCGTTAGCTTTTGCTGCTTTAAAGATGGGACTCCTGGAGCATTACACCAGTGCTTCTGCCACCGGAAGAGGCTATCAACCACCGCTGGGAACACGCAAGTTCTTGTATTATTTGTTGAATTCTTTATTTACCGATTTCTATTTGATAATTTGCATTGTATTTGCTCCGGTATTCAATGACATTTAGTAATTCATTAGAACCTCGGCTTACTTGGCGTAAGTTTATAGTATATATTCTTAGTTTTGCTCAACTAGTTATCTATTTTTTTTTGTTAAACAGTAACTTATATTATGTGAGTGGGATACTAGGGTTATCGGATTTTATTACTATATATGTAATATGATTATAATTATTATTTCCTGCATAAGGGTTTTTGCCTGAGCTCAAGCAACGACACAGTTATAAATATATCACCTGGCTACGTTTGCCCCTTACTGTCTTAGTGTCGAGAGATTATTGTTGCATCAGTAGTAGTGTTAAACCCTTAGAGTTCCGCATGGTTAAACTTTACTTAAATGTGTGACTTGTAGTTTGGTGTTATTTTCTTATTATTAGTGTTTGCTTTAATGCTTCCCATTAACGATCTATATTGGTAAAAAGAATCTCCTCACTGTAATCAATAATTTTACGCAAATTTTGAAATGAAATGAAATTAACTTGAAAATGAGTGAGACTTTGTTTTTTTGTCTTGATACGACTTTTTGCTGGCCTTTTGTTAAATTGGTGGTCAGTACGACTACGGCTAGGTGCTTGGGGTCAATTTAACTGGCGCCCATTTAAACATCGAGTCTAGCCGGGAGCCCTAAAATTTTAGGAATCGATTGTCGCCTTACAGTTATTAAAGAAAAAAGATAGTAACTAATTTCTTCATAAATATACACTCGATCCATTCACAAAATGTATGAAAACTGCTGAATAATAGTTTTATTTTATCCCATAAGAGGCCCCATTTTTTGGGCATTCTTGATAGATGTTTTAATATATGTATGGCATTTAATCTTCAACCAGACCTTTTATTTGGATTTTCAAGAACTTTTTTATGGTATTTTAAAAAATTTGCGTTGCACATATACAAAGCTAGACTATTGTAGCATATATTACGGGTTGGCAAATTAATTTTCGCAGTGGGAAGTTTGGCAACTTCCGATGCGCCGTAGCAAAGACGTATGCAGATTACAAGAGCTCACTTCGCTGGCAGAATTCGTAAGCTTCGTTTCGATAGAACGGTTCTGAGAAAAGTGTGATTACCGGGGTTGTGCAATACTAAATTTTTATGGCGACTGCAGAAAGTAAAATTGTTCATAAAAAGTTGAGTGAGCAGTGTCATGAAATAATTTTGAACGTTCTAAATTCCATGACCGAAGAGGCAAACAATGGCAAGTCGACAATTCCATTAAGAAAGGTAAGTTTTAATTATTGCAATACATTTTTTAAATCGATTCTCGTTCATAAAACAATTATTTGTTAAACGATTTAAAAAGTGACATTAGGGTGAGACAAAGTATTTTATGCACTCATGTGTCAATTTTATGCACCGTTATGTCATCATTACAAACAAATCGACGCCATTTTTAGTCCACTTTAGCATCACTTTATGCACTTGTTGCATAAATAACTATTATGTTTCTGTCTACAGGAGTATATAAATGGGCAAATGTTTATTTTGTGTAAGATGCCCATTCAAATGTAATAGGTTTTTTAGCTTATAATTATAATTATTATACTCATTTCATACCTATCTCTATTACGTTTCTGTTTTATTATTTGTTTTGAACCATCATCCGATTTCAGTTACAATTGCGGTTTGGTCATATTAAAATATGTTTGAATTAAAATCTAAAGGTCGTTTAAAACAACTAACGAACTGAAATGGAATATAGTATTTTTGAACTTAATACTTCTTTAAATGGCCGAAAACGACGACAAAATTTTTTATTTCAACGAACGGTCACTGAAAACAAATTTATCCACTTCCTTATTTCATTTGTATTAAAATACACATGAGTAAAACTTTTAATATAACATTTATATCGACGTATTTTATTGTCAGGCTATTGAACGAACTGCTGCTACGGAAGTTAGCCAGAGAACGCTTTCCCGTTTTAAAAAAGAAATTCTGGCAGGAAGTAACGCTAACACTGATGTGCCTACTAAAAAATAAAGAACGTCCAGTATCCGTATGGATCAATTCGACAACAAAACTGTGCTTAAAAGGTGCATAATAAATTACCACATATCCGAGAAAAAAGTACCCACGTTAAGAAATGTACACCAAGCCTTTGACGATAATTATGGCTTCGTAGGAAGTCGGGAATCAAATACATTCTCTGGGTTTCCGTTGGACCAACATGAAAACAACAGAAGTTTGTTAATGGAACGTCCGAAATCAGACATTTATGCCTACTATATTTAAGAAACATAAAAAAGTGCAGAAAACAGAACAAACCTATAATTCATATGGCCGAAACATACATTCATTCATGTCACACGCACCTTAAAGGATGGAGCGACAAGAGTAACGAAGGATTAAGAAAACCCGTTTCAAAATGTTCTAAATAAACAATAATTGACGGCACCCAGAACCAAGATTTTTTTGTTTTGCCAGTCCTAACTCTGTAAAAAATGTGAAGGGATATTCTAATTTCATAGTAAATACTTGCAAAAAACCCAAAAATTCACATTTTAAAGTAGAAATATTTACCACAAAAAGCTTCAATATTTTATTTATATTATTAGTAAACTTATTAGACCATCTCTAAAGGCGATTTCTCCAATTTGTTTTTCAAATTTCATATATAAACCCGAATTTTAACATTATTATCTACTACATATTATTAAGAATAACAATTTTAAAAAGCTTGACATGTAGGTATGTCATTAAGTATTACTACGGACAGATAACAGATAGAAAAAATGGTTGGCCATTGTTAAATTTAGAAAGTCGTTTAACAATCCTTATCATATTGTACGCTTTAGCTACAAAATGTTTCTGACTTCAAATTTATATACAAATAAAACTAAATGACGAATATTATGAAGGGACCACTTAAAAGACATTAATTTGAAGTAAAGGTGAAAGTTTAGGCCTCTTGGAATCTATCTAATACTTACATCACATAAAATAATAAAGGGTAATTATTGAATTTCCCGTATGGTTTTTGAAGCGATAAATAATTGTCTGTACGGATAAACCCCAATTTTCGTAGAAGAATCTTATAGTTTTTATTTTCTTATTCATTTAATTAATAATAAAGAACACATTAATATTATTTTCATTTAGAAACTCGATTTTATATAGCATTATACATGTTCCACAATTTATTATTATTGAATCCAAATTCAAAATATTTTGTTATCCTCATACGTATTAGCAGTCTCACATCCTTTCAAACTATGCATGCGAAATGTGCGTCGTGCTCCTCCCGGTAACTGCGTTTACAACGTTGTCAAGTTGTATGAATTTCTCGCGCATCGTCAACTGCCGAAATTAATTTGCCAACCTGTACTTTAATTACAATTGTGTAAAGAGATACACTTCGGCCGCAGTGAATAAGCAGGGAACAGTTGAATGATCCTGAGCTACAAATAATGATTGGAGCCATAGAAGATTTTTATAATCATGAAAATAGCCAAATGTGGATCAATCGTGGATATTCCTTCCCACTAATCTATTCGTTGCTATATATATATACATATATATATATATATATATATATATATATATATATATATATATATATATATATATTAATACATATACTCTATCTAAATTCTAAAGAAAACATTGAAATAAAGAAAAATGTACATATTTGGATGTAATACTAGTGATATACAATGTATTATAAATAATTTAAAACATTCAATATGCAAATAAAATTTGACATTACAATTTCGAATGACAATAATGCAGAAGATACTTAATGATACATAGATTTTATAAAGATTTTAAAAAAAGAATACAGATGTCGCTGGTAGCAAAATTACAATTAGAATTAAAGAATGAAAATCTCTCTTTGTTATATGAGAAAACATAAATTTGTATTTTTTTTTAAAAAAGGAATTCTTTGGTAACCAAAGGAGAAGAGAATTATTTATAGAAAAAGTTTAGTGAGTTGATTTTGAACCCCTCTCGAGAGAACATCTAATATGAGTTCTCTCAAATTTGCTGAATAATATAATAGTAATTGATATATTAAAATAGCATCAGATTATAATAATTAGCATGATAAGATCAGTGCGTGAATAATTCCTTAAATAATTATATTGAAATAGTGTTAGTGATTTTTCCGGGTTCTAAATTATAAATTTAGAAAAGTGGTTCCGGCGATTCTAAAAGACGTGCTTAGAATCAGAACGAGTGATCCTGATACCTAGTTGGTGAGTCCAGTCCAGATTTTATAAATTATTTTTCAAGAATTAACAGGCCTTTAAATAAAATTAAGATAGATGCATTTATATCACATTTTTGAATACTGACAAAATTAACGTTAAAGATATATAAAATTTCACCTGAAGAGAAGAGAAAATTTTTTGAATAGACAATTTTATCGCATATAGTTATTTGACATTTATACACGTCAAGTGTAATTTTCGACGATTTGAACGTTTAGAATAAGTAGTTAATTAGGTTGTTCTTCTAGTATATAGGTTGTTTTTTTTAATTTTAAGTTTCGTAGAAAGTACGATTATTGTTCTTTATTATATTTTGGGAATAATAATTCATTTTCACTTGTTATCTGATGGTATATAATATATAATTTTTGATTCCAACTCACTTTGGTATTAATTCAACTCCTATTTCATTGAATTTGAAAAATTTTGGATCCTATAAAACTTTTGATATAATCAGTGACATTTAGTTAATTTTCAGTGACAGAAAAATTGTAGATGTCATTAGATAATTTAATGGTCTTAGAATATATTGAACAAGCAGGCACTATAGATTTGCAATAGTATAATTGACAATTTTGGAATATTCTTTGGAAATTTATAAATTTAAAATTTAAATTATTAATTTCTTTTAATCTTTGAACCCTCCCTGAGGTAAGAGCGAGTAAGTCGATTTTGTAGTAATTTATCTTTCAGAATATAAAATTTCATATTCATCTGAGCCGGGCATAATAATTTGACAATTCCTGTCAAAATTTCAAATTGGTTATATTCAGTGATAAAGGTGTTTTCACATTAGTGTAGTTACTACCACGATTGTAACAACAGCATCTAATAATAAAATGTCAAATAAAATCATATAATACATAATTATAAAAACAGTAGAACATTAAATATATTATAATATATTATAATATATATATATATATATATATATATATATATATATATATATATATATATATATAAGCAAAAGGTGATGATTATTAGATATGCGGTCAGTATAAGAATTAAAACTCTATATTCTCATTCTCAATATTTCGCCATTGTTCAATAGTTTCATCAGGAGACAAGATTTTAAGAGTCAATAAAATTTGATGTACACCATATCAAGCCACAACTTGACTTGAGTCTAGATTAATAGTACGGTCGATAATTACCACAGGAACATCTGTTTTGATTTTCTGATTTATATATATATATATATATATATATATATATATATATATATATTATAATATCCTTTTATTTCTATAAGAGCCCCACGTTTTGGGCACCAAATTATAATATATCTATATTCTCTAATAATATTTGCCCCACGTTCGGGTGACAAATTATAGTATATCTAATGTGTTTTATTAATTATATTATATTTTATATATGAATATGAATTTATATGATGCTGAATTTAATTTGTAGCTGTCATCACAATTTGTGATAATAACTACACTATTGTGAAAATACCTTTACCTCTAAATATAACCTATAAAATTTTTAATGACAGCAGTTGTCAAATTAATATGCCCGGCTAAATAAATATTAAATTTTATATTGTGAAAGATAAATCAATACAACACCAATCAACTCACTCTTTTCTCAGTGAGGGATCAAAGATTTCAACTAATAATTCAAATTTGTAAATTTCCAAATTATTTTCTAAATTACGTATCACACTATTCAAATCTACAGTAACTGTTTATCCACCAATACACTATAAGATAATATAAATTATCTTATGACATATATGAATTTACTGTCAGGAGATTAACGAAATGTCACTTATTATACTAAATTTTCTAGAGTATAAAAATTATCAAATATAATGAAAAGAGAGCCAAAGAGATTTGGAATTCAAATTTATATAATATATTATCAAAATAACACTTACAAAAATTAAAACTCTTCAAAATATCATAAACGCATAAACAAAAATAGAATTTTCTATCAAAACTTAATATTAAAAACAATCTATATTAGAAATTTCCTATCTAAATAAATTTAACCGAAAATTCAAAATGTCTAAATTTATACTTGATATCTGTCAATGTAAAATACGTGAATTTTCTTGTAAATTGTCTGTTCCCAAAATTGTCTGCACTTGACGTAGAATTTTATATAAGTAACGTTACTATAATTTAATCATAAGATGCATCTATTTTCGAAATAATTTTGATCAAAGGCATATTAATTCTCGAGAATAATATATAATATGGACTGGACTCACCAAACTGGATACTAGAAGATCTCGTACGTATTCTAAAACGTATTTTTAGAATTTCCGGAACAAACGTTTCCAAATCAATAATTTAGAAAACGCGAAAACCACTTGCACTTTAGCGGTAATTCTTTGTGCATAGTACACGCACTGGCTTTACAAAAGGCAAGATATGTTGAACTGATAACGATTATATAAATTCCCTAATATTCAAAATTAAATTTGAGACAACTCTTATTATGATGTTGTCTCATGGGGATTTCAAATTCAACTAACTAAAATGTTTCAATAAATAATTCTCCTCTCCTTTGGTTACCAAGAATTCTTTTTTTTTGAAAAATACAAATTTACGTTTTTATATACCAAGAGAGATTTTCATTATTTTATTTATAAGTGCCATTTGCTAATAGAGACATCTGTATTCTGGTTTTTCAAATCATTTTAAAATCTATCTGTCATTAAGTCTATTCTGCAGTAATGTCATATGAAATTGAAATGTCAAATTTTATTGGTATATTGAACCTTTCAAATTATTGATAATACAGTGTGTATCACTAGTATTACATGTACATATGCATATTTTCTTTATTTCAATGTTTTCTATAGAATTTAGATAGAGGCTATGTATTAATATATATATATATATATATATATATATATATATATATATATATATATATAACATAATATAACGGTGGGAAACCCCAAAAGGACCTAGGAGGAAGCAATGAAAGTTCTTAGTTAGCTTCTTAAGTAAATGCCTTTATTCCAAGTTCAAGCTTTCGTTTGTGATTACAAACTTCATCAGGATAAAACTAAAAAATATATGGAGAACACTCCATTACATATACGTATGGGTTAGTTATTATTACACTCACCAGAATCAGCAATAGAGCTCTAAAAATCTAGCGACCACATTACTAAAAGAGGTGTATGGAGACATAACCCCACATTTGGAAGTAATAAAACTGACTTTAAAAACTAATATGAAAATAATAAAATATGTATATGGACATGTTTAAAATCAAAATACCTCATCAAAGAGGATGGATGAAGATTAACATTGAACTGTTTCTCTGTAACTACCACTAACAAGCAAATGGAGAGAGCAGAACTACACATGTCAAAAATTGATTGATGTCACTTTTTTTAATTTGGAGTAGTTCTGGTGTAATTCTGCCAACTCTCAGTCTTTCTTCTACACTATATACATTTAGATTGAATTCAATGGTTAAGTATTTCTGGCCACTTATTTTTCTTAGTAAGTTGTTGCTGTAGTAAGTATGTATACATTAAACTTAAGCCATCTACGTCTTTCTTGTGGTTGAGAGTAGCTCAGGATATGAATCCCACCCTTGTAAGAATTATCTAAAAACGTGGCAGACTAAAGGAGAAACTTATCCATGGCCCACAAGTCACCGCCGAACAGTTGTCTAGGAATACTGGTTCCTCATCTAGCGGATCGAAACAACAGAGGGGGGATTGTAACAGTTCGTCTCCCTAAGCTGTTCCTGTGTCAGATTACTCATCCTCCAGTCCCTAATTGTCTGCAACTCTTCAACCGCACTACCACATTCGAGACAACCCGCATGGATAGAAAATATCCGAAACGACGGGATTCCTATCCAATAATCGACAGAAGACATTTGTAATATCACCGTTTTTAATTTTTCATTGAAGTTTCAATTCTCATAACAGAATTTGAGGATCATTGCAGCCCATTCCAAATACTCTGCGTTTGAAGATCAGATAGAAACTATAGCAGTAGATCCCGAACAAGAATTCGATGACAGAAGTCGATGAAAAATATTATTCATTACATTGTAAATTACAAAATGCTTATGAAAAATTAAACTCAAAATCCATTCAAATTGCTCAAACACATTTGCAAACTCAGAGTGAAACTAATATTCGTTTACCTTCAAAAGAGATACCAACTTTTGACGGAGACAGTATAAAATATACTGCTTTCATAGATTTGTTCAATGGATTAATAGTAAATAGCACCAGACTTACATCTAAAACTGGAAAATTCTATTATTTGAAATCATACTTACAAATTGCTACTGCCCATTTTAAACGTTTAACAGTTTGTAATAATGTGTCAAAATGTACTGCGCAGCAATAAAAAATATTTATGTCTGAAGCTAGAGCTATAGTCAAATCAATATTAAATTTCAAAATTAATAAAGAAAATTTAATTGATGCTTTATCTGTTCGCATTTATTGAAAAATTGAATTAGGTCATTGACTCAAAGAAATCTCTTGAAAAAAATAACTTGATAAAAATTCAATATCTCTCAATGCCTTTTAATCATTTAGAAAAAAAATGTACTGTTCCGAACAAAACTTATTCCCACACAAATTTACGGATAATTTCTCTCATACTCACCATCCTCGTTCTTCTAGTGTGACCATACCATTTAATCACAACTTATTCTCAAATCAAAACACTCTTAAGTCATGCTCAAATCAAAACTTACACACAAACAATTCATTGTCTCACTCAACTCTTTCTCAGTGCAGCGTAGCATTCATTCACTACTATTTCAACTCTTTTCTAGTTAATAAAACCAAACCTCTCGTCCCCTGGAAGAGGACAGTAATTAAAACTAAATTTAAAAACTTCGAGGATAACTACTCAGACATAGACACTTGTACATTTAGACTCTTGAATATTAAAAAATAAAAACAAGGAGACACTTGGGTGATGTTAAAGAAAACATCATCCCCCTCCTCATTTCTTACTCTCTCACATTTAAAAAGACTCAAGGAGGATGTTAAAGAAAAGGTCATGCCCCTGATCACTCATTTAAAAGACTCAAGGAGACACTTGGGTGATGTTAAAGAAAACGTCATCCTCCTCCTCACTAATATAAAAATCAGCGAGGAGACACTTGGGTGATGTTTAAAGGAAACTTCAATCTGCTCCTCACTTAATTCTTTATCTCTCTCACTCATTTGAAAAAACTCAAGGAGACACTTGGATGATGTTAAATAAAATGTGATCCCCCTCCTCATTTAATTCCCTCTTAAAAAAGAGACCCTAGCCTATTTCTAGAGTACTCACTCATTTGCTATTAAAAAAGAGACTCTAGCCTATTTCTAGAGTACTCACTCATTCCCTCTTAAAAAAGAGACTCTAGTCTATTTCTAGAGTACTCACCCATTCCCTCTTGAAAAAAGCAACTCTAGCCTTTTTCTAGAGTACTCATTCATTCCCTCTTAAAATAGATACTGTAGCCTGTTTCTAGAGTACTCACTCATTCCCCCTTAAAAAAGAGAATCTTGCCTATTTCTAGAGTACTCACTCATTCCCTCTTAAAAAGAGGCTCTAGCCTATTTCTAGAGTACTCAGTCATTCCCTCTTGGAAAAGAGACTCTAGCCTATTTCTAGAGTACTCACTCATTCCCTGTTGAAAAAGAAACTCTAGCCTATTTCTAGAGTACTAACTCATTTCTCCTTAAAAAAGAGACTCTAGCCTATTTCTGGAGTACTCACTCATTCCCTCTTAACAAAGAGACTCTAGCCTATTTCTAGAGTACTCAACCATTCCCTCTTGAAAAATATACTCTAGCCTATTTCTAGAGTACTCACCCATTACCTCTTGAAAAAGAGACTCTAACCTGTATCCAGAGTACTCACTCTTACACTGATCTTGATATTAAAGCCCTCACACCAATCTGATATCAACATTAGAATCATTTTACAATTATTTCACACTTATACTCTACACTGATTTATTTTCTTACCTTTTACACTTAGGGGAGATGTGGGTATAGTGGCCACCCTAAGGTTAAAAAATCTTCTGATTTGAAATAAAGAGCAATTTGATGATGAAATCAAGTGCCCAATACATCTCAACTATTATCATAGTCATATTAAAAAAGTTACAGCCTTAATTTAATATTTTTTTTATTTACAAATTATTTTGCAAAATATGTGCAAATGGCCACTTCACCCCACAGAGCGGGGCAAAGGGGCCACCCATATTTTGGGGCATAGTGACCCGTGAAAAAGGTATTGTAAAAGAACGTCACATGTGGTTCAACAGTACTTTAGCATTTATTAATTTATTACACATAAATATACAAATATACAACTTAAGAACATGTAAACACATCGTCGTCTTCATCGCAGCCACCACATTCTTCATAGGCCCATATTTTGCATCTTGAGCAGCATATGCAACTCCACCCCTTTTTTGGATTTTGAGAAGAGGCTTGAGCAGTAGAGATACTCTACAACTTCTTGCGCATCATCGTCGCTACTACTTGTGTCATCTTTAACAGGGATTCTTGATTTCTTTGTCGCAATTTTGCTTTTCGCCTTCTTACTACCAAAAACTTGTTTCTCAACTGCTGCTGGTTTTTGAGATTCCTTTGCTATTTCTAGCTCATTTTTATAAGGACTGTCTGTGATTATTGCGCTTGAACCTCTTTTTCTACCATTTCTACGTTTCCGTTTTACATTTTGGAATCGGAACGATCTCTTTTGGACTTACGAGTAAACTTGAGCGGCTTGGTCCACTATTTTGGATATAAATTATGCTTTCATAAACAGGTTGTTTGTTAGTTCGAGAAGTTGAAGGAACTGGATCTTCTACATCATTCGATTTGTTGCCTTCATCATTGAAATTTTCGTGTTTCGCATGATTTGCCCTAACTGCAACATCTCTATCAGTAACTTCAGCCGCAGCAAAACCAGCATCACTGAACACATGTGGATTATACGGAACAATTCCACAATGTCTGAACCTATTAATAGCTGCTGTAGGCACTGCTGCTCGAAGATATGCAGCACCAAACAATTAGCAAACTTGGAATTGTGATACGGTTCTTCCTAGGTTAATCTTAAAATACTTTTCAATCTCTTGAACATAAAACGTATTCGAGGGCACCATAAATGCCACATCAAGCGGTTGTAATTTGTGACTGCAATGGGGCGGTAGATACAAGACAGTCACGAAATTATCACTTGCCATATTGATGAAATCTAGGTTTTTTGTATGCGTAACATGCCCATCTAGTATTAACAAGCAAGGGTCTTCGGCTATGGGCTTCGCATGCTTCAGAAAATGTTCAAACCATTTAGTGAAAATTTCCAGCTCCATCCATCCTGATTTATGACAGGCAAATCCAGTCTCAGGTGGAGCTCCGTCCATTAACTCTTCCTTAAGTCTCACACTAGGAAAAATTATCATTGGGGGAGTAAATGAACCACCAGCAGACATGCAAACGACAATTGTTGATAACACTCCTCTTTCAGCAGATGTGAGGCTACCTACTTGTTTCCGGTCTTTTCGTGCAAAAATTTTACTTGATTTAGACTGCACAGTTGTTTGTAAGCCCCGCCTCATCTACAATAAAAATTCTCATGGCATTGTATGAGAACCGATTAAGGCAATTGTCTAAGAGACCAAAAAACTTGTCAACGCTGGGCTTATTGAAGGCTCTAGCTCGGGCCTCACTAGTGGCTTCAGGTGTGCGAAGGCTGATTTCCGGATGTCTGTCACAAAACCCATTTAACCAGTCTTTCCCAGCAAGCTTGGTTTGTCTGTTGAAAGTATGCTTCAAGCCGTTTTTCTTCAGCTAATTGATATGCAGGGGATCTAACGTCTTTTTTAGTGAGACCATAAAAACGAGTTTCCAGTTCCTGGATATGTTGACAATTTCTACTTCTTGGTCCAAGGTAAAAACTGGACGGATAGCGACTGAGACTTCAATGTTTCTTTTAGCATCTCTATTTTTATTTACGACTCTTATTTTGAGAGTATTTCGCGGAAAATGAAAAGTCTTACGGGCTGTTTGGAATGGCATATGTTGTTCCTTTACGGTTTTGATTGCTTGTGCCATGGATTTAGGATCCCATGATCCTTGGTGTGATGTTCTTGTGTACTTCCTTGGCATTTTCTGAAAAGAAATTGTGAAGTTTACACTCAATACAAAATAAGATGGGTTAAAGTGGCCACTCCAAAATTTACACGGGGTATAGTGGACACTTGGTGGCCACTTTACCCTATCTTGCACCCCATGAGAAATGTGATAACCTACAAAACGTAGTTCGCATATTCATCAATTATATTACGTGAATACATAGCTTATACCATTTGTTAAGGCTATAAAAAAACGTAGCACTCTCACACTTATCAATTTTGTTGTACAGCTAATTGAACTCAACCTCAATACAGAAACCGAATAAATAACCTCTGCACCTAACAACCTCCCTCTTTGAACTCCAACCATCGTAAGAACATGTAGTCTTCAATTATCTTTTACTGGCAAATAGACCGGCATTCAATAATAATTAATATATTGAGTACTCATTAGAATTAGTTATACTTTAAATTATAATTGAAGAACGTAACCATAATGATCAGTGATAATTTCTTGATTGCAGTGCAAAAATAAACCCTTATAATGAACCAATTTAATAAAGCAAAGTGATAAGTATAAAATGTTATAATATAATCATATCCAGTAACAGTTATTGAAAGTGCAACTATACAAGTAAGTTACATTTCGTTACATCAAATAAAGTGACTGGCCCTTCGAGAGCTAAAAATATATAAGTACTCGCATTTCACAATTAGACTAAATACAAAGGATGCTTCTGCGGAACAAGCAGTTTATACACTGTGTTATTTATAATATTCGACATGGGGTTTCTTTTACAAAACTGTCAAACGCGAGCTAATTTTTTTACCAAATAGTGCTCGTGAAAAATAATAACAGATTGTAACGCAAAAAATTCGCCGAGCCGTCGTAAATTTAATTTGGCTAACCTGTCGACTGAGAGAAGTCACAGCGCTATCGGTACGGAGTCCTCCATTTGCCGTCAAGGTGAAAACACATCATTTCAACAAAAGATATTTGCATGTGCTCTGGGAGCCATAACGTTATTTCACGGAAAATCCTGATAAATTCTACGTAGGGGAAGAAAATATCGCTCGATTTAGCAGATCGAAGGTCTGACCCAATAATATACTGATCCAGGGGGTGCCGATGACCAAAGGATACCAGTAGAATTGGTAGATTTAGGAAACCACGTGGAAAATTCCCGTAGACGGCGTTAGCTGGAAGGATTCATCAAAAATGGGGGTTTTTGTATATGGACATTAAATCGCTGATTGGAATTTAATGGGTCAGTGAGACCAGTTCCAGGAGGTCTGGATTAATCTGGAGAAATTTCAGTTCCTGTTCTGGTGCCGGAAAAGGATAAGTTAACAGTTTTCCTTTCCTTATCTCTTCAAACTCAGTAGTAAATTCACATCTATGCTTCACATATTACCGTTTTTTTTATATTAAGTTTTATTTCTTTTTTCTTGCGGCAATTACTATAATCTCGTTTATACTTGAATTTTGTATTTAAATTTTTTTTTGAAATCTTGCTCATAGATTAAGAGACGCTGGAACACTTGGTACGTACCTAGTATTGCAATATTTAGTAGTTTTTACCTATTTCTAATGGTTTCATGTATATAATTTTACGCCATATATAATTTTAAGTTGTATTTTCTCCAGCAACGCTAAACTCGTTGTAATTTAAATTTCTGGCTTATGCAATTATTATATTTATATTGATACTGGTATAAATTGCGGAAGTGTGAACCCTTGTAACTATACATTGGTGATTTTGATATATATATATATATATATATATATATATATATATATATCGTTGTAATTTTGGAATATTGTACATGAACAATTTGGTCGATTCTCTAGAATTTTTGAATTGAGACATCGGTGTAGTTTGGGGCCCTCAGCTCTAGTGCACCCTGAGATTACAGCCTTCAGCTGAGCTCAGACGTTATTTGTAATATTTTTCTTTTGGTAGTGATATTGTATTAAATATTTTGAAAAGAGACCTTTGATCCACCAAGACTAATTAAAATTTCAATCAGGGTGTATTTGCTGACTTTTATTTACTTATGATAATTTACCTATCAGTTTAACCTTTGGAGTGTGTAGTGAGTGTTGTTAACCCACTGAGGAGTTGTGGGCTAACTTAGGAAGTCTTGGGTGCTTGCCAAAACTTCTCTGGCGCCCTTTTGTATACTCAATAATTTTTTTGAAGAATCCACCCCTTCTTCGACTCGAAGCTAGTCGACTGGCGAGCACGGGTTGTACCACGTGAGACAACCCGCATACCTATAACGAGCACTGAGAGGGTTTGTAGGTTTTTCTCGTTATAAGATTGAAAAAGATCGTTATAAAATAAATTCCAGTGCACTTTTAATTTTCTTAAATTCGTTCAGGATTAATAAGAAAATTACATAATTATGTTTTTAAAAGTCGTAGGCCATTTTTATATCCCTTTACAATACAAACAACCGGGACCGAGATGTCCGAGTTGGTATTTGGTACGCGAAATTTGAAAGTTGAATGTGGAGGGTGACGGTTCGATCCCACGCTGTGACGAAGTTTTTTGTTTTTAGTTCCTTTTTTACAACTTTTATCTAAAGAAATTTATTTTCAAACAAAGCAAAGTTATTTGTTTCAAAAATTTATTAATTTAACGAAAAGTTCCGACAATTTGGTATCAATTTTAAAAAGCAAAATCTAGTAGGTAGCCTTCCAAATAATGTAATTTTCATTCTTGTCAATTTGTAATCTTTGGAGCGAATAAGTATTTTTGAAGCGATTAGATTTGTTATTTTAGTGTACTTGTGAGTGATTTCTTGTTTCGTTTGTCGATATTTTTGTAAGTTCGTTTGCTGTTTTAAGTTTGAATTCATTTTTCAATAATTTTCATTTTATTATAATAGATATAATTTCATATAAAATTGTTCGTATTTTCCCATGATTTAATTTATTTATTTGTTCATATTTTTTGTAGTTTTTAATTCATATCATTTAGTTACTATTTAATTTTCTTCTCGTTGTAAAATGCTTACTCGTGAAGAAACTGTGCAAATTGTTCGTATGTATTGTGGCGGACACAGTAGTCGCGATATTAAACAATTTTTATTTAATATGTCCAATGATCAGACTGATGTACCGCATCACAGGATACATCAAATTATTAAACCATTTTATACAACGTTGTGCCTAAAACCGGAACACCGACGAAGAAATCGAACAACATTAATGGAGATTTACCTGTCCATTTTGTAGGCTTTTGTCGAAAACCCTAGGACCACCATTAGACGCGTGGCACGAGATTTAAATGTTAGTATTTTTAAAATACACAGTGATCTAATAAAAAACGGCTTCAAAGCTGACAAACTTCATGATGTGCAAGAACTTTTTGAGCAAGACTATTTTAATAGACAATTTTTCTGCGAAATTATGATAGACAAACCCAACCGAAATAGGAATTTTTTGAGATACATCTGTTTTACCGACGAGTCTAGTTTTGTTTAAAATAGAAAAACTAACAAACAAAATCAAAGGTATTGCGATACAGTAAATCCATGTAAAATAAATGTATCTCATACCCAATACAAGAAAAAAGTAAACGTATGGGCCGACATATTTTGTGATAAAATAATTGGTCTTTTCTTCCAAAGTAATTACTTGAATGGCCAAGAATATTTGAGTCTTCTCCAAAATGAAATAGGACCCCAAATTACAAATGCCGCATATAGAAATGTTTCAGTATGGTATCAACATGATAGTTGCCCGGCTCAATCCAGTAGGGAAGTACGGGAATACCTTGATACTGTTTTCCCAAATACGTGGATAGGTCGAGCTGGTACAATAAATTGGCCGGCAAGATCTCCAGATTCAACACCCCCCTATTTCTTTTTATGGGGTTTCCAAAAAAATGAGGTAGCAGAATATGAACCGGAGACAGAAGAGATTAATTGAAAAATATTATTAATAATGAATGTCGAAATAGTATATTGTGCAACAAGTGGGAAAAGTTCAACTTTTCTCACGAGTGGCACGAGCCAAGGGCGAGTGCCCCAAACACACGAGTGAGAAAAGTACTTTTCCCACATGTTGCACACTATACTTTTTCTACAACTGCACAAATTTAGAGAATACAAGTAAATAGTTTTGTAGAAAAAGTCTAAGCATCGAGGACTAC
The DNA here is from genome assembly GCA_963921935.1 of Galeruca laticollis. Classification (NCBI taxonomy): domain Eukaryota; kingdom Metazoa; phylum Arthropoda; class Insecta; order Coleoptera; family Chrysomelidae; genus Galeruca; species Galeruca laticollis. Next base: position 147,463,009 of record OY998181.1, read on the forward strand.
CCACCGAAAACGGCTGGGCATTGAGTACAACTTTCTGAAATTGGCTGGGTATCGAGTATCCCCTACAGGATTCTCCATATAAATGTATGTCGTGTGGGCAAAGTGCCGTGAGAAATAATATTTCTCACAGTGTGTGCAATATATGGTTTTGAAATTGAGTAAGCTATGAGAAATATTCTACTTTTCATAGCAGTTGTAGAAAAAATTAGTAGAACTGTGTAATGACTTGTCACTTTACTAGCCGTTCTCACCAGTGTAATAATCTGGTATTTCCTTTGTGCTAAAATTTTGTTTGGTCACCGTTGTCAGACGGTGTAGTGAATTCGTTCATTTATTATATATTTTTTTTTCCTTTTTTCTCCTTCCAAGATCGTTGCAGCGTGTTGTCACCCGTGCCTTGCGGCACAAAAAAATTGTAGAACCAGGAATTCTCCCTGTGGGATTACCTCGAGGGAGGGGGTTGTTCCAGGCTCGAGCGGTCAAAGACGTCGTGGGGCCCCTTGGGCTTATACAGTGTACCAAGCCCGAGTTCGTAGTGCAGGGTTAGCCGGTCCGTCCTACTTGACGGGTATGGGGGTGGTGAGAAGTGAGGTTGTGGAGATAAAATTGAAAGGTTAAAACATATATAAACGTATATTACAAAGAAAAATAAAACTGTGTCAAATAAACTTCGAAAAATAATAGATTAAGATATGACTGACTGTGACCCCTAGTATAGGATAAATGTCTATCACAATTCTTTAACCTAGGATTAACTATGATCTCTAGTATAATGTGAATATCTCGCAAGTACACAATGTAAATATCTCTGGAATAGGATTAATTATAAATCTCAAGTGCAATGTAAATATCTCTACGCAATTATCAAAAATGTTAACCTAGGATTAACTATAATCCTTAGTATAACCATCGTCCATAAATTCCAATAAGTCCGCTCACTCTCGCCGGTGACTAAAATCGTCCCCTCCTGTCCTCGCGTCTCCCTTACGCTGCCGGTTTGCCTCGAGCGCCCACCGGGTGGGCTAGCTAGTTTAACAGAGTGTCTCGACTTGAACAGTTCGCAGTGTCGATATAAGTTCTACTGGGTGCGCGAAATAAACGTTTTATTTGAACTTCGTTTTTTGAGCATTAATTACTGTAATTATGGCTTCTCACCGATCTTATTGCTCTGTTGAGTGTTGTGGTACTAGTATTCGTGGAAATATTTCATTTTTTCGAGGCCCCGAAGATACTTCAAGGTAATGTATTATACAAATATTTTAATTATATATACTTATAGGATAAAATGTTTGAAAGTGCGTTACGTATAACTTGACTTTGATACTATTCTATAAATAATGTTCGAATTACATTTCGCAGGTGTCAGCAGTGGAAGGAGGCTTTAGGTTTTACTGGAGAACACAAATACGCAAAATTAACACCAGAAGAAGCCTACAATCGAATACGAGTTTGCAGAGCACATTTTAACGATAAATCGTTTACTTCCTCTGGAAAACATTTATTAAACACTGCTGTGCCCTCAAAGTTATTAACAAAATTGGACGGTAAGATTTTGTCATTTTTTCAAGCATGGATTATTTTTTTAAATAAGTTCTTTTCAGGTAATGAACAAAAAGATGACAGTTGGACCCTTCCAACGTATTGCATTCTTCTAACTTAGATGCGTATACACAAACGGATATGGGCGAGGAATTTGATCAAGGTAAATGCTAAAGCTTGCTATAAAGATAAACATAATTGCTAATTTATATGAATGTTTCTAACTATGAAAATGAATAAATATTTTAGGGTTGAGCAGTACTACATCAACAACCGACAAGGAAATTGATGCTGTACCCTTGTACAATGATAAATCTGTTCAAACTGGGTTCCCTCACGAATTTGTAGAAGGTAAGAAGAAATTAATTGAAACAGACAAATTAATTTTTCAATCCAAATTACTTTGCATATCCGTATTTATACATCAATCAATTTCTAAAATATGTTAATTTGTTTATAGATTCATCGTGCCAGACTTCTTTGGAATTATCAAGTAATAGTCGTAGAAAGCAAGGACTGGAAAGAAAAATTAAAGAACTGCAGACCAATCTCAAATCTTCAAAGAGAAGCAAAATCGTGACTCGCGAAAATATTGTAGAATTTCTGGACGAGCACTACCCGCAGGAGACCACTATGTTGATAAAAAATCAACTGGTATTACTGGACAAAAGTCCCAAAGGACCCAGGTACTCTATAGTGAATTTAAACAGTTTGCTTTGAGCTTATTTTGGTTGGGACCGAAGGCATACAAGAAGTTATCTAAATTTATAAGACTGCCATCTCCGTCTACTCTAAGAAAGGTAACTGAACACTGGAAAATGTCCCCAGGATTTAATGTATTCGTTTTTAAAATTTTGGAATTGAGAGTACCTTTGATGTCAGAGAAATCAAAAGATTGTATTTTATGCATTGACGAAATGTCAATTAAAGCAAATTTATTTTACAATGTGTCAAGAGACGTCGTAGTAGGCTTTGAAGATTTAGGAAACAAAAGGTCCACCAACATAGCTACCTCGGTATTAGTGACTATGGTAAGAGGGATCTCTCATAACTGGAAACAACCTATTTCATATTTTTTAACAAAAAATTCTGTAAATGTTGAAGATTTGAAAGATATCATTGTCAAGACTATTCGCAAACTTAACGGCATAGGGCTGAATGTTCTCGCAGTTACTTCCGATCAGGGCCCAAATTTTTATAAATTAGTTAAATCATGTTTTAAATTAACATTTGAAAAACCATATTTTTTCGTAGACGAATCCATTATTTTTTATTTATTTGATGTTCCATATTTATTAAAATCAACAAGGAATAACTTTTTCTCTCATAACTTTCATCTCGTTGATGGTGTTACAAAAAAACATTATTTAGATGCGATGTATACCCTTGACAAAGCAAAACAGTATAGGTTGGCGCCTAGGCTAAGTGACGAACACTTAAATCCAAATAATTTCAAAAAAATGAAGGTTAAATTATCCTCTCAAGTATTTAGTCACTCTGTGGCCGTTGCTATGCACACTTATATTGATTTTGAGAAAATACCGGAAGAAGCCAAAGTAACTGCTAACTTTATTGAGGAAATGAACAAATTGTTTGATATATTGAATTCATGCAATTTGGAAACATGCCATGCTTTTATGGGAACTACAGAGCAATTTGAATTTTTAAACAGAATGGACAAGCTGTTTTCAAACTTGAGACTTTTAGATAAAACGTGAAAGAATGTAACAAATTCTATGAAATTTATTTTCGGTTGGAGGCTTACTATTTCCTCAGTCTTAAATTCATGGAAAGTTTTGAGAAGTAAAAATTACAGATTTTGTTAACACGTAATCTTAATCAGGATTGTCTCGAGAATTACTTTGGTCAAATCAGAAACGCTTGTGGAAACGCCAGAAGTCCCACTGCCATACAGTTTACCAGAGCATTTAAAAAGCTTTTTGCTATAGGATATTTTCACGAGACAGAAAACGGTAATTGTATGGAAGATAGTAGCGATATTTTGCTCACTATAAAATCGGACTCGTTCAAAAATATCGAGAGTTTTCAGGAAAAAAATTACGAAAATATTTCACCAGTTATAAAAATAGAGTCAACAGATTATAGGAATCTAATATCAGAGGAAGGAAATGCACTGGTCTATGTTGGTGGATATTTTTTACGTAAATGTCTCTTTAAACATTCTTGTGATGTTTGTTCTCAATATTGTTCAGTATCCGAAAGAGACGAGTCAACTTCATTTTGTAAGCTCAAAGCTTACAACAATAGTAAAAATATATTTGGTGGCTTAACAGTCCCTCCAAATGAGTTTTCAGAGTATCTAATACGTTTAGAGGATATATTTGTTTCCAATTTTAACAATTACTGTATACAAGATGGTGTAGGAAACTTATTTTTGAAAGAATATTCAAATGTAGGATTTACCCACCCATGTAGCAATTTTACAAAAGAATATTTACTTTCATTGTATACAAGAGTTCGAATCTACTACACATTAAAATTTGCAAACAGAGAAGTGAAATCTCAATGTATAAATAAACAAAATCCGAAATTGAAAATTTTAAAAAATTTGTAAATATTTAAAATATATATATTGGCCGAGAAAATAACTGTTCCAAATAATCCTCCCTTGCCCTCTCAGCATTTGTGCTCCTCTATATTTGTGTCACCCACAAATAAAAACGAAGTTATTGAAACCATAAAACACTTAAATCACCTGGCTTTGTTATGATAAGGGCAGAGTATATAATAAATTTGTGTACTTAGATGTAAATTGATTTTTGTAAATTTTGTATTTTCAATTGTAAAATTATAATAATTACATTGTATATCGTTATCACATTAAACATTATTATTGTTATAAACCATACTCTACCCCATGGACAGGCTTTGCCTTTATGCGAACATATTCGGAGTGTTAAATTCCTAATAATGTATTGAATACTGCATGTGCATATTGTTATTATATTGTATTTTGTAGTGTATTCTATTGTATACTTTCATCTGGATATATATATATATATATATATATATATATATATATATATATATATATATATATATATGTATATATATATATACATCTTACTATCATTTCTGCATCCTTTCAAAACTCATACATTTTAGCGTCCACGAGAAAGAAGCCAAATAGAGAACTGGAAGTACGAATATATTGTTGCTCACTTCACCCCGATCCCGGCAATAGTCTCAATTTTCAATTATCTTTTAAATAACCATATACGTTATTTTTATATTTTACTATCATTTTTACGACCTTTTAAACGTAAGTTAATGTTGCGTCCCTTGTATAGTTTACTTTCAAACTGCTGTTAATTTTTCTATCAATGTGACGTCCTGCAGTGTTGCCATATTTACTGCATAACTGACAAAGACAGAATAACGGTGAACCTTATCGAAAAAGTGAGATGTAGATAACATCATACTTTCTACAGATAATGATTCTTTTTTGGATACCTACTTTTACTGCTGAATAATTCTAAAATGCTTTTAGATATTTTTTAAGTTACTGTCTCAGGTATCTCGTTCCAAAAAGTTCTATTCATTAATATATTTATTTAAGTTTTATATACTGGCTATTTTATTATGTTATGCATTTTTTTTATTTTACTTTTTATTCACTTAAAAAGTTAGCTATTACAAGAAATTTCACTTGAAAACGCGAAGTATGTCTATAGGTATGATATTATGTTCTTTTCAGGAAATGCTGTAGCTTTCGAATCGCTCATGAAAACAGTGCTTTTATTAACCGTTACTCATAGCATAATGTCGGGTCTAATGATAATTTTTTCTGAGTTATCTTTTTCTTTATGAGGAAGAGTTTATAATAGTAGATAAATCCCATCTTCAACGTCGATTTATTAGTTATTATTAAACCTCTTCTTGGTTGTGCTGAAAAACCATATAGCGTTCTTACAAGGAAGATGCAGAACGTGTATATAAAAGTCGGATACGATATATGTAACGGTTTCGTCGAAATCATTCAGCCGGAAGAACAAGATCATTTACGAAATATATGTAATTAGATTTTTCGTAGGCTGATTATTAAGGGTACTTAAACACGGGATACCTTTAAAATAGTTTGATAACTATTTTATGGCGTCTTATTGCCTGGCAACAATCTTGTGTTATAGCTTGTATAAAAAGAATTAAGAGTCTGACAAAAAAAATCTATTAACCGAAAGTCGCGGGTTTTTACAATCAATTAATATAATTGAAAATTCGAGTAGTTGATTAGTCGACTAAAAGAATAGTCCAATAAACGGTTATTGGATTGATAGAATAGTCGATTAATTAATTAGTCGCCTAATCGATTTGTTGACTGTTTTAATATCTCCTCACCAACACAGCAACTTTGAATAAATTGCTGCTCTTGTATGATCTTATATCTGCTTTACCCAAGCGCGTGCCTCTTAGTTGTAAAGGGCTTCTCTAATGTTACAAATGGAAGTTTGACTATTCGAGTAATCGACTAGTTAGTCTACTACTCGATTTATTGATTGATCGGTTAATGGAATAATAGTGAGAGCAAATAAGAAAGGGTTGTCTTTAGGAACAACGTGCGTTCAGGCTGTGTTTAATATTTTTATATGATCTTGTACCTCCGAACTAAACAAAACAGGAACACAACGGCCATGTTTACCTCTTGTAACGACTCTTTTAAATTTCTTCATCAAAATTCTTTCTGTAGGGGAAATTACATCAACAAATTACTGGTAAGTAGCTTGTTCGCTGTTTGTATTTTCGTATGTGTAAAGATACCATCGCTGCAGTTCTCCTGGACGTTTTCTATTCAATAAGATAACGCGACAAAAAATTGTTTCTAGCAATGTTAAATATGCAGCTTTGTTTGTATTATCTGCGGAAAGAATTGACGCTGATACCGAAGCCTTTTGAGACAGATACTCTTAATATTCTTAAGTCACTCGCTAAGGGTATTATAGTCACCTTATTCCACTTTTGTAAATTAAGATTACTTGCAGCATGGCTAGAAATTTGAAATTTCCAATTTGCGGTAAAAAGATGAATCATAGTTTTTAAATTGGCTTCTGCCTCAGCCGAAGAAACCTTGGCATAATGGCTTCTTTAAAGCAAAATTAATTGCTATGTCACAACACTGCTTTAGAGTAGTGGCAATATTCATTGCAAACGTAGGGGACTCAAAGACATCTTTGTCCTTATTGTACTTTGCAATATTTTTAGTTGCCTCCACGAACAAATCAAAATGCTGTGGCTGTAGAGCATCAAACATAGAGCGAATAGATGGTTCTAGTTGCATGACTTCCAATAACATTTTTGAAGTTCTCGTATTTTTCGTTGCTCAATTATTGAATTATCAAATGCTGCGGTGGTCGATTTACTACAATAAAATTAGAGAAAGTTCTAAGAAACAGCTTGATGCATAATAAACATTTTTGGTACATTATTTACCTAGAGATTAATTTGCCACTTCTGTCACGATTTTGACATCATCATTTTACAAATGCCAAGATTTGAATGTTTTATGAAGTGGGATATGATGTACGCATTCATCGACTGAAGCCGACAAAATTTAGAAGCTGCATCTGAATTATATTTGCAAAGGTACTCCCATCGTTTTCAACCTAATCCAACTATTTTCACAAGATTCGGAAACATTTAAAAACGTTTGGATATTTATTGTAAAATAATAATATTAAAATTAAAAAATAAAGTTAGATTGAGTGTTATGTGTTTTAACAAAATGGTAAATTCGTATATTTGATACTGTAGTCGCCAGCCTCCTGTGTATATATGCAAAATAAAATAAAATATTTAAAACCCAGTAGCAATTTCCGCTGCACGGCCGAGAAACTATTGTGAATGTTCGAGTGAAGGTCGTGTCGGCGAAAAAAAGTATAGCTAGAGATGTGAGCTTTTTACAAGAGATCATATGTGTTCGGCCGATGTCCGATTATCGCAGTCCATACGAACTGAATTATGTACAGATACTATTAAACTACTTCAAAGCCTATTTCTCAAATGTTTTCCGCCTATGTTTATTTATTTATTCCATAATTATACAGAATGCCTTTTATTAATTTGTTTTCGAAAAGAAATAACTATATATTCTTGAAAAGCTTAAAAAATCAGCAACTTAATAGAATTAAAGCCAACTATATATTCTATTTAAAAAAATACAAGTTAAGTTTATTGTGTTTCCAACGTTGAATTTGTCTCAAAAAAAATTGGCCTGAGAGTATAGTATCAGTTTCTCTCTAATACCGCTGGTTTCTAAGAGGCACTAAAAACCCACGAAAATGGGCCAACCTGTACAAATAATAGGACGCGACCAAAAACAAAGTTTTCTATTTTTTTTCATATTGCACGGTTAAGACGTTCATTAATGTTTATTTGACACTAAACTACCCATGCTATTATAGAAGTATTGGTAATTTGCGATTTAGTTTTTCGTACATACGCTTCTCGCCTTTTATATAACACATCGGCTAACTAACCATAAATCGTAAATAATGTTCAGACTGATATTCAAACTTTTTACAAATCACTTCTACTAATACGGACGTAACGTTCGCCAAAGTTGTAACTATACTATACTCCCGCAAACTAAAGAAATTACTTTAGTTTAAAATGTATTGTTATCAATACCAGACACTACGTTGCCAAATCTACTGGACGTTAGAATGTTACGAAATTGTAATTTTATGTATATTAAAGTATATTCTGGTGCGCCACCAGCAGAAATTCGTTGAACTAAAACTATACCTTTTTCGTACATTTCCTATCAACTTTGCGTCCATTTGACCTTGGTTAAAACTTAAATATAGAAGTATCTGCATAAGATGGCAGTTTGACACCCGTGGCTAACCAGAGTACTTTAGGTGGTCTATCTTTTCCATATGTTTTATGGGACAAATATTCATCAGAAATTGCCAAAAACGAAAGATGTAGTCTTGCGTCCGATATACGGACGTAAGTTTACAGAGGATGCAGGATTAAATGCAAAAGTCATTCTATCGGATGCAGAAATGATAGTAAGATGTATATATATATATATATATATATATATATATATATATATATATATATATATATATATATATACAGGGTGTCCCGGGACTAATGAGAAAAAAGTCAGGAGCGTATAATCTGAGCTAAAATAATGTTAGTACTTCATATAAACTTTTACTATGCAGGCCCTCGTTTTCGAGTTATAGGCCTCCAAAGTTTTAATTTTGAATTTGGTTTTTATTTGTATTTTTTGTACTAGTTATTTGATCTTTATAAAATTTACGGCAAAGCTATAATGTATGTGTATGTTTATTTTGGTAAGGTGAACAGATTTACAGTAGTGCATTGAAGCCAGGGACGGACTACTCGCTATGGTTAGTGATCCAAAAATTTTGCAGGTATGGCACACCCTGTATGAAATTATAGAAATTCACTTCCCCACACATTAAGCTAACGAAAAGGTACTCTTGTTGGAATTCGATAAAATAAGCCGTTTGGCTAATATTTGCAGTTTTATTAATGCACTACGTACCATTTTACGCATTCACCATTTTTATAAGTACTCAACGAGGTAAAACTAACTTTTAATAGATGTCCAAAATTTACCTAGAGTACTACAAAAAAATAATTTAACGATAGCAGAAGATGAAAAACATTAACGACTTATTAATTGGAAAGTTGGTAAAAACGTTTTATAAGTGTTTTTACCGTTTATCAAGTTACCATAGGATTAGTTGTCAATCGTTGTGTAGAATAGTTCGTAGTCAGTACTTGTCAATAATTCATAAGTCCTTAATTTAACAGTTACAATAGCAGAATTCGCTTTTATTGAGTACGCAGATAAACATCTAATGTATGGACTGGCTTCTCGAAACTGTTTAGAGGCCAAAAGGCTTTATGAAGAACATTTTGCAAACAGAGCATTGCCAGACAGACGAATGTTTGGGCGTATTGATCTCAGGTTACGAGAAACAGGTATGAATAAGTAAATGTAATTTTCCATGTATACAAAACAAAATTTTAAATTTTAGGAAGATTATCGCCAGAAAAAGCTGGAGAAGGTCCAGTACGAAGCATACGTACTGTGGCAGTTGAACAAGACTTGTTAAATGCAGTTGATAATGAACCATCGAGTTTTAGAAAATTATCAAGAGAACATAACGTCTCGAAATCAGTTGTTCATCGCGTCCTAAAAGAACAGCTGTTATATCCTTTTCACATGAAAAAAGTACACCGTATAACAGTGGCTGATTATCCTGCTCGACTTGAGTATAGCCAGTGGTTTCTGCGACAACAACAAGCAGACAACACATTTATTAGTAACGTTCTCTTTACGAACGAACCGGGTTTCACCAGAGATGGAATCATAAATTCTCATAATATGCTTTTAGGGGATGATGTGAATCTACATGGCATTATCCAAACTAGGATCCAGCATAGATTCATGGTTAATGTTTGGCAGGAATAGTTGGCAATAATTTGATACAGCCATACTTTTTTGACGGTACTTTGACCGGTCAGAGATATTTGGAGTTTTTTGCAAAATGAGTTATGGAACCTGTTTGATGATGTGCTACTACAAACTCGTAGGAATTTATGGTTCATGCATAATGGGGCCCCTCCTCATTTCAGTTTAGATGTACGACAGCATTTACACACAAGGCTTCCTAATAGATGGATTGGTCGTGGAGGCCCTTTTCAATGGCCACCGCGATCAGGAGACGTTAATCCTATGGATTTCTTTCTCTAGGGTTATCTCAAAAGTAAGGTATACGCAACACCTGTGCAAACAAGGCAAGATTTAATAGACAGAATTGTGTTACACTGCAATGTTATTAGAAATAGTGTGAAATTGCTCTTTCAAGTGCAAAGAAACAACCTTCGTAGACTTAGAATGTGCGTGGAAGTGGGAGGAGCTCATATTGAACATTTGTTAGAATAACGTTAGTTTTTGTTGTTGTTTAAGAATTAGTTTTAGTCTAATGTTTTATAACTTGTGTTTTTTGAGGTTTTCTTAATGGTTTAATAATGTTATGTTCGTAATTTTGATTAAAAGCAAGTAAATTCTGGACATCCTATTAATAAGTTAGTTAGGTAGATTTGTACGTAGTGCATTAATAAAACTGTAAATATTAGCCAAACGGCTTATTTTATCGAACTCCAACAAGAGTACCTTTTCGTTAGCTTAATGTGTGGGGAAGTGAATTTCGATAATTTCATACGGGGTGTGCCATACCTGCAAAATTTTTGGATCACTAACCATTGCGAGTAGTCCGTCCCTGGCTTCAATGCCCTACTGTAAATCTGTTTACCTTACCAAAATAAACATACACTTACATTATAGCTTTGCCGTAAATTTTATGAAGATCAAATAACTAGTACAAAAAATAAAAATAAAAACCAAATTCAAAATTAAAACTTTGGAGGCCTATAACTCGAAAACGAGGGCCTGCATAGTAAAAGTTTATATGAAGTACATTATTTTGGCTCATATTATACTCTCCTGACTTTTTTCCCACTAGTCCCGGGACACCCTGTATATATATATATATATATATATATATATATATATATATATATATATATATATATATGTATATTTAAACATATTTCAAGTATTCAGCTTATTAGCTGCGTACCTATGCAATTTCAAATTATTTTATACTTATTATGTTATGTTAAATTATGATACGAAGATATGTATTTTCATGCAAACATGTATCTATGTATGTATTCATAAATAAATCAATATTTAACGCCTGACCCTCGTAGACTTACTTCCGAGTAAACATATTGTTCACGGTGCCGACTGACCCCCGTAAAACACTACCTGGCTGTTATCTGCATGATTTATGAGCTAGAACAAAAAACGCGGCGCTTTGCAACAACATCAAAGAAGTTACCAGACTTATTGGAATTTATGGACGATGGTATAACGTAAAAGCTCTGAAATAGGGTTAAATAAAATCTCGAGTACAGCGGAAAAATCTCTAAGATAGAATTGAGTACAATCGCAAGTAAAAACTTAAATATTTCTACGCAGTTATCAAAAACAAAATTAGTCAGATGAAAAAGGAACACTATGCACCTTCAGAAAAAGGGGTCCCTGAATATAACTAAATAAGATGCCTCTACAATTTTAGGCCTTAACAGTAGATGAGGGGCGCTGATGTATAAGGAACACTCGATATGACTGAAACTCACTGTAGGGTCCCTTGACTATCTTGGGATACCCGGTTAAGTCAAAGAAAAATATAATAACGCAATCCAATACCCAATATAATAAATGAATTGTACTTTTAAAAACTTACGTTTTGGAAATCCCACTAGTCACATAAATTTTCACACTATTACTTCTTGAGGGTGAGGGTCCGTCAATACTCAGACTCGCCCCACCAGGGGAGAGATATCACCTATCTCTCACTGACTGCCTAACTGTCCCCAATTTTTTGATATTTATTTCTAGAGTTCACCTTCAATGAAGGTTAATTATTCATATTTGTTTATGTTTGTGGTCAACAAAACCTGACCTGTTCATAATCTAACATGTTTGGATAACCTTGTTTTGTTTGTGTTCTTTTACTTTAGTTGAGGTCGAGAATTTAATAACTATTTTGAATTAAAAAAGAAATTATCTATATAGGGTGTTTTGAGAATTTGTGTCATATCTTGTGTTTATTACAACTGTTATTATCAATGTACGGCAGCAAATGGAAAACAATTTGAGCATTTAATTAAATAAATAAATTTGTAACCTAAAAAAATTGTGTTAGTTCAAATATCTCTACTTAAAATTTCTTTTTGGACAAAAATTATGGAAAAAAAACATTTCGGATAAACCGAACCGCGACCCTTCACGTTCAACTTTAAATTTTGAGTACCAAGTACCAACTCGGCCACATCGGCATCGGTACTTAGTATTCCAAAGTTTTATAAAAATGGCGTACGACTTTTAAAAACATAATTATGCATTTTCTTAGTAGACCAGACCGAATTTAAGAAAATTGAAAGTGCATTTAGATTTATTTTTGATCGACATTTACATATCTGTTATTGTTTTTCACGAACGCTATTTGATGAAAAGTTAGATCGCGTTTGAAAGTTTTGTACAGGAAACCCTATGTCGCATTTATAAATAACACAGTGTATATTTTGTGGCAACATCTTTGATGTTTGGCAATCAGCGGTTATATAGGCCTAGTGCATTGGAGGAACATTGGTTTTTGGTTTCGGAATGTTTGTATATTTCTCAAATTTATCTATCATATTTTGCTTCAGTCCGCAAATTTCCACTATATTCCAAGTAATGCATGTTCTATATTTTGTCTATATCTTTATTATTTTCCTTAGGTTACTACACATAACAAACGGTATGTATTATTTAATTCCTCCATCCGTATTTTTCAGAGTTTTTTAGTTCAGCCTGTTTGTATTGCAATACAAACTTCCTCTTTCTAGGAATATTCCAATTACTTCATGATTCTATACGAGGCTGAAATTATTGGACGATCGTTCCATTACTTCTTGTTTCATCTATTTTCAATGTTTATTGTAAACTTCTATCTTCTTTGGCGATTTTAATGTATTTCTTTCATCTGATATTTGTTTGAGCCCTTGTTTTGAAGAACTACCGATGGTTGTTGTTATGCTTTCATCGTTTACAGTAAATAATTTTAAGTGAGTGTTAGTATATAATGTATTCAGTAACCATTTCTTTTTATGATAATTTTTTTCCACTTTACTGAATGAATTTACCAAATTTTGTTCCGATTCTTTGATTTTCTTAACAGCAGCACACATTATGTAGAATCTATGAATAGTAAGTACAAAAAATAATTAATATACTCACAGGTTGTAAGAAGCAGAACGGGGTAAAATATTCAGCAAATGTGCTGAAATTGACATCAGTGGCAAATAAATAAATTCCAGGTAATGTTAGACTGAATTCTATAAAAACGCATATGCATATACTGATATACTCCACAATCCATAAATTATTTCGATTCTGTCCTAATGTTTGCATTTTCAATATGATTCTAACTGGATCTTCTGAAAAAAAAATTAACGATATTTAGTAGGAATTCACCTGATCAGTAAATGAAGTGTTAATTGCTCAAATAAAGCTTGATGTATTTGGTTGTGAGTAGTTGCCCGTAATTTAAATTGTGATTACAGGTGGTTTGAAAGGATGAGATGTTGATTTATTGAAAACTCACTATATATTTGCAAATTATGTCGCCGTTTCTTATGGAACCTTCAACGTGAGCAGATTCTCATATCATGATATTCATGCAAACTGTTATTTCTGCATTTTTTACTTTATTAGAATTATACATTTTGTAGCTCAATTCTTTGTCAATATTCAACTTGTTAACATGAAAATATCCAATAAAAGTAGTTAGTTGTGTGAATAAAGTTGTCAAAAAAGTAATTTCGAGTATCGATTATATTTCTGGCGCAGTCAGTAGGATATCTAGAATTGTCGCGTATCGAACGTGTCTAATTTTCGTTTCAACGATTAACTAGATATCGAACCGTTCTAATATGTGATTGGAGGTGTCGGAAGTGGAGAGGCTGTCTAAAAATCGAGAAACCCATCTATTGAAGACCGTTGAAACCCTTCAAGACGGAAGACGACGAAAGTTGAAACATGCATCGTTCAACTTTGCAAGGACTACGGAATCTCAACAGAGGAAGTGTTCCGTCTTTATAGTTATAGTCAAGGGAATGCTCAAGTTTGCCTTATTTATCCTGTGAGTAATCAATAATATACAATTATTTAATTTGTTCATGCAGTAGATACCTAGCCTATAAAGGTTCACTTATTAATACATATCAGTAGATTCTTCAATTAACGATCTAGAAAATTTAAAAATTGATACTTTAGTTGACCTTCAAGTTTCTAATCAATCAGCACAAAAAAATAACGTAAAAAGGACTGAATTCAAAGCAGAATACTTAAATTGCGTACCAGAGTTCGATGGAAACCCCAAAGAACTTTACCGCTATTTATCTGTCTGCGACTCAATTATTAATACTTTTTATATTAGAGACCAATCCAACCATTTCCAAAACATATATTTAATCAATCAACTAATTTCCAAACTACGAGGAAATGCTTAACTTGTAGTTAACATACAAAATGTGACTTCCTAGACATCTCTTAAAGATACACTTTCTCGAAATTTTGCGGACCAAAGAGATGAATCCTGTCTCAATTGTGACCTTGTTATGATGAGACAAGGAAACGGTGAGAGACCCCAACAGTTTCATGACAGAGTGTTAAATATTTTAAACCTTGTTTGTAGTTATATAGATCTGCACAAACAAACATTAGAAAATTAGATACTTAAAAGACATTTATACAACAACCTAGCTTTGAAAACATTTCTGTCGGGACTTAAAGAACCTTTAGGAATCACAATCCGCTGCATCAGACCCAAAAACCTTGAGTGAGGCATTACAATACGTTCTAGAAGAAGATAATAGGCACTACTTTCAAAATCCACAAAATAGAAATTTACCTAGACAACCTATGCCTCAGTCAAGACAACAATTTAAACCAAATTTCAACAATCAGTCTTATTTTAATAATCCTAACAATACGTATAATCGGAACAATTTTAATTCACACACACCGAATAATACTTTTATAACAAAGGAACTCATTTCCGAAAGGGCCTATACCAATTCAAAGTCAACCAATAAGAAATCAAAATTTTCCAGCTAATTCACAAGTTTTTAATCAAATAGGAATATTAACGTTTTTAAGCCGAACCAACAACAAAATCAAAATTTGCCAAGAGCCACCTCTATGAGTGTCTCTACTCGTAATACATTTAATAGAGGAACGAATATTTCGACGCGAAATAATCCAAATTCCTCTGGTCCATTTAACCAAAACCAACGAACACGAAATTTTGTGTCAGAAGAACTATTCAACACAGAATGCCAAGAACCTGGTCCCTCTTTTCAAAATTTTCATCTAAATTTTCCCAGTAATAATGTTTGTAACGAAGATTATAATATAAATGAAAATGAAACACTTGATAATGAAAGTTTAAACGAAACAAATGTAAATTTTCAAAAAAGCCTCGCCGGAAAAATCCGACATAATTCTACAAATTATATCATCTAATAACGCCAATTCCAGCGAATTACCTTATATAATTTTTCCTGAGCATAATCTAAAATTTTTAATTGATACAGGCTCAACTTAATCTTTTTTAGACCCCAACGTAGCTTATAAATTTTACCCAAATCAAATAAATAATGATCTATTTATAGTTTCAACCGTATTTCAAAAATCAGCCCACAAACACAGTGCCACTTTGACAGCTTAAAAATTTTTTGAACTACCAAAACCAACAAATATCAAGTTTTATTTATTCAAATTACACGATATATTCCATGGACTAATAGGCCTCGGTAACCTAAAATTATTACAAGCTAGTTTACATTTTAAGGAAGGTTTTCTATCGACACCTTATACAAAAATTCGATTACTTTATCACCCAACTCAAAACAAATTGAATTAGATAAAAGTATCTCACCTGTCCGAACTAGTAATTAAAGTTAGAACCTCCATATCCAATGGTGACATAATAATTCCTCATCAAAAAATTCACAATTGTGAAATACCCGAATCATTGAAAATAGCAAAAGACGGTGAAGGTCTAACAACAATTCTCAATAATTCAATGGACCCAATTACTCTTGACTTTTCCGAACCAATCACTGTAGAAAAATTTGACAAACAATTCGTACAACAATTTGACTTAAATAATTTTGACGAAATACCAAACCAATGCATAGACTTATCAAAATTCAGAATAGACCATCTAAATTCTGAAGAAAAACTTGTAATATATAATTTAATAAAAGAATATTTAGACATATTTTATCAAGAAGATTCACCTTTGACTTTTACAAAAAGAATAAAACATGAAATTAAAACCACAGACGAATCCCTGTTTACTCTAGACCATACAGATATCCCTTTATTTATAAGAACGAAGTACAGAAACAAATAAAAAATAATTGGTTTTAAGGATTAAAACTAACTTTTCCGCATCTGTGGCCCTGAACAATATTCTATCATACAATTGTTACTTGTATACACTTCGGGGGATGTATCGTGCTAACAAACCGAAATTTCTCAAAAAATTCAGTATATCTGGATTTATAGGACCCGCTGTACTCGCTCCAGTCAACTGAAAATCAATAGGGTACATCTGTGAGACACCTTGAACAATATTCAATCATAAAATTGATCAATCGTAGAGTCTCTGGAGGCTGTATCGTGCTAACAAACTGAAAATTCTCCAAAAATGACAAAAATTTGGTACTTCAAGTACCATAGAGTACCCGTTATACTGGCTTTAGTGAGCTGAATATCAATAAAGTTCACCTTAAAGACGCCCTTGATAATTCAATCATAAAATTGGTCACTTGTATATACACCGGAGGCTGTATCGTGCTAACAAACTGAAACTTCTCGAAAAAAGACAAAAATATCGTACTCAAAGTACTGTAACACCTGTTGTATTGGCTCTGGTTACCTGGAAATCAATAGGGTTCATCAGTGACATGTCCTTAACAATATTCATAAATCATAAAATTGCTGACTTTTTGCACTCCGGAGACTGTATCGTGCTAACAAGACATGTAAGGAAAAGTGGCCGACGACAACGACGACGATGACGACATACACACATAATTTTTTTTCTGTAAACCGTTTTTTCGTGTTGTTGTTAATGGAAAACGTAAAAATAACTCAAAAAAAAAATTTCAAAATTCCAACTTTTTTTGGGGTAAACCAATACATTTCTCGCATATAGAAAGGTTGGGCGGAAAAGTAAAATGATATACTCAAAAATTATTAGACCTAGTATCTCACCGTGCCCGTTTCGTATATGGATTGTACCAAAAAAATTAGACGCTTCAGGAAAACAAAAATGGAGAGTTGTAATAGACTATAGACAATTAAACTCTAAAACCATTGACGACAAATACCCTCTCCCCAATATCACTGATCTATTGGATAAACTAGGTAGGTGTCAATATTTCACTTCTCTCGATTTAGCCAGTGGTTTCCACCAAATCGAGATGGATGAAAAAGACACCGAAAAAACCGCGTTTACCACCGAAAACGGTCATTGGGAATTCTTAAGAATGCCATTTGGGCTGAAAGGAGCACCCGCTACCTTTCAAAGGGTAATGGATAATATTCTTCGAGGTATACAAAACGAACAATGTCTTGTACACTTAGATGATATTATCGTATTTTCAACTTCTTTACAAGAACACATTGAACGCCTTAAACATGTTTTTCAACGACTAAGAGAATCAGATTTTAAAATCCAGCTAGACAAATCTGAATTTCTTAGAAAGGAAGTGGCTTATCTAGGACTCGTTGTCACTCCGGAAGGCGTAAAGCCGAACCCGGATAAAATTGAAGCAATTAAAGAGTACCCTATACCTTGCAAAACTAAACAAATTAAAGGATTCCTATGACTTTTAGGCTATTATCGTAGGTTTATACCGAACTTTGCAAAAATCACTAAACCACTAACAAAATGTCCAATGAAGGCAGCTAAAATTGTACACGATCATGATTTTGTAAAATGTTTCGACAACTGTAAAAATCTTTTAATTAACCAGCCAATTTTACAATACCCAGATTTTTCTAAACCATTCAATCTGACAACCGATGCGAGTAATGTTGCTATAGGTGCAGCATTGTCGCAAGGGCCAATTGGTAATGACTTACCAATAGCCTATGCATCACGCACCCTAAACGATTCGGAACAAAATTATTCTGTAATTAAAAAGGAACTTTGAGCTATTGTTTGGGCAACCAAATATTTTAGGCCTTATCTATTTGGAAAATAATTTAATATCATCACCGACCATAAACCCCTAAAAAGGCTTTTCTCCCTTGAAGACCAAAACACTAAATTCACCCGTTGGAAATTAATTTTATCAGAATATACTTATAAAATTATATATAAAAAAGGAACTTTAAACTCTAACGCTGACGCACTTTCGAGAATAGAAATTCACACTAAAGAAACAGACACTTTTTGGAAAGAATTAGACGATATACTTTCAAATATAGGTCAGCATAACAAACCACCAACAAATCTCTTCCATTATGACCAACCTAACACTTCCCAAAATAATGACCAAATTGATCTTTATACTGACAATTTTCCCCTGCCTGAAAATCTAAGAGATAATAGAGACGATATCTCATTATTAGTTCAATCAAACTCAGAACCCGAAAATGACCTACCAGATCAGACTGAAACCCAATCCAATAACGATGACGAAACTATTCATTCCAATAATGAACAAAAACCAACTTTCGAAATTCCAACCATAAATACCGCCGTTAACTATGGCCAAAATCAAATCATAATAAATTCCGTTCTCCACTCCCCAGCTGAACCCAAAATTGAAATTATTTTTGAAAATAAAAAAACGTATTAAAGTACAATTTTCACAAAACAATTTTGAAAAGGATGTTATCGACTCCATAAAGAATTATATTAATCCACAGACACAATACTACATTTATTTTGAAAACCCTGAAATATTCGATCCCTTACTAGTAATTTTACAAAAATATTTCAAATTTTTTTCCTTAAACCTCAAAAAATGCATGGAAAATCAATCGACATAACAAACAAAGATTAGATTAGATTAGATTTTAACGGAGTTACAGTGCACTGAAACCAAATGTTTATTGTGCCCCCCCTATCAGAGCTGTTGTCGCTACTACTACAGCTCGCCTTCCAGCTCCAAGGTTCTAATGAACTCTAGTATTGGGGACGGCTTGAACGAGGTTAGGTCCTCACTCTTACAAGTTTCTTATCCAAAGCATTTCTTGCGTTGGCTTGCAATGACGAGGCATTCCAGAACTAGGTGATCAGGAGTTTCATCCTCCTCCCCACAGAATCTACACTCGTCAATCTCTGCTAGACCTATTCTCATTAAGTGCTTCATAAGGCGGCAGTGTCCTGTAAGAAAGCCTGTGAGGAGATGTAGCTTATTTTTACTAAGGTCCAAATATTTTTTGGACCTAGCAGTGTCAAAGTTCCCCAGGAACTTTTTGGAATGTTCCAACCCGGGAAGGCACCGCCAGAGTGCTTCTCTTTCGGTTTCCTCTTTCTTCCGAAACTCTTTCTTGTAGGAGAATTTTGTTACACCATAGAAAGGCTCCGGGCCAATAAAGGGCATTTGTGCTCATTTCCTGGCAAGTGTATTGACCTCTTCATTTCCCGTGATTCCAGAGTGGCCAGGAACCCAGACTAAAGAGACCCTGTTATTCTTGCCTAATTCATCAAGTTTTCTTCGGCACTCTCATGCCAAACTTTGAGTCAATGACATGGAAGCTCAATGCTTTGATAGCTGCTTGACTATCAGAATGGATCGATATGTCACATTTCTGGTAGTTTCTTTCTAGGTTCATTTCCACGCATCTTTCGATCGCAAGCATTTCTGCCTGAAAGACGCTCGGGAAGGAGCCTTTGAGAGTTTGGGTGGTGTATTTCCTTTCCCAGTCTCTCCTCGTATTAAGCATCGTGGTGAAATTATTTTCGATGCTCACTTTCCTGATCATTTCGTCACTGGGAAGATTCGCTAATGAGGTGTATCGTGTCAGAGAGGACCAAGCTCCCTGATTTTTAATACTCTCATTGCCTGAACCGTCCTTAGATATTCTAAGAATTGCCTCTTGGGCAGATCTTTCTATCACCAGATGTAGAGGTGTGAGATCTGTAATGATCTGAAGTGCCCTAGTTGGACACGTTCTCATAGCTCCAGTGATGCACACACAGGCAAGCCTTTGAACTTTATCGAGGGTTTTCCTCGTGCTGTACTGACTTGCTTTTGTGTGCCAAACTATTGATCCATACGTAATTGCTGGTCTCACAATCATGGCGTATATCCATCACAGTATTTTTGGGTTACAGCCCCACCTTTTACCAGCTAGATTTATGCACGCCATCAAAGCTCTTATTGCTTTAGTAGCAGTTATTTCAACATTCTTATTCCACAGAAGCTTTCTGTCTAGGGTTATCCCTAGATATTTAACCTCTGATTTCCATTCTATGATTTCCTCGTGTAAGGATATGGGTTTCATGGCTGGAAGTGTTCTTTTCTGGGTAAATGAAATTACTATGGTTTTGCTTGGGTCAATGTTTAGCCCCACTGACAAGCACCATTGCTCGATGATTCTGAGGCCCTTTTGTAATAAATCACACAAGGTGCTCTCGAACTTGCCTCTGACTATTAAAACAATGTCATCGGCGTAGCCCATACATTCGAAGCCAAGCTCCGTTAGCCTGTAGAGCAACTCATCTACTATGAGGCTCCATAGAAGGGGAGATATCACTCCCCCTTGAGGTGTCCACGAGTGGCTTTAACTGAGGTGGTTTGATTCCCCACCTGTGTCTCAGCTATCCTCGTTGTAAACAACTCATACATCCATTTTACAATGGTTTCATTCACGCCTCGCCTTTTTATTGCTTCTTTGACAGACACATGAGTTGTGTTGTCAAAGGCCTCTGATATATCCAGGAATGCGCACATTGCGATTTCTTTGTTGTTCAGAGTTCTCTGGATGACTTCTGTCAGCTGATACAAAGCCGTCTCAGTTGATCGATCCGCTCTGTAGACATGCTGACATTTATGAAGTGGTAGATTTTCCAGATTCTCTGTTCTTATGTAGTTAACCACTACTTTCTCCATCGATTTGAGTAGAAGTGATGTTATACAGATGGGTCTAAAAGATCGGGAATCAGTCCCATCTATTTTCCCTATTTTTGGTATGAAGGTTAACCTTGCCCTTCTCCATTTTCTAGGTATTAGACAAACAAAAACGACTTAAAAGAAGTAATTCAATCTTACCACGAAAGGAAAAGCAGCCATAGAGGTGGTATCGACGAAACATAACAACGATTTAAAGAAAATGAAAAACTCCATACATACATATATTAATGATTGTGAAGTATGCCAACAAAGTAAATATGAAAGAAACCCTATTGCAATAAAAATGAACCAAACCCCTACTGCTAACAAACCCAAATATTATACATAGATACATTCACGATGGAACAGAATAAATTTTTGACAATTATCGACACTTTTTCTAAATATGCCCAGACATACCACCTGACCTCCTTGTCCAGTACTGAAATAGTTAACAACCTTGCAACCTTCTTTTCTCACCATGGTGAACTCGAACAAATTTTCAGTGACAATGGCACTGAATTTAAAAATTCCGTTATTTCAGAACTCTTAAGTCTTCAGAAAATAAAAATTCATTTCTGCTGTCCGGACCGCCCTCAATTACAAGGTTCTATCGAAAGATTTCATTCAACCATTATCGAACACATTTGGCTATTAAATACTCGAGGTTTTTTTAACACACCTATCACAGTAAAAATGATCTATGCAATTCTCGCATATAATAATTTCATACATTCCACCACAAAGCTAAAACCTATTGATGTTATTAATGGCCACCTAAATACTAATGATCCATTCAACCTAGAAATAGATAAAATACTTCTAAACGACTATATAAATGATCACAAAGAAAGGTCCAAAATACTTTATTCAAAATTAAATGAAAATTTGATAAAAGAAAAAGAAAAACGAATCGAATAAATTATTAAAAACCTCGATGACCCCCAAATATTTGAAAAGGATCAAAATGTTTTTATTAAATTACATAAGAGACAAAACAATCAAATGAGTTTAAAAAGTCAACAAAAATTAAAAGGTTAAATCGACAGAAAAAAACAATTACCACTGATTTTCAAAATAAAATTCATATGGATAATGTGAAGCGCCCATTAAAAACTACATATGAATTCTAAACCTAAAATAATTTTAAACTATTTCAGATCTATGGGAGCCTTAGGACTTTCCCAAAGAAAAATAACCATGAAAAATATGGAGCACAATTTTGGACTAATCCCATTAAAATTAGGAACCGCAAAAATTAAATAATGTAATTTCAATCTCATTCATTATTTTGATTCGAATCCAATCGTTAATGAAGTCAAAAAATTAAATTCTCATTCGAAAGCTCTAAAATATCAAATTCCTAAAAACTTAAATTATTCACATGATGTTTCAAACT
This sequence comes from Galeruca laticollis, assembly GCA_963921935.1. Lineage (NCBI taxonomy): Eukaryota > Metazoa > Arthropoda > Insecta > Coleoptera > Chrysomelidae > Galeruca > Galeruca laticollis. The sequence goes on from OY998181.1 coordinate 147,485,711, forward strand.
ATCTAAAAATTTTGAGTTTCTCAGAAGAAAAAGTTCGAAATAAATTACTCGAATTAATACCGTAGATCAAAAAGAGGACTTATTAATGGTTTAGGATCTATTTTTAAAAGTATAACTGGAAATTTAGATGCAAGTGACGGAGAAAGATACGAACAAATAATCAAAGAATTTCAAGAAAACCAAAATCATTTAACCAATAATATAAAAATACAAAATTATTTTTCTATAACATTAATAAACAAATTTAACTTTAAAATAAATGAAATAAGTCATAACGAAAAACTTTTAGAATCAAAATTGGAACAAATTGCATTAATTGTTGAAGGAAGCGTCTATCGAGAAAATGCGATGTTCATCAAAGATACTATTAATCAAATTATTAACATGCTGGAAACAATAATCTCAATATTACAAGATATTGAAACATCAATAACATTTTCGAAGCTAGGAGTCATGCATCCAAGTATAATAAGAACAAAAGATTTTTATAATGAATTATATCAACTACAAAAAAGGTTAGAAGATGGTCAGTTACCTATAGAAGTAACTTTGCAAAACATATTGCTATTTGAATAATTCATGAAAATTAACTGTTACATATTAAATGGTAAAATAACTTATTCCAATAACGAATTCTCACAATTTTGCTTATTATCATTTGTAACCTATCCCCATTAGAAAAGAAGGTCCATTTAGAGCAATTATACCGAATAAAATATATCTAACAAAAAATAACGTTCAATATGCATCCATGAGCAAACCTTGTCTGGTACTGTATCCGTCAACACTACATCTCTGCGAGTACACCGACCTCCAAGATGTTAAAGATGAAAATCCGTGCGAAGTGGAACTACTCAATATAAAAACACTTCCACTTGCCAACAGTCAAGAATCACCATCCCCAAAACGTTTTTCCAACGTCTGGACAACACCAACCAATGGATTGCAGTTTTTCCATTTCAAAAAACCATTACACTGACATGTCATGATCAAGCCGAAATCATAACAGTCAAAAATACATACCTTATACAAATACCAAAAGGATGCCTAATAAAAACCCAAGTCACCAAAATCGTAAGCCAAAACGACATCCAAATCTCGAGTCAACCCATCTTGTTTCCTGAACTAGAAGTCAAAGCTATGGAAATACAAAACGTTACTACCAGTATTCAACTGCAAGACATCAACCTGGATGAGTTAAAAATTCAGAAAATACACCACACTCCCAGCATATGGACAATTATAATGTATTGTCTATTGGTTATACTAGGAGGATGTATCATTGTTAGAAAACTATCGACCCAAGAAGAAGATCAACCTGGAATCTATTCAACTTCCTCGCTAACCCTCAAAGTTGAAATTTCGAAGGGAGGAATTATGGCACCGTTTCTTATGGAACCTTCAACGTCAGCCGATTCTCATATCATGATATTCATGCAAACTGTTATTTCTTTTTTTTTACTTTATTAGAATTATACATTTTATAGCTCAGTTCTTTGTCAATATTTAACTTGAAAATATCTAATAAAATAAACGGTTTTACGGATTGAAACTAACTTTTCCGCATCTGTGGCCCTGAACAATATTCCATCATGAAATTGTTACTTGTACACACTTCGGGGGATGTATCGTGCTAAATTTCTCCAAAAATAAACAAAAATTTAGTATATCTGGATTTATAGGACCCGCTGTACTCGCTCTAGTCAACAGAGAAATAATGAGGTACATCTGTGAGACACCTTGAACAATATTCAATCATAAAATTGATCAATCGTATACTCTCTGAAGGTTGTATCGTGCTAACAAACTGAAAATTCTCCAAAAATTACAAAAATTTCGTACTTCAAGTACCATAGCACCCGTTGTACTGGCTTTAGTGAGCTGAATATCAATAGGGTTTATCTCTGAGACACTCTGAATAATATCCAATCATGAAACTGGTCACTTGTATATACTTCGGAGGCTGTATCGTGCTAACAAACTGAAACTTCTCCAGAAACGACAAAAATATCGTACTTAAAGTACTGTAGCACCTGTTGTATTGGCTCTGGTGACCTGAAAATCAATAGGTTTCATCAGTGAGATGTCCTGAATAATAATCAATCATAAAATTTGTGACTTATTGAACTCGGGGGCTTTATCGTGCCAACAAACTGAAATTTCTCAAAAAATGACAAAATGTCGTATTTCAAGTACCATAGCACCCGTTGTACTGCCTCTGGTGAGCTGAAAATCAATAGGGTTCATCTGTGATATGTTCTCAACAATATTTAATCATAAAATTGAGTACTTCTTGCACTCCGGAGGCTGTATCGTGCTAACAAGACATGTAAGGAAAAGTGGCCGACGACGACATACACACAGGATTATTTCTCTAAAAACCATTTTTTCGTGTTGTTGTTGATGGAAAACGTAAAAATAACCCAAAAAAAGTTTCTGAATTCCAACTTTTTTTGGGGCAAACCAATACTTTTCTCGCATATAAATAGGTTGGGCGGAAAAGTAATATACCTATTATATGTTGCGAGAAGATTCGTAGTGTAAGGATTCTTTATGGACGGCTTCCGCCCATTGTCCCCAATCGAGGTCACAAACTTACCTGAGTTGTCCAACTCAAAATTTGGCTAAACTCTACCAAATGTATTCAAAACATAAAAGCTTACACTCCAACTTACAGCTGTTGGTATAGTAAACACTGGTTACAGCTGAAGTTTTTATTCTACTTGACTTTTATTGATAACGTCTACCTCTCTTCAATAACGCGGGCCCTTGTTTACAAAACTATACCTCTGGTTATACCACTCGATTTTACTAATATTGCACTAAAGTTTAAGAAGGAAACAACATCAAATAGCACTGTCGTATTCAACTGTGGCTATGTGTCAAGAGATGACGATAAAATGAATTTTTGTTTACTGTCCTCATATGAGGTCTGAGGGAAATAATGGATTAATTGACTGAAGCCTGCGCCGGGCAGTCGATGTTTTCGGGGCAAGAATTTTCAAGAAGCGAGTGTCATCCATCAAAACGTCAGTGAAATACCAATCGTCATACTTGTTCAAAGTAGCTTCCAGTAAGTGCCCTTCTAGCAATCCTTGTCAAAACAAATAGGGTATACAAAATTTACATTTTTGCTCAAGTTATATGTTCAGATTATGTTATTTGTAGAATTAGTTTTTGCCTTCCATATAAAAATTACATTTGCCTTGACAAAAGTCATTTGCCTAGAATTGTCATTTGCCTGCGACATACCGATGGCCTAATTCTAATACCCCGTATCTAGCAATTTTACGATTTTTGGATTGACAGGGCAATGTGAGGTTAAGGATAAACGGTTTTAAAGATTAAAACTAACTTTTCCGCGTCTGTGGCTCTAAACAATAGTCTATCATACTTGTTACTTGTATACAGTTCGGGGAATGTATCGTGCTAAGAAACCGAAATTTATCCAAAAATAACCAAAAATGTAGTATATCTGGATTTATAGGACCCGCTGTACTCGCTCTAGTCAACTGAAAATCAATAGGGTACATCTGTGAGATACCTTGAATAATATTCAATCATAAAATTGATTAGTCGTAGACTCTCTGGAGGCTGTATCGTGCTAACAAACTGAAAATTCTCCTAAAATGACAAAAATTTGGTACTTCAAGTACCATAGCACCCGTTGTACTGGCTTTAGTGAGCTGAATATCAATAGGCTTAATCTTCGAGACCCTCTAAAGAATATCCAATCATGAAATTGGTCACTTGTATATACTCCGGAGGCTGTATCGTACTAACAAACTGAAACTTGTCCAAAATGACAATAATATCGTACTTAAAATACTGTAGTACCTGTTGTATTCGCGGTGGTGAGCTGAAAATCAATAGGGCTCATCTGTGAGATGTCCCAAATAATATTCAATCATAAAATTGGTGACTTGTTGAACTCCGGAGGTAGTATCGTGCTAACAAACTGAAATTTCTTAAAAAATGACAAAATGTCGTACTTCAAGTACCATAGCACCCGTTGTACTGGCTCTGGTGAACTGAAAATCGATAGGGTTCATCTGTGACATGTCCTTAACAATATTCGACCATAAAATTGATGACTTATTGCACTCCGGAGGCTGTATCGTGCTAACAAGACATGTAAGAAAAAATGGCCGACGACAACGACGACGACGACGACATACACACAGGATTTTTTTTCTAGAAACCATTTTTTCGGATTGTTGTTAATGGAACACGTAAAATTAACTCAAAAGAAATTTTCAAAATTCCAACTTTTTTTGGGGTAAACCAATACTTTTCTCGCATATTAGATAGGTTGGGCGGAAAAGTAATAAACGGTTTTAAAGATTAGAACTAACTTTTCCAAATCTGTGGCCCTGAACAATATTCTATCATAAAATTGTTACTTGTATACACTTCGGGGGATGTATCGTGCTAACAAACCGAAATTTCTCCAAAAATAACAAAAAATTTAGTATATCTGGATTTATTGGACCCGCTGTACTCGCTCTAGCCTATTGAAAATCAATAGGATACATCTGTGGAACACCTTGAACAATATTAAATCATTAAATTGATCAATCGTATACTCTATGGAGGCTATATCGTCCTAACAAACTGTAAATTCTCCAACAATTACAAAAATTTGGTACTTCAAGTACCATAGCACCCGTTCTACGGGCTTCAGTGAGCTGAATATCAATAGGGTTCATCTTTGAAACGCTCTAAATAATATCCAATAATAAAATTGGTCACTTGTATATTTTCCGGAGGCTGTATCGTGCTAACAATCTGAAACTTCTCCAAAAATGACAAAAATATCGTACTTAAAGTAGTGCAGCACCTGTTGTATTGGCTCTGTGAGCTGAAAATCGATAGGGTTCATCAGTGAGATGTCCTGAATAATATTCAATTATAAAATTAGTGACTTGTTGAACTCCGGGGGCTGTATCGTGCTATCAAACGGAAATTTTTCAAAAAATGACAAAATGTCGTACCTTGAGTACCATAGCACCCGTTGTACTGGCTCTGGTGAGCTGAAAATCAATAGGATTCATCTGTGACATATTCTTACCAATATTCCATAATAAAATTGGTGACTTATTGCACTCCGGATGCTGTATCGTGCTAACAAGACATGTAAGTAAAAGTGGCCGACGACAACGACGACGACATACACACAGGATTTTTTTTCTAAAAACCGTTTTTGCGTGTTGTTGTTGATGGAAATCGTAAAAATAACTCAAAAAAAATTCCAAAATTCCTACTTTTTTTGGGGTAAACCAATACTTTTCTCGCATATTAGATAGGTTGGCGGAAAAGTAATAGGCGCAAATACACTACTCCAAGAATTTAACGCTCCACCAAAAAATAACCAAAAGTTTAAAGTAAATTTTTGTCTAAACTGCTTGTCCGATTTCAATGAATTTTTTTTGAATGATAGGTTGACACTTCCAGAGAGTTAGTGTACTACTGTATTTGCATACAAACTTATTTTTGTATAAATACGGGGTGTTGCAATGATAACCTGATTTTTTCATAAAATTTGTAACACCCTGTGGAGTTCAACAGTAACAATATCAACTTAAAATTAAAATCAAACTGTAGCTTTATCTTTTTTAACATTTTGTTTTTTGATTTCCTCTATTATCTTGGTCACAACAAGAGAAAATCAATTTTATAGCATAACATGTTTTTTATTAAAATTTATAATAATAAAAGTGAGTAGCAGGCTATGAAAAACAATAAGTTACAGTAATTGTCATTAGCTAAATACATGTGTCAAAAAGCATTTCATAGAAGTGTATTTTTAGTGTTAGCCCTTACGTTTTTTTTGTAAAAATCTTTATTTTAATTAATATGCAACGTGAAACACGAAATCTTACTGGCGAAGAATCTGCTCAAGCATTAATATTGTTCGAGGAAGGCTGGAATTACCGAAGAATTGGTAGACGATTTAATGTATACCATACAACCGTTTCACGAGTTATACAAAGATATAGAGACACTGGAAGTCATGGTCGCAGACCGGGACAAGGAAGGAATCGAATAACAACCTCTAATCAGGACAGTTGTTTAAGATTATCGGCATTAAGACAACGTTTTGTAACAGCCCGGACCCTTCAAACCCGGCTTCGAGATTCTACTGGTGTACAAATTTGTGATGAAACAGCTCGTCAGCGACTACGAGAACACAATTTGAGACCTAGAATTGCTGCTCGGGGGCCAGCTCTAACTAGAGATCATCGAAGAGCGAGGCTGAATTTTGCCATGGAACATCGTAACTGGTTAGAAGCGGAATGGCAACAGGTATTATTTACGGATGAGTCAAGATTTTGTTTGTACAATAATGACAGGCGCATACGTGTATATCGACGCCCTTATGCTCAGTGTAATTTTTCAAATAACACATTATTTGGAGGAGAATCTGTAATGGTCTGGGGAGGTATTTCTTTGACTGGTCGCACAGAACTTGTGGTCATAAATAATGGAAGCCTTACAGCCGAAAGGTACATATTGGAGGTTTTAGACCAACATGTAATGCCATATGCGCCATATATAGGGCAAGGATTTTTGTTGATGCACGATAATGTTGTGAGGAAGTATCTAGAGGAAGTTGGCATCGATACCATGGCATGGCCACCTAGAAGCCATGATTCAAATCCCATAGAGAATCTCTGGAACACTCTTGGGAGGAGGTTACGAGAGGAACGGAACTTGAACACCTTGGAAGACGTGGGGAGGCGACTGATTGAAATATGGGAAGAAATTGACAAAATGATATACGGTCGCTTATTTCAATTATGGGCCATCGGTGTCAAGCAGTTATTTCTGCCAGAGGCGGAAATACTCGCTACTGACTTTTTTTACGTTTTGTTTCTTTGTTTTTCGTTGTTAAAGTTGGATAATAAATTTTAATAAAAAACATGTTATGCTATAAAATTGATTTTCTCTTGTTGTGGCCAAGATAATAGAGTAAATCAAAAAACAAAATGTTACAAAAAGATAAAGCTACAGTTTGATTTTAATTTTAAGTTGATATTGTTACTGTTGAACTCCACAGGGTGTTACAAATTTTTTGAAAAAATCAGGTTATCATTGCAACACCCCGCATTTATACAAAAATAAGTTTGTATGCAAATACAGTAGTACACAAACTCTCTGGAAGTGTCAACCTGTCATTCAAAGAAAAATTCATTCAAATTGGACAAGCAGTTCAAACAAAAATTTACTTTAAACTTTTGGTTATTTTTTAGTGGTGCGTTAAATTCTTGGAGTAGTGTATATAAGAGGATATATAGATAATAGTCACAGAAATTCTAAAGTATTGCAATAATAGTATATTAGGTATCAAGAGTTGTAAGTGGCATATTACGTACGAGTGGAAAAATAACGTACTTAGCCACAAGTACGTAATATACTTACAACTCGAGTTACGTAGTATACTTTATCTACACCTCAACAAAAATAATGATCTTTTGAAGTATAACTTTATAAGTGCCACTAGGAGATTTCTGGCATGAGAGTTAACTCGTAGAGCTAACAAATCTGTTAAACTACTTGACGTTTTCTAATTATTATTTACTTAAGCTGAGTGGAAGAGCACAATGCTGTTCTCCCTTACTATTACCCCACTTGATTCTTCAACTGACTACATCACTATTCTCAGTTGACAAAGCATCATAGAGAGCACGCTAGATACTATATTCGAATAATTAAGTTACAGCAGTAATAATTGCGAAAACATACGAAAATTAAATTAAAATTTGGACCAGATTCAATAAAATAATTTCTTAAAAAGATTGTTTATTTTTGTTAGTCTTTTATTGTACATCATTTTTTGTAGTTCGTCCGAAAAAGTATTGTTTTGGTTTATATTTTCTCATAGAATTATCGTTTTATTTTGTTGACGCTTAAGAATTTTTTTGTACACTCATTGATAATATTTACGTAACATATCGTAATGTTTTTCTTATATATTTGAATGGTTTTTAACATAACGGGTGGAATAAATTTATACACACGGTATATCTAGTTACGCAATTTATTTATATACTTCACTATTAAATTTATATACAAAAATAATTTCTAATTTATACTAAATACACTATACGTTAAATTACACTCGATTTACATAAATATTTCATTGCCAATTTATAGTTCAAATCTTCGATAGTATATGCAAAGTCCAAGGAAACTCTTAACCTTCCATTACTCGCGCCAAATTTTGGTACTTAATAACTCGCGCACGGTCTAGGAGACCGGGTAATGAATTAAGTAATTTCTGAGCTTACTTATTACTTCGTGAAGGATTTTAGGGTTATTTCATCATTTTGGGACAAAATAAAAGTCATTTATTAGGTTAGTTACAAAAAATATATTAGGCAAAAAAGCAGAACTGAGAAATTGCATAACATAAAGATAACAAAAAAAATTAACTTATATTTTCATAACACGCATTACACATAGGACGAATATGTTCTAAACACAGATATTTTGCACAATTTTGACAAAAGTACTTCGTCTTTCTGTTTTTCTGCCAGGTACAGACTGCACAGCGGCCGACGGTTCCAGGGGTTCTTACTGGGGGCTCATCTCCAGCTGGGACTCCACACACTTCTTGTAACCTGCTTCTTAGGCTCCTTGGCAAATTGGCAGATATAGCTCTTTCTTTTTGATAATCATACAAAAGGGCCATGGAGAGCTTAAGAAGAAATTCCTTTCGAGGCGTTGTTAAATCGGGATTGTTTCCATTATAAATGACAAATGCATTTATCCCAGCTACGTTCAGCATGCTATAAAAGGGGACCATTGGCCATCGTCTGGTACCACGAGCACAATTATATTGAGCACACAATTTATCGACCATGTCGACCCCTCCTTTGGTGTCATTATAAGTCATTATCATTTCTGGCTTATTCGTACGAGGGTCAATATCATCTCCAAAATGCATTGTTGAAATTGTTGAAATGAGAAGTACATTTTTACCTATTTTTGGAATAAATGAAACCAGTGTTGTATTGTTGCAAAACCCAAACATTGAGGAACCGCTCGGTCGGCCTGTATTCTGTACAAATTCCAAAGGAAGCTGTCTCTTGTTCTTTCGAATGGTTCCTAGAAGGGTTAATTTCTTTTCTTTTAGACTTTCCACAAGTTCCATACTGGTAAACCAGTTATCTATGGTGACGTTTCTATTCGTACCATAGATATGTTGAGAAAGTCTTTCTACTACTGATTTAGCAGTCGTTTCTTTTTGAAACGGGCCTTCTGGCTGCTTACCAACATAAACTTCCATGTGACTAGTGTAAAACATATGAGAATCAGAGAGTGCAAAAATTTTTATGCCATACTTATTTGGCTTGTTGGGTATATATTGCCTAAAGCTACAATTACCTCTAAATGCTTCAAGCTTTTCGTCTATGGTTACATGCGCGGAATGTGAGTAACACTTTTTTTGGTTATCGTTAAATTTTTCAAACAAAAGTCTGATCGGTGCCAACTTATCCATTTGGACCCTTTCTTGTCTTGTATTTATATCGTCAAAACGAAGGCATCTCATCAGGAATTGGAATCGTATTCTATTGATTCCCAGGCGAAAAGCTTCAACGCCACTACCATCTGTTCTCCAAAGATCGCCCAGATTCATATGATTAGCTTTTCTGACTCCAGCAAGATATAGGATGCCAATTAGTGCTTTCATTTCTATGAGATTAGTAGTTCTCACGTCTCTTTCCCTCGAAAAGTTTTGAGCGATGCTATTAATTTTTATATTGGAGCAATCTACAATGATATTCATCATTTCTTCGTCAAACAAGCACAGCCAAATATCGAGAGGAGACTTTTTGGATTTTGCGTAAGCTTTCACCCCTGGCAATTGCAAAACAATATTTGCACTAAGTGTTCTAATATTTTTTGGTGGAAAATGTTTTTTCCACTGTGTTACCTTGTCTTTTCCTATAAATACTGCATCTCTGGTAACAGGAACAGGTACATAGTCACCTCCATCATCCTCAAATTCTTGCTCAGTGTCACTGTTTTCTGATCTCTGTTCTATGCTATATATGTCCCCTTGCTCATCATCATCATCATTTCCATAATCTTCATCAGTTTCAACTTCTTCAAACAATCTCAAAAGTCTTGCTTGCTCCGTTTTGTAGTTCATATCTATAATAAAAATAGAAAATTGATTTCCAAAAAATTACAACCAAGATAACACACGTTTCTATATGCAACGAGATATTTCAACTATTATTTCATGACACACCTTATATTAGCATTATAGTATCAGAAATTTTCGTAAAAAAATGTAGAAAAGTCTAAAAAACTTACCGGTATTATTTATGAAATCTTTTCAGCGACAGTTAAAATTAGTTACTTAAATACTCGCACCCGGTCTACTACACCGTGTTAAAGCACCACTTCCGTAAAACACTTTCTATCAACTAATAAATGAGTGGGATGTTCGTTGAGTATGTACTGGAAAGGTACATGGAGGGGGAACGATGCTTAGCCAATGAAGTCGTAATTACGTCATATTGAATATTGGACCGGTCTGAGAGACCGTGCGCGAGTAATGGAAGGTTAATTTGATGATTGTCGGTTGGTTGCGGTCATTGCTGAATGGAAGCACTTTTCTCTGGATCCACCGCCACTTCTTCATTGCTCACTATATGACCCAGATAGTTGACTCGGTTTTGGAACAGCTGACATTTCTTCGGGTTTAACATGAGCTGGGCAGCTAGGAGTCATTTGAATACGTCTTCCAAATTTTTCAGGGGTTTGTCAAATGTCTTCCCTAGTTCTACAATGTCGTCCAACTAGATCAGGCATGTCTTCCAAAAAAACCCTCTCATAACATTTTCCATGAGTCTTTCAAATGTCACGGGCGCATTACAGATCCCAAATGGTACGACGTAGAATTGCCATAATCCACATCCGGTGGTTAAAGTAGTCTTTATTTCCTGGGTCCATTTCTACTTACCAATAACCAGAATTCAGGTCCAAGGTGGAACATAGTTTGCTCCCCACCGAAGTGTCTAGCGAGTCGTCGATTCGATGTAAAGGATAGCTCGGCTGTTCCATAACAAAACACAGTAACTGACATTTTGATCAAAACGCAGGTTTGTCAGGTTTTGTAGTTGCTGTGTTGTGTTAACATTTCGGTATTTTGCGAACTTAAATCGTACAATAAATAATGAAGATAGAATGCATTCAAAACACAGTAACTGCTCTCCTGAAACCTATTTTACCAGTACAAAACAAAGTATTTATCAAATTCTATATCAAAACACAGTAACTGATGGGCAGTTACTGCGTTTTGTTACGGTTTTTGTTGTTACTGTATTTTGTAGTGAGAAATTTGTAGAATTCGATATAAAGTGGTGTATCCCCACCATTATAATTTAGAAGTTAACTGCACATGTAAGTCAGTCTGGACAAACAAAGCGTCGTGTGAGTGTTATGTCAGCATCATTATATTGTTATGTCTGGCAACGTTGCAATTACCCAGTACTTCACTGCACCGGTTTGCAAGTGACAGTTTGTGACAGTTTGAGCTTGGAAGCCGGGTCGGTATATCATTACGAAGTTATTGTAAGCATCTAATTACTTTAATATACCAGCAGTCCATCTAATACTCGTGTATGATTTTAACCCACAACAATCCATGTTGGCAGCGGTAGGATACACGAGAATAAAAAGTGTAAAAATTTACGAGTTTCGCGTGTGTAATTCAGCGATTAGTCAGTAAAAATGCCCGACAGCGAACCGACCCATTTGGTTTCTACGCAACAACTAACCTCAATAATGGCTCAATCTCTTTCTGTGCCAGTGTCTCCGCCCGATAAATTCGGTTTTACAGTACCCCAAGTGTGGCCCCAGTGGCGAAAACGCTTTGAGCGGTTCATGTCAGTCTCAGGACAAAACACAAAAACAGACGACGAGAAAATAAATATATTCCTGTATATACTGGGTGTAGAAGCAGTAGAAATCATGATTCAATTTCCCACGGTCCTAATTACATTTGCTGAAACCTTAGCAGCCTAGAAAGCCATTTCATTCCCCGTCGAAACATTATTTTCGAGAGATACAAATTTAACACACGGGTTCAACAACCAGGTGAGGCTATAGAAACGTTTATTACTAACCTTCACCAAAAGAAGGATTAATTCGAGATAGAATTGTAGTAGGAATGATAGATAAAAGGACAAGCGAAAAACTGCAGTTAAAACCCAATTTAACACTCGGCGAATGCGTGATAGAGGCAAAGCAAGCGGAGCTTCAGGCTTCTCAGAGTAAAGAAATCTACAATGTAGCATCGGGATGCAGAACGGAAAGCGAGATAGCAGGCATAACATCGCAGGTGGAGAACATAAACATTGAATCAAAACAAGGCGCAAGTGCCAAGTCTAATTTTTATACGAAGAAAGGAGGAAAAGGCGAAGATATAAGAAAAAAGTGCCACTTTAGCGGATTAAGACCACATCCCAGGATTCAGTGCCCTGCATTTGAATCAACTAGCAGATTGTGCCAAAAATTAGGGCATTGGACAACGGTGTACCGTAGCAATCAGGTGAGATCTATCCAATTAAGTGAAAATTTTCAAGATAATGTAGAAAACTCTACATGGTATAACACTAACAATTTCAGGAGGTTTTCAACTGATGAAACTGTTTTAGGTAAAATTCATGTAAATAAAATTACGGTTAGAGTGGATTATATCCTTAGAAATTATAGAAATAAGTAAACACCTAGAATTTATGAGAGACACAGGGGCTGATATAACGTGTATACCAGCCAATGTTTTAAATGAGGACATAATCCAATCTCTAATATATACCAATAAAAAGGTAACAGGCCCTTCTGGCAAAAATTCAAATGTTTTAGGTATATTGCATGCCACTTTGAAAAGTAAGAATAGCAATGTGACTCTGAAATTCACGTTATCGAAGAGTTGTGTAAACCGATGTTGGATCGTTCCTCCATCATTAAGCTAAACATTCTTCAGTTTGGTGAGGATACTGGCATACATTTAAATCTAATCAAACTAAATTACGCGAAGATTAAAAAAAGTTTTCCAAGCATATTTGATAGCATAGGCACTTTTAAAAATGAGATGAATATTCAAGTTAATACCGAAATCCCATCCATTGTTCAATCTGTACCTCGGGTAGTCCCTATACCCTTACTTAAACCTTTAAAGGAGGAACTAGATGGTTTATACAAGCTTGATATTATTCAATCTGTTCATTACTCAACCCCTTGGGTAAGCCCAATAGTTTTAGTACAAAAAAGGAAAAATTGCGCTTATGTGTGGACTACACTAAACTAAATAAAGTCGTACTTCGTACACATCTCCTCATCGGAAAGGTTTCGATAATTCTTGCCCAGGTTCAAGGCTCTAGATTCTTTAGCCGCCTAGATACAACTTCGGGATTTTACCAAATTCGTCTGAATAAAGAATGCCAGCATTTAACGTGCTTTATAACCCCATTTGGCCGATTTATTTTCAAGAGGTTACCGTTTGGCATCACTTGCGCCCCTGAATATTTTTCAATGGCATAAATAAAATTTTAAGTAGTCTAGAGGGATTAATTTTTCATATTGACGATATGTTAGTGCATGCGTCTACCCTAGAAAAGCATAATGAAATACTTTCGGAGGTACTAAAGCGAATTCACGGGAAAGGCATTACTTTAAATAAACAAAAGTGTATTTTCGGGGTGGAATCGCTAGAATTTCTAGGTCATGTTATATCGGGAAATGGTATCTCGGTTGACCCTGAACGTATTTCATCCATAGTGGACTTTCCAGCTCCTTCTAACAAAACAGAACTTATGCGATTTCTAGGTATGGTCAATTTTTCTAGCCGTTTCATACCGGGTAGATCTCAAGTACTAGAACCATTGACCTCTTTACTAAAAAAAATATCTGCTTTACCTGTGGCATTTCCCAAGAAGAAAGTTTTAATAAAATATAAAAATTATTACAGGAAAGTCCTTGTTTAGATTATTTCAGCAGACGCCTCTTCCTTCGGGTTGGGAGCTTGTTTAATGCAAGAAAATGGCAATGGGGTTAAAAGAGTAATTTCTTATGCATCCAGATTACTATCTCGTACCGAACAACGTTATGCGCAAATAGAACGCGAAAGCTTAGCCCTGACATGAGCGTGCGAAAAGTTTTCTGAATATATAACGGGGATCAAAGTTTTAATCGAAACTGATCATAAACCTTTAGTACAAGCGCTTCAGAGCAAACCTATAGACGAGGTCACCTCACGTCTACAAAGATTTCGGTAGAGGCTTATGAGATACGATTATGAAATATACTACGTACCGGGCAAGGACATGGTAATAGCGGTCGCCTTGTCTAGAAATTTTGGTAACGAGAGGTTGCCAGAAGACAACGAATTAGCACTAGAAACGGATACCTATGTCAATCTAATCACTACTTATTTCGAGGTTAAGCGCTACTTTTTAGAGGAAATCAAATTAGAACAATCCAAGGATCCTATTGGCATTAAGTTGAAGCAATATGCTCATGACGGATGGCCACGTAAAAATCTAATAGACCCATTGGTTTCGCCTTACTATCAATACAGATTTGAGATATCTGATTGTGAGGGTTATCTCTTATGAGGGACTAGAATATTGATTCCTAAAACTCTCCGAAGTAAATGTTTACGTTTTTTACACAAAAACCATCAGGGAATCGTTAAATGTCGAGCGCGTGCCAAAGCTACTGGTATAAACTTTCCACACAAATAGAAAATATGATCAAAAATTGCCCACAATGAGTTGAACACCGTGTTAATATTAAAAAACCCTTGATTACAGAACCCTTCCCTGATCGCGCTTGGCAGAAAATAGCAATTGATCTGTTTCACTTGAATCGAGGTTGGTACCTAATAGCAGTCGATTATTTTTCTCAATATTTCGAAATTTTTAAACTTTCAAGTTTAACCGAAAGCCAAATCATTACCAGACTGGAAGAATTGTTTTCAAGACTAGGAATACCGGTAATTGTGAGATCTGATAATGGGCCACAATTTTACCGTGAATTTAAATTATTTGCGGAAGAATTTGACTTAAAACACATCACAAGTAGCCCCTACTTCTCTCAATCGAACGGAGCAGTGGAAGCGGCCGTGAAAACAGCAAAGATTTAATTTAGAAAAGAAAAAGATATTTACACGGCTCTGCTGGCTTATCGAACTACTCCACTTCCTAATGGCTACACGCCATCAGAACTAATGTTTAACAGAAAAATATGCTCGCAACTTCCTGTTCAGCCAAAACTCTTAAACAAAAACATAGACACAAGTCCAGTCCTAAAAATAGAAAATAATTATAAAAAAAAATACGCAAAACTACAATTTGAGACATAGAACTAGGCCGTTATCGGATCTTGCGGTCAATGACAAGGTTTGGGTGACAGATCTAAAGTTATGTGGTAAGGTTATTAAAATCTTACAACAGCCTAGATCTTATTTAGTGCAGACTCAACGAGGAACATACAGGAGAAATCGCTGGCATTTAATACCAGCCAAATACTCTCAGCTTCAATTTAGCACTCCCGATAACAGCCCCATTCCTATCATCTCAGTCACTCCAACCTTGTCAACCGAATCTAGCACCTCTAGTAATAAGTCCGATTGTAACTTTGATGAAAAAATTGCATCTGATGACTATAAAAATTCCAAAATAAGTGAGGAAGAGATAAAGGGTGATAGTTATAGTAGTGCCAATGAGGAAGGGATTCCCATGTGCAGTAATACTCCTTCAGGGCCAGTGAGAAACATTAAGAAACCTTCTTACCTAAATGATTACATCATTTATCAAAATTAAGTTTTTACATTACATATTAGTTAACGAATCATTTGATAAAGGGAAGGATGTTATGTCAGCATCATGTCTGGCAACGTTGCTATTACCCAGTACTACACTGCACCGGTTTGCAAGCGACAGTTTGTGACAGTTTGAGCTTGGAAGCCGGGTCGGTATATCATTACGAAGTTATTGTAATTATCTAATTACTTAAATATACCAGCAGTCCATCTAATACTCGTGTATGATTTTAACCCACAACAATACAGTAAGGATGTCGTCGCCAAGCAGTATTGTTGCGTCGTCCAGTTCGCGAACTAAACGTTTGGTTGATTCTGCTCGTTTTCGCTTCAAGAAGGTAAATATATCAACATGAAATTGGCATGAAATAGTATCCTCAATTTTTTTTCTTGTAGGATATCGACTCATCACCACTACTTTTTCCTGTAATTACGTGTGAAACTTCATCATTATTTACCAGCAACAGTGAAAGTAAACATCAGAAAGAAATTTACCTAAACGGGCTGAAGAAATTCTGTGACATTACTGATTCTTTACGTGAAAACTTTTTCGATAGGCCGGTTGATGATAGTGATTTAAACAAGATTACGAGCCTAGCGACAGCAACAGCGAATACGATGATGACGTTGTGGAATCTAAGTGTATAAGAAGAGAATAATATCACATTCCGAAGAAAATATATCCGTTTTTGAACAAAAAGTAAGTGATATAACTCAACAATATGAAAATGTTGAGTTCCTCAGTGGGATTATCTTTGTTCAATTTGTTAATTTTTTTTGTTTAGAATATTAACACTAACCTATTTTTAGAGCGAAACGAAGTGTGACAATAGTCAGTCAGATATAAGAAATGAAGGACATATACGTTTCAAACCTCTTTTTCCAACCTGGCCAAGCTACTGACATTGAAAAATAAATTTTTTCCGGTGGTGTAACATTGATGGGAAACATTACTTGTACATGTGAAGTTGTTGTCGTTGGGTTGTCTGTTGTAGACATTTTACTTTCGTGTGTATGATTTCAACAGCGTTTCAATCGAAAATACTTTGGCACGCACTGCTTTCTTATCGACTTATAAGTTACTTTTTATTATTATCGGATTTATACGGCCTAGTCGATTGATTTTATACAATGTCAACTCACGAGGGCCACCAAGCTGCCACCATGTTCTGTTTGGGTCCTTATAAATAGAAGATCACGAGTTTTCAAGTATTCATTATAGATTTCTTTTACAAACTACCGAAAACTCTCGCGCTGTCAAACCTTGCCAATTTGACGTCTGACCGTTCTGATTTTTCACTACTTAAAACTACTACTCTTGACACAACAAGTAGAATCGGTTATTGAGAGATTAAGAATTTCACTTTTTGTAAATAATACTATTGAATTTATTTTCGTGGTACGTACCTGTAAAAATAATATGCAACACTTCAGAATTAACGAAAGTCGAGTATGCATCTTAAGAGGATAATAGAACCTACTGTAATTTTCGACAATTCATATCTTTCAAACAGTTAAATATTAAGACTTCATATTTTAGGGTATAAAACTAAAAATAATTATGTAGGCGGGATGCATGTAAAAGAATAAAAAAATTATGTTTTTTCTGAGATACAGTCCTCAAATTTTTAAAATAATATTTTTGAAGTGAAACTTTTTATGGGACACTAGCGTTTTGTCATGAGAGTTAACTCGTCGAGCTAACAAAACTGTTAAACTCCTTGTGAGAGAGGCGGAAAAAATTAACGAAGATTCGCACAAAGAGGAGACGCCGAGAATAGTCGCAGGGCATTGTTTATTGATGGCGATCATTTTCCGTTTATCAATCCCCACTTCGCTGCGCGAACGATAAAGTGAGAACGCATTCGGGGGGAAAAGGATACCAAAAGCGCTTAATAATTTCTGCCGATATTGGTATAATCCAGTGCGAAATTAATATAGAAATTGTTTACCTTTAAAATTAAGGCGATAAAAACTAGGAAATTTCTTTGCATTGTGTATTTATTTGTATTATTTTGGAAAAAATATGTAATAAAACGTAACAAGAGTATTGAAATATATTGAAAAAGGAAAAAAATGAAATAAACAAGTATACTTGTCCGTACAGATAAGTTCTGTACTCATTAAAGTTTAAGCATAAACTGTGTTATCTCCTACTATCCGCATTGAGACCAACGCGCATCGTGGGCGTGTCCACTTTCAAACTTTCAGCTATATTTGCTAACCTGTACGTAGAAGAGCAAGTAAGTCTCAGTTCATCAGAGAAAGTCGTTGTAACTAGTGTTGCTTTATTTATGGAAATATTTTTTTTTGTAATTGTAATTTAAAATTATTTTTTGATAAATGAAAATGAATGGACAAAAAACTTCAATTTCAGTCGTTGGCGATGGAAATTGCTTGTTCAGATGTTTGTCTTATTTTATTTTTTCAACTCAAAAATTTCATTATTTGATACGATTAATAATAGTGAAATTTATTCACGATCATTGGGACAATTTTAAAATATTTATGTGTGGAGAAGGAGTATATGATATACAAATTTCAAATAATGAAGATTATTACAACCATTTATTGAAACAACGAATTTATGGAGGTGAAGTGGAAATAGCTGCTTTTTGAAGTGAAACTTTTTATGGGACACAACAGAAGTTTTGGTTAGGAGGTAATCTCGTAAAGGCTAACAAGTTTTGTGAAGCTCTAATTATCATTTACATTTAAACTAAGTGAGAGAAACGCAACGCTGTTCTCCCCTTCTGTCATCACTCGACTCGATTTAAAATCAAACGAAATAGCTCAGTTGGTTAGCGCGTCGTGCTAATAACGCGAAAAACGCGGGTTCGATACCCCCATGGGCGGCCAGAACTTTTCTTAGGTATTAAAAAGGAAGAATACGTAATATGCATTCAAATTTCTTAAAAAGAATATTTACTTTTGTTTGTCTTTTATTGTAAATAGTTTTTTATAGTCTATCCAAAAAATTATTGTTTTATATTTTGGGAATAATTTTTGTTTTAATTTTATTAAATTATAGTTTTTTTATGTTGTTGATATTTATGAATTCTCTTTGTTCACTCATTGGTGGTTTTTGCGTCATAAAACATAAAAAATTTCACTTCTGACGCTGTTAGTTTTCGACTGACGCATAAATCTTGTTTTTCTAAATACTCATGCAACGCACCTTCAGTCGATACAAATACATCCATTCTTCAAATTTGAGATCTTTATCTGTTTTCATTTGGGTATAATGAATATTTGAAAATTCACTACCAGAAGATGCTGCCCTCTACCGACATACGAATTTAACTCAGAATAGTACACTCCGTTCCGCAACACTCCTGGTTCATTATCTACAGACTCTCATCAGCGTGTATGTGTATGAGATTTGTGCTCTAAACGTTTAAGTAGTGACGTGTTAAATAATATCTAGATTTACTCACAAAACTCTTTTTGATATTGAACTGTTTTTAACGAATATGTATTTGGACATTTTAATAAAATGGGTAATAAACGTGGAATAAAAAAGAGTTGCTAAAAGACTGCGGTAAGTCACTTAATTTAGAATTTAGATATTCATATTACTATTTAGGGAATAGACAATTGAAGGCAACCTATATTTTTGCAAAAGTTTGTATTGATTAGTTATTGTTGGTTTAAAATATTTTCTGAGGTTCAATAGTTTTAATGAGTAGATTCTGGTAGGAAAAATAGCGTATCATCTGTTTACATATTTCTCAGTCATCTTTTAAAAAATCGAATGTTTTTTTGACTGTGTTGTTGTTCAATATCTCTTATATATTATACATACTAACCTAAATTATTATGATAGTAAGAGGCAAAGATTAGATAATTATGAAGCAATATGTCAAAGAAAATAAAAAAAAACACGATAAATTGCAGCCGAAATCTACTCTTAAAAATAAATTAAGATTATTTATATATACGTTAGGAGAATTTTTATGTTGATATTATGAATATATAATAATAATAAAATGATTTGAAAGATAGTTATATATTTTTATAGGGCAGCATGGGTACGCTGGCGGGAAATAAGTAATGAAATCTGAAGTACAAAAAAGTGACATGGAAATTCCAACAGAGGTAGAATTGGGATACACTTTGGAGCAAGAAATATTTTCTTATATTGGTGTTGAAGTGGAAATTCTAAAAAAAGAATTTTCCTTAAGAGCAAATAGAATCATAGACTTGGCTTACTTTTGGCAGCAGCCCTAGAACTTTTAACATTTACCCTCTTTTTCATGTTCTCTTGTAAAGTGCCAAGTTATTAACGAAATTAGTAATTGTTTTGCTTCTGAGTATATTGTACAACGTAATTGTGCAATGAAAAATTTCCCTTACATTCACAACAAAATGACGAAAGGAATATTAATATGGCAGCAGTTCTTGGTAAATATATTTTATAAAAAATTTGGGCATCCTACAATATATGTAGTTAAAAGTAATAATGTGCATTTTTTGTAACAGCTGTAAAATTTATATTATGGTACGGTCCGTTACATAATATTTAACAATATTGTGAAAATTTGGTAAACAAGTATTTAGTTGTATTTTTTTCTTGTAGGATCCATTTCTAGTGGATGCGGTTTCTCTCAGCTGGAACAAACTGCTGGCACTTCAAATATATCTCCCATAAATGTTCAGAACTATAATTCGAATCAATATAAATTAGAATAAAATATTGATAACGTACTGATAAGACAGTCACAGCTAGCACGTGAGAAAGAGGCTAAAATTGCCAGACAAAATGGAAATGTTGATGAATATGGATATCCGTATATCAATGTAATCGCAGACGCTGCATGGTCCAAGAGGTCCTACAAAACTGCTTATAATGCTTTATCAGGGGTAGCTGTCATAATTGGAGAAGTGACAAGAAAAATTCTGTATATCGAAATCAAAAATAAATTTTGTATTGTGTGTACTAGATATAAGAACAATATTCCTGAACATAAGTGTGCCAAGAATTGGACAGGTACTTCTACTTCTATGAAGAGTGCGATTATAGTTGATGACTTCAAAAAAGTATTGAGATGCATGGGGTAAACTATTTTAAATTGGTTGGAGATGGTGACAGCAGCGTGTCGAAACAACTTTCAGAAGAAAGGCCATATGTAATGAACCTTGTGGAAAAAGTAGAATGTGTGAACCATCTACTGCGTAATTTATGTACAAGGTTAAGATTGTGGCAAAATCAACAAGAAGTGAAATGGACTGTCTCGACCCTTACTTCGTGGAATATGCTCATATTAGTGTTTTTAAATGAAACTCAAGGTCTCTAGTTAATTCCACAATATAATACAAGTTATTGAAAATTCTAAAAAATTGACATTGTTTCGATAAATCAATATCATCGTCAGAATGACAGAAGTTACATTTCATTTTATGCCTACCTGATGTTTAGTAGTTATATTTTTGGCTAGACCAAGAAGTAACCTAACTTGTGATTGGCTTAATATATGTTTACAGAAAAAAGAAGATGTGATATTACAAATATTGAAGCTTAGATATTATTAGCCCTATGGTGATATCCTGGATATCATTTTTCCAATTAAGATCAGTATAACTGTGCAATGATATAGAAAACCAGGAAAACTATATCTGCTGATCTTTACAATTATCACTTAAGAAGACAGTTTATTAGTGGAGAATTCCCTAGATTTAACTGTTCATTGACAACTTCATATTGTGGGTTTCTTAAATGTCTTCTAATTTCCAGTTCTTCAAGAAAATCCAGTTCTTGTTTCTTTTCACAAATATGCAGCACTTCTAGTTCTGTGTTAGGTGTCCATGAATAATTGGTGTCAAGTAGATGTTTTGCGTAGTGGGATTTATCTGGTTGTTTTAATCTGTAAGCTCGTAAGTGCTCACTGTATCGTATTTCAAAATACCTAAGGGTATGACCCAAATAGACAGCATTACATTCTGGACATTTGAGTTTATATATACCTGACTTCTTTAATAATGGTATTTTTGTTTTTACATTTAACAATTTTGTACTAACGTTACTTTCTGTTTTAAAAGAAATTGTTGCATTCGTTGCTGAAGATATTATCTTTGAAATATTATTAGAAATATTTCCTGCATATGTGATGGTTTTATAAGTTTTAATTTCATCAACTTGTTTAGGATATATTAGTTGTAATGCCACTTTTTTCTCTTTTTTACTAATAAGTTTATTTATCATATCTAATGGATAACCGTTAGATGTTGCTATTTGTCTAATTGTATTAATCTCTCTATCAAAATTACATTTGTTCATAGGAACTGAAAAAACTCTATGTATCATTGAATTATATCCTGCTAGTCTGTGTGAGACAGGGTGGTTAGAATTGAATGGAATTGTCACATCAGTCTGTGTTGGTTTTCGGTAAATTGAATAATCAAGTACATTATTAACTCTTTGAATTTTTAAATAAAGAAAATTGATTGAGCTATTTTTTTCAATTTCTAATGTAAATTTAATTTTCGGGTGTAAATTGATGATGTGGTTGAAAAACACATCTAATTGTCGCTCACTACCCATAAAACAAGCTAATATGTCATCCACATATCTATACCAAAATAAAATATTTTTCGAAATATTACTTTCAAAGATCTTTCTTTCTAAATTGTCCATAAAAATGTTTGCTAAAATAGGTGATATAGGGCTTCCCATTGGTAAACCTTCATTTTGAATATATATCTTATTGTCAAAAGTGAAATAATTCTGATTTGATGTATGCATTAATCAGAATTAAAGATCAATGGCCAAATCACACTTTCGATCACTCAAACACTGATGTTTCTGAGTTACGAAACGTGCCTCTTGTTCTCGTTTCTTTAGACAAACATCAATCTAATGATATTTTGAATCATATATCTAAACACTCAAATCTGAATAAACTATGTCGCATTTTCGCTTATGTGCTTCGTTTTAAAAACATTTTAAATAAAAAATCAAAATCTTACAAAACTTCAAATGAGATCTCCGCTCAAGAACTTTCAGATTCTCTAAATAAACGTATAAGCCTGGTACAAGCAGACACATTTTCTGAAGAATACATTGCCCTACGCGATGGTAATAAGATCCCCAACAAATCAAAACTTTTGACGTTAAATCCCTTTTTCGATCATTCTCACAATGTCATACGAGTTGGCGGTCGTCTTCAATATTCTGACAATGATTTTCAAAAGAAACATCCGATTGTATTACCTCCCAAACATCGACTTACACTTCTGATTGCCCAACATGAACACATAAAACTGCTCCACTCAGGTCCACAATTAACTCTCGCTTCACTACGTGAGCGTTTCTGGCTAATCAGCGGAAGAAATTTGGTAAAGCGTGTCTATCACAATCGCATAACTTGTTTTCGTTTTAATGCGAAATCCACACAATACATTATGGGCAATCTACCTAAGGATCGAATAACACCTTCCCGACCTTTCTCCATATCAGGAGTCGATTACGCTGGCCCTTTTCTCCTTAGAGACCGTAAAGGGCGTAATTTTAAAACTTCCAAGGCTTATATAGCTTTGTTTATTTGTTTTGCCACGAAGGCTTTACACTTGGAGGTTGTAAGTGACCTAGCGAGTGAAACGTTTCTGGCTGCTTTGTACAGATTCATGTCCCGAAGAGGCAAATGCTTACAAATATATTCAGATCAAGGTACAACTTTCGTTGGCGCGAATAACGACCTCAAGACTTTCTTTGAACATAATTCAGCTGCCATTTCGAATGACCTAACAGGTCGGGGTATACAGTGGAATTTTATACCGCCTCGCGCACCTCACTTTGGAGGACTCTGGGAGTCTAGTGTAAAGTCGGTTAAGTACCATTTGAAACGTGTTATCGGTAATTCAACCTCAACATTCGAGGAGTTTGTGACAGTTCTTCATCAAATAGAGGCTTGTTTGAATCGCAGACCCCTTTGTCCTCTGTCTGACAATTCAAATGATCCAAACTCTCTCACACCAGCGCACTTCCTAATCGGAGAACAACTTACTACGATCCCGCAGGCAAATTTACTGGGAGTAGCAGAAAATCGACTATCCAAATTCCAGCATAGGCAGCAAATGATACAACACTTTTGGTCACGTTGGAACAAAGAATACATTACATAACTACAGACCCGCACAAAATGGAAACAACACCATGCACAATGATTGAAGCCAGGAGTACTGGTTATCATCAAGGAAGATGGCCTTCCACCTTTGAAATGGAGAACAGGCAGAGTAATTCAGATACATCCTGGGCACGATGGCATCATCCGCACTGTATCCATCAAAACCGTTACAGGAACATTCAAGCGTCCTGTGACTAAGGTTGCTATCCTACCTAATCAAGTTTTTCAAAAGCCTGGAGGCTTTCAAGAGGGGCGGTATGTTCGGTACTGTGTAATGTCATGAGGAAGCGGCAGTCAAGTCACACATATATTTCTTTTTTTTATTACGTTTATTTATTCTTATGTCATGATTAATTAAAAAACTGTCAATATAAAAAGTCATTGTAAAATAAAGTTACGTTACGTGAAATACTAATTATTTGAACTCCTAAACAACAAACATGTGTTTTAATATTTTTTCAATAAATATTTAAAACAATAGAATTTTATGTGGTATAACCCAATTAATGGAAGAACCACGAAGAAGCTTCAGAAACTATTTAATGTTTCCATATTTTTCCTCAATTTTATTATTTCTAAGTTTTGTTTATTTTGGTTTAAATATTTTCCCAATAATTACAATATGATTAACTTAATTCCTTAAATTAAAAATTTGGGTGCAAGGATTTGTCGATACGCACTAATAAATGAAAACATTTTCAATTTTCGGTCAATACAGGTTCGCCGAAACAATTTTCGTACATTACGACGGAGGAACTGTAGATGTAGTCTTTTTTATTCAAATAAGAATAAATACAAAAATAAGTCACAAAATGCTGTAAGTTCGCTGTATGTTACGATCCAAGTGAAACGGTACGACAGATTGCAACAAAATTAGTTTCTCGTTGTGCATCTATGCCTCGACAATTTCTGTCGGATTGTAGCTGGTGGCTGGTGCGTTTTCATTTGGACTGTACCCTGTTTCTCTGTTGGTTTGCACTTCACGTACTCATGTGTCTAAATGTAAATTCTCTCAACGGTACTACGCGGAGGTTCTCGCTGTTTCTCTTTCCGAACTTTCGTTGACCGTTTAGCGTCTAACCTAGCAGTAGGTCCTATTATCCTCTTAATAAAAATACTCTGTGGTTCTTCTGTTTCGCTAGCTTGTTGTAAGAATTCCATAAAATTTTCTGCTTTCCAGCCAATTCCAGTCCATAGTTATTCCGTATTGGTTCAAGGAACGATATGTTTGGTGTTATTTGCATTGCATGGAGGAATAAGCGAATTAATTTATAGACCTGATAAGTAATTGTACCGGTCATGGTTCCTTAAACAGACTTCTGACTAAGTTATGAATTAATGAATTCAACTTTTGAAAATACAGAATTTTTAAAGGAAATCTATTTAAAACTTGTCCAAGGCTTTCAATATAAAAGACTAGACACTTAATTTTTTAAAGTTTTGAATCAGCCGGATCTTATGTGCTTGAATTAATCATTGCACCAAAATACATTTCTTCAGTATTTAAAAAAAGTCTAGGATTTTTGAACCCAATATCATATACGGTATTTTTACGGAGTACTTCATGCTTAATATAACAATCCATGAAAGATTTTACAATGTTGATTACTTCGGTGTATATTTTATAAATCTGCGGTTTTTCTCTTTGCATTATAATATTTAATTTGTTAAAAAAGGGCGAATAATATGCCAAAAACTCTAAATATAATTCTGTATCAGGTTGTTGTAGTAAGTGTAGAAGTCTATTAGCTGCCTCAATATTTTCTGCAGACTGATCAGTGCGTTATACTGAGAAATAAGTCTTTTAATGAAACTTTCCATCGATAACCATCTAGTCCAGTGGTTCCCAACGGGGGCGATACCGCCCCCCTGTGGGTGCTGCAGCCTTTTAGGGGGGCGGTAGCGGATTCAGAAGCAAATAATAAGCACTCAAGAGGAATGGTGAAATAACAATGATTTAATAAGGGTTAATAAGCAGTTTGAAATTAGCAATAATAATAATACTAATAATCATAATAATTTCTTTTAGTTCAGAATAGAAGTATATGACTTGTCGTCGCACGTTGATAAGCGAACGCGCGATGTTAATACAGAATAACATGTTTCGACATGTTCGCACACAGACAAGTTGAATCATGCACGAAATGAAATGTATAAAAGCAACAGCTCTACGAATTTTTTGTTAGTTAGTTGTATGTGCTTGGCCGCGATATATAGTCGTGAATCATAAGCTCTGCCGTAGTAAATAATCGTGAGTGGTGTGTCATTTTATAAACATTACTATCTATAAATCTATTGAGAATTTAATTTTTGTATAAAAGTCGCTGAATCTACTTCTAAATTAAAATAGAAATGCCGGCAATACAGTATTGAATATTTAAAATATGAATTTGCGGGATATTCTACAAACAAATCATTACATATGTGTTTAATTTGCCGAAATGTTTTTTCAAATGAAGCTATGAAACCTTCTAGGCTACAAGAGCATTTACATAAAATGCATCCTGATGAGAACAATGATATATTCTATTTTCAAGAACTCGAAAATCATTATTTAAAACTGCCAACTATATCAAACCTTTTTGCATCGTCTTCTAAACGAGCCTCATATAACGTGTCATTGTTAATCACAAAGTCAGGAAACCACACACCATTGGCGAGGAATTAATTTTGCCCGCAGTCGAAGAGAAATTAAAAACTATTCTCCATCATAAGACACCATTTGATATCATTCAAAAAATTTCTCTCAGTAATAATTCAGTGCAAAGAAGAATAGATGAAATGGCAAATGACGTTGAAATATCATTATGCGATTACCTAATGACTTGCAAATTTCCCATTCAACTCGGTGAATCAACTCTACCAAGTAACGAAGCTCTACTCTTATCATACGTACGATTTATAAAAGAAGAAAAAATTCATCAAGAGTTATTATTTGCTAAGAATTTGGAATCTGATACAAAGGGACATTCTATATTTAATATCATGCAAGAATTTTTTCAAGTGAAAGAAATTCCTATTAGCAATATTTTGTCTACTACTACTGATGGTGCTCCAGCAATGACCGGGCGTCATGAGGGTTTTATAGCACATTTGAGAAAAGCAGTGCCAAATGTACTCGCTGTACATTGTATTATTCACCGTCAGCATTTGGTTGCAAAAGAATTAAATGAACGTCTGCATGCGTCCGTCAATAACGTTATTAAAGCAATCAATATCATTAGGAGCAATTCATTGAAAGACCGTTTGTTTCATAAGCTTTGCAATGAAAATGATTTGTCTGCAAAACCAGAAAAATTACTTACTCACTGCCACCACTTGGAAGTTCTTCATGTTGATTTTACAGAGCGTTTCCAAGATATTTTAAACCTGGAAATACCAAGTTGGGTTATAGATCCTTTCGCAAACACAGATACTGGAGGTTCATCAAATTTGGAAGAGGAGCTATTGGAACTCACAACTAACGAAGAACTGAAAGTAAAATTCAAACGTGGATATCAAGAGTTCTGGCTTGAAAAACCAATACCAATTCTCTATCCTGGATTGTGGACAACAGTACAGAAGTTGTTAATTGCATTTCCTTCGTCCTATATGGCTGAGCGTGCATTCAGTGCAGTAACTGATTTGCTGTCAAAGAAGAAGAACAGACTACACATCACTGAACGTGGCGATCTGCGATTGATGTTAACGAAATTGGAATCCGATGTCAATAAACTGGTAACACTCCACCAGCCTCAACCGTGTCATTGATTTTTTCTTTATTATTAATTTTGTATTTCTTATTGTATTGCATTTCTTATTTCTATTGTGATCGTATTTCTTATTGATTCTGTGTTTATATTTAAAAGTTTAATAAACAATTTTATTGTACATTTGGTAGTCGTTTAATAAATTTCTACTTCATCATTCCTCCAAAATAAAATTTAGACATTAACTGAAATTAAAGCTAAATACAGGTCAATTGGGACGGTACAGATGATATTCAAATAAAATTAACTACTTTGGACTAACCAGCGACGAGGAGGGGAGGGGGTAAGAGGGTGCGGTGAAATTTTTTTTATCTTCTATAGTGGGCGGTGGTCCAGAAAAGGTTGGGAACCACTGATCTAGTCTGTGAGGGATACAGCAATTTTTTTGATGATTAATCTTGAATTTCATATTATTTGTTATACAGTTTTAGTGCATTCGGGACAAATATGTGTTTTGTCCCTTTAAAAATTATCGCTGTTACTTTTAGATGTAAATTATTAGTTTGAAACATACATTTATCATATTTCATATTATTGAGTAACTGAAAATTATCGCTTGGTTTATGTTTATTTATGCAAACTATGCAATTTTGTGGGGAGATTGTTACGAATCTAGCAGTAATTTATTTTGTTTCCCTTTAATTTTTTTTTAATATTGCCTCTTTTCAGTACAGCTTTTTGCGTGACACTGTATATCGACGGTGTTAGTTTTTAGTTGAGAAGTAATTTGGCTATGGCTACCAATTTGAGTCGACCGCAAATAATTGTGTCCATGGGTGTTCCCAGTACAGGTTTCAAAGAAGAATCACAACCCTATCAAAGTTTATTGGTACCAAGTTTAAGGTAATAATTACAGTCAAATTTTTATTGCAATTTATATTCGTGACAATTTGTAACTAAATTTTTTAGATATAAAGGACTTTGTCAGTAATTAATCACCCAGTACATGATTTTTGCAGCGGAATAAATAATTCTAATAGATTCAGGTAGTATTAACAAGCTGTACTAGTAATCTGTTTTGAAATCTGTATACACTAAAAATTTACGTGAAATTGTAAACGAATAAATAAGAAATTAAATGAACAAGAATGAATAAGAGTAATGGGAATATGTCAACCTCATCTGTCTTCTAAAGTTATTGAATTGTTATAAATGTTAAACACTATACGGTACAATTGTTTGCTTAATGTATATTGAGATATAACTGTTTGGTTAAACTCACCCCTCATATTGTAACGGTTGATAATGTTGAACTGACGACTCGTTTTGGATAGAAACGTGAGATCTCTTCCCAAATTCTTAATATGTATTTAATTATGTTCGTTTGAGTCTACTAATAGTGTTTTTTAATGAAATATGCTCGTTAAGGCGTTGAATATAATCATAAAAATGTATTTAATGCATTAAATATTAAATTGTTTCCAATAAACTTTTCTTAATGAAAGAAAAAATTGAGAGACCATAATCAATTTTAATAGCTACACCGTTCATCAAGATAATTTTAGCTGTATGTTGAAAACTTCGTTTTCAATGTTCGTATTTTCCATATTATATTCCATTACATATATTTGGTAATCAAGCTTTTCATTTCTATTAATGATTGTGTCATATTTTCACCCTCTTCAGTTCTGTATTCGATATAGTCAGTCTAGAATCTACTCCGAATCTAAGAAGTTTCAACTTGCTGGGATGACTAAATCTCTTGGAAGGTGGAAATGTTTTAACGTAGACAGTAGGATATGTTATACGTGCGTTAGAGGTTAACAGTTCCTTTCAAGGATTTGCACCACACTTAAATATTTCAACTCTTCATTCCGTGAAATGAGAAACTCAACTTGACGGTTTGCTTGTTGGGGCGAGAAATGTTGAAAAAACATTATCATTTCCAGTGCCGCACAAAGACTAACTTCACCTCCACGTGGCGTGCGGTGGAAGCAGATCGAGTGGCGTAATTGGGGACCAAGGCACTTAAGCGGGTCGCGCGAGGCTGGCAAACGAAGCTCTGGCGTACGCAAATACTGGGAACATCAGCGTGGAGAGGGATCGCTGTAGGTAGATAAGTGTGGGACAACCGGACCAATGGACCGGGGCCCTGCATGCATCAGGAAACAGCGCAAACTCGTGGAAGCCTGCCCAGTATATCTCGTATCAGTAAGTCGGTGGTTGATGAGGACGTGCTTACTGATGTGAGGGCTTGCCTTAATCGGCTGGCCAAGTGGATGGGAACCACCATAAAAAGCCGAAGACTTGGCGTTGCGTAGAGAATACGCTGCGGGGCTAAGGGGTTGCTTAGTCGCTATTATGCGAACTCCGGGTATCAGGCGACGCCCAGGTTTCAATAGTATGCGGGGCTTTGCCGGAAGCAACCAGAGGGAATGGAACTGGAACATGTTCCAGATCAAAAAACCGAGGATGAGCTCCTAAAAAGCGGCGAAGAGGACCAAATGGAGCCTCAACAAAAAACCAAAAAGGCTCGAGTAAACCTTAGCGGTGCTGCTCGAAAAAGATTTAAGTACCTGTTGAAGAACGGACTCAGTCATGAAGAGGCACTGCAACCTATCACCAAGGAGAAGGAGGATGCACCCAAAAGTAAGGGCTCTGGAAGGGTCCGATCTGAGGAAAGCACCCCTGAACATCCGAGGAAGAAAGGAGTTCTCATCGTAGGTAAAACTACCGATGAGGGAAACAAACCATCCTACGGACAAACGCTATCAGCAATAAGGAAAGGAATAATTACCTCCAATTATCCAGAGTTATCTTTTTCAGTGGAACAGTTAGCAGCCATAAAAAAGGAAATTTTGGACAAAATCTTACTGCTGGATCCAAAGTCAAATACCAGGCATATATTCATTAACTTGCAATTCAGACCTGGCTGGATGCTGCTGTCCTGTGCTGACGGAGCCACAGTTGAGTGGTTTAAAAGCATAGTTCAGGAGCTGCGGCCACATGAGGATGTGTCATTGATACTCGCAGAGGAAGGTAACAATCCTCACTCAGAGATCTTTGTGACGTATCTTCCTGACGGTTTGAAACACCAAAACGATCAATTACTTCGATTTGTGTAGGTACAAAATGAAGACTCAACACACAAACTTGGACGATTGTAAGAAGGGTTGAAAATGCCCCACAGTAGAAATCACCCTATCAGTGGACCCCATATCCGCAGAAAGGGTAAGAAAGAATGGCTATATGGCCAATTATAAATTTGGTCAGGTAAGAATATTACCACAAAAAAGCCATGCCGGGCAACCTAGTGGTCCAGTTACAGCCTCAACCAGTCGAGGTTTGCAAAAAAGGACACAAAAAGGGACCCACAAAAACGGGTCCCCCAAAGGGCAATAAGGTATCTAATGAGGATCCCAAGAGACACTAAAACGGCTCTCTCCAAATCTGTTAGGTTTCTGCAACTAAACCTCCATCATGCAAAAGCTGCAACTAGCGTGCTTAGCAGGAATTTTAACAGAAACCTATCTGACATTGGGCTCATTCAAGAACCCTGGGCTCATGAAGGACTTATCAAAGGACTATCCATCAATTCATGTAAGTTGATATATTCACAAAAACATGACAAATCAAGAGTTGCATTACTCATCTCTAAAAAACTGCTTTATTTCTGTTCCAGAGTTTATCACTAGAGACCTTGCAACAGCTGAAGTGGAGTTCCTCACCGAAAGGGGTAAAAGGCACATTCTAATTGCCTCTGCTTACTTTGCGGGAGAGGAAGACAAACCTCCACCAGAGGGGTAAAAGGCACATTCTAATTGCCTCTGCTTACTTTCCGGGAGAGGAAGACAAACCTCCACCAGAGGAAGTCAAAAGCCTCATCAGATGGTGCAATAAAAAGAACAGACATCTTTTTCTTGGATGTGATGCAAACTCCCACAATATAGTATGGGGCAGCACGGACACGAACAAACGAGGTGAGTATCTCTTAGAGTATTTGGCTAAATCTAATATAGACATTATTAATAGAGGTAACACACCCACCTTTATCACTGCAATGAGAAAAGAGGTGCTTGACATCACCCTAGCTAGTTGCTTTACAAAAACTTTAATACAAAACTGGCATGTTTCCGATGAGGTTTCGATGTCGGATCACAGGATGATACGATTCGAGGTCGGGGCTACGCGGAGACAGATCCGGTGTTGTCGAATACCTCAACAAACAGACTGGTGTTCATATAAGGACAAATTCAAGTCGGATGTTGAAGGCGCATTATATACGATTGAAACTGTGGAGGAACTTGAAGTAGCCTCTCAATGGTTGAATCGCACGATAATTAATTGCTACGAGGAATCTTGTCCCATCAGAACAAAGGCTGTCAATAGGGATGTGCCTTGGTGGAACAAGGAACTCAGCAAACTAAATGTCTTAAGACGCAAAGCATTTAACAGAGCCAAGAGGACAGGAAACTGGGAAGACTACAAGAAAGCTCTAACTGAATATAACAAAGAACTCAGAAGTTCCGAGAGAAAAACTTGGAGGCAGTTCTACGAAGGGATTTCTATCATAGCCCCAGCAGTGCGCCTTCAAAATGTCATCGCTAAGGACCACCCTAACGGTATTGGACTCCTTAAAAAGCCAAACGGAGAGTTCGCCAAAACCATAGAGGAAAGCATGAGATGTTTATTAGAGGCTCATTTTCCTGGTGCTGCAAGCATTGAAGATAACTCAGAGGCAAATCTTGGTGAAACTATCATCAAAACATCTAGATCAGCAAAAATCCTAGCGGGTGAAATCTTCACCAAGAATAGAATTAAAAGGGCAATTAACAGCTTCAAGTCCTACAAATCACCTGGAGAGGATGGCATCTTTCCAGCACGTCTACAACAGGGATCCGGTATCTCAATTCCTCACTTATGTAAGATATTCAAGATGAGCTTCATCTTGAGATACATTCCAAATGGGTGGAGACAGGTCAGGGTCTGCTTTATTCCTAAGAGTGGCAAACATCCTCCAGAGGAACCAAAGTCAGATAGACCTATAAGCCTTACCTCCTTCTTACTCAAAAGTATGAAAAAAATACTCGACACATACATGAGAAGTGGATATATATCAAAAGCACCGCTTCGCGAGGGACAATTTGCCTACCAACCTGGCAAATCTACCTTAGATGCCTTACATTGTCTCGTAAGAGACCTAGAAAAGGCAAAAGCTGCAAAAGAAGTATCGCTATGTGTCTTCGTAGATATAGAGGGAGCTTTTGAGAACACCTCATATGAATCAATTAGCGCCGCTGCAACTGCCAAGGGTATTCCACCTTCCATAATCAAATGGATTCAGGCCATGCTAAATACTAGGAAAATAATCACCTACCTCGGAGACCAGTCGACTACTATAAAAGCGGTGAAAGGTTGTCTTCAAGGAGGACTGCTATCACCTCTACTGTGGTCACTAGTGGTTGACCACCTTCTAACAAAGCTAAAAAGAGAAGCTACTTCATTGCCCAACATTCGATAAAGTGATTTTCTAGTCGCTTGTGGCATCGGCTATGCTGAAATGGGGGCCAGGCACTTGTGCCAATTGAAGTATTACTCGGGATTTTATGGAATACTGTGTTATCATCTTCTATCAACTCCAAGAATGTTTTCCCACGGTTGTCGTTTCATTTCCCTGTTTCCCGTCACTTTTACGTCAGTCTTCTTGGCGGTAGACTTCACATTGTTCAATGCTTTTATTAGTTGGCCTACAGTAACTTGTTTCCCCAATGCACCACAGTAGTCAGAACGTAAGGTTTCCCAGGCTTCTTTCTTAGCATTCATCACAGCAGGGGTTTTTGATTTGCTAAGTAAGACAATGTGATCCGAAAGGACACGTACAAACAGAGTGCGATCAATTTTTTCTATTTTATTAAAATCATTTACAGATTCTTCTGATGATGAATACATCTTCTAGCACGTGGTTCAACAGATTGAGAGAGGGATATGCTGCCGATGTGGAGTAGACTGAAAGGTAGTGGAGGAGAGAACGTGTCGTGACAGGAACGTTAAAACCTAGCATTTACTCGGTCTAGCATGTACTACCCCGCGAGTCTTGGGTTTTTCCGGATTCTACTGAACTTGTCCTAGTATTTTCTACAAATCTTTATTCACACTGATTTGACCAAATACTTACTAGACCTAGCATATGCTAGTTAGAAAGTGCTAGTTTTTATTCACTTGACTTCTTGTGTTGATAATAATATAGTCAGGACATATATTTATTTCCAGTCAGTTAATAGTTTCATCGTTGATCATAACATTTTAGTAATTTAATGTTATTTGTACATTTAAGGGTTTTCCTGGAAGGATACCTTCTTTTTTGGATACTCACCTTTTCCTGGAGCATCACTTTATGCGAGGTACTTCACCATTTGATTCTGCCTGGACCGGGGTGATTAGGCGACCACCGTTCTTCCGGACGAGAAGATATATTTTTTCTTTTTATGTAACATATATTTTTTTTAAACTTATCATGTTGAATCACATCCAACCTGAGTTACAGTAGATCGCCTTGGTACCAAAGCTATCCCCTGACTTGAGGTTTGTATTATTTTTTTGCGTTGAGGGCGTATGTTCTATCCCAGCTAAGTATAAGCATATGTATAACTGATGACTGGTGTTTTGTATTGCCCAGTTATATTTCACTTTGCGTTTTTTATTAGTTCACATGTTTTACTGATAACTCGGTGCTCTGTGTAGCCCAGTTATTTTTCAAATACTTTTTTGATTACTTAATAGCTAATTCAATGACTTGACAGACGTTATAGTCAAGTCCATTTTACATTTTTTTACGTACCTTGCGAAATTGTATCAATTGTTTGAAACATTTCATTTGATAAGAAAATTTCAGTATCTGTCATTTAATTAAATTTCGTTGTCACCTAATAACTGCGACAATAAACACGTTGTTAATGTTAGATACCCGTTTTCTTTGTTCTTTCCTATTCATTTGCTAGGTTTGGGATAGGACGAACATTTTGGCCGAGCAGAAACCTGGCTGGCGCCCATTTTAATTTAGAACATTCCGGATATCTCATCCAACTCACTCCCACTCACCGACTAAGTGAGCTGAAGGCCCTAAAGGTTGTCACCGGGGACAGCTGGACTTCCCTGTAGCCCATAGGGTCGATAAAAGCGAAGCTAGTTGCAAATTTGCGTGATTACAGTTTTTGGCGCCCGAACGTGGTGCGTGTTTTGGAAAAGCGTGAATTCTTAAAAAAATTTATAATTTTGAGTAGAACATTTCAAAAGATACAGATGCATTATTGATATTGTAACTTATGGTTTATGCGTGTGCTGACAACTGGTTAACAATTGTTAATATTTTGTTATTTGAGGCTCTGGTTGTCCCTGAATTAACTAATATTTTGATTCTTGGTGTATATTTTTGAAATTTAATGGGCTTCGTTCCAGACCTTTGTCACGATGAGTGGTATTTTTCGGCAGAACCTGTGCTATTGAATAGTTTGGAACATACGTCGTCTGGTACTGTATTTACTCCTCTAGAACGTCAGAGACTGCAGGCTGTGATCGTGTGATAACCTAGGAAATTCTCACTGTAATAACCTAAAAATCGCTGTCACCATTGTAATAATCTCGATAATTTCGTCATGTAATTACCGGTGTCACAAATCTAATAACAAAAACCTCTGCTGTCAAAATGTCCCTAGTGCACCGAGAAGGCAGCGTAGCTGGCTGTCACCACCCACGATTTCGTTGGAAACAGGAGTCGTCGGCTCCTGGAAGAAATATCCGAAAGGGTTGGCTTCGGAATCCACTGCTATCAGTTGTCGTTGGTAATGAGAGGGCTTGTGTTATAGGGTTACGTCAGTTAGAGGGGTGGGTTGAGGAAAAATCTTGGGTGTTGTTCTCATGGGGTATATGTTATGTATTCATATAATCATGCTCTCCTGGTTGAGAAAATAAACTAACCTATAATGAATTCTTTAGCGAGTTTATTATAAAATATAAAAAAATTACTCCAATTGACAAAACGTCAGGAATAATTGTATGTAAGGTCTTGTGACTGTAAATAATTAAAACCAATGATAGGATCGAGAGAAAACTTGAGATACCCTGTTACGTTGACGAGAATGAAATGCAGAATGAAATGAAATTTGTTAGTTTAAAAATAATCGCCGGAATCAAAATATTGTCGCGCACCCTATATATGAAACTTTGAAACTAACAATTTAGTATTCAACCTCAATTGTTCTCCCTATCCCTGATTCAAACGGAGAGGTATTATCATTGAATACTCGTATGGGATATGAAATAACATAAATTAAATTATATAGATAGTATCATAGGTGCGGGCTGGCAATGTTAATAATTTGACCAAACTACTTCCGGTTTCACGTCGCGTAGTTTCGATTTGGAAGTTTGCCACTCGGTTTGCCACAATTTTAGCACTTTTAATTTAAGTAGCGGTTTCATGTCGTTATACACTACCGTTTGCACTTCACTCACGGTTTCACTAATTGCTGCTTGTCGTGCTTTGAGGTCGGCTTCTCCGTTTCCTTGAAAGCCAGCATGAGAAGGAACCCAAAGTATTCCCACAAAGCTATTGGAATGTTGCAACTGCGATAATTCGACTTTAATTTGGAGTGCTATTGGATGTGTGGGATAAAGTTGATTGATAATATGGATTGAGTTAAGAGAGTCTGTTATTATGAGAAATCTTGAAGTATGTTTTGTTTTTTATGTGAGTAAGTGCTTATAGAATGGGGTATAGTTCTCCAGTGCAAACGCTGCTTATTTCGGGTAACTTAAATTGTAGTGTACTGTTTTGCATGATCACTGCCGCGCCTACGCCATCAGAGGTTTTGGATGCGTCTGTATATGCGAGGTGAAATTGTGGATATTTGTCAAATATGGAGGCAAATGTTTTCCTAATTATGGTATGGGGGGGTTTCTAATTCGTTAAACTTGCACAGTGAAGTGTCGGTGGGAGGGATATTGATCGACCATGGAAGGGGAGCCTCAATTTTGTTGGAAAGGAAGGGGGGACGTCTGATTTCGAGTTCTGTGAGAATTTGACTAGCTCTTGCATAGAATGGTGGGTCTGTTTTGATATTTGCCGAATGTAGAGTTTTGTAGTGATTAGTCAGTATGTTAATGTAGACTGGATTCTGCTGGTTTGTGTTGACGGATAGTGCGTATGAAGCGGTAAGGTATTTTCTCCGGAGTTGTAGAGAAGGTTCCCCAGTTTCGCACTGTAGGCTTTTCATTGGACTTGAACAGAATACTCCTGTTGCTGTTCTTAGTGCTGTGGTTTGAATGGTTTCAAGTTGATTTAGAGTAGTTTTTTTCAGCTGTCGCGTATACTATAGAGCAGTAGTCAATCTTTGAGCGAATGAGTGTTTTATATATGTGCATTAGACACGTATAGTCAGATCCCCAGGATTTGCTTGAGAGTGTTTTCATAAGGTTTATACCATTTTGGCATGATTTTTTAATATGTAGTATGTGCTTCTTCCATCTGAGTTTTTTGTCAACAATCATTCCAAGAAATCTGATGTTATCGACATAGTTTAGGGAAATGTTATTAAGTTTAAGTTCAGGAGACACAGGATTGTGTTTTCTAGAACATAATATGCATTTGGCCTTCTTTGTTGAAAATTGCAGTCCCGTGAGTTTAGACCAGTTTTTAAGTTGGTTTAATGTTTCTTGGATATTTTTCTGAATTGAGTCGATGTTCTTACCCTTGGAGAATATTACCAAATCGTCAGCATGTAACCTGCCTTTGAGTAGTTTGGAATGATGGATTTATATGTCGTTGACCACAATCAGGAAAAGCGTTGAACTAATGACTTTCGACGACTATAAGCTGCATTGTGGGTTCGAACCTTAACGGGTCGGTGTTTTGGAACTGGTACCTTGGGCTCATGGACTCCTGTATTTAGTAAGCACTTTTGAGGAAGGAACGTTGTGTTTGTTCGATAAATACACTTGGTGGAAACTCTGTGGGTTTGTGATATTGTCTGGACAAATAGGGACTTTTGGACATTGGGTATCTAGATTTGGGTTTCAAATTCCTCATTAGGTTTCAGTTGGAGGGAGACCACTTGAGGTACAGGTGTGTCTGGGAAGCATTATTGTTCCGCTGGGTTGAAAATTGGTTTGTCGCTTGGATTGCTTGTCAGTTGAGGTTAGAAGATGTTTTGTTGGTTTGCAGTTAATCGATTAGTACAGGATTAACTCATTTATGAGTTGAAAATACGAGGTATTACGTTGAAAAGGAAGATGATAGCATAGATCCTCCCGAATATATGTATATAGCTGCTGAATATCTGAGCGCAGTTGAAATTAAATTAGGTCATATAGACCCAAGTGGTGAATCACGTGTGAATTGTAATTTCCAGAAAATACAGAGTCAGCTAGTGCATGTCGTAGGTCGACTGGAACGTGTCACTAATTTTGAAGCAAGAGATGTTGGTGATCGACAAAAAGCGAAATTGGATGGATTGATTTCTAAAGCACCTTCTTTACTCGAAGCATTGGGCAGTAAAGCTTCCAGACAGGAGCATTATCGTCTAACTCAACCCTCCCCCAAGTTGGAATTTCTTTCTCAACCTGGACCATATTTTGCAAATTTGTCCACTATTCGTAGATCGACTCTCAACAATGTAAAACAACCTTCTAATCTTGGTAATGTGTCATGAAACCTGTTTAATATTAAGACGATGTTGCCTAGTTAGTAGGGTTTAGTATTTTCTGGAGATTCCAAAAGTATTTCGTTATCAAGTTTTCTGGAAAAGGTGGAAGAGTATCGGGTTTCGTGCATTGTAGATAAGGAAATTTTTTTAGCTAGTCGTATCGATTTATTCTCTGGTAGGGCTTATCAATTTTATTTGGCTTATAGAGAAGAGCTTAACTCTTGGGATGAGGAAATCAAGACAAGAACTCAGGGTCCTCATGAAAGTAGGGGAATTTATTTGGTGCTGATGACTAGTTATTTCAAGAGATCGACTTTTCCCATTTCAGAGGAGAAACAGGAGATTTTGTTGAGGAATATTGCGCCGTACTACCAAAACCATCTGGGACTTGTGGAAATTATTAGCGTGCAGGAGTTGTTGACTTTGGGTCTTAAATAGGAGGCTAGGAAATCGGCTATTGAAAATTATAGTGTACCTTCGAGGAGGTCAAATTGTTTGGAGCCAGACTTAGCTCACGTGTATTCGTCATCTACTCCTAGAGATAATGGAATAGTTTGTTTTCGTTGTAATTAGCCATGTCATCGTGCCGTAGGGTGCCTTAGGACCCCTAGTATGAAATTTTGTTTTAAGTGTAAGAAAGAAGGGTTCGCGGTTAGGAATTGCACTGATTGTTCTTCCAGATCCAATCAGGGAAACGAACCGAGACGTGCTTAAATGATCGGATAGAGTGCGTGAGTGAAAACCCCCGGTCAGTAATTATCGCACGGTCACATATGATGTGTTGGATCATGGCATTAATGATGAACGTCCTTATCTTAAGGTAGATATTTTAGGTAAAACTTTGTTAGGTCTTTTGGATTCGGGCGCTTCAAGAACTATTTTAGGAGGTTAGGGTTATGAGTTAATTTCTTGTTTAGGTTTGACTTTGGATAAAAGTAGTTCGACTAATTGTACAGTGGCAAATGGTGATGTGTCACAGAGTATGGGAACCGCAGTGTTACCCGTGATTTTGAGGGGTCGTTTGCGGTTGATTGAGACTCTGGTTGTCCCTGAATAAACTCATATTTTGATTCATAGTGTAGATTTTTGGAATTTAATGGGCGTCGTCCCAGACCTTCGATGAGAATACAATTTTGGTATACTATCTGGTGAGTTGGGGGTGAGTTTAAATTAGTTTTGGGTGCATGCCTAAACATTTCTGGCGCCCTATTTTTGAATCCGACATAAATTTAGAAGAATCCACCCCTTCTTCGACTCGAAGCTAATCGATTGGCGAGCACAGATTGGTCTTCAGGAGAATCTGACATCTAAACGAGCACTGAGAAAAAGTCTCGTTATATCCTGTGCAATAAGAACTGTGCTATTACACATTTTTAATTAAATTAAATGCATGATTGGTGTTAGTAAAAAAAATCACTCCATTGAAACTTTATTAAGTTTTATAATCATTTTATACTGTGAAAATTATACACACGGCATAAAACACACATTTATACCACAATTATATAGAATTTTAAACGGTGTCTAGTGACTTTTATACCAATTTATGTACATTTTAGTTGTAAATTTTCTTCATTTTAATTTACACACGACGGCCGCTAAACTGTACACAAGCTTGACTCCCTACAAAAAATTCAAATATTAGAATCAATATATTTCTCTTTACTTTCTTGAGAGAAGATGTAGAATTTTCAAAAATGTATTCACAAAACTCAAACAAATTATCCATTTTAAAAATGTAGGTATTGCGCCTACTTCTTAAACATTATAATATCCATATTATATGGTGTGCACTTGTCTCATTCCCATTTCATTTGAGTTTCAGTAGTGAGTTGGGAGAGGGAGAGATTCAAAATAATCAAAGGATATAACAAGGGAATAATCGATACAATGTTATTTAACATGGGACAAAATGAAGAGTTTGCGAAAATTGGCTTGACAACATGTTATGAGACAATACGATTAATTTTGGAGCAGAAGCTTGTACAAACAAGTGATGAAATTACCAGCTGAAAACATCTGGTGCAAATGGATGACCAATGAAATACTCCAAGCCCGTCTAAAAGAGAATCTATGTATATTTTGACGAATATGGTGGACTATGTAGATTAAATATGAGCTGAAAGTGACATTTATTGGATAGAAAGGCAAGTTGAGAAGCTAGCAAATAAAATAGACCAAATCGAATAAAAATTCATTACAGCAGAGATTAGCTGGACAACGTTGCCCGAAGATAAGTACTGTTTTAAGAGAGCTACTTTGACTGTAATAATATGCAGTAATCAGTTGGTTGGATGGTGATGGAAAGAACATTATAATTATTTCCACGTTTCTGTCCATTCTCCATTTCCATTCAATTATATTTTCGTTTCCAAAAAGTGAATTTTTAAGAACAAAAATTGCAAATATATCACTGAAATAACAAAAGTGTACAGAATGAAAAATATATGTAGTATTAAGTCAGATTCGCTGATGAAATCTATCTCGGAAATTTATAATAATAAACTACGCACTCCGCACAATCAGCGTCTTTTCTTAAACAATACACAACTCATTGCAACAATGTATCATTTCTATACAGTACACTATTTATTGTTACAATGTCACTCGGAGAACCTTTATAAGGGACGTTTAAAACAGAAGGATCTTCTTATTGTGTGGATGACGTCTCTTCTTGCTGAGGTTTCGAATGCCAAACCGATACTTACACACTATCATGAGGATGCATAATACGATGAACACAATAAATACAGGGGTTGTCTAGAAGTGTGTAACGTCGGGAGCGTTTTCTTCATAAAAGATTGGTTGTGGGAGTTGCTGTTCTTCGAGTATTCGCTGAAGTTTATCTGATGTTTTTTTTTGTAATTTATTTGCTTCAGATATCGTCGGAGGATAATGCGTAACTAAGTGAACGTTTGTAGGAGTGAGTGGTTTTTCGGATGTAATTTCTTGAGCATTGAAACAACTCTCTTGAGGCGTGTGGAACTCACATCCTAACGATACTGCGAACAGGAATACACCATGTAAAACTTGAATGTTGGTGGGTGAACAGCGAGTGGATATTTAGGTTGGTAACGGGAAGAAACCTATGCGGTGTGAGGAGGTTTTTGCTTCAATTAACATGTTTTCAATTAAAACTGGACCGTAGAGGAAACGAGATTCTTCTTCAGAGATTAGAGGAATCTGGCAGATACACTCTGGGGATTTGCTGAGAAATTGGAGATTGACTTTTTGACTTAGATAAGTAGTGTCCAACTTTTACAGGCTTTCTTCTAATATTGGGAAAGTTCAGCACCCATTGTCACTTAGGGTAAAGAGGATATAATTGTGGTTAAGATTTTCGTCGTCATGTTCTTCCTCTGGAGATAAATGTGGCTTAGCCTGGAGTATTTCTGTCTCCCAAAACGTGGATATAGTTTAATTTAACGCAATGTCAAAATCAGATATCACCAAACATGATTGGAGAAGAAATGTTTGAACATTTTTTCGAGGATGTAATTCAGAATATTCACCATCTACTACCCTACTGAATAGGGTGTTAACTAATTTTGGGCTATCTTCGTCTAATGAAAGAATGTTAGGAAGGAGAATATCATCGTATACATCTGCTCCCATCAGAAGCTGTTTCTTCAAAGATTAGAAGAATATGGCTGATATAGTCTGGGAATTTGCTGAGAAATTGGAGATTGACTTTTTGACCAACTTTTACAGGCTTCCTTCGAATATTGGGAAATTTCAGTACTTTTTGTCTGAGATAAGTAGTGCGCAATTTTTACAGGCTTTTTTCGAATATTGGAAAAGTTCAGTACCCATTGTCACGTAGGGTGAAGAGGATATAATTGTGTTTTCCGTCAGGATTGAATACAAGTGATAATGCGTAAATGACCCAGAATGGAGGATTGGAGAATTCAGAATAAACACAACCATATGATTTGAAGGATAGATATCGATTGGGATAATAACATACGAGGGCGGTTTGATATTGAAGCTACCTAGCGCTAGATGGCACCACAAACACAAAAACTTTTTCTGTCTTAGAAATTTCGATCTGTTAAAATTTTAGCCAAATTCATCGATTAGTTTATTTGTTGTAGTCGTTTGAAGTAAGCAACTTTTGTGTTTCTTGGAAAATGGAAAAAATTGAATTTCGTGTAGTGATTAAACACTATTATTTGAAAGGAAAAACGGCGAAAGAGACAAACGAAAAGCTTGATAAACATTACAGCGAATCTGCTCCATCAGATTATATGGTAAACTATTGAATTGCTGAATTTAAACGGGGCCGAACAAGCACTGCAACAATACCATCAACAGGAAGGACAAAAGAGGTGGTTACTGAAGAAAATATCAAGAAAATCCTCGATATTATGAATGATCGCTGGGTCAAAATACGTGAGATTGCTGAAATAGTAAACATATCACATGAACGTGTGTTCAATATACGCATATGAAAAAGCTATCGGCAAGATGGGTGCCACGTTTGCTCAGTGTTGAACAAAAACGAGTTCGACAAATCACTTCACAGCGGTGTTTGGACATGATAAAGCATAATCCTGCTGATTTTTGGCGTAGGTTAATAACCGTTGAGGAAACGTGGGTCCACCACTACACACCTGAAACCAAAAATCAATCGAAGCAATGGGTGGAAGCTGGTGGAAGTGCTCCGAAGAAGGCGAAGACAGCGAAATCGGCTGGCAAGGTTATGGCCACTGTATTTTGAGGTGCACACGGAATATTGCTCATCGATTATTTTGAAAAGGGATCCACAATCACAGGAGAGTATTATCGTGCATTATTGGATGAATTGGTTGTTGCAATCAAGGAAAAACGACCACATTTAAACAAGAAAAAAGTGCTCTTCTTCAAGACAACGCACTGGTTCACACAGCATTAGATACGATGCTAAAACTACGAGAAATCCACTTCAAATTGGTTGATTATCCACCTTATATTCCAGATGTAGCCCATAGTGACCTTTTCCTGTTTCCAAACTTGAAAAAATGGCTCGCAGGAAAAAGATTCATCTTAGACGAAGAAGTGATTACCGAAACCAATGCGTATTTTGAGGGGTTCCCATAATCGTATTATTCAGATGGTATAAAAAAGTTGGAAAATTGTCTTACTAAGTCAGCCATGTCAAACTCAAAGTCACTGGTAGGCCAAAAGCATGAAGACCATAGACTAGGTGGGCCGCAAAATCTAATCTTAAAGAAGACAAACTACTGAAAATCTTAACGAAAAAAAGTACTATTATGTTAGAAGTATATTTATTAAATTTCCAATAAAAAGGACATAACAAAAACTT
The DNA here is from genome assembly GCA_963921935.1 of Galeruca laticollis. Lineage (NCBI taxonomy): Eukaryota > Metazoa > Arthropoda > Insecta > Coleoptera > Chrysomelidae > Galeruca > Galeruca laticollis. Next base: position 147,529,369 of record OY998181.1, read on the forward strand.
ACAAACATTAAGTTCTTTTGCCAGATGTTTGACATCTTGTGTCTTTAATTAAGTTGTCTATTTGTGGCGTGAATTTATCGGCGGAAATAACTTTTAAAACTGCGTCCAAGTGTGCGTCCGTCAATCGCGATCTTGCGGGAGATTTGTTTCCTTTCATCAAAGAAAATAATTGTTCACACTTATAGGCACTTCCAAACATTGACAGGATTTTACAGGCAAGTTTTCTCATTTCTTGGTATTGAAAAGGCAAGTACTTATAAAATTCGAATGTACCAACACTATCAAATTTTTCTTTTAAATGGGTTTGACACTGAATCTCAATCACTTCCATCTGCGAGTGAGGGGGAACTTTATCAATATCGATAGTGAAAAGACCAGTAAATAAAGAAAAATTGTTTTCTTGGGAATTAAAATCCTGAAAACGCTTTTCAAATTCTGACAGAAGGCTTCCCATTTTCTCTGTATACATTTTGTATGATATTGCGCCACTTGTACTTTCCTGATACGCCGTGCAAGTCGGAAAATGTGACAGATTATCCACCGCTAACTGGTTTTTCCACAGCATCATCTTACACTTGAAAGCTTTAACATGATCATGCATATCTGTTATAACTTGACGTGGTCCTTGCAATTTCGTATTTAAGTCCGACAAGTGTTTTGTGATGTCTACCATAAATGAAAGATCTTGTAAAAAAGGTACTTCGGATAATAAGCTGACATCTTGTTCTTTCACTTCCATGAAAGGCGTATTTCTTCTTTGAGTTTCCAAAACCGATCGAGAACCATAGAACACGAAAGCCATCGCACTTCTGCATAATAAGGTAAACCAGTGTACTCACTTTCTAAATCACGTAAAAACGCAGAAAACTGTCGCTGATGCAAGCCACGTGACCTTATGAAGTTTATCATTTTTTTCACTGATTTTAAAACGCTCTCCAACTTGATCACTTTTGAGCATAAAACTTCTTGGTAGATTATGGAATGAACATGATGAAAATCTGGTTTGTCACTGCCCGTTTCTCTGATATTTGTTTGTAATATTTTAATGAAGGCATTATTTACTCCAGTCATTGAAGGAGCTCCGTCTGTTACAACGGAATACAGTTTTGACAAATCTAAATTGTACTTTTGCAGAAGTCCATAAACAGCATTGAAAATATCCTCCCCAGTTGTTGTATCATGCAATGGTACTAATTCCAGTAATTCTTCATAAACGTTGATATCTCTATCAACAGCACGAAGAAAAACAGCGAGTTGCGCCACATTACACACATATGTACTTTCGTCACAGGCAAAAGAAAATGCAATGAAAGAGTCTGATTTTGTTTATATCTGTTCGCTTATATTGGCAGCCAGCTCGGTAACTCTTTCAGCGACAGTATTCCGGGACAAGGATATATTTTGAAAAGCCTTCACGCTCCCGGGACTTACAATTTCCGCGGCATTTACAAGGCACTCTTTTATAAATTCACCTTCAACAAATGGTTTTGAGTGTTTTGCGATCAACTCCGACAGTACGTAGCTCGCTTGAACGGCAGATTCATTTTCCTGCTTTGGACGTGTAAACATAAGCTGTTGATCTTTTAACCATGATTTTAACTTTTTTACTTTTCGTTTCTAATCATGCCTGTATACTTGTCAAACTTAGTTTTATGACTATCATAGTGACGTTTTATATCATATAATTTTGGGACACCGACTGTACTGTTACAAATCAAGCAAATAATTTTGTCTTTCACTTCACAGCAAAAAAACTCTAATTCCCACTTTTCTTGAAAGATACGATGATCATCTCCAAGTTTCCTCTTACTTCCACTTGGTTTTGAAACAGACATGTTAAATAACAATAAGTACTGTTACGGGTTGTAACAATAAGTACGCAACTAAACTCGCAATTCTATCGCAATTGACTCATAACTGACTGAACAACTGAACTCAATCGAGCGGTATTGCCTTATATACGGATTGTGATTTCTCGACAGTTCTTTCCAGAATGTTCAGGTAGCGTCATCTGTGTTCTCGCGCGATAGAACTTTCCGGAACAAGCCAGGCTTTTAGGTTGAGCGCGCATCTTAGTTCATCATCACAGTACTTTATTTTCGGTTTTTAACAGGCTCGCGGGCCGCATTACATCGCTGTTTTCAAAATTGATTCGGGGCCGCAGGAAAATGCTCAGTGGGCCGCATGCGGACCGCGGGCCGCATGTTTGACATGGCTGTACTAAGTGTATTGGGCTAAAAGGAGACTATGTTGAGAAATAAATGGTTGTTGAAAAAAAAAATGTTTTTTTCCTACTTAGGTAGCTTCAATATCAATCCGCCCTCGTAGTATTTCTATGAATTCTTCTTCGTCAATATATAATAATTAATTTGTTCTATATTGTTGATAATGGACTTTCTCCTACCTTTATAACACTGTTATGTAGTATCTTAATGAGAGCGAAAGTGATTGCATTTTCTAAATCAGTTACAGGTTGGCAAATTAATTTTGGCAGTCGGAAGTTTGGCAACCTCCGATGCGCCGTAGAAAAGACGTATGCGGATTGCAAGAGCTCACTTCGCTGGCAGAATTCGTGAGCTTCGTTTCGACAGTACAGTTCAGAGAAAGTGTGATTACCGGGGTTGTGCAATACTAACTTGTTATGGCGACTCCAGAAAGTAAAATTGTTCAGGAAAATCTGAGTGAGCAGTGGCTTGAAATAATTATGAACGTTTCAAATTTCATGACCGAAGAGGCAAACAATGGCAAGTCGACAATTCAATTACCAGAGGTAAGTTTTAATTATTGCAATAAAATTTGTAAACCAAAGTAATTATTTAACAAATTTACACGCGATAGTAAATGTTTTAAACCGATTCTCGTACATGAAATATTGATTTGTTAAACAATTAAACAAGTGACATTAAGGTGAGACAATAGATATTTTTGTAACAAGTGTGTAAAGTAGCGTTTTTTCGTCGAATGTGAATATTGTCGCATGAGCCGGGGGCGAATGCGACAATCACATGTGTCGGAAAAAGGCCTTTACACAAGAATTGCATACACTATTTTTTCTACTACCGAAAATTTTATCACAGAAGTTTAATAGTAATTTTATTTGCGCACTAGAGTAGGTTTAATTTTTCTTTGGGAGAAACTATAACGCTTTTATTGATTCTTAATAAAATATATTATATATTGATTAATATTTTGAACATTTTAATCAAAATTACAACAAATTAACAAAACAACAGACGAATTCAATTATCAACAATACAAATATTAAAGGTGCAATTTGTGCACTAGGGCATTTTCGGAATAAATTGTTATTTTATTTTTCCTACGCCAAACAAATTGTATTTTGTTTCGTAAATATTCACAAATTTTTGGGGAAATAAATCATTAGAAGCGTTCTGAGCTACGTGTAATATGTTTGATGGTGTATTTTCTCTATAATTATCTTCTTTATAATTATATGTACCTAACTTTTCCGTTTTCTAAAAAAAGAATCTAAAATAACATCATAGTTTCCTTAAAATGTTCAATACTTAAATATAAATACTTTTGCTCACCCTAGGTATAGTCAGAAGATCTCAATTTCAAATTTAAATGTCAGATTCAATGCACAAAGAAATGTCAGTCACTCACAGCCAACTTATAGGTACCTACCTATGTACCCTATTCTATAATTTTCCGGTACCCAATAATTATTACGTATGTACTTTACTCCTCTCCAAACCAGACCGAAACTACTGCGTCACAAGAAGAGAACTTTTGGCGTTAGTTAGAAAAGATCAGGAGAATGATCCTTGCCTAAAGAAGATTCGGCAGTGGAAGGAAGAATATCGGCGACCTACCTGGCAAGAAGTGTCAAAGTTTTCACCGAAACTCGAGGCGTATTGGGCTCAGTGGGACTCCCTTGTCCTGGATGAAAGGCTGTTGAAAAGAGTCCTTGGAAACGATGATGGTTCCGAGATATGGAGACAGCTGGTTATCCTTAGAACGGGGGTAGCTGAGGTACTGGAGAAGTTACACGGCAGTCCATCGAGAGGTCATCTGGGAGTGAAGAAAACCCTCCAGCGAATCCGTGAGAGGTTTTATTGGATTAACAGCTCCGATTATGTGAAGGACTGGTGTAAGAAATGTACGACTTTCGCTACGAGTAATGGACCACATCGCAAGAGAAAGGCACCCATGAAACTGTACAATCTTGGAAGCCCTTTCGAAAGGATTGCTTTAGATATCGCTGGACCATTTCCGACCGCCGAAAATGGTGGCAAATACATACTGGTTGTAATGGATTATTTCACAAAGTGGGTGGAAATTTACGCTATCCCGAACCAAGAGGCCACAACTGTTGCGGATGTATTGGTGGAAGAATTCATCAGCCGAAATGGAGTGCCCTTGGAAGTCCACAGCGACCATGGAAGAAATTTCGGAAGTCATCTATTCCAGGAGATTTGCGAGAAGCTGGAAATGAAGAAGACCAGGACAACAGCATTGCCTTCACAGTTAGATGGAATGGTCGAAAGAATGAACAGGACTATTGGAAAATACCTTTCCAAAGTAGTATCCAGCAGTCAGAGAGATTGGGACCAGTATCTTTCCCTATTCGCATTGGCTTATCGATCTGCCGTCAATGAGTCCACGGGTAAAACACCTGCGAAAATACTGTTTGGACTTGAAATGAGGCTTCCTTGTGACCTGGAATTTCGCTGTCGGCCTGGAGAAGATCTAGCAGGCGAAGACTACGTGATCCAATTTAGAAGAAGGCTGCACGATATTCATCAATCAGCGACAGAATGAAAAGTGGGTACGACACGCCGGCCACAGAAGGCGGTTTTAAAGAAGGTCACAAAGTATGATTACACAGCCTAACGAGGAGAAAAGTCCATACCTAATCAAGAAAAGGATCAATGATGTTATATATCGCATAAGCAAAATCCCCAACGGAAAACCAAAAGTAGTTCACCAAAATCGACTAGCGCCATTCGAAGGAGACCATGGCCTAGACAGAGGAGTAAACCATATTCGAGATATCTCTGACCCTACCTTTGATGAATTTATGGGCGCGTATGGAGGTACCGGGAAAGCTAGATATGGAGTCATTAATTGAAGAACAACAACAAGATTTGTTCACTCTCTCGGAAGATTATTCATTGGCATACAACATCCCAGCCCGTATCAAGAACGCACGAGGGTTGGCAACCGTCTTTCGAAAGAAGTTCGGGCAATTAGAAAAACTTGAAGACCAGATTCCAGCCCCTGACAAGACACTGAAACTGAAACATAATTCGCGGTACGTCTTCTACGTGGTAACTAAAAATGAATTTCAAGATCGATCTACCTACCGCGATGTGTGGGAAGCACTTCGAAAACTACGAGACCATGTGTTGGAATCCAGCGTGAAGAAACTGGCTATGCCTAAGATAGCGAGTAACCAGTTGGATTGGCGAATCATCAGGAACATGGTAGAGATTACCTTTCAAGATGCCGGTATCCAGATATTAATTCGCAGCTACAACCCCGTTATCAGTATCCGATGAAGACGGTGCCCTTTTATTTTCATCGGAAAGATCGGAAAGTGTAGAAATGGGGCCAGTAGCCAATTCAAACATCCAGTCTCGGCTACACAAAAGTTCTAGGAGGAACTTCCATTTAAGGAGGGGATAATGTTACGAAGCACCACACTGGTATAGACTCTAAATCCGACTCTGTCTAAGCCAGGTATGAAAGTTGAAATTATGGCGTACGCGCAGGGTTTCCTAGAATTCTTTACGAATAGTGACTATCTTATCTACATTGTTTTTGTGACCAGTCTTATCTAGAAAATGCCAGAAAGCCAAATGTTTTTGTAATCTAGAATTATCTAGTGAAAAAGGCATTAATATATAAGGGATCGATCAAGAAGTGTTTAGTTTAGTTGATAATTTGACATCGTGAGATAAACAAGTAAATAAGTGAATATAAATTAGTGAACTGTTTATATAAATTAGTTAAAGTGAATATACTGTGTATATTATTAGTGAATAGTGTAGTGTTTAGATAAATTAAGTAAGTGAACCCACCGAGTGTAAAATTTATCCCATCCGTTTACTGTTCAAATAAATAAGAAAACCACTACATTAAGAAAAACATTACAATACAAAGGTAAAAAGTTATAAGTTTCATTATAGGCGTAACGAATAGTGACAGCTTACCTTCGTCATAAATTGATGGTTTAGGGGAATCAAATTATTAAATGAAATTTCCCATGGGTTCATTGTATTCACCATTATTATTGATAAAACTTTCCTATTCTTGATATTCCAGTACATCCAAGGACTTTCATATAATATATCCCTCAATTTCTCGGACTGAAATATAAACAAATCATCTCCTGATATTAGATGTGCTACACATATTTTAATTAACGATGACATTTCTACTATTTTAAAATTATATAGAATCGTAGCCTTTGAGATGGGGATGAGGGGGGTTCAAGGTACCGTTTTCAGCTTTTCGTTTAAATGTTGGAAACTATGCGTCCTAGCGAAGTGACCATTCTAAACAAAATGAAAACTAATTAAATTTGCTACAAATTTAAATCAGTAAATTTTTTTGTTATCTTGTATAATTTTGATTTTATCCGCTCTGGAATGTCTGCAATTTTGGAGAAAGAAAATTATTCTTGCCTCATATTCTTTGCACTATTTCACTATTTGACCAAATAACTCTGCACCCAAAAAATTAATGCCACCAGAGGGTTGTAGAATATATTTTAAAAAAATCTTGTCATTGACTTAATATATATATATATATATATATATATATATATATATATATATATGAATAGAAAAAAGGAGAAGATATGATATTACAAATAATAAAGCTTAAATATTATTAGCCCTATGGGGATATCTTTTCCCAATTAATATCAGTATAACTGTGCAATGATATAGAAAACCAGGAAAACTACATCTGCTGATCTTTACAGTTATCACTTAAGAAGACAGTTTAAAAGTAGAGAACTCCCTAGATTTTTCTGTTCATTGACAACTTCATATTGTGTCTTCTAATTTCCTATTCTTCAACAAAATCCAGTTCTTGTTTCTTATCACCAATATGTAGTATTTCTAGTTCTATGTTAGGTGTCATTGAATGAATGGTGTCAAGTAGATGTTTTGCTTAGTGGGATTTATCTAGATGTTTCAATATTTATGCCCGTAAGTGTTCACTGTATAGGATTTTAAAATTTCTAAGGGTTTGACCCAAAAATAGACACACACAGACTTCATTAATGATGATATTTTTGGTTTTACATTTAACAATTTTGTACTCACATTTTTGATAAAAATTGTGTTGTATTCCTTGCTAAAGATATTATCTTTGCAGTATTATAAGAAATATTTCCTCCATATGTGATTGTTTCATAACTTTTTATATCTTTAGTTTGTTTACGAAATATTAGTTGCAACGCCACTTTTTCCTTTTTTTTTATTAATTATTTTTATTATCATATGTAATGGATAACCGTTGGATATTACTATTTCTTTAATTGTATTAATTTCTCTAACAAAATTACATTTGTTTATAGGAACTGAAAATGCTCTAGGTATCATTGAATTATATGCTGCCTATTTATGAGACATAGGATGATTGGAACTATATGGAATAGGCACATCAGTGTGTGTTGGTTTTCTGTAAATTGAATAATCAATTTTTAAATCAAGAAAATTGATTGAGCTATTTTTTTCCACTTCTAATGTAAATTTAATTTTTGGGTGTAAATTATTAATGTGGTTGAAAAATATATCTAATTGTCGTTCACTACCTATAGAACAAGCTAATATGTCAACTACATATTATCTATACCAAAATGTAACGTTTTTTGAAATATTACTTCCAAAGATTTTTCTTTCTGAACTGTCCATAAAAATGTTTGCCAAAATAAGTGATATGGGGCTTCCCATTGGTACACCTTCATTTTGAATATATATCTAAACTACTATACTACTACTATATACTATATATATTAAAATGCTTTATTAATTTATTTATAATATTTACCACGTTTGGGAGCCAATTAATAAGTTTATCTTAATTTTTATTTATTAATTTTGTTGTGTTATATTTGTTTTTCTAATTGTTATTATTTATGATTAATTTTTAAATTCTAAGAATAACCTTCTATATAAGATACAATTCATTAAATTTTAATTAGTTATCAAAACCTTAATCAAATAGTATCACTTAATTGTTAGGATGCCAATTCAATTCATTTATTATTAAAGTTTCTAATTTTTCTTTTATCTAAATGTTTTGCTCTATAAAATTTATTAATTCTTTCTTACCTTAATTTTCTTTAAATTCCTCTTCTTCTAATATTCATGAAACCTAAACTTTTCTCAGGGGATTAGTCTCAAAAACGGAAATCAGATATGTTGGAAATTAAACAAAATTTTAACTATTATCATTTATGTCAATTCATATTCTAAATGTTACAAAATATAGATGTGACGCCTATGAAATTATTTGCATAATCTTAATATCGTTTCTCAAAAGCTTTTAGAAAGCACCTGCATGGTACAAAAAACCTTTTTTTTGTATCATGACACAAATTTATGTGGAAAAGAATTATATTTAAGCATTCAAAACAGTATGTTTTAAAACGTTTCTAGTGGTGCATCGGTTTAAATTGTTAAAATATTTAGCAAGTGAAATTTGATACTTGTAGAATATAAGTGTGTGAATGATAAATTTTGTGACTTATGAAACTATAAATTCTTATGAACTATTACATGCAATCTACATTTGTCAACCAAATATCAGGTAAGTTATATAATCTTTTAACATTATCATATAGTATTACACATATTTCGTTATTCTTAATGTTACATTCAAATTCTTATTTAATTTCGGCCTTTTAGAATTTTTAATTAAGTTTGCAATGATCACTCTTTTAATTCAGTACTGTATATTATTTTGATCAAAATAAATTTAAATATCACCAACCTGTTTGTATTTTCGCTTCACAAAATGTCCGCACTTTCTTGATGCTGCATTTTCTTCCTGATGCTAATCTATTTAATTGGAAACTGGATACAACTATTCATATTCTAGGAATATGATTCACACTTTAATCTAATTGTGCACAAAATGATTTTTATGATAGATATGTTACGATGATATTTCACTTCTTTTTATAAAATTCATTAACTAATTCAAAAAAACATCTCATCACCTCGGCTTCTCTTACAACAACCCTTTTTCCTCTCCTTCTTCTTCAACCCTTTGTTGATAACCGGAAGTTTTACACACTCTAGAATGTTCCATTCATTCTATTGTCTGATTGGTGAGCTCTAATTTCGATATATTGCAATTTTACAATAGAAATATTCAAAAACATATGTATACAATTTATTTCTTTTTGGTTTTTCATTCACCGCATATTTAAACATAATATTTCAATAGGTTTCCTTTTTTATAAAATTCCAACCTCATCATTTGTCAATAATCATAGTAATTATCAGTTGGTATTTCTTTCACATGTTTTAACTCCCTTTTTTATCGACATAGCATACAAATTATAGATTTCATAAAATTTATGTCGCTAACAAATGAATCTTTTTAGTGTCTAATGTCTCGCTTCCGTCAAATTCATTAGTTGTGCTTGGTTTCTGTCAAGATTCTGTCTTATGTTACTTATAACGTAAAAATATCTTGTTGATAATTTGTAATGATTTTTGGATCTAGCTTATTTATCTTTGATTATTACTATAATGAAATTAATTTGATATCCTGATAAAGATTTATAATAGATAAAGTTTAGAGAAAAATTATTGACAAATGATTATTTATTTTGTATTAAGTAATCAATAGAAATTTTTACATACTTGTTTATTCTACATACGCTATAGTATAAGTTTTATAATTCTTTTCCATATATAATATTTTCCATTATTTCTAAATTTAAATTGAGTGATCTTATCAAATTTTTGTTTAAATTTTTCTTGCAAACTAGAAACTATTTTATGAAATATTTAGATGTCACGTTTCAAATTGCATAAGATTTTATTAAACTAAATATCTTCATCTGAAACATTTTTAATTGACGTTCTTAAACAACAATTTTAGATCTTTCTTAATTATTAAGTTAATTATCTAATTTCTAGACAAATCTATGTACATGACTCATGAGTCCTATAGGTTTAATGAATTTGACAAATTTTTATTATCAAACTTCCATTTTCTTAAATTTATGATCTATTTAATAACTTAGAATTTGAACTTAAAATCAACTTATTATTTCAAAGAAATTTTGCTACTAGACATTATACCTTGATATAATGCTAATCAAATTGAATTTATATCATATTTGGTATTATATTTTGACCTACTGCTTGAAATTCTTATTTTTGTTGACTGGATGTTCTAAAGAAACTGAATTTGTTGTCATATTTTATTGTTATGATTGTTTCATCTTATGATATTTTAATCTTTAGCATCTATGATCTTTATATATATATTATTTCTTATTGAATATATCATCTCAATATATATATATATATATATATATATACTATATACTAAATAAACTTTCCCAATATAATCTTCATGGCAACATTCTATCGTTCATTCATAATTTCCTAACTTGTAGAACCTTCAGGGTTTCTGCTAATGGCAAACTCTCCTTGCCTCACCAACAAAATGCTGGTATCCCTCAAGGATCAGTATTAAGTTCTACTCTATTCATCCTCACAATAAACGAGCTCTGTTGCAAGTTTCCTGCTCCCATAAAATATGTCCAATATGCTAATGACCTAATTGTTTATTGTCATGATAAATCGATCTCATCCACTTGCAAACTCCTTCAAACCGCAGTAAACCTTCTACAGGATGGATGTTCTTACCTGGGATTATCCTTATCTCCAAGTAAATCCAAACTAATCAAGTTTTCAAGAAGAAGATCTTCTCCTCTACCTCACATTTTATTTAATAATTCACCCTTACCCACTGTAAATCAATGTAAAATTCTCGGAATAACCTTCGACTCTCGACTTAACTGGAAACATCATATCCATGAACTCAAAGGCATCTGACTGAAGAGATCAACCATAATGAAAACGCTCAGTCACTTTCACTGGGGTTCCGACGAAATCGTATTATTAAGAGTTTACAGAGCTCTCATCCGTCCGAAGCTTGACTATGGTTGCTTTATTTACATGTCAACCCCCAAATCTGTCACAGATATGCTGAACTCTGTTCACAATACCGCTCTCCGTCTCTGCCTTGGTGCCTTCCGGTCTAGCCCTGCTGATAGTCTCCATATTGAAGCTAATGAATCACCCCTCCCCTAAAGACGACAATCCCTACTTCTTTCTTATGCTGCCTCACTATCCTCCAATCCATTCAATCCTGTTCACTCACTTTTCACTTCAACGACTAATCTCCCTACTAACCCTCGAACAATTATCAAATCTTTTCCCCAATTGCTCACTCCTTTAGTCAAATATACTGACCTCTCTCTGACATCCCCGCTCCCACTACCTTCTTCTCCTCCTTGGACCAAAATTATTCCTATAATCGATACCTCACTCACCATTTTTAATAAACATGAGTCACCCACTGCACTTGTAAAGAAAGCATTCCTTGAATTATTACAAAAAAAATCTTACGATTTAACACTTTACACTGATGCTTCCAAAACTAACTCCGGAGTTTCTTCGGTTTGTGAAGAAGTTTGCTGATAATCAGGATCACGGGACTCGTTGTCAGTACCATGGGGATCCGACTCTGAAGATGATACCTGTAGGTCTAGCTGAAGTTGCGTTTTTTGATGAAGTCCACTTGTAGAAGGTGCTACTTCTTCGCATTTATCTTCTTCTTTTCGAGAAGACGGTACTCCATTTTCGTAAATATTAGAAGCCAACATATGGACGCCATTATTGGCTACATTTAGCAAAGAAGACTCCATTTCAACTTGGCTTATCTCAGAATTTGGATGATTGGCTACAGATGATAAATTCGTATTTGCCGTGGTCAAGACACTATTAGGAGAGTTTGATAATAACTGTACATCGAAGTGAAGTTCCTTTTTTTGTAGAAGTCTACTGATTGGCGTTTTTTCGTAACATTCAGCTTCTTGTTCACCAGATAAATGTTCCAGATTTTCGCATGTATCAGGATTGAGAATCTCCTTTTTAACTGGCCAAAACACCTTTCTAGTATAACCCTTTCTCTAGCATGGATTAGATTAAACTCTTGTTCTTGATGCGTTCGTGCAGGCTTGAATGGTGTAATCAACCACGGTGATAAACCGTATCCTGAATCTCCTACAAGACAAACTGCTCCATAATACTGTGACACGATCTCTCTGACATGACTATTCCTCCATACTCTGCCGTCATGAACACTGCCGGGCCACTTTGCACTAATACTTGTAAACTGTTCCAATGCATTGCATGTTTCCTGGACATTTATACTAGGATATCCTTTTCTACAAATATACTCATCACCGTGCAGCCCAGGCTTTTGTATCTCAATTTGAGTACAATCAAGGGATCCAATTACTAACGGAGAACGAAAATGTCTCTGCCACAAAACTTTAGCCTCGGTCATATCTTCAGCTGTAGTTGGAAATCGTATCCAATTATGTGATTGTTCAGCTACTCTACTCATCCGTACCTTATACTCTTGTTAGCAGTAGTACGATGTACAACCACATCTTGAGCTACACCAGACTGAAAGCCAGGATCACCCACAAACCTCAGAAATATTTCCATTTGCTGTCTTCTGGAAATACCACCGCCACGATTATCACTTTCTTCAAGAAACTGTGCCGCAAGGAAATCAACACTCTCACTGTTAAGCCTTAACAATTCTTTAAAATTACGTTCGTTTATTCCAGAGCCAACAGAATAAATTTTACGTTGACGAATAGGCAGAAACTCAGTCATGATCAACAACGAACTGTTGACTGATCTGACAGGTAGTAAATGCTAGGAAAAAGTCTAGCATGCCCCAGACCAGGCTTGAAAATATCGAAGCATATGCTACAGAACAATCTACTTCAAAAGTTTTATTCACACCAGTCACTTCTCGTCCGGGAAAACTCTACAACTTACTACCCCTAGCAAGTGCTAGTGTGTTTATTCACACAAAACGTAGAATTTACCTAATAAATCCCTAGTAATTGCTTATACTAGTTTTTATTCACATCACTGACTACGTTTTTTCCAATTTCCGTAGTCTTCGCCATCAAACACTGGTATCGTAACATCTGACATTATTTACTTTATTTCTCCTTTATTTGTATTCAATTCATAACTATTATTAATAACCACTTTTTGCTACAATGTTTGATTAATTAAATACGCTTTTTCAATATTAACCTTTATTTTATTGAACTGAAAGCTATTTTATATTTTAAACATCAACTTGAAATCAATCACAATATTATTTTAATACCACTTGATTTTCTGAAATACTAGTTGTAATATATATGTATAATATCTAACAGTAAGGTAACTACAATTTTAAAAATAAACTCATGCTTCAAGACCGTTGTTGACAATTTTATATTCTTTTATTGATACGAAATTTCACATTTTATGCATACTGGACTCAATATTACAGAAAATTAAACTTTCACTTGCTAACAGTTCAAAAGTCAAACTCAAAATGTCAGGTAGATATCGATAATCATCGACCCGTGTGCAAAGCCGTCAGCCAATCAGATTTCTCAATTTTTTCATTTCGTACGGGTACGCTTCACACACAGCTATCGGCCAATCAGATTTCTCAATTTTTTCATTTCACACGGGTACACCCATCGTTTGCAATTTCAAATTTTCACTAAGAGAAAACTGTATGAAATCTGCCATATTTCATAGTGGTCGACGGAAAATACAATTTTGGGAACTCTGAAACGTGCGAAAAGATATTACCGTACGAGAGTTAGTAGAAAAAGTCAGTTGTTGCATTTATAACTGAAAAAAGTTATATTCACCAACAAATTGCCGCATATACTATTGAACTTCGTACGTACCTGAAGTCACAAGTACAGTGTAGACTTGTTTATAACGCTTAAAAGTGTGCAATTATAGCGTTTAATAAAGGTTAGAATTGTACTATTTTCCACTCAGCCGTTTAATAATTATAGACCAAAAGAATATTTTCAATTTTCAACTTTAGAGATCTATAGTTCGTGTACAAGGAGCGTGAAGAAATTTTTTATATGAAATACCGTCATTATTTTTAGTCTCTCTATAATTTGCCAATTTTTAGGTTCGAACTTCTGGGACATTTCTCAGATGTTATGAATTTCTATTGCAGCATATCCATATAGCGAATATATCCATCATCTAATCCTAGTTTTATCTATATCTAAAACTAATTACCTCGTCTGTAATGGTTTGACCACAATGACTATTCACTACCAGTATCACACCAATAAAAACCATTGTAAAACATGCTTTAATTGATGCTAATTGGAGAGGTTTCTGAAAAATAATATCAATGTAAAAAAAGTATCAGTATGAATCAATGACGTGTAAAAATAATAGACCCATTTATTTACATTAAATACTGAAGCTAACATTGCAAAAGCAATAATGAGATGAGCGACTCCACCCGTCACTGTACCCTATTGTCAAAATGTGCTTTATTTCTGAAAACTGTTAGAAAAATATGTAATAAATTGATCTAGAAATGCAAAGTAACATTGATTGAGGCATATGATGTTATTGAAAGATGACAATGGAGGACATGCAGCAAAATTTTCTTGCGAGTTAAGAAGAGACAATGGCTGATCCATGTAAAATATTCGCTTACGTTGTATTTTCAATTAAAACTATAATAAAGGATAACCATGTAATAATAAGAGAGATTGTTTGTAAGTTTCATGTAATAAACGTTAACAGTAATTTTTCGTTTTTAAAAAAAGTATTTTTCGGAGTTACAAAATATCATTGGCGCAGTCGTAGTAGGATTTTCGGAATTTTCAAACTTCAGTGACCGGTTTTATTCGAGTGAATATCGAACTTTGAACTATTTGACTTGTTCGAGCGAATATCGAATACAATCCGATAGTTCTGAACCGATCAATCATCAGCTTCGAAGAAGAAAAGGTAAACGAACATTACATCTTGGGTTTGGTCTAACATCGATCGAACCTATAAGAACTAGAAATAAGTCAGATATAAGAAGATCTTGGGTTTGGTACCGCATCGACTGAACCTAGAAGAACTAGAATTAATATTGAAATAAGAAGATGATCTAAATTTTCCTTCTGTAGGTACTTTTCTTTACTTAATTTCCTTCCGATAGTAATCTTATGAGTGACATAGATATTAATACTTTATGAATATTATTAGAAAAAAGTCTAACACTAACCGAAACAGAAACAATTTAAATAATAGTCATAACTT
The DNA here is from genome assembly GCA_963921935.1 of Galeruca laticollis. Classification (NCBI taxonomy): domain Eukaryota; kingdom Metazoa; phylum Arthropoda; class Insecta; order Coleoptera; family Chrysomelidae; genus Galeruca; species Galeruca laticollis. The sequence goes on from OY998181.1 coordinate 147,544,758, forward strand.
AGGAATGTCTATTCCATCAGTAAATTATCAACTGCTAAAATTATATTTAGATTATATTCCTTATTATGATGGAAACCCTCATACTTTAATAATATTCATTGGAAACTGTGAAAGTCTAATATCAGTATTTGCTAGTTAAACTGACATAGCTTCAAATACATTTCTATTAGACGCTACCTTGGGCAAACTTGCAGGACGTGCACAAATATTAATTGGTTCTAGAATAGAGTTAAAAACATGGAAGGATGTTAAAGACTGTTTATATTTGAGTTTTGGCGATCAACGTAATATTGATTGTCTTATTCAAGACTTCATTAATTTAAAACCTTTCAAAAATGAATCACCCTATAACTTTGGCATGCGTTGTCAAGACGCTCGTAGTTTAATTATGTCAAAATTAAACTCATTTAGTAATATTAGCAATATTGAACGGAGACTTCGACTTTAAATCATAATATTTTAGCTTTAAAAACCCATATACGAGGATTACCTTTACCTATTCAAACAAATGTTAGATTGAGAGAAGCTGATAGTTTAGAAAAAGCAATGAGCTTAGTTATTGAGGAAGAAAACTTCATGTATTCTACTCAAAGAAGTAATCAATTGAATTCAAACACTACTATGAGACCTAGATTAAGTATCACGTCAGCTAAAAATCCTAATTATAGACAACCAACACCTAACTTTTCATCAAATTTCTTTAATAATCAATAATTTCCCACAGTTTTTCTACAAAATTCAACACCTCTTATAAATTCATCACAGTTCGGACCAAATTTCCAGCCAAATAACAATTTTTATAATTTTTCAAATCCAAAATCATCACCCCATTTTACAAAACCAAAATCGTCAAACAATATCCCAGAGAAAAAATCATCAACTAGTATCCCAAAATAAGTTGAGACAATTTAATACGCCTAATAATTCCCAAAACTATAAACCAGAACCCATGGACACATCACCTGACAATACAAGATTTCAGCCTAAACAACAAAAATTTATTTCTAACGAACTTTATAATCAAACCATTAGTGATTCAAGTCAAATTCAGCAATTACGTAATAATCAAACTGAAAATGCATTTGAATATCAAAATGAGTCCCCAACAGAATCACTAGAAAACATTGACCCATCTTTATCTGAACTTGAAACTCAATATCCTTATGATTATAATAATTATCTCTACATGCATGTTAACAATGATGTAACAGACTACCAAGATATTTTCTCATGTAAAAATACTTAAAATGCAATTCAGGATTTTACTCACATCCCATATTCACACAACCAGACGTAATATTAGTAAACTGTTTAAAAGCAAATTCACCTAATATCAAAATTCAAGAAATAAATGCAAAGTTTTTAGTCGACACCGGCAGTTCTAAGTCTCTGATAAATCCTTACAAATTTTATAAACACTGCATTTTTGTAGAACCATTTAATATACAGACATCACACGGAATTTCTTATCACAATGGAAAAGCTCATATTCCGTTATTTAAAACTTTTGATTTCAAAAAATCTTATGAGTTTTATTTATTCAAATTCAGCGAAAAATTTGATGGTATCATTGGCGTCGATTTATTGAAACAATTAAATGCAAATATGAATGTTCACCAAAAAGAAATTGAAACATTCACAGCAATTATCCCTTTGATTTTTGATTCCAATATAAATAATGAAAAAAATGTAATGAATAATTATTAGATTATCATTCCTGGCCGTTACCAACAAGTTGTTAAAATCCCGGTAACTGGAACAAATGGCATTGGTATACTTAGGAAAATGTTTAGAATTACCTGAAGCATTAGACAATATTTATAATAACTTTGCAAACACAACCATCATAGATAGTAATGAAAATAGAGCATGGTAGACAAATTGTGGATGTATTGCTTCTTCACAAAATCCTCAATAACAATATAGATTGCCTGGAACTTCACACAACACTTCGTATTCGCAGCCACTCAACTAGAAACAATTATACCTTCATCACCAATTATATTCAAAATTCTCCTGATCACAGAATAATACGTACAATAAATTGTCTAGTATTATTGAAATGGATATTTCATTACCACAGCGCAGATTTGATTAAAAAACTACTGAAAGACTATTTTTTTGCAAATTTAATTTTGTACGGTGGTCAACTCGTATATATGCTTTATTTCCTTCGCTCCCGTTCTCTCTTTTATCTCTTTTTTTTGTATACTGATATTTACTTTCATTTGATGTAGTTAGATGATTATATTCAAATTTTCCTTTTTACCTAATTTGTAAAATTATGTGTAATTATTAGTGGATACTTTTATGGGTTTGTCCTGTTTGTATCCCAAATGAAATAAATTGATAAATAAATTTGAATTTTTACGCAACTGAGATAATATCTTTTGGGTTTTTATTATATACAAAAACTTAATAACATAACTATGTCGAAGCCTGTCCATTCTTCTATTTACACCCTCGTTCACAATAGTACCTACATACAATTACTGCCAGTTCGGTTTTATTTGTGGCAAATGAGGTTAACAAATATTTAAAAGATTGACTATCGCAGAAATCGCTGTCGAGTATTTGAACTACCAAATTCACAGGTGTTGGGTAGCGTAACATAGCCATTATTGATATTTTTAGGTTTGAGGCCCCGTAGGCACTTTTTGTTCGAAAAGTCCGTCGATAAAAGCTACAGATCCGAAGTAGCTTGTCGATTTTCTCTTCTTAGATGCCATATTTTTCTACTTTTCAACCCTATTTTGCTCCATATATTTTTTTCTGAAATTGTTATTGAGGGTGGGGGTAGCTTTACTTTGAATAATGAGGTTTAACTAACTAGGGGAAGGGAGGATTTCGTTTTTGTTACTTATTTTTGGAGAATTTATTTCAATAAAGAGGTAATTAATATTTCTTTAATATATCAAGAATATTTTGTTTTTGTTGGAGGTGCATTTGAATGCACTAATCTATATATTTTAGGAAATTGTGACTAAGGGGGCCGACTTCATAGAATGAGGTTTAAATAACTGGGTGGAGGGGGGATTCTGATTTTGTTGATGGTGCATGATAGTGCATAAGAAGTGGATGTTGCTGCCATATATATTTTCCGAAATTTCCACTGGAAGTGGTCGCAACTTTACTTTAAATTATGAGATGGTTGCCGGTGCCCTATACTTTTTTTCGGAAATTGTCTTTTGGAGTTGGGGCTAACTTTACTATGTATAATGAGGTTCAACTAATTAGGGAGAGAAGGGATTTTGTTTTGTTGATGGTATATGGGAGTGCATTTGAAGTGGTTTCCGCAGCGCCAGTCCATCGCCTAAGGAAGGTGATACAAGCCCGAATAGGTCACTGATCCAAACCAATTCACCGTGACTTCACCAGCACCGTGGACGCCTCCACCAGAAGACCAACCAACTCTTTGTTCTGTCGAACTGCTCATTTCGACAGTTCACTCAACTACACTAGGAAGTGTGAATCCAATTATTAGGTTACAATATTCCTTTGAAATATTACAGTTATAAGTTGCGTTTTCGTAACGCTAGTCGTTAATGGGTTGATAGTGAGTATAGATTAAAGAATAGCTGTGTATTTTTAGAATAACAGTTGTTAAGTTTACTTTCGACGTGCGATTTTCATGTTTATTGTTTATTTTTGGTTAGACCATCCTTGCCGTTCTTAAAGAATCAACTTGTAATAACCATTACTATAATACTTTGTCGCATATTTTCGAAACTATGCAGGTCTTCAGTTATGTGATTAGATTCAATTATGACTTACGGTTCTTAAGTTATAAATACACACTACTGCATCAACTGCGCCCGAAGAAGCTTGCATGAACATACACATGTTCTGGAACGTTTTGATACTATCAAATGACCTGAAAATAATAGATTATCAGAAAAAAAATATAAAACAAAACTCGAACAAAAAATAAATGGTTAATGTTCAATTTTATGGTGTCAGAATTTTTATTGCGAATATTCAGACATACTTCCATTTCTCTAGTTTTGAACCAATAAATGATAATCCATGGAAACTTATCAGAAAAGGATAATTTTATTGATTTCGATGTGCCTTTTCTGAATTTCACCTTTACGTCCTCGTATCTCTGTAGCTCTTGTCGCTATATTGAAAAACTCATTTTACAATAAAGACGTTAATATACAGACTTAAACTTGAGAGAAGTCATAAATCGTCTGATTCTAGGTTGGTTAACCGAAACTTGATCCGTGCTCCCCAGCACGGTCCAGTCTCTGATTAGTTATTCTTAGACGAGGCGATGAAGCACTAAAAATGCCAAAGATAGGAAATCTTTTAGTACAGCACGGATCGGAATGCGGTTTTTTGCATTCGCTTTCAAATATTATTTATACCATTCCTACCTATTACAAACCGGAAGCTGCATTGCTGCAGCCAAAAATGCATTCAAAAAATGCATTTTTTGAGAGACATTTTGGAAAATTTCATAACTTTGTAAATAAGAGTCAGAATTGGCCCAGGTTGGGTACTCAGTGGTTTTTGAGGTCGCTGATCACGATTATGATGTTCAAATTGACCCCCCGAACACCTGGAGGTTGGGAACGCCGACTAACATCATCTCCGTCGGACTATCCCGAACTTCATGCGAAGAAGGAGATAAACTCGGCACCGGGGGGTTTTTTGGGTCGCTGAATTCAAATATGCCATCGGCGAACACCACACGGACACCTGGTGCACCCTAACCTGGACGCGGACGTTATCTTCGACAATTTTCCTGGAAATATCGACAAAAACGAAGCGAAAATCGTTATGGGGCCGTTTAGTGTGCGCTGAATCTGAATTTCATGTGGAAAACGAGCCCCCGAACACCTGTTGCGCCCAAACCTGGCCCTGAACGTCATCCCCGAGGGTTTTCCAGACACAATTGAAGAAGACGAGCCGAAAACCGGTACGGGGGGTTTTCTGGGTCGCTGAATTCAAATATGGCACCGGCGAACACCGCACGGACACCTGGTGCGCCCTAACCAGGACGCGGACGTCATCTTCGAAAATATTCTTGGAAATGTCGACAAAAACGAAGCGAAAATCGTTATGGGGCCGTTTTGTGTGCGCTGAGTCTGAATTTCATGTGGAAAACGACCCCCAGAACACCTGGTGCGCCCAAATCTGGCCTTGAACGTCATCCCCGAGGATTTTCCAGACACAATTGAAGAAGACGAACCGAAAACGTTACGGGGGGTTTTTTGGGTCACTGAATTTAAATATGGCACTGGCGAACACCGCACGGACACCTGGTGCGCGCTAACCTGGACGCGGACGTCATCTTCGAAAATTTTCTTGGAAATATCGACAAAAACGAAGCGAAATCGTTATGGGGTTATCTATAATATAGACTTGCCCATATTTTGAAAATCAATCAAGGATTGTCAAAAATTTAATGTTTTGAAAAATTGATTGTCTCGACCCTTACTTCGTGGAGTGCTCATATTAGTGTTTTTAAATGAAACTCAAGGTCTCTAGTTAATTCCACAATATAATACAAGTTATTGAAAATACTAAAAAATTGACAACTGTTTCGATAAATCAATATCATCGTCAGAATGACAGAAGTTACATTTCATTTTATGCCTACCTGATGTTTAGTAGTTATTTTTGGCTAGACCAAGAAGTAACCTAACTTGTGATTGGCTTAATATATGTTTATAGAAAAAAGAAGAAGATGTGATATTACAAATATTGAAGCTTAGATATTATTAGCCCTATGGTGATATCCTGGATATCCTGGTGTAGGGTATGAGAATTTGTATGGAGGAGTTGGTGAAATACCTAGGGGTGTGGTTGGATAGTTAACTATAATTCAAAGAGCATATGGCTAAAACGACACAGGAGGTGAAAGTGCCGGGAGACTGGAAGAGGAGGGTAATTGGTAGCACAATAGAGCATAGTATGCTGTATGGTGCGGAAGTGTGGGGTGGAAGAGCGGGGGTAAATACGAAAGTTAGGCCACTTCTGCGGGTGCAGAGAGGGATACTTCTTAGGGTGGTGCAGGACTACAGGACAGTGGTGGGACTGGCAACAGTGGTGCTGTGAAGGTCCTACCCAGTGAACTTGATGGCTAGAGCCAGGAATAAACACTGGAGGGGTGCGACCAGAAATGATGTACAGGAATGGATGAAGGAGGAAATGGAAAGAAGGTGGGAGGTGTATGAGGGCGCTCTAAAAGGAGCTATTGGGAGTAGGAGAGATTGGATGGACCGGAAGTTCGGGGAGGTGAACTACTTCTTCACAAAGGAACTTACTGGATATGAGTCGAGAGTAGGGTACCTTCACAAGATTGGGAGAAGTAAGTTGGGACTATGCGAGAGGTGTGAGGTAGAGGATGATGTGGGGCATGTGTTCAGATGCTGGAATAATGAGGAAGTGTTGAAGAGGTTGGCAAATAATCTAGGGGAGGCGGTGTATTGGGAAAACACGGTGGAGATAATGCTGAGGGGGAGGAGGAATGGATGTAGGTAAGTAGTGTAGTGGAGAGCATGATTAGTGGGAGAGAGAGTGGAGATGGCATGAGACGTAGAAGTAGAAGGGATGTGGTGTTTTTGTAGCAAGTGCCCCTAGTATACAATTCTTAAGCCATCAAACCATTAATTTCCGGGGAACACTTACCGTTTATTCATTGGGCTTAAATAATACCATTGTTTATCAAAACTCACTGGGATAATATATTTAACACTAAGTATACAAATTACTGACCATTGATAACTTACACTATAAACATTATTACCATTATTACTGTAGAGAAGTGAACTCTCCTCTTTTATAAATAAAAATTCTATATATACATTGTTATACTAAACATCAGCAGTCGATGATCTTTCTTCTACCTTGTCGTAATTAAATTATTTATTGTTAAACCGCGTCATTAATATATTTACAAAACAGTCGTGATTCCTCAATTTGTTAATAACCTTACTACACCTTGTCAGTGACCTTCAAGTTCACTGGCCGCTAGCCATATTTGAAATTAAAATCTAGTTACATCCAATTAAATCTAATAGTGTCTGTTGGGATCATCACAGCGAGTAGGTGAAGGAGATTCTGTGAGGGACCGCCGTCCGTCTTGAAGTATGCTAGGGTAGTGATTCCAAGACGGGAGTAACGGCCAGACAGAGGTGGGTTTGGTTGGTATGCATTCTCTTGGGAATGAGTCGAACACTGTTGAGGACCCATTCGAATAGAGTTTCGCATCTCAGCCCGAAAACAAAAATATATGATCTCCAACAACAGGTAACGTTATACGGTACAAGTTATTAAAGAACGAATTCAGTAGTAAAGCATACACGCTCCCTATCCAACGAAAATAATAAGAAATGTGAATAAATCATACAACCATATATCTAGTTATTATAATCTACCTCGCAGAACACAAATACACTTATTAACTTATGAGGTTTTATGGAACTGCAAGCAATTCGACTCCTCGTTAGCTATCGAGGAAATCCAATCGTATTATTCCGTGAAATCGTCCAATAGAATTTCATTTACCCAACAAATCGATCGACTCAACTCGTGTCTGAAAATATAATCCCACAGCAATAATCACGTATGGGGCAATAGTCTGGCATTATAAAGCAGACCAGGAGAGCACGAGGAAGACCCTTGACAAAATTCAATCGCTTGCCCGTTTGTGCCTCACTGGACCCATGTGAATGTACCCTAGGGCACTTGAGATGATAACATAATCTTTGTTGAACAAAGTACATCTCATCCGTGACCAAATGATCAAGTAAGGAAGCATCGAAAAGAATTTTACTACGATGAAAGGGAAGAAATACACCACTCAAACTCTCAAAGGAAATGCCATGAAATGGTAAAAAGGTGGTTCAAAAACCATTACAGAGGCTGGCACTACAGTATTCGGGGCGGCACCACATATTTTCTAGCAATCGAAAGAAGTGTGGTAATGAACTTTGAAAGAAATGTGACATGTCGATTCATCCTGATAGTCAAGCAGCTATCAAACCACTGAACTCCAATGTCATTGACTCAAAATTGATATGGAAGTGCCGAGGAAAGCTTGATGAAATATGCTAGAATAACAGGGTCACTTCAGCCTGGGTTCCTGGTCACTCACGAAATGAAGATGCTCATACACTGGCCATGAAACGAGAATATACGCCGTTTATTAGCCCGGAGCGTTTCTGAGGTGTAGAAGATAAAACATAAAAAAGTTTCTTAAGTAAGAAGAAACCGAAAAAGAAGCACTCTGGTAATCCCTTTCCCATCTGGATAACTTCAAGAAGTTCATTCGGAATTATTTCACAGCTAGATCGAAAATGTATTTGGATCAAAGTAAGTAGTTGGTACAAATAACTATACACGTTTAGTCACGGCTTCATATAAGTAGTAGTTTATTCATAAGTATGTTTGGGGTAACCTGGAACATAGTACCAACTAGTCAAAAGAAATACAATATCACCATGTGTTTATTGTCAGCTTCATAACAATTAAAAGTTTTTTAACCATTCTTACCTTTTAAAACACAACCGATATTTAGCTACGTTTATTAGATGTTCGTGGACGAATTCTTGATATTCTCCGGATTTTATGCGCACATCCAATTTTCGTTGTAAGTTTTGCTTGATATACATTGACAGCCACTTCAATTGAAACTTTAAGTGAAACGAAAAATATATTAAATACTGCAATGGTAGCACGACGGTATAACCAGCTGAAATCAAATTGATAATCACAGCGAATAAAGATATTTTTACAGCTTAGAATATATGCAATTGTACCTATACTGCTCCCTAGAATTTACAACAAATTCTTGGATTTAACTTGTCAGAACCAAAACGTTGCATACTCTTTTGTTATTTATTATTCAAATAGATCGCAATTCACTGATTAAAACAGTATTTACTATAATTAAAATTGGTTTCAAAATAACGGTGAAATCATATGTTGAAGCTTGCACCAAGCTCCCCCCTCCCTTAGAAACCACGCGGTAGGCTTCTGTCATTTCATGACGTCAGATACCACACGGTCGCTTTCCCGCTTCACAATGCCAATTCATATTTGGTATTTTTCGGGTGGACTATTATTTATTATTCTCGCTTGCGGAATTGCATTTGAAGATATCGAATACCAAAGTGCCAGGCATGCCAGGAAAGGCCAAATTCGCAAAGTTGTCCTTAAAAGAGGAAGTAAAGTTCTTCAGCACTCACTATAGATGAATTGAATGCTATTATGAGGATACCCCAGGCGCCCTCCTAAAGAATTTTTTTCAAATAGTATTTGTAAAGTTGATCTGGCGAGGAGGAGAAGGTATTTATTGCAAAATCGATTACTTTAACAGATAAACGAAAAATGACGGAAACTACTTTGGCAGGATCGAATATAATTCTGTAATCACAAAAACTTGTCAAAGAGGAGACCGAAAGTGCGCAGATAGTAAATGGATCACAGCTAAAAGTCAAAATACAAATCGTTATCCTGTACATATTTTCTTAAAACTTCTTAGCCATCGAGCTGCAAACATAATCATCGATCGTTTTTTCTCTACACCAAATCCGCACTTGGAAAAACTGGGACCTGCATGGTTTGAAAATAGCGTCATATCGGAGAAAATGAATATTTTAAGTGTATAAAGTCAGGTGCAGAACGTATTTATTTGGATGTAAGGAAAATGATAATCACGAATCACACAAGTCGCCTTTTCACAATTAGCAAAAGCTGACGCGAAGGAACAGCAATGCATCATCTATCAAATCTCACCTCCCGCTCTGGTGAGCATCACAATATAATTATGAATAGAATGCAACAGGTAGAAGAAACACAGGCATCAACTTTAGTATTTATACAAGAAAAGGTAGAAAACACGACAGCAACAGGACTTATCTATGGTAATACACGACAACATGAGGTGCGATATCATTGAAATGCCATCTGACAGAATGCCCAAGGTCGTGGAAACTGAGATACCATATCGTGTCAACTTGAGTGGCGGATCCGAATGGGCCCAGGAAGAACCTCAACGCATGTTGAACAGTATCACCTGGTACACCGACGGGTCAAAGACCCTAACGGGTACAGGAGCAGGCGTTTACGGGGTTTCAAGCAGAAATATCTGCACTAATAGAATGCGGCAGAACATGCATAGACAGGAAATATAACAAAAAGACCATCTATGTGAGCACGGACAGTCTGACGGCCCTTTTGGCCTTAGCAAGCCACAGCTATACGTCGAAGATAGTGTGGGATTGTCACAATACCTTGAAAACCTTGGCAAAAGACAATAGAGTAATTCTTACTTGGGTGCCAAGCCATACAGGGGTAGCTGGAAATGAGGGAGCTGATAAGTGTGCCATGAAAGGAGCTCATCTCACCCTCATGGGACCAGAACCAGCATACGGCGTTTCATACAGCGCCGTACGAAAAACTGTTTCCAACTGGGTGTCGCTTGAACACCAAAAGCGCTGGAACAGAAGAACAGAATCACGGGACATACTCAGTCCAAAAGAATGCTAAGATGACCATCGAGTTCCTACGCAGCAAATGCTTTTAGACTGGGTAGGAAAGAACTGCGAAAAGTGGTAGGATTCATAACGGGCCACTGTATATTCAACGCACACCAAATGAAAATGGGGATTGAAATAACAAAACCCATCTGCAGGATGTGTGGAGAAGTAGAAGAAACCGCAAAGCACGTGGTCTTCGATTGCCCTGCTCTGTGCAGAAGGCGAGCCTCCTGTCTAGATATCTTCCTAGACACAAATCAGGAGGGAATGCAGGAAAACATAGTCCGACGAATCTCAATGTTCGCTAAGAATTTAGGATGGGACTCTGCTTAATACCTGTGAGTGGGGGTGCACTACAACATAAACTCATCACAGAAACACAACCATATTACACATACACACCACAAACGATATTGGAAAACGAAGAATACAAGTTATATTGGGATATTACCATTCATACAGACAAAACAGTAATGCACAATAGACCGGATATAACATTACAAATCAAAAAAGAGAAGATCACCTACATTATTGATATTGCTGTTCTATCTGACAATAATATAAACAACAAATACAGAGAAAAGAAAGATAAATACCAGCAGTTAGCAATAGAAATAGAACGTATATGGAAACAGAAACAAGTAATTGTAATACCTTTTATAATATCTGTTACAGGAATTACCCCAAAAACATTCATCACACACCTCACGCAGTTAAATCTTCCACATAACACCCACATACAGATACAAAAACCAGTCATCCTACACACATGCAATATCACCAGATCATTTCTAAACCAAATATAGAGTAAAAATAGACTTGAGTGCAAACTCCGTCTGCTATTTATAAGAAACCACAATTGTGAGAAATAGAGACGAATAATAATAATAATAATAATCATAAAAAATACAACAAAATTGACACTCCCAAGTAAGTCCTACAAAACGAAATACACAACATACTACACAAGCATAACAATCCATTAGAAATTTACACAGATGGCTCTAAAACCGAACAGGGTGTTGGATGTGCGATCGTCACTAAACCAGATACTTATCAATGGGGATTCAAGAATTTTACCAATATCTATTATGCCGAGATGTACGCAATTTTTCAGGCTCTGAAGTATACAGATAACAACGCTTCGAAAAATGTAGCAATTTGTACAGACTCATTAAGCTCATTGCAGTCAATTAAAAAGCAATATAATCAAGAACCAGTTACCAAAACCATCTTAAGTATGCTACAGCGCTTAACAGACAAAGGAACGGAAATAATTTTTATTTGGATACCAAGTCATTGTGGTATAAAAGGTAACGAAATAGCTGATAAAGCGGCCAAAGAAGCTGCTACATCTGGCAATATAGACGTGATAAAGTACAGCCTTGGAGACATTGAGCACTACATAAGAAACAAAATCATAGAACAGTGGCAAAATGAATGGAACCACACTATTACCGGATTAAGAAAAATAAAACCCAGGGTGCATACGATACCAACAATATACCAGGTGAAAACAAGGAAGGAACAGGTCATTCTGACAAGATTACGAGTAGGACACACACACTTGACCTCTTCTCATCTTCTATTAGGGACCCACCCAACACAATGCGATACATGTCAAACTCACCTCACTGTAAATCATGTTATTATTGATTGCCCAAAATATGATAACCAAAGGAAAAACAACCTCCTCCCAATTGATATCAGAAGATGCTTAGCAGAATATTCCAACCAGCAAAATGTACTAAACTTTCTAAAGGCAATAGGAATGTATCACAAAATATAATAAAGAATAGAAGCACATAGCACAAAGAGAATACAGATAAGAACTGAAATTATAAGGCTAATGACCTAGATGTCGAAGCCTGAAGGAAGGAAAAAAAAATAATAAAAAATAAAAATAATAATAATTATAATAATAATGACTTTATTGCTTTGTTATAAGAATACAAGTACAAGCACAGGCGACGTTCGCTCTTAGATGATGTTTTCGTACTAGAAGCACCGCTAAGTAGCGCTCTTCCACGTAACCGCAAAACACAAAACTAAATATCAAATATCCTTTCGTACAATATCTTACATGCTAAGAAAACAAAAAACGCAAAACTAAATATCAAATATCCTTTCGTACAATATGTTACATGCTAAGGAATCATCTAAAACGAGACCTAGGTTTTTTTCACAATTAGATAAAATTAAATTATCATTATTAATTTTCAAATCTATTTTACTTTTGATTTTATTTTTCTCAATTCTATATCCAAATAGCATAGCTTTTGATTTTGAAGGATTTATGCTTAGGCAAAATTTATTAGAAATATCTACAATAGTCTCTAATTCTTCATTAATTTTCATACAAACATTTACAACTTCTAATTCTTCAAAATCCACGTACAATTGTGTATCGTCGGCATAATAGTGAGCCTTCATATAATTAAAGTAATTTGAAAATTGGGAGGTGCATAGGGTAAATAGCAATACTCTTTGAGATCTATGACCTAAATAGGATTGCATCATTTTTTGCGCTTGTTTATCAAAACACATATAGTTAAATGATGACAAAAGCAGAGGGTGATTAATTTTATCGAATGCCTTTGAGGAATCTAGTAAGATTAAAATGCATAGATGGTTGGAATCAATATAAGAATTCATGTCATCCAAAGCTTTGAGGAGTGCAGTAGTGCAGCTATATCGTCGACGAAACCCCGACTGGTTTTCAGGTAGAACGTCGAATTTGGTGATGTGTTGACGAATCTGTTCATCCATCACTTTTTCTAGGATTTTAGAAAAGATACACTAAATACTTATGGGACGAAGTTCATTGAAATCAGCAGGATTATCCGTCTTAGGTATTGGTAGAACTTTAGATTCTTTCCAAATTAAATGAAAAACGGAATTTTTTAGACAATAATTATATATGTGAGTAATGAATGATAAAATATGTGGACAACAATAGAGAATCATAGTGATATTAATATTATCAGATCCAGCTGCATTTGAATTTATTGAAAGTATTTTTTCATAAACTTTTAACTCATCAATTTCCCTAAATTTGAAATTATCAACATTCGGTAGTTTAGTTGAAAGATAGTGGCTTAGAATAGCAGCATCTGGGTTATTGTCACCACCAATGCCATTGATGAAATGATTATTTATTGAGTGATCAGGAAAAACTGTTGAACTTTTTTTGTTATGAATGATGTTATGCTTTTTCATTTCTTCCAGATATTTTTCTTTCGTTTCAGTTGAAATTCAAAATATGCTTTTTTCTCGTGTTTAATTGCATGATTGACTTCATTACGAATTGATTTATAATAATCCAATGATTCTCATTTTTTGATTCTTTGAATTTTAATAATGCTTTATCTCTCAATTTCATCATGTCCCTCAATGTATCAGTTAACCATGGAGACTTTTTTCTTGTTATTTTAACTTGACGCAGTGGTGCATGTGTTTGGAATAAATTTGAAATAGTTGAATTTAAAATTTTGATTTTACTTTCAATGTTATCAAGATGATAAATTTGTTAAAGATCGGAAGCTATTAAATCCTGATGAAAATGATGCGGTTCTAAATTCCTAAAGTCGCGAAACGTGAATTCAAACGGTTTAGGTTTTTTGATAGATAGCAATCCAATGTAACAAGATAGAAGGGAATGGTCTGATACTAAGGAACATTTAGTAACATTTACATTACTGATTTTCAAATTTTCTGAACACAATATAACGTCGAGTAATTTTGGTCCTCTTGATGGTTGGTTAACAATTTGAATAAGATTGTAAGTGTCAAAAAGTGACTGCAGAGGTCTACACTGTAGGCTGCTTGGGTCTAAAAAGTTTATATTAAGGTCTCCCGCGCAAATAACATAATCAAAAAATGGCGATATTGTGCTAAAACATAAATCAAATTCTTTAGCAAAATCCTAATAAGGAAAATCATTAGGTCTGTAAAGTGAACCCAAGACATAATTTTTATTATTAAAACAAAACGAAATCCATAACTGTTCGGAATTAATGTTATTCAAATTAGTAATAAGTTTAGACTTGAATTTATTTTTGATATATATAACAGTATCCCCGCCTTTTCTCGGAGATCTATCACGTCTAAACATTTTATATCCCGGTAAATTTACTAATCTATCAACAATATGTGGTTTCAGCCACGACTCCGAAACTGTAATTAAATCAAATTTGTCTAATACTGCATCTCTGAATGCAAGAAAATTCGCTAAGATAGATCATGCATTTATATGGCAAACAGATAATGGCTCATTCATTTTATTACATGTACTAAGATATATTACAAGCTTCAAACAAAATAATACCAAAATTTAAGACCGTTACAAACAAAAGTTCAAAAGATATTATTACTATATTAAAACAAGACAATATACCACAATTATGACCTCTATAAATAAAGAGTAGAGTTGGAAAATAGCGTAAGTACCACTATAACCGTTATTTCTTATTGCCGCTTCTTGTATCTCTATCTAAAGATGACGGGATCCCTCTTTTCTTAATACTCTCGCTTGAAGGTGGATCTGGAATTGGTAATGGCGTCTCCGTTTGTTGAGCAACGTTTGGTGCTGTTGAGTTATCTATAGACTGTAGTTGATTAACACTATACTCAACACCATTTACTATTAAATATTTACCATGTATTTTAGCTGTATGTTTCTGCGTTCTTGCAACTTTAAGGTGCTTAATTAGGGTTTTTTGATCTTCTCTATCTTCCTTGCAAAGATCTGATGCAATAAATATGTGCTTACCCTTCAATTTGCTAGCATTTCTTAGAATTCCTTTCTTTTTAATAAATGCACAAAACTCCAACTTAATGGTAGGTGTGTTGTTACTTTTGAAAACTGAATAGTTGTTAATATCTGCAGTTGTAACGGTTACTGCCAATAATTCACTCAGTTTTAAAAAAATAAATGCAAGAGTGTCGACTTCATCTGGTATATCCAGACCGTAAATAAAAATGTTGTTACGCCTTAAAGTTCTTTCTAAATGTATACACTTTGACGTAATAGTTTTTGTTTTATTTTCGAGTTCACCGATTTTTAAAGAGTTCAGATTCTCGAGAATTGTTTTATTATCTTCCTTGATTTGTGTGGACAATGTTCCAACTTCAGTTTTGGTGACATTTAAAAGCATATTGTACAACTGACTATTGCTTAAATCCTGGACATCGCCCATCTCTAACCATGTATAAATTGGTAATTTAGACTGATTCAAAAAAGAATAGAGAAAAAGTCGTTTCTATCGGAGGTTGATTAGTAGTTTTTTAGAAGTGTAATGCAATATGACGATTATTAACTAAGATGTACTTTCAATAATTGTATGAGTTGAAGGAACTGTATATATTAGAATCACTCGCAAAATTCCAATGTTATAACTTCACTAGTTCACTAGTTATTACAGTAATTTGTAGAGCACATTCAAAACATGTCTTACTCGTCTTGAATAAAAATATCTAATATGTGATGTTGGACGTGGTTCGTCTTCAACATTTAATGAAGTTGAATTTTGTGGAACTTTCCGTTCTTTTTTTTTGAATTGTTATTAAATTTTTTATGTTTGATAGTTTCTGATTTAAACGTACCTTTTTTTATTGTCTTTTTTGGTGACGTTTTCACTTTCACTGGATAAGTCTTTTGCGTTTTTACATTTATGTTATTGTCACTTGTTAAATTTTCAAACGTGAAAATATTAGGATTTTGGGAATTCAATTTTTGAATTTTTTCGCGTAACTGCCGTGTGTATTCTGTTATATACGGAGTACGCGTAATTGGGGGAGATAAACTCGGGGAGAAATCTATGAGTGTTCTCTATAGATTTTTTTCGAACAAAGTCTTTCGATTTATAAATTCAAATAAAATATCAGTACATTTTGTTTTCCAATAATAAAATTCAACCGTCGCACTTGAATATCAGCATGGAGTGTGCGTTCTCCTTCTATTAGTTCTGGATATTGCGGCTGGGGTACTGCTTCCGTACCAGAAATATTGGCGAAGCAATTAAATAATGGAGTTAAATAATTCACTCAACTTTTATCCTATATTTAATAACACTGTATACGCCATATAGACCTGGGTCTCTATTATTTATGATTATCAAACTAGCCATTTTGGTAACTGAGACGATCAGTTACAGAAATATAAATAACCCTTGAAGTTGTCAATTTTTTTTTAGTTCTAGCTCCTCCACCACCCATTCTATCAGTTCAAATAGAAAAGAAAACCTACAATTCTGAGCTAGTGAAATTAATGAATAAAAGAGATTATCGTTTAAAAACAATATTATCTTTAATGTTATTATGATATAGCCTGCTTAATCACACTAACTGTTCCCGAATTAGTTTTCGTCATTCATCAGTGGTTGTGCCAGGCAACAAAATTTCTCTTGGTTTCAAGAATCGTCAAAAAATAATCATCAAATCATTGTAATAGTGTGAATAAGTTTCATAAAATTAATTAGAATGTTGTGTTTCCTTTCATTCTAGAAAATGAGGTGTGCGTCCAAGGGTTTTGACGGTGTGTATACTTATCACTGAACACACCAGATTGTGAAAAGTTATATTTTGTTACTTGCCTGTGATTAAATAGAGGAGAGTGATAATGATATAAATATAAGTGGGACCATCCCCGTAGAACTTCTTGAAAGCAAAAAAAATCAGATCCGAATATTCATCATTGAACAAAAGAGGTGTACATATAACATGA
The DNA here is from genome assembly GCA_963921935.1 of Galeruca laticollis. NCBI lineage: Eukaryota > Metazoa > Arthropoda > Insecta > Coleoptera > Chrysomelidae > Galeruca > Galeruca laticollis. The sequence goes on from OY998181.1 coordinate 147,561,975, forward strand.
CAACATATGCATAATATTAACATCATAATCGAAATAACATTGTACTTGCGTGCTTCTTTCAAAACGTCCGTCTCAAAACTGGTAGATAGCATTTCTAGTTGTTTGGAAATAACACTCATGGTTGATAATGTTTTTTGGGCTTCGACCAGAAAATATCCTTGTAAACATAGGGTGACACAACACTAAAAATATAGATTTCAAATGTATTATTCAAATTCTGAAAATCTGATTTCTAATAGTTTATTTGAGATGTTTTTGTTACAGTATAAAAATCCACTAAATAATTTTCTTATAATTATTTGAAATTCAAAATACATAATAAAATTCATTAAATAGTTTTCTAATAATAAATCTAACCTAATTAGATTTATATCACAAATTTGTACAATTTATTAGATTTGTAATAGGAAAAGGGTATTTACAAAGAAAACAACTAAATGATGATAAGCAGAGAGCTGTTTTATTTATTATTCCGATGTAACATATGTCGTGAGACTAAATGTATATATTAAAAATATTCATTTATAATTTTTCGATAATGAAAGCATCCTACTAAACAAGAAACATACCAAATCTTTTTTGTGATTTTCTTTTTAGAGACTTTTCGTGATGTTTATTTAAAACGTTAATAAGATATCTCCTAGTTGTCTTAATTTTATTACCAACTCTACTAACATCCATGTCATGTAATTAAAACATATTTTTGATATACACAATAATACTTGAATTCGAAGTTATATACACATCCCATTATCTTCTTTAAAGCAACTTCCCATGGCAAACATTCATACGATATTAATTTGTATACTAATGTACACTAATGTCACATACATAACTTTACTGTGATAAAATTGACTGTCTCGACACTTACTTCGTGGAATATGCTCATATTAGTGTTTTTAAATGAAACTCAAGGTCTCTAGTTAATTCCACAATATAATACAAGTTATTGAAAATTCTAAAAAATTGACAATTGTTTCGATAAATCAATATCATCGTCAGAATGACAGAAGTTACATTTCATTTTATGCCTACCTGATGTTTAGTAGTTATTTTTGGCTAGACCAAGAAGTAACCTAACTTGTGATTGGCTTAATATATGTTTATAGGAAAAAGAAGAAGATGTGATATTACAAATATTGAAGCTTAAATATTATTAGCCCTATGGTGATATCCTGGATATCATTTTTCCAATTAAGATCAGTATAACTGTGCAATGATATAGAAAACCAGGAAAACTATATCTGCTGATCTTTACAATTATCACTTAAGAAGACAGTTTATTAGTGGAGAATTCCCTAGATTTAACTGTTCATTGACAACTTCATATTGTGGGTTTCTTAAATGTTTTCTAATTTCCAGTTCTTCAAGGAAATCCAGTTCTTGTTTCTTTTCACAAATATGCAGTACTTCTAGTTCTGTGTTAGGTGTCAATGAATGATTGGTGTCAAGTAGATGTTTTGCGTAGTGGGATTTATCTGGTTGTTTTAATCTGTATGCTCGTAAGTGCTCACTGTATCGTATTTCAAAATTCCTGAGGGTCTGACCCAAATAGACAGCATTACATTCTGGACATTTGAGTTTATATATACCTGACTTCTTTAATAGTGGTATTTTTGTTTTTACATTTAACAATTTTGTACTAACGTTACTCTCAGTTTTAAAAGAAATTGTTGTATTCGTTGCTGAAGATATTATTTAATCAAAAATATTGAACCTTCAAAGGTTAAACGTCAAACAAAAAATGACATTTCAGTTTCAAACGCAATAAAAGAGAAGATAGAGAATAATAACCCAACAGTTACAAAATCTGATAAGGGGAACGCTACTGTCATTTTGACGACTGAAAATTACAATTCCAAAGTATATAACTTTATAGAATCCAGCGATGTAAAAGTTCTTAAAGCAGACCCAACAAAGAAGTTTTCTAATATTGTAAGGGATATTGTTAATAATTCCAATTATCTTTTAAATGATTACGAAAAGAGGTCTATCATACATAAGAATCCTCATTGTCCACAATTATATGGAACAGTTAAATTACATAAAAGAACGAAACCAATTAGACCTGTAGTCTCTTATGTTAATGCTCCTAATAATATATTGGCAAAGAAGCTCAACAATATACTCAATACTTACGGATATGAATCTCAGTACTCAATTAGAAATTCAATAGAACTAATCAAAAAGTTGAAAGCAATCCACATACAAGATAACTATAAACTGATATCGTTCGATGTAACTAACATGTTTACTAAAATTCCTCCTAAAGAATGTCTAATACTTGTAAGAAAATTACTAGAAGATAAAAATAATAATCTAGGAATAATATCAGATATACTTAATTTATTTGATGTATGCATTAATCAGAATTATTTCACTTTTGACAATAAGATATATATTCAAAATGAAGGTTTACCAATGGGAAGCCCTATATCACCTATTTTAGCAAACATTTTTATGGACAATTTAGAAAGAAAGATCTTTGAAAGTAATATTTCGAAAAATATTTTATTTTGGTATAGATATGTAGATGACATATTAGCTTGTTTTATGGGTAGTGAACGACAGTTAGATGTATTTTTCAACCACATCAATAATTTACACCCGAAAATTGAATTTACATTAGAAATTGAAGAAAATAGCTCAATCAATTTTCTTGATTTAACAATTCAAAGAATTAATAATATACTTGATTATTCAATTTACCGAAAACCAACACAAACTGATGTAACAATTCCATTCAATTCAAACCACCCTGTGTCACACAGACTGGCAGCATATAATTCAATGATACATAGAGCTTTTTCAGTTCCTATGAACAAATGTAATTTTGATAGAGAGATTAATACAATTAGACAAATAGCAACATCTAACGGTTATCCATTAGATATGATAAATAAGCTAATTAGTAAAAAAGAGGAAAAAGTGGCATTACAACTAATATATCCTAAACAAGCTGATGAAATTAAAACTTATACAACCATCACATATGCTGGAAATATTTCTAATAATATTTCAAAGATAATATCTTCAGCAACGAATACAACAATTTCTTTTAAAACTGAAAGTACCGTTAGTACAAAATTGTTAAATGTAAAAACAAAAACACCACTATTAAAGAAGTCAGGTATATATAAACTTAAATGTCCAGAATGTAATGCTGTCGATTTGGGTCAGACCCTTAGGAATTTTGAAATACGATACAGTGAGCACTTACGAGCATACAGATTAAAACAACCAGATAAATCCCACTACGCAAAACATCTACTTGACACCAATCATCCATTGACACCTAACACAGAACTAGAAGTACTGCATATTTGTGAAAAGAAACAATAACTGGATTTTCTTGAAGAACTGGAAATTAGAAGACATTTAAGAAACCCACAATATGAAGTTGTCAATGAACAGGTAAATCTAGGGAATTCTCCACTAATAAACTGTCTTCTTAAGTGATAATTGTAAAGATCAGCAGATATAGTTTTCCTGCATTCCTATATCATTGCACAGTTATACTGATCTTAATTGGAAAAATGATATCCAGGATATCACCATAGGGCTAATAATATCTAAGCTTCAATATTTGTAATATCACATCTTCTTCTTTTTCCTATAGACATATATTAAGCCAATCACAAGTTAGGTTACTTCTTGGTCCAGCCAAAAATACCTACTAAACATCAGGTAGGCATAAAATGAAATGTAACTTCTGTCATTCTGACGATGATATTGATTTATGGAAACAATTGTCAATTTTTTAAAATTTTCAATAACTTGTATTATATTGTGGAATTAACTAGAGACCTTGAGTTTCATTTAAAAACACTATTACTGTAATATTAAAAATTAACATGTTTCTGAGATGATCGCATGTTGCAGGTAGTCTTACATCTTTCGAAATAATGTTTAGTAACTTCCTGCGATTACGTCTATACGATTTTAGTTCATAAAACTCTCAGTAATATCTCATATTAAACATCACAGGAACTGAATTGGGTGAGCTGTTTGACGTATTCATAAAATTACAAAAAAAAACAGAAGAGGAACTGACGAATGAAAAACAATCTGTGGAAACAAATGGCAAGCATGACATCAGAGAATGCAATTTGGTGTATTCTTTGATATGGCGGATCGTGGGTCGTGGTATTCAGTTTTGTGTTATACTTTATTATCAGGAAGTACTTGAATAAAGTGGTCTTCGTTTTCGTTAGTTCCTACAGTTTCTATACTTAGTTATAGTTCTCGTTATAATGGACGAACAGTTGTTATCGATAAGTATTTATTCCAAAATCATAATTAATAAAACTTAATACTCATTCAATACTATAATCGGCTATTGTACATTAAAATTACAGGTGACGGGATTGTACCCTAAAATTATATAATAAAGTGTACAAAACAAGGGAGTTTTCAACATTAAAAATATTTTAGATAGTAGGTATATTTTAAAAACGATTCACTATATTTCAAAGCCTAGATAAACATTATACCTACAAAAAACTTAATATTGCAATAGGGTAGATATTATTATCAATAATAAAACATGCTCATATGTCGGCAGAGATTTGGATCTACAAGGAAATATGTTCAATGTTCAAGACATTTCAGAAGCTACTCACATAAATAAAATAATAAACAAATAGTTGGTAATAGTGTAAAGAAAGGAGAGTAACTATTTCAGATAGTCAGATACAGACATTGTATTGAACAGTACAAAAAATATTGAATCAAGTATCTCTAGTTCTAGTTTCTGTAGTAGTAGTATTAGTAGTAGTCATAATCATCAATATAAGTTTGCAGGTTTAGAAAATTTTACCATTAATACTAAAAATTCTTGTGAACAATTAGAGACCTATATTGAATTTCGACAATCTCCAGCTAAATTTGTAACCTCAACCCACAATTGAGCAATAATCACAAACCTCGTCCGCCATTTTGGAGCCGCCACGTTGAGTTCATGAATTTTGACATAAATGTCAAGATTTCAGGTATTCAAACATCTGACTATAATTCAATGATGTTGGTTTTTTTTTCAAATAAATAACCTAAATATTTTTCAATATTTGGATTCTTGAAAACTTGTATCATACTCTATCTTAAGCTATGACGTTCCAAGAAGTCTCAAATGAGTCGCACATTTTATCGGTTTGAAATAAAATAAACTAATATACCAGAAATCCTAAATATATTGCATTGTTATTTCGGTGGCCTTGTATGTTCCAGTACTAACAACATTCCTTCCGATTCTGACGCAAATACCGTAAAATTTGATATTCAGACGCTGATTATGAAAATAACTTCAGTCCCATATTCAGATATTTTCCACGTTATAAATGATTCTCATGCAGACAATAATTCCCATTATCATATTAATCAAAATCCCTACATTGAAAATGTAATCACAATACCTCTGAAAATAGCAACTATAGACCCAGAACACTTCGGAAAATGTTGAATATGGGGTTTAATATATGGCTTCTACTTGAAGATTTAACAGCACCTCTTGTAGAACCGGGAGGAATGTTATTAATATCAGTACTTATCATATCTACATACGTATCATACCCCCGAAATGACGTAGAAAAATAATATCGGGTTTCTCGCACATACTTCCACTTCTTGATTAAAAGGATAAAATATGCGACTCAAGAATCGTCAAAGATAAGTCAAGGATACGATAAATGTTCAACATAGTTTTTCTTAGAATCCAAATTAGAAAAAAACAGTTATGGAGTTCCTATCGTAATAACGAAGTTCGTTAAGTTTCCGATTGAACCGGAAATGACAGTCAGATGTTTAAATACATGAAATGTTGATCCCATGTAACCATACAAATCACCCAAATTTGTCGACTTCATATTTTTATTTACTTTATTGATTGGAGTAGTCAAATATTTCATTCAACATTGTGTCGGGAAAAAACATTTGAAATATACGTAGAGGATCCAATATATTCCTTGCTTCGAGAGTGAGACCTGGTTTTATGTGGACAACAATAATTATCACAGGTATTTTCCCGTTTTATTAGATTCAATAGTTCATTTATATCCATTTTGGCCTTCCAGAGTTTTGCCTTCTGGGACAATAATATAAGCAAGGTCCTCTTCTGTTATTTATGGAGAACGCTAAAAAAGTATTGATGAGAAAAATGTGATATCTCAATAAATAGACTACTTACCACGTCTTGAAGTACCGAACCAGATGGCCTTACTAACTCAGAGGTAGTTTTCAAAGAGCCCTGAAAATAATGTATGTGACGTTATGTAAATCATATTTATGATCGACCACAACTTACCACTTGCTGCAAACCTGAACAAGATGGATCTGCAATGTCATACAGTTCTACTCTTGACTTTTTAGTAGGTGGAACAGAATTACCGGCATTCGACTCTCCTCAAATCTGCATCTAAGATCTTCTGTAGGGCCGTAATCAGGATCGCACACACTATCGTCTATATTATTGTTGACAAGTCAATTTGACATATTGAACTTCACAATAAAATGCCGTATAACCATGAGAACGCGAGACGACCAACTGAGTCATACTAGATATGAAAAATACACTTCTCTGGGACTGTTTTGTTTTCGCGCGGTTCTATTTTCAAGTATTCTAGGGTTAAACATCCATTATAAATACATAAACAAAGAAAAACCACCAATATATGTGCAATAATAAATTATCCTCATCTTAATTTTACCAAGCAAATATAACATACAGAGTTTTCTCACAGACAATCACTCACATAAAATTTCATATATTGTACAAAGTTCACTTTTATTCATAAGATTTAAAGATAAACTGGATATTTACTGGTTGTAACATGATAATCGGTGTAAAGTAATCGAGAAACGTGGCGGAGTTCATATATTTAGTAAATTCGAATATGCCAGGTACCAAGAAACTGCATTCTATGAAGATGCACATCAGTACACAGATATACTCTCTTATCCGCAAATGCTTCTCATTCTGTCCAAGAGTAATAACTCGTAGAATAATTCGAACAGGATCTTCTGAAACAATATATTTTTCATGAGAACGAGATCAGAATCAGTGAAATCATTTACGCACGTCATCAGCAGAACGTATACTCAAAAAAATTTATCGGACGATGATGTTATTGTGTAGATGCATAAGATAAGGATAGCTAGCAAGTCATCAGATATCCATATACGGGTTCGCCATTAGTGTGACAAAAATCGATATATCTGTTATCATAGAAAATATGGGATAAAATTATTTATGAAAATTATAGACATCTGTAAATAATTTTCATTTGTACTGGGTGTCACAAGGATGAACCAAACATATACTTTTTGGAACGAGACACCCTATATATTATTTCAAATTCAGATTGGGCTCACCTTCCCCATACTTACAATGTAGAGTTTCATATAAGTGGCCACTCATTATTTTTTTGAAAAGTTTTCTTTTCTTTTCTTGAATTTCGACAATTGGTATGAAGACACTGTTCTCTTTTAATTTATTAATTTTGTATCGAAATTAGTAAACTAAAATAAATTTAGACAAAAAGCAAATTAGCAGAATTAATAGGCTATGCTGTAGTACAGACCAGTGATTCAAAAAGGTGCGAGCAGCACCAGCTAGGGAGTATTATGTAGGTTGGGCGCCACTAGTATACCAACTAAGCTGGAAGTCTGTAGTAGATCAAACACTGGTCGATACTCTACAAAGCCAAGTAGAACTACAAAGCAACTAAAAAAAGGGGTAATTAATGACCTCTGGACAGTCTGCCAAGTAAAACAACAGTCTTTTCAAATATCACCAATTTAATAAAAAAAATAAGGTAAGAAACATAGAAATCAAGAAAAATATAGGTATGGGCGCACCAAGTACGAGACCACCGAGTGTCGAAAGTTGAATCGACAAGCCCAAAAAACATGGTTCGATGATCCATCATGAAATTCTGAGAGGAATAAAGAAAAATAAATGAAACTCTTAATTTGGCATAAAAAGCGGAATCGCGAAAATTACTTTTCAGTTATAAAATATGAATGTAATCAAAGTAAGCTTACCTGAAGAACGGCAAAAATCCTACCTAGTAGCAGTTATTATTAATCTCCCCAAAAAAAATTCACAAAGTAGCCAAGATGAATAAAAAGATAAGCTAAGATAACTGAATTGACAAATGTAGATTAATTACACAGATTTTTAATCAAATCCCATACAAACTGGATAATAAAATTTTAGATCAAAATCTCCAACCACCCTTCAAGATGCTTTCGGTGGTAAAAGTGGGCCGGAAAAGAAGGACCATTGCCCAAATTTCGCACCTGAATCATTGCCAATATGCTGATGCCAGACTTAACTGTCGATTAACAACCAGAATAAATCAAGTGGACATTCAATTGAATTGAGCTATAAAAGGCATTGATTTTCGATAAATTCAATAACAGTCAACTGTGTTGCTAATAGTACTAAGCCAGTGTATGAGCAGAAGGAAGAAATGTGTTCTTGGCGCACTCCATCACTCCAATTAGAACCGATATAATTAAATATACTTAGGATTGTTTACACCAATACTGTTATCCTTTGGGCAAAAGAAATATTTAATAACCGGAGTTGTTAACCAGAGAGAAAAGTTGTCTAAAAGTTTCCACCATCAAGTGTTTATTGACCGGTTGACCTAAAAATTAAGACGATCAGCTGTTACGAAGGTTGTTTTGAAGTACTTGACAGGTTTCTGAATTCAATTAAGAAATGTAAATTATAAAATATCAACTTAATTACAGGAAAAGGAAGTGAAACAGAGAAAAAATCACCGGGAGTATCAAATAAGTAACAAAAACCAAAAGTGGAGGCAAAAAGTTGATACACTCAAACTCCTAACCAAAATAAACCACATTAATTTACATTTTTTCCAATAATACTTGAATTTCCATAATTTCAGACTAAACAGCCTAATACACGTAATGATAAAGAATTTCACTGCCGAAGAGCACATAAAGAAGTTTATAAATGAATATAGGTATCCCAGTTATTCACAAGAGACTTTTTGAATTACCACCTGGAGAAATTTATGGACGTGCCTACAGAGACAAGTATCATACAAAATTTACATCAGATAGGGATTAAGTTCGTCGGTCAGTCTGATAAATAATATGGTTAAAAGAAAAGTAGTTACAGCAAAATAAAAATCGAAACTTAGATAGTAAGTAGTACATCAACTGAAATATATGTAATTGTAAGGTATTTTAATTAAATAAAATAGAATAAAAATTGTAGTTAACGTATTACGAGAGAAGCATGACAGGATTGTAGGACGACATGAGGGTGTCAGAAGGAAAAAGGCGGATCATAAGGAGAATGGTGATAGGGGATTTCAATTCTAAAATATAGAGGAGCTGTGGAGGGAGTGTAAGAAAGAACGAAGGCGGATGGTGAGGGGTAGAGGGTGGATAAAGGAAAAGTGGGTTATAAGGTGAAGAAGAAGAAGCTGGAGCGCAGGGTGGAGAGGGCAAAAAGAGGGAAATGGGAAGAGCTACTGCGGGAATTGAAAAACAATCTATGGGGAAAGGCGTATGAGATAGCGGTGAAAAGGATGGGAGGAAATAGGAACGAGATGCTGGAGGAAGATTGGGAAAAGGAGATTTTAGGGAAGCTGTTCACAGGGGTAGAAGGGGGAGTGGAGAGAAGGATTCGGGAAGTCGAGGAAACTAGGGAGGTAGGGAAAAGGAGGAGGATTAGGACGGTACAAAAATGGGTAGTGAAAGAGGGGTGGAGAAACATTAAAGTGGGGAAAGCACCAGGAATAGACGGCCTCAGTGGTGAAGGGGCTGTTGAATGACAATGGAGAGTATTTCTGGGAATTGTTTAACAGGGTGCTAAGGGAGGAAGAATTCCCGAAAAGGTGGAAGGTGGCCAGAGTGACACTGGTGAGGAAGGCTGGTAAAGACGGGATGCGGGCGGGGGACTACAGGCCCATTAGCCAGCTGAGTGGTTTGGGTAAATTAATAGAGGGGATAATGAAGTATAGGATTGAGGAGGATGTTGGTAGGAATGGAGGTTTTAGGGAAAATCAGCACGGGTGTATGAAGGGGAAATCATGTATCTCTGTGCTGGGCAGTGAATGGGTTTGGTGCAAAGTGATAGGGAGGATAGCTGGAAGAACAAAAAATTGGCCCTACTCATGTTCTTCGACGTCGGGAACGCGTTCGACAACGTCAGTAAACGTGTGGTGTTGAGCGCGTTGCTGAGGCTTGGGGTGGGGGAGGAGTTGGTCAGTCTAGTAGAGGATAATTTGAAGGGTCGGGTCATAGTAGACTCTAGAGGGTGGAGGTATGAAAAGGAGGCTGGAGTATACCTCAGGGCTCGGTTCTGGTACCGACACTCTGGAAGTGTGTCTTCGATTAGGTTTGTGAGATAGTATGTGAAGAGGGGTATGACATTACAGTGTATGCGGATGACGTATGTTTGGTATGCACGGCAAAGGGGGAGGCGGAGATAGAAAGAAAGGAGGAGAGGGTGTGTAGAAAGATTGTGGAGAAGATTGAGCGGAGCGGACTAGAAGTGGCGGAAGAAAAGACGGCGGGAATGCTAATGAAAGGACGCAGCAAGACGAGCGAAGTGGGGGTGATAGTGAAGGGTAGGAAAATTCGTATGGAGGAGTAGGTGAAATACCTAGGAGTGTGGTTGGATAGTCAACTATCCTTTAAAACGCATATCGCTAAGACGGCACAGAAGGTGAAAGTAAGGGCAGCATGGCTGGGAAGATTGCTCTGTAACGTGAAAGGTGCGGGAGAGTGGAAGAGGAAGGTTACTATTAGGACAATAGAGCAAAGTGTGCTGTATAGTGCGGAAGTATAGGGTGGAAGAGCGGGGGTGAATACGAGGGTTAGGCCACTCCTACGGGTGCGGAGAGGGATATTGCTTAAGTTGAAGCAAGGTTACAGGACAGTGGGGGGACTGGCAGCAGTGGTGTTGTCAACGGCCTACCCAGTGGAAGTGATGGCTAGAGCCATGAATAAACACTGGAGGGGTGCGAACAGAGAGGAAGTACAGGAGTGGATAGAGAAGGAAATAACGAGAAGGTGGGAGGAGTATGAGGGCACTCTAAAAGGAGCTATTGGGAGTAGGAAAGAGTGGATGGACCAGAAGTTCGGGGAGTTGAACTACTAGGGTATCTTCACAAGATTGGGAAAAGCGAGTCGGGACTGTACGAGAAGTGGAGGATTATGTGGGGCATGTGTTTAGATGCTGCAAGAATGAGAAAGTGTTGAAGAGGCTGGCAAAGAAACTAGGGGAGGCGGTGTATTGGAAAAACATGGTGGAGATAATGCTGAGGAGAAAGGAGGAATGGATGGAGGTAAGTAGTGTAGTGGAGAGCATGATTAGGGGGAGAGAACGACTGAGTATGGCATGAGAGGTAGACGTAGGAGGGAGAAGATGTAGGAGAGTGTATTAGGAACCGCCGCCCGCCTTGAAGTATGCTAGCGTAGTGATTCCGAGGCAGGAGTAACGGCCAGCCAGAGGTGGGTTTGGTTGGTAGGCATCCTTTTGGGGATGAGTTCAACACTGTTTGGGTTTTGGGATGGACCCATTCGAACATGAGTTTCCCATCACAGCCCGAAAAAAAACTTCTTAAGATTTTGTAAACGTGACTGTAGCTTATACAATTGCAATATTTTGATTTATTCGAGTTGGTGGTAGTATGCGTATGAGCTCATACGTTATTGCGCCATAATTGAATGATGTATTATTTTCAGATCATCTTATTGACCATTTAAGTTGATTCTGTGCCATAGATACCTATAATATTATCTCTATGATATAACGTGTAATACTTGAGTATAGCGACTCAAGTGTACACAGTTTCCTCATTTTTATTAGGTAATGGGGTAATCATTGGGAAGGTTCATTTGAACGTAAGTTAATATCCATATATATTTCTACTGAACGAACAATGCAAGATGTACTCAAGTCAAATAAATTAAGGCTATACTGCTGTAGATGGGGAATTTTTAGGAGTTCAGTGAGAGTGTAACTTGATATTTCAATCGGGAAATTTTAGAATTCAATTTAAAGCGTAACTTGAGATTTAATTGTGGATATTCATAGGATTTTAAATTACCCTACCTTAGTGTAAATTTGGGATGAAATTTGGGACATAATTGAGGGTACGGCGATTTGATAACTCCTTAGTAAAAATTGTGGTACATAAGGGTAGTTATTACTGGGGAGGGTAAGATTGGTTATAAAGGGAAGGTATACCTTGTTGTTTGGGATATCAGTTTTATATATTTTTTTATCATTCAGTCAAGGGGAGATTTCACTTACCTATGACAAATTGTGGTTACATTTTATGGGGTTTAGAATATTTAGGGATTTTATGTAATTTTACTATTGTAAGTAATTTTCGTACGCTGTAGTTGTACTACTGGAATTTTGTAAACAAAAGATAGTCTTGACGAATACCAAGGTATAACTTAAACTTGGGTAAGTGACACTTGACCTTTATTTCTTCCCTATTCGGTAGTCTTAGGGTGGGAAAAATTTGTGTAGGTAGTTGTCGGGAGGCAATATTGCCTGGCGCCCTTTGAAACTTTATTCATGCTACGAATAACGGACCCCCTCGTCATCACAGGAGTTAGAGGCAAGGGTTAAAAGCATACAGAATGCACCGAGTTATAGATTGCAGGATCGTAAAATGAGTATCGAAAGTTGACAATATCCAACCCAAGGAAGGATTATTGTGGATTAAACATGATGGAAGGAATGAAGTGAAGTCGACTAGTTAACACATCCAATTGCATACATGGAATGAATGACATAAAATCCCGTTGACATGGAACCATCAATTCCAAGAACCGAAGATCACTGATGTGAAATTTTGTTACACAAAACCACAGACACAAGACACAGGTAATGAGAACAGTCTAAAGAGAACCAACTTTTAATCTGAATCAAGCAACCGTAACAAGGAGCAACAACAATGCTTTATGTAATACAAAATGCTACGAGAACACCATCTTAACTAAACTACTCATGTCGGTCTAATGAGAACCGAACCCAAGATTAAGTTGAAAGACTCATCTTATAAGTATGTGAGGGACGAATATTGTTAATCAAAAGTAACAAAGATGCATGTAACGCATTAACCAGAACAAATGAATGCAAAGGATACAAGTGGATTCGTTCACCAATGAAAAGAAAATTAAATTTCAGAAATGTGTCTATGATGCTAATAAATACCGTATTAAATAGTTTTGACAATCCTAGTACGACAAAACTAAATACAAAAAAGGAACGGCGAAGAACAGATGACATGGAACAATTGTGCAATTATATGCATATAAAGCTTTTCACAAAATTTATAATAAAGTTGTTTTAATAAATTTATTTATTATTTAATTCCCCAGTGCAGTTGTCAAGCCAACACATCCAATTGTAAAGACTGAATGACAATGGAAGAATATCATAAATATTTCTGACATGGACATTCAACTCAACGACGAGAAATCCCAATACATAAATTCAACGATAGAAGGCACAGACCGAGAGAACAGTCTAATGAGAACCCAGGTATGGATGATTTGCAGTTTGTTGCAGTGCCGGATTTAAGCACAGGCAACATAGGGCCTATGGGCCGCCACCACACCACAAAAAAATTTAAATTAAATCAATAAAGGCTCAGTTGAAACAAGTTTTGTTACAAATAGTTAGACGAAAAACTTATTTTTATCTTTGAGCAACAAAAAACGGCGAGGCTAAAAAACTCTGGTGGTTATGTTTTTCTCCAAGCAAAGGGCATCTCTTCTGTTTTGTATGCAAGCTTTTCTCGCCCGTACGTTCACAGTTTACCCATGAGGGCTTTTGTGATTGGAGAAATGCCGTCGCATGATTGATTGAGCATGAAACCTCGAAAAATCATTTAAAACTTCAATCGATTATACCAGGCGATCCCAAATTATTAGTCGCATAGATCGAGAGTTGGCGGAGCAAATGGAAGAAAGTGTTAAGTATTGGCGAAAAGTTCTTAAAAGAGTGTTGCGAGTCATAGCTTTTCTCAGCGAAAGGGGATTGGCCTTTAGAGGGGAAAACGAAACTCTCGGATCTCCTAACAACGGCAACTACCTGGGAATATTAGAACTTTTAGCTCACTACGATGTTTTTTTTAAACATTTAGAAGAACAAGGCAACCGCGGAAGTAGTCACATAAACTACTTGTCATCCACGATTTGTGAGGAACTGCTAGAAATTTTAGGAAAAGCCGTTTAAAAAAAATTATTGATCGATTGAAAACTACAAAATATTCTTTAGTTTCTCTGGATTCGACTCCTGACGAAGGCCATGTTGACCAATTGAAGTTAGTGGTTCGGTTTATCGAAGCACATGCTCCTGTTGAGCGTTTTCTTATTTTTATGCCTAACCAGGGTCATAAGGCGAAGGATATGTATGAGGGCTTGATAAATTTTCTAGACCAAAACGAGCTGTACCTGAAAAACATTCGTGGATAGTCGTACGACAATGCTTCTACAATGAGTGACAGATATAATGGCCTACAAGCATTAATACAAGAAGAAAATAGCGTAGCAGCTTGGGTGCTGTGCGTTGGCCATTCGCTTATTCTTGTCATACAATCGGCGGCCAGTTGTTGTGTCAGAGAAATTAGTTTCTTTGATTTTTTAGAAGACCTGCATGTATATTTTATGGCTTCAACTAACAGGTACAATACAGTTAGTCGCTGTTTAAAAGAAGCGAAAACTGACCAACCTATTCTTGTGCCGAAAAGAACGACAACAACTCGCTGGTCATCTCGAGTTGAAGCCACTAAAGCACTCTTGCGGGGCTATAAAGGTTTTATAAATGCCCTCGAAGAAATTATTGACGACGAAGAAGACACAGCTGAAGCAAGAGCAACAGCTGTCGGATTGCATGATAGGATGGCAAAGTTAGAAACGGCCATATATACAGTTTTTTGGGATGATGTTTTGGGATATAGGAACAAAGTCAGCGAAAGCCTACAAAATCCTAGGTTGGACTTGTATACTGCTGCAGCACTGCTTACTTCATTAAAAGCAAGCATTGAACATAAAAGAGATAGTTTTAATGAATATGAAATAGAAGTTTTCGAACTAGTTGATCGCCGAAACTACGAAGAAGAAAAAAGGAGAAAAATAAACGTCCGGTTGTCCACTTTAGACTGCCCGCAAGCTTCGGAAGTTCAGTTATCACCCTCGGACAAATTTAGGACTCAAAGCTACATCCCAGTTGTCGACCAGCTCACGACCGCTCTTCAGAAGAGAATGGACGCGTACTCACTTCTAAATGCACGATTTAGATTCTTGAAAAATTTAACTGCTAATTCTGATCAAGAAATTTTGTCTGCCAGCCAAAACTTGGTGAAAACCTACTGCGATGACGTAGATGATTCTCTTGGCAACGAGTTCATACATTTCAAACTATTTATAGTTCAGTATAAAGAATTTGAACAGAAGAGAGAAGATTAGCTATGAGAGATGGATGTGTGAATTGTTGTGTAAAAACAATGTTGAAGAGTGTTTTCCCAACGTTGAGGTAATTCTGAGAATTTATGTCACACTAATGGTGACAAATTCTACGACTGAAAGATCCTTCTTAATACTGCAGCTTATAAAAAATAAACTCCGAAGTTCCATGACCGAGAACAGATTAAATGTTCTAACTCTCCTTAGTTTAGAGAGTGATATTTTAAGGGAAACAGATTTCGACGATATTATCGATACGTTTATTGATGTGAAAATCAGACGAAAAATAATTTAGCTTGTAGGTAAACTAAAATTACTTTAGTTAGTTTCTAGTATAATTTTGAATGAATTTTGTGTGAGCCAACTTATTTAGTTGTTTTCTTCTTTACATTGACCTTAATAGAAACTTTCAACAGTTAACCACAAACGATTTGAGGGCCTCCACCACATGCTCTGCCTATGGGCCGCCGAAGTCTAAATCCGGCGCTGGTTTGTTGTATATTATTACTGGAGTAGATGTCTACAAAAGTTTCTTGTTGTATCAAAGAACTCAATATCATGTAATCCATATAATTGTTTGTGATTGTTCGCTTTGGTTTATCAATTTGTACATCATAGTTGAGAATAATTGGAAAATCGTCTGTTATCTTGGACTGGAGAATTATTGGATTCAATAATTCATCTTCAATATATTTACTCTTGGAAAAAATGTGTCTATGGAGAATTTTTTTCTATTCTAGTTGGTTCGTTCATTACTGATTTGAATCCAATTTCATAAAATGAATTGAGGTAATCATGTGTTTAAATAAAGTCACTGAGCAGATTAATATTTATATCGCCAATGAAAATCTCAGTATCACTTTTTGTAGCAGTTTTTTCATAGCTTGATAATTCATCCATAAATGTTCGTATTTAAATCGTGTAGGGTCTGTATACAGCTGTAATTGACGTTTTCTTGTTATCTAGCTTAACTGTCATTCTTACAATTTTGATTCCTGCTACATAGTGCACTGTGGATTCTATTTGGAAACTACCCTTCACATATACAAGAACCTCATTATTTAGGTTCATATCACCGTTATTAGAGATTTTTCTATAATGTTAAAGATTGAATAAATCAGTGTTGTTCATTCTCCACGTTTCTGTGAGAATGATTAAATCAAATTGATCCTCCACCCCATTCTCCAAGACTTCGAGTTCAGTGAAGTTCTTTCGGACAATCCGTATATTAGTGGAATTTCGCAAAACGATTTAACAGCAACTGTCCACTACTAAAGCGTACCATACATTGACTTTCTAAATTTGGTGTCATGATATGGTAGACGTATTCAACAGTTGCTGCATAATTTGATTGGAAGCTTACTATTTCTATTATATCCTTAGGAATAATTGCATTTGTAAGTTTTCTAGTACATTCGGAAGAATAAAGTATATTTATTATTTAGTTCGGCATTTTAAAAACTCATATTCTCTCAATAGTTATTTAAAATGAAAATTTATATATAAAAACTAACACTTACCTCTCATAATGGAGTGGATTTTTTATTGAACTGATAACTATTCAATAGAACTGAAGTGAAGCTCTTGTAGGATATTTATTAATTTTTTTGATGACATGATTAGTATACTTTTATTTACAAATGACCGATTAAAATAACAGGTTTGGTAATTAACTTCAAGAAAGTACTTATTGAATGAAATATTTAATATCATCAACTACATAACTCGTTAAGAAAAAGGTATTGAATGGTCATAATGAGGTTTAATTTCTGTTTGTTCATAATTGATTATTATATCAATTATACGATGGAATGAAGACTTCAGTTTTTATTTAATTATCAACTATGTGCAATCAGCCTGATATTTCATTTTTCAGAATCTAGAATATCGGAAGTAATTAGATGCAACATCAAAAGGAAAGCTCAACTATACCTTAAGGTCAAAAGTGAAAATTCGAGGCGTATCATTGGTATCTCGGAAACGATAAGAGATAGAGAAATAATGTATTGCGGAAATGTTCCAAATTTAAGGAAACAACAATTAGACGCGATCAATTTCGAAATTATCTTTTTATTTTGAGATAGTTGAGAACAAGTGATTCCTAGGATTATATATATCTTCCCAAATATATATATATATATATATATATATAATATATATATATATATATATATATATATATATATATATATATATATATATTATATATATATATTAATACAGATCTTCTATTTGAAATTTAAAAGAAAAGTAAGCAAATTCATTTATATTTGGCCGCCATACTTTTGATACACACTGTGTTATATGTAAATTCACTAATTTTGAAAGATTCAGTAGAAATATCAAATTTGACATTTCAAATTTTGATGACATTTATGTAGAATATATCTAATGATAGATACATATTATGATTTGGAGAAAATATTTGAAATTTCAAAATATGGAGGTCTCTGCTAGCAACATTACAAGTGTAATAAAATAATTCAAGTCTCACTTGGCTATTTATAATCATAGATTCGTTATTTTTTTTTAAAGAAGAAAACTCAGTAACCAACGGAAAGGAGATTTATTTATTTTGCAAGAGTTTAGCCAGTTGTGTTTGAAACCCCGAAGAGGCAACATCATAATTAGAGTTGTCTCAATTTTGTGGTAGATAGTAGAACTTGTATATCTATACAACCAGATTCAAAAGCCATTTCATTATAAAGCCACTGCGTGCATAATTCAAATAAGAATTGCATCGTGTGTAGTGAATGTGTTCGAGATTCCTAAATAAAATTTAGAAGGTATCCTGAATTCTAAGGTCATTTAGAATTGTACGAGTTGTCCAGTCATTAGTTGGTGAGTCCGATTCAATTTTTTATAATAATTTCTCGAGAAATAATAAGGCCCATTTTAAATGAAATCTGACATAGATGCATCTATTAGATTTTTGATTGCAAACAAAATTAATAAGTCATATGAGGAAATTCACATAAGAGAAGAAAAATTTGGAATTAGATAAATTTGAGTGAAGCTTGTTTTTTGACAAGATTTAGATCAACAATTGGAACTTTTACTAAACATTTTTCATTAGATTAATTTATAGCATATAGGTTGTAGTAATTTCAAGTTTCGTTTCGTGTGTAATAATTTTGGGGAATATTAATTTGTTAATTTGTATCTGGTAGTATAATATAGAATTTTGCAATCTTACTCAATATAGTCTTTTTATAACATAATTCCAGAAAATTAAACATTTTTCATCAAATAAAACTGTCGATCAAATCAGTGACAGTTGATAATTTTCAGTGACAAAAATATTGGGAACGTCATCAGATATTTGAAGTGCCTTTTATAATATCAAACATACAGTTACTATAGAATCTGAACAATAGTGAAACAAGTAATTTGGAGATACGAAAAAATTTAGATAAATTTTCAATAATTAATTTTTTAACAGATTGATCCCACCCTGAGAGAAGAGTAATAGGTTGATTATACATATAAATTCATTTTTAGAAATACTAAATTATTATTTATTAGAGCCGGGCATATTTTTGACAACTACCGTCAAAGTTTAAATTCCTTACATAAATTTTTGAGTTGCATGTACAAGAATTGTATATATATAAAAGTTCAAAGAGTGGTCTTTGCTAAAAAACCCTCAAACTCGTGGGGATAGCAGCCAAAAAACTTTACAGGTTAGAGATAAAGTGAATCAAATAGTACCTTACCTAAGCTTTCGAAGCGCCTTGTCTCCATTTTCAAAGGCTATAATAAACCAGAAAGAAAAAATCGGTTAACTGGATAAAGAAAATAATTTTTGAAATCATTACGACTTACTCGTAGTGTTGATTTAAAATTAAACTCACATTTCACAAATTGCAGGAAAAGCTTTATCCACTAAAGACAATAATGTCGACTAAATATAATTTTTCTCCTACATATAGTAATGAGAGCCAGGATTTTTATCCCTGTTTTTTAAAACCAAAAGACGTACAACAAGAAACGTACTGATTGTGTTGAATATATATTTCAACATGAAATCCACTGCTGTCGATAGGTGGAGATACGGGGGGCAATTGCAAGGTTGAAGTAAAAATATTTAATAAAAATCTAAATTTCTCAGCAATACTGTTATGTTTTTTTGGTTGCTTTGGTGAAAACTTCAAAGAAAAACAATAATAGATTAATGTCCACACCTACGATCACGTCAAGATTGAAAAATTACACCTTTAAATTTAACCATACTATTGTCTGACAGCTGCCACCTGTCTTTTGCTAAATGTGAAAAATTGGGATGACGAAATAAGTCAACAGTCAGTGAACACTCAAACTTCTCACATTCGGTATTCCCAAACTGTCAACCCATTCCAGCATTACTATTATTAGATAAAAAAGCCAAACAAAACCCACCCGCAAATACTAACGATCTCCACTTTCGTCTGATGTTAATTTTCATGAAAATCAGTATTAATAATTTAAAATTCTCATAACAATAATAATGTCAGTTAGGAAAAGTGATGTAAGATCTGTAACTTCTAACACATGGAAAGGACCTAACCTCTCACGTTAAGGCCCGACTGTTTGGAAATCATTTGCATTCGCAACTGAGCTGTGATAGCCATAATGTATACAAATTTTTTTTTGTTTCTAAATGAAATATTAAATAATGTTTGTATTGTCAACACTCGACTGACCTGTCACCCCAGCCAACCATTAACTCAAAACACTAATTTGGGAATCAATCTCCTCGCTACCGTAGTGGACATTATTAAAGTGCAACAAATATGTATAAATCTTACTAAGTGACTCAATGTCAGACCTTCTATTCATTGGTTCCTCAATGTTATTAATATGATACATTTCTAAAAACTTTCTTTTGTTATAGTTTCTTTCTACATCAAGAATCTTTACTTTATCAAAATCTATATGGTGGAACTCATCTATAACATGTTCTGATAATGCACATTTCCGCTTTTTTAACCTAGCATCGCTTTTATGTTGAGCATTACGTGATTTCAAATTCTGACATGTCATTCCTACATACTTTTTGTTACAATTTTTACAAGAGATACTATATATTACGTTAGTTTTCCACATGGAATCCTCCTGTTGTTTTAACTTAGTAAAAAGAGACTGTAGAGGTTTGGCTGTTCTTTGAGCAATTTTGACATTGGTCCCCTTGAATTCTTTGATGATTTTTTCTGACAGATCTTTAATATAAGGAATTGAACCAAAAGTAACCTGCTGTGTATTATTGAAATTAGCATCCTGTTCATTTTCATTACTATTAATATGACCGACCGTATGCTCGCCAGGAGTGTTGTAGGTTGAGAGGTTGATTTACAACACTCCTGGCGTGACTAACTGCCAACTTTTGGTTTTTGGTTTTATATATATATATACATATATATATATATATATATATATATATATATATATATACATATATATATATATATATATATATATATATATATATATATATTTGGGAGGAATTTTCTTGAATAAAGGTCCATACTTTTTAATAATTTGTTTGTTATTCGACAAAAGACGTGTTTCGACTTCTTGTTAAGGCATCTTCTGTTTCGACTAAAATGTTACATTTTCATTGATACGTAACACAAGAATTAGAAAATTTTGTATATAAAATAATAAAACACTTACCTTAATAACACTGTTAAGAACATGGAAGATTAAAGAATTAAAATTTTGTCTACATTCTGTAGGTATTGTCAGTAAAGTCTTAAAATTTAAAATTTAGTTTGAAGGTATTAGTCTGTGCGCATTTGCTTGATTTAATAGGTGTATATTATAGTAGGGCGCAGAAGTTCTCAATAATTTATCGGTTTTTCATGATACCATCATATATCACATTCAAATTACGAATATCGTTCCTGTTATTAATAATATTTATATTTTATTTGTGTTAATCCTTTCTAGTATATTTTCAATACTTTTCATTATTTTCTTTAGCTAATATTTTTACATTGTCAAAATCGAATGTATGCCTTGTATTCTTAGAGTGATTGGATAAAGCTATTACATCAGTTTTTTAATATTATATTATTATGTTAAATAATTACTTTCAAACCCCTCGGTATTCAAACAATCTTCAATTAGAAAATCACCCACATAATCAGATCTGTCAAGGATATAATTCCCAATTAACAGCATGATGAATATGAAATCCTTTGCTTAGATTGTCCCCGCACCAACATAGGTCAGACCAATCGATGTACCTCCGTTAGAGCTGAAGAACACTCATTAGCTGTCAGAAACTCCGATCCAACTCCCACCTTGGCCCAACATCGTGTCAAAATAGGGCGCACAATCAATTGGATAAAATCATAGCTATCGCCCCGAACTTGCTCCTTCACGTCCAGAATAATTCGAGAAACTATCGAGATAGAAAAACGTCCTATTTTTTTAGATACCAGGGACTATAGCCAGAGATCATCAGAGCATCAACCTGGAAGTATCTTCTTCACCCGCCTCATCCCGATACCACCTCACCTCCTTCCAGCATGGCCTGCGCCAAAATTATCAATTTTGCTCCTCCAATATCCCAGGATATCGAATATCATATATTTGTTACCTCACCCGCCAGTAACACACGTATCACGTGTACCAAAAAGACAAAACCCGCCAATAGGCCCCCTTAAATACAGTGTCCGAACATATTATCTGTCAGTCGGCTTCAAGTCAGAAGTGAGAGTGTAAGTGCTTAAGGTGTTTCTAATGCTAAGCATTTTTTAGTATTTTCTTTTAAATTTATTATATTAATTCATTTCTCGGTGAAATTCCAAGGAGTAGGCAGATTGAGTCCTTGGAATTAACCGAAGGCGGTTATTGCGTAGAGTAGGCAGATTAAGACTACGGAATCTCAAATTTTATATAACTGTACAGGTGGTTTGACTTATCACATATTCATCACAAACATCTCCCAAGGCACTTGAATCTATTCTAAATTTAAAAGATGTCGAGGGTAAAATGAGTATAAAGTAATTTCAATTATTTATTCTGTTTTAATATATTCGTACATTGAAAATATAATGAAGAAACAGAGAAAAAGCTCTTACTACATCGAACAATAAGAAATAACAAATTATAATAAAGTATGCATAGATCATATTTTACATTGTTTTGGATTAATACTTAGTGTGAGATAACGGGTACAGTTGTTGGCCGGGGGACAGTCATTGGCCACTTTATTAAAATTAAAAAATCATAAGTTCCCTATTCCTTTCCGTAACCTCTTTATAGTTTCTTTCGATGCTAGGGACATTTGTTCATCTACTGGTAAAACTTTTATTGTTGGGTAGGCAATCCTGGTAAATAAGCGCCAAATCATCAACGGTGTCTTAAGAGTGTTCTCATTGAGAAGTGAAAACTAAGAAAACTGCTAAGCTTTCGTGTTCATCAGTTTTGTATGAAATTGCTGTTTTGGTAAGTAATCGATGGTTTATACATTTATCATGATACTTATAATAATTATTTATGATTATCTGTTAAGTTCAGAAAGTTTGGTTAGGTTTTGTCGGATTTTGGATGGCCAACAACTGGTACACATAATTGTACTCGTGCCGGGGTGGCCAATAACTGATACTGTAGGAATCCCTAATTTTTTCCACTTAAGGCTTGTTTTAGTTTAACTTCATTCGGCTGAGCATACTTACCTAAAAAATATTATATTTCAATATGCGGTTACAGTTGTTGGCCAGGTGGACAATAATTATTGCTGAGGCTGCCAATCACTCTATAAGTGTGTATCTTATCTTTCATATCAAATTGTATTTTTACCTAGGTATCTATCTAGGTCAACCAAAACAGGGTCATGACAATGTGAAATTTCTTTTGCAGGATATTTTCGCAAAAATGCTTAAAGTAAAGACGGGGACAAATTACAATAAAAAATATGATGAAGATGATATCGCCAAAGCATTGCAAGCCATTGAGGACGGAATGTCGCATAAACTCGCTTCATTAAGATATAACGTTCCGAGGCGAGGTGTTAACTTTTGGAATAAGATTACACCTGGTCCTAGACCGGTACTAACAGACGAAGATGAACAAAGCTTAGAAGATTGGATATTTTCCTTGCAAAGGGCTTCCCAGTTCGAAATGAAGACGTTTAGACTTCAGTAAAAAGTTTTTGGACAACCATCCCAGCCCAAACCCTTTCACAGAAAATCTTCCAAGTCGTGGCTGGATGAGAGCATTTTTGCGACGACTTCCTAAAGTTTCGCTGAGAACATCCGAGGCAATCACGGCTACTAGTGCCAGTATTTCTGAATCAGACATAAGGAAATAGTTTATAGAAACCGAAACATATTTGAAAGAAAAAAATGTGTGTGATATTTTGGAGGACCCGAACCGTGTGTTTAATGTTGATGAGACGTGCTTCCCGTTGTGCCCAAAAAACGAGAGGTTTCTAGCCCCCAAAGGTACTAAAAATATCTATGAGGTCATACATCATCCCAAAAAGAATTTGACAGTCATGTTTACGTTTGGAGCTTCTGGATTACTTACACCTCCTATGATCATATATGCCCAATCACGACTATCATCGGCCATAACTAATTCAGTGCCTGATGAATGGGGTATTGGGCTTAGTGATAATGATTGGATGAAGCACGAGTCATTTTATAAATATATCGGAAATGTCTTGCACCATTTTTTAAGACGAAGGGTACAAAATTTTCAATTATACTATTCGTCGAGGGTCATTCTACTCATCTAACCTACCAAGTTAGTCAACTGTGTACTGAACTCGAAATAATATTAATTGCTCTGTACCCCAACGCAACCCGAATTTTGCAACTAGCAGATGTTGCTGCTTTTAAACCCTTGAAGAATGGTTGGAAGGCAGGGTCCTCGATTTAATCGACAAAACTTATAAAGTTGAAACAATGAAGAATGGCTTTAAAGCTACCGGATTGGGTCCATTCTTCAGCAATCGATTTCAGAAAATGCGTGGAAAAAAAAATCAGTAATACAAGTACGAGTAGGGAAAATATAAAAAAATCATTACTTTAGAAGATTTTCGAGGCATCATTGGTGAACAAAAATATCAAGTACTTGCCTCTATGAATGCTGATCATACCGAAAATGAAGATGTAGTCTTATTAAAAAATTTGTATGATGAAATGCATGGCACTCACAATGCACAACATTCAGCAAATCAATATATAGAAATAGAAGATTTGGATAATGAAGAATACGATAAAGTACATCATTCTCAAGAAGCATACCCAGAATTTGATTGATCAAAGTATTATTCAACGTGAAGATTTAAACAACTATGAAATTTATCGGAATGAAGATATACAGAATTCGGCTAATCAGAATACTATTGAAGCTGATGATTTGAAAAACGATTCTTACTTCGACATAGAAAATATACTCGTTATAATCGATAATTCTACTACCGACGAAATGCCACTCTATAATTGTTTGGCTAGCACCTCAGAAAAATGTGAGTCTTCAAAATATGTATATGTGATACAATCGACAAGCGATTACATGAATTTGATTCTGGCCGAAAACTCCAAAAAGGAAAGGAAAGAAACAAATTGCGAGATTACTATTCCTGCTTATTTCATCTACAAGGAAAAAAGCAGAAGTAGAGAAAAAAGAAACGAGAAGAATCTCTAAAGGAAAAATGTAAAACCGAGAGAATTCAAAAACAACAGGAAAAGCAAAAAGAGTAACAAAACAAATTAAATGATAAATTGGGAAAGGAAGGTAAAAAACTACCAGGAAAAATAGTAAATCTGAAAAAGTCTAAAGACAGCAAGGCTAGCTCTAAACAAATCCAAGTTGAAATTATTCAAAACAGCAACGATGGGGCAGCAAATTCTACTACACAACAAAGTATTGATATTGTAGCATGATAAAAATACAATGTTTTTTTGTATTGTATTATACGAGTAATTCACGGAGGTGCAATAATTCGGTTAAGCCGCCCACTGAGTATGCAACTTTATACACACTTCTGTATAGTTGGTTGCATAAGGGAATTAACTATGGGTTTTAAAATTATTTAAGCATATCCTGGAATAACGGGATTTAAATAATTGAATGGGTGTCTAGAGTAATATTTTTATTAATATTTTTCATGTGATTTAACCAATCCGTGAGTATTTTATCATTTTATGTGGGGATCTTATTTGACTGCCATTGGTAACACTGATTGTAAATGTCAATGGTAAAGAGAAGCTAAAATTATTGAAATCACTTGTCTGATTCTTTTCGAATGGTTAAGGTGAGTGTCAATTAGGAGTAAGTATAAAAAATAGCCGGTGGCACATGGTTTAATTCATTTATTTTCGGGACTATCGTGGTGAAAAGCCCTTGGTAACAAGGTAAGCTTTCGTCTTGTATATATTTTCACGGCTATAACCCCAATTTCTTTTTAGGGTTTTTCTATACACCACAGTTTTTTACATACAAGTTTTTACAATTTTTTTTGCCAAATGGATATGGTTTAATAGTTCTTATGGGTGATGGTAATCAATGATAGGATGATCATGTCCAGATTTTAAGAAGCCTCAAATTTCGGATGTTTCCTGTATGGGATATATTCTCGTAGGGATAGCTGACAGGCTATTGTCCTCCGTTCAGAGTTGTAGAGACGTGTCGTACCTCGGATTTCAATTAACGTTACAGAGCGACAAGACCTTTTAACGGTGTTTCCAGTTCAAAGGACGAAGCTGGTCTTATGTTTGTTGGTGACAACTGCGGAAAAATTCCATTGTGGACAACGATTATCAACCGCATGGCTGAATCTTGTTCCGTAAGTCAGATGTTACTTGTCAATTAAGCCAATTGACGTTTAGTAGTTTGGACACTAACCGAAAGTAACATTTATAATTTTATTTGTTTTTATCTGAACTTTGAGCAA
The DNA here is from genome assembly GCA_963921935.1 of Galeruca laticollis. Lineage (NCBI taxonomy): Eukaryota > Metazoa > Arthropoda > Insecta > Coleoptera > Chrysomelidae > Galeruca > Galeruca laticollis. The sequence continues at coordinate 147,588,334 of OY998181.1, forward strand.
ATTATTCATTTTATAACTTCATGTTTTAACCTTTAATGACACATTAACTTTCATATTCCACTATTTAGTAACTTCACATTCTTATAAAGACGTTTATCAATTCACAATTTTATTATTACATTCTTTCAACTTTTTAGAGTTGAAATATCAACTTTGTTATTGCATATCGCCCTGAAATTATATTTCAGCTCAATCTTACTATATAAGAGATACTTTTGATCTATTTGGTTATAACTTGTTAATTATTACAGTTGTAAGGCTGTAACTGGTATACCATTTACATGTTACTAAAGATTTAGTGTATTGTACATAATAATCTCATTAGAAATTGTTAAACATTCTAAATTAACCAACCATTGATAACTGATTATCAGTTCATAATTAGAGTTGATCACCTCATATTTATTGAGACAGGTTATTACACCATCTGTTCAAGGTACCATCCACTTAATTAAACTGTTTCACTGGCAATAAAATGTGTTTCATTTGATTCACAAACGTAAAAGCAAAACGATATAAATAACATATTTGAAAAGTTACAATAGCTAATTTTTTCATTATTTGTTTCTTGATTAATCAGTAAGTTTCATGAATGTCCTACTAATCAAGTGGCGCCTTAAAAAAATTATACAGGACAAGCTTTCAAATATTCCTCACTAACTCACGACCTTATGCTCTCCGGCGAAAAGCGAACCTTTGGCAATGTAATCTCACTTCTTGTAGTAACAACAGCAAGGTAAGGTTACAATATATTACTTGTTGAAAAGGACAACCAGATCAGACAAGTTCACCGCTTCAAAAAATGCAGAAGCCGCAAGTGGAAATAATACAGAACGTCATATGATGAATAAAATTATTGACTGCCAAGAAACTTCTCCAAAGTTAAAGGAAAGTCATATTTCTAATAGTGCTGTTGTGAGAAAGATTTTTCAGAATGTTGACAATGATTCCCCATGCAAAAAAATTTAAATTATTTCCGATATTTCACTGACAAGTGAAAAATGTTACATGGATCATGCAATGCAAGAACGTTAAAACATGCATAATTCTTTCAAGAATACCACAATAGCTAGTAGGATATGCTTTACTTTTGTAAAAAATATAAACATGAGCCAGGATGGGGTAAAATGCGCGACCTGTCGAAGAACGTACCACATACCCTGCATTCTCAAAATAAAAAAAGACACGATAACTTCAAATTATTTTTCAAGCGTTTTGCCTGTTTAAAGCTAGAATAGATTTTAGTTAACACTTACATATCTAGGTACTTTATTGTGAAAAAATAAGTAAATTAGTTAATATTTTTATAAATATTTTGTGTTTCGGTATACTAGCTACTCAGTATAGGTAGGTACCTACCAGGCTTACACAAGTATAAGCTACGTAAAAGTAGTAAAAAACTTCAAAAAACAGATCAGATATTGAAGGGCCAATCACTGTACAAGACGTATGCCAATAACTGTCTCCTGACGACCAATAACTATCACATTGTGCAATTCTGAATACATGTGTTGGAATGGTTATGAAAACATTTATCTTGAGTGAATACAGTAACACCATCTGATTTTCCACAATTCTTAGCGTATAATATGCTATTTATCATATATGTATATTTAAAACCCTTTATGTTTTAATCTGTCAAAGTTTAGGTAGATGTTTAAGTGGCTAATCACTGTACCCGTTACCCTACTACCAAGTTGGTTGTTCTGGAGATTGAAACCATAAACTTAAAATTAATCTGACTCTAGAATACGTTCTATGCCACTCAGTTAACTGATTTAGAGTTAAATTCAGAAGATGATACTGCATTGATCCTAAAATATACATAGCTTCTAACGTGGTCTAGTTATTGCGAAAAATTCAGTTATAACGTGTATTGGAGGCTTATATCGTACCAAAATTGCGTGGGCTCTCCTTCAATATCATCAATATGATGTCACTTCGTGATATTGTTTATACAAAGATAAGTGTGGATACAAATTATTTGCTATACTCTGTGAATTCAGGACATTCTACGTAACAAGTATGACCGGATATGGCAATCATTTCATGTTTGATGCGACGGCAGCTAAGCTGTAAACAAGTTTGACTCCCTACAAAAAAAAGTTATTATCTTAGTTATCTCTAAAGGGCGGATTATATGCAAGCAGTGACGGATCCAGGGAGGGGCGAAGGGGGTAATTATCCCTCCCCCTCCCCCAAGCCTCGACCGAAATATTAATAATTCGAGAGCCGAATCCGAAATGTTCAGTTTCCAGATTTCAGACAATGTTGCTAAATGTTTCTGATAAAGTTATGATGCGGGTTGCCAAAATTATCAGATTTTCTAAAAAAAATATGTGAAAATATTTATATAAAGAAGAGATAACAAATAAATGTGTAATAATAACAAGCAGTATTAATAGTATTGATAAAAAAATTACATTTTTTTTTATTAAAATTAACGTGTCTCGGCATCTAGCGGCCACTGACACGGGATCTGTCATACATCTAGTTACAAATAAAAACCAAATTAAATTAAACAATTGGCAGTCTTTGAGAAACTGAATCACAGCACTAAACTGGTTAGGTTGTCCGAGAATGTTTTTGAGACTTACACTGAGCTTGTGTTTGCGACGAGTTGGGCTGTAGTGTTTGCAATCTGTAAAGATATGCTCTATTGTAAGTCTTACATTATCACAGGATTCACAGATAGGGGGATTCTCTGTAGACATAAGGTAACCATGGGATAGCCGTGAGTGACCTATTCTGAGTCTTCTTATAACACTTTTGTCTTTTCTTGTCATGGGAGGCATCTTCTGGGCGGTAACTGTTGGTTGTATTGTACGGAGTTTTGTGTTACATGTATTCCAATGTGTTTGCCATGTTTGAGTCATAATATGTCGAGCTGCTGATTTTAAATCTTGATGAAGTTGAATTTTCTCTACTGGCAAGTCGGCTGAACAAGTTTGTTTCGCTGCTTGGTCTGCACGTTCGTTGCCTGTGATTCCTACATGAGAAGGGATCCAGATGATATTCACAACGATACCTCTAGTGTGATGGTCGTGGCAGGTGTCGAGGATATCATGGACTAAGGGATGTTGTGAACTGTTGTGTTCGATGGAGTATAATGATGAAAGGGAGTCTGTACATATGGCAAGTTTGCTGTTATCCTGTGTTGGAGTCCTCAAGGCTTGTAGTATTCCATATAGTTCGGCTGTATGTATGGTACGTACATCAGGAAGTTTGTATGTTGCTATTGTTGTATCTACTGTAATAACAGCACATCCGGTACCATTGACTTCTTTGGAGGCATCAGTATAAAGGATTTGGTCGAACTGCTGGTTATTTATCAGCTCACTGAATATTTGTCTAAGGACTATGTTAGGCGTTTCGTACTTGTTGTAGTTGTTTAGGTTTGTATATCTAACAACTCACTAGCTAAATCTAAGCTTGTATAATATTTATTAGTGATCATACTTCTACACCAATTTAAAAGGTTTTCAGCACGTGACATCACTACATTTGTGGGAACGCTAGCCACATTATCCTTTTCTCTGCCGCTATATATTTTCATGTTGTTGGTATAGCTTTTGAACTACAGAGCTTAAACATATTTTATTGAGGTATATTCGTCTTATCGCAATATTTTGGTCGAAATAACCTACCATTGGCCTATGTCCAAATATTTATGCATCACCCTGTATATATTACATTAAAATTAATGTTATATTCAGAATAACGGATGAACAGCTTACCTTTGTTATGAATTGATGGTTGATAGGAACCAAATTATAGAATGAAATTTCCCACGGATTATTAACATTTGTAATTATTAACAACAGTATTTTTTTATTTTCCATATTCCAATACATCCAAGGACACTTGTATAACGTCTCCCGCAGTTTAATAGACTAAAAAATAATTTAATTACAAGTTGATTCATATTATATTGCTATAGAACTTGATATAGGACTTAATGTAGTACTTGATAGGAATTGATATGGTACTTGGTATGGGACTTGATATAGGACTTGATATAAGACTCTTGAACAATGAGATCGCTTTAATCGTGAATTAAAAGAGCAAGGCGCGAGTTTACAGTTCGACTTTAGATTGATGATATCAATAATAATAATAATGTATGTGTTGTTTCATCAATAACTAGATACAATTTACAATATCAAAATCTTAATTAGCTAATATCCACTGGAATCATTTTTAGTTATATGTAAGTGGTAAAAGTATCAATTATTCTAAATGACTTATTACCTAACTATAAAAAATATTGAATACTTTACTATTATTAAATACTCTATATATACTTACGAATTACTAGAAGCCTAAAGATACGGCCCAGTAAATATTTTAACATTATATTTTATTTTATTTTTTTAATATTGTAGTACGAGTGAGGGTTAAAACAATTTATTTACAAACAATTCAACCAACTAAACAGCAACTAAAAAGGATATTTACATTGAGAAATCCTTTTTTGAAAATTCCTCAACCGTCCTCTCCCTTTTTCTTGTCAGTCCTCCTCTTTATCTCAGCATTTGTCAGCTTCTCTATTCTAGGTTATGTCGCTATCATATGTCCGAGGCCTGTGACTATGTAGCTATTCCATTACACTACCCCCTTCCTCAGATGCATTACTCCTGGAATGCCTTTACCATCTTCGGATTTGTGGCTGTAACGGCAGTCGGTTCCGTTCCGTAGACCTCCATGAAGTCTTCGAACTTGGAATGCTCTTCGCTCAGTAGTTGTTGTACTTGCACACCTTCATCGTGGTCCCCGGCATATGATGATAGCCGATCAGAATGGACTACAATCGGCTTTCCGCTAGGAGTTTTAAATATTCGATAAATAACATCGTTGATCTTCTTTTTGATGACATATGGACCCTCCCAGTTCTTCTGTAATTTTGGACATAACCCTCGTCTTCTTCGTGGATTGTAAAGCCAGACGAGATCACCTTTTTTGTAGCACGATTCTTCGGCTCGGCTGTCGTAGTACTTCTTCATTCGGTTGCTGGCTAATTGCAGGTTAGTACGAACCAGTTTATGGGTGTCTTCCATCTTTCTCCGGAGATTGGATACATAATCTGCTCCGGTGATATCTTCACCAGGCTTGCAACCAAACACCAGGTCACATGGAAGTTTTATTTCCTGTCCGAAAAGGACTTTCGTTGGTGTCTGCCTTGAAGACTCATTCAAAGCTGATCGGTATGCCATCAAGAAGAATGGAATATGTTCGTACCAGTCCTGCTGATGATCAGAGACGACCTTCGACAAATGCTTCATTAAAGTCCGGTTCATGCGTTCCACCATTCCATCGGACTGTGGACGTAGCGCCGTTGTTCTAGTCTTTCGGATCCCCAGCTTCTGGCAAACCTCTTGGAATAGCTTGTTTTTAAAGTTTCTTCCCTGATCCGAATGTAGTTCCAAGGGCATTCCGAACCGACTGATGAATTCCTTCACCAGGACGTCGGGTATGGTAGCGGCTTCTTGATTGGCAACTGCATATGTTTCTACCCTCTTGATATAGTAGTTCATCATGATGACAATGTACTTCATACCCGCTTTGCTCTCTGGTAGCGGTCCCATCACATCTATGGCGACTCTCTCGAATGGGCTCCCCACGATGTACTGCTGCATACCAGCCCTCTGCTTACGGTGTGGTCCGCTGCTTGCAGCACAGGTGGTACATTTTCGGCACCAATCTCTTACATCCTCGGAACAGTTTACCCAGTAGAATCGTTCCCGTACCTTCTGTAAGGTCTTCTTCACACCTAGGTGTCCTCCGGACGATCCATCATGAAGATGTCGTAATACTTCAGAGACACAATTCTTAGGAACCAATAGTTGTTTCTTGGATTCGGTGCCCTCGTCATTCTCTATGATTCTTTTCAGCAAGCCGTCCTCAATAACCAGGGAATTCCACTGTGCCCAGTATGCCTTCAAAATCGACGAAGATGACGAGACTTCTTGCCAAGTCGGTCGACGATTTACCGACTTCCAATCAATTATTTTTCCAAGGTCCGTGTCGTTCATTTGATGCTGTTGAATTCTCTCTTGAGGCCATTCTTCACTGACGACTTTGATCTGGTGCATCCTTCTCTTCCTTGCGGCTGCAATGGGAGCAAGTCGGTTGGCATGGTCTTCTGGAGAGTGCGTAGGCATTACGGTGCCTTGTGCCGAGTCGGTGTTCGATCTGGAAGTCATATTCTTGAAGTTTTTCCAACCATCTTGAAATTAAGTAGCGACTTCAAGCTGGCATGGTCGGTTGGGATCAAGAACTTCCTTCCATACAAGTACTTGTAGAAATGCTCAACAGATTTCACCACTGCCAGGAGCTCTCGCCTGGTAAAGCAGTAGTTACGCTCAAGTTTAGATAAGGTCTTTCTGAAGTACCCAACGACCCTTTCTCGGCCATCCTGGAGCTGGGAAAGAACGGCACCAATTCCCACGTTGCTGGCGTCTGTATCGAGAATGAACTTTCCCTCAGGAAGTGGATAGCCCGGAATCGCAGTTGATGTCAGCTGCTTCTTCAAAGTTTCAAAGGCAACTTGGCACTCTTCATCCCAGCTGAATCTTCTACCTTCCTCAGTCATTCGGGTTAGCGGTTTGGTGATGTCCCCAAACATCTTCACGTAGCGTCGATAATAGGAGCAAAGTCCCAGGAAGCTTCGAAGTTGATGTTTGTCGGGAGGGGTTGGCCATTGCTGGACTACGTGGATCTTGTCTGGATGTACAGCTATACCTTCTCCGCTGACTACATGCCCTAGATAGTTGACTTTAGTCTGGAAAAGGTGCCACTTCTTCACGTTTAATGTCATATTGGCTGCTTGAAGTCTCTTGGAAACCTCTTCAAGATTCGTCAAATGCGTGTCAAATGTTCGCCACAGAATGATGACGTCATCCAAATACACTGGGCAGGTCTCCCAAGACAAACCCCTGAGGATGCTCTCCATCACTCTTTCGAAGGTGGCTGAGGCATTGCAAAGACCCAACGGAAGTACCGTGAACTGCCATAGGCCCGTTTCGCTGGTGAAAGCCGTCTTCTCTTTATCGGCAGGATCCATTTCCACCTGCCAGTAACCACTCTTCGAATCCAAAGTGGAAAACAACTTGGAACCTGCTAGTGTGTCAAGTGCGTCGTCGATTCTAGGCAGCGGGTAACTGTCCTTCTTGGTGACTTCGTTGAGCTTGCGGTAGTCAACGCAGAACCTTGTCGAACCATCTTTCTTTTTCACAAGAACTACTGGAGAGATCCAAGGGCTGTTTGAAGGTTCTACTACTCCGTCTTTTATCATCCCTTGAAGAGTACTTTCTGCTTCTGCCTTCTTCGCCTGGGGAAGTCGCCGAGCAGCTTGACGGATAGGACGAGCATCACCAGTGTCGATCTTATGTTTTACCATACTGCTTCTTCCTAGTTTGCCATCGGATGAACCGAGAATGGAATGGTAACGGTTAACTAGATCTCTTACCTTCTTCTTTTGCTACCGGGACAGGGATGGATGAACGGTGGCTAGGATCTGACTGAGTGCTGTTCTTCCTTAGGGGTCCCATCGGTGGATAACTTCGGTTATTGGCTCGAGGGTTCCTACTTGAGTGCCTTTTTTGAGGGTAACTGGATGGTCGTTTAGATTGATCAGACCAACTGGCACCCTTAAAGCGGATTGGATCAGTGCCTTACCAACAAGAATGTCCCGTACCAGTTCCTGGTCGTGATTTCTGGGCTCTACTATGGCTACAGTTGCGTCTTCCATGGCCCTATTCAGACAAGCTACGACTATGGACTCACACCTTGCTGGTAGTTCGACATCCTCAGATAGCATCACCTCCGCGATGGCTGTTTCTCGCTGATGTAGAATTAATTCCTCGGTACCGACGTGGATGACTCGATGTTTGAGATCTAGTTGGAAGCCAAAGGAATCCATGATGTCCATCCCCAAGATGACGTCCTCTCCAATTTCGGCTACTAAAGCTGAATGCGAAACCTGGGTAGAGCCAAACATAATTCTCACGTCTACCTCGTCGTGGACCTTGGCGGCTTCCCCTGTTGCGGTTCGTAGTCGCCATCTGGAGGGCGACAACTTCTTTTTCTTACCGACCCTTCGGCGAATGATGGTTTTCGATGCTCCTTATCCACCAACATTGAATATTTCTTGCCATCTACTGTACCATCTACGTAGATGCTGTTGGGTCAATGTCTTACTGAAATCAGGACGAGTAGAGGGTCTGGCAGGCTGCTTGGGGTCGATTTCGCCCTCTTGGAGTCGACCCGTTCTAGTTTTCCTGCTGTTCGGTGTCATCTTGGGTTGTCTTCCCGCGACGTTGGCATGCGCTTCTGACGTGACCAAGTTCACCGCAGTTCCCACATCGTACGGGTCTCCTCTTCCTCGACGCCATCGCCTTCATCAGGCTCACCAGTTCTTGTAGGATCTCTTGGCTCGACTCCCCTTGGTGCATCTCTTCTCTGGACTCACTGGTCACGGATCTAACTCTAGCATGGGACCGAGATGCTTCAGTGGCTGCTTCAAACTCCAATGCTGTTGACAGGGCATCCACTAGAGCTTTGGAACGGGCCAAGCGCAACGCTCTTTGCAACTCCTGATCTCTTGAGCCGTCTATGAATGCCTGGAGAGCTAAGCATTCCAAAATGCTTTCATTGGCCGAAGAATATGCAGAGCGGACCACTCTTGCAACCTCCGCTTCAAACTTCTGGATAGATTCACCAGTTTTCTGCCTTCTGTTTTTGAGCCGGTACTTGTAGACTTGTTCTAAGTGAGCTTGGCCATACCTCATCTCCAGGCGCTTCACCTGTTGGTCGAAGTCTTCAGACTCGTCGGCATGGAGGGTTTGCAGGACATCAAGAGCATCACCCCGTAGGGCAACTGTCAGAGCTACCGCCTTTTCTTTGGAGCACCATCCATTGGCGCTGGCCGCTGCGTTAAATTGCTTGAGATAGTTGGGCCAGGAAGTTGTGCCGTCGAAGGTTGGTGGCTTTAATCTTGCCTTGGTCTCTCCTGCTGTGTTGGACTCCTGACGCAGTTCACCCCTTGACGGCTGGTCGGATAATCGTTCCTCCATCGCCTGGAACTTGATTTCGAGGGTCGACAAGCTACTCTCTAACCTCTCTACCTGTGGATTGGGCTCTTCCTCTCTGCAGACGGGTCTTGGTGGATGGGAGACAATATTTTGCAGCTTTTGCATCTCTTCTTCAATGCCGGCTATTCTTCCTTCTTGTTGAGACACCTTCCTAGAGATCTCGTCACGCTGGCTGAACATCTCGGTGGACAGGCAGGATATCTCCATGGACAAACTGGACAACTTCTGGAAGAGTTCATTGGAGAGGCTTGACATCTTTTAAGATAGTTCGTCGCGCTGGCTGGACATCTTTTGGGATATTTCTGTGGACCGGTTGGACATCTGCGAGATCGTGCCAGTAATACCGCCTTGGGACCTGTCGTGTCCAAATCAAGTTCTTCAAGCTCTCTTCTCAATTCTGTAACTAACAACTGGCTTATTTTCTTCCCGGTTATCTTCAAATCTTCACCCCACACCTGACAACAATTGTAGTACAAGTGAGGGTAAAAACAATCTATTTACAAACAATTCAACGAACTAAACAGCAACTAAAAAGGATATTTACATTGAGACATCTTTTTTTGAAATCTTTTCAAACGTCACCTTTTTCTCACTTATCAAAATTCCCAAGCCGTCCTCTCCCTTTTTCTAGTCAGTCCTCCTCTTTATGTCAGCATTTGTCAGCTTCTCTATTCTAGGTTATGTCGCTGTCATATGTCGGAGGCTTGTTACTATGTAGCTATTCCGTTACAATATTTTTGATTTTTTTTCTTTATTAAAATTATGTCTTATATTTAAAATTTACATTAATATATATTTATTCATTTCTGTTCTAGGTGTCGTGTCTATGAAAAACTACCAATTTGCATTTAAAGTAAGTTAGTGTGAGAGCTTTTTCCATACTTTTCGTCAGAGTTATGAGTTTTAGGTCTTTAGTATTCCTATGATCAACTTTTTGGTTTTTATATAGCAGTACAAATTGTTTTTTTATCTGGTTGGATACTTATATATAGCTGTTTTTAAATCATACCTGTCATTATATCGTTATAGTAATATAACTGGTTCAGATCATAATTTTTTGTGTCTGAAACTAGTAGAATAATCGGGTTTCTTGGATGTCCATTTAGTATCTGCTTCAAGAATTTCTTTTTCTAGCATATTTAGATATGTTTGGTAGCCCTTTCCCTATGATACCATAGTTGATATAAGATTGCATTGAACTGTGGTAGATAACTTTTTTGTTGGAAATTATGAAAGTGAGTAACTTGCTAGAATCTAAACAAAAGGCCCCCCTAATTTCTTCATAAGATAATACATATGCTCATCGCACCTTAAGAGGAAAACAATACCCAGTCTAAATTTCCAAAAATCGTATTTTCTAAACCGTTAGAGAATAAGGGCATATTAAAATGTAGGTATTTTTCTAGGAATGGGTGCATCTACAGCAGTTTGAAGTGTCCAATGCTCAAACCAGACCTCTAACATGGAAACTAGAGGTTATATTTGGTTGCCTACACTTTAATACTTTGCATAAAGCAGTTAAATCATGGACTTGACTGATTTTGATTCATGAATGTGTTACTATTGACATTTTGTCAAATTTCCATTTGTCCTGGATCCTGGATAGTTTGCTACCGGCTAATGTATCTAACGTATGGTCTATTTCAGGCAGAGGATAGCCGTATTTCTTCGCGACGTTGTTTAGCTAGCGATAATCAGCGCAAATTTTTGTAGTCCCATCATTTTTCTTGACAAGCACTATTGGAGACTTCTATGGACTGGTAGATGATTCTACTACTTTCTCTTCTACCATATCTCAAATTATTCTTACGACTTTCTCTCTTTTCGCTTGTGAAAGTCTTCGAGCTGATTGCCTTATTGGCTTGTCAGTACCAGTATCGATTTTGTATTTGACGACTGATGTTCTACCAGTCTTCCCTCCTTTTGGTACGAATAAATCTCGATACTGCAAGAGAAATTGTCTCATTATCCTTTTCTCAGCTCGATTCAAGGATTGACCAGCTACTGATAAGATCTGTTCCAATCTGGTATTAAAATTGTCAGTGGTCGTTGTTTGGCGAACTATAGACGTCACTGGTACGCAGGATCCAATCTTGGTTTCCTTCTTGATGGTAATCGTTCACGTTTATCACACGTACTGTGATGACTTTTCCAATAAGTACTCCTTTGCCAATCTCTTCGTCGCGTGCCTTGGCTCCATCATAACCGGCGTACCTTCCTCCATGATTCCATGTAGCCGCGCTACTATCATGGTTTCGCTTCACGCAGGTTGAACGTTATCTTCCTGTACAGCTGCCAACTTCATGCCGCCTTCATATGAATGAAGGAATACGTCCTCAGAACCCACATTAATTGTTCTGTTTTTAAAGTCCAATTGGAAACCATGCAGATTCATTACGTCCATTCCCAGAATTACTTCTCCTTATACGATTACCATATGCGTGAACTTTTCTGTGCCAATTCCCAATTGGAATTGTATATCCCCGTGAACGTTGGCACCCTCGATTATGGCGCTCCGCAGTCGCAGTATCTTTGGTAAAAGCTTCTTCTTGGAGTCTATTATCTCTGACCGTATAATGGTTCTAGTTGCTCCAGCGTCTATCAGTAGAGTATATTTTGCTTTGTATATAAGTATAAATAAACATAGTTACCTCATCTGCAATCTCTTGAGCATAAAAACTCATTAATGCCACTATGGCAACAATGAGAGCTAATATGAAGTATATTTTGATAGATGAACCTTGATGAGTTCCCTAAAAAGGAGAAAACATGTATGGAATTAAATCAACTACTTCCAAAAGTTTATATGAACAATAAGCAAAAATTGCTGATTTGTAGTAGGGCTTTCATAGATATTTTGGTACTGCGAAAATGTTTGAAAGGGTTTTTACCACGGACAATTTAACTCATGTATGAAAAATCGCATATGCCATAGTGCAATTGTCACTTTGACAGCGGCAAAAGTTAGCTTTAACTTTTACAGCGACAAATACACTAGTGGTTTTTTCACTTATTCATTTGTTCATCAATTATCGCGGTGTTGGTTACCCGAATAAATAGTTTGGCATGTTTGTCAACAACTTATTGAATTTTCAAGAACTAACAATGAGTCGATTCGGTGTGTCTACGAACGCCGAAATTAGTCAAATTGTTAATACCTGTGTGCCTACTGATACAGTTGCGGCGCAATCATCAATCTGGCGACAATTTTCTACGTTTTGCGATGCAAAAAGATACGCATTTCAACCAGATACTTCCATCGAGAAATTGAATGTAATATTGCAAGATTGGGTATTAAATATGCGAAAAAGTAACGGAGAAGACTACAAAGAAGCGGTAGTTAAAACAATTTGGAACAACACCGCTAAAATGCTACAAAGTAAATATTATAACGAATTTAATATTGTATTCAACCCTTTCACCGATGTTCAGTTTAATTCATCACGAGCTGCACGTAATGCTAAACGTAAAATTCTACAAGCACAACCCGAAAAGAGAAAATCTAGTGCATCAGCTCTTAATAAATCTGAAGTATTTGCAATGGCCAGATTATATAACGAAAATGAACCGGAAGGACTTCAAAAGAAATTATATCACATGTTGGCGTTTGAACTAGCTTTGCGCGGAAGAGAAGCAGCTTACTGCAAAACCACTTATTTCGTATCTGTAATTGGAAATAATGGAAAAGAAACTGGACGTATCGAGTATAATCCTCTATTTTCGAAAACGAGACAAGGCGGCAACAATAAATTATGTGACAGCAAATGGATCACGCCTAATATTTTCGACGAAGATATTTGCCCAATACGTTTATTCAAAAAGTTAATGGAAAGACGAAACATTTTTATAACTTCGGACAGAGTATTTCTTACACCTAATCCCTTTTGGAAAAAGAAAAATTCTAATGATTGGTACAAGAATTTGCCGATTGGAATTAATGAAATTTCCAAATGGACTAAACGCTCAGCACAACGCATTGGTTTAGATGTCAAACGTGCCAAAGTTACAAATCACTCAAATCGAGTGGCAGCAGTTAGCGAATTAAGTAAAAGCGGAATTGAAGAACAAGCTATAATAAAAATAACAGGACACAACAATTCATCATCAATAAAACCATACTTACAAGTTGACAAAGAGTATCATTCAAGCATTATTCAATCAATTCGTTTGGAAAATGAAAAAACTACTACAGAAACGATTAGCTGTGGCACCCGCAGCGATATCACTGTCCCTAGTATGAATTTCAATAACTGCGTTTTTAATAATTGTACAATAAAATAAAAATGTGTTTATTTTTAATGTTTCATAAATAAAGTTTGCATTGATATGTTTCCAAATTTCTTTAATGTAATCTAGGCCTCAATTCAACTGTCACCAGATGTACAACTCTACCCTTTGTTACCGAGTTGTTTCTTCCACAAAAAAAAAACCTGTCACCACTCTTAACAATTGCTGTCACCACTAGAAATAAAAAAGGAACCCTAACTTTTCCTCACTCTATATCGATCCCGACCTTCGAGTCCACCAAATTCTGTCTCAAATGAGCCGCTGAGCGTGTAAGGCAAATCCAGTCCGATTTTTGAGCTAGGTTCGCCTGGTCTTAAAACGGATTAATCTTCCTTTGCCAGGACAGGGTTGTTCTCCTAGTTCTGTCTCACTTCCACGGTTGTTACACTCTCCAAAGGGGGAATTATGGGGTAGGGAGTAGGGATGATAAATAAAATAAGGTAGTACCACAACGTTGTATGAAAAATATATAATAAAAAAAAATTCTCTGAGTATACACGTATATATATATATATATATATATATATATATATATATATATATATATATATATAAACCTTAACACAAAATAAAATCTCGTATGACCCAAATAACTAGAGTTCCCTGGTATAAGCCTACCTCTACATCTATCCGTCTATAAATTGTGCTTTTTAATTCTACCCCTGTATATCATATAACTATTCAAAAAAAACGAAGTTATGACAGAGTTCTCGTTTTTGCGAGGGGACAACTAAACTACCCCCTTTATCGGCTTGGCCTTTTTCAAAGTGCATGAGAGGCGTATGGTTTATTCTTTTCGGTTTCCAACTTTCCAGTCACCGGTGTCGAGACAATAAATAAAATATTATGTTCAATTACCTTTTAACCGTAATAACGTTTCAGCTTACGTCGGTTTGGTCGCCATTGACCTTGAGAAAATGAAAGTGAAAATTTTATTCGTATAAAATTATGCTGAGCTAGGAAACAATTAAATTATTTATCGACACTGGCGTTACAAGTTGCGAAATTCCCCAGTAATGAAATCACCTATGATAATTTATGCATTTCACTCGCTATTAAGAAATTTTTGAATCACGTCTGAACAAAAGAATGATAATAATTTTTCTCTATAATAATTTACTTATCAGCGCAAGTTCGCTGAAACCCACGAAAAATGGAAAATCATACGCTCCGGCCTTTGTGTTACCATGTACAAAATTAACCTCGCCTAAATTCCTATCTCCTTCCTACCTACAAGGTGGAAGAGAATATGCGGCACCACAAAATAATAACTCCTAATTAAAAAAATGAAACCTAACTTTTGTCAGGTTGGCGAAACTCTGCAAAATTTAACTACATCAGCACACCCGGTAAATTATATATTTATCAGGACGAAAAATTTAACTGAGAATGAACAGATGTGTTTGAAAATCAAAACAATCAAATAAATATATTTGCTATCGCTACTCCTTGTATATAGCAATTGAATTATACTCCCAAGTTCAGAATCCAGCGCAAATAATAACGAATAAATATCTCACTAGTGAAAAAAAATCATCCCAATCTAAATTACCGTGACAAGGGAAGGACTTTTCCCTTCGCGTGTTCAACCGGCACACTGCCGCTGCTGCTCTCTACCCCCGTTTTTGCTTTTCCCCCGAATTCGGTTTGGGG
Source organism: Galeruca laticollis (assembly GCA_963921935.1). NCBI lineage: Eukaryota > Metazoa > Arthropoda > Insecta > Coleoptera > Chrysomelidae > Galeruca > Galeruca laticollis. Next base: position 147,603,366 of record OY998181.1, read on the forward strand.
TTTTTGTCGAATTGCAAAAACAACTTTTTGTTTTTTGAAGCGTGCTAATTTTCGTTATCGAAATAATTGTATTCAAAACAATTATTTTGCTTTGACCCAGTAAGATGTTTTATTTTTTCTATTCTGTTTTGACTTCGTATTATTTTTTTAAACAAAATGTGGGTCGCATTCCAGTTTTTATTATGATTTAAAATAAAATATGTTTTACCGTGTGTTCTGAAATTTTCTACAATAAAATTATGTTTTGGGTATTCGTATTTATTACATTTCTAATTCATTAAATTGTCCTGCCGAATTACACTCGAGGTTTGTATTGATATTGGGTAAATTTGTGTTGTTCAAATTCTAAACTGTTTCCTTTAGCAATTTGACTCGAATAACTGTCAACCTAAAAACACTCCACCTTCGGTGTCGTGTTTTCAATAGTTGACAGTTATTCTCGTCAAATTGCTAGGAAACACTTTCTCATTAAACAACCCAAATTTACCCGATAAAATACAAACCACTTGTGCAATTATAAGTGAGAATTAAGGTACCAGTAGTAGTTAATAAGGGAAGAATAGCCCTAATATTGTTAGATTTTAAATAGTGGAGGGGGTGTAAAGGGTGATGGTAGATAGTCATACCAGCCAAAATTACGACCCCACCTTGACGTGGTACATCCTGCTCTGTCGACTGAATAAACAATCCCCTTATTGGCCAACAGCTTCGGGTGGAAGTGCTCATAAGAGTAAAAGCACTCTTTTGTCCTTGGGCGAAGAAACTGGAAACAGTCAACGGCGTACGGATGAAGAAAGCAATGGATAAATACTTCATTAAAGGCTAGAAATAGCATTCCTTGCAAAATCATCATGGCATATACTATAATATTTTCAATGTTCTATTTAATACTGTTTGTATATTTGTATATGTGGACATGTATTTATATGATGCTGAATTTAATTTGTAGCTGTCATCACAATTTGTGATAATAACTATACTATTGTGAAAATACCTTTACTGCTAAATATAACCTATAAAAATTTTAATGACAGCAGTTGTTAAATTAATATGCCCGGCTAAATAAATATTAAATTTTATATCCTGAAAGATAAATTAATATACAATATCAATCAACTCACTCTTTTCTCAGGGAGAGATCAAAGATTTCAAAGAATAATTCAAAATTTATAAATTTCCAAATAATTTTCCAAATCACGTATTATACTATTCAAATCGAAAGTAACTGTTTGTCCAATACACTATGAGACAATTAAATTAACTTATGGCACATATGAAATTACTGTCAGAAATTAAACCAAATGTCACTTCTTGTACTAAATTTTCTATAGGATGAAATTATCAAATGTAATGAGAATGATTATGAAAAGAGAGCCAAAAGGTGATTAGAATTAATATTTATATATTATATTATCAAATAAACACTTACCAAAATTGAAACTTTTCAAAAAATATCACAAATGAATACGCAAAAATAGAATTTTCTGTCAAAACCTTAATATTATAAACAATCTAAAATTAGAAATCTAAATACTTTAACTAAAAGTCCAAAATGACTTATATGTCAATGTAACTTTCCCCAATTTCCTTGTAAGTTGTCTTTTTCAAAATTTGTCTTGAGTTTACGTAGAATGATATCTCAATAATTTGATCAAATATTTAATTCATCAGATGCATCTACTTTCGAAATATTTTTTACTAAAGGCCTATTATTTCTCGAGAAATAATATATAATATGGACTGGACTCACCAAACTGGATACAGATAGACTTGTTTGTATTCTAAAAACGTTTTAGAATATCTGGAACAATTTTCTATATGACTTATTTAGAAACTGGAACAACACTCACACTTTACCGCTGTTATTCTCTGCGAATAATATACGCACTGGCTTTCAAAGGCAAATTGTGTTAATTTGATAATAACGCTACAAATTATTCTGATATTCTCAAATAAACTTGAGACAACTCTTATTCCGATGTTGTCTCTGGAGATATTAAAATTCAACTCTATTTGAAAAAATTCTGAGACAACTCTTATTTCGATGTTGTCTCTCGCGATGTTATGAATCAACTAACTAAAGTGTTTCCATAAATAACTCTCTTCTCCTTTGGTTACCAAGAATTCTTTTTTTTTTAAATACAAATTTACGTTTTATATATATCAAGAGAAATTTTCATTATTTTTTAAAAGTGCCATTTTGCTAATAGAGACATCTGTATTCTGGTTTTTCAAATCGTTTTAAAATCTATCTGTCATTAAGTCTATTCTGCAGTAATGTCATATGAAATTGAAATGTCAAATTTTATTGGTATATTGAACCTTTCAAATTATTGATAATACAGTGTGTATCACTAGTATTACATCTAAATATGCATATTTTCTTTATTTCAATGTATTCTTTAGAATTTAGATAAAGGATATGTTTTAATACAAATGTAGTACAAATCATTACTGATTATGGAAAGTGGAAGCCAAGATCCGCAAGGGGAGGAACAGCACTAGTAGTCCATAGGGCCTCCCAGGTCGTCAGCCAAAGAAATCTCTGTGAACTTATCCCGACAAAATGTTATATAGGATAATGGAAATTGATAAATTTAAATTCATTTTAACAAAGAGAAATTTAGGAATAATTTTCAAATTTATAAACCTGATTCCTTTCATTGTTTAGATAGTCCAGGCGATAGAGCAATCGAAATGGATGTTGTTTGAGGAAACAAAAATTTTTATGCAGAAAGTTACCGAATATTGTGTGCCTACTCCAAAAATTGCTTGCTAAATGCTGTAGAACAACAAATGTACCGAAATATCGAAAAATGACCCATTTTCCGGTACATTTGTGTCTAAAACTTTGAAACAAAGCCTTAGATCAAATTTACACTTTCTTTTTTGCCGAATCGAAAAACTTAGATTTTCAATGAATGATATGCGAAAATTAGTAAAAATCATATGTTAAATTTGAGAAATTTTTTCGGTAAGTAAAAATTGATAAATATTTATCAAATTTCCAGAAAAGCTAGTTAAACATATGACAATTACGCAGAAAAATTTTTGTAACGATCGACCGCGTAGTTTTTCACTGCCACAATTATTAATTCACAAATTATAAAAAAGTTGATCGCGCGTACCTTGTTCAAACATCGGTAAAAAAGGAGCACGCAATTTTTAACCCTGAGATGATAAGATGGCTGGGCGAGGAAGGTAAGAACTGGTTTTGGAAGATATGTAAAGATGCATGAGCTACAGAAACGATATCGAAAGACCGGACTAAACATATTGTAATACCAATATATAAAAAGGGTGATTATACTAATTGCGATACTTATGGGGTAATATGCTTATCGTCAGTATGCTCCATTTACTGTTCATAGATTTAAAGGCAGCCTTTGATACATTTAACACAGAAATATTGTTGAAAACTTTAGAAAAGTATAATATAGCTGAGAAATCCATCAAAGTTTTAAAATAAATGTACAATGAACTGATAACACAAATTCGAATAAGTGGCAAATGATCTGAATCGTTGAACATGGAAAAAGGAATTAAACAAGGAGATAGCTTAAGTCCATCACTCATTATTATTATAATGGAATCGCTAATAAAGAGTACACGAAAAATAGCACGGCTATAGGATATCGAAATCTAAGACCAATCAAAGTAGATTCTCTTTTATATGCAGATGATATAGTCCTAAAGGCATACACGAACAGTAAAATGCTAAAGTTTAGTAAATATATGGCAGAGGGGAATACCGAAACGAAAAATGAAAATCAATACGGAGAAAACAAAATATATGATTACTAACCAGAAGGAAGAAAATAAAGGAAGGGCAACTATAAGACTCGACGGGGAACAAATCGAACAAGTTACACGTTTTGAATACCTGGGAAACATCTTAACATACGCCGGAAAGTTAGATGCAGATGTGAATAATAAATTATGAAAGGCCATCAGGATATATTATAGTACTGATAAATCCGTAATGGGGAAGAAGGAAATCGACGACGCAACAAAATTAAGAGGATATAACTGCATAACCTTACCACTAACTACTCTTTGAAGTGAGACGTGTGTCACTCTACAAAAGCACGAATCTTCGATAAATGTAGTGAAAATGAAATATTTGCGAAAGATCGCAGAAGTTATCAAATATGACCGACGTAGAAATAAAGAAATCAGAGACCAACTGAAACAGGAACCAATTTTAACAAAGATTAAAAACAAGCAATTGAACTGGTGTGGACACATTGTAATAATGAAAGAGAACAGATTGGTCGAAGCAGCTACAAAGGCAGGAAGAGATCGAAAAAGAAAGAAAGGAAACCCAAGGAAAACATGGACAAGGGGATACAGGAAATCGGCGAGAAAAGAGGAAAATCAGTAGTAGATATGAGAGCACTGGCCAGAAACAAAAGTGACTGGAAGAAATGGGTAAAGAAGGGCTATTCCTACGCTGAACAGCATAAGGGTTTTAGAGAAAGAAGAAGAAGAGAACTGGAGTAAAAAGCTATGTCGCCTTGACGGCTCGGAGAATTCGCTTTCATCCAGTATTTGAAACATCTACTTTTGACACACTCCGACAACGCCGCAAAATATTCTCTCGAGGTTTGCCCGGTTATTTGTCTTGATTTATTTATCAATCAGTTAATATATTTATTCGTCCAACGATATAACTTACATATATTTATCACTAGAAGTCCCAAATTTTGAGATTATTGTAAGATAAAAACGAAATACGTATTTATTACTTTTATGCCACGATGCAACACTCGAGGATTGAAGAAATGAAGCAAAGCCGGGAAATCGATCAACCTATCAAGGTAACAGGTTTTAGCTCAATTGACAGTTTTACCTACTTAACTCTCAGTTTCACAAAAAAAATATTTCGCTCATATTTCTCCCCAAAATATACATGTCTCAATAAATCTTGTAGATATGTTTTCTTTAACCGACGAAACTATTACTCTTGCTACCTCTATTTTCAAGTGCGTTTTCACCTTGCGTTTTTAGGATCCATGGAACCCGAAATATATTCTTATCGAGCATTCAATGGTTAAATTAGGAGGCAAGTACATATACTGGGCATATGAGGGTTCTTATTTTATACGCAAATTATAGGGAAATCTATTCAGATTCAGATAAAAATTTTGATTCATTCTGTAAGCGTTTTGGGGGATCAAATTTGGTCGAGTATGATTTATTATACCAGTCTTTCCAAAAATAGACTGTATCACATGATTCTTGTACACTTTTATAACTTTATGTTCGTGATGTTGGATGACTCACTTCGTTTACATTTTGCTAGACTGTGATAATAGACAGGAGTTACTTACTGTTCTTACATGATAAACACATACTGCTCCAGTTAAGGCACCTGTCCAACTAAGTAGGAATATAGATCTATCTCGGAACGTTCTGACAGTTTTAAATTCTCTGAAAAAATATTTGAGGCATTATCAATATTCAACCACAATGCAAACAGTAAATAATTGTTAAAAAGGAGAATATCATCCATGACTCAAATGTGACTGACGGTAATTCTGGTGAATAAAACTCAAAGTCAGTGTCACAGCATTTTTTAATGATTGACAATGGTGTATCTACTAGTTTCGGCCTACATAACGGCCATCTTCAGGCTACAAAATTCCATATTGTTACAATTATAGGGAACAACCACAAAAATCTCCAACATTACCTGAAACGAAAAAATTTCTCCCGTGGGAAACACACGCTGCTCATCAAAAATTATTGGAGGAGATAAGTGAAAAAGTAGTTAGATTAAAAATTTGAAAAATTATAAAAAATTGAAAGTTGAAAAAGTTGAAAAAGTTGAAAAAGTTGAAAAAGTTGAAAAAGTTGAAAAATTTGAAAAATTTGAAAAATTTGAAAAATCCTTTGTCTCGTCAATTGACTTGCTAAAGAAATTGGAAAGTTTCACTATCTTGTATAAAAAAGGATGTGACACACGAAAAAATTATTCTATTACTATTAATTAATAAATTTGTAAAGGAGTGATAGAGTTGAGCTCAAAAAGAGAGATTAACACATGAAAAAATATTTTATGGGGGGTAAGAGTTAAACTGTTTCCAAATAAATGAATGTGAAGTTGAGTATGACATTGAGGAAGGGGACCTCCTGCCTATGTAAACATAAATAACCTCGATTCTCAATGGGAAGAGTAGAACATATACAGCATCGGTTCCTAGAAGGAAGAGTCCGGGATGGTCATCCTCGATTCCCATAGAGAAGAGTCTATACTGGCCAAATAAATGGAAGGGAAATGAAGGTGAAAAAATCTGAATAACAGTTACTTCCTTGTGCAGGGAATTCTTATGAATAAGTGATAAGCACAATGTAGTAGACGAGAAAACGAAAAACAATGCCTCGATGAAAAGTCCATCACAATCGCGGCAAATTAAACTGAAAGAAATCCACTTCACTAACAACATGTGACATTGATAGTAAAGAAACAATATGGAAGCTTATCATAGCGGAAACTGTAAATGGGAGAAATGTCATACTTCAAAATGACAAGAGAGAGAATTGAAGTATAATTGAAAATGAAGTTTTCTCCTTGGAAGTGGTTAATGACAAACCTTGAAAATTCAATAAAAGGATTGAATTAGTTCCAAAGACACGAATCGTCATGAGAAGAACATGTGTTGCCCACGAACGAAGAATAGTACATGTGAAACATTAATACAAATTCACTGCAAAAAAGATAGTTACAATTTAATGGAATAGTACTTTTAAGTTATTGTTCTACTCTTCCTATTGAGAATCGAGGTTATTTATGTTTATATAGACAGGAGGTCCCCTTCCTCAATCTCATACTCAACTTCACATTCATTTATTTGGAAACAGTTTAACTCTTACCCCCCATAAAATATTACTTTTCCGCCAACCTATCTAATATGCGAGAAGAGTATTGGTTTACCCACAAAAAAGGTGGAAATTTGAAATTTTTTTTTGGGTTATTTTTACGTTATCCATCAACAACAATACGAAAAAACGATTTTTAGAAAAAAAATCCTGTGTGTATGTCGTCGTCGTCGTTGTCGTCGGCCACTTTTCCTTGCAAGTCTTGATAGCACGATACAGCCTCCGGAGTGCAATAAGTCACCAATTTTATTATGTAATATTGTTAAGGACATTTCACAGATGAACCCTATTGATTTTCAGCTCACCAGAGCCAGTAGAACGGGTGCTATGGTACTTGAAGTACGACATTTTGTCGTTTTTCGAGAAATTTCAGTTTGTTAGGACGATACAGCCTCCGGAGTTCAACAAGTTACCAATTTTATGATTGAATATTTTTCAGGGCATCTCACTGATGAACCCTATTGATTTTCAGCTCACCAGAGCCAATACAACCGGTGCTACAGTACTTTAAGTACGATATTTTTATCATTTTTGGAGAAGTTCCAGTTTGTTAGCACGATACAGCCTCCGGAGTATATACAAGTGATGAGTTTTATGATTGGATATTATTCAGAGCGTCTTAAAGATGAACCCTATTGATATTGAGCTCACTAAAGCCAGTACAATGGGTGCTGTGTTACTTGAGGTACCAAATTTTGTCATTTTTGGAGAATTTTCAGTTTGTTAGCACGATACAGCCTCCAGAGAGTATACGATTGATCAACTTTATGAATAAGTATTGTTCAAGGTGTCTCACAGATGTACCCTATTGATTTTCAAGTGACTAGAGCGAGTACAGCGGGTCCTATAAAACTAGATATACTAAATTTTTGGTTATTTTTGGAGAAATTTCGGTTTTTTAGCACGATACATCCCCCGAAGTGTATACAAGTAACAATTTCATGATAGAATATTGTTCAGGGCCACAGATGAGGAAAAGTTAGTTTTAATCTTTAAAACCGTTTATTTTTTCATGTGCTAATCTCTCTTTTTGATCTCAACTCTATCACTCCTTTAAAAATTTATTAACTAATAGTAATAGAATGATTTTTTCGTGTGTCACATCCTTTTATATACAAGATAGTAAAACTTTTTAATTTCTTTAGCAATTCAATTGACGAGAGGAAGGATTTTTCAAATTTTTCAACTTTTTCAACTTTCAATTTTTTATAATTTCTCAAATTTTTAATCTTACGACTTTTCTCACTTATCTCCTCCAATAATTTTTGATGAGCAGCGTGTGTTTCCCACGGGAGAAATTTTTTCGTATTAGGTAATGTTGGAGATTTTTGTAGTTGTTCCCTATAATTGTAACAATATGAAATTTTGTAGCCTGAAGATGGCCGTTATGTAGGCCGAAACTAGTAGCTAAACCATTGTCAACAATTAAAAAATGCTGTGACACTGACTTTGAGTTTTATTCACCAGTAGTAAATAATTGTTTTATGACTACGCCACTTAAATTGTCAATGTATTATTTTCCTTTTTGGAAATTACAGCTACTTCACATCAGCTGACAATCAACATTTTTGTAGAATACAGTATCATGGATCTCTCATTTATTCTTAAATAAATGTTATGAAAATATGGAGAAATGCAATGTGAAATCAATGAGGGTTCCGTTATCAATGGTACAACAGCCATTCACTTCTCTCAAAAATTAGAATGGAAACTGATAGTTTCCAGATTTTCTATACTTTTTATATCCCCATCAACCTCAGTATTTGGTTCCCACTATGCAGTTATGTTAATTCAACATCACATTGTGATAATGTTCTTCCTCTTTTTCCTCTTGTTTTCATCACATGCACATCTATACAACCGCTTATGCCCAGCTGGTGGCTGTTAACTTTTGTGATGTTTCAACTTAACTTCTCAGCGATGTTATTGCGCTGCCTTTTTACATTACTGTGATGTAACTAGAACTTCCTTAAAAGGAAGTCTTTATAACAAACTAAAAAAATATTTCCGTTACTTTCTGAAATGCCTTTTAACTTCTTGTCAATGTTAATGCAATGTCTAAAAAATATCATCTTATCAATGATCTAAATGCAACATATCAAAAACAATACAGTGTATTCTCTTAGATGTTGTATGGACATTACTTAAACCTCTAAATAAACATAACTTAAACATTCTAGATGGCATCCTATAGATGTTTCTGTGCCTAATCAGCAAATACAGGGTGAACAACTAAGAACGCCGGCTGTCGGCCATATTTCAAAAAATTATCATGGTTCAACTCTAAAAAATACCTTCAGGAAAATGACCCTAAAAAATCGCTGGAAAATATTTTTTAGTCTCAAAAATATCTGCTATGGGGTGGAATGAACACTTAAAAACATAATACTGTGATTATCTCTAAAAACGACATACTAAAGGTATCCTAGAAATACAATTTTTGATATATTGATGAGATTATGAAAAAATGTAGTTATGGACTTTTTGTCCTTATTCTCCAAATAAGGGGTGGGGGAAGATTCAATCTAAAAAACAAATGTAACACTTTTTTGTTTTTTAATCGATATCAATGTTTTTGGCGTCATTTAAAAGAGTTTTTCCTCTTTAATAAGATATGCTTAACAAACATAACAAAATTGAACAATTTTGTCAACGCTATGTGAAAGAGTCAACAATTTTTTCATTTTCTCGGAAATTTCAAATGTAATGAGACATTTTTTAAATTCTGATGAAGAGGGATTTACGTTATCAGATATAAAAATTGGAAAAAATGTTTCAATTTACATTTGAAATTTCCTAGTGAATACAAAATTATCTAATTATGTTATCCATGTTATTAAACAGAAAAACTCTTTGAAATGCAGATAAAATCATTAATATCGGTTAAAAAACGAAAAAGGTATACATTTGTTCATAAATTTGAACCTCCCCACCCATTATTTGAAGAATAATGGCAAAAAATCTTCTTAATTAAATTTTTTCATAATCTCTTCAAGATTTCAAAAACTGTATTTTTAGAACACCTTTAGTACGTTTTTTTGAGGTATTATGTTTTCAAGTGTTCATTCCACCCCTAGCGGATATTTTAGAGACTGCAAAATATTTTCCAGCAATTTTTCTGTATCCCTTACCTAAAGGTAATTTTTTTGAAAGTTGTACCATGATTCTTTTCTAAGATGTGGCCTACAGTCGTTCTTAATTGTTCACCCACTACATTTAAAATGAAATAGCAAAAAAAGCAATAAAGGATTTAAACCGTTTATTCACTTTTAATGAACAGTACAGTACAAAATTAGAAAAAAAATATCTTGTCCAGGAATCCAACCTAAAAAAAATAAAATTGTATAACCATATTACATAACAAGCGTGGAAAGTGGAAACTATTGAAAGCATTCAGTACAAGCAAGGAATAAAAAAGGGTATATTAATATGTAGTTGCCATAATGTAACATACTTTGAAACTGAATTAATAAAGTTTAACGGATACACATACATTACAGCTAGATTACAGAAAATTTATTAGACTAGTTTTTTAATAGTTTTTTAATAATATTAAAACTAATACAAATTTTACACCATAAAGATTTTATGAAACATTACGTTGAATCAACAAATCCAATCTGATTAAAGAAAATTCTATCGTTTACTTACGATTACTTTTTCTTACGCAAGACTAGCTGTTTCGAGTGCCTCAACCATTCCATAACGTACACTTCAAAATCCTTATCTGTGAAACATTTGAAGGTGTTCTGAACAGCAGCTAATAAAACAATTACCTTAGATCAAATTGTGCCCATGGAGACCTTTGATAGATCATCATAAACTACATGAAACTGGATTTTCAACCAATTGACTGGGACCCATTTTCCACAAGATGCATGCAACATGCGGGGCTCTTCAAAGGAATAACAACATATTCTATTTCGCAGGTAAATTTAGGTGTGCCATGAAAATTCATAATTCTTTTCTGTATAAAATAATATACTATTCTCACCTTGTTATTTTCATCCTGGAATATATTGTATATTAACATCGTGGAATTGTAACTAAATGAAAACTAAGCATTATTAACCCTAGAGTACTAATACTCGTAAAATTTACGACGCCGAATTATTTTTCCCGAAATTTGGCAACAACGGAAAATCTTGCAGATTTGGGTCTCCCAGTAGCTTCCTCTTTAGTACTCTGCTAAACGTTGGTAAGTCCACGTCAGTCGGATTTTTAGCGGAAGTGCAGAAATTACGCATCGCGTCGTAAATATTACGACGCTTTAGTGTTAGTGATAGTATTAGCGATAAGATTATTGTGAATGTTTTTCTTTGTTTTATGCTGAATACTCGATTTATTGTGTAAGTAGACTAATAATATTTCATAATTTGTAGAAACAAAATGCAAATTTCAAAGTATAAAGCTAAGATTTATTTATTTATTAATTTCAGAAACTGAGAAATGGCAAATAAACCACTTACTGCGTCGCAGTTGCAACAAGAAATGGAAAAGATTATGAATGGAGAAGATGATTATAATGAACCGTACGAGGACAGTGGAAGTGACTGGGAGGAAGATTATTTAGAAGAGGATTCGGTACATTCTGACAGCTCAGAAGAATATAACCAACCAACCAACCATGCCATCGAGAAAAAAAATCCAGAATTAGCAGAGGAACGTCCAGAAGAAGCTCTCTTGTCATATGATCAAGAATCATCGGATGACGATGAACCTTTAGCCAGCCTATGTCGAAGCCAGGGTCGAAGGGATCCAAATATAGTTTTTCCTAAACAAATAAATATAAAAGGTAAGAATGGTCATAAGTGGTCATCTAAACAGCCAGTCTTGTCAAAGAGAGTCAGCTCTAGGAATATTGTTCATTTTATATCTGGTTGCAAAGGAGAATCTCGTAACTGTTCTTCAATAAAGGACCACTTTCTGCACTTCTTTCACGACAACATTCTTGACATAGTTATTCTTCACACCAATGAAGAGATTGTTAGGCAGTCTTCTAAATACGCTGCAAATTCTGCTACGGTATCAAAACTTTGCAAAGATGAGTTATTAGCCTTCCTGGGAATACTAGTTTTTTCTGCCGCCAAAAAAGACAATCATCTAAATGCTAGACATATGTTTGAAGGGACCACATCGGGATCTTTCTATCGCGCCTGTATGAGTAGAGAACGTTTTACGTTTTTAGTAAACTGTCTCAGGTTTGACGATAAAACTTCGAGGGAGGAAAGGAGAAAAACCGACTCATTCGCTCCTATTCGTGACATATGGAATATGCTAATAGATGTATGCAGAAGTTCCTATATTCCATCATCTTATCTCACCATCGATGAACAGCTCTTAGGATTTAGAGGAAGGTGTCCATTTCGTATGTACATACCTAACAAACCGTCGAAGTACGGTATAAAGATTATTATGTTATGCGACACATCCTCCAAATATATGATAGATGCTAGTCCATATCTAGGAAAGAGCACTGATACTGGAGGACTACCTCTTGCAAATTTTTATGTGAAAGAGTTAACAAAATCGGTTCATGGTAGTAACCGTAACATTACCATGGACAACTGGTTTACGTCAGTTTCTTTGGCGGATGAACTTTTGGAGTTGCCGTACAAACTAACAATTATAGGAACTCTGAGAAAAAATAAAAAAGAAATACCACCAGAACTATTGAAAAATAGGCAACGAGGCACATCAATGTTTTGCTTTGATAGGAAAAAGACATTAGTTTCATATGCACCAAAACCTAATAAAATAGTGTTGTTACTTTCCACTCTGCATGAAGGTGCAAGCATTTCCGAAAATGGAAAACCTGATATAATTATAAATTATAATGAAACCAAGTCAGGTGTAGATACTTTTGATCAACTATGCAGTAATATGACCTGCTCCAGAAAAACCCGGAGATGGCCTATGTGTGTTTTTTATGGAATGATTAACATAGCTACCATCAATTCATTTGTAGTATACTGCCATAATTCTCACAAAGCTAATACGAAGCCTGCTTCCCGCTTCCAGTTCATGTTAAATTTGGGCAAAAGCCTTGCTGAGCCATGGATGCGCCAAAGATTGAACATCCCCAATTTACGTCGCAATATTCGACAGGACATAAACGAAATTCTAAACATACAGCCTGTTCCTGAACCAGATAACCCTATGGCAAAGAAGCGGACAGTGTGCTCCTTCTGCCCTAGCCGTCTGAGAAGAATGACAACAAACTTTTGTGTACAGTGTAAACGAGCAATCTGCGGACAGCACAACAGAAATTGTTGCCCAGAATGTCCATTTTCTTCGGCATAATTCATTTTTTTTCAAACCATATCCATTTATTTGATTAGTTTAAGATGAAAAACCTATTATTTCTGTTGTAAAATATATTTTGATTTTTGTAAAATGTGTTTTAATCCAAAGTCGTAAATTTTACGACGTATTAGTATTACGGAATAATCAAATCATATTAGTACTCTAGGGTTAATACACTGTATACAAAAAAACTACTTATGAAGAAGAGATATGAACACATTATCAAATTAAATGAGTTTATAATTAATTTTATCCAATAGCTGTGTTTCTACAGTAATAAATAATTGAATTCTGATTGTTGACTGGAGCATTCAGTGCCATAAGTTACATATTCTTCTACTAGATTAATATAGGTACCATTTGTAAGGGACAGCTATTTTATTGTATTCAGTGTATTTTCAAATGGAAATGAGCTTTTTAACAGAAATTTTTGTTTAAGTCTTAAACTTCTAAACCTGCAATACTATATTGATGGCTATGACTGCTACTACAAAAACTAGAACTAGAGATACTCGATTCAATATTTTTTGTACTATTTAATACAATGTCTGTATCAGACTATCTGAAATAGTTATTCCCCTTTCTTTACATAATTACAAACTATTTGTTTTTTTATTTTATTCATGTAAGTAGCTTCTTAAACATCTTGAACATTGAAAATATTTTCTTCTAGATTCAAATCTCTGCCAACATATGAGCACGTTTTATTATTAATAATAATATCTACCCTATTGCAATATCAAGTTTTTTGTAGGGTATAATGCATATCTAGGATTTAAAATATTGTGAATCGTTTTTAAAATATACTTACTAACTAAAATTTTTTAAAAGTTGAAAAAACTCTTATTTTGTAAACTCTATTATATAATGTTAGGGTACAATTCCGCCACCTGGAATTTCAATGTACAATAGCCGATTAAAGTCTTGAATGAGTATTAAGTTTTGATAATTATGATTTTGGAATAGGTACTTACCGATAACAGCTGTTGTTCGTCCATTATAACAAGAATTATAACTAAACATAGAAACTTAAGCTAAGAAGGAACTAACGAAAACGAAGACCACTTTATTCAAGTACTTGCAAAAAATGTGCTTCCTGCAAATAAAATATAACACAAGACTGAAAACCATCCGCCATTTCATGCTTGACATTTGTTTCCACAGATAATGTTCGTTCCTCAGTTCCCCTTCTGTTTTCTTCTCTCTTTTTATGTTACTGTGATGTTTAATGTGTGATATTACTGAGAGTTTTATGAACTAACATCATAAAGACGTAATCACACGAATTTACTAAAAATTATTTCGAATGATGTGATAGTAACTGCAACATGTGATCATCTTAGAAACATGTTATTGTGTAATATTACAGTAACGTTCTGTATGTGACATTAGTGAGAAGTATACAAATTTCCATCGTATGAATGTTTCCTATAGGAAGTTGCTAAAAAGAAGTTCATAGGATGTGTATGTAACTGCGAATTCAAGTATTATTGTGTACATCAAAAATATGTTTTATTTACGTGACATGGATGATAATATAGTTGGTAATAAAATGGTGACATCTAGGAGATATCTTATTAACGTTTTAAATAAACATCATAAAAAGTTTCTTAAAAGAACATCACAAAAAAGACTTCTTTAGTGGGTTATTAATGAAAGTGAGTCTACTTAAAATGAGATCATATTCTGTATGAACTAAAAATCAAAATAGAGTCATCAGAAAATAATCTCAAGGAATATGTATTTTGTTAGACGGAGGAAGAAATACTGGTCAGTTTGTTTTAACAGTCTTTCAAGAGAGAATGGAGGAAAGAACTGCGTACAAATACTCAGACTTTTTGTTAATATCAATTAAAGTGCAACATCACTTATCGACTCCATGCGACCATCAACAATATTCTTATTCTCAAATGAATAATACTAATATAAGTAGATGAGCAAACCCGTCTCTGGGACTGTTGAACCAGGCGTGGAAAGAATACGCTCCTGAAATAACGGCGATGTGGTTACCTCATCGCGTACTCTCTTACAGTTATTGTAGCATTTTGAAGGCACTCAAAATATACTTGATTCATATCGACGGCCTCCGCTTCTTTGTAATACTGTCATTAAAAACACACGATATGATCCAAAACCTACTTATGGTTAGCTAATTTGCTAGGCAGGGTTGGCTGTCTTTGCTCATTGTTGCACTGCTTGAACTACCACTTGCTGCCTTTGCATGCATCTTAGCTTAGGTTATGAGATGGTGGGCAAATTCAACTATCGGGTGTCTGCTTCCACGTTACCACCGCTGATAATGGGAATAACAAAATCATTTTTGGTGCTGTTATTCTTTGAGTAAATGACATCCTAACGGTTTTTCGGCTTATTCCTAAGTTGTGCGTATCCGTCCCGTGGGGATGCATGACAGTGAGTCTATCATATGTCACTAACGGAACATATGAGATACTAGGTGCCTTTTCGTCGTAAGTAGACCTTGGCTCTATCGTGATGAACATATTTTACCTAGATACTCGTGGGACTCTTATGCAGGAAGTAACAAAAGAAAAAAAATTAAAAACTACAGAGGAGATGGAAGTCGACCTATTGGCTCCAACTGACCTCCCTGTAGCCTTCGACCAGGAACAAGAACTACTCAGTTCTCCAACTCCTGAGAGTAAACCTAGGAAACTAGGTGGTGCAGCCAGGAAGCGAATTCTCAAGAGTGGGGTACTTTACCAATCCGCTTTGCACCAAATTCTAGAGCAGCGGAAGCGGGATCAATCGCAAGGGAAGAAACAATCTCCCTCTGTGGCTGGTGCCAGCAAAGCGTTTACGCTCTATTGATGATTCACATGAACAGGAGGCAAAATAGCCGTGCTCGGCTGAATACGTTGTAACGTCAGGTGAAATTGACTAACAAAAGCCCTCTTATGGGCAGGTTGTATCCGGCATCAAGGTGGTAATATGACACCTTGAACATACGACAACCTCTATAACGACCAAACAAATGGAATCTCTTCAGTATGCCATTATGATCGCTGTAGATGTTATTCCCGAAGGTGGACCACAAGTGCATTTCCCAAGCTGTATTTTCCGGGCTGGATGGTTACAGGTCACCTGTGTAGATCTGGAGAGTGTTTCGAGGATGACTGGCGTAGTCAATATACTTCAACCATGGGATGGTGCCTCCTTGAAATGTGTCTCAGGCGACCAATTCCCAAAGCCACACATCCGTGTGGCTTATATACCTGACCAAGGTAGTCGTAGACTAACTTCTGAACAGCTCCTCACTAGACTGAGGAATATGAACCATGGTCTGTTAACCTTGGAGTGAATTATTCTACACATGGTTACTACAGACCTTGGTCAAACATGGACCTTCGCCATTGACAATCGTCATCCAAGGATGTACTATTGTAGGTACTACTATTAACGAAGGTTTTTTTATTGGGAAAATCTTCAGGCAAATCTACTTTTGAACATAAATTATTACCTCCAGAATTCGAATATAAATCGTATTCTTCTCTTTCAATAGCTTCAGCTACACTTTTTATTTATAGCTACAGTTCCAAAAAGTGAACTTTCACCTTTCCTTTTTAGTTTTTCATAAATGTAAGATGTCCTCTCCACCGCATATATAGAACCGTACCACGAAACAAATAGCAATTAAACTCCCTTACGGAGATCACCCGACGTTTATTTTCCACCAAAACCTTCCAAAGGGTTAGTTTTACTGTATATACTATATTTTTTATAAGTTTTTCTTTAAATTTTACCACATTTACCAGTTGAATTATTATATTACTTTTCACTTTGAAGTTTTCAAAATCACTGACGTTTTCAATTTTCAATCCATCAATCAACAGCGTTCGGTTGCTATGGAAACTTATATCTCTATACATTATGAATTATATAAACATTGTGTCTTTGTCGATGACTGGCTGTTTATATTACAAAAAAACATTAAATTTTAAAGCCGTATATGAAGCATGAAATAACATTTTAGTATTAGAAATGAGAATGTATATAGATGAGGAATTTTATACATATAAATATTAACATATGTTATGTATTTGTTACCCTTTAAGTAGATTAGATATACCAAACCATATTATTGTTAGACACTGTATATAAGACAAAGAGGTATTACTTGTATTCATTCACATAATCCATAAGTTGAATTATTAATAATCCTCTTTAGTTAATTAGACAATTTCAGTATCAAATAATATGAATTCATATTATATTTTGTTAAGTAAATAAGTTAGTGGAAAATATTTAGAATGTAATAAATGAGTTGTACCTTCATAAAAACAAGTATGACTAAGCGCACATAAGTTCGATAACAGAAAGAAATAATGTATTGGATATTTTTAAGCATTCATTCTATTGTGTTACGGCGAGAGGAACAATGGTAGAATTATTGATTAGTGATTTTTGAAGAAATAGTGTAATTATTTCAACACCCGTGTAACACATAACTTATTTACTATTTATTAAAAATTCCTGAAATCCCTTGCATAAAACAACATATTTACTAACTGTATAAAATGTCTCGTCTTTCTTTTAAATTATTATAAATTTCATTCTAATTTCGATGGATTCTTTTGAAATTACATCATCTACTGAGTTATTAGTGTTAATTTCCCTTGAAAATGAATCGGACTTCAATATTTTCGATTATGACGGTTCAACGAGTATATTGTCTGTTTCACTATCTTTGGTGATTTTTATTCAATATGGTTGTGAGGATTTTGTTCACTGTTTTTATTATCGGCATTTATAATCGATTTAGACATGTTTCGTTCTACAATTTATAAATATTTGTTAATGTACTCAAGCAAATAGATTCAAAGGCGCTCATTATACTCGCTGGATGGTTCATCATTGAGGAATGGCGCTTAGTCGTAATGAAGATCATAACCAAAAACGCAATATACAGGGTATTGTTATAATAATAATATATTGGTATATAAATAGTGTGTGTTTTTTCAATCAGTTAGTCCAGACATATATGTGCAAAACTTCAAATGGATTAATTTGGTTTCGCATCTAGAAGTCCCAGTTTATCACCACGTTTGAAAAAATCTTAAATCTGAAATACTCGCTTTTTCACATGCTCTCCAGTCCATCTACTTAGCGCTGTAAAAAATATTTCAGCAATGCGATTATAACATAACGTGAGTCGTAGCTCGTTCACGTGCCTTTGTGTCAGATTTCACATAAATTCTGTCGCCTCTTTCGTCAAAAGAAAATATCACTATACTTACGCTAGACAATGCCGCTGATATTGGACAACTTTCACTAGATGATTAAGTATAAATCTCTGAGATTCTTCGTTTCCAATATCGATTTTTTTCTGTAGATTCAACTCAACATACTTGCATATCCACATTAGTTGAAGTCTTATGTGGAACGTGAAATAGATTAGATAGAATAACGGTTGTACGAGTGCATAAGCAGCTAAAATGAAATTGGTAATCACATAAAATGTAATTGTCACAAACAACGTAATAACGAGCTTTGAAAAAAATTGATAAGATTCTCAAAATGGATTCACATTCTTCGAAGAGTTATCTACTTGTTGGACTGTATGTGACAAAAGCTTCGATATAAATATCTATGCAATTATAATGTGTTGCGGGTTAAAAATTTATTTTCAGTATAGATTAGTATATTATCCAACGATCATGTAATGAAGGTTATTAACCGGGATACGAAACGAGCCGAAGGCGAGTCTCGTATGGTTCATGCGAGTGTATTAATAACCATTACATGAGAGTTGCATACACTATTTTTTCTACGACCGATAAATAATAAAATGGAAACAAGAATTAATTTCAAACAAGCTCCCATAATTCACATAATTAAGGCAACCTGTGAAAAAATAGCAATATTTAATTGCAATGATTCCACTTTGATAAAGAGAAATATACAAACAATGCAATTAGTTTTCCTTTCAAGAAAATACATTATATTCTAAAAAAAATTTCAACCCGCCAAGGATCTGAACCACGATGTGCAACGCACTCATCCGCCACGACCGCAAGCGTTACCAACTAAGCTACGAAGACTTGTATGAAAAAGTACGCACATTATGCATATACAAATTAAATCATTGACATAGATTTTTTTGATTCAGTTGGAACTCAATTTTCACAGACACTTTTAGCTTTATCAGAAATTTCTGGTGGTGTACAAGATAATTCTTCACTACTCGACATGTTTATAGTTATTTACTTTTGACGCGTTGTGAAATGTCAAATAGGTAAGTAGGTATGTAGAAACATAGACCACTTGATTATCCCCAAGTACTTGTTTCTATTGGCCGAAAATTCGTTTCATAATGAAAAGTACGTATTTTCATTGGCCAAAATCTGTATCGAAATGAAAATCCGTGTTAAAATGAACAATATTAATGAATCGGAAGCAGATATTCAATTCGCGTATTATAATACGGGAGTAGAAAAATAACGTTTAGTCTACTGGTTTTCACGATAGGTAGAGTAAACTAAATTATTGGATTGAATGTATCTACGTTTAATATTAATTTCACAATATAGGAAATTGTTGAAAAAGACGGTATCTTGAAATAAGTAGCATGCGGTAGATAACATTGAACTAATGAGTAGTTGATTGCATTTGTACATGTTCAAATTAATAGGTGGTACCGTAGTCGAACTTAATTTGATACTTCTGGTGGAGGTGCGTTTGTCTTTCTTGTTATTGTAGTGGAAGGTGCGGTCCCGAGTGGTAACACGAATAGAAGATAGCTCGAGGATGAAGCACGAGAAGTGAAGATGAAGGGTTGTGGGACGAAAGTTGTAGAATTTCTATTCAGATAAGGGCTTAATGTTTTTACTAGATTATAAGTTAAGAGTTATCACTTCAGTGTATAACTACGTTACAGGTTTTCTCTTGATGTACAAGTTGCCTCAGTATCCCTGTATATACATTTTTGTTAACCGTCCGGAGGACACGCATCATAAGTTACATGAGCGGACACACTGCGGCACTTTATCCCGCCTATAGAAAAACGGTATAAGAAGTTATAAAAAGCGAACATATTTTATAAAAATTGAGTAGAAGTCGTGAGTTAGTTCGTGAACAATGCAACACCGCTAAAATTTTACATTCCTTCCATAAAAGCGTGTAAATCAATGGTCAATTCTTTGCGGAGTTGCATCGTTTTCGAGATAATGTAGATAAGGTGAATGAAAAAAATGAGTAGCCATTTTAACAATTTATTGTAATATTATAATCATGGAGGAATGGAAAGTGAAATAAAAAAATAAATGTGTATTGAGTATTTAATAAAAATAGGTAAAAAAACTTTTTAAGTTAAACGGTTTTATGTTAAACATACATTGCAATGTTTAAGATAAATGTACTAAAAACCAAAAAATAATAAAATAGATACAGTCGTGGGAATTATAAACATATGCATAGACTAGACTAAAATAAAACCGTGGGGCACGTCAATTGTCGGTTGAACAACTGCCTAATTATAGTGTAACATTACAAAACAAAAATTTTAATCAACGATTGTAGACAATTGACGTGCCCCACGGTTTTATTTTAGTCTAGTCTATGCATATGTTTATAATTCCCACGACTGTATCTATTTTATTATTTTTTGGTTTTTAGTACATTTATCTTAAACATTGCAATGTATGTTTAACATAAAACCGTTTAACTTAAAAAGTTTTTTTACCTATTTTTATTTTTTGGTTTTTAGTTTTTATTTCGCATTCTTTTTAATTCATTTAGTGCTTCATTATTGCAAGGTTTCTTGCCCGTTAGTTTATTGCAGTCCAACTCTTTGGTAACGGCGGCCATCTTAGATTTCAATTTTGCATAGTAAATTGTATTCTACTTGTTGAGACCTTTCATTTGATACCCATGTTGATGGGATTGATAGAACCTACGTTATCCGCCATTTTGTAGAGGCCGTTATCTTGGATTTTAATTTTATATAGTATATTGTATTCTACTGGTTGAGCACTTTCATTTGATACCCATATTGATGGAATTAATAAAACATAAATTATCCGCCATTTTGTAGCGGCGGACATCTTGAATTTATAATGATAATGAATAAACATAATTGTATTGTCACCAAAATTCAAAGTGTATACAAAATTTCAGATTAATCGGTTGACAGGAAGAGGGTGAAATTTGAATGACTAAATTTGACCCAAGAATAAAACAAACGGGGTAAGCTAAATAAAACCGTTTAAAAATAATGTGAACTTAAATGAAACGTCTAAAATAAAATGATTTTCTCACATAACTTTGAAACAACAAAAATATCTTAAATATCTAAATCAGTCTTCCTCCATTGGGGGATACAGACATATGTTGCACTCTACGTTTTTTTTACTGTGTTCTTTGCAAACAAACCGTTGACAGGAATCACAGGTAACGGTTGTTCTATTATTTTTATGCGCACTGCATATATGACATCCTCCAGTTCTATTTCGGTTTACCGTTGGGGGTAGGGGTGGTTCTTCGGCAATCCAAAACTGGAGAAGGAATTGTGTAATATCTTTGGGAAGTGTTTTTATCTTCGCTCGCTCTTTTAAATGATCCTCCATTAGGGCGAAACCTAAATTAGTTAAGAATTTTCTCCGTCTTGCTGGTGATTCTTGTAGCTTAGTATTATTATATATAATTTCGGAATTTATTTCAGCTGAATCTAGTATGCGGAAAAAAATTGCTAATGGCTATCTCCTGGTAATTCTTTGTGTCGTGTAGGAAGCACATTTTTGGTCAACAGTATCGACGCCACTTTTTGTTCTGTTATATTCTAATATCATATGTGGTTGTCCTGTTACTTCGTCAATTTCGTCTGTATCGTCCATGGTAGAGAGCAACAGCACAATTTATTTCGTTTAGGTACATACGAGACTAAAGACATATCATCTTGAAATCCGAATAAAGAAGATCCAACAGTTCGTAATTTATTAGGAAGAAATTCGGGAGGGATTTCTTTTTTGTTTTATTTCAAGGTGCCAATAAGTGTCAGTCCATTCTACAAAAGATATTCAGCTGAAGGATAACTAGTATAATAATTATCCGTTGTTACATTTGTTTTCGAGTTTTTTATTGGATCAACTAAACGCTGTACTATATCGAATGGCTTATTTGAATTCTTGTAAGCTCCATCTCATTGTATTCCACAGTATATCTCAAAAATTCCAGGTATCGAAAGTCTTGATGTGACAATGTGCAAAAAGTTTTATCCCGTATTTGGCTGGTTTCTGTGGCATGTATTGTACAAAGCCACATCGACCTCTAAACGGATGGAGCATTTCGTCTATAGTAACGAATTCCACTAAGCAGTGTTACTTATACAATTATTTGAAAAGTCAGTATAAATACTTCTAATAACAGCTAACTTGTCAATTTGCTCACGGTCTTGTAGCGTTCCAATATCGTCAAAACGTAGAGCACGAAAAAGAAAGAGGAATATTTTGTAACAAAATGCAGCTCTCAGTCGTATCATTCCTGTTCCATCCTTTTCTTTTGCCCACACTTCTTCAACGTTCACATGATTTCCTTTTTTTACTGCAAGAAGAAATAGGACCCCGAACAAAGCTTGAATTTCATTACGAGAAGTAGTAAATTTGCTATTTCTGTCTCTTTGGCAAGAAACGTTATTTGCTCTTCTATTGCTAATATATATATATATATATATATATATATATATATAGATATACATATATATATATATATATATATATATATATATATATATATATATATATATATATATATATATTAATACAAGTAACAATAATGTCAATCATAGCTGGTGTTATAAACAAATAGAACGAATCTAATGGATTCAACACATTTTTTGCATTACCTTTTGGTCCAGGAAATACTTTGATAATATTTTTGGCTCTGGTTTTATTACAATAAGACACTGGAGTACTTTTCCAAATCGTTCCTTCATCTTTGCTTATATAAAACCGGTAATTACCATCGTCTTGTCTTTGTAACGGTTCAACATTATCAACCTCATCGCTCTCAGATTGTTCCTATTCGCAATTGAAATTATTAATTTCAATAAATTCCTCTTCTCCACTTGAATCGCTAAAGTCAACAACATCATCTTCTAAATCAGACAAATTTTTTGCAATCTCTTGCAACTCTTTATTGCTCGAATAGTTCCTTGGTCTTTTCGTAGCCCTGAAATAAAAAATATATGTCAACTAATGCAGTTGATAAAAAAACCATAGCCAAAAATTTTACTTACATGAACGGACACACTGCGGCACAGAATGCCGCAACTTGACAACACTCACTTCAACGTCTAATATGTAACTAACACTACGCTTAGAAAACTGCTACTACCGCAATTAGCATTCCTAAGATAGTCACTCGAGCATATCTAGATGAACAGTGGCGTGTACGAAAAAATATTACTAAAACTTATTAAAATCTAAAAATGCGGTACGGAGATTTGTTCAGAATAAAATTCATACATACATAAAAAAATAACTAAAATTGAAAAAAGCATTTAAAACTTTTCATTTCAATCGTATATTTTGACATAAATTCTTCAATAATATTTCCATAATTTTATCAGGAAACTTGTTTTTATATATGTTTAAGCATCGTTTTTATACGCGTACCAAATTTTATATTAACTATTGTAAATATTTCTTTCCATCGACAGGCATAAAATGGAATATTTTTGAAAAACGATATTAACTTCATTTTATTTACTACCACAACCCAAGAAAATAAAGTTGAAAATAATTATGAAATGGTTAATGAAAATTAGACATTATTATATCTGTACCACAGAACCAGACTATCATAATAACACTCGACTAAATCTTCAGAAGAGCACTAAAACTGTAATAAGTTAATTCTAGGTCTGGTTACAGAGCTTATGAATCAGTTAGCAAAAAAAATATTTTTATTATCAAATTTGTATATACTTAACCAATTCATAGGTATTTTGTTTAGAATCGACGCCTTATTTAGTCAGGAGTGGATTTACGTTTTTTTTGACTGTACTTCTAAAATTGTTATCGGGCTCAAGACTGGACTTGCGCTGTATTGACTGTTCTTATGAAATCAAGTTTGGGACTTAACACTTAATGACAATGGAATTAACTGTCTCAACACTTACTTAGTGGAATCTACTCAAATTAGTGTTTTAAATGGAACTTACTGTTTCTAGTTAACTCCACAGTTTATTGAAAAATGTTAAAAATTCTAAAAAATTGACAATTGTTTCGATATTATCTAAATATCATCGTCAGAAAGACAAAATTCGCATTTCATTTGATGTCTACCTGTTGTTTATTTTTGGCTAGTCCAAGAAGTGACCTATCTTGAGATTGATTTAATATATATTAATATAAAAAATCAGATATGCTATTACAAATATTAAAGCTTAGATATTATTAGCTATATGGTGATATCCTGGATATCATTTTCCCAATTAAGATCAGTATAACTGTGCAATGATATAGAAAACCAGGATAACTATAGGCCGATCCTCACTAGAGCGGCACGGCGCGGGTGGGGCGCGCGCGATTCTTTAGACGAAATTCCGCTTACAATTGTTCACATAGTAAATAATGAGACCGTCCCCACCTGCACGGCTCGATGCGTCGCGCTTAAAAACAGTAAAATTTTAGTATCTTCAAGAGCGTTCGTATGCGGCACTGTTGCCTAGAAACGCGTCGCATAGCCAGTTGACGGACAAGTGTGGATAAGGAAGTGTCAAATACATGCAGTGACTTGCACTTTCGCCCGAAAATTTTACAGTAGGCCCTTAAAATGGACGGCCACAAAATCGAAAAATTGACATTGCTCATTAGTGAGTACAGTCACCTAAATAGTATATCGATGGCTTAAACTGTAAACCGGCTATCTCCACTTTTTAATGAAATTAAGATTTTAATGCCATCTGCCACAGAAAATTGAAATCTATAGTCAGCTCACGTAAAAAATATTTTAAATTTACAGTTTTCTTCAATTCATGATGCACGTATACTAGCTATCTCCGTGGCATCAAATATCAACAATGCAAAACTCCTAACTCTTGTGTCAGTAGCCATTTTAAATAGTGTAAGTCGAGGTGATACGAGACTCTCCGCATTTTGCTCCAGATTTTACTTTAAAATTGAAAATTAGTTTATTAAATAAGTTGTGTAGTGATATTAGAGTAAGTATATTAATTGATTTGAAAATGCCTATTTTAATCATGCCAGAATTATTAACCTTAAAACTCGTATATGGAGTTAGCGGTTTTCCAAAAATAAATTATATGTTTAATTTGGAGTGGGCGGTTTTTTCATAAGTAATATAATATTTCACGTAGTATTTAAATCAATATTAAAATGTAATGATTATTAAGCTCGGTAGTTAAAAAAAAGTATAAGTAAGTATTTCCGTACTTATCCGATCAAATAGAAGGAAAAACCTTTTTTTCTTGATATTTTGATAGTTGGAAAGATGTTAATTTGATTAAAACGTTATGAGAGGTTAATTAAGGTTAAATTCAGTCAATGTTACTTAATACAAATGATATGTATTTAAAAAAAATATAATTAATTATCATTGAGCTAAATTAAAATTTTAGGCCCTTGGATTCGATGTCCGCCCGTTCCAAAAAAATTTTTGGCCTTGGCATGCCAACCAGAAAATATAGATAATGCATTATCATATAAACCAGACAAAAATTAATATTTAAAGGACCAGTTAGAAAATGATCGAAATTTTGTCAATAAATATTACTTTTGGATCAACAAAATGTGTCTTCTCAACATAACCAAAATGATTTTCTTATTCCTGAACTCCAAATAAATGAAAATAATATTGTTGTTGAACAAATAGACGACTATGGTATAAATAATTCAAATTACTGCTCTTATCAGATTTCTTCGTCTGCCAGTATTAATTCTCCTAAATCTTCTTGCTATATTGCATCGACTTCACTTCATAATTTGGAATCTTCCACTTTAATGGATTATAACGACGAACCCTCTGACAAATATGTTGGAGAAAATATAGTAGTTGCCCAAAATACTAGTGCCTTACGTGGCTCAGAAAACGTTTTTGTTGTAAATACAGTCAATGAATCAAACAATGATGGATCTGCTGAAATCTCAGAATAAAGTTTTAGTGATGAATCTGACAAAGGGTTTCGTCTGGTGGACTATTCTGAGAATTCTTATTCTGACAACCACTCTGACTCAATGGAGCCTGTGAAAAGAAATAGAAAGAAAAGATGCCTAGTGGATTAATCTACTTGGATCTATGAAGAAAACAAAAAGAAAAGAGAATCAGGTCAAAGATATTTTGGAAGAAAGAAGCAGTTGGAATAATAGAGTTGAAAAACCTCCTAGGGCTCTCAAGATAAGATGTAAATGTAAGACGCGAGATAAACAGTGTAAAATTCAATGTTTTCTTATAACAGAAGAAGATAGACAAACTATTTTCACTAAATTTTGGAAAATGACTTGGGGGGAAAAGAAAATTTATATAGATGATTTAGTACAAATTATACCAACCCAACGTCACAGAGACAGAAAAGATGAAAAGGTGTCAAGAAGAGAATGTAAATTATAATTTGAGAAAAGGAGAAGAGTTAATAAGAGTATGCAAGACAATGTTTTTAAACACTTTATGTATTGGCAAGTGGTCCATTTTAAACTGGAAGGAGACAATGCAAAAGCAAAATATTAATGAAATTCAAACTGAGGAGGAAGTGAATTCTATTCAAACAAACTCTTCTGAATCCAAAAAATCAAAATCAAATAAATTAAATACATTCGAGCTGGAAAACACATCTTTGAATGGATTTCTTGATAACTTACCGACCATGGAGTCACATTACTGTAGAAAATCGACTGAAAAAAAGTATCTCTCACCCGATTGGCCGTCTAAAAAAGCCCTTTACGATTTCTATGTAAATAATTGGTGCAAAGAACGTAACGTAAAAGCTTTATCTGTATGCTCTTTTAATAATGCCATGGATTTAAAAAATATGTCCTTGTATCATCCAAAAAAGGATCAATGTCAGATTTGTTTTTCACATACGACAATATCCAGACGAGGAACATGCTTTATATCTTGAAAGGAAAGAAGAAGGGCGTAGAGAAAAAGATTTGGATGAAGTAACAAATAAATACACATTTACCATGGACTTGCAAGCTGTCCTTTTAGTACCACGATCCAATGTGTCTAGTCTGTATTATAGAACCAAACTTTTGTTTATTTAACCTAACAACTCTACAGGGAACATGCTATTTATGGAATGAGTCAGAAGGGGGACTTAATGCTGAAGAATTTGCCTCGATTGTGACTACATTTCTATTGGAGAAAGTAATACCACAATTAAAAGAGGAAATAACCAATGAAAATAGAAGAATTATTCTCTACAGTGACGGATGCTCTTACCAAAATGGGAATGTCACTATGAGTAATGCACTATTGAATTTAGCTATGTCAAATAATATAATAATCGAACAAAAGTTCTTGGAAGTCGGGCATACGCTAATGGAAGCCGACAGTATGCACGCATCCATTGAAAAAAAATTAAAGAACTAAATAATTAACGTTCCGGCCGAGTACATTCAAGTATGCAGACAAGCTAGGAAAAATCCAGAACCTTATATTGTCCAGTATCTTACCCATGACTTTTTCAAAAACTTCAAGGATGTGAATTTTTTAAAGTCAATCAGACCTGGAAAAATGTAAGGTTACCCCAAAGTTTGTAGTTTTTGTACTTAGTAATTTTTTACTCTGAGATGAATTTTTTGCTTTTAAGGTTACGGATTTGCGTGCCCTGCAATACAATCCCGACGGAAACATTTTGCTTGAATTGAAATTCAAGGATGATTGGGTCACATTACCACAAAGAAAAGATTATAAAGTTACGACAAATGTTATGAATGAAATTCCAAGCTTGTATGCAACCCGTCGTATAATAAAAAAGAAAAAATTTGAGGATCTACAAGAATTGAAAAAGTAATCCCTTCCGACTATCATGAGTTCTATAATAATATTCCATTTGTGAATTAATTAAATTATTACATAATTAGTAAATATGATTAAATATTTTTAGAAAAGTTTTGTTGAGATTAGTATGAATGTTGTATTGTAGTTTGTAGTGGAGAATTTAAATAAAAACCTTTTAACTCCGGGTGAATATTGTTTTTATTTTACACAAAATTTGCGTATAAAAAACAAAATATGATCCAAGAAAATTAGACATTTTTAAATTTGGATAAGCAATTATTTTTTGTATTCAACAATCACAGTAAGAGTCCCTAATTAATACTTTATTATTATTAATATTTGTGAAAGCTTTTAAGTTTACTCTTGGCATTCCAAATCGTTTTTATTATCTCCTGTAAAATTTGCATTTTTGGAGTTAACTGGTTTACAGTTTAAGCCATCGATATGGAATTCGCCTTCTCCCAATCTTGCTCGGAATATATCGTGAACTCAATATTTTCGCTTCTTTTTTCTTTTTTTTTGTTCATATTTCTCGCAAATAGCAGCCAGGAAAAATAAATCATCAGAGGATGATGAGGACGACATCTTCTATACGCCAGGCTACCAAAACTCACACTGATCCGTTTGCTGCTTGGTCGGTGACGCTCAAGTGGGAATAGACTTGCTGAAATTTGATGCACGTGCCACAACGCGACGCGCGCCCCGCCCGCGCCGCCGCGCTCTCGTGAGGATCGGCCTTATATCTGCTGATCTTTACAATTATCACTTAAAAAGACAGTTTGAAAGTTGAGAAATTCCTAGATTCATCTGCCACAGAACAAACATTTCGCGTTCTGCCTACATTCTTCCGAAGTGTGATTCGACCTTCCGCACGTTGTGCACCTCAGTTGTTCACTCATAAATGCGACTTTCTGGCCACTGTTTCTGCCGCATGTCATAGTTACCGCCATTTCCTGACATCTAACTATTTCTTCTGCTTCTTCTAATGTCATGTCGTCTTTGTGTAAAATGTAAAACCCTACCTCCCTTAATAAGTCTTTTCTCAACCCTACTTTGAATTGGTTTATTAATACCGAATTATGTTTTTTTTGTATGTTTGGTATTTGTTCCCTACTTGCGCCTTTTATATCTTCTTCTAGTATCTTGTTTCCGATTAATTTTAGTCTGGTGCAGAACGACGCTACGTCCTCATCGAGTTTTTGGTAGCATTGCACCAGTTGCATCCACCAATCTGCTATCGATTTTTTTGGTACAAATTTCCGTAGTAATTTTTCTCTAAATTCTGAATATGACACTGTGTCTAACCTAGGATCCGCCTTGAAAAAATCGTGTGCTACGCCCGCAAGCTTAAATTTCAATAATGTTAGTGTTTCTGATTCCGTCCACCCGTCTAATTTAGCCCTTAATTCGAGTTTCTCTATGTATCTAGCCGCATCTCTACCTGTGAAATCGGCTAAAGTCGCCGCTATGACCCCTAATGGTTGTGCCTGTGCTACCCTCTATGTGGGCGGCATGCTGCTTGTGTCTCCCGTGGTTTCTTGGCCTCCTTGACTGCCTGTACCTAACCTATTTTGTAAATCGAGTGGCATATCGCTGTCTGAACTTGGTTACTTTTTTATTATTTATTAAGTGAAAAAAATTTTTTTTTTTAACTTTCTAACCTTATATTACTCCTGCCTTTCTGGCTTCTACGACGCCTGAAATGGATAGCTTTTGGTGCACGGATAGGATGTTTTAAGGATGGATTAACTTCCCCCTTTGTAAAAGTGAAGCTCACGTAGTTTCAGGAGTATGATGTATTCTAACAAATGGAACTTAAGACGAAAAGAAAAAAAATAAATTGTATGACGGAGTAGTAAACCAAAACTAATCTGTTTTAATGTTATTTGTCCCGTTAATTGATGACTTTTGTACCTGTGGGTAGCTGCGATGACGGTGGAAGAGTGTCGGCTAGCTCTCGATGTGTTCCAGCCTTCTCCCCTCCTGTATGCCCCGTTTACTGCCTATTGCAGCCTCTGGTTACAGACCGTACAGCTTCACAGTTCCCTGTATTTTCTTGTGCTGTAGCAAGATTGGCATATAATCTTGGCCTGACAGGAATATCTTGTGTGAAGATCTGGCGTCCCTGATGACTTACAACCCTGTATTGCAGATTCGCGATTTGACGACTAGAACGACCAATCCTGTATCGGGGAACCGCTGTGACGACTTGAACGAACAACCCTTTATCGGGGAACCGCTGTGACGACTTGAACGAACAACCCTGTATCGGGGAACCGCTGTCACCAGTGTAATAAAATAAACCTTTAATAAAATCTAGACCCTTGTTCACTGTAATCTTTAATTCCAGATATGTAAGATAACTTGATCGAAATGCCGATTCCACCAAATTCTGCCTCCAGTGCGCAGCTGAGCGAGTAAGGCAATCCCGTCCGATTGGTTTTTGCTAGGTTCGCCTGGTCTTAAAACGGATGAATCTTCCTTTGCCAGGACAGGGTTTGTCCTCCTCGTCTCGGTCACACGTCCACGATTGTTACACTTCCAGAGAGGGACATTTTTGGAGTAGGGGTGATAGGAAAAATAATGTAGAACCTCCACGTTATACCAAAAATATATATAATAAAATAATCTCTCCAAATCCTCATATACAGCTATACATATATATTTAAAATTAAACTACAATCCCGTATGATTAAATTAATCCCAATTCCCTGGTATAACTCTACCTATACATATTTATCTAAGATTGGTTTATTATCAAACCTACTCCTGTATATCCTACAATTATAAAAACAAAATCAAATTTCTGAACAGAGTTCTCGTTTGTTCGATGGTGCGGCGAAACTAGCCCTCTTATCGGCTTGGTCTTTTTATTAAAAAAAAATGCGTGAAAGGCGTATGTTTGCTATATCAGTTTCTCAATCCTTCTATTATCCGGTGTCGAGAAAAATAAATAACTATCACGTGTAAATACCTTTATATGCAACAATGATTCATTTTACATCGTTCGGTCGTCATTGACCTTCAGGGAACGAAAGTGAAATTTTTGTTCTATAAAGAAAAATTCTGATGAGCTAAGGAAAACAAATTAAATTATTAATCGACACTGGCGTTACAAGTTGCGAAAGTCCCCAGTAATATAATTACCTACGATAAATTTATGCGTTTACGCTGGCAAAATAAGAAAGAGTTTTAATTTATAATTTACGGCTGAACAAAAGACTGATAACAATATTTCTCTATAATAGATTGACTTATCAGCGCAATTCCGCTGAGACCCGTGATAATATGGAAAACATACGCTCCGGCCTATCGGCAAAATCTTAATTATCCCAGTACACACGGTAAATTATATATTTGTCAGGACGATAAACTTAATCTGAGAGTGAACAGCTATGTCCGTCTCTTTGAAAAAATCAACAATCAAATAAAAAAAATCTAATAAATATATTTGCTATCGCTACACCTTGTATATAGCAATTGACCTATACACCCAAGTTCAGAATCCAGCTCGACCAATAACGAGTGAGTATATCGCTAGTAAAAATTATCCCAATCTGAATTTAATTCAAAAACTTACTGCTTGACAAACCTCCTCCGTCTCGTCGGGAATTTTCTTGATTTTTTTACTATCCGCTTGTTCACCGCGAGTCGTGCCAATAAACGGAATCGTGCTATGTCGAAAGGCAATTAGCGTAGAGGGTAAGTTTTACCACTCGTACCGCTAACACTAAAAAAACACTAGTACCGTTCACCGTGGCAGGGGAAAAACCTTTCCCTTCGCGTGATCGACCCCCGGTACACACTCACTGCCGCTGCTGGTCTATTTACCCTCCTTTTTTTGTTTTCCCCCGACTTCGATTTTGGGGTTTTCGTCGAGTTGCAAAAAACAGCTTTTGTTTTTTCAATCGTGCTAGTTTTTGTTGTCGAAATAATTGTATCCAAAACAATTATTTCGCTTTGACCCAGTAAGATGTTTTTTATTTCTCTATTCTGTTTTGGCTTCGTATTGTTTTATTAAACATTATGTGTGTCGCGTTCCAGTTATTATTAAATGAAAAATAAAATATGTTTTACCGTGTGTTCTGAAATTTTCTACCATAAAATTATCTTTTAGGTATTCGTATTTATTACATTCCAGGGGGATTAAAAATCAGGTAGGCGTCAAATGAAATGTAGCTTCTGTCATTCTGACGATTATATTTAGGTAATATCGAAACAATTGTCAATTTTTTAGAATTTTTAACATTTTTCAATAAACTGTAGAGTTAATTAGAAACAGTAAGTTCCATTTAAAACAGTAATACTTAATAGCAAGCCAATTATGTTAATAAATACTACACAGCAATCATTGCAACAATATTTTTAATAATAGTCAAAAAAATTTATACATAAATTAGATATACAAAATTGTGATATAGTTTTAAAAGCTGAAAAAATCCCTAAGTTATAACCAAAACTATTAATCTAAAGCGGTTGGGGAATCCTCAGGAAATTTCTC
Organism: Galeruca laticollis; assembly: GCA_963921935.1. Classification (NCBI taxonomy): domain Eukaryota; kingdom Metazoa; phylum Arthropoda; class Insecta; order Coleoptera; family Chrysomelidae; genus Galeruca; species Galeruca laticollis. Next base: position 147,636,031 of record OY998181.1, read on the forward strand.
TTCCTTTTTCCCATGTGATATATTTTCAAAGAAGGATCTGTACTTTTCAGGGACCCATCGCAATAAATTCATAAGGTCTCTGTATATATCATTGGTTATCTTTATTTTGGGTAATCTCAATGGTGGGATTGATGCCGGCAAAGAATACATCTTTCTGTCCGCTTTCTTTTGAGATCGACAGTTTCAAAAGTATCCTAAGTGAAACTGGTTTTGTAATACAACTTGGTATCTTCTTGACGAAGCTGTAGCCACACTGCATGTAATATAAAAAATGGCTCATTGTCATCGTTTTTCATTCCTCAAGTGAAGGAGTAGCATACTCCTTGCAACGAATGGATTCTCTTTCGATTACAATGCTTACCTAAAACTTCCCTATGCGTATGTTCAGCAAGCAGGAGCTTGTGTGTTGACTTCTTCCAGTGTGGGAACCTTTTCCAGCAGTCATAAATACATAAAAAACATGTTGATATTCCTATTCTGGCCACTGCAGTTATCAGTCCACACTTTTGAGTATTTAACAGATTTTTAGGCTCTTCATGTGCCCACGGAAATAGACATGAGGCAATTTCATTTCCTCCTCGTCCGGTTGTAGTTTCATCCCTGATAATACTCCAAGCATTATCGACGGGGGCGTTATGAATTGTGCTATTTATTGTCCAAAAATTGCTTGAATAAAAACTTTGGAAATTCTTCAAATTTGGAGTTGTAAGACACTTTTGGAGATCAGATATAACAACTTTAAAACCTTCAATAGCACAACCTTTAACCGTGTCTTCTCTCTTTATATCACATCTAAGAGGAGTTTCTTTCATGTGGTTTCTTTCCGTTTTGTAATTTGAGTTCATAAAGTCTTGCATCATTTTTCTCACTTTTAATTTGGCAGTCTAGTTGGTCACAAACATCACATGTGTCATTGTCTGGCAAGTGGAAAGACAAGTTCAAGTCTTCATCAAACACTTCGGAAGATACTCATTTCTGCTCCGGTTCTTTGTTTTTTTCCAAGCATTCAATTACATACATTGAGTGCATTATAGAAATTGTTAAATGGTTGCCTAAATATCCTCGTTTCGATCTTTCTCTGCTGTAGTGGCTTTGAAATTAGGGGAACTTGAGAAGATGGCTTTTGATTCTCTTTAAGTTATCACTTGGTAATTTATTTGCGGGAATATGCTTCCTTCTAAGATCTGGTGTCACAAAACCTGACTCGCTACCTTTTTTTAAGGCAACTCTCATCAAGGTTTCAGAAATTGACATTTTATTGGTGAAAAGGGTTTTGCAGACAATTTTCTCCTTGTTTTGTATAGTAAAAAAATATATGGCTCATGGTTTTACATTTATTTGAGCCATCTCGAATCCGTTGCCGAACAACAGGCTTAGTTTTTATAGATGGCACAAAAATTGCCTCCTACCAGCATTTTAAAATGTAGGTTTTGCATTGGTGACAAATTTTTTTTATTGAGACACTCTTTTCCATTTAGTCTCTTCTTCTTCCTAACATTCTTTCTACAGTTATTTCATATTTTATCTGTTACTTGCATTTTTTGTTACTGTGAGCCGCAGTTTTTCCATAATCTTCGGAATCATCTAAGTCACTGTGAGCGACTAAATAAACTGGATTGAATATTAGTTCTCTCAGATGCATTGTGGAAGCTCCTACACAAGAATAATTTGAGGAGACTCACGGTCTGATGGTATGGCGGGAACGAAGTTTGGATCATCTAAGTTCTGAGTCATTACCTTGCAATACCTTCATTTTAAAAACGGACCCCTGATTTTATCCTCACACACATTTCGGTCTCAGGTAACAACTTCTACAATAAATATTACTCGATCTTCAGGTCCTGAAAAAGAGAAAGAGTTAGTGTCTGAGGGGCTAGACACCAATAGGGCTAAGTTAGATAATGTTAGCGTTGGTGTGGCTAAATAATACTGTCATTATCAAATAACGTAATTTAACTCAACCTAACTGGATAATTATCCTTATACTAAAAATTATCAAAGAAATAATTTTACTAATGCTAGCTACAGACGAAATTTTAAAAATCACAATTATAGAAATAATGACACAAACTATAGACACGACAATAGACACGACAATAGACATAGACCTAGACGTAACTCAGACGGTCAAATTCACAAAAACAGAAATGACGAAAGGGAAAATGAAAGAAGAGTTAATTTTGGGAGAACTACGAGAAGTCAGGAGAGGACAGATAAACAGAAACAAAAGAGTCTTGTAAAAGATGGTTTGTATTATAAAGAAATAAATAATTCTGAACCTTTTGTAATATCCAAGAGGCTAACAAATAAAATTGCTCAGGAATTACATATAAAATACGGCCATATAGGTGTAAAAAGATTATTTCACATTTTCAGAGAGAACTACATTAGTAAGATCGATTTGTCGAATAATAAAAATATAATTAGAAGTTGTGAAATATGCCAATTTGCCAAAGAAAAGAATTTTCACAATGAAAACCTACCCAAGGCACTGATTACGAGACAACCTCTAGAGACAATCGCAATAGATTTTTTATCAAATTTAGTTCCGAGTAATCATGGTAATTCACATGTTTTAATAATCACTGTTTCGTTTTTAAAATATGTAGTAACTTATGCATGTCGTCGTCCTAGAAGAATATTTTAATGTTAAAGGCATCCCACACAACATTATAATGGACAACGCAACCTATTTCAACAATAGAGAAATTAAGACTTGGTTAAAGAAACGTAATGTACAACACTTATACACCAGCATTAGACACCCCATGTCAAATCCCGCTGAACGAGTAATTAGAGAAATAGTAAAGTATCTAAGAATTCTAGTACATTATGAACAAACTAATTGGGAAGATAGGTTGGAAGATATAACTTACTATTTGAATCAAACTCCGAACACTACAACTGAATTACCACCTATACTGGTTTTAAAAAATAAGTTACCAGACAGACCATGGATAACGCGAAACACTATCCCATATGAGGAAATTTTAACAATGGTTAACAACAGAATTGCCGAGAGCGCAAGAAAAAAGTATAGCAAGAAGAAATAAAAAAATTAGAAACCATGTTACGTTCAATATGAATGAACTGGTAATCCTCAAAACACTAAGGACTTCTAACCGGAAAAATAAACAGTGTGCAAAATCAAAACTTGTACATGAAGGTCCTTACCTAATCAATAATGAACAAGGTGTGAATAGCTATAAACTAAGAAATCCAGTTGACAACACCATTAGAGGAATTTTTCACGTTTCTCAAATATATAAATTTTATCCAACACCTAGCTAATTTGATATATCTTATTCAGACGATAATCATTTATAATACAAAATCTTCAAAATTATTTCCAATTTGAAATTATAAATAAGTTCTGAAGATTCTGGGGGAATGTTATATCACAATAGAATTAACAAAGTAAGTTTCTTATCAAAGGAAAAACATAAATTTAAGAATATTTTAAGTTATATCAAAATATGTCAAGTTATTGTGGAACAGTTTCGTTCCTACCACATTTGTATATAGTTGTTAAAGTTTATTCTAATATAAAAATGATTATCTAACAAGTAATTTTTCTTTTACATCTAATCTGAACTGATCTGTTAAAGGTCGTTAAAAGTGGCACTATCACACATGCTCCCTGAGTGTAGGTAAATAGAAAGACAAATAAATACCTTAACCAAAAAGGTCTCATCAATTGAAATAAACGAATCATTTTTATCGGTAATTGGGCGCTCGACTTTCAATAGAAATATAATTAGCGAAAGGGAGAGTTAAACATTCAAAAAAATTTCATACCACAATATAATATAAATAATAATAACTTCTTGTCATGAATAAATCAAAACCTTACAAAAATTATAAAAAGAATATCAAAAAATAAATCAAATAAAGAACTCTAACAATTTGAAATTGTCGTTAATTATAAATGAAAAGACCAATTGTCATAAAAAACTGTACATATAATTATTTTTAACAGTGCGCGAAAATGAAAATGAATAATATCATAACAATACGGAAATCGAGACACTGACCTGATATATTATCTATTTATTTATAGAAAACTAGTGACATAGCAACGGACGTGACAACGAGTGTCACAACAATTTGGGGAGTTTGATTTGGAATTTTGAAAGAAAGCAGACAGATAGAAATTTTTGATAACTTAAAAATAGAAATTAATAATAAAAACTTTATAATATTGGAAATTGTAACTAAAAGTTTTGAAAGAGAGTTCTAAGTGATACCAGGAATGGAGATGCTGTCAAGACCAATTCGTGAAATGTAGTTATGGAATCTTCAGAATACACAGAACACCGATAAGTACCTACTTTGCGTTATACTTTATTTCTAAAACAACCATTCGATAAACATTTAAAATATTTGATTGCGTGTGTCTGAACGTTTAAAAACGTAATAATAAAAACTTATTCAATTTAATCCTAGCATCATAAATAGTAATTAGCTCACCTGTATAGGTAGTAGATATTCATTCCAAAGATATCTTTGAAAAGTCTTGATGATTTGAAACCATATGATTGCTAACTTAATAAGTTTCTTATCACCTTCAAAATACTTTACGAATCACACCAATCTTTCTTCATAGAATAAACATCTAATAAAACTATTTCACTAAGCATTCTTATTCTTAAAAATACTTTCATAAATCACTTTAATGTAAGGTTAACTGTATCAAATCATCAAATAATAATTTAGTCTAAGAATCGTATTCACATCATAATATAACTTTCTTTATCTGACTTATCACCTTCGAATGAGATGAATTCTTTTGTATTGAATTTATGAATCATTCTGCTCTGTTTTATTTAGACAACCAGTAATACGTTCTTAAGTAGATACATTTCCAGTGGCGTAACCTGATAAATTAAAATATTTTCCACAATATTCCAACAACGTAGGCAAATAAAATACTCTCTACACTACATTACATTTATATATATATATACATATATATATATATATATATATATATATATATATATATATATATGTATGCACAGACTTCAGTTTGAGGACGAGTATATCTTATACTGAGTATAACTTATACTGTATAAGTTGTCCTCGAAGTGTACTCTCGGATCTAGCATACTAACATATTTGATAAAAAAATTTTTCACGGGAATGTATTGATGAATGATTATTTTTGATTTAACCCTAAATAGGTCATCCCTTACACCCACCCCCTAAAGGCGGGGGTGGGGGTGACTTTGTAAAATAGTCGTAAAAATAAATGTTTTAATTTAGAATCAAATTACACGTAATTTTTTACATATACTACTAAAATTTCATTTTCATAATTTTTTTTATAAAGTTATGCAAAAAAAATGTTATCAAAAAATTGATTATTCAATGGTGTGGGACTCCCGGATCTAGCATACTTCCATATTTGATAGAAAAAAATTTTCACGGGAATGTATTGATGAATGATTATTTTTCATATTAACCTAATTCAGTCATCCCTCACCCACCCCGTAAAGGTGGGGGTGGGGGTTACTTTGTAAAATTGTCGTAAAAATAAATGTTTTAATTTAGAATCAAATTACACGTAATTTTTTACGTATACTACTGAAATTTCATTTTGATAACTTTTTGTTATAAAGTTATGCAAAAAAAATGTTATCAAAAAATTGATTATTCAATGGTGTGGGACTCCCGGATCTAGCATACTTCCATATTTGATAGAAAAAAATTTTTCACGGGAATGTATTGATGAATGATTATTTTTCATATTAACCTAATTCAGTCATCCCTCACCCACCCCGTAAAGGTGGGGGTGGGGGTTACTTTGTAAAATTGTCGTAAAAATACATGTTTTAATTTAGAATCAAATTACACGTAATTTTTTACGTATACTACTGAAATTTCATTTTGATAACTTTTTATTATAAAGTTATGCAAAAAAAATGTTATCAAAAAATTGATTATTCAATGGTGTGGGACTCTCGGATCTAGCATACTTCCATATTTGATAGAAAAAATTTTTTCACGGGAATGTATTGATGAATATATATTTTTCATATTAACCTAATTCAGTCATCCCTCACCCACCCCGTAAAGGTGGGGGTGGGGGTGACTTTGTAAAATAGTCGTAAAAATAAATGTTTTAATTTTGAATCAAATTACACGTAATTTTTTACGTATACTACTAAAATTTCATTTTGATAATTTTTTTTATAAAGTTATGCAAAAAAAATGTTATCAAAAAATTGATTATTCAATGGTGTGGGACTCTCGGATCTAGCATACTTCCATATTTGATAGAAAAAAAATTTCACGGGAATGTATTGATGAATGATTATTTTTCATATTAACCTAATTCAGTCATACCTCACCCACCCCGTAAAGGTGGGAGTGGGGGTGACTTTGTAAAATAGTCGTAAAAATAAATGTTTTGATTTAGAATCAAATTACACGTAGTTTTTTACGTATACTACTGAAATTTCATTTTGATAACTTTTTTTTATAAAGTTATGCAAAAAAAATGTTATCAAAAAATTGATTATTCAATGGTGTGGGACTCTCGGATCTAGCATACTTCCATATTTGATAGAAAAAAATTTTTCACGGGAATGTATTGATGAATGATTATTTTTCATACTAACCTAATTCAGTCATCCCTCACCCACCCCGTAAAGGTGGGGGTGGGGGTGACTTTGTAAAATAGTCGTAAAAATAAATGTTTCAATTTAGAATCAAATTACACGTAATTTTTTACGTATACTACTGAAATTTCATTTTGATAACTTTTTTTTATAAAGTTATGCAAAAAAATGTTATCAAAAAATTGATTATTCAATGGTGTGGGACTCTCGGATCTAGCATACTTCCATATTTGATAGAAAAAATTTTTCACGGGAATGTATTGATGAATGATTATTTTTCATATTAACCTAATTCAGTCATCCCTCACCCACCCCGTAAAGGTGGGGGTGGGGGTTACTTTGTGAAATTGTCGTAAAAATAAATGTTTTAATTTAGAATCAATTTACACGTAATTTTTTACGTATACTACTGAAATTTCATTTTGATAACTTTTTTTTATAAAGTAATGCAAAAAAAATGTTATCAAAAAATTGATTATTCAATGGTGTAGGACTCTCGGGTCTAGCATAGTTCCATATTTGATAGAAAAATTTTTTTCTTGGGAAAGTATTGATGGATGATTATTTCTCATTTTAACCTAAATCAGTCAGAGCTCACCCATCCCCTAAAGGCGGGGGTGGGGGTGACTTGGTAAAATTGTCGTAAAAATAAATGTTTTAATTTAGAATCAAATTACACGTAATTTTTTAAGTATACTACTAAAATTTCATTTTGATAACTTTTTTTATAAAGTTATGCAAAAAAATGTTATAAAAAAATTGATTATTCAATGGTGTAGGACTCCCGGGACTAGCATAGTTCCATATTTGATAGAAAAAAATTTTTCACGGGAAAGTATTGATGGATGATTATTTCTCATTTTAACCTAAATCAGTCAGAGCTCACCCATCCCCTAAAGGCGGGGGTGGGGGTGACTTTGTGAAATAGTCGTAAAAATAAATGTCTTAATTTGGAATCAAATTACACGTAATTGTTTACTTATACACCTAAAATTTCATATTGATAACTTTTTTTTATAAATTTATGCACAAAAAATGTTATCAAAAAATTGATTATTCAATGGTGTAGGAGTCTCGGGTATAGCATACTTCCATATTTGGTAAAAAAAAATTTAACGGGAATGTATTGATGAATGATTATTTTTCATTTCAACTTTAATCAGTCATCTCCCACCCATCCCCATAAGGCGGGGTTGGGGGTGACTTTGTAAAATAGTCGTAAAAATGAATTTTTTTAATTTGGAATCAAATTTCACGTAATTTTTTACGTATACTCCTAAAATTTCATTTTTGTAACTATTTTTTTTATAAAGTTATGCAAGAAAAATGGGGTCTAGCATACTTCCATACTTGATAAAAAAAATTCACGGGAATGTTTTGATGAATGAATTACCTCCATTTTAACCTAACTCAGTCATCCCCCACCCACCCGCAAAGGGCAGGGGTGTAAAATAGTCGTAAAAATTACTTTGTAAATTTGGAATCAAATTATACGTAATGTTTCACGTATACAGCTAAAATATCATTTTTATAACTTTTCTTTATAAAGTTATGCAAATAATATGTTATTAAAAAATTGATTATTCAATGTTGCACCACTATCGGGTCTAGCATACTTCCATATTTACTAAACAAAATTTTTCACGGGAATGTGTTAATGAATGATTATTTTTCATTTTATCCCAAATCAGTCATCCCCCACCCATCCCCTAAGGGCGGAGGCGAGGGTGACTTTGTTAAATGGTGGTAAAAATAAATTTTTGAATTTGGAATCAAATTTCACGTAATATTTTATGTACACACCTAAAATTTCATTTCGATTACTTTCTTTTATGAAGTTATGCAAAAAAAAATGTAATAAAAAATTGATTTTTTAATGAAAATAAAAATCGCTATTGCGGCTTTACGAATAAGAATTAAAATTTACTATTTGGCATATGTATATTTAATAAAATAAAATTCAAATTAAAAAATGATTACACGCTTATTTCATACCATAAGGGTAGAGGGGGCGGGTGTTTGGGAAATATTAGGGTTGGGGTGATTTTGAGTGTGTCATCGAATCATAAACCCTTTTTTGAGTATGTATACCAATTTTCATATTTTTTCTTCATTATTGCCAAAGATATTCAATAAAACGTGTCACCATCCCAGGCCCTTAGGGGTTGGGGGGGGGGGTATGACTGATTTACGTTAAAATGAAGGATAATCATTCATCAATACATTTCCGTGAAACATTTTGACTGATTTGGGATAAAATGAAAAATAATCATTCATCAATACATTCCCGTGAAAAAAATGTTTTTATCAAATATATACTTCCCGAGAGTCCTGCACCATTGAATAATCAATTTTTTGATAACATTTTATTTGCATAACTTTATAAAAAATAGTTACCAATATGAAATTTTAGGTGTATACGTAATATATTACGTGGAATTTGATTCCAATTCTAATTTATTTTTACAACTATTTTACAAAGTCACCCCCAACCCCACCTTTAGGGGGTTGGGTGGGGGATAACTGATTTAAGTTAAAATAAAGGATAATCATTAATCAATACATTCCCGTGAAAAATTGTTTTCTATCAAATATGGAAGTATGCTAGACCCGAGAGTCCTACACCATTGTATAATCAATTTTTTGCATAACATTATAAAAAAAAGATTTCAAAGTGAAATTTTAGGTGTATATGTAAAAAGTTACGTAGAATTTGATTCCAAATTTAAAAATTTATTTTTACGATTATTTTACAAAGTCACCCCCACCCCCGCCCTTAAGGGGTAGGTGGGGGATGACTGATTTAGATTAAAATGAAAAATAATCATTCATCAATACATTCCCGTGAAAAATTCTTTTTCATCAAATATGGAAGTATGTTAGTTTGATGTTAATAAAATAAAAATGCATCCATGTGTAGAATATGAAAAAAGTGGGAACAATGTAATACTTAATTTAAAAAAGTATAATACTTAACATCAATCATAATCATATTCTAAAACTAATTTTAAAAACCATAGACAGTTTTTATTACTAACTGGTTCACAGTTTGAATAAGAAAAGCATGTGCAAGTTTATTAAAATCAGATCATACAATTTCATTTTTCCGTGATTCAAAATCGTCCTTTGTCGCAAAAACAAAGTTTTCAGTAGACGTTTCAATGTCGTGGTCCTTAAAGTGACTGTGTAATTGTATTTTAGCCGAATTTTAGAAACTACAGAGAGGGCACTTCTTTGCATTTTTTGGAGATGATTCTGAGGAATCTACTTATAAAATGCCATGAGTCTTTTTATGGAGATGATTCTTGTGGTTGAAATTTTTCTTGTAGATATCACAACTGAAGTTGTAAGTCTTTATACACTTTTTAAGTGGAGCTAGATCATCAAGTCTTCCCTCATGAAATATTTTTACTTGTTTCCGCAACCCATATATTCGCTTGAAAGATGACTTGCACTCAGTACACACTGATTTCTCATTCATTTTGAAAAAAAACTTTTAAACTTAACGTTATTTTGTTTGATTTTGATATAAACACAGCTGTTTGAAGCAAAGAAATTATTCCATGGTATAAAGTTTGACGTACCGAATGCAAGACCATTAGACCAAGTATGCAACCCAAATAATATAAGTTTGGGGATTGATTATTTCGTAATATCCGATGCACAAACGACGAAAATGAAAACGATCCGCCTCTTATAACAGGGCTGACGGCATTGAACAACAACAAAACATCGTTTTTCGTATATTGTTATATTTTTGTAGTTGCTTTTATTCTGTATTTCTGAACATTATCGTAAAAATGTCTTTTTAAAGGCTCTGATAGCAAGTTCTAGCTGTAATGTGAGTAGAATATAGAATCTCGAGAATAATAAATTGATTAAACAATATTGTCAATTTCAGGTTAAACAATATTGTAATTTTTTTTGAAATTGTATTCACAAATAAGACACAAGAACTGGATTTCCATGAAGAATTGGAAATTAGAAGACACTTAAGAAACCCATAATATCAAGTTGTCAATGAACAGATAAATCTAGGGAGTTCTCCACTTTTAAACTGTCTTCTTAAGTGATAATTTTAAAAATCAGCAGATATAGTTTTCCTGGTTTTCTATATCATTGCACAGTTATCCTTATCTTAATTGGGAAAAAAGATATCCAGGATATCCCCATAGGGCTAATAATATCTACGCTTTAATAGTTGTAATATCATATATTCTTCTTTTTTCTATTAACATATATTAAGTCTAGCCAAAAATAATTATTAATTATCAGGTAGGCATCAAATGGAATGTATATTCTGTCATTCTGACGATGATATTTAATATCGAAACAATTGTCAAATTTCTTAAAATTTCTAACATTTTTTCAATATATTGTGGAATTATCTAGAAACAGTAAGCTTCATTTAAAACAGTAATATGGGTAGATTCCACGAAGTATGGGTCGAGATAGTAAATACTTTGTAATAGTTATTAATAATGAATCATATAACGATCTGTGGAACGTAACCCAACGTCTACTTTGAAAAAGGCAGATATGCAAATATGGTTACGGGAAAGAAGTATTCATTTTGATTATACTGATATTAAGCCGGAACTTTACAGGAAAATACAGCTAAATAAACCAATATTTAAAAATTATGTTGTTTATAAGTTGTTAGCTGAACACGGTCCTTCCGTGTTACGTTTGCCACCACCTGATCCAAAATTGAATCCAATAGAAAAGATGTGGGCTATTATAAAATGAAGTTGGAGTGCGAAATACAACTTTTAAGGTAGGTGACGTGTTAAAGTTGACAGATGACACATTTGCTAGAGTCACACCAGAAACATGGAAGAATGTTTGCATTCATGTAATCAGAATGGCTTTAATGGTATGTTATTGTAATAAATTTTCTAATTAACCCATTAGTCCCCAACGTTGCGTAAACGAAACATTTTGGAATTTTTTTTAAATATATCAATGAATGTCATTGACTTTTATGTTGCTACAATTTATTCCAAATATAATAACAATTATGTTTCTATGTAATACTGCGATATAATCAAAAAATTAATTTTTTGCAAATTTATGAAATATGCGGAAATTGGGGATTTCATTTATCATATTTTCGTCGATCGTCGTTTTTTGGATCTATTATCAAACGATGGGAGCTTTCGTCTTCTTTTACTGGGGAATCAGAAATTACTTAACCCTACATGTTGGTCAGGAAGTATTCAATCAATTATGGCAATAAAAATTCGATTGTTCGATATTCTAAAAGCTCTTCAGATATTGAATCGAAATCGCAGAAAAAGGAAGCAACCATGGAAGCGAAAAATCTGAAAAAGAAAATGGCCAACTTTGAATTTGTTTTTATTAATATTTTTATCTTCAAAACTTTATCTCAAGTAAACCACGTATCAAGATTTTTACAAAGAATTGATATTTATATCGGCGGCGCAACAGTCTTAAGAAATACATTGACCTACATTTCGGCTTTAAGAGCTCAAGAAGCGTATAATGATTGAATATCTGAACCAATAACTCTTGCAATTAAATGCAATATAGAGCTAGTATTTCAATTTAAAAGGCAACGAAAAGTACCAAAACAAATTGTTGAGCTTGCTTTGGAATAGCAATTTGATAATAGAGAAGATTACTTCAAAGTCCGGGTATATTACTATTCAATTGATACCAATACCAATCAAATTGAATAGAGGTTTTCTGCTATGCACTCAATCAAATGAATATTATTTGTTGCAACAATACTAATTTCGAAAACATCGGGAAATTTTTACTAACGGTGTTGTCAATCAATATTGATATGTTACTTGAACTAGTTAAAGAGATGACTTCAAAAAAGATATGATGAGGAAACTTTTCCAAATAGTATTCGTATATGAAACTTGATTTTCCTGAAGTTTATGTTATGTTTCTTCTATTTTTTACCCTACCTGTGCGTAACTGTTGCGCAATTGGAAAGATCCTTTAGTAAATAGAAAATGTTAAGAAATTGCATTAGGTCAACAATGATCGTGATCAATCTATTTTAAATGTAGAATATAATATCGCAGCGAAGTTAGATTTAAAAGATCTCATAGATTACTTTGCCAATAGTAAAGTCCGAAAAAGAACGTAGTTCTAGATTTTAGTTTATTATTAGTTTTTATATTTTATATAAAGTATTTCATTTATTTCCTTTCAATGTAATACGGAAAATACCAATCTAGATATTGGTTTGGAATTAAGTAGCTGAATAAAACATATTTTTGTTTTGACACTTTTTATGATACAAAAAAATTTAAGTTTTCGTTTTGTATTAGTTTTTGTCCTGAATGGAAAACGTTTTAATTTTCTTACTTTTTACGTGTTACTCAGTGTACCTGTAAGAAATGTCCTGAGGCCCACTCGCCCCTAGATCCGCCACTGAGCCAGGCCCGTCGCTAAGACAACTGATTCTAAATAGTGCATAGGTATTAGATAATATTAATATTGCTCCTGTACAAACATAGGTACAGCAAATATGACACATCTTTCTCAGTCCAGAATACATTTCTGATGATTTCTGTATTCTATCAGAGTGTGCTCTGAAAATTAGGTAGTGAAATGGCAAAGTGTACACTATCTGCTATTTTTTTAAAATACGTTTTATTGCATTAAATGATTATAAATAACGTATCTATATAATTCAATATTCCAAGAGAAAAATGTAAAAAACAAGAATTTTTTACATTTTGCTCCACCATCACAATTCAATTCAATATATTATTTTCAAGGTATATTGCATTTATGTGGTTTCTATAGAAAATAATCTATATGTATAAATATTTTTAACCCAACAACTGCATGTTGGAAATAAAAAAAACTATAAGAACGCCGCTATTAGCAAAAACATTAAGGCGGCGATTCCACAGCAGACATTATAAAAACATACTTAGATAACATATTTTAGTCTTTCATAAAATCTGAAATAGAAACGGTCTTACATGGTTGCCGGTTTCACTATATTTTCAGGAGATCTACTGATTTGCATATTGATGAAAAAAATTATGACACTTGTTTATTATTATTATTAATTTTTAATTAATCATATCTCGCATGATATTTCCAAACGCTCTGTTTAAATTAATTTAAGAGATTTCTCTTATTGCCTACCTATCTAATGAAAACTAACGAAAGAAACAAACTAGCCACAACTAGTATGTGAGACATCTACACACACAAAATTATGTATTTGCAGTCGAGAAAAGCAAATTGTACTAATGCTAACTTTACAAAAGAAGTAATACATTTACATACTAATGATATGTATATACCAAAAAAGGATAATACTTTATCAGATTCAGATTTAAATCGATTTTTTATATACCTATAACAGTTATTTTCTTACATTTGTTTTTTTATTTGTTTTGTATTTTTGTTGTTCATTACTATTCGTTCTATTTTTTTTATATACTCGTACCTGATGAGTATCTACGTAACTTTATTTTGTGATTACTATTTTTAAAATGAAGCAGTAGGTAGGTATAATATATCGTATCCCCCTTAATGTTCGCTACATATGGCAAACATTTTTAGTTGTAGGATATAGGAAAATTTAATGTATGCCATCGATCCTGCATGGTCGCTAATCTGAAAAGACATTCTGACGTCACTCACGATGCCACTGTCATGGAGGCAAAATATCGAAAAAGTTGTTTGGAAAAAGTGATTAGAATGATATTTTAGGGCCATTTATGAAATTTCGAGCAAAAAAAACAAAAAAATAAAAAAATCCGTACTTTTCGCCATGTTTAATGTGTGAGGGTAAAACAATTCAGAAATATTGATTGAGGTCATTCATATATAATAAAATGAAAATATTCGTTGAACGCGTGAAATTTTTTTGTATCTTGTCAGTTTGTGCTGTTTCAAACAATTTAATTGTGATATTACAATTGAAAAGGGCCGATATTAATTTTTTTTATGTAATATTTCATCAAAGTTTCAGAACATGACAACTTACATTAATAATTATTATTTAATAAGCGTAATGATTCATGTTTGGACAATATTTATAAAAAAACAATGCGATAATATGAATACAAGATAATTTATTATCTTTGAAAGGTCTGCATACATTTCACAACGATTCCTAGTTTTATACTTTCATCATCCTAGAACCCATTTTTCTCAAATACTTTGCCGCAATACAAAGTTTTAAATTAACTAAGTGGGCTTTAAAATCAAAAACGAATACTCGTGTAACATCATTGTTGCATTTGATCCGTAATTCTCCGTTTTCGTTAAGTTTACTTCTATTTACACATTCTGCAAAGATATTTTTATATCTATCTATCTATCTATCTATAACTAAAAATGCCTTCTATACTGTCACGTGAAGAAAAAATAGAGTTGGTTCTAATTTGCGGAGAAAATTATCAATGTTCAAGAGAAGCTGCTAATATTTTTAACCAAAAATATCCTGGCAAAAACGTCCATTTTAGAAATGTAGCAAAATTATTAAAGAAGTTTAAGGTAACTACAAGTAGAAACGCTAAGTCTTTTCCATCACATGACTGATACGACATTAACTATATGCATCTTAATCAAAACAATGCGACAAACAAATTTCACCCGTGCAAGCCTAAATTTATTCAAGTTCTGAAGAAAAATATTTTGACGTCCGGTTTGGTTTTTGAATTATAGAAGATAATCCAAATTTCACAGAAAATGTTTTATTTTCCGACGAATCTACTTTCACATCAAATGGAACAGTAAGCTCACAAAACTGTCGTTGATGGGCAGACACAAACTCCCACTCAAGGTTAATGTATGGTGCGGAATTTGGAATTGTCAAATTATTGGTTCATTTTTCTTTAGAGAAAACCTGAATGCCAGGCGTTATTCAACTTTGTTGGAAAATGAATGAACCAAATTTTTGGATGGTATCCCACTGGCTAAGCGAGCCAATCTTCATTTCCAACAAGACGGTCCCCGGACCTATGCCCTCTGGACATTTTATTATGGGGCTATTCAAATAACAAAATTTATCGAGTAACACCCTTCAGAGACGTCGCACATTTAGAACAATGCATATGGGATTGCGTATATGCTATTAACCAAGGTACGCTCCGAAATATTCAAAGAGAAACGAATTCCGGGAGGTGAAATGTATGGAACGAGATGGAGGACATTTTGAATTTGTGTTTTGAAATATTAAGTTATTTATTAGTAATGAGTTAGTGGGTAATCTGTTGAATATTATTTCAAAAAATAGTAATAACTTAATGAAATTAACTGTCTCGACCCTTACTTCGCGGAATCTACTCATATTAGTGTTTTAAATGAAACTCACGGCTGACAATTGTTGACAATTGACAATTTTTTACAATTTTCAACAATTTTTATTATATTGTGGTATTAACTAGAAACCGTGAGTTTCATTTAAAACACTAATAGTAATACGTTGGTAAACTACTTCAATTTATTATTATTATTATGACTAGTTAATGAGTTTTAATAATTTAATGAAATATTTATTGAAAATATCAAAAACGGTTCTTTTCAATTGTGGTATCAGTACTAAATTATTTTAAACTTCACAAACTGACAACATTGGACAAGGTATTGTTACAGGAAAGTTTCAAATGCTCAACTAATATTTCCATTTAATTCTCTAGGAATGATTTTAATGACCAATTTTGAATAGTTTTACGTTTATAAATTACATACGGTGCTAATTGAACTCTTTCAAAAAAGAAATTGAGGCAATATCATTTCAGAAGACCGTAATGGAGAAAAATAAGAAAATTCTTATTTTTTGTTGTTTTTGCTTCAAATTTTGTACGTACTCCTAAAATATCATTTTAATCACTTTTTCTAAATAACAATTTTCGGTATTTTGGCATCTAACCTCACTTTTCGCATTTCCACGTCGAATTTTTCCAATTTGTGGCCATGAAGTGTTCATATAACTGATGTCAAGATGTAATTTTGGATTATCGACCATGCAGAATCGATCGTATATATTAAATTTTCCTATATACAACAACTAAAAATTGTTCCCATATGTAGCGAACATGGTGGACACTGTATGTTTACTTTATTTGTTTTTAAATGAAAAGTTTGTTTTCAAATAATACATATTTTTTCGAGGTCATAAGTTTAGTTCATTATACTTTTTTGAAATGTCTATAGCATAAAATAAATCTATTGAAATTACTCAATTTTTGACAAGATTTTTACTGATGAAATGAAAATCTAACTGGCAGCCCTGCGGTCTAATCCAAATAAACTTTTCATGAGGATATAAATTTGAATCAACCAACATCATAACCCTTAATTCATTTAAAAAAAATAACAGATAGCTCTCCCTTTGACCTTTTGCCATTCATTCCACTACCTACCGAATTGTTAAAGTTTGATTGATTTCCGCGTTCAAAATTTTTCGTTAAAAAAACTACATACGTAACGGGCGTCCCAATAAAAGTGGCTCTAGACCATATATCAGAAATCGTTAATAGTACAACTGCGGGAAAAAATATAACAAAAGTTTCGGTATACCGCGAGAGGGCGTAATTGGATAAAAACATTAAAAAGCCAACTTTCATAAAATTAACTCAATTAAAGGGCATAACAAAAACAATCATCGCATTCTTCAAAAAATTCTGCGTATATTTGATATTAAACTTTCAGTCTATCTACTCAAATAATGTGTACGGGGAGATTGATATGAGAAAACGCCCTTAACTCGGGTTCAACTTAACCGATTGTTGCAAATTTAGTCTTCTTGAAAACATCTGTTTTCCATCAACATAAGTTTAATAATTTCGACATAACCTAATGAGTAGCATGCACACTAGAGGGCGCTATTGACTTTGTTTTTTAAATCTAGTTATCTTTGGAAAATATTAAATAGGAGTATACAATTTTAATCGAGAATTATAAAAGTAGACTTAATTAGTAACAGAATACCGATTACCGCATGTCGATATCTTTTTCCTATCCCGACATATCGTAAAAAACGTATACATTTTAATTATTTTCCTTTAAATATAGATTACCTACTGTGGCTATAGGTTCCGAACATATTTTAATAATTTGGAACGAATTAAAGTTGATTAATGGTAATTTCAATTAATATTTCGATGTTATTGGGAAACGGCGATCAGGAAGTTAAAGTGGAAATATATAAAAAGAAGTAGTGGGCCATGGAAAAAAACATACATATATTTCTACTTTAACTTCCTTAACGCCGTTTCACAGTCAGATTAAAAGTAATATTGAAATTATTATTATTAGGGCAAGGAATGTCAATTGTAATTATTTCAAAATTGTTAAAATCCTTTCCGTACTACCCCATAGTAGGTAATCTATATTCATAGGTGAATGCTTAAAATTTACGCTTTATGAAGTGAAACAATTTATGGGACACTACAGGATTTTTGGCGTAAAAGTAAACTCGTAAAACTAACAAATTTGTTAAACTCCTTGTTCTTATCTAATTATTATTTAATTAAGCTCAGTGAGAGAGACGCAATGCTGTTCTCCCCTTCTGTTACATCAGTAGACTCCATGATATTACTTAGCGAAATAGACTCGTCGGCAGAGCGTTAGACTGAAAACCTAAAGGTCGTTGGTTGGATACATGGTTTCGTCAGTAAACTATTTAATTTTTCATTCATCTATAAATCCATTCTGCTAATGTATTCAACAATGTCGGTAATGTTGAACAGAAGTATATCTGATTATTTCTAAAATATTCATGCATTTACTTGAAGCAATGGAATTAAAATAAAGTTTGGCTCAAGATTGTGGTTTGTTTGAACATTTAATAAAATAATTTCTTAAAAAGAATATTTACTTTTGTTTGTCTTTTATTGTAAATAGTTTTTGTACACTCATTCACAGTTTTTGCGTAACATAATAAGTTTCACTTCTAAAGCTGTTAGTTTTCAACTGACTCATAAATTTTTAAGATATGTCGGGACCGGAAAAGATATCGGCATGCGGAATTCGCCATTATGATACAAATTAAGCCTACTTTTATAATCCCGATTAAAATTGCATGCTCCTATTTAATATTTTCCAAAGATAACTAGATTTTAAAAAAATTAGCGCCCCTCGCTTGAAAGTTACTCATTAGGTTATGTCCAAATTTTCACTCTTATGTTAGTGGAAAAGAGCTGTTTTCAAGATGACTAAGTTTGCAATAATCGGTTAAGAACCGGAGTTATGGGTGTTTTTTTCATAACAGTTCCCATTCTCCCCCACATCTTATTTAAGTAGATAGACTGAAACTTTAAATATCAAGTACATATACGCAGAATTTTTTGAAGAATGCAATGATTGCTTTTGTTATGCCGCCTTTTGAAAAATTTGGCTTCTCAAGTTTTTTATCTCTTTTGTTACATTTTTTGTACTCGCAGCTGTACCATGAACGGTTTCTGATATATGGCCGAAAGCCATTCTTATTGGGGCACCCGTTACATATTTCATATTTAATTAGTCATTGATAATTAAGAATACGGACGCCTTTTTGAAGACCTTTCAAAGTAATACTAATAAATTACCAACGATAAACATGAAACAGAGTATAGGTATCAATAAGCGATTACATCAAGCCGTTATAATGTGGCATCGGTGTATTGTATCTTTTTTGGTACGGCTTTTGTTCATTGCACTATATGAAGCTATTACAAAAAAAATTATCAATTCTTAGAAAATTAGGGCATAATTTGAGATCCCTTTTGGTGAAGTACCTATGTAAGGTCCGTGGAAAATAATATTTACAAAATCGTTTAGATATGGTATAAGTTACAGGAATAAAAGAACATTACTAGGTATCAGTAATAATGTTTCCAGGATTATTCAGTCCTAACAAGTTGTTCAGAGTAATAATTTATTATTCTTTAAAGTACTGTTTGTTGTATTTTCAGTAAACTGTGCCATTATTATTAAAAGTGGAAACTCAATAATATTTTAAAATCAGAATGCTGAAGACTAGAAAAAACTGACAAATAACAATTTAACGCGAGTCTAGTTTCGAGAAGACACACAAAAACACGTCCATCAAATTTCAAACTGTATATTATATTATCATCTTCGGTCATATAGATTTGTACTCTTGTTTTTCTGAAACGTAAATTAAATATAAATCTTCTTAATTGTCGTGAGTAAATACTGTTACCTCTATCAATAAACATTACTAACCATAAATTTTAAGGGCATTCCCAAGAGTGCTTAACCTATTAAAAGTGTATCTTAATATAAATAACAATAACTGAATAAGGTTGAGATTCACTGAAAAATAAAAACTTCTTCGAAATTGGATTACTGATGACCTACATTTTTTTTCAAAGATTATAATGTACGACGTTTCTTATATTTATTAAGATTAAATATTAATTAATTAATATTTAACACGTTGAGTGCTACCGTGGAAGCGGAAAATTGGGTATATCAGGCCAAATCCATTTTTCATGTGTATGGCCCACTAACCCACTAACTGAAAAAATGGTGTCCTGAAAAAACTAAGGATAAAATATACAGGCCAAATAAGCTTTTGGGTATGCCAGGCCGTAGTGCGATAGTCCCCATAGAGATATATGCAAGGCATGCAGCCAACGTCGATACATGCGGCTGAAATAACAGAAATAGTTGTGTATCAGCCGCGGATACATACGGCGATGGAAGCACCGTATCTCGTGTATCCGTGTTGGATACATACGGCACTCAACGTGTTAATTTATTAAAAAAAGAACTTTTTACGTTTTTAATTTTTTTAATTAAACAAATACCGCTTGTCATAGTTTTTTTATATACGGGTGTCCCACGAGGTTCTGGCCAGTATATATCTCGAAAACTGTTTGAACTACAATATTGAAATTTGGCAGTTATAAACTGTGGGTAGTATTACACATTTTAAGCAATCAGCTACTTTGCTACAATGTCACGTTTCGGGTCACGTGGTATAATTTTTAGAAAAGTTAATGACACACCCTGTATATTGTTCCACTGCTGTATAGGTCTCTCTTATACTAATTCGGCGACACCTTTTTTTTGTGTTAGGTATATACAAACGACAAACAAATGTTCATAAAGTTTTTTATTTGAAAAACAAAAAGAATTGGAAAACAATAACACTTTTACTACAGTTTATGCTCAAATTTATGTCCACCTTCATTACTGCAGCATTCAAATCTAAGTAAATTTCTTGTGCATGCTGCTTCAATACTTTCTGGTGTAAGAGATTGGCAAGCTGCTCTGATTCTGTTTTTTAAATTATCTACATCGGTAGGAGCTGTAACAGAAATGAATCCTTTTAAATATCCCCAAAGAAAAAAATCTAACGGGGTTATATGTGGTGAACGAGCCGGCCAATGTATTGTATCATTTCTCCCAATCAAGCTGTCTTGGAAATACACATTCAGATGTGACGTTACTCGCTGAGCAAAATGAGGAGTTGCACCATCCTGTTGCCATCATATAGTCGCTCTCTCTTTTAGTGGATTGTTCTCAAGCAAATGTTGAAGAATATTCTGGAGAAAATCTAAATACCTTTCGCCTGTCAAATTCCCCTCATAAAAATACGGCCCAATCAAGCGTCCATTAAACAAACCGCACCAAACATTTATTCCCAAAATAGTTTGGAAATACGTTTCTCGCGTCCAGCTGGGATTTTCAGCCGACCAGTAGTGACAATTATATCTATTAACGATACCTACACCGTTATTGTGAAAACGGCTTTCGTCGCTCCACAATATTTTATTTAAGAAAAAAGGGTCCTCTACGATTTTAATTGACACTTCTTTCTGGATCTGCAGGAGTTAGACCTTGCGTTAAATGTATTTTTAAAAGATGATATTTGTATTGCTTGAACACCCTCTGAATAGTAGATTTACTTATTCCTAATTCTTATTGCAGACATCGAGTTGAAATTTGGGGATTGACTTGGATATAAGCAAGAATGTTGATAATATTATCTTCCGTAAGAATAGGCTAACGTGGAGAATTTTGATGTTTTCCGGTTGGAAATGAACCGTGTCTTAATTTTTATTCTACATAAGTAAAATTATTTTTTCCTGGAGTTGTTCGGTCGGGGAAACGATTTCTATATAAATCTCTAGCTCGTCTGGTATTTTTTCCACATTCTTCATAGATCATCAGCATATCGACATACTCGTCATAAGTGAAACGTAAAGGCATGGTAAGTTTCAAGTCACAAAACTTTTAACAACAATAATACAGTGACCGATTGTTCACTGACGCTGACAGCTTTTGACAACTAGAATAGCTGTTACTAGAATATGTTTTTTGTTTCTCAGCTCTCTTTGTTTTTCAAATAAAAAACCTTATAAAAATTTGTTTTTCGTTTCTAAGTACCTGACACACAAAAATAGGTATCGCCGAATTATAGTATGAGAGATACCTTTACAGCAGTGGAACAATATTCAGGTTGTCTCATTAAGTTTTTTAAAAATGATACCACGTGACCCGAAACATGACGTTGCAGCAAAGTAACTGCTTGCTTGAAACGTGTAATACTACGGTTTATAACTGCCTAATTTTAATTTTCTACTTCAAATAGTTTTCGAGTTATATACTGACCAAAACCTCGCGGGGAATTGTTATACTCTTCATTAATGATTTCCAGTTTTTTAAGACAATTTTAAGAAAATTGCTGCTGTTATCTAATAAGAAACGATCGCTTCAATGTTGGCCACAATAGGATCACATGTTATATACAATCTTTAACAGTCTATTTAGTGCTGCAAGAAATGAAAAAAATCTACATTTAGAGTACACTTTTAAGTAACTATGTGTAGTTAAACTTTCTGAGAGAGTCTAAGAAAACTTATTTTTTCTTCAAACGTCAGTAAATCTGTCAGTTTTCGACTGTGTAGGCGTTTCATTTTTCCTCGGCCGGAGCTTTAGTTTTCACTTTCCCGCCAGCGGAGGGAAAAGTGTTATCATAGCAACATAGATAGAAAAGCAGCCGTAGACGCAATAATTGTAAAAAATAAATTAATATTGTTGACAGTGTTCACTGACAGCTTTATGTTACATCACTATAGCAACAACCTGTTCCTACTCACCGACACCGGTCTAAACCGCCTTGCGAACCCAATTATGTTTAAAAATTATTACTATCAAAAAGAGACGTTTTTGCATTAATTTGTCGACATTTGAAGAAAAAACAGCATATTTTACTTGGAGGAAAAGCTACTTTTCATGAGTTGCTCTCTATTACCAGCCTCACTCCGTTCGACTGTTGAACACGAGCGCGTCATGAAAAGTATCACTTTTCCTCCATATAAAATAATATACTATTATTGGGATCGTCCAGTTATCTCACAGATATAATTATTACAAACCGATACTGATCTGCTGGTTTCCTTAGCGGAGTATTTAAAATAATCCTAGCATTATCTATAAGAACAAGAGTACTTTCACAGGAGCTTCAACAGTCGATTGATAATTTTAGAATAGAGCGATTCCAATCTAATCATTTATAACTTTTAACATTCTACACCCAAGTCATATTATTATTGTATATAGCTGAAGATTCGTAATTCTAAGAAATTTGACAATTGTTAGAATTTTTAACATTTTTTCAATATATTGTGGAATTATCTAGAAACAGAAGTTTCATTTAAAACAGTAATATGAGTAGATTCCACGAAGTAAGAGTCAAGACAGTTAATTGAATTTAATTATTAATTTCAATAGTATTCAAAATTCTAAGTTAGTTAACGTAAATAGTAAACAAACACGATTTTAAACTTTGGCAAGGCCCTTCATCTATAGTAAATGCATACATACTAGGAACTTTTTTATAATAGATAAGCACAGTATTCAGTAAAGTCAACATTCTCAAATGTGAGATCGAATTTTCTATAAAATAAACAGTTGTTCAGCAATTTTTAATCGAAATCCATAAATAGTGTTATTTCAAAACAGCTTGAATAGATTCCAGAAAGTATGGGTTGAAACTGTTGGAACAGTGCTCGATTATAAAATATCACCTATTTAAAAACTCCTTATCATGCTATGTAGCTTTATTATACACTGTTTTTGTATAACAGTTCCAGCTGATTCTTATACATCCCAAATAGTTTGGAGACTAATTTTTAGCATTTATATAACGCAACGTCGGGCACTAACTACTGTTTGATTTAATATAGGAAAAATACTGAATTGATAAACTAAAAACTACAGTGTATTTGTGTACACAAACGAATTATACATTAATAACTAGAAACATCTTCATGCTTGGAAACTAAACTTTTTTTCTCTAACAAAAAGCACCCTTTTTTGCGAGACTTTAGAAGGTCGAGAATCGTACAGATAAGAGAATTTTAGTAACATACCGAGCAGGTCCGGCCTCATTCATAGCGACCCGTTGTTTTAAAAGAAATATCGAGTAATAATTGGGATAAACCAGATGTAAAAGTATAGGTCGGAATCTGAACTGATTATTTTAGCAAAGAAAATTTCTCAAACATTAAGTTTTAATTTGAGAAAATGAAATTCGAATTGTGTGGTACAAAATTTGGAGGGTAGTTCTTCTATCAATCTGGGTTCGTTTTTATTGAAAATGATAGTTCTAAAACATTGAGAATATTCTGGAATACAATAGGAGAAGACCTTGAGTATGTAGTTACCCGTGATAAACATAATTAAGATATTTTAACTAAAACACAAATATTAGGTTTGATTTCTAAAATTTTTGACTCGCTTGGCATTGTTATAACTCGACCAAAAATCATAATCTATCGATGATGGCAAGAAATAATTGGGTGGGATGATCTGTACCTTCAGAAATAATGTTTATGTGGCGTGGATTTGAACAACAAATTTTAATTGACTTTTTTAGAAAAATACTTATACCTCTTCCAAAGCCAGTATAAAAAATATCATTTTACCAGGGCACTGCGATATTTCGTTAATAAGCGCTTTAAGTAGATACTAAGTAATACCGATAAATTTATCAATACATATCGGTGGTCAGTTTTTACAAGCTACGGAAAGCTCATCTTACTTTTGAATATCAACGTAGCTAAAAAGCATTCTTCAAATCGCCGGTCGTCGGCAGAGGTGTTGGAGTATAGGTCGTAATTACTTTATGAAAAAGAAGATAACATTTTTTTTAAAGAGCAACAGCGCGCGCCGTTTTCAGATTAATATCTCAATATTCTTCAGGAGATTTTTATAGAATGCGGTTTAATTATTTTATATACAGTTGTCTTTGATTTGTTTTGTGCAATGGTTTTCTGGAGACCTTTTGGGGTAATTCACATTAACAATGAAATTCCTGCTAATAATGTAATTCAAAGTTATGATATTATCCAAGTTAATGATGAAATACATCTTAGTAATGCAATTCTAATTAATAACAATGAGACACAATTTCGGGAATTTGAAAATCGAGATTTGCATATTCATTTTCAACAAGTAATTTTAAATATGTAATCAAGCTTAAAAGCTAAGTATGTCAATTCAACTCAAGATGAAATAATTAAAAGAATAAGCAAGTTAACGAAAATTACTTATTCCACAATTTATTTAGTAATTAAACGAGGTGTTGTGATTGAACACGATATAAAACGAAAGCTTATCGTCAGTCGTCGGGTAGACAGTTCATCTAAAGATGTGATTCAACGAACGGTTTACAATACGTACAAAGAAAATCAAGTCTCAACATTAAAAATTAATTTTAATAAAATGCAAGAGTTTTGAATATTTTAAATATACATCATTAGAAACACTTCGACCAATTTTAATAGAGCGTGGTTTTACGATAAGTATAAAAAATTAGATAGTCGAATGCGTGTTATGGAATCGCCCCGTATTGTGGTACTTCGTCATGTCATAATTGTTTGAGTCAGATTTTAAGTTATAGGGAAAGTAATAGAAATATGTTTATTTAGATGAAACGTGGTCCGACACTCACGATGTCGTTTAATGCGGTTAGGCCGACAATTAACTGAATTGTGTCTTATAAATGCGCTGTGCTCGAGAGGAAAACAAGTAATTATTTTGCTTACTGGGAATCAAAACGGCTTTGTATAAAATGCCTTATTTCCTTCAGCAAAAAATATTAACAAAGCTCTGCTTGATACATAAATAATTTGTGAAAATATATCTGATTTAACACGTTGAGTACCACCAATGCTTAAGCCAGTTCCTTACTGATGTACCGCAATTGGGCTAATACTGGATTAAATAAACAAAAGGGGTTACACTAAATATATTTGAAGAACTTAAAACAAATAAATGGTAGACATTAGAAATGTTTTATTTCTTACACATGTTTATCTTTCAAATATCGTCGGTCCAATGCCAAAACCATGAATGTGCAAAATTGGCCGTTTTGACCTAAGTGCACCATAAGTCTTAAAATGAACCATACTATCCATGACAAACTCACAATTTTGCGTTATTGGCTTTGCGAACAATTATTCAAAATATCTGAATGTACCACTTTCGCGTGTCTGACGTTGCAAACAATTATTTAGATGCTTGCGAATTTGTCGGTATCGCGATTATCTTTTTCGATGAACTTTATAAATAATCGTGATTGTAACATTTTCGCGCTTTTGTAACTGCAAATTATGTCATAAATGCCAGAAAACATTGCACTGTCCTGTATTCCACGTTGCAAGATCAGTGTTGTCTTGTGATTAGAGCAAAAAACAATGATAGAAATTGAAATAATAAAAGGAGAAAAAAAAATGTCGAGAATATTTAGAAAGAAAACCATTAGCTCGAAAGTCCAGGATGACGACAAAAAAATTGTAAAGGAAAATACGGAAGTTTTATCTTCAAATTTCGATCTACAGGCAGTTGTTACAACACCCAAAGATCCAGCAGGTTAAAACCTTTATTTGAGCATATGAACCATCTACAATTTTTCAGTTTACAGCTTTGCAAACCAAGATATTCTCTGTTGTTTGCGAGGAAACTCAAGGAAAAAGAGGATCAGTTGAAATATCTTCCTATATTCACGGTTACATTCTAGCACATCAAAATATTAAAGAGGTTCGAATGATGTCCGATGGGCGAGGTGGCCAACAAAAAATTCCATTTTCGCTGCTATGTGCCTTCAAATTGTCTCAAGTTATCCTACTCTAAGCCAAATAGATCATAAGTTTTATAAAACTGGTCTAACGGAAATGGAGTGCGACTCAATGCATTCGAAAATCGAAGTAAAAGCGAAATGCGCTTCCGTGTATTCTGCAGAAGGTTGGACGCAAGAACAAGGCCACGACTTTTTGTAGTCCAAAATTTAACATGACAAGTGGCCGTTTTTTATTTGGTTAATCAGTCCCTTATAGGCCAATTTAAGTATAAAATGTTTAATAAAGTGTGTGTAATGTCAGGAAATAAATGAGTATGCAGAGTGTGGAAATTCGAGAAATATAATACCAAATCTGGTACTTCACCGATTTCTTTCGGAAAATTTTGGTAGTCGTACAAAAATAAAGTCAGGGACAAAAAATTGTGGTAATATTTTTTAATTTATCCCACGATTTATTCTAATTTGTAGTTGGTTTATACCTACTATGAATATAATATCTTAATGTACCTATATAATTTCGTATATAATTTAACTTTGAATTGAAGCGAAGATTATGCAATTTTACGATTATTGTTTTCTGTGAGAAGGGTTTACATTATTGATTCATATACAAAACAATTTGACTTGGCTGTATTGTATACAATAATTATATAGTATTCCATTTTTTCTTTAGTTTATCCTGTTGATATTTTAAATGTTACATCATAATATTAAATCTATATTGTTTCTTAATTTTATTTTTATTTACAAGCATTACAATTAAGAAGTTAAATGACACATTTTGTTTAATTTCACTATTCTTGAAGTTAGCGATTTTTTGATTTTTGTAATAGTGTTTCTAGAAAATCTTGTTCAGGGACATTTCAAAAATTTATTCTTAGCACTCTAAACAGCAATTTCCCATAAAGCATTTAGATAAACTCTTATATATACAACTTTGCAGGTTGGAGTAGGGCTCTTGGGTCTAGCATACTTCCATATTTGATAAAAAAAGTCACGGCAATGTATTGATGGATGATTATCTTCCATTTTAACCTAAATCAGTCATCCCCCACCCAACCCTTAAGGGCGGGGGTGGAGGTGAATATGTAAAATAGTCGTAAAAACTTTTTACGTATAGACCTAAAATTTCATCTTGTTATGCAAAGTTATGCAAAAAAATTTTATCAAAAAATTGATTATTCAATGGTGTAGAGCTCTCGAGTCTAGCAAACTTCCTAAATGAGTTATCCTCGACCCACCCCCTAAGGGCGAGGGTGGGGGTGACTTTGTAAAATAGTCGTAAAAATTGATTATCTTTCGAAAAAATGAAATTCCAACGACGCCATCGTTTTCATAGAATTTTTTTATGTACGGTCCTGAATTTTCATAATCTTATCTTGAATTTGAAATTTTTCTACATAAAAAAATTCAAGGAAAACGATGACGTCGTTGGAATTTCATTTTGCCAAAAATACCCAAAAAGACCACCCCTGAGGGAGAATTTTTTTTTGAATGTGTTTTTTTGAGATTTCACGCATCCCGAAAATGATGTCTTCATGTCTTCCCGTTTCTTATATCACAGAGTGTCCCCATATCCAGAATCATCGCATTTTCTCTGAAATTTTGTCAATACCTGAGAAAAAATTCAAGTTCAAGATCAAATTATGAAAATTTAGGACCGTATATAAAAAAATTCTATGAAAACGATGACGTTGTTGGGATTTCATTTTTTTTAAAATAATCGATTTTTACGACTAATTTACAAAGTCACCTCCACCCCCGCCCTTAGGGGGTGGATGGGGATGACTGATTTAGGTTAAAATGAAAGATAATCATCCATCAATACATTCCCGTAAAACATCTTCTTTTATCAAAGATGGAAGTATGCTAGACCCGAGAGCTCTACACCATTGAATAATCAATTTTTTGGTAACATTTTTTTTGAATACCTTTATAAAAAAAATTTATCAAGATGAAATTTTAGGCGTATACGTAAAAGGTTACGTAGAATTTGATTCCAAATTCAAAAATTATTTTTACGACTATTTCACAAAATCACCCCCACCCCCGCCCTTAGGGGGTGGGTGGGGGATGACTGATTCAGTTTAAAATGGAAGATAATCATCCATCAATACATTCCCGTAAAACATTTTCTTTTATCAAATATGGAAGTATGCTAGACCCGAGAGCTCTACACCATTGAATAATCAATTTTTTGATAACAATTTTTTTGAATACCTTTATAAAAAAAATTTATCAAGATGAAATTTTAGGCGTATACGTAAAAGGTTACGTAGAATTTGATTCCAAATTCAAAAATTATTTTTACGACTATTTCACAAAATCACCCCCACCCCCGCCCTTAGGGGGTGGGTGGGGGATGACTGATTCAGTTTGAAATGGAAGATAATCATCCATCAATACATTCCCGTAAAACATTTTCTTTTATCAAATATGGAAGTATGCTAGACCCGAGAGCCCGACACCATTGAATAATCAATTTTTTGATAACATTTTTCTTGCATATCTTTATAAACAAAAGTTGTCAAAATGAAATTTTAGGTGTATACGTAAAAGATTACGTAGAATTTGAAACCAAATTCAAAAAAGCATTTTTACGATTATTTTACAAAATCACCTCCACCCCCGCCCTTAGGGGGTGGGTGGGGGATGACTGATTTAGGTTAAAATGAAAGATAATCATCCATCAATACATTCCCGTAAAACATTTTCTTTTATCAAATATGGAAGTATGCTAGACCCGAGAGCCCTACACCATTGAATAATCAATTTTTTGATAACATTTTTCTTGCATATCTTTATAAACAAAAGTTGTCAAAATGAAATTTTAGGTGTATACGTAAAAGATTACGTAGAATTTGAAACCAAATTCAAAAAAGCATTTTTACGATTATTTTACAAAATCACCTCCACCCCCGCCCTTAGGGGGTGGGTGGGGGATGACTGATTAAGTTTAAAATGGAAGATAATCATCCATCAATACATTGCTGTGAAATTTTTTTCATCAAATATGGACGTATGCTAGACCCGAGAGCTCTACACCATTGAATAATCAATTTTTTGATAACATTTTTCTTGCATATCTTTATAAACAAAAGTTGTCAAAATGAAATTTTAGGTGTATACGTAAAAGATTACGTAGAATTTGAAACCAAATTCAAAAAAGCATTTTCACGATCATTTTACAAAATCACCTCCACCCCCGCCCTTAGGGGGTGGGTGGGGGATGACTGATTTAGGTTAAAATGAAAGATAATCATCCATCAATACATTCCCGTAAAACATTTTCTTTTATCAAATATGGAAGTATGCTAGACCCGAGAGCCCTACACCATTGAATAATCAATTTTTTGATAACATTTTTCTTGCATATCTTTATAAACAAAAGTTGTCGAAATGAAATTTTAGGTGTATACGTAAAAGATTACGTAGAATTTAATTCCAAATTCAAAAAAGCATTTTTACGATTATTTTACAAAATCACCTCCACCCCCGCCCTTAGGGGGTGGGTGGGGATGACTGATTTAGGTTAAAATGAAAGATAATCATCCATCAATACATTCCCGTAAAACATTTTCTTTTATCAAATATGGAAGTATGCTAGACCCGAGAGCTCTACACCATTGAATAATCAATTTTTTGGTAACATTTTTTTTGAATACCTTTATAAAAAACATTTATCAAGATGAAATTTCAGGCGTATACGTAAAAGGTTACGTAGAATTTGATTCCAAATTCAAAAATTATTTTTACGACTATTTCACAAAATCATCCCCACCCCCGCCCTTAGGGGGTGGGTGGGGGATGACTGATTCAGTTTAAAATGGAAGATAATCATCCATCAATACATTCCCGTAAAACATTTTCTTTTATCAAATATGGAAGTATGCTAGACCCGAGAGCTCTACACCATTGAATAATCAATTTTTTGGTAACATTTCTCTTGCATATCTTTATAAACAAAAGTTGTCAACATGAAATTTAAGGTGTATACGTAAAACATTACGTAGAATTTGATTCCAAATTCAAAAAAGCATTTTTACGATTATTTTACAAAATCACCTCCACCCCCGCCCTTAGGGGGTGGGTGGGGGATGACTGATTTAGGTTAAAATGAAAGATAATCATCCATCAATACATTCCCGTAAAACATTTTCTTTTATCAAATATGGAAGTATGCTAGACCCGAGAGCCCTACACCATTAAATAATCAATTTTTTGATAACAATTTTTTTGAATACCTTTATAAAAAAAATTTATCAAGATGAAATTTTAGGCGTATACGTAAAAGGTTACGTAGAATTTGATTCCAAATTCAAAAATTATTTTTACGACTATTTTACAAAATCACCCCCACCCCCATCCTTAGGGGGTGGGTGGGGGATGACTGATTCAGTTTAAAATGGAAGATAATCATCCATCCAATGACTAAATAATACAGAGGACGAGTAACGCATATATAAGCTCAAGCGCAGTAGGTGTTACCATAAATTGTACGACGCCATTATTACGGTGACAAACAACGAGTGTGGAACCAAGATTGATTTTAGTGGTTTTTCTGTTTTTTGTGAATAATAACTTTGATTTTTTGACTTTGTTATAATGGTGATTTGTTCAGTATTTAACTGTAAAAGCCGTAGTGAAAGAAAAGAACCAGGAGTTACGTTTCACAGGTAAATAAATATACTCTTTGTTAGGCAAGCTTATCTTTTTCGCTCTTTTTTGCCATATATGCTAATGTTATCATTTGATATTTGAATATGATGTGTGCTACATAGTAAAGATAAAAATGATGACAGTTGAAAACAGTTTATTTAAGTTTTAATTCATAAATTTGTAAATTATTGACAAGGCTACGCCTAGAGAAGCCATTTACTCCATAGGCGTAGACATATTTTTTTTGATAATGTTAGTAAATTACCTTATACCAGTTATTATTTCATGCAAGATGGCAATTTTATTAAAAATGTTTTAGTGATTAATCTAAATATATTAAATGCTATCATAAATCCTTTTTACATACTTCAGGTTTCCTGTTGACCTGGAAAGAAGGAGTCACTGGGTGGAACAAATGAAAATTAAAGGTTGGAGCCCCACGAAAAATGATAGAATTTGTTCTAAACATTTTGGACAACACTATTTTTATCAGTCTGGTGAAAAGACTCGCCTATTGAATGGAGCAGTTCCCACAATATTTCATGAATTTCCAAAGTATATGCAACAAGAGAAGGTAGGTTCACTAGATAATGTAGATAATAACCACTAAAACAATAATTATAAATATTTGTTTATATTTTTTATTTCTACTACCACCAATAAATGACATAGAAATTGATTAGCTTATATTGAAATTGAGTGTTTTATACAGCACATAAAAGTTTTATATTTTTTTGTAGACTTTGAAGAGTACTCTGGCATCTACTTCTACTGCCTTGGAAGAATGTCAAGCCTTGCAGAGTGGTCAGCCACAAGAAGAAAGAACTCCTAGCAAGAAACGTTCTTATAACGAGCTCCAAGACGACACTCCTCGTAAAAAACGTTTACGGAGGAAGTTATTTCAGCAAGAAGTGAGATCTAATGAAAAAACTAAAAAAATCAGAGTTTTGAATCAAAAACTTAAACGTTTAAAAAAGAAAGTCACTACATTGCAAAGACTTGTAAAAGAGTTAGAGAAGAAAAATTTAATATCTTCAGAAAATTTATTGCTTTTGGAAAATATGCCCAATATCGCCAAAGAACTAAATGAACGTAAATTGAAAAAAAATGTTAAGTATTCACCGGAATTGCGAAAATTTGCCATCACTCTTAGTTTCTTTTCGCCAAAAGCATACAATTATGTCAGGCGAGTTTTTGACACATGCTTACCTCATATTAGTACTATCGGAAAGTGGTTTAGAAATGTTGATGCTGAGCCTGGTTTCACAAAAGAGTCATTTAATACTTTAAAAAAATATATTGGTCAGTCTGACAAGCCTGTCATTATTTGTCTAATTGTTGACGAAATCTCTATACGAAAACAAATTGAGTGGGATGGGGCAAAATTTCATGGCTATGTAAATTGTGGGTTTGATTTTGATAACGACCTAAATGAAGTAGCCAGAGAAGCATTTGTTGTGATGGCGGTTTGTTTGAATGGGGCATGGAAGCTACCACTAGGTTATTTTTTTGCTAACGGTTTAAGTGGAAATCAAAAAACTGCAATTGTAACTCATTGTGCAAATTTAATATCAGATGCAGGGGCTCATTTACTCTCGTTAACTTTTGATGGAGCGCCATCGAATATTACAATGGCTCGTACGCTAGGTTGTAATATAGATGTTTTCAATATGAAGCCATATTTTCAGTTGAATGGTAAAAATGTATTTATCTTTTTTGACCCATGTCATATGGTGAAGCTAATAAGAAACACTTTTGGTGAAAAAAAATATCTAAAGGATGGTGAGGGTAATCTTATTAAGTGGGACTATATTCAACAATTAGAGACATTACAAGAGACTGAAGGGTTACATTTAGGCAACAAACTTCGAAAAGCACATCTTAATTTCTTTAAACAGAAAATGAAGGTGCGTTTGGCAGTGCAGCTTTTAAGTAAATCTGTTGCTGATGCTTTGAGCTACTGTGAGGAGCAATTAGGTCTAAGTGAGTTTAAAAATTGTCATGGAACCGTCAGATTTATTAACATCATAAATAATGTATTCGATATATTAAATAGTCATTCTCTAGTTCCTCCCAAATACAAAAAAGCGCTTTTTGAAAAGAACATTGATACTACCAGAGATTTCATATTTGAAGCTATAGATTATATTTCAAATTTAAAATTTATGAATAATGATCTAGTGATACACTCCAATCGTAAAACTGGCTTTGTAGGATTTATTTGTTCAATGAAAAGTGCTTTATTGATGTATGATGAAATGGTT
Source organism: Galeruca laticollis (assembly GCA_963921935.1). NCBI lineage: Eukaryota > Metazoa > Arthropoda > Insecta > Coleoptera > Chrysomelidae > Galeruca > Galeruca laticollis. The sequence continues at coordinate 147,669,627 of OY998181.1, forward strand.
ATTAATGAAAAAAATATATGTTATCTTCCACTGTACAAGGCAAGCCAAGACCATTTAGAAATGTACTTTTCTTCAATACGTTCCAGAGGTGGATGGAACAACAACCCTACTTGCCGTCAATTTACAGCAGCTTATAAAAGGTTGCTAGTCAGGGCTGAAATTAGAGAAGGAGGGATGGGAAACTGCATACCCTTAGAGGATATACCAATATTAGTAGGATCAAGCCGATTGGAAACACCCGAGCAAAACATAAATCAAGGTTTCCCACATCTAATTGAACAAATACCGGAAAATTATGGTTTGCAGACAATTTGGGAGGATCACGAATATATAATGAATACAAATATCATTACAGAGTGTTCTTTGCAAATTATTGTTTATATTGCAGGGTTTGTTACGAGACAATTACAAAAAACTATCAAATGTGAGGAGTGTATTACAGTATTATCAGGAGATAAAGCAAATTTTTTAAATTCATTAATTACCAAAAAAGATCGAGGTGGATTGTCTTATCCATCTAAAGATGTAATAAAAATTTGTAAAATTACAGAACATTTTATTAGAACTAATGAAAATCAATTAACAAAAAAAAATTTTATTCAGAGTTTGAAAAATAAAATTATTCATCAAGCTATTGAGGATAATAGCTTCTGTAGTTTAAAGGAACATGTTGCTGAAGTAAGTAATAATCACATTTATTTCTTAGTTGAAGCAGTTATGTTGAAATATTTGAACATAAGGATTCATTTTATTACTAAGAAAAAATCTGAAGTGGTAGAGCCTGTTAGGCAACAATACACTAAATTAATTTTATTCAAGGGCCAATAATGTATTGCTTTGTTTAATTTATGTAATTCTTTTTATTATTGTGATAGTATAATAATGTCAAAACTATTTAATAACATATTTATGTAATTATCTTTTTTTAGTCCTATACTATAAGTTGTTAATTAAATGCCAATTTTCTGTTTCATAATGATACTTATTATAACACTAGTTTTCATTATAAAACTGAAAAATTGACCAGTAAAAATCTAGATTTTTAAATAACCTTGTAGGCAGACCCAATATTTTCTCTAGAATAGAAATAGAATATAGCCTCAATTTAATAATAGGCAAAACCTAATGTTTTATAATAACAATGCGAGAACTAATCTATTACTGAGACCATTTGTATTCAATATGTGCAATAATTTTAATAAGGTTTGTAAAAGTGCGATTTGTTTTTTCACAGTTTAAACCACATTAAACTTGTAGCAAGTAGTATGTAATGTTTTAATTTTGCTGATGTTTTGTTTTTGTATCATTTATGTCACTCGTATTACTGTTTGTATCGTTTTTATTTGTCTACTTTTATATAAATATAAACACACATGTACCTAGGTATTGCTCTTTAAAGGTATTGTAAGATCTGTTGGGCAATAAATGCTATTATTATTAACAGTTTCAAAACGTCAAGGATTTTAAGGACAATTTCATAATAAATATTCCTGACACAAAAACCAAAATACCAAGAATCTTTATAGTCACAGGAAAATATAACAATATTTGTAAAAAATATATAAATTTGCGGCCAAGAGATTGTACCACACAATCATTTTTTATTTACTACCAAAACGTAAAATTTGTACAAAAAAATATCGGTATAAATAAATTCGGGAATTTGGATAAAGAAACTGCTACACTTCTAAACCTTCCAAATGGATCTACGAGTACAAATTTGTTTGTGACTAAAGATGGTACACCTCAATTACTTTTTAATAATTGTACTATTCAAAATTTGTATTTTAACAAAATTGATTAAAATGTAATTTACCTTGTTTAATGTTACAAATTAATTCGTTTATATTTATTGTTAACAGTTAAAGTAAGTTCATAGTGGTTATTTTGTAGGAATAAAAATTAAGTTGAAGAACTTATTATTTTATATTTCAAAGAATATTTTGTAATGTCTTCTCTTATGTGCATTTAAATAAATACTTTTATAACTGTGTATGTGTGCTGTATTTTATTCTATGTGTTTGTTAATATAATTATTATACAAAATGTTTTCAAAATCTATCTTTTACTTCCTTTTGATTTAACTCATGAACCGCCACTGGAAATACATTCGTGGTGCCAATCGGTAACACGCTAGTCGCTGTGGTTATCCGTCCTCTGTATTATTTAGTCATTGCATCCATCAATATATTGCTGTGAAATTGGAAATGGAAGTATGCTAGACCCGAGAGCTCTACACCATTGAATAATCAATTTTTTGATAACATTTTTTTTGCATAACTTTATAAAAAAAAGCCATCAAAATGAAATTCCAAGTGTATACGTATAAAACTACGTACAATTTGATTCCAAATTCAATAATTTATTTTTATTACTATTTTACAAAGTCACCCCCACCCCCGCCCTTAGTGGTTGGGTGGGGGATGACTAATTTAGGATTAAATGAAAGATAATCATCCATCAATACATTCCCGTGAAAAAATATCAAATCAAAGTATTTCACAAAGTCACCCCCACTCCCGCCCTTAAATTTTTTTTATCAAATATGGAAGTATGCTAGACCCAAGAGCCCTACTCCAACTATAACATTATATTTTTTATGATATATTTGATGGGAACCAACATCCAGTGGTTCATATATATTTTCTTAAAATTCACTGTTACATTTGGGCTGAAAATGTACGATAACTAATCTCTAAATTATCCACACTGTAATTTGGGGACATTGTACCCAAACTGTATGGAAGATGAACGGTAAAAGTTTCGGGACCGTCCCGAAACTGACCACTTGTCCTCAAACTGTCGTGTGGGTTGATGTTTTCGTACCCAAACTGTAGTCTGTGCATATATATATATATATATATATATATCATATATATAAATTAAAAGAATATTGTTTAGTACTTACATACTATGAAATATTGTGCGAGAATTATAAAATAAATACATTCGGGGCCAATACCATAAAAGTGCTTTATAGCAATAAAAAGGACGTCCGCAAATCCATCATTGATCAGATGAGGCAAACATACAACATAAACACATATGCTGAGTATCAATATCGTCACTGTAATAATATTATACCAGCGTGATTCTTCCAGAATTTTTTTTTCAAATTTGTCACTTAGTATGTCTAGTTGTTTTGAATTGTCACGGATGTTTGATAACGTTTTTGTGGCTTTGTCCAGATAAGCTCCGTATATGTATAGACCAACACAACCCTGGAAATATGAATTGAAATTTTAATAACTGAATTGAAAGAAATTAACATATGATTTGAATTTGATATTGATACAAATGGTAACCAACCGTCAGATATTTCTCAATAATTAAGATAGAACAATGAAATTGCTAATAGAATATCATAGTTTCGATTGCAACTCCTGTTATACCAGGAGTTCATATCCTTCGGTTGCTACAATAACCAGATAACTCACATTCTTAGAGTTTTTAGGGAGACTGTGTAATAAACAGAAACTCTTATAAAAATAGTTATTCATGGAAAAAGTGCAAAAAGAGATAGCTGATTGTTTGCTACGTGAAATAGCCACACATTGAGAGCAATAAACACTTTGTGCAAAATATGATTTGCTACTTCAAAACTCACTTTTTAAAAACACGTTTTATTTACAACTGTTACAAACTACACAATAGAACTGGTAAAAATAATATAACTAAAATCCGACTGACTATAATAAAATCGATCGTTCAATTTATACAAAAATATTGCTTCGTCGGCATCGGATGTTTCATCGAATGTTTTTTGGATTTAAGCGATGTCAGCGTCCAGGTGTAATGGTATCGTATACAGGAAGTTAGCGTAATAAAGTTCATTGTACTGTAACTTCTCCATCCCCTGGGAAAGTTTTGTAAGGGACAAACAAAACTTTGGTGTTCTCTTCGCCTTCCGTAGGTTTGGATTTTCTTTATTTTCCTTTATTCTTTAGCCTATAACAAAGATATATTAGAAGAACTGTAACGCATATATAGATGGGGGTCATCCAGAAATGGTTGTGGATGTGGTTCCATTTTTCGGCCTCTATTGGTTCCATTTGGTTTGCTTGCTTAATGAGTTTATGGAGGTCATCTAAGGGCGCTTGGTTTATCTTCAGTGTTTTGAATTTTGTTGGTTTTTGTATGTTGCTTGTTTTAATTTGTGGTAGCGTTAATGACTCACCCTCAATAGTGGTTTTGGACTTCACAAACCTCTGTTCCAGTGTTCTCAACTCACAGTTTGGTGGAAGTTCGATCAGGTACATTCCGTGCAGAACCATTGGTATCGTTATGAAACATTTAGTTGTTATTTTTGAGGGTCCAGTAAATATTGCTACGTAGTGGGAGTTCGACAGACTTTGAATGATTGTGTTCTGTATTTGCACTGTAATATGGTTGCAAAAGGCTTCTGTATTTTTCAGTTGAAGAATCTGGCTGATGCAGTCTTCAGTTTTCGTTGTTATTTGCAGCGTTTTTTCGTTGCATAAGTATTTGGCATATAGCAAATGAATTTAACAATTAATTTGTGAACATGGGTCCGAGATTGGCACAAAAAATGGATAAAAAACCAAACTTCACTCTATACAATTTACTCATACTGATACCATTGAGATTGTTAACATTATAGAACAACTTAAGAATAAAAAATCGGTTGGTAGCGATGGGATAGGTGTAGATTTTATAAAGTACATTGCTGAACACATTTCTAATGCGTTGAAATATATTATAAATATGAGTATTGACACTGGATATTGGCCAAAGCAATTTAAAGAAGCAGTGGTCTGTCCAATTTATAAAAAAGGAAATAAAGCAATACTAACCAATTATAGACCCATACCTCTAATATCTCATTCAACAAAAATATTCGAAAAAATCATTAAAAAGAGATTAAACAATTTTATTGATAATTACAAATATATCTCAATGAAAAAATTTGGATTCAGTGAAAATACAACTATTGAGGATGCGATATTGGAATTAACTAAGAAAGTACACAATTCACTCGAAACAAGTCCCCTTGTCTTTGTGTTTTTATCGACCTTAAGAAAGCCTTTGACAAGGTTGACCATTCTCTCCTGCTCAAAACGTTAGAAGCAAACGGGATAAGAGGAAATTGTCTAACACATTTCTATAGTTATCTTACTAATAGAAAACAACTGAGTCGAGAACGAATTAAGTACCAAGAAAACAATGAAATGTGGAGTACCACAGGGTACCGTCTTGGGACCAGTTTTATTTAATCTTTATATAAATGAATTATTTAGTCTAAACACGATTTGAGATATTATAGGTTATGCAGATGACACCATAATATTTTATGAGGCGGAAACCTCGGAGCAACTGAAAACGAAAGTTGAAACCGACTTAATTATTGTAAAGGACTGGTTCGATTATAAGCTTTTAACAATGAATTTAGGAAAAACTACATTCTTACCTTTCAGTTGCAACGCTTCTGACAGCGCTCCCTATCAAAAAATTACTTTTGCAAATAATGAAATAGAAGGTACAACAAAAATTAAATACTTGGGAGTATACTTAGACACCAACCTCAAATGGGACTGTCATATAAAATGTGTTATAAGAAAACTACACAATTCGTATTATATAAATTTAAACTCCTCAAAAAATGCTTACCTTTACCGCAATTGAAAAAGTTATACTACGCGTTTGTGGATACTCATATTAGGTACGCCATTACAGTTTGGGGTTCGGCTCTGCAAGTGCATATGCTTCCATTACAAGTCTTACAAAGAAGACTTTTACGACTAATAATGGGGAAACATTACAGATATTCATCTGATAGTCTGTACAAGGAAGCACAAATTCTCAACATAAGACCTATTATTACTGTACCAATGTCAAATATCACATTAGCAGGACTAAAAAGGAACCTCGTAATCATCAATATACCACTCGGAATCGTAACTCATTCAGTTATCCACTTATAGTTGAAAAGTCCAAATCACAACGGGCGTATTCGTATATGTCTATAAAGATGTACAACACTATACCGACAACATTGAAGGATATATATAGCAAGCCAATCTATAAACGAAAGTTAAAATCATTTATATTGGATAAACAAAGAAACTTTATAGATAACATAGTAAACTAAGAGAAAACAGTGAACATTCATATAGTAACGGAATTGCAGTATATTATCCTAATCAAGATTATCCTCTTTTCTTGACCACACAAATCAATCACAATGAGCCATCATCAACATTCCTGATTTGAATCCTGATTATGTATGCCTGCATATGAATGTGTAATTGTGTAATATGGTATGTAATATTGGTATCAGTGAGTGTATAACCATGCTTGTAGGTAAACATTTGATTATTAGCATTTAATTTGCTGGCTATGTGTGCACTTGTTTAAGTTTTGGTTAATATTTATAATGTACTTCTGTATCTGCATTTATTTATGTATCTTCATATTTTGTACTTTCGTATTTACATCTCTTTATGTGTATTTATATTTTGCGCTTTTATATTTGAATTTATGTAGAGGTAATGTGTATTTATATTTTGTGCATTTGTAATTGCATTTATTCTTGTGTATCTATATTTTGTACTTTTGTATTTGCATTTATTTGTGTACGTTTATATTTTGTACTTCCGAATGTACATCTATTTATGTATATTCATATTTTGTACTTTCGTATTCACATTTATTTATGTGTATTTATATTCTGCACTGTTGTATTTGCATTTATTTAGATGTGTATATATTTTGTGCTTTTGTATTTATATTTTTTCATGTGAAATTATGTTTTGTACTTTCGTATTTACATCTATTTATGTGTATTCATATTTTGCGCTTTTATATTTGCATTTATTTAGACGTATTTATATTTTGTGCTTTTGTATTTATATTTTGTGTATTTGTATTTGCATTTATTTGTGTATACTTATATTTTGTACTTTCGTATTTACATCTATTTATGTGTATTTATATTTTGTGCTTTTCTATTTATATGTATTTATATTTTGTGCATTTGTATTTACATTTATTTATGTGTGTCTATATTTTGTACTTGTATTTAAGTTCATTCATGTACTTATATTTTCATGAGCATATTGTAATCACGAAACAAATACGTACTTATCGTTCATTTCTACTTTATTCCCTCCTTATAATTCTAACCATTGTATTTATTTATTGTGAACAAAGATATTATCATTGTTATGTCCTGCTCAACCACTATATATACAACACAGGTATCATCATTGTTAACTACGTCCATTTTGTAGTTTTAAACAGTTTAGAATGTTAAAAACACCTGTAGCAGGTAGTCGCGATAAACTGCAAGCATGATAATAATTTTATGTTGGAATTTTCTTTACAACAAAAACATCACATGTCATAGACATATGCTGTTTTTAACTAATGTTTTCAAAGCGCTGTAAATATGTATTTGTGAGGTTTTCAAACGAACAAATAAGAACAACAAATAGCTTCAAAAAATATATAACATTAGCCGCTAACATCCAAATTTTCTTAGTTTTGGTCATATGCTGTTTGTGAAACCATAAAATCACTTTTAAAGTGATTTCTAGTGGTTTGATTTAGGTTTCTTGAAACTCTTCTCCTGGTTTGAAAACAGACTATAGTAAAGCTAATCAAAAAGAACAGCGTGTCAAAAAAGTCGCATAATCTTTTCGCGCTTAAAAATCGACTGAATTTAGCAAAAAATCTGAACCTGTTGAAATTGTTCAACTTATTTCTGAAAAAAAGTTACAATAATAGTAAGAAGTAATTTACCGGTTTCGACAAGCAAATCGATGTAACGTATTCCTTGAACGGGTTGAGGTCGTTGCGACGTCCAATAAGTTCATATAATCCTGGTAATAACATCAAGCATTCAAAGGAAACTAATATAAACATACTTATGGTCTGCATAATTCGAAAACGGTGTTCATTCTGTCCGAGGGTGAATATTCCAATGATTAGTTGAACTGGATCTTCTGAAGAAATATTACAGTCAGAACTATTCTACTTTGGTTACGTAATAATTATTTTTATTATGTGCTGCATTTTATTACACACGCGTCTGGAAATTATAGAACGAGCCTAGGATATAATTCTTATGTACATTCAGTTACTAAATGTGAACCTTTTGATATAATATTAGGTGATACTAAGGCACACGGCCCTTTCGACCTCACCAAAGAAAAGATTATAAATGATTTTTTAGAAAATCGGCGTCAACGACTTACAAATATTTATCAATCAATAGCAGAACTGGTGATTGAAACAAAAAGTAATTTCAAAACGAAGATCTAGTAAATTTCGAAGAATATCAGATCATATTTATTAAAAATCGTGAAGCCAAGCGGAATAAAATAAAACCTCGACACGTGAAATCTGAAGTGAAACGTGACTTAGGTTTAAAAAAACTTTTAGATAAAAATAAGAAGATTCACAAATCTATTGTTAAGAATCCCAATAATAAATGAAGCATTCCTTTACAGAATTATGAACAGAACGAAGTTAAACCTTATCCTTACCCTATTTCTAATCGTAATACCAAACCCAATAACCTTTGACATCGAAATCAACGAATTAGATACCCCATTTATGCCACTTGACTTAGGACCAGTTGAAATAATTTGAACCAATCATACATTTTTACACGATATCGAAACAAACCTGTTAGCTCTAAAAACAATGGACTGTAGTTGTGAGGGTTATGCAATTAGCGAATCGACAACATATACAATAAACTCCAATTTAATAGTGTATACATCTATTGTTAAGAATCCCAATAAAAAATGAATCATTACTTTACAGAATTATGAACAGAACGAAGTTAAACCTTATCCTTACCCTATTTATAATCCTAATACCAAACACAATAGCCTCTAAATCCACGAATTAGATACCCCATTTATGCCACCTGATTTACGACCAATTGAAATAATTTAAACCGATCATACATTTTTACACGATATCGAAACAAACCTGTTAGCTCTAAAAACAATGAACTGTAGTTGTGAGGGTTTTGCAATAAGCGAATCGACAACATATAAAATAAACTCCAATTTAATATTATATTACACACCGAGGTGAGAAGTGATTAATTCCTGTCATGAGATCAGTTAGTTAACCGAGACGCAAAGCGTAAAGGTTAGCTATGATCTCGAGACAGGAATGAAACTTCCTGCCGAGGTTTGTATACTATTTTATTGACAACCATCATATTTCGATCAAAATTAATAAATCCCTGTTTCGTTCTAAATATTCCTAAAATATTACATTTAACGACAAATTACCAAGAACGCGGTTTCTCAGAATAATCAAGTAGATATATTGTTACCGTGACTACGGGGTATACAATTGTCACCAATATGAGTAAATGTCAGATAAAGTCAATAAATGTCAGATATAGTTGGATATTAAATTCGCGAATTATAAATTAGAAACCATGTCTTCCGACGAAGAATTTATGGATTTTACTCCAACACAAGTACGACAGGCTGCTCACGCAGCAGCTGTCATATAATTGATATGAGTCTCCCTTACTATTTAAATTCTCGTATTGTGTATAATATTCGCCCTTACTATTGTTTCTGGATTGTCACATTGTCACATTTATACATACTGTCAAGTTGATACTTATGTGTGTTTTGTGGATTAAAGCCTAAAAGTCGAAGGTTTTTTTTTATATTACAATTTAATCCACAAAAACTACTGAAGGATTACAAATGGATAAGTTTTTACGTCCCGAGAAATTCGACGTGAATGCCAATAACACTAACGCTTCCAAGGAATGGAAACACTGGTATACGACTTTCAAAAATTCTCTGGAGAGTACAAAGCCGGAAAATCATGACAAACTCAAACTTCTTATCAACTACATATCTCCAACAGTTTTCGAACTCATCTGTGAATGTACGACCTACGAAGATGCTATCAAAACACTAGAAAATGCGTATAGCAAACCTGTGAATGAAATATATGCTGGACATATTCTTGCTACGAGGAAACAAGAAAATGGTGAGTCGATAGATCAGTATTTACAGTCCCTTAAGATACTGAGTAAAGAATGCAATTTTAAAGCAGTAACTGCTGAAGAAAACAGAAATGACTTCATAAGAGACACCTTCATTAGAGGTTTAGTAACACCTCATATCCGTCAACGACTTTTGCAGAATAGTACTCTCACACTAGACCAAGCAGTTTCTCAATCAAGATCGTTGGAAAGTGCACAAAAATATTCAGAATCTTACAATTTTCCATCATATCAGGCTTGCGTCAATGCAACATCTTCTTCCAATACTGCTGGAGAACATCCGAACCATTCCGAAGTAATGAATCGTGTCGAAAATATTTCTTTTAATGCTGCTACCACACAAAAATGTTATTTCTGTGGCGGAAACAAGCATCCTCGCACCGTATGCCCTGCGTGGGCCAAGATCTGTCAGTACTGTAAGAGGTTGGGACATTTTTCTATGGTTTGTATGAAGTTAAAACTGACAAAAGAAAATAAATCAACTTCAGCTTCCACCCTAATGGCTTCCACCTCGTCTAACCATTCCCATTGTTCAACTGAAACTACAACTTCGGACCACATTATTGCTTCTACAAACCATCCTCTCAGTTCATCAAAAAGTCTTGTTGATGTTAAAATAAACAACATGCACGCTACTTGCCTGATAGACACGGGCAGCTCTGATAGTTATCTAAACTATACTTTCGCTAAGGCGCGTAAATTCAACATACATCCCAGCACTGGAAAAGTTTCAATTTCTCTGTCTTCATCAACAAATGGTTACTGCTATATAGACTTGGAAATTCTTGGGAATGTTTATACAAATTTCAAAGTATCTCTTCTACCAAAATTGTGCGCACTGATTTAATAATTGATCACGATATTATGAAGCAGCACTCCAAACTTGACATCAGTTTTGGTGGAAGCAAACCTCCTCTCTCTATATGCTGCCTCACTGAAGCGAAAGTCGCTCCTCCCCTTCTTTTCGGCAATCTAACCAAAAATTGTAGACCCATAGCTTGTAAACCTCGACGACATTCGGAAGAAGATGAAAAATTTATCACGAACGAAATCAAAAATCTGCTGAAAGAGGGTATAATTGAAGAAAGTATATCACCTTGGAGAGCACAAGTTTTGGTAACGAAGAATGAACGTCACAGAAAGAGAATGGTCATAGATTATTCGCAGACCATCAATAAGTTCACCTTGTTGGACGCGTATCCTGTTCCGAATATCGAGGATCTGGTTGCTAAAATTGCCAAATATCGAGTGTTCAGTTCTATTGACCTGAAAAGTGCTTACCACCAAATCCCTATTGCAGACAGCGAAAAATTTTACACAGCTTTCGAAGCATGTGTATCAATTTCGTCGGATTCCGTTCGGCGTTACTAATGGAGTAGTCTGTTTTCAAAGAACCCTTGATAAAATAATATCAGATGAGAATTTAAAAGGGGTATTCACCTATTTGGATGACATAACTGTATGCGGCGAAGATCGGTCAACATATGATGTAAATCTCAGGAAGTTTATGTCCTTCATCGACAAATATCAGCTTACAATTAATGAAAATAAGTCTAAATTTTCACAAAAATATATATGTCTTCTAGGGTATGTGATAGAAAATAGTACTTTGAAACCTGACCCTAGTAGATTGGAACCACTCTTGAAGTTACCTGTGACACAAGATATTTCTTCTCTACGACGAATAATTGGAATGTTTGCACACTACTCCAGGTGGATCCCAAAATATTTTGATAAAATCAGAAGACTTATTGACTGTAAGTCATTTCCCGTACCAGCTGATGCTGCCAAAATGTTCAATGAATTGAAAGACGATATTGCAAAAGCTCTTTTGTGGACAGTCTCTGGTGATGAACCATTGGTCATTGAAACAGATGCGTCAGACATTGCTTTAGCTGCTACACTGAACCAAGGAGGGCGACCTGTAGCATTCCATTCAAGAACTTTTTCAGGATCAGAAAAGGCACATTCTTCTGTAGAGAAAGAAGCTTATGCTATCATAGAGTCCATAAGAAAATGGAAACATTTTTTGATAGGAAGACATTTCAAAATCGTCACAGATCAAGAGGCTGTCTCGTTCATGTTTCACAAAAAGCATTGTAGTCAAATTAAAAATGAAAAGATTCAAAGATGGAAGTTGGAACTATCGTGTTTCAGCTACGATATCATTTACCGTCCTGGACGATCCAATGAAGCAGCTGATGCCTTCTCTCGAATTTGTGGAACCACAAGTAGTAATAAATTATTCGATTTACACCAGTCACTCTGTCATCCAGGCATCACAAGAATGTACCATCTTGTACGTCATCGAAATCTTCCATTTTCTTTCGAAGATGTCAAGAAAATGATTTTGTCTTGTCCTGTTTGTGCCGAACTGAAGCCAAGATTTCTCAAACTCGAGAATTCGCATTTGATTAAAGCAACTTCACCTTTAGAACGTCTAAACATTGATTTCAAAGGACCATTGCCCAGCTGCACTAAAAACAAATATCTCTTGACAGTTGCTGATGAATACTCTAGATTTCCATTTGCATACCCTTGCAAGGATATCACTACTGCATCTGTTATAAATTGTCTCGTGGAATTATTTTCAGTTTTTGGAATGCCTCCTTACATTCATTCGGATCGAGGATCACAGTTTTTATCCAATGACTTAGTTAATTTCCTTCATTCTAAAGGAGTTGCAACCAGTCGAACAACACCATATAACCCTGAAGGAAATGGACAAATCGAAAGGTACAATGGAATTATATGGAGAAGCATAAGTTTAGCTCTTAAAAGTAAAGGCTTAGGAACACAAAAATGGGAAGAAGCTCTTCCAGATGCACTCCATTCCATTCGATCTCTGTTGTGCACTGAAACAAATTGTACAACTCATGAACGTATGTTCAATCATCTTCGTCGATCATCCTATGGAACATCGTTACCAACTTGGTTGAAGCCGTCCACATCTGTATTTTTGAAGAAGTTCATTCGTCACAGCAAATACGATCCCTTAGTGGAAGAAGTTGAACTATTGGAGGCAAATCCAGAATATGCTCTAATTCGTCACCAAGATGGAAAAGAATCAACTGTGTCACTGAAACACTTAGCACCTCGTGGAGATATAACTTTATCATCAGACGCTAACGTTAATATGGATTCTGAGGAACTACAAACGACAGTTAACCCCCCATCTGAAGACAAGATTTGTGCAGACTTTCAGTCACGAGAAGAATCTTCTGAAATTGAGATAACTGAAAATCTTCCAAGTAATACTGAACCAGAAGTACCTACAGTCCGTCGTTCTGCTAGAGAGCGACATCCTCCGGAGTATTTAAGTTGCTATGAACTTTAATAAACCTGGGGATAATGTCATATAATTGATATGAGTCTCCCTTACTATTTAAATTCTCGTATTGTGTATATTATTCGCCCTTACTATTGTTTCTGGATTGTCACATTCATACATACTGTCAAGTTGATACTTATGTGTATGTTTTGTGGATTAAAGCCTAAAAGTCGAAGGTTTTTTTTATATTACAGCAGCCCAGGGCTTGGTGCCAGAGAAAAGTAAGCATCGGTATCTAAAAGCCATTGAATTATATAGGAAGTGGTGCGATTAAAAAAAGGTTAAAAATATCGGTTCCGAAAGTGTACTCCTGGCATATTTTGGAGAAAATACCTGACAAAAGAAGCCATCTACTTTGTGGGCAATGTACAGTATGATTCGAGCGATGCTAGAAATTGAAGAAAAAACTGATATTTCGAAACATGGGAAACTGCTAGCCTTCCTAAAACGACAAAATGTAAGCTTTAGACCCAAGAAATCGAACGTATTTTCGAGGAAGAATATAGAGGATTATTTCAATAAAGCTCCAAATGATCTTCTACCGATGAAGGTAAGTTATTATTTGTGATTCTTTAAATAGGTATTTAAAAAAAACAAACGTGTTTGAGCTAATACAAGTATACTGGTATTATGGTATTAATTTTTCTTATTGTTTTAGGTAGCAATATTAATAGGCGTATCTCGAGCTTGTCGGACGGACGAATTAGTGAAAATGAGAATGTTGGGTGTGGTTTTTTTTGAAGAAAAAATTTCGGTTGAGATTCCAGATTCTAAAACACATACAAATAGATCATTTCTCATTACTGATCCAGTATGGGTGAAGATCATTCGAGACTACATAAATTTGAGAAAAAACATAGAAAACGATAGATTTTTTGTTCAGTTTAGAGGAGGAATGGCAAGAAATCAACCAATCGGACACAATACAATAGCTAATTTTCCCCAAAAAGTTGCTACTTTTTTGAATTTAGAGAACTGGAAAGGCTTCACAGGACACGCACTCAGAAGAACCGCCGCTACGTTACTTGCCAACAGTGGTGCAAGTGTACTCCAATTAAAAAGCCTGGGAGGATGGAAATCTAGTACTGTGGCAGAAGGTTATGTGGATGGCAAAATAGAGAATAAAACGAAAACTGCCACTATGCTGTCCCAATGTGCCATGTCTTCTGTAGCTATTGCAAGTAGTTCACAAACCTCAGTCATTCAACATGAAATTAATTTGTCGCCCAAAGAGACAACTATTGGAGGGTCCAGCGCTGGTACAGACCTAAGTATTTCAATAAACGCTTACAACAATTCAAATTTAACGATTAATATCAATAAGTAGTTTGTTGTATTTTAGTTCATTGTTGTTTTTTATTGTTTGCCATTAAATAGGTATTAAAAAATTTGTAAAAAATTTATTTCATAGCCTAGGCCGCCTTTCCGTTCCCAGTTTCCAATTTTTTCGGTCGAAGCACAAGTCTTCTTCCAAATACCTCAATTCCATGGCTCCATCTATCTCGTTCCTACAGCTTCTTCTCGGCCGTCCTCTTTTCCTTTTTTCTCGTGGCACCCATTCCAGGATTTGTCCTGGCCATCTATGTTCTTCCATTCTCTTTGTGTGTCCAAGCCATGTGAGCTGTTTTTCTTGAATTTTTTGTATTTTATTTGTGTCTGTTTTCGTCATATTTCTAATTGCTTCGTTCCTAATTCTATCTACTCTAGATTTTCTGCAGCTCCGTCTTAGGAAATCCATTTCAGCTGATAGGAGTTTACTACGGTTTCTAGTAATAATGTCCCATACTTCTGCTCCATATGTTATTACAGTTTCAAAAAGGGGTATAACGCATCCCCCTCACCAAGGGATACGGGTGAAGACCACACCGGCAGAGAAGGCGAAGAAGATGGGCTTCAATTCGGCCAATCTAGAGAAAGAAAACCTTAAACAAAAATTACCCGGTCCTCCAGGTTGGGGGTTGAGGCATGAAGCCAGCAACCTCATTCTCATGAAATTAACAAGAGCTAAAAATCCCAGAGAATCGCCCCGGAATCAGATCGGATCTACGGAAAAAAGAAAACGGCAATTAAAATGGACAATGAACATGACTTTATGGAACATCCAAGGAATAAGGAACAAACAAAAAGAAATTATCATGGAACTCAAAAAGAGAAATATAGATTTAATAGTTCTTCCAGAAACGAAAAAGAAGGAAAATGGCTGCGAGAATACAGAAGATTACATACATCTCTACTCGGGAGTCAAGAAAAGTGAAAGAGAAAAAGCGGGGGTATCTATACTAATAAATAAAAAATGGAAAAATAATATAAAACCTTTAAAGAATTGTCCTCATCATTAAACTGTAGAGGAGCTTCTGAATGGCTAGGAGGCAAGTCTCTGAGAAGTTGAGGGTGACTAGACGACCATTTGCGTAGCTCAAACCCTCCAGACGAAAGTAATTGTATTATTTGCATTTGGAAATCCAATGCGGATGCAATGTCATCCGCACCGGAAATGATATCGTCAACATAAGTCTGGTTTAATAAGGCTTTTGAAGCTAGAGGAAAACGATGTCCTTCATCTTGAACGGGTTGCTGGAGTGCGCATGGCAAGAAAAGCGGACGGAGCTGAGCCATAAGTTACGGTGATGAGCTCAGCTTCTTGTTCAGGAAGATTGTCTTTGGGTTTCCAGAGGATATGCTGCATGTGACGATCTTGTTCATGTATCAGAATTTGTCGAATGTTGCAGCAAAGAGCAATTCGAGAAAGTCCAAAATTGAGTAATATGTCCGATACAGCTGACTGTAACTTGGGACCTTTGATTAGGCAATCATTGAGGGACAGACCGGAAGAGTCGGAACTAGATACAATTAAAACTACTCGGATTTTGTTGCCATGATTTGTAAGTTTAGTTACAACATGATGGGGAATAATATACTGAGTGGGTTGCAGAGACTTGGACATGTGTTCTAATTCTAAGTATTCTTGTAGAAATTGTTCGCATTCCAATTAAGTGATGTGACGTTTGATAAGTTGAACAAGTGAATAACGAGCAACCTTCTGATTACTAGTTAAGGGGGCCGCGTTTGCTTTGATCATTAGAGAGGCTGATTATCTGCCGTCTTCATTTCGTTCATGAGTGGCGATGAAATGTTGTTCTGCTAAAATGTCAAGAGGATCTTGAGGTGTGAGATTCGAAACATTTTCTATTTCCCAAAATCTGCTGAGGTCGAGGGAAATCTGACAAGTACATATCAATGAAGTGATTCGTTGATTTCGATCACATGTTTGGATAGGACCAATAATTGTCCAACCAAATATGGTGCTGATTGCGACCGGGCCAAGAGAGCTGGGAACAAAAGGTTGAGGTAGTAATAACTGGGGATAGACGTCAGCACCCAAAAGAAAGTCTATTTTGTCTCAGCGGTGAAATTCAGGATCAGCCAAAGTCAAATATCGACAAGCACGAGCAACTTCGGTACTAATTTTAGAATAAGGTAAATGATCAGAAAGTCTGGAGAACAGTTGGCATACCAGGAGAGGTAGAGGAGTGTCCGCCAATGTCTGATACCGAAACTGGCAAATCGTGAATCTTTTGACTTAACTGGTTAGATAAACGCTTTGAGATAGAGGAGAGTTGTGATCAAGGGTCAATAACTCCCCGTACGGGAATGTAACCTTTGCGCTCATCTAAGATGCGTGCACGAAATGTACCTAAAAGTGACGCCACAGGCGTTGTGGTCGCACAATTAAACGAGAGCGTGAAAGCAGATGCGGGTTGTTCAACAGAAGGGGTAGATGTACTATTGGACTCATGATTGACATGATCTGAGGTGCGATTGCACGCGGAACTGTTACCTGAATTGTTTAATTGAAAAGGGTGCAAAAGAGTATAATAATTACGAGAATTGCATTTACGGCAGTCAGATGTAGATTTACATTTAGATTTCAGGGGCCCAATTCTCGAGTCTGTAGGAGTTTTTTCCAATAGGAAGATGTTCCCATGCTTTCAGTTCCCATAGGAAAACGAAATTTCTCAAATACGTATTCTTGAAACAAGTGGAACTGTTTTTCCTACAGAATTGAAAGAGTACAGCGTTCGTTGATAGTTTCATGAGATTAAACGTATAGACCAATGAAATATGAGTAATTCATGTTGGCAATAATTATTTGAAAGAACTCCGTTATCTGACATTAGTTGTCAATTTGAATTTGAATTTTGAGTAGAGAATTAAAAAATGGATAAAAGTATTTTGAAAAAAGGGCAAAGAGGTGGCAACATTAACCAAGAGCAAAAAAAAGTACTCATTGAGTTGATGGAGGCGGCTGAAGACCTCCGAATAAGTAAATTTCATCCACTTTTCACCTACAAAGATTCTCACCGTCTGTGGAAAGAAATAGAAGAGAAGCTGAACGCAATACCCGGGGCAAAGAAAGACTGGATTCACTGGTGAAGGATAGGTGACAAAGATAAAACGTTTTGTGATAGTTCATTAGTCTTGATTTTCGGATGCAACAGCAGTGGAAGGCGATGCAGAGGTTGAGGAATCCAAAGTCATTTTTGTATCTTCCTATAATATTTTCAATTTTTATCAAAAGCAGTACCATATTTTTCTCAACCGTGGAAACGAATGTGGAGATAACTGAAATAGTTGAAGCTGAAAATCATGAGGAAGCATATATTGTAGGAAATGAGGTCATGGATGTAGAAATGAATGAACGAAAAAATAAGCCTATGAAAAGGAAGAATAGAAAGCCCGTTGCAACACAACGCCTAGAATATTCTATGAAGGCAAATGAAAATTTGAGCAAAATAGCTGCTGAAAAAGTTGAGATTAAAAAAAATATTATGAGAAAAAAATTGAAATACTGAAGGAGAATGTGGTTATCGGAAAGAGAATTGCAACAGATTTAGAAAACATTTCACAGTCCTTACAAAACAAATAGGAATAGACAGACTTATTTTTTAAATATTGTTAGGTAAAAATTGTTTTTCATGTTTATCTTGAGTAACTGTTTGGTATTTTGTGCCCCGAGTATACAATTTTTAAAGTTCTGTGATTTTTTAATTCCATTCCAAATAACTTCTAGTTATGTGCCTTTGTATATTTCTTGCCCTCATGAGCTCATCATTTTGTCTATCAAGACCATGTTCAACGAAGTGCAAAGGTTTAAATATTCCAAAATCTTCATCTCTCTCATCCTCATCTACATCCAGAATATTATTTTCGATGCAAATATTGTGCAACACCACACAGGAATTTATAATTTTCGAACACATATTTGGTGTATAATGAAGTACTCTATGCTTCAATAGGCATCGGAATCTCATTTTCAATAACCCATTGCATCTTTCGATAGTGCATCTTGCCTTTTTGAAAGCCTTGTTGAATCGAAATTCAGGCAGAGGATCTGGAAGTGGTGTCAGTAACCACGGCCTTAGGGGGTATCCAGTATCACCTATGAGGAAGAAATCTGGATGATCATTACTCAGATTCACTACAGCCTCCTGCATTCGAGATCTGCTCCAGATATAACTGTCATGACTGCTTCCTGGGTATCTTGCATTTACATTAATTATTCTCATTTTGGCGTCACAAATTAATTGAACATTGATGGAATGATAGTTCTTTCTATTATATGCTCAGGATACAATAAATCATTTTTTGGAGGAGGGTAAATTGCCACATGGGTACAGTCAATGCATCCTATATTGCCTGGAAAACCGAAGGAATCATAAAACTCTTGACGAATGTGTTGCAGTTCTTCAAGGGTTTGTGGAAATTTAACCCATCGATTGAAAATTTGATGTTCATTCAGAGCGTTTGTTACTTCTTTAATGCACCGACTAGCAGATGATTGACTAACACCAATTAAGTTCAGTCTAACTGAAGTCTGGTAACTTCCACATGCGAAAAAATGCAATGCGATGAGGACCTTTGTTTGTTTGGGCGGTTCCAAGAAAGAGTCCAACAATTCTCTTGTAACTGCTTTGGATAACCGGAACACTTTTATGAATGCACTTCCAGATAAATACTGAAATTGATCTCTTCTAGGGGTGAACCTTCTCCCTGGCCTCCGAGCAAGTACTTCAGCAGCTTCCAGGTTTTGCAAAGCATCCAGCTGAGCTAATTCATCTAAATTCACCATAATCCCGGAACTCGAAACGAATTCGTAAAATTTAACGGAGTAAAATCTGTGACAGGACTAAAATGTCATCCATGACATTATTCGGTGATATTCCTATGGGAAACCACTGATTCCTATAGTTTTAAGCATGGGAAGCGATTCCTATATATTGTGTTGGAATATGTTCCAATACTATTTTCGAGAATACACCATCTCAAAATTCCGATGGAAAATGACGATTTTTCCTATAGGAACAAATTCCTACAGACTCGAGAATTGGGCCCCAGGTGGGAACCTAAACAGTTGAAACAACGTTTGCGTTGCTTGATGAAATCGACCTTTCCATCTCGAGAAAGAGGAAAAAATGCGGAACAGGAGGCCTTGTGACAAAATATACAGGACAGGATTTTTGAATTGGAGTGAACAGAACGATGTGAATTTGAATCTGAAGAATTTGAATTGCGACTGGCAATGAATGAATTTGATCTAGAAGCGACCGTGATAGGGGTTAGACCGAGTACTGGGGTTAGAACTTGCGGGGTTAGAGATTATTTCCAATGTTTTGATCTGACGTATTACGAATTCCGACAAATCATCAGATCGCGGAACTCCTTCTGAAGATTATCGATCTTCGAAGGCTTTAGCGGTACGTGCATCAAGATAATTTAATGATAAAGTTAACAAAATGAAGTTGGCTAGATCATCGATGGATAATGCTTTAATCGCCTGTACGGAATTTTTATGCGTCTCGTGAAAATGTTTCAAATTGCTTAGTGAATTAGAGAAAATGGGTTTTAATTTGAGAATTTTATCTAAATAGGCTTGAGCTATTCTGCGAGGAGATTGATATCTGTTGGCCAGGGCCGTATAAGCTAGTTCGTAATTTTCACCTGGTAACTGTAAGCTAGAAACAACTGAGAGAGCACTTCCGCTCAGGTTGGAGCGTAAGAAATGGAACTTCTCGATAGGGGAAAGAGACGTGTTATTGTGTATAATGGATTGAAACAGTACGAAGAATTCAGGCCATTTCCCAATATCACTAGAAAAAGACGGTAAATGAATTTTAGATAATGCGACATCACTTTGAGAGCTCTGACTGACGCTGATGACAGGAGTAGTAGCTGGAGTCAGTTTTTCACTATTAAGCTGTACAAACTTATACTTATTTTAAAAAGAATGATGAGAAAAGCATTGGAAGGTGCTTGTGTATTGACGTTATCCGCTGGGGATAGGAGACAGTTGAGATCACTGATCTTATCTTTAATTAGTTTGCAATTGCGCGGTATCATCATGATATACTTGCGCAACAGCAATTTGCTCAGAAGGGCAATCTCTAACTGCATCCCAGCTGCTAGTAGCATCGGAGAAAATCGTTTGTCGCCTTGATACGTATTGCATCAATAATGTACGGTTCTTTTCATCAGCATCCATTTTGATAAACGTAAATTAACTCACAATGAACAAGAAACAGTTGATGAATAATAAGAAATGAAAGATATAAAGACCTAAAGAATGAATTTAATAGTTTGAGAATGTATCGTCCTGCCCGGTAAACGTAAAATATTTCGGAAGCGAATAATTACTAATTAATCAACTGGAGATCTAGTAGATAAAATTCACTGAATCATGAACCAGTGTATAGATGACAGCAAATTCAATAATGAAACAAGAATTTGACAGTGATCAAAAACCAGTTAAATCATTTCTAGTTTTTATTCAATACGAGTCCGATAAATGTAGTAAATTTGTTCCAATTTTAAAATGAAATGAATTTTTGATGAATTCAAAAAATGAGGCGAATGAAATATATATGAAAATACTATTCGCAAATATATGTCGACTTGCTTACTGCAATATAGAAAAAATATCCGTCTCGTACTGGGCCAAAAATGGTAGCTCTAAAAACAACGGACTGTAGTTGTGAGGGTTATGCAATTAGCGAATCGACAACATATACAATAAACTCCAATTTAAATGTACCGGTGTCTGCAACACACTATGAGTTTTCACAATCGATCGTTTAACTATGGTGAAAAGTCCGGGCCTTTGTGACACTAACTAAAGCTCATAACAATGTCTATATTTGCGAACGAAAGGTTAATACAGAATAAAAGAGCTTGACACACGTCGCGGTTTCAACTAATTTTGCGGTTTTACAATGAGAGATTGATTTTAAGTAAAATTGAAACGAACAGTTCCTAAACGAGAGCGTTAATGGCCAGAATTAGAAACTAGTCCTTTATCAAAAGCTACAAAAATCTGTATTGAAATGCAATGAAAATAATCCATGAGCGGCGCGCCGAATTTTATCGAAAATAAGAGGGTGGCCCGAACAAAACCAATTAATTTCTCAATTACAAAATATAGGGGGTGATTCATTACTAATTGTACTACTAATAGTAGAATCCTGACTTCAAATTATGAAGATTTGGCCCAAAACACATAAGTAAAATGTAGCTGCTTACTGAGTTACAGGGTGTTTTGTTTAAAAATTATTTGTGCTCAGTACTTCAAAACAGTTTTACCTATTCATTTCATATTTGGCAGGAAGTGTAGAAACTGTACACCCTACCAAATTAAAATAAACAAACGTTTCTGGCTACTATCAGAGGCGTACGACAGGGGCACGTGACAGGTTATTCATTCCCAAATTCTAGGCCACTGGCTGAATAGGAATTTTAGCACAATTTTTTGATTCTCCAATACTTTTTACGTAAATAAGGTATTCTTTTTTCATAACGATAAAG
This sequence comes from Galeruca laticollis, assembly GCA_963921935.1. Taxonomy (NCBI): domain Eukaryota; kingdom Metazoa; phylum Arthropoda; class Insecta; order Coleoptera; family Chrysomelidae; genus Galeruca; species Galeruca laticollis. Next base: position 147,691,826 of record OY998181.1, read on the forward strand.
TCAATATTTCTCGAGATAATTCAAGTTAAACACGAAGCTGCCCAAATTTTATGTGTAATATCTATGTCGATGTTTTGGACCAGTGAATTGCATTAAATACGCAAATAAAACTTTATTCCATGTCAACAATAAAGAACACAACTATTAATTAATTGAAAACAAATTGTGGTTCTGAAAATTATAATCTAAATAAAAGTAGGTTCCTACAATTTTAATAACATATCGGAAATATCAGAAACGAAAAGTACCTAAAAACCTTTTATAACAAATGTTTTATGTGATCCCCGTTTACCTTAATAAGCTTATACGTTCTCTGGCTAAATGATCTCCTTACCTTGAAAAATATGTTAGGTTGATTGGCAATAAAATTAGCCGAATTTACAATTTGCTGCCATAGTTCCTGACGAGTGTTTATTTCTTGTGAATATACTAATGATTTCATATGGCCCCAAAAATAAAAATCTAGGGGATTACATTCGGGAGTTCTAGGCGGCCACGGAAATTCGCTACCTCTGCCAATCCAACGATTAGGAAATTGGTTATCGAGATAATTCCTCACTATCATCTGATAATGAAGTGGTGCTCCATCCTGCATGAACCACATGTTTCTTCTTCGATTAAGTGGCAATTCCTCGAGATAATCGAATAGAGTTGTTTCCCAAAATTGTAAATATGAGTTACCATTTAAATTTGCTGATAACTCATATGGACCCAGCAAACTATGTCCAAAGATACCGCACCATAATTTTATCTTGAATTCGTGCTGAAAATGTGATTCTCGGAATACATGGGGATTTGCAATATCCCAATTGTGGCTGTTCCTCCAGTTAAAAACTCCTCTGCGAGTGAATGTGGCCTTGTCAGTAAAAATAATTTTGTGAACAAAATTTCGATCTTTTTTTTTGATTTATCATCCACTGAGCAAAGTTCATCCTTAAAGGATAATCTCTAGGCAATAAGTTTTGTACCGGTGTAAAATGGTAAGGTCGTGAATTTTCCTTTTTCAAAATTCGCAAAACTGAAGATTGAGTTACTCCAGTTATTGCTGCTAAACGCCGAGTACTCAGCTCCGGATTATTAGCAAGTCGTACTAAAATATCGTCCTCCTGATCCACAGTTATTATTTTCGGTCGTCCCATACCACTATTTCGCTTAAATTGTCCAGTTTCTCCTAATCGACGAAAAATACTGTTGAAAGTTTGCCGATTGGGTTGAACTCTGTTTGGATACATTTGTTGATATCTGCGAGCAGCAGCAACACAGGAATAATTTTCTTGTACATAAACACAAAGCATGTCTCGCATTTCAAGATTAGTAAAATTGTTGTGTCGAGGCATTTTCACTTAACCGACTTTAAATTTTACAACAATCACAATTTCAAGTGATATAAGCAACAACTAATAGCTATGACAGCACCCCACTAGATAGAAGCAATTAATTCAGACCAGAGCCAACTGAAAATTATCCATCAAATGCGATTTATCCGATTGTAATTAAAAATAGAGATCAGTTTATTTGTTTGAAAATGTTATTAAATCATTTTATTATTATTCTAAGTTTTTGTCAATAATTTTAATATCTTCATTTACGGATTAAAGTCTCATTTGCGTATTTAATGCAATTCACTGGTCCAAAACATCGACATAGTTATTACACATCAAAATTGGGCAGCTTGGTGTTTAACTTGAAATATCTCGAGAAATATTGACTTTGTCGTTATGGAAGAAGAGTACTTTATTTACGTAAAAAGTATTGGAGAATCAACAAATTGTGCTAAAATTCCTATTCCCCCAGTGGCGTAGAATTTGGGAACGATTAACCTGCCACTTGCCCCTGTCGTACGCCTCTGGTAGTAGCCAGAAACGTTTGTTTATTTTTATTTGGTAGGGTGTACAGTGTCCACACTTTCTGCCAAATATGAAATGAATAGGTAAATCAGTTTCAAAGTACTGAGCACAAATAGTTTTTAAATTTTTAAACAAAACACCCTGTAACTCAGTAAGCAGCTACATTTTATTTATGTGTTTTGGGCTAAATCTTCATAATTTGACGTCAGGATTCTAATATCAAATTATTTCCGATTAGTAATGAATCACTCTGTAGAATACTTTTATATTAGAATCGAACGACTCCTAAACATCACGAATTTATAAAATAATAAAAATGTGATAATCGATTTATTCTCCCATGCTGAATATTTACTCAAAACAACAACAGAAAATTTGAATAACAAATGAATAAAAAGTTTAGAACTGTAAAAGAGGAGAATCTCAATAGAAAACCTCGACATACATTTTGTATTTCATTCAATGTAAGAATGGGAAAAAATATTTCTTCTAACTCACCTCTCATGCTAGCTTCTGAAATTGAAGTGCCTACTATGGAGTCTGGAATGAAAGTGAGTAAACGCCTTTCACAAATGCTCGATACAATTTTAATCCATTTTTCGATTATGACAATGGTAATGTTTCATTTAAATATCATCAACTTCTGAAAATTCTTGGTTAATTCACGTAATTAAAATATTTTTCTTAACGAAATATTCAATTTCATTAGCAAGTTTACTCGTAATGTGGTAATAAGTAAAAGGGTCATAATGAGATTTTAATACCGTTTCTTTTAAAAAAACACCATTTGTAACTAATGGGTGGCAAGAATGAAAATAAAAGCTTTTAATTACCGCATTTATTTTGATATGAAAGTTATATAGAGTATCTTGCTTTTCCATTATACGACGGAATTTGAAGCATGGTATTATTTTCAATAAACTAAGAGCCTTGACGTTTTACTGAAATGGGGAAATTTCATAAGTACCAAGACTAAGGGTGGTTCACCCTTGACTGACATACAAAATATTGTTATTGGAAAACTTGATACGCAGGAAATGCCTATAAAAAGATAGAATTATCATTACTTGTCGATCATTTGTGTAGTACAGTTGAGCGCTCCGAAACGATAAATAAAATAAGTAGTTAAAAACTGATTAGTGTATATTTCTCAGTAAATCAAAACAAACAGTAAGAATATCAGTTCAACTTTTTATTGATCGTCAGTAAAACAACAATAAATAACTAAAAGTGAGTCTGAATTTGATATCAGATAATAATAGTATTTAGAAAATATTTCGCCTAACCCCTATTAAGGGTCGCAATAAGGAGAAAGTGATGCCAGTTATTCTGCTGAAAATATTTTATAAAATATGAATAACTTCGACGTGGCGAGTACCTCTGACTACAGGGGTACTCAAAATTATGAATCAAATCAAGAAAACTCTTCGAATCCCCCAACTCAGTCTTATTCAACAGTAGTACAAACATTCAAATACCCATCAAAGGAGCAAGCCATCATATTCCCCGCTATAGAAGACGTGAAAATCCATCATCGCCCTTGGAACCAAAGTTCAACCGAAAGATATAATTTTCTCATCTGAAATTTCGAACCACAGAGTATGCATCTATCTCTCTAGTAAAACTATAGTGGACACATTTCTAAATAAAGGAGGAGAAATTGAAGTTAACAGTCAAATCCTCAAAGCCTGCCGTTTGATCTCACCATCTACTCGATTAGTCCTTTCTAACGTATGCCCAACAATCCCTCACAACATTATAGAACAGAGTCTTAGAGATCTAGGATTATCCCTCATGTCACCCATAACATTTCTTCGGATTGGAATTTCACAACCCGAATACAGCCACATATTGAGTGTCCGCAGACAAGTCTTCATACAACCTGTTCCTAACAGCAATAATAGTTCTCCTTTACCTGAATCGATTCTTGTATACTACGATAATACTCCATACCGTATTTTCTTTTCTGAAGATAAACTAATGTGCTACAAATGTAAGAAGAATGGTCGTATCTCTGTCAATTGTCACGAGACTGGTATTGAACATATAGCCAACATTCTACAAGAACAATCAGTAGAAGATATAATTCCTCGAACTCAAGAGACTCCCTTGAGTGTTACAGAACCTATAATCAGCCATATCCAAGATAACACAATTGACTATTTAGCCCCTCAATGCCAAGAAATCTCCACCTTAATGAACACCTCCTCGCATAAGCGGCCTCATTGAGAGACCAGTCCACCGATTCAGAATCCAACGGAAGAGTTGGAGCCTCCTTTCATCATTCCCATTTCTCATGCTCCGATGAAATCGAAGCGTCAACCACAAATCGAGTCCGTTGAATCCCTGGTTTCTCCAGCTAAACAAATCTTTGAGGACAATTCGTCGAATATTTCACTGGACTATGGTCAGATTGTTAGGTTTCTGGAGGACTCATTCGGTGTCCCGGATCCCCTCAGTGTTACACGCAGATTATTTATTAAGGTAAAATTTTGTTAGTATTTAAACAATACTATTATTAAAAAAATTTATTCAGTATCCTTTAATTCATTTGGTAAATGCTTTTCTTAATATGTAATAATATAGCTTCTCAATTCATTCAATCTGTTGAGATAAAATTTTAATTTTTAAGTTTGTTGTCTCTACTGATACAATATACGTATTGATATATTACCTTTGTATCTGGTAACATCAGTTGAATTATTCGAATATCTTAGAGGATTAGTTCTATATATATATATATATATATATATATATATATATATATATAACAACAAAGAGATTCTTGTGTAATCTTGCGTGAGTCACCCAAGAATATGTTTGTTGTTGTTTACATATCACGCGATATTCCTACATCTTCTTTGTTTTATATATCTATATATTATTAATACTTTTAATATACTTACTATTTTTTATGAAGTTTAGATAATTATAATTTTATATGTTGAAATTTTGTTTTGATGTGGCTAGCTCAGTATTTATAATTTTATATGTTTTGTAATGTATTATTATTTTATTCGGGAACATGAAACTCTGTCTGCTCTTTGAGTCCTGGCATTTAAAGATATATTACCTTTATTTAAATAAAAAGAAACACCTTACTATTTAAACACATTTAATTTTAAAATAAAAAGTTTTAATGCAATAATTATACGTTGCGACGTCTATGGTTATCTCAAACGAAATTCTCGATTTTTATATTCTCTCCTGTGCGCATGCTTAAAATCCAGTCATGCGGACTTGAAGCGTGAAATGAACATAGTTTTTACAACAATGCGAGATGGAGCATCGGTGATCATTAGATGCACATAATATTGTCAAAAGATAAATACTTAAATGGTTTAACACATAGAAGAATTTATGTTGAGAATATACATAGAAATAGTACAAATATGCTGTGGAAGGAATAGAATTAGAAGATTTATATATACATGGAAATATTATAAGATTTATATACAGACGGACACATTACATGAAAATATATTTAAGCATCATTCTTATGATGATAAAATGGCGTAAGTACTTATTTTTATTTATTTGCATTAGAGCTTTTTGATAATGTTAAAAGATTTATTTTATTAACTAACTAAATAAAGTCCGTTTTCTTTCTATTTTAGATCGATCATTGCCGTGAATGTTTATCAATTTTACGAAATTATGCACTTATTTGAGTTTTTTCTCTTATTATTGGCCAATAATATTTTAAATGAACACTGACCTGTTGCTCTGGAATTGGGATAATGCTTCTGGACCCAGGAATACTCCTCTGAAGTTCCAACACCAATTTTGGAGAAATTTTGCTGATTTTCGCAGTAAAACTGGATGTGATTATCTGTGAGTACTATCAGAATTGTTTATAGTAGTAATTGATAAGTTTTGTCAAGTTATTTTGGGAATTTCATGAATTTTCGGGAACACTGCAACCCAAGCGCCACGTATATCGATGCCAGCTTCCAACCTACTAACGCTTCCTTTCGATTCTCAACTTTTTCAATAAACAAGTATTTTGTTTCTTCCAGGTCACTATTTCCAAAAGTTTGTTTCTTTACTTGTTGATTGAAAATTTGATCTGTCACTTTGTTTATAACCAATCAAATATTGTCCTATGCAGTCGAATTATTTAATTTAGTTTACTTAGTGGAAAAGTTCATACATATACTATTTCACATTATTAATTCACTTGTAGAGAGTCTTTTGAGGTTTTGTCATACAAATAAATTAAAAATTGGTTATATACATAGACACATTTTAAATAGTTCAATATCTAATATTGTTATTAACAGTATATTACTGTTACAATCATATTACTTAGAACATAAATCCTTTTATGTAATCTCTATCTAATCTTTGTATTTAATTATTTATACTAACTCCTCTAACAAATTATTATTTATTGATTCTATGTTCATTTTATTGACAATATATCATTTTTCTTCATGTTATTAATAGTTTATCTATGAAAATCTACACTCCCTATTCTACTAAATATTTGTATTTGTTTTATAATTTAACTACTGATATTTATAATTATCGTGACTTGACTATTCTAATAATTGTCTTATTTCAGATGAACAGCTGATTACATTATATAAGATATTCCATCATCTTAGGCAACTTTATTTATTCCATTACATTTGTTAGGCAATTTCTAAATTTTGTACTATTATTGAGGTAATTTCTTTATTTATTAAATTGTTATAGACTAACTATTTAATATATCTTTACTTGATATGCTTTTAATTAAGAAAAGTGTTTCCTTTTTTAATTGTGTTTTCTGAAATTATATTATTTTCATATGTTTTCATATTAGCAACATATTCCTATAGAACTAATTCTCTTAATATCTATGATATCTGGTTCAATATATATATAATATATATATATATATATATATATATATATATATATATATATATACTGTTGCAGGCTATTGTGAGCTCCGTTATACCTGTAGTCTAATTTGGGCTCCTAGAGTATATTTCATGTATACCACTATATAAGTTGACGTCGTAGTGGGATCCGTTATATGTAGCGGCTACGGTAGGCTCCGTTGGTGTATATTTCCATACTTCAAAAGCAGGGTAGGCTCCGTATATGATACATTTCAGGTAATATGGACTCCTTGCGGCGTTGCCACATATACTATCGGCCAGTTAATACCTACAATCAAAAGTAAAATTGCCAGTTAGGTATTGACACTGTATAAAACGATTGTAATCGGGCTTCTTCGTAAGAAATTTTAATCTGAGACTGCAATTGTTAATTTGAAACAACAACTATGAGAAATAAAAATTATAAATTAAAAACAGTTGAGTCATATTAGAGAGACTGAGATTGTTTATAACGTGAAAGAGTGAAAAAGTATTGATACCTATAAATTAGAATATTAACATATCATATAAAAACCTGTTGACAAAAATAAGCTCAATAGTCCAGCTTATATTATATATTTTTATGGAAATATACGTTTACATTATTGATTGATACATTTACAAGAGTATGCTATGCCTTCTCCGTCCCATTTTTTGCACACCTAATTCTTTTTGTATTAATAGTTGATCCGAATGAGGATCCTGCAATTTTTATGAAAAGTGGCGACTGGTATCTTTCTTTGAAAACTTGATATGCATTTGTACTCGATCTAGTTACTTAAATTGCTGATAGGCCCAGCTTATCTTTAAGACTGGTGGTTGATGTATGTAAGTTTTTGTTATTAGTTTTAGTACTCAGTGAAAGTATTAAATTCTTAAGATTTTCCTATGATCAGTTTTTGAAATATACATTTTTAAAGTCATGAACAATTAAGATTTCATTATGATAATTCACCGTGTAATACAACATAGGAAATATATTTTAGATTCAGTTATTGTAGATCACACAATAATAATATACTTATTTATACAGAATGTTCTTAAATATATCGACTAGGTAATTAATTAATGGGTATTTTTAAATTAACATGCTCAATACATAACAGAAGTATTTTTTTTCTGAAGTGATATTCAATGGTTCAAATCCATTAATTAATTAATTAAACGCTTTTTAAAATTGTATGCTTTGTACGCCTGATCAATTGTGAAATAAATCAGTATTCAATAGCTCCTGTGTCAAAAACTAAACTGTTTAAAAATTGGTGGTTGAAATCGTAAATGAAAAATCCCTCAAAATTGCTTTACACATAGCTATTGAATATCACTTATATAGTACAAAAAAATTAAAAAGCCACTGTATGTGTTTAGCATGTTATTTTAAAAATATCCATTAAATACTTATCTGGTCGGCATATTTGAGGAGACTATGTATAAATACCTGCCTCTTTTTATTTATATATAGAGTTGCATAATATACAAGAAATTAAGTATATTTTCTATTTTGTATTACACGGTAATTTTTGACGTAAATAAAATCCTGATTGGCACTAACTTTAACAATGTATATCTCAAAAACTGAAGAATTTAACAAGACCAAAACTAACAGTAATAATACAAAAATACAGAAATATACCGACGAAATTTCTAAATATACCTAGTATTGCAGAAAATAGCAAAAAATAAGAGCTAGTAAGAATTTCATTTAGAATATTTTTTCACTAACCCTATAATTATCTATATTTTTGGGTCACAAGTCAGTCTAGAACTAATGCCGCATGGGTAAGGATTAACCGCCCTGCAAAATATTAAAAATAAAAAGGTTAACCAAAACGAAATAGAACTTTCGATAAACCGCTACTTTGTTAGGTCTATTTTAGCTACGATTTTAGCAATAAGAGAAATATCATCAGCTGTCAGCGTGTTTAGTACTCCGCTCAGTCTTAGAGGATCATTTAGGCATAAGGGACCTGCCATAACCGTTTCACCTTCGCTTTGTGATCTTGAAGGTTTTTTGGGATCAGGATTCTAAGGGAATTTTTTATGTGCCGCCTTAAAGTTTTTTTGGCATTATACCCTTTGCAAAATTTATAAGAAATACTATGGTTCACATTGCTTTTCTTGTTAAAGATAAAAAACTTTGAACATCAAATTCATCGGAATGATGACGCAGCAAATGTCTTGCAAAATTCTGAACATCTTGTATAAAATATGGGGAATGATGTGATCGTCGCTTTTTCTCAGATATTCTGGGCAATTCTTGAACATCAGAACCAAGAAGCTCGAATTTTTCTGTTGAACTATCCAGTACTGTATGTTTTACTTTTTTAAGTGATTAATTATATTCGGATATGGAAGAGCATACTGGATCAAGTGCAAATGAAAACGACAACTGTTCTATATGTGAATCATTATTTTTTTAAAACGTAGAATCTTCCAGTGTTAAATCACGTGCTACGATTTCATTTTTGGAATTGTAGTGGAAATCCAAGGAAGAGTTTTGTAAAACGGCACCTTATTTTGTGGGATCGTGATATGCTCTGATGAGTCAAAAAGATTGTTTTCTCTGTTTGAATTATTGGAAAAAACTTTCCTCAGGTGGTAAATATTCAGAACCAGATGTTTCCGTGTTACCGAGACATTGTCCAGTGCTAACAAACAATGTATTTTATGAAATAAGACAATTTAAATTATTTATGAAAACAATACAGTATCAAACTTTTGTCAAAACTCCCAATTTTATGTTTTATGTCAATTGAGTTTCCATTTTTAAATTTTATGAATTTTAACGAATGTTTCAATATTCACATCTTAACACTTCTTGTTAGTAACGCGATTAATTACTTATAATTAATCCGCACAACTTTAGTCGGTGTGAACATTTGAAAGATGCCTGCTGTATTCTGTATACAGATAACCCATGACAAAATTAAAAATGTGTATTGAAAGTACCCGCTAGATGATGTAATCAATCGCATGCGGAATAAAAAATAAATTCAAGAACTAAAACCCGAATAATGAAAAAAGGTTTAAACAAGAAAATATTCTCATCAATAATAGTTATGTACAAACTGTTCAATATTTATCGGCTATTAAGTAAACAGCTTACCTCTAATATATTATGATTTATTTGATACATACTCATAGTTATGTTGCCGTCCACTTCGTTATTCCAAATGAAACCCCCAGTATATTTTTAACTTAGTAAACTGCTGGTTTAATTATGAACAATAGCAATAACTATATTTATTTAAATGGCAAACATATTTTTTTGTCGCCCCAATTCTATATTAGATTTCAACCAAATATTCTCAATATTTCCCTATGCCTGAATGTAACGGCGTTCAAAATTTTTTTGTCTTTATTATTTATTAAAAAATAATTATGATTTATATAGTAATAGTCATTTTTATACGCCCTATCTTGAAAGTACCTTTTATTTTACCGGTTTGTAGCGCTTAAGACGGATGTTTATGGTTACTCTGTGCCATGATATTTCACAGTTCAATTTTCTTCAACAAAGTGTTTCAGACCAGGAAAAATGAATAACCCGGAAGTTTATCAATTTTTTGCTCTAAAATAATTTCATTTGAGATATGAAATAGTGCAGATATACTTAATTTCGTCGACATTGAATTATTTTCACGAAAATGAAAAACGCGACCGAAAAAGAGGATTTAAGCATGTGTTTGGACTTTTTTCCGAAAGTTATGGTAAAAAGTTACTTCCAGAAGAGTTGTGGACTTTTTTGGTATCTACAATTATTCCATTGGATATTTATTCGTACGACTTACCTTTCATTGTAAATAGCAGGAATACCATTTTTCATCCCTTTCCAACCGCATACATCAACCCTTAACCCACCATTTTATTCAGGGTTATCATAAACCTTTTTATCATCCACACTTATAAAAGTTCAGGTAACAGTTTTTCAGTATTTTTTACTAAATTAGTTATTCCGATCGATCTAGGTAATCAAAGCTACATAAACTAAATACAAGCAAACACAGAACCTCTCACATCTACGTAAAAACGTCAGATTTAACATAATTTAGTAAAATTTTATCGTTATCGTAAAAACATGGTGCTTTTCACTTGTCCAACAGTCATATTTATACAGGGTGGTTCATTAATAATTGTCCATATAGTAACTGGAGAAACAGCACAAAATATGAAGATTCGAGAACACTTCATTAAAATATTCCTTCTTACCGAGATCTAGGGTGTTATATATGATAAATATTTGAAATGATTGTAGTCCATTGTTTTTACACCTTTCACTATTTTTTGGTTATAGTTTTTATATATTAGTATACTTCAATTAGTGATAAAGTATAATTTTTCTCTATCACCAGAGGCATGCGGCAGGGATAAATACTTCTTTTCTCCCACAGCCTACGCCACTATCGTAAAAATGATTTCCACATGTTTCTTCGATACTCCGTTACTTTCTACGTTAATATTATCCACATGTCTCTATGCAATAGAGTACGAAGTTTCTAAGTTATTCGCGATTAAATGGGATGTTTATAATACCTAATTTAATATCTCTTATTTCGCACTACTTAACACTATTTTACTAATTTGGTTATGAAATTTTTAAGTTTTAGTTCATTCTATCTCAAATGATCTCTTCATATTGATGTTTATCAAATTTTCATTCTAAGATGATGTACATTAAGAAATTTTTTTTCTATCCCACTGGATGCCTCTGGTTATAGCGGAAATATGTTACCACTAAATGCTTTCAAATATATGTAAATTGTTTGCCAAGTACGAACAAAAATGTCTAAACAACGGGATTAAATCGTTTTATAATATTTATATAAAAACTTTCTGGGTATCGGTAAGGAGGTATATTTTAAGAACAATCTCCATATTTTGTGCTCCTTCAGTTACAATATGGAGAATTATAAATAGAACACCCCGTATAAAGCAAATACAGATGCTACATAATTTGTAAATATTATCTCGTGGTCGTAAGAAAAATTAAAATTCTGTTTCACTTTATCACTATAGAAATTAAATACATTGTTAAACCTTTTGAAATGAACTGATTTGAAACTATCTTTCATTCATTTGGTAAAACATTCAACCAATTTTGTCAAATTCTATTGAAATAAACGGGTTATAATCATTTATTTATTTTTGCACTCTCTGTCCTTCCGTATACCAATTATTTGAGGATTTTTTATTTGAAATAATTTAGAATTGATTGATGATAACAAAAGAGGTATTTTTGATATTTCATAATACATAATACTTTAATTTGAACCCAATTTTCAGTAATTTCTCTATCAACGATTATCGGTTCTCCAGATACAGCAAGCCCCTCCTTTCTTAGTTGTACAGTCGATATCGAAAAGTTTTAAGAAGCAAAATATTTTGTTTTCCATTGGATATTAGGATATTATTGTATATTTTATCAATGTATTTAATTCTGACCAGCTTTGTAATAGCAGATTTTATATGGTACTTCAATCTTCCACAAAAATAATACTTTTTCAAAAACATTGTGGATGTGTCATATGATGGCTTTTGTTTAGTTTTAAAACAATGTAAAAATGTCTCAGAAAGAATGATTTATTTTCTAAAAGTAATAATAAAAACATTATTTCACTATTATAAAAATAAACTTTGTAAAAATACTTACATTCTGGAACCTGATTTAAAGCCAAATTTAATATTCTCTTAAATCGAAATGTCATCGTGGACATTCTCCCACAATACAGAAAACAATTATACAATGATTGTTTCTAACCACGTGCCTTGTACAGTACATGTTTGTACTCCATTGGAGCCCGAAATAACTGCTATATATACTGAAAAGATATCGCGCTGTTTTATGCAAAGAGGCGTCCATTTTTTGGGATTTTGGCATGTTATATTCATCCTAGTTTGCTAGATATGGAGTAGTAAAGTTAAAAAAAGTACACATTTTTGGAGTTTTCTAAACTTACGAGCTGAACTAAATTTATGTTGCGTACACACTACTACATGTGTGGATATGTATAATTTCAAAAATTATATTTACCTTCACAATAATATATAATAATAAAATTCCATTTTATTTCGTTTTAAATATTGAATTTGTTTGAATTTAAGAAAAAAACACATAATTTTTTGCAGCAAGATAAGTTACATATCAGCATAATATAAAATTCGACGATCTTCGTCGACGAAGTCGCGGGTACAAGCTAATGAGTCTATATATTTGTGCTGCTTCCCTTATGTTCGACGGGCTAATATTCATTTCACCATCTGATTTGCTTTTCATATTGAATTTTCTTGTAATTTTAATTCAGTATAATAATTAAAATACTAGCTTTCAACTATATTGACCTAAGAAATCTATTGTGCCCCCTTTTTCTACTTAGTTCCTGAGGTAAGTCTGAGAAACTAGAGTATTTACTTTAGACCTATTTCCTAGAGAAATTTTAGGATATCCGCAGACTTCAGCTTAGGTAATTGTCCCTCTTATTTGGTGTCTTCTAACAGTCTCTATATGTAATTAACGTAATATTTGGTTATATTCATTCAGTCTATCTTGCCACAAAATTAAAGGCGGTAGATATAATCTATAAAAATAAGGAAAAAAACAAAAATTTATATGTCAAATTGAACTTGGACCTAAGTAGGAACAAAAAGGCAATGAAAAAAACAAAATAAACATCATGATCACGCCACCATTTTTAAAGTCAAGAAAAACTTAGTATAAAACCATAAGTCGGAAAAGTAGATTATTAATTTTACACTTTCTATTTCCAATATAATAAAAATTGTTATAGCCTCAAGTCAATAAGATCTACAATGTAATTTAAACGTTTTGAATATTTTTATTAAAACGACTTTCACGATTCAATATGATAGAGTTATGTTATATAAATTAATGAATGTAATTATAATTTGCATTCATATCTAAAACAAAAAACAGCCAACTCCAAAGCTCCCGTTTCAGAATCGATTAAAATGTCAAATTACTTAAGAGGCCTTGCATGGTATACGTATCTCATTTCTAAATTTATTTTTAAAAATAGACCCATAGCTTTGATTTTCTTGAAGACCACTTTAACTGTAACGAGAAATAACCGATGATGTGATTCTTTACCAATTTAGTAAAATAATACTAGAAGGAGTTCACTCTTACCGCTACAGTGATGGGGTACTCAACTGCAGTGGTGCCAAAGTTATCGGATCCTACTTTGATCTAGAAATATAACATAAAATGTATATCGAGTTTTCAACATATCGCCATCTAGAAATATTCACGAGCACTACAAAAATATATAAATTCACGAAAACGGCCAAAATTAGCTCCTTCTAAAAACTATGCCAAATCAATCTAGACATAAATATAAGGTAGCTGATGCTTTTTTTAGGACTTGGTAAACTGGGCTCCGTATATCGGAGCCCATTTTACCGCGGGGCTCACTTATACCTCAGATTTAACATGGGAGGAGCCCGCCTTGTATGTTAACTAAATATATATATATATATATATATATATATATATATATATATATATATATATATATATTTGGTTTATATATATATATATATATATATATATATATTATATATATATATACATACATCCTGCTATTCATCCGACGTCCCTTTCATAGGCAAGCATCGGACTTCCTCCCCAGAACACGGGATATTTTATATTTTACTCCAAGTATACAGTTTTAAATGCTATCCTTACCTATATATTTGAATTATATTCTTGATAAAGTTGGTTTTAATTCTTTGTCAAAATTTGATAATTAGGCAATATGACGCCTTTTCAAAAATGAGCTATTGAACGTCGAAATGCATAAAAATTGTACGTACTGCAGTCATTGGGGTACCTACAGTGTTGCCACATTTTCATGAATTGGATGCTACAATTATATACTAACCTTGAATGGCAAGCCCTGATATAAAAATTTAAAAAAATCTTTTCATTCTACTAGAAGATATGAAACGATCTCAGAATCACTAACAAGATTCATTTAAAAAATGTTTACTTTCAGGTACTAAACAATTTTTTTTAATCTATTGTTTCTATATAAATAAACACCTATATAGATAAATGAATACATTTCTCAATTCAACTGTCAAGATGACCCCCTTGTGACTCCAGAACTCTAACTGAGCACATTTTTTATAATTTTATTCATTCCACTTGTTTTAATATTCTACTTAAATTCAGTGGTATTTTTTTGTAACACTTAATTATTTCAGACTAATGCGGAAGGTTTAATAAAACACGGTAAAATTTTTTGTTAATATTTATTTAGAAATGCAATGATGCACCACATAAAATAGTTTGTTCAATATTTTAGTCAAAATAGCACCTGCAAATTTTAATAAAAACAAAAAAATAAAAGTATTATCCTTAACCTGAAAGATATTAATCCTTAAATTTACTTTTGTATACATTTTGTTCAAAAACTTTAATTTCTGACCAGTTTTTGTTTTCGAGAAGTTTTCCGGTCAGATAAATTAATTCTTCACATTCCCTTTGTTTGGGTGGCTTCTTATTTTTTATGCGATTAAAAAAAAATCACTTAATTTTGTTGTTCTTGGATCCAAGGTTCTCTCTTTATTTGTTTTCTGGTTTAGGTAATATTCCCTGTTGTCCCCCAGTCCTTTCTTGAACTTCGTTAACTTGCACATTAGTATTTTCAGTAAATTCAGATAAATTATCATAATCGCCTGCCTCCGGTTCATTAAGGTCTCTTCCATCAATCATGAGGTCACTGTTTAGATCTTCTTCAAAATCCACATCTATTTCATCCAAACGTTTTCTTTTAAATGCTGCAGCACCTCCTTTTGCCATGAAGGGGAAAATTATTGCAACCTTCGCAGATTGATATACATCAACAGGTAAACGAAAGTGACTCTTATGTGTTTGAGAATCGTGTCCCATAAAAGTAGACAGTTGCTCCAAATATGTGTCAGTCATACTAAAAATTTGAAAAAGAGTAGCTAAATATTTTCTTATCCTTGTGGAAGTTAAATCTTCACTATCGTGATGGGGATAGGGACATATAAGCCGTTTTTCTCTATTTTCAACCGTTTGGTTACTCCAGCTTTCTAAACTCAAAAAAATTTTAATTTCAGTTATTTGTAAATCATTTACTAAACATAACATCCCTATGTATTCAGAATATCTTCAAAAATATATTGTTCTACAAACACTGTCAAAAGTAGGCTTTTTACTGTCCTCCTTCAAAATTGAAATTTGTCAAATCTAGCCTGAATTGTTTTAACATTGTTAAATAGAGTTAATGAAACAAAATTGCTTCTGGACGGAAAATTCGATTGCGTAAATTAAGCAGCATATTTTACTTCAGAACCAATTTAATGTTTCATTTGTTTTAACATGGGAAAACTGAGACTCGCTAAAAATTAGCAAGTCTGGCTGAATTGACTGCAAACTGTGGGGCTGGCCTTAGAATAGCGGCCTATTTGAGGCAAATTGCGCTGCAACGGAATTAGTCGCGAAACAAATTTTTGTCGCTCGAACCTTTCAAACCCTAGATAGGCCCTATTTGGAGCAGTAATATTACACGAAAAACTGAGTTTTTGAATTTTGGAGCTTACGCCCTTTCGTCGTGACGACGTCGGTTTATCATGTTCCAAAGCATAATTGAATGTTTGTGATTGTAGACGGCCAATAAGTTTAGAAAGTTTTAAGCTTCCTATTTTTATATAAATTTGGAGGAAATTATTATTAGTAAGATGTATTTATTACATACATTAGCTTCTAATGGTGAAATATCAATGTTCCATTATGACTTCTCTATTTACTTACTGTTTTCTAACGAGCTGTCCTATCATTAAAATGTATCTTGAGTACTTTCATTAGGTAAATTGACCATGCCGATGCTTCTTCGAATTAATCACATCGCAATCAAGCAATATTACTGTAATTATTGAATGATAAATATATACGGAATTCACGGAAAACTGTGGATTAGTTTCATTCAAAACTTCCAAGGTGTCAATTGTATAAGGAAAACTGTGTCAGTTGTATGAGGAAAACTGTTTCAGTATGAGAGGTGAGCGCAATAAAATAATTCCTCTGCATTTTCACATGTTATATACTATTGTAAGAGTCAGTTAATAGTGAATACAGTGCAACAGAAGTAGCTTGGCGGTCGAATGTCACAAACTATAAACTCTAATTAAAATTGAAATATAACACTTAAAATAATAAAATATGGAAAACCGTTCAAATTTATATTTAGGATTGTACTTTCGAAGTGAACACGGCAAGAGTTGCGAGAAAAATGATTTAAAACGTACGTGAGCAATTTCCCCCCGATAATAGATGCAATAAATTTGGGGTAATTCACGCCAGCCCAAATTGACCGTCTCTTCTTGGTCACTTTTAGTTATAACGCATCTGATTTAACTGTGATCGAGCAGACTTGGTCACTTTAAGTCAACGAGGAATGAAAACTTTGACATAAAACTTAATTATACTTATAGGCCCGGAAAAAGGAAAATAATTTATGGGCGATCTGAAGTCGTGAAGTGCAAGGGGGTGAGTTAAAAAGAGTAAAAAACGGTTTATCTCGATTTTCGGCAAAACTACGAGTTCTATGGAAAAAAGTTTTAAATGGCAATGTTGTTGGTAATGAAAAGGTTCACAACTTTTGTATCCACAAAAGTTGGAAGGAAATTTATGACCTTCTAAACTTTTTTCTGTTGAGGAAAGAGATGATATCCCGAGGCAGCCAAATCTAGTGAATAAGGGGGTGTTCTATCAATTCAAACCATAAATAACGAATTTCCTGCATGACAACATGAGATTTGTGTGCAGTGGCGTGGTCCTTCAAAAACAAAACACCTTTGGATAGCTTTCTGCATCTTTTCTCTTCAATTTTACCCCATAGAGTGGTCAGTAATGCCGAATAGTAATCTCCAATTATTGTTCTACCCTTATGCAGAAAAACAATCATGATTACTCCACGGCAATCCCAAGAAACTGGAGCAAGAACTTTTCCAGCAGTTTTTTGGACACGAAACTTCTTAGGTCTTGGAGAACCAGAGTGTCGGCATTCCATCGATCGTTGCTTTGCTTCTGGAGAGTAGAAATGTACCCAAGTCTCATCCATAGTCACAATTCGGTTTAAGAAGTCTACGTTTTTAAATCGAGCACAGATCAAACGCGATGCTTCTACCCTTGCACGCTTTTGGTCAACATTCAAACATTTGGGGATCCATTTTGCAGCAATTTTTCTCATGTCCAAATTGACGTGAACTATATGATAAACGCGTTCGTATGAAATATTCAGTGCTTTAGATATATGTTTTAGCCCAATTCGACGGTCTGATAAAATCATGTCATGAACTGTATCGATATTATCGTGGACTGACACAGAAACTAGCCTTTCCGATCGGTCATCATCTTCAATGGAATTTTTACCTCTTTTGAAGCTTGCAGTCCAATTTTTCACGGTCGCATACGAAGGACATTGATCACCAAGGGTATTAAGCATATCTTCGTAAATCTGCTTACCTCTTAACCCTTTTAAATACAGGTGTTTGATGATGGTTCGATAATCCAGTTTTTCGATTTTCACTATTTCGGTGGACATCTTTTTTCTTTTTAATTTATTGCGTAACTCTGGTTTACGTTTTTGACGTCAAATTTTACACTGACATTTTTAATAAGTTATTGTTCGTTGCTGTGGTAACGCAATATTTTGTTTATGCATGGAACTGGTCTAGGCTAAATAGATATCAATACATCCTCGTGTATATATATATATATATATACATATATATATATATATATATATATATATATATATATATATATATATATATATATAATAAGCCACGAATAGGTTAGTGGGTATTACACGCAAATAGAGGAAGGGACTATTGAAAAGAGTGGTTATTGTTCATATGTCACGCACTATCCATACATCTTACATATATATATGTATATATATATATATATATATATATATATTACACGCAAATAGAGGAAGGGACTATTGAAAAGAGTGGTTATTGTTCATATGTCACGCACTATCCATACATCTTACATATATATATATATATATATATATATATATATATATATATATATATATATATATCCTTATTAGAAACTTTCATCAGATTACATAATATAATTCATCTAATACACTTAATATTTTATAAATTATTGTTGAATGTGACGTTCCCACTATGTGGATAAAAAAGATTTTGTTCGGAATATCTTGTTTTTGGAAAAAGCTAAAAAATCAGCCGGAACGTTAAATCAAGTGTATTAGATGAATTATATCATTTAATCTGATGAACGTTTATAATAAGGACCGAATCCCAAGAAATTACCAAATAGAAATATATATAAATTGGTCCAAGAAAAATCCAAATACCTTAATATATATATATATATATATATATATATATATATATATATATATATATATATGAAAATAACTAATGAAAAGATGGAAGAATAACGCGTGGAATATAAAACAAAAACAGAATTAGTGGGCAAGTACACCTTTTCTTGGTTATGCCGTACCAATGAAGGCTAATGAGCCAGAAACATGCATGTCTACGGTTACCACTCATTCTCTGTAACCTCTTTTGCGTGATATGCCCGCTAATTCTGTTTTTGTTTTATATATATATATATTTATGGATATTTTAAAACAATAATATTGAGAAATAGTTGATCTATAGAAATTTTGGAATAGTACCATTGGCAGATGCTCTATGAAAAATGATGATGGGAGTTGACAGAAAGAATTTTAGAAAAGAAAAGTCAAGTAAGAATTTAGAAATTGAAACCATTTTTATAATAATATAACATATAATAATATCAAAATAATAATATAAGAAGCAGCATTTGAATATATTGAATTGGAAAGAAAAGTATAATCAGTTGGAGAGATCAATATTTGAAGAAAAGTAAAAAAGTATTCGTAAGGTAGGAGCCGAGAGCAGCAAGTGAAATATAGTTAGATTCAAACCAGAAGCAAATTCATAAGGAGATTCGAAAGTTGAGAAGAATTCAGGAGCAGGAACCAACATGTTAAACATAGATCAAACAAAAAGGGGTCGAATAAAGAAATATTTTGAGAACGTAGTTGCAGGAGGGGATTTGAAAATTTATTATTATAGAATTATTAAAAAGTGGTAAACCAAAGATCTTTGGGGTAAGTTTTTATTATTGTTAAATTAGTTAGAAATATATCAAAATTTGTAAAGATTTGGAAATAATAAATCGTTCATTTAGTAACTATATACATAATACATAATAGAAAAGGAATTAACCACAATACAAATATATATATATATATATATATATATATAAATATATTGAGATAATTTATTTATTTATGTATGAATATTATAATTATTCAATTTTATATGCCTCAAGTTGGTTCGTCGATTGTTATGATATCTTATTTTTATTTATTTATTTATAATTTTAAATATTTATTAGGTTTATATTATTATAGTAATAAATGAATATCTGTTTAGTTTGAAAAGTAAAAGGGTCTTCAAGATGAAACTCTTAATTATTTATAGGGAATTATCGTGAGTGAGGATACGTTTATATTTAAATTTAAACTTCAAAATATTTAGGATATTATATAATTTATAAGAAAAAGGAATATTTAGACTAACTATTACTTATTATTTTCCAATAATTTTTAAATATATCTAAATAGCACTCAATAGTCTCTGTACTACTAGTAAATACCTTGGCCAAGGAGTTTAACTATCCTCCTGAATAATATTTAGAGGTTATGAGAAATTATATTATTGAAATTATCGAAAAGTTCTTTACTTTTATTTTTTCTTATATTAGTTATAAATCTATTCAGTAAAATTTGTTAAAATATTCTTATCTAAAATTTGTTAAGTAACTTTTTATGTGAAAGATATCAAAAATTTACCATTTAAATTGACACAAGTCCGATCAGATAAAAAGGTTATGTATGTAAATTTGACAGTTCCTTCGTGATAAATAGAAATGATATAAATTTAGTTTTCATAAATTCACTTTAGTTTGTAATTATGCACTGGATTTTTCATCGATATTTCTCAATTTAATTATGTGTAGTAATGAACTGAACCAAAATTCAGTTCTATGTCCTTACTGGATACCGAAGACTGCTTTTCCGTAGTTCCAGTAAGTAATGTTTTATTATATTTACTTGTATTGTGATCAAATACTTTTTGTCTTCTTTATTTAATCTATATTCTCCACTATTGTCATTGTACTCTAAAGTAATACTTAGTTGATTTTACTTATATTTAAGAATAATTTCTTCTACAGCTTTTCTTATATTTCAACATGTATCTTCTTTCTTTAGTTTTCTTATTATAATCTTATTTGATTCTTCTGAATGTCTCTATTTTAATAATCCCTTTAGAAATCTCTCTCAATTTTCTTCCCTTCTTTTCGATCAAAAAATATATCAACAACCTCTTTCGATTCCCGCTTAGCAACCATCAACATTTTTTTAATATTCATCCTAGATGAAACTTTTAATTTGCTATTTTGACTAAATGACCTAGCACACTTCAAAGTTTCTAATCTAATAGTTTCACAATAGATTAAAATTAAAATCGTTATAACAAATTATTGGAATAATAATAAGTATAGAATTAGATTAATTTGAGAATTAAA
Source organism: Galeruca laticollis (assembly GCA_963921935.1). Classification (NCBI taxonomy): domain Eukaryota; kingdom Metazoa; phylum Arthropoda; class Insecta; order Coleoptera; family Chrysomelidae; genus Galeruca; species Galeruca laticollis. The sequence goes on from OY998181.1 coordinate 147,713,200, forward strand.
ATTTTAGTTCAATATATATATATATATATATATATATATATATATATATATATATATATATATTATATATATATATATATATATATATATATATATAAATATACGGTATCCGCCAAAATAAACAGTACCGAAACAGTGAGTGCTGTGGAGTTGTTTATGTATTATGGATTTGTCATATTTGACTTAATTGTCATTAGTTGATATATTAATAGAACGCTGCAGTTAAATTTGATTTAAAAATGGTTCTAACAACGGAAGAGAAAGTTTTTTTGGTAGAGCATTATTTTAGTTCATACGGAAAAGGTCGTAATGATGGTCCAAGCTTAGAACAGGTGTCAATAAAATATCAACAAAAATTTAATAAAGCAGCTCCTAGTAAAAGTATGATGTTAGCTGTAGTGGAAAAATTTCGTCGTACTGGTAGTGTATTGTGTCAACGTAAAAGTTCTTCAGGTCGTCGAAAAACAGTATGCACTAACGAAAATGAAGGACGTGTTTTTAACCAAGTTGTGCAATCACCTCAAAGAAGTCTTGTAAGAACTGCATGTAAACTCAACATTAGTGAAACGTCTCTACGTCGCATGTTCAAATCAATTGGTGGTTATCCATACCGTATTTAAGTTGGACAACGAATAAATGCTGCGGACAAACATGCAAGAGAAATTTACTGTGGTCGCATGTTGAGTTTAATTTACGAAGATCCCGAATTTTTGAAAAACATATGGTTTCCAGACGAGAGTCACGTTCATCTTAGCGGCTATATTAATCGACAAACAACCAGATTCCTTGGATTTGAACGTACTGATGTCATTGTAGAGAAACCACTCCACAGTCTTAGAGTTACCGTTTGGTGCGCGGTATCTGGTCATGGAATGATTGGTCCTTATTTCGTTGAAGATGATAATCAGAATCCACTTACTGTCAACCAAGAGCGTTATAGAGAGAAAATCATTATACCTTTTGTGAGAGATCTAAATAACTTTTGCCGTGCACGAAATCTACAGTTTCGCACACAATGGTTCCAACAAGATGGTGCAACGAGCCATACAGCTGTGCGCACCTTAGACTTACTCCGTCAGCATTTCGATAATAGAATAATTTCTCGGGGAACAGACTTCGAATATCCTTCTCATTCACCTGATCTGACGCCACCTGACGCATACATTTGGGGCATAATGGAGGACAAAATATTTCACTCGGAAAATCCGCCGGCGAATATTGCCGAACTACGGGAAAGAATACAAAATATTTTTCGGCAGTTACATCAACCACTTTTTATAAATATGTTTATTGACTTACAAAATCGATATGAAGCTTGTTTGCGTCGAAATTGTGAACATTTTGAACACTTACATTACAGAAATTAAAAATTAATTATAATTTTTATTATATATATATATATATATATATATATATATATATATATATATATATATAATATATATATATATATATATAGAGAGAGAGAGAGAGAAAGAAAGAGAGAGAGAGAGATCTGACGACTGGATTTAACTGGGTTACAAAATATCTACAGCAGCGGAGGAAATCCGGTGTAAAAGGACGCACTTGAACCCAAATACCCTTATGTTTTGTATGCACACAATGACATCCGATAAAACTTTTCTGCTGGTGACATGTATAAATAAATTTATTGATTCTGATCTCGTTCATGTAACAAATATATTGTTTCAGATGATCCTGTTCCAATGATTCTCCGAATAATTACATTTGGACAAAATGAAGAGCATTTGCGGATAAGACAGTACATCAGTGTATTCTTATGCATCCTTATAGAATGCAGTTTCATGTTACCTGGCATAATCGAACTTACTAAAGATATCAACTTCAGCAAGTCTCTCGATTACTTCACACCGACTCTCTTGATACAACCAGTAATTACACTTTTTATTTTTAGAATTGATATAAAAGTTAACTTTGTACAAAGGTGTGGGTGGAAAATACTTAAAATTTGATGAGGGAATGTCTCTGAGAAAACTCAGTATGTAACATTTGCTTAGTAAAAGTATGAACGATTTATCAGGATAGTTTATTATTCCAGCTATCTTAGCAGCCGGACGGCTGAGTCGCAATCCCACGGATAGTTCTCAATTTAAAGTTTTTTAATTATGATAATCAGATTTTATATAGCTCTCGAGTTGTAAGGTCTCGCCTAGTTGTAATAAATAAAAATTTTCCGTAAACTAAAAATTTATTTGGCGCAGTCAGTAGGATTGCAAATCAGTTCAACAAAAATCGTCACATCGGTCCTTATCTACGGTTTGTTTGATATCTCGAACTTTGTGTTATTTTTGTGGGTTTCAATTAACTTCAAGAATCCAGTCCAGGGAACAGAGACTATATAACCAAGATCCTATGGGAGCAGAATGAGTATTTTCTCTCCGTAGTACTGTCAGTTGAAAACGTTCCAATTTCCTTTTTTAGAGATAGAAGTAAAAGTAAACTTTCGCAAAAATAGTTTTATATATTTTTTAAATGTGTTTTATACACTTTTATGGAAGAAAATCTTATTTTTCTCTTAAAAAAATAATAAATTTTAGCATAGAAGATAAATAATCCAGTTGTAGCAGATTTATCTGATTCTGGTATATATTTGGATGAAAAAAGTAATATAATAGAAATTGAAACAATGGCTAATCAATTATTGAAATTATATATTGATACTATTCCCCAATACGAGGGTTATCATCATACCTTAAATATTTTTCTAGATATCTCTGAAACATTAAGTACTCAATTTTACGATGCAATGAATCAACAATTAAATATCTTCTAATTACGCGCCTTGAGGAGTAAAATAACAGGTAGGGCTTTAATGATGATAAGTTCAAGAACGGAATTACGAACATTGGCAGAAATAAAACAAGTTCTCCTATAATGTATCGGAGACAAAATAAATATAGATTGCTTAGTGCAAGATTTAATTGTGTTGAGACAATTAAAAAATGAAACGTCATTTAATTTTGGCATGCGATGTCAGAAAGAATCCAGTTTAATCATTTCAAATTTGAATGCTTGAAATGATAAACTAGCAGAGAGAACTATTAAAATTAAAAATTATAATGATTCAGCACTTGAAACTATTATTAGAGGTTTAACTGGTCCATTACAAAATAATATACGCTTAAGAAACCCAGATAGTTCAGAAGTAGCTATGTCTTTAAGTATAGACGAAGAGAATTGTATACATAGTCAGAATAGAAACATTAGTGTTTGAAATTAAATTTATTGTTTCTAGCTTATTCCAAAATATATTGAAAAAGAGTCTTTTTAAAAAATTGACAATTGTCTCGATATAAAATATCACCGTCAAAATGACAGAAGTTACATTTCATTTGATGCCTACCTGATGTTTAATAGTTATTTTTGGCTAGACCAAGAAGTGATTGACCTAATATCTGTTAATAGAAAAAAAAGAAGATGTGATGTTACAAATATTGAAGCTTAGTTATTATTAGCCCTATGGTGATATTCTGGATATCATTATTCTCAATTAAGATCAGTATACCTGTGCAATGATATAGAAAACCAGAAAAACTACATCTGCTGATCTTTACAATTATCACTTAAGAAGACAATTTAAAAGTGGAGACATATCTGTTCATTGACGACTTCATATTGTGGGTTTCTTAAGTGCCTTCTAATTTCCAATTCTTCAAGGAAATCCAGTACTTGTTTCTTATCACGAATATGTAGTACTTCTAGTTCTGTGCTAGGTGTCAATGAATGATTGGTGTCAAGTAGATATTTTGCGTAGGTTGTTTCAATCCGTATGCTCGTAAGTGTTCACTGTATCGCATTTCAAGATTTCTAAGGATCTGACCCAAATAGACAGCATTACATTCTTGACATTTATGTTTATATTTTCCAGATTTTTGTAATGCTGATATTTTGTACTTGCAGTACTTACTGTTTTAAGAGAAATTGTTGCATTTGTTGCTAAAGATATATTTTTTGAAATAGCATTAGTAATATTTCATGCATAAGTGATGGTTTTACAACTTTTTCAATATTTCAATTAATCGAAATTCACATCCAGTTGTATTGAATAACCAAATTTTCGCAACCCCAACAGAATTTTAATAATTACAATCGTCCTTTCATCCACAAACCAAATGGATGCCGAACAATAATTTTCAAGCTCAAAGACAACCAGTTTCCAATCAACCCCGGCAAAGCCTGATATTGAGAGTATCCCCAAATCAAAGCAGGAATCAACCAAATCTCAACAAACCATATCAACCGACACCAATGCATACATCATCAGGTAATACGCCACAAAGTTATTTGCACATAATGTAAATCATTAACAATATGAATTTGATAACCCGTTTGAAAATCAAGTACAAGGAGAAACTTACATAACAAATCTATGATGTCCAAAATTATGATTATAATAAGACACAAATGAAAATTTTTAACAAGAAGCCTCACAGAACAATTCCACGTAATAACTTTGAACACATCCAGCGCAAATTCACCATAAACTCACATCCCCGAAGTAAAAGCAAATTTTGTAATAGATACACGTAAAACTCATAGTTTAATGAAACCTGATTTAGCTTATCAATTATATCCAAATCAAATTCTTGAAGAGAATTTTCAAATACAACATGCTCATAATACAATATATCATGACTAAGAAATAAACAAACCAATTTTGAAAATTTTTAGAGTTTTGAATATCTCAAATTCTATCTGCCGAAGTAATCGAATTTTTGGAACCAATAGATATTGAAATATTTAATATTAACGAAATTAATTTCCTAGAAAAAATGGAAACTCATCAAGAAATTAGTGAAGAACATCATCGTATCTTAAAAACAAACTTAAAATAAACGGTTTTAAAGACTAAAACTAACTTTTCCGCATCTGTGAGATGCCCTGAATAATGTTCTATCATAAAATTGTCACTTTTATATACTTCAAGGGATGTATCGTGTTAACAAACCGTCATTTCTCCAAAAGTAACCAAAAACGCAGTATATCTGGATTTATAGAACCCGCTGTACTCGCTATAGTCAGATTAAAATCAATTGGGTACATCTGTGAGACACCTTGAATGAGACACCCTGAAAAATATCCAATTATAAAATTGGTAACTTGTATACACTTCGGAGGCTGTATCGTACTAACAACCCGAAATTTCTCCAAAAAAGAAGAAAAATGTGGCACTTCAGGTACCATAGCACCCGTTGTACTAGCTCTGGTGAGCTAAATATCTATAAGGTCCATCTATAAGACGCCCTGAACAATATTCAATCATAAAATGGGTCACTTGATTACACACTGGAGGCTGTATCGTGCTAACAAATTGAAAATTCTCCAGAAATTACAAAAATTTGGTACCTCAAGTACTGTTTCATCTGAAACACCAGAGTTTCTAGGAAACGTATAAAAATGGACTGTAGATTGAAAGACAGATGTATAGAAAAAATAGCAGTACTTACCACTCTCCTGGTCTTCACTTATAAAGGGCGCCCTTCTGCTGTTTGCGTCTAGATCAGTGATGCACAGCGCGAAAACCCCGTAAATGTGCTATCATTAAAACTATTAGGTCGTAGACCATAACTAAATTTTTGTATCGACGTATACTCTATCGATGTCGGTATTAATATGTTCTACTCCTTCGTCGCCGTGGCAGTACTTCTAAATTGACTATCCTGTCCTTGCAAATATGTCATATACATTTTTAATTTGGGAAACAGAAATTAAAAATTATTATAGAATATTGAACATTCCACCCACCAAAAACAAACTTGTTGTTTCCTCTGTAATCAAATTAAGCATATAATAAAAAAACTACTAAGAATACTACTAAATTAAAAATACTAGAAAAAAGGTAAATTATTAATCAAGTTATTGCCCTGGCAATGGGCAAACTTTGACAGTAATGTACCGTTTTGCGTCTTTAACGTTACTACTCTAATTATCCTATGTTTACCGGGATGTAACTTCGCTACACGTCCAAGAGACCAATTTAGAGGAGACCTTTCTTCATCTTTTATTAGAACCAATGTTATAAATGTTATATTTGGGACTTATTTAGTCCACTTACTACGCTGCTGTAACTTACGCAAATATTCTTGGCTCCAGCGTTTCCAAAAATCGATATGCATTTTTTGTAACATTTTCCATCGTTATTAACGGTTAATTGGTACATGAGACAAATCTGGTTCCGGAAAAGAATGAAAGGGGCTCCATGGTGCAAGATCGTTGGGATCTTCGCTAATAGCTGTTAAGGGTCGTGAATTTAAGAGTGCCTCAATTTGAGTTAAACGTGTAGAAAGCTCTTCGAAAGTCATTAGTTGGTCCCCTATGACTCGATGCAAGTGAGTTTTAACTGATTTCACACTTGCTTCACTAAGTCCATTGAAATGAGGCGCTCCAGGTGGGTTAAAATGCCATTTGCTTGAAAGCTTCTCAGAAGCTTGTTGAGCGAAAAAAGTTAATTGATTGTAAGCGCCTTACAAATTAGTGCCTTGGTCAGAATAAATGTCGGACACTCGGCCTCTACGGGCTATGAAACGTCGAAACCTTGCAAGAAACGTATCAGTGGACAAGTCCGACGAAAGCTCTAGATGAATAGCCTTGGTTGCACCACAAACTAATAAACATATATAGGCTTTAGATACTTTTGCCCCTCGATATGTTCCCATCGTAATTGAAGATGGTCCAGCGTAATCAAGTGAAACTTGAGAAAATGCTTTCATTTGGGAAACCCGAAACGAGGGAAGATCAGTTATAAACGGTAGGTAAGATCGAGGTTTAGACTGAAAACAGTTTATACATTTGGATATACATTTAAAAATTGCATTACGAGAAGAAATTATCCAAAAATGTTGTAGCATTAAATTTTGTAACGTTTTTAAACCAGGATGTAGATTTTCCCGATGAATCTGTTCTATGAGGAGATCAGTAAACCGATGGTTTTTAGGCAACAAAATAGGATGCTTAGCGTCGAAAGAAAGAGATGATTGTCTCAACCTACCACCCACCCTGAGAATACCTAGCCTATCTATGAAAGGTGCTAATTTTCTGAAATGTTTAGGTAGGGTAGTATCTTGTTCGCAATAGCGAATAATATTGTTGAACGTCTTTAATTATGATTTCAAATGCAGTATACATTTCAGAGAAATCTATACTTATATTCTTATGAATGCGTTCGGTTTTTCGCATAATTGGAATAAAACGTAAAACGTAAGCGAGTATTCGCTGAATTTTTTTAGAGAAGAAAATCTTGAGAGTAAATCACCAATAACGGATGGAGTTTCAACCGAAATACATAAAGTTGTTTCCCTTTCTTCCTGACTAATTTCAGGAAATTTGTCTACAAGAATCGTAGGTTGTTTGGGCCAATTTTCTGGATCCAGCAACAAAAAATCGGGTCCCTGCCCCCACAATTCGTGTTCGAGTAATTGCAATGGACTTAAACCACGAGAAACACAATCGGCCGAGTTCATTTCAGAAGGAACATATCTCCAAGAGGACATAGATATTGTCTCTTGAATAAAGGCCACTCTGTTAGCTACAAACGATCGATTTTGGAAACTCATGGAAGAAACACGATTTGTCATGGGAGTCAAAGGACCAGATATCAGCTTATTATTGGACGTGGGCTTTTTAAAAGAACTTTCAGTTACGGTAAATGTCACAGAACAATTAGTAGAACCAAGTTATCACAGATATGCATGATTACGTGAAGTCATTCAAATGCAAGATCATGCCATGGAAAGAACAATTATCAGTTGATAATTCGACACAATTCCTAGCAATGTTCGGATGCACGTTTAAGTGTGAACAAGTATTTCCATTAATGAAAGGCAACAAGAGTCCAGCAAGATCTCGACTTAGGGATTCACACATGGTCGCTGTAATAAAAGTTAATTCGGCAGATAAATGTACGCCACAAATATGAGAGCTAATTAAAGAAAAAAGAGTGTTTTTAAATGAAACTCAAGATCTCTAGTTGATTCCACAATATAATACAAGTTATTGAAAATTCTAAAAAATTGACAATTGTTTCGATGAATCAATATCATCGTCAGAATGACAGAAGTTACATTTCATTTTATGCCTACCTGATGTTTAGTAGTTATATTTGGCTAGACCAAGAAGTAACCTAACTTGTGATTGGCTTAATATATGTTTATAGAAAAAACAAGAAGATATGATATTACAAATATTGAAGCTTAGATATTATTAGCCCTATGGTGATATCCTGGATATCATTTTTCCAATTAAGATCAGTATAACTGTGCAATGATATAGAAAACCAGGAAAACTATATCTGCTGATCTTTACAATTATCACTTAAGAAGACAGTTTATTAGTGGAGAATTCCCTAGATTTAACTGTTCATTGACAACTTCATATTGTGGGTTTCTTAAATGTCTTCTAATTTCCAGTTCTTCAAGGAAATCCAGTTCTTGTTTCTTTTCACAAATATGCAGTACTTCTAGTTTTGTGTTAGGTGTCAATGAATGATTGGTGTCAAGTAGATGTTTTGCGTAGTGGGATTTATCTGGTTGTTTTCATCTGTATGCTCGTAAGTGCTCACTGTATCGTATTTTAAAATTCCTAAGGATCTGACCCAAATAGACAGCATTACATTCTGGACATTTGAGTTTATATATACCTGACTTCTTTAATAGTAGTATTTTTGTTTTTACATTCAACAATTTTGTACTAACGTTACTTTCTGTTTTAAAAGAAATTGTTGTATTCGTTGCTGAAGATATTATCTTTGAAATATTATTAGAAATATTTCCTGCATATGTGATGGTTTTATAAGTTTTAATTTCATCAGCTTGTTTAGGATATATTAGTTGTAATGCCACTTTTTCCTCTTTTCTACTAATTAGCTTATTTATCATATCTAATGGATAACCGTTAGATGTTGCTATTTGTCTAATTGTATTAATCTCTCTATCAAAATTACATTTGTTCATAGGAACTGAAAAAGCTCTATGTATCATTGAATTATATGTTGCTAGTCTGTGTGACACAGGGTGGTTAGAATTGAATGGAATTGTTACATCAGTTTGTGTCTAATTGTCGTTCACTACCCATAAAACAAGCTAATATGTCCTCTACATATCTATACCAAAATAAAATATTTTTCGAAATATTACTTTCAAAGATCTTTCTTTCTAAATTGTCCATAAAAATGTTTGCTAAAATAGGTGATATAGGGCTTCCCATTGGTAAACCTTCATTTTGAATGTATATCTTATTGTCAAAAGTGAAATAATTCTGATTAATGTATACATCAAATAAATCAAGTATATCTGGCCCAGTTCGGATATACCGTCCCTAATGTACAAAGAATCGGCTTTTACTCGGCAACTTAACGGCAAACCGAGAGCGGCTGTTATGTTTTCGGGCCGGAAGTGGCTACTCCTCGGACACTCGCTACCGGGAGACCATATTTTGTGCCAAAACTGATCCGCAGGATGTTTTGCTGGCTATATTCGACTCTGGGCCGCGTTCGGTTAGCAAGCTGTAAAGTGGTACCAAATCATTCGCGTTTAAATTTCGCGCCGCATTATTTGACGGCCATTTTGCTTATATTTTGTATTTTTGTGAGGTTATTGTTGTGTTGTGTTACTCAACTCTTACTCTTAAACTAGGAAAAAAGAGTCTTGTTTTTATATTTGGTGCTGATTTGGATATAGTATCGTGAATCGTGCTGCCGTGATAATACTCGTAGTTTATCAATTATATTATTTGATCATTTTCGTGTCTCTCCGCTGCCAGTTAATTTATTAATATTTCAAGAAAGTGTAGGTAGAAGACAAGTGTAAAAATAAATAATATCCCAGTCGCATTTACATGATGGGCAAAATCATTTGTAAGTACAAGTGTGAAGGATCTTATGGTACAAGTGATTAATGTAACAATCTCAAACAAATGTTACTTAGCTTAAATTTTAAAAGATGTTAGTTTGCTGAATTCTATTTTAACCTATATAATTATGGCGTCTGTACATAAAATAAGTGAGAGACAAGAGCGGCGTTTGATTGCCACGCAAATGCAATCTATATTAAGTGATTTTATTCCTATAAACGAGGCTTTGAGATCTGAATGTTCAGAGCCCAAGACAGAATCTTCAATATGTGCATCTCATTTCGAACAAGATGTTGTCTATAATTCCCCAAGTGAATCCCAATATGATCCTAATTTGGAGACACAATCTAAAACTTCCAGCATCACTTCTAAGATTTCTAACCCCAGTTTCATTGATAGTCACCGATTAGCGAAATCCAGTGACTGTATTGAAGCACAGGCAGGGCCTTCAACAGAAAGTGTGTTATCATTGACAGAGTTTGATTACATATTTTGCTCAGATTCTGACTCTGATATCGAGAAATCTAACAATGAGCATGGCAAAACAGATAATAAGAATGAAACTGACCCAATTGGCTCAAAAATGCTCCAGATAGAGCAGTAGGAAGAGCCAATCGAAAAAGTAAAAAATAAGAGATTTATTGTATTTAAAGATTTTTATTTCAGGCGATTAGTCTATTTTAATTTGTTACTTTACTTAATTATAAATTAGGGTATTTTGTTTTAGTTGTTCAAAACTGCGCCCTTTAATTCTTACTATTAAAATCTTGTTAATTTGTTTTATATATCTACATTCTGTCATATAATATGGGAACTATGAAAAATATGTATAACTATTTTTTGTTGTTACTTTAATGTATATAATTTCCTATCCGATTATTCTATAATAATTTGTTGCTGATTTTAATATAAATAAGATGGTTTTTTCGTTAAGTTTCTTGTAACTGCGTATTTTATGTATTATATCTACACATTTTCCGTTCCTTATTACTTATATATTGGGAAACTTATTTTTTGCATTTGTTGTAAAAGAATGTTGATATATTGACATTACTTTTTTTGTTGTGTAACTAATAAATGGTCTAATGTTTTTTTTAAAAGTGTTTTATTATACAAAGTACACGTTTAGATTTTATTATGAAAAAATTTTAGACATCTTTTTTTATCAATACCATAGCAGGAGATGTCTCCCTGAATCTCTGTCATGTATTTTTAAATGTTTTTTTTCACAATTGCTAAAATAATTTGTCTGTTAATTTAAAATTCCAATCCAATTTTTATTTGATGCATCTATATACAAAAACCATTATTATAATCCTTCACATGTTGTTTTTGAGATGAGATATTTTGCTGATTTCCAATATCAACATATTTAACCCGTAAATACCACGGAGGGGTAAAATTTGACCCTATACATTTTTGACTGCAGATTTTGCTACTAAGACATAGTAGGCTCCCAGGTAATCTTCGACCGACAAGCCATTTATTTATTTCCGGAAGCAAGGTTAGTTTACGTTGAACGTTCGCAGAGATACGTGGGCGTAGGGTCAGATCTGACCCGCTTATGGTATTAGTGTCGATAAATTGTTTTGTACTAGCGATTGAAAATGGCAGGATGCAGTAACGATAAGTGACCTTTGAAATAAAGTGAACTTGAAGATGAGGCACAAAATATAATGTCTTATGGTCTAGATAGTGACAATGAGTTTTCGGATAATGGTAGTGAACACAGTGACCATCAAACCGATACGGAAGAATAATGCGATGATAGTGACGAAATATATGTACATACAGGAAAAGGCAGTGATAGTGAAGCATCGGATGATCAAGAGGATACTTCTGGTTCCAGAAATTACTTCTAGGGTAGAAACAAATCCTCCTGCATCTTCTCGCACTCGCAAGCATAATTTAATTAGCCATCTGCCTGGGATTATTGGAAAAGCGCGAGATACAATGCCTGAAATACCAATTCAAGCTTGGGAATGTATTATTAGTGATGACATCTTGCAGGAAATACTCGAAACGACTAATGAAAGAATAACTAACATGGCCGCTAGGTATAACTTGCACAATCTGTCATGTCAATATACCAGTCATTTGGATATTGTTGAATTCAAAGCCTTCTTGGGTTTATTATATTTAGCAGGGCCCTGCAAACACAAATGTGAATGTTACATAAAAATATATAACAGGGGAGGAATTATTTTTATATAAAACGTTTATATATTTTTTATGTAGTATTTATGTAACAGAATCCTTATTAATTTTGTTATATATTTTCAATATTCATATTATAAAATGTTGTATATATTGGATATATCTAATTTTACATGTATTCAAGATGTGAATTCTGCTACGTAAATATGAAATTTTTGTATATATATATATATATATATATATATATATATATATATATATATATATATATATATATTACGTAAAATTTGTTACATAAAATATTCTATATATTCCATATGTATTTCTTACGAACCTCGTCTAGTGGATTTCGAAAGAAGAAGAAGAAAGCTCTTCAATATTATAACCTTTAAATTGTAACGAGTGGATCTGCCCACATACCTGCAAGTAAGTATATTAACGTTCTAAAAGGTTTTTCTTTACTTTTGTCAGTGTGTTTGTTTTTAGTTTTGTTTGTAGAAGAATGGAGAACACATCATGTAAGTGTTATTAATATTATTTTCAAAATGCAAAGGGCAACGCCGATAAAGCCGTTCATTGTCGTTTACAAAAGATCACATTATACCTATCTCACTAAAGTACTTTTCAAGATAATATTTTCGTTTTAACTTACAACTTAGACATGATTTTACAATAATTCCCTCTGTAGGGAGTCGTTAATCCGAAACAACTACCGCCGCCCAGGTATGCACTTAGAGCTCAAGTAGATTTTGTAATAATTCCAAATAAAATACACATCTTTAATCCTCTGACCATAGGTAGTAAGTCAAGACAAAATATCTTGTAATGGATTAATTAACACTTATCTGTTAAAAGTTATTTATATTTCAATACTTAGATTGATAAAAATTTTAATTTTAGGCAAAATAAATGTTTAAAACGAAAAACATTGATTGACTTCTGTGATTTATCAATAAGACAGAAAAACGATACGTGGTACAATCTTACAATGGTGACGGTGAGTCAGAAATACATAATTTAGAGACATCTCACTCATGGTTAGGACATAGAAATAACTACAAAATAAGGAACTTAAAATCAAATAAGTTATTTCAAGGTATTGTTACTATATGATTTGCTTATTTATTATAATTAATATATACACCTACATTCTTAGAAACTTTGCTGAAACAGTTTAATATGACATGCACTGATTTTGATCAATTCACCTTGGTGTGGATAAGGCTAAGTAAAGAGACTCCAGAAGATCAAAACTGTAACCCTCCAAAACAGTGGATAATATCCCTTAATATTGCCAACCCGCTCACAAATGGACCTCGAAAAGTCTTCTTAGAGAATATTTTCCGTGGTTAATTATTGCTTTGTTTTTGAATATTCATTTGTTTTGCATTCTCTTTTATATTTTATTATCATTTAGTATTTGAATATTTTTATTTTTGCAATATTTTTTGTCATTAGGTGTTTTGTTTTTAATTTCTCTATTTTATGTTAATAAAATAAAAGTACCAGCTTCTAAATTCCAAAGATAGATAAATACCATTTACAATATATAAATATTAAATTGTATTAAGTAGCTTTAAGTTTGAAATATTCATAAGGTGGGTAGTGAATAATATAGTAACAATAGTTCCTTAATCTTCTGGCCATCAACACTAGTAAAAATATTGTATTTCATTTCATCTATGAAAAATAATGTTTCAACAGATTTTTCTGAATTCTTTATAAATTAAGAATTTCTCTGACTTTTTTCATAGATCCAATGAAATAAAATATTTTAGGTAAGGGGTGAAAAATTATGTAACTTTTGTTACTTCTATATCATGTAATATTTAATACATAAATATTCTCTAGATATTATCTCATTTTTACATATATATATATATATATATATATATATATATATATATATATATATTACATAGTAATTTGGAAATATTTGAGATATAATTTATAATATGTATTTCTTATATCACTATTTTTCTCTAGCTGTGCCGGCCTTTGTCAGTATTTAATACATGAATATTATCTAGTTGTGACTTCAGATTTATATAACTGTGACTTTTATATTCCAAAAAAGATGTAACATATATGTATTCAATATGTTTTTGTGTTTGCTGGGGGGTTTTCAAATTGAATAATGAATATTTGAGATCGATATTTGCTACCGATAGTACCGGTCGTGATATATTTCGTGCGACAATGTCTTTGAACCGCTTTTATATTTTACCTTCATGTATTTGTTTTGATGATTTAGAAACACGACCAGGACGTATTATAAATGGAGACAAACTAGCAGCTATTTCCAATATTTTTAAAATGTTTATCACTAACTGTCAGTCTAATTACAGCTGCGGGGAATATCTCACTATCGATGAAATGCTTATAGCATTTGAGGAAGGTGTAAATTCCGTATGTACCTGAGAAATAAGCCCGATAAGTACGGTATAAAAATGCAATGTTTAGTGGATGCTAAAACACACTATCTGTTAAATGCTTTTGTATACACTGGCAAAGAAACTCATAATATGAACCCAAGCAAGTTAGCTATCCCCACACTGGATGTTTTCAAACTTATTCCACCGATACCGGGAACAAATAGGAACCTTACAGCTCATGATTGGTTCTCGTCTATAGAACTGATAAAGGAAGTAATGAAACACAACATTACATATGCTGTAACTTTGAAAAAAAATAAAAGGGAGATCCCTTTGGAGTTTTAACTTCACAAAGATAGACCAGTTGAATCTGCGATATTTGGATTTACAAACAATGAGACTCTTGTATCTTCTGTCCCAAAAAGGAATCGTGCAGTAATATTAGTATCAACCACGCACCACTCTGATACAATGGTAAATGAAAAGCCCGAAATTATGAACTTTTATTATGAAACAAAAGGACTCATTAGACCAAAAATGTGCTTGCTATGAAACTGGCAGAAGAATTCGAAGATTGCCCCAAACAATATGGTTTTGTATTTTGGACATTGCTGGAGTGAATGCTAACGATATATTTAATAGTGTGGTTCGAAATGAAACGATGGCAAGAAGGCTCTTTTAAACCAATTTAGGTCAAAAACTCATTGAAAGACACATGAAACGGAGAGCTCAAGAAAGTTATTTACCGAGAGATCTTCGCAATATGATTTTAAAGTTTTCCGGAATTCAGGAAGTATTACCTGTACCAAATCCAGAGCCACGACAAGATAAAAAGATAGGAAGGTGTCAGTTATGCCCCTATTCAAAAAATCAGAAAAAGGAGAGTATGACCTGCGACAAATGCACAAAATTTTTTTGTAAGCATCATTGCAGTAAGAAGATATTGTGCGAAATTTGCATTCAGAGGTAAGGTGTAAAACATGTTTGTTATCTTTTACATAAAAGCTTTAAAATGGTATCTTTTGTTCCAGAGAGGGGTTATGAGGCTTGAACTTCAACCTCCCATTCCTGCAAATGGACAATTTTTTTTGAGAAAATTTCAAAAAATTATTTCTATGTTAATTTGACTTGATGTTTAGTTTTATGTTTATTAAACGTGTAACCACCAGACTTTTTGGGTTATTCCTTTTTTGTTATACGAAAGCAAATGTGGAAACATGAACTAGGTACGAATACATTGAAAATACACCATTTTTAATTTAAAAAAAAACTAAGGGTCAAATTTGACCCATCCATGTAATAAATATAACTTTTTGAGGAATGGTATTTAAGGGTTAAGCTAGAAATATCAATTTTATACATAATAAAATACAAAGATCATTTCTTTCGCTTAATAAAGGGTATTCAGTAATTATCACATGGTCACAGTCGCCTATGGATTACAAACCATATTTTATTGAACAGCCGATATAAAGTTTATCATAAGAAAAAACATTTCTCAATCAAATACAAATATTTTGGGCGTCTGCGCATATTCGTCTGGCCGATAAATGGTGGCTTACAAGAGGATTGCCCCTTTGCGAGCCACCGATGGACTGCCGTGCACTTACCGGCTATCTACCATCGACCCGTCGTCGGTTTTACCAGCTATCTATTATCGGCCCGTCGTCGATTATTCAAAGGCGTTGCCGAGTTTGAATGGTTGGCTAGCCTACTCGTAGCCACCTTACGACCTTGCGGACATGCCCTACCTACACGCCAAGCCGGGAGTTGTAAGCGGGCCGCATGCGGCAGTTCGGCCCACTTTCGTCCCATTATCGGACCAGCCAGTCTGTGTTTGTTGGGTAGTTTTATTGATTAGTTTTAGCGGCCCATTCTGTCTACGGTTAACTACTTTTGGCCCAACTGCGACTTTGAGCTTAACATGGCTGAACTAGAGCCTAAAATCTACAGATGAGAGATTGGACTATGTATCTATGTTTATCATTACATAGAATCTGAGCAAAATTATATTTTGAAAATGAATACTTTAGTGAAAGTATTTTGATGTGTAGAATGGTGAAAATATCCAAATTAAGCTGTCAAAAAACCTATTTTCAAAATTTAAAGAATACAATTAAAATCTTTATTTTCAGAGTTGTACCTGTTTATGTTTAGTTGGATATTTTCTGGTGGAAGCCCAAAAAACATTATCAGCCATGTGCCATATTTCAAAACAACTAGAAATGCAACGTTCCAGTTTTGAGAAGAAAATTTTGAAAGAAGCACGCAAGTACAATAATATTTCGATTATGATATTAACATTAAGCATGTGTACGCATCTTTTATTTACACCTCTTCTGTTCAATGATGAGTTTGTAGATCCGCTTTATTTTACTTTCAAAAGGTTCTACGGAGATGGTCCCAATTATATCTACATAATTCCCGTTCTTCATTATTTAATCACAGGCAAGTACTCAAAAACGATTTTCCATACTTTGATGTGTACAGTGATAAGTATAATACGGCAAATGCACCAGTCAGTGAACACTCAAGACATTTTTGAACTTCACTGTATTTTTCTAAACCATCCGTACTAATTTTCAGCTCCAGAAAAATAACACTTCGTGTTCAATGAAATAGTAAACACGTTGCATACGATAGTTACAGAAGTAGGTAGTTTAGTAAAAGAATAAAATGTAAAATATTGGATAATACACCAGTAAATGAACGAATGCTACCATTGATTGGACAGGGATAATCAAATGAATGGATTTATGAAGAAAATAGACGTTGAACAATTTTTAATCAATGATTATCAACGACAACAAAACATGTGGGGATACAATATTATTTCAGACAAATTTCAGCATTTCTGGACATTGTACATCGAAGAAATAACGGAAGTCACAGACCTACTCACCACAATATATCCCTATTTAAAGGATAAAAAAATGAAGATGAGATGCACTCGAATTAAAAATAAAATTCTCAAACAGATAAACTCTGAATACCAAACAGAACTGGACACTGATACCTCTCTTGAAACCTACTAATCTTGTTAACCTTCAGTTCCTTAATTCAGTGGAATATGAATGGGTACTATACCCAACTTGCAATTATTTATTTCAAAATACAAACCCATGCTAATATGTCTACAAGAAACCCATTTCAAAAACAATAGAATCCATAATCTAAGAAATTATAATTGTTTCGCTAAAAATCGAGAAAACGCAAGAATAGCCAGTGGAGGTGTAGCAACATATATTAGAAATACAATAGATGCAACATCAATTCATCTAAAAACTACTATTGAAGCAGTCGCCGTTAGAGTGAAAGATACAATGACTTTTTCATTGTGCAACGTATACATACCCCCAAATCAGGAACCTACTACAGAAGAACTCACTGAGCTGCTGAGCCAAATTCCAACTCCTCAGATAATAGTGGGAGACTTTAATGCCCACAACTATATCTCGGGCTCTACTAAGCAGACCCTTCTGGAAAAAAAATTGAATATCTATTAGAAAAGTACAATCTTAACCTCCTAAATGACGGCTAAAAAACCAGACATGACATAAGAACTGGTGAAGATTCAGCAATCGACCTAACAATATGTCACCCATCTCTCTCACAAATACTCAATTGGGATGTATCAACGTATTTATACGATAGTGACCACTATCCCATAATAATTAGCAGCGAACTGGAAAATATACCGGACCCAATAACAAAATGGAAAATAAAATCTGCAAATTGGAACGAACTTCAAGAAT
The DNA here is from genome assembly GCA_963921935.1 of Galeruca laticollis. Classification (NCBI taxonomy): domain Eukaryota; kingdom Metazoa; phylum Arthropoda; class Insecta; order Coleoptera; family Chrysomelidae; genus Galeruca; species Galeruca laticollis. The sequence continues at coordinate 147,731,354 of OY998181.1, forward strand.
TTAGAGAAGAAAATCTCAACGAGTTAAAGGAAGATGCGGATATCGATCAAGAAGTACACTTTATCACGGGATTAATAACGCAATCAGCAAATAAACATATTGGACGGTACGAACACAATAACAAACACCAAACGGTTCCCTGGTAGAACTTCGACTGCAAAGAGGCTGTGAAGAAATCGAAATAAGCTTTTAACAGATTCAAAAGAAGCAAGACTGAACAAAATTCAATCGAATTCAAACGATTGAGAGCCAAAGCCAGATACACGATAAAAAAACCGAATCGGGAATCCTGGAAAGAGTATGTTCCAACAATAAACAGCTCAACTCCAATGTCCACTATATGGGGAAAAGTCAAAAGGATATCCAAACCAAAACAATCCAATACAATAAACTATCTGGAGATGCATAACACTGTTTATAAAAACCGAAATGAAATAACAAACATCTTATCAAATGAATATCAAAAAAACTCAAACTACACATCAGATTTCTTGAATCATAAAAACAAAACAGAGCAGCAAGAAATTGACTTATAATAATAACCAGCAAACGAACAGTTTGAACTATGCATATCATTCTGTTTAAACTACTACTTATATTAAATTAGATAACTAAAACTTGTTTCATTTCAGATGAAACAGCTGATTCCTTCATGACAACTAAACATCCATATTGGGCAGATTTATTGTTCTCCACTATACTTGTTAAGCGTTTTCAAAATTTAGACAATTATTAAGGTAACTTCTTTATATTTATTGTTGCTCTTTTTAATTATTATAAACAAATGATTTAATATATTCTGACTTTATATACATTTTTACTTATGATTGTGTGTTTTTTAATGTGTTCTAATTACATAATTTCAATCCATTTTGAGCAAAATATTCTCAAACAGCTGATGTTCTTTAATATATAAGATATATGGTTCAATATATATGTATATATATATATATATATATATATATATATATATATATATATATATATTGAACCATATATCTTATATATTAAAGAACATCAGCTGTTTGAGAATATATATATATATATATATATATATATATTGAACCATATATCTTATATATTAAAGAGCATCAGCTGTTTGAGAATATTTTGCTTTAATATTTAAAATGGATTGAAACTATGTTAATTAAAAACACATTGAAAAACCACAATCATAAGTAAAAATGCATATAAAGTCAGAATATATTAAATCATTTATTTATAATAATTAAAGAGAAATTACCTTAATAATTGTCTAAGTAAACAAACCAAAAAACATTTACTAAAGATATATAACCTAATCTTAACAAAGAAAGTATATCCCAGAGCATGTACAATTTCCATTATAATTCCCATTCCTAAGCCATGTAAAGCGAAATCAGATCCAGAAACATATAGACCAATTTCACTCACCTGTAGCATGGAAAAATTTCTTGAGAAAAACCAATTATACCCTAACAGTGTGGTTTCCGTAAAAATCGCTCCACGTTAGACAATCTTATTCATTCAGCTGAATTATTCGCCATCTTAGAAGCACTCAGGAAAATCCAGTAAATCAAACATAAAAATGTCCTTTTAATATCTGACTCTCAATGTTCACTAACAGCACTTCGTCAACTGTACTCTAATCACCCTATATCCATACTGATCAAGGAAGAGCTACATAATTGCAGAAACAGCAACATACATATTAAATTCATGTGGGTCCCATCCCATACTGGAGTAGAAGGAAATGAGAGAGTAGATCAAATAGTAAAAAACGCATGCACAAATCAACAATCAGAGAGGAACGATTTTACCGTACATACTGAATTTAAAGCGTTCTACAGGAGCAAAATATACGACAAATGGCAGGAAGAAGCAAGACATAACCAACACAAATCATACGAAGTCACTCCAAATTCTCACGGCTGGAACTGTAAAAACATAAATAGAAGAGAACGAGTGATCCTTTCTCGTATTCGAATCGGTCATACGCGCATCACACACGACTACTTACTAGCGGGAAAAAATAAACCAATGTGCGAAATGTGTAATAGTGTGTTAACCGTGAAACACCTGGTAATCGAATAGACGAAATACGACAAGGAACGGAAAAAGAATCAACTACCACTATCACTAAAAAAACTATTACAAGAAAACCAAGAAACTAAAAAACTTATAAACTACATAAAAGACTCCAAATTAAGTAGCAAAATATAGAGACTATAACCAAGCTACAATAAGTGAACTTACATCATTTCAATTCGCTAGTAACCCTACGTGGTTGATGCGATTAATAATTTAAAAAAAAGTTGGTTTCAAGTAGAAACATAATTAAACATTCTGTACCTAAATGGAAAGGCGGATCCCTATAATAGATTTTTCTATAAACTACCGATAAATGCAGCAGCCTATCAACAGATAAATCATGTTTATTGCCAAGTTCAGAAATGGTTATAGTATGATTTAGAACCCCAGGTGTGGGGATGGTTGCTGCCCAATGAATTCTTGGGGCAAATGGCAACTGCAGATGAATTAATTATATAAATTTAATTGCAAAAATGGATGAGGTGGAATTTGCGGGTGAAGTAAATAAGGGTTGCAATGCACTTTAGCTTATGGCCACTGTAATGCTGATTCATAACTAGACGACCTCGAAGAAGAGAGTGCATTTAATCCCGGAACTTTAGAAGACATGGAAACAACGATTCGGGGCAACGAAGATGATGACACTGATACAGACATGTTTAAACACCTGCAAGATGACAACGATGAAGAGGGAGAAGATGAAAATTGGTAATATTCAAAAAAAATTGTTCTTTAAATTTAAACATTTGTAAGTTTTAACTTGATTCGATCTAACTGGTAAAAAATAGACAGCTACTGAATAAAGATTGAATCAACATAATATTTACTTGTTTTATTTCTACTCAAGATCAAATTCAATTAAATTAATTTGAAATTAAGAAAAACAATAGGAAATTAACTGTCTCGACCCTTACTTCGTGGAATCTACTCATATTAGTGTTCTAAATTAAACTCACGGGACAATTGTCAGTTTTTTAGAATTTTCAACAATTTTTATTATATTGTGGTATTAACTAGAAACCATGAGTTTCATTTCAAACACTAATAAACAATAAGTATTTCATTTCAATTTTTTAACATCGCATAGTAGATAAGTATTATTGAATCCATATAATGTATTTACTGAAAATATTCCATTGTCAATGATATTTCAAGGATTTAATAACTTAAGTTATTATTCACAGAGATTCGCGGTTGACCTTGCATTATAGTATGTATGGCAAAGGGCTGCGCACTGTCCGCCCTCAATCTCAAAAACGGTTGAGCGCATGAAAAGAAGTTTGAAACAAAATTTGTCGCAAATTTTGTGCTGTACAACTTATTATAAATATTAACATCAGTGGAGCCTTAGAAAATTGCGAAAGAACCATTTTTGTGACCTTTGACCTTGGATAACTTACGACGCAGGAACGAGCTTTTATGGGGCTATTTGGACAACTTTTTCAATACCAGAATGACTTTCCAGCTTATTATCTCTCATTCCGAGTTAAAACCCCTTATATGACTGGGCTAAATTGTATATATTTTGAGCTCTGGAAATCACTTCATTCACAGTGATTATCAATTGAATATTATTTTACTTGTGTAAAATGAAACTAACAGTTTCTAAATAATTCCACAATACAATGGTAAAATGTTAAGAATTCTAAAAAATGAACAATTGTTTCAATATTAGATTAACATCGAAATATATTCAATATAGAAGAACTAGTAATTTTTTTAATATATTGTGGAATCATTTAAAAACTGTTAGTTTAAGTCCAAAAAAGATTAACATGAGTAGATCCCACTTAGTGCGTGTGTGTGTGTGTGCGTGTCTAAAGAGTAAATGTAATTTGATTTTAGCTGGTTACATCACCGTGGTACCATTACAGTATATAATTTATTTTACGTTCCACATAAAGTTTCAAATGATGTGGCTCTCCATGTATGTCAAGCAAAACTTACATCAAAAATTGGATGTGCGCATGAGTAACGAAGAATATCAAGAATTAATCCACGAACATCTAATAAACGTAGTCAAATATCGATTAATTTTTAAAAGGTAAGTATGATTGAGCAACTTTTTCTTGTGGGGAAGAAGACAATAAATGTATAAATGATGCATACATTTCGATCCTTCTGATTTGTTTGTATCCTATTCCAGGTAAGCCCAAACAACATTCTGGATAAACTACTACTTATACGGGTTGGCAAATTGAAAACGTACCACCCTTTATATTTCTACGCCTGTAGAAAATTTAAAAATATGCACAGCAACGTACAATTATTTTTAAGGGGGTCAGTTTGCAGGCTGGTTTCAAACTAAATGTCATCAATCCCCTAGCGGGGGCACACACAACCCTTGAAATCGTATTTGGTAACGAAGTTGCCTGATATCTCATTTTAAATGTCCCACTACCTTTTTAAAAGTACCATATACCTGACCTTTTCTTAACAGTTCGCCAGAAAACTGTAAATATGTTTTAGGAATCAAAAACACTTTTTTTTTTTTTTAATGTTTAAAGTCGCATCCACCCAGAGGGTTATTAGCGACTGCTGTATTTATTTAACGATTCAATACATATACATTACATATACAAATATATAGATACATACACAATACAGTTATGTACAATTTACATTTCTAATTATTTCTTAAATTTTGTCAAGTAAGTTAATCGTTTTAAGGAATGCGCACAAGTTTTCAACGTTACATTGTTCCCCTAACACCACCTTTAGGTTAGATTCTATTGACCACTGTGTTCTCGCGGGTTTGAGTGACGGACACTCCACAAGAAAATGTTTTACCGATAGGTTCTTTTGACACGATTCACATACAGGTTGGTTTGTTCTTGTGATGATGTGTGAATGAGTGGCGAATGTATGTCCAATTCTTAATCTGGTTAAGATCACTTGATGCCGTCGGCTCGCTGGGTTATTATTCCATTTTTTCACTGATGTTTTTACTTCAGAGAGTTTGGATGGTGAGTTATTCCAGTATATTTGCCAGTCGGAGGTAATAATGTTTTTGTAAAATTGCTTGAGATCTGCAAGAGGTGTCTTATTCTCAATCTCGGCATTTTGGGAAGTAGCGCTTTTAGCTAGGTCATCTGCTTTTTCGTTTTGTGCGATGCCCACATGTGCTGGGATCCACATAAATTCAATTGTCCTTTTGGCGTTATTAGCCGTGAAAAGTTCATTTTTTATATACGAGACAATTGGATGTAAATGTTGGAACTGTTGTATGGCTGTGAGAGAGCTCAATGAGTTGGTTAATATTAAGGTTTTGTTTATTTTTTCCGTATTCGCATATTCTACTGCTTTCCAAATAGCATATAATTCGGCAGAAAACACGGAATTAGTCGGCGCTAGTGTGAATGAGTGTTGTATATTCTCCAGAACCATGGATGCACCCACACCTTCTTCAGTTTTTGAACCGTCGGTATATATATGTTTATAGCTTTGGTAATTGCTTATTTTACTTTGGAAGAGTTTCCTAATCGTTGAGTGGTTCATTGTAGATTTACTGAATTCAGTCATACTAGAGTCACAACTTGGGGAGATGAAACACCAGGGAGGGAAGGATGGTTTGTAGCAGAGGTTGTAAGGGAGAGGTAAGGATATGTTTAGTTTGCTTTGGTAAGAGTATAGTCTTTCATGGTATGGGGGATCAAGTCTCGGATGCAGTTGAAACATGTTTCTGAAACGATTTGCAAATACGTTTCGATGGACGGGTTTTTCCGGGATCGCTGCGACAGATGCCGCATAGCTGAGAGTTAGATACATTCGTCTTCGGTATAAATCTGGTTCACCTAGTTCGCATAGAATACTGTCAACTGGGCTTGTGCAAAATGCTCCTAAGGCAATTCTAACGGCATTGTTTTGAATAGTGTCCAATTGTTTTATTATGTGCCTTTTAGCGGAATTATAGATGATGGCACCATAATCTAATTTTGATCTGATGATGGATCTGTATATCTTGGTTAGCGTTGTGCTATCTGCTCCCCACATTTTTGAGGATATTGTTCGCATGAGATTTAGGTCTCTTTGGCATTTAAGTTTCAAATTTTGAATGTGTTTCTTCCAGCTGAGACTTTGATCGAAAAACATTCCCAGGAACTCAATTCCATCCACATATGAAATAGATTTCTCAAACAATTTAAGATTTGGAAGTACTATATCCGGGATGCGTTTAGTGAATAACAGACTTTTGGTTTTCTGTGCCGAAAATTGTAGTCCTGAAGTTTCTGACCAATTTTCTAGCTGAGTTAGAAAATATTGTAGTTGGTTATACAATGAAGCTATGTTCCGTCCTCTCGAGTATATAACTAAGTCATCTTCATATAGCCTAGCTTTAATATTCGTATTACAGTTTTGGATGATATCATTTATAGCAATTAAAAATAGAGTTACACTTAAGGAGCATCCCTGTGGTATCCCATTAGTTTGGGTTTTTAAAGGCGAATATGAGCCATTAGCTCTGACCGTAAAAACGCGATTTTTCAGAAAGTTGCAAACAAATTTTAACATATTTCCTCTTATGGACCAGCTTTCTAATGTTTTTATAATCTTGTGACGCCAAACGGTATCATAGGCTTTCGATATATCAAGGAAAATTGCTAACACATATTGTTTATTAGCAAAGGCTTCATGTATTTCTGATTCTAGATCCACTAAGTTATCAATTGCTGATCTTCGTTTTCTGAAGCCGCTTTGTTCAGGAATAAGAAGATTTCGACTTTCCAAAGTCCACATTAATCTGTCATTGATGATTTTGTCTAAAATCTTACCCATTGCACATGTGAGCGCGATTGGTCTGTAAGAGCTAGTGAGTGTTTTGGGTTTACCATGTTTATGCATTGGAATAACAATAGATTTAAGCCAAATCTGAGGAAAGGTATTGTTAGTCCATATCCTATTGTAAATATGTAGTAGCAGTTCCTTGGCTAGACTTGGGAGTCTTTTGAGGAATGTTATTGGAATATTATCAGGTCCAGCTGCTGTTTCTTTTGATGAGTGTATTGCGTGATTTAATTCCTGCATTGTTATTGGTTCGTTGACTGGTTCATGAGAATTTTCTTCTAGCTCTACGAAGGTTTGTTCCTGTATACGTTTGAAGTTTAAAAACTTGTTTGTGTAGTTGCTATCGCTAGAATGTTTTTCAAATGATCTTGCGAGGGTTTCACAGATTTGTTCAGGAGTAGTGACGGTGTTATTTTGATATTTTAGGACATTTATGTGGGACTGGTAGTTCACTCCAGAAATCTTTTTAATATTGTTCCACACTATTTTGGATGGGGTAGAATTGTTAATACTGGATATAAAGTGTTTCCAAGAATCCCGTTTGCTCTTTTTTATCGTTAATCGAGCTTGGGCTCTCAATCGTTTAAATTGAATTAAATTTTCCTGAGACTTAATTTTCTTGTATTTGTTAAATGCCTTTTTGTAGTTCTTTGTTGCTTCTGCACATTGATTATTCCACCAAGGAACAGCTGGATGTTTTTTGATAATTCTAGTTCTTCCGATAGCAAGTTCTGCAGCAGTTATGATAATGTAGGAAAGCTTTTCTACCATCTCATCTACATCTGAGCTCAGAATATCAGTGATACAATTGTTGCCGAGTTTGTTTAGTATTAGATTATTGAAGTAGTCCCAATTGGCTAAGTTAAAGTTCCATTTTTCCGGAGGTGGGACTTCATTTGCTGAGCTGCCATAAATAATGATAGGGTAATGATCGCTATCGTAAAGATCTTGCAGGACGTCCCAGTTGAATATCAATGATAAAGTAGGATCACAAAGGGAGAGATCTATCGCCGATTCTGCGCCAGTGGCCGTATTAAATCTGGTTGGTCGACCATCATTCATAAGATTTATATTTTTTTGGTTAATTATTTGTTCCAGTGTATTTCCAAATTGGGAGTTGCTTTTTGATCCCCAAATATTATTATGGGCGTTGAAGTCGCCAACTATAAGTCTTGGAAGTGGGAGTTGAGTTAATAAATCTTCAATCTCTTGGAAACTGGGTGAAGAGTTTGGAGGGCAATAAATATTACATAAAGATAATTTCGTTGGTCCATCGATGCAGACAGCGACAGCCTCGAGGTTCGTTTTTAATTGTATGGGTACTGCGTCTATAGAATTTTTCACGTAAATAGCCACGCCTCCGCTTGCAATAGACTGGTTTGCTCTATTTTTATAAAAGCAAGAATAATTATTCATGTGGTAGATCTTATTAGAGAAACGTGTCTCCTGAAGACATATTATTGAGGGGGACTGTTCGGCTAGTAAAATTTTTAACATTTCTAAATGGGCGTATAACCCGTTTAGATTCCATTGTAATATAGTTGTGAATTTAATAGGTATTTGAAATTCTTGAGGTCGAGCACAAAGGTATTGATGATACAGACGAATCGCTATCCTCTTGATTACTAGATTCTTGACTTAATTGAGATATAATTTTTTTAGAAATCCTGGTACATTTACTTTTCATTTTTTTATCTGTGAAGTAGGGATACATAGTGTGTAATTGATCAATGAGGCCATTAATATCTTCTGTATATAACTTGGCTACGCTTAGTGGGTCCGGTGAACCATGTACATTTTCGAAAAAATCACAAAATTGTTGGTAGGTAAGCACATGTTTGTCTGTCGTTTCAAAAAATGTCTTTGTTGATTCCATTTGTTATCCGATATTTACTGTAGTTAGTGTTTGAACGTTAATTTTTGCTTTTTTTTGGAGTTTTGTTATTCTGAGCTCCGTGAAATTCATGTCGATGGTTTGTTCAACAGGAGAAGGAGTTTCAGATAGGGATCGTTTGGTTTTGTTATAGGATAAGGATGTAGCTGTGTTTATTTTAATAGAATGTGAACTTTGTGGTTCAGTTTTAGAAGTGGTGTCAGAAATAATTGAGTTTTTATTGGTTCCTTCTAGAGATGAATCGGATGTCAGGTTTTCGGAATGCAGTATTGATGTTGGTGTAGAAGAAATGGGATAGAGAGTTGCTGCTGGTATATGTGTTTCTGCAACCGTTGATTGTTGTGGTGTTGGTGCGGTTACATGAGCAGGTGGTAAATCTGTTGATGTGGTTGCTGTTAGGTTTGTTGGTAGTACTTGTGACTGTGTATTAGGGAGCGTACATTCTGTTGCAACATGCCCTTTCTGCTTACAGTTATAACATGTATAGTCGTCGAGGGAGAGAAATATTCGATAAGAGGTTCCTTCGTGATTCACAGTAATGAAATCTGGGATTTGAATCTGGTTCTGGTCTACAGGTGAAATATAGGTTTGTCTACGAAAACTTAGAATGTGCTTGAATTCTGGGTGTGAAGTACCGATGCGAAGAAACGTAATCTGCGACATTATTTTAATGCCAATTCGTGTTAATTCATTTTCTAATAGTATATTTGGTATAGATGGACATACATTTGACAGTAGTAATCTTTCCGCGGGTGTTAATAATCGCCGAGCTTTAATCGTAGTTTGTCCAAGATTTATTGAGCCATCATTGCTATTCATAAATGAATCAACCAAATTTTCATTTGCCAAATAAATGCAAATGCGGTTATTGGAGATTCTGGAAGAGAAGATTATATTTTTTGGTTCCATGATATTCCCTAAAGAAATGAGGTATTCCTCCAATTTTATGTTATCAAGTGAAGGGAAAACTATTGCTTGTTTTTTGCTTGGAAATTTTGGTGAGTTTGTTACTGTTGCGTAAGATTAATTTTGAGGTTGAGTGCCCCCTCTATAAGGGACGCTCTCATTCACCGATTCATCCATTTTGGTAGATGTGTTTCATTGGTGTTCTAACTACGGCTCTGTCTAATGTGTAGAAATATAAACTACTAATGAGTTTTTGATTATACTAGATTGTGAATGTTGATATAACTCGTTGTTAAAAGTATGTCTATGACAATTATAATATAGAGAATTAATTAAAAACTCACAGATTCCGTACTAATACAGAAGATGCTTAGATCTTGAATACTAGACACGGTAACTAAATTATTTCGCATTGAATTTAACTAATTTTATGAATTATCGGAGCTGATATTAAACACAACCGGTGCTCAATTTGCCAGGACCGAACTCCCAAAAACACTTTGTTACATTGTTTTAATGATTTGAAATGAATGAAACGGAAGTGGTATTACGTAACGGTGGGTTTTGAAGTAATTTTACCTCCCATATCCAACAAAACAAAAAGCAGCAAAATATTAAGTTAAAAATTATTAGTAGAAAGAATGAAATTTACCTAAACTACTTGTTGTGGTCTCGTACAGGTTATAACGTAAAAAAACGCTTGTAGAGCACTGTCCTATCAACTGAAAAGTCATTAACTAATTTTCCAACTGATTGAAACTTAGGACCATTTTTAAGTTCAAGAACATATTTTGTATCAATTTTTGTAAGTATAAAAGCGTTAAAACAATATTGAGTAGGAACTATGTGGTGATTTAATTAGAGAGTGGTTTTGTACGATATATATTTGCTAGTTCATACAATTAGTTCCGTTTGAGATTTGTGAGATGCACTTTTTTAGGTGTGGTAATATAATACCAAGCTTTTTTACACACGTGCGATACCAAGCGGGGTTCATTTGCACCCCTTTTTTTGTCTACCTTTGTAATTTTCACACTTTTTTTAAGTAAAATGAAAAAAAACGCAAATAAATTATTTTGTATCTACTTTTATTTCAATTTAGTTACTAAAAAATAAACAAACCTTAATTAGGTATTCAAAATTGATTTTAATTTTTTGCTTTACCTGGGATACAAAAAATTTCTTTTTCAGAGTGATTTACACAAACAAAACGCTCACATTTTACACAACGTTTTCTTCATTTTCTATCTTTGATTCTTTCACAGAGAAAACATCTACCTTGAGTTCCTACAGGTCTTGTTGAAGAGATATTTTGCTCCAATTCTGGAACAACTTTAAGAATATTTCCTTTTATGCTTGCTTGCAAACCATTAGTATATCTAAATCTTTGAATCATATTTTCCTTGGCCACTTCCTTTCCCAACTAAAGAAGATATTTTCTTCTTGCATTTAAGTGCCCAGACCCGTAATTTGAATTTTTAATTTTCCATATTTTATAGGCATTTTTAGCTCCAATATCGATAAAATGGTAAAAAAGTACCATGGGTCATCTAAGAGTTTTTCTTTGAGTGGTATATTTTGCCTCGTTTTGGTCTGTTGCATCTACAGCTCCTTTAGTACTATTATAATGCAACACAATATCTGGTTTGTAGTCTGACTCCTTATTACTTACTTTGTCATCGTCATGCTCGGTTGATAACAAAATAGCGGCATTGTTCTTTTTCGGCACATAAGACACTAATGTACAATGTTTTGTAAAAGCAAACATTGAAGAATATTTTTGTTTGAAGATGATGGAAGTAGTTACTTTGGTATAAAAGTCTTATTTTTGAGCAGAGTGCCACATAATGTATAAGCTTCTTATCCAACAATTTTCGAGACAGCTGAAGACTAGTGAAGAAGTTATCAGTTGTGATATAATATCCTTGACTTAGATAATCAGAAAGTTCAAGAATAACCCGTTCACCTTGTCCTTTTTCAGGCTTGTTGCCTACTTTGCCTAACAAAAAAAATCGGCAGATAACATAGCATAAATGAAAATAAATAAATTACCTAAATACACTTGCATATTCAAAGTATAATGGTATTCACAATCTGCCAGTGCCCATATCTTGATTCCATACTTTGCTGGCTTGCTTTTCATATAGACCTTGAATGGAGCCTTTCCTCGAAATGGGACGAGTTGCTCGTGAATGCACACGTGCGTACTCGGATATAGTGCTTTTTCACAGTCTCAAAATTATGGAATCTCAAAAATTTGGTCAGAAAATGGGATCGATTTCTAGACAAAGTTGCTGTTATTATAGGCCGACAATATGCAGGGTCACTAGTAAAAAGCATTTCAATGGGTTCGGTACTAGCTTGCAATGCTCCTAATGTAATAAGTAGACCTATATAGGCCTCGATTTCCCTTCTGTTAGGTGGCACATATTTGTTTGTACTCTCGGGATGAGTTTCATTATAATTATCAAAATAAAATTGAGCTTTCCGGTTGGTTTCAGGGACAATAATGTTAAATATATCGTCTGAAAAAAACAGCATAAACGATTATTTGACCGTACCTATTTCTGCACTGGTAGGTGTAAGTCCTGGAACATGCACAATCTTGTTTGCCTGCGTACGTTGAACTTGATTATTTATTGGCATTTTATACAAGTGAATACCTTCTTTAGCTGTATAAACAGGAATATCAGCTACAGGTACCTCTAAGTTAGTGTTTTCTTCATCAGAAGAAGCATATATTTCTTCATCGAATTCTTCTTGGTCGGATATATGGTCCTCACTTTAGATGTCGCTTGCATCATCTTCCTGCAATAACTCCTCATATTCTGGATCATAATTTTGCAACAGCATTAACATTTCCTCTTCCGTTAGAGCTTTTTCATTTCGAATTCGGAAATTACTCATTTTCGACCGAATAAACAACCACGTGGCGCACTATAAATCAACTCGTTTATCTTACACAGACGCTTGCATAAACGACACTAAATAGTAATAACTATTACTCCTGTACCAGGCGGCCGGCGGCGTAGCAATGCAAGCGCCGCGCCGAATAAGAGAAGTGGGGATACGAACAGTACAACATGTAAGGATTTTACCCTGCCGTTAGCTCATAATACCATAGAAATATTGGTGTACGTAAAATGCCAAGCGGGGTGCGAATGCACCCCACACTCTAAAAACCTAAATAATTACTTAGATGGAAAAAATCCATGTAAGATTTTAGGTAAATTACATTTGGAACCTAAAAAAATGCAGCTCACAAAAATAAAACCAAATATAATTGGCTAAGATATATACAAAAGTACATGTGGGGTGCATTTGCACCCCGCTTGGTATTATAAGGGTTAAACACGTAGTCACTCATCACTCAATTTATTTAGCTGTTTCGTAGTTCTATTTTACTGCACACCAATTAAGAACGGATTTTACTGAGGTAGATGGATGTTTTATGAGAAAAGTTAGCCGGGCGTGGCCGGTTTAGGTTTGGAAATGCGTAGGAAGAGAGAGGTAAGACGTGGGGAGGTATTTATAAGTATTTAATAAGCAACTATTTTGAGAGAAGGAGAACGCGGGATTTCAAAGAAGTATCTAGAATGGGTTTTATGTGTTGTCAGATTGTTTACAGGCTTGCCAAGAGGATAATGTGTGCGTAGGACGTTGCATAATTGGGCCCTGTTATGCAAAAAGAAACCAACCCACAATCTTAAAAATCCAGAGATAATCTCGCCTATTGATCAAGAATTGTCCATTCTACATTCTGCAGAACGCTACCGAGCTGTCCTAAATATTTAACCTTGAATAATGTATTGAAACTTATCTCCTGTTCATTAATAGGACATCTCAGATTTTGCATAAAACAACCATTCCACTTGGATTGTTGTGTGATCAATATTTTTGTATTTACATTCTAAGATCACCAACCAAGTGGGTTGGTCTTAATATGTCAAAAAATATTTATAAAATTACTTTTATTTTTCACTAACCAAGTGGGTTGGTATTGTTGGACAAAACATAGTTTGCGTCATGTATAAGTGCTGTGTCATTGCATCATTTTTCACTCTCTCTGAAACGACGCGGTTTTTGTGCTTAAACTAGTGTTTCTTTTCAAAAGTGTTAAACTTATTAATGTACCAATGATGTTTAAATCGAGAACTGCAAAAATGATGAGCGAGGCCGGATAAATAGCCATAAAAAATGGTAAGTTTCAGTATAGAGGTTATGTTTCCAAAATATTAGTTTACTGTTTCCTTTGAACTGCATGAAACATTGTATTTCTATTGATTAATAATTAGTTAAAAGTCAATGTTATAAGAGTAGCAATTTTAATTAGATTTTATATTTGTCTTTAGAAATACCTATTGAATATTTTTGTGGGTTGGTTGGTTTTTGCAGATCGTATTTCTTACTTTTGGATCATGAGTCTACAAGTGCCGATGTGCTAGAAATGGAAAAATAATAATCTCTCATCCTTACAAGAAAACAACGCAATTGTAGAACCAGTAGTTGGTAAGTCAAACAAAAAAATCGCATAGTTTCCATAAGTGTCTATTTTTATCTTTTTTTTTCAGAAACAAACGTTGATAACTATTCAAAACCAGGTCCTAGTTGCCCAGTTTTGAACAAGGAAATTACTATTAGGAAACTACCACAAACTATTGTATCAAAAGACAGTGACGTCATAGAAGACAATGACGTCATAGAAGACAATGACGTCATAGAAGACAGTGACGATTCTATTGCTGATCCGTCATATGAAATCAATGGTAATCTATCACGTCATGTAGTTGCTGATGATGACTCAAATTCAGATAACGCCAGTGAAGCATCCATTAATGAAAATGAAAATCCGGGAAGGCCTAAGCGAGGTCGTAAACGTAAATATATAGCACAAAATAGAGCCCTAAAGAAAATTGATAAAAACAGTAACAATTTTAACTACAAAGGCAGAAACATGGGCCAAAACCATTCAACGAATATTTTTGCGGCTGTCCAAAAAAATGCTCTGAAAAAGTAAGCAGTGGAAAAAGAAAGGGTGAGTTCACCAAGTATTGGTCATTGGAAACGTACAATGCACAAACCAACTTTATTGCAGCAGCAGTATCTGAATTCCCAAAACAATGACTATATGGTCGAAATGCCATTAAAAGTACTTTTTCAAGAAAATATAAGCTGGGCGAAGAAATAGTTTGTCGCAATATTTTTGTTAAAACTTTGGGAATATCAACGTTCAGAGTTAACACGGCTTCAAAAAAGTTTCATGGTCGGTTTGCTTTAACTGACCAGAGAGGAACTACGGGAGGCAAAAAAAAACTACCTCATACAAGTGTACAGAGAGTAATCGACCAGATTAATAGAATACCATGTTATGCTTCGCATTACTGTCGAGATAAAACTGAAGCTAACTTTCTGCCACCAGATATGACTCTACAAAAAATGTATAATTTGTATTGCTCTGAAGAAACTACCCCAGTTAGCATTGCCAGCTACAAAAGAATTTTCTACAGCAAGTTTAATTTACGAACAAAATCAATCAAGAAAGACACATGCAATATATGTGACGAATTAAAAACTGCAATAGACAATGAGAAAAATATAGAAACGAAGGAAGAACTGAAAAATAAGCATAATACCCATCTAATTTTAGCCAAAGAAGCTCGGAACCTTCGGAGGCAGGATTTTGAAAATGCTAAAGAAAATGATGAACTGGAGTGTTTAACATTTGACATGGAAAAAACTCTACCCTTGCCCAGAATTCCAACGAATATAGTGTTCTACAAACCGCAGCTTTGGGTTTATAATGCTGGAGTACATAGTGGTAAAAAAGATCAAGGATACTGTTACGTATGGGTTGAAGGCCAGGCTGGACGTGGATCCCAAGAAGTAGGATCGTGCTTAATGAAACATATCAAGAATCACGTACCGGCAACAGTAAGGCATCTAATCCTTTGGAGTGATGCATGTGGGGTGCTTAAATATATTTTGCACGCGAATCAAAACCTTCAAACCATCACTTTGAACTTTTTAATGTCAGGTCACACTTTTCTTCCCAATGACTCAGATTTTAGCGACATTAAATCTGAACTAAAAAGACATCAGCGGCTTTACACTCCAGATGACTACATCAATATAATGAGAAGTTGTCGCAAGAAAAAACCATTTATTGTCACAAAAATGGAGACCAACGATTTCTTCAGCGTTGAAGAAATAGAAAAAAATATAGTTAACTGAAAAGTGACAGAAGAGAAAGAAAAAATAGACTGGCTACATATCAGAAGCATTAAACTAGATAAAGACGAGCCTTTTTATCTTTTCATAAAACAAAACAAATTCTCAAACACCTTCCAAAAGGTCAACATCAAAAAGAATATTCGGGGAAGGCCATTTGCTGTTGGAACACCCTTTGAAGCTTTGGTACCACTATGGCCTCAAGGCAATCCTATAGCCCAACCAAAATTAAATAACCTTAATGAAATGATTCACTTAATTCCATCTGATGCTTTGCACTTTTATACCAATCTTAAAGGCAACAAAAGAATCATTGATGACGTAGATGGCTTTGGTATATAACAACTTGATTTTGACATTGAAGATGAAAATTTGCAATTACCATATCAAAAAAATAATCCAGATGTTCTACTATTTATCTAAGTTAATGATAAATTTGTTTTTATAGGTTTTTAAAGTTTCAAGTTCGAGTTTATACATGAAAATAAAAAAAAATCGAGTGTTTCTTTGTAATTTCTTGAACAGCAAAAACAAACCAAGCCACAATCTATCTAGTTTTTTTTGTGAAAATTTATATTTTTGTTTTGATTCTACAATGATAAAACTACATTACAATTTAACTATTGAATAGATAAGTTAGAGTCCTGAAAAATTTGTTCAAAAATTAAATAATTGAAAATGGAATTAAAAGCTAATTTACTCTGAATTTAAATATGGGTTGGTTTCTTTTTGTTTAACAGGGCCCAATTAGTAGTTGAGGTTTTTATTGATGTATGTATAATTGAATAAATGTCTCAGGTAGAATTTTTAATCCGAACTTATTGGAGGCGCTGAAAACAATGAGATAATAGCAAGAAATGGGTGCGGTAGGAAAATGTTATGAGTGTGTAAATGAGTTTACTGTATAGTAAGAGTGTATAAGTATCTGATACATTTGGTATATAAGTGAAAATATATAAGTTTATTTTATACTTTTTTTGTATATAAATCCATTTGTTTGAACTGTTTTTAATAAGCAACATAAAAAATTGAGTCAAATCGACCCGTGGAACTCTAATGTATTACTATTTTGAAACTAAAGATATAATATCTAGTGTATCTAAATATTCTGTGACATGGTATTTCCTTCTCCAAAATAAAACGGACGTCACTGTGACAACCGCGGCTTCAATATCTACCAGATTTTCTTTGGCGCCAGATTTTTGGGATGGTTTACTCCACCGAACTCTCGAAAATGCAGCGTCAAGAGTTACCAGGGTAACAACAGATGGAGGTCACGTAATTCCAGGGGTCTGTTGTTCTTGACCTCTATGCAGTGGGTAGTGGCAAACAGGCTTTAATTGTTTACCACTATCAGAAAAATGAAACTACCGGTGCTTGATAAATTACAAATGTTATTTCGACTTCGAACTAATTTAGAAAGGAGAAATGAAACGAATTAAGGAGCTAGGTTTAACCTAACTCAACGCTGATTAAAATCCAATGGTCTATAATATCTGAGTAAGTTATCACTCAAACCCAAAGCACTATACCAAGCTATGAATATTTTACATTGACAAAAGCTAACGTGCAAAGCTCTACTAGTTTATCCGGTTGCAGGTGAAAATCAATGGAACTTAACTAGCAGTAAGATGAAAATTACACAGAGAAAGCGTTATTAAGACACTAGCGGTGTTTTACGGGAGCGCTTCTTAGTATTTGTGTACAAGTTAGAATAAGACAACGGGAACTAATAAACTACCCTTGGTTACCGATACTATAATTAATGAATACCCGAGAAAACGGAATTTATGTCAATCAGCCTGCACACCTCCCGAATTTTGTATCTGTTATGGGAGCGTACGTGTACGGTATTATTCCAGATTATCACGGTTGACGTACCCCAATTTTTATGGATTTTACCATGGCCGTTGGTGCTGAATCAACCACTTAAATAAAAGTTAGCCGGCATAATCCGAAAACCTCTCTATTGTGATCCTGCTATGGCAGCGACCACGCATGAGATTATTTCATTTCACGCCTTGGAAAACCCTCGAAGTGCGCACCTGCGATGGCAGCGTACACATACGAGACTGCTCCAAGTTGCCTTTCATCAAATATCCTAGCTTTATAATCACACTACCAAGGCCTATGGTACTAGATTAAACCTCCCGAAATATTTTGAAAATCCCTCAAGAATCTACCTGATATGGCAGCGACGATGCTTGAAAGTTTCCCAAATATACTTCTTTTCCCTTTTTATATATACCTGAATCAGTATTCCCGAAATATTTTGAAAATCTCTTAAGAATCTACCTGCTATGGCAGCGACGATGCTTGAAATTTTCCCAAATGTATTTTTTTTCCTTTTTACCTATACCGGAATCGGGATTCCCGAATTATTTTGATAATTTCTCAAAAATCTACCAGCTATGGTAGCGACGAAGCTTGAAAGTCTCCCAACTATATTTCTTTCCCCTTAAAGAAAACCAACAAATGGAATTTTATTTCGGAATTCTACACAAATACACGGAAAATCATTCAAATCAAACAAGTAATAAGCAAAAATAAAGTGTATTAATGTAACTACAAAAGACGCTAGGAGCAAATGAATTTATCACAGAATTATTTACAAAATTATTTTTAAATTCGTTCACCTCGTTGGAAAAAATCAGTCACAAAACGGTCGGTCGGTTACGGCGGAAGAATTAAGAGTCAGTACGAGAGCAAGAGCAAGAGAGCTCAATGTCGTTTCCCGGTTTTATCCATTTTTCTCTCGACCCCACTCAGGAGATCCCGTACTTAAGAATGTTAAGAAATGCGTTGACTGATTTGCGCGAACAATACAGTAAATCATATATGTACAATATACCAGATGTTTCAGAAGTAATTCACATACTCTGGAATAATTATTAATACATAAATTCACAGCTCGCTATGAAAGAGGAGTGTTTAAATTAATAATACTAAAAAAATAAGAAACTAAAATATATACTGTGGGATGTCGGGAACGGAAAATAGTAAAATCGTTACAATTCTCAAGAAAAATTGAACATTGATGAATTGTGGTCATTACCCATTTGCTTTTTGTTTGCGTTTTGGTTATTGTTATCATATTTTTCACGATAATTCTCTATTTTTAGGTCGTTCGATGCTATCAGTAACATCCAAAACATAGCCATTGCCGTACTATCTGTTATAACCACAGTTTTTTCTGTAATGTGTGTTTATAACTTAAGAACGGTAAGTTATAGGTCAATCTGATATCATAATTGAGGTCTTGAAAGAGAAAAAGTTTCGTAATGGCACAAAAAGCACTGTCAATATTTGTTCTCACTAATTACGAATTACTTCTTAAGGAACGACTAGGTTATAGACCGGGAGCAGAGAGGGTTTTTGCATGTATCATAGGCCCCCCGCCGACGCTTTGGGGACTGATAGACGTTATTCCCCACTTTGAGTTTCCGGTATGGCACCCCAAAAGTGTAGTGGTGAATTTTTAAACTTGTAAATAATATACATGCCCCAGGATCATGATTATTGTTTTATGACGTCAGGGAGGTCGCCAAAGTTCGCCAACTCAATGTACTACACCAATATGGCGTCACTTGCGGTCAGCGATAGTTTCATTTCTCCTTACCATCACATGTGTATATTTATGTATGTTTTTATGTTGGAAAAATGTATTAGTCACATTAAAATTGTGTGATATGCAAAAACCCAACATTCGTTCTCCTTCATTATTCATAAATGCTTCACCATATCTTCATATTACTGTTCTGTAAATGTCACTTTCGTTTCCCCTCTGCTATTCAAATCTCCATGTATAATTATTTTTTCTTTTGCATTTTCTGTAGCCATAGTTATATCTTCCAAAAACCTGTTTTTCTACTGTATCATCTTCAATTATTACAGCTTTTGAATTCATATTTTTATTTTTCATTTCCATCACCAGTAATCTTTCCGACCATCCCGTCGATCCAGTAATTTGTTCTTCTGAGTTTCTATGTATTATGCATGCAATTCCTGCTGCCGCTGTTTTCTCATATTCAATACCACTATATATGAGTATATGACCATTATCCATTTTCCTATTTTCGTCTCTGTTATTGCTAGTATTCTCAAGTTTGTATTTTGAAACTCTTCTTCTAATTCTTTTTCTTTTCCTAAAATACTTCTAACATTCCATGTTCCAATTCTCCACATTTCCGTTGCTAATTTTACTTTATTCTTTTCAAATCCGTTGTCGTGTCTTTTTCTCTGTTACCATGAATATCTGTTTCTTCATTTAGTTTTTTGAATGTATTTTTTCTAGTATTTTCATTCTATTTGTTTCTTTATCTCATCTCCATTCTTGCCCATTTACTGTTACCTTATTGTATCCCATTTTTACGTCTATTCCCTTTTGGTTTTCTAATTTTTCAAACAACCTTATCTCTCTATGTTTTTCTCTTTCCTTCTTATCGTATCATTATTTATAAAAACTCTTTCTTCTTTCCTCTCCTCACATTTATTTTATTTGCCATAATTTTGTCATTATCAGCTTCTTTTTGACATTCCACTATATACATTTTTTCCCCTATCTTGGTAACTGCTTTAGGCTCGATATTTATTTTTAGTTGTTGACTCAAAAAATTTCTGACATTTTCTACCAATTTCGACGGCTCATTAGTATCAAGTTTCAATCTATTCATCATCACATTATTCTTTCTTCTTTCTTTATCTATAATTTCCATTGTTAAGCTATTGCATAGCTTCTATCGCGGGCCTTGAGCGTGGAGACCGAATCCAGAAACTCCGTAACGAAAATAACTTAACACCCCCTCACTCCGACCGGCACAGCGGTGAGACTTTTTAGTTTTGTATAGGTATTTATCATCTATGTACAACAGTGAATATCTGTACTAGTATAATTTGTGTACAAAGTGTTTTAAATATGAATAAACAAAGTTCATTTATTAATGAAGAAAGTCACGAAAAAATTGTGGAAGAAAATGAGTGAGTACTCTATATACTGGACTAAAATCAGAATTGATAGGTTTGAAATGATAAATTCGATGAAAACTCTACTAAAATGAATTATTAAGGTGGTTGAGACTTGAGAGAATATAAATTTCACTGATGTAATTATTATGAATCCAATAATTATTATTGTAAATGTTAATTTGTGAAAAAAATCATTAGATAAGAAAATTTAAAAGTGTTCAAGAGTAGTGTGCGAAGTCCTTACTTAATCTCTACATGAAATAAAATATCAATCTAGTAGGAATAACAAGTCATGGATGGTTGCTAAGAAAAATATATATTGATGACAGATTGAATTTTTGAAGCAGAGATGTAAAAATAATTATCCTGATAGGAAAATCGAGAAAAAAGAATCTACAAAGAAGTTAAATTATATAAACGAAAAGCTGAAGCTAAGAAGAATACTTTATAATTATTAATCAAGGTAAATTGTTGGAATTTATAAGAAGGAGAAGAAACTTGAATGTTGTATAATAGTGAATGATAATGATAGCAAAATCAAAGTTAAGATATTAACAAATTAGATTGAAATAAAAAGAATTGTAAATTGAGAATACCTACATTATTATACAGGGAGACATATTGATAGTGACATTATAGGAAGAATTATAAATTTGAGCTATTTGGACATCCTATTCAAAATTAAAAGAAACAGAAAAAGGAATATCATTTGAAGAACTGAGTTCAAGAGTGACTAAGAACTGTGAGGTGAAGTTTTTCTTATATAAACTGTTCTAATGATAGCAATATAACCTAAAAAAATAAACAATAAACTATTGTGTTAAATGAAGTAAAACAATAATTTCTTATTGATCACTGATGGAAAAAGTATACTCGTAGGTATAAAGGATATTTAAAAAACTCTTATATTAGCAAATTAATATTGAACAATCAGTACTTACCACAATATCAAAACATTTTACCTCTCGAATGTGAAAAGATTTATAATTTGTGCCAGCATTATAATCTTGTCAAATATTTGAATTTCTTTAATATTTTCAATTGTGTTTAAGAACATAACGATAATTGTATTGGTCAATTAAGAAATTATTATTTACTATTAAATAATAATACATTTGAAAATAGGTTAATATTTATGACACAAAACCAAATAACTATAGAGAAAGAGATCTTTCTTATCGACATTAGTTGATTTATTTAGTGTTGCCCTCTCTATTCTTATAAGATAACCAGAAATTACAGGGTTGTATTAGATAATTAATTATTTGTAATGTTATTGGAACATAATATTTTGAGTGTTTATTATTTTATTTACTAATTATGTTACAATTTAGATTATATCTCGAGTTTGATTTATAAAGTAAAAGACGTATCGTCAACCACCATAATTACTTGTCTCTGGTTAATAGTTTCATCCTCATAGACTGAGTATAGCTGGCTCACAATAATGACACACAAAAAAATTGATAGACTAATTTCTTCTAGCGCTCAACAACTAAAATTATAATAAATAATATAAACCTAATAAATAATTAAAATTATAAATAAATAAAAGATACTATTATCTCAATACATACATTTTATTATTATTATCACAAACGCAGTATTATTTTTCGTTTTGTTAATTCATATTTTCATGTATAGGTAATACATATTAATGCCGCGCAGAGAAAGTACATGTATTATTATATCTATATAAATGTACATCGCGCGAAATTCGATGATCAAACTCTTCTTATCGTTATTTTCGATCAAATTTTTTGAATGATTAATTGTTTTGGTGTGTAATTACACTATTAATACCTGATTATTTATACCTATTATTTATACCTATATATTTTCTTTTTATAGAGAAGAAAAGCATAAAGAGCTAAAAAAAGAGCTAAAACGAAAAAGAAATGGTAAACGTCAACATGTAAAACTCTATGCAATAGCTTTACCGCGGCAGTCTCCGAGTGACACACGTCTTTTTTTTAATCTCTTCCATTTCTGTTTTCATTTCTGCATTTTCTTTTTTAATTGCTTGGTTTTCTTTTCTCAATACTTCGTGTTTAACTTTAACATTTCCTCGTTAAACAGAGCCTGTTGATCTTTAGTTTCTTTGATCGCGTTTTTAATTAGTTGTTGTTCCCATTACATAACCTTTTGATCTGCAGACATTTCCTTCATTAACGCTATGATTTGATCTAACTTTTCATCTTTTTTACTTCTAGGTGGGGTTCTGCCAGTCCTCTTGCTAACTTCAAATAAACCATCCATTTTTCTTTCCTTTGAATCTTCTGTAGAATAATCATCACTATCCATTATGTTTATATTTTGTATACAACTACTATTTGATTATATCATTTTAGTGGTAGCGTAAGACCAAGATACCCAGATCTACTCTTCGGAGTTACTTGATCTATTCAACCACGTATTATACAACGTCATCCCCAAAGTATGCACCATATGGGAAACTTATTTATTAAGGGTTTTTCGACGAAAAGTTATTCTTGATAAAAGTTTGTGAATCCCCTAAAACTAAACATGTACCAACAAAATACAGTAAAACACACGTAATGTACAAGGAGCCTCCAAATATTTGATTTTAAGACAAGAGTAAAGTACTCTTATTTTAAAAAATCTCGGGATATGTTATTCAGAAAAGTTGTTCAGCATCAAAAAATACATCTAGTTTTGAATTCATGACCGTCTTAGTGAAGTTTTATTTTTTTACTCATTTTTTTTAAATGGGGACTACGAAAAAAATTATTTGCTAAAACGATAAATAGACAACATCTTGTATACGACGGTTTATTAAAAAAGTTTA
This sequence comes from Galeruca laticollis, assembly GCA_963921935.1. Lineage (NCBI taxonomy): Eukaryota > Metazoa > Arthropoda > Insecta > Coleoptera > Chrysomelidae > Galeruca > Galeruca laticollis. The sequence continues at coordinate 147,755,011 of OY998181.1, forward strand.
TAGTATTTCAAATGACATAACAAATGTGTTAAGCACGGTCAATTTTTCTGAGTAAAATAATTTTCAAATTTTTTGGTTATTATTTTTATTTTTTGTTAACACCGAAAATTACTCAAAATTATACAGTTTAGTAACAAGAACTTAATATTCAATAATATCAAATCACAAAACATCTAAATAAAATAGGTACTTTATGACTGGGTATTGTTAAGAGTAACTCACAGATGAAACCTCTCCACAGCCAGTACAACGAGTGCTATGGTATCTGAAATAGTACATATTTGGTGTTTTAAATGAAACTCACTGTTTCTAGTTAACTCCACAGTATGTTGAAAAATGTTAAAAATTCTGAAAAATTGACAATTGTTTCGATATTATCGAAATATCATGATGATGATGTTTAATTATTTTTGGTTAGTCCAAGAAGTGACCTATCTTGTAATTGACTTGATATATGTTAATCGAAAAAAAAAGATATGATATTACAAATATAGAAGCTTAGATATTATTAGCCCTATGGGGATATCCTGGATATCATTTTACCCAATTAAGATCATTATAACTGTGCAATGATATAGAAAACCAGGAGAACTTTATCTGCTGATCTTTACAATTATCACTTTAAAAAGACAGTTTAAAAGTGGAGAACTCCCTAGATTTATTTCTTCATTGACGACTTCATATTGTGGGTTACTTAAATGTCTTCTAATTTCCAATTCTTCAAGAAAATCCAATTCTGGTTTCTTATCACAAATATGTAGTACTTCTAGTTCTGTTTTAGGTGTCAATGAATGATTGGTGTCAAGTAAATGTCTGGTGTAGTGTGATTTAGCTGGTTGTTTTAATCTGTATGCTCGTAAGTGTTCACTGTATCGGATTTCACAATTTCTAAGGGTCTGACCTGAATAGACAGCATTGCATTCTGAACATTTAAGTTTGTATATACCAGATTTCATTGATGGTGATATTTTTGATTTTACATTCAAAAATTTTGTACTTATGTTACTTTCTGTTTTAAAAGAAGCCGTTGTATTGGCTGCTAAAGATATTGTTTAAGAAATATTAGTTGTAATGCCACTTCTCCTCTTTTTTACTAATTAGTTTATTAATCATATGTTGGATGTTGCTATTTGTTTAATTGTGTTAATCTCTCTATCAAAATTACATTTGTTCAAAGGAACTGAAAATGCTCTATGTATCATTGGAATTATATGCCGCTAGTTTATGGGACATGGGATGATTGGAACTGTATGGAATAGTCACATCAGTGTGTTGGTTTTCGGTGAATCGAATAATCAAGTACATTATTAACTCTTCGAATTTTTAAATCAAGAAAATTGATTTAACTATTTTCTTGAACATCTAATGTAAATTTAATTTTTTTAGTTTCATCAAAAACACAAATATGAGTAGATTCCACAAAGTAAGGGTCGAGATAGTTAATTACATATTTGGTAATTTTTGGTGAAGTTTCAGTTTTTTAGAACGATACAGCATGTGGAGTGCGTCTCACAGATGATCCCTATTGATTTTCAGCTCACCAGAGCCAGTACAACTGGACCTATAAATCCAAATATACTACGCAAGGGGCTAAAAATGGATAAAAATGTAAGCAAAGTCTTTGGTCTGTCAATGTATACATTCGCGGTTAAACAACACTGTTCTGTGGGTTGAACCTGTCGCCGCCAATCATCATATGGCTATCTCTGTTTGTTATATTATAATGTAATGGAACAAACAGTTCCATTTCAGGGGCATAGATTCTGTGAGTAGAAAAGAGACGTACTACAATAAGTAGTATGTGAATAATTTCATAGATGAGAAAAGATTCACTAGACCAGCTGTAATTATTATTGCTATCACTTAAATCAATACATTCAGTTTTTCCAGAATAGATTTCAAAAAATATTGAATACAATCCATTTAATGATATACCTGTTATGATGGTTTTGTGATTTCCATGTTTGATTCGGACGCCATTTTCATTAAAGATGACTGTTTGGCCACATTGTTGAATTCTACTGACAGACAATAGATTGTAAGGAATATCGGGACAGTAGAGCACGTCATCTAGAGTACCACCAAATCCTTTGGTCAGAGGTCACTTTGATTGTGCCCTTTTTAGTGGCGAACACTGCACAAATCTTCTTTGCAATTCCAATGCGTAAAGGAGGTTGCATCGTGATTTATTTATTTAGCGTATGCCATTACTCATCATGAAACAGAGCCAATAAAAAAATCAATAAAAATTAAGGTATATACAAAAACACAAACAGGAGTGTAAATAATGACAAAGGGGGAACAAATCATATAAAATCAAAAACGAACATTAACATTACATATATAGTCTTTTGCGGCGTCGGTTGCCATCAGAAAATAAGAGAAGTTTCTAGCATAAGCCCTTGTTTCGCATTCGGACAATATGTGGTGAACGGTTGGACGTTCTGCTCCGCAGTCACAGCCGGTACTCGGTATTTTACTCCATTTATGTAGGGAATCTGCACAAATTCCATGGTTGGTGCGAATACGATTTAGGGATAACCATATATGGCGAGGCAGCTCATACTCAGATGGTTTCTCTGTGATGCAGGGGAGTGTTTGACAATGCCCGGGGCCCATTACCTGCCATTTTTCTCTCCAAGATTCTATGATGTTAAACCCTGTTCGTTGCATTTCCTTGGCTGTTACTATTGCTGGGTGTCTGGACCGAAGTCTGTCGTTCTCCAGGTCAGGTATGTCGCGATGTATGGGTAACTGTGGGTTGTCAACCAGTTTCCTGTATTCCCGAAGAAGGGCATTCCTTCGCCGGAAATCCGCGGGTGGTATGTGGTTCAAAACAGGTAGCCAGTGTGTTGGAGTTGAGCGAATGGTTCCGTTTATAATTCGCATAGTGTTGTTGAGCTGCACATCCATTTTCTTTGTGTGAACACTATTCAACCATACCGGGGCTCAGTATTCCGCTGTCGAGTAGACAAGTCCAAGTGCTATAGTGCGGAACGTGTCAGCCAGAACCCCATGTGGTACCGCACAACTTATTGAAAATATTATTCCTCGTGTTTAATTTAGCTGCAGTGTTTTCCAAATGCTGTTGGTAGGCTAGCATTCTGTCTAAAGTAACTTCCAAATATTTCGGACGCGGATTGTTTCGAAGATAGATTTCCTCAAAATAGACGTTTAGTCTGTAATGATAAAAATTCATTACTATAAAACTCGATTCAAGAAACCAGTTAGCGCCGCGATGACGAGGTACCCCATCAGAACAGCAAAGTCCCCACGCCAGGATGCGCATGAAGAATCGACAGTAGAAGGGAAGAAGACTTCCACCACCACCACCACTACGGTGGATATAAAAATGCAATATATATATATATATATATATATATATATATATATATATATATATATATATATATATATATATATATATATTATTTAATTTGAAGAAAGATATTTGCCAACTTATTTGTAATGGATCTTTCTGTGGGGATGTGGCAATAAGACTCCAGAGTAAATTCCCGATCTTTCGAATTATTTTCATTCATTATCAAGGGCTATAAATAATTGGTCAATGTTATCATTATTAATAATTAAATGAAATAATAAATACTTACATAAAATCTATAGCGAATTTTGGAAAAGTTGTAAATTTTTATAATAAATTCTTTTAAACATAAATCAATGAAAAACTCAAAAAACAATATGACAATAAACAAAATATTTGATCTTGAACTACTACAATTTTTATTTTTTATCATAAAATTAAAGATTGTTATGAATCTTCTGTTCTTTTTTCATAATCTAAAAGATATGTATAGATAACACTAAGGTTATTTAAATCTGTTTTTTTATTTATTACATAATTTTGTTTTGCAATATATGTTGTTTCCAAAAAAAGGCGTTTTCTATAATTACTTTCTATTGCTAAGACTTTGGCAGATTGATAATCCATAGAATGGCCTTCATAAAACACGTGTTCCGCTAAAGCACATCTATCAGGATATAATCTACTGTCACTTTTATGACAGGCGATTCGATTGGTTAGCGATCTTTTACTGTGACCATGTATTTCTTATTACAGATATTGCAAGGAATCTCATAAACTATATTAGTTAATTTAGTCTTGTCTTTGGTCTTACTGAAAATTGATTTTATTGTAACACATTGTTTATTCGCAATTTTGATATTATGTGGTTTTAATACTCCAGAAATTTTAGGTGTATTAGATTTTATATATGGAAATGAAATATAAGTTGGAGATGTAATATTAGTAGTTAAAATGTCACTGTTTTCTTCGTTTCGTATTATGTCAACAGTAATGTCATTTCTATTGTCAGAAGTATTATATAAAACATGTTTCAAAAGATATGAAGGATATGAGTTATTATAGAAAAGTTTATATATATATATATATATATATATATATATATATATATATATATATATATATAGAATATTGAATTTTAGTTTATTATAATATTTTTTTAGAAATAAATCAGTTAATTTAATTGAACTCTGTCTCCTTTGGGCTTACCTGGGCAATACGCATTACAAGTCTTCTGTTTGCGGATTTGTTGCAGAGATGGAAGCAGGTGGTTTCTGTTTTTGTGTGGTTTGGTTGTAACCGCCATTCACGAAAATATGTGCTCAGGGACGTTAAATCAGATGACAAAGTTGTTTCCATTGCTTCGAACGTCTTATGTTGTGTTGCCAGGACCTAGTCATCCGCATATCCGAACCTTTTGGAGCCAATACACAGCCTTGTGGTAAGTCATTATTCAAGACTTTTTGGGCACTCGACTGTTCTCCTGCTATCACCAGGAATGTTTTATCTGTCAGCATGCTGTCAACGAGTCGGGTAATCCTCTGGCAAGGAATCATTCGCATGAACTTGTGAAGCAGGCCATGTCTCCAGACAGTATCGTATGCAGCAGACAGATCTATAAATACAGCTGATGTCTTCAATTTAGTTTCAAAGTCAGCCTCTATGTAGGTTGTTAGTGACATAACCTGATATATACAGTTGCGCCCGGGACGGAATCCAGCCTGCTCTATAGGAACCTCTGCCATTATTTTGGTAGCAATGCGGTTGTAAAGAAGTCCCTCCAGGAGTTTATTGACTGAGCTCAACAGTGCAACTGGCCGATTGCGTTCGTTACTAGTTTTAAAAGCGCAATGATTTTAGAGTGCTTCATTCGCTGTAGTATTTTACCATGTATCATCATACCTGTGAAGAAGTCGGCTTATCCTCCACGGTTTAAGAGGAATTCCGGGAGCATTCCGTCAAATCCAGGCGCTTTCTCTGACTTTACATCCTTTAAAGCCGTTGTTCTGTGGAGAATGGATAGGAAAACTGCGTATGTTCTTCACTTGTTAATTTAAGTGCTTTAAGATCGCGTTTGATTTGCGTTGTGTGAGCTTTGTCTCGCCGAGCTTTGGGAGTTTATACAATATGTGCAGCGATTGGGCTGGGAGGTATCGTTGTACCTTTGCGTGCGCTCCCCTTCCCATCATTTAGCTTTCTTAAGAGCGACCAAGGTAGACTTTATAAAATCCAGTGCCTGTACAGTTTCCAACCATCTCACTCGTCGAGCTATATCAAGGTTGCGCAGCAGCTCATCCACGATTTCATGGTCGTTACTGTCGAGAAATGCCTTATATTGGATTCCGAGGTCATCGTTCCATCCCGGGATATATTGTTTTCGGTATCCTCTAGGTATAGTCTTTTTTGCTGAACTTACGATTGTTCCTACAAACCTCTTATAGTTCTCTGATTTAGGGGGAATCCATCCCAGACACTTATCTAGGTTATTAGAGAAATTTTCTCATTTTGCCTTTTGGATGTTTCATCTTGGGCTAGGTAGGGAGGTTACCATGAGGATAGTTATGCCGACCTCTATCAAAGGGGGTCGATGTTGGCTATGTGGAAAGTCTGTCAAGATATTGCGAGATGCTTGCAGTGGTAGGTTATCATTATTTGTAGCTACGAAGCATAGGTCTGGGTTGTAACCCCGTTTCCAAGCTGCTGAGAAAAAGGAGTCGATCTTTTGCGTCGAATACGAGGTAGATATAATTTACGCCTGCCCATCCTGTAAGGGCCTCTCCATGTTAAACTTTTTCTTTATATTTCCATTGTGTGTAATGGCTGTTAAAATCGCCAATATAGATAGATGGATGTTGGATCAGGGGTAAGACTTGTCGGGACCACGAAACTGCCGGAGGTTTGTATACATTGGGCAAGGTCAGCCCTCCCATTTGGATAGTCACATTATGTATGTTGTTGTCAGAGGAAACAGAGCACAAGTTAGCATTTTCGATGTTAGACCGCACATAGGTTGCAACGCCATAAGCGCGGTGATATGTGACTCCAATTAAATCGTAACCAGGTACCCTACCTCTTCTGATGAGTTGTTCCTCATTTTCCGAATGAGTTTCCTTAATGGCGACGACGTCAATGTCAATATCTTCCAAAATATTCTGCAGGATATCGCACTTCGCCCTGCTTATGCCCTCTATATTGATTTGGCAAATCCGGACACAAGGTCCAAGATGTCGGAATCTAGAATGATTTTTATCTTATTTATACTACACTCTGCCTTAGATTCATCTCTTCCTGTCATAAACGTGAACTATTTTCTCCGGGATGAGAATTTAAACGCACAGTCTGGATCGTTTGGATATTTTGACTTCTATCTTCACCTTTCATCCATTTATAAAAACAGCAATTACTTTTTATGTGATTTCTTTTCCCACAATGATCACACTTTATATTTGAGAACTTTATGGAGTTTTATTAAAGTTTTTTTTGTTGCTATTTGGGAAAGATTTGTTTTTGCAAGAGGGCTGCTTACCATTCTTCCTTCAGTCTTCAAAATCGCCTGTATTGAATACTTCTTTTTCAGTTTAAAGCACCCTGCTCTTCAAATTTTCCTGCCTCAATTTTATTTCATTATCTAGTAACCTTGTTTTTGCGGATATTCAGGCATTCTACTCCCAAGTTTACGAGAGCTGTGACTAAACCATCATATGAGAAGGGTAATGTTAATAATAGGTGGGGAACTTTGTCCATTTCCTCTAACTTTGCTCCAGCAGAGATGATTTCCGTTACTATCTCAACAAAATTTGTGAAATGCTCTATTAAAGTTGCAGTTTCAGGCTCAATAATTGCTTCATTAGGGTTTATTGTGTAGCTACACTTCTTCGCTCATTCACTTGATTTGGATTTTGTTATATAGTTTTTTCAACAGTATTATCTTTAGCAAAACTAAGAAATCCATCATTCAATTACTCAATAATAGTGTGATGATCCCTAAAGGACAGTAGTTTAAAAAAGACATTAACATAGAAACAAGATTAAATTATGTTAATATTAATTTCAATATATAGCGAGCATTGATCTATGGAGGTCAATGCTAAATATACGGAGGGCGCGTTCTTATTAAAATGTAAATATCACGCTCAACTGATATGCGGAAGGTCATGCATGCAGGCCACTGTCCGAACTCTTCCTATAAATGCAAAGTGTCGACAAACCCATCATATAAGAAGGGTAATGTTGCAGCTACACTTCTTCGCTCATTCACTTGATCTGGATTTTGTTATATAGTTTTTTCAACAGTATCATCTTTAGCAAAACTAAGAAATCCATCATTCAATTACTCTATAAAAGGGTTTCATGCAAGAGTGCTTTTCTTATTCCATTCGTGTCATGGTTTTTTAGAAATATCATTATCGTTTAACGGATCCAATTCGGTCAGTATTGGTCTGATACGGAAATTCCACGCGCTGTACTACTCATCATTTAACGCGATAATGTTCCTTCTAAAATTTTTATTGTCCACTTTCCTTTCTAGGAATTTCACAACACGACAAATTTAATTTTTATTTTTTCTGTTAACTCATAAGGAACTTTTCAACTATAAATATATACTATTTATAAGCTAACGTAGACTAAGCCCATAACCCATTGGAATTTTAGTTGGTTTGGGTTGATAACAAACACTACTAGTTAGGTCACTTTTTGGTCTAGCCAAAAATAATTATTAAACATCAGGTAGGCATGGACTGAAATGTAACTTCTCTCATTCTGACGATGATATTTAATATCTAAACAATTGTCAAATTTTTAGAAATTTTTAACATTTTTTCAATATATTGTGAAATTATATATAAATAGTAGGTATCACCTAAAACAGTAATACTTTACTAGTTGTTGAACGTTTCATATATTAGAATCAACTAAACTCAAAAAGGGATCTTTCTCAGGCTACAATTCAGGGGAAGATCCCATACGTGCTTGTACCCAAAATTAGCCGTCTTAAACATCTGGCGATTTTAATAATACAATCATATAACAGTACTATATCCGATGAGAATGAATTACGATGATTAAACTCAAAAAAATTTGAAAAATATAGTAAACTATTATAAGATTTTATATATCTTATTTATTGTTCTATTTTGTGTTGATATTCCAACATATTGAAGAACAAAAATTCCCATTGATCAACTGGAAATTTTAAACAACGAAAATATGCTAAATTTTCAGACAAAAGTCTCCTTAGCTTCTTAGAAGTAGGCATTTAAATTGATGCTGAAATCGATAGTTCATTGTAGTGAGTAGCTAGAATCCGTTTGTTCTGGTATGGGTTATCTAGTATTTCATAGGCTGTAAGGTAGTTTGCGTCAGTAAAAGGAATACCCTCAATTGAAGATAAGGTGCCATTCTCTAGTGAGGTAAGTAAAATTGGAATTTTTCGGCGTCGGACAAATCGGTATTGTTATGGATAACCGAATTGGAGAGACCAAAAAAGGACACCAGCTATAAAATCTCTGTTGAATGTAGGTAACTTAATTTTTGGTAGCTTTGCTACAAACCTTTGTTGTATTGTATCGTAGGTTACGGAATCATCACAACTAACGGGTGTATTCCGATAGCGCGCAGCGGTCAATTTAATCCTTACAGATTATAAGAGGGTTCTAAAAGGGACAGGTCGATTGCGCGCAGACATGATATTAGTACCTGTCCCTAATAGCAAGGGGTCTTTCAGTCTTATGATTGTACACATTAAATTACATTTACTCACTTACATTATTCAGAAGAAGTTTACGTGTAAAGATACCGAAATGGAGACCATGTTAAGTGAGCGCGGAAAAAAATTATTAATAGTTAAAAGTTATACTTTTCGCAAAGATAGAGAAACTATATTAGGTGTTTCATATCGCTGTACAAAGCGAGGATGTCCAGCTTCGATTTCTGTGGATAAATCAGAAGAGGTGTTGTTACAGCAAAAAGACAATCACAGTCACGCATTTGATGAAAATTTACACGTTAAGGTAAGTGTTTAATAATTATATTTCTTACTACTAACCTTAGAAATCGTCATTATTAACTCCAAAGCTCGAATGAGAAATAATATTTCTCTCCCTAGGTAAATAATGAACTTTTTTTATATTTTCAATGAAATATAAACAGAAACTCTTATTTCTAATTCTAAACAAAATCAAACTCGCAAATTCAGCACTAGTAGGTACACTTAATTGGTATGATAAAATTATAAAAACTTATTTGAAATTAGCATCATTTCTGCCTTTATCAAAATCTAATTAAATAAAATTTTAAAATATTAGTACAACTCCTCGGTTAATAATGGCTCACTACTCGACCTACGTATATAATATGATTAATTTTATTCGTATAAGTTAAATATTTCGGATATTCATCTAATTTCTTAAATTTGTTATTTTTCAAAAATACTCACTCTTATAAACCTCAAAAATTATAGTAGATATATATTATTTATATATTTTAATGTTGTTTCACAGAAATTACAAAACGGAATTAAAAGGAAGGCTGTAGAAGACATATCGCAAAGACCTTCTAAGATCATCAATACTGAGCTTAAAGAAGCTCCCGCAGAAGTGAATCTCACAACACGGGACCTTGATAATATAAGAAAAAGTGTATATCGATCAAGACGAAGCGTTTTGCCAGTTTTACCTCAATCATTAGAAGACCTCCAAGAAGCTCTAGAATCTATTGTTATTAAAACAAATAAGGACGAAGAATTTTTATTGGTAAATAACACGAACTTAAATGTAATAATATTTTCCTATCAAACAAATTTACAGTATCTGTGTTCACGACCTAAAATTTATGTAGACGGAACTTTCAGTTATTGCCCGAAATTTTTAACTCAGTTATTTACGATACATACAGTAGAAAACGGACATTATATACCTTTAGTATTTATTTTACTGCCAAACAAACAATCTAATACTTACTTTGAGGCATTTAAGCTTTTAAAAAGTTATTGTGCTAGTATAAATTTAAGGTTTGAGCCCAAAGAAATCGTTAGTGATTTTGAAAAAGCGATACACGTTGGAGTTAAGAAAATTTGGCCAGACATAAATATAATAGGATGTAGGTTTCATTTGACCCAGTCCTGGTATCGTAAAATTCAAAATCTTGGGTTGGTATCTGAGTACAGGGATTCTAATTCAGCAATAGGTCTTTGGTTGCATTACACTTTTGGATTATTATTTCTAAATCCTAACGAAGTAGGGGATTGTTTTGTAGAAGACCTTTACTCAGATATACCTCAGAATGCTAAACTAATTGAATATGCTGATTATTTAGTTGATAATTATATATCTGATGATTCCGTTTTTCCTCCAAAAATGTGGGCTTCTTGTAATAGTGATCAAGAACGTACAACAAATGCTTGTGAATCATTCCACAGTCATTTTAACTCCAGTTTTTATGTAGCACATCCAGATTTTTTTAAATTTATTAATGTTTTAAAAGATGTACAAATTAATACATATATTAAAATAAATAGTGTACATTTGCCTAAAGCTTGTAATAATATTAGGTATAAAAAACGCAAAGATTATGTAACAAATTTAATTAATTTATATGTAAATAACCATATTGAAAGATTTAATTTAATTAAAAGTGTTTGTTTTAATTTTGCAAAAAAATAAAAAAAATATATCTTATAATCACTATTTTATATAGTTTTCTCTCCAGGTGTTTTCCTATGGCATGTTACGTGTTAAAAAAATTGTTTAAGACGAGCATATTTCTATAAAGGAACCGTTCGCGCAATTGACCGGTTTACCGATTGTATACCGCGCGCTATTGACCCATAGAATTTCAACTACCTGAAAACATTTCTGACCGCTGCGCGCTACTGACCGTCGCCCCAACTAACTAGAGATATGAGAGTATTATGGGCGGTTTTGAAGTCATTACAAATAGTGATGATTCTCATGTAATCTTTTGTGAGCAAACCGGCGATTTGAATTCGATTTTGGAGCTAATACAAATATAAATAATTAATTGTGAAAAGTAATAAATAAAGCAAATACCGAAACACCTACCTACGACCAATGTGGATTTTGTATACCAAGAAAAAGTAGACCCGAAAAACTAATTAAGAATTAAAAAAAAAGATTTAAGTAATTATATTCAAACGAAACGATAAATTTTACTAAACAAAGAATGCGAAATTTGATTTTAAATTTGGTTTTGATCTTGATATTTAACGATGAAATTATAATTAAATGACTTCTAGTTGCATAAACCAATGTAGAATTTATCGGCGTAAAAACGAACGGAAAATCGCCAAACCAGTTTTAAAGGAACCGAAAAAATGTACTGAACTTAAAAATTGAGAAATGACGCTTTTTTCATCCGGTTCGAAGGTTCAATGCATGAAATATGGAACATAATTAGCGGACTGTATTTCTATTGGTTTCATAAAATATAACACATCATCCACGCAACTTGTGAAGATTGAAAATAATCTATAAGGCTCCTACCTGGTGAAGCTATATAGTTGACTTTATCCAGGTACCTGGAATGGTTGAGGATATGCTCTGTTACACTTTTTAAGCTCATTTCATTCGAACGATTTCACCGGCTCGTTTTCATCTCTTGTAACGTTTTTATTTGACATTAACACACTTTGTGTTAATAGGTCCAACTGCCCCATATGATACGCTCATGGCCGTATAAATTCTATTACACATTATTGTTAATTTTGGTAGCAACGTATAAATCAAGTTTTTGGTATTATTCGTTTCGTACTTTTTTCGCGCGATAAGGAACTGGAAGAATTGTTTTGTTGTTAGTACTAAGTAATTTAGATTTCGTTTTCATAGTGAAACTGACGGAGATAGCAACATTTTCAATTTGACTTGGAAGGGATTTTTGTCTAATCGGGAATAGATCGAAATATTTTCGTCCTTTTTGCGACGTCGACTTTCCTTGGTAGTGGTTGAGTGGTTCGGAATTTATGAAATGTGTCTTTGAGACATCCCATTACGGGGATATATTTTTCCGACCATATGAAAGTGGAAAATTTAAGCCTTGTTGCAGTTTTTGAGATTTTATGTTGTTTTGAGTTGGCTTTTTCCACATCTCTTTGAGGATTTTCTTAACACTACTTGGGCTTTACCTGTAGTTCTGAACGTTGTTGATGTTATGGACTTGATGGGTTCAGACTAGGTTTTGCGACGAAGAGGTTTTAAATTACCGATTTTGACGAAAATACCAGATTTTTATTCACGAAATATATCAACAGAGTTAGTTATATCATATAGATGTTCACCTAGAATGTCTTTGGCCGTTTAAAGGATAACCCTTTTACAAGTTAAAAGGGTTTTTATTCATGGCTATTGGATTTCCACCACATAATTTTAATCTGGAGTATGGTGTAAGGAACGACTTTACGGCAAGGACTTTTGGGAGAGGCAGACTGCGCATACCAGGAGGGATTTACGGTACATCGAACACCAAGTAGGAATCCGAAGAGCTCAGTTTCAACTGGACCGAGCTGGGTGACCTTTTATCGTTTTTTTACTGTATTTATAAATTATGGACACTTAATTTTGGGTGCAGATCTATTTCCCGTTTTGGTGTTGCTATAGGTCATAGCGTATTAATGAGTTTCTGACAATTATATTATTGTTGTATAACTTTAGATGCTACTTTGATACATTGTACGGTTGGAATTGATCCGTAATTTGTTCACTACGCTGTTTAGTACTTCCCATATTTTTTTATTTTTAATATTTATACCTTGGCTTGCGCATTGGATCCAACGCCTTGTCGTACCTCTCGTTGTAAGCTTAAGTACGCTTTTTATTTTCTCAATTCTGACTTTATAATATTTATACTTAGTTATTAACTGATAAAAGAAATGGTGCGTATGCAATCATGTCAATTATATTTTGTTCGTGCGTTTAGCAAGGGGGTATCTTCAGAATTAGTGCTTTTTATTCAGTTGTCACGAATTATTTTTGCAATGGAACTTTTCAACATTACCCGGGTAGACCACTGAAAACTACTATTCAAAATTTTGTAGACGCCTTTACTCTTTTTGTACAGAAGGTTCAATATACGTACAAGTAACTGGAAGTGGGTTTGTCTTTTATTTCATTCCTTTTTAGTAGATTTTTAGGGGTGAACTTACATAAAATTACCGGCAAATCTACTTGGCGCCCTTTTACACCTAAATAAATTTGATGTGCTGATCACTTGCTTAGCACGTAAGTGAACTCACGCCGTCTCCACATGAGTACTAGCCGCTGGCATAAACTGTCAATCTAGACAGCCTAATTTCTGTGACCTGGTAATAATATTGGGCAAGTAAGAGGTTACACTCTAATTTTCTTAATTTCATTTAAGATTTCAATTTTTGCTTTATCTATTTTCTTCTCCAACATGTTCATGTTTCCATTGATATTATTAATATCTCCCCTTATATCTTCCATCATTGTAATAATCTTACCATTTAAATCTCCACTGCTACTATTCATACCTCCCCGCATATTATTTTGCATACTCTCCATATTTCCTCTCATATTCTTTTCCATACTATTCATATTCTCAGTTTGTTTGTCCATTCTTCCATTCAAATTCTTTTCCATACTGTCCATTTTTCCTTTAAAACTGATCAAAAATTGCATTATTTGGTTATCTCTACTTGTTTTTCTTTGTGGCTCTTGTATCCTATCCTCTTGCTGTTCTTCATCTTCTTCTCCTGTCAAATCTCCTTCTGATCTTTGTCCTCCCCGTTCTAAATATTGTACCTGAGAAAATCTCCTCTTCCATGACTCCTTTATTCATCAGATCCACTTTCTATTTTTTTACTACAAAGAGATTTGGAATTCTTTTATAATCACTACCTGCCTGCAATGACCTCTATTTTTTTCGATTTCTTCAAATTGTGACATGATTTATCTATTATTGAATATATTCTATGTGAATGTCATCGGAAATTAACTGATGCCAAATTTGACATACACTGAGTCCTTCAACATTATTGATTTCATGTACAATACTGTGTACACCAAAAGGGTTACACATAAAATAAAATAAATAAATGAAATTTTGGTTGAAGATATGCTCTGTTACACTTTTTAAGCTCGTTTTATTTGAACGATTTCACCGGTTTTGTATCGAAACTATTTACGTCCAAAGTTTCATGATCTACTGAGTCTCTGGGCATGCCGACATTTTCCTCAAACTGATGTCTGTTACGCGGCAAATTTCAAAAATATAAGAGATTCCTTAACAGTATGCAAGCCATTAAAGGAAGTATTCAACTTCAATTGAACCATCTAAAAGAGAATAATGAAGCGATTTACAATAAAATCATATTATATGAGAAGATGTTTTCAATTTTGCATCCACAATAATGGTGGAAATATCGTGGATTTTTCATGAGTTATTTATTTATATATTTATTTAGGTTTTCCATTTTGTATATATGTGGACTCCCCAATTGTAAACTAATTTAATTACTTCATTAGAACATGTCAATTGTAAAACATATTTGTTATCATTTTCATAGCTAAGGTACTTTAATAATTTTAATTTTTTCATATCTACATTCATTAGTTAGGCTAACATTTTTCACATTTGATAACTAGAGAACGGTATCACGAAGGCGTAACATTATGTATTTTTGAAATCAGGAGAAAAGGCCATTCCGAAAATATACTTGGTATCCCATTTGAAGGCACTTTATTTTTCTTGACGAAGAAGAACTCGACTGTCACAAACTGTGCATTCTAGTACATATCATTCAAACAGACGCTTACCATAAACATAAATAATAAACTATTATTTTTCAGAAACCTCTCCAAGTAGCATCTATTAGAATGTGTATGTCAATTGTTCTTACTGTTGCTCTAGTGGCATTGATGAGTTTTTGTGGCCAAATTATTGCAGACGAGGTAATTTGTTATATGTAGATAAAACGAAGATTAGATTATAGAAACATCCGGTACCGTAAAACGGAGCGACTTGATCAGTGTTTTCGGAAATTAATCACTCTACATCTGTTACCACACAATTTGGGATCAAACTAAAAGTATTTCAGATAACTTTAGGCTACTAGTTGAGAAGTGAAAAATCGTTAGAATTGTCCCAAAAATCTACGCGATAGCTCATTCGACCCGCAGTTAAATTTTGAGAGAGTTGTATGTTTATTTTTTTTTCTGGATATCAAAATTTCAAGTATTTATTTACAAAAAGCATTAACAAAAAAGTTGCATCAGCGTTTTATTAATAACTCAAACACTATAAGTAATAACTATAGTTGGAAAAAAGATTCTTAAAGAGGTGGAAATTTCCTAAAATAGTATTGACTTCCGGAACTCGAGGTTAATAACAAGTAATTCATATTTATTGCTGAGAATAGGGTTCCGCGCGGACGCTACTGGATTGGCGCGTCAAAACGAGAGACTGTACAACTGAATAATAATTTTTTCTGGTATGAAATATTAATTCAAAAATTTGAAAATATTAAATTGTAATCTAGGCACTTGAAAGATCAAGTCTCGTGGGATTGATTATGAACTATTATAGTTAACAAAGACTTAAATATCAAATTAAGATTGTAAATAAAAATTTCGTGGTATATTTTATAACATTTCCGGCTTCTTTTCTGATATCGGCATAAATTAATATAGGAAAAAATGTTGAACCATTTGTTAAAATAAATTTTCAAACCAATTGAGTAAGTGAATGTTTTCAAAAAAACCATTTTTTGGAATATTATACGTTTTAGTGAATCATGATTTTTAATGTAAATTTTCATTAATTATTTCTCGTTCTAATTATTTCATTTGAAATCTTTTTTGATAAACTAAAATATGATTTGATTATTTTTCAGTCGATTAAACTGCGGTATATATTATATGAGAGTCCTTGGATGTACTGGAATATGAAGAACAGGAAAGTATTATCAATAATAATGTTGAATTCAATAAAACCATGGGAAATTTCATTAAAGAATTTAATTCCCCTCAACCATAAAATTATGACGAAGGTAAGATTTGACTATTAATCTATAATAAAAATAATAATTTGTGGTAAAATAAATAATTAAACAAATAAATACATTTTATTGTTCTCTAGTATAACAATGATACATGAACAAGAGGAGATTAGGTTACATCTATTAATGCGCGAACCGGTTGAGGTGCCCTCAGTCATTCATTTATAATGAATGCTCTCAGTTTCATTGCCTCGCTCATGAACCTGTAAAGCTTTTGCATTATCATAGTGTTGTTTGAAGTTAAAAGAGCATCAAGGTCATCTGCATAACTCCCGGGTTTTACTAGCGAGCCGCGTAGACCACTATACCACCGTACATAAACAAATGAATAGTAGGTTCACTCTAAGCTCCTCCTAGCGCGATGTCTATCTCACTCGGTCTCCGATGCTACTCTTTTTCGGTATCCTGAAACTCCGAATCGATCGATATACAGTTACCGTGTGTCTTTTGTAGTTGAAGGTACGAGCGAAGTTGATAGTATACCGGGTGGACTGTCTCTTCAGTGAATTATTTGATTCATATTATGGGATATTTATTAAAAAGACAATGCCACGAATGTGTTGTGTGGACGGTTGTAGAAGGAGAGATTGGGCAAAAACATCTTCCTTCAGATTTCCCAAGGATGACACAAGGTAAATTTTACAATATTATTTAGCAAAGATATTAGTAATTTTGTTATAAGAAGCAGTGTAGTAGATGTTATTGTGTTTCAAAATAGAATATTACCAATATATATTTTCAGATGTCAACGTTGGAAACAGGCCTTAGGCTTTGTTGATTGTCACAGGTATGCCAATTTGGACGCAGAACCATGCAATAAACACTTTTCCCAAGAATATTATATGTGCAGTAATAGCAGAACAAATCTGCAATATAATGCAGTTCCGTCCTTGAATATGCAAAGAAATAGTAAGTTCCCAAAATTTTTAGTACCTAAACAATAGTTCTGACAATAGGATTTTGTCTTATATATTTTTACTAGATATTCCAAATAATTTGCAAATTTTTTAGATGGCGCTACAACTTTAAAGGAAGTCGCAGTTCAAACTGATTTTAAGACAATGCTGCACAGTGAAGGTATATTATTATACTTATCGATGGCGGGTTTTGGATAAAATAAATATATGTACGTTAAGTATTTGGGCGGATGTAATTTCGGCCGGAAAAAGGGCAGGTACTAAAAGCCGGTAGGTAAATTCGGCCGGAGGTTTTAAGTTGCTTCCTTATCTCATAGGTATTTTCGGCCGGAAATCAAATAAAATAACAGAATGCTTTATATTAAAATATTTCTTTATTTCAATAAAATTATTACATCAACTTATTTCTATAACTTAGGTAAACTATAAATTTTTAAAAAACGTTTTGATGTGATACAGATTTAACGAAATTAATTCTAGAAATATTGTCAGATCGAAGCATATTTACCATGTTTTCGATAAATTTTAGTTTGTTTTTTACTTGTTTGTCTTTAATTTTTGCTGGAATATTTAAATTTTTTATTTTTAAATATGCATCGATGTGACAATCTTTCAATTTTTCTATAAAAATAAATATAGAAGGGTGACTTGAATAAAAACTAGAATTAAAGTGCGAATGGAATGATTCGCAGGCATTTGTGGTTCTTTTAATTGATGGGTTTTCATATGCCCATATATTTGGTGGAAAATGAGATTCTGGCGCTATGTAGTTTTCTAATAAATAGTCTGCGTATTTATCTATAAGTTTATGGTCCGGTTTGTATGACATGAGATCAAATATGAAACAATCTTCAACTTTAGAGGGGTCTAAATAAGTTAGCCCAAAATTATGAGTAAGCCATTTGCTTTCCTCGCAGTTTTTATCTTTATACATTTGGGTTAACCCTAATGATTGTATTTTCCTATACCACGCCTGGTGCAAGTGGAATCTACAACCATTTAGTTTGGTTTTGGGAAAGACAACTTTTAATGCGTTATGAATTGCGATTTCAAAATCCACAAATACCTCCTTCGGTTCAAAAACAATATTATAAAGTTCAAAAATTTTAGATTTTACCAACAGAAAAAGTCTCATATATGTGTCACTGGTCTTATTGGGCAACAGACAATACAAAAGAGGAACATAATGCCCATTTTCCAGTCCATGGATGGTAAATAACTGATAAAAATATTTTGTACAATAAGAAAATGTGCCATCCATGTAAAAATCTTTCATTTTACATAAACTTATTATATTTGTATGGCAAGAAAAAACAATGATATTATCAGCTGTGCTGTTAATAAACAAAAAATTTTCACCTGTTGTGGTTTTCGGTCCATAACTATCGAGTACAGAATGTACATCGTGAATATCCTTAGGCAGGGCTGGTAAGAGCTTACGGCGGCTGTTGTACAAATTTCTTCTTATTAGACTGACATCTATCGATGACAAATTCTCTGGCAAATGATTTGAAAGAACGCTTTTAATAATTTTTGAAGGTTTCTCCGATATGTCTTCCTCAGCTTTGCGCTTGCATGAAGTCGTCACTATTTTTCTCTCCAACGTAGTTTCATCGGACTCGTGGTTGTGGATTAATTCACTTCTAGTAACTGTGTATTCCGCACCAACAGTGTACAGTTTTTCTTTATACACCTCCAACGTACTTCACCACTTTTTAATACGTCCTGTTTACAAAACTGAAACTTTTCTACAACTAGTAAGTCACAACCGCGTGAACTCTTAATTACTGAAACTGATGCCATCGTATACAAATAATATATTTTATGCTTTGTATCGACTAGTAGCTTAAAGATAAGTTATAATACTGACTAGCTATAATAATTTTATACCTGTTATTTGTGAATTTTATACATTTAAAGGAATAATCTTAAGTAGGTACAACATAGTTATTAGAATAAAGAGA
The DNA here is from genome assembly GCA_963921935.1 of Galeruca laticollis. Classification (NCBI taxonomy): domain Eukaryota; kingdom Metazoa; phylum Arthropoda; class Insecta; order Coleoptera; family Chrysomelidae; genus Galeruca; species Galeruca laticollis. The sequence continues at coordinate 147,774,244 of OY998181.1, forward strand.
TAAGTAAATTAAAGGTATTTCCGACAGGTACACAGGATTCGGTATTTCCAAATAAATACACAACTAATATTTTACAGAAACTATTAAGCGTAATTACCAATATTTTAATCTCATCGTAAACATCAACCCCTCGGCCGAAATTACCCCTGTCATAAATGGTACCCTTTGATTTATGCAGGTAGGCCAAGGGATTACCGGCCGAAATTACGCCCGCCGAAGTATTTTATAGCCATTTTATTTTTCGGATGATATGAAATATCAAGATGTTTATGTTCAAACAGAAGGCGAATTTTTTTCGGAAAATGTTGAAAGTGGTAACGATGTTTCTACTCTAGCTTCTGTGGTTACCAGAGGTATTTAATATTTTTTTATAGCTAGATACATTTCTAAAAGCTACGCTATGAATGATTTAAATTGAACATTTTTTATTTTTACGTCTATTATGATTTCGTGGTTAATAAGTAATACTCATTTGAAAGTGGTGGCGAAAGTTTAATCCTTTATAGAACTTTTGATTTGTTTTATATCAACATTCACAGACCTCAATGACGCTTACGGCCAATACTTTTCGAAAAAAAGTGTTGAGAGAGGAGATAAAGTGTTTGACAAAATCAACTGTGCCTGCTCAATGTTTAAGAAAGTTGGAAACCGGAATATCGTTTGAATATATTTCCAAATATTTGGAAACTTACTACTCAGAAGATGCCTGCAAACTTCTACCGTCTCAGATAAGTTTATTAAATAAATCACCTAAAGGTTGTAGGTACACAGACGATTTTAAAAAGTTTGCTTTGAGCGTTTACTTTTTAGGACCTAAAGCATACAAGAAATTTTTTACTCTCGACTATTAAGTGATAAAGAAAAAGATTGCATTATATGCCTTGATGAGATGTCATTGAAAACTCATTTATTTTGTGATTTATCAAAGGATAAAATAGTAGGCTTCCAAGAATCACTTTCAGCAGAAAAAGAATCCGAACCAGCAACTAGTGCATTAGTTGTTATGGCACGGGGTGTATCAAGCAGCTGGAAACAGCCGCTTGCCTACTTCTTTTATAAATCAACGGCGCCTTCAATTGAAATAAAAGACATCTTGTTCGAAACAGTTAGAAAGTTACGTGATATCGGTCTAAATGTGCTAGGTGTGGTGTCTGATCAGGGTTCTAAATTCCAAATATTAGTTAAAAGCTACCTTAAATTGAGCACAGACAATATTTTTTCTACGTAGATAATATCAAGCTTGTTTACTTTTTTGACGTGCCACACTTACTTAAATCTTATATCCATTAGCAATAATATATAACTGCAAATGAAACGCAATTATGATAAAAAAATTGAAACAAAATGCAGTAAGCAATTATAATAGGAGCTCCTTTCTGTTACAAAAAAATCAACAAATAATTAAACAAAATCAGTCATTGGTAACGTACAGAGATCTCAAAATATACAAAAATTAATTAGAGGGGTAGCGTCTACCAAAATATGAGATGCTAAACGCTTCAGCAAAATATCCAAAAAAAATAGTGGGGTAACCTCTACAAACATATGAAATGTTAACATCTCAACGATAAGACAAGAGAACAACTGCATTCCTCATCTACAAAAAAATTATCACTAAATGTGGTATAGGGTGGTTAATATCTCAGGTACTCTAAACTCAAAAGAAAAAAAATGAAGCAAAGTAAGAAGGAAAAAGTATTAGAAGAGCAATACTCACTCCGAGTCATAAATGGATGAGAGCATCAATAGTGCATGAAAAGCCTCGCGAGAGATATTAATCGCGTCGTAGTTATCTATTCCCAATAATTAACTTCACATCCCTACAACTACCGTAGTGTTCACGTGGTCGTCAAAAAACTGTATTATTTGCAAGAGGTAACGCAAAAATTATCAACATCAGAAGAGAAAGGAACAGAAAAGGAAAAAAAGGGAGAGAGAAAAAAGGAAGAAAAAAACTAAGAAAATTTAATTTTAAGAATTTCTTAAGCAAGCTTAAGTAATTCACAAACCCATAAAATTACAAAAAAAATGACTGGATCTCTAGATCTATAACATTGTGATGCAATTCCCATGTGACGCATTCTTCCAGTGCGATTACATGACAAGTCACAAAACCACCCTACCACCTACACAAAAAGGTAGAACGATACAGAAAGAAGCCGTCAAGTCGGAATTCACCCATTAAGTGGGAGCTTGCGAATGTAAAAACAATATTTCCACTCGTTTTTAAAATATTGAAATTAACTGTCTCGACCATTACTTGGTGGAATCTAGTAATATTAGTGTTTTAAAGTGAACTCAACGTTTCTTGCTAACTCCACAATATAATGAAAAATGTCGGAAATTCTAAAAAATTGACAATTGTTTCGATAACTGAATATCATCGTCAGAATGACAGAAGTTACATTTCATTTGATGCCTACCTGATGTTTAGTAGTTATTTTTGGCTAGACCAAGAAGTAACCTAGCTTGTGATTGGCTTAATATATGTTTATAGAAAAAAGAAGATGCGATACTACACATATTGAAGCTTAGATATTATTAGCCCTATGGTGATATCCTGGATATCATTTTTCCAATTAAGATCAGTATAACTGTGCAATGATATAGAAAACCAGGAAAATTATATCTGATGATCTTTACAATTATCACTTAAGAAGACAGTTCATTAGTGGAGAACTCCTTAGATTTATCTGTTTATTGACGACTTCATATTGTGCGTTTCTTAAGTGTCTTCTAATGTCCAATTCTTCAAGGAAATCCAGTTCTTGTTTCTTATCACAAATATGTAGTACTTCTATAGTACGTACAAAAAGTACGAGGAGTAATAAACCCTAATTAAGTATGCAAAACCTTTACAGGGAGCACCATGAAATTTTTGATAAATCTCTTACTTTAAATTACATTTCTTCCGTAAATCTAAAAACCAGGTAGATCGACCCCGTATTTGTTTCAGTTGTAGCAAAGTTTAGGGTTTATTCATTGTTAAAGGATTAGCAGATAAGCAATAACGCAATGCAGTGGTGTGTATTTTGGGAAAAAAATACGTTTTAAATTATAATATAATAAAAAATGAAAAGAAATAATTATCGGAATACATTTATTACTTACATTTTATTCTATATCCGACTCGGAAGAGGAAGAATCGTTGTTGACATTAATAATAATAGGGTCGATTAAATCATCACAAATATTGTCAATTTTCCACATATTTGCCTTTACCTTGATAACATGCTCGATACAGTTTGTCCAATTTTCCTTACTCACATGACTTACAGCACTCTCAAACAATTTCACAACATCGTTTATTTTAAAAGTAGTATTTTTTTTTCCAACTTACACCTTTACCTGAGCCCATATTAATTCTATGGGATTAAGTTCACAATGATAAGGGGGAAGTCGAAGAACTGATATACCACGAGAAGAAGCCATTTCTTCTACAATGTAGGTTTTGTATTTATTCTTGTTCATTTTCGCAATTCTGTAAAGTTCTTTCCTTAGTGGATCTTTTGGAAACTTAATATTTTTCGAAATAAGCCACTCCAAAAGCTCTGCTTTACGCCAACGACTTGTGGGCAATGCTTCTCGTAACCGTGACTTGCGTTGTCCAGAACAATAACAGCCCCTTTTGGAATCAGATCCAACATTTGAACAAACCATTCCTCGAAGACATCCCCATTCATATCTTCGTGATAGTCCCCCGTGCGTTTTGAAATAAAAGTTAATAATCCACCATCAACAAAACCTTCAGAACTTCCAACATGGACAATAATAAGTCTTTTTCCTTTTCCAGATGGTGGCTGCAAACCTAACGACAAACCTTCCACGAATGCCTGCCTTCCGCTTTCAATGTTTTCATCTTGCCATGATTTGGAAACTGTATATCCAGCATTTATCCATGTTTCGTCTAAGTAGAAGATTTTCAAATTTTGTTCTCTGGCATGTCGAATGCTTCTTAAATAGTCTCTTCTCCAAAAAACTATCTCCGGTTTATCTATCAAGAGATATTTTCTATTATGTTTTGTATATCTGAAATCCACATCTTTCAAAAGTTTGCATAATGTCATTCTGGAGAATTTTGGATAGTCCGTATCTTCTTGCACTGATGTAATAATTTTGTCAAGTGTTGGAATTTCCTTTCGTAAGTAAAATCCATGGACTTTACGCCTTAGTCTTTGTTTTAATGACTCATCGATCCCAATTGGTTTTCGGCCTAAAGGAGTTTTAGGGGGTTGAAGAGTTCCATTCTTGCTTTCTTTTAGTAATCTATGAATTGTTGATTTAGCAACACACAACATAGCAGCCGTTAATTCCACAATATCATCAACACTTGCACTTGGATCCTTGTTTTTCAATGATATATAAAAATTCAATATCAGAGTTTTTTCATTTAAAGATAATGGACCAGTTTTTGGTCGTTTAGATGGTCCTTGGCTTATCGACATTGTTTGGTACTTGCACAATTAACATTCAACAAATGTTTTAAATATATTTCAACTGTTTACAATATTATGACAACCATACAACTTCATACAACTTTACTCAAAGAACTAATACTAAGTACTGATTTAATGTACCTACTTTCTTTTAAAATAATATTCCCGATAATGTTTCTAAGAAAACTGGGTTGTTTGGAAAATCCCTCTCAATAATCGAATAATCTGTAAATAGGTGTAATCGTATTAAGCCGATTACAGTAGGCCACTTGCCATTTAAAATTTCTGAGAACAATTCCCCAAACACTACATATAGGAGTAATACAAATAAAAAATATTATGAATAAACGGGCATGTCCGAACTCTGCCACAAAATAAAATTTTACCTGACTTGTATCAATTTGAGGATCACTGAAATGTTCGAACTGTGCCGCAACCATTTAGTTTAATCCTATTAGAGTCATTAGGGTTTATAATAGATAAAATCGGAGGCCCATAGAATTATGTATATTTCTGAAAGGTTTCAAAGATTTCTTGAATTAAATATTTTGAAGAAATCTTGATTGTTTTGATCGATATTTAGGGGATTAGGGGAAGGATGTTGATGCACTTACACTATTGCCTAAAAATCAGGAAGAAGTATTTAATAGTGTTCGTGAATTACAATTACGAACGAACCGAGAAAAGGAATTTTTATTAACAGCAGACCAGGTATTTAAAATTATTGTGTTCTCCTGTTTTTCCAACCTTAATTTTTTATGTAATTCGGATTGTATTTTGATGGATGGGACTTTTAAATACTGTTCAACTTTTTTTTACCAAATGTTTACCATTCATGGTTTTAAAAACGGCTATTACGTACCTCTCGTTTTTTGTTTGCTGCCGGACAAATCAAGTCAAACATATTCAAATTTGTTTTTAATTTTAAGACAAAAATGTAAAGAAGTAGGCTTAAATTTTCAACCTAAAGAAGTCGTAGTAGATTTTGAACTAGGCATTCATAACGCTATATATGAATGTTTTGGCAGAGATCAAATTCTTTTTGGTTGTAAATTTCATCTCTGTCAAGCTTGGTTTCGTAAGATTCAGGAGTTTCATTTGGTACAAGAGTACAGACAGAAAGGTTCTGTAATTGGCTAATACTTAAAAGTACATTTCGGTATTATGTATCTTAGTCCTGAGGAAGTTGTAGAATTTTTTTATAATGAACTACATTTTTTGCTTCCGAATGACGAAAGAGTTATAGAATTCCGAAATTATGTCAATAAAACATATATAACGCAAAATTCGATATTTCCACCACTTATTTGGGCAAATATTGCATCCTTTTTTAAGAGAACAACGAATTCTTGTGAGAGTTTTCATTCGCATTTCGGTGTTTCTTTTTACAAAGCACATCCAAACATTGTTCAATTTACTAGTGTGTTATTGGATTTACAAACGGAGGTATACGCGAAAATTCGTTCGGCAAACCAAAGCCAGAAAAAAATCAAAAAAACTATTAATGTTAAAATTAATTTCATTATTGATCATTTGGATCAATATAGGAAAAATGTTATTTCTCGCTTTATGTTTGTGAAAACGGTTGCATGTAAAAATCTTCCACACGTTTAATTTTTTGTTTTTTTTATATGTTTATGTATATTGAATATATTTTATTGTAATGTAGATGTAATTTTTTAGAAGTGGCAAATATACGTTGAAAATATATGTATGTTATTAATATTTTCTTATATTGAATTTGAGTACCTAAAGTTCAAGGTAAATTGTTAAATCGGATTAGGCTATTAGACCCCTACTGGTTTGGTAGTTAATCTCCAAAATTTTAAACACTGGCAGAGTTCGAACAACCCGTAATGACTACCTGCATTTTGTGGCAGAGTTCGGATACTCCGGAATAAACTGTGTTGCCTTTCTTTATCAAACTTACTAAAATTTATGTACCTCTATCACTTTTTTTATTAAAATTAGTACATACCGTTACCTCTGACCTAAATCGTATATTCTTTAGCATAGCTGCAACTCATTCGTTCAATACAAAATGTACCTTACGGTATACCCTCTTAAAATATATTTTGGTACGTCTATGAAATCTACTTAAATGAATGATTTATTACTCCTTGTCCTTTCTATATAGACTATAGTTCTGTGGTAAGTGTCAATGAATGGTTGGTGTCAAGTAGATGTTTTGCGTAATGGGATTTATCTGGCGGTTTTAATCTGTATGCTCGTAAGTGTTCACTGTATCGGATTTAAAAATTTCTGAGGGTCTGTCCCAAATAGACAGCATTACATTCTGGACATTTGAGTTTATATATACCTGATTTCTTTAATGTTGGTATTTTTGTTTTAACATTTAACAATTTTGTACTTACGTTACTTTCTGTTTTAAAAGCAATTGTTTAATTCGTTGCTAAAGATTTTATCTTTGAAATGTGTTTAGAAATATTTCCTGCATATGTGATGGTTTTATAAGTTTTTATTTCTTCAGTTTGTTTAGAAAATATTAGTTGTAATGCCACTTTTTCGTCTTTTTTATTAATTAGCTTCTTTATCATATGTAATGGATAACCGTTGGATGTTGCTATTTGTCTAATTGTATTAATCTCTCTATCAAAATCACATTTGTTCATAGGAACTGAAAAAGCTCTATGTATCATTGAATTATATGCTGCTAGTCTGTGTGACACAGGGTGGTTAGAATTGAATGGAATTGTCACATCAGTCTGTGTTGGTTTTCGGTAAATTGCATAATCAAGTACATTATTAACTCTTTGAAGTTTCAAATCAAGATAATTGATTGAGTTATTTTCTTCAACTGAATATATATGTTATTGTCAAAATGAAGGTTTACCAATGGGAAGCCCTATATCACCTATTTTGGCAAACATTTTTATGGACAGTTTAGAAAGAAAGATCTTTGAAAGTAGTATTTCAAAAAATGTTTTTTTTTGGTATAGATATGTAGATGACATATTAGCTTGTTTTATAGCTAGTGAACGACAATTAGATACATTTTTCTGCCACATTAATAATTTACACCCAAAAATTAAATTTACATTAGAAGTTCAAGACATTAACTCAATCAATTTTCTTGATTTGAAAATTCAAAGTGTTAATAATGTACTTGATTATGCATTTTACCGAAAACCAACACACACTGATGTGACAATTCCATATAATTCCAATCACCCAATATCACATAAGCTAGCCGCATACAATTCAATGATACAGAGAGCATTTTTAGTTCCTTTGACCAAATGTAATTTTGATAGAGAGATTACTACAATTAGACAAATAGCAACATCCAACGGTTATCCATAACATATGATGAATAAGCTAATTAATAAAAAGGAGGAAAAAGTGGCATTGCAACTAATATTTCCTAAACAAACTGAAGAAATAAAAACTTATAAAACCACCACATATGCAGGAAATATTTCTTATAATATTTCAAAGATATCTTTAGCAACGAAATAAACAATTGCTTTTAAAACAGAAAGTAACGTAAGCCCAATTTTGTTCAATGCTAAAACAAAAATACCAACATTAAAAAAATCAGGTATATAAAAACTCAAATGTCCAGAATGTAATGCTGTCTATTTGGTTCAGACCCTCAGAAATTTTGAAATCCGATACAGTGAACACTTACGAGCATACAGATTAAAACAACCATATAAATCCCATTACGCAAAACATCTATTTGTAAGTTAATAATTTCGTATAAGTGGTGAGAGTAACTGTAGGATAAGAAACGCTCAGAAATAACGAAAAATTCGTAACATGTCGATGAACATGTTACACAGTGTCCATCAATTTTACAATAATTTTTCAATTTTTTTGCACTGTTCAATAATACTCTTAAATTTGAGCTCTTTCTATTTGACCAAAATCTGTGACAGCTAAAAATCTATCACCTGATTCTAGGTACTTAAAATACACTTTTTCTAAAGTTGGATGAGTGTATAAGATAATTTTCAGGACCAGGACACTTTTAATATTGCCGTTTTGACTACCGCAGATGTCAGACCATAGAACTGGCACTTCAACTACTGGTTTTAAATAAACCTAGATATGTTTTTTTGAGATGGAGCAATCTCTACTTTCCATATGGAACGTTTTCTAAACTGGACTGTATTCCTTCGTTAAGAACACTCAATTGTCTTTTGTTATAAACGAGGTTGGTTGATAGTTGGTAAAAACAATTTTTCCATAATATAGGTCAAAGGCAGTTGAACTGCGCTTCTTTTGTATCCTTTTTCATTTCTGTACTGGCGAAATTTGCAGCATCTATATGTTCGTCATATTTTGCTTTATTGTTTTGGAAAAATTCTTTATCTATAGATGATTTTACTTGAGCAGAAAATAAGTCGCATTTATTATAGGAAGGTGTCTTTTAGAGGGGGCTTTCTTCTTGAATTAAATTTTGGATAAAATATATCCTGAAAGACGTAAATCTCACTGTAGGATTATTTTTATTACTGTATAGGTCATATATTTTATTTTCTGTAAAATCATGTGGTAGAAATTTTGCATCAGTTTCTTCACAAGCGTAGTGGTAAATATAAGAAGAAATTTATTAATAGGGTCAAATACTTTTTGATTTGTTTTTTGTACATTTTTTTCAACTAGCTTCATATCCACGTCTGTCTACCATCAGACCATTTGTGAGTTTGTGAAATACAGATTTTACTCGTAACCTGATATGTCTAGATATACATATTTTTACAGACATCTGTGTTAGTTAGCAAGTAAATTCTTGAATATTTTTTCTTATGACTGACTTTTGTGTGGTTCCTTTTAACAGGATTTCTTCAATGATTGATGCAATGAATTCCGTTAGATTATCATAATATGCCAATTTCCAATAACTATCAAACAAAGATTGTCTGGCTTCCAATGTAATCTTATTACTACAACGCTTTGCACACAGACAGTCATAATTAGAAAAATTCTCTTTTTCTTTAAGAACTTCTTTAATTGAATACTGTGTAGAATTTGAATATTTTAACTTCATTCTCGATTTGTAGGTTTGACCTGGATATTTACAACGCCTATCTTTTTTTGGGAGTCCGGTTCATTCGTACCAATATCCAAAATTACCGTTTATTGGACATTTTTCAAAATCACCACTATGAAACAAAATGGACTATCGTTTCATATAAAGTTTTTTACAATATGCATGCACCTGAAAATTCTATACTATTTCATTCTGACAACAATAGTTTTTCACTACTCTGCATTGTATCACTAGCTGTTAGTCCAATAGTTATTACAATCTAAAAATAATACATTCACCAACATAAGTCAATTATATAAAAAAATGTTCCTATTATTACATATACTGAGCTTGTAACAGCTGGCTATTATGTAAGGTATCCATCATCAGGTTTTTATTAGTCTACTTTGGCAAATTGATCATTACTTTTGACGATACATTTCTTAAAAACTGAGATTTATTTACTGAATAGAACAACTGGATTTTGCGAAATTATAAAAATAATGAAAAACCAGTTAATTTTACAAATTCATATTATGAATATTATACCATAAACTCAGAAACTTACATAACTTTTAATTTCTTCTTGATTTATAACAAGAGTTATAAGTAGGATGCCCCTAGACCTTTTGCTTATGATTTCATTTTTGAAACCGCCAAAAAACTTCAAAATAATTAGCGGAACCACGTACACAATAGATCTAAAACGAATCAAGCGACATTTCAGTTTTCATATGAAAAGGAATGTCGCTTTTAACATTAAATACAGATTCCTCCTTTTACGAATGTCGCTTGGAACTGTACCTCATAGATGGGGTAGAAAGTGTCGGTTGCAATTTCATTTCTAAAATAGAACGTGGCCGCCCTCTATAACTTGGCACCATTATTACAATTTTTGCAAAATCTCGTTTGGTTCTTTTAAGATAAGCGACATCCATTTATTCACTCAACACTCATCACTTTTTCATCAGACTGCATCTTCCTATCGACAGTGATATTCCGTTAAGTAGTAAGCGACACCTTGACCAAATTCTGTCACTAATTATACACCTGTGGTAGCTTGTGTCTTCCTACAGCCAGAAGACTAAACACTTAGTTTCAGTCCTCTAATATCCTTTATTCACCTTAACACAATAATTTATATAGTCTCAGTTATCCCTCATTTGGATTTCTTCTTCTTCTCCTTGCGCAATATTTGAGGTTATATTTCCAAAAATTAGCTTCTGGAATATCGGCAAAGGTTAAGTTACTTGTGGAGGAAACCGTGGAAATCATTATTATGCTATTTTCTTCACCTTGCAACCAACTGAACGGGTTCACTGCCCACACTACTACTACTACTACTACTAAAAAGATTCAGATGAACCTCGGCCGAGCAAGCTCAAGCCAAGGTTCCGGCACTGAGGCCACTGTGCGGGCCCATTGTGCCATTCCTGCTACTCATGCATCCATGAAGCCAAGTCCTTCAATGAAGGTCTCAATCCTCTTTATTGTGTGCCTGCATGTGTCCCCAGTGGCCACAACAGGGACTTCGAAGATTCGCCAGCGTTAATCAGTAAAATGTGGACACACGAGGATAACATGGACCGACGTTTCGTCAGCCAAGCCACAACCCCGACATTTGGGACTTTCCTCTAAACCTAAGTTATGGAGGTGTTTCCTCAGACAGTAGTGGCCTGTCGAGAGTCCTGCTACATTACTCCTTGGTAGTTCTACAGCTGCCGTAGCATGTCCATCAGTTCATCCCCTCAGTAGAAGCTTGGACTGCCTTGGACCTTGTAGAGAGTTCCAGTAAGCGAGGTGTTGGTTTCCTAAGCAGTTCCTATTGATTGCTTGTTTTGTAAGGCCCAAGGTCGGGCTTGGGCCGCTGAAGAGAGCTGCTGTCCCTTCCACAGCCAGTGCATCCGCCCTACCATTACCTTCAAAACCAGAGTGGGCCGGAATCCATTCTAGTCACACTACGTTTTGCCTTGCTAGGCTAGCAAGCTGTTCCACTCAGGACCATTATGGCTGCTTGACTATCGGTGTATATGTTCATGTGTCGGTCTACATAACCTCTGTCTAGGTTTATCTGCGCGCATGCCAAGATAGCGTATACCTTAGTCTTATATGCAGATATCCCCTTTCCAAAAGGAACACAAACCTGTGTCTTTGGGTTCCTGGAGTAAATTCCAGCTCCCGCTCCACCTAGCCATCTGTTCACCAGACGATCCCATGAGGTTGTGGATTTTCCTCTCTCTCCCTGGCGTATCAGCCACCTGAGGTCTCTTGCTCCCCCCTTTGGCAGTATTAGGCTTGACCCCGCTGGGACCATCACTCTCGTGCGCAGTCCGGCTCGGTCCCGCTGCTAAAACCTCCTTGCAAGGGCCAGTAGGGCCACCTTTCTCTGTGCCTTCTGCCGCCCTTGCGGCTCGCCTTCACCTTCTCTTATCTGAACCGCAAACAGATTTACGGTGCCTTTCCGTCCCCTCCGTTGTTGGGGCAGTTGTTCCCGGCATCGCCTAGGCCCTCACCGCTACCTACACTTGTTTCTGCCTTGCGGGCCCGGTCTCGGGGTTCCTCTCGGGAGACTCCATCAGAAGGGTACTATATAGTTCGACCGTCTCCAGGGTTTCATTCGATGTCTCCTCCTCCGGAGCCCTCCCCTCTTCTCCTTAATTTTCAGTAGAATCCATAGTTGGTTCTACGAGCAACTAGGGGAATCTTCGGTCCACCTCTGCAGAGCCCCTCATGCGAAGGTAAGGCTACTTACAATGGGGTTTCGACCGGTTCCCCAATATCAGACCCAGTAGTTGTCGATCTTCTGTTCGACCACGCATCATATGGGCCTGGTTCTCCCACCCTATGATTCAGGTTTCTGATGAGGTTGTCTCCTCTTAGTCCCCGGGTCTACATCAGTAGATATGTACGTAGTTCGTCGCTGTACGTCGGGGTATTTATTGATGTGGAGGGGGTGAAGTACCAACCCAGCGCGTCTCCAGGTGGCGGATAGGAGAAGGGCCTCTGAGATGATTTCATATGAGGAGGAGGTCTGCGGGGAAATACCTGGCGCTCGTTGTATCTAAAAATTCAACTGGCAGCCCTCGAATACCCTGCCGCGGACCAACTTCACCTGTCCCAGCTGTAGGGATTGCACACAGGGTTACGATGCCGGGTGAAATTTTGAGCTTACCTCGAAATCACCTGTTATACCAATGTCTCCTGGTTGTCTGTGGTCAAGTCTCGTGGGCCAGTGGGATGGGATGGGGGGGTCTTGTCTTTACTGCTTGGACCAAGAGGAGACAACCTCATTAAAAACCTAAAGTTAAGGTGGGAAACCGGGCCGAAGAATGCGTGGCTATATAGAAGAATAGTCCTCCCTGGATTCGACCTTGGAGCACCGGGGGGAATTCCATTGTATTGAACCCCTTACCTCTTTTTGTGGGGCTCTACAGCGGTAGAACGTAATGACCCTAGCTTCTTGTGGGATCACTCATGGGAAGAAAAAGTAAGACTTTTACCAGAAAAGTAGTGGAGAAAACCTCCACATCTGGGCACCGCACAGAGGGAGAAAAGGCCAAACAGCACAAAGGTCGTATGCCGTTCGACCTCCCAAAACCGGGAGAACCGGGCGGCATAGACGACCCACTGAGAAAAGGCCTCGGTGAGGCAGGGGTGCGGAAATACCTGCAACTCCTGAATCAAGGAATATCCCCTGAAGAGGCCAGGAAGCAGGTAATTCAGCGGCCAAGCCCCCGGAAGGAATCACTAACGGGGAAGATAAAGCTTAAAAGAGGCCCGTAGCATATTACCCCTCCGCTGAGGACTCTAAGCAAGAAATCAAAAACCGCTGCAACGGTAATCGGGCATGACACTGGTTACGCAGCAGCTGTCAAAACAGAGAAAGCTTTTAGGGTGGGAATAATGCCTAAGGATTATGCTGGGGTCATCCTGAAAGCGGAGCAGCTCTCCACACTGGAAGAGGCTCTGGTGGAAGAGCTGTGCCAGAGCAATGAGAAGGGAATCCACATCTCAGGTATACATTTCCGTTGTGGAATGATACTGGTGGATTGTGGGTCACAAGAATCCGCAGACTGGCTTATGAGGTCAGCGCCGAAATTAAACTCTTGAGAAGGACCGGAATTGGTGGCTCAAAGTGGAGACGACATCCCAAAGCCGGTTACCATAAGGGTGTTCTTCGCAAGAAGCCAAAACATGAAACTGGAGAAGACCCTCCAACTTGTCGAGGTTCAGAACTCCAACCTCAGTACTGCGGCTTGGAAGCTCCTAAACTCTGGGGAGGCTCTGAAGGCAGAAGAATCCCGCGGAGGATCCAAAGGACATGGAGATACCCTCCACATCCAGTACCTCTGGAAAGGGGAAACAAGGCTAAAGCTTGACCTTGGGTCAGCCCGAGATCTCTCCGGCTCTGCTGGGATGACTGGGAATGCGGAGACTGCCTCAGCATCCCGGGAAGCTGGGCAGAGCAGCCTACGGGCCGAGAGTCTGACTCGAGATCAAGAAACCTGCCCGATTGCCGAGGGAGATACTGCTATGGAGGTCGATGAGGGTCAGGGAGAGAGAAAGGAGGGGGATGAATAAAGGCTGAATAACTCGGCCTCTCTCATCCATAATAATTCACCTTCACGTTCACGAATGTAGCTCAGATTTACCTGCATCACGCGAAGGGAGCTTCATCCGTAATTGCAAGATTGTTCGCTAGACTACAACTGGATATTGTACTGATCCAAGAACCATGGATCAACAAAGAAGGCCAAATAAAAGGTTTGTCATGTAAGGATTCTAAATTGATTTATGATCAAAGGCAAGTATCTCCGCGTGCATGTGTAATCATAGGAAATAACATAACATATATCTGTGTTTCAGAATACGTGTCACGGGACCTTGTTCCAATCATGGTTCACCTCAACATTGGGGGTATCGACCGAGACATCGACATTGCCTCTGCCTACTTCGCTGGAGACGGGCCGATGACACCGCCAGAAGAGGTATAAGAGTTAGTGAGACACTGCAATAGCAGACGGCTGCCAATCATAATTGGTAATGATGCCAACGCTCACAATACCGTGTGGGGAAGCAACAATAACAACGCAAAAGGTGAGTGTTTATTAGAATATCTCTTAGCAACTAAATTTGAGACCTTAAATGTGGAGACAACCCCCACTTATCTTACGAAAGCAAGAGAAGAGGTCCTGGACGTAACAATTGTTAATGTTGCTGCTAGGAAAAATGTAAAAGATTGGAGGGTGATGAGCGAACCATCACTTTCCGACCATAGGATCATCGAATTTAGGATAGCGGGAAATACCACCTCGATTCCTACAATGCGAAATCCTAGAAATACTTGATTGGTCTTTTTACAAGACCAATCTGATGGGCAATTTGGAACACGTCGAAGTGCATGGGGTAAATCACCCGCACTACGACCTGGAACAAAGAGTCGAACAGATCAGTGAGGCAATAATGGAAGCTTCTCATTCCAGTTGCCCACTCTCAAAAGCTCGTTCAAAAAATTATGCTCCTTGGTGGAATAAGAACCTGTCAAACCTCAGAAAAGAGGTCCGTCGGCTCTTTAAAAGAGTAGTGAACCAGCAACAATCACCGAAATAGCAATGAACTACACCAAGAAATTCCGCAAGAAGATTGGGGCATTTACCAGACAACGGTTGGAATGGTTTCAACCATATAAATCACCAGGAGTGACTAAAAAATATCGCAAGGAAGATTGGGACATTGCTAAAAAAATATTTACCGTACAACGGTTGGAATGGACAATAAGTACCTTTCAACCATATAAATCACCAGGAGTGGATGGAATATTTCCAGCACTCCCACAGCAAGGGATAGAGGAGATTCCCCCTTACCTGCTGAAGATTACAAGAAGCAGTCTAGCAGTGGGTCTAATACACAGAAAATGAAGAAGGGCAAGAGTAACTTTAATACCAAAAATAGGGAGAAAAGATGGGACTGATCCCCGATCTTTCAGACCCATCTGTCTAACATCGTTTCTACTCAAATCGATGGAGAATGTAGTGAGTAACTACATAAGAAAAGAGAATCTGGAGATTATACCACTTCATAACTGTCAGCATGCCGAAAGAGCGGGTCGATCAACTGAGACGGCTCTGTGTCAGCAATGTGCGCATTCCTGGATATATCAGGGGCCTTTGACAACACAACTCATGTGTCAGTCGAAGAAGAACTAAAAAGGCGAGGAGTTAATGAAATCATTGTAAAATGGATGTATGAGTTGTTGACAACCAGGATAGCTGAGACACAGATGGGGAATCAAACCACCTCAGTTAAAGCCACTCGGGGGACACCTCAAGGCGTAGTGATATCTCCCCTTCTATGGAGCCTCGTAGTAGATGAGTTACTCGACAGGCTAACGGAGCTTGACTTCGAATGTGTGGGCTACGCCGATGACATTGTTTTAATAGTCAGAGGCAAGTTCGAGAGAACCTTGGGTGATTTATTACAAAAGGGCCTCAGAATCATTGAGCAATGGTGCTTGTCAGTGGGTCTAAACATTAGCCCAAGCAAGACCATAGTAATTCCATTTACCCGGAAAAATGCACTTCCAGCCATGAAAACCGTATCCTTAAATGGGGAAATCATAGAATGGAAATCAGAGGTTAAATATCTAGGGATAACCCTAGACAGTAAGCTTCTGTGGAATAAGCGTGTTGAAATAACTGCTAGTAAAGCAATAAGAGCTTTGATGGTGTGCAGAAATCTAGCTGGTGAGAGGTGAGGCTGTAACCCAAAAATACTGCGATGGATGTACGCCATGATTGTGAGCCCAGCAAATACGTATGGGGCAATAATTTGGCACACAAAAGCATGTTAGTGCAGCACGAGGAAGACCCTCGACAAAGTTCAAAGGCTTGTCTGTGTGTGCATCACTGGAGCTATGAGAACGTGTCCAACTAGGGCACTTGAGGTCATTACAGATCTCACACCTCTACATCTGGTGATAGAAAGATCTGCCCAAGAGGCAATTCTTAGAATATCTAAGGAAGGTTCAGGCAATGAGAGTATTAAAAATCAGGGAGCTTGGTCCTCTCTGACAAGATAAATCTCATTAGCGAATATTCCCAGCGACGGAATGATCAGGAAAGTAAGCATCGAAAAGAATTTCACCACGATGCTAAATAAGAGGAGAGACTGGGAAAGGGAATACACCATCCAAACTCTCAAAGAAAACACCATTAGATGGTATAAGGGTGGTTCATAAACCACCATTGGAGCAAACGCTGGAGTATTTGGGCCTGGCACCAGATACTCATTATCGTTAGGCTCCTTCCCGAGCGTCTTTCGGGCAGAAATACTTGCTTTCGAAAGATGCGTGGAAATGAACCTAGAAAGAAACTACCAGAAATGTGACATATCGATCCATTCTGATAGTCAAGCAGCTATCAATGCATTGAGCTCCCATGTCATTGACTCAAAGTTGGCATGGGAGTGCCGAAGAAAACTTGATCAATTAGGCAAGAATAACAGGGTCTCTTTAGTCTGGGTTCCTGGCCACTCGGGAATCACGGGAAATGAAGAGGCCAATAAACTTGCCAGGAAAGGAGCACAAACGCCCTTTATTGGCCCGGAGTCTTTCTGTGGTGTAGCAAAATGCTCTTACAAGAAAGAGTTTCGGAAGGAAGAGGAAACCGAAAGAGAGGCACTCTGGCGGTACCTTTCCGGGTTGGAACATTCCAAAAATTTCCTGGGGAACTTTGACACTGCTAGATCTAAAAACTATTTGCACCTCAGTAAAGGTAAGCTACATACCCTCAAGGGCTTTCTTACAGGACACTGCCGCCTTATGAAGCACTTAATGAGAATAGTTCTAGCAGAGATTGACAAGTGTAGATTCTATGGGGAGGAGGATGAAACTCCGGATCACCTAGTTCTGGAATGCCTCGCCATTTCAAACCAACGCAAGGAATGCTTCGGACAAGAAACTTGTAAGAATGAGGACCTAACCTCGTTGAAGCCGTCCCAAATACTCACACTTCATTAGAACCTTGGAACTGGAAGGCGAGCTGTAGTAGTAGCTAGAACAGCTCTGATACGGGGGGCACAATAAACCTTTGGTTTTAGTGCACTGTAACCCCGTTAAAGTCTAATCTAATCTCCTCTTAGTCCAGGCGGCTAAGCCAAGACATGACCACAGTCAGCCAGAACATCGTTTTCACAGAGGTTTCACATGGGGTCCTTCGGCATCGTTTACCCCGTGCCGACCCTAAGCCACGACACTACAGCCGGGTTAGAGGAATATTTATTGACCTCCTGATCTAGATCAGCAAAGTTCACTTACAACAGTGTCACCACGTGAAGGGTGTGATCTATGATCACATACTCCCAATCATGTTCGGAGTACTCAGCGATCTTGGGGTAGTTTGAAGAAGTGCAATGTCCTAAGTCTCTGCGTGTAAAACCTAACCCCCTGGGCCCACACTACTATTTTTAAAGTTAGCATGGTTATCTAACCTAATAGTGTTATTGCCACGTGTGTGAAGGAATTTCTTATTTATCAGTAATGCTGTATGGAGAAGACCAGTCATTCAATTTTGTATATATTCTTTCGAGAGATTATACAAAAATATGAGGATATTGATTCTAATATTTGTATTTGTTGTAGGGAGCCAAGCTTGTGTACAGTTTAGTGGCCGTCGTGTGTAAATTAAAATGAAGATAATGAACTGCTATTCTGGAAGAATGAAATGTCCATAAATTAGTGTGAAATTAAATAGACATAGTTGAAATTATATATTTAACAATGGTATAAATTAGTGTATGATCTCGTGTGTACAATTTTCAATGTATAAAAAAGTATAAAACCTAATAATATTTGATTTTTAGCTGAAACCTATCATAATTAGTATGATCCGGCATATACCTTTTCTATGCCTCGCCTTAATCTTCAGCATCAAATCAATTTACGATAACTATCCAGAAACTAGTTTGACGTATATTGGTTTCAATCAGTAATTTATTCCAAACTGGGCTCTGACAAGGTTAGGAAGTATGTGAAGGCAATCTCCAAAAATAACAAGAATTTTTGAATATAGTTTAGTTTATTCAATATAATTATTAGTGAAACCGGTAAACAAATAGTTATACTTGATATTTTTGTAAAAATCGCAGTAGTTCAGTAGTTGCATAAGTTAACCTAGTATGGGTGATAGAACGGGGGACGGGCTTACGTGTGAAAACAGGACGCTTTGATAATAGTGGAAAAACGAACGAAGACAAAAAGACCTCAATTTTTGAAAATATTAAGTACTCGGTGTATGATTCACCTCCCTTCAAGGTTATGGTCCAGCATAAAGATATGAACGTGGGGAACTTACATACAGTAGAATTGGGCAGACTACTGCATTAAAAACATTTGTGGAATCGAATCAATTGAAAGAAAAGGTAGGGATAGAATTTCGGTCACTTTGAAGCCACCAAAATAAGCTAATGATTTTAAAGAGAACAAGAAGTTGATACCCATGGGCTATGAAATGTTTATCCCGGCAAGTTTAGTCTCATGCAGAGAAGTTGTCAAAGGTGTAGGTCTAACTCTAACTGAAGAAGTTATGTAAAGAACCAATGGAGAAAGTGGAGGAGTATATAAAGTACTGCAAGTGAAGAGACTCAACATAAGAGTAGAAGAAACATCCGATCATTCTATTAAGTACGTACCAACTGGATCTTATATTTTCACATCCGCAGGCAAATAATATCCAAGATTTGTTAATATTTATTCCAACAAGTTGATGGTGTCTACATTTATTAGACATATCTTGCTGTGTAGAAACTGTTATAGGTTCAATCACTTATCGAAACAACATAGGAGGAAGGCTAGATGCGATTATGCAATTTGGCGCTCGGTTCTTTTTCAATTATCAACATCCTTTTAATGTATTTTATAAGAGTGTGATTTCGATTATCTCTTCATCTGAGCATTTCATAGTTATTTCTTATACAAATATTTCTGTCTTATTTATCCGTGATTATAATAATAATAATCTTTATTCAACTCATGTTATACATATGGGTGTTCATTTCAAGACTTCCCACCCTAATTCTCTCGAAATATGTGTATTTAAAAAAAATCTTGAGGCACTTCAACAAATATATCGAAGGGGACAACTTTTTATCATAAAGGCAACGCGCCCCCTTTGACCCCCCGCCAGGGGGAGTTGCCAACTTCAAAATCTTAAATAGGAAGGGGTATCAAGTTATACGTCATTTTAAAGGTCTTTTTAATCTCCACACGTCGGTTTTTGTTTTTTTTAAATTGATCGATTCGTTGTTGAGATATTTAGGAAAATCTATTTGCTGCTTCCTACCATTAAAATAAAAACTGCAACTGTTTATTCTCATTCCTTTTATCAAAACTAAATTACAATATTGTACACAGATTTTCAATTTAATAATTGCTCAGAATGTTGCCCATTGTTGGCCAAACAATGGTATAACCGCTGTTCAAATTCGTAACGCACATTTTCAAACACTTCTGTTCGAATTGCTCGACATTCTGCAGTAATCCTTTGTCGAAGGTCTCCTATATTTTGTGGCGGGGGTGTGTGAACAACTGATTTTAAATGTCCCTATAGAAAAAAACCACATGGTGCTAGATCTGGGGACCTAGCTGGCCACTCTATAGGTCCTCTTCGCCCTATCCATTTACCGGGAAATACATTGTTCAACCATTGACGGACGGGAAGTACATAATGGGGGGGAGCTCCATTTTCGTCAAGATAGTTGTTGCCATCTCTATCCATTTGATTTTCAATTGCTTCGGTAATTAACAGATTGATCGTATTTTCTAGCATATTCAAGTACATCTCACCATTTTGATTTCCATTTATAAACAATGGACCAATTACTTGATTTCCTAGTATACCGGCCCACACAATAATTTTTTGGGGATGCTGGGTATGCCCTTCGACAAATACATGGTCATTTTCATTGCTGCAATATCTGCAATTATGTTTGTTGACAAAACCATTTAAATAAAAAGTACACTCATCAGTGAAGCAGATATTTTTAAAAATTCGTTATTGTTATTAATAATTGTAGTCATTTGTTCACAAAACTCAATTCTTCTGTCAAAATCGTCTTCACTTAACTCTTGACATACTTTCATTTTATAGGGATGGAATTTATTAATTTTTGTAATTTTGTGGACTAAGGACTAAGGAAATTCCAGTTGCAGCAGAAATGATACGTAACGAAGTATTAGGATTCATACCAAAATAACATATCACTTCAATTTGAGTGGCTTCATTCAAAACTCTTGGCTGATCATGTTTTAAATTTGCAACAGATCCTGTTTGAGTAAATTTGGAGATTAGATTTAGGACATACCTATGAGAGGTGTTCCTATCTGGGTGCCTTTCGTTAAATATTGCAGCAGTTCGTCGAGCACATTGGTTTTAGGCGCCGTAAATCAACACTATTTCAACTTTTTCAGCTAAAGTGTAAACCATTTTTAATAAATTGCTTTTTCACACAACTGGTAAGTATGGTAAACAATTCAATAGGTATCATGTCTTTTATTTTCTCTATCAAAAACATTTTTTTGCATTTTTTTATACAAACAAATTGAAAGGAATAACAAACCAAACAATTGCAGTTTTTATTTTAATGGTACGAAGCAGCAAACAGATTTTCCTAAATATTTCGACAACGAATCGATCAATTAAAAAAAACACGTGTAGTGATTAAAAAGAGCTTAAAAATGAGGTATAACTCGATACCCTTTCCCATTTAAGATTTTGAAGTTGGCAACTCCCCCTGGCGGGGGGTGAAAGGGGGCGCGTTGCCTTTATGATAAAAAGTTGTCCCCTTCGATATATTTGTTGACGTGTCCCAGGATTTTTTTTTAAATACACACCTTTCGAGAAATGTAGAGTGGGAAGTCCTGAAATGAACACCCTGTATTTTTAAATATATATATTATTATTGTAATCCCGATATACTGTTTTACTTTATTTATTTATCTATTAAATTTATCTATGTTTTTTTTTAATTGTATTGGCTAGCTCAGGTTATATGATTTATAATTTTTTATTTATTAGTTTAATGTTTTAATGGAGAGCATGAGAACATTTACTCTCGTTGGGTTCAGGATAAAAATAAACAAGAAAATATATGAAATCTGCATACCACAAACAACCTGCGAAAATCATCTCCATCAACGCTGTGAATCGATTATATGAAACACAGTAATTCAACCTATGTGTTATGAAACCTTGCCGTGTTTGGCAAATGACATGTAAATGAAAATCAACAACTCAAATTTAGTTCCTATAATTATCAGACAAATGTAAAATTGAAAAGCATCATAAGCAGTAAATAAAACTTAAGTTAAAACAAATATAATACAGTGCAAATTACAAATACCAACTATTATTATATACCTAAAATTATTATTGTGTAATTTGGCCAAATTTATGAATTACGTTTGAGTTTAATATGGTTAACCAAATAAATCGTTAAAAACACTAACCTGACCACAACACTGGGAAGTCTCTAGTATATTCTATTGATGTGGAATCTTCTGGACCAAAGCTGGATCTCCTTCAATCTTGTGGTTACAAACTCTATAGTTTGTATGGCAGGTAAGTTCGTAAATTCTCGTTAAATCACTTAGATATTTTTGCTTATAATGTTTATGTTACGATGATAATGGTTTAGGAAACGTATTTTCTCATTATAAAGTGATTACTTTTTGAAAATTCGGGTAGCGTCCCCTCTCAAATTTCTTCTTCTTCTTTTCTAAATCCTTTTGCCCTTTCAGGCGTCGGATGTGGATTCCGTGTCCTGTACCCATTTCTTCCATGCCTTTCTGTCTCTTGCTAGATTTTTCATTTCTGCTATGGTCTTTCCTCTTTCTAAACCTATCTCTTGTATTTGGTCTAACCATTTCCTTCTAGGCCTACCCCTTTGTTTTTTGATCGGCTTTCCAATCTCCATTATTTTCCTAGTTAATCTATTTTGTTCCATTCTTACCATATGACCATACCAGCTAAGTTGTCTCTTTTTTATTTTACCAATTATCGCTTCCTGCTTAGTTGTCTCTCTAATAACGTCATTTCTAATCCTATCCCATTTAGTTTTCCCTGAAATTCTTCTTAGATGCTTCATTTCTATGGCATTTATTTTAGTTCCGTCCTTTTTTCGCACAGTCCAATTTTCACTTGCGTATATTATTGTAGGAACTGTTATCATATTATGAATTTTCATTTTTACTTCTAAGTCTATATCTTTATGTCCAAGAATTGTTTTATTTAGAGAGTAGTATATTTTTGTTGATTTATTTGCTCTGTTTGTTATTTCTGCATCTATTTTTCCATCTGCTGTTACTATACTTCCTAAATATTCAAATGTTGTTACTCTTTCTAGAGTCTGGTTTTTGCATTTAATATCTCTATTATTTTGATCACCTGGTTGTTTTTCATTTATTGTCATCACTTTTGTTTTATTTATGTTCACCTCCATATTCATGTTCTCTACTTCTTTAGTCCAAATATTCACTAGTCTTTGCATTTTGTTCTTTGTATTCGCCACTAAAACCACATCATCTGCATATAGTAGACTACTCAGTTTTATTGGTTCTAAATTTCTGTGTCCAATTATAGTATTTAGCTGCTCATACTTTTCTTTGATTCGTTTCACAATCTTATCCATGATTATTATAAACAGTAGTGGGCTTAAACTGTCTCCTTGTTTTATCCCCTTACACATTTTGAATTCTTCAGACCTTTGGCCTGCAATCTGTACCTTGGCTCTAACTGTCTCGTATACACTTTTAATTATATTTATTAAGGTGGGTGGTACTTCCATTTCCTCCAAGGTTCTCCATACTTCTCTTCTATCTACTGTATCAAAGGCTGCTTTTAGATCTATAAATGTAAGGTACATTTCTTCTCCCTCTTCTATTTTTCTTTCGATTATATTCCTTAGTATATAGATATTGTCTGTCATTTGTTTGTCTTTCAGGTCTAAAAGCTCCCTGTTCTTCTCCTAATTTTGGTTCTACATATTCTCTTAATCTTTTTTCTATTATTTTTGTGTACACTTTATAGCTAGTTTGGGCCAAACATATTGCTCTGTAATTCTCACATTGTGTCTGTTCTCCCTTTTTATAGATGGGTACTATTAAGTTATTTTCCCATTCCCTTGGAATTTTTTGTTGTACCCAGGCTTCTTTGCATACATTCCATATCCATTCTTTTCCTCTTTCTCCTAATGACTTAATCATCTCTGGCGCTATCTCATCTTCTTAGCCTTGCCTATTTTGATTTTTTGTATTACTTGATCTATTTCTTCTTTATGGATTCCTTGTAGTTGGTCAATTTCCTCTTCTGCGGTTGTTATACTCTCTTCCGGTGTTAATGTATGGAATTGTTCTGTATAGTATTCCTTCCATGTTTTCAATACTTCTTCCATTTCCGTTTGTACTTGTCCTTGTCGATTTTTTATTGCTCTAATATCTTTATATTTATTTCCTCTCAATCTTTTTATTCTTGTCCAAAATTTCTTGTTATCCATCTTATGTAGATCTGTTATTTCTTCTCCGAATTTCTTCCATGACTCACGTTTTAATTTTTTGACGGCTCTTTTTACAATAATTTTCTTCCTGTCATATTCTTCTTTGTCCACATGTAATTTTGATGTGATATATTTTTCCCATGCCGTTTTCTTTTCTTTGACCGCTATTTTAATTTCGTTATTCCACCAGTTAGTCCTTTTTATATTCTTATTATATTTAATTTTTCCACATATCTTCTCTGTTGCTGTTAATAGCGTTTCTTTAAAGGCGACCCATCGTTCTTCAAGTGTCCAGTCTGTTTTTTCTTTTTCTAGTTTATAGAATTCTTTATTCGTCTCATTTTGGTATTTTTTCTCGATATCTTTATTTTTGAGTTTATGTGTTGCTAGTTTACTGTAGTCTGTAGTAAATTCTTTCCTGAGTAATTTTACTAGACAAGTTGTCACTACTAATCTGTGGTTAGATCCAATTTCTGCTTCTTTCTTTGTTTCAATTTTTTGCATTACTTCTGTTAGGTTTTGTGTATATGTTATGTAGTCTATCAGGCTTTTAGCGTTTCTTCCTTCTGCCACAAACGTATATTTATCATCTAGTTGTTGTTCCCACATGGTATTTCCTATTATTAGATCATTCCCTCTGCAAAAATCTATCATTTTTAGTCCATTTCTGTTGATTATGTCTTCTCCATGTTTTCCCATACAACCCATTCCTCTATTGTAATCATTTCCTACCCTGCTATTCCAATCTCCCATTATTATTGTCTTTTCATTTTCCTACCTTACTTCATCTAATACTCTTTGCAATTGAATATAAAATTCTAAAATTTCGTCCTCTGCCGTTCCTTCTACTGGCCCATATATTTGTATAAAATTGATTATTTCTTCTAATTTTATACTAATAACTATTATTCTCGAGTCGACTGCCTTAAATTGTATTACCTTTTGTTTTATTTCTTCTGTAACAATTATTCCTACACCCTCCTTTGCCCTTTGTTCTGGTTTTACTCCTGAATAATATAATGTGTGCTTTG
Source organism: Galeruca laticollis (assembly GCA_963921935.1). Taxonomy (NCBI): domain Eukaryota; kingdom Metazoa; phylum Arthropoda; class Insecta; order Coleoptera; family Chrysomelidae; genus Galeruca; species Galeruca laticollis. Next base: position 147,799,257 of record OY998181.1, read on the forward strand.
TTGTTAGTTGCGAACATCCTTTGCCTTTTTTCTTCGTTTCACTTAGTCCTAGAATTTGAATATTATTGTTTTCCATTTCTTCAGTTAATTCCAATTCTTTCCCTGTTAATGTGTTTATATTCCATATACCTACGCCCATCTGTAATTTTTCCATGTTTTGAGGTCCGTGTTTTTTATTATTACTCTGTTGATGATAATCTTCCTTTAATTTGTTATGCTTGTTACTTGTTATTCTTCTGCTTTGTATTTTGTTATTTAATTTACCGTTATCATATCCCTTGTTCTCAGCTTGAGTCATTACCTGTGTACTATCTTTAAGTGTATTGTTTATTAGTTTTTTTGGTTCTGCTCTCTAGTCATCAATTGTAATTCCTCTGAATCTTCATTCCATTTCCAAACTATTCCGTTTACTATCAATTTCTTGTATCCTACTTTTGTATTTTTTCCCTTTTCTTTTTCTTCTTTGGCCTTTCTTCTAATTGTTTTTTGTATCTCTAATTCTTTTTTGGTAAGGTCCGACTCAATATAAATATGTTCCTGAGAATTTCTCAGTCTACTTTTGCTTCTTAGAATGTCCATTTTATCTGCAAAACTTTCCATTTCAATCAAGCAAACCTTTTCACTTAGTTTTTGGGCGCTTCTTATTTTGACATCTATTTGCAGTCCTTTAGTTATGAAGTTTTCCATAGTTGTCTTTAGTATCCTATCATCTTTTGTATTCAATTCTAATCCAGTGATGACCAAATTTTTCTTTTTAGTTATTTTTTCTAGATATTCCACTTTGTTATTTAGTGTTTTTATTTCGTTCTTAAGTTCCTGGTTTTCTTGCTTTATTTCTAGTAGCTGTTTGTTGTTCTCGCTATTTTCCTTTCTTAATTGCTTTATTTCATCCATCATTTCATCGTTTTTGTTCATCATTTTTATCATGGTTGCTTCCGAGCTCTCTTTTTCTTCTGCGCCTTTCTTGGGTGTTCTCTTAGTTATTTTACTTCTGCCAAAACTTTCATCTAATTCCCTCCTTTTTCTTTTGTATTCTTCCTCAGTATCTGTTCCGCTCTCTAAAGGCATTTTGTTTGATTTTCTTTTGTACAATCCACGAAATCTGTGTCTCTTTTGTAGTTTGTGTACCGAGAACCTACTTAGTTCAGTCCTTAGCCTACTCAGAGCTGACCGATTTCGTTTATGTATGTAAATCTTATATTACTTTTTACCTGGTAAATATTTAAATCCGAACCTGCTAAATCCCACTTAACTGGCCTGCATGTGTAGCAATTACCGGTTTTACTGCCAGCTAATTAGAATTTTGTAGTGTTTAGTTTTTATATTTTATAGTGGAAACTTTATATTTACTGTATATTTTATACTCAATATTTTTATTATTAGACTTAATTATGCTAAAATCTTACTTTGATTTTGCTGTCTCCAATTGTGCACTCACTTCACCTCTTTATATATTACTTCGTATAGCTTTTACAATTATTTGACTCGTAATTTATCTGATATTCAGCTTTATTACGGAGCAAATATTAAATCACTTTTCAAAACCCAGTGCCAGGACCGGAATCCCCCTCTCAAATTTAAAATGTTTATATTTCTCACAAATTCTTATTATTTCCAAGTATTTTCTTTTCAAAATGTTCAATGTATATTGAATAAATGTTTGCAATGTCCTTTGACTTTAATTTCTGATAATTTCCCAAATATAAAATAAAATTTATAAAATTTTCTTACATGCGTCCTTCTCCATTAGCTTCTCTTCACCAACCCTTTTTGTTTTTCCAATCAACAAACTTTTTGTTGTCCGCTTTGTTATTTTTAAAACAAAAAACTTACTACATACTAGATAGAATATGCTTTGTCTTATCTAATGTTTTATATGTCGATAAATGTCTTTATATTTTTCTATGATTATGGATTGTTGATGTAAGATTTCAAACTAATCTACGAGGTCTGACAATTAAGTAATGCGACAATATTCAAAAATCGAGTATATTTAAAAATTAAGGTACATCAATGCGATCCCCTTCAAAGTAGTCCCCTCCCGCACCTATACACTTATTCCAGCGAGTTTTCCAGTTTTCGTAACAATTCTGGAACAGTTCTTGCGGCACCTCTCCTAGTACCCTCGTCACAGATTCTTGGATATCTTCAACGGAGTCAAAATGTCGACCTTTGACAAATGTTTTCATGTGGGGAAATAGGAAAAAGTCGCAGGGTGACATGTCCGGGGAATAGGGCGGTTGCGGTAACGTTGCGATGCCTTTAGACACCAACAACTGAGAGACACTAAACGCAGTGTGACAGGGAGCATTGTCGTGATGCAGAACCCAAGTCTTCGCGAACTCTGGACGCACTCTGAGCACCCTTTTTCGTAATCTTTCGAGTACATCGCGGTAGAATACTTGATTTACGGTCTGTCCAGGTGGTACGAACTCTTTGTGAACCACCCCTTCGCTGTCGAAGAAGCAAATCAACATGGTTTTCACCTTGGACTTGCTCATTCTCGCCTTCTTTGGCCTTGGCGCCCCAGGGGATAGCCACTGTTGGCTTTGTCGTTTAGTTTCGGGGTCATATTGAAAAAACCAACTTTCATCACCAGTAATAACTCGATCGAGAAGAGTTGGATCACTTTCAACCTGCTCGAGAAGATCTTGAGCGATGTTCAATCGGTGGGCTTTTTGCTCATCTGAAAGGTTCTTCGGTACCATTTTCGCACACAGCTTTTTCATGGCGAAATCTTCGGTTAAAATCTTTCTAACTGTTTCCCGGTTGATATTTAACTCGTCAGCCAACATTCGAATGGTTAGTCGCCGGTCTTGACGAATAAGGGTGCGCACGCGCTGCGCATTCGTGTCGGTTCGCACTTGAATTGGCCTTCCGCTTCGCGCTTCGTCTTTGACGCTCTCACGGCCATTTTTAAAATCGGCATGCCACCGAAACACCTGACTACGACTTAGGGCATCACTACCATACACTTTAAGTACTTTTTCATAAGTTTCTGTCGCGGTTTCGCCGAGTTTCGCACAAAATTTTATTGCGCACCGTTGCTCTAAATTTCTCTCTTCCATTTTCGTGACATGCACTACTCGCGTGTTGTTACAAAACACTGAACAGCTGGCGAAGAAATGATCGTACGAGAGTCATCAAGGTCTCAATCGAGAGAGTAGGGATCTGCTATTACGATAGCTGAGTTACAGATTCGCAGTGTTACCACAAGCCGAGAAAAAAAATCGGTCGCATTACTTAATTGTCAGACCTCGTACCATTCCTATTTACATACTCATTCTTTCAAAAATCTACCTTATTTTAATTAACAAAATTATATCTATTTGACTGTAAATTTCAATATCAATCCATATACAATCTAAAATGTTCAAATATCTGTCATAATGCCTTTCAATTAAATCTTTACTCATCATTACATATTTATCTATTACAAACTTGGCTCTTTATTTATTTCAGTCATCATATTTTCCTATTGTCAATAGTTCACAAACATGAATAATTCTATGGTAGAGTCTACCTCCACACTAAGTGTACTTCATTAACAGACATGAAATTTTTAGTTGTCACTTCAGTTATCTCCTTTTTAATATAAACATTACACTTTTATTGGTATATATCGTGATCTAACATTCTATTAATTGTTGTCTGATAATAATTTATTTCCTTTTCAGATTCATTGTTAGATGTCCGAAATACTGGATACAAATTATCATTTGCTATAGACAAGAAAATGAGTTTATGATTTGTTAAGATATAATTACAATTTTATGAAAATAATGCAGTTTATAATCTGAAATCCTAAGGTAAATAATTTTACTATTACTTATGTATCTCTTTCGTTTTGAAGCATAACTAATATAATAAATGTTCAATTCAATAGAGAATATATATTCTTCTTATATTATCATCATTAGAAAAGATAATTCCAGCTATGTGAAACAATTAATTTCCATCTGTTACTCTACAAGGTTGCAAATTTCATACTTTTGTGTTCCATTCTTTTTACTGTTCTTTACGATAAGTTCAAATCCCCTCAAATTTAAATTTAATAAATATTGACATGGTTAATTTTTGTTTAAATTTCAATTTCCCCTAAAACAAACTTATCGTTCCTCCACTATTTACTATAAAAATAATTAGAAACTTCTATACTAATTCTTGGTTGTGTAATTATACTACCTTAATCTACTATTTACAAACAACTTATTTTATATGAGTTTAAATACTTGTAACATTATCTATTCCTCATGTTTCACTACATGTCATATCACTCAAGAATAAAATTTATAGATGTGTTCTATGTTAAAGATACCCCTTAATATTTTAGTACCTGGATATATTAAATGATAACTGTTTTTACCGTTTTCAGTATCTATGATATACGGACCTTCGAATGGATATAATAATTTAGAACATTGTTCTTCATCTTTCTTTGGCATTCTTAAAGCTTTGACAATCACCATATCACCCTTATTAAACTGTGTTATCCTACGTTTCTTTTTATCTTGTTTTTTAATATACTTCTCAGCATTCCGTATTATTCTTCGATTAACCTTTTCGAGTACACTTGTCATTGTTGACTGTCTGTTTAAAATCCAGTGACGTTCTGGTTGTATCTCCTTCATAATATAAGTTGTATTCTCACCCGTTACTCCATTTAGTAATTCGTTTATGAATTTTTCTATTTTAAATCAATATTCACATCTTCAAATGCAGATTTTGGATTCTCATTTATGATTATTCTATTAATATTTCATAAAATATACTTAATTTGTCTCATTGTCAATTCAAATATTCATAACATTCCTACTTTTAATTCTCCCTACTACTCATATCCATACTAATACTTGCTTATATATCATATTTATATTTCAACATTTTCATTATACTTTATTTTATATATACTCATCATTTCATATTTCATTTTACATATTCATTTTTCATTATAATTAAACATTTCTTAAATTCATATTTATATATCTCAGTATTAATATCCTTATTCTTCCATATACCTCCAAATATTCTATAAATATCAATTGTCATCAAAACATCATCTCATATATTCTAATCTATAAGATTCATCTATCTCCTTTCTTCTCATTTGTTTAATTGTTGTGTCTTATTCCATTTATTTTCTAATTATGTGAAAATCTATTTAATATTTTTAGTTGTACATGATTTCATCCCCTCTATCTTATATCTTCCTGTTTTATTTCTATATAAAGCCATTACTTCAACTAATTTATTTATCATTACTTATTTGTTCGCCTTGTTTGAATTTCCCTATGTATACTCTAAACTATTTATTCCATTCCTAAGTTTCATCTAATAAGCTTCGATTTATATTATATGATATGTATTATATATATTTTTTTCTTTTTTCTTAGATTCTCAATAAAGAAGTGTGAAGAATCGTTTGGAATATCATCTGCTTAATCAACAAAGAACACGATCTATCCTACAATATTATCTAGCATGATATAGTTAATTAATATTGAATTTTTTTTATCTATACTTATGTCTATTATTTTATTTACTGTTTTTTTTTCTGACCTAACCTTTCTCTATCTTTGTACATTGTTTATCATAAAATTTTATCTTAACTTCATTTTTGTTTTTTATAATTGTTATGTGATATTAATAAATTTATCTTCCAGTTTATTTTATTATCCTTTTCCTGTCCATTCCATAGCTTTTTCGTTTCCAAACTTCCTTCCAATCATCATGTTATACTATTTAATTTGCTATTCTTTTCCTAACTTTTTTCTGATGTTCGTCTCTTGTTGTTTGTTTCTCGTTACACTTCTGAATCTTCTTTCCGTTCTCTATCATATGCTTCTTAATTTTGCAGTCCCGTATCTCATTCATTTCTTCCCATAAATCTAATGAAATCTGTGTTTCAAATTCTTCCACCTTAATCATTTCATTTATTATTTTGATGAAAGCATTTGTGTAAATTATATTCAATTTTCCATTACATTTTATTCTCATTGGTACATTATTATTATAAAATTCTCCTAGGCCTCCTATATCTCTTACATTTCCTCTTATATTTACTCCTATATCTTCTACTGTGTCTTTCAATCTTCGGTTCATCTCAAGTACTTCCTTGTGATATTGTCTGTCCATGATTTGACTCCTTTTTTCATATATTTCTGTCGGTTTTTCTATTCTACTATCCAAATCTGTTATTACTTTATTTAATTTCTCTTGACAATGTTGATTCACTTCTTCAGTTGCTTGTTCCTGTAATTTAATGTATCCTACTTCTTCAGTTTCCTTCTTTATTTCTTCCACCGTTTCCTGTAATTTCCTATTCATCTCTTCTAATTCTCTATTAAATGATCACCCATGACTTCTGACCTTTTTTCATATGTTCCTGTTTGTTCCTCCAGTCTAACATTTAAATCCTGGACTTTCTGATCCACCTTCTGTAATATTTCTTCATTTATTTGACCTTTTACTTTTATATGTTCCACTTCTCGAATTATATTTTCATTTTGTTTATTGACTTCTAGTACAATAGTTCCTGATAAATTTTCTTCCAAACCTCTACCCCATTCTTGAATTTCTTGATCAACATGTTTTTCTATCTCTTCCCGGATTTTGATTCCATTTTCTTGAATCTCCGTTCTTAAATTTTTATTTTGATCTTCCATATTTTGTTGCACCTTGTCAATTTTCTTTCCAAATTCTTCATTGGTCTTCTTAAGTTCCTTAATTTCCTTACAATTTTCAAATTTCACTTCTTCTATTTTCTCTTCTAATCTGTTCATATTACCATTTATGTTGTTTATATCCCCTCTAATTTCTTCTCTCATACTATCCATTTTTTTATCCATTTTGTTCATATCTCCCCTCATTGTATTCATATTTCCATTAAAATTATTAATATCTCCTTTTAATTCATCCTTCATTCTGATCAAAAATTGCATCATGTCTATCTGATCATCTCTACTTCTTCTTCTTTGCATTTCCTGTGTCCTATCTTCTTGTTCTACAGCTTCCCCATCTCCTGTCGAGTCTTCCTCTGGTACATTTCCTCCAGATTGTTGTCCCTGTTCTACATAGTGTACTTGGAAATCTCCTCTACCATGTCTTCTTTCTTCTTGTTCTTCTTCCGATCCGCTATCCGTACCTACCTGTTTTCCGTCCCTTAACATCATTCTCTTTTCCATTTTATATTTTTAATATAGTCAATAAAAATTTCAATATTGTTTATATATAAATTTAATTATTCTTATCAACAGTCTACCAACAATTTTTTTAACTCGCGCCTCACGTTTTTTTTGTGTCAATTATAATTATATTTTATGATATTATAATTGGGGAATTTTAATTTTTTTAATTGCCCCACGTTTCGGGTGCCATTTATTATTATTTTATCTTATTTTAATAGCCTCACGTTGGGCCGACATTTATTATTATTTTAATCCCGATATACTGTTTTACTTTATTTATTTATCTATTAAATTTATCTATGTTTTTTTTAATTGTATTGGCTAGCTCAGGTTATATGATTTATAATTTTTTATTTATTAGTTTAATGTTTCAATGGAGAGCATGAGAACATTTACTCTCGTTGGGTTCAGGATAAAATTAAACAAGAAAATATATGAAATCTGCATCCCACAAACAACCTGCGAAAATCATCTCCATCAACGCTGTGAATCGATTATATGAAACACAGTAATTCAACCTATGTGTTATGAAACCTTGCCCTGTGTTTGGCAAATGACATGTAAATGAAAATCAACAACTCAAATTTAGTTCCTATAATTATCAGACAAATGTAAAATTGAAAAGCATCATAAGCAGTAAATAAAACTTATGTTAAAACAAATATAATACAGTGCAAATTACAAGTACCAACTATTATTATATACCTAAAATTATTATTGTGTAATTTGGCCAAATTTATGAATTACGTTTGAGTTTAATATGATTAACCAAATAAATCGTTAAAATCACTAACCTGACCACAACACTGGGAAGTCTCTAGTATATTCTATTGATGTGGAATCTTCTGGACCAAAGCTGGATCTCCTTCAATCTTGTAGTTACAAACTCTATAGTTTGTATGGCAGGCAAGTTCGTAAATTCTCGTTGAATCACTTAGATATTTTTGCTTATAATGTTTATGTTACGATGATAATGGTTTAGGAAACGTATTTTCTCATTATAAAGTGATTACTTTTTGAAAATTCGGGTAGCGTCCCCTCTCAAATTTAAAATGTTTATATTTCTCACAAATTCTTATTATTTCCAAGTATTTTCTTTTCAAAATGTTCAATGTATATTGATTAAATGTTTGCAATGTCTTTTGACTTTAATTTCTAATAATTTCCCAAATATAAAATAAAATTTATAAAATTTTCTTACATGCGTCCTTCTTCATTAGCTTCTCTTCACCAACCCTTTTTTTTCCAATCAACAAACTTTTTGTTGTCCGCTTTGTTATTTTTAAAACAAAAAACTTACTACATACTAGATAGAATATGCTTTGTCTTATCTAATGTTTTATATGTCGATAAATGTCTTTATATTTTTCTATGATTATGGATTGTTGATGTAAGATTTCAAACTAATTTACCATTCCTATTTACATACTCATTCTTTCAAAAATCTACCTTATTTTAATTAACAAAATTATATCTATTTGACTTTAAATTTCAATATCAATCCATATACAATCTAAAATGTTCAAATATCTGTCATAATGCCTTTCAATTAAATCTTTACTCATCATTACATATTTATCTATTACAAACTTGGCTCTTTATTTATTTCAGTCATCATATTTTTCTATTGTCAATAGTTCACAAACATAAATAATTCTATGGTAGAATCTACCTCCACACTAAGTGAACTTCATTAACAGACATGAAATTTTTAGTTGTCACTTCAGTTATCTCTTTTTAATATAAACATTACACTTTTATTGGTATATATCGTGATCTAACATTCTATTTATTATTGTCTGATAATAATTTATTTTCTTTTTAGATTCATTGTTAGATGTTCGAAATACTGAATACAAATTATCATTTGCTATAGACAAGAAAATGAGTTTATGATTTGTTAAGATATAATTACAATTTTATGAAAATAATGCAGTTTATAATCTGAAATCCTAAGGTAAATAATTTTACTATTACTTATGTATCTCTTTCGTTTTGAAGCATAACTAATATAATAAATGTTCAATTCAATAGAAAATATATATTCTTCTTATATTATCATCCTTAGAAAAGATAATTCCAGCTATGTGAAACAATTAATTTTCATCTGTTACTCTACAAGGTTGCAAATTTCATACTTTTGTGTTCCATTCTTTTTACTGTTTCTTACGATAAGTTCAATATATATACATACATCTTTTGTTGTACAATATTATATATGGAAGATCAATGTAATACGTATGCGACATGGTAGCCTATTTATGACCTCACGGTTGCGCATAGGCTGCTGAATTACTTACTTTTACTAAAAATGATTCAAATATATAATGTACTGAATTAAATTGATTCTCCAAGAGTACACAAAACAATATTTCACTTAATTTATAAACATTAGTAGGATAACAAATACATACACACGCATACATACGCACATATTATGTTTGTATGTTTCCTCATGTTTCTTTCTATATAAACAAATATATACATACACACACTTACACATATCATATACATATAGCAATAAATCCATTGAATTTCTTACTTCTAAATTTCATAATTTTATCACATTTTACCAAAATCTTCTAACACATTATTCAATCATGATACTAAAGACAATAGAAAGTGACAATGAAGATTTGTCATTTATTTTTTGATATTTCTCTGGAAATCCTTCTTCTCAGTTATCATAAAAACTAAAGAAAATATTTGAAATATGATTGCTTCAAATTATTGTTTTCTTAAATGTGGAACATTTCCACAATATATTTTTTTTCTGTCTCCCCGTTTCCGAGATTCCAACATGTGAAATAACTGGCTAATTGAACACAGTCGCTAATTGAAGAATAACTCCAATTCTTGATTCTATCGTATAATTGATCTAATAATTCATAAACTAAAAAATTAAACCTAATTATGACCATTAAAATCGTTTTTCATAACGAGTTATGTAGTTGATGAGATAAATTATTTAATTTAAGTACTTTCCTGAAGTTAATGATGGAACCCGTTATACTAATCGGTCATTTGTAAATGGAGGTATACTAATAACGTCATTAAAAAATTAATATCCGGCAAGAGCTTCGCTTCAGTTATATTGTATTTCTCAGTTCAATAACAAATCTCCTTCATTATGAGAGGAGGGTGCGCGTCTTAAATATATATATATATGATAAGTTTTGAAATTATGAAATTAAGTAACGTTACTCAGGTTGTAACAGTAGACAGAATTTTATATAAATAGGGAAACTGAACGGAAGCATAGGATAAATTAGCTATACGTTTGTTAAATATAAATTGCATGATAAAATTATCATAGTAATCATGAAAGTGGTTAGAAATAATAATTGGAGTAAATTAAAATCATACATTTATAGTCTATTTCTTAATATCTGACAGCACAGTAGCCTCATTAAATATTCCAATAGAAAATTATCTTTTACAGAGTGATCCTAAGAATTTTACAAGTAAATACTAAAATTCTAATGCAAAACAAGTAGGTGTCTGTATTAGTTATCTGTACATCCCTGTTTCAGCTCAAAATATAATATGGTAATAAAACTGAACAATGCCAGCTAAACGATAAACAGCGCGGCAGTGGCGGAGATTGCGATATTAGTTCATTTTGCTTATTTAATTAGATTCGGTCAACATTACAGTTGATATAAAATTCATTCGTTTAGGCCTATTAACAAGTTACATTCTCATTTTTATTCAATTAAATTAATTAAAGAAAATATACGAGTAGTTTAATTTTCATAATTCAAATTTATTGACAATAAATTAATGTATATTAAGTAAAGTAAACATACCATTTATAGGAAATATAAAATTCAATCTATAGTATCATCCTCTTCGCTGGCCATCCGAAGACTCGTCGAGAGAGATCACTATCGGTTCTATAGTTTGATCTATGAGGTTATTTAAAACCCACATTTTATCTTCCTCTTTAATTACATGATTCACAGCATCTCTCCAGTTCTCTCCAGTTATTGTTGTCAATGAGTACTTCAGAGTTCACGAACATCTTTCATTTTAAATGTTTTATTATGTCTAGCTAGATAACCTTTCACTTGGGCCCATATTAACTCTATCGCATTTAATTCACAATTGTATGGCGGCAAACAAAGCACGGTTATCCCACGATTCTTGGCTATTTCATTAATATCAAACTTTTTAAATTGTAGCTTGTGATCTGAAGCAACCTTTAAAAGTTCTTTTTTCAACATATCATCTTCAAATGGTATATCTTTTACGATTAACCAGTTTCTAATATCAGCTTTTCTCCAAGAGGTAGAGGGAAGATTTTCTGTTAATCGCGAATGATAAGTGGCATTGTCCATAACGATTACAGCATTATTTGGAATTAATTCGACCATTTGTGTAAAATACTCTTCAAAAACATCTGCAGTCATTTCTTCATGATAGTCTTTGGTTGAAGTTGACTGAAACTCCAGTAAACCACCTTCAACGACCTTTACCGATAGGAGTTTTCAGCCCAGTAGATAAACCTTCTATGAAAGCTTGACGACTGGTTTGAATACTTTTGTCTTGCCATATTTTTTTTACTGAATGTCCTTCATTGAGCCATGTCTCATCTAGATAATAGATTTGTCTTTCCTCCTGTCTGTATTTTCGGATATCTCGTAAAAACTGGCGTCTCCAACATATTATTTCTTCGTTGTCGATTAGCACTGATTTGCGACTTTTCTTCTCCCGAGTAAAATTTAATTTGTGTAATATTTTCCACAAAGTTTTTCGCCCTATGTCAGGCAAATTCTCGTCCTCCTTCACCATCCTTAGAATTATGTCAAGGGTTGGGATATCTTTTTTAAAATATAATTCATGTACTTTTCGTCTTATTGTATTTTGCATATGTTCAACAAGGTCAAATGGTTTTCTTCCAGTTGACTTTTTAGGTGGAAATATATTTCCATTTTTCCTCTCTCTTAAAAGCCTGTAAATAGTAGATTCACTCACCCCTGTCATATTGGAACATGTCGAAACTATATTTGTAACAGTAGCAGCCGGCATTTGATGTACAACAGCATCATGCACATTTAACACTACAGTCTTCGTTTGTAAGCTAAGCACGCTGTTACACTTTACTGGGGTGAAACTTGGAGACATTGTTCACAACACAGTTAACATTTATGGAACATAAGCGACACTAAGCAAAACAAATTATACAAATTTGGGCGAGACCAAGTTTCACCGTATATACCTGCAAAATTTATAAGTAGTAATTGGGACAATCCCTGGTAGGACCCTATTGTAATGTTTCTTGGAAATGTTATTATCAACATTTCGAAAATCAGAAAGTAGTTAACTGGAGAATGAATTGATAAATGGTTTGTTAATACGAGTATGACTCCCAAGAGTTGACCTGCTTCAAATTCTCAAGATAATTAGTGAAATACGCAGTCATAATAGCTGCGTTACAAGATTATTTCAAAAATAATTTAATGTCTTAACTGTATGTGCTCTACAAATGTATGGAGGTCAGTTAGTTGTTTTAACTAACCGAATTTACATTTATATTACCTTTATATATCAGATCTAGTATAAAATTGAATCGTAAATAAATTCCTTAGATGAACGGGGACGCTTATGGTTTACTACCATTTACTACCTGAATAGCATCTGTGACCTTTTCGCGTGCTGTCAGACAATAAGAAACAGACTATAGAAGTAAATTACCTAAATTCATTACGCCATATAACTGCAATCAGCACAGTTACAAAGAAGTAATTGAATAATTTAAAATATACCTGGTATCTGAAAAGAAACCAATATTTAATATTACAATTTGTTATAGATCATTTTTTTATACTACAATTAAGTGACATTTCATAACCTATATGAAGGGACATTTATTAGTTGACTGTACGGAAACGCTTCCTAGTAGAATGACAGATTTACATTAGACTATCGAATTTTGCACGTGAGGATATGACGTCACAAAAAGAATCCATTGCCAACAGAATATTTATTTTCATTGAACCCGATGAAAATGCAAAGAACAATCAAGAATTTATGATACACAATTAAATGATGAGAAACAAAAATTAAAATTAAACAGTTACATATATGGTAGTTAATTAATTTTGATATAGAATTAGTGTGAATATAGATTATAATTATACCTTTGAACAAACTTTAAATGAAGAAAAAAGGGTATAAATATATTTCAAAGGGACGAATTTTGAAAATTTGTGAAGGAATGAACATAGTGAAGGTTCAAAAGGAAATCTATAAGATATTATTAACAATTTGGCAATTTAGAACATTTCATTACAAGACAGTCTATTATTATTAAACCTAGTATAGTAACAAGCAACCTATGAACATCCTGTCAAGAATGTTTGTTGATTTGAAAACATAAGAAAATCGTGGGGGAGTTTGAATAGCGAGATAGCGAGAGCGGCATCTCGAACATTTTAAAAAAGTTATTAAAATTTTTGGCATTAAGTGATATTTCTTATCCACATCGGTAACTGGAATTATAGTGCTTAGTTTTCCACTCCAGAAGAACTTTTCAACATAACAAGTAAGTGAAATTATTTCCCAAAGCAAAACTATCAATATGATTTTTCCTAATTAATATAAACAAATATAAAGGCCTATAAAAGTTTGTAGGACTAATTTTCAAACTTAACAAGGGCTGATAATAATTATGTTAATAATAAGGAACTTGTACTTACTTATGTTAAATATCATTGTTACGAACTCGCACACCGAAGCAGATTCTAAGTACGGTCCTGTAACCTTATGTTAACGAATAGCGAGCGCGCCGAATTCTGGGAAGGTCTATTGGGATTTATTGTGACAGTTTTTATAGACATGTTCTCGGAAGGTCTTTTAAGGATTGAGCCGGCAATCGAGAAATATCGCGAAAGGCATTTATTTTGTGTAAGCCGCAGCCCAGAATTATCTAGTAAAAAAGGCACTAGTATATAAAAAGGACCGATCAGCGGACGAGTGAGTTGATAAAGTGAGCTCGACAAATAAACAGTAAATAAGTGAATAAAAATAAGCAAAGTGTTGATATAAATCAATAATTAAGTTTGTGTGCATATAAATTAAGTTTGAGTGATTAGTTAAGTATATATAAATTAAGTGTAAGAGTAGTTTAGTGTTTAAATGAATTCGTAAGTACCCATAACATATGTTTAAAGTTTATCCCACCCGTTTATTGTTTGAATAAATTAGAATAACATTACATTGGTGTCAGGTGTGGGGTAATAAAAAAAAATTGCTACGTAAAAATGGCCAAGAGACTATGTGATTTGAAAGTGGCGGAATTAAGAGCAGAATTGGAAGATCGTGAGTTGGAAACGACCGGGAAGAAAAGTGAATTAGTAGAAACACTTAAAGTGGCACTGGAAAATGACGGCTTTGATCCAGAAACAGTTTTATTTAATGACGAGGCTTCCACCTTAATCTCGTCAATTTCTGCTAACATGGACGAGAAGATTTCTGCAATGGAAGAGAACATGGACGAGAAGGTTTCTGCTATGAAGAACGACATTTCTGCTAGTATTTCTGCTAATATGGACGAGAATATTTCTACTATGAAGAATAATATTTCGGCTAACATGGACGAGAAGATTTCTGCCATGGGAGAGAACATGGACGAGAAGATGTCTACTTTGAAGAACGATATATCTGCCGATATCTTATTAATGAAAAACGACATTGCCGCTGACGTTGAAAATGAAATTTCGTCCCTACAATCTGAAATCGAGGATAAGATGTCAACGATGGACGAGAAAATCGAGAATAAAATGTCAACAATGGACGAGAAAATCGAGAATAAGATTACAACGATAGACGAGAAAATCAAGGAGGAAAATATTGCCGATTCAAGAACGCGAGGCACGCCAGATGAAGAAAAGCAGACCGAGCAAACGAAACCTTGCAAGCCAGAAACACTACCTAAGTTTGAAGACATTGGCAGTTTTACCAGAGTCAAGGCCCCAACGTTCGATGAAAAAACGTCGTGGACCAATTATGTGGAACAATTCGAAGCAGCCGCTAGAGTGAATAATTGGTCCGATAGAGAGAAGGCAGTGAACTTAACCATCGCGCTTCGGGGAGATGCCTTAGATGTACTTCAGACGATATATCGCTTGAAGAAATGGATGACTTCGAGCTGCTGAAGAAGAGGTTGGACATGCGATATGGTCACGAACATTTGGAACAGTTGTACAGATTCCAGCTGAAGAATCGAAGGCGGAAGCGTGACGAACGACTTCAAGAGTACGATTTCAACATCGAACATCGAGCTGGTGTGAGTCACCGAAATGCCGACTTCCTATCCAGACGGCCGTGCCCAACAGACTGCTCCCACTGCAACAAGGTGGAATCTAGGGAAGCTGCAGTTCCAGGAACTACTGTAGTCAACGAGGAATGGTCACCCACCAGGATCAGAGAAGATCAGGAGAATGATCCTCACCTGAAGATGATCCGGCAATAGAAGAAAGAAAGTGTCAAAATTTTCACCGAAACTCAAGGCGTATTGGGCTCAGTTGGACTCTCTTGTCCTGGAAGAAGGGCTGTTGAAAAGAGTCCTTGAAAACGATGATGGTTCCGAGATGAGGAGATAGCTAGTTATCCCGAGAACAAGAGTAGCTGAGGTACTGAAGAAGTTACACGACAGTCCATCGGGATGTCATCTGGGAGTGAAGAAAACCCTCCAGCGAATCCGTGAGAGGTTTTATTGGATGAACAGCTCCGATGATGTGGAGGACTGGTGTAAGAAATGTACGACTTGTGCTACGAGTAATGGACCACATCGCAAGAGAAAGGCACCCATGAAACAGTACAATTTTGGAAGCGCTTTCGAAAGGATTGCTTTAGATATCGCTGGACCTTTTCCGACGACCGAAAATGGTGGCAAATACATACTGGTTGTAATGGATTATTTCACAAAGTGAGTGGTAATTTACGCTATCCAGAACCAAGAGGCCACAACTGTAGCAGATGTATTGGTGAAAGAATTTATCAGCCGATATGTTGTGCCCTTGGAAGTCCACAGCGACCAGGGAAGAAATTTCGAAAGTCATCTATTGCAGGAGATTTGCGAGAAGCTGGAAATGAAGAAGACCAGGACAACAGCATTACATCCACAGTCAGATGGAATGGTCGAGAGAATGAACAGGACTATTGGAAAATACCTGTCCAAAGTAGTATCCAGTATAATTAATAAACCTGCAAATCGCTCTCGACTTCAGTCATCATCAGTGCTTCAGGTCAGGTACAGGAAGTATAACAATAAGGTTCATCCTGTTACAACATTCAACTACATCACAAACATCTCTATACAAATAAAAATAAGATGAAATAAAATGTGGATGAACCACGTGGAAAAATGTGAGTCGTAATAAACAAGTCACACGAAGGCTTCATCACCAACAAAAACGTAGTTCAACAAACCACTAGATTTTGTCACTGATTCCGGTACTAGAATATCGAGTTTCCCTTCAACAAGTTTTTCGTAGTAAACTGTATAATATAGCACTCCTGTTCCAGACACCCTGCCATTAATACCCACGTCACAATATATGAACTCAAAATTGGCATTTGCTATAGCCATAAGAACAATACTGTGAGTTTTCTTATTGTTTTGTACGGCACTCTCATAGCAACTTTGAGTCAATAACATAGGAGCTCAGTGCTGTGGTAGCTGCTTGAATAACATATTGAATCACTCTGATAGTTTATTTCTAGGTTAAGTTCCACGCATCTTTAGATTGCAAGTATTTCTGCCCGACAGACGCTCGCACAGGAGCCTAACGATAATGAGCATCTGGTTCAGTGCATAAAATATGTGTCTTACCGTTAAATGTGTGACATTCTTGTTAATAATAAACTTTATGAAAGGTATACTTACATAGTTCATAGGTCCAATGTTTTGATTATTGATTTTATCTGAATTTTGCTTTTGTAAGAACTTTCAATGGTGGCGGAATGTAGATGTCATTAGTATTATTATTGAAAATTTTGTGAATCTGGCAACACTGTAATATATTTCTACCGGCAGCAGTCTTCCATCAGCTCTGTAAGTGTTAGCACATGTGTTGTTGATAAATAAGAAGTATCTACATTCCACAGTTTTTATTATAAGAAGTAAAAGTGCCCACATAAATCAGCCCAATTAAACACTGGTTCTGATCTCGTTCTCATGAAAAATATATTGTTTCAGAAGATCCTGTTCTAATGATTCTCCGAATTATCACTCTTGGACAGAATGAAAAACATTTGCGGATAATACATTACATCGGCGTATTTATGAGCATCTCTATAGAATGCACTTTTATGGTACCTAGCGTACTCGAATTTACTAAATACATACACTCCACCACGTTTCTAGATTACTTCACACCGATTCTCATGTTTCAATCAGTAAGTATCCAATTTATCTTCTAAACTTATATATAAAATAAACTATGTATATGAAATTTTATGTGTGCAGCTATGCAGCTATCTTGTTGGCGTTTCTTGGTTTATGTATTTGTAATGGATGTAATGGATGTTTAACCCTAAAAAATTTGGAAATATATCCGCGCGAAAACAAATCCATAGCACTGTTTTAAATGATACTGATTTTTCTAGAAAATTCCAGAATATACTGAAAACATGTTGCAAATTCTAAGAAATTGACAGTAGTTTCGAAAATGCTATCATCGTCAGTATTACAGAAGTTACATTTCATTTCATGCATTCCTGAAGTTTGAAAATTATCTTGTGACTGACCTAAAATATATTAATAGAAAAAAGAAGAAAATATGATATTACAAATATTAAAGCTTAGATACCCAGATAGCACTAGATATTCAATGGGCGTACTAAAAATATTCGTTTTCGGATATTGTGTTATTCTATAGACTCACTTTAAATATTTATATCCTTTTTCGAATATTCTATGGACCATGAAATGGGAAATTTTTTGAATATTCTATAAATATTTTCAAGGAATATTCTGAGGATATCTGTAGAATGTATATAGCAGGATAATCCAGAATATTCATAGAACATTCCAGTAGGCATATTCTACAAATATCCAAGTAATACTAGGAATATTATAAGGATATATGTGAAACGTATATAGCAAAATTTCAAATATTTGTAGAATATCCCAATATAGATAATACCTGTTGAGCGGGTGACATTGAATCATCGTACACCTCCCTTTCTATCTTTAGTTTCAAAGATAATTGAACGATGAAATAAAACAATATAGTTTGTTTAAATCTTCATATATTTGAACTAATGTTCAATTTAAACTTGTTGACGCGTTTCACTAACACAGTAGCTTTGTCAAAACGAATGAAGGTAAAATATAAAAATGTCTTAATATTTACAGTGCTAAATCTATTTAGTAAGGTTAACAATGGTATTAAAAGATATTACCTGGAAATTCATTCACTACAAACATTCCTAAGCTATCTTCTAGGTGAAGAGGTTCAATAAAGGAGACTGATTGATATCTATTTGGTCGTTAAGGAGACTACCTGAATATTTATTTTTGTTAATCTCTAGGGCTTCTAATAAATTTAAACTAAAGGATTTACCGACTACATGGAGAATTTCAAAATTTGGGTCGAAAATGTGTTGGTTTTCTACTAAATGATTTGAATAGTTAGAATCTAATTTTTTTGTTGTTGTCATAGCTACGTTTGTGTTCCGAAATTCTAGTTTTAAAATTTCTAAAAGTTCTACCGATATAAATTTTATCACAATTGTCATTACCACATTTTAATTTATAAACTCCTGATTTGTTTAATTTTGAAGATTTAGATTTATTATTTTTAATGAATTTGGATAAATTGTGATCAGTTTTAAAGGAAATATTCATGTCTAAAGTTTCTAAAAATGATTTAATTTTTAAGGATGGTGTTCCAAAGTATGTTAAGCTTTTAAATTGTCTATAATTTTTATCTGAAGGGAATACTTGATCTAAAGTCTGTTTTTTTATCTTTTTATTTATGATATTGTCAATTAAATTTGGATCGTAATTATTATTAACTGCTATTTGTTTTATGATATTTAATTCTTTGGTATAATTATTAATATTTAATGGGACTGTTAAGAGTCTGTGTATCATACTATTGAAAGCTGCTAGTTTATGACTGAATGGGTGGACCGAACTATTATGAATTGTAATATCTGTATGTGATGGTTTATGAAATATAGAAAAATCATGTTTATTATTTATATTTGAAATTGTAAGGTCTAGAAAGATTATAGACTTATTTTGTTCAAGTTCTACGGTGAATTTGATATTATTGTGAATCGAGTTTATGTGAGTAATGAAGCTCTCTAATTGTCTATTTGTACCGATGAAGCTAGCTAAAATGTCGTCCACATATCGGTGCCAGTACATAAATTTTTCACTAAGGGGGTGTTCATGAATTATTTTTTCTAGGTAATAGCATTACCTAAAGAAGATTATTTATTAAAAACCAACAATTTTATTCAGGCAAGCAATTTTGAGACCCTTAAAAAAGACCCAACTAATAAATTTCAGAGAGAAATAAAATTAGCAGTAGATAACGTAAAATCAATAATTAACGATAAAGAAAAATATAAATTATTTTTACCCAATCCGCAACACCCTGAACTTTATTCATTAATTAAACTCCATAAAGAGGGGTACCCTATCAGGCCAGTAGTTTCTTATTTCACAGCACCTTCATTCAAAATTTCAAAGATTCTCATAGATGTCATTTCTAAATATTGTTCATTCACACCTCGATTTTCAGTTGAAAACTCAACGGAATTAATTAATAATATTCAAGATATAATACTACCCCATAATTCTAAATTCATATCGTTCGATGTAACAAATCTATTCCCTAGTATACATCCTAAAGAAACTATAACTCTTGTTGATAACTTGCTCACATACAATAATGTTAATCCTATAATTCACTCTGATATCATTACTTTATTAAAAGTGTGTTTGAATCAAAATTATTTTCATTTCAATGGAGAGGTTTATAGCAGTAAAGATGGTTTGATTATGGGCAACCCTCTCAGCCCCCTACTAGCAGAAATATTCATGGATAATATAGAAAAAATAATTCATGAACACCCCCTTAGTAAAAAATTTATGTACTGGCACCGATATGTGGACGACATTTTAGCTAGCTTCATCGGTACAAATAGACAATTATAGAGCTTCATTACTTACATAAACTCGATTCACAATAATATCAAATTTACCGTAGAACTTGAACAAAATAAGTCTATAAACTTTCTAGACCTTACAATTTCAAATATAAATAATGAACATGATTTTTCTATATTTCTTAAACCATCACATACAGATATTACAATTCATAATAGTTTGGTCCACCCATTCAGTCATAAACTAGCAGCTTTCAATAGTATGATACACAGACTCTTAACAGTCCCATTAAATATTAATAATTATACCAAAGAATTAAATATCATAAAACAAATAGCAGTTAATAATAATTACGATCCAAATTTAATTGACAATATCATAAATAAAAAGATAAAAAAACAGACTTTAGATCAAGTATTCCCTTCAGATAAAAATTATAGACAATTTAAAAGCTTAACATACTTTGGAACACCATCCTTAAAAATTAAATCATTTTTAGAAACTTTAGACATGAATATTTCCTTTAAAACTGATCACAATTTATCCAAATTCATTAAAAATAATAAATCTAAATCTTCAAAATTAAACAAATCAGGAGTTTATAAATTAAGATGTGGTAATGACAATTGTGATAAAATTTATATCGGTAGAACTTTTAGAAATTTTAAAACTAGAATTTCGGAACACAAACGTAGCTATGACAACAAAAAAAAATTAGATTCCAACTATTCAAATCATTTATTAGAAAACCAACACATTTTCGACCCAAATTTTGAAATTCTCCATGTAGTCGGTAAATCCTTTAGTTTAAATTTATTAGAAGCCCTAGAGATTAACAAAAATAAATATTCAGGTAATCTCCTTAACGACCAAATAGATATCAATCAGTCTCCTTTATTGAACCTCATTACCTAGAAGATAGCTTAGGAATGTTTGTAGTGAATGAATAAGGTAATATCTTTTAATACCATAGTTAACCTTAGTAAATAGATTTAGCACTGTATATATTAAGACATTTTTATATTTTACCTTCATTCGTTTTGACAAAGCTACTGTGTTAGTGAAACGCGTCAACAAGTTTAAATTGAACATTAGTTCAAATATATGAAGATTTAAACGAACTATATTGTTTTATTTCATCGTTCAGTATGGATCTTCATCAAGTGAAAGCCCCATCTATTCAATTTTTCAACGATAATTGTTTGAAATTTGGTAGATCCTGTATACTTAATGAATGACAGTATTGTACATATCAATTATTTTCCAACTTTCGTTCAATATCGCCAATTATTTTATTCATAAGCTCCATTACTGCGAGAGGGAATAGAAATACCCGCCTGGGAAAGCTTCTCTCTCGCACTTATCGAGATTATGGGAAAAAAATTAATCGGCGATATCCCTCCGTAGTCTTTGGAGATATCACCATCAAACCTGGTAACATTCCTAACCGATCATATAATAATATACAGAGTGTTCCATTTGAAAATCAGAAGTTGGTATCACTCCCTGTGGAAGCGGAAAATAATAATTGATATTCACATAAGTGTCCTTCACTAAGCAAACAGGATGTCCCAAATTCAAATAAATATTCTTTGAAACTAAATGAGAAAAGGGGGAGTACCATGATCCAGTGTTCCCTGGTATATATCTAACAAATATCTAAGGAATCTCTCAACATTTCGAATTGTATATATAGGAAAAAATATTTTTAATTGAAAAAATTAAAGCACGGGAAACATTGAGTTCAATCTAATTTATTCATACCTCATAGCATAACTGAAACTAACATAATTTTCAAATCAGAGATTACAAAATTCACTGACTTCCTCCATACTCAACGACACTTTTTGAAACCGATTTCTGCCGTTCCCTACATTTGGCTAAGAAAATTCCTGTTTTCAAATCAACTTCTTTGTTTGTTATGTCCTTGTCCAACTTTTGGATGGCATCTGAAACAATAAAATAATTACATTTTTTATTAATAAGCAATTTCTATTGTGATTTTTGTGTATGTATGTAATACAATGAAAATATAATCCCAAAAACTGAAACTTAAATGATGAAGTTAAACATCAAACATGTAATTGAATGATTAGAAGTTATTTGTTTCTTGTACATGATATATTAAATTAATTTACATGTACATTCCAAAATAAATTAACATGATTATACCTACTACTGCTTCAATTCCATTTGTTTTTCCAAAGCATTTTTCCCTTTTTATCCATGCATACTGTATCCCTCCATTGAATATTTTGCAAGAATCTTTTAATATATTGTTGCAAATAAGAACCTTCCAATCTTCCCAGAGGTACAACCTAAAATTGTATTAATTTGGAAGTCCATCTCATAAGTTTTATTAAAAATAGGACAATTACAGTTTATAAGCAAAGTTATAACAAACGAACAAAAATATAACACCGCTTTCATCTGTGTGAACAGTATACATATGCCTGTAACTAGACAATTGACCAGCAATAACTTTTAGTTACCAAATGTCAGAACTAATTTAACTTATTTAGTTATCAGATTACCAGTTGTGTAGAGCTTTCTAATCAAACCCAATTAATAGAAGGAATAAAGGTAACTATAGGCAATTTGATTGAGGAACTCATAGCATGCATCTCGGTAACATAATTACGTGAAACTACCTGAGAAAATGAAATTTTGTTGTACCTTTAGCAACGAGGTGAATTTCTACTCTAAGTACTTACAATTGAAAACATTCATCCATTAATTTTGTTGCAAAAATTTATGAAATCAACAATTATTTTGATATTTTCATGCACTAAAATATAAAAAGTAACACATAAATACTCCAATATTACGAGGCAGTTTCATTTTGATTTGGATATAATATTGAACGTTCAACTTACAAAAAACTCATAGGATTCTTTGTTCAGCAAGCTGACTAAACTTCTTCAAACTTTGCTTCATCATTTATTGGAAGTTTTAGCAGCAAATCGATAATTTTCTAAATAATTCATTGATAAATCAACAGGAATTAAAGAAATAAAATAAAACGTACCTGTTTTGATGCGTCATATGTATTAGTTCCACCCGTAGCATATAATACATCGTAGAAACATATTTAAACAACTTCACAGTGGCAAAAGTTGACTAATTAATTAACGATCAAAAATAATTAATCATAGTACTTCTATTTCACCAATAACAATAACCTATATAAAACGGTAGAACCGCCATTTTTCAATGGTCGTTACCGTCAACTGTCAACTGCAATTACTGACGCATGCCCATGGAACAGAAATAGTGTTTGAACAAAAAGCAATAATCATGGAATATTCTTAGAACTATTTGATTCGAATATTCTAAAAAGAATAATCTGAGGATATTCCAACTGGACTTACATTGAATATGCGATTTAGGTATACCCACAGATATTCTAGATTTCCACAGAATAACCCTATAATGTAATTATCATGGTTTACACCACTGCCGAGAAAACTGAAATTGTTGCACACTATTTTATAAACAACAAATCTGCACGGGCAACTGCAAGAGTTTTTAATGAACGTCATCCCGGTAAGAATGTAAGACATCCTTACGTGATAAATTTAATATCTAAGTTTATGGAGACCGGAAACGTTTCTAACGAGGCTACACAGGTTGCACTTTTGGGACATGTTGCATTGGATCCCACTTCAAGCACGAAACAAATAGCAGCAGCCTCAGAAATTCCTCCAGAAGCATTCAGAGGGTCTTGAAACAGCATAAATTCATCTCGAGCAAGAGCTCAACGAAGACTATCCAGATCGCTGTATCCAATTTTGTGATGAGATGACTAGAAGACAGGTGATCAACCGCCACTTTTTATATTCTATATGCTTTCCTGACGAATACACGTTCTTTCTTAATGGTCACGTGAACAAGATATAACTGCACATATTGTAGTGATGCAAATCTTGCAATTATGAGAGAAAAACATACACAGGCTCAACAAAAATTGAATGTGTGGGCTGGGGTTTTTGCAAATAATATTGTTGGTCCGTTTTTCCTACCTCATAACTTGACGGGTGAATCTTATTTTAATTTGCTCAAAGACCTCAAATTGTGGAGATAATGGAGAACGATGATCAGATCCCAGAAAATGATTTTTTTTAACAGGATGGCGCTCCACCACACTATGCAGCTCTTGTACGTGACTTTTTAGATCAACATTTTCCCGCACATTGGATTGGTAGAAGAGGTTCCTGTGACTGACCCCCAGATCTCCTGATCTATCACCATTGGACTTTTCCTCATGAGGTTATTTAAAAGGTGTTGTTTACAAAACGCAACCGAACTGTTCAGAAGATCTTCGCCACCAGATAACTGTGGCATGTGGTGAAATAACTCCTGTTATGCTACAAAATGTTCGGAACAGTGTTGAACAAAAGTTGTATTATTGTTTGGAAATCAACGGATCACAATTTGATTTGATTAAAACTTTTCAGACAACTTTTATTTATTTCTTTCACTCACAATTTTATTTCTCTATTTGTAAAATTAGTTTCTGAAAGATTTTCAAAATCGTGGTGCAAATGTGTTGGTATGTAAGTACTTACAGTTTCATGATGTTTAGAGTATTGAATTCTATGTTGTGTGTATTCGAGTTATTTTAGTTTTTGTTCGTGTTTCTTAATTTTTTGTGCCTCATCTCTACTGATCCATTCTCTGATTTTGTCATCTAAGCAGTGAAATTGATACTGGATGTAGCTGGAACGTGAGTTCAGAATGTACAATTTTTATTCAGGTACTGTTTCAAATGAAGCTTACTGTTTCTAGACAATTCCACAATATATTGAAAAAGTTTTAAAAATTCTAAGAAAATTGACAGTTGTTTCGATATTAAATATCATCGTCAGAATGACAGAAGTTACTACTGATGTTTGATAATTATTTTGGATTGAACAAGAAGTGACCTACCTAGTGATTGACTTAATATATCTTAATAGAAAAAAGAAGAAGATATGATATTACAAATATTAAAGCTTAGATATTATTAGCCTTATGGAGATATCCTGCAAACAAGCAAAACTATATCTGCTGACCTTTACAATTATCACTTGAGAAGACAGTCAGAATTTATGTACTGGCACCGATATGTGGACGACATTTTAGCTAGCTTCATCGGTACAAATAGACAATTATAGAGCTTCATTACTTACATAAACTCGATTCACAATAATATCAAATTTACCGTAGAACTTGAACAAAATAAGTCTATAAACTTTCTAGACCTTACAATTTCAAATATAAATAATGAACATGATTTTTCTATATTTCTTAAACCATCACATACAGATATTACAATTCATAATAGTTTGGTCCACCCATTCAGTCATAAACTAGCAGCTTTCAATAGTATGATACATAGACTCTTAACAGTCCCATTAAATATTAATAATTATACCAAAGAATTAAATATCATAAAACAAATAGCAGTTAATAATAATTACGATCCAAATTTAATTGACAATATCATAAATAAAAAGATAAAAAAACAGACTTTAGATCAAGTATTCCCTTCAGATAAAAATTATAGACAATTTAAAAGCTTAACATACTTTGGAACACCATCCTTAAAAATTAAATCATTTTTAGAAACTTTAGACATGAATATTTCCTTTAAAACTGATCACAATTTATCCGCACATTGGATTGGTAGAAGAGGTTCCTGTGACTGACCCCCAGATCTCCTGATCTATCACCATTGGACTTTTCCTCATGAGGTTATTTAAAAGGTGTTGTTTACAAAACGCAACCGAACTGTTCAGAAGATCTTCGCCACCAGATAACTGTGGCATGTGGTGAAATAACTCCTGTTATGCTACAAAATGTTCGGAACAGTGTTGAACAAAAGTTGTATTATTGTTTGGAAATGAACGGATTACAATTTGATTTGATTAAAACTTTTCAGACAACTTTTTTTTATTTCTTTCACTCACAATTTTATTTCTCTATTTGTAAAATTAGTTTCTGAAAGATTTTCAAAATCGTGGTGCAAATGTGTTGGTATGTAAGTACTTACAGTTTCATGATGTTTAGAGTATTGAATTCTATGTTGTGTGTATTCGAGTTATTTTAGTTTTTGTTCGTGTTTCTTAATTTTTTGTGCCTCATCTCTACTGATCCATTCTCTGATTTTGTCATCTAAGCAGTGAAATTGATACTGGATGTAGCTGGAACGTGAGTTCAGAATGTACAATTTTTATTCAGGTACTGTTTCAAATGAAGCTTACTGTTTCTAGACAATTCCACAATATATTGAAAAAGTTTTAAAAATTCTAAGAAAATTGACAGTTGTTTCGATATTAAATATCATCGTCAGAATGACAGAAGTTACTACTGATGTTTGATAATTATTTTGGATTGAACAAGAAGTGACCTACCTAGTGATTGACTTAATATATGTTAATAGAAAAAAGAAGAAGATATGATATTACAAATATTAAAGCTTAGATATTATTAGCCTTATGGAGATATCCTGCAAACCAGCAAAACTATATCTGCTGACCTTTACAATTATCACTTGAGAAGACAGTCAGAAGTAATAAATATAAAGATCAGCAGTTATTGTTTTCCTGATTTCCCATATAATTGCACAGTTATTCTGTTCTTAAATGGGAAAAAGATGCACCTATAGGGCAAATAATATACTCAGGTGCAAAAAATTCGATCCACGACTATTTTTTGGCAAAGTAGACAAAAATTTGACCATGTAAGTTTTGGATCGGTGTTAAATGTTAAAGGTATGAATGATAAAGACAGTTTATACAAGAAAATCATGTAGTTATGAAAACAATTGGCTTTATTCGAATAATGGAAAAATTAAGTATATTTTTTAATTAAAACAATGGTTATAATGAAATGTTAAGTGTGTTATTTATTTTTTATTAATAATTTGTATTTCCTCCCCGAGCCCTTATAACAGCCTGCATACGTCTTGGCATAGAGCTAATTAAAAGTTGGACATCGAGTTGGTCTAATTCGTCCCATATTGCCTGAAGCACCACACTAAGTTCAGCCACGTTGTTAGCACGAGGTACCCGTGATCATATTCTTCTTCCTAGAGTGTCCCATAGATGTTCTATAGCTGGGGTTCTCAAATTGTGGGTCGCGTGATGTGTCCAGGGGGGTCGCAGGATAGGGAGGAAAAAAACAAATCAGTCATCAGCTGTAGTTTTTATTAATAACAAAATTTATAGGCTACACAAATTTGTAATACACATACAAGTTGAAAAAGGCCTAATACTATTTAATGGGAAACATGAGCTTGTTTGGAATTAACCAATTTTTTCATGTCCGGATTGAGTTTTGTTATACACAAAAGAATGTCATTTTCCAGGGTCAAACGATTTCTTGATTTTGTTCTGATATTCACCATTATGGAGAAACCTTGTTAACAGTTATAAGACGTAGAAAATGGCATCAAAGTCTGTAATGCTTTTGTGGACAGTTCTGGGTATTCATTTTTAATACCTATCCAAAATTTGTCGATACAAGCACTGTCAAAAGTGAGTTTTGCTGACTGATCACTTGAAACTTCGATCAGTTGATCATGTTGACGAGCAGTTAGCTCAGCTTTTGTTACGACTTGATCACTGAACGGATTGACTATCCACAACACCCCACTCGTATCCTTATTTGGAATGTAATCTGTCAGCTGTTCAATCAAACCTTCGAGATGAGAAGATACTAGTAAGGAGAGAGATGGAGTGTCAGGGGATGTAGCGTTAATACTTGACAGATACTCTATAAACTCTAGAGTTAGTGTAAAATTTTCAAAATCTTCTTTCTTAACTCTTGCGTTCCAAAACACTGAGTTTTTTTACAAATGCATTTACGCTGTCTTGAGCATATAGCATATTTTTGTCTGGTCCTTGTAGGGATAATTTCAAAGTATTAAGGTGAGAGAAGATGTCAGCCAAATAAGCAAGCTTAACCAACCACTTTTCATTACTGAGAAAAGTGGAAAGTTCGGGTTTACTATCAACCAAAAATAACAACATTTCTGACTTTAATCCAAACAGCCTGCTTAATACATTACCACGGGATAGCCACCGTACTTCAGTGTGAAATAAAACATGTTTATGCAAGGCTCCTACCTCTTCACACAAGTTATTAAACAACTTACTTTGCAGCGGGCTACTTTTGATGTAGTTCACTATCTTGACAGCTTCATTTAACACTTACCGTAATTCATCTGGCATTTGCTTAGCTGCCAAAGCTTGCCTATGTAAAAAACAGTGGACTCAGCTTGCATTCGGTATAAATGATTTCAACCTGGCAATCAAGCCACTCTTCTTTCCCGTAAGGGCCATTGCTCCATCACTACAAATTTACACACATTTCTTCCAATCCAATTCAAAAGGTTCAGTTGCTCCGACAAACACCTTATAAAGACTTTCACCTGTTGTATTATTCGACAGGGGCTTACAAAACAAAATATTTTCATGAATAGCATCACCGTAATCGTACCGGATGAAGCATAAAAACTGAGCACAGTTGGCAACATCTGTTGACTCATCCAACTGAATTGCAAAAAAATACTGTCTTTTATTTGCTTCTTTAGCTGGTTCTGAACATCTTCAGCCATGTCACATATTCTTCTTGAAATAGTATCATTTGATAACGGGATTTTTTTCAATTTTTCAGCATCTTGAGGACTAGTTATATTTGAAACCATATAAATTGCAGCAGGAAGAATTAATTCCTCAGCAATTGTATGAGGTTTCCCTTTTTTAGCAATCTTGAG
Organism: Galeruca laticollis; assembly: GCA_963921935.1. NCBI lineage: Eukaryota > Metazoa > Arthropoda > Insecta > Coleoptera > Chrysomelidae > Galeruca > Galeruca laticollis. The sequence goes on from OY998181.1 coordinate 147,828,337, forward strand.
TGCTACCTCGTATGAAGCTTTAAGATCATTCTTATTAACATTAGCAAGATCTGTAATGTTTACATGTTGACTTCGAAGGGATAATAGTTTTCTTTGGAAAAATTCCACTGGTTTGTCTTTCAAAGCAAAATGTTTAGTTTCAAGATGGCGCTTCATTTTCGAAGGCTTCATGCTTTCAGCTGACAACACTTCACTACAAACCACACATTGACGTTTGTTTGCCAGTTCAGTGAAACCGAATTGTATGTACGACTGGTCATATTTGCTGAATTTTGTCTTTCCGCACTCACTAGCACTAGCATCACTACTTGACGACGGTCTTTTCAAAAACGTATCCATTGCTACTTTGTCCAACTGTATTTACTCGCAATACTACTCACAAAGTACACACAATGTTGAGTGATCGACTCAAGAAGGCAGACTGTCGTGTCGTCTGCCGGGCTAGGGCTGGCAGAGTGCGCGCGCGCAGACAGCTGTGACTGCAGTCTATTCTAGGCCTCATGAGTCATCATTGCTTTGTCCTTGTTCGTGCCACGAAGTGATTTATCCCACTTTCTCTTATGCCCAAAATTGATGTGCGGAAAGTTACTGCAATCCTGTGTCGAGCAATTTGACATTATTTGAAGTTTGTGTTTTTTCCATATGGTCATATAGTTTTGTTAATCGTTTGTGTGAATTGTTGTAAATTGTTGGAGTTGGACATTCAAAAATACAATTTTTGTCAGTGTATAAATAATAAATAATTACAGAATAAATAAAGATTATAGATGAATAATGAACAGAGTTTATTTTTATTTTAACTAGCATTCAATTAAGTTGAATTGCAACAAGACTACATTTGTATTAAAAATGTTAGTCATAGCAGAATTAAAAGCATCTGACAGTTTCCTCGGTAAACAATTACAGAAAACCGCTGCTCATTAATTTTACCTTAAACTGCTCGACAGAGGGTTGCAGTAATTTTCTGCACATTAATTTTCAGCATTATTATAAAACAATTCAAGTGACAACAATTTGTATTTATTTTTACTAGTTAATAGTATTTTTATGCATAAAACTTAGCCAATAGTGTTTTTTTTTTCATTTTTGTTTATATTTAAAAATAGGGGGGTCGTCGAAATACTAGGTCTAAAAAGGGGGTCGCAGTGTCAAAAAGTTTGAGAACCCCTGTTCTATAGGATTGAGATCTGGACTTGAAGATGGCCAATTCTTACGGAAAATCCCGACTTCTTCTAAATATTTATTAACGATTCTTGCACGATGTGACCGGGCGTTATTGTTCATGAAAATAAAATTAGGCTTTACAAATAGAGCAAAAGGTACCACATGCTCATCCAAAATTGTTGTTATGTAGGGTAGACCGGGGGCAATTGTAACACTTTGAATTTGTACACTTGCTGTATGTAGGGTAATAAACCTAGAGCAAAATCATTTTACCTAATAGTTTGTCACTTAATTGATCAATAAGTGAATGTGTTCAAATTTCTCTGAGATGCCTAGCAAAGCGTCACCTATGTATTTAAAAAAAATTGAGCAATGTTACAACCGTCCCCGACCCCGGGTCAGTTGCAACAATTAACGGGGTCATTAGTAACATAACAATTTTTTCTGTCAAAATCGGTATTTATTGAACTATTAAAAAATAAGTATCATACACTACTCCAAGAAATTAACGCACCACCAAAAAATAACCAAAAGTTTGAAGTAAATTTTTGTCTAATCTGCTTGTCCGATTTGAATGAATTTTTTTTAATGACAGGTTGACACTTTCGGAGAGTTAGTGTACTACTGTATTTGCATGCAAACTTATTTTTGTATAAATACGGGGTGTTGCAATGATAACCTGATTTTTTCGTAAAATTTGTAACACACTGTGGAGTTCAACAGTAACAATATCAACTTAAAATTGAAATCAAACTGTAGCTTTATCTTTTTGTAACATTTTGTTTTTTGATTTACTCTATTATCTTGGCCACAACAAGAGAAAATCAATTTTATAGCATAACATGTTTTTTACTAAAATTTATTATCCAACTTTAACAACGAAAAACAAAGCAACAAAACGTAAAAAGAAGTAAGTAGCGAGTATTTCCGCCTCTGGCAGAAATAACTGCTTGGCACCGACGGCCCATACTTAAAATGAGTGACCGTATATCATTTTGGTCAATTTCTTCCCATATTTCAATCAGTCGCGTCCCCACGTCTTCCAAGGTCTTCAAGTTCCGTTTCTCTCGTAACCTCCTCCCAAGAGTGTCCCAGAGATTCTCTATGGGATTTTAATCAGGGCTTCTAGCTGGCCATGCCATGGTATCGATGCCAACTTCCTCTAGATAATTCCTCACAACTCCAGCAACATGAGGCCTGGCATTATCGTGCATCAACAAAAATCCTGGCCCTATATATGGCGCATATGGCATTACATGTTGGTCTAAAACCTCCAATATGTACCTTCCAGCTGTAAGGCTTCCATTATTTATGATCACAAGTTCTGTGCGACCAGTCAAAGAAATACCTCCCCAGACCATCACAGATCCTCTTCCAAATAATGTATTATTTCAGAAATTACACTGAGCATATCGTTCGTTAGGGCGTCGATATACACGTATGCGCCTGTCATAATTGTACAAACAAAATCTTGACTCATCCGTAAATAATACCTGTTGCCATTCCGCTTGTAACCAGTTACGATGTTCCATGGCAAAATTCAGCCTCGCTCTTCGATGATCTATAGTTAGAGCTGGTCCCCGAGCAGCAATTCTAGGTCTCAAATTGTGTTCTCGTAGTCGATGACGAGCTGTTTCTCCACAAATTTGTACACCAGTAGCATCTCGAAGCCGGGTTTGAAGGGTCCGGGCTGTTACAAAACGTTGTTTTAATGCCGATAACCTTAAAAGATGGTCCTGATTGAGGGGTTGTTATTCGATTCCTTCCTTATCCCGGTCTACGACCATGACTTCCAGTGTCCCTTTATCTTTGTATAACTCGTGAAACGGTTGTATGTTATACATTAAATCGTCTACCAATTCTTCGGTAATTCCAGCCTTCCTCCAACCATATTAATGCTTGAGCACATTCTTCGCCAGTAAGATTTCGTGTTTCACGTTTCTTATTAATTAAAATAAAAGTTTTTCAAAAAAAAAACGTAAGGGCTAGCACTAAAAATACACTTCTATTGAATGATTTTTGACACCTGTATTTAGCTAATGACAATTTACTGTAACTTAATGTTCTTCATAGCCTGCTACTCACGTTTATTATTATAAATTTTAATAAAAAACATGTTATGCTATAAAATTGATTTTCTCTTGTTGTGCCCAAGATAATAGAGTAAATCAAAAAACAAAATGTTACAAAAAGATAAAGCTACAGTTTGATTTCAATTTTAAGTTGATATTGTTACTGTTGAACTCCACGGGGTGTTACAAATTTTATGAAAAAAACAGGTTATCATTGCAACACCCCGTATTCATACAAAAGTAAGTTTGTATGCAAATACAGTAGTACACTAACTCTCTGGAAGTGTCAACCTGTCATTCAAAAAAGAATTCATTCAAATCGGACAAGCAGTTTAGACAAAAATTTACTTCAAACTTTTGGTTATTTTTTGGTGGTGCGTTAAATTCTTGGGTAGTCTATTTGTGATAATATAAATGAAACATAAAGAGCAGGAACATAAAAATCAGTCTGATTCACAATTGTGACAAATATATGGATATAAACTTGGAGTACATTCCTCATGCGCCCAGAATTTGCAATCGGAACACTGCAGCCACTGTTCCCCCGGCTTACTGCTGCTGTATGACTCCATACAAACCAAACAATAATACTCCTGTTCATCTTCACTCGTCTCTGGAGATTCGTTCCGAGATTTTTTCTTAGCGATACTTTTCTTTCCTCTACCTTTCACATCTGTTAGATTTCTTTTCACTATCTGTGCTCTTTTCTCTCGCTTCCGATTCTTTTCTTATAGCATCTTTCTCAGGAGTGTCTGTATAAACAGCAGATTTCCTTTTTGGTCTCCCTCTATTTGTATTTTGCCTGGGTCCTGCTTTCGGAAATGGTCTCACATATTCAGGAGAAAATGCCATTGTATCCTTTGTGGCGCCAATATCTTTCGATGTTGATGGAATGTTTTGGTTAGTCACATTCTCAGTTGTATTCGGAATTTCTGGTAATTCCACATCGGCAAGTGAATTTTCAGGAACTGGAAAAGCTGTTATTTCAATTCCTGGCTGAGGCAAAATATTTTGAGATAAACTGCTTTCCATTTGGAGTGAAGGTGTATCTTGGAGCGCTGACATGGGGATCGGTCTGTCCGTAACATGAGAGGGTGCGAAATCGATGTCAGTGAATATGTCTGCGTTAAATGGGTATATTCCTGTACACTTGAAGCCAGCTTGTATGTTGGTTTGAGTTAATGCATAGGGTAAAGCAGTAGATACGATGCTTGGTATATCGTAGATTTTCATGGGTTTACCCGGATTATTTCGCATCCAGCAATCGCTAGCACTGTTCACTGCTTTTTTGAAAGGTCCGAAAACAGATCTAACGGCTGCAGCTTATGGGAGCAGTGGGGAGGAAATGACATCATGACTATACCATTGGCGTTACAGAAATCCAGTGCCTCTATCGTGATATGAGAGGAGTGGTTGTCTAATAGTAGTAGTACTTTCCTATCCACCGATGAGTTTATGCGGTTCTGGAAGTGTTTGAGGAACATCACAAATTCGGTTTCTTGCATCCACCCTGAAGAATTCCCTGTGCCAATGCACCCAATGGGACCATCTCTTATGAAATGATCGTCATACCTTTTGCGTGGAAAAATGAACCTTGGCGTGATATAATTTCTTATGGCACTCACAGTAATAGTAACTGTCACAAGAGTTCCTCGCTCACCAGATGTAAGTGCACCTACTTGCCGAATTCCTTTTTTGGCCACTACCTTATTGGGTTTCTGGACAGTTGTAATACCCGTCTCGTCAATATTGTAGATATCTTTCGCTGCAAACTTTTCACGATCCATTACTCTGCTCAGATTGTCATAGAACGCCTTTACATTCGTTCTTTTGAAGCTTGTAGCCCTCGAAAGACTTGTAGCTTGGGCACACCTAATGGATAAATTCTTATGTCTTTTCATGAAGCCAGAAAACCAATCCTCTCCCGCAATCTTGTTAGTAGCCCAAGATGTAGGCGCTTTTAGATGGTACTTCTCAGCCTGTTCATAGGCTAATCTTCGTATTTCTTTCGGAGAGAGACCGAAGTAAATGTCTGCTGCTTTCATGATGTATTTTGACATTTCAACCTCTTGGTTTGCAGAAAAAACTCTTGTGTGAGAGTTGTACCCCATGGAAATAGTTGGATCGGCATTTTCTACTTCTGATTTTGCCTCTCTCTTTTTTTTGTATCGCATCAATGAGACATGCCATAGGCCAAATTCCTTAGCAGCTCTCCGCACAGACTGACCACCAAGAACTTGTTCGTAAGCTCGTTCATAGGTAGAAATACTCTTCAAATTTCGCTCAGTCTTTTGAATTCTGGTCCGTGGCATCTATAATAAGGAAAAACATACATTAATATCATTCACAGAATTTGAACGGGGTCAAATGTAACGTTACAATCGACCCCGACGAGAATGGTACAATTGACCCCAATGCGTGTTCAGAAATTCAAGAGCAAAAAAGAAAAAATTGTAAAGCAAAGTCGACGTGCAAAATAATCTCAAGATAATCTAAAAGAGCACCCAAACCACTCAAATTATAAATAGAATTAATGATATACATAGGAAAATAATTATCGAATATCTACGTAGAAAATAAAAACTTACGTTGTCTATATGAAAACAGAACACTCGTCACAGTAGCCGTATATCTCCTTCGATGTTTCAATTGACCCCTGTTACAATTGCCTCCGGTCTACCCTACCTTGCTCCTGTCATAGAACCTCCTTCTACAAGAACCAAGTCAGTGCGGGTCTCGGAACTTATACCAGCCCAAACCATAACTGAGCCTTCTCGGTAACTTATTCTTTCCGCACTGTTACATTGTAACTACGAACAGATTCGGCCATAATGGACTCTGCCTGATTCTAGCTTATGCAGATGATCTAGATGTTGTAGGAAGAAGTACAGTTAACGTGAAGGAAGCCTTTATAAAACTAGAAAAAGAGGCAAAGAAAATGGGACTGAAAGTCAATGAGGAAAAAACTAAGTATATGCATATGACTCGAAACGTAGGACGAGATCGAATACGTCAAAATGTTACTATGGACGAATACAACTTCGAACATGTACAGACTTTTCAATATCTAGGAGCTCTAATAACATCAGATAATAACGTTAAAGTAGAAATTAAACAGCGTATACTTCAAGGAAATAAATGCTATTATGCAACCCAACAATTATTAAGATCAAGGACTCTGACAAGGCAAACAAAAATAAACATATATAAAACTATTATAAGACCAGTTGTAACATACGGCAGCGAAACATGGACCATGACGGTACAAGACACGCTACTACTCAATCGTTTCGAAAGAAAGATTCTTAGGAAAATATACGGAGGAGTCTGGGATCAACAAACAGTGCGGTATAGGAGGCGCACGAACAATGAGGTATATGAACTATATAATAGCCCAAGTATAGTACAAGAAATTAAATCCAACAGATTAAGATGGCTGGGACATGTCCAGAGGAGTAATGACTAAAGGCTAATTAAAATTGTCTGGGAAGAAGCCCCTAACAACAAAAGACCACTTGGGCGCCCAAAACTTCGATGGCGTGATAATATACACAAGGACCTGCAAACTTTGGGAGTCCTTAATTGGGAAGAAAGTACTCAGGATCGACATGAATGGAGGAGAATTGTTGAGGCGGCCAAGACCCACCCCGGGTTGTAGAGCCATGGATGGACTTTTACATTGGGCGAATCGCTCTCGTTGTCTTCTGTACCATCTGGTGTCTTTAAACAAAACCTGGACTTATCGGAGAACAATATTTCACTCCAATCGGCGTCATTCCAGTCCTCGTGTTCCCTTGCAAAAGCAAGCCGAGCTCTGCGTTGTTCCACGAATAGCAGTGGACATAGAGCTGGCCTTCTGAAATATAAATTAGCTTCAGTGAGTCGTCGACGAATTGTCCACCTGCTTACATCGACATTTCTTACTTCGCTCAGACGATTTGCCAGCTCAACTGACGTTAAATGTCTATTTCTCAAACACGAAGAAACCAAAAATCTATCATCGCGTGCGGATGTTGCCCTTCTACGGTCTGATCCTGGTCTCCTCGTGTAATTTTCAGTTTCATTAAACCGCTGAGTTGCTCTTTGAACTGCACAACGACAAACACCTACTACCTCAGCCGCATAATATTGGCTACGACCCTCTTGAACTAAAGCCCCTGCCCTTGCAGCATCCTGCAACGTGAATTTCGTTCACCACTCATAATATTTCTCATCGATGAAAGAGTAACGTAAATTTCGTTTACCCCTCGTAACATCGAATAATACTTCTGGTCGACGCTTGCCGAGTTTTAAAGTTTTCGGAAGAGTTCGTTTCATTTTGATATTCAAACCAATGCGCGTGGACATTCGGCCCTTTATTCATTTAGTTATTGTCGAGTTCAACATTCTATCGTATCGAAGGGCATTTCTTGGAAATGGTAAGTTTTCGCTTAAAATGTATAATATTTCTCCGCTAATTCTTTATCACATGGTACTTATTAGTTTCAAATTAATTTTTCTTTAAAACATTCAGTACTAGAGATATTATGTCGATTTCGTTTTTGTTACATATATTTTGTTCTGGTTCTTCATACATTTTTTTGTATCAATGGAATTCTACGTTGAAAACCATCGAAATAAAATTAAGTGAATTCGTAACCTTTCTTACGATTTCTTATTATGCTTTATATGTAAAATCTCGATTAAAATATTGATACAGGAAACATGAACCACGTGATCTGGTTTTTTATATTTTTTTTATATCAATGGAATTCTACGTTGGAAAGCCATTAAAATAAAGTTAAATAAATTAGTAACTTTTTTATGATTTTTTATTGTGCTTTTTATTTATGAAATGAATGAATTTCCTTAAAATATTGTAAAACACAGGATATATGAACCACATGTTACTTGTACCTACGGCAATTTCAATCTCCAGATATCCTGCATTTTACTGAATTCAAGAACTATATCTGATTCGAGTGTATTTTCCAGCACTTTTCCTTACCGGCATAAACTTTGCCTTACCAGCCTAAACTTTCCGTACCGTCCTAAAGACATTTTACGAGACTAAGCCTTCGTAGCGACAGAAGCAATTTTTTCCTCATGAATTCTACCTACTGGTACCACAGCTCTATGCCGAACCGAAGGGGTTGAACGTAGTACAGCCAGATGATTGGTTCCAGATCTACTTTTCAAGTCGTCCAGATCATCATTGGAAAGAAAAAAAACCAAGGAAAGTACTAACGTCCATAATCTTTGACATCTTAGATTATATCCAACAAATGTTCAGATAATATCAACTTAATAGTTTGTACTAATGTAAATTATAACTTTACAAAATATTTAATTCTCAGCTAAACTTTAGTTTCTTTCAGAATCTGAATTTTTTTATTTTTTGTATTTTAAATTACTTTCAATTCCAGTTTGTTTTTCTAAACTCATAAATTAAATTGTAAAATTTGATAACATTTTCTTTCTTAAAATTTTCATTCAAATTATAATTTTTTTTATGAATGAAACCATTTGTAAATAAATTTTCAATTTTCCTGTTACTCAATAAAACTACTTGTAAAATTTAAACAACGTTGTTCATATTTTTTTTATATAACCTTCCAACTTCTTGCGTTGCTGACTGAGATTAGTCGATGTTAGGTACCTTATAGACTAGTGGGACTCAGGGTGGCGTCCACTTAACTTTCCGTCTCGTTACGTAAAAATAAGTAGGATTACCCGAGAACCGGTAAGACCTACTCCTTGGGTCACTCCTAGTATATAACCCACGACTGAGTAGCTCTCCGACGAGGTGGCCGTAGCAATCCGTTGGTGTTAAAGCCATTTGATTTCAATTAAATTAACAAAATAATAAGTTTAAATACGAATTCGGTAAGTTTGTATGGGTCACTGAAATAACAAATGAATTTCTTGCTGCTCTATCAGACGTAAATTTCTGACAAAAACCTAAAATTTGTATTGTTTATGAAAAATATCATAAGAAAAATGAAAATAATGTATATAAATTAATAGTTTCAATTATACGAAGGTCTCTCTATATTTATATATGCCATATGATAAGTACCAAGTTTTAAAAGTCACAATAAATGGAAAACATACGATGGATCGAATTTTTTGCACCTGAGTGTATATGTAATTTCATATCTTCTTTTTCTATTCTTCTTCGTCAGCCAAAAGTAATTATTAAATATCAGGTAGACATCACATGAACTGTAAATGTAACTTCTTTCATACTGACGATGATAGTAATATCGACACAATTGTCAATTATTTAGTGAGTTTCATTGAAAAATGTTTATTTTATTCGATTCCCTTTCAAATGTATTGCAATATATTTTCTAATAAGAAACGCATTTGTAATTCTTTATTGGGTAAATAAAATATAATATTTAATATGATAAGTATTTCTCTTGGTCAATCGTTTACAAATAAATAAATTATTATTGATGTTATTGATGACGCTTGATTGCATGAATATCTGGAACAAACTTTGCTTCATTTCCATTGGAATCTTTCAAGAACTCAGACTAATATTGAAACCGTTCCATCATGAGGGGTGAGTGTGACCAAACAATTATTTGTGATTAATATATTTCATCTATTAAACAATTCAAATAAAAATTACTCCAATTTTTCAATTCTCCGATTTTTTTATTAATATTTTATTGAATACATTTTTTATAGAAGTATTTTGTGACGTCTTGGCTCAATTTCGACATTTTTCAAAATATTATCTAACAATAACAACTCTGGTATACAGTGTGTCTACGTAAGTTGGCGGTATGTGGGAAACTTTTGATTATCAAGTTATCAAGTAAAAGTTATTTCTTATTAAAAGTTCTGCATGGTCCAAAGCCCAAAATACAACCATCAGATATCAAAATTTAGCAGTCGTATACGAGGTTTGTCAAAAAATATGATTTTTTGCCCAAGAGTAAAGTACTTTAATTTTCGACAACATCGAACATTATAATAAAGAAAAATGTTTAGAATTCAAAATAACTTACAAATATTCAGCACTATTTACCAACATTGAAAAAATATTTTTTTCCACATTTTATTTGTGGAAATATTCATAATTTAACATCGATTTACAAATGCCACACTTATCCTCCACACATGTGACCGTTTGATTACAAAATTCTCTTAAAACATTTCTAACCGTACGGGGAGTTATACTACGAATCGCTTCTGTAATTATTCTCTCTAAATGTTCCACATCTCGAAATGGCCTCTGAAGGTATACCTTCTGTTTTAAATAACCCTATAAGAAAAAATCGAGTGGGGTTAAATCTGGAGCCCGCAGAGGCCAAGGAATTTCCTAAAAACAATGAAAAACTCGTCAATTGGAAATATTTTCAATATATTGACGTACAGTAATCTGCTGTGATATGGGGAATCATCCTGCTGGATCTATATCTCCTGACATTCAAGTAGGTGAAGGTTATGAGGAAAATCACTTATTTCATTGTTTAACCCTGGAGAGGATGAGCTGGCGCACGGAGTGCGTCAGCGCGGCCATTTTCTCCCACCGAACTGTAATAGCTATTTGTGTATTAAGTGATACTTTGCCGCTTGAGCCAGAGAGTTGTCCGCGCGACGCGTAGCGTCAACGCACTTTCTGCTCGAATTGCACACAAGATTTTTTCCACGATAATATTATTTTTAGACAAATGATTAAAAAAAACCATGAAACATGAAAACATCAAAAATACACTTTATTAGAATGTGACTTATCATTTTTATTTATTGCCTACAATATTAAAGTTGAATGTACAGTTTTGGCATTTTTTTTTATTTATCCCAGGACCTGAAGAAGTCGGAGGCAGCGTAATATCTTCAAAATCTTTTTCTGCAATATCAGATATAGAAGGAATCGAAAGTTCTTCTCTAGTTGGTACTGCTGCGTTCCCAGAAATTTTTTGGAAGGTATCTATTTTATTGCTAATGGATTCGGCGATATGCTTCCACCCATCATGTTTTTTAAGCTGAATTAAGTGGCCTCCACCATTTACTAATAATTTCGCCGACGTTCGTCGAAAGCAATGACCAGTAAATAAGTTTTTATCGGGAAATTTTAGGAAACTGGCTATTTCGCTTGGTACTTTGCCCATAGTATTCATACCAATCACCTGATTGAAGCATTTACCTTTGGAGTATCGTAAAAATAAGCGCTGAATCATTTTTAATTTTTAATTTGACATTGCTGTCTTAAATTGAAATATTTTCTATAATAGAATATATAGTCGATCGCATTTTCTTCGGTACTATTAATTATTGCGAATGTACGACTTTGATTCGTTTTCGAATCGGTGATTAGGACCACTAGAAAGGATTCTCTATCATCTATATCCTTTAATTCAATTTTGATTATTTCATCCCTACGGCATGCACCAGCTATACACATGATTACGATCAACCAATATAATAATAATAACTTTATTAAAAAAATATTGTTTCACAAGAACATTACATGAAGTGAATAAAGTAGGTGGGCGATAAGTGTTATTACACTTGTTTCGCAATAAATAAATTTTAATCATATACAATGGTCACATACAACAATACTAGTTATTGAATTCAATATAAATAAAAACACTATAAATTATATGTATAAAACTGAATCAACGATACAAGGAATTTTAAATTATAATTAAAGCTAAATACAGTAGAACTATGCATATAATCCATTGGAGTGAAGTCAATACAATAATGTTATAAACTACAAACAACATGAACGAACTACAGTACTAAGTATCACAAAATAAAATGTTATAAAAATAATATTTATTTACCATTTTACGACATATAATACTACAGATAAATAGGAATATTAGCCGGTTACAACAACAATTTTAATATGGGTGAAAGTGTGAATGATAAAATATATATAAAATGTAAAAATGTAATGAAATAACAATATTTCTTGAGGCGTATTCATATTTAACACGCACGGAAATGTATACGAAATATAACGAGGAAGTTTCTTGGTCAATATTGATTGGTTAAAATAATCATTCTCAAAAGACTGGAACTTTAGATCTCTTCATGAACATTTTCAGCTGTTTTTTGAATTGGAATGAGTTGGGTAGAGCGCGAATTGTTTCAGGTAAAGAATTGAACATTTTTGGAGCGTTGTAAGAAAAACTAGTCCTCAGCAGTGATTTTGTTATTTGTGGTATTACATAGTTATTTATTTGTCTAGTGTTATAGGTATGTTTTGGTAAGTTTGACGAGTGTTTTGTTGTATAGTACTTCATGTTGACATTATAGTAATAGAGTTGTTTGAGGTCGAGTACCTCTGATTCTTGAAATAGTAGATCACTTGGATATCTTGAGTTTTTACTTAGAATAATTCTCAGGAATCGTCGTTGTAGAACTTCAAGGGGTCAAATGTGGGATTTTAGTGCACCTCCCCATGCTAATAAACCGTATCGAAAGTGACTTTCAACGAGTGCATGATATAGTGTGAGCAAATGATGAACTGGAAGGATTTTTTTCATGTATCTTAATTTATAAAGGATACATTGTAGTTTTTTGGCTACGTAGTTGATGTGTATGTCCCATTTCATGTGCCAGTCTATTATGACTCCTAAGTACTTTATGTTACTTTCGGCTGTAATTGTAAGATTGTTTTTACCATCTAGGATGTTGAGCTGAGTAAAGTGAGGAAGATATGTTTTATTACAACTGAAAGGTAGGAAGTTGGTTTTTTGAAAGTTTATAGTTAGCAACCTACTTGCAAACCATTTTTTAATGATAATAAAGTCTGTTTCTACTATTTCCTTTAGTTCTGTCCAGGTATCCGCCTCGTAGAAAATCGCGGTATCGTCTGCGAAACCGATAATGTTACCTCTGCTTTTCACAGAAAACAATTCATTCATGTAGATGTTGAAAAGTCATGGTTCGAGGACCGTACCTTGAGGCACTCCACATTGTACGACTAACGATTTACTGTCGACACCGTTTATTCGGACTGTCTAATACCTATTCGTAACATATCTTTTGAATACATCTAAGCAAGTATTTCTGATACCAATGTCCTCCAGCGACTGAAAGAGCAACTCGTGGCTAACAGTATCAAATGCTTTCGATAAATCAATGAAAACACATAGACATGGTTTGTTGTTGTTTAACGAGTTATATATTTTTCAGTAAGGGACAGAATAGCATCTTGAGTCGACGTTTTTCTCGAAAACCATATTGTCTTTCGGAAAGTATGTTATATTTATTTATAAAATTTTGTAGTCTGTTTTTTAGAAGTTTCTCGATTATTTTTGATAAGTGGGTGATTAATGAAATGGGTCTATAATTTTCTGTCAGTTTTTTGTTACCTTTTTTATATATTGGAATGCTCTAGGCCAGATACCAGATTCTATGTATTTGTTGAAGATGTAAGTTAATGGTTCAGTTATTAATGACGCGATAACTTTGAGCGTTTCCGTTTTGATTTCGTCTGATCCCACGGCTTTGTGGTTTTTCAACTCTTGAATAATGCTGGTTACTTCAAGTGTGTTTGTGGGTAGGAGTGTAATTGAGTTTGGAAGGGAGGGTCTATTGAAGTTGTAGTTAGGATTTGGGTTTATATTTTGAGCAAGTCTTTTCCCAGTGCCATTGAATGAGGTATTGAATTCGTTTGCGATGTCCTTAGGATTTGTTAATAAGATCTTCGATTTTTTGGTGTTACTTACTTCTCGAACCACATTCCATAAAGCTTTTGTGTATGATTTTTTTAGTTCGATTTTGTTTTTATAGTATTTGAACTTAGTTTTTTCAATTAAAGTCGACAATTTGTTTCTTTATTTTTTGTATTGTAGTTTTAGTTCGTTGTCATTTGGGTTTCTTCTCAAAAGTTGAGTAATTTTATTTTTTGTGGTAGTTGAGGTAAGTAAAGCATTTGTCATCCAAGGGACGATCTTCGTATTTTTCCTTCCACGTTTTTTTGTATATGTACAGTCGTCTATATATTTTTTGTGTTTCAATGAAAGTATTTGCTGCATTGTGAGGATCTGGATTCAAGTATAAGAAATCTCAAGATTTTTGTCTGATAGTATTTTTAAGCTTTGTTTCATCTATGTATTTCCCTATTTCTCGTTCCTTGGAGCATTTGGTCTTTTCCAGTACTATCTGTAGTATTGTTGAGAAATTATCTGTAATGTAGGTTTGCAATACTAGGGGCAGTATTTGATCGAGTATGCTGAATTTGGATTTTAAAAATATGTGGTCAATGCATGAACTACGTCCACCCTGTATTCTTGTTGGGTTATTAATCGTGGAAATGTAACCGAATTCGTTAAATGTGTTGTTATAGTCTGTATTATATTCATTATCCTCTAGTAGGTCGATATTCAAATCACCAATGAAAATGTTATAACTTTCTGGTTGGAATGCTGAACTCTCATAGTAATATTGAAGACTGATAACGAATTGATCGAGATTGCTTTTTGGGGATCTATATATAGCATTGATAAGAAAGTTGTTCTTGTCATTGTGAATGATTTTAATTTGCAACATGTTGCTTTCATTCAAAGGTATGATTGAGTATGTATAATTATACTCTGATTTTATGTATACTACAACTCCATCGTTTTGATCGAAATCTCCCTCGTTATATAACTTGTTGTAACCCTCCAAATTATATAGGTCCGAATTTCCTATTGCCCATGTTTCTGATAAGACAATACAATCGAATCCGATATGTAAGTTTTCTAAGAGAATTTTAAATTCGTCTAGGTTCTTATTAATGCTTCGTATGTTATTATGAATAATTTCAAAATTTTCACAATCTTTGTTAATTTCTAAAATATCTCTGCATTCTTGTATGTATTCCAACGAGTAAGTTTCTATTATATCAATATGGAAGCAGAGCGCAGAGCGGAGGGAAGATCTCTTCTGGCAGGCTTTTGAGTGCCTGCCTCGAGATTCCGTCGTGTCCAGGGGCACTGTTCCAACCCGCTCGGGACGCCTGCTTAACTTCTTCGATTGTAAAAGGTGTAGGAAGCGGAGAGTTCTCATTTAGTGAGATGTTGACGTGTGGGCTTCGAGTAATGTTTTGAGTCAGGAGGTCGGTTTCGACGGCAAAGTCCCTGAGAAATCGAGGGTTATCGGGTGGTGAAGAGACAGCTTGAAGGTTATTTTTGAAAGCGGTGGCTTTGTCTTCTGATGTGTACAGCAAAAACAGGCGATCAGCTTGTTACACCCCCTCTCCTTACTTTTTTTAAACATAAACAGTCTACGAAGAAAAGTAACTAAAACATCAATATTGTGGTGATTAGCAAAAGAAGAAGATGTGCTTACATGTTCAAAAAAAATAATGAAAACAAATGAGAAATGGAAAGATAAGAGCAATGAGAAGATAAGAAAACAAGAAAGGAAAACAGAAAATAATTTTAATTGATGTAAAGAATCGTTAACCTTTTCTAGTTCGAAGCTATGACTTTAAAAAAATGCAGTAAACTCAATATGATAATAGGAGCGTATACCTTTTAGCGATAATAAACCATTGCAAATTATATGCAATTATAATAAAAAAATGCAGTAAGCAATTATAATAGGCGCCCATTCCTATTATTAAGAAAATTATCAGAAACTGAACGATATCAGTTCTTTGTACCATACTGAGATTCTAAAATATCAAAAAATATGAGATGCTAAACGCCCCAGCAAAATATCCAGAAACATTCATATTTTGGTAGAGGTCTACCAAAATATGAATAGTAACATCTCAACATCAAGATGAGAAAACAACTCCATTCCTCATCTACAAAAAAAATATCACTAAGTGTGATATAGAGTGCTTAAGATCTCAGGTACACTAAACTCAAAAGATAAAATCTAAATCAACTAAAGGAAAGAAGTAAAAAGTATCAACCATGTAGGAAAAACCTTGCGAGATACAGAAAAAAAATACAAGGCAAGGGACAGAAATTTTCTATGGTGACTAAAAATGTGTGTGTGTGTTTTTAAAATACATTACGGAACTATAAAGGAAAAATAAATAGAGAGAAAAAAAATAGCAAACCTTGGCCTTTCTCCCCTTTCCTACCTTCGGAAAATTGCTAAGAATTTAGCGATAACACACACAGAATACTCAAAACCGAAATTGGAAGATATATGGAAGAAAATATTATAAATCGGAAACACTTTCGTCATGAAAGTAACGAAATTATAAATTGTAGTATTCCAAACCACATAGAAGAAAGTTATCCAAAAAAAAAAAAAGTTTTGTGAACCACTCAAAAAGAAAACTCATATATGCCTTAATAAAATACTATCAGTATGTATCAGTATACCAAA
The DNA here is from genome assembly GCA_963921935.1 of Galeruca laticollis. Classification (NCBI taxonomy): domain Eukaryota; kingdom Metazoa; phylum Arthropoda; class Insecta; order Coleoptera; family Chrysomelidae; genus Galeruca; species Galeruca laticollis. The sequence continues at coordinate 147,844,863 of OY998181.1, forward strand.
AGAATCGATAAATTGTCGTGCAACATAAAAAACGTGTTATTCTCGTATCAAAATACAGGGAAGATAAAAAGTACTAAAGCGTATACTGAGAACAAAAACGCTACCAAGCAAAAAGAGAATTTCTCAGTACACACATAACGAATAAAGGCACTGCTACAAAATAATCTGAATCCAAAATTTGCCTGAAGCAAGGAAGTCCAGAAAATATGTGAGCAATAGAGGTACCATAAAAATAAAGCGTATACTGAGAACAAAAACGCTACCAAGCAAAACAGAATTTCTCAGTACACACACGACAAAAAATGTAAGGGACTACTACAAAATTAACTGAATTCAAAATTTGCCTAAAGCAAGAAATTTCAGAAAATTTGAAGCATTCACGGAAGTTTGTTCTCTACAGAACAGAATTTTTGGCGTTTCAAAAACCCAAAAACAAAAACGATACGATAGACACAAAAATAATACACAATTGTATTATGCACAACATAAGATAAAGATACAAAATAATGTACTCAAGACACACCAAGAGATAAATCAAAGGCATAAGAGAACAATATATGTGCTTTTGCACATCGGTAACTATAACAAACGATAATGCATAGAGGTACCATGACATATACGAGAGTAGAAAAGTAAATTCTACTATATATAGACACAAAACGTATTTGTGACCTAACACAATTGTTGACAACGAATAATAAAAAATACTCAAGATATATTTTGATATTAAATCAAAATTAAAATAAAAAAATAGCCACGTCAAGAAATATTAATCCAAAAAAAACCCAAACTAAACAGAATCACAACTAGATCTGATTCGTAATAATGGCCAGATAAATTTGGATCAACAGGATGTTGATCAGAACACATCATCAGGAAGATTTACGTAAACAAATTTAAATGTAACTGCAAAGTAATTAAAGTAATAACAGTAAATTAAAAATATGAAATTTGACATTGTTACTTATGAGCGATCCTGTATACTGAATATTTCAAAAAGATTACACGCTATTGATTATACTTACTTTGAGTAAACCGGTATACTAATTACTCCTGAAAGGAACGACTGATTTGCAATAATTTTAAAAACCAATTAACACCAGGAGTTTTTATGATAGCAGAATAAAATATCAAAACATATCAAACGTTATCAAAGTTGTTAGCTCCTACAACTTTTTTCAACACAGAAAACAATTAGTAGACAAATTCCTTATGTCAACTATTATCGCAAATATAATTATAAATTCTCGAAACACAAAAAACTGACCATCGTAAAACCTACAATATCTTCCTGTCGAAAATAACAAATAAGAAAACGGTTTAAACTTGAAATTTTGAAGCAAATTTTATCATAAAACTGCGTCCATAAAAATGTGAAATATAACTGGAATAAAAATTTAAGTTAAAGTAATCAGAAAAAAAATTAAGTTGTTAGTTGAAACTAAATAAACTTTTAGTATAGATTTCCCACACCATCTCAGTAATCAGCAGAAAAATACAATTAACTAGGGCGCCACTTTGTTAGTGTAAACTCAATCAAAGTATCGTTACTAATACTAGGATGGGGTGACATCAAATATTAAAGGTTTCTGCAAATTAATTAACCTTCATGGGACGAACATCAAAATTTTACGGAAAGGACTAACTGGGGTCCGAGAAGACCCCATGCGTATAATTGCAGAAATGCTGTATTTTTCTTGAATTTAAATATAAAGAAAAGAAGTTTTATTAAAGTTCTACTATTAACCATTCATTAGTCAAAAATCATCACGAAAAAATACAAAATACCCTAATCACTAATACTACTAGCTACATATCATTTTAACATTTTTTACAAACTATTTCCGATTTTCAATGTTCTAGGCACACAAAGTTATTACACCTAATACATATTTTTCTGAATTTTCTGTCTTTTCCTCTTTGACACATATGGCAGCGCCCCCGGGTAATGTTTTGTTGTTCAACTCTATGTTCTGTTGCATCCAGTAGTTCGGGAAAAACGTCTGTCATATGCCGTTCGTATGAATGTATTTATTATTATATCGCCGGAAAACGTTTTTCTTTATAAGTTCTTTTCCTAGTCCCAAAATATACATTTTACGTTTATCCAAACTGTTTTTTCGCCAATCCGGGTTTTGCAGTAACCACAATTTATAAGCATTTATTCCTGCGATATCTATAAGATGCGAAAATATTGCCATTGGCCAGCGGTTTGACTTTATCTGCACTGTATATTCTTTGGCCAACTTATCTGGAGTGTCGACAGCACTTTTTGTTTTGTTGTAATGAAGAATAACTTCTGGTTCATAGTGCTGTTCTTCTCCAGCTACTTTACTATCAGTATGCTCACTTGAAAGTAAGATGACAGCATGTTTTTTTTTGGAACATAGGATACTAGCGTTCTTTGTTTTCTAAAAGCAAACATACTTGAAAACTCTTTCTTGTACGATGCCGGTAGAAGTTCCCTGGGAATAAATGTTTTATTTTTCGGAGGGGTCCACGTAAAGTAATATTTGTTTCCACAACTTGTCAGCAAGTTCTAAACTTGTAAAAAAGTTATCGGTCGTTATTCCAAATCCGCCTTCCAAATGGTCTGTCAAATCTAGGACAACCCTTTGACCTTGACCCTTTTCCGTTTTGTTACCGTGTTTTCCTAAAAATTAATAGATACATAGGAATATATAGTTTGCCTATATTGCTTTTCAAATAACTTACCCAAATAAACTTGCATGTTTGCAATATAAGAAGTGGTGCAGTCCACAAGAGCCCATATTTTGATTCCTTACTTATCAGGTCTACTCTTCATATAGACTCGGAATGGTGCCTCACCCCAAAATGGTACAAGCTGCTCCTCTACACATAGATGGTCGCCAGGATTAAGTGATTTTTTCAATTAGAAGTGAAAATATCGAATATATCTCTTATCGGAGCTAGCTTATCTACTAATTCTCGTTCTTGTCTTGTTTGAAAATTATCAAAGCGTAAAAATGAAGCAATTTGTTTGAATCTGTCTCTTGACATTGCAGCAGGAATTATAGGACGACAGTAAAAAATATCTTGACACCAGAGCATATCGATAGCCTCTTTCGATCCGTGAAGTGCGCCAAGAATAAGCAACAGTCCAATATAAGCTTCAATCTCTGTAAAATCAACAGGTACAAAAACTTTAATTTTATTCGGATTTTCAATATTCCATTTATCATAATATGTTTGTGCCTTTCTGTTTGTTTCGGTTACTATTCTGTTCAGAATATCCGGAGATAGGAAAAGAAGAAAAGCGTCTTTTATACTTGAGATCTCAGAACTGTAATTTGTAAGGCCTAGAGCACGTCTCCGAATATTAGCTGTTAAACGTCTAACTTTTGTGTTTCCTGGAATTTTTGACCATCTTTAGATTTATATACTGGAATGCCCTGGCTGTTACTAACTGTTGGTTCCTCTGGGTTCGTTTTCTCTATACTTTCATCAACAACTATTACATCATTTTTTTCCTCTACTTCTGTGTCAATGTCTTCATCTATCTTCTTAGTCACTAGATGTTTCCTCATTGATAAAACTATCAAACTCTGGATCATCACTTTCAAGTATACGTAACATCTCATCGTCAGTAAGCCCCTTGCGACTGTTTGTAAATAAAAACTGACTCATTTTCAAAACGATGTACCCTACTCGCAATATCACAAGGGACTAACCCGAATACTCAAGTCTAAAAATTATATCGCAGTGCGGGGAATCCCCCATTTGAACTGGTAATTTACATTTTACAATTATATGAGTTAATTCTCTGTGAGTAAACAAACGTTAAATGTATGGGATTCCCCGATTTTACTAACAGTTACCGGGATGATTTTATCGGACGTAAAAGGCTGACCGGGGTCTGAAAAGACCCCTGGAATATAAAACTATTTTTTGTTTATACCAGCCAATAAAAACTACTAAATACATCATATTTTATCAAAATAATTCATAAACTGCAGCTAGATGAAAGATCAATGTTTAAAAATTTGCGTTTGCAAAGATACAACAAAAACATACGTCATGGGGTACAAACGGACCCCGGCCAGTCCTATTAAGGTTAAATGAAAACTCAATAATTAATCCACATTATCTGCATATCCAAAATAAAAGACGAATACGAACGCCGTTATGCAATGAAAATCTCTAATTCTAGATTTCCATGAATTGAGTATAACACAAAGGACTAATCTTGGTGAGGTTCTGGAATTATTCAGCACTCTGCTAGGTCCTAGTGGATGGAGATATGGTCCTTAATCCATCCCGGCCGATTTGTGTTGTTCAATGGTGGTGCTCAGCCCTAGGGCCTACCCAGGGGCTGCAGAGCTGAGGAAAGGAAAAAAGTGTAAAAATCAAGGAAAAATTCTGGGAAGGAAGGAATAGATAGAACAGATAGGAAGCTTTTGCTTCAACACATAAAAAACTGAATCTAGTTTTTAAAATAAAACTAACAGAAGTCTGTTCTATCGTATTCGCTTTGTTCCCTAAATAAACAGAAAATGCGGAATTATGAAGCTAAAAAAGAATGGAAGAAATTATTAAAAATTTACTTCAAAAGAACATAAAATATTTCTTTCTTACGATAAAAAGGATTGAACATACAAAATTCATCAAACGCCAGCCCATATTATAATTTGAAATAAAACAGTATAAATATGGAGAAAAAATATTCCAAAAATCTAACTCATCAGCAAATATGTGAAAACACAACGACGTAGGTATATAAACTTATCATTGTTACTACAGGAAGAAACTTTTCCTATGTACGATACCGTTGAAATATACAAAATTTGGAAGTGAAGCAATTTTTTTAATTTCAAATCATTAGTACGACGAAATTAAAATACCATAGCCCGATGGAAATCGAAACAGGCGATCGGCTTGTTACAAATATTATAATCAATAATTAACAAACTAAACATCAAATATAGTTATTGTTTTTTTAAGGATGTAAGGAAGTGAAGGAAATCTGAGAAGGGACCTACTCAAATATCAACCTCACCTGCACGTGGTGAACTCTGCTTATTAACTAACGATGCTCAGTCGACCGAATGTCCGTCGGAATAAACGGGCCCTTCTCAACAACCAACACTTTCGGGTGGATGAGTTGTAAAGAGCTAGGGCAACTTCTTTCCCTTGGATTGAAAAATACATCCAAAAGGTGGATAAACAAAATATGGTCAACGACATGGAGATGCAGAAGACAACGTCCAAAAATCTTATTATGTTGGAAGAACATGAACACACGGCCTCTAGTCCCGGGCAGATTGTAAGTGATCAAGAGGTGCGAAGAATCCCCCGGTTTCAACTAAATAAGATCACAAAAATAGCTACCTGGAATGTCAAAACGTTACATTCATCGGGAAAAGTAAAAAACCCATTCCAAAAAATAAACAGATTACAAATCAGCATTCTGGGAGTTAGTGAAGTCTGATGGCTGGGTAGTGGGATGATCCAGTCAGGAGACCAAGTGTTCTACTACTCAAGCAACGATAATACTGACCCGAATAACCAACATGGAGTTAGCATACTGTTGGACAAAAAAGTTAAAATTTTATTCCTGTGTCTGAGAGAGTTGTGGTACTCCAATTGCTGGGTAAACCAATTAATATTGAAATTATCCAAGCTTATACTCCAACAACTAAAAAATCAGATAACGAGATAGAGGAATTTTACAAACAACTAGATCAAAGCCATAAACTGACTATATCGAATTAAATCAACATATTGATGGGCGATTTTGAAGCCTAAGTAGGTGAAGGTGAGGTAGTTGGACAATATGGACTAGGGAACAGGAATGAAAGAGGAGACCGATTAAATCAGTACTGTGAGGAAATCAAGTTAAGCATCAAATATACATGGTACAAACTGCCATATGCCTATACACTTGGAAATCGCCTCAAGTTAAACACCAACGCATTGTACGCAACCAAATCGACTACATTATGATTAATGATAGGTTCAAGAATTTGATAACTGGAGTTACTGCAATAATAGGTGCTGATATTGAATCACATAACACTTTACTTGAAGCCAATATTGCACTACGTCTTGCTAAAGCCAAAACGAAAAATACGAGGAAAAAATTCGATATAAATCTGCTCAAAAATGCTGATATACATAATGAATACTCGAATTACTTAAAAATAATCAACTTGATACCATTACTTCGAGAAATGACGTTAAAGAAGTTAAACAATGTTAGGTGAACGCAAAGAGAGTTTTTGAAAAATGGAACGAAAATATCTCCAAAATGATAAATACACAACAAAGAATGAATGGATCACCCGAGAAATATTAGAGTTAATGGAGGAACGGAGGAAATGTAAAATTCGAGATGACAGTAAGTTATATAAAGACATACAAAAAAGAATAAGAAATGAAATTAGAAGGGCGAATGAAAAATGGCTTACCGGAAGATGTGAAATATCTGGGATTTACCGGAAAAATCCAATAAAGGTTATAAGAATTCAAAACCAGATAATTGTAGCCGATGCAGACAGAAACTAGGAAATTTGGAAGGAATATGCGACTAAGACTTTCAGTAATAACAAACCATCGGTTCAAATAAGAGAACTAACAGGACAAAAAATATCAAAAAGTGAAATCAGACATGCAAAACTCCAGGACATGACAATATGTTTTCTCAGACGTTCCAATTTATTGATGAACAAAATATAGAAATAAAATCAACTGTCTCGACCCTTATTTCGTGAAATTTACTCATATTAGTGTTTTAAATGAAACTCACTGTTTCTAGCGAATTCCACCATATAATGAAAATTGTTGAAAATTCTAAAAATTTGACAATTGTATCGATAAATCCATCTCATCGTCAGAATGACAGAAGTTACATTTCATTTGATGCCTACCTGATAGTTAGTAGCTATTTTTTGGTTAGACCCAGAAGTGACATAACTTGTCATTTACTTAATATATGTTAATAGAAAAAAGAGGAAGATGTGATATTACAAATATTGAAGCTTAGATATTATTAGCCCTATGGTAATACCCTGGATATCATTTTTCCAATTGAGATCAGCATAACTGTGCAATGATATAGAAAGTAACGTCAGTAGAAAATTGTTAAATGTGAAAACAAAAATACCACCATTGAAGTAATCAGGTATATATAAACTCAAATGTCCAGAATGTAATGCTGTCTATTTGGGTCACACCCTTAGAAATACAGTAAATACTTACGGACATACATATTAAAACAACCAGATAAATCCCACTACGCAAAACATCTACTTGACACCAATCATTCATTGACACCTAACACAGAACTAGAAGTGCTACATATTTGTGAAAAAAAACAAGAACTGGATTTCCTAGAATAATTGGAAATTAGGAGACATTTGAGAAACCCACAATATGAAGTTGTCAATGAACAAATAAATCTAGGAAGTTCTCCACTAATAAACTGTCTTCTTAAGTAATAATTGTAAAGATCAGCAACTATAGTTTTCCTGGTTTTCTATATCATTGCACAGTTATACTGATCTAAATTGGAAAAATGATATCCAGGGTATCACCATAGGGCTAATAATATCTAAGCTTCAATATTTGTAATATCGCGTCTTCTTCTTTTTTCTATTAACATATATTAAGTCAATGACAAGTTAGGTCACTTTTTGGTCTAGCCAAAAATAACTACTAAACATCAGGTAGGCATCAAATGAAATGTAACTTCTGTCATTCTGACGATGGTATTGATTTATTGAAACAATTGTCAATTTTTTAGATTTTTCAACAATTTTCATTATATTGTGAAATTAGCTAGAAACAGTGAGTTTCATTTAAAACACTAATAGAATATAGAAATAATTATTAAACTCTTCAACAACATTTACGATACTGAACATCTTCCGGAAGATGGGCTTCGCTCTATCTTCATTACTTTACTAAAATCAAGTTGGGCAAGGATTCGATTATTTAGGAAGGAATTATTTTATTTAGAGTGGAGTGTAGAATTGTTATTTCCCTCCTTCTCTCTCGGATACCTCGCAGAAGACCTTCGTTTTCTTGATTAGGAAGCTGAAGCCATATCTTCTATTGGCATTCAAACGCTTTACTTATGATCGGCACATCATTTATATTTTCCTATTGGTATAATGTTTATTAATTATGAACTGGAACTTCTTCTCGAAGGACAAAAATATATAATTATTCATTTGACTTTTTTCTCCATCAAATACAATGACATAACTCCGTTTTTATTTTTCGATGACAGTTGTCCACACAATACCTACTTTTGTTTACAATTTTATGCCTCATGATGACTTATAACTATAACATTCAAAGAATATGAACCCTACACAGCAAGTAATATATTTTATTTTTATGTATAGAGAAACTTTCAGATTTTACTGATTTAGATATAATATTTAGAGTTTACAGATAGAATATGACAAGTAAATATTTGAATTTTGATATCTCACTGCAAAGAATTTCCATAAATTCTGAACACAATAGTGCAAAAACATTAAAAGATTACCGGATTAAGTTAAATGAAACTTGAAACTTTTTTTGCGAATTTTACATACAAGGATATATACCAAACCTTGGTACAAAACTGCCCAAATCAAAAAGAATATGTTTTCACGTGTTTTGTTGAATATGAAAAAGCTTTCGATAATGTTAAACACAACATTTTAATATCGTATCTGCAACACTTGGGACTAGAAAGCAGATATTCGACTGAACAACTTGTCAACAACCGAACAGTTTGAAATGAGGTAAGGAGTTAGACAGGGCAGCATTTTATCACCGATGTTATTTGATCTCTACTCCGAAAAAGTGTTTTTTGAGTCGATCTCATATAACCCTATGGGCATGAAAATTAACGTTATGATAATTAACAGTATAAGATATGCAAATGACTCTGTAATTATAGCAGACTATGCAAACGATATTCAGGAACTACTGGATAATGTGAATGAAAGCAGCACAAGATTAGGATTCAATATCAATGAAAAAAGCAAAGCATTTTTAGAACTGATAATTCATGAACCACAATATAGTTAAATGGGGAGAATATTGAGCAAGTAATGCTGCAATTTAAATATCTTGGATGTATGTTGAACCAAGGTTAGATTTTAGAAACACGAGATTAGATGCAAGAACAACCTTCCTTGAACTAGGAAAACTCCTCACACATAAAAATCTAAAGTTTAAACTGATGTACAAAACTCTCAATGATATGTTTGGTCAGTTCTTCTGTATGGTGTAGAGGCTTGGCCATTAAAAGCAATTTCTGTTAATAAATTAGAAGCATTAGAGATGTCGTGTTTTCGAAGAATGCTAAGAGTATCGCGAGGGGACCACGCAAGAAATTAAGTAGATCTCAGAAGAGCAGAATTGAAAGATCAAGAGATTTATTAGGTGATAAAGCAGAGAAAAATATCTTATTTAGATTATATTATCAGAAGAGAACGTTATGTTTTCCAGTACCTTGTTCTTCAGTGTAAGGTCGAAGGGGGAAAGAGGGGAGAATCAAGAAATAAACTGTCTTCGTTGCGGAATATTAGACAGTGGACAGGAATACGCGAGATTAGTGTGACGTCACAATTTGAATCTGTATCCCAACAAAACTTGTTGCCATAGAAATTTCCATTTGAGTGTACATTTTTGATTATTTAAGTGTTTCATACGTGTCTTTGAAAGGAATAAATTGTTGAAAAGTAAGTAATCGTATCTACTCGATATAAAAAATAATAGTTATGATAATGTAAGTTATCCTGCAATCCGTATTTTTTATTTTAAAAGCTATGTTTTAGGCTATGTTTACTGGATTATTTGATTAATGTGGAAATATAAGATGAATAATAGTGATTGTTTGTTCTAGTGTCATCAAAACATGTTTCAACATTCTCTTGGAACCTTTTCTAATGATAATATGAGTTTCTTAGTGATAAATGCTTAATTGAAGTGAAGTGTCCTTTCAAGTATCCGAATGACGAAAAATTAAGACTACCCTCAAAAGACACAGGAATTACATAATTCATTTTGATGAAAATATATTAGTGATAATTGAAAAATATAACTATTATCACCAGATACAAGGTGCATTATATATTGCATGAGAGGACATGTGCTATTTAATATTATGGATACCAAGTGACATTATTGTGGGAATTGCTCGACATCAAGAATGGAAAAAAATTTACTGTTTTAATAACACTCTACATTTCCAAATGTGTATCATTTTTATTACCATAATAAAATGTTTTCATAATTATAAATTTTTGATTTGTTTTGTGCTAAGAAAATTAAATTGAAAAAATGTTGCAAATTTACATGATTGAAAATATGCCATTTAGTCTGAAAACTCAGAACATCATGACACAACTTTGCCTCAATCAAATCATATTTGTACGAGGTTCAGATTTTCTGTTGGTTGCTTTCAAATTTTATTTGATCTGTAGGCTCTTTTTCCAACAACATGTGTAAAAATATTCAATTTTATCTAAAAACAAATGATATAAATAGAAACGTTTCCAAATTTCTTTATTACACAGAGAAATATTTACTTGTAATACAATGGTTCACAGTTAATAGAAAGAGGAAAGTAAGGTACAAGGTGGAAGTTCAATTTAAAATAGAAAAAGTTCAAAAAATCATACAAAGCAACTTATAAAAAATGTAGAGCGAAAGATCTGTAAAGACAAATAATAATGTATATGTTATAGGGATATTGATATATACAGTACAAAATCAAACATACAATGAACGCGTACAAGTTTGCTTCTACCTTGTTTGCAAACATTGATCATGTACAAAAAAATAGTTGGCTAATTTTCTTTTCCCCATCCAGAAAATGACAGCTACACAAAAAGCTCCGTGATCTGGTTCTATTGTTATACAAATATTGTATAAACACACAAAATAAAATGTTATATTTATCATTATGTAGGTACCTTGTCAGCTTCATCCATTTGCTTCTCACTTTTGGATCCTTTGGAAATCTATAAAACTTACAGTTCTCTCTGACATTATAATGCTCACAGCCTGGTGGCCAGGATAGTACCATTATTCTTTATGTGAAGAAACCTAAAATTAGATAATACAGATCGAAAAAGAATTGAAACAATTGTATTTCATAAGTTTATAATAGCATGTTTAGGTTAGATAACTCTTATATTAAAATTATATTGTTATACATACCTATTTTGGCTGGAATCGAATATTTCTTTGTAAAAGTCTTAGTGTATATCGAAATGCCTGAATCAGCAGTTATATTCAAAATATAAGTTAATAATCTCTGGTACAAAATCACACCAATGGTATCTAAATGGCTAGTTATGTTTGTTTGGATACAAAATTGACATAACCTGAAATTATGACGTCACCACTAATAGCGCGTATACAACATTTTCAAAACATTCACACTGCTGCATCTAACAGCAACATATAACCAAAAAAACGGACGCCTACGCAGAAATCTGCATGATAATCTGATAAGAGAAGTTTTCAAAAAGAACGCGGGTCGGAATCAATTCTGCGTGAGGTAGATTCAAGATTACTGAGACAGTACCGTTACTTCTTCTTCTCGGCTTATCCTTATGCATTTTCCGGTGGCGGTTTGGAACTTCCTCCCAATTTCTTCATGCCGTTCTCTTCCTGACAAGTATCTTTATATCTCCTAGAGTTTTCCCTTTATTTCGTCCTATATCCCTTATCTGGTCTTCTTAATCTCCCTCTTTGCTTTTTCCATGGTTTATCTACCACCATTATTTTTCCAGCTATTCTTTGTTAGCTTATTCTCATTACATATCCATAGCAACTTAAACTGTTTCTTTCATATATTACTAATTATTAATGTTTGCCCCGCTATTTCTCTTATGTATTCATTTCTGATTTTGTCCCATTTCTTTTTCCTCTTATTTTTCTCAAATTATTCTTTTCATTGGCTTCTATTTTAGTTTCTTGCTTCTATAAATTACCCAATTCTATGTTGCATATAGTTTTGTAGAATACTTATTACATTATATATTCTTTTCTTTTCCTCAATATCTATCTGTTTGGCCTATGATCGATTTATTTATTGTGTAGTGTAATCTTGTTGATTTATTAGCTCTATTTGATAATTTTTCTTCTACTGCCTCGTCTTCTGCGATGATTGTGTCTGGATATTTATATGTCGATACCCTTTCTAATATATTCTCTTTAGTTTTCCTGGTTTTCTATATCATTGCACAGTTTACTGATCTTAATAGGAAAAATGATATCCAGGATATCACCATAGGGCTAATAATATCTAAGCCTCAATATTTGTAATATCACATCTTCTTCTTTTTTCTATTAACATAAATTAAGTCAATCACAAGGTAGGTCACTTCTTGGTCGAGCCAAAAATAACTACTAATCATCAGGTAGGCATCAAATAAAATGTAACTTCTGTTATTCTGACAATGATATTCAGTTATCGAAACAATTGACATTTTTTTTAGAATTTTCAACATTTTTCATTATATTGTGGAATCATCTAAAAACGTTGAGTTTCATTTAAAACCCTAATATGAGTAGATTTCACGAAGTAAGGGTCGAGACAGTTAATTTTATTGTCTTTGCATTTGATTTCTTAACATTTTTGGTCACCTACATTTCTTTCGTTTATTATCACCACTTCAACTGTCTCGACCCTTACTTTGTGAAATTTACTCAAATTAGTGTTTTAAATGGAACTTCCTGTTTCTAGTTTCCTCCACGATATATTCAGAAAATGTTAAAAAATCTAAAAAAATAACAATTGTTTCGATATTACCTAAATATCATCGTCACAATGACAGAAGTTGCATTTCATTTGATGCCTACCTGATGTTTAATTATTTTTGGCTAGTCCAAGAAGATATGATATGATATGATATTACAAATAATAAATCTTAGATATTATTAGCCCTATGGGAAAATCCTGGATATCATTTTTCCCAATTAAGATCAGTATAACTGTTGCAATGATATAGAAAACAAGGAAAACTATATCTGCTGATCTATACAATTATCACTTAAGAAGACAGTTTAAAATTGGAGAGCTCCCTAGATTTATCTCTTCATTGACGACTTTATATAGTGGGTTTCTTAAGTGTCTTCTAGTTTCCAATTCTTCGAGGAAATCCAGTTCTTGTTTCTTATCACAAATATGTAGTTTTTCTAGATAGAATTTTCAAATAAGGGTTCAAAGTACAGCATACCAACAAAACTTTTTCATTAATACTGGCACCATTCTTCTCCTCACACCAATTCTTAAACATTTTGTAGACTTTTTCATAGCGATTCCTGGATTTTTTTGGGATTATTGCATCACATCCTATTTGCCACGCTTTTTCTATTCCAGTATCACTCTCACTCATTTCATATTAGTAAATTTATCGAAAATTCAAGTTCAAAGTATAGACTTCAAAATATAATCTTAAGTTTCACAGTAAATGCATTTGTTTGTTGATGAATAATATCTTGGAAACACTTAGCAACTGCCCAACGATTATTAAATTATATCATTGGCAAGTTGGCATTCGCCTACTTCATACCAAAATGCAAATATATTTCAAACTGATCGAGAAGTATAAATGTCACTTTTCGTTAATTTTGAAGAAATTTAAATTATTTTATTTGAAATTTATTTCAATACGATCGCGCAAAAAATGGTATAAGCATCTCGAACGTAGATGGTTTTACCGGTCTCCAGCAACATTGCTGTCGACCGGTAAACAACCCTTACCGTTCTTAATTCTTAATATACTATAAAATCTAATTCAAATAATTTTATGTATGAGAAACTAAAAATTACCAATTTAATCAAAAATATTGAACCTTCAAAAGTTAAACGAGAAACAAAAAATTATATTACAGTTTTATATTCAATAAAAAAGAATGTAGAAGATAATAAACTAACAGATACAAAATCTGACAAGGGGAACGCCACTCTCATATTGACAACTAATGATTATAATTCAAAGATATATAACTTTATAGAATCTAGCGATGTAAAAGTTCTTAGGTCAGACCCAACAAAAAAGTTTTCTAATAATGTTACAGATATTGTTGATAATTCAAATTATAATTTTAGTGATTACGAAAAGAGATCCATCATAAATAAGAATCCCGATTCTTCACAATTATATGGAACCGTTGAATTACATAAAATAACTGTACCAATTGGACCTGTAGTATCGTATATTATTACTCCTAATAATATATTGGCAAAGAAACTTAACAATATACTTGATAGTTGCGGATATACATCTAAGTATTCAATTAGAAATTCAATAGAACTAATGTTAAAGGACCAAGTTATTATAAAAGAAGACTATTGAATGGAGTAGTGAATTCGACTGTACTATATGGGTCCTCAATATGGGTTAATATCCTGAGACTAGCCAAATATAAAGATATCCTGGAAAAAGTGCAACGGAATATGCTTCTGAGAACTTGTTCAGCCTTTAAGACAACTTCCACAAAGGCCCTACAAGTTATAGGCTCTAAATTGGGAACATAGAGAAGAAGACCCATCGTCAAGAGTAGGGAGAATAAGAGCACAGATGATACAAGAATGGCAGGACGAGTGGAAACAGGAAACTAGAGTTGCCCAATGGACCAAACGGTTAATACCCAACTTAGATACGTTGATTGCATGTAAGCACAGAACTACCAACTACTACCTGACGCAACTACTATCAGGACATGGAATTTTTAAAAAATATGCACACAGATTTAAGAAAAGCAGAAGCTCTAGATGCAACTACTGCAAAGACATTGATGATGCCCAGCATACCTGATTTGAATGTCCAAAGTGGAAAGATATAAGATATCGAATCTACATAGAACTGGAAACACATCTAACACCAGATAACCTTATTCAGTGCATGACACGAGTAGCATATTTTTATGAAAAGTATAGAGAAAAGAATGGAAACAAAAGAGATTGACTAACGAAATAGATGGGATAGTAAAAATTTTCAGGCAATGCCAGGCACATGAAGTTATCACTTCAACCGAGGTGGGTTCCGGTGACTGGTACAACGAGCAACGTGAGGTTTGGTGGGTAGGCAGAACCTGGCACCTTGAGAGCTCTGAGTCCCACACACCCCTTAACGGGAGAACATGAGTTTCCTCACTAAAAAAAAATGTAACTTATCAAAAAATTGAAAGCATTTAACTTGCAAGATTACTCTTAGCTTATTTCATTTGATGTTACAGTTATATTCACCAAAATTCCTCCTAAAGAATGTCTAATACTTCTAAGAAAGTTACTAGAAGATAAAAATGTTAATCCAGGAATAATATCAGATATACTTAATTTATTTGATGTATGTATTCATCAGAATTATTTCACTTTTGACAATAAGATATATATTCAAAATGAAGGTTTACCAATGGGAAGCCTTATATCGCCAATTTTGGCAAACATTTTTATGGACAGTTTAGGAAGAAAAATCTTTGAAAGTGATTTCAAAAAATGTTTTATCTTGGTATAGATATGTAGATGACATATTAGCTTGTTTTATTGGTAGTGAACGACAATTAGATGTATTTTTCAACCAGATTAATAATTTACACCCAAAAATTAAATTTACATTAGAAATTGGAAAAAATAGCTCAATCAATTTCCTTGATTTAAAAATTCAAAGAGTTAATAATGTACTTGATTATTCAATTTACCGAAAACCAACACACACTGACGTGACAATTCCATATATTTTCAATCATCCCATGTCGTATAAACTAGCTGCATATAATTCAATGACATATAGAGCATTTTCAGTTCCTATTAACAAATGTAATTTTGATAGAGAGATTAACACGATTAAACAAATAGCAGCATCCAACGGTTACCCATTACATATGATAAATAAACTAATTCATAGAGAAGAGGAAAACGTGGCATTACAACTAATGTTTCCTAAACAAACTAAAGAAATAAGAACTGATAAAACCATTACATATGCAGGAAATATTTCTACTAATATGTCAAAGATAATATCTTTAGCAACAAATACAACGATTTCTTTTAAAACAGAAAATAACATAAGTACAAAATTGGTAAATGTAGAAACAAAAATATCACCATTAAAGGAATTTGGTATATAAACTCAAATGTCCAGAATGTAATGCTGTCTATTTGGGTCAGACCCTTAGAAATTTTGAAATCCGACACAGTGAATACTTACGAGCATACATATTAAAACCACCAGATAAATACCACTACACCAGACATCTACTTGACACCAATCATTCATTGACATCTAATACAGATCTAGAAGTACTCCATATTTGTGATAAGAAACAAGAACTGGCTTTCCTTGAAGAATTGGAAATTAGAAGACACTTAAGAAACCCACAATATGAAGTCGTCAATGAACAGATAAATCTAGGAAGTTCTCCACTTTTAAACTGTCTTCTCAAGTGATAATTGTAAAGATCAGCAGATATAGTTTTTCCTGTTTTCTATATCACTGCACAGTTATACTGAGCTTAATTGGGAAAAATTATATCCAGGATATCCCCATAGGGCTAATAATATCTAAGCTTTAATATTTGTAATATCATATCTTCTTTTTTCTATTTACATATATTGAGTCAATCACAAGGCCAAAAATAATTAAACATCGGGTAGGCATCAAATTAAATGTAACTTTTGTCATTCTGACGATGATATTCAGGTAATATCGAAACAATTCTCAATTTTTTGGAATTTTTAACATTTTCTCAATATATTGTGGAGTTAACTAGAAACAGTGAGTTTCATTTAAAACACTAATATCACAAATTCGTCTTGTTTGTGTTTATCTTCATTTTCATTCTTTCAACCTCTATATTCCATATATCTGCATTTTATTTCTTGAATTTGCGATCAATACTATATCGTCCACACATAGCAAATTACTGAGTCTAACTTTTCCTAAGTTTGTGTATCCTATTATTGTATCTGGTTGTCTTTGGTACGTCGGGGAGTATTATTTAACGAATATATATTATTGGTTGAGTGAATGAAACGACGAATACTCAGTGTGTATTTATTATTAAAAATTATAATTATAATGTTTGTAAATTTGAAAAAAAAACAATTTAAAAAAGTTTAACTTACGTCATCAAAAAAATTCCTATAACAGGTGTCAAAAAAAACATCCAGTGAATCAAAATGGAGCAATGATGTTAAGTCATTGTTACAATGAAATGATTTAAATAACATTAAAATACCCTTTTAAGAGGGTGTACAAGTACATTTTACATCATGAAAAGTTCCATTTACACTTCTGAATAGAACTTTTCGGCTCGTGTGGTTACCCACATGCGAGAAGTAGTCAGCTGGCGTCATCTTCACTTTTAATTGCGAACCACCACCTCAGTTAATTATGCGACCGTATAAGTCGTATGACTAATAATGTTCTCACCTGTATTTTCTGTGCAAAACAGTCACAATCCGAAATAATGGCACTTCTGATTATAAATTACTACTAAAATTTAGGAACTTTTGGAAATGTGGCACTTTCGAAGAAAAAATGCGTGCACTTGCGTTGACTGATGGGTCACAACTGACAAGACGACCATTTTGCTCCGAAATATCGATCCAAAAGTAAAAAATGCAAAAAAGGATACATGTGCGAGAGTGAGAGAGAGTGCCTGTGAGACGCCAAGTGCAAGTATGAGTGAGAGCTCAGTTGTGAGTACGAATGCGGTTAAGAGTAAGTGTAAGAATAAGAGTACTAGGAGTACAAGTACTAGTACAATTGTAAGTGAGAGTATGATTGCAAGGGAGTATGCGTGCGAGTACGATTGAGAGTGCGAATGCTAGTAAGAATGAGGGAAAGAGTGCCTGTGAAACTCCGAGTGTGAGAAATTGTGATGTTGCGATTACAAGTGAGTGAGGCGATGAGTCAGTGTGACCACGAGCTAGTTTAAATCCGAACACAGACGATGTAGTGTGGCGATTTAGCTTCCAAAATCGAACAGTGATAACAAAATTTTGTTGTTAGCAGCGAAATTTATTTATTAATATGCTATCACAATTCATTGAGTCAACACGGTATTGATGACAAACCATTGTGTTCTAAAGTAATTTTTTTTAACTGTCAATGGGAAAGATTATGAGCAATTACTCCTATACCATCGTATAATTGGAATATATTCTCTTAATTTTTATTTTTGGAAAATAAAAAATGAGACCGCATTTTCACAATTCAATACAATTTTTCTTAACGAGTAATCTAGATAATGATATCAAATATTTGATTTGAAATTCCCTTCAAGTTAATGTTCATCGCTCTTATACTAATCGATCATTTCTAAAAAAAAACGATACTATTGATGTCATTAACAAAGGCAATTGAATGTCTGGAAAAAGCTTCTCCTCAGTTCAATCGAATAGTAGTCAGTCATCAAAACAACCGCTTCATCATGAGAGGTAAGTGTTGGGCTTTCTACTTAACAAAATTGAGTGAAGAAACATTAATAAAATCTCACTTTTAAATGATCGAATTGAAAAATAATATAATAAGTATTATTTCATAGATTCAGCATATGAATTGATGGATGATTTTGATGTAACATATCTTAATATGAAATAAACGATAGAATATTTGATACAATACGAGGCAGATTCTTTGGTCACATGTAAATTTAACTTATGCCATAAGTGACAATGTGTCCGAAAGAAACAAGTATATTCAGTGTTTCAGGTATTTTCTTTAACAGGACATCACAACATGCGAACGAAGTATCGTGTTCCAGTATTTGTATTTGGACTGAAATACACTGCACAGTGGAGCTCGGTAGTAGTGCTTGATGCGTGATATAATTAGTCTTCTAATATATTAAAAAAATTCATAATATCCCACGATTCTGTAACTTAATGTTTGACATCAAGCAATAATATACGATAAGATGTCATATTATCTATCTCTATGCCATGTTTAATGCCATATTCAATGCTATATTTAATGCCATATTCAATGGCATACCTAATGCCATCTTCAATGCCATATTCAACGCCATACTTAATTCCATATTTATTGCAATATTTAATGCCATATCTAATGGCATATTTAATGCCGTATTCAATGCCAGATATAGTTCCATATTTTTTGCCATATTTAATGAAGTATTTAATGCCATATTGAATGAAATATTTCATGTCATATCTATTGCCATATTGAATACTATATTAAATGCCATGTATAATACCATATTTAATGCCATATTTAATGCGATAATTATTGCAATATTCAGTGCCAAATCCAATGCTACGTTCAATGCTGATACTGATAGTTAACATTTAACGTCTTTTAAAAATTGGGGAATCTCTTTCTGGTTCGAACTGTATCATTCATGACGTCACATCAAGATCACAGGCAAGGATAATTGCCGAGTGACGTAAGTACAGCTCCACAAAAACCACCCTACTGAAAAAGCCCAATATAAACCGTCAACAACATATGAATCAGATCAAGAAAAGTCACTCTATATATATATACAGTAATTGTTTCTATTCAAATTGTCAAAATGGCGGAAGAAGTAGGAACGCGTTCACCGATCACGATAGAATTCTGTCAGTTGACCTAGGGCGCTGAGGTGATGCTACCGTAAAATTTCAGCCTCCTAGATGTACTCAAAATTGAGATACAACTATCTCGTTTCAGGTATTTTGTTTATATATATATATGTAAGTATTATAAAGCCAATGAAGAACATAATTAATAGGAAGGAAAGAAAATAAACTCAAACGGAATAATAAATATAACAAATTGAGATGTAATCCAAGTAAGGTTATAATCACACATTGCTAGGATTAAATAGAGATAACTAATAAATACTAATATATCACTTGTTTTCATTGATGAAAAAAATCATGGTATTTAAAACAATGAGTAGTAAATAATAATATAAAACATTACAGAGATAAGATAGGAAATTAAAAACAGATTGTAGCCATGTAATAATACAAAAATAAGTAGATCTAGATAAGCATAACTAATAATCAAAATAAATACTTAAACAATATAGTAGAAATTATACTTTCAATAGAGCACAGTGACATACAATGGATTTGAATTCACAAATAAATATAAATCATTAAAAATTCCATACATTCAGAGACTCAATAAAAATCATCAAACATTATTCGTAAATATTTAATTATAAGAGTGTAATTGTTTAAAACGAACCGAACAAAAATAAGTTTTAAAAGAGTTATTGTATAATAGTGTTAGAGAAAATTTGAATGTGTTGACAATTAATATTCATTATGAACTCTACAATGAATTTACTCATGATTGAGATATTTTTATTTAATTCAATAGTTCATATGTAACTTTTTGATCATCCTGGTACATATCGATTGACAGAAAATTTAATTTTTTTCATGAGATCAATTAAGCTTATTTTGAAAGGTCTATATAAACCTGTGTCGAATTTGACAGATGGTTTATTATATTTCAATCGTCAAGGGGAGATGTACAAAAATTTGGTGTCATAAAGATTTGGATAATAGAAGGCTTTGGAAAATAATGAACAAAGGAACTGAAATAGTGGAAGCCATATTGAAATTTACGGAAGACGGGAGCTGAAAACTTGAATACGAGCAATAAAACATGAAAAATTAACAAATAACAGATAAAAAAGAAACAACAGATGCAGAACTTACCTCAATTATACCAGGACTAAACTGTGAGTCATTTATTTACATATTAAACATCATACCTTGAAAGTGCATATCCTTAGAACATTTTCCGTACTTACAAACATTCAATTCAATAAAGTATCGAAGCCATATAACTGTAAAGAGACAGAAATTGAGTTTTTAGTGATAAGAGTTTTTTTGATGAATTTTGGAATATTAAATTGTAACTAATAAGAAATAATTAAATCAACTTACGTACTAACAATATGAGCTCATATAAACGATTCTCTTCATAATCTGAAAGTATTTCAATCTTCCCATATTAAAATCAATCATTCAAGTAATAATATCCGTTTCTTCTAAATTTTGCATAAGAATAACCTCACTAAAAAATTTTATGTCAAGAGCAAATTTTCAGATTATATATAAGCTATACATCCACTAAGTATCGCACGCTGGTCTGAACTTAAAAAAGGAATTTTACCGTTTCAAATGTTCAATAAATAAAACATATTTATTTGTATAAATTTACTACTACTGTGTCGATTATTCTCCCAACTTTTAGGAGTTAGAAGGGAAACAAATGTTTTATTTTACTGTGGATGTAAAAATCTGCAGGAAGGTAGGCAACCTTATCTAGAATCAAGAATGTGAGCATACATTTATTTCAGTAAAGAAACAAATGTTGGCTGGTAATTTCTTGGTTCATTTTGATTCCAACTTACCTTCAATTTTGGCTACCATACAGAGTGAGTGCAATATTATCTCACTTATATCCTGATGGAACTGAGATGCCGATACAATTCGCATCTCAAACTCTCAGTGACACACAGAAAATATATTCTCAAATTGGTCGCGAAGCATACAGTATAATATTTGGTGTAAAAAAATTCTATCAATATCTATATGGAAATGGATTAACTCTAAATACTGATCATACACCATTACTTCAAACTTTTAATACAAAAAATCCCTACCAGTATTGAGTTCTACGGGTATGCAACATTATGCAATTAATTTACAAGCTTTTCAATATGATATTCGTTATAAAAATACAAAAGATCACTGTAACGCTGACTTTTTGTCACGATTACCAATTAAATCTGAATCTCTAACAATTTTCGATGAGCCAGATGTTTTTGAATTGCAACACACTGATACATTACCTATATCTTGTTCTCAAATTGCTTATGAAAGTCAAAACGATGTTAATCTTAAACCTTTGTTAGACGCTTTACAAACTGGTCGGGATATTCTTCGAGAATATAGATTTAATATTCCACAAACAGAGTTTTCATTACAACAAGGTTGCATAATGCGAGGAATTCGAGTTGTAATACCTCGTAACTTACAAAATCAAATTTTACAAGAATTACATGTTTCCCATTTTGGAATAAACAAAATGAAAAACTTAGCACGAATCTATTGTTGGTGGTCAAATATTGATAAAAGCAATTAACTGTCTCGACCCTTACTTTGTGGAATCTACGCATATTAGTGTTTTGAATGAAACTTACTGTTTCATCTTAACATGCTATTGAAAAATGTTAAAAATTCTACAAAATTGACAATTGTTTCGATATCACCGAAATATCATGGTCCGAATGACAAATTATATTTAGGTAATAACGAAACAATTGTCAATATTTTAGAATTTTTAATATTTTTCAATATACTGTGGAGTTAACATGTTAATTCATGCATATTTTCGTTGGTTAGAGATATATATAACCACAGATAAATCTAGTTTGTAATAAACTATTTTCTACATTTGGAGTACCAAAAATATTATAATTCTCAACATTTTCTTAAATTACATGGTATTCAACATAAATTTATAACTCCATATCATCCTACTACTAATGGATTAGTAGAAAGGAGCGCCCAGACTGTAAAAAATATTTAAAAACTCTTGAAACTCACAGTAAATTATGTGATGCTGAAAATCAATTAAATGAATTTTAGTGTTTTAAATGAAACTCACGGTTTCTAGTTAATTCCACAATATAATAAAAGTTATTGAAAATTCTAAAAAATTGACAATTGTTTCGTTAAATCAATATCATCATCAGAATGACAGAAGTTACATTTTATTTGATGCCTACCTGATGTTTAGTATTTCAAAACACTAATATGAGCAGTTAATTTAATTAAATGAATTTTCATTACAATGTATTGAAATCCCTCATTGTGTCACTCATCAGTCTCCTTCGAGATTAATGTTTAACAGGGAAGTAAGATCCAGACTTGATAATATTTATTAGACCCACTTCACATACCGTACTGGTAACAAATACTACCGATATTAAAGTTCGTAGTTTTCTGCTTAACCAACGCGTCTTGGCAAGAAATTAATCAGGACAGGAAAAATGGATTTTTGGTTATATTCATGAGATATTAGGAAAGTTACACTACTTAATTAAACTTGATTATGGTAGAATTTGGAAAAGACATGTGGATCAATTGCGAGGTGCCTGACTGGTATTACATTATTGTTGTTTTTTTTAAGTTATATACGTTCCGAATGGTTGACTGCGGAAGGACTGTCAGTATACAGAGTCTATATGTCCTTCAGACTTATTTTTATTTTATTGATAGTTGTGAGCATTGCCTTACGGGGAATGACAGATGAAAATATTAAAATTAATCACGAATTTGCCAAAAAGATTAAAGAGAACAAATGATAAAAACTGCTTACAATTTGAAGTTGTTATTTGTAAACACAATACTCTCAAACTCTCTGTAATCACTTAATTTAAATTACGGGTAATTTTACTCACAAGTCGATACACCAAGTTTTATTTGAGCAATTAACGCTTCATTAGATTATTAGGTCCATCCCTTTTAAATAACGTCAATATTTTTTTCAGAAGATCCAGTTCGAATGATATTAAAAATAAAAACATTAGGACAGAATCAAAATAATTTATGGATAGTGGAGTATATCAGTATATTCATGTGCATTTTCATAGAATTCAATCTCATATTACCTGGAATTTTTTTATTTGCCACTGGTGTCAATTTTAGCACATTTATTGAATATTTTATCCCATTTTGCATCTTACAGCCTGTGAGTATATTTCTTTTTTTTGGACTTACTATTCATTGATTCTACACAATGTTTGCTGCTGTTAAGGAAACCCAAAAATGAACGGTTTTAAAGATGAAAACTAACTTTTCCGCATCTGTGGCCCTGAATAATATTCTATCATAAAATTGTCACCACCTGTATACACTTTGGGGGATGTATCGTGCTAACAAACCGGAATTTGTCAAAAAATAACCAAAAATGTGATATATGTAATAAATACGAATACCAGAGAGATAAATTTAATGTAGAAAATTTCAGAACACACGGTAAAACATATTTTATTTCAAATCAAAATAAAAAGTAGAATGCGACCCACATTTTGTTTAGAAAAATGATACGAAACCAAAACAGCTTTGAAACAAATAAAACATTTTACTAGGTCAAAGCGAAATAATTGTTTTGAATACAATTATTTGATTACGTAAAATTTAGGACGCTTCAAAACATAAAAAGTTGATTTTGCAATTCAACAAAAAAACTCCAAACCTAATTCGGGGGGATAGTAAAAACGAAGTACAGAGAGAGGCAGCGGACAGACAGTGTCGGGGCGAAGACGCGAAGGGAAAAGTCCTTTCCCTGTCACGGTAACGGGTAGTAGTTCTTTTTAGTGTTAGCGGTTTCAGAGGTAAAGCTATCTCCGTTGTGTCAGGGTGTAATAGGGATACTTAGATATCCTTGACGGTGAACACTGTCCCCCTTTCGAGACACAAAACGGTAAGAATCACCCTCTACGCTAAGTTTTTTTCAACATAGCACGATACCGGTTACTCGCACTATCCGCGGTGGCTAAAAAGATAGCGAAGAATAATCAGTAGCCAGGCCAGAGAAAGGAAGTTTTCCAACGCCGTAAGTTTTTGAACAAATTGAGATTTAAACTTTGTTTTTTTTTGAGACATTTATTCGATTATTATTTTTTTGCGCTGGTTTCTGAACTTGGTAGTTATAAATTAAATGTTATACATAGGCAGTAGCGATAACAAATATATTTATTGGATTGTCTGTTCTTTCAAGGGGACTGGACACACTTGGTCGCTTTCAGTTAAATATTGAATGTTCAGGCTAACAATTTTAGGGCACAGCTCGGTCTGTAATATATAAAATTTACCGTGTGTGATGATATAATCAAATTTCGCAGAGTATCGCCAACCTAGCAAGAGTTAGGTTTTTTTCTAATTAGTTAGTTATTATTTTGTTGCGCCACATAATTCGCTTCCACCTCGTAGGTAGGACAGAGAAAGAGTTAACGCAAGGTTAATTTGTACGTGGTATCAAAAGGGCCGGAGCGTATGATTTTCCTTTTCCTAATGCTTCAGCGAACTAGTTCTGATAAATAATTTAAAACATTGTTTTCTTTTGTTCAGACGTGATCAGAAGTTCCTTTCAAATTTGGTAAAATGAATAAAGATTGTGGGTGAATCAAAGACTTGGAATTTTGCAACGCGAAACGCCAGTGTCGATAAATATTTTATTGTTCTTAGATCAGCAGTATTTTGTTACGATTTTTCTTTACTTTCATATTTAATCAAGGTCAATGGCGCAAAACCATCGTAGTCTAGCATAACATTTCGGTTGAAAGTAAATACATATAATCTTTTCCTTTTCGCCTCGAGGCCGGTGAATATCAAATTTAGGAGAAAAAGCATACGCGCCTCTTGCACTTTGAAATACTGAAGCGATAAGGGGTAAATTCATTTGTTCTAGCTCAAGGCGAGGGTTATATCATAATTTCTTCTGTGGGATGGTTGTATGTTAGTCGTATTTATCCTACAAGTGCCTGTATAGACGGTCTGCCTTGATGATGGAGTCCGGTACCGGTTTGGGGTTTATTTTTACCTATTTTATCTTCCTGTCATACCAATCGTTCGGTTTTACGTGTACTGTATCTACCGTGCATACTGAGTTCACCTGTTCTCTGGATAGTGCGTCGGTTAGGCCGTTCTGGTTGTCCTTTCTGTTTATGACGTCGAAATCAAACGTACATCTCGCTATTCTTCCTGATGGTTCATCCATTGACTGCAGGTATTTCAGGCTTTGATGATTTGTGATGCCCGAGAAAATATATACTTCTATGTAAGGTTTCATTTTCTCTGTGCCGAAAAGCACTGCGAGGAGTTCTTTTTCCATCACACTGTAGTTTTGTTCTGCTTGCGATAGTGTTCTGCTGGCGTATGCTATTGTTACAAAATAGCACACTAGTGTAGACCCTGAATCCGACTCTGTCTAAGCCATGTATTAAAGTTAAAATTATAGCGGATGAGCAGGGATTTCTTAGAATTGTTTACAATTGTGACTATCTTATCTAGACATTGTTTTTGTGACCAGTCTTATCTAGAAAATGCTAGAAAGTCAATTGTTTTTGTGTAAGCCGCAATCTAGAATTATCTAGTAAAAAAGGCACTAATATATATAAAAGACAGACTAGCGGAGAAGTTCAGTTTAGTTGATGGAGTGATCTCGACAAATAAACAAGAATACTACGAAATAGCAAACAGTAAAGTGTCGATATAAATTATTAATTAAGGTTGTGTGTATATAAATTGAATTTAAACGAATAGTTAAGTGTATATGAATCAAGTGTTAGTGAGTAGTTCAGTGTTTAAATAAATTCGTAAGTAGTTTAATAAATGAGAAAAACATCACATTGGTGTCAGAAGTGGGATACTATAAATAAATATCTACGTAAAAATGGACAAGAGACTAAGGAACTTGAAAGTGATTGAGTTAAGAGCAGAATTGGAAGAGCGTGAGTTGGAAACGTCCGGTAAAAAAAGTGAATTAGTAGAAAGACTTAAAGTGGCACTGGAAAATGACGGCTTCGATCCAAAAACAGTTTTATTCAATGACGAGGCTTCCACCTTAATCTTGTCAATTTCTGTTAACATGGACGAGAAGATTTAGGCCATGGAAGAGAACATGGACGAGGAGATTTCTGCTATGAATAACGACATTTCTGCTAAGATTTCTGCCATGGAAGAGAAAATTTCAACGAATGTGAGAAACAGAATTTCTGGTATGAAAATCGACATTTCTGCTAATATTGATGACAAGATTTCTGCTTTGAAGAACGATATATCTATCGATATCTTAATAATGAAAAACGACATTGCCGCTGACGTTGAAAATGAAATTTTGTCTCTAAAATTAGGAATCTAGAATAAGATGTCAACGATGGACGAGAAAATCGAGAATAAAATATCAACGATGGACGAGAAAATCGAGAATAGGATTACAACGATGGACGAGAAGATTGAGAATAAGATTACAACGATGGACGAGAGTATTGAGAATAAGATGACAATGGTGGACGAGAAAATCAAGGAGTTAGAAAAAAAGATGACAGATATAAGAATAATTCGAGAGATGGCTTGAGAAAAAGTAATAGAACCATCTACTAGTCCATGGGTGTCTCCAGTAGTGCTCGTCAAGAAAAAGGATGGAACTAAGAGATTCTGCGTGGATTATCACCAGCTAAACTACGTGACGAAGGAAGACAGCTATCCTCTGCCGCGAATTGACGATACGGTAGATACTTTGGCCGGCACTAAACTGTTTTCCACCTTGGACCTGAAATCTGGTTATTGGCAAGTTGAAATGGACTCAGAAGACAAAGAGAAGACTGCTTTTACCACCGGATCTGGATTATGGCAATTCAACGTCATGCCATTCGGGCTTTGTATTGCGCCTGCGACATTTGAAATACTCATGGAAAATGTTTTGGGAGGGTTGTCTTGGAAGACATGCCTGGTCTGTTTGGACGACATCGTCGTACTGGGGAAGACATTTGACGAACACCTGAAGAATTTGGAAGACGTATTCAAACGACTCCAAGCTGCCCAGCTCATGTTGAACCCGAAGAAATGTCAGCTGTTCCAAAACCGAGTCAACTATCTAAGTCATATAGTGAGCAATGAAGGAGTGGCGGTGGATCCAGAGAAAATTGCTTTCATTCAGAACTGGTCGCAACCAACCGACAAACATCAAATTAGGAGTTTCATTGGACTTTGCACATATTATTGAAGATTTATCAGGAAGTTTGGAGATATTGCCAAGCCTCTAACTCGACTTACAGAAGAAGCAAAAGTTTTCCATTGGGACGAAGACTGTCAAACGGCTTTGGAAACCTTGAAGAGGCATTTAACCACGGCGCCGATATTAGGATACCCATCATTTGAAGGAGGCTTTATTCTCGACACTGACGCAAGCAACGTAGGAGTTGGAGGAGTGCTCTCACAGATCCGAGGAGGGGGAGAAAGACTGCTGGGATATTTCAGTAAAGTCCTCTCCAAACCAGAACGACACTACTGAGTCACAAGAAGGGAACGTTTGGCGGTAGTTAAGTCCGTGGAACACGTTTACCAGTATTTCTGTGGTAGGAAGTTCCTAATCCAGACTGATCATGCAGCACTCAAGTGGTTGATGCGGTTCAATAATCCCGAGGGCCGGATCGCTAGATGGATTTAACGACTTCAAGAGTACGATTTCAACATCGAACATCGAGCTGGTGTGAATATCCGAAATGCCGACTCCCTGTCCAGGCGGCCGTATCTAACATACTGCTCCCACTGCAACAAGGTAGAATCTAGGGAAGCTGCAGTTTTAAGAACTACTATAGTCAACGAGAAATGGTCACCCACCAGGATCAGAGAAGATCAGGAAAATGATCCTCACCTGAAGATGATCCGGCAATGGAAGAAAGAAGTTCGGCGACCTACCTGACACGGAGTGTCAAAATTTTCACCGAAACTCAAGGCGTATTGAGCTCAGTGGGACTCCCTTGTCCTGGAAGAAGGGCTGTTGAAAAGAGTCGATGGAAACGATGATGGTTCCGAGATGAGGAGACAGCTAGTTATCCCGAGAACAAGAGTAGCTGAAGAACTGAAAAAGTTACACGACAGTTCATCGGGAGGTCATCTGGGAGTGAAGAACACCCTCCAGCCAATCAGAGAGTGGTTTTATTGGATGAACAGCTCCTATGATGTGAAGGACTGGTGTAAGAAATGTACGACTTGTGCTACGAGTAATGGACCACATCGCAAGAGAAAGGCGCCCATGAAACAGTACTATGCTGGAAGCCCTTTCGAAAGGATTGCTTCAGATATCGCTGGACCATTTCCGATGTTGTAATGGCTTATTTCACAAAGTGGGTGGAAATTTACGCTATCCCGAACCAAGAGGCCACAACTGTCGCGGATGTATCGGTGAAAGAATTTATCAGCCGATATGGAGTGCCATTGGAAGTCCACAGTGACCAGGGAAGAAATTTCGTAAGCCATCTATTCCAGAAGATTTGCGAGAAGCTGGGAATGAAGAAGATCAGGACAACAGTATTACATCCACAGTCAGATGGAATGGTCGAGTGAATGAAGAGGACTATTGGAAAATACATATCCAAAGTGGTTTCCAGCTATTAGAGAGATTGGGACCAGTATATTTCCCTATTCGCATTGGCTTATCGATCTGCCGTCAATGAGTCCACGGGTGAAACACCTGCGAAAATTCTGTTTGGACGTGAAATGAGGCTTCCTTGTGACCTGGAAAATGGTTGTCGGCCTGATGAAGATCTAGCAGGAGGAGACTACGTGATCGAATTGAGAAGAAGGCTGGACGATATTCATGAATTAGTTCGAACAAATCTTCAAGTTGCCAGCGACAGAATGAAAAGTCGGTATGACACGCAGGCCACAGAAGGCGGTTTCAAAGATGGGGACAACGTATGGTTACACAACCCGATGAGGAGAAAACTATTTTCTCCAAAATTACAAAAATCCTGGGAAGGTCCATACTTAATCAACAAAAGGATCAATGATTTTATATATCGCATAAGCAAGATCCCAACGGAAAACCAGAAGTAGTTCACCAAAACCTACTAGCGCCATTCGAAGGAGACCATGAATTAGAGAAAGGAGTAAACCATATTCGAGATGTGTCTGACCCTACCTTCAATGAATTTATGGGCGCGTATGGAGGTACCTGGAAACCTAGATATGGAGTCACTTCAGAATAACTACAAGACCCCCGTTATCAGTATCACATGAAGACGGTGCCCTGCCATTTCCATAAGATCGGAAAGTGTAGAAATGGGGCCAGTCGCCGATTCAAACATCCAGTCTCGGCTACACAAAATTTCCAGGAGGAACTTCCATTTAAGGAGGAGGTAATGTTACGAAATAGCACACTAGTGTAGAGCCTGAATCCAACTATGTCTAAGCCATGTATGAAAGTTAAAATTATGGCGGATGCACAGGGATTTCTTAGAATCGTTTACGATTGTGACTATCTTATCAAGACATTGCTTTTGTGACATTTACTAATTTACTGTCACTAAAAAATCAACCAAATGTCATTGTCATTGTCATTGAATTGAAACATCTATGAATGTAAAATGATAAGTTATATATTATACTATCAGATACGCAAATTCAACAAAATTATTATTCCCAAAAAATACCATAAAAGAATAACAGTCGTAATCTCTACAAAAACTTAAAATTAGAATACAACTATGCTAGAATTTAACCTAATTAATTATTATTATCAAAACGTTCAACTTGTGTAATTTACACTTGACGTGTATCAATGTCAAATAATGAGATTTCTGCTCAAATTGTTTATTCACTTGATGTTGAAACTGATATATGTATCGATAATTTTGGCATATTTCAAAATTTCTTATATAGATGCATCTAAATTTTCAACTGTATTTAAATAGGCCTGATATTTCTCGAGAAATAAATTTAAAAAACTGGAGTGGACTCACTAAATGGATCAGGAAAACTCGTCCTTATTCTAAACGTATTTAGAATTCTGCAAACTTTCTAAATATATACAATTTAGAAAACTGGAACCACATACACTTTTTACGATGCAATTCTTATCCAAATTATACACGCACTGGCTTTATCATATGGGTTATTTATCTGATTGTATGATATACAATTTATACAATCTACCAAAAAATTGAGACAACTCTAATTCTGATGTGGTCTCTTCAAAGGATAAAAAACTACTGACTAAATTTTTATAAAATAAATAATTCTCCTTTCCGTTGGTTACCGATTTTTCTTGTTTTTAAAAAAATTCAAATTCTATGATTTTCAATAACCAAGTGAGATTTTGGAATTCTTTTATTACATTTGTAATGTTGCTAGCAGAGACCTCTATATTTTGCAATTTCAAATAATATTTTCTCCAAATCCTATCATGTTCTATTTATCATTAGATATATTCTACACAAATGTCATCGAAATTATGAAATGTCATGTTTGATATTTCTACTGAATCTTTCAAAATTTAATAATTTACATATAGTATAGTGTGTATCGAGAGTGTGGCAGCCAAAATTGAATAAATTTCCTTATGATTTACTTATTCTTTAAATTTCAAATAGAGGATCTGTATTAAATCCCCCTAATAAAAGAATGATTAATCGATTATTGTATATTATTATAATCTCTAAAATTTCCAAATATTATCCTATTACTTAAGTATACTAGTACTGTTCTGAAATTGATTATTAACTAATAAAAAAAATCTTAATTTTAATCAAATTAAACTATTGTTACTAATTCCATAAAACTCATTAACTCTATTATATCTATCTTAAAATTTCACGTAACATAATGTCATTTATTCCAAGTTATGCATAATATTTATACACCTGTTCTATATTGAAAACTCCTCTTTCATTACCGGTAGTGGGGTCTAGTAATTGATAACTATTTTGTGCACCTTCATTACCTACAACATAAGGTCCCTCAAATGGTAGTAATAATTTTGCGCAACGATTCTCCGATCTTTTTGCAACTTGTAATGATCCTACTATTACCAATTCTCCTTTTTCAAAAACGATCTTCTTTTTATTTTTTTGATTCATCCTTTTAATATATTTCTTAGCTTGTTTTTGTAATCTTTCATTTACCTTATTCATAACATCATCCATTTCTGATTTTCGATTGACTATCAAATTTCTTTGAGGTATTATGCCTGTAAATAAATACTCTGGGCATTCATTTGTAATACCATGAGGTACTTGATTCAAAAATTGACAGTGATCCTGATTACACAATATTCTTAGATATTTGTTTATCTCTTTAATGAATCTTTCTGTTGGATTTGAGGATGGTTTCCTAATGCTAATAAAGTTCAACTTAATTTCTTGATTTTGACTGAACTTTGCTAATTTTTCACTTTCGAAATACGTTGCATGGTCTATAATTATTGTTTTTGGAGTTCCATATTTTTCAATGTACATTTTTGAAAACTTTATCACAGTTTTTGCATTGGTTCTCTTACATAGGTAAACATTAACAAATTTTGTGAAAATGTCTGTGATAACAAATATATGTTTATTTCCTTGTATGCTCGGTATTAGATTGCTTATAAAATCTATAGCTACAATTTGTAATGGATTCTGTGTCACTATTGACTTTGCCAAATTTTTATTGTGGTAATTTTTCTCCTTTGCCAGTTGACATATGGTACATACTTTACAAATATTCTTGGCAATTGCTAAATCCTTTTTTGTAATATAGTTTTCTCTGAAAAGCATCCATAACTTTCTTGCTCCAACATATCCATATTCTTCATGTAGATTTTTCAAAATTTCCTTCGCATAACCTTGTGTATTTACAAAAACCTCTCTATCTTCTAAACATTTATACCATATTTCTTCTATATTAATAGCATTATTTATATAATTTAATCCTAAATTTTGCTGATCTTGTCTAATTTTCTCCAAGGAATATAATCCTTCCTCTTGTAGTATTGTATTGATACCTATTTTATACTTTCTCTATTCAAATGTGGTCTCTGTCTCTCTACTTAAAGCATCTGCAACTATATTTTGTTTTCCAGGAATATATCATATCATCCTGTGTGTGATATACCTTGAGTTTATTTGTAAAATCTTCTTTTAGTTCTCTAAATGCTTTTTCTCGTTTTTCATTCCACTGCCATTTTACACCTTTTTTAAATAGTTCTATTAATGGTATTTCTTTTCTACTTAGATCCAGTACCAATCGTTTGAAATAGTTTTAAATTCCTAGAAACCCTCTCAAAGTTTTCAAATTAGTTGGTTCTTTATATTCTAAAATTGTTTTAATTCGATCAGGATCCATAGAAACTTCTTTAGTATTCAAAACATATCCCAAATAATTTATTTCTTCTTGATAAAATTTACATTTTTCTATGTTTAATTTTAATCCAGCATTTTCTAGTTCCTCGAAAATAATATTTAAATGTTCTTTATGTTTTTCTTCATTTTCCGAATATATGAGGATATCATCTATATAATGAAGTATAAAATTTTCATATTTGTTTAAAATGGTGTGAAGTGTTCTTACTAAAGCTGCACAGGAGCTCTGTAATCCGAAAGGTACCACACATAATTGATATACCACTCCATCTATCATAAACGCAGTATATTTTCGACTTTCTTTTTCTAAAGGAATTAACCAAAAACTATGTTTCAGATCTAATTTTGAAAATATCTTTGCATTGGTAATTCTACCAAATATAATATCTATATTCATGGGACTTTCGTATTGTTACTTTGTGTAGTTATTAATATTCCTTGCATCTAAACATATTCTTATTTCTCCAGATTTTTTTCATACACAAGTAACTGCATTAATGTATGGTGAATTTGATCTTTCTATTATTCCGTCTTTTAACATATTTTCTAATTCATGGTATACTTCATACTTCAATTTATATGGAATTGGATATGTCTTTACTTTGAAATTCGATATATCTTTGTTCATTTCAAGTTTATGTATATATTTCCTTGCTACTTGTACTTCTTCATTGAATAATCTGTTGTATCGTCTTATCAATTCCATTACTATTTTCACATATTTTTGTTTACACAAATTTAAATTTATTTTATGTTCTTCATTGATTTGATTCATTACATAAAATGTATCTCCTTCTAATTTGTTTGTTTCTTGTTTGATGGACTCAATGCCTTCTCCTTTACAGTGCACCAATTTTTCTTTATAATCAACAATCATATTGTGATTGTCTAATTCATCCGACTCCAATACTATATCATCATTTAAATTCTTTACAACTTACATTTGTACTCCGAATGAATTATTTCCCAATTGTAATTCCTCAATTATCATTTTATTAGTATCATCAAGTTTTTCATTATTCGCTCCCACTAGTGATAATTTATTGGTATTCACCATCATAATATTATTTTTCCTGCACTTGTCTATCATTTCTTCGGTTATCAAAATCCCTGTTTCTATAGTTTCTATTTTCATATGTATTATTCATATCTCTTCTGTAATGTCCATCTCCATTCAAAGGTAGTTGTAATTGTCAAAAATATACAAATTCCATAGTCAGGTAGGGGAATTATCACTGAAATTATTATCCCACCTCGTCTACATGAGGTCATGGTTTCAACAATAATAATATGCAAGTCGTTTATATGTTCATAAAAAAGTTACAACCGAAGGTCTTGGTTTTCTGTGGGCGTATCTGCTGGGAAAAGTTGAGGTGGAGTTTCAAGATTGCTGGCTCTTTTGCCCTTGAGTTAAATAGTTGAATGTGGATAATTGCTCTTGGTCTGTTAATATTATATTAGTTTGGTCCACAGATAACCCACAGATAGATGAGATACTGATTGTGGCGCCATCTAAAGAGCCCGTCGAGTAAACAACTGAGTGATGTTGGAAAGATTTCTGTAATGTTAGGCTTTGGCGGTATATTCAAATATACTGTATTTTAATTATTTTATTTCAAAATAGCCATTCATAGTCCATCATTTGACATTTCATTCAATTTAACTCCATTAACTAAATAATGATTAGATGTTGAGTTAAATTAAATGGAATATCAAATGATGGACCATAAATGGTTAATTAAATTGGAAAAAATAAAACAATAATCATATAAGCAATTCATTTATTTTGGTATAAAAATACACAACAAATAATTTCTTTCACAAAGTACTTTTCTCAACAAACATAATGACAACAAATAAATCATAGTGTAAAAACCATGCAATGATTAAAAAATATTTTGAGTAACATACATTCTAGATTGGAGTATCATTAGATTTTCAAATGATGTTAAATCAAGATAAAAGTAGAAAATTATGTATGATAAGTTTATATTAATTTATTATTACACTTAAATAAACACACAGAGCTGGACAAACTGCAGGAGTATAACTGCTACTTACCTAATCAAAAAAAGTTGTTAACTACTATTTTTGGCAACTTTCTGTGAAAGAAAACATTTGAGTATAATTACTGTGAATGTTAGAACAAAAGTAATTAAACTATTTTCATAGGAAAAGTTGTTAAATACTGCCCAGCTCTGTAAATACAAGGTGCCAAATAATTACATATAAGAGTGCTAAACAGCACTTGTGACTGTACAACATTTAAAATATATCTAACATTTCATTTCCTCTTAAAACACATCTTTATTCATTTACTGGAAGTAATTAACACACAAGCTTAAACCTAGTATATTGCATATTTGTATATTCCTACATTTAAAAGCATTCCGTTCTCATGAAACCATTGCATAAGGCAGTTTAAGTTACTCTGCCGCTCCTGGCAGTCTATGATTGTTAAAATGTTTCTTAAGGGCTCTTAAAAATCTCACCGTCTCATGGAGTCCTTTCTCGTTTCTGGTTGAGGTTCTACAAGTAAACACACAACAATGAATAAGTGAACACACAAATATGTTTGAAAATTTATGTCAACAAAAGAAAACAAATGCGCTTACTATCGAAATAATGAGTTTACACATGTTTTTGTACTAAGCCAAAAAAATATCAAAAATGTTTGAATGTATACATTTGTTTGATTTTTTTGAATCCCTTTTTTGAAGCTTTCGATTTTTTTAGGAATTCTTGATTTTTAACTATATTTTTATTTTTTGTCTTTATTGGATATTTTGGATTTTTGGTTACCGCTAGACCAAATACTTAGACGTAATGCCTCAACAAAAGTTAATACTCACTTTCATTTCCCATAAATTGTCACACCATGGGCTATATATGAAAATCGGCAAGGGATCAATACCTTCCATCCCATAGCTGGTAGAGGGAATATAGCTATAACATAAAATAAAACCCAGATTATTATTTTTTCGATGGATACATTTTAAAATGGGATTGTCTGAGTATGGTGTACACACTAGATATAAATTGAGTGAATGAAAAGACGAGTACTGAGTATGTCATTTGATTACAATTCCATCTAAGCGCTTTCAGCCATTAGGTCATTCTTAAAGCTGTCGACAAGATAAAAACATACAACAGGTACAATGTACACATAATGAAATAAAATGTTTGATGTTACATCCTTATTTAAATAAAATTTGTTAAAATTAACCTATAAAGAGGGTGTGCACACATATCATTTACGTTTCTTTCTGTTGGTACAAATGTATATTTATTTTCTATTGTTTGTTCCCAGAAGGTGTTTCCTATTGCCAGCTCTTGTGTTCTGCAAAAATGTATCATTTTGGTGCTGTTTCGATTTATTGAAATTAACTTTCTCGACCCTTACTCCGTGAAATCTACTCATATTAGTGTTTTAAATGAAAATAGGGGATAGAATCCAACTGTATCCGACATTTAAGATGATATATGTTGGATTGAGTTAAATTTTATCCCCTATTTTGGGGTTTTATCCATTGTACAATTGATTGTTATCCATTGTACAATTGATTGTGTGTGCTTTTTATTATTATTTTAATTAAATAGTAACTGTGTTTCAAGCACTTTATTTTAATTCATTTCATTGTTACGCAATAGCACACTAGTGTACTCCCTGAATCCGACTCTGTCTAAGCCATGAATGATAGTTTAAATTTTGGTGGATTCGCAGGGATTTCTTAGAACTGTTTACGATTTTTTGTGGCTATCATATCTAGACATTGTTTTTGTGACCAGTTAAGGTAGTTTTCTTTCGTGGTTTGATAAAAATCGCAATTTCCATTAAATATTTTTTAGTAGGACATAACTATACCAATTTATAATAAATAATATGGATACTGACAGTAGTGACGATTTTGATAATACTCCGCTCGAGATATTGGAAAAAGCAGCAAAAGTGACTTTAGATTTGTTGCTGGAAATTTCACGAAAAAAGTATGAATTAGCATACGATGAATTTATGGAATTGAGAAGAAATACAAAAATAAAATCTTCTTCGGAAAGTGTACTTTTGGTATACTTTGAAGAGTTGTCGAAAACTTTAAAGGCGTCTACACTTACACAATTACGTCCCCAAAAAATCAAACATATTGACAGCAGACCAACTGTAGAGATTTTTAAATGAAGCTCCAGACAAGGAATATCTACTAATAAAGGTAAATTTATTTAGAAGGAACTATTTTTAGGATTTAATTTTATTTTTCCCTTGAATTAACATAGATTTTCCTAATTAGGGGGTTTTTCATTAGATAAAAATAATTAAATACCCATTAAAAACTCTATCTCAAATTATGGTATATAGAAATTTGTACTTCAAATTATTAACGACGTTTAACGAATTAACATTAATTTTAAATGCGCCTGTACTTCTTGTGACATTTAATTGTGACAAAAAAATCCGATCTTACTGTTCGACAACTAGATAACTAATAGTCCAGTCAATCGTGACAGGTACTTGAATTGAGTGCTTCTTGATTTTATGAAATGGAACCAATTTTTTCTTGTGTATTCAAGTTCAAAAATCAAATTGTGCAATATTGCTGAATATAGAATTGAAAAACCCTTTTAAACGCAGTATCACACGCTACTCCTTTTCATTGAAAATATCAGTAGTGATTATACCTAGGGGGTTGAAGGAGCAGGGGAATAATTCTACAGAGAAAGTGTAGTTTCATATCTTAAAATTGACCAGGATTTTTAACGATCTTAAAGTTATAGACGATTTAAAATAGCATTTTTTCAAATGTAACTGGCTGTTACGTCAAAACATTTGGAAATCTATGAAAACGGTTGTAATGTCTCTATCTTAACTTTCTAATTGCTATTCGATAAGGTAATCTAAATGTATAAACAGGGTGATAAAGATTTGCTTATTCTCGATCACCGTGGATATCGATTTAGTCTGCCTCATCGAATGGCGATTAAAAAGTTAAGATAGGGGTATGAAAGCCCTTTTACCAGATTTCCAACCGATTTGACATAACCGCTAGAAAAAACGCGATATTCAAACGTCTATAACTTCAAGGTCGTTTATGTTAGCATGTTAATATGTATGTTAGTAAAATCACCTCTTTTGCGAAAATCTTAAAATGTAAATATATATAAGATCTTTCTGTTCAAAAATAAGTTCATTTTTCAATCTCTAAATGTGGAGTGCCTTGTATATTCAAGAATATTTTTGAAGCATATATTTATTACAACCATTTTTCTATCCAGAATTTCAGATCTGTATCATTACTCATTTAATAAATATGACCGAGTGGCGTTCTTATTGAAACACCCGGTACATTTTACTGGTCTTACCAACACACAACAACATCGTATTTGAAGTAAACTGTGACAATAGTTAGTTGTCAGATAATGGTTATAAAAGGTCCTCTTCTTTATGCTAATGAGATTATTTCTCACCAAAAGATGAAGTTGATTTGTACGAGAATTCAAATGGTCTATATTTTATTCAATTTATGTAAAGATGGATAAATGATCCGGCATTCACTCAAGTTAATCGCAAATAATCGAATAATTATTTAATAATCATGGACACAGGACTTAATTTCTCAATTAGTGTGAATATAAGAAAATCCCTTTATACCTGTTATAGAAAAAAGATAACTGTAAACCACTTTTTCGATTATACTAAGCAAGATTCGGACTAAGTAAATGTTTTTGTAATAAAATATCTTTTTCATAGTATATTTACTAAACTGCTAGAAAAATGCGGAAATAAGAAGCAAGATATTCGGACAAATAAACCGTCAGTTAGAAAGATCTCGAGAATTAAAGGTCTTTGAAAACTGGAATGCTGGAGGTTTAAAGGGTGATCTTTTAAATTAACATATTGGCCCCCCTCTGCGCCTAAGCATATAGCGCTCAAACTCTTGGAATCTTGTAGTGTATGAAAAGGTACCACTTTGTGATAAGCAATAAACACAAATAAATCAATTAATCAAAGCGTTCAGTTACCTAAATGAAAAATTTAACAAACGAATTAAAAAGTTCACTTTTGCATCAAACTCAATAATAAGAAATTAAGTTACGAGAACATAACAGGAGCCTCCTAAATATAAAAGAGATGCATAAGCCATGTCTTTTCTGTGAATTGTAAATTCCCGGATGGCAATAAAAAATGGTTATTTAATTGTTGACTTTCGCGTTGCCTTTTCACGCGAGAACTACTGAGGGGTATAAGGGTTACAGTATGGGACAGTAGTAACAAAAATTATCCCGAATAACGTAACTATTACAAAAAGTGAAAAATATACTATGAATCCTCTTTAAATAATAAAAAACGAAATTACAACCCATTTTAACTGGACGTAGCAGAAAGATGACAATATTTTCATTAAACAGTTCACCCTTCAAACACCCAACATTCCAATTTTCAGTTTTCACACACCTTAAATTATCGAGATCTTTCTAATCGACGGAATGTTGATGCTAGTTTTATTGCAATAAATATGGGCATAATAACCCTGAAACGATCGTTTGTAGTTAATAGATTAATTGCAAATCTAATAAATGTCTTCGTTCCTTGTGAGTTGCCTACATATTCTTAGCATATTTTAGAAAATTGATTGTTCCTTATGACGAAAAACATTTACTATAATATTTTTTCGTATGCGGTAAAACATTTTGCCGGCAAACATGTATAAAAAATCTCTTCAAGATTTCACTAGTTCAAAGGCTGCTGTAATTTTCTTCATTGAAAATATTTTGCAGTAGCAGTAGATATGTGGTTGGTCGGAAAATTTAGTACAAATTAAAGTAAATGATAAAAAAAATGGAGGGGGTTAGGAAGATAGTAGTTTTGAGGGGTGAATAATGATTTTACGATATCCAGGCTAAGCTACACCTTTGATTGGAAAAGTTGAATATAAAAGTTGTAGATAATTAAAACATACAACTTCTGTATCTACTAATTTCCATAACTTAACCTGAAATTTATGAATAAAAACATAAAAAAACGAATTTTTTGTTTTTAATTTTTTCCTTCAAACTATTTTGTTTCGATTTCTATGGAAATCACTAAAATTCAGATTTTCATGTCTTGAACAAACATTAATTTTTTTGTAGCCAAATATTAATTTTTGTATTTTTTACGAGTTACAAATTTTCAAACCAAAGATGTGGTAATTAAAATTTTAAATTGTTTACTTTACCAACCCTAATTTTTTTGAAAATATGTATTGTTTGAAACGAGAAAACCTAAAAAAATATATTTTTTCAAGATCAAGTTTTCAATAAATGCTACGAATTTTCATTTTTTATGACATGCTGGCCTCAATTATTTATTTACAGTTATATATTTATTGAAAGTTCTGGCCACTGTTTTGACTTTCATAATTCATATTTCAATAATAGTTTGCCTCAACAGTATCAATCAAGTTCCTGTCTAATTTAGGCTTAAGCTCCACTTACAAAGAAACTATCCGTCTTGACGCATCCATAATAAATGATAATGTTAAACATACTTGCTCAGCTCAGAAGATGTATACATTCAGTTCGGGTATGACAATGTCGATTGTAATACGTGAACTATTTATGGCCAAAATATGCAACGGGAGGTATAATGATAGCAACTCCGTCTTGTATTGCTTCGAAAAATATATTACTAGATTAGAGAAGATCCCATCGTCAGATGAAATCCATAAGATTGATTTCATTGGACTTGAAACATTTCGAGAAAAAAATCAGAGGAATCCTCAAATCTGCAAGATTTAGACGAATCTAAAGAAATCGGAAGTTACACCAACTCTAATGATGGAAAGGACCCTTCAAATAAAATTTGATTCAAATAACTTGAATATCTTATACATCTTCGGTCTACCATTCTCATGAGCGGATGCGTTTCATTTCCTGAATTATTTATATAAAGCTTATTGTTTAAACAATGTTTTACTATAGTTCAGTGAAGTTGGTTTAGTTTTACATGAAATTAACTCTATTGCATTAATTTAAACCAGCATATGTCATAAAAAATGAAAATTCAAGCTACAGCATGAAAGTTAATAAGAATAAAATGAAGGTTATGCTGCGCTCCAAAGAAAATCCCAATCATATAAACATCCCTTCAGGAGGAGAACCACTGAAACAAAGAATTCTACTATTTTGGCAGCAAAATAACAGAAGATGGAAGGTGCGCTAAAGAAATCAATCAAACAGAATTTCTCAACCAAAAAAACATTTATGTCAAAGACGACCAACGCAGTTAGTGTGAAACATAGGAAGTATACGTCTGGAGCAAAACTGCTATACGGAAGCGAAACTTGGACAATAGGAAAAACTGAGAAATAAAGAAAAGAGACCTTTAAAATGTGGTGCTACAGAAGAATTGGGTAGATCGAATAACAGTAAAGAGAAGGATGAACGATGAACAGACGATTTGGAACAAATTCACTCAGAGATAATATGATAGGACACTTACTGAGACAAGATGGTTTGACTAGACTAAATATATAAGGAGACTTACAAGGAACAAATGCAAGAGGCATACCAAGATTGGAGTGATAAAGTAAGTAAGAGATTTACTGTTTTCACCCTCACTTTGTAGAATTTACTCATTTTACTTTTTCAAATAAAACTAACTGTTTCTAAATAACAGTTGATTAAATGAGAGATTATATGCACGCTGGAAGTTACAGGCAATTAAAGAACCATAACACAAAACAGGAGGAGATGGTGGCTTCGTAGTAAATCAGTCACACGAACTGAATGATGATGATGATGATGAAATAATCCGTGTCATTATTTTGAATTATTTTTGTAAGATTGATATATTAAGTGAAAGTTGAAAAATTACCTAATTTATAATATGTTTTCAACTGAAACTAACTGTTTCTAATTGACTCCGCTACATATTTATAAAAAGATTATGAAAATTGTAAGATAATTGACAATGATACTGATCTTAAATGGGACAAAGATATCCAGGATATCCCCATAGGGATAATAATATCAAACCTACTATTTTTAAAATCTTCTTTTTTCTATTCATATATATTAAGTCAATCACTAGATAGGGTACTATTTGGACTAGCCAAATATATATCAAGTATACATCACGTCAAAAGTAACTTCTGTCATTCTGACGATGATAATATATTAGTTATCGAAACAAATGTGAATTATCTTAGAATTTTCATATTTTTTAAATATATAGTGTAGTCAATTAGAAACAGTTAGTTTCATTTGAAAACATAAGATGAGTAGATTCCATGAACTAAGGGTTTATACAGTAAATGATTTATAATATTGATTCTCTCTGTATATATGTAATTTAATTAATATGTGGTAAACTAAAAAGCTTGTATAGTGGTTGAAAATGATGTATTTTTGAAAATTTTTACGAATCTCGTTCGGACGTATTTCTACAAACAGTACGACTCAAGCTTGAACCGTAAGTTATAAAACCATTCTCGGAAATGTTTATTGCACCCATTCACTCTATCATAAATGAAATTGAAAGCCGCAGCCCAAGGGAAAACTGCAAAATCAATTTTTAAAAAGCTTACTGTCTTTATGTTTTCAAGTTAAAACTTTACTTTTTTAAAAAAATATGTAATTACAATAATAACACGTTATTGATATTTATTGAAATTAACAATATGAAGTCTATAATCATTCTGAAAATAAAATATATATATAGTGAAGCTATGCAGTGTTCAGTAACATTACGACGTAGTCAATCGTCCGATGATGGTTCGATGTAACAATACCATATAAGGTCACCAATTCAGCTGACTGGACATCTATCGTTTCATAACTCCTCCATCCCCAAAGAAAACTCAAGGGTGAAGCGAGGGTGGAACCACTTGAGTTGGATCGATGTTGGTAGGCTTCTTTTTATGCTGAAAAACCTTTCTCATAAGGTTTCTCTATTTGAATAGGAAATAACAGATTAGAAGTATGCAGATTATGGTACTTGAGCTGATAGCAATTCGAGGAAAGGTCACAGGCATCTTGAGTTCATCAAGCGGATTCGCATTGTTTTCTTGAAGTTGCAGTTTATGAAGTTTGTCTAAGTCACCACCACTTCGCCCGTCTTGCTTCATCCCTTCACTAGCAGCCCCAGCGTCTTTTCTTCCGCCACTTCTAGTCCGCACCGCTCAATCTTCTCCACAATCTTCCTACACATCCTCTCCTCCTTTCTCTCCATCTCCGCCTCCCCCTTTGCCGTACATACCAAACATACGTCATCCGCATACATCGTAATCCCATACCCCTCTTCACATACTATCCCACAAACCTCATCGAAGACACACTTCCAGACTGTCGG
Organism: Galeruca laticollis; assembly: GCA_963921935.1. Lineage (NCBI taxonomy): Eukaryota > Metazoa > Arthropoda > Insecta > Coleoptera > Chrysomelidae > Galeruca > Galeruca laticollis. The sequence continues at coordinate 147,888,049 of OY998181.1, forward strand.
TACCAGAACCGAGCCCTGAGGTATACTCCAGCCTCCATCACATACCTCCTCTCTCTAGAGTCTACTATGACCCGACCCTTCAAATAATAGTCTACTACAATACCGCACGTTTAACGCGTTCCCGACGTCGAAGAACACGAGTAGGGCCAATATTTTGTTCTTCCAGCTATCCTCCCTATCACTTTGCATCAAACCCATTACCCTGCCCAGCACAGCGATACATGATTTCTTCTTCATACACTCGTACTGATTTTCCCTAAAACCCCCATTCCTACCAACATACTCCTCAATCCTATCCTTTATTATCCCCTCTATCAATTTACCCATACCACTCAGCTGGATAATGGGCCAGTAGTCCCCCGCCCGCATCCCGTCTTTACCCGCCTTCCTCACCAGTTTCACTCTGGCCACCTTCCATCTTTTCGGGAATTCTTCCTCCCTTAGCACCCTGTTAAACAATTCCCAGAAATACTCTCCATTGTCATTCAACCGCCCCTTCACCACTGAGGCCATCTATCCCTGGTGCTTTCTTCACTTCAATGTTTCTCCACCCCTCTTTCACTACTCATTTTTGTACCGTCCTAATCCTCCTCCTTTTCCCTACCTCCCTAGTTTCCTCGACTTCCCGAATCCTTCTCTCCACTCCCCCTTCTACCCCTGTGAACAGCTTCCCTAAAATCTCCTTTTCCCAATCTTCCTCCAGCATCTCGTTCCTATTTCCTCCCATCCTTCTCACCGCTATCTCATACGCCTTTCCCCATAGATTGGTTTTCAATTCCCGCAGTAGCTCTTCCCATTTCCCTCTTTTTGCCCTCTCCACCCTGCGCTCCAGCTTCTTCTTCTTCACCTTATAACCCACTTTTCCTTTATCCACCCTCTACCCCTCACCATCCGCCTTCGTTCTTTCTTACACTCCCTCCACAGCTCCTCTATATTTTAGAATTGAAATCCCCTATCACCATTCTCCTTATGATCCGCCTTTTTCCTTCTGACACCCTCATGTCGTCCTACAATCCTGTCATGCTTCTCTCGTAATACGTTAACTACAATTTTTATTCTATTTTATTTAATTAAAATACCTTACAATTACATATATTTCAGTTGACGTACTACTCTTACTATCTAAGTTTCGATTTTTATTTTGCTCTAACTACTTTTCTTTCAACCATATGATTTAGCAGACTGACAGACGAACTTAATCCTTATCTGATGTCAAAAAATTTATATAATATTGTTACTTGTCTTTGTAGGCACGTCCATAAATTTTTCCAGGTGGTAATTTAAAAAGTCTCTTGTGAATAGGTAGGTAGGTGCTTTATTGACTAGTTGAAATACATAGTATTTTTTTTAGTCCTCATAATTTGTCCTAATTACAGTTATTTGAGATTGAAAATAAACAATTACACAGATATAAATTTGCACATCAGAATTTAAAATAACACATATTCATAAAATACGTGGTCAATAAACTAATTAGTTTGAAACTAATTGCGTCATAATTTACAAAACCACACAATAAAATCATTTTCAACTTCAATTTAACAATAAAATATGATTTAAAATCCTTTGAGTTTCAAACTAGTATCATTCATATTCACAAAAACACATTTATAAAAACAATATTAACAATATTAAGCGCAATTCAACAATAAAGTATAACTCAAAAACCCTTAAGTTTTAAGGTAGTCCCATTAATATTTACAAAACACATTCATAAAAACACTATTCATCGCAATTCAACAATAAAAAATCAATTAAAAGCCCGTAACACAGAATGTTACATACTTGCCAAAAATTCTGCAATATCATAAAAACGATTTCCTAATAAAAATGTTTTCGCAAGTGAGTAAAATTTAGAGTAGTTAAGATGTTTAATATTCTGATCAGGATGCAAATCCACAAACTTATTATAAAGCTTTATATCTGGTTTGTTATTTTCTGATACTCTTATTTGAGAATAAGGTAGAACCAGTTGTTCAGCTCCTCTAGTATTATAATAATGAAAATCAGAACGGGTCGGCATATTCAAAGCTCTCTTATGTATACTGAGCAGTGTTTCAAAAATGTAAACACATGGTAGAGGAAGTATTTTGTATTTAATGAACAGCTCCCGACAGTGTACGCGTTCTTGGGTACCATCAATGATACGGAGAGCCGTTTTCTGCTGAGCAAACACCTTGTGAGTACTACTTGATCTCCCCCACAGAACAATGCCATAGGACAGGTGACTGTGAATAAGACCAAAATAAACTGTTCGCATAACGTCATTTCCTCCGATACATGAACTGGGATATATTTATTTATAAACTTCTTTATGTGCTCTTCGGCAGTGAAATTCTTTATCATTACGTGTATTAGGCTGTTTAGTCTGAAATTAGGGAAATTCAAAGTATTATTGGCAAAAATGTAAATTAATGTGGTTTATTTTGATTCGGAGTTTGAGTGTATCAACTTTTTTGCCTCTACTTTTGGTTTTTGTTACTGATCTGATACTCCCGGTGATTTTTTCTCTGTTTCACTTCCTTTTCCTGTAATTAAGTCGATATTTTATAATTTAAATTTCTTGATCAGCTTCGTACCAGCTGATCGTCTTAATTTTTAGGTCAACCGGTCAATAAACACTTGATGGTGGAAACTTTTAGATTACTTTTCTCTCTGGTGAACAATTCCGATTATTAAATGTTTCTTTTGCCCAAAGGATCACAGTATTGGTGTAAACAATCCTAAGTATATTTAATTATATCGGTTCTAATTGGAGTGATGCAGTGCGCTATGAACACATTTCTTCCTTCTGCTCATACACTGGCTTAGTACTATTAGAAACACAGTTGCCGACTGTTATTGTATTTATCGAAAATCAATGCATTTTATAGCTCAATTCGATTGAATGTCCACTTGATTTATTCTGGTTGTTAACCGACAGTTAAGTTTGGCATCAGCATATTGGCACTGATTCAGGTCTTTTTTTACCACCGAAAGCATCTTGAAGGGTGGTTGGAGATTATGATCTAAAATTTTATTATCCAGTTTGTATGGGATTTGATTAGAAATCTGTCTAATTAATCTACATTTGTCAATTCAGTTATCTTAGCTTATCTTTTTATTCATCTTGGCTACTCTGTGAATTGTTTTTGGGGAGATTAATGATAACTGCTACTAGGTAGGATTTTTGCCGTTCTTCAGGTAAGCTAACTTTGATTACATTCATATTTTATAACTGAAAAGTAATTTTCGCGATTCCGCTTTTTATGCCAAATTAAGAGTTTCATTTATTTTTCTCTATTCCTCTCAGATTTTTATGGTGGATAATAGAACCATGTTTTTTGGGCTTGCCGATTCAACTTTCGACACTCGGTGGTCTCGTACTTGGTGCGCCCATACCTATATTTTTCTTCATTTCTATGTTTCTAACCTCATTTTTTTGATTAAATTAGTGATATTTGAAAAGACTGTTGTTTTACTTGGCAGATTGTCCTGGGGTCATTAATTACCCCATTTTTTCAGTTGCTTTGTAGTTCTCCTTGGCTTTGTAGAGTATCGACTAGTTCTTGATCGACTACAGACTTCCAGCTGAGTTGGTATACTAGTGGCGCCCAACCTACCCACATAATACTCTCTAGCTGGTGCGGCTCGCACCTTTTTGAACCACTGGTCTGTACTACAGCATAGCCTATTAATTCTGCTAATTTGCCTTTAGTCTAAATTTATTTTAGCTTACTAATTTCGTTACAAAATTAATGAATTAAAAAAGAACAGTTGGTCTTCATACCAATTGTCGAAATTCAAGAAAAGAAAAGAAAACTTTTCTCAATAAAATAATGCGTGGCCACTTATATGAAACTCTACATTGTAAGTATGGAGAAGGGAAGCCCAATCTGAATTTGAAATAATATATAGGGTGTCTCAGTCCAAAAAGTACATGTTTGGTCCATCCTTGTGACACTCAGTACAAATGAAAATTATTCTCAAATGTGGAAATTTACAGATGTCTATAATTTTCATAAATAATTTTATCCCATATTTTCTACGATAACAGATATATCGAATTTTGTCACACTAATGGCGAACCCGTATATGGATATCTGATGACTTGCTAGCTATCCTTATCTTATGCATCTACACAAAAACATCATCGTCCGATAAAATTTTTTGAGTATACGTTCTGCTGATGACGTGTGTAAATGATTTCACTGATTCTGATCTCGTTCTCATGAAAAATATATTGTTTCAGAAGATCCTGTTCGAATTATTCTACGAGTTATTACTCTTGGACAGAATGAGAAGCATTTGCGGATAAGAGAGTACATCTGTGTACTGATGTGCATCATTATAGAATGCAGTTTCTTGGTACCTGGCATATTCGACTTTACTAAATATATGAACTCCGTCACGGTTCTAGATTACTTTACACCGATTATCATGTTACAACCGGTAAATATCCAGTTTATCTTTAAAAACTTATGAATAAAAGTGAACTTTGTACAATATATGAAATTTTATATGAGTGATTGTCTGTGAGAAAACTCTGTATGTTATATTTGCTTGGTAAAATCAAGATGAGGATAATTTATTATTGCACATATATTGGTGGTTTTTCTTTGTTTATGTATTTATAATGAATGTTAAACCCTAGAATACTTGAAAATAGGACCGCGAGTTATAGAACTAGAAATTTCTATAAATAAATAATAATATTATATTACTGTAAATAAGATAAGAAATGCAGAGTTAGCTTTGTTTTAATATATATATATATATATATATATATATATATATATATATATATATATATATATATATTATCACATATTTTTATAATTAATGTTAATTTGATTTTATTTAATTAATGTTTATGGGCGCCAGAATTGGTTCGCTTACCACGAATTCCAATTCAAAATACTATATACTCGTAAGTTAAAAAAAATATTGTAAATTTGTTTTATCTTGTCGTTACTATATCTCAGGAATGGGATTCGGCACTTGACGCTTGTCAGCAACAAGAAACCATAGGTAAGATATCAAAGGAACGCAAAACGAACATAGACAAACGATTTTAAATAAATATAGATAGTGAAATAATGAAATTTTTTATCAATTAATGAATTAGTAATACATATTAGATTCAATGGAATACTGTTAGCGGAAATCTTCGCATAAACGATTTTCATAGTTGTAAATATTATTTACCTCAAACGCAGCAAGTAAATTTCGCTCGATTATCATTATTCTATGTGTTCTGAATGTACATTCATAACGCTTCAATCCCAACTCTCGCTATTGCTAATACAATCGTCGTGTGGTGTGTTATTCTGTGGTGGATATAATTTAGTCTACAAGATGAAGAAAAAAGTTACGTGTTTGGGATATATTATTATGATTCATTGTATAAATTTGGGTAAGTACTGGTTTAACATGAGTTTAGTGTTTCGTGTCCGATATATTAGTGGAGATTGAATATTAAAGACTAATATTTAACTAATAAATTGATACCGAAAATAATATAACCTAACATGTAAATATATCTGTGAATGTTTTTATAGAAGTTCAATATATACACGAAGAATAGTGTTCATAGTTAGTTCTTCATAACCCTGAATGTGATGCATTGGAGAAAACGATCGCCTATGATCGAATAAGCGAAACTCAGGATGTGGAAATGATGAGATGTGAATTATTTCACCAGTAGAAATATCTTATCAATAGCAAGATATATGGATAGTCATCGAAATTATATTAATAAGGTAATTGTTCAATCTTACCAAATCTAGACGATATCACAATTTTCTCATTTATTTATTAATATACGAATGATATTTTTAGTTAGTTTACTTTTCAAGATTCTGCTAAACACTTTAGTTAACGTTTCTTTATGATTAGAAATACGGAGATAGATGAAAGTAACAAGAGAAATGAAAAAAGAAGTGTACGAGTAAACAAGGAAATTCTAAATCATGAAAATAAAATAAGAAGACGAGAGGATATTTAAGGATTGCAAGAATTTATAAGAAAGTATTGGAAGCACTTTGCATTAAGGTGGTACTCAATACAAGAAGTTATCAAATGGCATAATACATATGGAAATTCTATGTACATATGTAATTAGATAAGTAATAGTAATTAATATCATAAAAACAATAATTCTCAAAGCTATATATAAATAACAATAAGAATAGACATAAGAATTAATATCATTATAAAAATCTAAATACTTATTATTTAGGTATAGTAGAACTATAAATGAATAACAATACGATAATTAAACATAGAAATATGTAGATCATGATAATAAATTTCAAAGAAGTAATATGAAATATACAATTATTTCGCTTAATGATTTTATTCATTATTATTTAAGTTCATGGCATCTAGTTACTAAAAACAATAATAAAATTAGATATAGGAATATACGTATCATAATAATTTTGAAAATAATAATATGAAACATTCAATTTTTCATTTTAAAATTCTATTCATTTTGTTAAAATGTAAATCAATGAACTTGATTCGATAATTCAGAAAGAAATGGATTATTTACCAGAAATAAGAATCAAACATGAAATATGTTTAGATAACACACATTATTTGTAATTTTATCTCAAAAAAATTTAGACCAAAAATAACTAAATTTGCTAGAATGTAAATTGGAATCTTTTAAAATAATTAAATAATTTACTTTTGATTTAAATGATACTGATTTCATTTAAATAATCTTCATTAGATTTAAATAATCTTCTTTAGATTTAAATGAATCCTGAACGATCACTTAATACTGTCACATTATATACAAAATCATAAAGAATTCTACAAGTTATTATACAAACAAAAATTTAGAAAAAATTATTACCGAAATATAAGAAAACAGAAATCATTAAAGATTCAAAAATAATTTTATAAACTAATAAAATAATTTATCAAAAAAAATTTTAATAAAAAATTCAAAACTAATTCAAACAAATTGTTACAGCAAAATGAAATTGATGATAATGGTAGCCCTGTTCCTGGTTTTTCATACCAAATGCAAAACCACAAGTTACCAAATTGAATAACTTGATATTACCAATTAATTTGGGATTATGTAAGCTTATTTATACTAAACATACTTTTATATATTATATAAATTTAAAAGGAATAAGTAAGCCAATAGAAACAGTTAAACAATACTTTTACAAGTTAAGAAGTAGTCTAGTAGAAGCTAATTCAACAAACCCTATTTCATACCATAATTTGGCTGAGCAAATGATGGAAAGAACAAAAAATCAATACACTGGATAGAAAATCAGAAAATATTTACCCTCACATTAGAGCAAAAAGAGGATTAGTAAATGCTGTTGGAGAAATTGATAAATGGCTTTTTGGTACTCTTGATTCAGATGATGAACAGAGATACGATAATGCTATAAATATATTCCAGCAAAACCGAAAACAAATAATTCACGAAGTTATTATGCAAATATCTTTAAATAAGAAATTAATCGATCATTATAATAAATCATTAATTACCTTGTGGCATAATCAACAGAAATTACAAGATAATTTGGAAAAATTTCTTATATCAATAGAAAGTAAAATAATAATTTTATCATCCTTTATAGTACGATTTCACAGATTAACTTGGATTGTCAAAGTTTAATAACGTTAATTGACAATATTGAAAATTCCACTACATTTTCCAAACTAAATTCAATTCATAGTTCAGTGATTTCAAATCAAGGAATTGTAGAAATGATAAAGTATTTACATACAATATATGAGGAAGAACAAATTCCGAAATTTAATAATATTTTAACATACTGAAATTGACTGTCTCGACCCTTACTTCGTGGAATATGCTCATATTAGTGTTTTTAAATGAAACTCACGGTCTCTAGTTAATTCCACAATATAATAAAAATTATGGAAAATTCTAAAAAATTGACGATTGTTTCGATAAATCAATATCATCGTCAGAATGACAGAAGTTACATTTCGTTTTATGCCTACCTGATGTTTAGTAGTTATTTTTGGGTCTGCTTTAAGAACTTTTATAGAATCCAGCGATGTAAAAGTTCTTAAAGCAGACCCAACAACAAAGTTTTCTAATAATGTAAGGGATATTGTTAATAATTCAAATTATCTTTTGAATGATTACGAAAACGGGTCTACCATACATAAGAATCCTCATTGTCCACAATTATATGGAACAGTTAAATTACATAAAATAACGAAACCAATTTGACCTGAGGTCTCTTATGTTAATGATCCTAATAAAATATTGGCAAAGAAGCTTAACAATATACTCAATACTTACGGATATGAATCTCAGTACTCAATTAGAAATTCAATAGAACTAATCAAAAAGTTGCACTTGCAAGATAACTATAAACTCATTTCGTTCGATGTAACTAATATGTTCACTAAAATTCCTCCTAAAGAATGTCTAATACTTGTAAGAAAATTACTAGAAGATAAAAATATTAATCCAGGAATAATATCAAATATACTTAATTTATTTGATGTATGCATTAATCAGAATTATTTCACTTTTGACAATAAGATATATATTCAAAATGAAGGTTTACCAATGGGAAGCCCTATATCACCTATTTTAGCAAACGTTTTTATGAACAATTTAGGAAGAAAGATCTTTGAAAGTAATATTTCGAAAAATATTTTATTTTGGTATAGATATGTAGATGACATATTAGCTTGTTTTATGGGTAGTGAACGACAATTAGATGTATTTTTCAACCACATCTATAATTTACACCCGAAAATTAAATTTGCATTAGAAATTGAAGAAAATAGCTCAATCAATTTTCTTGATTTAAAAATTCAAAGAGTTGATAATGTACTTGATTATTCAATTTACCGAAAACCAACACAGACTGATGTGACAATTCCATTCAATTCTAACCACCCTATGTCACACAGACTAGCCGCATATAATTCAATGATACATAGAGCTTTTTCCGTTCCTATGAACAAATGTAATTTTGATAGAGAGATTAATACAATTAGACAAATAGCAACATCTAACGGTTATCCATTAGATATGATAAATAAGCTAATTAGTAAAAAAGAAGAAAAAGTGGCATTACAACTAATATATCCTAAACAAGCTGATGAAATTAAAACTTATAAAACCATCACATATGCAGGAAATATTTCTAATAATATTTCAAAGATAATATCTTCAACAACAAATACAACAATTTCTTTTAAAACAGAAAGTAACGTTAGTACAGAATTGTTAAATGTAAAAACAGAAATACCACTATTAAAGAAGTCAGGTATATATAAACTCAAATGTCCAGAATGTAATGCTGTCTATTTGGGTCAGACCCTTAGGAATTTTGAAATACGATACAGTGAGCACTTACGAGCATACAAATTAAAACAACCAGATAAATCCCACTACGCAAAACATCTACTTGACACCAATCATTCATTGACACCTAACACAGAACTAGAATTGCTGCATATTTGTGAAAAGAAACAAGAACTGGATTTCCTTGAAGAACTGGAAATTAGAAGACATTTAAGAAACCCACAATATGAAGTTGTCAATGAACAGTTAAATCTAGGGAGTTCTCCACTAATAAACTGTCTTCTTAAGTGATAATTGTAAAGATCAGCAGATATAGTTTTCCTGGTTTTCTATATCATTGCACAGTTATACTGATCTCAATTGGAAAAATGATATCCAGGATATCACCATAAAGCTTATAATATCTAAGCTTCAATATTTGTAATATCTCATCTTCTTCTTTTTTCTATAAACATATATTAAGCCAATCACAAGATAGGTTACTTCTTGGTCTAGCCAAAAATAACTACCAAACATCAGGTAGGCATAAAATGAAATGTATCTTCTGTCATTGATTTATCAAAACAATTGTCAATTTTTTAGAATTTTCAATAACTTTTATTATATTGTGGAATTAACTAGAGACCGTGAGTTTGATTTAAAAACACTAATTTCAACATACTATCTATTTTTGGGTTCTCAAGTAACTTTTTCAAAATCAAATATAATTTTTGCTGTCCATGTACCCATCCTGAAATCCAAAACTGCAGAATTTTATCACTTATACCCCATCATTCAAAACCACAAAATATTTATCCCATTACAACCTTACTTGGCAAAAATCCGGAAGAAATAATTTCAATAAAAGGAGAGTGTCCGATGTTAGAAGAAAAATATTACTGTAAACAAGAAATGAAGTCAGGAGATAATTGTACTATGGAAATATTAAACGGCCATTCTCCTACGAACTGCTATGCTAATGATGCTCACCTTCAAGAAACTATAATAGAACAAGTCACAAATAATGAAGTTTTAATTATTCCAAATTCAGCGATAAAAATACTAACAAGATGTACTTCTGATCAATATTTGGAAATTAATCATCCATCAAACATCCGAATTCCAGAAGATTGCAAGATTCGAGTTGGAGAAGAAATATTTTCAACCAACATCCAAATTAGAAAAGGAAAATCAATAATATTGCCAAAATTAGATTCAAAGTTTTTAGAAATTCAACCATATAATTCACCAAACTTAACTAAAATAGATTTTGAAGGATTATATGAAATTAATAAAATTGCTAAAAATATGAAACCTATTCAAGAAGTAATAATTCCAAAGCAACATACAACAATTAGTTTATTTTCAATAATTCTAATTATTTGCATAAGTATAATAATATTTTGGTTCATACGAAAATTCCGGAGAAGTAAAAGAAGAAACAAGAAAGAAAATATCAAGAAAGAAGATATCAAGACGGAAGACATTAAATTGGAAGAAAAAAATTCAAAATCGAAAAACAACTCCATTATTTTTCGATCTTAGGGATGGAGGATTTATAGAACTAAAAATTTCTATAAATAAATAATAATATTATATTACTGTAAATAAGATAAGAAATGCAGAGTTAGCTTTGTTTAATATATATATATATATATATATATATATATATATATATATATATATATATACATATCCATTATTATTCAAGTGGTTGTTGTTGTTGAAATGAGTTGTTGAATATAAGTTGTTTGGTTTAAGTCGTTATAGTTAGTTAGTTGGTAAAAGTCGTTGTTTAATAATAATTAGTTGGTTCATTGGCAAGTATTATAATTTTAATTATATTGTGAAAATAAAGTTTTTTAAAAATATATTTCGGTGTTGAAAATATATAATTCCCGCGAAAACAAAACGGTCCCCCACTGTAGCAGGCAGCAGTGCTACCACAGAAGTGTGTTTTTCATATCTAGCATGACTGAGTTGGTCGTCTCGCGTTCTCATGGTTATACGGCATTTTATTGTGAAGTTCAATATGTCAAATTTACTTATCAATAGTAATATAGACGATGGTGTGCGATCCTGATTGCGGCCCAACATAAGATCTTAGATGCAGATTTGAGAGTAGAACTGTATGACTTTGCAGATCCATCTTGTTCAGGTTTGCAGCAAGTGGTAAGTTCTGGCTCAAAAGTTGCTATTTTCAGAGGTATTGTGATTACATTTTCAATGTAGGGATTTTGATTAATATGATAATGGGAATTAATGTCTGCATGAGAATCATTTATAACGTGGAAAATATCTGAATATGGGACTGAAGTTATTTTTATAATCAGCGTCTGAATATCAAATTTTACGGTATTTGCGTCAGAATCGGAAGGAATGTTGTTAGTACTGGAACATACAAGGCCACCGAAATAACGATGAAATATATTTAGGATTTCTGGTATATTAGTTTATTTTATTCCGAACCGATAAAATGTGCGACTCATTTGAGATTTATTGGAACCGTCATAGCTTAAGATAGAGTATGATACATGTTTTCAAAAATCCAAATATTGAAAAATATTTAGGTTATTTATTTGAAAAAAAAACGAACATCATTGAATTATAGTCAGATGTTTGAATACCTGAAATCTTAACATTTATATCAAAATTCATAAACTCAACGTGGCGGCTCCAAAATGGCGGACAAGGTTTGTGATTATTGCTCGATTGTGGGTTGAGGTTACAAATTTAGCTGGAGATTGTCGAAATTCAATATAGGTCTCTAATTGTTCACAAGAATTTGTAGTATTAATGGTAAAATTTTCTAAACCTGCAAACCTATATTGATGGTTATGACTACTACTATTGCTACTACTTTAAAAACTAGAACTAGAGATACTTGATTCAATATTTTTTGTACTGTTTAATACAATGTCTGTATCTGACTATCTGAAATAGTTACTGTCCTTTCTCTACATTATTACCAACTATTTGTTAATTATTTTATATATGTGAGTATAGTCTATTTGAAAATCAAGAGAGAGTAAATTCCCAGAATAAAAACTAATTCGGTATGCAAAACTATAGTACAGTACGTGCGGTAAAACTTCAATATTTGTAATGCATTCTAAATGGTTTTTGTTAATTTCAATACAAAATTTATTACATTTCTTGGACTATCACATTATTTTATGATCTTTCATTGTTACTACAGTAGGCCTAAGAGGATTAACGTGCGTCATAGGCGTAACCAGAATAGAAAGGGATAATTGTTATTTAACGACCTCCGAATGGCAAGAATGGCAACCGCTTCGGGCGGATGTAATTTCGGCCGGAAAAAGGGCAGGTACTAAAAGCCGGTAGGTAAATTCGGCCGGAGGTTTTAAGTTGCTTCCTTATCTCATAGGTATTTTCGGCCGCAAATCAAATAAAATAACAGAATGCTTTATATTAAAATATTTCTTTATTTCAATAAAATTATTACATCAACTTATTTCTATAACTTAGGTAAACTATAAATTTTTAAAAAACGTTTTGATGTGATACAGATTTAACGAAATTAATTCTAGAAATATTGTCAGATCGAAGCATATTTACCATGTTTTCGATAAATTTTAGTTTGTTTTTTACTTGTTTGTCTTTAATTTTTGCTGGAATATTTAATTTTTTTATTTTTAAATATGCATCGATCTGACAATCTTTTAATTTTTCTATAAAAATAAATATAGAAGGGTGACTTGAATAAAAACTAGAATTAAAGTGCGAATGGAATGATTCGCAGGCATTTGTGGTTCTTTTAATTGATGGGTTTTCATATGCCCATATATTTGGTGGAAAATGAGATTCTGGCGCTATGTAGTTTTCTAATAAATAGTCTGCGTATTTATCTATAAGTTTATGGTCCGGTTTGTATGACATGAGATCAAATATGAAACAATCTTCAACTTCAGAGGGGTCTAAATAAGTTAGCCCAAAAGTATGAGTAAGCCATTTGCTTTCCTCGCAGTTTTTATCTTTATACATTTGGGTTAACCCTAATGATTGTATTTTCCTATACCACGCCTGGTGCAAGTGGAATCTACAACCATTTAGTTTGGTTTTGGGAAAGACAACTTTTAATGCGTTATGAATTGCGATTTCAAAATCCACAAATACCTCCTTCGGTTCAAAAACAATATTATAAAGTTCAAAAATTTTAGATTTTACCAACAGAATAATCTTAAGTAGGTACAACATAGTTATTAGAATAAAGAGATAAGTAAATTAAAGGTATTTCCGACAGGTACACAGGATTAGGTTTTTCCAAATAAATACACAACTAATATTTTACAGAAACTATTAAGCGTAATTACCAATATTTTAATCCCATCGTAAACATCAACCCCTCGGCCGAAATTACCCCTGTCATAAATGGTACCCTTTGATTTATGCAGGTAGGCCAAGGGATTACCGGCCGAAATTACGCCCGCCGACCGCTTCTAATGACAGATATTTTGACTTAAATAGTGCTTAAGTTTCTAGAAATGCAGTTATTTGATTTTCGATAAACGTGACAAATAGTAGTGACTAAAAATGGAAGCAGTTTGTGAGTATACGCCAGTGAAAAAATTAAAGCTAAACCATTTATCGCTCAATGAAAAGAGTGCTGTAGTGAATGTGTACCACTATTTTAAACATCAAAATCCCTCAAACACTATTGACAGTGTAGTTGAAACAACATCTAAGGCAATGGGATATGGAAAATCTACAATATATAGAGTTCTAAAGGAGGAAAAATCAGGTGGAGTAACCTCACCAAAGCCGAAACCAGGTAGACCAAAACTATTAAAAGTCAACGTGGACGAGTTTTTTAAAAATGCTATTCGTAAGCTTGTTCACTCATTTTTTATAAACAAGCAAATACCAACTTTAGATAAAGTTTTGCAAGCCATTACGAATGATGTTGATTTACCCACAATAAGCCGGATAAACTATGGAAAGTGTTACATGAGTTAAACTTTAAATTTGAAAAAATGGGCAGACACTCAATGATAATTGATTCTGAAGAAATTGTATGTTGGAGAAGACAGTACCTCAGAAGAATACAAGTTAAAGCTCAAAATAAAAACATTTATTATTTAGATGAAACATGGGTTAATGAAGGACATTGTGTAGGAACAGTTTGGAAAGACAAAAATATAAAATCATCCCATCAAGCTTTTCTGGAAGGATATACTACTGGTTTTAAGGAACCTATAGGAAAAGGTAAAAGATTAATTATTTGTCATATAGGCAGTACAAACGGTTTTCTTGAGAATGGTTTACTCTTATTTGAATAAAAAAAAACCGTTGATTATCACGAAGAAATGAATGGAGACGTGTTTGAGGAATATTTTGAACAGATGATTCAATTCATACCAAAAGGATCGGTTATTATAATGGACAATGCAAGTTACCACTCCAGATTACTTGAACCTTTACCAACCACTAAATGGAAAAAGGATGAAATTGCAAAATGGTTATCTTCTAAAAATTTAGCCTTTGACAATACAATGCTGAGGGCAGAATTGTTAACTATTGCTAAAAAACATAAGCAAAATTATAAAAAATATAATATTGAGGAGATAGCCAAAAAACGAGAAATTGAAATCCTTCGTTTACCACCCTACCATTGTGAGATGAATCCGATAGAATTAATATGGGCTCAAGTTAAAGGTTATGTTGCCAGAAATAACACGACTTTTAAATTATCAGATGTTAAAAATCTCTTCAATAAGGCAATATCTGAAGTAACAAGTGAAAATTGGCAAAAATGTATTAGACACGTTACAGAAATAGAAAAAAAAATGTGGGAGCTAGATAACATAATTGATATTACTATAGAGCCCATTGTAATTTCTCTAGAATCAGATGGTGAATCTTCTGACACAGAGTGCAAGGAACCATAACTTTAAAATTATTAATTTATGTACTTTAATTTTATTTTTAGATTTTAATTTTTTAAGATTTAATATTGTCGTATTTTTTGCATGTTGCTCGTCAAATTTTATCCTTGCGGTTGGTTTTGTTTTTCTCATATACCTACTTAATTGTTTTTTTAGCTCCTCATATTAATTTATAAATAATTGTAATTATCTGTACATATTATATACATATTTTATAAATAAACATATGCCTAAAACAAAATGCCTAAAATAATATTGACTTCTTCATTTTACCCAAATTAAATTACTACTTACGAATTATGTTTATCTATCTAAAATTGGTAATCTAGGTATAAATAACTAAAACAAATTAAATATTTCTATTTCCATATTAATTTAATTTTGAAAACGCACGTCTATGGTTTACTGCCTTTAACACTGATAACTGCAAAACATTTCTGGGAATTAACTCTCTCTTGATTTTCAAATAGACTATAGCTTCTGAAATGTCTTGAACATTGAACATATTTCCTTCTAGATCCAAATCACGGCCGACATATGAGCATGTTTTATTAGTGATAATAATATCTACCCTATTGCAATATTAAGTTTTTTGTAGGTATAATGTACAGGGTGTCCCAAATAAGAGTGACTGATTTTAAACATAAATGCCCAGCTCATTAATTGCTCCAAAGAGATGGGATTTTCACTAGTTTCACTAGTTTATCATAGAGATTTTTTTAGGCTTGGCTGACATTTCATCTCATCAACACAGGATGTTTTATTAATGTTGGTCAAATTCAAAAGGGAAAATATGAATTATTTTAAATGGAACACCCTATAATTTTTGATCTCATTCGAAAGAGCAATCATTCTCCTTTCCAAAAATGTATGGTTTTCTATCTTTTGTTTCATTAACAACAAAGATATTCGAGGTTTCATGTAGGAGTACATTTTTAATTAGTAGATTCATATGAACGTATTTTGATGCCTAAAATCAACTCATGCTGTGACCGTTTGACGTATAACAAAATCATTTAAGTCGGTTTCATGTAGTATGCATTTTTAATTACGTAAATAATTGCCAACAAATGTGACAAACAGTTTATTTAGTAAGAAAACATAATAACATTATTCAATACATATAAAGAACGAAGAACAAAAAAGTTACAATAAATGCTGCATATTCCTACCCTCTTCGTTTATGCATAACTGTAAGCGAAATTTTCAAATGAATTTTCTAACATTTCTTGCGGAATGTTTTCAATAATGTTCCTGATATTATTTTTTAATTCTGCTAAATTGTTAGGCTTATGATTGTAGCACCTATCCTTCACATATCCCCAGAGAAAAAAATCTGGGACAGTTAATTCAGGAGACTACGGTGCCCATTCAATCGGTCCAGCTCGACCTATCCACTTTTGGACTATCTCTCTGAAATTCATTAAAAGAGATTGGTTTTTGAGAACCCCATATTCTACAATTATGTTTGTTACACATGCCATTAATGTGAAACGTTGCTTCATCAGACATAATTAATAATGAATTGGGTTCGTTTCTTAATAAGTCAAGTAAAGTCTCTCATACCATTACTCGTTTTTCATAATCTGACTCGTCCAATTTTTGATAAGTATGAATTTCGTATGAAGTTAGTTTTAAAATTTTTAGACATCTTTGAACGTCACTCTTGCTAAGGTCTAAAATTCCAGCAACTTTTCTAATTGAAATGTTATAATGGTTATCATGTAGCACTTCATTAATCGACATCAACTTGTTTGAAAGACCATCATTATTTCTTGGTTTTTTAAGTGTGCAATGCAACTAGTTTTCGATAAATTGTACATACCATTTTTTAATTATATCCACTGACGGCAGATTTTTCATAAATTTCCTTCTGAATATCCTCCTTGTTTGAATTATTGATTTCATTTCTGCATAAATTATTACAGTTTGAGCTTTCTCACTCACTGTATAGATCATTTCGAAACCAACTTATGACTTAACAAAATTACTATTGTCAAAATTGCTGATTTTGTTGTTATGCGTCAAACGGTCACAGCATGAGTTGATGTTAGGCATCAAAATACGTTCATATAAAACTTCTAATTAAAAATGTACTACTATATGAAACCTCGAATATCTTTGTTGTTGATGAAACAAAAGATAGAAAACTATACATTTTTGGAAAGAAGAATGATTGCTCTTTCGAATAAGATCAAAAATTATAGGGTGTTCCATTAAAAATAATACATATTTTCCCCTTTGAATTTGACCAACATTAGTAAAACACCCTGTGTTGAAGAGATGAAATGCCAGCCAAGCCTAAAAAAATCTATTTGATAAACTAGTGAAACTAGTGAAAACCCCATCTCTTTGGAGCAATTAATAAGCTGGGCCTTTATGTTTAAAATCAGTCACTCTTATTTGGGACACCCTGTATATCTAGGCTTTGAAATATAGTGAATCGTTTTTAAAATATACCTACTATCTAAAATATTTTAGAAGTTGAAAAACTCCTTGTTTTGTACACATTATTATATAATTTTAGGGTACAATCCCGCCACCTGGAATTTCAATGTACAATAGCCGATTATAGTATTGAATGAGTATTAAGTTTTAATAATTATGATTTTGGAATAGGTACTTACCGATAACAACTGTTCGTCCACTATAACGAGAACTATAGCTAAGTATAGAAACTGTAGGAACTAACGAAAACGAAGACCACTTTATTCAAGTACTTCTTGCAGAAAATGTGTTTCCTGCAAATAAAATATAACACAAAACCACGACCCACGATCCGCCATATCATCAAAGAATACACCAAAATGTATTCTCTGATGTCATGCTTGTCATTTGTTTCCACAGATTGTTTGTTTCATTCGTCACTTCCTCTTCTGTTTTATTTTTTTTTTGTAATTTTATGAATACGTCAATCAAACAGCTCGCCCAATTAAGTTCCTGTGATGTTTAATATGAGATATTACTGAGAGTTTTATGAACTAAAATCGTATAGACGTAATCGCAGGAAGTTACTAAACATTATTTCGAAAGATGTAAGACTAAATGCAACATGTGATCATCTCAGAAACATGTTCATTTGTAATAAGACAGTAATGGTATGTATGTGACATTAGTGTATATTAGTATACAAATTAATATCGTATGAATGTTTCCTATGGGAAGTTTCTTTAAAGAAGATCATGGGATGTGTATATAACTTCGAATTCAAGTATTATTGTGTATATCAAAAATATGTTTTAATTACATGACATGGATGTTCGTAGAGTTGGTAATAAAATTAAGACAACTGGGAGATATCTTATTAACGTTTTAAATAAACATCACGAAAAGTCTCTAAAAAGAAAATCACAAAAAAGATTTGTTATGTTTCTTGTTTAGTAGGATGCTTTCATTATCAAAAACTATAAATTATAAATGAATATTTTTTAAGATATACATTTAGTCTCACGACATATGTTATATCGGAATAATAAATAAAACAGCTATCTGCTTATATTAATATCATTTAGTTGTTTTCTTTGTAAATACCCTTTTCCTATTACAAATCTAATAAATTCTACAAATTTGTGATATAAATTTAATCAGGTTAGATTTATTATCAGAAAACTATTTAATGAATTTTATTATGTATTTTGAATTTCAAAAAATTATAAGAAAAGTATTCAGTGGTTTTTAACCCTTTAACGGTTAATGGTACATATATGTACCACTTAGATTTACTCTTTATACAGGGCACTTGATTTCATAAAATACCTAGCATTGTAGAAATATACATCTAAGTGGCAACTACGCCTCTTCTCCTACCTCTCAGACTGATTGGCGCCAAATAGTTGGCTGAATTGTCAAATGAAGTCACAAAGTGGTACATATGTATACCAGTAAGCGTGTACAACAAATAAGGCGATTTGGTACTGTTCTTTTTAAGTTTTAGTGAGTTTTTGTGCGATTAAGGTAAGTTTTAATTAAAATCCTAATATTTACTTTATAACTGTATAACCCTATTTACACAATATGAGTACAGATATTAAAAAATCGTAAAAAAATCGAAAAACTGGTTTTTAGGTTATATTTACCAATGTAACAAAACTCAAATATCTTAGAAGTCGTTTTAGTTTGACACATAATATTTTGAAAAATTACATTTAGACAAGTAATTAGTCAACCCATGCCATGATTGTATTTGTATCTAGTCTGGAAAAGATAATATGTGACTTTGAAAAAGTGGTACATGTTTATACCACTGTCCATTTGCAATACGCAATAATGTGGTACATATATGTACCACCGTCCACTACAAATATGGGTTTTGTGTTCTTTTCAATAAATAAGCCAATATAATGCATTAATATAACAGTTACAACTATTAATAAGTTATTACTGTAGTTTTTGACATAATATATATTTTTTAGATGGAACGTAAAAAAGTTTTTAACTTGAACAACCCGGATGAAGTTGAATATCTTCTAAATGATATTGAAGATGATATGGCAAATAATTCGGACGTTAACGGGGATTCTGATGCAGACGATAACATCCCCATTACTCGATTATTAAATACTCCAGATCATGAAGAGTCCGATGATGAAGATATTTTAGAAACTACAACATCAACCATACAAACGGTCTCCGAAGAAACTCCTACAGCCAGAGAAGTTGATGAAGATTATTCTACAGAAGAAGGAGGAGGTAGAAGAGGTGGAGGAGGAGGTGACTGCGAAACCGACTGTGAAGACTTATAAATGGAAACGAAAGTCTGAAACTCCTCAAAAGTATGTGAAGTATTCATTCAATGAACCTTTTGGTATAACTAAGTTAGCAAAATTTAATATCCAAAGCCCACTTAGTGTATTTCAAAACGTAATAACAGATTTGTTTCTTGGGTATGTTGTAGAGGAGTCAAACTTATATGGCGTCCAGTGTGGACAAAGACTTGATCTTACCTTAGAGGAAATTAAAGCATACATAGGTGTCCTTATTGTTATGAGATTGCATAAGCTACCAACAATGAGGCTGTACTGGAGCAATGACGAAAATTTTGAGGTACCTAGAATTAAAAGAGTCTTTACGTTAAAACGTTTTTTGAAAATTACACGCCTCCTACATTTAAATAATAATGTAACTATGCCAAAAAGAGGGGAAAGGGACTATGACAAAATATATTAAATCAGACCTTTTATTGAGTATCTTACTAAACGGTGTCAGCTATTATTTAATCCTTCAAGGTTTCTTTCCATAGATGAATCTATGATAAAATTTAAAGGTCCCAGTACATTAAAACAGTACATGCCAATGAAACCAATTAAAAGGGGGTTTAAAATGTGGGTTATTACCTGTTCGGTAACAGGATATTGTTTAGGCATGTCTATATATGAAGGAGCTGATCCAAAATCTGACACGAGTAAGAGTCTTGGTGAAAAAGTGGTTGAAAAGGCGTCTTCATTTTATTCGGGACGTGGATACTGCTTTTTTTTTGACAATTTTTTCTCATCCGTGACATTAGCTGAGAGGCTTCTGGAAAATAATAATTTTAGTTGTGCCATTACTAGAACTGATAGAAAATATTTTCCCAAACATATTCTAAAATCTGACAAGGACCTAGTAAAGGGACAATGGGACGGATTTACAGATGGAAATATATCAGTATCAAAGTGGAAAGATAGAGGAAAGAAATCGGTTAATGTTGTGAGTACTATGCATAATCCGTTACAAATCACGAAGGTACTGAGGACACAAAAAACAGGTGAGAGATTGTCTGTTGATTGCCCTGAATCAGTGGTAGACTACAACAAGTACATGGGCGGTGTTGACTATTTAGATCAACTTATATCAAATTACAATATTTCCTGGAAAAGCAGAAGATGGTGGATTAAAATATTTTACTACTGTTTAGAAGTTGCAATTACAAACTCATATATATTGTACAAGACCACCCTCAAACAAGCAAATTTAAATAAAAAAGTTAAACCTATGACACATCTACAGTTTAGGTCTTTACTAGCCAATGAACTCATTGGTGCTTATTCTGGACGATCTAAACCGGGACCATCCATCAGACTAGGTCGTGGCAAGAAAAGGAATAATCCATCTGGAAGATCCACTCTATTTAATTCAAAACGATTGTGCAATGTTGGAAAACATGTTCCGATCAAAGGAACAAGACGAAGGTGCTGTTATTGCAGCACTAAAAAAAATCAAAAGAGATCTGACCTTATTTGTTCAGAATGTGAGGTAGCATTATGTCTTGGTTGCTTTGCTCCTTTCCATAATTCTAAAAACACAGGAACATAAATTTTAGCGATAAATTTTTTTTTTCATTTT
This sequence comes from Galeruca laticollis, assembly GCA_963921935.1. Taxonomy (NCBI): domain Eukaryota; kingdom Metazoa; phylum Arthropoda; class Insecta; order Coleoptera; family Chrysomelidae; genus Galeruca; species Galeruca laticollis. Next base: position 147,909,565 of record OY998181.1, read on the forward strand.
AAGATGTAACTACTTATTTTTATGTATATGTATGTGTTATGTTTCCTTTATTCTTCAATAAAAAGAATTGATAAATCTTTGTTTCTATCGTTTTCTATAAAAATAGTAACTTTATTTATGTGGTACAAATAGGTACCACTGAACAATACGAAACTTCTTTTTATTGGAACGCACAGTGGTACACATATGTACCACCCCAAAATACAATAAAATAAACTGAAAATTATGTAAAATGTATATATATTGACTAATTAATGCCCCTAAGAACGATTAATGCAATACTTAATTCAGTCTGACCACCCCTTCTATTCTGCCCGTTAAAGGGTTAATACTGTAACAAAAAACATCTCGAATAAACTGTTAAAAATCAGATTTTCAGAATTTGAATAATACATTTGAAATCTATATTTCTAGAGTTGTGTCACTCTATGTTTACAAGGATATTTTCTGGTCGAAGCCCAAAAAACATTATCAACCATGAGTGTTATTTCCAAACAACTAGAAATTCCATCTACCAGTTTTGAGACGGACGTTTTGAAAGAAGCACGCAAGTACAATGTTACTTCGATAATGATGTTAATATTATGCATATGTAGTCATGTTATATGTACACCTCTTCTGTTCAATGATGAATATTCGGATCTGATTTTTTTTGCATTCAAGAGGTTCTGCGGGGATGGTCCCACTTATATTTATATCATTATCACTCTCCTCTATTTAATCACAGGCAAGTAACAAAAAATAACTTTTCACAATTTGGTGTGTTCAGTGATAAGTATACACACCGTCAAAACCCTTGGACGCACTCCTCATTTTCTAGAATGAAAGGAAACAGAACATTCTAATTAATTTTATGAAACTTATTCACTCTATTACAATGATTTGATGATTATTTTTTGACGATTCTTGAAACCAATAGAAATTTTGTTGCCTGGCTATATCATAATAACATTAAAGATAATAATGTTTTTAAACGATAATCTCTTCTATTCATTGATTTTACTAGCTCAGAATTGTAGGTTTTGTTTTCTATTTGAACTGATAGAATGGGTTGTGAAGAAGCTAGAAATAAAAGAAAATTGACAACTTCAAGGATTATTTATATTTTTGTAACTGATCGTCTCAGTTACCAAAATGACTAGTTTGATAATCATAAATAATAAAGACCCATGTCTATATAGCGTATACAGTGTTATTAAATATAGAATAAAAGTGGAGTGAATTATTTAACTCCATTATTTAATTGTTTCGCCAATATTTCTGGTACGGAAGCAGTACCCCAGCCGCAATATCCAGAACTAATAGAAGGAGAACGAAAGCTCTTACTTCCTACTTCCCAGATGGAACGACTCTAGTTATATAGAAAACTGTACGATGGTACGCTAGGTGGTAATATTAGTTGCTAATGGTGTTTTCGAACTTCGAGAAGGCCTTTTTAAAAACGAACTACACAATTGAGACGTTTATTAGGTACATTGAACAATACAATCTAACCTTTTATTTTAGTAAAACGATATTTATATATTTTATAAGGTAAACGCCCCAGTTATCGACACAGTTATGATGCCTTTGTGGTTTGCATAGTCATTATAAAAAGCCTTACATTTATATTTATACAATAGGCATAAACATAGGTTCATTATTGATCTGTGAACAATGTTCATAACATTTCAAACATTTTATTTAACCTGAAAAATAAATGGGTGGAAAAGTATTGTTAAAATATAATGTCTCTATTATCGACACAGGAAAATATTGAGTGTATCAATTATCGACACCCAAAGTTCTAGTTATCGACATATGTCGATTGACACTAAACATTAAAATAAGCCACTCTTCAGCAGAGAAGAGATGGTTGCTGAATGTCAAATTCAAAAATGGAAGACTTTTGTAGGAATGTACCTATTTCTGAATTTGAAGTTTTGTGCGATAGTAATCAAGAAATTAAGAAATTAATTTCAAAAACTTCATTGAAAAATTGTTTATTAACAAAATAAAAATTCATTTCAAATTCAATAAAATAAATTCTGTATTATTATAGATATGTTCAAAACAAAAATAAAAAATTATATTGCAACCATTAGAATACTAAGTACATTAGGAATTTTTTACTATACTCAAAGAAAAACAAAATACTTAAATATACCTAAGTATGTATAAAAAAAATCACACTGAAGAGTGTTATTGCATCCCACTTATTTCAGGAACCTCGTATATACCACGTTTATTTATAAGTTTAGGTTTTGTAATCACACGCATAATGTCGTTGACATTATAATCTAATTTATCTTCCACTTTTGGCCATTTCCAGTTCTGGCCACTTTTTTCCATTGCTCGAACACTATATTCATTTTCAGCAGAATTACTTATTATTAAGCCTGGGAAAAACATGTCATAATATTTCACTATGACATAATCCCCAATGCTATATTTGATTTCTTTAGTCACTTCTGTTTTCCTTTTTTGTTTCGTTTGCCTTGCTATTTTTCTCTTTTCTTTTTCGCTGGTATTCTTGCCATTTTTGTGATGATGCTACCGCTGGTAACTTTTCCTTCAGTTTCCGTTTAACTTCTAATTTTTTATCATCTTTGGGGGCCCAGAATAAAGCTTTTTTGAAGGGCGTAGGAATATTTTCTTTATCTTGAGTTTTCTCACTTTCTGTCGATTTTGGTCTCTCTGACGTTTTCTGTTTGTCTGGCGTATTCTCTTTTTCTAACGTGTTCTGTCTTTCTGGGGCTTTTTCTCTATCTGTCAGGATCTGCATTACTGACAGTGTCTGCCTACCTCTTGTATGATCTCTATCTGTCACCCGAGCTGTCACCTTATTTTCTTCTGAAGTCGTTTCTTTTTCTGATGTTTTATTAACTTTTACCGAAGTCTTCTCTTCGACTTGGGTCATCTTTTTTCCTGAAGTTTGAGGTTTTCCTGATGTTTTCTCTTCTTCTGGAATTGTCACTTCTTCTGGTATGGTCCTTTCTTTTGGTATGGCCCCCTCTTTTTTGGTCCCTTCTTCTTGTATGGTCCCTTCTTCTTGTATGGTCCCTTCTTCTGGTGTCGTATCTTTAGTTGGTGTTCTATCATCTCTTAATGTATTTTGTTTCTCCGGGGTTTTGTAGTATTCCTCATTATTTTTCCAGTGAGTATCATCATTATACTCTGCTATATCATGTATCGGTGTTAATCTATCTGCCAGTTTTCCGTTATGTGTATAGTTAAAGTCATCAGTATTGTCTTGAATATTATACAACAAATCTACATCAACATCGTCTGAAGTAATATTGAGAATATCTATGCTTCCCAGGGAACAAGCATCCGAAGTATTTGCCAGGTCCCCATTAATTTTGGTATATTCTTCATCAGGAAGTACTGTAATCACAATGGGGTTGTTTACTGTTTGTGTATCTACATGACAACAATCTTCCTTGAGGCTTTTCCAAAACAAAAACAGGCTCTTATCTTCTGAAGGCCCTTCCCATTCCTGTGCACTTAGCTGAAATAATTCAATTTTGTCTTGAATTCTGCTTTCGAAAAATTTAAAGAATTTTCTCGTATCAGAGACGTTAAATTCGAGTGTTTTATCAGCATTATTTGTCGCATTTTCATTGGGTTTGTTTCTAGTATTGAAAAATTTCTCAAACTTGATACTATTAGGTTGGAGTGGGAAAAGACCACAAGCTCTAAATCCATTGGCTAAAATACTTGGCATTTGGCTTCGAAAACCATCAATAACTTTCTTAAGTAACGGAGCGAAGTCTTCTTTTTTAAACTTGACTCCATTGTTTTCAATTCTCCAATTAGTTACAGCCTTCTTCCATTCTAGTTTTAGTGGCCTAAATACCGCCACATCAAGCGGTTGAAGAATGTGAGTTGAGTTCGGAAAAAGGCTAATCAGAATAATTGGATTTTTAGAGCAGAACTCACTTAGTTGCATGGTCAGATGCGACAAATGGCCATCTACAAATAGTACAACTGGAAAAGTGACGTTGTTGTTTTTTAACCATTCGAAAAAAATGTTCGAAATATACTCAAAAAATGATTCGCCAGTCATCCAACCGTTGTCTGATCGACCTAGTGCCCAATCAGGGGGTACTTTTGTAGCTATATAATTGGGAAGTCTTTTGTACGCAAACATTACTAGAGGCGGTGGAATATCACCGGCAGCATTGCACATCAAAAGAGTTGTCACGCATTCCTTTTCATCATTTTTTATGACTGAATAAATTGCTTTTTCACCTTTTCGCACGATAACTTTTTCCCCCTTGGGACTTAAAAAGAATGCAGTCTCGTCGCAGTTGTAAACTCTTTTTGGATCACTCCATATTTCCTTGAGGTCATTGGTCTGAATATACTCTTCAATTTCCGCAAACCAAGCTCTTAATTTGTCCTCTGTTACATTTGCCCTGGCTTTCGTTAAATTTTGAGAAATCCGTTGAGATAATTCTGGGTGCCTCCGCATGAAAGACTCGAACCAACGTCTGCCAGGTTTGCCATTCGTGAATGGTGTCTCTCTACCAAGTTCCTTGATAAGCATTTGGACACTTTCCAATAATTGATTTTTGGTTACCGGAAAACCACACTTGGAACTCTGGATCATCCAATTTACAAGATGATGTTCTTCTACTGTTGTCAATACGGTGTCGGGACCAATTTTTCGCTTAAGAGGTCCTCTTCCATTAACCTTATCTAAAATTGTAGTCCTAGGAACTTTGAAGTTTTTGGCCGCCTGTAGTGCAGGCATGCCTCCTCTTACAGCGGCCACAGCATTTTCCATGTCTGTTTCGGAGTACTGCAGTCTTTGCGCCATTTTTGTATTAATATCTGAAATAAAAACGGGTTTCATGTATCGACATATTCAGGTTGCAATTATCGTTACTTATTGACAGGCATGTTTTTCGATGACCTATGATAGTAATATAACATGTCGATGTGCTTTATTTGTAATTTTTGGGCTTTAGAGGTAAGAAAGCATCTTAAGTATAACAGCATTCGGTAAAATGAAGCTAAAAATATGTTTTTTTTTAAACTACAGTTGTTCCTCATATCGACAATATAGGAATCATATGTCGACACAAAGTTGTGTCAGTTATCGACACTTAGATATTTTATTTTTTTTGCTTAAATTTTAGGCAGAAATTTTTATGTCGATAATTAGTACACAGTACGAGGAACATGTATTTTATAAAAAAAAGCTTTAATAAGTCCAATAATAATATATTTAAAAAAAATATTTACAAAAAGATAAATTTCAGCTGATACCCAATTTAGTGCAGGTGCAATTTTGCGTGTACCATTTATCGACATTAAGGTTTTATGAAGTGTATGTATAAATTTTGATTATTTAATCAGTAATTATTATTCTAAAACTATTTAATAAAGTTATGAATGTTGCTGAGTTTCACTAAGTAGCGTAAGCTATCACTAACAAGAATACATAATATAGCCGGATGCTTAGCTTACCTAGTAAGAATTACGCTGCTTGCGGTTCGGCGGATGACACTCGACTAGTTCCTTGTATTTATTAGCACATTCACTGACTGGATCAACCCCACGCCGTTCCGATTGCAAGCGAACACACTGACAAGGAGTATAACACTTCAAAATTTTCATTTTTAATACGTATGCCTTTATTTTATTGATAATGACTGAAAATGTGTCGATAGCTAGGACACTGACGATAATTGAGTCTTTTACCTTAATATGCTTATTGGACAAAATATATCAATGCATAATATGCAATATCCATTGACGTAACTCTTCCGCCCTAGGAGAGAACTATGGGGTTGGACCAGAGTTCGACATGATGGGAACATTTTTCAGAACATCTTCTTCACTTTTTGCAGTCCGTTTGGATTGATTTTTCTTCTTTTTATTCTTGAGTACTAGGTAGATAATGTAGGCTGTGACTATAAAGTAGAACAAAATTGAATAAAAGCTTATACTTTTGAAATAAATCGGTGACCAATCTATCTCCTCGGCTAAAGTTTAATCTTCTTGAATGGCACTGATGACATTGTTCATTTCGTTAAGATCAATTGTATCTAAATACACAGGTTTTGACTTAACGGTATCTAAAGTGTAATTATTTTTATTAATTCTCAATTTCGGTAAATCAATGTTTTTATATTCTGGCACTTTGGTCTTCAAATTTCTCAAATGAATACTGTCTATTAAGATTTCACAGCGGTTATTGAGTTCGATTGAATAACTACCGTTTACAGGAATGTTCGTAATGTCTTTGTTACAATTTTTTTCTGGCTATAACACTATACGGGGTGATCAGAATCCAACGGTCAGTTTCCAATTTCCGCACTTTAACTTCACTAATGGTAGATGGAATTTCTCGACAACTGTTTGTAGATTGGGAATATTTTAGAAGTTGGACTTCGCAAGGAGCTTTCTGTGAGATTACTCTTGTTTGTATCTCTCGGCAGATGAATTCTTCTTGAATAATTTCTTCACACTTCGAATTTGTGAATGCATAGCTTAGCTCATTCAAAAGGAGAGATTTGGTTTGGGGTATCATAAGTTTAAAATTTTGGTTTGAAGGTGTAGGTATGGGATATATATCATCATTATCATCAGTGGCTTCACAACCCTGTCTCCATCTTTTTCTATCTAGCATCCGATCGGGTCCATCTTCGATATTCATGGCTTTTAGGTCCTTTGTGATATTATCTCTCCACCTGAGGCGGGGTCGACCTACTGGGCGTTTTCCCCCCGGGACCTCCTCCCACACCAGTTTTACTATTCTATCATCTGGCATTCTTCTAACGTGTCTTGCCCACTGTAGTCTCCTGGCATTTATTTCGTTTACTATGTTGGTATCAGTGTAGAGTTCTTTGAGTTCTTGGTTGGTTTTTATTTTATATTGTTCTGTATTTTCGTCTCTATTTGGGCCGAATATTTTTCTTAGCAATTTCCTTTCAAAGACCTTAAGTCGTTCTTCGTTTGCAACCGTTAGAGTCCAGGTCTCACATCCATACATTACGACAGGCCTTATAACTGTTTTGTATATGTTCAGCTTAGTTTTCCTGGTAAGTATTCTAGATTTAATTAGGTCTTGAAGAGCAAAAAGGCATCTGTTTGCAGCCTGTATCCTGGTATTTATCTCTTCTGTGATGTCGTTGTTTTCGCTAATACTTGTACCCAGATATTTAAATTGTCTTGTCCGCTCAAAGTTGTAGTCTTCGATAGAGAAGTTTTGTCCTCCTCAATCTCGGTTCCGATTTTTTCTGCTGAGGTACATATACTTGGTCTTGTCTTCGTTTATCTTTATCTCTTTCCTTTTCGAACTTTATGAAGGTGTCTTTGAGGTCAATCCTGCTATTGCCAATCACATCGACATCGTCTGCGAAAGCCAGGAGCAGGTTGGGTCCTCCTTTATGAAAGATAGCAGCTGGCTTCTCAATTTTGGAGTTCCTAATTACATATTCCAATGCTATGTTAAAGAGTTAAGGTGAGAGGGCGTCCCCTTGCTTGAGACCATTATTGATATTGAAGGAGTCGGAGAGACTCTGCCCCACTCTTACTTTACATCGCGTACCCTCCATGCATACTTTCATCATCGATATAAGTTTTTTTTGGAATCCAAGCTCTTGCATTGCTTGCCACAGCTTTGATCTGCATACTCTGTCGAATGCCTGTTTAAAGTCAATAAACAATTGGTGGAGTTCTCTGTCGAATTCCCAGCATTTCTCCATTATTTGTCTGATGGTAAAAATCTGATCTACGGTGGACCTATTTGGTCTAAAACCACATTGGTATTCCCCCACAATCGCTTCGGTTTCATTCTCTCCAGTAGGATATTGGAGAGTACCTTATAACATGTATTCAGAAGAGTTATTCCACGATAGTTTGTGCATTTCTTTCTGTCTCCTTTTTTATGAATAGGGACGATTAGCCCTTCCTTCCATTCATTGGGTAGAGCCTCTGTCTTCCAGATGGTTTGTATGGGCTTGTGTATGGCCTTGTGGAGTGTTTCTCCGCCAGATTTTATGCATTCGGCAGGTATGCCGTCGCTGCCTGGAGCTTTGTTATTTTTCAGTTTTTTTTTATTACATTCAGTGTTCCTTCGTACGACGGTGGCTGTGTTTCTATTTCGGCCGTTGGTATATTTGTTGGTGGCGTATTTGTATTTTCCTCCTCATTTAGCAGTTCAAAGAAGTATTTCTTCTAGGTTTTTAGAATCTCTTTTTCATTGGTTATGAGTTCTCCATTATTTTTTGTGAGAAAGTTTTCCTCTCTGGGTTGGTATCCGGCTTTCTGTTTCGAGATTTCGCTAAAATATTCTTTTGTTCTGTTATTCTGTCTATTCTCTTCTATTTCCCTTATTATTGACAGTTGGTATTCTCTCTTTTTCCGTTTCACCATTCTGCGTGTTATTGTTCTTTGGTGTCTATATTCTTCTATATTAGATGCTGTTGGATGTTGTAGCATTTCTTCCCTATTCAGGTTCCGCGCTTCAAGTGTCCTGTTGCAGTCCTCATCGAACCACTTCCGTCGCTGGCTTTTCTTTTTGCCAAGTACCTGTTTTGATACGGTGGCTATTGCATCTTTAATGTTAGCCTATAGTTCCTCTACGCTGTTTTCGTCTTCAGGCTCCTTTATTTGCTCATTTATTTGTTCTTGGTACCTTTCTTGTGTCTCCTCTGTTTTTAGTTTTCCCGTCTCCCAAGTTGTTCTGGTCCCCTTCTTAGGCGTTGGACAGGGGGAGATTCTAATTCTAATCTTTGTCCTTACTAGGAAGTGGTCCGTATCTGCGTCTGCTCCTCTTAGGCTTCTGACGTCCAGGCAGTTACTACCATGTCTCCTATCTATTATGACGTGGTCGATTTGGTTTCTTGTGACTCCGTCATTTGAGATTCAGGTCTCTTTGTGGATGTTTTTACGTTCGAACATAGTTGATTTTATTAGGAGGTTCTGGGACGTAGCCAGGTCAACAAGCCTGGTTCCATTGTCGTTGCTAGTGTCATGCAGGCTATGTTTGCCTATGGTTGTTTGATAGGCTTCTTCTTCTCCGACTTTGGCATTAAAGTCACCCAAAATAATTAGCATATCATATTTGGGTATACTCAGGATAAGATTTTCTAGTTCGTCATAGAAGGTATCCTTTATTTCCTCGTCTTTCTCTTCAGTCGGGGCATGGGCTGAGACCACCGAGTAGTTATACCATTCTCCTTTCAGTCTCATGTAGCAGAGACGTTCGTTTATTGGTTTAAACTCCATGATTGTTTTTGCTATGGGTTCTCTTACTATGAAACCTGTCCCAAATTGGTGTCGTCCTTGGTCATTTCCGCTATACAGTATTATCGAGTTTCCCACTCTTTGCGTTCCGTTCCCTGGCCACCTGATTTCTTGAACGGCTGTTATGTCCATATTTTGTTTTTCCAGTTCTTTGGCGGCATGTAAAGAGGCTCCAGGTCTATAAAGGCTAAGTAAGTTCCATGTTCCGAAATTCATTGTCCTTTTTCGTCGCGTGTTTCGTCTTGAGAGGTCCGTCCGGGTCCGAGGCGTGTGTTTCGTTGTCGTAACTATGGTTTTTTTCCAAGGAGGGATAGTTAGTCCCTCGCTTAACCCTCCTCTTTCATCCGGGCTTGGGACGGACAACCAAACTACTGGGCTACTCAATCCACCCAGCAGCACAGCAGGCAGAGTTATGAGTTATATGATAGTAGTTATATTCACTAAGTTCTACAATCGGTACTTCTAATATGAAAATAATACTATTATATTTACTGTAACTTTTAACTTTGATAATTTTCTCAAATACTACAATATTGTTTAACGATGTTTCGAAAGGAAATCTATTATTTATGTTAATATAGTTCTTAACTGTGTTTATCTCTGAAAGTATTTCGCTGGGGTTCGCTATAGAATTGTGGAAAGTATTTATTTTTGCGAAGCTTATAGCTACTTCTATTTTATCGAGCATATCATATATTATTTGAAAGCTAATAGAGAATTGAGAAACGATCTGTTCTATTTATAAGAAATGGAAAGTTTCTATATTTTCAATTTTTATATTTCGTAATTCTTTTTGTAAATCGTTAATGCGTGAGCTTAATATTTCTTGGTTGTGGGATAGTATTCTAGAATTGTTTTCAAATATTTTCATTGATGATTCGAGTAATGTTACTTGGTGTTCTAACAATGTTTTTATTTTATTTTGATTACCAGATAAGGCTTTAATAGCTTCGTCATATCGTATTGCATCGTCTTGGTCTAAATTACCTGTCAAAAGTTTTATTAAGTCCGTCAAAAAGTGATCGTTTTACCTGCTTTCACCATAGTAGATTTATTTGATTGATTTGTGAAGATATTTTATTTTCTAATATTTGAATTATATGATAGGAATTATCGAAGTGTTCTGTAAAATTAAATGTGCTGGGGTGTTTTGAAAGAGAGTCGTGTAGATTGTCATATTGGTCTTTAAAGTTAAAAAGTGATCTGTCAAGTTTTTAATATCGTAAATGTGTATGAAGGTCCAAAAATCTGTTCCTAGTCGTAAGGGTAGGAGGCCAGGATTATCGTTTAGGTTATGGAATTTAGGTGTATTTAATCTTCCTTCGGTGGTCCAACAGAGGAGCCTGTAATAGGAGGTTTTTTTGGTTCATTAATGTGAATAATTTCTTGATGTGCTTAAAGTTTTTTATGTTTGAGTAAATTTCCAGAAATTTCAACACGATTCCTGTCAAGTATTTGAGTAATTTCGAAAGGGCCTAGAAAACGTTTATCTTTTTTATTTCGTTTCTTGGGGTTGTGCTTGTATACAATTTAACCGATTTTAAATTCATAATTTGAGTCACCTTTTGTATTACGTTTCTCTATAATTTTTTCTTTGTTTTGTTTCAATTTCTCGTGTACATCTCTATAAACATGTTGTAATTTTGATTGATGTTTGTTCACATAATCGTTATAGAAAACTTGAGGTATGAACATTTCGTTAGGATTTCTAGAATCTGTGTGACCAAAAGTAAGTTCAAAAGGGGTAAAACTTGTAGAACTATGTATAGAATTATTGTAACCTATTATTGCGTAATCCATTAAATCATCTTCGTCGGGATAGAGTTCTCGTAATAATCTTAGATATTCAATTAAGGTTGAATGTACTCTTTCGGCTATAGAATCGGATTCATGATGACCAGCTGTGGTAAAGTGCATTTTAATTTTGTGTAACGCTAAAAGTTCTTTAATAGTTTCGGTATTAAATTCTGTACCTTTATCTAAAACGATTAATTGTGGTACTCCGAAAGATGTGAAATATTTTATTAAAGCTTTACTTATTATAACAGCTGTTTTAGAAGGAATGTGCACTGCTTGTGCAAATTTTGTGAATGCATCTGTTAACGTTAGATAAGACTTTCCGTCGTAAATAAAAACATCAATGTGTATAATTTGAAACGGTTTGGACGCGGTTTTTGTTAGCATTAGCGGAACATACGGTCTTTGTCTAGCATTTTATTTTTATGGCAAATAGTACAAGAATTTATGTAATTAGTTATTGTATTTTTCATATTTTTCCAATAATAATTTATTTTTAATTTTTCTAAAGTTGCCCGAATTCCTCTGTGTGTGGTTTTGCTCTCATGGTAATTTCTCAATAAAATCATTTGTTCTTCCTTATCAGATACAGTGTTTACTAATTTAGTGCATTTAATGAATCTTGGTTCTTTTGAAGAGAAATGTTTTAAGTAAACTTTATTGAAATCGTTATATTAATTTTCTTTGTTAAAATAAATGTAAAACGTGTAATTAAGATCTGTGTATTCTACTAAAAATTCAAATATGAAACGTTCATTGTCCTTTTCAGGGATTTTAACTTTTATAATTTTATGATTTTGTATGTTGAGAGATATCTATTTTTTGATATAAATTTGAGTATACTAAAATTTGGTGAACTTTGTTATTTTTAATTTCGTCTAATATAGGAATACCTTGGTTAGTGGTCTCATTATTAGCTATGGAATGAACAGTCGAGGACTTAGATTTAGGAGTAGAAAGTTTCGTCCAGTCAGGTTGAGGTGTATTGAGATCGTATAGAATAGGTATATCAGCGGTATTATTAGGAGGCTGTATTTGTATATCTGAAATAATGTTTATTTTTGGTTGGTTTTGTGCACTCGTAGAAGCTTTTCCCTTTTCTAATGAGCTTTCAAACTCACGTAAGAATTCTAAAATTTCTTGATTAGTGTCACCAGGGTTATTATTAACTGATTCAGTGTCTAAAGCATTAATTGGTATTCTGCTCAAGCAATCAGATACTTCATTTAAAGATCCACGTTTGTAAATGTTGATTGAAATCGGAGCGCGTGTAGAGAATTCGGAGGTTATACCTTATTTTTCTCCCCATTTACTCTACTAAGAGAGCTAGACAGCCTGATAATTTCCTTAAGCTAGGCAATTTTTAGTTACATTAGTTCCCATAGTACTCACAGTATTATGGTAAGATTTAGAACTTGTATTGATCCTGGAGTAGTCGCGCCCTAGTTTTGGCCATGTATGGTCGCGCTGGGGTTACATTGTCCCAATAGTATTTTCCAGTAATTGTGAGCAAAAATCAATTTCATAGTGTATTGGTAAATCAAAAAGCATATTGCTGTTAGATATCTATAATACGAAATACATACAAAAGAAAAAAATACAACAAAACACATTTAAGATAGAAAACAGAAAAAAACATTAAAAATCAAAGAGCATCAAAAAACAGTCGAAAAATCATCGTGTTTCTAATCAGATGTATCTGCATCCGCCTATTTTCTACAGTTTTTACATAAAATACAAGTGTGATTCAAACATAGATATGTATAACATGTTTTACAGTATAGCTTTGTTTTGTTATCTGAACCAATACATTGTTGACATCGCTTCCGTTTTCCACGTACAGGGGGTCTATTTTCTTCATGAATGTTGAGAGCATGTTGTCGACGCTTCTTTACTTCACGTTGCAAATTTTTTAATGTTGTTCTATGATTCCGATAATCACTAATGAGTTCGCGTGCTAACTGCTGTAGAAATTTCCGTCTCACCAAATCTATGTTTCCGTTATTTGCATAAGAAATAATATGCGCATTACATGCTGCCATATTGAGCAAAGAATATGATACTACCATGGGCCAGCGTTTGGTATTTCTCGCACAATTGTAGATTGCTGCTTTCCTATCTACATCATCAACTTTAGATTTGGTTGCAGTGTAAAAAGTTACGATAGAAGGTTTGGCTTCCTCTTTTGCAGCTGAATCTATTTTGTCATCTTGGTGTATACTAGAAACAAGTATTACATTTTTATTCTTTCTTGGTTCAAGACACCAGAGTCTTTTGTTTTTGAGAGCCAAACATTAATGACTTTATGGGTAACAATTTTGTGATAATAAACTCTGGAAGTAACTCCCTCTTAATTGTTCTTAGAGTGCCAACAAGCGTCAGCCCATGATCTCAAAACAAAACATCCACGAGTTCGCAGCTGGTATACCAGTTATCAGTCGTAATATTTATTTCCGTTCCAGAAGTAGGTTGAATCATTCGTAGGACAATACTCCTTGCGTCATTACTTAGCTGGTAGGGTCTCTCGGGTTGTTGTCTAACGTAAACTTCCAAATTTAATGTATAAAATATCCTGGCTTCCACAAGCGTGAAAGTTTTGATGCCATATTTGTTTGGTTAGACGATATATACATTTTTTAAAACTACACCGACTTCTGAATGCCTCAAGTTTTTCATCTATCGTACCATACTCGGAGATGGTACAATGTTGTTGGCAATTTCGACGCTCACAAGGCAAAATGACTTAAGCGCCATTATTGCACAAACTCAGGTCCATGTATCATATTAAAGGACTAAGCGCCAATTTTTATATAACAAAATAAACCCCGTAAAATATGCAATATTTCCAGAGATAATTTGATTTGAAACTGCGCAAGCGCCAAAACTTCGTGAACATATTCGTATAGAAGCAAACGAGGGTGGCACAACCACCAGTACTGTTTGATAAACTATAGGGAGAGTTTAACAATTTTAAAATCCTATTCAAGCAATTTCAAAAGGTGAAATAGTTTGTTGATTGGTTATATCGAAGTGAGGTAAGTAAATTCAATTTACTTAGATGATATTTTTCTCAAAGGACGTCGTATTTATATAAAAAACTAAGTATAAATGTATGTCGGTTATGCCAAAATGCATTTTATATATATTATTCAGTCATAAACGCCATTTAACATAGTAATTTACTATCCTGATACTGGTTAATTATTTTCGTGTGCTTTCTTGTTTTATAATTTGAAAATACTTTGTCTGTCTAACAATTAACAAATTTATGAAATTTTATTTATAAAATTAAACTACAATTTCATCTTTCTGTTTATTTTAGTTATTTATGATCGGCGCTTATGACTGCATAAACATGACTTCAGGGGGACACAAAATTTTGGCAATGTTAAAAAATCCGCCAGAAATTCACGATATTATTTGATTCATCTCCTTCAGTTAACGACTGCTTTCCTATACAACTGGATTATGTGACGCAATGTACCATTGAGAATGCCAACTTGGAAGACAATACCTTTCCTGCCATGGAAGATGATACCTTTCCTGTTACGATTCAAGTAGCAAACGAAGAAACAATTTGCTTTCCAGAAAATAATAATTTAATTTCTACCAACTCCTCTGAAGTGACGCAAATTTGTAAATCCAGCATAGTGGACTATTCTTTTGGAAGTAGTTCTAACGATACTTCGATTGAGAATTCTGCCAAGAAAAACTCCGTGTCTCACAACAATTTTATCCATAAAGATGAGAATTCTTCAACTCAAGATTTTTCAATAACGAATAATTCTCCAGAATTCTCGGAAAATCTAAGAAACAACGATTCAGATATGGAATATCTCAATTCCTCAGAGGACGGGTCTAATAACTCCTGTGAAAATGACTCAACGGATAGTGAAACAAAAAAAAACCAACCTCAGAAAGTAAACCAAAGATTAAGCAACCAAAGAAATAGATTTAGTGGTAAAATATATAGAAATCGGCGTGGTGAAGAACAGCCAGGAAAGGAAATGTTAATTAATCCATGTTTAGGAAAACAGTGCAATAATAAATGTAACACATTTTCGAAAGAGGAAAGGAATTCATTTTTCCAAAATTTCTATAGATTGAGCGATCATGAAAAACAAAAGTTATTTTTGAGTGAGTGCATACATACTGTAGAAGTTAAAAGAAGAAGAACCTCGAAAAAAATTTTTAAACGTCAATTAACACATGAATATTATCTTCTCAGAAGCAATAAGAAAGAAAGAGTATGTCAGCAGTTCTTAATCAACACTTTGAACATTTCGCAAAGATGCCTTAGAACTGTTATTGCTAATAAGACACGAGAAATATTTCCATATGGAATTGATTGAAGAGGGGAACATCCCCCATCAAATAAATCTATACAGATGCCAGTACAACTGTTCAAAGAATTTGTCGAATCTCTTCCTGTGATGCCATCTCATTACTGCCGCGGTTCTCCAAGTAGAAAATATCTTTCAGCAGATATAAAATCCTATAACAACCTATATAGAATGTACCAAGCGAAAACGGAAAAAAAATCAATCCCAGTTTTGAAAAATGCTACTTTTTTAAGTAAATTCAGAGAGCTGTACGGTTATGGCATCCATGTGCCGAGGAAAGACAAATGTGGTCAATGTGAATTTTATAAGAATATTAATGAAAGTCAAAGAACAGCTGAACAAATTGAGAAATGCCAAAAACACATCGAGAAAAAAGAAATAATAAAACAAACATTTTTAAACAAACAAAAAGAAGCTGAGAGAAATTATGAGAAACGCATTGTCAGTTTTGACTTAAAGAAGGTGCTGACTACTCCTCATATCAATAGTATGTTGACTGGCTACTATAGGAAGTATGCTGTATATAACTTTAC
The DNA here is from genome assembly GCA_963921935.1 of Galeruca laticollis. Lineage (NCBI taxonomy): Eukaryota > Metazoa > Arthropoda > Insecta > Coleoptera > Chrysomelidae > Galeruca > Galeruca laticollis. The sequence continues at coordinate 147,925,481 of OY998181.1, forward strand.
TATTTACGAATCCTTCACAAGAGAAGGAATTTGTTATTTATGGGAGGAAAAGAACGGTAAACGTGGCTCGAATGAAATATGTAGTAACTTGTTTCGATATCTTAAGGATACAGAATCCAATAGTAATTTTAAAACCGTTGAGTTATTTTGCGATAATTGTGGGGGACACAATAAAAATAAAATATTACTATTCATGTTTTATTATTTTGCCAATAACTTTTTTACTGCCTGGGCATACATACATGCCGGTTGATTCTATGCATGCAGTAGTGGGAAAATCTCTTAAAAGAATATCCCTAATGGCTCCATCAGAATGGACTACAGTTTTGAGAAATGCAAAGTTAAAACTCAAACCCTACAAAGTGCATACATTAAAATACAGCGATTTTTTGGACTTCAAAGAGGCGTCAAAATTGATGAAAATATCAGGAGATGAAGGTATTTTAAAAATAAAAGAATTTAAGACTATTATATTTACAAAGGGTTTGACGCAGTTTCTATATAGATACAAATATAATGGAGAAGAAAGAATGAGTACTATATTGTTAAGAAAATCTAAAGGAACTGAGACACAACAAGAACTTCTCGTAAAACCAGCATATTCTTGTGAACTTTCAATTTCAAAAAAGAAATACGATAACTTACAAACAATGTGTAAATTAAATACAATTCCACCAGAATATCACCAGGAATACTTATCACTAAAGTACAGTGCCAACATACCTGATGTGCTAGAAGACACGTATATTGAAGATGTCCAATTATAATGGACAGGAAGATGCCATAGAAATGTCGAATAAGGAATAAATGCAGTTTGTATTTAAAGGAAGGTTTTTCTGTTTTGTTAATATTATAATACCTCTATAAAAATCATTTTTTTCTTACCTTTGCAAAGTTTTTTTTATTTCGCAAATACAACTATAATAACCGACAGTTATAAATATATTTAAAAAAAATTGGTTAGACTTAAGTGGTCATAAGCGACTATAAATGCCGTTGCTGTGTTGTCATAAGTGACTTAGACTTTTGACTTAACCTCCACATCGAAGAAAACGTTTGACACAAGCGACATTACCTGCAACAAAAATGAAAATAGCATATTTCACTCTTTTAATTTTACATTTGTACGAAATTATATTGCAACCAAAATATGTAGTATAGAGAAGTGAACAGTTTTTTCCATTTATTGAGAGTTTATCGTCTAGGCGTTTACGTCATGTTGCCTTGTAAGCGTCGATTTGTTATGAAAGAATTAAATATCTCTCAAATCGGTGCGAGTTTGTCATATTTTTCGCGTTCTTCCCTAGCCGCTTCGTCATCAGTACGGATTACGCTTATTGGAAAACGAAATCGCTGCAATGACATAGTAAGTCAAAACATATCAATGCCAGTACCGTCTCAATTCCATAGGTCTTCAGTTTTCAGACGACTTCCTTTATGAGTACCTGCTAGGTATAGTAACCCAAATAAAGCGTTTATTTCTGCTTGGTTTGTGAACTTCGCATCTCTAGGTCGACTATACTTATTCCGATATATTTGCAATATATTTGTTCTGTTTTCAACAATGATGTTAAGCATAATTTCATCAAAAAACATCCACCAATTCATGTGTGTTTTGGCATTTTTGCCACCCCTTTCATTCCAGGTAACTGAATTACAATGTTTGTTCTAGCAGTTCGCACTCATTGCGAAAATGGATGCTTATTCCAGGCTGTAATATCATATTAATATTTAAAATAAGGATCCACATGTCCACTCCTAATTCAGCTTTCTGCTGATTGTTAGTATCTGCTTCCTCCTCAATCATAACTCCCCTGTCCTCAACCATATCTTCTTCATCTGTATCATCCTCATTATCGGATGACTCCTCAGCTGGATGAACGTCTACCCAAAGGCGCAGAAGACGTGCTTGCTCTTTGTCGTAGGAAATAGCCATTTCTAAAATACAAGAAGATTTTGGTACAAAAAAAACATTTTTACTTTTCCTCCCAACCTATCTAATATGCGAGAAAAGTATTGGTTTACCTCAAAAAAAGTTGGAATTTTGAAATTTTTTTTGAGTTATTCTCACATTTTCCATCAACAAGAACACGAAAAAACGGTTTCTAGAAAAAAAATCATGTGTGTATGTCGTCGTCGTCGTTGTCGTCGGCCACTTTTCCTTACATGTCTTGTTAGCACAATACAGCCTCCGGAGTGCAATAAGTCACCAATTTTATGAAGGAACATTGTTGAGGACATATCATATATGAACCCTATTGATTTTTAGTTCACCAGTTCCAGTACAACGGGTGCTATGATACTTGAAGTACGACATTTTCTCATTTTTGGAGAAGTTTCAGTTTGTTAGCACGATACAGCCTCCGGAGTATATACAAGTGACCAATTTTATGATTGGATATTATTCAGAGCGTCTCACAGATGAACCCTATTGATTTTCAGCTCACCAGAGTCAATACACAGGTACTACAGTAATTTAAGTACGATATTTTTGTCATTTTTGGAGAAGTTTAAGTTTGTTAGCACAATACAGCCTCCTGAGTATATACAAGTAACCAATTTTATGATTGTATATTATTCAGAGCGTCTCAAAGATGAAGCCTATTGATATTCAGCTCACTAAAGCCAGTACAACGGGTGATATGGTACTTGAAGTACCAAATTTTTGTCATTTTTGGAGAATTTTTAGTTTGTTAGCACAATACAGCCTCCAGAGAGTATACGGTTGATCAATGTTTATGATTGAATATTATTCAAGGTGTCTCACAGATGTACCCTATGGATTTTCAGTTGACTATAGCGAGTACAGCGGGTCCTATAAATCCAGATATACTAAATTCTTGGTTATTTTTGGAGAAATTTCGGTTTGTTAGCACGATACATCCCCCGAAGTGTAACAAGTAACAATTTCATGATAGAATATTGTTCAGGGCCACAGATGAGGAAAAGTTAGTTTAAATCTTTAAAACCGTTCATTTTTTATTAAAATAAGAAGTGTCTTACTTCAAGCGATGCATTTTACCCATGCGATTGTCACAACCCGGTACACCACATTTTCCTAATTCTAAAGGGGGTTAATAGTTTTCATCCATATCCAAAAAAAAACACTATATAATTTGTCTATGCAAAAAATTGTTGTCATTTACATATATTTTCGTTATCATCACATCATTTTTCACCGATAGCTTATCTAGCTTGTCCAGCGTTCGTCGTAAGTCAAAGTTGTATTGTTCGGTATTTAAGGCTACGCTAAATGTCAACCTGGTTTTGATCCGAACGCTCATCTGTAGTGAGACACGGTTATCTCCAAAATTTAAATTGGTTGATATTACAGAAAGTTTTTCCATGCGAAATTCCTCTGCCTTATGTTCATGCACAAGATCATTTAATTTTCGAGCGTTTTCATTGCGAATTTAAGCTCTCGTTATTGCTAAGAGTGTGATATATTTATATATACATCTTTGGTGGCTGAAAAAACGATGTTTCAGGGTCGGGGGTATGTTTACGCCTATTTAGTTTCCCTGAAATGGTTTGTTATTTGGCAACAACGCTTCCGTGTTTTGACCGAAAATTGTTGAAAGGATTTAAAAAAGGTAGCAGTAATTAGCACAATCGTGGTACGAAAGTTAGTTGAGAATTTTATGCAACCAGCGGGGCCAAAATTTTATACAGTTGTGGCACAAAACCGATCAACATACATTAGTGATTTCTCACGTGTGACAAATTAACTTAAAGTGCTCGATTTTCCTTTATCCCATTTCCCAAAGAGCAAGTAATGGAATCTTAGAGGAACATTTTATTGGTAAGTGAAGTTTTTAAAACCAATCATTTACATTTTCATTTCTACAGTCCATTTTATTTAAATATTGTATTGAGCTATCGAACAGATAGACTCTTGCACTTTCGGACGTCCAGCACCCGGTCTACTATTAACATTTCCATTATTCAATCAGGATTATTCGAATCATAGTTGATCTGGGTAAATTGGGAGTTTTAGGAAAATTGATGATTTGACCAAAATTGTTAATATAAACAGACCTATCAAAAGTTGAAATTGAGTGTCCAGACATTTTTCGATGAATAAAATCATGTTCATTTTGAAATTTAAAACCAACTGACACAATTTAATTAACAACTGCTGTGCCAAAAACAGGTTACACGTTTTATCCCAACTTTGCACCATTACGAAAAACATCAAATCCTTAGTGATTATTTCTATAAAAAAATTATGCTGATATAGACTTTGTATTTTGTTTTACGGGGAGGGTCCAAGAGTTTGCCAGTGTGTGTATAATCGCTATGTACTATAAAAATGTATACTAAATAAAAGATGAATGATATGGGATATAAAATGAAGTTCTTCCAAAATTGTGACGGCATTTTTTAAAGATTTGTTATTAGATCTGAAAATAAGCCTGTAATAATTAATTTGATCAGAAATCATCAGAAGATAAGACACTTCATTTTAATCATGAACAGTTTGTAGAAGGGACGATTCAGAAGTAATATCCCGTTACTATGACAATTAGCCGACTATTACATTAGTCATTATGATTTCGAGAGTACGCTGTATTCTGAGAAAATTTGATGAGACCATGTGAACATTTAATAATCTCTTGAGCTAAAAGATCTAGGGAGTCATTTTTTGTTTATTAACGTTCAAATGGTCGAATTGAATTGTCTTGAAATATAATTTGCGCGAGATATATTAGATGAGATAATAGCCCTCACTTGTTATAGTTGCGTTATATTCAGGAAGATTATTTCATGAATCCCACAAAATCAGGCGTTAAGGTTACGGTGAAATTTGTAACTTCCGCTGAATTGGAAGCAAGCTAATTTTTCATAGTGATTAAATTTTATGATTATTCATCGTTTCTGTAGGATAATAAGAGAACAGATTTTCCACTATGCCGACGTTTCGGATTTATTTGAATCCTTTATCAAGGCTACAAAGATAGACATGTATCTGTTGATTAAAAACTTCAAGACGTTAAAAATCATAGAAACTTTGAATACTTTTGGTCATGTAAAAATTTGAAATTTTCAAAAATTTCAAAAAACTGAAAACATCCTTCAAAAATGTCTCTAAGAAACATAATTGAATAAAATTTAAATTACTTACAATTTAAAAACTCTTTAAGGGTCACTCTTACCTAGTGAGGTTTTTTCTCTATTTAGCACAAATGATTTTTCATTTCCTTGTCAAATTCAAAATAAACGAAAAATCATGGAAAAATTTCAGAAAGTTCCGGCGCGTCATGTAAAACAATCCAATGCAAAAATTTTTCAAACATTAACAAAGAACTTCTTTTTCCACTACTAGCTGTGAAGTTGACAATTATTGTGTCATCTAGCGAACTGAGAAGCTGAATTTCTCTATTAGTGGTTGATAATTTTTTCTATTGTTAATCTAGGTCAATAATGGACAAATTCAAATGTTTTGAAAATTCAGGGATAATAGCTTAACAAAAACTAGTGCATCATAATTTTGTATACCCAGGAGATTGTCTTTAACATATTTACTGCTTGAAATTACCTAACAAAATAAAATTATTCCAATAGAACTGTCATTAATTTAAAATTCGCGCTCAACCAAAAATTTCTGATGACATAAGGAATGCGTTCATAATATATGGATGAGGTGAGGAGCGAAAACAGTGTCAGTGTCAGTCTAACGACGGAGTAAACGCTTAGGGAGAAATCAATTTGAACGATTTGTAGATCGACACTATCAAAATTTGACATTGAAATTTGTTGTTCATTTTCCGTTAATTTTAGTAAAACGAGGATCGAGGAATGTTTTTACCTTTAACATTATCACCAGTGGAATTTGAAAATCTTCTCTTGATAGAAACTGGTAGCTAACCTTGACCCACAGAATATCGGTTATCGGTGCCTTAACCTCTACAAATAAAAACATGTGTACATTGTTCATATTATACGAATTGCGCATATCAGGGTAATAGTTCCCCCGATAGGAACTAGGAGAGCACTCTCGTCGATTCTCGTGGTTCGTTTGTGAACGCTGTAGTGTAGAGTGTGAAGTACATAGACAAATATTCTATTACTTTCTCTATGGTGAAGTATATAATAAATGTTTTATGAACGCTCAATTTGTACCCAATTGTTGTGAATGCACTACCGCTGTAATTGTTCAAAGTTCAAAGTAAAACATAAACCACATTTTGTGAAATTATTGGATGTGATCGTATAATTGGTTTGGTTAATTCGTTGCACTTAATATTGGTGATTATGAACTATAGGAATAATGGTATTCTATTGCTGTGTGATTAAATCATACCTACATGATTTTTATTAGACATTTTCTTATTTTTGACTTTTGTCTTAAATTTGGCTAGTAGTGGAAAAAAATGTATATACACCACGGTGGTGAAGACGTTTATAAACCTCGCACCTTATTCCGCTCGGGGCAAAGCCCCTCGCGAAATAGTTTTGGTGCTAGGTTGATAATAATAGTCTTCACCACCTTGGTATATAATATACTATTTCCTCATTGAGAGAATATACGCAATAATTAATAAAAATATTGAGAGAATTTTAACACTAGTATTGACTGGAAATCCATTTAGATACTTCAAGATACCTTATGGAAAAATTGAAACACATACTACTAACTGAAAGAACAAAAATGTATTTCAGCATACAACAACGGTAAATTGTTTTCACCCCTCTATGAAGGACAAATTACAGAGGAGATTATGAATCATACCTGATTTACAAAATAAATTGTTTGAAATACTATAGATCTTATATTGGTCAAACCAAGCAAAGGTTAAAAAACAGAATATATGCCCACATGAACTCATGTGAAGAAAAATATAGGAACAAATCAGAAAAAACAGCATTAACAACCCATACATTTGAACAAAATCACAAATTTGACTTTGAAACCGTCAACACCCTAGATAAAGAGACTAACGATGACAAACGCCTCTCAAGCGAAATGATAGTTATTGAATTAATTGAGAATACGGTAAACAAAAAACCTCACTAGGTAAGAGTGCCATCTTAAGGAATTTTTAAATTGTCAGCACTTTCAATTTTATTTAATGATATTTCTTAGACATCTTTGAGGGCTGTTTTTAGTTTTTTGAAATTTTTGAATTTTTAAATTCTTACATGAGCAAGAGTTTTCAAAATTTTGCAGTTTTTAAGGTTTTTGAAGTTCTTAAAGCTTCTATTGATTATTGAATATTCATAGCCATCATATTCATGTATATCTTTGTAACCTTGATAAAGGATTCAAATGAATCCGAAACGTCGGCATAGAGTAAAATCTGTTTTTTTATTATCCTACAGAACCGATGAATAGTCATAAAATAAATAACACATAACAAAAGTTGCATAAATATTTAATTCCACTCACTTTTTACAACTACGAATTACTCTAACCGCTAGGACTCAAATATATAATAATTGGTTATTTGGAATCAAAAACGCGCAATTATTGTAAGTGATATTTGCACCAGTACTATTTTTTTTAGTCACGAGGGGGTTAGGGTTCAGGTGCCCTAATTGTTGCCGCTCAACCATTGATTAGCTTATTGTGCGCCCCCACTCACAGGTATTAAGCAGAGTCCCATCTTCAATTCTTAGCGAACATTGAGTTTCGTCGGACTATGTTTTCCTGCATTCCCTCCTGATTTGTGCCTAGGAAGATATCTAGACAGGAGACTCGCCTTCTGCACAGAGCAGGGCAATCTAAGACCACGTGCTATGCGGTTTCCTCTGCTTCTCCACACATCCTGCAATGGGGATTTGTTATTTCAATCCCCATTTTCACTAGGTGTGCGTTGAATATCCAGTGGCCAGTTATGAATCCTACCCCTTTTCGCAGTTGTTTCCTACCCAGTCTAAAAGCATTTGCTGCGTAGGAACTCGATGGTCCTTTTAGCATTCTTTCGGACTGAGCATGTCCCGTGATGCTGTTCCAGCGCTTTTGGTGTTCAAGCGACACCCAGTTGGAAACAGTTTTTCGTATGGCGCTGTATGAAACGCCGTATGCTGGTTCTGGTACCATGAGGGTGAGATGAGCTCCTTTTTTGGCACACTTATCAGCTCCCTCATTTCCAGCTACCTCTGTATGGTTTGGCACACAAGTAAGAATTACTCTATTGTCTTTTTGCCAAGGTTTTCAAGGTATTGTGACAGTCCCACACTATCTTCGACGTATAGCTGTGGTTTGCTAAGGCCAAAAGTGTCGCCCGACTGTTCGTGTTCACATAGATGGTCTTTTCGTTATATTTCCTGTCTATGCATGTTCTGCCGCATTCGATTAGTGCAGCTATTTCTGCTTGAAATACGGTCGTCATTTTGCCAAGGCAAACACGTATGCTTTGCCTGGGTCTGACGCCGTAAACGCCTGCTCCTGTACCCGTTAGGGTCTTTGACCCGTCGGTGTACCAGGTGATACCGTTCAACATGCGTTGATGTTCTCCCTATGCCCATTCAAATCTGCCACTCAAGCTGACACGATATGCTATCTCAGTTTCCACGACCTTGGGCATTCTGTCAGGTGGTATTTCAATGATGTCGCATCTCATGTTGTAGTGTATTACCATAGATGAGTCCGGTTGTTCTCGTGTTTTCTACCTTTTCTTGTATAAATACTGAAGTTGATGTCTATGTTTCTTCTACCTGTTGCATTCTATTCATAATTATATTGTGAAGCTCACCAGAGTGGCAGGTAAGATTTGATAGATGATGCATTGCTGTTCCTTCACGTCAGCTTTTGCTAATTGTGAAAAGGCGACTTGTGTGATTCGTGATTATCATTTTCCTTACATCCAAATAAATACGTTCTGCACCTGACTTTATCCACTCAAAATATGTGCGGATTTGGTGTCAAGAAAAAACGATCAACGGTTATGTTTGCAGCTCGGTGGCTAAGAAGTTTTAAGAAAATATGTACAAAATAACTATTTGTAATTTGACTTTTAGCTGTGATCCAATTACTATCTGCGTATTTTCTGCCATAGTAGTTTCCTTCATTTTTCGTTTATATGTTAGTGTAATCGATTTTGTAATAAATACCTTCTCCTTCTCGCCAGATCAACTCTACAGACACTATTTGAAAAAAATCCCTTAGGAAGCCGCCTGGGGTATTCTCATAATAGCATTCAATTCATCTATAGTGAGTGCTGAAGAACTTTACTTCCTCTTCAATATATGATTTCACCGTTATTTTGAAACCAATTTTAATTATGGTAAATACTGTTTTAGTCAGTGAATTGCGATCTATTTAAATAATAAATAACAGAAGATTATGCAACTTTTCGGTTCTGACAAGTTAAATCCAAGAATTTCTTGTAAATTCTAGGGAACAGTATAGGTACAATTGCATATATTCTAAGCTGTAAAAAAATCATTATTCACTGTGATTATCAATTTGATTTCAGCTGGTTATACCGTCGTGCTACCATTGCAGTATTTAATATATTTTTCGTTTCACTTAAAGTTTCAATTGAAGTGGCTGTCAATGTATATCAAGCAAAACTTACAACAAAAATTGGATGTGCGCATAAAAACCGGAGAATATCAAGAATTCGTCCACGAACATCTAATAAACGTAGCCAAATATCGGTTGTGTTTTAAAAGGTAAGAATGGTTAAAAAACTTTTACTTGTTATGAAGCTAACAATACATCCATGGTGATATTGCATTCCTTTGGACTAGTTGGTACTATGTTCCAGGTTACCCCAAACATACTTATGAATAAACTACTAAGTTACTTGTACCAACTACTTACTATGATCCAAATACATTTTGGATCTAGCTGTGAAATAATTCCGAAGTAACTTCTTGAAGTTATCCAGATGGGAAAGGGATTACCAGAGTGCTTCTCTTTCGGTTTCTTCCTACTTAAGAAACTTCTTGATTTTTTATCTTCTACACCTCTGAAATGCTCCGGGCTAATAAACGGCGTACATCCTCGATTCCTCTCAAATACTTTTGTTTGTTTGTTAGGATATGATAATTATATTTTTGTCGATGTCGATGCTTTGTAGTAATGAAATGAATGAAGCAATGAATGTAAAATGAAATATAATCATTTAAAATGTTTTTTTTATGGAAAAAAGGGTATTATATTTCACCATTTCGGAGACTCTCAGCGACCTCAAAAACCTTGTCCAATTCTGAATCTTACTTACAGAGTTATGAATTTTCACAGAAGGCATCTCAAAAAATGCATTTTTGGCTGCAGCCATGCAACTTCCGGTTTGTAATACGTAGGAATGGTATAAATAATTTTTGAAAGCGAATGCAAAAAACCGCATTCCGATCCGTGCAGTACTAAAAGATTTCCTATCTTTGGCCTTTTTAGTGCTTCATCGCCTCGTCTAAGAACAAATAATCAGAGACCGGACCGTGCTCGGGAGCATGGATCAAGTTTCGGTTAACCAACCTAGAACCAGACGATTTATAACTTCTCTCAAGTTTAAGTCTGTATATAAATGTCTTTATTGAAATTGACTGTCTCGACCCGTACTTCGTGGAATATGCTCATATTAGTGTTTTTAAATGAAACTCAAGGTCTCTAGTTAATTCCACAATATAATACAAGTTATTGAAAATTCTAAAAAATTGACAATTGTTTCGATAAATCAATATCATCGTCAGAATGACAGAAGTTACATTTCATTTTATGCCTACCTGATGTAAACTAAACATCAGGTAGGCATAAAATGAAATGTAACTTCTGTCATTCTGACGATGATATTGATTTATCGAAACAATTGTCAATTTTTTAGAATTTTCAATAACTTGTATTATATTGTGGAATTAACTAGAGACCTTGAGTTTCATTTAAAAACACTAATAAATGTCTTTATTGTAAAATGAGTTTTTTCAATATAGCGACCAGAGCTACAGAGATACGAGGTCGTAAAGATGAAATTCAGAGAGAGCACATCGAAATCAATGAAATTATCATTTTCTGATACTCCCGGAAAAGTTTCCATAGATTATCATTTATTGGTTCAAAACTAAAAAAATTAAAGTATGTCTCAATATTCGCAATAAAAATTCTCACACCATAAAATTGAGCATTAACCATTTATTTTTTGTTCGAGTTTTGTTTTAAATTTTTTTTTCTGATAATATATTATTTTCAGGTCATTTGATAGTATCAAATCGTTCCAGAACATGTGTATGTTCATGCAGGCTTCTACGGGCGCAGTTGATGCAGTAGTGTGTATTTATAACTTAAGAACCGTAAGTAATAATTGAATCTAATCACATAACTGAAGACCTGCAAATGAATAAGTTTCGAAAATATGCGACAAAGAATTATAGTAATGGTTATTACAAGTTGATTCTTCAAGAACGGCAAGTATGGTCTAACCAAAAATAATCAATAAACATGAAAGTCGCACGTCGAAAGTAAACTTAACAACTGTTATTCTAAAAAGACACGGCTATTCTTCAATCTATACTCACTATTAAGGTCAATTAAGTTGTCCCCCCCCCCAATAGTTATTTCCAACAAAAACCATATTTGGTCGTAATGTACTCCCATTGCACCGATATGGTCCATGAATGTTTTTGATTGGACTACAGACGGAGACGGTGACGAGGACGAGGACGAGGACGGTGACGGAGACGGAGACGGAGACGGAGACGGAGACGGAGACGGAGACGGAGACGGAGACGGAGACGGAGACGGAGACGGAGACGAAGACGGAGACGGAGACGGAGACGGAGACGGAGACGGAGACGGAGACGGAGACGGAGACGGAGACGGAGACGGAGACGGAGACGGAGACGGAGACGGAGACGGAGACGGAGACGGAGACGGAGACGGAGACGGAGACGGAGACGGAGACGGAGACGGAGACGGAGACGGAGACGGAGACGGAGACGGAGACGGAGACGGAGACGGAGACGGAGACGGAGACGGAGACGGAGACGGAGACGGAGGCGGAGACGGAGACGGAGACGGAGACGGAGACGGAGACGGAGACGGAGACGGAGACGGAGACGGAGACGGAGACGGAGACGGAGACGGAGACGGAGACGGAGACGGAGACGGAGACGGAGACGGAGACGGAGACGGAGACGGAGACGGAGACGGAGACGGAGACGGAGACGGAAACTATGTCGGAGTTTAAATTTGTTTTAATTAGAGGTGGTGTATATTTTTGAGATTTGCCCTGATATATTTCCTCTGCAGTGCTGGATTGGGGGTGTTTTGCTGGTTGGTTTGTGTGCAGAATGAGTTTGGCTTGCATTGAAGATGGTGACTGAGGATTCAGTCAAGTGGAAATTTGGGAATTTTGTTTTAATTGTGGGTGATTGGTGGTTTTTTGCTAGAAATCAACCGGAGACGGAGGCGGGTTCATTTAGCAACGAAATTGGATGATTTTGAAAGAAACGTGGTTTTAAACGTTACTAGGATGGGGGGTTACGAAGTGTATAGTAAAGTTCGGATATGTATAAGACGAACCACGTTACGTTGCGGATAGTTAAGAGTAGATGAGGTGGCTGTTTGGATTATTGAATTTTTGGGATTTGGATGTCTCCGATGTCTTGAGAGTTAATAAGAAGGATAAAGAGTGATTTGGAGGGTTTTTGGTGATTTTTTAGAATTTGTTTGAGAAGTGAATAGGGGGCATAAAAAGTATGTAGAAGATGTCTGGTAGTGGCGACTGGCTTTTTCGAGTTCGAGGAGAGGAATTTAGTAAGTTAAGTGTTTTTTGTCTAGGTGATGTTGAAATTAAAATTTAGTGAATTACTGTTTAAAATGTTGAAATTGAGTGGATGGCTGGTGTCATCATCAAGTAAATCCAAAAATCTCGTCGATACGTCGGTCCATTGGGCTAGTGAATGAATTCACTATGCTACAGGAAAAATCGTGAAAAACTTGCAGCACCGACGGACGGGATGGGGCTCGCGGATCTAGTTCAATCACTTTCACTCCTGATGGGAGTGAAAGCAAAGTGAGCACGCCTGCCTATGTTTGTAATAGAACAGTTGTGTCGATAAATGGAAGGAATTAAATGGCGAAGTGATTCGGCTATGATATACCTTGAGGTGGGAATGGCATTCACGAGGGTGACTGTGAGGACTTCTAAGATGACTTTGGTGTCGGTTGAGAGTTCGAAGGGAACTGGCGGCTTTTGGAGTGAGACCGGAGCGGTTTCTTGAGGGGTTTTAGGTATTATTCGCCTGTGGGGGTAGCGAGGGTGGAAGACGGGGTGAGGTCCACAGCAACTTGTACATGTAGGAGTTTCCTGACTTATTAGCTTTCAGGAGTGTAATATTTACCTAGGTGCTAAATGTCCCTGTGATGATCCCGAAAAAGAGAGTATGTTAAAAAAAGACATTTCCATAGAAAAAGATTAAATTGTGTATATTATATTTTCCAATGTTGATAGCGGCCATCGATCTGATAAAGGTCAGGCGAACACCCAGAAATCACGTTTCTATAAACGTAAACATCGCGTTCACATACGCGGAAGGTCGAACCTACCGGTGAATGACTTGAATGTGTCCTTTAAAAACAACGTGTAATTAACCAATGATTCATTCATTATTATTATTTTGAATAAGTTAAAATGTATAAGATATTGTAATCTAGGTTTATTCTAAATACACTGAACCCAGTGAGTTTCATAAATGATGTCGTTTATTCAAACCCCGAAGATCGGTTACTAGGTAAGTGTTTTCCCAAAGATATAATACTTTTATGGTTGACGTAGTTTATACGAGGGGCACTTACTAAGTAACCACCACATCCTTCCTACTTATGGTTGGTATGGATTGCTTATTTGGATCTAAAATAAAACAAGTTTATTACACAATTTTTATTTTCATAAATAAGATTTTGTTCCAAAGAAATTATTGGATTTACACTTCCTAGTGTAGTTGAGTGAACTGTCGAAATGAACAGTTCGGAAGAACATAGGGTTGGTTGGTCTTCTGGTGGAGGCGTCCACGGTGCCGGTGAAGTCACGGTGAATTGGTTTGGATCAGTGACCTATTCGGGCTTGTATCACCTTCCTTAGGCGATGGACTGGCACTGCGGAAACCACTTCAAATGCACTCCCATATACCATCAACAAAACAAAATCCCTTCTCTCCCTAATTAGTTGAACCTCATTATACATAGTAAAGTTAGCCCCAACTCCAAAAGACAATTTCCGAAAAAAAGTATAGGGCACCGGCAACCATCTCATAATTTAAAGTAAAGTTGCGACCACTTCCAGTGGAAATTTCGGAAAATATATATGGCAGCAACATCCTCTTCTTATGCACTATCATGCACCATCAACAAAATCAGAATCACACCTCCACCCAGTTATTTGAACCTCATTGTATAAAGTCGGCCCCCTTAGTCACAATTTCCGAAAATATATAGATTAGTGCATTCAAATGCACCTCCAACAAAAACAAAATATTCTTGATATATTAAAGAAATATTAATTACCTCTTTATTGAAATAAATTCTTCAAAAATAAGTAACAAAAACGAAATCCTTCCTTCCCCTAGTTAAATAAACCTCATTATTCAAAGTAAAGCTACCCCCACCCTCAATAACAATCTCAGAAAAAAAAATATGGAGCAAAATAAGGTTGAAAAGTAGAAAAATATGGCATCTAAGAAGAGAAAATCGACAAGCTACTTCGGATCTGTAGATTTTATCGACGGACTTTCCGAACAAAAAGTGCTAGCGGACTGACCTCAAACCTAAAAATATCAATAATGGCTATGTTACGCTACCCAACACCTGTGAATTTGGTAGTTCAAATACTCGACAGCAATTTCTGCGATAGTCAATCTTTTAAATATTTGTTAACCTCATTTGCCATAAATAAAAGCGAACTATTGTGAACGAGGTTGTAAATAGAAGAATTTATAGGCTTCGACATGGTTATGTTATAAAGTTTTTGTATATAATGGAAACACAAAAGATATTATCTCAGTTGCGTAAAAGTTCAAATTTATCTATTAATTTATTTCATTTGGGATACAAACAGGACAAACCCATAAAGGTATCCACTAATAATTACACATAATTTTACAAATTAGGTGAAAAGGAAAATTTGAATATAATCATCTAACTACATCAAATGAAAATAAAAGAGATAAAAGAGAGAACGGGAGCAAAGGAAATAAAGCATATAAGGTAGGTGAGCCAATTATTGCCACCTTAAGGTTTGATAATTTGTAATATATCCAGATTGAACTCTAAGGCTCTGTAAATAGGATGAATAAATCTCAATATATTTATCTTCAAATAAATTAAACATAATAATAAAAAAAATTATTCTAAAAAAAGTTACTATTTTTTTAAAAAAAAGTGCACAACTGGCAATATTTGAAACACGGGGTCAAAATACTGCCATACACCTGGCAATAAAAGTAATATAGTATGTACAAAAAGTACGAGGAGTAATAAACCCTAATTAAGTATTCAAAACCTTTACAGGGAGCACCATGAAATTTTTGATAAATCTCTTACTTTAAATTACATTTCTTCCGTAAATCTAAAAAGCAGGTAGATCGACCCCGTATTTGTTTCAGTTGTAGCAAAGTTTAGGGTTTATTCATTGTTAAAGGATTAGCAGATAAGCAATAACGCAATGCAGTGGTGTGTATTTTGGGAAAAAAATACGTTTCAAATTATAATATAATAAAAAATGAAAAGAAATAATTATTGGAATACATTTATTACTTACATTTTATTCTATATCCGACTCGGAAGAGGAAGAATCGTTGTTGACATTAATAATAATAGGGTCGATTGAATCATCACAAATATTGTCAATTTTCCACATATTTGCCTCTACTTTGATAACATGCTCGATACAGTTTGTCCAATTTTCCTTACTCACATGACTCTCACAGCACTCTCAAAGAATTTCACAACATCGTTTATTTTAAAAGTAGTATTTTTTTTCCAGCTTCCCCCTTTACCTGAGCCCATATTAATTCTATGGGATTAAGTTCACAATGATAAGGGGGAAGTCGAAGAACTGATATACCACGAGAAGAAGCCATTTCTTCTACAATGTAGGTTTTGTATTTATTCTTGTTCATTTTTGCAATTCTGTAAAGTTCTTTCCTTAGTGGATCTTTTGGAAACTTAATATTTTTCGAAATAAGCCACTCCAAAAGCTCTGCTTTACGCCAACAACTTGCGGGCAATGCTTCTCGTAACCGTGAATGGTAACTTGCGTTGTCCATAACAATAACAGCCCCTTTTGGAATCAGATCCAACATTTGAACTAACCATTCCTCGAAGACATCCACATTCATATCTTCGTGATAGTCCCCCGTGCGTTTTGAAATAAAAGTTAATAATCCACCATCAACAAAACCTTCAGAACTTCCAACATGGACAATGATAAGTCTTTTTCCTTTTCCAGATGGTGGCTGCAAACCTAACGACAAACCTTCCACGAATGCCTGCCTTCCGCTTTTAATGTTTTCATCTTGCCAAGATTTGGAAACTGTATATCCAGCATTTATCCATGTTTCGTCTAAGTAGAAGATTTTCAAATTTTGTTCTCTGGCATGTTGAATGCTTCTTAAATAGTCTCTTCTCCATAAAACTATTTCCGGTTTATCTATCAAGAGAGATTTTCTATTATGTTTTGTATATCTGAAACCCACATCTTTCAAAAGTTTGCATAATGTCATTCTGGAGAATTTTGGATAGTCCGTATCTTCTTGCACTGATGTCATAATTTTGTCAAGTGTTGGAATTTCCTTTCGTAAGTAAAATCCATGGACTTTACGCCTTAGTCTTTGTTTTAATGACTCATCGATCTCAATTGGTTTTCGGCCTGAAGGAGTTTTAGGGGGTTGAAGAGTTCCATTCTTGTTTTCTTTTAGTAATCTATAAATTGTTGATTTAGCAACACACAACATAGCAGCCGTTAATTCCACAATATCATCAACACTTGCACTTTGATCCTTGTTTTTCAATGATATATAACAATTCAATATCAGAGTTTCTTTCCATTAAAGATAATGGACCTGTTTTTGGTCGTTTAGATGGTCCTTGGCTTGTCGACATTGTTTGGTACTTGCACAATTAACATTCAACAAATGTTTTAAATATATTCCAACTGTTTACAATATTATGACAACCATACAACTTCATACAACTTTACTCAAAGAACTAATACTAAGTACTGATTTAATGTACCTACTTTCTTTTAAAATAATATTCCAGATAATGTTTCTAAGAAAACTGGGTTGTTTGGAAAATCCCTCTCAATAATCGAATAATCTGTAAATATGTGTAATCGTATTAAGCCGATTACAGTAGGCCACTTGCCATTTAAAATTTCTGAGAAAAATTCCCCAAACACTACATATAGGAGTGATACAAATAAAAAATATTATTAATAAACGTGCATATCCGAACTCTGCCACAAAATAAAATTTTACCTGACTTGTATCAATTTGAGGATTACTGAAATGTTCGAACTGTGCCGCAACCATTTAGTTTAATCCTATTAGAGTCATTAGGGTTTATAATAGATAAAATCGGAGGCCCATAGAATTATGTATATTACTGAAAGGTTTCTAAGATTGCTTGAATTAAATATTTTGAAGAAATCTTGATTGTTTTGATCAATATTTAGGGGATTAGGGGAAGGATGTTGATGCACTTACACTATTGCCTAAAAATCAGGAAGAAGTATTTAATAGTGTTCGTGAATTACAATTACGAACGAACCGAGAAGAGGAATTTCTATTAACAGCAGACCAGGTATTTAAAATTATTGTGTTCTCCTGTTTTTCCAACCTTAATTTTTTATGTAATTCGGATTGTATTTTGATGGATGGGACTTTTAAATACTGTTCAACTTTTTTTTACCAAATGTTTACCATTCATGGTTTTAAAAACGGCTATTACGTACCTCTTGTATTTTGTTTGCTGCCGGACAAATCAAGTCAAACATATTCAAATTTGTTTTTAATTTTAAGACAAAAATGTAAAGAAGTAGGCTTAAATTTTCAACCTAAAGAAGTCGTAGTAGATTTTGAACTAAGCATTCATAACGCTATATATGAATGTTTTGGCAGAGATCAAATTCTTTTTGGTTGTAAATTTCATCTCTGTCAAGCTTGGTTTCGTAAGATTCAGGAGTTTCATTTGGTACAAGAGTACAGACAGAAAGGTTCTGTAATTGGCGAATACTTAAAAGTACATTTCGGTATTATGTATCTTAGTCCTGAGGAAGTTGTAGAATTTTTTTATAATGAACTACATTTTTTGCTTCCGAATGACCTCTACCTTTATCACTTTTTTTTATTAAAATTAGTACATCCCGTTACCTCTGACCTAAATCGTATATTCTTTAGCATAGCTGCAACTCATTCGTTCAATACAAAATGTACCCTCTTAAAATATATTTTGGTACGTCTATGAAATCTACTTAAATGAAGGATTTATTACTCCTTGTCCTTTCTATATAGACTATAGCTAGTGTACAAAAAAAAATCAATGCTAAAAAATATTAACTTTATTTTTTGTTTATAAGTAACAAAAAACACCTACTAACTAATTAGAGTAATATGAAACCTCAAAACCTATCGCATTGAGGCTCCCGGGGGGTTTTAAGTTTGATATTACTATAAGCACAATTTGGACTCTTAAATAACTCTTTATCTCGTTTGGACAGTCCCAAACATTCTTCATGAACATAAACTTTGCAGACAACACACAACCTCATATCTGCTATATGATTTTCCTTGCATAAAAAACAATACCATGATTAGGAAGATGATTTTGCGTTAGGAGGAGGACATTTTTTGGAAGTTCCACGTGCCTTTGATGAAACAGGTGTAATTCCTTTTGTCTCGTTAAATTTCATTTTTTTGGAAAGAAATAGATTTCTTGTTACTTCTTGTGCTTTACTATTGATGGCTGGTTTGCGTTTGGAAGCGATTGTTTTTACTTCAGGAGTAATGAGCAATCCCACTTTGGTTATTGGGAAGTTCTGGAGTATTAGGAATACTCTGGATAGCTTCACTTTGGTTTTTCGGAGTTTACAGAAAATGGGGAATACTAGGAGTAGATGCAGTAACGGGTGGCTTTTCAATTAACGACTCTTTCAAGGAATCTTCATAACTGCTTGCAGAAGATAACTCATCTTCACATGAATCGTCATGAACACTATATTCTGAATTCAAAGAGTCATCAGAGGAGGAATGTTCAATCTGTTTTTGATTTTTTAGTTTAAGTAATTTCTTTTTTCGTTGACTCTTAGTGGACTTAAAGTCTGTGACTCCTGATGTTGATGGTTGTATGTTAGGAGATTGGGACTTTCCAAGTTCTGATGTCGGTAACTTATTGTTAAGTTCATCTTTATTATTCGGAGATTTTTGAGTTGTTGATGTAGATGGTGCATTAACACTATTCCCATTTTCTTTGTTTTCTTCTATGTAAGTGATCAGGCTAGGTGCAAATGCAGATTCGGGTATTACATCTGGATTAAAAGGGAATATACCGGTATCTCTAAATCCAGATGTAATATTAGCTAGTGTCATGTATTTCAACCAGACTGTTCCAAAAATATCACCAAATCTCATCTAAGTCATGGCTTTTCAAGGGTTCGTTAACAAAAAATTTAATATTTCTTGATCCCAAAACTTTTAAAAACGGATTTGTCCATCGGTTGCAACTCGTGCGTGGTATTGCTGGGTAGGCAAAACAATGTTACACCGTATTTCTCTGCTGCGTCGACAATAGAAACATCTAAATGAGATTTGGCTCCATCGAATAATAATAGAGTGTTGTTCCCTGGATTTTTGCATTTTGTAAAATGCTGGAGCCACATAATAAAAGACTCATTAGTCACACTCCCTTTTGGAGTCATTGTTACTTTTGAACCAGGAGGCAAATTATCTGACCATTCTGGTTTGAGTCTTTTGCCCTTAAATAAAATAAAAGGTGGAATAGCCCAAGGCATTTCCACTTCCTACGATTGTAACATTTTCACCATGTTCTGGAGCTGTTAAATGAACACGTTTAACTAATTTTTTTGCTAAAACCGTTTGTTGTTTGTGAATGGTCAGTCTGCAACCCTTCTCATCCAGATTTCTGGTTTATCAAATAACTTCAGTTTAATAATAACATTTTTCAGTTTTGTCAACCCTTGCTGGATTCATTTGTTGCACTTTACGTCTGACTACATCAGAATGTCTTTTAAAAAATAGTCTAAGCCATTTTCTACCTGCTGTTTGGGATTCTTCAGAAAATCTTGTCGATATATTAAGGGTTTTTGCATAAGAAAATACACTTTTTCTAACGACTTTACTTTTAACTGGTACACCAACTTCTGCTAATTTATTAATCCTTGCCACCAAATGAAGTTCTTGTTCTAAACTTAAAGTTGATTTTCTCCCAAGACGTTTAATTGGATTATTTTGTCGGTAATGCAATCCAAGAGTTGTCCTAGGAATCTCATATTGTTTTGAGGCCTCACTAATGCTAGTCCCATTTGTAATATATTGTAATGCCCTTCTAAAATTTTCTTGAGACCACTTAGCTCGGTTTTTTTTCGGCATTCTGCAACAATACCATTCTAGTTAATACATCTATTAACAAATTATGTATAAGTGGTTCCTAATATTGCCATGGCAATATTGAAAACAATTTATGTGGCAATATTAGGACACTTGCTACCCGAATGGAAAAAAATTATTTTCTTGTCTCGTTCGTTAAATGAAATAAAACAAAATATGCTACAAGCAATTACTTACTTCAACATACTTATTGATAATTAGAACATCCACTAATCTTGAAAAGCAAACGTGTATAAGAATTTTAAACTTAAATATTTTTTATACCGCTCTCGTTAAAAACACACTCTTTCAAAGTCTGATCGGTACTGGCGACTGAAATGCATCAATGCGGTAATTATGGTTTGTGTTCCTATTCTAAGACAGACTAGGAGCGTCATCTTATTGAGAATAGCTGAATTAACGATTCCATGGGCGATGGCAATATTAAGATCATGACAATAATTGGCTCACCTACCTTATATGAGTTGACCACCGTACAAAATTAAATTTGCAAAAAATGGTCTTTCAGTAGTTTTTTAATCAAATCTGCGCTGTGGTAATAAAATACCCATTTCAATAATAGTGGACAATTTATTGTACGTATTATTCTGTGATCAGGAGAATTTTGAAAATAATTGGTGAATGCTTGATGTGTGATGAAGGTATAATTGTTTCTGGTTGAGTGGCTGCGAATACGAAGTGTTGTGAAGTTTGTAAGTTCCAGGCAATCTGTATTGTTATTGAGGATTTTGTGAAGAAGCAATACATCCACAATTTGTCTACCATGCTCTATTTTCATTACTATTCATGATGGTTGTGACTGCAAAGTTATTATAAATATTGTCTAATGCTTTAGGTAATTCTAAACATTTTCCTAAGTATACCAATGCCATTTGTTTCAGTTACCGGGATTTTAACAACTTGTTGGCAACGGCCAGGAATGATAATCGAATAATTATTTATTACATTATTATCATTATTTATATTGGAATCAAAAATCAAAGGGATAATTGCTGTGAATGTTTCAATTTGTTTTTGGTGAACATTCATATTTGCATTTAATTGTTTCATTAAATCGACGCCAATGATACCATCAAATTTTTCGCTAAATTTGAATAAATAAAATTCATAAGATTTTTTCAAATCAAAAGTTTAAAATAACGGAATATGAGCTTTTCCATTGTGATAAGAAATTCCGTGTGATGTCTGTATATTAAATGTTCTACAAAAATGCAGTGTTTATAAAATTTGTAAGCAAAATCTAGATTCATCAGAGACTTAGAACTACCGGTGTCGACTAAAAAGTTTGCATTTATTTCTTGAATTTTGATATAGGTGAATTTGCTTTTAAAGCGTTTCCTAATATTACGTCTGGTTGTGTGAATATGGGATGTGAGTAAAATCCTGAATTGCATTTTGAGGATTTTTACATGAGAAAATATCTTGGTTGTCTGTTACATCATTGTTAACATGCATGGAGAGATAATTATTATAATCATAAGGATATTGAGTTTCAAGATCAGATAAATATGGGTCAATATATTCTAGTGATTCTGTTGGGAACTCATTTTGATATTCAAATAAATTTTCAGTTTGATTATTACTTAATTGTTGATTTTGACTTGAATCACTATCGGTTTGATTATAAAGTTCGTTAGAAATAAATTTTTGTTGTTTAGGCTGGAATCTTGTATTAACAGGAGATGTGTCCATGGGTTCTGGTTTATAGTTTTGGAAATTATTAGGTGTATTAAATTGTCTCAAATTATTTTGAGAAACTAGTTGATGATTTTTAATCTGGGATATTGTTTGACGATTTTGGTTTTGTAAAATGGGGTGATGATTTTGGCTTCGAAAGATTATAAAAATTGTTATTTGCATGGAAATTTGGCATGAACTGTGATGAATTCATAAGAGGTGTTGAATTTTGTATAAAAACTGTGGGAAATGATTGATTATTACGGAAATTTGATGAAAAGTTAGGTGTTGGTTGTCTATCATTAGGATTTTTAGCTGACATGATACTTAATCTAGGTCTCATAGTAGTGTTTGAATTTAATTGATTACTTCTTTGAGTAGATTAAATGAAGTTTTCTTCCTCAATAACTAAGCTTATTGCTTTTTCCAAACTATCAGGTTCTCTAAATCTAACATTTGTTTGAATAGGTAAAGGTAATCCTCGTATATGGGTTTTTAAAGCTAAATTATCACGATTTTCAAGTCGAAGTCTCCGTTCAATATCGCTTATATTACTAAATGTGTTTAATTTTCAAATAATTAAACTACGAGCGTCTTGACAACGCATGCCAAAGTTATAGGGTGTTTTATTTTTAAAAGGTTTTAAATTAATTAAATCTTGAATAAGACAATCAATATTACGTTGATAGCCAAAACTCAAATTTAAACCGTCTTTAACATCCTTCCACGTTTTTAACTCTTTTCTAGAACCAATTAATATTTGTGCACGTCCTGCAAGTTTGCCCAAGATAGCGTTTAATAGAAATTCATTTATAGCTATGTCAGTTTCACTAGCAAATACTGATATTAGACTTTCACAGTTTCCAATGAATACTATTAAAGTATGAGGGTTTCCATCATAATAAGGAATATAATCTAAATATAATTTCAGCAGTTGATAATTTACTGATGGAATAGACATTCCTAAGTTGACTATTATTTAAATTGTTTCTATTTCGGTTACTCTTTCGTAATAATTTTCATTAAGTATTAATATCTATATCACTCATAAAATTACTATCGAAAGGAAATTAAGTAAAGAAAAGTACCTACAGAAGGAAAATTTTGATCATCTTCTTATTTCTATCTTAATTATAGTTCTTCTAGGTTCAGTCGATGCGGTACCAAACCCAAGATCTTCTCATATCTGACTTATTTCTATTTCTTATAGGTTCGATCGATGTTAGACCAAACCCAAGATATAATTTTAGTTTACCTTTTCTTCCTCGAAGCTGACTATTGATTGGTTAAGAACTATCGGATTGTATTCGATATTCGCTCGAACAAGTCAAACAGTTCAAAGTTCGATATTCACTCGAATAAAAATGGTCACTAAAGTTTGAAAAATTCGGTAAATGATATTTTGTCAATCCGAAAAATACTTTTTTAAAAAACGGAAAATTACTGTTGACGTTCATTACATGAAATTTACAAACAACCTCTCTTATTATTACATGATCATCCTTTTTATAGTTTTAATTGAAAATACAACGTAAGCAAAAATTTTACATGGGTCAGCCATTGTCTCTTCTTAACCCGCAAGAAAATTTTGCTACATGTCCTCCATCGTCATCTTTCAATAACATCATATGCCTCATGACTATTATTTTATCCGGAAATCAATGTTACTTTGCATTTCTAGATCAATTGATTACATATTTTTCGAACAGTTTTCAGAAATAAAACACATTTTGACAATAGGGTACAGTGACGGGTGGAGTCGCTCATCTCATTATTGCTTTTGCAATGTTAGCTTTAGTATTTAATGTAAATAAATGGGTCTATTATTTTTACACGTCATTGATTCATACTGATACTTTTTTTATATTGATATTATTTTCCAGAAACCTCTCCAATTAGCATCAATTAAAGTATGTTTTACAATAGTTTATATTGGTTTGATACTGGTAGTGGATAGTCATTGTGGCCAAACCATTACAGACGAGGTAATTAGTTTTAGATATAGATAAAACTAGGATTAGATGATGGAGATATTCGGTATATTGATATGCTGCAATAGAAATTCATAACATCTGAGAAATGTCCCAGAAGTTCGAACCTAAAAATTGGCAAATTATAGAGAGATTAAAAATAATGACGGTATTTCATATAAAAAATTTCTTCACGCTCCTTGTACACGAACTATAGAACTCTAAAGTTGAAAATTGACAATGTTCTTTTGGTCTATAATTATTAAACGGCTTAGTGAAAAATAGTACAATTCTCTAACCTTTAATAAACACTATAATTGCACACTTTTAAGCGTTATAAACAAGTCTACACTGTACTTGTGACTTCAGGTCCGTACGAAGTTCAATAGTGCATACAGCAATTTGTTGGTAAATATAACTTTTTTCAGTTATAAATGCTACAACTGACTTTTTCTACTAACTCTCGTACGGTAATATCTTTTCGCACGTTTCAGAGTTCAGAAAATTGTATTTTCCGACGACCACTATGAAATATAGCACATTTCATACAGTTTTCTCTTAGTGAAAATTTGAAATTGTAAACGATGGGTGTACCCGTGTGAAATGAAAAAATTGAGAAATCTGATTGGCCGATAGCTGTGTGTAATGCGTACCCGTGCGAAATGAAAAAATTGAGAAATCTGATTGACTGACGGCTTTGCACACGGGTCGATGATTATCGATGTCTACCTGACATTTTGAATTTGACTTTTGAACTGTTAGCAAGTGAAAGTTTAATTTTCTGTAATTGTGAGTCCAATATGCATAAAATTCAAAATTTCGCATCAACAGAAGAATATAAAATTGTCAACAACGGTCTTGAAGCATCAGTTTATTTTTAAAATTGTAGTTACCTTACTGTTAGATATTATACACATATATTACAACTAGTATTTCAGAATATCAAGTGGTAGTAAAATAATATTGTAATTGATGTCAAGTTGATGTTTAAAATATAAAATAGCTTTCAGTTCAATAAAATAAAGATTAATATTAAAAGAGCGTATCCAATTGATCAAACATTGTAGCAAAAAGTGGTTATTAATAATAGTTATGAATTGAATACAAATAAAGGAGAAATAAAGTAAAAAATGTCAGATGTTACGATACCAGTGTTTGATGGCGAAGACTACGGAAATTGGAAAAAACGTATTCAGTGATGTGAATAAAAACTAGTATAAGCAAATACTAGGGATTTCTTATGTAAATGCTACGTTTTGTGTGAATAAACACACTAGCACTTGCTAGGGGTAGTAAGTTGTAGAGTTTTCCCGGACGAGTAGTAACTGGTGTGAATAAAACTTTTGAAGTAGATTGTTCTGTAGCATATGCCTCGATATTTTTAAGCCTGGTCTGGGGCATGCTAGACTATTTCCTAGCATTTACTATCTGTCAGATCAGTCAACAGTTTGTTGTTGATAATGGCTGAGTTTATGTCTATTCGTCAACGTAAAATTTATTCTGTTCGCTCGGGAATAAACGAACTTAATTGTAAAGAACTGTTAAGGCTCAACAGTGAGAGTGTTGATTTCCTTGCGGCACAGTTTCTTGAAGAAAGTGATACTCGTGGCGGTGGTATTTCCAGAAGACAGCAAATGGAAATATTTCTGAGGTTTGTGGGTGATCCTCTGGCTTTCAGTCTGGTGTAGCTCAAGATGTGGGTGTACATCGTAGTACTGCTAACAAGACTATAAGGTACGTGATGAGTAGAGTAGTTGAACAATCACATAATTGGATACGGTTTCCAACTACAGCTGAAGATATGACCGAGGCTAAAGTTTTGTGGCAGAGACATTTTCGTTCTCCATTAGTAATTGGATTCCTTGATTGTACTCAAATTGAGATACAAAAGCCTGGGCTGTACGGTGATGAGTATATTTGTAGAAAAGGATATCCTAGTATAAATGTCCAGGCAACATACAATGCATTGGAACAGTTTACAAGTATTAGTGCAGAGTGCCCCGGCAGTGTTCACGACGGCAGAGTATGGAGGAATAGTCATGTCAGAGACATCGTGTCACAGTATGATGGAGCAGTTTGTCTTTTAGGAGATTCAGGATACGGTTTATCGCAGTGGTTGATTACACCGTTCAAGCCTGCACGAACGCATCAAGAACAAGAGTTTAATCCAATCCATGCTAGAGAAAGGGTTATAATAGAAAGGTGTTTTGGCCAGTTAAAAAGGAGATTCCCAATCCTGGGAAACTGTGTTAGAGTTGCATTAAACAACATTAAACAAGTGGTAGTCAGTTGCGCTGTGCTACACAACATTGCCAAGCATCTAAAGGATGACTTTGAGTATGGGGATCTTGATAGTGTCCTAAATGAAGATGACCAACCTGGGGTGGTTCGTTATGGAAATCGCGACACAACATTAAGGGGCAAAGACAAGCGTGCCAATATAATGGCGTTTTTGAATATTCAGTGAGGACATTTTTGCGAAATTGAACTTAGTAACGTTTTCATGTTTTTCTCACGCAAGCACCTACTTGCACAAAATTTTGTATATTCCTTTTTCATGTTTTTCTGGGATATGGGTTTTGTTTATTTACTGATTAAAGTCATCTTATTTTATATACTAGTTTTTATTCACACCATTACTGAATCATTTTAAATTACAAGTTTGATTACAATGGTAACAATTATAATCCTAAGAATCCTACATTATTACAATCCAAAGGAAAATACAACTTATGTAGCTTACAATTAATTACAATGTGAATAAAGTATGGCAATAATCAACAGTTACATCAGTTTGAGTAGACTTTTCAACGGTTTGCTTCTTCATGGTTTCCAACAATATAGTTTCCTTCTCCAGTTTGATCTTATTCAGTTTGTATTGTTGCAACAAAACAATCCTTTGCAACTGCGGTGTGGACAGGTCTTTAGTTGCATCTGCTTCATGGTTCGCCACAATTTTTACCCTTTTACTGATCTTATTTTCATGGTGGCCGGCAGCAGATTTAGTTGTTTTGTTTGGTTTCCCTTCAGTTTCTGTATTCGGCAATCTTTCTTGGATGTCATCACTGGTTGGTTGCTGAACTGGGGGCCCGGCACTTGTGCCAACTGAAATATTACCCGGGATTTCATGTAATACTGGGTTATCTTCTATCAACTCCAAGAATGTTTTTTCCCACGGTTGTAGTTTTATTTTCCTGTTTCCCGTCACTTTTACGTCAGTCTTCTTCTTGACGGTAGACTTCACATTGTTCAATGCTTTTATTAGTTGGCCTACAGTAACTTGTTTCCCCAATGCACCACAGTAGTCAGAACGTAAAGTTTCCCAAGCTTCTTTCTTAGCATTCATCACAGCAGGGGTTTTTGATTTGTTAAGTAAGACAATGTGATCCAAAAGTAGACGTACAAACAGAGTGCGATCAATTTTTTCTATTCCATTAAAATCATTGTCAGATTCTTCTGATGATGAATACATCTTCTAGCACGTGGTTAAGCAGATTGAGAGAGGGATATGCCGCCGATGTGGAGTAGACTGAAAGGTAGTGGAGGGGAGAACGTGTCGTAACAAGAACGTTAAAACCTAGCATTTACTTGGTCTAGCATGTACTACCCCGCGAGTAAGGGCTTGAGTTTTTCCGGATTCTACTGAACTTGCCCTAGTATTTTCTAGAAATCTTTATTCACACTGATTTGACCAAATACTTACTAGACCTAGCATATGCTAGTTAGAAAGTGCTAGTTTTTATTCAATTGATTAATTATGTATTTAAAAATGTGATATAGTGATCACAAGAGATAAACTAGTTACAGAAAAAAAAGAATGGGAAGGAAAAAAATTAGAAGCAATAAACTACATATACAGTGCAATTAATAATGAACAGCTTGAATTTATTTACGACAAAGAAACAGCGTACGAAATTATAAAGGAGTTCAACGAATTGTATTCCAAGGAATCAATAGCACTACAGATAAAATGTAGAAATAAAATAGATAAATTAACCCTCAACTGGTATGGTTGGGTCAATGATGACTTAGAGCAACTTCAATAATGTTCCTGAGTAGGCATCACTCGATATCGCGCGTGAAAGTATTCCCCATTATTCATTGCTCTGCCGGGCAGTACACTAGAAGTTCAGTTCCCGCATCGAATACTACTCTACGAATAGAAGGGCATCTGCCTGTTAAACGTCTTCAGCCCTATGCGACATCAACTCGCTGCCGTTGTGTTGCGAAGTATTTAAATATATGTATTGCCATCTACCCGTGAATCGTAAAAGCACTCCTTGCTACAATGGACAGCAGGCAGCTACAGTCTAGTAAAATTTAAGTCAAATATCAGATTAGTTTAAAATCAAATTGACATTTTTTTTACCTTATTTTAACATCAAATTAACAAAGTAATAAATATATCAACACGATTTTAAAGAAATCTGTTATTTAAATTTTTATGAGATCATAGCAATAGCTGTGTTTGTTTATACATAGACACAATCTTTGTGTTTATAATAATAGTATATTATTTAACGAGAGGTAATATAACTTCATTAATTACAAACTTCATCTGCGGGAGCTATATGACCATTACCGCAAGATGAATACTATACTTTTACAAAGAAAGAACTTTATTCACAAATCTTAATAGTTACCTATAACAATGCTATAAAAATTTTAGTTGTAATTACTCATTTTGTTTATTAATCAAATTAACTGTAAATTTTCAACAACCAGTAAACTAAATATGTGTGGGACTAAAGAATGCAAGTTTATTATTCATTTTTATGTTTGTTTATGTAGGTACAACTAGATGGCGTTTTAGTGCCGTTATATCCCCTCAGCATTGCTAAAAAGCTATGGATAATTATTATATAATTCAATAGGAGTAGAAAAATACTCCTATAAGGATGACAAAATATGATGTGTGTATTTACAAAAACTTTTGATACATTATAGTAAATGTAACTGTTACTACACAAAAACATTTCATTGTATTATGTTATAATACGAATACAGTTCCTAGTACCGATAAACAAATAATACACCAAACAATAGCTATAATTCAAATAAAACTATTTATACATTTCTACTTACAAAAAAACTAGTTATTTCAAGAATTTAGAAAAATTATTATTATTATTATTATTATATACAGTAGGTATATATACTGAAAAAGTTGGAAACTTTTATTGACAGTTTTACGAAAAAAAGTTATTCGTTATGAAAATCTCTGCTTTTGAAAATAATAATATTCAGGTATTTACATTTGACATTAGATGTACAAGGGTGTCCACAAATTGCAAAAGATTAATAGGAATATTTTGACCACTTCAATTTCAACTTAAATTTTGCAAATTTTAGTTGTGAAACACGTTAACTTTTATCTTATTTAATTAGTCAACACACCTCAAATGTTTATTTGTTGATTTGAAATATTTTAGCAATTAGCTTTAATCAGTAATAAATAAGTAATACTAAAAACAGAATAATGTATTTTCTGATATAATACACAAAATTAAACGAAATAATTTAAAATGTAGGCGTCTCTGACAATGACATTTCTCTTTCCGAAAGTCAGTCTAGTAACATCTTTCGAGAACTAAATAATACATTCCATTTACTTAGTGTGTATTGAAATTGAAATGTAATTGTAACTAATGTAAACAAAATTAAAAACGTCAGTGTGTATTAATTGTATTTGTCTATTTGTGATAATTCTTAACAGAAAGTCAAAGTGTATCAATTCTGCAACAAGATAATGAGTGGAGTAATCAGTAATTGCACTTAAACGTAATTTGTAATTCCTATGAACACTTTAGAAGTACATTGAATATTTGTAAAAATAACATAATTTTTAGTCTTATTTCAGAATGAAATAGGGCTATTGTAGAGAGTAGCATGACGCGACTTCGGAAAAATTTCAATGCAGTTTTTCGTTTTGGCGTTCCTAGATGCCAAAATCACCCTCCGTTCCAAAGGTTATATATATATATATATATATATATATATATATATATATATATGTATGTGTTATAACGGAATTTGCAAGCACGATAGAGGGCGTATTTTTTAACGGATCGAAACCAAACTCACTACAAAAATCGGTTAGGCCAAAATCTTGGACGAGTTCGTTAATGAGCCAAATCGGCCTACTAAAAACAACATGGCGGCCTGTCAAAGTTGAAAAAAAATCATATTTCCTTTGTTTTTCATTTGACGCAAAAAAGTTACAGAGCTTTTTTATAGACCTTCACACGTTCTACAACTTTTGTATTTAACATTTTCCTCAAAATCGTACATTAAAACATTTATTTAAGAAAATTCACAAATTATAACTGAATTTGTAAGCACGATAGAAGGCGTATTTTTTGAGGGATCGAAACCAAACTCGCTACAAAATCGGTTAGGCAAAAATCTTCGACGAGTCCGTTAATTGGCCAAATCGGCCCAGTAAAAACAAAATGGCGGCCTGTCAAAGTTGAAAAAAAAATCGTATTTCCTTTGTTTTTCATTTGACGTGAAAAAGTTACTGAGCTTTATTATAGACCTTAACACGTTCTACATCTTTTGTATTTAACATTTTTCTCTAAATCGTACATTAAAACATTTATTTAAGAAAATTCACAAACTTACCAGAATTTTTTTTAATTTTTTTGTTTTTGATTTGATGCCACAATGTTACTTTGGTTTTTTGTACATCTCTATTACTTTTGTATCTAATTTTTTATTTTCGGTTTTATGCAAACATGTTACTGAAATAAGACTGTCCAATTGGTCCTGTGCCATTGGGATTTTTTTTAAGTAGTATGTTCTAATTCTATATTAAAACATAGTTTTCTATTTCGAACAACTTTTCATAATTAATGTTTTCGATATTGTAAAAACTAAAGGTACTTTTTACTCTTGTATCAAATTCATATCTTTTGACAAACCTCGTATACGATTTAAAAAATTCACATCGGACGTTCGCGTTTTACTTTATAGGCCATGCAGAACTTTTTATAGAGAGTAACTTTTTTTCGTAACACTACTAATAAAAAAGTTTCCAATATGTTGCCAACTTTTTCAGTCATACTGTATAGGTATAACCCTCAATAAATAATAAAATTAATCGAAATCTTTACTTTTACAGAATTAAAGGTATACTCCTTTGCAGAGACTTCTTTTTTCTTTTTCCAAATTTTTTTAAAGCATGTAATTTTATAGGATCAATCAAATTCTTATGCGGTTTTTGCATTATGAATTTATTATCTTTCCCTTGAATAATGTTATTAATACGTTTACATCACCAAAAAAGAGCACATCTGATAATTAATTCTTTCAACTTTTTGCCAGATTTAAACAGTTAAAAGTGTTAATATTAAAATCTTTATCTAAACTATTAAGTAAATGTCGACTTATATTTTTAAGTGTGCACATTCTTGGTATTTAATAGAAAAGAGAATTCAAACTATTCGAAACTAAATAAGAAAAAAAAATACCAGGTTTTACAAATTGGGCATTTGGATATTTCCTGCTCTCGATAAAATCATCATCTGAAGGAACATAATGTCTTTTAAAAATTAAGTTTCTACAGTCACTATAAGTTTTAATCAAATTTTGTTTCAACAGAATTTTTCCAATTGCTCCAACCATATATTGCATTGTACATTTTCCAATTTTTGTACATCCTTGGCTGTATGGTTCGTTAGGAAGTTCAGGGGTGTTACAAGGCTGCTCTTTTAAAGTTAAAATGCCTGGAACTAATTTACTTGTTAAAAAACTTTCTAGGTTATTCAAGCCATAACTGTAGTCCTTGATACAGTTTGCATTTGGCGAATGTGCTGCCATAAAATTATTTGTAACAATAGCTTTAAAAGAACCGATAAAATGAGCTGCACTTGGCTTTGTATTTGTAACTCCATGGCTTCTGATATAGCTAAAGAAATTTTCATGTGGATCCTGATTAAAGGCAGCTGTCAGAACATATTTAAATTTGAATTTTTCTATTACAATTTTTTTCAGATAAATAAATGCACGTACATTGTGTTGTAAGTTTTTCAAAGAAGGAGGAGTAAAATACTTATACTTTTTGAATGAAAAATATTTCATCGTAGTTATAAGATGAAGCGATTCTTTCCCAAAGTCTTCATGTTGCAAATTTTTCCTCACAGCAAGCTTTAAAGGTTTGGCTTGACCTTTGGATATTCTTGAAACATTCAAAGAATCAAAAATTTGGTCGAAGAGAAAAATCAGATCTGCAGTGTTTTCAGCTTCTTGAGGTGAATTGTTTTTATCACGTAGCTCTAATAAATATGAAAAAAAATGTATTCAACAAATTGAGTTTTGAAATGCACATGTTAATAAGAGTATAAGCACTGCAAAAAAAATTATTAATAAAAATGATATCGAGAAAAAGACTTGAACAGTTTAGCAAAAATGTTTGCTTACCCCACTGAGAAATTCTTTTCATAAGAGATCCTACCCTGTGACTAAATACTTGATTACAAAGTTTTACTTTCATTTTATTAATTTTGTCTATATATATGGGAATCTGTCAATTTTGAACATATTCTAAAACTTGGCTCTTCACTATCTAGTTCATAAAATTGAATGATATGGTTCCATTTGGCAATCTTGGATTGACCATTTTACTTAAAATGTAAGTCATTGTTTAAAATATTATTACTCAAGCACTTGAAGATATTAGGAACGTCAAATATAGGAATAATTTATTGAACAAAACCAAAGTTTCTATTCTCTTTATTTCTTCTTAAATACTCCTCCTGTGTCTCATTCAGTAACAGTCTAATAGTCCCAACGTTATTTTCGCTTTGGTCACAAACTGTTGATACTACCTTCTATCCTATACTTTGGCATTTGCCAATGAAAGTCTTCAGTAGATTCTTTAAAACTCTGGAATTATGAGGGCCTTCACTAAATGTAAAACCTAATGGTTGCTTCCACTGTTTGTAGAGTCCCTTCAACATAAAAGCATTTGCATGATCTGCCAGAACAGCTTTTCTTTCAAAACGATCATCTTGTAACCCTGTTATAATATATTTTGCCCTCTGGTAACTGAATTGACTGGTAATAGCCATTTCATCAAAAATCAATATACAAAATTTTTCATTTGCCATTTTAATTTTTTCTATTTTGCTTTTAAGTGGCAAAAGTATATGTTCATTTATTCCTGGCTCATATGGTATTTTGGTGAGAAGGTTGTCTAAAGTCCTTCTTGATGGTAAAGCAAATAGTTTGCTCAAGAGTTTGTATCCTTTGGCACTATTTTTATAAAAACTCAATGATAAAATTTTTTCTTCCAAAGTGTATCTTCGAGCTTAGGGATGTAATTATTGATTTTTTATTTGACATTCAATAAATGTAAATGTAGGATTATTTACATATTTTAATAAAAAAACTGTAATTTTCTGAGTTTGCAACTTTTTCTGCACACAAGCGGCCTTTGAATGATTTTATTTTTTGTCCCATTTGGTACATTTTTTTGCAACACTCTTTCAGTCTTGAATATAATTTTTTAGCTTTTGGCGTTAATTGAACTGCTCTAGATACATTGATTTATGTTAAGATGGATCCTCCTAAAAGTTAGAAGTTATAATATTTATTAAGATTCATTATAACTACCTTTTTTAGGTGTTCTTGGTATAAACCTATTAGGTATCTCAAATCTACTTTTATTAGGTTTTTCAGGTCCTATTTACTCATACTGATCATTTGATACAATTGGATAGTCTTCGTCTAAAAAAATAAAAATCTATTAAAGTATGTTGATTAAATCTAAATTAAATACAATATAGCATATTTATTCATAATCAAAAATTACCGTATCTTGTACTTGGTCCAGGTTTAGGATCCAAATATATATCTCCAATTTCAACAGCAAATTCATCATTTCCAACAGTTTTGTCCTTATCACCTACTGTGATTTTTGGAATTAAAATAAAATAAATTAGTATGCATATATGAACTCTGTCAACATATAGGATAGAATTAGTGATTTTTTTATGATAAGTGCATTTAAATATACCCATTTCTCTAATTTCAAATCTAGTTTTGTGTTTTTACATTAGAATTTATTATTTATTCACTTACCATCCGGTAAATTTACAGTTGGGATTGCTGTCTTTTTAAGACCTCTTCTTGTGCCTAAAACTTTACAGTCACTACAAAAATGTTCGTCACACACTACATACTGCAGTAGACAAATCTTGATAATTTAATGATCGTATTTTTGAAATCCATCCACTATATACAATTGGTTCATTTTTAGGAAAACGATGCATTTTTCCTTCTCGATTAGTAAATTTCGGTACGCAACATTTCCATTTAGATAAAGGTCGGTAATCTGAATCCATTTCAGGAATACACTTTTATTCTTATAATCACAAGGGACAAGTTTATTTTTTAACGAAGAAAATAAAATGCACTGCGGTTCGTTTCTTACAACTGCTCTCTCGTATAGAAAATACTAGACTCTTATATTCAATAAAAGGTTTTCATATTTACAGTCATTACAGAGACATCTACCAAAACATGGAACAATTATAATGAGTAGCGCAACAACCTTTGACAGCGCCATCCTCCGGGTGTGTTAAAAATATAAATAAGTTTTGGCGGGAGTACATTTGCTTCCTTTTCTATTCGTAGAGTAGTATGCGGTGAGTTCCCGTTTATCGTTCAAGCTGTGTAGTCGTTGCGGGTCAAAACGGTGTTTATATCAAATTTAAATGACGAAATATAAAGAACTGGAAGTCATTGCTAATAACTTGGAAAGCTTGAGTGACAATGAGGTGGACTTGGAAAACACTTTTGAGGATAATCATGACGATATTAGTGACGTGGGAGTGCAAAGTGAGCACTCAGAGCATGAAACGGACACGGAAATTGAAGGATCCAGTGATGAAGAACCTATTCAGGATGAAATGAGAGCATAATTTTATGGTCGTAATACCTTCAAATGGTCAAAAAATCGACCGGCACCTTCTAGAACACGGAAAGAAAATATAATAACGAAACTACCAGGTCTCAAAGGTAATGCTGCTGTAAACAAACCAGGTTCACCTTTAGATGCATGGTCTCTGCTTTGTACAGACGATATTCTTGAAATGATAATAACGTATACCAATCAAAAAATTACACTACTGCAACCAAACTATGGAGGTACCGCTTTGTTTACCAAGCATATTGATAAAATAGAGCTAAAGGCATTTTTAGGATTACTATATCTAACCGGTGTTTTCAAATCGCCTCACGAAGACGCAAGTTCCTTATGGGATACCGACGGCACAGGACGAGATATATTTCGTCTCACTATGTCTTTGAAGCGTTTTTTATTCCTGTTAACAGCTTTGCGCTTTGATGATGTAGAAACCCAGCAAGCAAGAAAAGCAGAGGGTGATAAAGTGGCTCCTATATCTGAACTCTTTCAAAAATTTATTGATAATTGCAAGGACAATTATACACCATATGCTTACACTACTGTTGACGAGATGTTGGTTGGATTTCGAGGTAAATGCAGTTTTCGTGTTTATATCAAGAGTAAACCTAAACGTTACGGAATAAAAATATTATGCTTGTGTGACTCCAAAACTCATTACATTCTGAACGCTTTCGTTTACACTGAGAAAAAATTACATGCTGATAATCCTAAGAAGCTGTCTATTCCAACACTCTCAGTCTTAGAATTGGTAACTTCAATTATGCACACCAACAGAAACGTTACTGCGGACAATTGGTTTTTATCCACGGAACTGCTGAATGAGCTTAGAAGCAAAGGACTGACATATGTAGGAACAATACGAAAGAGTAAGCGAGAACTGCCTCCACAGTTTTTACCCAATAAAACTCGTAACGTGAATTCTTCTTTATTTGGTTTCACTCGGGAGAACACCTTGGTTTCATCCGTGCCAAAAAAGAATAAGATTGTAACTTTAGTATCTTCCATGCACCATGATAAATCGGTTTGTGATGTCATACATAAACCTGAAATCATTGAATTTTAGAATTTTTCAAAAAGTGGAGTAGACTCTCTGGGCCAAAAATGTGCGGTATTTTCTTGTAACCGAAGAATACGAAGGTGGCCCCTTGCTATAATTTATGCTATTATAAATATAACTGGTGTAAACCGTCGAATCTTATTCGCGTTCGCAAATGTAAACAATGTAAAAATAGGGAGACGATTGTTTCTAAAAAAAATAGGACTATCTCTGATTGAAGATCATATGAAAAGACGATCCGAAAATCCGCATATTTCACGGCAAATACGACAACAAATGAAACGTAGTCTGAATATCGAAGAATTATCCAATGAAGAAGAACCACCGATCAAGCGCAGACGCTGCATGGAATGCCCTTTGTTGCAAACATTATGCAACACGAAATACACTAAAATTTATAAGTGTAAAGTTCATATCCTAGATGTCGTCCGCGGCAAGCATCTGACGTTGAATCATGCGCATAGCAAAAATATAGCCTGCGGCAGTATAACACAAAACATGGTGCAAGCAAGAGCTCTCACGTACGAACGCGTTGTAACTACGCTATACCATAATTTTAATTATTAAAAGAATCCCACAAGTGGTAAAGTGTTTTTAACACGCGTACAATCGGGCAAGTACCCATAAACAACAAACCATTTCAACATTGCAGTTGATGTGTAAATAAACCAGTGTAAATATATGTAAATAAATTGTACATAGCAAGTAACATCGAAGGAAACTTATTTATTTTAACACAGTCCACAAACCCAATGAGTGATATGTGCCTAATCAAATTGTACATATCAAACACCCTTTGTTTAATGTGTAAAAAAACATTGTGTAAGCCACACTTGTTCATAGAAAATTATTGTGCTTCATGCACTGAAGGTCTGTGATGAGTCGATTCAAAAACTGTTCGCCTGCAGTCTAGGACTGTCAATTTGTATATGATTTTTTCAGATTTTCATATTATTTCTATATTGTCAGTTATAACTTGTCAATACTCATATGGAGTGTATTTGTATTGATAAATATAACTGACAATATAAAAAAATATGCAAATCTCGCACAATAATACGCAAATCGATAGTTTTAGACTGTCCCAATGTTACGCCTCTGGTAGAATTTTCAAATATAGTTCAAATGTTTTTTGTTTCATAGAAGTTATTGATTTAAGTTATTTTTTGTTGGTTTTGAGTCACATTAATATTTTTTTTGTTTTTTTTTGCCAATGAATAGAGCTATTAATTCTGTGAAATCATTTTTCTTTCAAGCATTATAAAAAAATAAATGATTTTTTTTTCTAACAATAACTTGTTTTATTACTGTTAGATTACTCTATGAATGGTTGGTTATATGAGAAAAATAAAATCTTCATTAGGTTCTTTAAACTTTGAATGGGTCGTGGGTGAACCGACCATACCAGTAACGTCATTTAAAATCACCATACCCGTTGAGGGTTAAGATTAAATAACTTCATTGATACAGCAGTATTTTTCAATGAATGTAAGAAAGCGGTAAATGAGTTAAAAAGCGCTGGTGCTAAAATAACTGAAAAGGAAAAAATGAACTATATGTTAAGAACGCTACCAGAATCGTTGAGCCATATTGGAGACTTGATAGACGTACTAAAAGAAGAAGATCAAATAGTGGAGTTTGTAAAAAGTAAAATGCGAATGATAAAGTTGAGAGACAAAACTGAAAACAAAAATGTAGATGTGAATTCAAATTAGTGTTTTAAATTGAACTCAACGTTTTTAGCTAAGTCCACAATATAATGTTGAAAATTCTAAAAAATTGACAATTGCTTCGAGAACTGAATATCATCGACAGAATGACAGAAGTTACATTTTATTTGATGCCTACCTGATGATTAGTAGTTATTTTTGGATAGACAAAGAAGTGACCTACCTTGTGATTGACTTAATATATGCTAATAGAAAAAAGAAGATGTGATATTACATATATTGATGCTTAGATATTATTAGCCCTATGGTGATATCCTGGATATCATTTTTCCAATTAGGATCAGTATAACTGTGCAATGATATAGAAAACCAGGAAAACTATATCTGCTGATCTTTACAAATATCACTTAAGAAGACAGTTTAACAGCGGAGAACTCCCTAGATTTATCTGTTCATTGACGACTTCATATTGTGGGTTCCTTAAGTGTCTTCTAATTTCCAACTCTTCAAGGAAATCCAGTTCTTGTTTCTTATCACAAATATGTAGTACTTCTAGTTCTGTGTTAAATGAATGGTTGGTGTCAAGTAGATGTTTTGCGTAATGGGATTTATCTAGCTGTTTTAATCTGTATGCTCGTAAGTGTTCACTGTATCGGATTTCAAAATTTTTAAGGGTCTGGTCCAAATAGACAGCATTAAATTCTGGACATTTGAGTTTATATATACCTGATCTCTTTAGTGTTGCTATTTTTGTTTTACCATTTAACAATTTTGTACCTACGTTACTTTCTGTTTTAAAAGAAATTGTTGTATTCGTTGCTAAAGATATTATCTTTGAAATATGATTAGAAATATTTCCTGTATATGTGATTTAAGTTTTTGTTCTTCAGTTTGTTTAGGAAATATTAGTTGTAATACCACTTTTTCCCCTTTTTTATCAATAAGCTTATTTATCATATGTAATGGATTACCGTTCGATGTTGCTATTTATCTAATTGTATTATAATCTCTCTATCAAAATTACATTTGTTCATAGGAACTGACAATGCTCTATGTAGTATTGAATTGTATGCCGCTAGCTTATGTGACATTGGGTGATTGGAATTATATGGAATTGTCACATCAGTGCGTGTTGGTTTTCGGCAAATTGCATAATCAAGTACATTATTAACTCTTTGAATTTTCAAATCAAGGAAATTGATTAAGTTATTCACTTCAACTTCTAATGTAAATTCAATTTTTGGGTGTAAATTATGATTGTGGTTGAAAAATATATCCAATTGTCCTTCACTACCTATAAAACAAGCTAATATATCAACTACATATCTATACCAAAATATAACGTTTTTTGAAATATTACTTACAAAGATTTTTCTTTCTAAACTGTCCATAAAAATGTTTGCCAAGATTGGTGATATGGGGCTTCCCATTGGTAAACCTTCATTTTGAATATATATGTTATTGTCAAAAGAGAAATAATTCTAATTAATACATACATCAAACAAATTGAATATATCTGATATTATTCCTGGATTCATATTTTCATCTTCTGGTAATTTTCTTACAAGTATTAGACATTCTTTAGGAGAAATTTTAGTGAACATATTAGTACCTTCAAATGAAATAAGCTTAGCGTTATCTTGTAATTTGAATTCTTTAAATTTTTTTATTACTTTTATTGAATTTATAATTGAGTATTTAGACTCATATCCGTAACTATTGAGTATATTGTTAAGATTTTTTGCCAATATATTATTAGGAATATTAACATAAGAAACAACAGGTCTAATTGGTTTCGTTATTTTATGTAATTTAACGGTTCCATATAATTGTGGACAATGAGGATTCTTATTTATAATGGACCTCTTTTCGTAATCACTAAAAAGATGATTTGAATTATTAACAATATCCCTTACATTATTAGAAAACTTCTTTGTTGGGTCTGCTCTAAGAACTTTTACATCACTATATTCTATAAAGTCATATATTTTTGAATTATAATTTTCAATAAGACAGTTGTGTTTCCCTTATCAGATTTTGTAACTGTTAGGTTATTATCTTCTACTTTCTTTTTTATTGCATTTAAAATTGTAATGTTGTTTTTTGTTAGACGTTCAACTTTTGAAGGTTCAATATTTTTGATTAAATTGGCAATTTTTAATTTCTCAAAAATAAAATAATTTGAATTAGATTTTAAAGCTATTTCTGACTCTGTTGCTATAATTTGTTTAATATCATTCGTAAATTTTGGGGATATGCTGTACTTTGAACCTTTATTTAAAAATTATATTTCACGATCTGTAAAATTAGTGTCTGAAAGGTTTTCAAATCGTGGTGCAAAGTGTGTTGGCATGTAGGTACTTACAGTTTCATGATGTTTAGGGTATTGAATTCTATGTTGTGTGTGTTCAAGTTTATGTAGCTTTTGTTCTTGTTTCTTAAATTTCTTGTGCTTCATCGTACTGACACTTTCTCTGATTTTGTCATCTAAACAGTCAACTTTTACTGGATATAGTTTGAACGTGAATTCTGAATGTAGAAATTTTATGTAGTTGTCTAAGGAGTCTCTTATCTTGAATCATTTTTTACACTCTCTTTTATCCATACTCGTTGAGCACATTTTATGGCTTTTTGTACTTGTGGTGTTTTAGTATGGCATTTTATATTCACATAATTTGGTATTACCTTTTTTCTAAGGCATTCTTGGTTAAAGCAAATGTTTTGTGATGCTTTGTAACGTTTTTGTAGTAACTTCTGGTACAGTCGGGTTAAATCTTCTCTCGAAGATTTTTTAATGAAATTAACTGTCTGGACCCTTACTTCTCATATTAGTGTTTTAAATGAAACTCAACGTTTCTAGCTAATTCCACAATATAATGAAAAACGTTGAAAATTCTAAAAAATTGACAATTGTTTCGATAACTGAATATCATCGTCAGAATGACAGAAGTTACATTTCATTTGATGCCTTCCTGATGATTAGTAGTTATTTTTGGCTAGACCAAGAAGTGACCTATCTTGTGATTGACTTAATCTATGTTAATAGGAAAAAGAAGAAGATGTGATATTACAAATATTGAAGCTTACATATTATTAGCCCTATGGTGATATCCTGGATATCATTTTTCCAATCAAGATCAGTATAACTGTGCAATAATATAGAAAACCAGTAAAACTATATCTGCTGATCTTTACAATTATCACTCAAGAAGTTTAATGGAGGAGAACTCCCTAGATTTATCTGTTTATTGACGACTTCATATTCTGGGTTTCTTAAGTGTCTTCTAATTTCCAATTAAAAGCATTCAAATTACAAGATAACGCTAAGCTTATTTCATTTGACGTTGCTAATATGTTTACTAAAATTCCTCCTAAAGAATGTCTAATACTTGTAAGAAAAATTACTAGAAGATAAAAATATTAATCCAGGAATAATATCAGATATACTCAATTTGTTTGATGTATGTATTAATCAGAATTAAAGCACTTTTGATAATACCATATATATTCAAAATGCAGGTTTACAAATGGGAAACCCTATATCACCTATTTTGGCAAATATTTTTATGGACAGTTCAGAAAGAAAAATCTTTAAAAGTAATATTTCAAAAAACGTTTTATTTTGGTATAGATATGTAGATGACATATCATCTTGTTTTATAGGTAGTGAACGACAATTTTTAAACCACATTATTAATTTACTCCCAAAAATTAAATTTACATTAGAAGTTGAAGAAAATAACTTAATCAATTTTCATAATTTGAAAATTCAAAGAGTTAATAATGTACTTGATTATGCAATTCACCGAAAATCAACACACACTGATGTGACAATTCCATATAATTCCAATCACCCAATATCACATAAGCTAGCCGCATACAATTCAATGATACATAGAGCATTTTCAGTTCCTATGAACAAATGTAATTTTGATAGAGAGATTAATACAATTACACAATTAGCAACATCCAACGGTTATCCATTACATATGATAAATAAGCTAATTAATAAAAAAGAGGAAAAAGTGGCATCACAACTAATATTTCCTGACCAAACTAAAGATATAAAAAGTTATGAAACTATCACATATGAAATATTTCTAATAATACTGCAAAGATAGCAAGGAATACAACACAATTTCTATTAAAAACGTTAGTACAAAATTGTTAAATGTGAAAACAGAAATATCATCATTAATGGAGTCTGTTATATATGAACTTATATGTCCAGAATGTAATGGTGTCTATTTTTGGGTCAAACCCTTAGAAATTTTGAAATCCGATACAGTGAACACTTACGGGCATACATATTAAAACAACCAGATAAATCCCACTAAGCAAAACATCTACTTGACACCATTCATTCAATAACACCTAACATAGAAGTAGAAATACTACATATTGGTGATAAGAAACAAGAACTGAATTTTGTTGAAGAATTGGAAATTAGAAGACACCTAAGATACCCACAATATGAGGTTCTCAATGAACAGATAAATCTAGGTAGTTCTCTACTTTTAAACTGTCTTCTTGAGTGATAACTGTAAAGATCAGCAGATGTAGTTTTCCTGGTTTTCTATATCATTGCACAGTTATACTGATATTAATTGGGAAAAGATATCCAAGATATCTCCATAGGGCTAATAATATCTAAGCTTCAATATTTGTAATATCATATCTTCTTCTTTTTTCTATTCATATATATTAAGTCAATCACAAGATTGGTCACTTCTTTGTCTAGCCCAAAAAAGGTATTGAACATCAGGTAGGCATTGAATGAAATGTAACTTCTGTAATTCTGACAGTGATATTTGATATCGAAACAATTGTCAAATTTGTTAGAATTTCTAACATTTTTTTTGAAATATATTCTACAACCCTCTGGCTGGTATTAATTTTTTAGGTGCAGAGTTATTTGGTCAAATAGTGCAAAGAATAAGAGGCAAAAATAATTTTTTTTCTCCAAAATTGCTGACATTCCAGAGCGGATAAAATTATACAAGATAACAAAAAAATTTACTGATTTAAATTTGTAGTAAATTTAATCAGATTTCATTTTGTTTAGAATGGTCACTTCGCTAGGACGCATAGTTTCCGACATTTAAACGAAAAGCCGAAAACGGTACCTTGAACCCCCCCTCATCCTCATCTCAAAGGCTACGATTCTATATAATTTTAACATAGTAGAAATGTTATCGTTAATTAAAATATGTGTAGCACATCTAATATCAGAAGATGATTTGATTATATTTCAGTCCATGAAATTGAGGGATATATTATATGAAAGTCCTTGGATGTACTGGAATATCAAGAATAGGAAAGTTTTATCAATAATAATGGTGAATACAATGAACCCATGGGAAATTTCATTTAATAATATGATTCCACTAAACCATCAATTTATGACGGAGGTAAGCTGTCACTATTCGTTACGCCTATAATGAAACTTATAACTTTTTACCTTTGTATTGTAATTTTTTTCTTAATGTAATGTTTTTCTTATTTATTTGAACAGTAAACGGGTGGGATAAATTTTACACTCGGTGGGTTCACTCACTTAATTTATTTAAACACTACACTATTCACTAAATATATACACAGTATATTTACTTAAACTAATTCATATAAACAGTTCACTAATTTATATTCACTTGTTTATCTCACGATGTCAAATTATCAACTGAACTAAACTCTTCTAGATCGATCCCCTATATATTAATGCCTTTTTCACTAGATAATTCTAGATTACAAAAACAATTGGCTTTATGGTATTTTCTAGATAAGACTGGTCACAAAAACAATGTAGATAAGATAGTCACTATTCGTAAATAATTCTAGGAAACCCTGCGCGTACGCCATCATTTTAACTTTCATACCTGGCTTAGACAGAGTCGGATTTAGGGTCCATACCAGTGTGCTGTTTCGTAACATTACCCCCTCCTTAAATGGAAGTTCCTCCTGGAACTTTTGTGTAGCCGAGACTGGATGTTTGAATCGGCAACTGGCCTACACTTTCCGATCTTTTGAAAATAGCAGGGCACCGTCTCCATCTGATACTGATAAC
The DNA here is from genome assembly GCA_963921935.1 of Galeruca laticollis. Lineage (NCBI taxonomy): Eukaryota > Metazoa > Arthropoda > Insecta > Coleoptera > Chrysomelidae > Galeruca > Galeruca laticollis. Next base: position 147,969,420 of record OY998181.1, read on the forward strand.
GGGGGTTGTAGCTGCAAATTAATATCTGGATACCGGTATCTTGGAAGGTAATCTCTACCATGTTCCTGATGATTGGCCAATCCAACTGGTTACTCGCTATCTTAGGCATAGCCAGTTTCTTCACACTGAATTCCAACACATGGTCTCGTAGTTTTCGAACTGCTTCCCACACATCGCGGTAGGTAGATCGATCTTGGAATTCATTTTTAGTTACCACGTAGAAGATGTACCGCGAATTATGTTTCAGTTTCAGTGTCTTGCCAGGGGCTGGAATCTGGTCTTCAAGTTTTTCTAATTGCCCGAACTTCTTTCGAAAGACGGTTGCCAACCCTCGTGCGTTCTTGACACGGGCGGGGATGTGTATGCCAATGAATAATCTTCCGGGAGAGTGAACAAATCTTGTTGTTGTTCCGAAGTGACTCCATATCTAGCTTTCCCGGTACCTCCATACGCGCCCATAAATTCATCAAAGGTAGGGTCAGACACATCTCGAATATGGTTTACTCCTTTCTCTAGGTCATGGTCTCCTCCGAATGACGCTAGTCGGTTTTGGTGAACTATTTTTAGTTTTCAGTTGGGGATCTTGCTTATGCGATATACAACATCATTGATCCTTTTCTTGATTAGGAATGGACCTTCCCAGGTTTTTTGTAATTTTGAAGAAAATTCCTTTCTCCTCGTCGGGTTGTGTAACCATACTTTGTCCCCTTCTTTAAAACCGCCTTCTGTACCGACTTTTCATTCTGTCGCTGGCAACTTGAAGATTTGTTCGAACTAATTCATGAATATCGTCCAGACTTCTTCTCAATTGTATCACGTAGTTTTCGTCTGCTAGATCTTCTACAGGTCGACAGCCAAATTCCAGGTCACAAGGAAGCCTCATTTCACGTCCAAACAGGATTTACGCAGGTGTTTCACCCGTGGAATCATTGACGGCATATCGATAAGCCAATGCGAATAGGGAAAGATACTGGTCCCAATCTCTCTGATGGCTGGATACTACTTTGGACAGATATTTTCCAATAGTCCTGTTCATTATTTCAACCATTCCATCTGACTGTGAATATGATGCTTTGTCCTGGTCTTCTTCATTCCCAGCTTCTCGCAAATCTCCTGGAATAGATGGCTTTCGAAATTTCTTCCCTGGTCGCTGTGGACTTCCAAGGAAACTCCATATCGGCTGATAAATTCTTTCACCAATACATCCGCAACAGTTGTGGCCTCTTGGTTGCGGATAGCGTGAATTTCCACCCACTTTTTGAAATAATCCATTACGGCCCGTATGTATTTGCCACCATTTTCGGTCGTCGTAAATGGTCCAGCGATATATAAAGCAATCCTTTCGAAAGGGCTTCCAACATTGTACTGTTTCATGGGTGCCTTTCTCTTGCGATGTGGTCCATTACTCGTAGCACAAGTCGTCCATTTCTTACACCAGTCGTTCACATCATCGGAGTTGTTTATCCAATAAAATCTCTCACGGATTCGCTGGAGTTTCTTCATTCCCAGATGACCTCCCGATGAACTGTTGTGTAACTTCTTTAGTACCTTAGCTACCCTCGTTCTAGGGATAACCAGCTGTCTCCTTATCTCGGAACCATCATCGTTTTCAAGGAATCTTTTCAACAGCCCTTCTTCCTGGACAAGGGAGTCCCACTGAGCCCAATACACCTTGAGTTTCGGTGAAAATGTTGACATTTCTTGCCATGTAGGTCGCCGATTTTCTTCCTTCCGCTGCCGGATCTTCTTTAGGCAAGGATCATTCTCCTGATCTTCTTTGATCCTGGTGGGTGACCATTCTTCATTGCTTACAGTAGTTCTTGAAACTGCAGCTTCCCTAGATTCCGCCTTGTTGCAGTGGGAGCAGTCTGTTGAGCACGGCCGTCTGGAAAGGGAGTCGGCATTTCGGTGACTCACACCAGCTCGATGTTCGAAGTTGAATTCGTACTCTTGAAGTCGTTCAATCCAACTAGCGATCTAGCACTCGGGATTCTTAAACTGTATCAACCACTTGAGTGCTGCATGATCAGTCCGGATTAAAAACTTCCTACCATAGAGATACTTCACTACCGCCAGAAGTTCTCTTCTTTTGACGCAGTAGTTTCGTTCTGGTTTGGAGAGAACTTTACTGAAATATCTTAGCTCTTTTTCTTGCCATCCTTGGATATGTGAAAGCACTCCACCAATTCCTACGTTGCGTGCGTCAGTGTCAAGAATAAAGTCTCCCTCTGGTAATGGATATCCCAATATCGGCGCCGAGGTTAAATGCCTCTTCAGAGTGTCAAAAGCCGTTTAACAGTCTTCGTCCCATTTGAAAGCTCTTGATTCTTCTGTAAGTCGAGTTAGAGGCTTGGCGATATCTCCAAACTTCCTGATGAATCTTCTATAATAGGTGCAAAGCCCAAGGAAACTCCTAATTTGATGTTTGTCGGTTGGTTGCGGCCATTGCTGGATGGAAGCAATTCCCTCTGGATCCACCGCGACTCCTTCATTGCTCACTAAATGACCTAGATAGTTGACTCGGTTTCGTCAAATTATCAACTGAACTAAACTCTTCTTGATTGGTCCCTTATATATTGATGCCTTTTTCACTAGATAATTCTAGATTACAAAAACAATTGGCTTTCTGGCATTTTCTAGATAAGACTGGTCACAAAAACAATGTAGAAAAGATAGTAGCTATTCGTAAACAATTCTAGGAAACCCTGCGCGCCCGCGATAATTTTAAATTTCATACCTGGCTTAGACAGAGTCGGATTTAGGGTCTATACCAGTGTGATCTTTCGTAACAGTATAATAACCTCAATTATCTCGGTCATGGATATTTCTATCATCATTCCATTCATATCACGGTTTTTTTTCTTCTACGCAAGAGTTGAAGCCACATTTCAAGAAATTATCGCTTTGTAGCTTCTGTATTATTGGCAAGTTACATTGTATCAATATATGGTGTACTGTATAGAAATGATACATTGTTGCAATGAGTAGTAAATTGTTCCAGAAAAGACGCTGATAGTGCGGAGCAGCTATTATAAATTATCAAGATGTACTTCAATACCGAATCTTACTTAATCCTGTACAGATTCTATTTCGTTATCAATTACCATCAGCACAGCAAATGTTTCAAACCATCTATCCTTCACATAGAATCTAACCAGGAACAATTAACGGCCTCGGTGGCATCATAAAAGCAATTTCCGGCAATCTTGATCAATACCGAAAGGTATGATAAATCCATAGAATCTCTTCATAGTAATTAAAGGAATATTATTTCAACATTTAATCAACAAGTTTCGTCAACCACTCACTTAATTGACTACTTCGATAGAACTAATACTAATAATCCAAAATTAATAGCTGAAGAAGTAGAGAAATTAAATAAGGTCCCGGATGCTTAAATTTTTCAATTGGTAAATTTATTCAAATACAGAATACCATAAATTAATTAGATATGTCTTTGCAGTTAATTATACTCGTACTACAGGTGCGCATGCAAAGTTTTAAAGGTTGTGAGGCTGCTAATACGTACGAGGGTAACACAATATTTTGAATTTCTTTTTAAAAATTATGAATTGTGGTAGATGTATATTGACATATAAAATCGAGTTTACGAACCGAAATAACATTAATGTGCTCTTTATTATCAATTAAATGAATAAGGAAATAAAAACCATCAGATTTTTCTACGAAAATTGGGGGTTTTTTGAACAGACATGATTATTTATTGCTTCAAAAACCATAACTACCCTTTATTCTTTTATGTGATGTAAGTAATAAATAGATTCATAGAGGCATAAACTTTCACCTTTACTTCAAATTAATGTCTTTTAAGTGGTCCCTTCATAATATTCGTCATTGAGGTTTATTTGTATAAAAATTGGAAGTCAGGTAGATTTTGTAGATAAAGCGTACAATATGATAAGGATTGCTAAACGACTTTCTAAATTTAGCAATGGCCAAGAATTTTCCCTATCTGTTCGTAGTTATATTTAATGACATACCTACCTGTTAAGCTTTCTAAAATTGTAATTATTAATAATATGTAGTTGATACTAATGTAGAATTTCGAGTTTATACAAAAATTTTGAAAAACAAATTGGGGAAATCGCCCTTAGAGATGACCTAATAAGAATACTAATATAAATAAAATATTAAAGCTTTTTCGTGGTAAATTCATATGTAAATTTTTTGTTTTCTTGCAAATATTTACTATGAAATTAGAACATCCCTTCACATTTTTTACAGGGTTAGGACTGGCAAAACAAAAAAATCTTGGTTCTGGGTGCCGTCAATTATTGTTTGCTCAGAACTATGTACATATGTGCTACAAATATTATATTACTCTAGTGTAGTTCGTCTACAATTTCATAACACCTATCTACATTTTTACATTTGTAACGTTCAATGTATCCAGTCATACCACCTACAAACAAACACTATAATGAAAAATATGTTTTAGATGTACATGGATCATCAAAAGTAAAATAATGATGTACATCTGAAAATGATTCTTCAGAATCACTTTCTATATCAACTCCATCATCCTCGCTATCTCCGACTTCGGCCAAATTGATAATAATATCATCTGCAACAGTATCTAAAAGTGATTCATTGTTCATAAATTCAACTTCAATCTTTTTAACATGGTCACATCTAACTTTCCAATCATTTGCAGAAAATGAGTCAAAAAATTCATCACAGAATTCTTCAACCTTTGTAAAATTAAAGGCAACATTTCGTTTGGCCATATATTCTTTAAGTGCCGACCAAATACTTATGATCGAATTTAAGTCCAGGTGATAAGGGGGCCTTATGACTTCTATCAATTCTATAAGTTATATATTGCGGTTCATACATTTTTGCAACGTTATAAATATCCGGTTTTAACATTTGTTCATTGTAATACATGTTTCTTTCAGAAAGCCAGTTTCTAAATTGTTGTATAGTCCAAGCAGTCGTAGGTAATTTTTCTTGTAGAACATTGTGATATGGCGCGTTATCAATTACCACAACAGCGTTTTTTGATAGGTTTGGAATAATTCTTTCTTGTACCCACTTCTCATAATTTTTGTACGCCATTTCATTATGATAATCTCCTATTTTTTACTGGGAGTTCCACATAATACCAGCATTAGGTACAAAACCATTTTCACTTCTTGCATGCGCAATGATGAGCATATTACCTTTTGAAACAGGTTTTCTTAATCCTTCGTTACTCTGGTCCCTCCATCCTTTAGGGTGCATGTGAAATGAATGAATATATGTTCCATATAAATGATAGGTTTGTTCTGCTCTCTGCACTTTTTTGTTTTTTAAATATAGTAGGTGTCTGATTTCGTGCCGTTCCATTAACAAACTTTTGTTGTTGGTCCATCGAAAACACAAAGAATGTATTTATTTCCGCAGAGATTCGCGACTTCCCGTTAAGCCATAACAATCTGCAAAGGTTTGTTGTACATTTCTTAACGTGGGTACTTTTTTCTAGGATATTTGATCATTTATTATGCACCTTCTAAGAACAGTTTTGTCGAATTGATCCATTCGGATACTGGACGTTCTTTGTTTTTTAGTACGCACATCGGTGTCATCATTACTTCCTGCCAGAGCTTCTTTTTTAATACGGGAAAGCGTTCTTTGGCTAACTTTCGTAGGAGCAAAACCTCGTTCAATGACCTGATAATAAAATAAGTCGATATAAATTTTGTATTAAAAGTTTTACTCATGTATATTTTTATACAAATAAAATGAGAAAGTAGTTAAATTTGTTTTCAGTGACCGTTCTTTGAAACAAAAATGTTTGTCGTTGTTTTCGGCTATTTAAAAGAAGTATTAAATTCAAAAATAAGATATTACGTTTCAGTTCATTAGTTGTTTTAACCGATCTTTAGATTTTAGTTCAAACGTATTTTAATGTGACCAAACCGTAATTGTAATTGAAATCGGAAGACGGTTCAAGACAAATAATAAAACCGAAACCTAATAGAAATGAAATGAGTATAATAATTATTATAATTATAGGCTAAAAAACCTATTACATTTAAATAGGTATCTTACACAAAATAAACATGTGCCCTTTTATATACTCCTGTAGAAAGAAAGAGAATAGTTATTCATGCAAAAATTCCATAAAGTGGTGTTTTTTTCCACAAATGGAAAAATTGATGCATGAGCCGCAGGCATGCAAAAACCAGAAATTGTCTCATTTAGGTTGCTCTAAATGGACTAAAAATGGCGGCGATTTGTTTTTCATGATGACATAACGGTGCATAAAATTGATACATGAGTACATTAAATACTTTGTCTCACCCTAATGTCACTTTTTAAATTGTTTAACAAATCAATATTTTATGTACGAAAATCGGTTTAAAACATTTACTATCGCGTGTCAATTTGTTAAATAATTACTTTGGTTTAAAAATTTTATTGCAATAATTAAAACTTACCTCTGGTAATTGAATTATCGACTTGCCATTGTTTGCCTCTTCGGTCATGAAATTTAAAACGTTCATAATTATTTCAAGCCACTGCTCACTCAACTTTTTCTGGACAACTTTACTTTCTGGAGTCGCCATAACAAGTTAGTATTGCACAACCCCGGTAATCACACTTTCTCTGAACTGTACTGTCGAAACGATGCTCACGAATTCTGCTAGCGAAGTGAGCTCTTGCAATCCGTATACGTCTTTGCTACGGCACATCGGAGGTTGCCAAACTTCCGACTGCCAAAATTTATTTGCCAACCTGTAACTGAATTAGAAAATGCAATCACTATCGCTCTCATTAACATACTACATAACAGTGTTATAAAGGTAGGAGAAAGTCCATTGTCAACAATATAGAACAAATAAGTTATTATGTATTGACGAAGAAGAATTTATAGAAATACTACGAGGGCGGGTTGATATTGAAGCTACCTAAGTAGGAAAAAACATTTTTTTTTCAAAAACCATTTATTTCTCAACATAGTCTCCTTTTAGCTCAATACACTTAGTAAGACGATTTTCCAACTATTTTATACCATCTGAATAATACGATTTTGGGAACCCCTCAAAATACGCATTAGTTTCGGTAATCACTTCTTCGTTTTTCCTGCGAGCCATTTTTTCAAGTTTGGAAACAGGAAAAAGTCACTAGGGGCTAAATCTGGACTATAAGGTAGATGATCAACCAATTCGAAGTGGATTTCTCGTAGTTTTAGCATCGTATCTAATGCTGTGTGAACCGGTGCGTTGTCTTGAAGAAAGAGCACTTTTTCTTGTTTAAATGTGGTCGTTTTTCCTTGATTGCATCAACCAATTGATCCAATAATGCACGATAATACTCTCCTGTGATTGTGGATCCCTTTTAAAATTAATCGATGAGCAATATTCCGTGTGCATCCCAAAATACAGTGGCCATAACCTTGCCAGCCGATTTCGCTGTCTTCGCCTTCTTCGGAGCACTTCCACCAGCTTCCACCCATTGCTTCGATTGATTTTTGGTTTCAGGTGTGTAGTGGTAGACCCACGTTTCATCCACAGTTATTAACTTACGCCAAAAATCAGCAGGATAATGCTTTATCATGTCCAAACACCGCTGTGAAGTGATCTGTCGAACTAGTTTTTGTTCAACACTGAGCAAACGCGGCACCCATCTTTCCGATAGCTTTTTCATATGCAAATGTTTATGCAAAATGTTGAACACACGTTCATATGACACGTATTTTGACCCTGCGATCATTCATAACGATATCGAGGATTTTCTTGATATTTTCTTCAGTAACGACCTCTTTTGGCCTTCCTGTTGATGGTATTGTTGCAGTGCTTGCAAACAAATACAGGTCTGGCCTGCAAGCTTATCAAAAGAAAAAGTAGGCGTACTCCTTGGTGGTCTGAACACCTTTCAAATAAGAAGCGTACAGTCGCTAAGCTGCGCAAGCAGTATCAACGTCTTAAACGTAGGGACTTAGAGTGGAGTTGGGTACACCGACAATTCGTCGATGCAAGAGAAGCATACATGGAGGAGGTGAAGAAGGCGAAGCTCACCTCGTGGATGTCGTTTGTGGATGAAGATCTGCAGAACGACCCCTGGGGAACAGTTTATAAATTAGCTGCAAATAAGATAAAAACCAGCACCACGATGTCGAATGTGCGACGCTTCGACGGCTCTGTGACTACTCTGCTTCAGGATAGGGTCGAAGAAATTCTGAGCAATCTCATGCCAGACGATGATATCAATACCGAAAATCAGTACCACACTGAAGTAAGAGAGGCCGCGAGACTGAGCACTGGGGATGTACATATCATAGTTACCTTTAGTGAAGAAGACCTCGACGAAGCAGTCTCAATAATCAAGCCATACAAGGCTCCCGGTATTGACAAAATACACAGCAGAATTGTAGTTATGTGCTATCAGCACATTAAACCTTACCTTCTTCGGCTTTATAATGCTTGCCTGGCTCTGGGCTATTTCCCGAACAAATGGAAGATAGGTAACCTCGCAACTATTCTCAAATCACCCGATCGGGATCCCAGGGATCCCAAAGCACTGCGACCAATTACATTACTTTCGGAACTGGCCAAAATCCTTGAACGTCTTATCTTGAATAAAATTTTCTCGCTTCATTGTGAGCGCACATTCTTCAGTAACATGAAATATGGCTTTCGTAAAGCGCGGTCAACTGTGCAAGCAGTATCTACATTAACTTCACATATCAGGCAAGCGAAGAAACACAGTCTAGTCCTATTTGTCGATATAGCGGGAGCCTTCGACAACCTGTGGTGGCCGAGCGTAATTAAACAACTTGACAGGAAGCACGTACCCGGCTCGATTATATATCTCATGAAAAGCCATTTGAGTGACAGGAAGGTTAGATACCAGGCCACTTACACCGTAACAGAAAAGCGGTGCACAAAAGGCTGTCCCCAGGGGTCCGTACTGGGTCCATTTCTGTGGAATCTGGTGATGAATACACTTCTCGAGATGAAGTGGCCGGAGAGGGTGAGAGTGATTGCGTATGCGGATGATGTTGCGATATCCATCCACGCTGATAATAGAGCCGAATTGGAAAGAACTGCTGCTCAATGCATGGGGACTCTGGTGGAATGGGCGCTACAAAACAAATTAACCATTTCAAAAGAGAAAACTAAATACGTTGTATTTTCGAACTTATCTCGCAATAGAAATCCAGTGGTTAGGATGCAAGAGAACCCCATACGCAGAGCAACGCACATGAAGTACCTAGGGATAATACTTGATGAGAAACTGCACTACGGGGAGCACATTACGTAGAACAACGAAAAAGTAAGAAACATATTCCAAGTTCTAAGGAGGTATACTTACAGAAACTGGGGCAAAATCGAAAGAATACAGGACTCGATGAAAACAATTTATCTGCGCGCAATCATTCCAATCCTTCCGTATGGGATTGAAATATGGGGCCATAGAGTAGCAAGAGTGGTGAACAAAAGAGTATTTCGCACTACACAAGCTATGTGTTTAAGGGCAATGCTAGGCTCATACCGTTCAACGCCTAGCGAGTCTCTGTGCATTTTGTCACAAATACCACCACTTCACCTGCACCTTCAGCATATGGAGGTACTGGCAGCGCTTAAGAAAACTGGTAACGGGTACCTTCTTGGTACAAGAATAAACAGCGTAGAGCTCAGATATTGGACGGTGGTGCAACTTGAAGTCCATAGAATAGTTCTCGACAAATGACAAGAAGAGTGGGACCACTCCGACAAAGGAAGATACTTGCATGAAACAATTCCGAATGTTAGAGACTGGATTAATAATTGTCAAGTCAGATTAAAGCGGCAAACTACGCTACTCCTTAGTAGTCATGGTAACGTCGGTGTACACCTCTCCCGAAAGGTGGCTCAGCATGCGAACGATGCGACCTGGTAGATAGTCCATCCCATAGAAATATGGCTTGTCACTTATGCGCGGATCAAAGAGAGGAAATTGTTCGGGTGCTGGGCCACCTTCCGGGCACGGCCCACGAGACTATCCGTCTATTAGGTAATAATGTAAATGTATTGGGTAATTTTATTATTGAGGAAGAAGCCAGAGTAACATTAACAATGTAATGGGCATTCAGCCATAAAAGGTATATTGTACCTACAAATTTGATAGGCAAACCTAGGTTTAGATTTGTAAAACTAGTTCAGATAAGTCTGGGCTTAGCGGGTCGTTGTGGGTAATTTTTGTGGCTTGGGATTTTAGTTTATATTATATTATGCTATATAATTCTCACCCTTAAGACCCGTACCTATATACTCCAAATTTAGATACATTCAACGGCCTTCTAGTTCTAGTATTAGTATTAGTACTCGTATGTATAAGTTTAAATGGCGTGATGTGGCAATATTGCGAGCAGGAGACCAGGGGTTAATCATAGGGACCCTGATGAAATAATGCCTAAGACCTAGCTTAGGCTTGCAGTCTCGCCGTAATCAGGCACAGAAAGATGTCTTGGTATAAAATGAAGATAGTGGCCTCTCCTCTTTTCCTCATCCTCTTGAAAGCGACTGGTCATGCTGGGCCAGGGGTGTGTGGCGGGATCTTCCCCTTCCTTTCTAAAGTGCTTGTTCGGACCCATTTAAATTCAGCAATCCAATATTTTACCATATAATCTGACGGAGCTGATTCGCCGTGATGTTTATCAAGCTTTTCTTTTGTCTCTTTCGCCGTTTTTCCTTTCAAATAATAGTGTTTAATCACTACACGAAATTCACTTTTTTCCATTTTCCAAGAAACACGAAAGTTCCTTACTTCAAACGACTACAACAAATAAACTAATCCATGAATTTGGCTAAAATTTTAACAGATCGTAATTTCTAAGACCGAAAAAGTTTTTGTGTTTGTGCTGCCATCTAGCGCTAGGTAGCTTCAATATCAAACCGCCCTCGTATGTTATTATTCCAAGCGATATCTATCCTTCAAATCATATGGTTGTGTTTATTCTGAATTTTCCAATCCTTCATTCTGGGTCATTTACGCATTATCACTTGTATTCAATCCTGACGAAAAACACAATTATATCCTCTTCATCCTACGTGACAATGGGTACTGAACTTTTCCAATATTCGAAAAAAGCCTGTAAAATTGCACACTACTAATCTCAGACAAAAAGTACTGAAATTTTCCAATATTCGAAGGAAGCCTGTAAAAGTTGGTCACTCCCTATCTGAGTCAAAAAGTCAATCTCCAATTTCTCAGCAAATTCTCAGACTATATCAGCCATATCCTTCTAATCTCTGAAGAAGCAGCTTCTGATGGGAGCAGATGTATACTATGATATTCTCCTTCCTAACATTCTTTATTAGGCGAAGATAGCCCAAAATTAGTTAACACCCTATTCAGTAGAGTAGTAGATGGTAAATATTCTGAGTTACATCCTTAAAAAAATGTTCAAACAATTCTTCTCCAATCATGTGTAGTGATATCTGATCTTGACATTGCGTTAAATGAAACTATATCCATGTTTTGGGAGGCAGAAATACTCCAGGTTAAGCCACCTTTATCTCCATAGGAAGAACATGACGACGAAAATCTTAACCACAATTATATCCTCTTTACCCTATGTGACAGTGGGTGCTGAACTTTTCCAATATTCGAAGAAAGCTTGTAAAAGTTGGAAACTACTTATCTAAGTGAAAAAGTACTGAACTTTTCCAATATTCGAAGAAAGCCTGTGAAAGTTGGTCACTACCTATCTAAGTGAAAAAGGCAATCTCTAATTTCTCATCAAATCCTAAGACTGTATCAGCCAGATTCTGCTAATCTCTGAAGAAGGAGCTCGTTGCCTCTTCGTTACAGTTTAAATTTAAAACATATTAATTGAAGCAAAAACCTCCTCACACCGCATTAGTTTCTTCCCGTTGCCAACCAAAATATCCACTCGCTGTTCGACCACCAACCGTCAAGTTACACATGGTGTTTTCCTGTTCGAAGTATCGTAAGGATCTGAATTCAATACGCCTCAAGAGAGATGTTTCAATGTTTAACAAATTACATCCGAAAAACCACTCACTCTTATAAACGTTCACATAGTTATGCATTATTCTCCGACGATATCTGAAGCAAATAAATTACAAATAAAAAACATCAGATAAACTCCAGCGAATACACGAAGAACAACAACTCCTACAACCTATCTCTTATGAAGAAAATGCTCCCGACGTTACATACTTCTGGATAACCCCTGTATTTATTATGATCACCATATTATGCATCCTCATGATAGTGTATAGGTATTGGTATGGCATTCAAAACCTCAGCAAAAAGAGACGTCATCCACGCAATAAGAAGATCCTTCTGTTTTGATCGTCACATATAAAGGTTCTCCGAGTGACATTGTAACAATAAATGGTGTACTGTATAGAAATGATACATTGTTGCAATTAATTGTGTATTGTTTGAGAAAAGACTGATTGTGCGGAGTGCGTAGTTTATTATTATAAATTTTCGAGATAGATTTAATTGACGAATCTGATTTGATATTACATATATTGTACATTCTGTAATTACACTTTTGTTATTCTAGTGATATATTTGTTATTTTTGTTTTCAAAAATTCACTTTTCGAGAAAGAAAATATAATTGGATGAAAATGGAGATTGGAGAAAAACGTGGAAATAATTATAATGTTCTTTTCATCACCATCCAACCAACTGATTATTGCCTATTATTACCGTCGACATGACTATCTTAAAACAGTACTTATCTTCGGGCAACGTTGTCCAGCCAATCTCTGTTGTAACGAATTTTTCATTCTCCCCCCTACGACAATATATTTTTTTATTTTAAATAGGCAAGCGAAAGCGAAAGTGAAACATGCTAGGTTATCGGTAGCTATGTATGAAAAACTTTCGTGCCCTGGGCAACGAACAAATAAAATGTCAAATTACTTGTCAAATATTTATTTAGATTGGAAATTATATGTACAATTACAATTGTTGTATATTCCTGAAAGATTCCACGGCAAATGTTGATTGAAATCTTGTTTGAAAGCAACGTCACTGGAAATTTTGACTTGCTTGTCGATTTGCGCAACATTTTCATGTAATTTTATTTCCGAATTTTGGCTTTCTTGAATAGATATCGATTTTGTGGGAATGATTTCTTGCTTGTAGATTTGCGCCACATCATCATTTAATTCTTCTAAATGTTCGCTATCCTGAATAGATATAGATTTTGTGAGCATGATTTTATTAGCAACTTCTATTTTCTGAGTCACTGAATCTGCTATATATCCTTCCGCTACCACTGACGATCTTCACCCCCCGTGTCTTTTCATATCTAAAATGTCCACACCTGGAGCACTTGCTAGTAATGTAGAGGACGTTCTTCGAAACGAGTGGCCAGTGTACTGATTTGGGTTGGTAATTTTAAGAAATTTAGCTATGTCGTACGGAATTTTTTAAATTGTATGCTTTCCAACCACCTGAATTACACATCTGCCTCGCTCAAAACGATAAAAAAAGCGTTCATCTTGCGCCTTTTTTGGTCGGAGTTGCATATAACCATTAACAAATGTTACCCAATCTTCTGTTACTACAAATCTTTTTCGCACATTACTTTTTGTAGCAAGAATCTGCACTAAAATAACACAATTTTAATACTCCACGTCCTTCACTTTTAAATTATATAACTCGTCAGTTCGGCATCCCCCAGCTACTCCAAAAATCACTACCACTTTTTTCATTAAACATATTTCATCAGGAGCTTCTAACAAAAACTTTGATATATCCCATTTTGAAAATACCTGAGATTTTCGAGATTGATATCCATCATTTTTCCTTTTTATGAATGCCTTCAAGCGGCCAACTTTCGAAATATCCTGGTTCTTATTTAATGGAATAGTCAATTTCAACATTGAGTATTCTGACCATAATGTAGCAGGGGACAATGTCTTTGATTTTTCTAACAAAAATACCAATAATACATCTTCAGTAATTGTGGACACATCTTTCGTTATACACCATTTGATGAAATTTTCATAGGCTTGATTGTAACGGTCTTTAGATTTTTCCGGTGATAATCTTCTGCACGCAATAATTGCTGCTTCTTCAATGGAATTCATTTTCAACTAGATTCTACCCAAATATTAAACTTAAAAGATGTAGACCTTATGGAAGAATAAGTATTTGACAATTGTCAAAATATTAGTTTTTGTTGACACGAATGTTACCAAAGTAATGTTAACCCACGCCTTCTACCTATTTTATTGCAGTCTACAGAGAATTTTTTGCATCTTTAAATTGTGTGTTTTAATAATAAAATCGGAGAAATAATGAAAAGTTTAATACATTACACGCTGCAAAGCTCTTTTAGGTGCTCGGAGGTATTCAAATAGTCGGCTACGCTTCGCTCCGCATCGGATATTTAAATACGCCTCGCACCTAAAAGTAAGCTTTCGCAGCTTGTAATGTAAATAACTATTTATACTATTTGGGCTATCTTATTTGCAAGCTTCTCAACTTGCCTTTTTAACCAATAAATTTCACTTTCGGCTCATATTAAATCTTTATATTTCACCATATTCGTCAATAATTCATAGACTTTTTTGAGTCGGGTTTGGAGTATTTCATTGGTCATCCATCTGTAGCAGATGTTTTGCAGCTGGTAAATTCATTACTTGTTTGTGAAATCTTCTGCTCCAAAATAATCGTATTTTCCCTTAACATGTTGTCAACCCAATTTTCGCAAACTCTTCATTTTCTCCCATTTTGAACAAAAATGTATCGTTTATTGCCTTGTTATATCCAGTGATTATTTGGAATCTCTCTCTTCCAACTCAATACTCAAACTCGAATCAAATTGGAATGAAACAATTGCACACCATTCAATATGGAGATTATAATGTTTGAACAGGCGCAATACCTATATTTTTAAAATGGGTAATTTGTTTGAGTTTTGCGAATACATTTTTGATACGCCAATAAGGATGTAGGGAGAAAAACAGCTATTGAAAATTCTACATATTCTCTTATGAAAGTATATACGAAAATATATTGATTCTAATATTTGTATTTTTTGTAGGGAGTCAAGCTTGTGTACAGTTTAGCGGCCGTCGTGTGTAAATTGAAATAAAGAAAATTTACGACTAAAATATACATAAATTGGTGTATAAATCACTGGACACAGTTGAAATTCTAGATAATTGTGGTAAAAATATGTGATATATTTCGTGTGTATAATTCTCACATTATAAAATAATTATAAAACTCAATAAATTTTTAATGGAGTGATTTTTTTATTGGCTAACACTAACCATGATTATAGTTCAATTGAAAATGTGTAATAGCACAGATTTTTTAATGAAATTGACTGACTCGACCCTTACTTCGTGGAATATGCTCATTTTATGTAACTTCTGTCATTCTGACGATGATATTGATTTATCGAAACAATTGTCAATTTTTTAGAATTTTCAATAACTTGTATTATATTGTGGAATTAACTAGAGACCGTGAGTTTCATTTAAAAACACTAGCACAGATTTTATTGCACAGGATATAATGAGACTTTTTCTCACCACAAGATCTCTACCTCAGTGCACGTTTAGATGTCAAATTGCCCCTTAGACCAATCGGTGCTCGCCAGTCGACTAGCTTCGAGTCGAAGAAGGAGTGGATTCTTCTTAAATCATGTCGGATTCAAAAATAGGGCACCAGAGAAGTTTAGGCAAGCACCCAAAACTTCTTTAAACTCACCCCCAACTCCTCAGAGGGTATACCAAAAGTATATTCTCATCGAAGGTCTGGGACGACGCCCATTAAATTCAGAAAATCTACACCAAGAATCAAAATTTGAGTTTATTCAGGGACAACCAGAGTCTCAATCAACCGCTTACGACCTCTCAAAATCACGGGTAACACTACGGTTCCAATACTCTGTGACACATCACCATTTGCCACTGTACAATTAGTCGACCTACTTTTATCCAATGTCAAACCTAAAGAAGAAATTAACTCATAACCCTAACCTCCTAAAATAGTTCTTGAAGCGCCCGAATCTAAAAGACCTAACAAAGTTTTACCTAAAATATCCACCTTAAGATAAGGACGTTCATCATTAATACCATGACTCAACACATCATCTGTGACCGCACGAGAATTAGTGACCGGGGTGTTTTCACTGACGCACTCTATCCGATCATTAAGGCACGTCACGGTTATTTTCACTGATTGGATCTGGGAGAGCAATCAGGGCTAACCGTGAACCCTTCTTTCTTACACTTGAAACAAAATTTCCTACTAGGGGTCCAAAAGTACCCTACGGCCCGATGACCTGGCTAATTACAACGAAAACAAACTATTCCATCATCTCTAGGAGTAGATGACGGAGTGGGGAGTAGTGGACTTCCAACCTCAGACACTGGTTTCACATGCGAATACACGTAAGCTAAGTCTGGCTCCAAACAATTTGACCTCCTCGAAGGTACACTATAATTTTCAATAGCCCATTTCCTAGCCTCCAATTTTCGACCCAAAGTCAACAGCTGCACGCTATTAATTTCCACAAGTCCGAGATGGTTTTGGTAGTACGGCGCAATATTCCTCAACAAAATCTCCTGTTTCTCCTCTGAAATGGAAAGTCAATCTCGTGAAATAACCAGTCATCAGCATCAAATAAATTACCTTACTTTCATCGGGACCCTGAGTTCTTGTCTTGATGTCCTCATCCCAAGAGTTAACCTCTCCTCTATAAGCCAAATAAAATTGATAAGCCCTACCAGAAAATAAATCGATACGACTAGCTAAAAAAATTTCCTAATCTACATTACACGAAACCCGATACTCTTGCACCTTTTCCAGAAAACTTGATAATGAAATACTTTTGGAATCTCCACAAAACACTGAACCCTACTTACTAGGCAACATCGTCTCAATATTAGACAGGTTTCTTGACACATTATCAAGGTTAGAAGGTTGTCTTACATTGTTGAGAGTCGATCTACGAATAGTGGACAAATTTGCAAAATATGCTCCAGGTTGAGAAAGAATTTCCAACGTGGGGGAGGGGTTGAGTTTGACGATAATTTTCCTGGCTGGAAGCTTTACTGCCTAACCCATACAATTTCACTTTTTGTCGATCACCAGCATCTGCTGCTTCAAAATTAGTGACACGTTCCAGTCGACCTTTGACATGCACTCGCTGACTCTGTATTTTCTGGAAATTACCACTCACACGTGATTCGTCAAACACTCGGCTCTATCTGACCTAATTTATTTCAACTGCGCTCAGATCTTCATCAGCTATATACATATACTCGGGATCTATGCTATCATCTTCCTTTTCAACCTGCAATGCTAAAGCTAAACTACGTCCCATCTCAGAAAACGAACCACTAGTATTTTCATCCTGTACTAATCGATTAACTGCAAATCGATAAAACATCTTCTAACCTCAACTGACAAGCAATCCAAGCGACAAACCTATTTTCAACCTAGCGGAACAATAATTCTTCCCAGACACACCTGTACCTCAAGAGGCCTCCCTCCAACTGAAACCTAATGAGGAATTTGAAACCCAAATCCAGATACCCAATGTCCAAAAGTCCCTATTTGTCCAGACAATATCACCAACGCACAGAGTTTCCACCAAGTGTACTTATCGAACAGACGCAACGTTCCTTCCTCAAAACTGCTTACAAAATACAGGAGTCAATGAACCCAAAGTACCAGTTCCAAAACACCGACCTGCTAAGGTTCGAACCCACAATGCAGCTAATAATCGTGGAAAGTCAGATAAACTTACCATAAAATAAAAAGAGAAAAAAAGGAATATTCAGGAGTTCGACTACTAATATGAAATTATAAATACCGTATACTGTGTAACCTATAAGATGTAACTCACCGTAAAATTTACACAAATATATATAGATTACAAATTTACAATAATAATTTTTTCAAAATTACAATTATCAATCAATCAATATTACAATATCAGAAAACTCTTCTTATCCGCCGCTACCTGAAAAAGAAAATAACAATTGCACACGAGCCAATAAACTCTTGTCTGTTTTCTACTATAAAATTTTCAGTTTAATATAAAATATTATCTAACAGAATAAGGTAAATTGCTTACAAATTACGCCCAATGAAACAGTTCCTTTCGAATTGAACTCAAACCCCAGACTTACTACAAAACCACTTAAATCTGGCACAATCAATACACATAAAGGGGAATTATTTCCAGGTTACGCCCGAATTAAAACAGTTACCTTAAAATTGAAGCAAACCACAGATTTACTACAAAACCCACTTAAATCTGGTGCAACCAATAGCTAAAAAAATCAAAAATACACTGAAAATATATCATCAAATCGAATTTATGAAAAGCTGAAGTTTTATCAAAGTTGCTAAAAAGAGAAATTTTAATTTTGAAGCTTAAATTTCAGGATAAATATTTGTAATAAGCACGAAATATGGCAAAGGAAATTTAGGACACCCTATATAGATATAATTTTCTTTATAATAAAAAAAGTCGAATTCAATTAATACAGACAAATATTGCAACTTAGCAGAGAGAAATTAATTAAAAATTAACCATCAATTACGAAAATAATGAAATATGAGACAAGGGCAACCGAAGTTGATGTTTTGAATAACAATCCTCGTCCCAAATCTTCTGAAATAAATATAAGGAAATTTGAAACCGAGGGCAGTGAGAAAAAAACCCTCATAGAGTAATCAGGTACCGTATGGCCTGGTACTCCCCCTATCTTCGACGGCCCGTATGTGAACAGTGATACTGCTTTGTTGTGATTTGTGATATTTCAAACCGTAAGTTTTTTTACCTGTCATTATATTTTTTTGAACAAATATCGTATTGACATTCATTTAATTTGTCTTGGTGTCCGAAGATACATTTCCGGGTCATATTAAGTGCACTATTGATATTTGAGTCCCTCACCTACCATATTTAGGAAATAGTACGATTTACAATTGATTTATTAATTCCGGGGAGCACTGAATTTTAGTCAAGGGAGTTTAAATCTGGTTAATTTTTCTCATATATTATCCATATGCAAGAAATCCTTTATTTAAGTTATATTCAGGAAAAACTACTTTCAGCCTATGAAAGACGTTTCACCCTAGTCTTGCAAATTTTTCTCATATATTATACAGGGACATTTATATGCAAGAAATCAGTCTTATACAGGGACATTTAAATGCAAGAAATCTTTTAATGATGTTATAATTAGGACAGACTACTTTCAGATTTCGAAAGACTTTTTACTAGTCTTGTTAATTTTTCTCATATATCATACAGGGACCTTCATATGCAATAAATCTTTTATTTATGTCATAATCAGGAAAGACAACATCATAAGACGACATTTTTGTAACTGCAATAGAGGAAAAAAGTAATAATCAACAGATATTTGCAATTTATGTCAACTATAACGTTAAATTCACGATAAAAGTACTTGTGTACATAGTATTAAAATATTAATATAGTTTATTATAAAATAAAAATGAAAACTTACCTCAAAATTCTCTGAATTATTTTATAACACCAGTAGTCACTACGGATTGTCACTCCGAAAACTAAATTTGCAGACGCACCCGTTTGCCTATCAGGCGATAAAGCAGTACTGATTCATTGCGATGGTGTAGACGAAAGGTACCTAGAATATAACAGCGGCGGGCTAATTCATACACTCACAATCGTAAAACAATCAATCGTTCGGAGTGTGAGTCCGTTAGCGACCACTGCAGGGTTAAGTATTCTAATATACTTAGTACTAACCCCAAACTTAAATAGTTTTAACCAAAGAAGTGTATGATCTATGCTGTCGAATGCCCTCCGAAAGTCTACAAAAACAGCATATACTTTCCTGCGGGGGAGCCTAAGAGTTATTTGCAAAACAGAAGTGAAAATAAAAATATTATCCGAACGTCCCCTATTCTTTCGAAAGCCAAATTGTGTTTCAGGAAGAATTAATTAGATATATACCACGATAGTTATTAGGATCCTCTAAGGTTCCTTTTTTGTGAAGGATTGTGAGAATTGTTTCATGCCAACCGGAAGGAATAATTTCCGAGTCCAAAATTTTATTATAAAAATGACAAATATATAAACGCCAGTTCTGTGGTGAATGCTTTAAAAACTCGTAAGTAATACCATCCTTACCTGGTAATTTGCCATCTTTGCCCAAAACCAAAGATTGATCAAGTTCTAGAAGTGATATGGGGGCATCTAGAAATTCGTCTCAGACTCCAAAAAAACATACTTCATACTGAACTTTGATTGAAGATATGCTATCGTAAAAATATTCTCACTCCCTGATTGATATAGGACAACTTCTATCTTTACGTCTAAATAACCTTAAGGTTTTCCAGAACTCCGACGGATTTTTTGTGTTGGAAAGAGTAGTTACAATATCTTTTTCATAATCATTTTTCTTCCTTAAAATTAATCGCTTATATTCTTTTTTGTTGGAAATATAAGTTGTCTTGTTTATTACGGAGAATCCTTGTTTACTACATATTTTCAATGAATTTGCTACTCTACGTTTAGATTTCTTACAGTCAGCATTAAACCAATGCTTAAAACGTATTGAGTTAATGCCATTGAAATATTCTACTGAGATTAAACCTTGCTCTTGCTACATCCCATATTGTGCTACACAGATTATCATACAAAGCGTCCACATCTGGAATTGCTCCTACGTTTGGTAAGCATTGAATTGACAATTTAAAATCAGTTACTTTGGAACTGTTCCATTTTAGGCGAGTGAAGGATGATTTAGTAGGAGTAATATTATTGCTTCTTATTACCGAGCCGAAGGATATAACTATTGGAAAGTGATCAGACCAATATTGTTCATCTGGCACACTAAATTTTTCAATTAATTCAAGCTTATCAGTATAACAGAAACAGAGATCTATTACACTTTGCCCTAATGCATTACAAAAAGTGGAGTTAGCAGGTCTGTCTGTTTTTATATGACCATTTATTAACGAGAAGTTTCTATCTGACATAAATTCCAAAAGACGATGACCCTTATAGTTACTGACTTTATCATAACTTAGCATATTGGGGAAAAATTGAGTATTTGCTACAACTTCTTTTGGAATTTCACTTGTCTCGCCAATTCTACTATTAAAATCTCCAATTACAAGAAATAAAAAATCAGGATATTGTTCTAGTATAGCATTAAGTGACATTCCAAAAGCTTCCAACAATTCATCATACTCACATTTAGGTGAACAATATACAACACAAACAATAAACTGCAAAGAAGATTTTTCAAAATGATACATTAGCCAGCAGGGAGAAGTTTCCAGAACTTTTAAATTGTAACAATTTTTGTAAAGTATTGCTATACCACCTTTTACATGTCCTACTGACTTCTCCCGGATTGCTTCTGAATAAACAATACTACAGTTACTACTTAAGGCGTAAGGTACTTTTATGCCCGAATACAACCATGACTTTTCATGATTCACCTGCTATTACATGCCTCACTTCGTTTGGCAGGTATATTCAGGTGTGCCATGAAAATTCATATTATTTTCTGTCTAAAATAATATACTATTATCATCATGTTATTTTCATCCTGGAACATATTGTATATTAACATCGTTGAATTGTAACTTAATAAATTCTAAGCATTATTAATACAATGTATACAAATAAACCACTTATGAAGGGATATTAACACATTATCAAGTTAAATGAGTTTATAATTAATTGTATCCAATTGACAATTCAATAGCTGTGTTTCTACAATAATAAATAATTGAATTTTGTTTGATGACTATTCTTCAACTAGATTAATATAGACCATTGTAAGGGCCCTCAACAGCTTATTTATTGTATTTAGTGTATTTTCAAATAGAAATGAGCTTTTGAACAGAAATTTCTGTTTTTGAAGTCTTAAACAGTCTCTACTTGTTTACAAGAATTGTTACTATTAATGTTAAAATTCTCTAAACCTGCAAAACTATATTGATGGCCATGACTACTACTACAAATACTGGAACTGGAGATACTTGATTCAATATTTTTTATACTGTTTAATACAATGTCTGTATCAGACTATCTGAAATAGTTACTCCCCTTTACATAATTACCAACTATTTTTTTTATTTTATTCATGTAAGTAGCTTCTGAAACATCTTGAACGTTGAAAAGAGTTTCTTCTAGACTCGAATCTCTGCCAACATGTGATCATGTTTTATTATTAATAATAATATCTATCCTATTGCAATATTAAGTTTTTTGTAGGGTATAATGCATATCTAGGAATTGAAATATTGTGAATCGTTTTTAAAATATACTTCGTGACTAAAATATTTTAAAAGTTGAAAAAACCCTTATTTTGTAAACTCTATTATATAATGTTAGTGTACAATTCCGCCACTTGGATTTTCAATGTACAATAGCCGATTAAAGTATTGAATGAGTATTAAGTTTTAATAATTATGATTTTGGAATAGGTACTTACCGATCAAAACTGTTGTTCGTCCATTATAACAAGAATTATAACTAAGTATAGAAACTGTAGCTAAGTAGGAATTAACGAAAACCACTTTATTCAAGTACTTTTTCTTGCAAAAAATGTGCTTCCTGCAAATAAAATATAACACAAAACTGAAAACCACCCGCCATTTCATGATTGTCATTTGTTTCCACAGATAACTACTGTTTGTTTCGTTCGCCAGTTCCTCTTCTGTTTTCATCTCTTTTTTATGTTACTGTGATGTTTAATATGAGATATCACTGAGAGGTTTGTGAACTAACATCGTACAGACGTAATCGTAGAAAGGAACTAAAAATTATTTTGAAAAATGTAAAAGTAACTGCAACACATATAATCATCTTAGAAACATGTTAATTTGTTATATTACAATAACGTTCTGTATGTGACATTAGTGAGAAGTATACAAATTAACATCGTGTGAATGTTTCCTATAGGAAGTTGCTAAAAAGAAGTTCATGGGATGTGTATGTAACTGCGAATTCAAGTATTATTGTGTACATCAAAAATATGTTTTATCTACATGACATGGATGTTAATAGAGTTGATAGCAAAAACAAGACATCTAGGAGATATCTTATTAACGTTTTGAAAAAACATCACGAAAAATCTCTAAAAAGAACATCACAAAAAAGACTTGTTATGTTTCTTGTTTAGTGGGTTAAGTAGACATTGCAATTAGCTGTTATTGATATTTATTTTTTGTCACCTGGCCCCAGGAGTAATTAATACTTTCGGACAGGAATAATTAATACCTTTTTGGAATCTATGTAATGGAATGATTAATTACTTCTATAATTGCAGATACCGCACCATTACAGCAACCGGGACATTCACCTTAGGCTGCTGCGATTCATACTAGTGACATTGATGCTTCTCCTCTGCTTGGTAAGTATAATCATTATTTAGATTCACCTCTGTAAGTAAATATGCATCAAAATGGATGGCTTTCTCATAACTAGATAAGTTAGTAAAAATTAAGTGTGTGTATGAATATAACTAGGCAAAAGTCTCACCTACAATGTTTGACCTACCTTTGTCTCACTTTAAAGAATCTTTGTTTTGTTATAAAAAATATTTGTTATGATTTTGTTAAGATGTTTTTTTATTTAACCCTAGTTCACTTTGTGGCAGTATTAACTATCAGTCTCTGATATGCTTTTAACGTGTGAGAGAATTCTTCTACTGGTGTTCAGAAAATAGATACTAAAAAATCAAAGTGTCGGATGAATAAAACAACACATTGTCTATAATAAAATGCACACATACACTGTTGTATCCATTAATATAGTCTTCCTGTATTTTTCTTTTCAGATATTCAAACTTTTAAAATGGACGTTAGGGGGGAAGATACGGAGTTAGGACCTGTACCTTTACAATCTCCTTCGACTTCAACACAAAGCACGGACTTTAGGCACACCACGAAAGCAAAAGTTTCTAAACAAGATTCTCTGTTTTGGCTGCTTTCAACCACATTTTAGCTCTAAAAAGTGACAGTACATTTAATATGGGTTTGACAAATATATAGTTTCGTTTGGTTTACCTATATATCATCCTTGTCCAGTTTTGGAGTAACATCCACGACATAAGCAAACAAATCCTCCTTCAGGAACCATCACAAAAAATTAAGCTAGGGTCGCAAGAAATATTGTACAAGTATGAATAAAGTAATAAATGACTTCTATTCTAGTTATCTAGCTGTCCTATAGAGTTATAAATGTCAGGTATTATTATTATTTGACCTGTAGTCTCTTATGTTAATGCTCCTAATAATATATTGGCAAAGAAGCTCAACAATATACTCAATACTTACGGATATGAATCTCAGTACTCAATTAGAAATCCAATAGAACTAATCAAAAAGTTGAAAGCAATCCACTTACAAGATAACAATAAACTCATATCGTTCGATGTAACTAACATGTTTACTAAAATTCCTCCTAAAGAATGTCTAATACTTGTAAGAAAATTACTAGAAGATAAAAATATTAATCCAGGAATAATATCAGATATACTTAATTTATTTGATGTATGCATTAATCAGAATTATTTCACTTTTGACAATAAGATATATATTCAAAATGAAGGTTTACCAATGGGAAGCCCTATATCACCTATTTAAGCAAACATTTTTATGGAGAATTTAGAAAGAAAGATCTTTGAAAGTAATATTTCGAAAAATATTTTATTTTGGTATAGATATGTAGATGACATATTAGCTTGTTTTATGGGTAGTGAACGACAATTAGATGTATTTTTCAACCACATCAATAATTTACACCCGAAAATTAAATTTACATTAGAAATTGAAGAAAATAGCTCAATCAATTTTCTTGATTGAAAAATTCAGAGAGTTAATAATGTACTTGATTATTCAATTTACCGAAAACCAACACAAACTGATGTAACAATTTCATTCAATTCTAACCACCCTGTATCACACAGACTAGCAGCATATAATTCAATGATACATAGAGCTTTTTCCGTTCCTATGAACAAATGTAATTTTGATAGAGATAATACAATTAGACAAATAGCAACATCTAACGGTTATCCATTAGATATGATAAATAAGCTAATTAGTAAAAAAGAGGAAAAAGTGGCATTACAACTAATATATCCTAAACAAGCGGATGAAATTAAAACTTATAAAACCATCACATATGCAGGAAATATTTCTAATAATATTTCCAAGATAATATCTTCAGCAACGAATACAACAATTTCTTTTAAAACAGAAAGTAACGTTAGTACAAAATTGTTAAATGTAAAAACAAAAATACCACTATTAAAGAAGTCAGGTATATATAAACTCAAATGTCCAGAATGTAATGCTGTCTATTTGGGTGCGAGCATACAGATTAAAACAACCAGATAAATCCCAATACGCAAAACATCTACTTGACACCAATCATTCAATGACACCTAACACAGAACTAGAAGTACTGCATATTTGTGAAAAGAAAGAACTGGATTTCCTTGAAGAACTGGAAATTAGAAGACATTTAAGAAACCCACAATATGAAGTTGTCAATGAACAGTTAAATCTAGGGAATTCTCCACTAATAAACTGTCTTCTTAAGTGATAATTGTAAAGATCAGCAGATATAGTTTTCCTGGTTTTCTATATCATTGCACAGTTATACTGATCTTAATTGGAAAAATGATATCCAGGATATCATCATAGGGCTAATAATATCTATTTGTAATATCACATCTTCTTCTTTTTTCTATAAACATATATTAAGCCAATCACAAGTTAGGTTACTTCTTGGTCTAGCCAAAAATAACTACTAAACATCAGGTAGGCATAAAATGAAATGTAACTTCTGTCATTCTGACGATGATATTGATTTATCGAAACAATTGTCAATTCTTTAGAATTTTCAATAACTTGTATTATATTGTGGAATCAACTAGAGACCTTGAGTTTCATTTAAAAACACATATTGTTCATTTCTACACACTGAAAAATATCCAATTAAAATATTGATCACTTGTATACACTCCGGTGGCTGTATCATGCTAACAACCCAAAATTTCTACAATAATGTGGCACTGAACTGAAATTTCTACAAAAATGACAAAAGTGTCCTACTTCAAGTACCATAGCACCAGTTGTACTGTCTCTGATGAGCTGAAAATCAATAGGTTTCTCCTGTGAGATGTTCTGAACAATATTCGATTATAACATTGGCAACTTGTTGCACTCCGGAGGCTGTATCGTGCTAACAAGACCATGTTACAGATGTTTGATGCTTAAATCTTTCATTGACAATTGATACTTTCTCGGAATAATGTTTTGACAATACATTAGTAAACAATTATTTTTTTGGAATGTTTGGTTTACATTTTATTCTGCCTGTAAAATATACCTTCACAATTTTTGGACCTTTTTATCAGTGTAAAAATTTATTAGTTTTCTGTCAACTTCAGTTTTACAAGGTCACGAAATTTTGCCCCCAAAACATCAAACGATTTATGCCGGCTTTCGCTTGTTGTTTTTGGTGTATTCTTTGGTGAGGTGCTTCGCTGGTTGCTGACCTAATTAGATTAAACACGAATACAGGGCCAATATGGCCGCTGTTTCTAACGTTCCCTGTTTCAATTGTCCCCGGTCGCGTAAAGGCAAATGTCTGTATAGTAGAGAGCGCGAGGCCCGCGCGGCGCTCTCGATCACTCGTGGCTTTGTTTATGAATACGCTGCGTGGCAGAAGACAAATCCCAGTGTAATACAGTGCCAATTAAATATATGTTATGTCTTTGTGGCGTGTTCATATTTATACGTGTTTAATTAGGTATTTCGTCACACTGCTTTTTCATATTATTGTCAATAATTTGGCATATGATTCTGAATTTAAATAATTTATTATTTAATTGAAAACACTGTGACGAAATACCCAATTGAACAGTATAGGTTTGTTCCGTAAATTTTGAAATTTATTCATTCCTACCTTCATCTTCCTCATAAATGGTAGAAATTCTTACAATAAAAATCATATATGGATGGATTATTATTTTTATTAAACAACGAAATACAGAATTAGGTTCAAAGTAACTTAGCATTTGGTAGGTTATGCGAAATGTTGCTTCCAAGGCTGTGCTTCCGTTTTAGTTTTGCAATTTTGGAAGGCCTGCCCGCTGGAGTTCTCCCAGGTTGAGGCAATGCTTTGTTTTTACGGCGCGAAATTGACGTTGGGTGGACTCGAATTTTTCTAGATTTTCTCCCGCATATTCGACTTTTAAGCTTCCAAAAAGTTCAAAATTTGGGAAGGGGTTTACAGGTTGTTCATTAGTGTAATGTAGTCGAGTCGGAATTATCCTCATCCGACACCAGTGTAATGTGATCGGTTATCTTTCGGGTTCCCTTTTTCTTTGTTGGTAGTGACCGGAAGGCCGTACTGTACACTCCTATCCAAAGAACAAAATCGTTGCAGCGTGCTGTCACCAGTGCCTTGCGGCCCAAAATTTAGAACCAGGAATCTCCCTGCGGGATTACCTCGAGGGAGGGGTTGTTCCTGGCTCGAGCGATCAAGGTCGTCGTGGGGCCTCTTGGGCTTATACAGTGTACCAAGCCCGAGTTCGTAATGCAGGTCGAGTCAGCCCGTCCTATTGGCTGGTACGAGGGTGAGGGCTGAGGTTAAAGGAAATAAACTGAAATGTTAAATATGTACAAGTATATATTACAAAATAAAAAATATAGTGGTGAGTCATACGAAAGTTTTTGTAATCGAATGAAATATAATAACTCGGCTCTCTCTCGATTTTTGGATAGCCTACGTGATATAAAAACTAACAAAGTAACGAGCGGAATTTCTTTTTGGTACTTAATCTGGAATAATTACGGTACCCTATACACTACAGTAAATCATATAATGACAGTAGTATGCTGAAGTCACAAAAAAAATAGTAAATAATATACCTTTGGCGGTAATTATGGTGGGTATCCTTCACAAAAATTAAGGCAATAAATAGGAATCAAACGAAACTTTATGAATTGGAACAAATACGATATTCTGTAAACCATATATCTATATTGCCAAAATTTCTGGGATTGGAAAAAAATAATTATGAATCTCGTGAAATTTAGGTAACCGGTACAATATAAAAAAAGAAAATCTATATCCCCCACTTTGAATTCTAATTACGATTCTCGTAGAATTTGAATATGTAGAATAAAATATATATCAACAAAATTCGGAAGATTAATTATGATGTCTCCGGTATCTGGATGTCCGGTAATATGACTGTGAATTTATCGGTTGAAACTTTTAAGATGGGACTAAATACTATCCCCTGTACAATATAAATATCCGTGCGCAATTTCAAATAATCAGATATATAGGGAGATGGTCCCTGAACATAAGATATCTCCTTAAATACCTATAACTGTTTAGATTCTAATAGTAGAGGAGGGGCGCAGATGTATATGGTACACTAGATATGACCGAAAGAGAACTGTGGGGTCCCCTACCTAAGTCAATGGAAATATAATAAAGCAGATCAATACAATATATGAAAATTAATTGTACGTTAAAAGCTTACGTTTTGGAATATCACTAGTCACAAACTGCACAATATTACTGTTGAGGGTGAAGGGACCGTCCGTACTTAGACTGGCCTCTTCGGGGAAAGTTACTGTCTCTCTCTCTCTCTTTTGATTCAAAATTTCTTTTTATTTATTCTAAAATTTACCTTGTCTATGCCATTGTGTGAAGGTTAGTTTTCTGTATCATTATTTTAATTTGTAACGTATTGGTAAACAAAGCATCACACAATCGTCAGCTGTGACGTTTTATTAACTTTGTTTGTATCAATTTCTTTCGTTGAGGTCAACAATTATTAATTATTTCGAATTAAGAGAAATTTGTCTATATAGGGCGTTCTTAAAATTTTCTATGTCATATCTCGTGTTCATTACATTAGTGTATAAAACTTAATGATGGATAAAGTGGCTTCTGGGCTTTGATTGCTTTCGAGCGTACTTGCTATGCGGTCAAATTTATTTTTTAATTCGGCTTTCACTCTCTTTGGCGTTAATTTGTGAATCCATTGCTGTTGCTAAGTCTATTTCAGCAGGAACAGAATTAGTTGATTTAACTGAGTTTTCAAGATCAGTTGTGTTTGAATCCATATTTTTATAAAATTTCTCTGGTGCTGAATGCTCAACAGCTTATGTGGCTAATTGTATTCTGTCATGAACGCTTAGAACTGGAGATGTTTGAAATAATATACCAAATTTTTATTCTATTGTGCATAGGTGCTTACACAATTTGCCACATGTGCCTGATGGACAATCACAAAAAGCAATTTTAGCATTCACTGTATAAAATAAATTGGAGTCATTTTCAAATGCAACATGGCAAATTGTATTGTCCCTTTGATAAATAATGTCAATTTCTTTTGCTCTAGGACACATATTTCTATAATCAATTTGGGGTTTAGATCTTCTTGAATTTGCAAATTGCAACAATTTTCGCTTATACTAGTTTTCGAAGACATTGATAATAAAATCAACCAGTGCATAAGAGTTAAAAACCTTGCACCTTTGCAAAACTTTATCTTTAAAAATCCTTATTGAAGCTTCAGTGTAATAATTAGTGTTGTTACCTCTTGTTATTATATTATTTCTGTACGAAATACACCATTCTTTTCTACGGACCCACAGTTTCTCCAGATGGTCATATAATACTTTATTACTTTGTACTATATTATTACTCATCAAAAAATCATAATTCTCTTCTGAATCTTCTAATGTTGCAGCGTAAAGAATGTTCCTAAACATTTCCATCACTGTTCTTCTGTCCTCCTTTTTCACGTTATGGTCAGTTTGCCAGAGCCATCTCCATAAAGCTTGACAAAGATGGAATGTACACAGAAATAACATGGAGTTCGGAAATACAGCTGATAACGCATTGCGCTCGGATGCACTGTCATCAGTCATAAACACTTTTGGATCGAACTTTCTATTTTTTACTCCGATAGCTTCAGTGGCAGACGGAAAAGATAAAGCATAGTTCGCTTCAGTTTGGGCTGTGTGAAGAATACAAGCGATAGGAACGGCCCCTGTTTTGTTTGAAGTAAATAGAAATATGACACAAGTATTTGTCTGATCGCAAGATCCGCTTGAGTCCACGAAAATCATTTCAGTGGAAAAATCTTGAAGAAAAGCACGTCTCATTATTGGAGAAACAACAACTGCAATAAAAGGATTTTCTTTGATGCACCGCCGGATTTCTGCAACAAGGACTGTCTGTTCTTGACAACTTCTATCATACTTTTTTCTTCTCGACTACCATACTGAGAGAAACGCCACTTATCATACATATACTTTATCAGCCTGTCAGTAGGATTTTCTCTAGCATTAGCAAGAAGATATGCTGTACTTACATTCTGTATTTCCTTCGTTTTTTAGAACCAGATTCAATTATTTTCATTTCATGATAAAATCTGATAGCGGACGGAGTCATTCACGAAATAAAGTATGACTCAAAAATTTCTTGTACTGTCTTGTTCACACATAAGTATCGAAAAGCTTGTGCCACATTTACCCTATGTAAATGTTCAAAATTTATTTTTATCACTACGTTAATTTAACCAGCACATCATTTGTTATTGTGTTTCTATTAATTTTTTTCAATTTAATGTCTATTTGTGCTTTGCAATTTTTGTTCCTAACTTCACACGATCGCCTTTTTCGTTCAGCTACTTTATTCAATGATGAGTGTTGATACACCTATAGCTTTCGAAATTCATAGCGAGTTGCATTAGGATAACGTCTTGACGTTATCCTGTTTGTAGTGGTTGAATATGGAAAAACTTTCACTCAATTGTCACACTTTTCATCCACTGTGCCCCCTCCTGAAAGCTTACACTGCACTAAAATACTGAACTGCTCGTTGTTGTCCACAGCGGTTATATTAAGAGTGTTTACATTTTTGCACAAATGCCCGAACAAACTTTTTAAGTTTGCTTCATCCATATTGCACGTGATAGAATCAAGACAAAATAGAAATTATAACCTATAACAACGTGAACGTGTACTATGCAACTAGTAACTAGTCAATATTACGATTCCAAGTCAGCAGGACGAGGAATTTTGACGGTTGCTCTGTATCGTACTGCGATTTGTCAGACGCAAAGCAGCGTATTCATAAACAAAGCCACGAGTGATCCATAGCGACGCGCGTATCTCGTGCTCTGTACTATACAGGCTTTTGCTTTTACGCTCTCCGGTCTACCCTACCTACAATATTAATAATACGGAAATATCCGAAACAAACAGTAAAAACCTTTTATAACCTCGTAAACCTCAATAAGCTTATTAATTATTTGGCTAAATGATCTTCTTACTTTGAAAAATATGTTGGGCTGATTGGCAATAAAATTAGCCAAACTTGCTGTCATAGTTACTGACGAGTGTATATTTCTTGTGAATATACTAATAACCCAAAAATAAAATCTGGGGGATTACCTTCAAGAGTTCAAGGTGGCCACGGAAATTCACTATACCAACCCAACGATAAGGAAATTGGTCTTCGAGATAAATTCCTCACTATTATCCGATAACTAGGTGGTGCTCCATCGTTCAAGAACCACATATATCTTCTTCGATTAAGTTGCAATTCTTCGAAATGATCGTGAAGAATTGTTTGTGAAAATTGTAAATATGAGTTACCATTCAAATTTGCTGGTAATTAATGTAGACAGAACAAACTGTATACAAAGATACCGCACCATACATTTATCTTAAATTCATGCTGAACATGTTTTTTTTGGAATACATGGGTTTCTGCAATATCTGAATTGTAACTGTTTCTCCAGTGAAAACACCTCTACGTGTAGATGTGGCCTCGTCAGTCAAAAGGATTCTATTAATAATATTTACGATTTTCATTTTTTTAATTTATTTATCATCCACTGAACAAAGTTCATCCTTAATGAATAATCTCTAGGCAATAAATTTTGTACCGGTGTAAAATTGTGAGGTAAAAAATTTTTCTTCTTCAAAATTCGCAAAACTGAAAATTGGCCTTCTCCAGTCATTTCTGATAAACGCGGAGTGATTAGTTCCGGATTATTAGCAACGCGTACTAAAATATCATCCTCCAGATCCACATTTATTATTTTCGGTCGTCCCATACCACTGTTACGCCTAAATGGTTCCGACTCTCCTAATCGACGAAAAATATTGCTGAAAGTTTTACGATTAGGTTGAACTCTGTCTGGATACATTTGTTGATATCTGTGATCAGCAGCAGCGCAGGAATAATTTTTGTTTACATAAACAGAAAACATGTCATGCATTTCAAAATTAGTAAAATTGTTGTATCGAGGTATTTTCACTTAACCGACTTTAAATTGTACAACAATCACATTTCCAGGTGGCATTAGCAACGGATATGAGAGCACCCCACTAGATTAAAATTAGTGTTGGGAACCATCGAATAAATTGAGCTATCGACTAATTACTAAATGAATGGTTCTAGCCATCGAATCAGTTCATTCGAATAAATTGGTAATGAATACATTTGCTCGAATTCTCTCTTAAACACGAGCAGTGGGAAATCTTACGTCGATTGAGTGAATTTAACTGTGAATACGGATTTATCGTTGAATATAAGTGTGATTTAATCGTTTATAGTAGATAGGGTGAGTTACTAACCACTTTTTGTGTCAAATCCTTTGACCTAAGTAAGTAAGTTCCAACTTATTTCTATTACATATATACAAAACCTATACTAAGAAAAAAAAGGGAAAAAGTAAGTCAAATGGTGGGAGATAAACCTCCCGAACCTCCTGATAAAAATAATGACAAAGACCAAAATATATCACAAATTTATAGAACAAAAATCTTATACACTCCACATAGGTCTCCCCCGTTTGAAGTATATATTCAGGGAAAGTCAGGTAATGTGGGTAGCTTACATATTATGAGTACAGCCAAATTTATCTTTAACTTGAAACTACAAGAGGTTATAAAATTCACCAGAAAGGGTAAAAACCGAATGGGAGTCAGTTTCAAGAATGCAGAAGCTGCGAACAACTTTATTAATGAGCAAGACTGGGAAAATTGGGGTTATGAAGTATATATACCAAGTCACAATGTATCAAGCAAAGGTATTGTAAGATTTGTAGATATGACCCTTACAGAACAAGAAATAATCCAGTTTACAACAACAAACATCAATAATTGTAAGGTGCTACATGCCAAGAGAATGAATAGAAGAGCGATCGTTGATGAAAATATAAAGTACATCCCCACAGGCACAGTGTGTTTAACTTTATCAGGAAAAATCATCCCACGAGAAGTGGAAGTATATGGCCTTCCAACCCTGGTAACTCCATTCATAAGCCCTGTAATTAAATGCTATTACTGCTTACTTTATGGACATAGCACAAAACAATGCAGAGGCAAAGCAAAATGCAAAACTTGCAGTAAAAGCCATGACAATGCCTCAAGCTGTAATTTATATTGTATCTACTGCAAAAATAATGATCACTCATCAGTTGATAAAATATGCAAACAACAAAAAAGACAAAAAGACATTAAACAACTAATGGCATTCTCAAACATCTCACATTACGAAGCTAGCCAACAAATACCATACAATTCTCCCACCAGCCCACCAAAAAATGACCTAGAAAACTTTCCAACTCTAAGAAAAAAACTCAAAAGAACAGGCCAACTCAATTCAAGTACATGAAAGGAAATTAGCAACAATGTCCACAACTCCCGAAGTAGCATCTTATGTACAAGTAGCCACAACACCCCTAAACAGCAAAAAAAAGACAAACAGGCTACGACAATGCCGCACATTCCAAATTCCTAAATAATCTAAATAGCAGATCAGAGATAGGAAACAAAACGACAACACATAGTAAACAGCCCCAACAATTAGCAAGAACATAGGAAAAACAAAAACTCCAACTCGATGTAGTACAAGCAATATCATTCTTACCAGAAACCCACAGAGAGCTAGTGATAACGTTTATAGGAAATTTGATTTCAAATAATTATCTTACACTCCAGCAAGAAGTGGGTCAGCTAACAGAAATAAACACAGCACAAACATGTACACCTCCATCACCATGCACCAAAAAACAAAATACCTCAGGGGACTATATGAACCTGTGCGACACGGACATGTTCTGATCTCCTGTGTAATATTTGAATTTTATTCGCATTCACTCCACTAACTGTAATTTAGTGGAATATACGTTCATACAACTCCAACACAGATAATTTGAAAGTAATCATTAGAAACCATAATCCTGATATAATCCTACTAAATGAAACATGGTTAAAACAAAACTATAATATTTCATGCAAAAACTTCCAAATTCTTAGAAGCGACAGAGCCGATGGCTACGGTGGAACAGCTATTCTAATAAAAACTACCATCAAATTCTTCCCAATAACCTACCAAAGTAACTTTGACAATATAAATATTCAAACACAGGCAATACACCTACCACAACATAACACTAATATTCTAAATATATACTGCCCATCAAGCTCAATACTTAGAGTAAATAATTGGATCAATTTTATTCAGAAATTCAATATACCCCTACTCATTCTGGCAGATCTAAATTGCAACCACTCCGCATGGGGGAGCAAGAAAATAAGTATTAATAGTCGAAACATTATTGACTCCTTAGGGTCACTCCAATAAGTATATCTTAATGATGGACAGGCTACCACATTGTCTGAGTGAAGATAAATCTGTGGTGGATGTTACCCTATTATCTGGAACCGTATTAATTTATATATATATATAAATATATATATATATATATATATATATATATATATATATATTTATATATATATATATATATATATGACGTCAATTCACCTAAACCAGCTTTAGGCACCTTAGATTAAGGAGGATGGATGAGACTTCGACTTAAACGACTGGGATTTTTATTTCGTCCAGGCAATTATTCAAACACACCCAGTTTTCACAACTACGTGGGCCAGTCTGTCTTTTTTAAGTCCATTGTAAACATTACGAAACTTCTCATTACGATGTAGCCCGTCAAACTTTATTATTTCATATTAACATAAATTACATACATTTCAAAAGGCATATTTCATAACGAAAAGACCCATCATCATAACCGTTTCACTTATCATCTAATTGCGAGTTAGCATGTTCACGTAATTGAGTAATGAATACAAAAAAACTTTCCCCGGACTAATAAATAACAAATTCTTAGAGAAAATATATCACTCATATTACCAACAAACTTGGCTAGAGTATCCGAAAGAAGCATTGTTGCGTTTTTATCGCAGTTTACAAAGTAGTCGGGTCAATTTGAAAATTATTCTAATATGAGAGGTGAGTAGGATTTTTTTCCTGTTAACAATATTGTTATCACAAATTTTTTTTATTATATCAAAAGATGAATTTATTTATTATGAATTATTATCACTCTTCTCTCAGGATGGGTTTAAGTTGTTATTAAAAATATTAGTAAATTTTTATAATCTTCAAGAATTTTCCAAATTAATATTAGCTCAAGTTCATATTCCTGATTATTTACACAATAGTCTCGTGTGACTGTTTATTCAAGATTATAAAGGCACTTAAATTGCTTATGACGTTTACGATATTTAAATGAATTATCTGTCACCAATAATAATCCAAATGTCACTGCCAAAAATAAAATTTTCATTGAATTAAATAAATTTAATTTGTATCGAACTGTTTCAATTATATTATAAACGAATACCACAGTAAGTTAAGATTCAAGCTTTATATACAATTATTAAACCACAAAATTCAAATTTCAGTTTTTCCCTTTTTTATATCTAATAACAAAATCGTATTTGCCTACAGAAATTAAAATTAAAAAACAACCTACATACTAAAAAACACCTAATATCTAATTTCAAAGTTTATAATGTTACGGTTTTTCTCGTTAGTATACATCAGTCGCATAAAAAGACAACAATCATGCAGTTTTGGTTATAATAAATAAACATTCCTACCTTAATATCAAGTCAGACTAGCTTCGTATGTCAATAATTCCTAGTTATACCATTAATTCAGTTATTCAATAGCCTGACCGTCAATTTGTTTAGAACCATCTGGGTTAATAGTTTAAAGTAAATAATTACACTCAGTAGAATAGTTACAGTAATCTGAATATACACTTAAAAAAAGTGAACTTGTTATATTATGTACCATTGAAATGTGAACAAAAACATTTCACGATTCGAATCAAACAGCTGACTTGCCATATGTCATAGCCTCGTTCATTCTTCTTTTACAAACGTTATGAGATCTGTGATTCGTACGGAAGGTGGCCTACCGGTGTACTGTGGATGTACGTCAGGGTATAATGGGTGATGTTTTATTTTGTAAATATAGTCGTGGGATGTGGTATATTAGTGAATATGGGGTTTATTGTTGATTAGCCAATTATTGTTTTATACGGGGGGTTTTATTATGCGATGTGCAAGTAGATTAATTCACTCCGAGATCATAGAACGTATGTGCTCCGAACAGCTCGAGGGAGAGTGTCTCGAACGGAAAGGTGGGTTGTCAATGAAACCTATCGTGTTTCTTTTCTTTTTCTGATCAGCGTGGTGTCGTGATTGAGGTGTTTACTGGGAGCCCCAAAAAACTGGTATGAAGATTCCACATTCATCCCGCAGGGGACCATGAATTTAAGGAGGTAGTTTGGTTTGGGTGGAGTAGTGTGGATTAGAGAAGTTTGTGGAGATAGTATTTCGTCCAGACCTCATCTGTGAGATGCAAATGGATTATGCAAACCCAGTCACCTACATCGCCATGTGGTTAACTTCATGTAACGGCTTTTAACTACTTATTAGCAGCACACAGGAGAACCCTGTCTTAGCCAAACAGGTGAGATTTATTTTATTCAACATTTGCTGTAACTAGTAATTGTTCCCCATAGTGTTGCGAATAAGATGACACCACCTAATTATATGTTCAGAATAGAGCTGGTATATAGTATGTTGGGGGTAAAGTACTTTTTAGTAAGGGGTGGTTATC
The DNA here is from genome assembly GCA_963921935.1 of Galeruca laticollis. Classification (NCBI taxonomy): domain Eukaryota; kingdom Metazoa; phylum Arthropoda; class Insecta; order Coleoptera; family Chrysomelidae; genus Galeruca; species Galeruca laticollis. The sequence goes on from OY998181.1 coordinate 148,006,434, forward strand.
TCGCGTTTTGTTAGTTTTAGACTTTATAAGGGGATAGATGGTTTAATTGAAGTCTACTTTGGGATTTTTTTTAAAGTGGGCTGTCCCACTCTTGTAGTAACTGGTTATTGGTAGGATAATAATAGGATTCACACTGGGATAAATGTGATGAAATCCCGGGGTGGTTAAATGTCAATTGAGTATAGTGACAACACTAACTAGTGTTTTTTTTAGGGTTTGGTTTTTATTCATAGATTCTGGGGTATTGTCGGATTTTTGGTTATTCGGATTTCCGTATTGGATTAGTTCCGGTGTCACTTGGTGTTGGTTCGTAGTACCACGGCGTTCCTGCGATGCTTGCAGCCTCACCTTAGTGATTGCTACCCCAGGAACAACTTGTGGATCGCCAGGATTTATCACCAGCGGCTGAAGACGCGCAAGTTTTAAATATTCAAATTTTTCTATATTTTTTTATAGTGTATATATAACATTGTATGTATATATAATTCACCATTTGTGAACATACAAGTGGCTTGTAATTTTTCTTGATCATTTATTACTCTAGACGGAGTAGGTAAGTTGCGTCTGAGCTCACACGGAACGTTTATATTAATTTATATTGTTTTTGATTTTGGTAAGTTTACAATTTGATATGCGTAGATGAGCCACGGTATGGGTAACCCTTCAGGTTCTCACCGTTTTCACAGTGTATTATTGTAATTTTTTTCTTACAAGTTTCAGAACCAACTTAACTCAGAGCTGGTCTCTGTTTCAAATCCTTCTGAGCATTGTTATATCAATTTTGGGGTAGGGGTATATAGGATTTTAAATAATTGTATCATTGTATATATTGAACTATGAGGGACTTTGTAAACGTCCACAGTTCGTAAGGGATTTCATATTGATCTTTTTTTTATAGTAAGGGTTGATGGACCTTGTCCACTGTGGGAATAACTACTCCCCAAAGTTTTCTGACTAATTACATAACTGTATTCAAGCCAAACCACCACCTCAATAAACCATTTCTCTTGTGAGTTGAGTTACGAGTTTGATTTTAGGTGATCCTTTCCTAATTGGGGGTAAACTACGGTTAGGGAATTAAACTGAGGTATTTACTCGGGTACGGTTTACCTGGCGCCTTGGGTTATATAGCTTTATTTTGATTGTTCGTTACAAGCGTACGAACCTCCCTTCTTCGACTGAAGTCTAGCGGGTAAAATACCTTGTGGCATAGATCGGCCATCCGATCTACTGGTAACTTGGTGAATTAGTATTAATTTGATTTTGGGGCCACAATTCGATCTATCTTCAATATGCACGGGGTTTGATTTTACGTTACAATAAATTTTCCAAAAAAGTTGAAAATTTCGAATTATCACTTGACTCAGATAAATGTCAAGTACCACGATCACAGTCCAAAATTTTTATTAAGTGAATTCTTCGAATTGTTCAGTGTTTCAATACGTACTCAGTATTTCGTTTGAATTCAAATTAATATTTCTTATAACTTAGATATATCTATTTCAATTTTGTTTAGAGGCCTGATATTCTCGAGAAATAATAATAAACTGGAACGGACTCACTAATACTATGGACAGGAACAAACTCGTACGATTCTAAATGTAAATTAACATACTCCAGGCGTCACTTATTGTGGTGACAAGAGTGTTGCGGCCGGTCGGGCAGATTTTACTTGCCTCCCCGGGTTCGTAACCTGGGTATTAGCTACTCAACGTCCTTACCTATTTGCGGAGGTTTAGTGGTAATTGGAGTTGGAGAGAAGAGAAACCAAAAGTTACGTATTTACAAAGAGTCTTTATTACACAAATAGCGGAAAAGTTAATCAACTAAACTAAATGTCCTCTAATTCGGATAGGCGGGGCAAAGCCACTAGTACTAACTACTATACTACAGGTTCAAACGGTCTCTCCTACGGTAAGTAAAACAAAGCTATACAAGCGTAAGCAAAAATGGGGCGGGGGTACGGTGGACGGTTAGCGGAAGCCATGTTTTTAAATGAATAAATTTTTGAATATTGGTAAAATCGGATTATCCTCAATAAGAGCAACAAATAATTCTTTAAACTCAAACCATTTTTTGTAATCTCCATTGAAAATGGGAATATTTATTGTCGGTATTTTGAGGTGAGTATTTATAGCGTTAAAATTATTAGAGTTGGAATTAGTTACAGACCCACTTGCAACGGACTCATTATCAAAATTCTGTACTCTATTCTCTTCATAAAAAGTATCACATAATTTTCTTGCTTCTGCGATAGTAGAAAAATATGCATTTTCGAAATGTAGCCTGTCGGTTCCCTCGGGTTCTCCAGCATTGGCGGCCATTTCAATTTGACTTTGAATTGCATAGAAGTCATCGTGTAAATTACCTAGTGCGTCTAATCTAAGCTCTAAATTTTTTACGATTGTTTCTGTTAAATTGTTTTTATCAATTGAATTAAAAAAAGCCTGAAATCTAATTAATTTAGATTTTATCTGACCTCTTTGTTGCTTTTTAGTAGCAGTATTTGTATCATTATCTATATTGTCTGGATTCATCATAATTAAAATGATATGGTGAAAATAGACAAAATAATAATAATAAGGCGAAACACTTATATAAAAACTGTGAGACGAAAACTCAAATACTCTTACGAAGAATAAAATAAATATCTAAATTATAAAACGTCAATATTCTTATTTTACCAGATATGACAAAATAAAATAGTTACATTTATAACCTTAAAAATAAGTAATGTTCGTTATCATTAATAATTGGGTGGAAAACACTCCTAATTTATATAAAGGAAAGGAAATACACGAAAATGGAAAAAACTTACAGGAAAGATCGTTTTCTCTTCATCTTCAGACAACTTGCCGGTGTACACATTAATATCTGGATAATCGTAACCTATCTGGCATATACCACGTGCAATATTCTTAACTGGTTTATCTGGCTTGTAGAACAAACTTTATGTTGAGGATGGTCACAATTTTTGTGATAAAAGAGAGACTGTATTAGAAATTATTTAATGCAAAAATTAATAGTAAAGGATGAAAAAACTTGTACTCTATAATATCGAGAGCAAAACTTAATTAATTTACATGTGAACTGTTCAACGATCTGTTCATCCCTGCGTCTGCGCGCCAAATCCTACCGTCTCGTCGAAGGTGAAAAGTGGGAGCAGCCGACCATAGGCGTATCACTGTAACAAGCTTATTTCAATTTGTGCTGTTCCTAAATGAAGAGGAAAAAGACCGGGATTATCATTCAGGTTATGGAATTGGGGTGTGTCTGGTTCTACGTTGGCGATCCAAAGGAAGAATCTGTAATATGAGGTTTCCTCAATTCTTTAATATGTACTATTTGTTTGTCTATTATTTGTTACTTATGTTTTAATGATTTTCTGGAAATTCCTACTCTATTTCTATCTAATATTTTTGTGATATTATAAGGTCCTAAAAATCTTTCATATTTTTTATTTCGATTTTTGGTGTTTCGTTTGAATACAGTTTGACCTATTTTAAATTGTCTGTTTGTGTCACCTTGTATATTTGTTTTCTCTGTCACTTTTTGTTTATTTTTATTCATATTTTATCAAATGTGTTCTAATTTTTCTTTGTGGTTATTAACGTGATCTGTATAATATGAATGAGTCATAAAAATTTCGTTAAGGTTTCTAGAATGTGTATGTCCAAAGATAAGTTCAAAAAGTGTGAAATTCGTGGCACTGTGTATTGAATTATTGTAGGCAATTATAGCATAGCCCATTAAGTCATTTTCATTGGGATACATTTCTCTTAAAATTCTTAAATGTTCTTTTAAGGTGGAATGTAATCTTTCAACTATTGAATTTGACTCGTGATGACCAGGAGTTGTGAAGTTAACTTTTATTTTATGTAATGCCAGGAGATTTTTGATTGATTCATAAATAAATTCTGAACCTTTATCGACTTTTATTGATTGGGGAATTCCTAAAGAAACAAAATATTTTATAAGTGCTTTGCTTATAACAACTGCAGATTTGCCTGGAATGAATATTGCTTGTGCGAATTTTGTGAAGGCGTCAATTAATGTTAAACAACTTTTTCCGTCAAAAACAAAAACATCTATGTGAACAATTTGGAATGGTCTAGAAGCTGTTACTGTGAACATGAGAGGAACATAAGGATTATGTCTTGAATATTTATTTTTTAACAAATGGTACAATTATTAATATAGTTTGTGACTGTATTTTTCATATTTTTCCAATAATAAAGCTTATGTAGTTGTTCTAAAGTTTCATTGATTTCTCGATGGTGGTTTTTACCTTCATGGTAGTTTTTTAACGGAAGAATTTGTTCTTCCTGATCTTTTACAGTGTAATTAATTTCGGTCCGTTCGCAGAAAAATGTTTTAGGTAAACATTATTAAAATCACGATATCATTTATCATTATAAAAGTACATATAAAATGTATTATTTAAATCGGTATATTCAGCTATAAAACAGAAAATGAATTTTTCGTTATCTATTTCGGGAATTTTCATTATTTTTTGATTTTGAGAAACATCTGTTTTTGAATATATGTTTGGATAAACAAGAATTTGATGTACTTTATTATTCATCATTTCGTCTAAAATGGATATACCGTTACTGTCATTATCTTTTGCTGAATGGTTTGTTATATTGTTAGAGTCGTCTGAGTCAGGTTTTGTCCAGGAGGGTTCGGGAGTGTTTAAATCGTTACGATCATCATTTTCTTGTAGTATTGGGGATTGTATTTGTACGTCAGATTAATGTTACTTGTAGAAGGTTGTGGATCTATGATAATATTTTCAGCAAACTGCTGTAAGAAATCTAGAATATCGTCTTGAAATCTCCGGGATTATTCACTATTGATTCTGTTTCTAATGCATTGATAGGAATTCGATATGAGCAATCGGCATTGGAATTCAATTTTCCCTTTTTATAGAAGATTTGTAATTTGGTTCTGTAATACCAAATAACCAAGAAAGGGGTTTGTGATCTGTGTAAATATGAAATTGTCTGCCGTATAAATAAGGCCTTAAATGTTTACATGCCCACACAATGGCAATTTCAGATTGATTTAGAGTTCCAGAAGCATATGCTATGGGTTTGTCATTGGGTACGTTTCCTTGGGATGAAACTGCACCTATTGCATGTTTACTAGCATCGGTTGTGAGAATAAAAGTTTTTAAGAAATCAGAATATTGCAAAATAAGGTCATTGGTTGATACCTCCTTACAAGTTTGAAATGAATTGAGAAATTCTTCGTTATGAATAATTTTTGAACCTTTTTTCAAACATTTGGTCATGAGTTTTGTTATATTAGTCTGCTATGAAACGTAGTAACCTAAGAGACCTGAGAAACTTTTGATTTTTGTTTTATTTTTTGGAATTGGATAATTCTTAATGATTGAAATTTTGTCTAGGCTAGGCTTTACGCCGTTGTGTGTAATTATATGTCCTAAATACATAATTGTTTTCCTTAAAAATTCAGATTTATCAAGTTGAACTTTTAAATTGTGTTATCTAAGTCTTTCAAACACAGATTTTAGTTTTTCTAAGTGTTCCTGAAGAGATGTAATTTATATTAAGATATCGTCGGAATAAACTATGCACTCTAGTCAGTCAAACCACGCAATACATTTTCCATTACGTTTTGGAAAGTGGATGAAACATTTTTAAATCCGAAACTCATACGTTTGAAATGAAAATGTCCCTGGGGAGCACTGAAAGCCGTCTTGTCAATGTGTTGAGGGTCTATTTCAATTTGGTGAAAACCAATTGCGAGATCAAATGTTGTGAAGTAATTTGCTCTGCATAATCTGTCTAGTATTTTGTGTATTCTAGGAATTGGATACCTACTTTGAACTGTCTCCTCATTTAATTTTCTGTAATCTTTAACTAAACGCCATTTCTTTTTGCCTGATGCATCCAGTTTTTTGGGAACCACCATATTGGCCCTCAGACCGGAGACGTAGACGGTTCAATAATACCTTCGTCTAACATTTTCGTAATTGGTTTATTAGCTTCTTCCCCATGTATTTCGGGAAGCCTGTAAGATTTTGTAAATATAGGGCTATCATCAGTCAAAGTGATTTTATGTTTTATTTGTGCCCCCCCTTCCTATCAGAGCTGTTTTCGCTATTTGATTGGTAAAACTTAATGGTATTCCATCACAATAAAATATGTCCCTATAACTAAAACACAAATTTGTAATGGCTTCTTTTTCTTCTTCATAGCAGTGATCAAGTCTGAGATTTTTTAAGTTTTCTTTAAGCTTATTTTGTTGAATAGTTGTTAATTCTGAATCAGATACACATTCCCTGTTTTCAAGAAAATTTGCCTCTAGTATGCTTATAATTTCAATTTCGGAAGGTTTTTTATATTTAATTTTACTGGTTTTTCGTTATTATTTATGATGGTTGTAATTGCAAAATTATTATAAATTTTGACTTATGCTTTAGGTATTTCTAAACCTTTTCCTAAGTTTTCGTATTCAAGTATACATATGCCATTGGTTTCAGTTACAGGGATTTTAACAATTTTTTGGCAACGGCCAGTAATGACAATCGAATAATTCTTTATTACATTAATTGAAGGAATAATGGCTGTGGGTGTTTCAATTTGTTTTTGGCGAACAATAATATTTGCATGTAATTGTTCCAATAAATCGACGCCAATGATACCATCAAAATTGTCGCTAAATTTGAATTAATAAAAGTTATAAGATTCTTTCAAATTTTAAGATTTAAATAACGGAATATGAGCTATTTCGTTGTGATAAGAAATTCCGTGCGCTGTCTGTATGTTAAATTGTTCTTGAAAAATGCAGTGTTTATAAAATTTGTAATCTAATTCTGGATTTATCAGAGACTTAGATCTGCCGGTGTCCACTAAGAAGTTTGCATTCATATCTTGAATTTTGATATAAGGTTAATATGCTTCTGAAGCGTTTATTAATATTACGTCTGGTTGTGTGGATATGGGATGTGAGTGAAATCCTGAGTTGCATTTTGAGGATTGTTACATGAGAAACTATCCTAGTTGTCTGTTACATCATTGTTAATATGTGTAGAGAGATAATCATTATAATCCTGAGGATATTGAGTTTCAAGTTCAGATAAATATGGGTCAATGTTTTCTAGAGATTCTGTTGGGTACTCATTTTGATATTCAAGTAAATTTTCAGTTTGATTATTACTTAATTGTTGAATTTGATTTGGATCAATAATGGTTTGATTATAAAGTTCGTTGGAAATATATTTTTGTTGTTTAGGCTGGAATCTTGTATTACCAGAAGATGTGTACATGGGTTCTGGTTTATTGTTTTGGGAATAGATAGGTGAATTGAATTGTCTTGAATTATTTTGAGAAACTGGTTGATGATTTTGACTCTGGGATATTATTTGACGATTTTGGTTTTGTAAAATGGGGTGATGATTTTGGTTTTGAAAAATTGGAGGACGTTGGACTGAAAAATTGTTATTGGGACGCCAATTGTAAGAATTGTTATTTGGCTGGAACTTTGGTCTGAACTGTGATGTATTCATAAGAGGTGTTGAGTTTTGTCGAAAAACTATGGGGAATGATTGATTATTTCCGAAATTTGATGAAAAGTTAGGTGTTGGTTGTCTATAATTAGGATTTTTAGCTGGTGTAATTCTTAAACTAGGTATAAAAGTAGTGTTTGGATTTAATTGATTACTCCTTTGAGTCGAATACTCATAGTTTTTTCTACACTATCAGTTACTCGTAATCTAGCATTTGTTTGAGTAGGTGAAGGTAATCCTAGTATATATGCTTTTGAAGATGAATTGTTATAATTTTCAAGTTTAGTCTACGTCCAATATCACTAATATTAGTTGATGAATTTAGTTTTGAAATCATTGAACTACGAGCGTCTTAACAACGCATGCAAAAGTTATAGAGTGATTCATTTTTAAACGGTTTTAAATTAATTAAATCTTGAATAAGACAATCAATATCACGTTTATCGCCAAAACTGGAATTTAAAGCATCTTTAACACCCTTCCATGTTTTTAAAACAATTCTAGAGCCAATAAATATGTGTGCACGTCCTGCGAGTTTACCTAAGATAGCTTTTAATAGAAATGTATTTAAAGCTATGTCTGTTTCACTAGCAAATACTGATATTAGACTTTCACAATTTCCAATAAATATTGTTGAAATGTGAGGGTTTCCATCATAATAAGCAATAGAATCTAAATATAATTTTAGCAATTGGTAATTTACTGATGGAATAGTGTATTATTTAAACTGTTTTCTATAGGACTATCTGGTTCGCTGAGTGTTAAACTTTTTTCTAATAATATTTCTAAAGTACTTATATCTATATCACTCATAAAATTACTATCAAAAGGAAAATAATGAAAGAAAAGTACTTACAAAAGGAAAATTTTGATCATCTTCTTATTTCTAACTTAATTCTAGTTCTTCTAGGTTTAGTCGATGCCGTACCAAACCCAAGATCTTATTTCTAACTTATTTCTAGTTCTTATAGGTTCGATCGATGTTAGACCAAACCCAGGATGTAATCTTCGTTTTTCTTTTTTTCTTCGAAGTTGACGATTGATCGGTTTAGAACTATCGGATTGTATTCGGTATTCGCTTGAACAAGTCAAATAGTTCAAAGTTCGATATTCACTCGATTCAAACCGGTCACTAAAGTTCGAAATTTTCGGTAAATCGTTGATACGAAAAGCTCACGTACTATACGTTAAAAACTCCGAAAATCCTACTCCGAAAAATACTTTTTAAAAAACGAAAAATGACTATTTAAGACGTTCATCACATGAAAGATACAAACAATCTCCGTTATTATTATACGATTATTCTTTTATATAGTTTTAATTGAAAGACAAAACATAAGCCTATATTTTACATGGGTCAGCTATTGTTGTTTCTTAACTTGCTATTTACTTCATAATGACAAAATATGTGTTTTTAATTTAATAAGACCGTGGAAAAAATAGTATATACCATTCGGGAGAGATGCTATTTCGTCCTCGGTGCATTGTAGCCCTCGGGCTTCAAATTGCACTTCTGCCAAAATATTGCATTTCTCTTCCATATAGTATAATTCACTATTTTGGACGTATCTCTTATATAGCTGAATATTTCTTAAATTGATAATAAAATATTCTTCATATAATTACAACTGTATGATACAGGGTGTTTTCAAATGACACTTACAACGTCAGCATGTAGATACATCTCGTGAAATTGGACAAGATGATATAGGGACTGAGGGGTCCAACCCATTTACTTTTCGAAATACAGGGTGTTAAAGTTATGAAAAATATTATGTTTTAATTTGATAACTTTAAAATGGATGAATATATTGATCTGATATTCGGCAGGTTTTTTTTAAATGTAAAAGGGAATATTTTGATGGAAAAACGTGTTTCAATTCTTGATCCAGTGGTGTACGTTTGGAAGCATATGTCACCTCTTCCCTCCCATTTTTTTCGCCACTGGCATTTGAAGCTATTTCTATTTGATTTTGTATTCCTCAATGGTTTTCACGTGAGAAACACATAACGTTTACAAATCGAAAAATTTATAGTCTTCAAGATATTTAATGTTTTTAGAAAGTCTGCACTGATAGCAAGAATCCATGCAGATACATAAATTATTTCCGGCAATCGCCAATCTTTTCAAGGTATGCGATTTTCAATGAGAAGACGTTGCAGATTATTTGTCAATGTAAATGGACAACATTTTGAACATCTTTTTGTAATTTTTTGGCTGCTTAGTTAAAAATTATGTTTGAATGCGATAATTTCTAACTTTGTAATTATCTTATTCTTCATTGGCATTAATTCTTTTGTTAATAAAATCACAAGTTTGGAAAAGTATTTTCAACAATCCTCTCTCAATGTTTTATATGCATTGCTGTTTCACAAATTAGTTCCTGTTACATATTCTAGTTATTAGTAGTTTGGTAGTTATTAAAAAACATTCAAGAATTTTTTTTAATTTTTTTATTAAAAAGTGATCTTGCAGACTTCATACAAACATTAAATATCTTGAAAACAATAAATTTTTCGATATGTAGATGTTATGCGTTTTTCACGTGAAAACTATTGAGGAATACAAAATCAAATAAAAATAGCTTCAAATACCAGTGGCGTAAAAAATGGGAGGGGAAAGTTGACATATTCTTCCAAATGTACACCACTGGATCAAGAATTGAAACATGTTTTTCCATCAAAATATTCCCTTTCACATTTAAAAACAACCTGCCAAATGTCAGATCAATATATTCATCCATTTTAAAGTTATCATATTAAAGCATTATATTTTTCATAACTTTAACACCCTGTATTTCGAAAAGTAAATGGGTTGGACCCCTCAATCCCTATATCATCTTGTCCAATTTTACGAGAGATATCTACATACAAACGTTGTGAGTGTCATCTGAAAACACCCTGTATGTAACCAAAGTAAAATGGTTTGATTTGAATATTGTTTCAGAGGACCCAGCTCGACCTATCAAGAAAATATTTACGCTCGGACAGGAAAAAAAGCGTGTCTGGATAATGCAGAAAATGGTTCTGTTAATATTCGTTGCCTCAGAAATATGTGTTGTGTTACCTGGAGTATATGAACTCACGCACTGCACCGACTTTAGAACGTTTATGGAATGTTTCACATGCATTAGCTTATTACAACCGGTGAATACCTCTTTACTGTTATACAAACTTTTTTTAAACGAGTAAGATACAATTTTTCTCTTAACCCTGCAGTACGCGCGCGGCGTTTTCTCACGTAAACGCTCGCATGGGATACACTTGTAACCCTATAAAATTTAAAGGAACACAGTATTATTGTGTAAGACAAAGTAATGAAATCATAATAATATACTCATAACTATATAATGAAAACTTAGTAAACGCAAAAATGAAGATAGCATAGGATCTAAGAGGGAAAAAATTGAATTTTAGGAACAATAAAAATCAGTCCTCTTCAACACAATTTACACTCCTTTTAGGAAAATGACCAGCTATTGCTCAGGGGGTGACCTTGGGCAGATCTGACAAAGAGCTCGGATAGGAAGAGTTCAACTGTTGCGTCGTTGCCCTTCCGGTTTATTATCGAATGACAAATTAGCTGTATTAATTCAAACTGGAACCAAAATTAAAATTTCAGAACAATGGGCGCTACCTATCCAAACTCGATGCCTGTAAAATAGAGGTTGTGAAAAGAATAATGCAAAAATATCACAGCTTTTATTTTCTATTTCTCTTTTCAATGATTGGTTTACAAAGTTTACAAAGTTTACAAAGTTTACAAAGTTTACAAAGTTTACAAAGTTTACAAAGTTTACAAAGTTTACAAAGTTTACAAAGTTTACAAAGTTTACAAAGTTTACAAAGTTTACAAAGTTTACAAAGTTTACAAAGTTTACAAAGTTTACAAAGTTTACAAAGTTTACAAAGTTTACAAAGTTTACAAAGTTTACAAAGTTTACAAAGTTTACAAAGTTTACAAAGTTTACAAAGTTTACAAAGTTTACAAAGTTTACAAAGTTTACAAAGTTTACAAAGTTTACAAAGTTTACAAAGTTTACAAAGTTTACAAAGTTTACAAAGTTTACAAAGTTTACAAAGTTTACAAAGTTTACAAAGTTTACAAAGTTTACAAAGTTTAGCAAAATATCACAGTTTTTATTTCCTATTTCTCTTTCCAATGATTTAATTCACAAAGCTTACAAAGTTTTGATTTATGATTACTTTGACGATACTGACAAGATAAGAAAATAAAACTACAAAATCAATTATAATCAAAAGCTGAAGTCGACAAACTTCGTTAATTCTTACAAAGTTAAACTTTATTAAAAATGTTAAAGTTGACAAACCTTGTCTATTCGCTTTCTCAAATAAACTGAGACTCTAATTTGGTGACTACTTAAAACATTTTTACTTATCTTGGAGTCATGAGCCGCTCCTCCTTGGGTTCTGATTCGCTACTGTGTTCTCGGTCACACTTCCGTGGTCTTGGGGTGCTATGGGTACTACTACTATAGGATGAGCTTGTCTTAGCTCACGGAGCTCCGTCAGGTTAGGCCATATACTAGGTGCCAGAGGGTAAATGTGCCTAAAACATCATAAACAGGGAGAATCTGATCTAACCCAAAAGCATAGAAATGGTAACACGGTTCTGGTGAAAATGTTTGAATTGGTCACAAACTTAGATCGTAATACAGGGAACAAAATCTAAATAAAAAGTGAAACTATGATTTCAATCAATGAAGTTGATTAGAATTCGTATAATGAAGTGATCTGAAATAATTAGGTTTTTAAAGACTGTGTCTAGTTATCAATTTAAAAGCAATGTTTAAATAAGCAAAATAAATGGATTACAATTCGTATAATAAAGTGATCTGAAAGAATTAGGATTTTTAAAGACTGTGCCTAGTCATTAATTTAAAAGCAAAGTTTAAATAAACAAAATAAATGATTGGCTGATTAAGTTACTACAAAAGTAAATTTAGTTTAATTCTCACCACCAGAACTATGCTCCAACTAAGTCTGCTTACATTTTATTATCAGACAGTAACAATAAAAAACATTAAGGAAAAGAGCTGAGTTATTAACGTTTCAAAAAAAACTAGCAAAACCAACTATAAAATATTTATTGCCCGAAGTAACTTATTATCTTTAAATATAAACTAAAATGGTAACCGTTTCTATCTGAGGGATAAAAAGTCCCAATATATCCAGGTAACTGGAAGAATATCTTAATTTCCGATTTAGTCCTTGTGTAAATTCCCAAGAAAAATTAATCACGGTTGTCTTTGATATCAATCAAAAGAAATATTACCCTATCAGAGAAAAGAAACAGTACAGCAGTTATCTTTTATTTAAAATACCTATCTGTCCTATAGAAAGAGCCCTCATCTTCCAAACTTCCGAGCGAAAAGCATGTGTCTCATAAAAACCATTTCAATAAAAAACCATCAAAATAAACTCAAATATTGTCTTATCAAAAGTTACGCTACAAGTTGATTCCACGAAGAGAATTAATTTTAAGTTTACTGACAAATTAGTAAGCAATCGTTAACGTACCTTTTATTTTTAGGTATCCTATGCAATATTTCCGATTTACAATAGACACATCCTTTTCGTTTCAGGTTGGAACTTGGAGAGAGCTCTAAAAATTCATTTTTATTTTCAAGAAACCTCGCTAGGAAGTGTCCCCAGTACTTATACACCTGTCTCTATCTTACTACAGTCACTTAATCGCTTTCTTCCTACTCGAAAAATCAATAATTATAATATGTACCTGTCGCCTATATTGTAAATTAAGCTAGAGGTGGGAATTAATTCTTTGAGTAATAACTTGAAATAACATGAGTAACTACATTTCTATTCTCAAATACTATTCAAGAGACGATTTATGTTAAATGTCGTTACGGACACGAAATGACCGTAACAATATCCACTTGTTACACACAGAACAGAAATTTCTTGTTGCGCTTATCCTTTTTCCGTGGACATAAATAGCATCGCCCAATTCCACTTTTTGTTTTTTTTGGCTTCGGTTCATCGACATTGTCAGCCGAAGTTGATGGTTCTTCAGTGCCAAAAATAAGTCTGCACTTTTGCTTGAGCTGTCTGGGAATTGACTGCAGACAATATCTTCTATTTACTTCTCGTTAGAGCAAATCTAGTGCTAGTGTGCGTAGAAATTCACGACGTGCTATTGGAATTTCACCATTGTTTATCTGATACAGTATTGTTTCATTTATACCACATGTATTCAACATGTTAAAAAAACAGTAAGCGGCCATCTCCTGCTGTTTCATGCAACGCTATAACTAGTACACATCTGATCTACGACATCAACTACATATTTGGTATTATTGTAATATATTATCAGTATTGGTTTGTCTGATTCTGTGTCAATTTTGTCGTCTGCGTGGATTGTGGACAAAAGTAAAATGTTGTTTTTCTTTTAAGGAATGTAGAAAACTAAATTGCAATTCTTGTGAAATGCACACTGACATCTTTTTTTTTGGTCTATTTGCTACATTTACTTGTTGGATTGGTATTTTTCTCTTATTTTTTCTTAGTTTTCTCAACGTAGTGAGTTTTAGATCATACTTCAGATCAATTGCCAGCTGCAAACTAGAAAACCAATATTCCATAGTTATGTTGCGATATGTGCCCCTAAGAAATTCTACAAGACGTTTTGCGACGTCACCTGGACTATTTGACATTCGAAATGGACCTTCTGGTTGCGTTCCAGCATAAATTTCAAGGTTCAGCGTGTACATGTAACTCGAATCAACCAAGGTAAATCCTTCATTGCCATACCTGGTAGGTTTTGAAGGTATATGTTGCCTAGAAGGGCATCGACCTCTAAATGCAAGAAGCTGTTCATCAACAGTTCATTCAGGTCCAGGAACCACTGAATTCTTACCGTTTTAACAAACATTTCGAAAACATATCTTATAGCGGATAGTTTGTCAGTTCGTCTTCTTTCTTCGCGAGTAGTTTTATCCTGAAATCTCAGACAACGTGATAGAAATCTAAATCGGTAATAAGACATTGTGCAATAAATAACATCCATGCCAGTACCATCTGTTCTCCAGAAATCCACCACATTCTGCCTACTGGACCTCCAAACTCCTAACATGTATTACATTCCTAACAATGCCCTGATTTCACAGATATCAGTCGATTTTACATCTCTATCGCGTTGATATTTTTCTTTCATGCTATCTATATAAATATTTGTTGACTAAGTCACGTCTTGAATAATATTCTCAGTAAAAAATATTTCAAAACATTCTAATATGGTCTTCGCATTTGCAGCATTATTTACTAGGCCTGGTTTCCTGTCAAACAATTTATATACTTTCGTTCTGGTTTTAGGTGGACATTTTTTTTCATTGGGTTGGCTTATCTTTTCCTGAATAATATGGAATTCCATTATCATAATTTGGAGTATGTTCATCAGTTTCGTTTTCTACATTAGCATCTTCGTCAGACTCCTAGTTATGATCACTTCTTCCGTAGTGGTCACTTTCATCTTCGTCGGGATCAATTTCTCCTAATACCTCTTCTCTCTCTTCGATTTCTCTAAGCCATTCCATCCATTCTTTAGGATCCTTGCTTGTCATGATCAAGGAGCTAAAATACACTGAATTATAAAGGGAATAAATGGGAAAAATCAACAAATAACTTACAAAATACAACCAACTTAGGCGGTACACTCGTATCCCTCTAAAAAAAAATCAAGAATCACAACGAAAAAATAAAAACAAACGAACCGTACTTCGTCACCTATAGGAGCATACCACAGATAACCCACAGATAGATGAGACACTGATTATGGCGCAATCTAAAGAGTCTGTCGACTAAACAATTGAGTGATGTTAAATAGATTTCTGTAATTTTAGGTTTTGGCGGTATATTCAATTTTACTGTATTTTAATCATTTTATTTCAAAATAACCATTTATAGTCCATTATTTGACATTTCATTCAATTTAACTGATGTTGTGTTAAATTGAATGAAATATCAAATGGTTAATTAAATTGGAAAAAATAAAACAGTAATCATATAAACAGTTTATTTATTTTGGTATAAAAATACACAACAAATAATTTCTTTCACAAAGTACTTTCATTAGCAAACGGAATGACAATAAATAAACTATTATGTAGAAACAATGCAATAATTAAAAAATAATTTGAGTAACATACATTGTAGACTGGATTATCATTAGATTTTTAAATGATGTTGAATCAAGATAAAAATAGAAAATTATTCATGATACGTTTATATTAGTTTATTTATTTATTATTACACTCTTGTAAACACAAAGAGCTGGACAAACTACTGGAGTATAACTGCTACTTACTTAATTAAAAAAAGTGTTAGCACTACTACTACTATTTTTGGCAGTTTTCTGTGAAAGAAACCATTTGAGTATAAATAATGTGAATGCTAGAATGAAAGTAATTAAAATACTTTCAAAGGAAAGGTGCCAAGTAATTACATATAAGAGTGCTAAACAGCACTTGTGACAGTACAAAATTTAAAACAGTATATCTAACATTTTATTTCCACTTAAAACACATCTTTATTTCTTTACTGGAAGTATTAAATAGGTTTATATCACAAACTTAAACCTAGTTGATACGTTCCAATTTTGTGGTTGTGCAAATTAAGTTACAGGAACTTGAAAATATAATACGTCATGCAATATTAACATCATTTTGACCTACCATGTATAGTAGGAAATCCAGTGGCATCTATATTGGGAATAATTGATAATATTGTACAGCCATAAACATTATTACCTTTCCTAATTAACTATACGTCAAGTATTTATTCTATTTTTATGGAGCATGTCCCCGTGGTGTTACTCCGAACGCACTACCCCTGATACATATCTTTGTAACGCGATTCTCCGTGATGTGTCTATGCATATATTATTCTGTGATATATACTTGTTGGATATCTCAGCTCTTATTTCATATTGGAAGCTTTGACATCTCGAGAGCATTCTGATTGGCTGGCTGGTTTGACACGAAAGTTATTGATTTTGCCTGTGAATATACTGGACATTCATTGTTCGTTGGGTATATCGGGGTGAAGGTGGTTGGATTTATGTCACCATTTTCGGATGAAATAATTGAATATTTCACCTTATGTTAAGGGATGACCGATTGGTGATACACATTTCCCGGGTATCGTTAGATATTCTTGGAGTTGTTTGGAGAGTATAGACCTGTGAAAATACCATTTTTTTGGGATTAGATGATTCAACCGACAGGTGTTTTTTTTATGCTGTCATTCCAGTTAATTGTAAGTATCAGGATGTTTCTATAGTTTCATTAACTAGATTGTTCTCAATTATATCATAGAGGTTTTGTCCATTGTCTGATGAATTGATTTTCCTTTATACCTGTACATTGTACATGAAAACCAATCTTGAAGAGGGTATATTGTTTCAGTAGGCCTTTATCACAGTACCTAGGGTAATAACACCTTCAGCCCTATATATTCGGAACTCAAACTGGCCATTTGGTAAGAAATATTACAGTTTTTTATATATAGATGAATATTCTAGTAATTTTAAAGCGTTTTATCTTTGGATAATGTATTTTTTTTGTTGATTGAAGGTCAACTGGTTTTATATTTTAGGTACTTAGTTCATAGGTATTGGCTCCATATGAGCTCGTATCTTGTTTTTATGTCAAATGTAAAAAGATTATAGTTGATATGTTAAGCTAGATTAGTATTATAATTTTTTGTTGGTCAAACATGAAATATAGAATTTTCTAGTTAACTTTTGTTAGCAAAATTAAGTAATATCAATATTAGTTGATTAGTCTTTATGATTAATAGAAGTCTTGCTCTTATGAGATTAGTAGATATTTCAGTTTAGAGATCAGTAATAGAGATTACTCATATCGGATATATGACTGCTAGAGGGAGTTAATCGATTAGGGGGTACAGTTTAGATTGATATTTCGTTTTGATCATTGAGACTGAAAGAAAATGTATAGAGTATTAATATATTTCTCATTATAGGGTTCTCTTTTCTTTTCTTCTAATCTTTTCTGTTCTTCTCTTTCCTTCTCTTCTCTATTTTTTCTTCTCTTCTTTTCGTTCGTCAATCTTGACTAATCTGGATTTGGTTTTGGATTTCATTTTATGGGACAACGTTGAGTTAGAACAACAAACTTGGGGAAAATTTGGATTGTTACTGAAGAGTACAATATTGGATCTTATAGCATTCTATAGAAGTAGTAGTTGGTAGCCACCATTGGCAACCATCAAGACACAGTGCATTTCACACAAGTTTTAAACTTTGGTTTATGTAAAGTACCTTTTGCGCATAACACTTGTTTATATCCGTCAGTGTAGGTTGTAGATAACTTTTTTATTACCGTAAGCCACTTGTGGTACGCAGTTTACGATACTTGTGTTGATCAAGTATTACAAATACTCTGATCAACATACATTATTCTATTAAACCTGTTTTACCATTTATACTCACATTGTGGATTGGTGAAAACTACACCCACTGTTGTTAAATTTGTGAACGTTACTGTGGCTATTCAATTTTAACATTCTGAGTTATTTGAGTTGGTGGTAGTAAGCGTATGAGCTCATATGATATTGCGCCATATTGTATTTTTAATATTTACTTTCAAAATTTCACGTTTAATTGCATAAACGTTATTTTGTGCCATAGATACGTATGGTATATTGTATTGATTTAACCCTATATTGTATTTGGAACTTAAGTATATAGTTTTCTCATTCTACCGGCTAATCGAGTACTCGTTTGAGAAATTTCATTTGTATGTAGGTACTGGTTTGTACATATTTATACCCAACGAACAATCCAGGCTGTAACATAGGATTTCAATCGGGGGGAATTGTAGGATTTTACCAGGGGGGTTTCATAGGATTTTACCAGAGGGGTTTCATAGGATTTTACCAGGGGGGTTTCATAGGATTTTACCAGGGGGGTTTCATAGGATTTTACCAGTGGGGTTTCATAGGATTCTACCAGGGGGTTTCATAGGATTTTACCAGGGGGTCTATAGGATTTGACTTGGGGGGAATTAAAGGATTTTACTTAGGGAATATATAGGATCTTAACCCAGGGATTTATAGGATTTTAAAGTACCATTGGGTACTAGCCTGTCAACCTTTTTTTTGTACAAATTGTAGTAGGATTGAGTTACTACTGGGGAGGGATACATTAGTTTTAAAGGTACGGGATATATATTTTTGGCTTGGGATACGTGTATATATATATATATATATATATATATATATTTGTATAAATTTTTGTACATCATTTTATCAAGGGGGGAATTTCAATTACCTATGATAATTTGTGTTTATGACTTATAAGTCATTCTGGACACCTGGGGGAATTTATTGTAATTTTGTGGTACCCTTGTATGTACTAGTTGTAATAGTAGAACATTGTAAGATCGCTTGATATACTAGGCCAATTCATTAAACTTAGACTTGGGTAAGTGACATCTGACTCTTATTTTTCCGCCTATTTGGTAGTCTTAGGGTGGGAAAAACTTGTGTAGGTGGTTGTCGGGAGGCAAGATTGCCTGGCGCCCTTTTACATTTATTTAGTCTGTGAACAACGGACCCCCCGTCTCCGCAAGAGTTAGAGGCAACGCCTAGAAGCGCACAGTATGCACCGAGTTTTAGTTTCATAGATCTCAGAGTGAATAACGGTAGGTGGCATAGTATATTGCATATTTGTATATTTCTACATTTAAAAGCATTCCGTTCTTATGAAACCATCGCATAAGGCAGTTTAAGTTACTCTGCAGCTCCTGGCAGTCTATGATTGTTAAAACGTTTCTTAAGGGCTCTTAAAAATCCCACCGTCTCGTGGAAGTCCTTTCACATTTCTGATTGAGGTTCTACGAGTAAACACACACAATAACAACAATAAATGAGTAAACACATTGATATGTTTGAAAATGTATATCAACAGAAGAAAACAAAATGCTCTTACTATTGAAATAATAAGTTTACACATGTTTTTGTACTAACCAAAAAAAATATCAAAATGTTTGCATGTTCAAACTTTTTTGGTTTTTTTGTGTTACTTTTTTTTGGAGTCTTCGATTTTTTTAGAAATTCTTGTTTTTTTTTCGGTTTATAACTATTTTTTTATTTTTTGTCTTTATTGGATATTTTGGATTTTTGGTTACCGCTAGACTGAATACTTAGACGTAATGACTCAACAAAAGTTAATACTCACTTTCGATTCCCATAAATTGTCATACCATGTTTTATATATGAAAATCGGCAAGGGGTCAATACCTTCTATCCCATAGCTTGTGGACGGAAAAGCTATAGCATAAAATGAAGCCCAGATCAATAATTTGTCAATGGGTACCTTTTAAAATGGAACTGTTTGAGTACTGAGTGTGTTATTTTATCAAAATTCCAGCTGAGCGCTTTCAGCCATTAAGCCATTCTTAAAGCTGCCGACAAGAGAAAAACATACAACAGGTGTCAAAAAACATCAAACCCTGTAACTGCTACATAGAATGAAATGAAATGTTATTAATTGAGAAAGAAAGAATGTTTAATTTTTTTTAATAAAACTTACCAAGTACACCACTTATTAGACTCCTTCAGAATACACATTGACATTGTCTCTTCAGTTAATAACAAGTTAAAGAAATATTAATGCATCGAAACAACAAATAAATATTACACTATAGCAATCAAAAAATACACCAAAATACCGAAACCTTATAATAACCTCAACACATTTGTTCCACTTGTATACGTGTGTGAGAATGAAAATGTAACCATAGACAGGTTTCACTATGAACCTATTTGATAGTCATTTTCATTTTGCATAATACTTCATAGATATTTTGTTTAAACATGTTTGGCAAATAAAGTTATTACTTGAACTAAGAAACGATAACAGTATAACAGATAACTTTTGGGGACGTGGGACGAGCAATATGACATCGCGCATACGCAGTAATAAAAATCAATATCATTTTATCACCAACGACGTTACAGTTTTCGTTAATTTTTTGGAATTATCTACCGATTTTAGTTACTCGACAGGCTCAAAAGATGGCACGGTCTGCAGGGTCCCTATCCTGGAGCATACTACTGAGTAGGATTACCTAGAAGGAGGCGAGCGTCAGTGTCCCCACTACCGAGCAGGCGCATATTAAGTTCTAATGGGATACGTGTGTATCCCGCGCAGGGTTAACTATAAATCTAATATGTCGCAAGTGAAAATTGGTATATAGACAACAAAATGAGCCACACCTATATATAATTTCCTAACTATGCTTAAAGAGGTATAATTATCAGTACCAATGGCAAAGCGTAAGTAAAAATACAAAAATCCGGGCATTTTGAATTTATCATTTTAGATTAGATAGTGATAATGTGAGACCTTTGGATGCAAAATCAAATAAATATAATTGACATATATTCGTTTATTCTTATTTTGCAAAAATGTATCTTGCAACCACCCCTTCGTTCATATTACAGTGGATACATTATCCTGATTTTGGGTCCAATTTGATGAAAAAATGTGTTAGTTCATAAATTTAAGTTTGTGGCGTTTCATTTCCACTATTCGTTCATAGTTCATCATTTTCATATTACTGTATACATTGGATGATTTGAGATAGTATGAAATGCCATTCATCTGATTATCACAGAATAATTGCATCAACTGAACTAGGGCGCTAATATTTGCCCACAATGAAACATAATTGGCCCAACCAACTATACTATTCAGTGTGTCATAGTCCAAGGACTCGTGGATATAGATAGCCTCAACAAAAGCAGCGCATTCAGTGGTCAATCTGTTTTTATAATGGGTGGTATAATGTTCTAGTGTCTTGAAATGATCAGATTTGAAATTTATCTATTGGAGTCAACTGATTCAGTGGAAGCGTGTTCTGATAGTGATACTTATCATTACATTGTGATACTGAAAGTGGAGATTTGTTCACAGAGAGTGTTTGAAGGATTCCTGTGGTTGAATACAAGAGAAAAAGGTATTGGGAATAGGAATGTTAGTTGGGAGAGAAGAGCAGATTTGAGTGATCTGACTCCGAAAAAATGTGTCTGAGTGAGTTTGTCCATTTGTTTAATTTGTTTTGAGATGGCTTTTGTCAACTCAATTTCACTTTGTATCAGTATTTTTTTTTAATTGGCTATATTTTTGGAATTGGTATACCCGTACTCAATAATTAAAATTTATAATGAAAATGAACGCTACTATTGAGGTTATTTCAAATTTTCTATGAGTAAAATTAAATCGGTTATGTTGTTTTGTCTGCCACCCGGCAGACGAGTACTCACGGCTAGCTAAAAATAGTGGAGAAGGGCGGGGTCTCTAATCTAAAACTACAAGAATTCAAATCTGGGCGCGAGACAAATTGAGCCCTTGAGTACTCAAAGTAATCACGATAGAAATTCCCCATGCTCACCAAAATGTCAATTGAACACTGAGACTAATAGAAACCCAGAATAGCGTTTATCAGGTTTCCTGAAAGAGATATTCAGGCATAAAAAAAAGCAATTTATGTTTCAGTTAAATAAAGAAAATATGTATATATATATATATATATATATATATATATATATATATTGAACCAGATATCATATATATTAAAAGCATTCAGTTGTGTAGGAATATTTTGCTTATATGAAAATAGATTGAAATGTTGTAATTTTAGGAAACATTATAAAAAGAAAACACCATTCATAATAAAAAGCATATAAAGGAAAGATATATCAAATAATTAGTTTATAACAAAAATAAATAAAGGAATTACCTTAATAACTGTATAAAATTAGAAACTGCCTAACAAATGTAGTGGAGAAGAGTAAAGCTGCCCAAAATGATGAATGATCAATTGCTATAGGGTAGTCAGCTGTTCATCTAAAATAAAACAAATCTTAGTATAGTCAATTCATAATTATTATCAGTTTAAATAGTTAAGTTATTAAGCATATACATATTTAGGAGAATAAGGAAAATAAGTTTCATAGATAAGTTAATAATGACATAGAGATAATTTATATATTGTAAAGTAGAATGAATTTAAAGTCAATGAATAATAATTTGTGAATGAATTTAAAGAAATATTTGATAAGACCGTATAGAATTAATGTACATAATTTAAAACAAAGAATATAGAGAGGTTACATGAAATAATTTATGTTCATAAATAAATATAATTGTCACAGTAACAAATTGTCAGAAACAAAACTAGATAATGGACTATTTAAAAGGTAATTATGTATATCACCAACTATAAAGTATTTATTTGATAACAATTCAAGGAACTCTAAATAAAACTTATAATGCCAAGTGAATTTACATTAGTACATATATAAAACTTTTCTGTATGTGAAATAAATATTAACATAATTCGACTGCTCAAAACAATATGTGATTGGTTTAAAAACAGTGACAGAACGAAGTGCAATCAATGAAGAAAAAAACAATTTTTTCAAATAGTGACCTAACAAATTGTTTGTTTGTTGAAAAAAATTGAAAATCGGCAGGGAAGCGTTAGTAGTTGGGAGTTAGCGTCGAGATAAGAAGAGGCTTATGTAAAGGTGTTCCCGAAATATCATGAAATTTCCCAATTCTCATGCCTAAACTTACGAATAACTGTAAACTAATATACTACTAATACTTACAAACAGTTATATCCAGTTTCCCTGGGAGAACAATCAATATTTCTCCTAATTATCGGTGTTGAAACTTCGATGGAGTACAGAACTTCAGCTCAGTGCTCATTTAAAATATTATTGGCCAATAATAAGAGTTAAAATATCAAAAAACTTAACTCAGTGCATAATTTCATGAAATTAACAAACTTTGCGACAATGATCGATCTAAAAAAGAAAGAAAACGAAATTTATGTAGATAATTAATTAAACAAATCTTTAATACTAATTAAAAAGGCCTAATTCAATATAAATAAAGCTTATACTTACGCCATTTTTCAGTATCATAATGAAGATTCTTCATAAATTTTTCATGTAATATTTCCATGTGTATATAAATCTTATAATCTATTTCTTCCACAGCAATTTGTAATTTGTAATTCATATATGTATATTTTCATCATGAATTCTTTTATATAAATAAAACCATATCTATATTCTACGACGAAAACTTTGTGTTTATTAATCAGCTTACAGATACTACGTATCGTAAAGTTTCCGTTTGCGTCGCTCTGAACCACATGACTAGAGTTAAGCATGCGCACGTGATGGTATATAAAAATCAATAATATCATTTCGTACTCCATAGGCGTCGCAGTTTATAAATATTAAATTAAAAGTTTTCTTAAAAAAATTAAATTGTTTTACAAGTAAAGTGTTTCTTTCATTTTAGATAAGTGAAATATATCTACGGAAGCCTGTACTCAAAGAGAAACAGGGTTTCATGCTCTACCGAACCAATAATATAATTATTACATAAAAATAATAAACGATATATAAATAAACAACTGAGCTAGCCACATCACACAATAAATAAATGAGCAAATATCTAATTTAAATATAATAATAATAACAAACTAGTATAAAATATATATATATATATATATATATATATATATATATATATATGAATATATTTATATATATACTTCATATAAACTTTTTCTATTCAGGCCCTCGTTTTCGAGTTATAGGCCTCCAAAGTTTTAATTTTGAATTTAGTTTTTATTTTTATTTTTTGTACTAGTTATTTGATCTTTATTAAATTCACGGCAAAGCTATAATGTACGTGTATGTTTATTTTGGTAAGGTAAACAGATTTAGAGTAGTGTCTTGAAGCTAGGGACGGACTACTCGCAATGGTTAGTGATCCAAATAATTTGCAGGGATGGCACACCCTGTATGAAATTATCGAAATTCACTTCCCCACACATTAAGCTAACGAAAAGGTACTCTTGTTAGAATTCGATAAAATAAGCCGTTCGGCTAATATTGACAGTTTTATTAATGCACTACGTACATTCACCATTTTTATAAGTACACAACGAGGTAAAACTAACTTATTAATACGATGTCCAAGATTTACCTTCAGTACTACAAAAAAATAATTTAATGATAGCAGAAGATAAAAAACATTAACGACTCATTAATTGGAAAGTTGGTAAAAACTTTTTAAAAGTGTTTTTACCGTTTATCAAGTAACCATAGGATTAGTTGTCAAACATTGTGTAGAATAGTTCGTAGTCAGTACTTGTCAATAATTCATAAGCCCTTAATTTAACAGTTACAATGGCAGAATTCACTTTTATTGAGTACGCAGATATGAATTTAATGTATGGACTGGTTTCTCGAAACTGTTTAGAGGCCAGAAGGCTTTATGCAGAACATTTTGCAAACAGAGCATTGCCAGAGAGACGAATGTTTGAGCGTATTGATCTCAGGTTACGAAAAACAGGTATGAATAAGTAAATGTAATTTGCCATGTATACAAAACAAAGTTTTAAATTTTAGGACGTTTTTTGCCAAAAAAAGTGGAGAAGGTCCAGTACGAAGCGTACGTACTGTGGCAGTTGAACAAGACTTGTTAAATGCAGTTGATAATGAACCATCAACGAGTTTACGAAAATTATCAAGAGAACATAACGTCTCGAAATCAGTTGTGCATCGCGTTCTAAAAGAACAGCTGTTATATCCTTTTCACATGAAAAAAGTACACAGTATGACAGTGGCTGATCATCCTTCATGACTTGAGTATAGCCAGTGGTTTCTGCGACAACAACAAGCAGACAATACATTTATTAGTAACGTTCTCTTTACGAACGAATCCGGTTTCAACAGAGATGTAGTCATAAATTCTCATAATATGCATTTATAGGATGATGTGAATCCACATGGCATTAGTCAAACTAGGAGCCAGCATAGATTTATGGTTAATGTTTGGGCAGGAATAGTTGGCAATCATTTTATAGGGCCATACTTTATTGACGATACTTTGACCGGTTAGAGATATTTGGAGTTTTAGCAAAATGAGGAACCTTTTTGATGATGTGCTACTACAAACTCGTAGGAATTTATGGTTCATGCATGATGGGGCCCCTCCTCATTTCAGTTTAGATTTACGATAGCATTTACACACAAGGTTTCCTGATAGATGGATTGGTCGTGGAGGCCCTTTTCAATGACCACCGCGATCAGGAGATGTTAATCCTATGGATTTCTTCCTCTAGGGTTATCTCAAAAGTAAGGTATACGCAACACCTGTGCAAACAAGGCAATATGTAATAGACAGAAATGTGTTACACTGCAATGTTATTAGAAGTGCAAAGAAACAACCGTCGTAGACTTAGAATGTGCGTGGAAGTGGGAGGAGCTCATATTGAACATTTATTAGAAAAACGTTAGTTTTTGTTGTTTAGGAATTAGTTTCAGTCGATTGTTTTATAACTTGTGTTTTATGAGGTTTTCTTAATGGTTTAATAATGTTGTGTTCGTAATTTTGATTAAAAGCAACTAATTACGTTGTCTGCGTACCTTTTTAATTCCCATTGAATAAGTTCTTAATGTTTTTATCATCTGCTATCTTCAAATTATTTTTTTGTAGTACATCGTATTAATAAGTTAGGTAAATTTGTACGTAGTGCATTAATAAAACTGTAAATATTAGCCAAACGGCTCATTTTATCGAATTCCAGCAAGAGTACCTTTTCGATAGCTTAATGTGTGGGGAAGTCAATTTCGTTAATTTCATACAGGGTGTGCCATCCCTGCAAATTTATGGATCACTAACCATTGCGAGTAGTCCGTCCCTGGCTTCAAGGCACTACTGTAAATCTGTTTACCTTTCCAAAATAAACATACATGTACATTATAGCTTTACCGTAAATTTTACAAAGATCAAATAACTAGTAAAAAAAAATAAAAATAAAAACCAAATTCAAAATTGAAACTTTGGAGGCCTATAACTCGAAAACGAGGACCTACATAGAAAAAGTTTATATGAAGTACTAACATTATTTTGGCTTAGATTATACGCTCCTGACTTTTTCCCCATTAGTCCCGGGACACCCTGTATATATATATATATATATATATATATATGTGCCCAATATATTTACTATTTTATAAACCACAGAATTGAACTTCCAGCTATATAACAATAATAAAAAAATAATAATAGTAATGGGTACTCTCACCTTAATTACTGATAAGCAAGTTATTCTATATTACAATAAAGACTTCAAACAAAAATGGCCTAAAACAGGATCACTATAAGCGCTGGCAATAAATATTGGTAGCATATGAGGAAAAGTAAATATAAAAAGAATATAGCTGATCATCAAGAACACTTCGCGTGAGCTCAAGCGCAGGTTTTATGTATTTGTAGATTATAACAGTAATTAAATTACCCGGTAAAATGAAACCAAGTCGCTATAGTACACCTATAACAAAATGTATAAAAATGTACAATAACTAGAACGCCTAGTCCTAATGCTAGAGCAAAAAAAGAGTAGGTGAGCTATTTCGAAAAAATATATTAGGAAAGAATAATCCAAATGTACGTCCTTTGGTTTTCTTATGAATATAACGTCTAATAACAAAATCTCTTCATTTAATAGAAAGTTAAGCGCAATATAAACAACAAATATACGCAACCTAAGCAAAATATACAAATAAAGTAGGGTAATAGTGGCAACTTAATATTCACTAAAATATTCAGTTGGATTCAAGTAAGCAATCACAATCAAAGATAAGTTTATGCAACTTGCGTGTATATCCAGCGATGGTAGATCTTGTATTTTACTACTGTCAAATCAGCGTAATAATTTCTCTTAGTAATCCAGTAAACCAAAATGGCTCTTTTTAGTAGCAATTGAGCTCGAAATTAAAATCCAAATATTGTTTAGGTAGGAAGATAATAGATAATTAAGTACCCTAAAAAGTACAAAGAAATAAATAAGAATGCCGGAATAAAAAGTTTGCCTAGACGCGCCTCTATTCAATATTATGCTTTGATTAATGGTAAAAATGATAATATATATGAAAGTTATTTTGAGAACAAAGAAAATAATATGAATTTAATGTTCAAATATTGAATTTTTAATCACGTGGTCAATATGGTTAATAACAATATGAATATTCGCTCACCTGTGCCAAATGGTACTTTACTAAAAATATTTCGTCAGGTTAAGAGATTAAAGGCACTCTCTAGATATTTTTGATTTATTATAACCTCTCCTGCAAAGAACAAAATTCAACAAACTTCATTCACTAGAACCGACAGAGTTTACGATACGGAAAGAAAGACAACAAAAAAAACCAAAACACATACCTTATTGGTAAAACGTTGTAAATCGCTGGCGTTGGCTTGGCATTAATTGAACCTCATTGAGACAGTTATTTGGGAATAATATAATCCTGGAAACATCCATGGACATCCAACAAAATCCCACGAGAACAAATACAATTTTCAAGTTCATAATTTCGCAAAGGATGAAGAAAATATCTCCAGATTATGAAAATTGAAGCACACCAAACCAATCACAACGTGATATCAGTTTCGACAATCGACCAAAAACACGGAAATTTACGACCACACAGGTGAATGTCGCACGCATATGCAAAATTTAATTAATAATTCGGTACTAATAGTGGCACCTGACGACGAAGAATTCACGGACGTACCTTATCATTGTAGAAATTTAACTGAACTTGTTAGTCGGAGAAGGATAATACCGCAATAGTATATCCAAATTAAATTATATTTGAATTATATTTCCACATAGAGGGTCTAGTTTTTGAACAAATACTGAAATTTATCTGGTCTAATGGATTTTATTTGAGGATGAGTCAGCAAATATAGATGCCGCCATTCGATAACATGATAATTCGAGGAAAAGCAGTTGTTTCATGGTACATTACATTTGATTTTCTCGGAAACTTTGCAATAAATAAACGGTTTCAAAGATTTAAACATACTTCTCCGCATTTATACACTCCAGGAGCTGTATAAAAAACAAAATTTGTCCAAAAATAACCAAAAATGTGGTATATCTGTATGTATAGGATCCGTTGTACTGGCTCTGCTGAGATGAAAATCTATAGAGATCATATGCGAGACGCGTGAACAATATTCAATCACATAATTGGTCACTTGTAATGAGCCCAGAGGCTGTACCGTGCTTACAATTCGAAATGCGTTCTAAAATGGTCAGTGGTCAAATATGAGGATTGTATATACCTACAAAGTAGATACCTCTAACACCTTTCATGAAAACATTTTGATGTCGTGAGAACATTGCATAAAGAAACTATTTTCATATGTTAACTTGTAATGATACATGCCACTGTTCTTTGTGTTTCGGTTAGTGCGAATTGTCTAGATGATGTGCATGTTTGGTTCTTGTGTCAACACAATGAATATTAAGATTTTTTTTTATTTAAATAATACAATTAGAATTTTTAAAATCAGGGATTTGCAAGTATTTATATATATGGAGCTTATATCAACGAACTAACAACAGTTATATCAAACTTATCTGATACTTCTAAACTACTAGATATGCAAAGTGCCGGTTTTGAGGAAGAAATTTTGAGACAGGCTCGGAAGAATACTATAGTTTCGATTATGATATTGACATTGAGCATATCTGTTTATGTTGTATCTTCACCTTTTCTGATAGATGATGGATACATAGATCTGCTTTTTTATGCTGTTAAGCGTTTTTATGGTAATGGTCCCAAATTCATTTATTTACTACTTTTCGATATGAGTTTGGTCGCATGTAAGTATTTCTTATGCATACACTCAATTAATGCACTGTAATAGTATATATGTATATATATATATATATATATATATATATATATATATATATATATATATATATAATTTTAAATTAATTATTTGCCAACTTGATAATCAGAATTATTTTTATTGGGTTTGTGGCAATGATACCAAGTGTACTCTTTCAAATATTTATTTCATGAGCTTTCGAATACAATCGTATTCATTTTCAAGTAATTATTTAGCGTGATTGTAGGTAAAGTTGTAAAATGATTTATTATACATATATTTTACAACTTTTCCTACAATCTCGCTAAATAATTACTTGAAAATGAATTTCTCATGTTTCATCCAACACCTTTGCTCCCATGGTTAACATCTTTTCTTGGTTGTACCGTACCGATGACGGCTAATAAGCCAGAAACATGCATGTCTGCGGTTACCACTCTTTTCAGTTGCCCCTTCTTCTATTTGCGTGCAATACCCACTAATCTATTATATATATATATATATATATATATATATATATAAAGAAGATGTAGGAATATCGCGTGATATGTTAATATTAATAACAAAGAGATTCACGGGTGATTCACGCAAAAAAGGGCTACTGAAGAGGCAATTGAGCCAGAAACATGCATGTCCGCGGTTACCACTCTGTTTCAGTTGCCCTTTTTTTGCGTGAATTACCCATGAATCTCTTTGTTGTTGTTATATGTATATATATATATATATATATATATATATATATATATATATATATATATATATATATATATATCCCATGCACTTTGTGTACATACTTTCGTATTGCATAGTATTTTTATAAAAATAAAACCATGAAGACCACATCATGTGCTGACTATACTCGTCCTAATCATTGAATTAATTTTGAATGTATTATATATATATATATATATATATATATATATATAAAAAGAATATAATTTCATAAAATACGAGGTGTCTATATGAAACATAAATTTCGATTTTCTACTACATCTGCCTTCAGTCGAAATTTCAATAATTTCGACGTACTGGCCTGACCGTTCTTCGAAGGAAAAAACAACTATATTCCTGGCAAATACCACGCAGAATATTGAATTACATCCCTTTCGAAAACCGTGACGTCGATCAGCCATTTTGCCGATACGGACATCTGTGGTGATTCGCAACTGATAGCGGAATGGCATAGTACACTGACGCGTTTCGACCTTCTTGGGTCTTTTCAAGAGTGCCGTAATGCCTTTCAGTTCAGAATCACTAATCCGAACTGAAGATATCGCCCTCCGACAACTTCATTTGGCTCGTGTAGGTTCACACAAGCGAGAAGCAGTCAGCTGGCGCCATCTTCACTTTCAGTTGCGAATATATATATATATATATATATATATATAAATATATATATTTATATATATATATATATATATATATATATATATATATATATATATATATTTATTTATTTATAGTTGACGTGACATTTCATTTGGCATGCCTCCATGTTCTCATCGCGTCTGAAGTGGCATCCGCGGCCAAGTGGAATCCGATACTCGTATGCAAGTCGAGTCCAAACAAAATCCCTTATTAAGTTAGCCCTTAGGGTCTCTAGAGTCCGAAAAACTATTTTTCAACCGGATCTCATTTGGTCCTCTTTTTGAATTCAAACAATGAACTATACTTTAATTTTAACAAGTTTGAATCATATTCTACTGGTGTTTTTAAATCTCTTTATAGATATTAATGAGTCATTAACACACATTCTTTCTTTGCTATTAAACCGAAAATTACTATTAATCATGATAAGGAGTTTAGTAATATCCATTTCTTAAAAACTTCACTTTTTCAATTTTAGATATTATTCTAAATTGTCTTTTTTATTTAAGTGTTTTTAAATGAAACTCACGGTCTCTAGTTAATTTCATTTATTATTTAAAATTTTACATAAATTCAATTCAAAGCAAAAATACCTAGTTATAATGAGAATAAATGACACGATATTGATAATTTTAATTATTAATTTGATTCAAATTCATAGAGCTCCTAATAAAGTATATCATTCATTGCTCTGGCAAATTTAAGCTAATAAAATTCATTTATAATAATATCAAAGGAATTAAAAACTTCAAGTCATTATGATAACGTTATGAAAAAAGGAACTTAATAATATACGGAAACTTACGTCGTAAAATCAAGAAATTTTTATAATAAAAAAAAGGAACTCAATATACGCAAAAAAAGAATATTCGTAGATTCTCTACAATTCCTCTAAGTACTAGCCTTTTCGATTTCCCCTTAATGAGATACAAACCTAAAAAGAAATGCAAAACTGGAATAAAACCCAAAACACTGAAACAAATACTTTTTTATTTTCACATATGACCTTTAATGAAAAATTTTACGTTCTAAATAATCATAAGCAAAATTGTTATAATACTTACCTACGTTAAACAGTGACTTATTTTTCTCAAATTTTGATTTAAAGTTCAACATTTGATAACTCAAAGGACATTTTAAAATTTTCTACTGCGCATTACCTGTACGTACCCTCC
This sequence comes from Galeruca laticollis, assembly GCA_963921935.1. NCBI lineage: Eukaryota > Metazoa > Arthropoda > Insecta > Coleoptera > Chrysomelidae > Galeruca > Galeruca laticollis. Next base: position 148,038,298 of record OY998181.1, read on the forward strand.
TTTATATGATGGATATTTCAGAACCCAGATAACTCACCTTACATAATAATTATTTATTTAAAAACATTTTCTAGCCTTTATTACATTCAAATGTTATTGAACTATTTGTATTTTCATGTCTGGGTAAACATAATTTACTGGGAATTCACTGATGAGTTGTCAAAGCTGATTTTTGATTGTTTGAGGAGAAATAAAAATTCTAGAGTGATTGCAACAACGATGGCAATAATTAAAAATTGTTTTTGACAATTTCCTAGTGGATTTCCGGTGACATATACAAGTAATTTGCCCTTATTATTGGCCTCATTGGTGAGCCTAAAAATAATTCTTCCCTTAAAAACAATCGATATTAATACGAGTTGAGTTTTCTTTAAATCGGTCATTATGTGAAAGAGTGAATAATAAAAAGATAAATAGTAATTTTACCAATAATGTTTCGTAAACATATGATCTGGAGTAGCGACGCTGCCGTTTATTTCACTTTTTCTTGTTTTATTCGTCCTATTTTGAAACATGGACATGTGCGCTCTGTAGTTTTATTGGTCATAAAAGTCGGAAACATTGCTATCGCTGGCTTCCAACACATCACCCTACCCGATAGATGCAGCCGTGAAGCCGAGGAAAGAAGTTATTTCACTTTATATTTTACATTGCCATCTATGATTCGTCAGAACCACATGTTACTCGCCAGAATTTTCGATATATGTACGGGACAGAAAGACTTTTTATAAATATTAAAACTGCAAATGATTATCACTCTTTAAACAGGAATCGGGTGAGTTTTGTCAATTTATTTCAATTTTACTTCTAGTATTGATTTTAGTCTTTGGTCGTAATTTTTGATACGGTTAAAATTAGGCGTTAATACATGAAAATAACATAGTGAGGATAAGGTACTTTTTGTGCCTCATGTGTGCTTAATAAGTATTGAGAAATGTTGAATATATTATTTTTCCCATATGATCCTTAAAATTAATGTCATTTTTTACTTTTTGTCTATTTATAACTTCTCTTACAATTGATATTAAGAAAATTGTTGTATTAATGAGATTTCAGTTCTAGGGGTTTCAAATTTTATATTTTAAAATTAAAGTTGCGGCTTAAGTTCAATTTTACAAACTTTCAAAGTAACAATATCAAGTTTACAACTACAGCCAAATTAACTAAAACTAAACTAAAATTAAAATATGCTGACATCATTTTAATGTCTCATCGGGAACAGAATTTCAAAAATTTTATTTGTGACCTTTTAAAAACCTATAAGAGGGGAAACTATTTAAAATTTACTGTTAGGAAAAAGTTTTAAAACATTTGGTAAATTTGTTGTATGGGCATTCCGTGCGAAATTGACCACTTTTGTACCTGAACCCATCCGATTTTGCTAAAATTTTTATGCTATACCACTCTAGAAATAACGTTTCTTTGATTTTTTCCAGAATTTTTTCACCCATCTCGAAAAACAAATTTCAAACATATGAAACCCTATCTAAAAGCTTATAATATCTCGCAAAAACGAGAAAGTTTCGTGAACTTTCAATAATTTTTGTGTTCTCAAACCTACTCTTTAGCGAAAAGTAGTTAATATATATATATATATATATATATATATATATATATATATATATATATATATATATAACAAAGAAGATGTAGGAATATCGCGTGATATGTTAACAACAACAACAAAGAGAATCATGGGTAATTCACGCAAAGTAAAGGGCTACTGAAATAGAGTGGTAACCGTGGACATGCATGTTTCTGGCTCATTTTGCCTCATCAGCACGGCATAACCAAATAATGATGTGAAATTTGGGAGCAAAGATATTAATCGAAACATGGGAAAACACAAAATAACGGATTTCAGCAGGGAAACCAAACGCTCATTTGTGTCTTCAATTGGAAGATCCCGAGTTTTCAGGACATCAACCAACATCGACACGGAGGCGCATATAGCCCCCCCCGCCATGAACCTTCCGACCCATAGTAAATAACAAAGAAGATGTAGGAATATCGCGTGATATGTTAACAACAACAACAAAGAGAATCATGGGTAATTCACGGTTACCACTCTATTTCAGTAGCCCTTTACTTTGCGTGAATTACCCATGATTCTCTTTGTTGTTGTTGTTAACATATCACGCGATATTCCTACATCTTCTTTGTTATTTACTATGGGTCGGAAGGTTCATGGCGGGGGGGCTATATGCGCCTCCGTGTCGATGTTGGTTGATGTCCTGAAAACTCGGGATCTTCCAATTGAAGACACAAATGAGCGTTTGGTTTCCCTGCTGAAATCCGTTATTTTGTGTTTTCCCATGTTTCGATTAATATCTTTGCTCCCAAATTTCACATCATTATTTGGTTATGCCGTGCTGATGAGGCAAAATGAGCCAGAAACATGCATGTCCACGGTTACCACTCTATTTCAGTAGCCCTTTACTCTGCGTGAATTACCCATGATTCTCTTTGTTGTTGTTATATATATATATATATATATATATATATATATATATGAATATATATAAATATATATATATATATATATATATATATATATATATATATATATATATATATATATATATATATATATATATATATATATTATACTATATTTAATTACGCCTCTACGTTGGACGTCACGTTGTAATATATTTAATTTTTATTTAATATTTAATATTTATTTATTGATTTATTTAATTAGAGTTATTGGCGCCAGAATTGGTTGGCTTACCACGAATTCCAATTCAAAATAATATATAAGTTTTTATAAAAAAAATTGTAAATTTGTTTTAAATGGTTGTTACCATATCTCGGGAATGGATTCGGCACTTGACGCTTGCCAGCAACAGGAAGCTATAGGTAATATCTCAAAGAAAATACAAGACGAACATGGACAAACGATTTAATTAAATGTGGATTAAAGAAATAACGGATTCTTTGTCAATTAACGAATTAAACAATACATATTTATAAATTCAATGAAATATTAACGAAAACCTTCGCATAGAATGATGCATACTAGTTATAAATTTTATTTGCATCAAACACAACAAGTAAATTGCGCTCAAATTATTAATTGTGTGCGTTGAATGTACATTCGTAGCGCTTTTGCTATTATAAATATAATCGTTGCGTGGTGTGTGTATTCTGTGGTGGATATAATTTAGTTTGCAAAGATAAAGAAGAACGTGGCGTGTTTAAGAATTATTATCATTATTATTGTATGAATTTGGTAAGTACTTATTTTAATATGAAATTAGTGTTTCGTGTCCGATATATTAGTGGAGATTGAAATATTTAAAACTAATATTTAACTAAGAAATTGATATCAACAATAATATAACCTAACATGTGAATATATATCTGTGAATGTTTTTTTTATAGGAGAAGTTTCATATATACACGAGAAATAGTGTTCATAGTTGGTTCTTCTTGACCCTGGATATGATGCATGTGAAGGAAACGATCGACTACGATCGAATAAACCGGAACTCAGGATGTGAAAAATGATGAAAAGTGAATTATTTCACCAGTTGAATACCATAATTAATGGCAAGATGTATGAATAGTCGTCGAAACTATACGAATAAGGTAAGGTTCAATCTTACCAAGTCTAGACGATAGCACAACTATTTTCACTTATTTGTTAATATACGAATTATGGTTTTAGTTAGTTTACTTTTAAAACTTTGTTGAATACTTTGGTCAACGTTTCAATATGATTTTGTTAAATCATCTTAACTTTTAAACAGATTTGGAGAAGAAAAATTTCACGCGTCCTCCATCTATAAATTCACGAGGCTTCTCCAAGCTTAGAATCGACAACTTGCAACTATTATCCTTTTGTTTCTCATTGTTCGTTTGTTGCTTAGTAAATAATTGTTTTTATTGAATCAAAACATCCATTTCTGTGTTATTGTAGATAAATTCACTGTGTTTATTTACACTTCTGTTATCACTCCGAATCACTCTACCCGAACTATTGAAAGAACGTTAATTTCCGCGTTGATATTTCGGTTTGACATTTCATATAAAATAATTGGGAAGTTTATGCAATATACAGGGTTTCTGAAAGTGTATACAAAATATGGAAATATAATAGTTGAATTTTGTTTCAAAATTCACGTGATTCTATATACAGGGATTATTATAATTATATACAAAATATGTTTGACGTAATTTACTTGTCATTGTTATTTTTAATATACCTTGAAATATACTTCAAAAAATAATTACTAAATAAATAGCAATCTCTTAAATCATTTTATTAATTGTATATTATTCGTAAATATTTCTTAACGTGTTTAAGTTATGTCTTTATGAATTATCTCCTTTTATTGAATATTTACTAAGATTCATATTATTCGAATGATGCTAATTTATATATAATAATAATAATTTATATATAACGTTTATATATAAATTGGAGCAATGCAAATATATTATAAGCCAAGAGAAACATAATTAATTAGAAGAAAAGAAAAATAAACTCAAACGGGATAGTAAGCAATAATATAAAACATCACAGATATAAGGTAGGAAATTATAAATAGATTGTAGCCATGTAATAGAACAAAAATAAGTATATTTAGATAAGTATATATAATAAACAAAGTAAGTATTTGAACAAGACAGCAGAAATTATGCTTTCGTTATAACAAGAACCACCTTTTTCCTGAAATAATTCCTATAAACAGCTATAATTTTGCCCCCTGGATTCTCTCACCTATCTCCGTAAACACAAAACTTTCCAAATTCAATAAAAAAGAAACAAATCCTTCTCTACTGAAAAATGAATTCAATAGAATATGTGGAATTTACAAACCGTCAGAAGTTTTATTCACTGATGCTTCAAAAAATGAATCAAATCGATCAGTAGGCTCATCAGTAATTACAGCAACTAATACACAAAAATTCAGGCTACCAGAGGAGTGTAGAGTCTATACAGGAGAAGTCTTCGCTATCCATCAAGCTTTGGTTTACGTAATGAGTAACCCAAAACCAAAATATGCAATCTGCTCTGACTCACTAAGTGCCATAGACGCGATTCGACAAATGTGGGCAAGCAACCCTTTAGTGCAACAAATCCAACAACTCCTCCACCAATTATTTACGCTAGAAGTAAAGGTCACACTTATCTACGTCCCCTCACACGTAGGAATCGACGGCAACGAGTCAGCTGATACAGCTGCCCAAGAAGCAACATCGTTAGAAACCGCAATGTCTCAAATTTATACTCACAGTGATATCGACAACTACCTCAAGAAGTTAATTAAGAAAAAGATGCAAACAGAATGGCATAATGATCAAAATAGCCTCAAGAGCATTAAATCGCAATTTGCAGACCGATTAACATTAACACCCAGCCGGTTAGAACAAATTAAAATATCAAGACTAAGACTTGGCCACACTCGTTCAACGCACGGCTATAGAATGTCTAAAGAAGAACCCCCCAAATGTAACAAGTGCAACGTAAGACTGTCTATTAAACACATCCTTGTTGATTGTACAGAATTCGAAGAGGAAAGACAAGAGAACAAAATCTCCACAGATGTTAGTGAAAATCTAAAAACTCTGGAACAAATACAAAAAACAATACAGTACCTAAAAGATATAAAACTCTATAATTATATCTAGTGAATACTTAGTGAATGTTTTAGTGAATATTTAGTGAATGTAATGCTGTAATTTACTATGTAGTTAAATGATATTGTAAGTGCTAATGACCCTTAGCGGTCGAAGCACATCTTCACAAAAAAAAAGAACCAAGAAAATTGTTGGGATAAGACTGGATATTGTCAGGGCACACAATGAGTTTGAATTCACAAATAAATATTAGTCATTAAATATTCAAACGTTAATTGTCAGTGTTAATATTTATTTATAGGAAGTGCAATTGCTTAGAATGAACCGAACAGTTAATGGACAAACAGTAGACATTCAAACTAAATTTTAATATGGTTATTGTATAATAGATTTAGAGAAATTTTGAGAATGTTGGTAATTCATGTTGATAAAAAAATCTACAGCGAATTTATCCAGGATTGAGACATTTTTATTTCATTCAATAGTTTCATGTATAACTTTTGATCATCCTTGTGTATAGCAGTTGATAGAGAATTCAATTTATTTCATGAAATCAAGTGAGCTTTTTTGGAAGTTTATATAAACCTGTGCAGAATTTGACAGGGAGGTTTATTATGTTTGAATCGTCAAGGGGTGGTGCATAAAATTTTGTGTCATAATTATTGGTAAGAAGAAGGCTGTGAAATGTAATGGAACAAAGGATTTGAAAAAGCGAAGCCATATTGGAATTATGTGAAACAGGGCAGGAAATTTCCCAGACAGCACACAATATCCATTAGACATCCACAAGATATCCTCTATGCATATGCAGTATATCCACTGGATATAGATGGATAGCCTATAGACATACAATGCATATCCATATGTCCGCCTATATCTAGGATATATGTAATATCTTATGGATGTCTTTGGAAATATCTACTGGCTATCTCGTTAATATCCCATGGATATCCTATGTTCACATTTGGTATATCCAATTAACGTCCCATGGATATTAATAGGATATTTTATATTCACATTTGGTATACCCTTCCTCCACAACCCAGAAAATCTGAGAATATATGACTAGTATCTAGTTTTTTATGTCTACATATCTGGAATAAAATTAAAAGAAAATAGTTTAGCCAGTCAACCAGTACAATATATAATAGATACACAGGGTGGATAGTCTGTTATTTGAGTGGCCGACTGTAGAATATTGTGGTCCAGTGAAAAAGATTCAAATATTCATCGCGTATATCTGTTATATTTTGTACTGATTTTCTAGAACTATTATTTCCAGTTAATTTTATTCCAGATCTGTGGATATATACAACTTTCTAAGCATTGTTTTTGTTGGCCATCTTGTATTTCCACCAGTAGGTATTAGTTAGATAATCATCTGTGAGTAAGAAGGTGCAAATGGAATTAAATTCTTCATAATATAGGTATTATTTGACATACGATGAAATGATATACTATGGAATAGAATGATAGAAAATACTTTATTTTATATAATAAACATATTTACATATACATCAATAATTCTTCTTCCTCATCACTCAGCTCATCTGCTCTGCACGGTGATTTCTGTAAGAACGAGAAAAGGAAGATTGTGGATTTTCAAGTTCAACTATACACCGTATACGCCCGAATATAAGATATACCTTTTTGAAGTGAAACTTTTTATGGGACACTAGCGTTTTGTGATGAGAGTTAACTCGTCGAGCTAACAAAACTGTTAAACTCCTTGTGAGAGAGGCGGAAAAAATTAACGAAGATCCGCACAAAGAGGAGACGCCGAGAATAGTCGCAGGGCATTGTTTATTGATGGCGATCATATTATTCCGTTTATCAATCCCCACTTCGCTGCGCGAACGATAAAGTGAGAACGCATTCGGGGGGAAAAGGATACCAAAAGCGCTTAATAATTTCTGCCGATATTGGTATAATCCAGTGCGAAATTAATATAGAAATTGTTTACCTTTAAAATTAAGGCGATAAAAACTAGGAAATTTCTTTGCATTGTGTATTTATTTGTATTATTGGTTGGCTAAATCAGAAAAAAATAAGATTCCAATGATCTTAGCTGGAGATTTTAATGTAAATTTTAGTGACAAAAGTTCAGAACCACTCATTTCATTTTTATATGATAAATTACAATTAAAAATAAACAATGACATTCATATTTCAACAACAAGATATGGAACTTGCTTGGATGCTGTTTTTTCAAGACACTTGAATTCATTGAAGTATTTGCATCCTACTTTAACTATCATCAGCCAATTATTTCTATTCTGCCAAATAAAAATGACAGTGCAGATAAAGATATTTGAATCTGTGATTCATTAACATAAGTCATATTAATTACTTATATAGTTCTTTTCTTAATGTAGAATGTTTATGTATATGTAATATATATATATATATATATATATATATATATATATATATATATATATATGTATATGTCTATTAAATTATTTCATATTCAAAATTTTTTAATATTGTTTTTATTCTCAGTTATTGTCAATGAAGATACAAAAAATGTATGCGTCAGTCCAAAACTAACAGCGTCAAAACTGAAACTTTTCATGTAATTCAAAAACTGTCAATGAGTGTACAAAAAAATACATTGCAGCAAAGAAAAATTGACTGGAAATTATAATAAAAATGATTTATAATAAAAATCAAGAAAAATCTACAGACTATCCCGAATTAATTACTACGGAAGTTTCACTTGTACGTATATGTATATAGTTTTATGTATATGTAAATAATAGTACGTACAAGTGAAACTTCCGTAGTAATTAATTCGGGATAGTCTGTAGATTTTTCTTGATTTTTATTATAAATCATTTTTATTATAATTTCCAGTCAATTTTTCTTTGCTGCAATGTATTTTTTTGTACACTCATTGACAGTTTTTGAATTACATGAAAAGTTTCACTTTTGACGCTGTTAGTTTTGGACTGACGCATACATTTTTTTATTAAATAACATTTTGAAAATTGGTCCGCGTCTTGTATCCGAGCACATACCTGTAATGAGAACATTTCTTATCACCTGAACACCATCATTATTATTGAGCCCAAAAGAATTTTTACTCAAATCAGCCGAGCCACCAGCTCAGTTTATCATGGAACAAAGTAAAAGACGAGGTAAAATTTATTTTACATTTCTACACCATGCTATTTTACATTGTATAAATATACAAAACACTTTTAATGTAGGTAATTAATCATAAATATGAATAACATATAGGAGACGTAACAATATTCAGAATTAAGGTAAGATACATATACATACCTTATTCTTTTCCAAATCCATACTACCGATAAAAAATATCCAACCACTTTTGCACGTTTCTAAAACTATGATAACCTAACAACCAAAATGACGAGGGAACGAAGCTACATCAAATTGTCAAACGCGGCATCGACCAATGAGAGAACAGTGTATAGTTGGTAGCATAATTTTGCGGGTATGTAATATGGAAATCCACTGATGTATGTATTATTTTCTATTATAGCATTAAACCTTAAGTCATGAAATATTTTTGTTGTGTGTTAAGAACATTACGTATTTTGCCGCATTCGTATTGTTGATTAAACTTATTATAGTCTGATACAATTTAGGTATATCTATCTTTTTTCAATTCCACTTGAATAAAATTGAATATACATTGAACACAGACAAAAAATGCGACATGAAATAATAATAGATATCCATGGATATACATTGGATATAATATCAGGAGATTAAGACATTTATGCATTGAAGGTATTATGTATTAGAACTTTCTTCTTAATCAGTTTTTATGTGATTATTCAATATATTATCAGTAAAATAGAAAATATTTTTTTCCATATCTATGAAATACATTCAGTGGATATCCATTAGATATCTTACATGGACTGGATATTCAGTGGATATTGGGCTATCCACTGGATATCTAGTGGATATTGTGTGCTGTCTGGGTTGGAATTCAAGCAATTAAAACATATTAAAATTAACAAATAACAACTAAAAAAGATATAAGAGATGCAGAACTTACCTCAATTAATCCAGGACTAACCTGTGAGTTATTTATTTACACACTAAACACTATAACTTGAAAGTGCATATCCTTAGAACATTTCCCGTTATCACAAACACTAATTTTGCTGAAATATCGAAGGCATATTACTGTAAAGAAACAGAAATGAAGTGAGTAGTGATAAGAAAAGTTTATTTTGATGAATTTTGTAATGTTAAATTCGTAAATATTAATAAAAAATTTGATTAACGTATCTATCAACAATATGAGCTCATATAGAATAATTTTCTTTATAATCTGAATGATTTTGAAGCTTTCCACATTAATTTCAATCATTTTAATAAATAATATTCGTTTCCATTCAAAATACGCATAAGAATAACCTCAATAAATAATCTTATACGTCAAAGAACAAATTTCAGATTATAAATAAACTATACATCCATTAGATATCGCATACTGTTTTGAAACGTTTTAAATTGTTCCGTAAATGAAATATATTTATTTGTATAGGTTAACTACTCGTGTGTCGATTATTTCCCCAGTTTCAGGTGTTAGAAGGGAAACAGATGTTTGGTTTTACTGAGGATGTGAAAATCTGCAGAAGGTGGGTAGCCCTATCTAGCCAAACCACGAAATACTTTGAAATAAATGAATTAAATCATACTATTGGTGAAATTTTCTTTTTCTTTAAATTTTGTTGCTTTCTCGTTAATCACTTAAGCCCTACCTTTAGCATATTATAAAGTATAATTATTAAAAGTGTATTTAAAACATACAGGAGTGACATATATTAATACTCGCCGTATGTAAACTCTACATAATAAATATACATATAAATGTAATAGAGATAATTAACAATTATTACAAAATTATGTTTTATTAGTTTGTTGTCATGCGTTGGTACGTTTTACTTTCAATAGGGAACTATGTTAAAGATTGTAGAATATAATAAGATTTTTCTACAGGCGTTCCATAAAATGTACCCTACCAGTTACTGATTGAAATGAAATATAATACATATGTGCCTTACAAAGCAAAAAAATGCTATTACTGTTGGCAACATCGCCTGAATGCCAATACTGACCAAATATTAATATATGGAAGCCGATTAAACAACAAAGTAAACCTTATAAAACAATATATATATATATATAATATATATAAATATATATATATATATACACATATATATATATATATATATATATATATATATATATATATATATATATATATTGAACTAGTCTCCTAGTTTATCAAACTAATTCTTACGGAAGGTGTGTCAGTAGACACAACCACATTATAAAAGTCACAGAAAAATAATGTCTAAATTCAATAGATAGAATGAAATAAACAAAATATGGTCAGATAGTGATAAAATTTGTTATTAAAAGAATGATGAATAAAAATTATAAACATAACATTGGTGATATAAGTATAAAATTTTACCTCAATAATTAATTCCACGATTACGTCAATGTCAATAAGTTCCAAATTACTCTGAACGCTGCCATATAATTTTCAGTATAAATGAAAATTAGTATAATGTGAAACCTGAAATAACACAAATTAATATTCATATCAATAATTGATTATCAATATTTACAGGTGTTTACAGTAAAAGTTGAAAATTTAAAGAAAGGGTTAAAAGCTTTCTGAGAAATGATATATGGAACACAGCCTAAAAATATGACAAAGAAATACGTTTCATAGACCGGAAGTAATAAAATCTGGTGATTTTCTTCCCAACTTAAATTTGTTGATTATTTATTTTATGAAGAACAATAACAATGAATTGGAAATAATCAATAGTTTATGTATAAAAAAAAATAGTAAAAATTCAAGAATTTGAAAACAATCAATTACATATATATCAATCAATAATTTAGGTTGTAAATTTTGTGAAAAACTAATGTAAATAAGAATACCTTAAAAAGGTAATTATGATGAAAATTGCAATGGGAATACAAGAAAAAGACATTTAATAGAATCCCAAAGACAATATTCAAAGACAGAAATAAGTGTATTAATCCTCCAGGACAGATGAGTTAAATATCTTCATTTAGTAACTAAAAGACATGACAATCAACAATTTGTGTAACAAAAACAATGATAAGCAAGCTATGAATTTTCCAAGGAAAAAGTTTGTTGATTTTGGAAAACAAAAAAAGTAGTGTAGTTGGTGGTATGGAAGAGGAAGCGTCTGTATGAATCTCTTCTATTAAAAATTTGAGAAAATTATTGTTAAAAAGTAAAATATTAATACAAAAAGGTTAAGAAATAATTATATAAGTGTTGGTTAAACAGTGATAAACGAGAAGTGATCAGAAAGGGGCATCTCTCGGATGAGAGATCTTCAAGAGTTTAGAGACGCTAGCTGCATTCAAGGTACCGAAGATTTGAACTAAGGTTTGTGTGATTTAATTATGAAATTTGGAATTCCATATATATAAACAGTGAACTATAAAAGATAATTAGAACGTTCAAAGAATAAAATCATAAAAAGGCCAAGAACAATATAATATGATGCAAATCATATAATATCCATGGATATCCATACATTTTGTTTTATCATAATTATTAGAGTACTTACTTGTTCGATTAAATTATTCCATTAAATGTTCACGTGCTTCATAAATGATCATTAAAATTTTCAATTCTTATTTCACTCTGATGCATGTTTAACCTTTCTATCTATTACTATCCACATCTCTCACAATTTTGTAGATATATGTATGTATTTTTATAATTCTGATATTATATATAATTATTAGAACGCTAAAGTGTATAAATAGTTCACACATACAGCATTGATTGTGAATAACATGTTAGTGTAGCTTGGAACTCTAGAAACGCATGCGTTGTACTGATGCGCCGACGGAATCTACTAAAATCTTCTGTATGAAGGATTGCATAGAATGCAGGAGTATGAGAGAATTTTGATGTCATAAGAATACAATTTTTTCTATCGTAACAATTTATTAAACAATTTTTCTAGAAGTGTTGGCATTTTTATTCATATTCATGTCCTTAATAATTTTATTAGAACTTGTGTATTTCATTCTGTCTATTTGATATTCATCTGAATTTAAATTTTAATGGTATATATTAAAGTGCAGATTTAAAGTAAAGACTTGAAATTGAACTTACATATAGATTTATATACATCCAGAACTCAAAAGGAGGAGTTTTCATGCTTCCCACTGTATTTAAATAAGCAGAGATAATAATACAATCTATTTGAATCGAGGCAGCCGAAGGTAATTTAATTCAATTTAAAACAATATTTATATATAAAGAAATTATAAATTATTGGAATACATAATTATATTATATATATATATATATATATATATATATATATATATATATATATACGAAGCAAAATGGTATTCTTGACGGTAGATAAATCAAAAATCTCTCAATATCTTAGGGATTCCGTCGTAAGTAGGGCTGAATTAAACTCTTATTTACTACCCAACGTTTCGAAAAAAATTATTTTCTTTTTCAAGGCTGAAATATGGACATGTTGGTACATTTCATTAATTAACAATTTTTTTTTATACTCACGTGTAAAGTGAGTTAATAATTATTAAAATAGTTCATACTCGGAACAAAAAAAAATATATTTTATGTATAGATACTTTTTAAGTACTAATTCAAAAGGACCTCTTTGATTTGAAGGAATATTATATGTTTGTCAGAGTGTCACAGTTGGAGTGACAGTTTTTGGTTGAGACATAACCTAGTTGATGTGTTCAACTTTATGACTTAAGAGACAGTCTTCATTATTAGTAGCATGACTTGTCACTTAATCATGATCCTATGAACAAAGGAAGTCCTATATATCATATATTCTCCTTTGTCAACGAGCGAAAGTTGTAAGGTATATATATATATATATATATATATATATATATATATATATATATATATATATATATATATACATATATATACGAATATATAACAACAAAGAGATTCATGGGTAATTCACGCAAAATAAAGGGTTACTGAAACAGAGTGGTAACCGCGGACATGCATGTTTCTGGCTCATTTGCCTCTTCAGCACGGTATAACCAAATGAGGATGTGAAATTTGGGAGCAAATATGTTAATCGAAACATGGGAAAACACAAAACAACGGATTTCAGCAGGGAAACCAAACGCTCATTTGTGCCTTCAATTGGAAGATCCCGAGTTTTCAGGACAACAGCCAAGATCGACACGGAGGCGCATATAACACCCCCGCCATGAACCTTCCGAATCATAGTAAATAACAAAGAAGATGTAGGAATATCGCGTGATATGTTAACAACAACAACAAAGAGATTCATGGGTAATTCACGCAAAATAAACGGTTACTGAGACAGAGTGGTAACCGCGGACATGCATGTTCCTGGCTCATTTGCCGCTTCAGCACGGTATAACTAAATAAGGATGTGAAATTTGGGTGCAAAGATGTTAATCCAAACATGAGAAAACACAAAACAACGGATTTCAGCAGAGGAACCAAATGCTTATTTGTGCCTTCAATTGGAAGATCCCGAGTTTTCAGGACCACAACCAAGATCGACACGGGGGCGCATATAACCCCCCCGCCATGAACCTTCCGACCCATAGTAAATAACAAAGAAGATGTAGGAGTATCGCGTGATATGTTAACAACAACAACAAAGAGATTCATGGATAATTCACGCAAAATAAAGTGTTACTGAAACAGAGTGGTAACCGCGGACATGCATGTTTCTGGCTCATTTGCCTCTTTAGCACGGTATAACCAAATAAGGATGTGAAATTTGGGATCAAAGATGTTATACGAAACATGGGAAAACACAAAACAACGGATTTCAGCAGGGGAACCAAACGCTCATATGTGCCTTCAATTGGAAGATCCCGTTCATGGCGGGGAAGCTATATGTCGATCTAGGCTGTTGTCCTGAAAACTGATAGTAGGAAAAACTGAATTGTATTTAACAAAAAAAGAATTTTCCAGAAAAGCAATGATGCAAATGATTATGGACATACGGGGATGAGAAGAACATGGTTGATATGGAGGGAAAATCATATTTGTAAGGACATTCCGATAGCTAAAAGCCTAATTAAAACTTGTGCTATATGCCAGTTAAGTAAGGAAAAGAACTATCACAATGAAAACGTACCAAAGTCTTTTTCATCCGAAAAGCCACCTGATTTGATATCAATCGATTTCTTATCAAATCTGATAACAAGTTTTCAAGGCAATAAGCATATATTTGTTATTCTGGATATTTTCTCTAAATTTATTTACATTAGACAAGCTGCTAAAACGAATACAAAAACCATTTGTAAAATAGTTTTAAATTATTTTAAAGATGTTGGAAGACCAAGAAGATGCATTTTAGATAACGCTACCTATTTCAATAATGAACAATTCATAAATTTTATACAAAGAAATGGAATTGTATTGAAATTCACAAGCATAAGACAACCAGCATCTAATCCTACTGAAAGATATGTGAAGGAAATTATTAAATATTCGAGAGTTTTAACAGCTCATGAACAGAGAAATTGGGAAAATAAATTATTGAAAGTGGAGTATTATAAGAATAGCATACCAAGTTTGAGTACACTAGAAACTACAGTTGAAATCATGAGGAACATAAAACCAAATAGACTTTGGATATTTGAAAAGGATAATAAATATGATGAATTATTGGAAAAAGTGAACGTACACTTATAAAGAAATGCGGACAAATTTTTTAAAAGAAAAAAAAATATAAAGAAACCCACGGTATTTAAAGAAGGAGATTGGTTGATAGAGCGATCATTAAAGGTTGCTGATCCAACAAAAAATGGAAGTGCAAAATTAAAATTACCATCCAATGGACCTTTTATCGTAATAAAGGCATATGAAAATAGCTGTTTAATAAGGAATCCGTATAACAATCAAGTGAGGGGCACAATAAATGTGCAAAACTTAAATAAATTCGAGAGAGAGGCAACATTTTAAAAATTCAAGGAAATACAAATAATTAAAAAAAATGAAAAAGAAATAAAAGAAAAATCACAACAGAAAAGATATTATAAATAAAATGGATTTAATTATACATTCATTATTTTATTTCAAGTAATTATTATTTTAGTTAGTTTTATGTATGTATGTAAGGAAGAGAATGAGTTCATACAATTGATAATTAATTTGAATACAAACACACTGGAAATTTAATTTTATAAAATTTTATTCAGATATTTAAGGATATTAAAATTTTAAAAAAAGGAAATTATGGCAAATTGATTCTTCAAAATATAATCCACTAAGCTTTATAAAAAAATATATTATTATTATTTCTAAATCAGGTTTATTAGAGTCATTTATTTGGGACACACTGTATAAATGATCATTTGAGAACCCTATATACACATCAAAATCATTGTGACAGATAACCTCAAGGAAAAAATTAAAACTCAAAAATGACATTTTACGAAATCATGAAAGAATGTGTGAATACAATTCTTTTGGAAGTAACTGATTTTACGTATTAGATTATAATAATAGATATAAGTAAAAAAATTTAATGTTTATGAATAATTAACATGTAATAGTTATAAGAAGGTAGTGAAGTTCGCGTTTCGATTGCGCCAATAGAGATAGAGATGAAAAAAAACCATTTGAAGGCGGATTTAGAGAGAGTGAGATGGATTGAAAAGTAGCGGGAGAAATTCAGAAAAATTTGGGCAGATAGATGTCAATAGGAAGATATATGAAAATAGAGAATTATCAAGGAAAATAAAAATTATAATCAAGGATTTGAAAACTACAACATATACTTTACAAACAGAATGTCGGTAAGAGAATTGAATTAAAATTTATTGAGACTGAATACAATTTTGAAAAGTTGTGTATATATCGTATTCAAATTAAAAGAAAATTGTTAAAATTGATTGGATTAACTATTGTAAAAAAAAATTTGATTTTGATAATTATTATGTTTTCTAAATTTATTCAATAAGGGCACGAACCGCAACCCAATTATTATGATTAATAATATTTATAGCTAGCCGACATAAATAAAGGGAGGGAATCAATTTACAACCTAATTTCATTATATTTAACCCAGTAATAGTAGTATATTACTATATATATATATATATATATATATATATATATATATATATATATATATATATATATATATATATATATATATAAATATATATATAGTTTATTTTGTATTCTTGGGATTGAAGACCATTTTTAAAGACATATAACAAGTAATTAATACATTTTTATTTAACGTTTCGGTCTTTCCATGACCTTCATCAGAAATAAAATTTTTGTTAAAACTAAAAGAAATGGTACAAGTTACAAAAAGAATCTTAATAGCAAAACAAATAAATCTTACCTTCGACAAAACGTTCATTTAATTATTCTATATATTTTATAGCTGTTTAGGACGTATCACATAATAGAATATAACTCACACACAAACAAAACGAACATTTTAAAAATATGACAGTCATTGATGAAAATTTGTATTGGAATACGAGTATTTGTTCTATATAATAAAAGCAGGCGTAACGAGGTTTTAATTTGTTTGTCGTTTTTGTGGTAACTGGTATTGCAAAGGATTTTATATTTATATAGGGTGTGGTAATAAATTTATTATATTTGGAATGTGCCACGTTTTTCTCAATATTTCTAAGATTTTATAATGTTATTATAAATTTTACTAAGGTTTTTTGTGTCAGTCTTCAAATTTACGGAACTGTAAATTTAAAGTTAAGTTCCGTAAATTTAAAGACTGACACAAAAAACCTTAGTAAAATTTATAATAACATTATAAAATCTTAGAAATATTGAGAAAAACGTGGCACATTCCAAATATAATAAATTTATTACCACACCCTATATAAATATAAAATCCTTTGCAATACCAGTTACCACAAAAACGACAAACAAATTAAATCCTCGTTACGCCTGCTTTTATTATATAGAACAAATACTCGTATTCCAATACAAATTTTCATCAATGACTGTCATATTTTTAAAATGTTCGTTTTGTTTGTGTGTGAGTTATATTCTATTATGTGATACGTCCTAAACAGCTATAAAATATATAGAATAATTAAATGAACGTTCTGTCGAAGGTAAGATTTATTTGTTTTGCTATTAAGATTCTTTTTGTAACTTGTACCATTTCTTTTAGTTTTGACAAAAATTTTATTTCTGATGAAGGTCATGGAAAGACCGAAACGTTAAATAAAAATGTATTAATTACTAGTTATATGTCTTTAAAAATGGTCTTCAATCCCAAGAATACAAAATAAACAATATATAATTAAATAAAAAAGACCAAGAACCAAAAAAAAAGAAGCAATATTTATATATATATATATATATATATATATATATATATATATATATATATATATGTATATATATATATATATATTAATACAGTTCCTCTATTTAAAATGTAAAAGAAACATTGAAATGAGGAAAACTATTTATATTTGTATGCAATACTTCCGATACACACTGTATTATAGGTATAATCAATAATTTTGAAAGATTCGGTATACAAATCAAATGTGACATTTTAATTTTCGGATGACGTTTATGTAGAATATATTTAATGATAGACAGAATTATATTACATTTTGGAGAATATATTTGAAATTTTAAAATACAGATGTGTTTGCTATCAGAATTACAATGATAATGAAAGAATTCAAATCACTCTTTGTTATAGGGAAACATAAATTAGTATTTTTTTTTAAAAAAGGAATTTTCCGTAACCAAAGGAGAGGAGATTTACTCATTTGAAGAAAGTTTAGTTAGTTGAGTTTGAAATCCCGAAGAGGCAACATTGTCATTAGAGTTGTCTCAATTTTTGGTAGATAGTAGAACTTGTATATTTATACAACCGGATTCAAAAGCCATTTCATTATAAAGCCAGTGCGTGCATAATTCGAATAAGAATTGCATCGTGTTTAGTGAATGTGTTCCAGATTTCTAAATTAAATTTAGAAAGTTACCTGAACTCTAAGATCCATTAGAATTGTACGAGTTGTCCAGTTATTAGTTGGTGAGTCCGATCCAGTTTCTTTACAATAATTTCTCGAGAAATAAGAAGGCCTATTTTTAAATTAAATTTGACATATATGCATCTATTAGATTTTTGATTGCAAACTAAATTAATAAATCATATAAGAGAATGCACATAAGAGAAGAATAGTTTTGAACTAGAAAAATTTGAGTGAAGCTTGTTTTTGACATTTATCCATATCAAGATTTAGATCGACAATTGGAACTTTTATTAAACGTTTTTCATTAGGTTGATTTATAGCATATAGGTTGTAGTAATTTTTAATTTCGTAGAAATTACGACTGTTGTTTCGTTGTGATAATTTTGAGAATATTAATTTGTTAATTTGTATTTGAATCTAGTAGTATAATATAGAATTTTGCATTCCTACTCACTATAGTCTTTTTATAACATTATTTCAGAAAATTAAACATTTTTTATAAAATAAAACTGGTGATCAAATCAGTGACAGTTGATAATTTTCAGTGACAGAAATATTGGAAACGTCATCAGCGATTTAAAGTGCCTTTTATAATATTAAACAGTTACTATAGGTTCTGACCAATAGTGAAACAGATAATTTGGAGATACGTAAAAATTTAAGCAAATTTTGAATAATTAGTTTTTTAACAGTTTGATTCCACCCCGAGAGAAGAGTAATAGGTCGATTACACATATAAATTCATTTTTAGAAATACTAAATTAATATTTATTAGAGCCGGGCATATTTTTGACAACTACTGTCAAAGTAGAAATTTCTTACAAAAGGTTTTAAGTTGTATGTACAAGAACTGTCGCTGCGACAATATACATCAACATGAGGTGAATTGAGATTTATCTTTATAGGAAGGTTTACAAGAAAATTAAATAATTAAAATTCATATAGAGAATTAGATATATTATAATTTGTCACCCAAACGTGGGGAAACTTTAGAAGAATATTGAATATATTATAATATATATATATATATATATATATATATATATACATATATATATCGGATTCCAATAGTAGCGTAATATCTACCAGATGCTACTTCAGATGTGTGCTAGGACGTATTCGTATATATAATATACAGAGATAACGGTTGAAGTATCGTTATCCTGTTATGACATCCGACAAGATACAGGTATATTATTTAGAATAAAATCACTGTTCCAATCGTTTATAAAGCGAAGAAGTGGACTTGACCATCTAGACAATTGAAATCAAGGTCATGAAAGTTGACTGGATATTTCATGATACTTCTGAAGAGGAGGCAAGAGTGAATGTACCAATGTAAACAAAGCCGCGCCGTTTAGGGTGAAAAAAGTTCTTTGATATCATTTAATCAACTTACTACTATATATTTTAATAGTTTGCATATCAATATGTATTAAGGTGATAAATGAATCTTCTATGTTTCAATGACACATATATTAATAGTTCTTTACTTTATGAACAACATACAAGTGAATACCAGAACGATATCTGCCCATTGAATATTTAATATTTACAGATACTTAAATGGAAAATAAAGGTTGTTGAGTATGAGTGGAAGAGATCTGTCAACTGTAACATACTTATTAGGCACACGTCACGAACAAGAAGAACCTTGATCAAAGACTAACGTTTACACTAAAATTAAAATTAACTGACTAAACACACCCAATTCCCGTTTAATGGGTTATAATTATTTGCTGTTTAATATTTATAAATGGTATTCATCACCGTCATGCTCATAAAACACTATTACCGTAAATTTCTCAATTCGTGCAGCCAGACATTTTCTTTCCCTTACGATTACCTAAGATTCTGTAGTGTAGCGTGTGGTTCTGGCAAATCATAAATGGCTATGTGAAATGTATAATGTAATATTAAATAAAATTAACTGTCCCGACCCTTACTTCGTGGAATCTACTCATATTAGTGTTTCAAATAAAACTTACAGTTCCTAGATAATTCCACAATATATACAAAAAATGTGAGTTTCATTTAAAACACTAATGTTAAATTACTGATTTCCTTGACTTCACCGCTGCACGCATCGGGTAGGGTAATGTGTTAGCGACAAACGATAGCACTGTTGCCGGCTTTAATAACTGATAAAACTAAACAGTGCACAAGTCCTTGTTTCAAAATGGGATAAATGTTTGAATACAAAGAAAAAAAGTGAAATTAACGGCAGCGTCGCAACATCCGATCATATGTTTACTATACTTTTTTGCTAAAATTAGTATATATCTTTGTATTGGTTGTTTTTTCACATAATGATCGATTTAAGTGAAACTCGTACTAATATCAAATGTTTTCAAACGACGAATGGTTTTAAAACTCACAAAAAATTAAGAAACAATAAGGGCAACCAATGGACGACCAATTTTTAATTGTTGCCATTGTTGTTGCAATCAGTTACGAGTTTTAATTCGTCTTAATCAATCAAAAATCTGCTTTGGCAACTCATCAGAAATCCCAGTAAATTCTGTTTGCCCAAGCATGAAAATTTAAATGGTATTTAATAAAATTTAAATGTAAATACTCATGATATATTATTTAAATTAAATATTTAAATCAAAGGAGAAGAAAAATGAAGTAGAGAAATAATTGTTGTTATTGCACTTATTTTGAAATAAATTTAAATAATTTTAAAATGTGATTTCGTATTCAGGATAAAGACTATATGAAAATACATAAAAAATATCAATGATTATGTAAGTTGAGTATTTCTAGGATCTTTAGAATATCAATCAAATAAAGGAGGGAAGGTACAGGCCAATTATGGCGTGCATTAGGAAATTGTAAAAAAATTTCCGATTGAGCTATTGAATTCTGCGCTTCAAATCAAAGCTGGTGACGAATATGACACTGTTTCGTGATTAATGTAGGTAAGTAATCTAACAATTTTGCTTATTATTATGTAAAACGTAAAATTTTTCATTTCAGGTTCCTATCTCATTAATAGGAAATCGATAAGGCGAATACTTGAAAGAATTTTCAAAAATTTCCTTATGTTGTTTGTTTGCAACGTAATTTTCCGTATATTATAGAGTTTCTATATAAACAACAACGAAGAGGTTCTTGAGTTATTCACGCAGACAGTAAAAGAGTGACTCAAACGGAGTGGTAACCGCAAAGATGCATGTTTCTGACTCATTAGCTGTCCTCAGTACGGTATAACCAAGTATAATTGTAAAATTTGGGAACAAAGCTGTTGATACAGACATGGGATAATACAAAACAACCGAATTCAACAGGAAAACCAAACGCAACATTTGTTACTTCAATTGGATGATCCCGTTTTCGGGACAACATTCAACATAGACAGATAGATGCATATAGTTCTCCTGTCTGAAACATCCGACCCAGAGTAAACAACAAACAAGATGTACGAATATTGCATGATCTGTACCAACAACAACAAAGAGTTCTTGTGTAATTCACGCAGAGAGAAAAAGTACTACTGAAACGGAGTGATAACCGCGGACCTGCATGTTTCTGGCTCATTAGCTATTCTCTGCGTGAATTAACCAATATCTTTGTTGTTGTGCGATTATTCTTAGAGCCTATGTAAAATACTTCGAGATAAGTTGGGTGTGTTCATTAAAAAATATTCGTGTTGGAATGCGTTGTCAAGATGCAGGGTTCTGAAAAAAATTTTACACTTTCTTACGATTATGTCGATACTACTGGCAACATTGTAATAACATTTTTCATGAATTTGTGTTGGAAGCTGACATATCGCATGAATTTGTTTTTATGACTGCCCCTCACAGAGGGCGCTAGTTACACGGTTAATACCGAGTGGTTTTAAACATAGGCTTTTGAGGTTAAATTTTATAGCCCAAATTTCATGTGAACTCAAATATCATTAAATTTTTCACCAACATTGTACTTTTGGTAAAACTTAATAATGTTTACCATTTTGTTATCTAAGATTGACGAAAACAGTGGCCAGTGTATGGTTTCACACTAGGATGTTTTAGGAATCTCGCATTATATATATTGTGTTTTATATAATTTCTTTACATGTTTGTTAACATGCCTCATTCATCTCTATTTTAAAAGATTTTTTGTTTTGTTATTAAAGGCTGTCATTGGTCCTTGTCATTTGTCAGTTCTCCGAACCTCCTGTCTATTTGGGATTTACTGAGTCACTGCGCTTACATCTTACAATATTAGACTTTAAGCTTCGGACATATTCTGTCATACGACGATGTCCAGTTTAGTTTTCTTTTCTTTCCTTCTTTTCTTTTATACTTTGACTCAAGTTTATGACTTTTCTTAATGTTGTCCTGTTTTGTTTGATTTTATTTTATTGTGCTTGACGTTTTACATAGTTATGAAATTTTTTTCTTCACTATTTTAATTAAAGATTTTCCTACAGTATATCCCCTCATTGCCTACTGACATATGTTGGAATCTGCTGGATGCCGCGGACAAGTGACGGCTTTCCCTTCAAGATATTTTACATGTGGATGGATGTATACATTGAGGTAATTCGACATATTGTGTATTTCTGATCTTTTCCTATCTTGATACCTTTTATGATGGCTCAGTGCGCCGAAATTAGTTGCCCTGTTCATGTTTTACAAATACATGCTGTAGTACTGATTATGAGTTTTACTTACTGCTATCTATTTTATTTGTTAATCTGAGGTTGAGACGGTTTTAATAAATAGGTAATGGTTTTTTGCAAATTGTTTATACTAGCATTAGTTATTACATCATAATTTCAAAATCAAAATATTCCGAAAACGGTACACAGTATCGAGTTTTACCAAGGGTGTATTTTTTGGAGGAATATAAAATGATGTTTGAGTTCACTCAACATTCGGGCTAGAAAATTCAACCTCAAAATAGTTATTTGTAAAACAAGTGTCACAATGACTCGTTTTGTAGTACGAGTGAAGTACTACAGATAAGTCATTGTGGCACAAATTTTACACAATATTTTTTATAATTCGCGTTCATTTATTTTTTTAAATGAAATAGAATTACATATAATCCCCGTTTTTCAACTAGGAGGAGTGGTTTGAATTTAAGTTGGCAATTCTGTATATTCCTGGTTGGTCAGATCACATATGGTTTTATTCAACACTTCCGACTTTTGACATATTATAACCGAATAGTGTAAATTATAAACAAACTTCCATTTAAGCAAACAGAGGATGATTATTTGTTTAACAAATAGCTTTTTCGTATATGTTCTTGCCATCTATTTATATTCTATCATGAACAGAATTATTTCTGTAATACATCTTCACATATATATTTGGTAATTTATCCCAAAAATCGAACGTTATGTATACTTTATGCAATATAAAAATGGACAATCGAAAAATGATTGATAAATAAACGTTAGCGTACTCCATTCATTAATATTTTTAATATATAAATCATTCTAATTTACCTTTAAGAACATTTAATATAATAATTTGGTAGCTAGAACAACGCTTGACCATTTTATTTATAATTTGTGTCAAGGTTAAAGTCAAATGTCAAATAAAAATATAACTAAATACAATAACCACCTGTGCATTAAAAATTTACTAGAACAGTGTTCAAAGAGCTTAATTGTGACACTGTAAACAATGTTATAATGAAGTCTCTTTTATACGCGAATTATAAATAAGATGTTTATAAAACTGCTCGGTACGATCCGTGTAAAAAGACCTCTGTGAGAGGCAGATATAAAAACAAATGAATGCGATCTAACAGCTTCCGAAATATATTAGTACAAAATGTTATTACAGTGTTGCCCTGCAATAATCTGTCAATCCTAACAACGGGGCCACTTTTATCTAAAACACTCTGTAAAGGGTGTCTAGCTCGACAATCGAATTTTTTATAACGACCCGCTACAGATGATACTCTTAAGTGGCTGATACCCATAGTGAATCGTCCTATCAAAATGAGAAAGAATGTCTATCAACATGGCTCCCTGGAAACTAATAAACTTCAAACGAAGTCTCAAAATTTTGGACCTCGGAAAGATTAAGGGTGGTACACAAAATATTTTATAGGTCGAAGTGGAATGTGACGAAGATGGCAATATACCTACATGTTCGCACCAGCCTCATTGCTTAGCTTCTTTGCTGTTTGCCTTAATGTTGTTGGAAGAACCATGCAATATTCTTGTGTTGTAATTTGAATTCTACATGAGAACTACCGTTATGATTTACAGTTCAGTACCGAGTACCGCACGATTTAAAACCTCTACCAGAAAATTACGCTTATAATCATGCTTAACTTGTTTTTATTATAATTTTTAATTCAATTTTAGCTTCTATCGCCCTCATGCAACCGTTATTATTTTTTGTCTACTTCACGTTCCATATTAAATTTCAATTGATGTTGATGTCCATGTATATTGAGAAAAACTTACATTATAATATGGAAAACGTAGAATATCAAGAAATAATATTCGAGCATTTGGTAAATATCGTCCGGTATCGGCTGCGTTCTAAGACGTAAGTATAGTTATAATATTTTCTCTTGCCGATAAATTCGTTATGTCGCAGGTAATACCGGGCATATAGGCGCGCAAAGACAATCGCAGAACAAGACTTTCTTCAATCTGCATCGGGAACATAATAATTCGTTGGCACAGGCTACGGATACTTCCGGGATGGCCACATCTCCAGCACAGTTTCCTATCAACGGGCTGACGCCAATGGTTCGGTCGCTGGTGTTTGGGGGTGGCAGGCTGATTTCCAAATCACGTCGTTCGGCGGTTCCGGAGCGGGGTGGTCAGATAGTACTGATGTCGGGGACACTCGGAACGGGCGGTGGGACTGTTAGGGCACACGGTGATGCTGGCGGATACGGTGCCGGGAATCGTCTCGGGATTTGGTATACGAGAGCGGGCAAGGGCGTCGTCGCCTTACTGCAGGGCATCCACTAGGTCAGCGATGAGGTAGTCGACGGTTCACTTGTGTTCGAGGGCTGGGTCTAGGGTATCTATAATGGTACTCATGCTCAATGGCTCCAAGCGGTTCACAGATTCACGGATTATGAAACATAAAAACACATAAGTACCTCGAAAGCGCTCTCTAAGAAGATATGGAGGGGAGAAAAACAGTATAAGACAAAAATAAGTTCCCTCTTTAATTAACAAATAATTGAATAAACAGTTCTGGAAACAAATGGAAGGAAACAATTGAAGATAAAAAACTTAAAGACAGGCGGCGGTGGGTTATCCGACGCGTCCTCCCTGCATTGAGATATCACTGACGTCTCCCACGTTAGAAATCACAGTTCCGATGTCATTCAGGGCTTCTGAGGTGCCTCCACGAATCATGATGGAAAGATGAGGGCGGTGGTTCACAAGGGATAAAACATCATGGGGGTGTTCTCTGGATAGGGTAACAATGGGTGTGGCGGTAATTTGATGGTGTTATGGGGGTTGGGATTTCAAGTGTCCGGATTCCTGTGCCGGACGGGGTAGCGGAACGTGAGGCACCGCAATGGTACAACTGCACATGCCTCAGGTTGTTGCAGCGCTTTGGCCGTGGGCACGGACAATACCGGGATATAACACCATACTGCTTACATATTGAGCAGAAGATCTAGAAATGTCTAGACTATCCATAATGCTTGCACTCTCGGTTCCTGTCTGCAGATCGACCGGTGGATGGGGTCATTTGGATTAGGACGGTGGGCTAAGATTCAAGCTGTAGATGCGGATCCCTGGTTGGCGGTCGTGGAGGCTACTGCGGTGATTGGTGCAGCTGGGTATGGCTGGGAACGGGACGACGAGGCGGTAGGAATGGCCTGGTATTCACGGTTATTGTCGCCTGCTACGGATTGATATACGAGAGCGGGGTTGGTAGTTGGGCTGCCTAATCTCGGAACGTGAGTGTTCTTAGACTCGGGCGGTGTTCGCAATTTCCGGTACGTACGAAAAATCCGTTCTGCGGATCTGACGTTGAAACTCATGGTGAAGATTCCGGTATAGTCAACTCAGTTCCTTCTCAGGGTCGATATTTCCATGGCAGCGGATGAGGGTCTGCATATTGTTGATATATGTGGAGGTGCTTTCCTGTAGCTCATGAACCCTCCTACTGTTGGATGGCCTCCGCCTGGAAATTGGCGTGTAAGTAGAAGTCTCGGAAAGTAGTGCAGAAAGCTTGCCAGTTCGCCCAGTACATACGGTTGTTCCTGAACCAAAGCGCGGACATTCCTTGTAAGAGCTCGGGAATAGCTTGCCAGAGCAGGTCGGGAGATATGTCTTCAGACTCACGGATCTCCTCAGTCCTCTCGAGAAAAGCAGTGGGATTCCATTGAAACTTATTCGCCAATCATTGGTGCTCAATGGCGTCATCGCTGGTCCAGAGATTGGTCTTGGCGTGAGCTGGATTCTTATTAGTGTCCCACTGAGCATACTCGTTACGGCTAGTTCTCCTGCACTCGTTACGGTGTAGGTAGTTAGTGTGGAAGAGGCGGGACTTCCTCCTGGCATAGTGGGAAACACAAAAGGCACCTCAGGAGGTATATCCTTCCAACGCGGGTGTCGGCCGATTCCTCGCTCAGGAATGGCTTCTGGACAGCGGCAGCACTGTCTTGCGTGAGTGCGTAGGCACGTATTACTCGTTCGGTAGCGACAACCTTACATTCTCTATAACGAAGTGCTTTTATCATGAGACTGGTGCTTGCAATCGATGAAAAGATAGGGGAGATCGATTCTGTGCACTCGATAACATATTAAACGAGGTGTCACTAAGTGGGGTTGATTTCTGTTGTGCCGAGTTTGACAATCTGTCAAAATTACATCTCAGCGGATTTTGAAGCGTTACCGGTTGGTTTGAACTCTATAAAACGAGGGCATCACTCTCACTAACTTCAAAACGGTGACCTGGTTAGGCGCCAGATTTGTATTTCTCTTTCGTGGTATGCTCCACTTGCTCCAATCAGTATCAGTGAAGAGAGGAATACTCCGTGTGTCACTATGGTGGGAGTGGTAGGGCAGATTTTACTTGCCTTACCCTTACTATCCCTTGATTGAAATTTTCAATTATTCACTTTGGATCATAGGTCTCTTTCCAAAGTATTTATTACGAGTTTACAGCAAAATGTCACCCATAATACCTGAACTCAGCTGGAGGCCGTAGACTCAGTATGTAGTTAGGCTGAAGGCCGGAATCTACATAAAAACTTGAATCGCAAACTAAATTATCAGTTACAAGTGAAGTCGCAGTTTAAATGAGTAACTGACAAGCAGGTTCTATAACATCTGAGCCGAACTGAAGGCTCCAAGATCAGGGTGCAGGAGAGCTGAGGACCCCAAACTACACGGATGTCTCAAATTTACAATTATAGGGAAACGACCAAATTGTTCATGTACAATTTCTCAGAATACAATGAAAAATTTAATACCAAAATTACCAATGTCACAGTTACATGGGTTCACACTTCCGCAATATATACGAATATGAATATAAATATAAATAAATGCATAGGCATGAAATTTAAATAGCAAACGAGCTTAGCGATGTAAAAAAAATAGATCGAAATTATGTACGGTGCAAAATTATTTACATAAAATCGTCAAAGTTGGAAAACTTAACTAAATAACGCAGCACCCAGGTACGTACCGTGGTATCCTAGCGTTCAGAGCCAGTCTTTTAAATTATGAAGTAAATTATTACAATTTTAAATACAAGTGAAAAGTAAATTCATACCAATTGCCGCAAAAAGAGAGAAAAGTAAAGAACCTTACATAAAAAATTGTGAAATTTGACGTGTGAGGTAAATGTACAAATGTATGAGAAATACACTTATCCTTCTTCCGGACCCCAGAACAGCAAGTGAAGTAGCTCCAGAATATTCCAGCTCTCCTGGAACTGGTCTCACTGACTCTGCAAGCTTCAATCAGCGAACCAAATCCAAATTAAAAAAAAACCCTAAAATAGAGAAATGAATTAGCCTCTACATAGGGTTTACATTTTACCCCGGTCAAATTTTCAACGTCCCCCCGTAACATCCCATTATACTGACTATATTATCAACACCCGAAATTCGCAGATAATCATGCATCCCTACTTTCAACTGTATAAAAGGCATTTGCACGGATAATAAAAACTATATGACTGGTTTTTTTCCGCTCAGCAAAAAAACTACGATATCAAAAAAACCCATAATATAAAAACTACGTCGCTGGACACATCCCTGAATATTATTCAGCCCCCGTGATATATTCTTATTTCAAAAGAAATGTAGAAAGCAATAACGAAAATGAACTGATAAGAATTTGTGAAATGTATCAAAACTATTTCATGAAATCCAGGTTTCGTACTTCAATAAACTCAATTCAAAGCTTTAAATTCCTACGTTAATCTACCTATAGAACTGTTAATTTCGAGACAGTATTTTCAACCGTTTACCTTGAATAAGGCCGTCTACAGAAAGTTTTCACGTGGTTTTCTTAATTCTACCAATTCTACCGGTATCCTTTGGTCGTCTACACTCTCTGGCTCAGTAAATTATCGGGCCAGACCTACCTGCTGTTATATCGAACGATATTTTCTTCCTCTACATAGAATTTATCAGGATTTTCGTGAAATAACGTTATTCCTCCCAGAGCACATGCAAAATTTATCACTTGAAGTGTGTTTGTTCACTTTGACGGCACAAGGAGAACTGAATCCTATCTTCGCCCAGTCAGCGGTCTGAATTTCCTCCGTCGACAAGCTTGCCAATATTAAACCTCTGACAGCTCGGCGATTTTTCGCGTTACAGAGCGATCCTCAATTAAAAGTAAACACCAATTAAACACAATTAGCTTTTATTCACTACAACTAACAATACAATAAAATCAAATAATAAATTACACTACCCGGAGAAATCAACAAACGGAGGAGCAATACTACTTAGTAAAGCAAAAACGGGGTGCTGCGGAATCTGTAGGATGACTACACAAGCGGGGTGCAAAAGGAGATTAGGCATGTAAAAAACGGAGCTAGTACGGAATACTAGTAAGACTCTCGGCCGGTCAAAGCTCTACTTCAGAGGTTACGGTTGTCAGCTCTCGCGACTACTAATGAGATATTAAAGATCGGAGCTCTCAGTAGCAGTTTTTCTTCCCTCGGTATTTGGGATATCGTATCCACTTTGAGCTACCATTTCAGGTCCTTCCCAAGAATTCAATTTCGGCGCTGACCTCATGAGCCAGTTTGCCGATTCTTGGAACCTACAGTCCACCAGTATCATTCCACAACGGAAATGGATACCTGAGAATTGGATCCCCTCCTCATTACTCTGGTACAGCTCTTCCACTAGAGTGTCTTCCAGGGTGAAGAGCTGCTCTGCTTTCAGGATGAACCTACGGTAATCCTTGGGCTCTATTTCCACCCTGAAAATCTTACCTATTTTAACAGTTTATGCGTAACCAGTGACCTGCCCCGTTGCCGTTGTTACTGTTTTTTTTTCTGTTGGAGTTTCCTATTCGGGTAGGTTCCTCCCCGTCGGTGATTTGGTGGGGAGGTTGGGCGCTCAATAACCTGCTTCTCTAGTCTTTTGAGAGGATATTGGCTGATTGAAGACTCGCAGGTATATCCACACCCCTGCTCCCTTGAAGCACTTTCTCAGTGGGTCGTCTAGGCCACTCGGTTTTCCCAGTTTTGGCAGATCGAACGGCATATGACCTTTGTGCCATTGGTTCTTTTTTCCTTCTGTGGAGTGCCCAGATGAAGATGTGGAGGCTTTCTTTACTATTTTTTTCGGTGGGTTTTCCATTCTCAGTCCACAAATATTTCAATGAGAAGCTAGGGTTATTATAGTCCACTGCAGCGGAGACCTAAATGCAGAGGTAACGGGTTTAGTACAATGGAGATCCCCCTGCTCTTCCAATGTCGAAACGAGTAAAGACAACTCTTCTTCATATCCACACATTTTTCGGCCTGGTTTCCAAGTTTGAATTTAGGTTTTTAATGAGGTTATCTCGGTCCTGGCAGTCAAGCCAAGACCCCCATCCCATTGGCCTGCGAGATATGACCAAACACAGCCAGGAGACACTGATATAACAAGTGATTTCGAGATATGCTCGAAATTCCATCCGGCATCGTAACGCTGTGTGCAATCCGTTAGCCACTATACTACAGCTGGGACATGTGAAGGTTTGTTTTTAGATACAACGAGCCCCCAGGTATTGCCCTGCACACCTCCTCCTCATATAAAATAATCTCGGAGAACCCTCCTCTCCGCCACCTGGAGACGGGTTGGTGCTTCACCCTCTCCACCGTGGAATCGGTAGTAACTACGTTACAATAATACGATGGAAAAAATTGAAGAATCTCAAAATTGTTGTAGGAACCAATTAAAAGTATCACAAAATACAATATAGGCTTTCATTTACAATTGAAAATTCTGTGAAAAGTAACTTTAAATAAGTAAGACAAAAACTACGAACTATCCATCAAAATACCAATATGCACTAGTTATTTTCTGTTTGCATTCTGAGTGAATGTTACTAATATTTTTAATATTTCATTTTCAGAGGATTCGAGAGTATAAATATGATCAATGATGGGCCTCTAATCGTATGCTATTTGTTGGGAGCAGTTAGCGCTGCAGCATGTGTTTATAATATTGTAACAGTAAGTTATAGGTGGAACTATTATTATAAACTACTATTTAACGTACCGGAAAACGTTCTTTACTTTCTCCTCAGTGATTCCACTTGTATTTAGTTCAAAGGCTGATTCATTGCTATTAACGTGCACAAATAGTTACTGGTGCACAATTAGGACAGGGTTCTATTATTGAACATAAAATTTAAAAAAAATTAATGGAACGATATTCTGAAAAATGATAGAATTTTCCCCTGTGAATTAGACCTTGAACTAAGAGAAGATAGAAATATATGTATATACGGGTGTACCAAGATTTTTTTACAGGCTGTAACTCAGGAATTAACGAATATGTTTATATGAAAATTGGGTAATGTAATTGGGACCTACAGTAATATCATCTGAGGTATAAAGAATATCTGTGACGTCATCATAGAAGCAGGAACGTCATCGCAATGGAAAAAATTCAATGGAAGGGGGGGGGGGGGGGTAAAACTTAGCTAAAATGGAAGGGCTTTTTATTCCAAATTCAACGGTGTATCACAGTGAAGGTACTCAAGTAGATGATTATACCAAATTTTCAATTTATAGTTTATTTGCAACAACAACCAGTGATCGTTCAAATGCCGCAGTTATCATGTACGGATTCACTTCAGATAGGTCTATTTTTACTTTTAAACTAGTTTTCATAGAAGCTAACGAAGGCGTGGGAATTCTAACTTAGTCGCTTTTTGATTGATATTAGTAAAATCTAATGTAACTTTGATTGTTGTCTGTTTCTAAATACTCATACCTAGTACCGTTTTAAAACAAAACATAGTGCGAAAACTCCGAAGTTGAAATGCCATTCCTACTCACCCCGAATGAATATGTAGGTATGTTGCTATGAGTGAAGGACGAATTCTCGAAATGCTCAGGCATTACACCCGAAGCGTTTTCCCGAAAGAAAAACACCTTCTCATATAACTTTTGCAATGGTTGAAGAATAAAAGGTATGAGACAAAACAACGGTTTTGATTGAAAAACATTTAGAAACAAAGCACTTTCATAAATGCCGGTACAATATATTATGTTAACATATCATAAATTCTGCAAGGAGACCAGAATTTATCGACTATAAGTAGAACTGGTTTTCGTATCGTATATATTAATTAGGATTAAATAAACGGTTCCGAAGATTAAAACTAACTTTTCCGCATCTGTTGCCCTGGACAATATTCTATCAGAAAATTGTTACTTGTATACACTTCGGGGGATGTATCGTGCTAACAAACCGAAGCTTCTCCTAAAATTACCAAAAATTCAGTTTATCTGGATTTATAGGATCCACTGTAGTCGCTCCAGTTAACTGCAAATCAATAGGGTACACCTGTGAGACACCATGAACAATATTCAATCATAAAATTGATCAGTCGTATGCTCTCTGAGGGCTGTAGCGTGCTAACAAACTGAAAAATCTCCAAAAATGACAAAAATTTGGTACTTCAAGTACCATAGCACCCGTTGTAATGGCTTTAGTGAGCTGAATATCAATAGGCTTCATCTACTAGACGCTCTAAATAATACCCAATCATGAAATTGGTCCCTTGTTCATACTCCGGAGGCTGTATTGTGATAACAAACTGAAACTTCTTCAAAAATGACAAAAATATCGTACTTAAAGTAATGTAGCACCTGTTGTATTGGCTCTGGTGAGCTGAAAATCGATAGGATCCATCAGTGAGATGTCCTGAATAATATTCAATCATAAAATTGGTGATTTGTTGAACTCCGGAGGCTGTATCGTGCTAACAAACTGAAATTTCTCAAAAAATGACAAAATGTCGTAGTTTAAGTACCATAGCACCCGTTGTACTGGCTCTGGTGAGCTGAAAATCAATATTGTTTATCTGTGACATGTCCTTAACAATATTTGGTCATAAAATTGGTGACTTATTGCACTCCGGAGACTGTATCGTGCTAACAAGACATGTATGGAAAAGTGGCCGATGACAACTACGACGACTACACACACAGGATTTTTCTCTAAAAATCGTTTTTTCGTGTTGTTGTTGATAGAAAACGCAAAAATAACTCAAAAAAAATTCTAAATTTCATTTTTTTTTGGGGTAAACCAAATTCTTTTGGAATAAGGTGCTTGTTATGTTATCGTCTGTAGTTTTAGCTGATAAACAATTGTTGGAGTTAATACTTATTTGATTAAATTAAAATAAATCTCCGATACGTTTTTTGTATCAGATTTGGCATTGTTAGAATGTTCGTTTTTTTGAATTCCTATCATTCCGTAGAACTCTCTTATTTTTATGGCTTTTGGTTCTTTGTATTTTTGTGTTGTCATAGTCGAAGGTTTGTTTGTGTTCAGAAAAATTATTCGTAAAATCTTTCTTGATTTTTTGTCGTATTTGTGACCATTCAGGCGGTTCTTTAAATATTAACTGGTTTGCTAATATAGACACCTTTACAATCTGTACACAGAATTTCATAAATAACGTGGCTCTTTTTGCCCTTCGGAATTTTTTATTTTAGTTTGCTAACATTGGATTTTAAAAGATTATGTCCTCTGTGCATTACTGTTATGTTGTGTTCTTTAAAATTGCTACTAATTTTTTCTGAAAGTCCCGAAATATATGATAAAGGAAGATAGTTTTTTTATGATATATTTTGTGAAATATTTCTAGGTTGAGTTTTGTTGTAAAAACGATGGATACGGTTTTTAAAAATTATGTTAACTAGTTTTTTTTATTTAGAAAATAATAGTTGCATCCACCACTAGGGTTATTAGCAACATAACATAACAGTAACATGAAATAACATTTAGGCTGGTAACGTCACTATAACATACAATAATATTTGAATAGCATCATATCAAAGATAGGAATCAGTAATAAGCAACATGGTAACGAGCTTAGTAATTCACATTTTGTTGACTAAACCTATTTCAGAGAGGAATCCGATTGTGTTTTCAAAATTACAGTACACACCAAGAGTTGATTTTAAATCTGCACTCATACTGCACGCCTGGCGTTGTTCCACGAACCTAGGACACTCGACCATGAAATGTTTAACTGACATTGGCACCTGACACATATCACAGATTTTGTCTTCTTCTCCTCTCAGCAAGTGTTCATGGGTATACTTTGTATGTCCAGTACGCAAACGGGTGATTATTATTTGGTGTCTTCTTTGGCTAGGGATGTTTCTCCATGGTTTGATATCATATTTAATTTCTTTAAGTTTCATTCCAGATTCTGCCCAGACAGATGACCAGTAGTTAGAGACCACATATTTCATATATTTTTTCAGATCAGTATACGGTACTCCCTCTTGCTTTTGAAAGATTGGTTCATTCATGGTTTCACGTGCAATTTTATCAACCCGCTCATTGCCAGAGATTCCAGCATGTGACGGAACCCACATGAAGTTCAATCGTCTGGATTTTTCCCTAATTGTGTGAACATACTCTTTGATGAGCCTTGTCAGGGGATGATCTGAATAAATGAGTTGTATACCTTGTAACGAGCTTAACGAATCTGTAAGAATTAAAGTTTTGTGGATATCTTCATGAGCGGCGTATTTGATTGCTTGAAGGATTGCGAAAAGTTCACCACTATAAATGCTGCATTGTGGAGGTAGTTTGAATCCACTAGATGTATTCGGGCTCAAAAAAGCTGATGTTACTCCTTGATTTGACTTGGAAGCGTCTGTATAGATGTGAGTATAATCACAATATTCATTTATTGATGAGAGGAAATGATTGTGAAGCAGACTAGGAATAATTTCAGATTTGTTAAATTTGGAGAGGTATAGGTTCCATGGTGGCAAGGCAATAAGCCAAGGTGGCGTGTCTGAGTTGTTGTTGGGAAAGGTAACTGGGAAAGTCACATTCAATTCGGAACTGAACTTGTTGATCCTCTGATAGAAAGGGTATGTTAGTCTTCTTCGGTTTTCATACAGATTGCGAAAACGGTTTGAAAAGGTTTTATGATATACTGGATTCTGACTATCAGTAGAGACTAAAGATGCATACGCTAAGCTCAACTGCTGTGTCGTATCTGCAATGATGGCTCTCCAGCTTCACTCTAGAGACTCTCAGCGGGCGTTGTCCTGTATACTTCGAGGGCCAGCCGTATTGCTGTATTGTGTACCGTGTTAACAATTTTCAGAGCTGATTTACTTGCTGAGGCATATATTATAGAGCCATAATTGATTTTGGATTTCACTAGAGCTCTATAGAAACGTGAGAGCGTTTGTCTGTCGGAACCCCAATTTTGGTTTGACAGAATCCTCAGTAGATTGATGCCGCTCTGACATGATGTTCTGAGATGGTTAAGATGGACAAGATCGTCAGCATAAAGGCTAGCTTCTACAGGTTGTTTGATATTCTTCACAGCTTCATTTATCGTAATTACAAAGAGGGTGACGCTCAGAACCGAATCTTGAGGGGTACCATTCTGTTGCCCTATTTTTCCGAAAAGTGTTCCATTAACTTTTCCTCTGAAGGATCTCTCTCCTACGAAGTTTTGAGCGAATTTTAGATTGCCATTTATACCCCAGGAGCTCAGCTTTCTAAGAATGTTATAATCTCCACGTCATGTCATAAGCTTTACTTATATCGAAGAAGATTGCTATGGTGTTTTGTTTGTTAGCATACCCTTCGTGAATATATGATTTCAAATTATTTAAATTGTCTGATGTTGATCTACCCTTCCTCAAACCACTATGTTTTGGTGTGAGCAGGTGGTTTTTCTCCAGGAACCAAGTGAGTCGATTATTAACAGTTTTTTCCAACAGATTACACATTGTACAGGTTAAGGATATTGGTCTGTATGATTGAGGATCTCTCTTTGGTTTACCATGTCTTATTAACGGAACTATGGTTGCCTCTGACCACTTCTCAGGGAAGACTCCTTCTGTACATATCTTATTAAATATTTTCAGGAGAATATGCTTAGCTGTATCTGGCATGTTTTGGAGGAAAATGAACAAATTATCATCAGGTCCTGTGCTGTAGTTTTTGAAAGAAACCAGAGCTTCGAGAAATTCTTCATAGGATATAGGTACATTCATAGGGTTCATTTCGTCTTGGGAAATATCAATCCCTTCAGATTCTTCATTATTTTTGTATCTCAGAAATTCGTGTGTGTAGTTTGCACTATTAGAATTCTTCTCATAGATGTCTAAGAAGATTTGAGGAAATTTCGTTAAAACTGGAAGTTGATTTTCCCTGATATTCAATACGTGAGATTCCATGGCTGTTTTATTACATTTAATACGTTTCACTTTGTCCCAGATCATACTTAGTGGTGTTTAACAGCTAATGGATGATACATATCTTGCCCATGATTATTTTCTACTTTTTTTCATGATCCATCGAGCTTTTGCCCTCAGACTCTTGAAAGTTATCAGGTTTTCTGGTGTGTGGTACCTTTTTAGTCTGTTAAAAGCGTGTTTAGAGGATTCCATTGCCTGGTCGCATTCTTGATTCCACCAAGGAACTGGAGTGTGGTTGTTCAGTTGCTTTGTCTTTCCTATTGCTAGTTGGGCTGCATCCGTTATGATTTTGGTAATATCATCAACACATTCATCGATACTATCTCGCATGTGGAAGTGACTAACCTTAGTTTCTATGATATTTGCCAAAAGATTCCATTTTTTTGTCACAATAGGTGCTTCTACAACATTCTGAGAACTTGTGAGTAAGATGAGAAAGTGGTCACTGCCATATAGATAGGGAAATATGGTTAAATTGAATTGAGTGTGGATTGAGAGGTCGCTAATGCTGAGATCTAGAACACTGGAGTTTCCTGAAAACGAGTTGAAACGAGTTTTTTCTCCGTTGTTAAGTAACGCCATATTGACTGTCTCGACCCTTACTTCGTGGAATATGCTCATATTAGTGTTTTTAAATAAAACTCACGGTCTCTAGTTAATGCCACAATATAATAAAAGTTATTGAAAATTTTAAAAAATTGACAATTGTTTCGATAAATCAATATTATCGTCAGAATGACAGAAGTTACATTTCATTTTATGCCTACCTGATGTTTAGTAGTTATTTTTGGCTAGACCAAGAAGTAACCTAACTTGTGATTGGCTTAATATATGTTTATAGAAAAAAGAAGAAGGTGTGATATTACAAATATTGAAGCTTAGACATTATTAGCCCTATGGTGATATCCTTCAATATTTGTAATATCACATCTTCTTTTTTTTTCTATAAACATATATTAGGCCAATCACAAGTTAGGTCACTTCTTGGTCTAGCCAAAAATAACTACTAAACATCAGGTAGACATCACATGAAATGTAACTTCTGTCATTCTGATGATGATATTGATTTATTGAAACAATTGTCAATTTTTTAGAATTTTCAATAACTTTTATGATATTGTGGAATTAACTAGAGATCGTGAGTTCCATCTAAAAACACTAATATGAGCATATTCCACGAAGTAAGGGTCGAGACAATTAATTTTTAGTTAAATATTTATCTGTTTAGGGTCCAAAATTTTAATGGCAACTGCTTCAAGGTGGGTTGTTATAGGGATTTCGATTGCACCGTGAGTTTGGTGTATGTAAGTAGCGACGCCACCGCTTGCTATGTTTTGATCTGGTCTGTTTTTATGGAAACCAAGATAGTTCCTCAGATTTTGTGAGTAGTCCTGTTTAAAATGGGTGTCCCGCGAACATATGAGCGAGGGTTTGTTTTCGGAAATAATCAGTCTTAGCATTTCTTGTTGCGTGAAGAACCCATTAAGGTTCCATTGAATGATGGATAGTTCGAAAGTTGATATTATTAATGTGCTTCTTGTGACGATGCGTCACTTTCAAAATCTGAAATGAACGATACTTCTGCTAGCAACTGTTTCGATATTTTTTTTTAATTTGGTACACCTACTCTTGATACATCTGTCTTCAACATATGGGTAGACACTACTCAACATATTAATTAGACCATGAACATCGGTTGTGTACTGTTTCGCCACACTCAGGGGGTCATTAGAGCCGTATCAGTTTTCAAAAAAGTCTTTGAGTTGATTGTAGTTGATTACAAAATTTTCTGAATCAATGTATGCTTTAGCTGGTTGCACGTGTTCTTCGAAAGTTGTGGTTTAAGGTCGACTTCTCTTACTTATACTCGATTATGGTTTTTGGGAATGGGTCAGATGGTGTATCTTCCGTTCCGCTTTTTTGCGGACAAGATTGAGTTTTTTCTTTTAGATGTTTTAATTAACGTAAAGGAGAGTTATTTCTGTTCTCGTCAAGAAAGGGAGGGTAAGATATATTAGTATATAATGTTTTTGTCAAGTCGTTTGAAATTGTTTGAAGTGTCGTCAATGTAATTTTTTAAGTAACATATTAGTAAGGGGGATGATGTTTTCTTCTAAACGTCGCCCAAATGTTCATATTCTTCAACCAAGTATCTTCTTCTTCAACCAAGTATCTTTTTTTCAACCACGTATCTTCTTTTTCAACCAAGTATCTTCTTCTTTATTCAAGTATCATCTTCTTCAACCAAGTATCTTCTTTTTCAACCACGTATCTTCTTTTCCAACCAAGTATCATCTACTTTATTCAAGTATCTTCTTCATCCAAGCATCTTTTACTTTACCCAAGTATCTTTTCTTCTTCATCCAAGTATATTCTTCTTTATCCAAGTATTTTTCATGTCGAAGTGTCTAAGTTTTTTAATCGTCCAAGGTTTCAAATGTTTAAGTATTTGTTCTTCAATGTCCAAGTCTATATGTCTAAGTTTCTCACAAAGTTCTTTATGTATTTCTTAAGTGTCAAGTGTATATGTTCAGGGGTTAATCATTATCCTCTTCTTGAGAACGAAAGGTTTGGTTTTCTTGACGAAAAAGAGTTTGAGTAATGTGTGCTATTCTGCACTGAAAGAGCGTTGAGTAAGAAAGTGAATAGTTTATTCGAGTGTAAGTGTTGGTTTAAGAATTATTTATGAGTGAAAGTGTTTTAATTTGAGAGTAAGCTTTGATTTATAAGTGTTTTGTGATTTAAGAATGTATGTGAGTCTAAGTTTTTATTGAAAGTGGTTTGGTCACACCAAAGGAATGAGTATGATGAGTATGAGAGGGGTTATCTGTAAGGTACTGTGAATGAGTCTTATCCAGAACAGTACGTTCCTTGA
The DNA here is from genome assembly GCA_963921935.1 of Galeruca laticollis. Classification (NCBI taxonomy): domain Eukaryota; kingdom Metazoa; phylum Arthropoda; class Insecta; order Coleoptera; family Chrysomelidae; genus Galeruca; species Galeruca laticollis. Next base: position 148,077,670 of record OY998181.1, read on the forward strand.
CGATAATCTTTTGGAGATTGTTGCATTGGTGGTGAATGATTAGGGTTTATGTTCAAAGGTCTCAATGATGTGTTTTGTTTGTGGGTGTGAGGGATTAAGTGAAGTAAAGTGTGGTGCTTGTTTCTGCAAATGGCACATACACCGGTAGACGACCAATGGGTGAATGTGTGTCTGGAACCCAGACATGCTGTGCACATTTTGTTGTTTATTATATATTTTTTGCGGTCAGGTGTAGAGAGTGTTCTGAAGGGTGAGCAAAAATAAATTTAATGACCTGCTTTGTAACAGAATGACCATGTTGAAATGTTGATAGGGTTCGAGCTATGAATTGTACTACAAGATGGCTGATTAAAGGTGTTCCTTTTAGTTGAGTTGAGTAACGAATGATCAGCGAGTGATCGTTGAAATGAAGGTTGTGCTGCGAGAGAGTGTAGGTGGCATGGTTCATTTGATATGGAATTAAAGGAATGGGTCATGGCGACGATCGGAGTGTCATTTCTATCAACAGATCTTGTGTCGGACCTTTGTCTAGGGCGAGAATTGTTTAAATGGAGTAAAGTGTAATGTCTCTTGTGACATATGGAACATGATTTAACGGATCTACAGTTAGTAACTGTGTATGTGGAACCTAGGCACCTGAAGCACAATTTGTTTTTTTTTCAATGTATTTGTTCCAATCAGGAACAGAAAGCCTCCCGAATTTGGGGCATGTATAAATTTTGTGGCCTATTTCCTTACAAAATAAGTATGTTGAATGTGGGTAATTGGAATTAGGGGATGCGCTAGGCGAAGGTTGATTGCGTTGACCATTGTTATGAGGTGGGTTTTGTTCGGGAAGTGAGTGTTGATTTGAAAGTAAAGTTACTCTGTTGGGTGGTGTGGTCACATTAGAAGACTGATTGCGATGATGATGGGATGTATCAGCTTCAGGATCTTGGGTCAACAAGTTTTCTAAAACAGCACATTTTTTCTCAAAAAAATCAAAAAATTATCACTAGCAATTAAATTTTGATCAGTTTCTTTTTCTTCAAGAGAACTTTTTGTATTATAATCTAATTTTGTTTTTAATATGTGAACGATTAATGCATCGAATAAATCTTCCTTATTCATGTTTAGATTTAATAATGATTTTACTATAGATCTAGCTTTAGATGTGAATGTTCTTAATTGTTGCGCAGAACATTCTGATGTTATTACAGGTTGTCAAACGGTTAAAATGGGCCGTAGCAATCTGCCGTGTATTGTTGTATTTAGAATTTAGTAAGTCTAACGCTACGTCAAAGTTATTTTCATTTACCGACAATTGAGAAATTAAATTGAGCTGGTCACCTTTCAAGTATGATTTCAAATAGTAGAATTTTTCAGTTTTGGATGTAATCCGGGTATTATTTACTATCAATGCAGATCTATTGGCTGCTACTACTCGTGGGGCGTGTTGAGTTTTATTCTCTGGACTCCAAATGTTGTTGTTTTCTTATTTCTCTGTTTCAATCCGGCTTCAAAAGACCATGTTTGAATATCGCTCTTTTGTTTTTGTTGATCGGGGTGAACAGTGATGAGTGCTAGAGGACTCGGTTTAAACTCTAATGAAGATTCGGAGTTCAAATTGGTACTGCGAAAGGGAATAGGCCATTATTGGTGGCAACCGGTCAATAGCGGTGGACCTCGAGTCCATTAGTGAAATATCTTATCTTGATGAAAATTATGAGCAGATAACCCACGTGAAGCCATGTCAGCGGGATTGAGAGCAGAAATACAGTGGGACCACGTTAAATTAGGAGGTGAATGACCTACAGTATGAGCAATTCGATGTGAAACAAAAGTTTTGAGAGTATGAGGGAGAGTGTGTAACCATGTAAGTACTATTTCAGAATCCGAAAAAAGTCTGATATCAGATAACGGTTTCGGATACCGAATATGGAAAACCGAATTGATTAGATCAATTAAAAGTACTGCGGCGCAAAGTTCAAGTCTAGGGATAGAGAATTTTTTTAATGGGGCAACACGAGTTATGGACTTCCACAGAAAGGAATGGCGCGAGTTAGCGGATTTGAAGCATATGTACACTACTGCAGCATAAGCAAGAGACGAAGCATCCGCGAAACCTATCAGGTGTATTTGATCGAAATACATGTTAGGAATGACGCAACGAGGAAGATTAAACGTGGCGATGCGATCAAGATTTTGATAAGATGGTTCCAATGTAATGCTATTTCGGAGGTAACTGGTTGATCCCAATCAAGTTTAACGAGCCATATCTGGATAATAATTATGAAGGAAATGAGAGGAGGAGACAAAAATCCATTTGGGTCTAATATAAGCATGTTACGCTTAGTATTAGTTATGGAAAATTCTAAAAAGTTGATAATTGTTTCAATAAATCAATAACTTTTATTATATTGTGGAATTAACTAGAAACCGCGAGTTTCATTTAAAACACTAAGTAAAATAAACATTGTCTGCCTTAATTTTAAAACCTATGGCTACTAAGTTAGTTGTTACGGTAAATAAGCTTGACTCTGATGTATCCTTAACTAATGTTGCCACGCCACCACTCGATATATTGTTGGTTGCGCCTCTATCTTTTCGAAAGCAGTTGAATGATACAGAGTTGTATATTTTTTAAGGGTTTATGTCGGTTTCTTGCAGACATATTAGGTCGTTAGTTTGTTCACCAGGAGTTGAAGCATAGCAAGGCGATAGAAAAATCCATCAATATTCCATTGTAGTATTGATGTGGGTTTAAGGAATTAATTTATATATGTTAGTTCTGGCTTAACTGAGAGGCGTCGCTTTCGTCATCTGAGAAATTACCACCGAGCTGAGAGAAAATTTTCTTTTTAAGTAAAGTTAGTTTGCGCTTCGTTGATCTGTCTTTTGCGTGGGGATATATTGGACGTAGCATACTAGTCAGTGCTAGAATATCTGTAGTGTACTCTTTTATAATACTAATGGGATCTGAAGATCCGCGTAGACTGCTTAGCAAAAGGATTAGTTGATCGAAATTGATCACAAATGGAGGAGACTGGTTTTCGATAAGTGTTTTTGCCGGTTCAAGTGATTGTATTAAATTTGAATTGCTATCTTCATTTTTAGTTAGAGTTGAACTTTGGCTTCTTTGCTTTTGACCTATGTTTTGGTACAGGGAATTCATTGCACTGTGTGATAGGTGGATTCAATTCAGGTGAAACTATATTGTCAAAATTTCGTTTTGGTTGGCTTGTATCGACAGTTGCTTGAGAAGTTTCCATAGTTGTTAGTATTTGTGAGTTATCAGAGACAGCGTTTGTAATTGTTGTTTGCGTTACTGTATTTGTTTGAGACGGTGCTGAAATGATTTCATTTGATACATGTGCAAGTACTGTAGGTTGTGTTATAGGTTCAGAACATTGAGATGTTATGTGGCCTTATTTTTTGCAATTGTAGCAAACTATATTGTCTTGAGAAATGTATATTCTGTAGGAAGTGTTATCGAAATCAAATATAAATGAATCTGAAAGTTGTAAGTTGTGTGGGCTGACGAATACTTGTCTTCTGACACTCAATATGTGGGTATATTCCAGTAGAGATGCACCAAGTCTCAGGAATGTCATGGGTGAAACAGGGGCTAAACCAATTTTTTGTAATTCATTAATCAGTATATTGTGAGGTATAGATGGGCACACATTTGAGAGAATGACTCTCTCTGCTGGTGATATTAGTTTTCTAGCACTGACTACCATTCCGTTAACTTATATTTGTCCGTAGTCATTCATGAAAGTTTCTACTAGATGTTTATTGGATAAATACATGCATATCCGGTAGTTTGATGAGCGGGATGAAAAGATTATGTTTTTTGGCTGGATAATACTACCCAGAGGAATTAGGTAATCTTGAAGACTTTCTAATGCACTGAAGACGATTGCCTGTTCTTTTGAAGGAAGATCGGAATTGAAGCTGCTGATGAATAGGTTCGGTAAATATCTGATCTAGACTGAGATTGTGGAAGAGTCGAAACATTTTGTTTGAGGTTCATGATGAAGTGTCCGGAAAATAATACGGTCCTGTCACAGGTGTATGGGCCTGCGATAGTAATTATCAAGCTAATGAGACCGGCTTCTTATCAATAACAATATAAAATGAATTAAACTGAAATTGTTCAATACACAAATATCGTACACTTTGTTGTCAATAATTTAATTTTGAAGATAACATCAAATACACTTACTAGTGTAATAGTATGTCCATACAAAATTCACAATTATTACTTTGTTAACACTTAGCAACTCTGGAAATAATTGGAGCCCGCATTGAACACTGATTCTCTGTATTCGGTCAGGGCCGAACTTTGTATCGTATATTCCTTAAGACGAATGTAAACAATTATGATTACATTATACACTTAATGTTAAAAACAACTATAACTGACAATTTTGCAACCATCCTGCAAATTGGTTATGAAAATAAAACAACAATGCAAATAGATTAACTAATTCATTACTGCGCCATTGTTGGGATTCAGTGTATACTGCTGATAAGTCAGATGTTGCAACAAACGAATTGCAATGCGTATTGCCTAGGTAAGCCCAAATGAGACAGAGTTCAATTAAATTAACTGATGTATTTCTAAAAATAATATTTACAACGACAAAAATAAATTAAAATTCAATATTCTATGTAATTCTCCGGTACGTAAAATATTTTGAAGGTCACGTTTCGACGATCCGTACCCTTTGATCGGTTGATAGGTACTGATGGTCTGAATTGTACTTAGGTAGAACTAAAGTGGTGTGTGTATTGATTTCGGCGATATACTCGACGGTGTACGAGACTCTATATGTCCTGTGAAATGTTCAGCTAGTCGGGGATATGAGTCACCGTCGGATCAATACTCTTTCGGTTTTAGTCTCAAGATTTGGGAGTATCGTTTGTAGCTAGTCACTACCCAGCTTAACGAATACTTCTACATGCAGGGACTGTAGTTATTACAGCGTGTCAATACCACACCGAAATTATTCTAACAGTTAAAGCGATCGTTTATAGCCAGTCAGTACCCAGCTTAACGATGCTTCCCTACGGAGATACTGCAGAGTTTTCGGTGTGTCAGTACCACACCGAAATTATTCTAACAGTTAAAGCGATCGTTCACATTTCCGTCAATACCAGAAACCAACGGCCGTTCTAATGAATGATGTATAAAGTAGGATCAATACTTCGACTTAGTACAACGTAAAGCGTTTAAGGTTGAAGTCAATACCCTCGACCTACGCTTCACACTGAAGGCGGCTGAACTTGTAGGAGCAGGAGTCCGTAAACCAAATGGTCTTTTGGTCTGTTGGTTCGCATTTTTATATCCATCGTGATGGTGGTTGTGGTAGCCTCTGTCCCTTCTACCGTCGATTCCTCGTGCGCATCCAACGTGGGGGCTCTGCTGTTCTGGTGGGGTATATCGTCATCGCGGCGATAACTGGTTTTCTGAATCGAGATTTAAAGTAACGCATTTATGTCGTTACAGAATATTAGAAAAACCCTTATTAACAAAACTATGAACAATGTCCAATATAAAAAATAAGATAAAAAATATATTATGATTTAGGCAAGAAAATGGTATCAGAATTGAAAGGATATTTGAAAGGTTGGGGGAGGTAAAAATAAGTATTAGTTCTCAATAACAAAAACTTCAGAATGGAGAATAACAACGCACGAGTCTTTGACTATTTGTATAAACTGTGTTACTTGCCAGAGGTTATTAGATAACGAGATAGGATAAAGGTTGCATGCCTACTGATAATATTTTAACAAGTCATTCAGATCAATTTTCACCACTGCGCATTTAAGTCAAGCGAATTGCTTCAGAAGTCGAAAATGAACAATCAAATTTCAGGTCACATATAGTTTTGAAAATTCCTTTTCCCCGTCAGTGAAATTTTATGACTACTACACCAATTGACGGAATGTTTACAAGAAATACAATTTTTATTAACAATTATTTCGATGGAAAATACAGTTTCACATTTTTCAATACTTCAACATATACAATTAATTACCTGAAATGTAATGTCTTTTTCAGGGAACTAGTCTAGGAGAATCCTTTAAAATCTATCTCATAATAATTTTTCATATTATTATGGTAGCAACATGGAGTTTTTGTGGCCAAACAATTTCAGATGAGGTGAGTAAGGATAGTATTAGCTAAAATTATCTTACGGAGCATCATTTCAAATAGCGATGAACGGAATATCATTAAAAACATAAGCCCACCCGGTATATTGACATGAGATAACAATTGTCCTCGCAGCTCCTTTCGAAAGATGGTTGCCAACCCTCGTGCGTGTTTATTACTGATGGAGATGTGTGCCAGTGAATCTTGTCGTTGTTCTGCAGTGACTCCATATCTATATTTCCCGGTGCATCAATATGCGCTCATAAATTCTTCGAAGGCAGGGTCTCAGATATGGTTCACTCCATCCTCTAGGTCTTAAGACGGCATAAAACACAGCCTTACTAACAAGTTCATTTCTCAATTACAAGGAGTTTGTGCCTAAATCCCCATTTTGTGCTGACGACAGACAATTTGTGACAATTTTCAGCAAAGTTGTAAACCCCTGGATTTGATAATTTGTACTCTGAAAATTTCCCTTGTCTGGATAGTTGTTGTTGGTGCAACGCTTATCTACAGGGCTGTAAAGATGAAATAATAGAATAAAAATGTACATCCGCAACAAAGCCAACTATTGTGTAATTTGTTAATTTAAACTCAATTATTGAAAAATAATGGATCTGGCATAGGTTTGACGGTGCAAATGCTTTCTGCTTGACAAATGCTTTCTGCTGCAGAATGGGAAAAATTACGAGTTCAGCCAAGCTGTAACTTTCATAAGTACATAGAAAAAAAAAGGAATAACTAGTCTTGATTTATTTTGAGGAAGAAAAAATTGTTCGGTGAGGGAAGGAGAGACACCCATTTGCTCAAACGCGAGCTCCCTACAACCGCGCATAAAAATACTTAACTATTCACTAATTTATATTAAATACACTGAATGTTCACTTACACTCAATTTATATACATAATACACTACTGTTTATATTTATGTTCACATCTATTCACAACGAGATTGAATTGTAAATTGCTCCGCCGCTCGTGTGAAGCCACTTTTTCGAACCTCGGATTCCGGAAACTTCTAGTATGTGGTTCCCAACTAACAATCGACCTCCTTGAAAATGTCTATAAAAAAAATGAATAGTTCTTCATAGAAATCGTTGCGCTCCCGCCAAAAATTTAACTTTTATGTATAGTATTAGACAGAGACGCATTCAGAGTCTGCACCAGTGTTCGATTTCGTAACATTACTCCCTCCTTAAAAGTAAATTTCTCCTTGTACTTCTGTGTAGCCAGCACTCGATGTTTAAATCGGCAAGTGGACTCATATCTACACTTTCCGGTTGTGATGCGATGTGTCCTTCACCTCACACAGGTTCTTACCAACGGACGCGTCACCCTCGATGCAAAGGTTTTCGAAACAAATGCTCAGGCGCCAGATTATTTTACGTGGTTCACTCCAAGGCCCCTTGACCCTTAGCGTCAAGAGTTCCAGGTAGCCTCAGATGGGGTTTACGGAAATTTCCAGGGGTCTCGTTGAATTTAACACGTCTTGAAAACTATATCCCTCAAACTGCGATGCTACGGGATATGAAGGAAAGGCTGATTGTATCGATTTGTATATCACAAGTCTTATTGAAAATATACATACAGAATAACACTTAAAACAACTTCTGAGTAATTTCAAGCTATACCGAATCAGTTAAATATATACAATATGTAAATGTATTCGAGCCTTATGTTATTATACACCATGCAAAATTTGCCGGTATTACGTAATGTGAGCAATGACACAATAAACCAGGTGTAAGCAAGCAAATGCAATTGTTGATAATAGCGGAAGCGGTATAAACAGTTTGTAATTATGCGGTAAGACAATAATTACCTATTACAGTAGTTAAGGGGATATAACTATCTTCGCAGTAGGGATGGTTAATCGGGATAGGTGGGAAAATGCGAAAAGACCAGTTTATAACAAAAAAAACTAAGGAACATAAACTAGATTATCAATCAACCCATGGCAACAACCTCAGACTTGGTTGAGAATCTTATTATTGTAGGAGAAAATACACTTCTCTAAACAAAATGAGTGAACATAAAATAAGTTACTCCCGGCGGGCGGTTGGGCAGCTGGTGGCAACAGCCTCTGCTCTGCCCCGCAATCAGTTTTTAAATTTTCAAATTATCGGTTACAATTATTCCAAAATTTTGGTCGAAAGATAGAACAGCGGTTACCCAAATACAACCAAAATAAAACAACTGTGTCTTAGAATAGATAAAAATGAAACGAAATTATTACCGGCTGATAGTGGAACAGCTGGTGGCAACAGCCTCTGATCCGCCCCACAATCAGTTTTAAATTCTCCAAATTGTCGGTAAGACAAAACTATATATAATTTAGAACTGAGGAAAATCAAATGTAATTTAGAGGAAACTATGCCACTTCCGAAAGAGAGACAGCTGGTGGCAACAGCCTCTGATCCGTCCCACAATCGGTTTCTTATTTTTCAAATTGCCGGTAAGTTAACACTATATATAATTTAGAACTAAAATAAATCAGGGTAATTTAGAGAAAATTATGCCCGTTCCGAAAGGGAGGCGGCTGGTGGCAGAAGCCTTGATCCGTCCCACAGCCGGTTTTCCATTTTTCAAATTGCTGGTCAGTTAAAACTATATACAATTTAGAATTAAAATAAATCAAAGGTAATTCAGAGAAAGAGAGACAGCTGGTGGCAACAGCCTCTGATCCGTCCCACAATCGGTTTCTTATTTTTCAAATTGCCGGTAAGTTAACACTATATATAATTTAGAACTAAAATAAATCAGGGTAATTTAGAGAAAATTATGCCCGTTCCGAAAGGGAGGCGGCTGGTGGCAGAAGCCTTGATCCGTCCCACAGCCGGTTTTCCATTTTTCAAATTGCTGGTCAGTTAAAACTATATACAATTTAGAATTAAAATAAATCAAAGGTAATTCAGAGAAAGAGAGACAGCTGGTGGCAACAGCCTCTGATCCGTCCCACAATCGGTTTCTTATTTTTCAAATTGCCGGTAAGTTAACACTATATATAATTTAGAACTAAAATAAATCAGGGTAATTTAGAGAAAATTATGCCCGTTCCGAAAGGGAGGCGGCTGGTGGCAGAAGCCTTGATCCGTCCCACAGCCGGTTTTCCATTTTTCAAATTGCTGGTCAGTTAAAACTATATACAATTTAGAATTAAAATAAATCAAAGGTAATTCAGAGGAAACGATGCCCGTTCCGAAAGGGAGACAGCTGGTGGCAACAGCCTCTGATCCGCCCCACAGTCGGTTTTCAATTTTTAAAATTGCCGGTCGATTTGAACTATATATAATTTAGAACTAAAATGAATAAATGGTAATTTAGAGGAAACGATGCCCATTCCGAAAAGGAGACGGCTGGTGGCTACCGCATCTGATCCGTCTCACAGTTGGTTTCCAATTTTTCAAATTGCCGGTAAGTTAAAATTATATATAATTTAGAACTAAAATAAACCAAAGGTAATTTAGAGGAAACGATGCTCCTTTCAAAAGGAAGACGGCTGGTGGCAACAGCCTTTGATCCGTCACATTATCAGTTTTCAATTTTCCAATTTGCCGTTCAGTTATAACTATATGTGATGTAGAACTAAAATAAATCAAGGTTATTTAGTGAAAATTATCCCCGTTCCGAAAGGGAGACGGCTGGTGGCAACAGCCTCTGATCCGTCCCACAGTCGGTTTTCAATTTTTCAAATTGTCGGTCGGTTCAAACTATATATAATGTAGAACTTAAATAAATTGAAGGTAATTTAGAGGAAACGATGCCGTTCCGAAAAGCAGATGTCTGGTGGCAACCGCCTCTGATCCGTCCCACAGTCTGTTTTCAATTTTTCGAATTGTTGGTCAGTTGAAATTATATATAATTAAGAACTAAAATAAATCAAAGGTAATTTAGAGGAAACGATGCCCGTTCCGAAAGGGAGACAGCTGGTGGCAACAGCCTCTGATCCGCCCCACAGTCGGTTTTCAATTTTTAAAATTGTCGGTCGGTTCAAACTATATATAATTTCGAACCTAAATATATCAAAGGAAATTCAGAGGAAACGATGCTAGTTCCGAAAAGCAGACGGCTGGTGGCAACCGCCTCTGATCCGTCCCACAGTCGGTTTTCAATCTTTCAAATTGTCGGTCGGGTTAAACTATATATAATTTAGAACCTAAATGAATCAAAGGTAATTCAGAGGAAACGATGCCCGTTCCGAAAAGCAGACGGCTGGTGGCAACCGCCTCTAATCCGTCCCACAGTCGGTTTCCAGTTTTTCAAATTTCCGGTCAATTAAAAATAAATATAATTTAGAACCAAAATAAGTCAAAGGTAATTCAGAGAAAACGATGCCCGTTCTAAAAAGGAGAGGGCTGGTGGCAACCGCCTCTGATCCGTCCTACAGTCTGTTTTCAATCTTTCAAATTGTCGGTCGGGTTAAACTATATATAATTTAGAACCTAAATGAATCAAAGGTAATTCAGAGGAAACGTTGCCCGTTCCGAAAAGCAGACGGCTGGTGGCAACCGCCTCTAATCCGTCCCACAGTCGGTTTCCAGTTTTTCAAATTTCCGGTCAATTAAAAATAAATATAATTTAGAACCAAAATAAGTCAAAGGTAATTCAGAGAAAACGATGCCCGTTCTAAAAAGGAGAGGGCTGGTGGCAACCGCCTCTGATCCGTCCTACAGTCTGTTTTCAATTTTTCTAATTGTTGGTCAGTTGGAATGATATTTAATTAAGAATTAAAATAAATCAAAGGTAATTTAGAGGAAACGATGCTCGTTCCGAAAGGGAGACAGCTGGTGGCAACATCCTCTGATCCATCCCACAGTCAGTTTTCAATTTTTCAAATTGTCGGTCGGTTCAAACTATATATAATTTCGAACCTAAATAAATCAAAGGAAATTCAGAGAAAACGATGCTAGTTCCGAAAAGCAGACGGATGGTGGCAACCGCCTCTGATCCGTCCCACAGTCGGTTTTCAATTTTTCAAATTGTCGGTCGGGTTAAACTATATATAATTTAGAACCTAAATGAATCAAAGGTAAATCAGAGGAAACGATGCCCGTTCCGAAAGGCAGACGGCTGGTCGCAACCGCCTCTAATCCGTCCCACAGTCGGTTTCCAGTTTTTCAAATTTCCGGTCAATTAAAAATAAATATAATTTAGAAACAAAATAAGTCAAAGGTTATTCAGAGAAAACGATGCCCGTTCTAAAAAGGACAGGGGTGGTGGCAACAGCCTCTGATCCGTTCCACCATCAGTTTTCAATTTTTCAAATTGTCGTTCAGTTAAAACTATATGTAATTTAGAACTAAAATAAATCAAGGTAATTTAGTGAAAATTATGTCCGTTCCGAAAGGGAGACGGCTGGTGGCAACAGCCTCTGATCGGTCCCACAGTCGGTTTTCAATTTTTCAAATTGCCCGTCAGTTAAAACTATTTATAATTGAGAACTAAAATGAATCAAAGTTAATTTAGAGAGAACAATGCCCGTTCCGAAAGAGAGACGGCTGGTGGCAACAGCCTCTGATCTGCCCCACAGTCGGTTTCCAATTTTTCGAATTGCTGGTGAGTTGAAACTATATATAATTTAGAACTAAATTAATTGAAGGTAATTAGGAGAAAATTTATCACGTTCCGAATGGAAGACGGCTGGTGGCAGCAGCCTGTGATCCGTTCCACAGTCGGTTTTTTATAACCAATTATCGGAAAAAGAGAAAAAATCTAATATGTATTTGGGTAATTTGAGACGGGACAATAGGTATAACAAACTATATCGCAAAATTAAAATCAAATAGCCATTTCAATGTAGGTATAGAAGATTCAGACACAAATTCCAAAGAAAAATATAAAGAACGCAATAATAAAAACTGTAAATGAATTTGGTTTTTATCAACAGTAAAAACACAAGAGCTTTTTTTTTATCGGATAAATTTCTCTTTGCAACGAAACAGTTTTGCCAATCACTAATTTTACGAGAAAAACTGACATGATAAAATCGCGACACCGAAGGTGGAGCGATTTTATCTAATGTCAGTTTTTCGAGCAAATTTAGTGATTGGCAAAACTTTGAGTCAAAGAGGAATTTATCTAATAAAAGAAAAGCTCGAGTGTTTTTTGGCAAGATAAATTAACGACAGAATATATGGATGAACAACAACAATAATTGCGACTCATTGTCATTGTGTAAAAGTGACGTCCGCTTACTAGATATTGAGGAAGAGAAGTTTTTATCGCGATAAAAAAGGATGCACCTTTTTTATCGATGGCAAAGTGACAATAACATTTCCAGGTATATGACATTTTAACATTGGAGTTAATTTATCGCTTCAAAAAACCGGCTTACCAAAATACGGTATTACTCGTATATTCTTAAATAGCCAAACTAGTAGATCGTTTACTAAAATTAAATATGAAACTTTCAAAACTCGGCGTAATATTTTATTCGCTTTATAAAAATAAATTTCCACTTACTCAGAAAATGAAGGACGGTCGGAAATTAGACTTTAAAACTATCAATTTGGTGACACGCGGTAGCAAATTGCAAAAACTTTTAAACGGCCACAGGCAGATAGCGAGAGATATCTCGCTTCAAAAAATGATCGGTTTTTGGAATTTATAATTTAGTTCCTACCTAAAGGTTTTGGCGATAATGGTGGTGAGGGAATTAACTTGAATCGATTTACTCACAACAAGAAATATTTCTGATATACTGGACGGCTTTGGTTTTAATTAAAACAGTTTATATTCCGGGCTTCCTCGATAATTTAAATTTGGTAAAGCGGAGTTTAATAGATTTCACATTTTTCTTTAGATGGTAATTTTGAATTACTAATGAAATAAATACTTAAATTAATGTTACGGGACTGGAACGGTACCAGAAATCAAAGTTGGGAAGTAAGTAACGAGTTATATCCACTTAAAATTAAAATACCATCGGAAATACTTGAAAAAAATAACTCGTTACACGGTCGTATAGAAATAAGAGGGCACCGTCTTTATCGGGTACCGATAACGAGGGGTACAGCTGATGACTCGCCAATCCAAATGGTTGCTTTCTATCCTAGGCATAGCGAGTTTCTTCACGTTGAATTCCAGCAAATGATCTCGAATGCTTCGTAGCGCTTCCCACACATCCCGGTAGGTGGATTGATCTTGAAATTAGTTTTTGGTTACGTACTAGAAGACTTACCGCGAATTGTGTTTGAGTCTCAGTGTCTTTCCAAAATCTGGAATCTGATCATCAGATTTTCTAATTGCCCAAGCTCCTTTCGAAAGATGGTTGCCAACACTCGTGCGTGTTTGTTACTGACCGAGATGTGTGCCAGTGAATCTTGTTGTTATTTTGTAGTGACTCCATATCTATCTTTTCAACTTTTTCCAAAAAAACTTACTTCAGTAAATAAACGTACATCTTAATTATAAATTTCATGTTACACTTCAGGTACCAGAGCGTTAGTCTGTTTCCTAGGGCTACATGTTTTCAACTAACTGCCTAACTTATATTTTTCCTGAGTTTCCGATTTATACATTTCTTCCCCCTACATAATATATGATGCAGTGATATAATAATCTGATCAGACCCACTATGACACCTTATTTTATGCGACAAGGACCATCAACAAGCATGTGTTTGTGAAGAAATAAAATATTCTCATGTCCAAACTATTACAAGTGGTGTGTCTGGATAATTCGAAAAGTAGGAGAGTGGTTCTATCGTTTAGTTACCCTCTTGACACACATATCACTGACTTAATATACACTGTGGGCCGAAATAAAAGAGCACGTTTTTTAATTGAAAATATTTGTTTTGTTTTTGGGCGATTCAATTTCTTTTTGCAGGGCTAATAACCTAACATGACCTCAACATGACTGTAAATTTGAAAAGAAAAATAATGTACAGGGTCGGACTTATAAAAAAATTATATAACAGTGTAGGAGAAGGTGTAGGTTAGGATCGCTGGTTTTTTGAAAGTGATGTGTTGTCAAATTATCACCTCTCTACATTTGGTAGCGACTAGAAGTATCTAGTGAGAACTCTTAGAATAAATTATTAAATGTGTAATGAATGCTTCGAAGGACCAGTGACTCATGTCACGAAACTGTGGAGTAAGATACAAATAATGGAAGAACCTTTCTTTTAGAAATACTTTAATTTAATTGAACACGTGGAGCAGACGGGAATTGCAACAATAAACTACCGTTACAAACACGTAATCTGAAACGTTCACATACAGTGGTTCTTGGACAACAATGTAAATATATATACACAATATACATTCAGCTAAATAATTACAAATAGGTAAATTAAATTCAAACTTATGGTAGAACAAATGGAAACCGGCAACCCTGCAATTACTGGGGCTGATGGTGATATTAAAGTTGATTTAGCACGTGGATGTAGAAATATCTCCCCAGTTATTCTAACTTCGGAGATGGTTGAATTTTTATACAATAAATAATGTACTCACAGTTTGAATAGCACTGAATTTAGGATGGTTACTTTTCACTTAATTGTTAGTTTGCAAAATACCCATTTTATCGGGTGTAAATTTGAAAGCACTGTACACTAAACCTTTTTCGTCTGTTCAGGTCGATGTTTGTTGAGGAAATGAGGATGAGATGAGCGCGAACTGCCCTTAAATAAGGCATAGCAGGCTTACGAGAATGAACGAAGATCGACGATTGGGCAGGGTTGATATTCGAACTATTGTAGTAATTTTGTGAATTTCTACATACTGGGGGGGCGAGGAAAAGTTGAGAAATATACACCAACAGCCATCCAAGAGCTTACTCAGGGATAGGTAGAGGAGCTAATTTTATTATAGGACGAACATATTCACCATCTACCGTTTTTACACGTGCAGCGCCGACTTTACCATCTTTACCAGTTAACAATTCTATTATCCTGGCAAGTGGCCAATTTAAAGGATGGCGATCTTCAGATTGGATAATGACTAACTGATTGACAGCTAAGTTTTTTTTTCGGTTGGTGCCATTAGGGTATATGCTGCAGCCGGTGCAAATAGTCTACAGACCATTTTCTCCAAAATTCCTGTTCGGAACATACATTCCAATGTGAAAGTCTATGTAAGGCTGTATTAGAAATATCCTTTTCAGGATAAGAAGTGAGGGGAGCACCGATCAGAAAGTGTCCTGGAGTAAGCGGCAACAGATCATTAGGGTCGTCAGAAAGGGGGTACGAAGGGCAGCTATCTAATATAGCTTCTATTTGAATTAGCAAAGTGGACAACTCTTCAAAGGTCAGACAAGTATTGCCTAGCAGTTTGTTTAAATGGGATTTGGCACTCTTCACGACCGCCTCCCATAGACCACCTCAACGTGGAGATCTAGGAGGAATAAATTTCCGAACAATTTCAATAGAAGAAAGAAAAGCCTGAATTTCATGACGATAATTCTCAGATTTTAAGAATTTAGACAAGTCACGTAATTGGTTACGAGCTCCAATAAAGTTAGTGCCGTTAGCCGAATGAATCAATTGAGGATTTCCTCGACGCCCAATGAACCTTCTAAGATAAGCAGTAAATGCTTCGGTGGACAAATTTGAAACGAGTTCGATGTGAATGGCTTTTGTCACCATACATATGAATATAGCAATATATGTCTTAGTAGTGGGGGCTTTCCTAAGCCTGGAGGAGCGAATCAGGATTGGCCCGGCGAAATCTATCCCGGTTTTAGAAAACGGACGAGCTACTTGAACTCTATCAACTGGAAGAGGAGCCATAATCTGAGATGAAAACTGAGCGTTAAATCTATAGCAAATAATACATTTTTTGATGATAGTTTTAACTCTTCGAGTACCATTCAAAGGCCAATATCGAAGACGCAGGTTTCCAAGAACATTTTGAGCTCCGCTATGACCCAAACGTCTATGTTCTTGATCAATTAGTAGGTCAACGACGTGATCGTTCTCTGGGAGTAAAATGGGGAATTTCTGGTCAAAATTCAAATTGGTGAATTCAAGACGACCTCCTACTCGGAGTATACCATCCTTATCAAGAAAAATGTTAAGTGGAAGCAATTTAGGATTGGAAATTGACTTTTTGCTTTGTAGCAGATTGATTTCTTTAGAAAAAGAATAAGACTGGACTTGTCTTATAATAAAGTCATGGGCATTACGAAGCTCCTCTACAGACAAAAAACTTTCTATAGTAGAGATTTGCCTTTGGAATTTGCGGACCCATTTAAACATAAAAGCAATTGCACCTTGTAGGATACGAAATTTTCGAGAATACGGTTTTCCAGAATTCCTCTGGCAAGTTAGTAATTGGAAGAGATACTGTGAGACATTCGAGTATCTCGTCTAGAAGTTCGAAAGAATCAATAGAGTTGAAATCATTGATTTGAGTCAAAAAAAGAGGACCGTGAAACCAGAAAAAATGTACATCGGCGGAAAATTTTCCACGTGATAAAAGATTGGCGGGATTTAACGAAGATCTGATATGCCGCCATATAGTATTTTTTCCATTATTTCGGATAGAAAGGACTCGTTTTCTAACGAAGGGAGAGATTTCCGACTCATACTTTTCAACCCATGTTAAAGCCACTAAAGAGTCGGACCATAAATGTATAGATTCAATTGCAACAATATTGTGCAGAACTTGTAAAATACGAGAAGATAAAATAGAAAGTAATTCCATAGAGCATAGCTCTAATTTAGGGAAGGTAAGCTTACTTTTCGAAGGATTAACTCGTAATTTGGCAGCAACTAGCCGAGATGAGAAAGTATTGTCGCAGTACCGAGCAACAAGATAGACACAAGCGCCGTATGCCAATTGGCTGGCATCGCAGAAGCCGTGTAAAGAAAGAGAAGATAATGTTTTGTTATTGATAAAATACCTAGGGGTGGAGAGATTTGAAATATCAGCAACCAAAGTGATGAATTTTTTCCAACTTTGCAAAATGGTGATATCCGAAATAGACGTATCCCAAGCTATTTGGGATTTCCATAGGGCTTGCATTATTATTTTTCCTTGAACTATTAAGGGATTGACTACACCCAGAGGGTCAAAAATAGAAGGAATAAAAGCTAAGATACTACATTTAGTTGGAACAGTAGGTTCTTGTACATCCGAAGTACGAATAAGCAAAAGATCAAAAATAGGATTCCATTTTAACCCCAGTATTTTACTTGGAGAGTCGTCTATATTGAGGTCTATTCCATTGGAAGTAGATTGATAAATAGAAGATAAAAATTCGGCGGAGTTGTATTGCCATTTATGTAGCTTGAATCCATGTTTATTTGAAACAGTGTTAAGTTCAGAATAGACTGCTTTCAAATCTGAGAAAGTATTAGTACCGGATAAAATATCGTCCATATAGGTTTGCTTGAGAAGCGCGAACTGAGCTTTCGGAAACTCAGGATTTTTCTCCGCTATGTATTTGAGGACACGGATGGCCAAATATGGGGCACAGTTTTGCCCAAAGCTTAGACTTGACAGTTGAATACAAGTGAAGGGATCAGAAGGTTTATCTCTCCACAGAAAATTTTGAAAATGGCGTTGTGATGGATTTATATCTATAAATCTGTACATCATTTGAATATCTGCACAAATAACAAATTAAAAACAACGAAACCTGCATAATACATCGAAAAGATTATCCTGTACTTGATAGCCTTTTGAGGTTAGATCATTCAATGACATCCCGGTATCAGTACGGGAACTAAAATCGAAGACTACTCGAACAGGGGTTGAACTGTGTTCGCGTATCACAGCTCTATGAGGAATAAAATATTTAAATTCATTAGTAGGATGATTTAAAGTAAGGTATTCAACTATAACATTTCTATAGTCCTGAAAGAAAGTAGAGTTAGAATAAAATTTTTTCTCTAGTGTAGAAAATCGTTGACGTGCCATACAAAATGACTGACCCAATTTTGTAGGCTTATTTTGAAGAAAAGGCATATCGACCTGATAACAGCCTGAAGGTGAAATGATAGTAGTAGATTGGAATATTTGCTCTGCAAATTCTTGACTAGAGAAATGTTGTTTAGATTCAGGAATAGTTTCTAGTTCCCAGAATCTTTCCATTAGGCGGCTCAAATTATCTTCTAAATTCGATTGACCATCATGAATGGTTAGGAAAGAATGAGAAATATTTTGGTTTGAAACAAAATTAACTGGGTTCCTAGGTATAGGACCGGCAATGACGTAGTCTAGATAGGTTTCAACGAGAGAGGGGGAATTAGGTCCCATATTAATAACGTTCGATTTAAATAAATTAAAATAAATATCTGCACCAAGCAGCAAAGTTACAGGACCGGTTTTAAAGAAAGAGGGGTCCGCGAGCTCAAGTTTTATATGCTCTGGTAATTGTAGAGCTTCTGCAGATATAGAGAATTGCGGAAGATTGTTAGTGATTTGATGTATAATAGAACAAGAAACATTAAAACTATCAGATGGGGATGGGCTGATAAGAAAACTGATTTGGATATCTAGTATATCTCCACTTTTAGTACAAGTGGTACTACCTAATCCAGAAATACTTACAACTTGTGTTCGAGAAAGTAAATGTAAATTTTTTGCAAAAGAACTTCCAATCAAGCTCATTCGGCTACCGGAATCCAAGAGAGCTCTTGCCACAATTTGTCGGCCATTACAGCATCGGATGTTTACAAGAGCTGTGGGTAGCAGAACTATTTTTTTAGATATCGACACAGTATGAAGTGAGGTTTGCGGAGCTGAAGAGTTAGAACATTCAAGAAATTCATTAACTATAGGATTCCTATTTGATGATAAAGGACTATTTACAACATGTACATTTGATTGTTGATATTCAGTATTATTTGTCCTGAATTGAGAGGTCACGTTTCGACCTTGAACATTAACTGATGGATTATGATTTTGAGGCATGTTTACTGACCTCGATTGATTATCAAAATGAAGATAAGAGTGATGTGATTTCCCACAAGTATAGCATCTTTTCAAAGATTTGCATTCCGGTAGAGTGTGTGTGAAACTCAGACAATTTATGCATGATTTTCTAGATTTGATAAACTGATACCGGTCGTTGGGATTTAAAGATATAAATTTGGAACATCCATAAATGGAATGGCGCGAGTCTTTGCAATAGGAACAATTTGAACGAGCGCTAAACGATTGTTGTGGAGGGTGATTTACACTAGCGACTAACGACACCTTATTTTTTCGGCTGTCTATTTGTCTAGAATTAGGCTTAGAATTATTGGGATCAAAAAGATTTAAATTTTCTAAAACAGATTGTTTTTTGTTTAGCAATTCAAAGAATTCTTCAGCGGAAGGAATTATCCCGGATCTTCGATCATTCTCGAATGCTTTTCGCGAATTGAAGTCAAGTTTTTGTTCGAGCAAAAATATAATCAAAGATTCAGATTTAATTTCAGACGAATGACCTGTATTATTTATTAAATCAAAAGTTTTTCGAGAGGTTATATAAAATTCCTTTAAATGGCTAGCGGTGCATTTTGATAAGCTTTTTTGTTCTACCAATGTTTGGAACAAAGAATTTAAGATTTTAAAACTATCATCATAGTTCTTTTTTAAAATATCTAATGCTACGCTTAAATTCTGATTAGTTAGGCTTAGACTAGAAATTAAATCTAAAGGAGAGCCACGTAATAAGCTTTTCAAATAGTAAAATTTTTCCCCATCAGATTACAATTTTGAGTTATTGAATACAACTGCAGAAAAAAGATCAAAAAATGAGCGCCATTCTTGAGCTGACCCTGAAAATGGTTTAATATTTATTTTAGGCAGAACCACATTGGAAGATTGAATGTCAGAATTGTTAACAAATTTTTCCTTGCGGCTTTCAATAATAGATTCAAGTTTAGCGATAGCATTTTCGAACCTATCCGCTACTATATTTTCCGAAACAGTATCGGAGTCAGTGAGATCTTCGGAAGCAAGAGAAGCTATATCAAGTTGAATTTTTTGATAACATCCATAATTATCCAAAATATTACCAAGTTTAACATTTAAGAGATGAATTTCCTCAGATCCCTAAAGGCCCCTGAGAAAGGTTTCGATTCTAGACAGTTGGTTTTTGCAACCTTTGCGTTTATTTTTCGAAGTAGTTAAATCTATTTTAGAGAATTGAGACTATTATAGCACCACTAATCAGGAAATAAGGTTATATTATAAATGTTGAGCAATATTTATGTTTAGTGTAATTATGCAAAGGATAATATTAATGAGTAAGTAAGCAAATATATACAAAAAATATTGAAGAACGTTAGAAACCGCAGATCAATTAGTGATCCTTAAAAGCTTAAACCGCTTATAGTAAATCAATAATACCTACTAAAGTTATAAATATTAGAATAGGTCCTATGTAGGCACATAAATAAGTAAGCATAAACAGATTGTGATAAAAATAATAAAAAATATTCGATACTTATAAATCAAAGTATAAATATCACACAGTATACAGAAATAACACTATAGGTTTTACCTAAAAACGCTGAGAAAATATAGATACAGTTACAGAAACTAACAATGTATTCTAGTAACAATTATTATTATCATTCAAACGTTCATGAAATACACAATGCACTAATAACGGGATCGGAAATATGCACTGCAGGTAGTGTTGAAGGGCGAAATAGGAAAACGAAGACAATTACTTCGTTTTGTTCATCTCAATTTTGGGTCGGAGGGTAACTAGCCGTCGGTCAGAAGATTTAGACAGGGTTGCCGGCTCGCGCAGAATTTCTGGACGCATAACACCGATAATATATGCGAATGTTCGTAGTAAAGTCACTATCACTGTCTTTTTTTATTTTTTACAAGGTTAAAACGTACTGTCCAATTGATAACAGAAGTTGATTATTGCATGAAATTGTATATAAATTGCAGAGCAGTAATTTGAAATGGTGAAATTGTAGGTGAAAAATAATAAGAATGTCAATTTGACCGGAGATCCGGCTCGAAGGATCAAAACAAATGTAGGAGAAGGTGTAGGGTAGGATCGCTGGTTTTGTGAAAGTGATGTGTTGTCAAATCATCACCTCCCTACATTCGGTAGCGACTAGAAGTATCTAGTGAGAACTCTTAAAATAAATTATTAAATGTGTGATGAATACTTCGAAGGACCAGTGACTCATGTCACGAAATTGTGGAGTAAGATACAAATAATGAAAGAACCTTTCTTTTAGAAAAACTTTAATTCAATTGAACACAAGGAGCAGGCGGGAATTCCAACTATAAACTACCGTTACAAACACATGTAATCTGAAACGTTCACATACAGTGGTTCTTGAACAACAATGTAAATATATATATACACAATATACATTCAGCTAAATAATTACAAATAGGTAAATTAAATTCAAACTTATGGTAGAACAAATGAAAACCGGCAACCCTGCAATTACTGGGGCTGATGGTGATATTAAAGTAGATTTAGCACGTGGATGTAGAAATATCTCCCAAGTTATTCTAACTTCGGAGATGGTTGAATTTTTATACAAGAAAAAATTCACTCACAGTTTGAATAGCACTGAATTTAGGATGGTTACTTTTCACTTAATTGTTAGTTTGCAAAATACCCATTTTATCGGGTGTAAATTTGAAAGCACTGTACACTAAACCTTTTTCGTCTGTTCAGGTCGATAATTGTTGAGGAAAATTCATTACAAATTTTCCTTATACCATAATTATATTTTTCACGGAAATATTTAATTAATATTCTGTCCTCTTCGCTTCAAAGTGGCATTACGAACTGACTAATTTACTTATCTAGCTGTAAATGTCAAACAAATTCCATGGCAACCTGAGCAGTCATGGCATGTTTTCGAAAATGTATTATTTGTTAAAATGTTATTCAATAAAAAATGGCATTTCGAGAATCCGGTAATTTCGAAAAATTTCCTTCTTACTGAAGTTTTCTGGATAGTTTATATACCGAAAAAGCATATTAGTACAATTTTGGCTAAGACAGCTTTCATTTGCAACGAGCTCAAATTCACTGTTATATAATTTTTCTATAAGTCCGACCCTGTACATTATTTTTCCTTTCAAATTTACAGTCATGTTGAGGACATGTTAGGTTATTAGCCCTGCAAAAAGAAACTAAATCGCTTGACAAACAAAAAAAAATCATTTAAAAAATGTACTCCTTTATTTCGGCCCACAGTTTAGGGTATGTATATTATTTTTGATCAATTTATTTTGCGCAATGCAGTATCAATATTTCAACATATTTATTCGAAAACTTATATCTACACTTGCTTGTCTCACATAATATTGATAAGCGTATTATTTCATTATTTTTCAGTCTATGAAAATGCGAGATATGTTATATAATTGCCCTTGGATGGATTGGAATATAAAAAATAAGAAAACATTATTGTTAATTATTACAAATACAGAGGACCCATGGGTACTCTCATTTTACAATATAGTACCTATCAATTATGAAGTCATAGTGAAGGTGAGCATATTATAAAACCAATAACCAATCTAGCACAGTATTATAATTCCGAATATATTCTTAATTATTATGTCTTACTAAAGTTCTTCTCGATCTGAGCTGTTGATTCTCCGGTTTTATTTTCCATAAGAACAGGCAAGATGCAATGCAATGTCGTTGCCTAATTTTGCCTGCTCAATTAGCATTATTGAAGTTTGGAGTCCTCTACAAGTAATATGCACTTGCTATATTGTCCACAATTTCACTGTATGTCGTAAATTATTAGTAATCTAGATTTTTACTTTTCCGCTCAACCTATCTATATGCGAGAAAAGTATTGGTTCACTCACAAAAAAGTTGAAATTTTGAGACCTTTTTTTGAGTTATTTTTAAGTTTTTCATCAACACCAACACGAAAGAATGGTTTTTAGAAAAAAAATCCTGTGTGTATGTCGTCGACCACTTTCCGTTACATGTCTTGTTAGCACGATACAGCCTCCGGAGTGCAACAAATCACCAATTTTATGATTGAATATTGTTCACAATAGCCAGTACAACGGGTACTATTGTACTTGAAGTACGCCATTTTTGTCATTTTTTGAGAAATTTCAGTTTGTTAGCACGATACAGCCTCCGGAGTGCAAACAGTCATTAATTTTATGAATGACTATTATTCAGAATATTACATATTGATATTCAGTTCACTTAAGTCAGTACAACGAGTGCTATGGTACTAGAGGTACCAAATTTTTGTAATTTTTGGGGAATTTTCAGTTTGTTAGTGTTCTGTCAGGTACTTCGCCTGATGGCAACCCTGTAACGTCTGACGGATGGCGAACCTGAGTTAAGTGAGCTGGGGATCGGGAGAATGACAGATAACGTAACGAGAGACTGACGGTTAAAGGTGAATATTAAGAACCGACAGTAAACTAGAGTAAGCAAGGGTTTTGAGATAAATAAAGTATCTGAATAATAGACAATCCCAAAAGTGTATTATTATCGAACCCGCAAACATAACATGGTGGCAGCGCGGGTATTTTAATGTGAGTAAACTTGTTGAGATCATACAAGAACGTGATACAGCGCGTGTTAAAATCAAGGAGCCAAATCATTTCAATATCTATTATCATGTCCATATCAGGGTCCAAAGGTTCCTCACAATTCGTAATAGCATCAACTGGAGAGCGCGGGCAAGTGCGTAATAACTTTATTATAATATCTCCTGTGAATGTCAGTCCACCTGATAAGCTTAATTTTCCTTCGCCGCTGCCGCCGCTGCTGCATGGCCAGCATGGCGTAACAATTTTGAAAGATATATGTCAGTGTCCGGACAATTAGACAAGTCCGAAAAAGAAAAAATAGATATTCTTACATATATCATGGGCGAAGAAGCCGAGGAAGTTATGGTCCAATTTCAAACTGTTCCCGTTACATATGTCGAAGCCTTGTATAGTTTTGAAAGCTACTTCATTCCTAGAAGGAATGTTATTTTCGAAAGATTTAAATTTAATTCAAGGTTTCAGAAATCTGGAGAATCTATAGACTCTTTTATCACAAATTTGCATTCCTTGGCAGAGTATTGTGATTATGGCAATCTAAAAGAAGATCTTATCAGAGACAGAATAGTAGTAGGCATGCTTGATTCGAAAACCTCGGAAAGACTTCAATTAGAAGATAAACTGACTTCGCAAGAGTGTGTTCTGCAGGCAAAACAAGCTGAATTGCAAGCTAATCAAATCAAGGAGTTGCAAGGCAGTCAACGTTACATTGGAAAAGTGCAGGTTCTGAAGGACAAGGCTGCTGGTTCCACAAATCCACAATCAAAACTCTTCTATCAAGTTGGACGAAAAAGACAAACCTTCTTACTCTTCAAAATGTGGATTTTGTGGTTTATAACCAAATAATGTTCGAGAACAGTGCCCAGCTAACAAGTCTAATTGTAGAAAATGCCAGAAGAAAGGTAATTGGGCAGTGGTGTGCAGAAAAAAGAAGGTGAGATCTATCCATTTAAATAATTTGGCAGAGTTGGAGGCCAAATATAACAGTGCAGATACAGATCTAAAGATAGATCTTTTGGAAACTGTAGATGAAACCTTTCTGAGATCTATTACTATAGATCATAATCGAGAACATGATCTGGAGGTTAACCATATAGATTCCAGTGAGTGGGTAGCTCCAATTTTTGTATCAAAAGTTAACAAAAATTTAAATTTTTTAGTAGACACAGGTGCAGACATTTCATGTATACCTACGCATATAGTTAGTCCCAGTGTATGTAAACAAATTAAAGTTACTAATAAAATAGTCACTGGGCCGTCTGGGATTAAATTGATTGTGTTAGGGACTATTTCTGTTGTCTTAAAGTTTGCAAATCAAAGTTTTGATACAGATTTTTATGTAACTGATAAGCTTACTAAACCTATTTTAGGAAGAACCGCAATTCAAAAATTGAATATTTTGAATTTATTTTGTAATCAGATAGCTCCGGTAAAATTAAATGATTCTTTAAAGAATGAAATTATCAAAAAGTACCCTAAAATTTTTAATAGTGTAGGTAATTTTAAAAACGAAATGCAAATTAAGTTAGTTGAGGGTACCCCAACTTTATTCAATCAGTTCCACGAGTCGTTCCAATTCCCCTTTTAAAGCCATTGAAGGAGGAATTAGAACGTTTAAAAACTCTTAAGATAATTGAACCTGTTGAAGTCCCTACTGATTGGGTGAGTCCAATGGTTGTAGTTCAAGAAGATTCAAAAATTCGCCTTTGTGTCGACATTTAAATAAGGCAGTTTTACGGTCACACTATCCAATAGGTAAAGTAGAGACTATTTTATCAAAAATTCAGGGCGCAAATTAGACACTAATTCAGGTTTCTATCAAATTAAACTTAGCCAAGACTCCCAACTGTTAACCAGTTTTATTACTCCATTTGGGAGATTCTATTTTAGAAGGTTGCCCTTTGGCATTACCTGTGCTCCGGAATATTTTTCCATGTTACCCAATAAAATATTATCTGGTTTAGAAGGTGTGATAAGTCACATTGATAACATATTAGTCCATGCTCCTACTATTGAAGAACATAATAAAATTTTGTTTGAGGTGCTAAGGCGTATTGAACAAGAAGGCATTACAATGAACAAAGAAAAATGCGTTTTTGGTACTCAATCTCTCACGTTTTTAGGTCACACTATTTCTAATACTGGAATTTCTGTTGATCCAGATAGCATAAAAGCGATAGTTTAACTTCCGGAGCCGAAAAACAAAAAAGAAATTTTGCAATATCTTGGTATGTTAAATTTTTCAAGTCGCTTTATACCCAACCGTTCTCACTTACTTGAGCCCTTAACTTCCCTGTTAAAAAAAATGTAGATTTTGTTTGGGGAATCTCTCAAAGGGAGGCTTTTGAAAATTCAAACTCAATACTATTAAAGTGTCCTACTTTAGCATACTTTGATCCCACAAAACAAATTTCTATTCAAGCAGATAGTTCATCCTATGGACTAGGGGCCTGTCTACTTCAGACTTGAAAGGACGAAAACACCGAAGTAGTGGCATATGCTTCTCGTTTACTTTCAAATACAGAAAAGAGGTATGCTTAAATAGAGCGTGAAGCCTTGGCTTCAGCCTGGTCAGCTGAAAAATTTTCTGAATACATTTCTGGAATCCCCATTTTAATGCAAACTGATCATAAGCCTCTAATTCAGGTTTTTCAGACAAAACCTATTGATAAATTAACTCCAAGATTACAGCGTTTTCGAATCCGTTTAATGAGGTATGATTATGAAATATATTATTTTCCAGGAAAGGAGCTCGTGATAGCCGATGCTTTATCGCGAAATTTTTCATCGGATACTGAGTTACCAATTCAAGATGAATTGCAATGGGAAACAGAGGCTCATGTTAGACTTATAGTCCAGTCGGTTGAGATAAAATCTTATTGTCTAGATTTATCACCTTATTATCAGTATAGATTTGATTTTTCATTTTCTGAAGGGTTCTTATTGCGAAAGTCTCGTATTTTTATCCCGGCTTCACTTCAATTAAAATGTTTGAAATTTCTTCACGATGGGCACTTAGGAATTGTGAAGTGTAGACAAAGAGCAAAAATGTCCGTGTGGTGGTTAGGTCTTTCTACTCAAATAGAAAATTTGGTTAGAAATTGTCCTCAATATGTGGAAAATAGAATAAATATTAGAGAACTCATGATTGGAGAACGTTTTCCTGACCGTGCTTGGCAGAAAATTGCGTTAGATTTGTTTAAGAGTAATAATATTTGGAACCTTATTATTACAGACTACTACTCCAGATTTTTTGAAATATTTAAGCTTACAAAAATGACCGAATTAGTTATCATAAACAAAATAAAACAGTTATTTCCTAGATATGGAATTCCCGAAATTGTTAGATCAGACAATGGTCCGCAATTTCAGTATGAATTTAAAAAGTTTTCCTGTGAATATGATTTCAAACACATAATAAGTAGCCCTTACTTTGCACACGCTAATGGCTGTAGCCTCAGCTAGTGCACAGACTTGTGTTTCCCTAATTTCCCGTTCTTGGGTCATTTGATTTCGACGTGGTCGATTAGATGGACAACATTTTTGCAATTATTGACAGAGCCAAATTCATCAAATTTGGGGATAATTGCAGGAATTGGCCTATTTTCAAAGGCAACAGCAAATAAATTTACAACATCTCGAACCGAATGACCCGCATAAAACCATTTTACAATTTGAATTTTTTCTCTTGTGGTATAAACCGTCGGCATATTTATTTATTTGTAATTATAAATTAAAACACCCGAAACTATTGTCTTACCCTACACACTCTATGGACTCGGCTGACGGTCTGGCTGACTGTCTGTCTAAAAATGAATCTGAATGTGTATGTACTGTGTGTGTGTTGGAAGTCGACGGGTGATATCCAGTGTTGCCAGACGGAGGGAAATTTCCCGATTTGCCGGAAATTTTTAACACAAAAGGGAAAAAGTTAACTGAAAACGGGAATTTTTTACTCTAGTCCAAATTGTAAAAAAATTTCAAAAAAGATTATTAGAAAATAATTCGAATGAATGAAAACTAATAAATGGTTTACTGTTTATGACCATTTCTTAAGGTTAAATTTTAAACTGTACTAAGTATGCAGTTAGGTATAATGATAAGCACTTAGGGTTACATAATAAAAATATGTATGAAATAGAATTGTTAATTATTTGACGTATTTTTAACGTTTTGGTAAAAGATTTTTTTTTGACTCTTTATAGATTGTTATGTAACTACATTCGTTATTCTTATACAAAATATTTTTTTGAAAATATTCACATGTTTGTATTTCTGGTATAAAACCTATTTTGTTAACGGGAGGGATTTTTTTAAAAAAAGTGGGAATTTTTAAGGTAAGTGGAGGAAAGAAGCTTACTTCAAGGTTGGCAACATTGGTGAGATCGGTCGCTGTCGCAATGAATAGTAGGGATATCACCGCCTTCATCTACGTTCTCTCCTGTCCTCGCTTTATATGAATATCTTTTATTGCCACTTAATAGTTTTGCCTATATCCAAGAAAAATATAAGCCGAATCTGTATATGAACTCAAATGTCCAGAATGTAATGCTATCTCTTTGGGTCAGACCCTTAGAAATTTTGAAATCCGATACAGTGAACACTTACGAGCATACAGATTAAAACAACCAGATAAATCCCATTACGCAAAACATCAACTTGACACCAATCATTCCTTAACACCTAAAACAGAACTAGAAGTACTACATATTTGTGATAAGAAACTAGAACTGGATTTCATTGAAGAGTTGGAAATTAGAAGACACTTAAAAAACCCACAATATGAAGTCGTTAATGAACAGATAGATCTAGGTAGTTCTCCACTATTAAACTTCTTAAATGATAATTGTAAAGATCAGCAGATATAGTTTTCCTGGTTTTCTATATCATTGCACAGTTATACTGATCCTAATTGGAAAAATGATATCCAGGATATCACCATACGGCTTATAATATCTAAGCGTCAATATTTGTAATATCACATCTTCTTCTTTTTTCTATTAACATATATTAAGTCAATCACTTCTTGGTCTAGCCAAAAATAACTACTAAACATCAGGTAGGCATCAAATGAAATCTAACTTCTGTCATTCTGACGATGATATTCAGTTATCGAAACAATTGTCAATTTTTTAGAATTTTCAACATTTTTCATTATATTGTGGAATTAGCTAGAAACATTGAGTTAAATTTAAAACACTAATATGAGTAGAGAAGTAAGGGTCGAGACAGTTAATTTTATTATTATTATAATAGCAAATATGTACATATCATTTTTAATAATTACCTTCTTATTTTAGGGAATCAAACTTGTATACAGTTTAGCGGCAGTCGCCTCAAATATGAAATGAATGATATGCACTGCTATATTCATTGTACTAAATTCACTTCGATTCAGGAGTTGTTGCAAGGAATCACTACGTACAATTTATATTTATCGTAATAATACCACCGAGTGATCACATCGAGTACATTGTAGAAGGATCAACACACATCACAAACTGCATCATTATATATGTGTAATCAAATACTGCGGAACTATTTCAGAATTTACTCATGAATCTATTTGAAATAGACGACACAGAAAGCTGGAATATATGAAAACTATTAGGAAATGTTCATCTTCACGTCTCGTCGTTGTTGATGTTATAAAATATGACAATTGTATTTGGAAATATATATTGTAATAAACTCTGTGGTCTCTTATGGGTTATTCTTTTTTGTTAAAAGACACGATAACGAGACACGAAAAACGCTGTCACCAGTATAATAATTCTAAAAAAATTTGGATCTAAACGATTTCACCTCGTGATGGATGGATCGAACGACACCTCCTGCCAACAGTGCCTAACGGCACAATTGTGAAAGGAATACCCTCATAATACCCATATCCCACTGTAAAAGTTTGAATAGAAATTTTTATTAAAGCTTTTATAAACACCATTTTGATAGTGTGTCAACACAAATTTTTATAAAAGTGACATCTCGTAAAAATATTTTTATGGTGCTTCTATTTCCATGATGCCACGTAAAATTTTTTTATAAAAATCATAGATAAATCTATTTTTTTATTGGGACAGAACACATTTTTATAAGAATAATATCCGGTAAAAACATTTTTATGGTACTTCTTACGTAGAATCATATATAAACTTCTCCCTATATAAAGGTTATCTATGGATAACCTCTTTAGAAAATGTTTTTCCATAATTCGCGTATAAAAAAGACTTCATTATAACATTGTTTACAGTGTCACAATGAAGCTCTTTGAACACTGTTATAGTAATTTTTAGTGTACAGTTAGTTATATTTTTATTTGACATTTGACTTTAACCTTGACACAAATTATAAATAAAATGGTCTAGCGTTGTTCTAGCTAGCAAATTATTATATTAAAGGTGAATTAGAATGATTTATATATTAAAAATATTAATGAATAAGGTACGCTAACGTTTATTTATCAATGATTTGTCAATTGTTTATTTTTATATTGTATAGGATCAATATATAGGTATAAAAAACGTTCGATTATTGCGATACATTACTAGATATCTATGTGAAGATGTATTATAGAAATACTTCTGTTCATGATATAATATAAATAGATCGCAAGAGCATATTCGAAGAAGCTTTTTTTTAAACACATAATCATCCTCCATGTGCTTAAATGATAGTTTGTTTGCAATTTACACAAATATTCGGTGATGATATGTCAAAAGTCAAATGTGCTGAATAAAACCTTATGTGATCTGACTAATTAGGAATCTACAGAATTGCCAACTTAAATTCTACCACTCCTCCTATTTTAAAAACAGGGATTATATGAAATTCTATTTTATTTAAATAATTGAATAAATATTGTGTAAAACTTGTGCCACAATGACTTTCTGTAGTACTCGTGATTTGCACAACTCACCGCTTCGCGGTTCGTTGTGCAAACTTCACTCGTACTACAAAACGAGTCATTGTGACACTTGTTTTACAAATAACTATTATGAAATAGAACAGTTTCTATAATTTTTACGGAACCAGTGAAGTGATAGAATGTTTATGCCCCACCATCATCGAGGAAGTTTGAATTTAAAGACGCGCGCACAGTTTCACGATTTGAAATACGAAAGCCAAAGTTTAATGCCAATGTCTATAGAGAAAAGTATAATTATGTTTTTGTAGAGTATCTTTGGCAAAGAGGCAAGAGTGAGTAGGATTAGTTCCGTTTTTAATTTGTTTAGGATTTTAGTTTTAATCATGTAAATAAAAGTAAGTGAACATTTAACATGTCATCACTAGGTAGAATTTGTCATAGTTGTATCGTAAAAAATTGTAATAGTAAATATCTTTGGCCACTTTGGCAATTTGGAGTTTGAGATCAAAATATTTTTTGAATTTTATAAAGCATTTATAAGTACATTACGCAAAAGACTTCTTGAATTTGCTTCTTCTTTACAGCCATGACATTATATACCGCTAACAGTATAGTTGAATATGGTAAAAACACCCATATACTGCCCAAGCTTTTGAAAATACAGTATTGCTTGTAAAAAAAACTCATTTTTTATAATAATAATGATACTTCAAAGAAAACTCGATTTGAACATTTACCTAAAAAACAACGTATGGAATCTGGGATTAAGTAAAATAAATGAAACTATAGTCCGTAATGTATCTCCCAAGAAGAAGAAAATGCATATTACTCAAAGATCAGAGAAATAGATGTTTCAAATTATCAAAAGACATTTATCAAGTAGTAATCACAATATTATATAGCAGTTAAATTGTCTAAATCAGTTAATTCAATATTTTAATTGAAAATTTCGATTCACGAGTTGACTCTCTTAGTAGACGGACGTGTTTTATTTTCCTGTACAATGACATCCGTTTTTTAGCCGACCTGCTAATTAACGAGTGTTTTTTTGGTTTTGGTGAATTTAAATTGACAACGATATTCCGGTGAGTGTATAAACTTTATCCATCGAGCGAATATTGGTATATTCGCCGTACTTTATACCCCCCTGCCCTGATATCTGCGATTTTGGTCACCAGAATCGCAGCATGGCTACTTTACCGTCTCACTCCCTTGACATCTCTACCGTCAATGGAATTCAGAGTACATCTCAAGCCATAAACGCAACTCATCTATCATATGCTGCTGCTACCCTTAGTAAAGCGCCCCCGCCCCCAACACCCTCTAAAGATCAAGCTATTCTGATGCAATCTATTCCCAACTCCGTCATATTCGACTATATTAAAGCAATTGGCAGCATTGTTTCTCCCAAAAATGTTCATTTTGCATCTCGTATTGCCCATGGCCGTATTCGCATATATTATCCTCTACCGAACAAATTGAATATCTCCTAAAAATCACTTCCAACATTACAATCAACTCTCAAATTATACCTATTCTTAGACTTATTTCTCCATCTAAAATAATTTTAATCTCCAATGTTAGCCCCTCGATTCCTCCATCTCTGATTGAAAAAGCTCTCCTCGACTCGGATTAAAAAATATTACGCCCATCACTCATGTTAGATGCGGCACACCCGACGATGCGTATGCTCATGTTATGAGCTTCCGAAGGGTGACATATCCTGGACCGAGATGATTTTTCCCTCCAAACTTAAATACTTATCACCCATGAAAACACCCCTCACCGAATTTTTATTTCGACTGATGAATTAGAATGCTTTCTTTGTAAGCAACCAAATCACACCGCTGAATCTTGCACCAATTTCACTACATCCTCCCCTTCGCAATTAAATGTTGCATCTATTGAAGCTTTACATGATCTTCCCCTCTCTTCTACTGGCTGCACTGTAAATATTACCCAAACCTCCACCGATGTCCTCCTTGATCCTCCTAACCCATCCTACGTACAATCACCAAAACCTGGTAAGAAAAGACCGCACTCCAATGATAGCAGTCTGGCTTCCCCAACTTTTTTACCACGCGAAACCAGCAACTTTCTTCGCCAAAATGCAATCTCCCCCTCTGCACCTAATTTATCGCAAACCCTTGAAAAACCTTCTAAAAAGAAAACCAGAAAATCCAAATCTGATGTACCTAAGAAACATGATTTAAGCCCTACAACTCGTTCCACTATTCACAAAATGTGCTCTGATTTGTCTAGTCCTCTCTCACTTTCTGCAGCCCAACTGACTGCTTTTCATGAAAATACTATTGGGATGTCTGATCAACTTACTGAAGCCAATAAATTCACTACTGATATTGCCTCCTTACTCCAAGACCTGAATACTCCCTACACTGCTTCTAGTGAACGCTCCTTAAAAAATCGCTTAACACGTCTACAAAACAGAATCAAATCCAAGTTAGATTTTATCATCGCATAGAACGAATTCAAAAGCTCACTTCCCTCCCAAACCCGATTTTCTTTGTCTTCAAAAAACTAATTTTAAAATCAATCACAATCCTCTCTTAAAACACTTCGAAGGGTATCACTACATCAGAGCCAGCGGTGGTGTATCAATATTTGCCGCTAGCGATATTTATTCCGTCCCTCTTACCCTAACCACAAACCTTGAAGCTGTAACATGTCGCTGAGACATGTTACTATTTCCATCAATTATTTTGGAGCGTTACTTATTCGTCGGCTACTCCTACCTCTAATTCCAAATCCTTTTATATCGAATATTAGGAACGTATCGTTGACAGTCTTTACTATCATTAAATGGCTATTTAAACTACGATTGACGTGGACCTCGGTCTCTTTTATTCATTTCTTCGCTGAAAAGTTAATCAGCATTCTCTGTTTAATATAATTTTGTGTTGGATTTTTAATTTTCTTCGCTGGTAAGTTATCTATATATTGTCAAATTGTTATTGTGTGCTTAAAAATTATTATATTTCGATTTTTCTATTTAGTTAAAATATTTAGTTTTAAAAAAAACAATGTTTTTGTGATGGCGTTTTCCAATTTTTCTTCGCCGGTATTATCTTTCTTTAATAAAAACTATTGTGGCGTCCAAAGTTATTTTATGAAGCGAATTTATAACAGAATCTTTATATGGTTATTTTCCACCGATTTAAATTTGCTTTTTCTGATTATTTTGGAAACAGGACGGATAAGACTGAACAGTTTTCTGTGGTTTTATTTTGAAAATTAAATTCAAATTTTTGTATGTATTGGAGTATAAGCTCCTACCTGTCCATTCTATTCCTCCTTTTCAATTTTCTACTGTTTCTCCTTTTTTTTATTTATTTCCCTACAGCTCTGCAGCCTGTACCTTAAGGACCGCTTTAGCCTGTACCGACATTTTCACTATATAACTCTTATTTATTCGTATTTGTATCGAGAATATACGTTTTTTGTGAATTTATTATTGTGTGTCAAATAAATCCATTTGTCCCGAAATTTTGTTTGTTCATTTACCTTATCTCAATTAAGGTAATAAAAGATAGCGTAACTAAGGCCGAATTCACTACCTGAGCAGTGTCCCAAGGCCGGGTACTTAGGTTGTGACAAAGCTATTGCCATTACCAACTGGTGCCCAAATAAAATTTCAATATGTAGCTTATAGCTTCAACGCCCGCAATACTATGTGGGGATACAAACGTACATTTGGAAAGAGCAAAGTTGTTGAAAATGTTTTAAACATATCCGGCGCTTGTCTTTTAAATACTACCTCGAACACACATTTCAATATCTCCTCCAATACCTTCTCAGCTATAGACGTAAGCATCAGTAACCCTAAATCCGCCCCTTCTCTAACTTGGAATACACTGGGCGATCTGCATGACAGCAACCACTTTCCCATTCTCATCTTCAGCCCATATAACTAAGAACCAATCACCCGCAGATATTGGAATGTAAAAACTGCCAATTGGCCGGATTACACACTAGCTACACAAAATACACTGTTCTCATTACCTCCTTCAACTAATATCAACAATACCCTTCAAATGATAATCGATGCTATTAAATCTGCAGCAGACCTGCACGTACCCATAAAATTGTTCCCTGGTGAAAATGCAGTGCGCTAGTCCAAAACTGCTCTTAATAGACGGCGCCGAAATAGAACTCCTGCGAATCTTCTTTTACACAAGAAACTCAAAGCAAAAGCTAAATACATTATAAAACAAAGCAAAAAGTCCTCCTGGCAAAACTATGTTCCTCCCTGACAACCGACACTAATCCTAGCCAAGTCTGGAATCAAATTCGACAAATACAAGGTAACAAGACCAACCTCAAAATCCCCAGCCTTATCTATAACGACTTGCTTATACGTGATAGCCAAGCTATTGCAAACACTTTCGCCGAATACTTTGAAGTTAAATTCAAAAATAATATTTGGACATCAACCCCTATCTCTTCTCTCTTTTGTCGAGCAAATTGATCAGCAGGATGAAATATCTGTCAATGCCCCTTTCACTTTTTATGAACTAAAATCCGCTTTATTCTCTTGTAAAAATACTGCCGCTGGTCCCGATGATATCCCATACATCTTCCTTTAAAATCTTTTCGATGTTTCTCTGTACAAAGTGCTCAGCCTAAATAATATTATTTGGACATCCCAACAATTCACCGATAAATGGCACGAATCCACTCTCATTCCAATTAAAAAAGCAGAACAACCTTCTATAATACCAAAGTTATTTCGTCCTATTTCCCTTACTTGCACCACTTGCAAACTTCTAGAGAAAATGATTAACCAAAGACTTTTATGGTTCCTTGAAAAGTACCAAACTATTCCACGCTCCCAATCTAGTTTTCGACGTAATCGGTTAACCCGAGATAATCTTGCTCTCCTCCAAGCTAACATTTCTTCAGCACTTAACAGTCAACAGGAAGTTGTTGCCGCTATCTTTCACATCGAAGGTGCTTTTGATACCATCCCTAGCAAAGCGGTTTTGAACAAACTTTCCCTTCTTAACCTCAAAGGAAATATCTACCACTTCATAGAACATTTCTCACTATCCAGGCGCTTAATAGTCTCTGTCAATGGTGAATTTTCCGTCTATCGTCTACAAATTGATGGTGTTCCCCAAGGTTCAGTCTTAAGTCCCACATTGTTTATACTTTTTATAAACGTCTTATGGACCAATTTTCCAGCCCCTGTTCAATACGCATACGATTTAATTATTTATTGCCATGGAAAATACACCTTCACTTCCTGCCAACTCCTACAAAATGCTGTATATCTACTACAAAACCAAATTGGTATTTTGAGTTTATCCTTATCTCTAAATAAGTCTAAAATAATTAAATTTAGTAGAAAAGCTGCATCTTCTGCACCACTTATCACTTTAATAATTCTACCATAGCTGCTGTCAATTCCTGCTAAATCCTTGGAATGATTTTTGATTCACGGCTTAACTGGAAACAACATATGAACGATGTCAAAGGCGTTTGCCTGAATCGCTTTAATATTATCAAAACTCTCTCGCACTTTGTCTGGGGCGCTGACGAGAACGTCTTTCTTAGAGTCTATAGAGCACTAATTCATTCCAAAATGGACTATATGGCTGCTTCATTTACATGACAGCTCCTACATCTTATTCAAACCTACTTAACTCAGTCCACAATACTGCTCTACGACTTTGTCTCGGCGCTTTTCGCACCAGCTCTGTAGACAGTCAATACTGTGAGGCTGATGAACCTCCTCACTTCCTTAGACGATAATCCCTACTCCTAGCATACGCCGCTTCTGTATCTTGCAACCCGTCTGATCCTGTTTTTGACATTTGTAACTTTGTAGCTAATTTATCTCTCAATGACTCTCCTCGCTCCATAAAATCTTTTCCCCAGCTTATAGCTGCTCTACTAAATGACATAGAGTTACTTCAACTTTTCCATTTCCATCCCTACTTAACGCTCCTTGGAACAAGTACCTACCCATATTTAACAACTCTCTCACCATTTATAATAAACACGAATCCCCCCTGCACTTATAAAGGAAGCATTCCTTGAAACTCTACACACAAATGCTTTTGATTTAGTCCCTCACACAGACGCTTCCAAAACCCTCACCGGTGTCGGATGCGCCGTCACTACTACAAACGATATTATAAGCACCACTCGGTTGCCCACTTCATGCATCATACATACTGGAGAGATGTTTAGTATTCTTCAGGCTTTCAAATATATTCCATCTTCATCTAAACATATCGCTATCTGCACTGACTCCCTATCATCTATAAATTCTCTGAAATCTTAATTCATTGGCTATTCACTAGCTCAAAACGTACATTACGTATACCAATCCCTTCAAGCTCGACATACTAAAGTTTCACTTATCTGGCTTCCATCTCACATCGGCCTTCATGACAATGAAACTGCTGACCAACACGCCAAAGAAGCTGCCTTCCCCGTCACCACTGCTAATACAATTCAACTAAGTCAAGATCTGAAATCCTCATTTAAGGCCTTAATCCACAAATCTTGGAAAATTTATTGGACCAACAAGAATACAACTCTTCACGAAATTCAACCCATCCTTGGTCGCCTTTCACTTACCGATTTTTCAAGACTTGATGCAAGGATTGTGAGAAGATTGCGAATTGGCCATGCACGTTTGACTCATGGCAACTTAATGATCACCGATAATAACCCAACATGCCACACCTTCAACTGTCCTGTTACTGTTAAACATATATTGATAGACTGTCAACTCTACAACGTCAGGGTGAGAAACAGTGTGAAGCCTACACTAAAAGAAATGTAAAGTCCTTCCAGTGAACTATCTAAAACTATACAGTTCGTTAAAGACAGTAATACCTTTTATAAACTATGACATCATGTAATGTACCATGCCAATGGCCATAGCTGTCGAGGCACTTGAACTTGAATAAAAAAAAATTAAAAATTAAATCCAGCGCAGGCATGGATTTCTTAAAAGCAGTTCTGCTAACTCTAACAAACCTTCATGGTCAATAACAGACCCATTAGTTATGAACCAAAACTATTGACTCCTATTACTAGTACTGAATTGAAAAAGTTTGAATTCCAGTTTTTAGATACAGAATTAAATTTGCAGACAGATATTTTAGACGTTCACTATAGTTTTACTGATTTCATAATAAAACTTCTGATTTATGTACAAAGAGAAGTCGTTAGATTTCTTTCAATACTGCATGACATTGTTCATCACATTTTTTCCTCTTTTAGGTCATGTAGAAAGTATTGTTAAAAAAACTGATCTCGTTGTAAAATTAAAAAGCCTAAATCATACGTGTTTTCTCAACTCATAAAAGTTTGTGTTCCCTTAATAATTGAAAAAATAGTTTTTCGTTAGTAACTGTTCAAATTTTTTTCAGATTTATTCCTGTTTTCATGGAAATGGAGAATTTAGTTTTCCTTTTTTCTTAAAGTATTTTTTGTTTTGAAATAGCTAACTTAATGTTCAATTTTATGTTATATTGGATTAACTTTCTAAAATATAATGTAATTTTAGTAAAAGTATGTAATTATGTTATTAATAATATGTGAACTGTGTGATCAATTAATGATATAAATATTATAGTATTTTATGTACCGATCATCAATACACGAGCATATTGTAGGATACATGCAAGTGTATTATTGGCCATTATACATGAATATTGCATATATTATTTTTTCTACTCATTTAGTAATTACCATTTATTATAAATAACAAGAGCAATGAAGGAAACTTCAACCAATAAATTCAAAACTTTTGAACATATCAATTCTCAAATCTTCATCGTTTATTTATAAATGATTTATTGTACAATTTATAAAATTTATTTGGGGAGCTGATCCTGTTCGAATGGGCTTGTCATTGTTTGTGTCATTCCTATTTTCCATTGAATTGAAATTTTTTCTTTATTCTTCGTCATCACTCATTATCATAATTAAATTTAATCTAATTAATGTTTGATATGCCTAAGTACTTTTTAAAATCAAAATTACTTGACTGTTGTAAAATTAATTGTCACTTTATTAACAAGTAAATTGATTCCTTTGCCTTAAAATTCTGTATAGTAATGAAAATCTGTATCATAATGAACTTCATTAATATACACATTTAATTATTTTAATAATTGTATTATAATACAGGAGTATCAAAATTATTTTTATTTTGTTTTAACAGATATATTATAGAATAAGAATTTTAAGTGCTAGATTGGAATAATTGTTTTAATGATGGGTACCGTAACATGGGGATACTCTAAATTCTGGGTATACCTACTCATTTGTAGTACATTTCTTTTTTCAAGGACTAAAAACTATATATGTGTTCATTTGCCTTAATAGCATTATTTTTGTATAGGAGTTTACATTTTGTTTTCACTGAATAAATGACAATTTGACATAACTTATTTGTTTTCATCCGATCAAAAATCCCCCCCTGAATGAATTTTCTTCCACAACCTAAAATATCAACCGCAGATTTCTATTTTTGGTTTTTTTGTTCATTCCAGTGGGGTTACTTTAATATTCCATATAAAACGCCATAGCGATCAAAGTATTCCCAATATCAGTATAACTTTGATCACATCATTTTTATTTTTTATGTCAGAAAATACTTATTCTCTTAATTACATATTTTCAGGATTGTTAATTGGGAAAAACCGATTAATCATGATTTTTAGTTCACCGGTATTGATTGATAAAGACAAGTTATTCAAGTCTGAAAAAAAATTGATCAAAGTATCCCCATGTTACGGTATGGTGAAAAGTTAAATTTCTTTAATAATAATGTAATTATGATAATTTAATCAGATTCCTCCTTATTTTGTCATATTAATATTACCTACTAAAAATTCAAATATAAAATAAGAATTTTAGAATTGATAATGTATATAGAACAAATATAACTGTTTAATAGACACATATGTGTAATATTTTCTTATCTATCTAAATTATTCGTCTTAAAATTGTTTATTGTAATTATTTCATCACAAAAAATGAAATATAATTTTATTTTTTGTAATGAAGTAATTATACCTAATAAATAATTTTAAGATAAATTGTAAAATTTACCTACCCTTAATAGAAACTAACAAATTTGAATATCCCGCCTGTAAAAATTAGTTTTTCTACCCATAACTAGTGGCACTCCGATCAACGTGATGCCAACTGATAATACAGGAATTCGTATTATACTTTTCTCTACGATTCACTTTGAGAAACATAAGCAGATTATCTTTATCTATGAACACAAGCCAGACTCACTTCAACTAATGTATGATTGATTTTGCATATTTTCATTTTCAATTACTTTGAAGTTAATATTTTGGGATATTTTATAATATGTATTGACATTAAAGACAATATTATAGTTGTGTCAGCAGACAATTTTTATAAAAATATTTATGGAAATTTTTACAGTGGGACAAGTCATCCATTTTTATAAAAAGTTTTTATGTGACGTCATTTTTATAAAATGATTTTAAAAAAAATTTTATACAATTTTTGACAGTGGGACAGGGGCATAAAATATTTTTCTTCGAACGTCATGAAAGTGATAACTTATGTGACGTTTCTAAATGACATTAAGTTTCATTTGTATGACTAGCAGTATAAACACATTATAGTACTATGAATTTTTTTTTTCGTTTTATTTGTTGGCTTTGAGAATTGCTCATTTATTCATTTGATAGACGAACACTCACACAATACACATTGATTATTTATTGGTAT
The DNA here is from genome assembly GCA_963921935.1 of Galeruca laticollis. Taxonomy (NCBI): domain Eukaryota; kingdom Metazoa; phylum Arthropoda; class Insecta; order Coleoptera; family Chrysomelidae; genus Galeruca; species Galeruca laticollis. The sequence continues at coordinate 148,117,892 of OY998181.1, forward strand.
CCACAATGGTATTTATTATTTATTTGTAATATTTATAGTAAAAGTACGATTATGAAAAATTGCATCATTTAAGAATCCTCCACTTCTGGCAATATCAGTACAACTCATAACCACTTTTCGAGAGTGAACTGCTTTTAAGAATCCATTGCTTATACCGGGACCATTAAATGTACGAATCCATGACAACGATATCAAATAGGGAATGTACAGCGAAATAAGTTAAATATTCAATCTTGTTATCTTTATTAAAAAATTCGTTTCCTTTTATTGTTTTATCTCAAATAAAATTATACACGTTTGAAGAAAAAATAGCAGATGAATTATTACTTATTCTCCTCATATAATAATACACTATAAGTTTACACGCCCGAGCGGGAAAGGTTTTTTGTGAGGGAGTACTTCCACAAAATGGGATTATTCGGCTGGGCTTAAAAACAGGCTACGACTGAATTCCAGGTCAAATAAATCAGTTGATTACCCAAAATACGTCTCCTATTATCTGCTAACCTCAAACAGTAGAAGTTCCTTCGACCTTATGCTTGAGGGGATTAGGTTGTTCGAGAAATAAACCTCTCTTTCAGCCAAACAATATAAGTATAATGACTAAGCTCAAAGTAAAGGTGAAGAACCAAGAAAACAAATGAATTGTGTAACAAATAATACAAAAGAAAAAAATATATTAAGTTACAGATTTCCAAATTTGTTTACGATGAATATTAACAGAATGTTTAAATATTGATTAAACTGAAACTGCCTCTAAAGCTTAGGAGTATTTGCTTGAATTGAACAATTGGTTATCACTTTTTATAATGAGCAATGTGCTTACAAATGAATAACCGCGAAGTTAAAATTATCTACACAATAAATTATAAATAAGTCCGCTTAATATTTACAATGTATGGATAAAAAACATCTCTCTAGTTTTACTGACTAGTAGTAAGCCGAAAACAATTTCTATGCTACCCTTAAAACGTTTTACCAGGTTGAGTCTGTTGCGTTGAGTGTTTGATGTCTGCGATAATCGCGACAATTGTTTCAAATCTTGAATCTTATATCAAAGAAAATCATAAACCTGCCTGGAAACATATGTGTAATTGACTCAAGACCTACAGACTCGACCGTACAACAAAATTTTGCTTACCATAATTTTGAAGAATTCGCAACGCAAAGTGGAACAAATAGAGTAATAATACATTGTATACTCTAAGAAAGTTTTTTTCACTATTCAATAAAGAGTTACAATGGAGGTAGTACATCTGTATCTGTATCTGTGAAAGTTGGAAGGGTCGGTGACCCCACATCATTTAGGTCACAATTGGCCCATTGTGCATCCCTGAGATTAAAAACTTCCTTCTAGCTCGTCATCCATTAGGTCACAATTGGCCCATTGTGCATCCTTTTGAGATTAAAAATTTCCTTCTAGCTCGTCATCCAGCCTACCTCTTTGAAGTAGGCGATAACGTCGCCTGAATTAAGTTCCCTCATACTGGCGTGTGTTAGCCTGTGCTCGCCGAATACATGAAACTTGAAATGAGAGAGTGTCTGATGTTCGCAAAGAATGTGTTCGACAGTCTCATCTTCTTGTTCACATCCTCTACAAAGTGGGGTGCTAGAAAACCCAGTCTGTGGAGGTGTTTTCGTAGGTGGCAGTGACCAGTCAGAATACCCTTGGTTGTTCGTAGGTTCCGCCTGTTCATAGTCACGTATTTTTTGGCTACTTTGCTGTCCGGATATTGTAGCAGTTCCTTGGCAAGCCTACAGCCTTCTGCGTCGTCCCATCTACCCTTCAACTTGTTAAGGGAGTGTTCCTTTAATAGGTCGGCCGTCGCTGACGCCTCTAGACCAATGTAAGTGCCAGGTCCCAAGATTTTGTGGGAGGCTGCCTTCCTGGCTAGCGAGTCAGCCTAAAGTGACCGTGTTGCTGTTATAGGCTTCGATTAAGGCCATGTGACATTTTAGTACTAGGCCTGATGTAATACGTGGTCTGTTCAGGGCTAGTAGTGTTTGTCTACTGTCCGTAAGGATGTATATATTATTACCGGTGACTTTCCTTTGGGTAATCTATCCGAGCAATACTTGCATTGCAGCCCATTGCCCATTTCATGTTTAGATTCGGGGATCTGGAGAAAATTTCACATCCTGAGCCCACATTTGATTTAGACCCATCTGTGAAGATGCGGATTGCGCCTTCTTCCAATGGGTCTTCTGCGTTGGGTTTAAAGATTACCTTGTAGGGTCTGTTGAAGGCAGATCGCGGTGTAATCGAGTCCGTATTGGCCTGCAGCAGTGACACCTCCCTGAGGGCCTCATTCCACAAGTTACATATCAGTTTACCGAATCCTACATCAGGCTGTATACCGGTAGAACGTAGACGTTTCATGGTCATCAAAACAACCTCCTTGATGTATATGTCAAGGAGAGTGAGACCGAGGATTGCCTCCATAGCTCTTGTTGGTGTGGTTCTCATGCTTCCTGTTGTGTTGAGGCATGCTGTTCTTTGGATTTGATCTAGTTCACGGACGACTGTCAGCTGATTTGCCTTAGCTGCCCAGGCAATCGAGCCGTACGTCAGCAAAGGTCTGATGATGGGAGTGTAGATCCAGGCAGCGACCCTAGGGGACATTCCCCAGGTGCGGCCGATGGTTCTATGACACTGCTCATAAGAAATATATGCTTTTTCAACTCTGTTTTCTAAGTGAGAGTTCTACGTTAACTTACTGTCAAAGGTGACCCCTAAATATTTCACATCTGAAGAGAAATTAAGTTTGGTATCTAGGAGCTTTGGGGCTTGATGTTTTGCAAGCTTCCTTTTTTTCGTGAAAAGAAACATCTCCATATTTTCTGGATTTATTGACAACCAATAGTCTTTGCACCGTTGTTCTATGATATTGAGGGCCTCTAGCGTTATTAAAGCGCAGAGGGTCTCCTCGAATCTTCCTGTTAGCAGAATCACTAGGTCATCTGCATATGCTATTATATAGAAGTTGCTATCGTTGAGGTGGCTGACCAAGCAGTGTAAGACCATGTTCCACAGTACTAGCGAGAGCACCCCTCCCTGTGGACAACCTCTTACAACCAAACCTCCGATGGTTACATCATCCACACTGATTTTTATTGCTCTTTTTAAAAGCATGTTATATATCTAGCCATTTATGATTTGGGGGATATTCTTGTTGCAAAGTTCATTTGTTATTCTAGGAAAAGTAGTTCTATCGAATGCGCCTTCTATGTCTATGGATACACCCAGGGTGGACTCCTTATTTTCCAACGATCTCTCGATGCGGACGGCTACGAGATGAAGAGCCATGTTGATTTCGATGCAGTTGATTTCGTGCTCTTATGTATAGTTCGCACAGCCTCTCTAAGGTCTTCATTGGAAACCATGTGAGTCCAATGGGTCGATATGGACAGTAAACAAAAATGTCATAATTTTTAAATAGAAATTTTATTACAAAAAAAAGTTACAATAAAAAAATAAACAGTTAGAAGTATATTTATATAAAACATCAATATTCTACATCAGATTCATATAAAGAATTTTCTGATTCTGATAATTCTGCTTCATTTTCTTCTTCATAATTCATTTGTACTATATCTTCTACACTTAATGGTGTTTGATCTCCAATAAATCCAACAGGCTGTAAGTAATCCTCGAGAATCCAACCACAATTTTCAGGACTAAGTTTTATGCAATTAGATTCTGTTGCATTTGCTTCATAAGTTTTCATAAAAAATAGGATACCTGGCTTCATTTACACTAGTGCAGTATTTAATTCCATACATAGCACAAGTAAACTCTTGTACTATGTCCATTTTTTTATTCATAAAAATGTCGGCTTCATCTTTTAAGGACATGCAAGTGCTTTGGTAGCTTTCATTTTGCGAAAATAATTAAAATTGCTTTATCTTTCCTTTATTATAAAAAGCTGATGTGTAATCACACCCAGTATATGCATGAAAAGCTGGTAGACTTTGGCATAATTTGGGACCCAGCTTCAATGCCAAATAAGTGCAGTTTATACAGTCCAGGTGCTTATCTTTTGTTTTTTTGTTGCTGACTTTTCTAGAAAAATTACTGAATGTGAAATTTTGTGTATATTACCAAGTAGAATAATCAAAACGTCTGTATCAGAGGGTTTTATTAAGATTCTGGATCCTGATGCTATTTTGTGGGCGTGAAAAATTATTCTTGTGTCAGCCTCTTCATGATAACATTGATAATGAATTTCTACCGTTCTAACAATTTTATTCTGGTGTACTTTGTAAGAATAGCATAGATCGTGTACGGTAATGAATATTTTTTTAGTCTTGATTATTCCCACAAAAGATTGTTTTTCCAATAATTTGCCAAAAATTATACCAAAGCGTCCGTAAATCTGTAATTTTTTTAGACTTTGCAAAAAATCTTTTCGGTCTTTTTTGTTGCGGTCCTGAAATATTATAAGGTATGTCGAATTCTTGTCGACCTTTACGTTCAGCATCTTTTATTGATGGTGAAAAATAACAATTATATATGAGATGTATTTCTTTTGCATTCGTTGAGCACAATTTTATGTAATAGATTCGGCAATTTTTCCAAAAGCCTGTGGAATGGATGATCCTACTTGGTGTACAAAATAAAAAACATCTATTACCTCTACGTCGATGTTAGTTGGCTCTACCATTTCAGTTTGCGATTTTAAAGTTTTTGCTAAATTTGCTTTTGGAGTTTCAAACATTTCACCAGAAGTTGAAAATAAAGCAGGTGGCATTGGTGCAAAAGGAAAGGTCAGACAATAGTCTATTTTAATTTTTTTATTTATACTAACAGCAAGAAGTCGTCCGAAAATGTCACGTTTCATTTTAAATAAAAAATTTTTGCTTTTGTCTTTACTCATGATTGATTTTGATACACACTGAGAGCTAAAATTTAAAATTTTATTACACTCTGTGTAACAAAATTGTTGAATTCTTCATTATAAATGTTTTTCAAAACTGTAACTTTTTTATAACACTGTGAATGATATCCAAACACATTAACAGACGCATCTGTAAGTTTAATATTGTTGTACTTGAAGTTTTTTATTTTTCGAAAAGCTAATTTTAATTGGCATTTTTTTAAAGTCTCATCATTAAAATTAATCACAGAATCACTTGAAGAACATAGAAAACATTTCTTCTCCATTGTTACTAATTTTCATTCAACAAATATACCACAAAATAACAAAGCACGGTTGTTCTTATTTAAGAATGAATATTATACTGATGCGACGCACGTGTAGCTCGTATAGTTCTGTTTCACTCTACCACACAGAACAGTACACACTTAACGTCTTTGTCGGACGCCTCGGTATTCACGATTTTACACAACTTCAAAGCCCGGCAACCGTATTTTGTGACTGGTTTTGTGTAGGCAACCTTATACCATTGTGTTCACAATAAAATTATCTTCATTATTATGTATATATTTATTGGTTGTCAGATGGTTGTAAACTACTGAGTTGAGTTAACTGTTCATACCTGGCAACCTGACCATATAATTATAAGCAACTCTACGTTTGCATGTTCTTCAATCTGTGTACTTTCCATTGCCATCGTATTTTATGAGTTAACAAGTAAGTGTAAATTATGAAAAATAGGTGATAACTAAATTTTTAATTTAAAATATCCTTGACCGAATTTTTTTAGGCAACCTACTTGCAATACCTTTTAATACAAATAATAATTGATATAACAGCAAATTCATGTGGTTGTCCAATGGGTGAAGGTCGACCTACTCGTATATACGTATCTTAGACTATTAGGTATCTTGTTGATTTGTCAGTTACTCTAAAGTTCAATTTGGTTTATAAAGAACCATACAGTCTTCTCACTTTTACTTTCAAACAGGTATTGAAATCTCATTGTTATTATCTAGCGAAATTTTCTTAATTCGTTTGATTTTTCTGGTTGACAATACATACCTATATAACTATTTTTACACTAGAATATAACTAATAATATAACGAGTACACAATATGCTGTATCACGATTATATGAAAAATATAGGTACAAACATGTGGTGATTTATGATATACATACCTACCTCATGTTTGTTCTGTGTAGACCATTACATTCTCCTATATATTTATCATAAAATTGTTAAATATACTTCACATTATATATGTTAGTACTTGTACATGTGCCAACAAATATAACATCTAAACGAATAGCGGGACATGGTATATTTGTTATTATATTAAAAATGTTAAATATCTTACTTGTGTATTTGAAGATTTGAGTAACATTCACTAACTAATGTAGGACCTATATGTGTATTCCTATATTGCGCCAATATAGTACTACCAAGTTTTAGTCAATGTTGGACTACTTGGTACCACATATAATAGCTAATGTGGGGCCTATATGTGTATTCCAATATTAGGTCAATATAGGACACCAAGCCACTGCCGATGTTGGACAACTTGGGAAAATAATAAATAAACAATGTCAGGACTACATTGGCGAGTTACCTGACTTTTCATATGGGGCCAATATAACTTATTGATATTATAACAACATCGCAAAATGTTCACAATTCAAATTGGGCCAATGCAATTAAATCAATGTTGTCCCATTCTATTGATTATAAGTAACCAATATTCGGCCAATATGTATGTGCTACCTGAGTCTCATTACGTGGCCCATATATGGGAGTTTTCTAACCTTTACCTCTTGGTACAGTTCTAGATCCTTTGAGACTTTCCGCAAGACTTCCTCATTGGTAATTCTGTCAACATATGATATCAGGAGTACCCTTTTGTAAAGCCACATCTCGAAGTCATCTACCTTTTCAAGCATTTCTTTTGTTAGAGTGGCAGCATCTATTCCATAGAGCATTATTGTAAATAAATAGCATCTCAGCATTCGTATTTAGAGGTGGTTACTTAAAGTTTTGCAACAAAAGATTTGCTTCATTTTAACAAAGGTGTTACGTGCTATTTCAATTCTCATCTTTAATTCTGATGAGTAATCATTGTTGTCATTAATCAGGGTTGCTAGATATGTATATTGATAGAATCGCGCTATTATCTGATAGCTTACGATCAGTTGTGTGTTTTGATTTGGTTTTTTGGTAAAGATCATGAATTTTGTTTTATTAAGGTTCATATTCAAGCCATAATGGATACTTGTTTCATACACTTTTTGGACCATTCTTCGCAGGTCATTTATACTTTCTGCTAGCAGTACGATATCATCTGCGTATCGTAAACTGTTTATAGGAACTCCGTTTACTACTACTCCAGGTGCTTCATTGTGTAATGCCTCCCTCATGATGATTTCCGAGTACATATCAAACAATAGCGGAGAAAGTTTACATCCATTTCGTACACTACGTTTGGTGTAGATTTTTTCTGTGTATTTATTATCTATCTTGATGTTTGCTGTTTGGTCGTAATATAGGTTTTCAATAATTCTTGTATCACTGGTATCTATTCGCTTTCCTCTCAGAATTTTGATAAGTTGTTAATGACGGACTCTGTCAAATTCTTCCTCATAATCCACAAAGCAGGCGTACACATCCTTGTCAACATCCAAACAGCTTTGAGTCAATATCATCTAAATAATGCTTCTCTCGTGCCAACTCTACTATGGAACCCGAACTGTGTGTGGCTGATGTCGTTATCCAGTTTTTTATACACACAGTTGTGAATTACTTTTAGACATAATTTGACTGTATGGCTCATTAGGCTTATAGTCCTATGATCTTCACATAATCTTGCGTTGGCTTTCTTGGGAATCACAATAAAGGTCGACACCAACCAGTCATTTGGTATCGTTCCTGATCTGTAGATCCTATTGAAGAGTTCAGAAAGTGTATCCAAGCTATGCTCCTTAAGCTGTTTTATCATTTCAATGGGTAGTTCGTCTAGACCAGGTGCTTTACCGTTCTTCATGTTCTTCAGCGCATATTCTATTTAATCTGTTGCTATTTCGATCCGGTTTCTATATCATTTTCTATGAACAAGATGACACAAAGTCCCACCTTTAAATTGTATATTTTCATTTTAAGCCAATGTTATATTCGATTTTCTGTAAAATGTATTTATATATTCATATGTACATTGTTGATCACTACTCTACATTACACTACAATCACATAAGTATTCATCTCTGGTATAAAATTTTTAGTATTTATTTTTAAGAAATTGACTTTCATACGTTGTTGGGGATACGAAAAAATTAATTATTATTTGTGTACCTCTTGATTTTGGGTTTAATACTGATTGCATGATTCATTTTTATAAAGGAAAAATAACATTTGTATTGAAACGTTAACTGGAACTGTAGTCAAGTATATTTAAACATGAGGACGATATAATTTGATCATTTTAGTAACGGTGCTCAAGAGAATATTATTTTAAGGAAGTATTCGCGAATAGAGCATTCACAGGCTTACGTATACATAACTTTGGGAACGGTGTCAAGAATAGCGCCCCGGGTCGGGATTCAGGGCGGATGAAATTCAATCATCGACCACCACATTTGAATAACTTTAATTTTTTACAACTGAATATCTTTTGAACAATGAAAAAGTCAAAATATCACAAATTTATTTTGTTATACTGAAGTGCTGAGCTACTAGTTTCGGCCCACAATGGCCATCTTCAGGATACAAAGAATGTTTGGGTAAGGAAGAAAACATTGAACAATCTGTATATCTCACCTAAATGATGATAATTATTAGTGGGGCAACAAACGTCCACACATAGCGCCGATGAAGGAAAGGATGTAATTATTATTAAACAAATTGCAATTAATAATAACTTTCCATTCCCTTTATTCAACAAAATATACATTTTAATAAATTTAAACTAACTTTTCCCACTATTACATTACACGATAACACTTCAAATAATGATGTACCTAAGTATGTTGGTTCTTTACATTTCCTTGGCCCTGTATCTTATAAGTTTGGTAACATTTTCAAGAGGTATAACAGTAAATTTGGCTTTAAGACTGATAACAATCTAAGATCTATTTTGGTTAACACCAAAGATTCTGTTCCGACTTTAGATTCTCCTGGTATATATAAATTGAGCTGTCAGGATTGTAATGCTGTCTATATCGGTCAGTCTGGTCGTTTGTTAGACACTAGAATTAAAGAACATCTTAGTTTTGTTAAAAGATTTCAAAATACTGACCCACCTGCTTCACCATCTGCTTTTGCAAATCACATTATATCTGATAACAACGCTGTTTATCTTAATGAGCAGGTAAGACCAAAATATCCATATATCTTCCTTAATCTCCCATTTTGATTGTTTGGTGTACTCCTTTGCTTTTGGGTAGTTTTAATATTGTCAAGTATTGTTATTGTAAAAATCACTGGTAATAATATTTTACCAACTATATGTAAGTTACTATAGAAATATCTTTATTTACAATTGTTTACAATTTGATTCACTCTTTTTAAGTTGAATACTACTGTCATAATCTTCTTTTTTATCTTTTGACTAGACTACTACTTTTAGTTTATTGTCTATTCTTCTTCTTTTTCGCAGAGTAAATTTTGTTTACGCTAACTTTTATCACAATTTGTATCGTTAGATTTTATTTCGGGGGTAACATGCGTTTATAGTTGTTGCGCTTTCCAGTAACCTAAATTACATCCGTTTGTTGCCCCACTAATAATTATCATCAGTTAGGTGAGATATACATATTGTTTAATGTTTTATTCCTTACCCAAACATTCTTTGTAGCCTGAAAATGGCCATTGTGGGCCGAAACTAGTAGTTCAGCACTTCAGTATAACAAAATAAATTTGTTTGAGTTTTTCATTGTTGTAATACTAGTCACATTTGAGGTATGGATGAGATATTACTTTTTAATAAATACATGGAAAATTATCATTGATGCTGCAACTGGAAGATCACATATGAATTATATGGCAAATGTATGCATAATTTGCCCGTGGATAATATACTTTTCAAGTAAATAAAGAAAATAGAATTGCGAGGAGAAGAAAAAGACAAAATATTCAGTATAAGAGTATCTGCCGTCCAGCGCATTATGAGAAAAATATAGAAGATGGCAAAGTGTAGACGTAACATGGCGCGAGTGACGAGCGGTCACTCTTGATATTTCCTTCTACGAAATATCAAAATTATGATTAAATTCCGGTAAGTTTCTTGCTATTTCAAATAAAGTTTATTAGAATACCTTTTGAATGTCCACTATTCATAGTTCCTATACATCACTTTTTATTTTAGATTATTATCGACTGTTCGATGGCTTCTCTACCGCAAATGTAGAATCGTTCCCTTGGCTACCACAGATTACAAATTAATCTAGTGTCTTCATGAATTTTATTTTACGATTTTAAATTAATTGACTTACGGAGATCACTCGACATTAATTTACTTGCAAATACGTCTCTAAAGGTTAGTTCACTTATACTACGTTAAACAAAATTATTTCTTTAAATTTCACAAAATTATTTTCAAATTTAAATGACGATATCATTTACTTCTTTCTTTCCACGTATCTCAAGACCATCGTTTCTTTTGGTTTTCCAACAAAACAGCCTTCTGTTTAGAGAATCAAATTGGTTGACCCTCCAGTGGTCGCCTGGATCACAACAGTGATCCACCGTACTTCGATTCGATGCTGCGCTCTGAAATCGTCACGGATATAGCTTCCTGTAATTAACCCAGGCATAGATTGCGACACCAGTCAAAATTCAACCGCTGATAGAAACGTTGTAAAAAATTCGCATATACGTTGGATCACCATTGTGATCCGCGCGAGTAGGGGATGGTGGGGATCCTTGGGCACTTTTTCAGTATATTGCCTGTACAGTAAATTCAGCCCAATCTAGCCCTAATTTGTTTTCACTGCCAGTTATAGTTGACTTATCTTTAGGCATTATGTTATACATTCTATTCATGGGCGCCGTGAGGGAAGGGCAAGAGGGGGCAACTGCCCCCCCCCCTGGAGAATTAAACAGTGTGTATATAAAATATTTCGCGGCACAAGAGCGGCCCATTATAGTCAGTTTAACAAAACAACGGTACTTCAGAATTAATATAAAAATCTCAACGACACTAACTAACTAAAATAAGAAAAAGAACAAAGAACTGTTTTAACACTCAAAAATCAAATACAAAGTCAAACTAATCTGAATTTTTATAACTAACGATTAAAAGACACCCAAGTACGTACGACAATGGTTACGACTAGCTCCTTCTGCATTCTCGTCACTGATCTGAGAGGTTTTATCCCGAAGGGCGTGTATGCGCGAATAGCTGCGCATTCTGTTCCCGCCAAGTAAGAGTCTCTGCTGTGTGTTCTATATGCTGTGGTTCGGGGGTGTACTTTACTTTATGCCACTAAGTTGAGTACATTCAGTACGAACAGTAATCGAACAAAAAAAGCCGGTTCTCGCAACTTTTCTGTGGTGATTTAAATTTGTTTTTAATACAAAAAATTTTACGTTTTTGTGCAAAGTGAGGAATAGACCTGTATTTTATTGGTAAGTTTTATTGTTAGGCTATGGACATTAGAAAGTTTTTAATTAAAACGAAAGGTCCTGTGTCTGAGGACTCTAGTGATGATTCCTTGCAACACACGAAAAAAAAAATTAAGTTAGATAATTCTAATACAGAATCAAACCAATTACCAGTGGCGTTTGCCAGTACTTCCTGTAATAATTTAGAAAATATGCAGTCAGCTTTCAGCTACGAATCATCAGAACCAACAATCGAATGTGAAAAATTTGATTTGGGAAATTTTATTTCGATGATTAACATAAGCGATGAGACTAGGTATAACCTCTTAATTAACCCTTTTAAACCGTTTTCTAACTATAAATTCAAAAGTGATGTTGCTGAAGGAAAGAGGGCATTTAGGATAGAATGGATGCAAACTTACAACTGGATGGTTTATTCAAAAAAGTTAAAAGGGGCTCTCTGCAAATATTGCGTTGTTTTCACACCAGTAGTACAGAGAGGATTTCAAGGGGCTTTTATAAAAAAAGAATTTACAAAATACAAAGATCTGCATGAATGTGCAAAATCGCATGAAAAAAGCGTTAGGCATAAAAATTCTATATTCCAATCGTCAAATTTTATTAAATCAATGTCTGGAAAAACCAGTACTGTAGCCGAACAAATAAATTCGCATGATCGATTATTAGTAGAAAGTAACAGAAAAAAGTTGATTCCTATTATTTCTTCTATATTATTTTGCGGAATGCACGACATCGCTCTTCGAGGCAAGGAGTCCCATGAGGGTAATTTCGAAGATCTCATTAGGTTTAGAGTGGAATGTGGTGACAAAATATTAGAAGAACATCTAAATACCTGTGGAAAAAATGCAAAATATACATCCCACATGTGTCAAAATGAAATTATTGAAATAAATGGTGAAGTGATAAAAAATAAAATTGTAAGTGAAGTAAACAACTGTAACGCGTTTTCCCTGTTAGCAGATGAAACAGCAGATATTGGCGGGGTTGAACAATTATCTATCGGAGTTAGATATGTCGATAAAAGAAATATAGTGAAAGAGGAATTCTTGGGTTTTGTAGCATTAAAATCAATGTCAGCTCAAGCAATATCTGATGCGCTGTTAACATTTGCCAGAGACTGCGGACTGAATTTGGATAAGCTAGTAGGATTAGGTTTTGATGGGTGCTCTACTATGGCGGAAAAGGAAAACGGGGTCCAAAAATTAATTAGAAATGTATATCCTAAAGCACAATTTTTTCACTGTTCATCACACCGGCTAAATCTTGCTGTAAATGACCTAAATTCAGTTCCGCAAATTCAAAATAGTATCGGTGTTATTAAAGAAGTTATCAAATTTTTTAGAGAAAGTCCAAAGCGAAGGTCATTAGTGACCAATATTCCACTTTTATCAGACACAAGATGGTCAGCAAAATATAAATCAATAAGAATATTTTCAGAAAATTTTGTGGCTATAAAAGAAACCCTAAAAAACATTTCAATAGATAACAACTTTAATAACCAGACTAGACAAAAAGCACATCAGCTGTTCTGCTCTACATCAGAACCAAGTTTCTTAATTTGTCTCACCATAATTTCAAAATATTCTTCGCAATTAGAACCGGTAACTAATGCTTTACAGGGAGTATCTACAAATCTCCTTTCTGTAAAAAGACATATTAATGAGTTAATACAAGTTTTTCAAAGAGAAAGGGAAAATCCAAATTCAATTTTTGCAGAAATATTTAAAAAGTGTCTGGAATACGGAAATATATTTGATATTGAACTTAAAACACCTAGAATAACTCAGCGCCAAACCATGAGATCTAATGTCCAAGCAGACTCACCTGAAACATATTTTAGAATATCAAGTTTCAATCCATACTTAGATTCCTTAATTAGCTCATTAACAACAAGATTTGCCGAAGATACAAGTACTGCTTTCTCCTTAGCAAATCTGCATCCATCTCATGCTTCAAATATAAACGCGGAAATTATTAAAAAAATAATTAAACATTACAACTTCGAAAATTTTGAGGCAGAGTGTTTGACGTGGAAAGATATGTGGAAAAAGAAAAGTGCTCCTGAGGATATAGATTTTGTTTCACTATTAACTGAAGAATGTACTTTTTTTCCGGCAATTGCTAATGCAATAAAAGTTTTTCTTTCCCTACCACCTACTACATGTTCAATTGAACGCTCCTTTAGCACTTTAAGAAGGGTTAAAACTTGGTTAAGGTCAACGATGGCCGAGAATCGCTTAGCTGGTTTATGTATACTGAGTCTACATAGGAAAAAAATTGAAAACGATAAAACACAATTTATCGAAACAGTACTCGATAAATTTGCTCAAGATCGAAGAAGGTTAAAATTTGTCTTTTCTTAGATTAGGATTTTAATCATTATTTTACCATTTTGTTATCTAGTAATAAGATTGAACACAATAATATCTACATTTTTGTTTTATATGTTTAAAGAATATTATATTTAGTTTTTTAATTTTTTTATAATGTTTAGGTTTGACAATAATTAACATTTTTATAGTAAGTTTTTAGAGAAATTTACTATGAGAATAGAAAAGTTTTGTTTGTGTGATTTTTTGTGTGATTATTTTTTCATTGCTCTGTTAAAACACCAAAGATTTGACCAAAGTTTGTTATTTTAAGTTTCTTACTAAATATAAAAAAAATATACATGTAATTTTTTTTGCCCCCCCCTAGAAATTTTTCTGGCGGCGCCCATGATTCTATTGTTCAAATTTTTTGGTTAAATTTAACTTTTTTAAAACCTTGCTATAGTGCCCAAGCATCCCTACCAGAGGGATCTGTGGGCACTGTAGTCGGGAGCCTTGGGCATGAAATAACCAACAGTAATAAATCATTTCACAAACTATATTTATTGATACTATTCGGCACACATATATAAGAAAACCAACTAACTTTGATATTTTCGTGAGAGTTGCCTATTTCAAATTTTCAATAACCCATAGTGGTTTATCAAATAGATACTTATGGCTTCCTCTTCTTGTCAAAATAGTGGGGGCGGGTAGCTTTGTGATTATGTCATTTCGGGTAACTGATGATACATCTTTTATATCAGGCTAGCAGAAAGTGTTTTTCAATTTTGTGAGTCTTATGAAATTTATTGTAAAATCGTTGTATTCTATTTCCTCGATTTTTCCTACATAACGGGCACAGGTTTTCTTCATCTGAAACTCGACTAAGACGTAGTCTCCTATCTGGAAACTACGATCAGGACATATGACGTCATCTACATCTACTTCCATGTCACTTTCTTCTTCAAATTCATTCCATTCTGATGAGGAGCCCGACGAGAAACTTTCGACCTTCAAACTATCGCTCGATATACTTTCCTTTCGCTTCTTAAAATTTCTTTATTTTTTAGGGGTCTGCAATTCATTTGACAATTTTGGAATTTTTTTCACTGGTAATTTACGTTTTTTCTCAGCTGCTAGCTGCTCTATTAAAAGTTTATCTGGTGTGTCTGTCATGACCCTATATTTCTCTTTCTTACTTTTAGTCTTAATATTTTTTCTTGGCTGTGCTTTGGGATAATGTCACAGTTTCGGCAGTCAAAAATGGTTTATTTGTTGGTGTATTCGTTTGCCGCTCCTGAGCTGGCTGTAATAAGGCAGATGCAGAAGTAGACTGCCCATTTACTTCACTACTGGTTACGTGAAAATACGAATTAGTAGGACTAGTCGCTGGTTGTTCTTGGATTGAATTCGCGGCAAGGCCTTCCTCTTGTTCCATTAACATAGGTCTGTCTGTGTCATATGAACTTAAAAAATCCACGTCTGGAAAAACTTTAGAATTGAAGGGCCAAATACCACTTTTCTCGAATCCGTGTTGAATATTTTTTGGAGTAAAAGCCTGAGTTGTGGCCAGTGCTGATAATTTCGCTTTTCGTGAATAGTGCCAATCTGTTAACGCAATGTTATAATATCTCTTGAGCAGTCCAAATACAGTTAAATCTAAAGGCTGTAGCTTGGGGCTACAGTGTGGCGGGAAGGTTAGCATCACTATGCCGTTTGCTTTGCACACGTCTGAAGCTTCTATTGATATGTGGCTTTCATGATTATCAAGTAGAATGGCTACAGGTGAAGTATTTGAAGGATTAACATATTTAATGGAATGTTTCAGGTATAAAACGAAATTTTGTGCAGTCATTCACCCAGACGTGTAAGCTGCACCATCGGATCCAATCGGGGCACCATTCAGCATATACGGTCTAAAATTCACTCGAATGTAAAATAGCGGTATAGAATTTCCGATAGCATTAATCGTGCAACGAAGGGAAATCAAAGTGCCCCTTTCGGCAGACGTCATTTATCCCACTTGTTTACAACCATTCACTGCTAAAACTTTATGCGTAGACTGCATGGTGATTAATCCAGTTTCGTCTGTATTGCTTTTGGTCCAAATTTATAGCGATCCAAAACGCTTCTGTAATTGCCGAAAAATTCTGTTACATTTTTCCGATTGAAACTGCTGACTCGTGATAAACTAGTCGCCTCAGGAGTGCGCAAAGACAAATTTTTGTTTCGAATCATAAACCCTCTGATCCAGTCTTTTGATGCATATTTACGTTGCTTCCACTTATCTGGAATAACTTCTCCAATAGCAACTGCATATTCGTATGCAAACTTTCTACAATTAAGTTTAGTCAAGCCGTAATGTAATTGGGAATATCTAATTAAATAAATATTCACTGAGTGCCTTTTCTTCATCAGTAGTGAATATCTGTCTGGTCATATATTTGTTTTCTGTGGTTTTAAAAGGTCGCTCTAACTTTGAGTATCGTTGAAGAGAAGATCTGGGAATCTCATACTTCTTCGCAGTTGGTTGCATTTTTACTCCCGCACGGATTTCGTCGGTAGCTCTTTCGATGATATCGCGTGGTATTTCAATGCGGTTTGTTTTTTTCTTGTAGCAAAATGGCATATTCTCCTGAAAATAAGAAAAACCGTAAGGTAGGGAGAGATGGACATGCCCAATGTTCCCTCACCGTTGGGTGTTCATGCATCCCGCCCGGCGCCATTAAAATTCAATTGCAAAATACTACACTAAACAAATAATTGTACCCATAAATTAATACGATATTCCATGCACAAGGAAACAATATATACGAATTAATAAATAGAAAGCGTACTTACAGTGATTTTCGAACAGTAGAAGAAAAATAATAACCAATAAAATTGTTTGTTTCCAAGGATAGAAACATAAAACTCGATTTTGTCGTCTCTACAATACTGATATAGCTGCACTATGGCGTTCGTTAGAAGTAACAAATCAACTGCTTTTCGGTTACCACGACAGCGGCGTGCCTAAAAGTTTGCGCTTGATTTTATTCACAAATGCCCAGATCTCCCACCTGCCCAAGGATCCCCACCTTCCCCTACTTACTTTACGATCTCGTGTGAGTGATAAATTGCGATTTCCTCGTTCTTCTCATGACAATAATTCATTTTTCTACTTCAGCAGATGGCAAAAACAGTGAGAGTAGGGGACATCGACCCCCATAATATTGATATGCTATTACAATGGTTTGAGGAGGCTCCAGACTCTGATCACTTCGAGAGCGAATCTGAAGGCGAAATCGATCATATGGAATTTAGTGATCACAATTCTGAGTCCGACCAAGAAGTTGACCCTGCAACTATACAAAATGATGATCAATTCCTGAGCGAATCTATACCAAGACCTTTTTATTTGGGAAAAAATGAGAAAACCAAATAGGGAAAACATAAACTGAACACTGCGGTGTGTACTCGCTCACATAATATTATCACCCATCTTGCAGGACCGAAGGGAATTGCAAGACAAGCTGATTCAGAATATGATTGCCTAAAGTCATTTTTAGATGATGAAATTATTCGCATAATAACTACATGCACGAACACGTACATCATAATTCAGAAATCAAAGTTCATCAGAGTCAGAGATGCAAGACTTACGGACGAAATGGAAATCAGAGCACTAATTGGAATACTCTTCTTGATTGGAGCCCTCAGGTGCAGCAGACAGAATATATGTCAACTTTGGGATAACTCAAAGGGTAGTGATATCGATGGCTGCTACTTGTCCATGAGCGTCAAAAGATTTCGGTTTCTCATGCGTGCTATAAGGATGGATGATATTCGTGATAGAGAAAATCGGAAAATAACTGATAAATTGGCCCCAAATAAAGGGATATTCTAGAAAAATTCGTTTTCAAACTTCAAGAAATACTATTCTCCAGGTGAATATTTGACTGTGGACGAACAACTTCTAGCATTCCGTGGTAATTGTCCTTTTCGACAATACATACCAAGCAAGCCTGTAAAGTATGGAATTAAAATATTCGCTCTCGTTGATGCTAAAACTGCTTACATATCTAATTTGGAAGTGTACTGTGGAAAGCAACCAGATGGACCGTACTGCGTTCATAATTCTGCCAAAGAAATCGTCATAAGATTAGTCAAGCCAGTAGAGGGACATACCGTAATATCACTGGCGATAATTGGTTTTCCAGTATTGATCTTGTTCATTCATTGTTTCAGAAAAAATAAAAATATGTAGGAACACTCAGAAAAAATAAAACCGATATTGCAAAGGAGTTCCTACCCTGCAAAGAGAGAAAGCCAAACACCTCTATTTTTGGATTCCAGAAAAATATGATTCTTGTCTCTTACTGTCCGAAGAAAAATAAAACAGTTTTGGTAGTGTCATCTTCACACAACGATGATGATATCGATGAAATGACTGGCGAGCAGCAAAAACCTGAGATGATAACGTTCTACAACAGAACAAAGGTAGGAGTTGATTTGTTACATCAGTTGTGCGCAAAGTAAAACATCAGCCGCAACTGTAGACGTTAGCCCTTAGTGATTTTTTACGACTTGCTGAACATTGAAGCAATAAGTGCAGCTTGTATTTCATGGCAGCTTATCAAACCCCAAATAGAACGAAGAACCCTAATTGAAACCTCACCAAAGGAGCTGAGAAGACTAGGACGTGTCCTTCTTGGAATTGAAGAACTCAAACCATCACTTCCAAAACCATCAGGTACCATGGGAAGATGCTATCTTTGTGGAAGGGCCCGAAACAAAACTTCAAGACGCAGCTGCGCGATATGTCACAACTGGGTGTGTCCTCAACATTGCCATGATGTCTGCGTTAATTGCCACCATGAA
This sequence comes from Galeruca laticollis, assembly GCA_963921935.1. NCBI lineage: Eukaryota > Metazoa > Arthropoda > Insecta > Coleoptera > Chrysomelidae > Galeruca > Galeruca laticollis. The sequence goes on from OY998181.1 coordinate 148,136,555, forward strand.
TGAATTTTTTCTATAAATATATACCTATTATTTCTCGAAGAATTACAAAGTTTATTGACACGTGTTATTTGCCACAAATAAATAAAATAATTGAACACAAAATTATATGTTTTCAATGAGGATGGATGAAAGTGTTAGTAAAAACACATTAAAGTTACAAAACATGACTAAGAGTTAAAAATACGTCATATTTTGATTGGATCATCATTGTGATTCGCGCGACTGCTCCCGTTCTTCGCAACCACTTGCCCACTGGAGGGTTAATTGCCATCAACCAATGAAATTGCATCTTCATTGTATATTATCAAAGAATTTATTGATTTCATTAGATGGATTCAATCATTTTTAACATGAAATTTTATTTATCTACTTTCAAAATATATTATTGCTACATTTTCATTTTTTTGACAATATTTGATAAAATTTCTCATATTTAAATTATGTTGGCATTTCTAGCTTTTTCCGTTTGTCATTACAGGAAACATTTTCACAATGTGTTACAAACTTAATAATCATATAAATAGATTTTTGGTTCTAGATTTTATTGTTGGTCCGAAAACGGATCAAGCCATGTAGTGTTTTCAAGTGTCATGAATTTACTGTATTTTTGGTTGCCTTAATAATTAGGAGCTATATTTCAACTCTTCAAATGATGATGTTATTATTCTCACCAAGGTGATTCGTTTTCTTCAATTATTAGATTAAATTTGAATTATCATGTTTTTATACATTCCATATTATGACTAAAAAAGAGTACTTTATTAAACATAAGTATTTCATAATAATATAAATTAGGTAATAGAGAGTGCTCATTTTATCCTTCATATTGATTTGTAAGAAATGGTATATCTCGTTAAAAGAAAAAATAGTCTCATTATGACTCTTCCACTCATTATCTCATTATGAGTAAACTTATTCATGTTATTAAGTATTTTATATTAACTAATAGATAACGACTACTATCGAATTTATCACCACCGAATAAAATAATATCACTCTCATTATGAACAAATTTAACTGAGTATATATTGAGTATTTGAAAGGGGTGTTGGCTCATTTTGATTCCAGACAGCACATCTTATTCTATCATGAGAGGTGAGTTTGAATAATATTTTTTGTATTGAAATTTTTGTTTGAAAGTAAAATTGAGCTTAATAAGTAGTTTCACAAATTTCGAATAAAATAAAAAACAAGATATATATTTTTTATCCAAGATAAGCACTACATAGCTTGTTTCGCTTCTTATATCCTTCAGATGTTTACAAAATACATAGTTAGAGATCATTGGATATTTCACTAGTTTCCTTCAGAAACAAAGATTTTCACATAGAATTTAGAATTTGGAAACATATTAATAGATGCTTTCAATTTATAGTTATATTGCAATCTTGTCAGAATTTCACACCCCACGGTTATGTGTTGGACATCTTTTTGTTTATTACATGACGTGCATTCCAATCAATCCTTTACATCCAAAATATTCTTGAGGACGTTACGAGAATTGGCCAATAAATCACGAGTCAGTGTTATTCTTTTAGTAGAGAAGGCAAGTTTAGATTTAGCTTCCAGTGATTTTTTTTCTGGATTCGCGGACGTGCATTTGATTGTAAACCATATTTATGGTTTATTTATGAGTTAATGGCTCAATGCATGTTACAGTAGGAGATTATAAAAATAATGAGCTTATAATTGGGTCAGATAATAGATTTTCTATTATCCAAAGGGAAAAAAATCTCGTTTGGAAATTTAAAAACCAATAGTAAATTCTGATAGATTTGTTAACCCTTCGTGTGTAAGGTAGAAAAATATAACACGGAGCGTAAGGTGGGTGTAATATACCCGGAAAGCAAATTGCAGTAAAGTTTAATTATTTTAAGTAAATACTTAGTTGTTTATGTAATATATATATATATATATATATATATATATATATATATATATATATATATATATATATATACCATTTGTCATTGTTTTATAAGCAAATCAAGTAAATATTACAATTCATAGAAAATTACAATTTTTATTATCATAAAAGTAAACAGCATTATATTTTTTGACAAACAAAAATAATCTCTATATTGCTAGTGAATTAAAAAAAATACATGGTAATAATAAACATAAAATAAAAAATTAGGTAATAAAAAGACAAAAAAATATTGTATAGCTCAAACAGTTGTTTGATCTTCATATCTCCTATTTATCTTCGAGACAATTTTCGCATGTGAAGATAGCGTGCTCCAAACAGAAATACATGTTACAGTGGTAACAAGTGTATCTGGTCTTCCTATCTTTGTACGTTGGACATTGCTGACACCTTTTCATGATTTTTGCCACTTTGTTTTGGGGTGAAGTTGATGGTTCACCTACCTGATCAGCTATCCTCTTCTTTAAATCGTTGGGTAGATGAACGTTAGTTTTTCTATTTTTTAAATGTCCTGAAATCGAAGCTAAGCCTTAATCTCGGAGAAAATCTCTTCTTTTCTTTGGAGTAGAATTGTTGGCATTATGTATGATTGCACCGTTTATACCAGCGATATTCAAAACACCCCAAAAAACTGTCATTGGCCATCGTTTTGATTTACGAGATGTGTCATAATTCGTACATAACTGATCCACAACGTCGACACCACATTTTGGTTGATTATAAAATGTAATCATTTCGGGCTTCTGCTGCTCCAATGTGTCTTTGTCAATTTTGTCGTCATGATGCAGTGTAGACATAATAAACACTCCTTTTCTTGGTTTTGGTACATATTAGACTAGGGTAACGTTTTTCTGGAAAACAAATATAGAACTAGGGCACTTCCTATTTTTCAGTGTAAGGAGTGTTGGTGGAATCTGTGTTTTGTTTTTACGTAAAGTCCCGACAGAAGTTAATCTGTGTTCATTGAGCAAATGCGTCAAAAGCGGATAACTGGTAAACCAATTATCAAAAGTAATATTTCTGTTAGTTTTTGAGATTGGTTGGATCAGTCTATGTACGACGTCAAATGCAGTATATCCAAGAGCGTACGGACCTGGTGTTTCTTTACCTGGATAGATTTCTAGATTGACAACATAAAAGGTTTTTGCATCCACTAAAGCAAACTACTTTATGCCATATCTCGCCGGTTTTTTTGGCATATACTGGCGAAAACTACAACAGCCTCTAAATGACAGCAGCTGTTCGTCTATCGTTAGATATTTTCCTGGGGTATACGTTTTTTGGCAGTTACTCACAAACTTTTTAAAAAAACATCGAATAGGTGTTAATTTATCTATTTTTTCTCTATCGTCTCGGGTAGATCTATCATAAAAACGCAAACAGTTTTGTAGAAACTGGAATCGCTTAAGAGTCATAGTTGTGCGAGAAATATCTACACCAGTTCCGTCACTTCTCCAAAGATGATTTAAATTTTAACTGTTTGAGTGAAATAGCTGAAAGTATAAAAGGCCGACAAACGCTCTCAATTCAGACTTCTCTGTATCTTTCATAATAAACTTTTTTGTGTGTTCATTTTTGCAAGAAGTTCTTCTACAACTTATTTGCGCATTTGTGTGAAGTAAAATATCTTGCAGCATTTCTTCACTAATAAAAAGTTTCCAGCAATCCAACACACTTTTGGCATTTCTTGATTTGCGCTTAACTCCTGGTAAATGAATAATAATATTATCATCCTCATCGTCACTTGTTAAATTGTCTGCTTCGTCACTTTCAACATCCCTTAAGAGATCTAACAACCTCTTTTGTTCAGCTTCATAAGAGATTGTACATTAATATATCAAAAATACTAGAATTATACCGAAATTATTACAAACGTACTTTGACTAAAAATGCTCTGTCGAACGTAAGGTGGGTGCAATATACCCAGCACCGCTTTCAAACACAAATGCACTCGTGGCTTGATCGAAGTCCACTGAATTGGTCTGACTATTAGATTCCTTACACACTGTTGAGCAGCTATTAAGACCCACGTAAATATAATCATGCGTATTACAAAAATATAGAGGTTTAAAATTTGGACTGGGTATGACATACCCTATCTTGCGCCTCCGTGTGTTAAAGAATTAGGATGAATTTGACATATAATGATGCAATTTTTTTCCCAGAAACCTAGTTATCTTTGGAATATAAACAAAATACAATTATCAACAGTGGACCAATCAAGGGATTATATTTAAAAAAAATTGTTTTTAATAGAATAATTTTGGATCGCCTTCTGAATGAAATTCAACAATTTTAGACATAGAAATTGATTTACTTTATTCGTGCTATTGATGATTACTTCTATATAACAGTTACTAACAATAGTAAATGGTTTTTTCTCCATTCGGAAGAAAATGTTCTATATTTGCCCATTTCATGGGATATTCCGTGATAGAGGGAGGATATCCATATGTAACTATCGCCATTCTGTTGCTAATTCCACTAAATTTTGTAATAGATAATCAGAGCACTGTTCCACCAAAAACTTTGCAACTTTTCTCTTTGGCAAACAACTTTGCGTTCCACCAACAACAGTATATTTTGCTGAGCAAAATTGAATAGTGCCAAAATATCATTGGCGCAGTCGGAGTAGGATTTTCGGAGTTTTAACGAACTTTACCGACTTGTTTAATTCTAATGAGTATTGAACTATGAACTTTTTAGATTAAAAATGTTCTTTATTATCAGTTTTTGAGTCCCTATATACAATAAAACTACAAAAAAAATAACAAAGTGCCGATGTCCTGTCGTCATTAGAGGCTCCTGTTTTTATAACTTTGTCTCTAACACGTAGTTTTGACTCCTAGCATCTTTCAGCTGAGTTATCCCTGAAAAGCAGCTGAAAAACAGGGTTTCAAAATTGATTCGGGGGTATTAGGTATCGAGAGAGCAACATGGTAGACGTTGTTTATAATTTATTTGGATTCTAGTTTATTATTAAATACAGGGTGCTGCAGCACAGTTACCTGTGCTGAAGTTGAAAATGGGTTCGGAGTTTTAAACAACCAAGTTATGCAATTAGTGATCCATGCAGAAGCCTACACCCACTATCGCGGATGCCTTCTGCGCGATTTGCTTCTATGAAATTTCTCCGAAGATCTTGTGTCAGACAGTAGTTATAAAAGTTAGTCGAGATTTGGTTTATAAAGTCTTTGATAGTAGGTATGTTGGCTTTTTCATGTAACCAAGTGGTTTTTGGAAGTTACGGATAGATTGTGTTGTGTTTGGTTGCCATTCTGAGACACTTGTTTTGTATTACCTGCAGGGAGTGAAAATTATGTTGTGTACCGCTGTAATATATTGGTGCTGCATAAGTGAGCATGGGGTGAATGATTTGTTTATAGATAAGTATTTTGTTTTGTGTTGGGAGTTTGCTGTGTGTGCAGATGAGAGGGTAGAGTCTACCCATTGCACTATTGGCTTTTTGTGTCTGTTGTGCAATGTGTGGACTTGCATTTGTGTTACTTTGCATTGAGTATCCCAAGTATTTAATATTAATACTCGGGGCGATGAAATGACTGTCAATGAAAAGCTGCGATTGCAATGAGGGGAAAGGCTTCTCTAGCTATTCTCCTGAGTAATAAATAGTCAGTTTTGGAGGGGTTAATAGCTAGTTTGTGTTTTTTGGAATATGGGATGATTTTGGTGTTTATGTGTGTTTGTATAGTATCTAGTGCGTGTTTTGTTTCTTTGCAGATGCTACAAAACACGTGTCGTCAGCGTACATAGCGGTTAATACTTGGGGTGCAGTTGGGAGATCGTGGATGAAAATGGAGTATAACAAAGGTGATAATACCGACCCTTGCGGAACTCCGGCTTGGATGGAGTAAGGGCCCGCTGTATATTCTTGATTTTTAGTAAACAAATTTCTGTTATTCAGATACGAGTTAATTATTTTGATTAAATAATTTGGTGTTTGTAAATTTATTAGTTTGTATATTAATCCCTCGAGCCATACGGAATCGAATGCCTTTTGTATGTTGCCATAATGGCCTTATGTTTCTTTTGAAAGCCTTCACGGATATAATTTATTACTCTGATGATTTGAGCAACCGTACTGTGATCACTTCTAAATCCGTATTGCCCGAGAGGAATAATATTATTTTTATTGACAAAAGATTGTAGTCTTTTTAATAGTATATTATACACCAAGGTGGTGAAGACTGTTATTATTGATCGAGCACCAAGATTATTTCGCGAGGGGCTTTGCCCCGAGCGGAATAAGGAGCGAGGTCTATAAATGTCGTCATCGCCGTAGTATATATATAATTTTTTCCACTACTAGCCAAATTTAAGATAAAAATTAAAAAAAATTTCTTGTATAAATCGAGTAGCACAGGAATATAAATTCGACTTTCCACTAATAAAACAATAATCAAGTAGTCTTGTACAGATTGACATGTCCACTAGTGAAACTTATTTGTAAACAATAGGTGCGTTCATAAAACATAACTTATAACTCAACCGTTGATGAGCGCTCACTGAGCAACAAATAATGATTGACGTGCGTCTGCTGAACGATAACTTTTTTGGAGAAAACAATAATATTGAAATTATGGCTAGATACAATCTAATTATTGCGTTATTAGATAATGGTAATATAATTGATACAAACAGAAATATAACTTATGCAATAGAAGATTTGCAGGAACCATTACCACATGATTATAATGTAAGATGACGTGATAGTCGTGAAAAAAATAGGGATTATTATGAAGAAACAATTCCAGCGTATAATGTTATTTATCAAAGTGCGTTCACAGAACATTCACGCAACGGTTTTGTTTTCTGAACGCACCCAACGTTTGTAATTATCGCCATGTTGTAGTTACCGGATGTCATCAGTCATTATTGGTTGAGCGCGAATTATAAACTTATGGCATTTTTATTCAAATAATTTTATCGTGTTACGTAATTTCAAAAAGCAAATACGTTGAAGAGAATCTCCTGGGTACCCAAAATTATGTTGCACAAGTTTTTGTCAAACTACTATCCCTGGATTCTAAAAACATTTGAATTTGTCATTTATTGACCTAGGTTAACAATAGAAAAAATTGTTAACTTTTAAGTAGTCGCGTGCTTGGACTGACATAAGTAGTCGCGTGGCGCCCTATGGCGCCAATGTGCAATAGAGGCATTTTTTTTGAGAGTCGCCTTTTCTTAGGAGAAAAATTAAATTCATATATCCTTATAACGGTACAAATCTTTTATTATGAAAAAAAAATTAAAAAGCATTACAAATTATAATATGCTTCAAAATATATAATACAAAAACTGAAAATATTTCATTGATCATTATAACAATCGGAACAAACATTTCTTTGGTGATCTTGACATACATGTTCATGGCAAACTATACCAGTAATTCTACTCGACTTATTTTTTGATCGTGGGGCATCTTTTTCTGGGGTTTCGACCAACAACAAGAGGGATTTGGACTTCTTCTTCTGCTTCTTCTTGAAAGTAACTATGCAGTCGTTTTCTAATTTTTCGTGGAATGTGTCAATCATCCTTTCATCTGATAGGGTTGCACTAATTCGCGACCTAATTTTTTCAAAAAATTTCTTCTTTTCATTAGCTCGCCGTTGCGTGCGGAGTTATATCACAAGAGCATTTATGGCACACCATTGATAAGATGGTAAAAAATAGTCATGGGCCATCTTTTTGTTCTTCTTCCAACATTGTATGTGGCACATAGCTTGTCGTTGGTATCCACTCCACCTTTCGTGCTATTATAAAATGTCAATTGTTCCGCTTCCTGAGCATCACCCGAATCTTTATCGATAGCAGTATCTCTATGTAGAGTTGAAATTAGCATGACCGATTATCTTTTTTTGGGGACATACGACATCATTGTAATGGTTTTCGTAAATCCAAATAGAGTGCTGTTTTCAATGCGTGTTTTATTAGGCTGGAATTCAAAAGGAATTTGTATTTTATTCTTTCTCAGTGTTCCAACTAATGTTAATTTATGATTCTCCAGTAAGTCATTAACAAGTGGAATACTGGTAAACCAATTATCCTCCCAGTTTTACTTACAGGAGTAATTAACCGGATTACCACATCTGAGGCCGAATTGCTCACTTTGAAAGGTCCATCTGGTTGGTTTCCTATGTAAACTTCCATCTTCAGGTTATAAAAAGTTCTGGCATCCACCAATGCAAATATCTTTATTCCATATTTATTAGGTTTGGAAGGATTATACTGACGAAAATTGCAATTTCCACGAAACGCTACCAATTGTTCATCAACTGTAAGATATTCACTTGGTGTATAAAGCTCGGCACACTTATTCACTAAATAATCGAACATATCACGAATGGGTGCTAACTTATCAGTTTGTAGTTCCACTGCTCTTGTTGCTTTGTCATCAAACCTAATACATCGCATTATGAAAAGTAATCTCTGCTTACTTATAGTGGTATAAAAAAATCATTGCCCATATCATCAACATCAAATAAATCTTCAAAATCCAAATGGATGATCTCATATGACTCCTGTTCTAATTTAACCCTTCTACTTCGGGTTAATTAGAGGGAATGTATTTTTGGTTGTTTTACGAGGCAATCGAAGGACCACTACGGCCGTTTGTCACTGAAGTAACGATGAACCGTAGAATGAAATTAAAACACTGATATCACGTTATGATTTATATTGTCATGAAATATAAGTTATTTACTGTTGCTTCGACAATTAAGAATTCACTTGACTTTTCGCGATAACTGAAAGTATTGTGCACATACTATGTTGGTTTATGGAAAGAATAAAGATTACGGACACATGGTGGTTCCCGGGTTGAAAACGCCGGCTGGTTTTACGAAGTTGTAGCACGTTATATGATGAAAGAGGGTGTCTGAGAAGTGTGAAAGCTATCTGGGAAGTGAAGTGAAAATGAGGCTATTTTCGTATTTATATGTTTGATGACGTAGGATCGAGGAATGAGTAAACTATTAGAAACTGGCCAATGGGATAAAAGTATTTTAAAATGTAACGTTCGAACAACAAGTGAATGTTGCAGATATGAAGATGTTTTTTTGTGGGGTTTTCAACGGTTTCGTAGATACAGATAACAGAGTTTGGAAGAGAGTTTTTATGAAGAGATAAGATGTCGGGGACTTTGATATGTTCAGTAGAATTTCAGAAAACGATATTTATCTGTTTTTCTTAGGTGTTAGTAAATTTAAATGACTTTTTTAGTGAAGTAAAGAAATATTAACTGTTGGAAATAAGGATATATTTAGTTATGTATTTTGAGCATAATATTCGACTTGTATTATACAGGGGAAATTGAAATAGAATCACGGGAGAATTTGGTAATTAAAACCAAATTCGAACAACTCCACTGACTACCAAAATCGCTAAAAACGCTTTTATTTCACCTTCAGTTACTAAACGAGCATCTCTTTCACGTGTAAACTTATCTTTCACTTCAGCAGTAATAAAATTATTAGTGTTTGTCACAAGAAGTCGCATCACGTAGTCATCAAAAAATGGATAAAAAGCCTCTGAAATTGTTCTTGCAGGTCCTTTACATCCGGGCAAATGTGTTATTATATTATATTTTCGAGTATTGGTTTTAGGCGGGGGCACTTTTCTCCACTTTGTATTTTTGTGTTTATCTATATAATAATCAGCATCTGTCGGTAGAGGTGTTGGAGGAGCATCATCCTCGTATTCAACCTCTTGGCAAGAGTCTGTATCATGTTCACTATATTCCATAAAATCTTCTGCAACATTGTCATCACTTCCTGAATCTAGATCCAATTCACTTTCAGAATCATTTATCAAACGTTCTAGTTCAGTTTGAGTTAGCGGGACTTTATTTCGCCAACTGGGACCTGCTTCTGCACTAAAACTTTTACTGGTATCTTTACCTGAACTGGCCATTTTCAATAAAATAAAACGCACATAGAAATATTGCACCACTACGGTACCAATTGTAGGTAACTAAATTTTCAACATTCGGTCGCACAGCCTAAATAATTCGATCTTCAACAATGGCTTCTTTTATTGCCCTTATATACAAATAATCATAAAATAATATGAGACGAACGTGACAAAAACTGATTACCTAGACAATAAAACATTCATTATCCGCCGACAAATTTATACCTACGTGACTAGTCGCATGGCGCCAAACGGAGCCTTTCAATGCACCGCATTAGTTTATTGCTTCTATAATTGAAAACACTTGAAAATATTATTTCATATTTTAGTATCTTATTCTTTATACCCTATTTGAGGAATAATTGAGTGAGATAATTTTCAAAAAAAATTTTCAAAATAAATACTGGGCATTAAATTTGTGTTGGCGCCGTATGGCGCCGCGCGACTAGTTGAAGGTTAACCACTAATAGAGAAATTCAACTTCTCAGTTGGCTAGAAGACGCAATAATTGTCAACTTCATAGCTATTAGTGGAAAAAATAATTTTGTCTATCACCTTTGCTATATTATTCAGGAGGGACATTGGTCTATAACTATCCACATAACTTGGATCTTCATTCACTTTGAAAATAATGGGTATAATGTTGGATATCTTGAGCATATCGGGGTATTGACCAGTCTTAATTATGTAATTAATCACATAAGTAAGTTCAATAGTGGCCTTTTTTGGTATATTCTTGAGTAAAATGTTTTGAATACCGTCTAACCCTGGAGCTCTTTTGTTTTTTAATTGTTGTATTGTGTTATATGTCTCTGTAAAAGTTGCTAAATTTTGTGTGTTTATTTCTTTTAATTGGTGTATGAGTTGTTGAACAAATTTGGTTTAATTTGGATGGTGTTGTATATTAGCGTGGAACGAAAAAACTCTTTTTCTCCAAGTAGTGTGACATAATTTTTAAAATATGCATATGAGTAAAAAAAAAGTGGCAAATGTTTCCTGATCGATTTTATTATTAAGGGCTTCCTCAAGGCCCATAAAATATCTGAATTTTACTGATTTTCGATAAAATTGCCATAAATATAATATTACAAAAAATCTTTTTTTAAGCTGTCATAGCGGAAAATATATATATTTCGTAACTTAAAATAGCATATTAAAAAAACGTTTCTCTATTACCAGGACTTCAGGTTCCTCAAACTTATCTAGTTTTGCAAAAATTACTTATTAATTCTTGAAATTACCCGCCACTGATAGCAGGGCTACCGCGCAATCCGCGTATGTCATAACATGTATTAACTCATTCAAGTGTCGACTGCCAGGCTGAGTTGTGTGTGAACCTCAGGAATATTAACGTCGTCGTAAGGTGTGAAAATAATAATAACAACTAGAAGTAGAGACAAGCGTATTGTTTTTGGATATCCAAAGTTATTCAGTGGTAAAATTTCGCCAACGTTTAACGATGTTATGTATCATTATTTGTTTGTGCAACATGATTTAAAGGAAAGGTATGCCGGGAAGGATCCTTCTGTTTGTGAGATTCTAAAACAAACTGTGCCAAAAATTGGAGAAATTTGGCTCAAAGCTTCAATTCCTGTAGTGAGTAAAAACCGAATATGGGACAAAATCAAAAAGTTCCATCAACGTTACAAACTTATTCAGAGAAATTTGAAAAGCAGGCAGGATACTGAAACGATTGTACTAAAATTAGACTCATTTAAAGAAGAGGCCTCTAAGTTATTTGATATAGCTGCTTGCAAGTGTGAGTTTCAAACATGTAAATGTGAAAAATCAAAAAAAAGTACCCCAAAGAGAACAAGCCTTTCTTGCTGACCAAAGAACTAAGAAAGTAATGGCTAATGGAACAGTAGACATAAAAGTCACCACGAAAATTGCAAAGACTATGAACAGAAAAAATTGTTCCTTTAAAAAAGAAGACCCAAAACCTAGTTGCAGTTACTCAGATGTGCCGGAGAAAATCTTAGAATCTAGCACTAGTGGTGAAGACAATGAAGAGGAGGAAGTTTAATCTGATAGCAGTATTGATAAATCTCTACGTAAGATTACTTAATCTTTATTTAAAAAAATTATAGTGATTTTATTGTTTAGATGAAACAAAATCAAAAACGACAACCACATCAAATTCAAGATTGGGATCGGTAGCATCTGCCCTTAGCCAAAAAGAGGAAGACGATCTTTTTGATAAAAGCTCAGATCAAGGTCCAGATGATGTCTTAGGTAATTTTAATTTATACTGCTTAAACATGAAAACTAATTTCTCCTTTTTAGACAAAACAAATCCAGAAAACAAAATTCTATCACAAATGAGGGTTAAATTGCCATCTGTGGCACTTGCCTGTGACAGGACCGGGGTGTCAGATCGTGCAGCAGCTATAATAGTTAATGCTGTTTTGGAAGATACGGGTGATTTATCAAAAGCAAATGCCGCAATGACAATAGATAGAATCAAAATCAGCAGAGCGCAAAGCACAACGAGAACTTTTTATGGCCAAAACCACGGAAAAACTTGCTATTATAGTAGTGTTTTGAATGACACTCACGGTTTCTAGTTAATACCACAATATAATAAAAATTGTTGAAAATTCTAAAAAATTGAAAATTGTTTCGATAAATCAATATCATCGTCAGAATGACACAAGTTACATTTCATTTGATGCCTACCTGATGTTTAGTAGTTATTTTTGGCTAGACCAAGAAGTGACCTAACTTGTGATTGACTTAATATATGTTTATAGAAAAAAGAAGAAGATGTGATATTACAAATATTGAAGCTTAGATGTTATTAGCCCTGTGGTGATATCATGGATATCATTTTTCCAATTAAGATCAGTATAACTGTGCAATTATATAGAAAACCAGGAAAACTATATCTGCTGATCTTTACAATTATCACATAAGAAGACAGTTTATTAGTGGAGAACTCCCTAGATTTAACTGTTCATTGACAACTTCATATTGTGGGTTTCTTAAATGTCTTCTAATTTCCAATTCTTCAAGGAAATCCAGTTCTTGTTTATTTTCACAAATGTGCAGCACTTCTAGTTTTGTGTTAGGTGTCAATGAATAATTGTTGTCAAGTAGATGTTTTGCGTAGTGGGATATATCTGGTTGTTTTAATATGTATGCTCGTAATTGTTCACTGTATCGGATTTCAAACTTCCTAAGGGTCTGACCCAAATAGCATATAATTCAATGATACATAGACCTTCTTCAGTTCCTATGAACAAATGTAATTTCGATAGAGAGATTAATACAATTAGACAAATAGCAACATCCAACGGTTATCCATTTGATATGATAAATAAGCTAATTAATAAAAAAGAGGAAAATGTGGCATTACAACTAATATTTCCTAAACAAACTGATGAAATAAAAACTTATCAAACCATCATATATGCAGGAAATATTTATAATAATAATTCAAAGATAATATCTTCAGCAACGAATACAACAATTTCTTTTAAAACAGAAAGTAACGTTAGTACAAAATTGTTAAATGTAAAAACGACAATACCACCATTCAAGAAGTCAGGTATATATAAATTCAAATGTCCAGAATGTAATGCTATCTATTTGGGTCAGACCCTTAGGAATTTTGAAATCCGATACAGTGAACAATTACGAGCATACAGATTAAAACAACCAGATATATCCCACTACGCAAAACATCTACTTGACAACAATCATTCATTGACACCTAACACAAAACTAGAAGTGCTGCATATATGTGAAAAGAAATTGGGTTTACTTGAAGAATTGGAAATTAGAAGGCATTTATGAAACCCACAATATGAAGTTGTCACTGAACAGGTAAATCTAGGGAGTTCTCCACTGATAACCTGTCTCCTTAAGTGATAATTGTAAAGATCAGCAGATATAGTTTTCCTGGTTTTCTATATCATAGCACAGTTATACTGATATTGTGACGGATCAAGACACTTATTTCAGTTAATCCAATCATGTAGCACTTGAAAAGGTTCAAAAAATTATTTATCCCGTTATCCAACGTAATGCATTTTTCGCTCATCTGGAGAACATATTGTTGTCAATGCTTACGGATGAAGTTCCGCTATACGAGGAACTTGCTATACGACTTATTCTAAAAGCGAGGAGTACAGGTAGACAAACGATACGGGAATTAAGTATCCCTGCGATACGTTTTGATGCCAAGCATTATTCGGAGATGATTTCTTGGATCGAAATAAGTACTAATGAACCACCAATGACAATTAATATGGATATGAACCTCGATTTAATATCTAATATAAGTCCTTCTGATTTTCCAATATTACCTTGTACTATTAAGCAGTAGAACGTTGCGTTCGCCTGGTAACTGAAGCATCAGCTGCGGTGTGTGTCGAGTAATCGGGATGAATTTATTAAAAACAGGGTTCAGTCAAGACAAATGTTGCCATGTTTTGAAAAAAAATCTGACTACTTTAGAAATAGAAATGAGTATAGTAATGTTAATTAGTTTAGTTTTAGAGCTATTGTTATGTTTTTTTTATATATTTAGTGTCTCGACATCTGATGGTCATTGACACATTTACATTACAACCGTAATATATCAACATAAATTTACATTAAATGAAACATTTGAATGTCTTTTAAGAAATCAATCACTGAGGTGCTGTTGTCCGGACACAGAATATTCTTAAGATCGTCATTCAGATGATGGCGTTGTCTTACTGTGACATGGTGAGGGCAGTCTATCAAGATGTGTTTCGCCGTAAGAAAGGTATTATGACAGTGAGCACAGTATGGTCATTGCTTATCAGATTTCATTAAGTATCCATGCGTTGCGCGAGTATGTCCAATTCTCAATCTTCTAAAAACGAGTTTTTCTTCCCTCTTGACTAATGGCAATATGCTGGAGTTAGGTGTTCGTTGAATGTCTGACAATTTACTAGTGGATGTGTTTAACATATTTGCCCATTTATTTCTGATGGTCCTTTTAAAGAAAGATTTAAGATCACTGTAGAGTGGATACGTTGTTTGGGTAACTCTGAGGATGCCGCAGCTTTAGCGGACTTATCATCAGTTTCATTTCCGGTAATACCAACATGTGAAGGAACCCAGATAAGGAAGACGTGAACTCCTTTCAAGTGAAGGCATAGGATGCTTTCTTGAATTTGTTGGGCTAAATAATTTTTGGAGTATATGTCCCTTATTGAGAGGATGGATGACAGAGAATCGGTGCATATTGCAACTTTTTCATGGGTGTCCTCAATACATTTGACAGCTGAGAGTATCCTGAAAAGTTCGCCTGTCTGTACACTACAATAGGGAGGGAGTTGATGTGCTATGATTGAGTAATTTGTTGTAGTAGCGGAGCAGCCTACTCCATTCTCCTGCTTTGATGCGTCGGTGTATAAAATTTCGTCAGGATTTTCCAGATCTATCAGTTTTAGGAAGGCTTGATGAGGAAAAGAGCTCGATACTTCATGTTTATTGTATTTACTTAAAGTTGTGTTCGCTATGGAGCTATTTTAATCCAGGGTGGTGAGTCCGAGAGAAAACTGTTGGCCGTTTGTTTGAGGTCTATATTTTCGAGTAAAGGTTGTAAAAGGTGTTGTATTGTATGATAGCTAGTTACGGTGTTTTGGGTTTTGGTTTGGTTTGGGTTTATGATACGATATACTGGATTTGTAGGGTTAGATGATACCCGTGCTGAGTATGACAGTAGAAGCTGTTGTCTACGGAGATATAGGGGTATTTCATTCGCTTCGCAGCAGAGTGATTCCGCAGGACTGGATATGAAGGCTCCTAAACAGATGCGAAGTGAAGAATTCTGTATTGAGTTTAACTTATGTAGAGTAGATCTGCTTGCATTACCATACACAATACTGCCATATTCTAGTTTTGATCTGATTAAAGCTCTATAGAATTTTAGTAGTTGTTGTTCATCAGCTCCCCATGTGCGATGTGAGAGTGTCTTGATCAGATTTATACGTTTTGAACAATTACCCTTGACATCGTCTATGTGGTGCTTCCACGAAGGTTATTCCCAGGAATTTGTAGTGGTCTACTACTTCTAAACTTCTCTTGTTTAATTTATTGTCAGGCAGCATTTGTTCGTTCCGTTTCCTGCTGAATTTGATTACTTTAGATTTTGTTGGAGATAAATTGAATCCTACTGTAACAGCCCAGTCGGAGATTTTGTCTACGGCATTTTGGAGTAATGTTGATGTGGTTGATGAGGATTTACCGGGACAGTACAAGAAAAGATCGTCGGCATGAATATAATATTTTATTGGGGGTCTAATAGATGAGCATACGTCATTTAAGATTAAAATGAATAAGATTGGGCTTAATACCGAGCCTTGGGGGACCCCATTTTATAGGTTAAATTGTTTGGAAAAATGACAGTTGACGGATACTTTGGAAAATCGATTACTCAGAAAATTTGTTAAAAAGTTTAGGATATTACCTTCTAGATTTATTTCTTTTAATTTATTGGTAATAGCGGGTCTCCACTTCTTGTTTCTTTGCAAAAGCGTTGGAAATCTCTGCATACATAGATACCAAACTATCAGTCGTTCATCTTTGGGACCGGAAACCAGATTGGGCTGGATTCAGCAGTTTATAAGTTTCGACGTACCAGAGTAGCCGTTTGTTCACCATTTTTTCTAGGAGCTTACACATTGTACATGTTAATGAGATGGGTCTAAAGGATTCTGGTTTTTGGGAATTGGCATCATTTTTCATAAATGGTAGTATAACAGACTCTCTCCATATTTTCGGAAACGTATGGTTGATCCAAATTTTATTATACAGTTCCAGTAGTTAGTTTAGACTGGATGTAGAAAGGTGTTTTAGGAAGATGAAAGGGACTCCATCTGGTCCGGCAGCGGAGTTTTTGGAAAGAGAAATAGCTTTTGTGAGTTCTTGGAATATGAAAGGGGCATTGAGTGAGTTGGAATGTAATGTATCTAGGGGACTTTGGACTAGGGGAGTTTGAGATGTGCTCATATTCTTCGATTTTTCTTGAAGGGAGTCTACTAGGATATTGGCAATGTCTTCGCTGGTGGTAAAAAGCTGGTCGTCTTTAATTATTGCTGGTATAGTCTTTAAAGTACTACGACCTTGCATTTGTCTTATTTTTTTCCAAACTTTCCCAGGAGTAATTGCTGGTGTTATGCTGCTCACGTAGTTGTTCCAGGATGCCGTTTTGCTTTCTTTGGTGATACGTTTTGACTTGGCTTTTAATTTCTTGAAGTGTATAAGATCCACTTGAGAACGGGTTTTCCTATATCTATTTAAAGCCTTATTACATTCTTTTACAGCTGTTTTGTAGGACTCATTCCACCATGGTACGATTTTTTTGAAGGCATCTATCTCGTTCTTTCCAATATACTTTTCTGCAAAGGTGATTATACATTTTACGAATTGTAGAGTTGTTTCATCTATGTTTTCGTCAATCTCGAGTGTGTCAGTTATTGATTCAGTAAATAACTTGAACATATTCCAATCTGGGCATTTTGTTCTCCATTTCGTCAAGGTATTTGGTGGTTTAATAGTGTTGTCGGTGATTAGTATTGGGAAGTGGTCACTATCGTATAGGCTCTCTAGTGCTCGCCAGTTCGTTAAGGATGCTGTTCTGGGGTCGCTGAAACTGAGATCTCTACCGAAGGTGCGTTCTGAGCCCCACATTACGTTGTGGGCATTGAAGTCGCCAGCAATAATGAACGGCTTGGGTAATTGTGAAGTGTGATCTGCAATATCGGTTTCTCGTAAGTCATAATTTGGAGGTATGTAAATGCTGCATATTGTAATCTTGTGTGGCTACCAGACATTTACAGCAACGGCTTCAAGGTTGGTGGTAAGTGGTAGTTTGGAAGAAAAATGATCATTAGAAATAAATATTGAAGCCCCTCCACTGGCCCTTGTGAATGTTGTTCTGATAAAGTGGTAGCCTACAAAGTTTTCCAGATATGGCTTATGGGAATTTTTGAAGTTTGTTTCTTGGAGACACAGTATATTAGGCTGATGTTTAGAAATTAGTTGTTGTATTCGTTCAATGCGAGGATAAAACCCATCGCAATTCCATTGGATTGAATGGAACATGATTAAAGTAGTAAAAAAAAGGAAAAAAGTGATTAGATGCTATTAAGAGGATTTCTGTGATAATTGGGCTAAGTCAAGATCTTCATTATCACTTTGCCCTACTGATGATTGCGTTGCTGCGCTAGAGATGCTCTCCGTGTCGGTTTCTTCGAGGGCTATGCTACCTTTGATTTTTTTCCGCAGGCGAGAAAATCTATTTTTTATCGATCGATCTTTTAGATGGGGATATATATCTTGCATATTAGTTAGAAGGCCTTCGATATCGTCCGTGAATTTTAGAGCTTCTGCATAAGGGTTAGCATTATTGTATGTATTTTCGATGGAAGCGATGAAATTTTCCACGGGCATGACATAGTTTTCAGGGTTATCTTGAAGGTACGCTTCTTTGATGATGGTTATTGTTTCCTCAGTTAGATATGATTGGGGTTCTGATTTTTGAGTAGTTTCTTTCTTTAGCTTTTTCCTTGCAGATCTACTAGGTTTGATGGCGTCGGTGGTATTATTAGGAGGTGGCATAATGGATGATTCACTTAAAATTACCGGAGATACATCTCCAGAAACATCGTTATCGGTGGGTGTTG
Source organism: Galeruca laticollis (assembly GCA_963921935.1). Classification (NCBI taxonomy): domain Eukaryota; kingdom Metazoa; phylum Arthropoda; class Insecta; order Coleoptera; family Chrysomelidae; genus Galeruca; species Galeruca laticollis. Next base: position 148,155,077 of record OY998181.1, read on the forward strand.
TATCTGAATGAACTCTCTTCAATACTGTTTGAAGTACCGGTAGTTTATTTTCTTGGTCATTCATTTTATGCTTGTGTCTACTTGGCAATGGGGTAGCTGTTGATTTTCGTTTTCAGTAATAGTTTGGGAAGAATGATGTGTGGGCGGGTTTAGACAGTTTGTTGCAATATGACCTGTTTCTTTGCATATGAAACATTCCATTCGGTCAGTGGAAAGAAATATTCGGTGATCGTTGTTGTCGATTGTTGTAGATGTTTGCAGTTCAAAATTGTCATATGATAGGAAAACAAAAACTTGTCGTCTGAAGCTGAGAATATGACTATACTCATCCTCAGGGATGCCGGCCTTTAGAAAAGAGATGGGAGAGGCTAGAGTCAGTCCTAGATTTTATAGAGCGATTTCAGCTAGATCATGAGGAATACATGGACTAATATTAGAAATTAATATTCGTTTGGTCGGTGAAATGAGTTTGCGGATGCTGAAGGATTTGTTTTCTATGGATATGATACAGTGGGAGTTAACAATAAGATCAACTAATTCAGTTTTGGAAAGGTATATGCATATTCTATTATTAGAAATTCGGGAAGCAAATATAATGTTCTTGGCACCAATGATGTCACCTATGGCTTTAACGTAGTCAAACAATTTTAGGTTTTCTTCCGCATGTAAGACAATTGCTTGATCCTTTTTGGGAAATACAGGTTTGGGAACCGACTTAGCTACTGATGAATACGAAGTGCTAGGAGAAAGATTTTGAGTACCACTGTTTTCTTGAGACATTATGTTTTTGGATGCCGTTTGAGTTTTATCTTGATTGGTGCTGCTCTCGTAGTCAAAAGCGGCACCCTGTATATTATCATGATTATTTGCCATTAATTTGTCGAAGGTATACCAGCAAACCCGTTTCCATTATTTGAAAAACTGGTTGCTTATCAGTTCCGATACTGAATATAATAAATGCGTCTCTTGTCGACAAGAAACAGCTATTTTGGTACTATTAACAAGTATCGCAGAAAGTGTTATTATTTATAGTTGAAAGTGTAATTACCTCGATGTTATTATACACAACGGGAACCACACGTTAATCACTTTTAAGTTTTACTTATTTACAAATATTCGACAGCCTACGCACAGCGATGTTAACTCGTCAAGTTCACAAGCTCGTTATGTTTTTTATTATTCCGAACTAAAGGTTAATAGAATTATAATTTAACTAAAACTCGTCTCTCTGTTCCATTTTGCTATATTCAAGGGAATTTGAGGAACCTTAAAATGTTAACATTCCAATTTGAGATTTGGTAGGTTGTTTTCTACAACATTAAGCAGCACAATAATATGTATGTCATGACCATCTTACAAAAATTAAAAAAAATTATAAAAATTAGTTGAGAGGCTCAAAGTTCATATATTATCAAATATGGCATCCCTTTGAGGAACCTCAAGATATAAAGTCACCAGGTTTGTTTTTTCGTATACTTGACTTAGATAGTAAGAAGCATATTTTTTCAACTATGACACAACGCTATTCAACTTTTTTGTTTTTTCGTTATTTTTCGTTCCACCCTATTGTATATACGATGAATTATTTATGAAATGATTTTGGAAGTTCTCTCCAAACTTTTCTGCGATAATTGTCATGTCGGTTATTGTTTGCCCGCTGTTTATAATTTTGGTGATCGTTTTCGCTTGGATTCTCAAACGACGAGAGACACTCCAAAGCGAGTTATCTTCCGGCTTTAGGTTGATAAGGAATTTTTCCCAATCTTCATTTTTATATTTTTTTATTGCCTCGTTTATTAAGTATTGATGATGTTTAAGTAGGGTGTGGTCCTCTTGTAATCTGGTGCGTTGCCCTTTTTTCTTAATTTTATTTCTTTCCTTCATAACTTGTATGATGTAATTTGGGAGGGTGTTTTGATTTTGTTTTAGTTGTTTGTTTTCTCGCCTCTATTATTAAGTTATGAAGATTTTCTTTCTATTTTATTGTTAAGCTGATTTATGTTTTCAACTTTGTCAGTTATTATTAAATGTTTATTTATGTATTTTCTGAAAAGAGTCCAATTTGTGGTTTAAAAGTTTTGTTATCTGTAGTTAGGGTGTTGTGTGTCAGTTTTAAGTGAATTAATACAGGGTCATGATCCGAGTTATAATCTGTTGCGGTTTTTATTTTTGTAATATTATTAACGTTTTCCCCTATCACAATATCTAGCGTGCTGGGTGAATTATTTGCGAAAGGGAAAAGTGTTGGTGTGAAATACATGAAAATAAAAGTTATCGCAGAAGTTCAGTAGAATACTTCCGTTTGTGCTGTGCTACTATCAGCACCTTGTTATGTGTTTTTATTCTATTGAAAAAATCTTCAACTTTTAATTTTATATTAGGAGGATTATAAGCTCCTACAATTTTTATTTTGCTATCAAAAAGTATAACGATATGCTCAATTGAAGATTTATTTTGTTGCAATAAATTGAAATTGATGTCTTTTCTGATTAGTAGTGCGATACCGCCCCTTTGGCATTACCGGGGCGGTATTGTCTAAAAACACGATATTCAGGATTTCTGCCTGAAATAGTTAATTGGGGAAATTATTCGTATAATTCCAACTGTATATTATGATTATTTGTGACCAAAACGAAACCGTTTTTGATTTTAAAATTGTTTCAGAAGATCCAGTTCGACCTATCATGGAGATATTCAAATTCGGACAGAAAGAAAGTCGTTTCTGGATACTACAGAACATTAGTCTGTTTATCTTAATATTCTCAGTATGCTATGTTCTGTTACCTGGAATATCTGAACTCACACTCTGCAACGACCTCAACAGGTTCATGGAATACATCACAGTCATTTCCTTGTTACAACCGGTGAACACCTACTCATTGTTATACACACTTCTTTTAGATATAAGTATAGGAACAATATTTTCTCTTAACTAGACATCCAATATGATGCCACAGTTCACAGTTGAGCCTGGTTATAGGCACCAAAATTAGACTCAATTGATTCTAGTCATGTTCAACCTTTAGAGGTTTACCTGCAGACTACTAGTTCACACGATGAGTTATTTACCGATATGTTATGACTTATTCCAATCTTGACCGTGGAGCGGTCGCTAACCTTGTTTGTGTTGGGGTTTATAATTGAAGGGCTTGGTGCAAGAACCTGCTAAAGGCCGAATTGTTCAAATATCAGATTATGAAATGTTTTGGGCAATAAAGTGCTGCTGCATCGTTTGGTGCAATAGCCGGCTTCAAAAAGTCATAGTAAATAGATTATGTGATCACAAAGCCGCCTTTTGCCCCTAACGAGATGGTTATTCAAAGCCACGTTTGGGTATGTTGGAGGCAAGAACGTGTCATGTACTTCACATAGCTGGTTTTTGCTCCAAACGAAACCTTCACCTAACCTCAAAAATTTGCAAGTGATTTAAGCAGTGGTGCGTTCGGGTGTAGCAATTTCATTTCAAAATATGAGTACTCAGTATGAAGAAAGTGAGGAAGATCCTTTTCATTGTTCAGATAATAGTGATCAAGATCCTGATTATATAGAAAAGCCAGGAAGTAGTGGAAAACCAAAATATAGACCAATTTGACATATTGCCGCTGATGATATTATACCAAGTAGTGATGACGAACAAGGTATATCTTTACAGTTCCATTTGAAGCAATATCTACTTATTTTATCGTAATATTTCAGGCAATAATTCGACAGAAGAAACATCGCTAGAACAAAGATGTGAAAAACGCAAAAAAAGCTCAATCAAATTGGAAGAGAAACCAAAAAAAACTGAATAAGGATACGGGAAAAGAATACGTTAATAGTGCAGGAAGAGTGGTTACAGCAAAAAGACAGGGACCCAGGTGCGAGTGCCATAAAAAATGTTATGATAAATTCACAGAGTTGGAAAGAGATACAATTTTTAATCTGTATTATCAAATGGCTGACAAACATGTCCAAGATAGCTACTTAAGGTCTTTGATTGTTGCAAAACAGGTGAAACGTAGGCGTCAAGAATCGGATGCTCGTAGAAAACAATATTCATACTACTATTACATCAAAGTTGGAACAAAAAGAGAAGACGTTTGTCGTACCGCGTTCTGTAATTTACACGCTATAGGTAGATCACACGTGATGAGAATGGCACAAGTTTGTGCTTCTGGGTGTATTTTGAAAAAAGACGGCCGTGGCACCCACCACAATAGACCAAATAAAATATCAGAAGCAACTGTTGCAACTGTCGCGGAACATATTAGAAGCTTCCCAGCAAGAAATTCACATTATTCAAGAAATGATAATAAAAAGAAAACTTATCTTCCCGCCGAACTGAATGTAAAAAAATGCATGAACTGTGCCTCCAGAAATATGAACCAGAAAGCTACAGACTCCTCAAAGATAGTCAGATAATAAAACCTAAAGTGCCATACGACTTCTACTATAGATATTTCACAGAACACTTTAATATTTCCTTCGGATATCCACGTAGTGATACGTGTTCCACATGTGACTCTTTCAAAATACAAATAGATTATACCGACAACCCGGAAGAGAAGCAGTCCTTGATTCAACAGAAGGAACTACATTTACGGAAAGCAGAAGCGTTCTACGATGACCTGAAAGCTAAAACTGCGTTAGCAAAGACGGATGCAACAGTGGATGTTATTTGCTTTGATTATCAGCAGAATTTACCGTTTCCTGTACTGACTACTGGACAAATTTTTTATGCTCGACAAATTTGGGTGTTCAATCAGTGTTTTCATTCCTGCTCCGACAATAAGTCTGTCAACTATATAGAACTGTCTGTTGATATGGTGTACACACTAGATGTAAATTGAGTGAATGAAAACGACGAATACTCAGTGTGTATTTATTTATTAATTTCCAGCTAAGCGCTTTTGGCTATTAAGCCATTCTCAAAGATGTCGTCATTTAAAAAATAGGTTCGAAACCATCCAGTTGATAAAGAACAATGTTCAAAGTTGAATCACTGTTATGATTAAGTTATTGAATTAAAAAACTTGTCACCGGTTTTCATTCTGTTTTTATTTTTGAATGAATTTACATCATGTAAATCATAATTTTACACCCTTCCAATAAGGTTATTTTAGTGTTTTTTAATTCAATGACTTAATCATAACAGTGATTCAACTTTGAACATTGTTCTTTATCAACTGGATGGTTTCGACACCTATTTTATAAATGACGACAGCTTTGAGAATGGCTTAATAGCCGAAAGCGCTTAGCTGGAAATTAATAAATAAATACACACTGAGTATTCGTCGTTTTCATTCACTCAATTGTCAACTATATGTTCGATGAAACAGTGGCCAAAAGAGGTTGCATTGAGACAGTCTCATTCCTTCAGCATTTCATTGAGAAATATGTTGATAAAAATGTTACCACTTTATATATTTTCACCGATAACTGCGGTGGCCAAAATAAAAATGCTGCTTTGGTGCATTTTTTGATGACCTTAGTTGGCAGCGGTCGATTTCTCAAGATAATTCATCACTTACCAGAACTCGGCCATAGTTTCTTACCGTGCGACCGGGATTTCGGCAAAGAAAACGTAAAAAAGAGCTATTGTATATTCCTGAAGAATGGTATCATTTAGTAGAGAACTGCGGTAAGAATTTTATTGTCGAGAGAGTTTCTCAAGTATGATATTCGACTTTAAATCTTACCTACAGCCACACTTGAAGAAGTTAGCAGTTGTTAAGAAAAAGCCATTTACACTTTCCAAATACAGGGTATTGTTGTACGATGCTAAAAATCCTCAACAGGTATTTGTTGGATACAACGATTCCACTGAATATTTGATGCCATATGTTTTATTGAAACCTAAAGGTACTATTCCCGATTTAGAGAAATTACCCCGAGCATATCATGAGAAGTTACCTCTGAAGTATGAAAAATATGACAGCATCATGCCATTGGTTAGAAAGTACGTCCCACCTATACACTTACCATTTCATGACAGCATCAAACGAGGAAAAGAGCAGGACAGCAACAGCGATTCCGAGTAGCCAGTAACTTCACACCCAAGTTTTGTTTCACTTCAAATGTATAGGAGATTATGTTGATATTTTTAATAAAGTTTCATTTGGAAATTAATGTTATTTTTTTGGTTCTTGTCCTGTTTTTCCACCATTTTGGTAGCAAAAAAGTGCTATGTGAGTACTTCCGACGAATTTATAAAAAAAAACTAAAATGTATTTCGAGTTGAAAACAAACACTATGGATCACAAGTTCATTCATAGTCTCATAACAGACTTCAGTTTTCATTAAAAATCATACACCTTCTTGACGTTTTTCTCACTTTTCTCGAAATTAGCTAATGTGAACATAGCAGGCTCTTGCACCGAGCCCTTCAATTGTTTTAATTTGGGGTAGTGTGTGTTGAGATTAGGCCCTGATATAGGATATATTTCGTCTGCAGGGGTGTTTTGTTGATGGTTTGTGTGCGAGAATTGATTTTGGCTTGAATTAAGAGTGTGGTTGAAAATTCAGTTGGTGGAAAAGTGTATAGGATTATTGAGAAGAAAAGTGTCTAGAATTAAAAGTTTTTGTTTCAATTGTGAGAGAAATGTGTTTATTGCTAGAAAACAACCGAAGAGAGGCAGGATCGGCTAGCAGCGAAATTGGGTGTTTTATTTGTGATTCTTCGGCCAGAGCATTTATTAAAGGTGAGTATAGTATACAGGGTGTCCCGGGACTAATGGGAAAAAAGTCAGGAGCGTATAATCTGAGCCAAAATAACGTTATTACTTCATATAAACTTTTTCTATGCAGGCCCTCGTTTTTGAGTTATAGGCCTCCAAAGCTCTAGTTTTGAATTGTGTTTTTATTTTTATTTTTTGTACTAGTTATTTGATCTTTAAAAAATTTACGGCAAAGCTATAATGTACGTGTACGTTTATTTTGGAAAGGTAAACAGATTTACAGTTGTGTCTTGAAGCCAGGGAGGGACTACCCGCAATGGTTATTAATCCAAAACTTTTGCAGGGATGGCACAACATGTATGAAATTATCGAAATTGACTTCCCCACACATTTCGCTAACGAAAAGGTACTTTTGTTGGAATTCCATAAAATAAGAGCTCCGTCAAGCTGCCCCCCCCCCCGGTTCGATTTTTGTTACCAAAATGCTAGCACACATAAAGGGAACCTAGCTCAACCTAGCACAACAATTTTTATAGCTAGCACACCAACCGCTCACAATAAAAATGCTTTTGAATTCGAGTGGGGCCAGGGTAACGCTAGCCCCCCCCCCGGTTGGAATTTTGTCGCCAAAATGCTAGCACAGATAACGGACACCTAGCACAACCTAGCACACCATTTTTTATAGCTAACAAACCAACAGCTCACAATAAAAATGCTTTTGAATTCGGGCGGGGCCAGGTTAACGCTAGCCCCCCCGGTTGGAATTTTGTCGCCAAAATGCTAGCACAGATAAAGGACACCTAGCACAACCTAGCACACCATTTTTTATAGCTAGCACACCAACAGCTTACAATAAAAATGCTTTGGAATTCGGGTAAGGCCAGGTTAACGCTAGATCACTCCGGTTGGAATTTTTTCGCCAAATGCTAGCACAAAGAAAAGACACCTAGCACAACCCAGCACAAAATTTTTAATAGCTAGTACATCAACAATACTTTTGAATTCAGTATTTGTCCCTAAACATCATTTTCCTATAAAAAAATGGCCCCTAAACAGATGTTGCCAGATTGTGCGTGATATCTATGTTTTCCCATCTAGCAGAGGGTATTTGATTAATTAATAATTAACTATTATTTAATTAATTATCAGCTATTTATTTTCAATTAATGCTAAAAAACAAAAGAATACAGAAAACCTTCACTTTTAAAAATAATTTTGTTAAAATAATAGTAATTTTAATAAAACAAAATAATTAAAATCAACCATTTAGTCACGGAATCAGAAACAATCCGTGCACGGATAAGTTGCAAATTACGTCACACTATAAAAAAGGCAACGACAAACGTTTGTGTACAGACATGTTGGATAAATAAATGTCCAAAAAAGCGAAGCCGTGTTGGATATGTACTTTGGACAAAGTTGTGCAATCTGAGATCTTTAAAAATGTTCCAATATATTGAGAATACATGTTTTAGACTGATCGTGGTTCACTGTAGTCCTTACTTAAAAGAAACACTCCAACTTTATATTTAAAGTTGCCAGAATATTTATTGCCGAAGTTGATGGTTAATTAACCATTGTAATGATAACATAAATTTTGCATTTCACTATCAGATTTTTTTCAAATTCCCAAGTTAACTTAGAACGTGCAGCTTTTAATTCTTAGAGCCGTTTAATCAGAGCTTCGAATATTTCTGTGGCATATCATAAGACACCTACACTACTATGTATTTTTCAAAGTTTTTAGTATGTAACTGGCAATGTATGTTTGTTCGGTTGCAATCTTGCAACTTAGTTTTGAAGCAGATATCTTCAACCGATTGATTTGAAATTCTGTATATACGTCTAGTTTGCATGCCAATCCATGATTAGGTATGTTACGTCATTCTAAATTCAACATGGCGGATCACTAAAGTTGGCGGACTAAAGAAAGTGGACTATTTTTTTTGCTTTCTTACAATATGGGTATTAAATGGAAGGCAGCAAAATTGATGACATAGGTATTTTTATTTTTCTAAAAACTAGGTATAATCCATCTGAAGTTCTCATCGGACTTTTTAAAAGGGTCGTTAAACCAAGTCTATCATTAAAATTTGTATCTTTTTATAATGCCGTTTTTATGAGTCTTAAGAGTAAATAAAATTCTTGTAGGTACATCCAAACTGGCCAAATCAGATGTTTGGGTTAAGAAAGGGTTTCCCCGAAGGGCTGATGGTTGTAATAATATGTATTCTTTCTAATAATATTACAAGTAACATGGACTATATAAGTAAAACTAATGATCTAACTATTTTCATGAGAGTAATTCGATTAGACGACATAAAAATGTATTAATGCGAAATTTATATTATTTAAACAACATTACATGGTATTTAATTACCCTTTTTGGTTCATTTTCAATCACTTATTTTTGGATTTAACTTGAAGAATCGTTCCCAAACCATGATATTTTTATGATATTTTAGATTAAAATTATGATAATAACAACAATTGTTACTTAGACGTTACTTAGATACGGACTTAAAAGGGAAATTATCATGCTTCATTTGGAATTTTTACCATATGAGTGGAATATTCCGAAAATTTTTAGTAACTACAGTAAGAAACAATTAAACCAGCCGTTTTACATATATCTTAAGCCTATTCATTTATCCATTCATTTATTCATCGAGTAAGTATAGCATTATTTCACTACCCTCCGTCCCACTCCCCAGAATCAAAAGTGTAGTTGGTGTGCTAATTATACAAAATGGTGTCCTTCATTTGTGCTAGCATTTTGGCGAAAAAATTCCGACCGGAGGTGGCTAGCGTTAACGTGGCCCCACCCGAATTCCAAAGCATTTTTATTGTAAGCTGTTGGTGTACTAGGTTGTGTATTTCTCCTCATGCAGTTCCTTATCATCCCTATGAAAAACTCTTCACATTCCTCCAATGAAAACTGTGGGTCTGCTTTATGAATAATCTTAAAAAATAAAGCTATGATATTTTCATAGAACTTGTATGCAAATTTCGTGTTTGGAGGGTCTTTTGATCCACCAGCCCAAGAATATAAGGTAAAAAAATGCCCGGTGAAGAATTTATCTACCAACATATAACAATGGCTTCAGTTTTAGTGTTCACACCACAAATTATAGATAGGGTATCTACATAATTGTGAAATGTATCAGGGTTTTTAGAATATTATTTAATTTTTCCACGCCTTCGTTATCATTAATAGGCTCCAAGAGTATGGCTTGTTGGTTCTTGTTACTTCTATGTGCAATATTTTCGCTGTTACTTTTACATGTCGCTTTTTCTAACAACACCTGAAAGCAAGCTACTTCTTTCAAGATCTTTTGTTGATTTTGCACAAGGCATTCATGTTTAGTGAGAATAAAATCAAACTTTTTGTCATTTTTATTCTGAAGTATTACAAAATTGTCCGATTGGACCTCAGCATTATTGTTAAACTCGACACTTGAGATCAAGACATCATCATTTGTCATGTAATTCTGATTATTGGCAACTTCTGGATCATTTATTTCGATTAATGGCACCGTAAAGTTGTCATAGTATGTCTGATGTACACTCGATTGCTGTACATGGTTTTCCTGCACAATATTATTCACTGACGCCTGAAATAAAATAAAAACCAATTAATTTCAAAAGGAATTTTACTTTTGTATCAATTATATATTCTTAAAACCTGAAAAAAACTAAAGTACGCCTTGGTACACCTATTTAGTATACCCATTATTTTTAACTGATTTTTTTTTAATTTTCAGGATTGGTAGACCTTGAAAATGCTTTTAAAATTAACTTTCTCTTTTTAAACATGTGATGTGAGCAGGTAGACAGTAGCTAAAGTTATTAGTGCTAAGCAACAAGGGTACTTACAGTGCATTAAGCAGCCAAATCATTCAAATCAGTTGATACACGCGAAGTTTTTGGGAAAAGAACCTTTACTGCTCTTCGAGTTCTCTTGAGCATGGTTGATGGGCTCATCTGCTGCTCTTCGTCTGTGGTACTCTCATTAGTATCTAGCATCTTACATAATTCTGCTTCTGCCATGTGAAAATGTAACTATTTATGTTTGAGGGCGCCAGTTTGTAATGCTTTATCGTTCACTTGAACAAAATCCCGGCATGAGACTTCTCAAGGGTGGTTCAACTCCAAGTTAATGACACACTTCGTATAACAGAGGATGATCAGACTGTGAGACTTCAGGGCGCCACTACCTTCTGAAACGTTACGAAATAATACAAATAATACAAACAAAACTAGGTGATAAAGGTAGAAACACCTTGGGAAAGAATTTACTCTGAATTGAAAATTAATATTAAAAATGTGGAAATAAAATGTGCACAAACTTAATCAAACCCGGACACGAGCGGTGTTTTGTATGCTGAAGATGTCTCGGACCAGTGGAAGCTGTCTTCAACGGTAAAGGTGTCGTAGATTGATGGAAGCTGTCTTCAACAGTGAAGGTGTCTGAGATAAATGGAAGTTGTCTTCAACGGAAAAGGTGTCTTCAACGGTAAACGTAGCTCTGACGTAGCTGCTGTGCTTACCTAAGAGTACACAAGAATCAGGGATATGTAGGAACTTGATCGTGATGGGGCACATTGTGTTGGTTTAGCTTTTCAAGTTTATAAGGAAGGAAGTTATTTGAATTTACACAAATCAAATTTACTGAAAGCTTCCCAACATATATGTCTCCCATATTGAAACAATAAAAAACAATTTAACTAAATTAGTAGTATACTAATGTTCTGAAAAACTTATGAGAGCCAAAAAATTCTTTTCTGAATAAATAACGTGCTTTAAAAAATATATCTGAAACCTGTAGTGTCAGTATCCTTCATACGAAAGAATATTCTATGGATTTTTGAAATGTGATTAAAATGATATTTTGCAACATAAAAAGCTCTCAAGTATTTGCACCAAATTAAGGAATGATTTGTATTTATTTTAAAATTAATATGTAGGTATAAAATAAGGATTCCGTGACCACGTGCAACTGTAATTTATCTCTGAATATGTGAAAGAACAGAAACGAGAGAAATACAATAAAAATAATCTCAGCAATTATATCGAATGAAGCTTAGAGATTATAAAATATAACTTTCAACTTACCACAGCAAATTAAGAAAACTTTCAGAACAAGAGAAAACGTGAGTACGTCGGTATCGGAAAAGGGAAGATTTTCAGCTTGTAGCGAACAGGGGGAAATTGACAAATGTCAATTGTCTCAACGTTCAGTTTAAATTCTATGGTTGGGAGTGGCTAATGAGACGGCAAGTGGAAATTACACGGAATTTATTATATTAAATCGAAACAGGTCGATGGACATGTTACAAAATGATGCCAACTCTTGTCTTTTTGTCTTACATGGTATGGACGTACAGTTAGGGTCATGAGCGTATTCTGGTACTTGTTTGCATATTTTTTGGTCCAAAACAATGTTCCTCATTGTTCCCAGCGCTTGGGAACAACAGTGAGTTCTTTGTTACCTTTGTCAATAGTCTCGACTATTTCAAACATTATTTACACAAATTGATATGGACGACAAGACAATATAACAATAACAAAATACACCACTTTGAGGTTAGGAAGCAAATGTGTGAATGCAAAGTGAGCACGCCTGTCTATGTTTGTAATAGAACAGTTGTGTCGATAAATGGAAGGAACTAAATGGCGAAGTGTATCGGCTATGATATTTGTTGAAATGGGAATGGTATTCATGAGGGTGACTGTCAGGACTTCTATAACGACTTTTGTGTCGGTTGAGAGTTCGAAGGGAACTGGTGGCTTTTCGAGTGAGACTGGGGCGGTCTCTTGAAAGGTTTCAGGTATCGTTAGCCTGTGGGGGCAACGTGGGTGGAAGGCGGGGTGAGGACCTCCGCAATTTGTGCATGTGGGAGTACCGAACTTGAGCAATTTTCGGGACGGTGGCCTGATTGGCCGTTAGAAGGGCATATCGGTTTAGACCGACAATATTCACAGGAATGTCCGGTTTGCGTGCATCGACTGCAATATTTAGGGACATGGGGCAGCGGATTGGCGTTGGAAGGCTCGCACTAATGTGGGAGACCATGAAATGAGAGCCTGGAGGTGAGGCCCTGGTGGTAATGGTTTTCGGAAGTAGTAACGATGAAAAACATTGATGTGGGTTTGTTGGTGTACTTGGCGATGATTCGACAAGTTTTGAGGGACGGAATTTGGTGTTAATGAAGAATTTCTTCAAATTCTTCGATGCTGATCGTGGCGTCTACATTCCTGCAGACGAAAGAGAAGGTGGGTATGAGAGTTTTGTTTGCTGGTCGGGGTGGACGTTCGGTGGAGTTGAGGATGTTGACGGTGATCTTAGAATCACTAGTAGAATTATGAATTCGTCTCAGAATTGTGGAGACTAACATTGGAAAGGGCGTTTTGAGTAGGGCTGTTGTAACGTTAAGAATTAACGTTAAGTATTCTACCTCTGGGTATTTCAAAATTGTTAAAATTTCCTAGCCCGTATTTCGAGTTGTCTATTAGTGTTATCGATAAATATAAATATTAATTATATTCTCATTAGTTACCGTTCGTTTTGAAGGTAGAATTCGAATTTTTAGTCTGATAACCATCGAACAGTTATCAACATCGACAGTTTTTGATTTCCGGGTGTGACTGGAAAATGGTACCTCGTGGTTTGAAGTGTGCATCTTGCTAGAAATGGAATATTAATAGCCTAGGTTGCTAACCTGTTGGGGGATTTGTTACTCTAGCAAGAAAATATTACAAAGATTTTGAGTGGATTGAATTGTTTGTTTGGATTGCTGAACAATTCTCTTGTAACCTCTTCATTGAAGGATTTGTACCGCTTACCGCGTAGTTCCTGCTTCAAATACAAATACAAGGTATGTCTTTTCTTTTTTTTGCTTCTCTTATTTGTGTATATGTAGTGAGAGACAGCTAAATAGTTCATGTAGCTTAGTTTAACAAAATAATTGTTAGAGTCGGGTTGTCCTAATTTTTATTCTACCTTTAGGAAGAATATTGAGTCCTTAATCACCATATTTGTTGAAGATTTCGCCAGTCTTACGTGACTTACCGCATCTCTGAAAGATAACTCAAGGGACCCCTTGGCTAGGGTGAGACTTATATTATTTAATTGGTAATTGTCTATTTTAACAAAGATAAGTTTAGAGTATTGGTGATGGTACATAGCCCATCTCTATACCGTTCGCTGGTCGTAAATTCATTCGATAACTTATTTCATATTGTTCGTTTTTTTGCCCTAACTACTTTCGAAAACAAAACAATAATTCCGGTTTAAAAATTATGATTAATGAGTTTTGACTAGTGGCTTTTATATTGGATATACGTTCTTATTAAAATCAATGGTAATTAAGCATTTGAAAAATTTATTGAGTTTGGTCTTAAAAAGTTATTCATTTCGATGTGTATGAGATAGGGATATAAGAAATGAACATTAACTGTTGAGTACTAGAACCCGTTTAATAGTTTAGAGGTTATCTTAATGTAATCAACAAATTGTGAATAGATAATAAATGATTTATTCGATAGTATACTTGCATAAAAGCAGATCGAAGGCATAATGGGATTGGTAATCATTGATTATGTTTTTTAGGATTCTAATTCTAAGGAGTCACGTAAGTTTGTTTGAGCTAGTGATAATCCTTGATATACCTACTAGCTGGATTTAATATTTCGTGAGGAGATGTACTATCTCTCCTAATAATAAACGCAGCGACTTATTTAGATAGGTGTACTATTGAGCCTGGACATGAATTTGTGTTTGTAGACTTGAGCGTTCCAGTTCATCGTTTCGCTTCCTTATTGAATTTAGTAACACCTCATTTAATTTTAGTTTGCTTATCCCTTGTTTTACGTAAGATTCATTTTTTTGTTGTTGATGAGACATAGTAATTAAGTTAGTAGTAACTCTACCGTTGTCGTTGAGCCTACTTTTTGTACTTGTGCGGATACTTTATGTAGTGTGGTAAATGTATTATTTGTAAACTGCGTCTAAGGTTTGGGTTGAGATCAATAGGTAATTGGATTATTCGCGCATGCGCCTGAGCTCAAGCGGTGTGTCTTTTTTTTTGGATTATTGTACCCACAGCGACTAAACTACGCTTTCCTCGCCTTAGCGGTCAGTAAATTAATGAAATCTAGGTAGTGTCTACCATCCACAGAACTGAAAGTGTATTTATCTACATATTGGCAAGTGCCACGGTAGGAACATATAATAATTAAATTTCAGTCTAGAATATTATTCTCGTTAGCTTTTTTATATTAATAATACTGTCATTATTAAATAGTTGAATTCGACCTATGAGTAGTTTACTTTTGTATGTACAATAAGACTTCTATAATATCGTGATAAACCTTTTGGTAAGTTGGGGGTTTATATGGAGAACTTGGGGATGCTTGGGACAATCTATCTGGCGCCCATTTGAGATCATTTATATTTGTGGACCGCACGACCGTCTCCACTAGAGTTCAGCCGCGAGCATCTCAGACTGTCATCGTATTGTTATTTAGTCGATGTACGTCTACATAGGTTTGTAAATACTACGTTACACTGTTCTATTGACGTTAACTTTTAGATAAAGGATGTGTCCGTTGAGAAGCTCTAGGGTGTTTAGAAAAGTGAAAAGGGATTTTTGTGTTGAATATTGGGTTGGAAGGTTTCGGAGATTGAGAGTTTGGGTAAGTGTAGTGTTGTTGGTGGGAGTTGCTGTAGGATTGTTGATAGGGTTTGGTTTTGGTCTTACCGACGAGGGTGAATCCATCGAAATAAATAAGATCATGCGTAGAATTTTGCGTAGAATCTAAATATGCAATAATATACAGGGCCCCATATGAAAAATACAATTATGTCAAAATTTGACATTCACCATGTTCATTTGTTAAATTAAAAAATCTGACGCTACTACTTTTGTATTTAGGTTTTTTTACCTAGCACATGTAATTACGGCTGCAGGTGGGGGGTCAATTTATAGCGGACCACCCTGTACATACATAAGTATACCATTTGTCATAGCACAATAATCGTTCATAGGATAACTTGACTTTAATAGCAAAAACCAAACATTAATATCAGATAAAAAAATGTTTAATAAATCAAATACTTACAGTGGCATGTGCATCTTCAGATTTTGATGTTAGGTAGCCTTCAAAAGAAGCAAGATCATCGAAATTCTTTGGAGGAAATGTAACTGGAAGATCATCCGTTATTACTGATTTTGCTAAGCTCCCTGTTTGATCCAATAAATTTAAAAAATTTTTGTTCTGTTGCTTTATTTCCAACAGGTTCGTCAAAATGATTTCAAATCCTTGAGAAAATATTTCAATATTATGCTTGCCTATAAATTATAAAACAGAATAAAGTAAAAATTAAAGTGATATTGTTACTATTTACTATTTCACATTTTATTTATTATTAAAATACGTAGGTATATATTCTTTAAACTTTACGTACCTGATTTTGAAATTGCTTCTAAGCAAGCTTCTGAAGCATTAATTATTAGTTCTTTAGTTGGTCGTATGGAATCGTGAGTGAGCTCTCTGACTTTACCAATGTTGATAGCCTTTAAGTTTGATGAATAATTACTACTGATGGTACCAGCACTAGCACTACCTGCTTCATAACGATGATCATTTGGTGCTAGAAAGAAATGAGTTAAAACCAATAATTATTCGTTATATCATAAATAATAATAATATAATATTTCAATGACAAATGTTATCAGATTTATAAATACTAAGGACTTGTGTTATTTTTTACTTAAGTAGTATAATAGTATATTAAAGTTTAAGTGGATAAAGAGGTCTTTCAAACACGCGCGATTTTTCGAGCAGGACGGCGCAGCCGGAGTGCTCGAAATAGAGCAAGTGTTTGAAAGACCAGTTATCCACGAATACTTTACGCTATTTTTTTTATTGGTGCACTTTGAAATCATAAAATAATATTATTATATTATTACTACAAAAAAATGGAAGTCCGTCCTCGATGCCCAGCCAAGTTTCATTTCATAAAAGTCCGCCCTCGATGCCCAGCCAAGTTTCGTGAAAGTCCATCCTAAATATTTATTTTTATTTGACGTTACGAGGGACTGCTGTCAGATCAATAATCAAAAAGTTTCTTTATTTATATTTAAAAGGATACAATGTATATTGTAAAATCTTTAATATTATATACTTAAAACTTGTAGTTGCCCCACGTTGGGCGCCAAATTGTAATTTTTCCAATCCTTTAAATATTTATTATTCTTTAATTGTAATTGCCCCACGTTGGACGCCAAATTGTAATATCTTTAATATTATATACTTAAAACTTGTAGTTGCCCTACGATGTGAGCCAAGTTATAATATGTTGTCGCAGCGACAATTATTGTACATGCAACTTAAGTACGTATTCTATTTCAATTTTTATAGTAGTTGTCGAAAAAATATGCCCGGCGCCAATAAATATCAATCTAAAGATGAATTCATATACAATCGACCTATTACTCCTATCTCAGGGTGAGATCAAAGTTGCTCAAAATTAATAATTTATTTGTTTTTTTAACGTATTTCCAAATTAAATGTTTCACTATTATCAAACTCTCTGCTAGCAACATTAAAAATGTAATAAAAGAATTTCAAAATATCAGTTGGTTATTGAAAATCATATATTAGTAATTTTTTTAAAAAACAAGAAAAATCGTAACCAACGGAAAGGAGAATTATTTATTTTATAAAAATTTAGTCAGTAGTTTTTAATCCTTTGAAGAGACAGCATCAGAATTAGAGTTGTCTCAATTTTTTTGGTAGATTGTATAAATTGTATATCATACAATCAGATAAATAACCCATATGATAAAGCCAGTGCGTGTATAATTCGGATAAGAATTGCATCGTAATAAGTGTATGTGGTTCCAGTTTTCCAAATTGTATATATTTAGAAAGTTTGCAGAATTCTAAATACGTTTCGAATACGAACGAGTTTTCCTGATCTATTTGGTGAGTCCACTCCAGTTTTTTAAATTTATTTCTCGAGAAATATCAGGCCTTTTTAAATACAGTTGAAAATTTAGATGCTTCTATATAAGAAATTTTGAAATATACCAAAATTATCGATACATATATCAGTTTCAACATCAAGTGAATAGACAATTTGAGCAGAAATTTCGTTATTTGACATTGATAAACGTCAAGTGTAATTTACACAAGTTGAACGTTTTGATAATAATGATTAATTAGGTTAAACTCTAACATAGTTGTATTCTAATTTTAAGTTTTTGTAAAGATTATGACTGTTGTTCTTTTATGGTATTTTTTTGGGAATAATAATTTTGTTGTATTTGCGTATCTGATATAATATATAATTTTGATTCTAACTACCTGTAGTATTCATTTATTATCCAATCTCGTTGAACTTATCATTTTACATTCATAGAATTTTCAATTTAATCAGTGTCATTTGGTTGATTTTTTAGTGACAGTAAAATAGTAAATGTCATAAAATAATTAAAGGGCCTTTTATTATATTGAATTAACAGTTATTCGAGAGTTTGATAATAGTGAAACATTTAATTTGGAAATACGTTTTAAAAAAACAAATAAAATTGAAGAATTAATTTTGAACAACTTTGATCTCGCCCTGAGATAGAAGTAATAGGTCGTTTGTATATAAATTCATCTTTAAATTGATATTTATTGGCGCCGGGCGTATTTTTTTGACAACTACTGTCAAAATTGAAATAGAATACGTACGTAAGTTGCATGTACAAAAATTGTCGCTGCGACAACATATTATAACTTGGCTCACATCGTAGGGCAACTACAAGTTTTAAGTATATAATATTAAAGATATTACAATAAATATGAATAAATTTTGCAGAAAAAGCCAAATAAGACATTGGTTCACAATAAAAATTCACAATTTAAAAACTAATAAAAAAAGTTGAATAGCACTAATAGTGCTATTCAACGCGACAATCTCTTACAATCATTTCCTGTCATTTAAAAAACAACATGTTCAACAATACATTTTCGATATCAATCGATCACTCTGATTATAATCGGTCTAAAATTATGATGCTATTGAAAGAAATCGTAAATCGGAAGCATGTGATTGGTCGAAAAATTTAATAAACTAACGTTTGGCTATGTGTTATGTGATGTGACTGATATTTTGCAATTGTACATTACATTTTTAATTAACAGAATAGCTTCTATGAAATTAAACGTGAATAAACTAAATAAACTTGTGAAAAGTGTGAAATACACGTGAAATGAACTAAAATAATGATGAGGTTATGTCACTAAAAATGACATTTTTTTTGGTCGTTCAACAAACATTAATCCGTTTTCGATTTCGATTATAAACTAAATCGGAATCAAGATAGAAGTGTTGAGTAGCACAATTGATACTTACGTTTCTCGAGTTGTTGTTGTTACCATAGGGACTTTAAAAAACGCGCGTGTTTGAAAGTTCGATTTAAACACGCTGAGGCGTGCTTTAAAAAGGTAATATGAGGCATCAATAAAAAAAATATATATATTTAAAAAAAAGAATGTAAAAAAATGTTTACATAAGTTATATTTTTTTAAATATAAGTAAAAAAAATATCTTCAATATTTGACCTTAGATTGTTGAGGCTAGGCGGCCGAGGAATATTATTTTCTGAATATTCTTCATCGCCATCAAATCGAATTGGTCGACTTACTTTTCTTTTGGATTTCAAAGTGATAGATTCATTCTCTTCACTGTCTGTTTGTAAATCTGAAGTTAGTTCAGCAAGTTTCAATTTCTTCTGTGCTACCTCCAAATCGTCTGAAAGATAAAAACATATGTGTGTACAGAGCTTTCCAAATTTTGTAACAGTACGTATAAACAATGTTCATTCTAGCATCAACTGATACTGGAAAAAATAAGTGATTGAATTAATCATTGTTTGACGTCACGACTCACGAAGTTATGGGGCCGAGAAACATAATACATTGTAGGTATCATAATGGCAGTAACAATATCAAATAGCCAGATTTTAGATTATATATTATGCATTTTAGATTAGATATTGTTGGAATTACATAATACCTGCTGTGTAATAACACTTTGAAATCGAATACACTTTCCATTTATCGCAAACTTCCTCTCCTTTCAGAACCGCTTTATTAAACACTTTCGAGTCCTAATGGGGAGGCCAAAACACTTTTCAACGGTGTCAGCCATTTTGAATGGACAACGGCAAGAGTGCCACCAAAGTCCTCACTGAACCCAACCACGGAAAACATCTTTTAAATTTAAACATTCAAGAGATAAATAGGTATATTATTTTTATTCAAACGGCGACCAAAAATTCCTATAAAACAATACACGGAGTATTATTTATATGCGACACACAAACCAAGGGCGAGTATGGCGACCGGCGTCCAGAATAAGCATGAAGTCAACGAACGAATTAACGAAACGAGAGCGGGACGGGAAATGGAATTGTTGCGTGCGAAATGCGACGCGACACACTTCGGTTTCGGTCGGGGTAGACTCGATGAGAATGGAAATATGTAATGTCCTTGTCGTACGCTTTCGATATAACAAGGACAAAATAATTTTGAAATAATTAATTAATTTTGATATTTTCTAATCTAGTTTTCCGCCCATACACAAGCCTCTACAGGCATTGTTTGTGGGAGAAAAAATTATTCAGAAACAACAAAATTATTTTCTGGCAACTCTGATATAGTGGCGAAAATTTTAAAAGAGAAAATAATGAAAAACTTATTTTGTTAGCTTTCTGTTTTAGTTTTTTTTTAAATTTATTATTCGTGTAGGCATTTACATGAATAACATAATTTGGCCAAATACTGACGTCATTCTAAGAACGTGATAGTGACGTCTAGTAATGACGTTCTAAGAGATATCATTTTATGGTTACTGACGTCGAACGTGAGAAATGGCCTAAAAAGTACGTCACTTTGACGTACCTTTGCTACCTGGGAACAAGCGTTAGTGTGGTGCATATTGTGTTTTGTCGGTAGAGTTCTGGTCTAACTGTTGATATTTTCGAGGTTTGTTGGTGTACGTTTGAGAATTCCGAATAAGTGAGTGTTGGTATGGCATAGGTTTTAACGGCTTTTGTACGGTTTCTGGCTGTCAGTTTATTTTTGAGTGGTTGCGTGAGTCTATTTGTATATTTTTTGTGAAACTATTTTTGAGATCTGTATGGTTTAGTTTGGTTGTTTGCAAAATGTCAAGATATTTGTATATGTCGTTTTCATCCATGTATTTTATTACGCCTTCTATAGTTCTTAAGAAGATCGTAAGAAGGTTCCATTAACAAAATCAGAGGACTCACTTCAGAGCTCCATTGCCAAAATTGAGGAGACGTACTTGGGATGATATAATTAGGACTTTCAAGGGACGTATAATTTAGTAACAGAAGATGTCCCCAGGACGTCTTGAGGATGACTAAGGGTCTGAAACGGACGTACCTGGGACGTACCTGGGACTACCAGATGTAATAAAGTAGACCCTGATGTAGTATCACCCTAATCCTGGGTGGTTTTGTTTAAATTTGAGAATGGTTCGCAAACCGCTGTCACCAGATGTACAACTCTACCCTTTGTTACCGAGTTGTTTCTCAACAAAAAAACCGCTGTCACCAGTGTAATAATGTCTAAATTAAAGTGTAAGTTAAATAACTGTCATCAGTGTAACGAAATAGTAACTCTATACTTCGTTGTATTTTAAATCTAAATCAAAGTGTTATAACTTGTATACCCCTAATTAAATCTGCTGTCACCACTCTGATAAAATCTATCACCAAATTCTGCTTCTCGTGCGCGGCTGAGCGTGTAAGGCAATCCAGTCCGATTGGTTTTTGCTAGGTTCGCCTGGTCTTAAAACGGATGAAACTTCCTTTGCCAGGACAGGGTTTGTCCTCCTCGTCTCCGTCACACGTCCACGTTTATTACACTTCCAGAGGGGGAAATTTTTGGAGTAGGGGTGATAGGAAAAATAATGTAGAACCTCCACGTTATACAAAAATTGAGGAAACGTACTTGGGATGATATAATTAGGACTTTCAAGGGACGTATAATTTAGTAACAGAAGATGTCCCCAGGACGTCTTGAGGATGACTAAGGGTCTGAAACGGACGTACCTGGGACTTCGTATGTCCGATAACGGATATCTTGGGAACCTTTTATGCTGTCTGGGGGCTAACACAATCTTTGTCAATTTTTTCATTTGCAATAATACAGAGTTAATTTTTTTAGGGTTTTGCAAGTCTTTATTTATATGGAATATATCTGATCACAGCAATGGAAATTTTAACAAACATACGCGATACTTCTAAACAACTTAATTTGGAAGATGCCAGTTTTAAGGAGGAGGTTTTGAAAGAAGCACGGAATTATAATTTAACATCGATCATTATAATGACATTGAGTACAGGTGCTCACATTCTAATTATACCTTTCCTGATAGATGATGGATTCTCCGATTTATTTTTTTATACTATAAAGCAGTTTTATGGTGACGGTCCCAAATATCTGTATTTATTAATTATCACACCATGTTTTACCGCAAGTAAGTACTCATCTTTTTTATTCAGGTTTTTATCAAGTTTTTTTGTCATATGCGTAGTTAGTTCAATTATAAGAGTATATATTTACAAATAATACTCTGTATATATATATATATATATATATATATATATATAAATTATTTGTTTTTCTTTAACCTTGTATATAAACTCCTTCCATTGTTCTTGGGCATCAGGTTAATTATAAATAATGTATCAAATTCTATTTTTTATTTGACGTTTCGCTCCATAGTTCAGAGCATTTTCAAAAATGTTTATATTGATATTGTTAAAACAATAAATTGTAAACGATTGAACTACTAAAATTAAATGTACACACAGAGACGACAAAAACTGGTTACTAATAAAACTATTTCAAAAATAATAAAATCGAAAGTACCTGCCTTAGAAATACAATACAATACAGTACCATAAATTTTCTGGACATGACACTTATTAAAACTAGAGAAAATAAAATTACAACAAAACATTTTATTAAAGAAACATCATCAGGTCGCTACTTGAATTACCTCTCCCACCATCCTAATTCCCAAAAAAACAGCGTAATCATAGGATTAGTAGATAGGGCCATTACACTCACATCACCTGAATATCGTTCAGAAATTTTATATCAAACAAAAACAATATTACAAAACAATCACTATCCTTGCAAACATATTGACAGAATTATTAAACAACGCACACATAAATTTTACAATAGTCAAATCCAATCAACACAAACCAATACACTAGCCCCTCTTACCTACATCGCAATGCCATACACAAATCAACTCTCAGAAAAACTGAAATATATATTATCTAAACATAACATAAAAGTTTGTCATAGGGCACAAAATACTTTATCACCATTGTTCTCCAAATTAATAAGTCAAATAAATGATTCAAAAAAATCTAACGTCATATATTCTATACCATGTTTAGATTGTCCCAAAAAATATATAGGTATGACAACCCAACATCTTGAAAATAGACTTAATGGCCATAAATATACAAAAAACGCCTCCACTGCGCTTCATAAACATGTGAAAAAAGAAAAACATAAATTTGACTTTAATAATACTAAAATAATAAACCAAGATTCTAATTACAAAAAACTAACAATAAAAAAAATGATACATATAAAAAAGGAGAACAATGCATTAAACGATAAACAAGATATAAAAAATCTAAGCCAGATATATTATAATTTATTATAATAATAACATCAACTTCTTGAATGTCCCTGGTATATTGTAAACTGTTGTTTCTAAGGCAGGTACTTTCGATTTCATTATTTTTAAAATAGTTTTATTAGTAACCAGTTTTTGTCGTCTCTGTGTGTACATTTAATTTTAATAGTTCAATCGTTTACAATTTATTGTTTTAACAATATCAATATAAACATTTTTGAAAATGCTCCGAACTATGGAGCGAAACGTCAAATAAAAAATAGCATTTGATACATTATTTATAATTAACCTGATGCCCAAGAACAATGGAAGGAATATATATATATATATATATATATATATTATAATGGATTGTTATTGTTGTATAATTTGCCGACAATACCACTATAATTGTTATATTATCAATTTATTATATTCAACTCTAGTATAGCTAGCTCAGTAATGAAGTAAAGAAAATTTTTTATGTATTTATATATTTATGTGGAGAGCATGAGAAACTCTTACTACTCTTTGGGATCTGGAAGTGATTTTAACTCTATATCTACAATATTTTACATATATATGAATCATTCAAATAACTGATATTATATTTTTTTTATTATTGGTGC
Source organism: Galeruca laticollis (assembly GCA_963921935.1). Lineage (NCBI taxonomy): Eukaryota > Metazoa > Arthropoda > Insecta > Coleoptera > Chrysomelidae > Galeruca > Galeruca laticollis. The sequence goes on from OY998181.1 coordinate 148,179,094, forward strand.
GCCTATGTATAGAAACTTTCAATATAGCAATCGATTTTGTCTCACAATTAAAATAGATGGAAATTATCAGTAGAATAATCGATTCCAACTGTCACTCATATCAGCAGTTGAAGTAATATTTATCTGAACATAAACAATAGTTTCAAGAATACCTTTAATACAACAACTATATTATATTGATCAAGAATTATGTATTATAAATTTAAAGTAAGTGATGAACTATCTTAAATACTAATATAATATTGGAATGTCAAACAATAAAATATTTGTTAAATATAAATGGTAAGTACTCAAGTCTATGTTATTACCTTTCTTTTTTAATGCTTTTAATATGTTTAATAGTTTCAGATACTAATTCTTATTACTTTTATTATAAATGTACATCTCTAACCCGAATGTTGGTACCAACAAAAACAAAAAGAAACACTAACCTCTCAACCACTAATATTCCTTTCTTGAAATTCTGTCTGTTGAAAAAACCATGTCATGCATACATATGTCGTCCAGATGGAGATGTTTTTTTTCTAGATTTCTTGTTACAGGTACCACGTGTTTGTAATTTCTATTATTCTCCAGCTTCGAATTCCCAATCAATGCTTAATATCTTATTCAGGTACTTTACATCACGATTCCGTACCACATCAACTAATTATTCAATTTGAAATGACTCTTTCATTTGTACCATAGCCTCCAATAACATGTATTTTTTTATATATTGTATATATCTTCGTAGAAATTATGATTTTAATATCCTTATACTAGCTATTTCGAATTAATATATGGAATAACTCACTTCTTTATACAATAACTTAATTCTCTCTTTTTAAATTCTTCAACCATTTAAGTTTTCTAATCTCCGACTTCCATCATTATTCAAAAATCAACAACCAACCCGCCCTTTTTTTATTTTTCGTTGCTATCCGAAATCATAAATATCTTGATTTCAGATTCATTTTATAATTCCTAATATATAATTACAAACCATAAAATTCACATCTTTCTTGACTCAATAAATATAGATTTCTATGGTTCTGCTTCTTTTTCAATTTATAACCTTATTCCAGTCAATTGATAAAATTATTTTGACATTTCTGACATTATTTGATATATATAACCAAAACTCTCTAAATGTTAAATAATTAAGTTATTACATGTTTATTTATTGTAACTATTAATAATGTTCAATGAATATTTTTAGAATATGGATTACATGTTTCTTTTAATTAAGGAATTTTGATTTATAACTTGTTATTTATTACTTACAATGGATTGTCGATATGCTTCTTAAATGAACTACTGTGTTTAAAGGTAAGTTTTATCCTTTTTACTCAAATTTCTTATTACTATTGCTCATATATTGTATTCCATTATGAATAGATTACTTCATCAATAAATTCTTTTGGTATCATATTAAAGATATTGAATCAAATGTTCCAAACTTCAATATATTTGTGAGAGTGAGAATTTCAATTATACTTCCATCTAAGTAGTGAAGAACTATCTCTTCTATATATATTTTTTTACTTTTATAAGGTAATAGATATTATGTATCCTGATCAAAATAGGTGCTAATAATTCTCTAACACTTAACAGATGATGTATATATGCTCCAGAATATTTTGTACATGTAAGACATATACAGTTTTTTAAATACTGCATTAAATCTTCTGTATATTGGAAATATTTTCATTAACCGATACTGGTTTATATAATTCTGTGTAGTATGCTGATATGAGTTATATTATTTTAGTTTCTGTGTTCTTGAATTATGTTCAATATATATATATATATATATATATATATATATATATATATATATATATACACAGTGACATAGAAACCCTAAGGCCCAGAGAGCTATCAGTTGAAGATTCCTCTTTATATTATTGTTTTTTGCTGTAGGATCTAGATCAAGCGGCCTATTTCGATATGAGAATACAGAATTCATTCAAAGAAATGCAAGTTATTGGTAGCTAACTGTTCGCTAGCCCAGTAAATTATTAATAGAGGTGGATTGTAACATGTAATTAGAAAACCAATGATTTCTTTTTAATATTTTGTTACCAACAAACTGCTTCTCCAAGATTCAATTTCTTGCTCAATAAGAAGTGGAAACAAAGGGGGAAGAAGTGAAATAGAGCACTTTAAGGTATTTGTCACACGGTTAGAAATCGTAAAGATGTCTTAGTTACTTATTTAGCTCCTACCTTTATTTGGCATCCTCGATGCCTGAAATGGATAGGTTAGTCGGAATAAAAAAAGGATTATTGATAGGACTCCCCCTCTTGTAACTGCCTGTCGTACAAACTCAGGATCTGGAATACCGCTGCCACCAGTGTTATAAATGGGTAGTTCCTATTTTCATTCTTATGATGAAGCAGTGATAAACTCAGCCGATGTTGCTGACATCCCACCGCTGTCACCAGTGTAATGATTTCAGTCTTTTTCATCTCTCTGGCTTTCTTCTTCTCTCTGATTGTAGTGACCGGAAGAGCCCTACTGTATACTCCTATCCTAGAAATCGTTGCAGCGTGCTGTCACCAGTGCCTTACGGCACAAAATTTTGAACCAGGAGTCTCCCTGCGGGTTACCTCGAGGGAGGGTTTGTTTCCTGGCACGAGCGATCAAGGTCTTCGTGGGACCTCTTGGGCTTATGCAATGTGCCAAGCCTGAGTTCGGAATGCAGGTCGAGTCAGCCCGTTCTATTTGCTGGTACGAGGGTGAGGGTTGGGGTTAAAGGGAATAACTGGAAGGTTAAGAATGTACAAGTATATATTACAAAAAAAAAATAGTCATACAAAGTTTTTGGAATCGTCTGAAATGTAATAATCAGGCTGTCTCATGATTTTTGGATAGCCTATGCAATATAAGAATGACAAAATATAGAACAGGACTTTTGGAATTTAATCAGAATCATTACGGTACCCTATACACTATAGTAATTCATATAATGACAATAGACTTTTGAAGTCGCAAAAAAATAATTATGATATCCCGTGAGATTGGATACCCTGTACAATATAGCAAATAATAAGACTTTAGCAATAATTATGATCTCTCGGTATGGTGGATATCCTGTACAAAAATAAGGCAGTAAAATATCGGACGAGACTTTATGAAACAGAATAAATACGATATCCTGTACACCTATATTAACAGGGTGTCTACCAACCTGGAAGACCTGGGCAACCTGAAAAAGTCAGGGAATTTCACTCAACCTGGAAAAGTTAGAGAAAAGTCAGGGAATTTTATGAAAAATTGTCGAAAGTCAGGGAATTTCATAAAAACAAAAAAAATTACTTTCTACTGTACTAATGCAATTATCTCTTCGAACAGCTACTAATGCAGTCAGATTATTCCCTAAGATATTTAGTGACTCCAATATAGCCAACAAATTCCAACTACAAAAGGACAAAATTGCCTACATGATATATTTCGGGCTTGCACCATTTTTCAAGAACCAGCTTTTAGCTTGCATAAGAAAATTGCCTTTTTACAATATTAGTTTTGATGAGTCTCTCAACAAAGTGGCACAGATGGACATAATCATAAGGTTCTGGTGTCCTGTTGAAAACAAGGTATCAACTCGATACCTTACATCAGTATTTTTAGGACATTGCAAGGCATCAGATTTACTGGAGGCATTTGAAAAAGAAATATCTACTGAGATAAATCTTCAAAACATCTTCCAAATTTCAATGGATGGCCCTTCAGTCAATTGGAAATTTCTTAAAGAACTAGAAGAAACAGTTCAAACAACTCCAGAAAGCAAAAAGTTTATTCATTTAGGAAGCTGTGGCCTCCATGTCATTCACAATGCTTTTAAAACTGGTATTAACTCAACCGGCTGGGATACTGTTTCTTTTCTTAGAGGCATCTACAATATTTTTAAAAACGTTCCCGCAAGACGTGCTGACTTTATAAAATTTTCGGGATCCACAATATTTCCAAAAAAGTTTGGTGCTCTGAGGTGGTTGAGCAACGCATCGGTGGCTGAAAGAGCTATTACAATGGTACCATATTTGAGCAAATATATTCAAAAAGCCAAGCGAGAAAAGTGTCTGCCAAACACTTCCAGTATGAATAATGTTGAGAAAGCTATGGAGAATCCAATGCTTCCAGCCCTGTTGGCTTTTTTTCAATCCTTGGCAAGTGAACTGGAATCTTTTCTAACAAAGTACCAAAGTGATGAACCATTGGCTCCATTCCTTCATGAATCCATTTATAATTTGTTAAAATCCTCTATGTCACGGTTTGTCAGAGAGGAAGTACTTGATGAAGCATCGTCATCAATAACACTGGCTAAAATAGACATGGACAAGTCTGAAAACCTTTAATCGACTCAAAACATCAATCTCGGATATGAAATTAGAATGGCAATAAGATCCATTAAAAGTTCTAATGTAATATGTGACGGTGAGATAATCCAATTCAGACAAGAATGCAAAAATTGTCTCTTTCAGTGTACAAAAAAAATATTGGAAAAATCTCCACTGAAATATAAAATGACCAAGGGAGCAAGCAGCCTAATGCCACAAAATATTTTAAATCCAAAATCAGGTTTAGGATGTATCAAGCAAGCTTTGGAAGTGCTGACAGACAACAAATGGTTTTCAGGTGTCGCAGCAGATAGTGTATTGAACGATCATATATCTCTTTTTGCAGCAATCAATTGGTAATCAATGTTTGCAAAAACTTTGACAATAAAACTGAAAGGCTTGATGAACTTTTTGCTCCAATCTTAAGCAAAGAAAACAATGAATCTTTTGTCAAGTTTGTAAAGATGATTTTGACAGTGTTTAATGGAATGCAGCAGTGGAGAGGGGGTTTTCTACTGATTCTGACTGTTTGGTAGAAAATTTGAAAAACGAATCCCTTGTTGCTCAACGAATTGTGTATGCACCAAAGCATTGACTGATATGAGAACTGAGTAGTTTAGCTGAAGTTATATATTTAGTTTGATTTTTTATAATGTTTATAGTGAACCAACTCTTAACCAAGTATGGACTGATATGATCTCTGAGTAGTTTAGTTAAAATAACTAACTCTCACCCAAGTATTGGCTACTATGAGAACTAGTAGTTTCGTTGAAGTTATTGACTTTTACCTCATTTTTGTTCTGTTTGGTTTTTTATGTATAGAGTTAACTTAAAGTATATTTCAATACTATAGCGTTTTGTTTCATACATTTTATGAATCATGTGTCTAAAAATAAACCTAATTATCCATTTTCTATTAGTATTAGTTTGCTTATATATTATTAGCTTAGTTACCATATTGTAGAATGTATTAAAAATCAAATAAATTAAAAGAGCCAGGAACCAAATATTTTTTAATACTTTAAATTTAAACTTGACTCTCTAATGGCCAATATTTTTTTGAAAAACTCACAGATTTATAATAATTATTTTATTTGATTAATTTAACCCTATATATTGAGAAAATTGACACAATAACACAAAACAATATGACTGGCTCCTTTTTGTTTTTTCTGTCCTAAAAGTAAAAGCAACAACAATATACAATTTTTGACATTCAAACTTATAAGTAATCAAAGCAATCAATTGTAATCTAAGATTCTAAGTGATGCTAAATAACTTCAAATAACTACATCAGAGCCATTGCAATAGCAAATTTAATACAATATGTGTTATATTTTAACTTTCATTGCTATTATGCAGTTTTCTTGTCTTAATAACTTACTGTTACAGTGAATAATCTTACAACTATACCAATGTAAATAAGTATACTTTAGAAAGTCAAAACCATTAGTTTATTTGCACTTGAAATTAAAAAATGTTTGGTAGGGTGGTGGTGGGATTGCAAAAAAATAATAAAATTTATTAAATTTTTTTATTATTATTTTAAGTTATATAATGTTTTTAAAATACTTTTAAGCTGTTAACTAAACAGAACAATTACTCCAGTAAACCTGCAACTAGTTTTTTTTGATAATTTGGTATATAGTAGGTGTTAAGTTAAGCTATATATTTTATCTTAACAGATCATTCAAATCCCATTTTTGAAAATATAAACGTTATAGTGCGTTATTTCGAGAACCTAGGATTTTTTTAAAACTGGGTATGGAAAACCTGGAAAAGTCAGGGAATTTGGATTTTGGTAGACACCCTGAGTAAATCATATATATATCACCAAAATTTTGGGATCTCATGAAATAATTATGAATCTCGCGAAATTCGGTATCCTGTACCATATAGTAAAAAAAATTTATATCAACCAAATTTTGAATTCGAATTATGATTCTCGTGGTTGGATAACCTATACGATATAAAAAAAAGTATATCAACAAAATTTTGACAATCTAGTAGATTAATTATGATATCTCGGGTATATGGATATCCGGTAAAAATAAGGTAATAAAATATCGGTCGAAACCTTTTTAAATCGGAATAAATATTATCCCCTGTACAATATACAGAAAACCAATATATAGGGAGATGATCCTCGAACATTACGATATCTCCGTATATGCCTATAAATTTTTTAGACTAGAATGGTAGGTGAGGGCGCAGATGTAAATGGTACACTCGATATGACCGAAAATATGGGTTCCCTCACCTTTTGGGATACCCAGTTAAGTCAATAAAAAATATAATAACACAGATCAATACAGTATATAAAAATTAATTATACGTTGAAAACTTACGTTTTGGAATATCACTAGTCACAACTACACAATATTACTGTTGATGGTAAAGGGGCCGTCCGTACTTAGACTGGCCACTTCGGGAGAGTTACTGTCTCTCTCCCTAGATTCAAAAATTCTTGTTATTTATTCTAAAATTACCTCGTCTATGCCCTTGTGTGAAGGTTAGTTTTTATATTCCATTAATTCAATTTGTAACGTATTGTTTATATCTGTTGATAAACAAAGCATGGCAAAACCGTCAGCTGTGATGTTTATTGACCTTGCTAAATTATAACAAAGTTGTTTGTCTCAATTTTTTTCCTGGAGGTCAACATTTATTAATTATTTCGAATTAAATAATAATTTGTCTATATAGGGCGTCCTTAAAATTTCCTATGTCATATCACAACGGCTAGAAATCGTAAAGATGTCGGTTGATCGGTCCTTGTCACAACTTAGATAAAAATCGCCCCGCTTTTTAAATTCTTAACCGAATTTCTACGTTCGTACCTTTATTGTACAGCTTACTACTGAAATCCTTTTAAAAAATATTCGGGCAGAAACCGATAAAGCGTTGCTGCCAAGTTAAAATTAAACGTTTCAGGGAAACTAACTTGGCGTAAACATACCCCCGACCTTTAAATATCTCTTGAAATATTTTAAAAATACGCCAGATGTTGTTTGTAAATATGTGACTGTTGGGCGTCGAGATATGAACCTCTCCCTTCAAGAGAGCGATTGTAGACCAAATTCTGTGACGCACAGCGAGCATCTGTTTAAACATAGCACTTGTATTAAAAGAAAAGTCAAATAGTAACCCAAATAACTCATAGCTCAAAAAATTTTAAAATAAATAAACTGAATAAAATAGAACACTACACTGTTCAAAGAGGTTTAATAAAAACTTGAAATAAAAATTCTGAGCCTAATTTGAAAAATAACAATTCCACGGAAGTAGGTAAACAAAACAATGCAGTGAACAACATGTGGCTTTTTAATAGTTCGAGTAAAAGGTAAAACAAACATCGTATATTACCAACAATATTTTTAATACTTTTTCGAAAAAGTACTTGTCAGTACCATCAAGTTGATTTATTGTCGGATTTGGTGAAATTGCTAATACATCAGATACATCTGACATGAATTCGTCATCGTCTTCAACTGCAAAAATCTTCTTGGATGTGTCCAAAGACTTCATACGCAATAAATCAATTTCCTTTCTTCCTTCGTCCACTCTCACCTGCTGTACAATAGCTGTGTACCGATAGATAGTTTTTTTCCTTGATCCACCGTAAACCTTAACCAATACAAATTTCCCAGCCGTAACTTCATTGTCATCTGGTTCGAAATACTCTGTTTCTGCTCGCACGTTATCACACTCATCTTCCAGGGGTTGGTTGTCGGAGTCGTCATTAGTTAATGGATCATCTACATCTGAATCACTAAAATCTGCATCAGTACTTGCTGTAACGCTTTTGTCAAGTTGTACAGATAGTTTTTGTCTTCTAATACTCCTTCTTGATGGTCCTGCTGTAAAATGTTGCTGCTGCAAGTAATTCACGAGAATGTTATTCACAGAGCCATCAGTATCATTGCCAATATCTTCAGTTGGGATTTTCTGCAAGACTCGTTCAGGATCAAAAGGTACAATTCCTGTCGCTTTAAATGAAGCTATCAGATATTTTTTCATAGCATTTTCCAATTTGTTATTAATTTCAAGAAGACTGGAAGCCAGTAAATGGTGAAAATCTTTTTTGTCAATAGAAGTTTGTTGTGAATGGGTCTTCTTACAATTCAGTATCACCGACCTCCGAGCCATTTTAAATGGGCGGAAAACCCAACATCAAGAGGTTGAGTGAGGTGTGTCGAATTTTTTGGAAGGCAATGTCATTTTATTGGCAGCCTAACCTTGCTGTTGTTACTACAAGAAGTGAAGTTACATTGCCAATGGTTCGCTTTTCGCCGGAGAGCATAAGGACGTGAGTTAGTGAGGAATATTTGGAAGCTTGTCCTGTATTATTTTTTTGAGGCGCCACTTGATTAGTAGGACATTCAAGAAACTCTTACTAACTTATCAAGAAATCAATAGTGAATAAATTAGGTATTGTAACTTTTCAAATATGTTATTTATATCGTTTTGCTTTTACGTATGTGAATCAAATAAAACACATTTTATTGCCAATGAAACAGTTCAATTGAATGGATGGTACCTTGAACAGACGGTGTAATAACCTGTCTCAATAAATATGAGGTGATCAACTCTAATTATGAACTGATAATCAGTTATCATTGGTTGGTTAATTTAGAATGTTTAACAATTTCTAATGAGATTATTGAGTACAATACACTAAATCTTTAGTAACATGTAAATGGTATACCAGTTACAGCCATACAACTGTAATAATTAACAGTTCTATTGCAGAATTAAAAAGTTTTTGACTATATACTCCCCCAGATTTAGCTAAGTCCGAAACCTTCTTAAGAAATGGAAACAATTCTAAAGACTCACCAGAAAATTTCACACCCCAATCTGATATATAAGCTCATTCCTCGAACTACAGGTAGTTATTACAGTGGGTACCGTTATAGGTTGATTTACCGTACTGTTAAACTGTGTATTTGACTCCACTACGTTATCGGCTGAAAGTGCTTTTTCATGAAGCAGAGATTCGAATAGAAGACAAGTGGCATATGTTTCATCATGATACTCCTTCTGTTGGCTGAAGTCATTGTTTTCTGCCACGACTATAGGCATACGTTTAATACGTCCCATAACATGAATTAACCTAGATTTTAACCTGAAGAATAAACTATCTGAAGTGTTACCTTCTAAATCAAATAAAAGTCTTTGAATAGAATCAATAGTAGCTTGTATAGCAGCTCGTTCATCATCAAAATCAAAATTATATCTGGACAAATCAATTTTCAGACCAGGTCTACTTCGTTCTTTATCTATGAGTCTGGCAAGTATCTTTCGTTTCGCGTTTTGATTTTTTTGACTAATAACCGAACGAATTTTCAATTCGAAATCTAGCTCTTCTCAGAGTAGGTGATTAGGTTTAAATATTTCCTCCATAATGACAATATAGACAGTAAGAAACTATTCTCCAAATGTGGGATACGAAAAATTTAAGCAATTAATTCAGATAAATTGAACAATTACTATGACACAATATAAGCACTAGTTGTTTCTTCTCTAAGAACAACTTTGCAACTTTAACGATACTACAATTTTATTCAATTCACAAACTAGAAAATTTAAAAAATTCGGGCCCCACATTGGGCGCCACTTTATGTAACCTTACCTTGCTATTGTTACTACAAGAAGTGAGGTTACATTGCCAAAGGTTCGCTTTTCGCCGGAGAGCATAAGGCCGAGAGGTAGTGAGGAATATTTGAAAGCTTGTCCTGTTTTATTTTTTTATTGCGCCACTTGATTAGTAGGACATTCAAGAAACTCTTACTAACTAATCAAGACATCAATAGTGAATTAATTAGCTATTGTAACTTTTCAAATATGTTATTTATATCATTTTGCTTTTACGTTTGTGAATCAAATTAATCACATTTTATTGCCAATGAAACAGTTTAAATAAATGGATGGTACCTTGAACAGATGGTGTAATAACCTGTCTCAATAAATATGAGGTGTTCAACTCTAATTATGAACTGATAATCAGTTATCAATGGTTGGTTAATTTAAAATGTTTTACAATTTCTAATGTTATCAACTAACTGAGATCATTTTGTACAATACACTAAATCTTTAGTGACATGTAAATGGTATACCAGTTACAGCCTTACAACTGCCATTAACAAGATATAACCAAATAAATCACAAGTATCTCTTATATAATTTCAGGGCGATATGTAATAACAACATTGATATTTCAACTCTACAAATTTGAAATAATGTAATAATAAAATTGTGAATTGATAGACTTCTTTATAAGAATGTGAAGTTACTAAATAGTGAAATATAAAAGTTAATGTGTCATTAAACGTTAGAACATGAAGTTCTAAAATGAATAATTTGCTCAAAGTTCAGATGAAAACAAATAAAACTTTAAATGTTACTTGCGGTTAGTGTTCAAACTATTAAACGTCAATTGGCTTAATTGACAAGCAACGTCTGACTTATGGAACAAGATTCAGCCATGCGGTTAAGAATCGTTGTCCATAATGGAATTATTCCGCAGTTGTCACCAACAAACATAAGTCCAGCTCCGTCCTTTGAACTGGAAACGCCGTTGAAAGCTCTTGTCGCTCTGTAACGTTAATCGCAATCCGTGGTACGACACGTCTCTACAACCCTGAACGGAGAACGATAGTCTGTCAGCTATCCCTACGAGAATATACTCCATACAGGAAACATCCGTAATTTGAGGCTTCTTAAAATCTTGGCATGATCATCATATCATCGACTACCATCACCCATAAAACTGTTAAACCATATCCATTTGGCAAAAAAGTATTGTAAAAACTTGTATGTAAAAAACTATGCTGTACAGAAAAAAACCCTTGTTACCAAGGGCTTTTCACCACGATAGTCCCGAAAATAAATGGAATAAACCATCTGCCACCGGCCATTTTTTATACTCACGACTTGTCATACTCGACATTCGACTTAACAACTCGAAAAGTATCAGGCAAGTGATTTCAATAATTTTAGCTTCCCTTTACAATTGACATTAGCAAACAGTGTTACCAATGACAGTCAAATAAAATACCCATATAAAATGATAAAATACTCATGGATTGCCCAACAAAAACTTTATTATTTACGCCTGGATGATAAGAGACGAAATGTCTTGCTGCATGTGCAACTGCTTCACAACCACCTTTCGACCCGAAACCAAATTGGAATGGACGAAGTAAATACCATAATTTGTGTCTACTGTTTGAACAAATTATTTTCGCTACTAAACGACGGTAAACTGTACCAATAGCAATTGGTCTGATACCTCCTGCTTTTCTAGTTAAAGCTAATAGTGACGCTCCGAATAAAATAGGACGAATATTGATGTTTACCGTGTCATTTAAAATAAAATTACATAATTTACACACACATAAACTGGTGTGGATGTTAAAAGCTCTACCAGAAGACTATGCTAATATTTAGCCTCGTAGTTTAACTTGTATCTACTATGGTTATTCATTTTATTTTAGCTGGTATCGCTCTAGCACAATCAATGTTATATATAGTTTATTCTACATTCCACTTAAAACTTCAACTGATGTGGATTTCCATGTATATTAAGCAAAATCTACATACAGGTATGGAAAATGGAGAATATCAAGAACAAATACTGAAACATCTGGTAAATATTGTCAGATATCGGTTGAGATTTAAAAAGTAAGTATAGTTTTAATATTTTCACCTGACTGAAATTCAAGTAGTCCCTTTTGTCATGTATTATTTTTAACAGTCACAAAGTATAACCTATAGAATGTTAACCTACTATACAAGACAGAAAGCAGGTATTTTAAATTAATTTTCGAAAAAAGGTGATGAACTGGGGCATTCGGATCCAAAATAGAATAAATCCAATTGATATATTTTCATATGTTCTTGATTTACTAAATTGCTAATACGAATCTGTCCTCAGAATTGTTCTTCTTATTAACCCTTAACCACAGACATCCTCTTGCGGGGACACTACCACTGCATAATGTTCGCTACATATGGGTTGTATTATATATCTACATTTTGACATCCATCACGTGAACACTGTCATGGCCGCAAATTAGAAAAATTCGATGTGAAAATTCGAAAAGTGGGGATATATGTCAAAATATGAAAAAAAGTTATTTGGAAAAAGTGATAAGAATGATATTTTAGGAGTACTAATGGAATTTGAAGGGAAAACAAGAAATAAGAAATTTCATATTTTTCCCCATTGCGATCTTCTGAAATGATGTTGCCTAAATTTCATTATTGAAAGAATTGATGTACAGAATGTATTAACGTAAAACTATTCCAATTAATTACTGGAATCGTTCCTATAGAATTAAATGGAAATATTGGTTGAGCATTTGTAACTTTTCTGTTGTCAATCTGTGAAGTTCAAATTAATGTAATACTGATACCACAATTTAAAAGAACCGTTTTTAATATTTTGGATAAATATCCCAGTGAATTATTAAAAGTAATTAACTACTGATAATAATAATAATAGATATATAGATGGTTTATTAACCCCATTCACATACATAGTACATTAGAAGTCAGTGAAAGTAGTACATATGAATACATTTTACAAAGTAAAAATATTAAAAATGGTATAGTGTTGTATATGACAAATATAAAATATAATAAAAATAATAGAAAATAAAAATTTTACATAAATACAGACATACATTTCATAAAATAAAGATATTGATGAGAATATGACAATTTCAAAATATAAAATAAGGTAAAAAATAATAGAAAGTAAAAATTAAATTCAACAAAACAAACAAACAATTCCTCCAAAAACTCATCAACTGTCTTAAAGCAATAATTTAAAAGAAAAGACTTAGCAAAATGTTTAAAATGAACTCTCGTCATATCACTTATATTTATATGTTCAAAATATTTTACAAATGAATTGTACAATGTAACATCCAACTTATTGTTTTTTGTTGTTTTCAGTCTAGATTTGAGAATGACAATGTCTTCACTATTTCTAGTATCATAATTATGAACATCTGCATGTTTAGTCAGAGCATATCGATTTTTATGTGTTTCAATTAACACTTCCAAAATATACAAGCACGGAAGCGGCAATATTTCAAGTTTTTACTTTTCTGTCAACCTATCTAATATGCGAGAAAAGTATTGGTTTACCCACAAAAAAGTTGGAAATTTGAAAATTTTTTTTGAGTTATTTTTACGTTATTCATTGACAACAACACGAAAAAACGGTTTTTAGAAAAAAAATCCTGTGTGTATGTCGTCGTCGTCGTCGTCGTCGTTGTCGTCGGCCACTTTTCCTTGCAAGTCTTGTTAGCACGATACAGCCTCCGGAGTGCAATAAGTCACCAATTTTATGATGGAATATTGTTAAGGACATTCACAGATGAACCAGAGCCAGTACAACGGGTGCTATGGTACTTGAAGTACGACATTTTGTCGTTTTTCGAGAAATTTCAGTTTGTTAGCACGATACAGCCTCCGGAGTTCAACAAGTCACCAATTTTATGATTGAATAATATTCAGGGCATCTCACTGATGAACCCTATTGATTTTCAGCTCACCAGAGCCAATATAACTGGTGCTACAGTACATTAAGTACGATATTTTTGTCATTTTTGGCGAAGTTTCATTTTGTTAGCACGATACAGCCTCCGGAGTATATACAAGTGATGAATTTTATGATTGGATATTATTCAGAGCGTCTTAAAGATGAACCTTATTGATATTGAGCTCACTAAAGCCAGTACAACGGGTGCTGTGGTACTTGAAGTACCAAATTTTTGTCATTTTTGGAGAATTTTCAGTTTGTTAGCACGATACAGACTCCAGAGAGTATACGATTGATCAAATTTATGAATAAGTATTGTTCAAGGTGTCTCACAGATGTACCCTATTGATTTTCAGTTGACTAGAGCGAGTACAGCGGGTCCTATAAAACTAGATATACTAAATTTTTGGTTATTTTTGGAGAAATTTCGGTTTGTTAGCACGATACATCCCCCGAAGTGTATACAAGTAACAATTTTATGATAGAATATTGTTCAGGGCCACAATGCGGAAAAGTTAGTTTTAATCTTTAAAACCGTTTATTTTAATATGGTTTTACATTTGGTGTTTCTTGGTGCATTGTAAATTATTCTAACTACAGTTTTCTGTAGCACAAATACTTTGTGTACTGATGTGCTGCTACCCCATAGCATAATACCATATGTTAAATTGCTATGAAAAAGTGAATAATATACAGACTTTAACAAATGAGTTGGTATACATGATTTTAATTGACGAATTACAAAAACTTGGCTCGCTAATTTTGAACAAAGGTAGTCAACATGAGGTGACCAACTTAAGTTTGTATCCAAATGAATGCCCAGTAATTTAACTGGCTCTGATTTTATAGCCCATTTATCTAAACTGAAAAGAATGTGTTTCGTTTTAGTGTCGTTGAGTTTCAACTTATTTGCAAGGAACCACTGATTCAACAAAATATTATCACCAGCTTGTGTGCCATCAGATAAAGTTGTAGTATCATCAGCGAATAAAATACAAAATGTGTCAATAGCTTCTGGTAAATCGTTAACAAATATTATAAAAAGGAGTGGACCCAAAATCGAACCCTGAGGAATAATAATAATAATAATATCAATCCGCTTTCTGCAATACTGAATGACACCACCTACGGTTTCCGAATAGATCCCATGCAACCAAATTCGAGGCTCAGCCACTTGCTGTTTATGGATGACATCAAGCTGTACGCTGAGAATCCAAGACAATTGGAATCACTAGTGGCTGATGTTAAAACATTCAGCGACGATATTAAAATGGAATTAGGGCTGGAGAAATGTGCCGAAATACATGTCACAAAAGGAAAATTAACACAGCAGCTGGAAAATACACGTTACTTTGCGCAAATTCGTCCAGAGTGATAGACCACACACAACTAAAGAAGGAGTACAGAGAAAAATACAAACAGCGCTTAAATGAGCTCCTGAATACTAAACTCAACTCTAGGAACATGATTACAGCCATCAACACATATGCTGTCCCTAGTCTGGCGTATTCAGATACAGACCTGAAAGACCTAGACAGAATGACGAGGACTACACTTACAAAGTTTCGAATGCATCACCCAAAGAGCGCAGTTGAAAGACTATATATGCCTAGAACGCAATGGGGCAGGGGATTAAGCAGCGTCAAAAGAATGTGCCGAGTCCAAGAGAAGAACATGCGACTCTACTTCTATAACTCGAACAGGCCTCTCATTAGGAAAATAGTGTAGAGTGACAATAGATATACACCGCTTAACCTCAGAGATCGACAACATGCTATAACGATCCTAACGAACGAGGATATCCAAACAGCATGGCAAGACAAGGTGCTCCATGGAAAGTATCCCAATGCGTTAAACAACCCAGAGATTGATAAGGAAACCTCGCTTCTATGGCTGAAGGAAGGAACGTTAAACCCAGAGACCGAGGGATTTATAACAGCCATTCAGAATAGCATCATCCGAACTAGAAATTATGAGAAATATATACTTTTAAAGTCCCTGACGTTAACGATGGCTGCAGAAAGTGTAGAGCAGTGGGAGAAACTATCGAACATGTTACTTGCCCTGCTTTGGTTACGGGAATGTATCTGGGAAGACACAACGAAGTGGCGAAGATCATCCACGGAGCACTTGACTTAAGACTTGTTACTAACCCACCACCCTTCTATACATATGTACCTCAAGCTGTTTTAGAAAGCGAAGAAACAGTGCTGTACTGGGATAGACCAATCTACTCCGATAGGACTTTAGATAGATCACAACCGACCTGATATCCTGGTGATCAAAAAGAAAGATAAGAAGGCCACAATTATTGATATAGGATGCCCCCTAACCAGCAACCTGCAGAGAACGGAGATTGAAAAGAGAAATAAATACCAAAACTTGGCTATCGAACTTAAACACGTATGGAGATTAGAAGAAGTGAGAACAATCCCAGTCATAATATCGGCTACAGGCGTGGTGACGAAGAGGTTCTTGAAATCTTTGGTGCAACTCAACCTACCTAAAGGCCTCGCAAAAATTATCCAGAGGACGGTGATTCTCCAGATATGTCATATCACCAGAAAATTTTTGAACGACGAAGGATAGACCATAGAAACATCCACCGGACTAATGGAACATGATGAACTTCATCCCCATTAACCGTGCCGAGCCCTACCAGCGATGGGCTCGGGCCCTAACCTAACACCATCTAATACAACTTAGAAAACCCTAACCCATTTGGCCCGAGCTCCCACAGAGCCAAACCCTAATGGAGCGCGCGAGGGGTCGGTGAATGTTTTCCGGCTACGGCCAAGAAAGTGAGTCTCTTAAGTCATAATAATAATAATAATAATAATATTAATAATAATAATAATAAGAAACATCATCGTTACACCAACTTGCATGCATGACAGATAGAGGATATACACCACTAAACCTATCCAATGAAGAAGTACAAGGCAATGAACTCATGATTAGTATAGAGGAGAAGAGGAATGAATGGAAAGGCAAGGCCCTTCATGGGCGACACCCGCATGGGACACCTGGGATAAGTTCGCCCGCAGGACGGGCGAACTAATCCCAGAAAACGGAGGGCTTCCTTATAGCCATACAGGATCAGGTGATAAACACAAAGAATTACCAGAAATACATTGCCAAAGAACCAAGTGTGACAGATGACAGATGTAGGAAATGCAAGGAGAAGCCAGAAACCATCCAACACATCACGGCAGCATGTAGCATGTTATCACAGAATGATTACTTACATCGCCATAATCAAGTCACTGCTATCATCCATCAAGAAATATGCCACAATTGGGGAATAATAGAAAACAGCAATAAAACACCGTACTACGAATATCAAGCAGCTGCAGTAGTACAGAAAGATCATATCACAGTTTACTACGATCGATCCATTATAACAGACCGGAGGATCCCCTGCAACAAACCAGACATAGTTGTTAGAGATAACCGACAGAAGGAGGCATACATCATAGACATAGCGGTCCCTAACACCCACAATATTATAACCAGTATCGAAGAAAAGAAAAGAAAGTACACTGACCTCGCCGATGAAATTAAATACCTGTGGAATCTCAACAAAGTGACCATTGTACCCGTTGTCCTGTCCGCCACTGGTGTGATCCCAAAGGAACTACATAGAAGCCTCAAAACACTGGCATTAAATACTAATTTGTACAGGCCCATACAAAAAGCAGTTGTACTGAATACAACAAGAATTGTTCGAAAATTCATGAGTCAAGAATAGACGAGAGTGCTTGGTAACCCACCCGTACCTCGCTAAATGCAAACACCGGGAATGAAGCCTAAGAAGATTGAAATAATAATAATAATGATAATAATAATAATAATTCTAGTAATAATAATAATAATAATAATAATAATAATAATAATAATAATAATAATAATAATAATAATAATAATAATAATAATAATAATATTAATAATAATATCACAAAAGCCATTAATAGCTACGCGATCCCCGTATTGACCTACTCCTTTGGCATTATTAAATGGTCCGATACGGATTTAGAAGAACTCAATCGCCTCTGTAGAACTGAACTCACGAAACAACGGAAATTACATCCCAACTCCTGTATCGAGACAATAACAATGAATAGAAAGGAAGGTGGAAGAGGACTTATAGACATACAAATGGTACATCGCATTCAAAATGAAAAATTAAGATCGTACTTTCTAAACAAAAACAACTCGCTACACCAAGCAATAGTCAAGGCAGACAAAGAATATACACCACTTAATCTAGGTAGAAATGTATTACACGAGGAACCACTAAACATCGCACAACGTAAAAAAGATACATGGGCAGGTAAAACTTTATATGGACAACACTACAAATTAATACAAAATCCAGACATTGACACTAAACTCTCATATAAATGGTTACAAACTGGACTACTATTTCCAGAGACTGAGGGTCTTGCCCTGGCCATACAAGATAAAGTTATAGCTACTAAAAACTATCTAAAATACATAATTAAGGAAAACATAGAGTCTGACCTATGTAGAAGATGTCATCAATTTCCAGAAACAACATCACAGGAGGCTGCAAACTTCTTGCAGGAACACAGTATACTGAGAGACATAACACAGCAGCAAAAATAATTCACCAAGAGCTTGCCCTGAAACATAAATTGACCCAAACTGAAATACCATACTACAAATACACACCAGCAAAAGTTCTTGAAAATGACAAGTTTAAATTATACTGGGACAGAACCATATACACAGACAGAACAATTATTTGCAATAGACCAGACATAACCCTAATGGACAAGGATGAAAAACATACATATTTCATAGACATCGCAATACCAAATGACAATAATGTTATACAGAAAGAAACTGAAAAGATTGAAAAATACACACCCTTAGCCGAGGAAATGAAAGAAGTTTGGAAACAGGATAAAATTTCAATAGTCCCAATAGTTATGTCGGTTACAGGTATAACAACTAAATCATTTGCACAACATTTAAAAACAATCGACCTTCAGCCTATAAACACTCACACAAACATACAAAAAGCCGTTATACTACAGACAACCTCAATAGTAAGAAAATTTTTGCAATAGAAAGAGGATGTGACTTGGCTTAGGCCCGTCACAAAATCTTAAATAAGTACCGAACCAAGTTTCGAGCAACTAACGCAATAATAATAATAATAATAATAATAATAATAATAATAATAATAATAATAATAATAATAATAATAATAATAATAATAATAATACCTGTGGAGTCTCAACAAAGTGACTATTGTTCCCGTTGTCTTGTCCGCCACTGGTGTGATCCCAAAGCAACTACATAGAAGCCTCAAAACACTGGCATTAAATGCCAATTTGTACAGGCCCATGCAGAAAGCAGTTGTACTGAATACAACAAGAATAGACGAGAGTGCTTGGTAACCCACCCGTACCTCGCTAAATGCAAACACCAGGAATGAAGCCTGAGAAGATTGAAATAATAATAATAATAATAGTATAGTATAGTATATTTTATTGACATTTAGTATGCAAATAGTACATATCGTCACAAATTATGAAGTTTTTAGATATCGATATAATAAATAAAAACACTTATGTTAATTTCATAGTCCACTAAGATATAAGCATATAATAACACAATAGCAATAAATAACATAAATGTATAATACGTAAAAACAAAAATAAACATGAATGCAGATGTTGATTAGTTTAACACAGTGCAAATACATAAATAGTCAAAGAGTTACAGATAACAGTCAAATATTACATTAAAAAATCAATAATTAAAAAAATAAATGAATATATATATATACAATTAAAAATCATCCGTTTGGGAACCGATATGCAAGTCAAGGGTTACTGCAGAACGCAATAAAGTCATCCATACTATAAAAACAGTGTGCCAATAAGAATTTCTTGATTAATTTCGAAAAACCAATTTTATTCAATCTTTTTATGTCAGTGCCCTTATAGTATTTTTGCAATGCATTATAAAAATCATAATTCAGCCTGTTGTTCTGAGATAAACAAATCCTTGACCTCTGAGGCACAATGGATGTCGCATTCCTAGTGTCATATCCATGTACGTCCGAGTGAAGTAATAACAGATCGATATTGCTATGAATACTCCTCAGACACTCGTAGACATATACACAAGGAAGCGGAAGTATTTGTAATTTTTTAAAATGTTTTTGGCTAGGATCACCATATTCAGCGTTTACGATTACACGTACAGCCATTTTCTGGAGTGAGAAGACTCTCGCAATATTAGTGGCACTGCCCCACAGTATAACACCGTACTTAAGGTGACTATGTACAAGGGCGAAATAGACTGTTCTTAAAACCTGTTGACTAAGACAGTTCCTCATTTGCTTTAAGGCAAATACTTGGGAAGCGAGCCTTGTGCATAAGCCCTTTATGTGGGCCGCCCAATCCAATCGCGAGTCGAGGGTTATCCCAAGTAAGCTGACAGGCTCCGAAATTGTTTTGAGCTTACTAGATGTGAAACAAATGCTCTGTGTTTTCTCTTCATTCAGCTTTAAATGGTTGCTGTTAAACCATGATTTTAGTATCCTCATGCTAGAATTGTTCAAAGTCTCCTCACCCCTAACCAATGTGGTCGTATCATCTGCAAAGAGAATACAACGTGCTTCCTCCAGCGCAGTTGGTAGATCATTAATATACATTATGAACAAAATTGGTCCTAGGATAGATCCATGCGGAATCCCTTTAGTTATTGGAGCCAACCGCGATTCCGCACCTCCAAAACTTACATACTGGTTCCTATTACACAAATATGATCTAAATAACTCAAACTCATTACCCCTCAGACCATAATAAGATAATTTATCTAGAAGATATTCATTGTTAACGGAGTCAAAAGCCTTGGTAAGATCACACATAGTAGCAAATGTGTCATATCTCTCATCAAAGCCATCGACTACACTTTCCACAATATCTACTACGGCCTTAACTGTGGACATGTTTCTACGAAAACCAAATTGTGAAGGAGACAGTAATTTTTTGTGCTCGAAGTAAGAAATGAGTTTCTCCTTAATTAGCACCTCAAAGATCTTGCCAATCACTGGTACAATCCCGATGGGTCTATAGTTGTCAGGGTTACTGAATTCACCTTTTTTGTGAATGGGTATCACTTTAGTGATTTTTAGTGCATCAGGCCAGCACCCTTCTAGGATAAATTTGTTGAATAAAATATCCAATAGTTCAATAAGAGTCGCAAGTGACGCCTTCATCATTAAGCTATTTAGGCCGTAGAAATCCAGACAAGATGAGTTTTTTAGACTCAATGTTGCTTGCCTAATGTCAGCTCCCATAATGGGTCCAATGAAAAAAGAGCTCGAGGTCTTAGGGATTTTATGGAGATATTCAATCGGATGTATGGCATTGTTGCAAATACTAGCAGTTATTTTATCTGCAATTGATACGAAAAAATTATTTATATCATCCGAAGTTAGTTCGGCGACAAGATCACCACTAGTTTTAGTTTTTGTATTCCTTTCGGAATTTATTATACTCCAAATAGTTTTACTGTTCTCATCCGATTGTTATATTTTACCAGAGTAAAATTCCCGTTATTGTGTTTTTATGGCTTTTTTATATTTTATGCGAGCGGTACGATAATTGGACCAGTCGTTAAAAGCATTTGAACTTCTACTTATCCCCTTTAGTCTGAACACCTCCGACTTTCACAGAACCATTCGCATTTTCTAGCTTTTATCCTACAATATACTAAATCGATTAATTAACGTTACGGAAATATTTAGGACCGATATAAAAATGAAATTTGGATTGGACAAATGTGCCAAGTTGGTAGCTCGTAAGGGAAAACCTCAGGAAATTAACAACTTAGAAAATGAAAATATTCGCTATCTGAACAAAGGCAGTTATGAGTATCTGACTACAAAAGAAAAATTAAATAAAAGCTTAGTAACCAGAGTGTCCATCATTCTACGTACGGAACTCACTGCAAAAAATAAAATAAAGGCCGTTAATTCATGAGCAGTGCCTGCGATAACCTACTCATTCGGGGTAATTGGGTGGTCACAAACGGAACTTGAAGCTGCAAATAGATCCATCCGAGTACAACTGACAATGTTCAACATACACCATTCAAGAGCCTGCACTGAGAGGCTGTACATGCCACGAAGCATGGGTGGACGAGGTCTACTAGATTCCAAAACTTTATATCACCGGCAAATAAATAAACTGAAAAAAAACTTTAAGGTCAAAACAGAGGTGTCAGAGATGCATAAGATAATCTGTGTGCTGGATCAGTACTCACTTCTTAATCTGTCCGCCAGAGAAGGGTTCCCTGTGCCAACTTTGCTGAGCGAAAGACTGCTTGGCTGTCAAAACCATTACACGGCAGATTTCTCAATAAACTAAATGAAGCTGACCTTGATTCTTCAACGGAGTGGCTGCGGAGGGGACAATTATTCGGGGAAACAGAAGGATTCATGGAAGCAATACAAGACAACGTAATTGCGACCAAAAATCATGTTAAAAGCTGTATAACGATCTGTGCAGACTGTGTAATAGACATGCGGAAACAATAGAGCACATTATCTCAGGATGCACTTTGAATTTGTTTTCAACTGAATTAGTTACCTCCAACTTCCTTAATAATCCTGCTACATTTGTAAAATCAACGTTTTGCCAGGATGTCGTTGGTTAAAAATATTGGCTGCTTCGCTTGAACATTTATAATTTTCTCCGCAAATTAGAACCAACTCTTTATTTTCTTCACGTGTCAGTATAGAAGGAATTTTTAGTAAAAATATATTTGCAGAATGTGATTTTTTTTTCTCTTAGTAGATGGCACTGGATCAAGCCAACAGACCAGTCAATTGTTTTTTGTGATCAACGTGATACGGTTTTTCGATTTTGTTTTGCTTTGATTATGTTATCATTTGTTGATAATGTTTGACATGCATTTGTTGGTTGTACAAAATTGTTAGTGGTTAGTTAGAGAACCTGATCATTCTTTTTTTCTCTTTCTTTTTTTTCCTTTCTTTTTTTTTCTTTCTCTTTGTTTCTTTTTTTTTCTCCTTTTTTCATCTTTCCTTTAATTTTTTTTTCCTTTTTTTTCCCTTCTTTTTTTATTTTTTTTCCATTTTTTTCCCTTCTTTTCTTTTTATTTTTTTTTTCACTTTCTCTTTCTTTTTGTATTTTTTTTTGCTTTTTTTTCTTTTTTTTTCTTTTTTTTCCTCTCAGGTATACATCTTTTAAGTAAAGTTTGCTTGACCGCTTACAGAGTTGTGTTAGTAGTTTTTATATAATGATATAGAATATTATATATTGAATTATCCTCCAGTGTCAGTAGGTTTATTAAGTTTATTGGAAATGGTACTTGTTGTATAATAAGTTGTTTGTTGGTATAACTTGTTAATTTCTATAATTTGGAGTGGACATTCCAATATAATATGTTGCGAATCAGCGATTTCATCACATAAGCAGAATTCGTTATCTAATAAACCAATTTTTTTCCTGTATGATGGATAAAGGGAATGATTACTTCTCAGCCGGCAGATTGTTCTGATTAATTGTCTATTTGAGTTATTAATAAACCATGGATTTTTTCTTACTGTTGGTTGTATGGCCATATAATATTTGCCTTTATCGCTTTGTGAATAAGCTTGTTGCCAATTTTGTCTAAGGTTCTGTTTCAGAATTGTATACATATCAGAGACAGGAATTTTTTCTTCAATGATAAGCCCAGATTCTGCAGCTTCTTTTGCTAGGCGATCCACTTCTTCGTTATGTGAAATTCCAGCATGTGTCTTTACCCATGTAAAATGAATGTCTTTTCCTGTAGTAACTGCATTAAAATTGAGATCAAGAATTTCTAAAATTATGTGGTGAGACTTTGCATTAATTTTAAACTTTTTTAGGGATTCTAAGGCACTTTTGCTATCTGTAAATATAACAAATTTATTTTTGGATTGCTCTAAACTGGTAATAATGCTGGTTTTATAGCTATTAGTTCTGCAGTATAAATAGATATTGATTGATCTAGACAAAATATTTGTTTAATGTTCTTTTCAGGGTACACTACAGCGCAACCTACTTTTCCATACATTTTCGATCCATCTGTGTAAATAAGTTTCTTATAACAATTGGATTCTTGGTGCTTAGGATATTACTGATATGAATTTTCAAAGGGGTGAAAAGAGCTTTGTACTGTGTAATCCATATTGGGTTTTTATCTATTACTTTTATATTGGATATGTAGTGTTCTGAACATATGAAGCTTTCTACAAGTATTGGTAACTTTTTCTTTTCCCAGTATTTTGTTGTGAGACCAAGGTTTGTTAGTAAGCTGATTTTGTTAATTACATTTGCTTGTTTCGCTCTTGATTTAAAGACAAATATGTCACTTAGGAATTGTCTTCTTAAGCGCAGTGGAGGTTCACATGTCCCTATTTCCAGGATAGTAATAGGGGTGCTTGGCAGATATCCTATACTCATCCTAAGACATTTATTTTTTAATTGTTCGATTTTTTTTAAGTGTATATATGCAGCTGTAGCGTAAAATAATGATCCATAATCTATAATTGATCGTATTAGGCTTCTGTAGAACAGCAATATTATATTTGGATGGGAACCACAGTTATGTTTGCTAAAATTCTTAAGTACATTTACAGCGTTTTATGTTCTTGCCTGAATTTAATGGATATGTTCTTTCCAGTTTAGCTTACTGTCTAAAATTACACCTAAATATTTAAAACTAGTTTTGTGATGTATCGTATAATGTGAAAGTTTTATACTCTTAGGGTGAGTATATTTTTTCCTTATAAAGGTGACGGATGCCGATTTGGATTCTGATATTGTCAATCTGTTTTTTTCTGTCCACGAATGTACCGTCTGCATTGCGTATACAGTACGATGTCGTCTGCATATTGAAGGATATTTATTTCCTTAGGTATTATTGTTTGCAAATCATGTGTATATATTATATACAATAAAGGACTTAGCTAGTGTGACTGGAATGTCCAGATGACATATTTTTGTAGATAAAATTTCCAAATTTACATTGTCGTAGGCTTCTTTAATGTCCAAGAATAAAGCGGAAGTCGATTTGTTTTGGGTAAATGAGATTTGTACGTCCGTCGATTTTTAAAATGATTCACTTTATTCCACGCCTCTTTCAGGGGCATTGATCTATTAAGACTGAAACAATACCTTTTCCAATTTTCTCTCTTAACTGTTTTTAAGGTTTTGCTGGCTATGGCATTATTTTGTTTATATTCTAGCAAGTTTCGTAAGTTTGGATTGTTGAGATACTTGTACATACTTCTTTTCCTAGCTGTTATTGCTTGCTGACACGCGTTTTTCCACCATGATTTGTTTTTTGTGGTTGCATGATTTTTTTTTTATTTTGGGATAGAGTATTCTGATGCATATTCAATTTTTTTAATAAATTCTTCGTGCTCTAATAACTATAATTTCTGGAATTGATGACTGGATTCTAGAGAGTAGCTATCCCAATTTGCCTTTTTACAGTTCCATTTACTATTTGTGGACGGAGTGCATGTATTTGTACAAATTGATAATTGCGTTATTGAAGGTGATCGGATCCATATAGGTCGTTCAGTAATGACCAATTGAGCAAATGGACAATGTCTGGAGAACAAATTGTTAGGTCAATAGCAGAATGTGTTTGTATCGAATTGCCAATGAAAGTTGGTGACCCATCATTTAGATAAATAAAATTATGCGTATCCAACGCCTTCAGCAAAGCTTTTCCGTTAGTATCTGTATTAGGTCCACCCCATGCGATATTATACGAATTGAAATCTCCCGTTAATATCAATGGTTTAGAATAACTCTCGAATAGCTTTTCCCATTGTTTATAGGTGATTGTTATTTTTGGTGGAACGTATACAGATACCAGCGTTATAAAAGTTTCATTATTACCTTTTATTTCTATTGCCTTTTGATTTACGTTTGATATATTATATTTATTAGTTGATTCTTTATAAATGATATTTGTTCTTACAAGAATTGCAGTACCTCCTCCAGATCTATCTTGTCTATCATCTCTCACAATACTATATCCACTGAAATTAACATATTTATTAGACGGAAATCGTGTTTCTGAGAGGCATGCTATATCAACTTATTGTTCATTTAATAAATATAATATATTGTGTTTGTTTGAAATCGCTGATCTGCAATTCTACTGACACAAGGTTAAATTCTTATACATTGGATTTTAATTGATTTTGAATCAAATTACTTTTTATCATTGCTTTAATATCAGATTCTTGTAATTCAAATTTTTTATTTTTTATGGAATCAACAACCGATAATATTATGTTTAGTATTGTACTAAGAAGATCATTTGATTCTACTGTATCATCTGAATGATGAACATTGTTATTAATGTTTGATTGATACTGTTGACTTGACAAAATACCTCCCCTTTGGTGGGGGATATTAATTGGGGATACTATTTGATTATGTTGTTGTGTAATGGGGTCCGTGTTGTCCCTGTTGCGGTGTTTGTTGTATGAGTGATGATTTCTTTACAACAGTATTATAGTAAGATGATATTGGTAATCTAGTTGGTTGGGATACAGGTGAAAAATAGGAGTTTTGGGTTAGATTTGCCGAAGTTGGGGGAGGGAAATTGAAACTTGATATACTATTGTTTGCCGTTGTTTGGTTGCATGCTGAAGGTTGAGATCCTGAAGTTAGTATGTCTGAATACCTTGTTTCTGGAATTTGGAGACTTGCGTCTCTATATGAGCAGTTTGTATTTGTCATTATATTTATTATTTCTTTCTCTCTAGTGAGCTCCCTACATTTTTCTAAATCATTTGCATAATGGTTTCCCCTACATGTCAGACATTTAACCTCGGTTTCTGTACATATGTCGGCCGAATGATTATCTCCGCATTTAAGACATCTTTGCTTGCCCCTACACCGACGTCCTATATGTCCGTATCGGAAACAATTGTTACATAAGACAACTTTTTGTTGATATGCTTGAACTTCATATAATACTTTGTCTATTATTATATATTTTGGCAAATTTTGACATTTGAAGGAGACCCTAATGGTGCTGGTTGGTTTTAGTATTGTTTCTCCATTTGCGTCTTTAATTCTTCTGTTCATTCTTCTAACAAAGTCAACTTCAAATTTGATATGGTGATCGTAAGCTGTAATTCTTTTTTTAATGTACTCTTCTGTTAAATCTAAGTCTATTTGTTTCACTATACCCTGTCTAAAAATCAGAAAATTGGGGATATACGCGATCAAATCATATTTTACCAATGCTGTAGATTTTAATAAAATATTTGAACTAGAGTAATTTTTCATGATAACTTGAATTCTATTTTCACCAATTGACTGAATCTGTTTAATTTTTTTATCCAAATCTCCGTGTTCACTTAGTACAATTTCGCCTACTTTAATAGCATTTAATTTACCTTCAAATCCTGGCCTATTATTTTCAATGTAAACATGAAATGGGCCCATATCATTTTGTTGATAGTAATAAGTTGTACGTACCTGTTTTTGTCCGGATTCTTGGGTTTGATTGTTTTCAAATGTGGAAGTTGAAGTAGTATCTCTACTTACCGAAACATAAATATTATTTTTCATGGTTCTATTTTTTGATTTTTCACTATCTTTGCATAGGGCATTCACATCCATTTTTAAATTTAGGGGATTATTGCTGGGTTGCGGAGGTGATATTCTGCTTGGATTGTCGAAGTCTGGGGGATCGCCCCCGCTATCCACGTCCATCTTAATGGACTAACTTGGTGTTTAGATTAGATATATCTATATTTATTCATAAACTATCACTTGGTATTATAACTTATAACACACACGGAGAGACCTATTTTAATAGGAACCTATTTGCCCGGTAGCTAAGTGTGAACTGAGAATGTGTAAATACAAGTAAATAAACTTAACAAAAACGGAAAACGTGACAATTATGTTACACGAGTATTCATTTATGATTTCAAATTCCGCTCAGTTAATTTAAAATTTTGTATTGCGGCAAATCTGCCAGAGAAAAATGGGCTCTAGGATGGTTTAGAGAGGAGAGGAGTAAACTTCGAAAAAGAACCCGTAATCCTCGTTGTTAGCTACCGTGGCCATGGATGAATGACTGCACGAAACGCAGTCAGAAACGGTGCCTCTGGGATACCTGGCGACCTTCCAGAGTAATTAGCCTTAGCGGGGTAAGGGCGCACTGCCCCGCCGGACCTACAGTGGTCCCGACTCGTGGGATTTTAAATGGAAAATCAAAAAAACAAAAAGGATGAGGAGAAGAAGGAGAGGAAGTAGGATGAGGAAGAAGAAGAGAGGAAAAGGTATGAGCAGCAACTCCTCGAAGGGCAGAGGATGAGGAAAAAATTAGAAAGGAGTAGAGAGGTAGTTTGTGTGACACAGGGCGATGAGGACGATCTGGAGAGAAAGGACGAGGATGAGCCGAAGAGGACGAGCAGGGAGGAGATAAACAATCTGGATAGACTTGATAGCTGGGAAAGAAATGACACGGCGGAATCTTTGAAAACGCTAGGTGAGAACCTACACTCCACCCAGAATGAGGAAATCAGGCCCACATCTGATAATTCTGGGGATGGATTTAACAGTGGACTGTGGAATATGCTGGGATTGGCGGCAGGAGAGGACAAAGGCATAAATAAAAGGAAAAAGATGGACCACAGTGTGGAAATAATACAGGATAATAAAAAAGGGAAAATGGATAACGGAAATGCGAAAGGGAATGAGAATCAGGAAGTGGGGATAAATGTAATGGAGGAAGATACTAATAATATCGAGGCCTGTATGGGCAAACTTGAGGGGGCGTTGGAAATATTAGGCAAGAGTGATGGTAATGAGGAGGTAATGGGGATGATTAGGGAAACCCTAAACATCTTGGGATCTACCGAGCCAAACATCGCGAAATGTAAGGCCTGCAGGGAGGAAATCGAAAAGGATCAAAGGAAGCTCCGTATGGAGGTAATTAAAAAAAGATTGAAACTGGGGGGGACTTCGCGGACTTCCTGGAGTTGGTCGAAAACGAAGCCTGGAATGAGGAGGTCTACAGGTGCACAAGGTTTAAAAATGTCGGACTCGAGGAGGCCTTAGATAGAAGCGACTGCCTGATATTGATAGACACCGGAATGCCAACATCGCCCTTGATGAATTACATCAAAGAAAAAAAAGCAGAAATCATTGACATGACGGAGAGCCTAGAAATGGGCGAGTACGATATGCTGATAAATACGATCAGGACGTCCAAGATTAATAAAGAATGGAACTACTACGTGGGAAAGCTGGATAAAGAGATGGGCGGGGCTCAACTGCATAGGATGCTATGCAAGATGCAGGAGATAACCAAAAATAGGGATAATGGGCCTGAGTGGATCAATGTAGTGCTCGCCGAGGGCATTGCGGAAGATCATGCAAGAATGCTTCTAGAGTTCGTGGCATTCAAGGAGGGGTGCAAGTATGAGATAATCAGCAGAAAATATCAGGATGTACTCGCAAGAGGCGGAGGAAGAGAGGCGGTCCTCATAAGGACTGGGGAACGTCCTTACGCGGAAGTGCTGAAGGAAGTCAAAGCGGCCGTTGACGTCCAGACTTTGGGCATCACCGTGGATAACGTCACGAAGACAAATGGCGGGGACATCCTCATCAAGCTAAAGGAAAGCGGGAAAGCGGAAACGCTAAAAAACGAGATTAAGGGTAAACTAAAGGAAACTAAGGTGGTGGTCAGGAAAAGAGAGGTGATTTTAAACATCCTGGATTTGGATCCGTCGATCACGGAGGAGGAAATCAGGGAGACACAAGCTGGTTTAAGGAATGGGGAGATTACGGTTACTGGAATCAGGGGCACCAGATTTGGAGGGCAGATAGGAACCATCAGCGTTCCTATAAATAGGGCCGACCAGGTTAAAAGGATGGGTAATGTTAGGCTGGGAACGGTTTCCTGTAGAGTCAAGGAAAGGATAACGCCTCTTAGATGTTTCAGATGTTTGGAATATGGGCACAATGCTCAGGCATGTAGGGGGACCGACAGAACAAGACAGTGTTTGAACTGCGGGATGGAGGGCCATAGGGCGCAAGAATGTCGGAACGAACCGTATTGTAGGGTATGCGACACAGGAGGGCACAGGATGGACGCAATGAGTTGTCCTGCGTTCAGAGACATCGTATACGGCCGGAAAAGGTGAGACCAGTACATTCCTTCTATTTATCAATTTTAATCAGGTTTTTAAATATTCGGCTTGGCGTGGTGGGCACAGGATACGTCCGAGTTCGCTGCGAGGGCACTTTATTTTTATTTTACTGGTGATTTGCAGCTTTTTATTCCGTATAAATAATATGTATACACTATGTGTAGGACTCTTTACATCCTGCACAGAAATTTTAGATATATTTAAGTTAGTAGTAAGTGGGAACATGGTTTGGGTATTGGTAGGGTTAATTTCAAATTGCAGGGAGTAAGGGTAAGAAATGTTTGGATTTTTGCAGGTGAACCTGGGTAGGGCTAGGCTCGCCCATGATATATTCTTCGAGGATCTAGGGAAGCTGGGTACTGATATTTCAGTCATTTCTGAGCGAAATAAGAAAATCGCGGTGGACAAGGGATGGATTGTGGATAGGAAGTCGGACGTGGCTATTATGGTTGCAAATAGGGATCTAGTGGTTAATAAGACGGTGAAGGGCAATGGGTTCGTGGTCTTAAATACATGTGGGGTAAACGTTATCGCGGCTTACATATCACCCAATTTAAGAATCGAGGAATACACGAGAAAGGTCGACTCGCTGTTTGAAATGGCAGGTAGGTTGGGGGGAAAAACGATTATAGTCGGAGACTTGAACTCCAAATCACCTATATGGGGAGCACCGTTAACGGACGCCAGGGGGCAGGTGGTCGAAGACTGGCTGGCCCAATTAAACTGGACCGCGGCAAATTATGTTAAACATACCTTCGAAAGAGGGTCATCCAGAACACATATTGACGTGACACTCGGATCAGCTAGCACCTGTAGGGAAATCCACGACTGGAGGGTGGTACACCGCAATCCGCTCGCACATCATGGCCACATAACGTTTAGCATTAAATTAAAACAAATGCGAAAGTAAGAAAATCTAACACCAAAAATAAGGTGTATCTGGATATAGAAAAATACGTCAGATTGGTGAAGGAAGGAAACGGTAACTATGAAGATATTGTTCAGGCATATAGGAAGGCTACGACCCAGGAAAGCGGATCGCCCGTGATCAAACCTTATTGGTGGAATGCTGATATAGAGCGTAACAGAGACGAACTCATGGCCGTTAGAAGAAAATTAGCCCGTGAGAAAAACACACTAGCCAGAGAGGTTTTGATTACTGAGATGAGGGAGAAAAGGAAGAAATTGAAGAAGG
Organism: Galeruca laticollis; assembly: GCA_963921935.1. Taxonomy (NCBI): domain Eukaryota; kingdom Metazoa; phylum Arthropoda; class Insecta; order Coleoptera; family Chrysomelidae; genus Galeruca; species Galeruca laticollis. The sequence goes on from OY998181.1 coordinate 148,210,395, forward strand.
GGATTTTTGCGGCGAAGAGGGCTTGCTGGGATAATCTCATCGCTGAATTGGAAAACGATATATGGGGGCAAGGTTACAGGATCGTGACTAGGAAGCTATGTAAAAACAACAGCGGGAAAATGTCTGTGAAGAGGAGGAACTTATCCTCGACAAGCTCTTCCCCACAACGAGGACTGTGTCGGCCTGCGTCCGAGACCCGGAAGAGGTCTCCGATTTTTCCATGGAAGAATTACATTTAGCCACAAACATTATGAAGAACGGAAAGGCCCCGGGACCGGATGGGCTCACTGTAGAGGCCCTGAAAATTGCTGTGAGGCTAAGACCCATGGAGCTGCTGGAATATTTTAACGTGGTTCTGCGAAGGCAAGTCTTTCCAGACGCACACAAGAAGGCCAAAGCAGTGTTATTATTAAAGGATGGGAAAGACCCCATGGTGAGTGGAAGTTACCGACCTATATGTCTGATCAATTCGGCGGGGAAGTTATTGCAAAGTCTTACTGACGAGCGAGATTGAGGAAAAGGATTTATTGTCCCCTAGGCAGCACGGATTTCGGAAGAAATGCTCAACAGTTACAGCCATTAAGGAGTTACAAAGTAAAATTAAGGAAAGTAGGGAGAAATGGGGGGCGCTGGTTTCGTTGGACATTCGGAATGCGTTCAATACCGCCAGGTGGGATAAAATCATGAATGCAATTATTGAAGGAAACATAAGTGGATATCTTGTTAATATAATAAACAGTTACCTAAATAACAGAGTTGTGGTTTCGGGGGTTATCTCTCACAAATGCACCATGGGAGTCCCACAGGGCTCGGTCCTGTGGAACATGATGTACAACGGTATCCTTAAGCTGGCGCTACGGCCCGAGAACTCATGCGATTGCCTATGCCGATGACCTGGTTTTTTGGGTTGTAGGGAACACGGAAAATATTATCAGAAATGAAGCGGAGAACGCGGCTGAGTTGGCGATTAGGTGGACTAGAGTGAACGGTTTAAGAATTGCTCCGGAAAAGACAGAAATTGTCCTGATCCGGTGTCCAAGAAAAACAGGTCCCTTTAGGGTGGCTATACATGGGAAGAGGATAGACGCTACGGATTCTTTCATATACTTGGGGGTGGTTTTCGCGAGAAATATGAACTTCGCTAGGCACGTGGAACATATAGTATCCAAGGCTAAAAGTAAAACGGCACAACTGCAGAAGATCATGCCTAATGTTGGGGGCCCAGAGTATGGAAGAAGAAGGGTGCTTGGTAATGTTGTACACGGGATCTTGTTATATGTGGCTCCGGTTTGGAGGGAGATAATTAAGGTTAACAAATATAAAAACATTCTAGTGTCTACCCAGAGAGGGGGCTTGCTTAGGGTGGCCGCTGCTTATAAAACGGTGTCTGCAGAGGCAGTTCAGGTTATATCAGGTTTCCCACCGATAGATCTTCTTGTCGCTGAGAGGTGCTTCCTCTTCACGATAGGGAGTAGGTTGGCGGGCAACAGAAGAATGGCCAGAGGAAGAACGTATAATAAATGGCAGGACAGTTGGAGTAGGCTTACATCGAAAGCCCAGTGGACGAGAAGGCTGATCCCGGACGTTAGGGCATGGGTAAGGTGCAAACATCGCACGACATCCTATTTCCTGACTCAAGTTCTTACGGGACATGGGTCGTTTGGCTCCTATACGCATAGGATAAAAAAGTCCCCAAGTGATCTGTGTTCTTGGTGCGGGATTAGGGACGATCCGGGCCATGTCCTGTATGAATGTGTACGATGGGAGGATGAACGGAAGTCTTTGGTTGAAGATTTAGGGCTCTTTCCATGATGGCAGAGGTAGGAAATTGGAAAAGGGTTGAGGAATTTATTGTTAAGGTAATGAGCAGAAAGGAGGTGAAGGATAGGAGAGATAACGGGTAGGTATATGGTTAGGTTTGTTATAATTACTATTGTTTTGTGGTCGGGTGGTACATCGATGGCATGGCTTTTTTGACTCTTTCCGGTGTACGTTACACCCGAGGTGTATTTGGGGAGGGTGGTTTAGTGCGGTGAAAGTCCCACACGAACTCACAGCATTGCACTGCCCGCTGTGGGAACGGCATTAGCTTCCACCCCACCTCATGGGCAAAAAAAAGTAAGAATTTCTACAGGAAACTATTCTAGGTCCACTGTTAAGATTATTCCTCTCCCGGTTCATGATGACCATGTATATCTCTTCCAACTTTGACATAGTCATTTTCTCAATGTTCCTTTTATGTTATACTTATATATAGTTATAGTTCTATTATGTTGTTTTTCTATTATCTCTTGATGATCCTCTCCTTATTGAGCTCCTTGAACTTGCAGTAACACCCAAGTACTAACCTTCTGTTAGTGAGGAATTTCCACTAGTTTTATTAATAATTTGGATGACAGAAGTGCGAGATGTCATCTGCGCGTCGAAGAAAAGGAGGGTGTCTCGTTGTGACTATTGTTGCAATGGCGGCAGTTACACGTATAATAAGTTGTATGTATTTGGTTGATAATACATTTCTTATGGTTCCTGATCAACATACTTTATTATCATAATAAAATCTTCAAGGAGCCAGCGACTTTTATTGGAAGCCCAGCTATTGAAGGTCTTTTTATTGTCCAACACATTGGTGTTGGCACCCGATCGAATGCCTAGAGATTATATGGTTTCTATCCAATCGTCATATAACGTTTTTTTTTCTCTCTAGGTATATATGACACAATAATGCAGATTTCTTGATAACCAAATATGCTCATTTTTATTGGTCTAACAGATTGTAAGAATTCTAAGGGAAGGATAGTTCTGTTAGATCTCAAGGTTCCTAATATTGTTAATTTATTATTATTGAACAAAATAGCAGCAACTTCTATAGTGGTAAGGAAATTATCCGTTGCGACATTTATGCCCGTTTTCCAAATTGGCTTGCACAAAACAGGAACCAAAGAAATGTTTTTGTATCCAGCTGATAAAGTCCTTGCGGCTGGGTTCCACAATATACTTCCAAATTAGCGCTGTGGCAGGATTTAGCGTCAACTAGTGTGTACAATTTTATTCCATATCGATCAGGTTTTTTGGGCATATAAACCCTAAAGCCACACCTACCCCTAAACGCCAGTAGTTGCTCGTGGATTTTAGTGGAGTCGGAAATCGAAAAATATTTTGGAAAATTATTGTTGAAGATATCGAAAATGTCTCGAATCGCTGAGATTTTATCAAACGTTGGACGTTCTGCTATAGTTCTCACATCGTCCAAACGTAGCTATCTGAGCAAGAATCTGAATCAGGCGAGAGACATTGTCAGTCTGTTAACACGTTAAGCCCCGCGTGACACAGATGTTGCGTCACGCATGTTGAGTGACATCAGACCGCGTGACCATGCGTTGGGTCACACGGCCAGAATTTCTAACGAGAGACGTGAGCCAACAAGTGTTCACGTTTATAGTGATATTCATATGTGAGTGAATTATATGCGGTCCGGGGAACACTACACTGCTTGCGGGTTCTGAAACTGACTTGAATTTTTGAAAATAACTTGTAAATTAAATAATTATTGTTTCATTTCATGTACTTATATAAAATAAATTGGGTTTTTTTTGTATCTGCTTATGTTTTATTTGGTATAAAAAAGTGAACTAAAACAACCATAAACTTCTAATGAAGTATGAAAATATTTGGATGTCTGAAAGAAATATTTACGCCAAAAAATAACTTAATTTTATACTTTGCTGGCATGGTGCACAGTAAAAAAGCAATCCTAACAGTAATTTTTCATGCAGGCCAGACATCGATATTTTGTTCTTGGGTACTTTCGTTGAGCTTCTAATCTTCCAATCTCAGCTTTCATGTTTGAATAACATACGGAACATCTATTTCCTCTAGTTTGTGTTCATTTGGCGCAACATTTATTTCGGTTATTTCGCTAATTTTCAACAATTAGTGAGCAACTGCTTTTTTGAAGTCAGTGATGGAGATTTTATTTTGGGTTACTTCCTTATAAACAATAAACGCATTTACCATTGCAGAACCAAAAATTAGTTTCATTGCTAACTTCCTGTACCATTTTGTGCCTCTTCTGAGACAATGTGAGTGGGATTTGATTTGGTCGGAAAGATCTATGTAAGCCTTACACTCATTGTAATCAACCACAAATTTTGGCTTTTCAATTTCTGCTCCCCGTTGTCGCACTACTTTTCTTTCTTCTGTGTGCTTGGTGGTAAGAATAAGCACGTCTCTTTTGTCTTTCCATTTTATCATTACTATACCATCTTCACTTTCACGCGCAAAACTTTCATTTTTTCACAATTTTTTTTGTGTTACTTCAGTGCAGTTCAGTTTTCTATTGAACCTTACAGTACCCACAAGATGTGTCTGTCTTTTTGCTAGTTCTCTAACAAGATGAACGCTTGTATAATAATTATCGGTGTATAGGGTTCGTCCACAATCTAGTAAATTCTCCATAAGTGAAAACACTACGTTGAAAGATGCATTTCCTATAGCACCTTTATCATTTCCACAGTATACTTTGATATTATATGTGTATCCATTTTGCAGACAAAGTTTGTATAATTTTATACCAAATTTATGTCTCTTATTCTTCATATATTGCTTGAATTTCAAGCGGCCACGAAATGGTACCATTGTTTCATCAATGCAGACGTTTATACCAGGAGTTATGACATCTTGAAAGCTTTCCACGAGGCTTTTCAATAATGGCGTGAGTTTATGTAGACGGTCAATCTCGGCGTTGTGAACCTGAAATGCCACATGGATAGGAGCTGCTCAAATCGATTTCTGGTCATAATTTTACATACATTATTTGGAAATAAAAAGTTTTTACTCCAATAATCCCCAAGTTGCGGGATTTCAACAAGTCCCATACATATCAATATTCCAAAAAAAAATTCCATTTCTCTTGCATCAGTAGCGACCCATGATTTGGACTTTGATTTTTGGGATGGCGTTTTCTGTACGAGCTTCTGCTGTGCATACAAATTAGTTTGCTGAACGATTTTTGTAATAATGTCGTCTGTAATGAATATTTTATAAAAATCGTAAGGCTTTTTATCGAACAGATTATAATATTCATGTTTTATCCCCGTAGAAGGAACGTTGAATTCAAATGTTTTTAGATTTGAACCATCAACAAGTACCCAAGGGCAGATATGACGACGCAGAAGGCTGCAGGCTTGCCAAGGAACTGCTACAGTACCCAGACAGCAAAGTAGCCAAAAAATACGTGACTATGAACAGGCGGAACCTACGAACAACCACGGGAATTCTGACTGGTCACTGCCACCTACGAAAACACCTTCACAGACTGGGTTTATCTAACACCCCACTTTGTAGAGGATGTGAACAAAAGATGAGACTGTCGAACACATTCTTTGCGAATGTCAGACACTCTCTCAATTTAGGTTTCAAGTATTCGGCGAGTATAGGCTAACATACGCCAATATGAGGGAACTTAATTCAGGCGACGTTATCGCCTACTTCAAGGAAGTAGGCTGGATGACGAGCTAGAAGGATGCACAATGGGCCAATTGTGGCCTAAGTGCTGTGGGGCCACCCACCCTTCAAATCTTTACAGATACAGGTGCCCAAGATGCAGTAGTAGAGGTGTCATTATTTTCTGTATTTGACATATTTGATTCCGAATCAGAATCAACTGCAAACTGACTGATAACATTTCCAATGACTTCTTCAATAGACAATTTCTACAAATTAGTAAGAAAAAATTAAAACTCACCATGATAGCCCCGAAAATTTAAATTTACCTGCACTACACTTTTTTCAGCTGAATTGTCTTTTGCACTAGCTATATTTGATGTATCATTTTTATTTATTTTGCTGGGCCCCGCTTCTTTCAAATCTTTTTCACTAATAAATGAAGTAATATTTTTCTTCTGAGTTTTACGTTTTTTATTGGAGGGCGTTCTTTACTACTATTGCTAGACTCGCTGTTATCACTTGGTACATAGTCGTCTGCAGAATCATCTCCGGCAAACGGCTCCTTATTATCCTCATCGGACATAAATTCATCCGACAATTTTGCAATGTAGGTTTGCTCATTTTCATACGAATACATTCTGCAGCCACGTTCGCGCTTCGCAGTTTTGCAAATGAATGCGATAAGTAATACCTACCTACCTCCCCTTAGCGCAAGAATCGACAGGTCCGCAGACCATTCACTGAGTTACAACATTTGTGTCACGCGGTCAGAGCAACAAATATGCTCTTCTTCAGACCGCGAGACACAAATGTTATGTCTCGTTTTTATTTTAAACAAAAATTGATTTTTTTAAATTAAGTTTTCATAAATCGTATGTATTTAGGTAATAATAGTATTTTAATTCCACTTGCAATAAAATTATTTTCCGGTCTGTGAATTACTACATTTTTATTTCCATGGCGGGGCTTAACGTGTTAATTTCAACTGACATACCGTCTGTTCTGAAAAGAACTTATGCATTTCTTTTATTATTTTTTCCAGATATAGAAAAGTCCGATGATAACTTTCATTTTATTCGTATCTGTTTTCCTACAAGTCCTGTCGTTGGGATTGGCAGTTAGTTCAATATGAATGTTGGTACTATCAACTAGAATTTTAAATATATCATCTGTAAACAAAAGACTCCAAATTTCAATTGGGTCGTTTTTATTGCGAGCTTCTCCTTTTGCAGATGGTAACTATCTGAATAAATTTTGGGCACGCGTTCGTATTCTACGGTTTTTGACGTAATATTTCGTCCATCTTGTTTTCCTATATTTTCCGATTAAACAACCTAACCCAAACAAGGTACTCTAGGCAACCTATCCACAGGTACATCGTCTAAAGGCTCATCATCATTCTCAATTTCTTGCTCTGTGTCTGTGTTGTAGTGTTGGGTTTCAATATCATCTTCTTCCAGATTTTCATCATTTAGATCGATTTCTGTTCCAGACTCGCCCAAATATTTATCCATTAAGACCTGTAATCGTCGTTGTTCCTTTTCGTAACTCATTTTTAGCTATAAACTAAAAAAAATAACAAATAACTACTTAAATCCATTTTATTCAAAAAATTATAACATACCATCAATTGTAACTAAAAGGTAACCGTCGAAACGTTGGACCGACAGTAGCGTAACAAATGGCTATTTTGAAGATGAAATAATATTGAGTTACTTTGCACTACATCTTCGTATAAATCTGGGACACCTCTGTCACCCAATGTAATAAATGACTCATCTATCTCGAGTCCGATGCCACCACTCTAATAGCTGACTGTCACATGAAATAGGGCAGCCGAGCGTGGAAAAAAATAAAACCATTCCGAGTTAGGCGGGGACCTTCTGGGCTTAAATCGGTAGAATTACCTTTGCCAGGCCAGGGTTGATCTCTTTGTTCGACCTCGTATCCACATGCACTGCTCACTCTAGAGGGAAAATCGTGGTAGGGATCTGAATAAAGTTTCGGTAACCACAAATGTATAAAAAAATATATTTAATCTTTCACTGTATAAAAAATGATCAACAACAAAAAAAATAATAAATCCTTCCCAATAAAAAAATATTAACCACTTATCTACAAATTGTTCAAGGTGCGCATGGGCCGTATGATGTCGCCCCTATTTCGTAATTTGACCTGGCTCACTGCGAGAATACTATCTATTCAAAAAAATACGGTACAAATCGACTGCTGCTAATTTTCCTATTTGTCGAATGTCATTGTACTTTATGTAAACAGAAAGTAAAAGTAGAGAAATAAAATCCTGCTATTTTTCTTATAATTCTTATCGGTAAACAGTTCAATGTGTATTAATAAAATTTCCGAGTTGCAGTTTTGTTTCCTTCGAATAAACTATAATATTCATTTATTTCGCTAGATATGAGTAAATGATATAACCGCGTCTGAAAAACCAAAAGTATTTAATCGTGGCGAAAATTCAATGATAACCTGATTCTACGGAGACAAAATTATACGCTCCGGGCGAATGATACTAATTACAATTAGCCTTGTTTTAACCTTTACCTATGTATATCTACGGGGTGGGTGAGAATTATGTGACACCCAAAAAATAAATAATACCTAAATCCTGTCAAGTTACATATACACTAAAGAAAAAAATCGTTCCTACAATCTTGTGTGAAATCTTACTATACTATCTCACACGATAAAATTATATTATATAGAACGAGCGGTGCCTAAATTATGAGGCTGGATCTACAGCTTTAACTGAACTCATGAACTTGTCCAATAACCCAGTGAAAAAACTGTTATATAATAATAATAAGTTTATTTATCAAAATGTTATTACATGGTTTACATAAAAATTGTTGTTTACATGTAAATAAACATGCAATTCCCACTAAAACTAAAGTTGCGCGTAGGTTTTACACATTTAAATGTCCAATAGTCTTTCTGTATAGATATTGACAATGTAAAGTAGGTTTGAATTCACCTTTTTTATATTAATATACTGATTTCTAACATTTGGACATTCAACACATTTCATATATAAATTAGAGGAAATTAACAATAAAAAATATAAAACATTCACAATAAAATACAAAATATTTACAATATTTCTCAAGCACATCAGATATTCAGAATGTAAAACAGGTTTACTTTCACGTTGTTGATTTCCATCTTAGGCATTCAACATATTTCGTTCATGAATTAACAATAAAAATAGAAAACATTAACAATAAAATACAGAAAATAAATAATTTGTAGAGCATTCCAATTGACAAACTACATTGAATCATATAACATAATTAATAGTAACATGAAGATTTAAAAAGTCTGTCAATCAAAAAGAGATCGAACCAGATTTCGATTTAAGTTAAGAACATATTTTCTTATTATTTTTTTTCAGCATGTGACGAGAATTTATATTCATTTTTTCTTCAGGGGGTAGAAAATTAAAAATTTCCGGAATGAGATAAAATATGTTTCCTTGTCCAATTTTTGTACTACTCAGAGATGTTTTAAAGTGATATTCTTTTTTTTTCTAGTGAAATGTTCATGGTCGATATTTTTTAATAGATATTTGTTTTTGTGTATATGAGTAAGAATGTTATTAAGAAATATTTGTCGTACATCGAAGATTCTTGCTTGTAAAAAAAAGCAAATTACTTGAGAAGGTTGGTTCTTTTCGATACATAATTTTCAGAATTCGTTTCTGCACCGTTTCCAACTTTTTCAAGTGAGTAGCAGCAACTCCTCCACAGCTCAGTACAGCATATTGAATACGAGATTCCACCAGAGCGAAGTAAATGATCCTCAAGTGATAAGTGTCAAGTAATTTGCTCAAATACTTGAATTTGAACAGCATACTTCTTAAGGTTTTTTCCACATTCTCAGTGTGAACGTCCCATCTCATATGACTATCTATCGTTACACCCAAATATTTAATGGTATCTATTCTGGAAACGTCAACAATCAACTCGCCGTTCCGTATATCGAGCGTGTTGAAATGTGATAAATGATTACTATAAGCCGTGAAAGTCATAAATTTAGTTTTTTCATAGTTTATTATCGATAGTTTATGATTAAATCAATAGATAATTTGTGGCATATCAGCTTCCACTTTTTCTTTCAGGTCATGCCAATTTTCATCCTCATACAAAATCACTGTATCATCTGCAAAGCTGATTATAGTTCCTGTCCTATTCAAGGTGAGTAAGTTGTTAAGATATATTGAGAATAATAGTGGCCCAAGGACAGTGCCTTGTGGCACACCAAACTGAACCAACTCTTCTGAACTAACTTTATTTTCAATTTGTACAAATTGTTTTTTCTGGTACAGATAGCTTTCTAGAAGATTATAAGTTGTTCCCCGAACTCCTATATCTTCCAAGGTTTCGAGAAGCTGTGTATGGGTTACAGTATCGAAAGCTTTGGATAGGTCTAAAAATACACACAGACTAGGTTTTCCGTTATCTATCGCTCTGTTAAGCTTATTATAGCATCTTGGGTAGATTTGCCTTCTCTGAACCCAAACTGTTTTTCTGATTGCAAGTTGTTTTTCTTTATATAATCATTGAGTCTATTCTTAAGAGCTTTTTCAAAAATTTTCGCGATGTTGGATATAAGTGAAACTGGTATATAATTTTCAACCACACATTGTTTTCCTTTTTTATGAAATGGTTTTATAACAGCTACTTTGAGTATAGAGGGACATACACCAGATTTCATTATTTTGTTAATGAGGTATGCCATGGGTTTGTCGATTTCTATTTGAATTTCTTTGCGAGTTTCAGATTTAATTTTATCAATTCCTGGCGATTTATTTGGTTTCAATGAATTTATGATCTGGCATATTTCATCCTCAGTATTCTGTAAAGATTTGAAGGGTGGGTGGCCCCACCGCACTTAGGCCACAATTGGCCCATTGTGCATCCTTCTGAGGTTCAAAACTTCTTTCTAGCTCGTCATCCAACCTACTTCCTTGAAGTAGGCGATAACGTCGCCTGAATCAAGTTCCCTCATATTGGCGTATGTCAGCCTGTACTCGCCGAATACTTGAAACCTAAATTGAGAGAGTGTCTGACATTCGCAAAGAATGTGTTCGACAGTCTCATCTTCATGTTCACATCCTCTACAAAGTGGGGTGTTAGATAAACCCAGTCTGTGAAGGTGTTTTCGTAGGTGGCAGTGACCAGTCAGAATTCCCGTGATTGTTCGTAGGTTCCGCCTGTTCATAGTCACGTATTTTTTGGCTACTTTGCTGTCCGGGTACTGTAGCAGTTCCTTGGCAAGCCTGCAGCCTTCTGCGTCGTCCCATCTACCCTTAAACTTATTAAGGGAGTGTTCCTTCAATAGGTCGGCCGTTGCTGACGCCGATAGACCAATGAAAGTGCCAGGTCCCAAGAGTTTTTGGGAGGCTGCCTTCTTGGCTAGCGAGTCTGCAATACGGTTTCCTTTCGATTTCTCATGGCCCTTGATCCAGCCTAAAGTGACCGTGTTGTTGTTACAGGCTTCGATTAAGGTAATGTGACATTCTAGTACTAGGCCTGATGTAATACGTGGTCTGTTCAGGGCTAGTAGTGTTTGTCTACTGTCCGTAAGGATGTATATATTATTACCTGCGGTTTTCCTTTTGGTAATCTCTTTAGCAGCGATGCAGATAGCAGTGAGCTCTGTTTGAGCAACACCTGCATTGCAGCCCATTGCCTATTTTATGTTTAGATTCAGAGATCTGGAAAAAATACCACATCCTGAGCCTACATTGGATTTAGACCCATCTGTGAAGATGCGGATTGCGTCTTCTTCCAATAGGTCTTGTGAGTTGTTTTCAAAGATTACCTTGTAGGGCCTGTTGAAGGCATCTCAGTCTTTTTTGGATTTATTGACAGCGAATGGTCTCTGCAACATTGTTCTATGATATTGAGGGCCTCCTGCATTAAAGCGCAGAGTGTCTCCTCGAATCTTCCTGTTAGCAGAATCACTAAGTCATCTGCGTATGCTATTGTGTAGTAGTTGTTATCATTGAGGTGGCTGACCAAGGAGTCTAAGACCATGTTCCATAGTAGTGGTGAGAGCACCCCTCCCTGTGGACAACCTTTTACAACCAAGCCTCTGATGGTTACATCATCTACACCGATTTTGATTGCTCTTTTTGAGAGCATGTTATATATCCAGCCATTTATGGTTTGGGGGATATTCTTATTGGAAAGTGCATTTGTTATTTTAGGAAAAGTGGTTCTATCAAATGCGCCTTCTATGTCTATGAATACACCCAGGGTGGACTCCTTATTTTCCAACGATTTCTCGATGCGGCCCGCCACGAGATGAAGAGCCGAATCTGTGGATCTTCCTGGAGTGTATGCATGTTGATTTGGATGCAGTGGATTTCGTGTTATCACCACATCTCTTATGTATCGTTCGCACAGCCTCTCTAAAGTCTTCATTGTAAACGATGTGAGGCTAATGGGTCGATATGCTTTTGGGATGGAATAGTCCATTCTTCCTGGTTTTGGTATGAACACAACTTTGACTTCTCTCCAACCTTTTGGAATATACCTCAGTGCCAGTGAGGATCTGAGGATTCCTACCAGGTGCGGCATTAGTTCATCCAGGCCCCACTGAAGTAGGGCTGGATAAATGCCGTCCGTTCCCGGGGATTTAAAGGGGGAGAAGCCTAAGATGGCCCACCTCAGTCTGTCCGCGTCGACGATCTGTCGTGATAAACGCCAGTCATCGTCCGTCGGGTAGTGATTCTCCTCATCCTCCCAGGCCGCCGTATTTGTGGTTCTGGAGTCAGGGAAGTGAGTTGACATCAATAATTGTAGACTTTCCTTTAGGTTGGCAGTTTTAGTGCCATCCTCTCTGGTTAGTATACCGATATGACGGTGGGGATCTTTTGAGAGGGCTTTTTGGAGTCTAGCTGCTTGGGGGAAATCCTCGATTTCCTCGCAGTAGATTCTCCATGCCTCTCTTTGCTTTTGTCTGATGACTTTTTTATACTCTTTGAGGTGAGACTTGTATGAGTTCCAATCCTCTTTGAGTTTTGTTCTTTTTGCCTTATTGAAAGATTTCCTCGCCGTCCCCCTGAGCTGGCCAATCTCATGGCACCACCACGAAGTGGAGGCTCCATCGAGATCGATCCGCCTGAGTGGGCAAGACATCTTGTAGGCATTAATAATGGAGTTTCGAATTGTTTCATGATAACTTTCTAAATCTCCTTTATTGTTGGGCAACACATCCTCGACTCCTCGCAGATCCCCTTTCAAGCAGTGGACATATTTTGTCCTATCCGTTTTCCTGGGGTCGCGAGTCATTTTGGAGGTTGTGAGCGCAAGTTTTATTTCGAATTTTATCCAGCGGTGGTCCGACATTGAAATATCGTCGGATACATGCCAGCCGGAGATTTTATTCGAAGTATTAATAGTAGATAGGGTAATATCTATTCGCGTTTGACTACGAGAGTTAATAAAAGTTGGTTCAGTACCTCTATTTAGAATGCAAAGATTCTTGTTAGTTATATAATCATAAAAAGACTTACCTCTAGTGTTAATATCTTTGCTGCCCCAGCTTACGTGGTGAGAGTTTGAATCGCAGCCTATTACCAGCTCAAGCTTCTGGGTGAGACAGTGTTCCACAAGGTCCTCCAGCTCCTTAGATGGTGGTGGTTTAGCTGCGTCTGAGGGGAGGTATGCGGATGCCAGTATTAACACTTTCTTTTGACCTTTCTGTGCATATTCAACCTTCACTACCGTTAGGTCGGAGGACGAAAAATGCGTCAGTGGGTAGGTCTTAAAATTTCTAGGGACGTATATGGCCGTCCTAGGTTGCTGATTGCTTGGAAAGCTGAAAATTAAACCTTTTGGATTATTTAGACCCATGATTTTGGTTTGTCTTATCCAGGGTTCTTGGATAAGTGCTATTGTGTCCTGCATCACATCCAGGTGGCGGCAAAGTGTTGCCGAAGCCACCTTTTTGTGTTGAAGGTTGCACTGTATGAATCTTACCTTTTCATTGTCCATCTCGGCTTGATGGTGGTGAGATGGATATTTCTTTCAGGCCATCTCCACTTCCTCACTTGGAGGTGTGTTGACGTCGCCTGTGTCCTGGCTTAGAGCTGTTAGTTCTGGCAGGAGAGTGTCAGTCGCCATCTTGGAGGATGGTTCGACAGTCTCCGCAGAAGCAACAGCTTCTTGGAGTTCCTCGGGTGGGAGAGGGGGGTCCGTGCTCGATCCCTTCCGTTCCGGGTCCAGTTTCTTTGTTTTGACAATCAATGAGGTGAACGCGTAGCTCATCCTCATTGATCGTTTTTTTAGGGCACCCATTTCCTCGTCTCTTACGCCAAAGACGAATAGGTGTCCTTTGGGGTTGACCTTTGCTTCGTGGTGGAAGGAAAACCATGCATCCACTCGAAGGTCTGGGTTTTGTTTGTCCAGCCGGCGCAGCACATCCTCTTTGTCACCCAGGTCAGCGTGAGCTTCGCTGGGGACCCAGAGGGTGGCTTTTGTCAGCTGGGGGAGGTTGTCGACGTGCACCACGTCGAGCTTAGCCTCCTTCCACGGTTTCAGTTTTGAAACTGTATTTCTTAGCCACTCCAGCGTTTCGTCATTATCGCAAGTGACTCTGATTATTTCACCAGAGTGCGACCATGACCTGAAAGTAGGTGGCTTTTTCAGACTGCTGGAGGCGGACATAAGGGTTTTGTCCAAAGCCTCCATTAGTTGTTTTTTGATAAGGTCTCCATTATCGGTAATTATTTTACCGTATGGATCGGCCTTATCTATAATGGCTACGCGTAAGTGGCTGGTAGCTGCTTCGCTGTAGCTTTCATCTGTGGTTTTAGCGTCCATCCGCGTCCTCTTTCCTCTTGAGGAGTTTTCCTCTGGGGTGTTGGAGCGGATGCGCTTCTTTACTTGGGGGGCGACGCGTTCCGGGCCTCTTTTGGAGGAGGAACTGCCTTCGCCACCCTTAAGTTTTTGGCCGCTGGTGCCAGGTTTAGAGAGGGAGGGGCGAGTGGCGCTAGTGGTGTCTGTAGAGACGCCAGCTTGCTGCCTCGCTTTCCTCCTTCTCTTTACCTCAGCACCGCAGATTCTTTTTCCTCGACGGTGCTTTGGTGGAGGTGAGCGTTCTCGCTCATCCTCCGGTTTTTGTTTTTCTTTTGTTTTTTGGTCCATTTTGGTCCCACGAGTAGCTAGGGAAATGTTCGTCATCCCTGCCAGGGAAAGGCTGTTTGCAAGGGGGTGTCGCCTGGTACCCCCAGGGGGACGTTCGTGGTCGCATTCCCTGCGGCCATTCAGCCATCGGCACGTTCCTCACACCTTAGCTTGGGTTGTTGGAGTGTCATTTGGTTGGTCAACACTGCTGTCACTGATGACCAACAGTGCTAACGTATCCAGCGGTGCCACGAGGAGGCAGACACTCGATGGTTGCATTTCTCCATTGGGCTGCAGAAAGCTACCTACAAGCAGACAAGCAAAGCGCATGCAAGCAAATAAGCAAACCAACTACAAAGCAATGGCCAACTTACAACCAACCCCGCCATATTATCCTCATCTACAGGTTTAAGAAACATTGTGTATGGCAGAGATTTTCTTGGCATTGGATCAGTTATAGGTTTTTGACTTAATGAAGCCAGTTTTTTCCCCACTTCCGCATAATGTTTATTGAATGCGATTGCAATTTTTAGGTCATCGGTCAATACATCATTATCAGTGATAATTTCTTTGATGGTTGATTTTTTTTTCTTACATTCCATACTGTTTATTGTGTTCCAAAGATGCTTTGAGCTTTTTTTCAATCTCCGCTCTATAATAGTTTAATTTCGAAATTTCCATTACACGGTTTAGATGATTGCGGTAATTTTTAAATATCTGTCGGTAAGCTTCTGGATTCTCCCGATATTTTTTGTACAGTTGATTTTTTGTATTTATTGATTTCATTAGTGCTTTTGTGACCCAATGTTTCCTTTTTTTATCCTCCTTTTTCTTTTTCATTATTTTCGTATGCTTTCCTGTCAGTTCACATATAAGTCTAATGAAGAATGTAGTAGCTATATCTATATCTATCATCTCATAAAATGGATGCCAATCATATTCGCATAATTCCCTTCTCAAGTTCTTGTAATCCGTGTATTCTATATATATGAGTCTGCTAAAGCTCTAAGAGGTTCCGGCTCAATCAGCATTTTCAGGACTTGAGTGTAATGGTCTGTAATATGTGAGCGTACAATTATTGGTATACATTTTTCCTTGAACTCAGGTGTTTTACATTTCAAAAAAATATGATCAATACATGAAGCAGACGTACCCTGAACTCTAGTATCTTTATTTATAATCGATTCAAAATTGTTTTCACTCAGTACATTTGAATACTCTGAAACAATGTCGCCATCCTCAAGTTTGATATTTATGTTTATATCACCGACAATAATATGGTAATCTGATGTTTTTCGTTTTGGCTGTTCCAAGTAAAGTTTGAGCTGATCCAGAAATGTTATCACGTTCGTGGAAGGAGGTCAATAAAGAGCTGTGATTATTAATTTCTTTTTGTTAAGAGTATTGATTTGAATTTCTATTGCTTTGCATTTATCAATGCTGATAATGTTAATCGCGTAATTTGAATTCTCCCTCATATACACAACAACACCATCGTTTTTATTGATATTCCCCTCACTGTAAATAGTATCATATCCACTTTTACTGAAAAAATTAATATCCTGAATCAACCAAGTTTCTGTGAGAATGATGCAATCGAATACTGTATCTGTTTCTCTTAAATATAAATCAAACTCATCAATATTTTCCGCTATGCTTCTAATATTTTGATGTACCAAAGAAAAGTTGTTATTGCATCAACAGGGTGATTCGATATGCTGCACAATTCCTCGAGTTCGATTGCATTGACTGATTTGAACTCGTAATCTCGAATGTACTGATCCATCACGATTATACAATATATAAAATGACGATGTATTAGATAGTAATCCAGTATAAAGCAGTATTTATATAAATAGATAGGTTACAATTAGTAAAGACTAAAGATAGCTAAGATATTGATAACATAATATTTATTCATTTTTCTCCAGTATATGATGAAGACGAATCAGAGCGAAGTTTCATAATTTTTTCTAGTTTTTTGTGGTTTTTCTTGAGTTCGTTTGATGCATTCTCTCTCGAAGTAAGTCACTAATGAAGTTTGTGGTTGGTTTTCAAGACTGTCAGGGTGTAGGAGCAGTTTTTGCGTAGGTGTGGCAGGGGTACTATTTGCTTTCGGCAAGACTTCGTCTTCTTCGATTCTTTGTAACTCCTCAACTGTAAACTCATTCCCATTCACCACCAACTTGTTCCTTCTGATGAAGCAATTCCTTTCACCTTTCTCCCTTTCTGCTGATAGGTGCCTTCTCAAAATTCTGTATTCTTCTTGTTCCTTTTTTGTGAGATCGTGTACGATGGAAATACCAGAACCTTTCAATTTCTTAACATTTTTTAGGACATTTTTTTGGTTAAGTACGAAATGAATTCAATTTTAATAGGACATTCCTTAGCTCTTCCTAATTGGTATATGTTATTTATAACCTTGTAAGTAATATCAATTTGAAAACGGTTATTTAGTTCTTGGAGAACATACTCCACTGATATTTTCTCTTCCATACCTATTCCAAAAACAACAATATTGTTTTCTTTATTACTTTTCTCGAGAAATTCAACCTCTTTTTTCAAAGAGAAATTCTCTTTTTCCAAGTCGTGGATTTTTGTTTTGAGGTTTTCAATAGTCAGCAATAACCTAGTTTCACTTGCCTTTATGGCATTCTTTAATTCCTCCTTATTTTTGTTAATTTCATCTATTATTTTCTTAACGGCAGCATCATTCATAATTCTGGTTGTTTCAAATATATGTAGTGTATGGACGCCTTTAGTTAAAATTATTGTTGTTAGCTTTTTGTAAGGTTTATCGTAATTGTTTGCTTTTTTACAGCAAGTTTGTCGTTATTTGACAATATGTATGAATAATTATATTTCAATGCTTTTCCATGGATTTGAATCAAATTAATTTTTCACTTTACGAGTATAATGTAATCTGGTGTATTCACGTGTGTGCAAAATTTGGTTATTTTTGAAGCGAATTATCCACTATTTTGGAATACTTTTTCACAGCAGCAATTAAAACAACATACCACACACAATTACAATACTATATATTCAACCTATGCAAATATTTATGTTATCAATATCAAGGTTAGAATCAGCGCACAAAAAAAAATATTTCCCAAAAACTGTTTTCGATATTTATGTAGAAACTGTGGATGACGCTAAATTTCTAGCATCCGGTATCGAGCTATGCTGGATCACGATCGGAGAGATAGTTTTTCCCGTTTTGTGTTTTTTTTCAGAGGGACACCGTTCACTGTCAAGGATATCTGAGTATCGCTTTGACGCCCTGACACAACGGAGAGAACTTCTCTCCATGAACCCGCGAACACTAAAAAAACTGACACCCGCTACCGTGACAGGGAAGGACTTTTTCCCTTCGCGTTTTTCGCCCGACTCTGTGCTCTGTCTGCTCTGAACTTACTTCTTATTATTCCCCCAAATTATGTTCGGAGTTTTGTGTTGAATTGCAAAGGATGCTTTTTTTTTGTTTTTGAGTGGCCTCAATTTTTATTACTAACTGTTTGTATACAAAACAATAATTTAAATTTGACCTAGTAAATTGTTATATTGCTGCAAATTGTTATGGTCCTGTCTCATTTTTGTTAAACAGAAAGTATGTCGAATTCTACTTTTATTATATTTGAAATAAAATATATATTTAACCGTGTGTTCTGAAAGTTACGGATTCAAGATTTTCTATTTGATATTCGCATTTATTACAGTAGTATTTACTTGCAAATTGTTTCACTTCACTCAAAGTTCACACATACTTGATTAGGCCATTTAGCAGGATATTTCGACAGGGTCAGTCTGGCAGATCGCACGCGTTAACCTAGGAAGGTTATTATAAAATTTAAGTCGCATATAAGGAGTTACCGATAGCATCCCTAATTGTTTACCAAACTCGAAGCGCTCAATATTTTTTTTATCTGTGTTAGCTTGTTGAGCGATATTTGAGTTAACAGATGCTTTATCGAATATCCTTAAGAATTCAGCTAAAGGCCATCGACGGGCTTTGCGACTTAAATAGTAAACGCTGCATTTTTTTATCCTTCTTCTGTGTTATTATAAAATGTTTTAATTTCTCGCTTACCCGTTATAGGGTCATTTGATTCGTGGTCCACACAAGTATTGTCTCCAATATTGTACAAAGACTGACAATTTAGAATAAATGTATTTAAAATTTCATGGATAGCTACTGGGTTATTCTTTGTTCGTTTCTTGTTTCAGCATTATCAAATTTTATAAGAGTCAGAATAATGGCAAATAGATTTGCGTTTATTACCGAACCGAAGATCTCTCTACCAAATCCGTCTGTGGCGAAAATGGATCGTATATCCTCATGATTGGATTTGATAATTGAGGATGGAATTATTTATCCAAGAAATGCTCTAAGTTCTATTATATCTAAGTTGCGAAGATCAGGTTTATTTCCATTATTTTTATATTTTTCTCTTTTTTGCAAGACGAGCATTAGACGGAAGTTGTATTACGTTTAAAATATGTTCATCTAAGAAATGATTCCATACCTCCTCAGGATTTGAGGTGTGTATTTCATTGGTTTTTGCATGATGGCACTTTAGTACTATATTATCTTATAAGGTGCGAGTATTTTCAGGCACAGGAGTACTTTTCGCCAATTTAAATCTATTCTTACCATAAAAATAATTATTGGTTTGTGCCTTTGTTTCGAGTAGCTATTCAATATCTTCCTACACCTCTTCGCTTTGATCAATCTTAGATTCACTGTCATGACCGATGCAATAAACTCATCATCCGAATCTAGATCGCTAGCAGGATTCACTTCTTCGTTCCAATTCAACGAAGTTCCTTCGAAATTAGTATCGCCATATCTTAGAAGGACCAGGAATACATACATCACTCATTTTAAATTGTTAAAGAAGGTCCCAAAATTAGTAAGTAAATATTTAGAAATAGTTACGTAAATACAGACCTCCGGTACTTTTTATCAGTTGGGAATTTCAAACGACAACAAGAGGTCTGAATGACCCTCAAACTACGATGGCATGCTTCATATTGTTTAACTAGAAGGTACACAGACACACAGAGTAGGTGGGGGCGATAATTAAAACCTAGCTAAACTGAAACGCTCGCTGGTCAAATGTACCGGTTTTCTGTGGTTATGGGTTAAGTAAACCTAACTTTAATAGAAAAGTGCAATACTCTTATTATCTTCCAAAATGAAAAAGACCTCTATTTAACGAGATATCTTTTGATTCATCTTGCCTCGGGTGAGGTTATATTCTTTCAAGAATCGCATACTCATAATGAGAAATTTTTCCGTATGATACCATTTTAGGTAGAGACATAATAGTTGCATTTGTACACGACATAACAATGTCAAATACGGCTTTTTCTGAACCAAATGTTTTACTTGTCAGAATTATTCTTTGTGTTTCTAAGATGATTTTTAAAAGTCAAATTTATAATAATTTTTAACTGAATCAAATATATAAAATTCAATTTTGGAATAAAATTTGCTTCAATCTATACTAAAAACACAACAAATATTCAAAAGAGAATTGAAAAGTAGAGTATTTCTCAAAGCCATATATTGCTCATTCTGTGAGAAATATTATTTTTCTCCTCCCTATATAATAAACACGTACGTAACAATTACCAAAGGGGTATCGATTGCCGTTGACGAGGGGTTGTAGTCATCTTACTACTCTTGGGTGGTAACAATTTATGCCATATAAAAAATGTATCTTTATGAAACACCCTATACTCATTAAGTTACTGCTTGAAACATAGGAGTTACCTTTAATTTTTTATTTCATCAACAATGTTAGGCTAACATTTTCCCTGTCAAACTCATTAGATTTTTTGGCTTTATCCTTGTCATTTAATTTTTTTTGAATGCTCGTAGTTCAGGATACTTAGAATTATCTATGATTTCATCTATGAAAAGTGTGTACTCCAACATGAAATAATCACACTATAAGCTTGATGGGGACTGTAATACAGCAGATTTTCTGTCATAGTACGCCAAAAGCACGGTTTCTCAAACTGAAGTAGCAGTCTTTGCTCTACACCATTTCTTGAAGTATGAATACGTTGCTTCATACCTCTTCCTCGATTTTTATGACAGAAGCGATAGCCACGCCATATTTCCTGATTCTTTTATATCCATTTGGCTATGATACAAATTAGTAATTTCCATTTCTCTCAATTTTTGATAATAAACTGTCAGCTTGACGTTTTTGATAAAATAAAAATGCGTATGACGCTACTGAAACCGGTCAGAGCTGTCTTCATAATTTCATGCGAAAAGTTTCGAATTGAACTGATGAAAATACGAGAATAAATTTGCAGTGTGGAGAAAAAATATTATATACTTCACGAGATGTAAGTAAATTTACTAGTCTCGAACATTATTGCCATCCCTCGCTTTCGCTTGTGCGCGAAATCGACCTCCACTATAGTTCAGTTTCAAAATAGTAGGCACTAAATTCTTGAAAATATTGCATCAAACCGATAGAAATTGTAGTCAAGCTGTGATTTTAGATATCTAGAACCACAGCCTGGCTAAAACTCTGCGATATTTCGGAAAATTTAGTGCATACTATATTGGAACTGAACTATAGTAAATGTTATTTACAAACCTTATGGTATAAATAAATATTCTCACGGCACTTTTCCAACATCATATACAAATAGTTACTTATATTCTTTGAAATTGAGCAGTTGTATAAAAAGTATAGTGTACGACATGTGGGAAATGTACGTTTCTCACTCGTGTGTTTGCGGCACTCGACTTTCAAGCTGGTGTCACAAACATCCACACTGGTGAGAAAAGTTGAACTTTCCCCACTTGTTGCAGGACTTCAGTTACAATTACAAATTTTGTGGTAAAACACAATTAATAAGTGAGATCAGACCTATATATTATAAACTATTTATTAAAATTGAATATTGAACTATTTACCATTCATTTTTTGTTTGTATTGTGATTTATTTTTCATAACACTGCATATTTTTTGATTTTTAGAGGATTTGAAATTATGAATACGTTCCAGAATATGGCTATATTCATACTTAGTTCGACGGGTGCAATAGCCGGAATAATATGTGTTTATAATATAAGAACAGTAAGTTATAGGTTGAACTATTATTATCATTAAACTAAGTATATACTTACCAGGACACGCTCTTCACCTTCCTTTCCTCTGAGTGATTCCAATTACCATTGGTTCGAAATTTGCCATTAACTTGAAACCAATCAATTTTAGCCCTTGATAATGAATAAAAATTATTCGAAAGCTCGGGAATAAATATCTGAAATAATTTACTCTGGAGTCTTATTGCCACATCCCCACAAAAATATCCATTACAAATAAGTTGGCAAATATCTTTCTTCAAATTATATATCGTTGTTGCGCCTTCAAAACGCGACATGTGCATATTTTTTGCAAAACGCGCTAAGTGTTTGTTCGGATTGATGACTCAAGCCGGATGCTTCGTCAAAAGCGACCATGTGATATTCATGCTAGTTGTTTCGGAGAATGAAAAATGTTTTCGTTACATTATGAAAGGTTACAAATTATATGTAAAAAGGTATGATGCAAGCAAATCGCCCAGAACTGGTATTCTTACCTGAAGGTCTCGGATGATCTTCTGCGGGGTTGCAACCCTTCTTGGAAGCGATAATGTGGACTGTAGCAGGGGTTCAATGGGTTTTATTAAATTTCATAGCACTAGCGCGTTTAATATTAATTACTACGAACTGTTCACTTCGACAACTGCTTGGAGAACTGGGCTTTTAAATTGAACATAATGTGTGTATACCGTATGTCCGCTAGGTGAGAAATACCACCAACGATTTTAACATTTACATTTTATTATTAAATAACCTTACATATTAAATATAGATCATAACCAATTGAAATAAAATTAATGAATACTTAACATACCCCCCACCAAAATACATAGTATTTTAACTAACTTTTTTAGAACATGTTGGTAAAGGACATAACTTTACCGTTGGTCTTTGAAGAAGACCCTGAGTGGTTCTGACATTAGCAACTCTTGCAATACCATCAGAACCCGGAAATAAATTGACAATTCTTCTCAATTTCCAATTTAAAGATGGGACATTGTCATCTTTAATAATAACTAGGTCGTTAAGTTTGAGCGGAATTTGTTGATTTAGCCATTTATTTCGTTGTTGGAGTGTATTTAAATATTCACTATGCCACCGTTTCCACACATCTTTCTGTAGTCTTTGTATACGCTGCCATCGATCCAACTGATTCATATTCAAATGGAAGAGATCCGGATCGGCAACTGCCGTTGGCGGCTCTAACATAAGAAAATGACTTGGGGTTAACACGGATAAATCATTGGGGTCTGAACTTGAAGAAAACAGCGGCCTGGAATTGAGAATAGCTTCAATCTGAGCTAATAGGGCGTGAAACTCTTCAAACGTTAAAACTTGAGAGCCAACAACTCGGAAAATATGAGTTTTAACAGACTTTATGCCCGCTTCACTAAGACCGTTAAAATGTGGACCGGACGGAGGAGAAAATGAAAATTTTATTTTTTCTGATCCACAAGCCTTTCGCATATATTCATGGAGAATGCGAGAAGCCCCCACAAAGCTGGTTGCATTATCACAAAAAATATGGGTGCATCTGCCTTGACAGGCAACAAACCGACGCAAAGCAGCAATAAATGCATCCGAAGAGAGACTCGATACTAACTCCAAGTGTACGGCTTTTGTGGCGAAACACACAAAGATACAAATATAGGCCTTTTGTGACTTAATTCCACGTCCTTTAAGGGAAGTGACTAAGAAGGGACCTCCATAATCAGTACCTACACAAGAAAATGGTTTAATTTGATTGACGCGGGTAGGAGGTAAGTTTCCCATGGTAGGTTCGTGGGCCACAGGTTTCAGTTTAAAGCATCGAATACAGCGGCTCAACACACTCCGAATTGCGCGTTTGGAAGAGAGAATCCAAAAATTCTGAGCAATTAGGAAATGTAAGTGCTGTAAACCTGGATGATAATATGTTTTATGGACGGAGTCAATTATTAAAACTGTCAAACGATGTTGACGGGGCAGAATTGCTGGAAATTTTGTATCATAAGACAATCCTGAGAACTTCAAGCGTGCCCCCACCCTCAAAACACCCTCGCTGTCCAGAAAAGGGCTCAACTTTCTAAAAGGTTTTGATAAGGTGGTGCCTGCTTCCAAATTTTCAATTTCTTGTGCGAAACAAATATGTTGCACTCGTTTAGTGAGAACCATTAAAGCTTTGTGGAGTTCCGAGTTAGTGAAATAATCCAATGATTTATTTTGAGGATTTCTTAAATTGGCTACAAAGCGTAGCGCATACGCAATAATTCGGAAAATTTTTCTCAAGGATGAGTATTTGTCCAATAGAAGATCTAATGTGTCCAAATACATAAGTTTTACAAGAACTGAGGGTTTTTCTTCCGGACAGGAAACTGGAGAAAATTTAGGATTGGGCCATAGGGGCTTTGGAGACATTAACCAAGGAGGTCCCTCAAACCACAACGGATGATTAAGAATTTGACTGGGCAGAAGACCGCGAGAGGCCAACGGTCAGGGGGAACCTTTTCTTGTATGTGAGCTACACGATGACCGACGAAAGTTTTCCAGCGGGAAGCGGGTGATTTAATCCATGATAGGGTTACCATTGAATCAGAGCAAGCAAAAATTTCACTAATTTGGAGGTTATCTCGGAATGCGTCACGGACAAATTCTATTAAATTAGAGGGTAGAACAGCTGCACACAGTTCTAGTCGGGGAATTGAAAGAGTTTTAAGTGGGGCCACTTTAGATTTAGCGGCAATTAGGCAGATTTTGGAGGCTTTATTCTCTGAAGTAAATTCAAAATATGTTACACTGGAGTACCCTTTCTCTAAACTATCTGCAAAGCCATGCAGTTCACAAGAAATATATTTAGTAGGTGAGCAGCGAGGAATATTAATATGTGAGAGGAGCGGAAGTTTAGTTTTATACTGATTCCATTTGTCGACTATGTCCGAAGGGGGTATTTAATCCCAATCTAAACCCAAACTCCAAAGTCGTTGTAAGAGATGTTTAGCTAGGAAGGAGAGTGGAGCTAAGAACCCAAGGGGGTCATACATTCAAGCAACTTCTGAGAGTATTATGCGTTTAGAATCTGTCAAGGGGTTGAATATCATAAGAGAAAACATCTAAGGAGTTATTCCACCGCAATACTAAAACTTTTATCACAAGGTCATGGGAATCAAAAGAAGACAAGGAGTGTTGGCAAACCTCAGCAGGGAGACTCTGCATTAACTGGGGATTATTACATGCCCATTTTCGAAGAAGAAAACTTCCTCTTTCCAGCATGAAAATTACTTCTGATTGAAGAAGTTTGGCTTCCTGTAGAGTTGAGGCACCTGTGATAATATCGTCAATATAGATATCAGAGGAGAAACACTTTGCAGCTCGAGAAAAATTTTCCCTTTCCTCTTGTACTAACTGCTGAATTGTAGGGAGGGCCAGGAAAGGAGCGGACGATACTCCATAAGTAACAGTAGTAAGCTTAAAATCTTGGATGGGATCTTCCGGAGCGAAGCGCCAAAGAATTCTTTGGTAACTCTGGTGCTCTTCCGATATTGATATTTGCCTATACATTTGCTTAATATCAGCAATAAAAGTAAAGGGATGAAGTCGGAATCGCAATAAAATTTCAATTATTTCCTTTTGCAACTTTTGCCCTATGAAAAGAGTGTCGTTCAGCGAAAAACCTGCAGGAGATTGCAGGAAGCATCAAATACAACCCTGAGCTTGGTTGTAGCACTATTAGGATTTATGACGTAATGATGTGGGATATAATAGATTTTGTCGAATGAAGAAGTAGGAGAGGTCTCAACCATGTGACCGTTGGGAAGATAATCTTTCATAAAGCTGTTATATTCATTGTGAAGCTGGGAATTTTTCGAAAGACGGGCTTCCATATTTTTCAATCTCTCTAGAGCAGATATTCTGGTATATCCAAAAAATGGATCCACGGTTTTGAAAGGAAGAGTAACACTGAAACGACCCGTAGATATTCTTTTATGAGTTTTTTGGAAAATCATTTCACATTTTTCATCATTATCAGAAATAGGTAAAGACCGAGGAATACTTTCAAGTTCCCAAAACTGTTGAAGGGTATTGTCGAGGGATGTGAGACATGATGGAAGAAAAGAGTGTGAGACTAATGGTTTATTAGCGGTATTTATTTTCCCCATTAAAATCCAACCAAATTGAGTGTTAACAGCAATCGGTTCCCCTTTTGCTGTTTGAACTTTGTCAGGTTTGAATATTTTTGCAAATATATCGGATTCCAGTAACATATCTATAGGAGATGAAATGTTAAACATCTTATCAGCCAATTCCAACTTAGAAATAGAGGGAAATGTATCGACTGAAAATAATTGGACGGGCATATTGTTACAGATTGTAGACACTATTTGAGCATCCAAATTGAATAAGGGAGTTGACTTATTCAAAGGTTTTAAAATACAACTCAGAAACTTGTTAGAGAAAGTTCCAATATCTTCGACTCCTCCTATTTGCATAGGAGTGTTACATCTGGGCAGACCCAATCTGCTGCCACATTTATCAGTAATTAAAGAAACTTGACTACAGCTATCAATTAAAACTCTAACCTGTTGAAAGTTTCCACGGCAATCCAGTACCTCAACCTGAGCAGTAGGAAGTAAATTAGTAGAACGTACTGACGTGTGCAAAACAGAGGCGATTTTAGGATCAATAGGATCTAAACTAGAAATTTGAGTTGAATTGGAAGAAGAGGGAGAATCTATAGCAGTCATATTGCTATTTACTAAAGGTTGTTGATCGAAATGTAAAAGAGTGTGATGTCTTTTATTGCAAATTCTACAACCACCATCAGAAGTACAATTCATTGAAGTATGTTTGGTTCCTAAACAATTAGTACACCACTTGTATCGTTTGGATATCTCGTATCTTTCCTTTGGGTGCTTGGCACTAAAATCAGGACACTTATAAATCGAGTGATTATTTTTACAAATCACACATTTAGTTAGATCTGCAACATTAGACATGCAGAATTGTACGGTTTAACATTTTTTATTTGATATTTACTTGAGTTATTTCTCCTAGGAGGTTGGATTAAAACAACTGAATCGTGAAATTTATACAAATCATCATATTTAGGAATTTCGGACGCAAAGTGGCATTTTCTTGTTCGAATCGCTGTAAAGTTTCTGAATCAATTTTTTTGCTTAATAGGTGAAATAGTACAAAATCCCACTCTCGGACCGGTAACCCCAAATTTTTTAGAGCTTCCAAGTTATCAAAAAAAAGTGCCAAGAGCTGTCTAAGATATTTTGGGTTCTCCGAGGTTAATTTTTGAGAATTATAAACCTGTTCCCAATAAAATATGGCTAACGCACGCGTATTTTGATAATGCAAAATGTTGGCCATAATTTTAAATCTCCTGAAAAAACCGGTATTCAATTTTGGCAGCTTTACATTTGAACCTTTGTTCTTGGAATGCAAGGTAGAGTTAGTATCAAACAAATCAGAATAAACACTCATTATATGAAAATATTTATTATCAACTTCCTGTCTGAGCAATGTTTCAATATTCAGATCTGCCACCTCATTTGCAGCGAGAGCAGTAATAATTGTAGAATGCTGAAGGTTAAAGTCACTGTAAAATATTTTTAATTCAGCATATCTAGCTTTAAAATGGTTATGAGCACTTTGATCCCCCTCTGCCTGTACGGTAAGATCATGCAGTATCGAAATTCTATCAGTGGCTGAGTCTCTAAGAGCTTTTGCTTGACGTAATCTAGCCGCCATTGTGATACAATAATAAGAGTGATCAGATTCTAATGCCAAACCTTTTACCTATATAAAACTTACGAACACAGAAATAATGAATTTCAATTGATAAATATATTATATAGGTACATACAGATTAAAGTTATACAACTCAAGCTAAAATACCTGATTTGAAAAATTAAATTAACGTGTCTAAAGAATATTTCACTCAATCTTTATACTACCTAATAATGTGAGACAACTAAATTATAAGACCAATACACAATAGGTATGTATCTAATAAGTGAATAGAGAGATAATATTCAATCTTCAATTCAATGATTATTTTTTATTGAGTAACTAGAGTTGAATTCAATAAATTATAAATGTTTAGTACACTTGAGAATGGAGCTATTTAAAGAGCATAAATGGGACAAACTGTATTAATAAAGTGAACTTATTTTTATTTATACTAAATATATTATGTTTAAATAGTCAAATTTTGGAGAAAGTAAAAACTACTAATTATCGAGAATGCTAATGCCAGTTAACCTTGAAACTTATAAAAAGTTGATTTAAAAATTTATGTTCTCAAATTTCACAATACCAAGTTTGAAAATCAATATCCCGGGAGGTGTGACCAAAAAATGTTTCGGAGAATGAAAAATGTTTTCGTTACATTATGAAAGGTTACAAATTATACGGTGAGGACCAAAAGTCCGTCGCCCCCCCTGTAACTTCTTTATTCTACATATTACAAAAAAATGTTGAATACATAAGTTGTAGGGTTTCATTCGATCTCTTTAATGGTTTAAGTTTCATTCATACAGAGTGTCTCAAAAAAGCACGGTGACTTAGAAGTTAATTTTTCTAAATGGGACACCCTGTATTTCATTGCATTATTACATTCTACGTTGAATTCTGATCAAGTTTGATAAATGATTTTCTATCAAAAAAATTAATAGTTTTGGACTTATGAACACTTGTAAATAATTATTTCGACTACTTTTGCGCCAGTTCACGAATAAATTAATGTGGTAGGCTATGCACGCTAGGCGCGTTTATTTTATCCATGACAACGAAAAAAAACTCTTATCTGTTTTTGCCAAATGTCATTGACATTTTGTAGGTTTTCAAAACTTTGTTTCAAACAGTTTTCAATTTCTCTTGTTGATTAATATGGCTCGTTCAGTAGCAGACAAAGTTGAAGCCGTCATCATATTTGGTGAAGCTAACCGAAATTTCCACGCTGCTATTCGCATTTTCAATGAACGTTTTCCAGAACGTCCGATGTGTCGAAAATATCTGCAGAAATTGTTGGCAAAATTTAACCAAAATGACACCGTGAAAAATGCTCCGAGATCTGGGAGGCCGAAAATAATTACGGAAGATGTTGAAATTCAAGTACTAGCCGAAATGGTAAATGACCCACAACAATCAACTAAGCAAGTAGCTGAGACATGTGATGTTTCTAAAACATCAGTAAAGAGGGTTTTAAAACAAAATAAATTCCATCCTTACAAAATAAAAATTTTGCACCAATTAGTTGAAGATGATCCAGACCGGCGACTTGAATTTTGCGAGACCATGGCAGAAAGAATTGTTGCAAATCGACTTTATTTGCAACACATCTGCTTTAGTGATGAAAGCACTTTTTACCTAAATGGAAATGTGAATACCCAGAATTGTAGATATTGGAGTGATGAGAATCCCCATGAATTCCGCGAGGGCCATACTCAATTTCCCCAGAAAATTAATGTTTGGGCTGGTATTTTAGGTAACCACATTGTAGGTCCGATATTCTTGGAAGAAAATTTAAATGGTCCCAGATACCTCCAAATGCCGCAAGACACAAGAAGTCCCAGTATCGATGAGATCGTTGCGCAAAACCCACATGAATTTTACTTGGATGTAACATTTCAGCAAGATGGAGCGCCACCACACTATTTTCGGGAGGTGAGAAATTACTTAGATGAAAGGTATCCAGGTAGGTGGATTGGACGTCGAGGTACAACAGAGTGGCCAGCTCGCTCACCGGACCTCTCACCGCTTGATTTCTTTCTCTGGGGCTCTGTGAAATCCGTAGTTTTTAAGACAATTTGTGGGTAGTTAGATGAACTGCGCCGTCAAATTATTGAAGTGTGTTCAGAAATAACACCTCAAACCTTGATTAATGTTAGGGAAGAGTTTACAAACCGACTATTTATGTGTCAAGAAATGCATGGTGGACATGTCGAACATCTTTTGAAATAGATAAAAACTCACCGTTTTTAGTTATAAATTAAAATATCTCTTCAGTTTTTAATGATTCTTTATCTGTTATGGACTACCTTATTTGTTAATAAAATGTTTCAACTTCATTTGTACTAGTTTTTCGTGAGATTCAACAACTCTAACAATTGTAAAATGGTACGACGAGCTAAGTTACACATGGTGCCATCAGCAGTTTGCAACATTGGATAGCTTTCAAAAAGTTAGGATAGGAAAGTGGAATATATTGTGATCCATTTGTTACGATTTTCTCATTGAACTGGCGCAAAAGTAGTCGAAATAATTATTTACAAGTGTTCATAAGTCCAAAACTAATAATTTTTTTTGATAGAAAACCATTTATCAAACTTGTTCAGAATTCAACGTAGAATGTAATAAGTCACCGTGCTTTTTTGAGACATTCTGTATGAATGAAACTTAAACCATTAAAGAGATCGAATGAAACCCTACAACTTATGTATTGAACATTTTTTTGTAATATGTAGAATAAAGAAGTTACAGGGCGGGGCGACGGACTTATGGTCCTCACCGTATGTAAAAAAGTATGATGCAAGCAAATCGCCCAAAACTGGTATTCTTACCTGAAGGTCTCCGATGATCTTCTGCAGGGTTGCAACCCTTCTTGGAAGCGATAATGTGGACTGTAGCAGGGGTTCAATGGGTTTTATTAAATTTCGTGGCACTAGCTCGTTTAATATTAATTACTACGCACTGTTCACATCGACAACTGTTCTGCTTCTCTTTTTCTGCTTGGAGAACTGGGCTTTTGAATTGAACATAATGTGTGTATACCGTATGTCCGCTAGGTGAGAAATACCACCAACGATTTGCTTGAGATTTTAACATTTACATTTTATTATTAAATAACCTTACATATTAAATATAGATCATAACCAATTAAAATAAAATTAATCAATACTTAACACTAGTTTTAATTCTAAGTGAGTTTCATTAAAAAGCGACACGTACAGAATCTAAAATATGCGCCTTCTAAACACGCCATGTGTATAAATGCACATAGCGCATTTGAAGGCGCATTTTTTATGTGTTTATATACAAATGTCGCTTTTTGTGACACTATAGCAGGTCAGTTCGTGTTGAGTGTTGATATTAGACACGAAAGTATAGATCTCAAAGTTTTGTCGTTGAAAATAGTGGTAATAATAGTTTTACAAATCTCTGGACTTTTCATCTAAGGTATGGTACCTATCTAAGCCTTACGCAAATTACCTTATACGAATCAATTATCAGGAAAAATAAAATATATATTATCTATACATAATATCAAAATATGCCATAAACCAAATAATACACTATCATCACTATTTACTAAATTAAAAAGCAAAACTAAAAATAATAAGAAATCAAATGTTATATACTCCATACCATGCTTAAACTGTTCAAAAAATTACGTAGGAATGACTACACAATATCTAAAAAGCCGAATAAATGGCCATACATACACTAAAAATGCATCCACAGCGTTACACAAACATGAACATAACGAAAATCATGAATTCGATTTCAAAAACACAAAAATTTTAACACAATACACAAATTATCCAAAACTCAAAATCAAAGAAATGATAATATATAAAACATGATAAATTATCAGTAAATGCTAACAAGACATAAATTTATTACAAATTGATTAATTAATTTATTTTTATCAGCCCCAACATAATATCGTTGCGTAAATATCTAAGCTAGGTATTCTATTACTATTGACACTTCATTCATGACATTTTATTGACTTTTTCAAAATAATATCTACAACTGTATTTTATGTAATTTAATTTTAATATTTATACATATTCTTTTGAAAATGCTCCTAAAATAAGAGCGAAACGTCAAGTTTAATAAATCTTTATTAGAAAATATATTTTAACTAATATATTTATTTTATACCACAACCTTTGATCCCAAGAAGATATAATTCTAAATATTATGGAAAGGTTGAAGAACATAAGTGAATTTGTGAATTTATATATATATATATATATATATATATATATATATATATATTTAAGGTATTTGGATTTTTCTTGGACCAATTTATATATATATTTCTATTTAGCGATTTCTTGGGATTCGGTCCTTATTTTCAAAATTCATTAAACTATATATCTCATAACATTTTATTTACTTGACGTTTCGGCCGATTTTCGAGCCTTTTTCAAAAATACTACAATATAAAATCCTAGTGACAATCACAGTTCATAATAAGTCTCAAACACATAGTTAAAATTTAAATAAAATTCTACTTACAGATATTTGGAACAAGAATCTTTTTACCCACATAGTGGGAACGTCACATTTTAAAATTTATCAACAACTTGACCTGAATAAAACAACTCAATTAGTTGGAGGTACACAAACAACAACTTCAAGATTGATAATTGATGTATTTTATTATCTATTATCCTTTTTGTTTTGCGATTTAATGTATTAACATGAACGGACAATGAATTAATTTGTAAAGGGTATAGAAATTATGACTACGTATAATAAAAAGTAATTCAATTGTAGGCTGTGGATTGGATTTGTACTTTTTTTTGGTTAATTAATCAAATTGTGATAGATTTTGCTCAAATTGTTTGTGTCTATTTTGGAATTAACAGCATTTTTGTTATTTTGAATACATATCATTTCGTAAATTTCTCGTTTTTTTGTATTTTTTTCCGTTTTTAGGATTTTTGTTTCCTCATAATTAAATGTATGATTATTGTTAGTTGTGTGACTCGTTAGTGCAGTTTTATTCTTTTTATCGTACTTGTGGCTGTTAATCCTATTTTTCAAATGTTGACTTGTTTGTCCTATGTATACACTATCACAATTTCTACAGGGGATCTCATAGACTACATGACTTTTTTTGTCTTTTGGAATTTTTGATTTTAGTTGACTAAAATGTTTGTTTAGTAGATTATGTCCTTTGTAGCTTAGCTGTACCTTTTCGTGTTTAAAAACGTTGTTTATTTTCTCTGTTAATTTTGGAATATACGGTAGTATTAAAAAGTTGGAGTTTTTTTGTTTGTTTGTTGTACAGATGGAAGTCGAGTTGTAATACTTATGTATTCTTTTTTTGAAAACATTATTTACCATTTTTTCGGGATAGCTGTTTATTTTCAACGCCTGTTTAGCTTTTTCAATCGCCGTATGTCTATATTCAGTATCAGAAAGAATAATTGCTCTGTCGGCCAGGCCTATAATAGCAGATTTTTTTTGGGATATGTGGTGGTGTGAATTAAAATTAAGATATCTACCTGACCAAGTAGATTTGGTATACCAAGCAGTTTTAATTTCTCCGTTTTTATTGTGTATAGTTAAGTCCAAAAAGTTTATTTGATGGTTTTGCTCTGTTTCGATAGTAAACTGTAATTTGTGGTGATAATTATTAAATGCTCGTAACACATAATCACATTTATCTTTTGGAATGGCTAGCAGGCAATCATCCACGTATCTATAGAAAAAAGGTGGTTTGAAGTTCAGTCTATTTATTACCGTTGTTTCTAGTTCCTCCATGACCAACTGTGCAATTACAGTTGAAAGAGAAATTCCCATTGCGCAACCTTCGATTTGTTTGTAAAACGTATCTTTGTATAAAAAATAAGTTGAATTTATTACTAATTTGACAGAGTCTAAAAATTCATCAAGAGGAATATCCGTGTAGTTTTTAATTAGGTCCCATTGTTTTTCAATTACATTTTGAACTAAATCTAAAGTAATGTTTGTATACATGGATACCACATCCAAAGACACAATAATGTGATCTGTGGGTATTGATATATTTTTAATTTTATTTTTGAATTGCCAAACGTCTTTAATGTAATATTCGTTTTTATATGCTACATTATTTAATATGTTTTTCAAAAAAGCTGATAATTTTTCGAATGGCGATTGAATACAAGATACTATTGGGCGTAACGGAATGTTGGGTTTATGGAGATTTGGTAATCGGTATATCCTAGGTGGAATTGAATTTTGTATCTTCAAGTCTTGAGCTATTTTTGGTGATATGTATAAATTATTTTCCCATTTCTTAATTAATTCGTTATTTTTCTATTGTAATATATTTGTAGCATCATTTTTCATTTCTTTGTATGTATTATTATCCAATAATAATTCTTTCATTTTGTTCTCATAATCAGTTTCATGCATAATAACCGTTTTGTTTGTTTTATCTGGTTTTAGAATTTTAAGCTCTGGATGTTTTTTAAAAAATATTTTAGTGCGTTTCAATTTACGTGATAATATTTTACTTTGAGGACTATGTTTGGTAGAATTAAAATTGTTTTCGTAATTCGTTAGCACATTTGTACATTTTGACCTAATTTCATCTCTATTTTGTGGTGGCAAGTTTAATAATGTTGTTTCTATATTACAAATTATGTCTGCAATAGGAATATCATTTTTATTTTCTATTGGTAATGAGAAATTGGATCCTAAACTTAATACATCTATAACGTCACTGGGAATGTCCGTATCTGTCAAATTCTCTATCCAATCTGTTTTATTTACATTTTGTGGTAAATTGTTGTGTTTATCCCGCAATTTGTCTAATTTATTGATGTTTTTGTTTTTAATTTTTACAAATAATTGTTCATTTTTGTTGTTTTCTCTTTCTAAAATACACTGATATATGAAATTTGGTAACATGTTTTTAATTTCATTATTAAGTTTTTCTTTATTTTTATTCAATATGTTCAAGTTTTTAGTTGTGTCAGTGAGAAGTAAATTGATTGTGTTACGTTTGAAATTACTGAAATTATGCATAAATCTTTGTTCCAAATAACTGCAACTAAACGAAATATGTTTTACATTCAATTTCAGAAATACAGGTGATAAATTATCATTTTTACATTGAAGTAAAAAGATTCTTCTATTCTTCTGTTTGACTATTTTTCTAAGTACACTTGAGAACTGCTTCAATTTGTCAACGACGTTTTTCCCGTAGCTTTCTCCAATTTCTTTGTACGTGAGCATATTTCACCCCTGCTTTGTATATATTTAAGGTATTTGGATTTTTCTTGGACCAATTTATATATATATATTTCTATTTAGCGATTTCTTGGGATTCGGTCCTTATTTTCAAAATTCATTAAACTATATATCTCATAACATTTTATTTACTTGACGTTTCGGCCGATTTTCGAGCCTTTTTCAATAATACATACAAAGAAATGAAAAATGATGCTACAAATATATTACAAAAGAAAAATAACGAATTAATTAAAAAATGGGAAAATAATTTATACATATCACCAAAAATAGCTAAAGACTTGAAGATACAAAATTCAATTCCACCTAGGATATACCGATTACCAAATCTCCATAAACCCAACATTCCGTTACGCCCAATAGTATCTTGTATTCAATCGCCATTCGAAAAATTATCAGCTTTTTTGAAAAACATATTAAATAATGTAGCATATAAAAACGAATATTACATTAAAGACGTTTGGCAATTCAAAAATAAAATTAAAAATATATCAATACCCACAGATCACATTATTGTGTCTTTGGATGTGGTATCCATGTATACAAACATTACTTTAGATTTAGTTCAAAATGTAATTGAAAAACAATGGGACCTAATTAAAAACTACACGGATATTCCTCTTGATGAATTTTTAGACTCTGTCAAATTAGTAATAAATTCAACTTATTTTTTATACAAAGATACGTTTTACAAACAAATCGAAGGTTGCGCAATGGGAATTTCTCTTTCAACTGTAATTGCACAGTTGGTCATGGAGGAACTAGAAACAACGGTAATAAATAGACTGAACTTCAAACCACCTTTTTTCTATAGATACGTGGATGATTGCCTGCTAGCCATTCCAAAAGATAAATGTGATTATGTGTTACGAGCATTTAATAATTATCACCACAAATTACAGTTTACTATCGAAACAGAGCAAAACCATCAAATAAACTTTTTGGACTTAACTATACACAATAAAAACGGAGAAATTAAAACTGCTTGGTATACCAAATCTACTTGGTCAGGTAGATATCTTAATTTTAATTCACACCACCACATATCCCAAAAAAAATCTGCTATTATAGGCCTGGCCGACAGAGCAATTATTCTTTCTGATACTGAATATAGACATACGGCGATTGAAAAAGCTAAACAGGCGTTGAAAATAAACAGCTATCCCGAAAAAATGGTAAATAATGTTTTCAAAAAAAGAATACATAAGTATTACAACTCGACTTCCATCTGTACAACAAACAAACAAAAAAACTCCAACTTTTTAATACTACCGTATATTCCAAAATTAACAGAGTAAATAAACAACGTTTTTAAACACGAAAAGGTACAGCTAAGCTACAAAGGACATAATCTACTAAACAAACATTTTAGTCAACTAAAATCAAAAATTCCAAAAGACAAAAAAAGTCATGTAGTCTATGAGATCCCCTGTAGAAATTGTGATAGTGTATACATAGGACAAACAAGTCAACATTTGAAAAATAGGATTAACAGCCACAAGTACGATAAAAAGAATAAAACTGCACTAACGAGTCACACAACTAACAATAATCATACATTTAATTATGAGGAAACAAAAATCCTAAAAACGGAAAAAAATACAAAAAAACGAGAAATTTACGAAATGATATGTATTCAAAATAACAAAAATGCTGTTAATTCCAAATAGACACAAACAATTTGAGCAAAATCTATCACAATTTGATTAATTAATCAAAAAAAAAGTACAAATCCAATCCACAGCCTACAATTGAATTACTTTTTATTATACGTAGTCATAATTTCTATACCCTTTACAAATTAATTCATTGTCCGTTCATGTTAATACATTAAATCGCAAAACAAAAAGGATAATAGATAATAAAATACATCAATTATCAATCTTGAAGTTGTTGTTTGTGTACCTCCAACTAATTGAGTTGTTTTATTCAGGTCAAGTTGTTGATAAATTTTAAAATGTGACGTTCCCACTATGTGGGTAAAAAGATTCTTGTTCCAAATATCTGTAAGTAGAATTTTATTTAAATTTTAACTATGTGTTTGAGACTTATTATGAACTGTGATTGTCACTAGGATTTTATATTGTAGTATTTTTGAAAAAGGCTCGAAAATCGGCCGAAACATCAAGTAAATAAAATGTTATGAGATATATAGTTTAATGAATTTTGAAAATAAGGACCGAATCCCAAGAAATCGCTAAATAGATATATATATATATATATATATATATATATATATATATATATATATATATATATATGATTATTTTTATTGGGTATGTGGCAATGATACCAAAGTGTACCCTTTCAAATACCTATTTGAGCTTTCGAATACAAATTGTATTCATTTTCAAGGACTACAATTATAAAATATGGTCAAAATTAAAATAAAGGATACATAAAAAGTACTACATTATTTAGCGAGGTTGTAGGTAAAGTTGTAAAAAATACGTATATAATAAATCATTTCAAATATTATCCAAAAATTATTATAAAACTTCAAAAAACAATATAGACATTAAGTAATGTTGCCAAGTCAATATTACTTTGATGCTACAATTTTATTATAGTTTTGTATATGCATAGTGTACTGTTTTTTAAAATTTATTTAAACAATAAACGGGTGGAATAAATTTTTAACACACGGTAGGTTCACTTACTTAATTTATTTAAACACTAAACTAATCACTAACACTTAATTTTTTATATACTCAGTATATTCCCTTAAACTAATTCATATGCACACTTAACTGATTTATATTCACTTATTCACTTGTT
The DNA here is from genome assembly GCA_963921935.1 of Galeruca laticollis. Taxonomy (NCBI): domain Eukaryota; kingdom Metazoa; phylum Arthropoda; class Insecta; order Coleoptera; family Chrysomelidae; genus Galeruca; species Galeruca laticollis. The sequence continues at coordinate 148,247,853 of OY998181.1, forward strand.
TATCTCACAATGTCAAATTATCAACTAACTAACACTTACTGATCGGTTCCTTATATATTAAAGCCTTTTTCTACTAGAAAATTCCGGACTGCGGCTTACACACACAAAAACAATTGGTTCTGGCATTTTCTAGACAAATCTGGTCACAAAAACAATGTTTAGATAAGATAGTCGTAAACAGTTATAAAAAAAAAACCTGCGTATCCGCCATAATTTTAATTTTCATACCTGGCTTAGACAGAGTCGGATTTAGGGTTTCGTAACATTACCCCCTCCTTAAATTGAAGTTCCTCCTGGAAATTATGTGTAGCCGAAACTGGATGTTTGAATCCGCAACTGGCCCCATTTCTACACTTTCCGATCTTATGGGAATAGCAGGGCACCGTCTCCATCGCATACTGATAACGGGGGTTGTAGCTGCAAATTAATATCTGGACACAGGTATCTCGAAAGATAATATCTACCATGTTCCTGATAACTCGCCAATCCAACTGGTTACTCGCTATCTTAGGCATAGCCAGTTTCTTCACGCTGGATTCTAGCACATGGCACACATCGCGGTAGGTACATCGATCTTGAAATTGATTTTTAGTTACCACGTAGACGACGTACCGCGAATTATGTTCCAGTTTCGGTGTCATACCAGGGGCTGGAATCTGGTCTTCAAGTTTTTCTTATTGACCGAACTTCTTTCGAAAGACGAATGCCAACCCTCGTATGCAAGTCAATAATTTTCCGGGATAGTGAACAAATCTTGTCGTTGTTCTGAAGTAACTCCATATCTAGCTTTTCCGGTATCTCTATACGCGCCCATAAATTCATCGAAGATAGGGTCCGACACATCTCGAATAAGGTTTACTCCTTCCTCTAGGTCATGGTCTCCTTCGAATGGCGCTAGTCGGTTTTGGTGAACCATTTTTGGTTTTCCGTTGGGGATCTTGCTTATGCGATATATAACATCATTGATCCTTTTCTTGATTAAATATGGACCTTCCCAGGATTTTTGTTTTTTGGAGAAAAACCTTCTCTCCTCTTCGGGTTGTGTGACAATACTTTGTCCCCTTCTTTAAAACCGACTTTTCACTCTGTTGCTGGCAACTTGAAGATTTGTTCGAACTTTTTTATGAATATCGTCCAGCCTTCTTCTCAATTGGATCGCCTAGTCTTCACCTGCTAGATCTTCTCCAGGCCGGCAGCCAAATTCCAGGTCACAAGGAAGCCTCATTTCACGTCCAAACGGGTGAGTGTTTCACCCGTGGGCTCATTGACGGCAGATCGATAAGCCAATGCGAATAGGGAAATATACTGGTCCTAATATCTCTGATGGTTGGATACTACTTTGGACAGGTATTTTCCAATAGTCCTGTTCATTCTCTGGACCATTCCATCTGACTGTGGATGTAATGCTGTTGTCCTGGTCTTCTTCATTCCCAGCTTGTCGCAAATCTCCTGGAATAGATGGCTTTAAAAATTTCTTCCCTGGTCACTGTGGACTTCCAAGGGCACTCCATATCGGTTGATGAATTCGTTCACCAATACATTCGCGACAGTTGTGGCCTCTTGATACGGGATCGCGTGAATTTCCACCCACTTTGTGAAAAAATCCATTACAACCAGGATGTATTTACCACCATTTTCTGTCGTCGGAAATGATCCAGCGATATCTAAACATTGTACTGTTTCATGGGTGCCTTTCTCTTGCGATGTGGCCCATTACTAGTAGCACAAGTCGTACATTTCTTACACCAGTCCTTCGCATCGTCGGAACTGTTCATCCAATAAAACCTCTCACGGATTCGCTGGAGGGTTTTCTTCACTCCCAGAGGACCTCCCGATGGACTGTCGTGTAACTCCTTTAGTACGTCAGCTACTCTCGTTCTAGGGATAACTAGCTCTCTCCTCATCGGAACCATCGTCGTTTTCAAGGACTCTTTCCAACAGCCCTTCTTCCAGGACAAGGGAGTCCCACTGAGCCCAATACGTCTTGAGTTTCGGTGACAATCTTGACACTTCTTGCCAGGTACGTCGCCTATTTTCTTCCTTCCATTGCCGGATCATCTTCAGGTGAGGATCATTCTCCTGAGCTTCTCTGATCTAGGCGGGTGACCATTTCTCTTTGACTACTGTAATTCTTGAGACTGCAACTTCCTTAGATTTCGACTTGTTGCATTGTGAATAGTCTACAGGGCATGACCGTCTAGGCAAAGAGTTGGCTTTTCGGTGATTCACATCAGCTGTATGTTCACCCCTGTCTGATTTCCCCTGTGACTGGAGTTCTTGGGTTACAGGCGTCTTGGGGCGCTTAGACGGACTGCGTACGTGCTGTAGCTCGCCACACTACCGGCATTCGATCTTCTTCGGCTTCTTATCTGTCATACCTTTCAACAAGTTGACGATCTGGTCAAGTTTGTCATCGTCATCTACTTCCTGCATGGTCCTACGTTTGTTTTACCGCGAGTTCTTCGTGGCTGCTTTGCATTTAAGAGGTTCTTGGTTTGCAGGAGTCGTAGGACGCTTACACGAACTACGTGCCCACTCTACCTCGCCACAATTACAGCACCTGATTTTCTTCGGCTTCTTGTCTACCATACCTTTAAACAAGTTGACGATCTGGTCAAGTCTGTCATCGTCACCTTCTTCCTGTATGGTCCTACCTCTGTTGTATCCGGAAGCCATCGTGGCTGCTTCATATTCAAGAGCAGCTGTCAATGCGTCGACTAATGTTTTCGGAAGGGCTAAACGTAGCGTCCTCTGCATATCGGGGTCACGTAAGCCATTAATAAAGATCTGGATGCCTAAACATTCCATCATGTTATCTGGTGCTGATGGATAAGCAAATCGTACTAATCGGAGTATTTTTTAAAAACTTGTTAACCATACCTCTAAGATATGAGTTCTGAATCAGAATCTCCTTCAATAAAATTAGGTCATTGTTAAGAAAATCTGGATAAGATAACTTTCTCACCCTTTCCTTAAGGGCGAGAATTAAATTGGTTTTCATTTTTGGTGGATGACGTGACCAATAACTAATAAACATATTATTACATATCGATTTTCTGCACCAAGAAATTAGTTATTGGTCATGTCATCCACCAAAAATAAAAACCAATTTAATTCTCGCCCTTGAGGATAGGGTGAGAAAGTTATCTCATCCAGATTTTCTTAACAATGGCCTAATTTTATTGAAGGAGATTCTGATTCAGAACTCATATACTAGAGGTATGGTGAACAAGTTTTTAAACAACATTCCGAAAATTTTCAGGAAATTTGAAGATGTTGTATCGGATTCAGTCCATAGTGCAGATTTGGGGTATGGTTCATTACCTTACATACCAGGTTTAACACCAGACCTCCTTAAAATTTTGAAGGGTACCACTACTGTTAAGGTTGCAACCTATAATAACTTACAATCAACAACCTTTACACTAAAATCAAGTTAAGGTTGTACATGGGCGAGGTTTCGAACCTTGTTTATAGCATTCCTTGTAGTGAATGCAATAAAATATATATAGGCCAGATCTCTAGATGTTTATCTAGGAGATTGACCTCACATAAGAGTGACTGCAAAGCTGTCTTGTGCTTTAGCAGAGCATGTTATAGATGATAAACACAGTATTATGTTTGATAATGTTAAAGTACTTGAAAAAGAAAAAAAAATGTAATAAAGGACATTTTCTCAAGATGTGTCATATACACAAAAATTTAAATAACTGTTTAAACAAAAAGTCTGATCTTGATGGACTTAGTGAAATTCACACATATCTGTTGTCTTTGTAGAATGGCTGAGTTTTTTTAATCGTTTTCCATTTTTCACATTGATATTTTTACATCACTCTCATATTCTTTTATATTACCAATTTTATTTCCTTACTGTATAAATATAAATAGAATTGATACTCCACTTGCTGTTAAATTCATTAGATGATGGGGTCTTCTTTTTGTTTCTTGATAAAAAACCGATATAGAAATGAAATAGATGCCTTTTTCCTTGGGTAATGTATCGAACATTCGTTTTAATTTTGTTTTGATTGTTGAGTTTTTCTGTCTTTGATGTGCTTGCAAACTATATCAATATTTTTCAACATATGTTTGATATTCACATTGGAACTTTAGCCACGAAACTTCCAATATTGATTCACAATATTTTCATATAATTGGAAACGAATATGTAAACTCATCTTTACTGAAATTTAACGAAAGTATTTCGCTGGTGCAATGTACAACTCAAAAAATATTTGCAGTTTTGTTGCTCATAAAAGTGGAATTGGTTTCCGTCTACGAACTATTGTAAAAGAAGATGCAATAGGACATATATCTTATTCATTTGGTTGTCATTACCCTTGGGGTTCTAGCATAACTTACCTAGCAAGTAAATAAAGCCAAGTTAATATGATTCTGTTTTTCATACAGTTTATCACTGCAAGAAGAATAACGATAAGCCATTATCAGTCGCGGGTCAGATTGATGACACCGGCGGACCAGATTTGGTCCTAGTGATCTAGTTTTGAGACCGCGGAACATATTAAATAGTTTTGTTAGCCTTGATTCTCTTTTAGGGTAGTTCAGGAATGCGCATAAATTGACATTTGAGAATAATTAAACTAATATAGTTAATAACAAGAAATATAATGTATTTTTCAGGGGAACCATCAAGGAATATCCATTAAAACGTATTTATCACTAATTGCTCTTGTTCTTAAAGTAGGATTAATGGGTTATTGTGGTCAAACGATTGCAGATGAGGTAAGTGGGAACAGGTATAACTAACATTGTACGTTGCGTCACTCCAAAAACCAGTGAACAGAATGTCATTGCAATAAAAAACGTAAGCAGGTCCAGTTAATTGAGAGGCATCTCATATACCGGTATCACTACACTTCAACCAAAATTATTGAAGCTTGCTGCTGAGTAAAAAGGGGGAATCCAGAAATCCTTAGGAGCTATATCACCAAGCAACTCGAAGGACGACATGAATTGCCGTAACAAGTACAGTTCATAATCATGGACATCTTGTACCTTAATACTTGTTTTGTTCCAAAATCTTTGCAAACGCCGCCTACACTCTGGTCAAAAAAAATCAGAATGAAATCTGTCGGATTAACGTTCTCTGCGTGAAGATTTTTTCAAACTATTTTACGTTTTGGTTTGATTATTTGCAAGTTTACCTAATTTATTTTAGCTGCATCAAAAATATGTTTCAACAACAATACTTGAAAATATGACATATCATTATATCCAATAATAACGGGACAAGTATACCTTTTATAATATGAATATGTTTTTTCTGAAGAGTTCACTCAATTATTTCAACTTCCAATTACGTAATAATTGTATTATTTCTTATTGTTGCAGACTAGTTCAAACCATAACAATATATGTATATACATATATATATATATATATATATATATATATATATATATATAAACAAAGAGCAAACAACAAGTGTTTTCATGGGCCAAGCACGCAAAATTAAAGTGGTTACTGAAAATGAGTGGTAACCGTAAACATGCATGTTTCTAGCTCTTTCGCTGTCATCAGTATGATATAACCAAGTATGGATGTGAAACTTGGGAGCAACGATGTTACATGAAACATGGAAGAACACAAACAACGGATAATAAAAGGACAACCAAACGCACATTTGTGCCATCAATTGGAAGATTCCGATTTTGCAACAGCAACCAATATCAACACGGAGGCGCATAAAGCCCTCCTGTCTGGATAAACCAGCCCAGAGTGAAGAAACAAAATCTTTGATCTTTTGCGTGCTTTGCCCATAAAAACACTTGTTGTTTGCTCTTTGTTTTTGTTAAAGTCACGCGTTATCCATTCTTCTACTCTTATATAACGTATACTCTTATAACATTATATTCCCAATATTTCGACAATGAATATTGTCATCATCAGGGAGCTACAATACAATCAAATACTTGAAAGTTTTGAAAAAATGAATTAACCTAACCTTACTTACAATGTTATCGTACGTATTGATAGAAAATATCCAAAACTTCAAGCACATTCATCAACCATAACAGCACAAAAACATGCTAATGAATACCACAAACATATAATTAAAATCATTTAAAATTTGAAAATGTAAAAGCCGACAAATTGAAGGTCGAGCATGTGCTTCTTAGCAACATTACACATTAATGAAAAAGATGTTAAATAAACTGTCATGTCAAAAGTTCAATCATGACTACCAACTGAGAAGTTGTGAGAAACGTTTGAATTTCTACCACTCCAACGAATAAACATATTATTTGCTCATTATATAGGGTGAGCGAAAAAATTATTCTTTACTATTATTTTAATTATTTAAGTTGAAAAAGGAAAAAATTATTGTAATTATTTCAACATTAATATTATTATTATTATTCAAAAATTAACATTAATCATATCAAGATAAACAACAGATTATGAGGCTGATGACTAACAACCTCACTAATTCATGAAAAGCTAATCAGTTGTTCAATAACAGCCTTGTCAGAAAAAATAGATCCATACGAATGTGATCTGAACAGAATCAAATGAACATTCCTGCACAGCTGTGTAATTCTTATCTAGCATTAGCAAATATGAATAGATTCCACTGAGATGATTGAGATCAGTTTTTTATTCATACACTTATTAGATTGGAATATGAATGCCATTTCCAAGAATGTACGCTTAGATAAATTTCCCTCCTAAGCCAATACTCTCACTGCCTCGCAGTTCATGTTATGACCTTCCATGAAAACATGTTCACCCAGTGCGCACCTCTCTGGATGCAATCTACTGTCACTCTTATGTGAGGAGACACGGTCCTTCAGAAGCCTACCAGTCTTGCCAATATATTCAAGATTACAGTTAGAACAAGGAATGCAGTAAACTAATTTGGAAAGATGTAAAAGTGGAGTCTTGTCTTTGACTTTAGTAAACAAATAATTAATAGTCAGAACTGTTCTATGAGCAATCCTAACGTTACCCACGTTGCTGAAGATACGAGAGAGCTTAAGAGTAGCCTCAGCAATATAAGGTAACGAGACATACAAGTGATCAGCGGGAGCAACATCAACCATGTTATCATTATTATTATTATTAATACCAACATCCAAATTCTCAACATTATTAATATTATTATTTAAGTTATTATGAGAAATATGATCCACAATATGGTTTTGGACAAGATTATTGTCCTGAGAAAGACTGACAGTTGGTGTGCCATACAAAATCTTGTTCAATACGGGAACAGGATAAGAGTTTTGACAAAAAATGTCATGGAGAATCCTTAGGTTCTTATTGTGGAAGGAAGGATCGGAGATTTGAAGAACTGGATGTTTCATTTGCTTAGTTAAGTTAATTTTTGTAGACTGCCTGTGATAGGACAAATAGGTTATATATCTTCTCACAACTTTTCAGTTGGTAGTCATGATCGAACTTTTGACATGACAGTTTATTTAACTTCCTTTTCATTAATGTGTAATGTTGCTAAGAAGCACGTGCTCGACCTTCAATTTGTCGGCTTTTACATTTTCAAATTTTAAATGATTTTAATTATCTGTCTGTGGTATTCATTTGCAAATTTTTCTGCTATTATGGTTGATGAATGTGCTTGAAGTTTTGGATATTTTCCATCAATACGTACAACCTCGCTAACATTGTAAGTAAGGTTAGGTTATTTCATTCTTTCAAAACTTTTAAGTATTTGATTATATTCTCCCTGATGATGACAATATTCATTGTCGAAATATAATGTTATAAGAGAACACGTTCGTTTTGCTGCTTCTCCCAAATAAATTGGTTTCTCGATTTTGTTTCTAACTATTAAGCAAAAGACTAGCAACAAAGAGATTAGTGGGTATTGCACGCAATCTCTTTGTTGCTTATTGTTCATATATCACGCACTATTCGTACATCTTGTTATATATATATATTTATATATATATATATATATATATATATATATATATATATATATATATATATATATGTTTTATCATCAATGTGTTAGAAAGAGACTAAATACATATGAATTCAGTGTATACTCCCACCACGTGTAATGGTATGTCTGGTAGGCACCGCTTTCGAGAGACGTGCAAATACAGACGTGTAACGTGGACAGTTCATTTTATTAATTGAGAAATAATAAGATTAAACTAAACTGATAGCTTAATGCAATGAACAATAAAAAAACATTACTTTCGTTTATCCTTTCATGATTAATTTACAAAGGAATAATTCAGCAGTATTATTCTAATTCACTATATTATTTAGGTTAGTATTGGAAAAAATAACATGTGTTTCCAAATGTCTCAATTCTCATTTTTCGCTAACAGGATCTCATAAGTGGAAAACCCACGACGCAGGCCTCTTACAAATTCTTTGTGGCTACTAACCATATTGCCAATTTTCATTGTATATTTATATTAATTGAAAAATGCATTGTTCTAACATGAGAACTAGTTATAAGAAGATTTTAATTATGATAATTCAAGAGGTTGTAACAGATCAGGATATAATTAGTTGCATCTATTCGTTGAATATTTGATTGTAATGCTGGAAATTTTTCTAGTTTTCAGTTTGAAAGCGGTTAAACCCTTTACTTTTTTTCAGATTTGGCAATGTGAAATTGGTCTCGAAACATCTGCTGTGTTTCGAATGTGTTAGTAAAAAAAAATTTGGTATCTTTATCGTTTGTATGCAAATAAGAACGAATTCTCTGTGTAAACACACACATAGTACAAATTAAAAAAAAACGAAAATAAAATCGTATGAGCATTTCAGGTGTTATTTGCATACAAATTAGTAAAATTTGTTTCCTTAGTTCATCTAGAGAAGTGGCTCTGTTTTCATGGAACCCATATATTCTCGAATTTATATAACCCCAGAAAAAGAAAGCGTTGGGAGCCAGATCTGGAGATCTCGCAGGCATCTTATGTTACCATTCGTGGAGATTATCCGATTGGGAAATTGTGTATTTGAAAAATTTATTGCTAGTCGATAATTATGTGATGCACAACCGTCAAGTTGGTACCAGGTATCATTGAAGTTAACACCTAATTGTATAAGGGCAGGAGTAATTTGATTTCCCAGCATGTCCAAATATTTTTGTCCGGTTAAATTGCCGTCAATAGAAAATGGTCCAATTAAATGTTCACCTAATATTGCAGCCTAAACATTTAACTTCTGGGGATATTGAGTCCTATTATTGTAATGTTTGTGTAAATTTGTCCTTGACCAATATCGAATAACGGATGAATTATGTGCACCGTGTATGGGAAAAGTCGATTCATCTGTGAACAAAATATTTTTCGAAAAGTTTGCGTCCAATTGTATTCTTTCCATAACTATTTCACAAAATTCCATTCTACGAAATTGATTGTCTGGAAAAAATTTGATGGCTCTTTTTCAGTTTCAAACTACGATAACCATTTTTTTCAATACAGTCCGAATCGTTTTCGGATCAACATCAAAATCCTTTGCCAAATGAGTGGACGATTGTAGGGGATTATTTTCCACACTGGCACAAATTAAAATATCTCTTTCTTCTTTTTCGGGTTGGGTTTGACGATTTTGTGTACGCGGTCCATGTTTAGTAGGATTGACACATCCATGCTCTTCAAAAATTTTTATAACCGTTCCCACTTGTTTTTTGCTAATTGGTTGGGCATTTTCGAATGCAACAATAAACAAATTTTCTGTTATTTCTCGATATGAATGACCCTGGTAGTACCATTTTACAATTTGCACTTTATGGTGTACTTGCATACTCATTTTAATAAGATTTGCAAAAGATCGTTACTTATTCGCAAACAAACGTTTAGTGAAGTACCCAGATTGTACTGTTAAACATCTTCAAGAGGCGCACGCGCGATTCGTATTTGTCTGGTATAATAATCCACGCTGGCTTTTAATTCTCTGTCTCATGATTGTCCTTCTCTAACACTTTGGTAACGCCATGTGACCATTATAATTTCCCTTTGGCCGTGAGAGGTTATCGTTTTACACTGAAATTAAATGTGACTAATTTCTCTCACAAATAAGAAGGACATTTTTAAGGGCACTATAATCTAACGCGTGGATAGAAAATGAAGAGTTGCAAACGAAATCGTTTTATCAGGAGCGTAGGAAACAGGCGGTTCACATTGAGATATTTTTAAAACCAGAATACAGTTGAACAAATATTAGCATACGACTTATTTATCATTTCATGATATCCTGTGAAAGAAAATGGCGATACACTGAATACACTCGTTTTATTACAACATATTGTCGCTTTTGGACTCTGTATTGTTGCCATAGATTATTCCTTATGATGTTAATGAAAATTATTATGCTTATAATCATTAATTGTACCCTCAGTATCGACGAATGTAATTTTTTTAGCTATCTTCCAGTGATTTTTTAGTGGTACTTATTTCAAATAGCTTCTATCTGCAAATTAAGTACCGGCCGTTTTTTACGTCATTCTGCAGTAAATGACCTAATTAAACGAGGCATGACATCTGCAAAGATTCCCTGTTCGTTGGAACCGTTAGGTACTTGCCGCGACGACGGTAAACGTCCAGATGGTATGACCGTCATTCCATGGCAACGCGGCAGACCAGTTATATGGAATTTCACTTGCACTGACACTAGGGCTTCGTCCCATGTCCGATCCACATCTACTTCCGCAGGCGCTGCAGCTTTACAAGGCGAAACTTTTAAAATCAATAAATACAAAAATTTGGAGAACATTTACATTTTTATTCCTGTAGCAATTGAAACCTCTGGTGTTTTCGGTCATGAAGCTTTAAAATTCATTGAAGAAATCGGTAAAAAAATATCAGTAGAAACCAATGATTCAAGAGCAACTTTGTTCTTTATACAACAAATTAGTATTGCAATTCAAAGAGGAAACGCTTCATCTTTTCTCGGTACGTGTCCCCGTTCTAAGCCTCTAGAAGAACTTTTTATGAAACCTAATCATAAGAAACGTAATTCTTCTACCACTTTCAAACTTTCTCACATTACAGACCCTAAAACATGTGATCTTTCCTTTTTCCGAAATTCTTATTTAACATCTTCATTCTCTTCTTCAGAATGTGTGCCTTCTGATAATACATGCGTTGACAATTTAATAAATTATGCCCCCAACAAGCTTTTGGGCCTCAGTGTACTAAAAAATATAGATAACCACCAGCCAGAAGATGTCCCATTCATAGGAATACTGAAGAAGATGACTATGCTAGAGAATGATGCGATTCCTATACGCAATAGATTATCTCTAACCAAAACACTTTCCAAATCCGTAATATATACATCCAATTCAGTAGCAAACATCATCAATTCAAATTCCTTATCACGCCGATCAAGTGAGAAAGACAATCATAGAATCCGAGATTATTCGTACAATGATAGTAGTTGCGAAAGAGCTTTTAACAATATTTCCACATTCAGATCCATAAAGGGTATTCCCCAAGATTCTTTGGGTCTCCAAGGCCTCAAAAATATTGGTAACACATGTTTCATGAACAGTATTATCCAATGTCTATCAAACACAAGGTGGCTATTAGAATATCTAAAGAAAGACGCATACATAAGAGATATTAACATAAACATATCTAGCATGAAAGGAACACTAATTAAAGCATTTGCTGAAGTTATTCAAGAGCTTTGGTCTGAAGACAGTTCAGACAGAGTGATTAATAGAGTATCATTGAAAAGTAAGATTCAGCGGTTTACTTCAAGGTTCATGGGATACACTCAACATGATGCACATGAGTTTCTTCGTTACCTATTAGCAGGACTTCACGAAGATGTCAACAAGGTATATGAAAAGTCAAAGCCCATATTAACAGAAAATGATGACAAATTTAGTGATATCGAGAAAGCACAAGAATTTTGGTTAAAATATGCGTGAATGGACAACTCCAAGATTATGGATAACTTTGTCGGTCAATTAAAATCAACAAACAAGTGCACACACTGTGGTCACTGTTCAGTTACGATCCTTTTTGGGATTTATCCCTTCCGATACCACAAAGAATAGGTCAATTACGACTTTCACAATGTTAAGATTCGTTTACAAGAGAAGAAACACTCGACGGTGATGAGAAACTAACTTGTTCGAAATGTAAGGAACGAAGACGATGTATTAAATCATTCTCAATTAATAAATTTCCGAAAATACTGGTTATTCACCTGAAGCGCTTCTCGGAAATAGAAAGTTTTAGTGGAAAACTTAATGATTCAATAGATTTTCCAATAGAAGGGTTTGAAATGAACCATTACGCGGCTGATAATGTGGCACCTTGTATGTACAACCTCTACGCTATATCTAATCACTGTGGAACCACTTATAATGGTCACTACACAGCATTTTGCTGACATCCCTATACGGGAGAGTGGCACGAATATAACGATTCAAGAGTGCTATTAATATCGTGGAAATCTTTAATCAGTGGAGAAGCATATGTTCTCTTCTATGAACAAGATGACACAAAATCCCACCTTTAAGTTTAATAATTTTTTTTATTAGTTTTTAAATTGTATATTTCCATTGTGAATCAATGTCTTATTTGTTTATTTTTCTGCAAAATTTATTTATATATTCATATATACATTGTATCCGTTTAAATTTTCTTGATAAAACTACTAGGTAGATTTTAATTTATTGTTCAAATCATATTAGCGTGTACTACCCGAACTCATATAGTGAATTAGTTTATTACTACTGAATTATTTCTTTGTAAATTAATCATGAAGGGATAAACGGAACTAATGTTGATTTTTTTATTGTTCATTGCATTAAACTATCAGTATAGTACAATCTTATTATTTTTCAAATAATAAAATAAACTGTTCACATCACACATCTGTATTTCTAACATTAACTTCTTTCATTGCGATATTTAACATGATGAGTTGTTTATACAACATTTTGCTGTGGTAAAGTGACTAGTAATAGCCTGAATGCATTTCTAATTTTTTTATTCATAACTGTAAGTAGAAGCCAGACATAAGAGCTACTGTACGCTTCTCGGAGACGGTGCCTGCCACACATCCCATTACACAGTTATTTCGTTTCTCACTTTATGATACCCTGTTAGCGAAGATGAGTCATATACTGAATTAATATGTATTTTGTCTCTTTCTAACACATTGACGGTAAAACGTATGTTCCCTCGTAATGTTCACAACACTGTATGTATATATATTGAACCAGATATCATAGATATTAAGAGAATTAGTTCTATAAAAATATGTTGCTAGTATGAAAATGTAAGAAAATAATATAATTTAAGAAAACACAATTAAAAAGAAAACACTTTTCTTAATTCAAAAGCATATCAAGTAAAGATATATTAAATAATAGCCTATAACAATATAATAAATAAAGAAGTTACCTCAATAATAATATAAAATATAGAGATTGCCTAACCAATGTAATGATGTAAATAAAGTTGCCTAATACGATGAATATCTTCTGTAACGTGATCAGCTGTTCACCTAAAAAGAAACAATTATATAATCAAGTCAAGAGAATTTTAGATATAAGTAGTTACATTAGAATACAAATATAAATATTTATTAGAATGAGGAGTATAGTTTTTCATAGATAAACAATTAAACATAAAGAAAAATGATATATGTCTGTAAAATGAACATAGGATTAAATAATAATTTATTAATTGCGTTAGTAGAAATAAGTTAATACAAGAATTAGATGGAGAATACATAAAAGGATTTATGATTTAAGTTATATAATTGTAACAGTGATAGATTGTTTATGACAATATTATATAGAACTATTTAAACAACATCTATGTATATGACCAACTCTAATTTATTTGTATGATTAAATTTCAAAAGACTCTCTACAAGTGTATTAGAAATGTGAAATAGAATATTTATGAACTTTTCTATTAAGTAAACCCAAATCAAATAATTCAATTGCATAGGACAATATATGATTGGTTAGAAACAAAATGACAGATAAAATTTGCAATCAACAAGTATTGAAACAAACTTTGGGAGATAGTGACCTGAAAACAAACAAAAGGCTTTGTTTGGGGAAAAAAAGTAAAAATCGAGAGGAAGCGTGGATTATGAGAAGTGGCGTCGAAAGGTGTGGACTGTGTGTGAGAGTGTTTCCGAAATTTTTATGAAATTCCCTAAATAACTTAATAAATTGTAACATAACTATGAAAAACAGTCTTGTGTAGTACTCACCGATAATCAGACACAGTTGTTCTGCAAAAAACCAGCAGAATTTCTCCAGAAATTGGTATTGAAACGGCAGAGAAGTATTCCTGGGGTCCAAAAGAGTTATCCCAATTCCAGAGCATCAGGTCAGTGTTCTTTTAAACTATTATTGGCCAATAATAAGCAAAAAAAACTCAAATAAGTGCTTGGTTCCGTATTTTGATAAACATTCACAGCAATGATCGATCTAAAATATAAAGAAAACGGACTTTATTTAATTAGTTAATAAATTAAATCTCTAATAATAACAAAAAGGCCTAATTTCAATAAATAAATAATTCAAAAGTACGTACGCCATTTTATCATAAGATGATGCTTAACTTGTTTCCATGTAATCTCTCTATCTGTTTATAAATTGTATATTAATTCCATGTCTATATAAATCTTTTAATACTTTTCTTCCACAGTATATTGATAACATTTTCATGTATATTCTTCACAGAAATTTGTTTTAAAACCATCTAAATGTTTCGTATTCGATAATATTATGTCATACTAATGAGCCACAGAAGCTCCATCTCACGTTATTAAAATTATGTTCATTTTACGCATGACTGGATTTTGAGCATGCGCACCGTTAAAAATATAAAATTAATAATTTCTTTAGAGGTGACTATAGGCGTCTCAAATAATTATTATCACATATAAAATATTGAATTTAAAATTAAATATTGTTATAAGTAAAGTGTTTCTTTTATTTAAATGAAGGTAATATGTTTTGAATGCCAGGACTCGAAGAGTAGAAAGTGTTTCATGCTCCCGAATAATTGAAATAAAATAAATTACAAAACAATATAATAATAACCAACTGAGCTAGCCAAATCTAAATAAAAATTCTAAATATAAAATTATAATCATCTAAATTCCACAACAATAATAAAAAGTAAGTACATAAGTAAATTATAGTTCTATATATATATATATATATATATATATATATATATATATATATATATATATATAAGGAAGATAGTCTTTGCTGACTGTTAGGAACAAAACTGGTGATTATTGGGGTATGCAGCAAGAGAAATGGAAAAAGTGTACTCTTAACGGAAAATTTTCAAGCTTTCGAGGATGTTTGTCCTCATCATCAGGAATACTGAAATGGAAAAACAGCATTAAGATACCTTAATTAACAAACCAGATACAATAGGAAAGAAATCACAACACGTGTGAACTTACCTCCGAGTTGAGGTTGGATTCCATTATGTTATATGAAAGTAAACTACGGATATTTAAAACGTGAATCAGTAAACTAACAATGGTTGAAATATAGTTTAAAATAGCACAATCACATTAAGATGACTGAAAAAACCAATATCTAACACCATTTTGCAGACAAACGAACACGAGAGCTTTTTTGTCAAAAGCCGGCCAGGAAATGATATCGTTTTCCCTCTAAAAAGGAGGGATTTGTGGACAGTCAGTGATGCCTACCAATAGTTGAGTAGATAAATATGACATCAAGTACCCATTAGAGAATGGCCTCTGATGTGATAGTTAATATTCGAGATGGAAAAGAAGAATGCAGAGGTGTTGAACATTGCATTCATAAGAAGGAAGAAGAGGAATAATGTATTCTCAACAGTGAGAGGTTGGTTTAACAATAAAACGTATACGGTGGAGGACATTTGTAACTCATTACAGCCGAAAAGACACTCATTTCCGTAAGCTGCGCGCTGCTTCAAGTATTATTCCGATATTTTTAAAAATCTCAAATTAAAATGAACGCGTGCTCAGAGTTGGTTTGAATCTAGCAATACGAAAAAATATCCAACATAATTCCAAGATTATATTGAGACATAATGATTTCATCATTTTTCAGTCTATCAAACTTCGGGATGTATTATATGAGTGCCCTTGGATGGAATGGAGTATAAAAAATCAGAAAATACTATTGTTCATCATTACAAATACAGAAAATCCATGGCAAATTTCATTTTACAATATAGTGCCTATTAACCTCCAATTTTTAACAACGGTAAGCTATAGTTATAACCAATAACTAATCTAGTGCAATATTTTATGATTCTGACTATATTCTCTATTACGGTGCGGTGGAATAAGTGGTACCCCCCTCCTATTAACTACTCTAGTTTTATATCTTGAGAAAAAAGCTCAAACAGGTCAATTTTTATATTAAACGTAGTATGTTATGACATACAAGTTTCGAACCTGACATAATCCCTCTTCATGGGGGTGTCATCCCTTCGATTTTTTTAAATGAGAAAGTGCATCATGCGACACCTCATTTGAAACCTATTGAAACACTGATTTCAAAAATGTATAACACTTTGGTTCAAATAATAACAAAGTCTGAGTTATGCGATATTAACGGACTATGAGTACGTCACTGTCGATTTTTCCTCAAACCGTAATTGTCTTTTTTCGTTACCTAGCAAATTTATTATTATCAGTTGTCACTGTCAAATAATATTGAAGTAATTCAAGTTCTGTTACTACATGAAGATAAGTTTGTTTATTGTGAATAATAAAAATGGCACAACCTCGCAATTTACAAAAAAAGGCGAAATGATTGTTATTTATGGCGAAGCTGGTCGTAATTATCATGAGGCGGTCAGAATTTTTAATGAACGCTTTCCCGACCGCCCAATAGACTGACATTATTCTGAATCGGTGGGCGGTGAATTTTTTGAAATAGGTGGAGTAGAAAATAAAAAACGGTCTGGCAGAAACCCTATATCCGAAGATAAGCAGGTTTCTATACTGAGTGAGTTTATCGCAAATCCATCTACTTCAACCAGAAATGTAGCACAAACTTGTGAAGTAGATAAGAGAACAGTGTTAAAGGTGTCAAAGAAAAATAAATTCCATCCCTACAAAATACAAATGTTGCATGAACTCACAGAGGATGACCCAGATAGACGGATGGATATTGTGAAACTATCACAAATATTATTGCACACAATCAGGATTATCTCCGACACATTTGTTTTAGTGATGAGGCGACATTTTTTGTAAACGGACACGTACATCGGCAAAATGTGAGGTATTGGTCTGATGAAAATCCCAGAATATTCCGAGAAGGCCACTAATAATTTCCGCGAAAACTAAATGTATGGACAGGCATACTAGGGAATTACATGGTATAGGCCCAATATTTATTGACGGGAATTTAAATGGTGATAATTATTTGAATGTTAGAGACAGATATAACCGCCGCAATATATAACATCATCACAAACCACCCGCATGAATTTCCTCAACATCTCATATTTCAGAAAGACGGAGCTTCGCCTCATTATTCTGTCAGAGTGCGAAATTACTTAAACACAGTTTTTCCAGGAAGATGGATTGGACGACGGGAATATATCGAGAGGCCACCTCCATCCCCGGACTTAACCCCATTGGATTTTTTTCTATGGGGCTACTTAAAGTGTATCAAACCCAAGTAGATACAATTAACCAACTGCGCGAAAGAATTATTGCAGAATGTGGTAATATTAGTCCAGATATGTTGCAAAGGGTTCGAGAGGAAACCCAAAAGAAGTAAGATTAAAAGTCTCGAATAACTCAGACTCCGTTAATTTTTGAACCAAAGTGTTATACAATTTCGAAATCAGTGTTCCAATAGGTTTCAAATGAGGTGCCGCATGATGCACTTTCTCATTTAAAAAAATCGAAGGGGTGACACCCCCATGAAGAGGGATTATGTCAGGTTCGAAACTTTTATGTCATAACATACTACGTTCAATATAAAAATTGACCTGTACGAGCTTTTTTCTTAACATATAAAAATAGAGTAGTTAATAGGGGGTGGGGGGAAGGTGGTAACACTTATTCCACCGCACCGTATAGTCATACCCGGATAAGACAGTCAATGTATATAGTAAGGTGGATCAAGAATATTTCATGTTTTTTTTAGGTCGCAAGTTGCTAAATAGGAGAAAAAAAATGTTTTCATTTTATTTTATTTTTTTTACGGCCTTGGTGGCATGATGTTTTAAACAGTCAGACAAGGATTTTACTTAAAAAAAAGAATTTAAGGATTTTTTTCAGGTGCCCCAGCCATTACGGGGCGTAGCATGGTGATGTAATGTTCCAAAGATTCACATAATAATTTTTCTATCAAATTTTTTTTTCTTCAACTTTCCCTTTAGGTGCCCCTTCGGGTACCCCATAGGTACTTACATTCCAAATGAATCTCCTTTTAGGTTGTCAAAACATGAGGGTAGAAAATTAGTAAATTAATCTATTTATCAAATGAGTAAAGTTAGTTTAAAGTTAAGTGATTTAGAATACTTTAGACGAAAATGTAATTGATTTATTAGATAAATAAATTCCGTGACACGGTGTTCTTTTTTAATTTATTTTCCGTATACGTTTTCTCATTCATTAATTATTTTATTACTTCAACTACTTATTTCTTTTTGTTACAAAAACATTAAGCAGAATGAGTTCAGGCAGCCTTCCCACTAGAAATTCTCCTATTTGCCCTATATTTGGCCACCCAACCGAGATGTAATCTAGGGTTCATACTACAAATGCAGACGTTATTCGAAATTTTTTACTGGAAACCACACAAAAAATCTTATGGCAAACAAAGAGCCACCTGTTTCAATGATTTCGAAAGAGATAACAAAGGCGTTGGAAATTATATGGAACAAGGCTTCTGTTCCAACAATTTCAAACAAGAAAATCGTTGAAAAGATAACTAAGGTAAACAACGACTATAGAAGATATCTAAACCCCTACAAAGGTAGAAAGAAATCTAACAGTTATAAAACGAAATTGGACGAAGTGAAGTGTGAGTGGGAGTAAACCCTTTTTGACATCGCCTGCTGCAAATGTGGTGGTTTTGCATTATGTTGCTGCTCAAAAGAAAGAAAGGTTCCACTAAATGAAAGAGTCTTTTCAACCGATCAGCGAAGTGCCAGGACTATGATAATGGGGCCTTTGGACATCAAAACTACCAAGCAGTTGCAAAAAAGGCAAGAACGAAAAAAACGAGATGACATTGACCACCCGAAAACATATTTGCAACAATTTAGTTCAAAGGAAAGCAGTGATTGTGAAGAGTTTGGAAACATTTTTTGGAAAAACGAAGAGGAAGAAGAAAAATGGAAAGGAGAAGACGTAGAAGAGGAAAGAGAGGAAATATACACTTCCAGCAAGACCCAGAACTTTGATCCACAACCCTCTCCTTCTTTTTCTGGTGGATCTTCAAGAGAACAAATGAGACATAAACTTTCTACCTTTGCCAGAGAATGTGACCATCGAGGAGTCTCAGACAGAGCAGCAGCTTCTCTTGCATCCGCTCTTCTCCAGGACCTTGGCCTTGTTGATGAAACGGATACCAGTAAAGTTATTAATAGAAATAAAGTTCGTAGAGAACGTCAGTGCAAGGTCTCTATTTCGACGGACGAAAGGATAATACTAGAACACAAACTAAAAAAGGCGATAAGTATTACGGTAGTACTGTCAAAGAAGACCATATTTCTTTAATACAAGAACCAAATTCTATTTAACTTGGGCATTTAGCTATTCCGTCTGGATCTGCGACTAACATTAGAAATGAAATATTAACGTTTTTCCACGATAAAGGAATATCAACTGATTCACTGATTGCAGTCGGATGCGATGGAACGGTCGTTAATACTAGTACAAAAGCAGGTGTAATAACTCAGAAGCCCAGCTGAGTCGTCCCCTTCAATGGTTTATTTGTATGTTACATCTTAACGAACTGCCTTTACGTCATCTTTTGGCTCAACTTGACGGTGTAACTCAGGGACCTTAAACATTTTCTGGTGCTGTTGGTGAATCACTACAAACTTGTCATACGCTTACTGTCATCAAGTTCGAGAAGATCGAGGCAAATCCATTTCCAGATGTAGATAGGAATATTTTGAGTACAGATCAGCGATATTTGTTGGATATTATGAAAGCCGTGTCCTGAGAAGAGTCAAGATTTGGCTTCTATTCAACCTGGGCCGGTGGTGCATTCTAGATGGCTGACGAGTGCAAACCGAATCCTTCGTCTTTATGTGGCAACTGAATAGCCTTCCGAAAACTTGGTACATTTGGTTTCTTATATTATGAAAGTATATGGCCCAATATGGTTTATTATTAAAGTTAAGCCATTGTGCATCGAAGGTCCTAAACACCTATGGAGTTGATCGTATACTCAAGATATATCCCGGGTTGGCTTAGGAAAACAGTTGACGTCGTTATTCAAAGAAATTGATTTTTTGCACACCTGGAGAATTTGCTCCTAGCTATGTTGTAAGATGATAGAGTTACTACTCGAAGATTAGCTGTCTGTAGAGTAATTTCTGCTAGACGGATGAATCGAAATTCTTCTGTCAGAAATTTTCGTGTGTCCAAAATAAATATGGAAGCCAACGATTACATATCGTCGGTCTAAGATGCAAATGGCCTAACTCACAAAATGAAAATTTTACAGGAGAGGCAAAAAATGTAGCTGATCAATAATAAATAAAAAAATATATATTTTTTTCGCATTTATGATTTTATTTTATGGTAAACTGTAAATATTTAATAGTTTCTAGTAATTTTTTCTTTTTTCTTCGAAAAAAACGGACATAGGCTATTTGCGATGTTCCCATTCTTATAATTATGGACTTCGGCAAATTTCTGTTACCGAGAAATTGAAACTACAATTTGTTAGAAACTGAAAATTTATTACAAAAATAATGACAACGAAATATAGGTAGAATCAGGTAGATATTCAAATAGGTATAAAAGAATACCCATCCTTTATATAAATGCACCAAGCTATCATAAAAGCCATGATAGTCTTGCTTTAAAGACATTTTTATATCCATCAGGTGCTGATATTTATCCTTCTTGATTGGTATAGGACTTTTGTAAAGTTTAGGCAGTTTATCGAAAGGAATTGCAACCTTTTTATTAAGGCGACATGGTAGTGGCGACCATTCCTCGGGATGACGAAGTTTAAACATTATTGACCCATCGGTGTTGTATCTAAGACCCCTGATGTCAGTTACAGTCGGGTCATTTGAAGTTCTACCAGGCCTTATTGAATTAATGACTTGCATGGGTTCAAAATTTAAAAAAAAACTATGATCCAGATATTCTACTAAATATGGCTTTGGATGTAAACGTGCTGACTCACACACGTCAACATAGTCCGCTGGGACATTAATAATTTTTTTCCTTAATTTTCTCTCAATTGCGGAATGCATTGAATCGCATTCCATTTGTGTGTGCCCTTTCTCCAGATATTTTTGCTCGATGGTGATTTGCATTACTTCAGATAATTTTGAAAGGACACTTGAGAGTAATGCATTTCGGTTTTGAGCAGTACAACCGTCACTATACAGAATGACCTTATTTACTCCTTCATTTACATGGTTTCTGAAAAAACTGTTTAGTATTGAAGCAAATGTATTGGCTGTAAGGCCAGCGTTGCCTTCATGCCATAGATAACAATACCCATCTTTTGTCTTTAGGTTGAAAATTTTAAAATTGTGGACTATCAACTTTGTTTTATAGTAAAGGAGAGAAACGTTTGATTTTGGACATAACAACACAGACTGCATATCCATTGTATAAACATCACAATTATCTAGGCTATTTTTATCGGAATCTTTTTCGTGGCGAGCTTCTTCTTTTTTTAACTGGTGTTGTTGATAACCTTGATAGCTTAGATTTCCGGTTTTATGGGCAACACATTTATCACATTCGTCTTTTTTTGGAGCAAATAGCGCTATGTTCTGATCGTCCATCATATTTGCAAATGAAGCACTAGACATGGGCCGTAAATTATTTATAGTGCACCATTCATCTTTGTAAAGCCTGTACAGTTCCAATTTTGAGCTCCAGACAGGTTCTAAATAAAGTTTGCTTGTCGATTTGCGACAGTAGTGGGACTCTACTTTTGGTAAACTTTCAAAGAACATCTTTAAGTTTTCCTTATCTTGGTTTATTTTTGCTTGTCTTAGGTTTACAATATTTCTCCGGTCGTCATTAGTCAATGCAAGATTCTTACATTTCTCATGAAGCCAGTTTCCAATAGTTCTTTCGGGAATGCTAAAAGTATGACAGAACATCGTCTTACAAACTCTTATCCTGCATTTTGATGTATCTAGGTAATAAGAATATGAAAATTCTCTCCTTGGCTGATTTTCTACTTTTCTGTTTCTAATCCTTTTAACTGGATTCTTTTCAACCAAAGTTCTGACGTAAAGTTGCTTTTCAGTCCATGAAAGCTTCCAAAACTTTTCAAACAGTTTAGTTCTCTCTTCTTCCAAGACATCTTCGCACTTTGGTCCAGTTTTTTTATTATTACATTTGCAGCTGGCTTTCATAGTTTTGGGTTTCTTTATAATATGATAATTCCATTCACCTTCTAATTTACGCTTTCCAAAGTACTGCTGTCCAGATTGCCTCTCCAATTTTTCAGAATTTTTTATCCATTCACTTTGATTCATGTGCCGTCTTTTTTTTCGGCTCCTACTTACAAGTTCGGGTATTTCATTTTTGCCAAGATTAGGATTCTGTAATGGAGCTTCCTGTGGCAGGACATTTTCAATCGCATCATCACTAGATGAATCGGTTTCATTTTCATCTTGAATGTATGTCTGATCTTTAGAATTGTCTTCTTCTTCTTCACTCCCAGATTTTTCGTAGTCGTTTTGAAAATGTAACTCTGTTGTAGAAAAATTACCTTCAGTGAGGCAAAAGGAGACATCCTCTGAGACATCTCTAATTTTGTTTGGCACTCCTTCACTGCAACTTGGTAATGGATCCTCGAATGGATCAACTTTCTCCAAATTTTTCTGTACTTCCAAAAGTGTTCTGTCGGCCATTTCAAGTAATTGCTCATCACTATTTGGTATAGTTTCGAAATCCATCTCCCTAGGAAGCGAACCTTCTTGATCCTGATCATCAACTGAAGGTACTGACGAAGTATTAACTTCTTGTTTCTTAGAATTTTACAAGCTTATTATTTTCGAGATTCGCCCACTATAATTCATTCTGAAAAAAAAATAAAGTAATCAGTTAAAAGCCAAAACCTAAAAAATCGTATGTGTCACCCAAAACTTTCCCGGCCTAATATAAAAAAAATGTTGCCATGTTACTGCATTTACAATACTTTTCCTTGCGCCGAGAAAGTCGAAATCAATCCATAAAAAGTTCATTTTTAGTGTTAAAATTATATGCTTTACTAAGAAAATTAAAATACATCACTACACTATTCTAAGAAAATTGCCTAAGACATTAACCTAGCAGCAGTAATTTGAATGAGAAATTGGCCCAACTCCATACCTAATCAAAATAGCTTTATTCTGTTTATATTTTTTCACAAATTAATAAAATTTATGTACCGTTTACTCAACAACATTTCAATTAATATATAGAAAGTATTTACTTACGTTCTTGTTCCCAAATTCCTCAAAAAAGCACAAAATATAACGCCACGTTTTTTTAGTACACTGTTTACCAGTAAATTATACACTGTAACTGGGACTTCGGCAAAATTCGTTCTTTGTTTTAGACACGTTGGACTTCAGCAAATTGCGTTTAAAGCATTTATGGCGCGAAAAATTTTTATATGGACTTATGAAACTAACAGGTGGTAGGTTTGACTACCGGTCGTCAGATGTCACCAAAAACAAAATTTGACCCAAAAGTGGACTTATGCCATTTGCACCTTAGACCGACGATATATCGAATTGGGCTGAAATAAACGAGCGATTAGATCCTCCAATTTGAAAAGACTTAGAAAGTTTGGTTTGAGATGAGAACATCTCAATGAAATTTCCATATTCATCTAGCATCCCTTGCCACACACAAGGAACCGAATGGTATTTAAAATTGGTAACCTAGGCTGCTTCTCTTGTTTGTGGACAAGAAAGAAGAGACGGATTTATAAGATCTAGACTTGAGTCAAGAACAATAATGAAAATTTTTAATACAAAAGCAGAGTTTAGATTCAAATGATTATTTTATGTTTTATTCTATTATTTGATCTTAACATATTCGTATTTAGTTTATCATATCAGCTAGAATAATGCTTTTTTCGTTTATTTTCATAATAATGTCACAAACTTAGTAAAATAGGAGAATTTAAAAACTGGATTTTTATTTGGGGCACCTAAAAAAATGCTCATACCTGCCTAGGTTTGTATCTAGGTGCTTTTTAGACGTGACTAGAACTTTTTCTAATAGGGCGAAAAAATTTAAAAAAAAAAAAATTATGTTTTTAAATGTGGGTGGGGGCACCTCAAGAACTAAAAAAAATAAATTTTTTTTCTTTGAAAACACGCATAAATGGGCTTAGCAACTTTTGCCGATCGGGCCGATAGCAATAAAAAACTTATAATTTCACTATATTTTTCGATCCACCCTAATGTGTAGTACGATTTCGATGATTCTTTTTGCCTGCTGCACTAGTCTTAGCTTAAGTGCCAGTCCTCCACAATTATATGCACATGCTACATTGCCAATCATTTCACTTTATGTCGAAAATCATCGGTGAACCAGAAGTCTTAAATATCATTCGTGTAATTCCACCATAAAAAACATCCTCTCATCCACATATACATCTTGCATACTTTTTTGATATATTCCTCAGTTTTATCTACCGGATCATGTCCATTATCAGATCGGAAAAGTACAACCTACATTCACTACTTTCTCTAATACTAAGCCGTTCGATCTAATCCCTCAAGTTGTACTAATAATCAGAAAACACAGGTCATATTAGAACATTGAGAATTTCTCCTGAACTATATAGATTGGCTCTAGTGTCATTATTGCATCGGGGCGGGCAGTAATTTATTGTTTTTGTTGACATAAATAAACTACTCATGTTTTGACAATTGTTCGATTTGTTCTTATATGGCTATTTATTGGAATTTTTTTTAATATTTGTTATGCACCTGCAATATTACGGTTTACAGTTAGCAAATTAAGTCATTAAAATATTTTTTGCTACTACTAAAAATAAATATTTTAATTCAGAAAACTATTTCGGGGTTTGCTGAAACAAAGTGAACAGGGTTAGTTGAAACATGTTTCGATTAACCCCTTTGAGGAATATTCCATAAGAACATTATTATTTACAGAATCTGTACATATAAGAAATAAACAGATGTAGGCAAAATATCAAACGAAATTTGTGATGAATCTGTAGGTAGGGTAATTCGGAACAATGAGAGATCTGTATGCCTTCAATATAATATTCAATACGTAACTCTTTCCCGATATGTAAAAAAACTCAGGTTCAAGGAAATCATATTATCATCATATTAGTAGATTACCATAATAACTGATCAGTTTTCTCAACTGTGCAAATTGTAGGTCTTACAGAGTACATTAAATTTGCTCCTAAAATATATTTTGGTTTTACGTCCAACGACGTTAGAAATCTTGCATACGAGTATGCAGCGCATTCCAAAGAAAAAATCCTGGAAAATATCGTTGTGCTGGAGAAGACTGGTTTCCAATATTTTTCAAAAAAAAGGAAAGAACTTCCAATACGTGTTCCTGCACCAACAAGTTTGCAGATAACTGTCAATTTGAACGAAGAAAACGTTCAATTATTTTTTGACAAACTTTCCAATATTCGAAAAATATTCAATTTTACGGCATCCAATATTTGGAATGTCGACGAAACTGAGGTATACATTGTTCAAAGGGTGGGAAAAGTCATGGCTACTGAATGAATAAAACAAGTGGGACGAATAACGCCTGGTGAAAGAGAAGAACTTGTAGCAACGGTTTTTGCAGTTAGTTGCAGCGGATATGCTATACCATCTAGGTTATTATTTCCTATGAAAAAATTTCACGACTAGATCATAAGATGAGGCTCTCCTCACTGCATTGGATCGGCAAATGTTTCACGCTGGAGGAAAGCAACAGATTTTTTAATATTCAAGGAGCACTTTGCAAAATTTGTAAGATCATCAAAACAAAAACTAGTGCCTTTTTTTCTTGATAACCACGAATCCCATCTGGGACTTGACTCTGTTAATTTTGCTAGGGAAAATTGTACTGTAATTTTATCCTCTCTATTCCTCTGCTCTCATCATCTACAACCTTTGGACGTTGGTGTATATGAGCATTTTAAAGAGCAACTGCCTGGATGAGGAACAACCCAGGAAAAGAAATGACGATTCATAACCTATAATCTATTATAAATGAAGCAGTTCCAAAAGTTATGAATTCACTAAACATTATTAAAGGGTTGGTGGCGACAGGAATTCAACCTTTTAGTTGAGGTAGTATTTAAAAGGCAGGCACCAGATACGTTGAAAAAAATTTCAACAACTTTGTCATTTCCAAATGTACATTTAGATCCCCACATAGTATTGTGGATATTGAAGTCCCTAACAAGTATGGAAGGTTTGGGAAGTTGATATACCGAATAGACAAGCTCCTCTCCTTCTAGTTGGTGATCAGGAGGAACATATAAGCTACATATTGAAATTTTATTCGGGCATCAGGCGGTAATGGCAATAGCTTCAAAGTTTGTGGTTAGGGTAAGAGAGACGGAAT
The DNA here is from genome assembly GCA_963921935.1 of Galeruca laticollis. NCBI lineage: Eukaryota > Metazoa > Arthropoda > Insecta > Coleoptera > Chrysomelidae > Galeruca > Galeruca laticollis. The sequence goes on from OY998181.1 coordinate 148,274,592, forward strand.
AAATATCGCTTGAGGCAAATATTGATACACCACCGTTGGCTCGAATGCAGTTGGTTTTAATGTAGTGATACCCTCAGAAGTGATTTGAGAGATGATTGTGATTGATTTTGAAATTGGTTTCTTGAAGACAAAGGAAATAGGGTTTATGCAGGGAAGTAAGCTTTTAAATTCGTTCTATGCGAGGATAAAATCGATCGCAATTCTATTGTAGGATTATGAATACTTAAAGAGGATAAGAGAAAAGATTTAGTGGGATATTATCGAGGAGTCAGATGAGTTGTAGACGTCAGTTGTTGGGTCACTGGAATAGTATAAGAATCAGGATCTAGTTTGGATTTAATTTTGTTTTGTAGACGTGTTAAGCGATTTTTAAGGAGCAGTCACTAGAAGCAGTGTAGAGAGTTTTCAGGTCTTGGAGTGAGGAGGGAATATCAGAGGTGAATTAATTGGCTTCAGTAAATGCATCAGACATCCCAATAGTATTTTCAAGAAAAGCGGTCAGTTGGGTTTCGGTAAGTGAGCGAGGACTAGGCAAATAAGAGCATATTTTGTGAATAGTGGAACAAGTTGTAGAGCTTAAAACATGTTTCTCAGGTACATCAGATTTTGATTTTTTTGTTTTCTTTTTAGAAAGTTTTTCAAAGGTTTGCGATAAATTGGGTGCAGAGGAAGAGATTCTCGTTTTCGAGAGTCTCGCGTGGTCTCGTCTCGTTTTTGAGACAAAACTCGAGACGATACTCGGACCAGACGAGACAAGACTTTTGTTTGGTCTCGCCTCGAGTCTCGTGCATGAGGTATCGCGTCTCGCGTGAGAGTATCGCATGTGAATATTTCTGAATGAACATCAATTTATTTTGATAAAAATTTATAAGCATAACACCAAGAATTGCTTTTAAAAGCCTCTGACGGCGTTATCGGTTGATGAGAAAATCTCTTTGTCTTTCTGAAGCGCGCCACCGCCGCCGTCTTTGAACCCTATTCCGGCAGCCATAACTTTTGCGATATGTACGTGTCCTATATTGATCGAATAACTAAAGATCATTATTGAAAATAAAAGTTTAAATTTCTTCCCAGTTTAGTTATGCGTTCTTCCTTTTGGATAGTGGTAGTTGTTCGAATTTTTGAGCGTGCGGAATTGTGCCAAGTTAATTCAAAATAAGCCGATTCAAGAGGAAAAGGAGGGAATTTTTGACTCTAGAAGATAAATCAAATTCCGGTGATTTTTCTAGTGGAACTGAGGATATTTACATACCAGACAATGTTAGTTTGAGTGATAATGTGACTGAAAGTGTCCTCTTCGTTAAATAGCAGTTGTTCTTCGTCTGGCACGCAAATACAAAACGACTCCTCCAAAAGCAAATTCGATACTAATTTCAACATTGAATTGAAAGGGACAAATCGAGTTGAAATAGCTAGGTGCAAAATATGTTCAAATTCGAAGAAAATTAGAATGTCACGGGGAAATACTACTGGATTAAGAAATGACCTACGCAGTAAACATCCAAAAGAATATTTCGAAATATATCCAAATGAACAAAATCAACTGGCAGGAGCAAGTACTTCCAGACTAACTGTTCCCGAAATGTTTGCTGCGAATTCTCAATTGAGGGTAAGCTGTTAGATAACTTAATAATTTAATTATTTTAACGCTGTATACCATCGTTGAACCACATTTCTATTTATGGCATATTTTTGTTTTGAATAGTGAAATCTATAACTTTTTCAAAAGGCTGACGGCATCTATCGTTATCAAAAATCTGCAACTTTAACAAGTCTAACAAGCCACGGCAAGCGCCGCGTGAATAGTCTTTCTAATACCTATCAATTTCGTTTGATACGCCGACAACTCATTTAAATGATGATTTATAACTTTACTACCAAAGATTTTGCATTTTGCCGCACGTCAATATGTCCACGTGGATCGCGGAGCTTCCTTTGATTTTATACCAGTTGTTGCAATAATTGATAATGGATGAACTATATTCAAGAAGTTGTAGTACTTTCAAATACATGTTATTTTTCAACAATTGTAATTTTCTCTTCCGACTCTTATATTATAGCAAGTATTTGAGTATTCCTTATTGCACTGAAACAATAAGATTATAAATGATGAGATTTCGATACTTTTACGACACTCTCATATGAGAAACGAGACGAGACGAGACGAGACTGGAGGCTGCGAGACGAGACTTGAGACGAGACTTATCATTGCATCGACAAGACGACACAAGACTTTGTGAAAATCTCGTCTCTTTGGTTTCGTGCGAATGATTGGTATTATTCAGTAATGATAATAGGGGCAGTTAAATGAACATCTGTATGAATTATTTTATTGGAAAACGTAACACAGGGAATTTCCAAGTAATGGAAGTAATTGAAGAAAATGTTTCGAATTGATGTCCATGTACATTGACAAAATGTTCAATCCTTGTTAAAAGATTTCTTGTAAGTGCTGCTGTAATCATTTCGGATGTTACGGTTCGACATGCCTCTTTCATTTTATCCTTTAAATCATCTAAATCAATTGGGGGTGTGGCATAAACTCAACCTTTTAAGTAGCACCAGAGAAAGAAATCTATGGGTGTAATATCCGGCCACAGAATCGCACCATTTCGACCAATCCATTTTTCAGGAAACGTGTTATCAAGATATTCTCTAATTGGCCGGAAAAAGTGAGGAGATGCTCCATCTTGTTGCCATCCCTTTGTTTACCTTTCATGTAAGGGAATATCTTGAAGTAACTCTGAGAGAGTATTTTGAAGCAAATCTAAGTACCTTTGCTCCGTTAATGTTCCTTCATAAAAATAGGGACCAATCAACCGACCGTTTAATATACCGCACCAAACATTGGTTACCCATATTGTTTGAAAATTGGTTTCGCTTATCCAGTTTGGATATTGATAATTATGGCGAAAAATAATACCATTGTTATGAAACCTCCATTTATCACTGCATAATATTTTTTCTAAAGGGTCATCATTACTTTCTACGAACGTTTCACAATAAAATTTATTCTCCTTTCAGGATCTGCAGGATATAAACCTTGAGTTGAATGCATTGTATAAGGATGGTAATTGTGATTTTTGAATACTCTTTCTTCTACGTATTTGTAATTCTTGTTCAAGAAATCGTTTTGAGGTGTGTGGATTTACCGGAAGATAATCCAAAATATTTATCACATTTCATCTGTCTGAGCGGTCTTTTGACGAGGAACTTGATTTTTACCGCTTGGAAAAGAACCAGTTCTCAGCTTTTGTTCGACATAGACAAAAGTATTACTCTATGAGGAAAACGATTTCTGTACAAACCTTGAGCATGAGTTTTGTTTTTTCCACATTTTCCATTACTAAGTAGTATGTCAACAAATTAATCGTAAGTTAAAATTGAAGTCATTATTCACTTATTATTACAGTGTCTTCACAAGATTACGACTAATAATTAATGACAGCTCTTGAATAAACTTCACCTAACAATACTGAATGACAACCTATTTTGTAGCTACTATAGTTATTTATTTCATAGCCACCTAAATTTTTGAGTGCAAAATATTACTTCAATAAATTTAGTGAAAGTAAATAGCCCTTATTATCATTACTACACAATACAATTATGACAAATGTGGTATCGTTGAATTTGTTTTTGAATAATATATCCAAAATTGTAATAATATACTGGTTGTCCCATTTAAAGAAATCATGTTGGGGTCACGTGACCCGAAATGACAGGAAAAACGAAAGTAATTTTATAAGAAATATAAGCATCAGTTTCAACTATTTATATCTACCAATTTTCATACATGTCATATGAACAGTTTTCAAGAATTTGGACTGTCAAAACGTCGTGGGACACCCTGTATATGCAAATCCGGCCATGGGTAAAGCGAGATGCGAAATGAACATTTTTGTGATAAACAATCCTGTCTATTGCTTTAATATAGTCGAACATGACGGAGTCGGGAATAGATTGCATCACAATAGCTTGATCTTTACAGGGTGTTGGGAGCGGGGGCACTTTACTGAGGGTAGCATAACATTCGTTAATTACCAGGTCGGCTAAAAAACGGAGATCATTGAACAGGAAGTAAAATACATCCATCTACTAACAGAGTCAACTCGTGAATGAGGTACAAATATAACTTTTTATTTGTTATACGGTAACTTAACATAGTACCTGCTTTCGAGGGGTTTTTTGAGTTGGCTGACTTTACTTGATACTTAATTGAATTTGAACAATTTTAATTTTTAGGTCTAATTTTAGGATATTGATAGGGCGAGGAAAACTCATGATTTAACGAAGAAAAGGAGGATCCTCAGCAACCAGCAGCAACGGATGATTCAAGACCTATTTTATTTCCTGGTATAGAAAAGCTCGATAATATAAAGGATGGAGTTCTATCATCAAGCATTTTAGAATCTTCGTAGAATCTTAATGAGCAGCCTACAAACGTTGAGATATGACGACGAGTTCCTAAATGTCAGTATGCGGCTTCGCCAGTTCATAGCGGCGATGAAAGTGATTTCAACGATTCCGATGTTGATCCGCACTATGAAAACCCTATTCCCAAAAGAAAAATAATTTTCTCTTCCTTGCGTAACTCGCCTATTTCATCAGGCTCGAGTAGTAGCTCTAGCAGCCGCAGTAGTAACTCAACTAATGAACATGACGAAACTGGCCCTAATTGCGAGTTTCAACGAAACGAAAATAACAATGCCAACAATAACTACGAGGATCACAATCTGGTTCAAAATATTAATCCAAGTGATGAGACTCTAGCGCAAGAAGGACCAAAACAGTGTAAAAAGAAACTAAGGCAACCGGAGACATGGAAGGTCAATAAAGCCAAAGCCCTCAAAAATTCAGCCAAGTCTTACAACTCGATGAGTAAACTAAAAAAATAAATCCCTGCTCACAAAACTCGACCCCCTTGCGGAAAAAAGTGTCGTTTGAAATGTAGTACCAGCTTGACAACTCGTCAAAAATGGTTTAAAGAATTTTGGAAACTCGGTAATCTTCATCGACAGAGGGAGTCAATTGTACGACATACCTATGAAAAATGCCCAAGTACCGATATTCAAGCGTGGAAGACTTCCGGGCTCTAAATACGGCCTTCTAGAAAATAACTCGCGCTCGTGTTTGCAAGACCTTTTTAAAGGCCACGCTTGATTTAGGTGATCAAGTAATTAGAACAGCGTTAACCAAAAATACGGAAACTGGGTTTACTGGAGGAAAGTACAAAGGAAAACATAAAAACCATCCTACGATAGATCTTGCAGTTAAAGAAAGCATTGCCCAATTTATCAACTCAATTCCACTATCTTCGAGCTCAGACAACTCGCGAATACATTCAAAGCGAAAGGTCATTAGAAGCTATTTTCCTGGACTATAAAAGCTTACGCCAATGACTCGCCATGCCATGCCCGGTTGTATGACTTGAAAGTGTTGGAAGAAGTTTGAGGCACAAATTTTAATATCGAGGAAAGTGGCTACCAAGTTAAATGGCATGATATAATAGTCCTCAAAGTAGAATAAGAAAGTCCAATGGCCTTTTACTATAAAACGTCATTTGCAATATACCTCAGTGTCAGTGAGAATCTAAGGATTTCTACAAGGTGCGGCAATAGGTCATACAGGCTCCACTGAAGTATATCTGGATAAATGCCCCTCGTTCCTGGAGATTTGAAGGAGGAGGAGCCAGAGATGGCCCACCTCAGTGTGTCGGCGTCGACGATCTGTCGCGATATGTACCAGTCATTGTCCATCGGGTAGCTTTCCTCCAGGTTGGCAGTTTTTGTGACATACTCTTCGGTTAGTATAGCGATATGACGGTGATAGGGCTTTTTGGAGTCTAGCTGCTTGGGGGAAGTCTTCGATTTCATCGCAATATATTCTCCATGCATCTCTTTGTTTGTGTCTAATGACTTTTTGATACTCCTTGAGGTGGGACTTGTATGCGTTGAAATCCTCCTCGATTCGAGTTCTTTTAGCCTTGTTGGAACATTTCCTCGCCGTCCTTTTCAGCTGATCACTCTCATGGCACTCCCAGGGTGCGGAGGATCCATCAAGATCGACCCGCCTGAGTCGGCAAGACATCTAATAGGCATTAATTATGGAGTTTTGAATTGTTTCAGAATAAATCTCCAAATCTCATTTATTGTTAGGCAACACGTCCTCGACTCCTCGCAGATCCCCTTTCAAACAGTGGACATATTTTATCCTGTCCGTTTTCCTGGGGTCGCGAGTTATTGTGGAGGTTGTGAGTGCCAGTTTTATTTTAAATTCTTTCCAGTGGTTGTCCGACATTGAATTGTCGTCGGATACATTCCAGCCGGAGATTATATTCGAAGTGTTTATGGTAGATAAGCTAATATCTATTCGCGTTTGACTTATTAGAAGTTGGTTCAGTACCTCTATTTAGAATACAGAGATTCTTGTTAGCTATGTAATCATAAAAAGACTTACCTCTAGTGTAAGCTTACGTGGTGATAGTTTGAATCGCCGCCTATAACCATTCCAAGCTTCTGTGTGAGACAGTGTTCCACAAGGTCCTTCAACTCCTTTATTGGTGGTGGTTTAGCTGCGCATGAGGGAAGATATGCGGATGCCAGTATTAGCAGGTCTTTTTGACCTTCCTGTGCATATTCAACTTCCACTACCGTTAGGTCATAGGACGACAAATGCGGCAGTGGCTAGGTCTTAAAGTTCCTAGGCTTGAGGCTTGAGAAGCTGAAAATCGAACCTTTGGGATTATTTAGACACATAATTTTTGTTTATCTTATCCAGGGTTCTTTGATAAGTGCTATTGTGCCCTGCATCACATCAAGGTGGTGGCATAGTGTTGCCGAGGTCACCTTTTGTGTTGAAGGTTACACTGAATATATCTTACCTTTTATTCTCATATCTGCTTGATGGTGGTGAGAAAGGTTTTGATATCTGTTAGGTCATCTCCACTTCCTCACTTGGAGGTGGGTTGACGTTGCCTGTGTCTTGGCATAGACCTGTTATTTCTGCCAGAAGAGTCTCGGTCGCCATTTTAGAGGATGGTTCGACAGTCTCCAGAGAAGCCACTCATTGGGGCTCCGCGGATAGGAGAGGCGGATCCATACTCGATCTTCTCCGTTCCGGATCGAGTTTTTTTGTTTTACCGATCAATGAGGTAAACGCGTAGCTCATCCTTATTGATCGTTTTTCTAGGACTCCCATTTCCTCGTCTCCTATGCCGAAGACGAAGAGGTGCCCTTTGGGATTAACATTCGTTTCTTAGTGGAAGGAAAATCTTGCATCCACCCGGGGGGGATGCATTCACTTTATATATTGAGGTTTAACTAAGGTAGGAGAGTGGAATTTTGTTTTTATTGGTGGTGCATATGAGTCTATTAGAAGTGGATTCCGATTCCACTTGTTTTTTTTTGAAAATTATCATAGGGGGGGGGCAACTTCTCTTTATATATTGAGGTTTAACTAAGTAAGGGGGGGCATTTCCTTTATCTTGGTAGTGCATATGACTGCATTAACAGTTGATTCGGCTGCAATATATCATTTTTGGAAATTGTCATTGGGGGGAAGAAGGGGGGTGGAGAAGGGGGGAGAAGGGGGGGCTTCACTTTGAATAATGCGATACTACTAACTGAGGGGAGGGGTGCAAATTATTTTTTCTGTGGAGTATTATGGTGCATTACAAGCGCTTGATTGTGCAAAGTACAAACTTTGAAAATTCCGATTAGGGGGGGGGGGGCTAGCGTTTATTTGCCCCCTTCCTAATAACCAAATGGCTGTAGTCTCTCGATGAATGTGGTACAAAGAAAGTCATTCATGGAGCATATTGGTACATTAGGAGTGCATTATGAAAATAGTTTTTGTTGGAAATTTCGATTGGGGGGGGCAACTTAACTGAGCTGGACAATTGAGGTTGAAGAAGTATCAGTGTTTTGATAAACTTGTGCAATGGATACTAGAGAATTTTCTGCAACGGTCAGAAGTAGGTACTCACAAACTATTTTCTGCATTAACCACAGTTTTTTCATGGGGCACTTCAAATTGTTCTCAACTGAAACAGTTTCCTTAAACTTTTCATTAATCTTACTACAGCTGTAAAATTAACGTTTTTGTCAGGATGTCTTTGGTTAAAACTATTATCAGCTTCTCTTGAACATTCATAATTTTCTCTGCAAATTAGAACCATCTTTATATTATCTTCACGTGACAGTGTAGAAGACATTTTAAGTAAAAATATATCTGCAGAATGTGTGAATAGAAGTAAGAAAACAATCAAATTATTTGAAATGCGCTCAACGGATATTTTCATTTTACTCTCTACGAATGACCTCAATCAATATTTTCGAATTATTTTAGCCTTACACATTAAACATTGCGTTAGTCGAACAACTTTATTAATGAAATCGGTGCAATAGCATTTGGGAAGAGAGGAATTACGAAAAATACGAATATTCTTATTTTTTGGTTTTCTCTCTCCAAATTTCAAACTTGACCCTACAATATCATAACTGATCACTTTTTCCAAATAACTTATTTCGATATTTTGTCATCTAACCCCACTTTTCGTATTCTTATAATTTGCCGCCTTATCAGTGATTAATGTCAAAATGTATTTTCAGGATATTGACTATGCAGAATCGATCGCATTTATATATATATATATATATATATATATATATATATATATAGTTTATTTTGTATTCTTGATATTGAGGCCATTTTTAAAGACATTTAACTAGTAGTTTATACATTTTTATTTAACGTTTCGGTCTTTCCATGACCTTCATCAGAAATAAAATTTTTGTTAAAACTAAAAGAAATGGTACAAGTTACAGAAAGAATTTTAAAAGCAGAACAAATAAATCTTACCTTCGACAGAACGTTCATTTGATTGCTCAGTATATTTTATAGATGTTTTGGGACGTATTACATAACAGAATATAACTCACACCCAAAAAAACCAACAATTTAAAAATATTACATTCATTGATGAAAATTTGTATTGGAATATACGAGTATTTGTTCTATACAATGAAAGCAGCCGTAACGAGGTTTTAATGTGTCGTTTTTGTGTTGACTGGTATTAAAATGGATTTTATATTTATATAGGGAGTGGTAATAAATTTATTATATTTGGAAGGTGCCACGTGTTACTCTATATTTCTAAGTTTTTATAATGTGATTATAAATTTTACTTAGATTTTTTGTGTCAGACTTCCAATTTACGGAACTGGTTATTCTTTGTATTTCTATCATTTTTAGAACTTCGCATTTTTGGGTTTTCGAAATCAAATTCTTGTTGGTTTTTTAAAACATGGATAGTGAGTGCCGTTTTGTTTCGTTTGTCATATTTGTGACTATTTATTCTGTTTTTCAAATACTGACTTGTTTGTCCGATGTAGACCCCTTCACAGTTTTTACATGGTATTTCATATACTATATTGCTCTTTTTTTCTTTTGAGATTGAACTTTTTAGATAGGTGTAATTGGTTTTTAGTAGGTTGTACCCTTTATGGGCAACATATATGTTGTGGTGCGAAAATGTCTTTTTTATAATTTGCGTATAAAAGAGACTCCATTATAACATTGTTTACAGTGTCACAATGAAGCTCTTTGAACACTGTTATAGTAATTTTTAGTGTACAGTTGGTTATTTAATTTAGTTATATTTTTATTTTTTGACATTTGACTTTAACCTTGACTCAAATTATAAATAAAATTGTCTAGCGTTGTTCTAGCTAGCAAATTATTATGATACAGATAAATTAGAATGATTTATATATTAAAAATATTAATGAATAAAGTACGCTAACGTTTATTTATCAATAATTTGTCAATTGTTTATTTTTATATTGTATAGGATCAATATATAGGTATACAAAACGTTCGATTTTTGAGATAAATTATCAGATATCTATGTGAAGATGTATTACAGAAATCATTCTGTTCATGATATAATATAAATAGATCGCAAGAGCATATACGAAGAAGCTCTATTTTAAACAAATAATTATCCTCTTTTTGCTTAAATGAAACTTTGTTTACAATTTACACAATTATTCGGTTATAATATGTCAAAAGTCAGTAGTGCCGAATAAAACCATCTGTGATCTGACCAATCAGGAATCAACAGAATTGCCAACTGAAATTCAAACCACTCCTCCTAGTTTAAAAATAGGAGTTATATATATATATATATATATATATATATATATATATATATATATATATATATATACCACAACTAAATGTTTCCCCATATGTAGCGAACATTAAGGTGGACAATATATACTCGTATTTTCAAATATGAAGATATTAGCTATAATAATTACCTTGTTTTTAGGGAGCCAATTTAGTCTACAGTTTAGCAGCTGTCGCCTCAAATTTTAAATGAAAGGAATGTACGGCTACTTTCATTGTACTAAATTCCCAGAGATTCAGGAATTATGGGAAGAAATCACTACTCACAATTTATGTTCGACGTAAGACTATTACGTAATCACATCAAACATATTGTAGAATAATAAACACATATCACGAAAGGCAGCATTATATATTAATTATAGTCAAGTAACTGTTGAACTTTAACAGAATTGACTGTAGAATCCAATGGACGACTCAAAAAGCTGGAATATATAAGAAATATGGCGAAGTTTCCATAAATACTTGATGATGTTAGATATTAAAATGGCAAATTTATTAAGGAATAAAGTATTAATATGAGTTAAAGATATGTCTGCCTAATAATTTCTTCTTATGTTGCCCTTTAACTTTCATTAACCTAATTTCCCATGATCTCACTGTATTGAAGACAATGTTGTCGACTTCGTTTCACGAAAGTTGGAAACACCTGAAGTTGGAACATTGACAATCGCAGAATCCAAATTCTGTCTTGTTTATCTACGTCGCTTAGTAACGATCACTGGCGTAGTACGATTATTTATGCCGATAGCCACTTTATAATTTGACATTTGAAGGTTATGTTTCTGGTTGTATATTTGTTGAATATTCTTTATTTTGAATATTCTAAGACGTGTAGTTAGTTTATAAGTGACGGTTGTGTGTTTTATTTGATCTAAAACTTAATTTTCTAAAGAACTTGTTGGCGCAAAAGCAAAAATTATCATAGTCAATGCACTATAATTTGGAAAAATGGGAAGGATTCGGGATATCACTTACAATTTCTACATCCAGGGGAAAATGGCTCTTTCTTTAAAATGCAAGTTTTGTAAGATTTAATAATAAAGATACTGAAATTATTTACAAGAAATTTCTGTGAGTTTACTTCTAACTCGATTTTTTAAGCTAGAATTACTTTTAATAGTATACAGAGAAAAATAATTTTATATTGAATTATACGTGTTCATTTTACTTTTTCGCCCAATCTATCTAAGTATTGGTTTAACTCCAAAAAAAAATTGAAATTTTGGAAAAATTGTTTGAGTTATTTTTACGTTTTCTACCAAGAAGAACACGAAAAAAGGGTTTTTAGAAAAATAATCCTGTGTGTATGTCGTCGTCGGCCACTTGTCGTAACATGGTCTTGTTAGCACTATACAGCCTCCGGAGTGCAACAAGTTACCAACTTTATAATTGAGTATTTTTCAGGACATATCACAGATGAATCTTAGTGATTTGCAGCTCACCAAATCCAGAACAACAGGTGCTATTGTACTAAAGGTACGAAATTTTTATCATTTTTGGAGAAATTAAAGTTTGTTAGCACGATACAGCCTCCGGAGTGCAACAAGTTACCAATTTTATGAATGAGTATTGTTCAGGATATATCAAAAACGAGCTCTATCGATTTTCTGCCCACCAGATCTAGTACAACCGGTGCTATGGTACTTGAAGTACGACATTTTTGGAGAAAAATCAGTTTGTTAACAAGATACAGCCTACGGAGTGTATACAATTGACCAATTTTATGATTGTATATTTTTCGGAGCGTCTCATAGATTATATTTATCAATTGTCAGCTTACTACAGCCAGTACAACGGGTGCTATGGTACTTGAAGTACCAAATTCTTCCAATTTTTAGCACTCTGGATGCAATAAATTGTCGCCTTACATTAACACTTTTGCTAGGATTCCAAAAATGTTTGTTTTTTTCCGGCAAAATGGGCACAGCAAAAACACATAGTGGAGTTAGGCTCTGACAGAACAAGTGACCAGTCTAGTTTTGTGCAGTTCTCGAAATATTACAAATTTAGTTAGTTTAAACCTTTTTTAATTAGTTTTGATCAGTGAGAAGTACTTTCAGAAACTATAAGTTCACTTCACTTATATTGTTCTTCAAATTATTCAAACTTAGTGTATTCTACATCATGAACACGGTCAATTCAAGTAATACATCTTCTATAAAAAGCAACAAACTAGTTTCGCATGCTACTATGTACTAATAGCGGCCAGGGACGTATTCCAAATTCCGGCCAAATAAAAACAAATTTTAATGATGTATACTATCAATGACTCACACTCAAATACTCCTACAACAGTTATCAAAAGTTACTCATCAGCAGTCAACCAAGCTGTTTTTCCAAGCAAGCAACAAGCATTCGTTTTTTGCGATATCAACAATGCCAAATTACAGGATTACCTTATCCCATTAGGATCAATCATTCAACCAAAAAATTTCATTTTTTCATCAAGGCTTTCGAACAATCGTGTTTGTATGTACTTAGCAAACAAATCAGTAGTTAATAACTTCATGAACAATTATGGCCCCATAACCGTCAACGGCGAAAACCCAGTAGCTCGTCGACTCATAACTCCGGCTGATAGAATCATACTTTCCAATGTAAGTCCAACCATCTCACATCAACTGCTAACAGATGAAATATCAAAAATAGGTTTATATCCAGTTTCTCCCATGACGTTTCTAAGAATCGGTGCAACATTACCTGAGTATAGTCACATTCTGAGTTTCAGAAGACAGATTTACGTAAGCCCTTATACTCAACAGCTTCCAGACTCCATATTGATTGAATTCGAACAAACCAGCTACCGAGTTTTCCTCCAAAAAGACGGACTAACATGCTACAAATGCAAAGCTGATGGTCATATAGCCTCACAATGTATCAATAGCTCCAAGCAATCAGAACCTAATACATATAGTTCAACATCAAATAATCAACCGCTTACGACTTCCCAAACTCTTCTTACAACCCCAATCTAAACTCTCCCACCATATTTGTCAAAATAACATTAATACACAAAAATTGACTTCTGATCCAATAACAGAAGACTATCCATTCAGCCAAGAGACGTCCATAACTTCAATGAATATGGAAGCAGAAACGGAAACAACAGGTATCCCCAATATGGCCAAAGTCACAAGCAAAAGACCTATGGAAGATATCCCTACACCCGATAGCGATAATAACATAACGCCAGGAAAATTATTCCCTAAACCTAAACCAACTGTAAAAAAGAATAAATTGAGCAAGAAACAATCAACCATCTCCTGCAAAGAGTACATCGAAAATCATTCGCCACCTTTCATTCTGGACTACGACCAATTAATTGTTTTATTAGATAACGTAACCGGCTCACCCCAGCCTGTGAATATAGCTCTAGATTTCACATCTGATCTCCTTGCGCTTACTACTATGTTAACATGTTAACCGAAGTATATCCCCACATAAATGACAAGGCCACAAAAACGAGAATCACCAAACTTAAAAAAAGATATTTACTCATCTTGGCCAAGACTTAATTGACTCTGAATCGGATTAATCTACTAATAATTAATTTGTCGCCCATAACCCTCTCAAATTACTCGAAAATTCAACTCCATTCTTCAATAGAACATAGATGGTTTCTACCATCGACTTGGTATGCTACAAGTTATTATTAAAGAATACTCTCCGGATATCATATGCCTTCAAGAATCCAATCTCAAACCAGATAGCAGCTATTCAAACAGTCAATTTCAATTTTTCTCCAAAACTCGTAACAACACCAAACGTGCCAGTGGAGGAGTGGTAACTTCAATAAGTTATTCTTTTCAAGCAGATTACTTCCATGTTATCTCAGATATCGAAGTTCTTGTTGTAAAACTCACCAGCCATAAAACCATAACATAATCTGGGGCAGTAAATCGACAAACCCAAGAGGACACATACTAGAGAAACTCATTGCCGACATTCCACTGAATTTTCTGAACGATGGAAGCCATACTAGGTTTAACATATCTACCGGAGAAACCTCTGCTATGGATTTAAGCCTCTGTGACCCAGCACTATCTGCCAATCTATCATGGGAGGCTCTCTCGTACTCCTATGGAAGTGATCACTTTCCAATTATTATCGAGAATCGTACCTCTCCAGGAAAATTTTCACCAAAATACTGACCTGAATGGAGAATTAAATCAGCAGATTGGGCATCCTTCAGAAATCAGATTGAACTAAATATGGATAGCTGCGATATTACCAACGATATCCAGAAATGTGTATTGAACTTCAATGAAATCATATTGGATAGTGCCAACCAGCACATTGACCAAACAAAAGACATAAAAGGCCATACTCCAGTCCCCTGGTGGAATCAAGAGTTCGAAAAAGCTATCAGGGAAGCAAAAGCAGCGTTGAACAAGTACAGGAAACACGAAAGTCTCCAAAATCGCATAGATCCAATTAAATAAAAGGCAAAGACACAACTTGTAATCAAACAATCCAAGAAAAAATCTTGGCAGGAATATGTTTCTGGAATAAACTCTTCCACTACAATAAGCCAAGTCTGGACCAAAATAAGAAAAATGAATGGACATAGTTCAAAAAGCACTATTCGTAGCATTGAACACAAAGATCACTACTATTCATCCACAATAGATACAGCCAATCATATCAAGAACAATCGTCAACTTCAAATTTCAAACGCGACTTTCTCAATTACAAAGCTCAAATCGAACAAACTCCCATCAGTTCTGAAGATACACTCGATAACCCTTTAAATCATCCTAACACCATAGAAGAACTTGACAGCTCCTTAGACAAAATGAAAAATCCGAGTCCAGGTCCAGACAATATTCCAGTCATATTTCTCAAATATCTACCACCTTCAGCAAGACGGCATCTACTGAAACTTTTCAACAAGATATGGGAAGACAAAGTATTTCCTACTTTATGGTCTGAAGCTATTATTCTGCCATTTTTGAAATCTAAAAAACCCAAACAAGAAGCCAACTCGTACAGACCAATATCTCTAACTTGCTCAATGGGAAAATTGTTAGAGAAAATTGTCAAGCAAAGACTCATGTGGCATCTCGAAACATCTAACCTCCTAATCAAAGAACAAACTGGATTTAGACCAAACTGCTCAACTCTAGACAATATTGTGGATAAATGAGGCTTTTGCCAACAAACAGGTATGCGTAGCCATTTTCTTTGATATCTCAAAAGCATTTGATACCTGCTGGACTCCAAACATCCTGATGCAACTACAAAGATGGAATATCACAGGAAATTGCCTAGCTTTTATCAACAACTTCCTTGCCAAAAGAACATTCAAAGTTCGGGTTGATGACGAACTGACTCATACTTACCGCCAAGCAAATGGAACCCCACATAGCTCAGTTATCAGCTCTACTTTATTTTTGATTGCCACTAACAACATTCTTAACAATTTAAAAAAAACCACTGAAAGCAAGAGTTTTCGCAGATGGTTTACATAAAAGGAAAAAATATAAATACAATATCTCTATTTATGCAACAATTCATCACAAATTTGGAACTATGGTCACGTCAATCCGGCTTCAGGTTTTCTGTTACCAAAACAACAGGTGTGGTATTTAACAGGAAACGTTCATATACTACTCCAAAATTGAAGCTTTATAACCAAAATATTAACTTCAAATTATCAGCAAAATTTCTAGGAATGATCTTTGACCATAAGCTTACCTGGAAAGATCACATAGAGAAGTATGCATGTATGCAGCGCCTTAATATAATGAAAAGCCTGGGAAATATAAATTGGGGATCAGACCAAGCAACGCTACTGCTTATATATAAAACGCTCATCAGTTCAAAAGTAGATTACGGCTCCATAGTTTATGCATCTGCCAGAAAAACTGTACTTCGCAAAGTTGATGTTATCCATAATACAGCATTAAGAATAGCTTCAGGCTCATTTACAACATCACCTGATACCAGCATCCAAAGTCTTCTTGGTGAACCATCATTAAGTTACAGACGCTCTACATTGAGTTTGAATTACGCGGCTCCTATATCCACTAATGCTGAAAAACCAGTTTACAGTAACACATTCAACAACAGATATAGGGATCTCTTTGATAAAAAACCGCATCTATCTAAGCCATTTTACGCCAGAGTTAGAGAACTTTTTCAGAAGTTCAATTTAGAGCTCTCAACAATGTTTCCATCCACTGTCGAACATCCAGCTCCGTGGACAATTTCTACCTCTCGCTGCCATACTAACCTGACTGGGCTTGATAGGGATACACATCGCCATGAAATCTTCGCAGGATACTGCATGACTACAATGACTTTAACTTAGTCTACACGGATGCTTAGAAATCGGAGGCTGGAGTGGGTGCTGCAATAGTGACTACAACTGAATCTTACAGCATAAAATTCTCCCCTCACACTAGCATATTTACGGCAGAACTCTATGCTATCTTTCATGCCCTCAAAGTAATTACCTCCTTTCCAAATCTCAAAACCCTAATATTAACTGATTCCTTAAGTAGCATTCATTCCTTGAAACATCCTTATCCCAAGCACCCAATACTACAATCAATTGAATCACAGCTTCATAATATCCAGAACGACAATAAATCTGTCGATTTCATGTGGATTCCTGCTTAAATTGGCATCAGAGGCAACGAAGAAGCGGACCTATGTGCGCGTAATGCAATCGTAAACGTTAATGCCGAACTCATAACAAAGTGCGTGGTGAGTGACTTGAGAACACTTATTCGGGAAAAAGTTCACAACCACTGGCAACAAGACTGGCAGCGATCGCAAGACAAACTTCGCGAATTTAAGTCAACAGTGACGCTGTGGAAGCATCCAACCACAACACGCAGAGCACAAGTGATTGTCACTAGACCTAGAATAGGGCATTGCAAAATTTACGCATACTTATCTTTTCAATAAAGACAATGCTCCTATATGTGATCTATGTCAAGAACACTTAACAGTGAAACATGTCCTGATTAATTGCACTAAGTTTGACACGAACCGTCTAAAATATAGATTACCTACAGATTTAAATATACTCGTGAGTGTAAATTGCCCAGTTGAAAATTGATGGGATTCATAAAGGACATTAGTTTACTAAACCAAATTTAATATTGTATATTGTTATACACCGCTAATCACCTTGGGTGGAAGCGGATTAGATTGAATAAAAAAAATGTTTCTGTATTGCTTCTCGATTTTCTTTGGAATCTTTTCATTGCATGATCATTTGCAATTCTGAGAGCACGGTTCCTTCATTATTTTTGCTTGCATTACCCGACTGTTTGTGGTATACTCAACTCCCGAAAGTCTTTTCTGTTTTGTAATGGCTTTTTATTCATTTTTCTTTATTACGTTTCCTTTTACGATAACTTTTTTCTTTCTGATTTACATTTTGGTCTTAATTCTTTCTCTGGAGTCTTATACCGAATTCTGTCTTCTTCAACTTCGGCAGTACTGTGGTAATCTACAAAACTAGTCAAACCTGATTGGATTTATTTGAAACTCTTTGAATGTTTTGTTAAGAGCTGCTTGTACAGTGCTCGTTTACATAAGGACCTAATTGTTGGAACGGCATCAGGAATTGGGTCGTTTAATTGTAGCGAGATTTTTTGTTCATCTTAAAGAAGTTAAAATACTGATTATTTCAACGTAAAAGTTAAATTGGATGAAATAATAAAAGCTAAATGATTGTGGGTTGAGAATAATAATTAAAAAGTTATCAACATATTCATACTATTAGTAGGATGAGTCACATTTTTACGAAAAATATCCCATTTTTAGGAAAACAATAATTGATATGAAATAGTTTAAAACACTGGAATATAATTCAACCTTCTTTTCAGTACCTAATAAGCTGTTTAATAAACTTACCTGTTGCTTTTAAACTACTATGTGCGATTCCGGACAGGTTTGTTTATTTTTGCCCAATTTTCTGGCCAACTCCACCATTCTCCTTGATCTATCCATAACGCAAAGGGACACTTTAACACACAATGTTTTTACTAAGTTTTTGCATAAAAAAACCACCATTTGAGCTTCTCAAGCAAACTGAACAGGAGGACATAACCTAGTAAATTGACAAGGATTTGCGCGCTAAACTATGACGAAGCTACTTAACATTGTTTTGCTCAAAGTGACGTGATGACTTAACCTCCCAACAAACAATGAACTGATGGGAAGATAGCGGCCCAGTGCTTTCATTGCTGGGGGAGTGACTCCGACGGTAAAATGCCGTTGGCCTTTCGTATTATTGTCGTCACTTTGCCAGTAAGGCAAATTGATACATGGCTTTCATCGGATTAGTAACTTTTGCGTTACTGGGAAAGTATTTCGCGAAGGTAATTTCTCTGTACTGAGTATACTGTCGTTATATTTCAGGCAAAGCTTATTTAAAAAAATATATGAATTAATACCCCAACATTTTTCAAATTAGTATTTCCTATTCTATTGACCATATAAGAATCCGATCTACTGTTTCATTCGAACATATTCCACGTCCGTAAGTATGTCTCATTTTATTCGTTTGTGCATTGGGTGTCCTAGGCACAAAACAATATTTCTATTGTTGACGGATGACGTATGACATATGATATGAAGAGGCATCATCTAGTATTCTGTGATCTGTTATTAATGGCAAGTGTAAAAGGAAAAGAAGCCAAAAAACCTGCTATAGTTGTTGTTGTTAATGTTGTTATACCCAAGGAAAATGGACAACAATAAGTAAGTACACTCTATAACACAGTGTGATACTTTATTTCAAATGTTTTTGTGATGCATGTTCATAACATATTCGCATTTTCAACTGCTTTTACGTTTCGTTGATAATTCGTCTTGTCTAAGCGCATAAAAAAAATGAATTTTCAATATATAAAATTCGGCATCACGTTGTACGAATATACTGAAACTCGTTACATATTGAAGTTATAAGTTATTATAACCTCATCACTTTTATTTTCCCGGTTTTTTTCCAACCGTTTTCGGTCACTCGGTCGATCACGCCGTTGTTTATCAGAAATCTTCGTACACAGCTTATATAATAATAAAGTGAAGATGCATTAAGATTTTGGCATATATGGATTTCCTCTCCACAAAAGCACCAACTTGTCTTTTTGGCCCGTAATATGTAAAGTGAATATAGATATGAAGCTAGACCCTACTATTTTTACTGTGTCTCTTTATTGTGGTACAGATAAGCCTCCTCTCGGTGAATTCTTTGAAAAGTTCATTATTCAACTCTCACAATTAGTGAAAGATGGCATCAAGGGCACTGAAAATGAAATATGTAAAATCAATATCAGATCATTTTGTTGTGATACTCCTGCACGTTCATATGTGAAAAATGTCAAAGGTCACAATGCTTACAGAGGCTGTGATAAATGTCACGTAAGGGGTCAGTTCTCGAACCATAGAATGCAGTTTCTAGATATAAGAGCTGCTGAGAGGACTGATGAAGAGTTTGAAATGAAAATTGATGGTGATTATCATAAAGGAAATTGTCCATTGGAAATATTGAAAATTGGTATGGTGTCAAGTTTCCCAGTCGATTACAATTTGTGCCTAGGTGTTATGAGGAAGCTTCTATTTTGTTGGAGGGATGGTAGTAGAATTTACAGGATTTGTGGGAATGCCTTGTTGAATTTTGAAGAAAGTTTATGTTCGATTCGTAGAATTTGGCCTTCAGAGTTCAATAGAAGACCTAGAACAGTCAAAGAATTAGAAAGATGGAAAGCAACAGAACTCCGACAATTTCTTATGTACATTTGACCTGTGTTATTGAAGAAAATATTACCACCTCATGTCTATGCTCACTTCATGATATTAAAATTCGCCACCACAATTTTGCTAAGCAGTGAATTGAACAAGCAATATAATGACTATGCACGATCATTGATGCAGGTGTTCGTAACACATGCTCCCAAAATATATGGCAAAGAAATAGCTACATATAATTGTCATTCTCTTATTCATCTGGCGGATGAGGCAGCAACATACGGTAGCTTGAACACAATCAGTTGTTTTCCATTTGAGAATCACTTGTATATAATGAAAAACATGCTAATAAAATCAAATTTACTTCTTCAGCAAATTATTCGAAGGATATATGAAAAGGGAAATGTTATAACAAAAACTAATTCGAAACCGGGTGTATCTGTTTGTGGAAAGATTACAAAGGCCAGCCATATTCCTGAAAATTTTAGCGAAGAAATAAAAAACAAATATAGCAACCACAATTTTTATGTGAAACTGATTCCTGAAAGAAGAAAAATGAAGTTATCCAGGAAGTTTGGAAATAATATAGTGCTGCTGAAGTGTGGAAAAATTGTTCAGTGCTTATACTTTACTATCATCAATAGTGATTTCTTTGTAATCGGCCAACCTTGCAATATAATCAAACCATTTACAGATTATCCTGAAGATTCAAGCATTATCTCTCTTTTAGAAATTGAGATAACTGATAGACTTTTCTTTTTCAAAAATATTATGTAAAGGAGTGGTTATACCTTATGAAGAAAACTTTGTTTTTTCCCCTTTGTACCATTTACTTTTATGCTCATTTTATCATAAAAGGTTTTTGTCAAAAATATGTACAAATAATTTGCTTATGCCAAAAAAGGTGTTTTAAGAAATTATATACTTTGTTTTTGCTCACGTAGTTCTCTTTCTGTTATATTCCTTACAAAACATTTTTCAATATTGAAAAACCATCATGAAATATATAGAGTTTGAGAAAAATTTAATTCTGTTTCAGATATTATTGTATAGTGGAGTTTCCAGATGAAAACTAAGGAGGAGAAACCCCCATATCAATTATCCCAAGTAATTGGTTGAAAATGAATGGAGATAAAGTGTTATGCAGCTGTCCAAACAATATAAAAAGCAACTTTGATATCACGAGAGCTGTGAGGTCACGACTGCTAGTGAATGAAGTTGACTGGTGCAAAGTCAACATAAAATACCAAACTAGTAAGTGGTTTTTCTACACTTTCTACACATTTATCATAAAACATGTTTCACCAAATAAAATGAAAGATAATTCAATGATATAATTGAATTTTAGGCATAAACCACTGACTTCTATTTCACTGAACAATGTGAGTTCATTACAATTTCAAATTTCATCTTAATAATGAGGCTATATAATTTTTTATCTAGTTCACATTGCCCCAACCTCCCCTACAGTAAGTACTCATAATTTGGCATTTTTTTATGTTGATAATAATCAATCATTATAATTATGACCATGCTAGGATTGACTGAAAATTCGAGTGGGATTTCCACGTCTCGCAATAAATCTTTTTTGGGTAGCTAAAAAGGCTTCTGAGGATAAACTGGTTATAAACTCGATATGCACCGCCTTGGTGACCATACAAATGAAAAGATCCACATAACCTTTAATAAGTGGGGATTTTCGCAAACTAAAGGATTTTATCATGAAGGGTCCCGCAAAATCCACGCCGACTTTCTGGAAGGGGCGAGCTGTGCAGTAGCGATCCTTAGGGAGATCCGCCGTCACTTGTTCAGCTACTATTGCGTTAAAGCGATGACAAGTTACACAAGAGTGTATTACACGTTTAACTTCTCTGAGTCCATTTAAAGGCCAAAATCGTAATCTAAAATACGAAAGTGTATTTTGTGCGCCTGCGTGGCCTTGTCTTACACGTTCTTGGCGACGCATGAGTGAAACCACACGCGTCTGAGAGGGGAGCAAAATACGGTATCTGTGTGATTCAGGAATGTCTGCGTATGTGAGCCTACCTCCTACACGAAGAAAACCGCACTTATTAACAAAAGGTTAAAAAGAGAGAACTCAGAAGACGGTCCGTCAAGAGAGCATTTATTTCACAGTAGAAATGCTCTTTTCGAATAATTTTTATTATAAATTCTAGCGCGATGACAGTTCGGACACAGAGAGCGGTCCGAATTTCTTATCAGAATTCTTTAAATTGTACGTTAAACGCAATAATTATGCCACTGTCCTTTGATTAATAGGAATTTGACGGATTCTCTTTGTTATATTTTCCAACACAGAGCATGAAAGGGGAAAACATTTATCAGGGTTTACTTTCGAGTGAATAATCAAATTCGTATATTCCTTTGATACAACGGACAATCAATAACTTGAAATGGAATTAACTGTACTTCGATGTAGGGTGAGAGAGATATATGGGCTTTTTGAGCAAAGGACACGGCAATCAAACATGTTACAGCGAGAACGAACTACCGGCTTTTTTACGAAAGGACACGGTGAATAAAAATGGGTTGGAGATAGAAAGAACTACCGGCTTTCTTACAAAAGGATACGGCGGATAACAATCGCAATAGGTGGTATAGTACATAACTAAAACACACACAAATTATCCAATAACGCACTAACTTCACAACTACGCTCTAACTTCTACATGGGGTCAGTGTTGTCTACAGTGAGTAGGCACACACTAGGAGTGCTTCGGGCGAAGGCTACTTCAGTACTGTCTAGACACAGTATATAAAACAAACTGTAGTGCATCTTCAATTTTAAAAGTAACTGTCTGCCATGTTTTCTGGATAAATGTTAGGTCAGGAGCCAGCTTTATGGGAATAACAGAATCGTACTTAAAAAATTTCTTTATTGTAACAAAGCGACAAATGAGGATATTTTCTTAATTTTCGTTTGTTAAATGTTGATATATTGTGACCTTATTTAAGTCTGTTCTTATAAAAAAAGAGGTTGTTATAGACCAGTGGTCGCCAACCTGTCGATTGCGAGCTACCGGTAGCTCGCGGAGGCAATTCTGGTAGCTCTCACAACGATTTTAATTTAAAAAATACAAACTGCAAAAATCAGAGAAGCTTCCGAAAATTCCACAAAAAAATCTAATTGTCATAATAATTAACATAAACAGCGGCAACGTTGCGGTGAGCGATCTGCCGCTGACGCCATCAAGCTAGAATCGGCTACCGACCAGCCGGACCAGCGCGTTAGTGTTCGAGAACGATCAGGATTGCTTCTAACGAGATAAATACGCACGACGCGGCGACATTACGCTTAGTTTAAAACTAAACGCGTAACCAACGTCCAGCGGTTGGGTTAGTAGAGAACAACATAAAATAGTATTATGGCAAGCAGCTGCAAGAAGGTAAAGACATACCACTTTCATTCGGAATGGGAAGAACAATACTTTTTTACAGAAGTTAAAGATAAAAATGTGTGTTTTTTGTGTATTTGTGTAATACTTCGGTCTCCGTTGCTAAGAAAGGAAATATTGAGAGACATCATAAAACTGTACATTCTAATTTTGAAAAATCATTCCCACTACATTCTGCCGCCAGACAGGAGAAACTGCAACAGTTGAAAAAGCAGTTAATTGGACAACAATCAATATTTTTAAAAACAGTCGACAAAAATAAGGCTGCAACTGAAGCATCGTACCGTGTGTCCCAGATAATTTCACAAAAAAAGAAACCTTATGAAGACGGGGAAATGATAAAACAGGCGTTTTTATAAGCTGCTGATTCGTTATTTGAAATGAAGACGAGATAGTTTCAGCTATAAAATCTATGCAACTTTTTGCTAATACATTGTTGAGACGTGTAGAAGTAATGAGAAATGATATTTGTTTACAGTTAAGAACTGACTTAGATAACTGTGTTTATTTTTCACTGCAACTGGATAAATCAACAGATGTCGTTGACACTGCCCACATGGCCGTGTTCGTCAGTATGGTTTTTAGTGATTTTACGATAAAAGAAGATGTTTTGAAGTTAGTTCCACTGAAAGGACACACTACTGAACAGGAAATGTTGTCTCATTTAAAAAATATTATTTCTTCCGAGAAAATTCCAATATCGAAAATGGTAGGCTTGAGGCTCCAGCGCTCCAGCAATGTGGAAATTTCCTGAAACTAAACAACGTTATGAAACTGGTGGTCAAAATTGTGAACAAGATTAGAGCTCCAGCGTTACAAAGAAGATTATTCAAAACTTTGGCCGATGAAGTTGACTATCAATACGGGGACCTACTCCTTCACTCTGAAGTCCGATCGTTAAGTAGAGGACGGGTGCTGAAACGTTTTAATGATGTCCTATCTGGTACACCTACTTCAATTTTTCAAACAACGCGATGAATCGACTCCGGAACTAGAAAATTCAATCTGGCTTAGAGATTTTGGTTTTCTCGTGGACATCACAGAGAAATTAAACGAACTTAATTTGCAGCTTCAGGGGAGAGACAAAGAACTAGCGGAAATGATTTCTGATATAAAAGCATTTATCAAAAAGCTAGAGTTTTGGGAACAAAACCTAATCACCAGTGATGCCAAGTAGTTTCCTATTCTTTTAGAAAAAATATCTCAAAATCCATTAGAACCCTATGACAGCAAATATCATGTAGAAATAGTTTCTTCCCTGAAAATCGTTTTAAGGATTTCAACGAAATGGCTTTAGTAGCGCAGTTTGTTGTTTCACCCTTTATGGAAATTGATATCCAACAGTTTGCAACTTGTGTTATCCAGAACTTTGGCGAAGACATCACTGCAACAGAAATGGAAGTAATTGAGTTCCAAAATGATTTAGCCTTAAAATCCTTAGTCTCAAGTACCAAATGTATCTGGCCTATTGTAAGTAAAGACAAATATTCAGTTATATGCCGTGTTGCCTTGAAAGTGAAAGCATTATTCAGTTCAACCTATTTGTGTGAATCTTCTTTTTCCAATATGAAGTTTATTAAGAACAAATATCGCAATCGACTTACAGATGAACGTTTGGATAATTGTATCCGAATGGCTGTATCAAATTATATTGCAAACATAAAAAAAATTATCGATGAGTCTGAGTGTCAGCCTTCTCATTTAACGTGTTTTTTTTATTTTTCAATGTTCATGTTCATTATAGTGCGTTACTTTTTTGTTGTTATTATTAACTATTTTTAAATTTCACGTAACATGCTGTTGTGGCTGGATAAAAATTTGTGTTTATTTTTCAAACAGCTTCGTTTGGTACGCAGGAATATAGCTATGAACAAGTACGTACTAGTAATATTAGTTATTTTGTTATTAGTTTATTATTAGTACCTATGTATTATGTATTACCAGTTAAATAGTAAAAAGAAATACACATAATGATGAATTACCTGTGGATAATTTCATTTACGTTGCGCTACGTGGCTCCCGTGTGGGTAGCTCGCTGTTTATTCCAAAATTAACAAAGTAGCTCAACACATTGAGAGGTTGGCGACCACTGTTATAGACTACGCATTTTTATACACTCTGTATCATATGACTTTTGTGTGTTCCTCTCACGTAGATATTGAAAAGATGGGTTTGATATGAAAGTAAATAAAACAGCAAGTCAATAATAATAATATTTATTATCCTTAGATACATACATTTGCTATTAGACCAATTTTGAAGAGAATGTCACAGAAAGCATAATTAAAGCTGCTTGGATTATTCTATTGTTTACTGTTAGTAACATCCACTTGTAAGTGTTTTGCATATAGCACATAAATAATAGAATTTTAAGTAGTCATTGTCTCTTCCAGATTGCATGTATGAATGGTGTATTTTCTTATTCTAAACTATACTAACATATCTTAAGATCCGCACTATACCAGTTTGGAAAGTTAAGAGTTTCGTATTACTTTTGTAGGTATAAATATGTGTATTGCCTAATATAGCACATCATAAATTTGTGGTACTGCAACATTTACATTCATGATTTAAAGGAATACTGTACAAGCAGTATGATGAACATTGTTGTAATATAGTAGGTCAATAGCTGGATTGATTGTAACATCTTCCAAATTAGAAAAAAATTAACTCAAGAACACCTCGACTATTTAAAACACTGTTATGTTGAAACAAATTTGATAGATTGAATGTTTCACATAAACTGGCTGGTGAATTTATAACAACTATTGTCAGAAATGGAGAAAACCAGTATATTTATTCATTTACAGTAAAATATATAATAAGTACAATGATTAAACATATAGACATATTACATATAATGATACGATTATGCGACAAAGGATAAAACAGAACTCGCTAACATATGTAACACTTTTTACACAAACGTTTCAATTGGCAAAAGGGAATACCAGTTGACTACTAATTTTTGTTGATTAAATATAAACAATAACTTATACATGCTTCCAAATAATCAACTTGTTTTTTATTGATTTATTAGCGACCGACTTTTGGTTTTTAAAATTCCTGTTTACAAATTTGAGTGTAAAAAATAGTCTGATTCTACTATATAACCCTAAGAAATATTTATATGGGAAGTTTTGGCAAGGATGAGTAAATTCTACCTTATCATATAAATTAATAAAATTATAAAAATCGTTTTTACCAACAATTATTTCCTCAAAATTAGCATGAAAAATCTGCTCTAATGCAAGTACGTACGTAATTAAACTATTATCGGGCATCTTTAGTTCACCATATCTATCCATATTTTTATTTTCGTACGCTCTAAAAAAACAATAACATGCAGAGTCATCTAAGGTATGAACACTACTTAAAAAATATTCACATATGTCGAATGTATGTACTTTTAAACATTTATCAATATAGTATTCACAGACATAAGGAATACTGTTTTGGTAGAAAATATCAATAGAGTGGTAATCCAAATCAATGTTGGGCAGCCTATCTGATATTGTTTTTGGGACAGACGTTCTTGGAGTATCTTTCAAATCTACAATTTTAATTAAAATTTCATCAGAATTGCCTTGACAGTTTTCAGAACCTGAGTTTAATAGGTCTGTGCATAGTAACTTCCTAAATGCGGATCTAAACTGCACGGAAGTTGGATTAACAGTATTGCCATGTTGTTGCCTGACCGATCCAAAAAAATGTTCCAAGCAATCTTGATTAATACGCCTGGCAAATAAATATTCGAAACATCCCTTCTTTAATTTCTCCCATACTAGATTCAAACCATTTATTGTTATTCTTCATCCACGCAAACACTTAACGTTTGCTGTGACATCTTTACCCCTTTTATTTAATACCCTAGTAGTTGCGCAAAATTTATCACATTTTCTTAGAAAGTCCTGTTGATAATATAATTTTTTAAATGCCCGATTATAGTTTTTTGAGGCATTGGGGGATGACGAATTAAAAATGTCAAATAAATTTTCAAACATCTTGTGACGCTATTTCCTTGGCTCCTTACGCGGCTCTTGCCACCTCAGAACGTCGCTTTGGATACCCTCGATGCAACACGTCCGGAATTAGTGCTCGGGCGCCAGATTTTTATCGTTGTTATCTCCACGGCCCCCTTTACTTAACTCGTCAGGAGTTCCAGGTAGCCTCAGATGGAGGTACGGACGGTTCCAGGGGTCTAATTGTATCTCATTCGGCAGGATTGTATCCAGAAACTTCCTCACTGATCCTAAACTGAAAGTTATATTCTCCTGGTCCACACTACGGAGAATCTAAATTCGTGGAGTAAAACAAATACTCTAGCATAGGATTATTTTAGTCTATAGTAGGTCAGTAAAACACAGAGGTTCGGTTAGGTTATATTACAACAATGTCTTTATTTAACAATAAATACAGGCTCTGTAGCTACTCAAATCGTTATCTATATAAAAAACCTTATCACACATAAAAGTAACCCATACTCTGGTATCCCCAGAAAAGCAGAGAAATGTTAGCGAGCTATATACATTTAATATGCGATCATTAGAGACGAAGCGGGCAGGACATAAACTAGAGAGTTTTTATCAGCAAATGTAATGTTTAATATAAATGCATTAAAAGCAAGCTCCTATTTCACGGGTCTTCTCAATATACAGGTTAATAAATTAAAATTAATAAAACGGAGTCTACATTGATGCTAGCAAAGTGTACAATCACTTTCGATGCACCCGGTATGTAGAATAAATGTGAGTATTGAATACACGATGCTTCTAGAGATCGAGAAAGGAAATACGAAAAGGGGTTCGGTTCTTGAATAAAACTGTCGAAACCTCGGGCCAAGTGGTGGGACCACTTTCGGGAATTTTGGAGAATCGAGACTAGATATTAACGGTTGAGATCCGGGAATTGAAACATCAAGGAACCCTGGCTAGACACCTGGAAGTCCTCGAGATTTCAATTTGAACGGAATATACGCCTTCTGATTAAAATATCAAAAGAGCCCTGGCTAGACACCTGGAAGTCTTCGATATTTCAACCGAAACGTAAATCAGAGAATCGTGTTAACACTCAATAAAATAGTATCGAGATTTTAAATGTACTGTTTCTTGTTATATTTTTGATATATCACAAAACCACTAACGCTTGCAGTCAAAATGAAATGTCTAATATTCAAATAAATTCAAATACCTATTGAAAAGACCACTTTTATTATAATTTTCAAATATTCTTACCTCCACAGTTATCGCTTCAACCTTTTTTATTTAAAAAAAAAGGGAGAAAATTACTCAACACATTCAAAAGAAACGGATAACAGTTCGATTTCTGCTATATCACAAAACCACTAATGCTTATAGTAAAATGAAATATCCAATATTCGAATAAATTCAAATATCTATTGAAAAGACCATTTATGTTATAATTTCCAAATATTCTTACCTTCACAGTTATCGCTTCAACTTTTATTAAAACTCAAAAAAAACTATACTTAAAAACAACTACAAGAAACGGTTAACAAATTGAATGAATGCTTACAGTCGGAGCGTTGTTCTGATGCTGGCGGTCGGAACTCGGGAGTCGATACAACTCTTCTCTCTCGACTATCGACGCTAGCACCTACCAGGTTTCAAACTGCTTACACCCTCAGTAAAGGAGCTAGGCGGGTTCTAGACCATTCCTTATGTAAATTAACATGGGAAATCGCCAAGGTCCAACGTGGTAATTTTTTACGCAATTTCGATCTGCGCATGCGTCAATCATGAGGCGGCCGTGACGACGACGACGTGATGACGACGTCGTCACGTCACGTCGCCTAGCTCCTTTACTTCTCTCTCTCCGATAGTTCGACCTGCGCGCTCCTTACTCTGTATTCCGCGGTAGGGGTAAACATAAATTCTACCATCGGATCGCGGTCAAAATTTGAAATTTTTAAATAAAAATCCGGAATGAATATTTTATATCAAAGTGATTTCTACATATATTACGGGTTATAAATAATATTAAATAAAAGTAAATTAGTAACGAAAAAACACTTCGTTACAATCTGAATAACTTCCGATGTTCCGTAGGCTGCCGCTGGTACAACATTAAACCTTATACAAATATTTAAACGCTGCAACAGTACTGCTAAGTACTTGGGTGGCTAATTTCACCTTCATTTATTGAAATCCGGTTGGTTTAATATGAGCATCAGTTAATTTCGGTGCTGCTCTCGTGCTAAATTGACAATCATGTTCGTAAAATGTTTTTATATGTTCCGAAGAAGTTCTCTTATCACCAAAAACATAATTATTATTCAATAAATTATTCCTTGCCAATTTGATTAAATGAATAACTGTTAGGTCTGGTTCGTCATATGTACCTTTTATTATAAAATACGGTGAATCTGGGGTTACACTTAATTCTTATTTTAATTTCCAATTGTTAGACCCTGACAACAGCACGTACATGTAAGCCACACTTTGTAACAACCCTAATTGTTTCAAATAACATATATGCTAATTTTTCAGTAGGGCAAGAAGAATGATGTAAAAAGTAACATAAAGGTTGTTTCCAATTTTTCAAAATCCCCCTTATCATAAAAACTGTAACATTAAGAGCCGGTAAGAATGTTTTTTCTTATCCATATCTGAAAAATGATTCACCTTCATTTGTACAATATTTAATACTGTAATATTTAAAGAACGTTTTATTATTTTACCTTGAATATGTTTGAGTAGAGTGCGAGGATTCGGTAAGGCAAACAACTTTTGCAGTTTACTTTTGTATAGTTTTGGTCCAGTAAAATACATTTGCAAACATTCATTTTTAAAGTCTGAAGAAAATCGCCTTCCTTTCGGTATTTTCTTGGACTGGCTGATCTGTATATAAATAAATGTTGCTAATAGGGATGAATCGCAAAATTTATAAGTTAGCTGTTCATATACTTCTAATGTTATATCATCTGATGATTTCTGCTCCATTATACACAATTTATCTTCTAAACGCTTCACTACCTCTACAAGTCTATAGTTTTCATAGCGATGAGACTTCATTTTCTGTCTTAATATGTTCTTTCTAGGACTATAAGCACTGAATGTGTTTGGTGCATAATAGTGATGTTGTAACATCTGGGATTATAATACTACATTTGTCAGTTGAACCTATAAATGAAAAAAATTATTGTAGTAAAGTTTGATCCAAAAGATTCCTCATGGGTTTTTTTGTGACAGCATTCCAGTATAGTGATTACAAATTTTTTTTTATTATTTACCTTTAAAGTGAAGGCTAATCAAAAACTGAATAATTAAAATGTTTGGTGCCACTAAACTGAAATTTACCACTTAAAGATTACAGATATTTATAAAATCAACATTTATAATCAACTAACCTAAAGCTACAACTATATCCTGCAGTATGTTAACTTTTCCTGGATTAACATTTCTTTTGTTCTCTCTAACTTGGAGCTGTGTATTTTCTCTCTCAGCAATTGCTTGTTCTGCAGCTAGAAAAGATTGCTTGTAATATGCTTTTAACTAAGTTATCCAACAAATCGATAAGACAATATGCTGTCTACTAAATACATACATTATTTCTAATTTTTTACTTTTTAATGATATTTTCATGTTGGGTTTCACCCATAGACAAATAAATGAAACTACACAACAAATCACTAAATTTTTGCATATTTGTTTACACACTGTTAAATAACGTTGATTGTTGGAAGAAATATTGGTACTTTGCGATATTCAAGTCGCAGCTGATTATTAAATTTTTTTGTTGGGTGGACCTACTTGTGATATTACATGAAATACTCCATTCTGTCATTTACTACAAACGTTACCTGTAATATGTCAATATACCTACCTACAAAAACTGCATAATTGTGTTTAGTAAAAACATAGCTTTGTAACTGGGGCAATAAGATTGGGATGGCAGTTGGTTGTAGTCGATTACGTAAATCATTTAAAAAACATTTGTCGTCAAAATGTGCTACACAAATACGATGACTTTTATATAAAGTATCAGTATTTCCCTCAAGATCATCTCTTCCAATTGCATGAAGCCAAAGGATTGCCCTGAAAAGATTAAAGTAATTATTTTTATTGCTTCATTTTGAAATTTTCAAAATGATTTCAAATTTTGTCCATCACTTTAGACCAAAAAGGAACATACCTTAGTGAATCCTTAGGAAATGAAAATAAGCCATCGTTTGTCTTCGCTCAATTATTAAAACAGTCTTTCACGGCACATACATGTCCTGCCATTGCAAAATATTATTATAAATGTCACAAGTCACAAATGTCTATAAAATAAGGCTTTACTTTTTAAATGTTCTCAATAATCACAATCACAAAAGAATTTACAAAATAGCTATTCACACAAGATGAAATAATGGAAATCACAGATGACAATGACGTTAGTGACGTTTTCTTGTTCCTGTGTTCATCGTGGGAAGTAATGGTCGCGTTCATCACAACGTAGCGCTACCGAAGTGATCACCAATTTCCTGCTGAACGCGTGTTTTGTCAACTGATCAGATTGAGCGCTGTGGTATCAGTCGCGATTTTTTCAATAAGAATTAAAATACGCTACTCGCTACTGATTAATGATGCATTAACTGTCATTTATCATTTATGGCAAATGTCATGTCAATAAACATAATATAATATAAATATATTTTTATTTGGAGATATCTTAGTAAAAATGAATGAACAGTTGGAAGTGACTTACGATTTTAATAATCAATTGTTTAGTGTCTCCGGTAATTCTAATCTTCATAGTATGTTTCAAAGTGGTTAGTTCAATTTATTGTGATTAAGTACATTTTTGGAGGGCCTATTTTTTAATTTGAAGTAATGCTTTTTTCATTTTTAGATGTGAAGTTTTGTGAGGTATATTTTGCAGGCTTAACAAATCAAGGGCCAAATTGTCCAGAGACTAGCAAAAGAAAAATAAGTGAAGTACTAATAGAATGTCAAGGTAGTTATAGCATTTTATAGAGTTTATATAGTGGTTACACGGTTAGGCGGTTGTAAAAGTTCAAAGAAAGCAGAGTGGTACAATCCAAGTTTACTTCGAGGTGTTGCAGATTCTAACAAGTACTTGAACTCGCACATTATAATTTATTGCTATTAATTTTGAATACATTTCGGGTTTTTACTTGGTAGTGTGCACTTTATATATAACTTGGGTGTTCAACCAGTCCTAGCTTCGTTAAATGTCGAAAAAACTAGTCGCTTTATACCAATTAATTGTTTTTATACAATTTGTAGATCAAGTAAATGGAAATAGTATTAGTGTTATCGATAATAGTAATATTCAATCAACTTCATGTATACGTAACAAACTAAGGAACTTCTACTTTCAATTTTAATGTGACATACAAACCTGCTGCTAGGTAGCACCAGCAACGAGACTAGCATTGATCAATTTCGATGGACCAAACAAGCCACTCTACTCCTTTTAAACCTATATAGGGAGAAACATGGTTCTTTTCGAAATCCTAAAATTAAAAATAAAGATATTTGGTTGGAAATATTGAAAGAATTTGAAAATCAGGGTTACAACTCTATAACGATAGAGATATTAGATAGAAAATTAAGAAATTTAATAAAAACTTACAAAGATAATAAAGATTGAAAAATAAAACAGGAGAATCATGCATAAAGTGGGAATATTTCGAAATAATGGATGATATATTTTTCAATGATAGAACGATGAACCCTACACATACTATATCCTCAATGCAATCGATTCCCAATGATTTATCATCAAAGTGAGAAGTAGGGCTGAGGAACGAAACATTGGAAAATCATAATGGCAATGATCAAAACCCGAATATGGTAGAAAGTAACAAAGAGAATAAGTTCGACGAAGAAAGTACCAAATTGAAGAAGATCTATAAAAGCTCAACAACAAGAGTGAAGCAGCTTTACGAGCATCGGAAGATAATTCAAGAGATGGAAAAGCAAAGGTTAGAGGAGGTAAAAAGACGTACAGAAGCTATAGTAAGAAACAATGAAATCCAGCAAGAAAGAAATGATATTTTAAGACAAGTATTACTAACCTTGAACCCTAGACCATAACGTTCTCAGATTACGAATTTAAGCTAGAAAAGTTATGTTATGTTAATGTTTGTAGCACTTGCAGATGCGAAAAGTGATTTTTGTAAACTAGTGCTTTTGGTATTTTTATGATTTAACGTTTGCGAAATTTGTAAATGCATAAACAAATAAGTTATTTTCATACTTTCTATATTTATCGTTATGTTTTTTACCTTTCATTATCGAGAATATTTGAAGTTCAATCATTTTTCACCAGTAGGTAGCTTCAAATATAATAAATATGTATTTCAGATTTAATAAAGTGTTTTAAAATAACTACTGTTATGAAAAATTAAATGCATATGTTTTTTCCTCATTTTTTAGGTTTTATATCATGATATGTATTGTGCTCTATGGGAAACCATAATAAATTATGTAGATTAATAAAAAAATTTATTACAACACGAAAATGATTTGTAGGAAGTAAAACAAGATAGAATGGGGATGTTAATTATCATATTTTCTTACTAGTGACACCTATTCTGGATCGAAGTTTTTTAATAACAAATAA
The DNA here is from genome assembly GCA_963921935.1 of Galeruca laticollis. Lineage (NCBI taxonomy): Eukaryota > Metazoa > Arthropoda > Insecta > Coleoptera > Chrysomelidae > Galeruca > Galeruca laticollis. Next base: position 148,308,512 of record OY998181.1, read on the forward strand.
AACACTGATACAATCAATTGAATCATTTATTAAATCAATAAACTTTCACTAATTCCATTTCTCTTCTCTACACCAGCATTTTCAAATGGTTATCGATTATTTTCAACGTCACATTGTCTGGTTCCTGATTTGCGAGGTCTACATTCTGTTCTTCATGAATATTGATATCCTCCTTTATCACCAAAAAGTTGTACAAAACCACCGCAGCAGCAATTATTTCGTTTCCAAAATCGGGATTGGGAATGTCCAGAAATTTCAACCTTCTAAATTTATTCTTAAGGATTCCAAATGCTCTTTCTATAATCGACCTTATAGAGCTTAATCTGATATTATAATTTATTTGATGAGGTGTTAAATGACCAGTGTCTCTATAGGGTGTCATCAAATTTCTCATCAGAGGAGTTGCCGAATCTCCAACTATGTGGTAATTACCTGGTAGTAAGTGGGTTTTCAGTATTTGTCAAATGATCATAGATGGGACTGTTTCTAAAAACACTTGCATCATGTATTCTACCTGGCATACCAATGTGACAGTCGATGAACTTACCCATATGATCACATGTTCCTATAATATTTGGTAATGTAAGAAAATAATTACCGTTTCTATAACTTTTTACTTACCTTGTAATATTATGGAGTGAAATCCCTTCCTATTGTGAAAATCGTGTTCATTTCCTTCTGGTTGTTTTATGGGGATGTGGCAGCCATCTATGGCAGACACAACGCCAGGGAATCCTCTAGAACGTTGATAAAATACCTGAAAAATACCCATGTTTTATAAATTTTTTTCATATTTCAAATCGGATTCATACCTGTTATATACATAACAAGTTTTATGTATACATTTTTGTTTAAACATAATACAATTGTCGAAACATGGTACTCATCTGGTCGAGAAAATCTTACATATTCCTGTATAAGACTAGCCAAAGCACATATTATTTGTTTGAAAACTCCATACTCAGTGCTTTTTCCAAAATCGAATCGATCCCAAACAGCTAGAAAACTTTCTTGCTTCGATATGGTTCATATTGTCAATAGGACTTTCTTGCCAAAGTCAATTTTATTGTGCTCATGATGAACTATTCTTCCCAATACGTTCACCAAGGTTTGCAAATGAGATTATCATGATTTAATAATAAATGAAATATAATTGTGAATAATAGATCGTACCTGAAAAGTTACCCTTGACATTCTAAAATATTCTTTAAAGAGATTATCGTTGTACAGGGGTACAGTGTTTTCAAAAAAGAACTCATACGGGGTTCTCGATCATGTCCTTCTTCCGAAATTTCACGCTGTTCTATGGGTTCAAGAAGATCCACAGCGCTGCCTACTATAAGACCTATATCTAGAGCATCTTCTTTAGCAATTACAATAGCTGCTTGAATAGGATCCATTTTTTAAGAAACAGAAACGTATTTACACACCAGACTAATTTTTCGTTGTCGATGACCACGGAATAATAAGCACTTTTCGATGACTAAGCTCACTAAACACTGGTAATAACTATTAGACTAAATTAAAATTACAAATGAATGAATAATCATTGTCATATATCAAATAAAATCAATAAAATTGAGTTTTGAGTTGTGTTTTGTGTTGTCGTATTCATTGGCATTTGACATATATATATATATATATATATATATATATATATATATATATATATATATATAATAGAAAGCAAAAAGATGCTTCTGTTGTTTATCGACCGTACTTGATTCAATATAGAGGGGGAATCATCGGGTATGCGGTCAGTGAAATGAAATGAAACTATTATCCTATGCTCAATATTTCGCTACCGTTTGGTAGCTTCATCAGGAGATACTACAAAATTTATTTAATAAACAATTGCACACAATAACAATGGTTAACTTACAGATTTTAGAGTCTGGAATTTAGTGACGTCTAGACATTAAAAGGTTTATATATATATTATAATGGATTGTTATAGTTGTATACTTTGCCGACAATACCACTATAATTGTTATATTATCAATTTAATATATTAAACTCTAGTATAGCTAGCTCAGTAATGAAATAAAGAAAAATTTTTATGTATTTATATATTTAGGTAGAGAGAATGAGAAACTCTTACTACTCTTTGGGTTCCGGAAGTGATTTTAACTCTTTATCTCCAACACTTTATATATGAATCATTCAAATAACTATTACTATATTTTATTTTATATTATTTGGTGCGCCTATGGATAGAAAATTTCAATATAGCAATCGATTCCAAATCTCACAGTAAGAATAGATGATTAGAAGTATTCAGTAGAATAATCGATTCCAAATGTCACTCATATCAGTTGAAGTAATATATATATGAAAACAATGATTTCATGAATACATTTATTACTACACATATATTATATGAGTCAAGAAATATGTATTATCAATTTGAACAAAGTGATGAAATCTTATAGGCTAATATAAAATTATTAAGTCGAAAAATGAAAATTGTTCAATAGAAATGGTAAGTACTTAAGTTTCTGTTATCAGTTTTATCAGAACCTTTTTTTTTGAATTTTAATAGTTTCAGATTCTATTTCTTTTGACTTTTACCATAGATGTACATCTGTAACCTAAATGTTGGTACCAACAAAGACAAATTAAACACTAACCTGATTCACAATCCACTCATCTTCCTTTCTTGAAGAGTTATCTTCCCAAAAACAAGCTGTGTACAGGTCCGCCGACCTTATAATGCTTCTTTACAGGATTTCTTATTTCAGGAAACAAATATTTGTGATTTCTATTAGTTTCTAGCTTCTTAGATTTAATTGCTCTATAATGTTTATTTCAGTAACTTTCCATTAAGTATCATCTCCAATTGAATTGATTGAATTTTAAATATTCATTTTATTCTGACATCACCTCCAATAACTTGTATGTCTTGTTTCATCTATTGTATGTAGCTTCTTATATCTTCATTTGTTTGGACCTTTTTAGTACAAATTTCTTAGTTTTTATCTAAATTTCTTATAATTTTATCTCCAATACTCTATTACATCTCCGCATCTCAAAATTCTTTTTCAACAACCACCCGCCTTTCTTTTTATTTTTCGTTGCTATCCGAAATCATAAATATCTTGATTTCAGATTCATTTTCTAATTCCTAATATATAATTACAAACCATAAAATTCACATCTTTCTTGACTCAATAAATATAGATTTCTATGGTTCTGCTTCTTTTTCAATTTATAACCTTATTCCAGTCAATTCATAAAATGATTTTTTTTGACATTTCTGACATTATTTGATATATATAACCAAAACTGTCTAAATGTTGAATAATTAAGTTATTACATGTTTATTTATTGTATCTATTATTAATGTTCAATGAATATTTTTAGAATATGGATTACATGTTTCTTTTAATTAAGGAATTTTGATTTATAACTTGTTATTTATTACTTACAATGGATTGTCGATATGCTTCTTAAATGAACTACTGTGTTTAAAGGTAAGTTTTATCCTTTTTATTCAAATTTCTTATTACTATTGCTCATATATTGTATTCCATTATGAATAGATTACTTCATCAATAAATTCTTTTGGTATCATATTAAAGATATTGAATCAAATGTTCCAAACTTCAATATATTTGTGAGAGTGAGAATTTCAAATATACTTCCATCTAAGTAGTGAAGAACTATCTCCTCTATATATATATTTTTTTACTTTTATAAGGTAATAGATATTATGTATCCTGATCAAAATAGGTGCTAATAATTCTCTAACACTTAACAGATGATGTATATATGCTCCAGAATATTTTGTACATGTAAGACATATACAGTTTTTTTTTAAATACTGCATTAAATCTTCTGTATATTGGAAATATTTTCATTAACCGATACTGGTTTATATAATTCTGTGTAGTATGCTGATATGAGTTATATTATTCTAGTTTCTGTGTTCTTGAATTATGTTCAATATATATATATATATATATATATATATATATATATATCAATAGTTATTTTAGGACGTTCAACAAAATGACCAACTGATGGATCAATTTAAAAATCGCTACCTGATCAACTTTGTTGGGATGAACGCGACCAATGTTAGAAGCACAGACTGTCAAATAACTCGAATGTCGATATTCCATTGGTTGGATTCAAACAGTGACAGGAGAGTGCACCACACTCCTTGATTGGTTTAAATATTGTATCATCAGAACATGGCGTCTAGTATGCGCAGTCAAATCTGCGCGACTTTTGATGCCTATCCAAGATGCACTACTGTTTGTTTTATATACTGTGGCTTAGAAAAATGGTTTTGCGCGCGCATAGATTCGTTGTTGGTAGGTACACGGCACCGACAACGCCGGTTCCAATACATATATACAGGGTGTCTCTAAATGAATAATTCACACGGTTGGAATTACGTCGCGCAAATTCCAAAACACGACATCCAAACTTAGTACGATTTTCTTAGCGAGGACACGTTCTCTACCATTAAAACACAGGTCCTTTCATCGTGGAGATCGTGAAGACGTTATAATTAATCTAGAAGATAATATAAATTCTGATCTAAACTTAGCTTAAACTAGTCGACTACCTACTTCAAAACAGAAATACGACTATTTAATTAGTCTGTGTAACTCTAGAGCTACTCCACAAAACTGTCATGATTTTTATAGAGCTGCCTTACACAATCGGTAAACAAGACTCGGATTCCGAATGATATACACGTAATGGGAAGTGCGTCAGTCAGAGTTAGAATATTGTATTTTTTGTTCTATCTAATTTTCGTAGCATTTTTTATTTTCATTACTTTTCATCAACTTTTAAAAATATTTTAAAGGAAATAAAGACATTTTTGTACACTTTGCATTAAGCCTAAATAAAACACATTTTACATTTGAGTAACGTTCTATTATCGTTCAGATTATAAATTTATTATCGTTCAGACATATGTATTTCGAGATACCTCGTTATTCCCGCCCAACACTACTGTATTAACGGACGTAACTGAGCATAAATAAGATATCGCTATTTTGTCACCAAAATAATATTAGGAATAAATATTATGACCTTCAAATATTAATAAACAAACCATATCAAGTAGGGGAGAGCGGGGCAAGATGGGCCCCCTAATTTTAATCGTTTCTAAATATGTTGTTTGTTGCATTAGCGATTTGAAATTTGAACAACTGGACGTGTTATTTACTACGTACATACAGTTTAATATTTTTTTAATTTAGCAATAACATAGTAAAAAACATTTTTTACGAAAGTGTATATTTCCCATCTTGCCCCGCAGGTGGGGTAAGATGGGAAACTAGGTGGGGCAAGTTGGGATATACAAGATTTTGTAAAATAATATAATTTTTTATTGATTTTTAATTATTCTGTTGTACAAAGTGCACAAATATGTTGTACTTCGTCATCATATTCCTCCTCTCCAGCACACGAACAGTGTGCCCAACTGCACTTAATGCACAGCACCCATCCTTCCATTGACTGGGAATATAAATGGTTGCAAAAAAGACATGCTGCATCATCTTCCACGTTTACTTCGTCTTCCCCAGATGAGTCACTCTGTATAGTTTGGTTTTTCTTCTGTTGATTATTATTAAGGTGAATAAGACGTTTAACAATTTGCCGAGCAGTTTCACATTTCCGTTTCTTCACCAAATGTTTTCCTTTTTCGGAACCGTCTTTTTTTGCTCAAATTTTTTTTTTCATTCTTCTTATATCTCGTTTTTGTTGCGCGTTTCCTTTATGCTTCAATTCTTCCTCTAATTCCTTCTTGTACGGTGACTCTGTTACAACAGTACATTTTCCCTCCTCTCCAACTCGTCGTTTTGTCGTCTGATTTTCGTTTTCAATGTGTAGAATGGTGTAACGAGGTTTTTCGGTACTGAAAGGTTATTTTGTGTCACCGAGTGTATTTTCATTTTGTATTTTCTGTCGCTGACTATATTTATCTTATACTATATATCACCCGTTATGTATTCTGGCCTCCGTATCAAAATTATTCTATAGTTTATGTCGCCGAGTTTATATTCATTTCATATTACACATCCCTGTTATATATTTTGGCCTCTGTAGGAAGAATGATTTGATATTTTGTGTCGCCGAGTGTAGTTTCATTTTGTATTTCCTGTGAGTATATTTATTTTATATTATATATCACCCGTTACGTGTTCTGGCCTCTGTATAAAAATCATTTTATAGTTTATGTCGCCGAGTATATATTATCATTTATATTATGTATTATATGTTACATATTCGTTTCTTTGTATATAAATCATTTAAAGGTTTATGCGCCGAATATATATTAATTTTATAGTTTATGTCGACGAGTATATATAATCATTTGTATATTGCATCTACCCGCTATATATTTCAACCACTGTATCGAAATTGTTTTAGGCATAAGACTTATAATTATTGTAAATCTCCGTGAACATTTTATTTTATCCCTTGGTTTCGGGGTAGAACCAATTGTTGTAACAGGTTAATAGTTATTCAAAATTCCGATGATATTTTTATTCCTTTCCTATCTAGTTGCGATGGAGAAATCATTTTTTCTGTGTAAAGTATTTATTTCGATTTTAAAACCCAACATTTGAATGTACTGGTCTCCCCACTGCAACGTGGTAGATATTGGTAGAAGTGCGCAGGTCGAACTAATCGAGAGAGGTGGAACATTAAGGCTGGAAAGCAGGTAGATTTTAAAAATCAAACAGAGAGTAACGAAGTGCTAGCCGACCGAAGCAGAAGCAAGAAATTGTTCATCGTCCGCCGAAAGTTGTGTAGCTTTGTTTTCCCGATAACCATAAATTTCTTGTTGAGTTTTTTTCCGCACTGTAAAAAATTTCTCGAAAACTTCGTTGCTGTGAAGGTGAGAACTTTTTAGTAATAAAAATCCGAAAAATAAATGTTCTTATCAATTATAAATTCAGAATATTCACGCAGTTGATTTTTATTTTAAAATTCTCGATAATTTCGTTGCTGTAAATGTAAGAGCTTTTATTAATACAAATCCCAAAATATGTGGTCTTTTCAATTATCAATTTAAAATATTTATGCAGTTGATTTTCATTTTAAAATAAGTTGGAATATCTTGTACATTGGAGTGTGGTAAACCATTTATATATCGCATCTGATTCAATACCTTTCCCGATTTTCCTTTCTCGTACGTTTCCTGATATTAGTTCCGTTCTTAAACACTTTTTTCGATTTGTAGGGAAAATTCTTGATTGAAATCTCCGGTTGCGCCAGGCATACATTAACGCTAGGGCTTTCTGATATTTTAAATCTAGAATTCCCATATTCTTTTGATAACTTTTCCGATTTTAGGGAGAATCTTGATTGAAATCTCCGCTTGCGCCAGGAATACATAAACCCTAGGGCTTCCGGATATACTAAATCCAGAATCCCCAGTTTCAATACCTTTCCCGAATTTTCTTTAGTGGGTTTTGTTGATATTAGTTCCGTTCTTTAATACCTTTTTCAATTTGTAGGGAAAATTCTTGATTGAAATCTCCAGTTGCGCCAGGCATACATAAACGCTAGGGCTTCCGGATATTTTAAATCTAGAATCCCCAGTTTCAATACCTTTCCCGAATTTTCTTTAGTGGGTTTCGTTGATATTAGTTCCGTTCTTTAATACCTTTTTCAATTTGCAGGGAAAATTCTTGATTGAAATCTCAGGTTGCGCCAGGCATACATAAACGCTAGGGCTTCCTGATATTTTAAATTTTGAATTCCTATTCTTTGAAAACTTTTCCGATTTTAGGGAGAATCTTGATTGAAATCTCCGGTTGCGCCAGGCATACATGAACGCTAGGGCTTCCTTATATTTTAAATCTAGAATCCCCAGTTTCAATACCTATTCCGACTTTTCTTTTAATGGGTTTTCTTGATATTAGTTCCGTTCTTTGATACCTTTCTCGATTTTAAGGAAGAATCTTGATTGAAATCTCCGATAGCGCCAGGCATATATAAACGCTAGGACTTCCTAATATTTTAAATCTAGAATCCCCAGCTTTGGTACCTTTCCCGATTTTGTTTAAATTCTAGTGAGATTCCTGACAATTTAAGTCTAGAGCCCCGACCCTAGTATTGTGTTTTCCGATTTGATAAGGAGAATTCTGATTGAAATCTCCGGGAGCGCCAGGCATACGTAAACGTTAGGGCTTCCTGATATTTAAAAGCTAGAGACCCGATTTTTAGTATTTTTTCCCGATCTGATAGTTTTTTTGGAGTAACGCCTAACCCGTCCGTTTCATGAGAGTTTATCAAGATTTGAATGAAAGGGCTACCAAACTTTTAATGGTTTTTGTTTGCTTTTACCGCTCCTTTTCTTCACATGTACGCTATTTTATGATCATAAACCACTCTCGCTTATGTCCTGCCTGCTTCGTCGCTAATTACAGCATATCAAATATACATATAGCTAAGTAATACATATGTGCTTTTGGAATACACGGATATTGTCTTCCCTTATGAGTATTGTTTATTTTAATATATAACGGCTTGGTAGAGAGTATAATTGTAATAAAACTGTAATAAACCTGTGGTTGTGCTTTACTGACCTATTATAGACTAGTACTTCGTTATGGTAGAGTAGTTGTTTGGCTGCACGAATTTTAGCTTCTCCGTAGTGTGGATCAGGATAATAATATCTATTTCAGGACTAGCGAGACCGTTTTTTTATATATTTAGCAATAGCCTTCCGAATTTTGACGACAATAGACCCCTGGAATTTACCGTACCTCCATCTGAGGCTACCTGGAACTCTCGACGAGTGAAGTCGAGGGGCCGTGGAGTTAACCACGTTTAAAATCTGGCGCACGAGGAAGTGTAAGGTTTCAAAGGTGTCAGAAGTGACGTTCCGAGGCATTAAGAGGAAGAGCAAGTGGCCGCTACCGATATATCACGCGCAACGCAGCGCACCGACGTCGCCTCCGAGGAAAACGCGTCACAATGGGAACAAGATCCTTTGGCGAGAATATCTGAAATGCATTGGTTGATGATGCACCTACATTTAATGAGTTTTCCAAAACTGACGGTGTTAGTGGTAGCCGCTTTTCTGTTGATGCTTCTGTTGTGTGGATAACATTGGGAGTGAAAGGTGGTGTTTTCACAGATTGATGTGGCAAATTATCAAACTCTTGTGCTTCAGGATCCAAATTTTCATCAATATTTTTTGTTGCTGCAGATAATTCTCTTGTTGGTTGATTAGGTATTGCAGACTCTGAAACATCAACATCTTCAACTCTTTGATAGGATCTGTTTGTAGTTTCGGATGGTGCAAAATCAATATCTGTGAATTTATTTGAGTTGATTGTAAAAATTCACGCTTTTTCAAACGAAGTTACAGCTATTAAATTAGACGCTACTCGTAGGTATAAACGCCATTCCAAATAACGTAGATATTTGATATAGGTCACAACTCGCCCTGGATAATTTCGAAGCCAATTACTCACCTCCTGATCATAATAGACACTTAAAGGTTTAATGAAACATATGCCAAGTGTCTGAAGTCGGTGTGTGCAATGGGGAGGAAAACACAATATAACCACCCCATTATTTTTTGCATAGTCAATTACTTTAATATTTTTCATATGTATGAGTAGACTGTTCATCTAATAAGAGTAGAACAGGACGATCCTTTGTTGCACCAGAATATTCTGCGAAGCGTATAAATCAATTGAAAAAAGATTTCAGTTTGCATCCAGCCACTAGGATGACATTCTGCTGTCGTAGCAGGAGGAGCATCATGTAGAAACTCTGGATTCATCCTTACTCTGGGAAAAGTGAATAACGGTGGCATATAAGCTCCTGCTGCACTGCAACAAATTTCCACAGTGACGGTTCCAGCTCTATCTGCCGATGTGAGGGATCCAACTTGTTTTCTACTTTTTGTTTCCAATACCTTAGATTTTGTTTTAGGCACAACTTACTGTAACACCTGTCTCGTCACAGTTGTATATTCTATCGGAAGTAAAGTTATACTTATCAAAAAGATGTTAAAGTAAATCGTAGAATCCATCCACAGCCACTTTATTGAAACCTATCGCTCATGCAGCGGAAGTAGCTCCAGGTTTCCTAATTGACAAGTCTGGGTGTCGTCTTGAAAAAGCTGTCATCAAATCTTTACCAGCTTCATTCTTACTTCCATTAAAATTGTGTTGTTTTTTATTTATTTTTCGCAAGCTGGAAAGCTAACCGTCTTAGCTCAACACAGGTTAATCCGAATAATCTCGATTCCATTAATTTTATTTAGTCAACAAGCTATCGCTCTTCTTGATTTGTGAAAACGCATTTATCTGGGCCTAGTTTTGGCTATATAATTTGAGTAGAATTTAATCTCGCTTGTTTTGTTTTACGTGCTAATGTTGATTTCGGTACATCTAAATTGTAGATGCGGTCCTGTATCCCATTTGACCAGAGATTACAGCCTCTACTGCTTGTACCATGCTCTCTCCACTCCATTTTTTCCGTTCTAATACACGTTTATAAGTACGCACCATTTTCTGAAATCAAAACAATACGTCTGCTTTAATATTACTATTACTTTTTTGCGGGGCAAGATGGGACCCTATCCCTTCTTGCCCCTTCGAAAATACCTCATCTTGCCCCACAGGAATTCAAAAGGTTAAACAAGATTTTTATAATTAAATTATTATTAAAATTTGAATGTATGATGTCCTCAACAACAGTAATTAAACTACCATCAAAGCCAGTAAAATACATTTGCATAAATACTTACATAAAACTCTCAGCAGATGCACAAACGTAACACATTAATTCAACACACATGCGAATTTGTTAAAATTTAACTTCCAACCAAAATCTGTGAACTTCGTTACAGAGAGGTACATTGTGAGTCATTAGATACTAGTTTCAGCTATTTGCGTACTGGTTCGTCAGATTTGGTGAGTTCCCATCTCACACCGCGTCTTCACCTTGCCCCGCCATCCCCTACCAGTAACTGTCTATTATATTACAATTTCAAGCGAAAGATTTTATATTTTGCGCTGCCCTAAAAATTTTGCGAAACTGAGTTCCGTCCTTGTTCGTTGAGTGTATCGAAATATACAGGTTGTCTCAAAATTGACGCCAGTTCTATCGGCATACGATTCTAAGAGCTTGAACAAATCAACTCGTAAGCATACACATTTTTCACTTTGGCTGTTAGAGATATTGATTAGAAACAAATATCTCAAATTCAGTCTTCAAACTTCATTGGAAACGAAAAATTATTGTTATAAAATAGGAAATTAATTTACAGAAAGTCGCTTCCTGACGTTCGCCCGATTTATCATTGAGTCATGAGCCTTGTGTAGCAAGCATATTGTTGTCTATAAATGTCACAGTAACTGCATATTCTGGTCTCACAACAGATTTGAAGTGAACATTTTCTCTCAAGAATAGTGGCCCTGGGAGCATTCCTTTCTTCGCTATCACTGCCCGGAGCAAACGAAGCATACCACGATAAAAAACTGGCGCCTGAGGCAACCATTTACACGACATCAACACTGACGAGTAACGACGAAAGACCGTTACATAGTGATTTGTTTCAAGTTGACTTCGTTTTCAATGAAGTTTACGGAGCGAATTTTAGATCTTTGCTATTAATCAATAACTCTCCAACCAAAATCAAAAGCGTCAAATTCAAAACACCCTTCATACAATAATGTGTCAATAATATTCTTTCCAAGTATTGTACATCTGGTAGTCATAAACAAATATAAATTATGGAGTAGATCTTGATACATATCTCTCTCCCTTGTCAATTTCAAATCTGGACGATCCGTTAACAGTAAAATATGCAAAATTGTGCTGTGCCTTCTGTTATTAAGTGCTAATATATTATATTTCTTGTTTGCTCAATGTGTAGTCACATGTTGAGTTTGTGAGTGCAATTAAATAAATTGATCAGTGACTTGGTAGATTATCCCAATGGTGTGTGGTACTTGAAATATTTATTCAGTGCATCATTTCTGCTTCATTTGAAATTGCACACAACCGCCGAGAAACTGTATACAACTTTGGCTGACTACAAAAAAAAACCATTATTACTAATCGAATCAATCTTATCATAATGTAAAGTTGGTTTGAATACAAAACAAATTACCCAGATATTCTGAGATGAAAATACTGACAAAAAAATATCATATAGTATACAGTAGAAAGTATTCAGAAACACCATAAAGGCGTGTTTACTCGTATCCAGTAGCTTGATATGTCCTGAGCATCGCAAGGAAAATAATTCACTTACATATATGTTGAATAGTACAGGGCCGAGTACGGTCCCTTGAGGTACACCAAATTCGACAATTACTGTATAAAGTATCTAGTTTCACAGCTTGCCGTCTGTTTGATAGAATCCTTTAAAATAATTTTAATGATTTGTCTTGTATTCCAATGTCCTCTAGCGATTTCAATAGTAGAGGATACCTGACACTATCAAAAGCCTTAGAAAGGTTTATATATAAATACGCATAAGCATGGTTTACTATAATTGAGAGATTCGGTAATTTTAGATGTTAAGGCTAGGATGGCGTTTTGCGTTGACACTTTTTCTCTAAAACCGAACTGATTATTGGAAATTATTCTAAATTTATCAAGATGAGACATTAAACGGTTTTTGATACTTTTCTTGAATATTTTTGAAACATTAGTTATCAAAGATAGGGGCCTGTAGTTATTTCTGGTCTGCCAGCACATTGGGGATTATTAAATTAGTAACAGAAAAGCGAAACCCGCATGTCGATATCTTCTTCTTATCCCGAGTTATCTAAACTTTTCCACTGCGGAAACCGGATATATACACAAAATAATCTTGTGGTCGAATAAGGGGAACCGGATAAATACGCGCACCCTTTTTACTCCGGGATCCGACCGAATACGACGTTTTTATGTAATATGTGTTACCTATAGAAGATGTTTGATTTTGTTCTGGAAGGCATTTACCACAAATTTAATCATATTAACGTTTCACTGCGGAAACCGTATAGATCAGCGCAATCATCTCAGATACGTACTGTCATTTTTTTCATTAGGTAGTGCGATGTTGATTGGGAAGAAGGAAATCAACAGCCAGTTATTCATAATTTTGTTAATAACAAATCAGGGTGTATGAATACTTTATAAGTAACCCGATTATTGTAAGTAGTTTTAGAATACTTTTTATGTAGAAAAAATTCCTGTTCAAATCAAAAATTTTCACAAGGCACAATTGAAGATAATTCGCGTATTGCAAAGTGGAAAGACACAGACGTGGATGGGAAATATTGTTTTTTAGCTATAGACTTTCTCATGGCTCAACTTAAAAAAAGAAAATTATTGCCTATTGGTCAACGGATACTTTTTTGTCTACACCTATGTTCCCCCAAATTATGGGACATGATAGATATTTAATTTAATTGCGAATGTTACATTTTTCCAACAACAATACCGTTGATAACGAAGACACTCTATTCAAGCTGCGGATGGTTATAGATCATTCGAAGCCCACTTTTCGTAACGTCTTGTATCAATATCAGAATGTTTGTATTGATGGAAGTTTGATGCTTTTCAATGGAAGGTTGGCATTTAAACAATATATACCATCCAAAAGGCACATATTTGGTATTTAACTATTTCTTTTGTGCGACTGTGAGACCAGATATATTCTGGATTTAATTATTTGTACTGGATCAAATACAGAAATCAAAATATTTAACGAATATTTGAAAATTACGGGAAACATTGTAAGTAGATAGACTATGACAGTTCTGGAAAGCTTTCAAGGTCATCAATGGAACCTCGAATGGGGGTAACCTAACATAGCAACCCCCACCTAAAACTTGTGTGGCGGAAGTAAACCCCACTAAAACTGTCGTGTGACATCACCTACGTCATCTGTCAACAGTCATCCATCTTTTGGTCTATGACGTCACCCACGCCATCTGTCAACTGTCACATATATCATCTGTCATATGTGTTGTATGTGTCATCTGTCAAATGTGTAATCGATCTTGTGTTCTGTGATGTACGTTTTCTCTCATGTCCTCCATTTCTTTCTATGTCAACATGTATTTTGTATATAGTGTGTGACGTAATTTTTGTGATGTAAGCACCGAATATATTTTTTTAATTAAATAAAAAATGTCTCGTCTCGACCGTGAAATTCGAACCCACGACACACAGCGTCTTTCTCGTTCCTACCACAATCCCTAACCGTTGCGCTATCAAGGCTTATATTTATCAATTTCTTATTTGAGGTTCACCTTCATCCGTTGGGTGTCAGTGACCCCACATAATTTTGAGAATAGAATTATAAGATAAGCTTAAATTGTGTGTTACAACGTATATTGATTATTCCCCAAATTAAAATTAATCATGTTAGCCGATAAACACTACATTATCACACAGGAAACCAGCATTTCTGTAAGATAATATATCTCGAAATATTAATTATTTCCCAAATTAAAATTAATCATGTTAGCTGATAAACGATGAAATAAAACAATATAGTTTGTTTAAATCTTCATTTATTTGAACTAATGTTCAATTTAAACTTGTTGACGCGTTTCACTAACACAGTAGCTTTGTGGAAACGAATGAAGGTAAAATATAAAAATGTCTTAATATATACAGTGCAAAATCTATTTGATAAGGTTAACAATGGTATTGAAAGAAATTACCTGGAAATTCATTCACTACAAACATTCCTAAGCTATCTTCTAGGTAAAAAGGTCCAATAAAGGAGACTGATTGGACTATTTGAATTTCTGCTAGTAGGAATTTTCATGGATAATATAGAAAAAATAATTCATGAACACCCCTTAGTAAAAAAATTATGTACTGGCACCGATATGTGGACGACATTTTAGCTAGCTTCATCGGTACAAATAGACAATTAGAGTGCTTCATTACTTACATAGACTCGATTCACAGTAATATCAAATTTACCGTAGAACTTGAACAAAATAAGTCTATAAACTTTCTAGACATCACAATTTCAAATATAATTAATAAACATGATTTTTCTATATTTCATAAACCATCACATACAGTTATTACAATTCATAATAGTTCGGTCCACCCATTCAGTCATAAACTAGCAGCTTTCAATAGTATGATACACAGACTCTTAACAGTCTCATTACATATTAATAATTATACCAAATAATTAAATATTATAGAACAAATAGCAGTTAATAACAATTACGATCCAAATTTAATTGACAATATCATAAATAATAAGATAAAAAAACAGACTTTAGAACAAGTATTCCCTTCAGATAAAAATAATAAACAATTTAAAAGCTTAACATACTTTGGAACACCATCCTTAAACATTAAATCATTTTTAGAAACTTCAGACATGAATATTTCCTTTAAAACTGATAACAATTTATCCAAATTCATTAAAAATAATAAATCTAAATCTTCAAAATTAAACAAATCAGGAGTTTATAAATTAAAATGTGGTAAAGACAATTGTGATAAAATTTATATCGGTAGAACTTTTAGAAATTTGATAACTAGAATTTCGGAACACAAACGTAGCTATGACAACAAAAAATTAGATTCTAACTATTCAAATCATTTATTAGAAAACCAACACATTTTCGACCCAAATTTTGAAATTCTCCATGTAGTCGGTTAATCTTTCAGTTCAAATTTATTAGAGGCCCTAGAGATTAACAAAAATAAATATTGAGGTAATCGCTTTAACGACCAAATAGATATCAATCAGTCTCCTTCATAGAACCTCTTTACCTAAAAGATAGCTTAGGAATGTTTGTAGTGAATGAATTTCCAGGTAATTTCTTTCAATACCATTGTTAACCTTAGGAAATAGATTTAGCACTGTATATATTAAGACATTATTATATTTTACCTTCATTCGTTTTGACAATGTGTTAGTGAAACGCGTCAACAAGTTTAAATTGAACATTAGTTCACATTAATGAAGATTTAAACAAACTATATTGTTTTATTTCATCGTTCAGTATGGGTATTCATCAAGTAAAAGCCTCATCTATTCAATTTTAGCTGATAAACACTACATTATCACACAGGAAACCATTATTTTCTTATCTCAAACAATTTGGGATAAATGGTTATGTTTTTTAATCAAACTCCCACAATTTACGTTTAATATATAACGCTGAGGAAAAATAATGTAGTCATTCATCGTCGACAAGTCAACAAGTTAGCTGTGTTCGCTTGCGCGTCTCAAAATCATCTTTAAAACCATATTTAGAAGTATATTACTAAACTTTTAGAATAAAGTTGTTGCTGAACTAAATTTTATTACAGTAAGTTTTTCATGATTTTTCTTTATTGTATTTGAATTTCTCCATTTTCCCTATTTTTTTAGATGGATTCGAGAGAAACAATAAGACTATATGAATTAACACAATATGCACCATATCTAATTTTAAGTGTACATGTAGTGAACACTCGTTTTGGTAAAGCAGTCGTATTGGTGTTAGAAGAGGTGCGAGTATTTTTACCAAATAGAGTAACAAACATTTATGAGGATAAAGTTGAATATCTCACGGAAAAAAGTATTCCCTAATTTTTCGGGGGAAGATCGAAACACGAAAACCAAATCCAGCCATCTTGTTTGAAATTATTCAAAATTAATTTTTTTGGTGAGTTTTTATTTTATCATATTAAAAGTGTACATCGTAGATTCCGTTGTGGCAATAATAGAAACAGACTTCGTATTTTGGGCACGGCTCAAAACAAAAACTGGATTATGTGTACGGCATTTGTAATTCTCGTAAATGAAGAACGAGGTCATAACAGCATTACTTTCAGATATTTAACTAAATCTCACACGCATGTGAGTGCAGATGGTATTCATGGCAACATTGAAAAACATCGAGCACAGGACAGATACGTATATGACTTCAGAGATATAAAAACTGTAGTTGGTACGTCTAGAAAAAATGTAACTGTCGTAGAGCTGAATAACTTTCATGAATGGAAGAAGGAAAAAAGAACTGCATCGCAAAATAAACCTAGTGATCCACTAAATATGGTTAAACTCCACTGTATCGTAGAAATTAAATTTGAGAAGGGATATCGTTCCATGAAATAGAGGACGTATTTTGATGCCGAATTAGTGATTTTTTACAAAAGAGATTTGATGCATCAAAACGACCTGAATTGCTCCCAACAAACCGAGGAATTCCAAATAGGAAGGTACTTGGGCCCTTAATGCCTGCGTCAAGGAGTGAATTTTGGACCACCCTACGAGAAAACGATACTGTTGAGGACCTTAATTCTGAATATGATGTAACCGAGAATGTTGATGAGCTAAAATTAATTTATATATTATATAAAATAAAGTATAAATAAATTAACAGCCAATTTAATTTCGTAAATCATTCTAATATACCAAGTAAGAACACAGCATACACATTGCTGTGTATATGTAATTAAAAGTTACTAAAAAACACCATTTAAAAACACAGTATATGCTATGAAACACCAAAAAGTCAAATTACCAAATTTTACCTTTTTGTTTACATTTAACACAAAATAAATAACAGGTATGCAAATAT
This sequence comes from Galeruca laticollis, assembly GCA_963921935.1. Taxonomy (NCBI): domain Eukaryota; kingdom Metazoa; phylum Arthropoda; class Insecta; order Coleoptera; family Chrysomelidae; genus Galeruca; species Galeruca laticollis. Next base: position 148,326,058 of record OY998181.1, read on the forward strand.
CTATTCTTGTTAGCAATAAATATCACATACAACAGAATAAATACATTTTCACCATTCCTCGCTAATTTTGTTTTTACACATACTGTGTTTTTCCTTGGAGCAGCCGAATTGCTAGATATTATTGTCAAAAGAGCAGCCGAACTGCCAAAAAATCGCGAAAGATGGAGAAATACTATTTTCAGAGCAATTGAAAATATTCGCACTCTCAATCCTCCAATTGTAACCTGATACATTTCATTAGTTCACAACATATCTAACAAGGTATTGTCACTATGATGATGATGATGACACATTGCCTACTATGATTGAAGGTACAGAACAGATATTTTTTCAAAGGATACACTCCCACTCCCTCACCTGTTATTTGAGACTAAATCTTGTAATATCAAATATGCGCAGAATGTTCTTAAGAATGCTTCGATTATCTTTGTTATGCTCCTTAATTAGTTTAATTTTGTATAATTGAACTTTACAATTTTTTTATTCAACTACGCCCTTTAGCGGTAAACATACAAACTATAAAATCATTTTCAGGTTTTTCTCGAGGCTACTTCAGCTATAAATTTTTTCCCGCGTCTACTATAAATAGTTTCTGATAGATGGCGGAGTGCCATTCTTATTGGGATAAACGGTACAGAATTTTTCCCAAAAATAGTACTTATTCAGTGAATGAGTAGATCAAAATATCGCACAGTACTACAAAATCGATCTTGTATCGGATTGACAAATATGTAGATGTTGGTTGTGAATTTGTGAACTAAGAAGGAACCTGTAGTATAGTGTGCACTAAGTGCAATCCCAACGAACAGGATTGGCAACTAACAGCGGACGGTCGAGGCGGCAGAACAGAAATAAAGAAGAAGACGCGGGAGTTGAGGCAACGACAACGACAATAAATGAATAAATGTTAAAAATTTCCATATTTACGGAGATTTCTAGCTTATATTGAAAACTATGAATTATAATTTCATTGAAAATATTTTTTTATTTATGTATCATAAAACTATAGTTATTGGAGATACCAATGCCATTTATTAAAGGAATTCAGATAAATCCTGCAAAAGCGCAATAAGCGGTATCTAAGCAAGAATCTTTGGTGGTGATAACGATTTGCCAAATAAACAATTGGGTCTCTTAGTTGTAGTATCTTTGGTTTTATTTTACTAATATTACACTCATATTCAACTCACCATTGCTATTGCTCTATGATCAATCTTGTATAAATTGTAAAATGAAAATTGCCATGGGTCCTCTGTATTTGTTATTATCATCAATAGAGCTTTCCTGTTTTTTATATTCCAATTTAGCCACGGACATTCGTATAACAAATCTCTTGTTTCAATAGACTGAAAAATAAATCTTCATTGTGAGGCATATACAGGGTGTCCCAATGAAAAAAACGCACACTAACTAACTGCGTAGGAAATAACTTTTTAAAAAAGTGATGAAATACATTGACATTGATTTCAACGGTGACACATTTTACCATAATACTTGTATACGTTGCATCACCCCTCTACCCTACACAGACACTCCCTTGAAAAATTTAAAATGCAAAGGGGTCGATATTTTAATCGATCTTTGAATTCTTTTTACAATCGTCTATAATTTTTGAGTTTCAATTATGAAAACACGAAGGATATAATTTAAATTATCATATGTATTATTCAAAATGATCTCCGTTGACTTCAATAAAATGGAATAATCCATTTTCAAATGCTTCGAGGACGTTTCAGATCATATCTGGAGTCAATAAAGATTCTTTAACGTGAACAGAAGGTTGAGAGTTTAGCCTATTTTTGCAAGTAATAAGTGAGTTTAGTTTCTTGTTAACTTTCTTGAATTTCAACCTGCTTATACATACCACCCGGTCCTCTGTGTCATTAAATAAATTTTGAAGTGAAGGTAAAAATAAAGGATTGTCTGGGATAAGTTTATCATAACAAATTTTCAAGTCAACATGGGTACGATCTAGCTTGGCATATTGTTTACAAACAGCACTCTTGATAATTTTCTTCTCAGTGTTGGGTTTTATGTGAGAAGGTATGTTAGTTGGCATAATGGTTCTGGCAAACCTCGGGATGACACCCTCTCTTTTTTTGATCAAAATATGTGCAGGGATATTTCCAAATTCATATAAGATACAGTACCTGGTAGAAAAGTTTCCTTTAAAGCTTACAACAGTTTGAGCAATTATATAGATTTGAGTGTTCAGATTGCCCGGTCCCCTACATTGGTATTACCTGCAGACCACTTCTCACTCGCATCAATGAACATCTGAAGAGACCTGACAAGTCCATATTTGGTAACCATCTCAAATTTCACCAGCATGATTTTAGCCCTAACAGAATCTCAAAAATGTTGCACAGGCCTAAATTTTAATATGTTTCTCGTTTACTTATTCAGCAGAATAATCTCAATTGTAACAATGTTTTTTATTTATTCAGCAACTTCCTGTTTACTTGATTTGTAAGTACTTACCTAATAATTTTTCGAAAGTTATGACCCCACTTTTACAACTCATATATCTGTACTTTTAACTAAGTATTTACTTTCAGGAAGCACTGAAGATAACGAAAGTCGAAAGCGCTTTGCAATAATAGTACATTAAGTACCAAGTGTCAAAAAGGTTACGAGTTTTACTAGGCACGAGTGGAGCGGAGCGGAACGAGTGCCTTGTGAAACGAGTGACTAAAGACGTTTTTAACACGACGTGCTTACTATACCTTTTCGTCGACTGCAAGAAGGGACATTTTTTATTATATCTTAATTATATTCATAACATTACAGACGATGGCTGACGGCTGACAAATCAAATGACACAGAACAACAAAATTATCAAGGAACATGAAATTTAACATACAAACGATACACTTGATTTGACGTTTAAAAAACAAAAGATAAACGAGATGTGACTTTTCGCATTTCAAACACTAGTGTTTAAAGAGTCGTTTTGTGCATGTCAAACCAGTATTGAAAATGCGGTTTTAGTAACGGAAGTAGAAAAAGAGAATTTATACACTTTAATACAAAACTCTACACAATTTATTTATTATTTGAACAAGCTACATAATCCAGACTAGTGTAACCTACCTGGATATTCAATCCTATATAATCATGGGCATTATAATCAAAATGACGGTACGGTCATGTTTATTAAAGAAATTTCAACCACAAAATAGTACAAATAGATGAGTTTCTGAAAATGATTATAAAATTCGATAAAAGTAGTATCAATGTAACTGCACGCTATAGGCCACCTTCTACAGTCATTCATAAATTTGTACAAAACCTTCAAACTTACTTTGAATCTGAATCTGATGATAACACATATGACCTTTTTATTGGAGACATCAACATCAATATATTACAGCATAACAATTATACCGTAGAATATAATAATACATTGCATGAATACGGATATATGTCTATGGTCAACATAGCTACAAGAGGAAAAGCATGCTTAGATCACATATACATCAAATCTAAAATTCCTGAAATACTAGAAATGGTTATACCTAAAGTTTTTGATACAAATATAATAGATCATTCAACATTGATTTTACCAATAGTACATAATAACAGAAAAAGAGAACAAGACTACAAAACGTGCAAAAAGTTCATTAATTATATCCGACTATCAACCATTTTGGGAGAAATTAATTGGAATCCTGTATACCTTCAAAGTGGCCCAGATGCTGCCACAGATATGCTACTCAAAATAATCAACAATATAATCCAAATGTGTACTAGATATAAAAAAATAGAAAGAAATTGCACCATGGATGACAGATTCCCTATTAAGTGAAGTCCATAAAAAAATCAACTTTTTAAACAAGCTTTGCAAAATCCTAATAACTTAGAGTTGAAACATCGATATCATATTTCGAGGAATAAGCTGGCAAATTTGATCGCAAAAACAAAACAAAACTATTACAAAAACTGTATTGAAAGTGGTGCAAATGATTCTAAAACATTATGGGCTATTGTTGAAGAAATAACTGGCAAAAAGCAGAAAACAGCGAAAATAGAAATGATAAAAAACGATAAGGGAGAAAATTTAACTGACGTTAAGGATATAGCAAATGAATTTAACAATCAATTTGTGAACATGTGTCCCAGATTAGCACGAAAAATAAATAAAAATCCAAACTTCACTCCTCGTACATATAGTTTATCTAACTCTATACAGTTAACTCATACTGATACAACTGAGATTGTAGACATTATAGAACAACTAAAAAAATAAATAATCGGTTGGTAGCGATGGGATAGGTGTAGATTTTATAAAGTATATTGCCAAACATATTTCTATTCCGTTGAAATATATTATAAATATGAGTATTGACACTGGATATTGGCCTAAGCAATTTATCTGGTCTGGTCTGTCCAATTTATAAAAAAGGAAATAAAGCAATAATGACCAATTATAGAACCATGTCACTAATATCTCATTTAACTAAAATATTTGAAAAAATTATTAAGAAGAGATTGAACAATTTTATTGATAAGTACAAATGTATCTCAACGAAACAATTTGGATTCAGAGAAAATACAACTACTGAGGATGCGATATTGGAATTAACTAAGAAAGTACACAATTCACTCGAAACAGGTACCCCTTGTCTTTGTGTTTCTATCGACCTTAGTAAAGCCTTTGACACGGTTGACCATTCTCTCCTGCTCAAAACGTTAGAAGCAAACGGGATAAGAGGTAATTGTCACTTTTCAATAGTTATCTTACTAATCGAAAACAACTAGTCTAAGTCGAGAACGAATTAAGTACCAAGAAAACAATGAAATGTGGAGTCCCACAGGGTACCGTCTTGGGACCAGTTTTATTTAATCTTTATATAAATGAGTTATTCAGTCCAAACACGATAGGAGATATTATAGGTTATGCAGATGACACCGTGATATTTTATGAGGCGGAAACCTGGGAACAACTGAAAACGAAAGTTGAAACCGACTTAATTATTGTAAAGGACTGGTTCGATTATAAGCTTTTAACACTGAATTTAGAAAAAACTATTCTTACCTATCAGTTGCAACGCTTCTGGCAGCGCTCCCTATCAAAAAATAACTTTTGCAAATAATGAAATAAAGGCCACAACAAATATTAAATACTTGGGAGTATACTTAGACACTAACCTCAAATGGGACTGTCATATAAAATATGTTATAAGAAAACTACAATTCATATTATATAAATTTAAGCTCCTTAAAAAATGCTTACCATTACCGCAATTGAAAAAGTTATACTACTCGCTTGTGGATACTCATATTAGGTACGCCATTACAGTTTGGGGTTCGGCTCTGCAAGTGCATATACTTCCATTACAAGTCTTACAAAGAAGATTTTTACGACTAATAATGGGGAAACATTACAGATATTCATCTGATAGGCTGTACGAGGAAACACAAATTCTCGACCTAAGGCAGCTCTATTATTACTGAACCAATGTCAAATATCACTTTAGCAGTGATAAAGAAGAACCTCGTAATCGTCATATGTCTATAAAGATGTACAACACTATACCGACAACATTGAAGGGTATATATATAGCAAGCCCATCTAAAAACGAAAGTTAAAATAATTTTTATTGGATAAACCAAGAAACTTCATAAATAACATAGTAAATTAAGAGAATACAATGAATGTTCATATAGTAACGGAATTGTAGTATATGAACCTAATCAAGATTATCCCCTTTTCTTGACCACACAAGTCAATCAAAACGAGCCATCATCAGCATCCCTGATTTGAATCCTGATTATGTATGCCTGCATATGAATGTGTAATTGCGTAATATGGTAGTGAAAGTGTATAGGTATCTGTGAGTGTATAACCATGCTTGTGGGTAAACATTTAATTATTAGCATTTAATGTGCTGTCTATGTGTGTGTATGTTCTGGTTAAGATTCATATATTTATATTTTACTTCTTTATATGCATTTAATTATATATATTTATATTTTGTACTTTCCTATTTTAGCATCTGTTTATGTGTATTTATATTTTGTACTTTCCTATTTTAGCATCTGTTTATGTGTATTTATATTTTGTGCTTTTTTATTTATATTTATTCATCTGTATTTATATTTTGTGCATTTGTATTGACATTTATTTTTGTGTATTCATATTTCGTACTTTTGTATTTGCATTTGTTTTTATATATTTATATTTTGAACTTTCGTATTTACATCTATTTATGTGTATTTATGTTTTGCGCTTTTGTATTTGCATTTATTTGGGTATATATATGTATATATGTATATATTTATATATATATATATATATATATATATATATATATATATATATATTGTGCTTTTGTATTTATATTTATTTATGAGTATTAATATTTTGTGCATTTGTATTTAAATTTATTCTTGGTAATCTATATTTTGTATTTGCATTAATTTGTGTATATTTTGTACTTGTATTTAAGTTTATTTATATTTTTATGATCATATTGTTATCACGAAACACGTACTCATGTACTTATCGTTCATTTCTACTTTATTCTCTCTTTATAATTGTAACTATTATACTTATTTATTGTGAATAAAGTTATTATTATTATTATTATTATTATTATTATTATTATTATTATTATTTTAGGAATTCACAAGGTTTTTGTTCCCTGGATTTCTTCTTTATACGGGCGGGCCAAGTATGAACGAAGTCTATTGTGCTCTAAGAAACGAGCGGACTATATTGCATGTGTGTAAAATGACGCTTTTTTGTATTCGATTGTGTATATTTTCAGGTATGTCGAGTTCTGTCAGATGTTCTGTGAATTTTTTGTGGGTAATACCAGTAGCAGACATAATCAACGGAATAATGGTGACCGCCTTTTGCTTCCAAATTCTCTCCAGTTCTATTGCGAGGGGGGTGTATTTTTGTATTTTTTCCGAATATTTGTTTGTTATATTGTGATCGGTAGGGATGGGAACGTCTATGAGGTAGGTGTGTTTGTTTTTCTTGTCAGTAAATGTGATGTCGGGCCTGTTGCATGCTAATGTTTTGTCTGATTGTATCGTTTTGTCCCAGTATATTTTGTATTCCTGGTTTTCCAGTATTTCGGATGGTGTGTACTGGTAGTGAGGTACGGTTTCGTTTATTAGTGAAAGTTTATATGCCATTTCCTGGTGGATGATTTTTGCGACTGTGTTGTGTCGTTCCAGGTATTTGGTTGGTGCAAGACTCTTGCAGCCGTTGGTTATATGCTCTATTGTTTCTCTGTCTGAATGGCATCTTCTGCATTTGTGATTTGTAACTGAGGGGTCTTTTAATTGATGTAAATAATGGGCTAAGTGTCATAAAAATATAAATTAGGATTTTTACTAAAATGCGTGCTAAGAGCCAGCGCCAGTAACCTGTATAACGGGCTAAGTGGAAAGAGTTTATTTTATAGTTCAAAAGTCTCCGCAAGATAGAATCTGTGTAATTTGCAGCCCTGGTTTTTGTAAATAAGGGGCTATGTGCCAGTTTTCACGACCGTCACGTCGTGCGTATATCTACTGGTATATCTACGGGTATATATATATATATATATATATATATATATATATATATATATATATATTCTCCATATAAATATGGAAAATATAATACAAGATAATACGACAAGAAGAAGTAAAGGCAAAGGAAGAGCACAAGAAGGAAGACAAATCGAATGATGTGAGGGAAAATTGTATATTAACAAAAGTAATATCGTTATAAGAGAGAAAAAGGAACCTAAAGGCCAGGTAAGTGGTTACGGTTTTTATTATTAATATTATTTTTATTTGCATTTGTAAGGTCATTTGTAAATGTAAATACAAGTATCGAGAAATTCCTCATGTTCACAAACTAAAACTCTTTCATGATTTTAATGGAATTAAAGATAATGTAAAACAAAACTCATACTTGATGGGATCACTCTCAATTTCTGGTGTGAAACGAAAAAGGCACGGCCAATACGAAAATCCAGAAAATAGTAGGAGACAGGAAAGCGTGTATTTTACTTTACCAGATGGCAAAGGCAACATAGTCCAGGTCTGTAAACAAACTTTTCTAGAAGTCTACGGTGTAACCAAAAAAAGGATTGAAACTCTTGTGAAAGCTAAAAAGTCAGGAGATTTAGTTTACACTGAGAAATGAGGAAACAAGAAAAAAATGTTAAAATTTACAGAACAAGACGAAAATCTAGATATTGAGCACATTCAGTCATTTCCAAAAGAGCAAAGTCATTACAGTAGATTGAAAACCCAAAAAGAATATTTAAGTCGAGACCTTAACATGAAGAGATTGTATATGGCATTTAAAGAAAAGTTTCCCCAGACGCAGATATCGTACCGTTACTATTATACTACGTTCAAAAAGAAATTTCCCAACCTCAGTTTTCATCATCGTCGTACTGACACCTGCGATACGTGCGATTTGCTAACCATGCAAATGAAGAATGATCCAAGTAATCGGGATGCAAAGCAAAAACTTGAACTTCACCATCGTAAATCTCAAAAGGCTATGACAGAGATGAGACATGATCATGAAAATTCCCAACTTTCTTCAAGCTCTATGTGTACGATTTCGGTTGATCTCCAACAAATTCTGTCTATTCCAGCTTTAACAGATTGTCAGATGTACTATTTACGGCAACTTTCGTGTTTCAACTTGTGTGTGCATGTAGGAGACAATAACAAAGGTTTCATGTTTTTATGGTATGAAGGAATAACTGGACGAGGAGGAAATGAAATTGCCTCGTGTATATTGAGAGCAGTAACCAGTAAAGTGACATATAAAAAACGGCTCTCAGTTTGGAGTGATAACTGCGCTGGGCATAACAAGAACAAAATGCTCTTGTTTCTGTGGATCTACTTGGTTGCTCGGGATTACTTCGATGGAATTGATCATAAATATCTAATATCTGGACACTCTTTTCTTAGCTGCGACAGAAATTTTGCACAGATCAAAAAAAGAAGACGACGGGAGACATGTCATGTGCCTATGGATTTTGTCCGGCTCATGGCAACTGCTATACCAAACAACCCATTCATGGTAGCTTTCATGCAACAAGAGGATTTTTTTAATTTTAAATCTGCAGCTGAGAAAACATTAAACACCACAAACTTGAAAATTCCTAAAGCACAATGGATAAGAATAAGCAAAGATGATTCTGGACAAGTAAAGATACGAGAAACTCTTAACGAATTAGATGCATGGAAGGTTACTAAGAATTTCAAAAAAACATCAACACTCAAAGTATTAAGACTATGAATTTAGAACCTTTAGAGTGCACCAGCAGAATAAGCGAAGAAAAAAAACGAATTCAAGATCGGTGCAGCCATACATTAAAGAAGAAAATAAAGCATTTTCCCAAAATTTGTTAGTTTAACAATTATTTTCCAACTAATTTTTTTGTAGTGTCGAATAAAAATAAGCGGTTTTAAAGATTGAAACTAAGTTTTCCGCATCTGTGGCCCTGAACAATATTCTATCATAAAATTGTTACTTGTATCGTGCTAACAAACCGAAATTTCTGCAAAAATAACCAAAAATTTAGTATATTTAGTTTCATAGGACCCGCTGTACTCGCTCTAGTCAACTGAAAATCAATAGGGTACATCTGTGAGACACCTTGAACAATACTTATTCGTAAAGTTGATCAATCGTATACTCTCTGGAGGCTGTATCGTGCTAACAAACTGAAAATTCTCCAAAATTGACAAAAATTTGGTACTACAAGTATATATATATATATATATATATATATATATATATATATATATATATATTTCCATTTAGCGATTTCTTGGGATTCGGTCCTTATTTTCAAAATTCATTAAACTATATATCTCATAACATTTTATTTACTTGACGTTTCGGCCGATTTTCGAGCCTTTTTCAAAAATACTACAATATAAAATCCTAGTGACAATCACAGTTCATAATAAGTCTCAAACACATAGTTAAAATTTAAATAAAATTCTACTTACAGATATTTGGAACAAGAATCTTTTTACCCACATAGTGGGAACGTCACATTTTAAAATTTATCAACAACTTGACCTGAATAAAACAACTCAATTAGTTGGAGGTACACAAAGAACAACTTCAAGATTGATAATTGATGTATTTTATTATCTATTATCCTTTTTGTTTTGCGATTTAATGCATTAACATGAACGGACAATGAATTAATTTGTAAAGGGTATAGAAATTATGACTACGTATAATAAAAAGTAATTCAATTGTAGGCTGTGGATGGGATTTGTACTTTTTTTTTGGTTAATTAATCAAATTGTGATAGATTTTGCTCAAATTGTTTGTGTCTATTTTGGAATTAACAGCATTTTTGTTATTTTGAATACATATCATTTCGTAAATTTCTCGTTTTTTTGTATTTTTTTCCGTTTTTAGGATTTTTGTTTCCTCATAATTAAATGTATGATTATTGTTAGTTGTGTGACTCGTTAGTGCAGTTTTATTCTTTTTATCGTACTTGTGGCTGTTAATTCTATTTTTCAAATGTTGACTTGTTTGTCCTATGTATACACTATCACAATTTCTACAGGGGATCTCATAGACTACATGACTTTTTTTGTCTTTTGGAATTTTTGATTTTAGTTGACTAAAATGTTTGTTTAGTAGATTATGTCCTTTGTAGCTTAGCTGTACCTTTTCGTGTTTAAAAACGTTGTTTATTTTCTCTGTTAATTTTGGAATATACGGTAGTATTAAAAAGTTGGAGTTTTTTTGTTTGTTTGTTGTACAGATGGAAGTCGAGTTGTAATATTTATGTATTCTTTTTTTGAAAACATTATTTACCATTTTTTCGGGATAGCTGTTTATTTTCAACGCCTGTTTAGCTTTTTCAATCGCCGTATGTCTATATTCAGTATCAGACAGAATAATTGCTCTGTCGGCCAGGCCTATAATAGCAGATTTTTTTTGGGATATGTGCATATTTTCAGTAATTTCAAACGTAACACAATCAATTTACTTCTCACTGACACAACTAAAAACTTGAACATATTGAATAAAAATAAAGAAAAACTTAATAATGAAATTAAAAACATGTTACCAAATTTTATATATCAGTGTATTTTAGAAAGAGAAAACAACAAAAATGAACAATTATTTGTAAAAATTAAAAACAAAAACATCAATAAATTAGACAAATTGCGGAATAAACACAACAATTTACCACAAAATGTAAATAAAACAGATTGGATAGAGAATTTGACAGATACGGACATTCCCAGTGACGTTATAGATGTATTAAGTTTAGGACCCAATTTCTCATTACCAATAGAAAATAAAAATGATATTCCTATTGCAGACATAATTTATAATATAGAAACAACATTATTAAACTTGCCACCACAAAATAGAGATGAAATTAGGTCAAAATGTACAAATGTGCTAACGAATTACAAAAACAATTTTAATTCTACCAAACATAGTCCTCAAAGTAAAATATTATCACGTAAATTGAAACGCACTAAAATATTTTTAAAAAAACATCCAGAGCTCAAAATTCTATAACCAGATAAAACAAACAAAACGGTTATTATGCATGAAACTGATTATGAGCACAAAATGAAAGAATTATTATTGGATAATAATACATACAAAGAAATGAAAAATGATGCTACAAATATATTACAAAAGAAAAATAACGAATTAATTAAAAAATGGGAAAATAATTTATACATATTACCAAAAACAGCTAAAGACTTGAAGATACAAAATTCAATTCCACCTAGGATATACGGATTACCAAAGCTCCATAAACCCAACATTCCGTTACGCCCAATAGTATCTTGTATTCAATCGCCATTCGAAAAATTATCAGCTTTTTTGAAAAACATATTAAATAATGTAGCATATAAAAACGAATATTACATTTAAGACGTTTGGCAATTCAAAAATAAAATTAAAAATATATCAATACCCACAGATCACATTATTGTGTCTTTGGATGTGGTATCCATGTATACAAACATTACTTTAGATTTAGTTCAAAATGTAATTGAAAAACAATGGGACCTAATTAAAAACTACACGGATATTCCTCTTGATGAATTTTTAGACTCTGTCAAATTAGTAATAAATTCAACTTATTTTTTATACAAAGATACGTTTTACAAACAAATCGAAGGTTGCGCAATAGGAATTTCTCTTTCAACTGTAATTACACAGTTGGTCATGGAGAAACTAGAAACAACGGTAATAAATAGACTGAACTTCAAACCACCTTTTTTCTATAGATACGTGGATGATTGCCTGCTAGCCATTCCAAAAGATAAATGTGATTATGTGTTACGAGAATTTAATAATGATCACCACAAATTACAGTTTACTATCGAAACAGAGCAAAACCATCAAATAAACTTTTTGGACTTAACTATACACAATGAAAACGGAGAAATTGAAACTGCTTGGTATACCAAATCTACTTGGTCAGGTAGATATCTTAATTTTAATTCACACCACCACATATCCCAAAAAAAATCTGCTATTATAGGCCTGGCAGACAGAGCAATTATTCTTTCTGATACTGAATATAGACATACGGCGATTGAAAAAGCTAAACAGGCGTTGAAAATAAACAGCTATCCCGAAAAAATGGTAAATAATGTTTTCAAAAAAAGAATACATAAGTATTACAACTCGACTTCCATCTTTACAACAAACAAACAAAAAAACTCCAACTTTTTAATACTACCATATATTCCAAAATTAACAGAGAAAATAAACAACGTTTTTAAACACGAAAAGGTACAGCTAAGCTACAAAGGACATAATCTACTAAACAAACATTTTAGTCAACGAAAATCAAAAATTCCAAAAGACAAAAAAAGTCATGTAGTCTATGAGATCCCCTGTAGAAATTGTGATAGTGTATACATAGGACAAACAAGTCAACATTTGAAAAATAGAATTAACAGCCACAAGTACGATAAAAAGGATAAAACTGCACTAACGAGTCACACAACTAACAATAATCATACATTTAATTATGAGGAAACAAAAATCCTAAAAACGGAAAAAAATAAAAAAAAACGAGAAATTTACGAAATGATATGTATTCAAGATAACAAAAATGCTGTTAATTCCAAAATAGACACAAACAATTTGAGCAAAATCTATCACAATTTGATTAATTAACCAAAAAAAAAGTACAAATCTAATCCACAGCCTACAATTGAATTACTTTTTATTATACGTAGTCATAATTTCTATACCCTTTACAAATTAATTCATTGTCCGTTCATGTTAATGCATTAAATCGCAAAACAAAAAGGATAATAGATAATAAAATACATCAATTATCAATCTTGAAGTTGTTGTTTGTGTACCTCCAACTAATTGAGTTGTTTTATTCAGGTCAAGTTGTTGATAAATTTTAAAATGTGACGTTTCCACTATGTGGGTAAAAATATTCTTGTTCCAAATATCTGTAAGTAGAATTTTATTTAAATTTTAACTATGTGTTTGAGACTTATTATGAACTGTGATTGTCACTAGGATTTTATATTGTAGTATTTTTGAAAAAGGCTCGAAAATCGGCCGAAACGACAAGTAAATAAAATGTTATGAGATATATAGTTTAATGAATTTTGAAAATAAGGACCGAATCCCAAGAAATCGCTAAATGGAAATATATATATAAATTGGTCCAAGAAAAATCCAAATACCTGATAATATATTATATAAATTTGAATTCCAAATCTCTTTGGCTCTCTTTTCATATTCATTTTCATTATATTTGATAATTTTTATACTATAGAAAATTTAGTATAGTGACATTTAGTTAATCTCCTGACAGTAAATTCATATATGTCATAAGATAATTGAAATTGTCTTATAGTGTATTGGATAAACAGTTACTGTAGATTTTAATAGTGTGATACGTAATTTATAAAATTATTTGGAAATTTACAAATTTGAATTATTAGTTGAAATCTTTGATCCCTCCCTGAGAAAAGAGTGAGTTGATTGGTGTTGTATTGATTTATCTTTCATAATATAAAATTCAATATTTATTTAGCCGGGCATATTAATTTGACAACTGCTGTTAAAAATTTCATAGGTTATATTTAGAGGTAAAGGTATTTACACAATAGTGTAGTTATTATCACAAATTGTGATGACAGCTACAAATTAAATTCAGCATCATATAAATTCATATTCATATATAAAATATGATAAAATTAGTAAAACACATTAGATATACTATAATTTGTCCCCCGAACGTGGGGCAAATATAATTAAAGAACATTGCATATATATATATATATATATATATATATATATATATATATATATATATATATATAATATAGCTGATTACGAAGTCTTCGTCTTACACCCTGGAGCAGCAACTCATCAGTTTCAATGGGAATCGTTGAGATAATTCCTCAACTCGTAAATTCAACTAACGCAGCTAGCGAGGAAGTAAATAAATTAATAAGGTCCATAAGCTGGGGGTTTTTGAGACTTGTCCGAATGTTAATTGAGGTTGATTCCCTACAAATTTACTTCTTAGCGGTTGAAGATCGTCTAGTTCAGCTTCATCCAAATGAGAGTCCAGGTTTGATGTGGTTGGGCGAAAGTTACTGTTGTCTAGATTTAATAGTAGTATCGCTGGCTGAAGCTACTATGGTGTTGTTGGTTATTTATGACTGTGTGATGAGCTACTACTTGGCATCTCAAAGGAATTTCTAAGAGATAAGTACCGGCTGTAAGATACTTGGTTTCCTCCTGATTTGGACATTTGAAATTTTCTGTATCCGGGAATGGAATGATGTACAACCAGTGGAAATTGTTTAGTCATTTCAGAAATGACTTCGACAATTGAAATTTGGTTCTATCGCAGGTGGAAGTGCGTTTCATTTCAAGTAAATTTATCTCACAATGCCTTTCTTCTCAAATATCCTGCAGGTCTATTCTCGGGCAGACATACTGCTGAGGGATAATCTCTATGCGTGGTTTGCTTGAATAAGCGGAGTTGACACCATTCGTAATTAAAAAAATTATTCTGAGGTATTATCACCTCGAACTGACTCCCTTCCAGTATTGGAGCCGAAAATAAATACTAGTAATCAAAAACTTTGGGATATGTTATAGGAATATTTAAAATATATGTAATTTTATTATTATATGAGTAGCAATCAATTTTAATTAATTTTTCAGAGAGTAAGATTTTATCGAATTCAATTTCTAAGGGCAATTCGCTTTTTGTAAATGTTTTTTCCAAATTCTTCAATTGTTCAAATAAATCAGAACTTTTAATTATGCTTCGATGCATCACTTGAAGTTTAGCAAATGTAATCGAATTTTCGATATCGTTTAAAACCGAATTAATCAATTCATACAGATCAATAATTAAGCTAATAGCCATCTTAATATGTGCATAATATTGGTATTCTGCTTGTCTGTTGATTAAATCATGGAAAAATTTAATTTTTGTTTCCAAAATTTGTTCGTTATTGGTTATTTGTTCAATGGTTCTATCAAATTTATCAATGAGTGAGACTGATAATGAATTTTGATTTCTGTTACTACTAGTTAAATTATTTTGGTTATTTTGTAATTCTTTGATGAGAGTTTCAAATCATTCTCCATCGTTAGAATTTAAATTTCCAGAGATAGGTTTAAAGATTGATCCTATGCCGTTTTTAAGGCCTCTTTTTGTTCTTGAAGGATGGGGTAATATTTCTGCTAGCTTATCGTTAATCTTGGTTTCTGTGAAGTCAAGCAATTTACCATAATTTGAGAGATCATTAGCGTATTGGATGTTTTGATCAGCAAAGGCCCTAATTTTTGCGGCTTGAATTTGTAACTTATTTATTTCTAAAATAATTCGGTCCAAATCACAGTAGTGTATAAGTCCATAACTGTACATTTCAATTTTTACGGTTCCTAACTTAAAGGGTAGCAAACCGGGATTGTTAACTAGATTTCTAATTGTTATTTCATCCTGGAGTTCCATAGTTCCAGAAAATCTGAAATAAAGCAAAATTCTACATTCTAAATTATTGTCTTAATATTACGTGTGAAAGTTGTGTAAAAGTACATAAGTTTCTATCTTTCAGGTTTTTTCCGGGGATGTTTCAAGTTATCCATATGTACTTTATCTCTATCTATTTTCAGTTGAGGCTGTTTTATGTGCGAGGGTGACGGTTTTTAATTTGATTGATAGAGTGTATTTATTAGCGTGTTTTTGTCGTATGTGTTTTCTTACATATATTTTTTGATTAGGTTTAAATATTTCCAGTTTGTCTCGATTTGTATTTAGGTTAGAAGTAATTTTTGCTTTTCGATTAATTAAGTCGGAATTAATTTTTGAGTACAATAATTTTGTGATTGTTGATGTAATCATTTAAGAGTATTTTATTTATGTCAATGTCATTAACATCATTATTATTAATATGGCCGTTGACTATATCTATCGGTACCATTTTCGTACTGGAATGAATCGAATGATTGTAAGCAAGTATAGCATATAACATTTGCATTCTAACTGGGGTTTTTGAGAAACCTTTAGTATTCAGGAGTCGTATATGTTCCATTAGAGTTGAATGGAGTCTTTCTATTTGTCTGTTGGATTGAGGATGATTGGGAGAGGTGAAATGAACTTGAATTTTATGAAGCCTCAATAGTTCTGTTAATACGAAGTTTCTGAATTCTGTGCCATTGTCAACTATGATTTGTTACGGTGTGCCGTGATGAGAGAATAATTTGATGAGACTGTCTACCACTTCTGTACCAGAGGCAGAATTGATGTGATATGCTTGAGCGTATTTAGAAAAGCTATCAATAATAGTTAAGAAATTTGTTTTTTCCATCGTGAAAGAATCTCAATAAATTATTTGTAAAGGATTTGAGGCTGTTGGGGTGATATTTAATTGCATTTGTACTGGATTTCGTTCATATTTACTTTGATGGCAAATTTGACATTCGTTTATAAATGTTTGTACGGATTCTTCCAGGTTAGGCCAATATTATTTTTCTTTTAATCTTATATGAGTTTCATCTATTCCTCGGTGATTTGTTTTTCCTTCGTGATAGTTTTGTATGATAGTTTGGATCTCTTCTTGATATTTTACATCTATTCATTTTGTGGTACAACGCTTCAATTGAATTGAATTTGATCTGAAATATTTTTGTAATATTGTCGAAAATGGTTCGTATAATTCGGGGCTTTCGAAATAAACGTGATATTGAATACTTGGTGAAATAAATTATTTATTAAAATTGATAACGTCTTATTCTAGGTTATTTTTTGATATCTGCACAGTTGCTTCTTTTTCTCAAACAATATTCTAACTTTAGGTTTCGCTGGAGAATGTAAAACGGAACTAATCATAATTTGATTTTGTCCGACGTTAACTGCGCATTTTGCGATAGGGATACCTATTACCGGATTTTCTCCAGCATTAGAATTAAGAGACTCGTTTTCGTCTACGTTGATTCTATCGTCGTTGGGTTTATTTTGACGGTCAGGTGTTATCTGCTGTGATGCAGTGTCAGCATTGTAGTCACTTGAAATTGTTATCGAAAAATTTTCATTGTCTCGGTCAGTGTCAGGATTTACTATCAAGGATATAGTATCTAGGTCAGGTTTATCGTCTTGAGTTACTTCTGTTGTTAGAATTTTTAATTGATTTTCAACTGTAAATGGCGGAGGTGTATTAATACTTCGTTGTGATTGAGACGGAATTGGTTCATTGCTTAAATTTATATCGCGGCTCAAAATATCGTCAACATTTTTCCAAAAATTTCCAACATTAGGAATTTCGTTCGTTTCTTTAGTATTTATTTCTATTCTAGATAATGCATCCGCATTAGTATTACGGCCTTCCACGTTTATATACAATTTTATAATCAAATTCATCTAATTTAATTCGCCATCTACTGAGTTTGGAATTTAAGTATTTTAGAGAAAAAGGCCATTGGAGTGGTTTGTCGTCACAAACAATGGTAAATTTATTCCGTATAAATAAGGTCAGAAATATTTGGTAGCCCATACAATGGCCAAAAGTTCTTTTTCTGTGGTATCGTTATTGCGTTCAGAATAGTTAAGGGTTCGAGATGCGTAAGCAATTGGAAGATCTTATCCGATAGCTACATTACTGGCGTCTGTGTTCAAATTGAGAGGTTTCGTGAAGTCGGGATACTGGAGAATTTGGTCATTGGGCAGAATGTTTTTGCATGTTTCGAAGCATGATAAGAATTTTGTCATTGTGTTCAATTGTCGCACTCTTTTTTAGGCATTTTGTCAGTGGTTTCGCCAAGTGGGCAAAGTTTTTTATAAAACGTCTATAATATCTCATCAGTCCCAAAATAGTTATTTATGTAATAAGGATCATAAAGACGATCATTATGGTACAAGTCGTGAATGTTATCGGGCGAGGCGTAGCCGAGTCCGATAACACGGCGTGTGCCATAATGATTGTTTATGATTGGTATTACATACAAAATTTTATCTGATGGCATTTATATCAATACATTTTCGAAAATTTAAATACTGCATTTTCGACATGTCACAATGACAACTATTTTTAAAGGAGTAAGTATTGTGTAGTTTCAAATATTAGTAGGTGAGTGAGCTGTGCTTTGCCATTTCTCTGACAACGTCATCAGGTTGTAACGGCAATATTTATTTATCGCTGTCAAACTCAATAATTATTGTCAGGTAGAATTTAATATAATTTAAAAAATGAGTGATTCTGAAGCTGATAGTTTACCTTCTGATTTGGAAGAAATGTCGAGAAATATCTTTTACCATTTATAATAAATAGTTTTGTACATAGTTATGCATTTTGAATAAACTTTTTTGATCAAACCATTACATGTTTTCCTTATAGAATTTCATTATGGTACTTAGTACCATAATGAATTCATCATGGTACTTAGTCCCATAATGAATTCATTATGGTACTTAGTCCCATAATGAGCTTCCTTATGTCATCAAAATTGAGTGACATAACGTTGTCATTATGACATGCCATCAGATAAATCCTTTTATTTGTTTTGTAGTTTTGGGTATAGGGTAATCTTTGATGGCTTTAATTTTATCTGGTTTACATTTCACTCCAGAAGGGGTGACTACATGTACTAGATAAGCTACTTCTTTTCTCAGGACTTCCGATTTATCTATTTGAATCTTGAAATTAGATTCCCTAAAACGATCAACTACACATTTTAGTCTTTCTATATGCTCTTGTAATGAAGTGGAAAAAACGATTATATCGTCAAGGTATACAAGGCATTTTTCATTTTGTACGCCTATTAGTATATTGTCCATTGCCCGCTGGAAGGTAGCTGGGGCATTTTCCAAACCGAATGGCATCCGGAGAGACTCTGTTATTTTTCAGCCATTTCTAGCTGATGAAAACCTGAGGCTAGATACAAAGTTGTAAAATATTGGCATCTATCTAACTTGTCTAATAAGTCCGTTATATTTGGAAGTGGGTACTTGTCATCAATAGTTTTCTTGTTAAGACGTCTATAGTCTATTACTACAAGAAATTTGGCTTTCACAGAAGCGTCTTGTTTCTTGGGTACCAACCAGGCACTTGAGCTTGGTCGGATGATTTTGTGTTTAAGGAATTTCTGAATTTGTTTATCTACTTCCTTTTTGTATACAGAAGGATATCGATAGATTTTAGCGTAAACAGGAATTTCATCGGTGGTTCGTATTTCATGTTAAATTTTGTTCGTAAAAGTAAGTGGTGTGTTTTCGTTATAGAATATGTCACAATATTCGGCACAAAATTTGAGTATTTTGGGTTTTTCCTCATCGTTTAAGTGATCTGTTCTAATATTATTTAAATCTAAAGCTTGTGTAGAAGTGTCTTCTAGGTAATTTCATTCGAAGTTTTTAAAAGCATTGTTATCAAATTTTTCTACAAGAAGTGGGTTCTGAAAAGCTCAATTTAACTGTATTTGTTGTGATATTTAAAATGGTGGTAATTGCTTTTCCATTTCTTCCAATTGATAGCGATTCTGGTATTTCACAACCGTGACATTTTTGGTGTGGAGTGATGATTTTACCATTTTTAATACTGGTTTTTATTTTGATAACCTTTTCAGTTCTAGGTTCGATAGTAATAGAGTTTATGTCTTCCTGAGTTTTATGAAAATTTAATTTAATTTTACTGTGGAATTATTAACAATCCACTAGAAAAGTTTATGTTGGCTTCCAATAATTTCAAGTTATCTAGGCCAATAAGTCCTTGGAATACACTATGGAATTTGAATACATAGAATTTGAGATTCAAATTATCAGATAAATTGAAAAATTTTGCTATATTTATGGGAAGATTCTTGAAAAACTGATTTTACTATAAATGGGTCATGAGTTAGGTTATCTGAAAAATATTCAAATGCAATTTCGGGCTCTATGAAGGATTTTAATGATCCAGAATCTATTAAAAGTTCAATATTACACTCGGTGAATATTATATAAGGCAATTCACTATTGTTACTCAAATTTGATAAAGCTTATTCGGGGGTTATGTTTCCTCTAAATTCTGAGGCGTTTCGTGAAAATTTGTAGAATCTTGATTTAAGGAATCGTAATATTGATTATTGTTATGTTATTCAAATTGATATTGCTAGTTTTCAGAATATGAATTATCAGGATAATATTATTGTTCAGTTTTCTCGTCTTGAATATCAGCATTAAATAATTTCTCGGCTATAGAATTTCGGAAATGATTTTGATTTGAGTTTCTAATAGGTGAACTCATTGGGTGATTGTTTACTGTATTTCTTGTGGAAATACTCATGGGTGTTGGTTTTGGTAAATTAAAATTTTGATTAGCTTTGAATGCATTATGGGTCTGTTGAGGTTTGAAGACTTGAGAATTCGTAGGAAAACGTTGGGGTTGTCTTGGAATTATGGGGCGAACAGGTATAGGTTGAGATGGAAATGATCTCTGTGCTCTAACGAAATTATTAGGCGTATGAGTATTAGATTGAACTGGATTACTGTCACGTCTCTTTGATATGCAAAATTTCTCGTTAAAACATCTCTTAACTCGTTCCAAGTATATACATCTTGTATATTCACCACTAATTTAGCATTACCGGTTAATTTAGGTATTAGAGAATTCAATAAATACACATTTTGGAAACAATTTGGTGTGTCTATTCTGTAAAATGAATCAATTAATGATTTACAGATACTTAGATATCTGTTTAAATCATTAGGATTGCCATCGAGATCTGGCACAAGTTTCAGATATTCTGATCTAAAATCGGCCATGATTAAATTATTATTAATTGAACTTTGATTTAAAATGAGTGAGTCAGTTGAAGGTTCTAATTTTAAACTTTGAAGAATATTTGATACATGGTCAACTTCAGACATGAAATGTACTGTACTTACAGTAATAATAGAAGAAATATTTCAAGCATTCCTATAGAGATATACTCCGGTTCTGCAATTCTTGTCTTCCTCAGATGAATATCTCTGCAAAATTGTCGTTCCAATTCCCGTTGATGGACTTCTTCTTGCTGGGGATCGTTTCGGTGTGTGATACACTGGATTTCCTAACGTTCTAAAAGCCACTCCAAACTTCCACTTGCACAAAACAACTGAGTCCGTAGATTCCGATACTCAGTCAATCGTTTAAATGAAAATTAACGCGTTCGATACGTATCTATGCTGAATATCCTACTCACTGCGCCATTTTCAAATTATTAACTCGAAATACTGTTTTTAAAAACATTTATTTTAGAAAATAAATGCGATAAACAATCTGAAATCTAGTAACTGACTACTTTTATCTACAACAAGTAGTTTTATATATATATATATATATATATATATATATATATATATATATATATATCTCAATTCCTTTGATTGTAATTGCCCCGCGTTGGGAGCCAATTTGTAATATATTCCTATATTATCGTTGTTTTATACTTGCCCCATGTTGTGGTGACAAAATTGTATAATATTATATTTATTATTATTAGAATTGTTATGAAATTGTCGCAGCGACAATTATTGTACATGCAATTTTAAAAAAGCATGTAAGAAATTTCAATTTTGACAGTAGTTGTCAAATGATATGCCCGGCTCTAATAAATATTAATTTAGTGTTTCTAAAGATGAATTTATATATAATCGACCTATTACTCTTCTCTCAGGGTGGGATCAAACTGTTCAAAAAATTAATTATTCAAAATTTATTTATTTTTAACGTATCTCCAAAATAACTGTCTCGCTATTGTTCAGAATCTCTAGTAACTGTATGTTCAATATTATAAAAGGCACTTCAAATATCTGATGAAATTTACAATACTTCTGTCACTGAAAATTATCAACTGTCACTGATTTGATCGACAGTTTTATTTAATGCAAAATGTTCAATTTTTTGAAATTAAATGTTATGAAAATAATACAGTGAGTTGGAATGTAAAATTTTATATTATACGACCAGATCACAAATTATCAAATTAATATTCCCCAAATTATTACAAAGGAACAACAGTCGTGATTTCTACGAAACTTAAAATTAGAACAACCTAGATACTATAAATTAATGTAACGAAAAAAACATTTAATAAAAGTTCCAATCGTTGATTTGAATCTTGACGTGTATAAATGTCAAATACAAGCTTCAATCGTATTTGTCTAATTCAAATTTTTTCTTCTTTGACGTTAATTTCCTTATATGAATTGTTAATTTTGTTTGCAATCAAATATCTAATGACTTTAGAATTCTGGATACATTCTAAATTTTTTATTTAGATATCTCGAACCACATTCACTATACACGATGCAATTCCTATTTGAATTATGCACGCACTGACTTTATAATGAGTGAATTTTTAATCTGGTTGTATTGATATACAATTTCTAGTATCTACACCACAAAATTGAGACAACTCTAATTCTGATGTTGCCTCTTCGGGGTTTCAAAATCAACTAACTAAACTTTTGCAAAATAAATAAATCTCCTTTCCGTTGGTTACCAATTTTCTTGTTTTTTAGAAAAATTACTAATTTATGTTTTTCAATAACCAAGTGAGATTTTGAATTCTTTTATTATACTTGTAATGCTGCTAGCAGA
Organism: Galeruca laticollis; assembly: GCA_963921935.1. Lineage (NCBI taxonomy): Eukaryota > Metazoa > Arthropoda > Insecta > Coleoptera > Chrysomelidae > Galeruca > Galeruca laticollis. The sequence goes on from OY998181.1 coordinate 148,349,149, forward strand.
GACCTCTATATTTTGAAATTTCAAATATTTTCTCCAAATCATAATCTGCTCTATCTATCATTAGATATATTCTACACAAATGTCATCAGAAATTAAAATGTCAAATTTGATATTTATACTGAATCTTTCAAAATTAGCGAATTTACATATAGCACAGTGTGTATCGAAGGTATAGCAGCCAAATATAAATAAATTTCCTTATGTTCTACTTTTCTTTTAAATTTCAAATAGAGGATCTGTATTAATATATATATATATATATATATATATATATATATATATATATATAATAACAAGATGTACGAATAGTGCGTGGCATATGAACAATAAACAACGAATAGATTAGTGGGTATTGCACGCAAATAGAAGAAGGGGCTACTGAGAAGAGTGGTAACCGCAGACATGCATGTTTCTGGCTCATTAGCTGTCACCGGTACGGTACAACCAAGAAAAGAGGTGAAACATGGGAACAAACGTGTTGAATGAAACATGAGAAAATATAACAGAATTCAGCAGGATAGTCAAACACAACATTTGTGTCAGTAATATTAGAAGATCTCGAATATTCGATACAACAACCAACATAGACACGGAGGTGCATATAACACTCCCGTCTGAAACTTCCGACCCAGATTAATGAAATAACAACAAGATGTACGAATAGTGCGTGACATATGAACAATAAACAACGAATAGATTAGTGGGTATTGCACGCAAATAGAAGAAGGGGCTACTGAAAAGAGTGGCAACTGCAGACATGCATGTTTCTGGCTCATTAGCTGTCACCGCTACGGTACAACCAAGAAAAGAGGTGAAACATGGGAACAAACGTGTTGAATGAAACATGAGAAAATATAACAGAATTCAGCAGGATAGTCAAACACAACATTTGTGTCAGTAATATTAGAAGATCTCGAATATTCGATACAACAACCAACATAGACACGGTGGTGCATATAACACTCTCGTCTGAAACTTCCGACCCAGATTAATGAAATAACAACAAGATGTACGAATAGTGCGTGACATATGAACAATAAACAACGAATAGATTAGTGGGTGTTGCACGCAAATAGAAGAAGGGGCTACTGAAAAAAGTGGCAACTGCAGACATGCATGTTTCTGGCTCATTAGCTGTCATGGGTACGGTACAACCAAGAGAAGAGATGAAACATGGGAGCAAAGGTGTTGAATGAAACATGAGATAATATAACAGAATTCAGTAGGATAGTCAAACACAACATTTGTGTCAGTAATATTAGAAGATCTCGAATATTCGAGACAACAACCAACATAGACACGGAGGTGCATATAACACTCCCGTCTGAAACTTCCGACCCAGATTAATGGAATAACAACAAGATGTACGAATAGTGCGTGACATATGAACAATAAATAATATTTATGCTGATTACGGGGTCTTCGTCTTACACCGTGGAGCAGCAACTCATCGGTTTCCATGGGAGTCGTTGATATAATTCATGTTTCAAATGGTGAACTCCCGTAGTGATTACTAATATTTGAACAGATCTAGGTAGAAAAATATGAAGGCCATTTTAAATTCCAATTATTGAACTACCGGTGTTTTCTTCACAAAAATTATGCGAGAAATTTACCAGGAAAAACGGGCAATAGTTGCAGGTACGAGTAATTCTGAGAACGGCAAACCCGATGCAGCTAGATATGTACAGTATAAAATAATTGTGAAGGCATTATCCACTGACTTATTCAACTTAGTTCTGGAACAAATAATAAGAAGAAGTAGAATCCAAAGAACCGGGCTAATTTACCACCACCAAGAACAATGTACTGTGTGGAGACGATGTCGTGCTCCTAACCATATCAAGAAATCAGTTGAAAACAGTGTTTGGAAGATTTGAAGAGGAGGCAAAAAATATTTGGTCTTTCAATAAATGGGGCCAAAACCAAAAAAGTATATGGAAATGCGAACAGGTCAAACCGAGGACATTGATTGGTACAGATCATACAACTTTGGGAAAGTTCAAGAGTTGAAGTACCTTGGTATTTGTTACAATCATGCTTAAAGGAAGCACAGTAATATGCTCGATAGCAAAAATCTTAAACGCAGAAGAAATCTCAAGAATGTCATAAGTAATCTATGCAATAACCATATGCGCAATAACATTGTACGCGTGTGAAGCAGCAGAATGAGAGAAAGCTGGAAATTTGGGAATGTAAAGTGCTTAGAAACGCATTTGGTGCAGTTAGAACAGCAGAAGGGGAATGGAGTAGGCACACATGATGAGATAATGCTCTTGTGTGGAAGACAAAACATAACTAGAAAGGTCGAAGCACAATGTAAGATGCACCAGGTGGGTCCTGTTCTCTGCATGAAGCATTATAACGGAATATAGAAGATGCAAATCGATCAAAAGGATATAACTGTAATGCGTTGGAAGAATGCTGCCATAAACAGGAGATACTGGAAACAGATACTAGAAATGATAGACTCCAAGAGCCTTGCGGGCCTATGGCGCTAATTTATATATTATCTATTCACTATACCAAAAATTTCTGGAACAGTTCAAGTAATTGTATTAATTTGGAGGAACTATTTCTATTGAAAAGTGCAACAAAAACGGACAGTAAACTCCCAATAGACATCCGATTTCCATCTAATTCACGGGGTATCCAATCTCATAGGAAGAAAAAGATAAGTTCATTAACAGAAGGAATCGAATTGCTGAACAAGAAGTGCAGTAGACTAGTTAAGATTTGGAAATATTCACTCCGACTCTAACATCATCAAATCTAATGAGGTTGTTAAACTGCATAAGGCAACATTTAAAATATTGATAGTAAGGAAATCTAGATAACATCTAGAAAATAACATATTAAACAATGAAATCATTTTTAAACCCATTTATATGCATGGTATAGAGTTTTGGGAGTGTGCTAATAAATGAAGCATTGCTATGCTATGAGGATCACAGATTCCCCCTGGTAGGTCTCCAGCCATGCACTGTACATCGTCTTGAGAATATCATTTATCCAAGACACGTATCAGATACCCATCACCTCGTCAGGTCAGAAAGTCAGGCCAGACCAACTATTTGCCCCTCCTGTAATCCGAAGGCAAGAAGAGTGCGATGACTTTGAGTGGGAAATGAGAAGAGAAATGTAATAAACACGAGATATGACATAGGAAATTTTAAGAACACCCTATATAGACAAAATCTTCTTAATTCAAAATAATTAATAAATAATAATAAAATAATTGTTGTCCTCCAGGAAAAAAATTGATACAAACAATTTTGTTATAATTAGCAAGGTCAATAAACATTACATCGGATGGTTTGCCATGCTTGGTTTATCAATAAATATAATCAATACGCTGCAAACTAGGAGAAAATGTGAAATTAACCTTCATACAAGGGCATAGACGAGGTAGTTTTGGAATAAATAGCAGGAATTTTTGAGGCCAGAGAGAGAGGTAGTAACCCTCCCTGGGTGACCAGTCTAAGTACGGCCGGCCACTTTATCGTCGACAGTAATATTATGTAGTTGTGATTTGTGATATTCCAAAACGTAAGTTTTTAACGTATAATTATTTTTTATGTACTGTATTGATATTTTTTTATTTTTTTGACTCAACTGGGTAGCCCAAAAGGTAAAGAAGACCTATATTTTCGGTCATATTGAGTGTACTGTTTACATCTGAGCCCCTCATCGACCGATCTAGTCTAAAATTATAGGCATATACGGGAGATATCGTATGTTCGATGATCATCTCTCTATTGTGCAAGAATATTCAACTGTACAGGATATCATATTTATTCTGATTTAGATACAAAAGTCTTGTTTTACCTTATACGGTACAGGATATCCAAATTCACGAGATATTATAAATACTTTTTTTGATTTCAAAATTTTGTTGTTATATATGATTTACTATATTGTACAGGATATCCACATACCCGAGATATCATAATTATTCTACAAGACTTCAAAAGTTTGTTGATATATTATTTACTATATTGTACGGGATATTCAACGGTACGGGATTTAACCTTCACACCATTAAATTTACGAAGGGTTGTACGATAATCATTTGTTTCTTATAATATACCGAATATTTATTTATACATGATATCGTCCTTTTATCTTTCATAATCCGGAAATACCCCTTTCAAGAGTTTGGCAGACGTTGTGCCCGAGTCAGGTTTTTGTTTTGGTTGGTTTCAATTCTTATACAGGGATAGTCCTATATAAGACATCCTTTACGGGTGTCACGGGAACGGGTAACTACTTCCAGATTTTGGAAAGACGTTTTTCCTTAGCTGAATTTTTTTTTACCGGGGCGTTTCCCCGAGTAACTGTCAGTTTATCCAAAGCAGGGCTGTAGGATTCACTGTTATTTTGTAATATATATACTTGTACATACTTATCCTTCCAGTCTGTTTCCTTTAACAACAACCCTTACCCTCGTACCAGCAAATAGAACGGGCTGACACGACCTGCATTCGAACTCAGGCTTGGCACATTGTATAAGCCCAAGAAGCCCACGGAGACCTTGACCGCTCGTGCTAGGAAAACCCCTACCTCGAGGTAACCCGCAGGGAGATTCCTGGTTCTAAATTTTGTGCCGTAAGGCACTGGTGACAGCACGCTGCAAAGATTTCTAGGATAGGAGTATACAATAGAGCTCCTCCGGTCACTACAATCAGAGGAAAAGAAGCTAGAGGAATAATACCGTTTCCTATACCAATTGGAATATACCAACGACCTATTAGTGTGGGGACAGCGGTAACGGGATACAACCCCAAAGGAGCAAAAGAAATTGAAATTGATTACAAAAGGTCAGAAGTATAACACTGGTGACAGCGGTGGAATATCAGCAACATCGGCTGAGTTGATCACTGCTTCATCGTAAGAATGAAAATAGGAACTACCCATTTATTAGAGAAATATCTAGCTGGAACAACCACTATGAGTTCATCAGGAAATCCAGCTTGTACCTAATTACATGTTAGTTTAGTGGTTATTTGTTTCAAAAGTTTATTTAAATTTTCTTATCCAAAGCTGCTTATTTTAAGACAAAAATTAAAAAAAAAACTATAGCCAAAATGAAAAAATTTCGCCACTGCGCAGAATCGAACCACGATACTTTTACATATACATTTAACTTCCAAATTTCCAGTGCTTTAACCGACGTTGCATTTCTAATATTTTTTGGAAGTATTATGAAAATTGCGTATCACTTGTTTAAACATAATTTATGCAGTTTTCACTAAACCAGAACGAACTAATCAAAAGTACATTTATACATATTTTTTAACATTATTTTTAAACCGCTTGCTCGCTTTTGACAGTTTGGTACAGGAATAAATGACACAAGTATAAATTCCTTGTACTCACAAAATATTTGAAGATCTACAAAAGAATGAATTTAGTTACCCTGTCTGCGACCACTTGACCTAGAATACTCCAAATTGTCATTATAGTAACCATTATGGCTACTGCCAAATATGTTGAAATAGATGTTTTATGAGCTGTTCCCTGGAAAAAAATATCTAGATTATTGTTAATAATAACGACTAGGGAATGAAATAACCCAAACAAACCGAAATCAAGATAGAGATTCACAAAATGTCACAAAATTATTAATGTTTGTAAAAACAAATGTCATCGCGATAGCAGCCTCGCAGAACCTACTTGCGCCAAAATAATGCATACTGATTTAATTTTGACGTGACGATTGAATAAGATTATTCCATCCAATTGTCAATATTATTCAATTGACAAAAGTAAGAACTGTCATTACTTGTCAATATTCTCATAGTAATCCATAGATTATGTCATCCTTGTAGATAAACATTTTTATACGTTCATTCAATTATTTGCTCTCACAGAAAAACACTCTATTCAATTTTTTTCCACCACTTTAAAAATAAATTTCTGCTAAAGAGTACAATGAGTTTTGTTAAATAATTTTATATTATGAATTATTAACAACAATATTTCCAATAATAGTGTTAACTCTTTGTTTCAAATTTTAACAACATATGCGAACGTTTTTTAGGTTTAGGGGTAACCGGGGGAATGGTGGTCTCCGGGGTAATAGGAGCCACCCCAAATATCCCGGTATAATCTTTATTTCACAACAGGACAGCGTTGCGCCATCTCTGTATGTGGAGCTCAACTAGTTAAACAGGAACAGGCCGGCGATTCCTTCAATTGAAGCGGTCAACATGACATTTCTGTTTTGGTATCGCAATCTATAACAAATGTTTGAATTGATAGGTTAGATATTCAGATTATTGTTTTGATTTTTCTGAAACTGATTGTCGTGTATTCTTTTGTTATTAATAGACTTCGGAGAAACCAATCGTAAGTAGCAATTTGTTTAGTTTTATTATTGTTATTATAACACGTGTTTTTGGGGTTATCGTGGCCGGCAGCTATGGGATAATGGGAGCCGGCGACCATTACCCCATCATTATAGAAAACATCAGTAATTTTTCTTTTAAAAAATAAAAGAGTCACAGTTACGATAGTTAATAGATGCCAAGGACCTACCGCAGGCAAACTGAAAAAGGGAATTGGAAATGTGACCAGCTAAATGCAGCTATGACTGCAATTAGGAACGGTAGGAGTGATAGGGGATATCCCGAGCTTTCAACATTCTGATAAGTACCCTGCAGAAGCATTTGAAACAAAACAGTGATGCAGGTCCTTCTTCAGTGCGCAAACCGGAATTTTCAGTCAAGGAAGAACATTTTTTAGCCCAGCGTGTTATTCATCTTTCAAAACTTTTCTACGGAATTTCCAGGCAAGAAATCAAAAAATGTGCTTATGCTGTAAAAAGTCACTTGCCTTGTCCTTTCAATATAGGCTCAAAAAGTGCCGGTGATGATTTGCTGTGGAGATTCATGAAAAGAAATCCCTCAATTGCTCTCCGTAAGCCTGAAGCAACATCAATAAATCGAATAACATCTGATGGCATGAACTGTCTCGACATTTACTTTGTGGAATCTACTAATATTAGTGTTTTAAATGAAACTTACTGTTCCTAGTTAACTCCATAGTATATTGAAAAATGTTAAAAATTCCAAAAAATTGACAATTGTTTCGATATTATCTGAACATTTAGTTCGTACGTTTAGACCTTTTAAATATCCGTGGAAGGACCAAATCTTTCCGGCTCTGCTTGGCAAACAGATATGTTTCTGAGCAATGGAGATAAGTGAAAGTTGTCTTTATACCCAATCTTGGTCGTACTACATACAAGTCCTTTAGACCTATCGGCCTAACATATTTGCTGTTGGAAAGATTGGAGAGGTTTGTTAATCGATATTGGAGGGAAAGGGTTGGGCTTAGGCATTCTTTGCACAACAATTAGCAAGCGTTCCGATGTGGCAAGTCAACAGGTAGTGCCTTACACCAACTGGTGACCCAAGTAGGAAAGGCGCTAGAAAATGGAATGATCACTCTGGGCGCTTTCCTTCATGGAATAGAGCCAATGATTACTCACTGGCTTGGGGCCATGCTTCGCAACCGAACAGTAGAGGCCTCATGGAAGGATCATGTAGCAAAAATGGTTGATAAGGGATGTCCACAGAGGGGCGTCCTTTCGCCCAGTTTGTGGAACCTAGTAATCGATGAACTATGATCACTACTGAACGGTGAGGGTTTTCTAGCAATGCCGATGATATCGTTGTCCTTGTTATTGAAAGGCATATTAGCGTCTTCAGGGACCTAACGCAAAGGATCTTGGATAAGGTACAGGGGTGGTGCAACGATCACGGACTGACAGTGAATCCTGCCAAGGCCGAGGTAGTTGCTTTCACCAAGAAGAGAGGTACGAGACCTGGGGTTCTGAACCCTAATGGAGTACCACTTCCAGTGGTTGAAGAAGTGAAATATCTGGGAGTGATCCTGGATAAGACACTGACATGGCTCATCTTGATAGTCGCCTAACCAAGGTATCTAACACGTATTGGGCCTGTAGGAGAGCCATTGGTCAGAAATGAGAACTAACCCCTAAGACCATTTCATGGTTCTACAAAGTGATCATGCTGCCTATGCAGCTCTGGTATGGTGGCCGAGGGTAAACTTGGCCACAGCCAGATCGCACTGGCACAACTCCAAAGGGTGGTCAGTTTTCGGGCAACTGGCTGCAGGAAGACTACACCAACTACTGCGTTGTAGGTGGTTCTTAGACTTTGGCCTCTTTACCATGTGATCGATGCTGCGACCGGGATGACATTCCTGCGCTCAAAAAGCCAGGGTTATGTACGTAGCGAGGAAGGGTGCAGGTACGTCAAGAAGCTCAGACTCCTGGGGGATGTCCCAGTATTGGCCCGGGTGGCTGATATTTGCCAGCGTAGGTACTTCTTCGAAACCACCTATAGGGATCCGGAATAGAGAATTCTGGAAGAGGGAGAGGGATATCCAAAACCTCATGGAATCGTCTGGACACAGATGGCTCACACTCCATCGATACGGCGGGGGTTGTAATTTACGCTAGGAACCCAAATACACAAGTTTGTGTTCCTTTGGGAAAGGGGATATCTGCATATCAGGGTGAGGTATACGCTATCTTGGAATGTGGCTAGATAAACCTAGACATAAGTTATGTGGACCGACACATAACCATAAACAACAACAGTCAAGCAGCCACCATGGCCCTGAATGGATATACCATCAACTCAGGGCTTGCTGCTGAATGTCGAGAACGGCTTGCTAACCTGAAAAGGCGGATCGTAGTGTGGCTAGAATGAATTCCGACCCACTCTAAAGGTAATGAAAGGGTGGTTGCACTGGCTGTGGAGGGGGCGGCAGCTCCCTTCAGCGGCTGGGGCCCGACCTTGGACCTTACAAAACAAGTAATCAACAGGGAAGCGAGTAACTGGTTGGAAAACCAACACCTCGCTCACTGGAACGCTCTACAGGGTCTAATGCAGTTCAAGCTCCTACTGAGGGGATGGACTGATGGACATGCTAGTGGGTTAAGAAAGATAGTAGGACAGGGAACGGCTGCCTGAGAAAACACCTCTAAAACTCAGGTTTAGTGGAATGTCCCAAATGTAGGGGTTGCGGCTTGGCTCACGAAGCGTTGGTCCATGTCCTCCTTGTGTGTCCACATTGGGCTGTATTATGCAGGCGAATCTTCGGACTCCCTGGTATGGCCTCCGGGGACACATGCAGGCACCCACTAAAGAGGACTGAGTTCTTCATCGAAGGACTTGGCTTCATGGATGCATGAGTAGCAGGAATGGCACAATAGGGCTGCCAATGGTCTCAGTGCCGGAACCTTGGCTTGAGCTTGCTCGGCCGAGGTTCAACTGAATCTATTGGTAGTAGTAGCACCGCACATATAAACACATAGTAGCGACACTCTGTGCGGAAGCCGATATGCGAACCCGCTTTACCCCGCCTATAGAGTAGCAGGTTTCTAGCAGGTGACGTCGGCTTGCTTAGTATACAGGAGTTCGCGTAAGAGCATACGACACGAAGCTCTGCAGTATACAGTATATATTTCCATAGAAGTAGCACGACAGCAGTCCCTCGTAACTGGTGGCAGTGAACAACTGCCCGACTTTGTCGGCGAAATTATCTACAAAGATTTCGAAGGGACGAGTTGAGAGTGTCGCTACTATGCTTTTATCTGTACGGTGGTAGTAGTAGTAAGATGTTATTTTATAAACATTGCATTAACATCTACGAGATGTTAAAAGGCATTTCTGAATGTACCAGAAATGTTGCTTTCAGTTCATTATAAAGACTTTCGTTTGTGGAAGTTCTAATAACATCACAGTAATATAAAAAGGCAGCACTTCAACATAGCTGAGAAGTTAAGTTGTAACATCACAAACGATAACAGCTCTAAGCTGGGCATAAGCGGTTATATAGATGTACATGTGATGAAAACAAGATGTAAAAAGGAAGAACATTAACACAATGTGATGTTGAATTAACATGGCTGTAATATTTATGTGCATAGTGGATATTATGGAATTTTACTCTAGTTTCTACCAGTGTGGTATTTGATTAGTTTTACTGATGTTATCGGCCTTGTGTATTATGTAGATATTGATTATTTTGTCTGCTCCGCTATAGATCATTACTGTTACTAAGAACCGAATAGGAAATTGTAGAATATTTGGAAATAATTTTTTGTTTTATCAATATAATATATTTCCGCCGCTTATGAGAATTGAATATTGATATCTCGATCTGATATACATTGCTTCTTTCACTAAGTTATCCATCTACTTTTCTATTTGAAAGAATCATAGTATTTCAGAAATTTTAAACTTCTTCGTTATGATTTAACGTTAGGTTGAGACAATCTACATTCTCTTTCAACACTTACTCATGTTTATCAATAATTTTTAATAAGATTCATAGCTGATTGGATTCTTTAATCAGAAATTGGAAGGTATCATAGTCAGACTATTTTTCGAAACATCCAATTTTTTTGTACCTTCCGCGTTATTTAAATTTTTATTGAACATATTTATGTATAACTTACATTTTTCAAATTATAAACAGTCAATACTGCGACAACTAAAACCGTTGGAGCTAGCATGGCAATAGCGAAGTTCTGGAACGAATTGATATTATCAAATGCTCTGAAATGACAAAAAAAATTAATTAAAATAATAAGCAGAAGACAAATGACTAATAACAGCAGCATGCTCAGTTCTGTGGTATGCGTTGATTATTTTCTCAAGTGAGTGGGATGGAGACAATCTTTCAAAATTCTCGATAGATACATACACGTTTTTTAACAGATCAATAATTATTGTTCATAGAATATTCAATATTGTTATTGAAATAAAAACGTAGTGTATGGTTAGGAATAGTATAAAAATAACTTTACTCACGCTTTGAAAATTATCCGATATTTGACTACATTTGTCAGATGCTTAAACACTTTCTCTTGATATTCTTCGTTCTCCATACACAAATCCAATTTGTCATGTAGGTTTTGTTCAATATACGCGGACAGCCACTGTAATTGATATTGAATGTGGAATACAAAGTAAATTGAGAACAACAGTGGCATCGCGGTGGCGTAACCAACTAAAATAAAATTGTTAATTACCATAAAAAAATAATACAGAGATTCATCCATTCATTGAAATCAAAGTATGCATAACCATTGAGGTTTATATTTGCTAATTGCCCTAGAAATCCAAGTCGAAACTCATCGTTCATCTGCTATTAAGTCGTGCATACTGTTTCTTAGTCAGTACTCAAGTAATACCTAAGTAGAGATATACAGTCGTTACTATAGGTTACCTCATCAAACTGAAACATAAGGTTTATCCGAAATAATTATGTTCGTGAGTACCTTCCAATCTCAATGCCGTGGAAGCTCAAACAATAATCCAATTGTAAATTTCTATATAATGACCTATTAATATCGACACTAAGGTTCTCAGATTAAGATTACTGATATAATTGAATACGTCTACTATAGTCGACAAACTTCAACTAATTATTAATCAAAAACTATATAGTCCAAGATCCGAAGTAAAATCGACCTTCATCTATATGGTTAATGGACGAAAATAATTTTATAAGTAATTTAGTATGTTAAAAATTGTAAAAAAATGGTTTGCTTGAAAAGAATCTGGCCAGGCTATAATTAATTAAAAATTAAAAAATGACTCTTTTCTCAAATTTCTACCAATGAATTTAACCTTCATAGGACTGGCCGGGGTCTGTTTGTGCCCCATGACGTATGTTTTTGCTGTATCTTTGCAAACGCAAATTTTTAAACATTGATCTTTCATCTAGCTGCAGTTTATGAATTATTTTGATAAAATATGATGTATTCAGTAGTTTTTATTGGCTGGTATAAAAAAAATAGTTTTATATTCCAGGGGTCTCTTCAGACCCCGGTCAGCCTTTTACGTCCGATAAAATAATCCCGGTAACTGTTAGTAAAATCGGGGAATCCCATACATTTAACGTTTGTTTACTCACAGGGAATTTACCCATATAATTGTAAAATGTAAATTACCAGTTCAAATGGGGGATTCCCCGCACTGCGATATAATTTTTAGACTTGAATATTCGGGTTAGTCTCTTGTGATATTGCGAGTAGGGTACATCGTTTTGAAAATGAGTCAGTTTTTATTTACAAACAATCGCAAGGGGCTTACTGACGATGAGATGTTACGTATACTTGAAAGTGATAATCCAGAGTTTGATAGTGTTAATAATAAGGAAACATCGAGTGACTTAGGAGATGAAGATATTGTCACAGAAGTAGAGGAAGAAAATGATGTAATAGTTGTTGATCAAAGTATAGAGAAAACGAACCCAGAGGAACCAACAGTTAGTAACAGCCAGGGCATTCCAGTATATAAATCTAAAGATGGAACTGAGTGGTAAAAAATTCCAAGAAACACAAAAGTTAGACGTTCAAATGCTAATATTCGGAGACATGCTCTAGGCCTTACAAATTACAGTTCTGATATCTCAAGATTAAAAGACGCTTTTCTTCTTTTCCTATCTCCGGATATTTTGAACATAATAGTAACCGAAACAAACAGAAAGGCAAAAACATATTATGATAAATGGAATATAGAAAATCCGAATAAAATTAAAGTTTTTGTACCTGTTGATTCTACAGAGATTGAAGCTTATATTGGACTGTTGCTTATTCTTGGCGCACTGCACGGATCGAAAGAGGCTATCGATATGCTCTGCTGTCAAGATATTTCTTACTGTCGTCCTATAATTCCTGCTGCAATGTCAAGAGACAGATTCAAACAAATTACTTTTATCACGCTTTGATAATTTTCAAACAAGACAAGAACGAAAATTAGTAGATAAGCTACCTCCGATAAGAGATAAATTCGATATTTTCACCTCTAATTGTAACAAATCACTTAATCCTGGCGACCATCTATGTGTAGATGAGCAGCTTGTACCATTTAGGGGTAAGGTACCATTCCGAGTCTATATGAAGAATAAACTTGATAAGTATGGAATCAAAATATGGGCTCTTGTGGACTGCACCACGTCTTATATTGCAAACATGCAAGTTTATTTGGGTAAGTTATTTGAAAAGCAATATAGGCAAACTTTATATTCCTATGTATCTATTAATTTTTATGGAAACAAGGTAACAAAGCGGAAAAGGGTCAAGGTCAAAGGGTTGTCCTAGATTTGACAGACCATTTGGAAGGGGGATTTGGAATAACGACCGATAACTTTTTTACAAGTTTAGAACTTTCTGACAAGTTGTGGAAAAAAATATTACTTCATGTGGAACCCTCCGGAAAAATAAAACATTTATTTTCAGGGAACTTCTACCGGCATCGTACAAGGAAGAGTTTTCAAGTATGTTTGCTTTTAGAAATCAAAGAACGCTAGTATCCTATGTTCCAAAACAAAAATATGCTGTCATCTTACTTTCAAGTGAGCATACTGATAGTAAAGTAGCTGGAGAAGAACAGCACTATAAACTAGAAATTATTCTTCATTACAACAAAACAAAAGGTGCTGTCGACACTTCAGATAAGTTGGCCAAAGAATATACAGTGCAGAGAAAGTCAAACCGCTGGCCAATTGCAATATTTTCGCATCTTATAGATATTGCAGGAATAAATGCTTATAAATTGTTGTTACTGCAAAACCCAGAACCCGGATTGGCGAAAAAACAGTTTGGATAAACGTAAAATCTATATTTTGGGACTAGGAAAAGAACTCATAAAGAAAAACGTTTTCCGGCGATATAATAATAAATACATTCAGACGAATAGAAAACGGCATATGACAGACGTTTTTCCCGAACTACTGGATGCAACAGAACATAGAGTTGAACAACAAAACATTACCAGGGGGCGCTGCCATATATGTCAAAGAGGAAAAGACAGAAAATCTAGGAAAATCTGTATTAGGTGTAATAACTTTGTGTGCCTAGAACATTCAAAATCGGAGATAGTTTGTGAAATATGTGAAAATTATATGTAGCTAGTAGTATCAGTGATTAGGGTATTTTGTATTTTTTCGTGATAATTTTTGACTAATAAATGGTTAATAGTAAAACTTTAATAAAACTTCTTTTCTATATATTCAATTTAAAGAAAAATACAGCATTTCTGCAATTTCACGCATGGGGTCTTCTCGGACCCCAGTTAGTCCTTTTCGTAAAATTTTGATGTCCGTCCCATGAAGGTTGATGGGAAAATTGTACACCAACCATAAGTACAAAGCCCATAGAATATGCAAACGTAAGAATGCCTTTATTTTTCCTAGTCTAACTATTGGGTTGCCAGGTGTAAACACATATTTTGGTCCTAGTTATTTTCACTGACTTGTTTATTCTATAAATTGAACATAATAATAGGCGCTCTTTTATTGCGATCACAATGATATAGGGTTGCTCGCAAAAAGCCCGTCCTGAATGATGTTTGTCGAATTTTAAAAAATAAAATTTTAATGCGACTGTGAACGTGCGACAAAGAGGTCCGTGACAATTGTCTCGTTCGATGGACAAAGACAGAGTTGAAGTAGTGCGCGACACGAACACAGGATGTAATAGAGTGCGCATGTCAGTAGCTAATGCAATAGAAAATGATAACGATAGACTAGTAAATAGCAATACTTTGGAGTAGTTAATAACCTTAAATATTGTATTGACATTGACAACACGTGCTACTTACTTTTGTAATTAAAAATGGTTAAAAAGTGTTTCTTATGTGACTCAGATGATTCCATAATTGATTTAATGATGAAACCTTCAATGATGGTTTATTGAAGTTAGCTTTTCGTGGAAAAAAATTTTTAAATACAATGGTATTGAACTTACCAAAGCATCACTTCATTTTGTTGGTTATCATACCATATGTTATAAAAAAGTGACTGTTTCAAGAAATTTTGAGAACAATTTTTGTTAATTCTATGTTGCTTAATGCAACTGAGTCTACATGTATCAAACTCTAGCCTGAAAACTGCGGTTGGCATTTAGATGATTATTTAAAACCAACAGGATTCATTGGGGACCAAACGCCTTTGGAAGTACAAGATATTATCGAAATGACGGAAGATGAAAATCAATCTACCGCAATCTTTAATGAAAATTTTACTTCAGATGATTCAGACATAGAATAATAATTCGCTACTGCCCGTGAATACAGATATAAGTAAAAAAAGGCATATTTGAATAAATTGAAGTCTAAAATTGTAGGGAAAATCAGGTTAATATCAAAAGCATTTCTAAATTGATTGTGATATCACAATTTGTCGAGAAGGTATAGAAATATTTAACAAACAGTTTGGTCAGCAAAAGATGGAAAAAAATGAACATTTTAAGACTTTTGATTGACTAATCCCCATTTACACAGTGAGTCCGTTGACTTATATCTTTTTTCACACACTTACCCCCTTTTACATATTGAGCTGTTTGACTTATATCTTTTTGCACAGACTTTGTATTGACTTCCACCTTTCTTCACTTAGAACGTATAAATAAAAATACAAATTTTTTGTTTTTTTAACAATTAATGTTTGTATTATAAACTATACTAATTTCAGTTTTTATCACATGCACAATTGTTATAATACGTTAAAATATTTTTTTAAAAGATCGAAATTAAGTAGATAAAATATTTCAAATATCCTCTCCATTTCACGAACCGATTAAAACTAAAGCAGTGTCTAAATATTTCCAATAATCCTATTTAGAAGAACAAGAAGAAAAAAGTTACAATAGTTGAACAACTTTAAACGCAGGTGTTCATGTTTTCAAAGAAATATAATGTTTACAAACGATTATGCAAATTTATGCAAATGAGTCTGCAAAAGCCGTCTCAAAAAGAATGAATAGTTTTTAAAATATACATAACGGTTGTGTGATATGGAAATTTAGATGTAAATAGAAAAATCCATATTCACATTTTATAGCATAAGAATTATTCATAGTTAAGAAAAGGATAATCATTTATTTTTATATATAATAGGTATATGACTCCAATAATAAAATTAAAGCGCCAACTATATTTTATATATAATTAATATAGAAATTTTCAAATTTTTGTTCTATCTTTTAATAAATCACATTAAATAAATTACATTGATTAGTAATGTTGATTTTATTATGACTTTGCCCAGGACCCTACTGAGATATGGAGTAGTGTATAAATTAGAGCAGCCGAGGTAATAAATTTTAGGAATTAAATGAAACCACATGATATTAAATAGCATAATGAATAGGAGGAATTAAGGATAAAATATATATGAATCAGCTAGCCCAAAAGTATAATATTTCAATAATAACACAACATTAATACATTTTAATATTCAATTTAAATTCACAATTAAAATATAACAATCCATTCAACTATTTCAATTAGCACATTAAGTAGAATCATATTTAATTTGTCTCCGCAACATTGGGGCAAATAACATATAGTTTTCAATTATCAGTTTCATATACAATTTGTCACCTCAACGTGGGGTAAATATATAAGTAAGTAATTTCCTATTTCATTATATATATATATATATATATATATATATATATATATATATATACATATATATTAAAGTGAAATATATCTACTAGGTTATGTTGAATCATTAACATCACTTAGAAATGTGAATCTAAGTAATAGTAGTAGTGAATTTTCGATAAAAGGAAATAATCCATAAAAAACATAGCTTAAATATGACAAGAAATATTTACAAATAGAATACAATTGATAAAATTATATAAAAGATTACTATTTAATTTTGTAACTATTTTTCTTTAAAGTATAATTCAAGATATTGAAAATACAATAGTAACAAGTAAATTACGTCAAACATAAATTTTATACATAACTATGATCATCACTGTATATGGTATCACATGAATTTTGGAATAAAATTCAATTATTATAATTTAATATTTTGTAGACACTTTCAGAAACCCTGTATATTGCGTAAACTATTCAATTATTTGTATAAAACTTCAAGGTCAAATATCAACGCGAAATAACGTTCTGTTATTAGTTCGAATAGAGTATTTCGGAGTGACAGTGGAAGTGCATAAAAACAAAGTGAATTTGTCTACTATAACGCAGAAACAGATATTTTGATTCAATAACAACGATGTTTATTTATCAACAAATGAACGATGGAAAACAAAAAGTAAAAAACATTGGAAGGTTGTTGATTTTGAGCTTGAGAGATGCGGTGTAAAATTGAATAAATGGAGGACGTAGTGAATTTATTTCCTCCAAATTTTTATAAAAACTGTAATAATTTAAGATATATTAAGTAAAAAGTTAACCAAAGTGTTTAATAAAGTTTTGAACAATAAACTAACAAAAATTTATCACTCGTATATAAATAAATAAGTGTAAAAATGGTGATAGCGTCTAGATATGGTAAGATGAACAATTACCTTTATTAATATAATCTTCGATAACTATTCACATATCTTGTTGTGGATAAGATATTTCTACTGATGAAATAATTCACATCACATCATTTTCCACATCTGAATTTCGCTTATTCGATCATAGGCGATCGTTTTTCTCCGATGCAACACATTCAGGGTGAAGAAGAACCAACCATAAACTCTATTACTCATGTATATATTGTATTTCTCCTATAAAACATTTTTGATATATTTATATGTTAGGTTATATTGTTTGATATCTATTTATTAGTAAAAATATTAGTCTTAGATATTCAATCTCTACTAAATATCGGACACAGAACACTAAACACATATTAAAAAAAATTAATACTCACCAAATTCTTACATTAAATTATGATAATACATCCCAAACACTTTGCTTTCTCCTTCATTTTGTAAACTAAATAATAATCATCACAGAGTACCACAACACACAACGCCAAGGTTAACAATAGCGAGGGTAGAGGTTGAGTCGTTGTGAATGCATTCAGAACTTTTAGAATAATAAGTAATCAAGCGAAACTTACTTGATACGTTTAAATTCAATAATATTAATAATTTATGAAAAGCGTTTTTGTGCGAAGATTTCCGTCAATAATATTCTATTGAGTTTAATATGAATTATAAACTTTTAACTCATAATAATTTCGTTATTTGCATAAATATGTTCAATTAAAATCATTTGTCTATGTTCGTCTTGCGTTTCTTTGATATCTTACCTACAGTTTCCTGTTGCTGACAATCGCCAAGTGCCGAATCTCATCCCTGAGATACAGTGCAGAAAAGTTAAACAAATTTATAATATTTTCTAACTTGTGTAGTATCTTTGAATTGGGAATTCGTAGAAAGCGAACCAATTCTGGCGCCCATACAATCCATATAATAAATTAAAATTAACAAATTAAATTCCTATAATAAAATACACAATAAAATGGCTAGCCCAACGTATGGCGATTGTTAAACGACCGGAATAACGCTCGTTCAACAAACTAGTAACAGGAACAGGTTATAATATTTGGAGATATCTAAAGGAAATTTTGCAAACTATAATGGCAGACAAAACAATAAACATCGACGAACTGACAGTAGAAGACTTGAAGGAACTTTTGAAATCTAGGAACATGGACACGAAGGGAAACAAACAAACACTGAGGGAACGTTTGACGATGGCTATCCAAGCTGAAGAAGCAGCGGAACTGGAAAAAGGAGATAGTATGGTGGAAGAAGTTCACCACTACACAAAACCAAAACCAAATGAAAATGAACAACTATTGGACATGATAAAAATAATAATGGCTGACATCAAAAGCACCAAAGAAGACATCAAAAGCACAAAAGAAGACATCAAAAGCACCAAAGAAGACATCAAAAGCACAAAAGAAGACATCAAAAGCACCAAAGAAGACATCAAGAGCACCAAAGAAGTCATCAAAAGCACCAAAGAAGACATCAAAAACACCAAAGAAGATATAATAAAAAGCACAAAAGAAGACATCAAAAACACCAAAGAAGATATAATAAAAAACACAAAAAAAGAGATGAAAGGTACACAGGAAGAAATTAACAGAAGGCTAGACAAACAAGAAGAAACATTTTCAGAACATATGGTGGAAATGAAGAAACAGTTCGAAGAACATAAAAAAGAACAGGAAGAGAAAATGAATAAACTATATGGACATTTAATACAAGAAGGCACCACCAGGAAACAAGAGATAGAAGACATGGGAAATAAACTACGAGAAGAAGGAAAGGAACAGATAGACAAAATGGAGAGAAACATCATGAAAACCAATGCCAGGATAGATGATGTAGAACAAGGCATCCAGTTGAATTTATCGATTGCGGAGGAGATGAATTTAAAAACTCAGAAAGAACTAATATGGGAAATGGACAAGAAGTTAAAACAAATCAAGGAAGATAGGAATGTACAAGATTTTACAAAATTGGAGAGGGAAATTAAAGAAGATTTTAAGAAGAAAATGATGGAATTAGAAAAAGAATTTGAAACCATAAAAAACAAGACGAATCCAAACATCAATACTCAAGGGGTAAATTACATCTATAACCATGGGGAAAGTAATCTTAAATTTGACGGGGATACGAGAAAAATGCATCCAAAAATTTTCTTGAGATATCTTAAAAATAAATTAAAAGGTATCGGAGAGATAGAAGATTTGAAAGAGACAATTAGATCTCATTTGCAGGGTCAAACATTACTTTGGTTCACATGTAATGATGTAAGTGTAAATAATTTCAACGATTTTGAAAGTAACTTTTTGAAACAATATTGGGGGGAAACAGAACAAGGCTATGTTAGGGAAAAGTTATATTTTGGAAAATTTGATAGTAGAAGAAGCAACAACATGAGTAGTTATGCTTTGTCTTTATTTTCCCAGGCACAATATTTAGAGCCAGTAATTTCTGAGCAAGAAATTATAATATTCTTATCTAGACATTTTAATGACAATATTACTCAAGGTATAGCAATACAAAATATTACAAATTTCCAATCTTTACTAGACTATTTGAACCGAGTACAGAGAACGGTGCACAACAACAATAGACGTGACTATGATGACTATTACAGAAACGTCAACGATAGACGAGACTTTAATAGAAGTAACAATCATAGACAAAATAATAATCACTATTACAACAACACGAATAACAATAATAACAATGATAGACGATATGACAGAAATAACGATAGGACTAATAATAACAATAACAGGTACACAAATTATCCAGATAGGAGACAGCATAATAATTATAATAGAAGAGAAAGAAGAAACTCTGACGGAGACATAAGAAGGACGAATAATATAAGACGTGACACAAGAACTAACAGGACGAACAGCCTAGAAAGAAACACAACTAATCGTAACACAGACTTTAATCAAACTAATACAAATAGCAATAATCATAATGATGATAATGTTGTGGTTCCCGTGTCATCTTCTGGTACGGAACAACAGTTTTTCCACTAGAGGGTGAATATGGTAAGTTAAGTTGGTGCAGCTATGTTCACCCACGCGAATTTCTAAAGGTACAGGACCAGCTAGAACAAAACAATGAAACATTAATTTATATATACGGAACGATAGAAGGCACTAGCATAAAAATATTAATCGATACCGGGTCAGAAATATCTTTAATAAATAATAAATTTGTAAGTGATTTGACAATATCAAAAGAAAATTTCGTCAAGGTGCCAAAAATAAATTTAATCGGCATAAATCAAAGAAAACTAACAACTTCAAGCACTACGATAACCGTAGCATTAAAATTCAAGAAACGAGAAACTATGGTACAACTATTAGTAGTGGAAGATATTGAATGCGAACTATTGTTAGGATCGGATATCTTATATGAAAACAAAGCAATTATTAATTATGAAGAAATGTACATAATCTTTAATAAAGAGAAAGTTGATTTTAATTATGAAGAGAAAAATGATAATTCGAGGAAGAATGAAGAGTTAGTAGAAGAAGTAGATAAATGTATTAATTATAATAAGAAATTTGAAGATGATATGGAGCAGAGATATGATTATAGGCAGGAAGGAAAAATGAGTGGAGATATGATGTTGGATGGCAATGAAGAAATAAATTTGAATAATAATAATATGCCGGAATGGAATTTGGATATAGATGGGAAAATAGAATGGAAAAATGAAGTAAAAGGAATATTGAGAGGACATAGGAATTTAATTAATGAGGAATCTCGAATTGCAAGAAATTATATACATAAAATTGAAATGAAAGAAAATCAACAATTCCAACAGCGAAGTTATCCGATACCCTACAAATATCAAGAAGATGTAAAGAAAACTGTAAATAAATTATTAGAAGATAGAATTATAGAACATAGTACCACCTCGTATATCAATCCAGTTGTTATAGTAAAGAAGAAGGATGGAGATTTAAGGATTTGCCTTGATGCACGAAATTTAAATAAATGTACAATTCCCGAGTATGAATCGCCTTTAACTATCGAATCGATATTAGGAAAGATAAGTAAAGTTAAAGTTTTTTCTAAGCTAGATTTGAAGCACAGCTTCTGGCTGATACCACTACATCCGGAAAGCAGGAAGTATGTAGGATTCAAGATTAATGGGGAAGTATATCAATTCCGAGTAACGCCATTTGGCATACAAAGCGCTACATCAGCACTATTAAAAGCATTAAGAGTACCTAATCATAAAAAAGGAATATGTCCTAAGTTACAGTTACCTTATGAAGGTCCTTATTTAGTAGAAACCAGTCATGGTATAAATAGTTATAAGTTGATACATCCTGACACTCATCGAGAACGTGGAATTTTTCATATAAACCAGCTGCATCAATTTAACACCAACCAGTCGTAACTAAAATTTAAGAAACAATAGAATTAGAAATATTATTTATGTAATCAAGTATAAATTAATTTAATTTAGTCAATCTTAACTAAGAATTAGAAATAGTGGAATTAAAATTTATTAATAGACTAAGCATAAGTTAATTATGAGAATTTAAAGACTTCTTCATGAAATTAAGAAAGAGTTAAACTGGGGAATTAATTAAATAAGTAATATATAATTATGAAATAAAAAAAAATCAAGGTAAACTTCTATAGAATATTCTTGTCGAATCAAGAATAATTCTATAGAATTTTAGGGAATGTTAAAGTGAAATATATCTACTAGGTTATGTTGAATCATTAACATCACTTAGAAATGTGAATCTAAGTAATAGTAGTAGTGAATTTTCGATAAAAGGAAATAATCCATAAAAAACATAGCTTAAATATGACAAGAAATATTTACAAATAGAATACAATTGATAAAATTATATAAAAGATTACTATTTAATTTTGTAACTATTTTTCTTTAAAGTATAATTCAAGATATTGAAAGTACAATAGTAACAAGTAAATTACGTCAAACATAAATTTTATACATAACTATGATCATCACTGTATATGGTATCACATGAATTTTGAAATAAAATTCAATTATTATAATTTAATATTTTGTAGACACTTTCAGAAACCCTGTATATTGCGTAAACTATTCAATAATTTGTATAAAACTTCAAGGTCAAATATCAACGCGAAATAACGTTCTGTTATTAGTTCGAATAGAGTATTTCGGAGTGACAGTGGAAGTGCATAAAAACAAAGTGAATTTGTCTACTATAACGCAGAAACAGATATTTTGATTCAATAACAACGATGTTTATTTATCAACAAATGAACGATGGAAAACAAAAAGTAAAAAACATTGGAAGGTTGTTGATTTTGAGCTTGAGAGACGCGGTGTAAAATTGAATAAATGGAGGACGTAGTGAATTTATTTCCTCCAAATTTTTATAAAAACTGTAATAATTTAAGATATATTAAGTAAAAAGTTAACCAAAGTGTTTAATAAAGTTTTGAACAATAAACTAACAAAAATTTATCACTCGTATATAAATAAATAAGTGTAAAAATGGTGATAGCGTCTAGATATGGTAAGATGAACAATTACCTTTATTAATATAATCTTCGATAACTATTCACATATCTTGTTGTGGATAAGATATTTCTACTGATGAAATAATTCACATCACATCATTTTCCACATCTGAATTTCGCTTATTCGATCATAGGCGATCGTTTTTCTCCGATGCAACACATTCAGGGTGAAGAAGAACCAACCATAAACTCTATTACTCATGTATATATTGTATTTCTCCTATAAAACATTTTTGATATATTTATATGTTAGGTTATATTGTTTGATATCTATTTATTAGTAAAAATATTAGTCTTAGATATTCAATCTCTACTAAATATCGGACACAGAACACTAAACACATATTAAAAAAAATTAATACTCACCAAATTCTTACATTAAATTATGATAATACATCCCAAACACTTTGCTTTCTCCTTCATTTTGTAAACTAAATAATAATCATCACAGAGTACCACAACACACAACGCCAAGGTTAACAATAGCGAGGGTAGAGGTTGAGTCGTTGTGAATGCATTCAGAACTTTTAGAATAATAAGTAATCAAGCGAAACTTACTTGATACGTTTAAATTCAATAATATTAATAATTTATGAAAAGCGTTTTTGTGCGAAGATTTCCGTCAATAATATTCTATTGAGTTTAATATGAATTATAAACTTTTAACTCATAATAATTTCGTTATTTGCATAAATATGTTCAATTAAAATCATTTGTCTATGTTCGTCTTGCATTTCTTTGATATCTTACCTACAGCTTCCTGTTGCTGACAATCGCCAAGTGCCGAATCTCATCCCTGAGATACAGTGCAGAAAAGTTAAACAAATTTATAATATTTTCTAACTTGTGTAGTATCTTTGAATTGGGAATTCGTAGAAAGCGAACCAATTCTGGCGCCCATACAATCCATATAATAAATTAAAATTAACAAATTAAATTCCTATAATAAAATACACAATAATATATATATATATATATATATATATATATATATATATATATATATATATAAGATGTACGAATAGTGCGTGACATGTGAACAATAAGCAACGAAGAGATTAGTGGGTATTGCCCGCAAATAGGAGAAGGGGCTACTGAAAAGTGTGGTAACCGCAGACATGCATGGTTCTGGCTCATTAGCCGTCCTTGGTACGGTACAACCAATCTTTTCTTGGTTGTACCGTACCGAGGACGGCTAATGAGCCACAAACATTCATGTTTGCAGTTACCACTCTTTTCAGTAGCATCTTCTCCTATTTGCGTGCAATACCCACTAATCTCTTCGTTGCCTATTAAATATATATAAATATATATATATATATATATATATATATATATTCATATATATATATATATGTCCAGAGGATAGTATGAGGACATAATTTTTATATATTGTAGATTTTGAGGACATTTGTAGAGTATGAGGCCAGGCCCCGAAATATTCTTGTATCTATTGTATAGTATAAGGACATCTCGAAATTGTATATAAAGTAATGCGTATACATGAGCACAGATGACGCTTCAAGTACTTTGAAATAATATGTCCTCAAACTAACCGGTATATGTCACATGTGTGCATAATATCGAATGTAGAGTGTTGACAACAATTAAGAATATTACTAAGTTTGTATATTATATAAAAATTCCTGTATTAATAATTTTTAATCGTTATTTATGTACATTCTACATCTTACGTCCCGAAACTATTATAATAGTATGGGATATTCGGCTTTCAACGTGAATATGTACATGTTTTATCAATATTTGTAAAACCAATGATTTAAACGTTTACAATGCGACTATATCGATTCGGACAGACTAATAATAATTGTCACCGAACACGTATGAGAATTGTCTTAATAATATCATTCCAAATTTATCCCGTTGTCAACTTACAAAATAGAATATAGAGTGTTTATACTAATTAACAATACTTATAAAGTTTCAATTGGATTCAGCATAACGAATTAATAATTTTCAATCCTCATTTATCTACATCAAACGTCTCGAAACTATTTCATAAGGGTATATGAAAGGTTATATTCATAAATTCACTATTTGCGTTCAATGATAAACCAAAAAAAACTTCCTTTGAGATACCACAACAAACGATAGCTTAATTTATTCTATATTGAAAATTTGTAGATGTTCCCTTACTATCGTATAACAAGGCGTCCTTGGCATATATATTTTATATTATATGTATCTTAGTCGACTTCCAGAATTTTTTTTTCATCCAAATTTGCATCTCTTATTGTTCATAATAGAATATACAGTGTTTACAGTAATTACTCGTAATAGTATATTATTCAAAGAGCGTATAATGAAGGTTATTATTCACGAGGTGAAGTTTACTGCCACGAGCGCCACCGTGGGAATAATAACTAATTATACGCGAGTAGAATACTATACTTTATCCACGACTACTAAATATTTTTGTAGAAGTTTATTTGTTGGAAAACTTTGTTACATTATTAGAAACACTATTGTTTTATTCTAAATAAGACTTCATACAATATATTATTTTTCATTTATACGCAGTACATGGTAATCGAAAGTTATATTAATCGAATTATATATCTCATAATAATTAACACAAAAATCTATTTATTCAGCTTATCAAATATTACGTATATAATATTACAAGATGACGGTATATATTTATAGTAATTAATAATTTTTATATTTGAACAATTGGTCAGATTAATCGCAGGGATAGAGTTAACATCAAAACTAATGTTTTGTCGACTTGTCGAAACATTTGGATTATATGTACCTATATTGATTCGTTTGGTTGAATTGAAGATGATATTTTGTTGGCCGTATCGGCCTTATTTTTGTCGTCTATGTAGCCTTCTGCCACGGCGATGGACTTCCATCCACCGTGTATTTTGAGAGCAGTAATATCCCCGCCAGCGTCAACCAGTATTGTTGCAGAAGATCTGCGGAAAGTGTGCCCAGAATACTGTTCTGGATTCGGTAATTTCAGGAAAGCAGCGTTATCCTTTCCCATTTTTGTAAATTTGTTTGTTCCAATTCTCTGAGGTGTACATTTACCATTTTGGTAATTTAAAAAGAACGTGTAACTGGTTACATAACTTGGTCGAAGATTTAATATATGTCTTGCATATTTTGTAAAAGTTATCGATAACAGTAAATTTTTGGCAAATTTTTATCTTGGTATTTGGCACATTAACCAAAAAAGCTGATCCAAGATCTTGTAAATGCGTTATTTTCATTTCATACAACTCATTACTTCTACATGCACCGATTACTCCCATTATTAAAGCAGCCGTGAATTACAGAATGTAATGAAAGAACTATGTGAAAGATTCACTTAATATCTTACCTTTGTTGCTAGGTATTCATCATCAGATGCTTCAGTTAAAAAGTTATTGATATCTTCGCCAGAAAAAGTTTTTGCTTTCTTAGGCTGAAACCCTTCTGATTTTCGTATTAATAATCCTCTTAATTTTTTAGTCTTCTAAATTTAAACCTCGATGTAAGGTGATCGTACTTCTAACCGTTGAATAATAGGTCCATAGCGTTGATGATTTATATTTTGCGGATAATTTAGTAAAGTATACTAACAAAGTCGATTCAGGAAAAGTAGTGGATTTCTTTCCTTTTGCCAGTTCAAAAAAGATTCATAGGCCATATTATATACTTTCCTTGACTTTTCCGGCAATAAATTTAATGAGGCAACTTCAGCAGCTTCGCTAATTTCTGGTGGTGTTAAATAAAAGTAATTTTCATTGTCTATATCCATTTTTAATTGTTTTTTTATCAAAATTTAACACAAAATATCGAAACATTGAGAAATCTATGCACACAAACAATATTGTTGACAGGTTTTAGTCAAATTGATTTTGATTCAAAAGCTACTTCGATTTATGAATTGTTACGAAGAACATGGTATGTTAAGAAACATATACACGACATGCATCCATCCAACCGCGGGTCCAGGGTTCGGATGTGGTCTAGGAAAATTCACGTTTTTGAATTTTTTTTATGTACAGAACTGATTAGAAAATTAGTGGCTCACACGACAGAATTTTAAAAACCGATTTTTTGTAGCAACAGAATATGTTATAGATAAATTAAGGGATAATCGGGCAGCAGTGTTTAATGATTCATTAATCACTGCCGTGATTAATGGGTATTATTAATGTCGAGCAAACAATTGTACAAAGGGTACAATATACAACAGTCGTGGATGAGAATAATTATCAAGTTTAAATTTGATACAGATTACCAGATTAATAATTTTCAATCGTTAGTTATCTACTACAAAAGTCCCCAAACTATTTCATATATATGTCTTCGCGTGAATACAGATTTAATCAAAATTTGTAAAATTGGATTATTTGAAAGTTTTTCATAGAAAATGCAGCGATTGATTCCATGTATCGTTTCGGACATATTAATAATAATTTTTAATTGTCACCGAAAACCCTAACGCGCATAAGAACTATCCTCATAGTACCATTTCATGTATATCCCGATGTTATTTTACAAAATTTCTACCTTCTGTATATAAAAGGTTTTAATAATAGAATCACAATCAGTATTTAATAAAAAACCAATAAAAACCTCCTTCGAGACACTGCAGCAAACGATAGAAGAATTTATTGTATCGAAATTTTTTAGATGTCCTCATATTACACATTGCGTATAGCGACGTGTCCTCGGACTATCTTTCTTATATGTATGTCTCTTTATCGACTTCCAAAATTTTTTTCACCATCAAATTTTGCATCTCATGTTGCGCAAAATGGCATATAGTGTGTTTATGGTAGTTAATAGTAATTATCAAGTTAAAATTTGATACAGATTACCGGATTAATGAATTTAAATCGTAGTTAATCTACTACAAAGGTCCCCAAACTATTTCATATATATGTCTTCGCGTGATCTGAGATATTTCGCTTCCGACGTGAATAGTGATTTATTCAAAATTTGTAAAATTCGATTATTTGACCGTTTCACACATATTAATAATAATTTTCAATTGTCACCGAACCATCTAACAAATCAAAACTAGCGACGCGTACGAATTTATATTATTATATTTATACTCCTCTTATCGGTTTAATTTAAAACAATAAATGTTATCCTGATGGCAAATTAGCAATAATACGAAATCGAGATTGACCCGTAACTCGAAGAAAGATTAATATAAAAGGTGTAACATAAAAATTGCAACTAGTTTAATATTATTTAATTCTAAATTGATAATATCAAAAGAACATGTTGCCATATTAACTGTAAAAAATATATCAATTTTTAGGGTTTATTCATGACTTTTAAAAATAAACATTTTTTCTTGTACATATTACAAGTTGCATAATAATTGTCACCCTCAACAGGTGTTCCAGATTTCACTGCTTTTCGCTTTTTTAAACATGATCTAAACTGAAAATAAAAGAAACATACATTACTGTCAATTTTTTTATCCCTCTAATAACTTGGTTAAAGGGTTTTATAACTTTTTATTTAAATAGACAAGCCATATTTAACTTTTTTCTTAATAAAATGGGACAGTATGACCCCGAAAACTTCTTTTTTGCAACTTTACCCATTGTTTTGTTAAAAGGATATATTAGTTTAAGACAAGCCATTCAATTCAAATCATTCATATTGTAACACGGTAGTGGATTTCTTGAAATGCTTTATCAACAAACAAAGATTACAATTTACAATTCTCCTAATAACGTTTAGGTTTTCTGGCCATTACCTAGTTACTTAAATGCTTGCAAAAATACAGGCTCCCTTTATTTACAGCACAAAAAGCAGAGATAAACTAAAAAAAATTAAAAACATTCATTTTATCTAATGGCCGTTAGGTGTTGGCTAAATTTATTTTAATATTTCTCCCTGAAAGAAACAAAATAATTCACAAAAAAGCAGCACCTTTGCCCTTATCAGTATCGGGTCGGGCGGCATGTTTCATCATTAATATACTTATCTATACCAATTGCGGCCTTCTCATTCCTTAAAAGCAAAAGTGTCCATATTCCAAATAGCTATAATATCATATCGGCTTAAATCACCGTTTTTCTTTCAACTAATATTTGTAAATAATGATATTTTATAACGATTTTCGATCGGCGCGGTCTTCCTATGGTAGTCTAGGATCGATGATGCCGATATTGCAGTAATGTATCTACTACAAAGATTCCTAAACTATTTCATATACAGTGTGGAAACCACTTATGGAATAAAATTCTTTATGTCATTATTTAAGAAAATTATAAGAAATGCCGAGACACGTCAACTTTTGAATTGAGTTGTGCGTTATGTAAACATAAATTTAAATGTACACGGTGATTCACGCAAGTATGCCATAGTCGGTGTTGTTGTTTTTTTAATGAAACACCCTGTATATTTGCATATTTTTGAAATCCTCTTAATGAACCGATTCCATCAAACTAAATAATCTATGGTCAATTATGAATTATACAGGGTGAAATTTTTATTTTTACAGTTATTAAACACATAAATACATTAAAATAAATACTCAAAATGTTCTCCACCTAGTTGTTGGCAATAGCACAGTCTCCTATAGAACTCCTCCTTAACTTTGTTCAAAGTTTGAGGTGAAATATTCCGTATTTCTGTAGTTATCCTGTCTTTGAGGTCTACAATGCTAGTTGGTTCTGTTGCATATACTTTGTTCTTAAGATAACCCCACAGAAAAAAATTTAACGGCGTAAGGTCTGGCGATCTAGCTGGCCACTCAATAGTACCTCTTCGTCCAATCCATTTATTGGGGAAGATTTCATCTGAATAAGTTCTTACCATTAAAGCATAATGGGGTGTTGCCCCGTCTTGCTGGAACCAAACATTTTCAATCGGTAAGCTAGGATCTATTGCGTTGGGATATAAGTTTGCCAACGCAGGAATAACTTCATTTCTAAGTATATTTAAATATTTTTCAGCTGTCAAATTTCCATCTATAAATATAGGACCAATAATATGGTCGCCTATGATACCGGCCCAAACGTTCACCTTTTGAGGGTACTGAGTATGTGTCTCACGCATCCAATTAGGATTCTCTGCTGACCACTATCTACAGTTCGGTCGTTTTACCTCTCCATTCAATGTGAATGCTGATTCGTCGGAGAAAAGAATCGTACCAAGAGCTATCTCATTTCTGTTCAGCTTATTCATCAATCTTTCGCAGAAATCCATTCTACGATCTGGATCGTCTTCTGTTTTTTTGTAGGGATGAAGTTTTTCTCTATGAAGACATCTTAGAACAATTTGACGTGTACTAGAAGTTGGATTCTCTTGGACACTTAACAAAATATCCACTTTCACATCATCTTCAACGAAGTGTGGTTTTCTTTTCAATGGTTTGACATGTCCAAGTTCTCTGAATTGTGCATGAATTTTATACACAGTACTTTGTGAAATATTAGGCAATTCGGGATACCTGTGATTAAATAAGTTTGCCACTTCAACTTGACTTATGCAGTTATCCCCATACCCGATCATCATTAAAATCTTAATTCGGTGAGTCTCAGTTAAATATTTCATTGTTATGTCGACAAGGAAAGGGTGTTTGACAAAGATTTTACTTTTTCAGTATAAACTGTCAACACATCAACAACTGACAGAGTAGAAAACAATCCACATTATTTACCGTTTTTGTTTAATTATTGGCATTTTTAGGTATTTCAGGATAAAATTCATGGGCGTAGCAGGTTTTGTTTAATAACAAATACGTCTAATAATTAGTTAGTTTAGATTTCTGATAAATCCATATTTAGCTAATTTAAAAAAGTACCAATATTTCAAGTGTAATAAGTTATTAATTTTAAAATTTCAACCTGTAAAACTAATTTAAATTTATATTTACATAACGCACAACTCAATTCAAAAGTTGACGTGTCTCGAAATTTTTTATAATTTTCTAAAATAATGACAAAGGATTTTATTCCATAAGTTTCCACACTGTATATGTTTTCGCGTGATCTGGGATATTTCGCTTTCGACGTGAATACAGATTTAATCAAAATTTGTAAAATTCAATTATTTGAACGTTTTTTATAGAAAATGCAGCGATTAATTCCATGTATCGTTTCGGACATATTAATAATAATTTTGAATTGTCACCGAAAACCATAACGCGCATAAGAATTGTCCTCATAATATCGTTTCATGTATATCCCGATGTTATTTTATAAAATTATCTACGTTCGGAATTTAAAAGGTTTTATTAAGAAATTTACAATCAGTATTTAATAAAAAACCAATTAAAACCTCCTTTGAGACAATGCAGTAAACGGTAGAAAAATTTATTGTATCGAAATTTTTTAGATCTCCCCATACTACACATTGCGTATAGCGACGTGTCCTCGATCTATCTCTCTTATATGTATGTCTCTTTATTGACTTCCAAAATTATGTTTCGCCAAAAAAATTTGCATCTCTTGTTGCTTAAAATGGAATATAGAGTGTTTCTAGTAATTAAGAATAATTTGATACAGATTATCAGATTAATAATTTTTAATCGATATTAATCTACTACAAAGGTCCTCAAACTATTTCATATATATGTCTTCAAGTAATCTGGGATATTTCGCTTTCGACATGAATACATATTTAATCAAAATTTGTAAAATTCAATTATTTGACCGTTTTTTATAGAAAATGCAGCGATTGATCCATCTATCGCTTCGGATATACTGATAATAATTTTCAATTGTCACCGAATACTCTAACTCGTATAAGAACTGTCTTCATAATATCATTTCATTTACATTCCGATGTCAACCAACAAAATTATCTACCTTCTGTATATAGATGATTTATTGATCACAATCAGTAATTGATGAAAAACCAATAAAAACCTCATTTGAAACACTGCAACAAACCTTAGATGAATTTATTATATTGACAAATTGTTGATCTCCCCGTACTAAACATTACGTATAACAACGTGCCATCGGACTATCTATTTTATATGTATGTCCCTTTATCGACTTCCAGAATTTTTTGGTCACCATCAAAATTTGCATCTCTTGTTACTCAAATTGGAATATAGAGTGTTTACAGTAATTAAGAATAATTATCATTTTTTATTTTGATACAGATTACCAGATTAATAATTTTCATTCGTAATTTATCTACTAGAAAGGTCCCCAAACTGCTTCATATAAGTATATGTATTTGCGTGATTTGTGATATTCTGCTATCAACGTAAATACAGATTTTATCAAAATTTGTAAAAATCGATTATTTGAACGTTTTTTATAAGGTTTGTTCCAATCAACACAAAAACCGTACAATTACGATACAAACCCAGTTGACCTACTGATTAGTGAATATAATAAGTCTGTATAATTTACATCAAATTTGCTGCGTTATTGAGATTGTACGGTAATAAAACGGTATTTACTTAGGTTGGAACAAACCTATAGAAAAGGCAGCAATTGAATCCATATATCGTTTCGGAAATATTATTAATAATTTTCAATTGTCATCGAATACTCCAACACGCATAAGAACTATCCTCATAATATAATTTCATGTATATCCTGATGACAACTTACAAAATAATCTACCATCCGTATATAAATGATTTATTGATAAATTTACTATCGCCATTTAAAAAAAAACCTCCTTTGAGACACTACAGCAAACGAAGGAAAATTCATTGGAAGTATCGAAATTTTTCAGATGTCCCCATACTAAACATAACGACGTGTCCTCAAACTATCTATCTTATATGTATGTCTCTTTGTGGACTTCCAGAATTGTTTTTCACCATCAAAATTGGTATTTCTTGCTGCTCAAAATAGAATATAGAATATTCTCAGTAATTAAGAATAATTATCAAGTTTGAATTTGATATAGATCACCGGATTATTAATTTTCAATCTCATTTATCTACTACAAAGGCCCGAAACTATTTCATATAGGTATATGTCTTCGCGTGATTTGGGATATTTAGCTTTCCATATTTTTATTTGTTAGACATTAACTATTTTTATTTATTTATTTATTGTGTTAATACTGTATATCTTTGTTAAGTTTGAAACAGTAATGGAAGGAGGTGAAGCGAATCTCAACTTTGTTCAATTTTAGTTATTATTATTTATATTCGGATACGCTTTTAATACGTTCAGCACTAATCATTCTTGGGAATGTCGATGTCTTTAAAGTTGAGTTATTAATTATGTTACTGCAGTTTACAGAATAAAATAAACCTAATCTTCAAAAACGGAGAAGGATAAGTATAATTTATCAATTGATATTATAATAAACCATATTGACTACTAATTCGACAACATTAAAGTCTTGGATTTTTTTTTGATAATTAGTATAAAAATAAAAACATCCGCGTTTTCACTTTTATTTCTTTCCGTGAAAAAACTGAGTATACTTAAACGTGAGTCAGTGACGTAACTATGGGGAGGATATGAGGGGGATAAACCCCCCCCACCACCCGGAACCCTAAAAGTGATAAAGAATTCTAAAACTTAATCATAGCAAGTCTAGTTGAATGAAATGTACTAGAAGCTAGGATCTGTATGCTACAATTTTATAAGAAAAACAAAGCTAAAATGCAATTATAGGGGCTTAAAAATTGAAATTTTTTCCAGTACCCAGATCCCCTGGTAGTTCAACCCCCCACAGCCCCTCATCCTAGTAATGCCACTGACGTGAGCTAGAACACATTATATACTTATACCTAAAAAAATTTAAAAAAAACATTTAAATTACTAAAAATCAGCTAATGAATGCTCATATGTAATTTTATTCCCAATAGATTTTATTATAATTAGTATAAGATTAAAAATGATATAAATTAGAAATAAAGTATTAGAATTTATAAAATACAAGTTGACTGTTTTCTAATAAGAGATTTTTATTTAACTAGTACCCATCGAGTGATTGACATTAAGAGACAGTGCTTGTTGAAATTTTATCATAAGTAAAAAAAATCAACAATATGGTCAGTTTATTAACTGAAATGAATGATGGTGTTTCTTTCTAAGAAAGAAGTAATATTTTTCTCATCTACTCATCATTAAACTATTTTTTAGTTAATTCGTCAATTTTTGATCAGTATTAATATTTTTATTGATTAATATTAGGTATTATTAGAAATGACGTTAATAATCTGAAATCGATTTTTAACACTTTCTGTACTGAAAAATGTACAAAATACAAGCAGTTAATTTATACTAAATAAGAAGATTAAAGAAAGGACATATGTAAGATATTATTCGAAGACAAGATAGTTTGGGGACACGACTAGTTACGATTTTTTCGTTTTATTTATTACCTGATCGTTGCATGCTACCGATGCCATTAAGGCCTTTTTCGCGTTCAATTAACTTTTAGGCTTTTTAATAGAATCATAAGAGAATACAGAATCATTTTGTAAATGTCTAGATACATTTTCGCGAACTATACAATGAACTACTAAAATGTCCTCAATTTCAACATTATATTAATATTTTAACCTTCCGAGTATGTCATATATCTATTGGATATGACTATTGTCCAAAATGTATACTTAGCATATGTAAACAACCTGTACGTTTTACTGTGTGTACAATTATTATAGAGTTATTAATACTTATTTCGGCATTAGATCTGATTATTTCCAAGGAAAATGAACGTTTCATATAGATCGAGAGCAAAATGTACAGGTTACATACATTAGTTCTAATTATTAAATGAATGTCAATTGAGAATTTTCTCAAAGTACATTGACATTTTTTTGTTCAAAGAAATTTACAAAGGGTGACCACATTATTCTTTAGAAGGTTGAATTACATGTACCTGATCTATATAATATAATATTAGAAATAACCTGAAGCTCCTCATTACATCAACACTTCAACCTTCTATGTCTCCAAGAATTGCACATGATTATTACGTTCTCAAAGTATATATTGCGTATATAAACATCAGATAATTCGAGACATTTTTTATAACGTATACTATGGGAACATGTTCTCAAAATATACATTGAATCGCAGTGTCCTCAGTTTATACGTTAGGTAGAAAATTCCCTTTTTCGTGAAAAGTTTTGTTAGAAAATCATTTTCTTAAGTCATATCGTGATGCTGGGATCTTGGTGCACGATAATCAACAAAAAAAATACAGTGTCCCAAACTATACGCTGGACATATATATATATATATATATATATATATATATATATATATATATTAATACAGTTCCTCTATCTGAATGCTAAATAAAACATTAAAATAAGGAAAAATATGTATATTTGTATGTAATACTTGTGATACACTATATAATCAACAATTTGAAAGATTCAATATACAAATAAAATTTGACATTTCAATTTCGGATGACATTAATGCAGAATATACTTAATGATAGATAGATTTTATAACAATTTGAAAACAAATATATTTGAAGTTTCAAAATACAGATGTCTCTGCTAGCAAAATTGCAATTATAATAAATGAATACAAATCTTTCTTTGATATAGGAAAACATAAATTTGTATTTTTTTTAAGAAAAGGAATTTTTGGTAACCAAAGGAGAAGAGATTTATTTATATATAAAGTTTAGGCAGTTGAATTTGAAACCCCCACGAGACAACATCTAACTAAGAGTTGTCTCAAATTTATTTAAGAATATAATAATAATTATATGAATATATTATCAAATAATAAAACCTTGCATTGTAAAGCCAGTGCGTGTATATTTCGCAGAAGAATTACATCGTTAAATTGCAAGTGGTTTCCGGTTTCTAAATTATAAATTTAGAAAGGGTTGCTGAATTCTAAATACGTTTTAGAATACGAACGAGTTAACCAGTACCTAGTTGATGAGTCCTGTCCAGTTTATTTAAATTATTTCTCGAGAATTAATAGGCATTTCTTAAATATATTTCAAAAATAGATGCATCTCATGATAATAAATTTGATCTAAATCACAGTAACGTTACACATATAAAATTCAACGTCAAGTGAAGAGAATTTTGGAATAGACAATTTGCACGGAAATTTGCGTATTTAACATTGATATACATCAAGTATAAAATTAGACATTTTGAACTTTTCATAAAAATATTTAGCTAGTAGATTCCTAATATAGGTTGTTTTAATATTAAGGTTGATAGAAAATTCTATCTTTGTTTTCGTTTATGATAATTTTGAAAAGTTATAATTTTTTGTAATTTGTTATCTGATCATATATCATATAAATTTGATTCCAGCTCACTTTGGTACTCATTTCATATCTATTCTCATTGTGTTTGATAATTTTCACGCCATAGAAAATTTGATATAATAAGTGACATTTGGTTAATTTCCAATGACAGTAAAATCATATATGTCATAAGATAATTTAAGTGTCTTGTAGTATATTGAACAAACAGTTACTCTAGATTTGAAATAGCGTAATACATAATTTGGAGAATTCATTGAAATTTATAAATTTGAATTATTATTTAAAATCTTTGATCCCTCCCTGAGATAAGAGTGAGTAAGTCGATTGTGTATTGATTTATCTTTCAAAGTACAAAATTCAATATTTATCTGAGCCGGGCATATCAATTTGACAACTGCTGTCCAAATTCAAATAGGTTATATTCAGTGGTAAAGGTGTGTTCACAATAGTGTAGCTACAATCATAAATTGTGAAAACGTCGACAATTAATATTTTATATTGTTATATATCATACATACATTCAATTATAATCATTAAATTATTAGGTATATAATAATTTGTCACCCAAACGTGGGGCAACTATAAAAGAATATAGTATATATAATAATTTTGGCGCCCAACGTGGGGCAAATATAGATTTATCATTATTATCATAAATATAGAAAAATATTATAATTTGACGCAGCAATTTGAGGTGATTAGAAATTTACACATCAGCATAAAAAATGTTGAAATCCATTGACATTATTATAAAAAGAATTAAATATCTACGATGGAAAGAAGAATCACATTGAGAAACGGAAAACGGGAATATAGGACACAGGAAACGCAAGAATTAACAGAAGAGGGATATGATTGGATAAAGCAATTATTGATTAGATTTGAAGAAAATTCGAGGGCAGACATGAATAAACTGAATGAGAATATTATTAATATCAGGGAAGATATGAAGAAATGGAATAATAAATTTAGTGAAGATATGAAATCGGACATGATGGTAAAAAATTATACGTAGTATGGGGGAACATTGATGATAAGACGGATATGATGTTAGAAAAAAAGGATAACATGAATGTAAATATGAATGACAACATAAATGATGACACTATAGAGCAGAAAATATGTAATAAAATGGAAAAGGAAATTGACGAAGTAAAAATCCAAAGTTTAATGGAGATTAAAAAAGTTGAGAAGGAAATTGATGAAATACAGTCTACAAAAGTACAAAGATGATATATTAGACATTAATTTACAGAACCTAGGAAGTGAAGAAGTGATGCAAATTTATGAAGAAAATATTTATTGGAAAATAAAATACTTAGATGTCAATATAGTGAAGCAAATTGTGATATATGATAAAATAAATAATAATTATAATAGGAGGATACAATTTAAATGGGAATTAAAGGAAATGAACAGAAGATTACAAGAAACTAATGAAGAAATAGATGAAACCATAAGACAAAATATAGAAAGAATAATTTATGCAGAAAATTTCGAAATGAGAGGAAAACTTAGCAGAAATATAAGGATAATTGATCCAAGAATGTTTAATAGGACAATCAAAAATGAAATGATAGGAAGTGAGAATATTATGGGAAATAAAATAATAAAAAGGAGAAACAATAATTTGAAGGAATTGGTAACGCGAATTTTGATGAATTTATTGGGAGAAATTGATGAGATAGGGGACAACAAAATTAAAAAGGACATAGTGGAAAATTTAATTGAATTTAGAAAACCGAAAGAGAATCAAACAATGAGAGAAGAGAATAAGACGAAGTTTAGGAAAAGAAAATAAAATTGAATTATATGACAGGATTATAGGAACGAAATCTAGAAAACGAAAGGGAATTGTACATGGTGAGGGATGGATATAAAAACGATATGTAAATAAAAGGTTTATGATTAACAAGTAATATTTAAAACATATGTAAATAGAAAATTATATAAACAGGGTTTGATAAAAAAAATTGAGAGACATGTTGATATGAATTATGGAAGTGAAAATAGAAGTTACAGAAATGAAAAACGAATATATGGAAATGGATGAGAATAGAAGAAATGATAATGAAAATAGAAATGAAATTAAGCAACAAAAAAGATGGACAGGATGAAATAATTACATTTATAGGAGCAAACGGACGGAAGTTATATGAACTCAGCAATTCTATGATACAACAGATTGAATTAAAGGATGGAAAGAAGTTGATATGTAAGCATTGTTGATGAATGAGTTAGGAACAGTCATAGAGATTGATGAAATATGAGGAAATAATTGATTTTGAATATATAGATAGAATTAAATGGTAATATAATTGAATTTGAGGAGGTAAATATGGAAGTATTGGCAATTGGAGAGGATAATAGGAAGTTATGGAATATAAAGAGGAATGGAATTATTGTAGAATTGGAGTTATTGAGTGGAAATAAGGAATATGAAGAAAAAGTGAAGAATTTGATAATGAAATATGAAGGATTGTGTGAAAAAGAAATTAGAATGGCTAATAATTATGTTCGTGAGATAGAATAAATAGGAGATGTGAAAAGTAATGGTAATTGGACAGATTGTGATGAAGAACATTATAAATTTATAAATGAATTATTAAAGATGTTTGAGACAAGAATTTCGAAGGAACTAAGGGTTGCTTAATGAAAATATGGATTATCAGAGTGAAGAATACTGAGAAATGTTGAAACAAAATCATATCCTGTAACATATGAATGGTTTAGGCAGAGTAGAGCAGAGTGGGAAATATTTGAGACCATAAAAAATGTATCAACATGTATATAGGAAATTTTGGAATAACAAATGATATTATGTTAATTAAATTAACTGTCTCGACCCTTACTTCGTGGAATATGCTCATATTAGTGTTTTTAAATGAAACTCATGGTCTCTAGTTAATTCCACAATATAATAAAAGTTAGTGAAAATTCTAAAAAATTGACAATTGTTTCGATAAATCAATATCATCGTCAGAATGACAGAAGTTACATTTCATTTTATGCCTACCTGATGTTTGGTAGTATTTTTGGCTAGACCAAGAAGTAACCTAACTTGTGATTGGCTTGATATATGTTTATAGAAAAAAGGAGAAGATGTGATATTACAAATATTGAAGCTTAGATATTATTAGCCCTATGGTGATATCCTGGATATCATTTTTCCAATTAAGATCAGTATAACTGTGCAATGATATAGAAAACCAGGAAAACTATATCTGCTGATCTCTACAATTATCACTTAAGAAGACATTTAAGAAACTCACAATATGAAGTTGTCAATGAACAGTTAAATCTAGGGAGTTCTCCACTAATAAACTGTCTATTTCATCGTTTACAGTTTAAAATTGAAAAATACTCATGCAATAGGTAAAAAACATTCATAAAACAGACATTTAAAACAGGTACCATCGATACAAATTCTACGACATCATACAGGGGGAGTACGGAAAAACTTCAGATATATTATTTTATTAAATTATGATAAATCTGACTTAAGTTTTTTACATCTTGCTTATCGTTGACTGTATTTTCTTCCTTTTTAATGTGCACCATTTCTTCAATTGTGCACATTAAAAAGGAAGAAAATACAGTCAACGATAAACAAGATGTAAAAAACTTAAGTCAGATTTATCATAATTTAATAAAATAATATTTCTGAAGTCTTTCCGTACTCCCCCTGTATAATGTCGTAGAATTTGTATCGATGGTACTTGTTTTAAATGTCTGTTTTATGAATGTTTTTTACCTATTGCATGTGTGTTTTTTAATTTTAAACTGTAAACGATGAAACTTGATTCAGTCAATAATAAACTTTGAGAAAGTTCCTAGCCCAGGAACGAAACGTCAGTAACAATAAAATGATTTAATTAATTACACAACCTGACACCCAAGAAATTGAAAAAATAAATTATTTAAGAAGGTTGAAGAAAAATAATACTTTTATTATATATATTGTTGTAAATAGAACATATACAGAATCCTGATAAAGGATATGAAATTAAAATTTTGTCAATAAAAATAATTTTTAAAAATGATGTATCAAAATAATAAAATACCTCGTATAACAATATAACTAAGTACGACCAATGGTTATAATCAAAAAGATAGTAAATAAATATAAAAAGAAATCATAAACAAACATCAGAAAAACAGTTGTAAAAGTTAATTCTTCAACTTAATAAAAACAACCTTAGACAGAACCTCACAAGTAAACGCAGATCAAGAAATAATATAACGCTGCATGGAATCTTAGACACCCAGAGCATCTGTTTATATTTTAAAAATAAATAGAAACTTCTAACAAATGTAACTAAAACTATAATGATTAAACAATAAAAAGACATTTAGAAGTAATAAAATATATAGAATAAGATATTTAGTTAATAATTAATCACAAAAGTAGGTATAGGAAATATTATAATAAGTAGGAATCTGTAATATGGGCAAGGTCAAATTTATACCAAAATAAAACAGTTGAGACAAATTATACCAACATAAATTATTTTGAATGTGAAAAACAATAATGAAATAAATGATAACCGACATAGTTTATGTATATAGGTGTAATAATATCAAACATAATGAGAAATGAATTGTATATATGTATAATAAGTAAATATGTAGATTGTAGAAAACGTAGAATTAATGAAATTGCATTGACCAATCAAAACAGCGCAAATAAACAGTGATATGGAAAAAGACAATAATAATAAGGTGTGAGTGAATAAGTCAATGACAATAAGTATATTAGGTATAAAAAACTATAGTTTGCAATAAGTTTAAGTCAGAAAAACAATAAAAACAACAATAAACAAAGTGACAGGTGAAATTTTCAATCGAACTTTCGAGAACAAAAACCATTTCCGGTGACAGACGATAAAAAGGGTTGTGTTCGATGTAAAATGCGGGAAATTGGTAGTTGAGAGTCAGTGGTCAGATAGGTAACACTAATAAAGTTATCCGAGTTTTATTTAATGTAACAAATTTATAATTAGTCAAAGGAAAAGTATATAAATTAACATAAAATCTAATCAATTTTAAAATAAATCAAGTGTAACAAACGTTTGTGAGACTACAAGTAGCAGAGGAAGAAAATTATCACCCAGATAATGAAAAGCAAAGGTATTCAACATCAAAGGCGGGAAGATATATGGGAAGCGTCTCCTCCGATGTAGCATCATTTCAAGAAAAAGGAACAAAAGGTCGGTTGTGTGTTTATTAAATATATTTGGTACCAAATAAATGAAACTTTCAAACAAGAACGTATAAATAATAATTTTAAAATAATAATTTCAAGTGATATAAAAATTTTAAGAGCTCATATACCTGGTTTAAAGTTCTGTTATCTTTACATGAATATAATATACCAGAGAAAAGCAATATTAAAACTTACCATTATAAAGTGTAGATAAATGTATAATTTCTTTCATGTCGAACTTCACCAAAAATATATATAAAAATTTCCACTAGTAACAGACCACAACTGATTCCAGTTTATATCAATACACAATTATTACCATACAGTAAAATAATATGTAAAAACGTAAATTTTGAATCGATAAATATCAAATATGTTTCCAAGTTCACGTCCCGAAGAAAACTAAAATTTAACATTTTAAAATCATTTCATAAATCCTCTTAGTTAAAAGAAAAGGAAACACTTTAAAAGTTTTTCTTTGTTTAACATAGAAGCAAAGTTAGAAAGAGCAGGTGTTTGCAAATTTCTAAGAATTCCAACGCTCACAAGATTTCGACCAAGTTATGCAAATGAGCCAGGAAAAAGTCGTGGTTAAAAGAAAGGTATAATTTTTTTTGAATATAAAGAAAGTCATATTCAAAGTGGAAATTTAGATATATATAAAATAACTCATTATTTATGTATAACGTAAGAATTGGTAGAACAAAAAGGTTAATCATTTATTTTATTAATAAATAGTTCCATCAGTCTAACTGTATAATAAGCTGTAACAAATAGTTTGTATATGAATCATTTTTTTATATGTGTTTTCAAAAGTTTTATTTTCACAAAATTTTTTTATCAGTCACATAAATATATCACATTAATAAGCAAGGTTGATTTTATTATCATAATATGCCCAGAACCCTACTGATTTTAAGAGTCGTAAACGAATAAGAGCAGCCGAGGTAAGAAAACATAAGAATTAAATAAACTACATGTTCATAAATAGCATAATAAATAAAAGGAAGCATTGAATAAAAAATATGCAATTTGGCGAACCCAACAATAGTATAAAAGGTTTAAAATTTGCAATAAATATAATATCATTTCATATTCACATATCCATATATTCAAATCATACATTGATATATGTTAATACTTAAAGTCCAATCATATTCAACTTGTATAAAGTATATTAATAAATATAGAGTACTTAAAAAAAAATCAAATCATTACACACATATTTAACTGTACCACAACGTAAAAGACATATATATAGAACGTAAAGGTAAAAGTTAAATCACATATAACTTACTTATCCGCAAAGTGGGGCAATATATAAAATAAATTAAAAGTATCAATCATATTTAACTGCTTCCCAACGTGGGCATTATATTAAATAGAGTAGTAATCATAAGTAACTTGCTCCCAAACGTGGGGCAATTAAAATAAAGCATCAAACATAAATAACTGGCTCCCAAACGTGGGGCATTATTTAAAATAAACAATTATAAAATAAAGTAACAATCCAAAATAACTGTCTCCGCAACGTGGGGCAATTGGGCAATTGGGCAATTAGGCAATTAAAATTAAGGCAATTAAAAATTTACAATTACAATTAGAAAATTAGAGCATAAAGGAATTAAGGAATTAGTTAGAGAAAATAATATTGAATAAATTTATAAAATAATATATAATTAAAATGGAGAAGAAAATGACGTTAAGAGATGGCAAACAAGTTGGAATAGAAGATGGATTTGATCAGGAGACTGATGGAAGAGAACTTGGAATGGGTGATTTCCAAGTACATTACTTGATACAAGGAAGAGAGAATCATGAAAATGAGGAAGAGACTGATGGAAGTGAAAAAATGGAATCAATTGAAGAAATTGAAACAATCACAATGAGAGAAGAAAAGAATCAAGGAATGGTATCTGGAAAAAAGGATGAACAAAATATGATGATGGAAATTTTGCAAACTATGAAAAAAATGGAAACAAGTAATCAAAGTATGAGAGAGGAAATAAAAACAAGCAATCAAAGTATGAGAGAGGAAATAA
Organism: Galeruca laticollis; assembly: GCA_963921935.1. Lineage (NCBI taxonomy): Eukaryota > Metazoa > Arthropoda > Insecta > Coleoptera > Chrysomelidae > Galeruca > Galeruca laticollis. Next base: position 148,392,452 of record OY998181.1, read on the forward strand.
AAACAAGTAATCAAAGAATGGAAGAGAAAATGGAAAGAAATAGTCAAAGAATAGAGGAGAAAATAGAGAATATAAGAAAACAATTAGATGAATCTAAAAAATACACAGAAGAAAGAATCCAAGCAACAAAACAAGAAATTAGAGATGAAATGATAGGAAGAATAATGGAATTAGAAGAAGTACAATCAACGAAAATACAAAATTTAAAGAAGAATGAAAATGATTTAAAAATTGAAATTGAAGAAAACACAAAGAAAATGAAAGGAAATAGTGAAAAAATCACCAAATTAGACAGAGAAATTATGAAGACAAATAAAAATATACAAAGCATAGAGGATGATATAACGAAGGAAATACAAATGAATTTTAAGATAGCAGAGGAAGAAAACAACAAGATAAAAAGGGAATTAACATTGGAGATGAAAAATATTCAAGGAAAAATGGAACAAATAGAAAGAAAAGGAGGAAATATGGTATATATAGGGGGAATAAGAACTATTTATGGATCAGCCAATCAAAAATTCGATGGAAACATTAAGAAATTACATCCAAAAATATTCATAAGAATTTTAAAAAATAGAGTAAGAGGGATGAATAATATTGAGGACATAAAGGAGGTGATTAGAGACCATTTAGAAAATCATGCATTAATATGGTTTGCTGCAAGGGAAAAGGACATAACAAAATTTAATGAATTTGAGACAGCATTTTTACAGTACTTTTGGGGTGAAAATGCACAATCAGCTGTGAGGGAACAATTGTATTTTGGCAAATTTTCTGAAAACAGAAGCCACAGCTTGAATAACTATGCAATTCATATGCATGCAATGACGCAATATTTAGAACCACCAATCCCTGAAGAAGAAATTGTCATGTTCATAGCAAGACATTTTAAGGCAGAACTAGCGGAAACCATTGCGGTACAAAACATAAGAAAACTAGACCAATTATCGATGTATCTACAAAGAGTAGAAAGAAATTTGACGAGACAAGATACTGCTCAACAAAATCGAAGAATAAATAATGACAATAACACAAATAACCCAAGAAATACAAATACTAATAGCAACAATCAAAACAATAATTGGAACAATAACAGATTTAATTACAATCGAAATAATGATAATAATAGACCATATAATAATAACAATGATTATAACAATAGAAATACAAATTATAGAAACAATAATTATAATAGTAATAACAGAAATAACAATTTTAATAATAATAGAAACAGAAATAGTAACGACTCATACAGACCAAACAACTATCATGACAGAAACAATAGACCATACAGAAGAAACTCAGAAGGAGATGGAGAAAGGAGAAATACAGACTACGAAACTAGAAGAGTTAATTATCAGAGAATTGATCCGAATAGAAGAAGTAGATCAGAAGAAAGAGGGGAAAGAATTATAAATGAAAATAATGCAAGAACAGAGACGACACCAATACATAGACAAGACACAGGACGAACAACAGACATAAATGATAATCAAAATTTTTAAATATGCACACATCAAATAAACAAAATCTATATATCTGTACTTATGAAAATCCAAATGAATTCATAAATTTGAATGAAAATATAAATACAGATGGGAATAATGGTTTGATAATAATAAATGGATTAGTTAAAAATTTAGAAGCTAAAATAATTATTGATACTGGATCAGAAGCATCAATAATCAATCAAAAGTTTGTTGATAGATTAAATATTCAAATGAATAATATTATTAAAATTCCAAAAATTAATTTAATTGGTGCTAATTGCAAGAAATTATGTGAAATCAATAGATCAATGAACATAAATGTGAATATTGGGGGAAAGGAATTCAATTTACAAGTATTAATAGCTCCAAATATTGAAACTGAAATAATAATAGGATGTGATGAATTAGAAAAACATAAAACTATAATGAATTTAGAAGAAAGAAAATTAAGAATGGATGGAACGTGGATTAACTTTGAAATAATAGTATTAAAGGAAGAAGTAAGCAGAGTTAGTAATATGTACAAGGAAAGAGGAGATAATGAATATGAGTATGAAGAAGAAGAAGAAAAAGAAATTATAATTGATTGTCCTGATGATAGGAAAGAAGAAATAATAAATTTAATGAATAAATATAATAATTTATTTTCAAAGGAGAATAGAATTGCGAAAGATTATGTACATAAAATAGAAGTGAATGAAGATATTAAAAATTTCAAAGCAAAAACATATCCCATCCCTTATAAACATAAAGATCAAGTAAGAAAATGTATAAAAGAACTCTTAGAAAATAAAATAATAGAAAGAAGTAATTCACAATACATAAGTCCTATTGTTGTAGTAGTTAAGAAAAATGGAGAATTAAGACTTTGCTTAGACGCAAGAAATATCAATAAATTTTCAAAACCCCAATATGAAGCACCTATGTCAGTCGAATCAATTTTAGGACGGATAACAAAAACGTCAATATTTTCAAGATTAGATTTAAAACATAGTTTTTGGCTAATTCCATTGAAGGAGGAAAGTAGAGATTATACAGCTTTCTCCATAGACGGGGAAATTTATAGATTTTGTGTTGTGCCATTTGGTGTACAAAGTGCATGTAGTTCATTAGTAAGGGCATTGAATAAAATATTAAATAAATATGAGTCATTTGTATTGCATTATGTGGATGACATATTAATTTTTTCTAAAAATATACAAGAACATAAATTGCATATTGAAATAATTTTAAAGGCATTGGATTCTGCAGGATTAAAATTAAACAAAGAAAAATGTGAATTTTATAAAAAAGAGATAATATATTTGGGATATAAAATCAATCAAAATATTATACAATTAGATCCACAAAGAATAAAAATAATTCAAGAATATGCAAGACCAAAGAATTTAAAAAATTTACGAGGCTTCCTGGGAATGCTGAACTATTACAAACGAATGATTCCTGATTTAAGCAACAAAGAAATTCCATTAATAGAGTTATTGAGGAAAAATGTTAAATGGCAATGGAATGAAGAGAGGGAAAAGGCTTTCCAGGATATTAAAGAACAATTTGTGGAAAGTTTGAAAATTTATCACCCTATTTATGAAATTCCATTTATTCTGAGAACGGACGCATCAGTGAACAGATTAGCTGGAGTATTAGTCCAGGAACAAGAACAAGGAGAGGTGCCTATTTGTTTTGTATCTAGAACAACTAAAAAGAGTGAGAAAAACTACAGTGTAAGTGAGCTGGAACTTGCCAGTATTATTTTCGCAATAAAGAAATTGAGATTCTATTTGCTAGGAAACCATTTCACAATAGAAAGTGATAATCAAGCATTGACATCAATTTCAAATAATAAATACGGCAACAACAGAATACATCGATGGGCATTGCTTATGCAAGAATACGATTTCACAATAAAGTATGTACCAGGAAAATTAAATGTAGTTACAGATGCCATCACAAGAATGGAAGATAAATCAAGAAATGATAACAGACAAATTAAAATAGGTGTGAACATAATAAAAGAAATAGAAGGTATATTTTCAATTAATAACATAATAGAGGATCAAAAGAAATTAAATCAAAAAGAAAAGGAAAGAGCTCAAAAGGAGGATAACATCTATTATAAAATAGTCAATGAAGTAGAATTATATTTAATCACAGAGGAATTGGCGGAGAAAATTTTACAAGAAATACATAAGAAATATGGACATACAGGGAGTAGAAAAATGTGGCTAATTTTCAGAGAGAATTATATAGCAAAAGGAGATCTAGCTATTGCGAAAAATATAACACGAACATGTGAAATCTGTCAAATGGCGAAGGAGAAAAACATACAAAATCAAAACATACCAAAATTTATGAAAGTAACGAAACCTTTGGAAATTATATCGATTGATTTTATGTCAAATTTAATTCCTAGCGAAATAAATGATAATGTACATATTTTAGTAGTTCTAGATAACTTTTCCAAATACATAAAATTGTATCCAACTAAGAAAACAAACACTAAAATAGTTCAAAAATGCTTAACTAATTATTTCTTAGAAATAGGAATACCGGAAAATTGTATTATGGATAATGCCACATATTTAAATAACCAAAGAATACAAAATTGGTTAAGAAAATCTAAAGTAAATCCAATTTATACCAGTGTAAGACATCCGTGTGCCAATCCATCGGAACGATACATTAGAGAGGTGATAAAATACCTAAGGATTTTAACGAGCAGCCATCATGAACAATGGGAACAACAGCTTCCACTGATAGAAGAATATATGAACGGGATACCGAACACAGTCACAGAAGTTTCACCCATATATTTGATGAAACAAAAATTACCAGATCGTCCATGGATACCTAAAATTATTGAAGATTACGATAATCTGATCGAGAAGGTTAATATAAGATTAAGGAAAACAGGAGAAAAATTTGTACAGAGAAAATTGAAGAATATCAAGAAAGGAATTACATTCAAAAAAGGAGATTTAGTAATAGTAAAAGTATTAAAGGTATCAAATAGAAAGGAAAACAAATGTGCGAAACTACAATTACCATTCGAAGGTCCTTATGTAATTGACAATGAAAATGGAGTGAATAGCTATGTTTTAAAAGATCCTATCAGTAATAGAACGAGAGGAGTATTTCATATCAGTAATTTATATAGATTTTGTAATTAAATTATGACAAATACTAACAGACATTAACTGACAATATAATAGACATTATTTATACTAAAGAATTGATGATAACAGATTTAATAATTAAAATCAACCTAAAGAGATGAGGGACACACACAAATTTCAAAGTATTCAAAAGTTTAACTATCACAATGATCATAATCCCAAAAATTAGAAAGTCAAATAATAAATGAAATTTCAAATTTATTATAGTGCATGTAGAAGAAGGGTTATTATAAGATTGTATAATAATTCAATTATGAGGATGGGAAGAAAGAATAAGATGGAAAAGTATATAAAATATATTAATTAAAAATGATGAATATTAATAATGAGACATGAAATGAAGAAGTGAATATGAAATAATATTGATGAAAGATGAATGATATGAAAAGATATAAAAGTAAGACAGATCATAATTAAGATATTGAAATAGGATTATAAATAACAAAGATAAAAAAGAAAAATACTATGATAAATGATTAAATGGATAAAATTTGGTTTTCTCATTTCTTTTATATTTAAAATAAATCAAGAAAACAAATTTTGGGAATGTTGTTGTAAATAGAACATATACAGAATCCTGATAAAGGATATAAAATTAAAATTTTGTCAATAAAAATAATTTAAAAAAATGATGTATCAAAATAATAAAATACCTCGTATAAAAATATAACTAAGTACGACCAATGGTTATAATCAAAAAGATAGTAAATAAATATAAAAAGAAATCATAAACAAACATCATTTTTTTAGAATTCTCATCATTTTTTAATTATATTGTGGACCTGTTTTCATTTAAAAAGTAATATGAGTAGATTCCACACAGTATGGGCGGAAATAGTAAATTTGATTCAAGTTTGAATAATATAATATAGTCTGATATAGTTGGCAATATATGGGAAACTTTCTGCCTACTATATAGTAAGATAATTAGTAAAATAAATTTAACATTTGATTTCATAGGATCAGATTCTAATATTCCATGAAAATTGTATGGCTTTGAATGGTGAATGAATTTAGTTCAAAGATTTTCCTATTTTCAACCTGTCCGCCTCTGGCAAGCAGCATCTTAATTGTATACTAAAGAGCAAAACAACAGTGGATTAGTGAAAAAATATTATTTAGTACTTACCTGCGAATAGACATGGTACGAGAAATAATAAACAAATAATGTCGGGAGCATTGCCATAAAAGCTCTTCGTATTAGTATAAATAAGATCCGAAAATCCGTCACTCATCAGGTGAGGTGTACCCGAAACATAAGCAGACACGGTTAATATTATTACAAAAATGGATACAGCTTTCCATTTGCGTACGTCTCTTAGTTTTTCTATCTCAAAACTGGGAGCTTGCATTTCTAGTTGTTTGGAAATGTCACATACGTCACATAAAGTTTTCTGTGCTTTGATCATGAAAGTTCCGACTATTAACAGAGTGGCACAACCCTAGAAATATAAAATTTTTTTATCAATAAAATTCAAGGAATAAAAACCGATATTGTTTTTCATGGACGCCATTATACACTTCTCCAAACAATTTACGCATCACTTATTAAATCAGTTTTAATTGTGACGGGAAAATCGTTTGACATTTTTCACTATTGACAATTAATAAAATGTCGCTTTTCCTGCTTAGTGTGTGTCGAATGTATAACGATCAGTTTTCTATACGCGTATAACCATTTCACGAAAGTTGAATCCACCTGAAGTTGGAACACTGACAATACCAGAAACCAAATTCTGTCTTGTTAATTGTTAATCTACGTCGCTAAGTAACGACCACCGGCATAGAATGATTAATTATGGCGACCTAGCCCCCCCCCCCTCCCGAATTTATTTTATTGAACACTCATTGCACAAGCAACATTTTTCTTTGCACGTCATCCCCAGGTACGTTACAAGGAAAAGCTCTTTGGGGGTCTAGGTCGATACCAACCCCCACATTAACATAATTTGATGTGAATACTATCGATATATTGTACATTCATTGAACAACCAACACCCTCTAAAAAATAGTAAATACCAAATATATTTTTCACTTTTCTGTCATTCTCACTAAAGTCTTCTGTATACTGCCCTCATACGGAACAAAGCCGCTAACTACCACCTCAAACATTTCTGATTTTTAATTCCCAGAAAAAAAGCCGCTTCCATTGGTATAAGAATCGTGCGTATACATCAAATAGATTTTGAGATACTGCTTCCGCCTTAGCAGTTAAGTGCATCAAATTTACACTTTGAAATTGCTAAAAAGCAATTGACCGGCTCACATAGACTAGAAGGTGGTTTGTGGAGCGTTGCCGTAAATCAACATGAAAATAAAACTTCAGATCTTCAACTATTACTAAATAGTATAACAGTTATGTCTTAAAAATTCGCTAGATAGCAATTAGAGCTAAAGTCTATATTTATATTACTAAATGTATGTGAAAAAATCCCAATGGCACTGGACCAATTGGACAGGCTGATTTCAGTAACATTTTTGCATGAAACCCAAAATAAAAGATTAGATACAAAATTAATAATGTTTTGAGATGTACAAAAAACCAAAGTAACATTTTGGCATCAAATCAAAAACAAAAAATAAAAAAAAATTCCGGTAAATTTCTGAATTTTCTTAAATAAATGTTTCAATGTACGATTTAGAGGAAATTGTTGAATACAAAAGTTTTATTACTCAGGAGAATAGCTAGAGAAGCCGGCCCATTGCAAGCTCAGCTTTGCGTAAATGCACACATTACACAACAAATACAAAAAGCTAAGATTGCTATGTGTCGACTATACCCACTTATATGTAATCTCACAAGTCACAACAAAATTTTAATATACAAACAAATCATAAGACCTATACTCACCTACGCTGCATCCACAAGATCTTCGAAAGAAACTCAAAGACGCAAATCGCGCAGAAGGCGTCCGCGATAGTGGGTATAGTCTTCTGCATGTATCGTTGAATACATAACTAGGTTGTTGATTTAGTAAACCACATTATTTCTCAAAGAGAACAAAAGTCTCCAAGTAATAACACTGCGAGCGTTGCTTCGGTTCCACAAAAATCATAAATTACATAACAACAAATCAACGTCTACCAAGTTGCCTTCTCGAAAACTAATACCCCGTATCAATTTGTAACCTAGTTTTTCTGGGAATACTCAAGTCGAAAAGTAGTAGGAGTCAAAATTTTTGTATTAGGTACAAAGTTATTTTACAAGAGACAAGATGCGGATAATGCTAAACAGCAAGGTGCCGTGGGTACAAACCAGAAAGAAGAAAGGTGCAGAAAATCGCCAGACCACCGGCTTTACATATATGTATATTTCCTTAACCTTTGTTAATTGGGAGCTAAAAACTCAATAAAGACCTTTTTAATCTAATCTAAGAATATTTCTAAGAGGCCATTACATTATACTCTATGTACACTATGTTTATACATTTATTGGACTCCATAATTTATATAACATACTACTTAAAAAGGGGGTTACTGCCTTCTAGGTTATTATTTATTCTCAAATTTGGCCGTTCAGGAACCAAAAAGGTTCTATAGATTACGTACGGTGAAGGATACAGTTATTGGCCACGTAAGTAATTATGTAACTTCAAATTTCGATACTTCAGACCCATAACATATAAAAATAATCAGAAATACCAGTTTGAGCTTATAGTTTAAGATTTCCATTGGTAAATTTTTTTTGTACTCAGACATAAGTGAATAGATGAAACTAAAATAATATTAAAAAGATATCCAAAAACACAGTCATTGGCGACTCTGATGTAGTAAATGGGCATCTGAATTTACAGTTAACGACCACCTTATGAATAAGGAAAATTTAATTTTTTGTAAGCACCTGGGGGTTTCCGAGGCAATAGTAAAATTAAAAAACAATTGAAAGTCAGTTCTATAATATTTTCGAAATCCAAGTTATACATTCAAAAGTTTCAGAATGTACTTTTCCCTGCATTTTGATAGCACATGGAAAGTGATTTGTTCTTTGACAAGATAAACATTTAATTCCAGATGTTCTTGAGTTAATTTTTTTTACATATACAAAATACAGACACACAAAAACTTGCTCGTTTTTAAATTGAACTTTACCTTTTCCTTACCAACGCATTTGAAAGTATTTTTATGTTTTCATCCGCTTGTTGTTCGCGTTTATCAACATATGAGAACAGGTTTTTTTGACATAAATAACTTTAGAAATGCTAGGCTAATCATCAGGTTCATTGACAGCATATTTCCACAAACAGTCTAAGTCTTCTATATTCGCTGTAAAATTCTCGTAAATATTGTCTCTCAAAGACCTATACGAATTTGGCGATTCATGTAATATATTAGATACTAGCTGACCTGGCGAACTTTGTTCCGCCTTAATGGCAACAAATAAGCAGACTTTTTTTTTAATTGGAAAAAATACAAAAAAAAATTAAATACCTACATTAATCATTCATAATTATTTCTGTATTTTAGTACATAGGTTGCTCTTCATTTAAGTACCTTGTGATACACGACATTTTTGTTTTATTATCAGGCGCAAAAACAAACAACGCAGATGGTCTTCCGACCCGTGAACATGCCACGTATAATTGAGCATGAGAAAAACATGAATGTTCTAGATTTAAACCACAAACTTTTAAGGATTGGCCTTGTGATTTGTTGATGGTCATGGCAAATGCAAGACGTATCGGAAATTGAAGTCTTTTAAATTCAAACGGCATATCGGTTGGGATCATCGGTATCCTCGGAATGAGAACTTCCTCACCTTTGAATTTTCCTATCATCACTATATAAGTACAAAAATAAATACCTTAAATGTCGGATTAAATCCTCGTTCTTCGATAATATCTGCCCCAAATGACGTCATCTGGAAACAACCATTGTATTTTTGAGTATTTGCAAGAAAGTGGCGTGATTCTTGTGTTTCGCCACAAAGCAATAAATACAATGGCTCAGGTGGCGGAGTCAACAATGGCAATTTCACTTTACCATTAAGGCAGCATAATCCAGGCGTTTCTTCGGAAAACTTTAATGCACGACAATACTCGCAAACTACGTCCATTTGCCCAATGCAAATGCTAGGATGCAAGCTGTAATCATTGCTGCAATCGTATTGAAACGCTGCTCGATTCAAATCAGCACTTGATAAATATCTTGTTCTGCGTCGCAAATTATCTATTTGTTGACCTCTGTTGTTCGCTCGACGATTCTGCATTGCCAACCGAGCTGTTTCACGGGCTGCTTCAATTTGCTCTCGTGATTGAGAAGCACGAAGTCGAGCCATACTATCGCGGCGTTGTTCACGTGCAATTTTTTGTTCTTCTTCTGTTATACCACGTTTTATAATGACTGACGTTTCATGTCAAGTCATACGGGAATGCTGTCGAACGGGATAAAAAGTATCCTATGGGAATGCTGTCGAACGGGATAAAAAGTATCCTATGTCCTTCTCCTGGCTCTAAACTACCTCCCTGCCAATTTTCAGCTGAATCGGTTCAGCCGTTCTTGAGTTATAAGTGGAGTAACTAACACGACTTTCTTTTATATATATTAAGATATCAGATTTTTTTGTTGGTGAGGGAAATGAACTCTCACCCCATTTCTCAACTGTATTGATTCAATTTCAGAATGTGAACTCTTTTTACTAAATAATTGCTGAGAAGTCTTTGAACTTTCATTATTATTAGTTACAGGTTTCCTTGAGATTTTTTTAACACCCTTTTTTCCTTTTATCTGCGGACCTTTTTTATCCACTTTTTTAGATAGTTTTTCTAATCTTTCTTCTTTTCTTTTGTCTTTTAACTCTGCTTCTATTATTTTATACTAATTTTAGTTTTTTCATGTTCTAGGCAAACAGAAGATGTCAATACAAATGAAACTCGTTCAGTTAGCGTCTTGCCTTTTATCTCTGGAGTTTTCGGATAAAGAAAATGTTGACTTAAGCCATTTGAAGTAGAAGGTTGAGCTGTTGGAAAGTTTGGTGATTTATTACTTTTTGTACTGATTTCAGGGCAATTATCTATGATGTCCGTGTTGTGACAACTGCAATCTACTATTTGTCCATTGACAGCAGTATATTTCTTCTTCATGCAAAATAATAGGAATGTGTTCTATATCCAGCTGAGATTCATATAAATTATGATTTATCTGAATTATAGATGCATCGTTATTTTCGGATATTTGTATAAGTTTGCTTAAAAATACTTTATGAATTTTGAAAAGGGTCAGTCAGTATGTTTTCGTCTTTGCAATGGTGTTCATCTAAATCTTGAAAAAGTTATAGCCTTTCTGGATCAATAATTTGTTTGAAAGTTAAAAAAGAAATAGTAGAATTATCTTCTATTTTTATTTCGCTATTTTTGCTAGTTTTATTTCCTAAACATTTTGAGTAAACTACTGCGGAAGGATCCCAAGGAAATAGACCACAACATCCGCTTTTCATTACATCGGATCTTAAATTCTTGAGAACGGCCTTTAAAATACTTGCAAACGTCTCTTCATTTACAGCTTTCCCAGGATTTTGTTCTTGAAAATTTGATGCGGCTTTTGTCCAAAACGTTTTCATAGGTTTAAAAGCCAAAACGTCGGCCGGCTGAAAATACGCGTTGAATTTTGATACAACGCAATTAATATTATCTCTAGACTTAAACACAAACAGCTTGTTTCATACGAAACATGTGTTTTATGGCCTTCGGCAAACAAAATTACAGGAAACCTAATATTTTTCTTTTTTAATTTCTTGTAAAACACATTACCGATGTACTCATAGTCTTCATCCATCCAGTATCACTCTCATCTATTCCCCTTTTGTCAAGAATAAAATTGATTATCCTGGAGGGAAGTCTCTCATATGGATAAATAATCATTGGAGCACTGATGTCACCGGCTGCAGAAAAACTTAACATCAAATATTTTATTTCATTGTATGTACATTGTACCTGTTGTATGTTTATCTCTTGTCGACAGCTTTGAGAATGACCTAATGGCTGAAAGCGCTTAGCTGGAATTTTAATAAAATGACACACTCAGTACTCGTCTTTTCATACACTCAATTTATATCTAGTGTGTACACCATTCTCAGACAATTCCATTTTAAAATGTACCCATTGACAAAATAATAATCTGGGTTTTATTTTATGTTATAGCTATTCCCTCCACCAGCTATGGGATGGAAGGTATTGACCCCTTGCCGATCTTCATATATAGCCCATGGTATGACAATTTATGCGAAAAGAAAGTGAGTATTAACTTTTGTTGAGGCATTACGTGTAAGTATTTGGTCTAGCGGTAACCAAAAATCCAAAGTATCCAATAAAGACAAAGAATAAAAAAAACCAATATATCAAAAAATAGTTAAAAATCAAGAGTTCCTAAAAAAGTCGAAAGCTCCAAAAAAGGAATTAAAAAAAACAAAAAAAATTTAAACATTCAAACCTTTTTTGATATTTTTTTTGGCTTTGTACAAAAACATGTGTAAACTTATTATTTCGATAGTAAGCGCATTTTGTTTTCTTTTGTTGACATACATTTTCAAACTTATTTGTGTGTTTACTTATTTATTGTTGTTACTTTGTGTGTTTAGTTGTAGAAACTCAACCAGAAACGAGAAAGGACTTCCACGAGAAGGTGGGATTTTTAAGAGCCCTTAAGAAACATTTTAAAATCATAGACGGCCAGGAGCTTTTTACAATCATAGACTGCCAGAAGCTGCAGAGCAACTTAAACTGCCTTATGCGATGGGTTCATAAGAACGAAATGCTTTTAAATGTAGTAATATACAATATGCTAGGTTTAAGCTTGTGATATAAACCCATTTAATACTTCCAGTGAAGAAATAAAGATGTGTTTTAAGTGGAAATGAAATGTTAGATATATTATTCGAAATGTTGTACAGTCACAAGTGCTGTTTAGCACTCTTATATGTAATTACTTGGCACCTTGTATTTACAGAGCTGGGCAGTATTTAATAACTTTTCCCTTAAAAATATTTTAATTACTTATGTTCTAACAGTCACAGTAATTATACTCAAATGTTTTCTTTCACAGAAAGTTGCCAAAAATAGTATTTAACTACTCATTGCTAACACTTTCTTTGATTAAGTAAGTAGCAGTTATACTCCAGCAGTTTGTCCAGCTCTGTGTGTATATACGAGTGTAATAATAAATAAATAAATTAATATAAACTTATCATAAATAATTTTCTACTTTTATCTTGATTTAACATCATTTAAAAATCTAATGATACTCAAATCTACAATGTATGTTACTCAAATTATTTTTTAATTATTGCATTATTTTTACATTATAGTTCATTTATTGTCATTCTGTTTAATAAAAAAAGTACTTTGTGGAAGAAATTATTTGTTGTGTATTTTTATACCAAAATAAATGAACTGTTTATATGATTACTGTTTTATTTTTTCCAATTTAATTAACCATTTATGGTCCATCATTTAATATTTCATTTAATTTAACTCAACATCTAATCATAATTTAGTTAATGGAGTTAAATTGAATGACATTTCAAATGATGGACCATAAATGGTTATTTTGAAATAAAATAATTAAAATACAGTTAATTTGAATATGCCGCCAAAATCTAAAGTTACAGAAATCTTTTCAACATCACTCAATTGTTTAGTCAACAGGCTCTTTCGATGGCGCCACAGTCAGTGTCTCATCTATCTGTGGGTTATCTGTGGTTATATTAGTGCTGTTATGCGTATATCTTTGCATAATGAATTTATTTACTACTATTTTTTTTCGTATAAATTCTTTTTTCCTTGATTCTTTTTTACTCCTCCGTATATAATGAACATTAAATCCTACGTATAATAATAAACGATATGATATATTTCATTTGTCGTCAGTACTTAATTTTAAACTTCGTGGTGGAAATGATAATAGAATACCAATAACATGTTTACATACTATTTTTTTTTGTTTACAATTTTTATAGCTAGGTATATTTAATATTAAAATCGTCGATGTTCCTACATAATGAGATTATTTATCCATTTAATAAATTGTATGTGAGGACCTGCCCTGACGTCAGTCAACGTATTATTTTCAAGCATATCCTCTCACAAATATAATTATCGCTTTATATGGGAGATTGAGAAATGTAGCGATAATGTGAGTTATTTGCATAGACCAGTGATTTACATGAAATATGTGTTACATTAACACCCAATGTTAAAAGTATTTTAATTATAGAGTGTTCAGACAACAATGTAGGATGACTGTATTGACGACAGATGACGTAGACGACTTTACTAAAATATTTTTCCACAATCATTTTCACTCTACCGTATATTGATCAATTTCACATTTATAGTCATAATGCGAATGAGTATTATGAGTATGGTTGTTGTTATTGATCATATTTTGATTCCATTCAAAATCATCGTTTTCGTAGTGCAGTGGTTAGCACGCTGGACTTTGCATCGGTAGATGATAGGTTCAAACCCCCGTGGTGGTGGTGGTCGGAATTTTGCTGTTTAAAATTCAAATATATTTTTATCCTATCTTTTTCACTCCAACGTATATTGATCAATTTCACATATAGTCACAATGTGAATGAATATTATGTGTGTTTATTGTTGTTGCTGTTGTTATTAAACATTTCTTATTATCGTCTTCGTAGTGCAGTGGTTAGCACACTGGCCTATGGATCGATAGATGAGAGATTCAAAACCCCGTGGTCGCAGAATTTTTTTTCGGATTTAATTGTACGAGAGTATGCTTTTTACATCACACATACACACACACACACACACACACTCCCAGGAGATAGATAACATAAGATACATGGCCAGAATACAAGATAAACGATACGGAACAAATGAGAGAAGAAGCACATCACATAACACAAGATGGGTGACAGACATGGCAGGTGACACATGTGACAAATGGCGAATGACGTCACAGAATACAATATGGACGGCGACACGCCCCCAACCGAGCAAGACATCACTTCCGGTGCGCGTGCAACCAATAATTCCAAGAGGGCCGACTTCCGCTCCTAAACCAGTGTTGATTATCTGCTACCCACGACAGAAGACCCACGTCACAGATGAGAAATGTCAAACATCAAAGAACACGAGAAGATTGACAGGTCACATAGAGCACATAATATACACCACATACTTGACACACGTCACAGAATACAAGGAGGTTGACAGATGAGAAAGAACGCAAGATGGCAGATGATGTATGACATCTCACTTCCGGTGCGCAAGCAGCTTTGGTTACGTCATCAAGATAGCCGACTGACGCACCTCGCCCTTGAGTGTCACTCCCCACCCTTAATAACGTCACAACCCCACCTAAAACGGTCGCTATATGTCTACCCACATTTATTACGAGTATGTAAAACTATTGGCAGCATTGTAATGAAATTTTGTACGAATATGTTGTGAAAGTAGATACATCGTATAAGTTTGACATTATATCTGCCCCTCATGAAGGGCACTAATTAGACGGTTTGTACCGAGTGCCATTCTTATTGAGACACACGGTACATATATCGATCATAAGCTCCCCATTATCATTTATTACGTTATTATTGAGCCTTTGCTTGATTTATGGGATCATTTCATTCTGAAAGCAAGCGTTGAAATCGCCAAAAATTGTCATTTGTTGGTCACCTATGATCTCCAAACTAAGAAGTAAGTTATAGCCAAACAAAATTACTGATACTATTTCAAACTATTCAACTATTTTGCATGAAAATGAAATGGTATTTACCGGTTGTAAATAAGATAACGGTGTACAATATTCGACGAAATTTCTGAAGTTGATGATAGTATTGGGCCGACATAGTAGAGGTAACAATGAAAAGCATTCTATGGCGAAACATACTATTATAGGAATGTATTGTATAATTCTCAAATTATTCTCATTTTGTCCTAATGTGACTATTTGGAAAATCAGTCGAAGTGGGTCTTCTGAAACAATGAAAAAAAACGAAATCAAACATATGCAAAATACACCAATGATAAATTCAAAACGTTAACTAATAATAAAGGCTTACTACAAAAGAATCATTTATTTTAAAAGCTCGATTTATTAAATAAAGTCAAACTTGAAAAATTTATATATGAAGAGAACCGCTTAATATTCATCTTATGTGCAGTTGGTCCGTTGGTTCTTTACCTATGCGTCAATAATATTTGATAACATTATCGACATAAATTTACAATTCCAACCCTCACTGTGTGGAATATACTCTTGTTACTTTCAAAATGAAACTAATTATAATTACACAATATCAGGTAACAACACCCAATGATTAAAGAACAATTGCGCGGGCTTATTTCAAGTAATATTTTTGCATCAAATCAAAAACAAAACAATTTTTTGTTGTGAATTTTCTTAAATAAATGTTTTCATGTACATTTCAGAAACAAAGTCTTGTTGTACAAAGGTTGTAGATAGAACTTATTAAGGTCTATAAAAAATCAAAGTAACTCTTTTGAATCAGCTCAAAAACAAAGCAAATACGATTTGTTCTCAAATTTGGCCAACCGATTTTTGTAGTGGTTTTGATTTTGATCCGTCAAAAAATGCGCCCTCTATCGTACTTACAAATTCCGTTATAATATATATGTATAGATGGTGTCATCTGACATCCCTCCATGTTATTATCGTGTCTAAAGTGGCATTAGCGGCCAAGTGGCATCCGATATTCGGATGGCAGTTGTACTCTACCAACATATCTTGTCAGGAGGGTCCTAAGGGTCTCTAGAAAACCCTTTCTTTATCCGGATGCCATTTTGCCATCTTTCGGTATAAAAATATTTATTTTAGTTGAGAGGTCTAACCGCCTGGCGCGTCAGTCATCGATTTCGTGTATATTTTTCGTTAAGGTTCGCACTTTAACAGACATCAGGCAAATCTGACAATTTAGCAAGAGAATGAAGCATGCAAAATACTGAGAAATGCTAGTCAACCTGTTTTTATTTCTGCGTTACCATTGTTTCATTTTGGAGGGGAAAAGAATAATAGCTTCGCGTTTCATTACAAAGCCTGCCTCTTACGGTTGGCGCATATTTTAAACCATACCTGCTTAATCAAAAATAAACTATACAATAATTTCAAGAAAGTGTAAAGAATTTTTCACTGATTTCTCATAAATTTTCTATAGATATGACAGAGAAATTAAAAAGGCTTAAATATATTTAACACTCTCCACTAAACAAGAAACATAACTCTTTCTTGTGATGTTCTTTTTAGAGACTTTTCGTGATGTTTATTTGAAGCGTTAATAAGATATATCGTAGATGTCTTGTATTCACTATCAACTCTATCAACATCCATGTCATGTAAATAAAACATATTTTTGATGTACAGAATAATACTTGAATTCGCAGTTACATACACATCCTATTGTAATAAGCACGAGATATGACATAGGAAATTTTAAGAACACCCTTTATAGATAAATTTTTCTTAATTCGAAATAAATTAATAATAAAATAATTGTTGACCTTTAGGAAATAAATTGATACAAACAATTTTGTTATAATTAGTCAATAAACATTACATCTGATGGTTTGCCATGCTTTGTTTATCAATAAATATAATCAAAACGTTGCAAACTAGAATAATGAAATTTAAAATTCACACAAGGGCATAAACGAAATAATTTTAAAATAAATAGCAGGAATTTTTGAAACCAGAGAGAGAGAGGTAGTAACTCTCCCTAAGTGACCAGCTTAAGTACGGCCGGCCACTTTATCGTCGACAGTAATATTGTGTAGTTGTTGTGATATTCCAAAACGTAAGTTGTTACAGTTTTTCTGGTTAGTATACATCAGTCGCATAAAAAGACAACAATCACGCAGTTTTGGTCAGAATAAATAAACATTCCTACCTTAATATCAAGTCAGACTAGCTTCGTATGTCAACAATTTCTAGTTAAACCATTAATTCAGTTATTCAATAGCCTGGCCGTCAATTTGTTTAGCACCATCTGGGTTAATAGTTCAAAGTAAATAATTACACTCAGTAGAATAGTTACAGTAATCTGAATATACACTTAAAAAGAGTGAACTTGTTATATTATGTACCATTGAAATGTAAACAAAAACATTTCACTATTCGAATCAAACAGCTGACTTGCCATATGTCATAGCCTCGTTCATTCTTCTTTTACAAACGTTAAGAGATCTGTGATTCGTACGGTGTACTGTGGATGTACGTCAGGGTATAATGGGTGATGTTTTATTTTGTAAATAAAGTCGTGGCATGTGGTATATTAGTGAATATGGGGTTTATTGTTGATTAGCCAATTAATATTTTATACGAGGGATTTTATTATGCGATGTGCAAGTAGAGTAATTCACTCCGAGATCATCGAACGTATGTGCTCCAAACAGCTCGAGGGAGAGTGTATCGAACGGAAAGGTGGGTTGTCAATGAAACCTGTCGTGTTGCTTTTCTGGTTCTGATCAGCGTGGTGTCGTGAAATGAGGTGTTTATTGGGAGCCCCAAAAAAATTGGTATGAAGATTCCACATTCATCCCGCAGGGGAACATGAATTTGAGGGGGTAGTTTGGTTTGGGTGGAGTAGTGTGGATTAGAGAAGTTTGTGGAGATAGTATTTCGTCCAGACCTCATCTGTGAGATACAGATGGATTATGCAAACCCAGTCACCTACAACGCCATGTGTTTAATGTCCATTTAACGGCTTTTAACTACTTATTAGCAGCACACAGGAGAACCCTGTCTTAGCCAAACAGGGTTTGGTTTTTATTCGTAGATTCTGGGGTATTGTTGGATTTTTGGTTATTCGGATTTCCGTATTGGATTAGTTACGGAGTCACTTGGTGTTGGTTCGTAGTACCACGGCGTTCCTGCGATGCTTGCAGCCTCACCTTAGTGATTGCTACCCCAGGAACAACTTGTGGATCGCCAGGATTCATCACCAGCGGCTGAAGACGCGCAAGTTTTAAATATTTAAATTTTTGTATAATTTTTTCATAGTGTATATATAACATTGTATGTATATATAATTCACCATTTGTGAATATACAAGTGGCTTGTAATTTTTATTGATCATTTATTACTCTAGGCAGAGTAGGTGAGTTGCGTTTGAGCTCACACGGAACGTTTATGTTAATTTATATTGTTTTTGCTTTTGGTAAGTTTATAATTTGATATGCGTAGATAAGCCACGGTATGGGTAACCCTTCAGGTTCTCACCGTTTTCACAGTGTATTATTGTAATTTTTTTTTACAAGTTTCAGAACCAACTTAACTCAGAACTGGTCTCTGTTTCAAATCCTTCTGAGCATTGTTATATAAATTTTGGGGTAGGGGTATATAGGATTTTAAATAATTGTATCATTGTATATATTGAACTAGAGATTTCATATTGATCTGTTTTTTTTATAGTCAGGGTTGATGGACCGTAAGTGTCCACTGTGGGAATGACTACTCCCCAAAATTTTCTGACTAATTACATAACTGTATTCAAGCCAAACCACCACCCCAATAAACCATTTCTCTTGTGAGTTGAGTTACGAGTTTGATTTTAGGTAATTTTCCTAATTGGGGGTAAACTACGGTTAGGGAATTGAACTGAGGTATTTACTCGGGTACGGTTTACCTGGCGCCTTGGGTTATATAGCTTTTATTTTGATTGTTCGTTACCAGCGTACGAACCTCCCTACTTCGACTGAAGTCTAGCGGGTAAAATACCTTGTGGCATAGATCGGCCATCCGATCTGCTGGTAACTTGGTGAATTAGTAGTAATTTGATTTTGGGGCCACAAGTTCGATCTATCTTCGATAGGTCGCTAACGTAAGTGGGATAAGTGCATAGGTGCACGGGGTTTGATTTTACGTTAGAAAGTTTTTAACGTATAATTATTTTTTATGTACTATATTGATATTTTTTTGTCTTAACTGGGTGTCCCAAAAGGTAAAGGAGACATATATTTTCGGTCATATTGAGTGTACTGTTTACATCTGAGCGCCTCACCGACCGATCTAGTCTAAAATTATAGGCATATACGGGAGATATCGTATGTTCGATGATCATATCTCTATATATTTTGCTTTCTGTATTGTGCAAGGATATTCAACTGTACAGGATATCATATTTATTCTGATTCAATTCCAAAAGTCTTGTTTTACCTTATACGGTACATGATATCCAAATTCACGAGATATCATAATTATTTTATTCGATTTCAAAATTTTGTTGATATATATGATTTACTATATAGTACAGGATATCCAAATTTCCGAGATATCATAATTATTCTACTAGATTCCAAAAGTTTGTTGATATATTTGATTTACTATATTGTACAGGATATTCAACGGTACGGGATTTCACATTTATACCATTAAATTTACGAAGGGTTGTACGATAATCATTTGTTTCTTATATTATATCAAATATTTAACTATACGTAATATCGTCCTTTTATCTTTCATAATCAGGAAAGACCCCTTTTCAAGAGTTTAGAAGACGTTGTGCCCCAGTCAGGTTTTTGTTTTCTTTGGTTTCAATTCTTATACAGGGATAGTCCTATATAAGACATCCTTTACGGGTGTCACGAGAACGGGTAACTACTTCCATATTTTGGAAATACGTTTTTCCTTATCTGATTTTTTTTACCAGGGCGTTTCCCCGAGTAACTGTCATTTTATCCCAAGCAGGGCTGTATGATTCACTGTTATTTTGTAATATATATACTTGTACATACTTATCCTTCCAGTCTGTTTCCTTTAACAACAACCCTTACCCTCGTACCAGCAAATAGAACGGGCTGACACGACCTGCATTCGAACTCAGGTTTGGCACATTGTATAAGCCCAAGAGGCCCCACGGAGACCTTGGCCGCTCGTACCAGGAAAACCCCTCCCTAGAGGTAACCCGCAGGGAGATTCCTGGTTCTAAATTTTGTGCCGTAAGGCACTGGTGACAGCACGCGGCAAAGATTTCTAGGATAGGAGTATACGTTAGGCCCCTCCGGTCACTACAATCAGAGGAAAAGAAGCCAGAGGAATAATACCGTTTCCTATACCAATTGGAATATACCAACGACCTATTAGTGTGGGGACAGCGGTAACGGGATACACCCCAAAGGAGCAGAGAAATTTATTACATCAGGTCAGAAGTATTACACTGGTAACAGCGGTGTTCCAGATCCTGGGTTCGTACGACAGGAAGTTACAAGAGGGGAAGTCCTATCAGCAATCCTTTTTTTTAATTATTCCGATTAACCTATCCATTTCAGGCATCGAGGAAACCAAATAAAGGTAGGACCCAAATAAGTAAGATTTGTTTTACCCAATATAGATAAGGTACGCTGGTGAATTAAACAAAAATGCCGTCAGATTTTAACAATAGGGCAGGTGCAGGTAACCAAGGAGGATAAGAATCCACAGGGGATTCGAGCAATATGTCGTTAGCATTAAGAATACCACAGGCACCACCACTAGGGGTGATCGCCTCAACTCTAACAGACTTTACAGGTAGAGATGCGGCCAGATATATAGAAAAGTTAAGGGCCAAACTTGACGGATGGTCAGAAACAGAAACAATGACGTTATTGAAGTTCAAACTCGCGGGCGTGGCCCACGACTTCTTCAAGCCCGACCCAAGATTAGACACAGCAACATATGTCGATTTTAAGGAGAAAACACTGAGAAAATTCGTCCCAACGAAATCGATCGCTGACTGGTGGATGCAACTATTCCAGTACTACCAAAGGCACGACGAAGACGTAGCAGCTTTCTGCACAAGACTACGATTGATAGGGAACCAAATATTGGAGGAAGACATAAAAGGAGCGAGCAGAGAACAGATACCGAACATCCAAAGGGAACACAACGCGGTATTGTTGAATCAATTTAAAGTTGGCCTAAGAAAGGATCTTCTCTAGGAAGTAGGATTTTACATACTACATGAAGATGACCTCACATTAGAAAAGGCAGAGGAAATTGTAAACTGTCAAGAAACAGCAGCCACAATGGTGAGCGGAAGGAACAACGGCCACAGAGTCGCCTTTACGAATGAGCAACGGAGTTGCACAGCATGTGGGAAGTCGGGACATGAAACAGAGGAATGCAGACATAGCGCAAAATGTATGTACTGTGGCAGACAAGGCCACTGGACATCAAACTGCAGAACAAGAGAAGCAGAAGAAGCAAAAATAGAAAAAAAATGTCAAATCTGCAGAAAACAGGGACATTAGGCAGCATACTGCAGAAACAAAGAAACCAAGGAACCAACCACAGATAGAAATGTATGCCACTACTGCGGAGAACAAGGCCACTGGGTCAAGAACTGCAAAAAGAAAAGGTTCAATGAAGAAAACAAACACTGGAATCTAGAAGGAAGAATCACAACACAACAAAATAACTACGGGGATTACAGCGGACAAAGGAACCCAAGAGAAAAGAATTGGAACAGAGAAGTATCACAGACACACGAGCAACACAATGTCGGACAATGGCTCCAAACAGAAGAGAACAGGAGAGGGCACTTCACAGAGAGAAGACAAGCAAACAAAGAAGACGGAAGAAAACATTTAAACTAACAAGGGCCACCGTTACTCCCCAAAAAATTGGTCAAACGGAAACTAGGGGAAAGTGGACACACAAAAGCAAAGACGGACATCAACTGGCAACACAAAAGGAAAACAAGGAAGAAAACAAGAAAAAACAGGTAGAAACAATGTATCATAACGGATCAACGATAAATGGAAGCGGAGAACCTCCTAAGAATAAACGGAAAGAACGAACCTTATATGATAGACACAGGCGGAGCATACTCACTAATAAGTAGATCCATAATATCAGACAAGGAATTAGACACGCGAATCACGGAACAATTAACCTTAAAAGGCATAACGGGACACACAATCCACCTTTACGGTTCGACACAAATAGCCATAGCGACAACAGAAATGGACTATAATATCTACACAAAAGCAATCGCAGCCGAGGACGGTATAATGGGAGACACACCAGTATTATTAGGAAGAGTTTTTGTAGAAGAACAGGAGGCAACAATCTCATACAGAGAAAAACCAACATTGGAAATATGGGAAAGGAAAATACCACTAATGAACCCAAGGCAAATCAGAGACGTGCTGAATAATCATAGACAATTACGGCCAGAAACATACGAACAAGTAGCGGCAATGAGGAAACAAGAAAACCCCAGAGAGAAAGACACGTGGCATAAATGGCTAAAAACAATGGAATCAATGTACAGACAAAACGAAATCAGAGAACGCAGAATAAACACACCACTACAAGGAACAACCAAACCAGGAAGAGACATAAACAGCTGGGTAGAAAAAATAAACGGAACTACAGGTAGGGATAAAACAGGAGAAAGAGAAACTACATACACAAACCAAAAACCCATAATCGACAAAATATGGCGTACATAAGGAGAAAAACGGAAGAAATGAAACAACCGAAGATATCAGGAATAACAGAGAAGAAACAGAATGCACAAGGACCTGCACAGATATATACACAGAGGATAGTTTGGCCATACCAGCGCTAACCGAGGTTCACACAATTTGGACCCTGAAACGTAGCATAAAAGGAAATACAGTCGTATGCGAAAACCAAGAAAACGGACAACATACAATCAGATTGGCAAACAGCATATCAAAAAACCAAAGACAAATTCCCATAAGCATAATCAATACATTGGCGCAGGAAATCAATCTCACAAAAGGCACTAAGATAGAGAAAGCTTACGAATGCTCAGAAGAGAATCGACTAAACACTAATATACAGGGAACAATCGGAAAATTCGACATTAAAACAGACGACTGGATCCGAAATAACTTCGAATTAGACCACATAGACACAAAAAGCAAAGAAGAACTAATCAAGCTAATACAAAAGTACCACCATCTATTTACGGATGACGACAAAACTCTGACTAGCACCACAAAAGTCAATCACCACATAACTCTGGAACCAGGCTCTCAGCCAATATGCAAGGCTCCATATAGGATACCCTACCATCAACGAGACACACTGCAAAAGGAAATCGATAGGCTACTAGCATCGAATGTAATCAGAACATCTTCCAGCCCATGGTCAACACCGGTAGTCTTAGTAGTAAAGCAGACCCCGGAAGGAGAGTAAAAAGTAAGAATGTCTATAGACTATAGAGCACTGAACGCGGTGACCAAGAGAGAATACTATCCACTACCTAACGTATCAGACCTACTACAGGAATACAAAGCGGAAGGCGAAACCTTATTTCCAGTAATCGACGTAGCTGAAGCATACCATCAAGTAGACATGAGAAAAGAAGACATCCCGTTAATAGGATTCAGAACATACCAAGGACACTACAAATACACCAAAATGCCGTTTGGATTAGTAAACGCATCATCAACGTTCCAGAGATTCATGAATTCCATCTTAAGAGGATTAACAGGAATAAAATGTATGGTATATCTAGATGATATCATCATATTCAATTACACGGGAAGCAGGGATCATTTAGAGAAACTAGAGGAGGTGTTCGAATGACTATCAGAAGCCAACATTAAACTAAAACCGAAAAAATGTAAATTCATGCTAGAGAAAGTAAAATATCTGGGACACATTATCTCACAAGAGGGAATAGCTCCAGACCCACAAAAACTGGAGGCGGTGCACAAATATCCCCTACCGAAGCTAGTATAGCTGACGCTCTGTTTCAAATTACAAACTTTCTCATTTTCACGTAAAACAGTTGAGATTTTTCTCCATTTAAGTGGAGAAAATTATTAGTTCAGACAATTTCCGCTAGATGGCATCACTTTTAAATTTTTCACATATGCTTGAAACCAAGTTACTTAAGTGAGTGTCTAAATAATGGGAGAGCGGTGGAGCGGGGCTAGTATAGCTGACGCTTTGTTTCAAATTACAAACTTTCTCATTTCTACGTAAATCATTTGAGATTTTTTTTCATATAGGTGAAAAAATATATTAGTTCAGACAATTTCCGCTAGATGGCATCACTTTCAAATTTTTCACATATGCTTGAGACCCAGTTACTTAAGTAAGTGTCTAGATAATGGGACAGCGGTGGGGTGGGGTTAGTAAAGCTGACGCTCTGTTTCATATTACAAACTTTCTCATTTCTATTTGTAAAGGGAGTAAGAGGATTTCTAGGTTTAGTAATCTGGTACAGACGCTTTATACCAAATATAACAGAAATAGCGTTACCATTAGTAAACTTAACAAAAAAGGATACACCGTTTAAAATCTCGGAAGACGTAATAACGGCAATGAAACAATTAAAAACATCACTTACCTCAAATAAAGTTTTAATATTCCCCGACTTCACCAAACCCTTTCTACTGTCAACAGACGCATCAAACATAGGCGTAGGAGCAATACTGAGTCAAATAAGGGATGGCAGAGAAAGACCAATAGCACATGCTAGCAGAACACTAAATAGGGCAGAAACCAACTACTCAACTACGGAAAAAAAATTGCTAGGCGTTATTTTTGGAATTAAAACCTTCAGATGCTACATTTACGGAACAAAATTCACCATAATAACAGACCATAGAGCACTAAAATGGGTACTGACACTAAAAGACCCAAACTCTAGGCCAATACGATGGGTCTTAACACTAGCAGAATACGACTTCGAAGTAATACACAGAATACGAAGAAGACACGGAAACGCGGATGCACTGAGCAGAATGTACGACAAGACATGCAATTACGTAGAAACCACATACGAAGACTACTTACAATATATCTCAGAAAACGACCTACCAGGGAAATACAAAATAAGCAGGAAAGAAGGAGACTCAGGTTCCCTCCAAGACGAAGAATCAATAGCCCTCCTAATGACAACGAACAAACCCAATCAGGAACCACTAATAAAGATGATAGAAAAGATATACACTCTACCGGACGTCTCACAAGAACAAATAGAATCGGTCAAAGAATGGGACACAGTAGACACAAAATTCTACGTAGCACTAAATAGAACGTCAGTCAAAGAAGAAACATCATACGAAATAATGTGGAATATTATCCAGAAGTTAAAAAAACTATGCGAAGAAAACACGGAAAAAGGCAGAACCTTCATAACCAGCCAAGAACAAATTCCAGGACTGTACTGGGACGAAATCACAAAGATGATTCAATTCACATTCTACGGGTCAACCACCAAAGTAAGCATACTAAAACCGATCTCAACCAAAGAAACAGGAAAAATCCAAAATTATCGAGGCAGAGGAAGAATGGGAACCACTCTGGGACAAAGACTTACTGAAAAAAGAACAAAAACGCGACGATTTCTGCAACAGCATATTACAACAATTGAACAAAGAGGATGGAACAAAGTAAAAATATTACATCGACAAAGAAGGGCTCCTATGCAGACAAGATCAAGAAGACAACAGGGACCAACTAGTAATACCTAGAAACTATATCACCAAAGTTATAGAAGATTTTCACGACTCACCCATTTATTGTCACCAAGGACAACAAAAGACGTTATTGGCAATAGAAAGACGTTGCTTCTGGCCAACAATGAGAACGGACATAATAAACTACTGTAAACGATGCGACGCATGCAACAGTCGAAAGACTTCACCACACTTCAGAAAAGCACCACTGCAAAGATTCACAAAGGTCACAGAGCCTTGGGAAATAACTTCAATGGACATAGTAGGCCCACTACCCACATCAAATGAAGGAAACAAGTATCTACTGACATTTCAAGATCACTTCACTAAATACTGCGAAGCAATTCCCATATCAGATCAGAAAGCAGATACAGTAGCAAGAGCTTTTGTAGAACAAATAATATGCAGGCACGGAACACCCCAGAAATTGTTGACAGATAGAGGAACAAATTTTATGTCAGAGCTAATGAGAGAGACATGCAAACTACTAAACATAAAAAGAATACACACAGCATGCTACGCACCAACAACCAATGGGCAAATAGAAAGACTACACAGAGTACTAAAAGATATGTTGGCGCACTACATAGTCCCAAATCAACGAGATTGAGACAAATGGATACCGTATGTACTAATGGCATATCGGGGAAGCATACACACTTCAACAGGATACAGCCCATATTTCGTACTACATGGGAAAGATCAAGCACTACCGTTCGACAATTTCATCAAGCCAAAAAGACTGAAATACAACTTAGACGATAACTACGTGTCAGAGCTAGAGACAAGCCAAAAAGACTGAAATACAACTTAGACGATAACTACGTGTCAGAGCTAGAGACAAGGCTCAACCAAATATACACAAGAGTACTAGAGAACACATAAAAGGCAAAAGACGACAGGGTAAACAGATACAATGAAAAAACCACCCTGAGAGAGTTTAAACCAGGAGACCTAGTTTACCTACTAGACATAAGTAACACACCATTAATATCCAAAAAACTTCAAAACCGATGGACAGGACCATTCGAAATAAAAAACAAAGTAGGACCAGTCACATACCAAATCGCGTCAAACAGAGGGAAAAAGATGCAAGTTGTCCACATTAATAGATTAAAAAGATATTATGGCAAACTGAACGATGAACAACACGAGATTATAGAGACAACAACGAGTCAGAATAAGGAAAACACACCAGACGAGCAGGAAGAACCACAAGAGGAGACCACAGACGACATAAACCCAGGGAAGTAAGCGGCATTACCACTATGGTCAAGGGAGAAAATAACACAACTACCCACGGAAAAGACACTAACCCAAACAAAGCAACAACGAGACAAACCAAGCGGAAGACCCCCAGTCTCACTAAGACCTCCACCGGAAATTCGAAGATCAGTCAGGATAAGAAATCGGATCCCAAGCGCACCCAGCTACATTAATACGACATGGGCAGAAGCCTTGCAATTATGTAGAAGCAAGACAAAACAAGCCAAACGCTATCATATATCATACAAAACCAGGCGAAAATATCCCATAAACATACAACAAATATGTCCGCGTAATCACTCAATTTTTTCATAAATACCGAGTTCACACTAAGATCGAAAAAAATATTTTTTAGGGTGAATAGGCCCAGAGAAAAATAGATATACATAGATATATACAGACAACATATAACAATAAGCTTCTAAGATATAAGATAGGTAGATGAGATTAGAAATACAAATTTAGTCATATTTCATAATTCATACAATAAGTATATTGTTTTATTGTCGAAAAATGAACAAGGAAAAATGTAATTAATTACGTTACTAATCATACCACATCGACAAAATAAAATTTAAGGTCATTGTAGGTAATTAATTTAAAAAAATTTGCACAGTTGCAAGGTCAACTCAAAGTATGTTTAAAAAGACTTAATTTCAATACCTACAAGGAGAACTAATAAGTTATATTTTATTCACCAACTAGAAATTTGAAAACAGGCAATAGTCTTAACCTTGAAAAAAGAACTCAATTGACAGTCCTATATGATTGTACAGCTCGGTCAACTAAAAAAAATAAACTAAAGATAAGAACGCAAATATAGCGTTAACATGGGAAAAATAAAACCTTATTTTTTTTTCAAAAAAATAAATAACAATAATAAATAATTATTATGTTTTTAAGATTTGTAAATGATGAATGTTAACGAATGTAATTATTGAAAATTGTAGAGAACTTTAAGTGCACGGCCATGGAACGACACAGCGCCCTCCTGACCTGGGTAACGCTCGTTATGTGCAGGCTTCAGACAGCAATTACGTTAATTGCCTACGATTGTTCGAACCCCAATACAAACATTACCGTGATTTCGCTGAGAGACGTCCAAAAGTGCCCGGAAGCCGAGACGACGTACGCGAGTGGAAGCACGAACATTCAAGTGATTCAACGCAACGAAATCAAACTACAAAAAGTATGGTCATGCCTAGTAGAAGTAACCAGACTCATGTTTTACTGCGGGATGCGCAGTCACACATACGTAGTAGATAAACTAAACGTAATAATTCACCTTAGTGTAAGTGCCTGTTGTAAATTGCAGCAAGATTAACTACCAGCCAAGTAAGATTACTTATATATTGTTAGTTATATGCCACATTAGATTAGTATCCATTATTAAACAGTAATCAGCCAGTAGACAAGAAACCAGTTTTTTAAATTGAGATAACACAAGTAAATTAGTAGGCAGATATATTAGAACTTTTTCAAGAGTGCTAACAGGGTTGGCTTCAGATTATTTTTAGAAGTGCAAAGATTACTGAATATGGAAAATTATGCTAAAGAAATTTTAGATAAACTTAAGATCGCGGAAGAAAGAAACATAAGAATTGAAGGTAAAATTGATGATATACAAACTAAATTGTCAAAGTTAGAAGCTGAAAATTAAGCAAGAAAACAGGAGATTGAACGACTCATGGGTTTGTTAAGGATACAAAATGATCAGATCGAGCAATTACAGAGAGAATCTAAGAGAAAAAATAATATTATTATCTTTGGAATCGATGAAGCTAATAACGAGGATCAAAAAATGCAAGAACATAAAGTAGCTGAAGTGTTGAAAATAACTGGTGTAGAGTTTGATGCTGAAATAGATATTGTTGAGATTAAAAGAATAGGCAAAAAAGAAGAAAACAAAATCAGACCGATAATGGTAGAACTTCCAAATGGTAATAAAAGAATTGACATCCTGAAAGCCAGTAAACAACTTAAGAGAACTAAATTTAGCATCAATGAAGACTTCCCGAGGGATGTACAGGAGCAACGTAAAGTGCTTAGAAAACATTTGATCTCGGCAAGAGAACTAGGAAAGCGTGCAACAATGCGGTACAACAAACTCATAGTGAATGGAACTGTATACACAGTAGAGGAATTGATGAGGAGCCAGGAAATTGAAGACGGGAAGAGACACCTCGGCGTGACATCACATAGAAAAACAGGTTCAAGAACCACAAGTGAGAGATCACCTACCGAAGATGACGAAAATAAAGAAGTAATGAAAACTTCTAGAACAGACCAAAGACTGCCAAAAAACTAGATAGCCACACATCTAATGCGTATCTTGAATTTGCGGAAATGCATCGGTACGGCCAAGCAGCTGAATATAATGATAAATGTAGTCACGATAATTGTATTAGAGTAAGTTGTAGTTGTAATGTAAATTTTAGTTTTGTCTGGTCCTAAGAGCGATATTCAAAGTCAGGGCATTAATAAAATTAAAAACAAAGGTCATAGCAACCAGGAATATAAAAAAAATCCAACAATTAAAATTGTGTTTTGGAACTCAGAGGGCATCGGGAATTTCGATGACGTTTTCTCACAAGATGTTGATATATTTTGTTTATGCGAAACATGGGCTACCCATGATAGTGATTACTCTATCCTAAATTTCTTTGATCTCAACATTTACTCTGTTCACGCTATTAAGGAGAAATCAATGGGTAGGGCCAGTGGGGGGATATCTATATTAATAAAAAAACACTACAATGTTCGGTTACTTCACAGTTCTCCTCATTGGCTGTTCTGCTTGATTTCTCTGGAAAGTTTCTCTTTTATATTGTGTGCTGTGTACTTTAAACCTAGTTTTGAGCTTAAGTATATCTTAGAAAGCCTTTAAATAACATTGACCGAGCTGCACTCGGCATATCCTGATTTCTTGTATGTAGCTGGAGGAGATTTCAACTGCCGTCTTGGTGCTAAGTGTGAAACTCCTGAGGAGATTTTTGAAAATCCAAGACTTTTTGTCAAAAGAATTAGTCTTGATTCAATTATTAATAATAGAGGTGTCTTACTCCCTGAGTTTATGAATGATAACTCATTCATCATACTTAATGGCAGATCAGTTAAAGGTCGGCCGGGTCTATTCACATTTTGTAATTCCAACGGTAAATCTACTGTTGATCAAATTTGGTGCTCTAATGCCTCTCTTTCATTAATTGAAAATTTTGCGGTGCTAAATAATGAACCGGTAACATCATATCACTTCCCTATAATGGTTGAAATAACACGAAACTTTATCATAACTGACACATTCATAAGCAATAAACAGCCCACAACAACTAAATTAATTTGGGATGATTTGCAGCTAGATAGGTATCAGCATATTTTGCGCAACTCTTCCTTAGCAATGTCGTCTAATGGTAATACAGAAAGTTACCACGCTATGCGTAATTCAATCTACCTTGCAGCCGATAGTTGTGGTATGAAGAAAAAATGTGTAACTTTAAACAAACCATTCACTTATAATAACAAACCTTGGTTTGACTTAGAGTGCAATAACTTAAAAAAGTCAGTTGAGTCAAAACTTAAAATCTGTAAAACTCATAATTTTGCTGATGAAGTCAAAAATGACTACCTATTGGCGAAAAAATCTTTTAAAAGCACATGTACAGCAAAAAAAATGCATTTGAAAATAATATGGTTCAATTGCTCAGTAACTCTAATGACTGTCTCACATTTTGGAGGACTATGAAAAACTTCCGTCCCAATAAGATTATCTCAAGTGTATCGCTTTAAACCTGGGAAACTTATTTTGATACCCTTACCACAGTGAAATGTCATATTCAATATTTACAGATGGACGCTAGGCATCCGTTCCTAGACACGGAAATCTCCCAATCTGAAGCTTTAGCGGTGCTTAACAGTTACAAAAGGAACAAAGCCCCGGGATTAGATGGAATTCCCTTCGAGTTTTTCAAATATTTCCCTCAAAACTGGTGTCTTTTTTTGTGTAGTTTGTTTAATAAAGTTTTCGAAAACGAAGCTTTCCCTACTGAATGGTCTACAGTATCGCTCTCAATGGTACACAAGAAGGGCCCCATCGATAACCCCAGTAATTATAGGGGCATCGCCTGCTTTTACTCTATCATTAAACTTTTTAATATGATCATGTTGAACAGATTAAACTCTTGGGTTGAAAGTAATAATATTCTCCCAGAAATTCAGGCGGGTTCCAGGAAGAACAGAAGTTGTATGGACAACATCTTTGTCTTGAATAGCACCATTCAAACTCACCTACATCGCAAAGGCAGAAGAGTCTTTGCCGCTTTTATTGACTTGAAGCGCGCATTTGACTCTATTAATCATCCCTTCTTATGGCAAAAATTATTTAAGCTGGGTATCAGTTCTAAATTTATTCGCCTAGTCAGAGCTCTGTATGACAAATCCTCTTTTTGTATGAAAGTTAACGATGAATACTCTAAATTCTTTGAAATAAATGAGGGCGTTCTGCAGGGTGAACCATTAAGTCCCTTGCTTTTCTCACTATTCATTGCTGATATTGACGACTTCTTCAGAAAATCTGGTATGGTTGGAATTAATATTGATAACAGGGATTATTTGTTACTTCTGTTGTATGCGGACGATTTGGTTATCCTTGCTGACTCTGAAATAGATCTGGCTAGAAAGCTACGCACCCTTGAACAATATACTTGCCTTAACAAACTTACTGTTAACAATTCTAAATCTAAAATTATGTGTTTCTCGAGAGGCGGCCACAAAATAACAAGAAATTACAAATTTCTGTTCAACAAAGTAGAAATTGAGATGACTAACCACTAAACATACTTAGGGGTTACTCTCACTTGTTCTCCATTATTTCGCGAACACGCAATGAATACCTCTTCCAAATGCAAACAAGCCATAGGTACTATCATGAATATGCTCTCACGTTCAAAAACAACTTCCTGGCAATCGCGCATAACCCTGTATCATTCCATAGTAATTAATACACTTGCCAATTCGGTCCCAGTCTGGGGTATGCGTTATCTTAACATTGTTGAAAAAACCCAAGTTGGTTTTTTCAAAAGATTGCTCCTATTACCGCTAAACACTCCTGATTATTTAGTACGCCTTGAGGTGGGTGTTGTTAGGCTTGATTATACGGTATTTAAGTTGTGCCTCAATTGGTTATTAAAAATGTTTTCTTTTGCAAACACTAGATTGCCAAAGATTGTCTTTCTCAGGCTCTTAGAGTTAGAGGACTTTGACAACTGAAACTGATTTTTATAGATCTCGAGTTGAACGACATGTGGAATAACCTCTCTTTTGGTTCACTAAAAAGCCATTACGATGCAATTCTTAAGAATTTTAAACAAAAATTGTGTAGTTCCGACTTACAACGCCTTGCTAATAGTAATTACTGTGTAATATATAAACATTTAACAGTCACTTCAGGTCCTGCAGATTATCTAACTAGTAAACTGCCGATTAAATTAGTTCGAATATTTTGTCAGATCCGTTTATGTTCGAAGACTTTTGTTAGAATAACGTATAAGGGAAGTATTTATACCATTAATCAAGAAGAAATTTGTACTCTGTGCAACTCGCGTCAAAATGAAACGCTTGAACATATTGTGCTTCAATGTAGGATGTATGATTGTATTATAGTGCAAATTATTAAAAATCCGCATAATTTTGATGATTTCATTGCCTTATTAAATACTGCTTCTTTGGCGAATATCAAGAAAATTTCGAATTATTTCATTGGCGTACTAAAAATTCGCTCATTTATTATAAACGAATAGCTTGGGTTTCACACAAATATTTTTTTTTCTCGCTCTTTTATTGTTAATCTTCATTGTGATTTTGCTGCATGAACTATGTATTTATTTATAGACACTGTACCGGATTTCTTGCTATATTGATTTGTATCAATTTGAAGCAATAAAGATATTATTATTATTATTATTAGTCAACTAAGGACTGTCCACCTACATACATAAATTGGGAACAGAAGAATGCAGAGCCACGCATAGATACAAAACAATACAACTGTACCAACAAACAACCGACAATATAATCATGAATGGTACGACAACAGCATCAATCAAAATAGGCGGGACTTTAGACAACACCGGAACATGCAAGGGGATTTCCTACCAAGAAAATGGAAGAAGTTGGAACGACGTGGTAATGATAGCCACAGTCAAAATAACAACAAGAGATTATCTAGCCAGAGTGACTCTTGATACAAACGAAATCCATCTAAAAGAAGGCATAACATGCAAATTTACAAATGGGTATTGTTTCGACTCAACCACGGGCGAAGCAACCTGGACCAGTTACGAGCCAACCACATACGAAGACCACCTAAGCCAGCTTTACAAAGGCATGGGAAATATAATTACACACAAACAAACACAAGAAAAACTAATAGTCATAGAAGAAAAAGACAAAGTTTTTGCCTTAACACTACAAAAGAGAAACCTACTATGCGGTATCGAAGTTTGGCAAACATAGCACCCAAGAATTGTCATTGCCCTTGAAGACAATCAAAACCTTTAACCGACAATGCCAATTCTACCCCAAAAACGTCGATCTCATGAACTACGTAAATATCAAACTATTGTATATAGAGCAAGCATACAAACGTGACGTAAGCATGCTATATATAGACACAATACATAGAAGATGCATAATAAAGAGAGACGTACTAAAAAACAGACTAATAATGGCTCATACACTACCAAACGCAGTTAGTCAATTGATGGAGAACGAACCTGGTCATATAGGCAGAGTTCTAGGCAAAGTACTATACATAATGAAGTGTACACCAGCTACAGTTAATCTAAGAAGAACCGAAAAATGCTACAACGAGTTACCGATTGAAGTTAACAACGAAACGAAATTCATGGCTCCACAAACCAGAATAATCCAAAATCACGCAGAATAAATAGACTGTAACAATATGATACCACCACTATACTTCATAGAAGATCAATGGTTAGGTCTAAACCTGCACCCCAAAATAGCAAATGAACCAAAGATACTCAAACCAGACGAAGAAATGGACCTCCACTTTGGTCCCATCCAGCCATTGGGAGCAAAAGGTCTGTACACACCAGAAGAAATTGATCCAGCGCAAAGAACCCTCACATTCGGAACTGAAAGAAAAGCGGTCGAAAATATAATCACCCGCAGAGCAGCCGGACTGAACGCCAACAGCCAAGGCTACACAGTGTCAAAGAAATCAAAAACCTAGCCGAATCCACCCTAAAACACACTTGGGAATGGTTATAGGTTCAACAATAAGTGGTATAATTGGTATATACTGCACATTTCAACTACTAAAACACATGGTAGACACGATATTAAATGCAATCCGCATCCAACAAACAGTAGAATCTGGAATCGCACTAGTATGCAACATATGGGATTCCCTTACGCCATGGGTAATACACTCCCACAACAGAACCCAGGAACAAGACGAAGAGGCGATAGAAATGGAACAGATACAGCACCAGGAGACGAGCCACCCCAGATCGCAACATTGGACAGAGAGAAATCACCCCATGAACGATCTATTGAGCAGCAGTGTCGTGAGTCTCAGTAATCGCGACCTAGGTCAGGGACAAAACAGTTAAACTTCCAAGTGAAAGGCAAATCGATCACGTGAATAAGGTCAAGTGCGCGTTACGTAAATCGTGGCATAAGTGTCGCAACGCCGGAACGCACAAAACAAAAAAACAATGTAAAGTTCACGTTAACGAACTCGTAAGTGAACAATGTTAATATTATAGTTAAGAATAAGAAAGGTGTTGGACCTGAAACGTCGCAACACTTTTACAAGAGGGGAAGTGATGTAATAAACATGAGATATGACATAAGAAATTTTAAGAACACCCTATATAGATAAAATTTTCTTAATTCCAAATAAATTAATAATAAAATAATTGTTGACCTCCAGGAAAGAAATTGATACAAACAATTTTGTTATAATTAGCAAGGTCAATGAACATTACATCTGATGGTTTGCCATGCTTGTTTATCAATAAATATAATCAAAACGTTGCAAACTAGAATAATTAAATTTAAAATTAACCCTCATACAAGGACATAGACGAAAGAATTTTAAAATAAATAGCAGGAATTTTTGAAACTAGAGAGAGAGGTAGTAACCCTCCCCAAGTGACCAGTCTAAGTACGGCCGGCCACTTTATCGTCGACAGTAATATTGTGTAGTTGTGATTTGTAATATTCCCAAACGTAAGTTTTTAACGTATAATTATTTTTCATATACTGTATTTATATTTTTTTGACTAAACTGGGTGTCCCAAAAGGTAAAGGAGACCTATATTTTTGGTCATATTGAGTGTACTGTTTACATCTGAGCCCCTCATCGACCGATCTAGTATGAAATTATAGGCGTATACAATTGCAGTCATTGCATGGCATGGCACCTATGTTGGTCAAAGTAAACAGTACCCTCAAAAAAGAATTCAAGCACACAAATATGCAAAAACCGATGTCACAGCATTATTTGATAATTGCAAAAATACTGGACATAGTTTTAACTTTAACGATGTGAGAATATTGGCCAAGGAAAACAATGAAAAAGTTAGAACGTTTTTAGATATGATCAACATTAAAAAAGATACTAATAGCATAAATAATAGAAGCGATATTAGTAATTTAAACATCATCTATGATGGTATTTTGAGAGAATGATATTGGCTCTGATCACTTGCACTTTGCTATAAAATTTAATAACATTAAAATAATAATTTGTCCGTACTAAAGATTAAGTATAAAAAGGAAAAATATTAATTATGATAAAAAAATAACAACTAATCTATAAAGAAACCAATTTGTATTAAGTTCAATGTCCAAGCAATGAGTGATAAATATATACCTGTTCAGAAAATGTTTTGTCTTTCATGTGATATCTGAAATAATGAAAGAATGGTAATAATTTATATTGTTCTCGTGTAATTTGATTTTATAAATATTGACATAATTTTAACTTAAACATGTAATAGTTTTAGATTTTCTTTAACCAGAAGATGACTTCATAAGTCGAAGCGTACGTCGTTATTAAATGTTTTTTAAGTATATTTGACCTTTAATCCAAGAAAGTAACCAAAATATAACTTAAGTGGTCAAGAAAATAAATAATTCAAATATATAATATATATATATATATATATATATATATATATATATATATATATATATATAAATATAAGGTGTTCCATCTCAGACGAGCCATCCCGTATATTTCTTATCCCATAGTGGTTCGAAAAATTTCTCGAAACACGTCGAATGATTTTCTTTGGGGGACATCTTGTGACGTATATTTGAGGCTTCATCAAGCCCTTCAAGCCCTCAAAATTGAATAGGGAAAAGGGGTTGAGTGATACTTCATTTGTAAGGTCTTGGAAGCCTTTTCACAACAGTGTATTAGTTCGAGAGAATTTATTATTTTATGAAAGTCAATGGAGGACAATTTGGACATTTGATTTAAAAACGCAGTTTTGAATTTTTCGATTGTAAGCATGATAAAACAATAATTTGTTTTAAAAATGCTATTTTTTCCATATACCCTTGTCAATTTTGAGGGGTTGAAGCGCCCCCTCTTATAAAGGTTGCTTGTTCAAGCCTCAAATATACGTCAAAAGATGTTCCCCAAAGAAAATCATCCGACGTGCTTTGGGAAATTTTTCCAATTATTATGGGATGACAAATATACGGGTGGCTCGTGTGAGAAGGAACACCGTGTATATATATATATATATATATATATATATATATATATATATATATATATATTTGCAGCTTTTTTCAAACCATTATATATATTTATCTTTTTTTGGATTTTTCTTGGGTATAGGCTTCATGAAGAAAATACGAGAAACTTATCACGTTTCGCTTATCATAGTAGGCTTTTTCAAATATTGTTTTATTATGTTTAGAAGTACCTACGAGTAAAAGGATTAAAATTGAAACCGGATGGTTTACAATGAAGACAATAACAATTAAACATGAGACATTAAAAATTAAGAAATAAAAAGTTTCACATGTACGAATAAAATTTCTAAATTAAGTCTTATTGTGATACGTACCTCGATGTTGACATGTTTACGTTAAAATAATGAATGGACAGGCAGAAGGTTCTAGTATTGTTTTCGTTTTTTCTTTTTGAAATGTGTTCCGGTTTTTGTTTGTTAGTTTTTAATTTGTTAAGAGTCAAGGTGTATATCAATTAATAAAATGCAAAAATACGAGGTGGTCATAAATAGAAATAATACTTATTAGCAGCTTACAGTATTAAATTGTCATAAATATGGCTTAAATGATTGGTGTCCTGTTTATCATTAACTGTATGCTGTTCCTTTTTCATGCATATCAT
The DNA here is from genome assembly GCA_963921935.1 of Galeruca laticollis. Classification (NCBI taxonomy): domain Eukaryota; kingdom Metazoa; phylum Arthropoda; class Insecta; order Coleoptera; family Chrysomelidae; genus Galeruca; species Galeruca laticollis. The sequence continues at coordinate 148,430,187 of OY998181.1, forward strand.
TTCCTTCATCAGAAGTTTTTGGTAGTAGTTGTCCTGTGCTAGAATTTTAGTGTTTGAAAAGTTGAATTCGTGTTTTTCACTAGATTCATGCTTGTGTAAAGCTGTTGAGGCATTTTTGGTATATTTGTGTCCGTTTAGCCTACTATTAAGGTATTGTGTAGTCATGCCTATGTACTTTTTGGGGCAATTCAAGCAGGGTATTGAATAAACGACATTAGATTTCATTTTAGTTGGAACTTCACTTTTCAATGATGTGAACAAGGACGATAATAAATGTTGTGCTTCGTGACATACAATGATATCATGCTTACCTAAGATATATTTCATTTTTTCCGATAATTCTACTTTGTAAGACATAGCGATATATTTTTTTATGCTTTTATTAATTATTTGTGTTTTTTCAGGTATGTTACTATTATATATTTTGTGTATACGTTGTTTTATAATTCTATTTATTAATTTTGTAGGGAAACCATTTTCATAAAGAACCTTTTTTACTTTCTTTAAGGTCTCGAATCTATATTCAGGTGATGTTAGAGTTAGCGCTCTATCGGTTAAATTTATAATAACACTGTTTTTCTGCGAATTTGGGTGGTGGGAATTGTAATTTAAGTAGCGACCCGACCAAGTGTTTTTGGTATACCATTTTGTTTTAAGTTTTTCTCTGTCTTCTTGTCGTATGATTGTCATGTCTAAGAAATTAATTTTTAGTTCAATTTCTATTTCTGAAGTAAACTGGAGTTTGGGATGAAAATTATTAAACGCGTCTAGAATTTCGTCAATTTGATTTTCTGGTACGGCAGTGATGCAATCGTCGACGTATCTTTTAAAAAATAGTATAGGGATTTTAGTGTTGCTCAAAACCTTCTCTTCCAAGTATTCCATGACAAGTTGTGCTACAGTTGGAGATATTGGAGAGCCCATTGCACAACCATCTAACTACTGTTAAAATTTGTTCTTATGTTGAAAATAATTGCTATTCAGTGTTAGATTTAAAGCTTCAATGAACATGTCTTGATTAAGAGTTGTATATTCTTTTCGGGCGTTCCATTTTTCTTATATGATTTTTGTGAGTATTTGGTTCGGGATATTAGTATATAGGGATTTCTGTTGTATTGATAAACTCCTTGAAACTAAAAGAATCTTTTATGTAGTAGTTATTTTTACATGTTATTTCAGATAGACAGTTACTTAAATATTGAGATAACCTGTAAAAAGGTGACTGAATAGATGATACTATAGGTCTTCATGGAGTTCCTTGTTTGTGAAGTTTCGGCAACCCGTAAATTTTTGGTGCTACTGCATTGTGAATCATTAATTTTTTTGCTTCATTCTCAGAAATAATTACAGAACCCAGTAATAAAATCAACGTTTCATCTTGGTTAGATAATATTTCTGATAAACAAATACCTGAAGATGTGGCTGAAGTTTAAGCCCTAGGCGATAACTTCTCTATACCTGTTGTTGAAGAAAGTAAACTACCTGTAACAGAGTATATAGCTTGTCTTGAATCTGCTATTAAAGATAAACCAAATGAAATCAAAGACACCATACGTGGAAACATTGTAAATCTAATTACTAACCATAAAATCAAAATTAGACACAAAAATACAAAAACCGATAAATTTCAACTAAAAGTCAACAAACAAATTAACAGAGCCAAACATTTTGTTAAAAATAACCCAGATATTATTGTTTTGAAACCAGATAAAAGTAACAAAACCGTTATAATGAACACAGTTGACTTCGAAAATAAAATGGATGGTTTGCTTTCTGACAACCTAACATATAAAAAATTACGTAACGATCCGACAAAAACATACCAAAAAAAAATAACTTACTAATACAAAAATTTTTGTCTAAAGAACTTATTTCTGAGAATGAAGCAAAAAAATTAATGATTCACAATTCAGTAGCACCAAAAATTTACGAGTTACCGAAACTTCACAAACAAAGTACTCCATTAAGACCTATAGTATAATCTATTCAGTCACTTTTTTACAGGTTATCTAAATATTTAAGTAACTGTCTATATGAAATAACATGTTAAACTAATTACTACATAAAAGATTCTTTTAGTTTCAAGGAGTTTCTCAATACAACAAAAATACCGAACAGATACAAACTAATTTCATTAGACGTGGTATCCCTATATACTAATATCCCGAACCAATTACTCACAAAAATCATTAAAGAAAAATGGAACGCCCTAAAAGAATATACAACTCTTAATCAAGACATGTTTATTGAAGCTTTAAATCTAACACCGAATAGCAATTATTTTCAACATAAGAACAAATTTCACCAGCAGTTAGATGGTTGTGCAATGGGCTGTCCAATATCGTCAACTGTAGCACAACTTATCATGGAATACTTGGAAGAGAAGGTTTTGAGCAACACTAATATCCCTATACTATTTTTTAAAAGATACGTCGACGATTGCACCACTGCCGTACCAGAAAATCAAATTGACGAAATTCTAGACGCGTTTAATAATTTTCATCCCAAACTTCAGTTTACTTCAGAAATATGAATTGAACTTAAAATTAATTTCCTAGACATGACAATCATACGACAAGAAGACAGCGAAAAACTTAAAACAAAATGGTATACCAAAAACACGTGGTCGGGTGGCTACTTAAATTACAATTCCCACCACCCAAATTCGCAAAAAAACAGTGTTATCATAAATTTAACCGATAGAGCGCTAACTCTAACATCACCTGAATATAGATTCGAGATCTTAAAGAAAGTAAAAAAGGTTCTTTATGAAAATGGTTTCCCTACAAAATTATTAAATAGAATTATAAGACAACGTATACACAAAATATATAATAGTAACATACCTGATAAAACACAAATAATTTTTAAAAAAATAAAAAAAAATAACGCTATGCCTTACACAGCAGAATTATCGGAAAAAATGAAATATATCTTAGGTAAGCATGATATCATTGTATGTCACAAAGCACAACATTTATTATCGTCCTTGTTCCCATCATTGAAAAGTGAAGTTCCAACTAAAATGAAATCTAATGTCGTTTATTCAATACCCTGCTTGAATTGCCCCAAAAAGTACATAGGCATGACTACACAATACCTTAATAGTAGGTTAAACGGACACAAATATACCAAAAATTCCTCAACAGCTTTACACAAGCATGAATCTAGTGAAAAACACGAATTCAACTTTTCAATCACTGAAATTTCAGCACAGGACAACAACTACCAAAAACTTCTGATGAAGGAAATAATATACATAAAAAAGGAACAGCATACAGTTAATGATAAACAGGACACCAATCATTTAAGCCATATTTATCACAATTTAATACTGTAAGCGGCTAATAAGTATTATTCCTATTTATGACCACCTCGTATTTTTCCATTTTATTAATTGATATACACCTTGACTCTCAACAAATTAAAAACTAACAAACAGAAACCGGAACACATATTTCAAAAAGAAAAAACGAAAACAATAGTAGAACCTTCTGTCTGTCCATTCATTATTTTAACGTAAACATGTCAACATCGAGGTACGTACCACAATAAGACTTAATTTAGAAGTTTTATTCGTACATGTGAAACTTTTTATTTTTTAATTTTTAATGTCTAATGTTCAATTGTTATTGTCTTCATTGTAAACCATCCGGTTTCAATTTAAATCCTTTTATTCGTAGGTACTTCTAAACATAATAAAACAATATTTGAAAAAGCCTACAATGATAGGCGAAACGTCATTAGTTTCTCGTATTTTCTTCATGAAACCTATACCCAAGAAAAATCCAAAAAAAGATAAATATATATATATATATATATATATATATATATATATATATATATATATATATATATATGTTACGGTTAAAGTATTTACTTGGCTAGTATATAAACTAGTTGGATAGTATACAAACTATCCAACTGCCTGGTTATTTTGATGAAAAATCATATTTTCACTAAAATAGCTACAAGTAATGGCTGGTTTGTATACTATCCAGCTAGTTTATAAACTATAGAAAATGTATCGCTAAAACACAAACCACATGAAAATTACACAAATCAGCTAGCACTTTGGGCTAGTTTCTAAACTATCCACATTAGTTGGATAATGTGTGAAGCTGATATTGGTAGTTGAGTGATACATAATATCCAACTCGTTGGTTATTATGTATTACTCAACAAACTAATCAATTCTCTTGGGTTAATTTAGTTTAGGATAGTAAAATGCTTAGTCAAAAATGGTTTCTTTATTGGTACAATGTAAGATTGTTACAGGTACCTATTACTACTTTAGAAAAAGTAAAAGAAATATAACTCAAATAATACCAGGTGACAAAATATTAACAATAAAATTTGTCAGGATATTAAAACCACCAAGCAAAGAACACTATTATTTGTTGAAGCAAGTTGCACTGTTGCAAGTGTTGCTCTACTCAAAGTTCAAGACAACAAAAACATAAGGTCAAAGGTGCATCTCCTCAAATTCAATTATTTTTATTATTTGCCTTTGTGAACAGAAGAAGGCTGGCATAATTAAGCTAGTAAACGTTAGACATATACGAGAAGAAGTGGCTACGTGGTGTTACAGCAGACCACTTGCCAGTAACTGGGATGAGGAAAGGGAAAAGATGAGTGATTGAAGGTTTGTTTGATTATGAAAATGAACGTTTTATTTATGTTAAGTTATTTGTTACCACTTTTATTGATAGTATGAATTACTACATATCTTATTTTACTAATAATAATTACTAATTTATAAAACAAAAATCAAATTCTCAAATACTCAAGTGGATTTATGATTAAAAAAAGTAACACATTTTTATTTATCTCAATTGTTAAAATATAGTACTTAGTGGTATTCCTGTCACCCGACGATCTATCAAACTAGAGTTACTTAGCTACATCTAATCAAAACATACATCTACAATCAGCAAAAACAAAAATAAAAATAGCCAACATTTGGCATGCTGCTTTTTTCTCATAAACTTACCCTTCGCTCGATTATGAAAACCCTGTTCTTCAGCTGCTCTTCTCGGGTACATCCGAGAAGAGCAGCTGAAGAACAGTCGAAAATGCTGTGGAGCCATACTTTTATTCCAGGAACAAAGTAATTTTTTCCAATGACCAAAATTGGATAATGGCCCAATTGCAAGGAACTATCTACATATAACTAACGTGCGCAAGGAGTGAAAGAATTGCCTGATCGTCGGCCTGGCATATATTTTTTTATTCTTGACACAAATTGTTAGAAATTATACAAAAAATTGTCGATAAAGATCTTTTCAAGGTAAAACGATAACTTGGGACAACCTGTATAGAAAACTATCTATAAAATAGAATCAGTGTAGCGAAGTTTCTTCAATTACTGGATGTAGCTCGTTATTAACCGAACCCTCCAATTCTTCCTGCTACACGACTACAAATCAATCTGTTTTAAAGAATATTGCAGGAAATATTCCCAATACACAGTTATTCATCGATAGTAATTCCACCAACACAATAAAAATCAATTGATACAATCTAATACAAAGATTTCAACAAATACATTTTTTTGTTCAGATTCAATTGAATCTGGTCGTGGAAAAAATACAGTCTGTTACTCCATCAGAATAAAACAAGCGATACATGCGGTTTCCAGTCGTATCGATTTTATATTCAGCTTTCAAATTTCTACAATATCCAAACTGACAGTTGCACATGAATTTACATTTCCTTTGATTCTTCAAAAGCATTCTGTAAAATTGTGAACATTGTAGAATATATTCGAGTAATGCGAACGTTCCAGTAATGCCTCAATAAGTTGATTCTTCAATTTTTGGTGAAAAAAATATATTGTCAAACTCACCTTTCATAATGTAACGCCTCTTCTGATATTGAACTTACAACTTTGAAGTCTGGAATGAAAGAAGACAGACTTTCTATTTTCCAAGTATATATACTTGATACAATTTCCTCAACAACAACAATAATTCCGCTTTGTATGTTAATGATCAATTTCTCAAAGTCTTGGAAAGTTAGATAAGTACATATAATAAAAGCTCATCTATTTCATTATAGCTCGTAAATAAAGAAGTAATATCAAGTTGCATTTTATTTCTCTTCAATAAATATATTTTTAACTAATATATAAGCAGAATCAACTTGCAGGTCACGTTCTTATAAATAATGGAAAAAGCTATAGCTAGATGCCGCTAACAAAAAAAGCACTTAAAAAATATTTGAAATTGTTCATAAAATTTTCGTGGAGTCAGTTTAAAAACCACATTTTAATGTATTGTTACTATTTCGTATTCCGTTCCAAGGTGAATCATGAGGAAATCAGAGTACCTGTCCCTGAATTGCACAAATATCAACAATGTGTAGACGGGATTTCCAAAGGTGAGACCCATAGTGGGAACGTTCATAGACAAACTGGAAAGCCGTCCCTGGCCTGTAACTAACCGAACTCGCACCATGGCCACCCAACTCCGCCTTGACCTAACATAAACCGACCTGCATGAATTTAGTTTATATTCAGACATACTGTTCCAAATATGACCATAAGTCGGAATAACCTATGCGTTAGCAACCCATACTGATCAACAGTAGCTTCTAATATACCACAACCTAGTCGACTCAATGTTTACTAAACTGACATCCTTGCCTCAATTGACTTAAGAAGTCGAATAATGTCTGTAGGCTCGCACCACGGCAAGATAAGGTCGAGGCTTCTTCGCAATAAACATAATACTTATGTTTATCGCGAAGAAGCCTCGACCTTATCTGGCCACGGTGCCAGCCTTTACTTGTCGGTTTATAGTGATGCTCAATGGCGCCTTAAGCAGTACGCGTATTGAATCGGAACAGAGCCGTCGGAAAAGAACAGAACAGTCAAAGTTCCGAACATGCCCGCGCATTGACTCGGCGTCGATACTCACTTTCAGGAGGTTGATGTTGTCTGTAGCAGTCCAGTCAATAAACGAATTTTGTGAAGTAGAGTTGGCACCTTGTGACAATGGAGGCGAGTTCTGATTCTGAAGATAACGTTATGATCGCCCTAGCCTGCCGTCCTAAGCCCAAAGGGCGTATCTCAATTTTTTACGAATTTTAGATTTTACTTGCTAAGACTCCTTTATAACCCATCTATTAATTTTATTAAGAAATTTGGCGTATATCCAAAATCACCGAAAATCCCAAGCTATTTAGACGTAACTCAGTCGTGGTAAGCGAAATGGGCGCATCTCTGATATACGTCTTATTTGCGTAGGATAGTTTACTGGTTGCATAAACATCCGGAGTACATGGCCGTGAATGTTAGCAGTTAGTCTTTCTGTTTACAAGTTTGCAGTAAAGTTTTGTTCCTGTAGACGAATAACATTAAGTGGGTTTTAGTGTGATATAATTAGGTGAGTGTTTACAGATCTCACTATATTATAATAAGTGGTACTTTCTTGATGCAATTCTAATGATTTGTCAATTTTAGTAAATTTGTTATTTTGTACCACTAAGACATAACCTAAAAAATAAATTTGCTTACTTTTGTCTAGTTACAGGTCCGCACTTAGGTAGCAAATCCGCCTCTAAAATATTATGTAGACTACTTACACTAGTATTATTAGTGTTGTACCATTATCCACTTTCTATTTCAGATTTGAGCAATGGAGGAATCTCGAGGAAAGAAAATGTTGATGTTAGCTTTAAACCATTCCAAGTGATGATAATGATAGCGAGCATGGTTCATGCCATAACCAAGAGGTATGGGACGAAGAAATTTTAACTTTGCCAGAATCCAGTGCGGGAGTATCCTCAACTATGAAAGAAAGTAATAGTAATACAAATCAGTGTGCTCATATTACTGCAGAGTTAACTGTGAGTTCAGATAATTCTATAAATAATAATATATCTGTAACTAATGAAAATGAACTAACGAAAAAAGGGACAATTCGGAAATGGAAACGGTACGCGTTATCTGTGATAGAAAGGAAGAAACAAAAATCTGCCGCACTAGCCCAACTTCATGGTGTTTTGAAAGAATCGTGCAAAGAAAATTGTAAAAAGGGGTGTAAGAAAGTAATATCAGAACAGCAACGAATAATTATTAATTCTGAATATTGGGGAATGCCAAAAAAAGAACAAAAATCATTAATGGTTCATCATACATCAACCTTACCCATAAAGCAACGAACAACGGCATACATCGAAAATCAACGAAGACAAAAATAATTTAGATATTCGTTAAAAGATGATAATGGAACTCTACAAAAAGTGTGTAAAGTTTTTTTTAACTACCTTAGGATTTAAAAAAAAGAACGATAAGGTATTACGTAATGTAATGCAACGTTCTAAGAACCACATGGTAGCTTTGGAAGATGGAAGAAATATAGGTCAGCCACATAATAAAATGGACGACGAAGTGATACGTACCCATATATTATCGGTCAACCCGACTGTCTCTCACTATAGTCGAGAACACGCGCCCAACCGTATGTATCTTCCCAGTGACTTAAACTTTACAACCATGTTTGCAGATTTTGTGGCAAAAAATTCAAATTTTAAATGCTCTTATGAAAAATATAGGACAGTCGCCAAAGAAATTAATATTTCAATTGTTAAATTAGGTCACGAGGAGTGTGAGTTATGCGAGGAGCTCACGCTACATGACCCAAATTACTCAAAAGAAAATCTGAATCCACATTGCGATATTTGCAGTAAGTGGAAGGTACACATTGACAAAGCCACGAAAGCCCGAGGAAAATACAGAGAAGATGCGGAGAAAACTGAAGATGTTGGTAAAGTATTCTACTGCGCCGATCTTGAGGAGGTAATAATGTTACCAAGATTGGAGACGTTTAAAAGTGCCGTTTTTACCAACAGAATAACAGTGTATAATGAGAGCTTTGTACCAATTGGTAAAAAGCAACCTAACTCCCTGCCCTCTGGCATGAAGCTTCATTTGGGCGAAACAAAGAGGAGCTAATAAGCACCTTTTATAGTTTTTCTTTAACTAAGAGGGATGTGTCTCAGATAACGTTATGGTTAAAAAATTGCACCGCCCAAAATAAAAATTAGGCGTTCTTTTCCTTCTTAATTTATATCGTTAATTCCAATGAAATAAATGCCGATGTGATTGAACTAAAATATTTTGAGCCCGGCCATACATTTATGGCAGCTGATTCGTTTCACCATAAGGTTGAATTATCCATGAAACGAATGGGAAATAAGCTTTATGACTTTCCAGATTTTACACGTGCTGTGAAAGGGACATCGAAACATACTGACGTTTTGAGTATGGATCTGTCAAACTTTTTCAAATGGGTTGATTATTCATCTCAGTACAAATTGAACAAGATAGTACCACGGCCATATATAAATGTTATGGTTCATATTAAATTTGAACGAAATTCATTAAATATGAAATAGAAGACAGATTTTGATATGGAATTTTTTGATATAAACTTCCTGAGAGCATCCGTAACAAAAAATATGAGGTTAGATCCACCAGAATGCTGTAATCGGGTGGTTGGTATATCTTCTCAAAAGAAAATTTCGATATTGAATAATTTAGGTAGCCTTATACCAAAAAATCGCCTACAATTTTGGAAAAATCTTCCAGTATCAGATGGGTAACATTTATGTTAAGATAACTTATTTTTTTTATATTAGAAAACTGTTTCACTTTTACTAAGGAAAATTGTATGGTTTTGTTGTTTTATTATTTTTAGGGTAGAAAACTGTTTGCTTTTGTCGATATATTTGATGTGCATTATGTAACAAGCGCATTCATGATTATGTTTGAGTCGTTAGTGTCCGTGACTTTTGGATAATATTTTTTTTTTTTTTAATTTTTACTAATGATAATTGTATGGTTTTATTGTTTTTTTATGTATTGTATAAATATTTTACTAATATCCGTTATGTAAAATTGAGAAATAAATTTTGGTTCCACTCTTTATTATTACTAATTACTGTTAATTTATCGGCGTATCCCATTGTAGTTGAATAAAAATCCTTAGCAAAATAGGCGTATCTCAGTTTTCCAACTTAATATCGAAATATTTATTGAATCTAATAAACTTCAAATATCGTTACCCTATGAATACTTAATCGCCAAAAATAAAATGTTGGGTCAAAATGTGTGCTGATTTAATTATTACAAAATTATGAATATCTCAAAACTACCCAATATTGACTTACGCCCTTTGGGCTTAGAACGACAGTAGCCTGCAACGAGATTGAACAAAAACGAAGGCTAAGATTCTGGGTTCATGAAATAAATCTCAAAAGAGAAACATTTCGATGGCTTAGTATGAAAACCTCGTATCTCACAGATTGTAAATTTTACAGGAGGCACAAAAAAACTGATTTTCTGCGCTATTTTGCCTGGAAAGATTTCAATTTTTTTACATGTTTTTGATTTGAACTAATTAGAATCATTATAGAACAGAGTTTTATCTTCCTTGTTGTTGGTAATTTATTTATGGCACATACGAGGTTATCATTTTTAACTTTCTAGATATACGTGGTTTTCACGGTGTCCTTTATTATTATACGTGTTTTTCATACTCTAAGGTCTCTACGGCTATGTAAATTACGTGGTTTTCACGCAAGCTGATGCGTATGCGGGTATTGGTCATAACACTATACAATTTCTAATAATGGTTTTATTATACATAGAAGAATACATAAAAAAGAAACTAAGAGAATAAACATGCGAAAGAAATGATTAAAATTCAAACATAGAAGGATACATAAAGAAGAAATTAAGAAAATAAATATGCACAAGAAATGATTAAAATTAGTTGTTTATGGTTTTGATGCAGGAGCACTCGTTTGGTTTGCAAAGTTTGATTGCAGGTTTTGCCCTGAAGTGTGGAAGTCTATCATAGTAGTGATGGACATCTCTTGGTAGCACCGATTTCATTTCCTGCAGGTGCTTAAATTTAGTGGACTCGATGGGGATTCTATTATTGTGCAGCGGAGGAACCATAACTTCTCCGTTTGGCCTTTTAACTCTTCTGGGAAGCTCTATTAACTCAGAGTCAATTATCAGTTATACCTGTAGTGACCAGTCAGGTTTGTAGGTTATGCACCTCAGATCAGTCACCACTGGATCTCCTTTCTTCAATCCGGGTCTGATTGATTGAAAAAAGTTCAATGTGCTAAACTTTTTGAAGAACTAGTGGTACAGATACTGTACCTTGTAAGGTTTAGGATTCAGTCTTGCTGTTCGACAAGCATCTTCATAGGCTGAAGGAGAGTATACCTCCCTGTTTCTCAACGTTCTCCCTATTGCAGCATGCATGAAGTCACACTCCATTTGAGTGTGACCCTTTTCAAGAAACTTCTGTGTAATTTGTATTCTCGTTTCTTGAGAAGCCAACAAGAGAGCATTAGCTATTATGCAGTTTCCATTCTGATAAGTGCAACCGTCACTGTAAAATATGAAATGATTGTAAATGTTTTTGTCGAATTGTGTTTTAAATGAAGTCATACAGGATGCTCGCGAATTCGTCTGCATTCAGACCACCTTCTGACTCATCCCAAAGACAGCAGTACCCATCCAAAGTATTCAAATTGGTTAGTATAAAGTTGTGCACCTTCAACTTTGTTCGGTAGTACAAGGCTGACGCTTTCAAGTCTGGTCATAGTAAAACGGCTTGCATATCCATTGTGAATACCGTGGTCGTCTTGCTGTCGGGATTGTCAACACAAACTTTGTCCTTCTCTTTTTCTGTCCTCGCCGTCCCTTTATGCTCGTTATGAACTTTCTATTCTTGTTCGCTCAAGTTGCCCACAAATGTTGCACTGATCTTTTTTCGGTTGAAACAAGCTCAAATTACACTCTTCAAATATTTCATAGAATAAAAAAATTGATGCTATTAGGTTTTATATGTCTTGCGAACTGCAAAAACTTTCGTATAACCGGTGCAATTCGGATTTAGATTGCCATTTCGGCTCCAAGTACAACTTGGAACCATCTTTTCGACAGTAGTGGAATTCAAGTTTGGGTAGTGAATCAAAAAATGATCTCATTAAAATCCTTTCAGCTGTATCAGTTTCACTTTTTCTTGTGTTAATTGGCTCATGCTCTTCGTCCATCACTTCATCTCCATTATCATCTAGACATTGCTCATTTTTGTCTTTAACCCAGGTCAAAACTGCCCATTCTCCAATAGTTAAAGTGTGAAGGAACATTTTTTACGAACTCTCATTTTACCTATCATACTTTTGGAATTAAGATAATAAGGCAACGATTGATTCCTCCTAAATGTAGTATTATCTTCGTAATACAGATTCTCTGTGAACTAAACCTTGTACAAAAATTTTCTTTCATCCACGGGTTAAAGACCAAAATATTTAAAACATGTGTGTTCTATCATCGTTTGAAATCTTACTAAACTTAAACTGTGTCTTTACACAAACAACGTGCTTTGATTTGTTTTGCACCTTTTTTGACATCGAAAACTGTTTTCCCTTCTTCATTTTTCCTCCTTCCGAAATAATCTTCTCCCTTTGACCTTTAGTTTGATTTTTCCGTTGTTCCCAACTATCTTTCATTGCCGTTCCTAGTCGATTTCTTCTTCTTTTGGGTGTTTTTTCTTTACTTTGATTTATGATTGTTTCATTAGCCCTAGTTTGAGCTTCAAGTTCTCCGTCAGTGTCAGATGGACTACTTTCCTCTACCTCATTATCTGGAACATAGTCAATATCACTCTCATTTTCTTTAGTGTTATCCTCAAAATTGTTATCTATGGGAAAAATCTCAGTGTCATTCTAAATTTCAACTTCCCTTTCAATATTTCCTATGTCAAATTCCATATCAACAACTTCAATGTTGTTGCACTGTGCGTTTTCCTCAATCATGTTCTCGGATATAACTGCCCCCTCAGGGTATAATTGATTATTAAAGAAATCGTTACTCCAATCCATTGCAGAAACAGCCTGTACATATTTTTGCTCACATCCGATGAACTCTATAAGGATGTCGTCCAGTGCTGGGTTTTCAGTCTTAGTCGTTTCATTCAGAAACCTAACTCCGCCTGGAAAAAAATCAAAATCATTGGACCTATAATTAATTGTACTTCAAGTTATCAATGTATGTATCAAATACATTATAAATGAATAAATATTTTGTAATGTCAGGTAAAAGTTGTAATGCAATATTTACATGACATTAGATTTTAAATCATGTAATCAACTAACAACAATTTATTATGAGCCTACCCACCTTCACATGAACCATCGCCCTCAAAATTTAGGTCTCGCTCCAATGTGGTAGCCAGCGGATTTGGTGATAGCAGCCATGTGCTATGATTGCCTGTAAAAGTGACAATTTATTATGGTCAAAATATGAGTTAGTATGGATTCAAATGTGTAATAAACTTACGATTGAAGAAAATTATAAATTTTTATGCATAAACTATCAAAGAAGTATACGTTTTAAGTAGGCTGAAAGTAATGTTATAATACAAATTTCGGTCAATATTAAAAAATGATTTCATCAGACTTTAGAAGCAATCTACCTTCATTTGAAGTACTGGCTGTCGAGTTATGTGTAAATTCCGAGTCAGTAGCCTGTGGGTTTATCAAATCATCTCCTACAAAATACAAAAAAAATTGCCAGTGTGCTACATGTTTTTTTTTTGAAAATTTACAAAACAATTGAGGTTTGTATATGCCTACAACAAGATGTTCTTTCATAAAATCAAAACTTTATCAGGCCTCGTACAATGAGTAAAGTATTATCACCTTTTACGGAAATTGGGATGAGTTTAGGACAATTTTGTAAATGGTTAATTAAATTGGAAAAAATAAAACTGTAATCATATAAACAGTTTATTTATTTTGGTATAAAATACACAACAAATAATTTCTTTCACAAAGTACTTTTCTTAACAAATAGATTGACAATGAATAAACTATAATGTAAAAACAATGCAATAATTAAAAAATAATTTGAGTAACGTACATTCTAGATTGGAGTATCATTAGATTTTTATATGATGTTCAATCAAGATAAAAGTAGAAAATTATTTATGATAAGTTTGTATTAATTAATTAATTTATTATTATACTCGTATAAACACACAGAGCTGGACAAACTACTGGAGTGTAACTGCAACTTATTTAATCGAAAAAAGTGTTAGCAATGAGTAGTTAATTATTACTATTGGCAACTTTCTGTGAAAGGAATCATTTGAGTATAATTACTGTGAATGTAAGAACAAAAGTAATTAAAATAGTTTTAAAGGAAAAGTTGTTAAATACTGCCCAGCTCTGTAAATACAAGGTGCCACGTAAATACATATAAGAGTGCTAAACAGCACTTGTGACTGTCAAAAATTTAAAACAATATGTCTAGCATTTCATTTCCGATTAAAACACATTTATTTCTTTACTGGAAGTATTAAATAGGTTTATATCACAAGCTTAAACCTAGTATATTGCATATTTGTATATTTCTACATTTAAAAGCAGTCCGTTCTTATGAAACCATCGCATAAGGCACTTTAAGTTACTCTGCAGCTCCTGGCAGTCTATGATTGTTAAAATGTTCCTTAAGGGCTCTTAAAAATCCCACCGTCTCGTGGAAGTCCTTTCTCGTTTCTGGTTGAGGTTCTACAAGTAAACACACAGAATAACAACAATAAATAAGTAAACACACAAATATGTTTGAAAACTGAATCAACAAAAGAAAACAAAGTGCGCTTACTATTGAAATAATAAGTTTACACATGTTTTTGTACTAAGCCAAAAAAATATCAAAAAAATTTTGAATGATTAAATTATTTTGTTTTTTTTGAATTCCTTTTTTTGAAGCTTCCGATTTTTTTAGGAATTCTTGATTTTTTTTGGTTTATAACTATTTTTGGATTTACTGTTTTTTTGTCTTTATTGTATATTTTTGATTTTAGATTACCGTTAGACCAAATACTTAGACGTAATGCCTCAATTAAAAATAATACTCATTTTCATTTGCCATAAATTGTCACACCATGGGCTATATATGAAAATCAGCAAGGGATCAATACCTTCCATCCCATAGCTGGTAGAGGGAATAGCTATAACATAAAATAAACCCCAGATTATTATTTCTTCAATGGGTACATTTTAAAATGGAAATGTCTGAGTATGGTGTACACACTAGATATAAATTGGGTGAATGAAAAGACGAGTACTGAGTGTGTCATTTTATTAAAATTCTAGCTATGCGCTTTCAGCCATTAGGTCATTCTCCTGTTGACACCCGTTGACAAGACAAAAACATACAACAGGTGTCAAAAAACATCAAACCATGTAACTGCTACATACAATGAAATAAAATGTTTGATGTAATTATTATTATTTAAGTAAAATTTGTTAAAATTACCCTATAAAGAGGGTATACACACATATAATTTAGTTGATAATTTCAAATTAGACGTTACGTTATGTGAATTACAATTGTACCCACTCTTTATAGAGTGATTTTAACAAATTTTACCTAAATAATGATGTAACATCAAACATTTTATTTCATTATATGTAGAAGTTACAGGGTTTGATGTTTTTTGACATTCAGAAAGGCTAAATGGCTGAAAGCGCTCAGCTGGAATTCCAATGAAATTACACACTCACTACTCGTCTTTTCTTTCACTCAATTCACATGCTAAAATGTCCAAAATTATAGCATACTATATTGAATACAATAAAACTTACCATCAATTTTTGTAAATTTTCACTCATATGGGAAGGCAAATCAAACTGTTTTAATAACCTCCCTGCGCCTTTCTCAAATGTAACGAAACACTAACTTTGAAAATGAAGGGATCATATCCTTCATCGTTTCCCCGTCGACAAATTTAATGATTTATTACCACTGCTTTTCAGCCATATTAATTTTATCTTCCTGGGTTGGAAGAACAGAACTGTGAATAGAAATATTTACTTTATTAATGCAGCAATTTTCAGTTTAGCTAATGTAAAAAACAACCATGATCTTTAAAGTTGTCGATTAATTAGTAAAAATTCTGTGTTTTATAATAATAAAGATAATGGTTGTTAATTGTGAAAGAAAAAATGCTCAAATTTTTTTAATAAAACTCACCGAGTACACCACTTATTAGACTCCTTCAAAATACACTTTGACATTGTCTTTTCAAGTAATAACAATAAAGCAACGAAACAACAGATAAATATTACACTATAGCAATTAAAAAATACACCAAAATACCGAAACCTTATAATAACCTCAACAATTGAACTAAGAAACGATAACAGATAACATAATATAACATGTGGGAACGAGCAATATGATATCGCGCATACGCAATAATAAAAATCAATTGAATTTCATTACTAATGACGTTACAGTTTTCGTTAATTTTTTGGATTTATCTACCGATTTTAGTTACTCGACAGGTTCTATAGATGGCATGGTCTGCAGTGTCCCTAGCTTGGTTGGCAAGAAGTATAGACGGTTCGTTTAGTGATTGCTAAATTAGCCATCGCGATGGATGAGTCTTGTTTTCTTTGCAGTAAATCGCTCTTGAAATGTGTTACAGTGACTGTGAAACGCGGTATGGATACTTTGACAGACGCAAGTGCGTAAAGAGAAGATGAACATGCGGAACATTTATGGGATACAGATTCGATAATAGTCTATCGAAAGGAGTATACTCGCAGGAGTAGGATAGTGTCATCTAAAAGATGACGATGCTGCAAGTACATATCATTATTTTCCTCGCAAAGTTCGCTCTAGCTTGGTATCTTTTGATTTGAAAACTTTGTGTTTTTTGTGGCGAAAATGCCAACGAGGAGGCAGAGACAAAAAACAATCGTTCCACGACTGTTGATTGTCAATTTTTCCACCTTCCAGTAGAATGTTTCATAATCCTAACGGAAACGTCCCTTAGAGCGGTCAATACCTTATTGAAGAAATAATTTTGATAAACAGAAAAGACAAAACTAATCATCTTAAGTGTAAGTCTACCGCTATTTGTCATGCTATTGTGGCTACTATATGTCCACGATCCTTCACGTCTAACCTTTTGCTTGGCCTGTCAGTGATCCTTCACCGTCGATATGGCTCACAACGTCTACGAGATATTTTGTCAACTCCTGGTGTTCGAAAACTAGTTCGAACTAAAGAATTAAACTAAATATTTATTATTCTGAGTTTTATTCACCCTGTACACCACATCCAACGGGTTTTGCAGTTTCCTCGAAAAATGTTCGGTTAAGTTTTTGCATTCTGACGTAAAATTTGAAAAGTCATGAAGACGTCAAAATAATATACACGACCTACCGCGTGCAGTAGTTGTCGAGTCGACTTTTGATGTGTCAAGGTGACAAGTCGAGAACGGTGAAGTTCTATATAGGTGTTTTTTGGGTTGAAATAGTTTTTTTCAATTCTCACTACGCAATCTAACGGTTTTTGTTAAATTAATAGAAAGGTCAATTAAAGATTCAAGAGTGATTGCAACGCGAGAGCAGTGAATGTTTTATTACATTTGATTTTAATGGAAAGGTTCAATTTGATTTATGCTAGCATTGTGGATAAATTCTTCTGATTACCTTATAGAGTAACCGATATCAAAGTATATTTACACCTACAGTAGTTTACAACAAATAAGTTACATTTGACCACGCTCACAATTATACATATACTCATTACAATTTGACAGTTGTCTTTCAAACCCTTTTAAAACGTGTAATTAGCAAAGGTGATTCTACGTATATGTGCTCTGTGCCAGGAAGCAGTTCGATAGGAAGACTCAAACAAGGTTGTACGTGAGTACTATAATTTATAACTATTATATTGTTGCTACACATATACTGTGTTTCGTTACGCACTACCACATTCGGAACGATTCTACTGAGTAATATTAGGTGACTTTGTTTTTATTTCAACAAGAATTCTTTGGTCATGTGGCCAAATTTTTGATTTCAACAGAAATCTTTTCTGTGATAGATTTAAACTTATTTACGTTTAATGTTCTTTCATTGTACATTAGTTTTAATATTTATGAAGAACGGCCGTTCAATTGAGTTGTGCATATTTTTTTATTGAATTTTCTGTATTTTACAGGAGATCAAACCTTTATAATCTCCTTTATTAATTAAATTTGTTAGTTATTTATTTCGAGTTGTCTTTAACCAATCCTCGCTTCAACCCTTTCCCCACTATCGGGACATATATATCCCAAGAGCCGATAATAAATCACTATTGGGCGTGCACGCGTTTTATCAGTTTCAGTGTTTTTGAATATTTCCGTAGAACATTCGCCAAATATGGCAACATCACATAAAAGCACATTGCTGTTTTCTAACCTATTTCACAACGTGTTCCCGGCCTTTAGGTGTTTTGTTTAACTTTTTACGCAAAACAAATAAATGAAGTTTGATAAAACTATTTTGTATGGTGGTCAAATATCGAAGGATCTGAGACAATATAAGGTGAGTAAATAAAAACAATTTTTTGTATCAGTGAACTTCATGTTTTGTACTGTCTGATGTTTAAGGGAATATGTGTCCCACCCGTAATCTCCGTTGGGACGAATATTACCTGTCGTAAGTAAAATTATAACGTATATTTATTTATTTTTTCAGAATGAGTCGACGTGATCGTAGACAAAAGGAGCTGGAAGAGATTGCTAATAATATTAGTGATTTATCAGAGGAATCGGAGGAAGATCCATTCTATTGTTCTGATGAAGATAGTGATTATTGTCCTCCAAGACATGAAGAGAATTTAGAAGATAATATTGTAGTAGGAGAAGGGAGTGAATCAGATTCAGAAGAGGTCGTAGAAAGAGAAGGTGAAGAAGAAACAGAACAACTCCCTCCTCGTCCAATCCAAACAGGTATTGTGTGGAGGCCCCCTACAGCTACTTTCAGTTCCAGAAAACAAATTCCTATTGAGGTTGAGGGTTCACTCCTTCTGGATTTAGACAGATCTGCAACTGAGTTAGACGTATTTTTGAAGAAATTTCTAGAAGGTTACTTATACATATTGCTGATTCTACCTACAAACGCTTAAACCTCATGAAAAAGAATATACAGAAAACCGATGCACATGAGATTATGCTGATTCTTGGGTGTACCCTGGTGATGTGTTATAACAGAGTACCAGAATTTTATAATTACTGGTCATCTAACGAATCTCTGGCCAACAGTGTTATAAAAAAGGCCATTTGTAGAGATCGATGTACTTTGATTTTATCAAAAATGTATTACGCAGATCCAGAAAACCCGATGGTTGGTCAAAAACATACTATTTAGATGATGTTGTTGGCTGCATGAAACAGACATTTCAACGCGCGAGAACGGACAGCTCTCATCAGTCAATTGATGAGACTTTGACCAAGTTCAAAGGCCGTTCAAGCATAAAGCAGTATCTCCCTATGAAACTAGTGAAAAGAGGAATAAAACTTTGGCAACGATGCGATGCAAAAACTGGATATGTCTACGATTTGAACATTTATTCAGGCAAAGAACTTGAGAAGGCAGATGGTACACTTGGAGAAAGAGTGGTGCGAAAGTTGGCATCTACAATTCGTTCTAAGGATGTTTGTATTTGCTTCGATTGCTTTTTCAGTGTGAATTTGATGGCAAATCCACCTTTTGCTTGTGTCGGAACGTATATGAAGAATCGAAAGAACATCCCTTGTTTTTCTAATGATAATATGGCTCGAGGTGATACATAGTTGTTGGTAAGTGATGAAGGTATTATTGCAAGCAAATGGCGAGATACTAAGGAGGTACTAGCATTGTCGAACTGTCAATCAAATACAATAGATGGTGTGAAGAGAACTTTGAGAAATGGAGAAAAGGCAGAATTATCATGTCCCAGTGTTATCGCATTCTACAATATATATATATATATATATATATATATATATATATATATATATATATATATATATGGGTGGCGTTGATTTGGCAGACCAAAAAGTGTCTACGTATGATCTAGACCGAAAATCTACCATATGGTGGCGTAAGGTTTTTTACAAACTTTTGATGACGTCAGTTGTAAATTCGTGGATTATTTTTCAACAAATTCACCATAAGAAAATACAGCTCATTTCATTTCTGGTGCCATTACCCGAACAAATGATAGAGAAAGGCAGAGAGAAGGCTGCCGTAAAGAGACGTCTCAGCGGTAGATGTGACCCTAGAAGCAAACGTCAATAACTTATGATAAATGTTGGCGACCATTTGCCCAGTAAAGGTCCGTCCAGAAGAAGATGTCATCAGTATACTAAAAATAAGGTGGAAAAGCGTACGAAGACAATATGTATAGCTTGTAACGTGCCTTTATGTAAAAATTGTTTTTTGCCTTTTCAAGAATAAAAAAACTCAATAAAATATGTATGATAATATATTGGCGTTGTCTGAAATGCGTACCAATGGGACAACACGATCCCGCAGAAGAAAACTATTGGGGCATATAATCCCAGGACTTTTTGTGAAATCTATGTAATTCAAAAAAATAATAATATTTTTTCCATACCTTTTTCACCCATATCGATGAGTACATTCACCTTAAACGAAAATATAATCAAAAAACATATTCAGTGGTGAAAGGGTTAATCCCGAAACTCATTAATTTAAATTACTAATCGAATACCAGCGCCTTTGGCTAATACAATTTCTAAATAAAGATTTTGAGTCTAACTTCTTTATTTGTTTTGAGCTTAACCTCAAACACATGGATTGGGTGCGTAGCATAGAGAAATATTAATGTATAAAATTGCTGCTGTCTAACATCCACAACCAGATATTCTATCAGCTGAAAATGGTGTTCTTATTCAGTATTCAGCAGACAATGCAGATATCAATATCTACATAATCGACGGTCGCAATACACTTCCCATGATGGGGCTTATTAAAATAGTCTAATAACTGACTTGACCCGTTCGCTCCTGATAACCAGTTCAGTGTGTCTTACAAAATTTCCGAGGTGTCGTTTTTGTTTTCTTTGAATAAACTATGATGTTTATTCATTTAGCTAGCTATGAGTAAGTGATATAACCGCGTCTGAAAAACCAAAATTATTTAATCTTGGCGAAAATTCACTGATAACGTGACTTTACGTAGAAAAAATTATACGCTCCGGGCAATTGATACTAATTACAGTCAATTTTGTTTTAACCCTTATTTATGTCTATCTACGAGGTGAGTGAGAATTATGTGACACCAAAAAAATAAATAATACCTGAATCCTGTCAAGTTTACATATACCCTAAAGAAAAAACAACGTTCCTACAATCTTGTGTAAAACCTTACTATATTATATTACACGATAAAATTATATTCTATATAACGAGCGGTGGCCAAATTATAAGCCTGGAGCTGCAGTTTTAACTGAACCTGTGAACTTGTCCAATAACCCAGTAAAAAAAAACTGTTATATATTCTACCTATACAAATATTTATGTTATCAATATAAAGTTTAGAATCAGCGCACGGAAAAATAAATAAATCTTTCCCAATAAAAAAATGTTAGACTTGTTCAAAAACTAACTGTGTGGAAACTTCCCTTCTCCTGTCTCTGCTCACTGTTTTCGATATTTATCTAGAAACTGCGGATGACGCTAAATTTCTAGCACCCTGTGTCGAGATCTACTGGATTACGGTCGGAGGCAGAGTTTTTCCCGTTTTGTGCCACCTCAGGGGGGCAGTGTTCACTGTCAAGGATATCTGATGCCCTGACACAACGGAGAGAAACTTCTTCCTATAAACCCGCTAACACAAAAAAACTGATACCCGTTACCGTGACAGGGAAGGACTTTTTCCCTTCTCGTTTATCGCCCGACTCCCTGTTCTCTCTGCTCTGCACTTACTTTTTATTGTGTCCCCAAATTATGTGATGATCCCGAAGAAGACAGTATTGGAAAAAAGACATTTACATAGAAAAAGATTAAATTGTTTGGATTATATTTTCCAATGTTAATAGCGGGCATCGATCTGATTAAGGTCAAGCGAACACCCAGAAACCACGTTTCTATTAAACGTAAACATCGCGTTCACATACGCGGAAGGTCGTACCTACGGGTGACTGACTTGCATGTTTCCTATAAAAACAAAGTGTAAACTAACTAATGATTCATTCATTATTATTATTTTGAATAAGCTAAAATGTATAAGATATTGTAATCTGTGTTAATTGGAAATATACCAAATCGCAGTGAGTTTTTATAAATGTTGTCGTTTATTCAACCCCCGAAGATCGGTTACTAGGTAAGTGCTTTCCCAAAGATATAATACTTTTATGGTAAACGTAGTTAATAAAGGTGAACGGTAAAATACTTAACAATATACGCTACGCAGATGACACTGTCATCTTCGCAGACACTCGAGAAGGCTTACAGGAACTAGTAGACAAGATTGTGAAATCAGGTGACCAACACGGCCTGAAAATAGATACAACAAAAACCAAAACGATGGTCGTCAGCAGAAATCAAAATCCACAAGCCAATATACGAATATATGATACTCCAATAGAAGAGGTGAGAAAATTCAAGTATCTCGGGTGCTGGGTTACCCAAAACCTGGAACCAGAGACCGAAATTCTAGCTCTAATTGAAAACGCAAGAGACACGTTCGTGAGAATGAAGACACATCTAACGAATGCCACCCTGTCACTCGATACTCGATACCGTTTCGTGAAGTCATACATTTATTCTCACCTCTTATATGGCTCGGAATCCTGGACAATGGGAAAGAGGATAATGCAGCAACTGGAAGCATTTGGAATGTGGATCTTCCGCAGACTTTTGAAGATACCATGGACCCGAAGAAGGACAAATGAAAATGTTTTAAGAATGATGGGAACAGACAGGGAACTTTTACAACATGTTAAAGAGCGCAAAACTGGTTATCTGGGACGTGTATACAGAGGAGAAAAATATCAACTTCTGAGACTGCTTATGGAGGGAAAGGTAGAGGGCCGAAGAGGACCCGGAATACGAAAATGCTCATGGCTTAAGAATATAAGAGAATGGACAGGATTAGACACATGCACCCTATTGTGAGCAGCAAAAAATAGAGAGGAGTTTGCTGGTAACCTTCAGTAGTGAAGAGGGCACTTGAAGAAGGAGGAGAAGTAGTTGATACGAGGGGCACTTACTAAGTAACCACCACATGGCGATCCTGCGAAAGAAATGGTTATGGTAAAATTATTGGTATAATGGTAATCGCCACCACATGGCGATCCTGCAAAGTAAATGGTAAATGGTAATGGTATAGAACAAATGGTAATGGTAAATAATCCAGCAAATTGAATGGTAAATGGAAAACTGATGGTAAAATACACATCGCCACTACATAGTAATGGTAAATGGTAAATATTCCTGCAAAACAAATGGTAAGGACAAGTGGAAGTATATGGTTTTCTATCTAAATTTGGGACCTTGGAGAAGAGAAACTATGGGAGGCAAAAGAAACTGGCACTGTCAGTAATACTTTTATGGTACAGCAAGACAGTTTTGCGACACACATAATGGTTCTATTGTATATCATAACAGTAGCTTTCATCTTGAACTTTATTTGGTCATTGTGGAAAACGATACGAAGAGCGTTGAAAAGGGACATCAACCGAAGTATTGCAGCGAAGCAGACATCAGGAACTCTGACTGTGTAAAAATAATTGTAAGTACTTATGCATTCTATATTTATGAACGAATTTTATGAATGTCAAGAACGTGAGAAGATTTTGAAGATGAGTTACGATTAATTGTGGAAGAAGTTGATAAACAGGGAAAAAGGGTTTTGAAAAAGGGAACTCCTAAAAATCCTGATATACATATTGAAGTAATTAATACCATAGTAGGTCTTTATAATAATTTTGTTAGATTAATAGGTAAAAATTGGAAAAATTTAGAAAAATTTAAGTTTAGTACAACAAGAGAGTTGTAAAAATTAATCAGATAGGAATAGAGATAAAACTGCTAGGGCATTTCAAGCGTTTAATTATAGTATTGAAATACCTACCTCTATATTCGAGGAAATCCATACTATTGTATTACAAACAATAAGCAAACATTTGAAAATGGCGACAAGAATGAATGATTTCTTTAATTTTGCGAGTAAAGTTTTACCGACAGAATTTAACGGTGGAGCAAGCAAATTACAATCATTTTTGGACTCATTAGATTTGCTACAATTGAACACGACAGGTAACGAAAAAAATGCTATTCTACTAATTAAGACGAGATTAACGGGAAAAGCCAGAAGTTTGATCACGATCTCCATTAGAGAAATCAAGAATAAACTAAAATCAGGAATAAGAGGAGACAATCCAAGCCTTCTCTTAGCGAAATTTAGTAAAGTAAGACAAAACGGAAAAGACGTAACACAGTACGCAACGGAGATAGAAAAATTAGCAGAGAGACTACAGGCAGCATACGTGTCGGAAGGGATGCCCGAACGACTAGCCGAAAAATATACTAAGGAAGCAACGATTAAGGCAGTAACTACGAATGCCACAACGGATGCAACCAAAACAATAATCGCAGCGGGAAGTTTTGAAACTACGGAAGAAGTACTATCCAAATTAGTCTCAGTAGAAGGTATAGTAGGACATCAACAAGTTTTGCACATGAAGGATAACAGGAATTTCTTCAGGAAGCCAAACTTTGACATTAGGAATAATCATTGGAGAAGAAACAACAGAGGATTTTATAACGGTAATCATTCAAGAAGGACATTTCGACAGTTTAATCAAGGAAATAAGTACGGCAAATACAAAAATTCTAATAAAGATAGGAAATTCAATAGGAATGGAAATTACAATAATCGAGTCAACAATAATGTGAGAATATGCAATATAGAAGATAAAATTGAAGAAATGAGTAGACACATAGCACAGTTGAAGAAAAAAACTACGATTTAAGGATAGAAAATATGGAACTCAAAGAAAACCAGAACTTTTGCAAGGGAACATGACACAGAGAGTAGAATTTGATAATACATGGCATAGAAGAAGCAAACAAAGAAGATGAGGAACAACTAGAAAATAAATTGGAAGATGTAATGAAAAAGGTTAATAATACAGTAAATGTTAAATCAGATATTTTGAAATGTAAGAGAATAGGAAATAAAAACATTAAAAAAATAGGTCAGTACTAATAATGATGAAAGATGTGAATAAGAAAGTAGATACTTTGAACGGAACGAATAAACTAAAAGGAACAAAGATATATATTGATGAAGATTACCCAAAAGATATATTGGAACAGAGAAAACAGTTAATAAGATACATGAAACAGGCGAGAGAAAGTGGAGCTAAAGCTAAGATAATTGACAATACATTAATGATTAATGACAACGTGTACTGTTGAAAGAACTAGAAGAAAGGAAGAATCATTTTGAAATACATACAGGATGGAACAAATCAATATAAAGGAAAATAACGAAACCAATCCGAAAATTTTGGATAAAATTTAATCAACTTGGAGGTAAACAAATTGTCGGGGAAAGATTTGAAATTTGATTGATTTGGAAGAATTTGATTTTGAAATACAGTATGTCAAAGGTATAGTGAACTACGCAGATAGCATATCGAGAATATCCATAAAAGAACTTAAGGATTTATATATAAATAATTCGCATGTCTTGGCAATCACAAGACCCCAAACGCGAAAAGAAAACGCTTAATCAGAAAAGGATCTAAGGATTAACGAAGACACAAAGAAAGAAAGAATACAAAAACCTCCATTAGTAAAAATTTTAAATAATCTTGAGGCACAAAAATTACCAATTTTACACTTTGAAAATAACCGTATCTCACTAAGAATGAGCATTCGGATCAAAAATAAATTGGAATTTAGTGAAGCCTTAATTACCGGAATGCACAACTTTGACCTAGGACGAACGTTGGAAAAGCTTGAGGAGCTAACGGTAAAAAATGAAGTAAAAAGAATGAAGATATATACAAATGATGATATATTTAAAAAGTGCACAGTAGAAGAATTTATAGGAGAAGGAAATCAAAGGTTAAAAAATATTCAAATATGTATATGCGAACTACCAGAAACGGTACAGCAAAAAGAAGAGATCCAAAAGATTTTAGAAAGATATCACAACGATACAATGTTTGGAGGACATGTAGGAAAAAATAGATTATTAAAGAAACTAAGAGCAAATTTTAGGTGGAAAAACATGGAGAAAGATGTGAGAAAGTACGTAAAGAATTGCCATAAATGCCAAATGAATAAAGCAAAGCTTAATCATAAGGAAAAATTCGTCATCACAGATACATATATAAAACCGTTTGATATTATTTATATAGACACAATAGGTCCGTTTGTAGAAAGTAACAACGGGAATCGTTATTGTATTACAATACTATGCGCACTAACTAAATACGCAGTTATTATACCAGTCAAGAACAAGGAAGCATACACCATAGCAAAAGCAATATTTGACAATTTTATACCGAATTACGGATTGATGAAGGAGATAAGAACAGATCAAGGGACAGAATATAAGAATGTAATAATGAAGAGTTTAGCGGAACTTTTAAAAATAAAACATAATTTTTCAACAGCATACCATCATGGGGCCATAGGCAGTTGTGAAACATTACATAGAACATTTAATGAGTATATAAGAAACTTTATCAAAGATTCTAGGGATAACTGGTGCGAGTTTGTAAAAATGTTTGCATATTGCTATAATATAACACCAAACACGTATCACGGATACACTCCTTTTGAGTTATTATACGGGAGAAAACCCAATTTACTAGAATTCTTAAATGTAGAAATAGAACCGTGTTACAATCTTGAAAGATATGATAAAGAGTTAAAATATAAGTTACTATACGCAAATGAAAGAGCCTAACAGTTTTTAATAAAACATAAAATAATTAGAGTAAATAATAGTGAAAAGGTATCTTCACCTGTAAACTTTAGATTAGGGGAATTAGTTATTTTAAAGAATGAAGGGAGAAATAAGTTCGATCCACACTATTTAGGTCCATTTGAAATAACGTGAATAAAAGGCGTAAATTCTGAGATAACATCTCAAAACAGCAAACCACAGACAGTTGATAAGAATCGTTTGTATAAATACAATAGCGGAAACAATTGTAAACAAAGTGAAGTGTGTTCACAAACAAAGAAATGGTGTTTAATAAACACAAAAATAAACAATCAGTGAGACAGTATTGGAAAAAAGACATTTTCATAGGAAAAGATTCAATTGTGTAGATTATATTTTCCAATGTTAATAGCGGGCATCGATCTGATTAAGGTCAGGCGAACACCCAGAAACCACGTTTCTATTAAACGTAAACATCGCGTTCACATACGCGGAAGGTCGAACCTACCGGTGAATGACTTGCATGTTTCCTATAAAAACGAAGTGTAAACTAACCAATGATTCATTCATTATTATTATTTCGAATAAGCTAAAATGTATAAGATATTGTAATCTGTGTTTATTTCAAATATACTAAATCCCAGTGAGTTTTATAAATGTTATCGTTTATTCAACCCCCGAAGATCGGTTACTAGGTCAGTGCTTTCCCAAAGATATAATACTTTTATGGTAGACGTAGGTAATACGAGGGGCACTTATTAAGTAACCACCACAATTGGGTTCGGGGTTTTGTATTGAATCGAAAAAGTTGCATTTTTTTTGTTTTTGAGTGGCCCCAATTTTTTTATTACTGTTTGTATACAAAACAATTATTTAAATTTGGCCTAGTAAATTGTTGTATTTTTGCAATTTGTTTTGATCCTGTCTCGTTTTTGTTAAACAAAAAGTATGTCGAATTCTACTTTTATTATATTTGAAATAAAATATATATTTTACCGTGTGTTCTACAAATTACTGATTTAAGTTTTTCTATTTGATATTCGCATTTATTACAATAGAAGGACCAAGCAGCGCCGTTGCTTATGAAGAATCAATGAATAAATATACCACGCTGCCACCTTGTAAAATACTCCCTGTACATATATTTCTGTATTTTTACTTTTATTTAATTACATGTTTTTATATGATACATACCTTATTGATATATGGACGAGTTTTGCAAAGGCAGTATACGAATAAATACGTTTCACATTAAACGTTGTTTTATTTGTGATTAGTGATTGTATTCAAATTAATATTTTCATATATATAACAGTTGGCGACGAGGTGTTTTTCAAATTAAAAATTAGAAAAGAATGATTTATCATTGAAGGATAATGTGGGTATTACTTCTAAACCCTTGGGATTTGTTAATTTCAATTTGGTTTTTGAAAATAAAAATTATGTATTAAAAACTTATGTAATTAAAGAAGGGGATGGTCCACCACTAATTGGTAAAAATGGTTTAAATATGCTTAAATTGGGTATCTGCAAAATTCAGAAAGCCGAAAGTTTGAATGATATATCTGATACAAATTTATTAGAAAGCTGAAAAAATATAGATGCTTCTATCCAGGTTACTTCTTTGATTAAAAAATATGGTGCTATATTTGATAACAGATTGGGATCATTTAACAAATTTGAAATTTCATTAAAGCTAAAGGGAGGCGACGTGGAGAAATTTTGCAAGCCTAGACCAGTACCGTTCGCTTTAAAACCCAAAGTGGAACAGGAAATCGGAAGGTTAGTAAAAATGAATGTTTTAGTACCAACAGAGTTTTCAAAATGGGCTACTCCTATCGTTCCAGTTTTAAAAAACAATGGAGGTATAAGAATATGCGAAGATTTTAAAGTTACGTTAAACCCAATTTTGTTAATTCAACATTTTCCTTTGCCGAGAATAGAGTATATTTTTTCGCAATTGCAGGGTGGTGATAAGTTTTCAAAAATCCACCTCTCGGAAGCTTATCAACAGGTGGAGTTGACATAAACTTCTAGAGAACTTGTTACTATAACTACACATAAGGGACTTTACTCTTATAAACGTTTACCTTACGGGATAACGAGTGCCCCAGCTATATTTCAAAATATAATGGAACAAATGTTTGTTTTTCCGGATGTTGTCTGTTTCCTTGATGATATTTTAGTAACAGGTAAAGATGACTGTGAGCATCTGGAACGTTTAGAAAAAGTGTTGAAACCTCTTCATGAATGTGGACTTAAAGTAAAAAAAGACAAATGTACATTTTTTCAAAATTCGGTAGAATATTTAGGTCATGTAATTGACAAATTTGGATTACATACGCTAGACGAGCGAGTTACTGCTATTAAAAAAGCCAAGGTTCCGAAAACAGTTACGGAACTCAAACCCCTCTTAGGAATGGTAAATTTTTATTGTAAATTTATTGAGAATGCATCACAAATTTTGAAACCTCTTTATTGTTTGTTAAAAAAAGACTCAGCTTGGAATTGGACGCCTGAGTGTACGAAAAGTTTCGAAGAAGCTAAGGCTATGTTGACATATTATTCGGTGTTAGCACATTTTAATCCCGAAGAAAAAATAAAACTCACGGTTTATGCTTCTCAGTTTGCTCTGGGAGCCACTCTCTCTCATGTCTACAAGGAGAAAACGGAAAGGCCAATTGATTTTGCGTCAACTTTGTTAAAATCCAGCGAAATAAAATATTCTCAAATTGAAAAAGAGGCTCTAGCCATTATTTTTGGCGTAAAGAAATTTTTTCAATATCTCTATGGTCAAAGATTTATTTTATGCACTGACCTTAAACCTTTATTAACCATTTTTGGCAATAAAAAAGGTTTACCAATTTTTGCAGCCAATCGGATACAAAGATGGGCTCATATTTTATCAGCTTTTTCGTCAAAAGTAAAGATAATGTTGCAGATTGTTTGTCCAGACTTCCCGTCAATCCCGAAAAAGAAGAATGTACTTCATTTTTGAGCTCAGAATTTTATTATTCATATTTAAATTATATTGAAGATTCCGATTTTCTTTTGAATGTTCACTCTATAAAAAAAGAGACGGCTAAGGATCCTATTCTTAGTAAAATTATATATTTTGTTAAAAGGGGATGGCCTTCTACTTGTCCTTCAAGTGAAATTCAACCATATTTTATAAAAAAAAATGAAATTTTTATGGAACAAGACTGTTTAATGTGGGGTTACAGGTTGATTATTCCAAAGAAATTTCATAATTCAATTTTAAAAGAATTGCATAGTACTCATATGGGTATCGTGAAAATGAAGGCACTTGCACGAACATATGTTTGGTGGCCTTCATTTGACAAACAGATTGAAGAACAATCTCAAAATTGCAATGCTTCTGCACTTCACTCGAGCAAACCACCCAAATCATTATTGTCAACCTGGAAATGGCCTGAGCAACCATGGACTAGGTTACATGCCGATTTTTTTGGTCCAGTTTTTAATAAAAACCTCTTGGTAATTGAGGACGCAACCTCAAAATGGATAGAATGTTTTCAAATGCACAATATAACGGCTACGAGTACTATTAAAAATTTTCGTGATTTATTTAGTAGATTTGGTTTATCTTTCCAAATTTGTACCGATAATGCGACCACTTTCAATTCCGATGAATTCCAAACATTTTTAAAATTGAGCGGAATACGACATCTATCAGGTACACCTACCACCCTTCTACAAATGGATTAGGTAAAAGTGCAGTTAATATTCTAAAAAAAGCTATATATAAAGCCAAAAGTGAAAATAAAAATTTAGATTTTAATTTAATTATCAATCGTTTTCTATTTCATTATAGAAACACTCCTCATACAACTACAGGGGAAGCTCCTTCTAAAATTTTGTTGGGCAGAACAATGCGCACCAGATTTGATTTGTTATTGCCATCGACAAAATCGGTTGTTGAAAATAAACAATTCATACAAAAACAATATTTTAAAGGGAAAAGACAAACATATTTTAAAATTAATGATAAGGTGTTAGTACGCGATTTTAGGGCTAATACTCCAAATTGGTGCCAAGGTGTGGTCAAAGAAGTTCTTGGAGAAAGAACCTATATTATAAAAACAAATCATGGATAGATTTGGAAACGTCACATTGACCAGTTAAAAGTGAATAATTGTAACGAAACTGAAACTGTTAATTCAAAATATTCAAAAGAGGAAGAATCGGTCACGATCATTCCAAGATCTGATTTTAATGTAAATAGTGTACATAATGATAGTTTAGTATGTAATGATTCTGTAGCAAGTGATAGTGATAATTTAGTTGAGAACAATTCGAATCAGGAAGTGTCGGTTTCACCTAGCGTTGATAGTTCGCGTCAGTTAAGACGGCGAAGCTTAATAAATAAGCCAGACCGACTAGTTTATTAATTTAACTGAAAGTGTTATTCATTTTTTATTAGTTTAACTTGTATATAGTTTTTGAAGGGGGAGAAAGTGTAAGATACTCCCTGTATATATATTTCTGTATATTTACTTTTATTTAATTACATGTTTTTAGTATAGGGAGTATACGAATAAATACGTTTCACATTAAACGTTGTTTTATTTGTAATTAGTGATCATATTCAAATTAATATTTTCATATATATAACACACCTGGAATAGAGTTAGCTGCTGTTGCTCACGTACCGCTTCAAATGTACAAAAATCCTAGTAGGAATGAGCAAAATTATAGTGCATGAAATTGATTGTTACCAAAGTTTGTAGCAAGTACATATAGCAGATCTATTATGGATGTTTGGTAAATTCCAAGGTGTTTCGGGACTCTCTTGATGGAATGGGTTCATGGAGTGTCCTATTATGTATCGAACACTTTTCACTTTCTCGATTTATTTACCTGTCATTTATTCACCACCCGTCAAGCAACTACAATACGATTTATACAACACTAAAAAATGCAAGCTTACACAAAAACTAAACTTACATCTACCTTCAATCAGCCATTATATATGACAGCTCGTGAAATTGTTGCTGCCTCTTCACCTGGATCAGATATATAAAAAGTTATATTTAGTCTTGGAGATTTCATATGCTTTTATCATTTCTTAGATGTATTGACTACATAATGGCTGGAAGTGGCCTGAAGGAACCTCTCAGCCTTATTTACGCTCCTAGTTCTGTTGATAAAATGGAGAATGGTAATGCTCTTGAACGAGCTATAACAGATCACACTTTACTCCTAGTCGCCATATCAAGTATCATTTTTCAAGAAACAGTTATGGATTATGCCGAAAAGAGGATCACAAGAATTACATTGAAAATATATTATCTGAAGACGTATCGGATGAACACCTAGAAAAAAATCTCGATGTCTCAAAATCAATTAGGAAACACTTCACTGAAAAATTGAACGAAATGAGAAGCCGAGGACGCACGTCACAATTATGGGTACAATGCATTGATATGATATGTATAGCAAAGGAGTTCATCTTTGCTGAGAGGTTGGGAAACTGGACTGGATATCTTAACGCCGTGAAGAGAATACTTCTATATTTCCATGCTGCAGGTCATTTAATTTACGCGCATTTATACGTGCAAGATATGCTAGAATTGCGAAATAACTTGAATCAGAAGGCGTTTGAGATATTTTATAATAGATTTTTCACTATTTTACGGTAGAACAAGTTTAACTGCGGGTCCTGGAGCGACATGATAATAGAGCAAATCTTAATGAAATCTATGAAATCTGAGGGAGGTGAATTCTAGGGTAAAAAAGTACACGAGAAAGTGTACTATGCAAATGGATATATGGAATGTATGCAATGACTTCAGTTTGCGAAAAAATTTAGGTTTTGTCATGGACAGTGCTCATCAACATGTTGATGCGGGAGACTCAAGCATCAAGAGAGATAATGCAGACGTGGAAAAATTGATCGCTAGCTACAGGTGTCATCGATACTGAAAAAATAAACTGTTACGATGCGTACAAAATTAGCCTTCAGTCACTGCAAAATATTGTCGAGCTACAATTTAGTGAAATAAAATTCAAACGTACAAATTGGGGTCTTCCGCTCTTGTCAGTCAATAGCTCCATTAAAGTTATTGACGAGAATGTTGCTGTAGATCCTTTGCTGCTGTTTCCACAGAATTAGTTTATACAAGAAATTTGACGAAAACCTGAAAGGATATACACAGTACGAGTAAAATGCTCATCCTACAGCACTTTTTGATAATTATTCAAGAATGCGGTAAGCTCCTGAATCAATGCTTTATAAAGCTTCGATCCTAGGTTTGATGCAATATCTGCTGCTACCGTTGCGTACGTCATTGATGGTAGATTCTTGCTGCACCGTGTAATATGGCAAAAAGAAAATACTTTTCAGTGTATTATCAAAAAATATATTGATTTTCTATTGAAACATTTCGGATCTGAAACAACCGTTGTCTTTGATGGATACAGTGACAATATCAAGAATATAAAAGAGTTGGAACAACTTCCACGAACCGCTTTAATTCCAGGATATGTAAAGGTCAATTTTGACGAAACAATGCAAGTGACACTTAGCCAAGAAAAGTTCTTATCCAATCGCTCAAATAAAACTAGATTGATATCAATGCTAATGTACAAACTAAAGTCTATCGACATAGCTGTGAAACAAGCAAGACGCGACGCCGATTTAGAGATGGAACTTAAGAAATAATAACACAAAATAACTGGGATATATGATACTAACAATTGTATACAATTGACACTGACCAACATCAACATGTCTTTGATCATAGTTACACTTAGGACTAAGACTATAACTACTATATCTCTATCTAAAATATATTATTTATATATATGCTCATTCAAAATGAATATATTATGGAGTACATTAACTTTAATTAACATTGAAAACCGTACAAGGTTTCGTTGTTTATAATCTACTCGCATCTTTCTTAAAACTTGTTTTCATAATTTACTAAAATAAACGTATTTTTAATTGATCGAGGTTACAAGTAAATTAATTAAACTTATCAATTTTCTAACTACCTGCTGGTTCAATAACCGTCATATCATCCCCTCCTGGAGTAGGAAAATCATTCCTTATAATTTTTCGATACTAATACTACACTGTTTTGTTTTAATCCACCTAATTGTCTGTTTTTTGATGTCTGCTGTTTATTCCGCTGCACTTTGTTCACAAATATTAGAATTATTATCCAAATACAATCGGTTTTTTATGAAATACTTGTTATTTATCATTTTGAGATAAAGTCTGACAATTTACACCTATTATTTTCGTTATCTTAAACGGGCCTATGTAATCAAGATCAAACTTTGTTCTTTACTCTTTCCTTAATAAAAATAAATCTCCCAGCTTGAAATTTACTGGTGAAGATTCTTTTCCACTCTTATTTACTCTGATTAACTTATATTTGAGCAAAAAGTCTCTAGCTCGATCTTGTGCGTACAGTAATTTATATTTTCATCCATTATGATACATTTCAAAATTGTAACACTGTTCAATTTTTGTACTCAAGATATGTTAGTTTTTCTACCATATAGTAATTTGAATGGAGTGTGTACATGATATGTATTAGGTGTTGGTATTATAACAATATGCAAACATTCTGTCAAATTCACACCAATTATCTCTGTAATCATTTATAAAATTTCTTACATACTCGTTGAACGTTCGATGAAGTTTCGTGGTGATAAGCCATTGGAAAATTTTCAGAAGTATCTATTGAAAACCACCGATACATGACATTTGTGAAATCAACACGACCTAATAACGCAGTAAAATTGGCGTCACTTCTACCCACGGTCGCAGCAGCATGCCAACATCTAAGTCGGTGTAGTATCAGATAGAGAAATTATTTCAATCGTGATAGTATTGACCTTCTGACAGAAAATATAGCAGAAGGAAAAGAAAATGTTAGAGTCGATGAGAATCTATAGGTGAGGACAAAGAACGAGTGTTTGGTGGAGATGAGAGAGGACGAAGACGTGGAAGAGGGGACAGAAGACGACGAGGCTCTAGAGGTGAGGAAAAATAACGAGATTTTGGAGGAGGAGGCGTTCAGGGGAAACCATGTAAAAAAACGCGCCTTGCATCTCACCTCTTGGGTATGCGGAAATGGGTGCTACACTCTGTTTTTCTGGCGTATAAAGTGGAAATGGTTGGTTTGACGTAAAATATGCGAATACCATTTTATGAAGATATATTTCTAATATTTTTTCCTTTCATAGCCAAAATAGTCGTAGGACATGCTAAAAATAGAATATTCAAGGAACATTCATTTCTGTGACATTTGACCTTGAATAACTTGAAGCCTTAACAAGATATCGGTGGGTACATTTGATACGTTCTTAGTATAATCAAAGTTAATGTGTATGCAAAGTTTCAGCTCACTCCGATATTTTTAGTAGATGAATCCTTATATGACTGTACTATAATGTTATCCAAGGATATTGCCAAGACGTTTACGGCTAGAATTTTGAATATCTCCTATATTAAAACGAATGTAATATTCTGGCTTCATTAACCATTATCAAAGATTAAACAATATAATTAAATAGTTTTCCAATGTGTTACATGTATTTACAAAATTCCTCTAACAATATTTCATCCTGTTCGCATCCGTATCACATCCTTCGGAGATTGTCAATCATCCTGGGGCGACCATAAACATGGAAGGAGTCAAAGGTTCCAACTCGGTAGCAGACTCCCTCAGGTACGTTAGGGGTCGTCCATTTATTTCATCCTCGATTATTATCAGGACATTTTCCAACTCCTTTTGATTGACTGAGGCACTCCCGATAGCACGTTTCATCATATTCTACACGACACCTATTAATCGTTCCAAAAAAACTTCTAATCACAGAACTGCGACAACGTTCAATTCCTATTCAATTGGATCCACCGAATCAATTTTCTTCATTGTATCCCAATCTAGAGACCGAAAGGAATAATCAGCTCCCCAAAAATTCGTTTCATTAACACCGAAGATAGCACAAGGTTTTCCACTCATGTAGACGAAATTCTTCAAAACAGTAATAAATTCAGGGGTGAAAAGAGATGATGTGATTTCTAACCGGACAGCACGATAAACTGTTCAAGTAAAAATAAGAACCCAAATATTCTTGTTACTTTTCAGAGTAAATGGGCCGGCCAAATCCAATCCAACTGTTTCGAATACCCAACGTTCTTCAATCCTATCAGTTGGTAAGGGAGCTGAGTCTACTACCGCCGTTTTCGCGAAATGACAAGTTCTCAGTACAGAGTTAATAGTCTGACGAGTTTTGAAAATTCAGTATTTCTTTCAATTTAGTCATCACAAATCCTACCGCTGCTTGACAGTAGATACGATGATACTCCATTTTCAGTAGTCTGTCTATGGGTCAACTTGTTCTTGACACGAAGAAGTCTACATTCATAGATAACTTTCTTCAAGTTAGACAATATTATTCTACCAAAAAAAGCTTCGTGTTGTATAATTTTTCATTCAGATTTCGGATGAAGCGGAGACACCATCCCATAACATGGACAGACTGCTCAAATGTTAGATTGATAAGGTGGTTACTGTCGAAACTAGAACAGGACAGCTCAGATTCGGTAATTTATGCCTTCATCCGTTCGGAATCTACAAGCTCCTCCAAGACAAGTCCCACAGCAGGTGGCCATGTAGTTGGAGCACCTTTCAACCAGGCTGAGCCGTCCAACCATTTGGATTCAAGGACCTGACTGGGGAGTAACCTCTTGGAGGCTTACCAATCCCATTGGATCGTGAATCTTCTGAGCCATCGAAAGCACAATCCTTTTTTTAATGATCCGTGGGACTTCTTCAGATTTCACATCCATGAAAATCTTATATCCTATGTGATCCCAATAAACTCCTAGAACTGAGACTTCATGAGTCAATTTCGTCTGTATTAGACATCCACAGCCGTAGGTCTAATCCAGCTTTGGCAAATAGCTGAGTCGATTTCTTGGGGAACTCTTCATACTCTTCCACCGTGTCTTCGGAAGAGACAGAATTGTCCACGTACCACACTTCCAGCAATAGCTCTACGGTCATTTTGTCTTCCATTGCAGCATGCTTCAAATTATGCTTAATCACAGCTCCTAAAATGGAAGGGCTACAGTTAGCTCCTAAAATGGAAGGGCTACAGTTTGCTCCAAACATGACGCGGACATGACAATATTCGTTTAGATCGTCTTTCTTCTCATCTTCCCATCAAAGGAATCTGATGCAGCGACGATCTTTCTCCGTTACTTCAATTATCTGAAAGTCCTTACGGATATCAGAGACGAAACCTATTTTCTTTTCACGAAAACGAAGTAGTATGTCAGGGATGAGCTGGATGTAATTCGATCCCTTTTTACACAGTCGGTGAACGATGATATTTTTTCCATTTCGCAGGAAGCTTCAAAGACTGGTCTCACTGGAGCCGTCATGTTACTCATCTTGATCACAGCCCGATGAGGTACATAATGAACTTTTGGTTCGGGGAAAACTTGAGAAGCAAGAACATATTCGATGAAGCCTTCCATAACCAAAAAATCAAAACAGGAATGTTTCGTTGTTGTTTCTGTATGGAACGAGTTAAAGAATGATTTGAATTTAGTAAAGATTTAGTGAAAGTAATTTTATCTATGACTGTCTTCTGTATCAAATCGACGATTGTTTATGAATGATAAAAAGGGTAAATGTAGCCGGTTGCAATAAATTTGCCAAAACTCCACAAATGATTGCTAAGTGTCTGAAAATATCAGATACTTCTTTGTTCACTGGGAAATGATGGAGAAGAACATCAGATTCGCTATTGATGGCAGGGCAGATTTGTAAACTCTCAAACGTCACGGAGGGTGCAAGTCTTCGACCGATGTAGAGAGATATCTAGAAGACTATTCTAAACGCAAAATGTGCAGAGACCAAACGATTCTCGGAAATAATAATTCTTCCTTCCCCTTTATCACCATGCATTCAACTTCAAGTTCTACAACTACTACTTCTACAATAGTTTAAAAATAACTGGAATATGGAGTCTCAATTGATGCAAATAACTGTTTCACATTTTCATTATAATAAGTAGGTGGTTGGTTGTTATTGTAGTAGATTTTGTTACAGTTTTAAAATGCAAATAAACGTTTATTGGAAATATAATAATTCAGTTATAACCAAATGGTTCACGTAATAATTTCTTTTCAAAAGATACTTAAACTTACATCCTTAATGTTTAGAGCAATTTCAAGTATTTCAACTTGAAACAAAAATGAATGTTTTGTTTACATTTAAATAGCTAGCAGAACTGTATTTAACTGAATCATAATAATTTATCATATTGATCCTATTATCATTATAAGTTTGGAAGACTATTTTACTTGGGTATAGAAATAAAAATTGAACCTGATGAGCTTTTGTTTACTGTAATTCATTGTAATAAACTCTTCTTTACAATTTTGTTAAGTTGAAATGTTATTTGATATGTTGATATTCGAAATGTAACATATTCATGGAAAACAATGTATAACCGTTTTAATATATCTTAGTTATATTTAAGTAAAAATAACCGATATAACTAAATTTAGGTATTTTTTTTTACAATTAGGGACACAGTAAAATCTGTTATGTTGTTTTGTCTGCCACCCGGCATATGAGTACTCACGGCTAACTAACAGTGGAGAAGGGCTGGGTCTCTCAAAATAAAAAAAGGGTATTCAATAAAGGGGCGCCAGACAAATTGTACCTAGAAGTACTCAAAGTATTCAAAATTGTATATATACCATAATGCTCACCAAAATGTCAAATAAACATTGATGCCGAATTATCCCAAAATAATGTCAACAAATGAAAAATATTACATATATGTACATATATAAATATATTTGGAAAGAAGTTATATACATTGAAATGTCTGCTAAACTGAATATTCTACACTTTATTATCTGATGTATGAACTAACGCAACCTATTGTATTATAATATAATTATCTGTCCTAGAAGTAGGTTCACTATAAACATTGGCCAGATTTGAAACAAAAATAAATAAAATGATATCAAGAAATTAACTTATTAGATGCATCCACCAAATGAAACACCTCGCCCTAGCTCAAGCGCAGATTTTGGATATTCAATCATGATAATGATATAATACAAAGAATCAAAACCACTATAGCGGTCCTTAATAAATTATTGATTAACTGTTGCACATTAAAAATACTAAAGTGTACATGTCCTACTATTCTACTATATTCTTCCCTTTACAGGCTTGTATATAAATCATGTTACTAAGGAAAAAACCCAAGAATTTATCTTGGTCTTTTTCATAACAGATAAATCAAATGAACCCATACGAAGAACAAAGTTAAGACAGTGTTGTATGAGAAATATTATCAATAACTTGCCCGAGTCCAGTTGTAGAAGATCTAAAATTTCCCCTTTTTAATGAAGCGGTTCGACACCATACAATATTCGACAAATAAATAAAGCCGAAAGCATCTCAATACTATCACTGTAATTCTTCAAATCTCACCAAAAGCGAAGCAGCTGTATATAACCAGTTAGTCGATATGTTGTATATTAAAACTGACGTTAGGAGCCGACAAGAAAGTTCAGTAACGTAGATATGAAATAGGTACCAAGTTAAGTGAAGTAAGTATAGAAGGAAATAGTACCCTAAATAGAATACAGTAATGTTTTTGTTATTTATTTAAACAATAAACGGGTGGGATAAATTTTAAACACACGATATGGCTACTTACTAATATATTTAAACACTAACTCACTAACACATAATTTATATGTACTCAACTAATCACTTAAATTTAGTTTATATGCACACAAACTTAATTATTAATTTATATCAACACTTTTATATTCACGTATTTACTATTTATTTGTCAAGATCACTTTATCAACTAACTGGTCCGCTGATCGGTCCTTTACATATACTAGTTCCTTTTTTACTAGAGAATTCTGGACTGCGACTTACACAAAACAAATGCCTTTCGCGATATATCTCGATTGCCGGCTCAATCCTTGAAAGACCTTCCGAGAATATGTCTATAAAAACGGTCACAATAAATCCCAATAGACCTTCTCAGAATTCGGCGCACTCGCCATTTTTTTAACTCCGTTAACATAACGTTACAGGACCGTACTTATTATCTGTTTCGGTGTGCGAGTTCGTAACATAACTCCATCTTTAAATGAAAGTTCCTCCTGGAACTTTTGTGTAGCCGAGACTGGATGTTTGAATCGGCAACTGACTCCATTTCTACACTTTCCAATCTTATGGAAATAATAGGGCACCGTCTTCATCGGATACTGATAACGGGGGTTGTGGCAGCAAATTAATATCTGGACACCGGTATCTTGGAAGATAACCTCTACCATGTTCCTGATGACTCGCCAATCCAACTGGTTACTCGCTATCTTAGGCATAGCCAGTTTCTTCACGCTGGATTATAACACATGGTCTCGTAGGTTTCGAAGTGCTTCCCACATATCGCGGTAGGTAGATCGATCTTGAATATCATTTTTAGTTACCACGTAGAATACGTACCGCGAATTATGTTTCAGTTTCAGTGTCTTGCCAGGGGCTGGAATCTGGTCTTCAAGTTTATCTAATTGCCCGAACTTCTTTCAAAAGACGGATGCCAACCCTCGTGCGTTCTTGAGACGGGCGGGGATGTTGTATGCCAGTGAATAATCTTCCGGGAGAGTGAACAAATCTTGTCGTTGTTTTGAAGTAACTTCATATCTAGCTTTCCCGGTACGCGCCCATAAATTCATCGAAGGTAGGGTCAGATACATCTCGAATATGGTTCACTCCTTTCTCTAGGTCATGGTCTCCTTCGAATGTCGCTAGTCGGTTTTGGTGAACTACTTTTGGTTTTCCGTTGGGGATCTTGCTTATGCGATATATAACATCATTAATTTTTTTCTTGATTAAGTATGGACCGTACCAGGATTTTGTAATTTTGTAAAAAATCCTTTTCTCCTCGTCGGGTTGTGTAACCATACTTTGTCCCCTTCTTTAAAACCGTCTCCTGTGGCCTGCGAGTCGTACCGACTTTTCATTCTGTCGCTAGCAACTTGAAGATTTGTTCGAACTAATTCATGAATATCGTCCAGCCTTCTTCTCAATTCGATCACGTAGTCTTCGCCTGCTAGATCTTTTCCATGTCGGCAGCCAAATTCCAGGTCTCAAGGAAGCCTCATTTCACGTCCAAACAGGATTTTCGCAGATGTTTCACCCGTGGACTCATTGACGGCAGATCGATAAGCCAATGCGAATAGGGAAAGATACTGGTCCCAATCTCTCTGATGGCTGGATACTACTTTGGACAGGTATTTTCCAATAATCCTGTTCATTCTCTCGACCATTCCATCTGACTGTGGATGTAATGCTGTTGTCCTGGTCTTCTTCATTCCCAGCTTCTCGCAAATCTCCTGGAATAGATGACTTTCGAAATTTCTTGCCTGGTCGCTGTGGACTTTCAAGGGCCCTCCATATCGGCTGATAAATTCTTACACCAATACATCTGCTACAGTTGTGGCCTCTTGGTTCGTGATCGCGTAAATTTCCACCCACTTTGGGGAATAATCTATTACAACCAGTATGTATTTGCTACAATTTTCTGTCGTCGGAAATGGTCCAGCGATATCTAAAGCAATCCTCTCGAAAGGGCTTCCAACATTGTAT
Source organism: Galeruca laticollis (assembly GCA_963921935.1). Classification (NCBI taxonomy): domain Eukaryota; kingdom Metazoa; phylum Arthropoda; class Insecta; order Coleoptera; family Chrysomelidae; genus Galeruca; species Galeruca laticollis. The sequence goes on from OY998181.1 coordinate 148,471,661, forward strand.
TGTTTCATAGGTGCCTTTATCTTGCGATGTGGTCCATTACTCGTAGCACAAGTCGTACATTTCTTACACCAGTACTTCACATCGTCGGAGCTGTTCATCCAATAAAACCTCTCACGGACTCGCTGAAGGGTTTTCTTCACTCCCAGATGACCTCCCGATGGACTGTCGTGTAACTTCTTTAGTACCTCAGCTACTCTTGTTCTCGGGATAACTAGCTGTCTCCTCATCTCAGAACTATAATGGTTTTCAAGGACTCTTTTCAACAGCCCTTCTTCCAGGACAAGGGAGTCCCACTGAGCCCAATATGCTTTGAGTGTCGGTGAAAATCTTGACACTTATTGCCATGTAGGTCGCCGATTTTCTTCCTTGCATTGCCGGATCATCTTCAGGTGAGGATCATTCTCCTGATTTTCTCTGATCCTTGTGGGTGACCATTCTCCGTTGACTACTGTCATTCCTGAAACTGCAACTTCCTTAGATTTCGACTTGTTGCATTGTGAATAGTTTACAGGGCATGACCGTCTAGGAAAAGAGTTGGCTTTTCGGTGATTCACATCAGCTGGATGTTCACCCCTGTCTGATTTCCCCTGTGACTGGCGTTCTTGGGTTACAGGAGTCTTGGGGCGCTTAGACGGACTGCGTACGTGCTGTAGCTCGCCACACTTCCGGCATATGATCTTCTTCTGCTTCTTGTCTACCATACCTTTCAACAGGTTGACGATCTGGTCAAGTCTGTCATCGTCACCTTTTTCCTGCATGGTCCTACCTTTGCTGTATCCCGAAGCCAACGTGGCTGCTTCATATTCAAGAGCAGCAGTCAATGCATCGACCAATGTTTTAGAATGGGCTTATCGAAGCGTGTTCTCCATATCGTGGTCACATAAGCCGTCAATAAAGGCCTGGATGCCTAAACATTCCATCATGTTCTCTGGTGCTGATGGATAAGCAAATCGGATTAGTCGGGCAATATCCATTTCATACTCTTGAAGGGTTTCGTCACGTTTCCGCCTTCGGTTCTTCAGCTGGAATCTGCACAAATGTTCTAAATGTTCGTGACCGTATCGTATGTGCAGCTTCTTCTTCAGCTGCTCAAAGTCATCCGTTTCTTCAAGAGGTATCGTCTGAAGTACATCTAAGGCATCTATCCGAAGCGCGATGGTTAAGTTTACTGCTTTCCCCCTATCGGACCAATTATTCACTCTAGCGGCTGCTTCAAATTGTTTCACATAATTGGTCCACGATGTCTTTCCATCGAACGTTGGGGCCTTGACTCGGGTAAAACTACCAATGTCTTCTAATTTAGGGTTTGTTTCTGGCTTGCAGGGTTTTATATGTTCAATCTTCTTTTCTTCTGCTGGCGTGTTTTGTGTTCTTAAATGTGCCATATTTCTCTCCAATTCCTTGATTTTCTCGTCTATCGTTGTTATCTTGTTTTCAATGTCTGATTTTAGAGACTAAATTTGATTCTCGACGTCAGCAGCAATGTCATTTTTTAACGATAAGATATCGGCAGAAATGTCATTCTTCATAGTGGAAATCTTCTCGTCCATATTAGTAGAAATATCATTCTTCATAGTGGAAATATTCTCGTCCATATTAGTAGAAATATCATTCTTCATAGTAGAAATATCATTTTTCACATTCATTGAAATCTTATCTTCCATGTGAGAAATATCGTTCTTCATTGCAGACAAATCATTCTTCATATCAGAAATTGACGAGATTAAGGTGGAAGCCTCGTCTTTGAATAAGAATGTTTCTGGATCCAAGCCTTCACTTTCCAGTGCCATTTTGAGTCTTATTAAAACATTACTCTCTTACACTCACCCTCACTATATAATTCATTCCTCCGCGTAGAAAGGGAGTAGCGCAATCTATTAATACGCTCTTCTTACCGGACGTTTCCAACTCGCGATCTTCCAATTCTGTTCTTAATTCCGCCACTTGCATATCAATCAGTCTCTTGGCCATTCTGATGTAGCTATTTATTTATATTATCCCATTTCTGACACCAATGTAATGTTTTTGTTATTTATTTAAACAATAAACGGGTGGGATGAATTTTAAACACACGATATGGCTACTTACTAATTTATTTAAACACTAACTCACTAACACTTAATTCATATGTACGTAACTAATCACTTAAATTTAATTTATATGCACACAAACTTAATTATTAATTTATATCAACACTTTTATATTCACTTATTTACTGTTTATTTGTCAAGATCACTTTATCAACTAACTGGTCCGCTGATCGGTCCTTTTTATATACTAGTGCCTTTTTTACTAGAGAATTCTGGACTGCGGCTCACACAAAACAAATGCCTTTCGCGACATTTCCCGATTGCCGGCTCAATCCTTAAAAGACCGTCCAAGAACATGTCTATAAAAACGGTCACAATAAATCCCAATAGACCTTCTCAGAATTTGGCGCGCTCGCCATTTTTTAAACTCCGTTAATATACCGTTACAGGACCGTACTTAGTTTCTGCTTCGGTGTGCGAGTTCGTAACAATACTCTAAATCAGAAACAAAATCAAGAAATAAATGTTAATTATGTTTTTTATGTGAATGTCTCTTTTTTTGATAACTAGTTTTACCATAGTTAAAAATAGACTCCATATTTCATTTTCTTTCCTTTTAATTATTATCACAAGTATATGACATTGTTATATGAAATGCAATATTTATTTTGGATAATTGATAATTGGAAAATTTCAAACAATTACTAATTTATGCATATAATCCATTCACTAACCCTGGCCAGGAGGTACTATATAAATTACTGATAGTTTAGTGATAAAATACACTTTTATAGCTGTTTGTTTTCCGAATATAAGTATAACTCTTTCTTTTTGTAAAGAAACAAAACAACCCAAATTTATGAAGTACGAAAATTATAAGTTATAAAATTAAAACGAGCAGAAATTATAAAAATCAAGAATAACAATATGAACTGTAAATAAATCATACCTTATAAGTGAAATGAAGGTGCCAGTATTGTCGTTGTAATATGGTTTGTTGATGGAAAAAAACTAATCCGCTCGACGAGAAATTATTTGGGTTGATAAAATCTTCGATACAAAGTCCACATACATCCAACAAAGCCCACAATAATCAAAACAAATTTTGAAATACTAATCCCAATAATGGCTGACTAGAAAGTCACTATATTTTTGAAGGATTTTAATTAATCACACCAACCAATTTAACAACGTGGCAGTTATATTTTTATTCTCGATGAATGAATCCAAAAACTATCGACGAAAGTCGCACGCATACAAAATTTAATTAAGAATAAGTTTTCCAGAGACACCTATCTATTATGGATTCACCTTAGTTACTTGCTAATTACAGTGTGTGTGTACTATTATACTGTTTAACAAATATTTCACATGGGGAAATACTACCGTGAAATCAGAATCAAAGAAATTTGTTAGTATTGTTGTAACAACTTTTAGACTGTTACGAAAGTGTTGTAATCTTACCTTGCTGTTGTTATCTCCAAACAAAAATTCAGTTTGGAAAGAACCTTCTCTCTACTTATTTCTTCCTTTTTTATATTCAACTCTGAGAGTAGTAGTAGTAGTAGTTTTTTTGTTTCATTCTCCATCGAATATTCTAGCTATGACTGGCAGATTAGAATTTCTAGGGTTTCAGTTTAAAATGTTTTAATTATGAATCAATCCCTACTTTATCGCTCAAGAACCTTTTTGGTTAATTTGGGCTAGCGAGGATCAACGTTCTTTTAACCATTAAATGAATAAAAAGGTAAGAGAGTGTAACAATGTTCCGGTGAACACCGCTGATGATACGGTTCGAACCAATCCAGTTTTTATCGACAGCTGATGGATATATAAACCGACCAACAATTTCGATGGAATAGTCCGGTCGCGGTAGTGACTCGAAAGGACCTCTCCTTCAGTCTGGCGAGGTATTGACTCGTTAGACTCTACCCTTCCGTCGGCAAGGTATTGACTTGCTGAGCATCCTTCTTCCCATTTGGTAGGACATTGACCTACCAAACGACGGCCACCCGTGGGAGAGGTATTGACTCTCACATATTCCTGTACTTTCCGCCTCTAAGGTACTGACTTAGGTGTACTTCGTCTCGCCTGAGGTATTGACTCTGACGAACATACAGAGCCCGTATTACCGCCTACACCCGTGTACCGAAGTCTCGGTGTTTGCATCGTCCAAACCACTATTCCGTAGGTATATCTCCCCGGTCTACGAGAAATAATTCGATGCACAATCTTATGCGGTCCGATACAATAAGTATTTAATTTTAGGCCAGGTAATGATCTTACTGTACATATGTAAATAGCGTCTGTAAATATGTTCATAAGAATAAACTTATTTTATTTTGGAATCCTGTCTCTGACTGCACATCCCTACCCGGCAATCCGTAACCACCCAAATTAAAATGATTCGCCGGAATCTATCACCATCAATCCAAACTCACTTGGCTCTTCACCGTATTGACTCGATTGCCGATTAAGTCAGTCTTGGGAAGGTGATAGAGGAAACTACGGAAAGGATAGAACAATACGCACCTCCTCCGACAAATTATAGGAATATTTTAGAACAAGAGTTAGCGTATTATAAGTTTCCATGTTCTTCAACGGACGTCCATATGGTACAAACAACCGAATGAGACGCAGTCGAATGTCAACAGCAACGCTACTTAACTGAGGATAGAGGTTAAAAAATCTACTAGGACTATCACCTCTACGACTCCCAGTCTATCGCGTTCTAGATGTTGCAATTGTTTCTGAACTGGACATCGATTTATAAAATGCCCAGAACCTCGACGTCGATTCTGTTGCACCTATGGGCGTGATAATACTACCTCCTACAGATGTCCCAATTCGTACAAAAATGGGTAGTTGGGTCAGTAGATGGTCGGGATACGGATCTTTATTTATCGTCCGACTTAAATCTCAATAAACATATCATCGTAAATATTGTTAAGAAATTTACTTCTTTCACCTTCCTCACTAGTGAGTTTTATTCCATCCATTTCCCGCACTAGTGGCGCAAACGCTTTTTTAGTCCAGGCATTAGAGCAATCGAAATGGATGTTGTTTGATAACGCAAAAATTTTTATGCAGGAAGTTGCCGAATATTGTGTACAACAATAATCTATGTTTGCCGACTCCAAAAAGGGCTTGCTAAATGCTGTAGAACAACAAATGTACCGAAATATCGAAAAATGACGCATTTTTCGATACATTTGTGTCTCAAACGTTGAAACAAAGCCTTAAATCAAAAAATTCACTCTCTTTTTTGTTTATTTGGCGATTTCCTATAAGGTTATGAGCATCGCGAATAAAAAAACTTTGATTTTTCATGAATAACATGCAAAAATTAGTAAAAAATCATACGTTAACTTTCAGAAATTTGACCGTGTACATCCGGAGATAGAGGCGGACAAAGTTAATAATAATTTATGGCTTACTTAATCGTTAAATCAAAATTAAAAAATACTCTCTTATAGCTAGTTGTAAATACTTTCTATATCCGTCTTGTGCATTTTCGACAAATGAAAGCCTAAAATACTACTTATATGGGCAGATATTTTCTTACCTTCATTTGAAAATTATATGAATCTGCAAATATTTGCACACTCTGCATACAAGCAAATACGCGTTGAGAATACTTTTAAGTGTGAAACTGACACTATCAAGGACGCTTTTCGACTAAACAGCAAACGACCGTCAAACGACGCTCTATGCTATGCCATCCGATGGATGTTCTTCATAAGTTCTGCGTGTGCTGTGCAGTTTTGACATAAACAGCATCCTTAATTGGCTAGTTGGGTCCAATCTAAGCAATGATTTTACTTGATCCTACGCAGTATGTATACCTGGGCTGAAGTATTATTATTGTAAATTGTTTATTGTACTGTAATAATGTAATTTCATGGATAAAAGCGCTACCATATTTAATAAATTTTTTATAAAAAAGGACGCTTAGTTATGATAAACAAAGAGCATTTAAGAAAGAAAATATACTTTTTATCAATATATATTATTGAAACGTTTAATTAGTTGCATGATTTGATGAACATTAAACAACAAAATGATTTTTCAATCATACAACTATTTTTTTGATGCAAATGAAAATATCATACTTTTTTTATCTTGAAATTCGTGCAAAATTTCTTTGTAAAATTGTTTTTTGATGGCATATTCTGATTCCTCTCATTTCGCTACATCGAATTCAAAAAAAACGTCTCGATAAGTGCTACCGTTGCCGAGATAACTCATGTTTTACCACGCATTCGCATTTTGAAACACCCGGGCTGCGCGACAGCATATCTGCTCTCCGCCATCCCCATTCCTGCTCCCACGCCGCTCGGCCGACGAACTCCTCTGATTACGGTATAATCATCGATTTTTCTTTCATTAGGCTTTTATCTGTCGAAAATGCACAAGACGAATATAGAAATTATTTGCAACCAGCTATAAGAGAGTATTTTTTTAATTTCGATTTAACGATTAAGTAAGCCATAAAATATTATTAACTTTGTGGGCCTCTACCTCCGGATATACAAGGTCAAATTTCGCCGTTTTGGGCTAGAATGAAAGTGCTTGCAAAGCAGTATTCAGATGGGAAACGATTTTTAAATAACATCGAACCTCAGATTAATAAATGAAATAGATATGTTTGTTTTGATTTTTTCCTGACCCAAACATTGAGTCACATTCTAAGCTCACTTGCGGGACACTTCCACTGCTTTGCCATATTTACAAATCCTCTTTAGTTGCGGGAAAAATGAAATTGGAAGTTTGATTGAAAATTTCTTAAAAAGTTATGCAATTAAAAAAAAGTCATAATAATTTATGCATTTGAGTCGCTGCTTTTAAAATTAATTAATAATACTTGAATTTTATATAATAAAGGCATATTCTTATATAAATTTTAAACAGTATTTGTTGTAGCTAAAAGTGGCAACATTGTTAAAAATTTCAATACCTGCTTTGTTTGTCTAGTATAAACTATTTAGTAGTTTTGTCTTTGTTCAGTTACGATATAAAGAGAGATGCAAATATCGTCAGAGGGTTCTCGACTAACATTTGTATTGAATTGTAGTATTATAGTAAATACTGTCAAACTTGGTTTGTTTATTTTCGAGCGCCATTAGGACTAGCACGTAAAAATTGAGTTCTTTCGATGTTATGTGTGTTTTTAAAGACTTTTAGTGACACACTTTGGTTTTAAGTTAATTAATTTAGTGTTTTTTATTATCATTGTTCGTCAGTGCCAAGTCTGTCGGAAAAACTGCCGAAATTACCCCGAACTGTCAACTCTCATACCACAGGTATGTAAATATTTGAACGGCTTTCCAGTGGCGGCGACTATTATTATTCATTCCAATAATATTTAAAATGCTTAAAAGTTTTTTAGTTATAAAAAGCAAATTTCTATTTGGCGTTGTTTTATTCTAGTTTTCCCACTAATTTGGAAACAAGAAGAATTTGGTTTGCTTTACTGGGTCTAAGCCAGACTCATGATCTACCAAAACGACCTGAAATTTGATCGGAGCATTTTAAACAATCTTATTTTATATATAAGAGTAGTGGCCGTAAGTTTCTAAACAAAGATGCTCTTCTCATATCAGTTTTTGAATTTAATCCACCAGATGTAATGTAAGTATCTACACATTTTCTTGGTACAGTTGGCCCTTAAAGTAATTCCCAAAATAAAAAAGTCGCTGTCCTGATAAACAAAATTTCCTTTCAGTATAATAAGTTTTTTTTTATTACAGCTGATAAAGCGGCCATAAAAGACAATTTTTAAACAGTTTATTAATTATAAGTCATTACTTTATTGGGCGACTGGTGACACTCTGGGCTGTCTAGATAACTATAGTTCAGTTCCAATATAGTAGGCACTAAACTAAACTACAATTGTTCTTGGTTTAATGCAATATTTTTGAGAATTTAGTGCCTACTATTTTGGAACTGAACTGTATTTAAAAATTAAATTATTATTTTAATTTTTTCAAGAGGTCATTTGGCCACATATGATCCATTTTATTCAGTTAGCAATGATGACTGAGTTAGTTGACTCTCATTAATTTGTTAAAAGAATATGTCGATTTTAGGTCTTCAACAAATAACTCAGATTGCCCTCAAGAAGATTTATCAGCACAAAATGTTTCTGAGCAAGCTTCTAGTGCTACTCTAAGTGATGTCGAAAGGTACATATTTAAGTAATTTATATTGAAATTAGGGAGTATATTTTTTTAAACTGCTTTTTAATAAAATTTACTGTTTCGACCTTTACTCTGTGGAATCAACTCATATTACTTTTTGAAATGAAACTAACTGTTTCTAGATAATTCCACAATATATTGAAAATATGTTAAAAATTCTAAGAAATTGACAATTAGTTTCATTTAAAAAAGTAATGATTTCTAAAAGATTGTTATTAAAACAAAAAAATTGTTAATTGTGTTTTATTTTTAGTTTACCAGTAGAAGAAGTTGTTGATGATCTAGTAACAGTAACTGAGAATCATTCATTTATTAGTGGTGTATCATTGCTTACTTCAGATTCTCGTATACTTGCATGTAGGTTAGTTTTTTAGTTAGGTTTGTTGTAGTATATATTTTCTCCTAAATGTTTTTGTAATAGGCAATAAAATTTATTTACAGTTTGGTACAGTGACTAGAATCAACAAACTATTCTGATTTATGTATTTTTGGTTTACGGAACCTGGTCCTTCAGGACTTTTTAAATATAATACGCCAGCTGAGTCCTTATCTCCTACTACCAGCACTGCTTCTTCAACTGAAAAACAACTTTTGGGAATCCTAAAAGAAAACCCAAGTAAGCTGTCCGAAGATGCTGTAGGCCCTTTATCTGATTTTAGAGGTGCATTGAAAATGGTGAAAATAACAAAAAGGTAAAATTAACCCGGGAACAGTCACGTTGTTAGATTTTGTCTAACGTTTTTAGGTTTTCTCTTATAATAACTCACTAAGTAACTAGAATTCTGTCGTCATCTAGGAATGCCTCCAGGGATGACACATACCAACGCTTGCAACAATGGAAGGTGTACAGATAACTGTTACGGGAAATAAAGGCACTTGTTACTGTAAATCTATCATGCAATCGTTTATTTATTCCAAATTTTACGTGTGTGTATATGGGAAGAAAGTTGATCCAATGTGCATAAAATTACAAGGTAATCAATCTAAAATGATATGCAGATACTGTCTTGACAGAAAAACAGATTTACGATACAACAATGTGGAACATATGCCTCCCCGATATGTAAAGAACATAAGTACCATAACTACATTAGCTACATGTACCAACTGTGCAGCCCATGGTGAGAATTATGATAGATAATTGAATGAATACTGTGGGAAATATATGCCTTTACTATTTATATCAAAAATATATAGACTTTTTTTCAGATGAGAATATGTTTGATCAAATCTAACACGCGACATCTTAAGTTATGGTTATTAACGCGACCGTTCCCGGGTTAAGTTTGTCGCTTGATTTGAGGCACTCGCTTTACGGCTCGCGCCACAAACTTCAGCCCTAGTGGAAAAAGTTACCGATATAGAAGATGATAAGCTGCAGCGCTACCTGTTGGAATGGCAATGTCAAATTTTATTTTGACAATCTAAACTTATCTTTGTAATGAATTTCGTTGACAAACACTGATATTACAATTAATTCTAACTTATTATCAAAAAAGATAGACCAGGCTAAACAATTCAAAATTATTCAAATATTATTAACTGTACCTACGCTTTACTAATTTTTCAATATTCATTATTTAAATTATTTCTGTTCAAAATTTTAATAAAACACCTATATAAGTTACTTTTTTTTTAATTAATAAACGTGATCGTAGAAAAAGTATTGTGCACAACTCGTACGCAAATCTCTTTTCTCGCTCCATTGATTTTCAGCTCTCGCCTTACGGGTTGTGCCACAAACTTCTGCGCTCGTGGAAAAAGTAAACGATATAGAAGTTGATATGCTGACCTGGTGGGAAGGAAATCTCAATGTCAAAACCTGTTTTGACAATCTAATATTATATTTATAATGAATTTCGGTGACAGATATTAATATTAGAAGTAATTAAAACCTATTATTAAAAAAAGATACACCAGGCATAACAATTCAAAATTGTTAAAATTTCAAAATTAACTATACCTAGGTTTAACTGTTTTTCATTTTTTAAATCCTTGCAGTTCAACGTTTAAATAAAATACGTATATAAGTTACTTTTTGCTTTCATCAAGAAACTTGGTCGTAGAAAAAATATTGTGTACAATTAGTATGCAAGGCATTTTTTGCACTCCCTTGATCTGCAGCACTCGCCTTACGGCTCGTGGCACAAACATTTGTGCTCCTGGAAAAAGTAAAAGATATAGAAGTTGATATGCTGCAACGTCTCCTGGTGGGAAGTTACAACAAAAAGGATAGGAAATACAAATTTTGCATAGAAAAATACATATATATGCCCATTTTGAGGGTAATCGGTTGAACGGTGTAGAATTTTATATGCTGCAGCGCTACCTGATGAGAAATTACAACAAAGAGAATAGTGTAAAAATCTTCTCCGTGAAAAAATACATTAATTAAAATGAACAAACTTTAATTTTATCAAATGAAATATTTATAAACACCAAAATTCCAATAATATAATTTTATATTTGTTGTTTTTAAATAGATTTCGTACGCCTATGCTTTGACGATGACGCCAAGGCGATGTATCCACAATACAATCCCCACTTTTTGTAATTCATTCATGATTTTACTACTGGCGTTTAGAATTGTTGGCCGCAAAAATAAACGTGTTTATGAATGAATTGCCCTCTCTATGTATATTATCACTCTAAGCATCGAACCGATGCTGTAAACAAGAAACTATTTATAAGGGAAAAAATTTGACAAATTTAAAAAAATTGTAAAAAATTGTTAAACCGTAAAATGGATATTTTTATAATTGCTTATTGTTTGTTATGACACTAAGTAACTGTTAAAAATTGCGTGTTCTTTTTTCACCGTTGTTTAAACAAGGTACGAGCGATCAACTTTTTTATAATTTGTGAATTAATAATTGTGGCAGTGAAAAACTACGCGGTCGATCGTTACAAAAATTCTTGTGCGTAACTGTCATATGTTTAACTATCTTTTCTAAAAACTTGATAAATATTTATCAATTTTTACTTACCGAAAAAATTTCTTAAAGTTTATGTATGTTTTTTTACTAATTTTCGCATATTTTTCATGAAAAATTAAAGTTTTTCGATTCGCGATTCTCATAACCTTATAGGAAATTGTCAAATAAACAAAAAAGAAGTAGTAAATTTTTTCCATTTAAGGCTTTGTTTCAAAGTTTTAGACACAAATGTATAGAAAAATGGGTAATTTTTCGATATTTCGGTACATTTGTTATTCTACAGCATTTAGTAAGCACTTTTTGGAGTTGGCAAACATAGATTATTGTTGTACACAATATACGGCAACTTTCTGCATAAAACTTTTTGCGTTATCACACAACGTCCATACACCCTACTTTTACTGCTCTACCGCCTGGACTACTTATTTTGCTTTATAAATTGAATGATAAAAATGTTATTTTCATAATATATGCGACGTCTGGGAAAAATCACTCCCGAAATACCAAATATTAATAATAGATTTAAATCCCTCAGACTTAACTGTGTATTTTTTTGTTGTGCATTGAATATGATAATTTAGGATGAATTTTATATCCTTATTTTATAAAAAATTGAGACGATCAAATAGTAATATTTTATTTTCATCCAAACAATAGTGATAGATATTAAATTTTGACACTTACTAAACATGTGAGACTAATTAATTTATAATAATTGCTTATATATACAGGTGGTCTCAAAATTGACGCTACTCCTCTCGAAATACGAATCTGGTAGCTTGAACAAATTAACTGGTAAGAATAGAAGTTTATAAGCTTATCACTCTGTACTTGGTTACCGAGATATTGATTTAAAACAAAATCTCAAATTCAATCTTCAAACTGTATTAGGAGCGAATAATTATTGTTATAAAAGAAGAAATTATTTATTAGAAGTCGCTCCCTCCTTCAATCTGAACGTTTTCCCCATTCATCATTGAGTCAAGAGCCTTCTGAAGCATATTTATTGTTGTCTATAAATATGTCAAAACAGTGTGAATACCCGCTACTACATTAGATTGAAAGTAAACCATTTCTTTCCAGAATCAGTAGAAGAAGGAACCTAATTGTTTAAGATCTGGCGATGTTTATTCCGAAACCATCTTTTGCATTTATTAGACCGATTTGATGATATTTCTTTATTTCCTGTTATTTTTATTACAGATAAGACTTTAACATTTACGCTGTTAAACTGTTGTTTCTATTATTTAATTTATACACTAATTCATAATGTTCCCCTGTTGGTTTGTTACTAAATAGTATGTTACCCTTTAGTGTTTGTTCGATGTCGGTCCACCCGTTATTAACAAAGTTACATGCTAGTCTACTTATGGCTCTGCTGCTAATACTCTTTGTTAAGTCTCTACACTACCGTTTGTCTCATTCAATTCCAATCCATATTAACAAAGTTATACTTCGCTTATACACCAACATAGTTCATTGAGATAATTTCTGTTATCTCCTGTCTTTGTAACGAACGTTTTGGGATCGGTTGTTAAGCGATACGGACCCTTAACCAACGGTATAAATCGAGTGGAGAGAACTGCTACTGACTCAGTAGCTCCAGTCCATCACCTGAGAATGATGATACAGCAGAATTGGTAGCTGCTTCAAACCAATTCACAATCGACTTGACCGGCACCGTGAACGCCTCCGCCACAGAAACCCAGCCCACCCGCATGTTCTGCCGAACTTTTCAGTTCGACAGTTCACTTAAATACACTAGGAAGTCTACCCAATTGTTTCTCCCGAAACAAGTTTTATTTATGAAAATAAATTAATCGTAGTTTTTTAAATCCTCAATCAAACAAGCCACACCAACTAGATTGTAGAAATGACATTTAGCATCTAGTTAAATATAAAACTCCTGAAGGCTAATAAGTCAGGAAACCTTCAACTAGGGAGGCAACTCCCTCCGGCAGTGAGTCCGCTGTCGGTATGAGCGCTCATAACATAAAATTCCACACCAATTTCGAACTATAATAGCCAAACTGTCCTCCAGGCGCACCCGCAGAGCCAAAACGGCACCCAAATCCACAACATCAGTCACTGACCAATCCGATTTAACAGATTAGACTCCCCAGCAACTCGGAAATCTTGGATTTGCCGATTCCACAATCGAACTTCTACAAAGATCATTCAAATTTCTTTGAACCCACGAACAATTATTTTCTAAATCGTCTTATTCGAATAACCCTCAAAACCTCCAAGCACCCGCACAACTTCAACTTCCTCAAAACCTCTACGCCATCCTCAAAGCGCACTTCCTTCGTATCCCCCACCAGGTCTTACGCTTCCTTTGTAAGATCCCAATCTCCCACAACCTCAATTACCAGCCAAAACTCCTTTCCCACCGAGGATCAATTCACCCTCGTCGGGAAAATCGAAACCCGACCTACCACTTCTAACCCCATCAACAATCCTACAACAACCCTCTGCAACAACACTACACCTATTCAAACCCTTAACCTCAGAAACCTCTCACCCCAATACTCGGCACGTATCAAGGGTAGTCGTGTAAAACCGATTGGGGTAAAACGGTCATTGGGGTGCAAATTAGACAATCGCGCATACTGATATTTGATTCCGTAGCCCCATAGAGTGGAGCTTTGACAGACCGAGAGCTTTCGCATGCATTACGTAATAATTCCGCTTTTTTACACGCTTGTTTTCCGTTTGCACCGTGCTTTCGTAGTTACCCTATAGCTGTACCCCGCTTTTATTTGACTAAGTATTCCTACTCCGTTTCTTGCTTTCACCTAATAGCGTGATTCATTATTCGATTTTTTTATACCGTAAATAAAGTTGATTGTTTTTTTGACCGTAGTTTGCTGTTAATCCATTTTTCACAACTCCATACTTCGATAGCTTCGTGGAAGGTAAGGAACTTTATCAGCATGTTCCCAGGTTTCGAACAAAGAAGGTCAAGTAACATATGTTCTGCTTATCTCAACGCCTTTGAGTATCACCATAGTGACACTTGTAGTATTCCTTTCTCCACTGAAACTACCCTGAGCAAAAGGAACACACCACGATAAAAATTGGCGCCCGAAGCAATCCCTAACCCGGACTTGAGCGTCAAAACTGACGAGTAACGACGAAAAAGCGTTACACGATGATTCGTTTTAAGCTGACTCAGTTTTCAATTAAGTTTACGGATCGAATTTCAGGTTTTTGCTTCTTAACAATAACTCAACAACCAAAATAAAAAGCGTCAATTTCAAGACACCCTTCATACAATAATATCAATTTACGTGAATAGAGCAGCTGGTAGTCATCGATAAATATGAATTATGAAGTAGATCTTGATGCATATCTTTCTCCCTTATCAATTTCAAATGTGAACGATATACTAACAGTTGAATATGCAAAATAGTGCTGTGCCTTCAGTTATTAAGTGCTAATGTATTATGTTTCTTGTTTGCTCCATGTGTAGTCAGTGACTCAGTTATTAATTCCAATGGTGTGGGTATTAGAGATATGTATTCAGTGCAGCATTCCTTCTTCATTTGAAATTAGAAATAACCGCCGAGAAACTGTATACAAGTTTGGCTGACTACAAAAAAAATATTATTACTAAGTAGATCATAGTGTAAATTACTCAAATAAAACTGATCATTTATGGTCACAAAACTGAAAAAATAGAAGACGGATATTATACCTTATTATAGACTTTGAAAGATATTCATAGCGAAAGTTGAGAAATATTATTAGAGACAATGAATGATGTTTTTCCTATTTATTTAAAAGTTTTTATACGAAAGGTCGGATAAATTCATGCATACGGTGTGTCTACTCAGTTAATTTATTTATTCACTACACTACTCACTAATTTATATTATATACACAGTATATGCACTTAAACTAATTTATATAAACAGTTCACTACTGTTTATTTTCTTAGACTATTTACTTGTTCACTTGTTTATCTCACGAGATCAATTTGTCAACTGACTTCTCCCGCTGGTCGGTCCTTTATATATTAGTGCCCTTTTTACTAGATAGTTCTAGATTGCGGCTTACACAAAAACAACCGGCTTCCTGGAATTTTGTAGATAAGACTAGTCACAACAACCATGTATAGATAAGATAATCACAAAAAATCGTAAACGACTCTAAGAAATCCCTACGCATCCGCCAAAATTTTAGCTTTCATATATGGCTTAGACAGAGTCGGATTCAGAGACTACACTAGTGTGCTATTTCGTAACATTACCCCCTCCTTAAATGGAAGTTCCTCCTGGACCTTGTGTGTAGCAGAGACTGGATCTTTGAATCGACAACTGGCCCCATTTGTACACTTTCCGACCTTATGGAAATTACAGGGCACCGTCTTCATCGGATACTGATAACGCGGGTTGTAGCTGCAAATTAATATCTGGACACCTGTATCTTGGAAGATCACCTCTACCATGTTCCTGATGACTCGCCAATCCAACTGGTTACTCGCTATCTTAGGCATAGCCAGTGTCTTCATACTGGATTCCAACACATGGTCTCGGAGGTTTCGAAGTGCTTTCCACACATCGCGGTAGGTAGATCGTACCACGTAGAACGTATCGCGAATTGTGTTTCAGTGTCAGTGTCTTGCCACGGGCTGGAATCTGGTCTTCAAGTTTTTCTAATGCCCGAACTTCTTTCTAAAGATGGTTGCCAACCCTCGTACGTTCTTGATACGGGTGGGAATGTTGTATTCCAGTGAATAATCTTCCGGCAGAGTGAATAAATCTTGCCGTTGCTTTGAAGTGACTCCATATCCAGCTTTCCCGGTATCTCCATACACGTCCATAAATTCATCGAAGGTAGGGTCGTACACATCTCGGATATGGTTTACTCCTTTCTCTTGGTCATGGTCTCCTTAGAATTGTGCTAGTCGGTTTTAGTGTTTCACCCGTGGACTCATCGACGACAGATAGATAAGCCAATGCAAATAGGGAAAGATACTGGTCCCGATCTCTCTGATGGGTGGGAACTATTTTGGACTGGTATTGACCAATAGTCCTGTTCATTCATTGAACCATTCTATACGACTGTGGATGTAATGTTGTTGTCCTAGTCTTATTTGTTCCCAGATTGTCGCAAATCTCCTGGAATAGATGGCTTTCGAAATGTCTTTCCTGGTCGCTGTGGACTTCCAAGGGCACTTCATATCGGCTGATGAATTCTTTTACCTATACATCCGTGACAATTGTGGCCTCTTAATTCGGTATCGCGTAAATTTCCACCCACATTGTGAAATAATCCATTATAACCAGGATGTATTTACCACCATTTTCTGTCATCGGAAATGGTCCAGCGATATCTGAGGCAATTCTTTCGATAGGGCTTCCAACATTATATTGTTTCATGGGTGTTTTTCCATTGCGATAAGGTACTCGTAGCACAAGTCGTACATTTCTTACACCAGTCCTTCACATCGTCGGAGCTGTTCATGGAATAGAACCTTTCACGGACTCGCTGAAGGGTTTTCTTCACTCCCAGATGACCTCCCGATAGACTGTCGTGTAACTTCTTCAGTACCACAGCTACTCTAGCTCTCGGGATAACTAGCTGTCTCCTCATCTCGGAACCATAATCTTTTTCAAGGACTCTTTTCAACAGCTCTTCTTCCAGGACAAGGAAGTCCCACTGAGCCCTATATGCCTTGAGTGTCGATGTAAATCTTGACACTTCTTGCCATGTAGGTCGCCGATTTTCTCCCTTCCATTGCCGGATCATCTTCAGGTGAGAATAATTCTCCTGATCTTCTCTGATCCTGGTGGGTGGCCATTCATCGTTGACAACAGTAATTCTTGAAACTGCAGCTTCCCTAGATTCCGCCTTATTGCAGTGGGAGCAGGCTGTTGGACACGGCCGTCTCTACAGGGAGTCGGCATTTCGATGGCTCACACCAGCTCGATGTTCGATGTTGAAATCGTACCCTTGAAGTCGTTCAATCCATCTAGCCATCTGGCACTCGGGATTCTTGAACTGCATCAACCACTTGAGTGCTGCATGATCAGTCCGGGTTAAGAACTTTCTACCAAAGATATACTGGTAAAAGTGTTCCACGGACTTCACTACCGCCAAAAGTTCTCTTCTTGTGACACAGTAGTTTCGTTCTGGTTTGGAGAGGACTTTACTGAAATATCTCAGCACTCTTTCTTACCCTCCTTGGATCTGTGAGAGCACTCCTCCAATTCCTACGTTGCTTGCGTCAAGGTCAAGAATGAGGTCTTCCTCTATTAATGGGTATACTAATATCGGCGCCGTGGTTTAATGCCTTTTCAAGGTTTAACAAGCCGTGTGCCAGTCTTCGTCTCATTGAAAAGCTCTTGCTTCTTTTGTAAGTCGAGTTAGAAGCTTGGCAGTATCTACAATCTTCCTGATAAATCTTCTATAATATGTGCAAAGTTCAAGGAAACTCCTAGTTTGATGTTTGTCGGTTGGTTGCGGCCATTGCTGATTGGAAGCAATTTTCTCTGGATCCATCGCCACTCGTTCATTACTCACTGACAGCTGACATTTCTTTGGGTTCAACATGAACTGGGCTGCTTGTAGTCGTTTGAATACGTCTTCCAAATTCTTCAGGTGTTCGTCAATTGTTTTCCCCAGTACTATGATGTCGTCGAAATAGACCAGGCATGTCTTCCAAGACAACTCTTTCAAGACATTTTCCATGATTCGTTCGAATGTTGCAGGCGCATTACAGAGCCCGAATGGTATGACGTTGAATTGCCATAATCCAGATCTGGTGGTAAAAGCAGTCTTCTCTTTGTCTTCTGGGTCCATTTCTACTTGCCAATAACCAGAGTTCAGGTCCAAGGTGGAAAACAGTTTGCTGCCGGCCAAAGTATCTAACGTATCGTCGATTCGAGGCAGAGGAGAGCTGTCTTTCTTCGTCACGTTATTTAGCTGGCGATAATCCACGCAAAATCTCATAGTTCCATCCTTTTTTTGACGAGCACCACTGGATACACCCATGTACTAGTAGACTATTTTCTCTGCTTCCTCTCTCTTCGCTAGTCTTCGAGCTTATCGCCTAAGTGGCTTGGCATCACCAGTATCGATTTTGTGTTTGACGGCTGATGTTCTACTAGTCTTTCCTCCTATTGGTACGAATAGGTCTCGATACTGCAAGAGAAATTCTCGCATTCTCTTTATTTTTTCAGCTCGATTCATGGACTGACCAGCTACTGATAACATTTGTTCGAATCTGGTATTAGAATGGTCAGTGGTCGTTGTTTGACGAACTATAGCCGTCACTGGTCGCAGGATCCAATCTTGGTTTACTTCTTGATGGTAATTGGGTAATCGTTCACGTTCATCAATGGTACTGGGATCTCCTTCGTCGACGTAACCAATCCTTTTCCAATTAGTACTCCTTTACCAACTTATCCCTCGTGGTTCCTTGGCTCCATCATAACCGGTGTACCTTCCTCCATGATTCCCTGTAGCCGTGCTACTATCATGGTTTCGCTTCGTGCAGGTAGAACGGTATCTTCCTGTACAGCTGCCAACACCGCGCTGCCTTCATATGGATGAAGGAATACCTCCTCGGACCCACTTTAATGGTTCTGTTTCTATAGTTGAGTTGGAAACCATGTAGATTCAATACGTCCATTCCCAGAATCACGTCTTCTTGAATGTCAACCACGATTACCATATGCATGAATTTTTCTGCGCCAATTCACAATTGGATTTGTGTCTCCCCGTGAACATTGGCACTCTCACCTGTGGCGGTCCGCAGTTGCAGTCTCGTTGATAAAAGCTCCTTCTTCGAAGTTATTTTCTCTGGTCCTAAAATGGTTCTAATTGCTCCAGTGTCTACCAGCACAGTATATTTCTTGCCATTCACTTCTCCATCTATAAATACACTGTCGTTGCTATATCTGAGAGAAGCTATCAGTAGGAGAGGGTCTATGGAAGGATCATTGGTCGGTGCTGCTCCCTCGTAGCCGAACCGTTCTAGTTTACCCTGTTACTGGGATTCTTGGTTTGCAGGAGTCCTGGGGCGCTTGCACGAACTGCGTACATGTTAGTGTTTTTGAATGAAACTCACGGTCTCTAGTTAATTCCACAATATAATAAAAGTTATTGAAAATTCTAAAAAATTGACAATTGTTTCGATAAATCAATATTATCGTCAATTGTCAATTTTTTAGAATTTTCAATAACTTGCTCGCCACAATTCCAGCATCAATCTGATTTTTCTCAGATTCTTGTCCATCATACCTTTTATCAAGCTGACGATCTTGTCAAACCTGTCCTCGTCGCCTTCTTCTTGGATGGTCCTAACTTTGTTATAACCCGATGCCTTTGTTGCTGCTTGATATTCAAGAACAGTTGTCAATGCGTCAACTAATGTTTTGGGATGGGCTAAACGAAGCATCCTCTGCATATCGGGGTCGGGTGAGCCATCAATAAATCCCTGGATGCCCAGACATTCCATCATGTTTTCTGGTGCTGATGGATAAGCGAATCGAACTAATCGGGCAATGTCCACTTCACACTCTTGAAGGGCTTCGTCAAGTTTCTGCCTTCTGTTCTTCAGCTGGGATT
This sequence comes from Galeruca laticollis, assembly GCA_963921935.1. Taxonomy (NCBI): domain Eukaryota; kingdom Metazoa; phylum Arthropoda; class Insecta; order Coleoptera; family Chrysomelidae; genus Galeruca; species Galeruca laticollis. The sequence goes on from OY998181.1 coordinate 148,491,407, forward strand.
GGTACAAATGTTCTAGATGTTTGTGGCCATATCGCATGTCCAACCTCTTCTTGAGCTGCTCGAAGTTATCCGTATCTCCCAGAGGTATCGTCTGAAGTACATCTAAGGCATCTCCCCGAAGTGCTACAGTTTGGTTCACTGCTTTATCCATATCGGACAAGTTATTCACTCTAGCGGCTGCCTCAAACTCAACAATGGATGCCTCCAAAAGATATCCCAATTTCTATTGAACACTCCAATAGCAATTGTAACCTTTTTACTCAGAAAGGTTATTCATACGTTTCTTACAAATCTTCCGATCGTCGACCATAAAAATTCACGCACAAGTGACAATAAATTTAAGGTTTTTACAATACAATAGATAATAGTGTGAAACGTGACATTTTCCTAACTTCTTAACTATAGGATTTCAAACACAATGCGACTAAATGTCGACTTTCAAAATGTGCTATTTCAATGCTCAAACAAAACTATTTACAATTATTATTGCAAAACGTGATATTTTAAAGGTATTTGACAAAAGCTAGGAATAAAGTGTAGATGCCCTTTGAATTGACAACAATATGAAAGATCTTATCAATTCTTTAACACATTTTTAAAACGCTAGCAACTAAAATGAATTTACGCTTTAAATATATACAAGGACGAAAATAAGTAACATACACATATCTCACATATTTTTAAAGCATCGTACACAATATATTTCAAGATTTTATAATCTTGAACATAGGGTGTAATTCTGGCTTGCGAGGTTTTATTTTCTCGTCCATCCGATTTTCCATCGTTTTCATCTTATTATTGATAATTTTATTCCTAACGTCAGCAGCAATATCATTTTTCAACGATAAGATATCGGCAGAAATCTTATCCATGTTAGCAGAAAGATCGATCTTCACGTTAGTTGAAATCTTCTCTTCCGTGGCAGAAATATCGTTCTTCACATTAGTTGAAATATTTTCTTGCATGGCAGAAACTGACGAGATTAAGGTGGAAGCCTCTTCATTGAATAAAAATGTTTCTGGATCAAAGCCGTCACTTTCCAATGCCATTTTTAGTCTTTCCATTAATTCACTTTTCTTACCGGACGTTTCCAACTCACGATTTTCCAAGTCTGCCTTTAGCTCTATCACTTTCAGATCACTAAGTCTCTAGGTCATATTTACGTCTTATTTCTTTATATTATCTCACTTCTGACACCAATGTAATGTTTTTCCTATTTATTTAAACATTTTTATACGGAGGGTGGGAAAAAATCATACACACTATATGTCTACTCACTTAATTCATTTACTCACTAATTTATATTATATACACTTTATATTCACTTAAACTAATTTATATGAACACTTCACTACTGTTTATGTTCATAAACTATTCACTTGTTCACTTGTTTATCTCACGAGATCACTTACCTCGAAATCACCTGTTATGCCAATCCCTCCTGTCTGTCTCGCGGACCAATGGGATGGAGGGTCTTGGCGTTATTGCCAGGACCAAGAGGAGACAACATCATTGAAAACCTAAAATCACGGTGGGAAACCAGGCCGAAGAATGCGTGACTATATAGGAGAATAGTCCTTACTGGTTTTGACCTTGGAGCACCCGGGGGGACTCTATTGTATTAAATACCTTACCTCTGCATTTGGGGCTATGCAGCGATGGATCGTAATGACCCTAGCTTATCGTGGGACCATTTATGGACAGAGAAAGCAAAACTTCCACCGGAAAATTAGTGGAGAAAACCTCAACCTCTTCATACGAGCACATCACAGAGAGAAAAAAGGTCAAACGGCACAAAGGTCGTATGCCGTTCGACCCCCAAAACTGGGAGAACCGAGCGGCATATACTCCCCACTGAGAAAAAGCCTCAGTGGAGCAGGGGTGCGGAAATACCTGCGACTCCTCAATCAGGAAATATCCTCTGAAGAGGCCAGGAACCAGGTTGTTCGGCGCCAAAATCCCAAAAGGTACCACCAACGGGGAAAGTAACGCTAAAAAGAGGCCAGGAGCATATCACTTCTCCTCAGCGACCTCTCAGTAGAAAATCAAAAACAGCTGCAACGGTAATCGGGCAAGCCACTGGTTACGCAGCAGCTGTTAAAACAGAGAAGACTTTCAGGGAGGGAATAATGCCCAAGGATTATCCTGGGGTCATCCTGAAAGCAGAGCAGCTCTCTACCCTGGAAGATACTCTGGTGGAAGAGCTGTGCCAGAGCAAGGAGAAGGGAATCCACTTCTTAGGTATTTATGTCCGTTGTGAAAAGAAACTGGTGGACTGTGGGTCCCAAGAATCGGCAGACTCATGAGGTCTGAGCCGAAATTAAACTATTGGGATACACCCGAATTGGTGGTTCAAAGTGGAGAGGACATCCCAAAGCCGGTTACCATAACAGTGTTCTTCCCAAGAAGCCACGATATGAAATTGGAGAAGATCCTCCAACTTGTCGAGGTCCAGAACTCCAACCTCACTATTGGGGCTTGGAAGAACCTGAACTTTAAAAAAGAGGGACAGGGAACTATCCTCAGGATTGGGATCGATCACCAATTTGGGGAGGCTCTGAAGGCAGGAGGTTACGCGCTAAATTTCCGTTTTGGGCGTATCCCTGTCTCGGGGCTGGGAAAAAAAATAAGCCCGCGGAGGATCCAAATGACATGGTGATACCCTCCACTTCTGGAACCTCTGGGAAAGAGTGAAAAGTCGAAAGATTGACCTTGTGTCAGCCCAAGATCTCCTCCGGCTCTGCTGGGGTGAATAGGGATGCAGAGATCGCCTCCGCATCCCGAGAAACTGGACGAAGCAGCCTGAGTATCTGACCCGACATCAGAAACCTCCTCGACGAAGATATTGCCATAGTGGTCGAGGAGGGTCAGGGAGAGATAAAAGAGGGGGATGAATAGAGGCTGAGTAACTCGGGCTCTCTCATCCATAATAATTCACGTTCATGAATGCAGCTCAGATTAACCTGCATCACGCGAAGGGAGCTTCAGCCGTGATTGCAAGGTTGTTCGCTAGACTACAACTGGATATTGTACTTATCCAAGAACCATGGATCAACAAAGAAGGCCACATCAAAGGTTTGGTATGCAAGGATTCTAAATTGATTCATAATCAAAGCAAGTATCTCCGCTTGCCTGTGTGATAATAAGAAATAACATAAAATATATATGTGTTTCAGAATAAACACGAACATAATCCCCCTCTGAAATGGCCAATAGCTCGCATTACCCAAGTTTTCACTTGAAAGTCCATGTATTTACACAATCTGGATATCTCATTCGCTCCATCACAAAGGTGGTTTTACTCCCTAACGAGGATAACCCTTCAATTCCTACCTCCATTTGACCCTAGAGAGCTTGGCACATCACCAGACACTGCTAGTAGGTACTTGTATAGTTCGTTTTAGGATGTTGTTTACTCTAATTGTTTTATAACTTTTTTTGTGAGTTTAATAATATTGATAATCAGCTGGTAATCTAGGTGTAGGTATGTTTTGTGCCATTGAGTAACAACAAAACATAAATCATACTTTTTCATTCAGTGCCAATGCTTTATAAGAAGGTAATGCCACAAGCAGATATATTATTATTCTGCTTCTAATCAAAGACTTATTCAACGAATTCGGCAAGTTAGAACATTTGGTTGTAAAAAAGAAATGTATTAAAAAGAAAGCAGATACCAAGCAAATGAAGAGGAATGTAGCATTTGTGAAAGTGTAGTATTGGTGAAGACCCAAAAAAACTAATAGTGTCGCCGTTAATTAAAGTAACAGTAGTATTGAATAAAAATGTTGAAGTGTTTGGAATTTACGACTCTGGTTCCAATGTATCATTGAAAAATTTAAAGTTGCTGAAGATAGACAATAAAGAATCAAATTATTCTAGCAATACTAATTTAAAAATCATTAATAGCGTCACAAAAACAAATGACATAATATCAATCGATATAACCATCTTTGACGTGGAGAAAAAAATGAATTTTTTTGTAATTGACAAAGAAAAATTCGATTTTGAATTTTTGATCGGATTGGATTGTATAATAGTATATTACACACCGAGGTGAGAAGTTGAAACGTTAACTTAGCAGTCAACATTTCTAATAGTGTTTTAAATAAATAATTCAGCTACGAATGTTAAATTTATTGGTGGAATAGACCAATATTTTAAAACAACTATTTAAATGTTGGTGGAATAAACCAGTATAGATATTTCGCAAAAAAAAATCCTGAATAGAAATTCGGAATGCGGGATTATTCGATACCTTTTTGGAGAGAATGGTAGTCGCAGAAATTCCGAAAAAAAGTTTTAAATATTCAGCTCGATTTAATATAAAACTTGTTCTTAGAACAAATTCGCAGGGATTACTGGTATGTTTTATTTTTTTCTGTGTAAGATTTTCTTGAAATGATAAAGGTTTTTGTCCAGGACAAATCCTTAAACTAGTTTGTATAATTGTAAGAAAAAGTATACGTATAGTTTTATATATGTCTCTGGACAGATATCTAAATATCTTGTTAACTAAAAAAGTCTTTCTCTAACACACTTGGTGTTATTGTAGCGGAACCGCCAGAAACAGAAAAATTCTGTGGGTAAATGCTACCAAAATTACCCGACTGAAGAAGTTAGCTATAGATTTGTCGCCAATTTGTATTGTCTTACAAGAAATGGTCTTTCCATAAGAGCCTATTTATGGCCTAGCTATTCAACTGTAAAATATACAGAGATTTATGTAACCAATGAAGATTTTCTGGATAACTGCCTTCGACTTTCTACTTCAAGCTAAGTAAATTCATATTGTATGGCTCCACCAATTATATTTTCACAGATCGTTTTAGGTTTAAATTACATTTTCTTCACACATACTCACAATTACTAACCACTTATGTTAAATTATGTAACACGATTAATTTTTTTTGTTCATTATATTTATACATATTTGTAGTCAGTTGTTTTATTTATTATACAGGAAGACCTGAGAAATTGCCTTCAGCACATTTTTTTATAAGTATTTTCTAAAACTAGCAGAGCACAGCAGGTAAGAGTTGACTGATAATTGAGGTTGATTTTTTTCTAATTTTGTTTAGGAACAAAATTAGTGGCGCTCTTTTATTGATTTCACTTTACTGTTTCTTAGTTTTTTTATCTCCCTTTCTCTTTCTTTTCCACTTTTTTTTTCTCTCTTTAATTAACTTCTTTTAGATATCTGAGCCCTAAGAACTGGCTCTGTTATCTCCAATCTCATTGTCAGTTTGGAAAGAACCTACTCTCTTTTAATTCTTTCATTTTCTTTTATAATTTTTACCCTGAGAGTCAGAGGATTTGTTTCAAAGTGATTCATTCCTGTCGTGAGATCAGTTAGTTAACCGAGACGCAAAGCGTCGAGGTTAGCTATGATCTCGAGAGAGGAATGAAACTTCATACCGAGGTTTGTATACTATTTTATTTACAACCATCATATTTTGATCAAAATTAATAAATCTTTGTTTCGTTTGGAACATTCCTAAAATAATACATTCACGACAAATTACCAAGAACGCGGTTTCTCAGAATAATCAAGTAGATATATTGTTACCGTGGCTACGGGGTATATATACAATTGTCACCAATATGAGTAAATGTCAGATAAAGTCAATAAATGTCAGATAGAGTTGGATATTAAATTCGCGAATTATAAATTGAAAACCATGTCTTCCGACGAAGAATTCATGGATTGTACCCCACCAGAAGTACAACAGGCTGCTCACGCTGCAGTCCAGGGCTTGGTGCCAGAGAAAAGTAAGCATCGGTATCTAAAAGCCATTGAATTATATAGGAAGTGGTGCGAAGAAAAAAGGTGAAAAATATCGGTTCCGAAAGTGTACTCCTGGCATATTTTGGAGAACATACCAGACAGAAGGAGCGGTCTACTTTGTGGGCAATGTACAGTATGATTCGAACGATGCTAGAAATTGAAGAAAAAATGATATTTCGAAACATGGGAAACTGCTAGCCTTACTAAAACGACAAAATGTGGGCTTTGGGCCCAAGAAATCGAACGTATTTCCGAGAAAGAATATAGAGGATCTTCTACCAATGAAGGTAAGTTATTATTTGTGATTCTTTAAATAAGTATTTAAAAAAAACGTGTTTGAGCTAATACAAGTATACTGGTATTATGGTATTAATTTTTCTTATTGTTTTAGGTAGCAATAAAAATAGGCGTATCTGGAGCTTGTCGGACGTACGAATTGGTGAAAATAAAAATGTTGGATGTGGCTTTTTTTGAAGAAAATTGTCGGTTGAGATTCCAGATTCTAAAACACATACAAATAGGTCATTTCTCATTACTGATCCAGTATGGGTGAAGATCATTCGAGACTACATAAATTTGAGGAAAAACATAGAAAACGATAGATTTTTTGTTCAGTTCAGAGGAGAAATAGCAAGGAATCAACTAATTGGACACAATACAATAGCTAATTTTCCCCAAAAAATTGCTACTTTTTTGTATTTAGAGAACTGGAAAGGCTTCACAGGACACGCACTCAGAAGAACCGCCGCTACGTTACTTGCCAACAGTGGTGCAAGTGTACTCCAATTAAAAAGCCTGGGAGGATGGAAATCTAGTACTGTGGCAGAAGGTTATGTGGATGGCTCAATAGAAAATGAAACCAAAACTGCCACTATGCTGTCCCAATGTGCCATGTCTTCTGTAGCTATTGCAAGTAGTTCACAAACCTCAGTCATTCAACATGAAATTAATTTGTAGCCCAAAGAGACAACTGTTGGAGGGTCCAGCGCTGGTACAGACTTAAGTACTTCAATAAACGCTTATAATAATTCAAATATAACGATTAATATCAATAAGTAGTTCGTTGTATTTTAGTTCATTGTTGTTTTTTGTTGTTTGCCATTAAATAGGTATTATAAAATTTGTAAAAAAAAATATGTTATTTTTTTGAATGTAAAAAGTATTTATCTAGAATAGATGAAATGAGGGCGGGAAATGAGAGCGGGAAGTGAGGGCGGGAAGTGAGGGCGGGAAGTAGAGGTGAGTAATGTGACACTTCTCAACCTTCAATGACGTTAGTAATGACAGCATTACATATATGGTTGTAAATAAAAGAGTTTTTTCTAGTTCAAGCTGAAAACTTACAATTCTCTCAGGAAGTTTCTTTGCAAAGAAGTGAGATGGTTTCTAGGGAAGCAAATAAGTCAGATATTTGACATTTCTAATGGAATAAAATCTGATAACTTATTAAACTTCAATGAGAACCTCATCGAAAAAAATATTTCGATAAATCATCTAGACTATCAAAAACAGGCAGTGATTGATGATTTAATATTGAATACTGAATCTGTATTGGTAAAGGACAAGTATGACATCAGAACGGTAACGGATTATGAAGCACACATTGACCTTTCAGTAGAGAAATATTGCAGTAAAAGCCCATATCGTTGCACAATTGAAGACAGAAAGGAAATTGAATTACAAATTGGAAAATTATTATAAAAAAGATTATAGAAGAATCGTATAGTCCGTTTGCAGCCCCAGTTACTTTAGCTTATAGGAGATATGAGAATAGAAAGTCAGGATACTGCATTGTTTTTCGAGTTCTTAATAAAATCGTTGTACCGCAATCACAATCATTCTTACTTATTAAGGACCTAATAGTGAAAACAAGAGATTGCAAGTTTTTCTCGATATTCTGCATTTTGGTCAATATTTCTGCGTGTCACAGATAGACACAAGACTGAATTTGTCATGCAAGAGGGCCATTTCCAATGGGCTTGCTTGTCATTCGGACTAAAGACCTCACCGAACATATTTCAGAGAATTATATGTAATATAATACGGAAACACAAGGTTGGAGATTTCACAATATGTTACATCGATGGTATCTTGTTATACTCAAAATTATTCTCAGAACATGTCAGACATCTGGATCAGCTATTTCAAGCAAGTAAAAGTGAGGTTCTAAGACTCGAATTCTCAGAATATATGTTTACAGCCGACTCAGTACTTGGGTCACATGATACAGAACAATTCAGTGAGACTTCTGAAATACAACTTAATATCAATAAAAATTTTCGAAAAAATAAATATATGTCTAAAATAGCAATAAAATTGGAACCACTACATAATCTTTTAAGAAAAAGACAACCCTTCAACTGGACTAAGGCATGCCTAGAGTCATTTGAAGAAATGAAACTAATATTATGTTCTCATCCAATATTGATTATTTTTGATCCGAACTTGCCCATCAACATATACACAGATGCCAACATTCTAGGAGTAGCAGCAGTTCTAAAACAGCCACAAGAAAACAATGAAGAGAAATCAGTGGCGTCCTTCTCAAAAAAATTGAACGAAGTTCAAAATAGGAGGAAAGCTCTACATCTAGAATGCCTGGCAATCAAAGAATGTGCGAAGTATTGGCAGCACCTATTGATAGATAGAAAATTTACTGTCACAAGCCCTTGGGTAATATGAAAATAAAATCAGGAACGGATGAATAACTGGGAGATCTAGTACACTACCTATCACATTATGATTTTCAAATTAAATATTCTCCAACTTATAGTATCATAAAACTGTCGTTATTAAACATATCAATGCCATTTATCAAAGAAAGTTTCACGGACAGATAAAACCGGCACAAACGCAATATACGATACGTACTCAAGTAATATTTGGTGGGAATAATGATTGGCCACATAAATAATTTGACAACGATAAATGAATTTGTGAAGAAGTGTGTGATACTCTATTAATTTCAGCCAAACGCTTTCGACATTACGTCATCATCAGGGCTTTCGTCAGTCGGTTCACATTATTGCTGAATTTAATGAAATATTACATACTTCATTACAAATTCATTTATCCTTGTTAAAGAGTGTGTACACTTCAGAATTTGGATTTTTTTGGATTTATAAATAATTTGGTCTCTCCGTTGTAATGTCTTTGACTTTTTTCTAATAATACTTCACTGATATTCAACTCACCATTGTTATTGCTCTATGATCAATCTCGTACAAATTGAAAAATGAAATTTGCCATGGGTCCTCTGTATTTGTTAGTATCATCAATAGAGCTTTCCTGTTTTTTATATTCCAATTTAGCCAAGGGCACTCGTATAACAAATCTCGTCCTTCAATAGACTGAAAAATAAATATTCATTGTGAGGCATATATAGTGTGTCCCAACAAAAGTACACACCCTAACTAACTGCGGAGGTAATTACTTTCTGAAAAAGTGGTGAAATACATTGATCTTAATTTCAACTGGGACACATACTTGTATACGTAACGTCACCCCTCTAACCTACACAGTCACTCACTTAAATTAAAATTGTCAGATGTCGATTTTTTAAAGAATCTTTGAATTATCTTTACAATCGACTATAATTTTTTATAAAATTTATCAATGGGTTTGTTACCGAAGAAATAAAAGACAGAATCCAATCTGCAAACCGCTGTCTATTTGCACTGAATAAGCTCATAAAATCAAAAAATCTCACAAGAAGTTCAAAGATCAAAATCTATAAATCCATCGTCAGACCTGTAATAACATACGGATGCGAAACGTGGACCATGACCAAAGCAAACGAAGAAAAGCTCAGACGCTTTGAACGAAAAATACTTAGAAAAATTTTCGGACCTCCCCATGGCATCACCACAAACCAGTATAAGATCAGAACCAATATCGAATTAAAAGCACTCTACAACGACGCCGATATTGTCCAAGAAATTAAATCACAGCGACTAAGATGGGCAGGCCACGTGCAGAGACTGAATAACGAAATACTTGTAAAACTGGTATGGGAGGAGATTCCCACAGGCAAAAGACCACTCGGACGTCCCAGAATGCGTTGGAGAGATAACATCCAAGCAGATCTCCGGAAAATGAACATTCCATTTGACCCTAGGTTGATGGAAGACCGAACAAATTGGAAAAAAGTTATACAGTCAGCCAAGACCCACCCAGGGTTGTAGCGCTACGTGATGATGAATGGGTTTGTGGAAATAATTTCAATAATTTTGGGTTTCATAAATGAAAAAATGAAAGATATAATTCAAATTGTCGTATGTATTTAACAAAATGATCCCTTTTGACTCCTGGTATAATCCATTATAAAATGCTTCGCGGCATTTCTGAGCACATCTGGAGTCAAGAAAGATTATTTGACTTAAATCTTCAAGTGATTCAGGTTGTGCTACAAATATTCCGATTTCAAATGTCCCCTGAGAAAAAAATCTTAGACGCACACACACGCGCGCATGAGTGAACCCAGTCCCATTAAGCCTCCACACCCGGACTAGGTCCGCGTGCTGATGCGAAGTAGGACTTCCACCACCCCCTGTCATTTTCCGACATACCCTCGTCGTTGCTCGCAATCCGTTTTGCGCGTATTCTCCTTCCTCTAACTCTCTTGTAGATTCCAGGAGATCTTCTTGATTTTTTCTAATGGGTAGCTCTGGTGGGTATACTCCCGTGTCCTTCGTAGTTGTTCCTATTTGGGAAAAGCACACTGCACATACCAGGAGGGTTTCAATCGGATTTACGATCCATCGAACACCACCTAGGCATCCGAAGAGCTCAGTTTCAACTGGACCGAGCTGGGTGACATTTTTTTTCGTTTTTCACTCTATTCATAAATTATGGACACTTAATTTTGGGTACGGATCTATTTCCCGTTTTTGTGGATGTTATAGGTCATAGCGTATTAATGCGATTCTGACAATGATATTATTGTTGAATAATTTCAGATGCTACTTTGTACGGTTGGAATTGATCCGTAATATGTTCATTACGCTACTTCGGTACTTCCCTTATTTTTTTAAATATTTTTACCTTCACTTGCGTATTGGATCTAACGCCTTGTCATATTTCTCGTTGTAAGCTTAAGTAAGCCTTTTTTCAATTCTGACTATATAATATATACAGGGTGTCCCGGGACTAATGGGAAAAAAGTCAGGAGCGTATAATCTGAGCTAAAATAATGTTAGTACTTCATATAAACTTTTACTATGCAGGCCCTCGTTTTCGAGTTATAGGCCTCCAAAGTTTTAATTTTGAATTTGGTTTTTATTTGTATTTTTTGTACTAGTTATTTGATCTTTATAAAATGTACGACAAAGCTATAATGTATGTGTATGTTTATTTTGGTGAGGTGAACAGATTTACAGTAGTGCATTGAAGCCAGGGACGGACTACTCGCTATGGTTAGTGATCCAAAAATTTTGCAGGTATGGCACACCCTGTATGAAATTATCGAAATTCACTTCCCCACACATTAATCTAACGAAAAGGTACTCTCGTTGGAATGCGATAAAATAAGCTGTTTGGCTAATATTTACAGTTTTATTAATGCACTACGTACCAGTTTACGCATTCACCATTTTTATAAGTACACAACGAGGTAAAACTAACTTTTAATAGATGTCCAAAATTTACCTAGAGTACTACAAAAAAATAATTTAACGATAGCAGAAGATGAAAAACATTAACGACTTATTAATTGGAAAGTTGGTAAAAACTTTTTATAAGTGTTTTTACCGTTTATCAAGTTACCATAGGATTAGTTGTCAAACGTTGTGTAGAATAGTTCGTAGTCAGTACTTGTCAATAAGTCCTTAATTTAGCAGTTACAATAGCAGAATTCGCTTTTATTGAGTACGCAAATAAACATCTAATGTATGGACTGGCTTCTCGAAACTGTTTAGAGGCCAAACGGCTTTATGAAGAACATTTTGCAAACAGAGCATTGCCAGATAGACGAATGTTTGGGCGTATTGATCTCAGGTTACGAGAAACAGGTATGAATAAGTAAATGTAATTTTCCATGTATACAAAACAAAATTTCAAATTTTAGGAAGATTTTCGCCAGAAAAAGCTGGAGAAGGTCCAGTACGAAGCATACGTACTGTGGCAGTTGAACAAGACTTGTTAAATGCAGTTGATAATGAACCATCGAGTTTTAGAAAATTATCAAGAGAACATAACGTCTCGAAATCAGTTGTTCATCGCGTCCTAAAAGAACAGCTGTTATATCCTTTTCACATGAAAAAAGTACACCGTATGACAGTGGCTGATTATCCTGCTCGACTTGAGTATAGCCAGTGGTTTCTGCGACAACAACAAGCAGACAACACATTTATTAGTAACGTTCTCTTTACGAACGAACCGGGTTTCACCAGAGATGGAATCATAAATTCTCATAATATGCATTTATGGGATGATGTGAATCTACATGGCATTATCCAAACTAGGATCCAGCATAGATTCATGGTTAATGTTTGGCAGGAATAGTTGGCAATAATTTGATACAGCCATACTTTATTGACGGTACTTTGACCGGTCAGAGATGTTTGGAGTTTTTTGCAAAATGAGTTATGGAACCTGTTTGATGATGTGCTACTACAAACTCGTAGGAATTTATGGTTCATGCATGATGGGGCCCCTCCTCATTTCAGTTTAGATGTACGACAGCATTTACACACAAGGCTTCCTAATAGATGGATTGGTCGTGGAGGCCCTTTTCAATGGCCACCGCGATCAGGAGACGTTAATCCTATGGATTTCTTTCTCTAGGGTTATCTCAAAAGTAAGGTATACGCAACACCTGTGCAAACAAGGCAAAATTTAATAGACAGAATTGTGTTACACTGCAATGTTATTAGAAATAGTGTGAAATTGCTCTTTCAAGTGCAAAGAAACAACCTTCGTAGACTTAGAATGTGCGTGGAAGTGGGAGGAGCTCATATTGAACATTTATTAGAATAACGTTAGTTTTTGTTGTTGTTTAGGAATTAGTTTTAGTCTGATGATTTATAACTTGTATTTTTTGAGGTTTTCTTGATGGTTTAATAATGTTATGTTCGTAATTTTGATTAAAAGCAAGTAAATTCTGGACATCGTATTAATAAGTTAGTTAGGTAGATTTGTACGTAGTGCATCAATAAAACTGTAAATATTAGCCAAACGGCTTATTTTATCGAATTCCAACAAGAGTACCTTTTCGTTAGCTTAATGTGTGGGGAAGTGAATTTCAATAATTTCATACAGGGTGTGCCATACCTGCAAAATTTTTGGATCACTAACCATTGCGAGTAGTCCGTCCCTGGCTTCAATGCACTACTGTAAATCTGTTTACCTTACCAAAATAAACATACACTTATATTATAGCTTTGCCGTGAATTTTATGAGGATCAAATAACTAGTACAAAAAATAAAAATAAAAACCAAATTCAAAATTAAAACTTTGGAGGCCTATAACTCGAAAACGAGGGCCTGCATAGTAAAAGTTTATATGAAGTACTAACATTATTTTGGCTCATATTATACTCTCCTGACTTTTTCCCCATTAGTCCCGGGACACCCTGTATATATATATATATATATATATATATATATATATATATATATATATACGACGTTTTGACAGTCAAATTTCTCGGAAACTGTTCATATGACAAGTATGAAATTTGGCAGATGTAAACAGTCGAAGCTAATGCTTATATTTATTATACAATGACTTCCGTTTTTCCTGTCATTTCGGGTCACGTGACCCCAACATAATTTTTTTAAATGGGACCACCTGTATAATATTACAATTCTGGATATATCATTCAAAAACAAATTTACCGATACCACACTTGTCATCATTGTATTGTGCAGTATTGATAATAGGGGCAATTAAATGGGGGTGGCTATAGAATTGCACCATTTCGACCAATCCATTTTTCAGTAAATGTGTTATCAAGATATTCTCTAATTGGTCCATAGAAGTGAGGAGATACTCCATCTTGCTGCCACCACATCGTTTGCCTTTCATGTAAGGGAATATCTTCAAGTAATTCTGGAAGAGTATTTTGAAAAAAAAGTCTAAGTATCTTTGCCCTGTCAATATTCTTTCATAAAAATAGCATACCATAGTTCTGAAATCTACTCTCATCACTCCATAATATTTTTTCTAAAAAAGGAGGGTTATCATTACTGTGTACTAACATTTCAGCAGTAAAATTTATTCTGCTTTCAGGATCTGCAGGAACTATACCTTGTGTTAAAAGTTAGTATTTTATAAGGTTGGTTTTGTGATTTTTTAATATTCTTTGTATTTAACTACTACATATTTGTAGTAAGTTTTGTTCAAGAAATCGTATTGAGGTGTATGGATTTACCTGAATACTTATCTTTTGACGAGGAACTCGATTTTTACCGCTTGGAAAAGAACCAATTCTTAGCTTTCGTTCGACATAGAAAAAATTATTTTTGCTTGGAGTTATTCTATGAGGAAACGATTTCTGAACAAACCTTGAGCATGAGTTTTGTTTTTTCCACATTCTCCATAAATAAATTGCATGTCAACTTATTCACCGTAAGTAAACATTGAAGGCATTATTCACTTATTATTACTGTGTCTTCACAATATTATGACCAATAATCAATGACAGTTCTTGAATCAACTTCACCAAACAATAATGAATGATAACCTATGTTGTTGCTACTGTAGTTGTTTGTTTCATAGCCACCTACATTTTTGAGTGCAAAATATTGATTCAATACATTTAGTGAAAATTAATAGCCCTTACTGCACAATACAATAATGACAAATATGGTATCGTTGAATTTGTTTTTGATAGATATATTCAAAATTATAATATCCCAGAGAGCACACAATAATCATTAGACATCCACAAGATATCATTCATGGATATCCAGTATATCCACTGGATATAAATGGATAGCATATAGACATACAATGGATATCCATATGTCTGCCTATATCTACGATATATGTAATATCTTATGGATGTCTTTGGAGATATCTACTGGATATCTCGTTAATATCCCATGGATATCCTATGATCACATTTGGTATATCCAATTAACGTCCCATGGATATTAATAGGATATTTTATATTCACATTTGGTATATCCTTCCTCCTCAAACATGAAAATCTGAGAATCTATGACTAGTATCTACTGATGGAAATACAAGGTGGTCCAACAAAAAGACCGCAAATCAAAAGTTTTTTATGTCTACAGATATGGAATAAAATTAAGAGAAAATAGTTAATCCAGTCAACCAGTACAAAATATAATAGATACACAGGGTGGACAGTCTAGTATTTCAGTGGACAACTGTAGGATATTGTGGTCCAATGAAAAAGATTCAAATACTCATCGCGTATGTCTGTTATATTTTGTACTGATCGACCAGAACTATTATTTCCAGTTAATTTTATTCCAGATTTGTGGATATACACAACTTTTGGTAAGCATTGTTTTTGTTGGCGGTCTTGTATTTCTACCAGCAGGTTCTAGTCAGATATTCATCTGTGAGTGAGAAGGTACAAATGGAATTAAATTCTTCATAATAGTGGTATTATTTGACATATAATGAAATGATATACTATGGAATAGATCGATAGAAAATACTTCATTTTATATAATATACATATTTGCATATACATCAATAATACTTCTCCTTCATCACCCAGCTCATCAACTCTGCACGGTGATTTCTGTAAGAACGAGAAAAGAAAGATTGACGATTTTCAAGGTAAACTATATACCGTATATGCCCGAATAAAAGATACACCTTTTTTGTAAAATAACATTTCGAAAATTGGCCTGCGTCTTGTATTCGAGCACATAACTGTAATAAGAATATTTCTCACCACCTAAACACCATCTTTATTATTTAGCTCAAAAGAATTTTTACTCAAATCAGTCGAGCCACGAGCTCAGTTTATCATGAAACAAAGTAAAAGCCGAGGTAAAACTTATTTTACATTTCTACGCCATGCTATTTCACATTGTATAGATTTACAAAACGCTTTTAATGTAGGTAATCAATCATAAATATCAATAAAATATAGGAGACGTAACAATATTCAGAATTAAGGTGAGAAACATATACATACTTAATTTTTTCCCAAATCCAAACTACCGATGAAAATAACCAACCACTTTTGCACATTTATAGAACTATGATAACCTAACAATCAAAATGACGAGGGGACGATGCTAAATCAAACGGTCAAACGCGGCATCGACCAATGAGAGAACAGTGTATAGTTGGTAGCATGGTTTTGCGGGTATTAATATGGAAATCCACTGATGATGCATTATTTTCTATTATAGCATTAAACGTTAAGTCATGGCATATTCTTGTTGTGTTAAGAACATCACGTATTATGCCGCATTCGTATTGTTGATTAAATTCATAGTCTGATACAATTTAGGTGTACCTATCTTTTTTCAATACATTGAACTCAGACAAAAAATGCGACAGAACATAATAATAGATATCCATGGATATACAATGGATATAATATCAGGAGATTAAGACATTTATGTATTGAAGGTATTATGTATTAGAACTTCCTTCTCAATCATTTTTTATGTGATTATTGAATATATTATCAGTAGTAATATAACAAGAGAGTGAGAATAAATTGAAAATAATTTGACAGATTTTTTGAAAACTTGTTGCCAGGCAATAGTCACGAGAGCCCGCAGTGCTCGAGTGGCTATTGCCAAATGGCAACAAGTTTGAACAAAATCTGTCAAATTATTTTCTAATTTATGGAACTCTCGAGTTATATTTGACTAGATTATTTTTTGATTCACAAATTTTTAAAATAAAAAAGATCAATAAATTGTCTCCATATAGACTGATTACTTATAAGAGTATGTTTCGAAGTAGTTTCTAAAATCTTTTTTGTTATTTCTGCATCATAAAAGGTGCTAAACCGATGATTTTCACCTATTTTATATATAACGTTGACACAATTAGATAATTATTTTGACAACTATCTGACACTTGCTAGACAAATAAAAGCAGCAGTGATTATTCCCGAGAATAATCACAAGAGCTTTATTCCCACTATAATAATGACATGATTGGTTGAAACTTACCCTTGTGTCAAATAAAGAAGCATTTCATTGGTTTTAAGAAACGTCAAAAAATAATCAGTAAAATAGAAAATAATTTTTTTCCATATCTATGAAATACATTCAGTGGATATCCATTAGATATCTTACATGGAGTGGATATTCAGTGGATATTGGGCTAATATGTTGGGGTCACGTGACCCGAAATAATAGGAAAAACGGAAGTCATTTTATAATAAATATAAGCATCAGTTTTGATTGTTTATATCTGCCAAATTTCATCTATGTCATATGAACACTTTTCGAGAAATTGGACTGTCAAAACGTCGTGGGACACCCTGTATATATATATATTTACTTGGTTGTTAACTGAGAAAATAAATTGTGCGTATGTAATAGTGTCAATTATGTTTTGTTCATGGGTTTAGCAAGGGGGCATGTTTAGAAATAGTGCTTATTATTCAGCTTCCACGAATTTTATCTGACCTAGCAGGTCACCTAATTATCTCATTTTAAATTTAGAAACAATTGGTAGTGTATTAATTGATTTTATTCAAGCTTTTTATAGCAATAAAACTTTTCAACGTTACCCGAGTAGACCACTGAAACTACTATCCTAATTTGTCGACGCCTTTACTCATTCTTGTACAGAAAGTTAAATATACCTACGAGTAACTAGAAGTGGGTCTTTCTTTTATTTCATTCCTTTTTAATAAATTTTTAGGAGTGGACTTTCATAAAATTAGCGGCAAATCTACTTGGCGCCCTTTTACACCGAAATAAATTTGATGTGCTGATCACTTGCTCAGCACGTAAGTGAACTCACGCAGTCTCCACATGAGTACTAGCCGCTGGCTATAAACTGTCAATCTAGACAGCCTAATTCTGTTACCTGGTAATATTACTCAGCAAATGAGCGGTTACATTACGAAATACACCATTTCGTACAATGGAAACAACTAACAGTCTATACCTATAACAAACGTTAAGAGAACTACGAAGCATGGTGTTCATCAATGAAATTAAAAGTATTTCATTTTTTTGCAGTACAGCAGATTATGTTAAAAAGGATAATATGTGGTGAACAATAATACTATAGGTGAATTAACAGTAAATTTTGGTAATATGTAGATACACTGAACATTGCTCTACTCTTTAAGCAACTTCGAGTGAAACTTACAGAAAGCTTCGCGGAAACGTCCAACAAAAATATTGATCAAAGACATCTCTTTTAAAATATTTCTGGAGTCCAACTGAAGAAGAGGTTTTTCGTCTGATCGTAGAGTTACGAAATATATTCAGTTTGAAAGTCTCTTATCTATTAATGGAGAAGTTACTTGTACTTGCATTCCAGTTTCAGTATGTAGGTCCTATATTCAAGATGACACAAATAATTCAATTTTTATCGAATAACTTACAGTGATGAATTGACATAATATATAAATTTCGTATACTCGTAAAAATATTTGAAGCTCTACATAAGAATGAATTCAGTTACCTTGTCTGCGATCGCTTGACCAAGAATACTCCAAGTTGTCATTACAATAACAATTAAAGCTAATACAAAATATGTTATGATAGATTTGCTTTGAACTGTTCGCTGAAAAAAAAAGACATTTAGATTATTGTTAATAATAACAACTACAAAATAAAATAGTCCAATCATCGAAGAAAAGAGGTACCAGAAACCCACAAATTACCGGTCAATTTTAAAATCATTATTTCTAGTTTAGCAATGTTTCGATAGAATCACTATTAGTGAAATAAACCAAGGAGTGGAATTATAAAGTAACTTGGGGCCAGCGAACCAATGAGGATGCTTCAGCATCAAAGCCGGTAAAACACCTCTGGAAGCCAAATCAGCGGAATTCTGAGCAGAAGGAACATGGAACCAACTATCTCGCTACTCGATTGGAAACTGAAATCTTCCATCGATGAGGAGATAATTTTATCCAACCGAGGGCAATCTCAGAGACGGACCGAGCCTCTTTCGACCTCGTGCATACAAAAGAGACACCATTTTCAGTATTGTCACTAACTCCATGCAGCTCACAACTAACGTAGCTATACACGGACATGAAGGAAGGTACTTACATTTACACAAGAGATAAAATCTGTTCCTCATATTGGTTACAAATATCACAAATTACTATTGGAGGACGCTCATTCCAATTTATTCCAAATAATCACAAATGTTGCATACGATGCTTAGTAAACAATGTCATGGTATCTATAAAACTGACCGGATAAAATACTCTGGCCAACTCTGACAACATACTTCGTTTAATACAAGACTTATTCAGAGCAGTCACCTGAAAGAAAAAAATCTGTCCCAGGATTCTGTACAAAAATAAGGATTTTTAAAGGAGACGAACAGCTATCATTATCAAGAGAAATCGGTTTTCTGCCCACATGAGACTGAGGTAAACCATCTATGAAGCGGATATCATTATTGGACCACTTGCGGAATTCAAATTGACCTTGGACTAATAACGACGTCAACTGGTTTCGAAGATCTTGCGCCATTTCCAAATGACATCATTAACCAAAATAAATATGTTGGCACTTTTTGACAAGCCGACAACCGCGCCGTTCCCCGATTGATTTGACAGCCGATGTCAAGAGAGAAGAGATGAACCGAGAGACACACAGTTTATACTTTTATAAAATTATATGTGCTCAATATACAAGACAATGGTCCTTCGAGAGCCACATTTTTGAGTGAAATATCATCGTCTACATCACCAAATCACCGGCGAAAATTTTGAGGCAACGATAACGAAAATTGCCAGAAAATAGTAAATATAAATTGTGGTGAAGAAAAAAGTGTTAAGCCTGTAACCTAGTATTTATCATTTATTCTTCAAAAATTTTCGTTCTGTTGAGATTGAGAATTGTTTCAAGTTCAACTCTGATTTAGAAAAATGAACATTTTCCGTAGTAAAATGTCGGAAGCACAGTATACCGCCAGATTAAAGAGTTTGATTGAAACAAGGGGTATTTTGACATTGAGACTAACGCATTTAAAAAAATTCTTGATAATATTTTACAAGAGAATCCAGATAGAGATATAAAAAGTTACGACCGCCAGCAAATTTTAAAATTCGATGGTAGAATAGGAAAACAATTCTAAGCGAAAATGCTAATGTACTGGGCGAAATAGAAAACTTATCAGATGAAGTAGATGTAGAAGCCGGAGAGGAATTTGAGAGTGTTTTTTACAAATTATTATCCACGGCCAATGACATAATAGCAGAATTCTATGCACCACGAGAACGAACAAATTCTGACATTTCCATCAATGTGGGTATGGGTAATAACAGCAATAGTAGGAAAATACATTTACCGGATATCGAGATACCTAAATTTGAGGGAGATTACGGTAGAGATTTATTTGATAGTGTTACGAAACAGCACACTGGTATAGTCCCTAAAGCCGACTCTGTCTAAGCCAGGTATAAAAGTTAAAATTATGGCGGATACGCACTGTTTTTTATAACTGTTCACGACTTTACGACTATCTTATGTAAACATTGTTTTTGTGACCAGACTTATTTAAAAAAGGCCAGAACCAATTGTTTTTGTGTAAGCCGCAGTCCGAAATTTACTAGTAAAAATGGCTCTAATATATAAGGGACTGATCAGGAAGAGTTAGTTTAGTTGATAAAGTGATCTCGTGAAATAAATACACCGAACAGTAAAGTGCTAATTAATAATCAAGTTTGTGTGCATATAAATTAAATTTAAGTGATTAGTTAAGTATATATAAATTAAGTGTTAGTGAGTTAGTGTTTAAATAAATTAGTAAGTAGCCATTCCGAGTGTTTTAAATTTATCCCACCCGTTTATTGTTTAAATAAATAACAAAAACATTACAATAGTTTAGCGGTTATTCAGAAATTTAACTATGTGAGATCTTTGTTTGGGGAAGCCGCGCAGGTTATAGGTAGCATAGAGTTCGCATCAGATAATTATGGACTTGCGTGGAATACATTGTATAACAGATATTATAATCGTCCAATACTTGTCGATAATCATGTGCGAGCTTTGTTTAATTTATCGGAATTTACACAGGACTCTAATATTGAGTTGAGGAAGATGCTTGACAATATTTCCAAATATTTAAGGTAGTTCAAAAGCTTACTTAAATCAACCAGTAGCTCATTGGGATGCTTTACATCTTCGTATATTCAGCTGTAAATTATATAAGAAAACTACGAGAGAATGGGAGGAGAAACGTGTGAAATGACAAGTTAGGTGTTCAAAAGCTGATGGTGAGGAACAATCGGATCAGGGTTTGCTGACTTTTGTAAAGAGAAATGCTGATCTAATCGAGATATTCGGGTTATCAAGAAACATTGAGAAGAGGGTTCAGATTAGAGAGGCTAACAGAGGAAAATCACGTAAAAATTGTGTACGAAGTAACTCCCATTCCCTCGTAATGGTTGAGAATGTTTGTGTAGAATACAAGGGGGTACACACTATTCAGAACTGTCCAGAGTTTCTAATAATAAGTGTTGGATGGAAGAGTCCGTAAGGTCAAACTTATTCAGTTCAAAATTGGGTAAGAAAACGGCGAGAGTTCCATCTATTTGTGCCCACCATTCAAGACATCACATTGACATAGCTGAGTGGAGTTAGTCGAAACATCTTCTTTTGGCAGACGCAGATTTCTGTTGCTCTCGGGAGATCGACTTTTTAATAGGGGCTGGAGTTTATCTGAATTTACTATGCATTGGACAAGTCCTAACTATCCTAAACTCCAGAAAATGAGATTTGGTTGGGTTTTGAGTGATGAATACCCTTCCAGGTCATTTTTCTGTTAGTTGGTATCATGTGAATACGAATTCGGATGCTCAAGCCGAACTATCGAAATTCTGAGACATTGAAGAGCCTTATCATTCTAGGCTATCTTCGTCGACTGAAAAAAAGGATTGTGATGATATTTTCGTGAAAACCACTGGCCGAGACTCTGAAGGCAAGTTTGTAGTGCAGACTATCTTTAAACAACCCGTATATTTGCTGGGCTGTTCTAGAGTTCAAGGACTGAGGAGTTGTTGTTCTCTGGAGTGGAAACTGAAGAGAAATACTGAATAGAACTAGAAGAGATCAGAAGCAGTAGTGGATTATTTTACGTGGTTGAAAATTATTGCTGCTTATTGAGATATTCATAGTAAACGATGAAATAAAACAATATAGTTTGTTTAAATCTTCATATATTTGAACTAATGTTCAATTTAAACTTGTTGACGCGTTTCACTAACACAGTAGCTTTGTCAAAAGGAATGAAGGTAAAATATAAAAATGTCTCAATATATACAGTGCTAAATCTATTTACTAAGGTTAACAATGGTATTAAAAGATATTACCTGGAAATTCATTCACTACAAACATTCCTGAGCTATCTTCTAGGTAAAGAGGTTCATTAAAGGAGACTGATTGATATCTATTTGGTCGTTAAGGAGATTACCTGAATATTTATTTTTGTTAATCTCTAGGGCTTCTAATAAATTTAAACTAAAGGATTTACCGACTACATGGAGAATTTCAAAATTTGGGTCGAAAATGTGTTGGTTTTCTAATAAATGACTCGAATAGTTAGAATCTAATTTTTTGTTGTCATAGCTACGTTTGTGTTCCGAAATTCTAGTTTTAAAATTTCTAAAAGTTCTACCGATATAAATTTTATCACAATCGTCATTACCACATTTTAATTTATAAACTCCTGATTTGTTTAATTTTGAAGATTTAGATTTATTATTATTAATGAATTTGGCTTAATTGTGATCAGTTTTAAAGGAAATATTCATGTCTAAAGTTTCTAAAAATGATTTAATTTTTTAGGATGGTGTTCCAAAGTATGTTAAGCTTTTAAATTGTCTATTATTTTTATCTGAAGGGAATACTTGTTCTAAAGTCTGTTTTTTTATCTTTTTATTCAATTATTACAAAAAGGCTTTAATCATAATATTCAACCCACATGTTCATTGGATAACTTCAACAAACTAGGTATAGAAACAGAAATTAACTTGTATAATATTTCAAATAATTCTAATCTAAAACACAAAGCTTCAGAAATTATTAAAAAAGAATTCGTCGAGTTTAACAAACCCAATTTTGAATTATCAGCCGCCAAATCAATTCAACAAAAATCAAAGTCAAATAGTCTTATTTTCACAAAAGCAGATAAAGGAAATACGGTAATAGCATTACCTAAAGAAGATTATTTATTAAAAACCAACAATTTTATTCAGGCAAGCAATTTTGAGACCCTTAAAAAGAGCCAACTAATAAATTTCAGAGAGAAATAATATTAGCAGTAGATAACGTTAAATCAATAATTAACGATAAAGAAAAATATAAATTATTTTTACCCAATCCGCAACACCCTGAACTTTATTCATTAATTAAACTCCATAAAGAGGGGTACCCTATCAGGCCAGTTGTTTCTTATTTCACAGCACCTTCATTCAAAATTTCAAAAATTCTCATAGATGTCATTTCTAAATATTGTTCATTCATACCTCGATTTTCAGTTAAAAACTCAACGGAATTAATTAATAATATTCAAGATATAATACTACCCCATAATTCTAAATTCATATCGTTCGATGTAACAAATCTATTCCCTAGTATACCTCCTAAAGAAACTATAACTCTTGTTGATAACTTGCTCACATACAATAATGTTAATCCTATAATTCACTTTGATATCATTACTTTATTAAAAGTGTGTTTGAATCAAAATTATTTTCATTTCAATGGAGAGGTTTATAGCAGTAAAGATGGTTTGATTATGGGCAACCCTCTCAGCCTCCTACTAGCAGAAATATTCATGGATAATATAGAAAAAATAATTCATGAACACCCCCTTAGTAAAAAATTCATGTACTGGCACCGATATGTGGACGATATTTTAGCTAGCTTCATCGGTACAAATAGACAATTAGAGAGCTTCATTACTTACATAAACTCGATTCACAATAATATCAAATTTACCGTAGAACTTGAACAAAATAAGTCTATAAACTTTCTAGACCTTACAATTTCAAATATGAATAATAAACATGATTTTTCTATATTTCATAAACCATCACATACAGATATTACAAATCATAATAGTTCGGTCCACCCATTTAGTCATAAACTAGCAGCTTTCAATAGTATGATACACAGACTCTTAACAGTCCCATTAAATATTAATAATTATACCAAAGAATTAAATATCATAAAACAAATAGCAGTTAATAATAATTACGATCCAAATTTAATTGACAATATCATAAATAAAGAGATAAAAAACAGACTTTAGAACAAAGATTTCCCTTCAGATAAAAATAATAGACAATTTAAAAGCTTAACATACTTTGGAACACCATCCTTAAAAATTAAATCATTTTTAGAAACTTTAGACATGAATATTCATTAAAAAAAATAAATCTAAATCTTCAAAATTAAACAAATCAGGAGTTTATAAATTAAAATGTGGTAATGACAATTGTGATAAAATTTATATCGGTAGAACTTTTAGAAATTTTAAAACTAGAATTTCGGAACACAAACGTAGCTATGACAACAAAAAATTAGATTCTAACTATTCAAATCATTTATTAGAAAACCAACACATTTTCGACCCAAATTTTGAAATTCTCCATGTAGTCGGTAAATCCTTTAGTTAAAATTTATTAGAAGCCCTAGAGATTAACAAAAATAAATATTCAGGTAATCTCCTTAACGACCAAATAGATATCAATCAGTTTCCTTTATTGAACCTCTTTACCTAGAATATAGCTTAGGAATGTTTGTAGTGAATGAATTTCCAGGTAATATCTTTTAATACCATTGTTAACCTTAGTAAATAGATTTAGCACTGTATATATTAAGACATTTTTATATTTTACCTTCATTCGTTTTGACAAAGCTACTGTGTTAGTGAAACGCGTCAACAAGTTTAAATTGAACATTAGTTCAAATATATGAAGATTTAAACAAACAATATTGTTTTATTTCATCGTTCAGTATGGATCTTCATCAAGTAAAAACCTCATCTATTCAATATTCATAGTACTTATCGATAAGGATAACAACTTATCGTTCGAAGGACCACCGTGTTGAGAACGGACAAAGGAGAGTAAATGATATACTAGACAATAATTATGTATTAATTTCAAGTACCTACTCGACTCAACTCCTGTCTGGTAGAATAAAGGTATGTGATATAACAAACACAAATATCTATTAAGGCTGGTAACCAAATTTCGACGTAATTTGACACACATAACTTTACACTAAGTCCATGAAGAAACCTAAATTGTCGTTAAATTGCACTTTCAATTAAATCTGACAACACTGCCGAATAATGATTTTGGAATGTATTTGTATTTGTAATTAACATATACCTTGTCGGTACTGATACTGTTTTTATATTTATGAACTTATTTTGGTAATTTCAAAGAGTAGATCTTACCCCCTGGATCCACGAAATCATTATTCACTCATAAATTATAATATAATACTGGCAACTAGCCAAATTGAAAATTAACACACATAGCGAGGTTTTATACAAGTAAATTTGTAACAACAGAGCACACCTGCGCTTCGTTTGGAAATCAGACTCACTCTCCACGATTTATAACCTTGTTAATTAATTCATATACCTTCCGGCGTTATGAAAGAATCGACGAAAGGGACTAGTTTATTTTGTAGATTTATAGAAAAATACTTTACCTTGTTTACATTTTGGCGAGACCGTTAAAATGTTATTTCAACAAATACTAAGCTAAAGGAAATGTAAGGTAAATTTATTATAGAATACATTAATTAAGTCATAAGTCTCTAGTGTTTCCGAATACGTGTCACGGGACGTTGTTCCAATCATGATTCACCTCCACATTAGGGGTATCGACCGAGACATCGTCATTGCCTCTGCCTAATTCGCTAGAGACGGGCCAATGACACGGTACAAGACCTAGTGAGCCACTTCAATAGCAAACGGCTGCCAATTATAATTGGTTGTGATGCCAACGCACACAATACCGTGTGGGGAACCACTAATAACAACACAAAAGGTGAGTGTTTATTAGAATATCTCTTAGCAAATAACCTTGAGACCTCAAATGTGGGGACAACCCCCACCTTTGTCAAAAGAGCAAGAGAAGAGGTCCCGGATGTAACAATTGTTAATTTTTCTTTCAAGAAAAATGTAAAAGATTGGATGGTGATGAGCGAGCCATCACTTTCCGATCATAGGATCATCGAGTTTTGGATAGAGGGAAATACCACCTCGATTCCTACAATCCGAAATCCTCGAAATACTGATTGGTCTCTTTAGAAGACCAATCTGAAGGACAATTTGGAACAAGTCGAAGTGAATGGGGTAAATCAATCACACTACGACCTGGAAAAAAGTGTTGAACAGATCAGTGAGGCAATAATGGAAGCTTTTCATTCCAGTTGCCCACTGTCAGAAGCTCGTCCAGAAAAGGACGCTCCTTGGTGGAATGAGAACCTGTCAAACCTCAGAAAAGAGGTCCGTCGGCTCTTTAATAAAGCCAAACGTGATGGTAATTGGCAGAGGTACACTGAGAAGCTACCTCAGTACAATAAAGAGATTGGGAAGGTCAACATGCTTAATTTTCAAGCCTTTTGCGAAAAGCTCACTTCGACTCACACAGCGGCCAGACTACAAAAGGTCATTGCAAATGGGGCAACTAACCCCACAATGTCGCTGAAAAAGCCAGACGGATCATCACGGAAAGTGAAGAGGAACGATCGATTCTTCTTCTTAGAACATACTTTCCAGGTAGTGAACCAGCGACACGAACTGAAATAGCAATGAATTTCACCAAAAAATCCCGCAAGGAAGATTGGGACATTGCTAAGAAAATATATACCAGACAACGGTTGGAATGGGCAATAAAAACCTTTCAACCATATAAATCACCAGGAGTGGATGGAATATTTCCAGCACTGCTGTATCAAGGAAGAATCAGAGGAGATTCTTCCTCACCTGCTGAAGATTACAAGAAGCAGTCTAACAGTGGGTCTAATACCTAGAAAATGGAGAAAGGCAAGAGTAACCTTCATACCAAAAATAGGAGAAAAAGATGGGACTGATTCCCGATCTTTTAGACCCATCTGTCTAGCATAGTTCCTACTCAAAACGATGAAGAAGGTAGTGGATAATTACATAATAACAGAGAATCTGAAGAATATACCACTTCATAAATGTCAGCATGCCTACTGAGCGGATCGAGCAACTGAGACGGTTCTATATCAGCTGACCGAAGTCATCCAGAGAACTCTGAACAACAAAGAAATCGCAATGTGCGCATTCCTGGATATATTTGGGGCCTTTGACAACACAACTCATGTGTCTGTCAAAGAAACACTAAAAAGGCGAGGAGTAACTGAAGCAATTGTAAAATGGATGTATGAGTTGTTGACGACAAGGATAACTAAGACACAGGTGGGGAATCAAACCACCTCAGTTAAAGCCACTCGGGGGACACCTCAAGGGGGCATTTCGACGTTTCGTTTCTAGGAGAGCTATGCCTTCACATATTTATTCTGACAACAAAAAGACGTTTGTTGGAGGTGACCTATCGGACTTGGGAAAATTTCTAACAAAAAATTAACAATTTGTGATCGAGTCGTGTATAAATGAGGGAGTACAGTGGCATTTTATTCCGGCATATTCGACACAATTGGGAGACTTGTGGGAAGCAGGGGTTAAATCTTGCAAAAATGTTTGAGGGGAGTTTTGGGTAATGCAACAGATACCTTTGGAGAAATATTTAACATATTAACACAGATCGTCTCTGTCACATGACTCAGCCTATTACTTTTATTGTGAAATACACTTTATAGTGAAAAACTTGTGAACGTACTTTATCTGTACACTTGACAGACGTCGGGAACAAACGAGCGCTATCGTCACCGAGTCCTGCTCAAGCGAGGATATTTAATTTCATTTTCCCATCCCATAATTACGTGAAAGTGAAAACACAAACGTAAACATGGCGCAGTGATAAATAAAGAACCAAAAAGAAAAGTTCCAGCATCCGTAAACCGATTGAGAAGAAAAGGGGCCAGGTTGGTTCCATGATTGATGAGATATTTGGAGATTTCTGTTCATAATTCAAGAATATAATTTCAAAATGGAGATCTGCGGGATATTCTCCATATGCATGTCGTCCGGCAACCTTTCTCAAACTTGGAAATTCTGGCGTCAAAAATTTGAAACATATTTGAAAGCTACGAAAATTTGTAAAAAAGAAGAAACCGCGAAATGTGCTCAACTGTTAACCCTCATGGGAGATGAAGGTATTAGAATTTACAATACTTTTACATTTCAAGAAAATGAGCAAGAAATTTTAGCTTTGCTTTTGTCGAAGTTCGATGAACATTTAAATTCAAATCGTAAATTCATTGAAGAATTCATTCAGTCCATCCAAAGTTTTTAATTCTAAATCTGAAGACGTGGGTATTGTATGAATCTAATTATATCCGTGTGGAAAACAGCAAACCTTAGATAACACAGCTGGCCTCTGATTCCAATCAATGTAAGGAAAGGTGCTTCAATAATTACCACTTTTTGATAAAAATAACGAATATATTTCTTAATTTAAAATTGCGAAGGACCGGAGACTCAGTGGTTTACACACTGAGCAACAAATAGTTTGTGGTGGTGTTGTAATTCTATTTTCATCCATTAATTATACGATAAAGATAAATGTTACCTTAAATTCCTTCAGAAGAATGCAATACGTACTTAATCACATCCACTTTCACTACAAGCGATATTATGTCTTTCTGATGGAAATATGGATATAGGTACTACAGGACAGCAAGTTTTAACCACCTCGTGGTTTGGAAAAATATATTAACAGCCCTTACAGAATAAAGCAGAAATTGTGAGGAAGAGGGACTTGTTAATTCATCACTATCGGAAGGGTACGGTACATCTCTCCTTGCGTGCGGCATTTTCGCTCGCAAAACGGGTGCTTGCATGCGCAGTCGTTAACTGGGGATAAGCCGGCCAGGTTAGAGGGTTCTGAAAGACTTTAAAATAAGTGGCGTGCTTGCATAATCAAAAAAGAGGGTTTGAATTATAACAGGTATCTTTCCTGATTTGTTTTCTGATCATAATTTCGATAATAGCGTTTCTCTTAAAGTGGTAGAAAATGAAAATTCTTCAACTGCAGGCGATTTAGGATTAAGAGGTGACTATGTTAGTACTAGGAGCAGGCAAAGCTGTAGTGACAAAATTTTTTTTAATTGTGATAGTGATAATAGTAGATTAAGTATTTTTGACGATGATGACGAAAATGTTTTGAATAAAACTTTTGGTAGTTGTACATTTGAAAACCCTGTAAATAAGTTTACCTTAAAGAATTCACATAATGATAACGAAAAAGACTCGGATTCAAGCTTTGACACCTCTTTGAAAACCTCAAACCTCAGAATAGTGGAGAAAAGTAGTAGATTTAGACGCAAAATAAAATCACCATCAAAATACTCTGATTTTGTCTTGTCAGAAACTAAAGAGAAAGCTACATAGCGTCACACTTATTACTAGTTTTCTATAACTGAAATATTCACTTTACTTTCCCTTTCACTCTACAGAAAGTGAGTTTTAAACAATTTCAAACTGAATTTTAACTTCCTTACCAATTTACAACAAAATCGTCAAACGTCAAAATCACTACAGCATAAATGTTAAATGGTTGTTTGTTAAATATAAATGTACTCGTTTGTAAATTATACCTACATAAAAATGTCGAATGTGAAAACTCTTTTTTTTTAATCTCAGTAAAATACTTGCTTGTAGTAACTGGGTATAATTATAAAAATGGATGTGATGAAATAAATATAATGACTGTGATACCAAATAATAATTATACAGTGTGTACATAAAGTAACGTAACTTGCTAATATTTCGACTTCCGTTAGGATTACAAAAAAAATGTTGAATAAAAGTTTTTTTCAAATAATCCAGACCATCTGCATAAGTCGATTAGAAGTATACAGGGTGCACCGTTGCTCCAAAATAATATATTAACATATTTTTTCAAATAGTAAACCATGTATATATTTTCAGTTTTTCATAATCAATTAAATTACAAATACAACCGTCAAGACCGCATAATTCTACCTTTAATATTTCCAAAGTTACATTGGTTTGAATCTAAAATTGTAAAAAAATTGTTTATGTCAAAAAAGTAGAAGGTTTTTCTGTCATGAATTGTTTTTAAATGTCATGAATTATTTTTAGTTGTCATTAGTGAAAGCTGTTTATCTTCTTATGATAAGAGGTTCCGGTGATCGCAAAAGAACTCATGATGAGGTAGCTCTAACGTATTTAATGATATGTATCCAAATCGCAACCAAAATTGAAGTTCGGAGGATTGTGAAACTTTTTGAAGAAGTGGGTTCAACTAAAAATCGCCCTAAAACTGGCCGACCAAAAACCGTAACTAATGATGAAAAAGCCTTGGACGTTATGCAAAGTATTGTAGAAAATCCTTTTACATCCATTCGGAAAACTGCATTAGAACATGATGTTAGTGTAGGATCCGTCTGTACCAATATTAAGAAGAATAAGTGTCATCCTTATAAAGTATGTCTATTATAACAATTATCTGAAGATAATTATGATCGCAGAAGAGAATTTTGTGAAACTATAGTGCAAAAAGTAGATGCAGTCCCTCATTTTACAAGTAAGATAGTATTTTCCGATGAAGCCACGTTTATGTTAAATGGTAAAGTTAATCGCCACAATTGTAGATATTGGAGTGAAACTAATCCTAGGTGGATGCGGGAAGATAGAACACAAAGAACTTCAAATGTTAATGTTTGGGCAGGTATTATCGGCACCACTGTTATCGGATCATTCATGGTAGAAGTCAATTTGAACGGAGCAAAGTATTTAGATTTATTAAGAAAACAAATGAATCCCGCAATAATAAATGCAGCTGTTAACAATTTTAATGACACTTGGTTTCAGCTGGATGGTGCATCACTACACATTAGTGTTGCGCTGTTCGAAATTACTTAAATGAAGTTTTTCAGGACAGGTGGATTAGAAGAAGGGACAAAATTGAGTGGCCAGTCATATCTCGCGATTTATCGCCTTTAGACTATTTCTTCTGGGGATATCTTAAGAACATTGTGTACAAGACAAAACCTGATAATCTGGATGAAATGAGGAATATAATACTGTTAACAGCCCATCAAATAACAAATCAGCAATTGCATAATACCATACCAGCTTTTTATAATCGACTGTCAAATAAAATGAGGAAGACAATTTGAACATCTCATTAAATGAGATTAGTTATTTGGTCCTGTTAATTATTTTAATAATAAAAACGATCCTGTAAATTATTTTTCTCAATAACTGTATCAATAACTGTAGAAGAAATAAGGTTAGAATTATGCGGTCTTGACGGTTGTATTTGAAATTTGATATATTATAACGACTCTGTCGTCTGAACAAGAAATAACCCCGATAAATAATCAGAAAAGAGAACACTACCCAAGCCAAACTAGACGGAGTTGGGCACCCAGCACCGAGAGGGCAGCACATTCGCCGTTCCGCTAATAACTTGACCGAAACTACCAAAGCAGACGAATTGCGATATACCAGGCAAGCTCTACCTTACGTAGAATAACGATAAGAAGCTTCAACGGAAAATAACCGAAGTGTTGCACTATATTCCGGAGCGTGTTGTGCCCGGAATTGTGAACACATAAATATCCTGCTTGTCGTTGACTCCTCGGTGTGCGTTGAACCCGAGGCTAGACGCTAAGCAAACCCTGTATATCGGGGGTAATTAATTATTACGTAAGGACGATTTTAGCTATTTTCAACAATTTCGAGAATATATTATCGATCTGTAGTATCAGATGTTCTTTTTCTTCTATCTGATCGATACTGATATCTTGTGGGCATATAACCGGGTTTCCCCCATGCCATGAAATTTTAATTGAATACTTATTCAGGCAGCAGTGGCGCAACCTCACCTTGATTTAAATTGAATACTGACAAAAATTAAGGTGTGATCGCTGTTGAATCTCATCTAGCAAGTTTTAAGTATTTTTATCTTCTGTGGAATCAACTCAAAGTTTCTATTGCTGTATTATCACACTGAAGGACTGCTCACCACTCGTAGACCTTAGAATTCATATTTAATGATATAAAATAGTTAAATTATTCGATGAGCACGCAAGGAACGTTTCATATATACCCAAACGTTACGTCACAAGCGACGCCATGATACTGACAAGCGTTTTGGCGCCAAATTTACATTTATAATATACTTTTTTCCGACAATCGTAATTATCTTATTTTCACATCCATTACCAACGAATTTTTTGTTTCTGAACACATTCATCTATTTTTCCGTAACAAATTGGAATTTTTTTAAGTATTTTGTTTTTATCCATGCAACATTATAACTGAATTAGAAAAAAAAATCATATTTTTAATGCACCATTTCCAAAAAACTAAACTCTTCTTTCGTTTTCATTAATAATAAGTACTCAATATTCAAACTTCTCTTTCTTTTAGAAAAAGTAAAGGACACATAACATGTTTAAGGATACACGAGGAGGCAATAACATTTTGAATTTCGATATAACCAATCTTTTGGGTATGGAAGCTAGAATTTGAGATGCTGGTGAAAAGGATCGGAGTAATGCAAATTACCAAATCATTTAAGTATATATCACCAATATGAAAATTCTTTCCCACTGGGAAACATATACATATATCAGACTGAAGTGGTTATTTATATTGGTTTGATCTTCCCCAGCCTCTACAATTCCACCTTAATTATGTATAAGCCACCCCCATTCTTTATTACTTCCTAAAGATGGTCCCATATGTACCCGGACTGACCCAGATATGGCGGTAATTGTTTGAAAAATATCAATATATTAGAAAGTATCATAGATGAGCAAAGCGCATTCTGGAATATTACTTCATAAAATATCCGTCAGGTGGGGCGCTCGCGATGGTGTGACGTCATATGTCATCTGTCATATAGGTAAGAAAACTGC
Source organism: Galeruca laticollis (assembly GCA_963921935.1). Lineage (NCBI taxonomy): Eukaryota > Metazoa > Arthropoda > Insecta > Coleoptera > Chrysomelidae > Galeruca > Galeruca laticollis. The sequence goes on from OY998181.1 coordinate 148,524,354, forward strand.
ATTATTGTACTTTCGGCGAAGCAATTTCGGCGAACCCCACCCCTCTCATTTCCATGAATGAGTCATCGAATATGTCGTGACCTGCGCGGCCTCCTCCCTTCCCCACATATTCAGAAAATACGAATAAATTACTGCTTGGGATAAACAAAACAGTAATATCAGATAGCATGTTACTTATAATACAAATAAAATTATACATAATAAATATTATACACAAAATCCTAATCCGTCCTAATCCTAAAGCGTGTTGAGCTTAGGGCGGACGCCAACTACCGTAGGTCAAGCCCTGCAGCGTGTTGAGCGCAGGACCGAGGCCTTCCCGATTAGCCGAAATTCCGGAGCGCATTGAGCCCGGTACGGAAGCAAACTCCCAACCTCCGAGATTACGCTGTGCGTTGAACGCGGAATCTCGACCTTGACACACCCCTTTGTTTATAGGAACCTAGCGTCTCAGTGAGGATTCCGGACAACCGAGAAGAATCATCCGAGGCCCAATCCGACGACCACGTTAGAGAGACTGCTCGCCCCCAGGAACAATAAATCGTGTATATACTTATTATACAGAGCTTTAGATTTTAATTGTAAATATTTATTGTAGTTTGAATAAAGAAGTATATCTAACTATCGGACCCCTTTTTATGCTCTTCCACACTGACGAACCCTTACAAACGGCACCCGAGCAGGTGTTATAAATGGCGCCCGAGCAAAAGGTTAGATAAGGGAAACAAAGATTACAGATATATCAGAGCAGTCAGGGAGGAGACGATTACAAAATTAAGATAAGGGATACGAAATTGCAAAAGGTTAGATACACCAGAACAGCCACAGAGTAACCAAACATACTAAAGCGGCAAATCAGACACGAACATATCATGAGCGAACAAGGAGAATACGCCGACGTGGGATTAGAGATAGTAGACACAAAAGTAAGATGGATATACAAGCTCAAGAAGGAAGAGCAAGTGACAGAACTACAAAAATTCGAATTAGACACAAGCGGTAATATGGACACACTACGGGTCAGAATGGTACATTTTATAAGGAAACAGATAGGACATAACACCAGACAACAAGAAAGCAGCATACAAGAATCTGAAAAACCTAGAGAAAGAACTGGAGCGTGGCCGATTGCGACGTTTCGTTGTTTTGGAAAGTTACAGTTGCCCTCTGGAATTCCATTTTCTCGAGGACTTCATGGCTTGGTAGTGGTTCGTGCATCACAAGTGTTGCGGTGTACTGTGATGCCGTCTGTAAGCGTCTGGGTGGCTGTCTTTGACTGTAGTAGTCTGGCATCATCGGTCAGTATGTCTCTCGGTTCCGCCAGCTGGGTGGCTGTCTTTGATTGTAGTGGTCTGGCATCGTGTATTGTCGTCCAAATTGTTTTATCAGGTCTGACATTAGGTAGTAGTATCCCCTGCGGTTGTGCATGTATTTGGTTTGGGCCCACCTTGCTGCATCCCCTCTTAGTTGTTGGAGGCAGAGGTCTTCCCGTTGTCGTTGGTCCTCGGGAAACTTCGTGTCGTGAAAGTATTTCACAAGTTAGTAGTTGAAATCTTCAGGTTTCTCGTCTTGGATACCCGCGAAGGTGGTAGGTTCCGTCTGTCGTTGTGGTTGGTTGGAGTTTGCGTTAAGTAGTTGGGTCAGTAGATCTTTGATCGTCTCGCAGCTGGTCTTAATGCCTTGTTGTTGTTGGGTTCGGCCACTCCCCTGAGCGGCTTCGCTTCTCCTCGTCTGGGTGACGTCGTGTCTCGCTACGGCGTCGTCTTCCCGGAGGTAGAAACTTCCATCAATACGTTGGGCGCCATGTCGTGAATTGGGTGTGTTATAATTCGCAGAATATGGATAATAACCACCTTCACGTCTTGTGTTGCTGCGAGATTGTCGTTGGTTTTGTTGATCGTTGTAATCATTGTTATCGTAGTAGTTGCTGTGCATTTTCATAAGTAGTTATGTTTCATAAATATAAATGGTTATATCACTGATTTGAGTTCACTTTATTATATTATTTATGTTTGCTTAACTCTGGCGGTTCCCACTGCCACCCTAGGGAACTGGGCGTAAGTTAAATGAAACGCTTTTCTAAGTGAAACAACTTACCCAGTTCGATCTAATGGATGCGCAGCAGGACCAGAGCTTAAAGCGTACGAGCTTCAGAGGTGATTTGACCTCGTCGTTGAAGACTTGGAGAGAACTAACTGTAATTTGCTTTCCGCCGCCTACTTATACATGTCTCTGCCGGGATTTGTACGGATTCGAGACATGTCATTGGTATGGGCGGAGCCTATTGAAATGTACGCTTTTAGCTCTGGTGACATCCAAAATTTATACACGGCCGAAGACAGCGAGTCCGAAGATAGACATAGTAGGTACAGTTACAAACACGTAGATTGCACAGAACTGGACAAAATAAGGAGATGGGGAATATACTGTGATGGTTCAAAACACCCGATAGAGTTCATTGAAAGGTTGCAAGAACTCAAAACATGCTACCAGCTAAACGACGAAGTTATACTTAGAGCTCTGCCAGAAGTGCTGAAAGGCCAAGCAATTCTTTGGTACCGGAATAATAAACATCTCTGGGAAACCTGGCAGGATTTCGTAGATGATTTCGAAACTTTTTATGTATCATTAGAGTTATCAACATACTTTGACGAAAAGATAATGGATAGAAAACAAGGAGAAAACGAACCGTTTAAACAATATATCACAGAAATTATTGCGGAGACATATGGGCTTCAACAGTAGCCAACAACTAGAAAGGATATATAGAAATATGAACCCGAAATACAAACTTCACGTCCTAAGAAATGAAATCGCATCAATAAGAGACCTTACACGGCGAATAGACGAACTAGAAAGTATCCGAAAAGAAATCGAGAAAGCGGGCAAACCCGAGAGTAAGACCAACCCTCACAAATGGCACCCGAGCAGGTGTGACAATATTATGAAAAACTTAAAATATATACATGGTGTACTATTTAGAAATATGTTGATAAGTTATTTTGTAGCAACGGTGCACCCTGTATATTTCTAATCGGTTTATGCAGATGGTCTGGATTATTTGAAAAAACTTTTGTTCAACATTTTTTTCGTAAACCTAACGGAAGTCGAAATATTAGCAAGTTACGTTACTTTATGTACACACTGTATAAACTTTTTCTTAAGTTGTGAAATCGAGATGTAATAAAAAGTTTCTTTAAAATATTATTTAGAAAAAGGAGGATGTCACATGACTTAATCTGTTACTTTCATTGCGCTCTCGTTACCGAGTCCTGGTCAAGCGAAGATATATAGGGTAGAAACCCCAATTGTTGGCACTTTAACAGATATGCCAGTACATTTCTCGCCGTTAAATAAAAATTGAGTATATAGTTTTGATCGCTGTTCTTACAAGTTGATTTACCAATCATTGCCAATGTTGATAAATCTAATAACATTATGGAACTATGACCATGCAATTCAAAAAATATATAAATAATGGAAAACTACTGTTTTCCAATTATTGGCATCAGATTTCTAATTATTGGCACCCAATTGTTGGCAATGATATCAATTATTCACACCCATTTATTGGTACTTATTACTGATTGACACCCAATCATTGAAATAGTACCAATTGATTGGAGCTGCTATCATACACTAGGGAAGGAAAAATAAGACTTAAAATGTAATATTAAAAAGTGAAATTTTTATGTTCATATAAAATCACAAATGATTAACAATCTGTTTCTGATGACAAACTTTACATAGAAAAAACTCTTTGTATAAATTTTGTTTCTTCAAGCATCTGACATGGTAGGCACGCGTACACTTCTGACATTTTATACCAATGGCTGTCATATATAAATTATTTGTGCAGGAGAAACACAAACCTTTAGAGGCAATAATATTATTTTTGGGGATACAAGCTTTGTTATCTGAATCTAGCTGTTTGCCATTGGTCTCAGTAACTGAGTTGGTATTGGTTATAGTTGTGGAAACGTTATCAGTTCTGGGAATAACTAATTCCTGCTCATCTAAAATATTCTTCAAGTTTCTGACGTGCGATAATTTATTTGATATTTGTTTACTGACCGCTTTAGTTTTTTTGGTACTATTTCGCTTTGGATTTACGTGTTTATTTTCTATAGCTTTCAACATTCTCTTTTACTTATTCTCTAGTTTCTTCCTCTCCTTTTCTTCTTTTTCCCTTTCCTTCTCTAGAGCATTACTTTTATAAACAGAAGAAGTTAGCACAAAGCTAACTCGCTCAGTTTGCCGAACCCCTTTTCGGACAGGAGTTTGAGGAACACTTAAATAATTTTCGATATTTGGAACATTGCATTGCTTTTCAATTTTGTCTAGGTTATCTACATTTAACATCGACATTAACACTTCTTGTTCGCTCGCACTCATAATGTCACTTATATTACTTGTTGCAGTCTCCATTGACATTACCACTTCTTGTTCGCTTGTACTCATTATATTGTTCATATTTGCCACATCATTATTTTTTGTTGGTGTGTCCATCGTTATGAACACATCTTGTTCGCGTGTACTCATTATATTACTTATATTTGCAGCTTCATCATTTTTTGCAGTCTCCATTATTGTATTTGATAAATTGTTCTGGTTGACGTCAAAAATTTCTAGTTGGCTTGATTCTTCTAATTCTAATGAATTGTTTTTTGTAACAACGAATTCACATTCCAAATTGTCTATTTCTGTACCTTCTTCTATAAACTGATTATTAATGTCTTCATGTATAATAATTGGCATTTGCTCGATCTCATTTGCTGTAAAGATCTCCATATTATTATCTTTAGATGAAGGCTCTAGTTTTGAATAGATTTCCTGTAGAGTTTTGAAATATTTACACTGGTCTGATGTACATCTAGTTCGCATGTTTCTTTTTATTTCCGTTTTCAATGTTTCATCAAACAATTCAAGCAATTTGTTATGGAGTTTGTCTGAAGGATTATCGATTTCTTGTGTTGAGGGAGTAGGGTCCTTTTTACCGAGACATTTGGAATAATCCAAGGCATTCATGTTCCATGGATAAAGTCCACATGCTTTGAAACCGCTGATTACACTAGCTGGTTTCAACTGCACTAAGGCCTCTTTCAGTAGTGGGGCAAAGTGCTGTTTTGTTAAATTACAGTAAGGATTTTTTCTTCTCCATTCCAGAACACTTTTTTTCCACATATGCTTCAGGGGCTTGAAACTTGCTACATCCGCTGGTTGTAGGAGTCTGGTGGAGTTTGGATATAAGGCAATCAAAACAATCTGCAACTCTGTACATGCATCACTAAGTTCCAAGGACAAATGTGTTGTATGTCCAACAGCGAACAGAATAATAGGAAATTCTACGATATTTTTCAAGGAAGGATAAATAACTTTTTTGATGTAATCTACAAATACTTCAGACTTCATCCAGCCGTTCTCAGTGAGTCCAATACCCCAAGAGTCAGGAATGCCCTCCAGGATGTTTTTTGGCAAACGTTTGTTAGGGTATATTATCATTGGGGAAGTTGTCACGCCAGTTGCTGAGAATGTAAACATTACCGTCAAGTTTTGCTTCGCATTGCCTTGATCGATTTCATACACGTTTTTCTTTCCCTTCGGAGCAATCACCTTTCCCAATTTGAGGCAAAACTGAAAACAGGTTTCGTCACCGTTATACACCCGTGAAGGATTTTCAAGAATAGAGAAAAGGTTTTTTCTCTTCAGATATTCCTCTATATCTCGAAACCATCCTTTTATGTCTTTTTCAGACACATTTGCTGAGGCACCCGTAACACCTTCTGGGGTTCTTTCTGCCAATTCAGGATGACGTTTTATGAAAAATGTATACCAACGATTTCCTGGTAAGTTGTTCTTAAAAAGGTTAGGTCGGACATCCGCGTCTAGAAAAGATTTTACAGCTACTTGAAGATCTACTTGACGTCTCGGAAATCCTTTTCGATCATTTTCAATTATCCAGTCAACTAGTTTTTTTTCTTCACTTTTAGTTAAATATGTACTCCTGCCTTTCTCAATTTTTGTGAATTTATTGCCAAGTCTGAATTGTATTGTAGACCGGGGAATGCCATATTTGAAAGCTGCATGTTTTTTAGACGTACCACCTTTAACTTCTTTTATTGCTGCTTTCAGCTGCTCCTCCGTGTATGTATATTTAGCCTGAAATTAGAATAACGTTTCAGTTATGTTTATTTTGAATACCTAGATATTTATTCTTGCAATATTTTTAGCAGAATTACCACAACCGTAAAATAGGTTGTTTTGTAGTGGTCTTTTGTCAATATTCAGATTATACATCAAAATGTATCCCAAATGTTGGCACTATTTTATATGAAAAATGGGAAACAATATCGAGGAAATATTGCAAAAACATAGATGAATTGTTTTTAAAATGTCGAACTCTATTGACGAAGATATACCTCTTTACAGATAAATGAATAAAAATAGGTTTGATTAATCCTGATACTGACAGTCGACAATAGCATTGCATCTTTAGTAAAATAATAATATTTCTTGATACTTTTCGATTCCTTCTTCGTTTGTCGTAAACGTCTTTGTTTTCAGTTCTACTCTTCGGTGCCATTTCTTCCTATTCCTGAATAAAGTGATTTTAGCAATTCCAACAAATGGAAAATGCAATTCATTTCTGAACGTAATGTTGACACTAGTGTGACAACATTTAGAGTAGCTCAAATAAATATTCTAAATGTTGGCACGCATAGTATTTTCTAAATTTCACTTTACTTTGCCTATTTTTCATAACAGATATGTGTTATAAACTCTAAGGAATATCTAAGTTCCTCAAAAGTTCATTTTGTGGTTTCATAAAGCAAATTTCTGTAGCTTTAGGTTTGATATATTTTTAACAAATTCTCAATTTTCTTACCTTCTCGGAACACACCAACATATAACTGCTCTCTTCCGCGTCTTCCATCAAACTGAATCAGAAGATACATTTCGTCACCAATAGTAGACGGTGTTGCCAAATTATGAAAAAATATTAGATTATCTTCAATTTACGTTGAATTCAAAATAATCTGGAATTTCCATCAGGAGTGCCAACAAATAGCTGAGTGCCAATAATTGGGGGTTTTACCCTAATTTCATTTTCCCATCCCATAATTAAGTAAAAGTAAAAACATAAACAGTCTCTCCCTTCTTGCCACTGACCCCAATGATATGACCGCACTTACCTCCTCACACTTTTTGATTGGTAAACCTGAGCTTCGGAGATCAGGTTGTCTACTTTTCATCGACTCTAGAATATGCAGCATCAATTCTGGTCACGGTGGTTTCGAGAGTATCTCTCACAACTTCAAAACAGGGTAAAGTGGAAAAGTCAACAACCCAATATGAATGTTGATCATTTAGTTTTATCACGAAACGACAACGCGCCGCCACTTCGAAGGGAGCTGGGTAGAGGAGTGGACCTTCATCCTGGAGTAAACAGCGTAGTTCGAGTAGTTTCAGTGAAAACTCCGAGGGATAATATTCGACGTTCGTTGTCGAAGGTTGCGTTTTCATGGTGGGGACTACGTTGAGACTTTCTTGACAAGCCGACAACTGCGCCATTGCCCAATTGACCTGACAGCCGATGTTAAGAGAGAAGAGATGAATCGAGAGACACATTTTGTGCTTTATATATTTCGTAAATTCATTGTAACTAAAGTTGCATAAAATTACATGTGCCGAATATACTCATAATACAACAGATTGTTTTCCATGACATTACATTTTTTATCTATCTGCCGCGTTTTATAATCGTTTTTTATCAACATATTGACGTATAACTTACATTCTGTATACTATAAAGACACATTACTGCAGCAACTAAGTCCGTTGACGCTAAGACAGCAATGGTGAAGTTCTGGAATGAATTAATACTATCAAATGCTCTGAAAATGATGAAAAATACTAATTAAAATTATAACCAGAAGACAAATGAATAATAAAATGTGATTCCTCAATTATGTGGTACGCGTTGATTCTTTCTTAAAGTGGCATAGATATAGACTATCCTTGAATATTAGATATTTCTTCTTGAACATATCAATAATTTTCTAAATCATATTGAATACGTGTTTATTATTATTGAAAATGTAAGAAAACATGGTGTACGGTGCTGAATCGTGAACAATTTCAAGTGAAATAAAATAGAAATTTTCGTTTTCTAAGCAATAACCATTGTTGTAAAGCCCAGTTTGGCATCCACTAAACATCAATGGAAGTATCTACCGATTAATTCAATATCACCACGTCAATTCTTGTACATGAATCTCTTCATGATGCCTCCATTCTTTCCACTTAATCAGGCCACAAACTAGCATCACGCATGTTACAGAACTAGCCGTTAACAAAAAAGGCTAAGCCTTTTTAGCACGAAAACAAAAACCTCCAAAAACTCCCATATAAATGCTATTGCGAGATATTGCAAAGGAATAAACACGGTAAAGGACATAAATCTAGTAAGATAACTTTCTAGCGTAACTCAAAAAAAGTATGTGCTGGCTTACAAAATACAATACGTAACAAATCAAAGGAGAGGAAAAGACAAAAAACAAGAAATTGCCTTGCCCCCTTTCCTACCATCGAAAAGTTTGGAGAGAAGAAATCCACAAAGACAGAAACAAGTGCTAAGAATTTAGCGATAATTCACACAAGATATTGAAGATCAAAATTAGAATATATAACGAAGAACTTAAGATTAAAAATCGGAAACAAACTTTTGCTACGATAAGAAACAAAATTATAAAATGTGGTGTTTCAAACCACATAGAAAAGTATCAAGAGAAAAATAAACTTCCATAACGGAAAAAATATGCCGTATGTATAAGTATACTAAAACAATCGATAAATGACCGTGCAAACAAAAAGAAAGAACGTGTTATACTCGTATCAAAGTATAGGAAAGGTGAAAAAAATGAAGAGTATACTGAGAAAGAAAAAGCTACCAATCAAAAATATAATTTCTTACCACAAAATATATAGAGGGACTGCTACAAAATAAACTGAATCTAAAATTTGCCCACAACATGGAGTTCCAAAATATATTTGAGCATTTATTTTGTTTCAAACTAAATTGATTTCCCGAGGTTCGTAAAGCAAGAAAATTTCGAAATTGACGGAAGTTTGTTCTCTGCAGAACAGAATTTTTGGCGTTCCTAAATGCAACAACAACTGCGATACGATGGAACAAAAATATAATACCCTTACAGCATTATGCACAACATAAGAGAGAATAAACAATTTAATATACTCAAAATATAACATAAAGGCAATATAAAAAGTAGGTTAATATTCCTATTTGTATTTTTGGACAACGGTAATGATAAACAACAAAAGATAATGTCTAGACATACAACTATGACATGTACGACAGTAGAAAAGTAAAGTCTACTAGACAAAGATACCAAAAGTAACCTGACATCGGTGGTGACAACTGAAGATACAAAATACTGATGATATATTCTGATAATACATCAAAATTAAGATGGAAATATTCACGTTAAGAAAATAAAATCTTACTGTTTTAAATGAAACTTACTGTTTCTAGATAATTCCAAAATATATTCAAAAAAATCTTAGATATTCTAATAAATTTGACAATTGTGTCGATAATAAATATTACCAGAAGAATGACAGAAGTCACATTTCATTTGATGTCTAACTGACGTTTAATGATTTTGTTTAATAATAACCTAACAATTGCAAAATCTGACAAGGGGAACGCAACTGTCATATTGACAACCAAAATATATAATTTATAGACTCTAGAGTGAAGTACAAGTTCTTAGAGCGAACCCAACAAAAAGTTTTCTAATAATGTAGATGATATTGTTAATAATTCAAATCTTTTAAGTGATTACGAAAAGAAGTTCATCGTAAATAAAAACCATCATTCTCCACAATTATATGCAATCGTAAAGTTAGGTAAAGTTAAGTTCTTATGAAAAAATGTAATTTTAATAGAGAAATTAATACAATCAACCAAATGGCAACATCCAACGGTTATCCATTACATATGATAAATAATTAAATTAATAAAAAAGAGGTACAAGTAGCGTTGCAACTAATATTTCCTGAACAAACTAATGAAATAAAAAATTATATAACCATCACATCTGCAGATAATATTTGAAAGATAATTTTTCACTAATTATAGTAACCAATCAAATTACTTAATTTTAAGTTATGTGTCAAATTTGATCCAATCACCTCTGGATTACAGCGATAATACCCTACATGTAGTGTTTTCCGTTTCGTGTTTTTTTTATTAAAAATTATTTAAATGTCAAACTTACAACTGGTTTAAAGATGATTTAGTATTAATAGCTACAAACTAAAAAATTATCTTATCGAGTACTTCTCGGGCCTTGATAAATACTCAAAATTTTGCATTAGGGGATCTTTCAAGGGATAATAGCCCTCGGCCCACGCCTTGTTCTATCATCCAGCAACACGCTTTCAGCATTCTCTATGACAAAATTATCTCGGTATTATCAAGACCCTAGGGGAATTACTACTGACAATATCCTTAGTTGCAAATACAACAATTTCTTTTAAAACAGAATGTATTGTGAGGACAAAATTGTTAAATGTAAAAACAAAAATATCCCCATTAGAGAAGTATGGTAAATATAAACTCAAATGTCCAGAATGTAATGCTGTTTATTTGGGTGAAGCCCTTAGAAATTGTGAAATCAGATACAGTGAACACTTACGAGCACACAGACTAAAACAACCAGCTAAATCACACTACGCCAGACATCTACTTGACACCAATCATTCATTGACACCTAAAACAGAACTAGAAGTGCTGCATATTTGTGAAAAGAAACAAGAACTGGATTTCCTTGAAGAATTAGAAATCAGAAGAAACTTAAGAAGCGCTCATTATCAAGTTGTCAATGAACAGATATATCTAGACAGTACTCTACTTTTAAACTCTCGTTATAGTGATCAATAAATGAATAGTACCACAATTAAAAATTAAAAACGAATTCTAAATTCAAACTTTGAAGGCCTATAATTCTGAAACGTTTATTTATTAAAAAAGTTTATTTTTTTTATTTTGCCTTATACTATACGCTCCCGACTTTCTCCCATTTGTCCCCGGACACTCTCAAGTGCGTATGTATCATATTTTATCTCACCGCATTAATTTGGAAACAACAATTTCACTTGAGAAAAATAATGGTTATGCTATGAGTTTCAATTTAAAAACTACGTATCTGTCAAAAGCAATCATTATTAAAAGAGAATCAACACAAACGGAGCATTTGGATAATTTTAACACGAGCATATTATATTATATAAAGATACCCCCTGCGTACTAGCCGCCAAGTCGCGCGACCAAGTCGTTCGAAGCAATCAGTTGCATTGTCTTCAAATGTATATCGCACAGGATTACCAATAACAGTGACGGCCAGGGATGCGACGGATAAATTGACCAACTACTTGCCTACATTGAAACGCATGAGCGCGCTCTTGAGGTCAAACAGACAGCGGCTATCACAGTTGCCCAGTAGTAAAAACGTCCTCGTTCTTATTTGGTTGAACTATTTTCATAATTTTGCCTAAGAAATGAATAATAATTGAACTAATATGTGTTGAAAAAAGATAAAATTGACTGTGAACAATTCGTTCTTGAAATAGAAAAGAGACCATAATTATGGGATTCCTCTGGCAATATAACAAAATACTTCTTTTTACCTCATTACTTTTGATTACTGATGTAACACATAACAAATGCCGAGTCATTTTGCAATTACATATTTGCACTGACTGATTATCTATTGGAGGCTTAATGGTGCGGACTGGTCAACGCTACTAGGTTGTACGACTTGGCCGCTAGTTCATGGAACCAAAATTCAGAGTACTTGAATATGCGAAGGTAGGCAATAATCATTGGTGAGATACAATGTACTCATTTTGTATCTACTCATACCAGCGCACGCTGAAAAACTGAACAATTTAGGAATATATTATTGTGATTTTTATTGGGAGAAAGAATATTGAAATTATTGTTTAATTTAGTTTAATTGATATTTAGTTTTTGTTTGCCCGGTATATTGTAAAATTTAAAATTAATTTGTGAGATAATTATAATTTTTTCATGAGAAACTCCATAATCTCAGAGTAGGGTTCAAATGTAGAAAAACAAAACAAATTTAATTTCTAATATGGGCGCCAAAGTTTAAATAGAGTCCCTATATTTCAATAAAGGAATTTAGTTAATCAAAAATATACTTGCTTTATTATTTCCAATTAAACTCTAAAGACGGTCCTGTCTGTTTAATGTTGAACCTCTCCAAGATTCACAGATGTCAGTTCAAAGCTACTAACTGTTGAAACTAGATGGAGTAATCACCATAAAGAAATGAAAAATCTCAAAAATATAATTTTAAAATGTTTTTCAAATGGAAAAACGTTATTTAATTTTGTAGAAACAAATACATCATTCTTTTACAAGACATAAATTTGTGAAAACCTACTATCTAGTATGATCATTCATTCAAATAAAATCATATGCTCTGGTGAAATATTATTTCTATACATGATTTAAAATAGGCAACATTTTATACAAATTTTATAACACGAAATCCGTTATATCAAAGTCTATGACAGAAATTGACGAATAATAAAGATTATGAGCGTCTATGCAATATCAAAGTTCAATTCTTTGTACAAAATCGGTAAGTTTACTCTACCTTCTTTATATATAATTAAAATAGTTTTAAATACCTTTGTGCACTGTATTGTTCAATTAATTCACATCAATGATTGGTTTTTATTTTGTTTTAGGTTACCTCTTGGAAGACACCATACAATTTATCCAGCTTGCATAATATCAAGAATCAATGCTATATTTCGTCCACATCAAAACATTTTAGACAAATCCAAAGCTCTCTGAAAAGTATTGTGTAGACACCGTTTCCACAATACAACATTTTACTTAATTACGTCGATACATTTTATGGTTTGTATTCAATTATAATTACCAATTTTCTTCTTATAATGTGTATATCTACTTGATTAATTATATTACTGATTAGCTTTAAAGTATAATGTATTCCTTTCTCTAATTTTCATACCAAATTGTTGTTTCTCCGAAAGTTTTAATAGTTTTTCTCAAAAATTTTACTTCTCAATATTTTTCTGCTACCAAAAAGAAAAGTACCTAGTGAATAGTATACATTATCAACAAAACTGTCCCCATTCATTTTTTTTTTATTATTAGCAATCTGCTTGTTGCTGATGAGAATATTTTAAACGTATTCCACCAATCAAAATTGGTTATCAAAATTCTTATTGAAAATCTTCATTTCAAATAGTAGATTGTCCATTTATCATTTTAGAACATTCTGTTTTGAATTTCTTAAATGATTATAACCCACATATTACTCCCTTAAATTGTATTTCAATAAATTTTTAAAATGACAATTCTTATTTTCTAAAATATTTATTGGGAATGACAAATTGTTTAACAAGTGTCATGTTCCATAAAATTAATGTTTTCATTTGACTTCCTACCTTGACACATTTTAAATAGTTACATAATCTTATCGAAAACTTCTTCCAATCTCTAATATTTACTTCTTTAAAACAAATCATATTATTATTTTACTTTGACAATGAGAACAATGGATTATTATTTTTATCTATATGGAAAAAACGTTCTAAAATTCTCTCTCTTAAATATGGAAATTTTGTTATTTCATTTCCCCTATATTCTTATAAAGCTTATTTAAAATCTTCTCCATAGTTTAGTGAATAGTACAGATTGTCTCCTTTTAAATAATTTAAAAAAAAATTCAAATTCCAAAATTTTTAATTACTTACAGTGTGTAGTCTATTATTCCATAATTCAGTATACAGAGTGTTGCAGGTTTCACTCTATGTTAATATATATATACTCATTCTCTGTAACCTCTTTTGCGTGATATGCCCGCTAATTCTGTCTTTGTTATATATATATATATATACAATACAGAAGAAATCGCAACAGGTGCGAACTTACCTCCGAATTGAGGTTAGAATCCATTATGTTGTATAGAAATAAACTACGGATATTTAAAATATGAAACAGTTAACTAACAGAGGTTTAAAATAACACAATCACATTAAGATGACTTAAAAAGCCAACATCTAAAACCATTTTGCAGACAAACGAACACGAGTGCTTTTTTATTGTCAAAGCCGGCCAGGAAATGATATCGTTATTCTTCTAATTTGGAGGGATTGAATTGACAGGCAATAATGCCAACCAATAGTTAAGTAGATGAACGTGACAACAAGTACCCATCAAAGAGTGGCCTCCTTCGTGAAAGTTCATATTTAAGATGGAAAAGAAGAATGCAGAAGGGTTGAAAAATTGCATTCATAAGAGAGAAAAAGAGGAAATAATATATATCCAATGGTAAGAGGTTTGTATAACAACAAAACGTATACGGTGGAAGATAAAGTCAAAATCACCACCAGCCGAAAAGACAAAGAACAAAAGCAATAAAGTAATCATATTAATAATATTGTAATATAGTAATTATTAAAGTAAAAATAATAATTATGTGATATATATATATATATATATATATATATATATATATATGTATAGTAATAAAGTGATAATGGGTGCATCTGCCAACACCAATGCACCCAATATAAGAGGTGGAGATATGTTAGCTGTCCGCAAAAGGGGTAGTGTCAATAGAGGGAACGCGATTGTCACTAGTGGAAGGAAGGTTATAGTTGTAATCTAAGGATAACAAAAAGGAATAAATCTCACTCAAGTGGTCTGTGTCAGTTTTTGTTAATGACATTGTTAAATTGTGAAATAAAAGCCATTTCCAAAAATGATCTCTTAATCTTGTTAGACTCTGTCGCCAACACCCTTACAGCTTCAAAGTTCATACGATGGTCAAGAGAATGAACATGATTTGCTAAAGCGCAACGCTTCGGATGCAATCTACAATCACTCTCATGTGAAACAATACGGTTAGACAGTGATCTCAAAGTCTGACCAATATATTGTTTATCACAGTCCCCACATGGAACGCTGTACACAACATTAGTAAGAGAGGTCAACGGACATTCATCTTTAACTCTAGTAAAAATTGATCTAAATGTTGGAGCAGTTGGTGTTAGTTGTTGGCTTTTTTAGTCATCTTAATGTGATTGTGTTATTCTGAACCTTTGTTAGTTGACTGTTTCATATTTTAGATATCCGTAGTTTAATTCTATACAATATAATGGATTCTAATCTCAATTCGGAGGTAAGTTTGCACCTGTTGCGATTTCTTCTATATTGTATCTTACTCATTTTAACTACAGTATCCTAATGCTGTTTCTCTATTTCAGTATTCCTGATGATGAGGACAATCATCCTCGAAAGCTCGAAAATTTTCCGTTAAGAGTACACTTTTTTCCGTTTCTCTTGCTGCATACCCCAATATTCACCAGTTTTATTCCTAACAGTCAGCAAAGACTATCTTCCTTTCACTTACAGACATGGGGTTCTATCATGACATCTTCACACACTACGGAGAAGCAGCGGTTAATAGATACAAATCATGGTCGAAAAATAAAATGAAATTGGCCCGTGAGTACAACAGAAGGTGTTTTTTACTTAAATGTAAAAAGTCAGGTATTTCACCAAATCATATTACTGCGGCAACGAAGCCTATTGATGATCTTTTGATGAGACAGGATGTACATCGTAACACGGTGGATTACAGGTTAGGGATGAAACTTCTTAATATTGAGATTGCTAATAATCATTCTTTCATTAGTAATTTAGAATCAAATTTGACGACGTTGAGAAGGTCAATTATCTCAGAAACAAGTGAGTTCCTCTTCAATAATTTTTCAAGTAAGCAACAGGTCACATATAATAAATTATTTCATAAAGTTGAAATTAAAAATATTTCTAAGGTCAATCAGCTGATTGACAACCAATTTAAGTTGTTGTTAAAATCTAAATCTACATGGATACGAAATATTTCGAACACCATAATTCCAGAGGATATTTCACAATTTTTAGCTCTGGGACCTAAGTTTAGTGTGGAACCTGTCATCTTAAAAGACATTTCTATGAAGTCAATTTTATCAGATGTTGACTACCTCGCCTCTACCATTGCAGATTCTAAAGTTAGAAACATCACTGTGGCTCGAGCTACTAATATAATTACAAACTACATTCATAAACCTCATTCTAATCCTTTATTTCACAATTTGTTACTTAAATCTAAAGCTTTTTTGAAATCAAACCCACATCTGATCTTAACACAATCAGATAAGGGAAATGTCACTGTCGTCATGAACAAGCAACAGTATATTGATTTGTCCAAACATTTTAAACAATCATTCATATGTAGAGTTAACCTCTGATCCTACCTTCTTCTATACAGAGAAAAGGTAACAACTTAGTGAAATCTCTTTATAATAAACATTAAGTCACTAGGCCGATAGTGGCTTCGATAGGAGCCCCCACTGAACGCATTGCACAATTTTATACAGACATTTTGACTAACGCTTACGATTATGAAAACGTTTATTATATTAAAGATTCATTTGAAGTCTCGGACAGGTTTGACAATTTTATGATTCCAGAAAGTTATGTTCTGGCCAGTTTGGATGTGGTCTCGTTGTTTAGTAACGTGTATCTTGATGCTTGTTTGAGAGCTGTCGATAAGAGTTGGGAACGTATTAGTGTCCATTGCTCCATCCACAACGATGCCTTTTTGAACCTAATTGTTTTTCTTTTTGATAGTACTTATTTTGCTTTTAACAATAAACTTTATAAACAAACTTTTGGTACTCCTATGGGTGCCTCCATTTCACCTATCTTAGCAGCATATGTCATGGACGATTTGCTGGATACTGTCATACCAGTACTTTCTTTCACTCCTTTGTTCATTAAGAAGTATGTGGACGATATTATCGTGGCACTTCCTAGAGAGGGCCTAGATGAGTTCATGAGACTTTTAACAGTTACGATCCTTATATACAGTTCACATTAGAAAAAGAAGCCAACGCAAATTCCGTTCCTTTTTTAGACACTAAGTTCATTCGTAAAAATATTACTATTAACATTGATTGATACAGGAAACCTTGCAGTTCTGGTAGCTATTTGAATTACTATTCTTACCACAAACATTCTATGAAGGTGAACTAGGTAAAACAAATGAAACAGAGAGTCCTTAGAATTTCAAATGGTGTTTTCCACAATAAAAATCTTAACATTTTATTCAACCTTTTCTTGGATAACTCTTATCCAAGAACTTTACTTAATAAATTATTGTTTAGCACATCTAACACCATGGAATTGCTGGCTGATGATAGCCATCCTAATTTGGCCCAAATGGATGTTGGCGCTGTTACGACCCCTGCTCCTCCAATTTTCGCTTCCTTTCCATACATTAAAGAGATTACTCCGAGACTTGCCAGATTGTTCCGGGCATATGGCAATTTCAAAATTGCTAACAATACTGCTCTAACAATTAGATCAATTTTTACTAGAGTTAAAGATAAATGTCCGTTGACCTCTCTTACTAATGTTGTGTACAGCGTTCCATGTGGAGACTGTGATAAGCAATATATTGGTCAGACTTTGGGATCACTGTCTAACCGTATTGTTTCACATGAGAGTGATTGTAGATTGCATCCGGAGCGTTGCGCATAGCAAATCATGTTCATTCTCTTGACCATCGTATGAATTTTGAAGCTGTAAGGGTGTTGGCGACAGAGTCTAACAAGATTAAGAGATCATTTTTGGAAATGGCTTTTATCTCACAATTTAACAATGTCATTAACAAGAACTGACACAGACCACTTGAGTGAGATGTGTTCCTTTTTGTTATCCTTAGATTACAACTATAGCCTTCCTTCCACTAGTGACAATAACGTTCCCTCTATTGACACTACCCCTTTTGCGGACAGCTAACATATCTCCACCTCTTATATTGGGTGCATTGGTGTAGATAGGGGCACCCATTATCACTTTATTATTGTACATATATATATATATATATATATATATATATATATATATATATAATATATATATATATATATATATATATATATATATATCACATAATTATTATTTTTACTTTAATAATTACTATATAACAATATTATTAATATTATTACTTTATTGCTTTTGTTCTTTGTCTTCTCGGCTGGTGGTGATTTTGACTTTATCTTCCACCGTATACGTTTTGTTGTTATACAAACCTCTTACCATTGGAGATATATTATTTCCTCTTTTTCTTTCTTATGAATGCTATTTTTCAACCCTTCTGCATTCTTCTTTTCCATCTTAAATATGAACTTTCACAACGGAGGCCACTCTCTGATGGGTACTTGTTGTCACGTTCATCTACTTAACTATTGGTTGGTATTATTTCCTGTTAATTTAATCCCTCCAAATTAGAAGAATAACGATATCATTTCCTGGCCGGCTTTGACAATAAAAAAGCATTCGTGTTCGTTTGTCTGCAAAATGGTGTTAGATGTTGGCTTTTTTAGTCATCTTAATGTGATTGTGTTATTTTAAACCTTTGTTAGTTAACTGTTTCATATTTTAAATATCCGTAGTTTAATTCTATACAACATAATGGATTCTAACCTCAATTCGGAGGTAAGTTCGCACCTGTTGCGATTTCTTCTATATTGTATCTTACTTATTAACTACAGTATCTTAATGCTGTTTCTCTATTTCAGTATTCCTGATAATGAGGACAATCATCCTCGAAAGCTCGAAAATTTTCCGTTAAGAGTACAGTTTTTTCCGTTTCTCTTGCTGCATACCCCAATATTCACCAGTTTTATTCCTAACAGTCAGCAAAGACTATCTTCCTTTCATATAGATATATATATTGATTTATGTTTAAAAGAGTTTATTATAAATATATACAACTATTCCAAAATTCGCTATATAGATTTTATCCCTTGATAATGAATGAAAATCATTCGAAAGCTCGGGAATAAATATCTGAAAGAATTTACTCTGGAGTCTTATTGCCACATCCCCACAAAAATATCCATTATATATATATATATATATATATATATTATATATATATATATATATATATATATATATATATATATATATATATATATATATATATATATAGTTAGTGTAATTTTTCTTGAACCTTCCAATTATATTGTACAAAAAGTTTTTCTTGGTGTTTGGTTCGGTTTAAAATTAGTAAATAGACTTTAAATAGTCATGTTATTTATTTAAAAATATATAAAAACGGGACGTTTCGACTGGTTCCCCAAGTCTTTTTCAACCATAATATTCTAAAAACCAAATCACAAAAATGTTTCAAAATGTTTTTTCATATTAAAAGATAAACAAAACTCACCCTGAAACGTAATGAGAATATCCACAATAACATCATGTTGTGTATTATAAACTGTTAAAAACATTGAACAAAACACATTTAAAATCAATAAAACGACGACATTTGTGGAATTATAGTTCGAGACTTCATACACATTGTTTATATACACTATATACACCCACACAGGAATGGTGTATTTATCATACTGAAACGATTCACGGTCAAGAGTTGCTTGGTTTTATTGTTGGTTCCGTTGCGCAGATGAACTATTGTTTTTATGCTTTTTATCAATTTAATTTTCAATTTTCAATTACTAGTATTATTGTAAAGTTATTTTAGTGAAATTTCTTATAGAAACCTTAGTCATAATATACTGAAATATATTTTACTCAAATTGTTCACGTCTTTTTTGTCATTCACCGCACATTGATTCTTCTTAAAAATCTCCATTGATTCAAAAATTTCCCTCTTTCTATTGTGGGTTTCGGTTTTGAGAATTTTTGTTTTATCATAATTAAAAGAGTGTTTGTGTTGTTTTTCGTGCTTGGTGAGCGCAGTTTGGTTTTTTTTGTCATACTTGTGTGCTTGTAATCTAGCTTTAAGGTATTGGCTTGTTTGTCCTATATAAACGCCATCACAATTGCCGCACGGTATTTCGTATACTACATGTGACTTTTTTAGGGGAGCAGTTTTTGTTTTAAGTTTGCTGAAATGGCTATTTAACAAATTGTGACCTCTGTGTGCTACAGGTATATTATATTTGGAAAGTAAATTTTTAAATTGTTCGGATAGGCCCTGTATATTCTGGGCATATCATAATAATATCAACATTACTCATCAATGTTATTTATGAAAAGATAGAAAAAAAATTTGAAACATTGAAATATTACTTATATATAAAATATAGTTGGCGCTTTATTTTATTGTTGCTGTCATATACCTATTATGTATAAAAATAAATGATTATACTTTTCTTACTTATTAAAAATTCTTATGCTATAAAATAAAATAATGGATTTTTCTATATATATCCAAATTTCCACATCAAACAAACTTTCTGTATATTATAAAAAAAACTATTCATTCTTCTTGAGATGGCTTTTGCAGACTCATTTGCATAAACTTGGGTAAGCGTTTGTAAACATTATATTTCTTTTAAAAAATATATGAACACCTGCGTTTAAAGTTGTTCGACTATTTGTAACTTTTTTCTTCTTGTTCTCATAAATAGGATTATTGAAAATATTTAAACACTACTTTAGCTTTATTCGGTTCGTGAAAATGGAAAGGATATCTGAAATATTTATCTACTTAATTTCGATCTTTTTTTTAAATTATTTTAACGTATTATAATAATTGTGCATGTGATAAAAACTGAAATTAGTTGTGGTTTGTTGTTTTGTGGAAAGTTTTATATATATATATGTGACCGGAGAAAATTCAACATGACAGAAATTAATACATCTATCTACAAATTTGATAATGATAAGTTTTTTTACGGTACATTATATTCATTTTAAAACTTTTCTTACCAGGTGTTGATGATTTTAAATTTCACTTTTTTATTATTTGGTACCAAATATTACTAATTAAAACACACCACAGACCTTGTTCTTTCCGCCAAAACGACGCCTTCAGTTGGATTCATCCATGACGCTTTCCCGCTTCAGGTGGCAATCTCCCTCCTTATAACTATAGGGCGATAATTATATTACTTGGCTTGACTTTGTTTCAAACAGATTTGTCTTTGCACTTATTTTAATTATTAGTTACTTTTTATATTTCTGATTTGTACATATTCACACTTATTAGTTGAAAATTTTATAACTAACAACTGGATCACATTCAATTTACTTCTTGATTGTTCAGTTACCAACGCCTAACTGACTATGGCGGGTCTTTTTATCCGCCAAAACCCTTTCTATTGTTTATAACCGGAAGCTGGCAATGTTCTAGAAAAATCTGTTCACCTGTCACTTTGTTTATTAATGTTTTTATTGTTTTTCTGACTTAAACTTGTTATAAAATATTGATTTTTATTCACTATAACCTTATCGTCATTGATTTAATTCACTAACATTTTATTATTATTGTTTTTTCATGTTATTGATTATTTGGAATCTTCCGATTGGTCAATGCAAATATATCATTTTTATACTTCCTACAACCTAAATATTTACATAATATACATGGATACAGTTCATGTCTTATTTTGTTTGATATTATTACATCTATACATATAAATTAGGTCGGTAATCATTTATTTTTATTCTTATATTTTATATTCAAATACATTTTATGTTGGTATACTAGTCGCAACTGTTATATTTCGTATTGGTTTTTGACATTTCCTGTAATTATAGTTTTCTACTTATATTATTATATTTCCTATATACTTTTATGATTAAATATTAACTAACATATCTTATATATGTTTTTACTAAATCTAAATGTCATTTATTGATCAATCATCGTAGCACTGTTGATTTTATTATTGCCATCCTATTTATTCTTTAAATATAAGCAGATGCTTTGGGTGTCTAAAATTCCGTGTTGCGTTACGTTATTTTATTGATCTTCGTTTGCTTGTTAGGTTCTGTCTAAGGTTGTTTTTCAAAATACAGAATTATTCTAAAACTGTTTTACGAATAATTGTTCATGAATTCTTTCTATATTTATTTATTTTTCTCTATGATTATGCCCATTGATTGTAATTGATTATGTTGTCATATAGATATTTTATTAATTTTGGTACTTTATTTAGAAATTATTTTTATTGATAGATATTATTACTTTATCCTTTATCGGGATTCTATGAATGTTATATGCTCGTTCTATTTACAACAATATATATATATATATATATATATATATATATATATATATATATATAATATATAGAAAAACAAGAATCTGCAAAAGAAACAACAGAAGATATGAATCAGAAGTGAAACAACAGCTACAAGATAAGTACAAAGAATCCAAAAAACAGTTGAGAAATGCTATAAAAAAAGCCAAGCAGGTCTGCTGGAATAATATCTATGCAGGTATAAACTCCGATATATGGAGCAATGGCTATAAAATAGCTATGAAGAGGATCATTGGCTACCCTCCAAAACCCCAACTACCGGCAGATACTATACATAAAGTGGTGAGGCACCTCTTTCCGATACATGAGGAGGTACATTTCGAATGTATAAAAACCCCTTATTCCCTAGATTTTACGGTGGAAGAACTGAAAATAGCAAATCAGAAGCTAAAAACAAAGAAGGCACCATGTCCAGGAAATATCCCTGCAGAAATTCTGAAATACCTGATTGACAGCAAGACGGACTTTGTTCTAAGATTTTACAACTCACTTGGAGATACAATATACTCTCCGAAAGAATGGAAGTAGACCAGACTGGTACTGCTTGACAAAGGTAAAAAAGCACCAGATGACCCTTCTTCATATCAACCCGTATGTCTCTTAGATGTGAAAGGGAAAGTATTTGAACACATAATTTTGGATAGACTTAAGAAGGAACTGGAACGTACAGGCGGTCTTGCTGAAAGGCAGTACGGCTTCGGGGAAAAAAAGGCAAACTGTAGATGCTATCATAGACGTCATAAAAATTGCAAAACAGGCTTGGGATTTCTCTCCACAAAATAGAAAAATATGGGCTGTGATAACTTTAGACGTAAGGAATGCCTTTAATAGTGCTGCATGGCAGATAATATTAAATAAGCTAAGAAATAGAGGAATTAATGAAGACCTACTAGCGTTGATAGCATCATACCTCTCTGAACGAGAAATCATAATCATCATAATCGGATATGAGGGCATTGATGATAATATAGAAATAAATAGCGGTGTTCCGCAGGGTTCAGTTCTTGGCCTTACGCTTTGGAATATACTATACGATGATATGCTTACGATGGACTTGCCAAAATACGTCACCCTGATAGGCTTTGCTGATGACATAGCAATGGTGGTTGTGGATAAACAAGAGAAAGGCCTTATGGAAAAAGCAAATCTGGGAATTCTGATGGAGAATAACTCTTTCAGTCTAGCACCGGAGAAAACAGAAGCTGTGCTGCTTACTAGAAGAACTCGAGTGAGTCCTGTATCTTCCAACATTCATGGAAATAAAATCACTCCATAGGAGTCGGTGAAATATCTAGGTGTATGGCTGGATCCAAAGCTTTCATTCTCAGAACATATACATCGTACGATTGAGAGAGTGGAGAAAACAGTATCTGACTTGTCCAGTCTTATGCCCAATGTGGGAGGCCCAAAAGCTTCAAAAAGGCGAATCTCAGCTTCTGTGGCTCAATCTCAGATCCTCTATGCCGCCCCAGCGTGGTGCGCA
This sequence comes from Galeruca laticollis, assembly GCA_963921935.1. Taxonomy (NCBI): domain Eukaryota; kingdom Metazoa; phylum Arthropoda; class Insecta; order Coleoptera; family Chrysomelidae; genus Galeruca; species Galeruca laticollis. The sequence continues at coordinate 148,548,061 of OY998181.1, forward strand.
GTTACGTATAATAAAAGACTTAAAAGAAAACTAGTTAGCATACAGAGGCTGATGTCGATCAGAGTGGCTAGTGCGTATAGGACAATATCTGCTGAAGCATTGGGAGTGATGGCTGGTATCCCCCCATTGACCTCTTGATTGAAGAAAGAAAGGCGAATTACGAGGGAGTGGACCATCGTTGCACGTACATCCTTAAAGACATGTTGGCAAGAGCGATGGGATAGTAGTACGAAGGGACGATGGACTTGTAAGATTATACCGTTTTAAATAGCTTGTTGTTGATGTATTTGATCTATAAAAATGGTTTTTTTATTAAAAATGTTGAAGAAAAAAGATATTAATAAATTAACAATGTGTTTATGCACTAAAACGTAGGACAGTGTCCTCCAAAAAGGTGCCAGCCTCAACTTCTCTGTGGACGCAAAGCCACAACGACTTGAGTGTACTAAATATAACACATTATATTTTGAAAACGATCAAATAATACACCGTGTTTCTTTAACAATGAGATACGGTTAACTGCAGATACTACAGGTTGCATAATGATGATTGGCACAAACATGCCTTATCCAAATGTAGATGGTTTAGGGAATACAGGTTGTTCAAAACTATAATTTCATTGCTTTTTTTACTATTATCATGGTGTTTCTTGAACTACCGACTTAAAAATGGGCTGCTTTACGGATTCTCTTTCGATAAAAATAATTATGTCAATATCTCTCATGTTGCCCATAAAGGGCGCTACTGACAACGTGTCGCTATGATAAATTACACCCTGCAGATCTAATGTTTGATAATATGAATGAGCAGCCATTTTCGCATAAAATATTTATTCCTATACTTTCTTGACATTTTAATTAGTTCTCAAGAAAAAACGATTTAATGTAGATTATGTTTTAATCCCATTAATTCATACTAGGATTATATATCAACTAAAACAAAATCTTAGAAGGCTTGTTCCACTATCTCAGTTTCAAGTGTTTTTTCAAATTAGTATGTCATAGTATTGTTACGAAACTGCACGTTGTAGTAGTCTCTGAAGCAGACTTTTTTCTAGCTCGATATCTAAAGTTGAAATTACGGCGGGAGATCACGGTTTTCTGGGACGGACTGAGAATTTTTTCATTGTTTATATAGAGCTTTTCTAAGAAAGTCGATTGTTTGTTGCGAGTCGCAATCAAGAACTTTTAGAAATACGAAGGATCGAGAAGATGGTTTTAATATATAAGAGACTACTTACGAGCGACGAGTCAATCTACAATTTAATCTGGTAACGAATTATGAACAGACGTGAATATATACATAATGAATGATCTGTGAACATTGTATTTAATATAAATTAGGATTGAGTGTGTACATTAATTAAGCATAATTGTATATATAGGCGGGGTTGGCTGTCTTTGCTCAATAATATCAAATGAGAAGAGGAATAATCTAGAAGTAACTAGATAGGAGAAATAACTTCTTTGGTTGGGGCTTAGGTTACTGTTACAAGAGTGAAGACAGCTAAGATGTGATTGCTCTCACCAACAATTCATTGCCATGTTCACAATATAAAATTCCCTCCCTTACTTACGTTTTGAAAATTATCCGATATTTGACTACATTTATCAGATGCTTATAGACTAGATCTTGATATTCTCCGTTTTCCATACACAAATCCAATTTCTTATGTAAGTTCTGCTTAATGTAAGCGGACAGCCACATTAATTGATATTGAATGTGGAATACAAAATAAATTGAGAACAACAGTGGCAGTGCGATGGCGTAACCAGCTAAAATGAAATATATAATCACTGTAAAAGAATAATATGGAGTATAGATGAGGATTCCACTTGATGAAGATCCATACTGAACAGTGAAATGAAACTTCATTACATTAGAACTAATGTTCAATTTAAATTTATTACATGCTTCGCTAACACAGTAGCTTTATCAAACGAGTGAAGGTATGATGAATTTTTATTTATTTATACACAGCATTGATACGGAATTCTACGAAAATTGACCAAAAGTATTGAACACTTTTACATGGAAATTCACTCACTACAAGCATTCCTAAACTATCTTCTAGGTAAATAAGTTTAATATAGGAGAATGATTAATATATATTTGGTCGTTGAAGCTTACCTGAATATTTGTTTCCATTAATCTCAAGAGCTTCTAAAATATTTTAATTAATAGTAGATTATACCACGAGTCAATAATGATAGCTATTATTCTCGAGGAATTTTTACGAACCGAGCCGCGTTAGCGGCGAGGGAGTAACATTCCGAGAGAATAATAGCCATTATTGCGAGTAGTATACTCTACTTTATTTACGACAAATTTATTTATTTTAGAGTTTTAATGAACAACTTTATTTGTTAATAACATTCAAATTAGTGATAGTACAATTAATAAACTGAATTGGTCGTGAATTATGATTAACTTTGGAAGAGTTTTCAACACGAATATTTGGAATTTCGGTTGCTGTAAAAAAAGAAGCTGCTTCATTACTATTTTTCTGTTTGGCAATAGTATCTGCTGTAGTTGTTTTGTTTCTCATAGACTGATCGATGTATCCTTCAGCTACTTGGGTAGATTTCCAGCCCCCATGACGCTTCAATCCAGTTATATGGCCTCCTCCATCAATGTACAGAGTGGCAGATGATCTGCGATAACAATGGCCGGTATAACTTTGGCAAGTTTAAATATTTGGCAATTTGTCTACCAATGTCTGCAAATTTGTTTTTTTCCTATACGTTGTATTGTACATTTCGATTTTTGATAATTTAGAAAGAATGAATTGGTTTCTACATGTGACGGACGGAGATCGATGTACTTCTTTACAATATTGTAAAACGTACTGTTTATGGTGAATTTTCGTACAATTTTAGTTTTAGTCTTGGGTATTGTTATCAATAACTCTGTTTGGAAATCCTTCACGTCTTCTATCTTAATTTCATAAAGCTCGTTTGAGCGGCATGCGCCCATAATTCTAATAACTAATATAACCTGAATCAAAAAAGAACATGAGTTTTTGAATAAATCAGATTAAATATGAACATTTACCTTATGCAAAAGAAAAATTTCATCAGGAGCTCTGTCAATAAATTTCCTAATTTCTTCCGGGGTCAGAGTGGAAGATTTTTTTGCTTGAAATCCTTCAGATTTTCTTTTTAAAAACGCTCGTAGTTTCTTATATTTTTCCAGATCAACGTCATGGTTTATCTTCAACACAGATTTAATCATTGAATAGAATGACCATAATGAAGATGGCTTGTATTTTGCACCCAATGCAGCGAAATAGGCCAGCAGAACATTTTCGGAATAAGAGTTTGCCTTGTTTCGAAGACGCCATTCGTTGAACGATGCGTGCGTTTTATTATAAATGGATTTCGATGTTTCTGGTATTAAGGTAGATGTTGTTGCTGCAGCTAATAGTACAATTTCTGGTGGTGGACAAGTGAAAGATTCTTCATTTTCATTCATTTTAATACAAACACTACGCGTTTGACACTGACACTTTTGAGTTTGGTTATATTGTTTCCATGGTATTATTTAATTCGAGAAATTTTGTGATAGGAGTACAAGAGGGAATAAAGACTATTAATCCCTCGCCATTATTCCCTATGGGATTAATATACGGCATTATACTTCAAAAACCACAAGTATAATACTTATATTATATATTAGTCGTAAATAAAGGATTTAAGTTCTATATGTAAAATTTCAAAATTTGGGTAGAAAGTTTGTTTTGTTATGAATGATTTGAGTAGTTAGAATCTAGTTTATTGTTGTCAAAGCTACGTTTGTTTTCTGAAATTCTAGTTTTGAAATTTCATTTCAATTCATAAACTCCTGATTTCATTAATTTTGAAGATTTAGATTCGTTATTATTAATGAATTTGAATAAAATGTAGTTTTGAAGCAAATATTCATGTCTGAAGTTTCTATAAATGATTTAGTTTTTGATGATGGTGTTCCAAAGTATGTTTTGCTTCTAAATTGGTTATTTTTATTTTTTATCCGAAGAAAATATCTGTTGTAAAGTCTGTTTTATTATCTTTCTATTCATGATATTGTCAATTACATTTGGATCGTAAGTATTATTAACTGCTATTTGTTTCATGGTATTTAGTTCTTTGCTGTTATTACTATTTGATGGGACTGTTAATAGTCTTTGTATCGTACTATTGAAAGCTGCTAATTTTCGACTGAATGGGTGGAATGTGTTAGGGGGCGAAATTTATAGGATGAGATCAGTGATTGTGCAATAGTGTTCCTCGTCTATAACTGTCCCAGTAGCTTGTGCGTAGGTTCCACAATAAAAATTGATTTCGATTTCACTGAAATATATAGGGTTTAATTTTCCAAAGCGCCACGGATTTCTAGCCAGTCAAAATCCGAAACTACCCAGATGAGATGGTACAACCCACTGCACTAATATTACTTAATAATAAAGATTGGCTATAAGATTATGTAAATTTCATTAAAAAAATAAGAGAAGGTTCTTACTCACCTCTAATTACCGGGGTACTTAGTATTTTTAACTTGGATCAGAACAAAGAAATACTCATTAACCTTACTACACAAAATATATTGAAACGGTTATAACGTAGCGGCACAAATGAAGCACACAACAATATTCTGTGGTTGTAAATAAGTACCCCACCAAATGAGTGGGTCAAGTATGATTGAGAAGAATGTATCAGCTCAATAAACAAATATCACACCTGAGTTGAGGCTATCTGTGACGTCACTATGAAAGCTAACAGCTATATACTAAAAAATGCCTTAAGGGCGATATAAACTTGAGATCTAAGACTTAGCTGTGGTTATTGTATTGTAGTGGCAGTGGCCTCTCAGCTTTTCAATACGTTTACCCAAGAATCCAGCGCCTTGGTGAGTGTGTGGACTCTAGGAGGTGTACAACACACGAAGACAAGCACGTAGTTACGAAGGAAGTAGAAGGTAGACTGTGCGAGGACATATACTATGGACAGCGGAGACAATACACGTTAACAGTGATGGGTGGATGTTGAAGATAGAGCGGGCTTCAAGCTGGGAATTGAAATTCGAATGCAGTGGCTACAAAGTCGATATCCGAATATGAATCTCCAACCTGATGTGAAGGTTGTACGTTGATTTGATGGTAGAACGTGGATTGAATACGACCAGGTGGTCGAATGAACCCTAAAATAAACATTACCAGTCTAATAGTATTTTAAATGAAACTCACGGTTTCTAGTTAATTCCACAATATAATACAAGTTATTGAAAATTCTAGAAAAATGACAATTGTTTCGATAAATCAATATCCGTCTGACGATGATATTGATTTATAGAAACAATTGTCAATTTTATAGAATTTTCAATAACTTTTATTATATTGTGGAATTAACTAGAAACTGTGAGTTTCATTTTAAACACTAATATGAGCATATTTCACGAAGTAAGGGTCGAGACAGTTAATTTCATTACCAGTCTAAGTTCCGATTCCAATTGAGTACGGGGGCTCTTATTAGTCATAATACTAACCTCAATGTGACAGAGGGTCCTTGGTCTATTTGCCGTGTGACAACCAGCTCCTTTTCCGTATCCCTTCTAAACGGCTGGTATTATTCTCCGACTCGGCGAAATTGCTTCGCTACAAGAACGGTATTGCTTTTTCACAACATGTATAATTATTTATTGAAGCGGCAATAAGGAAGGGGAATGTAGGAAAGTTGGACGTACTCCGTTTGTTTCTCCATTGTTCTCGAGAAATACATGTTTACCAACTGGAATAATTTAAAGCCTAGATTTTAATAGTTTTTATTAACGGACTTTTAGATATTTCGAATTTCAAAAACTTTTGATATGGTTTGTATCATTGGTTTTGAAGCCATCTTTTCTTTGGAAACGACGAGAAGGAAGGTGGGTATTGTATGGTTTGAGTAACGAAAAGGGATCGGTGCTTTGTGCGAGCTATTTTCTTGTTTTCTTTCACATTTACCCTGATTAGGGAATGAAATTTGCACAAATTGTTTGGAAATCCGACTATTTTGAGGAAACAATTAGCTTGAAAGTCGATTTTCCGCCGTTAAGGGATATTATTTTGCACCGGAACCACGATTCACTAAGATCGAATCAATTTTCTTTCAACACCTGCAAGAATTCGCCATTTTGTAAGCCTATTGGTGGAGGCTTATGATTACAATAATTGATTCCAATATCCAGCCACGTGGCTGGATAGTAGAATTTTGAGAATCCTCATTGATAAATTGAGGTAAGTTATTTTTAGTTTTCACAAATTACAATTTTGAGGATGGTGAAATTTATTTTTTTGTCTCCTTGTTGTAGGGTTTTTATTTTTTGTTTCCTACTTCTACGTTTTACATTCCCGTCTATTTTGGGATTTATTTTGGAGCCTCTTGATTATCGAGATTGGATTTTGTACTCGATTTCAAACCTGGTTCGACCTGCTTCATACTAGCAGAAATTATTCCCGACAGAGACGATCCCTGGAGATTTGTCAGATATCTACTCCCGATTGTGACCTTGTGGACGTTTGGTTGAAACCCAAAACGTGCCATCCAGTTAAGAGAATTTAGTTTTGCTCAATCACCTTTCAATAAAGACTTTATTATCGTTTTATGATTCTCATTATCACCCGTGATTATTAAGTGATTTTCTATTAGTTATATCAACTGATATTAATTTGTATGTTAGTACAATTAAACATTTGCGGCTTGATTTGGGCTGGAATCCCATATCAAAGCATTGATAAGTGTGGTATTTACAATGTTTTAGATAATGATTCGGCTTGTGATACTTATAGATAAAGTGTACATACATGTGAAGCTCGTATGATCATACCACGCTATAACTCCTACTAAATCGATTCCTCTTTTGTTTTATACCTACGATATTTTTGTATTGGTAATTGATATTTGACTTATTTTCTTTTGTGTTTACTTGTAAGAGGAGCTTCGTATTGCCAATTTCCTTATTAGCAATAAACGATTGGCCTGTACTAGTTGGACTATTTATTTATTCATACGTCAGCTGAGTACATATATTTTTCCGCGTTTTGGCTACTTATATAACGTTTTTTAAGATGGTCTTCAGCATTATAGTTTCTAAAATTCGGTGGCGCCTATTGTCAAGTTTAGAAATAACACCCAGTATATGGTAGGCCAAACAAAAGTAGGTCAATGTTTTAAAAATATGTTTTGCTAATTACTCCAAACTAGAGCATAATATTTTTGAATATAAAAAATAACCAACTAAGCATTTTTCGAGAGAACACTTTCTTGGTTCGAAAAAGATAATTTTTCGGAGCAGTCAGTTTTGAGAAAAATCAGCGACCAGTCCAGTGAATTGGGAAAGGCCTACCTGGGAAGTGTATGCCGTGACTGAAGACAAAGTGCCCCTTTGAGTAGTGAAGACGTACCCTAGAATATTTATGTAAGTAAATAAGTAATTATATATATTTCGTATAATTTTGTAATTGTGATCGGATATTATATTGCACCTTGAAGATTATTGTTGAATATATGCCCAGAAGGGCTGGTTATATTTGTTTTATATTTATCGGGCTGACTATAGTTGTTGTATATTTATCCTGTACATAGTTCGTTAATTTTTATTTATTCTGCAATACATTTGTTAAGTTTTGAAGAGTGATTTCCTAATTGACGCCCCAGACCCAAACAGTGGATTCAGTAGCGACATCGTGGATGTTGGTGGACGGATAGGGACCCAACCCGGAATCCTAGCGTTGGGGTAAAACCCTATAACGTCGCATATGGTGGAGGCGCCGGGCATTTTCTCTTTTAGAATTCTGAACGCGTCTTCTTGCGGCTTGTCCCATGTAAAGCCATCCTTCCGTGTCGCTGAGTGTAGGGGGTGTGCTATTTTTGAGAAGTTTTTGATAAATTTCCTGTAGAAGTTACAGTTACCCCAATATCATCGATATTGGGGAGGGGGTAGGATGATTAATTTCCTATAGTCGACGCAGAACCGGTAAGTCTGATCCCGTTTCTAGAAGAGGACCACTGGGCTCGACCAGGGCGAGTGACAGGGCCGAATCACCTTGTGATCCAACATTTCGTTAATTTGTTGGTCTATTATATCCCTTTCTTTCTGGGATACCCTGTACGGACGGTTTTTAATTGGATCCGCTCCACCCACGTCGATTTCATGTGCCGTCAGAGTTGTGCGTCCCATGCGCCTAGCCGATTTTGAGGATACATCCTGGTATTCGCCTAAGAGTTCTTTTAGCTTATCCTTGAATTCCCCCTCTTCTAGGTGTCCAATGTTATGGTCTTCTAGGCTAACCACGTCCTCGCTTGGTTCAACGTATAGCACAATGGCTTCTCCTCCCGTCGATTCCGGCGGGCAATACCATCCCACCGTGGTTCCTTTATATAGCTTTATATGTGTGCTGTTTAAGTTCGAAATTACCGTTTTCACTTCTTCTCCTCTGTCTGCTATTTCTTGGCAGACAAGGCCTCGTTTTACGAGAGACATTTCATTGATCTTTATTATTCCCGCCTTTCTGTCGGCGCAACTTGTCAGCTCTACCTCGGTGTCTGACCAGGGTTTTAATATGATATCCCTTTGCAGCGTTATTTTGCTAAGTTTGTCTTCCTGGAGGACCCCCATATGTGCTTCCCTGCTGCCCTCTAGGACGCATGTTTACGCCGATTAGAAAGGTTGGACGGTCAGAAAAGCTTTTGTTGAAATATTTTCGTCCTTATTACATAAACCAGAAGAAAGGAGATGTGACGTACGAAATTCGCAAAGGCATTTCCCCCAACATTAAAAGAGAGGTGGTCCATGTAAGTCGCATACTACCATACAATGATCCCAGGTCGCCAGAAGTAGTACCTCAGGATGTGGAATAGTTAAGAAAAAATACGTACCCTCAATTTTCTTTCTCTTCCTTTTTTTTCTTCTCATCTTGATGTATAGGATCGGGGTTCACCCAATTAAATGTTGCGGGATGGTCCTGGCGGAGTAGGATTTATTTAAACTAATAAGGGCTCAATTTTTTTTGCGTTAAGAACTTGATGTAGTGAAATGGATATTAGAAATGTAACTAATTCATATTTTCTGTGTAGGTTATTAAGGTAACGTAGTGGAAGTAACTGCATGCGCCGATTTTGGAAGAGCATTACCAAATGTAATAACGTATGAGGCAACAATGCCATAGTGTACGAAGCCAAATGGAGCGACCAGGAGGAATACAGAGAAAAATATATGCAATTACGAGTAATATAAAAGAAGTTTCCTCATGCTCCACAAATTACATCAGGGATCACCATGTGGATACGATCTTCATTCTAGGGAACATACTGTTAACTTTAGGACTAATATATTCATTTTTTTCACAGGGGGCAACATTTTAGCGTTCACAGCGGGATCAGAAATGTACGAGAACTTGACTGTCTCGACCCTTACTTCGTGGAATATGCTCATATTAGTGTTTTTAAATGAAACTCACGGTCTCTAGTTAATTCCACAATATAATACAAGTTATTGAAAATTCTAAAAAATTGACAATTGTTTCGATACATCAATATCATCGTCAGAATGACAGAGGTTACATTTCATTTTATGCCTACCTGATGTTTAGTAGTTATTTTTGGCTAGACCAAGAAGTAACCTAACTTGTGATTGGCTTAATATATGTTTATAGAAAAAAGAAGAAGATGTGATATTACAAATATTGAAGCTAAGATATTATTAGCCCTATGGTGATATCCTGGATATCATTTTTCCAATTAAGATCAGTATGACTGTGCAATGATATAGAAAACCAGGAAAACTATATCTGCTGATCTTTACAATTATCACTTAAGAAGACAGTTTATTAGTGGAGAATTCCCTAGATTTAACTGTCCATTGACAACTTCATATTGTGGGTTTCTTAAATGTCTTCTAATTTCCAGTTCTTCAAGGAAATCCAGTTCTTGTTTCTTTTCACAAATATGCAGCACTTCTAGTTCTGTGTTAGGTGTCAATGAATGATTGGTGTCAAGTAGATGTTTTGCGTAGTGAGATTTATCTGGTTGTTTTAATCTGTATGCTCGTAAGTGCTCACTGTATCGTATTTCAAAATTTCTAAGGGTCTGACACCAATCATTCATTGACACCTAACACAGAACTAGAAGTGCTGCATATTTGTGAAAAGAAACAAGAACTGGATTTCCTTGAACAACTGGAAATTAGAAGACATTTAAGAAACCCACAATATGAAGTTGTCAATGAACAGTTAAATCTAGGGAATTCTCCACTAATAAACTGTCTTCTTAAGTGATAATTGTAAAGATCAGCAGATATAGTTTTCCTGGTTTTCTATATCATTGCACAGTTAAACTGATCTTAATTGGAAAAATGATATCCAGGATATCACCATAGGGCTAATAATATCTAAGCTTCAATATTTGTAATATCACATCTTCTTCTTTTTTCTATAAACATATATTAAGCCAATCACAAGTTAGGTTACTTCTTGGTCTAGCCAAAAATAACTACTAAACATCAGGTAGGCATAAAATGAAATGCAACTTCTGTCATTCTGACGATGATATTGATGTATCGAAACAATTGTCAATTTTTTAGAATTTTCAATAACTTGTATTATATTGTGGAATTAACTAGAGACCGTGAGTTTCATTTAAAAACACTAATATGTACGAGAACGTCCAGTTTGGGTTGGTACTAGCAGCCGTCGGAGCCTTCGCGGGATACATGGGTCGGAAGCTACTCCACAGATGAAAATGTATCCCCAGATGTACCCAGAGGCAGACAAGATTCATAATCGAAATGAAAGAACCCGCAACGCTGGAGGATGGCCATCCACACCAATGCGTAATATGGATTGTGCAGGATGAAGGGCCACCAATTAGAATAAAAGTTAAGTTTCTCTTTTGACCATGCTATTACGCGTATAAGTTAGGCAACACGTTAAATAACGCTAAGATAATCCCTAGATTAAGCTCACTAACCAATGTAGTGTTTTATTTACTAGTATTTATTAAGATAATTATCCTCAATACATATAATTATCTGAAGGATATCAAATAAAGAAAAAGGTAACCCAATACATTTTAAAACGAGTTTGAAGTGGATTTGTTAATAATGTAAACATAAGGTAGAAAAAATATTGTATATAACATTAGACCATAACTAGCCAGTAAACTAAGTCCCTAAGGGAAATAAATAGTAAGTAAGAAAATGGTTACCCCAATACTACCTTTACTTTTATTTTTTTTTCATGTAAGAGTGATAGCCGTCACAACTGGGTGGAGTCCGGTCCGACAACGGAGAAGAAATCCACTGGCTGAAGCACAACGGTCCCTAAATGATCCTCATGACGCCGATGACCGGGAACAAGAAAATCGTTAGAAGTTCCACACCAAAGTTCCTTCGACCTAACAGAGAAATAGAGGCTGTAGAGTTCCGCCCACATCAGAATCAAACAGAAAAACCTCCAGCAGTTGGTTACCATCCGGCAGAGGCAGATTCGAGCTAGAACTAGAATTGTTGACACACTATGGTACTACCAGATGTCACTTGCCAGGTAAATCCTGGGACAATATTAATTGACTATCAGACCCAGTCAACAGACCCCAGTAATCAACGGAAGTACAATTCACGAATTGTCGCATATGGTCGAACTAACTGGTTCCAACCCACCAAACCCGATTGATTGAAAGAAAACAATCTGGAGGCAATGCGCTGAAATCAAATAAGTATTAAGTACCGCAAAAAATGCAGAAGAATACCGAAGAGTTTAGCATGCCGAATACCATTCTGCCCAAGCAGCCAAAAGTACAGAAGCACCGGAAAGTCCAAAAATCGGTGTGAATCTGCTTCCATAACATACCGTGAGTTTAGCCGAAATCTGAGACGATACCCGGAAGGACCACCATCCCAATCAAGCGCATGGTGAGCCACCATGTAAAGAAAATGACGTACCGCCAGGCCCAGGTCCGGACTCGCCCAGAGAACAGTACGAAGAAGTTGTGTGAACGGTGCTATTCGGACAATAAATTTAGATGATAGGGACTTGAATTGTATAAACGCAGAAATTTAAAAAGGGGTAACCATTTGTATAGTAGATATGTACTATTAGTTTCATAGGAGCGGCAAATTTTTATTCTAGGTTAAAGGTAACAGGGGTAACTTAGGACTGGGACAGTCCTCTTTTCGAAGGGGCGGCACATGTCACGTTTAGAAATAACACCCAGTATATGGTAGGCCAAACAAAAGTAGGTCAATGTTTTAAAAATATGTTTCGCTAATTACTCCAAACTAGAGCATAATATTTTCGAATATAAAAAACAACAAACTAAGCATTTTTCGAGAGAACACTATCTTGGTTCGAAAAAGATAGTTTTTCGGGGCAGTCGGTTTTGAGAAAAATCAGCGACCAGTCCAGTGAATTGGGAAAGGCCTACCTGGGAAGTGTATGCCGTGACTGAAGACAAAGTGCCCCTTTGAGTAGTGAAGACGTACCCTAGAATATTTATGTAAGTAAATAAATAATTATATATATTTCGTATAGTTTTGTAATTGTGATTTTGAGATCGGATATTATATTGCACCTTGAAGATTATTGTTGAATATATGCCCGGAAGGGCTGGTTATATTTGTTTTATATTTATCGGGCTGACTATAGTTGTTGTATATTTATCCTGTACATAGTTCGTTAATTTTTATTTATTCTGCAATACATTTGTCAAGTTTTGAAGAGTGATTTCTTAATTGACCCCCCAGACCCAAACAGTGGATTCAGTAGCGACATCGTGGATGTTGGTAGACGGATAGGGACCCAACCAGAAATCCTAGCGTTGGGGTAAAACCCTATATAGTCGCACTATTCACGGATTTGACTTGAATATATGAACAAGGAAACAATAATACAAATAACCCCATATTATTCCCTGAGGTATAGTTCCTAATTATTTTTCTCCAGATATAGTTTAATCACTGTAATTCTTTTATTTAGCACGGGTAATCGTCGGCGATAACGCCTTATATAAGCAGCGATTATTTATTCATTTATTTTTGTACTCCAGTATTCCTCAAAATGAACTAGTTTGATATTTTTTGTGACTATGAATAACGGGTATACCTACGATATTATTCGGATAGTTTATTTCAGTATACTGTGAAAATTATATTTTAGTAATAACTTGTTGTAGTCTTTGATAATTTTGTCACCTTATATTTTCTCTCAAGATCACTAGTAACTATCGACTTTTTGGGTAAAGGTTAATTACATAATGGTTAATATAACCATTGGTAACCAAAGCTAACCTCAATAATTCTTTAGTTAAGGTTAGAGCAACCCTAATGAGAGCTTAGGATTCTGATACTACGTAGAAGTAGGAAACAAAAAATAAAAACTCTACAACAAGGAGAGAAAATAATCAATTTCACGATCCTCAAAGTTATAATTTGTGAAAACTAAAAATAACTTACCTCAATTTATCAATGAAGATTCTCAAAATTCTAATATCCAGCCACGTGGCTGGATATTGGAATCAATTATTGGAATCATAAGCCTCCATCAATAGGCTTACAAAATGGCGGATTCTTGCAGGTGTTCAAAGAAAATTGATTCGATCTTACTGAATCGTTGTTCCGGTGCAGAATAATATCCCTTAACGGCGGAAAATCGACTTCCAAACTAATTGTTTCCTCAGAATAGTCGGATTTCCAAACAATTTGTGCAAATTTTATTTCCCAATTAGGGTAAATGAGAATGAATCCAAGAAAATAACTCGCACAAAGCACCGAACACTTTTCGCTCTTCAAACCATACAATACACACCTTCCTTCTCGTCGTTTTCCAAGAAAAGATGGTTTCAAAACCAATAATACAAATAATATCAAAAGTTTTTGAAATTCGAAATATCCAAAAGTCGGTTAATAAAAACTATTAAAATTTAGGCTTTAAATTATTCCAGTTGGTAAACATGTATTTCTCGAGCACAATGGAGAAACAAACGAAGTACGTCCAACTTTCCTACATTCTCCTTCCTTATTGCCGCTTTTATAAATAATTATACATGTTGTGAAAAAGCAAGACCGTTCTTGTAGCGAAGCAATTTCGCCGAATCGGAGAATTATGCCAGCCGCTTAGAAGGGATACGAGTTTTACCGATCACCGAAGCATTTTTAGATTTATTAGTTATATAGAATGTCCCAAGATATTAAGTAATACAAGATCAGTAGTCCACAACAGTCAATAAAAGACGAACCATTATTACCTACAGGAAATGAATATACAATGTTATTTTTATTGTCCACTGGGATTAATTATAATACCAATTTAAAATTTCTTAAATTAAAGAAAATATTTAAGAAATAATGTAAGTAATAATTTTATTCTAAATGCAGACCATAACAATAGCAAGACCAGAAAAATCTCAAAGTGGCCAATCATGCCCAATAAGGTATATACCATTAGTCAAATTACATAGACAATTAGCTGTGGAAAAACGAGACATAGTTGAGGTGAATTCAAGGACACAATAACATTTGGGAAACCAAGCTGGCTTGCACAATAAACAAGAGTAATGTTAGGTTCATTCATATGTATCGAAGTGTAGCTCTTTCTCACACGTGGTGTAATTTACACTCAATACCTGACACTCGATACTTAATATTGACTCATTCCTAACTGCACTGAACTACACTCTACTCAAAGTGTGGTGCAAATTACGATACACCACGCTACACCTTCAAACAATCGTAATGACCAATGGCCATGGTCTGTTGATTCTAATCATAGAACAATCGGAGTAACCGGGAGTGCAAACTAAAGGACCAATTGCCATGACCTGTTCGTTCTAATCATAGAACAATCAGAGTCAGCAGAAGTGCAGTAAACAGGAAGGCGTTCGGTTATGACGAAGGGTGAAGAGTTTGAAAGACATTCTTCTCTTAAATAAAAGGAAGGGTTCCATTGTGCAAAATGAACCCGTAACAACCGAACTATTATAAATTGAAATGTCTGTATGAAATATATTAAAATCATGTTTATTATTTATATTTGAAATTGTGTGATCTAAGAAGTTTATAGACTTATTTTGTTCATGTTTCACAGTAATTTTGATATTATTATGAATTGAGTTAGTGTAAGTAATGAAGCTGTCTAATTGTCTAGCTGTATCGATGAAGCTAGCTAAAATGTAGTCCACATATCGGTGCCAGTACATACATTTTTTATTAAGGGGTTGTATGTGAATGTTTTTTTTTCTATATTATCCACGATAATTTCTGCTAGTAGGGAGCTGAGAGGGTTGCTCATAATCAAACGTAGCTGTGATTCCAAAAATGTTGATTCCATCTACTCAAAGCATTTAAGCTTCTCAACGACCAAATAGAAATCAGCTATTCGCTCTTATTAAACCTTGAAGATATTTTAGGAATGATTGTAGTGGAAGAATTTCCAAGTAAACTTGTTCAATATTTTTGTTAAATTTCGCATGAATAAAAAAATTATTATAACTTCACTCGTTTGATTTGATAAAGATACTGTGTTAGCGAATCGCGTCAAAAGTTTGAATTGAACATTAGTTGAAATATAATGAAATTTAAACTGTCTTATTCCATCGTTTGATTTTATAGAGATTTATCAAAGTATAACAATTGATGTTTATATTTGCTAATTGCCTTAGAGAAACTTAATGTTCCATCCAAGATTTCATAGTACTTAACTGAAACTAAGTTATATCATTTATTTTTGTTTTGTTCTGTACAGTAGTGTTTTCTCCCTATTCGTTTGGTCTCTTATTATTTACTTGCTTGTCATTCTCCATGTTACTGAGATGTCCAATAGTTCTGTCCTACAAAAGGTTTTGTTGCTTTAAGGCTTCATTTCTTGCCCAATATGACTATCCTTGGTTTCCCCCCGCCGGAGTTGCGATAAAGCGGAGGCAGGTAAAAATGTATCATAAAAGGGGTGATCGTCGCGGTTCTACGGTTATATCTCGTTAAAATATCTAAAACTTCTCATTTTAATATAAGGAGACAAGGTACAGTTTTTTGGACTACCCATTCACCTTCTAATGCTCATCAAAGTTTGACTAATTTTACAAAAGTAAGCGTGAGGTTGTGTGTGTATTTTTTCATAGAGGTACGAAAATACTTTTGCGATACTTTTAAAGTTTATGTTTGGTGCTATGTGTGTCCACGAAGGTGATTCGTATTTTCCCTTTTGAATGGTTGATACGACGGTTTCGTTGAGTTTAATTACACTTCCAAGGAGTCTCACACCTATGGGACGCGTAACTGTAAGTCTCAGTCGGAAGGTTTCTGTATCGAATAATAGTTTTTTATTTGGATGATAGTGTAGGCTGGACATTTTAATCCCATAGTTCATTATTAATTGGGAAAATCTGGATTTTAGTGAAGGAATACCTGAGTCACAGAATATTGACTCCAGTGAACTTGTGCGGAAAGCTCCAGTAGCCATCCGAATACCTGCTGCATGAATCCATTCTAAGATTTTCATGTGGGTGGGCCTTGCAGCAAAATAGACTATTGCTCCACATTTCAGTTACGAAAGGACCAATGCTCTGTATAGCTTTAACAGGGTTTCTCTATCCGATCTCCATTTAGTATTTGATAGACATCTTATGAGGTTCAGGGCTTTCTTGCATTTAGTGGCAACGTTTTGGGTGTGAGGAATTCTATTTCATCTTTGCATTGTATTGTCTGCCCATTTATATTGAATTGTGGGTTCTGAGTCTGCAGAAATGGGAATACTGAGTCATCTCTGTGGATAATCGCAATCCCCTTGATTCGGCTTTGCTCTTGATTTGGTTTATGACATTTTGAGGAACTTCTTCAGTTTGATGGATGTTTTTTGATGAATAAAATATACATAGATCGTCTACATAAAGGATTTTGTGAACTCTGGGGTCTATATTCTCAATGAGACTTTTCACGGCTATAGCAAATAGAGTCACACTTAGCGTGGATCTCTGTAGTATTCCATTTTCCAACTCATGTGGGGTAGACAAGGAGTCACCTACCTGTACTTGTATTGTCCTATATTGCAGAAAGCTCTCGATGAATTTACCCATATTGCCCTTTATACCCCATTTGCCTATTGTGTCTAAGATTCCATATTTTCTAGATCGAAGATAATAGTTATTAGGTGTTGTCTTTGTGCGGAGCTATTCTGTATGGTATTTTCTAAGTAGACAAGTTGTAAATCTGTGCTCTCTGAAACCCATTTGGAAATCAGACAGTAATCCCTTTTCTTCAACGACGAAGATCAAGCGGGTATTGTTCATTTCTTCTAAAAATTTTTGAGGCAGTTTGTTAGTGATATCGGCTTGTGACTGTTGATGTAATTGTTTTTTTTTCTGATTTGAGGATTGGGATTATAATAGCTTCCCTCCACTCGTTTGGATATATACTGTCTGCCCAGATTTTGTGATACACTGATAGTAGTTCCACTTTGGACTGATATCTGAGGTTCTGTATCATATCATAGCAGATTTCGTCTGGCTCGGGGGAAGATTTCTTGGTCTTTCTATGAGCATACTCTATCTCAGCCATGGTTAAGGGTATATTATAGTTGGTTGGTTCGTTTTCATTCCAATAAAAGATTATTTCATGGGCTTTCTTCTGTTCTTGGAAATAGTCATTGTAGTTTTCGCTACTGCTTATCCTTTGGAACTGATCAGCAATTAGTTCAGTGACTTCAGTTGTATTTGTGATGTTGGTGTTATTGACAGTGATTATTGGGTGCTGAAATATGTGGCGTTTTACATCGAGTGCCTTCACCTTTTTCCATACCTCAGAGAGTGTGGTTTTATTATCTATTTTTGCAATGTATTTTTCCAGGGACGACGTTTTACTTTCTAATATGATCCGGCGGGCATGCGCTCTGAGGCGTTTGAAATTTATCATATTTTCCTGAGTGGGATATCTTTTGAATTTATTGAGAGCTTTCTTTTCATTTCGTACCTCCCCTGCTGTATCTGTGTTCCACCAAGGTACCAAAGGTTTTCTTAGATTTCCTGATGTCATTGGAATACTCTGTAAGGCAGCGTTTACTATTGTCGTTGTTATTGTATCGATGGAGCTGTTTAACTCGGCATTTGTTACGCTCAAACAGCTTGTTTTTGAAATTGAACCCAATCTGCTTGTTGTAGTCTCCATTTTTTAGGTAAATTGATCTGGGGTTTAGGTGATGAGCAGTCAATCGATAGGGGAAAGTGGTCAGAGAAAAGGAGTTGATCTTCAACTTTCCATGACAATTTCAGTGTTGGTCCTAGTGAGTATATTGATAGGTCAAGTGCGCTCAGTTTATTCGATCTGGAGTTGAGGAAGGTGCCTTTTCCGTCATTCGGGATGACTAAATTAAATTCATCTATCAGCTCTCCTAGATTTCTGCCTCTTACATCCAAATGATCTGATCCCCAAAGGGAATTGTGTAAATTGAAGTCTTCCACTATGAGGCATGGACTTGGTATTTGAGAAAGTAGTCTTCTCATTTCTACAATGTTCCAATTATTGTCGGGCAAGTATATATTACAAATGGTCATTGAGAATGGGTACGATATTTATACAGCGATTGTTTGGATGTTAGTATTGAGTGGTATTGCAGAATGGTGACTTATCTGTCAAAAGTAATTTCAGCTCTGGGTAGTGGAGTTTTATTCCGTTGTAATGCGTATTGCCCAGGTAAGCCCAAAGGAGACAGAGTCCAATTGAATTAACAGTTTTATTCCTGAAAATAATATGTACAAGGATAAAAATAAATTAAAATTAAATAATTCAATATTCTATATAATACTTTGGTACGTAAATATTTCGAAGGTCACGCTTCGTCGATCCGTATGCTTCCGTCGGTTGATAGGGACTGACGGCCCGAATTGAACCTAGGTGGAACTGAAGCGGTGTGTGTTTCGATTTCGGGGATATACTACTAGGTAGACGTGACTCTCTATGTCCTGTGAAATGTTCAGCTAACTGGAGATCTGAGCAACCGGCGGATGAATACTCTTTCGGCTTTAGTCTCAAGATTCAAGAGTATCGTTTATAGCTAGTCACTACCCAGCTTAACGAATACTCCTACGTGCAGGGACTGTAGTTATTCCAGTGTGTCAATACCACACCGAAAATATTCTAACAGTTAAAGCGATCGTTTATATCCAGTCAGTACCCAGCTTAACGGCGCTTCCTTACGGAGATACTGCAGAGATTTCAGTGCGTCGGTGCCACACCGAAATTCTTCTAACAGTTAGAACAATCGTTCATGTTTCCGTCAATACCAGAAACCAACGGCCGTTCTAATGAGTGATGTACAACAATACTCCGACTTAGTACAACACTCGACGAAAGATGGTGTGAAGCGTTTAAGGTTAAAGTCAATACCTTCGACCTACGCTTCGCACTGGAGGCGGCTGAACTTGTAGGAGCTAGAGTCCGTAAACCAAGTCGTCTCTTCGTCTGTAGGTTCGCATTTTTATATCCATCGTGGTGGTGGTGGTGGTAGTTTCTGTCCCTTCTACCTTCGATACATCGTGCGCATCCGAAGTGGTGGCTCTGCTGATCTGGTGGGGTATATCGTGATCGCGGCGGTAACTGGTTTTCTGAATGGAGTTTTATAGTAACGCATTTATGTCGTTACACCGTTGCAATTCCATTGAATTATGTTTTCCTTTGGGATCATAAAAATATTTGTTTAATTGTATGTTAGATTCATTTCTTATTCCGTCTACCTTGTTTGGCCGGAACTTCACCCTTAGGAGGGATGAAATCTCTGTTGTTGCTTCCGATTGAGAAGGTTTATCATCTGAGTTTGAAATATCTGCATGTGAAGTGGTTGATCTTTTCCGTTTTGGTTCAGATTGTACGTCGTCTGTTTCTTGGTTATTTGCTGAGATCGTTGTAGTTTTCCTTATGCTTATGTTCAGCAATGATTCTTTTGATATGAGGAATGAGTTCTCTAAATATTTCCTGTGAGAGTGTGCTGTTATCCGACGACTTGACGATTTGTGCGTAGCTAGTTGTAGTATTGTTGTGTATTTTCTAGCTTCGGTTTCCATTTTTTTAAGCTGTTGGATTACTGACTCTTCCTTAAACTTAATGCAGTTTTTAGAGTTCGCCATGTGAGGTCCGTCACAGGTCACACATTTGCTCTCAGTGGCACATGAGGTTCCTTCATGTGGAGATGTTCCACACGCACAGAGTTTTTGATTCGTGCATCTGACAGCTGTGTGACCAAATTGCTGACAGTTGAAGCAACGCATGGGTGAGGGTAGATAAGGACGCACCTTCAGTGATTAGAAGGCAACTTTCACCGCGTCTGGAAGTTTTGGAGAGTTGAAGGTTGAAATATGAGATGCAGTCTCAACATGTCGACCCTCACTTCTCGCAAGAATAAGTCTCACATCAATCACGCCTTCCCTTTACATTTCTTCTACAATTTCGGTGATACTACAGTTCAACAGATCTTGACAGAATACGACGCCTCTTGAGGTATTGAGGGTATTATGTGGTGAGACTTAGATTGACATATCTCCCAATTTATTTAAGGACAGTGATTTCTTTGACTGGTTGGCTGATTTAGTTTCTATCAGAAGTCCTTTATCAAGTCTTTCAACATTTTGCCCTGCAATTCCGTATACTAATTTTGATATCTGGAATGGGTTCACTTTTGCGAAATCACCTTCGCTTCTTTCAATTACTAGGTACCGGGGATGTTTTCCCACCGTCGCTTGGTTAATTAGTTCAGGGTTGCTTTCCGGGTCCTCGTGTTCCGTGTCCAGATTTTGAGAGTTGAATATCTCTGAGGGTTGTGATGAAATGTTGTCCCACGAGTAGTCTCGAAAGTCAGTCCATCGTGACAGGACCGGATTATCACGATAAGGCTAATACAACCGGAATTCGCCTGGTATCCGGAGGCCGCCGTTATTGATTCACTCATGTGGAGCCATACAACCATCGGCACGGTACGGATGACAAATTGGTTTACGGTTTCTCCTAGGTTTTCTCCAAGTGAGCTGTTCTTGGTTTCCTTTCTCACCTTCGACCTCACCGGCATGGATGGCCCTACCAGGATATTATATTATCCCGTCGGCATTGCTCTTGGGATCATGGAAGGTACTGAGCACTTCCACCAACGTCAAGGTCTTACAGCTTCTCGGGAGGGTCGTAATAATTATTTTAATACAATGTTTATTACACAATTAGTTTATATTGAAAGCCAAAGAACACTTTTAGCCTAAAAAATATTCACGTAAACAATGCATCTCAAAAAATAATGAATGAATTATGCATAAATATTATAAACTTTTGACACATTTACGGGTTTGGTTATCTTTGCGCTGTTGTCAAATGTTGTATTTTGATTTGAATTTAAATATTTCTGGAACTAAAAATAAACTGAGGTACTACTGCTCTTGTAATTAGTTTGCATTAGATCTGTAGTAAATTCATAAAAATTGTTCGTCATAAGATATTCAAACATTTCATATTCAACATGTTTACAATAAAAACTTCTATTGAAAATATATCAGTATGGAATTGAAAATTAATATTGTGCATATGGCAACATTACGAATTAGAATGATACGTTTCGTCCAACAGCGGGTAGAATGTGACCACGGTTGCCGTGAAAAATTTTGAAAACAATTTTATGAGTCTTGTATATCTATGTATGAGTTTTGTATATCTATGCAGTATCACAACTGCATACTAAAGAAGAAAACCACAACGGATTATTAAAAGAATAGTTTGAGCACTTACCTGCGAATAGGACTATTACGAAAAAACCTATATAAGGGTAGTCGGGACCATTGCCATAAAAGCTCTTAATAGTTTTATAATCGAGATCCGTAAATCCGTCATTCATCAGGTAAGGTGCACCTATAACATGAGCAGTTATGGTGAATAATATTATAAAAATGGATACAGCTTTCCATTTACGTGCTTCTCTTAGAATTTCCTTCTCAAAACTGGGAGATTGCATTTCTAGTTGTTTGGAAATTTCACTTACGTCTGATAAAGTTTTGTGTGCTTCGGGCAAAAAAATTGCAACGATTAATAGAGCGGCACAACCCTGGAAATATGAATTAATAATATGTACACCATTATACACTTCTCTAAAAAATTAACGCCTCACTCATTAAGTCAGTTTTTTACTGTTATAGGAAAACGTTTGGCATTTTATTTCCGTTGACAGGTATCACTCTTCAAGAAATAATATATATATATATATATATATATATATATATATATATATATATATATATATATATCAATTGGAAGATCCTTGTTAAAATCCGTTGTGTTGTGTTTCCCATGTTTCGATCAACATCTTGGCTCCCAAGTTTCACATCCTCATTTGGTTGTACCGTACTGAGGACAGCAAATGAGCCAGAAATATGCATGTCTCCAGTAACCACTCTATTTCAGTACCCCTTTTTCTTTTAGCGTGAATTGCCCATGAATATCTTTGTTATGGTTGTTTACATATCACGCGATATTTCTGCATCTTCTTTGTTGTTTACTATGGGTCGGCAGGTTCAGGCACGGAGGCTATATGCGCCTCCGTGTCGATCTTGGTTGTTGTCCCTAAACTCGTGATCTTCCAATTGAAGGCACAAATGAGCGTTTGGTTTCCATGTTGAAATCCGTTGTTTTGTATTTTCCCATGTTCCGATCAACATCTTTGCTCCCAAGTTTCACATCCTTATTTGGTTGTACCTTACTGAGGACGGCAAATGAGCCAGAAACATGCATGTCTGCGGTTACCACTGTATTTCCGTAGCCTTTTTTGTTTTAGAGTGCATCACCCATGAATATCTTTGTATATATTTCGAAGAAAGATATCTGCCAACTTATTTATAACGGAAATTTTGGTGGAGATGTGGCAATAAAACACCAAAGTACAGTCTTTCAGATATTTTATCCCGATCTTTCGAATAATGATTTATTCATTTTCAAGAAAATTAATGGTCAATGTTATCATTATCAATCATTATTAAGAATAAAATAAAATGTTAACCACTTACATAAACATAAAATCTATCGAGAATTTTGGTTATAAATTTCTATAATAAATCGTTTTAAATGTAATTCAACGAAAAACAATATAACATCAATCAAAGTATTTGAAATTGAACTACTATAATTTTTATTTTTCTATTTCCAATTTAAAGGTTGTTAGGAATGGGGTGTGATTCTTTCAGAATCTAAAATATAGGCACAGATTACACTAAGGTTGTTTAAGTCTGCTTTTTTTACTTATGCAATAATTCTGTTCTGCAATATACGCTGTTTCAAAAAATACATTTTGGGATTCCGACCGGTTCGTGAAGCGAGTTAAGTTTGTTTCGGGTTCAGTGCGAGGTTTTTCTTGTTTATCTATACAAATAATGAAAGAATAAATAAACTTTTTGATCAACTCTTATCACTGAAGTGTTGAAGAACTGAATACTCTGTTATCCCAGATTGGAGATAACGAGTTAATTTAGAATTAGAACATTTTTATATTAAAAACATTCCTTTTTTGTTATATGGTAATTAGTGATAAGAAAGATACAATTAACTATCCATTTACGCCGATTCAAATGGGAAATGGGCAACCAGTATTACAACATGTTAATATACTGGTTGCTGACTTTCTGTACTAAACCAGCTTCAAATCATTAATATGACAGAAGGTACTACCTTTGACTACAAGGGTAGTAACAACAATATTAACAGTTATCCTACAGTAAATCATTTAACAACAATAGCGAATACTGGTAGTTTTCCTTCAACTCCCACATCTTATGTAGCTGCTGCAAAATCTTCACCAAAACCTATTTTTCCAAAAAAAGAACAGGCAACTGTAGTTCATTCTTCAGAAAACCTAGAACTTATTGAGTATGTCAGAGCGGTTGGAGATATTATTGGTCCGAAAAATATCTATTTTGCATCACGAATATCTAATAACAGAATTTGTATTTACCTAAATAAAACTGAACATGTTGATAATTTAATTAGAAATAACCCCAACATTGATGTAGGAGGCACGCAACATTCCATAAGAAGATTGGTTACACCTGCAAAAATAGTAACTATTTCCAATGTATCTCTGTCTATCCCACATGACCTCATCGGAATGAATTTGAAAAATTTCGGTTTGCAATTAGCGTCCCCTGTTTCCTTTCTTAAGGCTGGTATTCCTGGGGATCAATACAGCCATATTTTATCCTTTAGAAGACAGGTCTACATTATACCTCCCACAGAGAACTATGAACTTCAAATTCCTCTAGTCGTTACCTTTAGAAACCATGGATATCGTATATTTTTATCCACTGACAGGATGTGCTGCTTCTTATGCAAGCAAACTTGTCACATAGCAAGTAACTGTCCAAACTAAAATTCCGATACTCTTTCTCAGATTCCTGCTCGTATACCCACACAATCAACCAACATTGAAGACAACAACTCTGTTGGAACACTTATGACTGACTTTACCCATAAATGAACCAACAATGGGGCAAAAGAGACCACTTCCGATCTCAACCGATTCCTTTATTGATCCTCCCATTCCAAGCGAAGAGACCACCTCACCTGAAATTCAGGACAACAATGTGATTTTCACCACACCAGTAACCCCACGTAAGCCCCCTAAATACAAAAAAAAGAACAATCATAAACGAAGACAACATAAAGGTATCTGAAGATTCCACTGACATTATCAGAAAAACATATAGAAATGCCACAAAACCTTTTATTCTTCCAGTTGAAAACTTTCTGGCATTTCTAGAAAATTCCTTTGGTAGTGATAACCCCTTAGCTGAGGCATTACAGATTGAGGAAAAAGATGAGGAAGCAAATGAAAGACGCAGAACAGGATAGTCGGACATCCCAAACATCCTTAGATACAGGCGACGAAGACAGTGACAGCTCCCACTCACAAAAACCAACTTACTGATTATTACGTTCACACTCATTCAATGGAATTGTTATGGGTTTTACCCCCGGCTTGAACGGATTCAACAATTAGTCACGGATACCAAAGCGGACATATTTTGTCTGCAAGAAACAAATTTTAAAGAAGAACACAAGCGAAAACTCAAAATCTTTTATGGGTACCACTTCACCAGAACACAATGCAATAGACCTAGCGGATAATCTTCTATATTTGTTTCCGACGATATTTACTCTGTATACTTAACCCTCAATACAACGCTGGAAGCAGTTGCTGCTACAGTCTAGTGTCCTCAAGAAATCACTATCTGCAGTCTCTATATACCACCAAGCTATAATCTTACTGAAGCCAAACTAGTAGACATAATACAACAGCTACCAGTACCATACTTGGTGGTGGGCGACTTCAAGGCTCACAATACTATGTGGGGTTCTGAAAAAATATTAGGGAGACGAAAAATTGTTGAAAATGTTATAGCAAACACCGACATCTGCCTACTCATCACAGGAAGTAGTACCTATTTTAATATTGCATCTGGAACCTATTCTGCAATTGACCTCAGCATTAGTGACGCAAGATCTGCTCCATCTCTTACATGGAATACTCTAGAGTGTCTGTACGATAGCATACTGATATCAAGCCATCGAAAACAATAATTAAATGGAAAACTGGTAATGCAGATTAGCAGGTTCTAATTCATATACTAACAGTATAGCGGACGAGCTTCAGTTGCCTGAAAACATCAACGAAGCAATTGCCACTTTTAATAACTTCATCACCGAAGCTGCAGATATCTATGTCGGAAAAGTTGTTTCATCTCCTTCTCACAAAATAAATCCATGGTGGAACGAAAATTGTTCCGTCGCAGTTCGTGAATGCAAAAGAGCGCTGAATAAATATCGTCGAATGCGCACTGAATCCAACCTCACAAATTTTGAAAAACTAAAAGCTTAAGCAAGAAGAACGATAAAGCAAGCGAAGAAGGATTCTTGGGAAAATTACGTTTCCTCTATCACATGTGAAACTCCACCTAGCAAAGTCTGAACAAAAATAAGACAGATGAAAGGCAATAGAACATTCACAAAAATTTCAGCACTAATAGATCAAGGTGAACTGACTACTGATAGCGAAAAAATTGTTAATATCATCGGCAATGCACTTCAGGAGAGAAGTAAAAACTCTAGTGAATACGCCACAAATACCACTATCCAAATCCCTACTCATGTTATACAAGACAGATTTTCTTTAGATCTTCCTTTTTCTCCCCAAGAACTCCTGTACTCCCTCTCGTCGTGTAAGAATTCAGCTCCAGGTCCAGAAAATATTCTTTTTCAATTCTCAAAAAAATTGTCAACAAATGCTGTGGTGAAATTATTGAGTTTCCTCAATAATGGAGACAATCAATCATCTTACCAAGTAAAAAGCAAGACAAATCTCCGACGGAAGCAGATTCTTATCGCCCTATTCCACTAACTAGTACTAGAAAAAATGATAAATAAAAGATTAATTTGGTATCTTGAAAAACATAAACTTCTATCCCCTACACAATCAGGCTTTAGACCTCAACGCAGTGCAAGTGATAATCTAGCTCTCATTCAGATTTGACCAATGAATGCACTCAACAAGAATTAAGAAGTCGTAGCTGCTGTGTTCGATATCCAAAATGCCTTTGACTGTCTACCACGACCTGTTATCCTGAATAAACTTAGTGAATGTTACATACCAGATAACATGTATTCCTTTATTGAAAACTTTTTGAGTGATCGTACGTTTAAAGTGTCTGCAAACGGATCAACTTCCAACAGCTTCTTCCAATACAATGGTGTTTCCCAGGGATTGGTACTGAGCCCCACTCTATCCAGCATTGCCATAAACGACATTTCCTCAAACATCCGATCTCCCGTCAAAATTGCCCTCTATGCTGACGACTTCAAGAAGCAGTCGGTCAACTGCAAAAATGGTCCAACAAAACGGGTCTCCAATTTCCGCAACGGAGTCCAGAGTTATCAAATTCTGTAGAAGAACCACCATCTCCTCAAATCCGCTGATAAGATTAAATGGAGACGACATTATAGTAGTCGATGAACTCCTAGTGAGGCTACTTTCAAGAAAGTATGGTCCTATAACTGTATCTCCTACGATTCCTCCCCATGCATTTATGGACCATTTAGTTTGGGTCGTTGTACGAAACAAATGTGGGTTACTATCCGAATAAAAATGAAAATTACGGCGGTTGACGAAACCATTTTTGTGAAACTTGGCCTCGTCACTGAAGAAAACATTGTTTTAAAAATCGGGATCCATTAATTAATCCACTGAACCACTCGCAAATATTCATTCTTATTGGAAAACCTCTGTCTAAAAGCTCTTGGTGCATCTGTATCTTGTAGGGGTGAATTTTATTCTTTTTTATTATTCTTCCTATTGATCGTCTGCTAATATCTAATTCAGTACTAAATTTTCTAGTACTTCTTTTAGGCTCAACCAAATTTGTCATTACTAGAAATTCGTTGTCCTCATTGAAAATACGTTTTGGAAGAGAGCATGAGGTTGATAGGAAACATTACCTGATGTGTCGAATCTTTTCTTAAGTCTCAAGAAAGCTCTTTAGTTTGTATGTCTTCGATTGGGATACCTTTCACGATATTCTCTTGAAGCTAGTAAACAATTTTTTGAACAATCTCCTAACACGTAAATCATATTGATCATGTCTTCCTTGCGGAAATTTCATTACTGTTATTTATTATTTGAACCTACCAACACAAACGAAGAATACAGCAATATTACTTTGACATTTATTAGTAGATACTATTTTGACAGTAGCTCACTTGATATAATCAAAAATATGGCTTGATTATGTTTCGCCCATTCTCAAACACGCCTATAATAATAATTCTTGAAAGTGAAACATTGGTAACTCCGGGTACCTACGGTATTAAAAAGCATTTTAAATCATTGATTAGATATTGTAGATGCATCCAAAATCACGATTAAAATGTGTGCCTTAGAAACGTTAAAATTTACAATACGTTGCATGTAATAATTTAATACCATTTAATTTTTGTACGTAAAATACTTGTTTTTGAACTTTATCATAAAATAGTTACGGTTTTCCATGAACTTATACCCCAAATGTACTACATCGTTTGAAAGATTATTAATTGTACTAACAAATTGTAAAAACACTTATAGGGTGATTAATTTGAAAATTTTGTTATATTGCTTGATTTGCGTTTTGTTTCACCCTGTATTAAAGTAGCCAAAGATAAAAAAGTAATTGATACTGAGCACAGCAAATGATATGTGAATGATAATTGAATACAAAGACCTGTTAATTTATTTTTATTTACTGTTATGCAGAGTGTTGAAGAGGAGGTCTTTTTTGCCAATAATTGGCCATATCTTTTTAAAACACCCATATAAATATTAGAATGCTATATTTTTGCAACGCTCTCGGTGAGATCAATTCGATTCTTGAACAAAATATTGTACGTTTCATTCAAAAAAAATGTGAGTTTGAGCTGCTACGTGGTTTTGGAGGGCATATCCGAACTCTGCCACAAAATAAAATTTTACCTGACTTTTATCAATTTGAGGATTACTGAAATGTTCGAACTGTGCCGCAACCATTTAGTTTAATCCTATTAGAGTCATTAGGGTTTATAATAGATAAAATCGGAGGCCCATAGAATTATGTATATTTCTGAAAGGTTTCAAAGATTTCTTGTATTAAATATTTTGAAGAAATCTTGATTGTTTTGATCGATATTTAGGAGATTAGGGGAAGGATGTTGATGCACTTACACTATATAAGAGTTATAGTTGTATTCAGTTACTTCATATCGATCTACAGAAGTTGAGAGTGTAGTACACATAGCAAACAGTGACCAAAATGGAGAACAAAGCATCTACAATGTATAGTGAAAGAGGAAATAAATTAATAGTGTTGAACAGTTATAAATTTTCGAAAGCTAATACTAGCAAATGTGGAAACATTAGATGGAAGTGCTGTAACGCAAAATGTCCAGTTAGAGTGTACTCCTACGTTTCTGATGAAGAAACAATCACAGAAGTCGAAGGAGAACACAATCATACTATGGAAACGAACCTATCAAGAAAAGCAGTGAGTAACAGCATTAAAAGGAAAGCGACTGAAGATCCCACTGAGAAACCCTCCAAACTAATTCGGCAAGAATTGGTGTCAAATAATTTCGCGGAGGATATCAACACTGAAGATATTGACCGAATAAGGAAAAATATTCACGCGGCGAGAAGAAAAATTTTACCCCTATTGCCTAAAAATCAGGAAGAAGTATTTAATAGTGTTCGTGAATTACAATTACGAACGAACCGAGAAGAGGAATTTCTATTAACAGCAGACCAGGTATTTAAAATTATTGTGTTCTCCTGTTTTTCCAACCTTAATTTCTTATGTAATTTGGATTGTATTTTGATGGATGGGACTTTTAAATACTGTTCAACTTTTTTTACCAAATGTTTACCATTCATGGTTTTAAAAACGGCTATTACGTACCTCTTGTTTTTTGTTTGCTGCCGGACAAATCAAGTCAAACATATTCAAATTTGTTTTTAATTTTTAGACAAAAATGTAAAGAAGTAGGCTTAAATTTTCAACCTAAAGAAGTCGTAGTAGATTTTGCACTAAGCATTCATAACGCTATATATGAATGTTTTGGCAGAGATCAAATTCTTCTTGGTTGTAAATTTCATCTCTGTCAAGCTTGGTTTCGTAAGATTCAGGAGTTTCATTTGGTACAAGAGTACAGACAGAAAGGTTCTGTAATTGGCGAATACTTAAAAGTACATTTCGGTATTATGTATCTTAGTCCTGAGGAAGTTGTAGAATTTTTTTATAATGAACTTTTTTGCTTCCGAATGACGAAAGAGTTATAGAATTCCGAAATTATGTCAATAAAACATATATAACGCAAAATTCGATATTTCCACCACTTATTTGGGCAAATTATGCATCCTTTTTTAAGAGAACAACGAATTCTTGTGAGAGTTTTCATTCGCTTTTCGGTGCTTCTTTTTACAAACCACATCCAAACATTGTTCAATTTACTAGTGTGTTATTGGATTTACAAACGGAGGTATACGCGAAAATTCGTTCGGCAAACCAAAGCCAGAAAAAAACCAAAAAAACTATTAATGTTAAAATTAATTTCATTAATGATCATTTGGATCAATATAGGAAAAATGTTATTTCTCGCTTTATGTTTGTGAAAACGGTTGCATGTAAAAATCTTCCACACGTTTAATTTTTTGTTTTTTTGTATATGTTTATGTATATTGAATATATTTTATTGTAATGTAGATGTAATGTAGATGTAATTTTTTAGAAGTGGCAAATATACGTTGAAAATATATGTATGTTATTAATATTTTCTTATATTGAATTTGAGTACCTAAAGTTCAAGGTAAATTGTTAAATCGGATTAGGCTATTAGACCCCTACTGGTTTGGTAGTTAATCTCCAAAATTTTAAACACTGGCAGAGTTCGAACAACCCGTAATGACTACCTGCATTTTGTGGCAGAGTTCGGATACCTGGTTTTGGAATACCCTGTAGAATCGAAAGTATTTTCAAAATGTGCCCTAAGTAACTGTATAGGCTCACAAGCGACTTTAAAGTTTTATCTCTTACCACAACGATGTAATCATCCGATGTCAGAAGATTGCCCTACCCAGTATATAACTTTATAGAATCTAGCGATGTACAAGTTCTTAAAGCAGACCCAACAAAAAAGTTTTCTAACAATGTAAGTGATATTGTTAATAATTAGAATTATCTTTTAAGTGATTACGAAAAGAAGTCCATCATAGATAAAAATCCTCTAATTCAACAATTATATGGGACCGTTGAATTTCATAAATTAACGGAACCAATTCGACCTGTAGTTTCTTATATTAATACTCCTAATAATATATTAGCAAAAATAATGATATACATAATAGTTACTGATATACATCCAAATACCCAATTAAAAATTCAATAGAACTAATTATAAAACTAAAAGCGTTCAACTTGCAAGATAACTCTAAACTCATTTCATTTGATTTTACCAATATGTTCACTAAAATTCCTCCCAAAGAATGTCTAACACTTAATATGATATTAATCCAGGAATAATATCAGATATACTTAATTTATTTGATGTGTCTATTAATCAAAATTATTTCACTTTTAACAATAGAATATATATTCAGAATTAAGGTTTACAAATGGGAAGCTCTATGTCACCAATTTTGGCAAACATTTTTATGGGCAGTTTAGAAAGAGAAATCTTTGAATGTATTATTTCAAAAAATGTTTCATTTTGGTATAGATATTTGGATAACATATTCTGATCAACATTGCTATAAATCTTGTTACAGTAACCATATTGTTACATCTTATAACCAATAACTATATGGTAATCTAAGATCGTATTCTGCTTAAACTACAATAGCAATAGTGATTATTAATTATGTTCGTAACAATAATGTTATCGCTATACGATAAATTTCTTATTTCAAAATTGACAACAATGTAATTATTAACAAAAAGAAGAATATGAGGTTAAATCTGATATCTATATAAACCGGCCGGTTGTGGGGTGGAATATTTTTATAATGAATAATTAAACAAGAAATAAAAAACTAACTAAATCCCAAATGGAGCTGATAATATATTTTTAAGAAAAAAATAGCGTCCTGACAACAGGTAAAATGCACCCCCAATATATTTCAGAAATCGAAAATAAGTGGGATGAGCTTACAGATTTATTAAATAATATTGATGGTGCATGAAAGGGTAAGAAACAATGGAAAACGATAAATATATCTTTATATTTGAAATTCACTCTATGAGGTAATAACTTACCTGAATAAATTGTAGTTCTTATATGAATTGAAAGGCAAGACTAAAAAGAAAGCCAGCAATAATACTGATTCTATAAGGGAAACTGGAGGCGGGCAATACATTTGTGAAGAACTTAATAACATTGGAAATAGGTTATTAAAAGTTTATGGATGGGTTCATGTGGTTGAGTGCCCAGGAGCGCCCGTTGAAGTAGATCCGGACATAACCGAAAACATTAATGAAGCGCCATTTGTAATAGAAGATATCGAAATGGGAACATATAATACAATAAGTAAAGAAAATATTGAAATTAGAATAAATGAAAATGTAAATCCAAGTACAAGTACAAGTAACTCCACAGATAAGTTTATTAACATGTAATTTTCAAATGAGATATTAATGACATAAATAGTATCTATTGATTATAGGTATAATTTTATCACAAATTAATATTTTGAATTAATAAATATTTTGGGAACGCTGCCACAAAAAAAAAGAAAGGGATTGACTCCGAATTTCAATAGTCCTCTGAAACATATTGCACGAGCTCTAATGAAATGACTAGTGCGATAAGGGTAATGGCTAATGCAAAGAAGGAAAGGGCAGCAGCCTTTTACCAACTGTCTAACACCATAGATAATATTTCCACAAAATTTAATAAAGATGAGTTATGCTATTTTTAAATAAATAGAGTTTTGTGGTTATAAAATGAAGTTAATTTCATCATGGCCAATGCCAAATTTTTCAAGCAAACTCATAGATGTTTTGGAAGCTTTCCTGTACAGGCAAATTTGTATAAAATTTGAACATTTATGTCGCCAATATTTATTAGAGAGTAGAAAACTACACATGGTCATCTCTTTCCCACTAAACATACAATGTTACAAAATATTGCCACAATATTATACCTGGCTTTCTTTCGTAAAATGATAATGTAATATTGCATACAGCTCAATGTTATATTTAAATTTTCACCATAACAGAAAAAACTACTGACAAGTTGTATGTAAGTTATAAAGGGAGTTATTGATTGAGTTTCCACTGCAATGTTACATCAGCCGTAAAAGTTCATTATAAATGCAACAATAAAAAAACTATCTACGAACAATGTGAATATTGGTTACATTTCGAATTATCCATCAAATTCAATTCGCAACGTTGCACTGGGTTAGAAATTTCATATTATATTTACAACAATTCATAAACTAACTACAAACAATATTGACGGTACTTAGAAAACACAATATATTTTTAGTTTTCGATTGCATCATCGCAGAAATATATGAAACGAGACGCCATGACAATTTTAAATAGTGAATATACAGAAACTTGAAATAATATTTCCCATCAGAAAATTAAGCATTTTTGTATTTCCCGGTCTTCAGGAGATGCCGGGGCGCCACCATACTGCAACTGCATACTGCTTCCATTCGTATGCGTCATTTTGCAAATTTGCAATTATTATTGTTGTATAATCGCGTGTTGTGCATTGTGTTTTGTGTCAGTTTCGTTTTATGTACTTTTATTTATTTTTAACTATTATTATTCTGCAAGTGTGTTTTGGCTGTAGCACAATGGAAAACTCTAATAAAGCATCTTCATCTAAGGTAAGGCGATTACATCATTTATTATTTTAGGTTAGAATCACAAATAACTTGTTAGGACCGCTTGTTATTGGTTATTATTCTGCGTTTAGTAGAAAACGCTTTTTCCTCTTTGAATTGCGAATAAATCTGATAGTAGTGTCGTTTCGTGTACATAATATTGCAATCGTAATCAATTTATTTCAATTTTGATTAGTGTGGATATTATTAGATCCAAAAACATCGCAAGAAGTATTCAAATATGTCTAAAAAATGGTTACGTGGAGTAGTAAGACAATATACCAGAAAAAAATTAATAAAATTGAGAGTTGAAAATGATGAGGCCTTTAAAGATACCCAAACTTGTTGCCTTGACGTTGTACAAGATAAAAATGAGTACCCATCAGTTACATTTCAATTTTAGTTCCAGGTTCTACAATATATTGGTGGCTTGAATGAAAAGTGTTGTGTTGGAAGAAGTCTTGAACGTTTTTTCACAAATCAATGTTCCATGATTTGTAGTTGGAAAAAAGGACAACTTCAGAAATAAAGATTTGAAATCCATACACATTTTAAAATGTTACTACTTGAGTCTATTCAATTTAAATATAAAGCAAATGTGAGCAGAATAGTGTCATAATCAAGGACACGTTCAACTATACATTCTTTAAGTAAATAAGACCATAATTGTTAAGTTAACTGATTGTAGGTATTTACAATAATTTTTTATTTCAGATGCAGTGAGACATTCTTAGACCAGGGTAGAAGCCTTTAAAAATAATAAAAAGTGAAAAAAAATAATAGTAGGATGAAACCCATTAGAAAAGGAGGGGAATATTATAAAAATGAAAGGAAAAATAATTTACAGGCGATCTGAGGTCGGGAAGGGGATGGGGTGAGTTTTTAAGGGTAAAAAACGGTTTTTCTCGATTTCCGGCAAAACTAAAAGTCCTATCGAAAAAAGTCTAATAGCAAAGTTGTAGGTAATAAAAAGATCTTTTGTTTCTACACTTTTTTCACATAACCTCAAAATTTATGTGAAAAATTCAAAAAACCAATTTTTTGTTTTTTTATTTTTATCTTTTACAAAAATTTTTTTTTAACGAAATTTGGTGAAAACTTACCTTTTTATGTCCCAAATACGCTGTAATTTATTTGATTACAAATATTTATTTTTTCACCTTATTCTGAATTAATATCGAAAAAACACCCTAATTTTCAATCGAAAACTCACCCGTCATAATATCAGCTTTTTTAAAAAAGTTGGTATGTTTTCTGTTCGTTGAAATCTCTACTTTCCGATGGGGAAAAAAAAATATATGTTACTATAGTAAATCTTCTCAGAAAATGCAAAAAATCGAAAAAAACTCGAATTCGAAATTTTTTTTTAATTATTATAAAAAATTTTGAGCTATTTATTAAAATTAACACTTTAATTACTCGAAAAACGTTAGGTCACATTGATAAAAAAAAATTCCAAATAAAAATATACTACTATAATTAACAAACAAATAAGTTAATAAAATTAATATTTAATAAGACATCTACAATATTTGGAGAAAGTTGTCGAATCTTCTTTAAATGATATGCGTAGATGTCTATTTATAACTATTTTAAGATAAATTATATACCTGAGTGACCTACGAAAAATAGTAGCCCATCAAAAGATATTTCATGGAGAAGTGGGGAAGGGGCTAGGCGGAGAACATAGTCGTAGAAAAACCTCAGACAATATTCCAGAGTTCGATTATCAAAATCATACAAAAATACCTTTTTTGCAAGAAAAATTTTTATCTAACGAGAAAAATAAGGATAAAATAATAAAAACTTTGATGAAAAGATTACAGTCACGAGGATTTTCCTGCAACCAAGTAGAAGAAGATGCTGATGCTGACATAATTGATAAAAGTTGCAATGAGTACTAATAAAACTGTAATTGTTGTGGGCCAAGATATTGATGTTTTGGTCCTTTTAAATCAGTTAAATCCATATAATCATGACATTTATTTTCTCAAACCAGGTTCTGGAAATGTAAAAGACCTATTTTTCACGTCTAATAGTTTCAAACATGAATCATTAAGAAACATTGTTGCATTTCTGCATTGTTTTTCTGGTTGCGATACAACATCTGGATTTGCCGCAAAAGGAAAGAAAAGTATCGTCAATTCATTATTAGACGCTAAAAATTTGTCAAATTTGGCCAATGTTTTTTATAAGAAAGATGCGAGTAAAGAAGAAATAAAAAAAATGGATTACAACTAATCAAATCTATTTATAAATGTAAAAAGGAAAAAGATTACACTGAATCAATTAAGGTTTCAGAAATATCAATTGGCAAAAATTAAATCATCTTTCGTTTTGGCAAACCTCCCACCCACAGAAGGAGCAGTAGAACAACATTGTTACAGGGCATATTATCAGCTTCAAACTTGGTTGGGTAACGAACTAACAGCAACAGATTGGGGCTAGAAGCAATATCAACGTGGAATTATGCCCAAATTTACACAAAAAATATGAATTCCGGAAATATTGCTCAAAACTATTTGCTGCAGCTGTGAAACTGGATGTAACAGTTTAAAATGTGGTTGCCGAAAACATGGTTTAAAATGCACAAATTTATGTTCAAACTGTCATGGTTCTGAAAATTGCTCCAATATTGAAAAAGAAACCTACGAGGAAGTTAATGATTCAGAAGAAATTGTGGATGAAGAACCAACGCACTCTGGAAATAATGTTGGAGAGGAAGAAATTGATAGTCATGAAGATTTCGAAGATCTACTAGAATCGGAGATGTTTGACGACTCTAACGATGAAGAAATGCCATCAAAAAGACAGAAACTAATAGATAAGTGATTAGAATTGAATATAAGGGTTTATGAATGATAAGATTAATGTGTTTAAAAATATTGTAATGAATAACGTAATCAGAATAAAGTATCTACATTTAATTGTACGATTTACATTTATATTGATATCTAATGAGATTTTCTATGACATAAATGTAATTAGTATTAAATAAATCAACTTTTTAATTGAAACAAATTGCAGCAATCACATTTTTTAGATGACATTATTTATAATAATTTGAATTCGAGTTTTTTCGATTTTTTGCATTTTCTGAGAAGATTTACTATAGTAACATATATTTTTTTTCACCATCGGAAAGTAGAGATTTCAACGGACAGAAAACATATCAACTTTTTGAAAAAAGCTGATATGTTGACGGGTGAGTTTTCGATTGAAAATTAGGGTGTTTTTTCGATATTAATTCAAAATAAGATGAAAAAATAAATATTTTTAATCAAATAAATTACAGCGTATTTGGGACACAAAAAGGTAAGTTTTCACCAAATTTCGTTAAAAAAAAATAAAAAACCAAACACCTGGTTTTTTGAATTTTTCACATAAATTTTGAGGTTATGTGAAAAAAGTGTAAATACAAAAGTTTCAGATTTTTTCATTACCTACAACTTTGCTATTTGACTTTTTTCGATAGGACTTTTAGTTTTGCCGAAAATCGAGAAAACCCGTTTTTACCCTTAAAAACTCACCCCCATCCCCTTCCCGACCTCAGATCGCCCGTAAATTATTTTTCCTTACATTTTCATAATATTCCCCTCCTCTTCTAATGGGTTTCATCCTACTATTATTTTTTTTGGTTTTAAAAATTATCGACCCTGGTCTATCTTTTCCATGCATCAAAAATGATGCATGTGAAAGGAACGTGATGGCTTGGTTGCCGTTTGTCAAAACCTAGTTTGACAGAGAGAAGCAGTAATTTCTATCATCGTGTATGATACTTTAAAGGTAATTCTCTCAAAAAATTTTAATGGTCTGTTGAGTCAGTTGAGATTGCTGTATAGATATGTATGTGAGATTTGGTAGAGTAGATAGTAGATCAAATTGTCAATCTTGTAGCTAAACATTCCATTCAATGATTATTTTGTTTCAGGTACCTGATAAGGACAAAAAGTATTTTTATTTTATTTTGAGATTTTAATGTGTTGAGTACTTATTTGTTATATTTTATATAAATAAAGTTTTCATATTAAAATTTTTGTCTTTTTAACCAAATCAAAAAAACATGTATTGTTTCAAATGAAAATATGTTATGAGTAATAACCAATAATAATATTGATAATAAAATATTATGTGAATTTGTAATGTCTTTTTTGACTTCATATGATCAAATTACAACCGTTCTCATCAACATTGAGGGTGTTTTTTAATTCTTACAAAATTGATTTTGAAGTTAAAATACATTTGTAGCTCTCCGAAGACGACAATACTCATTGTCGAAATATTGGAAATATAATGTTATAAGAGTACACGTTCGTTTTGCTGATATCCCAAATAATTTTATAAATTTGTTCATATAATTTTACAGATTTGTTCAGAACTAGTCAGCTGTCGGCAAAATACAACTTTCAGCTAGTTTTTTAGGTTATCACACTCCTTTTGTTTGTAAAACTAGAAAATTTATTTGTAAAAAGTAAAAATATATCAAAACTGATCTGTTTTTCATGCAGGTTGCATTAATTTTCTATCAATATTAGAAGCAAGTAGTAGCAATTTTTAAAATGCTACTGTTATGTTATTGGAGTGAATAAATAAGATTGGTGGTAGAAGTTGCTACTGTACAGGGAGTTCCGATATTCGATCGACAATGGTAATGGTAATAGCCCTTGACAAATGATGAACATTGAGATAGGAACATATTAGACCCTAGAAAAATGTATTGCAGCTCCTCTAATAAAGCCAAATATTTTGAAAACTATCAATTTTAGCACAATGAAAGTAAATAGGTTTTCGTAACATAATTGAATGTAGATTTAAATAAATTGTTAAAAAAATTGAGATAGTCAGTGTCATAATCAATAGGGGGTCCAAAATACCGATCCCTCTTACAGTACGCCACTGGATAAAGCATTTGAAGATTAACTTCCGGTATACTTTTGCATCTTTAAAGGTACAAAATTTGAAAGAAAAATTTAGAACTGCTTACGAAGTATTAGGAGAACATTATTTTATTTTTCCAACTTTAACACGCTGTATATTATTAACTAAGCACTTGAAAAGTCTAATATGTTTCTACCTCAATTTTCATCATTTGTCAAGGGATATTACCTGTAAAGCATTGTCGGTTGAATATCGGTACACCCTGTATAATATATTATTGGATATATTATTTTCTTCTAATTTATATTTTATGTTGCCGTAACCTTCCTGCAATTACTAATTATGAAATATTACATATATAAATCAATTTCATTATTTGCTGCAACATTGTCACAAGACCACATTTTTAATATCGCATTTGCAATTTTCCTGTACATTATATGCAATGTTGCAATAACCTTACTGGAATAATTGATAATGGCACATTCCGTTGCCAATATTGCTGAACGTCCGATTCAGTAATTGCTGAACCTTTGCAGTAAGGTAGCAGTAAACTCTGATGTAACATTACACATTACAATGAAAGATTACTGAAATATTGTATATATGTCACTTTGCTCAGTGGGTTGTTATTCTAGAGACTGAGTAAGCGGCACACATTTTGTGTCCACTACGCGTTTGGTTTCCTTGTAGTCCAGTATAACCTGAGGCTTTCTGGTGTCGGGATCCATTTCATTGTCGTCATGTAATGTTGAGAGCAATATTACAGATTTAATTTCCCGAGGTACATAGGAAAGCATCAACTTTTCGTTTTAGAAATCAAAAAGAGTGGCTCCAACAACTCTGCTTTTGTCCGGCAAGAATTGTTTTTGTATTTCTGCGGTGTTCTTCTAAATGGTGCACAAAACTGTTATTTTCTTCGCAAGCAAATAATCAGCGAGTGATACACTCATGCACCAATTATCGATGGTCAATGAAACGGTTTCTGAGAGATGGTCGAGCGTTACTCTTATTGACACCCGTTCCACAGATCGATCATAAGCTCCCCATTATCATTGAATACGTTATAATTGAACCTTCTCTTGATGTCTGGAGTTATTTCATTTTTAATGTGAGTGTTGAAAGAATTATCATTTGTCACTTATGATCTCAAAATTGATAAATAAGTTATAGCCAAAGAAAATTGTTGGAACTATTTCTAAAAATATTGGCTATGAAAATTAAATGGTATTTACTGGTTGAATATAGGATATCGGTGTGAAGTATTCGGCGAAAGTTCTGAAGTTGATGACGATTTCGGATTGAAATAGTCCAGGTAACGCAAAAGAGCATTCTGCGGTGAAACACAGTAGTATAGAAATGTATTGTATAGTTCTGAAATGATTTTCATTTTCTCCTATTGTGATTATTTGTAAAATCAGTCGAACTGGGTCTTCTGTAACAAAGAAAAAACGGAATAAAACATATGCAAAATGCACCAATGATTAATTGAAAACGTTAGCTAACAGTACATACAGGCTGACTGCAAAAGAATCATACGTTTTCAAAACCCGATTTATGCAATAATATTATACTGGAAACGGCTCTGGTCTGTGGAAATAAGGTACCGTGTTTAATACCCATTAAACAAGAAACATAACAAGTCTTTTTTGTGATGTTTATTTAAAACGTTAATAAGATATCTCCTAGATGTCTTCATTTTATTACCAACTATATTAACATCCATGTCATGTAAATAAAACATATTTTTGATGTACACAATAATACTTGAATTCGCAGTTACATACACATCCTATGAACTTCTTTTTAGCAACTTCCTACAGGAAACATTCATACGATGTTAATTTGTATACTTCTCACTAATATCACATACAGAACGTTGCTGTAATATTACAAATTAACATGTTTGTAAGATGATCACATGTTGCAGTTACTATCACATCATTCGAAATAATTTTTAGTAAGTTCGTGTGATTACGTCTTTATGATGTTAGTTCATAAAACTCTCAGTAATATCACATATTAAACATCACAGTAACATAAAAAAAAGAAGAAAACAGAAGAGGAATTGACGAACGAACATTATCTGTGGAAACACATGACAAGCATGAAATGGCGGATGGTTTTCAGTCTTGTGTTATATTTTATTCGCAGGCAGCACATATTTTGCAAGTAGTACTTGAATTAAGTGGTCTTTGTTTTCGTTAGTTCCTACTTAGCTTCAGTTTCTATGCTTAGTTAGAATTCTTGTTATAATGGACGAACAACAGCTGTTATCGGTAAGTACCTATTCCAAAATCATAATTATTAAAACTTAATACTCATTCAAGACTTTAATCGGCTATTGTACATTGAAATTCCAGGTGGCGGAATTGTACACTAACATTATATAATAAAGTTTACAAAATAAGGGTTTTTTCAACTTTTAAAATATTTTAGTTAGTAAGTATATTTTAAAAACTATTCACAATATTTTAAATCCTAGATATGCAATATACCCTACAAAAAACTTAATATTGCAATAGGGTAGATATTATTATTAATAATAAAACGTGCTCATATGTTGGCAGAGATTTGAATCTAGAAGAGAATATTTTCAATGTTCAAGATGTTTCAGAAGCTACTTACATAAATAAAATAAAAAACAAATAGTTGGTAATTATGTAAAGAAAGGGGAATGACTATTTCAGATAGTCTGATACAGACATTGTATTAAACAGTACAAATAATATCGAATCGAGTATCTCTAGTTCTAGTTTTTGTAGTAGCAGTCAAAGCCATCAATATAGTATTGCAGGTTTAGAAAATTTTAACGTTAATACTAACAATTCTTGTGAACAATCAGAGACTATTTAAGACTTAAACAGAAATTTCTGTTAAGAAGCTCATTTCCATTTGAAAATACACTGAATACAATAATAAAGCTGTCCCTTACAATGGTACCTATATTAATCTAGTTGAAGAATATGTAACTTATGGCACTGAATGCTCCAGTCAACAAACAGAATTCAATTATTTATTATTGTAGAAACACAGCTATTGGATACTCAATTGGAT
Source organism: Galeruca laticollis (assembly GCA_963921935.1). Lineage (NCBI taxonomy): Eukaryota > Metazoa > Arthropoda > Insecta > Coleoptera > Chrysomelidae > Galeruca > Galeruca laticollis. The sequence continues at coordinate 148,589,402 of OY998181.1, forward strand.
ACAATTAATTATAAACTCATTTAACTTGATAATGTGTTCATATCCCTTCTTCATAAGTAGTTTTTTTGTATACAGTGTATTAATAATGCTTAGTTTTTATTAAGTTACAATTCCACGATGTTAATATATAATATATTCCAGGATGAAAATAACAAGATGAGAAGAGTATATTATTTTATACAGAAAAGAATTATGAATTTTCATGGCACACCTGAATTTACCTGCGAAACAGAGTGAGGCATGTAATAGAAGGTAAATAATGAAAAGTCACTTCTCGAAATAAAATATGTTGTTATTCCTTTGAAGAGCCCCGCATGTATCTTGTGGAAAATGGGTCCCAGTCAATTGGTTGAAAATCCAGTTTGATGTAGTTTATGATGATCGATCAAAAGTCTCCATGGGCACAATTTGATTTAAAGTAATTGTTTTATTAGCTGCTGTTCAGAACACCTTTAAATGTTTCACAGATAAGGATTTTGAAGTGTACGTTATGGAATGGTTGAGGCACTCGAAACAGCTACTCTTGCGTAAGAAAAAGTAATCGTAAGTAAACGATAGAATTTTCTCTAATCAAATGGGATTTGTTGATTTAACGTAATGTTTCATAAAATCTTTATGGTTTAAATTTTTTTTAGTTTTAATATTATTAAAAAACTATTCTAATAAATTTTCTATAATCTAGCTGTAATGTATGTGTATCCGTTAATCTTTATTAATTCAGTTTCAAAGTATGTTACATTATGGCAACTACAGATTAATATACCCTTTTTTTTCCTTGCTTTCACTGAATGCTTTCAATAGTTTCCATTTTCCATGCTTGTTATGTAATATGCTTACACAATTTTTTTTTTCGGTTGGATTCGTGGACAAGATATTTTTTTTCTAATTTTGTACTGTACTGTTCATTAAAAGTAAATAAACGTTTTAAATACTTTATTGCTTTTTTTGCTATTTTATTTTAAATGTACAGGGTGAACAACTGAGAACGACTGTGGGCCACATCTCAGGAAAGAATCATGGTACAACTTTCAAAAAAATTACCTTTAGGTAAGTGATACTGAAAAATTGCTGTAAATATTTTGCAGTATCTAAAATATCCGCTAGGGGTGGAATGAACACTCGAAAACCAAATACTTCAAAAAAACATACTAAAGGTGTCCTGAAAATACAATTTTTGGAATCTTGAAGAGATAATGAAAAAATTTAATTAAGAAGATTTTTTGCCATTATTCTTCAAATAATGGGTGGGGAGGTTCAAACTTATGAACAAATGTATAACTTTTTCGTTTTTTAACCGATATTAATGATTTTACCTGCATTTAAAACAGTTTTTCTGTTTAATAAGATGGATAACAAAATTTTGTATTCACTCGGAAATTTAAAATGTAAATTGAAGCATTTTTTCAATTTTTATATCTGATAACGTGAATCCCTTTTCATCAGAATTCAACAAATGTCTCATTACATTTGAAATTTCCGATAAAATGGAAAAATTGTCGACTTTTTCACATAGCGTTGACAAAATTGTCCAATTTTGTTATTTTTGTTAAGCATATCTCATTAAAGAGGAAAAACTCTTTTAAATGACGCCAAAAACATTGATATCGATTAAAAAACAAAAAAGTGTTACATTTGTTTGTTAGGCTGAACCTTCCCCCACCCCTTATTTGAAGAATGAGTACAAATAGTCCCTAACTACATTTTTTCATAATCTCATCAATATATCAATAATTGTATTTCTAGGATACCTTTAGTATGCCTTTTTTGGGGATAATCACAGTATTATGTTTTTAAGTGTTCATTCCACCTCATAGCAGATATTTTAGGAACTCAAAAACATTTTCCAGCGGTTTTCAGGGTCATTTTCCTGAAGGTATTTTTTAAAGTTGTACCATGATTATTTTTTGAAATATGGCCGACAGCCGGCGTTCTTAGTTGTTCACCCTGTATTTGCTGATTAGGCACAGAAACATCTATAGGATGTCATCTAGAATGTTTAAGGTATGTTTATTAAGAGGTTTAAGTAATGTCCATACAACATCTAAGAGAATACACTATTGTTTTTGATATGTTGCATTTAGATCATTGATAAGATGTTATTTTTTAGACATTGCATTAAAATTGACAAGAAGTTAAAAGGCATTTCAGAATGTACCAGAAATGTTGTTTTTTTTCGTTATAAAGAATTCCTTTTGAGGAAGTTCTAGTAACATCACAGTAATGTAAGAAGGCAGCGCTTTAACATCGCTGAGAAGTTAAGATGAAACATCACAAAAGTTAACAGCCACAAGCTGGGCATAAGGGGTTGTATAGATGTGCATGTGATGAAAACAAGAGGAAAAAAAGGAAGAACATTATCATATTGTGATGTTGAATTAACATAACTGTAATATTTATTTGCATATGAGCTGTAATAATTAGCTAAATAATTGAGAACTAATACTTTGTTAAAACTGAAAATGTAACGATAAAAATTTATCGGCCAAACCTACTTCGTCTCGTTGAAGATTTAGCAGTAGGAACTAAAGAGACGGTGCGTTTTATTTTCTGGTTGGCAGTTGGTTGTTGGGCCTAGGAATTATTGAGCCTTACGTAAGGGCTGTAATTTTTTCCCACCTTTTTCCAATTCAACTGAACCTAATCAAGAAGGGTTGGTTTTGAGTGGTCGTGATCATCGTGAGAATTTGACTTCAATCAAGAGAATCTCTGGGACTATTTTATAAATACCATTTTTCATTATTTTATGGACATTGTAAAATTAGAACTGTTTGGGAATGATGTACACACTAGATATAAATCGAGTGAACGAAACGACGAGTACTCAGTGTGTATTTATTATTAAAATTCAGCTAAGCGCTTCCGGCCATTAGGCCTTTTTCAGAACTGTCCCATTCTATTTTCTATTTTTTGCCGTTTTCTATCCTTAGGATATAGGCCTCTTTCAAATTCGTCCATCGGCTTCGATCTTGCGCAACTTGATACCAGTTCAGGCCAGCGACCTTCTTTATCTCGTCGTATTTCGCCCAGCACTCGGCTGATTCGTAACAGGCGAATGAATGAGTCTTTCCGATCCATTCTCTACTTCTATTTCTTACACTTTAAGTTTTCTCAACCTTATTCACCTCTCACATTTGCACTACATCTATCACTGTATTACACACTGTGTTCCAGACACCTAGAAACTTTCATAGTCCATTCAACAACCAATTCATCGTAGCTTCTTATTAAAAATGTTTCTTTCTATCCTTAGAACTATCCATGGATACGCCTAGTATGAGTCTAGGTTTAGTCTTACGGCTAGTTCTACAATCATCTCACAAACATATTGTTGGCTAATCACCAGGATAAGTTTGGGTCATAGTTTGGCTCTTTAGTAAACAATCAAATTTAATTTTAAATAATAATTGATTACAATAATAGGAATAACCTCATTTTAGTGTTTTTAAATGAATCTCAAGGTCTCTAGTTAATTCCACAATATAATAAATGTTATTGAAAGTTCTAAAAAATTGACAATTGTCAATTTCTCAATAACTTGTATTATATTGTGTAATTAACTAGAGACCTTGAGTTTCATTGAAAAACACTAATATGAGCATATTCCACGAAGTAAGGGTCGAGACAGTCAATTTCAGGAATAACCTCCCTCATGGAACTTATCTGAGACATGCCTAGTATGGATCTGGGTTTGTTCTTGGAACTGGCTCTAGATAATCACAGAGTATTTCCGATACCATGCTATGTATGGGTCATAGTTTGGTTCAGCATACAAGCAATCTTATAAATTTGAGCTTCTCAACCACATTACTCCCTTTTCATCACAATTCCTAGCATATCTGCCATCCCTTTCTTCTCTTTATAATCTCACTCGGTTTCTTCTCTCCTGTACATGCCTAGTATGGATCTGGGTTTATCATAACTAACTAGAAACTGCATAATCACATGGTTTCCCGTTAACCTAGCTATGTATGGGCCATAGTTGGGTCATCATTATACCAGTGTTATATATCTTATAACTCTTATCATCTTATATCCTTCGCTCTTTTTACTCTTGACACACTCCTCTGACTTCTTCTCTTCTCATTACAACTTCTAGCATATCCGCCATCCCTTTCTTCTCTTCACACTTTCACTCCGTTTCTTCTCTCCTGTACATGCCTAGTATGGATCTAGGTTTGTCATAACTATCTAACTTATTACTCACTTTGTTTCCTTGTAACCTAGCTATGTATGGGTTATTGTTGGGTTCATCAATATACAAGTGTTTTATATCTTATAACTTATCATCTTCTATCCTTACCTTCTACTCTTAACGTACTCATATGACTTCTTCTGTTCTTGTCCATGCCTAGTATGGGTCCAGGTGTGTAACAATTACCTTAAACTCCATAACCATATTGTGTTCTTGACGCCGGGCTATGTATGGGCCATAGTTTGGGTCGTCAGGTCACAATCAATGTTCGGGTGTTCCTTGACGAGAGATACGCCTCCCTCTACCATTTACATCTAATTCATATGGGATGCCATCGGCTGTTGGGTTCACCTTGCCAGCGTACTTTTCCACCTTCGTCACTATGTTATGTAAACTCCTCCATTGATGTATTTACGACCAAATGTTTAATTTATGTTATCCAGCACTTTACACATATAGGTTTACTGCGCTTGTTTTCTGACTGGCTATGGAATGGATCCAAACCCTAAGTCACTTTTCTTTAGACAATCAAGGGGGGGGGGGGGGAGCGTGTGTTTTCTATTCATCTAAGTTGGATCAATTTTAGGAATATTGAATTTGAATAGAGATTTTATAATTTTATCACAACTTTAACTTCATTTTTAAATTTAAAATAAAACTTAAATATATATTTTCCTTCAATTTCCAGTTCACTATTTGAATATTTTAATCCTTTTAAACATACATATGATTCCATATTCATCATACGAACACGTTGTATTATTATACACTAGTTTTACTGCACGCTGGCTTATTATCCACCGTCTATTAACGTCAAACTTATCATCAGATATCATTTAGTTTACGCGTTTAAATGACGTTTCATTATGTGAAATATAATTGTTCACCCTCTTGATGGGCTATTTTCAATCATATTATTCCAATAATGATGTAACATCATACATTTCATCATTTTGTATGCATTTGCATTTTTGACACCTGTTGTAGGATTTTTGATAACGTGAGTTCAACTTCTTTTATTTGTTCTTTAAAATTTTACAAATATTATCATTTTATGGGACAGCTCTGAGAATGGCCTAATGGCCGAAAGCGCTTAGCTGAATTTTATAAATAAATACACACTGAGTACTCGTCGTTCCATTCAGTCAATTCATTGTGAAATAACATTTTTTTTGGGAAACCTTTGTTTATCAAACCAGTACCGTAGAAAGTCAACTCTTCTTGTATCCTTTTATTCCTGCTACTAAATTTTAACTCGTAAATTCCTTTCCTTTTTTCCCCTGTGTTTTTCGATTTAGATATAATAGTAACTTTTTCTTTTTCTTCGTTGATATAAAACCTTTTATTGATTATTTTATACTCAAAATTAATAATCCTTGACTTACATGTACAATGTGTCCCAAATTGGTATATTTTGCAGGCTATACCGCAAACTAGAGGGGATAGAAATAAAAGTTACGATTGTATAACTTCTTTTTTTGTTAAAGTAACGATTGCACAATCAAATCTTCAATAGGTCCCTTAATTAGAGTGATACAGGGATTGTTGAAAAGTGTCGATAAAGACAGGGTTCTAGAACTTCTTTCTTGAGAGAAATATTAAAATACTTTATAATAACTTCCGATAGATATATTTTTATTATAAGCATATTGTTAAATATATAAGTATTGTTGTATTCAAATAAAAGATATATTGTTAAATGTAGTTAATAAACGTCTGGTTTGTACAGTTCGTTTTTTGAAAAGGCTTTCTCGAAGTTCGAAAACATCATTGGCGCAGTCAGTAGGATATTTCGAAAGTTTAACGTACCGCACGGGTCCGTTTCAACGACTAATCGAAAGATTCGAATTAGTATTCAGAAACTGTTTTCGGGTGCATATCGAAGCTGTATATAGTTCCAGTGGACATCGAGCGATTCCAGTGGTTCCAGTGGACGACACTAAAAAGAACTCCAGAAAAAAAACGAAGATCACAAACCACCTGGATTAAGAACTAGCATCGTTCCAACCTATAGGGCGTTAGAATATGATAGCTTTAGTTATAACGTAAGTACTCATTATTATTCTCTTTATTTTCCATAATCATTTCTTTAGTAGTTATATTAGTATTTATATGAAAATAATTTGATAAGCGAATCTGAACTAGAGAATATAAGTATATTACTTGAAAATACTTCAAATTTACAAGAAAGTGAAAACAATAATTTGGAAAATATTATAACTGAAGATAATTTAGAGAATTACCAACTGCTTACATCATATTTAGACTTAATTTCAAATTTTTAAGGAAACGTTCACACACTTAATTGTGAAAATATTATTTCTGCGTTCGCTAATAACACAGATGCTTCCTTAAATAAATTTTTACTTAGAGTCATTATAGGTAACTTAATAGGTAGAGCTCAAATATTAATTGGTTCCCGCACAGAAATGAAAACGCTTCAAATTTAAGTTTTAGAGACCACAGAAATATTGTATAGTACACAAGATCTTATTAATTTGCAACCTTTGAGAAATGAAAGACATTATGATTTTGGTATGCGATATCAAGATTCTAGGAGCCTCTTTATTTCCAAATTAAATTCTTTAAACTTAGACGTAAATAAAAAACGGCTACATCTTAAGAATTATGACAATTTAGCCTTGAAAACTTTTGTCCGTGGCTTACCAGTACCAATACAAACTAACGTACGTTTAACATCACGTGACAGTTTAGAGAAAGCTATGAGTTTATTTGTAGAAGAAGAAAATTTTCTATATTCCACTCAAAGATTGAGTAATTTGAATTCTAATGTATCATTTAAGCCTAGTTTATGAGTAACACCTACAAGGAATCCAAATTTCAATCAGTATTCCACATATTATAATAATATATATCCACATCAATCACCAACACATTTTCAACCAATATTTCCACCTAATTTAGTAACTCGTCGTCCAGTATCATACCCACAGAGGGATGTACACTACATTCTTCTCCAAATCAATCTCACAATTGGCGTTTTAAATTAAACTCACGGTTTCTAGTTATTTCCACAATATAATAAAAGTTATTGAAAATTCTAAAAAATTGACAATTGTTTCGATAAATAAATATCGGAACAATTGTCATTTTTTAGAATTTTCAATAACTTTTATTATATTGTGGAATTAACTAGAAAGCGTGAGTTTCATTTAAAGTAAGAGTCGAGACAGTTAATCTCACAATTGGCGTCCAAATAACAAGTATCCGACTCATCCTCATCCATTTTTTACAAATCAAACTTACAACCCAATACAACGACCCTCACAGCCAAATCCTAATTTCAACCAACAAAATTTTCGCCATAATAATCCACAATTTAATTATCCAAATAATTCTCGAACTTTCAAACCAGAACCTATGCTCATTTTATCAGGAAATACTATACTTAAATCCCGATCAAAATCAAATTTGCAACAGCAGAACTTTCCAATCAAACTGTAGACAATCTCAATCAAAGTCAAGAGATAAGTAGTTCCCTTCAAACCGATAACCAATTTGATACCGAAAATTTCGAAAAATAATTCAATTCCGAAAATTCATATAATTATGAAACTGATGACAATGCTGACAATTATTATACGCCGGAAACAGAATATCCTCATGTGAATGATCCGACAAGTTACAATGATTTTCACAGAGATTCCCATGCAGACTCTCACGTTACGGAAATATTTGATAATCAGATTCAGGATTTTCGGACTTTCATACTCGCATATGTCTAAGCCAAGTAACATAAATTCCAGAAATAAATGCAAAGTTTTTAGTTGACACAGGAAGTTCAAAATCACTTATAGATCCGGAACTTGCGTATAAATTTATAATAATAATAATTGCATTTCTAAAGAGAAATTTAACATTCAAACGGCTAATATTACGTATGATGACGAGGTAGCTCATATTCCCTTGTGTCGTATCTTCAATTTATAGGAATCTCATAAAATTTATCTTTTCAAGTTTAGTGAAGCATTTGATGGAATCATAGACATAGATTTACTTAAACAATTAAATGCTAGCATTAATGTTAATAAAAGGGAAACTGCTACCCCTAACACAGTTATTTCTCTAATATTTGGTTCAAATACTGAGGAAAATATGAAAAATTATATAGTTGTTGAATTACCCGTTAATTACAAAAATGCAATTGGAATACTTGATTACGAGAGGTTAGATAATGGACTCGAGACACCAAAAGCATTAGTAAATATAGTTGATAATTTTGCAATAACTACAATAATGAATTCTAATGAGAATCCGGTTAAACTTGATAATAATGACCTCTTTAACATCGAACCTTTGAGTTTAGATGAAGTTAATTTCTTAGAAAAAATGGAAGTAGATTCAGAAGTAATTCCGATGATGATAAGTTTGAAGAAAATTTTAAGAATGTCAGATTAGATCATTGCAATAAAGAAGAGAAAGATGCTGCCACGAGCTTTCTTTGTGCCTAATTAACGGGAAAAGAAAAAAAATTATTATGAAGTTGAAGAAAATATTAATGAAAATGGAAGAAATGAAAGGAATATGAAAAATAGGAAATAAGAGTTAAGCTGATAGATCGTAGCGAAGTGAGCGTGCAATTATGCCGAGCTATCTCAAATGCCGGATAGTAGGGGTGCGTTAAGTTATAAGGGCGCCACTGTTTTATTTTCGCTGACTGAGAGTAGCGCCAGTCCATCGCCTGAGGAAGGTGATACAGCAAGAGCGGGTCACTGATTCAAACCTGTTCACCGCGATTTCGCCGGCAACGCGGACGCCTCCACCAGAAGACAACAACCCCATATTCTGCCGAACTTTTCAGTTCGACAGTCCATATACCACACTTGGAAGTGTAAATTGTTTCTCTCGAAACAACTTATATTTATGAAAATAATAAACAGCGTTAATTTTGTTTTTATTTTAGCCAACACATAATCAAGCGACACCATCCGAAGAGGGAAGGACATTTAGCACCCAGGTAAATATGAAACTCCTGAAAGCTTATAAGTCAGGAAACCTTTAACTAGGGAGGCCGCTGTCGGTATTAGCTTTCGACCCCATTCCACAATACACCCAATCCCAAAATGTCCTCCAGACATCGTCGCCGCAGCAGATCTGCAAAAACACCTTCCAGACCAACCGACCAAGGAATCGAACAATTACTCAACGAAAACAAACAATTTAGACTTAAAACCCAAAAATTCCTTGACGAGACTCAGAGATCCCTGGACGCACAATTCCCTCTTCTCTCACCGGTTACTTCCAGCACCACCTCACACGCTTCCAACAAAACTCACCACTCCTCAACACCTTCCCCTCAGAACCCACCAAACACAACACCACGCTACCTACAAAACACAGACTATAACCCACAAACCCCATACACATACTCACAACACAGACAAACCCCATACACATCCTCAAGAAGGTCTTACGCTTCCTCCGTAAGATCCCAATCCCCTACACCTACACTCACACGACAACCAACTGCCTCCGACGAGGGTGGCTTCACCCTCGTCGGTAAAACCAAAACCCGACCAACAACACCCACACCTACCAACATTCCTGCACCAACTCACACCATCAACGACACACCAATTCAAACCCTGAACCTCCGAAACCTCCCAACCGAATACGCCACTCAAAAATCCCTTTCCACTCTACTCAACACCTTCGAACTCCTTCACGGCCACGTCCTCTTTCTTAAGGTAAACTTCAACCGCACCGCCCTTCTCAAAACGTCCTCCCCAAAGTCAGTCTCAACTATTCTGAGACAAATCCATAACTCCACTGGTGACAAAAACATCATCATCAACGTTCTTAACTCAACAGAACGTCCACCACGTCCAGCCAACAAAACCCTCATACCCACCTACTCCTTTGTCTGCAGGAACGTAGACACCACTGTCAGCCCCGAAGAATTTGAAGAAATTCTTCACAAGAAACAAATCCCCTTCCTCAAAACTTGGCGAATCGTGGCCAAAGTCACCAACAAACCCACTTCGATGTTTCGCATCGTTACCGCCTCCGAAGCCCACTACCACCAGGCCCTAACTTCCGGCCTCTCATTTCACGGCCTTCCACATCGATGCGAGCCATCGAACACAAATCCACTCCCCTCAGTGCCCAAGTATTGCAGTCGATGCACCCAAACCGGACACTCCTCCGAATCTTGTCGGTCTAAACCGATATACCCCTCTTGCGGCCAAACAGGCTACCGAACCGAAAATTGCCTCAAGTCCGGCACTCCTAAATGTACCAATTGCGATGGCCCACACCCCGCTTTCCATCCTCGCTGCCCCCACAGGCTATCGACACCTAAAACCCCCCAAGAGACCGCACCAGTCACCCTCGAAAAGCCACCAACACCCTATGATCTTTCTACCGACACCAAAATCATCATTGAAATTCTCACCGTCACCCTCATGAACGCCATCTCCAACTCAAAAGATCTCATAGCCGAAACACTTCGTCATTTAATTCCATCCGTTTATCGACACAACTGCTCTATAACAAATATAGGCAGGCGTGCTCACTTTGCTTTCACTCCCATCAGGAGCGAAAGCGATTCAAATTGATCCGCGAGCCTCACCCACCCCGTCGGTGCTGCAGTTTTTTCACGTTTTTTCCTGTAGCATAGTGAATTTATTCGCTAGCCAAATGGGCCGACGTTCGACGAAGTTTTTGGATTTAATATTGTTGTTACCCAAATATTAACCAGTCATTTTAAACTCCCCAATCCTCACCTCGAATTCGAGAAAAGCCAGTCGCCACAACCCGACATCATCCACACATCTTTCAATGTCTCCTAGTCACTTTTCCAACAAATTTCAACAAACTCAAAATTCCAAAATCTATTCCCAACGCTTCTATTAACTTTCATGACACAGGAGACACAAAACCCCCAAAAAATACATTTTCACTCTCCAACAACATCATCAGCCACCCTGCTTCTATTAACTATTCGCAACGCAACGTGGTTCGTCTTATTCATTCTCGACCTTTTCTAGACACTTTTAAATTCCCCATTCCCTCATCAAAAAAACCACGTTCGCATAAAAATCACCCAATTTCGACGCTAATTGTTTTCGCCTCTCCCTCCGGTTGATTTCTAGCAAAGACACACAAACCACCCACAAAACCAAACACAACTTCAATTTTCTCGACTTCCTAGACACTTTTCGAAAACTGAATTTCCAGCCCTACTTCAAACAAGCCAAGTCAATACGCGCACACAAACCACCCCAAAAAACAAACCCTATAACGAGAAAAACCTACAAACCCTCACAGTGCTCGTTATAGGTATGCGGGTTGTCTCACGTGGTACAACCCGTGCTCGCCAGTCGACTAGCTTCGAGTCGAAGAAGGGGTGGATTCTTCAAAAAATTATTGAGTATACAAAAAGGGCGCCAGAGAAGTTTTGGCAAGCACCCAAGACTTCCTAAGTTAGCCCACAACTCCTCAGTGGGTTAACAACACTCACTACACACTCCAAAGGTTAAACTGATAGGTAAATTATCATAAATAAATAAAATTCAGCAAATGCACCCTGATTGAAATTTCAATTAATCTTGGTGGACCAAAGGTCTCTTTTCAAAATATATGATACAATATCACTACCAAAAGAAAAATATTACAAATAACGACTGAGCTCAGCTGAAGGCTGTAATCTCAGGGTGCAGTAGAGCTGAGGGCCCCAAACTACACCGATGTCTCAATTCAAAAATTCTAGAGAATCGACCAAATTGTTCATGTACAATATTCCAAAAATACAACGGTATATATATATATATATATATATATATATATATATATATATATATATATATCAAAATCACCAATGTATAGTTACAAGGGTTCACACTTCCGCAATTTATACCAGTATCAATATGAATATAAATAATTGCATAAGGCAGAAATTTAAATTACAACGAGTTTAGCGTTGCTGGAGAATATACAACTCAAAATTATATACGGCGCAAAATTATATACAAGAAACCATTAGAAATAGGTAAAAAACTACTAAATATCGCAATACTAGGTACGTACCAAGTGTTCCAGCGTATCTTAATCTATGAGCAAGATTTCAAAAATATTTTAAATACAAAATTCAAGTATAAACGAGATTATAGTAATCGCCGCAAGAAAAAAATAAATAAAACTTAATATAAAAAAAACGGTAATATGTGAAGCATAGATGTGAATTTACTACTGAGTTTGAAGAAATAAGAAAAGGAAAACTGTTAACCTTCCCTTTCCCGGCACCAGAACAGGAACTGAAATTTCTCCAGATTAATCCAGACCTCCTGGAACTGGTCTCACCGACCCATTAAATTCCAATCAGCGATTTAATGTCCATATACAAAACCCCCCTTTTTAATGAATCCAATGCCGTCTACGGGAATTTTCCACGTGGTTTCCTAAATCTACCAATTCTACTGGAATCCTTTGGTCATCGGCACCCCCTGGTCCAGTATATTATTGGGTCAGACCTTCGATTTGTTAAATCGAGCGATATTTTCTTCCCCTACGTAGAATTTATCAGGCTTTCCGTGAAATAACGTTATGGCTCCCAGAGCACATGCAAATATCTCTTGTTGAAATGATGTGTATTCACCTTGACGGCAATTGGAGGACTGAAATTTTTAACTCCGTACCGATAGCGCTGTGACTTCTCTCAGTCGACAGGTTAGCCAAATTAAATTTACGACGGCTCGGCGAATTTTTCGCGTTACAACCCCCAACCAGCCCTGAAGAGGAACCGAATCCTATAACAGGGCCACACGTCAAACAAAACAAGCCCAAATAAACACTACAAGCCCCAACTTAAAAAAAAACCCACGAACATCTCTCTCTTTCTCTCTTTATTTTCGCTGAGCCAAAACAGAAGCTCTCCTTGTTGTCCTGGAACTCCCTATCAGTAAACGATGTATATATAAAAAATATGAATATTTAAGTAAAATATTTATATTATTATTGAAAAAAAGAGATTATTAATAATAAGTTCTAAGCAGAGGCCTGGTGGTGAACAAATAAAACAACGGAGTTGAACTATAGTTTGATCTATTTTACAAAAAAAAACATAATGTGTACGAATATACAGATATGTTAGAAGCACAATGTCTAAATATATGAACAAAATAATAAAAGTAACACACAAAGCAAGAACATTTTCACCGATATTCCGGTCGTAGCCGTGAAACGTATTGATGTAGCTGTGTTTCAATCAGAAGCTATTTTTAATAATCCCTTGCTCAAAAACGTTGTAGCCCGTGCTTAAAACCCCTGGGATAGTTTATAGGGGTTTCAAAGAAATGTGTAGTCGATGGACTCAAAATCCTGAATTTCAGATAAATCTTCACGTATTCAACCATAGAACCAGTTTAGAACTAAACATCCATGAATATTTCTTCGGAGAAGAAGCCCCAAAATCCACAAAAAAAGTGACAAAATATGGGGTATTAAATCTCCAACCAGGTGAACACAACTCTCGATGTGAAGAGCAATCAAAATTCTCTTCAAATTTCGTTCTCACAGACACCGATAAAAATAAATCAAATAAAAAGACATTAGATGGCAAAAACTAATCCGCTTGGTAAATAACGAAAGTGTATAAACGAAAGTGAAGGCCTGTATACACGCATTGTTTCAAAATAATAGATTACAATTTCCTTTATTATAAAACCCTACATTTTACCGAATTGATTCGTAAAAAAATGTTGATTTAAGAAAAACACTATGCTATTTTCCTGTATGCAACTAACATAAAACCGAACATTATATAGATATTTGAATTATAAAGGTTGACCGTGACAATGCATTAAGAAATATTTGGTTTCATATCAGTAAAGAGATATTACTTTTCCGCCCAACCTATCTAATATGCGAGAAAAGTATTGGTTTACCCCAAAAAAAGTTGGGAATTTGATAATTTTGATATTGGTATGTCTCATGGGCTTTATTTGACAAATTTGTTTCCAATCTAAGAACATGATATGATCTACTGTCATTACTTCGTATGGTTTTGGTATTTTTGGTGCATTACTAAGAATGGTCGCCTATTGTGAAGGAACCTGTCAGTCCGGAGGATTGCGAAGGTGTCTTGTGGACGATGCGATCATTTTTTAGTTAGTTGTAGACTAGATTTCAAACTACAAACATATATTTTTCATAATTGTTATAATATTTATTATTTAAATTGTAAAAATAAAGTTCTTTAAAAAGTTACTTATAGATATCCGAATTAAAATTCATGAGCAATCTCACCCTCACTGAACAATTTCACCCTCCACAGTATGAACAGCTATAACTTCGAAAGTACTTGACGTAGAGCAGCGTGGTTGGGATTGGTCATCTAAGGTCTAGCCTGCTTGCAGCCTGTGCAATATAGTGTGTGTGAACAATCTCACCCCAAGACGTGTATGAGATTGTTCACAACTTTATTTCTGTATCATTTTTATATTTCAAAGTTGATGTTCGTGATATTTTACAATTCCATTCTTATCAATATCTACTAGATATCCACAACTGCTTTGGCCTTTTTTCTAATAACGAGCGCAGAATATAAAAAACTCACTTATTTTTTATCAATTCCATCCCAAATGACTGTGTGACATGATTGTAATAATTATTATTTTTGATTGCTACTTTAACATAATTAACTAGAAATCTAACGTAAGCCACGTATCCGCCTATTAATTTCTTTCATTTTTACTAAAAACAACTTATATAACTCAAGTGACAAAAATTCCAAGAAAACCACTCAAGCGCCATCAATATACAATTTTGTTTATTCACAATAACAATACAGAAACAGAGATTACTAGAGACATTTCTAAAAAAATATAGTAATGAATTCGAAAAAAATTGGATAAAAGTTTAATAAAATACGCATACTAGGCAATTTTATGTCTCTCCTGTATAATGTGATAGAAGTCGCTGTTTTGTCAGATCATCGTCGATATGTTATATTAAGAACATTGTATAATAACGTTTCGCCAATGACTCACTGAGTTGATTCTACAATGCAATTTTGTAACAAAATACTATATTGTCAAACTCACCCTTCATAATGGTACGCCTCTTTTGATATTGATTTTTCAGCTTTGAGTCTGGAATAAAAGTGGAAAATTTTTTCTGTCTTCCAATTATATATACTTGGTAAAATTTCCTCAACAACAATATTAATTTCTCTTTATTTGGAAATGATTAATTTCTCAAAGACTTGGAAAGTTCGAAAAGTACTTATTACATAAGATAATCTATTTCATTATAGCTCGTAAAAAAAGTAAATAAGAGAGCCCTAACAAGTTTTATTACATTTGTAACTTATAATTAAGCAGAATGGGGTGATATTAATTTTTTTTTATTTTACCATTAGGTACATAATTTTGAAACTCTATGCAAATAATTAGACGTCAGGCAAGTCGCTATAAAAAATGATAAGCATGAAACCGCGCTCCTCTCGGATATTTAGGCATGACGTTGTCGCATAGGAAATCTGACGTTCGGAGATCCCCAGGCGCCGCTCCCATCGGTTTTCGGTTCGTTGACTACTAAGCAACTAAGAGTGTTTAGCCTGGTTATTATCATCAGTCCACAAACCTCATCACGAAGTAATAATAGGTGACGCAAGTACAACCCTCATAAAAGATGTTATACCAAATCATAGGATATACAGAACATTTCAATGAAAACTATCCATCCTCTACAAATCGGAAGCCGTCACTTTTATGAAAAAATACATCAAGAATCATATAAAGGGGGACCCCCTTTTGCTCATATATACTCCTCATAACTTGAATCCCCTCCTCCCTATGGTGACCTCTACCATTTATTTTAATTAAGCACCCTGTGTATTTTCGCATTTTTGGATTCTCCTCTGAAAGGTGATCACAAAAATATCAATACCTAAATTGAGGGTACCGGGTAATTTACATAACGAGAAACAAAAAAAAGAACATAGTCACCGAAAAACTGTTGTATGACGTTTTGTTAATAAAATATCAAAGAGATAGGCTAGTATACTAGGTAACTAGTACATCTACCGTGAAAATCGTGTATACTCTACAAGAAAGAATTGAAATTGTAGGTTTATATTACGTAAATAACCAAACTGTAAGAGCCACTGCTACACAGATTAATGCTACTCACCCCGGAAAAACTACCACACATAAGTACCTAAATTATTATTATTGACAAAACTTTTAGAAACAGGATCAGTTCCTAATAAAAAACATCAACCACAACGAGTAGTTGATAACGACGCTGTAGATATTGCTGTCTTAGGACAACTTACGTTACAAGGACAACGAACAAATTTCTAGTGCAATTGGTGTTTCTCGTAGCAGTCTTTTCAGAATTTTACATGAATACAAAAACGATCCTTACAAAATTAAATTAGTCCAAGAGTTACATGAAGACGATTCCGACCGGTCTCTGCAGTTTTGTGAATTGATGAGTGAACGACTGGACAACGATCCAGATTTGTTGTACAATATCTGTTTCTGGGATCAATGTTCATTTGCCCTTAATGGAGTTAACAGGCATAATTGGCAGAAACGGACCCACACGTAATGTGAGAGTTTCGTACTCAATGTTACGTTAATTTCGCGTGATGTACGTGAAACAGTTATTACATAGGGAAAGTATAGTTTATTAAAAAGCAATATGCGTACGAGATTTCTATATTACTTACATAAAACAAAATTAATATTGGTCCCTAGCTCTTGCAAGAGTGTATGGATGCCTGGAGATGATAGAACCCCATAACCCCATAAATAATTACCTCTCCACAAGTATCCAGCACATAAATAATTGATTGGGTATCTAATTCATTTAACTAGGTAAATTGAAGAAAAGAGTGTTGCGCGCAGTGTAGAAAATATCCAAAGTTCATAAAACAAGCATTATTTTAGTTTATAATAAGTGAAATGTCCCACGAAGGGGGTACTTATCGTTAAATTGAAGAAATTGACACTGTAGAATAGCCTCCGTAAATTCCACTAGAAAACAGCTGTATATTTTAGCTCCCGATTACTTTCCATCCATTAGTCTAATAGTGGTTTCAATAAATCCATACTCGTATTTCCCCCATGAAGAAAAACGCCTGTCGCACATTAAGCCTTATTGCCAGAGACGTTTTCTTTAGTTCTTCTTTAACCCCAACCAGTTATATCCGTATACACGTGTACAGAATTGTGTAAACCACAATATCCCAAATTACACAATTTTAAAGAAATATTTAATAGATCTGCCTACAGCAATCAAACTTAGTATTAAAAATATTTATTTACCAGTTGTAGGTGAACTAACAATACTTTCGCTTAACACAAAACCCACATTTCAATTCTTCACTCGTAGTCACTTTACCCATGTTTTTGTTGATACGGCAATTGTAAAACCCAACCGGTTTAAATTGTTTTTATTCTGCTGTTAATTATACCGGCTGTCCCGATTAATTAACGGAAAGGGATGAAATATATTTCGGATATACTTAAATTTATTGCGGTGAGAGTATCGGATTATTACTACCCCAGATACATGTTAGTTCGTAACACTCTCCCATTTCTAAAGGGAACAAAAAAAAGGAAAAGAGAAAGAGAAAAAAAATATCCTTAATATGCCAAGATCCCAATGACGCGCTGGCATCCAACGACTCTAATTCATAGACGTTAGTACTAATCCTTCTTCGGACTTTACATTTAATAAACTAAGGAGCTAATTTGGATGAGAAATAGTTAGCTTTATCTGATAGACAATGGTTTTTCTTCCACACAATTTGACCAACTGTGAGGGTAAGAGACCTATGTCTGAGATTATATCTGTTTGAACTCTGTTCGTAGGCTTTAGCTAAATGTGATCGGACTTGAGAACAAATCTCTTTCAACAACTTAACGTGAGCTGCTAGATGAGAAGTGTCGATGCCTTCTAAAGAAGAGCTACCTTGAACGTCGTCATAATTTTTATACATTTTCCCGGAAATAAACGAATTTCTTCCTTAATTTAAATAAGCTGGCGAATAACCAGTGATTTCATGAACTGCAGTTCGTAGGGCAAAGCCTAATTTAGTTATATTGACATCCCAGTCCCTTTGGTTTTTTGTTATAAATGACCGAATCATAGTTTTTAGGGTCCGATTCACTCTTTCAGTGGGGTGAAATTGTGGACTAAAATATGCATTATAAATAATTTGACAATCATATGAATTAACCAATTGTTTGAATGAGCGACTATTATACTGTTGACCGTTGTCGCAGAGAAGAAACTGTGGCACACCATATACCAGGAAGACGTCTTCTTCTAAATGTTTAGCAACAGCCCAGCCGTAGCGGCTTTTAGAGGAAACACCAAAGAAAACTTGGTAAACATATCAGAAATAATTAACACACACCTATTCCTTTTTTTGGATAAGGGAAAAGGACCCATCAGATCTGTACACACGTACTGCCATGGGTAGGCTATTACCCTGGGCTTCATCTCACCATGTGGTAGCTTTTGCTCTGGTTTCTGGGCTTTGCACACATCACAGCTCCTAACAAACCTAGCCACATCAACAGATAGCTTGGGCCAATAATAAAAGGAGGAAATCCTTTTTAAGGTTTTGTAATACCCTAAGTGACCTGCCGTTTTCCAAAAAAACAGCCTCCCGCAATTCCTTTGGGATCACCAATTTCCTGTCATACTCACTATCATACTGCTGAATGTCCGCATTGACAAGTTTATATAACTTATTATTTTTTACTTTAAACTTTGGGTACTTATGAGGATATTCAGATACCTTCTCCAACAAATCCGAATACCATCTATCTTGATCACTTTCAGTAACATCAATATAACAAATTGCTCGAGACAGTGCACCAGGTACAGAATGTAAACTTCCTTTTCGGTGCACGATATCAAAATCATATCCCTGAAGTCTTAGCATCCATCGTACTAAACAGGAACTAGGATTTTTTAAATTAAACAACCAACGCAAGCTACTGTGGTCTGTGATAACAACAAAATGAACTCCATCGATATAAGGCCGAAACTTCTCGATTCCAAAACTACAGCCAAACATTCAAGCTCAGTCGTACTATATTTAGTCTCTTGGTGGGTAAGAGCACGACTGGCGTAAGCGATAATTTTCTCCCCCTCCGGAAATTCCTGCGTAAGAACACACCCCAAACCTACTTGTGATGCATCGGTTTGAATCGTAAATGCATTGTTTGATATCAAGAAAAGCTCGCTCTGTAGCTTGATATCACAAAAACGGCTCATTTTTCCTGGTAATACTAGTCAACGGATGAACTATACTTGCAAAATCAGTAACGAATCTTCTATACCAGGAAATTAAACCAATAAATCGCCGAACATCTTTAACGTTTTTCGGAGGTGGAAAATCCACCATACTTCAAATTTTATCTGGATCCGGACGCAATCCTCGTTTATCTAAAATATAGCCAAGATATTTGAGTTCGTTTCTGGCAAACTCACATTTTTCCTTGTTTACCACCAGTCCCATATCGTTCAATCTAACAAAAAGTTCCATCAGAATTTTGAAATGGGTTTCAAAATCAGGAGTGGCGATTATTATATCATCCAAATATACAAATAAATAGGGCTCTAAATCAGCATCGAGTTTATCTACCAATCGTTGGAAACAAAAAGGAGCATTCCGCGCCCCAGAAGGCATTCGGGTAAACTGATATAGGCTTTTCCCTGGAACTGTGAAGGCAGTCTTCTCTCTCGATGACTTGTCTAAGGGAATTTGCCAATAAGCACTCTTGAGATCGACTGAGGGTAAAAATTTAGAACCTCTAAGCCTATCCAAGATCATAGAAATATAAGGGATATGGTAGGCATCTGGCTTAGTAACTTCATTAACCTTCCTGAAGTCAATACAAAATCTGTGCTCTCCATTAGATTTCTTTACAATGACAACCAGTGAAGACCATGGAGATTGTGAATATTCTATATATATATATATATATATATATATATATATATAAGCAAAAGGTGATGATTGTCAGGTATGCGGTCAGTATAAGAAATAAAAATATATTCTCATTCTCAATATTTCGCTATTGTTCAATAGCATCATCAGGAGACACTACAATAGTTAAAATATAAATACAATGACAAAGATAGGAACACAAATACTTACAGATGTTAAGAGTAAGTAAAAGTTGATGTACACCACATTAAGGTACTAACTAGACTAATTGCTACTGATTAATTTGTAAAAATGGTTGTGGTGTGAATTGATAAAAACAAGAAACAATTTGAGTTAAAAACAAAACAACAAAATAAATAATCTGAAACGTATGAATAAATGGGGTGACAAAACAACAATATTAAAATGAATTTAAAAGGTGACAATAAATATCACCAAGTTTATTAGTATCAGATTTGAGGTTGATAGCATCCTTTTGTTTGTTGATGTGATACATTTCGAAAAATAAACGATTCCTGTATTGGTCAACTTTCTGGAGAATCTCTGTATCGTCATAACTAAACGTATGGCCCGTCTTTATAACCTTTTGCTTATATAAATAGTACGGTCGATAATTACCACAGAATAATCATTTGTTTTTGATTTTCTGATTTAATATATATATATATATATATATATATATATATATATATATATATATATATATTGTAATACTTGTGTGTATGAGAGGAATTTTCAATATTATTGTATTACTATTTTGAATTATTAAATTTTAGTGTGGCTAGCTCATTAAAAGGAAAAGAAAAATTTTATGTATTTATTTATGCGGAGAGAATGAGATACTCTATCTACTTTTTGGGTTCCAGTTATTTTTACACTTTATCTCCAATATTTTATCTTTTATTCATTCAAACAATTTGTAATATTTTTTTTTATACTATTTGGTGCGCCTATGGTTAAAATTTCTCATTAGAATAGTCTATTCCAGATCTCACAGTAATAACAGATGTCAATTCGTATCCGTTGAAATGATATTTAAGAAAACAATTATTTCAATAATATTTAATATGAATTAGTTTGTATTGGTCAGAAAATATGTATTATAAATTTCAACAAAGGAACGAAACGTCTTATGCCAATATAAAAGTTGAGAAGTCGAAATTTATAAACGTTAAATAGAAATTCGCAAGTACTAAATTGGAACAAAGAAACAAAGTGATGAATTATAAACGTTAAATAGAAATGCGTAAGTACTAATGTTTTTGTAATTACTTTTATCAGATCTGTTTTATATCTTTAACATAAATGTTGGTACCAACAAAGACAAAAAAAAAACTAACCTGGTCCTCACAACCCCACTAATACTCCTTCTTGAAGTGCTGTCTTTCAAAACCACACCATACAGAATTGCCGGGACTCCAATAATTGTTATTTTATATATTTTTATATGTAGCTTCTTTATAGTATTCCTTCTTATATATTTTTATTTGCCGCTTCTACTGTTCATTCAGGACTCTTTTATACAATTTTGATAGTTTTTTATCTAAAATTTCTTATCATTTCTCCAATATGTCATACCTACTTCATTTTCTTCATCAACAAACTCCCATTGTTTTTTGTTGCTATGCCCTAATCATATGTGTGCTGATTCTAATTCTTAAGTGTTTTTTTTTAAATTGTGTTTGTGTCCTTTTAAAATGTTCTTTCTACCAAATTATTATTATTCTTTTACATAAACTATCCTCTATTCCTATTTTCTAATTCCTAAATAATAGCTTTATTTACTCAACAACAAAATTCATATATTTCCTGACACAATAAATATAAAGTTCTGTGATTTCTGCTTCTCTTTCGATTTGTTGCATTATTCATTTCCATAGACTTTTTTGACATCTATGTCACTGTGATATATAACCAAACAATTCTCTCCTATGTGACAGTTCCTAAACTTTTGACATTACATATTATAGAATTATCAACTTAATGTCACATTAAAACACTAGTCAGGTCATCTTGTACATTTACCAAGTATTTGTATATTTCTCAGTACTTCACGTTGATAATCATTTTAAATAAAAATTGTTAAAAATTGAAAGCAAGTATTTTTTATAATTCTATTAAGTTTGTAATAGCTGAACTACACATAACCCAAAAATGAAAAGACACTATCATTCGGATACAAAATTAAGTAATTAAACGGTATCAAATCAATTTCTCCATCCAACATTATGATTGAAGTTGGTCTGATATATATCGATAAGCCAAATAATATTACGGACAGTATAAATTTTATTCTAAACGTAAATCCGAATATCAGCAGCCTTATTAGTTCCGTCACAACGTCAATGCATTCAAAAAAATAGATTCAATGTGCTCATTTTAAACCAGTATAATATATATATATATATATATATATATATATATATATATATATATATATATATATATATATTATATATCAGTTCATAACGTTCTTCGCCGTTTTCTGATTTCCAGCTTCCATCTATCTCGATCGGTACATAGATTCTCCTCTATTTCTCTTGCTTGTATGTCCTTTTCTACTCCTTCTCTCCAACTCAACCTATGTCTCCCTCTCTTCCTTTTGCCGTATGGCGTCCAATCCAGCACTTTTCTTGGTATTCTAGTTTGTTCCATCCTCTGTACGTGTCCATACCACCTAAGTTGATTAACTCGGATATCTTCTGTTAAATTGTGTTTAGTCCCCATTATTTCTCGGATTTTCTCATTTCTGACTTTATCCAGCTTCGATTTTCCAGCAGCATGCCTGCAGTAATCCATTTCGGTAGCTTCTATCATTTTAAGTGCATTTTCCTTCAACGGCCATACCTCACTTTCATAGGGGAGACGATACTTTTAACTATACTGTTATAAATTTTATGTTTGTTATCCTTTGATATCGTTTTATCCCACAGTATATTGTTAAGTTTTCTAATCGCCTGTCTTCCCAGGTTATTTCGGTATCTAATTCCTTCGTCTATGCTACCTTCGCAGGTGATGTGAACTCCTAGGTATTTGTATTTTCTTGTGTGTTTAATCTGTTCTTGTTGTTCTAGAAGTAAATTCCTTTGTTCTCCCCCAACGCACATATACTCGGTTTTTTTGACGTTCACCTGCAGTCCCCACTTGTCATATTCCTCCGTTAATTTTCGTGTCATATATTCTAGGTCTTCATAATCTTGTGCTAGGACAACTTGATCATCTGCAAAGCACAACGTGTATAGTGTGTAGCCATCATTTAATGGTATTCCCATATTTCTACACTTCCCTTTCCACAACTTCAAAGCTTGTTCTAAATAGATTTTGAATAGAGTCGGCGATAAGCAGCATCCCTGCTTAAGTCCTTTGTTGATGTTGAAACCTTTTGACATTGCATGTCCCTGCTTTATTTTACTGGTACTGTTTTTATATAGTTCTTGGACAGCCTTTATAAGCGTTACGTTGACGTTGGTTTTCTCAAGTGCTTTCCAAAGTTTTATTTGTGGGATGCTGTCGTAGGCTCTCTTGAGGTCGACAAACAGTAGGTGAACTTCTTGATTTCGTGCCAGTTTCTTTTCTATTATCTGCGTTATTGTGAAGAGATGATCGGTGGTAGATTTTCCTGCTCTGAAACCGGCCTGTTCTTCGGCTTCTATATCGCGATATTCGTCTTCGATCCTTCTTTTAACCAGCTTTCCGTATACTCTCGAGATAGAACTTAGGACGGCGATTCCTTGATAGTTGTCACAGATGTCTTTGCTACCTTTTTTATGGATAGTTGTTATGTAGGATGTTCTCCTTTCTTCGGGAATATTCTCCCCATTGAGACACTTTTGGAAGAGGCTAGTAAGTTGTCTATATAGTTTGTCTGTGCCGTATTTGAGCAGCTCTGGTGGAATGTTTCCAGGGCCTGGTGATTTTCTATTCTTCAGATTTTGACAGATTTGTTTAACTTTTGCACTCTTGACCCTAATCGGAGATGCTAATGTTCTTATTTCGATGCGAGGTTCGGGCTCTTGTTTTTTATATGCTTCTCTATTTTCAGTCAGGAGCTTGCCGAAGTATTCATCCCATTTTTGTAGGGTGACTGGTGTGATAATATCTTTTTTGTTATCTTGACGAAGGGATTTTAATAATTTACAACTTTCGGTGCTTTTACTACCTCCTAAATATGTGTTAATTCTAGCACAATTCCTCTCCCAGCTTTCATTCTTCTTCTGTGTTATTGCTGTGCGCACTGTGAATATTCTATCACACCTAATTTTTACATTTTGTCCACCTCATCATTAATTATTTTCTGCATATAAGGAGAACAAGGGTGATATCTCTGTTTAATAGGAAGAACGGTTCCCGTATCAATAACGTGACAAACAGTTTTTGCAAAACCTAACCCGACAGTCTGTTTCGAAAAGAAATCCGAAATTAAATCATTTAACTCTCCCAATTGTTCTTCCGTCAAACCCTCATTCACAGAATTCAACAAACACACATTATCACGAACTTCATAAGTACGTGTAGGAAGACAAGGCAACACATCCCTATCTCTCCAGAAGTCTACACCAAAAATAATACTAACGTTAATATCTAAAACTACCAATATCTTAATTATCTTAACTCTATTATCTAGCTCTAGCGTCCCTAACACGTTACAATTTTCACCGTTTGCTACTGTAACTGAGGAAATCGATTTTTCAACTTTTAAATCTAAATTCAGACTCTGAAGTCGTTTCCAGCCTTCTAGGCCCATAACTGTGCAAGTAGCACCGCTATCGAGCAGACCTATAAATTCTAACCCATAAATATCGACGACCAAATAAGGACGAGAGTCTCCCTTCACCTTATGAAGTACACTATTCATTTTCTGCTTTCGAAATTGCATACCCACAAATTCCAACCAATCACACCACGAATCTGTAGTCGGTTTCTCATGGTCAACAACCGAAGTCCGACTTACCGACGGCTTGACCTTCCGTTTTTTGTACAATGTTGACAGCTATATCGAGTTGCATCCAATTTGCCACACCTGTAACAAAATTTTCGTGAGCAAGGTTTCGTACACTCTCGAAATCCATGCCCGGATTCACCGCAGTTCCAACACTTGCCAGAGTTATTACCCAAAACATTATTCTCATTGAATCTCCTACTACGACTTGAACCAGTGTTAGACGACGACGACGACGGCGACTCTACTCCACCCGCTAAATCCGGCTCTATGTAACTAATATGTGGTGTAAGACTAAGGCGAGGTCGAGACGCAAGCTCCCTATTAATTTCAAATTTCTTACACAATACCCGCAAAGATTCGACGGTCTTATTATCATCACAAGCCGCTTAATGATGGATAAGATAGGGTAAAATGTTACGATTCAGGACATAAACCTTTTCTTCTTCCGTGGGTGGTTGTTCTAAGCGATTAAACAAATTTATCATGGTAGCAAAATAGACACCTACCGACTCCTTTTGGTTTTGATATCTTGCTCTAATCATTTCCTATAGTCGTTCATTGTGATCATACGGTAAGTATTCCTCCTTGAAGAGACGAACAAATGTAGACCAGGAATCTATTTGAGACTTAATGGAAGTATACCAAATGAGAGCATCACCCTGAAGAATATAAATCAAAGAATTTCTTAATTCGTTCTCGGGAAAATTGCGTGCCACCCTGTAAGTCTCAATTTTCTCTAAAAAAGACTTAACGCTCAATCCACTCTGCTTACTAGAAAAAGTAACGCCCCATTGACTAGGAGGACAACGACTATCTCGAACAACAACGGTATTAACATTTGCTCCTGAAGCCTCACAATGACTTGTAGGAGTCTGCGGAAGATCCAAAGAAATAGATGGCGCAGGAACGTCAGGGACCATCACGGTAGCATTAGTAGCAGCAGGAACCATGTACGACTCAGCACATTTCCTCTCTACCACATCTTCAAGATGACGTAACTGATCCACCAAATTATCGATGGACCTCCTTCATGCATCCGCCTCGTCCAAGGAAGCATCAAAACTAACCCTGCGCAATCTTCCATTCAAGTGTTGCAGAACGGTAAACATATAATTAGCAGCCGCACTGTTGTGATCCCAGTCGAACTGATCTATAAAGGTTTCTAGAGTAACGACCTTCTGATTACAAGCCAGGATCTCTTGATTAACGTCGGGAGTGGAAGAAGCATGACACTCTAAGGTTCCAAAAGCTTCCTTCTTTAGTTTGCGCGACAACATCCGTCTCAAGGACCTAACTGATTCAGGACCGAACTCAGTGTAACGTCTGACTTGTAACTCGTACTCCAATTTTTCCCTACCTAAATATTGAGGATCCATTCTTAGTAGAGGACCGAGAAGAAAGAGAAGGGGGAAGAGAGAAACAAAATATTTACCCTAATAGGGATTAAAACGGCACTAGATATTGCGAAGAAAAGAAAATTTATAACGTAGCTCGATACCTACGTCCACAATAGGGAATGCAAATTTTAGGACAACCTTTATGTTGCCTACTCAAAGAAAATTTTTAGATTATAATAAGTGAAATGTCCCACGAAGGGAGTACTTATCGTTAAATTGAAGAAATGGATACTGTAGAATAGCCTCCGTAAGTTGCTCTAGAAAACAGCTGTATATTTTAGCTCCCGATTACTTTCCTTACATTAGTCTAATAGTGCTTTCAATAAATCCATACTCGTATTATAATTGTAATAATTAGCCTTGTAATCACCCATGAAGAAAAACGCCTCTCGCACATTAAGCCTTATTGCTAGAGACGTTTGCTTTAGTTCTTCTTTAACCCCAACCAATTATATCCGTATACACGTGTACTGAATTGTGTAAACCACAATATCCGAAATTACACAATTTTAAAGAAATATTCAATAGATCTGCCTACAGCAATCAAACTTAGTATTAAAAATATTTCTTTACCAGTTGTAGGTGAACTAACAATACTTTCGCTTAACACAAAACCCACATTTCAATTCTTCACTCGTAGTCACTTTACCCATGTTTTTGTTGATATGGCAATTGTAAAACACAACCAGTTCAAATGGTTTTTATTCTGCTGTTAATTATACCAGCTGTCCCGATTAATTAACGGAAAGTGATGAAATATATTTCGGATATACTTAAATTTATTGCGGTGAGAGTATTGGATTATTACTACCCCAGATGCATGTTAGTTCGTAACATCAAACGCCACCAAAATTGAACGTCTGGTATGGCATTCTAGGTGACCATACTGTTGGACCATTTCTTCTTGAGGGAAATTTAAATGGCGAGTCTCAACTACAACTACTCACAGCAGCTATTGGTAGCGAAATAACACATAATATACCAGAAAATGATGATATGTCAGAAGCTTTGCTGGTGTTTCACAAGTGCGAATCGCGAGGTACGACAGTATTTAACCGAAATATTTCCTGATCGTTGGATAGGCAGACGAGGCCCTATGTTGTAACAGCCACGCAGATTATCCGATTTAACCCCACTGGACTTTTTTTTATGGGGATATCTGAAAACTAAAATTTATGCCACTCAGCCAGAATCTATAGATGATTTACGTCAGCGAATTGTTCAAGAATATCAACAAGTGAACCCAGAAATGTTACCTAATGTGCGACAATCATTTGAAACTCGGTTCTATGATTGTATAGAAACCAATGGAAGTGAATTTGAACATCTTATAAAATAATTTATCATTGTTTGGCTAATTTGTTAATAATTAAACTTTCTCTATCAGTAAATTGAAATTATCCTAAATGATATACTTTTCACCTTAGGTATTATATATTTTTGGAATCACCTTTCAGAGGAGAATCCAAATATGTTGAAGTATACAGGGTGTTCCATTTAAAAAAATGGGAGAGGTGACCATAGGGAGGAGGGGATTCAAGTTATAAGGAGTATATATGAGCAACGAGACGTCCCCTTTTATATGATTTTTGACGTATTTTGGTATTTTTTCATAAAAGAGACTGCTTTCGATTTGTAGATGGTAGAAAGTTTCCATTGAAATGCTCTGAATACGGTGATACAAGCATTAATTTCAAATTATTAACATCAAATACAGTTTTTAAAAATGTTTATTACACAAACATGATAATTCTACAAATAGGATAAATCAATGTGAAATCTGGTGACTGACTGACTTTTAATTCACAATAAGTAATTTTATATAGAATATTTATGCTGATTAGGGGGTCTTCGTCTTACACCGTGGCCACAGATAACCCACAGATAGATGAGACACTGATTGTGGCACCATCTAAAGAGCCTGTCGACTAAACAATTGAGTGATGTTGATAAGATTTCCGTATTTTCAGGTTTAGGCGGTATATTCAAATCCACTGTATTTCAATTATTTTATTTCAAAACAACCATTTATAGTCCATCATTTGAAATTTCATTCAATTTAACTCCATTAACTCAATAATGATTAGATGTTGAGGTTAAATTAAATGAAATATCAAATGATGGACCATAAATGGTTAATTAAATTGGAAAAAAATAAAACAGTAATCATATAAACAGTTTATTTATTTTGGTATGAAAATACACAACAAATAATTTCTTTCACAAAGTACTTTTCTTAACAAACAGAATGACAATAAATTAACTATAATGTAAAAACAATGCAATAATTAAAAAATAATTTGAGTAACATACATTGTAGATTGGAGTATAATGAGATTACACTGATCAACACTAATTTTATCGTCAACAATATTTGGGCAATTTCTATGTAATTTCGTGGTGCTGATCACGAATTTGAAGTTCATTTAGATGAATTGGCTCTAATCTTAGAGATATATTATCAAAATATGATAAGATAGAGAAAAATATCAATTTAATAGACCAATGGCCCTTATAGGCAATTTTTAGTGAGAAATATTGCAATGGTTTCAAAAAAAGAGAAACGAAAAAATAATAAAATTCATTTCTTGATTAGGTACACCAGCAAAGAAATAATTTAATTTAAAAAATTACATCTAATTCGTAGGAAAGAAGCTCTTTTTGTGGGATTTTCTTTTATGAGGACCGTCAGGTACATCACGTTGAAGACTCCAACAATAGTCTGCCATCATCTGCCCTGATACCTTACCTCCATCTCCCTTATATCCTGGTGGAACCGTTCCCCTTGTTCCTCACTGAAATTGCCAAGATTGTCGGGAAATTAATCCAAGTGGCTGTGAAGAATGTGTACTTTAATACTCATATTAGTACCCAAAATTAATAACATCTGTTGCACTAATACCTCGTAATTGTCCGCTTTGTGATTACCCAAGAAATTTTTAACTACCATAACAAAGGTACAAATATTCGTCACATGTACTCCTACCTTCCACTTGACATCTATTAAATTTAAATAACTTCACTAGGTAGGCAATAAAAACTAAATACACAAAATACGTAAGAAAAGCACAATAACAGCAGCTTTAAGTGTCGTCATGTGATTTGTAAAATTAGAGTCCTGAATAAGTTCGCGAATTTGAGGGCCATCAGAAATACCCGCTTTTAGCTTATCCATACTTAGCCTAGGAAACTATTTATCTCGCCATCTTTACTCAAAGCCTTAACAAATTATTTCATTAGTCCTTACTTGATGTGGAGCGGTGGGAGAATGACTTTTGACGGTCAACCAATGGTTCGTTTATGACATTTGCTATTCCTACAGTCATATTTTGTCTTATTGGCCAATTAACCATATTCCAATGATCTTGCTTCGCCCTACTATCCCACAAGCAGATGAAACAAGGGTATTTTGTGTACCCACCTTGCTGCCCAAGCAAGAAGTTGACCATTTTTAGATCAACACAAATGGAAAACTGTTGTTCTTCAAAGAATAGTTTCTGTAATACCAACTTGATGTGATATTCTCCCTTAAGTTTTGTTGACTGGGCGATAGGAATTGACGCATATCGGTTGCCATTGTGTAGCAAAACACACTTTAAGCTTCTACTGAAACTGTCTATGAATAGTCGCAATCACCTGGAACAAATTGCATTCCCATTTGACGAAAAAGTCCGGGAATGTTGTTGCAATAAATAATATCTTCATATTGGCTAAAGTAAGGAACAAGTTTCACCTCTCGTGTTCTATAAATGGTTATTTTTATATCTGGTTTTACACAGTTTTTTTCTTTTAATCTGGATGCCAGAAGTTCAGATGCTTGCTTTGATAGACCGAGATCCCGTATCAGGTCATTCAGTTCTTCTTGAGAGAACTGCTGTGGTGTTGATTGTATTTCCTGCTCATATTCACTTCCACTGCTACTGTACTGGTCCCTAATTTCTTCCTTTTCTTCCGCCATCAGAACATCTGGCAGTGTTGTATATACTGGTACGGGAATCTCTTCGCTATGTGGCACAGGTCTTCGTGCTGATTCTGAATCTGGATAATCCCATTTGCCTTTCTTGTATTTGTTAAAACCTTTCACATTAACCAAACGAAAATAGAAATCATCATGATGGTTTTTAGGTTCTCTCCACACCATGGGTACATCAAATCTCAAACTTTTTCTTTTTTCGTTTGACCACTGTCGTAAACATTCGACACACGTTTTGCACACTATATGGGGAGCCCAGGACTTGTCTTGGTTTCCAAGCTGTATGCCGAAATAAGCTTGATAAGCTTGTCTAACAAAATCTGTGATATTTTTCCTTTGTTTCGCCACAGTATATTCGCCACAAATGTAGCAGAAGACATTAGGGCTGTTCAAACAGCTTCTGCGTGGAGAACTTATTCCTCTGAAAAAAGAGTAACTTTAGTTAAAAATATAGGTACAAATATTCGTCACATGTACTCCTACCTTCCACTTGACATCTATTAAATTTAAATAACTTCACTAGGTAGGCAATAAAAACTAAATACACAAAATACGTAAGAAAAGCACAATAACAGCAGCTTTAAGTGTCGTCATGTGATTTGTAGAATTAGAGTCCTGAATAAGTTTGCGAATTTGAGGGCCATCAGAAATACCCGCTTTTAGCTTATCCATACTTAGCCTAGGAAACTATTTATCTCGCCATCTTTACTCAAAGCCTTAACAAATTATTTCATTAGTGCTTACTTGATGTGGAGCGGTGGGAGAATGATTTTTGACGGTCAACCAATGGTTGAAATTGATTGTCTCGACCCTTACTTCGTGGAATATGCTCATATTAGTGTTTTTAAATGAAACTCAAGGTCTCTAGTTAATTCCACAATATAATACAAGTTATTGAAAATACTAAAAAATTGACAATTGTTTCGATAAATCAATATCATCGTCAGAATGACACAAGTTACATTTCATTTTATGCCTACCTGATGTTTAGTAGTTATTTTTGCCTAGACCAAGAAGTAACCTAATTTGTGATTGGCTTTATATATGTTTATAGAAAAAAGAAGAAGATGTGATATTACAAATATTGAAGCTTAGATATTATTAGCCCTATGGTGATGTCCTGGATATCATTTTTCCAATTAAGATTAGTATAACCGTGCAATGATATAGAAAACCAGGAAAACTATATCTGCTGATCTTTACAATTATCACTTAAGAAGACAGTTTATTAGTGGAGAATTCCCTAGATTAAACTGTTCATTGACATCTTCATATTGTGGGTTTCTTAAATGTCTTCTAATTTCCAGTTCTTCAAGGAAATCCAGTTCTTGTTTCTTTTCGCAAATATGCAGTACTTCTAGTTCTGTGTTAGGTGTCAATGAATGATTGGTGTCAAGTAGATGTTTTGCGTAGTAGGATTTATCTGGTTGTTTTAATATGTATGCTCGTAAGTGCTCACTGTATCGTATTTCAAAATTCCTAAGGGTCTGACCCAAATAGACAGCATTACAGTCTGGACATTTGAGTATATATATACCTGACTTCTTTAATAGTGGTATTTTTGTTTTTACATTCTACAATTTTGTACTAACGTTACTTTCTGTTTTAAAAGAAATTGTTCTATTCGTTGCTGAAGATATTATCTTTGAAATATTATTAGAAATATTTCCTGCATATGTGATGGTTTTATAAGTTTTAATTTCATCAGCTTGTTTAGGATATATTAGTTGTAATGCCACTTTTTCCTCTTTTTTACTAATTAGCTTATTTATCATATCAATTAGACAAATAGCAACATCTAACGGTTATCCATTAGATATGATAAATAAGCTAATTAGTAAAAAAGAGGAAAAAGTGGCATTACAACTAATATATCCTAAACAAGCTGATGAAATTAAAACTTATAAAACCATCACACATGCAGGAAATATTTCTAATAATATTTCAAAGATAATATCTTCAGCAACGAAAACAACAATTTCTTTTAAAACAGAAAGTAACGTTAGTACAAAATTGTTAAATGTAAAAACAAAAATACCACTATTAAAGAAGTCAGGTATATATAAACTCAAATGTCCAGAATGTAATGCTGTCTATTTGGGTCAGACCCTTAGGAATTTTGAAATACGATACAGTGAGCACTTACGAGCATACAGATTAAAACAACCAGATAAATCCCACTACGCAAAACATCTACTTGACACCAATCATTCATTGACACCTAACACAGAACTAGAAGTACTGCATATTTGCGAAAAGAAACAAGAACTGGATTTCCTTGAAGAACTGGAAATTAGAAGACATTCAAGAAACCCACAATATGAAGTTGTCAATGAACAGTTGAATCTAGGGAATTCTCCACTAATGAACTGTCTTCTTAAGTGATAATTGTAAAGATCAGCAGATATAGTTTTCCTGGTTTTCTATATCATTGCACCGTTATACTGATCTTAATTGGAAAAATGATATCCAGGATATCACCATAGGGCTAATAATATCTAAGTTTCAATATTTGTATTATCACATCTTCTTCTTTTTTCTATAAACATATATTAAGCCAATCACAAGTTAGGTTACTTCTTGGTCTAGCCAAAAATAACTACTAAACATCAGGTAGGCATAAAATGAAATATAACTTCTGTCATTCTGACGATGATATTGATTTATCGAAACAATTGTCACTTTTTTAGTATTTTCAATAACTTGTATTATATTGTGGAATTAACTAGAGACCTTGAGTTTCATTTAAAAACTCTAACCAATGGTTGGTTCATGACATTTGCTATTCCTACAGTCATATTTTGTCTTATTGGCCAATTAACCATATTCCAATGATCTTGCTTCGCCCTACTATCCCACAAGCAGATAAAACAAGGGTATTTTGTGTACCCACCTTGCTAGCCAAGCAAGAAGTTGACCATTTTTAGATCAACACAAATGGAAATCTGATGTTCTTCATTGGATAGTTTCTGTAATACCAACTTGATGTTTTGATATTCTTCCTTAAGTTTTGTTGAGTGGGCGATAGGAATTGACGCATATCGGTTGCCATTGTGTAGCAAAACACACTTTAAGCTTCTACTGAAACTGTCTATGAATAGTCGAAATCACCTGGAACAAATTGCATTCCCATTTGACGAAAAAGTCAGAGAATGTTGTTGCAATAAATAAGATCTTCATCTTGGCTAAAGTAAGGAACAAGTTTCACCTCTCGTGTTCTATAAATGGTTATTTTTATATCTGGTTGTAGACAGTTCGTTTCTTTTAATCTGGATGCCAGAAGTTCAGATGCTTGCTTTGATAGACCGAGATCTCGTATCAGGTCATTCAGTTCTTCTTGAGAGAACTGCTGTGGTGTTGATTGTATTTCCTGCTCATATTCAGTTCCACTGCTACTGTACTGGTCCTTAATTTCTTCCTCTTCTTCCGCCATCAGAACATCTGGCAGTGTTGTATATACTGGTACGGGAATCTCTTCGCTATGTGGCACAGGTCTTCGTGCTGATTCTGAATCAGGATAATCCCATTTGCCTTTCTTGTATTTGTTAAAACCTTTTACATTAACTAAACAAAAATAACAATCATCATGGTGGTTTTTAGGCTCTCTCCACACCATGGGTACACCAAATTACAAACTTTTTCTTTTTTCGTTTGACCACTGTCGTAAACATTCGACACACGTTTTGCACACTATATGGGGAGCCCAGGACTTTTCTTGGTCTCCAAGTTGTACGTCGAAATACGCTTGATAAGCTTGTCTAACAAAATCTGTGATATTTTTCCTTTGTTTCGCCACAGTATAATCGCCACAAATGTAGCAGAAGACATTAGGGCTGTTCAAACAGCTTCTGCGTGAAGAACTTATTCCTCTGAAAAAAGAGTAACTTTAGTTAAAAATATAGGTACAAATATTCGTCACATGTACTCCTACCTTCCACTTACATCTATTAATTTTAAATAATTTCACTAGGTAGGCAATAAGAAGTAAATACACAAAATACGTAAGAAAAGCACAATAACCGCGACACTAAGTCTTAGTAGAACAACTGCTTACACTGAACTGACAGTTAAAATCAAGAGACACAAGACAACAAGTGCACATACTGATCACGTGATCAGCAGTCGGCACGTGGTACGCTCACTAAACAGGGTCGAACTCTCGTTTCTGCGTAAATTTCTTGTTCGTAAATTATTCTTAAAAAATAAAAAGCATATGTTACAGCTAAATTCCTTAAAAAATTATGTATCCATTACCTCAAAAACAGAGCCAATTTGGAAAAACTTTTTGAATTCAGCAGACCTGAATTACCCTAAATTTGTTCAAAAATACTTGGCAACAAAATTTTCTTTAAATTTTGTAGGGCGGTGTTAATCAATGATGTTAAGTGAAGTTAAATGTAGAAAATTATTTACGATAAGTTTATATTAATTTATTTATTTATTATTATACTCCAAAAACACACAGAGCTGGACAAACTACTGGAGTATAACTGCTACTTACTTAACCAAAAAAAGTTTTAGCAATGAATCGTGAACTACTATTTTTGGCTTTCTCTCTAGGAAAACATTTGAGAATAATTACTGTGAATATTAGAACAAAAGTAATTAAAATACTTCGAACGGAAAATTTGTTAAATATTGCCCAGCTCTGTTAATACAAGGTGCCAAGTAATTACATAAGTGTGCTAAACAGCACTTGTGACTGTACAAAATTTAAAATAATATACTAACATTTCAATTCCACTCAAAATACATCTTTATTTATGAAATTAACTGTCTCGACCCTTACTTCGTGCAATCTACTCATATTAGTGTTTTAAATGAAACTCACAGTTTCTAGTTAATACCACAATATAATAAAAATTGTTGAAAATTCTAAATTGACAATTGTTTCGATAAATCAATATCATCGTCAGAATGACAGAAGTTACATTTCATTTGATGCCTACCTGATGTTTCGTAGTTATTTTTGGCTAGACCAAGAAGTGACCTAACTTGTGATTGACTTAATATATGTTAATAGAAAGCTCCATAACCGATAGGAAACTACGTTTTTTGTACTCACAAATTGAAATTATTATACATGAATGGATATGTCTGATATTTAATATGGTTCACTATATACATATATTGGAATCTCAAAAACGCATCATACTAACATTATGAAATTATATGAAGTTATTATTTGCTTAAAGCTAATTACAGAAATAAATAGATCGTACATTTTGACAGATCGAATTGAAAAATATAGGATGATTCTGAAAATGGAATAATTCTTTAATTATTGCTGCATTAAAAACGAATTAGATGTGTCTATCACCCTGTATTCTATAAAAACTGTTGTTCTCTAGTTATTAAATGCATAATCAATATTAATAACAAATTCCCTAATATACAGAGTGTAATTTTTTATTTTTCAAGAAACGCCTTTCTGTGGATAAATTAACAATCACCCTGTATACATATAATGTAAAATGGGTTTATATAATGTCGGAACAGTAAACATTATGTAAGTTTTTATTCTTGACCATGTTTTCATTCCATATCACATTCTCCCAGAATTTCAGAAACTCCCCCTGATGTAACTGAGAACCACCCTGTATATGCTTACATTTTGAACTATTTATGTGTACGTTTGCGTTAGACTAGGACATATTGATGCTACAATTAACTAAAAATGCTTATTTTTTTCTGTTTAATCAAGTTACGTAGTTTCAAAAAATATGGATTTCTCGACTTTACCCTGTATTTTAAAAACTAGTCATAGGATTGAACTGGTTCCACGGACACTTTTGGTCAACAAGCCGAGTACAACATCCTATTCAAAAATTATTACATTTGACGGAACACCACTTTGCCGTTAGAAAAGGGCGGAGTCTTTTGTGATATATAAATGTAACTATGTTAGAATTAGAAGATTATTTAGTGAATATTTAATATATGTATTTTAAACTGCAATCAATTATAAGAAAATTATCTACTAAATTTCAATAGCGTAATAAATGTTAGTCCCTGGTCCATCGTTACTGCTAAGTATTTTGTTTTTTCTGCCCATTCGATTTCTTCGCCGCCGATTTCTATTTTTTCTTCTGATTGCGGGAGTCTTCTCTTCGTAAACAGAGCCGCTTGGGTTTTTCCACTGTTCACCTTAATTTGCCATGTTTTATAAACTGTTTTATGACACAAATTAATTAGAATAATTTGAAATTTGGTACACGTTTGAAAGTGTTGAATTTCTTCATGTTTTTATTCTGTAGTGTCGTTCATAATATGTTTAATTGTATTCTATTAACTTAAAAAAGAATGTTTTACAGTTGGAAAAATTGAAATTTCATCAAAAAAGCATTAAATAAGAAATTTGGAATGGACTTACAATGATTTATGGTTTTTAATAAAGTAAATATGAACACAACAATATCTGATAACTTCATTATTTTGGCACATTTCAAATTTCCACTTCCTGATTATTTCTTAAGAAATTGTCACATACCGATGTAAGATTTCCACTACAAGCTGCTGAAAATTTACGTCTCACAATAAATTGTTTTCTTTTGAAATTTGTCGGAAATGTCGGATGCAGATGGCTCAGCAATTTATCAGAGTTCGTTCCTTCAATTTCCGTCGCCAGAATGGACATCACTAAACGAATAAGGAATCTTGCAATGTACTTTAAAGAGATTCCTGGAAAATTGTTTCAATTTTCTAGCTAGAATGAACAAATTGGAGCAAATCGAGAATGAAGAAGTTCTCATTTATACTAAAGTGACCATTATTATTCCTTAATTGCTGTACAGAAATAAAGAAAAATTCGCGACGAAGTAACTCATAGATCGTGAAAGCCTGCATTTTATATAATTGTTTCACTTGAAGTCTCTAAATTATCGTGAAATACCTCACAAAGAACTGGATAAAACTGTTTCCAGCTATATCTTACAAAAGCAGATAAGAGGTACTCTTTCCCAAATCTTGCGAGCCATGAATATTACTATAGTAGCTGAGAAGTACCAAGAGTGTACTCAAAATGTATTACTTACGCAGCCGTACCGGGTGATCAATTAAGGGTAGCGAGCGGCCATATCTCATAAGATATTGGTCGTATAGATCTATAAAAAAGATTCATGATAAGAGTCGTCAAGAGAAATTGCTGGAAACTGCTGGAAATTATGTCAAACGTTCGCTAGAGGGCGTAACACCTAACACTAAGTAGAAAAATGGGATTTTTATAGAATTTTACGTAATGAAAATATATAGATGATATCATTTTCATATTTAGTGACTATTCACCTACACTTTTTGACTAGAATGTTTTGTTCTATCTATCAAAATAAAGCGGGGTGGGGAAGTTCATTTGATTTTTTTTAAACAATCCAAGATTTCTCCCGTGTCGCCGGACCGATTTTAAAAAATTTGGGCTCATATGAAAGAGCATAGTTTACACTACAAAACGCTTACTTGGTTTTGACTTTCGCGTCAGCCGCTAGATAGCGTTAGCTGAAATTGTAGCAAATTTTTGAGTTTTAAAAAAAAACAAATGAAGAGTGCAGGGAAGAAAGGGGGAGGGTCAATTTTTTGGCAAAACGAATTTATGGTGGAAATGCGTAGCTAAATACCTATAGAATCAGTGTGTATGTCTAAACAGGGAAGAATCGAGGTCTGTCAATATTAAAACGTGTTTATTAATATACCTTACAGTGAAGACTTCGACCCTAGATAATACAAATCTGCTTAAAATTACATCAATCGTCAGGTTAGCTACTGATTCATACCTATATAATTATTTGTCATAACAATCCTATAGGAAGTAAAATACCATAGTTGGCTGCAACTACTCAAAGTCGTGTAAAATTTATCCATTCTTTGCTAAGACATCATATACTTAACGTGTCTGTATACCGATTTTCGCATAATACCAACATATAGTTAATTGGAAACTGTTTATTATAAATAATCTTTTCATACAATTGATGTTCTGTTAACAGACTATATCAATTTTAGTTTTGTTGAGTTGAGGTTGAACTTGTTATCAGTAATAGGTAAACACGTTTTTTGTAACTCCTAGAAATTTAAAATCGATTAGCCTCAAATTGATATTGTTTATTGAAAAATATAAATACATTTATTTCTTTGATTGAAACATGTCTACTATTCCTACACCCGATGAACTTAAATTAGATCGATTGAATGCGCAGCGGAAAATTCTTTTCGGTAAGGGTCAAAAATATTTTGATTCCGCGAAGAAACTCGATAGACACCCAAATTCTAGTAGTAAACTAGAAAACTTTCCTATCCGTTACACTACATGTTCACATGTTGTGCAGGAATATTGCCAAGTAGTCGAAGAAATTGTAACAATAAAACAAAAACTTAAACCTGACGAGTGTCCAAATTACGATAGTTTGAATGCCTTCGATAAGCTCTACTGTACTATTTAGTATAGAGCTTCTAAATTTTTGTCTACACCGACTCAAAATCCTGTGATAACTTCTAATGCCGCCACAGATTCAAGGGTGCGTATGCCTAAACTTGAAATTTTCTGAAGAATATTTTTCCGTTTGGCCTTTATTTTATGAAAACTTTGAATATTTAGTACATGGTAAAGTGGAATTTTCTAAAGCAGAGAAATTGCAATATTTATTAGGAAACCTATCTGGAAAGGCTTTAATAACCTGCAATGGATTTAAAGGTACCCCTAATAATTATGATTCGAAATGGAAGTTATTAGAAGATACCTACAACGATAAAAATCTCTTGCCGATTTGTTTTTAGATAAAATTTTAAATTTCCACTCATTGCCTAATGGAAGTCCAAATAATTTACTATCATTTTTAGAAACCTTTGATACCGCTGTAACTGCCTTAAAACGTTTAAGATTAAATGATTTTTGTAATTATAAACTTACTTATATTGCTCTTTCAAAATTACCCAAACAAACCATTGATTATTTTGATTTGGTTACTTCTCAAAACACTATACCACAATACGATGATCTTATTAAATTTGTTTGCCAACGCAGTAGGAATATTAGTGAAATTGATAAGCTTAAACCATTTTCTAGCTCAAGCTACCAACATTCTAAATCTAATAATTTTAACGAAAATCCAAAGACCTTTATGGCCAACAACTCCATCCCTGTTAAATCAAATTGTATTGTTGGTATACATTAACAACATTACCTAAAAGACTGTTCTGTTTTTGAAAGTTGGCCATTTGATCAAAAAATCAGTTTTATAAAGGATAACAACTTGTGTATTAATTGTTTTTCAAATGAACATAAAGTTAGTGCTTGTCCGTCACGATTTAATTGCACATTGTGTCAACAGAGGCATCACAGTCCGTTACATAAAACCAATAATAGTAATAAAGGAAGTTCAAATGTCTCTGATAATAACTTAGTACAGTCCACACCCTCTAGCAGCTCGCAAAATTCTTACAATACAGCCCATTTTGATGGTATGCTGATGATATGCATAACAAATCTCAGTTTGTAGTTTTGAGTACCATAGTTGCCAAGGTTAAAAACAAATGGTATAGAATAGATAAGGTGAGATTTTTCTTAGATAGTGGCTCTATGCCTAATTTACTTACTCAGGATTGTTGTCAGAGATTGGGATTACATTTCCAAAAATTTAATTCCAAGGTATTAGGTGTAGGGGGAAATATAAACACCTTAAAGGGTAAAACCAACCTCACAATTTCTCCTACTTTTGATACAAATTCAAAAATTCCATTCGAAGCCTTGATTGTAGAAAAGATTACTAATCCATTGCCAGAATTTTCTATAGATATTCGTAATTAGGACTATTTGAAAAGTTTGCCTTCAGCTGATCCTTCTTTTCACACTCCTAGTAAGATAGATGGTATTTTGGGAGCAGTAATTTTTGCAGATTTAATAAAAAAAGATAAAACTTCAGGACAAGATGGATCCCCGACTGCAATTTAAACCTCCTTTTGGTTACGTAGTTACTGGTTATGTCCAGTCATTACCAAGCAATACAAATGAGCATACTTTCCATACCTTTATAGATGTATCTCCTACTCTAGAATCCTTAGTAAATAAAATGTTTCAGCTAGAAGATCTATCTCAGCCATTACCTAATAATGGAGCTTTAGCTTGTGAGAAAATATTTTTAGATCATGTCGTTCAAAGCCCATCTGGTCGATATTCTGTAGCTTTGCCATTTAAATCTGATCCTGACCAATTGGGTGACTCTTATTCTTTTTCCACGTTAAGTAAATTTCATAATCTAAGATTGATTTATTCCGATATTTTGCAGGATTATATTAATCAAGGTCATATGTCCCTTGTTCCTTCTGTTTTGATCAATATCCGGCTCGAAGGGCCAAAAGTTATGATTGGTTATTTTTCTCCTTTATGAAAAAATAAAACTAACAATTATTAAAACTTTCTTTTCGCGCTGGCTCATCCATATTCCAATATAGGTTTCACCACTGATTGGGGATGGGGTTGGATGGAAAGGATGTGGTTTATTCTATAGTCCAACCGATTATCGATATATAAACCTTTTTATATTAATTAGACCGTAATATGTAGTCTCGCCCAAACACGATTCGCTACTGATTCGAAAGAAATATCCTAGTAGACGCATGACAATTAATATTTTAATAAATGTGTTGGCTTCTACCGGATAGACAACATTAATGCCAAAACAACTATTACTATTACACGAATCAGTTACGTTTGTATTTTCAAA
The DNA here is from genome assembly GCA_963921935.1 of Galeruca laticollis. Taxonomy (NCBI): domain Eukaryota; kingdom Metazoa; phylum Arthropoda; class Insecta; order Coleoptera; family Chrysomelidae; genus Galeruca; species Galeruca laticollis. The sequence goes on from OY998181.1 coordinate 148,630,555, forward strand.
TAAAAATACTGTGAAACGGTACAGAGTATCGAGTTTTACCAAGAGAACCTTTTTGGCATTATGAATTTTTTTCAGTACCCTGTATATTGAAAGGGGATGCCTTTATAAAAGTTTTTCACTGAGCAAAGCTATCTTATTCTGCAGTAATCTACATATCTCATCCAATTGAACATTATTTGAAACACCCAGTATATTCACTTTTGAATGATTACCATCATTTCATGTGTCTTGCCCATTAACACATTCGCGTATGCTTTTTTTATTCGTTCCTCATTTCTATGTTCCTTTTTATTAAAAACTTCTTATCTCTATATCAATAGTTTTATTTGCTCTTTTTTACGTCTAATAGTTATTTTTTAACGCATTGCTAGGGATTTTATCTAACCTCATATATCTGGGGACTTTTCGTTTTGACAATTCACTTATTTTATTCATGTAGATATATAAAAAGGGAAACGTCCATTTGTCCCCATTTAGTGGGCATGAATGGGGAAATAACTTTATAATAATATTGCCAATTTTGTTCCAAAAGATCTGTTACGCCTCTGATCAAAGACAATGAAGTTTGAAATTTCCTGTTAACTTCCATGAATGCGTTGAAGGTTAAGTTAGCTTATGCTACATGTAGCTGTCTAGGAGGAACAAATTGTGAAGGAAGAAATTCCAGAAAGATCACTAAACGTCAGGTTTATTCGAGACAGATCAATAACGAGAAATAAATAGAGTTTGGAAGGTTCTAGAGAAGTGTCGAACAAATATGTGAGAGTATTTATATATCGATGTGACGAAAGAAGGGTTAGTAATTGTTAAAGTTAAAAAAGTTTTTTTAAAGTTTTATTAAGGTAATTTATTTATATTTATTGTTACTATTTTTAATTATTATAATCAAATGATTTAATATATTATGACTTTATATGAATTTTTACTTATGATTGTGGTTTTTTATTGTGTTTTTCATTAACACAGTTTCAATCCATTTTAAATACTAAGCAAAGTATTCTCAAACAGCTAATGTTCTTTGATATATAAGATATGTGACTCAATATATATATATATATATATATATATATATATATATATATATTTAGTTTTGTTTTTTTTCTTGAACCTTATTTCATTATATATTTTTTTTGGAAAAATTTTTTTCTTGGGATTGTAGGTTCCGAGTTAAACAAATCAAATGGTTTTTTGGCTTTAATTAACATTTTTGTTTTTGTTAACGTTTCGGACATATCGTGTCCTTCATCAGAACCTAATTCTACAAATAGATGACAAAAATTAACAATTTATACATTACATATGTCTATCCTAAAAATAACTTACCATAAAACAAGAGCTTGGCGAGCGCATGTTAAAATATGTTAAAATACACGAAAACAATCATTTTTATTAAAAACATTTAGTATCAATATAAAACCCACATACAACTGCTATTTTATTTTGTTGTTCTCTCTCAACAGTAAATTGCAATTTGTTGTGGAAGCTATTGAAATTGTCAAGAACATTTTCAACTTTGTTTACTGGTAGTAGTGCTATACAATCATCAACGTACCTAAAGAAAAAAGGAACTTGGTACTCCAAGTTTCCAATTTTTCCAAAAAAAATATATAATGAAATAAGGTTCAAGAAAAAAAACAAAACTAAAAATATACTAAGCATGGGAGAAGATATGCTATCATATTCTACTATTAATACACAATATGGAGAGGCCACAGTAATGCAACTGAAGTTGTACTCTAATCTTTGCCTTAAGCAATGTAAACAAAAAAACCGCAGAATATTTTTGCTGAGGTGTAAAAATGATTGTCTTACACCTGTATTTTTAAAATTTAAAACTAAACACCTATCGTTCAATTGTAAAAGCCTCGAACGGGAGTTTTGCGAGCGTGTCAAAAAAGCCTTTGTACAAAAAACATTAAACTTATTGATTGCTGATACGACAAAGCATTTAATAATTTTACAGAATGAAATAACAAAAATAACTAAACATTTACAAGTGATTTTACCGCAACCAATTTTAGATCAGTTTATATCAAGAGAAACTTCAAAAATTGAAACAATCTTTCTGAAAATTAGACAGAAAAATATAAAAAAAATTGAACTTTTAAATAAGAAAACCAAAAACACATCAAAAGACACTTCTGACTGGATTGAGAACCTGACTGACACTGTAATTCCTGATTATGTGTCGGAGATTCTTAGTCTGGGGCCAAACTTTGCTCTTCCATATGAAAAAGCAGAAGACTTGCCTATTTCTGATATTATTACTAATATTGAGGTCGCAATAACAAACCTGCCCTCAGATCGTAAAGATAATCTGAGATCTAAATGTTGTAATTTATTGACCAACCACAAAACCAAGTCCAATAAAAATAAAATAAGGGATAAACAACAACAAAAGTTAATCATTAAAGCGAAAAAAACTAGGTCATTCCTAAAAGCAAATGATCATTTAAAAATTCCAAAACCTGATAAGTCTAATAAAACAGTAATTATGTCCAACATGGAATATGACAATAAAATGAACGATATATTACAGGATGGTGATACATATAAAGAACTAAAAAACGGTCCCACTAACGTGTACCAAAAAAAACATAACGACTTAATATCTCACTGGGAAAATAACATGTATATATCACCGAACACTGCAAAAAAACTTAAAATTTTAAACTCTCAACCACCAAGAATTTATGGATTACCAAAATTACACAAAAGAGGTATTCCCCTTAGACCCATTGTGTCGTCTATCCAATCACCTTTTGAAAATCTGTCTAAGCTCCTGAAAAATATATTACAAAATGTTGTAGGCCAGAACAAATATTACATCAAAGATTCTTTCGACTTTAAAAATAAAATTAAAAATATAGTATTACCAAATAATCACACACTTATATCATTAGATGTGATATCATTATATACAAACATACCCTTTGGCTTAGCCAGAAATGTAATAATAAAAAAATGGGATAAAATTGAATCACATACTGACATACCTCTTAATGAATTTTTGGAAGCGGTGAACCTTACATTAAACATTCAAACAAACAGATGGTTGTGCAATGGGAGCATCTATCTCAAGCGCAATTGCACAACTGGTTATGGAAGATCTGGAAGAATCCATAATTGGAAACTTGGAGTACCAAGTTCCTTTTTTCTTTAGGTACGTTGATGATTGTATAGAACTAGTACCAGTAAACAAAGTAGAAAATGTTCTTGACAATTTCAATAGCTTCCACAACAAATTGCAATTTACTGTTAAGAGAGAACAACAAAATAAAATAAATTTTTTAGACTTAACTCTTCACCACATTAACAACACGATTAAAACTGAATGGTACACAAAAGATACTTGGTCGTCTAGATACGTGAATTTTAATTCTCAACACCCGATGTCTCAAAAAAAATCAGTTGTCATAGGACTCGCAGATCGAGCCATAAAACTTTCTGATTACGAATACCGAGAGAACGCTATAAAAAAAGCTAAAGAAGCTCTCTGTCTAAATGATTACCCAAGTAAACTAATTAATACAATATTTAAAAACCGTATATACCTCTTTTACAATCAAACTCAACATAAAAATATTTCACACAATTTACCCCAAAAAAAATATCTCTCTTTACCATACGTTTCGGGACTTTCAGAAAAAATTGGAAGCATTTTCAAAGATCACAACATAACAGTGTCTCACAAGGGACATAATCTTTTAAAATCAAATTTTAGTAAACTAAAATCAAAAATTCCCAAAGAAAAAAAAAGCAATGTCATCTATGAGATCGCTTGCAAAGACTGTAAAGGTGTATATATTGGACAGACAAGTCAATATCTTAAAAACCGCCTAAATGGCCACAAGTATGATAAAAAAAACAGAACAGCCCTGACAAATCATAGTTCTGAACACAAACATACATTTGACTATGACAGCACAAAAATATTGAGAATTGAAAGCCACCAAAAAAAAAGAGATGTCTATGAAATGATAGAAATCCAAAAAAACCCATACTCTATCAATGCTAAATCTGACACAAATAATTTATCAAAAATTTATGTTAATTTAATCAAATAGATGTCTTTTCCGGTGCATTGTCTATAAATGAAATGACATCCTGTAATATTTCTAAATCCTTATACCATAATAACATCAGTAAAAAATTTTTCAAAGACAAAAATTGATGTGTATTAAAAACCTTGTTCCATCACAATTACTGAATACAATACAAAAAAAGAACTAGTTCTATTTACTAACAATAAAAATTTTTGTTCCTTTTAAGAAGTAATTATTGTCATAATATAATGTAGTGTACTGGCAGTTGTATGTGGGTTTTATATTGATACTAAATGTTTTTAATAAAAATGATTGTTTTCGTGTATTTTAACATATTTTAACATGCGCTCGCCAAGCTCTTGTTTTATGGTAAGTTATTTTTAGGATAGACATATGTAATGTATAAATTGTTAATTTTTGTCATCTATTTGTAGAATTATGTTCTGATGAAGGACACGATATGTCCGAAACGTTAACAAAAACAAAAATGTTAATTAAAGCCAAAAAAACCATTTGAATTGTTTAACTAGGAACCTACAATCCCAAGAAAAAAATTTTTCCAAAAAAATATATATATATATATATATATATATATATATATATATATATATATATATATGTTCAAAGAGTGGTTTTTGTTGAAAAACCCTCAAACTCATGGGGATAGCAGCCAAAAGAACTCTAAAGGTTAGAGATAAAGTGAATCAATTAGTACGTTACCTGAGCTTTCGAAGAACATTTGCTCCATTTTCAAAGGTTATAATAAACCAGAAAGAAAAAACCGGTAAATTTAATTCTGAAAATAATTTTCGAAATCATTACGACTTACTTGTAGTGTTGATTTAAAATTAAACTCACATTTCACAAATTGCAGGAAAACCTTCATCCACTAAAGACAAAAATGTCGACTAAATCTAGTTTCTCACCTACATATAATAATGAGAGCCAGGATTTTTTTCCTGTTTTTTAAAACTCAAAGACGTACAACAAGAAATGAACTGATCTTGTTGCCCAATGGGCATTCCACTTCAGCTGCAGTGAAATCTGAGGAGCAGAATTGTATCATTGGGGTGGATTTAATGGTCTTGGCAACGTGTATTGCAGACTCAGGTTCTTGGTTGTTTGGTAAGCTAAAAAGTTGGCCGGTTAGAGAAGTGAGTGGTACTATTATGGTCTTCATTATCTAAGGTTTTTGAATTAGTGCTATTGAATCCTCCAACACGTCAAGGCGGTGACATATTGTCGCCGTTACCACCTTTTTGTGTAGGTTACATTGAATGATGTTTACCTTTATTACGTCGACCTTGTCCAAGACTTGAATGTCAAGTTTGTTGTTTGGCACCCATCTCCTCATCTGTGAGAGGGAAGTCGCCCGCCATGGCTTCGGGTTCGACGTCTACGTTTACCAAAGGGGCTCCAATGTTGGATGGTCTAACATCCCAAGTTCTTGGTACTGTAGAGGTGCCACCAGTTTTTTGCTGAAAGTCCGCACAATCAATGAGGTGAACGCACAGCTCATCCGCATCGACCTCTCCGATACCGAAGACTAACAGGTGTTCCAGGGGGCTCTTCTTAGCCTTATGATGTAATATGTACCACCCGTATATCGACACATCCGGACTTTACGCCTTCATCCTCCGCAGCACTGTCTCCGGATCATCAGCAGTGAATGTAGCGCCATCCTCTGGGAACCAAAGAGAAGTTTTGGTGAGCTTCGGGGGCTTGTCCAGCTTGACCACAGCCAGCGCTATAGCCTCCACTGGCTTGAGGCTTTCAGTTTCCTCTATGAGCCAGTTAAGCGGCGCATCGTCATCGCAGACTGCCCTGATAATCTCACCAGAGTAAGTCCACGACTTAACTGTAGGCGCCTTGCTTTGACTGCTGTAGGTGGTCAAGATCAACTTGTACAGCTCCCCTATTAGACTATTTTTGATAAAGCTGGCCTGTTTGAAGCTTACTTTGCCGTATGGGTTGGCCCTACCTATTATCACCACCTTAAGATCTTTCAAGGCGGCTTCAGCTAAGGTTTGGGAGAGGGCGGCGGCAATACTGTTGCCGCGGACCTCCTTTGCCCTTCTTTGTGTGCCCTCCGTAGAGGTGCTTGGATGAAAGCGTTTTCCTGCAAAGATGTCTGATGCCTGGTCACATATTTTGAAGGGACTGAAGCGGGAAGGGTAGCTCTTACGGATGCTGCCTACTCTGCCTAACTCGCCTTCCTTTTTCTTTTGGCCTCAGCGCCGTAGATCCGCTTACGACTTGGCTTTGTTTCATCTTTTGTTTTTTCATTTCCTTTTTGAGGGGAACTTCCACGTTCAGCCTCAGGCTGCACCGGGTCATGAGGTAGTGTTCTGTCCAGCCTCAGCCGCGGTTTCAAATTGAGGTGAACGTGTTAGTCCAGCCTCGGAGTTTTATTTGGTTTTCTTATTATTCATACTCATATTTGTTCGCATGAGCAGCTAGGGATTGAGTTGGTGGCCCCTGGCAGAGCACCGCATTACCAGGGGAACGCTGCTCACATTGGGTTTTCGTCGGGTTCCCCAAGGGCATCGTTCTTGACCGCATATGTCCCAGCGGCTATTCAGCCATTAGCACGATGCCTTACACCTTGGTTTGGATGGGTTGGTCCGCGGCGACATCTTTCGCAGCAGGGTTGGAGAGATATAAATCCTCGTACCTTACTATGGCTGCGATAATCAGGTTCAAATGTTTCCCGCTTCTCTGGCCATTCCCCTATCCACTGCCTGGGAACGAAACCACTAGCTCTGACTTTAGGTTTGCATTTATTATTTCCGTTTAAACTTTGTACTCCCCCTATTAGTTTCTCGTATATATGTCTTCATCTTAAACTCTTCCATATGTGATATCCCGTGTAATGTTTTTTCAATGTGTACGAATGCTAAGTATACCTGGAAGTATACTGTTCTATTCTTCTCTATAAGCTGTTTGACCGTAATTGAATAATATCCTGTGCACTCCTAAATCCACTTTGTGCATTTGATAGTGGTTCTATAACATTTTTTAGTCTTTTTTCTGGTATGAATTAATATGTTTTTAATACGACTAACAGTTACATATTACCCCTGTAATTGGTTCAATTTCGATTGCCTACTTTTTATATTTGGGTGTATATATTCCCATTTTACAGTCATTAGGCATCTTGCATTTCTGCTACGTATTATTGAATATTTTAGTAAGAACTTCTACTCCTTTGTATCCTGAATTTCTTAACATCCCTAAAGTTATCTTATAGTGTCCAACTGACTTCTCTAATTTCATGTGTCTTATTGCATATATAACTTCTTTCTGTATCGGTTCCCCTAGGCCTTCGTTGCAGGTTTTATGTAGTTGGTCTTTTTTTATTTCAGTGGTCAATAGTTTGTATTAGTATTGGTTGTTCTTACTGTCTTTTTATCAAGACTTAAACGGGAAATATCTCTTGAGTTATTTGGAATATGTTTGAGGATATTGTAGCAAATTTTGGTATTCAGATGAGTAACTTTTTTTTAATGTTGATTTTTCTTATAGACATTAAATCATATTTTACGAGGAAGCAGGGACCTCCTAAAGGATACATCAGGAGCCTATATGTCCCAATTGAAAAATTGGGGGCTGTACCTGTCATTAAAGGAGGACTTAAGGTGGGGATCACATTATCACGATGAATAATGTCAATTTATATTTGAGACGTTTCGGAATTGTATCGTTTTTCTTATTTATTTAAACAGTAAACGGGTGTGATAAACTCATACACACGGTAGGTTCACTTACTTAATTTATTTAAACACTAAACTACTCACTAACACTTAATTTATATACACTTAACTATTCACATAAATTTAATTTATATACACACAACCTTAATTATTAATTTATATCAATACTTTACTGTTCGCCATTTCGGTGTATTCTTGTTCATTTGTCGAGATCACTTTTTAAACTAAACCAATGCTCCATGGTCGGTCCTTTATATATGAGTGCCTTTTTTACTAGATAATTCTAGATTACGGCAAACACATAAACAATTGGCTCCGGCATATCCTAGATAAGACTGGTCACAAATACAATGTCTAGTTAGGATAGTCACAATCGTAAACAACTCTGAGAAATCCTTGCGCATTCGCCATAATTTTAACTTTCATACATAGCTTAGACAGAGTCGGATTTAGGGACTATACCAGTGTGCTGTTTCGAAACATTACCCCCTCCTTAAATGGAAATTCCTCCTGGAACTTTTGTGTAGCCGGGACTGGATGTTTGAATCGGCAACTGGCCCCATTTCAACACTTTCCGATCTAATGGAAATAGCAGGGCACCGTCTTCATCGGATACTGATAACGGGGATTGTAGATGCAAATTAATATCTGGACACCGGTATCTCTAATGATAATCTCTATCATGTTCCTGATAACTCGCCAATCTAACTGGTTACTTGCTACCTTAGGCATAGCCAGTTTCTTCACGCTGAATACTAACACATGGTCTCGGAGGTTTCGTAGTGCTTCCCATACATCGCGGTAGGTAGATCGATCTTGAAATTCATTTTTAGTTACCACGTAGAAGGCGTTCCCCGAATTATGTTTCAGTTTCAGTGTCTTGCCAGGGGCTGGAATTTGCTCTTCAAGTTTATCTAATTGCCCGAACTCCTTTCGAAAGACGGATGCCAACCCTCGTGTGTTCTTGATATGGGCGGGGATATTATATGCCAGTGAATAATCTTCCGGGAGAGTGAACAAATCTTGCCGTTGTTCTGAAGTGACTCTATATATAGCTACTCCGGTATCTCCATACGCGCCCATAAATTAATGGAAGGTAGGGTCAGACACATCTCGAATGTGGTTTACACCTTTCTCTAGGTCATGGTCTCCTTCGAATGGCGCTAGTCGGTTTCGGTAAACTACTCTTGGTTTTTCGTTGGGGATCTTTCTTATGCGATATATAACGTCATTGATCCTTTCCTTGATTAAGTATGGACCTTCCCAGGATATTTGTAATTTTGGAGAAAATCCTTTTCTCCTCGTCGGGTTGTATAACAATACTTTGTCCCTTTCCTTAAAACAGCCTTCTGTGGCCTGCTTGTCGTACCGACTTTTCGCTGGCAACTTGAAGATTTGTTCTAACTAATTCATGAATATCGTCCAGCCTTCTTCTCAATTGGATCACGTAGTCTTCACCTGCTAAATCTTTTCCAGGCTGACAGCCAAATTCCAGGTTACAAAGAAGCCCCATGTCACGTCCAAACAAGATTTTCGCAGGTGTTTCACCCGTGGACTCATTGACGGCAGATCGATAAGCCAATGCGAATAGGAAAAGATACTGGTCTCAATCTCTCTGATGGCTGGACAGGTATTTTCCAATAGTCCTGTTCATTCTCTCGACCATTCCATCTGACTGTGGATGTAAAGCTGTTGTCCTGGTCTTCTTCCTTCCCAGCTTCTCGTAAATCTCCTGCAATAGATGGCTTTCGAAATTTCTGCCCTGGTCACTGTTGACTTCCAATGGCACTCCATATCCGCTGATAAATTCTTTCACCAATACATCTGCGACAGTTGTGGCCCCTTGGTTCGGGATAGCGTAACTTTCCACCCACTTTGTGAAATAATCCATTACAACCAGTATGTATTTGCTACCATTTTCTGTCGTTGGGAATGGTACAGCGATATTTAAAGCAATCCTTTCGAAAGGGCTTTCAACATTATACTGTTTCATAGATGCCTTTCTCTCGCGATGTGGTCCATTACTCGTAGCACAAGTCGTACATTTCTTACACCAGTCCTTCACATCGGCGGAGCTGTTCATCCAATAAAACCTTTCACGGACTCGCTAAAGGGTTTTCTTCACTCCCAGATGACCTCCCGATGGACTGTCGTGTAACTTCTTCAGTACCTCAGCTACTCTGATTCTAGGGATAACTAGCTGTCTCTTCAATTCGGAACCATCATCGTTTTCTAGGACTCTTTTCAACAGCCCTTCTTCCAGAACAAGGGAATACCACTGCGCCTAATACGATTTGGGTTTAGGTCAAAATCTTGACACTTATTGCCAGGTAGGTAGCCGATTTTCTTCCTTCCATTGCCGGATCATCTTCAGGTGAGGATCATTCTCCTGATCTTCTCTGATCCTGTTGGGTGACCATTCCTCATTGACTAATATAATTCTTGAAACTTCAACTTCCTTAGATTTCGACTTGTTGCATTGTGAATAGTCTACAGGGCATGACCGTCTAGGCAAAGAGTTGGCTTTTCAGTGATTAACATCAGCTGGCTGTTCACCCCGGTCTGATTTCCCCTGTGACAGGAGTTCTTGGGTTACAGGAGTCTTGGGGCGCTTAGACGGACTGCGTACGTGCTCTAGCTTGTCACACTTCCGGTATTTGATCTTCTTCGGCTTCTTGTCTGCCATACCTTTCAAAAAGTTGACGATCTGGTCAAGTTTGTCATCGTCATCTTCTTCCTGCATACCTACCTTTGTTGTACCGCGAACTCTTCGAGGCTGCTTTGCATTTAAGAGGTTCTTGGTTCGCAGGAGTCGTTAAACGCTTACACGAACTACGTGCATGTTCTAGCTCTTGTCTACCATGCCTTTCAACAATTTGACGATCTGGTCAAGTCTGCCATCGTCACATACTTCCTGTCTGGTCTTACATTTGTTGTATCCGGAAGCCATCGTGACTGCTTCATATTCAAGAGCAGCTGTCAATGCGTCGACTAATGTTTTCGAATGGGCTAATCGAAGCGTTCTCTGCATATCGGGGTCACGTAAGCCATAAATAAAGGCCTGGATTCCTAAACATTCCATCATGTTATCTGGTGCTGATGGATAGGCAAATCGAACGAGTCGGGCAATATCCACTTCATACTCTTGAAGGGCTTCGTCACATTTCTGCCTTCGAGTCTTCAGTTGGGACTGGTACAAATGTTCTAGATGTTCGTGACCGTATCGCATGTCCAACCTCTTCTTTAGCAGTTCGAATACATCCATTTCTTAAAGCGGTATCGTCTAAAGTACATCTAAGGCATCTCCCCGAAGCGCTATAGTTAGGTTCACTGCTTTCTCCTCATCGAACAAATTATTCACTCTATCGCTTCAAACTGTTTCACATAATTGGTCCACGACATTTTTCTATCGAACGTTGGGGCCTTGACTCGGGTGAAACTGCCAATGTCTTCTAACTTAGGTTGTGTTTCTGTCTTGCAAGGTTTCGTTTGCTCGGTCTCCTTTTCTTACTCTGGCGTGTCTTGAGTTCTTATATCTGTCATCTTTTTCTAACTCCTTGATTTTCCTGTCCATTGCTGTCATCTTATTTTAAATCTTCTCGTCAATCGTTGACATTTTATTCTCGATTTTCTCGTCCATCGTTAACATCTTATTCTCGATTTCAGATTTTAGAGACGAAATTTCATTTTCAACGTCAGCGGAAATGTCGTTTTTCATTAATAAGATATCGGCAGATATATCGTTCTTCAAAGTAGAAATATTGTCGTCAATATTAGCAGAAATGTCGTCCTTCATAGCAGAAATATCGTTTTTCACATTCGTTGAAATCTTCTCTTCCATGGCAGAAATCTTCTCGTCCATGTTAGCCGAAATATCATTCTTCATAGTGGAAATATTGTTCTTCATATCAGAAATATCGTTTTCGCATCCGTTGAAAGTTTGTCTTCTATGGCAGAAATCTTCTCGTCCATGTTCTTTTCCATGGCAGAAATATTAGCAGAAATTGACGAGATTAAGATGGAAGCCTCGTCATTAAATAAAACTGTTTCAGGATCAAAGCCGTCATTTTCCAGTGCCACTTTAAATCTTTCTACGAATTCACTTTTCTTACCGGACGTTTCCAACTCACGATCTTCCAATTCTGCTCTTAACTCAGTCACTTTCAAGTCAATACTTTACTGTTCGCTATTTGGGTGTATTATTGTTCATTTGTCGAGATCACTTTTTAAACTAAACCAACTCTCCATGGTCGGCCCTTTATATATGAGTGCCTTTTTTACTAGATTATTCTAGATAGCGGCTTACACAAAAAGAATTGGCTCTGGCATTTTCTAGATAAGACTGGTCACAAAAACAATGTCTAGATAAGATAGTCACAATCGTGAACAGTTCTAAGAAATCCTAGCGCATCCGCCATAGATTTAACATTCATACATGGCTTAGACATAGTCGGATTTAGGGATTATACCAGTGTGCTGATTCGTAACATTATTTTTCATAATGATGTACAGTACCCGAAATATTGAATTCATTTCATTTGGCTATATCTCAATGTATAACATATACTTTCATTCTCCAGAAACTTCAACAACCTTGTATTAACATCTATATAGGTAAATTCAGCATGCAAGATGGTATAGAATACGCTTCAAGTAAAAACGTACTTAGATGAGAGCAAGTGTTTTTGTTCACCATACTTCTCTCAACAACGTTTTTCCATTAAAATATCATTTATCATATCATTTTTAACATGCGGGTGAAGTAGTTTTTCTGTGCTATTTTTAGATATATTCCTTTTTATTCATAGCTCTAGGCCCTGCATCCGTCTAACGGGCACGATGTTGTATATGTCGCTTTAATGCTTACCATAAAACAACCAAGCATAGGGTAAAAGCATAAATACAGAGAGAAAAGGAACAAAAAAATGATGAATGAATATTTTATCGACCTCCTGAAGTGTATCATGGAATACATTTTTTGAGGAAAAATAAATATTGTTGGAGAATTCCTTATCATTTGAATATGTTGAAAAATATCCGCAATCTATAGGGTGTAACCAAAAGGTTGACCATCAATTGAAAATTCTGGGAATAAACATAGCTATATTGGGAAAAAAATCACACAATAAAGTCACTGCATTTTGAAGTTACAAAAATATCGTTTCTTGTGATATCTCTTGAGCATGACATGCCGTAAATTGGATCCCTGACTTTATTAACGTAATATATTCCCATTTGTATCACCATCAGTTTCATACGTTGTTTTTTGAACATCTTTGTCTCCTTTTGCTAAGTGGGCCACCAGATGATTGGTACATCAAGGTCCCACTTAATCTAATCTCCATGTTGTTGCTACATACAATAATAACAAATTTTTTTAAGTAGTACGTCATCACATGAAAACGATATATTCTCCAAAAACTTGGACGATATTATTCATTTGAAAATCCTTCTACAATGCAAAACATATAATGGAAATTGTTTACGAAACCTCTAACAAACAGCCCAACTAGCAAAGTTGTTTTATAACTTTTGGCTTCCCGTACTTATAAGTCGACGACTAAGTATCTAGACACGTCACAATGGACACCTCAAAACTGCAGACTCAAGTTTTCTCTCCGGCGCCAGATTTTCAACGTGGTTTACTACGCGGCCCCTCGACTCCAAACCTTTCGAGGGTTCCGGATAGCAACAGATGGAGGTACGGAAAATTCCAGAGGTTGAACGGTAACTTACTGTAGAGACTAAGTAGTGGTATACTTATTTTGATAAAGCCTTATTGATCACTGGTTAGCACAGAATTACCTTAAAATAAACTACCAATATGATAATTACTGATGTCAAGCTTACATAAATTGAAACCAACGGTAATAACGGAATTTTAGTTGTGCATGAAACTAAAATAAAATTAACTGTCTCGACCCTAGATGAACAAATGTAATTTTGATAGAGAGATTAATACAATTAGACAAATAGCAAGATCCAACGGTTATCCATTAAATATGATAAATAAGCTTATTAGTAAAAAAGAGGAAGAAATGGCATTACAACTAATATTTCCTAAACAAGCTGATGAAATAAAAACTTATAAATCCATCACATATGCAGGAAGTATTTCTAATAATATTTCAAAGATAATATCTTCAGCAACGAATACAATAATTTCTTTTAAAACAGAAAGTAACGTTAGTACAAAATTGTTAAATGTAAAAACAAAAATACCACTATTAAAGAAGTCAGGTATATATAAACTCAAATGTCCAGAATGTAATGCTGTCTATTTGGGCCAGATCCTTAGGAATTTTGAAATCCAATACATTGAACACTTACGAGCATACTGGTTAAAACAACCAGATAAATCCCACTACGCAAAACATCTACTTGACACCAATCATTCATTGACACCTAACACAAAACTAGAAGTCCTGCATATTTGTGAAAAGAAGCAAGAATTGGATTTCCTTGAAGAATTGGAAATTAGAAGACATTTAAGAAACCCAAGAAACCCACAATATTAAGTTGTCAATGAACAGTTGAATCTAGGGAGTTCTCCACTAATAAACTGTCTTCTTAAGTGATAATTGTAATGATAATTGCAGATATAGTTTTCCTGGTTTTCTATATCGTTGCACAGTTATACTGATCTTAATTGGGAAAATGATATCCAGGATATCACCATAGGGCTAATAATATCTAAGCTTCAATATTTGTAATATCACATCTTCTTCTTTTTTCTATAAACATATATTAAGTCAATCACAAGTTAGGTCACTTCTTGGTCTAGCCCAAAAAAAACTACTAAACATCAGGTAGGCATCAAATAAAATGTAACCTCTGTCATTCTGACGATGATATTGATTTATCGGAACAATTGTCAAATTTTTAGAATTTTCAATAACTGTTATTATATTGTGGAATTAACTAGAAACCGTGAGTTTCATTTAAAACACTAAAATGAAACTAGAATAATTCAATAAAGGTATATATTCCATAACATAATAAGTAGACTTAGATAACAACATAAATAAATCCTTTTACCAAAAGCACTAAAGAAATTTAACACGCGGACATGTATCCAAACAAATAATATAAACGAGACACATGTAAAACGGTTCATGTATAATGCAAATCAGAAAACATAATCTTATACGGACTCAGTGGTTTTATAATTGGGATTATCGTATGCAGTATTACACAAAATAGTGCATACGGGGTTAACCTTCATAGGACTGGCCGGGGTCCGTTTGTACCCCATGACGTATGTTTTTGCTGTATCTTTGCAAACGCAAATTTTTAAACATTGGTCTTTCGTCTAGCTGCAATTTATGAATTATTTTATAACATATGATGTAGTTAGTAGTTTTTATTGGCTGGTATAGACAAAAAATAGTTTTATATTCCAGGGGTCTCTTCAGACCCCGGTCAGCCTTTTACGTCCGATAAAATAATACCGGTAACTGTTAGTGAAATCGGGGAATCCCATGCATTTAACGTTTGTTTACTCACAGGGAATTTACCCATATAATTGTAAAATGTAAATTACCAGGTCAAATGGGGGATTCCCCGCACTGCTATATAATTTTTAGACTCGAATATTCGGGTTAGTCTTTCGTGATATTGCGAGTAGGGTACATCGTTTTGAAAATGAGTCAGTTTTTATTTACAAACAATCGGAAGGGGCTTACTGACGATGAGATGTTACGTATACTTGAAAGTGATGATCCAGAGTTTGATAGTGTTATCAATGAGGAAACATCGAGTGACTTAGAAGATGAAGACATTGTCACAGAAGTGGAGGAAGAAAATGATGTAATAGTTGTTGATAAAAGTATAGAGAAAACGAACCCAGAGGAACCAACAGTTAGTAACAGCCAGGGCATTCCAGTATATAAATCTAAAGATGGAACTGAGTGGTAAAAAATTCCAAGAAACACAAAAGTTAGACGTTCAAAAGCTAATATTCGGAGACATGCTCTAGGCCTCACAAATTACAGTTCTGATATCTCAAGTATAAAAGACGCTTTTCTTCTTTTCCTATCTCCGGATATTCTGAACATAATAGTAACCGAAACAAACAGAAAGACATAAACATATTATGATAAATGGAATATAGAAAATCCGAATAAAATTGAAGTTCATGTACCTGTTGATTCTACAGAGATTGAATATTATATTGGACTGTTGCTTATTCTTGGCGCACTTCACCGATCGAAAGAGGCTATCGATATACTCTGGTGTCAAGATATTTCTTACTGTCGTCCTATAAATCCTGCTGCAATGTCAAGAGACAGATTCAAACAAATTACTTCATTTTTACGCTTTGATAATTTTCAAACAAGACAAGAACGAAAATTAGTAGATAAGCTAGCTCCTATAAGAGATATATTCGATATTTTCACTTCTTATTGTGAAAAATCACTTAATTCTGGCGACCATCTATGTGTAGATGAGCAGCTTGTACCATTTAGGCGTGAGGCACCATTCCGAGTCTATATGAAGAGTAAACCTGATAAGTATTATGGAATCAAAATATGGGCCCTTGTGGACTGCACCACTTCTTATATTGCAAACATGCAAGTTAATATTTGGAAAGCAATATAGGCAAACTTTATATTCCTATGTATCTATTAATTTTTAGGAAAACAAGGTAACAAAGCGGAAAAGGGTCAAGGTCAAAGTGTTGTCCTAGATTTGACGGACCATTTGGAAGGCGGATTTGGAATAACGACCGATAACTTTTCTACAAGTTTAAAACTTGCTGACAAGTTGTGGAGAGAAAATATGACTTTATGTGGAACCCTCCGGAAGAATAAAACATTTATTCCCAGGAAACTTCTACCGGCATCGTACAAGAAAGAGTTTTCAAGTATGTTTGCTTTTAGAAATAAAAGAACGCTAGTAACCTATGTTCCAAAACAAAAACATGCTGTCATCTTACTTTCAAGTGAGCATACTGATAGTAAAGTAGCTGGAAAAAAACAGCACTATAAACCAGAAATTATTCTTCATTACAATAAAACAAAAGGTGCTGTCGACACTTCAGATAAGTTGGCCAAAGAATATACAGCGCAGAGAAACATCAACCATTCATTGACGCCAACCATTCATTGACACCAAACACAGAACTAGAAGTACTACATATTTGTGATAAGGAACAAGAACTGGATTTCCTTGAAGAGTTGGAAATTAGAAGACCCTCAAGAAACCCACAATATGAAGTCGTCAATGAACAGATAAATCTAAGAAGCTCTCCTGTCTTCTTTTCTTAAGTGATAATTGTAAAGATCAGCAGATTTAGTTTTCCTGATTTTCTATATCATTGCACAGTTATACTGATCTTAATTGGAAAAATGATATCCAGGATATCACCATAGGGCTAATAATATCTAAGCTTCAGTATTTGTAATATCACATATTCTTCTTTTTTCGATTAACATATATTAAGTCAATCACAAGGTAGGTCACTTCTTGGTCTAGCCAAAAATAACTACTGAACATAAGGTAGGCATAAAATGAAATGTAACTTCTGTCATTCTGACGATGATATTCAGTTATCGAAACAATTGTAAATTTTTTAGAATTTTTAATATTTTTCATTATATTGTGGTTTAAGCTAGAAACGTTGAGTTTCATTTGAAACACTAAAGAAATATTCAGTTAAGGGTTAAGGTAAGTGTTCAAAACTAATCCCGTTGAAAAAGTTTCAGGCTCCTATGAAACTCCAAATTTTTTTCATATGTGTCATGAGATATTCACAACCGGCATTAATTGGTAGTTGAAACAGGTTTTAATAAATAGGTAATGGTTTTTTGAAAATACTTTATACAGTATTATTTGTTATTTCATCTTTTTCTAATCAAAATATTCCGAAAATTGTATAAAGTATCGAGTTTTACCAGGAGTAGATTTTCGGTGGAAATCTGAGTTTTGAGTTGACATAAAATGATTACCATATAATATTTAACCTCAAAATAGATATGTTCAAAACTACTTGGAACCAACCGTGTAACTAGCACCCTCTGTGAGAAGCAGATATGGAAACAAACGTATGAGATGTGCCAACTTTCAAAACATATTCTTGAATAATTTCATCATAATATTGCCTGTTTCTATATTTACTATCAATGTTTAATATCTATTACCCCAGAAATATATTTATAAAATATTTTTGCACATGCATCAGAATATGTATATATTGATTTAAAAATTTGTATTTTCATTTATTCATATATAGAATAACAAGCAAGGAATTTCAATGGTTAAATTTGTAATATACCTTATTAATAATGCAATCCCACATGATTTATAAAATTATTCGTTCAAGGTAATTGTATTTTTAAATTTCAGGCGCTCGAGGTACTTCACTATTAGACAGCTAAATTTGGTAGGTAAACTGTATCAAAATTAGTGCATTTATTTTTTTATTAAACGTGTTAGGTAGTCTTTCCAAAACTTTCCGTATTCAGTAAACAGTGTCGGTTTCAGGAGCAAAGTGTCAATAAAAATAAGAAAATTATAAACTACTCCTATGTTTAGAAGATAATGAAAGTAATATGTATACCATTTTAAAATAATATATTGGAGCTAATTACTATACAGGTTGGTGGCCTGATTTGAAAAACTGAATGTTTGATAAAAATAGTTTTTGAATTTCATACTTAACAAAAACCACGAACATTAATTTTTAGAAAAAATAATACGTTGGGAGTAATTTGAAGTCAATTATTAATTAGACAACCTCCCAACCAACTACTATTGAAAAAATAACACCAAAATAGCGTCATAATTGACATCTGTATGTATTTGAAGCTGCTGAAAACAAATAATAATGAATAGACAGTGTTCATCGGCCATATTGATTCCTTATGCCTAATATAACCCAATCAAACGTCTATAACATCAAAAACACATTCAAAAGTTATATATAAGGGTAGCCCATGTCTCATTTTCACCCTGTATAGGTGCAACATTTTTTTGTAATAACCGTTTCGCATTCCCAAAGTGCCTTTTCAAAAGAAAACATTCATCTTTGGATTAATAAGTACAAACATAAAAACCGAATCTAAACCGGCGAGAACAAAGGTCTCAAGCGTAGATTACCAAAGAAAAACAAGGTTTTGAATACAAAGCATGTAATTAGGAAAAGGCCTAACATTTCAATGAACTTCATGAAACATTAAGGGACTTAAGTGAAGTTTTTAATCATCCTTTCTTTTTCTTTTATATCTGGTCTGATCGCTGAAATTGGAGCACACAAAATGCTGAGAGTTGTAGTGAAAGGCTTCCTTATAATTCACAGAAATATTTTCATTAGCTTCTAGCTATTTTGTTGTATGACGAAAAAAACCAGGAAATATATTCCGGGAATTGGGAAAATATGCAAACTGAGTTGTGTACATGTTATCTGCTGAATATTGTTTTATTATGAATTAACTCTTCACTTCACTTTCATTCTGTTATCCGTTAAATTCATGCAATGAAATACTTTTCTACCGTTGGAAGTCATCGTCAATATTGTGCACTTTTATTTGGTATGATACGTTAAGCGTTCGTATGCGCAACATATTTAGAGGCTGTTTAACAATACTAATAGACCAATCCGTTAAAAACTTGATATTTCCTGTACTTCATTCAAACATTATATTTATTTGATTATAGTATTCTTGTTGATGTCATTATCAAGGAAATATAGTTGCAACAATAAATGCTCAACAATATTAAAGGTAAGTTCAAAAGCCATGATAATGTACTATAAATCATCGCCTGTGAGGATATTTGCAAACTATTATCTAGCACCTGCTGTAACTCTTAAAAAAACAAATTTTCACTATTCCCTCTAATAAAAGCTACTTCGGTTGCTATTTCCGAATCCCAAAGCCTCATTACTTCTTTATGTACGTGCTGAATCCAAATATCAGCAGTAATAGCCTGTAAAACTTTTCCATGATGCATTTTGAATGTGTTGTTTCTCCTCACAACATAGTTTCACACTTTGACTCAAATAAACTTTATCGGGTTTAACTCGCAATGGTAGAGCGGAAATCTTAGAATTGGCACATTGAATTCTTTCGCAATTGCATGAAAAACTTTATTGATGCAGCTTTATTTTGCCGCAAAAAGAATAATAGATATTTGATTCAACCAGATAGTCCATTATAACACTCTAGCTAAATAAAAATCAAGTGAGTCATCCAAAACAACGCACAAAATATGTAGAAGTGTACGCCGATGACCTATTAATATATTACTCCTCTCCTACCTACAAAGCGTCCGAAAGATAAATCCTAATAGCATATACAGTTCTAGCAATATTCTTTGGTCACATATGCTTAAGCGACAATGTGTTAGAAAGAAACAAATATTAATTCAGAGTAGTGTTTCAAATGAAACTCATTGTTTCTAGCTAATTCCACAATATAATGAAAATTGTTGAAAATTCTAAGCCAAGAAATTATGTCAAAAATACTAAATAAAAGCTCATTGTTTTAACGATGCTTCCACTATTTCTGATATTCTGTTAATATCTACAATGAATGTATACTTGTAACAAATTGTCGTCACTTACGGATATGTACTTTGGCACGTTCTCCACTTTGAATGTCCTGTTACAGAAAAGTTTCAATACTCTGAATTAATGAAATTAACTGTGACGACCCTTACTTCGTGGAATCTACTCATATTAGTGTTTTAAACGAAACTCACCGTTTCTAGCTAATTCCACAATATATTGAAAATTATTGAAAAGTCTAAAAAATTGACAATTGTTTCTATAACTAAATATCATCGTCATAATGACAGAAGTTACATTTAATTTCATGCCTACCTGATGTTTAGTAGTTATTTTTGGCTAGACCAAGAAGTGGCCTAACTTAATATATGTTGATAGAAAAAAGAAGAAGATGTGATATTGCAAATATTGAAGCTTAGACATTATTAGCCCTATGGTGATATCCTGGATATCATTTTTCCAATTAAGATCATAAAAAAACATCGTTAAACAAGTAAGAGCATTAAAAAATCTAATGTCACACCTTGTCATGAAATAATCACGAAAAAGTAAAAACTTATCGATTGCATTTTACCATAAGCAGTTGTGATATTCTTAGTTGTGACGCAATATGAACAAGAATGTAAAATAATGAAAATATAGAGAAAGTGCATGTGATCATCGATTTTCATTTGATATAACAACCAACTCATATACATGTAAAAGCAGTCATTACCGTGATATACGGTTTGTCCTTCAGAGCTTATTAAACATACAAGTAAATACGACTTCCCGCATTTTGCTGTCCCATTATTAAAGATGAGAACGCAAAACATGGTATGTAGATGACATATTAACTTGTTTTATGGGTAGTGAACGAGAATTAGATGTATTTTTCAACCACATTATTAACTTACACCCAAAAATTAAATTACATCATAAATTAAAGGAAATAGCTCAATCAATTTTCTTGATTTGAAAATTAAAAGAGCTAATAATGTACGTGATTATTCAACTCACCGAAAACCAACACAGACTGATGTGAAAATTCCATATAGTTCCAATCACCCCATGTCATATAAAATAGCGGCATATAATTCAATGATATATAGAGTTTTTTCAGTTCCTATGAACAAATGTAATTTTGATAGAGACATTAATACAAGTAGACAAATAGCAACATCCAACGGTTAACCATTACATATGATAAATAAGCTAATTAATAAAAAAGAGGAAAAAGTGGCATTACAACTAATATTTCCTAAACAAACTTATGAAACCATCATATTTGCAGGAAATATTTCTAATATTATTTCAAAAATAATATCTTAAGCAACGAATACAACAATTTCTTTTAAAACAGATAGTAACGTTAGTACAAAACTGTTAAATGTAAAAACAAAAGTAGCACCAATAAAGAAATCAGGTATATATAAACTCAAATGTCCAAAATGTAATGCGTCTATTTATGTCAGACCCTTAGAAATTTTGTAATCCGATACAGTGAACACTTACGAGCATACAGATTAAAACAATCAGATAAATCCCACTACGCAAAACATCCACTTGACACCAATCATTCATTGACACCTAACACAGAACTAGAAGTGCTGCATATTTGTGAAAAGAAACAAGAACTGGATTCCCTTGAAGAATTGGAAATTATAAGACATTTAAGAAACCCACAATATGAAGTTGTCAATGAACAGATAAATCTAGGGAGTTCTCCACTAATAAACTGTCATCTTAAGTGATAATTGTAAAGATCAGCAGATATAGTTCTACTGGTTTTCTATATCATTGCAAAGTTATACTGATCTTAATTGGAAAAATGATATCCAGGATTTCACCATAGGGCTAATACTATCTAAGCTTCAATATTTGTAATATCACATCTTCTTTTTTCTATAAACATATATTGAGTCAATCACAAGTTAGGTCACTTCTTGGTCTAGCCAAAAATAACTACTAAACATCAGGTAGGCATTAAATGAAATGTAATTTCTATCATTCTGACGACGATATTGATTTATCGAAACAATTGTTAATTTTTTAGAATTGTCAACAATTTTCATTATATTGTGGAATTAGTTAGAAACAGTGAGTTTCATTTATAGTAAAAACCAAATAAAGTTGCGTTTACGTCATCATTGTGAACATTTGTAGCGTTGTCAGAGTGTTCACGAAATATAGAAATTTACAGAAAATAACTGAAGTCAGCAAAAAACGTTCTTACACTGATTTTTAAAGCAGCAGCTACACGCTAAAATAATAGAAATTTTCGTAAAGTAAAGTGGGGATGTTTTATTTACTACAAGTTTTAAAGATACTTATAAGGGGTATTATTTGTAATAAATGATATCATAAGCCTGCGTCAATGGAAAATACTTCAAAACAGGTAGAATTCAGTCATACTGACTAAAGTTCCCACTAACAATATATTTTTAACACCGAAAACTATTTTGAAAAACTTTATTTTCACAATATAATTAAAATATTACAATACTTGCTACGTAACTATTGAACAAAGCTTATGATGGACCGAAAATGCTAAAAATTAGTCAAAAGTATCTCAACGACTAACTAAATAACTATAACGAACTTAAACCCAACAACAACTATTACCACAACTTATATTCAACAACAACAACTTGAATAATAATGGATATATATATATATATATATATATATATATATATATATATATATATATATATATATATATTGTTATGTAATAATAACTTATGATTATAATTGTTTTTGTTATGTAATAATATATTTATTATATATTCTATATCTATTTACTAGTTAATTATTTGTGATTGAATAATCGTTAAGCATGTATAACAACTCTATCAAAGGGTAGGGTTCAATTGCGCCAATCAAATTTACTCTAATTATTTGAATTGTGAAATTAAAATGTACAAGCTTATGATTTCAGGAATTTTAATTATGAAATATTGTTACTGCATCTATGTACACATATCATAGGTAACAATCCAAAATTATTACCATAATAACATATAATTATAACTATCTGATTCTAAATAAAAAATATATAAACCGCCAATGATTGTCAAATTTTAGAAAATGTGTATTCAATTTTCTCCGTAAATGTTAGAAAGGAAACCCCAATGACACTGATCATGCACAGATCTGTTTTATGAGCTCATAATATTGATAAAATTTTCGTACCTTATTTTACTCCAGACTTATGGTTGTGTAGTCCAAAACAAACTTCGAATATTTTTTTAACACCAACAGCAATGAATTTTGTAAGCACCTTTGCGTTTCTCAACTCTCTATTCCATTTTGATTCAAATTTTTAATAAATTTCAGTACGTACCAATTTGTATTGTAATAATTTGAATATTTTTATTTCTTCTGACTATTACTTTGAAATTCGTTTAATTTTCCTTTTTATTAAATGTCCAGGTTTTAATCTTCTATATTCAGGATACAGTTTTTCTAAATATCGACTTTTTATTCACGAGATCAATTATAATCTTACTTTCTCCTTTGACGTTTCAAAAATCACTCCTTTAACTGAATATATAAATATTCTTCTTCCTTCTTATTATGACTATATATTTTATTGAAATATCTTTCTGTTATACCTCAAATATCGAGATCAATTCATAATATTACTTCCCACTTTGACGTCTCAGAATTCCTTGACGTTTTTCCATTTATTTTTTTTAAATCCATCCCGGTGCGGGTTGCTAGCGAAACTAAACTCTATCGTGTGAACCGTATATACATGAAAATAACATTTTATTATTATAAATTAGAATATTTATAGAGATGAAAATTTTTTATACACATAAATACTAACATAACTTACTTACTATTTATTAAAATTTCCTGAAATCCCTTGCATAAAATAACATAATTACTAACTGTATGAAAATTTAACATGTTTCTTTTATATAACATTCTAATTTCGACGGATTCTTTTGAAATTGATTACCATAAATCCACTTAAACAAACAGGTTTGTCATCTTTATGGATTCTTTCGCATTTACACGGAATGACCCTTTTATCCTTTGAAAAATAATCGATTTGAGTATGAGCATTTTTTTTAAGAGTCGATACGGTTCATAAGATCAATTTATACAGAACTACTCAAGTGATTTCGTAATTTCTGTGTTGTTTCTTCGATTATCTTATCTTTGGCCCTACATTTTGCTTTCAATATAGTGACTGCTACTCTTATATCGGACAATGTTTTTGGTATAATGCTAAAAGCTTGTTTCACCAAGAGTGGATTTATCGTTTCTAAATTGCCGCATCTCTCATATATATAACTAGCTCCTTTTTAAACGGTTTTATTTAGCTCACCCCGTTTGTTTTATTTATTATTTATTCTTGGGTCAAATTTAGTAATTCAAATTTCACCCTCTTCCTGTCAACCGATTAATCTGAAATTTTGTATACACTTTGGATTTTGGTGACAATACAATTATGTTTATTCATTAT
Organism: Galeruca laticollis; assembly: GCA_963921935.1. NCBI lineage: Eukaryota > Metazoa > Arthropoda > Insecta > Coleoptera > Chrysomelidae > Galeruca > Galeruca laticollis. The sequence continues at coordinate 148,655,281 of OY998181.1, forward strand.
CATTATAAATTCAAGATGGCCGCCGCTACAAAATGGCGGATAATTTATGTTTTATTAATCCCATCAACATGGGTATCAAATGAGAGGGCTCAACAAGCAGAATACAATATACTATAAAAAATTTAAATCCAAGATGGCGGCCGCTACAAAATGGCGGATAACGTAGGTTTTATCAATCCCATCAAAATGGGTATTAAATGAAAGTGCTCAACCAGTAGAATACAATATACTATATAAAATTAAAATCCAAGATAACGGCCTCTACAAAATGGCGGATAACGTAGATTTTATCAATCCCATCAACATGGGTATCAAATGAAAGGTCTCAACAAGTAGAATACAATTTACTATGCAAAATTGAAATCTAAGATGGCCGCCGCTACCAAATGGCCGATAACATTTTTTTATCAATCCCACCAATATGGGTATCAACAAATAAAAGGGCTTGACAAGAAGAATACAGTGCACTATACAACCTCAATATTTAAGATGGGCGCAGCCACTAAATGGCGTATAATAATAAGATTTAAATTTAGAAATTGAATCTGTAATTTAGGTATCTGATTAATCCAGCCTGAATCCACCACCCAAGTCAAGATTTTGTATCGTGTTGAGGACTGTGTGGCGTTAGGGTGGCTAAAAATGATACGTCGTTAGCGGTACACCACCCAAGTTAAGGTGAAAGGTTGATACGCGCCGAGAACTGTATGGCATTAGGGTGGATAAAAATGATATGTCGTTAGCGTTTTCCCCTCAAGACTCAGGCGCATCTTGTTGTACATAGCCTTGCCCCTTTATTGGACCTCTGGGGGGGTCGACCGTTTAAATGTCCATTACTCGTGGAAACAAAATGGTAAAAAAAAATATAAATAAAAATAGGTAAAAAAACTTTTTAAGTTAAACGGTTTTATGTTAAACATACATTGCAATGTTTAAGATAAATGTACTAAAAACCAAAAAATAATAAAATAGATACAGTCGTGGGAATTATAAACATATGCATAGACTAGACTAAAATAAAACCGTGGGGCACGTCAATTGTCTACAAATTATCAACTTAATGTGCGATAGAAGAATCGTTTAATTCGTCGTTAGGCAGTTGGCCCGCAGACGGTGAGGAAATTACTTACTATTTTCTTGCTCATGGACATTCCAATAGTTATACACTCCATGTAAATAAAAGAGATGTTTCAACTAGTTTATCGTTGGACATTCACACTGCTGGCTGGCGAGGAATCGTTTCACTGCTCGTAGTTTGTCTTTAATCGACAAAACATATGATAAAAGTACTACTGGCTCACCACTCTGAGACCCAAAAACTCGCTTATAATCGAGCTTGCTAGCTTGTTTCCACATTCTAGCCCTACTTATCACACGTCCATCGTTGTCGGTTGAACAACTGCCTAATTATAGTGTAACATTACAAAACAAATCTTCAATCAACGATTGTAGACAATTGACGTGCCCCACGGTTTTATTTTAGTCTAGTCTATACATATGTTTATAATTCCCACGACTGTATCTATTTTATTATTTTTTGGTTTTTAGTACATTTATCTTAAACATTGCAATGTATGTTTAGCATAAAACCGTTTAACTTAAAAAGTTTTTTTACCTATTTTTATTTTTTAAGTAAACATACAAAATATATTACTGAACACTTAGTAAACATACAAAATATATTACTGAACACTTAAATTAAAATAATTCCAAATAAAACTGAAATCCCATGAAAGAACATATAAATATAAATTACAAAAAAAAATTAAAATTATGTCATACATGACGCCATCGTCAATTTATTCAAAAAAATAGTTTCAAAATGCTCATTATATTTGCTGGATGGTTCAAACTATCAAATATATATATATATATATATATATATATATATATATATATAGATATATATAATTTATTTTTTTCAATTTCTTGGGTGTCAGGTTTTGTAATTAATAAAAACATTTTAATGTTACTGACGTTTCGTTCCTGGGTTAGGAAATTTCTCAAAGTTTATTATTGACTGAATCAAGTTTCATCGTTTACAGTTTAAAATTAAAAAACACATATACAATAGGTAAAAAACATTCACAAAAAAGAGATTTAAAACAAGTACCATCGATACAAATTCTACGACATTATACAGGGGGAGTACCGAAAGACCTGAGATATATTATTTTATTAAATTATGATAAATCTGACTTAAGTTTTTCACATCTTGCTTATCGTTGACTGTATTTTCTTCTTTTTTAATGTGCACCATTACTTTAATTGTTAATTTTTTGTAGTTTGAATCTTGAGCTAGAATTTTGGGGTTTTTAAAATCAAACTCATGGTTTTCATTGCTTTCATGTTAGTGGAGAGCCGTGGAAGCATTTTTGGTATATTTATGGCCATTTTATCTATTTTCTATAGTCTGTGTGGTCATTCCTTTGTATTTTTTTGGACAGTTTAGGTAGGGTATAGAATATATAACGTTTGACTTTTTGTGGTTTTTATTCTACTTTTTAATTAAGTGAATATTGGTGATAGGGTGTTTTGAGCTTTGTGACATATAGAGATACAATGTTTAGAAAATATGTGACTGAGTTTTTCAGAAAGCTGCTCTGTGTATGGCATTGCTACATATTTATTATTGTTTGACACGTTGTTTTTAGAGTATTTCTTTGATGGGTTGTTATATATTTTATAGACTCTTTATTTGCGAATACGGTTTATGGTATGTATTGGATAGTGATTGCTTACTAAAGTCGTTCTAACTTGTTTTCTAATATCTGGTCTGTATTCTGGAGAAGTTAATTTAATGGCTCCGTCAACTGATCCAGTAATTACGCTGTTTTTATGGGACTTTGGATGGTTGGAATTGTGGTAAAAGTATCGGCTTTATCAGGTTACTTTATTATACAATTTAGTTTTGATAGTATTATGGTTAGTTCTTATCAATGTCATATCTAAAAAAATTATTGTGTTATTTTTTTCTGTTTCTACAGTGAATTTGATTTTTTCATGAAAATTGTTGAAAACGGACAGTATGTAATTAATACTATCATTGGGTACAGCTGCTAAACAGTCGTCCACATAACGTTTATAAAACAGAATATTGTGATTCAAATCTTTCAATACTACTTCTTCTAGATGTTCCATTACTAACTGAGCAAGTGTAGAGAGAGCCCATGGTGCATCCATTAAGTTGTTGGAAAAATTCATTATTATATTGAAAGTAATTATTGTTTTGAATAAATAAGATGGCTTCAATGAATTCATTATATTTGTGTGAAGTGTGTTCTTTTATAATATCACATTTCGTTTGTACGGTCTTAATTATTAATTCGTTAGGTATATGAGTATACATTGATATTACATCCAATGATATTATTTTATAACTAACTGATTTATCAACAGAGTCAATAAATTTTTTGAACGAAAATGAATCTTTTAAATAACTGTCATTTTGACCGACTACATTCGAAAGGCAATTGGCTAGATATTTAGACAAATTATAAAATGGTGATTGTATGTAGGCTACTATAGGTCTTAATGGTATGTCTGGTTTGTGTAATTTTGGTAAACCGTATATTCGAGGTGGGATCGCGTTATGTGATAGAACTATTATTAAACAATTTTTTTATTAGTTTATTGTATTTTTCTTGAAAAGATTTGGTTTGGTCTGATTTAATTTTCTTTTATAATGTTCGATCACTCAAAATATCGTTCAATCTATTTTGATAATCGCTGGAGTTCATAATTACGGTTTTATTGCTCTTGTCAGGCTGCAGTATGATTATTTGTGGATTACTTTTAATAAATTGTTTGGTTTTATTCATTGTTTTTTTTATTTGTTTTTGGAGCTTATTAGTTTTATTTTTTCTATGGCGAAGTTTGATTTTATGGTTGGTAATTACATTTACTGCATCCGCTCTTATGTTATCTTTTATGTAGTCAGGTTTATCACAAATTGCAGATTCTATACAAGAGATGTATTCTGTGTAAGGTATTTCTTTTTCATCATCAATATCAACTGCAAAATTCTGTCCCAATGCTAAAACTTCAGCAATGTCTTGTGGTATATTTGTATCAGATATATCTTCAAACCACTCTGTAGTATTTATATAATTAGTTTGTGGTATTTTGATATTAGTCCATTACATTTTTTTGTGTTTTTTATTGTGATTTTATTAAAGAGGTTTTCATATTTATTGTTTTCAAATGTTAAAAACGTGTTTAGTTGATTATTTGGTAGTAAGTATTTTAATTCAGAAATTTCACTCTTTATTAATGAATTTAATTTGTTGATATTCTTAGTAGTTTCCGAAACAGTTAAATTTAGAATTTTTATTTTAGTATTTTATATAATATCGTAAAACCTATCTCGAAAGTACGTACCTGTAAAATTAATTTGAGACATGGTAAAATTTGAAAACTTTGAAAAAACATTAGTATGTTTACATCGTAATAAGCATAATTTTCTGTTTTTCTGATTAGCTAGTTTTCTGTAGTGACTGGAGACTGCCTTTAGTGAGTTTGTTGTTGTGATACCATATTGCTGCTTATTATCCTTGTAAAACTGTCCAAAAAAATACATAGGAATGACCACACAGACTTTAAAAAATAGATTAAATGGCCATAAATATACCAAAAATGCTTCCACGGCTCTCCACAAACATGAAAGCAATGAAAACCATGAGTTTTATTTTAAAAACACCAAAATTCTAGCTCAAGATTCAAACTACAAAAAATTAACAATTAGAGAAATGGTGCACAATAAAAAGGAAGAAAATACAGTCAACGATAAGCAAGATGTAAAAAACTTAAGTCAGATTTATCATAATTTAATAAAATAATATATCTGAAGTCTTTCCGTACTCCCCCTGTATAATATCGTAGAATTTGTATCTATGGTACTTGCTTTAAATGTCAGTTTTATGAATGTTCTTTACCTATTGTATATGTGTTTTTTAATTTTAAACTGTAAACGATGAAACTTGATTCAGTCAATGATAAACTTTGAGAAAGTTCCTAACCCAGGAACGAAACGTCAGTAACAATAAAATGATTAAATTAATTACACAACCTCACACCCAAGAAATTGAAAAAATAAATTATTTAAGAAAGTTGAAGAAAAATAATACTTTTATTATTTATATATATATATATATATATATATATATATATATATATATATATATATATATATATGAACAAACGAACTAGGTTCACGGGTTGAACCGCGTTGGAAATTTGAAATTTCTCGACGTTTCGGCTTCCACTTTGAAGCCATTATCAAGAGAGGGGGGGGGGGGGTAGGTTATTCGTTCATTAATCTAGGAAGTGATCCGATTCCGTAGTCTCAATCTGCCTACTCTACGCAACGAATCACCCCCTACGGCTAATTCCAAGGCCTCAATCTGCCTACTCCTTGGAATTTCACCGAAAAATCACATAACAATAAAATAAATAAATAAAATAAAATAATAATAAAAATTGCTTACCAGTTAAATCACCGTAGAACACTGACACTACACTCACTACTGGCTTGAAGCCGACTGACCGAAAAGTTGTCGGGACCGTGTATTTATGGGGGACCTATTGGCGGGTATGGTCTTTTTGGCGCGCGCGGTGCGTGTGCCGCTGGCGGGAGTAGTAATAGAGATGGGACGTTCGATATCCTGCGATATTTTAGGAGGGTAATTGTTATTCTTGGCGCAGGTCATGGTGGAAGGGGGTGAGGTGGTATCGGAATGGGGCGGGTGGAGAAGATGTTTCCAGGTTGATGACAATCTTTGGCTGTCGTCCCTGGTATTTAAACAGTTTGGACGTTTTTCTATTTCGATAGCTTCTCGAATTATTCGGGACTTAAAGGAGCGGGTTGGGGCGATAGTTATGGTTTTATCGAAATTGATTGTGTGCCCTGTTTGGACACGATGTTGGGCCAAGGTGGAAGAAGGATCGGAATTTCTGACAGACAATGAGTGTTCTTTTGCTCTAACCGAGATACGTCGGTTGGTCTGACCTATGTAGGTGCGAGGACAATCTAAGCAAGGGATTTCATATACTCCATGCTGTTCATTGGGAATTTCATCCTTGACAGATCTGATAAGGTGGGAGATTTTTTGTTGGGGTTTGAAGATTGTTCGAATGCCGTGGGGTTTGAAGATTTTACAGATTCTGTCTGTCACACCTTTTATGTAAGGAAGGGATATTTTCAATTGACTGTCTAAGTCGATGGTGGAAGGTGATGGAGTGGGAGTTGCAAATTTCTGAATGCTCCTGTTGATTTGGGATTCTTTGTAACCATTTTGAATTAGAGTTTGTTTTAGGAAATTGATTTCTGATGGTCGATTGGATTCGTCAGATAGAGATATGGATCGGTATACGAGTGTGTTGATGACAGAATTGAGTTGGGCCGGATGGTGATGGGAATGGGCATTGAGAAAACGGTTGGTGTGAGTGGGTTTACGATAGATGGAGTGTGAGAAACCATTTGGTGAAAGTTTTTTAATCATAACATCAAGAAATGGTAGAGATGAGTTATCTTCCACTTCCATCGTGAATTGTATACAGGGTTGTACACTGTTCAGATGGAGTAGGAAGGAACTCAAAGTATCTCTTCCATGGGGCCAAATGACGAAAGTGTCATCAACATATCGTAACCAACAGCTTGGTCGGAGGGGAGAGGAAGATAGTGCCGAATTTTCGAAGTGTTCCATGAAAATGTTGGCCATAACCGGAGAGATAGGGGATCCCATAGGGGCACCTTTCAGTTGTCTGTAGAAGTTACCTTGGAATATGAAGTAGGTGTTGGACAAACAGTGTTTAATTAAGGAAAGACAATCTGAGGGGATGTGGTATTTAGTATCTAAGATAGACAAAGTTTCATCGATAGGGATGTTAGTAAATAAGGAGACAATGTCGAAGCTGACAAGGATATCTGTGGAAGAAATATCAAATCCTTTGAGTAGGTGAATGAAATGGCGAGAATTTTTGACATAGGATTGGGACCGTTCAGCAATTGGTTGAAGGGTTTCAGCTAGATGTTTAGCCAATAATTGGGTGGGGCAATTGAATGCACTGACAATGGGTCGAAGTGGGATATCGGGTTTGTGGATTTTTGGAAGACCGTATATTCGAGGAATACGGGATGATTTTTCTCGTGGGATGAGCTTAGCTTTTATGTCGGAAGGAAGTTGGGACTTATTGATGCAAGTTTTTGTTGTCTTTTCCAGATATGTGGTAGGGTCATTAGGGACAATTTTATAATCGGAAGTGTTGAGAAGATTATTCATTTTATTCAGATAAGAAGAGGTATTGAGAATGACCGTGGCATTGCCTTTATCGGCTGGGAAAACCACAATATTTGGGTTATTGTGAATATCTTTGAGAGCCTGTCTTTCTTTGAAGGTAAGGTTAGAAGGGGGAGGTTTTGATGTTCGGAGGACCTGGGCAACATCTTGCCTAATAATTTCGGCTTGATTGGAAGGGAGATGAGAGATAGTTTCCTCAGTTTGGCAAATGATCGTTTCTATTGGAATGGATTTGGGTGTGACAGCGTAATTAAAGCCTTTGGCAAGAGCCTGTTTGGCGTGTTCCGAAATAGGGGTGTCGGAGTAATTGTAGACAAGAGAGTCAATGTCAAGGGTTTGTGGAGGAGGTTTTTGAAGTGAGATAAGATGAGATAGTTTGTTTTTTTGGGTTTGGGTTTTTTGGTCAGATATATATTGGGCTTTTTGGTTAGATAAGCGGTCGAACGTATCCCATAATAGTGGATGAACTCGGAAGGAATGGATTTGATGAAAAGTATTGAGAAGACGGAGATTGGTGGTGTGAAGATGTTGTCTGGTGGTATGTATGGAATTTCTGAGAAGAGAGAAGCTGGCTTTGTTGAGGATACGAGATATTGATGATGATTTGGTGTGATGTTTGAGTTGAAGGGATTTGGGTATGACGTTATGGTCGCGACATGCTTTAAGGAATGTAGGGTCACAGAGAAGACGATATTTTCGAAGTAGGAGTGTACTATAGGATTTGGTCAGAAAAAGAAAATCCTCCCCGTAGAGGCGTATGAAATGTTCGGAAAGGTTTCCGCGGTTAGAATTATGAACAAACGAACTAGGTTCACGGGTTGAACCGCGTTGGAAATTTGAAATTTCTCGACGTTTCGGCTTCCACTTTGAAGCCATTATCAAGAGAGGGGGGGGGGGGTAGGTTATTCGTTCATTAATCTAGGAAGTGATCCGATTCCGTAGTCTCAATCTGCCTACTCTACGCAACGAATCACCCCCTACGGCTAATTCCAAGGCCTCAATCTGCCTACTCCTTGGAATTTCACCGAAAAATCACATAACAATAAAATAAATAAATAAAATAAAATAATAATAAAAATTGCTTACCAGTTAAATCACCGTAGAACACTGACACTACACTCACTACTGGCTTGAAGCCGACTGACCGAAAAGTTGTCGGGACCGTGTATTTATGGGGGACCTATTGGCGGGTATGGTCTTTTTGGCGCGCGCGGTGCGTGTGCCGCTGGCGGGAGTAGTAATAGAGATGGGACGTTCGATATCCTGCGATATTTTAGGAGGGTAATTGTTATTCTTGGCGCAGGTCATGGTGGAAGGGGGTGAGGTGGTATCGGAATGGGGCGGGTGGAGAAGATGTTTCCAGGTTGATGACAATCTTTGGCTGTCGTCCCTGGTATTTAAACAGTTTGGACGTTTTTCTATTTCGATAGCTTCTCGAATTATTCGGGACTTAAAGGAGCGGGTTGGGGCGATAGTTATGGTTTTATCGAAATTGATTGTGTGTCCTGTTTGGACACGATGTTGGGCCAAGGTGGAAGAAGGATCGGAATTTCTGACAGACAATGAGTGTTCTTTTGCTCTAACCGAGATACGTCGGTTGGTCTGACCTATGTAGGTGCGAGGACAATCTAAGCAAGGGATTTCATATACTCCATGCTGTTCATTGGGAATTTTATCCTTGACAGATCTGATAAGGTGGGAGATAAAGGCAATGCCACGGTCATTCTCAATACCTCTTCTTATCTGAATAAAATGAATAATCTTCTCAACACTTCCGATTATAAAATTGTCCCTAATGACCCTACCACATATCTGGAAAAGACAACAAAAACTTGCATCAATAAGTCCCAACTTCCTTCCGACATAAAAGCTAAGCTCATCCCACGAGAAAAATCATCCCGTATTCCTCGAATATACGGTCTTCCAAAAATCCACAAACCCGATATCCCACTTCGACCCATTGTCAGTGCATTCAATTGCCCCACCCAATTATTGGCTAAACATCTAGCTGAAACCCTTCAACCAATTGCTGAACGGTCCCAATCCTATGTCAAAAATTCTCGCCATTTCATTGACCTACTCAAAGGATTTGATATTTCTTCCACAGATATCCTTGTCAGCTTCGACATTGTCTCCTTATTTACTAACATCCCTATCGATGAAACTTTGTCTATCTTAGATACTAAATACCACATCCCCTCAGATTGTCTTTCCTTAATTAAACACTGTTTGTCCAACACCTACTTCATATTCCAAGGTAACTTCTACAGACAACTGAAAGGTGCCCCTATGGGATCCCCTATCTCTCCGGTTATGGCCAACATTTTCATGGAACACTTCGAAAATTCGGCACTATCTTCCTCTCCCCTCCGACCAAGCTGTTGGTTACGATATGTTGATGACACTTTCGTCATTTGGCCCCATGGAAGAGATACTTTGAGTTCCTTCCTACTCCATCTGAACAGTGTACATCCCTGTATACAATTCACGATGGAAGTGGAAGATAACTCATCTCTACCATTTCTTGATGTTATGATTAAAAAACTTTCACCAAATGGTTTCTCACACTCCATCTATCGTAAACCCACTCACACCAACCGTTTTCTCAATGCCCATTCCCATCACCATCCGGCCCAACTCAATTCTGTCATCAACACACTCGTATACCGATCCATATCTCTATCTGACGAATCCAATCGACCATCAGAAATCAATTTCCTAAAACAAACTCTAATTCAAAATGGTTACAAAGAATCCCAAATCAACAGGAGCATTCAGAAATTTTCAACTCCCACTCCATCACCTTCCACCATCGACTTAGACAGTCAATTGAAAATATCCCTTCCTTACATAAAAGGTGTGACAGACAGAATCTGTAAAATCTTCAAACCCCACGGCATTCGAACAATCTTCAAACCCCAACAAAAAATCTCCCACCTTATCAGATCTGTCAAGGATAAAATTCCCAATGAACAGCATGGAGTATATGAAATCCCTTGCTTAGATTGTCCTCGCACCTACATAGGTCAGACCAACCGACGTATCTCGGTTAGAGCAAAAGAACACTCATTGTCTGTCAGAAATTCCGATCCTTCTTCCACCTTGGCCCAACATCGTGTCCAAACAGGGCACACAATCAATTTCGATAAAACCATAACTATCGCCCCAACCCGCTCCTTTAAGTCCCGAATAATTCGAGAAGCTATCGAAATAGAAAAACGTCCAAACTGTTTAAATACCAGGGACGACAGCCAAAGATTGTCATCAACCTGGAAACATCTTCTCCACCCGCCCCATTCCGATACCACCTCACCCCCTTCCACCATGACCTGCGCCAAGAATAACAATTACCCTCCTAAAATATCGCAGGATATCGAACGTCCCATCTCTATTACTACTCCCGCCAGCGGCACACGCACCGCGCGCGCCAAAAAGACCATACCCGCCAATAGGTCCCCCATAAATACACGGTCCCGACAACTTTTCGGTCAGTCGGCTTCAAGCCAGTAGTGAGTGTAGTGTCAGTGTTCTACGGTGATTTAACTGGTAAGCAATTTTTATTATTATTTTATTTTATTTATTTATTTTATTGTTATGTGATTTTTCGGTGAAATTCCAAGGAGTAGGCAGATTGAGGCCTTGGAATTAGCCGTAGGGGGTGATTCGTTGCGTAGAGTAGGCAGATTGAGACTACGGAATCGGATCACTTCCTAGATTAATGAACGAATTACCTACCCCCCCCCTCTCTTGATAATGGCTTCAAAGTGGAAGCCGAAACGTCGAGAAATTTCAAATTTCCAACGCGGTTCAACCCGTGAACCTAGTTCGTTTGTTCATAATTCTAACCGCGGAAACCTTTCCGAACAATATATATATATATATATATATATATATATATATATATATATATATATATACAAAATATACAAAAACAAAGCTAACTCTGCATTTCTCATCTTATTTACAGTAACATAATATTATTATTTATTTATAGAAATTTCTAGTTCTCTAACTCACTGTCTTGTTTCAATATTATTGAACAATACCGTTCATGTAATTACTCACAAATATTTTTGTAAATAGTACAACCGATCAAACAAAAATCTCGACATATCTTCGAAGAAAGGCATGGCCCTGTATGAATATATTCAAAAATTTTCATTCGCACTTGTTATATAATTATCACCATTATCCATAACTCCTGGAAATATTATAATAGCTTTATTGTTCATTATTTCATTAAGTAGACTAATCCATTCTCCGCAATTGTGACACCCTGAATCTCAAAAAATATCCATCAGATCATTATTGGCCAATGGAGCACATAGACTAAATAATACTCAATTTTAAGCCGATTCGATTGAGACCCAATTTACATAAGATATGTGCGGGGTTTTTTATGAAAAATTTAGTGCTGAAATAATTGATTTTCGTTAACAGGAATTGATTTTATTGACAAATTTCATGACACACATAGGGCGTTTGCATTTGGGTTTAGCCAGAAATACTCAAAATATTTGAATTATATTTTGTTAGGCTTTCCAATCTTAAACTGACTGTAATGGAGAAGAGAGATCTTCGACGTTCACTTGAATAGACTATTTCTTATATAGGAAAACAAATTTACATATGGTTGAGAAGACAGCTTGAAAACGTTTTTCTTGAAATCATCTGAATTTTCCAGTTTCATATATTCTCGATAACATAGCGTAAGATTTTAAACGGAGATAAGTAAGTATGAGAGGTTGAGAATCGGAAAGCAATTTTCCTGTTTTCCTTCGCTCGTAATCGTAACACAGCATCTCAATTTACCGTTTCACTTCCTTGCACTTTATTTTTAGTATAATTGCGAAAGCAGTTTCGGTGCCATTATTACCCCATTTCCATTCTAAATTGGCCGTATGAAAAAGTACACATGTGTTTCATATGTTTTTCCGGTTATTACAAAGGTGAAAATACACAGTTCCTTTCTAATTACCTATTATATCGCGTATAAGACGAGTTAGTCTCCTAATAAACTCATTTTCCCAAGTTATATTACATCACAAATCTGTTGTCATTTTTAGAAATGCTTTTGCTACATTTTGTGAAATGTCTACTTTATATTGTTGAAAGAAGTTTTTGAGCGACATTCATTCAATTATTAAGGGAACTACATCAGTTAATTGTAATTCAATATTATTTTTGAATACACTTTTAAGTGAAACCTTAAAATTTTGGATGGAAAATGTTTTAGATTGTCAAAAAACAGCATTACAATCTGGACATTTAAGTTTATATATTTCAGATTCACATAATGTGAATATTTTTGTTTTTACATTTAACAATTTTGTACTAACATTACTTTCTGTTTTGAAAGAAATTGTTATAATTGTAGCTGAAGATATTATCTCTGAAATATTACCTGCATATGTGATGGTTTTATAATTTTTTATTGCAGGAAATATCAGTTTTAATGCCACTTTTTCCTCTTTTTTATTCATTTATCTATTTATCATATGTAATGGATAACCGTTGGATGTTGCTATTTGTTTATTTGTATTGATTTCCCTAATAAAATTACATTTGTTCATAGGAACTGAAAAAGCTCTATGTATCATTGAATTATATGCTGCCAATTTATGTGACATGGGGTGATTGGAGTTATATGGAATAGTTACATCAGTGTGTGTTGTTTTTATGTAAATTGAATAATCAAGTACATTATTAATTCTTTAATTAAGTCCCACTACGCAAAACATCTACTTGACACCAAACATTCATTGACACCTCAGAGTAATAATGAATATAAAGAGGGCTATTCATTCATAAACACGTTTATTTTTGCGGTCAACAATTCTAAACGCCAGTAGTGAAATAATGAATGATTCACAAAAAGTGGGGATGGTATTGTAGATACATGGCATTGGTAATTTCGGCTGTTTTTCTGACAATTTTGGCACCAACGAACCATGATAATCCAAAAACATTAAATTGAATAATTTAAAAGTTTGTTTTGTCACTAAAAGTCTTGAAAAACACTTCAAAACGAAAGAACTGAATGTTTACTCTTAAGTCGTAATGACGCTCGTATAAACAAACAACGTATGGCATTATTTACTACAATACTACGGCGTATTCGAAATGACTGTCGATCACATTCTGATGATATTTGCATCTCCCTTCCTATGGTAATTAAATAAGGACAAACCTACTAAATATGTTACCCTTGAAACATAGAACAGGTAGTGACATTTTGAGCAATATTGCCACTTTTACTTCTAACCATAAAGTTATCTAAGGTTATAACAAATACTTGTTTTAAGTTGCCTTTATTAAGAAAAGTAATATTAACTAGTTTTAAAAGCAGCGATTCAAATGCATAAATTTGTATGATTTTTTATTAATTGCATAATTTTTTAACAAATTTTCAATTGAACCTCTAATTTCTCTAGTTAGAAATTAGAAGACATTTATGAAACCCACAATATCTAGTTGTCAATGAACAGATAAATCTAGGGAGTTTTCCACATCAAAACTGCCTTCTTAAGTGATAATTGTAAAGATCAGCAGATATAGTTTTCCTGGTTTTCTATATAATTGCACAGTTATACTGATCTTAATTGGAAAAAAGATATCCAGGATATCGTCATAGGGCTAATAATATCTAAGCTTTAATATTTGTAACATCACATCTTCTTCTTATTTTTTCTATCAAAATATATTAAGTCAATCACTAGGTAGGTCACTTCTTGGTCTAGCCAAAATAATTATTAAACATCAGATAGGCTTCAAATGAAATATAACTTCTGTCATTCTGAAGATGATATTTAGGTAATATCGAAACAATTGTCAATTATCTTAGAATTTTTAAAATTGTATCAATATATTGTGGAAATAACTAGAAACAGTAAGTTTTATTTAAAACATTAAACCTTGTTGAAAAGTCTGTTTTATTATCTTTTTATCTATGATATTTTCAATTGAATTTGGATCGTAATTATTATCAACTGATATATGTTTCATGATATTTAGTTCTTTGTTGCAATTATTAGTATTTAATATTAAAAGTCTGTGTATCATACTATTGAAAGCTGCTAATTTATGACTAAATGGGTGAAACGAACTATTATGAATTGTAATGTCTGTATGTGATGGTTAATGAAATATGGAAGAGTCATGTTTATCATTTATATTTGCAGTTTTAAGGTCTAAAACGTTTATAGACTTATTTTGTTAGAGTTTTATGATAAATGTGATATTATTTTAAATTGAGTTGATGTCTGTAATGAAGATGTCTAATTGTCTAGCTGTACCGGCGAAGCTAGCTAAAATTTCGTCCATATATCTGTGCCAATACATGAATTTTTCACTCAAAGGGGATGTATATGCATCATTTTTTCTGTATTATCTATGAAAATTTCTGCTAGGAGGGGGCTGAGGGGGATACACACAATTAAACCAACTTTACTGATATAAAGCTCTCCATTGAAATGAAAATAATTTTGATTTAAACACGATAGACGTAGAGTACTTTTTGATTAATTTGACAATTGAATGCCGCCGAAAGGACTTGTAAAGTATCTGGGAGAAAAGTAGAAGTTTCTATAACAATAATCTATATGAAAACTCCGATCAGATAAATTGTGAACATTTGTGTTTGAAATTTCTTCAACAACAACGACGGACATTCAATTAATTAATGCAACATCAGTCTAACTGCATACTGAATCTACAGCCTTCCTCTGAGTTCAGGTATTAGTAGCTCCTTTTTTTGTTGTAAAGTTTCTAACCATCACATTTTGAAAAGTCCAAAGAGATTATTAAACTTCAATCAAGGGATACTTGCTGACTTTTATTTTTAATTATAACTCACCTAGTTGTTTAACCTTTCGAAGTGTGTAATTATTGCTGTTAACCCACTGAGGAGTTGTGGGCTAACTTAAGAAGCTTGAGTTGCTGCCAAAACTGCCCTGGCGCCCTTTTGAATAAACTGTCAAATTTTGAACCCCCTTCTTCGACTCGAAGCTAGTCGACTGGTGAGCACGGGTTGTACTACGGGAGACAACCCGCACATCTATAGTAGGCACTGAAGGATTGCGTTTTCTCGTCATAACACGTCGTAACTCGTAGACGTCATTACGTCGTAAATTGTATAAGTTATTTTGTCGTACCCTGTATATGTCTTAATATGATCTCTATTACGACTACATCCTGTATACATCATATCCCGAATACGTCGTATCACGTATACGTTATTACGACGTACACTGTACACGGCATTACGATGTATACACATTTTTTTGTATGATCTTTACGTCATACTCCGTATACGGATATGACGTATACGGGATATGACGTATACATTATTACGTCATACCTTGTACACGCCGTACCCTGTATAAGTCTTGATATGATCTTTATTACCCTTGTAAACGCAATTACGTCGTTCCCGTATAACCCCACTACGCATGACGTCTGCGCAACGAATCAGAGAGCAGCGGCAATGTTGATGAAAAGTGTAGACGTGGGGGTGATCTCAAGTATGGCATTCCCTACTCGCGAAAGTATTTCCATTATGCTTAACTATGAACATCCTGTTTTTCAAGCAACTTTTGAACAGTTTCAACCAATTAGTATCATCGCCAAATAAATATAACTTTTCAAGTAAAAGATTATGGTTAACCCGGTCAAAGGCTTTTGTTAAATCCAAGTAGATAGTGTCTAATTGTAATCCACCATTACTAGTCCTAGTAGCATGCTCTGAGAATACTAATAAATTTGTAATAACAGATTTACCAGCAACAAAACCATGCTGGTCCTCTATCAACGCACCACGAACATAATTGAATAAATTGGTTTACACAATTTGTTCAAAGACTTTTGCCAGAGCACTCATAATGGCAACTGCTCTGTAGTTTTCTGTTTTATCTCACCGGATTTATGTATAGAAGTATAACTAGATAGTTTTCATTTTTTCTGGAAAATCTGAGATACTGATTATTAGATGGAGTAATTGAATCTTCAACCAATCTGTTTCCCGTTCGTGATTGATATTAGCAATAATCCTCTGGCTCTTAACATAATGTGAAATTTTGTGTTTCAAGTCCTGTTCGTCTACTTTTAGCGATAAATTTTCACACCTCTCCAAATATATTAAGGAGTTGGTAAATAATAATAAGAAATTTCCAATTTTCAGTTATACCATAATGAAGTTCATGGTACTAACCCATACTTGTCTTCTGACTACTCATTGTTCATATTTTACTTTCACTGTGGATCCATAATTATAAATTTTGATGAATTTCCTCTAATTTTTCCATATGTTTCAACGTGAATAGAACTATTGTAACATTCACCACAGAGTAGAATATTTGGAGAAACTAAGCAATAAGAATAATATAATCATATTTGGGTTGAAACACCAGATTGATGAAGTGACTCCAGCAAAAATATCGGAAACATCAGCTAATATCACGGGAGTTCAAATAACATCTGAACATGTTAATGATGTATACCCTCTAGGTAAATCGGAAAACGCACCAGTTAAAGTGGAATTATTATCCTATTTAAAGAAATTAGCTATACATCGAAATTGCTCCAAGCTAAAAGGCTCTTGTATATCAATTTCGAATGACTATACCAGACTGCAGAGAGAGAGTCAAAAAATTCCGAGACATCATTCAAACGCTGCCAGAGCCAATAACCATCATTCATAGATGAAGGGTGAACGCTTATACATAAATCAAAAAGCATACACAATCGAACAACTACAGGACCAACAAAATCAATTGAATAAACGTGGGAATAGCGCTCCTTCTACATCTACTACAAATCAAGCAATAAAAACCCCCGAGCTCCATGAAGGCACTGCCGGTTTGAGGATTGAAGTCATCAACGATGAAAAAGAGAGAATAAAACCGAAGGTAGGTAATCAAAATCAAGTGAATACGGACAATACTCCTATGAAAGTAAACGTTACAACTCTAACAAGAAAAACAAGAGCAGGATCTTCTTCTAACCAAAAAAATAATTGATGTGTATACATGTATTTATGTGTTTATTTTGATTTGTTCCAAATGAAATTCTATCATTACTGTATTGTACATAATATATTCTTTTACTCTATTACTCGAACAACTAGTGTATGTTCTGTGTCTTTAGTCCACATTGATTTCTCTGTTTTTTTTTAATTTGTTAATATCGTTCCAATTACTTGAAAATGGACCAATATATAACAGATTTTAATTTTCCAAGTATTGACAAATATTATTTGACAGATTTAGGCCAATGTAATCAGTTGTTTGAGATTAATAAGCATGATGATAATTTTACGATTTTCCATTATAATATTCGAAGCATATCAAAAAATTTTGATTAGCTGAAAGTTTCACTATCTGATATCCTGGGTTTTGATTGTATCGTTTTGACAGAAACATGAAAAATTATCGATACGAATCTATATAATATAGCAGGCTACAACTTAATTTATAATGCGGGTGATTTAAATCAAAATGATGGGCTGGTAGTGTATGTTAAATCTGCTTTCAGTTTTGAACATAGTATTATAAGTCTGGGACCAAATAAAGTTCTAAAAGTTGCAATAGATATTCACAATAATACTAGGATCGTAATTTTGGCGTGTTATAGATCACCATCGCAGGAGAATTATAATCCTAAAATACACGAGTTCATCAATAATCTAGATACTTCGTTAAGGAATAATAGAGTAGGTACTGAGCAGTAATGCATATTTGTGGGTGATATCAACATAGACTTACTTGATTCAGATCATAATACAATAGATTACATTAGTACTTTGAGCGAATATGGATTTGTATCTACCATTAATAAGCCAACTAGACTGAATTCCTGCCTAGACCATCTCTTTTTATATTCAAAATCTGATAAAAATTTAGAAAATATTATTCCTTTGGTAATAAAAACTGATATAACAGACCACTACGCAATAGCATTACAAATTATAATGGACAATAAAGACCAAAAGAAGCCATCCGAAAGGGTAACAAAGCATATTTACTACCAAAAATTTAACGAAACTGTTTCTAAAATATCATCAGATTCGATAAGAAGTTGCTATGATCCAAATGATGCTACAGAGGAAATTATTTCAATAATTCAAGAAAATATTGATAAGTGCCTTCATTATAATAGACACTACCGGAAAAATACCAAAATTGCGCCATGGGTAACAAATGCTCTACTGAGGTCCATAAATGAAAAGAAACGTTTATTTCAGTTAACCAAAAAAAGCCCGAATGACCGTAATATACTTTCACATTAGAGATTATACAGAAATAAGTCAAATGCTCTAATTCAAAGTACAAAAAAAATTATTATATCACAAAAATTACCGAAAATTCCAATAATAACAAACAACTGTGGAATGTAGTGAAAGATATTTGTGGATCAAGCAATTCACGAGTTAACATAGGAAATATTAAAGATCAACAAGGAAATATATTAACCCATCCTCTTCAAATAACGAACTCAATTTTTTGTGAAGTAGGGAAACATTTGGCCGAAAAAATTTACAAAAACCGACAGCGGGTATATGATAGCGTTTCTTTCTCAAGTTCAATGTTTTTGCTACCAACAAATACATTTGAGGTGAAGTCCATTATAAATAAATTGAAAAACAAAAAAGCAACTGGTATAGACGAAATTAGTGCTGAGTGTCTAAAGGCAATACAATCGTATATCCTTGAACCGCTGCAACACATGATAAACAAGTGTATGAAGGTGGGAATATCGCCTGAAGCATTCAAAAAATCTGTAATCACACCTATTTATAAAAATGGAGACAAATCCCTTCCTATTAACTATCGACCAATATCACTAGTACCACATATATCAAAAATTTTTGAAACAAAATTGAAAATAGAATTGGATTCATACATAACCAAATATGGGTTGATATCGTCCCACCAGTTTGGATTTAAACAAAACAGTTCCGCACACAATGCTTTATTAAATTTAACAACCAAAATGTTTGATGCTCTAAATAGGAATAGAACGTGCCTAAGTATTGTTTTGGATTTAGCGAAGGCATTCGATACTGTCAGCCACAGTAGTCTATTGAAAACGCTGGAGAACTACGGGATACTTGTTTGAAGCTAATCAGGAGTTATCTCTCACATAGACAACAGGTCATCAATGGATGCATTAGTGAAGAACGGGATATAACATACGGAGTACCACAGGGTACTATTATATTAGGCCCTGTGTTATTCAATCTCTACATGAATGATACATTTTCTTTAGATAGCGCTGGTCATATAATTGGTTACGCGGATGATACTGCAATTGATGAGGACAGTAATTGGTATGATTTAAACCTAAAAGTTGAATCTGACCTAAAGCTAATTAAGTCGTGGTTTGATAGTAAACTATTAACCATAAATTTTGAAAAATCTTTTTACTTGCCTGTTCTTAACTCCAACTCATCTAATAACCGATTTTATTCAATGAAAATATCATAGTTTGATCAGGATTTATTTATTGAACCAACAAACAGAATAAAATATTTGGGAGTTATATTGGATACAAATTTAAAAGGGGATTGTCATATTAAATATATAATAAAAAAATTACAGTTTATTTTGCAAAAATTTAGGCACTTGAAAAAGTATATTTCTAGCCAACATCTCCGCAATTTATATTTTGGATTGGTGGAAATCAATCTTCGATATGGAATTCAGGTTTGGGGAAGTGCGTTGGAAACTCACCTGCAGTCATTAAATATAATCCAGAGGAGATTTCCAAAAATCATAATATCTTAACCGAACCTTTATTCTTCAGATATTTTGTATTCTGAAAGTAGAATATTGGATCTGAAACAATGATACTTTTTATGCGTTTCAGTAGAATATCATGGATCAAAGAATACCTACAACTTACCAATCCATAATTACAATACTCGGCATAGACATTTCCATACAGTCCCTAGAATTATAAAAACGACTTGTCAGAAAACATATTCTTTCTATTCTGTTAAGATTTACAACCGTATTCCAGATTATATTAAAAGTATTCAAAATATTCGATTATTTAAAAAGAAAATAAAACATTTCATTTTAGAGCAGAAAAGAGAATTCTGCGATATAGAAATCGTAACGTGAGAAGTATCTACACCTACACATGGTTACATTGGCTGAAGGTTGTAGTTTTCGGTGTTCAATCACTTAAATAGTTTAATATACTACAGGTTTTTTTTTGTAGTAGTACAGGTTCATTTTCTTCATTCCTTCAATTTTTCATATTATATTTTTTTAAATTCATATTTTGTTGTCATATTCTGATTGATTATTATTATTATTATTATTATTGTTTTATCAATTTACCACATTTATTCTTTCTAACAGCGCTTTGATTTGGACATTTCTTACAAAATTTGTAATGTTTACTTAAGTAATTCAGTAAAATTGGTAATACTGTTTCTTTTCCGATTCCAGTTTTTTTGTAGCCTGAAGACGACCATTAAGGGCTGAAACTAGTAGGCTGATTGTTATAAAAATCTGTTATGCATATTGACTTTGAGTTTTATTCAATTTGTTGTAAGTCACATTCGAGGAATGGATGAAATTAAAATTTTCTATCTTTTTTCCGATTTTCTGAACCATATTTCAGTAAATAGTTTTTAGCTATTACAAAAAAATAAACACGGATAGAATTTCTAGTAATTTGAATTGTGTGGTGTGTTTTTCTGTTTTGGAAGTTAGAGGTTTTACAGAAATATAATATTTGAGTTAATTTTTTTAAACAGAATGAAAGCAACTCCTTGAAAACTATCAAATTCAAATAAAAAATGTTGAGATCAAAGATATAAGATCCAGATTCTCTTCCGATTTTGAGAACAAAACATAAGATGCTACAAAGTTTTATCACTTCAAAAAATGAAACAAATGAATTGGTTTTTCCACCATGAATAATCTGAGAATATTTTTAATTATTAAAAAAATGGAATTCCAATTTCGGCAACAGCTCGGCTTCGGTACTATCTTAATGCCTCATCAGTCATCTCTGTGATTTATGTCGAGCTAACTATGTTAGAGTGTGCAATTTTTGATCGCTTGAATTTTGCAAAGGTTAATTATCGGGTTCCCTGGAGAGATAATTTACTGTCATCAGCAGAATATTAAAATTTAATAGCATAGGTGAAATAGTGGAATATTGATCGATATTTCCTTCATACAGGGGCACATAAATTAGTATGCGTAAAAGTATATTAGTGAATCATTCTAAATTTGAAAAACAGTAGAACAAAACTTGTATAGGAAAATATGGATAATACATGCAACCTCTCATTGAGTAGACTGAGAAATATTACAACAAATTCCAATGAAATATGAAACTAAGGAATACATCAAATTTTACAAACTGAAAATTGGTCGAAGCTTGCTTAAGTAGTGTAAGCTAGTGACTCTCTGACCTAAAATCGGAAGTAAATCACTAGAATAACCACCAAAGCAATGGAGACAATGCTGGACTCCTTCTTTACAAAAGGCTTCCTTAGAAAATTACAATCAACTTCAATAGAATATATCGTCGGGTTACTGCCAAAACAAGGTAACTCCATAATTTGAAATTTGGAAAAATCTTCGTTTAAAAATTTAAATAGAAATGAAAAATCGTCACAGCTACAAAATGATTTATTAATTGAGAAAAATCAAAGTAAGTAACAAAACAAAAGAAAGATTAAATTAACTGTCTCGACCCTTACTTCGTGGAATATGCTCATATTAGTGTTTTTTAAATGAAACTCACGGTCTCTAGTTAATTCCACAATATAATACAAGTTATTGAAAATACTAAAAAATTGACAATTGTTTCGATAAATCAATATCATCGTCAGAATGACAGAAGTTACATTTCATTTTATGCCTACCTGATGTTTAGTAGTTATTTTTGGCTAGACCAAGAAGTAACCTAACTTGTGATTAGCTTAATATATGTTTATAGAGAAAAGAAGAAGATGTGATATTACAAATATTGAAGCTTAGATATTATTAGCCCTATGGTGATATCCTTGAAGAACTGGAAATTAGAAGACATTTAAGAAACCCACAATATGAAGTTGTCAATGAACAGTTAAATCTAGGGAGTTCTCCACTAATAAACTGTCTTCTTAAGTGATAATTATAAAGATCAGCAGATATAGTTTTCCTGGTTTTCTATATCATTGCACAGTTATACTGATCTTAATTGGAAAAATGATATCCAGGATATCACCATAGGGCTAATAATATCTAAGCTTCAACATTTGTTATATCACATCTTCTTCTTTTTTCTATAAACATATATTAAGCTAATCACAAGTTAGGTTACTTCTTGGTCTAGCCAAAAATAACTACTAAATATCAGGTAGGCATAAAATGAAATGTAACTTCTGTCATTCTGACGATGATATTGATTTATCGAAACAATTGTCAATTTTTTAGAATTTTCAATAACTTGTATTATATTGTGGAATTAACTAGAGACCGTGAGTTTCATTTAAAAACACTAAAAGAAAGATTCTTTATAAAAATTCCTAAACATGAAAACAATTTAATTTTTTCAGTTAAAAAAAATGTATAGCTCTTGTCTTTTTTTGTCAGAAAAAAATTTTTCGTCTCCATATTACTTTGAACATCCCTATCCTGAACATCGGGTTCAGGAGTACCATCTTCCTTGTTCTTAGACGTTGGTAACGCCTTATAATACTGATGAAATTCATCCGAGATGATCCCTGATTTGCAGAGCTGCAGCAAATCCTGCTTCATCTGAATACTGATAGGTCGAGGTTTAGAGTATGCATTTTTCAAGTCGATCTCAGTGAGATTAAAGGGGCGGCCTTTACCAAAAACATTTATCTCTTTATAATCGGATTTATGATCATACCTGTATAAAATGATACCTGGTGTGGCTTTCAAACATTTCAGGCATTTTATTTTCAGCCAGCTGACATTTTCTCCATTAGTGTTTTTGGTTTTATTTCCCATTATTAGTTTTGAAAGCTCACCCAAATCGATTAAGTCCTTATACTTAAGCTCTCCTACGATAAACGGCTTTTTATTTGACCTAGACGTCCTTGCTATACGGAAAATATCTACCCAGTCATGCATAATGTAAACTGGAACATATTTTTTGTCTTTTCGATAGCGCTATGCATGCTATTTATCTCCATATAGCTGTGTCCACTCTCTGGGAATTTCTGTTCTATCACAGATAAGTTGGGATTTCTTTGAATCAAATACAACAACAAGGCACTAATATTTTGAATACGGTTCTGCTCGTTGCAGGTATCAGAGAAGGAAGAGAGTTATGTTACAGCCGAAGGGAGTTCACCCACATACCTCAAGAGACACGTACCAATTCCGAGGCTTCCCTTTTTTCCATTTAGTTCAGTCCATGAGAAGCAATATGCATTATTGGGTCAGTTTAGGTTAGGTTAGGAAGAAGCAAGCGATAAAGAATAGGAAGACCTCTTACCCCCCTCTCTAGCTCAAGAAAAAATGATGTGTTTTCGGTATAGTAGGGGTGGGTGAATGTGCAGATGCAAGAATGCTTTACTGTGTAAACGTAATACTTTAATATCACCAATTGACTCTTATGATGTGATTAACAAAAATGAATCAGTTACCGCAAATGGTACCAGTTGGTTCCCAACGAGTAGGTATAAGCAAACTCATGTAATATATCATTATTATTAAATGTAAAGGTCAAGTTTGTGGAGTCCTTAAGGCCGATAACACCGCCCTACTAAGTTCAAAAAAAAATTTGTTGCCAAGTATTTTTGAACGAATTTAGGGTAATTCAGGTCTGCTGAGTTCAAAAATGAAAGCAGTTTCTCCAAATTGGCTCTAGTTTTTGAGGTAATGGTTACATAATTTTTTAAGGAATTTAGCTATAACATGCTTTTTATTTTTTAAGAATAATTTACGAACACGAAATTTACGCAGAAACGAGATTTCGACCCTGTTTAGTGAGCGTACCACGTGCCGACTGCTGATCACGTGATCAGTGCGTGCACTTGTTTGTCTTGTGTCTCTTGATTTTAACTGTCAGTTCAGCGTAAGCAGTTGTTCTACTAAGACTTAGCGTCGCGGTTATTGTGCTTTTCTTACGTATTTTGTGTATTAGCTTCTTATTGCCTACTTAGTGAAGTTATTTAAATTTAATAGACGTCAAGTGGAAGGTAGGAGTACATGTGACGAATATTTGTACCTATATTTTTAACTAAAGTTACTCTTTTTTCAGAGGAATGAGTTCTTCATGCAGAAGCTGTTTGAACAGCCCTAATGTCTTCTGCTACATTTGTGGCGAATATACTGTAGCGAAACAAAGAAAAAAATATCACAGATTTTGTTAGACAAGCTTATTTTGGCGTACAACTTGGAGACCAAGAAAAGTCCTTGGCTCCCCATATAGTGTGCAAAACGTGTGTCGAATGTTTACGACAGTGGTCAAACGAGAAAAGAAAAAGTTTGAAATTTGATGTGCCCATGGTGTGGAGAGAACCTAAAAACCACCATGATGATTGTTATTTTTGTTTAGTTAATGTAAAAGGTTTCAACAAATACAAGAAAGGCAAATGGGATTATCCTGATTTAGAATCAGCACGAGGACCTGTGCCACATAGCGATGAGATTCCCGTACCAGTATATACAACACTGCCAGATGTTCTGATGGCGGAAGAAGAAGAAGAAATCAAGGGCCAGTACAGTAGCTGTGGAAGTGAATATGAGCAGGAAATACAATCAACACCACAGCAGTTCTCTCAAGGAGAACTGAATGACCTGATACGGGATCTCGGTCTATCAAAGCAAGCATCTGAACTTCTGGCATCCAGATTAAAAGAAAAAACTGTCTACAACCAAATATGAAAATAACCATTCATAGGACACGAGAGGTGAAACTTGTTCCTTACTTTAGCCAAGATGAAAATTTTATTTATTGCAACAACATTCCCGGACTTTTTCGTCAAATGGGAATACAATTTGTTCCAGGTGATTGACGACTATTCATAGACAGTTCCAGTAGAAGCTTAAAGTGTGTTTTGCTACACAATGGCAACCGATATGCGTCAGTTCCTATCGCCCACACAACAAAACTTAAGGAAGAATATCAAAACATCAAGATGGTATTACAGAAACTATCCTATGAAGAACATCAGTTTTCCATTTGTGTCGATCTAAAAATGGTCAACTTCTTGCTTGGGCAGCAAGGTGAGTACACAAAATACCCTTGTTTCATCTGCTTGTGGGATAGTAGGGCGAAGCAAGATCATTGGAATATGGTTAATTGGCCAATAAGACAAAATATGACTGTAGGAACAGCAAATGTCATAAACGAACCATTGGTTGATCGTGAAAAAATCATTCTCCCACCGATCCGCATCAAGTTAGGAGTATTGAAACAATTTGTTAAGGCTTTGAGAAAAGATGGCGAGTGTTTCAAATACATTTGTAGATGTATGGAAAGCTAAAAGCGGGTATTTTTGATAGCCCTCAAATTCGCAAACTTATTAAGGACTCTAATTTTACAAATCACATGACGCCACTTGAATCTGCTGCTTGGTGTAGCTTTGTTATGGTTGTTAAAAATTTCTTGGGTAATCACAAAGCGGACAATTACTAGGAATTAGTGCAAAAGATGTTATTAAACTTTAAAAACTTGGGTGACGAACAAGGGGAATTGTTCCACCAGGATATAAAGGAGACGCAGGTAAGGTATCAGGGCAGATGGGTTCATCATATGATGGCAGACTATTGCTGGAGTCTCCAACGTGATGTACCTGACGGTGCTCATAAAAGAAAATCCTACAAAAAGAGCTTCTTTCCTACGAATTAGATGTAATTTTTTAAATTTAATTATTTCTTTGCTGTTATCCCTAATCAATAAATGAATTTCATTATTTTTTCGTTTCTCTTTTTTGAAACCACTTTAATATTTTTTACTAAAAGTTGCTTATAAGGACAATTGGTCTATTAAATTGACATTTTTCTCTATTTTATCATATTTTGATAATATATCTCTAATATTAGAGCCAATTCACCTAAATGGACTTCAAATTCGTGATCAGCCCAACGAAATTACCTATAAATCGCCCAAATATTGTTGACAATAAAATTAGTGTTGATCAGTGTAATTATTTGGAAAGGTCTTACTTGATTGTCTAGTGCTTCTCCAATTAACCCTTCAACGGCGAGAATTATTTTTTTTTGATAAAACTTATAAAAAGTCAATATATTTATCAAAAATGATTTATTATTAAAGAATTTACAATTTTTTGTTATAAAAAAATAAAAGTTTTTTCAAAAACCAATGTTACATATAAGTAACGCTAGCCGTTCATAACATACAAAAAATACGAGGGCAACATTACTAGTTTTTGTGAAAAATTATGTTACATTTTAAACATAATCCCACATCACATTTACTGCACATGGTGCGGGTACTAGTAATGCATCCTTCTCTAGCACAACGACGTCTTTTATTATTGGGAATATTGGTTAGCAAGTGGTCCAGTGGATCATATCTTAGATTGTCCGAAACCCTGTTGAGTGTGACTCTTGATTTGGCAGTCCTTTGCTTCCCAGTTCCTTTTGGAGCAACAGCGAATTTTGCTTACTAAGTAACCACCACAGTATTCATAAACAAAGCCACAGACTTTTGCGTTTACGCTGCTCGGGCTGTTGAGCACAACCCAAACGAATGAACTTTATGTTTTCAAGTTAAATCTTCACTTTTTTAAAAATTATTTAATTACAATAATTACGCTTTATTAATATTTATTGAAGTTAACAATATGAAGTCTATAATCATTCTGAATATTAAATATTTATAATGAAGCTATGCGGTGTCCAGTAGTGCAATTCAGCATTATGACGTAGTCGATCGTCCGATGATGGTTCGATGTAACAATGCCATATGAGGTCACGAATTCAGCTGACGGGACATCTATCGTTTCATAACTCCTCCATCCCCAAAGAAAACTCAAGGGTGAAGCGAGGGTGGAACCACTTGAGTTGGATCGATGTTGGTAGGCTTCTTTTTATGCTGAAATCCCTTTCTCATAAGGTTTCTATATTTAAATAGGAAATAACAGATTAGAAGTATGCAGATTATGGTACTTGAACTGATAGCAATTCGAGAAAAGGCCACAGGCATCTTGAGTTCATCAAGCGGTTTGCATTGTTTTCTTGAAGTTGCAGTTTATGAAGTTTGTCTAAGTTGATTTTCTTTAGCTGAATTTCTTGGATATTCAAAATTGGAAGTGGTACTTCTTGGATTCCTTCGAGAGCTATAGGATGTCCTTCGATGAAATCTTTTTCGTTTTTGTATGTGTATTTTGTAGTAGCTATAGAGCATCTTGGCGGGATCGTTAATAAATAGCTTCCTTGTAAGACAAACTCCTGATTCTTCACAATCTGTTTGTATTTTCTGTGATTCTGGGAATATTACAATGTAATGGCTTTCGTTAATTTCTTCTATTATTGGTTCGGAGACTTTTACAGCGATTTGTTGGCAATTCTCTGGCGATGATGTGACTGAGAGGAGAGATGTGATGCAGTCTTTTGTTTCTCTGGTTACTTGTAGCCTGTTGGTTTTACAGTAATAGACGGATTGGAGATCGATGCATTCTTCTTCTTGATACTGATATTGGTTGTTGCTCATAATTAGGTAAGTAGAAGGAGGAATAAGGACAGAGTTATTTATATTAGGTACGGAATATAAGTGGTAGTAGGTAAATACATCTGGATGGACCAGTGGAAATTCTAGTGAAAATATGATTTTATCTTTATCATAATAAACTTTAGTATTAACAATAGCATAATATTTCAATATTTGGTTTTCATTGAATAATAATTGATCATATGTGTATGTGTTATATAAAATTTGGACTATTTCTTTAAGATCCTCACGGGAGATTACGCTTTGATGCAGAACACCTAAACTGGCAAAACTTACTGCATTTTGATGTCATTAAGAAAGCTGGACATAGAGTCCAGATTGATTTTTATTTGACTAAAAATTTCTTGAAATTCTATGTAGTGTGAATAATCATAAGATGTTTCGTTGAGTGCTTTTTCTAATTCATTAATTTTGTTGGATATTAGAAGCTGATTATTTGAAATTATTGATATTGATTCATTAACGCTATCCATAAGATTTTTGTTAAGAGTTATTTGTGAATTTACTTCTCTAATGATTTTATTTTGATCATTTTGCAGTTCGCTAATACTTGCGTATATTTTGTTGGCATCTTCTTGGTCCATATTGCCAGTAACGAGTTTCACTAGCGAGCCAAGAGGGTTGATTATTCCTCTTTTAATTCGATTAGATGGAAATATGGAGTTCATTTTAACATTTATACTATTAACTTCAAATTGCAATTGTTTATAAACATTTCTCAAAGAATGTTCATTAATATGGTTCGTCTTATTAAATAAGTTGTTTAATGAGTAATATTGTAAACTTAGATTTGTAATTTGATTTCGGATGGGGTTTGTAGGGATATAGTGTAAAAATGTATGGGAAGCGATTTTTACCCTAGCTTGTCCTAGTTCGAAAGATAGGATGCCAGGATTACTTTTCAAGGATTTAATCTGTATCTTCTGGTTCGTCACTGTCTGAAGAGTCAACGTCCTGTGAAGTTACATTAATTAGTTTTCTTACGGGTTTAAATAGTTGTTTATGATAGTTGTTTTTGTAAGTCGTTACTGTAATATCTTTTGATGTCAAAATGTGTTCGGGTTTATATGGAGGTTTAGTTTTAGATTGTCGTTCCGATTGTTTGTTGTAAAGGGTAGTGCCAGGGGGAATGTCTGGGGGATCTGTACGTTTTTCGTTTAATTTTTCAATATTTTTTTGTTTTTTGTTACTAGTGTCGGTATGTATTCTGTCATATAATTGTTTCATAGTTTCTTTATGTTCATTTAATTGAATGTTATCTGGTTGAGCTTCGTCGTCGATTTTGATGGGATCTTTTAGATGAAGATGTCCTAGAAGAAGGTCAATAGGCTTATGTTTGGTGACAGAGTGAATTGAGTTATTGTATCCCAAAATGGACAATCTCAATTTTTTGAATGGGTTTAATTTTGGATTCGTTAGGGATAATGTTCTCATGTGTTCTAATATTGTAGAATGAAATCTTTCTACGATTGCATTGCTATTAGGATTATGTGGAAGAGTATAATGCCAGTTAATACCATATAATTTAGCGAAGCCTTCGAGAGTGGATTGAGTAAATTCTGTGCCATTATCAGATACAATGTTTTCTGGAATTTTATACGTAGAAATGAATTGTAATAATGACTGATAGATGTGAATCGCAGATAATGTTGGAATTATGTAAGCTTGTCCAAATCTACTAAAACTGTCACATACTGTCATCGTAATTGTATTGTCAAATTTAAAAGTGTCTATGTGTAACGTTTCGAGTGGTTTTCTTGGAGTTGGGGTTAGCTGAAGTTTTATTAGAGGCGGGTGTCTCTCATATTTAACTTGTTGACAAATGGAACAGTTATTGATAAAATCTTTTACGTCGTTATTTAGTTTTGGCCAATAAAATTTGGTTTTTAGTTGGTTAGCAGTCTCGTGAATTCCCCTGTGATTTGTAATGCCTTCGTGTTGTTGTTTTATAAGTTTTGGTTGTTGGGATTCGATTTTAACGTCATGTAGTATAATATTTGATTTGATTAAGATAAATGCAGAGCTTTTAAAGGTCTGGGGAACTATTCTACACATGGTTTTGAAAAGAGTTTCATCGATATCGTTCTGAAAATAAAAGGCATACCGTTTCTTCGGAACAGCATAGTCTTTTAAGAATTGAATAATTTGGTTTTCAAAAGAATTTTCACTCACGTGTAAGAACCATCTGGTTCTTGCAGGGTTATCGAATAATTTTTTAATTTCTTGATGAGGATTTTGATCAGTTTTGATTATTACTATTTGATTTAAAAATACATTTAATGGTTTCTCGGTTATTTCGATTCCAAGTATTGGGTTTTCTAAACTAGTGTGTATTGTTTGATCGTCATTTTCGTCATTTGAATCTACTTCGGGAACGAGAGATTGTGAGTCTGATTTGGTTGTAGCGTTAGTTTCATTAAATTCTTTCATATATTGAAAAATTGGCGGTAGATCAGAGCCGGAACTATTTTCGTTATCTATTGGATAAATTTCTATACGGGAAAGAGCATCCGCATTCGTGTTGCAAGAACCTTTTTTATATACGATTTCGTAGTCAAATTCCTCTAACCTCAGTCTCCAACGGACAAGTCGGGAATTTGGTTCCTTTAGAGACATTAGCCATTGTAGAGGTTTATGATCGGTGACGATTTTGAATTTATTGCCGGAAATGTTTTGTACCCCAAACTATTGCTAACAACTCTTTTTCAATTGTTGAATAATTTTGTTCAGCAGCGTTAAGTGTACGAGAAGCATATGCTATGGCTTTGTCTCCACCGATTGGTCCTTGGGAGAGGACTGCTCCTATTGCGAAATTACTTGCATCTGTGGTCAAAATGAATTCTTTGGTGAAATCGGGGTGGATGAGAATGGGTTCATTGATTAGAAGAGATTTGCAATCTTCGAATGTCTTATGTAAATCGGGTCAAGTATATTGATGTGAGCGCCTTTTTTTAAACAGCTTGTAAAGGGTTTGGTTAATTTGGCAAAATTTTTTATAAACTTTCTGTAGTACCCGAGAAGGCCTAAGAAAGCTTTTATGTCTTTCGTGGTTTTCGGTAAGGGGTAGTTGGTAATAGCTTTTACTTTATCAGGATTGGGTTTGATGCCTTGAGGGGTGATAATATGACCTAGAAATGATACTTCTTTTCTAAGAAATTCGGATTTGTCGAGTTGAACCTTGAGGTTACTCTCACGAAGCTTTTGGAAAACACTTTTTAAATTATTAATATGTTCTTGGAGTGAGCTTGAAAAGACAATTATGTCGTCCATATAGACGAAACAAATTTTATTACGGAGTTCTTTTAGTACATTATCCATGACCCTCTGAAATGTTGCAGGGGCGTTCTTTAAACCGAAAGGCATTCTGACGTATTCGAAATGACCATTTTCAACGTTGAAAGCGGTTTTCTTAACATCGTCGGGATGCATTTCAATTTGATGAAATCCACTGGCCAAATCTAAGGTGGTGAAATAATAACAGCGTCCAAGTTTGTCAAGTATGTCAGTTATGTTTGAAATGGGATAACGGTCGTCAATGGTCTTTTCATTGATTTTTCGGTAATCAACGACGATGCGCCATTTCTTTCTTCCAGATGCATCAGCTTTTTTGGGAACAACCATATAGGAGATGACAAGGTGAGTCGCTAGGCCTAATAATCCCTTTTTCTAGCATGTCGTTAATTTGACGTTCGACTTCAGGTTTATGGATGTAGGGGTATCGATATGATTTAGTATAGACTGGAAGTTCGTCTGTTGTTTTAATTTTATGTTTGACTTGGTTGGTGAAAGATAGGGGTGAATTTTCTTTATGGAATATGTCACGAAATTGTTTACAGAGTTTTTCGATTTCGAATTTTTCTTCTGAATTTAAATGAGAAGTTCGAATGCATTGGGCAGTGTCGAAATTATAGGGATGATCGTCGGCAGGGCTTTGAACAGAAATTTGGAAAATTTCGTAATTGTCTTCAAAAGGTTCTACAACTATGGGTTTGTATAGAAAGACATCTTGAACATTTTCGGAGGTATTTATAATATCAACTGAGGCATATCCATTTTTTGAGAAAGTGACACCTTCTTTGATACTACAACTAGATAGTTCAGTGTATGGAATTCTAACAGTACCATTTGGTATATTGACAGGTATTTTTGCGGTTTCTATGGAATTGGGTTCAACATGAGCGAAAAATAAAAGTTTGCCTTTAGAAGAGTAGTGAGATAATGGTAGGTTAGCGTTTTGTGTTTTTAAAAGTGAATTTTTTAGATCGATATGTACTTCTAAATCTTTTAAAGTTTCGTAACCTATCAAGCCGTCAAAGAAATGATGGAATTTAAAAAGATGGAATTTCATGATTTTATTTGAGTTGAATTCGCGAAAAGCTGGAATGTTAGCGCAAAAATCTCTAGTAGTCGTTTGGAAGACTGAGCTGATGGTAATTGGTTCTTTATAGATATAATTTGGGAAATAATTTTCAGCAATTTCGGGGTTTATAAATGACTTTGAAGCTCCGGTATCTATCAATAATTTTAAGGGAAGATCAGAAATTATTATGTATGGAAGATCTTTCTTGTCATAAATTGAAAAAATTTCTACGTCTGATTTGTAGGTTCGGGAGCGTCTTGAAAATTTTGTTCGTCGTTGCTTTGTGTTTCTGGATTGTCAGATATTGAATTTGTGGTATCTACATAGTCATTAAATTCATAGGGAGCAATATAATTTTGGTCATAAACGTTATCTTGGTCAAGCATGTTATTTTCATAAGGGTAGTAAGGAGTGTTTGATTGATAATAGTCATAATATTGCGTTTGGTCGACATTGTGCAGTTCTTCAGAAGTAAATCTGGGTTGTGATGGTTGGTATTGTTGTGGAGGTGGAAGTGCAAATCGATTTTGGTTTCGATTAAAGTTGGATCTGTTAAATGTATTTGACGAGATGCCACTCATAGGAGTTGGTTTGGGCTGACGGAAATTTGAATTAGGTTTCCACACATTACTCGGTGCTCTTGAAGGTTGTTGAGGACCGAAAACTTGTCTATTAGTCGGGAATCTATATGGGATGAATCTGGGTTGAACATTGATTGGTCCACGAGGAAATGGATTTGAAAAATTTTGTATTGGCATTAAATTGCGACCGAAGTTAGGGATATTATAATTAGTTTGATTTTGATAGTTTTGATTAAATTTTGGATATGGTTTATTCTTAAAAGTTTCGTTATTTGATTTTTGAAGGTGACGGATATTATTTTCTGCAATAATAAATTGTCTAGCTGTTGCAAGAGTATCGGGTTTCATAGCTCGAATTGTGGAGCCCATAGGTTCTTTCAAACCGGCCAGAAATATTTTTAAAGCATGTGTATTGTAAAAATTTTTCTTTACGGTTGCATCAGCTTGACTAGTTTCATGACAATCAACGTAATTATGAAGAGCACTCAAATTAGACATTACTCTAGTGTAAAAATTAAGAGCAGGTTCGTTAGAATTTTGTCTCAACTGATCTAAATCAAAGAGTAATCCGTTTTCGTCTCTCTGGTCGCCAAAGTGAGCTACCAGAGTGCTTTTAACTGTTTCCTAATCTTTGTTTATGCAAATACTGTAAACTTCTCTCGCGTTTCCAACTAATTTTCCATATATTCCGAAAATTAAACTAATGTTTTGAACGCAATTGACATTTGCGGGATTTGGATCCCAATAAGTTTTAATTAAAGTGTTACTCGTCTCTAAGAAAGACGCTAATTCAAGCGGATTACCATCAAATTTTGGCACGATTTCTAATAATTTAATTTCAAATTTGGGAACAGACATTGTTGAATTCAATTGACTATTATTAGAATTAATATTTTCTTCAATGCTTAAACTATTTAAAAGAGAACTAACTTCTAATACTGAACTTTCTTTTTCTCCGTCAGAAGAATTAAAATTAAAATTTGATTCAATACTAATATTAAGCTCACTGTCGCTTTCCACTATGGAATCTTCAGATGAGGAGAATGACATAGGCTAAGAAAGATAATAGGATAAATAATATGAGCAACTTACAGTAAAATTGCGATGATTTCCATTGATCCTCGATGGACTGCACTCTCTGGATTGGCACCGTACTCTTCTCAAACGTTTTTTTGCTTTTTTCGGATTGTTCAAAATTTGGAAAATTTCGCGATGAAGGTTCTTCCAAATAAACAGTAGAAACTGAAGGATAATACACGATGAGAATCCTTTTGGATCCTACTGACTGCGCCACTTTATATTTTCAAGTTAAAACTTTACTTTTTTAAAAATTATTTAATTACAATAATTACGCTTTATTAATATTTATTGAAGTTAACAATATGAAGTCTTTAATCATTCTGAATATTAAATATGTATAATGAAGCTATGCGGTGTCCAGTAGTGCAATTCAGCATTATGACGTAGTCGATCGTCCGATGATGGTTCGATGTAACAATGCCATATGAGGTCACGAATTCAGCTGACGGGACATCTATCGTTTCATAACTTGAATGAATGAGTGAACTCCATATCTCTCCTAATAACGGAGATACGTTTTCACCGCTCCACCCCCGATTTAAAAAATCGCTCGATCCAAAAACAGTTTCAGTCAAAAAAGTTTTATAATAATTAGAACACTGAAAAAGTATAATCACATAATTTGATATTTTATAAAATGGCTGAGATATGATTTATTTTTATTTTTAACCCCTACAGTTTTCGCCTCTTTGGGAATATTGCAACTTAAAAGGGGGCGTGCACAACTAGGTGTAATAAAACTATCATAGCAATTTCAATTCTATACTTATAACCGTTCTCTAGTTATGCGAGCTACATAACTACATACATCGATACGCACATACATACAGACGTCATGACGAAACTAATCAAAATGGATTCAGGGATGTTAAAACCATGTATTTACATTAAAATCTTGAAATAGATTTTTTTTTGGATTACTGTACTTCTATTACTAGTGATCAAGAAACTTGAAATTATTTTCTTACCCTCATTTTTTCATTAATAGTTCGAAGTTAAAAACTAAATCATGGATGTAGGATTGCAAATACCTTCAAATTTCTTACTCTAAATGCCTTTTGATGTTTCCGATTACGTACATATCTCGATGCCATTGTTATGGCGATGGGGTATTATGTAGTATTTTTGACATAGTTTCACCATATCTTGGTCGAATTTCGTTAGCACCCCTAATTTAAAAGTTAATTGGGGGCGACTTTTGTACACTGTATATAAAATGATTTATCAAAAGTTTTAACGGTCCTTATAGAGGTTAGGATGAATTTTGAAACAAAGGACATCAAAAGCATGCATCAAAATAAAATACCTCTAACGTGGTAGAATTCAATCCTACTAACTACAGTTTCAACTGTCTTGGTTTAAGATTATTGAAGAACCCCGCGCGTGCAATTACTCGCAAAGATTAACAAACGTGATTCCCATAGTATTTATTTTCACATCTGATCAAACAAAAATCTTAGAAGAAAGTAATCACCCTGTACAAATATCGTTAAAACTTTTTATTCGAACTTGTTATATAATTATAACGATCATCCTCAACTCTTGGACATTATAATAGCCATATTGTTCATTATCTCATTAAGTGGACTAATCCGTTCTCAACATTTTTGATACCCTGTATATGAAAAACGATTCATTAGATCTTTTGCGGCGAATGGATATTTTTGATTAGGACGTGATATGCTACATCATTCTCAATTTTCAAACGATTCGACTAGGACTCTTTTAGCATAAGATTTGTGCGGGGGCTTTTGTTCTGAACAATTATTAAAACAATTTTCCATTTGTTTCATATCCCCGTAACTTCCAAACAAATTAAGACAGCGACAAGCGGCGTGCACTGTCATAATTATAAGATAATTAAAAATGAAAACATGGTAATATACTGGGCTGCTATTAACAATTTTTACTGTAATCTCCCCCCTATGTGGATAACATCAGGGTTTTTTATGGTAGGCAAAAAATAACAAGATACGCCATATTTAATAGTATATATAAATGTTAATGAAAATATTTCCTTCCAAGAGAAACTAATAGCAATTCTCTTCTGCTCCACTTCATATTGGTCTTTTCGCCTTGTATATGAACCTAATGCGGTTTTGGTAACAAATAAATTTTGTTAAATTATTTCTAGAACCAAACTAATGTACGAAGCTTAATTTTAAGTAAAATGTTCTTAGAACGTAGCTACCTAACTTACCGCAACAATAAAGGAGAACATTAAGGCTTTCCTAATTAGTATTAAGCTCCATCTCGAGTTTTCACGTAATGCTAAATAGACCAAGGGCTGATGAATATAGCAAACATTCAAGATGGAATTATTAGAACTGTATTTATTTCTGGAATTATATGTATTTTTCAATTGATCTTGATAGGCAAATATGTTTTTCATCCAATGCAACATACTTTTACCCATTCTTTAACAAAATAGATATCTCGTGCTACTTCTCATGTAACAAAACTGGTAATTCCACACACACACACACACACACACACACACTAAACTGTGTGGAATATTACCGCATTACCATCTCCCACATTTTAGCCAAAGGAAAGAATTGAATAATAATACGAAAAAACAAGTCACATTGCAGGATTTCAGCATTTTTGCAGAAATTCCGTAATTTTGATATAATGCATCAATAGGCTATGTAACTCATATCAAGTTGTATAAAAGAACTGTCATCATAAAATATGTGTTCAAATTAACTCAAATACATTGATTTAAATTTATTGTAATGTTTTTTTTTATTTATTTAAACAGTAAACGGGTGTGATACATTTTAAACAAACGGTATGGCTACTTACAAATTTATTTAAACACTAAACTACTCACTAACACTTACTTTATATACACTTAACAATTCACTTAAATTTAATTTATATACAAACAACCTTAATTATTAAATCATATCTACACTTTACTGTTCACTATTTCGGTGTATTCTTGTTTATTCGTCGAGATTACTTTATAAACTAAAACTGAAAAACTCCGCTGGTCGGTCCTTTATATATATATTAGTTCTTTTTTTACAAGATAATTCTAGACTGCGGTTTACACAAAAACAATTGGCCCTGGCATTTTCTAGATAAGACTGGTCACAAAAACAATGTCTAGATAAGATAGTCACAATCGTATACCATTCTAAAAAATCCCTGCGCGGATAATCTTAACTTTTATACATGGCTTAGATAGAGTCGGATTCAGGGACTATACCAGTGTGCTTTTTCGTAGCATCACCCTCTCCTTAAATGGCAGTTCCTCCTGGAACTTTTGTGTAGCCGAGAATGGATGTTTGAATCAGCAACTGGCCCCATTTCTACAATGTCCGATCTTATGGAAATAGCAGGGCACCGCCTTCATCGGTTGTAGCTGTAAATTAATATCTGGACACCGGTATCTCGAAAGATAATATCTACCATGTTCCTGATAACTCGCTGATCCAACTGGTTGCTCGCTATCTTAGGCATAGCCAGTTTCTTCACGCTGGATTCTAACATGGTCTCGGAGGCTTCGAAGTGCTTCCCACACATCGCGGTAGGTAGATCGATCTTGGAATTCATTTTTAGTTACCACGTGGAAGACGTACCGCGAATTATGTTTCAGTTTCAGTGTCTGGCCAGGGGCTGGAATCTGGTCTTCAAGTTTTTCTTATTGCCCGAACTTCTTTCGAAATACGGTTGCCAACCCTCGTGCGTTCTTGAGACGGGCGGGGATGTTGTATGCCAGTAGATAATCTTCCGGGAAAAACAACAAATTTTGTCGTTGTTCTGCTCTAGCTTTCCCGGTACCTCCATACGCACCCATAAATGTATCGAAGGTAGAGTCAGACACATCTAGAATATGGTTTACTCCTTTCTCTAAGTCATGGTCTTCGTTGAATGGCGCTAGTCGGTTTTAGTGAACTACTTTTGGTTTTCCGTTGGGGATCTTGCTTATGCGATATATAACATCATTGATCCTTTTCTTGTAAAGCTTTATCGTTCACTTGAACCAAATCCCGGCATGAGACTTCTCAAGGGTGGTCCAACTCCAAGTTAATGACACACTTTGTATAACAGAGGATGATCAGACTGTGAAAGTTCAGGGCGCCACCACCTTTTCAAACGTTTAGAAAGAACACAAGAACAAACTATGGTGATAAAGGTGGAAACACCATGGAAAATAATTTACTTTTAATTAAAATATGATAAAAAATTAATATTAAAAACGTTAAAAATAAAATGTGCTCAAACTTAATCAACCCGAACACGAAACCCTGTGGCTCTCACAGCCGGGTGGATTAGAAATAAAAGAAATTAGATCTAAGAAAAATTAATTTAATTCTGCCTTGGAACGGACGGAAAAATACAGGATGTACTTAACTGACGGTACTCTGGTGGATGGAAACGGTGTTTTCTATGGTGCAAGATGTCTCGGATCAATGGAAGCTGTCTTCAACGGTAAAGGTGTCGTAGATGGATGGAAGATAAATGGAAGCTGTCTTCAACGTTAAAGGTGTCGTAGATGGATGGAAGATAAATGGAAGCTGTCTTCAACGTTGGAGGTCTCTTATATAGATGGAAGCTGTCTTCAAAGGTAAAGGTGTCTTAGATGGATGGAAGATAAATGGAAGCTGTCTTCAACGTTAAAGGTGTCTTATATAGATGAAAGCTGTTTTGTAGCTCTCACGTAGCTCTGACGTAGCTCTGACGTAGTTCTGACGTAGCTTCTGTGCTTACCTAAGAGTACACAAGAATCAGGGATATGCAGGAACTTGATCGTAATGGGGCACATTGTGTTGGTTCGGCTTTTCAGGTTTAAAAGGAAGGCAGTTAGTTGAATTTACAAAAATAAAATTTACTGAAAGCTTCCCAACATATATGTCTCCCATATTGAAACAATAAAAAAACAATTTAACTAAATTAGTAGTATACTAATGTTCTGAAAGACTTATGAGTCAAAAAATTCTTATCTGAATAAATAACGTGCTTTAAAAAAATATCTGAAATCTGTAGTGTCAGCATCCTTCATACGAATGAATATTCTATGGGTTTTAAAAATGTAATTAAAATGTTGTTTATATTGAAAAAAGATATTTTGCAACATAAAAAGCTCTCAAGTATTTGCACAAAATCAAGCAATGAATTGTATTTATTTTAAAATGAATATGTAGTTATAAAATAATGATTCCGTGACCACCTGCAACTGAAATTTATGTCTGAATATGTGAAAGAACAGGAATGAGATAAATGCAATAAAAATAATCTCAGCGATTATATGGAATAAAGCTTAGATATTATAAAATATAAATTTCAACTTACCACAGCAAATTAAGAAAACTTTCAGGACAAGAGATAACGTGAGTACGTGTTTTCTCTTCAACGTCGATATCGGAAAAGGGAGGATTTTCAGCTTGTAGGGAACAGCCAAAACATATAAAAAACCTGAGTTTAATTGATGAATTTATGACCATAAATTCTGAAAGAAATATTATACAATCAGACGAAAATATAACACAGGTGAAGACCCTAATTAATTATTATATAGATCCTCGTTCAGGTACTAATACTAGTGAACGATTGATGAATAACTTGACTCTTCCCATCAATTATGTGATATGCAACAAAGGACTTTGTTTCATATGCACACACAATTTTCATTTACTAAACTACGTTATTAAATGTAAAAAATGTTTAAGGGCATATCACGCAAAGTGCTTGAAAAATCATGGAATATACAAAGAATTTTACATATGTAAACTTTGTACTTTAAGGGATGAATGAATTTATAATATTATGTTCATTACCATTGTATTGTTATAGTTTAATCACAAGTTCGTGGATTTAGTTGTAGTT
Organism: Galeruca laticollis; assembly: GCA_963921935.1. Lineage (NCBI taxonomy): Eukaryota > Metazoa > Arthropoda > Insecta > Coleoptera > Chrysomelidae > Galeruca > Galeruca laticollis. The sequence goes on from OY998181.1 coordinate 148,695,117, forward strand.
TCTTACTTACTTTGTATTAATGTTTAAGTAACATTCAATGTTTTGTACCTGCAGTTCACCAAATATCTAAAAATAATATACATATTTTCAAAAAAATATGGTAGGTACTAATCATTATCTCAATATCAGAAATTTAAGAAGAAAATTTCAGATTTGGAAATAGCACAATCACTGGTTCAGAAAGCATGCTAATAACTACTTATCTACAACCAATAATTGGGTAATTTGCTATGCCAATAACTAGAGTCTACTGCCAATAACTGGGAAATGTGACCATAATTAGAAAATATTTTTTTAATCAAAATATCTAATCTTGAAATATAGTTTTCTGTGTTCATACTAAGGCGGAATTGTTAAGAATATCCTAACCAAGGCGGTTTATAATTTGCCTCACTTTAAGATACCCAAATTGACATAACAGTCAGATACGAGTATATCGCTAAAGGTGCCAATAATTGGATACTTTGCACTTTGTTAAAAATTGTAAAAATATTTTGACAATAATTGTTATTTTGACGTTACTTTGAAATTGTAAGAAACAAAAGTTGGCGGGTACTAAATGCGATTACTGATCGGTGGATATGACATGCATTCTAGATTCTACATGGGATCAAATCCAATCCGTTGACTGATATTGCCTACATATCCATTCTGTGAATTGATAATATACATTTGGGTGGAGAAAAATTTGATTATCCTTACTAGATTTGCAACGAATTTCAAATTAGAATAAAACCTAGAGAAAACAAACGAGTATTCAATAAATGTGCTTCGATTACAATTGACACTAACTGTGATACCCAATTCAGGTGCTAGAGCAAAGAATTAAAAAATATTATTATCATATTAGAAAAGTCTCTGCATTCTGTTTTATTTGTGAAATTTAGTGATAGCTACTAAAAGAAAATAAATGTGCGTACTCTGTACCTTTGTTCCCAGCTCTCTATCTATTACGTTTTTAGAGAGACACTGTTGAGGCAGGCAACAGCACTCCGCTTGATAAATGGAAACCCGTTACCTAGTCATTTGCCAGAACTGCCAGAATCTGGTTTTCTGATTGTGCACTTTCCGCGATAGCTTGTCTGGAATATAAAATTCTCCTCAGAGCCATTTATATGCTCTAAAATAATCACTTGAAAGAGTTGAAAAAATATCCGTCCACTCATTACATGTTTTACAATGGGAGAATACTGAGGAATTTTTTTTCCTTTAATCCTCGTATGTCCAAAGAAATGTCAACCACTATTTTTTGAAATATTATTCATAGATGCATCTAAAAATATTCGATATATAAATTTTGAATTCAAAATGAAAAGAAAAGGAAATTTTATTATACATATCAAATACTTATAATTGGAAACACTATATTGAACAAAATTAGGACTGTGATCGGGTGTTTGACATTTGTAAAATCAATTAACAGTTTTAAAATTATTTGAACATTTCGATAAAGTTATAAAATTTCATGAAGAAGGTTGCCCCGCAAAAAAGTAATAGTAATATTAAAGCAGACGTATTGTTTTTATTTCCGAAAATGGTGCATACTCATAAACGGGGGCATGGTAAATTCGGTCCCAGCAGGTAGCAGAATAAATTAAAAATTTTATACCCTTTTTTCGGTAGGTTAATTCCCTCCCAACCAGAGTTTTACGATACTGAGGAGCTCAATCTCTTTCGTAGAATGAAGTAATTATGGTAAGTATGGGCTTTTCCGAATGGTTGAGAAAAGGAACACTAAAAGTACGCGTCCACTAATCGGCGTCAAACGGACGGTACGCATCGGACGAATCGGATTTTTTTTTTGCGTCCTGCGTTTACTACCACGGATTATTGGAGTCGGTATCAGCATTTCCCTACGACGGAGAGCCAGTCATTTCTTCCCTGCTATTGAAGCCAAAGCAATGTCGTTACTGAACGAAAAAGATGTTATAGTTATTTGCGTGTTGTTAGAAGAAGAAGATAACGAAAGAAATGTTGGGTGCATAATATTAACATAAAAAGACCAATATTCGGGGAATATCACAGTTTATTTTGTGATTAAGTTCGAGATGAAAGAAAGTTCTTTGAATATTTTCGAATGTCACACGTTAGATTTGAAGCACTTTTAAATATTTTAAGACCAAATTTACTGCGACAAAATACACCATTTAGAGAATCTATAGGACCAGAGGAAAGATTGGCAGTCAGTTTAAGGTATGTATGATTTTGAAAATTAATATTTTAAGTAATACGTTTTACCGTTTTCAGCATGATCTATTCAAGCCCTTCAAGTTTTCATTTCTAAAATAACTAATTTTTTTGACTGCACAACTTTTGCTTTTCACCCCATATATTGAACTAAGAGTTATTCTAAAAACAGTGGGATACAATAAGGTCAAAGAATAAAATTGATTCTTAAGAAAATCTAATATTAGGTTTATTAATAATGAAAAGAAAGTAAAAGGCTGCGCCGGTTTTACCACTAGGTGCGCTAGGCGCCAGCAAAGGGTCTCAAAATCTGAAATGGTCATGTGCGGTGAAACTAGCGCTACCTGATAATACATTTTGAAGTTTTTACAAATGGATTAGATTCTTCTACGTCACTTTGAATTCTGGATGGAACGCAGTTTGTGGACCATACAGACTTCTGGTGTTCTTGGAAACTTGCAGAAATATTTCGTTAGGTTGTCTGCGTATTGGGCGGGATACAGCTTGTAGATAAAATACGGCCCTGCTGGTGGTAGACATCCGGAGAAGAAAATTTTGATTCAGTTGTGGCAGTACTTTCAGTCAATAATCTTAGTTCGACGTCATCAACTATTTTGAATAACTGATTCTTTATCAAAATCTGATCTCGTTTTGGGAAAGTTTTTGTGGTGTTAGCCATATTGATAAAGAAGTCAGTTAAAGGACTTGCCGGTTCTGGCGAATCTACTTTTTTTTGTGACAAATAGTTTTGCAAAACTGAGGCGGCAGTTGAATTTTGCGGAACAACTTTTCTAATACTTTTTTTGCCACGAACAATTATTGATGGTGCTGATGCGTATGAAGTAGAAGGTAGTGTATCTGATGTGGTGGGTGAAGGGGGAGGAATGTGGGGAGTAGGGCTAGTCAACACCATTTCTGGGTTTTCCGATTCTTCTTCAATGTCACAATCTTGAGAAGCAGCAGTGGGAGAAAACTGTGATAAGTTCGATCGCCTTTCTTGTTCGTCGTTCAAATATGGGGCCAGAAACGCTAGTTCTTTTTCATACTTGGCAGGCTTTAATTTTGATGCACCTTGGCCACTTTTGGTTTTTCGCAAGTTCATAGCTTTCCGAAAAATATCCCTGGTTTTAGTCCACCGTTCTTTGCATAGTTTACCTGCAACAAACAAAAATATTCTAAAATATATTGTATTTTCTGTTTCAGATTTGTGGCTACTGGAAACTCGTTTCGAGCACTGGCTTTTTCTTTTCGACTCGGTGAGCGTACAGTAAGAGGAATAATTCATTCAACTTGCAATGCAATATGCAAGGTTCTGCAACCAATTGTTATGCCTGCACCAGATGAGAAGTTGTAGACTCGGTGCTCTGGATTGCAAACATGTGCTAATTCAGGCACCACCACATAGCAGATCTGATTTTTTTGCTACAAAAAACATTTTAGCATAGTTCTTTTAGCACTGGTTGACGCAAACTATAGATTTATCAGTGTTGATGTGGGTGCATTTGGTAAAAATTCAGATGCTGGTATATTTCGAAATTATCTTTTGGGTCAACGACTGATGGACGAGAATTTCAATATGCCTCCCCCAAAAAGGCTACCACTGACTCAAGTAACTATGCCCCATGTTATAATTGGGGATGAGGCATTTCCATTAAGCACATTTTTAATGAGACCGTATTCACGTGATGCTGCTCAAGGAGACGAAGAGAAAAGAGTGTTTAATTATAGATTGACTCGGGCAAGAAATACGGTGGAAAACTCTTTTGGAATTTTAACACGAAAGTTTAGGATTTTTGAACGAAAACTGAGCATGTCCCCTGAACATGTTGTCTGTGTTGTAATGGCAACTTGCTGCCGTCATAACTTTTTAAAAGATGATTCATGCCAATGGACAGAGAATGATCAACGCGTTTCCCTTTTCGATATGGCAGATTTGCAGAGGAACAGGAGGTGTGGCTCGACGTGATGCCCTAAATGTTCGAGATTCTTTTAAAGCATACTTCAACTCCGAAGTATGGTCAGTAGAATGGCAAATGAGAAGAGTTGCGGCTGGAAAACGATTAGAATAAACTAGTTATTAGTAGATAAATGAAGATTTAACTTACTATATTTTTATAATGTCATGTTACCCCAGTGCAGCACCACCGAGTCAAAAAATTAAATGAATTTTTCTCCAGCCATGTTTTTTATTACTAAAATTTAACCTTCTTTTTTTCCGCCCCTGAAGGGATTGAATAATAAAATCAACTAGTCCAAACCACGACTACTCACCGAAAATTCGATATAAAAATTGGCTTTTTAAAAATTACATAAACATCTATGCCATTACAAAAACATTACGGCATGGCGATTTATTTATTACATTTTATAAACATACTAGCTGACCCGGCCACGCGTTGCTGTGGCTAAACTTTTTATTATATTACGTTATAGTAAACAATCTAAGAGGAACAATAAGAGAACATCAGTCACGGAGTCCACTATGCTTTTTCATACAAATGGTATTTGTAAAAAAATATGGTGATCTTATTTGACTTTCTACTACTATAACCCTTTAGTACAATGAAATTATTTACGAACAAAGACGAAAATGTTGATGTTGATATACAAATTCACTGGATTGAGATTTGAAGGGGAAGTACGTTGAACACAATTAATTAAAATGTTCTTACACTTGATATTAAGCAGAAATCAATAGGTACAAAATAAAAATTTATCAGATTTATTATTTCCATTTAATTTTATAACAAATATAAGTATATTACAGTATAATACAGTAAATAACATGTGACGCTTAAACTCATGAATGAGGTAGGCAAGGCAGACAGTCTTGAACTTTTAAACATTAATATCTATTTTTTTGAATTATAAATACTTTCAATTTCAGTTTAATTTAACACCAATCGGTGCACAATGTTTTTGGTTAACCTGTCTTTAGCTAACACAAATAGATTCGACGGTTTCCCAACACGTGAACACGCAACATATAGTTGCCCATGAGAAAAACATGGATTTTCCAAATCTAAACCACAAATGGACATTGTTTGACCTTGAGATTTATTTATAGACATGGCGAAAGCTAAACGAATTGGAAACTGTAGCCTTTTGAAGGGTATGGTAGAATCTGATGGTATCATCGGAATACGTGGCAGCAAGACCACTTTTCCTTTAAACTTCCCAGCCAAAATGGTTGCTTCAAGAATGTTTCCGGTGATCTTTTTGATGACCAAACGCGTACCGTTACATAATTGAGGTGGATTCAAATTACGGAGGAGAAAACTTGTTATCATAGCACATTGAAATAATAAGTGCTAAATATTTTTTGATAGAGGTTAAATAAAAACAATAAAAAAAAATATTTGTACAACTATTGAAAAAGTGTAGGAAATTGTGTATCATTTTTGCATTGACATTTTAATTAAATTTTATAATTATGTGATAATACTTACATACATATATTCAAATTAAATTATAAAGTTTTGATCAATGAAGCACAAATAAGTAAAAAACAGGATTAATTTCACTGTATTATCTTCATTATAATATGAATTCAATTTACACTTCAGTCTAAGTAACACGTGGCCGGCTATGCTAACACCAAAAATTTAAAAAGTGGAAATAATTGAATTATACGGTATTTCGTTTTAATAATTCACTACAAAATAAATTTAATTAATTTTATAGCGTCAACAACACGTGGTAATTATGCTGTTAAAATGTAGCTTATATGACACGTTCGTAGATTTACCATAGCAGCGCCATCTATTGATTACTTACTCAACCCAGTCGAAAGGTATCGACATCTGTTAGAATCATTTGAAGTTAACAGATAATTGTGACTGTCAAATAATAACAGACAAATAATTAGCTGAATTATACGGTATTTCGTTCACTACAAAATAAATTTAATTAATTTTATAGCGTCAACAACACGTGGTAATTATGCTGTTAAAATGTAGCTTATATGACACGTTCGTAGATTTACCATAGCAGCGCCATCTATTGATTACTTACTCAACCCAGTCGAAAGGTATCGACATCTGTTAGAATCATTTGGACTTAACAGATAATTGTGAATAGTGACTAATAACAGACAAATAATTAGCAATAAATTAAAATTGCGACTATAATTTGAGTTTTAAACTATCCTATCTCTCAAGTTGGGTCGAACTGCACATGGTGTGCGAACTTTATTATAATCGGTTAAGTGGTTTAGGAGTCCATTGAGGACAAACATTGTGACACGAGATTTATATATATTTAGATTATTTACTTACTGGGGTCATTCATTCTCGTTCCGAATTCATCCCAAATATTATCCCTGCGAAGAATATTAGAATATTCTGGATGCCGCAGATTGTAAATTTCTTCATACTCCTGCACAATCGTGATAAGTCTTGTTACATCCATAATTACTTGTGGACAATGTGGACGAGACGAAAGTCACAAACTATTAACAAAATAAAATATGCTCTTATAATAAAGTTTGGAGAGAAAACCCCCGTGCCTGCGTGTACTTGTCGGTATTCGTACTATCAGCATCGGCAGTGTCCGCACGAAACGGTTTTTGATTTCGTCTTTGAAATCCAGTTCGGAAATGTCGAAGTGCGGTCACTTCGATGCCGATAGGTGAACGCAGTTCTATTTGAAACAATGTAGTTAATCAAATAATCCGATTTGTCTGATGCGTATCGTCCGTTTGACGCCGATAAGGGGACGCGTACCTTAAGGTTTATTTTGTGATTAGATAAGTTGATACATAAATATAATTGAATTGAATCTACTGTAAAAAGGTAATTTTTGAATTATTTTGTAGAATAAATTTACACAATTCAATCATAAACATTGACATTGACATTTTTTTATTAGTGGTGACAGACATATTGATAAATATAGTAAATGTCGGAACGTAATTGATTAGCCCTGTATAATTGAGAGTATACAGTTATACGATACAATTGGGTAAATAATCCAGAATAAGAATAACAATTAACATTTAATTTGAATAATACTTAAAAATTATTTAAATCATTTTGATAACTAACTGAGCTCATCCTGATGAAATAGAATAATAATAATTAAATAAATTCATCTTTTAGCTGGAAAATGTTTTGACAATAAGTATTAGCCGCATGTACAATTTATTTGATATGTTCAACTACTTTTGAGATATCCTCTATGATTGTAAATACTGTTAGATCGTAGCTGTAATTTATGTGAAAGAATTGTTAAACATTTCATCATTTGCCCAGACCGTATAAATAGGTACAGGTGACCCTGTATAAGCATCGTAATTCAATTATTTGATTTCATTCTGTTTCCATGAAAAACAGTATATTTCACTACTACTCTTACAAATTATTTCGTTAGAGCACAGGTTTGTTTTATATCAAAAATATTTTCTTGAAATTGCAGATTAAGTTTCCTTTTAGACATGCCACTCATAGTAGATGAGAAAACTGCAGCTATTAGAACTCATGTGATTGGAGTGTTACTTAAAAACTTGCTGATGTTAACATCTAAAATACATATATATCTCGAAGAAGTCTCGTAAAATATAACTAGGGCACACTTTAATATTTCACGGAGATTTAGTAGTATGTTTTGGTTAGTTTGTTGCGGTTAATTGACGTCAGCATAACTAAATACAGAAAGCGTTTCAAAAATACGTCGCTATGGGAATGAAAATGAGATTTGACAGGTTAATTTTTCTGAATATAAGAAGCTGCACTAATTACTATATACTAACATTAACTATCGATTTACAGAACTTATTCTAAAAATTCTCAATTAGTGATACTGTTATTCGACTATTGGTTTGATAAGATACATTTGAATTATGTAAATAGATAGAGTTCTGTATTCCAATACCACGGATAGTTTACATTTTAACGTTGTTCATTATAATTAGATTCTATATATATATATATATATATATATATATATATATATTTCGAGTTGTAAGGTCTCACATAATTGTACAAATAAAATGTATTTCTCAAATAGCAGTTTTAGCAAACTACAAATTTAATTGGCGCAGTTAGTAGGATTGCCAATCGGTTCAACAAAAATCGTGACACCGGTCCGTATCTACGGTTTGTTTGCAATCAGGAACTTTTTTAGTGGTTTTCAATTAACTTCAAGAAGAGGGAAGAGGGACCACATCGGCCAGATCCTATTGTAGGAGAATTAACATTTTCTTCATAATACCTACTGTAAGTCGAAAACATTCCAATTTCCTTTTCTTTTAAATAGAAATAAACCTAAACTTTCGCAAACCAAGTTTTATAAACTTTTTAAAGGAAAAATAAAAATCATTTTTCTTAATAAATAAATAATATAATTTAGCAGAGTTAATTAATAATCCAGATGTAGAAGACTTAGCAAATTTATTTAATCCTAGTATATCATTGAAAGAAAAAAGTGATATTATAGAAATTGAAACATTGGCTAATCCTAACTATTAATTATTAAAAATTCCTCATTCGTGAAAAAATAATAAACAAGTGACTCTTGGTAAGCCAGATTTGATTTAAACATATAAATAAATTCTAACGAACTATGATAATTTAACATAAAAACTAACAACATTCAAGTCGATAAAGTTTATTTAAAAGTCTGGGAGCTTGAAACTAGTTAGATAAATTGAATTGAAATTCAATTTTAACAAATGGACGAAGAAATCAACAACGCAGCCATTTATCGCCTTTTGAATCAAACGAGACTATAAAAAGTCAAATAACTGAAGTTACCAGGCAAAATAAGGAATTAAAAGAAACATTTGAGAGGGAAATAAAATACCTAGAAGAAGATTTTAACATAGATATTCCTGTAATCAAAAAAGAAAATAATAAGCTACATGTAGAAAATCAGCAACTAAAAAATAAGCTTCTAACCGTTGAACGAGACCTGAAAAAGTAAAAGATAATACTATATGGTCTTGAGGAGGATGCCCCTCAACAAGATATAGTGACACTTGTAGATATATTGAAAAACAAACTAAACATTAATTGCAATTTAAGCGACGTTAGAGACATTCGAATAATTGGCACAATAACTGCTAACAACAAGCCTAGACTACTAACCATAGAGTGCATGAACTATTTTTTTGAAACAAAGAAACTAGAAAAATCGAAAATCTTGAAAGGAAGTAAATTGTTTTTTGCATACGATCCAAATCAAGCAGACTATCAACGTAAAAAAGTGTTAGGTCAGAATCTAAAGTAAGCCAAGACTAACAACCTTAAAGCAAAAATCGAGAAAAATGGGCTATTCGTAGAAGGCAAGGAATACGGATACGAAAATCTGATAAAAATACCGACTGCAATAGAAATATTAACCACAAACAACGGGAAAAGCTCTACTTCGGAAGTAAACTGGTCGCCACAACCGGGAACGAAAAGAAAATTGAAGGAAAACACAGAATCAGAGGCTTCAAAAAGTGTAACCAGGAATCAAAAAATCTTAAAGTCAAATTAAATACACTTACCGACTTAAAATTCGACCCATTCATAATAATTATTTATTTAAAAATGCTCTAACAATCAAATGGGGAAGCTGATTTATTTGAATTTTTTAGCAATTTTTAGATAAAATACTGTAGTTTTAAGATTATTATTCGGACATCTAAAAGTAGTTCAGTATTCGCTGGATATACAGGAGGGAAAAGAAAACAATTTTTCCTCTACTTTTGACACACCCTGTAGGTTAATTCTGCTACTAGATCTGCACACAATTAACTTTATCAAGAAGAATGATGTGTTTCCAACATTTTGTTTTTTTATTTATCCCGATATCTCAATTTGTTTGTGAAATGTGACGGTTTAAAGAAAATGCAACATTTTAGAAATGGTCTTAGTTTAAATGACGGTAGAGAATGAACTACAAAATAAGTAGAGTGCTGTGGCAACTCACAATATGACAACTGTCAAACATTCGTTACTTGGCAATTGCAGTTTAATTATCAGTATTAATTTAACATCATGGTTTTAACACCTACTGATGCAGCACGACTAGTTGCTCTGGTACAAGATGGTAGGTCTCAGTATTATGCTTCTAGAATATTGGGTGTTACAAGGTGTAGCGTCCAGAGAGCTGTACAACGTTTCAATGAAACTGATAGTTTTTCGAGACGATGAGGATGTGGCAGACGACGTTCTACAAATGTTCGAGATGATCGGTTTGTAACATTAAACGTTTTGCGAGAAAGAAATACTACTGCTGTCATGGCTCGAAATCGTTTGGAAGAAGTACGCCAAGTAGCTGTTAACGAAATAACGATTCGAAGACGATTACGAGAACATGAATTACGCTCCAGAAGACCTGTAACTGGTCTGGAGTTACTTAGGAAACTCAGATTCGATTTGCCAGGGAGCATCAACATTGGAATGTCGATGACTGGAGTAAGATTTTATTTTCTGACGAGTCAAGGTTTTGTTTACGTTTTCCAGATGGCCGTGAAAGAATATACCGAAGAAGAGGCGAAAGTTTTGACCAAGCAAATTGTTCCACAAGACTCAGTTATGGCGTGGCAGAATTGCCCCAATTACTATTCTATATGCAGAATATCTACCGCAGAGTATACTTTGCGTTTACAACAATAGTTTACCATGCAACAATGAATAATCGTTTTCAGGGTGAGGTAAGAAGTCCCTATAATAGGAAGCTTATATACTACAGAGTTATCCAACGTAAAAACTTAATATAAACTGTGCGTTTAGAGTTTAATATTAAATGTTGTGATTGTTTCTCCCTATGTGTCTGTTAGCTTATATGATGGAAGTGTGGTTTAGTTCATAAACAAAACAATAAAACAAACACAACTTATAACTAAAGCTTCGCTGATAAGTCACAGTTGATGATTCCTTCAGCACTGCTGCAAGCTGTTACCGTAGCTTCCGGAACTTCTATGAAGATGGAAAAGTCGTTTTCCGACAATCAGATGCAAGCCCCAGAGGTATGCAAGTATCTTTGAATCTTGGGTGTGAGATACTTCCAGAAATAAATAGGAACAGAAGTTCTAATTATGACCGGTATGAGAATGAGGTCTAAAAAGAATAATTCGGTATTATTTGTCGCTGACATGATGTAAGTAATAACAAAAAAATATATTTTCAACTCAAATAAGTAAATCAATTAATCAATGTCTCACGATATATTCTATTGATTTATAAACTTTTATCTAGATAAATTTTAAATATCTAAGTAAACATTATGATTTCATCCCGAAACTATGACACAAACATATTTATGACATACTAAGCACATTCTAATACCTAATTGACCTGACAATAGTCTAAAGATTGTTTACAAATTGATAAAGTTAACTCATTGAAATCTGTTGAAAAGTATTGACTTTTGCTTTGTAGAATTAGTTAATAAATTGAATCGTTCTTGAAATTTCTTTACTTTACTGGGACGATCAAGTGTTACTTCAGGATCTGATTTCATTGAATATATTGTTGAGAAGCTAAACTGATTATATTTGCAAAATCCACAATCGCAGATCAGATGTTTGATGTGAATGGTAGACTTGTTTGAATCTTTGGTTTATAGAGTATAAGCTAAGTTAAAATAATTAATTTTATGTCTAGGTGCAGATATTGTATTATTTTAAGTATATACCTTCGGTGTCTGGTGACCTCAAGGTGGATTGAGTTTCAAGTTTTAGTTGAATTTCCGCAAGTAATTAAGTTATTATCCCCTTCAGGGTACATAAAAGTGCTTCTATCACTCTACGGGAAACATTTAAAGAGAAAAGACGCGGAAACCTATCCAAATGTGTTTTGTTTTTGCAGGACAACGCCCCAGCACACAAATCTCATGATTCCATGCAAAAAATTCGTGATTAAGGATTTGAATTACTAGAACACCCTTATTCACCACATTTGGCTCCGTCCGACTATCATCTCTTTCCTCAACTGAAAAAAAGTTTATAAGGTCGTAAATTTTGTTCCAACGAGGAGGTAATAAAAGCTGTGGAGGTCTGGTTTGCAGAGCAAGAAGAAACATATTTTTTGAAAGGTCTAGAGACGTTACAGGTTCGCTGTAATGAATGTATCCAATTAAGAGAAAAATATGTTGAGTAATAAATTATTTTAACATTAAAATTTTGTTTTGTTACAATGTATTTAAAAAGCGAATTAAGAAGTGGATTATGGAAACAGATAGACAGTTCTTTAGCAATATATTAAATCAAACTCTATCATAATTGACAGTATCCATTTCAGCAGTTTATGTGTGTAACAATTGATATGGTACCCCCTAAAAATTTACTAAAAAACAACAATTCACTGGATTCAACTTATTACCGGATTGGACAACTTACTGGACTTGGCAATTTACTGGATTTGACAAAAAATTGATTTGTCCATGTTTTCCGGTCACAATACAAGTAGTAATAATAACTACTTCAGTGACCTAAAATGTTTATTCAATTTAATGTAATTATTCTCTATGTATTAATATATATTTTATGTATTATTTTATCTATCTTTATTGAAATAAATACGAGTATTATTATTATACTACTCCACAATACGAGAGTAATTCTCAGATTTCAAATATTTTTCCAGATAACAGTGAAACATTATTTACTCAATTACATGATGCAACAAATCAACAATTAAATAGATTTTCATTACGCGCATTGATAGATAGGGATTTACTGCTAATAGGTTCAAGAACTCAATTACTAACATGAGCTGAAATAAAAGAAGCTCTTCAATTATGTTTCGGAGACCAACGATATATAGATTACTTAGTGCAAGATTTAATTATATTGAGTCCAATCAAAAATGAAACACCACGTAGCCTAAGAATTTCAAAATCAAATGCTACAACTGGTACAGTAACAGAAAGAATTATTAAAATTAAAAACTATAACGATTTAGCACTTGAAACTTTTATTAGAGATTCAACTGGTCAGTTACAAAATGATATACATTTACGAAATCCGTATAGTCTAGAAGTAGCTATGTCTTTAGTTATACAAAAAAATAATTTTATGTATAGTCAGAATACAATTAACACTCTAAATAATCAATCTATCAAACCGATACCATGAATGACTCCATCCAGAAAACTCATCATCATTGCAATGCGAGTTACCAAAGCTTTCATTCGCCACCTGCACAACCCACTATTTTAATTGATAAAAATTCACTCAATCAATTCTCGCAACCTCAAAAGAATTTTAATAATTTCAATCGGCCTTTCTTCCAAAATTCACAAACACAATGGAGACTTATGGCCTATTCAACTGCGACATTTTTACATCTATTGTGGTCCTCTAAATATACAGGGTGTACTAATCTTACGACAAACTTCGGTATATGGGTGATTTTAAGAGATATCTAAAAATGTTAACAACAAAAATAGTGGATGCCGTTAAGGTGCATATTTTGAAATTATCTCGAACTATACAGAGTGTTGCATAACTCCGTTACAAACCAAACATTCGACTTTTTAAATGAGAACCCCTGTATATTATACCAAATTCGAATTGCTCACATTTTTTTGAAGCTTTTGATATAAGGTTTTGCTACGTTATACCGAGTCCTTCAAAAGGTATGGACAAGTCAACGCTCTGTAGCTTATTGTACGTTGAAGAAAAAAATTTTATTTTCCCTAACAGAGTATCATAATATGATGTAATATCTCCGTATTTTATTAAATTTTAATTATGTCACCTTTTGTATACAGGGTGGACGGAAACTCGAACCTTTCATTTTCTCTCTTCTTTCAAATGGAACACCCTGTATTTTTTAGCGCAAATAGAATCTTCGATCATGTAATTTTAATTTTTGTTAAGTATTCCCTATACCCAAAGTTTATGAAAACAGAGTTATTTTGTAATATCTATTGTAAATCATAATTATTATTTTATGTGAAAAAATAAACGTTGAATGTAACAAAAAATCCTAAATAATAATCAATCTTAATAAACTATTTATTCTGAGCAAAACAAATCATCGAAAATATAATCCTAACCGTAATATTAAACTAAATGTTCAAAGTGTTCACCGTTAACATCAATGCAATGTTGCAGTCTAAGTTCAAATGAATGACTAACATTTCTCAGCATAAAAACGTTAACAGATCGAAATGCCGCTCTGATTCTTTCTGTCATATTCTCTCTAGTAGTAGGGGAGTTATATAAACCTCATTTTTTAATAAAACCCCAAAAAAAGAAATACACTTTTGTTAAATCGGGAGACCTGGTTGGCCAATCAGTTGGGCCTCCTCTTCCAATCCATCTGTTTTGGAATTCGGTATTGAGATGATTTCATATAGGCGCAGTATTATGAACAGGCGCACCATCATGCATATACCACATTTGTCGCCGAATATTGAGTGGAACTTCTTCTAATAAAACTGGCAAGTGATTCTGAAGAAAATTTAAATAAACCGCACCAGTAACTCTTTCATCAAAGAAGTATGGTTCTATCACATAATCACCTGCTATTCCACCCCAAACATTTAATGACCACCTCCATTGGCTATTACGTGTTGAGACGATATTTGGATTAGAAGTTGCATAATAATGAAAATTATACCGATTTACAAATCCATTTTTATGAAAAGTCGCCTCATCTGCAAAAAGCACAAAATCAAAAAAATTTCTCTGGCGATTTATTTTAAATTGGGCCCATTCACAAAATGTTACTCTTCTTTGCAAATCACGGTCAAGTAACTCTTGATGAAGTTGGATATGAAAGGGATGCATTTTATGTTTTTTAAGAATTCTCTGAACCGTGCCATAACTTATGTCTTGCTGTTGTGAAATATTTCTCACACTTGTATGCGGATTCTCTGCAATACTTAGCATTACTTTCATTTTCCTCAGTAATGGCTGTTTTTACTACATCTTTTTTTCTGTATTTCACTTCACCAGTGTGATTGAAACGATCCATTAGTTTTTCAAATGCTCTTTTGTTAGGTGCCTTTCGGTCTGGAAATCTTTGACGATAAACTTTAGACGCAAGCAAGCAATTTTTGTTACATTCACCTAATACCCAAATCATGTCCACCATTTCTTGAGTAGAAAAATGTACACTATTCATCCTCAATAATTGTTACTTTATTCAAAGAAACAATAAATCGCAGGTGACACTTAATTGCTGTTGTTTTAAAAAAATAAAATATAACGACCGACGTTTATGTCAAATGTCAATCAAGGCTTACTGAGAAAATGTAATAGTTAACAGCATTGCATTAATGTTAACAGTGAACACTTTGAACATTTAGTTTCATATTACGGTTAGGATTATACTTTTGATGATTTGTTGTGCTCAGAATAAATAGTTTATTAAGATTTATTATTATTTAGGATTTTTTATTACATTCAACGTTTATTTTTTCACATAAGTTAATAATTATGATTTACAATAGATATTACGAAATAACTCTGTTTTCATAAACTTTGGGTATAGGGAATACTTAACAAAAATTAAAGTTACATGATCGAAGATTCTATTTGCGCTAAAAAATACAGGGTGTTCCATTTGAAAGAAGAGAGAAAATGAAAGGTTCGAGTTTCCGTCCACCCTGTATACAAAAGGTGACATAATTAAAATTTAATAAAATACGGAGATATTGCATCATATTATGATACTTTGTTAAGGAAAATAAAATTTTTTTCTTTAACGTACAATAAGCTACAGCATACCTTTTGAAGGACTCGGTATTGCGTTGCAAAACCTCATATCAAAAGCTTCAAAAAAATGTGAGAAATTCGAATTCGGTATAATATACAGGGGTTCTCATTTAAAAAATCGTATGTTTGGTTTGTACACTCTGTATAGTTCGAGATAATTTCAAAATATGCACCTTAAAGGCATCTACTATTTTTGTTGTTAACATTTTTTGATATCTCTTAAAATAACCCATATACTGAAGTTTGTCGTAAGATTGGTACACCCTGTATGTAAACAGTACTTGACACTTCATTTAAGTGTTGGAGAAGTCAATAATGTAACCTCATTTGAATATTGTTTTTGGCATCTGTCAAATTATGAATGCAAAACTTTCAGTATTTTTTATTAGAAATAGGTAGTCTAAAATGATGACATTCATTGTCACTTTTTGAAATACTCAAAAAAATCATGTAAGTGAACAATTTTAAGAAAAGAATGGAGTTGTAAGGCCAGTCCCCCCTCCCGATAAAGTTAACAAAAAGTATTAATGAAAATTCAGTAATAATTGAGTCTGTAAAAGAATTAATATATTGAATAATAACTGACAAAAAGAGGACCTTTGAGCAGCGCACTTGAAAAAATGGAGAATGGTATTAGTAGATGTTTGAAAAATTGTTAAAGAGATGATAACAATTTCACAAGATAAGTGAGTTTATAATTTGGTTACTTGTATTTATCACGAACAAACAGGTCCTTCATAGTTTTTTCCCTATTGCAATTTCTTTAAATATTTGGTGAATGTAAAATAATTTAATTGTTGTAGTTTTTAATTAAGGGTGAATGACAGGCCTGTGGATGAATGTGTTTTAGCATAAAGCTATTGTAAAGTATTAGTTATTGTGTATGTAATTAAAAGGTAATTTCGGATGTTTTCAGTAAAGTATATTTGTTATTAAAATTAGTTGGGTTTAATTTTATTTGCTAAATTTTAAAAACCAAGGATAATTTTAACCGGCACCAATGAGTTATAGTCAACTAAATTTCGACAATTGAAAGGTCGACCCTACTCTATTGTTGGAATCAAAGAGTGATTGCAACATTTAAGTATGTTTGAATTTGCAGCGTAATAACTTTGATGTGTTATCTGTGAACTTGGTAGTTTTTATGGAGCTGACTGTCAGATATTGATGTATTGATACAGTATGCAAATTAGATTATGAAAATTATATTGTAATTCGAATATTTGAGTAATAGTGATTAGGAACTGGTGAAACAATAGCTTTAAATGTTGTTTCTCTTTTCAGATGAGTTTGTTATTAACTGAGGTTAAAGAATGTTTTAGTGTTAAAATTAGTTTTCGTAACTAAATAAAATGTACTCTTTTCAGAGCAACTCAATTTTAGTTAGAGTTTTACTGTTCACCATAGTACCCAAGGATACATTAACACATTATAAAACAACATTTCTACAGCTGGTTACCAGGAATAATGGAACAATTACGATTTGAGTTCATGGGCAAAGCCAGTGAAGATGTGAAAACAAATATTATTTCTGTAACGACAATCACGGATTTAGATGGCCGGATCTATGCGATCCCAGACAAGCTACAACCTGTAAAATTACATAATGGAATAGTACAGACACAAATCTTTCAAAAAATAAAAGCCACATTACAAAAACGGCATGAGAAACGACAGGTGTGGATATCCATGAACCCAGAGATGATGGCGGTTTATTGTGATGAAGATGGAAATAAATAATTTATGGGATACCTATTGGAGGAACAAACAAAAGTTCTACAACAGGAAGTTCAGAAGATTCTCTGGAAATAATCATGGAAAGCTTCGCTGAAATGAAGAAAGATTTATCAAAACCTTTCAATATAGGGAGGATGGTAGAAAAATTTGTTATAGAAGAATTCATTGGCAAAATTACTAATGTGTTCCAGTGGATGACTACCTTTGAAGCGGAATGTGCCCGTATAGGAATACGCGAAAAAAATAGAAATTTTTAGGTTATTTATAGAAGATTCTAGTTTAGACTGGTATAGTTCCATGCTTATAAGGTATACAATAAATTTTGAATGGGCAATGTGAAAAAAGACCTTTTGTGAGACATATGCAGATAAGGGTTGGTCACCGATCAGGTATGCAATATTATTTAACTTTCCAGGACTCGCGCTTTATTTTGATACATGAGTACTCGCGCCGGGTCCAGCAGACTGTTTTGTATTAGCTTAACCTTTTTTATATAACAAAGGGAAATGGCATTTTAAATATAACAAAATATGTACAACACAAAAGTAATTCATTTTATTGAAACTACATAAACTTTTAATAAAAACAAATACAAAACAAATTATACTTATACTCTTACAAAACAGAATACTTGTTTATAACATATTATTTTTTTAATTTCTGACACATCCTTGGCCCAAAATTTGAGCATGAGTCAGACAAACAAACTTTCCACACATTTGGCAAAAATATTTGGTTTTACTATCTTTCTTGCGAACAATAGCATCTCTTTCTAGTACCAGGGGGAAAACAAGGTTGTTCTTTATTTAAATTTAGTATTCCAGCTGCTTCCTGTCTGCGTTATCTCACTTCTCTTGGCAACTTTGTCAGTTGAGCTCTGCGTCTTTGATGATCTTCTGTTAGCATCTTTGCCAGTTCTTTTAGAAATTGTCTTCTTACATAGGAATACTTTTTATTATTCGCAGCATAAATTCTTTGACAATTGATACCAGCGATATTCATTATATGGAAAAAAATTACCATAGGCCAACGTTGCGTGTTTCTTGCTACATTATATGTGGCACAAAGTTTGTCCACAGTATCCACTCCACCTTTGGTTACATTATAGAATGTGATCATCTCTGTCTTATTTTTTTCACCGGTATCTGGATCGATTGTTCCATCGCGGTGCATGCTGGAAGCAATAATTACGTTCTTTCCTTTACGTGGTACATACGAAAGAATTGTGGTGGTTTCTTGATAACCAAAAATATTTGATAAATCAGGACGACTTTTTGTATGGACAAATTCAGAAGGTAGCTCCCGCTTATTCTTTCGTACTGTTCCAACATAGGTCAAGTTATGCTCTGACAAGAGTCTCGTTATAACCGGAAATGAAGGAAACCAGTTATCACAGGTTACATTACGACCAGCGCCGGAAATAGGAGAAACAAGTCGTAGCACAATATCACATGCATCATTTGAAACAAAATAACGTCCTTTAGGTTGTGTTCCAACATAAACTTCCATATTTCAAACATACATCATTTTTGCATCCACCATGGCAAAAATTTTAATGCCGTACTTATTGGGCTTACTACCGATGTATTGTCGAAATGGACACCTTCCCCTAAAGGCCGGTAACTGTTCTTCGATAGTTGCAAATTGACTAAGAGTGTAGTTTTTCTTACAACTAACAACAAAAATATCAAATAGTTCTCTAATCGGAGCTAATTTATCCTCAGATTTTCTTTCATCTCGTGTTTGTTTGTCGTCAAATCGCAAATATCTTAGTAAAAACAAAAATATTTCTTTAGACATCGTCAGCCAAAACTTTTCAACGCCGGTACCATCCCTTTCCCATAGGTCATCAACATTTAGATGGCTGCTTCTTAGAGTTCCAGCTAAATATAGTAGACCTAACAAGGCTTTTATTCCGATTTCATCGGTTTCTTTAGCATCTCTTTGTCGGTAAAAATTAGATCTCTGCATCTGGATCATTCTATTCGTATTTTGTACAATTATTCCGAATATATTATTACAAAAAAATAAATTCCAACATTCAAATGGAGTCGTTGTATTCTTAGCACAAATCCTAACGCCAGGAAGTGAAGTCACAATATTGAATTTTCGTGTTCTTACATTTTTTTTAGTGATATGTTTTTTCCAGGTTGTTTTGCCATCCTTTCCAATAAATGTTGCGAGCCGTGGAATTTTTGCTGGGCGACCACCAAAATTTTCTTCGTTGGATTCCGCCTCTTGCTCAGTATCTGTGTCTTCGTTTCTTCTTTCAAGATGGTCTTCTTCAAGATCAGATGCTTCATCAATCTGCGGTTCTTCAATTTTATCTTCTTCAAAAAGACTGAAATTATCATCTATGTCGTGTTTAGGTGTAGGAACTTCAGCATTAAGCCGTAAAAGATAAGCCTGTTCCTTTTCATAAAACATCTGAAAATAGTATAATATTTAATTATAAGAGCTGGTTACAAATTAATTAAAAATATTACCTTTAAAATAGGTCCTTTATAGTCGGCGACATAAATTCAACAGTAACACGACTACTCGCGCCGGGTCTAACAGACCTTAATCGACAATTACCACTCACAAATAAGACTTTTTCGATATGGCGCGTCACGAGGTTAAATATCGACTGGACATGGAAAGCTACTGAGCATCCCAGTATCGAGCGTTGCCCCACCACCATATGACACGTAGAAGTAAATTCGTTGGGCCTGTAAGGCTTGGCGCGAGTCCTGGAAGGTTAAATACGGACAAGGCTCATTACTGGAGTATGCGTTAAAAAAAAGAGAGACTCTTATTAGAAATAAATAAGTCCATAGGTAAACTCTTTATTGTAGATAAGATTGATAGGAATAGTATAAAAGAAACTGAAGACTTGTTTAATGATTTAAGACGTTTAGAGCATATGATAAAAAAAACATCCGAAAGTAAATTTAAAGAGAAAAATGTAAAATAATTAGTTAGTCTGTGTAAAATTTGTGAAAAAGAGGCAAAAGGTATACGTTATCACCCTGAATCCCAATGTTGGTTTAAAATTGAAAATAATGATAGGGGAAAAAAAGATCCAATAAAGGGTGTTAACAACTCTGAATTAGAGATAGAATTAAATGAAATTGATACAAAAAACTAATAGTGCCGCTATTAATTGAAATTAAATTACTAATTAATGACATTTTGGAAATATCAGGAATCTATGATTCAGGATCTAATGTGTATTTAATAAATGCAAGGCAATTATCATTAAATAGATAACATATGATGAAAATACAGGCTTTAAAACAATTAATAGCGTAAAAAAATCGATAGGAATAGTAACTTTAAAAATTAAATTTTTCGAAATTGAAAAAGATGTTAATATTTTTGTTATAGATGAAGGCAACTTCGACTATGATTTCCTAGTTGGATTAGACTGCAAACAAAAATTTAATTTAACTCAAAATGAGAATTTGAATATTACCCAAAATGTCTTCAGCAATAATAATAAACACACAAAAGATCCTGGCAATTAAGGTAGTGATGTAAGGAGTAAACAAGGTATATATTTTGATAAAAAAGGTGAGGATATTAAAAAGAAATATAAAAAGGAGACTATAATTAATGAATATAGAATAAACTTTAATGAAAATATAATAGTCGATAAGTTTGATATTTCGGTAAATAATTCAGATCATCAAAAGAAATCAGTTATTGGTAAATTGATATGTAAATATGATTCAGTTTTCGCTAAAGACAAATATGATATGGGTACTGTAAAAGGTTATTAAGCCCATATTCATTTAATGATAGATAAATACTGTAGTAAAAGACCGTATAGATGCTCTATTGAGGATATGGAAGAAATTGAACATCAAGTATCCAAAGTCAGTTCGAATTTATACTCGGTACGATAAAGACGTTAGTTCTGAGTGTCGAATATAAACGGATATTATTAATATTGATAAAATAGTTTTGAATTGGATTTTCAATTTCATTATTAGTGAAAATAATACTCAGTGACTGTAATAGTGACTATGGAAGACGATTCTCCCCCTGATAAAGGGGGAACAAACAATAATAATGTAAATAACGGGAAGGTGCCCTCACAAATTATCAACAATGAAAAAGTTGTCCTGAATGGTAAAGAAAACAACAACCAGTTAGCCGAAAAAGTAATTAGTGATAAAAGACAACAAAAAAGGAAGGTGTTTAATTTACAAAAACCAAATTTATATTCGGATTATGTATTCATTGAAAGGGTCAATGATCAAAATATTCGCAAATAACATTCCATGGCCGTAGGTCATATCCTACACAAAAAACTTAATACTAAAAATATAACGAGAATTGATAATGTGGGCAAAAATAGAATTAGAGTTCAAGTTAAAAATATATCTGATGCTAATAAACTTGTTACTAATCCTGATCTGATCAATGAACATTTAAAAGCGTACATACCAAATAATTTGCTAAATAGAAATGGAGTAATTTATTTATTATTAAAAAGGTCTTTATTAGTATTTGGTGCCCTGATTTACAAATAGCTAAAAATACATGTACAAAATACAGTGAAAGACGGTGAACTGGCGATTTCTAGTCTATTTGCGTGGTCTCTTGGTGTATATGGCTCCTTGCTCAGTGAGCATTATCCATTTGTTGTGGTGTTGATGTAATAACTTTGTCCCTATTATAGTTTTTACTCTCAGAATCTTTCGGCTCAGATATACCTGAAAAGTAGCTAAAAAACAGGGTTTCAAAATTGAGACGGAGGAAATTAGATTATGAGATGGCAACATGGCTGACGTTGGTTTTTAAGTTAATAGTTTATTCGGAATGAGTTTTATTTTATGAGACGGATATCATAGCACAATTTCTTGCGCTGACGCTACCCCCCACAGAGAAAAGTGTTTCGGAGTTTTACAGAACCTAGTTATGTGAGCAGTGATCCATGCAGAAGCCTACACCCACTATCGCGGATGCCTTCTGCGCGATTTGCGTCTTTAAGTTTTTGTCGAAGATCTTGTGGCAGACAATAGTTATAAAAATTTGCCGAGATTTTGTTGATGAAGTCTTTAATAGTCGGTATATTGGCTTTCTTATGTAACCATGTTGTTTTTGGGTGTTCTGGGTAAATTGTATTATGTTTGATTGCCATTCTGAGACACTTGTTTTGTATCATCTGTAAAGAATGTTGTGTACCTGTGTAGTATATTGGAGCTGCGTAAGTGAGTATTGGTCTTATTATTTGTTTGTAGATGAGTAGTTTATTTTGTGTTGTGAGTTTACTGTGTTTATTTATGAGAGGGTGGAGTCTGGCCATTGCAATCTTGGCTTTTTATATTTGTTGTGCAATATGTGCATTTGCCTTTGTGTTACTCTGCATTGTGTATCCCAAGTATTCAATGTTAATACTTGGGTCGGTAAAATGACCGTCAACAATAAGTCGAGTTTGCAATGGCGGGGCTCTTGTAGCTATTCTCCGGAGTAATAAATACTCTGTTTTGGAGGCGTTTATAGCTAGTTTGTGGTTTTGGAAATAGGGGATGATTTTTGTGTTGATATGTGTTTGTATTGTATCTATTGCGATGTCTGGGTTCTTTGCAGTTGCCACAAAAAACGTGTCATCAGCATATATAGCGGTTAGGATTTGGGGTGAGGTTGGTGGATTGTGGGTGAAAATGGAGTATAGCAAGGGTGATAGTACCGACCCTTGAGGGACGCCAGCTTGAATGTCGTAGGGACCAGCTGTTTGTTCGTCAATTTTCATGTAAAATTTTCCATTTTTAAGATACGAGTTGATTATTTTTATTAAATAATTTGGAGTTTCTAACGTAATTAGTTTGTATATTAACCCCTCGAGCCATACGGAATCAAAAGCTTTTTAAATGTCAATCATTGCCATTATTGCCTTTCCTTTTCTCTGAAAGCCTTCGCGAATGTAATTTATGACTCTAATGATTTGAGCAACCGTACTGTGGCCGCTTCTGAAACCGTATTGCTTGGTGGGAAATAATATTATTTTTATTAATAAAAGATTGTAATATTTTTAGGATAATTTTATCTATCACCTTTGCTATATTATTTAAAAGGAAAATTGGTCTATAACTGTCCACATAACAGGGTTCTTTATTTGCTTTGATAATGGGTATGATATTGGATATCTTGAGCATATCGGGGTATTGACCTGTCTTAATTATGAAATTGATAATGTATGTAAGTTGTACAATCGCTACAAACCTACAAGATATACACTCTTACACCCAGAAATTCCCAACCAATACTGGTACAGGAACTATCAATTACCGCGTAGTAGTATAGTCACTATAAGTAGACTTAAGTTAGGCCATGCATGCTTTCCCGCACATCTCAATAAAATAAAAGTAATAGATTCGAACTTGTGCGACACTTGTTACCGTATATGCGACTTGGAACACATTTTTTTTGAATATGATAAATATACACAACATAGAGAAGATATGTATGGAGAACTAATAAAAATCGATGTTCTACCTCCCTTCAATGTAATGAACTTACTGGCATTAAATAAGCTGCCTGTTTATAACGTTTTTCTGACATTCATTCTTCTTTCTCAGCCACTTCTTATCCTCTCCTGGACGTAAGCCTCTTTCATATTTCTCCATGCTGTCCTGTCCTGTGCTTGTTGAAACCATCTGTTTCCGGCCTGTCTTTTGATATCATCAAGCCATCTTCTCTGTGGTCTTCCCGTGCTTCGCCTTGATTGTCTTGGTCGCCAGTACGGTAGTTTGGTTGTCCATTTAGCTTGATCCTGCCGGGTCACATGCCCTACCCATTGCCATTTCAGCTCCGCAGTAAGTTTTATTATATCCATGACTTTAGTTCTTTGTCGGATATCTTCATTCCTTTTTCTGTCTCTGAGAGTAATTCCGAGTATCGCTCGTTCCATCGCTCTTTGCATCACTCTTAATTGATTTGCTGTCCTCCCTGTCATTGCCATTGTTTCCAGTCGATAGGTCGCTATCGGTAGTATACAGGTATCGAAAACTTTTCGATTAAGGTTGATCGGTATGCTGCTATTTCTGAATATATAGTTCATTTTTCCGAACCCCGCCCAGGCTAATTTTATTCTTCGTTTAATCTCAGCCGTTTGATTTTCTTTTCCTATTTTTATTACAAGTCCCAAATATATATACTCTTCCACGTTTTCTAGTTTTGTACCATCTATATATATTTGTTCATTGGTGTTACTTATTATTTTAGTCTTTGCGATGTTCATTTTTAAGCCGATCTTTTTTGAAGCATTATTAAGTTGTTCTAACATGTTGCTCAGTTCGTGCACGTCACTGCTTATCAGGACAATGTCGTCAGCAAACCGAAGATGGTGTAGATAGGAGCCGTCGATATTTATTCCTTTTGTTTCCCATTGTAATGTTTCATTAAAGCATGCAATTTAAAACTGTAATATTATGTAGCTCCTTCTCCTATGTAAGTAAACCTAACCTGATTATTCCCTAATACTACCGTGGTCTACTTTTTCTGTGAGTTAGCCACCCTGAAAGACCCCTGGGTGTGAAAAGTATATCCTCAACCTATCCAAATTGATTCTTACAGTTAACATATTTGGTACCCTTTTTAGTACTGTAGCTCATGGCTAAATGGACTATGTCCTTCGGCCAAAAAAACAAAAAAAGTATCCAAAGTCAACAGTCTAGAGATGTCTTCTTTAACATCTCTTGACTATTCCATTCGTTCTAGATGACCTTACCACTGCAGTCATTGATTGGATTACGTCAATTATTGTTGAGTCGTAGTATAGATCATACATTGGTTTTCTGTTTCTTATTTGTTACTCAGGTTTCGCATATATAGAGCACTGAGGGTCTCAATATTGTTTATAAATATTTTCCTTGTTGCTCGCGTGACTTGTTTTGATCTCAAGATCTGGCGAGTTAGTAGTAGATGGATTATAAATCGAGTACATACCCGTAGAAATAAAAATAAACATAACATATTTTGAGGTACAAACAAATAATTAATCTGAGAATAAATTCTAAGCAATAATATGAAAAATAAATCAAAATACGTATAAGACTTTTCACTGACTTCTTCAAGTAGGCCGTGTTATACAGGGTGTCCCACGACGTTTTGACAGTCGAATTTCTCGAAAACTGTTCATATGACACGTGTGAAATTTGGCAGATATAAACAGTCAAAACTACTGCTTATATTTATTATAAAATTACTTCCGTTCTTTCTGTCATTTCGGGTCACGTGACACCAGCATAATTTTTTTAAATAGGACAACCGGTATAATATTCCATTTTTGGATATATCATTCAAAAACCAATTCAACGATACAACTTTTGTCATCATTGTATTATTCAGTAATGATAATAGAGGCAGTTAAATGAACATCTATATAAATTATTTTATTGAAAAACTTAACATAGGGAATTTCCAAGTAATTAAATAAAATGTTCGAATTGATGTACATGTACATTGACAAAATGTTCAAACATTGTTAAAAGATTTCTTGTAAGTGCTGCTGTAATCATTTTGTATGTATGTGTAATATCCGGCGAACGGGGTGGCCACAGAATTGCACCATTTTGACAAATCCATTTTTCAGGAAACGTGTTATCAAGATATTCTCTAACTGGCCAAAAAAAGTGTGGAGATGCTCCATCTTGCTACCATCACTTTGTTTGCCTTTCATGTAAGGGAGTATCTTGAAGAAATTCTGAGAGAGTATTTTGAAGCAAATCTGAGTATCTTTACACCGTTAATGTTCCTTCATAAAAATAGGGACCAATCAACCGACCGTTTAATATACCGCACCAAACATTGAGTACCCATATTGTTTTAAAACTGGTTTCGCTTATCTAGTTTGGATTCTCCTGCGACCAATATTGATAATTATGGCGATTAATAATACCATTGTTATGAAACCTCCATTTATCACTTCATAAATTTTTTTCTAAAGGGTCATCATTACTTATGAACGTTTCAGCAATAAAATCTATTCTCCTCTCAGGATCTGTCTGAACGGTCTTTTGACGGGGAACTTGATTTTTACCGCTTGTAACAGAACTAATTCTTAGCTTTTGTTCGATATAGACAAAAGTATATTTGCTTGGAGTTACTGTATCAGGAAAACGATTTCTGTACAAACCTTACGCATGAGTTTTGTTTTTTCCACATTTTCCATAAATAAGTAGCATGTAAGTGAAAATTGAAGTCATCATTTACTTATTATTACAGCGTCTTCACAAGATTACGACTAATAATTAATGACAGTTCTTGAATAAACTTCACCCAAAAATAATGAATGACAACCTATATTGTTGCTACTGTAGTTATTTATTTCATAGCCACCTAAATTTTTGAGTGCAAAATATTGCTTCAATAAATTTAGTGAGAGTAAATAGCCCTTATTATCATTACTACACAATACAATGATGACAAATGTGATATCGTTGAATTTGTTTTTGAATGATATATCCAAAATTGTAATATTATACTGGTTGTCCCATTTGAAAAAATTATGTTGGGGTCACGTGACCCGAAATGACAGGAGAAACGGAAGTCATTTTATAAGAAATATAAGCATCAGTGTCGACTGTTTATATCTGTCAATTTTCATAAATGTCATATGAACAGTTTTCAAGAAATTGGACTGTCAAAACGTCGTGGGACACCCTGTATTATGTTGTATTGTATACTCAAATCCAATTTTGTATCGCTCAAAGAATGGCATTGAAGTATTTACAATGAAATGATTTGGATTCAAATCAATATAAATTTGATTTATACAATTCCATATTAAATTTTTTATATTGAAAAAAAAATTTCAGATTGAATAACTTTTTTCTTTTTTTCTCATTTAGCTTCCGCCTGGCTACGTCTTTCTATATCGGAGGCGTTAGGGAAACCGGAACCTATTCAAATATTTAATTAATTCAAATCTCCATTTCATCCCGTCTGATTAAGTTCCTCCTTTTATGTATTCAGATCACAAAAGAAACGAGCTCTCATCGTCCGTATCCGCATTTGCTATACCGACATTTATAAAATCAATTTGGCAACAATACCTTCCAGATTTATAACATTTTTCGCATTATGTGAGATATGATTTTTTTATTCTGGTTTCTTCAGTACATTACTCTGCATGTTTGATTAATGGAATATTCGAGTTTCACGTAAGTAAGCGTGGAATTACATGTATTGAGGAGGGGCTTGAATTATTAACACTCCCGGTGGTGTGGAATCGTTTATATTTTCAGAAATTCACGTCTTGAATAATTATACACAAAATGAATGGGTATTATTTTTACTCCTGAACAGTCAAAAGAATTCTCTCATAATAAGCATAAAATAAAAGTACCACACATAAAAACAAGAGTAACAGAATTCGATTAAAAAATCTTCTTTTTCTTATTTGTTCGCGGGAATCATGGTTGCTCCATTCTAAACGTCAACTTGTGGTGCGTTAGAATCATTTGACACTGACACCCAGTGCTTTCTTTATTTGAAATAATTGAAACCAGAATTTTGATACTAGTGATAATTAATCGATATTAACTAAAACTGACAGTTCTTTGAATTTCTCGTCGAGGTCCATAGAGTATGTTACTTATTTGGTTATTATTGCATGGAAGCGAATTAATATTCCAAGAAGAAGGACGAAAACCATAATGGAACGGAACTCATAAAACTACTACATCAGCAAGTCTTGCAGATCTGAGGCAACGAACTTTTCATGAATCAATTATTAGTTTAAACCAACAGGATATGGATTCTACCATCAACACATTTAGAATTGTTTATAATATGGCCCAAAAAGGAAGACCATTCACCGATCTTCCAATTGATATCACGTGTAGCAAACTAAATAGAGTTCAAGTTTGTTGGATTGATTATAGTGACCATGGTTGCGCAAACATCACTAATTTTATAGCAATCGAAAATCACCATTCTTATGCTAACAATTGAACTGTATAGTTAAATTTTTTATAGTGTTGATTAAGTAGCGAATTTATAAGTATTCATATATATATATATATATATATATATATATATATATAATGGATATTTTTGTGGGGATGTGGCAAATAAGTTGGCAAATATCTTTTTTCAAATTAAATATATATATATATATATATATATATATATATATATATATATACATATATATATATTTATATATTGAACCAGATATCATAGATCGTAAGAGAATTAGTACTATTAAAATATGTTGCTAGTATTAAAATATATGAAAATAATATAATTTAAGAAAATAAGTAAAAAGGAAACACTTTTCTTAATTTAAACAACATATCAAATAAAGATATATTAAATAATAGCCTATAACAATATAATAAATAAGGAATTACCTCAATAATAATACAAAATATAGAGATTGCCTAACCAATGTAATGATGTAAATAAAGTTGCCTAAGACGAAGAATAATTTCCATACCATAACCAGCTGTTCACCTAAAAAGAAACAATTATATAGTCAAGTCAAGAGAATATTAGATATAAGTAGTTACATTAGAATACAAATATTATTATAGATAATTCATCATAATCATTAATTTAAGAATAAAAAACAAATACAAATATTGAATAGAATAGAATTCAATAGATTTTCATCGATAAACAAATAATGACATATATACAAATGATATATAGTA
Organism: Galeruca laticollis; assembly: GCA_963921935.1. Classification (NCBI taxonomy): domain Eukaryota; kingdom Metazoa; phylum Arthropoda; class Insecta; order Coleoptera; family Chrysomelidae; genus Galeruca; species Galeruca laticollis. The sequence continues at coordinate 148,724,349 of OY998181.1, forward strand.
AATAAAATAAACGTTAAATCAATAAATAGAAATTTGTTAAAGTTTATTATAAATAATATAATGCAAAGAGTTTAGACAAATAACATAAGAGAATTTATATTTATAATGAATATGAGTGTAACAATGATATACTATCAATAACAATATTGGATGTTGTACCATTTAAATGTATCTATGTATAACCAATTTTCATTTAGTTGTATGATAAAAAAACTCATAGGAACTCTATAAATGAACTAATTATGTAAAAGAGTGTATGTATGAAATTTTTTAATAAGTGATAGAAGTTTCAATTATCTGATTGCAAAAGACAATATCTTATTGGTTATAAAATATGACAGAACAAATTGTGAATCAATAAATAAACTTTGAAATAGTGACCTGAAAAAGAACAAAAGACTGTTTGTTGAAAAAAGTAGAGAATCGAGGGGATGCTTAAAGAAGAAGGGAAGCTGGTGTCAAGAAGCGAGGAGTGTGTGTGATGGTGTTCCTGAAATTTCAAGAAATTCCCGGTTTAACACATTTAAACCTATAAAGTACTATTAAATACAATCTTAGTAATACTCACAGTCAATTGTATCAAGTTTTTCGGCAAGAATTTACGAAATTTTCATCAATTTTGGTTTTTTGGAACTTCAGCGGAGTGTTCCTGGGATCCAGAGACTTTCATCCCAATTCAAGAGCAACAGGTCAGTGTTTTTTAAATCATTATTGGCCAATAATCAGTGTAAAAACTCAAAATACTCAATTAAGTACTTAATTTCATAAATTGATAAACTTTTGCAAATATGATCGATCTGGAAAAGAAAGAAACAGACTTTGTATAGTGAATTCATTGCATAAATCGTTAAATTTAATAAAAGGCCGAATTTTCAATAAATTAAAATATGTACTTACGCCATCTTGTAATCGCATAAATCTGGTGATTGAAATTTCATAATGTAATAACTATTTCCATCTGTATATAATTTCTATTTTTCTATCTATGTATATAACAATTTTCTTTCCACAGCAATTTGTATCATATATAACTATGATTTATATATAAATTCTTTTATGTGTTTGAACCATGCACTTGTTTGCATCTTCAACAAACTTTGTATAATATGAATAGATGCTTCTTACGTATCAGAATTGTTCGTTTTATGTTAAAGCGCATGACTAGTTTTTTCACGCATGCGCATTGATGAAATTATTAAAATAAATAAGTAGATACAATATAACCATTGGCGTCGCACATTATTTTTATCAAATATAAAATATTGCATTGAAAATTAAATCTATTTCAAATAATGTGTTTTCTTTTTATTTAGACAATTACAACAATATAATAAGCCAGGACTCAAAGAGAAAAAGGATTTTATGCTCCCGAATTAATAAATATATAATAGTTACAAAACGATATAATAATAAATAACTGAGCTATCTTAAAATATATTCAAATTAAAATTATACAGTCTCAGTAAATAGTTTAATATATATATATATATATATATATATATATATATAAATTCGCTATTTAACCAACACTATAAAAAATTTAACTATACAGTATATACATATATATAAGCAGCGAATAGATTAGTGGGTATTGCACGCAATTAGATGAAGGGGCTACTGAAAAGAATGATAACCGCAGACACACAAGTGAAACAAAAATCCAAGGAGACAGGCAGCTTTGAAATGGATAGTTTGTTTGAAGAACAAAAAAAGATTCGGCGTAATTTTTTTTAAATGAATTTCTATACATTGAAAGCTAATATAAAGAAATATATAGGAAGTAACATTGGATCAGTCAATGATAAAGTAATATATGGTGCCAGAACTCAAAGAGAGTAAAGAGTCTTATTCCCGAAGTAAACTGAGCTTGCTAAAAAGTAAAAAATAGATAAGATAAAATAAATGTAGGTAAAACAATTAAATATAAAATAATTCAAATCCACATTAATTGGCGCCCAACGTGCGGCTACAATAACTAAAACTATTATAATAATTGGAGCTTGAAAAATTTTGGAACGATTTGTAAAATATGAATAAAATAAAAATGACAAAAGGAATGACATTGAGAGACGGAAGGCAGGCAGGAGTTGAAAGTGGTTAGGAAGAGGAAAGGGAAGAAAGGAGTCATGGAATGGGAGATTATTAAGTACAGTACTTAGAACAAGGAAGACAGCAATCAGAAGAAGATTTGACAGGAGATGAAGCAGAAGAACATGAGGATAGGAGACAGAAAACGCAAGGAAGAACAAGTAGAAATGACCCATTAATGAAAATTTTGATTAGAATGAGGGAAGATATGAACAACATGAATGGGAATATTAATAGCATGAGGGGAGATTTGAATGGAAAGATGGACAAGTTGAATGGAAACATGGATAAATTGGAAGAGAAAATAGTTGAAGTGAAAACAGAAAGTATTGAGGAATTCAGGAAACTTAGGGAGGAAAAGGAAGAATTTAGAAAGCAAATAAAAACGGTAAAAGAAGATATGGAGGATCAAAACAAACATCTGCGGATTGAAATACAAGAAAATTGAATCAAAATTAGAAAGGGGATAGAAAAACAAATGGTAGAAGAACTTCATGAGTTAGGGAGATGTATAGAAGAAAACTTACCGGGAACAATACAAGCAGAAGTACGCAGTTCGGTTAAAAATAAGGGTTTATGATAGTTCCAAAAATAATCATATCGATAAATTCAAATTTCTCGCCAGAATCAGCATATCAGAAAGTGTCCATCTACTTTTAAAATATTTTTATTAATTCATCATACGGCTAGCTTTGGAACTGTAAAAACATACTTTTGCTAGTTACGTGTGTGTCCAAAATCACATTCTTTTCTGTAACTGAATAATTTAAGTGAAATTTTCTCGCGTTTTGCAGTTAACTACTTATACGTACAAGTCAGTTGATTGTGATACTTGTTTTTGATTTTAATAGTAGTAGTAGTTTGATGAGCGTTGTGTGTGTATCTGTTCTGTTATTAGAGTACAAATACAAAGTTTCTGTTATAAAACAAACTACAGAGGCAAAAAAATATTAAGTATTATGCCCTACTACTCCAATGAAATATCTTTAGAAAGTACAGGGTTTTCTGTGGCCAAAAACCGTTTGCAACAGATTAATGATGGGTACCTACTTCCACATTCTCCCAAATTTTGTTTTGATTATAAATTCTGGAAATCCCTTTATCAACACAAAAAAAAATCACGTTCCAGGCAGGTTCTTAGATGGACCATGCAATAATTCTTGTAGGTAAGGATAAGATTAAAGCTTGTGTTAACTTAGTCTTTAGATTTTTATTTTGGGAATAAATGCAGAAATCGAATTAGCCAGGAAGGAAGCACAACATTTTTACATCATTCTGGCATCTTTCAAATATTGACAGGCAACGACATGTCGCTAATAATTTGGTAGAGTTTGTCGATTCCAGAAGAAAAACTACTGGAAAGCAAAATAACTCAAGAAGAACAAAATCCATGAAATTTCACCTAAGCATCAAAGACTCTAGAATCAATGTATGTAATACAAGGCTGCTTAAGACACATGGTGTTAAAAAGGGATTTCAATGTTGCCATAGAAATGCGTGTTCTAAATATATAGTAACACTACAGAAAAATATAAGAGATGTGGTTTGGCACCTAAAAAATATCAGAAGAAGTAGTACATTACTTAAAAATTTTTTATAGTTGCTGCACATTATTATAGGAGAGATGCCTAAAATATGTACTTGGATCGGAAATTAAATATGAAGCAGATGCATAGGTTGTACAAAAAGGAATGTACACAAAAAACATGGAATACTTGAAGGAGTCGTACTATCGTCGAATTATTAGGATTCATTCCACGTTAATCTCGTCAATTTCTGCTAACGTGGACGAGAAGATTTCTGCCATGGAAGAGAACATGGACGGGAAGATTTCCGCTATGAAGAACGATATTTCTGCCATGGAAGAGAAGATTTCAACGAATATGAAAAACGATATTTCTGCTATGAAGAGCGATATTTCTGCCATGGAAAAGAAGATTTCAACGAATATGAAAAACGATATTTCTGCTATGAAGAATGATATTTCTGCCATGGAAGAGAATATTTCAACGAATATGAAAAACGATATTTCTGCTATGAAGAACGATATTTCTTCTAATATGGACGAGAAGATCTCTGCTATGAAGAACGGTATATCTGCCGATATCTTAGTAATGAAAAACAACATTGCCGCTGACGTTGAAAATGAAATTTCGTCTCTAAAATCAGAAATCGAGAATAGAATGACAACTATGGACAAAAAAATAAAGGAGTTGGAGAGTAAGATAACATATTTGAGAACACAAGACACGCTAGCAGAACAAAAGAAGATCGAAATATGTAAGCCAGCAACACAACCCAAGACAGAAGATATTAGCAGTTTTGCCAGAGTCAAGGCTCCAACGTTCGACGGAAAGACATCGTGGACCAATTATGTGAAACAATTTGAAGCAGCCGCTAGAGTGAATAATTGGGCCCATAAGGAGAAAGCAGTGAACTTAACCATCGCGCTTCGGGGAGATGCCTCAGATGTACTTCAGACGATACCTCTGGAAGAAACGGATGATTTCGAGCAGCTGAAGAAGAGGTTGGACATGCGATATGGTCACGAACATCTAGAACATTTGTACCAATCCCAGCTGAAGAACCGAAGGCAGAAACGTGACGAAGCACTTCAAGAATATGAAGTGGATATTGCCCGACTCGTTCGATTTGCTTATCCATCAGCAGCAGAGAACATGATGGAATGTCTGGGTATACAGGCGTTTATTGATGGCTTACGTGACCCCGATATGCAGAGGATGCTCCGTTTAGCCCATCCAAAAACATTAGTCGACGCATTGATAGCTGCCCTTGAATATGGAGCAGCAACGAAGGCTTCAGGATATAACAAAATCAGGACCATCCAAGAAGAAGGTGACGAAGACAGATTTGACCAGTTCGTCAGTTTAATGAAAAATCTGATGGACAAGAAGCCGAGAAAGATCAGATGCCGGAATTGTGGCGAGCTAGGGCATGTACGTAGTTCATGTAAGCGCCCCAAGACTCCTACAAGCCAAGAACCCCAGTCAAAGGAAAGCTAGAACGGGTCGGCTACAAGGGGGCAGCACCGACCCATGATCGTTCCAAAGACCCTCTCATACTGATAGCTTCTCTCAGATGTCGCAACGACAGTGTATATGTGGATGGCGAAGTGAATGGTAAGAAATATGCTCTGCTGGTTGTCACTGGAGCAACTAGAACCATTATACGACCAGAGATAATAAACCCCAAGAAGAAGCTTTTAGCTACAAGACTGCGACTACGGACCGCCACAGGTGAGAGTGCCAACGTTCACGGTGAGACACAAATCCAATTGGGAATTGGCGCAGAAAAGTTCACGCATGCGGTAATCGAAGCTGACATTGAAGAAGACGTGATTCTGGGAATGGACGTAATGAATGTACATGGTTTCCAATTAGACTTTAGGAACAGACCCATTAAAGTCGGTTCCGAGGAGGTATTTCTTCATCCATATGAAGGCAGCGCGGAGTTGGCAACTGTACAGGAACATACCGTTCTACCTGCACGAAGCGAAACCATGATAGTAGCACGACTACAGGGAATCATGGAGGAAGGTACACCGGTTACGATAGAGCCAAGGAACCACGACGAAGAAGTTGGCAAAGGAGTACTAATTGGAAAATGCTTGGTCACGTCGGCGAAACAGATCCCAGTACGTGTGATGAACGTGAACGATTAGCCAATTACCAGCAAGATCCCCAAAGGAAAACCAAAAAAAGTTTACCAAAACCGACTAGCGCCATCCGAAGGAGACCATGACCTGGAGGAAGGAGTAAACCTTATTCAAGATGTGTCTGACCCTACCTTCGATCAATTTATGGGCGTGTATGGAGGTACCGGGAAAGCTAGATATGGAGTCACTTCGGAACAACAACAAGATTTGTTCACTCTTCCGGAAGATTATTCACTGGCATACAACATCCCCGCACGTATCAAGAACACACGAGGGTTTACAACCGTCTTTCGAAAGAAGTTCGGGCAATTAGAAAAACTTGAAGACCAGATTCCAGCCCCTGGCAAGACACTGAGACTGAAACATAATTCGCGGTACGTCTTCTACGTGGTAACTAAAAAAGAATTTCAACATCGATCTGCCTACCGCGATGTGTGGGAAGCACTTCGACACCTCCGAGATAATGTGTTAGAATCCAGCTTGAAGAAACTGGCTATGCCTAAGATAGCGAGTAACCAGTTGGATTGGCGAGTTATCAGGAACATGGTAGAGGTTATCTTTAGAGATACCGGTGTCCAGATATTAATTTGCAGCTACAACCCCCGTTATCAGTATCCGATGAAAACGGTGCCCTGCTATTTCAATAAGATCGGAAAGTGTAGAAATGGAGTCAGTTGCCGATTCAAACATCCAGTCTTGGCTACACAAAAGTTCCACGAGGAACTTTCATTTAAGGAGGGGGTAATGTTACGAACTCGCACACCGAAGCAGATTCTAAGTACGGTCCTGTAACCTTATGATAACGGAGTTAAAAAAATGGCGAGCGCGCCGAATTCTGAGAAGGTCTATCAGGATTTATTGTGACAGTTTTTATAGACATGTTCTCGGAAGGTATTTTAAGGATTGAGCCGGCAATCGAGAAATATCGCGAAAGGCATTTGTTTTGTGTAAGCCGCAGTCCAGAATTCTCTAGTATAAAAAGGCACGAGTATATAAAAAGGACCGATCAGCGGACCAGGGCAGACCAGATAAAGTGATCTTGACAAATAAACAGTATATAAGTGAATATAAAATTGTGGATATAAATTAATAATTCAGTTTGTGTGCATATAAATTAAATTTAAGTGATTAGTTAAGTACATATAAATTAAGTGTAAGTGAGTTAGTGTTTAAATAAATTAGCAAGTAGCCATACCGTGTGATTAAAATTTATCCCACCCGTTTACGTTTTAAACAAATTAGAAAAACATTACAATATATTGTGTTATGAATAAATATAATTTGCTGAATATTTGATATTTGATTTTCAGCAATTTATTTTAACTTGGACCATCGCGTTAAAATATTTTCAGTACTTCGTTTTGTTAAGTAGAAGTGAATATAAGGTTTTCCAGTTACTAACCTTTTTAGTTTTTTGTTTAATTAAAGTATCGCTTAAGAAGCTGGTGGCGTTCAACTTAATATCGATTGTTCACCCCATCCCAGTGATTGCTATAAAAGTACATCAACTGGAGTCGAATACCACAACCTAAGGAAGAGTCCCAAGTGGGGGAGAACATATGTGACAAGTTCCAGATGAAATAATCGACTTAAGGTATAGATAGAAATTTAATTTTAACTAATTTTATGATTATAGATAATATTCTAGAATAGATAGCGTCTTCCATTTATCAGTTTGTCAATCCAAATCGATTCTTCATATGTTGTTATCAAGAATCTAAAAAAAGGGAAATATATATGAATAAATATAATATAATATGAATTGTAAATAATTAGGTAAAGAGTAGTTATGAAATAAGTAGCTTAGAATATAGACAAGGAAATTCAAATATGGCAAACAGATAAACATAGAGAAAAAACAAAATGAATGAAGTACTGGAATTCTAACGAAATAAAGTAGGAGGACATAAGATAGAGGGGAAGAAATTAATCAGAACTAAAGATATTGAATATATTCTCATATCTTTAAAAAAAAGGTATAAGACATAACAATTAATTAAAAAAGGAAAGGAGATAGTTATATGATATAGAGTAGGGTATAGGAGATGATGTGTTAATGTCAATAAAAATTGTATATATATATATATATATATATATATACAGGGTGGTCCTTAAGTAATTGTACATAGAAATATGGTAGATCCCTGACTTTAAGATATTACGATTTAAACCAACTTACTTTAATAAAATCTTGCTATTAAGGAATATACAGGATGTTAAAGGTTAAATTTTAAAATTTCTTTTTTGCAATAACTTCAACGTTTTTGGATATGTATACATGAAAATTTGGAAATAGAGGTTTTTGGGCACGAAAAATCATAATCTGGTACCTACTTCGATGTAGTTTATAGAGGGCGCTACATAGGCCACCTTTGTGGCATCGATGTGCCCTAAATTTTTTTGCTGTTTAAGTTAGCGGTATTTTTGTAAAAGAATATTAAAGCCACGTTATTTTAATAGAAAAAAGGTATACTTGTTATTAACCTTAAAACATAACGGTTTTCGATATAATCGCATTTTATGGATCAGCTGCTTGATTATTATTAAAAACATTTAAAAAACAAATTAAAAAAAAAGCAATTCTAAATAACATTATAACTTCAGTTGTGTCACATTAAATGATCGATATTTCCTCCATTCTCGTCGATGCATTTATCTACACGTTCCATAAAAGATCGTCTCATATTAAACAACATCATTGGATCAAAAACACCCGCTGCTCTATTTATTTCTTCCCAAAGTAATAATTATTCATTTCGGAAACTATTAACATAGTAGGCTGACGTCACGAATGATTTTGACAGCGAAGCATTCGATTTGTTTCAATATTATGTCAGTCTTGTAATATTTAGTTTGCATTTTATTAGTTAATTTAAAAAAAGCAGAAGATGCCGAGGCATAATAATTATTCTAATACAGATATGAGAGATATGGTTGCTATTTACTGTCAGCAAAATTTTAATGGGCGAGCTGCGAAACGAGAATATTTGAGAAGATATCCAAACAGGCAGCAACCTAATCATCAAACATTCCAGAATCTATTTAGGAATTTAGGCGATAGTGGTTCGTTTCGTCCTAAGCGTGATAACTTAGGCCGACCAAGAATAATTACGCCTGATAAAGATGACGAAATAATGGTTCGCATTGAAGATGATCCTCAAGTTAGTACACGGCGTTTATCTGCTGCTTTACAAATCAGTAAAACTTCTATTTTAAAAAGACTACACCTCGAGAAGTATCACCCATACCATTCTACTCCGGTACAAAATTTATTGCCAGCAGATCTACCGTTAAGATACCAATTTGCAAGTGCTATCCGAAACAGGCAAAATCTTAATCACCCTTTCGTCGACAGAATATTATTTACCAACGAAGCTACATTCAACCGCCGTGGTATTTTTAATTTAAGGAACAATCATCTTTGGGCTATTGAAAATCCCCATGATAAACGAGTAAGCCATTTCCAATATGAATTCAAAATAAACGTATGGTGTGGTATCATTGGTAACAATTTCTTAGGACCATACGAGTTACCTCGTAATTTGAATGGTGAGAACTACTTACATTTTTTGCAAAATGATTTCATTAATCTATTGGAAGAATTGCCACTGAATATAAGAAAAAATATGTGGTTCATGCAAGATGGTGCACCGCCGCATTATACGAGAGCAGTCAAAACATATTTGAATAACAAATTTCCTGAACGCTGGATTGGTCGTGGTAGCCATTTTCCTTGGCCAGCACGTAGTCCAGACTTGAATCCTCTCGATTTCGGTGTATGGGGTGCAATGAAACAACTTGTTTATAAAGATCCCATAAATACAAGCGACCAACTTTGGGAAGAAATAAATAGAGCAGCGGTATTTTTTGATCCAATGATCTTGTTTAATATGAGACGATCTTTTATGGAACGTGTAGATAAATGCATCGACGAGAATAGAGGACATATCGAACATTTAATGTGACACAATTGAAGTTATAATGTTATTTAGCTTAGTTTTTCTTAAATTTGTTTTCTAAATGTTTTCAATAATAATCATGCAGCTGATCCCTAAAATGCGATTATATCATAAACCGTTAAGTTTTAAGGTCAATCACAAGTATACCTTTTTTCTATTGAAATAACGTGGCTTCAATATTCTTTTACAAAAATACCGCTAACTTAAACAGCAAAAAAATTCAGGGTACATTGATGCCACAAATGTAGCCTATGTGGCGCCCTCTGCAAATTACATCGGAGTAGGTACCAGATTATAATTTTTCGTGCCCAAAAACCTCTATTTCCAAATTTTTATGTATACATATCCAAAAACGTTAAAGTTATTCCAAAAAAGAGATTTTAAAATTTTACCTTAAACATCCTGTATATTTCTTATTAACAAGATTTTATTAAAGCAAGTTGGTTTAAATCGTAATATTTTAAAGTCAGGAATCTACCATACTTCTATGTACAATTACTTAAGGACCACCCTGTATATATATACATATGTGCTATTCAAACGTCCCCTCCCCCCCCCTCGTATCTTTTGAACGGTTACATTTACATTAATAAAATTTGGACAGTGAAAATAAAGTGTTGTAAACTTCTCTGCGAATGGCAACAGGTGACGTAATAATAATAGATGACGTCACAGTGCCACTCTGGCTAATAATTTAGAATAGGACCTTATGGCAAGTGATATCTCGTTTGAAAGGCATTGACATTGGCTACATAGCCATATTATTTTGTTTGGGTTTAAATTAATTTTGACGGATAAATTAAATAAATTCCAAAATTATTATTTCACATTTAAATATTGAAGATTTTTCAGTCCGATTCTGGTTAGTTGTCAAAAAAAATTGACGTTTATAATTCAATAGTATTTTCCTAAATAGCTTAAATATTTAATTTTATTATTGTTTACCGAGACGTTTAAGAGTTTACATAGGCAAAATGGCACGTACTCAAGCCGACAAAGTAGCAGCTATCTTAATAATTGGTGAATCTAGAAAGAATCTCCATGAAGCGGAACGTTTATTTAATGAGAGATACCCAGATTCCCATATCTCGAGAACTTATTTGAGGGAGCTTCTTCACAAGTTTGAAGCAACAGGTAGTGTTCAAGATGCCAAACGATCTGGTCGACCAACATTTAGTGATGATAAAAAAATTGATATAGTTGCTGAAATGGTAGTAAACCCTACTTCCTCTTCAACTAAAGTTGCGTCTATCTGTGAAGTAAGTAAAAGTATAGTACAGACAGTGTTGTTACCATTCGTAGAGAAGTTTACAACACTTTATTTTCACCCTCCCAATTTTGTTTATGTAAGTGTAGCCGTTCAAAAGATACGTGGGGGGAAGGGGACTTTTGAATAGCACTGTATATATATATATATATATATATATATACTTTTACTTACTTCACAGATAGACGCAACTTTAGTTGAAGAGGAAGTAGGGTTTACTACCATTTCAGCAACTATATCAATTTTTTTATCATCACTAAATGTTGGTCGACCAGATCGTTTGGCATCTTGAACACTACCTGTTGCTTCAAACTTGTGAAGAAGCTCCCTCAAATAAGTTCTCGAGATATGGGAATCTGGGTATCTCTCATTAAATAAACGTTCCGCTTCATGGAGATTCTTTCTAGATTCACCAATTATTAAGATAGCTGCTACTTTGTCGGCTTGAGTACGTGCCATTTTGCCTATGTAAACTCTTAAACGTCTCGGTAAACAATAATAAAATTAAATATTTAAGCTATTTAGGAAAATACTATTGAATTATAAACGTCAATTTTTTTTGACAACTAACCAGAATCGGACTGAAAAATCTTCAATATTTAAATGTGAAATAATAATTTTGGAATTTATTTAATTTATCCGTCAAAATTAATTTAAACCCAAACAAAATAATATGGCTATGTAGCCAATGTCAATGCCTTTCAAACGAGATATCATTTGCCATAAGGTCCTATTCTAAATTATTAGCCAGAGTGGCACTGTGACGTCATCTATTATTATTACGTCACCTGTTGCCATTCGCAGAGAAGTTTACAACACTTTATTTTCACTGTCCAAATTTTATTAATGTAAATGTAACCGTTCAAAAGATACGAGGGGGGGGGAGGGGACGTTTGAATAGCACATATGTATATATATACAGGGTGGTCCTTAAGTAATTGTACATAGAAGTATGGTAGATTCCTGACTTTAAAATATTACGATTTAAACCAACTTGCTTTAATAAAATCTTGTTAATAAGAAATATACAGGATGTTTAAGGTAAAATTTTAAAATCTCTTTTTTGGAATAACTTTAACGTTTTTGGATATGTATACATAAAAATTTGGAAATAGAGGTTTTTGGGCACGAAAAATTATAATCTGGTACCTACTTCGATGTAATTTGCAGAGGGCGCCACATAGGCTACATTTGTGGCATCAATGTACCCTGAATTTTTTTGCTGTTTAAGTTAGCGGTATTTTTGTAAAAGAATATTGAAGCCACGTTATTTCAATAGAAAAAAGGTATACTTGTGATTGACCTTAAAACTTAACGGTTTATGATATAATCGCATTTTAGGGATCAGCTGCATGATTATTATTGAAAACATTTAGAAAACAAATTTAAGAAAAACTAAGCTAAATAACATTATAACTTCAATTGTGTCACATTAAATGTTCGATATGTCCTCTATTCTCGTCGATGCATTTATCTACACGTTCCATAAAAGATCGTCTCATATTAAACAAGATCATTGGATCAAAAAATACCGCTGCTCTATTTATTTCTTCCCAAAGTTGGTCGCTTGTATTTATGGGATCTTTATAAACAAGTTGTTTCATTGCACCCCATACACCGAAATCGAGAGGATTCAAGTCTGGACTACGTGCTGGCCAAGGAAAATGGCTACCACGACCAATCCAGCGTTCAGGAAATTTGTTATTCAAATATGTTTTGACTGCTCTCGTATAATGCGGCGGTGCACCATCTTGCATGAACCACATATTTTTTCTTATATTCAGTGGCAATTCTTCCAATAGATTAATGAAATCATTTTGCAAAAAATGTAAGTAGTTCTCACCATTCAAATTACGAGGTAACTCGTATGGTCCTAAGAAATTGTTACCAATGATACCACACCATACGTTTATTTTGAATTCATATTGGAAATGGCTTACTCGTTTATCATGGGGATTTTCAATAGCCCAAAGATGATTGTTCCTTAAATTAAAAATACCACGGCGGTTGAATGTAGCTTCGTTGGTAAATAATATTCTGTCGACGAAAGGGTGATTAAGATTTTGCCTGTTTCGGATAGCACTTGCAAATTGGTATCTTAACGGTAGATCTGCTGGCAATAAATTTTGTACCGCAGTAGAATGGTATGGGTGATACTTCTCGAGGTGTAGTCTTTTTAAAATAGAAGTTTTACTGATTTGTAAAGCAGCAGATAAACGCCGTGTACTAACTTGAGGATCATCTTCAATGCGAACCATTATTTCGTCATCTTTATCAGGCGTAATTATTCTTGGTCGGCCTAAGTTATCACGCTTAGGACGAAACGAACCACTATCGCCTAAATTCCTAAATAGATTCTGGAATGTTTGATGATTAGGTTGCTGCCTGTTTGGATATCTTCTCAAATATTCTCGTTTCGCAGCTCGCCCATTAAAATTTTGCTGACAGTAAATAGCAACCATATCTCTCATATCTGTATTAGAATAATTATTATGCCTCGGCATCTTCTGCTTTTTTTAAATTAACTAATAAAATGCAAACTAAATATTACAAGACTGACATAATATTGAAACAAATCGAATGCTTCGCTGTCAAAATCATTCGTGACGTCAGCCTACTATGTTAATAGTTTCCGAAATGAATAATTATTACTTTGGGAAGAAATAAATAGAGCAGCGGGTGTTTTTGATCCAATGATGTTGTTTAATATGAGACGATCTTTTATGGAACGTGTAGATAAATGCATCGACGAGAATGGAGGAAATATCGATCATTTAATGTGACACAACTGAAGTTATAATGTTATTTAGAATTGTTTTTTTTTAATTTGTTTTTTAAATGTTTTTAATAATAATCAAGCAGCTGATCCATAAAATGCGATTATATCGAAAACCGTTATGTTTTAAGGTTAATAACAAGTATACCTTTTTTCTATTAAAATAACGTGGCTTTAATATTCTTTTACAAAAATACCGCTAACTTAAACAGCAAAAAAATTTAGGGCACATCGATGCCACAAAGGTGGCCTATGTAGCGCCCTCTATAAACTACATCGAAGTAGGTACCAGATTATGATTTTTCGTGCCCAAAAACCTCTATTTCCAAATTTTCATGTATACATATCCAAAAACGTTGAAGTTATTGCAAAAAAGAAATTTTAAAATTTAACCTTTAACATCCTGTATATTCCTTAATAGCAAGATTTTATTAAAGTAAGTTGGTTTAAATCGTAATATCTTAAAGTCAGGGATCTACCATATTTCTATGTACAATTACTTAAGGACCACCCTGTATATATATATATATATATATATATATACAATTTTTATTGACATTAACACATCATCTCCTATACCCTACTCTATATCATATAACTATCTCCTTTCCTTTTTTAATTAATTGTTATGTCTTATACCTTTTTTTTAAAGATATGAGAATATATATATATATATATATATATATATATATATATATATATATATATATATATATATAACAACAAGATGTACGAATAGTGCGTGACATATAAACAATAAGTAACGAATATATTAGTGGGTATTGCACGCAAATAGAAGAAGGGGCTACTGAAAAAAGTGGTAACCGCAGACATGCTAATGAGCCAGAAACATGCATGTCTGCGGTTACCACTTTTTTCAGTAGCCCCTTCTTCTATTTGCGTGCAATACCCACTAATATATTCGTTACGTATATATATATATATATATATATATATATATATATGAATTTAAGAAATAATTAATTATTATGGAAAATGAGTATTTAAATGAAATATGATATGATGAGTGTATATAAAATAAAGTATACTGGAAGTATTGATATATAAATGTGATATATATGTAAGTATTAGTATAGATATGAGTAATAGGAAAAAATTAAAAAGGGAACATTTTATGAATATTTGAATTGACATAGATACAAATCGAGTATATTTTATGGAATATATATATATATATATATTAAGTTAACATACAAGGTGGGCTCCTCCCATGTTAAATCTGAGGTATAAGTGAGCTCCGCGGTAAAATGGGCTCCGATATACGGAGCCCAGTTTACCAAGTCCGAAAAAAAGCATCAACTACCTTATATTCATGTCTAGATTGATTTGGCATAGTTTTTAGAAGGAGCTAATTTTGGCCGTTTTCGTGAATTTGTATATTTTTGTAGTGCGCGTGTATATTTCTAGATGGCGATATGTTGAAAACTTGATATACATTTTATGTTATATTTCTAGGTCAAACAAGGATCCGATAACTTTGGCACCACTGTAGTTGAGTACCACATCACTGTAGCGGTCAGAGTGAGCTCCTTCTAGTATTATTATACTAAATTGGTAAAGACTTACATCATCGGTTATTTCTTGTTACAGTTAAAGTATTATTCAAGAAAATCAAAGCTATGAGTCTATTTTTAAATATATATTTAGGAATGAGATACGTATACCATGCAAGGGCTCACAAGTAATCTGACATCTTCAACGATTCGGTAACGGGAGCTTTGGAGTTGGCTGTTTTTTATTTTAGATATGAATGCAAATTATAATTATTTTAATTCATTTAGATAACATAACTCTGTCATTTTGAATCTTGAAAGTAATTTTAATAAAAATATTCAAAACGTTTCAATTACATTGTATATCTCATTGACTCGAGGTGATAACAATTTTTATTATATTGTAAATAGAAAGTGTGAAATTAATAATCTACTTTTTCGGATATAAATTTTACTGATTTAATAGATAAGTTCTTCTTGAATTATAAAATGGCTGATTAATCACGATGTTCATTTCATTGCCTTTTTGTTCCTATTTAGGTTTGAGTTCAATTTGGCATATATATTTTCGTTTTTTTCATTATGTTTATAGATTATATCTACCGGCTTTAATTTTATGGCTAGATAGACTGAATGAATATAACCAAATATTACGTTAATTACATATAGAGACTGTTAGACTATACCAATGAAGAGGGACAATTACCTAAGCTGAAGCCTTCGGATATCCTAAAAATTTTCTAGGAAATAGGACTAAAGACTAGTTGCTCAGACTTTCCTCAGGAACTAAGTAGAAAAAAGGAGGCACAATAGATCTCTTAGGTCTCAGTGAATATCACCCCAGTAAACATTCATACATACACGATACCAAAAATTATTCACTAAATATATCTAATTTGCATCCCAACTGAGCTAGAGTTTTTTTCCAATTCTAGCTTTTATTTCTTGTACACATACGATGTAAACATCAAAATTCTTTTACTCGATTTTCGTTTTCTTCATATAATTTTCATACTTGCATTTTAAGTTGGCGTCATGAAATTATGAGAATTTTGAGTGTCCAAACACAACAAAAATTCAAGTTGTTTATAAATACCATAACACACATTATACTTGTTCAACCCCAGTATATTTTTAGAGCTATAAACTTATCATGCTTCGCTACACTGATTCTTAAAATGGGAAATACTAAGAACAAATTATTCATTTCTGAAGCTAAGTATTCAAATTATAGCATGATCTTGATAAACACTCTTCTGTTTTTGTTGATTCGACATAATTTTGAGATTACTAATCTAATTAAAAATCGAGAGCTTCCGCTCGAGGGCTTTGATAAATTTACTATTAATATAACATTCCATTGACCAATTAAATTTCATAAATTTTAAAACAAACCAATCGGTAATAATTAATAGCAACTATTAGCGACTACAGAAATAGTAACTTTCATTTGGAAACGTTGAATATAACTTCAAATGATTCTGACAATTTTGGCAGTAATTAAATTGTCATGTCATAACAAAATTTGTCCCCGGCTGTTTGATAATTGATAAAGTTTACATTTTACGTGTGGAGCTTCCTAAGAATGATGACGTTCATTATTCACTAGTCAATAATAAGTATTGATAATCAACAAATCCCAGACAGGCCGTCGCAGGGCGAGTTCCAGCGACTACAATACAGCTGATAGCTAGTATTTTAATTATTATACTGAATTAAAATTACCAAAAAGTTTAATATGAAAAATGAATCAGACGGTGAAATGAATGTTACCCTGCCGAACATAAGGGAAGCAGCACAAATATGTAGACTCATTAGCTTGTACCCGCGACTTCGTTGACGTAGATCGTCAAATTAAATATTATGCTGATATGTAACTTATCTTGCTGCAAAAGATTCGTTTTTTTTTTAATTCAAACAAATTCAATATTTAAAACGAAACAAAGTGGAATTTTATTATTATATATTATTGTGAAGTTAAATAAATTTTTACAATTATACATATCCACACATGTAGTAGTGTGTGCGCAACATAAATTTAGTTCAGCTCGTAAGTTTGAAAAACTCCAAAACTGTGTACTTTTTTTAACTTTACTACTCCATATCTAGCAAACTAGGGTAAATATAACATACCAAAGTCCTAAAAAATGGACGCCTCTTTGCATAAAACAGCGCGATATCTTTTCAGTATATATAGCAGTTATTTCGGGCTCCAGTGGAGTACAAACATGTACTGTACAAGGCACGTGGTTAGAAACAATTATTGTATAATTGTTATCTGTATTGTGTGAGAATGTCCACGATGACATTTCAATTTAAGAGAATATTAAATTTGGCTTTAAATCGGGTTCCAGATTGTAAGTATTTTTACAAAGTGTGTGATGACAAATAATGTTTATATTATTACTTTTAGAAACATTTTTACATTGTTTTCAAGCTAAACAAAAGCCATCCTATAACACATCCACAATGTTTTTGAAAAAGTATTATTTTTGTGGAAGATTGAATTACCATATAAAATCTGCTATTACAAAGCTGGTCAGAATTAAATACATTGGTAAAATATCCTATGGAAAACAAAATATTTTACTTCTTAAAACTTTTCCATATCGAGTAGGACGGCTGGCTGTATCTGAAGAACCGATAATCGTTGATAGAGAAATTACTGATAATTGGATTTAAATTAAAGTATTATGTATTATGGAATATCAACAATACCTCTTTTGTTATCATCAATCAATTCTAAATTATTTTGAATAAAAAATCCTCAAATAATTGGTGTACGGAAGGACAAAATAAATGAATGATTATAACCCTTTTATTTCAATAGAATTTAACAAAATTGGTTGAATTTTTTACCAAATGATTGACAAATCGGATAGTTTCAAATCTCTTTACGGAGATATCCAACAATTTCATCATTTCATTTCAAAAGGTTTAACAAGGTCTTTAATTTCAATAGTGATAAAGTGAAACAGAATTTCAATTTTTCTTACGAGCACGAGATACTTTTAACAAATTATGTTGCATCTGTATATGCTTTTTATGGGGTGTTCCATTTAGAATTGTTCATATGGTAACTGGAGGTACCTATACCTCCTTACCGATACCCAGAAAGTTTTATTATAATTATAAATATTATAAAACGATTTAATCCCGTTGTTTTGACACCTTCCAATATTTTTGTGCGTACTTGGCAAACCATTCACATATGCATTTAGTGGTAACATATTCCCGCTATAACCATAGGCGTCCAGTGGGATAGAATGAAAATAATAGTTTTTAATGTATATCTTCTTAGAGTGAAAATTTGATGAACATCAATATGAAAAGATCATTTGAGATGGAATCAACTAAAACTTTTAAATTTCATAACCAAATTAGCAAAATAGTGTTGACTAGTGCGAAATAAGAGATAAAATAAAATTAGGTATTATAAACATTCCATTTAATCTCGAATAACTTGAAAACTTCGTACTGTATCTCATAGAGACAAGAGGTTAATATTTACGTGGAAAATAACGGAGTATCGAGAAAACATGCTGAAATCATTTTTACGATAGTGGCGTGGATTGTAGGGGGAAAAGAAGTATTTATCCCTACCGCATGCCTCTAGTGATAGAGGAAAATTATATTTTACCACTAATTGAAGTAACCTAATATATAAAAAGTGGAAGGTGTAAAAACAATGGACTACAATAATTTCAAATAATTATGATATAACACCCTAGATCTCAGTAAGAAGGAATATTTTACTGAAGTGTTCTCGAATCTTCATATTTTGTGCTAAGGTTTCTCCAGTTACTATATGGACAATTGTTAATGAACCACTCTGTATAAATATGACTGTTGTACAAGTGAAAAACACCATTTTTACGATAACGTCAAAATTCTACTAAATTATGTTAAATCAGAAAGTTTTTACGTAGATGTGAGAAGTTCTGTGTTTGCTTGTATTTAGTTTATGTAGCTTCAATTACCTAGAACGATCGGAATAACTAATTTAGTGAAAATAATGGAAAACTGTTACACCTGAACTTTTATAAGTGATAATGATAAAAAGGTTTATGATAACCCTGAAAAATATGGTGGTTCAAGGGTTGATGTATGCGGTTGGAAAGGAATGAAAAATGGTATTCCTGCTATTTACATTGAAAGGTAAAGTCGTACGAAAAACTATCCAGTGGAATAATTGTAGATACTAAAAAGTCTACAATTATTCAAACACATGCTTAAATCTTCTTTTTCTGTGTTGTTTTTCTTTGTCGTCAAAATAATTTAATGTGGAGGAAATTAAGTATACGAGTATGTACACTATTTCATATCTCAAATGAAATTATTTTAGTGAAAACAATTAATAAGCTTGCGAGATATTAATTTTTTCTGGTCTGAAACACTTTGTGAAAAAAATTGAACTGTGAAATATCATTGTACAGAATAACCATAAACATCCGTCTTAAGCGCAACAAAGCGGTACAATAAAAGGTACTTCGAAGATAGGGCGTTGAAAAATGACTATTAATATACAAATAATAATTATTTTTTAATAAATAATTAAGACAAAAAAATCTCGAAAACCATTACAATCAGGCATAGGGAAATGTTAAGAATATATGGTTGAACTCTAATATAGAATTGAGGCGACAAAAAATATGTTTGCCATTTAAAAACACACAGTTATTACTATTATTCATTATCCAAAATTTACGTTAATTATTCTTCACCCTGTATAAAAAATGGAACACGTTTTTCTGGGATATTATTGAGTTACCTTACAGTGACCGATGTAGGTGGTGGAAATTCAGTAATTATAATTTATCATCAAATTTATAGTTTATAAATAACAGTCAAACAGGAATGTCCGTAATAAAATAATTATCATCTCGCCATGAGACTAAAGTATATTAGTTTGTCATAATAAGTTGTTGATAATTATATCAGCAATTTAGAAAGTTAAAAATATACTGGGTGTTTCATTTGGAATAACGAAGTGGACTGCAACATAACTATGAGTATGTATCAAATAAATCATAATATATTAGGGGTAAGCTGTTTACTTAATAGCAGATAAATATTGAACAGTTTGTTCATAACTATTATAGATGAGAATATTTTCTTGTTTCATACTTTTTTCATTAGTCGGGTTTTAGTTTTTGAATACTTTTTATTCCGTATGCGACTACATTCTCTAGCGGGTACTTTAAATATACTTTTTCAATTTTGAAATGTAGAGTCATGGGTTATCTGTTTACAGAATACAGCAGGCATCATTTAAATTTGCACACCGCCTAAAGTTGTGCAGATTAATTATAAGTAATTAATCTCGTGTACTGACAAGAAGTGTGAATATTGAAACAATCCTTAAAATTCATAAAATTTAAAAATGGAAACTCATTTGACATAAAACATAAAATTGGTAGTTTTGACAAAAGTTTGATACTGTATTATTTTCATAAATGATTTAAATTGTCTAATTTCATAAAAGACAATGTTTGTTAGCACCGGACAATGTCTCAGTATCACGGAAACATCTGGTTCTGAATATTTACCATGCGAGGAAAGTTTTTTTCCAATAATTCAAACAGAGAAAACAATCTTTTTGACTCATCAGAGCGTATCACGATCCCACAAAATAAAGTGCCGTTGACAAGCTATGCCGTTTTACAAAACTCTTCCTTGGATTTCCACTACAATTCCAAAAATGAAATGGTAACACGTGATTTAACACTGGGAGATTCTACGTTTTAAAAAAATAATGATTCACATCTAGAACAGATGTAGTTTTCATTTGAACTTGATACAGTATGCTCTTTAATATCCGAATATAATTCATCACTTAAACAAGTAAAACATACAGCACTTGATAAATCAACAGAAAAATCCAAACCTCTTGGTTCTGATGTTCAAGAATTGCCAAGAATATCTAAGAAAAAGCGACGACCACATGATTCCCCATATTGTATACAAGATGTTCAGAATTTTGGAAGGCATTTGATGCGTCATCATTCCGATGAATTTGATGTTCAAAGTTTTTTATCTTTACACAAGGGCTTAAAACTACGAACGAAAACACGCTTTGGATCAAATTCGACGTCAATGAAATTTTGTAATGATATGATTCCGATTAGCGAGAACAAGAAAAGCAATGTGAACCGTAGTATTTCTTGTAAATTTTGCAAAGGATATTATACCAATAAGTCTTTAAGGCGGCACGTAAAAAAATGTCCTTCGAATCCTGATCCCAAAAAACCTTTAAGATCACAAAGCGAAGGTGAAACGGTTATGCCTAAATGATCCTCTAAGACTGAGCGGAGTACTAAACACACTGACAGGTGATGTAATTCTCTCATTGCTAAAATAGACCTAACAATTTGTACGATACAAGCCGTTAAAGTTGGAATGTAGCGGTTTATCGAAAGTACTATTTCGTTTTGGTAAGACATTTTATTATTAATATTTTGCAGGGCTGTTAATCCTTACTCATTCGGCATTAGTTTTAGACTGATTTTCGACCCAAAAATATAGATAGTTATAAGGTTAGTGAAAAAATATTTGAAATGAAATTCTTAGGAGTTCTCATTTTTTGCTATTTTCTGCAATACTATTTCATACAGTGTGAGACAAAAAATAAAGGACGGTAAATATTCCGAAATTGCAATTTTATTATAAATGATCCTATATTCAGAAATGTCGTCGGTATATTTCTGCATTTTTGTGTTATTACTGTTAGTTTTGGTACTTGTTAGAGATATACGTTTTTAAAGTTAGTGCCAATCAGGATTTTGTTTGCGTCAAAAATTACCATGTAATACAAAATAGATAATATACTTAATTTTTTTAAATTATACAACTGTATATATAAATAAAAAGAGGCATATATTTGAGGGATATTTTTAAAATAACATACTAAACACGTATGGTAGCTTTATAATTTTTTTATACTATATAAGTGATATTCAATAGCCTACCTATGTGTAAAGCAATTTTGCCGTGTTTTTCATTTACGATTTTAGCCACCAATTCTTAAATGTTTTAGTTTTTGACACAGGAACTATTGAGAACTTATTTATTTCACTGTTGATCACTCGTACAACGAAAACAATTTGAAAAAGCGTTTAATTGATTAAATAATGGATTTGAACCACTGAATATCACTTCAGAAAAAAATCCTCTGTTATGTGTTGAGCATGTTAATTTAAAAATACTCATTAATTACTTAACTAGTCGATATATTTAAGAACACTCTGTATAAATAAGCATATTTTTATATTATTGTACGATCTACAAAAACTGCATCTAAAATATATTTTCTATATTGTATTACACTTGGAATTATCATAACAGAATCTTAATTGTTCATGACTTTAAAAATGTATATTTCAAAAACTGATCATAGGAAAATCTTAAGAATTCAACACTTTCATTGAGTACCAAAACTAGTAACAAAAACTTACAGACATTAACCAGAATTGAGCTGAGGCTATTAGCAACTTAAGTAACTGGATCGAGTACAAATGCATATCAAGTTGTCAAAGAAAGATACCAGTCGCCACTTTCCATAAAAATTGTAGGGTCCTTATTCGGATCAACTATTAATACAAAATAAGTTAGGTGTGCATAAAATGGGAGGGAGAAGGTAGCATATTCTTGTAAATGCATCAGTCAAAAATGTAAATGTATATTTCCATAAAAATATATAATATAATCTCGACTATTGAGCTTATTTTTGTCAACAGGTTTTTAAATGATATGCAAATATGCTAATTTATAGGTATTATTACGTATTCGTTCTTTCATGTTATAAACAATCTCAGTTTAATATAAGTCAATTGTTTGTAATTTATAATTTTTATTTCTCATAGTTGTTGTTTCAAATTAACAATTTCAGTCTCAGATAAAAATTTCTTACGAAGAACGCCGATTTCAATCGTTTTATACAATGTCAATACCGAACTGGCAATTATTCTTTTGATTGTATGTATTAACTGGCCGATAGTATATGTGGCAACGCCGCAAGGAGTCCATATTACCTGAAATGCATCATATACGGAGCCTACCTTGCTTTTGAAGTATGGAAATATACACCAACGGAGCCTACTGTAACCGCTACATATAACGGATCCCACTAAGACGTCAACTTATATAAGTGGTATACATGAAATATACGCTAGGAGCCCAAATTGGACTACAGGTATAACGGAGTCCACATTAGCCTGCAACAGTATATATATATATATATATATATATATATATATATATATACACAGTTTATTTTGTATTCTTGGGATTGAAGACCATTTTTTAAGACATATAACTAGTAGTTAATACATTTTTATTTAACGTTTCGGTCTTTCCATGACCTTCATCAGAAATAAAATTTTTGTTAAAACTTCGACAGAACATTCATTTAATTATTCAATATATTTTATAGCTGTTTAGGACGTATCACATAACAGAATATAACTCACACACAAACAAAACGAACATTTTTAAAAATATGACAGTCATTTGTGTGTGAGTTATATTCTGTTATGTGATACGTCCTAAACAGCTATAAAATATATTGAATAATTAAATGAACGTTCTGTCGAAGTTTTAACAAAAATTTTATTTCTGATGAAGGTCATGGAAAGACCGAAACGTTAAATAAAAATGTATTAACTACTAGTTATATGTCTTAAAAATGGTCTTCAATCCCAAGAATACAAAATAAACAATATATAATTAAATAAAAAAGACCAAGAACCAAAAAAAAGAAACTATATATATACATATATATTTATATATTTATATATATATATATATATATATATATATATATATATATATATATATATATACGACTAAGGTATAGTACCGGGACAATCGCGATGTCAAGTGTATATCAAAGTATATTAAATATTTTGGTCATATATAAGTATAGAAATTAATTTCTTCATGAAAATTTGATATACACCAAAATCCAAAAATAGTATATCACTATTTTTATAAAGTACAGACTTCCGGGACATTTTTGATAAATCTAAAGAAGCAGACACTGTTTTAAAACGAGATGTGGATAAATATTTGCTAAATAATGTTCAAAATAATATTATTGCATTTTACCATGTGATGTCATTTGTGTAAAGTGTAGTTACAGCAATAGGTATAATACACAACCGAGAAATAATTTTGTCAAGCGTACGTAGATCGAGCAGATGTACTGCTCTCATTCCAGAGTGGATCCCTCTCACATTATTTACGTCCTAATAACAGACGAAACCTTTGGTGTAATGTCTGTTTTACTTTACCTATGACTGCAGCTATACAACGCACCTAACTTGCGTTTGAAGGGCTTGATGATCCTTTTTATGCAGTTATATATCAAAATTGGATGATTTCTTTCAAAAACTGTACTATTTTTATCTACAATGCCAATTTATTTTTGAAAATTTGATATCCACAAAAATTCAAAAGTAGTATATCACTATTTTTATAAAGTACATACTTCCAGGATATTTCAAATAAATGATTTCTAAAGAACCAAACACTGTTTTAAATTGAGATTTTGATACATATTAACTAAATAATGTTTGAAAATAAATATTGATAAATATTGCAATTTACCAGTTGTGTAACGAATAATGCACCTAACTGGTGAAATTGATACAAATCCAGGACTCGAAGTTTCTTCTTAAGATGTCATACAGAGTGGGCCACTCAAAACAATCTACCCTGCTATTTGACAGTACTCACTCAATTTAAAAAAAATGCTGAATCATGTTGATTTTTGTTTTAATTTACTATTTTTTTAAATAACCACCCAATAATCAGATTGGAGTTCTCGTTTTATAAATAGAGCACGCTATCTATTTTTCTACCTTCTTAATTTCAGAAATACTACTAAAGGGTCTTAACTGAATATTTACAGTTACAGAGTTACAGGGTTTTCAAAATCACCTTTTTCCAACTTAGGTCGTTTTTTTGACAAAAAAACTGAATATTTGGCAAAACGGCTCACGTGTTCGTATCCTAACTTTTTCTTTTCCTGGTCAATCGTAATAAGGAAAAAACTAATACAGGGTGGCCAAACATTCCTCATAATTTGACCACCCTATAATAATTTTTCCTTATCTTTCAATAGCCCTTGAAAAGTCAAGATAAAGACCCTATATATGAAGGATTTCTGATACCAGCTCATCAGGGAACGATTGAAAATACAAAAACGTAAAGGGTGTTCTATTTAAAAAATCTGATGGCGTCATCACACCCTGAATATAAGGTTGTTATTTTAAAAAAACAGTCAATCAAAATTATAACAGTTTCCTTAAAATTCACTGAATACTGCCAAACATCGGGGTGGACTGTTTTCTGTGGATCACGCACCATAAGTAAAAAGTAGATAATTTCCTTTCGAAATTTCACTATTATATCTACAATGATATACATTCAAATACAAAATATTGTAAATCACAATTTTTGAAAAGTGAGACTTATGGAAGGTCTTTGATAAATCGTGGAGAGCCAAACACTGTTTAAGAATATGTTAATGAATATTAAATAATGTTTGAAAATAACTATTACATGCTACCAAATGACGTCAGTTGTTTAACGTACAATGCATTAACTGGTTAATTGATCCGTATCAAGGTGTTGAAGATTCTTTAATGTATTAATGTATATGAAAATATTATATTTCTATCAAAAATTCCACTATTTTTACCCAGTGACAATTTATTTTTTAAACTTTGATATTCATAAAGAATCCAAAAATAGTATATCGCTATTTTTATAAAGTACAGACTTCCGGGACATATTCGATGAATAATTTGTAGAGAGCCAAACAGCGTTTCAGAATATTTTGATAAATATTAGTTATTATACGAGTATATTGTTTGGAAATAACTATTTCATTTTACCAAGTAACGTCAGTTGTGTAACATACAACGCATCTAAATACGTATCAACTGGTTGAAGATTCTTTTGAACTTGTTATAATGTCAAAGTAAGATGATTTCCTATTCAAAAAACTTCACTATTTTTCTCTGGTGATAATTTATTTTTGAAAATTTGATATTTACCTGATATCCAAAAATTGTATATCACTATTTTTATAAATTACGAACTTCCGGGACATCTTTGAAATAATACGTATCAACGGGTTGAAGATTATTTTGAAGTTGTTGAAATGTATATGAAAATAAGATTATTTCTCTCGAAAACTTCACTATTTTTACATAGTGACAAGTTATTTTTCAAAATTTCATATTTACAAAAAAAACAAAAATAGTATATCAATATTTTTATAAAGTACAGACTTTCGGGACATCTTTTATAAATCTTTTGTACAAAGTCACACAGTGGATCAGAATATGTTGATAAATATTAGCTTTTAAATAATTTTTGAAAATAACTATTGCACTTTTCCAAGTGACGTCAGTTGTGTGATGTACAATGCATCTAACTGGTTAAGTGATACGTATCAAGAAGTTGGAAATACTTTTGAAGCTGTTAAAATGTATATGAATATAAAATGATTTCTTCCAAATACATCACTATCTTTAACTAGTGAGCATTTATGTTGGAAATTTCAATATACACAAAATATCCAAAAATAGTATATCACTATTTTTATAAAGAACAGACTTCCGGGACATCTTTGAAATGATACGTATCAATGGGTTGAAGATTTTTTTGAAGTTGTTATAATGTATAATATATTTATACAGTACAGACTCCCGATACAACTTTGGTAAACCATTTTTAGTGAACCAAACAGTGTTTCAAAATATGTTGATAAATATTAGCTATTGAAAAATGTTTGTGTCGTTAGTGGTGTAACTTTCAACGCATGTAACTGGTGAAATGATATGTATCATGGGATTGAAGATTATTTTTAAGCTGTTATAAATGTATATGAAAATGAGTCGATTTCTTTTGAAAAATTCACTATTTTTACATAGTGACTATTTATTTTTCAAAATTTGATGTTTACAAGATACCAATAACAGTATATCACTATTTTTATAAAGTACCGACTTCCGGAACATGTTTGAAATTATACATATCAATGGGTCGAAAATCCTTTTGAAGTTGTTCTAATGTATATGAAAACTTCACTCTTTTTAACTAGTGACCATTTATTTTTAAATTTTCAACCTTCACAAAGTATCAAAAAATAGTATATCACTGTTTCTATAAAGTACAGACTTCCAGGACATCTTTCAAATGATACGTATCAATGGGTTGAATATTCTCTTGAAGTTGTTATAATGTATATGAAAATAAGATGATTTCTTTCGAAAACTTCACTATTTTTAAATAGAGACAAGTTATTTCTCAAAATTTAATGTTAATAAAAAAGCCAAAAATAGTATATCACTATTTTTATACAGTACACATTTCCGGGACATCATTTATAAATCATTTGTAAATAATCAATCAGTGTTTCAGAGTATCTTGATACATATCAGCTTTTAAATAGTGTTTGAGAATAACTATTGCATTTTACGTCAGTTGTGTAACGTACAACGCATCTAACTGGTGACATGTTACTGGTTGAAGATCCTTTTGAAGATGAACATGGGATGATTTATTCCAAATACAACACAATTTTTAAATAGTCACTATCAATTTTTGAAATTTCAATATTCATCAAACATCCAAAAATAATATATAATTATTTTTATAAAGTACAGACTTCCAGGACATCTTTGAAATTATACGTATCAAGAGGTTGAAAATAGTTCTATTATTTCTAGTTCCGGGATTCTAGACATGATTCAACATTTAAACAAATTTTACGTAAAAGATCAAATTACAAAATTTGATATTCTCACATACTATCATTTTTTCGGAATTCAAGTGTCAATGATATGGGTTCCGAATTAGTTTCCGCCATTCACATTCCAATACTTAATTCCAAATTCTTTGAATTTTCTCACCTATAATCCAAAATAATAAAATGTATATTCCTGATTTTCCTTATTTGGCACGAACGTAAACGAAAACCAATCAGAATGAGTATAATGCCCATCGTTGAAGGGAACATATTAACTGCCAACATCATTTAGTGCGTAAAGACAATTGTACTAAGTTTACTAGAAGGAAATGGTTTGGATGATTGCCATATCATGGACATCAATATTAAAGAAACGATCATTCAACAAATCACAGCTAACGAAATCCTATTAATGCCAATGCAAAGTTATGTTAAAATGCCAAACAGATCGACATCTCGAAGTAAAAGAACCGACGATGTTCAAAATTCCTCAAAATTGGGAAATATGGATTAATAATCTAAGATATATAAACGACACTGAAATTTACTACGGCAAACCATTCATTCTTCCAAAAATAGAAACAAGCAAATTTATAACATCTAAATACTATTCGAAATCTATTATTTGTAAATTAGACATTGACGAGCTTTTCGAAATCAATGAAATACATATCAAGAAAATAAAGCCCATTCTAGGAAATCGTGAACACCCAGAACCATATATACGCCAATAATTGGAAGTACTCTTGGAACTATATTCATTATCATAATCATCTATGCTGTAATCAAATTCAGATCCAAAATCTTAAGGTGCAGAAGAAAGGAAATAGAAGACTGACACGAAAAAAAGAAGGAAATTTAGAGAAAAATCAATCGAAAAGTCAATCCATACTTTTTGATACTTAAGGAAGGAGAATTTATATACTCCGCTCATCAAGAAACCATATATGAAGGTAGAAACCCAACACCATTCTGAGAATTATTAACATGCTAGAAAGTGTTTACGTTTTAGATTGTTTTATATAAAATATTCATTATTTGTTTAATCCTCTTACAAATAAGTTGTATAGTTAATAGCAAAATAACTTTTCATATTGGATAGTTATTTTTCTGAATCATGTAAAATTCGCTATTGTAACCGACGTTAATGCAACAGATGATATGTTCGACTCCCTTGTTTGAAAAAAATATGTATAAATAACTTGTATGAGTCCAAGCTAGACACGCATCTATAGTCACTATTCAGGCTGAAGTTGCCACTATTTGGAGGAAGTTCTTAGAATTAGAAGTACAAAGTTTATTCCTATGTGACTCACAAACTGAATTCTAAAGAATTCAAGAATACATGTTAAAATTTTTAGTTTTAGAGTTTTTAAAAGTAGTTCTGAATTATTCACAAATATATAGAAATTTTAGAATTAAATATGACAACAACGCTTTCATATTAGGTACGCTTTCGTTACGCACTTTCCAAACTTTTTTGCTTTAGTTTTTATATGTTTCAACACTAGACGTTAGATAAACTATATCGAGCTTTTTAATGCACTGTTTTTCCTATAACAGTCGATTATTTGAGTTTTTGGACATACTTTTAGAGCTTTTGCTAGTTTTGAGCTCAAAATCGTTTTGTTTTACCTCAAATATATATTTTAGAATCTCTAAAGGGAGTCAGTCATTTAGACATTTTAACTAAAATCCGAACTATATGAATGTATCTGTATCAATCTCAAAACTAAAATATTATACCTTCATATAACATTTAAATCAAAGCTCTTTCGTGTCCCACTTTGTGTTCGATATTGTCAACCGGTTAAGTATTTTCATAGAAAAAATCCAATGTTTTCGCAAGGGTAGTAATTACCTATATTGATAAATTTTTGTTCCGGGACATGTATAATGTACATATATTGTTCCATTATATTCAAGACATCCCTCTTCTGACGCAAGCAAAAAATTCGTGTAAATGTTTGGTCTTTGTTTTTACAAAAAGATGCATTTACTATTTCGTAAGTTTTTAGCAGTTATTCTGGTCACAAGTAAAGCGATTACAAGCTAAAATAACATAAACAGTAAGTTCACTAAAAATGGTTATCAAAGTGGTCTCGGGAGTATTTTTGGATATTTTGTGAATATTAGAATTTCGCTAGTTGAAAATAGTGATGTATTTGGAATAAATCATCTTATATTCATATAGATTATAACAACTTCAACGAATCTTCAACCCATTGATACGTATCATTTCGAAGATGTCCCGGAATTCTGTACTTTATAGAAATCGTGATATAATATTTAAGATATTTTGTGGAAATTAAAATTTATATAATGAATTGTCGCTATTTAAAACTTGTGATGCATTTGGAATAAATCATCTTACATTCATACGAGTATATACTATCACAGCTTCAAAAGAATCTTCAACCTCTTGATATGTATCATTTCACCTGTTAGATGCTTTGTACGTTACCCAACTGACGTCACTTGGTAAAATGCTATAATTATTTTAAAACATTATTTGAAAGCTGATACTTATCAACATATTCTGAAACACTGTTTGATTATCTACAGATGATTTATAAAAGATGTCCCGGAAGTGTGGTCTTTATAAAATTAGTGATATACTATTTTAGGATATTCTCTGAACATTGGATTTTCAAAAATAAATAGACCTTAGTTAAAAATAGTGATGCATTTGGAATGGATCATCTTATATTCATATACATTATAACAGTATCAAAAGAATCTTCAACCCATTGATACGTATCATTTCAAAGATGTCCTGGAAGTCTGTACTTCATAAAAATTCTTATATACCATTTTTGGTTATTTTGTGAATATTGAAATTTCAAAAATAATTGGTCACTAGGTGTAAATAGTAAAATTTTCAGGAGAATTCACTTCATTTTCATATACATTATAACGGTATAAAAAGAATCTTCAACCCGTTGATACGTATCATTTCAAAGATGTCCTGGAAGTCTGTACTTCATAAAAATTGTTATATACCATTTTTGGTTATTTTGTCAATTTTGATATTTCAAAAATAATTGGTCACTAGTTGTAAATAGTGAAATTTTCAAAAGAACTCACCTCATTTTCATATACATTATAACAACTTTAAAAGAATCTTCAACCCATTGATACGTATTATTTCAAAGATGTCCCGGAAGTCTGTACTTTATAGAAATAGTGATATACTATTTATGGATATTCTGTAGAAATTAGAATCCATATAATAAATTGTCGCTAGTTAAAAATTGTGATGTATTTGGTATAAATCATCTTACATTCATATACATTATAACAGCTTCAAAAGATTCTTCAACCTCTTGATATGTATCATGTCACCTGTTAGATGCGTTGTACGTTACACAACTGACGTCACTTGGTAAAATGCTATAGTTATTATAAAACATTATTTAAAAGCTGATACTTATCAAGTTATTCTGAAACACTATTTGATTAGGATATTTTGTGAATATTAGATTTTCAAGAGTAAATAGTCCTTAGTAAAAATAGTGATGCATTTGGAATAAATCATCTTATATTCATATACATTATAACAGTATCAAAAGAATCTTCAACCCATTGATACGTATCATTTCAAAGTCGTCCTGGAAGTCTGTACTACATAAAAATTGTTATATACCATTTTTGGTTATTTTGTGAATATTGAAATTCCAAAAATAATTGGTCACTAGTTGTAAATAGTAAAATTTTCAGAAGCAGTCACTTTATTTTCATATACATTATAACAGTATCAAAAGAATCTTCAACCCATTTTTACGTATAATTTCAAAGATGTCCTGGAAGTCTGTACTTTATAAAAATTGTTATATACCATTTTTGGTTATTTTGTGAATATTGAAATTTCAAAAATAATTGGTCACTAGTTGTAAATAGTAAAATTTTCAAAAGAAATCACCTCATTTTCATATACATTATAACAGCTTCCAAAGAATCTTTAACCCATTGATACGTATTATTTCAAAGATGTCTCGGAAGTCTGTACTTTATAGAAATAGTGATATACTATTTATGTATATTCTGTAGAAATTGAAATTCATATAATCAATTGTCGCTAGTTAAAAATTGTGATGTATTTGGTATAAATCATTTTACATTCATATACATTATAACAGCTTCAAAAGAATATTCAACCTCTTGATATGTATCATGTCACCTGTTAGATGCGTTGTACGTTACACAACTGACGTCACTTGGTAAAATGCTATAGGTATTTTGAAACATTATTTAAAAGCTGATACTTATCAAGATATTCTGAAACACTGTGTGCTTATCTACAAATGATTTATAAAAGATGTCCCGGAAGTGTGGTCTTTATAAAATAAGTGATATACTATTTTAGGGTATTTTGTGAATATTAGATTTTCAAAAATAAATAGTCCTTAGTGAAAAATGGTGATGCATTTGGAATGAATCATCGTATATTCATATACATTATAACAGTATCAAAAGAATCTTCAACCCATTGATACGTATCATTTCAAAGATGTCCTGGAAGTCTGTACTACATAAAAATTGTTATATACCATTTTGGGTTATTCTGTGAATATTGAAATTCCAAAAATAATTGGTCACTAGTTGTAAATAGTAAAATTTTCAGAAGCAGTCACTTTATTTTCATATACATTATAACAGTATCAAAATAATCTTCAACCCATTTGTACGTATCATTTCAAAGATGTCCTGGAAGTCTGTACTTTATAAAAATTGTTATATACCATTTTTGGTTATTTTGTGAATATTGAAATTTCAAAAATAATTGGTCACTAGTTGTAAATAGTAAAATTTTCAAAAGAAATCACCTCATTTTCATATACATTATAACAGCTTCCAAAGAATCTTTAACCCATTGATACGTATTATTTCAAAGATGTCCCGGAAGTCTGTACTTTATAGAAATAGTGATATACTAATAATGTATATTCTGTAGAAATTGAAATTCATATAATAAATTGTCGCTAGTTAAAAATTGTGATGTATTTGGTATAAATCATCTTACATTCATATACATTATAACAGCTTCAAAAGAATATTCAACCTCTTGATATGTATCATGTCACCTGTAAGATGCGTTGTACGTTACACAACTGACGTCACTTGGTAAAATGCTATAGGTATTTTGAAACATTATTTAAAAGCTGATACTTATCAAGATATTCTGAAACACTGTGTGCTTATCTACAAATGATTTATAAAAGATGTCCCGGAAGTGTGGTCTTTATAGAATTAGTGATATACTATTTTAGGGTATTTTGTGAATATTAGATTTTCAAAAATAAATAATCCTCAGTAAAAAATAGTCATGCATTTGGAATGAATCATCTTATATTCATATACATTATAACAGTATCAAAAGAATCTCCAACCCATTGATACGTATCATTTCAAAGATGTCCTGGAAGTCTGTACTTCATAAAAATTGTTATATACCATTTTTGGTTATTTTGTGAATATTGAAATTTCAAAAATAATTGGTCACTAGGTGTAAATGGTTAAATTTTCAACAGAATTCACTTTATTTCCATATACATTATAACGGTGTCAAAAGAATCTTCAACCCGTTGATACGTATCATTTCAAAGATGTCCTGGAAGTCTGTACTTCATAAAAATTGTTATATACCATTTTTGGTTATTTTGTCAATTTTGATATTTCAAAAATAATTGGTCACTAGTTGTAAATAGTGAAATTTTCCAAAGAACTCACCTCATTTTCATATACATTATAACATCTTCAAAAGAATCTTCAACCCATTGATACGTATTATTTCAAAGATGTCCCGGAAGTCTGTACTTTATAGAAATAGTGATATATTATTTATGGATATTCTGTAGAAATTAAAATTCATATAATAAATTGTCGCTAGTTAAAAATTGTGATGTATTTGGTATAAATCATCTTATATTCATATACATTATAACAGCTTTAAAAGAATCTTCAACCTCTTGATATGTATCATGTCACCTGTTAGATGCGTTGTACGTTACACAACTGACGTCACTTGGTAAAATGCTATAGTTATTATAAAACATTATTTAAAAGCTGATACTTATCAAGATATTCTGAAACACTATTTGATTATCTACAAATGATTTATAAAAGATGTCCCGGAAGTGTGGTCTTTATAAAATTAGTGATATACTATTTTAGGATATTTTGTAAATATTAGATTTTCAAGAGTAAATAGTCCTTAGTAAAAATAGTGATGCATTTGGAATAAATCATCTTATAATCATATACATTATAACAGCATCAAAAGAATCTTCAACCCATTGATACGTATCATTTCAAAGATGTCCTGGAAGTCTGTACTTCATAAATATTGTTATATACCATTTTTGGTTATTTTGTGAATATTGAAATTTCAAAAATAATTGGTCACTAGTTGTAAATAGTGTAAAATTTTCAGAAGAAATCACTTTATTTTCATACACATTATAACAGTATCAAAAGAATCTTCAACCCATTTGTACGTATCATTTCAAAGATGTCCGGGAAGTCTGTACTTTATAAAAATTGTTATATACCATTTTTGGTTATTTTGTGAATATTGAAATTTCAAAAATAATTGGTCACTAGTTGTAAATAGTAAAATTTTCAAAAGACATCACCTTATTTTCATATACATTATAACAACTTCCAAAGAATCTTTAACCCATTGATACGTATTATTTCAAAGATGTCCCGGAAGTCTGTACTTTATACTATTTATGGATATTCTGTAGAAATTGAAATTCATATAATAAATTGTCGCCAGTTAAAAATTGTGAGGTATTTGGTATAAATCATCTTACATTCATATACATTATAACAGCTTCAAAAGAATATTCAACCTCTTGATATGTATCATGTCACCTGTTAGATGCGTTGTACGTTACACAACTGACGTCACTTGGTAAAATGCTATAGTTATTTTGAAACATTATTTAAAAGCTGATACTTATCAAGATATCCTGAAACACTGTGTGCTTATCTACAAATGATTTATAAAAGATGTCCCGGAAGTGTGGTCTTTATAAAATTAGTGATATACTATTTTAGGGTATTTTGTGAATGTTAGATTTTCAAAAATAAATAGACCTTCGTTAAAAATAGTGATGCAATTGGAATGAATCATCTTATATTCATATACATTTTAACAGTATCAAAAGAATCTTCAACCCATTGATACGTATCATTTCAAAGATGTCCTGGAAGTCTGTACTTCATGAAAATTGTTATATATCATTTTTGGCTATTTTGTGAATATTGAAATTCCAAAAATAATTGGTCACTAGTAGTAAATAGTAAAATTTTCAAAAGAATTCACTTCATTTTCATATATATTATAACAGTATCAAAAGAATCTTCAACCCATTGATACGTATCATTTCAAAGATGTCCTGGAAGTCTGTACTTTATAAAAATTGTTTTATACCATTTTTGGTTATTTTGTGAATATTGAAATTTCAAAAATAATTGGTCACTAGTTGTAAATAGTAAAATTTTCACAAGAAATCACCTTATTTTCATATACATTATAACAACTTCAAAAGAATCTTCAACCCATTGATACGTATTATTTCCAAGATGTCCCGGAAATCTGTACTTTGTAGAAATAGTGATATACTATTTAAGGATATTCTGTAGAAATTAAAATTCATATAATAAATTGTCGCTAGTTAAAAGTTGTGATGTATTTGGAATAAATCATCTTACATTCCTATACATTATAACAGCTTCAAAAGAATCTTCAACCTCTTGATAAGTATCATTTCACGTGTTAGATGCGTTGTACGTTACACAACTGACGTCACTTGGTAAAATGCTATAGTTATTTTAAAACATTATTCAAAAGCTGATACTTATCAAGATATTCTGAAACACTGTGTGCTTATCTACAAATGATTTATAAAAGATGTCTCGGAAGTGTGGTCTTTATAATATAAGTGATATACTATTTTAGGATATTTTGTGAATATTAGATTTTCAAAAATAAATAGACCTTAGTTAAAAATAGAGATGCAATTGGAATGAATCATCTTATATTCATATACATTATAACAGTATCAAAAGAATCTTCAACCCATTGATACGTATCATTTCAAAGATGTCCTGGAAGTCTGTACGTTATAAAAATAGTTATATGCTATTTTTGGATATTTTATGAATATTGAAATTTCGAAAATAAATAGACACTTTTTAAAAATTGTGATGTATTTGGAATGAATCATCTTATATTCATATACATTATAACAGTATCAAAAGAATCTTCAACCCATTGATACGTATCATTTCAAATATGTCCTGGAAGTCTGTACTTTATAAAAATTGTTATATACCATCTTTGGTTATTTTGTGAATATTGAAATTTCAAAAATAATGGGTTACTAGTTGTAAATAGTAGAATTTTCAAAATAAATCACATCAGTCTGTACTTTATAGAAATAGTGATATACTATTTATGGATATTCTGTAGAAATTAAAATTCATATAATAAATTGTCGCTAGTCACATTCATATACATTATAACAGCTTCAAAAGAATCTTCAACCTCTTGATATGTATCATTTCACCTGTTAGATGCGTTGTACGTTACACAACTCACGTCACTTGGTAAAATGCTATAGTTATTTTAAAACAATATTTAAAAGCTGATACTTATCAAGATATTCTGAAACACTGTTTTATTATCTACAAATGATTTATAAAAGATGTCCCGGAAGTGTGGTCTCCATAAAATTAGTGATATACTATTTTTGGATACCATCCAAATAGCAAATTTTCAAAAATAAATTGTTACTAGGTAAATATAGTGCAGTTTTTGAAAGAAGAAATCATCAATACATTATAACAACATCAAAAGAGTCTTCAACTCATTGTTACATATCATTCCACCAATTAGATGCGTTGTCTGTTACACAAATGACGTTACTTGGTATATTGCAATAGTTATTTCCAAACATGATATAATTACATTGGCTTTGCTTTGAAGCTGTTATGATGTATATGAAAATAAGATGATTTCTTTTCGAATCTTCACTATTTTTACATATTCTCAAAAAACCATTAAGTACAGACATCCAGGACATCATTGAAATTATACATATCAAGAGGTTAAATATTCTTTTGAAGCTGTTAAATGTATATGAATATAAGATGATTAACATCAATATTTCTAACTAAGGCCATTTATATTTGAAATTCTAATATTCACAAAATATTCCAAAATAGTATATCACTATTCCTAGGCAAACGACGAGACGTTACCCTTTTCATAAATTAATTCCACAACTAAATTTCCGATTCTAAGAATCACAACAACAATTAATTGCCACATTTTGTAGTGCCTACGGTTATAATAAAGTCGTAAATATGTGAACATACACTGGAGTTGAAAACTATAAATTGATCGTCACGTGTCATTTCAAAACTTTCGGCAATTATTTGTACGTGAAATAATAATACGAGTATTATTTACACACCAAATTGAGCAATACATGCTACCACTGTTCAAAAGGGCGGTGACGGATTTTTGGTCCAAATAGAAAGTGACGGGATTTCCAAAAAATATAGGCATCCAAAATGACTCCAAATTTGAACAATTATTCTTCCTTTAGGGTTCTTTCCGCGTAACCACTTACGTATTTGAATTTACAGACACATATTTACACTGCTGTCCTGGAAGACGACCTTAAACATAAAATATTTCCGGGACCGTCTTGAGTCCCGAAACACTACCTTAAACATAAAACATTTCCAAGACCGACCTGGAACTATAGAATTGTCCCGGAACTATACTTTAGATGGGAGAAAAAGTCCCGGTACTGTACCCTAGTCGTATATATATATATATATATATATATATTTATATAAGTAAGAATCTGGCGTTGAATATTTATTTTAGGTAGAATTCTAAAAGAAAGGAAATAGATTATGTCACAAAATTGTAAATTCTTAGGTAAGAAATAATAAGATGAGTAGAAATATATCGTCAATAAAACATATTTTGATCTTGAATAGTAGATAGAACCTAGTAAATGAATAGAATGTTTATGTTGGAAATACCTTTGATTCAAAAATTGGAGTTTAAATAGATCTCAATCCCATTGATATCTTTTAAATTTGAGAGGAATTTGAAACACATATAGAACATTAGAAAGAGTACATTACTTGATTAAGAATTTCTTAAATTTGGACTTGAACAAGTCAAAACCTAATTCAGAATAGGGCACAAATAAACCATAATCAGAAATTAAATTAAGATCAATGAAGATAATTTGCGATTATTTGATGGTAATAACAATAATAAAATAGTAAAATAGAAAGAAGTTACCTCAGTAATTGTAGAAAGTGTGAAAACACCATATGTTGATAAATTATTAAAAAATATGTATTCGTCCAAAAATATGAAATTTGAAATTAATGTACTTTTATTGGAATAAGTTTCTATACATTGAAAGCTTATACAGTGTGGAAACCACTTATGGAATAAAATTCTTTGACATTATTTTAGAAAATTATAAAAAATGCCGAGACACGTCAACTTTTGAATTGAGTTGTGCATAATGTAAACATAAATTTGAATGTACAGGGTGATTCACGCAAGTATGCTATAGTCGGTGTTTTTTTTTATGAAACACTGCATATTTGCATATTTTTGAAATCCTCTTAATGAACCGATTCAAACAAACTAAATAATGTATGGTTATTTATGAATTATACAGGATGAAATTGTTATGTTTACAGTTATTAAACACATAAATACAATAAAATAAATGCTCAAAATGTTCTCCACCTAGTTGTTGGCAATAGCACAGTCTCCTATAGAACTCCTACTTAACTTTGTTCAAAGTTTGAGGTGAAATATTCCGTATTTCTGTAGTTATCCTGTCTTTGAGGTCTACAATGTTAGTTGGTTGTGTTGCATATACTTTGTTCTTAAGATAACCCCACAGAAAAAAATCTAACGGCGTAAGGTCTGGCGATCTAGCTGGCTACTCAATAGTACCTTTTCGTTCAATCCATTTATTGGGGAAGATTTCACTAAATCAGTTCTTACCATTAAAGTATAATGGGGTGTTGCCCCGTCTTGCTGGAACCAAACAGTTTCATTCGATAAGCTAGGATCTATTGCGTTGGGATATAAGTTTGCCAACGCAGGAATAACTTCATTTCTAAGCATATTTAAATATTCTTCAGCTGTCAAATTTCCATCTATAAATATAGGACCAATAATATGGTTGCCTATGATACCGGCCCAAACGTTCGTCTTTTGAGGGTACTGAGTATGTGTCTCACGCATCCAATTAGGATTCTCTGCTGACCAATATCTACAGTTCTGTCGGTTTATCTCTCCATTCAATGTGAATGTTGATTCGTCAGAAAAAAGAATGGTACCAAGAGCTATCTCTTTTCTGTTCAGCTTATTCATGAATCTTTCGTAGAAATCTATTCTACGATCTGGATCGTCTTCTGTTAACTCCTGCACAAAAGTTAATTTGTAGAGATGAAGTTTTTGTTTATGAAGACATCTTAGAACAGTTGTATGACTAACATTATTTTCACGGGCAATTTGAAGTGTACTAGAAGCTGGATTCTCTTGGACACTTAACAAAATATCCACTTTCACATCATCTTCAACGAAGTGTGGTTTTCTTTTCAATGGTTTGACATGTCCAAGTTCTCTGAGTTGTGCATGAATTTTAGACACAGTACTTTGTGAAATATTAGGCAATCCGGGATACCTGTGATTGAATAAGTTTGCCACTTCAGCTTGACTTCTGCAGTTATCCCCATACCCGATCATCATTAAAATCTCAATTCGGTGAGTTATGTCGACAAGGAAGAGTGTTTGACAAAGATTTTACTTTTTCAGTATAAACTGTCAACATATCAACAACTGACAGAATAGAAAACAATCCACATTATTTACCGATTAAAAACAATCCACATTATTTACCGTTTTTTTTAATTATTGGCGTTTTTAGGCAATTTTTAGGTATTTTATGATAAAATTCATGGGCGTAGTAGATTTTGTTTAATAACGAATACGTCTAATAATTAGTTAGTTTAGATTTCTGATAAATCCATATTTAGCTAATTTAAAAAAGTACCAATATTTCAAGTGTAATAAATTATTAATTTTAAAATTTCACCCTGTATAATTCATAATTGACCATACATTATTTAGTTTGTTGAAATCGGTTCATTAAGAGGATTTCAAAATATATAGGGTGTTCCATTAAATAAACAACAACACCGACTATACTTGCGTGAATCACCCTGTACATCTAAATTTATGTTTACATAACGCACAATTTATTTCAAAAGTTGACAT
The DNA here is from genome assembly GCA_963921935.1 of Galeruca laticollis. Classification (NCBI taxonomy): domain Eukaryota; kingdom Metazoa; phylum Arthropoda; class Insecta; order Coleoptera; family Chrysomelidae; genus Galeruca; species Galeruca laticollis. The sequence continues at coordinate 148,764,732 of OY998181.1, forward strand.
GTCTCGTCATTTCTTATATTTTTATAAAATAATGACATAAAGAATTTTAATCCATAAGTGGTTTCCACACTGTATAAAGAAATATATAGAAAATAACATTGGATCAGTCAATGATTTAAATATCACTATAGTAATACATGGTGCCAGAACTCAAAGAGAGGAAGACATACCTTTTTAGTTTCTGATTAGGAATGCTCCCACATTTAGCAAACAGTAAACATTTGTGGGACCATGTGCAGATATTTTTTACTTTTCCGTCCAACCTATCTAATATGCGAGAAAAGTATTGGTGTCTAATCCCACCACGCCAAGACAGAATTGTTCTTAGTTTTTGAAATGCTCGCTAAAAATTAAATACCTCTTAATCATCTTTATTTGTTTATATATTTTGCAATTTCTTATGTGCTAAAATCGTTTCAATACGTTTTTCCAGACATCATTGTGGATTAAATGAGCTATCGCACATGTTTTTACGAGCTCTTTCTCAATTTTTCAATATTTTCAACTATACTATCTCGGTTTCTCAAGTATAAACATAAAAAAAAATCAGAAATCCTTGTATCTAATTGAAAACCCTTTCAAACTCTAACCGTTTCTTTTCAGAATTTGGGAAGGGGTAGTTATCACCACTAGGACTTGGAAAGGCGGGTTGAAAGATACATTGAAAAATTGGTATTACATATTATCTAAAAGTTCATAAGATTCGTTTATTGTATTCACGATAACTTAGGATATGAATCGACCGCTTACTTCAGAACCTCATTACAGTACCCACATCCAATCAAGTCCAATTCTTGTCAAATAACTGTATTTTGGTTGTCGATGTGGCTATGAGTGATGAATACTGTATCTTATATAGATTACCAAGATTACTTTATATTTTTCTCAAAAAGAAGACTTTCGAACCAAAGTTCTCTATTACATATTTACATCAAACAACAAACAATTCATTATGGATAATATAAGATGAACTTAATTCGGGTTAAGTTGATTAGTTATATGATAAACCATTTGCTTTAAAGCTATGACATTGAGTGAGTAAACTCATATAAACTTATTTAGAGACGATTACGTGCCCTAATCAAATACAGACATGAAAGTAATTTAGGATGAGCTTCATTCTCTCGATATATACGATTATCCTATTTTATGTTATACCCTTTTATTCTACCCTCTTCCGAGCGTTAGCTGGCTAGATATTCTGGCGAATCGGTGCCAAGTATTGAATTTCAGTTGAACTATTTCATTTTCACACTACAAAATGACCAATATTTCAAACCTACCGTTTGCTGCTCTTGGGATTTACCCAATTTCCATAGAAACGGCATAATTTATCATTTTTTATCTCTATTAAATTTCAAATAATCCATTTCAGATGATAAATACGAATGAAGCTAGACTATGGATCAATTACGAAATATGTAAAACCAATCAGTTAACGTACAAACATATTAAATTTGCTTCTAGAGAGATATTTTGCCATGTAGAGAGACTAGAGAGGGTTGATATGTTTAACACTCCATAAAACAAAATTGAATAAAACAAATTTAGAAAATTATGTAAATAGACACAACTGAATGAGCTACATATTGGATAATTTGGATATATGTCGGTTTGAAATGTGCAACAAATTATTAACTGTTTTTGATAATAAGCATCAGTGTATCAATTCTCCTATACTAAGGGTGCTTTGATACAATATATGATAGCCTTGATACTACCAAAACTGCCATCTATGCATGTCAGTAAAACTTTCCGCCATGTACACGTCTCAAATTACTCTAGAAAGAATAAAATTTCCATTTAATAAACAATTAAAGTACCTAATCAAGTTTAAATCACAAAAAATTTTGAAATCACGTAAAATCCCATGTCGTTTATTGAATTAATCCGCCTTTATCTATTTTCAATTAATACTTACAAAGAAACATTCTTCCGAATAATTATATCCATCAATTGAATGAAATTTATTCAGTTGAAATTTTCATATATACATAGTTATTTTCCAACTAATTTTAAGCTGATCTAAAAAATCATTTGACAAGAAAAAAAATGTATCTGACCTAGCCAAATTTTTTGTATAAGGTTGCTCACCTGATGTGTAATTATTTATGGCATCAAATGGAATGTAACTTCTGTCATTCTGACGATGATATTTAGATAGTATCGCAACAATTGTCAATTTTTTAGAATTTTTCAATATACTGTGGAGTTAACTAAAAACAGTAAGTTTCATTTAAAACACTAATATGAGTAGATTCCACAAAGTGAGGGTCGAGACAGTTAATTTCATTTAAAAATCTTCGAGAGAAAATTTGACCCGACTGTAGCAGAAGTTGCAACAAAAACGTTGCAAAGCATCTCAAAACATTTGGTTAAACCAAGAATGTCTTCGAAAAGAGGTAATATCAAAGTATGTGAATATAAAATGCCATAGTAAAACACCTCAAGCACAAAAAGGTATAAAATGTGCTCAACGAGTTTGGCTAAGAGAAGAATGTAAGAAATGGTTTAAAATGAGGGTCTCCTTAGACAACTACATAAAAGTTGTACATTCTGAACTAACGTTGTAACTACATCCAGTAGAATTTGACTGTTTAGATGACAAAATCAGAGAAAGTGTCAGCACGATGAAGCACAAGCAATTTAAGAAACTAGAACAAAAGCTACACAAACTTGAACACGCACAACATAGAGTTCAATACTATAAACATCATGAACATGTAAGTAATTACATACCAACACACTTTGCACCACGATTTGAAAACTTTTCAAACACTAATTTCACAGATAGAGAAATAGAATTATTGAATAAATGTTTAAAGTACAGCATACCACCAAAATTTAAGAATAATATTAAACAGATAATGGCTACATAGTCAAAAATAGCTTTTAAATCTAATTCAAATAATTTTCTTTATGAGAAACTAAAAATTGACAATTTAATCAAAAATATTGAAACTTCAAAACTTAAACGTCAAACAAAAAATGACATTACAGTTTCAAATTCAACAAAAAAGGAAGTAAAAGATAATAACCTGAAAGTTACAAAATCTGACAAGGGGAACGCTACTGTCATATTGACAACTAATGTTTATAATTCAAAGATATATAACTTTATAGAATCTAGCGATGTAAAAGTTCTTAGAGCAGACCCAACAAAAAAGTTTTCCAATAATGTTAGAGATATTGTTAATAACTCAAATTATATTTTCAGTGATTACGAAAAGAGGTCCATTATAAATAAGAATCTTCAATCTCCACAATTATATGGAACCGTTGAATTACATAAAATAACGAAACCAATTAGACCTGTAGTATCTTATATTATTACTCCTCATAATATATTGACAAAGAAACTTAACAATATACTTAATAGTTACGGATATACATCTAAATATTCAGTTAGAAATTCAATGGAACTGATCAAAAAATTAAAAGCATCCAACTTGCAACATATCTCTAAGCTTATTTCATTTGATGTTACTAATATGTTCACTAAAGTTCCTCCTAAAGAATGTCTAATATTTGTAAGAAAGTTACTAGAAGATATTAATCCAGGAATAATATCAGATATACTTAATTTATTTGATGTATGTATTAATCGGAATTATTTCACTTTTGACAATAAGATATATATTCAAAATGAGGGTATACCAGGGTATATTGCCAATTTTAGCAAACATTTTTATGGAAAATTTAGAAAAAAAAATCTTTGAAAGTAATATTTCAGGAAATGTTTTATTTGGGTATAGATATGTAGATGATATATTAGCTTGTTTTATGGGTAGTGAACGACAATTAGATATATTTTTCAACCACATTAATAGTTTACACCCAAAAATTAAATTTGCATTAGATGCTGAAGAAAATAGTTCAATAAATTTACTTGATTTAAAAATTCAAAGAGTTTATAATGTACTTGATTATTCAATTCACCGAAAACCAACACACACTGATGTGACTGTTCCATACAGTTCCAATCATCCCATTTCCCATAAACTAGCGGCAGTAAGTTTCATTTAAAACACCAACATATTTAAACCTTTCAGATAAATTATACATTCAATACTTGTTTGTTTGGGATCGAATTATGCTAAAACAGCAAAAACTTCATGCTCCTATATAGGGTGCAACTCAAATAAAAATGTTAAGTGCGAATGAAAAACGCCAAATTCTTAATATAGAGCATCTACAGCCTTCAGGCTCTTTTATGAAGGCCGCTCACCAAATCATACTACTTTCCAACTTCTAAATATAGATCAGTCCTTAGGTGTTGGCTCTGTTATTCTAAAATACTAGATACTACCTACTGTCAACACTGCTGGTTATTTTCTTTTCAAAGAAAAAATATATGGTGTACAGGCATTCGTGATGGGGGACGATCATCAGAAAGAAACAAATAACACAGTTTTGTGAATGGTCATGTGAATGCATGTGTTGTGTATGAACTTTGGTAAAAAAATGATACTATTGACAAGGAGCCTGAAGATGAAATTCATAAAGAACAGTCATTTTGGAAAATTGTTCTTCGAATATTATCCAATATCTTACTTACCATAGCAAAGAATTCCTTGGCTTTTAGAACACATCGAGAGTACTTAAGTGAGGAAGGGCGCCTTGGAAAGTTCCTGTCTGTTGTACAATTTCTTGTCCGATATGATCAAATATTGCAGAAAGTTTTGGATATGTTCATAGGTATTTTTGTTTATTTGTTAAATGTTGTTCCCATTTCATTTACTCTTTTAATTTATTCGATTAACTGTTTAAAATTATATATTTAGAAATTATTTTCATATAAAATCATGCTTTTCTGTTTCTAGAATCCACAGGACATCTAAGACCAACAATTCAAAATCAAATTATTGAATGCTTGGGAAATACACTTGAAAATCATCTGCTAAAACAAATTAGAGCATAACCGTTTTTGGCCATCATATTAGATACGACATTTTAAGGAACTATTCGCAAATAGAGCATTCACAGGCTTGCCTATACATGACGTTGGGAACGATGTCAAGAATAGCGCCCCGATTCGAGATTCAGGGCGGATGAAACTCAATCATCGGCCACCACACCTGCAAGAAATGAATCACCGGTGGCGACAGTGATTTTCTTACCGTTCAACTTTGGAAATATTTTTACAAAAGTTACAACTTTTATTTTTTAGAACTGAATATCTTTTTAATAAATACATGGAAAATTATCATAGTTGCTGCAATTGGAAAATCATATTTGAATTATATGGAAAATGTATGCATAATTTGCCAGTAGATAATGAACTTGTTAATTAATTAAAAAAAAATGAATTGCGGGGAGAGGAAAAAAACGAAATTTTCGGTATAAGAGTTTTTGCCGTCTAGCGCAAAAATATATAGAAGAGGGCGGAGTTGAGACGTGACATGGCGCGAATGAGGAGAGGTTACTCTTGACATGTGACTAGTTCGTTACAATTATTATTGACATTACGTTAGATAGAGCGGTTTCTAACTCTGAAACTTATACAATTTAAATTACCTAAATTACCTCTCACTTTAAAGTGTTGTGGGTAAAGGTAATTCTATGTGAACGCAATAGATTACTTACAAAACATTTACTATTATCCCAAACAACGCAATCTACTATTCAAAACGGTTTCAGAACATTATTATATTCCAAAAAATTAATGGGAAGTCTTTACTTTTTTGAACCACTGACAGTTCCATAAAGACTTATGGAATGAAATATTTGATTACGATCACTTCTATATTCCCCAATTAGACAGTTTTGTTCAATTTCATTTGTTACTTCCTGGAATGAACACACCTACAGTCAACAACAATAGAAACCGAGTGAAAATCAAACCGACAGGAATAGTTCCTAGTCGTGTTTAGAAGAGGAAGAATATTTTCTGGTATTTAGTTATATCCTCTAGTGGCAGAACCAAAAATCAGTAGATTGTTTTAGTTTTTCAAGCAACTTTTGTGATGTTCTTTTCTTAGCTGTATTATGAATGATTAATGAGATTTAGCTGAGTACTGACCTTACTCGGCCACCCGTTACTGACGTTCTCATAACGATGTTTTGCTTTACTTCATAAAATAACGTCGTGAAATTCTAATGCGATTGATTGTTTTTGATGTATGACATATCAAACTATTGTTCAGATGTATTTTGATCTGGTTACACCTTTATTCATCATCCGTTCTTGCATTTTTACAGTTATTTCCCCTTGTTCGATACCATCATTATTGCTGTCTTTTGGGTAATTATATGCAGCCCATATTCCTTCATTCCAACACCCCACTACCTTATCCACTTTTGTAAGGTTTTCTTCCGTTTCAATCTACACCCTATGAATTCATACAAATTTTTAAAGCAAGGATTACTAGGAACAATTTCTATGTTGAGTTTGTCATTAGTATATTGCACGAGAATCAAATCTCAATTAAAAGAACAGATCCGTAGTAGATTTCATATTTAAAATGAGAAATATCAACATTCGCACATTATCACAAATTGAATATTCGAGCAAAAGCTAGTTTCACCGTAGCTTGAAATCATGGAAGTTAATTAATTCACAATAGAAACAAAGCATGTTAACGGTTTTGAGGAAATTCATATTACAAATGTCATTCCTTTATCAAATATCTCACCATAGGATGAACCAAATTCGCGTTTGCTCGTTTTCACATACATTTCTACCTACCTGTATTATGGTATAAACTGTGCATGTGGAATGAATATTCTGCTGCCAGGAAATATTTGCTCTACTCAAACATGTTTACCTTATTTAGAGCTAATTGTATTTGATGTTAGTCTGTTTAAATCAAGAAGACTTTGTATACGTCTACTCCGAGAAGATAGAATGATATTTAATCGGAAGGGCAGATATTTAGAACAGTTGTAAGATGAGTGATGACATGTTTAGCAATATAGGAATATTGAAGCATATGAATTATATTCAATTGATTCTATACCTGAAAAATGGAAGTACTGTTACTCATAAATAAGATAAAGATAGAAATGATAGGTGACTTTATGTCCAATTATTTCTCTTCTTTTCAGGGGAAAGTTCAAACTTGTTAAGAACAAATATCATAACCCTTTTTTGTTTTTTCACCGATATTAATGTTTTTGGCGTCATTAAAAAGAGTTTTTCCTCGTAACCCTCGCGTGACCAACATCAGATTTTCTCCATGATCGCCCAAGCGGGGTAACCAAGTTACCCCAGATTATTCATTCCGGTTATGAAGTATACATTGATGTAGATATTTCATTTATAGAATAAAATAACGAATCAAATGTTATAAAATTTACTTTAGCAGAAAATGTGTCACAGACACAAATACCAACATAAATCCACATTATGAATAAAATAGCTAATATAAAAAAAATTTCTTGAACTGCGAACTGTTTATTAACAACTCAGCACCGTCGTGGCTGTTGATAAAGAAAAACTTTTTTACTTCGCTCCTGTGCATGTTGCATACGGTCTTGGCACACTCGGAACATTTTATCATCGACTTCGGATCTTCTCTTCGTGGAGAAAATTGACATCGTGTACTTGTGCTAACAGGCATGGCATTTTCGTGCAAATCTTGATATTCTTAGTTTTCAGCGAGAAATAGTCGAATCGCATCAATAATAGACTTTAACATGCTTCGACTATTTCTTTCTCTATTTTTTCACGTTGGGGAGTGCAAGTTGTTGAGATAGCATCTGTAGAACATGTCTGCGTTTCCCGTTACTATTATACCAGTTAAGAAATCTTTGGGAAAATATTGAAAATTCATTTAGCGCTGCCATATCAATAACTTCAAAAATATTCTTAGAGGCCACCGTTTCGTAGCTCGAACACAAGAGTAGTCCCTCGTCATTTTGTCTCCAACATCCATAGCATCTTTAATGGCATTGTAGTGTAGATTTATAATGGGTTTTTCATTTAGTTCCTCGTTAGCCGTTTCTCCATTATTGAACTGCGTTGAAAGCAAAATAACTGCTTTATTTTTCCGAGGAACATGTGAAACTAGTGTCATTGTATCAGTAAACCCAAATATTGACGAACGTTCTTCGCGACTAGTAATTGCAAGAAATTCTTGTGGAATTTCCCGCTTGTTCATTCGCAGTGTTCCAGTGATTGTTAATTTATTTTTGAAAAGGTTTTCGGCTAGAGGAATAGACGTAAAAAAATGTTAGTAGCGACTCCTCTCCATGTTCCAAAGGATTCTCTGACCATATCTAGTACTACCCTTTGCCCCTGATTTACTTCCCTTTTATTATTTATCATGCCCATATAAACCTGACTATTCAAAATGTACGCTGTATCGGAATCGGCACATACCAAAATGTTTATAACATAGCGTCCAGGTTTGCTTTTTATGGACACTTTGAAAGGACATTTACCACGGAATGTTGCCAAACGTTCATCGACAGTAATATTTGTATCAGGTGAATAACTGTCTAGGCAGTTCTTTACAAATTGGTCATAAATACTGCGGATGGCTCATCATCGAAGAGAATACATCTAAAAATAAGTTTAAATCTATTTCTAGAAAGTACCGCAGTAAAATATGGTTGTTTGAAAAGAGAATTTTTAGTCCAGATTTCTGTGATGTGATGTTTTCTTGAACGATTTCGGCCACTGGCAATCAGGATACCAATAAATGCTTGCAACTCGTCAACAGTTACATTTATCCACTGAGTTGGACTCGGATTTCCGTCATTGCTTTATTCCATAGATGCATTTCCTCGCATATTTCTATATTCACATATAACGCTCAGCATATTGTCGGTTATAGAGAGTTTGAATGCTTCCATTATTGAAGTAACCTGAAAACTAAAATACAATATGTGAATCATAATTCCAATTTATTTGGAAAGTATTTACCCTGCGTTTTCGAGACCAATAGGAGGGGCACTAGATCGTCACTCAAAACCTGATTTGGAGGAGTAAAATGCTTCAGGATCTAAATTTGTTTCAATTTCAGCATCGTAATCCACATCGCACTCATCAGCAATCTCTGTTTGTTCCTCTACATTGTCTCCTACGTCACTTTGTTCTTCATCGCTTACCTCATACGCACAATCACTGTCACTGTTTCCTAAAATTTCACGTAATTCATCATCCGACAAATATTTGCGCGTCATGTTGCCTGTATGAAGTCATCGACAAGACTGAAACGATTCTAGGCATCAGCGAATACTCCACGTTCTAATTTCGACAAGCTACGACTAGATTCGCTTCGACCCGTCCTTATTGCGGAACAGATCAAGCGGGGTAACTGGATTACCTTGCTTGGTCACGCGAGGGTTATTAAGATATGCACAAAAATAACAAAATTCAACAATTTTGTCAGTGCTATGTTGAAAAGTCGACAATTTTCCCATTTGTCTCGGAAATTTCGAATGTAATTAGGCATTTTTTAAATTATAATGAAAAGGGGTTGAAAAATAGGAATTTAGTGAAAACCTTAAATGTAAATTTTAATGCTATTCCAAGATATACGATTTAAGATATCAGATTTAAAAATTAAAAAAACGCTGCATTTTACATTTGAAATTTCCGAGCGTATACAAAATTACCTAATTTTGTTATAAATTTTATTGAACAGAAAAAACTCTTTTAAATGACGCCAAAATCATTATTATCAATTAAAAAACGAAAAAATGATACACCCCCACCCATTATTTAAAGAATAGCGGCAAAAAGTGCCTAATTAAATTTTTGTATAATCTTATCAAGATTTCGGAAATTGTATTTTTAGGAGAACTTTAGTATGTTTCTATGAAGTTAATCACAGTATTATGTTTTCGAGTGTTCATTGCACCCCAGCGGATATTTTAGAGACACAATAATATTTTCCAGCGATTTTTCAGGGTGACTTACCTAAAGCTATTTTTTTAAAGTTCTACCATGATTATTTTCTGAGATATGGCCTACAGCCGCTCTTAGTTGTTCACCCTTTACATTTAAAATAAATAAAAAACAATAAAGGATTTAAATAGTATATTCACTATTAATAATCAGTACAGTAAATTTGTAAAAACAGGTACGAAATTAAAAAAAATATCTTGTCTAAGAATCCAAACTAAAAATATAAAATTGTGTAAGCATATTACATAACAAGTGTGGAAAGTGATATATAACACATCTTAACAAAAATTGAATTTGAGTGCAACTGTTGCACGCATGCAGTAAAAGCGAGAAATAAAAAAAGGCATATTAATCTATAGTTGACATAACGTAACATACTTTGAAACTAAATTAATATACATACATTACAGCTAGTTGACAAAATATTTATTAGAATAGTTTCTCAATAATATTAGAACTAATAAAAACTTCACGCCAATCAAATTTTATGAAACATTACGGTAAATCTACAGGTTGCGGTTACTTGTTCTCACGCAAGAGTTGCTGTTCGAGTGCCTCAACAATTCCATAACGTACACTTCAAAATCCTTATCTGTGAAACCTTCAGAGGTGTTCTGAGCAGCAGCTAAAAAAACAACTGCTTCAGATCATATTGTGCCCATGGAGACCTTTCATCAGAACATCATAAACTACATCAAACTAGATTTTCAGCTAAACGACAGGGACCCATTTTCCATAAGAAACATGCTGGGTTCTACAAAGGAATAATAATAAATTTTACATCGAGAAGTGAATTTTCATGGCTCACCTTCTATTACCTGCCTCACTCCGTTTGGCAGGTAAATTCAGGTGTGCCATGAAAATTCATACTTCTCTTCTACATAAAATAACACAATAATCTCATCTTGTTATTCCCATTCTGGAACATATTGTATTTTAACATTGTGGAATTGTGATTTAGTGAAAATTAGCCATAATTAATACACTGTGCACAGAAAAACTACTTATGAAGAAGAGATATAAACACATTATCAAGTTAAATGAGTTTATAATTAATTGTATGCAATAGTTGTGTTTCTACAATATTTACTTTCACCACAATAAATTTTATCAGATGAACATAGTTCATCAAAAATTGGAATTCATTTGGAATATTTTTCAAACCTAACATGACACTTCCTATTTAGTTCTATACTACATTTCCTACAAAAATATATGTTGAATGCAGTAGCAATTAATACTGAAAGTTAAATTTTGGTATTGAAATCGTTCATAACTATCTACAAAAATATCATTAACCTTCTTCAAGGCAATATGATCCAATAATAAATAATTGAAATATGTTTATTGATTGAAGCATTCAGTGTCATAAGTTACATATTCTTCAACTAGATTAATATACTGTTATAAGTGATATCTAGATGTTTCCACTTCAGATTTTTTATTGTATACAGTGTATTTTTAAATGAAAATGAGCTTTTTAGTAGACATTTCTGTTTCTAAAGTCTCAACAGAGTCTATTGGTTCAGAAGAATTTTTAGAATTAATGTCAAAATTTTCTAAACCTGCAAAACTATATTGATGGCTATTATTGCATAATTTTTCATTTTATCGATACCCTCATAAGAAAACCTCCTAACTCCACATTTTTGTGAATTTGACCTTTTGATGCCATCTGTTCCACAATAGCGAAACCTATATAATGCGAAAATCTTGGATCTCCAGAACTTTGCTGTAACTTAATATTCGACAATAAGAAAACCTCGTAACTCCACCGCGTTTTATTTGCTAAGGAAAACCTCGTATCTCCCGCATTTTGTTTAGTGTTTACTAATTCCGTGAAACAAGTAGTTAAAACATGTTTAGTGTAATTATTGCTGTTAGTTGATAGTTTTTTAATTAAAAATTGTATTTGCAGTGTTTTGTCTCGACAAAAGCATTCTAAGTAACGTGAGTTAAAATGTTTTTTATTTGTTTTTTAATATTGCATGGGTTACACAGTGGCTATTATTATTATCATAAAACGAATTCCTTTACTTACTAGCTTTGAAGGGTAACGTTTTAACACAAATGGTTATATTATTTAAATCGTGCTGCAATACTCTTTTTGTAAGTTATACCTACTATTTTTCTGGTACTAAAGAGTGTAATGTAGGAGCTTTTTCACTAGTCCATTTTCAAAACATAATATGGCTTTACAAAATGAACTTCTTTTTGAAATCCCGACATGTAGTTCTAATGCTGCAATTGCGAACAATGACAATTCTGATGCAGAAGAATTCACTGAGCATTACATAACTATTAATGAACCTGATCCTAGATCATATAAGAATCTAATTTTTCCAAACAACGATGAAATTGTCAGCCACGATGTCCTAGTTTACATACCCCATTTGGATAACCAGCTTAAATAAAACACTGAAGAGCAAATTCTTGAACAAGAGATCACTAAGGAACAACCTGGTCCGAATTCGGAAGTAATCGTTATTCTTCCCAATAACAATGAAAGTCAAGATCATGAGCCGGATTATGTACCAACTGCAGATGAAGAAGAAGAACCGGAATTAGAAAAATCTACCGAAATAAATAAAAAGCGTAGACAGAAACGACGACATGTAGATGAAAGTAATTGGTCGGCTATTAAAAATAAACGTAAAAGAGAGCGTGGAAAAGAATACCAAGGAAGAAGGAAAGTTGATGGGCGCTGGGTATATACCATCCCTAAAAATGAAAGGAAAATTAAAGAAAGATGTAAATGCAAATTAGGTAAAAATAACTCTAAGCTACAATGTACAAAGTTTTCCGAAGAAAACAAAGCGAAATTGTTTAAAGATTTTTGGAAAATGAGTGACGGTGAAAAAAAGGTGTATGTAAAAATGTTAATTACCCAAGAAGAAAGTAAAAGACCAAGAGATAGAAAGCAAGATGAGAAATCCAGACATTCGTATAGTTGTTCCTACCATTTACAATTAAAAGAAACAAAACTGCGCGTATGTAAAAATATGTTTTTAAATACGTTCTCCATAGGCGAGTCCGCTGCTATTTCCTGGAAGAAGAAAGATAATCAGGATAAAGATCAATTACCACACCTAACAGGGGACTTGTATGAACAGGCTGAAACCGGACGAAGATTCTCTAGACTTGCTATCTTCGAGGAACGAAAACGAAATTTATATTTATTTTTTGAGAGTCTGCCAAAAATGGAGTCTCACTATTGTCGGGCCAGGACGACCAAATTGTATCTTGAGCCATTGTGGACTTCGAAGTCTCAAGTTTACCGACTTTATACTAATAGCTGGTGCCCGGAGAAAAGCATACAACCATTATCGTTAACGCTGTTTTTAACAACCTTCGATAACATGATCTTAAGTATTTTCGCACCAAAAAAAGACCTGCTCTATTTGTATGGCTCAAAAAGTTGGTAATTTTAATGAAGCTGAGTACCAGCTACACCAAAAGAAGAAAGTAGAAGCTAGAGAAGAGAAAGATAAAGATAAAAAAGGCGAGAAACATAAAGTTTACACAATGGACTTGCAGTCTGTCCTTCTATGTCCTAAATCAACAGTTTCCCTTCTCTATTACAAAATGAAGATAGTTGTACACAATTTTACTATATTTGATGTAAAAACGAAGGATGGATATTGCTTCATATTGAACGAAACTGAAGGGGGCGTCGGTTCAAATGAGTTTGCAAGCATTTTAAGTGCCTTTATTACCGAAGAAAGTGAAGATATTGGTTTAAATGAACAGTCAATTTTCTATAGCGATGGATGCTGCGGTCAAAATAGAAACACCTCCCTTTCAAATGCCTTGTTAAAGTTAGCAATAGAGGAGAAAATTACAATTTGTCAGAAGTTTCTAGAAAAGGGGCATACACAAATGGAGGCCGACTCTATGCATGCCACGATTGAAAGGAAATTGAAAAATAAAAAAATAAACGTGCCAGCTGATTATGTCGAGGTGTGTCTTGGCGCTAGACAAAACCCGAAACCATATTTTGTTAAATATTTAACTCATGACTTTTCCAATGACTATTCAAATCTGCGGTATGTAAATGCAATAAGACATGGAAAAAAAGTAGGTGACCCAACTGTACAAGACATTCGAGCACTTCGTTACAATCCAGGTGGATCTATAGATTACAAGTTAAGACATCCAGATTAATGGAAAATGTTGCCAGTAAGAATTAATATATCTGTTAATACAGAGATTTCAAAACTTTATAGTGAAAGACTAAAAATAAAAAAACAGAAGTATGATCATCTTCAAGAAATTAAAAAATCCTTAGGTAAGGATTACCAATCGTACTACGATGCCCTTCCTCATAACTAAATTTATTCTTATATATTCTTTCTTTGTTTGATTATATTTAAGTATATTAGTAATTTAGCTTTCATTCTTTCTTCAGTTTTTCCAATAAATGATTCTTTTTTACTATTTTCATTTTTATTACCCAAAAATTAACCCCACAATATAACTTCACTTGAAAACTTACATACTGTGAAAATCATGTAACTCCAAATTAGAATAACTGAAATATAAGAAAAGCTCGTAACTCCTATATTTTTTTCTATAAATCACATTTACAAATAATGTAATTCACCGTCAGGTTTCTATAATAAACTAAAACATTATATCAAAAAAGAAAATTTTAAAGTACTTAACTTTTAAACTTATTGGGTTTTAACTGTCTCCTGTAAAACTTGGGTTTTTGGAGTTACGAGGTTTTCTCATGAGGGTATCGTTAGTTAAAATTTTTTTATTTGATCTTTTTTTCGCTGCAAAACAAAGGAAAAATAGTAAAACAATATAATGTGGAAAAAAAGATTTCATTTAGAAAAAAACAATTTGTGCCTAATATGGCACATTATGCAATGAAAATACATACTTTTACTCAGTATGAGCTACCAGAAAACAATTTCTATCTTTGTTAATACAAAAGTGCAACCGACATTTTCTACAAAAAATTGATTTTTTAAGAGTACAATTAGGAAACTTGCACCCTTGTCTTGCTTCGGTCCAAATGGGAAAATGATCCATTCGGTCTAAACGAACGTTGCCAGAGGGAATGATATATACAGGACCTCGTCTTCTTTCATGTTCTTGCAGAATATTTTTCAAACGTTTAGAAGGTCGACGACGTGATCGAGGTGTTCCTTTATTAACTTGGCACAAGTTTTCGCTTTTTTGTTTCCACAAAATCCAGGCATGGACACAACTAAAGTCTACTAGATGGAAGAAACATCTAAGATACCATTTTTTAGATCTTATCTGTATACTGTAATAACCAGGCACGTAATCCAGTAGATATACACCTTCCATCTAAGTATTATATATCTTTACTGTTTGGGGACAGTTTATTGTTACATGTGTTCTTTCTTTTTTAAAAAAACGTTAAACTTCAACAACTGGATCACAGCCTACATATGATGACAACTTTATTGTCAAACCAAGAGATCAGTGATAATTCAACATTATCTACTACTGCTTCTTTTTCTATAATGTGGCCACTTCCAAACTTCCTCATATCTCTCTCCTTTGGTATCTTTATATTTGGAACTCTATTTGATCCAACTGTACTCAGTGGCCATATTCCTTGCTTTGTGGGATAAACTGTGGAATTGAGTTAAACCAGTCGTCAAAAAATACCTTATAATTTTTGTTACGATGGACCGTTTGAGTCATTCTCTCGACAACATTTGAACTAGTACCTAGGTCAAGTGCAATTTCAAGTACACTATTACTTTGAGCCCCAGCAAATATATCGTACGCAAAACAAATGCTTTATACCCCCATTTGTGGTTTTTTTTCGGATTGTACTGCTTCAAGGATATTCTGGCTTTGGATGGTATAATTTGTTCATCTACCGCGAGATATTCTTCTTTTGGAAGAAGATTCATGCGTTCTTTCACATAATCCAATTCACGGATATTGACGTGTCCTTCCTATCAAAGTTCCCTTTATTAAAAAATATGTTGATGACATCATTCTTTCCCTTCCTCGTTCACAGTTAACAGAAACTTTGAATGTTTTCAACAGTAACGACCAACACATACAGTTTACGATTGAAAAAGAGGACGATAATTCTAGTGTTCCTTTTTTAGACACGAGATTTTATCGTACTTCAAGTAACACCATTCTCATCGATTGGTATAGAAAACCCATGAGCTCGGGTAGATATATAAACTATTTGTCCTATCACAGGCAGTCTACAGAAATTAACTTAGTGAAACAAATGAAACATCGAGTTCTTCAAATCTCCGATCCTTTCTTCCACAATAAGAACCCAAGGATTCTCCATGACATTTTTTGTCAAAACACTTATCCTGTTGCCTTATTGATCAAGATTTTGTATGGCACACCAACTGTCAGTCTTTCTCAGGACAATAATCTTGTCCAAAACCATATTGTGAATCATATATCTAATAATAACTTAAATAATGATAATAATTTTGATAATATTATTAATGTTGAGAATTTGGATGTTGGTTTTAATAATAATAATAATGATACCACGGTTGATGTTGCTCCCGCTAATCACTTGTATGTCTCGTCACCTTATATTGCTGAGATTACTCCCAAGCTCACTCGTATCTTCAGCAAGGTGGGTAATGTTAGGATTGCCCATAGAACAGTTCTGACTATTAATTCTATGTTCACTAAAGTCAAAGACCAGACTCCACTTTCACAACATCTTTCCAAATTAGATTACTGCATTCCTTGTTCTAACTGTAATCTTGAATATATTGGCCAGACTGGTAGGCTTCTGAAGGACCGTGTCTCCTCACATAAGAGTGACAGTAGATTGCATCCAGAGAGGTGCGCACTGGGTGAACATGTTTTCAGGGAAGGTCATAACATGAACTACGAGGCAGTGAGAGTATTGGCTAAGGATGGGAAGTTATCTAAGCGTACATTCTTGGAAATGGCATTCATATTTCAATCTAATAATTGTATGAATAAAAAACTGATATTAATCATCCTAATTCATATTTGCTGATGCTAGATAAGAATTACACAGGTGTATAGGAATGTTCATTTGATTCTGTTTAGATCACATTCGTTTGGATATCTTTTTTTCTGAATTAAGGCTGTTATTAAATAACTGATTAGCTTTTTATGGATTAGTGAGGTTGTTAGTCATCAGCTTCATAATCTGTTGTTTGTCTTTATATGATTATTGTTGATATTTGAATAATAATAATATTAATGTTAAAATAATTACAATAATTTTTTCCTTTTCCAAAAGCAATAATTAAAATAATGGTAAATAGTAATTTTATCGCTCACCCTATATAATGAGCAAATAATATGTTTATTTGTTGGAGTGGTAGAAATAAAAACGTTTCTCAGAACTTTTCAGTTGGTAGTCATGGTCGAACTTTTGACATGACAGTTTATTTAACTTCTTTTTCATTAATGTGTAATGTTGCTAAGAAGCACATGCTCGACCTTCAATTTGTCGGCTTTTTATTTTCAAATTTTAAATGATTTTAATAATATGTTTGTGGTATTCATTTGCATATTTTTGTGCTGTTATGGTTGATGAATGTGTTTGAAGTTTTGGATATTTTCCATCAATACGTACAACCTCGCTAACATTGTAAGTAAGGTTAGGTTATTTAATTTTTTCAAAACTTTTAAGTATTTGATTATATTGTAGCTCCCTGATGATGACAATATTCATTGTCGAAATAATTGGAAATATAATGTTATAA
The DNA here is from genome assembly GCA_963921935.1 of Galeruca laticollis. Taxonomy (NCBI): domain Eukaryota; kingdom Metazoa; phylum Arthropoda; class Insecta; order Coleoptera; family Chrysomelidae; genus Galeruca; species Galeruca laticollis. The sequence goes on from OY998181.1 coordinate 148,782,306, forward strand.
GAGTACACGTTCGTTTTGCTGTTTCTCTCAAATAAATTGATTTTTCGAATTTGTTTCTAACTAGTCAGCAAAATACTACTTTCCACTATATATATATATATATATATATATATATATATATATATATATATATATATATATATATTATTGTGGAAACTTTGGTGTGGAATTTTAATGTTTTAAAACTTCCTCTATTCGCCTTACGTTGGGCCGACAAATTATTGTGGAACGATTTCATTTTATATTTGCGGTGACAAATTATTATGGTTTATTATTTGTGACAAACCTAATTATTATTATTGTTTAGTTTATATAAACTATATGTTTTGATTTGCCCCGTATATTAAATTTTTTTAAATATGTCCTGAAATAATTACACTCACCTTTTTTTTATACTTTGAAATCTTAGTTTTTGTTATTTATATGAGAACTCAATAACCTCAGGCTCTTGGGTTCATGGAATAAGATAAAATATTTTTAATTTATATCCTTGTTGGGTCTCAGAAACCCAGAGCGTGTATCATTGTAATGTGACATGCGCATGAGTGGTTTGTTTGCGTCGCCAGTCTGTGTAAATTCAGTCTACAGTTAGCCGACTTAGAATACGGGTGTTTTGCTGCATTTGAGTGAAACAGCGAGGTACGATATTTTCAAAAATACGAGCATGGGTTCCACAGACCCAAGTGTGATGTTTGTGGTAATTATTTTGTTTTAACTTTCGTTTATTTATTTTAGTATAATGGCTTCAACTAGCAGAGAAAATCGTCAATTACCCGAGGTAAAATTTCAGAGAGAGGCAGAAAATTTATGGGAAAATGAGGGCGAAAACGAGATCGTTGACGATATGTTTGGAGGAGACGATTCTTACGAAGATTATGTTGAAGAGCAACTCTCAGATAGCAACAGTCACCACAGCGAAAATGAAGACGAAGTATTGGATGAACCAGTTAGAAATGTCCATAGTTTACAGGGGAAAAATGGTCATCGATGGAGCACACAAGCCCCAGCAAGACAGGGTCGTACAAGACAAGAAAACATTGTAATGCATTTACCGGGCCCTAAACGAGAAGCCAGGACAGTTCAGTCTCCTGAACAAGCTTGGAATTTGTTGTTCAACGAACAAATGATATATATTATTGTTTTATACACAAATGAAGAAATTACTCGTAAATACAATGATATTAGACAACAGAGTTATACAAGGCCAGTAAATAAAGCAGATGTCAAGGCTTTTATTGGGCTGCTATTTTTAGCAGGTGCATTACGCGTATCAAACTGTAACTTAGATGAACTTTGGTCAGTAAAATTTTGAAATGGAATATTTCGGGCGACAATTTCACAACAGCGATTTCAGTTTATTGCATTATGTCTAAGGTTTGATAGTAAAGATACTAGAGCCGAAAGAAGGTTGGTTGATAAATTTGCACTTATTCGGGAATTATTTGAAATTTTTGTGCATAATTGTAAATCGTACTATACACCATATGAATGCTGTACTATAGATGAACAGCTCGTAGGATACAGAGGGAAATGCCCGTTCCGAATTTACATGGCTAGTAAGCCTGATAAGTATGGAATTAAAATAATGATGTTGAATGATTCAAAAACTTATTATATGCTTAATGCAATTCCATATGCAGGAAGAGTAACTACAGAAAACAATGAATCAGTACCGGCTTATTATGTCCGAAAACTTTCAGAACCAATACATGGAACTAATCGAAACCTCACAGTTGACAATTGGTTTACGTCAATTCCCCTAGCTGAACAAATGCTAGAACAGTATCAATTAACTCTCCTAGGAACTTTGAGAAAGAATTAGAGAGAAATACCTACTTCCTTTCTACAAAAAATCGAAGTAGGTACATCGCTATTTGCTTTTGATAGAAATAAAAATCTTGTTTCATACACTCCTAAACCAAACAAAATTGCACTTTTGCTGTCAACATTGCATTCTGATGACTCCCTAAATGCCATTACTGGGAAGCTCAATATTATACATTCTTATAATGAAACAAACGGAGGGACAGATACATTCGATCAGCTCTGCCATTCGTACACTACTTCACGAAAGACTAGACGTTGGCCGCTACGAGTTTTTTTCAATATACTTGATGCTAGTGGAATAAATGCAATGGTTTTGTTTCCTCTCGCAAATCCACACTGGAAAGAAGGTAGACAAAATAATCGAAAATCTTTTTTGAAGCAGTCAGGAATGAGTCTAATTGAACCATGTTTACGAGAACGTTTGACAGTCACTACGTTACGAAAACCATTGCGGCAAAAAATGTCTCAAATTCTAGGAATTGAAGTCCCCCCACCACAACAGGATGTTCATTTAGCAAAAAAAGTTAGATGCTCTTTCTGTCCAAAAGGGAAAGATAGAAAAACTAATTTTGCGTGTTCTGCGTGTCACATGCCATACTGCATGGAGCATAGAGCCCAGCTATGCTGTGAATGCGAACATCAAGATCCAAGAAACTGAATATCTGGCTAAGAATAACTAAGACTGATAATGTCAAAAGAGTTTACTTTTTGTTACAAGGATAGATATAGAGTTCTATTCGTAGATAATAATTTGAATTTCACGTTATTTTTTTTTCAAAAAAATGTTTTATGTTTGGATGTTATTTTGTTTTTTTTTCACTTTCAACATATATATCTCTTTGTGAAATAAAACACCATGATTATATTCTTTTTCTACGCAAACTACGAAATTTAGTTATTCTCCCGGAACCATAAAATATTTAAATTTTTTGTTTTTTTGCTAAAAAATAGCTTTGGGTTTCTGAGACCCGAGTGTGAAGTTCTTGTCTCAAAAAATAAGTGTGATGCACCAGGGATATTATAAGCGCCAAAAACAAATTTTTTTCATTAATCAAAAAGTTTCAAATAAAAAATGAAATACTTGCTTTTCCTTTTTCTATAAAATTTTACAGAACGGTCCTGTACAATGGTGCCAAGTGCCAAATGATAAATAAAACAATCGTCTAGAAATGAAATTATCCAACAATGCAATTAAATTTTTCAAATGAAAAACGTTATTTAATGCGAAATCAAGGAAAAAAATTACATTATTCAAATACAAACTTTTTAAAAAAAATTATTATTAAATATAAGTACAACTATGCAACATATTATACACATTAACTATCTGGTCAAAAAACTCTAGGATATAAAATAGCAGATATGGCGATGAACAATGTCTGTTAAATTTCAAAGTTTAACTATATACACACAATACAAGTGAGTTTATTTAGATTTTTAAAATGTAATAGTTCTTAAATACCTGTTCACTTATGTCCAATTCACCTCGTTTATTCTTGTAGGATCGTTGCTGGGATACTGTACAGTTTCTCGTATTTGGGTATGAACCAAAGATGATGTTATACTCCATTTACATCAAAATATTTCAGATGGGTTGGTTTCCATAGTCCAATTCTTTCTTAGATGTATCGTGGGAATATCATTTCCACGATACAAAACTTTACTTGATTACACGGATCAATAATTAAGGTTAGTATACTGCTATATATTCATTTATAGATTTTATTGAATTGTGTTAAAAAATAATAATAATGTATTTCTTCCTATATTTACCATTCAGTAGTGCCGCTTTTCTAGTTATTTAAAATTCTTTTCCAAAGATTTTAACTTTCACCCCCATTGATTGTTAAAAAGAAGTCTACCTAGTTAAAAGTGTACATTATCAAAGTTTACAGAATAAAATAACAGTTGCCTCACTTCATGTCGGCACTTTGTTATTTCAAGATCCAAGCGTGCCGCTAACACCTGCAGATAACGCAGAGCGAAGTCGACACTCGAACGAATACAAGGGGTGTTTAATAAATAAAAAAGGCTAGTGATGATCGACAGTGTGCTTTTACAATACCAGGAGTGTTCAAAAAGTAGAAATCACATTAAAGTTAGCATTCTAGGTTTATTTTAAAATTATAATTATTATAATACAATATTGTTTACAACAATATATTAAAAATGTTGCAGAATAGAGAGTTTAGAATTTTTTTTGTTTATTCCGCAAGTTGTTATGTTTTGATTGGCAAACTTTAAAGAAAAGTAAATTCTAACTCTCGTATATAAAGATATAAAATAATCTAAAGGAAAACTTTCACATGGATGGTTGAAAGGAACTGTTTTAAAGTATTGTTTTAGTTTTTGTCCAACATTTTCACAATATGCCAACTCGCTAAACTTGCTAGTAAATATATCCTCTAATTCACAAACATATTCTGTTATGTTTTTAAATGGAATTATTAGTCCTCTCGAATCGGATGTAGATTGAGTGTACGATTTTAGCTGACAGAATGTTGTTTCTTGCTTTCCCAACATATTTGATTTACTAAAGTCAATACATATTTCACAACTATGCTGTACCAAACATTTTTTTAAAAAGTATCCCGTTACATAAACAAGAGCATTGCCCTCTACGCTTTTCAGATTTCTGTAGTCAACTGAAAATACTTTAAGTGGATTATAAATTGTTCCAAAAGTTTCGGATTAAGCTGTAATAACACCTCATTAATATCTTCCATACAGTTTGCGCCATCAGCTTGATCAAAATATCGCAAAGCAAACAGTTTCTTGAATGATCGGCAAAACTGTATGGGGGTGGGATTTTTTACGTTTCCGCAAGAATTACGAATTTGCCCAAAAAATTTTTCCAAACAGTCCTGTTGGAGGTTTCTTGTAAACAAAAATTTATATCCTTTCGCTTCTAAAGACTTGAATAAAACAGTAATTGCTCGTATGGTAAGCCTCCAACCAAAAATGAATTTTAATTTTTTTGTAACGTTTTTTCCATTTAAACTTACAACATTTGAATGTTTAAACAAATTGTCCATTTCTTGTAAAAATGTGTTTTGTTTGTTAGTTGACATAAAAGCCCCGTAGTTAGAGAGATTGTTTGAATTTAACATATCAAAAAGAGAATCCATTTTTTCTATGAATTCTGCTGTACTCTTTGCTTCCTGTGGTAATACATTAAAATCAATGTAAGTTTGCATTGCGACGGCCACGGAATGACTAAATACTTGTGTCGCCAGTTTGACTTTCATTTTCTGAAAGTTATTTGGAAAAATGTGATCATTTGACAATCTTGGAGCAAGTCTATATTGTTTTAGTTTTTCAACACTATACATTTTTTCTAAATAGCTTTTTCTTGTCACTCCTGAGTTTAATACGAATGTATGTTTGAAAAAATTATTTCTTGTTGATTTAAGCAAGTGCGGTACATCGAACATGTAAACAAGTTCCTTAGTATCAACCATAAAGCAAGGATTATCCTCTGTCAATTTCAGATTAGTTTTAACCATCTTATAAAAATTAGAACCCTGATCAGATACTGCGGCTAAAACATTTAAACCGGTGGCATTTAATTTCCTCACCGCTTCAAATAATATATTTTCCACTTCATCAGATGTTGGTGAAGTTTTATAAAAAAAATATGCAATCGGTTGTTTCCAACTATTAGCAATGCCTCTGGCCATAATAACCAAAGCATTTCCTGCAATATCTGCAGATTTTATCATAAAACCTTACTGAAAGCCTGTAATTTTGTCCTTAGATATATTATAAAATAAATTGCACTTTAACGAAATTTCATCTATACATAATATACAATCTTTCGCTTTATCTTGCATTAAACTAACTCTCAGTTCAAGTAGATGAAAAATAAAATCATTGAAGCCCGGATTGATTACCCAATTTTGTGTACATCGCTGTAAAGTACTTTGAGAAGGCAATCGACATACAGTGGCAAGGTTTTTATAGGCTTTGGGACCAAGAAAATAGACACTTAATGCAAATTGCTTATAGTTATCGCTGTATCTACAACCTTTTGGGGGTTTGTTGAGATAGGTTAGTTGAGCTTTCAAAAAGGCATATGACTCTGGTGAATAATTGTCTTTTAAAAACTGTTCAAAGTCGTCCAAATTAACTTCAGTTTCAAGTTTTTTCTTGGATCCTGATAATTCTCTTCTAAGCGCCGCAATTTCTTTTTTCATCGATACTTTCCTTGGGCTCCTCAACGAAAGCTTTTGCGACGTTTGGCAAGACTCGTCTAGAAAAATAATATTAATTGCAAATTTCTACAATACCTAAATATATTAATAAAACAATTAAAAATACTCGAAATATTATCATACCCTTACTTATTTTAATAACTAGGTTTGTCTGACTCTCCACATTCTTCCGCATACATGATACATTTGTTTGAACTGCCACGTCTTTCATTTCAATGTGTATATTTCTAGAAGTACCTGAAGAGAATAAAAATAGTTTGTTTTTTTAATTGATTTTTTGACAATAAACTAGATCTCAAACAATAAGATATTTGTAAAAGACTGGAAAAAGTACCGGAAGTAATTTTTAGATATTTATTTATTCCCACTAACGATGATTAATCGGTACTTACTATTAGTTGTTTTGGATATCAACAATGTAGGAATTGCATTAGAAACGAGACGTTGTTTCAAAGGCGTTGTAAAACTTGTATCTGAGAAATGTAAGCTGCAAATGTAAATGCGGTTAGAACATTCTTCTGGAGTGAGAAGCGCATTTCGATGATCACCGATAAATCCTAATTGTGTTTTCCAAAGTTGGCATCTAAAAACAGATTTAATTTTTGAGCAGCTTGTATCTTTTAGAAATCACACAAGTCTATACAGCCGATTCTCTACCAACTGTGAAATTTACAATACAAATCATTCGAAAATTGAAGAATTTTTAGACTAAAATTTTTTTGTTACTTTTTATTCAAAATATATACCTATTTATGATATTAATAAATGAAAAAAAATCGCAGTTGAGAAGGAATCGTCCATATACGTTTCTTCATACTTAGCTAAATCCTTTGGGCACCGAAAAAACGATAAACCACTATTTCGTTTTGTTGTACAATTTTCCACACAGCAGTAAACGGGTGGCATAATCACAAAGATTAATGTAAAGATAAACTACTAAATTATTAAAATAATTATGACTTTTATTTTGATTTTTTGCGCGCACTCTGTATCTACCTAAGACAACTGTTCCATAAGCCACTGTCAAAGTTTGCAGAATCACTGTACTCACTGTGTACGGAGTGCTGAACCGATCGGTAGCCGCAGCGGCGAGGGGACAGAGGGTGGTAGCGATGGGCGTGGCGTCCAGTGAGGCAACTGCTATTTTATTCTGTAAACTTTGACATTATCAACAACCTTCCCCATTCATTTTTTGCTTAATTTTCAATCCGCTTGCCGCTGATCAAAACATTTCAATTATAATTCACCAATCAAATCGGTTATAAAAATTTTTGTTGGTAAATCTTATTTCAGGTTTCAAATTGTTTATTTATCTTTTTAGGACATTCCGTTTAATATTTTTAAATAATCAAATTTGATATATTACTTCCTTTTATATAGTTTCCAAAATATTTAAAACTGACAACTATATATTCTTTCATTTGCTCTATCCAGAATGACAATTAATTTCACAAATGTCATACATTTATAACCTTAATGTTATTTTTATTTTGACTTTATTCCCTGACATATTCTAAAAATAATTTTCTAATGTTAGCAAAGAGTTTCTTTCAATATCTAATTAGTATATTTTAAAACAAATCATAATGTTTTGACTCTTACTATGTGAGAAATAGATTGTTACAATTTATAAGGTGACGTACTGAAAGGTTCTCTCTTAATAGCCGGAATTCATGTTATCTCTACCATATGTGCATGTACAGGGTACATTTAGAATTTCCTTTATGTTTCTTCGGTTTGATTTATTATTTATTTTCTCTCTTGAATGATTTTCCTTCCATTGATTATCTATATTTATGGCGTTTTAAAGGATAATTAAATTTTAAATTTTGTTTTTACATATAGTGTGTAGCATGTTCATTTCATATTATCGTTTACAAAGTGTTGCAAGTTCTTTTCCATGTTAATATATATATATATATATATATATATATATATATATATATATATATATATATATTGGAGGAATGTTCTTGAACCATTATTATATTATTTTTTTGGAGTATTTTTCTTGGGAAAGGTTCAGATTAAAACTCTTGTAAGTTAACTTGACGTTTCGCCTTAAATATAAGGCTTTTTCAAAAGTTTTTATTATAAATTCAAAATATAAAATACATAATTTGTAAAACAGTGACAATACTAAATTGACATTAAATTCATAACCACGTTTATTCTATTTGTCACCTTTAATGTCAATTTAGTATTGTCACTGTTTTACAAATCATGTATTTTATATTTTGAATTTATAATAAAAACTTTTGAAAAAGCCTTATATTTAAGGCGAAACGTCAAGTTAACTTACAAGAGTTTTAATATGAACCTTTCCCAAGAAAAATACTTCAAAAAAATTATATATATATATATATATATATATATATATATATATATATATTATACTTTGTAAATTAATTTTAAATGTGACGTTACCACTATGTGGATAAGAAAGTTTTTACTCGGAATATCTCGTTTTTGATGAAGGCTATATTTCTATATAATAGATGAGGCTTTTACTTGATGAAGATCCATATTGAACGATGAAATAAAACAATTGATTTTTGTTTGAAACTTCATTTATTTCAATTAATGTTCTATTTAAACTGGTTGACGCAGTAACACAGTAGCTTTCTCAAAACGAATTGAGGTATAATTTAAAAATCTTTTGATATATACAGTGCATAAATACAGAATTCTTTTATACTAATGTTAACAAAAGGCATTGAAAGAAATTTCCTGGAAATTCATTCACTACAAACATTCCTAAGCTATCTTCTAGGTAAAAAGGTTTAATAAAGGAGAGTGATTGATATATATTTGGTCGTTAAGAAGGTGACCTGAATATTTATTTTTGTTTATCTCAAGAGCCTCTAATAAATTTAAACTGAAGGATTTACCGAGTACATGTAAAATTCCTAAATTTGGGTCGAAAGTGTGTTGGTTTTCTATTTAGCAGATAACGCCCACAGAAAATAAGTGCTTTGATTGAGTTGAAATTGAAGGTTTTTCATTTCAAATTAACCAATTGAGACTAATAATAAGGAAATACGTTATACCCGCGATCCCTACACAAATTCGTGGGTAATCAGTACGTAATTTATTGAACCAACATTGCGATGAATCAATTTAGATGAGAATCCAAATTTATTTGCACATACACAACTACCTTCCACACTTATGGAAAAACAATAATACTTTGCAACTAACACTGTAATTTAAGTTATTATTCAGTATAAAAATAAAAATATGTATTAAATCTGTGATATAAATTGATCAATATCCAGTATATTAGTGTTAATGTTTTTGAATATATCTCCACCCCATTGTTCCTGGATGCAACTCTTATGATAGTATATGTCTGGATAGAATTTTTTCAGATTGTTCACTTTCTTTTTCACCTACAAAACAAATAATGAAAACATATGGTTTTAAATTCTTAGGGTGTGTTGATAAAGAATTTCTCAAATTATTTCTTAGGTTTTCGAATTATTTATGTGAATAATAGGATTATGAACACTCTAGGTAGAAATTGATTAAGGATTGTGACCAGCTATATGTCGGAAATAATCATGGTGACTAATAATTTTAAAAATATTGACAAAGAATGCTTCGGAATATTTTGTAATTTTATTTAAGTCAAGCTACAAAGATTTTTTCATGTAAAATGTGTTAGAAGAAAACCCTCTGCGTCATTGTTTGGAGAATAGTTTCATATGATGTGAGATGTTTTTCACTCGACTTTATTATTCATAACTTTGTTATTATAAATTATATGCAAAAAATCGATTTGTGCTTCACCTTACGTATAGTATATGTATACATATGAGTATGAGTAATAAACGCGAATACCAAATAGAGAAATTTAAATTAGTAACTTTCAGAACACACGGTAAAACAAATTTCATTTCAAATATAATTAAAAAGTGGAATGCGACCCACTTTTTGTTTAGAAAAATGATACAGAACCATAACAGCTTTGAAACAAATAAAACATTTTACTAGATCAGAATTAAATAATTGTTTTGTATACAACTAGTTAATAACGAAAATTTCGAGGCCGCTTCAAAACAAAAAATGGAATTTTGCAATCAACAAAAAAAACCTAAACCTAATTCGGGGGGATAGTAAAAACCAAGTACACAGCAGTCAGAGCCACAGACAGTGTCGGGGCGAAAAACGCGAAGGGGAAAATCCTTTCCAATTCACGGTAACGGGTATCAGTTTTCTTGGTGTTAGCGGCTTCAGAGGAAGAAGTTTTTCTCCGTTGTGTCAGTGACACAAAACGGGAAAACTCGCCCTCTACGCGAAGTTCAACATAGCTCGATACCGGTTACTAGCGTTACCCGCGGTTTCTAGAATGATAGTGAACGCAGGCAGTAATCGAAGACCGGAGAAAGGGAGTTTTTCAACGCGGTAAGTTTTTAAACAAGTTGAGATTCAAGTTTTTTTCTTGAAGGGAAATTTATTCGTTTTTATTAATATACGCTGGTTCAAAACTTGGTATTTAAACATAACTATATACATAGATAGAAGCTAAAACAGTATATTTATTTTATTATTTATTCTTTCACGGGGATTTGACAAGTTGGCAGGTTCCAATTAGGTACTGCAGGTCCAGGCTCACTTTTTGGGCACCGCTCGTTATTTAAGATATGAGTTTATCGTGTGTGATGACAGAGTAAGCTTTTCTCCAAAATTGTAGGAACATTTCTCTTTCTTTAGGGTGCATATAACCGACAGGAGTTAGGCACTATTTATTTGATTATTGTTTTACGCCACATAATTCGCTTCCACCTCGTAGATGGAAAATAAACATAGGGTTAAACCGAGATTTATATGTACCGAGTAACACGGGCCCGGAACGTATGATTTTGTCCCCTTGAAGTTACATTTCCAGTGAAATTTCGCTACGATAAATAAAAGCTAATTATTTCAGACGTGGTTAGGTAATTTCATCCATATTAAATAAAATAAATAAACATTATAGGTTATTCAAAGACCTGAAAATTTGCAACTCGGCACTTACGCACTGAACGGGATTGTCGATAAACATTTATTACTCATAGATCGGCAGAATTCCTTTTAACGACTCTGATTTCACTTACTGTTGACACAAAGTGCAATGACTCGGAACCACAGTCGTTTTGTATAGTATTGTTTTAAGAGCAAAATAAGTGTTTGTCGCAACGAGGCAGGGGAACTTCTAAATAAGGGTTAAATCATATGCCCCTCGCACACGTTAAACATATTTAATGATAAGTGGGTAATAATTTTGTTCTATTTCATAGTGAGGGATATTATATTTGTTTGTTGTTAGTCATATGTTATACAGCGAAAGATTTGGTAGGTACAATTTATAGATAAGTGTATAGTTACTTTTATAGTGGGGAAATTTAATAACTTGTTCTGATATTGGGATTTTATTTTTATTATTATATACAGAGAAAGTTTCATTATTTTTTTATACAACTTTGTGGTTTCCCCATACTTTATTTATAATCCTACCCTAAATTTTCCCTAGAGTGTGTATACATACTGGATACGAGGACGAACTGAGAGAACAATCCTGTCCTGGCGAAGGAAATCAAACCGTTTTAAGACCAGGCGTTCCCAGCCTAAATTGGACTGGATTTGCCTTACACGCTCGGCTGCATGTATTAAAAAAGAATTGGTGACAGCATTTTTTAGACTGGTGACAGCGGACCCGGTATAGAAGGGGTCAAATTTATCAAGGTTGAGGGCCAAATTATTACAATAGGGTCACCATAAGAGTGTATAAAAAGTTTTTCATTTATTACACTGGTGACAGCCTTTTTGTTGTTAATAAATAACTCGGTAAAATAGGGTCTAGAGTTGTACAATTGTAATGGAGTGATTTTTACGTTTCGAGTGGATCTACACATTTCATATGATTCTGAGTCTAAAAAACCTATTTTAAACAACTGTCGGTCGGTCGGTCTGTCTGTCTTTCTGTCATCACGATAACTCAAAAACGCGATCGAATTTTTTATTGAAATACTATATGTAGGTTCAGAATTTAAAAACTGAGGTTGATTTCATAAATGAGTAAAATCTGATGTACAGTTTTCCGGAAAATCTTATCTTCATAAATTTTCCTCAATTATCCACCCGAAATAATTTTTATTACGAACAACTGACAAATTTACTGGAGTCCTCGTATAAAACCCTCTCCCCTAGGCATAATTTCATCGAAGTGGGAATCAATTTTTTTTATATTGTCAATCTCTTGTGAATCGGAATTATTTAAAAAAAGTTGAAGTTGGATGTTTGATACCTCGGTTTGTATTATCGATGACAAGTTGATGTAATTTTTTTAATATAAAACGTCCCATTATGTAAAATATACTTGTACACCCTCTTGAAAGGGTATTTTTATTGTTTTTAATCATTTTATTCTAATAATGATATAACATTATGCATTTCTACATTCTGTATTCATTGGATGTTTTTTGACACCTGTTGTAGGATTTTATATGACGACAGCTTTGAGAATGGCCCAATGGCCGAAAGCGCTTAGCTGAATTCTAATAATAAATACACACTGAGTACCCGTCGTTCCAATCACTCTATTTACATCTAGTGTGTACACCATGCCCAGAGAGTTCTAATTTGTTTTTTGTCTTGACACGACTTTTTGCTGTATTTTTCTTAAATAAGTGGTTAGTATGAGTACGGCTAGGTGATTGGGGTCAATTTAACTGGTACCCATTTAAAGATCAAAATAATTTGATCTTTACTTGAGAACGGACCACTCGCGTTTAGCCGCGAGCCCCAAAATTTTAGACACGATTGTCGCGTTACTGATATTATTAGCCCTACGGGGATCTGTCTGTATCTGTGAGAGTTTGGAAGATAGGTGACCCCACAGCACTTAGGCCAGAATTGGCCCACTGTGCATCCTTCAGAGGTCCAAAACTTCCTTCTAGCTCGTCATTCAGTCTACCTGTTCCAAGTAGGTGGTAACGTCGCCTGAATTAAGTTCCCTCATACTGGCGTATGTTAGCCTATGCTCGCCGAATACATGAAACCTAAAATGAGAGAGTGTCTGACATTCGCAAAGAATGTGTTCGACAATCTCATCTTATCCACATCCTCTACAAAGTGGGATGCCAGACAGACCCAGTCTGCGAAGGTGTTTTTGTAGGTGGCAGTGACAAGTCAGAATACCCATGGCTATTCGTAGGTTTTGCCTGTTCATAGTCACGTATATTTTGGCTACTTGGCAGCCCGGCTACTGTAGCAGATCTTTGCCAAGCCTGCACCTTCTGCATCGTCCCATCCAACCTTAAACTTATTAAGGGAGTGTTCCTTTAATAGGTCAGCCGTCGCTGACGCTGATAGACCAATTAAAGTGCCGGGTCCCATGAGTTTGTTAGAGGCTGCTTTCCTAACTAGCGAGTCTGCAATGCGGTTTCCTTTCGATTTCTCATGGCCCTTGCTCCAGCCTAAAGTGACCGTTTTGTTCTTACAGGCTTCGATTAAAGCCATATGAAATTCTAGTGCTAGGTCTGATGTAATGTGTGGTCTGTTCAGGGCTAGTAGTGTTTGTTTACTATACGCAAGGATGTATATATTATTACCTGTGGTGTTCCTTTTGATAATCTCGTTTGCAGTGAGCTCTGTTTGAGCAACACTTGCATTGTAGCCTATTCTCCGTTTTATGTTTAGATTCAGTGGTCTGGAGAAAATTCCACATCCTGAGCCTACAATGGTTTCAAACCCATCTTTGAAGATGCGGATTGCGTCTTCTTCCAATGGGTTTTGTGCGTTATTTTTAAAGATTACCTTGTAGGGCCTGTGGAAGGCATATCGCGGTGGAATCCAGTCCGTATTGGCATGCAGCAGTGGGACCTCTCTAAGGGCCTCATGCCACAAGTTACATCTCAATTTACCGTATCCTACATCAGGTTGTAAACCCGTAGAGGATAGGCGTGTCATGGTCATTAAAACAACCTACATGATGTATATGTCAAGGGGAGTGAGACCAAGGCTTACCTCCATAGCTCTTGTTGGTGTGGTTTTCATACTCTTGTGTTGTGTTGAGGCATACTGTTCTTTGGCCTTGATCCAGGTTTCGGACGACTTTCAGTCTATGCGGATATCCTCGATATCTTTTTTCCCATTTAAGATCAGTATAACTGTGCAATGATATAGATAACCGGCAAAACAACATCTGCCCATCTTTACAATTATCAATAAAGAAGACAGTTTAAAAGTGGAGAACTCCCCACATTTATCTGTTCATTGACAACGTTATATTGTGGATCTCTTAAGTGTCCTCTAATTTCTAACTCCTCAAGGAAATCCAGTTCTCGTTTCTCCTCACAAATATGTAGTACTTATAGTTCTGCGTTAGGTGTCAATGAATGATTGGTGTCAAGTAGATGTTTTGCGTAGTGGGATTTATCTGGTTGTTTTAATCTGTAAGCTCGTAAGTAATCACTGTATCGGATTTCAAAATTTCTAAGTGTTTGGCCCAAATAGACAGCATCACATTCTGGCCATTTTAGTTTATATATACCAGACTTCTATAACACTATCGCTGCTCACATATTTTGAACTTCGTTAGCCCAATGCGCATCAGGTTTCATATGAAAATTTTCAAAGTTTCAATTAACATAATTAGAAAATGTTAATTATTATTCGGTTGGTTTTTTTCAGGAGTATATAATTTTTTTCAAAACAAAAGCGCGGTTCCGCGTCATGCGCAACCTGTACTTAATTTCGGCGCTATATGCGAAGTATGCGAATCCACGCTTTTTTATTCTCCGTTGTAAATTTCCAAGTAAAGAGCAGTGTAATAACTGAACAAAGTTATATTCATACAAAAGGAAAACAAACCTAGTTTTTATTCTGAATTTATGTCGCTTAGGACGTGAACAACTTGGTTGTGTATCGTCCAAATTTAACTGACAATTCACAATGGTTCGTCTAAGTACTCCGTCAAATATGAACGCTTACGTCCGATGCTCAACAAATACTATTTCAAATAAATCATTTTTGCACAAAGCGCGGATCTGATTGGACTCGGATCCGCGTTATGTGTAGCGAAAGTGTTAATGAGGATATTTTTGTTTTTACATTTACCAATTTTATACTCAGATTATTTCCTGTTTGTAAAGAAATTGTTGCTAAAGATATTTGAAATATTATTAGAAATATTACCTGCATATTTGATGGATTTATAATTTTCTATTTCTTTAGTTTGTTTAGGATATAAATAAATATCCACATGTCATCTACCAGCACATCAGAGAGAAATGTCAAAAAGCAAATTCTTTACAGAGATCTCAACTGCTCCCAGTGCGAAACGACAAATGGAAGCTCTTATTGAAGGCAGATCTGTCATGTCATCGAGCAATTATCAATTCCAACCTACACAGCATACATAAAGTACTTACGTATTAGAAATTATATAAATGGATTTAAAGAATAATAGTACCATAGATGTTAACGTACGAAGCCAGAATACCCGGAATTATCGCCTAACTCAGATGGAATCTAAACAGTTAACGTATTATGGGTACATTTTTACAATATCGAATATGAAGTTATCTAATATGGAAATATTCACTGAATAGCGTGGTCAATAAATAAAGATTAAACATACCCTTATCCTGAATGAAAAGTATGTGTCAATTAATCAACTAATTTATTTTCACCTAATACTAGTAACATGTTTTGGACTTCAAGTCAAGGAGTCGGTTATACCAGAACCCTAATAAGTTATAGCACTTATCACGCTAAAACGGGCAGTTTTTTTAGACTACTGAGACTAACACCCCACGATGATGTAACCAGAACAAAAATCACTAGTCCCACGTATGGTTACTTATATCTACAGTAAAAACCAAATGAGAGAGAAATACCCCTTAATACCCCAAGATTGTTAGTTAAAAAAAATAAGAATAACCAGCATTAGTCTATTTACAGCGGCGTTCGTTTTATATCAGAGGATACAACTTACCTAGCAATCAATTGTGATTGATAATATAAAATTTCTGTCAAGATGTTATGATATGTCAGTTACAGCCTGCATCAATTCGCCAGAAAAATGTTGTCACTAGAACTCTGGGCTGACGGAAACAGATAACAACAACAATACTTTCAGAATACTTCCGTTAAAACCCATACATCAAAAAAATGTAAAAAAATCAACATAGTTTCACAACCTGCAAATATTTATACAAGCATATGTAATAGTTACGAAGTGATACAAAAATGCCAAAGAGGTAAATTTTTATATTATATTATTAATATTTATCGAATAAAGAACCAAATTTGATCATTTATAATTTAAAAAAATTGAGTTGGCAGTCTTAGTGTCAAAACAAACCCGTTACAGAAGAGCCTCCTATTTAGATACCTTCTTAGATACAAACCAGGAGGGATTGCCGGATTCACATCTCTGCGCAGCAAATGGACTATTTCGGAACTGATGGAATTGGTCACTGATATAGGAGCCTGTAGAATCTTATACTCGGAAAAAGGGCAAAATGATGGTGGACTTCGGACTTGGTCAGAATCAAAGTCATTGAGTTAGGATAGTCATTCGAATCACCTACCATCCGTCTAGATTTGAGGAAAGCGAATTCAATACTTTCGAAAATGACCTAGAATTCTCCATTTATTGGTCTATATATCGGCAGAACAATGAAAATGTGGGATTGGGAGATTTGGAAGGCCAGGGTTGTCTGGGAAAGAGATTCCAGATATTAAATGAGATACTATTTTGGTCGCCGGCAATATGTTGTATTTTTTCAAAATTGTTTATGATTTAATATTGGAAGAAGTATTCAGAAAGGCTGTTGAAATTGGCTGTGGGGAAAGTTATCTATCCCGAATTACTGGAAGTACAGACGTTACGAAGTTACCGAAGCTAATAAGCAAAATGATGCGGATAACTTTCTATTAGTAGAGATAAAATATCATTTCAGAGGGGTACATGGAGGATGGAATAAATGAATAATAAAAATGATGTAGGATTCAGTAGTTTTGATGAAATTTGAAGCGTACACCGTGGTGAATGTCAGTAGATGAATACTGATTAATATAACGGTAGTGAAAATGTTCGATCTCAATATTGAAGTGTGACTAGATACTGATACCTTTCTTAAACACTCCTTTTCATGTATTGTTGGTTTTGGTATCAATTTTGCCTTCCTTTCTATTTTTGTAACTGCCTCACATCCGTTGCATGGATATGCTTCTGAATATTTGTCATTAGATGCAAATGTATAATCTGACCTTTCAATTGCGTTGCTACACAGAAATATTTGTATTCCTTTTTTTCGACAGCATATTTGGTATTTGTGGTAAGGTCGATTACAAAACTCGCATTTTCTTAGATTTGTATCTGCAAAATTATCAATGCACATTAGTTAAGGATATCTCAGTCATTGATCAAGTTTTCACTTAATTGCAATAATCTTATGCGATTAAGTTTGTTTCCACTAACATGTTTCAATCTTTCTACCATACTCGTATACAAAAGAGAGAAGATGACAACAAATTGTAGGTATTGAAGGTGAGGTTGAAGTTATCTGGCTATTTCAAAATTTCGGCTGATTGGTGGCTATAATAAGCAACAAATTGAAATGGGAAAAAAATTCACGTTCAACGAATACCTGCTACCAAGTTCTTTAACTGAGTCTAATATGCATTTTGCACTATAAGTCCTTGCCGTAAAATGGAAATATCAAGAGAGTTGGGAAATCAAATGACGATTAAATGGTTATCATTGCGTCAAATTTCAATATATCTTATTAGTTTTTGACAGTTTTATTTTGTACTAGTGTGTCTAAGCGGTATATCCAACTGTATTCTATTATTATATTGTTAACTTGTGATTTTACTGTGTAAATCAAGTTTAAATACTTAATTCAGTTATTTATTACCCTCACCTAATAACACATTCCTATTGATCAACATTAGTATATTCAAATAGGTAGTCTGTTAGAATTATGTAGACCAAGAATTCTACCACATAATCTGTGGTAGATGTTAAATATATTATTAAACCCTGTATATGGTTATTAATAACATTATTAAGTCACTTCTTACCTTAGTTCAATGCATATTAACCATTCATAGTTTTAATTAGGTTGGCAAAGATAGTCTCCGAGGTAGACATAACTTGTAGGTATATTTTGTTCGAGTAAATATTGACATATTCTAGTTCCTCCTAATAAACCGTTTTAGTATGGTATTCCATTAGTTATATTAATTGTTTCTGACTTCAAGACCTTGTACGAGTGGTATAATATTCCAGTAAAGGAGTATGTTTGTCTGATATGCCTTATAAGTCCATAGTTTTGAGGAAAGTTTCATATCTTCTAAAAATTGAGTTTCCCATGTTCAGGTTAACGCAAGGTTATTTTACGGATTGTACTATTAAGTACCGTGCACTCAATTTGGGATGACAAATATTGAGACTGAAGAATTAATTAGATATTATAAATCCTTTTTCATGTTATGATTTTGAAAAATGACATTTAATGATTAGATATTTAGACTGACAGATAACCTCGATATACGGCGAGGCAATTTTTCAAACGTCACACTGTTTAGTGATGATATAGATGGTGTCAACTATCGATTTTATGGCGACTTGCGCGTGTAGAGTAAATAGTTATCAAAATTAGGGAGTATATGGATACAATGGGGGCATTTGTGAGCTATTAAATTACACATGCCCAAGGTTGTTTGAGTTACATTAAATTGCTCACAATCTCTTCAGGTGGCACGATGATGTCATCAGATAGGTTGGCAGGAATGAAAGGAGCTAACTGTTGACAGTGTATTTTCTAGTTTGAAAAATAGGAAGGAGAACACGTTTTCATTCTCTTCAAGTTTGAAGTATAGCAGTTTTGGAGTGAGATATTTGTTTTTAAAAAAAACCCTTAACGTAGCGTTTGCCATCTCTCAGTTTGGGGATATTTATGTCTAACCCCTTAGGCAGATTCACCGACAAGAGTAACTTCGATGGCGTATTTTGTTGGAGCCGAGGTTGGAAAGAGCTTGTGGAAGAAAGCGGTGACCATTTTGTTTTGGGATCTACACACTGTGTGCTGAACTTGTGCGTATGATTAATTTGAATGAGGCTGGGGTTGAGACCCTGTTGCTGTTGGTGGTATTATGGTTCATATTCTTTGCTAATGACCCTTCAGGATTAGAGGGTTGTTTGAATGGGTGTGATGTCTCCATTATTATTGGTAGCCATGTCCCCGAAGTTTTGTTGAAAGGGGCCGCTCTGAGGAATTTCACTCATAAGCGAGATGGTAGCAGTACGATTGGGAAGCTGAATTCCATGGAAAATATATTCTGTCGTCTGGAGCTAGGCGAGGGATGGATACACATAACCTCACCCCTGGTTTGAGTTCTATTATATTTTCTTTTTCAAATCTAATATGTCAGATCAACTTTTAAGTTCATTCGTTGTTATTGCGATTAAGTAAGAAACTTTTATGTTGGGTTCTTTCATTTAAACAAAAAAATATTTATGATCTTCAATTATGAATAAGTAGTACCTAAGGGTAAAAACCGCTGGTACTAGGAAGTCAACCAATTTAACCTTTTTTATACAGGATTGTAATCAGATTACCTTTCAAACTTTAAAATTTGTATAGAATTCACTTCTCCCTTATAGTTGATAAATTAAGAGTCTGTGTCAGTGACTTTATTTCCCTGGCGTTACGTTTTTTTAATATATTCATTTTAAGATTACTGTGCAATGTATTGTACGTAGTGGTTCACTGTGTAATAGTGACATGGAGCAGGTCAATCAATGACTATTGTAAGGGTTGAAATTGACAGTAAATTCATATGAAGGAGTGCTTTATGCATTGACCTTATATAATTGTCAATCGTTCACCTGTCATTCGCCTTGGTACCAAAGCTAATGACCAGTACATGATCTGGTTCATACTTTGTGGTATGAATCATTAATTTCTTCCTATGTAGGTAACGCAGAAACTCTTTTGATCTGAGAATGTAAAATACTTTGGTCAAAGATAATCTTGGTCAACATTTAAATATTTCTAGTTGTTAAATACCCTGTTAAGCAGGCTTTGCCTCGTTCAATTGTTATTATCATTTACTATTATTAGTTACTATTTGCCATTCAGCTCTAAAAACATTTTAAGGGAATTTTGGGAAATAATGTTATAACCGGAGTCATATTTTGTAACTTGAAGTTTTTCAATCATCTGTTACACTTATTTAAAAATTATTTTTATATGGTGGTAACTGAAAATCACTTAAGAATTTGTAATACCTTCTTAAGTAAGTAAATGCTTTATAGTTTTTTTTATATCATCACACTGTTAGACAACTTGTAGTATTTTTGGCACCTGTTTGGTGAATAGAAGATCATAAGTGAGGTTGTACTTTTATTCTTCTTTTCCATTTGCTGATTTAGGTGGGAAATAGAGCGTTTTAGGCAAAAGAAATCAGATGGCGCCTGGGTAATATAATAAGAGGTTTTGTAGGTAATCTAACGAAATATAGTTGATATCCCAGTAATTTTTGGGACCACACCCGTCTCCTCTGAAGTTTAGCCGCGGACATAAATTGACAACTGAGACAATCTTACTTTATTCACTTATAACTCCCCCTTGGTAAGTATCACGGTTAAGGGGAGGTTATAAGTTAGCTATGTCCAAAAAGGTCTACATTTTTAACGGAAAAACACAGAATAAAATATAAAACCACAATCGGCGTGTTCACCACCCACTCAACATCACACTTTCATGCTAATATTCATGCGGCATAGTTGAATTTTTACACATTGGAAAGTAGTTAATATATTAAATTAAATTATCGATAAAGTGAAAGAGTTTTGTTTCGGAGAATGAAAAATGTTTTTCGTTACATATGAAAGGTTACAAATTACATGTAAAAAGTATTATACAAGCAAATCGCCCAAAACTGGTATTCTTACCTGAAGGTCCCGGACAATTTTCTGCGGGGTTGCAACCCTTCTTCGAAGTGATATAATGGACTGTATCAGGGGTTCAATAGGTTTTATTAAGGTCTTTGGCACTAGCGCGGTAAATACACTACTTTGAACTGTTCACTTCGACAACTGTTCTGCTTCTGGTTTTGAGAACTGGGTTTTTTAAATTAAACATAATGTGTATATACCGTGTGTCCGCTAGGTATAAAAATACCACCAACGATTTGCTTGAGATTTAAACATTTAAATTTTATTATTAAATAACCTTACATATTAACTATATCATAACCAATTAAAATAAAATTACTGAATACTTAACAAGTTTGATCAAAAGAAACATATAGAGTCTTACTCATAGATTTCTCACCATTACCCTCACCCCTAATTACGGGTACCCGTACGCTACCGAGTACACTCGCCAACTAAGGGAAAAAAATCATAAATTAAACAGTGTACAGCCAGACGTTTTCGTAAATGAGAACTTAAAAAGTGACAATACAGTGACCATTAGAAATAAATCAAAACAGTTAATGAAAGTGAAAACCTCCCCCAGAAAAACAATTAAGAGAGGTACGTTTAAATCAAAAACTTTAAAAAGACAAAAACTAATCTACACACACACACACAGAAACAAAAATTTAGAATCAGACACACAAAAAAGAGAATGAAAAAGTACTGAAAAATATAATTCCCCAAAAGGAGAAAACGAACCACGTACCTTCTCAGATCCTACAGATATAAGCCACACAAAATACTAGGAAGAGTTACAGAGAATCAAATCCAAAACTCTTGAACTTAAAACTAGACATTTAAACTATTACCAAATTGCATTTTTGGAGGACGAACAAAAATGAACTCACAAACTAAAAATAAACTCAATCATAAATATACCAAAAACTTGTCTTGATACAATTGACATACCTACTCTAAACAAGTGTATCGAACTAACTGAAACGACAGAAAAGTGTATAGGACAAATCAACACCGAAAAGTGTGTAGGAAGTTCTCCAGTAGAAAAGTGTCTAGGAAACCGACCATAAGAAAAGTGTATAGGAAACATAGATTTTGTAGCAATCGACAGAGTGAAAGTTATATTTTTATAAATAATAAACAAAATTAAAAAAAATTTTTTTTACATAATTTTTTAGAACATTTACCGAAAATAAAAATTTTTACATCTAGTTTTTTCTCATTTTGGCGTTGAAAAATTTCTTCAAAATATCTTTTCACGTTATAAATATGTTTGTTTTTGAAAGACGAGTATTTTGAAAAAAAAGTTTTTCAGATGCGACTTTTACAAGCTGAGATAAACAAATTCAAAATCTGCTAGATACTGTCATAATATTAATTGAAATTTTCAAATTTTGATCACTTCGCTAGGTTGTTGAATCCCAACTTGACTTAAAACACAATTTTACATTTTTCTACCGTTAATTGGTCCATTCAAAACAGTAATCCTAGCTCGCTCGGCCAAACGGTGCGGCGGCAGCTGCTTGGCGTTCTGGTGGGGGGTCAGCGCTCATTCTCTTCGAACGCCCAAAAGACCCTTACTAACATGACTGACGACGTACTTGTACTCGACGAATTATTGAACATTATTTCGTGTTTTGTACCACAGGGTGCTCTACTACCAGGTGTGGTTGTTAAAAAGTTGGCATACATTATACGATATTATGTAAAAATTGCGAAGGCAAAAACTGTTGTAACATCGAAATTGTAAGTACGGTATTTGACAATGACGAGGATGATAATGAAGCTCTGAGCGATGAGCTAAATTTTGATATGACTCAATTAGTTGATTGTGAACTTGCAATTGATAGTAGCAATAATATCGATGTGGATTTGTTTGCTAATGATAATGAAGAGGAAAATTGTACAGAGCCATTTCCTCAGAGACCAAAAAAGACGAGAATTTGTAGAAAATAGATGTAAATTTGTGAATAAATATTATTCTTAGTATCTACGTTTCGAATTATGTATAATATATATAATAAATGGATTAATAGATATAAATTATGAATATCATTGTACCTTATTTCTAGCAATATGTAATGGTTGATAATAACCATACTATTAGCAAACCACAAATGCAAAATTTTTACAAAGAAAACCAAAATTAAAGCTTGAGCTTCGTTCAACTGCGAACGAGCGCTGACCCCCCACCACAACGCCAAGCAACTGCCGCCGCACCGTTTGGCCGAGCCACGTAGGATTACTATTCTCTTTTGAATGGACCAATTGACGGTAGAAAAATGAAAATTTGTGTTTAAGTTGAGTTGGGATTCGACAACCTAGCGAAGTGATCAAAATTTGAAAATTTCAATCAATATTATCACATAATCTAACAGACTTTGAATTTGTTTATCTCAACTTGTAAAAGTCGCATCTAAAAAATTTTTTTTTAAATACTCGTCTTCCAAAGACACACATATTTATAACGTGAAAACATATTTTAAACAAATTTTTCAACGCCAAAATGAGAAAAAACTAGATGGAAAATTTTTTATTTTTGGTAAATGTTCTAAAAAATTATGTAAAATTTTTTTTTAAATTTTGTTTATGTTATTTATGAAAATATAACATTCACTATGTCGATTGCAACAAACCGTTTCTCAATATCGTTAATTGTTTCCAATTTGCGCAGCTGCTATTTTGAATTTTCCAAATCTGAAAATATGTAAATTTTTAGAAGTTTGCCCTCTATGTTTATCTATGTTCTGACTTCGATATTAATATTTTATTTATAATTACCAACCAAAAATATTATTTTCCTAAATTTTTTCAATTTTTGGAAAATTTAAGATCAGAATTTTTTTTTTAAAAAACTATTTACGTCACCTTCAAGAGCATAAGATTTGCTTCAAATTTCATCTCTACGATTTTTCTGTAAGAACACATCCAGAAATGACACGAGCATAAATCACTTGAATTTTAGGTGGTCTGAGCTGTGCTTGCAAGCTGCGTCGCAAGCTGCAGCGGAAATTATTAGACAATCTAGGAGAGTGATGCTGGGTCAATATATTTCTATTTAAAAATGAAAAATCAGTTATGGGAAAGTTTTGACTTTTATTTTCTTACTTTCCCGCACTAGAAATGAAATGAGCAATATTCTCATAAAAGTGACCCCTCTCTAGAGAAAGACAAAGCGACGACGCTGCCAATATAACGGTTTGTCTCTCTCATACTTTTCGGTTTGCTTTCCTGCGCAACCGAATACGGATCGCTCAGTCCATTTATATATGTCTTTGTTTTATTATTTAATCTAAACAATTCAATAAGAAAATATATAAAAGGACAAATGATTTATCCATTGTAGAAGTTTCAGACCACGCTAGAACTCTAGAACTTAACGTTTGCCCGCTGAACATTAAAACGGGCGGAGAGACGGTCACCAGAATATAACACTTCGATTTCTTCGTCTACTTTGTCGACTCGTGTTTAGAATTCTAAAAACAGGTTTATTGCTCCTAAGAATAAATTGCCGACGACATCCAACGTTGAGGTTCAAGTCCGCTAAATACGAGATCAATTGATGTTCACCTATCAACCAAAACCAGACTTTCGGCTAGGTCATCGATCAAGACCAAATTTTTGGTGTCATTGACGGAGTTCCTATATAGGCCAAGCTACATAGATTTTTTTCATGGAAAAAGTGTTAAAAAACCAAGGGACCGTTAGTTTTTGAGACAATCTGGAAAAAACTGGCCAAAGTGCAGTTTTTTCAAAAATTCTTCCTAGAATTCTTCTCCATTCTAGAAACTTCTTTCACTCTGCTGTTTCTCAGCCGACCCTCCAATAACACCAAACTAAATCTATGAACGCGTACTACAACCAACCTGCAGAGGAAACTAATCCTAAATCAGGGTAACCAAAAAAAAGAACAATTTCAACATTTTAAATAAAAATCACCTTTCTATGACAAAATATTTTTCAAACTTCTCTCTCTCTCTCTCTCTCTGTGTCTCTCTCTCTCTCTTATCGATTTTGAAAACTGAAATCGGACCATACCTGTCGCATTCAGGTCTGCTGGATAATTGTATAGTAAAAAATTCAAATGACCACAGGCATCTATCAATTTTTGAACATATAAAGTTTATATTAAAAACTAATACTGGTCGGAGGGTCTATGCTTTTACCCAAAACATAACCCAGTTATGAATTTACAAAAAACTGCACTTTAGTCGGTTTTTCCCGATTTTCTTCTAAACTAACGATCGAATCGAGTTGTTCCATCTCTCATTTTCTTCGTGTTTTTTCCTATAATTTCTTTCTTGATGCCATCACGATTACCCTGAGAGTTTTAATTTTATAAGCAAAAAACTAAAAAAAGTGATTTCTTACATAAAATTGTTAATAACAAAGTTATGAATAATAAAGTCGAGTCAAAAGCATTTCACTGTATTATATGAAACTATTCTCCAAACAATTGCACAGCTGGTTTTCTTCTAACACTTTTTACACAAAATGATTACTCCAAATCTCCGTAGCATGGCCTAGTAATTCATTTACACTGTAGTATGTTTGCCACTAAATATTCCATTCTCAACATAACGTTGCGAAACGTTCAGCCTTTAGGATTGAATAGTAGATGAAAAAGTTGCGATAATAACCTAAGAAGTGTTGAGGACTGATACTCCAAAATTTCAGTAGATTTTTATGTCTATAAGATTTTGAGTTCAACTTACATGATGTATCATTTATCAAACGGGGATTAGTATCACAAATACTTGGCACCTCTTCGACGGTAGTTATATTATCTAATAAACAATTCAAAGTTACAGCTGCCAAAGAACCATTATTCTTGCGAATTACTCCGTCCCGATTTGCAACAATAGTATTTTCCCCATTTTTTTGCGGTTTTTCGAGATACAGTTTCTGCTTGTTCCTAATTTTCCTGCCGAAAACAAAATTGAAAAACATGTTTTTGGAATGTGAAATATCAATAGGTTAAATGAAACTTGACACATGACATTTGCTATTTAAAAAGTATGGATCACAGATCATTAAAATTGCTTTCCTATTGGACAATTTGAGCACCCAGGCGAGCAAATGCGTGCGCAGTGCTTCAAACGCATGCTCCAAATTGTCGTTTTTAAGATCTGTGTGTCAAACACGGTTGCGTTTTCCCCTTGCCCCTCAAACACCAGATAAAGGTTTGTGTTTTATAAGCTTCAAAATTGCGCTTTAAACACAAACTATATAAATGGAATCACAACGGGGCTGCTCAAAACAACATTCTTTTACATTATTGGATGCAGAAACAAATTCGGAATATGCATTATTACTCAATGAAGAAGACTATAAAAGGACTCAAATAGGTAATGTATAGTGAAAATCATAAGTATTATCCAAGACTATTTAAAAATGTTTCCAATTGTAGATGTTGCCTTTGCATCTATACTAATAAACTTTGCCAAAAATGAAGAACTAAGGACGGATGAATACTTGAACAAGGAAAACATACTGGAGCAGGAATCTCCAAAAAGTGAATCATGAGATTACAATGCTGTTCTTTGTTTGCTTAGTTGTATGGAAAATAATATGGAAGACATGCAACATCCTAAAAAAAGAAAAATATATTTCCAAATATTAGCAATGAACTTTTAAGTAATGGCTTCACATACAGCTCTACAGCATGCTACAACAAATGACGCATTTTGTTAAGAAGTTGTACCAAAGATAAAAACAACAAAACAGGCAGAGTTGCAAGCAGATTCATGTTTTCTGAACAAATGGATAATTTATTAGGAGATAAACCATCATCAGCACCCAACATACAATAGAATCATCAGAAGCAAATAGTAATTTAATTACAAATATAAATACAAGTGACAATATGAATTTCATTGAAAACCATTCTGAAGTAGAACCTGACTTGGAAATAAGTTTAGAGAACGAAAAAAGTGACGACAGCCGAACAAAGTTTTTTCGGAAACGAAAGCAGGATGTTGAAATAAAAGAAGAGAATAAAGAAAGCGACACAGAGACAGAATAAATATTGGAAGGGAAAAGTTAAATGTGGAGAAACAAAAAGTGGAAATATTACAAGACATATTGCAGAAGCTCAATGAAAATAACAAGAATTAATAAGTTGTTATTCTGTATTTTTTTTATTATTTTACGTTTTGTTTTGTTCAAAAACACATTTATTTTTGTTAGTATTCTTTTAATGTTTGTATCATATAGTAAGACTGAAATAATGCCATGTAGAATGAATATATTAATTATCTTTTGTTTATTCAAAAATAAATTCGTTCCAATATATTTCCTACTTTTACTAGAAATTTATTCTACACTATATGCATACCATACTATTATTATAAATTAATACATTTATTTATAAATTCATGAAGAAAACATTTTTCTAAATATTTCTTCTCTCTTCATAGGTACATTATTTTGAACCAGTTCTGCAACCAGATCATGGTTAGGTATATTTTCTGTAACATTTTCATCCACCTCTATATCATCAGAATGTATTATGCAAATATTGTGTAATACACCACATGCCATTATAATTTTAACACAAAATTTGATATTGTTATTATTCAAATGAAGAAGTTTTCTATATATATTTTTTAGCAAACCAAATGCATTTTCAATAACAATTCTAGTAGACGAATGTTTATGATTGAATTCTTTCTGTTCATCTGAAAGGGCACCCGTGTTTTAAAAAGGAGGTACTAGCCACGACATACTTGGATATACTGAATCACCTAAGAGAATGTTTGAAAAATTATGGATTTCCAGCTCTCTGATAAATTGCTGATTTTCTTAACACCCTCACATCGTGATGAGATCCTGGTTCCCCACAGTATACATCTAAGAGTTTTTTATCAGGATCACAAACTGCTTGTATAATCAAGCTATGATAACCCTTTCGCTTATAATATGAATAGTGATCTTTGTTTGGTCGGTTGATTTTCACATGGCTACAGTCAATTACACCTATAACTCCATTAAATGGTTGTTTCTTTTTAAATTTACTCGCAAATATCTATTTTTCTTCATCACTGGGCCATTTTATGTATCTAGTTTTCATAGATATTACAAAGTCAATCACTCGAGATAGAGACCTATGTGCTGAACTTAAGCTGACATTGAACCGATCTGATATTTGTCTAAAACTCTCTGTATTAGCAAGATACCACATTGTTAAAATCACACTGATTTCATATGATATATGAGGTATCTCTCTAACGGTGTTGGTACTGTATTCACTTGTTGCAAAGTTATCTGTAAAAAGAACAAAATGTTTTAACTGGAATTTAGTGAAATTTACAAATTAGTCTTATGCATGTTAACTTAAAATATCTAACATCCGAGTGCAAACACAACTTATTTTACCATTTGGTTATATGATGGGTGCACAGTATTTGATTAATATTTTCTATCTATAATTTAAATAAAGTTTTATTCATTTTCATTTTATTTAAAAGTCTGTCTTTGCAAATGATACTATATTTGTATGAATGAGGCAAAAACATGTTTATTTCACTACGTTTTTTATTAAAATCCACTCAAATTTTCCATTCAACAATGCATAAGACTAGTAAGCACATACCAATAAGTTCACTGATTGTTTCTCGTTTCATTCGGAAGTGGCGTTTAAAAAAGTCAGGATCGTATTGTTTGACTGTTTGCTTTACAAAATTTTCTATTTTTCTAACTGTAAGATGTTCCTCTTCGTCTGAAGATGAAGAAGTGGACCACTCAGGCATAGTATCTGATGAACAAACTAAATATTGTACAATACAATAAATTGGTAGATATTTATTACATGATTACTTGAAATAAAGTATATATATAATGCAGTATACCAACTATACTTACAAATAAGTATTCGTATTTTTAATTAAATTAATCGATTATCTGGTATTCCGGACACAACAACAAATAAACAAATTATTTGTGGTTATGTTTTAAAATTTGATACTTGACACAAAACTCATCGAAGTTTGTTCCAATTGATTCTTGTGTACCAAGCTCATGAGCGTCGAGCCCATGGGTTTCGTGCACAAAGTGCTTAACAAATTGGAAAGCGCCTATAATAACTATTGAAAAAAGAGGATGATTCACTTGATTTAGACTTTTGTTACTACTAAGATCATCAGGGCGCTGCCATAGCAGCGACATCACCGATCTTCTTATTGTGTGATTGGCATTGTTAGTGTTCTCTGGCGGGAATATTTAATCTACAGCAAGCATTAATTTGTAAATAATTTCATGCTGCATATTTTATGTTATGCATATGTTGATTGAATTATTTTTTTCTGAACTAAGATTTATTTTTCTATTGGGAATTTACTTCAATTTAAACTAGGAACGAGGTGGTTGATGTTACAGAATTCATGTTTAACAAAAAATTACAATTCAGGACATAACCATACATTTACATATAAATATACACAAAACAATTTCAATTTTATTTCCAAATATAGACACATATGCAATAATACTAAGTATTTTTCCTGATCAATTAAAAGTACACATTGCAAAACTAATATTTGAAAAGAGAAGATATTCTGAATTAAGTTAGAATTACAAATCACCTACTCTTAGATCTTCCACGCAGATGGATCAAGGTCCAGCTATTTTATTAGTATGTGTTTAGACAAGCAGATGGAAGAACCACTGAATTTTAGTAGTATGCCAAATGTCAATTGTGAATAATTGTGATTTATAATCACAAATCAAGGTGATTTTTGTTTATAACGCTTCATAGTTTTATATTTCCTATTTTGTCAGTTTCCGTTTTCAAGTGATATAATGTCAGTTTGAGTGAAAAATTAAAATTTTTAAATAATAGTGTGTGTAAGGTTTTAGGATGCCACGTTATATGAAATGTTGTGTGCCTAATTGCCATGCCCTGCGAGCTTTTATAGCCACTGCTAAACTGCATTTTTAACACCATCTATTCGCTTGGAAGGTTACTAACGAACTTTATTTTACTGATTGCTGTAATACCGTCATCTGTGAATTTATCCAAACCAAGCTGTATGGATGTCAATTTTAAAAAATAAAATAATATTTGACAAATGGGTAAATTTATGTGGAAACAGAAGGTTGAAGGAGAAAATGACATCTGAGAATATTTACAACAATTGTAGAGTGTGTGCCTTACACTTTGTACCTAAAGATTTTGGTCCAAATAAAGTTCTGAAAAGAGAAGTTTTCTCATCAGTCAATTTACCAGGTAAATCTATAATAATTAAAGAGAAAAAAACTAACCACTAACTAGGATACATTTATTCAATAATTGTTTTTATTTTCTATAATCTTTAGAAACAGTAACTGATGATGTTCCTTCCTCAATAATTGAAGCTGAACCATCAACATCTTTAGCTGTACCACAAATTGGCACTGCATCTGTAACTGAGAGTCCTAGGACTTTAAAGTTACAGGAAGCTTTAAATGCTCAGTTTGTAAAACTGAGAGCTAAAAAAGCACAAGTATCCTGTGCTATTAATGAGGCTAGTTGTAGCTATTCAGTTGAACCCGAGCTGAAATTATCAACAAATGCTGTTCAAGATTCTACTTCTGTCACACCAGCAGACTTGAATGCCACAGTTACTCCAAAAAGAAGTGAGTGAATAATTAATTGATTTATCAATATATAGGTGTTTAACAAAGAAATGTTTACAGAAATAGTAGATATTAGGTATAGGTCAATATTTTGATTTATTAAAAAGCATGAAAAATTTTTAGGTACTTAAAAATGCATTTATAATTTCATATTATTTAGTTACATCAAGTTTTGACTGTATACTTCTATTAGAATATTGCCTAAAATAGGGTTTAAAATTTAACATTTCAACAAAAATGTTATCTAAATGCCATGTATATTGCATATTCATATTATTTTTTATTGCTAATGATATTATTTTTTAATTTAGAAAGATCTGATTTACTTGCTGAGGTGAATGTCTCTAGGGTTAAAGACCTATCACCAAAAGCCAGACGTCTCTATCAAATAGCCACTCAATTTAAAAAAAGAGCTACCCAGTTCAGATGAAGTCGTCAGTGCCTGTTGAAAGGGTATGCTGCTGAAACTTTTAAAAAATCTGAACTTTTTGAAAAATGTGTATCCATTATATTGTATCATATGTGTAATATTTGTTAGCATATGCTATTATCAATAAATTATTATTAAGTTTGAGTAGAAAATAAAGAAAATCACCTGTACTATTTTATAAACAAAATTTTATATTAAATTTTTGAAACTATTTGTAGACATTCGTCTTTTAATAAACTATCCTGGTTAATAAAAACGGATAAAAGCTTT
The DNA here is from genome assembly GCA_963921935.1 of Galeruca laticollis. Lineage (NCBI taxonomy): Eukaryota > Metazoa > Arthropoda > Insecta > Coleoptera > Chrysomelidae > Galeruca > Galeruca laticollis. Next base: position 148,813,603 of record OY998181.1, read on the forward strand.
AAACAGCTTTTTAAAACAACCAATCCTACTTTTAAGCCAAAATAAAATAACAGGTTGTTTCAAAAAGTGTTTAAACGTAAGATAAAACTATATAGGCATAATTTAAAAAACCTTCAGTATTTGCTTGGCTTGCCATCTAGTAGTAGCTAGTAAACTGTGACTAATCATGCAGGTCTCTTCCTTTATTTTTTCCCTGTTGGTGAATAGTAACCTTCCTCCACAATAGATGGCGCAGCACTCGACAAAACTTTGTGGCTTCGGACTTAGTACATGAGATTCCATTCTTCCCCGTATTAAAAGTATTTATCTATGCTAATTGCACACCAACATCTAATATTAGGCTTATATTTCCAAATCCGGTGTCCGGTGCACAACGTTACCATCCGAATTTTGCAACGATTTTTTTTTATTAGAAAGCCCTATTGTTATATAACATTCTATGAGAGAAAAATTCTTGGATCATGCACTTTTTAAAGAGAAAATCGTAATTAAAAGTACTAAAATCCGCCATTTTTCAAAAAAATTTGACAATTATGTCTAGATATCAGATGGCCACAAATTTAAGAAGCAGAAGTTGATTAACAATATTGTAATAAATGCGAATAACAAGAGATAAATTTATTGTAGAAGATTTCAGAACACACGGTAAAACATATTTTATTTTAAATCAAAATAAAAAAATGGAATGCGACCCACATGACCCATTGTTTAGAAAAATAATACGAAGTCAAAACAGATTAGAACAAATAAAACATTTTACTGGGTCAAAGCAAAATAATTGTTTTGAATACAATTATTTTGATAACGAAAAATTAGCACGCTTCAAAACATAAAAAGTTGATTTTGAAATTCGACAAAAAAACCCCAAACCTAATTCGGGGGAAAAGCAAAAACGAGGTGCAGAGAGCGGCAGCAGGGAATGCGGGTCGAAAACGCGAAGGGAAAAGTCCTTTCCCTGTCACGGTGACGGTAGTATTTTTTTTTGTGTTAGCGGTATCAGACGTAAAGTTCTCTCCGTTGTGTCAGGGTGTAATAGGGATACTAAGATATCCTTGACGTTGAACCCTGTCCCCCGTTTCGAGACACAAAACGGTAGAATTACCCTCTACGCTAAGTTTTTTCAACATTGCACGATTCCGTTTACTTGGCACTACCCGCGGCGGCTATAAAGATAGCGAAGAATAAGCAATATCCAGGCCAGAGAAGGGAAGTTTTCCAACGCCGTAAGTTTTTGAACAAAATTGAGATTTGAACGTTTTTTTTTCATTTCTGAGACATTTATTTCGTTATTATTAGCGCTGGATTCTGAACTTGGGAGTTATAATTCAATTGCTATACATAGGGAGTAGCGATAACAAATATATTCAGTTGATTTTCTGATCTTTCAAGGGGACTGGCCCATCTGGTCGTTCTCAGTTAAATATTGCATGTCCAGGCTTACAAATTTAGGGGGCACAGCTCGTTCTGTAATATATATAATTTACTGTGTGAGCTGATATAACCACATTTTGCAGAGTTTCGCCAACCTGACAAGAGTTAGGTTTTTTTTAATTAGTAGTTATTATTTTGTTGCGCCATCTAATTCGCTTCCACCTCGTAGGTAGGACGGAGATAGAAATTTGCGCGAGGTTAATTTGTACATGGTATCAAAAAGGCCGGATCGTATGATTCTCCATTTTTCTTAGGTTTCCGCGAACTTGCGCTAATAAATAATATAATATAAAAAAAATTGTTATCTTTTGTTCAGACGTGATTCGAAATTTCTTAATTATTAGTAAAACACATAAATATTGTAGGTGATTCCAAGACTTGGAATTTCGCAACTTGAAACGGCAGTGTCGATAAATATTTTATTGTTCTTAGCTCAGCAATATTTTATACGAATAAATTTCGCTTTCATTTTCTCAAGGTCAATGGTGAAAAAACCAACGTAAACTGGAATAATATTTCGGTTAAAAGGTAAATACATATAATATTTTATTCATCGTCTCGACACCGGTGAATATCTGATTTAGGAAAAAGAAACCATACGCCTCTCATACACTTTGGAAAATACCAAAACGATAAGGGGGTAGTTTAGTTGTTCTAACGCAAAGCGAGGGCGCTGTCATAACTTTGTTTTTGTGGAATAGTGATATGTTATACAGGGCTGGGTTAGGGTGCACAATTTATAGATAAATGTATAGGTAGGCTTATACCAGGGGACTTTATTTATTTGGGTAATATCGGGATTTTGTGTTATATTTACATATATTTATATACTCAGAGAATATTTTATTATATTTTTTTCATACAACGTTGTGGTTCCACTATATTTTATTTATCATCCCTACCCCGTAATTCCCCCCTAGAGAGTGTAACAACCTTGAATGTGAGACAGAACCGGGAGAGCAATCCTGTCCTGGCCAAGGAGTATCAAACCGTTTTAAGACCAGGCGTACCCAGCTCAAATCGGACTGGATTTGCCTTACACACTCAGCCGCATATTGGAGGAAGAAATTGGTCTAGGAATTTATTACAAGTGGTGACAGCAATTATTACAGTGGTGACAGCGTTTTTTTTAGTAATAACCAGTTAAGTGAGGGAGGTATAGATCAGCAGTATAGTATAGTGTTATTGTTACACTGGTGACAGCTCTATTGAAGGAGGTTTCATTACAATATTGCCAGTTCTCATTTCAGTGAATCGTGTCTGCTTGGAAATACTTTATTCGAGATTTATACTATCTTCATGATCAAAAATGTATGTATTGAAAATGTACTTCTTTGGATATATTATGTATGTTCCACAGTATGTATATTTTATGTAGTTAGGGTAAATATAAAAAAATTTGTATATACTTGTGATTTTTAGTTAAAAATTACTGTTAAATATACCGATAGGTATAAGTATTCTTCTTATAACGAACGTATTGTTGATAATTAAGCGAGAAGTATTTTTAAAATAATAGCGAGAACACAGTGTTAGTGCATTGTTTTATTAAATTTTAGTCATATTTTATATTTATATTGCTATTATTTTACATTTGACTAATGTTCACTTGAACCAATGAAAAAATATATTTTTCATCAAACGATTGAAAAACTTAGCTAACTTGGGCGATAGACAAGGCGAAAAAATAAGAATCGATTCAACATGACACATACCTTAAATTTTAAATTTTTAAAAACAACGGAGTAATATGATCAATGATTTAATTTTGTGTCCTTTTTGTTTTCTCCTCATTAAAATTGATTGCAAATGTGCATGTGATGAATTTCCGCAAGTTTTATGCCTTCTTCGCGCTTTTGTGCAATTTCCGGTATACTATTGTATCTGGGATTACCTATATTCTATTCTGAAACATTTGTCGTCCCTAACAAACTTGTATGGCTCATAACGACATCCCTAATACGAGTTTAAAGATGGTTGTTAATGTGCTAGTATGATCTATAGAGAATAGCATGTACATATAAAATATGTATACACTTTTTGGACCATCAGAAGCGTTATAGATCATCTTAAGTACATACAAATGTTTATTTTAAATATGTCTTTAAGACGTTCATTATAATTTTAATTAGATCCATTATAGGTTGTAGAAAGCTTCATGTGGAATAAAAATTATTTAACATTTTTTCGAGAAGGGGTAAGGAATATACCAAGATTATATTTCCTCACACTACTCGACCCAATTATAATCCGACCAACCATCATAAATCGTTGTAGTAACATTTTAATAGGGTTTTAGTGCCGAATTAGCATAATTTACCATACTTTTCATAATTCAATTCAATATCGCCCCTTGACCAACTGACAGATCAAAATGTAACTAGAATATCATTAAATATGAAACAAGAAATATAAAAAAATTTCTCACCTAGTTTAAGTATATAGACCAAATAAAACGCAAGTATGTAGTAAACTAGAGAGGATAACGCGCCGAAGTTTGATTAAGTACCAACTTAACCTATTTTTCTGTTGTGGGGGAAATCTTCTAAAGACCTTGGGAAGTAATCCCAAGTTGTGGGATTCCACCAATCATGTTCTTATCCTCAACCCTTAATGGGCCAATGACACGTCACTCTAAAGAGCCATGGTCGATCGACTACCTACTAAAACCTACCGCCAATCTGTCCGCACTCTGTATCTGAAATGTCTTTAAAAATGTGAATTCGGTCAACTTAACCTAACTCAATCTAACATAACTAAATCTCAACTATGAACTACACAGGATAACTCGCCGAAATTAGTTCGATATTATTGAAACGCGCACTAGGAGTGAGACCAAACACTTGCCATCACATAAACTGATCCACATATTCCGGTAAAAATCTTGAGGGCGTCACCCCGGACGCCTCAAATATTGTTTAAGGCATGATAAGTGGCCTTCAATATCGTTCGTGCACACTCCCGTTACCGGATCCACAAAATTTTTGGAATGGTTAACCTCCTTATATATCTAAGGGGAGGCACCTCCCAGATTTTTGAGGCCACTATATCCCCTCCAGCAGTTGGTCAATATTTCAGTACCCGACAATCCATGACGAGAAATTATTCATTCCAGAGTAGTGGCTGTTCGGTTGGGAACAAATACTAGGGGAGAGAAGGGCACCTTTCAACATGTTTGTGTTTGGAGTGGTGGTTTTTTGAATTAAAAAGCAATAAATCAGTAACCAATATACAGAGGCATCATTTCAAGTCTAATCGATGGTTTTTCATAGATAATGATGCCTTAATCTAGTAAGATTCGATTTCACGAAATTTTCAAAAATGTTGTTGTAGTAGTTAAAAGGTGCCCCCTCATGGGGCACATTTGCACGCAGGTGGGGGCACTTTTGAACGCAGGTGGAGCACATATGTACACTATGAAAGGTACACAATTTTCAATAAACTTGTAGATTGTTTCAAATCAAGAGTTTATTCGTAAAAATCTCAAATTAAAATTATTCAATAATACATGAAATGAAGCAAGTTATAAACTACTGCCTATCGGAAATTGTACATTGACTGATTGATATTGAAGGAAATTAGAGACTGCGTTCTCTCATTATCTTTATTGTTTAAAGAAACTGTTAGTTTTCAAAGCACATCCTCAATTTCAACCGTTGAAATATCATCAATGACAGGAACATAAAATTTGCAACCTTTTCGTCTCAAATATTTAACCTGCAATTCATTATAATTTTTTTCCAATATCTGTTCGACAAAGTGCAAAACTGTTTTTTTGTACAAAACTTTACAACAATGAAGTCGCCAACCGACAAATCTTCATTTTTCACTACAATTTGGCACTCTTACTCTAAAGAACCTTCGGACAATGGTCCGCCCGAATCATCGTGAACAGAAAATGAATCGCTGTCGTTGGATGTTTCTTTTGTGTTGAAACCATTCTTTGTTACTATGGCTTTTTTCTTTTTGTCAATCATTTGTTGTTGGTCCCATGACCGATACATCAAAGGGCTGCAGCCGGTAAGTGCAATGAGGTGGGAAGGTTACCATTACGATTCCATTTTCCTTTGCATAGATTACAGCCTCCAATGAACAGAAAGCAAAAAAGAAAACTAAATTCATGAATGCATAATCCTTTTTTACCCAACTTACAAAAGCCGGAAAGTTATTTGTGCGAAACAGGATGCTTAAGCTATTGCAGCCACGAAAACAAAATACCGCAATAGAATGGACGCCGAACCTGATATGAGACTTCAACTGTCTTCTATCAAACCTGACATCAACCAGTTGATGAAAATAGCAAAAAATTTCATACCTTCCATTAGTTAGATTTTTTTCTCTTCAATATCTTCTATTATTATACTTGTTATATAGTAATTTATCACTTAAGTAAAATAAGTAGTAACTGTTACACTATACTTTTGGTATGCTTATTACTGAACGTACGTTTCCGTCAAGAATTTCGCTTTCCAAAACGGTTCCTTTACCAAAAAAGTTTGAGAACCGTTGTCCTAGATGAATGGCTTTAACAGACATGCAGATAAATAAACTAACATAAGCTTTGTGGACAGGTGCGTTTCTTTTCCTTCCCATTGTAATATTTATTGGCCCAATATAATCTACGTCTGTACGCGAAAAAAACGCGTGCCTCCTGCACTATAGTCGTGGGTAAATCGGCATTAGGGAATTCAAGTTAGTATTGTGGTGGTTACTTATTAAGTGTTCCTCGTATATTTTACGTTTACCATAAAGGCATATTATCTTTGAGGAAACCACTTACCTAGTAACCGGTATTCGGGAGTTGAATAAACGACATCACTGGGCTCGTTTTTAATACAATTAAAAATACACAAAATATAATATCAATTGACTTATTCAAACTTTCAATAACAATTAATTCTCCTGGTTCGTTAACTTTCATTTTATAGGAAGTGTGCGTATGATTTACTACATTCCTGACCTTCGTCTATAAATTGAACGTGTCTGTTTACATTTGAACTAGTACATGCTTCCACTAATAACTAACATTGACCGTACCAGATCAATGATCGCTAAATATTGTAATTAATAATAATCTAATTTTAAATCTTATTCCTAAGCTAATGTCCTTTTGCCGTTACTGTCCTTTAGGGATCACTACATCATCCCCTCTTGGAAGAGAAACATTATCATTTTAATTTTTCGATATCACTTATACCTATAACAGTTTTTATTGAATGTTTTTTGTTTTGTTTTTGTTTATCAAACATTACTTGTTCGTTTATAAACACACTTCACTTGTTTACAATCGCTTCCGGTCGTTGTATCTATACATACGATTCTTATGAACTATCTGTTGTTTACTGTCTGGAGATGTAATCTCACAATTTACGCCTTTCATTCCAGTTATTTTAAACGGACCTAAATAATGTGGATCAAATATATTTCTCCCTTCATTTTTAAAATAACTAATTCCCCTATTCTAAAATTTACAAGTGAAGGATCCTTTTCACTATTACTGACTCTACTTAATTTATTATTTATTAAAAACTGTCTGGCTCTTTCATTAGCGTATTGTAACTTGTACTTTAATTCTTTATCGTATCTTTCCAAATTGTAACACGGTTCAATTTTTACATTTAAAAATTCTGGCAAATTGGGTTTTCTCCCGTATAATAACTCAAAAGGAGTGTATCCGTGATACGTGTTTGGTGTTGTATTATAACAATATGCAAACATTCTTACAAACTCGCACCAGTTATCCCTAGAATCTTTGATAAAGTTTCTTATATATTCATTAAATGTCCTATGTAATCTTTCACAACTGCCTATTGCTTCGTGATGGTATGCTGTTGAAAAATTATGTTTTATATTTAAATGTTCCGCTAAGTTCTTCATTATTTCGTTCTTATATTCAGTCCCTTGATCTGTTCTTATCTCCTTCATCAGTCCGTAATTCGGTATAAAATTGTACAGGATACAGGATACTCAACCGTACAGGATACCGTATTTATACCGTCAGATTTCGAAAGTTTTGTTTTGATTATTATTTTCTTATACTGTACAGGGTATTCAACTGTACGAGATATAGTATTCTCCAGATTTTAAAAGTTTTGTTTTGATAATTATTTTCTCATATTGTATAAGATATTCAACTGTAAGAAATATCGTATAAATACCTTCAGATTTCGAAAGTTTTGTTTGGATAATTATTTTCTTATATTGTACAGGATATTCAACTGTACAAGATATCGTATTTCATCTTTCATTTATGTCATAATCAGTAAAGTCCACTTTCAGAAATTTGGGAGACGTTTTGCCCGAGTCAGATTAATTTTGTTTTTCTCATTTCATATACAAGGATAGTCATACGCAAGACATCTTTTACTATTGTCATAATAATGAGAAACTACTTCCAGATTATGAAAGACGTTTTTCCCTAATTAAATTCCTAGTGTAACATACCGGGGCATTCTCCCCCGAGTAACTTTTATTTTGTCCAAACCAAGGCTGTATTATTGGATATAATCAATTACTGTTTGTAATATATATGTACATATTCATCCACTCTGTCTGTTTCCTTTAGCAACAACCCCTACACTCGGACCAGCAAGTTTGAACGGGCTGACGCGACCTGCCTTAAAACTCAGGCTTGGCACATTGTATAAGCCCAAGAGGCCCCACGGAGACCTTGTCCGCTCGTGCCAGGAAACCACCTCCACCGAGGTTACCCACAGGGGGATTCCTGGCTCTTAATTGTGTCGTAAGGCACAGGTGACAGCACGCTGCAAAAATTCAAGGCAATAGGAATTCAAAGGATGTCCTACCCTGGTGAAGGATGGCTGTAAACCCTAACTGACCACTAGTTATTACACTGGTGACAGAGGATTCGTCGACCCAACTTAATTACAGTGGTGACAGCTGTGGGATGTCAGCAACATCGGCTGAGTTGATCACTGCTTCGTCATAAGAATATAAATAAGGAATAACCTACTTCATTAGAATGACGACAGCTTTGATAATGGCCTAATGGCCGAAAGCGCTTAGCTGCATATTAATAAACATATACACACTGAGTACTCGTCGTTTACATTCACTCAATTTACATCTAGCGTGTACACCATACCCACAGACATTTCTAATTTAATTAATACCAATTCAGCCTTCCGAAGGTCGTCCGCCGTCACAACCTTTCTACAGGGAATCATTTTTGAAAAGCGCAAAACCCAAACTGTAATACGCAAAATTTATGGCCAAGAAGAAATCCGTTCTACCAATTCTAAACGTGGGTGGTTCTCGACCGGCTTTCCCTATGCTATGAAAACTTCCGAGGTTTCATTGACTTCCGAAACATTGAAGTTATGTCATAATGGTCACTCATTTTCCCGTAACGTAATCCACGTAAGATGCCTTCAGTTGTATGGCTACGTAGGACCAGATAACCAACGGGAATAATTAACTAACTGCGCCTGAGTAAGACCACGTGATAAACAATCCGCTGGATTTTGTATACTTTCAATGTGATACCAAAAAGCGTTAGGAATATTTTCTTTAGTTTGTATAATCCGATTGGAAACAAATGCCTATATCTTTTACATAAGGCGTTTTTAACCAACTTAAAACTACCAACGAATCCGGAAATGTTAATATTTTAGATATGCAAATTCGGTCATTATAAGTATTTAAAATATGTTTGACTAAATTGGACAATGAAAGAGATGCAAGCAGTTCCAACCGAGGAACATTTAATCTTTTTGCAGGAGAAACTTTTGTCTTTGCACAGACCAGCTGCACTATTATGTCGTTTTCCGATAGCGACGAGACTATTATTGCATACACTGCCGGTCGGTAACCGTCTAAGCTGGCACCATCAAACCCTAAAAGTATTGCCGGTTGTCAATCATTTGCACCGTATTGCCTAGGCACCTTAAAGTTTTCGAGAACACTCCACTCCGAACAGACCTTATTCCAAACCTTGAAAATATGATCCAGGACCGGTTCGTCTCATTCGAGTTTTAATAACCAAAGATTTTCAAGTAATGATTTTACAAACAAAATAAAAGGAGAACGAATCCGATTGGATGCCAGCACCTGGCCACCGTGCTCAAAATCGTACGGTTGGAACACGTTGGGTCTGAAATTTTTAAACAAAAACTGAAAATATCCGTTTTTGCATTTCATTGAATATCCAAAATGTTTGTATCCGTTTTAAACGATAACCGACTTCCTACCGGTATATTTTCTAACAGATCGAGTGAATTTGTTGACCATTTCGTTAAAGTAAATCCGCCTAACCGAAATAAACTAACTGACGCCTTATAAAGTTGAAGTGCTAGTTCTTCCGAGTCTACACTACAACAAAAGTCATCCAAATTAAGATCTCGAAATGCGTACTGTGCAGCCAAGGGATACTTTCCATTTTCATCCCCTAAAAGCTGTCTTACGGTGCGTAGTGCTAAATATGGAGACACTTCTAAATCGAAAGCTCATAGGTTTGAACATCACCTTAAATCGCCATAATAACCGCTGAAACCGCCAATGGTCTTCTATAATATTTATTTGTTCATACATTTGACGAATATCCGCCGTAAGTGCTACTTAAATAGCCGAAAATTCAATAATAAAGTAGTAATATCCGTTTGTAGTTTTGGGTCACTGTATAAAATCTCATTTAGAGACACACCATTATCCGAAGGTGCACTTGCGTCAAGTACAATGCACACAAGGGTACTGGCACTACTAAGTTTTATGACAGGATGATGCGCAATATAATATGCCAACCTACTATCCGAACTATTATTTACTAAATGCATACACCCCTGATCCAAAAAATCCTGCATACTTTTATTGTAATCTAAACTTAAAGTGTGATCTTTTGCTATTCTTTTTTCTAAAGAAAAAAACGGTTCCCTGCGCTACTTCGCGTATCGCCTAAATTATCCGGTGTAATTTTAAATGGTAACGCTACCGTATAACGCCTCGAAACATCCCTATTGTAAGTGTTACACAATATGTGTTCACATCATTTGGTTCCATTGAAAAACGTTTTGGCACTTGTTCAATTTCTCAAAACTGTGTCAAAAGATGTTCAATAGATTGCTCTTCTTGAGCCGAAAAAAGTACTAAAGGTGGTGAATTTGAACTAGGTATTTTTCCCATTACAACGTAACTGAAAGCTGTTTGTATTCCCACAGGTGAATCCAGAACTCCCACTATTCGGTTTTGGCCTAAAATCGTAGCAAACATCTTGGCTCCTAAAATACCATCCACCAATCCGGGTTTGTCAAAATGATCATCAGCTAATGCAATCCTTAGAAATTCGGGTAAAACATTGGAATCTACTTCAAACTTGAGTAGCTTATCAGTAAAACAGTTTTCCGAATTAAAACGCGATGAAATTGTTAACATCATTATAACCATTGCCAAGACATTGGATAGAAGAACAATATTTTGAAATTTTCAATCCCAAACTTTCACAACACTCGGGTATTAATAAACCGAACAGTGCTATTTTTAGCCGCGCTATCTATCACCGCAACCACCACAGTCGAAAGTAAAGTATAATTATTAACATTATTTAGATCATTTACTCTGGCACATAAGTGGGTATCTAAAATTTCATCGTTATTTAGAGGGGAAACAGCCCCTTCTAAAACGGCTGGGGATGCCGCCTCTTCATTCAAAGAATGACGCGCTCCTGATTTATCGGTTTGTAATAAAACATGGTGTTTTTTATCACCCAGCTGGCCGCTAAATTCTCAACAGAATTTATATGTTCGTACCTTGATTGTACTAATTATTACTTGAATCTTTTTAACAATATTCGGACAAAAAACGAAAGCGTTCTGCCAAGTTGAATAAACTGTTTCAGGAAAACTAACTAAGCGTAAACAGACGTCTATAAGATTTGAAAGTTTTGATGATGTCCAAGAACAGACTTCTTTGAGTCATCTTTTTTAGGCTTAAGGCGTCCAGACCAATATAAAGCTCATTATGTACACCCTAAAAATGTCTTGTGCTATCTAGGATATAATACACCATTCGCGAACGCTTTTTTAATTTCAAAATCTTCAGTTGTTCCAGTTCTGCCACATAGATAAATTTGGCATTGCCTTATAATATTTTTGGCTTTCTACTATAACTTGTATTGAACTATAATTTCAATGTGGCGGAATTAAACCACACTTAGATAATTTTTACCACCTTAAAATTTTACACGAGACGGTACAAAAAGAATTAAGCAACACAATCAACTATCAATCTAACGATTTAATCCATGTGAAAGATAGATTATTCGTCAAAATATATTTTTATTATTTGATACTTGGAGAATGTCTTCTTGGAATATACGAACGATAACAGATTTATACGAATGGAGATCGTGATATATTGACACCTCATATTTCATGACGTCCAACTAAACGAAAATTATATTTAACAGATAGTAATTCGTCGATTTGTTGAGTTATATCAAAAGTGTTCGTGACACAAAGATTGATTAAGTTATAATACAATGATCAATTTCAGTGAAAACGTCCATTGACGTTGTTAGCCGAGAATATAATATAATTCATAGTTGGAGAATTGTTAGACAAATTCGATTTGACTGGATTTTCGAATAAAACATTGAGGTATACACAAGGTATCTTGAAATAGCTTTTAATTCGACAATGTCAACATCTTTGAGCTTAGTCCTATGTTAATTTGTGCTGTCAGATACTATTTTGGCTAGTTAGACTCGCTCTGATGATTTCTTTGTTATCATCGAAGTTTGATATGTGTTTTAGTCTTGTTTTTAATATGTTCAGGAAGGTTTTGGGATGAATTCCTTTTATGTTGCCACTAAATTTTATCCACGGTAAAGGTTGGCATTTGTACCATCTGTACTGAAGGTTTTCCTTCCCGAACGTTTCTAATTTCTTCTACATTTCGTTATTTTCCTTTTTTAAACTTTTCTCGTTTTTAAGATTTTCCTCCTCTGCTGTTAGTAAATCATCTTTCATTTCTCTATTGAATTTTTCTTCGATTATATTCACGTTTTTATTAGTTCCAATGATTTCTCTATCTATTTTCCTAGAGTTTTCTTCTATTTCATTTCTAATTTTTGTCTCATTTCCTCTCAATTTATTTATTTCCGTTGAGTGAATTTTCTCAACTTCTATCAATCTTCCGATCGTTTCGTCTCTGATTTCATGTTTGGTTTCTATCAGGCGGCTTTCATGGTGTAACTTGGATTCTTCTAGTTGTTTATCTATGTTTCCAATTTTTCCTTCCATTTTTCTCATCATATTGTTCTCTTGAATTTTCATTTCGCTGCGTATGATGCTTCTGACGTTTCCTTCTAGCTTTCTCATATCCTCTTTTCTATTTTCTTCTACCTTCTCCATATCCTTTTTACTATTTTCTTCTAGCTTTTCCATATTATGCGTTATTTGCATCCATATTGGTTGCTTCCTGTTCTTTACTTGTGCTCGTATTTGTATTATTATCCTCCTTCCTTGAATCTATCCTGATTTCTTCTCCCTGTCCTACTTCTTTTGTTTGTTCATCTTCAGTTTATTTCCTTATTATTTTTTTCCGATCCCTTAAGTCCATGTTGATTCTTGGTTGTTTATTGTTATAAAATAATTTATTAATCGCTTTCCGAGTTGAGTTTAGCCATTAATGCACTGATATTATTTTATTATTATTAATAATATATTTAATGAAAGAAATTTCTCTTGCTGCTCAGAATTTTCTAAATATGAAGTTCGGTAGAGGATAAGCTTACGAACATCCCCCGTATACACTATAGCTAGACTCTCAAAGTCACGTGGGCTGTATTTTTCAGTACCGTCGTTTGGTTGGACGGGCGACATCTATTGGAAGAAAAAATACTCGCAGAAGTATGAATGCATACATATTTCTTTATCGACAAATCACTTGAATGGAAAAAGGATTATTGTTACACACATAAATAAAATATACAAATATGATTAAAGCCTTTAGAATCAATAACAAAAATGTAACATGGAGAGTACAAGTGAAAGTTATACAAAGCGCTCAGGAATGTTCTCAACAAAAAAACGCTTCTTAAAGATTTACGAACGTATCATATGTTATGCATCAGTGGCTAGGCTGAAACTAACCTCATATTTCTTACTGAATATGATTTTTTTTAGTATGTGTATTAATTATATGAATGTTTATAATTAAACACACTTGTTCATATTTCTACCAGAAAAATGTTCTTTTAGTATCGTGGTTTGCAAAATTGAGCCTTGTAGAGTTTTTAAAAGTTCATGAAGTTAATTATTCAGTGATTTAATGGAAAATTTGTTCGAAATATTTGTTAAACCACTTGTGTTAAAAGGTAAGTAACTTTAATACATTGTCTTTTCACTCACTAATAGTTACGCTAAATGTTTTTATTAAAATCAAAAATATTTCCACTGGCGTCGATTTCGGGTAGCAACAGAGAAAACCAATCATTGATTCTCCAGAATTTTTGACGTGGTCTCTTGTTTGGCTAGACTGCCCCTGATGAAAACTTGTCACCGTTATTTATAACTTCGGCCAATCCATGGCTCTCTGTGATATCAAAAAATGACAGTCTTTGTTAATTTAGGTTTTTAATATTTTAATGAACCTTCATATATGATGTACCTGTAAAATATATTGTCATAACATGTTATAAATTATTTAACATAATTCTTCTGTTTTCAGGGAACTTTCTTGTTCAAACAAAATGCAATGTACAAGAAAACTTAACGTGTTGTCACAAGAATCAGTTCAGGAAATGTTTCGATTCCACAACTTATTACATTATTATTATTATGGTAACATGTTGTTTTTTCTTTTGTGAGCATTTTCCCTTTTAATACATGTAATTCATATTTTATCAATCATAGCATTTTATACAGTTCTCGAGATGTTACTTTGCTGGTATATGAGTGTACACATTGTTCACTCTCCACTATGTTATTGAATTTTATGATATAACCACATATCTAGTTTGGGTTTAACTCTATTTTATATATAGATCAAGAAATTCTTAAAAGTCGTGTGTAGTGAATGTGGTTCGAGATTTCTAAATAAAAAAAATTTAGAATGTATCCAGAATTCTAAAGTCATTTAAAATTGTACGAGTTATCCTGTTCTCAGTTGGTGAGTCCGCTCCAGTTTTTTTACAATAATTTCTCGAGAAATAATAAGGCCTATTTTTAAATAAAATTTGACATAGATGCATCTATTAGATATTTGATTGCAAACAAAATTAACACTTCATATAAGGAAATTAACCTCAAAGAAGAAAAATTTTGAATTAGACAAATTTGATTGAAGCTTGTATTTGACATTTATACACGTCAAGGTTCAAATCAACGATTGGAACTTTTAGTAAACGTTTTTTTCTATTAGATCAATTTATAGTATCTAAGTTGTTCTAATTTTAAGTTTCGTAGAAATTACGACTGTTATTCCTTTGTAATAATTTGTGATCTGGTCGTATAATATAAAATTTTACATTCCAACTCACTGTATTAACTTCATTACATCTAATTTCAGGAAATTGAACATTTTGAATTAAATAAAACTTTCGTTTAAATCAGTGACAATTGATCATTTTCAGTGACAGAAGTATTGTAAATGTCATCAGATATTTGAAGTGCTTTCTATAATATTAAACATACAGTTACTAGAGATTCTGAGCAATAGCGAAACAGTTAATTTGGAGATACGTTAAAGAATAAATAAATTTTGGATAATTAATTATTTTGAACAGTATGATTCCATCCTTAGAGAAGAGTAATAGGTCGATTATATATAAATTCATCTTTAGAAACACTAAATTAATATTTATTAGAGCCGGGCATATTTTTTTTGACAACTACTGTCAAAATTGAAATTTCTCACATGCTTTTTTAAAGTTGCATGTACAATAATTGTCGCTGTGACAATTTTATAACAATTCTAATAATAATAAATATAAAACTATATCGAATTGTCACCACAAAGTGGGGCAATTACAATTTAACGATATATAGATATATTACAATAAAGAAGATGTAGGAATATCGCGTGATATGTTAACAACAACAACAAAGATATTCATGGGTAATTCACGCAAAATAAAGGGCTACTGAAATAGAGTGGTAATCGTGGACATGCATGTTTCTGGCTCATTTTGCCTCTTCAGCACGGCATAACCAAATAAGAATGTGAAATTTGGGAGCAAAGATGTTAATCGAAACATAGGAAAACACAAACAACGGATTTCAGCAGGGAAACCAAATGCTCATTTGTGTCTTCAGTTGGAAGATCCCGAGTTTTCAGGACATCAACCAACATCGACACGGAGGCGCATATAGCATATATGTTATTTACTATGGGTCGGAAGGTTCATGGCGGGGGGGCTATATGCGCCTCCGTGTCGATGTTGGTTGATGTCCTGAAAACTCGGGATCTTCCAAGTGAAGACACAAATGAGCGTTTGTTTTCCCTGCTGAAATCCGTTATTTTGTGTTTTCCAATGTTTCGATTAACATCTTTGCTCCCAAATTTCACATCCTTATTTGGTTATGCCGTGCTGATGAGGCAAAATGAGCCAGAAACATGCATGTCCACGGTTACCACTCTATTTCAGTAGCCCTTCATTTTGCGTGAATTACCCATGAATATCTTTGTTGGTTTGTTAACATATCACGCGACATTCCTACATCTTCTTTGTTATTTACTATGGGTCGGAAGGTTCATGGCGGGGGGGCTATATGCGCCTCCGTGTCGATGTTGGTTGATGTCCTGAAAACTCGGGATCTTCCAACTGAAGACACAAATGAGCATTTGGTTTCCCTGCTGAAATCCGTTATTTTGTGTTTTCCAATGTTTCGATTAATATCTTTGCTCCCAAATTTCACATCCTTATTTGGTTATGCCGTGCTGATGAGGCAAAATGAGCCAGAAACATGCATGTCCACGGTTACCACTCTATTTCAGTAGCCCTTTACTTTGCGTGAATTACCGATGAATATCTTTGTTGTTGTTGTTAACATATCACGCGATATTCCTACATCTTCTTTGTTATTTACTATGGGTCGGAAGGTTCATGGCGGGGGGGGGGCTATATGCGCCTCCGTGTCGATGTTGGTTGATGTCCTGAAAACTCGGGATCTTCCAACTGAAGACACAAATGAGCGTTCGGTTTCCCTGCTGAAATCCGTTATTTTGTGTTTCCCAATGTTTCGATTAACATCTTTGCTCCCAAATTTCACATCCTTATTTGGTTATGCCGTGCTGAGGCAAAATGCGCCAGAAACATGCATGTCCACGGTTACCACTTTATTTCAGTAGCCCTTTATTTTGCGTGAATTACCCATGAATATATTACAATATATATATATATATATATATATATATATATATATATATATATATATATATATATATATATATATATATATATGAATTTCGATTTTCTACTACACCTGTTTTAGTCGAAATTTCAATAATTTCGACTTATTGGCCTGACCGTTCTTCGAAGGGCAAAACAACTACATTCCTGGCTAATACCACGCAGAATATTGAATTACATCCCCTTCTGCGTGGTATTAGCCAGGAATGTAGTTGTTTTGCCCTTCGAAGAACGGTCAGGCCAATAAGTCGAAATTATTGAAATTTCGACTAAAACAGGTGTAGTAGAAAATCGAAATTTATATTTCATATAGCACCTCGTATTTTATGAAATTATATTCATATATATATATATATATATATATATATATATATATATATAAACAGAGAGCAAACAACAAGTGTTTGCATGGGCGAAACACGCAAAAATAAAGAAGAGTGGTAGATCTTTTATTAGAGTAAAGAAATTGCTATTATATGCGGAAATCCTTGTGCATTATAACTCGGAGTTGCCATTAAGGTTAATTGCCGATGCATGAAGTTATGGCATCGGTGCGGTCATTACACATGTTTTTACTGATGATACCGAGAAGCCCATTGCATATGCTTCTCAGATTTTGTCAGCCGCCGAAGCTAACTACTCACGGATTGAAAAAGAAGGACTTGTTATTATTTTTGGTATAAGTAAGTTTTATCAATATTTGTTTGCTAGGCATTTCACGTTGGTTGTCGATCACAAACCACTCGTTTCAATTTTTCATCCCGAGAAAGGTATTCCTCAATTTGCAGCTAACCGTTTGCGCAGATGGGCTAACATATTATCAAACTATCAATATAATGTAGAATTTGCACCATCTGATAAAAATTATGCCGATTGCTTATCACGATCATCCCTGCCAGAACAAAGCCTAGTAGAAGATCAAGTGGATATAAATTTTATAAATTATTTTGAAAATATTGAACATTTTTTATTGATTTTAAATTAATTCATAAGGAATCAACTCAAGATAAACATTAAGTTCTGGTTATTAAATATGTTCGTACTTAGTAAAATTGAGGAAAACCCAAGTGATTTTTACAGAATTAAAAATGATCTAAGTATCGAACAAGAATGTTTACTTTGAAATAATAGATTAATAATTCCACAAAAGTTAGGGAATTTACTTTTAAATGATCCACACTACTCCCTTATGGAAATTGTTGAGATGAAAAGTTTAGCTAGATCATACTTTTGGTGGCCAAAGCTGAATAAAGATATAGACAAGCTTAGTAGCTCTTATGAAAATTGCACAATCTATAAAAAAAGTCCCAACGCTGCTGTATTAAACACTTGGACTTGGCCACAAGAAATTTAGTCTAAGATACATATAGATTTTTTGGGTCCATTTCTAAATGGATATTTTTTTTATAATTGTTGACGCACACTCTAAATGGGTTGAGATATACCCAATGACATCTATAACTTCTCATGCAACTATTAATATATTACTTAGTTGTTTTGCTAGATTTGGCTTACCATGCCAAGTATCTGATAATGGTACTACATGTACCTCCACAGAATTTCAAGAATTTTTATCCTTAAATAATATTAAACACTGCATTTCTCCACCATTCCACCTTTCTCCTAATGGACAAGTAGAAAATGCTGTTAAAATAATAAAAAAATTTATTAAAAATACATTGGTTACAAATAAAAGTATAACTGCAAATAAATGTATTGTTACGAATTCGCACACCGGGGTAGATACTAAGTACGGTCCTATAACCTTATGTTAACGGTGTTAAAGATATGGCAAGCGCGTGGAATTATGAGAAGGTGTATTGGGATTTTTTTGTGACCTTTTTTTTATAGAAATGTTTTCCGAAGATCTTTTAAGAATTGAGCCGGATTTCGAGAAATATCCCGAAAATGCGAAAGTTTTTGTGTAAGCCGCAAACTAGAATTATCTAGAAAAAAAAGCCTCTTTTATATAAAGGACCGACCAGCGGGAGAGTTCAGTTTATGAAGTGATCTCGACAAATAAACAAGAATACGCCGAAATAGTGAACATGAAAGTGTTGATATAAATTAAT
Organism: Galeruca laticollis; assembly: GCA_963921935.1. NCBI lineage: Eukaryota > Metazoa > Arthropoda > Insecta > Coleoptera > Chrysomelidae > Galeruca > Galeruca laticollis. Next base: position 148,832,473 of record OY998181.1, read on the forward strand.
AATTAAGGTTGTGTGTATATAAATTAAATGTGAGTGAATAGTTAAGTGTATATAAATTGAGTGTTAGTGAGTAGTTTAGTGTTTAAATAAATTCGTAAGTAGCCATACCGTGTGTTTAAAGTTTATCCCACCCGTAAACTGTTTAAATAAATAAAAACATTACATTGGTGTCAGAAGTGGGATAATATATATATATATATATATATATATATATATATATATATATATATATATATATATATAAAAGACGTGAACATGGCCAAGAGACTTAGTGACCTGAAAGTGACAGAGCGAAAGGCAGAATTGGAAAATCGCGAATTGGAAATGACCGTTAAGAACAGTGAGTTGGTAGAAAGACTCAAAGTGGACCTTTTAAAAAATACGTTAACAACGCAATGGACAAATGGATGGTTAATCATCCAGGCCAACAAATGACGATATACGAAATACCAGGAATAATTGCACATGCTTTTCCAATGACAGTTACTCCATTCAATATTCTCTCAGGTTTTAAAACTTGTGGGATCTCCCCATTTAATCGGGACGTATTTCAAGATCACGTTATCTTGCCATCGATTGTCATAGATAAGCCACTAATCACGAATCCTGATGGCGACACCGTACACAATAGAGCACATAATCAAAACGCTAACACTGAACTCGAACGTAACACTGTCACTAAAGTACCTGCAATGATTCCACGTGAGACGCCCGACCTTGAAGATCCTGTATCGGTTGAAAATGAGAGCCCTGGCTCTAATGCTCATTCTATTAAGTCACAAAATTTGCCTGGCTGCTTAAAGTCAGAGCAATTGCTGAAGCATCACTCTACCAAGAAACCCATCGTGATTACTGGTCCTGGTCCAAGTAATGCAGGGAGTTCTCTGATAATATCGCCGCTAGCTTTGAAACCCCTACCAAAAGCTCCTCTACGCGAGTCCCAGAGAGCTGATAGAAGGAAATGTAAATCAGCAATTCTAACAGATAAACCGGAGAAAAACTATTTAGAAGAGAAGAAACTAGAACAAGAAGCAAGAAAAGGGAAAGTAACGAAACGTGTTTTGAGTGAGGATAAGGAAGTGAAAAACGGTAATGGAAAGAAGAATGCAAAAGAAAAGAAAGGAAAAAGGATGAAAAAGAGATTAGTTTACGACGAAGACGAAGAAGGGGGTGAAGTGTTTTGCCTGGTATGCGTATCCCCATACTCTGCTAGCAAGCCCAAAGAAATCTGGATTCAGTGCCAAGAATGCAAGTTATGGGCTCACGAAGCTTGCACACCTGGGCTGTCATATTACATTTCCAAGAACTGTGATTCGGAGTATTCAGACTGATTTTTTGGACTGACTAGATATATTTTTTGGTTTTCGTTACCGTATTCTTAGGTCTCCAGATTGTTTGATAGCGTAAGCTTAGTTTGTTTTTTTACTATACGAGTATAGTTTTTATTATCGTTAACCTATTTTTTTATGGAAGCTTATTTTGTTTTTATTATGTATAAAACATTTCTCGTTATTTTCTTGGGCACAATAGGTAATTAAGTACCTACAACCATCTTTCCTCAATAAAAGTTGATTCGATTTGAATAAATATATTTATTTTCCCTTTAATTTATCATGTGACTACCTACCCCACACGATGTGACAACTAACCCTGTTACGGGGTTATAAGTCCCACTTTTTCTTTTCCATAAAAATTGTAATATTTCCTTAGTAGGTAATATTAGACAAAAAACCTTGAAGTCCTTAGAAACTAGAACGAATGCACTATCTATTGATATATAAATTCTATTGCTAAAGTAAGAAAGCGGGGGCAATAAACAAAAGAGAAAGATGTGACTTCAGTTATGAAACTATAGATGTCCCGTCAGCTGAATTCGTGACCTTATATGGTATTATTACATCGAACCATCATCGGACGATCGACTACGTCATAATGCTGAATTGCACTACTTGACACCGCATAGCTTCATTATACATATTTTATTTTCAGAATGATTATAGACTTCATATTGTTAACTTGTAAACTTCAATAAATATTAATAACGTGTAATTATTGTAATTAAATAAGTTTTTAAAAAAAGTTTTAACTTGAAAACATAAAGTGGCGCAGTCAGTAGGATCCAAAAGGATTCTCATTCTGTATTATCCTTCAGTTTCTACTGTTTATTTGCAAGAACCTTCATCGCGAAAGTTTCCAAATTTTGGAAAATTCGAAATGTGAAAATAAACGTTTAAGAAGATTACGGTGCCAATCCAGAAAGTGCAGTCCATCGAGGATCAATGGAAATCATCGCAATTTTACTATAAGTTGCTCATATTATTTATCCTATTATCTTTCTTAGCCTATGTCATTCTCCTCATCTGAAGATTCTATAGTGGAAAGCGACAGTGAGCTTAATATAAGTATTGAATCAAATTTTTATTTATTCTGACGAAGAAAAAGAAAATTCAGTATTAAAAGTTAGTTCTATTTTAAATAATTGAAGCATTGAAGAAAAATTTAAATCTACCAATAGTCAAACCAATTCAACAATGTCTGTTCCCAAATTTGAAATTAAATTATCAGAAATTGTACCAAAATTTGATGGTAATCCGCTCGAATTATCGTTTTTCTTAGAGACGAGTAACATGAAACTAGTCAAGCTGGTGCAACCATAAAGAAAAAATTTTACAATACACATGCTTTAAAAATATTTCTGGCCGGTTTGAAAGAACCTATGAGATCCACAATTCAAGCTATGGAACCCGATACTCTTGCAACAACTAGACACATTATAATAGCAGAAAATAATATCCGTCACCTTCAAAAATCAAATAACGAAACTTTTAAGAATAAACCATATCCAAAATTTGATCAAAACTATCAAAATCAAACTAATTATAATGTCCTTAACTTCAGTTACAATTTAATGCCAATACAAAATTTTTCAAATACATATCCTCGTGGACCAATCAATGTTCAATCCAGATTCATCCCACATAGATTCCCGACTAATAGACAAGTTTTCGGTCCTCAACAACCTTTAAGAGCTCCGAGTAATGTGTGGAAACCTAATTCAAATTTCCGTCAGCCCAAACCAACTCCTATGAGTGGCATCTCGTCAAATACATTCAACAGATCAAACTTTAATCGAAACCAAAATCGATTTGCACTTCCACCTCCACAACAATACCAACCATCACAACCCAGATTTACTTCTGAAGAACTGCACAATGTCAACCAAACGCAATATTATGACTATTATCAATCAAACACTCCTTACTACCCTTAAAAAAATAACATGCTTGACCAAGATAACGTTTACGACCAAAATTGTATTGCTCCCTGTGAATTTAATGACTATGTAGACACCACAAATTCAATATCTGTCAATTCAGAAACACAAAGTAACGACGAACAAAATTTTCAAGACGCTCCCGAACCAACAAATTATACGTTGAAATTTTTTCAATTTATGACAAGAAAGATCTTCCATACATAATAATTTCTGATCCTCCCTTAAAATTATTGATAGATACCGGAGCTTCAAAGTCATTTATAAATCCCGAAATTGCTGAAAATTATTTCCCAAATTATATTTATAAAGAACCAATTACCATCAGCTCAGTCTTCCAAACAACTACTAGAGATTTTTGCGCTAAAATTCCAGCTTTTCGCGAATTCTATTCAAATATAAAATCATGAAATTTCATCTTTTTAAATTCCACCATTTCTTTGACGGCTCGATAGGTTACGAAACTTCAAAGGATTTAGAAGTACACATCGATCTAAAAAAATCACTTTTAAAAACACGAAACGCAAACCTACCATCATCTCACTACTCATCTAAAGGCAAACTTTTATTTTTCGGTCATGTTGAACCCAATTCCATAGAAACCGCAAAAATACCTGTCAATATACCAAATGTTACTGTTAGAATTCCATACACTGAACTATCTAGTTGTAGTATCAAAGAAGGTGTCACTTTCTCAAAGAATGGATATGCCTCAGTTGATATTATAAATACCTCCGAAAATGTTCAAGATGTCTTTCTGTACAAACCCATAGTTGTAGAACCTTTTGAAGACAATTACGAAATCTTCCAAATTTCTGTTCAAAGCCCTGCCGACGATCATCCCTATAATTTCGACATTGCCCAATGCATTCGAACTTCTCATTTAAATTTAGAAGAAAAACTCGAAATCGAAAAACTCTGTAAACAATTTCGTGACATATTCCATAAAGAAAATTCACCCCTATCCTTTACCAACTGAGTCAAACAACAAATTAAAACTACAGACGAACTTCCAGTCTATACTAAGTCATATCGATCACCCTACATCCATAAACCTGAGGTCAAACGTCAAATTAACGATATGCTAGAAAAAGGAGTTATTAGGCCTAGCGACTCATCGGCCAGCTCCCATCTGGTTGTTCCCAAAAAAGCTGATGCATCCGGAAGAAAGAAATGACGCATCGTCGTTGATTACCGAAAAATCAATGAAAAGACCATTGACGACCGATATCCCATTCCAAACATAACTGACATACTTGACAAACTTGGACGCTGTTATTATTTCACCACCTTAGATTCAGCCAGTGGATTTCATCAAATTGAAATGCATCCCGACGATGTTAAGAAAACCGCTTTCAACGTTGAAAATGGTCATTTCGAATACGTCAGAATGCCTTTAGGTTTAAAGAACGCCCCTGCAACATTTCAGAGGGTCATGGATAATGTACTAAAAGAACTCCGTAATAAAATTTGTTTCGTCAATATGGACGACATAATTGTCTTTTCAAGCTCACTCCAAGAACATATTATTAATTTAAAAAGGGTTTTCCAAAAGCTTCGTGAGAGTAACCTCAAGGTTCAACTCGATAAATCTGAATTTCTTAGAAAAGAAGTATCATTTCTAGGTCATATAATCACCCCTCAAGGCATCAAACCCAATCCTTATAAAGTAAAAGCTATTACCAACTACCCCTTACCGAAAACCCCGAAAGACATAAAAGCTTTCTTAGGCCTTCTCGGGTCTACAGAAAGTTTATAAAAATTTTTGCCAAATTAACCAAACCCTTTACACGCTGTTTAAAAAAGGCGGTCACATCAATATACTTGACCCGATTTACATAAAGACATTCGAAGATTGCAAGTCTCTTTTAATCAATTAACCGATTCTCATCTACCCCGATTTGTCCAAAGAATTCATTTTGACCACAGATGCAAGTAATTTCGCGAGAGGAGCAGTCCTCCCTCAAGGACCAATCGGTGGAGACAAAGCCATAGTATATGCTCCTCGTACACTTAACGCTGCTGAACAAAATTATTCAACAATTGAAAAAGAGTTGTTAGCAATAGTTTGGGGTACAAAACATTTCCGGCCATATCTTTTCGGCAATAAATTCAAAATCGTCACCGATAATAAACCTCTACAATGCCTAATATATCTAAATGAACAAAATTCCCGACTTGTTCGTTGGAGAATGAAGTTAGAGGAATTTGTCTACGAAATCGTATATAAAAAAGGTTCTTGCAACACGAATGCGGATGCCCTTTCCCGTATAGAAATTTATCCAATAGATAACGAAAATAGTTCCGGTTCTGATCTACCGCCAATTTTTCAATATATGAAAGAATTTAATGAAACTAACGCTACAACCAATTCAGACTCTCAATCTCTTGTTCCCGAAGTTGATTCAAATGACGAAAATGACGATAAAACAATACAGACTAGTTTAGAAAACACTGATTCCAATACTTGGAATCGAAATACCCGAGAAACCATTAAATGTATTTCTAAATCAGATAGTAATAATCAAAAACTGATCAAAATCCTCATCAAGAAATTAAAAAATTATTCGATAACCCTGCAAGAACCAGATGGTTCTTACACGTGAGTGAAAATTCTTTTGAAAATCAAATTATTCAATTCTTAAAAGACTATGCTGTTCCGAAGAAACGGTACGCCTTTTATTTTCAGAACGATATCGATTAAATTATTTTTAAAACCATGTGTAGAATAGTTTCTCAGACTTTTAAAAGCTCTGCATTTATCTTAATCAAATCAAATAATATACTACATGACGTTAAAATCGAATCACAACAACAAAAACTTATAAAACAACAACACGAAGGCATTACAAACCACAGGGGAATTCACGAGACTGCTAACCAACTAAAAACCAAATTCTATTGGCCAAAACTAAATAATGACGTAAAAGACTTTATCAATAACTCTTCCATTTGTCAACAAGTTGAATATGAGAGACACCCGCCTTTACTAAAACTTCAGCTAACCCCAACTCCAAGAAAACCACTCGAAACGTTACACATAGACACTTTTAAATTTGACAATACAATTATCATGACAGTATGTGACAGTTTTAGTAGATTTAGACAAACTTCATAAACTGCAACTTCAAGAAAACAATGCAAATCCGCTTGATGAACTCAAGATGCCTGTGACCTTTTCTCGAATTGCTATCAGCTCAAGTAAGTACCATAATCTGCATACTTCTAATCTGTTATTTCCTATTTAAATATAGAAACCTTATGAGAAAGGTTTTTCAGCATAAAAAGAAGCCTACCAACATCGATCTAACTCAAGTGGTTTCACCCTCGCTTCACCCTTGAGTTTTCTTTGGGGATGGAGGAGTTATGAAACGATAGATGTCCCGTCAGCTGAATTCGTGACCTTATATGGTATTGTTACATCGAATCATCATCGGACGCTCTACTACGTCATAATGCTGAATTGCACTACTGGATACCGCATAGCTTCATTATACATATTTTATTTTCAGAATGATTATAGACTTCATATTGTTAACTTCAATAAATATTAATAACGTGTAATTATTGTAATTAAATAATTTTTTAAAAAAGTAAAGTTTTAACTTGAAAACATAAAGCTTCCAACCCCGGTCTCCCCTAATAATACCACCATATATTCCAGAGATATTTCATAGCCAGCGGCCTAATGGTGCTTCTTTTATTGATATCCCCAGTTGGAAAAAAGATAGGGGCGCTGACTGTTTAGGAATTTCGTTCTTTATTTAACTATGCAAAAAAGGCATTGCCTACTATTTAAAGTTTTCATGACAATGCGCAATAACTGTCGTGATGTCAAACAGCGCCCTCCAGGTACCACACCAAGATATTTTCGGAAACAAATCGTGTAACAGATTGTTAAGTAAAAAGAGCGGATAAAAAAGAGACCTAGTTTATTTAAATCAGTTAAACCATACTGGAGTTTTTGTCATTTAAATAAAAACATATTTGAAGTTCCCCACTACTACATTTCATAAAATAGAGTGAAATACCTCAAACGAGAAATGTCACAAATTTTCCGGTGTTCACGAATCCATTATTTAAAATATATCTTTACTTGCATATTTTTTGAGAAAACGCTCGCTTTATGATTAGCCATTGCAGTTACGGCTCTTTGCAGGCATCTTTCGAACTTGAAAATAATTTCCCTTTGCCGATTAACCTATTGAATTTTTTTTACTGAAAATGTAGCATTATCGGTTCCTGAGATGGCCGGCGTCCATTTTCTGTGGGCCACCCAGTACGTTTTCGTTAAGATATAATCATTTGTTAGCACAATTTCTTTCATATGTCCAATACTTCTTTCATCGACTACATCTACTTCGACCTCTCTAATTGTTGGATGAAATCAAGAGGAAAAATTTGAAAGTTAATGATAGGGGTTAATAAAGCGGTAGGAAAAGCATTAACGATCATGCGAAAACGTCTACAAAAAGATCGCGTGCTACAGAAAATCCGAGCGTAATTTATAGCAGTGTCATGACGGAAACTGGTTTTTCATGTTCGCACGTCTCTTTCATAAAGTTTTCCATTTAAAATAAATTCCCGATTTTACTCTGAGAGTCCATTGTTTCCCTACATTTGAATCTATTATTTTCGAATTAGACACTTTTATTTTAATCACAGCCGTACCAATTGGGAAGCGGGGCGTGGAAAAAAGAATTTATAGTGTTGAATGCACCAAAGTTTAATATCGAACTTCACTCCATTCAGTAGAATTTATTTGGATTTTCAGCTCAGTTTACTTTAAAACATTTTTACACGTGAGGCAACGAGATTGTCCTGTGATGAATTTAGTTATTCAAATAATCATTTTTGACGTTCTTCGTCACTCGTTTTGTTGGTTCGACAATGGGATATTAAGTTGTGAAATATAAAATAGAACTATTGTTGAAAAATCGTGTAAATGATTAATAAGACGGCTAAGGTAGCAATCTTCTAGTAAGAATGAAACAGTAGTTGAAGTGTTACCGATCTTTTCTTCTTCTTAAGGTGCTTTATCCGGTCAGGACATCAGCGACCATCATGGCTCTGCTGACTTAATTTACAGCACTTCAGAATAGTCCAGCGGTGGATCACTCCCCGTTGGCCATCTATCTTATCTCCCATAGTAGTTCTGAGAAGGCAGTATTTTTTGCCATGCATCAGGTGCTCCAGATACGCCACCCTCCCACGTTTTACTACTATGATGAGCTCACGATCTGTCCGTGCTCTTCTTAACACCCCGTTGTTGGTAATTCTTGCAGTCCAGAGAATCTTTTAATTCATCGTAATATCCTCAACTCAAATTGTTCTAGGTGATTCAACGTATTAGTCTTTAGTGTCCAGAATTCATCTGAGTACTGAAGAATAGGCCAAATATAGCATTTAATCATTCGTTACGGGAGAGCCGTACTTAAGCCATTATTACAAAATAGTGGAATTGACTGTCTCGACCTTTACTTCGTGGAATATGCTCATATTAGTGTTTTTAAATGAAACTCAAGGTCTCTAGTTAATTCCACAATATAATAAAAGTTATTGAAAATTCTAAAAAATTGACAATTGTTTCGATAAATCAATATCATCGTCAGAATGACAGAAGTTACATTTCATTTTATGCCTACCTGATGTTTAGTAGTTATATTTTTGGCTAGACCAAGAAGTAACCTAACTTGTGATTGGCTTAATATATGTTTATAGAAAAAGAAGAAGATGTGATATTACAAATATTGAAGCTTAGATATTATTAGCCCTATGGTGATATCCTGGATATCATTTTTCCAATTAAGATCAGTATAACTGTGCAATGATATAGAAAACCAGGAAAACTATATCTGCTGATCTTTACAATTATCACTTAAGAAGACAGTTTATTAGTCGAGAATTCCCTAGATTTAACTGTTCATTGACAACTTCATATTGTGGGTTTCTTAAATGTCTTCTAATTTCCAGTTCTTCAAGGAAATCCAGTTCTTGTTTCTTTTCACAAATATGCAGGACTTCTAGTTCTGTGTTAGGTGTCAATGAATGATTGGTGTCAAGTAGATGTTTTGCGTAGTGGGATTTATCAGGTTGTTTTAATCTGTATGCTCGTAAGTGCTCACTGTATCGTATTTCAAATTTCCTAAGGGTCTGACCCAAATAGACAGCGTTACATTCTGGACATTTGAGTTTATATATACCTGACTTCTTTAATTGTGATATTTTTGTTTTTACATTTAACAATTTTGTACTAACGTTACTTTCTGTTTTAAAAGAAATTGTTGTATCCGTTGCTGAAGATATTATCTTTGAAATATTATTAGAAATATTTCCTGCATATGTGATGGTTTTATAAGTTTTAATTTCATCAGCTTGTTTAGGATATATTAGTTGTAATGCCACTTTTTCCTCTTTTTTACGAATTAGCTTATTTATCATATCTAATGCATAACCGTTAGATGTTGCTATTTGTCTAATTGTATTAATCTCTCTATCAAAATTACATTTGTTCATAGGAACTGAAAAAGCTCTATGTATCATTGAATTATATGCTGCTAGTCTGTGTGACACAGGGTGGTTAGAATTGAATGGAATTGTTACATCAGTTTGTGTTGGTTTTCGGTAAATTGAATAATCAAGTACATTATTAACTCTTTGAATTTTTAAATCAAGAAAATTGATTGAGCTATTTTCCTCAATTTCTAATGTAAATTTAATTCTCGGGTGTAAATTATTGATGTGGTTGAAAAATACATCTAATTGTCGTTCACTACCCATAGCTAATATGTCATCTACATATCTATAACAAAATAAAATATTTTTCGAAATATTACTTTCAAAGATCTTTCTTTCTAAATTGTCCATAAAAATGTTTGCTAAAATAGGTGATATTGGGCTTCCCATTGGTAAACCTTCATTTTGAATATATATCATATTGTCAAAAGTGAAATAATTCTGATTAATGCATACATCAAATAAATTAAGTATATCTGATATTATTCCTGGATTAATATTTTTATCTTCTAGTAATTTTCTTACAAGTATTAGACATTCTTTAGGAGAAATTTTAGTAAACATGTTAGTTACATCGAACGATATGAGTTTATAGTTATCTTGTAAGTGGATTGCTTTCAACTTTTTGATTAGTTCTATTGAATTTCTAATTGAGTACTGAGATTCATATCCGTAAGTATTGAGTATATTGTTGAGCTTCTTTGCCAATATATTATTAGGAGCATTAACATAAGAGACGACAGGTCTAATTGGTTTCGTTATTTTATGTAATTTAACTGTTCCATATAATTGTGGACAATGAGGATTCTTAAGTACCTACATACCAACACACTTTGCACCACGATTTGAAAACCTTTCAGACACTAATTTTACAAATAGTGAAAAAGAATTTTTGAATAAAGGTTTAAAGTACAGCATACCACCTAAATTTACGAATAATATTAAAAAAATTATAGCTACAGAGTCAGAAATAGCTTTAAAATCTAATTCAAATAATTTTCTTTATGAGAAATTAAAAATTGCCAATTTAATCAAAAATATTGAACCTTCAAAAGTTAAACGTCAAACAAAAAATGACATTTCAGTTTTAAACGCAATAAAAAAGAAGATAGAGAATAATAACCTAACAGTTACAAAATCTGATAAGGGGAACGCTACTGTCATTTTGACGACTGAAAATTACAATTCCAAAGTATATAACTTTATAGAATCCAGCGATGTAAAAGTTCTTAAAGCAGACCCAACAAAGAAGTTTTCTAATAATGTAAGGGATATTGTTAATAATTCAAATTATCTTTCAAATGATTACGAAAAGAGGTCTATCATACATAAGAATCCTCATTGTCCACAATTATATGGAACAGTTAAATTACATAAAATAACGAAACCAATTAGACCTGTAGTCTCTTATGTGAATGCTCCTAATAATATATTGGCAAAGAGGCTCAACAATATACTTAATAGTTACGGATATGAATCTCAGTACTCAATTAGAAATTCAATAGAACTAATCAAAAAGTTGAAAGCAATCCACTTACAAGATAACTATAAACTCATATCGTTCGATGTAACTAACATGTTTACTAAATATCCTCCTAAAGAATGTCTAATACTTGTAAGAAAATTACTAGAAGATAAAAATATTATTCCAGGAATAATATCAGATATACTTAATTTATTTGATGTATGCATTAATCAGAATTATTTCACTTTTGACAATAAGATATATATTCAAAATGAAGGTTTACCAATGGGAAGCCCTATATCACCTATTTTAGCAAACATTTTTATGGACAATTTAGAAAGAAAGATCTTTGAAAGTAATATTTCGAAAAATATTTTATCTTGGTATAGATATGTAGATGACATATTAGCTTGTTTTATGGGTAGCGAACGACAATTAGATGTATTTTTCAACCACATCAATAATTTACACCCGAAAATTAAATTTACATTAGAAATTGAAGAAAATAGCTCAATCAATTTTCTTGATTTAAAAATTCAAAGAGTTAATAATGTACTTGATTATTCAATTTACCGAAAACCAACACAAACTGATGTAACAATTCCATTCAATTCTAACCACCCTGTGTCACACAGACTAGCAGCATATAATTCAATGATACATAGAGCTTTTTCAGTTCCTATGAACAAATGTAATTTTGATAGAGAGATTAATACAATTAGACAAATATCAACATCTAACGGTTCTCCATTAGATATGATAAATAAGCTAATTAGTAAAAAAGAGGAAAAAGTGGCATTACAACTAATATATCCTAAACAAGCTGATGAAATTAAAACTTATAAAACCATCACATATGCAGGAAATATTTCTAATGATATTTCAAAGATAATATCTTCAGCAACGAATACAACAATTTCTTTTAAAACAGAAAGTAACGTTAGTACAAAATTGTTAAATGTAAAAACAAAAATACCACTATTAAAGAAGTCAGGTATATATAAACTCAAATGTCCAGAATGTAATGCTGTCTATTTGGGTCAGACCCTTAGGAATTTTGAAATACGATACAGTGAGCACTTACGAGCATACAGATTAAAACAACCAGATAAATCCCACTACGCAAAACATCTACTTGACACCAATCATTCATTGACACCTAACACAGAACTAGAAGTACTGCATATTTGTGAAAAGAAACAAGAACTGGATTTCCTTGAAGAACTGGAAATTAGAAGACATTTAAGAAACCCACAATATGAAGTTATCAATGAACAGTTAAATCTAGGGAATTCTTCACTAATAAACTGTCTTCTTAAGTGATAATTTCTATATCATTGCACAGTTATACTGATCTTAATTGGAAAAATGATATCCAGGATATCACCATAGGGCTAATAATATCTAAGCTTCAATATTTGTAATATCACATCTTCTTCTTTTTTCTATGAACATATATTAAGCCAATCACAAGTTAGGTTACTTCTTGGTCTAGCCAAAAATAACTACTGAACATCAGGTAGGCATAAAATGAAATGTAACTTCTGTCATTCTGACGATGATATTGATTTATCGAAACAATTGTCAATTTTTTAAAATTTTCAATAACTTGTATTATATTGTGGAATTAACTAGAGACCTTGAGTTTCATTTAAAAACACTAAAATGATATTTTATCTATAAAGGTTACACAATTATATAAGGAAATGCTTTGAAATTTTTTTGAAACCCTTATAGTATTTACTGTAAGTTCCAGATTTATAGTAGTAGTCGTTACTTAAATTCATATAACAAATTCATAAAAGTTTTGCCGTCACTGAGTTTTATAATAGCATCGTTGTTTGTCTTTGTAAAATTTCGGATACTCAAGTTCTTTTATAAATACGTTATGAAACTGCGATCAACTGATGTTTTCTCTTTGTGTTCAGACTAAATCGTTAACCTAAAATAAGAGTGGTCTAAATCGTACATTATTAACTGTGTAGGTATTTACCTATTATTTTGAATATAACTATGATTAATAGTTTGAAAAAAATCAAGTACAGTAGTACATTTTGCCGAAAAGTTTCTAGAAGTTTTTGTAGAATAACACAAATAGTGCCAGCATCTTATGTTAAATTGAACAGTACCACTTTCGTTAATCGACAGGTATCTTCCAGTCCCACTTTCTCAACAAATTACACAGAAAAGGAAAGTTTTGATAATAAAATTGAGACCACTGCAAACTTATCAGTGTTTTCTGAAAATAATGAGAATGCTAATGACAATGATGACTATAGAATGGAATGGCTAACAGAATTTGAAGATGCAGAACAAGAACGTATTCTTGATGCAGAACATGTAGAATCAGAATAAAAAATGAAATATTTATAAATGATTTGAGAACATGGACAATTAACTATAATATTCCACAGCGATCGTTGAATGAATTAATGAAAAGTTTTGATGGTTATATGTCAAACAACAATTTACCATTAGATCCCAGACCATTGTTAGGAACACCGACTAAAATTCAACTTCAACAAATGGGTGAAAACCAGTGTTGGCAACAAGGTTCAGAAGTTTCCATAAGACAGTGTTAAGAAAGTATTAACCATTTAACAAATGTACTGTGATTACCTTTTTTTATTATCAATTTATTTTTAATGATTTCGGTCTTCTGTCTGTTCAGAGAACAGAAGCAAATGAACTCATCAGAACCAGACACGTAGAAAGAGATACCTGTGTAAAATATTTAGAGGAACTATACAAGGAAGAAGAGACCGAAACCGAGCCAAATACACCAGAAATAGTAATATAAAAAAGGAGGATATAGAAACAGCACTCCAAAAACTAAAAAACAGAAAGAGCGCAGGTCCGGATAACATCGCTATCGAACTACTTAAATATGGAGGAGAGAAGCTAAACCAACAACTAACAACCCTAATTAAAAAGATATTTGCCCAACAAGGAATACTAGATGAGTGGAGAAATAGCATTACGATTCCACTATTTAGAAAGGGAGATAAAAAAATGCCCGAGAACTATAGAGGAATAAATCTACTATGCACAACGCTGAAATTAACCACAAATATAATAACAAATAAAATAAATGAATGTATCTCACTAGCAGATGAACAACAGGGTTTTAGATCGAGAAGATCCTGCACGGACGCAATATTTGTCATGAGACAAATGACGGAAAAATCGATCGAATATAATCGACCGGCCTTCATGTGTTTCATTGACTTGCAGAAGGCCTTCGATCGAATACAATTAAAAGACATAATACACCTTCTCTATGATAGACAGATACCATACAATGTCATTAAAATAATCGAAAATATATACTCAAAAAATACGATCCAAGCAAAAATAAATGCTGACCTAACTGAACAGATATCTGCAAATAGGGGCATTAGGCAAGGGGACTCTCTCAGCCCGTTCCTATTCAACATAGTGATAGATGAAATCATAAAACAAGTACGCAAACTAAGAGGATACAAAATGGGAAATAAAGAGGTCAAAATCCTGTGCTATGCAGACGATGCGGTACTGTTGGCGGAGAACGAGGACGATCTGCAAAGGCTACTGTACCAATTTAACAAAACAGCAAAAAAGTTCAATATGATAATATCAGCGGCAAAGACAAAATCAATGGTTACATCCAAGACAGCGATCAAATGTAAGCTTGTGGTGGATAACAAAATAATACACCAGGAAATGAAATTTAAATATCTGGGAATCGAGATATCTGGACACGGGGACGTGGAGACGGAAGTAAGAAACCAAGCCACAAGAGCCTCGGGAGCAGCAGCATACCTAAATGACACAATCTGGCGGAATAAATACATTCGAAGCCAAAGCCCGCATATACAAGACCGCAATCAGACCTATATTATCCTATGCAGCAGAATATCCACACAATTTTATTCCACCCTTAACACATTCTAACTAGATTGCTTATTGAATCTGAACATAAAATTTCAATACACGCTGGACAGCAAGCTGTTTTAGCGTATTTAAGACAAAAATATTGACCCGTTAACGGTAAAAGTGTGGTCAGGAAGGTACTTTCACCTGTTTCCTTTGTTTTAAGTTTAAACTGACTAGCAATCCACAGTTGATGGGATATCTACCTAAACCAAGATTGTCCCCTGCTAGACCCTTTTCCATGATAGGCGTGGACTACGCAGGGCCAATATTACTAAAGGATGGAAGGACGCGTACTTGAAAACTCGTAAAGGGCTATATATGTAATTTTATTTGTTTTCTAACAAAATCCGTTCATATTGAATTGACCGGTGACATTTTTTAACTGTTTAAAGCGCTTCGTTTCCCGCCGAGGATTGTGTACCCACATTTTCTGCGACAACGGCTCGAATTTTATCGGCGCAAGAAACTACCTTAAGGTAACGATCAATTCTTTAGGGACGGATCCTGAATTCAACAATTATTTGATTCAAAATCATATCGCATGGACCTTTAACTGTCCTCCTCATCAGGGCGGGATGTGAGAATCGGCCGTAAAGTCTACTAAATTTCACTTGGTAAGGATAGTTGGTAACAGTCATTTGACCTATGAGCAATTGAATACTGTATTGTGTCAAATCGAAGCTGTCCTTAACTCCCGTCCTCATTACCGGCTGGAAATATGCCATGGTCACTAATAGAACAGCCACTACATCTAATAAAGACGAGGCCATCAGCTTTAAGGTTTCCAGGGGCTGCCCGCAGGGTGGGGTGTTATCTCCCCTTTTGTGGTCACTCCTGATAGATGATCTGCTTGGTACTCTCGTGGGTAGAGGGGTAGAACTGCAAGCGTATGCAGACGACCTTGTCATTCTGGCAAGAACCTAGTCAGGACGGGTTGCACATAATACCCTCCAAAGGACTTTGGACGATGTCTACAGTTGGTGACAGAGGGAACAGATGTCTGTTAACCCTGGCAAAACTGTAATAGTTCCCTTCACCAGGAGAAGGAATTTGGCGGACCTTCCGCCACTTTCCTATAATGGTGAGTTTATTCCATTTGCAGCGGAAGTAAAATATTTGGGGATCATCCTTGATAAAAAACTTAGTTGGAACGCTCACTTGGAGAAAGTCATCCATAAGGCCAGACTTTCCTTGTGGACATGTCACAGAATCTGCGGAAAATCTTGGGGCTTGGGTCCCAAACAAATCCATTGGATATATGTGATGATTGTTAGACCAAAGATCACATACGGAGCCTTTGCTTGGTGGTCAAAATCTTTCCAGAAAACTGCCCAAGCAAAGCTCTCTGGCATACAGAGACAGGCTAGTTTGGCTATAACTGGTGCTATCACCACACCGTCAGCAGCCATGGAAGTCCTCCTGGACCTTCCTCCTCTCCACAGGCTTCTGGAAAAGGAGGCCAGATGGACAGCATATAGAATTGTGCATATTTCTAAATGCACGAAACAGGCTTACAGAGCAAAGTAGAATGCTAGCGGCCACCGAAAGTCATAGTATTATGGGAATGACCTCTGATATAATGCCCCCAACAGTAAACTATAATCTGCCTTATACCGTCCTATTTCCAAATAGAGATGAATGGGCTCTCCGCAAGGATGAACTCTCAAGAGCAGACATCTGTTGGTACACTGATGGATCAAAGACACCCTTAGGCTCTGGTGCAGGTATATACGGTCGAAGACCTAGGACAGAAATCTCAACACCTCTGAGATCCTATGCAACCGTATTTCAGGCGGAAATTTATGCCATTGCTTCATGTGTGGAGAGTTTGGGGCAATCCAACTTGACACACAGATCAATAAAAATTTTCACGGACAGCCAAGCGGCCTTGAAAGCATTTAGCTCGTACCGTGTAACGTCGAAATTGGTTCTAGACTGCCAAAAAAGACTCGCCTCAATAGGAAAACGCAACAGGGTATCGCTGGTTTGGATCCCTGGCCACTCTGGTGTGGATGGTAATGAGAAGGCTGACTCTCTTGCAAGAGAGGGTGCCGCTCATGACTTTATCGGACCAGAACCTACAATTGGCATCGCAACAAGTGTTGTCAAACATACACTAAATACCTGGACTGCAAGAAGAGTTTTAGACTTCTGGCATAATATACCAGGATTGGTTCATTCAGAGGCCTCCATACATCCTTCGAATAATGTATCCAAACAAATGTTAGACTATAATAGACACGATCTACGGTGCCTAACAGGCCTTTTAACAGGCAACTGTCGTTTGAATCATCATATGCTGAGACTTGGACTGTCGGACGATCCGATTTGCCGTCTTTGTTTGGAAGATGATGAAACAGCAGAGCATATAATTTGTGCCTACCCCACCGCGGCGCAAATCAGGTATCTGATGTTTGGCAGGGTCACTCTCTTGCCCTCGGACCTGAAATATCATTCACTCAACAAATTAATCGGCTTCGTCAAGACGCTAAATTTGTTTGGTGAAATTTGAATAGGTATGAACCACAATAGACTCTCGCGAGTCGCAGTGGAGGGCCTCATTGACCCACTCATTATGAACCTAACCTAACCTAACCTAACTCCCGTCCTCTGATCCTTTATCAAATGATCCGGAAGATTTAACCCCACATACTCCTGCACACCTGCTAATTGGTGACACGTAGACCTCTGTACCCCAGATAGACGTCACTGATGTACCCGAGAATCGATTGAAATTATTCCAGAGACTTCAATGGATGCTGCTACACTTTTGGCACCGTTGGTCTAAAGAATATTTAACGTCATTACAGCAACGCTCAAAAAAATCTAAATGTGAGCATCAGAGACTCAGTTGTGCTCAAGGAAGATAACTCTCAACCCTTAGGAAGGATTACCGTGCTAATCACTGGAAAGGGCAATTTGGTGCAAATTACATTTAAGCTAATGTAACTCGTCTTGCTATGTATATATGTATTCTTGATTTGTTATTATTGTTGATTTTTTGCACGAGCACGAGCACGAGCTTCCAAGGCAGGCGGAATGTTCGACTATGTTTATTGTTACAAAACACTAAATTGATCTAGGTACTGTGGGAACACCACCTGAAATGCTAGGGGTGTGAACGATCAGCGTAGGTGATAAGTATCATTGACAAAACACACTATACGTATGACGATGAAAGTGGCAGTTGTCAACATTGCACATAATACTTCACACGGATTCAATTTGATTTATAAACATTTTTGCTATAAAAAATACGAAATACAGTCCACTGAAAAACATTTGTTTATTTACCACGAAGAATTACTTATTAGTGGTGAAACGCAGACTTAGGTCCCACCAAATATCTCTCACCCATCTTTCTTTGGCTACTAGAGAATATAAATGAGCGAAATCAATGCAGTATCAATCAAGTGCAAGGAATTTAGTTTTTGAAACCGCTAAAATGAATATACATCTGTTTTATGAACTGCAATCCAATAACTAATCAACAGGCATGAGGGAGTAACAATTAATTTACAAATATATAGTTTGATTGAATTTCTGTAGCGCTACTTTGTTTCACAGAAGAACTGACAGCTGTTCTCTAGAACAAAGTTTTCATGCTTGTTCAACGAGAATGTAGGTATATGCTATTCCACAATGACGAATAGTAAATTCCACTTCGCTACGTTTTGTTATCCTTTCAAGTCGGAAGCAAATTAGTCAAGCTGTACAGCGTTCAAATAAAACTCATGTAAGTAATTATTTTACTTAGGATGAAATCATACCAAGAGACATATTTATTGCGTAATATGCAGGTTGTGACAAGTCCCAGGAACACACTGAAATGTAATTAATTAATTTATATGCATACAAATTTGCATCTCTTTGATCCTGTGAAGCAAAGCGGAAAATCCTTATTGTCTTACTGTACATATAGAAGTTCAGTTTCATGTTATATATAGTTAACATCTTCCTTAGGTCGACAGAGACGGAGAAAAGGAGATATATAGCTTTAAATTTATGCAAGGAGTTGAGCATGCCCTTCATTATTCATTTGTATAATAGATATTGCAGTGACAAAATTTATAATCTTGTATTGTAAGTAAATGATATACATATATGCCAATAGTAAGATAATGAACATATTGAGAAGTTGTATGATTGTGATTTTATATGCACCACATGTATTAGGTTATTCAACTATTCTGATGAAATTATTTTATACTCATATCGCTAATTTGCACATTTTATACCTATATAATATGTTTTATCATAATTAACCGTATTTATGAAAAAAAAGCCAGTAAAAAATTAAAGTTGAGCGTGATTCTTCCCGAGATGACACCGCGCCGTCACAGGGTCCCAAATAAACCATTTGTATTTGTTGATATAGTTGCGTTTACGTAGATCAGTTTTACATTCACTGTTGTCATCTAAATTGATGTTATACTTTTCTTGGGAAATTTCTTCTATATCCATATATAACTTTTCCTCCTTTTTAATATAGGAAACATACTTGGCTCAGCTGTTGTCAGGAATTTTTGCAGTTTCTGTTTTGTATAAGAGCTACCATAAGTGAACTTAAGGTTGGAGAATAATTATTTCTTCGAAATGCCGACTTTAGCTGATGCCATATATTATGTTCAATTGTGTTAAACATACAGTGATAATCACCGTATGTCCAAACTTTCAGTCAATTAATCTCAAAAATATTCCTTTTTTGTGAATAACTGCCTAACGGTAATTTTTTGTGTACTTTTCCTCATAATTCATGTCCTTATTAAACATATCATCGCCTTAGAGCAAGACTAGTAGATGTAAAAAAATACGGGTGTCGAGAAAAATGTAAATTAAAGATTTGCCGGAAATTAAATTTTTAATATATTTTTTCTTTTTAAAATAATTCAAATACGATTTTGATACGTTACATTGCTTGTTTAGCTTTATACTTATGTACTTATCAACAATAAATAAATAAAAAAAGAATTAGAGAAAAAAACACCAAGGGAACCAAGTTTCTCTCCTACCCCGCGTGAATTTTGGGAGAGTCCCACGGAGATGACGTTCGTCATCGTTCCTGACCTTCAGGTCGGCTGTGGGTCAATTTTAATATCATAATCGTTATCAGCGACCACGACAACCCGATTTGGGTCAGTTCTAATCGTATTTACAAAGTTATTAAATCTTACAAAAGCCGTCTCAAAAAATGCAGTTTTAGCTGCAGCAATGCAATTTCGGTTTTGTTTAAGAAACAAAGTTCATCCTTCCTTTCAAAGAATCTTCTTCTGATACGGGATTGGGATGTTCGTTTACCATATGCAATTAGTTCTTCAGGCATGGAAGAAAAATAGTCAATAAATGACTTCTTTCTGTTTACTTCATTATAAAGTATCCAACTGTTGACGAATGATGTCTTCAGTAATTTAAAAATTACTTCCTTCCATCATTCGCATGACTTTCGATTCAAAACATGAAGGGGTAACATTTGATCTGCGAGACCCGCATCACCCATATATTTATTGTAAGAACTTATAGCTTCTTGGCAAGAAACCTCAGTTGTGGTGGAGATATTCTGTTTTACTACCATTTGTGAAAAATGATGCCGATCCCCAAAAACCAGAATCCTTTAGACCCATTTCATTAACATGTACAATGTGTAAGCTCCTAGAAAAAATGGTGAACAAACGGCTACTCTGATACCTCGAAACTAATAAATTGCTGATTTCCAACGCTTTTGCAAAGAAACAAGAAGTGGTAGCAGTGACGATTGATATACAAAGTGCGTTTGATAAAGTATGGAGACCCGCTATCACCAATAAATTAAAAGAAATAAATCTAAAAGGTAATATCCTAAACGTTTTAACAAATTTTCTGAGTAATCGATCTTCCGAAGTATCCGTCAACGGTCATTTTTCCAAACCATTTAACCTAGAAAATGAGGTCCCCCAAGGCTCGGTATTAAGCCCAACCTTATTCATTTTAGTCTTAAATGACGTATGATCATCTATTAGACCCCCAATAAAATATTCTATTTATGCCGACGATCTTTTCTTGTATTGTCCCGGTATATCCTCATTAACCACGTCAACATTACTCCAAAATGCCGTAGACAAAATTTCCGACTGGGCTGTTACAGTAGGATTCAATTTCTCTCCAACAAAATCGAAAGTAATCAAATTCAGCAGGAAACGGAACAAACAAATGTCGCCTGATATTAAACTGAACGAGAGAAGTTTAGATGTAGTAGACCACTATAAATTCCTGGGAATAACCTTCGATAGTAAACTGACGTGGAAGCACCACATAGACGATGTCAAGGGTGATTGTTTAAAACGCATCAATCTGATCAAGACACTATCACTTCGCACATGGGGAACTGATGAATAACAACTACTAAAAATCTATAGAGCTTTAATCGGATCAAAACTAGAATATGGCAGTATTGTGTATGGTAATGCAAGCAGATCTACTCTAAATAAGTTAAACTCAATACAGAATACTTCACTCCGCATCTGTTTAGGAGCCTTCAGATCCAGTCCTGCGGAATCAGTCTGTTGCGAAGCGAATGAAATACCCCTATATCTCCGTAGACAACAGCTGCTACTGTCATACTTAGCACGGGTATCATCTAACCCTACAAATCCTGTATATCATATCATAAACTCAAACCAAACCGAAACCCAAAACACCGTAACTAGCTATCATACAATACAACACCTTTTACAACCTTTACTCGAAAATATAGACCTCAAATAAACGGCCAACAGTTTCCTCTCGGACTCACCACCCTGGATTAGAATAGCTCCATATGGGAACACAACTTTGAGTAAATACAATAAACATGAAGTATCGAGCTCTTTTCTTCGCCAAGCCTTCTTAGAACTGATAGATCTGGAAAATCTTGACGAAATTTTATACACCGACGCATCAAAGCAGGAGAATGGAGTAGGCTCCTCCGCTACTAGAACAAATTATTCAATCATCGCACATCAACTCCCTCCCTATTGTAATGTACATACAGGCGAACTTTTCAGTATACTCAGCTGTCAAATGTATTGAGGACAACCATAAAAAAGTTGCAATATGCACCGATTCTCTGTCATCCATCCTCTCAATGAGGGACATATACTCCAAAAATTATTTAGCCCAACAAATTCAAGAAAGCATCCAATGCCTTCACTCGAAAGGAATTCACGTCTTCCTTATCTGGGTCTCTTCACATGTTGGTATTGCCTGAAATGAAACTGCTGATAAGTCCGCTAAAGCTGCGGCATCGTCAGAGTTACCCAAACAACGTATTCAGCTCTAAAGTGATCTTAAAACTTTCTTTAAAAGGACCATCAGAAATAAATGGGCAAATATATTAAGCACACCCACTAGCAAATTTTCAGAAGTTGAACGAACACCTAGCTCCAGCATATTGCCATTAGTCTTGATGGAAGAAAAACTCGTTTTCAGAAGATTGAGAATTGGACATACTCGCGCAACGCATGGATACTTAATGGAATCTGATAAGCAACGACCATACTGTGCCTACTGTCATAATATCTTTCTTACGGTGAAACACATCTGGATAGACTGCCCTCACCATGTCACAGCAAGACAACGCCATCATCTGAATGACGATCTTAAGAATATTCTGTGTCCGGACATTAGCACCTCAGTGATTGATTTCTTAAAAGACATTCATTGGTTTCAATTAATGTAAATTTATATTGATATATTACGGTTGTAAAGTAAATGTATCAATGATCATCAGATGTCGAGACACTAAATAAATAAATAGAATATCATAAGCTACAAAAATAATTTAAAATTTGATACATGATTTACAATTGTTATATTTCCTTGGTTCGCTATTTTTTAGCTAAAACTACAGAAATCAGTTATCATGAGAGAATATTGCATACTTTTCACTGCTCCATTTTCTGGTGTAAAAATAAATATACCATTTCACTTAATTTTCTTTGGAAAAATCGCGATAGCCATTATTACTTCAGAGAAAAATTCTAATGATGTTTCCTCACCGCTTCATTTTTAGTGATATGACAAACAGTTTAAAGCAAGAGATAGTTAAAATTCTTAAATTTAAAGATTACATTGTACGTATATTTACTATCACATAATGCAGCAAAATTCGTCCTTTCACTTTTCTATTTGCTAATAACTAGAGGCCATTTTTAGCTTTCCTATGAACTTTTTTTTTCAAAATTTTGCGTTAGTCGTGTCTAAGACATGGCATGTGTACATAATACAGAATTTTAACATTTCTATCGTGACCAGAAGCGGTGATAACAGTATTCTAATAATTGAACAATACTACTACTGAAAACACTAACCTTTGGTTTTTCTAGTCATCTCTCCAATTAATTCCAAATCGGAATGAGATCTTAGTATACTTATATATTTATGAAACAACTCAAACAGAAACAGTTGTTGCATTATTTGTGGGTCCTGTATTTCCCATTTTTCAAAAATGGAATAATTCAGAGGGCACCATCAATACATAGACCAAATGATCAAATAGTTGTCGTCCAATGGCCCCCAACTTTTACTCGGTTTGTAACTTATATATTTATTTCATACACAAACAGTTGTTGCATTATTTGTGAGCCCTGACTTACCCATTTTCCAAAAATGGAATAATTCAGAGGACACCGATACACAGACCAAATGATCCATTAGTTGTTGTCCAATGGCCCCACAACTTTTACTAGGTATGTAAGGCAGTTATTTGGAGTATATCGATATTCCAAAAATATCGTTAGAATCAGCACATAGAGCTGCGTATAATCGATAATTTCTCGAAGCTTTACAAGCCTAACGAACATCTAACTGTTGGTGAGCCATTCTTCCCTATCGCGGACGAACTAAACTCATGCAGCACATTTCATCCAAACCTGCTAAGTATGGCATAAAGTTGCCCTGCAACAACTTTTTATCCATGCTAATGCTCAATTTACACCGGAAGGTTGGCAGACAATGAGCGGTAAATGAATATTGGTGAAGAAACTATGATGCGCTTATGTCAACATTACAAAGGTTCAGGACGTAATGTTACACCGAAAACTTCTTCACAACACTTCCTCTTGCTCGCATGCTAAAATTACATGGGCTCACTCTCATTGGCAAACTAAGGAAGAACAAACTCTATATTCCGAAAGTTCTTCTATCTAATAAGGAGCGGCTCGCTTTTTCGACAATGTTTGTTTTTCATAGCGATGTCATGTTATCTTCGTGGGTCCCAAAGGTGAAAAGAGCCGCAATCTTATTATCCACAATGCACAGTACAGATGTAGTTGATCACACCATGAAGAAACAACCTGAAGTAATTTCTTTTTATAATAAAACTAAGTCAGGTGTGGACATTATGGATATAATGTTGGAAACATACACATGCACAAGGCGAACATGTCGGTGGCAATTGGACTTTTTTTCAATATATTAGATGTAGAAGGTCTGGCCGCCCATTTAATTTACATGGAAAACAATTCCATTAGTTACCAGAGCACTAATCAAAGGCGAAGCCTTCTGACATACCTAGCTCGTGATTTGTGTTTGCCTGCTGTGACCTAAAGAAGTGAAAATACCATTTAATTCCGGAATCAATTCACGACAAATTCCATTGAAAGCGTCCTGGCTGCTTCCTTCAAAGTGCCTCATAATTCCAATCCTGTGCCTGGAAGAGATTCTCCTGAACGCGTTTCAGTGAAAGATATATGCCAAATGTGCTATCGCGGAGACGATAAACTGATAAGAAAAACTCGCAAGATGTGCACCATTTGTAATAATTTTTTATATCTCCAATACACGGATTAAAGAGTACATTACCTTGAATGCAAAGATAAATGATCATATTTAATCTCATTCGATATTTTGTGAGACTATTTTGTGAATATCTCAGTGAATACAATAAAATATATTGCAAGTATTCCGGTTTTTACTGTTTTTTTGTATTAATTACTCAGTAGTACCTCGACAACACTATCTGCCTGGAATGTGCAAAAAAATCGGGTTCTGTATACCCCTAATGCTCAAATTTTCCAAATTGTATAGAAAATGAAGGTGTCCTAGAAGCTCGACTTGATTGAACTTTTCAAAAATTTAAATATACAATTTGCACGTCTTAACCTTCATAGGACTGGCCGGGGTCCGTTTAGACCCCATGACGTATGCTTTTACTGTATCTTTGCCAACGCAAATTTTTAAACATTAATCTTTCATCTAGCTGCAGTTTATGAATTATTTTGATAAAATATGATGTATTTAGTAGTTTTTATTGGTTGGTATAAACAAAAAATAGTTTTATATTCCAGGGGTCTCTTCAGACCCCTGTCAGCCTTTTACGTGCGATAAAATAATCCCGGTAACTGTTAGTAAAATCGGGGAATCCCATACATTTAACGTTTGCTTACTCACAGGGAATTTACCCATATAATTGTGAAATGTAAATTACCAGTTCAAATGGGGGATTCCCCGCACTGCGATATAATTTTTTGACTTGAATATTCAGGTTAGTCTCTTGTGATATTGCGAGTAGGGTACATCGTTTTGAAAATGAGTCAGTTTTATTTACAAACAATCGCAAGGGGCTTACTGACGATGAGCTAATACTCGGAGACATGCTCTAGGCCTTACAAATTACAGTTCTGATATCTCAAGTATAAAAGACGCTTTTCTTCTTTTCCTATCTCCGGATATTCTGAACATAATAGTAACCGAAACAAACAGAAAGGCACAAACATATTATGATAAATGGAATATATAAAATCCGAATAAAATTAAAGTTTTTGTACCTGTTGATTCTACAGAGATTGAAGCTTATATTGGACTGTTGCTTATTATTGGCGCACTTCACGGATCGAAAGAGGCTATCGATATGCTCTGGTGTCAACATATTTCTCACTGTCGTCCTATAATTCCTGCTGCAATGTCAAGAGACAGATTCAAACAAATTACTTCATTTTTACGCTTTGATAATTTTCAAACAAGACAAGAACGAAAATTAGTAGATAAGCTAGCTCCGATAAGAGATATATTCGATATTTTCACTTCTAATTGTAAAAAATCACTCAATCCTGGCGACCATCTATGTGTAGATGAGCAGCTTGTACCATTTATGGGTAAGGCACCATATATGAAGAGTAAACCTGATAAGTATGGAATCAAAATATGGGCTCTTGTGGACTGCACCACTTCTTATATTGCAAACATGCAAGTTTATTTGGGTAAGTTATTTGAAAAGCAATATAGGCAAACTTTATATTCCTACGTATCTATTAATTTTTAGAATAACAAGGTAACAAAGCGGAAAAGGGTCAAGGTCAAAGGGTTGTCCTGGATTTGACGGACCATTTGGAAGGCGGATTTGGAATAACGACCGATAACTTTTTTACAAGTTAAGAACTTGCTGACAAGTTGTGAAAAAAAATATTACTTTATGTGGAACCCTCCAGAAAAATACAACACTCATTCCCAGGGAACTTCTACCGGCATCGTACAAGAAAAAGTTTTCAAGTATGTTTGCTTTTAGAAATCAAAGAACGCTAGTATCCTATGTTCCAAAACGAAAACATGCTGTCATCTTACTTTCAAGTGAGCATACTGATAGTAAAGTAGCTGGAGAAGAACAGCACTATAAACCAGAAATTATTCTTCATTACAATAAAACAAAAGGTGCTGTTGACACTTCAGATAAGTTGGCCAAAGAATATACAGTGCAGAGAAAGTCAAACCGCTGGCCAATGGCAATATTTTCGCATCTTATAGATATCGCAGGAATAAATGCTCATAAATTGTGGTTACTGCAAAACCGGGATTGGCGAAAAAACAGTTTGGATAAACGTAAAATGTATATTTTGGGACTAGGAAAAGAACTCATAAAGAAAAACGTTTTCCGGCGATATAATAATAAATACATTCAGACGAATAGAAAACGGCATATGACAGACGTTTTTCCCGAACTACTGGATGCAACAGAACATAGAGTTGAACAACAAAACATTACCAGGGGGCGCTGCCATATGTGTCAAGGAGGAAAAGACAGAAAATCCAGAAAAATATGTATTAGGTGTAATAACTTTGTGTGCCTAGAACATTCCAAATCGGAGATAGTTTGTAAAAAATGTTAAAATGATATGTAGCTAGTAGTATTAGTGATTAGGGTACTTTGTATTTTTTCGTGATGATTTTTGACTAATAAATGGTTACTAGTAAAACTCTAATAAAATTTATTTTCTATATATTTAATTTAAAGAAAAATACTATTTTACGCATGGGGTCTTCTCGGACCCCAGTTAGTCCTTTTCGTAAAATTTTGATGTCCGTCCCATGAAGGCTAAAAGTACCCGACAACCACCTTCAGCCACATAAGGGTTAAAATAGGGTTGCTATTTTAAACACTGCGGAATACGGTGTTTTCGTTAAAGAAGAACATCGTTGCACAGCTCGGACCTTGAATATTCCATGTTCCAAAGAAGGGAAGTATTATAAACATTTGATATAATTTGTTCCTCATGAGTGCCTAACATTTGTCTACTAGTGTATTACAACAACCAGTTGAAGTACTAGCTTCAGCATGAGCTCGTGGGCGCCACATTTTTCAGGACACAGAAAACGAATAGACCCTTTAAAATAGACACAACGTAATATTAGGTAGTTAATGACTAAATGTTGTTCATCCTTCCGCCGTCTATTTCGTGCATGTTACCATCTTATGAAATAGAAACTCATCTCGCCTTTAATCTCTCTTTTTCAACTGCTTTTCACGTGGAAGTCATAATTGTAAATGAAGTGCTAAATCTGTTACATTAGAACTGGATGAATGATGGCATTTCACGAGTAAAGAGCTACTATATAGGGGCACGTTTCACAACTTTACAACTTTACTGAATGGACGTAGCAACGGCTTTATATACTGTAGCCTTAGTATTTTTAATAAGTGTATATGATAAACGTTTGTTGAATAAAAATACTTCAAACTGTTAAAGAACCTCTTTGTACGGAATTTGTTGTCGACAAAAGCGGTTGAAAGAGGAAAATAACTGTAGTTCGCTTTCCGGCGAACCACTGTGAATTAAATCCCATAGAATTGGTGCGGTTATAAGTAAAAGGATTTGTAGCAATGCATTCAAAATGAGAAATGTTGAAAGCCTCTAGCGAAAGGTAATAAAAACAGTGGATTGCAGAGAGTGAAGTGAGTACATCGATCGCGTTGAAAGCTGATAACATACTCTTAATATTTCTCTGTACCTCAACGATGGAAGTTCAAAACACTTTTTGAAATGTAATGACTGAAGTTTGGGAATTAAATTATCTCGTTTAATGTTATAGTAATAATATTTATTTTGTTAACGTGTACCTCCGTTTTCAACAAAATTTTGCTGCTAATTATGTACTTCCAAACTTACAACATTCATTCAAATTTGTATGTTTTTATATTATTTTTACTCCTATGCAAGTTTCAATTTACTTTAGAATTGAATAGTAGGGGAAACCGGGGTTGCTTGTGACATAGATTGGTAATTACAAACGCTTTTGCACGCGATGTATATATGTCAGATGCGTCAGGATGATCTTAATAGAACAAGTGTTAGGTATTGTGTATTTAGTATTATTCTAACTTCAAACTGGGGCGTATCACGTGTGTTTGGCCGATTTTGGTATTTCAGAGGTGCCTTAGTAAATGTTACTGTTTTCAAATATTGTTGTATAAATTGGCTTTAGTTTTAGTTATTACTGGTGTTGTGGTGTCAAAAATAATAATTCAGGTTTCCTCTCCTGAATAGTAATTTTATATTGTCGAGTATATTTTCAGTTGCTATTACGTATAATCCATTATACATCATAGCTCTGTATAGAAATCATTTTATAATGAAACGAGATACCCGTTTTTTTATACGTTATTTTATGTCGCCGAGTCATTTGATATTACTCATAACCCGTTGTAACCCCTAACTTCTGTATAACAATCATCTTATATATATAAATATATATATATATATATATATATATATATATATATATATATATATATATATAAACAGAATTGGCGGGCATATCACGCTAAAGAGGTTACAGAAAATGAGTGGTAACCGTAGACTTGCATGTTTCTGGCTCATTAGCCTTCATCGGTACGGCATAACCAAGAAAAGGTGTACAACTTGGAAGCAAGGATGTTAATTGAAACATGAGAAAACACAAACAAAGTATTTCAACAAGATAACCAAACGTACATTTGTGCCTTCAAATGGAAGATCCCGAGTTTTCAGGACAACAACCAACAGACACAGAGGCGTCTATAGCTCTCCTGTCTGAACCTTCCGACCCTGGAAATAGACAAATAACTAATCTTTTCATTAGTTATTTACATATATATATATATATATATATATATATATATATATATATATATATATGAAACATGCATGTCTACGGTTACCACTCATTCTCTGTAACTTCTTTTGCGAGATATGCCCGCTAATTCTGGTTTTGTTATATATATATATATATATATATATATATATATATATATATATATGGCCTTTGTTTGTGGAATCATACAAAAAGATTAACCCGACCTGAGGAGACACAGAGACATATACTCTGAACTCACTTAGGCAAATCTCAGTAGACGCGTCCACGTCGTACATTTAGAAATAACGTCGGCATCGTTCCGCGTATTGTCGTTGAAGGGAAAGGAATAATTTATTGAATAATTGAAAAGTTCGAGGAATGTCGACGTCACTTAAGCTCAGGCGCAGATTACTATAGCTGCAACCCACGATAGACACATACTATATCGATCGTGGCTGCAATCGTGCACAAGAATAGATTATCGATTACTTTGCCTATAATCCTATCAAAACAAAACGATAATATATGAAAATCGCCGTGAGAGATTTATAATCTGTTGTTCATTGTTGATTCTGTGGTCCAGCAGAAAAGTTTGTTTTGATCTATTTTATTCAGTGTAACCTATAAATCAAATCTAAGATAAACAGTACATTCTAAGGATATTTATTATTTCAACTTTCGTTATTAAGTATAGATGCAATTACTTTTATATTTTTAAAATATATTCTTATATATATATATATATATATATATATATATATATATATATATATATATATATATATTACAACACAAAATTAATTCAACTGAAAGAAAATAAACACAATTTGACAATGCCGCTAAAACTCACATGATTACAGGAAAGTATCCTAATTTGTGACCCTGGCTGCCTAGGCATAAGATGTCAGTGTCTAATTTATAACCTATAAGCGTCAAATGAAAATAGCTATGCCCAAGATTCTTTTAGAAAAATTGGCAAAATTTAAGTATTTTCTTCCGGAACTTATATTTAGTTCAAGATAATAACCTTCACAATTTAAAGTGAAAATATTTATCGTAAAATAGCATTAACTAGTGGTGAAAAAGTACCATTTTTCGAACCTAATTTGTAATTTTTAAAGTAATTACTGAATGATCCAACGAATTTTTTATTCTAATCTGCTTTATTCAAGGTAAGCTATCAAACAAAATTAATATAAAATTCCGAGTGTCGTTAAGTGCACCGGAACCAGGAATTGAATAATTTATTCAAGAGGATTTCCTTTATAACGTGTGCTTGACAATAAACTGCAAAGTAACAAATCTTTATAAATATTTTATCTGAGAGATCATCATTGTTGTAGTATTTATCATTGTAGATTTATAGGTTAAGTTTCTTCTCTTTTATTTTCGTAGAGAGAATGCATTCAATTTACTACATCCAATATTAATATATCTTTAATTTCTCATGTATATTCATTGTTGACCTAAATTTGGTAATTCATTCTCCAATAATTACAAATTAAAACAAAATAATAAACGTGTTTTGGAATTGATTAGTTTGTTTTTCTGGAATAGTTTGTTGTGGGTCTGGAAAGTTGAGATATTGAACCCGTACGCCCAGAGAGCGGAAGCAAAGAGTTCTCAAATATGATAAACTTACATCAAACTATAATTTAATTCTATAGTTAAAATGATTATATAGTCGAAGCCCATAAATTCTTAAAAAAATTTCAATTTGATAAAATAAACTGTTTAAGCATAATTTGACATTGACATTAACCAAAATTTCATTTCAACTTTGCAAACTTGTATTACAATACTAAAAATTGTTTAGCCTAGGTAAGGTTCAGGTTTAAATTTGTTATATTGGTAGATAGTATAGAGACAATGACGTAAACACTCTGAGGAGTTGTGGGTTAACTTGTAGGAGTCTTCGGCAAACAACTCGCCTCGCTAAAAAAGATAATATGCAAATGAAATTAAGGATCAAACAACAAAAATAGGAACAGAGGAAAACACACACCTAATATTTAGACGAATTCAAAAACATAGTCAACCAACTAATACCACAAAACTCTTTGGTCATCAATATGCTTATAATGCTAATGTCAAAATTGAAGTAATAGCTAAGTCAACTAGACTAGCATTATGAAATGCCAACGGAATTATCCAACACAAAGATGAAATAAAGATTTTTCTCCAACCACACCTTACAGACATTTTATTAATAAGTTAAACACATTTCATTGATAAGTCTTTCTTCAAAATCTATAAATTCTACCTATATTCCATCAACCATCCGGATTATAAGGCACATGCTAGCATATTACAGAAATCGACTATTAAGCATCGTTACTCGAAATATCTCAAAACCTGTACTGTCAGTTTTCCAGAAATTCTTTACCAAACTTCGGTTTTTTCGAATAACGCCTGCTAAATAAAGCAGTCCAAGTAGAGCCTTTAGTTCTCATTTATTTGTAAGCTCATAATGGACAGACTTCTTCCATTCACATCACATCATCTAACATTTTTTCGTTGATAAAAATTAAAAATCAGTAAATAAGACTGTCTTTGTCTTTGGCAAATCTTTTGAGTCCTGGCAGTTGAATGGTAATATTTCCAGCTCGAGTTCATACGTTTCTGTTTGAACAATTTTTTTGTCCATTTGGTACCATTTTTACTCAAATAATACTTCTATCTCTCTTCCATATCTCCACACTAGCGCACAAATATGACTCCATTTTTTATTCAAATGTACTTCAATTGTTTGGATTAAGCAACTCCCTTGGTTTCTCAAAGTAGTTTTTTTTTATTTTTTGAGCTTTTCAATTGTTCATTGATATTTAATTTGTCTCGTTGAATACTTTCAATCCTACAACGTTCGCTTTTGCTGCAACCAAAAATGAAAAATTTTTCATTCTATTAGAGAATTTCAGAATAATTGGTTTGAGAAGATCTGTTGGAGCAGTCGAGAAATGGTAAAAAGAATAAATATCAACGTCAGAGATTAGATGATCCATAGCGGAGCCTATCGTGGAAACGATATCTAGGATATTCTCATTATCTCTAAAAGAGACCCCACATATCTCACCCTCATTAGCCCTTAGCTGTTGCTCCAATGTATCCACTCGAGAATTTAAAATTTTCACATCATTCTTCAAGTCTGAATCTTCTCTTGTCAATTTCTCGACTTCTTCAAAATTAGTAGTGAGAGCTGATACAGTACTTTGAAAAGTTGTGATAGCATCACTACAAAAGTTGACAGTCTGCAACAAATTTCCATATTTAGTGTTAATTGATGCCATATCTTTCTGGATATCATGTAAAATTTTCATCGTTTGTGACGAAGAGGTATTTTCTAATGGAAAGTCATCAGAATCCTACTCAGTGACGATGAATGAACTTCTGCAGTTAGTACATTTCCAGGATAAATCCGGTGCCCGATATCGTGACACGTTCGCCTTAGTTAAACCAACACATTTAACGTAATATAATTTCTGACAGCTATCACAACATTTCAGACCGGGCGATTTACCGGTAATTCCTTAGGTACAAATTTCACAGACTGACATCGTTAGACCAAAACAAATTAATATTCGTTACCTATTCACCAAAAACTATACGAACTGTTTATAGTAATTAATATTTAAATCGAACTTTGACTAAAAATTTTGACCAAAACGTTAATAAAATTACTCACTTCAAGTCCAAATCTAATCGAAAGGAGAAACAAACTTCACCAGACAATGCACAATGACAATACTATTGCATAGTCAAATTTCTGACAATATCTCACACGAAGTGTCCGAGAATATCGCTATAAATTGAGAGCGAAAATAAACACGTCCCTACCTCAATATGGTCGAGTTTTCGAATAAATCAATTTGCTCGACAAATATCCCTACAAATCCATTATCTATAAACTATCGGATTTTCAACCATAAATCTTCGATATAGAGGAAAATCCAATAACCTAACAAATATTCGTCTATTAGTCTAGATGAAAAGTATCAAAGGAAAATAGAAGTCGTAATAAGATTTCAACAAAAACTTTTGCGGTTTCAAATGAAGGCACATGTAAGAGTGTGGAGAAAAACGGCAGAATTGGGGTTCATATTATCGAGTATCACGACGCCTTCCTCAAATATTCTTCACTTTGTTGTATTTTGTAATTTATAAATAATCAGTTGACTGTGATGAACGACCTTATATTTATAAATAATTATAAATTGTGAATTATCCCTACGGAGAAAATTATTAAATACAACTAGCCATGATAGAGTGGACGAGTATGTGAAGTTTCCATTTCCAATGTGAATTGATAAGATAGAATCGATTGGTAACTTTTAGACTATTGA
This sequence comes from Galeruca laticollis, assembly GCA_963921935.1. Classification (NCBI taxonomy): domain Eukaryota; kingdom Metazoa; phylum Arthropoda; class Insecta; order Coleoptera; family Chrysomelidae; genus Galeruca; species Galeruca laticollis. The sequence continues at coordinate 148,866,323 of OY998181.1, forward strand.
TGTCATGTATCACAATAATAATTACCCTGAGTCAGCTAATAGTCCAGTAAGTGGGTGGAAAAAAGGCGGCGTAGTAGTTATTTTGGAGTATATGTTGTTTACGAGTAGGTCCTGTTATTAAATCCAATTTTTCGACCTGGGGGCAAGAAAATAGTTTCTTAGCTTTATCTCTACAATAGTATACCTCACACTTATTATGTACATCTGATATGTTAAGAATTACAGAGGTACAAAGATGAAGGTTCTTTAAAGAAATACCTCAAACTCGCCATTTTCCTTATTTCCAAACAGAATTCTATAATTGTATTAGGTGGAACGTTACGATATTCTATCCACCAAATTAAAACGCAAATTTGAAGGAACTGCTATTACAGTTAAGCAAGCTGAAGAAGATGCCGATCTTATGATTATTGATACAGCCATTTCCTTGAGCTCAATATGTGATACAGTTTTCGTCATTGGAGAAGACGTGGATCTTTTAGTTCTGCTTACAGCACTCACATCACATTTAAACCTGGGAGATCCAAAGTTCCTGAAAGACTGTGTTCTGAAAAGAGTTTGAAATAAAAGGATACAGCTGGAAACATTCGTTTTCTTCGTGGGTGTGACACAACATCGTCCCTTTATAACCAAGGAAAACTGAAGTTCTTGTCGATTGTTCAAAAAATCCCAAAACTTGATAGCATCATTGACACCTTCAAGCAACATGATACCGAACCATCCAGCATTGGAGACGATGGAGCACTGTTTCTTGTAGCTTTTGTACGGCGATGACATGGGAAAAGAAGCCTTATAGGAACTCCGTTACAAATATTTTGTATAATCATCTACAAAAAAACAAGTTTAATCTTGCCTCTCTGCCCCCAACTAGGAACAACGCACGGAATCATTCATTTAGAACATACTATCAAGTTCAATAGTGGTGAGGAATCCGAGAAATTACGGAAGACTGGGGATGGAAATCTGTGGAAAAGGGTCTTTCTTCCGTAGCTGTGACAAAGCAACCAGCCCCCGAAATATTTAAAAAAAATATTTTTAGGCATTGCAAAAAAGAGTGCCGGAAAGCCTATAGCTGCAGATTGGCTGGGTTACATTGTTCCATTATGTTTGGAGACAGTAATGGTTCGATATGCGATAATCCACCAGAGGATTGCATTGAGAGTGAGGACGAGGATGAGGTACTGTTGCCAATTAGAAATAAGGAAATTCAGAGCACTAAAAATGAATCAGAAATCGAAATACTCAGTAAAAAAAGGAATTATTCACTTGCATTATCGTTGTTTATCGAGCTAGAGCATGTAGAACAAATATACTCGTATGTGACATGTTCGTTGCAAATGGGGATATTAAACTTGCTGCATTTCTTCTTTGTCCTCCTATTCTTTTTTCTTGGGCAGATTCCACGAAACCCTAGTGCTGATACGCTTGCATTGGTATCTGTTTCGGGTATACCTAAATTTTGTCTAATTCGTTTTCGAATATCCAGTGGCAAAGTTCGAATCGATGAACGAGTAATCATCTGTGGTTTGATCAGCTGTTGGGCTAAATTCTTCAAATAAATTCTGCGCTCTAGAATGTTGGATGTATCACTTTTGTAGATAATACGGGAATTGATAACTGCTACATCCAATATTGTGAAAAATACCCGTAATGGCCATCGGCAATAGAGCCTGGACACTGAGTAATTAGACTTCAGCTCATCAACTACGTCGACTACTCCCTTCGTACAGTTAAACAAGGTAACTATCTCTGGCTTCTGCAAAACTCGAGATTCAGGATCAATATGCCCATCTGATTGGAACGTAGACCAGAAAAGAACATTTTAGTTGAGTTTTGCTCTCTAGGAAACCAAGACAATATCTTTGCGGTATGCAAACATGGAACTATGAGCTGGTCTGACCTTCGTTTCCAAGAATACTGGTGGCAACTCCCTCTTGTTCTTTCTAAGTGTTCCCACAATAGTAGTTCTTTTTTCGAACATATATTCAGACAAAGGTGTTGATGTAAAAAAATTATCTATTGTGATATTCCTATCAGTGTTCAGAATTGGAGACGCAATCCGCTCAACCACAGCAAATGCCGAGTTATCTAGCGCATATAGTTCATTTGGTTGCTTTCCTGAATATATCTTCATATTGTAGAAATAAAACATACTCGCATCAACCAGGGCCTATATTTTCACTCCGTATTTCGCTGGCTTGCTGGGAATAAACTGCTTGAATTTACATCTTCCTCCGAATGTGGGTGATGTTGTCAACGGATTATCTTTCGTCTCGGTTATTTATGTCATCAAATCTAATGGCTCTCTTTTGTGGATAAATATTGGTTCTTCTTCACTCCGGACATGTACAAAAGTCCAAAAAAACATAGAGTTCTGTGGCGTCTGTTGATCGACCATCTCGTTCTCGGTCATAGGTTTTGCGCAGATTGTCCAGGTAGATGTTTGTATACTCTACAATAGATTCTATTATATCTGGTGTCATAAACAACTACCAACAATCCCTTTCAGTCTTTGCATTATGTGCCACTCTCTTCACACCTAGTGGATGAATGACAATGTTTTTACGTAAAGTTCTAATTTTTGGTCGTAAAGATGCATGTGCCAGCCATTGAGTGACTCTATCTTTACCCACGAAACAATGTTGCCCAGTGAAATTGATTTCCTTGTTATCATCATCACTAACCGTTTTTTTTTCGGACTGGTATTATGCTTACTGAACTCACTTGAATCATCACTCTCAATATACACCGGATTATTGTCCAAAATAGTTTCTTCCACTGGCTCTGTGGCGACAGTCCAACTAACACTCTCCAACATTTCCTGTCTACTCGCTCTCTTGTAGACTTCTCGGCCTAGATCGGCAATTTTTTTGCTTCAGCTGTAAATTTTTATATTACTCTGAAACAACAAAATATCTTGAAATTTATCCTGTCGTATCTTATAAAAATTATCGGCTCACCAAACAGCCAAGAATAATACAAAAAACAGCGCTAAGTGAAACTCGCGCTATGATCAAAATGTTCACTTCTGATAAACAAATGGTACAGAAACACTCGCGTACTGAGCTAGAAGTGAGGAGAGGCGCGTCAACCCGCGACAATGTCAAATGATCGTTGTTTTTCATGAACGATGAGCAAAATGCTCATAAGGCGAGTGATGTAGGGTTAAATTTACATTGCAAGATGTTTTATATTCATTTCATGAAATACACGTAAATTGAATTGACTTTATCGTTATCAATGGTAGTTAAATAATACCTTATTTTGTGGCAAGCGTGAAAACATTACTGTTATCACCAAATTAATAAATAAAACCAACTTTTATTACTTTTGTTACTAAAAACGGCATACTTTGATACTTTTTCTTCAATTTTCATATTTATGACCGTGTAACTCCTAACACATTAGACGAACAAAAAAGTATTGAGATACAAAATGTAGGAAAATTTTTCTTCTTCAATTTTGCCGTAAAATGAACCGTTGCAAAGATAATGCTAGTGATTTATTTTCTTGCACATATAAACCAAACCATTTCTACCGCACCATTTGCAAGGCAAAACAGCCTACTGCTTGGGTTACTAAGAAAATGTTTAAATACTCAATTTTATTCATCTGAAATTTGTATTTGTCTGATATTTTATTTCTTGGTTACTTACAGACGTACTTGTGGATTTAAGGAGTAGATACCTAACACTAGAAATACATTCCAACAAACAAGTAACCTTACAAAAGACACAATGAACGCAATTTGGAAACAATATTTGAAAATCAATCATTCAAGTTCTGTGCTCATGGATTTCAGGAAAAGAAACATGAAACCGTCAACAGTTAGAATAAATACTGGAGGGAGAAATGTAGAACTATCTACAAACACAACTTTTTTGTAATACAAGGAAGATATGACTAATGTACACTCATGGCATACAACTCTTTAAATACAAGAATACATGCTAAACTTCGAAAATTCCAGAATAGGGTTTTGAGGAAGATAATCTCGATACAATACCTCCTCAAATAATAAATATCCCAGAAATGTTTGTCGAAGGACAAGCAGGAAGATCTAATCGATGAAGTGTAAGAACTTTGGATCTATTAAAATCTAAGTCGCGCGGTATGCCCAAGAAAACAAAACCCTTTGAAAGATTCGGTTTAGTTGGCAGGCGTTATCCATGTGATTGAAAGGACATATTTAAATGATGAAATCTGTGATAGGCCGTTGAGCAAACACAGCAAAAACGCAAGCATCTCAGTCGATTTATCGATTTCGAGCAAGGTGATTTATATTCATTCCCATGATGGCCTACCATTCCTCTCAATGTTCAGCAATCTTGAATGTTTTAATGAGGTTCTGGCCATTAAGTTTGTTTTTAGGTCTGTGTATCTTGCCATCTTTTTCCCGGGACCGTTCCTTCCAGAGTAAGTCTTTAAGGACCGTTTGTTCTAGATACAGATCCAAAAAATTTCGTGATTTTCCCCGCCACTACAATACTTAGAGTTATCTTTATTCTGACTTGGTCAAAAATGGATTGATTTGTTCTTTTCTTCGTCCAGGATACTTTCAAGATTGTGGGCCACCAGAACATTTCGAATGCATCTATTTTCATTTCATCTGTTTTCTTCACCACTTTCAGCCCCACCGGGAGATACATGTTCCTCAAATAGTTCCAGGACACCCTATGCGATATATGAGCTTGAAATTTAGTGATGTGCATGTCCCACTTATTTTCTATAATTACCTACATTGATACGTGGCATAGGCATCCTGTCAGTTGAGATACATAAGTGGAGAAACGTGTTGTTTTTGTTTTGTGCTCTTTACGTCTATATTTGCCAAATCAAGCCGGTTATTACAAGTAAGTACATTTTCATTGTATATTTTGAAAAAATCGATTAGGACGGGACAGAAAATGTGCCAATGATATGCTTCATTGGTACATTAGTGACCCAGTATCCGTGCTTCATTCTCATGACTTGTCATTTCTGTAATTTTTGGTCTACAAATATCATGTGTCGCCAGGGCCGGCGAAAGGCTAGTTTATCGACCGTGCGAAAGGCAAATTTTCCGCCCCCACCCCCCTCGATTTGATGAAACATATATTTTTTGAATTGTGTAAGTTTTGCAATAACTGTTATGTGAAATCAATTTACAAAGTTAAAATAAAAATACTCAAAGAAAAACTAATACGTTACTATATTCACTTTCATAATAGTGGATCGTGTGTAAATTAAAATACAAAAGAATAGAAGAAAATTATTTATTAAATATTAAAAAAACTAATAATGACACTTAAAGTTATAAACATCTAAAATATTATATTATAAAATTGAACATAATAAAAATATTTTCTCAAAAAACCATAAAAATTATATTATTCTACTAAATACAAACAAAATTTAATTAAAATTACCTTTTCTGGCTTTAGTTTGCAAAAAATCCTTAAGAATATTATCAATATTAATATTCATCATTTGATCAATTTCTATGCTCGACATAGTCAGATTAACACTGCTGTAACACACAGTAGGTAGCAACTAATTATTTCTTTTTTAATTTGAAAACACTACCCTGACACCGAGACAAAATAAAAAATATTTATTACCTGCAGGTGGTGCGGTGGTGACTGGCGACGCCTTTCATTCCCCAATAAAATAATAGCGCTTGCGCTTGCTTATCTTCTGACCGACCGGCGCGGCGACGACGCCTTTCTTTGTCAATAAAATAATACCGCCCGTCTGTTCATGCTTGGTAAGGCACAATACATCATAAGCAAACAAACTGATTGATATATTATGCACCTAATTTATTCTGGATAAGAAATAATTTTATACATTTTCTTGTGCTCTAGTTTATTATTTATATTTTTTATATTAGACACTTTTAGTTCATGCCAGTTTTTTATTAACTATCTCTTGATTTAGCGCTCCTAGATGTTGGCGCCCCGTGCGGGCTCACGGTTCGCACGGGCCTTCCGCCGGCCCTGTGTGTCTCAAGAGGGGGTTTAACGATGAATAAATAATGGAATTGCTGAATCAACCGTATTCAAGTGATAAATCAGATCAGATATTCAGATACACCTAATGGATAACATATCTTTTCCTTCTATTGCCATATGTACATCTAGTAGAAAATATATTCCAAAAGTCTCCGAAGGAAAACTTCAAAAAGGCGATTCAAAATTATCTCAGAATAGCAAAGGAACTCTGGCAACAAGATGGCAATAGATTTATCGGAGGAGTATATTTGTCTGATCAGAATTCATGCCAATATGGCATTATTAGGAGATCTTCAAAATGGGGAAGAAGGTATTCTATAAACTTTTAATGACAGCAGCTATGAAAGCACACATATTGTTTCAAGAAATCATACATCAGAAAATGCCTATATTTTGCAATATATCGCCTCCCTAGCCGAATGCAATTATCAAGAGGAAGAAATCGGGTCAACCATCAAATGTAACGAAATCGGTGTTGAAATGGTTACAGTTCAGTCTTCCGCTCAATACAGGAAGACTGAAAACACCAAACTTTTGATCAATCTCATTTTTTTGTTACCGGTTAATTGTTGACATTCTCATAGATTAGTTAGTTTGGTCATGATTGTATTGAGTCTCAGTCATAGACAGAAGGTTACATCATATATCGACCATAGTTTCACGTAATATCGACATAACAATTTTTTGTACTCCTATTTGTTAATTAGACGGAAAACGGTGTGTCGATAATTGGTACATAGAAATGTGTGGGTCTTTTGAACAAACCAATCAAACAATTGTTTGAAAAAACATTAAATTTTAGTTTCTGATAACAAGGCAAAAATTATCTCGCGTAGCCTTTTTATCGACACGTATGTCGATATCTAGAACACAACATGTTTCAGTTGTTCCTATTATCGACACCCTAATTTCTCATAAAATATGAAATGGATAATAAATTTTCCAATGAATAAAAGAAAAGTAACCATATAGAAGTACGCTCATCCTAGAAATATCATGCTTCACTGAAATTCTGCGGATTTGGGGACACATGAGTAGAAGGTGCACACTTACCAGATCTGCTAGCAAAACGCTGCTTACTCGACGACGACTGATACTCGACTGATTATTTGCAGTTTTTGAGGTGGGGATGCTAGGAAGGAATGGGTGGTAAATTCAAATATGTTCAAAAAACTATAAACTATCAACTTGAGTGAACAATTCCATGAGATCCCTCTTCATCTTATTGTACAGAATATAATTCAAAATTGCCGATAATTAGGACATTTACTTTATTACAATGTATTTCTATTGTTGGTTAATTTTCATGATTTAGTTTTTTCACTTCCTTTTCTTAGTTCACTTTTTTACTGCTTTTAATGTATGTAAATTAACAATTTATTCGAAAACTGAAGTGTATATTATATTTAATTTGACATTATTTTGATATGTTTTCATTATATTGAGAGAAAACGAATCGTCGTTACCCTTTCTTAGTTCAGTCCTTATTATAGAACAAGTTCATAGTACGAATCACACACAAAGTGTTAACCATTCCACACAACGGCGACCGGCATCAACACCCCAGGGAGCAAACAAGATTTTCACCAAAGTTTCAGAATTATCGGTGCTGGAAGCCTGAAATCACATTTGGCCAATTGCCGTAACCACTGTCGATATTTGCGGAAACAAATGTTATATTTCTGTTCGACCTTTAATAGAAAGTGTTTCATACGTTATATTTATGAAAAGATTGTTAAATTTTTCTAATTCTTCAAATTTATAGTTGTCACTTACGTGTTTCGCACTCACCTCACTCGTCGGTGTATTTTACTTTCATCCTCTCGAGGCGTTTTACTCAGGTTGATATATTTATTAGACATTTCGCGATCGTAGTTTCCAAGGAATAATCAAATGTCAAATACCGGATAAATACTCCCAGTCGAGTTCTCGACTGAGGTTCTCTATGTTCTTCAGTTCTGCTTTTAGGTTCTTGCCTCCTGGCAGACAGAACTGTTCTGTTACGGTGGTGAAAGGGGAAGCAGCTCCCTTTCTTGTCAAGTTGTTGGATTCCTAGTTCCTCTGTATACTCCTGAATGCTAACTCCCATATTAGGAGAACATTATTCCATTGCCTAGTTCACTTAGTGTCTCAAACATTCCTTGACCTCTTTCGACTTGGTTATTTGTGAGTATCCCTCTTATGGCCACTTGATTGTCGAATAAGTTTGCAATGCCACTCTTTCGATACTTCCTATATAACATGAATTGTGCACACCTTTCAATGGGTGTAACTTCCGATTGGAAAGTGCTAGGGTCGGTTTCTATTGATTCGGAGTATTTGGTTTTTGATCCATATTCTCCTATCTCCGTTCTTTGGAAGCATCAGTATTCCACATTATGGTACATTTCAAGATTAAGTGAATCGTGTCATCCTTCCAATTTTTTTGTCACTCAGCAATACCGAGAAGTTCTTCTCGATATTACCTGTTCATGTTAGATTATCTGTTGGGAGTTCTATGAGGGGAATTTTTGCTACAAGGATCTTCTATTCTGCTGAGTTTGAAATTCTCCCTTTTCCTAATCCGCCTTTGGCCATCTTGATCCTAGACGTGTCGGCTTGTCTTTCTATGGCAATGTGCAGTGGAGTTAGGTCTCAAATAAATTCCAGTGCTACGGTTGGACAGGTTTTCATTGCCCCTGTGACGCAGACACATGCTAGCATCTGAACCTTGCTCAGGTGTTGCGTCGTCGAATGTGGCTTGAGTTTACTCTACCAGGCGATTGCTGTATAGGTCATTATTGGCCCTACAATCATGGTGTACATCCATTGTATTATGCGTGGGTTACATCCCACCTCTTGCCAGCGATTTTTTTAACACTACAATGGCTGTTGTGGCCTTCCTAAAGATATTCTGGATGTGTTTATTCTACAGAAGTCTACTGTCCAAGGTGATCCCCAGATGATTGGCTTCCTATGTTGGAACAGTCTCCCTTCTCCCCTGGTAGATTCACTTCATATTCTGTAGATTTCTTTTCCATGTGAATAGAACCACTGTGGTTTGTCTGAGCTTAGACGCAGTCCTATAGACTTTCACCATTTCTTCGTTATGTGGAGCCCTTTCAGATGATGTTGTTACTCAAAGAAAAATAAATAAAAAGATGATAAACTTCTATGCCCAATGACTTCTCTTTTTCTTTCTCAGGGATAGTTACAGTACAGTTATTTGAGGCTACAAATAAAACGCTATGGTTCGGTTGTTTAACTATGTTTATGGGCTTATTCTGTACAAAAATGATAGCCCTCTAAATTTTCAAGATCGGGAGATGTTATCAAAATGCTATTCTGTACGCTTTTTACTTACATCGATGTATAATAACCTTTTCGCTGTTAAAATAACGCTGACCAAAACATTCGACGTTAGGAGTTTTTGACGCTGTTTCTGATAAGTTGAATTGTAAATTTTCAAGAAATAAATCAAAATGGATAATATCATCCCAGTTTTGGCATACGGTTAACATGCGGCAGTTACCGACGGTAAGTGTGTATCAGCAATATTGAAACAAAAAAATAAGCCAAATTTAGAGGTTTTAATTTGAAATATGTTTTTAGGAATTATATGCGTATAGGAAGGAAAGTATTACGTGATTCACAAAATCCGTTTGATATACCGGAAGACCACTTCCTTACCTATTACAGGCTAAACAAAGAAATTGGTACGGAATTAGTTCGTGACTAAGGCCGGGCGCAGACCGAGGATACATCAAATATAAAGCATGCAACATGCAGTATATGTAGCATGCTTCAAGTATGAACAGATATGTGCAACATACTCGTATAATATGCTGCTGTGACTATTTTCTTTTTAGTATATGAAATGTCTACTAGCGAAGAAGCTTGGCAGTTTTTGCGTATGCGCAATCAAAGACAAAAGAAAATACGTCGTTATTGGATACACCCATTGTTTGTAGATAATTTACATCACAGTCTAGCAACAGTAACGCAAGGACAGCTTTCTTTAAATCCTCAAAAAATTAAGGAGTATTATAGAATGAGCAAAGAAAGATTTAGATATTTGATGGAATTGGTGGGTCCTAGGGTAGAAATACAGGAGACTTATTATCGACAGCCAATACCTCCAGAGGAGCGTTTATTAATAACATTAACCCGTAACCCGTACAGATCCACTTTTAGGACATAAGTCGTACAGTGGGGTCTGTGAGACACCTAGCTATATATACATACATATATATATATATATATATACATACATATATATATATATATATATATATATATATATATATATATATTGGAAAGCGTGTGAAAATGGTGAGGCTATAAATATATATATACAGGGTGTCCCGGGACTAATGGAAAGAAGTCAGGAGCGTATAATCTGAGCCAAAATAATGTTAGTACTTCATATAAACTTTTTCTATTCAGGCCCTCGTTTTCGAGTTATAGGCCTCCAAAGTTTTAATTTTGAATTTGGTTTTTATTTTTATTTTTTGTACTAGTTATTTGATCTTTATAAAATTTACGGCAAAGCTATAATATACGTGTATGTTTATTTTGGTAAGGTAAACAGATTTACAGTAGTGCCTTGAAGCCAGGGACGGACTACTCGCAATGGTTAGTGATCCAAAAATTTTGCAGGGATGGCACACCCTGTATGAAATTATCGAAATTCACTTCCCCACACATTGAGCTAACGAAAAGGTACTTCTGTTGGAATTCGATAAAATAATCCGTTTGGCTAATATTTACAGTTTTATTAATGCACTACGTACCAATTTACGCATTCACCATTTTTATAAGTACACGAGGTAAAACTAACTTATTAATACGATGTCCAAGATGTACTTACAGTACTACAAAAAAATAATTTTCCGATAGCAGAAAATAAAAAACATTAACGACTTATTAATTGGAAAGTTGGTAAAAACTTTTGTTAAATGCAGTTGATAATGAACCATCAACGAGTTTACGAAAATTATCAAGAGAACATAACGTCTCGAAATCAGTTGTTCATCGCATCCTAAAAGAACAGCTGTTATATCCTTTTCATATGGAAAAAGTACACAGTGGCTGATTATCCTTCACGACTTGAGTATAGCCAGTGGTTTCTGCGACAACAACAAGCAGACAATACATTTATTAGTAACGTTCTCTTTACGAACGAATCCGGTTTCACCAGAGATGGAGTCATAAATTCCAACTAGGAGCCAGCATAGATTCATGGTTAAAGTTTGGGCAGGAATAGTTGGCAATCATTTGATAGGGCCATACTTTATTGACGGTACTTTGACCGGCCAGAGATATTTGGAGTTTTTCCAAAATGAGTTATGGAACCTGTTTGATGATGTGCTACTACAAACTCGTAGGAATTTATGGTTCATGCATGTTGGGGCCCCTCCACATTTCAGTGTAGATGTACGACAGCATTTACACACAAGGTTTCCTTATAGATGGATTGGTCGTGGAGGCCCTTTTCAATGGCCACCGCGATCAGACGTTAATACTATGGATTTCTTTCTCTAGGGTTATCTCAAAAGTAAGGTATACGCAACACCTGTGCAAACAAGGCAAGATTTAATAGACAGAATTGTGTTACACTGCAATGTTATTAGAAATAATGTGGGATTGCTGTTTCAAGTGCAAAGAAACAACCTTCGTAGACTTAGAATGTGCGTGGAAGTAGGAGGAGCTCATATTGAACATTTATTAGAATAACGTTAGTTTTTGTTGTCGTTTAGGAATTAGTTTTAGTCCAATGTTTTATAACTTGTGTTTTTTAGGTTTTCTTAATGATTTAATGATGCTGAGTTCGTAATTTTGATTAAAAGCAACTAATTACGTTGTTTGCATTCCTATTAAATTCCCATTAAATAAGTTCCTAATGTTTTTATAACCTGCTATCATCAAATTATTTTTTTGTAGAACTGTAGGTAAATATTCGACATCGTATTAATAAGTTAGTTAAGTAAATTTGTATGTAGTGCATTAATAAAACAGTAAATATTAGCCAAACGGCTTATTTTATCGAATTCCAGCAAGAGTACCTTTTCGTTAGGTTAATGTGTGGGGAAGTGAATTTCGATAATTTCATACAGGGTGTGCCATCCCTGCAAAATTTTTGGACCACTAACCATTGCGAGTAGTCCGTCCCTGGCTTCAACGCACTACTATAAATCTGTTTACTTTTCCAAAATAAACATACACGTACATTATAGCTTTGCCGTCAATTTTATAAAGATCAAATAACTAGTACAAAGAATGAAAATAAAAACCAAATTCAAAATTAAAACTTTGGAGGCCTATAACTCGAAAACGAGGGCCTGCATAGAAAAAGTTTATATGAAGTACTAACATTATTTTGGCTCAGAATATACGCTCCTGACTTTTTTCCCATTAGTCCCGGGACACCCTGTATATATATATATATATATATATATATATATATATATATATATATATATATATATATATATTTATATATATATAAAAAGATGAAATAATAACGCGTGGAATATAAAACAAAGACAGAATTATATTTATATTCCACGCGTTATTATTTCATCTTTTCATTAATTCCAGGGTCGGAAGGTTCAGACAGGAGAGCTATAGACGCCTCCGTGTCTCTGTTGGTTGTTGTCCTGAAAACTCGGGATCTTCCATTTGAAGGCACAAATGTGCGTTTGGTTATCTTGTTGAAATCCGTTGTTTGTGTTTTCTCATGTTTCAATTAACATCCTTGCTCCCAAGTTGTACACCTTTTCTTGGTTATGCCGTACCGATGAAGGCTAATGAGCCAGAAACATGCATGTCTACGGTTACCACTCATTCTCTGTAACCTCTTTTGCGTGCTATGCCCGTAATTCTGTCTATATATATATATATATATATATATATATATATATATATATATATATATATATATATATATATATATATATATTGAACCAGATATCATAGATAATAATAGAATTAGTATTACAAAAATATGTTGCTAGTATGAAATATATATGAAAATAACATAATTTAAGAAAACAAGTAAAAAGGAAACACAGCCTATAACAATATAAAAAATAAGGAATTACCTCAATGATAACATAAAATATAGATATTGCCTAACCAATGTAATGATGTAAATAAAGTTGCCTAAGACGAAGATTATTTTTCATAACATAATCAGCTGTTCATCTGAAATGAAAACAAATATTACTATAGTTAATTCATTATAATCATTAATTTAAGAATAAGAACAAATATAAATATTGAATAGAATATAATCCAATAGATTTCATAGATAAACAAATAATGACATATAGACAAATAACATAAGAGAATTTATATTTATAATTAATATGAGTGTAACAAGAATATACTATCAATAATAATATTGAATGTTGTACCATGTAAGTGTATGTAAGTATAACCAATTTTAATGTATTTGTATGTATGAAATTTTTTGATAAGTGATAGAAGTTTCAATTATCTGATTACAAAAGACAATATCTTATTGGTTATAAAAGATGACAGAACAAACTGTGAATCAATAAATAAACTTTGGAATAGTGACCTGGAAAAGAACAAAAGACTGTTTTGTTGAAAAAAGTGGAGAATCGAGGGGACGCTTAAAGAGAACGGAAGCTGGTGTTAGGAAGCGAGGATTGTATGTGATAGTGTTCCTGAAATTTAAAGATATTCCCGGTTTAAGACATTTAAACTCCTAAAGTACTATTAAATACAATATTAGAAATACTTACAGTCAATTGTAACAAGTTTTCCAACAAGAATCTGCGAAATTTTCAACAATTTTGGTTTTTTGGAGCTTCAGTGGAGTGTTCCTGGGATCCAGAGACTTTCATCCCAATGCACGAGCAACAGGTCAGTGTATTTAAATCATTTATTGGCCAATAAACAGTGTAAAAACTTTAAATACCCAATTAAGTACTTAATTTCATAAATTGATAAACTTTTGCAAATATGATCGATCTAAAAAAGAAAGAAACAGACTTTGTATAGTGTATTCATTGCATAAATCATTAAATTTAATAAAAGGCCAAATTTTAAATAAATTAAAACATGTACTTACGCCATCTTGTAATCGCATAAATCTAGTGATTGAAATTTCATAATGCAATAACTATGTCCATCTGTATATAATTTCTATTTTTCTATCCATGTATATAACTAATTTCTTCCCACAGCTATTTGTATCATATATAACTATGATATATATATATATATATATATATATATATATATATATATAAATTCTTTTATGTTTATTTATGAACCATTTACTTGTTCGCATCGTCAACAAACGTTGTATAATATAGATGCTCCTTTAATGTAAGAATTGTTCGTTTTATGTTAAAGCGCATGACTAGTTTTTCACGCATGCGCATTGATGATATTATTAAAATCAATAAGTAGGTACAATATAACCATTGGCGTCGCATATTATTTTTATTAAATATAAATATTGCATTGAAAATTAAATCTATTACAAATAATGTGTTTTCTTCTTATTTAAACAATGATAACAATACAATAAGCCAGGACTCAAAGGGAAAAAGGATTTCATGCTCCCGAATAATCTAATTAAAATAAATTACTAAACAAATATTGAAAACAAACTGAGCTAGCCAAAACTAAAAACAAAAATTCTAAATAATAAACATATACATTTAAAAATTTCACAATAAAAGCAAGTAAATAATACAGTCTTTGTTTATAATTGTCACCCAAAACGTGGGGCGTTGTAAAAATTTTGGTTATATTTGTAAAATTTAATACTTAATCAAAATGGCAAAACGAATGATGTTGAGAGATGGAAGGCAGGTAGGAGCAGACAGTGGATCAGAAGAGGAAAGGGAAGAACGAAGTCATGGTATGGGAGATTACCAAGCGGTATATTTGGAACAAGGACAACAAGCGGAAGGTGATGTACAGGAAGAAGATATGACAGGAGATGGGGAAGCTGTAGAACAAGAAGAGAGGAGACAGGAAGCGCCAACAAGAACAGGTAGAGATGATCAGATGGTGAACATGATGCAACAATTAATTGCTAACATGAACAGTATGAAGGATGAATTAAAAGGAGATATTAACAATTTGAATGGAAATATGAATACATTGAGGGGAGATATGAACAAAATGGATGGAAAAATGGACAATATGGAGAAAAATATGAGGGGAGATATGAACAAAATGGAGGACAATTTGAATGGAAATATAAATAGAATAGAGGGGAGCTTAAACGGGAAGATGGATAAAATTAATGGAAATATGAATAAATTGGAAAAGAAGATAGAAGAGGTGAAAACTGAAAGTATCCAAGAATTCAGAAAACTTAGGGAAGAAAACGAAGAAAGTAGGCAGCAGATAAATAAGGTGAAAGAAGATATGGTGTAGCAAAACAAACAAATACGGATTGAAATTCAAGAAAACGGTATGAAAATTAGAGAGCAGATAGAAAATCAAGTAGTAGAACATATCCAAGAAATAGAGAGAGGTATAGGAGAAAAATTACCGGGAACGATCCAAGCGGAAGTTATAAAACAAACAGAAGATATAACGAAAGAAATGGAGTATATGAAATTCAGGGAACAAACAATAGAAGAGATAATGCAGAATTACCAACAGAATGCGGAGCAGAAATTTAAGGATTTGGTTACAAAGGTACAACAACAAACAGGAACATGTGAGGAGAGGAACGAGCACATTGAACAAACATTTCATAAAGAACTGGAAGAAATGAACAGAAAATTACAGGAAAGCATGGAAGAAATTGAATTTAACTTTAGGAGGAATGGAAATGGAGTAATCTATACGGGAAACATGGATATCGGAGTAAAGTTTGATGGGAATATAAATACCATTCATCCGAAGGTGTTTATTAAAATAATTAAAAGCAAACTTAAAGAAATTAAGAAGGAAACTGGAGAAGTAGGATACATAAAATTACAAGGACAAGTAAGTCAACAGGTAAATCAACATTCTTACGAAAAAGTGAATAAAGAAATTATAAATTTAGATGGCAGAGTAATAAAACCGACAGGAATATATGAAAAAAGGAGTCAAATCTTAGGTAGACAAATTAACAAGGAAATACAAGAGATGAATCGAAGATTAACAGACACAGTGGAAGAAATAGAAGATAGTATAAGAAGGAATGAAGGAGGTATAGGATGTTCAGGAAATTTTTATAATAATGTAGTAACAGGAATAAAATGGGACAACATGATGACTATGATTCATACAAAAGCTTTCTCTAAAATAATAATAAGTGAAATGAATAATATGGAAGAATTGGAAACGCAAATTTTAATGGATTCATGGGAAGAAATTTATGAGATATTGGGCAACAAAGTTAAAAAAGATACAGTAGAGAATAGACAGACGCTTCAGAAATTTATCGAGCATCAAACAACAAGAGAAGAAAGCAAGAAAAAGGTTAGAAAAAGAAAAGCAAATTAAATAATAGAACAAGAGAATAGGAATGAAATATGGAGACGAAAATGCAATTCAATAAAAAAGGGAAAGGATACAGAAATGAAGTTGAAATTAAAATTTATTATTAATGAGTAACACAAGTATAAATAATGTACATAGAATTTATTATTAATGACTAACCCAATTCTGAAGAATGTATGATGTTATGTTACGAATAATATTTAAAAAAGGAAATGATAGTCATAAGGATAGATTTAAAATTTAATATTAGGTAGTGTACAAAGTTAAAGTAGATATTAGACAGAGTTTTGTTTTCCATTTGGCAGCTGGTGATCCAATTAAATTCATCTCGTTTGTTTCTTCAGAACCTAAAAAAATTAAGTATAATATATTATAAAGAAAAATTTATTAGGTAAAATTTATAATTAAAACATTTTAAAAAAATGTGTGTATGGCAAATCAAAATATATAGTAAATAAAGGAAACAATTTATAAGAGATACTGGTTTTACATAGAATGAAACTATTAACGAATATAGGATAGAGGGGATAAAATAAGAATAACACAAGTATCAAATAGAAGTTCACATTTTTAAATAGGGAAATAAGATGTAAGTAATAAAGGATAGGGAAGGATAATAATGAATGATATTGATTAAAAATATAGGAGGTAATGTTTAATGTCAATTAGAATCTTATAGATTACTTGAAAATACAGGAAGGAATAAGGAAGTTGATATTGATATATATGAATTTAAGAAATAATTAATTATATTGAATAATGAATATTGAAAAGAAATATGATATGAGGAGTATATAGAAGTATAATGTAATTACAAAGAAATAAGTTGATATATAAGTGGATGTTAGGAAGAAATGATAATGAAGAAGTATTATATGAAGTAATATTAAAAATATAAATTGACTTTGATCTTAATCAAGTGTATTTTAAGGAAAGAATTAGGAGACAGTTATTGAAAGAAATAGATTTTGTAGTAGGAAAAATGTGAACAAATATTTGAGAAACAAAGTTAAAGAAAGTAAGATTATGCCATAAAATTAAATTTTTTTTGAATAAAATAAAATCAATCATTTATAATAAGAAAATTGAAATTTAAATAAATATCCAGTGTATGGATATCATTTAAATTTAAATTTGAGGGGAATTGAACCAGATATCATAGATAATAATAGAATTAGTATTATAAAAATATGTTGCTAGTATGAAATATATATGAAAATAACATAATTTAAGAAAACAAGTAAAAAGGAATCGCTTTTCTTAATTTAAACAACATATCAAATAAAGATATATTAAATAACAGCCTATAACAATATAAAAAATAAGGAATTACCTCAATGATAACATAAAATATAGATATTGCCTAACCAATGTAATGATGTAAATAAAGTTGCCTAAGACGAAGATTATTTTTCATAACATAATCAGCTGTTCATCTGAAATGAAAACAAATATTACTATAGTTAATTCATTATAATCATTAATTTAAGAATAAGAACAAATATAAATATTGAATAGAATATAATCCAATAGATTTCATAGATAAACAAATAATGACATATAGACAAATAACATAAGAGAATTTATATTTATAATTAATATGAGTGTAACAAGAATATACTATCAATAATAATATTGAATGTTGTACCATGTAAGTGTATCTAAGTATAACCAATTTTAATGTATTTGTATGTATGAAATTTTTTGATAAGTGATAGAATTTTCAATTATCTGATTACAAAAGACAATATCTTATTGGTTATAAAAGATGACAGAACAAACTGTGAATCAATAAATAAACTTTGGAATAGTGACCTGGAAAAGAACAAAAGACTGTTTTGTTGAAAAAAGTGGAGAATCGAGGGGACGCTTAAAGAGAACGGAAGCTGGTGTTAGGAAGCGAGGAGTGTATGTGATAGTGTTCCTGAAATTTAAAGATATTCCCGGTTTAAGACATTTAAACTCCTAAAGTACTATTGAATACAATATTAGAAATACTTACAGTCAATTGTAACAAGTTTTCCAACAAGAATCTGCGAAATTTTCAACAATTTTGGTTTTTTGGAGCTTCAGTGGAGTGTTCCTGGGATCCAGAGACTTTCATCCCAATGCAAGAGCAACAGGTCAGTGTATTTAAATCATTTATTGGCCAATAAACAGTGTAAAAGCTTTAAATACCCAATTAAGTACTTAATTTCATAAATTGATAAACTTTTGCAAATATGATCGATCTAAAAAAGAAAGAAACAGACTTTGTATAGTGTATTCATTGCATAAATCATTAAATTTCATAAAAGGCCAAATTTTAAATAAATTAAAACATGTACTTACGCCATCTTGTAATCGCATAAATCTAGTGATTCAAATTTCATAATGCAATAACTATGTCCATCTGTATATAATTTCTATTTTTCTATCCATGTATATAACTAATTTCTTCCCACAGCTATTTGTATCATATATAACTATGATATATATATATATATATATATATATATATATATATATATATATAAATTCTTTTATGTTTATTTATGAACCATTTACTTGTTTGCATCGTCAACAAACGTTGTATAATATAGATGCTTCTTTAATGTAAGAATTGTTCGTTTTATGTTAAAGCGCATGACTAGTTTTTCACGCATGCGCATTGATGATATTATTAAAATCAATAAGTAGGTACAATATAACCATTGGCGTCGCATATTATTTTTATTAAATATAAATATTGCATTGAAAATTAAATCTATTACAAATAATGTGTTTTCTTTTTATTTAAACAATGATAACAATACAATAAGCCAGGACTCAAAGGGAAAAAGGATTTCATGCTCCCGAATAATCTAATTAAAATAAATTACTAAACAAATATTAAAAACAAACTGAGCTAGCCAAAACTAAAAACAAAAATTCTAAATAATAAACATATACATTTAAAAATTTCACAATAAAAGCAAGTAAATAATACAGTATTTGTTAATAATATATATATATATATATATATATATATATATATATATATATATATATATATATATATATATATTAGGAGTAAGCATATGTAAAAACTTTATGAAATAAAGTCATATTTTCACGTAAATATTTAATTAATTCTTGAAAAGTAAAAATTTTGACATATTTTGAATTTACATGTTTTTTTTTTCAAAATGTAATATAAACATACCAAACAGCTTTTATCTATAAAGAAGCTTGATAAACAAGAGTATAACAAAAATATATTCTTAATTTTTCAAAAATAACAAGCTTTATTTTAGAGGTCATTTTTACACTCTTTACATATTTTAAAGGTGCACTCTAAACATACTGGGTTCTTACACATCACACATAAGTACTGGGTCTTACGTTTAAGTCTTTTAGGACATAAATAACACACTTTTCTTATTTCTAAACGTTCTTCCTGATACATATTCTTTATTTCACGATTTTTTGTGACTTCCTCTCCTATGATACGCTGAATTCCTATTTTGATTTCTACTGGAGTTCTAGAATTTACGAATCTTCTCTCCATGTGGGGTGTAACAAGTTCTTTTGCTAATATTTAAAAAAAAATCCTGTCGTGATTTTAGGAGAATTTTGTCCTGATGTATATAGGATGTACGCATTAGACGTGCTGATATTTAGTAACTGGAAGAACACTGCCATCGGCCATCTTATTGTTCTCCTACTAGCACTAAAATTGGAACATTTTTCATCCAACGTATCAACTCCACTTTTCGTATTATTGTAAAGAGCATTTATCTCTGGTTTACCTGTGTCTTCATCAGTGTGTCGTGTGTGATGCATTGACGATGCAAGTATTACTGCTTTTCCTTTTTTAGGAACATGGGGAATAAGAGTGATTTTTTTTGTAAATCTATATAAAGTGCTTCCAACTTCTTCAGTTTTTGAAGGCAGAAATTCTTTAGGTAGTTCTTTCTTATTTTTTCTCATCGTTCCGACATAAGTTAGCTTTTTTTCAAATAAAATGTCGATGAGCTCTATTGACGTAAACCAATTATCGGCAGTAACATTTTTTTTGTGCCGTAAATCGGCTGGCATAAACGTAAAACAGACTGAGTTGGTTTATTATATTTTTTCTCGACTTTATGCCGTACTTGGCTGGTTTGTTGGGTATATACATTTTAAACCGGCAGTTTCCTCGAAAGGAAATCAACATTTCGTCGACACACGTTAACAAGCCCACGGAATATGCTTCCTGACAATTTTGTACAAATTTGTTATGAACTTCTGAAATTGGTGCAGCGGGATCCTCAATTTTGCGTTCTAGACGATCAGTGGGGTTGTCAAAACGTACACAGACTAGTTAAAACTCAAACCGTTTCATGGTCATGACACATCTAAATACGTCCCGTCCAGTTCCATCTGTGGCAAAAATGGTCTCTATATTTTCGTGGTTAGACTTAAACACGGATGTGTGAATCAGCAGACCTAAGAACGCATTTATTTCAACTAAATCAGTGTCTTGAATCCACGCTAATTTTTGATCAGTATATTTTATCCGTTTAGTTCCAATTTTTTCATTGGTCCATTGCACTATTTGCTGCAAAATGTCATGTTGAAAAAGAAGGCCTCATGCGGATGCTGTTGTGGGAGAAATCTGTAAGCGCTGCTCAGCCATTTTACGCAATTCAGGTAACTGAACTACAATGTTGTTCTTCATAGTGCGACTGCGGCTGACATGAGGTTCGGCACTCCACTTATACTTATTTTTTCCATAATAGGATTTTCGATTCGCTTCTTGCCTCTCTTCATACTCATCATTTTCGTCATCGTCGCTGTCTAGGTCTTCATTACCTCTAATAACTTCTTGATCATCATTCAAACTAGTTTCATCAGATTCCTCGCAGTCAAGCTCCGACTCACTATCGTGATCACTTTCGATTGCATAATCACTATCACAAACATCTATGTCGCTAACATCACTGTCTACTTCATCATACCATCGTTTCACAGTCTCTTCAAACTGTTTATCATCAAACCGAACACGTTTAGACGGCCCCGGAGCAGAATCCATTCTAAACGTATTTTTTAAAAAGTTACTTAACCCGTACAAAGGGGTCTCACAGACACTTTCGTACTTTAAGTCGAAATAATTTACGCGTACGTTCACCTATATCGCTCAAAATCTTCAAGCGCACTGCTGTTGGCCCAACTTAAAAGTAGATGGAACGGCAGAATGATATAGGAAGAAGTGGAGGGGCGGGTGTGCGTGACTTGTTGACAAGTGTCTCACAGACCCCATGATACGGGTTACGGGTTAAGGTAAGTACAAAGCAAATAAAAATAAGTGTTCGTTATATAGATATAGGTAATTATGATGACAAAAAGGCTTACAAATTTTATTGAGTTACTGTATTCATTATTTATTAATTTTTTGAAATACTAAACTAAAATATTACTACCACGTATTTTCCTGACCGTCATAGGTTGCAAATGTGGTAGTATTATCGGTAGGTTCTTGATGTGGTAGCCATATATTTCTTGAAGCAGGTCTTGTGCAAGGTACTTCTGTTGGAATTCTATTCATATACCACGACGACCGGGTAGAAGTAGAAGCTGATGAAGATGCGCGTGCAATATCAGCATCGTCAAATATTACCTTTTGCCGAAATCGTCTATTTTGTTTACTAGTTATTTTCATCCATATCTGGTAGTAAACTGCACAAAAATAATAAATTGGGATTTTCATCCGTACTGGTCCGTCGTTTATTCTGGAGCCACTCTACGAAGGCCTCATCAGCAGCGTTCGATGATGGTTGGGTAGATTTCCTTTTTCGAGTGCCATATGTCATGGTGGATAAAATAACAGACTCATCTAGATAATCTGATTTTTCTACGTTTTTGTCTGCGGCGTGCGGTGAATTATGAACACTGTTCTGGTTTTCTGCCTCCTCTGACAACTCGGCATCGAAATTTTGATTTTCTGATTGACTTTCTGATTCGGTGATTTGTTCTTCAAAATTTTGATCATCTACACGGGCTGCTAGATTTTCACTGTTTATTTTGCTTTTTGTATATGGGAGCAAAAACTGTAGTTGGTCATTTAGGTAATACTTCTTTTTATCTGTTGATCCAGAACCACTTGGTGGGTGCTACAACGCACGTTTAGATGCTCTACGTATATTTCGCCAGCGTTCGCGACAATTTGGCACTGAAATAAAACACCAATATTGATGATTCTGTTTTGATATGCAGGTATCTAGCGACAGGAGACAGCTTCAAGAGCCTGACATTCCAATTTTATAGGGGAGCGTGTACGATTGGACTGATAGTACGAGAAATAACTCAAGCCATATGTGACAGTTTACAACCAGTGTTTATGCCAATTCCTACTGAAGAAATGTGAAAAGGTACAGCACAACGCTATCAATAACTATTGAATTTGTCAAACTGTGTTGTCGCAATTGACGGCAAGCATATTCGTGTAACGAATTTCGCTCATAGTGGCTCCAGTAATTTAAATTATAAAGGGTATTTTTCCATAGTCCTAATGGCCTCTGCAGACGCTGATAGTATCTTTACAACAATTGATGTAGGTGATTTGGGACGTAATAGTGACGGAGCAGTTTTTAGAACTTCCCATGTGGGGAATTTGCTACGACAACGAAAACTTAACCTGCCAGAACCTGAACAATTGCCAGGAAATAATGATGGAGACCCTTTTCCTTTTCACGTGTGCGAGGATGAAACATTGCCGTTATTGCCGTACTTAATGAGACCTTATCCTAAAAGAGTTTTGAATTCTGCTAGAAGAATTTATAACTTCAGACTCTCACGTGGAAGAAAAAGCATTGAATGTGCGTTTGGTATACTTACTTCTACATTTCGAATATTAGAAGGCCCTATCTGTTGTAAAGAAGAGACAGTTAGGAAAATTGTACAAGCTGTACGAGAGGGAATCTTTTGCTCTGAAACACATTTCGAGACTAATATACTGAAACACCCGGAAGTAATTGAAGGTCATGAGTATCGTGAAACAACCACAACAGCAATGAGACTTCGCAAATTCCTAGCTGATTACTTCATTACTTCCGAAGCCTCAATTCCAATCCAGTGGAAATATGTATAAGCTCAAACAAAAATTTTTTTACTGGTGTGTATAGTTTCACGCAACAAATTGTTTCTACTAACCTGAATCTTTTATTTCTTCCGCTACTTGCCTCCGTGTTCTTTTACTATATTTTGCCAAAGTGTAGTTACAAATGCAAGGCCTTTGTTCGATAGCCCGAACAAAATTAATATTGAATAGAGAATCGTCCGGTTTCATATTGAAAAACACACTGCTGCCTCTACTGAAGTGTATAACGCGAAAACGTTTACCCTCAGTACTCACTATAGATGTGCGGGTTGGCCCACGTGGTGCAACCCGTGCTCGCCAGTCGAATAGCTTCGAGTCGAAGAAGGGGGTGTGTTTCGGAGAATGAAAAATGTTTTCGTTACGTTATGAAAGGTTACAAATATATACAATAAAAAATATGACGCAGGCAAATCGCCCAAGATGGTATTCTTACCTGAAGGTCTCGGATGATCTTCTGCGGGGTTGCAACCCTTCTTGGAAGCGATATTGTGGACTGTAGCAGGGGTTCAATGGATTTATATTAAAGTTCCTGGCACTAGCGCGATAAATAATAACTATGAACGGTTCTCTCCTTCTCTGCTTGGAGAACTGAGTTTTTAAATTGAACATAATGTATGTATACCGTATGTCGGCTAGGTGTAAAAATACCACCAACGCTTTGCATGAGATTTTAACATTTACATTTTATTATTAAATAACCTTACATATTAACTATAGATCATAATAAATTAAAATAAAATTAATGAATACTTAACATACCCCCCACCAAAATACATAGTATTTTAACTAACTTATTTAGAACATGTTGGTAAAGGACATTACTTTACCGTTGGTCTTTGAAGAAGATCCTGAGTGGTTCTGACATTAGCAACTCTTGCAATACCATCAGAACCCGGAAATAACTTCACAATTCTTCCTAATTTCCAATTTAAAGATGGGACATTGTCATCTTTAATAATAACTAGGTCGTTAAGTTTGAGTGGAATTTGTTGATTTAGCCATTTATTTCGTTGTTGGAGTGTATTTAAATATTCACTATGCCACCGTTTCCACACATCTTGCTGTAGTCTTTGTATAAGCTCCCATCGATTCTACTGATTCATATTTAAATGGGAAACATTCGGATCGGCAACTGTCGTTGGCGGCTCTAACATAAGAAAAAGACTTGGGGTTAACACGGATAAATCATTGGGGTCTGAACTTGAAGAATAGAGCGGCCTGGAATTGAGAATAGCTTCAATCTCAGCTAATAGGGTGTAAAACTCTTCAAAAGTTAAAACTTGAGAGCCAACAACTCGAAAAATATGAGTTTTAACAGACTTTATGCCCGCTTAACTAAGATCGTTAAAATGTGGACCGGACGGAGGAGAAAATTTTATTTTTTCTGATCCACAAACCTTTCGCATATATTCATGGAGAATGCGAGAAGCCCCTACAAAGTTGATTGCATTATCACAAAAAATATGGGTGCATCTGCCTCGACGGGCAACAAACCGACGCAAAGCAGCAATAAATGCATCCGAAGAGAGACTGAATACTAATTTTAAGTGTACGTCTTTTGTGGCGAAACACACAAAGATACAAATATAGGCCTTTTGTCACTTAATTCCACGTCCTTTAAGGGGAGTGACTAATAAGGGACCTCCATAATCAGTACCTACATAAGAAAATGGTTTAATTTGGTTGATGCGGGTAGGAGGTAAGTTTCCCATGACAGGTTCGTGGGCTACAGGTTTCAGTTTAAAGCATCGAATAAAGCGGCTCAACATACTCCGAATTGCGCGTTTGGAAGAGAGAATCCAAAAATTCTGAGCAATTAGGAGATGTAAGTGTTGTAAATCTGGATGGAAATATGTTTTGTGAACGGACTCAATTATTAAATCTGTCAAACGATGTTGACGGGGTACAATTGCTGGAAATTTTGTATCATAAGACAATCCTGAGAACTTCAAGCACCCTCGCTGTCCAGAAAAAGGCTTTCTAAAAGGTTTTGGATAAGGTGATGTCTGCTTCCAAATTTTCAATTTCTTGTGCGAAACAAATATGTTGTACTCGTTTAGTGAGAACCATTAAAGCTTTGTAGAGTTCTGAGTCAGTAAAATGATCCATTGATTTATTTTGAGGATTTCTTAAATTGGCTACAAAGCGTAGCGCATACGCAATAATTCGTTGAATTTTACTCAAGGATGAGTATTTGTCCAATAGAAAATCGAATGTGTCCAAAGACATAAGTGTTACAAGAACTGAGGGTTTTTCTTCCGGACAGGAAACTGGAGAAAATTTAGGATTGGGCCATAGGGGCTTTGGAGACATTAACCAAGGAAGCCCCTCAAACCACAACGGATGATTAAGAATTTGACTGGGTAGAAGACCACGAGAGGCACAATCGGCTGGATTATCGGAGCTTTCCACAAAATGCCAACGGTCAGGGGGCACCTTTTCTTGTATGTGAGCTACACGATGACCGACGAAAGTTTTCCAGCGGGAAGTGGGTGATTTAATCCATGATAAATTTACCATTGAATCCGACCAATAAAAAATTTCACTAATTTCGAGGTTATCTCGGAATGCGTTAAGGACAAATTCTATTGAATTGGAGAGTAGAACAGCTGCACACAGTTCTAGTGGGGGAATTGAAAGAGTAGTGCCACTCTAGATTTAGCAGCAATTAGGCAGATTTTGGAGGTGTTATTCTCTGAAGTAAACTTAAAATATATGATACTGGAATACCCTATCTCTGAACTATCTGCAAAGCCATGCAGTTCACAAGAAATATATTTATTAGGTAAGCAGCGGGGAATATTAATATGTGAGAGGAGCGGAAGTTCAGTTTTATACTGATTCTCATTGAGACTTTTAGCGTAACATAAAAAATTTCACTTCTCATGTTTTTAGTTTTCGACTGTTGCATAAATTTGTAATTAAATAATTATCTTTCTTACCAACAAAACCGCTTAACTTGGAAAGTTTTGATTTAATTGAATCCTACTGGTTGAGTAGTAAATCTTATATTATGTCCTCTCGACGATTCCATTGATAAACTTCTTAAATTTAAGTTGTTGTCAACGATGCGAGAGAAATAAAATAGAAATTGGATTAATTTTTTTATGATGTCTCTTCAATGACAAAGACAGTAAAGTCAAAGCTTCTTATGATAACAAAAACTGTAGTAGAGTTTGAGTTTCAGAAAGGCACACACAAAGAACTAAATCAGATTTAAGCAATGATATAGAAACCAACAAACACAACGCAAAGTCTCGACTAAACTACAAAACTTTAATAAAACTTTTAGACCAGGCCATTGGTGTTCAGTTAGCGAAATATTGACAAAAATCTATTGTTATGTGTGATAAAGGAAAAAAGGTGGGAAGGGGAAACAGAAATATCAAGTAATGCTCAGAAAACGATTTTTTGGCAATAAAGGATAAATACTCGAGCTTTATTGTCATGAAAAACGTTTACAATTTCATGGACAAAGCGACATAGTTTGAAAAGAGATGATAATATGAAAAAAATATACAAAATACTGACTATGCTAACAATACAAAACATAATATATAAAATACAAATTTAAATTATTAATTATAATACAATATTAGCATCATACATCTTACCAAATATTGAACTACGCCAATGTAACTTGTCACAACCTATGTACCCGGCCTTGAGACTTTGCTCAGGTAGTGAATTCGGCCTTAGTTACACTATTTCTTATTATCTCAATCGGGATAAGGTGAATCAACAAACAAAATTTCGGGACAAATGGATTTATTTGACACACAATAATAAATCTACATTTACCGTATATTTTCAATACAAATACAAATAAATATCAGTTATATAGTAAAAATGTTCAACTCAATATTTTACGAGTATATATACCAAAAATAAGTTAGGGACTTATCTTGGGAAGACTCGGGAAGTACAGCTCGCAGCAGTAGTCGAGGGTTCTTGAGCCGTTGTTGTATGAACTTGGACGATGTGGTCCGATGAGTGGATCTTGTAGACGGTCTGTAGATGTCCTTATAGTAAACTCTGAAGCGGTCCTTAAAGTAAACGGTCCTTAAGGTCGGTACAGGGTGCAGAGCAGCGAAGAAAATTAAAAATCACCCACAAAATGATATTATTAAAAAGGAAAATGCTGAATAACTTCTTAGCGAAGAAATGAACCAGCCGATTCCTTGAATCGTAGTTTTAAATAGACATTTAGTGATAGTAAAAACTATCGACGATACGTTCCTTATATTCAAAATAAAAGGATTTGGCATTAGTGGTAGGAGTAGCCGACGAATAAGTAACGCTCCAAAATAATTGATGAAAATAGTAACATGTCTCAGCGACATGTTACAAACTCAAAAGTCTAGGGTAGGTTGCAGAATTCTGCCACTGAATAATAAGGTCTCTCAAGCAGAAACGGATTTGTATGTTCACAAATGGTGAATTATATATACATACAAATGATACACTATAAAAAAATAATTATAGAAAAATTTAAATGTTTAAAACTCGCGCGTCTTTACCCGCTCGTGATAAATCCTGACGATCCACAAGTTGTTCCTGAGGTAGCAGTCACTAAGGTGGGGCTGCAAGCATCGCAGGAACGCCGTGGTACTACGAACCAACACCAAGTGACCTCGGAACTAATACAATACGGAAATCCGAATAACCAAAATCCAACAATACCCCAGAATCTATGAATAAAACCATAAAAAAACACTAATTGGAGGGGGCGGCCCACTTTAAAAAAAATCTCAAAGTAGACTTCAATTAAACCATCTATTTGATGACGTAAGTATATTACCCCCTATAAAGTCTAAAATTGATAAAACCCGAGATAACCACCCCTTACTAACAAGTACTTTACCCCCAACATACTACACAAGCTCTATCCTGAACATATAATTAGGTGGTGTCATCTTATTCGCAACAATTACTAGTTACAGCAAATGTTCAATAAAATAAATATCACCTGTTTGGCTAGGACAGAGTTCTCCTGTGTGCTACTAATAGGTAATTAAAAGCTGTTAAAAGGACATTAAACACATGTCGTTGTAGGTGACTGGGTTTGCATATCCATCTGCATCTCACAGATAAGGTCTGAACAAAATACTATCTCCACAAACTTCTCTATCCCACACTACTCCATCCAAACCAAACTACCCTCTCAAATTCATGTTCCCCTGCGGGATGAATGTGGAATCTTCATTAGAGCTTTTGGGGCTCCCAATAAACATCTCAATTCAACACCACGCTGATCCGAAAAGAAATAAACACGACAGATTTCATTGACAGCCCACCTTTCCGTTCGAGAGACACTCTCACTCGAGCTGTTTGGAGCACATACGTTCTATGACCTCGGAGTGAATTACTCTACTTGCACAATGCATAATAAAACCCCCCGTATAAAAACAATAATTGACTAATCAACAATAAACCCTATATTCACTAATATACCACATCCAACGACTATATTTAAAAAATAAAAGATCACCCATCATACCCTGATGTACATCCACAGTACACCGGTAGGCAACCTTCCGTACGAATCACAGATCTCTTAACGTTTGTAAAAGAAGAATGAACGAGGCTATTGACATATGGCGAACCAGCTGTTTGATTCGAATAATGGAATGTTTTGTTTACATTCAATGGTACATAATATAACAATGTTCACTCTTTTTAAGTGTATATTCAGATTACTGTAACTATTCTACTGAGTGTAATTATTTCCTTTAAACTATTAACCCAGTTGGTGTTAAACAAATTGACGGCCAGGCTATTGAATCACTGAATTAATGGTATAACTAGAAGTTGTTGACATACGAAGCTAGTCTGACTTGATATTAAGGTAGGAATGTTTATTTATTATGACCAAAACTGCATGATTGTTGCCTTTTCATGCGACAGATTTATACGAACAAGAAAAACCGTAACAATATACAGACCATTTAAGGACACCGTCAATATGGAAACCAAGAAACTTCGAATTTGATGATCTTAAAGTCATTGTTAAGTATGAGAGGTTGCAAAACTCCTTTCTAAGATGAAAATAAAGTTACCTCATTGTTAAAACAGGGCCCGTTCTAGTCAGGCCAGGACGTGATAGTAATGAGATCTTTGTCTATGGTAGAATGTAAAGTTCGTATATCTGAACTTCTGCAGGCTACACTAGTGTCATCAGCAAATTAAGTGAATTTACCGTTAATTCGTAAGTCTGTGACATCGTTAATGAATACAAAAAATGAATTGGACCTAAAACTGAACCCTGAGGTACACCACTGATAACTGATAAATTTTTAGAAACTTTATCATTTGCTCGTACCAGTTGTTTTCTACATTCTAGGTGAGATTCAAACCATTTCAAAGGAATACCACGGATGCCATAATATTCTAGTTTGTTTAACAAAATTTCATGATCATCACAATCGAAGGCCTTCGCGAAGTCACAAAAAACCGAAGTCGTGAAAAGTTTATTACTTAGTGACGTACATATGTCATTAAGAACAGAAAATATTGCATCATTAGTACATTTATTAGGTAGAAAACCAAATTGTTGGAATTTCAAGATTTTATGTTTGATTGGTGTTAATATGGAATATCAGCAAATGGGAATATATATTAACACAAAAAAACAAAACTCATGATAATCTCCACAACACCCGCACATAATGATCAATTGATAATAAACGATCAAGCAATAGAAAGGGTAGAAAAGTTTAAATACTTGGATGCTTTCATTAACTCAGACCTAAATCAGGACCAGGAAATCCGTGTAAGGATTGAAATGGCAAGATCGGCATTTCTAAAATTTAAATCCATGTTTTGCAATAAAAATTTGAATTTAATACTCCGGTTGAGATTAATGGAGAGCTATGTTTGGTCCCAGCTATTATATGGTGTAGAAACATGGACGTTGAAGGCACAAATAACTAAAAGAATCGAAGCCTTCGAAATGTGGATTTACAGACGTATGCTGAAAGTACCATGGACAGCCCGAATTACTAACGAGGAAATACTACATAGAATTGGTCGTGAACGAAAACTACTAAAAATAATAAAAATACGTGAGACAGCACGTATTACGACATGATAAATACTCTCTGTTACAAGTGATTATGCAGGGCAGAGTTGAAGGAAAGAAGGGAATTGGGAGAAAGAAGGAATCATGGCTGAGAAATATCCGAGAATGGACAGACATGGGCGTTGAGGATCTTTTTCATATTGCTAAGGACAGAGATGCTTTTAAGAGAGTGGTCGCCAACCTCCGTTAAATGGGGACGGCATTCGAAGAAGAAGATGTTTGAAAAGAAAAGGCAATTGACGGAAATAAGAAAATAGGAGGATAGTTACTAGTATGATGTTTCTCGCCACCCTTATGGAGGGAAATAATTATAGCTGTTTTTAGATAGTTAGGAAAGTGACCATTTCCAAAGGATTCATTCAACATAAGACGTTAATCACCGCATCTGAAAAATCTAAAAATAACCCATCAATACCACAGGAAGTTTTGTTGCTGAGTACGGTTTGGACTATCAGTGATTCTTTTAGAAGGAACGAGGAAAGAAAGAGCATCACGATTTGCAGATAATTTAGAGCTGATACTCTGACTATAATTATTATAATTGAGTATCCAAATTTAGACATACATTTATTGGACTAATTATTAGAACGTAATTTAGTAAAAACAAAATTTAAATTATAAATGCATTTTAGTAGGTATCAATATTGATTTATAATTTTTACGTACAACTATAGAATAGGGAATAATTAGTATCGTATTTTATTGATTTATGAGGAATGAAACCTTCACACCCTGAGGTATTGTAGAGACAGTGTTCGATTGAGCTGGCGCAAAATTATTAAACTTAATTTTTTGATATTACAATATATATATATATATATATATATATATATAATATATATATATATATATATATATATATATATATATATATATATATATATATATATATATATACATTTCATTGCTGGGCTATGCTGATGACTTTATAGTATTAGAAGACTCGGAAATTCAGATGAATAGATCAATGAAAATATTAGAAACTTATTGCGACACCAATAAATTACAAGTTAATGTAGATAAAACAAAGGTAGTTATATTCATAAAAAGTCCAAATATCGGACATAAACCTAAATTTTGGTATAAAAATGCACTAATAGAACAGGTAAACAGCTATAATTACTTAGGAGTGATATTCTCGTTTAACGGCACGTTCTCAGAAAATTTAAAATCACGTATAAAGAAAACGAAAATAACACAAAACGCAACACAAAATTTAATTAAATCCTCACATATGACCGATATGGAAAGTGTTAAATCACTTTATTATAGCATTGTAGTTCAAACCTACACATATGCCAGTGGAATATGGGGACTTCGGTACATAAATGAGGGAGAAATAGTTCAAAATCAATTTTGGAAATTTTTTCTCTATTTACAGAAAACAACTCCCAGTTACATTTTGAGAGCGGAAACATGGCTAGTGAAAATTGGATTGTTTATTATTAAACAAGCTCTAAAATATTTACTAAAGATTGAAAAATGGTCCTCAAAGAGATTTCCTAAGATAGCGCTGGATAGAACTTACCAACTATACCAACAAAATAAAACTGTATCAAAATACAATTGGATAAGTCAAATAAATAATATTTTAACTGAAATTGGAGCTCCAGAGTTTGATATGCATAGTTTCGATGGGGATAAAACCAACATTATTTTAGAAAAATACGAACAATATAGTCATATAGAGAATTGGAATAAAATATTACTAAGTACATATTGTCCAATGTATAAACACATACTACAAGACAAGCATCCCTTTCAAAGAACAAACCACTTACATCTTTCAATCCCTTTGCATATTCAACGCTTCATCTCACAACTACGCATTACTAACACTAAAATACTGTATATGTATGTTAATAACAATGCATATACCATAAAAACAAATGAAATATGCACAATTTGCAACTGTGTAGTTCCAGAATCCCTACAACATTTATTATTTGTATGTTCAATGTATGAACAAATTAGATATTTCTTCTCTAAAACCTATCAGTCCCTAACGGACTTTGAAACAGTAATTAATGAAGCTGAACCACAATTATTATATCAAATGTATAATGTGACAAAGAATATCTTAAAAATCAGATCATTCATTATAAACGAGTAGTAAGTATCCTCTCATTCCCGTCAAGGCATCATCTAAGCATATCTATAAAATTATAATTAATTTTTTTTTAGTTATTATTTTTTACATTTATATTGGAAATATTGTCACTCCTTGTTCATGTATTCTATACGGAAAAACAATAAATTTTATATATATATATATATATATATATATATATATATATATATTGGACTAAAATAAGAATTGATAGGTTTGAAATGATAAATTCAATGAAAACTCTCCTCAAATAAATTATAAAAGTGGTTGAGAGAATATAAATTTCAACGATATAATTATTATAAATCCAATAATTATTAGTGTAAATGTCAATTTGTAAAAAAAATCATTAGATAAGAATATTTAAAAGTGTTCAAGAGTAGTGTGCGAAGTCCTTACTTAATCTCTACATAAAATGAATTATCAATCTAGTAGGAATGACAAGTCATGGATGGTTGATAAGAAAAATAAACATTGATGACAGATTGAATTTTTGAAGCAGAGAGACGTAAAAAAGAGTTATCCTAAGAAAGAAATCTAGTTAAAGAAAATAAAAAGAAGTTAAGTTATACGAAAGAAAAGCTGAAGCTGAGAAAAATACTTTATAATTATTAAATAAGGTAAATTGTTGAAACTTATAATAAGGAGAAAAAAAACTTGAATTTTGTATAATAGTGAATGATAATGATAGCAAAATCAAAGTTAAGATATTAACGAATTAGATTGTAATAAAAAGAATTGTAAATTGAGAATACGTACATTATTAAACAGGAAGACAGATTGATAGTGACATTATAGGAAGAATTATGAATTTGAACTATTTGGCCATCCTATTCAAAATTAAAAGAAACAGAAATAAGAATATCTTCTGAAGAACTGAATTTAAGAGTGACTATGAACTGTGAGGTAAAGTTTTTCTTATATAAACTGTTCTAACAATAGTGATATAACCTTAAAAGGAAACTATTCCGTTAGATAAAGTAAAATAATAAGAAAGTATTTAAACGATATAAAATAACTCTTATATTAGCAAAATAATATCAAATTATCAGTACTCACCACAATAATATCATATTTCTTGAGTACTAAACGATTTATAACTCCTGCCATCATTTTAATTGTATAGAATATTTGAATTCGATTAATAGTATCTTAACATTCAAAACATAATAACAACTGTATTGGTTAACTAAGAAATTATTATTTACAACGAAATAATATCTCATTTGTAAATAGGTTAATATTTATGACGTGAAACCAAATAACTATAGAGAAAGAGATCTTTCTCATCGACATTTGTTGATTTATTTAGTGTTGCCCTCTCTATTCATATAAGATATCCAGAAAATACAGGGTTGTATTATTTAATTGTTTGTAAAATTATTGAAACATAATAATCTGAGTTTGAATTTATAAAGTAAAAGACGTATCCTCAACCACCATAATTCCTTATAATAACACACAAAATTGATAGACAAATTCCATCTGGCGCTCAACAACTAAAATTATAATTGAAATTATAAATAAATAAATAAAATATCATAATAATCGACGAACCAACTTGAGGAAAATAAAATTGAATAATTATAATATTCATACATTGATAAATAATAATATATCTCAATTGGCACTACAAACGTGTGGCGATCGAAAAACGAGGATACAGAACTATAAAAAAACGAAAATAAAGGGATATAAAATCTATTGAACATTCAACAAACTTTGTAAATAATTTAGAAGATTAAAATTGAAAATATAACAGGAAAATTATTAAAGGACTTGAAAATACAAGATATTAGAAGAGAACTGGAGAAAAGAAATATCGATAAGCAAGGAACCAAATAAACAATAATTAACAGATTAAAAGATATAATGATCGAAGAGGAAAAAAATCCAGAAACCTACATTTTTAGAAGATGTCCAAGCAGAAGAATACAGGGAATTCATAATAGTACAATAAATAGTTTATGACAAGGATAGAAAAGAGGATGCCGCAGAACAACAAGCCGGAGGAAAACAAACAAGAAGCAAGGAGACAGAGATGATGAATAGGTTTGAAACCCTAATGAAGAAATTATTGCAAGGACAAAGTACAGAAATCACTGCAAAAACGAATACATCAGCTAATAGAATTGACCAGAAACAAAACAAACACATTGATAAACACATAGAGGATATGAAATCGAAATTTTAAACGCTTACCAGAGAAATGAAGAAAAATAGAACGGAATTACAAGAGAATTGGAATGACAGAAATAAACTAGACAAAAATATGGGAACAGGAATACAAACAAGCCTACAAATTGTTGAAGAAGAAAATAAGGAAGCAATACGAACTATACAAAGAGACGTAGCAGGAAAAATACAAGGATTAAAAAACAAAATGAAAAATTTAAACATCGTTACACAATCTCCAATATTTGGAGTTGATAATAAAATAAAATTTGAAGGCGATATCAAGGAAATATATTCTATAGTGTTTTCAAGAACTTTAAGAACAAAATAAAATGCTCAGAAGATTTAGAAGACATGACAAAAATCAGAATAAGGCAACTAAAGGAAAATTTAAGAAGAGAATTGGAGCAGCGAGAATTAAGGGACGAGAAAAAAAGGAGTTTAGAAAACGCAGAGAGAATCGAGTAACGAGGGAAGAGAATACAAGGAAGTTTAGAAAACGAAGGGAGAATCGAGTAACGAGGCAAGAGAAGAAAAAGAAGTTTAGAAAACGAAGGGAGAATCGAGTAACGACGGAAGAGAATAAAAAGAAGTTTAGAAAACGAGAACGAGGGAAGAGAAGTTTAGAAAAAGAAATATTTTATAAATCATTATATGATAACGAAATTTTTATAATCACAGTAGATTTGAAAGAAAGAATGAAAAAAAATATACATAGAATATAATCATATTGGCATAAGAAAACATACAATTTCATTTAAACAATGTACCTGATAAGTTTAACCTGTTCAATGTGCAAGTTAATGGAGAAAATGGCTAATTACAGATTAATGTGGACCTTGGAAACATCAAAATGTCTAATATCCGAACAAAATGGTTTTAGACAAAATCGATCCGGCATCGATAATATTCTCGAACTGGAAAGTGATATCCATGAAGCACTGTCGATTAAACAATCATGTATATCTATATTTTTTGATTTGAAAAGAGCATTTAACACATGTTGGAGATTTAATATAATAAAAGAACTCCACTCATGGAATATTCGTGGTAAGTGCCTCAGATTTATTAGTAATTTTCTTAAAGACAGATCATTTCAAGTAAGAGTCCATAATTCTTATTCCGAAAGTCAAATTGAAGAAAACGGAACTCCTCAAGGCTCCGTACTTAGCCCAACACTGTTTCTAATAGCTATAAATAAGATTATCAAAGATATGCCAAAACCTCTCAAGGCTCGCTTATACGCAGATGACCTGGTAGTTTATTGTAAAGGCAAAAATACCACTTTGATGACAAATATATTTCAATCCTTTCTCACACAATTAGAACAATGGTCTCAGCACACCGGCTTCAAATTCTCAGTTTCAAAAACAAACGGAGTACTATTTTCTAAAAGGATTCCAGAATCTTATCCAAAACTCATTCTATACGATGAAGTTATTTCATTCAAGCCATCTGTTAAATTTCTCGGAATGTGGTTGGACCAAAAACTTTCTTGGAAAGAACATATGAAGCAAACCATATTATCATGTCATAAAAGGCTAAACATAATGAAGACATTAAGTAACAAACACTGGGGATCTGATTATAATATGCTGCTAAATATCTACAAAAGTTTAATAAGATCTAAAATAGACTATGGATCAATAGCTTACGCCTCTGCATCTAAAACAACATTAAAATTACTTGATACTGTTCACAATCATGGGCTTAGAATTGCTCTTGGAGCTTTTAGAACAACTCCTGTTGATAGTATTCATAGTGAAACGGGTGAACCTCCTCTACATTATCGAAGAATGTATCTAACACTATCACATGCTACCTCAATTGCATCGAATAAAAACAAGCCCCTTTATAATAACCAATTCACCAATAAATATCTACATCACTTCAGCAATAAGCCCCAAACAGCTAAACCTTACTACGAAAGGATAAGAATATTCCTAAATAATTTGGACATTCAATTTCCTCCTGTATTTCCTGTGGACTTGGATCATCCTTCACCCTGGACCATCAAAACCCCTAACGTTAATACAACACTAAGTATATTTTACAAAAACGAAGTAAACTCAGCAACATTAAGGGATAAATTTAATTTAATTTTGGAACAACAATACAGTGATTGCAATAAAATATACACTGATGCATCAAAATGTGAAACAGGGGTAGGGGCTGCCATTGTAAATTCGGGGAATATTTCCCAATACAGACTTCCTCCCAGCCTCAGTATTTTCACTGCTGAACTTTTTGCTTTATACAAAGCTCTCCAACTCGCAAACTCGCTGACATTTTCAAACAGCCTCATTCTTAGCGACTCCCTCAGTGCTTTAAAAAGTTTGCAGCAAATATACCAACAAAACTCTATTGGTAAACTATTAAAGGCTGAATTACTGGAAGCCGAGTTGAATTCTAGAAGCGTTAAGTTTATATGGATACCATCGCATATTGGAATCGAAGGCAACGACAAAGCAGACGCTAGTGCGCGTGATGCGATCTTTAATATTAATTCGGAAAGTGAGTGTCGAAGCGTTGCTAGTGATTTAAAAGCATTCTTTAAAATGAAAGTGTATAGTGCGTGGGATCGCGAGTGGTCGAATTCCAGTTCAAAACTAAGGGAAGTAAAGAGTAATATATCTCCATGGCAACCTACTACTAAAAATAGGAAAATACAAGTTGTATTAACGCGGCTTCGACTAGGTCACTCAAGATATACTCATTCCTATTTATTCACAAATAGTGAACCCCCGATGTGTACAACGTGTAATGTCGTAGATAGCATAAAACGTGTCCTTATTGCATGTCCAAAATACACAGTCGAACGAGCAACAAATAATTTTCCGAACAGTTTGGAAGTTCTCCTCGGAAAAGACTGTCAATATCATAGGCGAATCATAGACTATTTAGAATCTATAAACTTATTGTATAAGATCTAATGTTATTATATTATTGTATTGTCGCTAATAACCTTTTGGTGGATGCGACATGTTTCAATTAAAAAAAAAAAAAAAAAAAAAAAAAAAAAAAAAAAAAAAAAAAAAAAAAAAAAAAAAAAAAAAAAAAAAAAAATGTACCTAATACAATTACGGAATTGGCAACAATACTTTTATTTCAAAATGAACAACTAGTAAGACATTGGATCTTAGAGGATGAGAGAAACCTATAATCAGTTAGTTGAGGAAACAAATGAAAAATTATCAAATAATGCAGAAAATTACATTAAAAGAAGAAAGAACAAAATAAAGAAACCAGTTACCTATCAATTCGGTGAACTTATAATTCTTAAAGCTCTGCGTGTTCCAAATCATAGAAATCACAAGTGTGCTAAACTACAATTTTTATATGAAGGCCCTTATCTAATTAATACTCGACATGGAGTCAATTCGTACCAACTAATACATCCTACAACCAAGAAAATTCGGGGAATTTTTCATGTATCTCAGTTATACAAATTTTTCAGTTCTTAATCCTAAAACAAATTAAAATGAATGATTAGTTTATAGTTGAATATTTATTAGTAATAGTATATACTTTTACAAGTTATTAGTTAGTCAAGTAGTTAGGTAAAATGTTCGAAAATATTCTTGTTGAATAAATTAAAAAGAATAGTTTTCGAAAATTTCAGATTATTATTCGATATGTAAATCATGTTTAACACCATTCCGTTTGAAATAGAGTGCCTACATTATTTAGTTCTTTAGAATTACTACATTTTTGTTAAATTTCGATGGTTTATTGTTATGTATTGGGTTGTGTCCCATTATAAATGTCCTACTTCAAAGGGTTAAATAAAGCTCAGTTATTCATGATATGAATATATGGATTTTATCTTATTCGCAATGAATAAATTTAATAGGGCCATTTAATTAATGTTCATAAATTCCGAGAATCTGCTTTGCATGCGACACCCACAATAATCATCCAGCACATTGTATCTAACGAAGAGACAAGAAATAATCTCCCTACTGTATAAAATGTGAATTATTGTATCTTTTATCCCATCTTTCAACTTATGTTTAAGAGGG
Source organism: Galeruca laticollis (assembly GCA_963921935.1). Lineage (NCBI taxonomy): Eukaryota > Metazoa > Arthropoda > Insecta > Coleoptera > Chrysomelidae > Galeruca > Galeruca laticollis. The sequence continues at coordinate 148,905,270 of OY998181.1, forward strand.
TTTCATGATATAAAATGTGATTACCTATGAGGGACTCTATATTATAAATTAAATATTAAAACCAACTTTTTCGCATCTGAGCGACACAGGACTTTTTTTAAAACCGTGTATTAATGAAGAACGAAAAAATTACTCAAATAAAAATATAAAATTCGAACTTTTTGTGGGGTAAACCAATACTTTTCTCGCATATTAGATATAGTTGGAGGAAAAGTAAAATATTTAATTACTAACCAAAATAATTTTTCTCAATATCTATATGAACGCGAATAAATAATCTGCATTTTATCCAAGACTTCATATTTTGGGATGTTAATGCAGAATAATCACTCCAAATAAATTGAGATAAACATAGTTAATCTAAAATTAGATAACTTTCAAATTTTATATCCCTCCAGGTGTATCTAAAAAAGTCGAACACAAGGCAGAAAACACGTGCGCAACAAATAAAGTTGTTTTCGTCAACAGGTGCCTACTTATAAATTCACTCTAGATAACTATGGAAATTATCTTAAAAACATATTTTCATGTATTCAATGTAAATTGATCATGTATATCATGAGATAGTTCCAGCTGGTACTCATATTTCGAAATGAATTCAAAGGACCATTTCCTAATGTTTAGATAAAACACTGTGAAGTACTAATCATTATGTTATTTAATATCGAAAAACAGACTGAATTATATAAACTTACAAACTACAAACAACAGCGTATTACGCTTCTCAAACGAATAAAATGATTAAGTACTCACTTGTATCTTCTTGCTATAAAACAAAAACCCTTTTCTCTTGCAAAAAACATTCATTTTTTGCAAACTTAAGAATTTCGAGCCGCTCAACATGGGTAGGGAAGTAAAAGCCCGTTGATATTCGTGATATAATGATTGACCAGCCACGTAAGGAACACATTCATTTAAAAATGATATCTCAGACCGACTAAACAGCTTTAAAGGCGCTTCCATATTGACGAATGCGTAAGACAAAATTCTATTACTACCTGGGAAAATCTATTGCTTTTTCCGTATAATGTGTTGAGTCTTTCTTCCAAAAATTCCAATAAAAAAGTATCTCTCTCTACTATAATCAAGAATAATTTAAAAACTTTTGAAAATATAGATCATCATTTAAATTTCTCTGATCAACAAAATAGAAATTTCTCAGTTCGGAAAAACATTAATTTATCAAAAAATAGTAAAATTAAAAATGTCATTAATAAAGTTTCTGACGGCGACTTGACATCCGCAATCAAAATCTTAGCTTCAGATGACAGTTTTGCTGATGTCAGTGCAGCCACTTTAACAGATTTAAAATCGAAACATCATCTAGAGAAACTTAATAGTACGTTCCCTACTCTGATTTCGGAACATATTCCTTTTTACTTTTCCGCCAACCTATCTAATATGAGAGAAAAGTATTGGTTTACCCAAAAAAAAATTTTTTTTTTAGTTTTTTTCACTTTATCCATCAACAACAACACGAAAAATTGGTTTTTAGAAAAAAAATCCTGTGTGTATGTCGTCGTCGTCGTCGTCGATGTCGTCGTCGTCGTCGTCGTTGTCGTCGACCACTTTTCCTTGCAAGTCTTGTTAGCACGGAGTGCAATAAGTCACCAATTTTATGATGGAATATTGTTAAGGACATTTCACAGATGAACCCTATTGATTTTCAGCTCACCAGAGCCAGTACAACGGGTGCTATGGTACTTGAAGTACGACATTTTGTCGTTTTTCGAGAAATTTCAGTTTGTTAGCACGATACAGCCTCCGGAGTTCAACAAGTCAACAATTTTATGATTGAATATTATTCAGGGCATCTTACTGATGAACCCTATTGATTTTAAGCTCACCAGAGCCAATACAACCGGTGCTACAGTACTTTAAGTACGATATTTTTGTCATTTTTGGAGAAGTTTCAGTTTGTTAACACGATACAGCCTCCGGAGTATATACAAGTGATAAATTTTATGATTGGATATTATTCAGAGCGTCTTAAAGATGAACCCTATTGATATTGAGCTCACTAAAGCCAGTACAACGGGTGCTGTGGTACTTGAAGTACTAAATTTTTGTCATTTTTGGAGAATTTTCAGTGAAATTGACTGTCTCGACCCTTACTTCGTGGAATATGCTCATATTAGTGTTTTTAAATGAAACTCAAGGTCTCTAGTTAATTCCACAATATAATACAAGTTATTGAAAATTCTAAGAAATTAAAAATGTGGAACGCAAAATCGTGAAGCGTTCCACATTTTTAATTTCTTAGAATTTTCAATAACTTGTATTATATTGTGGAATTAACTAGAGACCTTGAGTTTCATTTAAAAACACTAGAATTTTCAGTTTGTTAGCACGATACAGCCTCCAGAGAGTATACGATTGATCAACTTAATGAATAAGTATTGTTAAAGGTGTCTCACAGATGTACCCTATTGATTTTCAGTTGACTAGAGCGAGTACAGCGGGTCCTATAAAACTAGATATACTAATTTTTTGGTTATTTTTGGAGAAATTTCGGTTTGTTACCACGATACATCCCCCAAAGTGTATACAAGTAACAATTTTATGGTAGAATATTGTTCAGGGCCACAGATGCGGAAAAGTTAGTTTTAATCTTTAAAACCGTTTATTTTATAACAGAAGAATTTGTGAGTAGCGCAATAAACTCTTTTAAAACAAGTTCTGCTGGTTGTTTAGACTCTTTAAGACCTTCACATCTACAAGATTTGATAAGTTACAGCTCTTCATTAAAAAATCTCTTATCATATTTGTGTAAATTATGTAATTTTATTTTAAATGACACAGTAAACATCAATATTCGTCCTATTTTATTCGGCGCGTCACTATTAGCTTTAACTAAAAAAGCAGGAGGTATCAGACCAATTGCTATTGGTACAGTTTATCGTCGTTTAGTAGCGAAAATAATTTGTTCAAACATCAGAGACAAATTAGGATATTTACTTCGTCCATTACAATTTGGTTTCGGATCGAAAGGTGGTTGTGAAGCAGTTGCACATGCAGCAAGACGTTACGTCTCTATTCATCCAGACGTTAATAATAAAGTTTTTCTGAAAATTGATTTTAAAAATGCTCTCAATACAATTCATCGCGATCATTTATTAAAACTTGTAGCAGATGTTCTACCTGAAATTTTTCCTTTCATCAATCAGTGTTATCGATTCCCTTCATATCTTTTATTTGGCGAAAAGATCATTTATTCGGAAAGAGGCGTCCTTTTGGCACCTCTCTTTTTTTGCATATCGATACACAAAGTTATTAGCAACATTGTCACAGAATTCAATGCTTGGTACCTTGATGATGGTTCTTTAGGTGGTAATACTGATTCCGTGTTCAAGTCTCTTGTTTATATAATAAACAATTCCAAGGATATTGGTCTTGAACTCAATTTTAGCAAATTCGAGTTATTTCTCTTAGAATCACCAAATAATCTAACCATTGATAAATTTAATTCTGTAGCACCAGGCATTACAATTACCAACAGACAAAATGTATTTCTATTAGGTGCTCCTTTATTAAACGAATCCTTTCTATCAGCTTTCAATGAAAAACTAACCTTTTTCAAAAAAATGTCATCTCGTTTATCCTGGTTACCGACACATATTGCTCATTACCTTCTCAAGAATTGCCTATTAATTCCAAAATTAACATATATCTTAAGATGGAGTCCGACCTGGTTACATAATGATAATCATGAGAAACGTAATTCTTCTACAACTTTCAAATTTTCTCACATTACAGACCTTAAACATGTGATCTTTCCTTTTTCCGAAATTCTTATTTAACATCTTCATTCTCTTCTTCAGAATGTGTGCCTTCTGATAATACATGCGTTGACAATTTAATAAATTATGCCCCCAACAAGCTTTTGTGCATCAGTGTACTAAAAAATACAGATAACCACCAGCCAGATGATGTCCCATTCATAGGAATACTGAAGGAGATGACTATGCTAGAGAATGATGCCGATTCCTATACGCAATAGATTATCTCTAACCAAAACACTTTTCAAATCCGTAATATCTACATCCAATTCAGTAGCAAACATCATCAATTCAAATTCCTTATCACGCCGATCAAGTGAGAAAGGCAATCATAGAATCCGAGATTATTCGTAGAATGATAGTAGTTGCGAAAGAGCTTTTAACAATATTTCCACATTCAGATCCATAAAGGGTATTCCCCAATATTCTGGGTCTCAAAGGCCTCACAAATATTGGTAACACATGTTTCATGAATAGTATTATCCAATGCCTATCAAACACAAGGTGGCTATTAGAATATCTAAAGAAAGACGCATACATAAGAGATATTAACATAAACATACTTAGCATGAAAGGAACACTAATTAAAGCATTTGCTGAAGTTATTCAAGAACTTTGGTCTGAAGAGTGGTTAATACAGTATCATTGAGAAGTAAGATTCAGCGATTTACTTCAAGGTTCATGGGATACACTCAACATGATGCACATGAGTTTCTTCGTTACCTATTAGCAGGACTTCACGAAGATGTCAACAAGGTATATGAAAAACCAAAGCCCATATCAACAGAAATTGATGACAAATTTAGTGATATCGAGAAAGAACAAGAATTTTGGTTAAGATATGCGAGAATGGACAACTCCAAGATTATGGATAACTTTGTTGGTCAATTAAAATCAACAATCAAGTGCACACACTGTGGTCACTGTTCAGTTACCTACGATCCTTCCGATACCACAAAGAACAGGTCAACTACGACTTTCACAATGTTTAGATTCATTTACAAGAGAAGAAACACTCGACGGTGATGAGAAACCAACTTGTTCGAAATGTAAGGAACGAAGACGATGCATTAAATCATTCTCAATTCATAAATTCCCGAAAATACTGGTTATTCACCTGAAGCGCTTTTCGTAAACAGAAAGTTTTAGTGGAGAACTTAATGATTCAATAGATTTTCCAATAGAAGGGCTTGATATGAACCATTACGCGGCTGATAATGTGGCACCTTGTACGTACAATCTCTACGCTATATCTAATCACTGTGGAATCACTTATAATGGTCACTACACAGCATTTTGCCGACATCCCTACACGGGACAGTGGCACGAATATAACGATTCAAGAGTACTATTAATATCGTGAAAATCTTTATTCAGTGGAGAAGCATATGTTCTCTTCTATGAACAAGATGACACAAAATTCCACCTTTAAGTTTAATATTTTTTTTTATTATTTTTTATATTGTATATTTTCATTGTGAATCAATGTCTTATTTGTTTTTTTTTCTTCAAAATTTATTTATATATTCATATATACATTATATCCGTTTAAATATAAATAAAATTGATTTTGTTAATTAAAAAAAAAACAGAGATGTTGTTTCAAGGCTATAATATTTATTGGGCGAGTATCAATTCAAAATACTGACGTCTATTCATTTCTTACGATGCAGCATTAGTAATGATAGTGACCAAATATCTAATCCAATGATTCGGAGATTTCAGTTGGTCGAAATAATAAATGGATTGGATGAAAATCAATTGAAGCCAGTCAACGTACCGGGTGGCCAACTAAGAACGGCCGTCGGTCATATCTCAGGAGTGGATTATAGCACAGGCTGAAGAACAACATTTTTGTAACAAGAGTGGCCTCGAGAAACGCCTGAGAATTATTTTCAGAATTGTAGGTCAACCGCTAGAGGGCACATTTGACAGTTAAAATTTTAAAATTCAATTTTTTTCAAAATTTACTCAATTAAGGAGCATATTAAATATCATAACCAGATTCCTCGACAAATTCTGCATATTTTTAATATGACAAGTTTAAGTCTATCTCTTCAAATTAGGGGTGGGGGAGAGTGGGAACCTTGTTACGAAGAAACGCCTGTAATTGCGGTTCTGTTTGACCGATTTTAATAAACTTGATGTTGTTTGAAAGAGCTTTTGATGAACAATCGAAAACTTGTAAACATGGAGCAATCTAATTATTAACATAAATGCTAAAAGGCGCTGTTTTATTTTTCTCAAATATTGTGTTTACTCGTAACAATTTTAAATGGAAGCATACAAATTGAAGTAAGTCTTTAGAAAGTAGATTAAATTAGTAATAGAACAGTGCAAACCGCAAAGCGATATCTCTTTTTTGTCCTGAGATATCGTAAGAAACAGACAAATGGCGCGAATTGTTCTGCCAACGTCTAGAAGGCTAGTGAAGTACGTTGTGCTACATTTCTTTAATTATATAATAATGTTATATTTGTTAACAGATATTATTAAATTTAGCCTGAATGAAAAGATCTCACATTGGTCTGCAGTAATTTAAACTGTTATCATACTAATGTTATGGTTGCTACTAACAATGAGAACGAATTTTAAAATGATGTGATAAATCGAACTATTGAAACCAAAGGATTCTCAGCTATTCTCAGCTATTTGTTTAAGATATTGTAATGTGTCACTATTGATATCTCCGGGATTGTTAATAATGGACTCATTTTCTAGTGCGTTTAAAGTTATTCGTGAAAGTGCGTCTGCATTAGTGTTTGTTTTTCCTTTTTTATATTCTACGTCATAATTGAATTCTTCTAGTTTAAGTTTCCATCGTACTAATTTGGAAATGGGTTCGCGTAATTCAAAAAGCCATACTAAAGGTCGATGATCAGTTACTATTGTAAATTTTCGACCTCATAAATAAGGATGGAAGTATTTACATGCCCATACTATTGCTAATAGTTCCTGTCGTTAATATAAATTTTCCTTTAAAATCTGGGTATTGAAAAAGAGGTGCATTAGTCAACAAATCTTTACTAGTATTGAAAGCATTAACAAATTCTTGATCATGAAAAATTTCAGAACCTTTTTTAAACATTTTGTTAAAGGTTTTGTGATTTTGGCAAAATATTTAATGAATTTACGCTATTCAATTAAACCAAGAAAGCTTCTAATGTCTTTTGTGGAATTAGGTATTGCGAAATTTTTTACAGCTAGAATTTTATAATTTTATCGGGATTTGGTTTGACTCCAGAGGGGGTTATTACGTGTCCTGAATAATTCACTTATTTTTGTAAAAATTCCGATTTGTCTAATTGTATTTTGAAATTAGCTTCCCTGAGTCTGTCAAAAATTTGTCTAAGTCGAGTAATATGCTCTTGGAGAGATGTACTATATATAATAACATCATCCAGATAAACTAAATAAGTCTCATTTTGTAAACCTCTAAGTATATTATCCATGACTCTCTGAAAAGTACTTGGTGAATTTTTCATTCCCATGGGCATTCGAAGAAATTCGTAATGTTCATTTTCTGTAGAAAACGCTGTTTTATGGATATCATTTTCATCCATTTGTACTTGATAAAAACCGTTAGCTAAATAGAGGGTAGTAAAATATTGGGCAAGAATTGTAGGTACTAATCAAAGGTAGTGGATATTTGTCATCGACTGTCTTTTCAATCAACTTTCGATAGTCAATAAGTAATCGAAAATTTTTCTTATTTGATGCATCTTCACGTTTTTCTACTATCCAGATTGGACTATCATACGGAAATGATGAGGGTCTAATAATATCATGTGATAACATATTGTCGATTTGAGATTTTACTTCTCTTTTGTAAACTTCGAGATATCTGTATGTTTTAGTGTAAACATGAGTATCGTCTTTTAGTTTGAGTTTATGTTTTACGGTATTTGTAAATGAAAGAGGAATTTGGTCACAATAAAATATATCTCTGTATTCATAACATAGATCCTGTACATTTTGCCTTTCTTCCGAGTTACAGTAATTCAATCGAATTTGCTTTACATTATCTTCCAATAATTGATCGTGGCTATATCGGTAAACATTTCATTCGATTCTTGTAATGTGTCTACGAAATTTATTTCTGTGAGATCTAATTTTTCTATAATAAATGGACTGGTAACCGTAATTACTTACGGTGCAAAGCTGGAATTTGTAATAGATGTATATGCAAACTAATTTTCTATATTTACAAGAGCTTGAGGACATTCTATTGTGTATCAAATTTAATATATTTCATGAATCCTAAACCATTCTCAATATTTACTGGTATTTTGGCAATTTTAGTTGTTCTTTCCGGTATATTAATTTGATAACTATCTATTTTTATCAATTTCTTTATATTCCTATTTTCTTCACTATCAAAAATTATTGGAATTTGAGTTTTAGGTGTAATAATCAATTTTTTACATAAGCCAACTTTTGCACATAGTTGTTTGAGTGAGTCAATACCTATAAGTCCGTTTTATTTTGTAACGACACTGGCGTCAAACCAGTACTCCAACACCACGGTGAGTAGATCCTACAACAGTTACCAACGTCGCAATACCAGACCAGAGCGATACTAAAACAAAATTGGACGTCCCACACCGAGATGGCGGTACTTTTGCCGTAAAACGATAGAAATGAATCACGGACATACCTTCGAGGTAATTCGAACACCAGACAAGCTCGAACCTGACACCAGGAGTGATAGGTAGCTTAACATTAAAGGTTAAGCCTTTACGCGTAAAAGCGAAAAGGAAACCAGATACCGGAAACTTAATCCTGACACCGCCGTTGCAAGGAAGTTTCGTCATAAATGTCGACGCCTCGCGTTGTGAGACGAGCGGAGACGCCGTCAGCGTTAGCCGTCAAATATCTGTTGAGTATTGATCCGGAGATAACTGTTGACCCTAGGTACGTGTCCTACCCCTCCGTCGAGTATTGATCCGGAGGATAGAACACAAACCAACCCTAACTGTCGCTAAACTCACGGTGAGAATTGATCCCGAGATAGAAGCATTCCTCGCTGGTACGAGATCTCCGTCTTTTATCGACTCAGAGATAGTGACGAGCTCCCACCCTATCGAACCCCGCTGAGTATTGATCGCGGGGGGTGGCACCTAGACCCTATATGTTGTATATTGTAACCTTACCTTGTTGTTGTTACTCCAAGAAGTGAGGTTACATTGCCAAAGGTTCGCTTTTCGCCGGAGAGCATAAGGTCATGAGTTGGTGAGGAATATTTGAAAGCTTGTCCTTTATTATTTTTTAAGGCGCCACTTGATTAGTAGGACATTCAAGAAATTAACTGATTAACCAAGAAACCAATAATGAACAAAAAATTAGCTATTGTAACTTCTCAAATATGTTATTTATGTCGTTTTGCTTTTACGTTTGTGAATCAAATAAAACACTTTGTTGCCAATGAAACAGTTTAATTAAATGGATGGTACCTTGAACATATGTTATAATAACCTGTCTCAAAAATATGAGGTGATCAACTCTATTTATGAAATGATAATCAGTTATCAATGATTAGTTAATTTAAAATGTTTAACAATTTCTAATGTTATCAACTAACGGGGATCAAAACATACAATACACTAAATCTTTAGCAACCCGTAAATGGTGTACCAGTTACCGCTTTACAACTGTAATAATTAACCATATACATACAAGTAGGTCAAAAGTATCTCTAATATAATAAGATTAAACTGAAATATAATATCAGGGCAGTATACATTAACAAAGTTGATATTTCAACTCTAAAGAATTGAAAGAATGTAATGTTAAAATTGTGAATTTGATAGACGTCTTTATAAAAATGTGAAGTTGCTAATAGTAGAATATAAAACTTAATGTGTGATTCAACGTTAAAAAATGAATAATTCACTCAAAGTTCAGATAAAGACAAATAAAACGATGTCCAAACTATTAGACGTCAATTGGCTTAATTGACAAGCAACATCCGACTTATGGAACAAGATTCAGCCATTAACATATATACCATACAGGAATCATCCAAAATTGAAGGTTCTTAAAATCTGTTCTTGATCATCCTATCATTGATCACCATCACCCATAAAAACTATCAAACCATCAATTGGCAAAAAAATATTGTAGAAACTGCTTGCAAAAAACTATGCAGTATAAAAAACCCTAAAAAGAAATTGGGGATTATAGCCGTGAAAATATATACAAGATGAAAGCTTACCTTGTTACCAAGGGTTTTCCACCACTATAGTTCCCAAAATATATGGATTAAACCATGTGCCACCGGCCATTTTATATACTTACGACTTGTCCTCATCGATACCCCAACTTAATCATTCGACAAGTATCAGACAAGTGCTTTCAACAGCTTCCCTTCACTTTAAAATTGACATTAGCAAACAGTGCTACCAATGGCAGTCAAATTAAATCCCCACATAAAATAATAAAATACTCTTGGATTGGTTAAATCACATGAAGAATATTAATAAAAATATTGCTCTAAACACCCATTTAATTATTTACATCCCGTTATTCCAGGATATGCTTAAATAATTTTAAAACCCATAGTTAATTCCGTTATACAACTAACTATACAGAAATGTGTATAAAGTTGCATACTCAGTGGGTGGCTTAATTGAATTAATGTACCTCCGTGAGTTACTCATAATACAATACAAAAAAGCATTGTATTTTTATCATGCTACAATATAATCCAGAGAAGACGCGGGTATATCTCAGAAGTCGAAGATATCGGAAGAGCGACCGTTAATAAAACCAGAACACACCGCATAGTACTTTAGGGGCGAAGTAGGTGAGATTCATAGAAGCCATCCGCCTGCAAAGATTGAGATCTCGGAAACAGCGTGGACCAGAAGCGAGACACTTTGTACATAGTTGTATAGAAAATTTTATTGTACATAATTTTTTTTTATTTCCATGAAAGAGTTTATTCAATTTTATTTCCAGCATAACTGTAACTAAATCTGAATAAAAGCGATTCTAATCAAATAGCCCTTTATGTTCTACCCAGTGACTACCCACGGCACTCACGAATTATGACCCGAGCAAAAAGATTTGAGTACCGGAGCCATGTGGGGTATACAGGACGGACGGAGTAGGTAGACAAGGCTGCTAGAATTAAATAGACAAAATGCTATGAAACTGAGAAAGAGTGGAAAACTAGAGATGACGGACCAGGAAGATGCCGGCACAGGCTTAGAAATAGCTGACACGAAGGTAGGCTGGTTTTATAAACTCAAGAGAGAAGACTTGATAACAGAATTACAGAAATTCGAATTAGACACAACCTGCACAGTGGATATATTACGGGCCAGAATGGTAAGGTTTGTGAGGAAACCAATAGAATACAATGCAATCGTTACAGATCACAATAACACGAAGAACTCGGAGAAAACATAAATTTAACAGAAGAAAACGAATCTGAGACGAGCAACAGGAAATACAGATACGAGGGCTGTACCGAATTAGAAAACATAAGAAGATAGGGAATCTACTTCGATGGTACAAAAGCCCAATAGAATTCACCGAAATGTTACACGAACTCAGAACTTGTTACCAAATAAATGACAAAAACATGCTCAGATCTCTGCCAGAAGTTCGGAAAGGAAAAGCAATCCTCTGGTACCGAAATAACAGACACCTCTGGGAAACCTGGCGAGACTTTACGGAAGACTTCTAGGCATTCTTCGTACCGTTAGATCTATCAACATACTTAGAAGAGAGAATTATGGAAAGGAAGCAAAGAGATAACAAACCATTTAAACAATACGTAACAGAAATCCAAACACTAATGAGGGGACACACCGGTTTTAACAATAGCCAACAGTTGGAAAGAATTTACAGAAACATGAACCCGAGATACAAACTTCACGTCCGAAGACACGAAATCAAGTCAATAAGAGACCTCACACACCGAATAGATGAGTTGGAAAATATGAATAAAGAGATAGAGAAAGCCAACATAACAATAGAGAAACCTAGTTTCAAACGCACCGTCGAGCAGGGTCTACATTACGGAAACAGGTTACCAGGCTATAATAGGCAAGATTGCTGCTGTAAAGCACTAAAAAAAGGACACAGTGGAGACACTTGCTACGGGAGACAAATATTATTTTGCAGCCATTGCGGAACAGTAGGAATACCGTGAAATAGATGTGATTGCAAAAGGTCGGGAAACTTAACAGATTCTCCAAGAGGCAAGATGAGCCCACAATAAAGTCCTCCGCCACACAGAACAACTCCAATATACCAAACGATGGAAGACCACACATAATAAGCCATAACAAGGACAGACAACAATTAAACACACTGATCAACACGGGATCACAAAGATCATACATCGGGGAAAAAGGTATTAACAAAATTAAACATTCCAACAATAAACAACGGATAGATTAGTGGGTATTACACGCAAATAGAAGAAGGGGCTACTGAAAAGAGTGGTAACCGCAGAAATGCATGTTTCTGGCTCATTAGCCGTCATCGGTACGGTACAACCACTCTTTTCAGTAGCCCCTTCTTCTATTTGCGTGTAATACCCACTAATCTATTCGTTGTTTATTGTTCATATGTGACGCACTATTCGTACATCTTGTTGTTATTTCATAAATATGGGTCAGAAGTTTCAGACTGGAGTGTTATATGCACCTCCGTGTCTATGTTGGTTGTTGTCTCGAATATTAGAGATCTTCTAATATTACTGACACAAATGTTGTGTTTGACTAGCCTGCTGAATTCTGTTATATTTTCTCATGTCTCATTCAACACCTTTGCTCCTATGTTTCACATCTTTTCTTGGTTGTACCGTACCGATGACGGCTAATGAGCCAGAAACCTGCATGTCTGCGGTTACCACTCTTTTCAGTAGCCCCTTCTTCTATTCGCGTGTAATACCCACTAATCTATTCGTTGTTTATTGTTCATATGTCACGCACTATTCGTACATCTTATATATATATATATATATATATATATATATATATATGTTCTAATGAAATAATTATCCTACAACAAGATTGAATAAAATTCAATATGTAATATTATGTTTTACTGAAATAAAAATAACCTAGATGTCAAATCCACTTCGGAGGGCATCAATGATGTATATAATTACTCCATATGAGTTCATCATGCAATAGATAATGTTAATTTTTTTTTAACTATAATACCCATAGGTAAATTACAAACACTCAACTGCACAAGAATTTGAGATGTTAACTTAAAATGTAGTAAAAATAAGGTAAACGATATAATGATCACTCTGTACTTTTAAAATATAGTTGAATCATCACTATGACATGAGAACTTAAGTTCAATACCCAGTTACAAGTATAAGAATTTGTAGAATATCTAGGGCTACTTTAAACTACACTCTAATATTGTTTATGTAACACAACGTGTGACATAAATAGCAAACTTTGCATGAAATTTCCAAACTAACAATTCTAGGTTACTATTCACTATGGAAAAATTTACTAGGGACATCAAACTAACAATCTCATAACATGAGACAGCTCATGGTGCCCCATATTAATTGTGAGAGGTGAATATAAAGCATTTCAGATGGAATTTAAAAAACATTTAAATTGTCTCAGTATTCTTATCTTAGATAAGGCCATTCGTTTTTAGTTAGTTTAATAGATATTAGGAAGTGTGGTAAGCAATCTGTTGCTAGATTGGAGAGTTGAAAGTGCCAGACCAAGACACAAGATAAGAATGAAGACATGCTCATACGAACAACGTTAAACAGACTATAAATGTAATAAAACACAATTTCAAGAGAAATGATTAGATTTAATAGTTTAATTTGTTTCTAGACAATGTTTTCCAGTGTATATAATTATGTTTTAGACCATTTTAGTAAATTTCATATATTTTATGGAAAATATTTGAGGTTAAAATAACTAATTAAAGCCCAAATTTGACATAATTGTCAGGCTTAGTCTCTCTTTGGCGTTTGTAGCGTAAGCCTCGCAAGAATTTTGTCTGACGTTCATTTGTTTCTAAAAAACAAAGCTACTAGAAAATTGTAATTCAAACAACTCTGACAGAAAGTTGATGTCAGATAAAATAAAGGGAGAAGACTCGAAGAAACTCAGTAAATGCTAAAATAAATTGTACTTACCTGGAAGTTTAATTCTCATAGCAGAAATTTGAGATTATTTGGTGCCTTATCAATAAGTTCTCTAATTCTTTTTTTAATGGAAATTGGAGATTATGTTCACTATTTTGTCATCTCTGGAGTACAGTACAGTTGGAACAATAAGTACAAATAGCTCAATTTTCTATTTGTATACCAGAAACTTGTAAGTTTTAATTTTGATAACCTAAAATCGAGATATACGTTCAATGTTTTGATCTGTTTATAACTATAAACGCATGACTTCTTAGTTCACTAACAACTAGAACTTACCTTTAATGATTTTCTTTTTGATTAATCTTGGCATTTATTGATATTCTTTGTTTTGTATTGTAATTACCTAATTTTGCCAAAGAAGTAACTTAACCAAACCTTTGAAGTTTGTTATCACCTGTGTCATAGATCTCAACTCATATTTATTTCAACTTGACTTCGAAACCATAGATAAATTGAAACGTCTATGAAAATAAAGTTGATTCAAGTGTATTGATGTTGTGTTTAGCGTTAGTTTGAGAATATTGAGACAGTTAAAACATTTAATTACATCTACGAGTGTAAAGTTATATTAACCTTATATTGACCATACATGATTACATCATTCTTCAATTATTTGTGTATATTCTAAGTAACTTTCATAGACATTTTTTGTAGTACTATTTGCACATTACTTACCCACGTTCATTTAATTTTTCTTTCTTATTAAAGTATATTTTTTGAATGAATGTGTTTATTTATCGAGAGTGCATTACAATCTTAAATAGTTATATACGCTTTCAACGCGTCTTGGTAAGTAGGTATTCACTAAGGTTATCAAATGCAGACGCATAGCCGCTAATGACCTTGAGAACCATAGAGAGCAACTTTTCGATTTGTCTATGTTGGGAAGCTGTTTTGTACCTCTAAATATCAGCTGGAGCGCATATAATTAATTTAAACGACTCTTTCATTTAAATCAAAAATATTTGTCTCAATCAACGTATGACTTAAAAAAATAATAGTTCTCAAAAACCAGTAATTATTATGTATAACAACAAAATACATAATAATATATACATATATATATATATATATATATATATATATATATATATATATATATATATATATATATATATATATATATATATATAAATATATATATATATATATATATATATATATATATATATATATATATATATATATATATATATTTATAATGTATTTCATTGACGTTTCGGTCGTTTTTGACCTTCATCAGAATATAAAACACTAAAAGAGAATTGGTTCTTAATATCCTAGTGTATACAACGTGAAACTATAACATAACTGTGGATTATATTCCAGCGAGTGCCACATCACATATCAAAATAAACTAAAATAAAATGAACTTCAACGATACATTTAAAAACATTTTACAAGTAACGGTGTTCGTACGTCGACGTTCATAGTAGACGGTGTCTAAGTCTAATGATATTATTTGCGAATGTTGTTTTTCTCCCTATACGCATTTATTTATTTTTTATATATAGTTGTTATGGTTTTTGTTGAATTACCTACATAAACTAGTTGTTTGATTTATTATTCTATTTTATTATATTGTTGTAAATCTTGCGTAAACATTTTGTATCGGTTTTGTAATTTAGGTTTTTTTAATTGCTCTGTATTTCTATCGTTTCATAAATTTGTCTTTTTCTGGTGTGACTTTCATTTTTTGAAATTTTTTTATTTTCAAAATCAAAACTATGTTTTTCTTCTTGAATATGTGTTGTTAAGGCAGTTTCATTTGTCTTATCGTACTTGTGACCATTTAATCGATTTTATCAAATTCCATGCGGTGACTGCGACAGTGTCTATATCGGGCAAACTAGCCAATATTTAAAAAATTGATTGAATGTCACAAGTACGATAAGAAAACTAAAACTGCCTAAACAACACATATTGAAGGTAACTCAACAAAAACCATAACAACTATTTATAAAAAAGAAATAAATGCGTATAGGGAGAAAAGCAACATTTGCAAATAATACCATTAGACTTAAACATCGGAACTACTATGAAAGTCGACGTACGCACACCGTAAAATGTTTTTAAATGTATCGTTGAAGTTCATTTTATTTTAGTTTATTTTAATATGTGATGCGGCACTCGCTGGAATACAATACACAGGTATGTCATAGTTTCACGTTGTATAAACTAGGATATTAAGAACCAATTCTCTTTTAGTGTTTTATATTCTGATGAAGGTCAAAAATGACCGAAATGTCAATAAAATACATTATAAATTTGAAAACCATTGTTCAAGATTGTAAAATCTTGAAATTTCCTTGTTAAGATACCTTTAAAATATCTGAGACATTTGTATGCCTCCCTTTTTTATTGTATATATTTAAGGCGTAAATTCATTTTAGTTAATAGCTTTGTACAAATATGTTGCAGAATTGATAAGATCTTTCTATTGTAGTAAATTCAAAGGATATTTTGTCAAATTAAGATTATTTATTTAGTTGAATGTCCACGCCAGTTGACGAAGTTCAACTAGAAATATAATCAAAAACAACCATCTAATGTATTAATTAATCAAGTACCAAAAATTCCCAAGAAATATAAATGAAAAAAATATAAACTTTAAGGTCCAAGAAAAAAACTCGAATTTTATATATATATATATATATATATATATATATAGATATATATATATATATATATATATATATATATATATATATATATATATATATATATGTATATATAGGTTTGTGGCAAATGCTCAATGTACCTAGGAAGAACTTTTTACATACTTCAATTGTATTGTCCTGAGCTTTCACGAAGTATTTAGAAGAATATTGCCTACGAGAAGCCCCTTCTGTAATTTTACGGTTTTTGAGCTGTTTTTGGGTATTTTCTTTTGAATATATATATTTTTCATTTTGGCTAAGGCCATAATGATAAGTGAAAAGCGCCTTTCAGGTACATTCTCCAATTTTTCTTGAGCTGTGAAAATTACAACGGTCTAAACCTTTTACTTGCTTCTACTTTTGTACATTTTACATTAACAAATTCTTTTCCAGCTTGGTGCAGTTTGCTCCTGATATTGACTTCCCACTCATTGGTTTGTCGAATTCGTTTTCTAACATTTGTTCGTTCTTTCTGTTTCCATGCACTTCTTCAGATGTTTCATCTTCACCACCTGTTGCGGTTTCAATAACTGGTTCATTTTCAGTTTTGGTTTCCTCAGCTTGTGTTACTTCACATAAGTTCCTTAACTCTGTAAATGAAAGAATATTACGAATAGCTAGTCTAGGATAATCTCTATATCTAACATCACATACACCATGCTATAATAGCAATTAATCACGTTTTTCTACACGACGAGCATCATTAAGAATCACAGAGAGCATTGTCTATGTCATTTATTTCATGAGTTACTTCAGTCATTTGGCTCTCGCCTCTTATTTCCGGTTCAATACCACTTTTGGCTTACATTCTGCAGTTTCTCTCCTTTGCCGTCTTCAATCACATTATGTTCACTCAATTGGTTTCCTTTGTACCGTTCTTGTTTAGTATCACCTTCAAATTTATTGATCTAATTAATTTGGTATTCTTCCTGCACTTTTTGTTTAGTAGTAATATGTTCAATTCTATTGGCTTCACTCATTTGGATTTCTTTCGTGTTTTCAATTTCACCTAACTGGTTTTCCTGATAAACATTATGTTCAGTACACCCCGTATTTCAAATGGGTACAGGAGACAACGCCATAAACAATCAAAATATCACAGTTCAGTGATTGCGGAAACATTTAGTTATGTTGGTTTCAAATATTTTCAAATAATACATATTACATTATCACTTCGAGTCCGATAAACTATATAATACGTAAAATCACAAATAACAATAATATTTATTAATAAAGTGTAAATAATACTTACCCATATTCAATATTTTAAATGACCTTCCAGACATTATTCTAGTTAAAACTAATATTTTTCAAAAAAACTTATACTTAAACTTATATATATCACCGATGTGAATATCCGAGTTCTAACTGTGTATGATTCTCTTAAAACTATAACACAGTTCTAACTGCAAGCAGATAGAACCATGTGAATAACTTGAATTGCCTGGTGACTTGTGATGAAACTTTTTAAAATTGCTAATTGTGCTAGTGAGTAGCAGATGACTGAACCAAGCAACAGAAGTATTTTTTCTCCTCATATAGAACTTGGATATTCCAATATCTTATTTTTTTTCTAATATTGCAGTTAAAACCTTGTTATTCTAATGTGACGATATATATATTTTGTTTAATAATATCATATATTTCACATGTATTTTATTAAAACATACTCAGACTATTTAATAATGGTACCTTTGCAACAAATTAAATTTTTGGTCACTGGTACCGAATTTTTTGCTTACACGGTGGCATTCAACGCGTTGCTGTTTAATTTTTCCATCCTATTGATGACAGTTTGTTCTATTTTCCTAATATTGTAATATTTGTCCTATGTGAATATTTTTATATAATTCAAACTCTCTTATTTCGATTCAAAATTTCTGACATACTAGTTATTGTACCAACAATCAATTGTAACTATTTTTATCCTTGTCACTAGAGTACAAAGTAGATTGAAGATTATCTATACACAAGGAGTCCGTGTATAGTAAAAATTATCTGATGATGAAAGTCCTCCTAAGATAAACAAATCATATCAATTTTAAATAGTATATAAATGATTTCAGCAGATCAGATTTTAAACTACCTGTGTCTATTATTAGAATCTATCTAGAAAATTTATTTCTCATCCAAAATGAAATTCGCTTTGGTCTTAGTATTATTTGCCTGTATTGGTAAGTACTTATTCAAATATTATTATGAATGTCACAAATGTTTTCGGTAAATAGGTTGGAATAGAGAAGTGGAATGCATTCATTATTATCTAAGGGTTTGACTTAGAGATTGTCTTATTTTAATATTTACTGGATTCTCAACAAAATCGATAAATAATGCCAATTCAGAAAATCTATTGGTTTGATGGCTTCTATTGCCCATGGCAATTCAACTATTTGTTATTACGTTTGGCAGCAGACTGTTTTCAACAAATTTTTAGAGATATTTTGAATAGTAGTCCAAACTTGAATATTTTATATTCTATTTTCATCCACGAGTTTCTTGAGGATGTCAAAAAAACCATGAACATTCTCTTTATTAAATCCCTTAACCCGTGCCAGAGACGTTGTACTTTCCTGTCTCAAACCGAACTTTCTCAACAAAATTCCGTTAAATCAAACTTAAGTTATTGACCCTTACATTCCAAAAAGTATATCTCCCACTTCCTCCCTTATGTCATGCCCTATAATAAAAAAACATATATCGAAAAGATGGACCATTGTTATGAAATTAACGTGGAAGTATTTATTTGTATACTTACATTATCGAGAAAAAAACATTTTTTATACCACTAATGCAATTGCGCCCCTTAGCGGTGGATATATGAATTTGAAAATATTTTAAGCATTTTCTCCATGGTCAATTCCCTTTGAAGGATTTTTGTTACAAAATCCTACGACGACTTGTTATTGAGATACGGTACCTCGTTGCTGTTGATGAATCAAATCAATAAAATTGTTGGAATTTTGTTTTTAATCTTTCTAACAGAATATATTTTTCAGGGTTCTCTTCCCAAGCGGCACACAAGCGGTAAGTTATCCATAAAATTATAAGTAAGAATGTTACTCAAGGATTGATATTTATATTTCTGCCAAAAGTAACAGGATTAGACGTCTCCTCACAACCCTAACCTCCATTAAAACATCTTGTTATTTGGGCACGATATTTGGTATTCACAGTAACTTGAAATATATTCCAAGCAAACAAGTGAACACTTTCATATGATTAGATTTCGGAACTTCCAATTAAGAAAACTAGATAAACGTTATTCTTCACATATAAATTGTTTTCAATTATAATCAACGCTGGCTTGAGGACGTACTTCATAAAAGTCTATAAAAACCAGTTGTGTACCCCGAAGACTTAGGCGTTAACTATTGAACCACGATCGATATGTGATGTATTATTGAGGCAGGTTTTGAGATTAGTATGACAAGCATCTATAAGATATAGCACGTATAAAGAATAGTTCATAACGTTGGATAACTTATAATCGGACAAACGCTTGAGAGAAGAATTGTGTCAATTGATGCAAATGAGCTTGAAACAAATCGGTAATTAACGAGTCTTTCGGAACTATCGTACAAAATTTGTTCGCGAAAGTTACACATCCAAGCAAATGAATGCCTATTTCTCCTGTATTAATCTGGCTAGGTGACGGCCATGACATTATACCAACGCAGAGAAACAATGGCCTATTCATATTTATTTTTTCTCATCATAAAGACAGAAATATGGTTAAACATGCATATCATTCTTTGTTTCTAATTAGGAGAAAAAGCACCAGCCACAGTTGAAACCCAAAATAAAATTTGACCCACCAGTGATACAAAATAAGTACACTGAATTGAAGTTTATCATCTTTAATTGATACCTTCCACCTGTTTGGAATATGAATTCATAGTACGACGATAATTAATAAAGCTATCATATGAGGTAACTGAATATACCTTTGTCATGCCAGCAGTTTATGTAATAAAGTGAAACAAGAGTATATATACCGTAAAATGGGGTGACTTTGACCGATTTTCTAATTTGTCCCTATAAAAGACAAGTTTAAAATTTTGCTATATTTTTGTCTGTACACGTTACTATAGGTATAGGGGTCCACTTTCATTAGAATACATTAGAAATTACCAAAAAAAATATCATGATCGTAAAAAAATAAAAAAAGTGCTTTTGGTCAACTTCACCCCATTTGGGGTGAAGTTGACCGTTTATGTGTTTTACCTGTTAAACCTATTTTTTGTTCAACATGGGGCAAGTTGACCAAATATAACACAGTCCAGTTTATGTTAAAACGATATTTAAACAAAATATCGTTAAAACAAAACCGAAAAAAGGTAAAAACCATTATAACAATTTTAAGAATGCAATTTTTGTCCAAAGTTATTGAACATTAAACGTTTTCAAATCAATATTAAATAATAGTTGCCCCCTACGACAAACTTTGAGGTCCCCTATGTCTCCCACATATCACCAAATGAACATGTCATTTTTAGAGCGTTTAACAAATTTAACTGAAGCTTCATCACTACTAATTGACAACATTTAATAATAATAATAATAATAATAATAATAATAATCTTTATTCAGCTCATGTTATACATATATATACATAAATCTCTTGTTGTACAATATTATATATGGAACATCAATGTAATACGTATGCGACGTGGTAGCCTATTTATGACCTCACGGTTGCGCATAGGCTGCTGAATTGCTTACTTTTCCTAAAAATGATTTAAATATATAATGTACTAAATTAAATTGATTCTCCAAAAGTACACAAAACAATATTTCACTTAATTTATAAACAATAGTAGGATAACAAATATATACACATACATACATACATACACACATATTATGTTATTATGTTTGCATGTTTTTTCACGTTTCTTTCTAAATAAACAATTATATACATACACACACTCACACATATACATATAGCAATGAATCCATTGAATTTCTTACTTCTAAATTTCATAATTTTATCACATTTTACCGAAAGCTCCTCACACATTATTCAATCAATGCTCTCAAAGCTTTCCTGTCACCATTTACAATATATTTTTTCATTAATATTTTAATTAATTGAGGGGAGTTTACGGAATACAAATAAATCTTATACATTTCCGGAAGGTGATTAAATATTTTTCCACTTAGGTACAAATAATATCTTTGTGATACTGATTTACTTACAAAGTGAGTATATACTGTGCCTGTTTCTTTACCTCTTGTTTGATAGTTATATGTCTTTTTTTGTAATATATCTTTATGTTTGTAAGTGTACATTAAAATTGCATAAACATATAATTGTCTGACATCCATAATATTGGTTTCATCATACAATAAATCCGTTGGATACCTAATTTTTTTATTGAATATTATTTTCAGTAATCTCTTTTGAAAAATTTCCAGTTTATTTAAATGGTTCTTTGTGGTAGCCCCCCAGCAGATGATGGAGTATTGAAGTCTGGTTTGAACAAGTGTGTAGTAAATAGTTCTAAGGTGAATAAGTGACATTGAGTTCATTAAAATCTGGTAATCTGTTAATATAGCTGGCAAAAGTAAAAAAAATGATTTATTATAATTTATAGTAAGTTTTTATGATTACACCAATCTATAATTTTTTTTAAGTCATTTTCTGTTTTATACTTTAGTTCTTCCCAAGTATCTGCTTCATAGAAAACAGCCGTGTTATCAGCAAAACTCACAATTTGGCCAGTAGTCGGTTGAATATACAAATTATTCACGTAAATGGAAAATAGTATAGGACCAAGGACTGTCCCTTGTGGTACACCAGTTGTGATTAGTTTGCTTCTGCTAAGCTGATCTTTTACTTTCACTTGTTGATATCGGTTTTTTAGATAGTCTCCGAAAAGTTTTAATGCCATTCCTCGTATCCCTGCATACTCCAAAGCCAGCAATAACTGTTCGTGATGTATAGTATCGAAGGCCTTGGCTAAATCCAGGAAAATGGTTAAGTTTGGCTTATTAAGATCCACCGAGTGATACATTTTTTTAGTTAATTCTAGAATTGCATCAGTTGTAGAGAGTCCCTCTCGAAATCCAAATTGTTTTGTAGAAACTATATTATATTTTTTAAGATATTCTTGTAATCTCAAATTTAGAGCTTTCTCTACCACTTTTGCGAAAGTTGTTATTAAGGATATCGGTCTATAATTTGTCACCATTGTCTTATTGCCTTTTTTAAATATTGGTATCACTAAAGATCTCTTGAGTTCAGTGGAAAATTCTCCTTGTAGAAATATTTCATTAACTAAATGGGTCAAGAGTGGGGTGAATATGTCTGAATCCTCTTTTATTAATTCTGTTTGTATATTATCTATTCCGGGTGATTTCTTGTTTGCTAGTGAGTTTATTATGTTTTTGATTTCTATATTTGTTAAAGGCAACAGAACAATTGAATTTTTCTGAGCATATCTCCTAGGTTGAGGCGTGTTTGGTGGGCTTATGCTTTTTGTAAGAGTAATTGTTAAATGTTTCTGCTAGATCTTTAGCCTCTGTTACCATACGGCCCTCATCAGTATGTATTTCTTTTATGTCATCGTTATTGTTTTTAGCTTTATTTTGTATCTGATTAATAATTTTCCATAGTCCTTTTGAGTTTCCTGAATTTTCATTTATTTGTTTGGTATAGTAATCTTTTTTAGCTTTTCTCAAAACTCTATCAGTTAATGCTCTGTAATTTAAATACGCTTCCTTTTTTTCTATGTTCTCCAAATCTTTTTTATGAACATGATGAAGTCTGTTTCTTTCTGTAATTGAATTAATAATACCTTTGGTTACCCATTGTTGCCTCTTAATATATTTCTTATTTTCTTTAACAACTTTTGTATTTTTACTTATATATTTATTTACCACATTTATTAAATAGCTAACTTTTCCGTTTAAATTATTTATGTTATAAAAGGCTTCCCATCTATGACTCTGAATGTCTTCTTGTAGCTTTTTATTATCAATATTTTTGAAAAATAACTTTTTTACGGTTGTCTCAGCTTGTAAAGGAAGATATGCCATTGTAGCCTTGTGGTCTGTAATATTGGTATCATATGTAGCTGCCATGTATTCATCTATCGTATTCGAACTATAAAATATATGATATATGCAACTTTTCGATGTTCCCTGAATTCTTGTATATTTGTTTATTAACGATAAGAAGTCATATTCACTCAATACATCCAGATATGCAGAAACTAGATCAGTTTGATGTTTAATATTTATATTAAAATCTCCTAAAATCAAGTGTTTCGGAATGTTTAAATTGTTCTTAGTGTCTTCAAGATATGTCCACAACTCATCAACAAATGCTTCTTTCTTTATCGGTGACGGTTTATACAGAGATGTTATTAAAAGTTTATTTTTATTAGACAATTTAAATATAGTTTGTACTGCTTTGCATAATCCTATTTGTACTATATTACAATCATAAATTATGTTACTTTTTATATAAATTACAACTCCGTCATTACGGTTAATATCTCCCTCACTGTAAATTATATCATAATCAAGTAATTGGAACAAACTCAAATCAGGAATATTTAGCGTTTCTGTAAGGACAATAATTTCAAATGTGTGATTCAACTGTGATAAAAATATTACCCATTACTCATTTTGTATTTTTTGGTCATTAACATATTCTTCTACGTTTTCTTCGAAAATAGTCTCTCGTTGATTCCTTCTTCTTTCTCGGAGCTTGTTCCATCATTTTGATCACAAATTTTCCGCTCAACACTTAGGATCCCCACTGGTGGTAGATTGTTTATGCATGTCTTTATCACCTATTTTCTCCGGGGTGTCCTCAAAAGCAACTGACTGCCCAGGCATAACATTCAATGTTTTTCTTTTTGTTGTATGATAACGCTTATTTAGATTTCATTGCCCTTTCAAATACTTAACTATTACTTCTCCGACATCACTATTTCACGCATCTGTCTGTTTAGGACCGTTTTCTGTAATGAAGTGGGTTTATTGCCTCATTTATATTCTTATGGCGAAGCAGTGATCAACTCAGTCGATGTTGCTGACTTATCCCACCGCTGTCACCACTGTAATGAAGTGTGTCAAAGAATCCTCCGTCACCAGTTTAATAACTAGTGGTCAGTTAGGGTTTACAGCCCTCCGTTGAAAGTGTAGGACAACCTTTGAATTCCTATTGCCTTGAACTTTTGCAGCGTGCTGTCACCAGTGCCTTACGGCACAATTTAGAGCCAGGAATCCCCCAGTGGGTAACCTCGGTGGAGGTGGTTTCCTGGCACGAGCGGACAAGGTATCCGTGAGGCCTCTTGGGCTTATACAATGTGCCAAGCCTGAGTTCTAAGGCAGGTCGCGTCAGCCCGTTCAAACTTGCTGGTCCGAGGGTAGGGGTTATTGATAAAGGAAACAAACTGGGTGGATAAATATGTACATATATATTACAAACAGTAATTAATTAGATCCAATAATACAGCCTTGGTTTGGACAAAATAAAAGTTACTCGGGGGAGAATGTCCCGGTATGTTACACTAGAAATTCAATTAGAGAAAAACGTCTTTCATAATCTGGAAGTAGTTTCTCGTTATTATGACAACAGTAAAAGATGTATTGCGTATGACTATCCTTGTATATGAAATGAGAAAAACAAAATTAATCTGACTCGGGCAAAACGTCTTCCAAATTTCTGAAAGTGGTCTTTCCTGATTATTACATAAATGGAAGATGAAATACGATATCCCGTACAGTTGAATATCCGGTTCAATATAAGAAAATAATGATCAAAACACAAATTTCAAATCTGAAGGTATAAATACGATATTTCTTACAGTTGAATATCCTATACAATATGAGGAAATAATTATCAGAACAAAACTTTTGAAATCTGGAGGAATACTATCTCTCGTACAGTTGAATACCCTGTATAATATAAGAAAATAATTATCAAAACAAAACTCTCGAAGTCTGACGGTAAAAATACGGTATCCCGTACGGTTGAATATCCTGTACAATATAAGAAAATAATGATCAAAACACAACTTTCCAATATGAAGGTTTAAATACGATATCTCTTACATATGAATATCCCTATATAATTTTGAATTAGATCGATTTCAAATAGTACTATTTCCTAAATATGTTAGGTGAGGGGCTCAAATGTCAATAGTGCACTTAATATGACCAGAAAATGTCCCTCTTTGGACACCCAGTCAAATCAAATAAAATGTCAATACGGTATTTGTTGAAAAAAATAATTATACGACAGAAAACAAAACTTACGTTTTTGAAATACCAAAAGTCATAACTACACAATATTACTGTTGACGTAGGGCAGGCCTTACAGTACCTGGTCACTCGATGAGGGTTACTACCTCACTGCCTCCGTTACCAAATTTCTTGCTATTTATTTTAGAATCTTTTTTATTTTTACCCTTGTCTCATATTTTCCATTTTCGTAACTGAAGGTTAATTTTCAATTTCTTTATACTAATTTGCAAGGTTTGACTATATTTTTGATAAATAAAAGATGGCGAAACACACGATGTGTTGTTTATCGACCTTGCCGGTTATGTAAAACTGTTTGTGTAAAATTCTTTTCTGGCGTAGGTCAACAATTATTTTTCATATTAATTAGATTCGACTCATTTTATTATCAAGAAAACTATATCTATATAGGGTGTCCTAAAAATTTCTTATGTCATATCTCGGGTTAAATACATTTCTTTGCACGAAGGAAATATTCCACAAGCATAAAAGCCACTCCGGGCTTTTTTTGATGCAACATCGGCCATTTCATCAAACAGTCTTTTTAACAACCGCGGAAAGATACTTTTCTCCTCTAAAGATGTTGTTGGATTGCACTTTCACCAATCATGAAGGATTTTTTCCCAATAGTTTTTCATTGGGCCAAAGGAACTCGCATCTAGTGGTTGGCACAAATGAGTTGCGGTAGGTGGAAGGCAATGTTGTTGTCCTTGCACAATTGCAGGACTTCTTTCGTAAAATAGGATGACAAGTTGTCTCTTAATAGAACTTTCCTTCCTTCTATTAGCTGAGCATACGGCAAAAGGCAGGTCTTAAACCAGTCGGTAAAACAGATAGCGTCAAACCAACCATGATTTGAGCGATTATATCTGGACCCCTTTGAACAAATTTTTTTATCGCAATATGGAGCGCATTTTTGACTACCTTCGCGCCAAGAGTTCCACAAATTCGCCGCCTTATGAACAACGTAAGGTGGCAAAATATTACCATTTACAGAAATACATAACATCAAAGTCACAGCAGTTTTTGAAAAATTAATAACATTGTCTGGATACTTTACACCCCTATGAAAAATAAGTTCTTTCTTGCCTGGGTCGTCGCTTAAATTGCTTCCATCATAATTGAAAATCGCCTCTGGTTTCACATCCGCAAGTTTGTCAAGAGTTGAGGATAACAATTCAACATCTACAGCAGCACGAGATCGTTTAATATTGTTGCCTAATCGTTCGGATAAAACATGACTGTGGCGGGATAAAAAGATTTCGACCACTCATACCCTAAAAAGACAGAAAAATCAAGTGCTTCACAAAAAAACTACCTGGTAAGTTATTTTTGAACCATGAATTATTTCACATGTCATCCAGGTAGGCCTTTGGACTTAAACCTAAATCGAGGGTGTTTAGTTGAAAGCCCCATTTTGCACACGTAACCAATCCTTCCACAAAGTCACTTTCTCCAGCAGCCGAAAACACAGTTTGGCCTCCATGGTTCTTAATGTGCCGACCATGTATTTTGTGAATAATTGTCCCTTTAGGAATTTTGTATTTTTTCGCAGCCTTGGTTGTATTAATTTTTCCATCTAAAACTTAAGTTAAACATTTTCACAAGTTTTATCATCGTAGTCCTTACACCGCTTTGCACGCGGTTTAGGAATGTAAAATCTCGGCATTATAAATTACTTGATTTTAAGAGAGAAGTTATTAGTGTTTTAAAATGAAACTCACGGTCTCTAGTTAATTCCACAATATAATACAAGTTATTGAAATTCTAAAAAATTGTTTACGCGTGAATACTCGCAACATTCAAAATACACTAAAGTCTATTTAAGCGAAGGCACCGGCAGATTTATGATAGCCTACAAGAATTGACGAGTCGGTCAACTTATATTATAATATAGAAAAAAAATGCTATAAGAAAAATTAAGTTTTGCTTAATTTTCCAGGCATTAAAGTTTAACGACATTTTTTTAACACGATTTTTTCTTAGTTCACTATATCTTGAATTTAACCTTCTTTAAATATTTTAAAAATATTTCTTGAATGAAAAAATAATTGCCAGTTAGCTCCAAACATAAGTTATTAGCAAAAACTCACAAAAATATACATTATGACTCAAGTAACCAAAGTTATTTTTTTTCTCTGTATTCAGTCAAATTCACCCCAGTGGTAAAATTAACCCCATTTTACGGTAACTATTGTTGTAATTTCATTCAATGAATGGGGAAATTAATATTGCACTTTTTCCCATAGGAAAATCCTTAATGCTTATACATTTTTGAGTAGGAGGATTCTCGATGCCTAGACTTTTCTTAATAACGATTTCGTTGTACGATTTAAATTTGTTCAGTTGTGTGGAAAAAGTATAGTGTGTAGCATCTGGGTAAAAATGTTGAACTTTCCCCCTCTAGTTTCACAATATACTATTGAAGAATTCGTAGTACCTAAAGTAATAATCCATTTTTGGGTCGTACTTAACGCTTAATCCATTAAAACTAATAACACCGAAATGAGTACCTGAAAACTTTTAAATAAAATACAAACTGGAGAATTTTGGAATATATCTAGATTTGATAATTGTGATCGCTTCATTCAGTTTTGTGCCAACTCTTATACCAATTGTATCATTAGTATTTTAGCGTTTGCTGAGAGTTTGCGATTTTAGTTTTGTTCTTTCGGCTGTCTTGAACGGACCGAAAATATCCAATTCAGTAAAACGGAAAGTGGCTGACGACGTATCCGATATTCCCTCAAAGTTATCCACCGAGATATTTCGAAAAACCTAGATACACTATATACTATATTTTTGAGAATCCTTTCATTCGAAGTTTAACAATTGGTGCTGTTCACCTCATCCAAATATATATATGTATATATATATATATATATATATATATATATATATAACAAAATCAAAGAGAATCATGGGTAATTCACGCAAAGTAAAGGGCTACTGAAATAGAGTGCTAACCGTGGACATGCATGTTTCTGGCTCATTTTGCCTCATCAGCACGGCATAACCAAATAATGATGTGAAATTTGGGAGCAAAGATGTTAATCGAAACATGGGAAAACACAAAATAACGGATTTCAGCAGGGAAACCAAACGCTCATTTGTGTCTTCAATTGGAAGATCCCGAGTTTTCATGTATATATATATATATATATATATATATATATGTATATATACATATATATCTTTCAATGCAGTTCATTTATTTGAAATTTAAAAGAAACGTTGAAAATAAGGAAAATTATCCATATTTTGTATGCAATAATTTTGATATACACTGTATTATATGTAGAATCAATAATTTTGGAAGATTCGGTATATATCAAATTTGACATTTTGATTTCCTATGACATTTATGCAGAATGTATCTAATGATAGATAGATCATATTACTATTTGGAAAAAACATTTGAAATTTCAAAATACAGAGGTCTCTGCTAGCAGACTTACAGTTGTAATAAAATAATTTAAAATCTCTTTTTGTTATTGGGAAACATAATTAAGTATTTTTTTTAGAAAAAGAATTTTTCGTAACCACAGGAGAAGAGATTTATTTATTTGGATAATTGGAGAAAGTTTAGTTAGTTGAATTTGAAACCCCCACGAGACAACATCGTATTCAAGAGTTATCTCAAATTTTGTGAATTTAATAGAAATAATCATATAGTATAATCAAGTCATGAAGCCATCCATTATAAAATCAGTGCGTGCATAATTTGAAGAAAAATTGTATCGTATTCAGTTTAAGTGGTTCCAGCTTTCTAAATTATATTTAGAAAGTGTCCAGAATTCTAAATTCAATTAGAATTGTACGTGTATTTTACTGTCTCATAGTATTGGTGAATCCGCTCTAGTTTTTTAATTATTTCTCGATAATAACAGGCCTTTTTGAATAAATTTAAATAGATGCATCTATAAGATATCTTTGAATTCGAACGAAATTAACATTACATATGAAAATGTACATCACGCGACGAATTTTGTGAAATAGACAATTTTGATCGGACATCGTTGTATTTGACATTTATACACGTCAAGTGTAAATTCGACAATTTGAACTCTTGTTAAAAGGATTTAATTGGGTTTTTTCTAGTACATAGGTTGTTTTAATTTTGAGGTTTGTAGGAAATACGATTTTGTTCTTTAATGATATTATTGGAAATACTAACTCTTGAAAATTTGTTATTGGAAAGTATAATATAAAATTTTTTGATTCCAACTCACTGTGGTATTCATTTAGCACATATTTTCATAGAATTGAACATCACGCATTTGATAAAATTTTCGATCTAATCAGTGACATTTGGATAATTATTATTATATTTGATTTGGAGAATACTTTAAAATTATAAGATTTGATTCATTATTTTAATAACAATTTTGATCCTACCCTGAGATAAGAGTGATTAAAGTTCATTGTGAATAAATTCATATTTCGAAATACAAAAATGATATTTATTATAGCCGGGCATTGTTTGATAACTATTGTCAAATTGAAATATATTGCATACGCTGCTAAAGGTATGTGTGCAATAATGCTACAATCAAAGATTGAACGACGTGAACAAATAAAATGTCAATTAGAGTTATATTCATTAAAATACAATTATAAATAATTGATATACAGGGTGTCCCGGGACTAATGGGAACGGGAGCGTATAATATGAGCTAAAATAATGTTAGTACTCTATATAAACTTTTTCTATGCAGGCCCTCGTTTTCGAGTTATAGGCCTCCAAAGTTTTAATTTTGAATTTGGTTTTTATTTTTATTTTTTTTACTAGTTATTTGATCTTTATAAAATTTACGGCAAAGATATATTGTATGTGTATGTTTATTTTGGTAAGGTAAACAGATTTACAGTAGTGCATTGAAGCCAGGGACGAACTACTTGCAATGGTTAGTGATCCAAAAATTTTGTAGGGATGGCACACCCTGTATGAAATTATCGAATTTCACTTCCCCACATATTAAGCTAACGAAAAGATAATCTTGTTGGAATTCGATAAAATAAGCCGTTTGGCTAATATTTACAGTTTTATTCATGCACTACGTACCAATTTACGCATTCACCATTTTTATAAGTACACAACGAGGTAAAACGTAACTTATTAATAGATGTCCAAGATTTACCTACAGTACTACAAAAAAATAATAGCAGAAGATGAAAAACATTAACGACTTATTAATTCGAAAGTTGGTAAAAACTTTTTATAAGTGTTTTTACCGTTTATCAAGTTACCATAGGATTAGTTGTCAAACGTTGTGTAGAATAGTTCGTAGTCAGTACTTGTCAATAATTCATAAATCCTTAATTTAACAGTTACAATGGCAAAATTCGCTTTTATCGAGTACGCAGATATGTATCTAATGTATGGACTGGCTTCTCGAAACTGTTTAGAGGCCAGAAGGCTTTATGAAGAACATTTTGCAAACAGAGCATTGCCAGGCAGACGAATGTTTGAGTGTATTGATCTCAGGTTACGAGAAATAGGTATGAATAAGTAAATGTAATTTTCTATGTATACAAAACAAAATTTTAAATTTTAGGAATATTTTTGCCAAAAAAAAGTGGAGAAGGTCCAGTACGAAGCATACGTACTGTGGCAGTTGAACAAGACTTGTTAAATGCAGTTGATAATGAACCATCAACGAGTTTTCTAAAAGTATCAATAGAACATAACGTCTCGAAATTAGTTGTTCATCGCGTCCTAAAAGAACAGCTGTTATATCCTTTTCACATGAAAAAAGTACACAGTATGACAGTGGCTGATTATCCTGCACGACTTGAGTATAGCCAGTGGTTTCTGCGACAACAACAAGCAGACAATACATTTATTAGTAACGTTCTCTTTACGAACTAATCCGGTTTCACCAGAGATGGAATCATAAATTCTCATAATATGCATTTATAGGATGATGTGAATCCACATGGCATTATCCAAACTAGGAGCCAGCATCATGGTTAATATTTGGGCAGGAATAGTTGGCAATCATTTGATAGAGCCCTATACTTTATTGACGGTACTTTGACTGGTCAGAGATAATTGGAGTTTTTGCAAAATTAGTTATGGAACCTGTTTGATGATGTGCTACTACAAACTCGTAGGAATTTATGGTTCATGCATTATGGGGCCTCTCCTCATTTCAGTTTAGATGTACGACAGCATTTACACACAAGGTTTCCTAATAGATGGATTGGTCGTGGAGGCCCTTTTCAATGGCCACCGCGATCAGGAGACGTTAATCCTATGGATTTCTTTCTCTAGGGTTATCTCAAAAGTAAGGTATACGCAACACCTGTGCAAACAAGACAAGATTTAATAGATAGAATTGTGTTACACTGCAATGTTATTAGAAATAATGTGGGATTGCTCATTCAAGTGCAAAGAAACAACCTTCGTAGACTTAGAATGTGCGTGGAAGTGGGAGGAGCTCATATTGAACATTTATTAGAATAACGTTAGTTTTTGTTGTTGTTTAGGAATTAGTATTAGTCTAATGTTGTATAACTTGTGTTTTTTGAGGTTTTCTCAATGGTTTGATAATGTTATGTTCGTAATTTTGATGAAAAGGAAGTAAATCCTGGACATCGTATTAATAAGTTAGTCAGGTAGATTTGTACGTAGTGCATTAATAAAACTGTAAATATTATCCAAACGGCTCATTTTATAGAATTCTAACAAGAGTACCTTTTCGTTAGCTCAATGTGTGGGGAAGTGAATTTCGATAATTTCATACAGGGTGTGCCATCCCTGCAAATTTTTTGGATCACTAACCATTGCGAGTAGTCCGTCCCTGGCTTCAAGGCAGTACTGTAAATCTGTTTACCTTTCCAAAATAAACATACACGTACACTATAGCTTTGCCGTAAATTTGATAAAGATCAAATAACTAGTACAAAAAATAAAAATAAAAACCAAATTCAAAATTCCTCCAAAGTGTAGGCCTATAACTCGAAAACGAGGGCCGGCATAGAAAAAGTTTATATGAAGTACTAACATTATTTTGGCTCAGATTATACGCTCCTGACTTTTTTCCCATTAGTCCCGGGACACCCTGTATATATATATATATATATATAATGTGTGTGTGTGAGGGTGTCTGCGTGTTCCCTGAAAGCTCACGAGGAGTTGCCAAAAGAAGCTTACTAAGATAATTAAAAATATAAATATGCTACAATAAAAAAGAACTATTCCAAACAATATTTTCAATAATTATAATTATATTAATAACAAAATTTTCAACTTCTCGAAAGTGCAATTAGTTCAACCGATATTCTAAAAGCTGTTTCCTATAAATTTTCAAATGGTATGTAAAACGAATTACTTTCAATAATTTATATTTTGTTGTAATTCAGGTAACTACTAGCACATTATTTTATTTTGTGGAGAATTCCAACTTTGCTTTAGTGCAACAAGCCGGTAACAAAATTTTTGCTGGGAATTTCGGTGCCGGATTAAGCTTGAAATGAATCAACTTATTATTATATTATGTTTAACACGTACAGGTTGGCAAATTAATTTTGGCAGTTGACGATGTGCGAGAAAGCCATACAAATTGACAACGTTGTGAACGCAGTTACTGGGAAAATCAGGAGACGTACATTCCGCATGCAATGTTTTAAAGGTTCTGAATCTACTAATACGTACGAGGGTACAATATTTGGATTTAAAAATAATAAATTATGGCACATGTATAGTGCTATATAAAATCGAGTTTACAAAACAAAATAACAAGAGTGTGTTCTTTATTATTAATTAAATGAATAAGGGAATAAAAATCATTAGCTTTTTCTACGAAAATTGGGATTTTTTTGTACAGACAAAATTACTTCTATAATTACCCTTTATTATTTTATGTGATGTAAATAATAAATTATGAATAGATTCCAAGAGACATGAACTTTCACTTTCACTCCAAATCAATGTCTTTTAATTGATCCCATCATAATATTCGTCATTGACGTTTATTTGTATATAAATTGGAAGTCAGGTACATTTTGTAGGTGAAGGGTACAATAATATAAGGATTGTTCAACGACTTTCTGAATTTAACAATGGCCAACAGTTTTTCCAATCTGTTCGTAGTAATAATTAATGACATACCTACCTGTTAAGCTTTCCAAAATTGTTATCCTCAATAATACGTAGTAGATAATAGATAATAATGTTAAAATTCGGGTTTATATATGAAATTTGAAAAACAAATTGGAGAAATCGCCTTTAGAGATGGTCTAATAAGTAGACTAATAATATAAATAAAATATGAAAGCTTTTTTGAGATAGATATATCTTCTTCCATATGTAAATTTTTGGGTTTCTTGCAAATATTTACTATGAAATTAGAACATCTCTCCACACTTTTTACAGAGTTAGGACTGGCAAAATAAAAAAATCTTGGTTCTGGGTGCCGTCAGTTATTGTTAATTTGGAACTACTCGTATATGCAGATGTGCTACAAATATTATATTACTCTAGTGGAATTCGTCTCTAATATCTACAATTTTATAACACCTATTTATGTGTGTTGCGTTTAATGTATTCATACCACCTACAAACAAACAATATACTTGAAAATATGTTCTAGATGTACAGGGATCATCAACAGTAAAATAATGATGTGCATCTACAAATGATTCTTCAAAATCACTTCTATATCAACTTCATCATCCTCGCTATCTTCGTCTTCGCCCAAATTAATAATATTATTATCTACAATATTATCTAAAAGTGGTTCATTGTTCATAAATTCATCTTCATTCTTTTCAACATGGTGTTATCTAACTTTCCAATCATTTGCAGAAAATGTGTCAAAAAATTCATTACAGAATTCTTTAACCTTTGTAAAATTGAAGGTAACATTTCGGTTGGCGCCCAAACACTTTCGATCTGATTCAAGTCCGGGTGATAAGGGGGTAGCCTTAAAACTTGCAATCCATGTCGAATAAACAATTCATCAATTTTTTAAGTTTTATATTGCGGTTTGTACGTTATATACGTTATAAAGATCCGGTTTTAACATTTGTTCACTGTAATATACGTTCCTTTCAAAAGCCAGTTTTTTTATTGTTATTCAATTCAAACATTCGTAGGTGATTTTTCATTTGAAACATTGTTGTGATATGAGGCGTTATCAATTACCACAACAGCGTTTTTTGGTAGATTTGGAATAAGTTTTTCTTGTACCCACTTTTAATAATTTTCGTACGCCATCTCAATATTATAATCTCCTGTTGTTGACTGGGAGTTCCACATAATACCAGCATTAGGTACAAAACCATTTTCACTTCCTGCATGCACAATGATGAGCCTATTTCCTTTTGGAACGGGTTTTCTTAATCCTTCGTTACTCTTGTCGCTCCATCCTTTAAAGTGCGTGTGACATGAATGAATGTATGTTTCATCCATATAAATGATAGGTTTGTTTTGTTCTGTGCACTTTTTTATGTTTCTTAAATATAGTAGGCCTAAATGTCTGATTTCGTGACGTTCCATTAACAATCTTCTGTTGTTTTTCATGTTGGTCGAACGAAACCCCAAATAATGTATTTGTTTCCGCGAAGATTCGCGACTTCCTGCTAAGCCATAACTATCTGCAGAGGTTCGGTGTACATTTCCCAACGTGGATTCGTTTTTCTCGGATATGTGATAATTTATTATGCACCTTATAAGCACAGTTTTGTCGAATTGATCCATACGGATAGTGGACGTTCTTTGTTTTTTAGTAGGCGCATCAGTGTCAGCAATACTTCTTGCCAGAGCTTCCATTTTAATACGGGAAAGCGTTCATTGGGTAATTTTCGTAGCAGCAGAAACTCGTTCAATGACCTGACAATAAGATAAGTTGACATATAAATGTTGTATTAGAAGTTTTACTCATGTGTATTTTTATACAAATGAACTGAGGAAGTAGTTAAATTTGTTTTCAGTGACCGTTCTTTGAAATAAAAAATTTTTTCGTGGGTTTCGGCCATTAGTAGTATTAAATTCAAAAATACTATATTACGTTTCAGTTCATTAGTTGTTTTAAACGATCTTCAGATTTTAATATGACCAAACCGCAATTGTAAGTGGAATCGGAAGATGGATCAAAACAAATAATAAAACCGAAACGTAATAGAGATATACTCCTGTAGACAGAAACAGAATAGTTATTTATGCAACAAGTGCATTAAGTGGTGCTTTTTTCACGAATGGAAAAATTGACGCATAAGCCGCGGGCATGCAAAGACCAAAAAAATGTCTCATTTAGGTTGCTCTAATTGGACTACAAATGGCGTCGATTTGTTGTAATGATGACATAACGGTGCATAAAATTGACAAATGAGTGCATAAAATACTTTGTGGCACCCTAATGTCACTTTCTTAAATCGTTTAACAAATAAATATATTATGTGCGAAAATCGATTTAAAAAATTTACTATCGAGTGTAAATTTGTTAAATAAATATTGGTTTGAAAATTTTATTGCAATAATTGGAACTTACTTTTGTAAATGGAATTGTCGACTCTTCGGTCATGAAATTTGAAACGTTCATAATTATTTCAGGCCACTGCTCACTGAACTTTTTGTGAACAACTTTACTTTCTGGAATCGCCATAACAAGTTAGTATTGCACAACCCCGGTAGTCACACTCTTCTCTGAACTGTGCTGTCGAAACGAAGCTTACGAATTCTGCCAGAGAAGTGAGCTCTTGTAATCCGCATACGACTTTCCTACGGCGCATCGGAAGTTGCCAAACTTCCGACTGCCAAAATTAATTTGCCAACCTGTTGTTCAGTACTATTATTCCTTTAATATAAATCTTCTATGTTTATGTTACAGAGTTGCCAACAAATCTGATGAAATTTGTGAAGTATGTGAGGTTGTTGCTCAACAACTCAAAGATGTTGCTGATGCTGATTTACCTGATGTAAGTTACTTTTTTTACTATTTTTCCACAGTTAGGAAGTTGTATTATCCTATAATTATCAGAGAGCATACAATTCAAGCATTCAAAGTAATATAACCGGCTATTCATGGAATGATTGCTTTTTTACTGAATAACTATATGTCGCTATTGTGTCTGAATGTCAGATATCACCCCCAAAGCAACATAAAAACTTATCAGATTGTATGCATCACTAATCTTATATGATCCAATCAGGAGCAACGGATGGTTTTCTGATACTTAGGAGAAATCTATATTAATTCAAGTACTCAGATCAATATCAGACAACTACAGATTAATTACTCCAACCAGTTACTGTTTTGAATGAAACTAACTGTTTTTATATAATTCCACAATATATTGAAAAAATGTTAGAAATTCTAAGAAATTGACAATTGTTTCAATATTAAATATCTGATTATATTTATTATTGGAACAAAGTATCAACTTAGTTAAGGACCAAAGTCAGGTTTTAGTATCAACAGTACTATGTTATGTAAAAGACAAAAGTGAACAGTTCCATGCTTGCAGAGATCTCCTTGACTGTGGGGCTCAAATGAATTTAATTATTGCTTCTTATTGCGAAATACTCAGGATTCGAGTTACTAGTATTAACTGTTATAGGGATCACACAAAGCCAGTCAGATGTCAATGAAAAATATACGCTTGATATTTCGTCGCGGTTCTCAGATTATCAATCAAGTATTTCTTGCTTAGTTGTTCCAACCATTACAAGTCGGATCCCGACACATTTTTTGATATTAGTAATATACGTATACCGAATAATATTGATTTAGCGGATCCTGAATTTAACCATTCCAAAGGCATTGATGTATTAGTAGGCGCTAATATTTTTTGTAACCTGTTGCAAGAAGGAAAAATCCAACTGTGGAAAAACCTTCCTACACTAGTGAACACCAAGTTTGGCTGGATATTAACGGGTACCATGTCAATCAAGTCAGACAAATATATTTGCATCCTAGGAAAAGTTCATGTCGCAGCTCAAGAAGTTCTGGGAAATAAAGGAAGTCAAATGTAAAAATCAGTTCATGTCCCATGAAGAGACTATTTGCGAATCTCTTTTTGAACGAAATATGTACCGAGCAGAAAATGGACAATTTGTGGTGTAATTTTCATTAAAACATTCCGTTCAGCTATTGGACGATATAAAAGTATCCGCTATGAAGAGATTCAAGGCACTGGAACATACATTTTCTGATTCTAGCTTCAACCAATTATATCATGATTTCATTCACGAATACCAGGGTCGAGGTCACATGAGTAAAGTATCAAACAATATTAATTCTAATCTTGGTTATTACTTACTCCATCACGGTGTGCTTAAAGCAACAAGTATCACTACTAAGCTTCGAACAGTATTCGACGGCAGTTGCCAAAGCACAACAGGTTGGTCACTTAACGACATCCTGTACGTCGGCCCTAACGTCCAAAACGACATATTCGACATTATGGTGCGATTTCGCATGTACGCCTTTTGTGTGTCAGCAGACATTTCATAGATGTATAGGCAAATACTTATGCACTCAGACCATAGGCATTTACAGCGAATCTTATGGCTAGATTACCCAAACGATGAATTTCCTATTTTTGAGCTAAATACGGTTACGTATGGTACAAGAGCACAAGAGCAGCACCTTTTTTAGCCATGTGTTGTACTGGAACGCTAGCAACACAAAATTTGGAAGAATTTTCAGAAGCCTCTAACACTATTTTGTCCGACATATATGTCGACGATTTGCTGACAGGATCTAACGATCTCAATGTATTACAAGATAGATGTAAAAACATTTATAATATATTGGAGTCTGCAAATTTAATTTAACGTATGTGGACTTCCAGTAACCAACAAGTTGTTTCTAACTTTGCAAAGACAGATATCTCAAATTCAATCCTAAATATAAGTGATCAAAAGACTAGTAAAAACTGTAGGGGTTCAGTGGAATAATAGCTCGGATACATTGAAGTATACCATTAAGCAGTTTTCAACTCATGTTTCTCCATTTTATCCACGATCGCTCATATATATATATATATATATATATATATATATATATATATATATATATATATAAAATCCTCTGGGCCTTTTAAGCCCATCTATTATTTTAGCCAAGATACTTATCAAAAGACTTTAGTCTCTCCACATTTCATGGCGTGCTCCAGTTCCTCCAGATATACTAAAGAACTGGTCGCAATTTCAATATAGCCTTGAGAGTCTCAATCATTTAACCATTCCTCGCAATGTAGTCGCGGAAGTAATTCTAGACATTCATTGCTTCTGTGACGCATCGTAAGATGCATATGCAGCATGCGTCTATCTCCGCAGTACAGCTAAGTTAGGTATCTATACAATTAATCTGTTATGTTCAAAATCCAACTCGTTTAAGGTTGAAATTCCTATTCATATGTGGTCCGATTCTCAAGTTGCTTAGAGTTGGATACACCACGAACCCAGTGACTAACAAGTTTTCTTTGTGAATCGCGTATCACAGATACAATCGCTATCAAACCTCACTAATTGGAAATATGTAAATGGCTCAAGTAACCCAGCTGGCCTAGCTTCTAGAGGTATTCCTCCTGACAAGTTAATTTCGAGTCTGCTTTGGTGGAAAGGTCCAGCTTTCTTGCAATTACCCATTTCTGATTAGCCAAGTGAAGGTTTTATTCTCAAAAAATCAGAGATACTCGATGTTCTACCTCAACTAGATTAGTACGAGTCACAGCTTATTGCTTACAGTTTTGCAATAACCTGAAAAATAGAACGCACAGAAAAACTAGCGTTCTATCTGCGTCAGAATTGGAAAATGCAAGAGCCATATTAATAAGACAAGTCTAACAAGATTCATTCTTCGAAGAGTTGAAAATACTCAAGAAAAATAAAACACTCCATAAATAAACACAAACTTTCATCATTATCACCCTTCGTTGATGAACAGGGAATTATAAGAGTCGGAGAAAGATTAAAAAATACAGATTTACCTTTCAGTACCAAACATCCAATTTCATTGACTTCCACTCACCATTTCACAAAGCTAATTTCTGGACATAAACATCGACAATTGTAGCATCTAGGCCCAGTTATTACTGTCATATGTTAGACAATTCTAATGGCCAATAAAAGGACGCATTCTAGCCAAACAAATTGTAAAAAATTGTATAACATGCGTAAAGTTCAACCCGGTACCATTTGCTACTCCAATGTCCAATCTACCAAATGAACGAATCAAGCCTCATCTACCATTTCAAGTAACAGGTATCGATTACGTTGGCCCTTTTTTCATTCTCAATAAACGATTAACAAAATGTTACTTAGCTGTTTTTATTTGCTTCTGCACAAAAGCAATTCATCTCGAAATTGTTTCGGATCTCACAACCGACAATTTTCTGGCAAGCTTGAAAAGGTTCAGCTCACGAAGAGGTGTTCCATCTTCATTCCCCTGACAACATCCGGTAGTTTATCATTCCATTCGTTTTCATTTTCTATGCTTGTATTTATACCGTCTAAAAGAGTACGATTATAACGTTCGACTTGACCATTTGAACGAGGGGAAGATACTGCGTTTAGAACTAATTTAATTTTTCTTTCGTCGCAAAACTCTTTAAATGTTTTGGATTTAAAAACTTTGCCACGATCTGCAATAATTCGCTTTGGTACTCCAAACATACTAAATAAATCTTTTAAACAATAAATGACTTCTTTTGAATTTGTCGTTTTAGTTGGCCTGGCAAACAAGTATTTAGAAAATGAATCGACGATCATAAAAATGTACTTCCTGTATCTAAATACCCTCTAAACGGAATATCATTTATCTTAATGCATATTTCATCCACATTATTCTGTACTTGCCCTAGAATATTGACTTCTTCGACATTTTTGTTTGTATGGCTACAATTTTCTGTACGGTGTCCCGTTTTTTTGCACACATCGCATCGCTGTTGGTCTTTTCTTTGGTTTGATCCACTTTGCCGTTTGAAACAATCCTTGGTTATCTACTCTGACAATGGAAGCATATTTGTCGGAGCAAACAAAATACTAAAGAAATTAGGACATTTTTTGTCTAACAATTGCAATCAGATTAATGACGAGTTAATAAGTCAATTTAATATTAAATGGGTTTTTATTCCCCCATATACCCCGAATCATAGAGGACAGTAGGAGACAGCCGTTAAAATAGCAAAACATCACTTGAAGAGAGTTTATATCAATAAAAATAATAAAAATGTAAGGTTCGATGAATTCAACACTCTTATAATACAAATTGAAGGGATATTCAATCCACAACCATTATTTGATATGTCCAATGACCCAAATGATCCTTCACCTCTAACTCCCTCACATTTTTTAATTGGTTGCACTATAACGTCTGTCCCTAAACATGACCTTACAAATATACCTGTAAACCGCCTGTCAAGGCTGCAACATATCCAACAGTTGTATCAATAGTTCTGGCGACAATTATCGAATGAATATATTTCCCAATTGCATCAATCATATAAATGGAAATATGCACCCAGTAAAATAGATCTAGACACACTAGTACGTATCAAGAATGATCCCAACCACCTTGTATATGGCCCACCGGCAGAATAACAAAATTGTTTCCTGGCAGAGACGTAGTATCAAGGATAGGCGAAGTCACTACGTCCAAAGGACCAATTGTGAGATCCGTTAGACATTTATACCCTTTACCAGTACAAAACGACATTTGTATTTGACTAATTTAAACTTTTTGTGTTCGGTTCCCGCGGGTTCCGATACTATTGTATTGAAGATGCCCTTGAAAGTGGGGGCTATGTTCAATGTTATGTGTTCACTGACTAACACGAAAGTTCGTGAGTTGAAGCGCAGAGCAGTGTTCGATAGACAGTTGTATTAAGAGTTGTCATTTTATGAATTTTTGTTGTCATTTAAGAATTTTAAAAAGAGAAACCATTGTTAATATCCAAGTAATACAGTCCATTTTTTGTTTTTACTGTTTATCAAGTATTCTAATTAACCAACGTTACAATTGAATCAGCAAAATAAAATGGAATGGAAAAAAATATTCCAAAAATGAATGGAATACAGATCAAGTAGATCTAAGATTTCTTCACTTAGTTGTCTTCCACGAAGACTCCAAAATTTTTGTCCACACTAAATTTCCACAGTAGTTTTACGCGATGTGTACGTTTTTGACCTTATGAAACGAGCAAAGCTACACACATAACAAACATATAACATTTGAGAACTACTATCAATGTACGCCCAGGAGTACATGTAAATACAAGGTACAAACTTATCAAATCAAGGATACATTTACCTTCATGTTTTCTATAGATCACTTTCTTTGATGTTGCAACGACAAACCTTCATGTCGAAGCCAATCTCAATATGGAAAATCAATTGCGATGATATGAAAAATAGATTTATAAGGAAAATTAGTTCATTAGAAATCACTGAAAAACTCCAGAATATCGAACAAAACTACTCCACCAACTTTCCTCCTGAGTATTTAACCAGCAATAATTATATACTGATGGTTAGTCTTAGTATGAGACCTCCTTCTTATTCCTCTCTATATATTCCTCTCTTACTGTCTGCCTCTCCTTGTTAATCCTCTTCACTTCTTCGGTTTGTTCTACCAATTTTTATCCTTTCATCACTGGTTCCATTACCCTCAACAGCTTTCAAAGTATTCGCCATGTCCATGATTACGTTGTTCGCAATCCCACGTATCTCAATTTCTTGTATAATTCGCGATAAAAATACTGTACCGAACTCGTAGGTAGAACAATTAAAAAATTAATTGCTTATTATACCAAAATAATTGATATCACCTCATTGCTTATCGCTTTTTTCTATCATGCTGTTGGTAAATTGTTTCATGAAGTGTCCAAGATAAGAATTCTCATCCTTGTTATGAGCTCTTTGCAATTTATTTGATTCCAAAATTCCTTGGACGTGAGGGAATTAGTTCCGAACAAAAAATCAAGTATACCAGTATAGCGCACATTTGATTTTCCAAAATATTCCCAATGATGTAAGTTTCTCCAATCGTGTTCAGTATCAGTTTGAACAGATTTCCTTTCGCGGTTTAAACAGTTTAAACATTTTTTTTCGCATTCCAAAGAATCTAACAACATTTCTATTATATTTCAGGAGGTAGTGAAAGAATACGTAGAGGATATCTGTGAGATTTTACAAGGTGAACGAGAGCATTTATGCAACGACAAAATTCTTCCGCTTTTCCATGAAATTTATGAAAAAGTCCACTCAGAAACTCCAGAGAAAGTATGTGGAGATTTAGGCTTCTGTTCTGATGAAATGTAAATAAAGAGAATAATTAAATTGAATTTTTCCCATGTGTACATTCATTGACTCTACTGAGTGTTCCCTGTTTCTAATATTGAGCAAATGTACAGCGAAATGGATATTATATAAAATGTATACAAGTGAATAACTGAGACAAGCCATTCAACTAAAGAATACACTACCTAAGATTAAAATAGCTGCGATCAAACATAAGGTAAACAATAAATCGACGTTGCCGCGTTGTCCTAATTAACGATACTTTATCTATAATATTTGTGTGAAAGCTGCAAAAATAAAGAAATATGACAATGACATACATACCTATA
This sequence comes from Galeruca laticollis, assembly GCA_963921935.1. Taxonomy (NCBI): domain Eukaryota; kingdom Metazoa; phylum Arthropoda; class Insecta; order Coleoptera; family Chrysomelidae; genus Galeruca; species Galeruca laticollis. Next base: position 148,948,697 of record OY998181.1, read on the forward strand.
CAATAATTTTCATATTCTAGTGTAAAATTATCACAACGCAAGAGGAAATGTTAATTCTGAAACATCCTTCTCTTGACTGTATTTATTATTATTATATGCTAATAAAAAATGAATCGAATTCATAGATTTATCGTCACCGTAGGCTTCTCTCTTTAGAAGATAGAAGTAATAAATATATCACACACTTAACATTATATTAACTACGAATTGATTTGCGATACGGTATGTAAATCCCAGCAGCCTTTCGAGTAAAAAAACATAATTGTTAAGTACTTGGACTTTCCAGGATCATGTGCCCAATCGCGCAACATGGCACTTCTTTGTAGAAAACTCATTTTTGAGAAGTTTATGAAAAACTGTCAACATACATGTCATATTTTTGTAACACCGTATATTGTAATCAGCGTAAACTTAAATAAAACTTATTATTCACAACAAGTAAGTTTGTATTCACATCTCACAAACATTTTACAAGAAACATTACATTACATTTTGGTCCTATCGAGCTGCGGATGTTACAATAAACGAGAATTAGAAGTGTATCAAGCATTGACGTATAAAATTGGTATATATGGTAATGCGTTTCCCATAATCAGAAGAGAAGAGCAGGTGATAGCAACGATTTCAACGCGAAAAAAAGGTCAGACTTTTCCATGTTTTTAAACTATTTCCTTTAAATAATTGGAGATTTATGCATGGTTTGCTTCACATGCCAAAGTTTGACAATTTTCATTTCATTAGCAAATATCGAGCCAAAATAGCACAAAAATCAATAAAAATCATAAGAATCTGTTAACATACTGACATAAAATAAAAATTTTAGCATACATTCAACAGTTTCAGCATGCTTTAACAGTACATTTCATACAATTATTTCAAACAAGAAATCAATATTTGCATACTGTAAAAAGCATCGACTTAATTTCATTATTCAAATAAACTTCTAAAAATACACAATGCCAGATATATTAACAGATTCACAACAAAAGGAGCTAGATGATTTAAAGATAAATTTGAAAAATTTAGTCGCAAAGAGAGGTCTAGTTAGAGGAAAACTAACTAGATTTGAAACATCAATCCAAGCTTTTAATAACAACAAAATATCATTAGATCAATTAAAATTACGCGCAGATAATATCATTTCAGTTTTAAGAGAATTTGAGGAGCTACAAGGTCAAATTGAAATACTAGCGTCATGTTATCCAGAAATGTTAAAACTTGAGGAACATCATGATGTGAAAATTCAATTTGAAAACGCATATTTTAGTCATCTCGCCACCGCACAAGGTGAAATAAAAAGCGCCGAATCTTCATTCGCAGACATTTCCGAAAATAAACAACTAAACAAAATATTAAATTACCTCAAATAGAATTACCAACTTTTTACGGAGATTATGATAAATGGGTGTCTTTTCGAGATATGTTCGATGCGCTAATAGACAAAAGTGATTTACCTGACATTGAGAAACACCATTATTTGTGCAGATCTGTTAAAGGCGAAGCCGCTGATGTAATTGCATCCCTAGAGATAACAAACGAAAACTACAAAATTGCTTGAGATTTATTAAAGCAACGATTTGGAAATAAAAAGGCAATTATACATAAACATCTCAAATCTATTGTCGATTTTGAATTTATCAATAAAGAATCGTGTAATTGTCTAAAGGGGATTCTCGACACCTTGAACACAAATTTACGAGCTCTAGAAGCACTTCAAGTCTCGACCCAAGATTGGGGTCCATTACTTAATTTCATTATTTTGAAAAAACTACCAGAATCTACTCAAAAGGAGTGGAAAACATTCACAAAAAAATTAGATATGCCATCTGTTGAAGATTTAAAAACATTTTTAAATGAACGAATTCAATTCTTGGATGATTACGAAACAATAAATAGGTCATCATACGAACGGAGTGATACACAAACATACAAAGAAAATCATTCATTCCTAAACACAGACACAAATAAAAATCCAACTTATACATACCCTATTTGCAAAAATGTTCATAACATATATCAATGTGAATCACTTCAAGCCATGTCTACAAAAACTAAATTAGAAACTTTAACTTTACAAAACCTGAATATTTGTACTAACTGTCTAAGGTTTGGTCACAAGAATAATTCATGCAATTCTTCAGGTTGCAGAAAATACAACAAAAAATATTATATTTGTCTACATGACGGCAAGGTTTCCATAATCAAGGGTCAAATGAATAGGTTGCCTTGACTGCTAGCGTTGACACATCTTCGGAATTTCACCAAATATCGAATATTCCATAGAATACACAAAATAGTTCCTTTTCTGTAGTACTTGAAAATGTAGTCAAAAATAATGATCAAGTACTTTTGTCAACTACTGTTTTATATATATTGGATAAAGAAGGCAAACCTCATGAAGCTCGCGCGCTCCTTGATTCAGGTTCACAAATGAATTTTATCTCTCAGAAGTTGAGCGATAAGCTGCAGCTACCAATTGAAGTTTCTGAACATTCCATATCTGGCATAAATCAAGTTAAAACCAATACTTTATCTAAAACAAATGCAGTTATTCAGTCCAAACTTACTTCTTATCGGTCAGCCCAATCTTTTTTCATTTTGCACAAAATTGTTCACACTCTTCCGTCGAACATTAAAAAATCTCATTTGAAACTTTCTAACAATATCCAGCTGGCTGATGAGACATTTTACAAACCAGGCCCAGTTGATTTGCTTCTCGGTGCTTCTATCTTTTGGGATCTTTTATGCCCTAATTAAATAAAACTTAACGCTCGATCTCCAATTTTACAAGAAACCCAACTTGGATGGATTTTATCTGGCGCAATTACTCAACGTAAATCAAATCAATCACAATGTTATTTTTCAAACATTGAACTACATAATCAGATGGAAGCTTTCTGGACTATAGAAGAATGCCTACCTAGCACAATTACTCCCGCATATTCTGAAGAAGAGAAAACGTGCGAAGAGCATTTCATATCTATTCATACAAGAGAGCCCAGTGGAAGGTTTCAAGTGTCATTACCATTCAAGGAAAACCCAAATGTACTTGGTAAATCACGAGACTCTGCACTTCACCGATTGACATCAATGGAAAGAAAATTCTTTAAACTACCATACTTAAAAACTGAATACTGTAATTTCATGAAGGAATACATTGACTTGGATCACATGGAGATGGTGCCTGAAAAAGACGACAAAAGACTAACGCAGGAAAAAATGCCCGATGCTTCAAATGCCGTGCTAAATTGTTTCTACGTAGACGATCTGCTATGCGGAGCATCCACTTTAGAGAAAACCATAAAACTAAAAAATGACATAATTTCAATTTGTGACCAGGGAAAACTTCCGTTGGGAAGATGGAGGTCAAATCATAATTCAATAATTACTTCTAACGCAGATGATCCATCTTTAAAAATTTTGGACACCAATGTTGATTCCAAAACTTTGGTAATATCTTGGCATTCTACAGAGGATGTTTACTTTTACTCTTATAAAGATAAATATCTCAATTCTACTTTGTTCACGAAACGTATGATTCTTGCAACGATCTCCCAGATCTTTGTTCCTATTGGCATGTTGGCTCCCATAACAATCAGGGCCAAGATATTTATGCAAACTTTGTGGAAACTTAGAGTTGGCTGGGACGAACACATACCGGACAATATTTCTCAAAAGTGGAAACACTTTCAATCACAATTCGAAGGCATAAACAAGCTGAAATTTCCAAGGTTTATCACTTGTCCCAACACTGTCAATATAGAGCTTCATGGTTTTGCAGATGCCAGTGAATTGGCGTATGGTGCTGTTATGAATCTCCGAACCACAAACTCAGACAATAATCACTCTATAAGCTTAGTTTGTGCTAAAACCAAGGTCAGCCCGATAAAAGCTCAAACAATTCCTCGGTTAGAGCTTTGTGCAGCCCTTTTGTTAGCCAAACTCTACCACTCTACAATAAATTCCTTTAGTTTACACATTAACCAAGTATTCTTTTATACTGACTTCAGCGTAGCACTCTGTTGGATAAAGGGTGAACCTAGCCAATGGAAAATATATGTGAGTCACAGAGTGTCTAAAATCCATGAAATCATGGATCCAGACTCATGGCGCCACATTTCGACACACAATAATCCTGCAGATGTATTGTCTAGAGGATCTATCTCGGACCAATTATTACAAATACACCTTTGGAAAAATGGTCCCTCGTGGCTCTCTCTTAATGAGAATGAAATTCCATTAAATACAGAAATTCCGGAAAAAAAAAGAAAAACAAACGTGCCTGAAGATCTCCCAAATCTCTGATTTTGACTTATTCAATAAATTTTCTTCCTTTGCAAAATTACATCGAATCACAGCATACATATTTCGATTCAAAACATTTCTAAGATCCAACCCAGTATTACCCTCTTTCGAGCTGTCCGAATTACAACATTCTTCTAACATGCTTGTCAAGCTAGCTCAATCGCAATGTTTCTTCGATGAAATCAAGGCCATCAATTTTTCAAGAACCATCTCTCTTAAAAGCAAAATTCGTACCTTGAACCCGTTTCTTGATGAATTCCAATTGCTCAGGGTGGGCGGAAGAATCCAGAATGCACCGGTTCCTTTTTCACAAAAGCATCCCCTTATTCTACCAAATAAACATCCACTCACTGATATTATAATTTCCCATTTTCATAAAACAATGCTACATGCAGGCACTCAAGCTTTACTTGCCGCTATTAGAACAGAGTTTTGGCCGATACATGGCAAAAACAATGTTAAGAGAGTGTGACGAAAATGTACAATTTGTTTTAGGTGTAGCCCTCGTAGTATCGAAACCTTAATGGGAAAATTACCCCGCAAGAGAATTACCCCCTCTAGACCATTTGTAAACAGTGGAGTTGATTATGCTGGCCCACTCACTATTGAAATGCATAACACGCGCACAAAATCATTTTCAAAATCATATCTTTGTGTTTTCGTTTGTCTCGCCACAAAGGCAATACATATAGAAGTGGTAAGCGATCTCACGACTCTAGCATTTTTAAATGCCTTTAAGCGATTTGTTTCAAGAAGAGGCTTGGTCGCGAACATCTATTCTGACAACGCCACAAATTTTGTAGGAGCAAATAATGAGATCGGTAGTATTTACGATTTTTTGAAATCGACAAATAAAAAAATCTCCAACGAATTGTTGAAATTAAAAATAACGTGGCATTTCATACCACCCCGTTCTCCCCACATGGGTTGAATTTGGGGAGCAGCAATAAAAAATGTGAAGTATCACTTAAGACGCGTCATCGGAAATAAAATCCTTACAATTAAGGAATTGCATACTTTGGTATGACAGATCGAATCTTGTATAAATTCGCGTCCTATTTCTCTGATATCCGATAATACCGATGACCTTTTGCCATTAACCCCAGCTCATTTCCTCATTGGAGGCCCTTTTCATACTCTGCCAGAGCTTGACCTAACTAATCGAAACATTGGCAAACTAACAAGGTTCCATATGCTGTCAAAGATGTTTCAAGATTTTTGGTCCAGGTGGACCACAGAATATCTTCATGGGCTGCAGTCCCGAAACAAATGGTGGTGGAAGTCATCTGACATCGAAGTTAATCAACTCGTCATCATAAAGGAAGACAACCTACATCCTCTTCAGTGGACCACGGGGCGCATGATTGACATTAATCCCGGTAGTGATGGTGTTGTGAGAGTTGTTACATTGAATACCGCGAACGGCACATTCAAACGTTCCATAGCTGAAATATGTCCACTTCCCATTGAACAATGAAATATGTACATTGCTATTATTGCAGAACTATCTTTAAATTACTATTGTTCATTTTTAATTTTTGAATACCTGTTAATTTACTTATTTGTTCATTTGTTTATTGAAACTATTAACAGTTTCAAGGTGGGCGGTATGTTAAGTACTTGGACTTTCCAGGATGATGTGCCAAATCGCGCAACATGGCACTTTTTTTGTAGAAAACTCATTTTCGAGAAGTTTATGAAAAACTGTCAACATACATGTCATATTTTTGTAACACCGTATATTGTAATCAGCGTAAACCTAAATAAAACTTCTTATTCACAACAAGGGAGTTTGTATTCACATCTCACAAATATTTTACAAGAAACATTACATTACAATTATTATATATTAAAAGGAAATTCAGGATGTTGAAATTCAAATTTTTCTATTTTAAATTGCAAATTTTGTTTCGGCAATTTAATTTTCTCTTTTTTCAATTCCACATAATTATTTGACAAATTTTCAAAAACTTTAACTAGCTTATTTGTTTCCATGAGATTTGCAGTTTTTGATTAAATTTTCTGAGAGAATACCTAATGGTTTGGTTTTATACCTTTTAATATTCACCTGTTTTTGTTGTTGGTTGTTGTTGCCCTGTGTGCGTTCATTATTATTTTCTTTTTCATTTGATGGTTCTGTATAAATAATTTCATAACTTCGGTTTACTTGATCACTTGTGCTCAGTTCACGAATTATGTCTGCTTCACAAATTGTGTTCTGTTGACATTCGGGATTTTCAATGCCAAAAATCTCTAAAAATTGACCAAGGTGAATACAAAAAGCAATGTAAGTGTGAATAATTTTCTTACCTTCTTCCACTCTTCGACAGAAAGAGTACCAAGTGCATTTAATTGCGCCACTAATTCTTCCCACTTTTTTTATTGAAAAATTGGGATCTAAAGTAGGGTTTATAGTATTAGTGCGAAAATTGCAATCATTGTCCATGAACTTGTAACGATGTTACTATTTTTCGTTCCGACATCCCACTGTATATATTTTAGTTTCTCATTTCATTGGTATTATTATTAAGTTATGTTATTATTTACTTATACACCCCTGTTTCATCAAAAGCTGTGAATTTATTTGCTGTTAATAATTTCAAATATGTATATTGTTTTTGTTACATTCGGTATATATTGAATATGTATTGCTTACTGTACCGTTCGCGCAAATCAGTACGCGCCTTCCTCAAGATTGTTAACTAGGGGACCTCCTGAGTGGGGTCGAGAGAAGAATGCATAAAACCGGCAAACGTGACGGTATTTTCCCTCTTTTGCTCTCTTAGCTCTGTAGCTCCTAGTTCTGATGTTTAACAACAGGGTAAGCGAATTTAGAAATTATTGTATAAATCATTCTCCTTGTGTAAAATTCATTTTGCTCCTAGCGTGTTTCGTAGCTGTATTAATATATTTCATTTTTGCTTACTGCTTGTTTAATTTGAGTGATTTTCCGCGTATTTGTGTACAATTCCGAAGTAGGAATTTCCTGTTGGTTTTAACCTTAGGGGAAAAGAAATATAGTTGGGAAACTCCCAAGCATCCTCGCTGAAAAGCAGGTAGATTCTTGGGGGATTTTCAAGGTTTTTCGGGAATCCCGATTCCGGTATACAACTTTAGGGGAAAAGAAATATAGTTGGGAAACTCCCAAGCATCCTCGCTGCAAAGCAGGTAGATTCTTGGGGGATTTTCAAGGTATTTCGGGAATCCCGATTCCTGTATACAACACTAGGGAAAGGAAATACCGTTGGGAAACCTTCAAGCATCCTCGCTGCAAAGCAGGTAGATTCTTGAGGTATTCTCAAAGTATTTCGGGGCTTGCTCAATCTAGTACCAAAGGCCTTGGTAGCGTGACTTTAAATATTTGATAATAGGCAACTTGGAGGAGCCTCGTCTGTGTTCGCTGCCATAGCAGGGACATCCTTCGAGGGTTTTCCAAGACGTGAAACGAAATAATCTCACAAGCGTTCGCTGCCATAACAGGTTCACCAGGGAGAGGTTTTTGTATTCGGCCGACTAACTGATATTTACGGGATTGATTTTAGCACCAACGGCCGGGGTAATATCCGCACAAAAACCGAGGGCATATCATTAGTTATCGGCGTTCTTTTCTAAGCCGTACACAAATACCAAGAAACGCTCCCGTAAAAGACCGCTAGTGCCTTGATAACGCTTTCTCTGTGTCATTTTCACCGTATTGCTAGTAAATTTTCACTGATTTTCACCAGCAATCGCCGAAAACTATTTGCACGTTAGGCTTGTAATCGTAAAACATTTATTCTGTAATAAAGTGCTTTGGTTTGGGCTGTAATTTAAATAGAAATCGTAAATACTGAAGGGTTTCCATCAATATTTAGTTATTTTAAATGTATAGCTACCGTGGTTCGTTGTATTTTCCTTTTCCCAAATTATTTCGAAGCCGAAATAAACTGTAAAATCTTATAAGGCACAGGTAGTTTCATTTTCCGACAGTGGTAAACAATTAAAGCCTGTTTCTCACTTCACACGGCATAGAGGTCAAGAACAACAGACCCCTGGAATTAATGAACCTCCTTCTGTTGCTACCCTGGTAACTCTTGACGCTACCATTTTCGAGAGTTCAATGGAGTAAACCATCCCAAAAATCTGGCGCCCGAGAAAATCTGGTAGATAGTAAAGCCGCGGGGGTCATAGTGACGTCCGTAATTCTTTTGAGGAAAGGAAGCACGTCACCAAATGGCGCCCGAGCAAGGACCGTTGTAATAAAATACAGGGACTATTGTTGTAAGAAAAAATACAGAAACCGTTGTGGTTGAAGCAAGAACCGTAGTTGTAAGAGCAAATACCGTTGTTGGAGGAGCAGAGACCGTCGTTATAGGAACCGGAGCCGTTGTCGTAACTGTAATAAGGATTTTGATCCGCATATTGGGATCACCTTGTATGTGATATTCAGTGAATTATTTAGAAAATTTTGATGTTAAAATTCCGAATCAGAAGCACGAGTGTGTAAACCTTCATAAATCCAGAATTAAAATTGTCAATCAACATTTCGAAAATGTCTTAGGATCTAATTTGTTAAATTTAGTACGTAAAAGATTATATTTTGGAAGTTGCAATAAAATATTTCCGATAGAAATATTTTTCAATTAGGAGAACCAGTTTTTTTAGCCGTTTCTTGTTAACGATAATTGCTTTTTTTGGTTTTGTTTGTTGTTAACTGAAATAGTGAATTGTGATTGTTTAAAAAAAAGGAATTTTGCTAATGAAATAGAATCAATAGATTTCACATGGAAATACTTTAATAATTATTATACCGGTTGTACCAATAGATAGGGATTGCAATTTTAAGTATTAAATAGAAACAAAAGGTGATTTTTACTTAGACTTTTATTTGCGAATATTTTAATAATTATTTACCGCTAGCAATAATATATTATACCGGCTGTCCTACAATTTTGTTATCATCGTTCACTACTGATAATACTATTTTCAATAGGTATTGCAATTTTGGGTTTCGAATAGAAATCAAAGCTGATTTCAACTTAAAATTTGTGAAGCAAAAAGTAATTTTTTTTACTTAGACTTCTTATTTGCGAATATATTAATAAATATTTACCGCTAGCAATAATATATTATACTGGTTGTACTACAATTTTGTTATCATCGTTCACTACTGATAATAGTATTTTGAATAGGTATTGTAATTTTGGGGTTCGAATAGAAATCACAGCCGATTTCAACTTAAAAATTGTGAAGCAAAAAGTGATTTGTACTTGGACTTTTTATTTGCGAATATTTTGATAATTATTTACTGTTAGCAATACTATATTATACTGGTTGTCCTACAATTTTGTTATCATCGTTGACTACTGATAATAGTATTTTGAATAGGTATTGCAATTCTGGGTATTGAATAGAAATAAAAGCTGATTTTGACTTATAATTTGTTTTCTAGAAAGTATCTTGGAGATTTCATTTTCTAAATTTACATTTGCATCTTGAGTTGTATTTCCTGTTGCGAGAAATTTTGTATTGGTTTCTACGTTTAAAGATCCGCTAAGCCTTAAGTTTTATTTTATTTTATCTGAAATACGAGATTGTCTTGTTTTCGATTAAAATTCTCTATTGTTGATTATCCGAGCTGAACTTGTTTTATACGAGGTAACTAATTGAGATTTTCGCCAACGAGGGTGAACCGACGTTTGGTATTTTGCTTGTCTGGATATACCGACCTAGCCGATTCGAGGATTACATCTGATGTCAACCAGTGAATACAGCGACTCCACGGATAGTAACGATAAACGTACATCTCCACAGGAAACCACTGATAAGCCGCTTGTGGGCTGGATCTTAAAAATAACAAAGTTTAAGAAACTGAAACGAAATTAAACGAAACGTAATTATGGCATGGGATTTACAGGAGACGTAAGAGAGAAAGAAGAGTTGGACGATAATTTGTAAAAAATACTCATTATTTTTTAAATTCAATTTCGAATAAATTACATCAAATAAAAATATTTAAATATAATAATCCGTACGTCCAAAACAATAATAATCATGCCTTAATGCGTGTAATGTGACCTAATATTATAGATCATGATAATATCATAATATATTAACTGTTACACCAGTAGTAGTTATCCCATCTTTAGTAGATGTTTCTTTTCGCTACCACCGGCACCAGCTTTCATTCATTCATTCTGTTACCAAATGACACAAAATACGGACAATGATAGAATGAAAAGCTATGCGTTCCCGCTGAAACCTAAAAACTTGGAATAACAGCCACCGCGCGCTGAATGCTGTTGTACTTATACTATTTTCTAGTAGAGGGTGCCCTATAAAATAAAGAAAACTTTAAATAACAGACTATTCTTTAATCTATTCTCGTAAAGATGGCAGTGTGAAAGAGCATTCAGCTGAGCGCTAATTTGTGACGACATGAATTACGATTTAAAAGAAATAGAAGTAAAAAGGTCTGTTCCCACCAACACAAAAACCGTACAATTACGAGGCAAACCCAGTTGACCTGCTGATTAGTGAATATAATAAGGCTGTGTAATTTACATCAAATTTGCTGCGTTACTGAGATTGTACGCTAATACAACGGTATTTACTTCGGTTGGAACAAAGATTCACTTAAATATAATCATTTTTACAGCACATGTGTTTGCAGTCTTTTTTAATAGTAGTTATATGATCTGTGTTTGCAGTGTTAATTTATTTGGATAGACAAATTATATAGTGTTTTTCGAGATATGGATGAAAACTATAAACCCTCTACAAGAAAATGTTGTGTACCGGGTTGTGACAATCGCATGGGTAAAATACATCGCTTTCCAAAAAATAATCCGAAAGTATATGGAATGTGGCTAGAAAATATACGTCCGCTGAATTCTGATTTCTGATACGTATTCCGTTGATGAAGTATATAAAAAGTACTTGGTGTGTGAAGAACACTTTGAAAAAAGTTGTAAAGTTGCAGGTACAAAAATGGGCCTTACTTATGACGCACTGCCAACGTTACATCTTGCCAGTGAGTATCTCATATTTGATGTAGGATGGTAAGGTTCAATATTAACATCTATCTAATTAACACTTTTTTAGATGTACCTACTACCTCTGTTCATATGGAAGATATATATTTGGATCCTACGCCTGGATCAAGCTGGAGAAAAGGTAGATATTTAAATACTATACAGAATGTTATCAGGTGTCAGGAACAAAAGTATCCTTTTTTGTATTAATAGATTGTTAGTATCAACATAACCTAGGAACTAATCGCTAATAAGATGTGTCATAAAAGACCAAAAGTCATCTACAAAATGTTACATTCATTAAACTGATCATCAGCTTAAAACTAATTTACTGTTAATACTGTAAACATTTTGTGTTTTTACACATATATAATTTTTACTGGCTTGTTCTGTCGACGGTAAATATATTCAAACTTCCTGACAGCACAAGCGAAAAGTACACAAGTTGGATCCCAACAGTATAGTTTCTTTGTGGACAGCTGGGGAGTTCGGATAAGTTCAATGTTAATATATCTTAATTATGTAGGCTGAACTATAGTTTTTATTATTGTGTATACTTGTTACAATGTGAACATATTCCGTTATAATTATTATTTATATTTTTGTCAGTGTAAGACATGCTTTTATATTTTTAGATGATGTAAGTTTTACTCCCCAACAACAAGAATTGCCACAACAGTTCAGTGGGATGGAACAATTACCTTCAACAGGTAGGTTATTTTGTATTGTGAATGTAAAGAGTTGTTTATTCTCAGAAATGCAGATGAGAGTTTGTTTCGTGTGATACATTCCCAGACTTATACTTTTTTTATGTATGTATTCATTCATTCATTTGGGTTGTGCTCAACAACCCGAGCACTTGACCTAAGTCATTCTACCGCTCCCAATATTATCTACTTCTACCCCAAAAGTTTTGTGTCCTTGATATAGGCCATTAGATTATTTGGGAGGATTTTGAGTAGTTCTGGTGATTGTATTGTTTCCTTTCCAAAATTCTTCTGCCTGAGTCCTTGTAAGTTCTCACGTAAGCAGAGTATATGAATAGGTGTTTCATCCCTCAGTTTACATTTCCTACAGAAAGATTCCCTGACTTCCCCATTTTGTATAAATGTTTCCTTAGGGTACAGTGCCCAGTAACCAAATCGGCAGCTGTCGTCTAGTGTCCCTTGCTCAGTTCCAATAAATTGATTGAGAGTTCTTTGTTTGCATTTTCCAGTAATCTTTTTGTGTGAATGTGACCTTCTGTCAACCTCCATTTGATTTGGTGTTCCTTGTCTAGCCAGTTCCGGATTTCCCCTCTTATGTAATTCTTTGTGAAACCACAGAACGGTTCCGGACCTATGTAGTCTCCTTTAGTGCCTTGTTTAGCTACCTTCTCCACCAATTCATTGCCTGCTATCCCTTCATCTCCTGGCACCTATTCTAGAGACACTGTGTTGTCTCTTATCATCTTGAGGTGTCCACACCATCTTTTCAATGTTAAAATATCTTACTTTTGTAGGCTGAACTATAATTTTTATTATTCTGTATACTTGTTGCAATGTGAACATATTCTGTTATATTTATGTATATTTGTATCAGTGTAAGAAACGTTTTTATATTTTTAAATGAAGTAAGTTTTACTCCTCAACAACAAGAATTGCCAGAACAGTTCAGTGGGATGGTACAATTACCTTCAACAGGTAGGTTATTTAGTATTGTGAATGTAAAGAGTAGTTTATTCTCAGAAATGCAGACAGAATTTGTTACATGTTATACATTCCCAGACTTCTATATTTTTTATTGGTTCCATTATTTTTTGTATGTATGTATGTATATGTGAATAAATAAAGCCCCACAGAAGGCCTGCCTTATGTGTGGGGTTGTTTAAGGTAACAAAATACTTTTCTCCTATAAGTATTAGTAATTATGAAAACAATAACTTGAAAATTGCCATCAACTATCACTGCCTATCACTAAAAGTAGTACTAAAACTGAAATTAAGATTAAAGAAATTAGAAATTATGTTAATTATATTGTACCTATACTTTGTTCTCGTACATTACAAAATATTTAATGTGTACATGTAAAAAAGTATAGGTCTTCTATAATTTCTACATCAACGTTTTTAAAATCACCCTGTATCCATATTAAGTCTACAATATATAATTTTATATATTTTTCACAGGAAAAAGGCAGAAAAAATCTATTATACGTAACTTGAATGTGTCAAGATCTGTGTAGAACTGACCCAACACCAATCATTCATTGACACCTAACACAGAACTAGAAGTACTACATATTTGTGATAAGAAACAAGAACTGGATTTTCTCGAAGAATTGGGAATTAGAAGACACTTAAGAAACCTACAATATGAAGTCGTCAACAAACAGATAAATCAAGGGAGTTCTCCACTTTTAAACTGTCTTCTTAAGTGATAATTGTAAAGATCAGCAGATATAATTTTCCTGGTTTTCTATATCATTGCACAGTTATACTGATCTTAATTGGGAAAAAGATATCCAGGATATCCCCATAGGGCTGATAATATCTTTGTTTCGATATTTGTAATATCATATCTTCTTCTTTTCACTATTAATATATATTAAGTCAATCACTTCTTGGTCTACCCAAAAATAATTATTAAACATCAGGTAGGTAACAAATGAAATGTAACTTCTGTCATTCTGAGGATGATATTGAATATCGAAACAATTGTCAAATTTCTTAGAATTTTTAACATTTTATCAATATATTGTGAAATTATCTAGAAACATATAGTTTCATTTAAAACAGTTAATGTAATAATTCTTTTAAGATTAGGTAGAAAATAAGATATATGTATCTATAATTTTTAATGTAATTGTTGTAAATTTTTTGATGTATCTATAATAAAAAAATACAAATTTGTATTTATAAAGAAACGTTTTTTTATTTCATCTACACTTCAGCTTGTAAATTTATTATACATTCAAAAATAAGGCAGTTAATAACATGCATTTAGTTGGATAGCCGTTTATTGCATTCTTTCCTAATTTTGATTGTATAATTGAGACCTACCTATATTTCTGTTGTACCTCGCAGATAGTAAATTACATTTGATTCAAATTCTGAAAGTTCGAACCATGTTCTGTGGTTTGAGTTTCAGAATTTGAATCTAATGTAATTTACTACCTTCGAGGTACTGGCAGTACAATAAATATCGGCTTCTATTTGCCGCCAGATGGCGGCAGTATCGAAAAATGGAAACTGTGAATCTTTTTTTTAAGAAATCTACATCATCGGCCTATTTAGAGATAACAACCGCTGCAGTAATTGTCGCATTAGATTTCATACTCTACAAGAGGGCACTTTTCATTCTATCCTTGGGTCTGTTTTCTGTGCCGAATGATAATGAACGGATGCAAGGCTCGGTGTGCGCTTGTGCGTTCTACTCCTAGTCACCTTACTATTGCGAATGCGGACACCTCGAATCCCCGAAATATATTTGAAATGAATTCGGAATCGAATAATTAATCCGAGTATTTGAATCATTCGAATCCGTTGAATCCGATTATTGAAACCATCCGAATATCTACATCATTAACTGACACCCGCAGTTTGGCGTTCGGGTTCATTTCTAACAATTCTGAGGAGGTTCGAAAACCGTCTAAACCAGTTCCCAGTCTCGAGCAAGTACGATTTTCGAATTATTTTCACGCATGCTCAAATCATATGTAATGAAGAAGGGTGGGAGCTATTTTAAAAATTTGTTTAAATGGTTAGGTTATCGTGTGTTGTTTGTTTTGGATTATTACTTTTCAAATTTAATATTTACGCAATGGATGTTAATGATTTTATGGGAAAAATGGAAATATTTGAGCAGAATTCATCATCATCATCATAATCAAGTGATGGTGATGTCCTTCTTGATGTGATCGGTACTATCATAATTCCAGAAGTCTTACAAGACAATACCAAAAACGAAAACTTTGTGGAAGAGACTGTGCCTCAATATAACGAGAAGCAATTTGTGCAACATTTTAGGTAATTTTTTTTGTTAATTTATTATGAATAATTGGTATTTATAACAAAGTATCAAAAAACCGATCAAACATATATAAATAATTTTTTTCTTGTTTAGACTTCCCAGAAATACAGTTGAAAAGCTACGGGTAGCTTTTGAAGAATCTGAGTATTTTCCAAAGAAAGATACTGGCTTTGAAGGGATCAGTAGTGAAAAATGCATACTGGCCTTCTTGTGGTTTGCCTCTACTGAACCAATTTCCTTTACAGATATTGCTGATCGTTTCAATTTATCTGTAAGCACGTTGCACACTGCAGTTTAGAATATCACAATGTTTTTATCAAACATGTCTCACCAAATAATCGTTTGACCTTCTCCCGCAGAGTGTATACACATTTCAGAAGAGTTTTCAGAGATGAGATTTCCTAATGTAATTGGATGCATTGATGGAACCCACATAAGGGTTGATGCACCATCAGAAGACACTGAATCCTTAAATAGGAAGAAGTTTCATTCGTTACAGGTAAAACTACTAAATAATATTTACAAAAGCTTTACGATATAAAAAGTGTTTTCAGATGAAGATTACAGTGAAAATTATCTGTAAAATACCATTTTATTAACCTCTATTATTTTTTGCTGTATTGAAAAAAATGCTAGATTGCCCATTTATAAACATTTCTTAACTAAATTTTATTCGCAAATTAATTGATTCAACCCGTACTACATGAAATATTCCCATAATTCACTTCGTGGAATCTACTCACGTTATATATTTAACTAAAACTAACTGTTTCTAATTGATTCCATAATATAATTAAAAAAATTCGAAAATTGTAAGATAATTTTTGAAAATATTCGAATTTTTTTTTATTATATGGTGCAATCAATATAACATTAGTAGATTCCACGAAGTAAATTATGGGAATAGTTAGTTTCAATTGAAAATGTTACACATTTATTTGTAATCGTATGAAGAATATTCTCTTCAACGCAGTTACAAAATTATCAATTAATCAGTGTATATTATTTTGCAGATGCAAATTGTATGTGACCAAAATAGAAAAATGAGGGATACATTAATTGGTTACCCAGGCAGTGTGCATGATGCCAGAGTCTTCCGAAATAGCCCATTGGGGCAAACTCTGGCTGAAAAATGTCAAGATTTTGTCCTTTTAGGAGATAGCGCCTATCCCTGCTTCAGAGACCTATTGACTCCTTATAAGGATACAGGAAATCTTAGAAATGTGCATACAATTTTTAATAAAAAGGTAACCCACTGCAGAGTTCTTATTGAGCACACAATAGGGCTTCTAAAGCAGAGATTTGGGCAACTTTATCATTTAAAATCAAGAAGGATTACTTTTATTTACCATTTTAAACAAGCGTGTTGTTACATAACATTTATATAGAAGATGGGAATGAAGAGATGGAATATGTGAAAAACAATGTAGATGTTCCAAATGATCCACTTCCAGAAGATGAAGTAAATGAAGTTGGACTCAATTACAGAAATTATGTAGCTGCAATTTTATATATTTAAACAGCACCAAAAATTTCTTGAAAATCAAATTTATTAAAGAAAATATACTTATTAGAAATTGCTAATTTACCTATAAATATACCTATTACTTTTCATTGCCCATTTATGTAATATATATTTTGTAGAAGGTGCCTAGTTTGTTTTGTTAATAAAAACCGACATATTAAACTTACTTTATTTACCCTTACTTCGTGGATTCGAGTCATGTCATGTTTATAAATAAAACTTACTGTTTCCAATTGATTCCACAATATATTGAAGAAATGCGAAACTGTAAGATAATTTGACAATGGTTTCGATATATCGCATTTTTCTCAATATATTGTGGAATCAATGGAAACAGTTAGTTTCATTTATAAACATAACTGACATATTATGTAAATGAGAAACAAATTAATCAAAACAATTTTCAAATTAGTTAGGTTAGTTCAGTTCTATAGACCATGAGGGATGTTTGGAGGTTCTCAAACTCTGTCACACAGAAACTAAAACCCGAATAAAGCTAGTATATTCTCCAGCATTTGTCCAAAATGTTCTACGCTCATTCTTAACAAATTCTTTCTCATGTGATCCAATATTATTTTCCTACAAAATTACATACCATTTACAACCTGGTAATGGTTGAGAATTCAAAGTTTTAATCACATCAATAGAATTTTTCGCAATTTATTAATCGCAATTGGGGAAAATGTAAATGATATAAGTATAAAAACAGTTCATTTATATATACTAGCCCATTTTAAATTACAATTTTTAGTTACAAGGTTCCTTGAGTTCGTATAGGGGTTTTGAGCCTTTCTTTCGCTTTCATAAGCCAAACTTTTATTACCGGTATTCACTGTACTACTACATTGAAGCTTAACATCATTTAAAAACATAATATATTATCTAGTATTATGCGCCCTACTGTGAGCTGGTAAAAGTGAACTAATCCGTTCGTTTTGCCTTTTTCTCTGTACTGTACCCCAAATCTATCTTTTGTCTTATAAAAGAGACATTACACAGCAGCGGATAACGCCACTTGAACGAACAACGCGAACAAGTTTAGGTATTCCTTTCCTGTGGTAAAGGCGACATAAAAGTGAGACAGATATAAAATTATGATATAGCTGCCAAAAAAAAGTCAACCATATTGACTATTCCAAAAATATGAGTAATATAAAAAATAGGTGCAACTGACCATATTGCCAATCAGATGTATGGCAATATGGCTATACAAAATATTGTTAATGTTTTGAATGTTATTCGGGAATAATTGAATTAAAAGGTCAAAATAATGATGCAAGTCCAAAAAATAAATTTATTATGACCGGTCAAAACAGATTTTTCATTCATAATAATCAAATTTTCACTCACAATCTGGGCATATGAAAATCTCTATGACATCGTTATTGGTAAGTCCAATGCACTCCTCATGCACATAGTCATTGCATTTAACACATAAGTGCAAATCGATTTCTCTATCCTCCTGGCAGAGTTCACAATATCAAGACTCCTTTGAAATTTCCCCTTGTGGTTTTGGTGCTCTCGATATTATGGATTTTTTTATGATATTTGTACATAAGTATTTAGTTTTATACTCTTTATTGAACAGGTTTCTTGTAACAACTTGGGATCTACTGTTCAGAGAAGGTTCTCTGGATTTCTTAGCTTTGGTTGGTGCTTGATCCGGAGTTGGCAGCCTCTCAGTAAAAGAGTTGTTCTTGTTTAAGGAAAGATCTTCTACAACTTCTCATTCAGAATAAGATTTATCAGATTCATCGTGTACACTGAAAATACTCTCTGTATCACTGCTGCTATCCTCTTGGGTAGAAGTTCTGTCTCTAGTACGGGTTTTCTTTTGTAATCTTACACCAGATGTGGATGGACCAGCTTCGAAAGAAAATGGGTAATCGACATCATTTTCCTTATTCTCTAATAAACTAGATGTAGGTCGAATTGTTTTTTGAGATATTTACTGTTGTTGTTGAGTTTCTTGGTCCTTATTTTGACTTGTGATGGTGCTGGGAGCAAATACAATCTCTGGAACTGCATTCCTATTTAAATGATATATTCCTGTTGCCTTGAAGCCAGCTTTAATATTTGACATGGTCATTGTTATATCCCAAACAGCTGAAAATATGCTTCAAAAACGCATCTTACTAATAGAACTTTCTTGTAGATGCTTGGAACCTCATCGTTCCCGTAGTACTCAAACGCTCTAAAGACAGTTTTATCCATTGGTTGGAGTTCGTGCGTTGTATTACTGGGCAAACAATACAACGTGATATCGAATCTGTCAGTGGTTTCCAAAATACTGAAATTCATGTGATACTTGGCTCCATCAAAAGTAAGCAGAACCTGACCTTGAACCTTAAACTTTGCAAAATGCTCTATCCAACGGGAAAATGCTGCTTGTGTCATGCTACCTTTTTCAGTCATAAATACTGAAATCTCTGCAGGCATTGAATCAGCCCATTCTTGTTTTTTGGCATTGCTAACAAGATAACGTAGTGTTTTTAAATGAAACTCACGGTCTCTAGTTAATTCCACAATATAATACAAGTTATTGAAAATTCTAAAAAATTGACAATTGTTTCGATAAATCGATATCATCGTCAGAATGACAGAAGTTACATTTCATTTTATGCCTACCTGATGTTTAGTAGTTATTTTTGGCTAGACCAAGAAGTAACCTAACTTGTGATTGGCTTAATATATGTTTATAGAAAAAAGAAGAAGATGTGATATTACAAATATTGCAGCTTAGATATCATTAGCCCTATGGTGATAACCTGGATATCATTTTTCCAATTAAGATCAGTATAACTGTGCAATGATATAGAAAACCAGGAAAACTATATCTGCTGATCTTTACAATTATCACTTAAGAAGACAGTCTATTAGTGGAGAATTCCCTAGATTTAACTGTTCATTGACAACTTCATATTGTGGGTTTCTTGAATGTCTTCTAATTTCCAGTTCTTCAAGGAAATCCAGTTCTTGTTCCTTCTCACAAATATGCAGCACTTCTAGTTCTGTGTTTGATGTCAATGAATGATTGGTGTCAAGCAGATGTTTTGCGTAGTGGGATTTATCTGGTTGTTTTAATCTATATGCTCGTAAGTGCTCACTGTATCGCATTTCAAAATTCCTAAGGGTCTGACCAAAATAGACAGCATTACATTCTGGACATTTGAGTTTATATATACCTGACTTCTTTAATAGTGGTATTTTTGTTTTTACATTTAACAATTTTGTACTAACGTTACTTTCTGTTTTAAAAGAAATTGTTGTATTCGTTGCTGAAGATATTATCTTTGAAATATTATTAGAAATATTTCCTGCATATGTGATGGTTTTATAAGTTTTAATTTCATCAGCTTGTTTAGGATATATTAGTTGTAATGCCACTTTTTCCTCTTTTTTACTAATTAGCTTATTTATCATATCTAATGGATAACCGTTAGATGTTGCTATTTGTCTAATTGTATTAATCTCTCTATCAAAATTACATTTGTTCATAGGAACTGAAAAAGCTCTATGTATCATTGAATTATATGCTGCTAGTCTGTGTGACACAGGGTGGTTAGAATTGAATGGAATTGTCACATCAGTTTGTGTTGGTTTTCGGTAAATTGAATAATCAAGTACATTATTAACTCTTTGAATTTTTAAATCAAGTAAATTGATTGAGCTATTTTCTTCAATTTCTAATGTAAATTTAATTTTCGGGTGTAAATTATTGATGTGGTTGAAAAATACATCTAATTGTCGTTCACTACCCATAAAACAAGCTAATATGTCATCTACATATCTATACCAAAATAAAATATTTTTCGAAATATTACTTTCAAAGATCTTTCTTTCTAAATTGTCCATAAAAATGTAATTTTGATAGAGAGATTAATACAATTAGACAAATAGCAACATCTAACGGTTATCCATTAGATATGATAAATAAGCTAATTAGTAAAAAAGAGGAAAAAGTGGCATTACAACTAATATATCCTAAACAAGCTGATGAAATTAAAACTTATAAAACCATCACATATGCAGGAAATATTTCTAATAATATTTCAAAGATAATATCTTCAGCAACGAATACAACAATTTCTTTTAAAACAGAAAGTAACGTTAGTACAAAATTGTTAAATGTAAAAACAAAAATACCACTATCAAAGAAGTCAGGTATATATAAACTAAAATGTCCCGAATGTAATGCTGTTTATTTGGGTCAGACCCTTAGGAATTTTGAAATACGATACAGTGACCACTTACGAGCATATAGATCAAAACAACCAGATAAATCCCACTACGCAAAACATCTACTTGACACCAATCATTCAATGACATCTAACACAGAACTAGAAGTGCTGCATATTTGTGAAAAGAAACAAGACATTCAAGAAACCCACAATATGAAGTTGTCAATGAACAGTTAAATCTAGGGAATTCTCCACTAATAAACTGTCTTCTTAAGTGATAATTGTAAAGATCAGCAGATATAGTTTTCCTGGATTTCTATATTATTGCACAGTTATACTGATCTTAATTGGAAAAATGATATCCAGGATATCACCATAGGGCTAATAATATCTAAGCTTCAATATTTGTAATATCACATCTTCTTCTTTTTTCTATAAACATATATTAAGCCAATCACAAGTTAGGTTACTCCTTGGTCTAGCCAAAAATAACTACTAAACATCAGGTAGGCATAAAATGAAATGTAACTTCTGTCATTCTGACGATGATATCGATTTATCGAAACAATTGTCAATTTTTTAGAATTTTCAATAACTTGTATTATATTGTGGAATTAACTAGAGACCGTGAGTTTAATTTAAAAACACTAATATGAGCATATTCCACGAAGTAAGGGTCGAGACAGTCAATTTCATATAACGTAGTTTTTAATCAGAAAACATATACCGGGCATTCAGGTGAACATGGGCAAAGTTATTAGCTAATATAGGTGTGGATGTTTCATCGATCAAGAGGCATAGTGGGTGGAAATCTGCAACAATTGCGGAAAGTTATAATGTTGACAGTTTATGTAACAAAAATGAAGCAGCTAACTGGATTCTCGATAACGATAATTCATATGTAGCGTCTAGTAATACGTCGCATCAGGTTATTACAACAAATTAGTCAGACAATGTTGAGACTTTTTTGTCAGACCAGTTGTAGAAGTTACAAATTGTAATAATTGTAGTATAATCATAAATATTGAATAATAATGACCGCTTGTAGCAGCAATATATATTTTTTCTACAACTACTATGCAAAACACGCTTTTCTACACAAATTTTTATGCGCAAAGCATGCCTGTTCTTAATTAGTTTGATATCCGTTAGAAATGTAATAATGTAGAGTGTGGGAAAAGTACACGTTATGGTACTTTTCTGCACGGAAATGTCACTTTGCCCACGGAAATGTCAATGTCAAATATTTTTGACAATATTTTATAGTGGATTTCTGGGTGTTCAAATTTTAAATTTAAACAAAAATTCTGTAAGTAAACTATTTTTTAGATTATGTATTTCAGTTTATTGATTATAGATTATAAACAAATTCATTTATTACCCATTATTTTAGGAACTATGAACCGAGATCATAATTTATCTTTCGAGTTGTCGAATGCGGAAAGACCCAAATACAGCATTTCTTAATTGTTGCCGCGATGGCTTAGTGGAAAACACATCAGCATTGGAACGAAGAGGCCCGGGTTCAAATCCTGTCGACTTTTTTATATATTTGCAATTTATTTAATCTTTTTACTTTAATTTTGGAACTCTTAAATTCGTTCTGTTTAAGTTAAATAAAATACATAATTAATAAACGTAGTTGTAGAAAAAATATTGTGTACAACTTGTACGCAAAGCACTTTTCCCACTCGCTGGGTTTGCGGCACTCGCCTTACGGCTCGTGCCACAAACTTCGGCGCTCGTGGGCAAAGTAACGCTTTGCGCACTTGTTGTACAAACTACTATTTATTACTTGCATGACTCGTTATTGTCAATAGCATCTAAGAGTTTTGCGGAAGAATGAACTTACCTGCTTGGAAACAATTTAGAAATAGTCCAGTTACCATAGCGGAAGCAGATAATAGTATATTGTGCAACAAGTGGGAAAAGTTCAACTTTTCTCACGAGTGTGGAAGTTTGTGGCACGAGCCAAGGGCGCGTGCCGCAAACACACGAGTGAGAAAAGTACTTTTCCCACATGTTGCACACTATACTTTTACTACAACTGCACAAATTTCAAGAATACAAGTGAATAGTTTTGTAGAAAAAGTCTAAGCATCGAGTACCACCCACCGAAAACGGCTGGGCATCGAGTATAAGTTTCTGAAATTGGCTGGGCATTGAGTATCCCCTACAGGATTCTCCATATAAATGTATCTAGTGGGGGCAAAGTGCCGTGAGAAATGATATTTGTCACAGTGTGAGCAATATATGGTTTTGAAATTAAGTAAGCCATGAGAAATATGCTACTTTTCATAGCAGTTGTAGAAAAAATGTTTTTTTTATTTTTGTTCAAAACTCCTGACCTTATCAAATTGTTATCTGACTGCATGACAGTAGTTGTCAGTGTTATAGACGTTTCAATTTCTTTACCTGCATGTCAGAAAAATGGTTCATTCAACAGAAAATCACAAAATTACAATTCTACTGATAATTAGTTATGGAAATAACACTAATAGACCTTAGCGCAGCATATGATACAATTGATCATATTTCAGGTTCATGGAACTACTAGAGATGGTTTGTTGAATTCAAAACATGCACTACCTACAATATAATAGCCAAAGTAGTATTTTACCCTTATATTGTTTAAAATGTAGATAAATTATCAACTCCGTTTACCTGGTAATCGCCAATTTACTAACAGTACTTTTACCAACATGCAAATTATTTCCGTATATCTACATTTTTTTCTTTTTTTCCAGCTCCGTTCTCTGTTTTCGCCATTGGAAAGATTTTCCAAAGCACTCTTCTTCCACATCTATTGAAAGAAATTGCAAAACCTGTGGAATACAAGACTAATTGATTTATCTCTTAATAGGAACTCATGATAAGTTTTTCGACCTTACTCCAAAGACCACGATAACATCTATTGATTGTAGTACTACTTAATTGGAATTGAATGCAATAATAATGCTCTTAAACTTTGACTAGATATGTTTATGCAAAGTATCTTATCTGAAGAAAGTTGATTGAAATGTATGAATCTATATCTCGCATCATAGTACTTATTACTATTTTGCGTTGTAAATTTCAGAGAAACATTGGAAATACCATTTTGTTTGAAAATACATGATATTGTAGTAGATACAATGAATATTTTTTCAGTACAGTGTGCAGTGAAGACGTTTCAATACATACTTCATAATTTCGATCTTCCCGATAACCACCACAGCAAGATATTTCTCATTTCAATTAGGGCATCGGTGCTCAAACGGTCGATCGCAAGGGCTTTTTGAGTCGAACTCGGGAAATATTGGCCGATATCTATCGATGCACAATATTGTTTGATGACAAGGAACGCGCAGCATTTATTAAAGAAAATCGACGGCGTGCGACGTCTTTAATTCCATACGATTTTTCGGGCGACTGTTTCGTGTCACGGTAACAAGCCATGCCGAAACCAGGGTTGGATTTGGTTCTAAAATTATAGTATTTATGCTATAAAGTCGCCCTCTGGACTATATACTATCCACGTCTAAAGATAGTACGCTAAGGCACCATCATTTAAATTTTGCTCCCGAATACGTCACAATGCATTAACTTGAAGCTAAAAACTATTATCGAAATGATGGCGCAATGAACACATTCAAAAGTGAATTGCAACTAATGATATTCATTTATTTATTGAAATCCATACAGGTTTATTAACCTAAGTACACGGATTCTATTTTAATTATACTCTTCTTACAAAGTTTTATTGTGAACAATTTTTTCTGTGTGTGAGACTGAATACTTTTCAATTTTATGCAGAACAAAAAAATCCCAAGAATAATTGTTTTGAAAAATATATATATATATATATATATATATATATATATATATACACATATATATTGAACTAATCCTCTAATATATTAAAATAATTTAACAGATGTTACCAGATACAAAGATAATATATCAATACCTATGTTGTATCAGTAGACACAAGCAAGTTAAAAAACTAAGAGTTTATCTAAACGAATTGAATGAATTGAGCAGCTATATTATCACATACTAAGAAAAGCATTTACCAAATGAATTAAAGGATAATGAATAAAAAATTTGATAATAGTATTGTTTGAATAATTACAAAATTTTACCTAATAAATAAGCCAAGATCAAGTCAATGTCATTATTTATCAAAATATTCTGAACACTGCCATATAAATATCCGGGTAATTGTAATGTAACATCACTTGAGACTGAAATAAAATGTATTAGTATTCGAGTCAATAATTGATTACACTGATCAACACTAATTTTATTGTCAACAATATTTGGGCGATTCCTAGGTAATTTCGTGGTGCTGATCACGAATTTTAAGTCCATTTAGGTGAATTGGCTCTAATTTTAGAGATATATTATCAAAATATGATAAGAGAGAGAAATATCAGTTTAATGGACCAATGGCCCTTATAAGCAACTTTTAGTAAAAAATATTAAAGTGGTTTCAAAAAAAGTGAAACTAAAAAATTATAAAATTCATTTATTGATTAGGTATAACAGCAAAGAAATAATTTTATTTAAAAAATTACATATAATTCGTAGAAAAAAGCTCTTTTTGTAGGATTTTATTTTATGAGGACCGTCAGGTACATCACGTTGGAGACTCCAACAATAGTCTGCAATCATATGATGATCCCATCTGCCCTGATACCTTACCTCCATCTCTTTTATATCCAGGTGGAACCGTTCCCCTTGTTCCTCACTGAAATTGCCAAGATTGTCGGGGAATTCATCCAAGTGGCTGTGAAGAAAGTGTACTTTAATACTCATATTAGTACCCAAGTTATTAAAGTTTAAAAACATCTATTGCACTAATTCCTTGTAATTGTCGGCTTTGTGATTACCCAAGAAATTTTTAACTACCATAACAAAGCTACACCAAGCAGCAGCTTCAAGTGTCGTCATGGGATTTGTAAAATTGGAGTCCTTAATAAGATTGCGAATTTGAGGGCCATCAAAAATACCCGCTTTTAGCTTTTCCATACTTAGCCTAGGAAACGATCTACAAATGTATTTGAAGCACTCGCCATCTTTACTCAAAGCCTTAACAAGTTGTTTCATTAGTCCTAAGTTGATGTGGAGCGGTGGGAGAATGATTTTTTCAGGGTCAACCAATGGTTCGTTTATGACATTTGCTGTTCCTACAGTCATATTTTGTCTTATTGGCCAATTAACCATATTCCAATGATCTTGCTTTGCCCTACTATCCCACAAGCAGATAAAACAAGGGTATTTTGTGTACCCACCTTGCTGCCCAAGCAAGAAGTTGACCATTTTTAGATCAACACAAATGGAAAACTCATGTTCTTCATAGGATAGTTTCTGTAATACCAACTTGATGTTTGGATATTCTTCCTTAAGATTTGTTGAGTGGGCGATAGGAATTGACGCATATCGGTTGCCATTGTGTAACAAAACACACTTTAAGCTTCTACTGGAACTGTCTATCAATAGTCGCTAATCACCTGGAACAAATTGTATTCCCATTTGACGAAAAAGTCCGGGAATGTTGTTGCAATATATAAGATCTTCATCTTGGCTAAAGTAAGGAACAAGTTTCACCTCTCGTGTTCTATAAATGGTTATTTTTATATATGGTTGTAGACAGTTTTTTTCTTTTAATCTGGATGCCAGAAGTTCAGATGCTTGCTTTGATAGACCGAGATCCCGTATCAGGTCATTCGGATCTTCTTGCGAGAACTGCTGTGGTGTTGATTGTATTTCCTGCTCATATTCACTTCCACTGCTACTGTACTGGTCCTTGATTTCTTCTTCTTCTTCCGCCATCAGAACATCTCGCAGTGTTGTATATACTGGTACGGGAATCTCTTCGCTATGTGGCACAGGTCTTCGTGCTGATCCTAAATCAGGATAATCCCATTTGCCTTTCTTGTATTTGTTAAAACCTTTTACATTAACTAAACAAAAATAACAATCATCATGGTGGTTTTCAGATTCTCTCCACACCATGGGCACACCAAATTTCAAACTTTTTCTTCTTTCGTTTGACCACTGTCGTAAACATTCGACACACGTTTTGCACACTATATTGGGAGCCCAGGACTTGTCTTGGTCTCCAAGCTGTACGCCGAAATAAGCTTGATAAGCCTGTCTAACCAAATCTGTGATATTTTTTCTTTGTTTCGCTACAGTATATTCGCCACAAATGTAGCAAAAGACATTAGGGCTGTTCAAACAGCTTCTGCGTGAAGAACTCATTCCTCTGAAAAAAGAGTAACTTTAGTTAAAAATATAGGTACAAATATTCGTCACATGTACTCTTACCTTCCACTGGACGTCTATTGAATTTAAATAACTTCACTAGGTAGGCAATAAGAATTAAATACACAAAATACATAAGACAAGCACAATAACCGCGACGCTAAGTCTTGGTAGAACAACTGCTTACGCTGAACTGACAGTTGAAATCAAGAGACACAAGACAAATAAATGCACGCACTGATCACGTGATCAGCAGTCGGCACGTGGTACGCTCACTAAACAGGGTCGAACTCTCGTTTGTGTGTAAATTTATTGTTCGTAAATTTTTCTGGAAAAATAAAAAGCATAATATGTTATAGCTAAATTCCTTAAAAGATTATGTATCCATTACCTCAAAAACTAGAGACAATTTGGAAAAACTGCTTTTATTTTTGAATTCAGCAGACCTGAATTACCCTATACTCGTTCAAAAATACTTGGCAAAAATTTTTTTTCTAATTTTGTAGGGCGGTGTTATCAATATTTTCAGACGATGATAAAAAAGGGTTATAATTGTAAAAGAGTGTGAAACAATTAATAGTTGGTTGACATACGGAACATAGCCAAACTATATGTTATTGAAATATTGTAATCATGAAGTTTAACAAACAGGAAGTAATAGAAAATTAGTGAATTAATTGCCATTTTAAATTTGTTAGTTACTAATAGAATATGTAATATTAGAAGCAAATTTGGAAATAACTTATAGTTTATATATAACTAAAATAGCAAAAATTAGAAAATTTAAAACTATACGATTGCATATATAATAATAGATATTTTAGGTTATAAGTTTTTGTAATTTAATGTAGATAAGAATGCCCTAAAAAGGAAAAAAACTAACAAAATAATACATTGTCATCATAAGTGAAAAAGACAATTTATGAAAGTTTTAAGACTATACACATATGTACAAATAATTGTTGATATCCTCCAGGACTTTTAAAAGAACTATTTCTACATTTATAACCAAAAACTCTCAAACAAACAATTATTTTGTGACATAATGTAAAAAGAAGGCTTTGAATTTTACTGTGGAAAAAGATTGTTTACTTATAAAAAAAAAGAAGGTCGAGCGTGGGTAGTTGAAGCGAGAACATCTTAGTGAGAGTCCTCAACAAAAATTTTATAATTAAATGGAATAAAATTAGATTTTGAATTTAAAAGTTATGAAATAATAAAATTATAAGTCTTTAAAACTGTGTGAGAACGGGAGAGTGACCAGAAGGGGCATTTCTTTCGCATACGAAATCATCAAGAATTGGGGAGACGCCTGCAGCAGAAACGTATAGCTATACTGAAGAAATAATTAAGGTCTGTGTTATTTAAATATTAATTTTGGAATTCCAAAACGTGAATAGTGAACAATAAAATTTAAATTTCAACATATAATCTTCACAAAAGGCCTAAGCATTTTAAGAAGTAATATATCAAATCACTTACATGGATATTCATGAATTATAACCAATAGATATAAAATTGTACTTACCTAGAATAATCAATTTATTTCGTTATTGTTCACACTGTATATAAAATATCATTTATCTTCCATTTCTATTTCCTAATGAATGCTCAATTATTTCCTTTCCATCACTATTCCATTTTCACATCACTCATATTCCCTTTTATATATATATATATATATATATATATATTTAATTTGAAAAAAGATATTTGCCAACTTATTTGTAATGTAATGTAATGCCACATCCCCACAAAAATATCCATTATATATATATATATATATATATATATATATATATATATATATATTATTAACAAAAACTGTATTATTTTTACTGATACTTACTTTTATAGTAGATTTAAATGTATATGTTTATTTATTTAGAATTTTTGTTTTAGTTTGGCTAGCTCAGTTTGTTTTTAATATTTGTTTATTAATTTATTTTAATTAGATTATTCGGGAGCATGAAATCCTTTCTCCCTTTGAGTCCTGGCAATTTATACTGATGTAATTGTTGAAATAAAAAGAAAACACATTATTTGAAATCAATTTAATTATCAATGCAATATTTATTTGATAAAATAATATGCGACGCCAATGGTTATATGTACCTATTTATTGATTTTAATAATATCATAAATGCGCATGCGTGAAAAAATTAGTCATGCGCTTTAGCATGAAACAAACAATTATGATACGTAAGAAGCATCTATATTATACAACACAATTTGTTGATGATGAAAACAATTGAATGGTTAAAACACATAAGAGAATTTATCTATAAATCATAGTTATATATGATACAAGTAGCTGTGGGAAGAAATTAGTTATATACATGGATAGAGAAATAGAAATTATATACAGAAGGACATAGTTATTACATTATGAAATTTCAATCACCATATTTATGCAATTACAAGATGGCGTGATTAGCGTAAGTACATATTTTAATTTATATAAAGTTCGGCCTTTTATTAAATTTAATGATTTATGTAATGAATACACTATATGAAGTCTGTTTCTTTCTTTTTTAGATCGATCATGTTTGAAAAAGTTTATCAATTTATGAAATTAAGTACTTAATTGGGATTTTGAGTTTTTACAATATTTATTGGCCAATAAATGATTTAAATACACTGACCTGTTGATCTTGAATTTGGAAGAAAGTCTCTGGATCCCAGGAACACCCACTGAATCTCCAAAACAACCAAAATTGTTGAAAATTTCGCAAATTTTTGTCGGAAAACTTGTTACAATTAACTGTAAGTATTTCTAATATTATATTTAACAGTACTTTAGGAGTTTAAATGTCTTATACCGGGAATATCTTTAAATTTTTAGGAACACTATCCCACACACTCCTCGCTTCTTAACACCAGCTACCGTTCTCCTTAAGCGTCCCCTCGATTTTCAATTTTTTTAAACAACACAGTCTTTTGTTCTTTTCCAGATCACTATTCAAAAGTTTATTTATTGATTCACAGTTTGTTATGTCATCTTTTACAACCAATAAGATATTGTCTTTTGTAATCAGATAATTGAAACTTCAATCACTTATCAAAACAATTTCATACATACAAATACATTAAAATTGGTTATACTTAGATACACTTACATAGTACAACATTCAATATTATTATTGATAGTATATTCTTGTTACATTCATATCAATTATAAATATAAATTCTCTTATGTTATTTGTCTATATGTCATTATTTGTTTATCTATGAAATCTATTGGATTATATTCTATTCAATATTTATATTTGTTCTTATTCTTAAATTAATGATTATAATGAATTAACTATAGTAATATTTGTTTTCATTTCAGATGAACAGCTGTTATGATATGGAAATTATTCTTCGTCTTAGGCAACTTTATTTACACCATTACATTGGTTAGGCAATATCTATATTTTATGTTATCATTTAGGTAATTCCTTTTTTATTATATTGTTATTGGCTGTTATTTAATATATCTTTATTTGATATGTTGTTTAAATTAAGAAAAGTGTTTCCTTTTTACTTGTTTTCTTAAATTAAGTTATTTTCATATATATTTCATACTAGCTACATATTATTATAATACGAATTCTCTTATTATCTAAGATATCTGGTTCAATATATATATATATATATATATATATATATATATATATATATATATATATATATATATATTTCACACCTTTTCGGTGGTATTTGATAATGTCCGGGCCACTACGCAGCCAAGGGCACTACCATTGTCAATAGGGGGAGATGATCCGCCGGATGATTCCAACAGTTCCAAGCATTACGGCCTTTTGCATCCACATTACGATGTTTTTAGGTAAGTCCAGTTCTTTTATGTGTCGTACTGTTTTTGTATGTACAAGGCCGTTTGCGCTTATAATTAAAGGGACTATTGTTACCTTCTCCAAGTTCCAAATCAATTTCATCTCTTGTGCAAGCGCTCCATATTTAGTTATTTTTTCGGCATATGCTTTAGATATATTGTAGTCCTGCGGCACTGCGGAGTCAATTATGATGGCTGTGTTATCACCTTCATCCCAAATCACCATGTCCGGCCAGTTGTGCTCCACAGGTCTATCTGTAACAACTGTGAAATCCTAGTAAATTTTCACGGTCTTGTTTTGAAGTACGGGTTGCGGAACATATTTGTGGTGTGCGGTGAAATGATTCAACAGACCTCTTTGCAGGCATATTAATTGGTGAACGACTTTGCCCATATTGTTGTGTCGTTCCAGGTATCTGGTAGCAGCAATTGTTGTGCAGCCAGATGACAAATGTTGAATGGTCTCTCGCTAGTGTTACACAGTCTACATTTGGTGGTCTCAACTTGTTGTTTCAATATGTGTTTGGAGTACGTTCGGGTTCTAATGACTTGATCCTGTATCGCCAACATTGTTCCTCCATATTCATATACATTCTTATATATATATATATATATATATATATATATATATATATATATTTATGCAATTGTATTGTTGATCTTGAATAGTATATCGATAATTTCAACGTATATCCAAACGTTAAATCTTGTAAATATCTCGTACATGTATCATAGACTGTGAATTCTACATTAAGCTTCGCTTTGGACTAGATGAAAGCGCACGCTTCTTATATGCGCCGACGCGGTAGTGTTTATGCTCAATAACAATTCAGTGCGCATGACTGTATATCATACAGTGGCGGCATCAGGAAAATTTGGTGTCATAAATAATTTAAAGTTTGATCTCAAGAATTTTATTAAACTAGTTTATGAAAAGTGTTTTGCATTTTATTGTATTCAATATCCATAATAAATTTAGCAAGAATTGCTCACTTCATTCATTCTTTGGAATAATAACTATAATCATCAAATGTGTGTATATTTATAAAATATTTAATTTCTATATATATCCAACTAAAAAATTCAATAATTAATCAACCAAGATTACAATCCATTCATATATGAGCGTCCGGAACCCAAAGAGAGGAGTCTACATTTCACCGACTTTATAATAAATTAAAAATAAAAACATAAGAATACATATAATAATTAAGAGAGCCGCCGAAGGTGAGTCAACACATGTTTATATAACTCTATATATTAAAGTAAAAATAAAAACAACAATAATTCATATAATTATAATATATATATATATATATATATATATATATATATATATATATAAACAATTATATCCACCCCATGTTATCCCCTCATCATCTTCTCATCCGGAAGAACGGTGATCGCCTCATCACCCCGGTCCAGGCGGAACCAAATGGTAAAGTTCCGCAGAAAAGTACTCCTCCAAAAGGTAAATATCCAAAAAAGATGGTATCCCTCCAGGAAAAGGTAAAATATCCAAAAAAAGATGATATCCCTTCTGGAAAAGGTAAATATCCAAAAAGACGGTATCCCTCCAGGATATACAGATAACATCGAATTACTAAAATGTTATCATCAACGATGAAACTATTAATTGACTGAACTAGCTTAAGGCTATGTATCCAGACTATATTATTATCAACACCAGATGTGTTGTTAAAATAATAGCTAAAGTGAAATTGAAGATTTCCCCCAAAGAGTTATTATCTAATATACTAAAGTATTGCCTCTGCGGCATAGGAAAACTTTATTTACATATGGAACCAGAAAATGTTTTTTCCCTAGTGTTCTACTAATCGAGATAAAGTTTTATTTGAAAAACCTGAACGACTACTATGTGAATAAAATATATACAAAGTCTAAGCGATAACTAAGAAATTAATCTTATCCATAGCAACTGATTGACAAACTGAAAAATTACATTAATATGCCAATAATTAACTATTATGTGATCACACCTTACTGCAGTATGTAGAGATATGAAGCAATGATACATTTCAACTATTCAACTAAGAATATTGCAAGTACATGTGCCGATATCCTATAAGTAATATGCTAATCATTCTATGAAACAATATAAAAACTACTTGACATGTATACCTATACTTACCTATACCTCATATGACGAATATGAAATATACAATCATAAATAGAACAGTTAGAAAAAGTAGCTATAAAAAAAATACATAGATACTTTTTGTGGTCCAACACGACAAAATACCCCTGAACTGTACAAAAATATATACTACTTTACAACGAATTCAAATCTATTGATAGTTACAACTTCAAATTCTTTTCATTAATAGAAAATGAGCGAAAAATGTCTAAACAGACTTTGCAAAAAGATATATATATATATATATATATATATATATATATATATATATATATATGTATATATATATATATATATATATATATTGAACATAATTCAAGAACACAGAAACTAAAATAATATAACTCATATCAGCATACTACACAGAATTATATAAACCAGTATCGGTTAATGAAAATATTTCCAATATACAGAAGATTTAATGCAGTATTTAAAAAACTGTATATGGCTTACATGTACAAAATATTCTGGAGCATATATACATCATCTGTTAAGTGTTAGAGAATTATTAGCACCTATTTTGATCAGGATACATAATATCTATTACCTTATAAAAGTAAAAAAATATATATAGAAGAGATAGTTCTTCACTACTTAGATGGAAGTATAATTGAAATTCTCACTCTCACAAATATATTGAAGTTTGGAACATTTGATTCAATATCTTTAATATGATACCAAAAGAATTTATTGATGAAGTAATCTATTCATAATGGAATACAATATATGAGCAATAGTAATAAGAAATTTGAGTAAAAAGGATAAAACTTACCTTTAAACACAGTAGTTCATTTAAGAAGCATATCGACAATCCATTGTAAGTAATAAATAACAAGTTATAAATCAAAATTCCTTAATTAAAAGAAACATGTAATCCATATTCTAAAAATATTCATTGAACATTATTAATAGTTACAATAAATAAACATGTAATAACTTAATTATTTAACATTTAGAGAGTTTTGGTTATATATATCAAATAATGTCAGAAATGTCAAAATAATTTTATCAATTGACTGGAATAAGGTTATAAATTGAAAAAGAAGCAGAACCATAGAAATCTATATTTATTGAGTCAAGAAAGATGTGAATTTTATGGTTTGTAATTATATATTAGGAATTATAAAATGAATCTGAAATCAAGATATTTATGATTTCGGATAGCAACGAAAAATAAAAAAAGGCGGGTTGGTTGTTGATTTTTTGAATAATGATGGAAGTCGGAGATTAGAAAACTTAAATGGTTGATGAATTTAAAAAGAGAGAATTAAGTTATTGTATAAAGAAGTGAGTTATTCCATATATTAATTCGAAATAGCTAGTATAAGGATATTAAAATCATAATTTCTACGAAGATATATACAATATATAAAAAAATACATGTTATTGGAGGCTATGGTACAAATGAAAGAGTCATTTCAAATTGAATAATTAGTTGATGTGGTACGGAATCGTGATGTAAAGTACCTGAATAAGATATTAAGCATTGATTGGGAATTCGAAGCTGGAGAATAATAGAAATTACAAACACGTGGTACCTGTAACAAGAAATCTAGAAAAAAAACATCTCCATCTGGACGACATATGTATGCATGACATGGTTTTTTTAACAGACAGAATTTCAAGAAAGGAATATTAGTGGTTGAGAGGTTAGTGTTTCTTTTTGTTTTTGTTGGTACCAACATTCGGGTTAGAGATGTACATTTATAATAAAAGTAATAAGAATTAGTATCTGAAACTATTAAACATATTAAAAGCATTGAAAAAGAAAGGTAATAACATAGACTTGAGTACTTACTATTTATATTTAACAAATATTTTATTGTTAGACATTTCAATATTATATTAGTATTTAAGATAGTTCATCACTTACTTTAAATTTATAATACATAATTCTTGATCAATATAATATAGTTGTTGTATTAAAGGTATTCTTGAAACTATTGTTTATGTTCAGATAAATATTACTTCAACTGATATGAGTGACAGTTGGATTCGATTATTCTACTGATAATTTCCATCTATTTTAATTGTGAGACAAAATCGATTGCTATATTGAAAGTTTCTATACATAGGCGCACCAATAATATAAAAAATATAATATCAGTTATTTGAATGATTCATATATATGTAAAATATTGTAGATATAGAGTTAAAATCACTTCCAGATCCCAAAGAGTAGTAAGAGTTTCTCATGCTCTCCACATAAATATATAAATACATAAAAAATTTTCTTTACTTCATTACTGAGCTAGCTATACTAGAGTTGAATATATTAAATTGATAATATAACAATTATAGTGGTATTGTCGGCAAAGTATACAACTATAACAATCCATTATAATATATATATATATATATATATATATATATATATATATATATGAGATCTCTTTTACATACGGCTAATTAGGGGCCTAAACTTCCTCGAAACTCCTACAATAGTCTCATCACATACGAGGATGGAAATAAGCTATCCAAATCCCGACTACGTTATGATTTCAGTCAAAAATCTTTTCAAAAAAGGGTCAGGCAGCGTGGTTTCCAAAACGGGCAATATTCACCAAATCTTCAAAAAAATACAGCCACCACCAGCTTCCCGAATCAATTTACACCGTCTTGATAATTATCCCCAACTGGGATGGTTTCAAATACCATAAATAAATCAAAATCTTACTGAAAACTGAAGTTCATGCAGCAATCTCGAAGTATGGATTAGAAAAGAAAGTCATCGATGCTCGATGCGCCAATAACACAAGTAACTTAAATTCTCCCTACAACGCAACTCGAGTAAGTTTTCCAACCAACACCAATTCAGCTGACAGAAATTCGTCTTAACCACAGAACATAGAACCACAATCCGCTTAAGACATGAACAAAAAGTCGAATAAACCCAAAAGTAATAATAACAACAGTTCGCATGTCATCTATGAACACATCGGAGAGGAAATCTGTAAGCATAATGAGTTATCTATAACTCGTAAAGTAAAACCACAAATACTAGACAGATATCTCAACTACTCCCAGTGCGAAACGACAAACGAACGCAGCTATCTACGACGTATCTGTCATCGAGCAAATTGACAATTCAACATAACCAGACTTTACAACAACAACAACGATTCTTATGAGTATTAGAAATTATTTGAATTATTTTAAACAATAATTGTACCATAGTACCCCCGCATATGTTGATGTACAAAGCCAAAATAACCGGAATTATCACGCAGATAAGATTCACAATATATTCTAATGACAACCAAGTCTTAAACAGTAGCTTCTGAACGATATGGAAATACTTTCTGAAGTCATGACATGGTATATAAATGATCATGAAACATACAACTATCTCGAGAGACAAGTATGTATAAACTACTCCGCAAATATATGTTTTAATCTAACACAGTAAAATGTTTTAGACAAAGTCAAGGAGTCGAATACAATCAAACCCTGATAAGTTGTAGCACTTATCAGCTAAAGCGGGCAATTTTTTGGACCACTGATGCTAACACCCCAATATAATGTAACCAAAGCAAAAGTCAGTAGTCCCACGGTCACTTAAATCTAAAATAAAAACCACAAGAGAAAGAAAATAAACCCTCAACACCCATGAAATATACAGCAACAAAAAACTAACAAAAAAACTAATTACCGGACTTAAAAAGATAGGCGCTCATTTTGTTTGATATGATAACAAAACTTTAAATTATTCTTTATTTATTCGTTAAAGCGGCACACACACCAACTCACTAGGAATTATATATCATCTGATGTCTCAATTAATTTAATGATGGTGTTGTTTTTTATATAGACTTTTCCAGGCGTCACTTTTCCCGTATTACCTCTTGGCTTGAATTAATAGGTTGTAACTGTTTTTTGTAAGGTCCTCGTTCAATAGTATACCAGTTTGCTTTAGTTATCCTCTGGCTTTAATAATCTCCATTTTTTTCAGGTATGATACGAATTCTACTATTACTGTTGGGGGCTTCTGGAAATTTGAATTACGTTTTCTTATCCGGTATATGTTGCTAATGTCACTTAGAGTGCATTTCACGTTCATCCTGTTGCTCACTATGTTAGTCACAATAGATATTAAACTTTTCGTTTTCGTTTTCCGCAATTCCATCGAAACGAATATTTTTCCTTCTTTGATACATTTCTAAGTCGTTGTTCTTATTACGTACATTAATTTCAGTTTCTTGGGTTCTAATAGTTTTGTTTATTTCACTAGTCTTTTTAGATATCTTCCTTATTTTTGAATCTATTTTATCTAGTTTACTGTCTATTTTTTCATCAACTTTTATTATAAATGTTTGACATACCTTCATAATCAGCTGTTCAATGGCAGATTCATCCAACTGTGTCGAAATTTGACTAGTGTTTCTGGTTTTGATCATAATATGTGTGTGGATCACCTTAGTTATAAATTTTACACAATTTTTGCAATTGCGGGTGAGCAACTTATGCATAGCCCTTCGCTCTCGCAAAGACCAACTTACTTGTATATTTCACTACTTGCAGTACAAAAGAACAGCAATAAACGTTAAGCTGTGAGTATAATACATTCAGGAGCACTCTGCAGCACGTGTACACTGTTCGACCGACCATAATATATCAACTGAATAGAAAGGATCTGAAACATGTTCCATATTTGAAAGCAAGGATTCCTCAGTTGAAATATGATATTTATGAGAGAAAATTAACAATTATTTTGAGTGAATTTTAAGGACGTTTTTATGATTTCAGTAAATTGACATATTTTATGAGTTATCCTTTTTCATGTGAACACATTGAGAAAACTGCTACTGAAATAGAAAATCAGTTTAATATACAGGGTGTCCCACGACGTTTTGGCAGTTCGATTTCTCGAAAACTGTTCATATGACAAGTATGAAATTTGGCAGATGTAAACAGTCAAAACTGATGCTTATATTCATTATAAAATAATCTCCGTTGTTCCTGTCATTTCGGGTCACGTGACCCCAACATAATTTTTTTAAATGGGACAACCGGTATAATATTACAATTTTGGATATATCATGCAAAAATAAATTCAACGATACCACAATTGTCATCATTGTATTGTGCAGTAATGATAATAAGGGCTATTCATTTTTACTAAATTGATTAAAGCAATATTTGGCACCCAATAATTTAGGTGGCTATGAAACAAATAACTATAGTAGCAACAACATAGGTTGTCATTCATTATTGTTAGGTGAAGTTTATTCAAGAACTGTCATTAATTATTAGTCATAACCTTGTGAAGACAATGCAATAATAAGTAAATAATTACTTCAATTTTTTACTTGCTATAAATATGTTGACATGCTACTTATTTATGGAGAATGTGGAAAAAGCAATACTCATGCTCAAGGTTTGTACAGAAATCGTTTTCCTCGTAGAATAACTCCAAGCCAAAATACTTTTGTCTACGTCGAACGAAAGCTTTTCCAAGCGGTAAAAATCAAGTTCCTCGACAAAAGACCGCTCAAACAGATGACGATGTGATAAATATTTTGGCTTATCTTCAGGTAAGATCCACACACCTCAATACGATTTCCATTATTTCCATGATCATTTCTTCTTTCATTTTCTCTTTGATGCTGTCCATTTCCATTTTCACTTGATCGATTGTCTCGTAGGTCATTATGATTGGTATAACTTCTTTCCACACGTTGTAAGTAGCTTGATAAACTATCCATAGATTTTATATTATGAAGCGCTATTGTTTCTGCTACTTCTGAATTAAAGTGTCTTCCAACATACAACACTAATTCCTCCTCCTTCATTTCAGGCTCAAGGTATTGGGCTACGTTGTATAGTTGCATAGCATAATTGTTTAGGTTTTTGCTCTTCTTGTAGTCAAATT
The DNA here is from genome assembly GCA_963921935.1 of Galeruca laticollis. Taxonomy (NCBI): domain Eukaryota; kingdom Metazoa; phylum Arthropoda; class Insecta; order Coleoptera; family Chrysomelidae; genus Galeruca; species Galeruca laticollis. Next base: position 148,987,851 of record OY998181.1, read on the forward strand.
TACCAAAGTATAGCCGTTCCCGAAATGTCGCTTGTTGCAATTCTCCCCAGAAATAGGCTAAGAATTGTTGCTCTAAATCTCCCAAGCTTTGAATCTGTTCTTCTTTATTACAGAACCATAACAAAGCATGGCCCTGTAATATACTCCTTATTATGAGTTTTATCTCCATAATATCTCTTAGTCCTTTTATTTTACTGCGAATTATTTTTAGGAATACTTTGGGATGGATATTATTTATATTCCCATCGAATTTCACCCCGATTTCGAAATTGCTATGGAAATTTCCTGGACATACATTAACTCCACCACTTCTTCTTAAATTCTCCTCCATTTTCTCGACCGTATTTCTTAACTTCCTATTCATTTCTTCTATGTTTTGACTTACTTGTCTATTTATATCTTCACTAATTGCTGAACTCATCCCCGTTCTCTCTTTTATCCTGCCATCTAAACCCTTAAATTTCCTATTTACGTTTTCTTTTATCTGCTCCACTTCCTTTGTTATATGCTTAGCTTGTTTTGATACCTCTACTTTAATATTTTCTGGTAAATTCTCTTCTATATCTCTTCTAAATTCTGATACTTCTTCTACTATGATCAGATGTTTGTATTGATCCCCAATGTCTCCTTTCACCTTCTGTATCTGCTCTCTGCTTCCTTCATTTTCTTCCCGAAGTTTCCTGAATTCTTGAATACTTTCAGCTTTCACCGCTTCTATCTTCTTTTCCAATTTATTCATGTTTCCATTCATTTTATCCATCTTCCCGTTTAAGCTCCCCTCTATTCTATTTATATTTTCATTCAAATCGTCTCCCCTCAAATTTTGCTCCATTTTGTTCATGTTTCCATCCATATTGTTAATATCTCCTTTCATATTTAGTTCCATTTTGTTCATGTCTGTCTTTATACTGTTTATGTCTCCCCTCAACATATCAAATAATTGTTGCATCCATTGTTCATTTATATTTATTCCTCCTTGTGTATCTTCTTGTTCCACGTCTTCTTCATCTCCTTGGTGCAGTGTCTTCACAAGGTTATGACTAATAATTAATGACAGTTTTTGAATAAATTTCACCTAACAATAATAAATGACAACCTATGTTGTTGCTACTATAGTTATTCGTTTCATAGCCACCCAAATTTTTGAGTGCTTAATATCGCTTTAATTAAGTAAAAATGAATAGCCCATATTATCAGTAGTGTAACTATGCGGGTTCTAACTCACTACTTCGAAAAACGTCCGCTAGTCGACGGTGGCGCTGGTGTCGCTGTCGGCGATTACAGATTTCTTTTTTCTGTCGTCCATTTTTCAGTCGGCAGATTTCTTTTTTAAATTTTTATTCCAGTAGATTACAGATTTCTATTTTTCTGTCGTCCATTTTTTATCCGTTTGTGCATCGAAAAAAATGTTTGCCTTGAGTGAGATTCGAACCCGGGACCTCATCGTTCCCAGCCTTCGCCGTTACATCTCCGCCATAAGGGCTCCACTATATTTTAATTTTGAAATTTGTGTGTTGGTTTCACGTTGAGGTGTCCTTCTCGCGATGAGTCTATTTTATTAACAAATTGAGACTTTTAAATTTCAGAATATTGTGGTGAACGCTTAAGATGAAAAGTGATCGATTGACAAGTGTAAAATTGTCTCAATACAAAGCATTCTCGTGCACGGCACGCGTGCGTGGTGTTAACACATACTTTTAACATGTACGTAGAAAATGGAGGATCAAAAATTAGTTATAGTATGGCTTTAATCGAGTACAGACGTCGCATTGAGGAATTTATGATGAAAATAAATCAATTAACTAAGGACGTTACTTTTTATGAAGATAAGCGATCGGTTATGAGGCAAATTGAAAACCTATCTATATCTAACTCAAATCAATGGGAAAATCATACAATTAATTGGGTGCCCGAAGAACTACAAAACGGAAGAGAACAACAAGAGATTTCGAGTGCCTTAGATCTTATATTTAGACGCCAGACACCAACACCACCACCACACGCGATATATCCATTAAACAGAATCAAACCTACAAGACTTCAATATGAGCAACGATACCTCCCACAACAACAGCAGCAGCAGCAGCCGCAACATCAAAGATGAACTTAATAATATTTTTTCATTATCATGTATAATATTAGCAGCCATATTTGTTTTAATAATTAAAATTCTATTGAAAATTGTTAAACATAAATTCAAATCATCATGTAATATATCAGCTGATGATGAGTAGGAAAATAAAAAATCGATTCAATGCAATTTATTTTATTTAAACATTACAAAGGTAAAAACCATTAGACGCGCTTTGAGGACAGCAGCAGTTGCCCATGATGCGCCATCCTTCTTCTATCCCCCTATCCTTGGAACGCTATTCTCGCAATGGAATGCCGACATGCACTAGCAACAACAGCAACAGCAGCACATTCTAATTCAAATTCTTGATAATTTCGGTGAGAGGGAAATACTCCATTACACAATCGTGTATTATGATGCAATATACTTTGGTATTTTCGGGGAAGCCAATGTTTGCTTCAATGTCAAGTTTTACATCTACTGTAGAAGCCTTCATGCTTTCTTCTTGTTTCGAGCAATCGATAACAAACAATGCACGCTTCTTGAAAGAGGAATAATCCAACAAAGGATGCTTCTGGGTTGAATTCATATAGCTAGGATAAAATTCGGTATAGTTGAAATATGCCTCATTGTAATCATTCTTGGTAAAATCCAACTGCATTCTTTCATTGGGATAATACTCCCCATTTAGCGATAACCTGATGCTTTGAATGTCAGCGTTGTCGAATAAAGTAGGGTCAGTTGTGTTGTTGTCACGTTTGTTGGTTTGAAAGAAAACAATAACATAACGAGGTCGTTCAACAGAAGTTGTAGTTTTAACGGCCCAAACTTCACGTCTAGCATTTCTGGTGATGGATGGCAGTTCATGTATCTTCCACTTTCTAAATGGAATAACTATAGGTTGATCCTTTTGAATGGTCCTCATAAGTTCCAACTTAATATCATCATTAGGATAGATATGCTTGATTTTCAATTCGATGTTGGTAATGTTTATGCTAACAGTTGTAGTGGAAGTCACACCGGCAACATTTTTTTCTGTGATATATACACAATCATTATCGTTTCGAGCTCGAACCAAACGTATTGTTTGCCGTCCACATGTAATCATGGGATAGTCATTGAAAATGTTGAAAATGTGCTTGAGAGGAATTTGTAGGTTGAATGATTTATCGGAGGCATTAAGGATGGGATCTTTGGGATAATTCCAGCCTGCTATAGCCATATGATTGGAATCTTCTTGATTGTAGCACGTCATGGCACGTACAGCGCTCACGATTCCAGGATCTCGAACCGTTTCCATTTCTCTTGCACTTTCACTGTATGTACATGAATCGAAAAGAAAAGCACCAAAATTATTTGCCAGCTTTACATCGCCAGCTCCATGTATATTGAGTGAGCCTTTAATGCACAACAATGTTTCGTTCATTGCAAAAAATGAGTCAACTTGATTGATGCTGAATTCCGTAATGTCACTGCAACTAAACGATTTGATGAACGGAGCATATGTTCTGTATTCAGCTTTGCGAATCGATTCATCGAATTTCGGTTTGCGATAGATATCAAACATTGGAGGCATATCGTTCACACGAGAACGTTTTCCATACGTGGTGGTGGTCATCGTTTCTCTTTCAATGAAAATCCTAATGTTTGTAAAAGCAATTTGTTTGCAAATGAAAGATGCTGCTGCTTCGAAGGACGTCGCCTAACTAATGGTATTGGATGTGCAGCGGTACGTCTTTTATTATTAATTATCAATCCCATCGGTTGCTTCTCGCTCTAAGCTCCAACACCAAGGTGCTCTTTTCACCACGAAAGTTGATAGGATGTCCGTCTTGGTCCAAAGCCAGCACAGTAATGTTGGTAATTTCACGTTGTGGTATAACAGGTAAATAAAGTAAATTATGTGGAGTTTCGTCAATGGCGTACCCAGGATCTACTTTTATAACCAATTCGTAAATAGTATGAGCAGGTCTGTCTGCATCGAAGGCTCCAGTGGTAATGTTACATTCGAAGCGTATGCTAGATACTTTTATAATTTTAACGGGTAAATCTGAAGAATACCATTGTTTGGCTTCGAGTATCTGTCTAGAAAAACCCAATATGTCGCCAAGACAGTTGGGAGTATCCTGCTCCCCAAACGGAATTCTATATTTACTGTAAATCATACATTGTAACGTATTATTATTGGGTTTTAACGCAAATATAGTTTCAAATGGATTGCTGGTGCCACCACCACCTAACTTGTCTAGTATGAACGCTTCAATATCAGCGATTTCGTAACATCCTGTTGGTATATCAAAACTCTGCATCATGTTGTTGTCATCGTAGTAGTGAAATTTGCGATTTTCAATGTTTGGTATACTATGGTATGAGTGAAAGGAACGTAGTGCTAACTCATAGTCTTTCTCAGGATAGAGTACAATAGGCGTAGGAGGTTGGAAGGTAAACGCATGATTTGTGCTATTTACTCTCAACAACTGCGACATGATGACTGATGCATGTCAAGGGATGAAGGTACTTTAAATAATACACAGAACTATGCTCAAGATTTATTCAATACACTTTGACATAGAAAACAAGATGCCTGAGAACTTGCAGGACCATCCCAATGTGTCGTCCATTCGGGGCGGTTGTAGTGAACGAAGCACGGCAGACGAATTTGTAGCTCAAAATTAGATTTGTATTCATTAGGTAGCTTATGCCATATATCCAACAATTCAGACGGGCTGACAAACCCAATCAGATATTGAATGGGGACTTTTTTCAGCACATCAACAGTAAAACTTCGTGGCTTTTGCATTAATAATGTTTTAATGCCATCCCACTCCTCTCCCATTGTTCCAAGGATGTTGAAGTAGAAATTTCAAACACAAATGTCCGCAATTGATTTGATTATAGTTTTGATACTGATTATTGTTATAAAAAATATTTTTTCCTAGATACTTTACAAGTTCTTTGGGTGGCTTCAAATTACCAAATGAATCGAAATACTCGATGGCATTGTTTTTCTTTATATATGCTACCCAATGTGTTCCACTGTTTTTGGACGAGTCCAAGTTAACCACTGCACACTCTTGTTGTCGTCGAGGACCGGATTTAGGTAGAGTGTCACGCATGAAAACACCTCGAAAATGTTTAATTTTATATAATTTTGCATAACGTGCAATATCGGCGTCGTACAGTGGACGATTGGGTAGCTTTATCGTGAGTTTTTTTTCAAATATAATCCAAATCCTCTGCCACTAGGATACTTTTTCAGATATAAACCATTTCCGACATGTTCCATAACCTTATTATGGCGGTGGTCTTCTTCCAATTTTTTTCGAGCATTATTTGCATCAATGACAGTCTTTGCAATCCCAGCAGCTCCACCCGATAGTGCTCCGAGTGCTGAGAGACCGGCAAACAGAGGTATAAGTGGTAGAAAACCTCCAGATTTTACTGGTATCACTCGAGGAACAACAATTTTCTTCGATCCACCAAATTGTTTAATAAGTGATTTGGCCGCTCGTAAGGCAAACAAGGCGCTTTCTTTTAGAGATGCTCCTCTCTTCATCGATTTTCCGACCTTTAGCACTACGTCTCGATGGAAGGAACGTCGTTGTTTCTTTGGACGACTTCCCATTCCCAACTTTCGTTTCACTTTCATGGTACCAGTAACAAGTAATGCAGCAGCTTTTTCGCCAAAAGATCCCTCTTTTGATTTTACTCGCGTCCAAGCTTTATCTTCCAACTCCTTATCTGCTTTGTGACGTTCTTCAAGAGATTTATTTTGCGAATAAGCTATATCGTGTTGTTTGCAAGCGTCGTCTAAAGGATTAATGCCTGCGTCGCCACGTGCAAGTCGCTTTTGTAGTTTTGTTCCAGCTATAAATGTACATAGTATGTGTTTAACAAAAAAAAAAAAAAAAATTATATTCACTTACGTCCACAATAATTGTAGGTAGGCAAGTGAAGTTCGAATGGCAGTTTATTTATTAGAGAATTCAAAAGACCTTCTCCCTCAAACACCAACATTAAGACTGATGTATGATAATGTGGGATATCCATATTTATAGAATAACACTCTAATAAAACTCTTCACAAGATGAAGATCGTTCAACAAGAGCAGACGCTACCCATTGAAAACTTGGACTTCACCTCTAATCCATCATCTGTTGGTAAACATGGTAAACTACTGCCAAATTCTTTTCGTGCAATCATCTGTGGTCCTAGTGGGTGTGGAAAGACAAATGTTATGTTGTCGCTCCTATTCAATCCAAATGGTGCTAAATTTAAAAATGTTTACGTTTATTCCAAGTCGTTATTTCAACCGAAATATAAGTTGTTGCAAGAAGTCCTAGGAGAAGTTAAAGGTGTGGGCTATTTTCCATTTAAAGACAATGAGGAAATTATTAGTCCAGATAAAGCACAGTCAAACTCGATATTCATATTTGATGATGTTGCATGTGATGGTCAACAGAAAATTCGTGAATATTATTCAATGTGTCGTCATAAAGACATTGACGCGGCCTACTTATGTCAAACATATTCGAAAATACTGAAACAGCTCATACGTGACAATTGTAATATTATTGTGTTATTCAAGCAGGATGAAGTTAATCTAAAACATATATTTGAGGAACATGTGTCACCAGACATGACATTTGAAGATTTTAAAAAGATTTGCTCAGAATGTTGGTCGACTACTAACAACTATGGAACATTGGTGATTGTAAAAGATTTTGCTTTAAATAATGGCAGGTACCGTAAAGGATTCGATAAATTTATAAAGCACTAGACATTATCCTCAGTCATCGTCACCATGTCCAACGATAAGGTTGCTATTGCCATGCGTAAGAAAAAAATTAGTGAATTGGCGAGATGTATTCGCAAGAAATATTTGGCGTTAAAATTAGGAAAATCAGAACATGATACATCTCTAAATAAGCTATTTAAACCGATATCTGTACCGCTAAAAGAAATGGTCAAATCCTCAAAATCATTACAACACACCATAGTTTCAAAATTCACCCCTCCAAAAGAGGAAACAACGACAAAAAAAGAAAAAAATGCTGATGTATCATTTCTCGATACAAAACCCATAGCCGAGACGGATGAATCGGGAAATATACGTTATGATGATGATGAAAAAGAAGAAGACGATTATTATTATGATGATTATGATATAGGCATAAATCCCAATGTTTCGCGTGATGTCATAGAAGATTATTTAGATCAGTATCCAATAATTAGTCAACCATATCTTGAAGATTACTTTCGCAAAGATGGTGAAATTGATAGAAGTTATGGTCCATTATATAATGATGAAATTGGTTGGATGTTGGGCAGACGTAGAATTGCATTCGATAAAAGAACCGGTAATATAAACATATTACGAGAGAAGGATGAGGGTGGAGAAGGAAATATACCCGGGACTCCGGGGTTGTATCAGCTTGTGTTTTACAATCATCCCAATGAATACTCTGATGATGATTTGAATAATTACAAAGCTCTGCTAACAATAACAAAAGCTCATCTCAATGCAGCAGATCGTCTGAAAAGTACTGCTACCGAAAAGTATCGCAACATAATTAGACCGATGTTTAAAACTGGCTCATCAAATATTAGTAGTACTATAACCAAACCTCCATCAGCTCGAATATTAAAGAAACAACGACAACAACAACAATCCATTCAAACCACTCCATATACTGGAAAAGGTCTTGTTGGCGGCGGCGCGGGCGGTGGTGGCGGGCCTCTTTTGTCATACAACGAAAAACCGATGGAATACATTTATTGGGACGATCCCAATGAGCTGTGTGACCGTTTAAGATTACTGATTGCATCCAAGGAGGCTGGCAACACCTCATTCTCACACAACAACGAGATAATTGCAATAATCAATGAGTTGAAAGAGGCCAATATAATTGAATAACAAACGGAAAACATAATCATTTCAATCATGTCTGTCGATAAGTTTGGACATCGCCGCAATCATGCTAATGAGCGGGTTAAGCCGTATATGCCGAAAGTATCGTATCCACATACTCCTGACGGTAATATTGATGCAGAAAATGTAAAAATTTGTAATGTAAAGATGCCGACTGCAAATAGCGATGTTGCTAACAAACTATATGTTGATGAACAATTACATGTGTACCATAATGAGCTCGAAACACTTCAAAAAACAATAATCCCCTCATTACAAACGCAATTGGTATCTCATCAAAATAAAATCAACGAAATTGCAGCATTTATTTCGAGAAATCCTCCTGTCAGAGCTCGAGATATGGCTACTAAAATATATGTCGACGAGGGAATTGCTACGGGCAAGGAATTTTTGAGAAATGATTTGAAGAGTTTTAAACGAGAAGTACAGGATAAATTGTCGAAAAGTAATACTCTAATCAGTGATAAGATCGATATGTATAATACATACATAGAACATGCGTTTCAAGTTTTGGACAGGGACTTGAAGAAGCATGAAATTGAACAAAAGAAGAAAATAGATGAGAAGAGTAATGGATCATCAGTTTAGAAAATGCATGCGCCCACGAAACATGTCATCCAAAGTCCAGCTTGTTAACGAACTCCATAAACCTATACGTAAAAATTATCCACGCAGACGTACAATTGTCAAAGGCATAGATGATTTATGGCAAATGGATTTAGCTGAAATGCGACCTTACGCTAATCAAAATAAAAATCACAAAATGATACTAGTCGTCATCGATTGCTTTTCAAAGTTTTTATGGACACGTCCATTAAAGACAAAAACCGGTGAAGAGTTAACTCGTGCATTCTCGGACATTCTCGCCCGCACAAAACGAGCCCCTAAAAATCTCCAATCAGACCAAGGAACGGAATTTTACAACAGCAAGTTTCAACAACTAATGAAAAAACATGGGATTAATCATTATAGTGTATTTAGCACGAAAAAAGCTTCTATGGCAGAAAGAGTTATTAGAACATTGAAATCAAGGCTCTACAAACATTTCAGTTTAAATGGCACACATAAATGGATAAATATTTTACCCAAAATTACGATGGAATACAATAATACAAAGCATTCAACTACCAACTATAAACCTTCCAATGTCAATAAATCCAACGAAAAAGATATTTTGAACAAAACATATACACATCTAAAGATTGCGGGACGTCGTAAATTTAAAGTCGGTGATATTGTACGTATAAGCAAGTCGAAACATGTCTTTGAGAAAGGATATACACCCAATTGGACGACTGAACTATTCAAAATCGTTAAAGTTAAAATAACAAATCCCACCACATATTTGCTAGAAGATTTGCATGGTATACCAATCAGTGGGGGGTTTTACGAGGAAGAGTTACAGAAAACGTCAAATCCAGATATTTACTTGGTGGAAAAGGTGCTTAGAAGAAAAGGCAACAAGATGTATGTAAAATGGTTGGGTTTAGACACAAAACACAACAGTTGGATCGAAAATACAGATGTTGTTGTTGGGTAACTACTTTTCGCTGCGCCGCGTATGAATACATTTTTTGCTTGGCATCAGAGTATAAATTGAGGAGCGCAGTGAAACATATTGTTAGTCGTCACAATATGTTTTCTCAAGACGTTGGTTATTATAGTGGTAGTAGTAGTAGTAGTGGTAGTAGTAGTGCTACTGGTGGCTCAGAAAATTATGGAGCTGAATTGGATAATATTTTAGATATGTATGAAATGGCAGCAAAAATGGAACATCAGTACTTATTATATACAGAGTATTCTACGGATTCAGTTCAAATTGGATGTGGTATTAGTGTAGCAAGAAATTTTTGTAGTGCAGTCACTTTATCATACATTGGTATGCATCATGAAAAAATCTCCTTCAGCACATACGAATGGGCTACGCTAACTGATATTTTGAGAGAAAATTCATTTATAAATGAACCATTCAGAGAAGAAGAAGAAGAAGTAGCAGTGATATCGTGTGGTGATTACTGCAATGTGCAACAAATAATATACCATAATGTTAAATGGCTGGAAGTGATAAAACATGACATTAGTTTCCTTTTATGCAGAGAAGATGTTCAGCAAATTTTGAAAGTCGATGATTGTCTCATTTCACACCGTCTCGCCCATTTAGAAACACTAAATTTTGGTGAATATTATCGGAATGTTATTGAAATAATCAGAAGTTTTGCACAAAATAATGGACATTTAAGCAAATTTGAATTATTGATAAGTATTTGTAATTGTAATGATAGCATAATGACAGTGGCTCTCAGAGAATTTATATATTTCAATGAGTCGAAAGTTGTAAACGATTTAGATGTAATAAACCAATAAACAATTTTTTTTTTCTTCCACACACCAAAGATACCTACCACACACACACACACACACACACACACACACCTATACTGGGCTGGGGGGTCTTGAGAGGTATTTGCTATCTAGGATATGTTACGAGGTCCACCCTAAAAAACTAATTTATAAATAAACAAATCATCAAACACTCCTTATTCTAACTTCGTATTTTCGAATATGTTGGTACACACTGCAAACACTCCAAAAAAATATTTTTCATCAGTAGGAAACTATCTTTGTGAGGTCTCCACATTTTTACATTGCTACGAGGTTTGAGTTAATTGAATCCAATTTCACGAGGACATGAGAGGTCCTAGTGACGCAAACATATGTGTAAGTAACATATACACCCTTAACCGATGTTACGTGGTCTTTTAATAAGTATTTGAAACAATTTTTTTATTGATATTTGAAATGTAACGTATAATATAATGACTTATGCTGTTTATATTATGAAGCCTCTACTTGAGCGTGGGATTAGTGTTCAGTAAACAATCCGTTGTTGCTTTTTAAAAATACATATTATCTTTCTCAGTGTTATTCACCTGCAGTATCTCGCTGGCTAGAATCCTTGTTCATGTTTAGAAAATTACGATACGCGAAATACATTGAGAAACTGGTTTTCACCTTGAACTTGAAGTCTGGTTAATGGCAAGTGGAAATAGACCAAATGACAAAAAAGACACAGCGTTTACCACCGGATCTGGGATATGGCTATGCCATTCAGGCTATGTAATGCACCAGCGACATTTTAGAAACTTATGGAAAAAATACTCTAAAACTTCAGAGTTCGATGTTCACATCGAACATCCAGCTGGTGTGAGTCGCCGAAATGCCGACTTCTTTTCTAGAAGAATTAGAAAATAACAGGAGAACGATCCTCTCTTTAAGAAGATCCGGCATTAGAAGAAAGAAAATCGACAACCTAGATGGCAAGAGGCATCAAAATTTTCGCCATTGTTCAAGTCATATTGGGCTGAGTGGGACTCCCTTATCCTGGAAGGAGGCTTTTTGGAACGATTATGGTTCCGAAAGTAGAAGATAGCGTTTACGTTCAAAACTTTATTTTAAGTAAACCATGTATTTTTACAAAGAATTGATATCGATCTTGGCGGCGCACAAGATACCTTATAATATGATATAATATCTGAAGCAAAAACTGTTACAATTAAATGGAATATAGAGCCAGTAATTCAATTTAAAAGGCAACGAAAAGTGACGAAACAAATTGTTGAGCTTGCTTTGGAATACCCATTTGATAATAGAGGAGAATACTTCAAAGTCCAGGTATATTATTATTTAATTGATATGGAGACATTTTTACTAACGGTGTTGTCAATCAGTTTGCTATGTTCCTTGAACTAGTTAAAGCTGACATCGAAAAAGATATGAAAAAGAGGGACCTTTTCAAAATAGTTATTAATAAATATTCGTATGTGTAAGTTGTTTTTCCTGAAGTTTATGTTATGTTTCTTCTATTTTTTATCCTACATGTCCTATATCTGTTGCGCAATAGGAAATATTCTTTAGTAATTTGAAAATGTTGAAAAATTGCATTAGGTCAATAATGAACGAACAAAAGTTGCGTGATCTATCTAGTTTAAATATAGAATATAATATCGCAACTAAATTAGATTTAAAATATCTAATAGATTATTTTGCGAATACTTAACCCTTTCGGACGCAGCGTCCACTGCAGTGGCTGATATCCCTGCGGTCTAATCCAAACACATTTTTCATGAGAATATAAATTTCAATCAACCAACATCATAACCCTTAACTCTGGGTAAATTATCCCACAGGATATAGCCCAAAAAAGGAACGAGAAGAAGAAGAATAACCCTTAACTCATTTTGAAAAAAATAGCAGATAGCTCCTTTTGACCTTTTGTCATTCATTCCACTACCGAATTGTTCTAAGTCTGATTGATTTCTGCGTTTAGATTTTATGTTATAAAAACTACATACGTACCGAGTGTCCCCATAAGAATGGCTCTCGACCATATATCAGAAACAGTTAATAGTACAACTGTGCGAAAAAATATAACAAAAGTTTCTGTCTACCGCTAGAGTGCGTAATTGGATAAAAAAAATTTAAAAACCAAATTTTATAAAATTAGCCCAATTAAGGGGCATAACAAAAACAATCATCGCATTCATAAAAAAATTGTTGGGAGAGTGGGAACTTTGCCCTTTACTCGGGTTCTACTTAACTGATTGCTGCAAATTTAGTCTCCTTGAAAACATCTGTTTTCCATAAACATAAATTATGTAAGTGTAATAATTTCGACATAATCTATTGAGTAACATTCACGCTATTGACTTTGTTTTTTAGATATAGTTATCATTGGAAAATATTACATAGGTGTATGCAATTTTAATCGGAAATTATAAAAGTAGACTTAATTAGAACAGAATACCGAATACCGCATGTCAATATTTTTTTCCTATCCCGAAATATTTTTAAAAACGTGTAAATTTCAATTATTTCCCTTTGAATATAGATTACCTACTATGGTTGTCGGTTCGGAACGGATTTTAACAAATTGGAACGAATTGAAGTTGACTTTATGATAATTTCAATTATTATATCGATGTTATTGAGAAACGGCGTTAAGGAAGCTAGAGTGAAAATACGTATGTAAAAACAAGTAGTGGGCCAGAAAAAACAAACATTATATATTTCTACTTTAACTTCCTTAACAGTAATATTGAAGTTATTATTAATATAATAAGGCAAGGAAAGTCAATTGTAATTTATAACCGAGGTACAAATGTATTAGAGATAGGACCCCCCAAAACATTTTAAAGGTGGTTTCCCGGGGTGTATAGAGGCTGCATTTGTTGTACTTGGAAACAATCTTGCTACATACGGCGCTTAGATTAGTAACAGTGTTGCCAGTGGATCAACTGAGATTTTTACTATGACTTTGTACTCACAAGCAGTTAACTTAATTCGGGGTTGAAAAGGTCTTAGAAATTATGTTTATATATTTCTCAATAATTTTACTTCCTTTTCTTAGTATTGGCGAGAAAATAAAATATTAAATTATCTTTCGTGTGAATTTGTTCCCACTTGACAATTGATAAAGCTGATCATGACGTCGAATTGAGAAACAGCACCATTTTATATTAATACGATGTACCGGGTGCCCCAATAAGAATGACTGTTATCCATATCTCAGGAAATGTTTATAGTACAGCTTCGGGCAAAAATGTTTAAAACAAAGGTTGCCCCGAGAAAAACCTGGAAATTATTTTCATACTTAGAGGTCCATCGCTAGAGGGCGTAATTGAATGCAAAAAAAATAAAACTTACAACCCGATAAGTGATGCGCACACTAAGGGTCACTATTTAATTTTGTTTAATCTAATTTTCCTTGGAAAATATTAAATGTAAGTATACAGTTTTAATCATGGATTATTAAAGTAAACCAAATTAGCAACAGAATATGAAAACCGCATAAAGATATTTTTTTGATATTTCGAGAAATATTAAGAAATATGTAAGTTTTAAGCGTTTTCCTTTGTATATAGATTAATCTGGTTCTACTGAAAGGAATTTAACAATTTTTGACACCCTAAATTGACTTTCCTTGTCCTATTGATAAGGACTTATTTATTTCAATATTACTGTTAATGTAACCCGGTTTAAGTGGAGATACAAAAACACAAGATAAATTAACGAGCTTCTTTTTGCAACTAGACTACTCCACTCGAAAGAATATGAAACGCCATACAGAGTGTTTCGGGGGCACTTAGTTATTTTAATTTTTTCGTTATATTGTAACATGTGTTTTCTTTTCAGGGTCCACTACTTATTTTAATGTATTTGCACATTAACTTCTTTAACGCAGTTTGCCGATGACAGTAACAATAATATTTAAATAATTAAAATTCCATTCAATTGAACGAGAGAAATCTGTTTTCTAAAGCAATTGCTTAAAATTTACACGTTTCTCAAGATACTCCGGTATATGAAAAATATATTGTCATGCAGTTTTCACCATTCTGTTGCTAATTTGGTTTACTTTAATAATCCATGGTTAGAACTATATACTTCCATTTAATATTTTCCAAAGAAAACTAGATTAAAAAAAATAACTGGTGACTTCCAGCGTTCACGTTCCTCAATGCGTAGTTTCCAATTATAACTCTCACCTTGGAGAAATAGTTGACTTCAACAAGTTTGAGTTAACAAATATCAATTGGTTAAATTGGACTTACAGGTGTTTTATTCATAACAAGTTCCCACTCTCCCCCACCTCCTACTTGCAAATTTATGGAACCAAATACGCGCAGAATTTATTTAAGAATACCATGATCGTATATTTAATGCCCCTTAATTTGCCACATTTTACAGAATTTTAATTTTTTAATTTTTGATATTCATTTACGCCCTCCAGCGGCAGACCTATAAGTCTGTTAATAATTTACAGATTTTTCTCGAGACAACTCCAAATTTCTTTCTCTAAATTGTATAATAAACGATATGGACGGGAGCCATTCTAATAGGAACACCCAGTACAGGGACGTTACGAAAAGATTTTTTATTATCAATAAAAAATCACAAATTTATTTAAGGTGGACAATACCCGTGGCGTCTTGTTTCGATATAGCAAATGTGTGTAACGAAACGAAAAAGGTTAATATGCTATATAGTAACAGAAAATTTTGTATTTAAACTCAATAAATCAAAATGTTTCCGAGGTATAATTTTAAGAATATTCCAAACATCGGAGAAGTTATCAGGTTTCAGAAAATGTAATGGAAATTTATGACAACATTCTTACTCAAAATATATGAAAAAATAAAATAATTTCCGATATTTTTCAACGTTACAATAAAGTCTAATTTGATTAATATCTTGTGCAATTTTTAAACGAAATGGATTTCCAGAAAAACAATACTTTTCCCTATGAGCGGCTACCCACCTGCAAACCCAATGGCAGCATAAAGGAAAATTGGCAACATGTAGGATACCCCGGACCAAAAAATAGTTATAGTTGAAATACATACAATAACTATATTCGTCGCACGCTCTGTGATTTTTAAAGTTCTACATTCATAGGTAATAGGTAGCGATGGAGACAGACAGACATAAATTCGTTTTTAGGCAACGGCAAAAGCTAACAGATTTTAATGCAGAATTCGAAGGACACAGACTCGTAAAAAATCTACTACAGAAATTTTTTGTTGTGACATCGATAAAACAGTTGCCATGGTTGTTATTATATGCACTGAATTAATTTTGTTTTGGCAAATTTTTATTCAAGCATTTGTGTAACGTTTGTTGTGCCGTTGTTACTAAATTATTGGATATTTCGTTCTTTGCTATCATAAATTACTTTTAGCCCATTGCCTATATTTATGATAAAATAACATACCTATGTAATAGTTGGCAAATTGTAGATCTATGTATTAATATGTGTGACAAGCGCAGGATAATTGCAGTTAAATGCAATTTGTAAAAACATTTCGCTTCATACCTTAAGCAATGGGTGTGGCGCGAAGACTTTAATTAGAAGTTTTTAGGGATTGGTAAAATATAAAATTTTACCATATTAGGATATCGATTACAGTGATTTGGATTGTGATATTTCCACGAATTTTCTACTCCCTTATTTTAAATAGAACCTGGAATTTTTTATTTTATTTTTAAATTCTCTATCACATTTAGAATACATTTTATGTACCATGTCCTTTACCAAAAATTAACAGTTTTTAAGAGATTTCAATGTTTTAAATAAATCACGATATTCCTTGAAACAATAACGCTACCGAGTTTGGTACAACGAATTATATGACTGCATTAAAGGGTATCTGCTCCTATAATGTTATTTTTTCATACATTTTAGACATACCATTCAATTACAATGTAAAACCACTTTAACTCGTTTATTTCAAATGCAACACCCTGTATTTTATGTAAAATTTACATTTATATTTTTATTTACTTGTAATCCTATACCTAAATATAACCAGTTTTAAGATATTTCATGATTTTGTTAAAAAAATTACAATATCTTAACAAAAAGTGGGCTGTGGATGTGATAAGTTGTTAAATTCTTTATGTATGCATTAGGTACGTTGTGACAGTTTTTTTCAAATTTGTGTTTGATAGCAAGTAAGGGAAAATTTACGATTTACAAATCTTATTATTTTTGGCGAATGTAACTACCGATTAGTGTTCGTTAGAGTCAGTTTCATTTCATTCGATGCCTATTTGATGTTTAATAATTATTTTGGCTAGACCAAGAAGTGACCTACCTAGTGATTGACTTAATATATGTTAATAGAAAAAAGGAGAAGGTATGATATTACAAATATTAAAGCTTAGATGTTACTAGCCCTATGGAGATATCCTGGATATCTTTTTCCAATTAAGATCAGTATAACTGTGCAATGATATAGAAAACCAGTAAATCTATATCTGCTTATCTTTACATTTATCACTTAAGAAGACAATTTAAAAGTGGAGAACTCCCTAGATTGATCTGTTCATTGACAACTTGATATTGTGGGTTTCTTAAGTGTCTTCTAATTTCTAACTCTTCAAGGAAATCCAGTTCTTGTTTCTTATCATAAATATGTTCTGTGTTAGGTGTCAAGTAGATGTTTTGCGTAGTGTGACTTATCTGGTTGTTTTAATCTATTTGCTCGTAAATGTTCATTGTATCTGTTCTCAAAATTTCTTAGGGTTTAATCCAAATAGACAGCATTACACTCTGGACATTTAAGTTTATATATACGAGACTTCTTTAATGGGGATATTTTTGTTTCTACATTTAACAATTTTGTACTCACATAACTTTCTGTTGTAAAAGAAATTGTTGTATTTGTAGCTAAAGATATTATTTTTGAAATATTATTAGAAATATTACCAGAAAGTAATGTGAGTACAAAATTGTTAAATGTAAAAACAAAAATATCCCCATTAAAGAAGTCTGGTATATATAAAGTTAAATGTCCAGAGTGTAATGCTGTCTATTTAGGTCAAACCCTTAGAAATTATTAAACATCGAATAGGCATCGAATGAAATGTAACTTCTGTCATTCTGACGATGATATCTTATATCGAAACAATTGTCAATTTTCTTAGAGTATTTAAAAGTTTTTCATTATATTGTGGAATTATCTAGAAACAGTAAGTTTCATTTAAAACAGTAAAATAAGTAGATTCCACGAAGTAAGGGTCGAGACAGTTAATTTACTTAAACCCTGTTAATTTGAACACTTATTATAAAACTTTATTTCTTTATTATGTTCAGTTATTTATAACATATGTAAATTATGTAGTTAAATTGATATCCTAAATACCCAGTCAAAGATATTATTTATATTCAAAATTCACAACTCCTTTAGGCTATTGATTAGGGTTACATTCCAGATTAAATAACTTCATAAAGAATTGTCAAAATGTCACCTTAAACATTGGAAGTCATAGCTAAGGCTTTATTAATATTGAAATATTTAGCAAACTCAATAAAATATCTCATAACTGGTTAGATTTAGGTAGGTATATGGAATGCTAGTGACAACAAAAAGTTAATAAAAATTTAAATAAGAAATTGATACAAAATACAGGGTATTGCATTTGAAAAAGCGAGTTGATGTTTCAAATTGTTCGAATTGAATGTATAAAGAACAAACTTTTCTTGATTACTCTATTAATAAGCTTTTTATTTGCAGAAATATTGTGATTTATTTCGAACACCACTGTTTTTCTCAAAAAATTTTAAACAATTGGAATATCTCAAAAACTAGTAATTTTTGGTAAAGCACAAGGTACATGAAATTTACTCGAAATTTAAAGAAGAATTTAAAAAGAATATAAAAAATACCAGTTCCATTTAACTCAATGGAGGTGGTATTGACTTCCGATATTTCGGTAATATGTATTTCGAGAAAATATTACATTTCTAATCAGTATAATCGATAACCTAATTTGGTAAAATTTTATATTTTTCCTATAACTCCATACCTAGAAACTACTAATCAAAACTTTTCGCGCAACAATTGTATGATATACGCTTACAACGTTTTTACGTTTTTATTTTCGCTGAATATGATAGCCATTTCAGGACCATCAAATATATGCTAATTAAAATCACCGAAAATATTTTTTGATAAAGCTTTCTTTGTATTAATGATTAAAACTAAGATCTCTTACTTCTTACGGTATTATATTATTATTATACATCTTAAAAAATATCGTATGTCGCACGGCACTGCAATATGAGTCTAACAAATCATTTTTTTATGCAATAAAATGTGAAACGCAGTGGCTAACAATACTACACAGGAACCAAATATCGTACCTACCACTACTTTATTCTTGTGTGACAAAATAAAGATGGTTAAAAAGCTGCAGATGACTTGAATAAGTATTTCTGTTAGTCTATCACTTAACGTTTTGTTTACGTCATCCTTTTTGGTACACTACTGTTTCTTTATATTGCCACAAACTTCAGTATTTTTCGTTGGAGTAATTTTAGACTTAGAGAGATGGAGTTCATTTTTCATAACTAGTGCAGTGTAGTTGTAAATTATAGTAATGAAGTGATTGACAATTTGATGTACTGGGCGACAAAAATTTTTTTCCTTTTAGTACCCACATAAAATTTCTAACATTTTATTAACATACAATTCAGGTTATATTCAAAATATATAGGTTTTGTACGACCCAGGAATTTTGTGTTTTTTTATAAGCGCCGACAAGGTTGCTTCGATATTATAAATTAAGATAAAGTGGAATAATAGCTATTTGTAAAATAAGTGTCACAATAACTCGTTTTGTAGTAAGAGTGAAGTTTGCGCAACGAACCACGAAGCGGTGAATTGCGCAAATCACGGGTACTACACAAAGTCATTGTGACACAAGTATTACACAATATTTTTTAAAATTCGCATTTATTTAATTTTTTAAATAGAATAGAGTTATATAATCCCTGTTTTCAAACTAGGAGGAGTGATTTGAATTTATGTTGGCAATTCTGTAGATTTCTGATTGGTCTGATCACAGATGGTTTTAATCGGCACTTTTGACTTTTGACAAACTATAATCGAATAATTGTGTACATTGTAAGCAGACTTTCATTTAAGCAGATAGAGGATGATCATTTGTTTGAAAAAGAGCTTCTTCGTATATGCTTGCGATCTATTTATATTATATCAAGAACAGAATTATTTCTATAATAATTCTTCACATAGGTACCTGGTAATTTACGCCAAAATTTGAACGTTATGTTCACACACATATTGATCCTATACAATGTAAAAATAAAGAATTGATAAATCATTGATGAATAAACGTCAACGTACTTTATAATTTAATATTTTTGATACATAATTTATTCAAATTCATCTTTAGGACCATTTAATATAATAATTTGCTAGCTAGAATAACGCTAGAACATTTTATAATTTGTTTCAAGGTTAAAGTATAATAAAAATACACTTCATACAATAGCCAACTGTATGACACTAAAAATTATTAAAAAAGTGTTCAACGAGATTTGATTGTAACACTGTAAACAATATTATAATGAAAAAATTGAAAAAGAAGGTTAGAACAGAGAACGTCGGGTTACATTATTCTCAATGCAAACTAATTAAAAGTTCAATTCGGTATGATAACGTCCTTAATTTATTTAATTATACACACGATTCAGTCATTACGAGACCTTGGAAGGTCCTGCATATACACATTATACGATATAGGGCAATTTAAAGGTATGATGAGAGGTCTTGGTGTGTATCAGAGGAACCTCACAAAAATATTTGATGCTGGGCGTATGTGTGTTTATACGCCCTCTGACATAAATACGCTGAACTAGAAAAAAACCAGTGAAGGTGGTTACGGGGTATTTTTAAAATATAGCTTTTATAGGTATAGAAACACTCATCGCATAACGACGAATACTGCAATGACGTTTATTTTATGCGAGGTCCAAGTTTTGGACCTCGTAACAAAAATTGACCTCGCAGCTTCGGTGAGTAGTGGAGAGTTTACCTCACAAGATACCCGAAACCCACACACACACACACACACACACACACACACACACACACACACACATTTCCAAATTACTAGTATTTATTAATAAAAAACCATATATATATATATATATATATATTCAATTTATTTATACTAAATACATAAACATTGTACATCTCAGTGAAAAATACACACTCATTTAAGAAGAAAAAACCTCAACTCTAAATTACATAAAAAATGTTTCAAAAATTGTGTGAGCTACAATCCTACAACTTTAGATGGATCAAAACCATTATTTTTAACAATTCTTCAATAATCTAATACAATTTATATTCAAAATCCGTTTTCAGTAATTTGGGTAGTATAAAATAACATGTAATTTGAACTTTACTATGCCAAACTTCTAAGCCTATAATAGGGGGATAGAATTGGGGGCATTTTTAATGAGCCAATATACATGGCCTTTAAATTTTGTAAAGTAGGTACTTTGTACACAATTCCTTCCACAGTAACTTGTGCAACACGTCTGTTTTTCAGCATTTTGATACTGAAAAAGTTTTAAATTCATAAAGCTGATTGATGGTGACATGTTAATATGAAAGTTGTGTAAATCTAAAATGAGAGTAGAAGAATACAAAATATGCTACAAGTTAATAATAAAACTATCATATAACTATAATAAATGACTAGACGAGAAAATATCCAAAAATATTTCTGTTTTAAGAATATGACAAACACACACACACACACACACACACACACACGCACCTATGGTACAACAAAGAAAATACATTTCGTAAATATTCAAGAATCATTCAGTGGTAATTTGTAATGACCCCACGGAAGCGTATCAAATGATCCTGGAATTAGTGCCCGTTTGTCATCTCGATGAGAAAGACCAATTTTCTTTTGTTCTATACTATACACTTTATGTGCATACGACCGAATTGAATTTTGATGAATTAACTTTGATTTCCAATTTTTTAAACAATTTACATAATCGTCGAAGGTAATTTTATTTCTTACAACATTTTTCTTTACCCCCTTAGATTTTTTCACAATTTTCCCTCCTTGAACTTTAAATGCATACATTTTTGCACGTAAACCTATAAAATGGGTCATGATTGCACCATTGCATTCATCCTTAAACAACCCCAACACCTTTTTATTTACCAATGGCATGTTGTAACAATTACCTTCAACGTAATCGCTAGTATCAAACAAATTAATGTTGGTCTTTATCACTTCTTCGTATACATCATTACACTGAATTTCATATGTGAAACTATCCGTATCTGTATACAGTAGCTTGCAATTTTGTATTGTTAATTTGGGTAGCATATATGAGTAATGGAAATTGTACATACATATTTTTGAGATATCTAAAATCGCCATCCCAACGTACAGAGGTTTATTGAATGTTATATTATTCTTTTTGAGTTCTATTATCACCATATTTCCATCTAAAATTACTCTTGAATGGAATTGTGGACTGGCAATTAAATTTTTCGCTCCATATCGACCTAAATACGTTGTGGATAGCTTAACTGTTCGGTGATTCCTAATATTTTCCATTGTTTTGCCAAACACAGCATCATTCATTAATTTGAATAGATTTTTTGAAAACGCTGTAGTGGCATCTGTTCTTAATTTTGTGTTTAACATTATGTAAGGCCGTAGCCGCTTGCTTAAATTTCAAAATTCTATGTGTTTTAGTTAGAATTAAACCATTCGCCAAAGCCTGTTTTAAATTTCGATAGTGTACAATATAATTATGTTTAGTGTAAAAAGTAGTCATTAATTTTTTTAATTTGGAATTGGGCGGTGCAAGATGTTCGGGACAAAAGGGAAAATCTTGATGTAGATCGTGTAACTCCTGGGGATATTCTAGATCTACCTCAAGAATATATCCTTCTGGAAAGTCATCAGCAATTTTAGTTATGTCAATGTTGGTGACGTCGTCTACCCACTGAAAATTTCCATATGGAAGGAATTCAGACATTGCCCATCCATAAAGGTTATTTACGTCGAGGTACATGAGATATTTGGATGGTTTTTGTGTGTCATACCCCTCAAGCATGTATTTATTGTTGGCTTCTGCGTATCTGTTTGAGCAAACAGTTATTCCACCACGAATGCCTCGCTCAACAAACATAACCATATCAATGTCTCGCAGCAGCTCTAATTTTATTTTCGTGTACTTCAACATCGAATCCCAAGTATACCCGGGTAACGTAAAATACCAGATTGGATCGAGCTGATACGTTTGAAGACAATTATGTCGCAATTGCTCAAAGACGTCCGCTAATAGCAGTATGTCTGTTTTCATGTACAGACGACTGTACTCACCCAGATTGACAATATTAAAATTCTCCCAAACGTTGCATGCATGCTGGTATTGTTCTATGGAAATATTGGAATCATTGAGTTTATTATAGAAGTTATCAATGGATGGTAATTTTACTTCTTCAAGCTTTCCCATACAATCCATGTAATCATATGGAAAAACACCCTTTTTCATTAAAAGTTTTAGCTTTTCATCACTTAAATCATGAAGTTCCCGCCTCAAATTTTTAAAGTCGTTCTCCTTCAGTGTGGATACTAGTTCGTCTAAACTTGCACACATGAACCTAAGGGAGTCTATGAACCTGAATTTGATGTTAGTTTTAGGATCGTGTAGAGTGAAACTTATATAGATTTCCTTATTGATGGGCAACAGTGTAACCTTACCTCGTTTAGCAATTTCTCTGATAACAAAGTGTGAATCATAAGAGCTTAGATTGTGGAAGATGATTGGAACAACGAAAACTTTCTTGAAATTTAAATTGCACTCTTGATGAGCAAACCCTCGAAATTCTCCAGTAAAATGATCATGATCTCTAACGATCTTATCATTACTAATAAATTTCCGATCACAAATGTGACAATTCACCGAGTGTACGGTGTTAGGTGTCACATTCATGGGAATTATATCCAAAAGTTTAGAGTGTACCAATTCAGCTACACCCATCAACTGCCCCGTAAACCAATCGATACAATCTTCACCTTGATTGTCCCTATAATATGAAAGTCCATCATCATACGAGCACTTGAAATAATAGCCTGCAGAAAAAGCAATATGCTCTTGATATTTCTGAGTTTTACTTGTTTTTTGACGATCACTATATACCTTTAACATGGATTCAAAATCGCTGTAAATAGCAAAGGGACATTTCTGCTTATAAATAAAAATTTTAAATTCAATATGTGTATAATTAGGAAAAGAAATTTTTGAATCATTGACATTTTTACAAACCATTTCATGATTGTCTAAAACTTGTTTACTATGAAAATAGTTTAAACATCTATCACAAATATATTTTTTACCTTTATTTTTATTCAATTGGGAACTAATTAAACGAGATAAGTTTTTTATCCAGCAATAATGAAATTTGATTTCTTCGTTTGTTTCGTCTACAGGAGGTGCATCATAAACATTCAACTTAGGATAATACTTGGATTGAAGTAACAATAAATTTACATGTCGTTCTAACCTATTTTTAGCTAATCTAGCGGGGACTACGGTATAAAATTGTGATGATGATGATGATGATGATGATGACTTTGGCGAATGGTTTAATTCTAACGCATATACATTTACAGATATATTATTCATTTTTTCAAATTTTGTAATTTGAGCAAGAGGCATCTTAATGTCTAAACCTTTAATATTTAAAACTTCAGAGTAATGCGGATACGAAGATGTACAATCAAGATTAATATTTTTGCATAAAGGATTCAAAAAACTGGTAACTGCCCAGAAGAAACAAGCATTATCCATATTGCAAACATTAACAATAGCGCGCTTTTGAGCAATGATCTTAGGTAATTGAATATATGATGAACCTGCAGCCAGTTCATATTTGTTAATAGCTACTTCTAAAAAAATTATTTTCGATAAAGCCCACCCGCTATTTTTTTCTGCAAATTCGGACATGTTGTTTAAAATGGGATCAGTAACATTTATTTTGAACCATTCATATAAATTATCTCCACCATCTAAAACAGCGTTAGGAGTACTGAAATATTTACGATCGACCAATTCCACATCATTTGACATCTTTACAAAATCCCCGCAAAATGTAGTGTTTACCTTTAAAAATGGTGATTTCTTGAAAACCACAGACATTTTCTTTTTGAAAATTTTGGAAGCGTCTGTGAAAAATGAATTTATATCTTTATGACCCAAGTTTATGATAATCCCCGTTTTTAATCTACTATTAAAGGCTGCATTTATGAATTCCCATTTGACCCTATTGAACTGTTTTTTACTACTACTACTACTACTACCATTAATGACATGTTGTTGTTGTTTTCCCCCATTCCCTACTTTTAATAAACATCTCATGCGCTTCAAGTGTGCTAATTTTGAGTGAATTTTATGTTTTTGACCCACTGAAAATTTAAAAAATTTCAAAGCCCGATTGCATTTCCTAATATGACCATTAATTATTAAAACCCATTTATTTTTACATGAAAATGTCTGTAGTTTGTTCAGGGAATTTAAAACTTCGTCAATTTGCTGTAAACTTTTACCACTGAAGTTAGACATTTTTGAAATATACTGGAAATGTACTTACTTTGATAAAGGTGATGGAGGTGGTGGTGTATCAACGAAGACGATTCTTCTTCCAATGTGGAGAGGTTCTTGATGTAGAGTTGAGAGCTGCAGAGAGGTGGTGGTGATGATGTAGAGTTGTGAGCTGCAGAGAGGTGATGAGTTGTGGATCGGCGGCGGCGGCGGTGGTTGTAGAGAGAGGTGAAGTGGTTCGGCGGCGGTAGTTGTAGAGAGAGAGAGGTGATGATTCTTCTTCTCCAATACAGTCTGAAATATTAATACATTTATAGTTGATTATATTGAATAGCAGTTTAATGTTTTAGGAAAGCTCAACTTTGTTTAATTACTTTTTTAAAAAAACTCACCGATTATATCTCGACAATCTCGAAGAGTGCTGTAGAATGCTGCTGGTTTCCACTCGTTGCCTCCTTCGTTCCCTTGAACACCAACCCGTACTTGTTTGGCTTGAAATGTATTAGGTTTGGGATGAAATGGTCCGTTACACGATTTGGTAAAAACACCACCTTATCGTGTAACTCTAGCAAAATGCTCCTACCAAATCTTCCCTTTGTCAGCCTAGCTCCAAGAATGGGGTGAATGATGTTCACTTTGAGTTGTTTAAGTTTTTCAATTTGTTTTGAGGGTGGGAAATTTGTTTCTGCAAAACATGTTGCATTTAATAAATTCAAATCCATCTACAAAAACGATTTCTAATAAATAACATTGTATTATAAGTAGAGAAACATATGCATACACACACACACACATACACACACTGGTACTTACATTAATTTTTGTTCTTCGTTAAACAAATAAACACAATTTTGTAGTGCGGGCACTTGACTGTAGATACGCTTGTGATGGTGTACTAACTGATAATCTCATCAGTGGTCGCGAGCATATATATACGCAGACCCCTCCACTCTATTTCTTGTTTCTCACATCTTGTCAGGAACTTGTTGGAAAATTAATGGTTCATAAAAATTCCGAACGCGGTATTCAGAAGAATTTTGTGTGTCTAATATTCTAGGGTTGACACACACACATCATTCAAGATATGCTCATAAAATTCTATGAAAAACTGCATTCAATATTTTATTTGAAGACGGAAAAAATATACGCACATGTTGATTTAACAATAAAATGTGCCACCCACGAAGCGGATAAAAATCTCACTTGCTAATATCATAAATCTAGCACTTTGAATCAATTGTTACAAAATTCTCGACATAATATAGGGGTTCCGTATTCATATATGAATGTAATATTTATTAGATCGAGCATAAATCGCTCACCGCTATTATTATTTTTAAACTGCTTTTGTTGTAGAGAAAAATCGTAAAGTCGTTTTTCAATAAAGTTCCTTTCTCAGATGATAAAAATTTCCAAAACTGTGATGAATTTGTTATATCTACACGAATATTTCAAATTCTTTGTATAGCGAACTCTCTCGGTGAACAATGAACCACCCACCACGATGGGGCATTCTTACCTGTGAATAAGGGTAGGTTCATTAAATGCATTCCCATTATACTATATTAGATATGAAAAGATTGTTATTTTTTATCTATTTCAATGGAAAAAACTGAGTTAAAATCATCAATGATTCAAATAAATATTAGACCGTATAATAGGGGTGTATGTGATTGCAATATATTGAGGATTTCTGTATATCTTTAAGAATTATGATTGTACTTTAGCAATACAAAAATAATTTCACCAATTTTTATATCTCTCTTAACATTGCAATAACCTATAGTCTGAGATGAAATTCTATAAGATTTACAATTATACTGCTTCATGATGGAAGAAAAACATTTAAAGGCTTGTTCCAACTAAATTAATTATGCAGCTCATCAAAAGAATGCCAATAAATATTGACGATTTCACAGATTAATATTTTGTTAAAATAGTTATTGGTGGTGGTTGAAACATTAATAATAATACACAGACGATTGTCACTTGATTATTCGTATTCTAGTAACACACGAAAGGTGTCCGAGAATAATTATAGTCTGCGGCAAGCAGGTAAAATTTCTCTTAGTACAAAAAGGATTTATCTGTTGTGTGTTACATAAAATTATGATTCTCTCAATATACGGTGGTTATTATTCTGAGAGAAATACATAAAAAATACGAGGGATGTTAAAATTGATACAAATAATTATTGGAATTGTAGAAATATGTAGACAATTGATTCAATCTTTAAAGAAATGTGAATTTCAAAACTTTTTGTTTAAAAATATTAATGTCTGCATTAAATGCATATAATTGGTATAGCAAAAATAACAATATCACTCTCACATTATTATTGTAGAAAAGAACTATAAAAATAGACTCATCGCGAGAAGGACACCTCAACGTGAAACCAACACACAAATTTCAAAATTAAAATATAGTGGAGCCCTTATGGCGGAGATGTAACGGCGAAGGCTGGGAACGATGAGGTCCCGGGTTCGAATCTCACTCAAGGCAAACATTTTTTTCGATGCACAAACGGATAAAAAATGGACGACAGAAAAATAGAAATCTGTAATCTACTGGAATAAAAATTTAAAAAAGAAATCTGCCGAAAAATGGACGACAGAAATCTGTAATCGCCGACAGCGACACCAGCGCCGCCGTCGACTAGCGGACGTTTTTCGAAGTAGTGAGTTAGAACCCGCATAGTTACACTACTATTATCATTACTGCACAATATAATGTTGACAAGTGTGGTATCGTTGAATTTGTTTTTGAATGATAGTAGATTGAACAATAGGGATTCTGGCTCACTACTTCAAAAATCTCCGCTTGGTGGCGCTGAGAGCGGCGGCGCGCGCGTTTTTAATTTTAGGCCGCCATTTTTAGTCCTGTTTTAAAAATCTGAAAAAAAACTTCAGTGAGATTCGATCGCACAACCTTCGCGTCTATAGCAAGACGTTCAACACATGCCGCCATAAGCTCTCATGCATATTATTAGCGAAGGAAGGTATTGCTGCAATGTGAGCGCACCGTACGCTTCTTGCTGTAAAATGTGACGTAGTCGAGAAAGATCCGTTAGGATGATAAGGCGGCGCGCTACCGGGTTCTTGCTGTAAAATGTGACGTAGTCGAGAAAGATCCGTTAGGATGATAAGGCGGCGCGCTACCGGGGGGCATTTTCATTATGTAAAAATATTAAAATTTATCAAAATTGTAAACATGTTTTTCAATAATCCATTATAATTTTCACCACAAGGTTTAAAATTAAACTTTGCAGTATTGCTGACGAATAAAACATATTATTTTTATAATCAGAATTCGATGTTCCCTATATATACGGTGGAGTAAAAAATAATGTAGAGAATAAATTCATTATATTAGCTACATTCATAATCGATGAAAAAACAGCAATGTGAAATATCAAAAAACCACAATAATTGATAACGGGAAAGAAATAACGAATATGTTCTAATTTTATCATATCAATAAGAAAATAAATATAAAATAACGTTTTTGTATTCTCTAATGATTAGTATCATTCAAGATGTTGAAGAGTATATATGTATTGATCCTAGTTTCTGCAGCCTCATGCACCGAAAATGATAATGTGTCGTACGCTAAATCATTTTTCGAGAAATATGGTTATATGAATTCAAGTCAAAATTCATTAACTGACTTTGAAGCCGTTCTTATTAATTTTCAAGAAAAATATAATCTTCCTGTAGATGGAACGCCTAATAAAGAAACTATTGATTTGATGAGGAGACCTCGATGTATAAAGGGTGATAATAATTATGTTATACATTCAAAATGGAACAAAACAGAATTACTTTGGTATTTTCCACAAGCTACCGACGCGCATTTAAAAACAGCGAAGCTTGCTTTTGATACATGGCAATCAGCATCCAATTTGAAGTTCAAAAATGTGAAAATGACCAAAATAAAACCAGACATTACTATAACTATCACCAATAGAAAGCACTATTTTCGAAGCGACTGTCATGGAACTGATCAATGTCCATTCGATCTTGGTAATGGTGTGTTGGGTCACTCTTATTATCCCAACCCATATAGTAAATGTATTGAAATTCATCTAGATATGAACCTAAACTGGTATTTTGGAGATGATTTCAAGGTTCCAGAAGGGATGGTTAGTTTTTTAATGGTTTTAACTCATGAAATTGGACATGCTATCGGCTTAGCGCATAGCGAAGTTAAATCGGCCATCATGTACCCTTGGTATCAAACAGATAGAGTAGAACTGGATGAAGACGATAAAAACGCGACGATAGC
Organism: Galeruca laticollis; assembly: GCA_963921935.1. Taxonomy (NCBI): domain Eukaryota; kingdom Metazoa; phylum Arthropoda; class Insecta; order Coleoptera; family Chrysomelidae; genus Galeruca; species Galeruca laticollis. The sequence continues at coordinate 149,017,095 of OY998181.1, forward strand.
TTTGTATGGGGCGCAAAGAAAATACATCGAGCATTCTACATTCACTACAGCGACGACAACTACAGTAAAATCAACGCCACGATCTGAACCCAGAAGAAGAATTATGCCTATAGAAAGAGGAGGAGGAGGAAATAAAAAGAACCTGTGTGAAATTCGTACTCCGGACTTTATGTTTCTCGCGATGGCCCCACTTTTTCCAAACTATAGAATGTATGTGGGACACGAAAAATATTTATGGAGACTAGATTTAAACGATATGCATATACCAAAAACCCCAGAATTAATTGTTGATTACCTACCAAAAGAACTGGCATCCTCAAACGTCTCTCATGTGTTTCAAAACTCTGTGGGGGATTTAGTTACGTTCAGCAACAATCAATATTATGCAGCTGCATTTCCAAATTTGAATATATATGACTCTTTTCCGCTTCCCATACCCCGATATGCCGTAATTAATGCTGTATTTCAAACCAATAGCGGACAGATGTATCTGCTGTACAATAACAATTCCTACATTGAATTTAATGCAGAAGGGCATACTATTAATAGAGGATATTTGCATGACGTCTTTCCAGGAGTTCCCGAAGGCATAACATCTGCATTTCGATATACAGATGGATACATTTACTTTTTCTACAAAGACATATATTACAAATACAGTGAATATATCCGTAAAGTTGTTGATGCGAAACCATTTACTTGGAGTCTATTTGGAGTACCCTGCCCTGAAGATACGCTATTGAATCAATTAAAAACTCTGTTACACAAAATTATAAATATTTATCAATAAAAATGTAATACTTAGTTATGAATTTTTTTTTCATCAACATCTTGTATATTGATCGTGCTTGTGACCAATAGTAACTTTGTTTAGTAAATTCTTCAAACGACTCACGTGACGTGAGAAGGACGTGAGGAAATAAAAACAAACAATAATGTTAATTAATCAATTTATTACAGCATCTAAATCATTTACAACTTTAGCTTTATAGAAATATATAAATTCTCTAAGTGCTACAGACAATACGCTATCACTACAATCACATATAGTATACAATAACTCAAATTTACTTAAATGTCCATTATTTTGAGCAAAATTCCTAATAAGTTCAATCACATTTCTGTAGTATTCACCAAAATTTAGAGATTCCAAATGGGTGAGACGAGGGGAAATGAGATGATAATGGAGTTGTAGAATTTGATGAACATCTTGTTGAGTTAAAGGGAAGCTGACGCCGTGTTTGATTACTTCCAACCATTTTACACAATCGAATATTACTTGATGAATGGTACAGTAGTCGCCACATTGTATCGTCTCCGGCTCATAATCATCGTAAAACGCTGGAAGTGGTTCATCTATGAATGAATTATTATTTAAAATATCGATAAACGTAGCCCATTCGAAAGTGCTGAAGGAGATTTTCGTAGGTTTATTCGTTGCTGATAGAGTGATTGCGCTACTGAACGTTCTTGCGGGACTTAAACCACAACCAATTTGGAAATTCGTATGTGTAGGATACTCGATATACAACAGGTACTGATCTTCTTTTTTAGCAGCTATTTCATACATTTCCAAAATACGATCTAATTCAGCACTATAATTATAATTTTCTGTAGCACAGCTACTAAAACCGCTATCTTGAGAACTCATATTGACGACTAACAATCTAACCTACAGCTCACTCCAATTTATATCAACTCCTATCTATCTTTGCGGTTAATTCTCTTCGCTACAAAACCACAGTTCTCATAACTTGAAATGAAAAGTGGTTACACAACAACAACATCTGTTTTTCCAATCCAACTATCATACTTTCCGTCTAATCCAAGCCATTTAACATACATTTTGTTGCCTTTTCTTCTAAGTACCTTTTCCACCAAGTAAATGTCTGGATTTGACGTTTTCTGCAGCTCTTCCTCATAAAACCCTCCACTGATTGGTACTCCATACATGTCCTCAAGCAAATAGGTGGCAGGATTGGTTATTTTCACTTTAATGATTTTGAATAGTTCTGTCGTCCAATTGGGTGTGTATCCTTTTTCAAAGACATGTTTCGACTTGCTTATACGAACAATATCACCGACTTTGAATTTTCGTGGTCCTGCAATCTTTAGATGTTTATAGGTTTGGTTTAAAATAGCTTCTTCGTTGGATTTATTGACTTGGGAGGGCTTATACTTGGTAGTTGAATGCTTTGTATTATTGTATTCGTTTGTAATTTCTGGTAGAATATCTATCCATTTGTAGGTGCCATTTAAACTGAAATGTTTATATAGTTTTGATTTCAATGATCGTATTACTCGTTCGGCCATTGCAGCTTTTTTTGTACTAAATACGCTATAGTGATTAATTCCATGTTTTTTCATTAATTGTTGAAACTTGTTGTTGTAAAATTCCGTTCCTTGGTCCGATTGAAGATTTTTGGGCGTTCGATCTGCGTGTGCGAGAATGTCCGAGAATGCACGAGTAAGCTCTTCGCCAGTCTTTGTCTTTAATGGTCGTGTCCACAAAAACTTTGAAAAACAATCGATAACGACTAGAATCATTTTATGGTTTTTATTTTGATGAGCGTAAGGTCGCATTTCGGCTAAATCCATTTGCCATAAATCATCTATACCTTTGACAATTGTACGTCTGCGCGGATAATTTTTACGCATCGGTTTGTGGAGTTCGTTAACAAGCTGTATTTTGGACGACATGCTTCGTAAGCGCATACACGTTCTCAACTGATGATATCTTTTCGATACTATTTGATACCTTTCTTCAAGTAATTTGTTCGTAATTCGTTTATGGATACTTCATGCTTATCGATTTTTCCTTGGAATTGTTGTTGTATATCTTTTAAAAATAGTTCCCCAAAACCTTGAACAAAAGATTTGAATTCTTGTCTCATATTATCTTTGGTCACAACAATCACATCATCGACGTACTTTTTAGTTGCCATATCTCGAGCTGCGACTGGCGGATTTCTCGAAATAAATGAATTAATGTCGTTGATTTTGTTTTGAAGTACTCCAAGTTCATTATGATACACTTGCATTTGCTCATCGACATAAAGTTTATTGACAGCATCGCTACTTGTAGTCGGCGTCTTAACATTACAGATTCTCACATTTTCAGCATCAATATTACCGTCCGGAGTGTGTGCTACTTTCGGCATATAAGGTGTAATCCGTTCATTAGCATGACGACGTCGGTGTCCGAACTTATCGACAGGCATGATTGAAATGAGTAGACTTTTTTTGGTTATTCAATTATATTGGCTTCTTTTAGCTCATTTATGATGGCAACTATTTCGTTGTCGTTGGACGTATTACCTGCCTCTTTTGAAGCAATCAATAATTTCAAACGTTCCACCAATTCATTTGGATCATCCCAATAAATATATTCCATAGGTTTTTCGTTGTACGTTAAGCCAAGTCCTCTTCCCTTATTAAGTGGAATTGATTTCAGGCGAGTTCTAGTTGACATGGAGCCAGATCGTTGAGTTGGAGACATATTTTGTGATCTACTCGGTACCGAGTCTGATCGCGGTATTTTAAATAATGGTTTAATTATATATTTGTATTTGTCAGTACTTGAACCTTTAAGGCGATTGAGAGTATCAAGATGGACTTGTGTATTGTTTAACAGAATTTTGTAATGTTTTAAATCTTCCTCTTCATATTGCGGATCGTTGTAAAATAACAGCTCGTACAATCCTCGAGTTCCAGGCAAGTATCCCGCCTCTTTGTTACCATCCTGTAGCACGTTTATATTACCGTTTGTTTTATCAAAGGCAATTCGACGTTTACCCAACATCCACCCAAACATATCATCATAGATAGGACCGTAATTTTTGTCAATTTTATCATCTTTTTGAAAATAATCCTCAATGTATTTTAAACTGATGGCGGGGTATTGTTCCATATATTCTTGAAAAGCTTCATGCGAAACGTCAGGACGCATCTCCTCTGGAGATTCAGGGCGTATAATATCTCCCGCCTCATCTGTTTCAGCTACAGATTCCGATTCCAGAAAAGACGGTGCTACAAACACATCATCTAGTTTTTCTTCTTCTTTTTTTACCTCCTCCTCCTTTTTAATTGGATTCAAATTTGAAATGGTTTTCTGCAATGTCTTTGAGGACTCTACAATTTCCTCTAGCGGTGTAGATATCGGTTTAAATAGTTTATTAAGAGACTCATCGCGCTCTGATTTGCCCAATTTTAACGCTAAATATTTCTTGCGAATTGATCTCGCCAATTCATTAACTTTCTTCTTACGCAAAGCAATTGCAACCTTATCGTCGGACATGATGATGCAGACTAGTAGCATGTACACTTGACTTACACCTTTATATATTTATCGAAGCCAATACGATACCTACCGCTATTTAAAGCAAAATCCTTTACAATTACCAACGTCCCATATTTGTCGGTCGACCAACAGTCTGAGCAAATCTTTTTAAATTCTTCAAATGTCATATCTGGTGACACGTGCTCATCAAATATATGCTTTAGGTTAATTTCATCCTGCTTGAATAACACAATCATATTACAATTGTCTCGTATGAGTTGTTTCGGTATTTTTGAGTATGTTTGACATAGGTAGGCCGCATCAATGTCTCTGTGCCTACACATTGAATAATATTCCCGAATTTTCTGTTGACCATCGCAGGCGACATCATCGAATATGAATATCGAGTTGGATCTCGCTTCGTTTGGACTAACAATTTCCTCATTGTCTTTAAATGGAAAGTAACCGACACCTTTAACTTCTCCTAGTACTTCCTGCAGCAATTGATATTTCGGCTGAAACAATGACTTGGAATAGACGTAAACATTTTTGAATTTAGCGCCATTTGGATTGAATAAAAGTGATAACATGACGTTTGTTTTACCACACCCACTAGGACCGCAGATGATGGCCCGAAATGAATTTGGTAGTAGTTTTCCATGTTTACCAACACTTGGTTTAGATGTAAAGTCTAGATTTTCAATGGGTAGCGTCTGTTCTTGTTGAACGATCCTCATTTTGTGGTGAGTGCAATTAAAGTGTTTTCAATATATATGGCTATCATCACATCGTCTCAGATCAGTCTTAATGTTGGTGTTTGAGGGAGAAGGTCTTTTAAATTCTCTAATCAATAAATTACCAATTGAACTTCATTTACCCGCCTACAATTATTGTGGACGTAAGTGATCAAGTGACTATAACTGTTAAATACTTATACTCTCTCTCCATTTACAGCAGGAACAAAGTTACAAAAACGTCTGGCACGTGGTGACGTTGGTATTAATCCTTTAGACAACGCTTGTAAACAGCACGATATTGCATATTCGCAAAACAAGTCTCTTGAAGAACGTCACAAAGCCGACAAAGTGTTGGAAGATAAAGCTTGGGATCGAGTCAAAGCAAAAGACGCTACTCTGGGAGAAAAGAGTGCTGCATTACTTGTTACAGGCGGCATGAAGGTTAAACGAAAGTTGGGGATGGGATCAAACAAACGACGTTCCTTCCATCGAAATTTTGTTGCGAAAGTGGGGAAATCCATGAAAAAAGGATCATCTCTAAAACAGACTGCTATGTACGCCCTAAGAGCAGCTAAAGCACTTATTCACGAATTTGGTGGATCGAAGCAAGTTAACGTACCTCGCGTAATACCTGTACCTAAATCTGGAGGTTTTCTTCCTCTTATACCTTTATTTGCTGGACTTTCAGCTCTTGGAGCGTTATCGGGTGGAGCTGCAGGAGTTGCAAAGACTGTTATTGATGCTAATAATGCTCGAAAGAAATTGGAAGAAGACATACGTCATAATAAGGCTATGGAACATGTTGGAAATGGCCTATATCTGAAAAAGTATGCTGGAGGTCGAGGATTTGGATTGTATTTGAAAAAGCCAAAAAACTCGCGATGAAGCTACCGAATCGTCCACTGTACGACACCGATATTGCACATTATGCAAAATTATATAATATTAAACATTTTCGAGGCGTTTTCATGCGAGACACTCTACCTAAATCCGGTCCTCGACAACAAGAGTGTGCAGTGGTTAACTTGGACTCGTCCAAAAACAGTGGAACACATTGGGTAGCATATATAAAGAAAAATAATGTCATTGATTATTTCGATTCATTTGGTAATTTGAAGCCACCCAAAGAACTTGTAAAATATCTGGGAGGAAGGAAAGTTGAAATTTTTTATAACAACAATCAGTTACAAAACTACAATCAGTTCAATTGTGGACATTTGTGTTTGAAATTTCTACTTCAACATCCTTGGAACAATGGAGAACATTAAATTATTAACGCAACACCAAAAACCTCTGAGAAGTTTTACTGCTGAAGAACTAAAAGACGTTCCCATTCGATACCTGATAGAATGTGTTAGTCCGTCTGAATTGCTAGATATATGGCATAAACTTCCTAATGATTACAAAACAAGTTATGAACTACAAATTCGTCTGCCGTGCTTCGTTCACTACAACCGCCCCGATTGGACGACGCATTGGGACGGTCCTGCAAGTTCTCAAGCATCTTGTTTTCTTTGTCAACGTGCATTAAGTAAACCTTGAAATGTATTTTGTGTGTCAAATAAATCTTGTAAAGTATTCTATGTATTATTTAAACTGCCTTCATACGTCGACTTACATCAGTCATCATGTCGCAGTTGTTGAGAGTAAACAGTTCAAATCACGTATTTACCTTCCAACCGCCTACACCTATTGTACTCCATCCGGAGAAAGACTACGAATTAGCGCTGCGTTCATTCCACTCATACCATAGCATACCAAACATTGAAGATTGCAAGTTTTACTACTATGATGACAACAACAAGCTACAAAGTTTCGATTTACCTACAGGATGTTACGAAATCGCCGATATTGAAACGTATATACTCGAGAAGTTGAGTGGCAGCAATTCACTTAGACCGGGAACTATATTTGCACTAAAACCCAACAATAATACGTTACAGTGCATGATTTTCAGTAAATATAGAATTTCGTTTGAACAACCCAACAGTCTAGGAAAGATACTAGGATTTTCAACAGAGATACTCGAACCCAAACGATGGCACTCTTCAGATCTACCCGTCAAAATTATAAAAGTATCTAGCATACGTTTCGAATGTAACATTACCACGGGAGCCTTCGACGCAGACAGACCTGCTCATACTATTTACGAATTTATCATAAAAGTGGATCCTGGGTACGCCATTGACGAAACACCACATAATTTACTTTATTTACCTGTTATACCACAACGTGAAATAACCAACATTACAGTGTTGGCTGTGGACCAAGACGGTCATCCTATAAACTTTCGTGGTGAAAAGAGCACTTTGGTGTTGGAGCTTAGAGCGAGAAGCAACAGATGGGATTGATAATTAATCATATAAGACGTTCTGCTGCACATTCAACGCCATTAGTTACGCGGCATTCTTCAAAGCAGCATCAGAAGCGGCTCACATTTGCTAATACATTGTATTTGCAGTCTTTGGGTTTTTTGTTGAAAAAACAACGACAATGACGACCGAGTATGTAAAACGTTCTCGTATGAACGATATGCCTTCAATGTTTGATATCTATCGCAAGCCTAGTTTCGATGAATCGATTCGCAAAGCTGAGTACAGAACATATGCTCCGTTCATCAAATCGTTCAGTTGCAGCGACATTGTGGAATTCAGCATCAATCAAGTTGATTCGTTTTTTGCAATGAATGAAACTTTGTTGTGTATTAAAGGATCACTCACTGTGCATGGAGGGGGTGATGTGAAGCTGGCAAATAATGTTGGTGCTTTCCTTTTCGATTCGTGTACATATAGTGAAAGTGCAAGAGAGATGGAAACTGTTCGGGATCCTGGAATCGTTAGCGCTGTACGTGCCATGACATGCTACAATCAAGAAGATTCCAATCATATGGCTATAGCTGGGTGGAATTATCCCAAAGACCCCATCCTGAATACCAGCGACAAATCATTTAACCTTCAAATTCCTCTAAAGCATATTTTCAACATTTTCAACGACTATCCTATGATTACGTGTGTACGACAAACAATACGTTTGGTTCGAGCTCGAAACGATAACGATTGTGTGCTTATCACAGAAAAAAACGTTTCTGGTACACTTTCCACTACAACCGTTAACATCAACATTACCAGCATCGAATTGAAAATCAGGCATATCTATCCTAATGATGATATTAAGTTGGAACTTATGAAGGCCATTCAAAAGGATCAGCCTATAGTTATTCCATTTAGAAAGTGGGAGATACACGAACTGCCTGCAATTACCAGAAATGCTAGACGTGAAGTTTGGGCTGTTAAAACTACAACTTCAGTCGAACGACCTCGTTATGTTATTGTTTTCTTTCAAACCAACAAACGTGACAACAGCACAGCCGACCCCACTTTATTCGACAACGCCGACATTCAAAGTATCAGACTATCGCTAAATGGGGAATATAATCCCAATGAAAGAATGCAGTTGGATTTCACTAAAAATGATTACAATGAGGCCTATTTCAACTATACAGAATTTTATCCTAGCTATACGAATTCGACACAGAAGCGCCCTCTGTTGGATTATCCCTCTTTCAAGAAGCGTGCATTGTTTGTTATCGATTGCTCGAAACAAGAAGAAAGTATGAAATCGTCCACAGTCGATGTAAAACTTGACATTGAAGCAAACATTGGTTTTCCCGAAAACACCAAAGTATATTGTGTTATAATACACGACTGCGTAATGGAGTATTTCCCCCTCACAGAAATAGTCAAGACTCTAAATTGAAGTGCAGTACGTCAGTATTCGAGCAGACGTCATCATGAGAGTTGCACTCGTAGACATTCAAGGTTTCGTTATAGATGGATTCTTTGTTGTCAAAGAACTCACCATTGAAGTTGGTTTTAAGCAAAGTCACTACATATTCCTACCATGCCAATCAATTTCTACGTTAAGCGACCAGGATAAGAAGACGGTGTCATACTTGGAGAAGAATGTGCATGGTATTCGATACTCTTCAGGTGACATTGAGTACTCCAAATTAAATGATATATTGGCAACTAAGCTATTGTATGCTGCCGATTTTATATACGTACGCGGACATCAGAAAGCAGAATTTCTACTAAAGAAATGTCACATTTTTGGTGTGTTTCCCCACATTATTGATGTTTGCAAGTTTGATGGAACACCATGTGCTACAGGAAACTTTGAACGAGATCCAAATCCTTGTCACGCTACTGGTCTATACTCTTGTGCCCAAAGAAATGTAGAGCGTCTCCGGCATTGGTTTTTGAATACTGTATTACCATTGTAATGTCTAAATAATAAATTGTTTATGGAATGATTCGCATTTTTATTAAGACATCCTGTATATTCTCAACCAGTATATTACATGAGAGTTTAACAAATACTAATATTATAGAGACCTCGTCACGTTTAACGTCAAATGTCACGTGTCTAACGCCACGTCTAACGTCGCGTGTAACGTGTCAAACGTCACACGTCAAACGTCACGTGTTTAACGTCGCGTGTTGAACGTCATACGTCACGTAACGTCGCGTGTAACGTGTCAAACGTCATACGTCAAACGTCACGTGTTCAACGTCACGTGTTGAACGTCATACGTCACGTATCAAACGTCTCGTGTTTAGATGTGATGATGATCATCGAAACGTAGCTTTAGATTTTTCCCGTAATTTCAAACGTCGTGTGTCATGTTAAACGTCATACGTCACGTGTCTAACGGCACGTCTAACGTCGCGTGTAACGTGTCAAACGTCGTTTGTAACGTCAACCGTCACGTGTTTAACGTCGCGTGTTAGACGTCATACGTCACGTGTCACACGTTACTTGTCATACGTCACGTGTCAAACGTCACACGTCAAACGTCACGTGTTTAACGTCGCGTGTTGAACGTCATACGTCACGTAACGTCGCGTGTAACGTGTCAAACGTCATACGTCAAACGTCACGTGTTCAACGTCACGTGTTGAACGTCATACGTCACGTATCAAACGTCTCGTGTTTAGATGTGATGATGATCATCGAAACGTAGCTTTAGATTTTTCCCGTAATTTCAAACGTCGTGTGTCATGTTAAACGTCATACGTCACGTGTCTAACGGCACGTCTAACGTCGCGTGTAACGTGTCAAACGTCGTTTGTAACGTCAACCGTCACGTGTTTAACGTCGCGTGTTAGACGTCATACGTCACGTGTCACACGTTACTTGTCATACGTCACGTGTCAAACGTCAGACGTCTCGTATAAAAAAAAACCACAATAATTGATAACGGGAAAGAAATAACGAATTTTATGACAAACACCCCGTATATCGAACGTAGTGGTTTATCTCTTCTTCACAATGGTGTTTATTCAACTTCGATCCGACCAATCAGAGAGATGCTAGTGCCCTTATGGCGTCTTTGTACATCATGTATACGATAATAGTCTAACAATCATGGGGTCGTTTATTCGACTTCAATCTGACCAATCAGAGATATGCTAGCGTCCTAATGGTAACGTTGCTTACGTCACACCATTTACATGATATCACAGAACAGATGGGGCATACGACGGAAGGTCCATTCGACATAAGACACATTTGTCATACGACACATACGGCGATGGTTAACGGCACCCTCTGGTCATTGTCGATCACTTCTTCAGATGACTCTTTTGATACTCCTTGTATATTTGCAAAACTTATCGCTTATCTCTTCATCTCTTCTTCTTTCCCATCAATCAACGACACCCTCTGGTCATTGTCTTCAGGTATGATTCTTGTAAACCCTCTGTGGTCATTGTCTTCATCACAATGATGTTTATTTGTCTCCAATCTGACCAATCAGAGATGCTTGTGCCCTTATGGCATTGTTGACGTCTTGTATACCGATCATCATAGTAACATATTTATGACAACACCCTGTATATCGGTATATTATTGTAAAACTTATCGCTTATCTCTTCTTCTTTCCCATCAATTAACGACACCCTCTGTGGTCATTGTCTTCAGGTATGATTCTTGTAAACCCTCTGTGGTCATTGACTTCATCATAATGGTGTTTATTTGACCCCAAACTGACTAATCAGAGGTGCTTGTGCCCTTTTGGTATCGTAGACATCTTGTATACTGATCATCGTAGTAACATATTTATGACAACACCTCGTATATCGGTATATTATTGAAAAACTTATCGCTTATCTCTTCTTCTTTCCCATTGATCAACGGCACTCTCTGGTCATTGTCTTCAGGTATGATTCTTGTAAACCCTCTGGTCATTGACTTCATTACAATGGTGTTTATTCGACTCCAAACTGACTAATCAGAGATGTTTGTGTCCTTTTGGTATCGTAGACATCTTGTATACTGATCATCGTAGTAACATATTTATGACAACACATCGTATATCGGTATATTATTGTAAAACTTATCGCTTATCTCTTCTTCTTTACCATTGATCAACGACACCCTCTGGTCACTGTCTTCAGGTATGATTCTTGTAAACCCTCTGGTCATTGACTTCATCATAATGGTGTTTATTTGACTCCAAACTGACTAATCAGAGATGCTTGTGCCCTTATGGCGTCTTTGTACATCCCGTATACGATAATAATCTAAAAACGATGCAGATAACGTCTAACAGTTGAATATTTGTTGTTGTTGTGATACAATCTGTATTAAAAATAAATGTAATATTTCGATAAATTCTAAATTCGCTTTCACAATATACTCTGATATGATAATAACTTGGTGGTCTTGCTAGCATGCTAAAAGACTATTAACGCATGAGAATGTGTGATCGATGGTTCGAATCCTACCGTCGGTAGCGAAATATTTAATAAATTGTATGAAAACATTGTCAATATGGAACTATCGTTGTCGTAATACCAAAAAAATGTATTTATACCTTTTTTCAAGGATTCCATATCACTTTCGTGAAATTGTGATATACTATTATTTTTGTATGCGTTTGATATATCGCATTTCCTGTTGTTATGTTGATTTTTTCTAATTGTGGGTTGAGTCATATCAATTTTACAAAATTTCTGTGGTGAGTTGATTTTATTTTCATATTTATCATTTCCTGTTGTGATTACAGAATTTCAGAAAAACAATTTAATTATTTGCAAAAGTTTATTTTAAAAATATTATTGATAAAAAGAAATTATTTTTGTTAATAAAGTCTTGAGATGATTTAAAAGGTCTCCATTAGGACATGGGATATCAAATAGGTTCCAATTGAAGGGTCCGGCTGCAACAAGTTTTTTGGTAAACTCATTATATTTGTAGTATGTGGTGTTTTTGAAAAAGTACATGTGTCCGTCAATGTACTGGAATGCTCCTGTAACATCTGCGGGTAGTCCAGGGAAAATATCTTTAATTTGTCCTCTATTTAAGACATTTTTTAAGTTCTTATCATATTCAATATAATTATTGTTATTGTAAAATACATACATTTTTCCGTGGTTGCTTTGAAACATTGTGTTTATTTGAGAATTTTTTGGTATAAGTAAATTACCTTGCTCAAGTATTCGCAAACCTGGGAAATCTGCTATATAGTATTTACGAACATCTTTATTGACTGCTATTAAATTACCGGTAGAACTTTGAAAAATCTGAATTATGGAGCCCACTTCTTCGGGTAGATAATCATCGAGCATTTCTGGTTCTGAGGGAATAAGTTTCGAATTCAAATCCATTTTCCATAGAAAATCTTTATAAATAATATATAAGTGATAATTTTCAAATGTACCAGCCATCGCAGTAAACATATACTCCGGCGTTATGTCGCATAAATTTTTATTTGGTGGATGAGGTCTATGATGACCTGTAGTCGGTGGCGTAGGTTTGAAAGGATTATTTGCATATTTATTGGTGGGTCCATAAAGAGCTTCAAGAGCCATTTTATCATCTTCATCCAATTTTGGGGTCGCGTTTCGTTGATACCATGGATACATTATTGCTTGTTTATTATCACTATGGGATATACCTAAGATATGTCCAATTTCATGAATTATTACCATGAGTAGACTGGTCCTATCATCTGAACTTGATCCATCTAAACTTAAATCCCACTTTTCATCAGCATCAATATGAAGTTCTATACAGCTGTTGCCATTTGGGAAATAACCATGTGCCAACACCTTTCCAGGACCATCAAATGCGCTGGGGCATTCATCTCTACCTTGGCAATCTGCACGAAAATAGTGTTTTCCATGTACAACAGTGATAGATATATCGGGAGCATAAGGTCTTGTTTTGTGTATTAATTCAAATTTGAACTTTGAACTGTTACTCCACACTTCAAAAGCCTTTTCGATTACATCAAGATATGCTTGATTTGCCTGAGGGAAGAACCATTTCAAATCAAATTTGGTCCATTTTGATCTAACTCTAAAAGAATGATCATCGTCGGAAGCTGTTTCACTTACAGAACATCTTGGCCTATTCATAAGTTGTATTGTATCTTCATCTAATTCTCCCGTTGCAGGAATATTATATTTTTCTTGAAAACTCAACAAATAATCCTCAAGTTTAGTCAAATCATTTTCATTTGCGTATCCGAAGCGTTGTAAATAATCCATAGCATACTGCTGGTCGACAACACAAAGTGCTGGACATAGCGCTGCAGCTAATATAATTATTAACATGATCTTCACCCTTCTGTTATCCTCAAGAAACTAATCTCCCAACACATTATTAACAACATATATATATATTTTTTAAAAAACCCCCCAAAGATTCAATTACTGCGTGTCACGCATAAAATATTATATGTTACTTTCAAGCCACCCGGTACGAAATTCTTAGTAATATTTCAACATAAGTTACTTTAAGCCCCCCCGGTAGCGCGCCGCCTTATCATCCTAACGGATCTTTCTCGACTACGTCACATTTTACAGCAAGAACCCGGTAGCGCGCCGCCTTATCATCCTAACGGATCTTTCTCGACTACGTCACATTTTACAGCAAGAAGCGTACGGTGCGCTCACATTGCAGCAATACCTTCCTTCGCTAATAATATGCATGAGAGCTTATGGCGGCATGTGTTGAACGTCTTGCTATAGACGCGAAGGTTGTGCGATCGAATCTCACTGAAGTTTTTTTTCAGATTTTTAAAACAGGACTAAAAATGGCGGCCTAAAATTAAAAACGCGCGCGCCGCCGCTCTCAGCGCCACCAAGCGGAGATTTTTGAAGTAGTGAGCCAGAATCCCTATTGTTCAATCTACTAATGATATATCCAAAATTGTATTATTATACCGGTTGTCCCATTTAAAAAAACTATGTTGGGGTCACGTGACCCGTAATGACAGGAACAACGGAGATCATTTTATAATAAATATAAGCATCAGTTTTGACTGTTGATATCTGCGAAATTTCATACTTGTCACAGTCACAGTTTTCGAGAAATCGAACTGTCAAAACGTCGTGGGACACCCTGTAGATTATTCTTCAGTTGAAAATGAGTTAGAGAAGATTATCTCTGATCTACATATCAAAACAGTATCGTCTGATACAAAATTCTGGTCTTTTATATTTGGAGACCAATAACCTAATCTCAAGCAAATTGTCCTTTAGTTGACAGCAATGTTTGGGATTTCTGAAATTAAAATAATGAAATCAAATTTTCGCAATTGACTAACTGACGAGCATATCGCATTGACATCCAAAAATTTATAATTTTTTAGTATCTAAAACGTCATTTTGTAAAAACCAATAAAGACGCGTTTTTGGATATGGGCTTCTTCATCACCTTTTTAAGAGCAGTGGCCTACACTATACTTTTGACCTACATACGCCTTGAAAACCTCACCTACCTAACGTAAAATCATGCATCACACATACTTGCGGCACGTACAAAGTCGATCGCTTTTAGTCTAACTATATTGAGGTAGACCACCAAGCCTAAGAACCCTTGAATTAGGGAATACACAGTTTCAAAAATATCCACATTTCCTACTAAAAATATAGAAATCAGGGAGGAATAGTATAAACACCAAAAAGAGGACACTTCAAATTCAGCATCAGAGGTAATGAGGAGGTTGCATGCATTTTTGTTATTTACTATTTCAATTGATCGCAATTTACTGATTTAAACAGTGGTTACAAAATTTGAATCGGCTGTTTCAAAATAACGGAGAAATCTTTGGTTGAAGCTCAACCCCCTTAAAAACCTGCGACACTTCATGAAGTCAGCTGCCGGACACACACTTTCGTGCTTCACGATGCCAATCCACTGTAGTATATACTTGGTATTTTTCGGTTAGACGCTTGTTTGCGTAAGTACTGTAAGTGTGTAGTCTTTTTGGGGGTGTTTATATTGGCCCATTATACAGAAATTACGGTTTCCTCAGTTTCATAATATCTTAATAGACTATGGTATAAGGTTTTGGACTGATATCACTGTTTTGTAAAAGAATAATATCCGTATTAAAAACACTCGATAAAATATAACGGCATCGTTATATTTCAACGGAGGCGTTGACACTAACTAAATGGTATTCAGAAACCAATTTTTTGTTTATCGGTTCCGTTATACTTGACATAATCAAGCTAAACTATAGTCAGTGCTCAACAACTGGTTAAATTGTAATTATTTTCAAACTGTTGCTAAGAAAAGATTTATAGTATTGTTTAAAATGGCCATTGGAAATAATTAAAAGGTAAACAAACATTTTTATTAACTTCTATTTTTTTTAATAACCTTTATTTTTCATAAATTTTTATTTAAATTTGACATTCCATTTAGAATTAAAAATGTTTGCGAAACGACATTGAAATAAATTAACAAATAAAAAATAATTAATAAAGTGAATTTTTTATTTAAGCTTAATAAAGGTTATTTTATTCCTCGCATCTTCTTCAATAATGGATACAGACCTATCTTCTTTATCGGAGGAAAGTGATAGAGAGGAGCAACCAAGATATCGAAGAATTCGATTTATAAGACCTCGATTAGGTAAATGTTTCTGAGAAATATGATGATGTTAATTTCAAGGCCAGATTCCGTTTTCGTGAAGACATTATAGTAAATATTTTAGATAGAATTGGTAATCAACTGGAGTCAAAAGTTCATGGTAAACGTTCCATAGAACCAGTGTCCCATCTACTTCTAACATTGCGATTTTATGCAACTAGTGCATTTCAAAATTATATTGGTGACAATGTGAATATTTCGCAGCCCTCAATGTCACGAATAATTAAAAGAGTTGCGCACTATATTGCACTGTTAGGTCAAGAAGAAATTAAAATCCCATCGACCCAGGAAGAAATTCTTGAAGGGTGTACCCAATTTTACGCCATAAGAAATTTCCCCAGAGTCATTCGTGCTGTGCATTGTACGCATATAAAAATATAGTCTCCTGGAGGAAGAGATGCAGGACTGTATCGCTACCGGATAGGAATATTTTCTTTAAACGTACAAGTAGTGTGTGATGCACATTTAAAAATAAACGGTTTTAAAGATTGAAACTAACTTTTCCGCATCTGTGGCCCTGAACAATATTCTATCATAAAATTGTTACTTGTATACAATTAGGGGGATGTATTGTGCTAACAAACCGAAACTTCTCCAAAAATAACCAAAAATTTAGTATATCTGGATTTATAACTGAAAATCAATAGGGTACATCGTATACTCTCTGGAGGCTAACAAATGAAAATTCTCAAAAAATGACAAAAATTTGGTACTTCAAGTACCATAGCACCCGCTGTACTAGCTTTAATGAGCTGAATATCAATAGGGTTAATCTTTGAGACGCTCTAAATGATATCGAATCATAAAATTGGTCACTTGTATATACTCCATAGGCTGTATCGTGCTAACAAACTGAAACTTCTCCAAAAATGACAAAAATATCTTACTTAAAGTACTGTAGCACCTGTTGTATTGGCTCTGGTGGGCTGAAAATCAATAGGGTTCATCAGTGAAATGTCCTGAATAATAATCAATCATAAAATTGGTGACTTGTTGAACTCCGGAAGCTGTATCGTGCTAACAAACTGAAATTTCTCAAAAAATGACAAAATGTCGTACTTCAAGTACCATAGCACCCGTTGTACTCGCTCTGGGGAATTGAAAATCAATAGGGTTCATCTGTGACATGTCCTTAACAATATTCAATCATAAAATTGCTGACTTATTACACTCCGGAGGCTGTATCGTGCTAACAAGGCGTGTAAGGAAAAGTGGCCGACGACAACGACGACGACGACGACATATACACAGGATTTTTTTTCTAAAAACCATATTTTCGTGTTGTTGTTGATGGAAAACGTGAAAATAACGTAATAAGGCACATAATATATTGTTGGACCGGCTCAATATTTGGAATGGATACAGGAGACAACGCTATAAACAATCAAAATATCAGTGATTGTGGAAACATATAGTTGGTTGTTGTTGGTTGTCAATATTTTCAAATAATACATACTACATTATTACATCGAGTCCGATAAACTATATAATACGTAAAACCACAAATAACAATAATATTTATTAATAAAGTGGAAATAATACTTACCGATATTTGATATATTAAACGACCTTCCAGACATTTTTCTAGTTAAAACTAATATTTTTCAAAAAACTCAGGTTATATATATCACCGATGGAAATATACGAGTTCTAACTATGTATGATTCTTTTAAAACTATTACGCAGTTCTATTTGCAAGCAGATAGCACCATGTGAATAACTTGAATTGCCTGGTAACTTGAGATAGAACTAATTGTGCTGTTAAGCACCAGATAGCTGTACCAAGCAACAGAAATATTTCTTTTCCTCATATAGATCTTGTATATTCCAATATCTCATTTTTTTCAAATATTGCTGTTAGAACCTCGTTATTCTAATGTGACGATATATATTTTGTTTAATAATACCATATATTTCACATGTATTTTATTAGAATATATTCAGACTACTTAATAATGGTACCTATATAAGAAATTAAATTTTTGGTCATTGGTACCGAATTTTTTGCTTACACGGTGGCATTCAACGTGTTGCTGTTTCATTTTTTCATCCTATTGATGACAGTTTGTTCTATTTTTCTAATATTTTAATGTTTGTCCCATGTGAATATTGTTATATAATTAAATCTTTCTAATTGCGATTCAAAATTTCTGCCATACCAACAATCAATTGTAACTATTTTTATCCTTGTCACTAGAGTACAAAGTAGATTGAAGATTATCTTATACACAAGGAGTCCGTGTATGGTAAAAATTATCTGATGATGAAAGTCCTCCTAAGATAACCAAATCATATCAATTTTAAATAGTATATAAAGGATTTCAGCAGATCAGATTTTAAACTACTTGTGTCTATTATTAGAAAATTTATTTCTCATCCAAAATGAAATTCGCTTTGGTCTTAGTATTATGTGCCTGTATTGGTAAGTACTTATTCAAATATCATTGTGAATGTCACAAATGTTTTCGGTATATAGTTTGGAATAGAGAAGTGGAATGCATTCATTATTATCTAAGGGTTTGACTTTGAGAATGTTTAATTTTTATGTTTACTGGATTTTCAACAATATCGATATATAATACCAATTCAGAAAATCTATTTGTTTGATTAATTGATTTATTATTACGTTTGGCAGCAGAATGTTTTCAACAAATTTTTAGAGATGTTTTGAGTAGTAGTCTATACTTAAACATTTTATATTCTATTTTCATAAAATAATAATTCAAAAAATAGAAATTCTACTCAAATTGATAAATTTTCAATGAACCTACTCAACTTGATCTCCAATAGTCCATTGTATTCAAAACAACCATTTTTGGAATAAATTGGATAGCTTATCAGGTATTTTATGTATTTAACTTCTTCATGAAAATGATGAATAATTTTCAAATTTAAGCCAGTATTTTACCGTCTTTGTTAAACCTACGTGAATCTGAATTTAGTTTTATTCGCAAAATTTTATTCCATAGCTGATGCATTGTCCATAATTTTCTAAAATAAACAATAATTCCATTCTTGAAGTAGTTTCTACACTGTACAAATGCGTCTGTATATGTGTGATATCATATTTTTCCGAAAAAATTAAAAAATATTTTGCCAAAATTATTGTTCTTCCACTGGAATGCTTCAAATATCACTAGTTTTATTTCTACGATGATCTGAAAACGAGTTTAATTTTGTAGCCCATATCCAAAGCTATCTTTATAGTCACATAAGCGTGGTAACCAACTTGAATAAAGCACCTAATTCAACTTCATCTTCTTCGAGTGCCTTCTCCTATCAAAGATCGTCAACAATTTTGGCAAATTATTCTCTGTTTTAGGCCCTTTTTAGCGAAGTGATTGAACCCAGGCCTGTCCAATTTCGTATGTTCTTAAGCCAGGAGCATTGCTTTCGTCCTGTTCCACGTCTACTTTCGATCTTACCCTCTATCATGAGCTGTAGAAATTCATATCTATTGTGTCTCATTTCATGACCGAGATATGCAGTTTTCCACTTTTTTATGATTTCGATGAGCTCACGTTCTCTGCCAGTCCAAGGTACTAGTAACGTTCTCCAATAATACACCCACATTTCGAATGCCTCGAGCCTGTTTAGGCTGCTAGCTTTCAGCGTCCACGCTTCAACCCCATACAGAAGTGTGGAATATACAGTGTGGAACAGCCAAATGGAATAAATTCGATAACGAATAAATGGGAGCGTGTTGGGAAAAACGCTTGGACACGTTGATTTGTATTTTTAGATGCGCATTTTTTAAAAAAAAAAATAATTATATAGAGTATCATGTAACAGTGGCAGATACCAACTTTCTTATTCTAAATACAACCCCCTGTATATTATCATTTTTTTGGAGTCTCCAGAAAATTCTAGACATAATTCATGTACAATATCCCATACCTATCTGTTTCGGAAATATTAAGTGTTTTCAGATTTATTACAAATATTAACATTAAAAAAAGAAAATTATTTTATTTCACAAATAATGTAAAAAAAAAACAAAAAAACATAAATTTCAATGTAAGAGATTGATTCAAAGACGATGCGACGTTAATCGTGGACCCAGAGGAAACTTGTGATGATTTTCCACGGAATCCAAACTTTTTCTGCACGTTATGTATCTTCTTTTCAATAGATTTTCCTTTTTTTATACAAATTTACTTCGATGCAGAACCCAATTCCTCTTTCAACGTTTAACCTTTTCTTGGTTTAACTTAATCTCCTTTTGTAGCTCCAATTGGTTTTTGTATGGGCTGCTACTCAAAACAGATGCTTTTTGTCCTACATTGCCAGACTTGGAATTTGATTTAGGTTTAGGTATAGGAAACAGTGTCTCAATTGGAACTGAAAGCTTTTCACTTGCCGAATGCTGGCTATTATTGTATGCCATCATTTCAGTTGCTGAGTGATCAAGGTTTGAAATTTCTGGCTGCGAAATTGGTCTTCCTTCTTTGAGCACGCAGGGTCAATACGCATACATAGTTGGATTAAATTTTCAGCTGCCGCAAAGTCGCAGTCAATAAATACCAAACGATCAACCGGCCAAACTTCAGTAACTCTAAATCGATTGACTGCATTTTGTAGCAGCTTTCGAGTAAGCCCCTGTACACAACCAAGCCACCTGGTACTGCGTAACACACAGTCCGGGATTTGATCTTAGCCATTTCTGTATAGCTATGTTAAAGTTATTTTTCAGTGGACTGAAGAAACTTTTATCGAGAGGTTGTAGTCGATGAGTAGTATGACCAGGCAGCTGTAACATTATTACTCCATATTCCCTGGCCATTTCAATTGCCTCTAGATTTTTCGAATGTGTAGTATGCCCATCCCAATCTAGAAATACTTTTCTGTCAATAGTTGTTTTTACTATTCCAATGAAATTACTAATCCACTTTTGAAATAGATCACTTGCTACGTAACCAGTTTCAGAAATTTCGTTTAAATACTAACATGGGCGATACAAAGTTCCCAGATGCACTGGTGCAAGCGACAAACGTAGTGTTCACTCCACGCTCGCCACTAGACACTGAAACAATTTGTTTTTTCCCTTTCAGACCAAGTACCTTTTGACATTTAGTTTGGACAATAGATAGTCCTGATTCATCTATATTAAAAATTCTTGTCGGGTCAATCTGATTTTCATCCAAGAGTTTCTCAAGGATGTCAAAAAAACATGAACATTCTCTTTATTGAATCCTTTAACCCGTGCTAGAGACGTTGCACTTTCCTATCTAAAACCGAACTTTGTCCACAAAATTCCGTTAATCAAACTTAAGTTATTGACTCTTACAGTCCGAAAAGTATATCATCCACTTCCTCCCTTATGTCATGCCCTATAATAAAAAAAACATATATCAAAAAGATGGACCATTGTTATGAAATTAACGTGGAAGTATTATTTATCGAGAAAAAAACATTTTTTATACCACTAATGCAATTGCGCCCCCTAGCGATGGATATATGAATTTAAAAAATATTTCAAGCATTTTCTCTATGGTCAATTTCCATTCAAGGATTTTTGCTCCAAAATCCTACGACGACTTGTTATGGAGATACGGTACCCCGTTGCTGTTGATGAATCATATCAATAATATTGTTGGAATTTTGTTCTTAATCATTCTAATAGAATATATTTTTCAGGGTTCTCTTCCCAAGCGGCACACAAGCGGTAAGTTATCCATAAAATTATAAGTAAGAATGTTACTTAAGTATTGATATTCATAATTCTGCCAAAAGTAACAGGATTAGACGTCTCCTCTCAACCCTAACCTCCATCAAAACATCTTGTTATTTAGGAACGATATTTGGTGTTCACAGTAACTTGAAATCTATTCCAAGCAAAGAAGTGAACACTTTCATATGATTAGATTTCGGAATTTCCAATTAAGAAAACTAGATAAACGTTATTCTTCACATATCAATTGTTTTTAATTATAATCAACGTTGACTTGAGGACGTACTTCATGAAAGTCTCTAAAAACCAGTTGTGGAGCCCGAAGACTTCGATGCAGTGCGTTAACTATTGAACCACGATCGATATGTGATGTACTATTGAGGCAGGTTTTGAGATTAGTATGACAAGCATCTATAAGATATAGCACGAATAAAGAATAGCTCATAACGGTGGATCGCATATAATCGGACAAACGCTTGAGAGAAGAATTGTGTCAATTGATGCAAATGAGCTTGAAACAAATAGGTAATCAACGAGTCTTTCGGAACTGTCGTACAAAATTTGTTCGCGGAAGATACACATCCAAGCAAATGAATGCCTGTTTCTCCTGTATTAATCTGGCTAGGTGATGCCAATGACATTATACCAACGTATGATAAAAATTCTTTTGGGAGGTAATGAAACCAGTCCTGCCTATTAATTTTCATTTTCTCTCATCATTAAGCCAGAACTATGGATAAGCAAGCATGTCATTATTTCTTTCTTTTCTTATTAGAAGAAAAAGTACCAGCCACAGTTGAAATCCAGAATAAAATTTGACCTATCAGTGATACAAAATAAGTACACTGAAGTGAAGTTTATCATCTTCAATTATACCTTCCACCTCTATGGAATATGAATTCACAGTTCGACTACGTATTGGATTGTAGTGCCCTTTGTATGCAAAATAAATTATGAAAGTCTCAAAATAGCATTATTATCAAGTGAAATCGCCCACGAACTCGAAAAGATTTGGAAATGAATTTTTCATGAAAGTGTCATACAAGGATGTGATGATAATACGATCAAAGATAAATCAGAAGTAAATCATAACTTGGGAGATACGAAGTGATGAGATGTGAATATTTCTGATATTCAACACCTTGCATCTCGAAAACTAGTCGTTTTGCGCCCATTGAAATATTTCACCAGAATGATCAATTCTACAACATATCAAAAATTCAAGAAATTTGACGGAGAGCCATTTTCCCATATACTCGTGAGGTGTGTGGGTGTCTTCTATTATTTTTGTTCCTATGTTTTCGGTAGTATTCTCGTTTTAAGTATTTGTATTTGGCACGCCTTTAAGGATAAGATTTTCTTCCGCATATCTCTCTTTAGAATTTCAATCCTTTTATCCCGTTTCATGACTTTTTCCGGTAACATCTTATGTTCTTCTTTTCTCTCCTTTATTTCCTGTCTAATTTATCATCCATATCTTTTACTTTCATTTCTATCCGGGTAATCATATCCTCTGAGAGAGAGAGAGAAGTTCGAAAGATTTTCTGGTGGGTTTGTTGGTTTTGGGGGTTTTCGAGATAAGGCCCTGATATAGGATGCGGTTCCTCTGCAGGGCGGGGTTGGAGGCCTTTTTATTTCGGGGTTTCTGTGCGCGTACGTTTGGGGTTGGCGGGTTGTGTTTGTGTTGGTGTTGAGAGATGAATGGTTGGCTGAAGAATTCGAGGGGAGGTTGTAGTTTATTGTTTATGTAGGTTTGAGTACCAATAACAATATTAAATCTAAAAATTCCGTCGATGTCGGCCCATTTGGCTAGTGAATTAATTCACCATGCTACAGGAAAAAACGTGAAAAAACTGTAGCACCGACGGGGGGGTTGGGGCTCGCGGATTTAAGTGAAAGTGCTATCACTCCTGGTGGGAGTGAAAGCAAAGTGAGCACGCCTGCCTATGTTTGTGATAGAGCAGTGGTGTCGATATATGGACGGAATTAGGTAATGAAGAGTGTCGGCTATGATGTTCCTCGAGATGGGAATGGCGTTCATTAGGGTGACGGTAAGGATTTCTATGATGATTTTAGAGTCTGTAGAGAGTTCGAAGGGAACTGGTGGCTTTTCGAGGGTGACTGGGGTGGTTTCTTGGGGGGTGTTTTGTGTGGTTAGCCTATGGGGGCAGCGAGGATGGAAAGCGGCGTGAGCTCCACCGCAGTTGGTGCAAGTAGAGGTACCGGACTTGGGGCATTTTTCGATATGGTGGCCAGTTTGGCCGCAGGAGGGGCAAATCGGTTGAGACCGACAAGATTCAGAAGAGTGTCCGGATTCGGTGCATCGGTTGCAGTATTTTGGGACGGGGGGCAGAGGGTTGGCATTGGAAGGTTCGCACTGGTGTGGAAAGCCAAAGAATGAAATGCCAGAAGAGAGGGCTTGATAGTAGTGGATCTCGGAATGTGTGATGATGCGGAACATCGAAGTAGGTTTATTTATGACTTTGGCGATAATTCGCCTAGTTTTGGTGAACGGGAATTCTTGAGGGACCATTGGGTCTACATTCCTGCAGACAAGTGAGAAGGAGGGAATTAGGGTTTTGACTGGTAGAGATGGACGTTGGGTGGAGTTTAGAACGTGAATATTGATGTTGGGGTCACCAGTGGAGTTTTGGATTCTTCTAAGGATTGTGTTTGCTGATAGCGTGGAAGAGGTTTTAAGGAGGGCTGTTCTATTGAAGTTTGCTTTGAGGTATAGGATGTGTCCTTTGAGAAGTTCGAGGGTGTTCAAAAGGGTAAAAAGAGATTTTTGGGTTGAGGTTTCTGAGGTTCAAAGTTTGGGTGTATGTTGTGTTGTTGGCGGGGGTTGGTGTGGGGTTGTTGAGGGAGGTAGGAGCTGGGGTTGATCAGGGTTTTGTTTTCCCGACGAGGGTGAAGCCATCCTCGCCGGGGATGGAAGGTTGTAGGACAATTGAGGAAATGTGGGTTGGGGAACTTACAGAGGAGGCCTAAGTCCTGGAGGGGAGGGGAGTGGAAATGTGTATTGAGGTCGAAGCGGTGGGGTTTTTAGTTGATGTGGAGGAGTTTTGAGGGTTTGGGGAAGATGGATTGGAGGCTTGAAGTCTATTTACGAGATTGACAAGTTGTCGATTGCGTAGGGTTGTCGCGGGGTCTTCTGTGGGATCATTAAGTCTACTTCTGAGTTCGTAAAGAATGTGTTTGATGTCTTTGGTTGGGGTGTGGTGCTTTGGGATGAGGTGTGTTGTGATCTGCGGGTGCTTCTGGAGGACATTTTGGATATTTTCAGTTATGAATGAGTGTGGATGGCTGTGAAAGTTAATACCAACAGCGGACTCACTGCTGGAGGGAGTTGTCTTCCCAGTTAAGGATGTCCTGACTTATTAACTTTCGTGGGTGTTTAATATTTACCTGGATTAATATCCTTTCTGCGTCTGGTGTGGATTTTTTTGTTGTAGTAGTTGCGGGTTTCTTCAGGGGTTCATACATAAAAATTTTGTTTCGAAAGAAACAGTTGTAAAACTTCCAAGTATTACAAGAACTATCGAACTAAAAAGTTCGACAGAACACGTGGGTTCGTAGATTTTTTGGTGGAGGCGTCCAAGTTGCCGGTGAAGTCGACTACGAGTTGGTTTGACTCAGTGACCAACTCTGCTATTACACCTTCCTCTAACGATGGACTGGAACAAATGATCATATCCTCTATTTTCTCAATTTTTTTATACACAACGATAAGGGTGTCGCCCTGTTGAACACTTCGGAGGTTCTTCCCTTCTTAGAGTTAATTTATGGTTTTCACTTTAGTTTTCTAGAATTTAAGCACAAGCCGGCAACGTCGTAAATTATTTTGTCGTGGTTTCGTTAATTGCTGTAACATTATCAACTAATAACCTTCTAATGCCTTTTCAGTATTTACTTATAATTGCAATAATAAACACTTTTCACAAATTATTCCTCACAACAAATCTCGATTTTCGGGTATATTGTTGATGAGAAATAAAAATGACTGTTCAGACTCTCGCACCAAGTTGCCGATCAGATGGATAACAACATTTTGCAACTTGACGAAAGTGAAATTAGTTCATACGACATTGTAAAAGCGGTTTCATATATAAAAAATTCAAATGTTGTGTAAATCGAAATAATTTACATAAACAATTATTTTGTTTCAAGTGGGGTAACTACGAGCACATTATTTTATTTTGAGGGGAATTCCAGATTTGGATTAGTGCAACATGCCGGTAACAAAATTTTTGGAGGGAAATTTCGGTGCCTGATTAATGTTCAGCCAAATTAGGTGTGAAGTTTCCGTACGCCCTGAAGTTGAGTTGAAACAACTCATTATTACATTATGTTTATCACGTAGTTTAGTACTATTTTTCATTTAATATAAATCTTTTTCTATGTTTATGTTACAGAGTTGACAACAAATCTGATATACTTTGTGACGCCTGTAAGGATATTGATCAGCGCTTCCGAGATTTACCTGAAGTATGTTATTTTTGTTACTATTTGTTAGGAGGTTGTATTATCGTATAATTATCAGAGAACATACAATTCAAGCACCCAAAACAATATAACCCAATATTCATGGAATAACTATATGTTGTTATTGCGTCTTAGTAGATTCAAGTACTCGGATCAATATCAGAAAACTACAGATTAATTACTTTAACCAGTCATTTTAGTTGCACACTATAACTTATAGTAAACAATAATTAATATCCAAGAATGAGTGGGATACAGGTCGAGTAGATTTAAAACTTATTCACTTAGTTGCCTTTCACAAAGACTCAAGACTTTTAGTACAAACTCACTTTCAACAGTAATTTTACGCGATGTGTAAGTTGTTGACCTTATAAAACCTAAACACATAAGAAACATATAACATTTGAGAAGTGATATCAATGTACGTCAAGAGTATTCAAGTACGTGTAAATACAATGTACCGGGTGTCCCAATAAGAATGGCTCTCGGCCATATCTCGGGAATCGTTTATAGTACGGCTTCGGGAAAAGAAATTAAAACAAAAGTGACTTCGAGAAAAACCTGGAAATTATTTACAGAGTTGTAGGTCCACCGCCAGAGGGCGTAATTAAATACCAAAAATTATAAAATGTATAATTTACAAATTTTGCCCAATTAAGATGCATTCAAACTATGATTATCGTATTCTTCAAGAAATTCAGCGTATATTTGATTTTACAAGTTTTAGTCTATCTCTTCAAATAAGAGGTGGTGGTAAGCGGGAACTTTATTATGAAAAAACGCCTGTAATTCCATTTCTACTTAACCTATCTATGCAAACTTAGTCTTATTGAAGAGAGCTCCTTTCTACCAATGTAAGAGTTATAATTTTGAAGCAACATAATGAGTAACGTATACGCTAGAGGGCGCCATTTATTTATTTTTTTGAATATAGCTATCCTTGAAAAATGTTGAATGGAAACATGCAGTTTTAATTAAGTAATATAAAAGTAGACCAAATTAGCAACAGAAAAGCGAAAACCGCATGTCGATATCTTTTTCGTGTTACGAGATATCCTAAGAAATGTGTAAATTTCAAGCATTTTCCTTTAAACATAAATTACTCCGGTTTGACTGAACGGATTTTAACATTTTTTGACTCCTCAAAATTGTCTTTCCTTGTTCTATTAATAACAGCTCCAATTATTATGTCAATATTACTTATGCTGTCACCGGGAAACTGCGTTATGGAAGTTAAAATGTCGCCAATAATTTTCGATACTAGCGTTTATTCTTTAAAGAGTAGATTGAACAGCAGTCTCAATTTCCGGCCCCAGAGATAGAAATCTAAGACGGTTAAGTCTGGTGACCTGGCTGGCCAAGGATAGCTATATTCAAAAAAATAAATAAATGGCGCCCTCTAGCGTATACGTTACTCATTAGGTTGTTTCGAAATTATAACTCTTACATTTGTAGAAAGGAGCTCTCTTCAAAAAGACTAAGTTTGCATAGATAGGTTAAGTAGAACTGGAATTACAGGCGTTTTTTCATAATAAAGTTGCCGCTTCCCCCCATCTCTTATTTGAAGAGATAGGCTAAAACTTGTAAAATCAAATATACGCCGAATTTCTTGAAGAATATGATTATCATAGTTTAAATGCATCTTAATTAGGCAAAATTTCTGAATTATTCATTTTATAAGTTTTGGTATTTGATTACGCCCTCTGGCGGTGGACCTACAACTCTGTAAATAATTTCCAGGTTTTTCTCGAGGTCACTTTCGTTATAAATTTTTTTCCCGAAGCTGTACTATAAACGGTTCCCGAGATATGGCCGAGAGCCATACTTATTGGAACACCCGGTACATTTACCCCCATGTTTTCTATAGATCACTTTGTTTGATGTTGCAACGACAAACCTTCATATCGAAGCATCAATCCTATTATGGAAAATCACTTGAGATTTTATGAAAAACGGATGTTTAAGAAAAGTTTGTTCATCAGAAATCACTAACAAACTCTAAAACATCCAATAAAATTACTCCACCAACAAGTCATAAACCAAAAAATATTCTGTACTGATGGTTATTCTTGGTATGAGACCTCCTCCTTATTTCTTTCTTAATCCTTCTCTCTTACTGTCTGCCTCTTCTTGTTAATCTTCTATTATTTCTTCAGTTCGTGGTACTGTTTTTTTATCCTTTCATGACTGTTTCTATTACCCTCAACAGCTTTTGGGGTATTCGCAATGTCCATGAATACGTTGCTCACCATTTCAGGTATCCCGATATCATGTATAGTTCGTCATAAAAATATTGTACATAAATCGAAGGTAGAACAAAAAAAATGAATTGCTTATTATAACAAAATAATTGATATCAGATTATTGTTTGATTTTTTCAATCATGCTTTTGGTAAATTATTTCAAAACGTGTCCACGACAAGAACTAGAATCCTGGTTATGAGCTCTTAGCAATTTATTTGATTCCAAAATCCCTTGGACGTGAGAGAATTAGTTCCAAACAAAATATTAAGCATACGAGTATATCGCACATTCCTACGAAACACATCCTACAATGAATATCTTTGACAAACATAATGAAACAATACAAATGTGCTTTTTAAATATGTTCGTGATAAATGTATATACAAAGTATCTCAACTTTCAACAGCCCTGAAGGGCTTATATTTTCCAACATATTACCAATAATGTGAGTTTCTCCAATTGTTTTCAGTCTTAGTTTGAACATTTTCCCTTTCGCATTCCAAAGAGCCTCACAACATTTCTCGTCTATTTCAGGATGAAGTAGAAGATATGCTAAAGGAAATCTGTAACCAATTACCAAAGGAACTAGCGAGGATATGCAACGAAGAATTTCTTCCGCGCTTCCATGAGAAATATGATGAAATCCACTCAATAACTCCTGAGAAATTATGTGGAGAGCTTGGTTTCTGTTCTAATGATATGTAAATAAAGAAAATATTAAATTGAAGTTTCCTCATTTGTACATTCATTGACTCTACTGAGTTTAACCTATTTCTAATATTGAGAAAATATACAACGAAATGAGTATTATATAAAATGCATGCAAGTAAATGAAATTAACTGTCTCGACCCTTACTTCGTGAAATATGCTCATATTAGTGTTTTTAAATGAAACTCACGGTTTCTAGTTAATTCCACAATATAATAAAAGTTATTGAAAATTCTAAAAAATTGACAATTGTTTCGATGATATTGATTGATCGAAACAATTGTCAATTTTTTAGAATTTTCAATAACTTTTGTTATATTGTGGAATTAACTAGAAACCGTGAGTTTCATTCAAAAACACTAAATGCATGCAAGTAGATAACAAGCCACTTGGGGGCAGATTCACCGAAAAATCCCTAGATTTAGGGAAAAATGCACACTAAAGCGCCATAAGGCCTGTGTATGAAGTCGTAGCGGCAACACCGCAATTCCCTAGACATTCGTAAACAATTTCCCTAGAATTTAACGATAATTCAAATGAGCAAGACCTCCTTTGTAAGCGAGATGCGGTAGCGCCAACACAGGTGCAAATTAAATTCGTAGTAGATATAAACTACTTTTTAAAAAATAACTTTTATGTCTACAAACTAAAATAATACTTTCCAACTAGGAAGCTATATAAAATCTGAATGTGACAATGAAAAACGTTATAAAGGAAACAATCCATCAGATTGCAATTCAGCAGTCTAGCGGTGTCCTATTACCATATGCGTTCCCATAACTCCTCCGCCATTAGACAGAAATTCAAGGAATTTGTTGAATTTCAGAGTTCCAAATTATGGGGACCATTCTGGATTTCTTCGCCTTGGCTTCTTCTTCGGGTTCTTCTTGTTAGAATGAATTTTACAGTCCAATACAAAATAATTATTAATATGATGAAATAAATAAAAATAGTCCAAATATTAAAATTTGCAGATATTATTGGAGACGAAATGTTAGCGATTTTTTGTTTTTGAATATCTAAAGCACTTTGAACATATTTAAAGTCGTCTAAATTGATAGAATTTAATTGGATTGGTTTCATTTGAAAATTTGCTATTTCACTTGAAAATGTTGAATTTGGAAGGTTTATTAGATTCAGTTCGATTTGATAATTTTCAAAATGTTTAATTTCAATACCATCAATGTCCACTTCGCACTCCGAATCAAGTTCTAGAATAAAAGTTCCCTGAATTGGAAAATTGTTTTTGTTAGATCCGCACTTTTGATTAACTACACTTATTTCAGGAGATACTAGAATCCAATGAATCTTCTCTAATTTTTGGATGCGTAATTTAGGCATTCGAACAGTTAGCTGCTGGCATGATGAGACGTTCTTGAAGTAGCGAAGCATCTGGATTTCACATGGGATTTCTTCTTGGATGATAATGGGTCCATTCTGGTAGCAAATGTACTGTTTAGATGAAACTTCTTGACAATTCTCGTCGAAAAACATATAGGAAAGGTCATTTAGGATAAGGAATTTCGCTTGAAGTAGAATTACTTTGAAGGAGTTTTGTGTGGGTAGAGGCAATGAGTATATGTGGAGATAATTATACGTTTCGCTTTCTACTATAGGAATTTCTAAGATAAATACTATTTTGTATCCCCTGGTATAACATTTTTTTTCTGTGACCTTTTCATATAAAAGAATGTGTTCTACTTTTGGTTCAAATGGAAGCTTATTGAATTTCAATTGTTCATTTACAATCATTATTTCATTTAAAAGTTCTCTAGGTTCAATTATTGAATTATGAACTGTATTTAACTTGGAAAATATAATAGCTACTTCGATTTTCTCTAGAATATTGTGAATTAATTGATAAGTTGGAGCGATTTGAGAAACCAATGTATCCGTGACATAAAGGTGATAATTTCTTTTTTCTTGTTCGTAATAAGTTTCAATTTCCTCTATTCGTTTCAATAAAGTTTGTTAATTTTGTGCCAATGTGTTTGTATTATTTTTAAAAATATTAACAGAATTTTGAATTTGTTATTTGTGAATTGACGATATTTTTTAATTTTGATTGATTCTCAGAAAGTGTGTTAATTGCTTTATCATATTTTTCTGCATCGTTTTGATCTAGATTGCCCGTTAAAGATTTAATTATTGAGCCAAGTCCGTTTATTATTCCTCTTTTGATTCTTATATTAGGAACTGGATTTATCTGATTTAACTGGATTTGTATTTTTTGTTCTAAATTTAATATTAGGTTGCACATACTTTCAAATTCATGGATTAACACGGATTTATCTTCATTCATTGGAAATGTTTGCTGAATTCTTTTAAAGTGATTTTGTACAGTTTCAAAATGGGTTACTATATCTGAAATATCGAAAGTTTGAATAAAAGACCAAAAATCAATTTTATTTTGAACATTGCCTAATTTATAAGGTAGAAGACCGGGGTTATTATTTAAGCTATGGAGTCTTGGGTGGTTTGATCCCTCATGGATGTGGATGGACAACCTGTAACAGTTGGAGGTTGTTTTAGTTCCTTTATATGTATTATCTCTTTTTTATTTTCATTTTTCTTAGAAGTTATTTTTACTTTGTTCCTATCTAAAATTTCGGTTATTCCATAAGGTCCTATAAATTTATTATCTTTTCTACTATGATAATGCAAGTTTTTCTCAAACACTTTTTGTCCTAACTTAAAATCAGTATTAGTATTACCTTTTTGGTTATTCTTATCTACAATTTTATCTTTCTGTTTTTCTATTGTTTCTTTTACATTTTCATATACATGTTTAAGTTTTTCCTTATGATTTTCAGCATAATCTGAGTAAAATGCTGCAGGAATAAAAATTTCATTTGGTTTTCGCGAATTAGTGTATCCGAAGGTTAATTTGAAAGGGGTAAATTTAGTGCTAGTATGTATTGAGCTATTGTAACCTAAAATTGCATAGTCAATTAAATCGTCTTCATTGGGGTGCATTTCTTTTAGAATTCTGAGATGTTTTATTAGACTGGAATTGAATCGTTCTGCTACACTGTTTGATTCGTGATGTCCTACAGTGCCAAAATGTATTTTTATTTTATGTAAATTCAAAATTTCTTTTACAGTATCATTATTAAATTCAGTACCATGGTCAAGAATACTCTTTTCTGGTAGTCCAAAAGAACAAAAGTATTTTATTAATGCTTTACTTACATGAATTGCCGTTTTGCCTTCGACTTGGTATGCTTGTGCGAACTTTGAAAATGCGTCAATAATAATTAAATATATTTTATTGTTGTAATGAAATAAATCTATGTGAATAATTTGAAAAGGTTTTGATGCTGTTTCAGTTATTATCAGAGGTGCGTATGGAGGATGTCTGCCATATTTTGTTCGTTGACAAATATCACACGAGTTTATATATTCAGTAATAGTAGTTTTCATATTTTTCCAATAATAGTTCCGTTTTAAATATTCATACGTTTCTACAATACCACGATGGTTAGTTTTGCCAACGTGATGATGTTTTATTAGCATTATTTGTTCTTCCTTTTCCTTGATTGTGTTTACTTGTTTTAAGCATCTAATTAATTTTGGGCCTTTTTCCGAAAACTGTTCTAAATATATTTTATTGAAATCGTTTTAGAGAGAATCGTTGTGAAAATACATGCAGTAACAACGTTTCATAATTGTGTAGTCTTTTAAAAATTCGAGTATAAAATTTTCATTATTTTGGGTCGGAATTTTAACATTTATTATTTTATGATTTTCGTAGGATTCCTGTTCAACTATTAATTTAGGATATGGATGCGGTGTGACTATAATTTGATTAATTTTATTATTAACTATTTCGTCATATATTCGTATACCGTCATTTGTTGTTCCATTAAAAGTGGTGTGTTGTGTATTTGAGTCGGTGTCAATTGTGTCAGCTGTTTGCAAATTGGCATCGGTTATATTGTCATTTATTTGTTCGTCTATAAGGTCATTTAAAAATTGGTCTAATTCATGAGGATCTGTAATTACGTCAGGATTGAATCATTTTCGAGTGCGTTAATAACTACTCTAGAAAGTGCATCGCAATTAGAATTTAAAGTACCTTTTTTGTAAATTATTTCATAGTCAAATTCTTCCAAACGTAATCTCCAGCGTATTAATTTTGAATTCGGTTCTCTGAGATTGAATAGCCAAATTGAAGGACGATGGTCACAATATATTTCAAATCGTTTATCGTACAGATATGGTCTAAAGTATTTACAAGCCCATACTATGGCAAGTAATTCTCTTTCAATGGTACTATATTTTTGTTCAGAGTTATTTAAGGTTCTTGAAACGTATGCAATTGGTCTATCCGAACCAATTGGACCTTGAGATAATACTGCGACTAATGCTATGTTTGAAGCTTCCGTGGTTAAAACAAAGGGCTTAGAAAAGTCTGGATACTGAAGTATAGGGGAATTGATTAATATATTTTTACAAGTGTTAAAAGCAGAGATAAAATTTTGTTCGTGTTTGACTTTAGCATTCTTTTTCATACATAAACTTAACGGTTTGGTTATTTTAGCAAAATCTTTGATGTATCGTCTATAATAGCCTACTAATCCTAAAAAGCTTTTGATTTCCTTTTGAGTTTTTGGTATTGGATAATTTTTTATTGCACTTATCTTGTCAGGATTTGGCTTTACTCCGTCTGGTGTGATAACATGCCCTAAGTACGCGACTTCTTTTCTTAGAAAATCAGATTTATCAAGTTGGATTTTAAAATTTGATCGTCGTTATCGGTCAAATACTGTTTTAAGTCTTTCTACGTGTTCTTGCAAGGATGTGGAGTGGATTACAATGTCGTCTAAGTATACTAAACATATTTCATTATTTAAACCTCGTAAAATGTTGTCCATAACTCTTTGAAATGTAGAAGGGGATGAACGTAGTCCCATTGGCATACGTTTAAATTCCCAATGTCCGTTTTGAGTTGAAAATGCTGTCTTCGGAATGTCCTCTCCGTGCATTTGGATTTGGTAGAATCCGCTAGCTAGGTTTAGAGTACTAAAATATTGACTTTCGCCTAATTTGTCTAAAATTTCCGTAATGTTTGGTAATGGGTATTTATCTGGTATGGTTTTTTCGTTCAATTTGCGGTAGTCTATTACTAAACGGAATTTATTTTTGTTTGATTTGTCTGTTTTTTTCGGCACAAACCAAATTCGCCAGGAATACGGAGAATTGGAAGGTTGAATAATACCTTGATCAAGCATTTTGTTTATTTGTGTTTTGACTTCTTCCTTATAAATTTCGGGGTACCGATATGTCTTAGTAAATATTGGGGTATCGTCTGTTAAATTTATTTTGTGTTTTATTTGATTAGTAAAAGAGAGCGGTATCTCTTCACAATAAAAAATGTCACGATAGTGATAACATAATTTTTTAATAACGTCTTTTTCTTCTGGATTGCAATGATTTAGATCAATATTTTTCAAATTTTTCTTTAAAATAAGGTCATGTTCTTCGCTAATTTCATAATCAGTTTCCATTTTTTCAATAAAATTAATTTCGTTTATATTTAAAATTTCAATATCGATTGGTTCAAAAAATTCGATTTTTTCAGATTTAGTGTTTATGATCGTAGTAAGAGCAAAGTAATTTTCTACATTTACTACAGCGACGGGCATCTCGATATGAGGTGCAAACTTTTTATATTCGGTGCCTTGTTTCATTTTTACTGGTATTTCAACTTTTTGTCAAGTTCTGGGCGGTATTATCAAGTGATATGTTTGATATTTAGGATTTTGAATATTCGATATTTCAATTTCGTATATTATTGGAATTTTTGCAAATGGAGTTACGATAAATTTTGAGTTCATATCTATTGAAGCTTTTAATTGTTTCAATAAATCAACGCCTATTAATCCGTCATATTTATCGCTAAATTTGAAGAGATAGAATTTGTGATATTCTGAGACTCTAAATATTTTGAAAATTGGTATTTCGATTACTTCGTCATGATATGTTATATTATGAGCACTTTGTATTTGAAAATCTTCTTTAAAAATTTCATTTGGATGAAATTGATGGGTTTGGTATGAGCATTCACCTTGTATTTGATTCTCAAACGGGTTATCGAATTCATAATTTTGATGATTCACATCATGTGCAAACAGTTCTGTGACGTAAATTTCCTCTGAGGTGCTAACATTGTATTACCTGATGATGTGTCCATTGGAGTAGGTTTGTATGGTTTGTTGGGATTTGATTGATTTCTGCTTTGATTTGTGGATGCTCTCAATATCTGGCTTTGCCTGGGTTGATTGGAAAATGGTTGTCTCTGAGTTTGAAAATTATTATTGTTCCTCCACTGGGGTTGTGAATCTTGGATGAAAGGACGATTGAAATTATTAAAATTCTGTTGTGGTTGCGAGAATTGATTACTGGATACACCTGGATTTGAATTTCGATTAATTGGAATAATAGGTTGAGAAGGTGGCGAATTGAAATGTTGGTAATTATTAGCATTGCTATTCTGGAAAAAATTGGGATGATGATTAGTTTGTCTGGATGGAGTGATTTCCGGCATTGGTTT
Organism: Galeruca laticollis; assembly: GCA_963921935.1. Classification (NCBI taxonomy): domain Eukaryota; kingdom Metazoa; phylum Arthropoda; class Insecta; order Coleoptera; family Chrysomelidae; genus Galeruca; species Galeruca laticollis. The sequence continues at coordinate 149,052,726 of OY998181.1, forward strand.
GTAAGATTGATTATTTGGAGTATTATTTTTATTCTGACTATACATAAAATTTTCTTCTTCTATAACTAAAGACATAGCAACTTCTAAACTATCTGGGTTTCGCAAACGTTATATCATTTTGCAATTGACCAGTTAAACCTCTAATAAAAGTTTTAAGTGCTAAATCGTTATAATTTTTGATTTTAATAGTTTTTTCTGCAATTGGATCATTTGAAGCATTTAATTTTAAAATTACGAAGCTACGTGCTTTCTGACATCGCATACCGAAATTGTATGGTGTTTCATTTTTAATGGCCTCAAAACAAATAAATCTTGCACTAAGCAATCTATATTTCTTTGATCCCCGAAACATAATTGAAGAGCTTGTTTTATTTCTGCCCATGTTCGTAATTCAGTTCTTGAACCTATAAGCATTAAATCTCTACCTACTAATTTACTTAACAATGCGCGTAATAAAAAACTATTTAATTGTGGATTTGTTGCAACGAAAAATTGAGAAATTAGTGTGTCACAGTTATCTAGAAAAATATTTAAAGTATGTATAATTGATAGTTTGGATTAGCCATTGCTTCAATTTCTGGTATATTACTTTTTTCTTCCAAAGTTATACTAGAATTAAATAAATCTGCTAATTTTTCTACAATTGAGTCATTCATCAACTAATCTAAATTATCTCACTTATTTTCAAAAAATATTTTACTTTTGAAAAGTATATAAAACGTAAATAAATATGTAAAACGTAAATAAAAGCGAAAGTTTATATGAAAAAGGAAAAAATGGAATGCTTTTCGACTTACAGTACTATGAAGAAAATGTTCATTCTTCTCCACTAGGATCTGGGCGACGTGGTCCCTCTTCCCTGGACTGGATTCTTGAACTTAACGTAAAACCACAAAAATAACACAAAGTTAGAGATTGCAAATAAACCGTAGATACGGACCGGTGTCACGATTTTTGTTGAACCTATTTGCAATCCTACTGACTGCGCCAATTAAATTCGTAGTTAATATGAACTACTTTTTAAAAAATAACTTTAATTTCTACAAACTAAAATGAGACTTTCCAACTAGGAAGCTATATAAAATCTGAATGTGACAATGAAAAACGTTATAAAGAAAACAATCCGTGAGATTGCAATTCAGCAGTCTAGCGGTGTCCTATTACCATATGCGTTCCCATAACTTGCATGACCGGTTACACCGTATTTCATAAAAGCATAAAAAGAAACAAATATGATTTTGCATATCCCTAGATTTAAGGAAAAATGCTCAACAAAACGACATAAGCCCTGTGTATAAGTCATAACGGCAACATCGCATTTCGCTAGATATTCGTAAAATTTTTCCCAGACTTTAACGATAATTCAAATGAGCAAGGCCTGTTCTGTAAGCGAGATGTGTCGCAACACCTTTTTTCGATAGTTTTGTTCACCCGTATTTCATACAAAGGTAGGAAAAATATTAGGATCAGCATTTGAAAATTTTACCAGTAAAGGATAAACCAAAGTGATAAAGTGTGACATATTTCCATATATAAAATTATATTTTTTTTAGTAGAACATGAAGCACATGTTACTAATCAGTTTCACTATATTTGATAAAACGCAAAGTTTAATTTAGATTGTTCCTTCCCTCTTCTACTGAAGAGTTGTTAATCGTATGAATTGATAAATGCCTCGTGGGATGTAAGGGGCCTTCGACCACGCTTATGGTGTAAAGGCGATATTACAGCCATCTAGGTGCGGGCGAATAAAAGCGCTTACTGGTTGTATGGTAGTTTTCTGTATTTCTTTCAATCTACCTGCCCTGAAGTTCTGTCGAAACATACCATCTCGCTAGGAAAGTATTTTCGGGAATATACGTTAAAAAATATTTAATAATATAATAATGATGTTTCGGCTAATAAATCTAAGTCTATGTGTAATATGTGTCAATGATAATGGGAGATTTCTTTAGATTTCCCTAATTCTTCTCCGTAATATCCATTATTCGGAATGTTCTGGATCTTGATAGGATGTCCCAGGGATAGGGTTATCCTGCAAAGAAGTTTCGTCATTTTGTCAGTAGTCCGGGAAAGTAAGGAAATAAAAGTCAAAAGTTTCCCATAATTGATTTTTCATTCCTAAATGAAAATATATTGACCCAGCATCACTCTCCTAGATTGTCTAATAATTTCCGCTGGAGCCTGCGACGCAGCTTGCAAGCACAGCTCAGAACACCTAACATTCAAGTGATTTATGCTCGTGTCATTTCTGGATGTGTTCTTACAAAAAAATCGTAGAGATGAAAATTGCAGCAAATCTTGCTCTCGAAGGTGACGTGAATAGTTTTGAAAAAAAATTTTTTCCGATCTTAAATTTTCCAAAAATTGGGAAAATTTAAGAAAATTATATTTTTGGTTGGTAATTATGAATAAAATATTAATATCGAGGTCAAATTATAGATAAACATAGAGGACAAACTTCTGAAAATTTACATTTTTTCAGATTTGGAAAATTCAAAATGGCGGCTGCGCAAATTGGAAACATTTTTTTTTTCAATCACGTCTAAATTTATGAACATTAACGATATTGAGAAACGGTTTGTTGCAATCGACTGAGTGAAAGTTATATTTTTATAAATAACATAAATTATTAAAAAAAATTTTACATAATTTTTTAGAACATTTACCGAAAATAAAAATTTGTCCATCTAGTTTTTTCTCATTTTGGCGTTGAAAAATTTGTTTCAAATATGTTTTCACGTTATAAATATGTGTGTCTTTGAAAGACGAGTATTTAAAAAAAAATTTTTTTAGATGCGACTTTTACAAGTTGAGATAAACAAATTCAAAGTCTGTTAGATTCTGTGATAATATTGATTGAAATTTTCAAATTTTGATCAATTCGCTATGTTGTCGAATCCCAACTCAACTTAAACACCAATTTTCATTTCTCTACCGTCAATTGGTCCATTCAAAAGAGAATAGTAATCCTAGCTCGCTTGGCCAAACGGTGCGGCGGCAGCTGCTTGGCGTTGTGGTGGGGGGTCAGCGCTCGTTCGCAATTCAACGAAGCTCAAGCTTTCACTTTGGTTTTCTTTGTAAAAATTTTGCATTTGTGGTTTGCTAATAGTATGGTTATTATTAACCATTACATATTACTAGAAATAGGGTACAATGATATTTATAATTTATATCTATAAATCCATTTATTATATATATTATACATAATTCGAAACGTAGATACTAAGAATAATATTTATTTACAAAATTACATCTTTTTTCTACCAACTCTCGCCCTTTTTGGTCTCTGAGGAAATGGCTCTGTACAATTTTCCTCGTCATTATCATTAGCAAACAAATCCTCATCGATATCATTGCTACTATCAATTGCAAGTTCACAATCAACTAATTGAGTCATATCAAAATTTAGCTCCTCACTCAGAGATTCATTATAATCCTCGTTATCGTCAAATACCGTACTTACAATTTCGATGTTACAACAGTTTTTGCTTTTACATAATATCGTACAATGTATGCCAACTTTTTTACAACCACACCAGGTAATAGAGCACCCTGTGGTACAAGAACACGAAATAATGTTCAATAATTCGTCGGGTACAAGTACGTCGGCAGTCATGTTAGTAAGGGTATTTTGAGCGTTCGAAGAGAATGAGCGCTGAACCCCCACCAGAACGCCAAGCAGCTGCCGCCGCACCGTTTGGCCGAGCGAGCTAGGATTACTGTCCTCTTTTGAATAGACCAATTAACGGTAGAAAAATGAAAAATTGTGTTTAAGTTGAGTTGGGATTCAACAACCTAGCGAAGTGATCAAAATTTGAAAATTTCAAAATACTCGTCTTTCAAAACCAAACATATTTATAACGTAAAAATATATTTTTAAGAAATTTTTCAACGCCAAAATGAGAAAAAACTAGATAGAAAAATTTTTATTTTCGGTAAATGTTCTAAAAAATTATGTAAACATTTTTTTTAAAATTTTGTTTATGTTATTTATAAAAATATAACTTTCACTCTGTCGATTGCAACAAACCGTTTCTAAATATCGTTAATGTTCATAAACTTCCACTTTCCAATTTGCGCAGCCGCCATTTTGAATTTTCGAAATCTGAAAAAATGTAAATTTTTAGAAGTTTGTCCTCTATGTTTAGCTATGTTTTCACCACGATAATAATATTTTATTTATAATTACCAACCAAAAATATAATTTTCGTAAAATTTTTCAATTTTTGGAAAATTTAAGATCGGAAATTTTTTTTTTTTAAACTATTTACGTCACCTTCAAGAGCATAAGATTTGCTTCAATTTTCAACTCAACGATTTCTTTGTAACAACACATCCAGGAATGACAGGAGCATAAATCACTTGCATTTTAGGTGGTCTGAGCTGTGCTTGCAAGCTGCGTCACAAGCTCCAATGGAAATTATTAGACAATCTAGGAGAGTGATGCTGGGTCAATATATTTTCATTTAAAAATGAAAAATCAGTTATGGGAAAGTTTTGATAATTAACAGATTTTTCGACCTTACTTTCCCGGACTACAGTTTGTTGTCGACTTCTCTTTACAAATTCTAAGTGGGTGCTAGTGTCTTTTTGGTTTTTTCGACGATTTTCGTTTTTTCTCGTTTCTCTGGGCGTATAGTCGTATAGGGAGTTTGTAATTTTGGTCGGTGTGTTTTCTTAGATACGTACAGGGTTTGATCAAGGTTTATCTCTGGTATACTTTCGGCATTTTTATTTTGTTCATTTAAAATTCTTCCTCTTTTTGTCTCTTTGCTTATTATATAAATCTTCTATAAAAGGTTGTAACTCGTCTTTGTTTCTTTGATTATAAGTTTCGTATATGGGAAGGTCAAAGTCAAAATGTATCTCTTCAGCATATGGGCCATATCAGATTGAAAAGGGTGAATAATTTGTTGCAGAATGAATAGATTGATTGTAAATGTCGTCTATAGGGTCATTTGGGTTTTGTTCTTTCAAAGTTCTAACTTTTTCGGAAAGTGTTGAATGGAACCTTCCAACTGGAGAATTAGAAGAAGAGTTATTTACTGTCGTATAATGAATTTCGATCTTATGCATTTTCAAGAATTCTTTCCGCTTCAGAAATGCATGTAGCCGTGCGTATTTTGAAATGTGTCCATAAAGGTGAAGATTTGAGTTTATTTGAAAGTTCTTCAAAATAAACCAACAACACATTTTCCGAAATAGATGAAATATCTTTTATATTTCTCCAGTCCATGAATTGCCTGTATCATTTGTCATAGATTTTTTTTTATTTATTTGGAACTAAATTTCCACAGAAACGTTTAGCTTTATCAGAAATTTCTGGTGGTGTACAAGATAATTCTTCACTACTCGACATGTTCATAGTTATCTACTTTTGACGCGTTGTGCAATGTCAAATAGGTAAGTAGGTATGTAGAAACATAGACCACTTGATTATCCCCAAGTACTTGTTTCTATCAATCGAAAATTCGTTTCATAATGAAAAGTACGTATTTTCATTGGCCAAAATCTGTATCGAAATGAAAATCCGTGTTAAAATGAACAATATTAATGAATCGGAAGCAGATATTTAGGTCGCGTTTTATAATACGGGAGTAGAAAAATGATTTTATCTCTTTCACTGTCTTCGGCAAAGGAAATTTTTGGATAGCTTCAATCTTACTAGTGTTTGGTTTAATACCATCAACAGTTTCTAAATGACCAAGGAAAGCGAGTTCCTTCTTAAGGAATTCGGATTTGTCCAATTGAATTTTTGAATTATGTTTTCTAACAACTTCTAAAATAGCGGATATATGAACAAGATGTTCGTGAAGAGATTTGGAGAAGATCATTATATCGTCCATGTATACAAAGCAAGATTTATATAAAAAAGGTCTCAAAATATTGTCCATTAATCTTTCAAACGTTGCTGGGCTGTTTTTCAGTCCCATCGGAAGTTTTGTGTATTCGAAATGACCATGTGGTACGGTAAAGGTTGTTTTTTGAATGGAATTGAGATGGAGTTCGATTTGATGAAATCCTTGGGCTAAGTCGAGAGTAGTAGAAAAAGTAACTTTTCCTAGATTACCTATCTAAAATTTCGTCAATTCTGGGTATCGGATATTTATGATCAATAGTATTCTCGTCAAGTTTTCGATAATCAATTACCATTCGAAATTTCTTTTGACCGGAAGCGTCAGCCTTCTTCGGGACAACTCACTCAGGCGCGGAATACGGAGAGCTAGAGGCTCTAATGATATTGTTATCTAATAATTTGTTCACATGTTTAACGATTTCTTCTTGCATTACCTTAGGGTGTCTGTAACTTCTAACATAAATCGGATTTTCGACTTTCGTTTTAATTTCATGGCGGATGTGAATATTAAATTTGATTTATCGTCATAAGTTTCCGAATTTTTTAAATAATTTTAAAAGTTTTTCTTCTTCTTCAGCATTTAAATGTTCTGTTCGAATAACTGACTCGTCAAAATTACACGTAGGATTCTTTATTTCATAATTTTCCAAGTTATCAACTATCACGCATTTTATGTTAACAGGTGTCTCTAATGTAATATCATCTATAAAACCATGTCTTACTGTGTGAATAGACTCTGAAATTTTTATATTATCATCAACTGTTTCCGAGAGTGGTATTTCACCATGACTTATGCTAACAAGAATTTTAGTATATAAAGTTTCAAACGGAATTATTATATTTAAGTTTCTCAAGATTAATGTCTTATTAGTTATTAGTTACAATAACAAATTATCTACGTTTCTGTATAATACAAGAGGCGTTCCACAGGGTTCAATCCTTGGGCCGCTATTCTTTAATATATACATTTCTAGATTTCCACACTTCTTAATATCTTGTAGGCAGCATTATTATGCTGATGACATTCAAATGTATGTATCGTTTTATGCAAACAAAATTAAGCAAGCTATTACGGCGGTAAATTATGATTTGAATACATTATATTCACAATCTCTGCAAATGTGTTTAACTCTTAACCCAACTAAATCTAACTTTGTGCTGTTTGGTAGAAAATCCAGTCGCTTTAAAATTTCCGACATTTTGAGTAGCAACGAAATAGTTGTTAATAACCAAGTTATTGAGCGTCGACAGGTTGTTAAGAACTTGGGAGTGTTTATGGATGAGGATTTACGTTTTACTAAGCATGTATCTTTTTGTTTGCAGAGATCTTATGCAAAATTAAGGTTTCTTTACCTGAATCGTCATCTACTTACAAGAAAAACTAAAATTATTTTATGTGAAGCATTGATACTTTCTAACTTAAACTACTGTGATGTTGTTTATGGTACTTTCCTAAGTAAATCCGATGAGACAAGGCTTCAAAAATTGCAAAATGCTTGTATACGATATATATTTGGTGTTAGAAAGTATAGTCATATCAGTCATCATTACACGACACTGCAATGGCTCAGATTAAAACAAAGGAGAATATTACATGCTGCTTGCTTGTACTCCAAAATTTTGCAGTATAAAACACCCGCTTATTTGTATGAAAAAACTACGTATTGATCAGACGTACATAACTTGAATGTTTGTTTTAGGGGGACACTTACTCCGCCATTATTCAACTGTATATTTTTCAAATGTTGTTTCAGCTATTCAATTGTCAATATATACAATAACTTGCCAGCTAATATTCGTCATACCCTTTCGAGTAATGCATTTAAAAATAAATTGCTTGTTCATTTACTCTCTCAACAAGAATGAAATTGTAATGTAGTTGTATGGATATATGTATTCTCCCCTGTATAGGTTTCATATGAACATTTTTCATTACGTTGCTCAGCTTTTGCTGTGAATTAACTATGCTAAGGTTAGGTGGAAGAGCAGACATCCGTTTCACTCGGGACGGATGAATTGAACCTCGCCTTAATTGTATATCTCTTTTGTTATTATTTGTGTTTCCTTTTCTAAAAGTTAATAAAGGCATTATTATTGGTAATAATATTATTATTATTATTCGAATAATCTTAAATAACTTTAAACCGTTCTAAATCAATATTACCAAGTAAAATATCAAAATTCTCACTCTATGGAGCAATCCGGGCATCAATAAATTCATTTATGTTATATTCATCAACTAAAGGTGTATTTATGTTTAAGTTGTATTTTCGAGTTAATTTCATAGACGTTAATGTGAATGGTTTATGATAAATATAGGATTTGTTGAAAAAATTTGCGGCTTCGGGGGAGATTACGATGTTAGATTCACCTGAATCAATTAAAACTTTTAATTTTGATTTTGGCATTATAAAATAAGGCAATTGAGGGTATTCTCGAATATGATTCGCGTTTATACAGGGGGCGGTTGTTCCTCGGGAAGGTTCTCGTGAAAATCCTGAAAATTATTCTCGTTGTAATTTCCAATTTCGTCGTCGTTTGAGGAATTTATATTGAAGTTGTGGGTTCGTCTAGTAGGAATACTCATGGGCTGGTTTCTTTCGTGAATTGTTTGTACACCGCTCATAGGAGAGGAATTATTTTGTTGATTATGGGTATTTCTGCGAAGAGGAGATCTATTGAAATTTTGAGCGTTATTACTATAATTCGGACGTTGAAAAATATTTCTTTGGGAATGGTTCTGAAAACTATTTCTTGGAAAATTGAAATTTTGTTGAGTATCGTTACGAGGGGACGGTGAAGAATTTGTTGGTTGCGAATTATTATTGTTTCGTGGAAAAGTATTGTGAGAATTGAAATTACGCTGTGGGTTATTATGTGGTTGTGTCGAGGAATTGCTGGATCTATCATTATGTCGATTTTGGTATGAATTATGTCGGTCCTTTGTTTTGTTGCGTTTTTAAGAAGTTCATGTATTGTTGCTGATATTTATGGTTATCATAGGCTATACATTTTTGAAGGGCTTCTTTAAGAGAAGCAATTTGAAAATGTGACAAATATTCACAATAAGGTTCATTTATGCCAGAACAAAAAGTTTTGAGGGCCATATTTTTGAAATAAGGGGTTTTAAATGCTACCGTTTCTACATTGTTGTTTGTAATATGTTGGAGTGAGTCATTTAGATTATTTGATAGACGCTGATGATATTGGTCGTAAGTCTCGTTAAATTTTTGTACTGTTGTCGATAACTGCGTTACTAAAATGTCTTTCGAACGTCTGTCACCGTACTTGGCTAATAAGGTCGGTCGTACGTCAGTCCAGATAGTTTTGCTGGAATAATTCAAAAAATCTCTTGGCTCTCCCTTGATACGAGAAACAATATTAGCTTTTAATATAAATTCTTGTGATGGGGTAATTTCTTGAGTTACCAAAAATGCAATTAAATTATCGGCTGATTTAATGAACGTAAAAAGATTGTCACCGGTAGAAAATTCGGGCAAAGTAGCGCAAATGCTGTATATCACTATTATTCATTGACATATTGGTTACTTTATTATATAATAAATTTGAATTACGTTTAGTAGAATTATTTATGGTAATGGTGTTAAAAAGTAAATGTGGATTATCTTGAGAAATGTCACTAAAAATGCTAATGAAAGAAAGAAAGGAAATAAACACTTACATAAGGATGGTCACTGATGATTTCTTCTGCATGCTCTTCCTTCTGTTCCCAGATTCGGTGGATTCTCGTCAAACAATTGAAATTGTCCAGGAAACGACGGATGTTTCAGTACAAGGATCCTGTTCAAGCAGACCAGAAATGTAGTTCGGAGCAGTTTGTGACTTTGGAAAAACTTTTATTTTGAGAATATAAACGAATTACAAATAACTTTGGACATTTTAATAGTATAAATAGATTTTATTAACACAACGTGTATAATAAAGATAAAGATCTTACTACAAAAAGTCGTTAAAAAATATAAGTAAACTGAGTTTATAATATTCTATTTGCTGATCATGAATCTAGGTCGGCATCTTCCTCCTCGCTTATCGTTACATTTCTATATATAAATGCCTATGCAAAAAAATAAATAAGCCGGCGAGCTTGACAATGTTAAGAAAAATCTGAAATTATGTGCAGGGCGTAATTAGTTACATAAAGTAAAAGAAACGTCAAAGACAGAAAAATTATTTTAATTAACTAATGCAAGAAAGAGGCATATAAAACACCATACATAAAAATGTCGTAAAATTTTGACTGATATTGTTGAATTGAAAATGTGTCAACGTATAAAATTAGTAGGAGAAGTAACTGTTACGAGTGAACCTCCTTCCTAGAACAGAAAATGAAGACGACGCTTCCAAATGTTCCAGCCCTCGTGATTGCTGGTTCATGTAAGGGGTCTGGCTGATTCTCGCTCTCCTCAATCAGAGGATAAGAACCATAACATCAAAATAACCACCCTAGAATAGAGAAACGAATTAGCCTACAGGTAGGGTTTTCATTTTACCGCAGTCAAATTTCCGACGTCCCCCCGTACCATTCCATTACATCTATTATATCATACCACCTGACTTTTAACAGTATAAAAGCATTCTACACTATTAATAAAAAACTGCATGACTGTTTTTTTTCCGATAAGCCAAAAAAACTACGATATCTAGAAGAACTATAAAAAAAGACGTGTGGCTCTCGGAGACTGCCGTGGTAAAGCTATTGCATAGAGTTTTTCACTTTGACGTTAACAATTTCTTTTTCTTTTTGCTCTTTTTTTAGCATTAGAAGTTTCACTTTCACAGTCCTCGTATCAGCATAAAATAATCAAAACTTATTGGACAGTCCTCGTATAATCATACAAGTATCAAAATTTAGTGGACAGTCCTGGTATCAGCATAAAATAATCAAAACTTATTGGGCAGTACTTGTATAAGTATAAAAAATCTAAATTTATTGGACAGTCCTCGTATAATCATAAAAGTATCAACATTTATTGGGCAGCCCTCGTATAAGTATGAAATAATCGAAATTTATTGGACACTCCTCGTATAAGTATAAAAGAATTAAAATGTATTGGACAGTCCTCGCTTCATCATATCAGTATTAAAATTTATTGAGCAGTCCACCTATGAGCATAAAATAATCAAAACCTACTGGACAGCACTAGTATAATCATAAAAGAACGATGAAAACGTATTCGACAAACCTCGTATAATCATAAAATAATCAAAAATTATTGGACAGTCCTCGTATAGTCATAAAAGTATCAAATATTATTGGACAGTCCTCGTATAAGTATAAAAGTATTAAAATTTATTGACAGTCCTCATATCATCATAAAATAATCTAAATTTATTGGATAGTCCATGTATAGTCATAAAAGTATCAACATTTATTGGACAGTCCTCGCATAAGTATAAAAGAATCAAAATTTATTGGACAATCCTCGTATAAGTATAAAACAATCAAAATGTATTGGACAGTCCTCGTATCATCATAAAATAATCTAAATTTATTGGATAGTCCATGTATAGTCATAAAAGTATCAACATTTATTGGACAGTCCTCGTATAAGTATAAAAAAATCAAAATTTATTGGACAATCCTCGTATAAGTATAAAACAATCAAAATGTATTGGACAGTCCTCGTATCATCATAAAATAATCTAAATTTATTGGACAATCCATGTATAGTCATAAAAGTATCAACATTTATTGGGCAGTCCTCGTATAAGCATATGGGTCCTCGTATCGTGTCAGGTTATTTTCGTTACGGAATTTCTGGATCCGGTCTCCACGCTCAAGGCCCGCGATAGAAGCTAATGCAATAGCTCAATCACCAGGTTACCGTACACATCTCTGAATATTATTCAGCTCCCGTAATATATTCTCCTTCCAAAAAATGTACGAAACATTAACAGAATTGACTTGATAAAATTTATGAGCTGTACCAAACTATTTCATACAATAGATTACATACTTCTACAATCTACGATTCAAAACGTTAAATTACTACCTGAAATGCCTACAAATTTATTAAAGAAGAGAAAATATTCACACGTTTACCTTGATAACGAGTCCTACCGGCCTGGTTGTCAGTCGGAAATTACCCACGTGGATGGTGAAAAATGTTACATATATCTAGGACGTAATGGCTACCACAGCACACAAAATCAATTTAAACTGGACAGCGTTCGCTTCGACGACCCATGGAGAACTGGCTCCTAACTTAACGAAGTGGTGTATCCTGCTGGATCATGCTCAAATGTTAACCAAAATAATTTAATAAATAACCAAATTACTAAATTTTGGAACTTCGAAGAGATACAATTAAATTCATTTCCAGCAACTCTCTCTGAAAAATATTGCGAGGACTATTTTGAAAAAACCACGAATAGAAACGATGAAGGCCGATTCATTACTATAATTCCCTGCAATAACTTAGAGGAACAGTTAAGTGAATCATATCACATGGCAACAAATAGGTTTTGTCTCCGAAGAAAAAATGTAATGCAGATCCCAGTTCGAATTTGGAATATTCATTACAATATATATGAAAGAATATCTCCAATTAGGGCACATGACTAAAATGAGCAATGCTTATAATCGCATTGAAGGTAATATTTTTATCTTCCCGATTATGCAATAATAAAAATGTCGAGTTCAACCAGTGAACTACGTGCAGTTTTTGACGGTTCTGCTAGATCTGATACAGGTATATCTCTCTAAATGAGGTTCGGATTAGTGGTCCAAAACTTCAAAATGAATAGATAGACATTCTTCTACGTTCTTGTATTGATAATTTTGTAATCACAGGAGATATATCAAAAATGGTTCTATATGAACATGACCGACGTTGTTGCCAAAGAATCTAATGGAGGGAAACAAGTGAGATTGAAATTGGTTGATACGAATTAAATACAGTAACTTATGGAACCACTTAGGCTCCATATTCAAGCGTAAAATGTTTACAAAGATTAGCTTGTGATAATAAAATTACATATCGAGTACCAGTAAAACAATAGATGATGATTTCTATGCAGATGTTTTGATAACAGGGGCAAATGCCAGATAAGTCCTAATTAACATTCAAAAGCAAATTTCACACTCTGCAGGATTTGAGTGGAGAAAATGGTTAAGTAATGATACGACAATATTGAATCAAATTAACTTTATCGAAAAATTAGATAATATTTCACCAACAGGTGAAAATTAAAATAATAAAACACTTGGTATTTAATGGAATCCACAATCTGATTCCATAATATATACAATGTCTAATGCCAATTAAAAGACGATTTAAATATATTTAAAAAATAATAGAATTCACAGAGAAGTTTTGCTTCCGAATTCGAAAATGATGGAGCTTCATGGTTTTTTTGACTCATTAGAATATGCATATGGTGCATTTGTCTTCATTAGATGCGTTGGACCAGATGATCTAATTACATCTAATCTTTCATGCGCAAAAACACGTGTAGCTCCAATGAAAGAAATATCCTTACCGAGGGTTGCGTTATATGCTGCATATTTGCTCGCAGAATCGATTAAAAGGTTCAATCCATATGAAATTTCATTAAACATATTGTCGGTCGGATTCTACTATATCACCATCTTGGATACGAGGCGAACCAAGAAAATTTAAAACCTTCGTAGCAAACCTAGTCTGACAAATCCAACATCTGACCAATAGTAATAATCGTCATCATATGAAATCGGCTCAAAATCTCTCGGATGTATTATCTAGAGGTACATACTCTCACGATTCATTCAATTCAGAGTTATGGTGGCATGGACCTCCATTTTTAGGTTTAGTCATATTTCGTTATCGTTAGATTCCTTAAATCTTTTAATCAATATGCCTCTTTATCAAAATTACAAACTGTTACTGGATTTATATTTCGATTATATCGTAATTCGAGACTACCACTACAGCAACGAAAATTAACCAATTAACCATTATTGCTTCTCATCCGATTAGCAAATACAAAATTATGGGCCGATAAGCAATAAAAGCCATATATCCATACTAAACCTATTTCTTGATGATAAGAGACTGATAAGAGTAGGTGGTAGAATTGAGAAATCTAAATTTGAGTTTGAAAAATCTCATCCGTTGTTGCTTCCACAAAAACACCAGCTTACCATTTTAATTTTAAAATATACTCATGAAAATTAGTACATGTTGGATCACAAGCATCACATTATGCGCTTCACCAAAAATTATTGGGTCATTTTGTTACTCGACTATGCTGCAACAATTAACCGACCTTTAAGTGTTGTTTTGTGAAAGATCGAAGTCGCTGGAATGCCCAACTTAGTAAAATAAATATTCAAAGCGATCGGTACTACTCTCTCATGAGTGGGTGTAAATTCTCTCGGTTTCCTTAAAGTCACTATTCAATTCTAAGCTCCGCCGAATTTTACTACTTTTGGAAAATGCGGAAAACAAATGGGCAGATCAAATCAAGCAACCTAGCTTAGTGACAAGTGTAGTGTATATTACTACTAATTTCTGTAATAAAGTTCAAAATGTAAAATTTTAAAGCTCCAGTCACAGTTATAGGCAATTAAATTATATATGATAAACCAATCTATTAATTAGTATCTCGTTTAGCCAGGATGCTCATACAAGCTTTCCACTTTACATCCCGTTTTCCACGACACCCTTTTTGAACCTAATACTCCCAATAAAGTAATTTGAAGAAAATTATCAACATTGTTTTACTAAAATTACAATATGTAAATGTTTAGTTTGGGTCTCAGCCAAAGTAAATAGTCGAATCCGGGCGCAATCACCATGTGAACTGGAATTTGGGTTCCAGCCAACCGAGTTCCACAGTACAAAATGTCAAATATTGAGGTAACTAAAGTCAAAATAGTATGACGTAGTGAAATCACAGGTAGCCTTAACTAGGGTCTTAGCTGTTATTCAATAAACATTGTTTATTTTACAGATTGAATACCCTTTTAAAAAGTACCTGCGCCGCTTATGGCTGCACCAGCATTTGAAGTGTCGCTTTGAGAGGATATTTAGCTCCCTTAACCTTGAGTTACATACAGAATTTTGAAAAGATTAGAATGTCTGGTACTTGTCATCAGTCAATAGGGAACGAAAAGCAATTTTTCTCTCCCCTAGCCACCCAGCTGGTCCAAAAGACGGCAGTAGAGCCAGAACATCATGAGACGAAGTACCGTTAACTTATCTGTTTAATTTTGAGGACTAGGTGTTCGATTTCACCTTTCCTCCACCAACGATTAATAATTTCAAGTAATTGCGATATTTTCTTAGTAAGCATCGGGTTACTTATAATACGGTTCTCTCAATATAATTTTAAATAAAGTTAACGCTCTTTAATATCCAAACCACGGCGGCGTTCACCATTATTGCCTATGTGACGTAGGTAACTAATCGAAGAGGACGGGAAAACGTCACCATAGGCAGAGGCATGGCTAATTTGCGCCAAAGAACAAATTTCAATTCCAGCAACCAGTGCAAATTGCGAAGTGAATAGTGCCATATGGGAGGAATTTCAAGTACTGAAAGCAAGTGAACATTTCAAATAATATACAGGTTAGATCTATATCATCATATTTGTATATGTATCCATAAACTATTAAATGGTAAAGTAGATAGAATAATTTAAACAAAATGAAATATCAAATTAAAGTGAATAAACTTATTTTGAGCTCTAGGGCAGCTAGAAAAAGGATAGATAAGATATTAGACTGGTTTAATAATATTATTAGGAAAGAGGATCTAACGAAGGGTCAATTAGAAGCTAGATTGGAAATACTACCTAATGCATATGAGGAATATTCCAATTGTCAGGATGAAATATTCGGCTTATCAGAAAATATAGATTTTGTAGATGAAGATAGAGATTTATTTGAATGTAAATATTTTGACTTAATTGCAGATAATAAGATTTTAATAGAAAAATTTCAAACACCGGTTACCCAGGTAACAGAGACAGTTTTAGTAGATAATAATAATGACTTAAGTAGCGGAGTGAAGATCCCATTCAAACATATCACACCTTTCACAGGTGCACTTTCGGAGTTCAGAACTTTTTATGAACTTTTTCGGCTGTAATTATTGATAATCCAAAACTAAAAACAAATGTTGAGATATTCTTTTATCTAAAATCTTACCTAAGAGATGATGCCCTAAAACTCATAGACCATATACAAGTCAATGATGATAATTTTGTAGTAGCTTTAGAAATCTTGAAAAATAGGTATTCCAATAAAAAAAATGTAACCAACGGTATAATAAATAAACTTTTAAATTTAGATATGATTACCAAAAGTCACTCTTATAATGTAAGGATATTTCTAACTGATTTTACCGCCATAATAAAAACCTTGGAGAAACCTAAAGAATCTTTTAAAAAATTGTATAATTTAGTAGTAGTGTATGTTCTAGAAGAAAAACTAGATCATTTTACTAAAACAACTTATGAGAAATGCCTAAATGAGCAGAAAAAAGAGCCGGTGATAAAATATTTGTTTAAAATTCTAGAGAATAAACGTATTGTGCAAGAAAGCACATTTTCAACTAACGAAAACAAGTTTGAAAGTAAAATCGTCAGTAAACCTCATATATATAATAATAATTTCAATTCAACGAAAAACTTACAAGTAAATTCTGTGTCTAATTACAGACAATAGCCACAAAGACCTATAAACAACTATTTTAATCACAACAATGGCCATGGTAATTTCAATCAGGAACGAGCCAATTGAGGCAATTTGAGTCAAAATAAAGCAGTATCTCCAAATCCGAGGAGAGCCTGCAACTTCTGTAATGATACAAGTCACAGAATTTACACTTGATCAAAATTTAACAACTTACCTTATTAAAGGAAAACTCTATTTGTCAGACGAAAAAAATTATGTTCAAATTGTCTAGTTGGTCAACATTTAGTTGAAAATTGTTTAAGTTTAAATAGATGTTTGACCTGTCGTGGAAAACATCACACTTCTTTACATTTTACTGGGACACCTAATGTCAATAATAGACAAAATTCTCCACATAGAAGAAGTGATTTCAATCAAAGTAATTCAAATTTTAATGGAAATGGTTCAAGTACTGAGCATAATGTGACAGTTACAGCAAACCAGCGTCACTAGAAAACCCCCGACCAATAATAGCAGAATGTCCTTATGGCATCTTTTTTGTACATCCTGTATACAGTGGCGGCTTTAAGGGGAGGGGGGGGGGCGGGGGGCGCGCGCCCCCCCCAACGGCTTTCAATTTTGTTCTACTCTACAAAATATTTGATTACCTTACAACATTACAATGGACTCAGCCATGAAAAAATAATATGCCTAATTATTTTTGAATCGAACACCCGGCCTAAATTATTTAATAGGTCTTATTGCTATTGCTCTTGGTCTGTTAATGCGGCGGCGAGTGCGAGCGGCCTCTTACTTTGAACTCCAAACTCCAGATTTCCAAGAGCGGCAGCGGCGTCTTTGCTTTGTCGGCTTCGCTGATGTTCGGCGCTTCGTTTTTATCCATTTCTGACTTCGACTTGGTTAGTTAGTTAGAAGACTTAAAGACTGATGCATCTGTGTATTTAGTGGTATTATAATAGTGTGTAATTCAATATGTCGAATAAGAGAGTTTCAAATAGTATTTTAAATTATTTAAAAAAATCAAGAACGGAGGAGAGAGTAGAAGATGAAAATACAGATGTTTTACCAACCGATGTTGCAGTTGCTTCTACTTCCACTCAAAACCAAAATACGGATTTGATGGAAACTGAACAATTGAAATACGATGTCGGCGCATTTTTAGCGAAAATGGATACCATCCCCGATATCACTAAATATAATTTATTGAAAAATCATTGGGTTCCTGAACCACAATATGAATTTCCTTTTTCAATTCATACCAAACGAGGTCGCGAAGAACGAAGACGTCCAACAAACGCGCATTTTAAAAAAATTGAATGGCTAGTTTTTTCGGAAGAAAAGAAAGGCCTCTGTGAGTTGTTTCAGTTATGTTTGTTTTCTTTTGTTCCGTGTTAAGAAGCGTTTTGTCTCCTTTTAATATACCTATAGAAAACTTAACAAACGTATTTTCTTTTAATTGTATCTCGATGTTTCTCCTCGCGCCCTCCGAATGACCCATTTTATAAAGTTTTATCTTTATACCGTGTGATGCATCGCCGAGTGAAACATAGGAAATCCCATGTAATTCTTGAAGTGCTAAATATTCGCTCCCCAGTACATTTAATAGAAAAATTTTATAATAACTTTTTGAAGAGGCCGATGTGATAAACTCATACGCCGAGTTTGAATAAAGTCTAATAATCAAATACTAAGTTATTCAATTAAATGTAATGGCAAAATTACGAAAATGTTCATAGCTCAGGTAATACAATAAACACCAGCAAATAATTTCTATGACGCTATTGCCAAAAACTGACGTATAAAGTATGTTTCACATTACTTTTTGTTTTGTCAATGTCAAAATTTAATTTGCTGGTGTTTACTGTATTACCTGAGCTATGAGCATTTTCGTAGTTTTGTCATTACATTTAATTGAATAACTTAGTATTTGCTTATTTGACTTTATTCAAACTCGGCACATGAGTTTATCATATCGGCCTCTTCAAAAAGTTATCACATTTTTCAATAAAATGTACTAGGGAGTCAATATTTAGCCACTTCAAAATTTTCATGGGATTTCCTATGTTTCACTCGGCAATGCATCACCCGGTATGTAAAAAGTGACAACTTGTAAATTGCAAGCATTTTCAATATATTTTCAATTTTGAACTTTATAGGTGGGAGGGAGAGGCCGATGCGCCCCCCCCCCAAGTTCAAATCCTAAAGCCGCCACTGCCTGTATATGAAAATAATGATTATGTCACCCCCGTATAATTACATCATTCGACACCTGGCATTCACTCACCTGTTGTATAATATTACCAGCTAATTAGCGGCGGAAAACATCAACGAGGAACTTTCCCACGGTCGGCAAAAAGTTCCCATGTTAAAGTGTCCCATACAACTACTAACGGACGAAATCCTTTCGAAATCAACAAAACGCGTGATAAATATATTACATTGATGAATTAATACAATGATTCAAATTAATATTAAAATGAAAAGATAAAAATAATTTTATCACATGTTCAGGAACACGAGTAATTACTTTTATTTATGATTTGACAACTGACACAGACAGAGAATCAGATTGCTGTTACCTAAATTCAGTGATGCCAATACGCGAATGAAAAGAGGAAAAGGCCCAACTACTGAAATTTATTGTAAAAGTCGATGGTTAGTGCTCGCAAAATAAGACGGAAGACTATGAAGGTACAAGTAAATAATGCTAAGGTTATCAATATCAGTTCTGGCATACATAGCATTAGGTTCTTCAAAAATGTGAGACATCTCCAAAAATGATCTCTTAGAGATTAGACTCGAGATCTAACATAGTGACACCATCGTAATCGGGTATGTGATCCATAGACAAAGTGTAACTTGCCAACGTGTAAGTTTCTCAGAAATTTCTAATATCACTCTTATGTGAGCAGATGCGGTCGTCAAGCTTGCGTTTAGTTTGACCGATGTACTTCTTATCACATTGCGAACATAGAATGCAATGAATCATATTGGATTGATCCAAAACAGGATCTTTGTCTTTGATTTTTGAAAAAATGTTCAAATTGTGAGTATGTTTTTACTAGGTAATGTGATTGAAGGAAATTTTGAAAAAACCTTTCCAATTTTATGATTGATAGTGTGAATGTTTGGTGAAAAAAGATACTGTCTAGATAAAGTTTGATTTGAGGAGCGGTATTAGAAAGAGGCTCATCACCAATGGAAGACCTACTGAACAACAAAGAATAAACTCAGTATTCTAGGATAACCACTGTTGATAAAAAATATTGGAAGTTTTCTTAAATTTTTAACACGTAACGAAGTGTGACTAGTCTTGATAACTTTGCTTTCCATGCCAAGAACGAGGTTAATTGTTTGTTTATGTTAGTGATACGATTCATAATGTAAGTATTTACCTGAGGCTCCAGGTATGTTTTACCAACTAGTAATAATGGTGCTATCCACTCTTCTGATCACTTCAGTATCTAGGAAAATGACACTGCAATTTTCATCTTCTTCCTCTATCGTAAACTGTAAGGCTTTATAATAAGAGTTGAACACAAGTAACGCCTGGTCTAAACTATTCTGTGGGACACTTAATATTATATCATCCACATACTTTTTCAAGAAAAGAACATTGAATGGAAGCTGACTTGAACAAGAACTGATAATATCATCCATGAGACATTGAGCAATGATAGGTGAAACTGGGCTACCCATTGGCACACCTAAAATATCTTTGTATATGGTGTTATCAAACGTAAAGACGGTAGTATAGTATAAAAATATGTCTAACATTAATGGCAGACTTGCTTCTTGCGAAATATGTGCACTTTCTTTATGAAATGCAAAAAAACCAACATTATTCTACAATAAATTACACATGGTGTCAATAATGTCGCAGAATTCACTGCAGCGGCTGTAGGAAGAACACTACATTTTGCAACACAGTTAAATCACAGGTTAAGAAACGATCTTCTTAATTTGGAAATTAAAATCACACATGACAGTATTCGAAGTTTGGAGATAGCGTTGACTATTACTAAATCAGAGATTAAAAAACTTTTACCATATGACATTGTTAAAGAATTTTATATAAGACCATCTATTTGTTACAATCGACGCTTTTTCCAGATTGAGAATCGTAACATACTAAAATTTAAAAAACTTGAGGATAATTCTTTTTCTAATATTATCACATAATAAATTTGATACGATCACGTTAATTATTGTAACAAAAAAGTAACTGTAACTTGCCCTACGCGACTCATTAACTGACTACGTCACTATGCCAGTTAATAGAGCGTCGTAGATAGCGCGTTAAACACTGTATAGACAGAGAATTATTATGTGCCGGCCATACTTTGTTGCGAAAATATACAAAAATTTAATAAATGTTTTGTTTGTCATTTATTGTAAAAAGTTTTTTATAGTTTATCCGAAAAATTATTGTTTTTCTTTAGAAATGAATTTTTCATTTTTTTAAAGAATTATCGTTTTATTTTGTTGATATTTAATAATTTTTTTCTTACACATTGACAGTTTTTGTGTAACATAAAAAGTTTCACTTCTAACTCTGTTACTACTGACAATTTCCCAAGTTTCCATTTTTGTTCCATTAATAACACTCATTCATTATATCAATTATTTTGAGTGTTTCAAAAATTCATATTTCATTTGACTTCTTTCCTCCTGCTACATTGAAATATTGGTACCATATTTGTGATACCAAGTTATGATAGGTTATAAAAAAACGAGAAACCAATTTCTAATTTTTATTAAAATATTATCTCAACTGCTTGATTCAACAAAGGTCAAGAGTTTTACACATTTTTTCAGGTGTTTGTGAACCAATGTCTTCGTAGATTGTCTTGACAAGAGGAATAATGACGTTGTTACAGATAGTCTTGAAGTCAGGTGCCAGACCATTACAAAAATTTTTACAATCGTCTTCTACTTTGTCCTAAAAAAGATAAAGTTGACGATGAAAAAAGCATAGTTCCACATTGTGAAGTTTCTATAGACACGGTACTTCTAGCTCACTAGAAACAAATCCCATCCCCATAGTTGAATATAAATAAAAATTGAAATTTTAAAATAATTTGTGAAGAACTAATTTCTGTTATGTTTACTTCCAGGTTATATCAGCTATAGGAATAATTTTGGTCCAAGGAGGAGAAGGTAGAGGGAGCGGGGAGGTCAGAATCTTTGAGTAAAGGAGTAAGCATTTGAGGAATAGATTTAATAATTATTCGAGGGTTATTAGGGAGATTAGTCGTTGAAGTGAAAAGTAAGTGAACAGGATTGGAGGATACTGAGGCACCATAGGTAAAGAGTAGAGATTGTCATCTTAAGGAAGGGGTGGCTCTTTTCCTTCAATATGGAGACTATCAGCAGAGCTAGAGCGGATGGCACCAAGGCAGAAAGCCTCTTTAGACAGATGACCTTGAGTTCATGGACACGGTGTTTCCAGTTAAATCGAGAGTCGAAGGTTATTCCGACAATTTCACATTGATTTACAGTGGGTAAAGATGAGTTATTGAAGAAAATGTGAGGTGGAGGAAAACATGTTCTTCTTGGAAACTTGATAAGTTTGGATTTACTTTGAGATAAAGATAATCCTAGGTAAGAAAATCTAGCCTGTAGAAGATTTACTGCGATTTGAAAGGGTTTACAAGTGAACGATATCGATTTACCTTAGCAATAAACAACTTGGTCATCAGCATATTGGACATATTTTATAGGAGCAGGAAATTTGTAAAAGAGCTCGTTTATTGAGAGCATAAATGGAGTAGAACTTAATACTGATACTTGAGGGACATCAGCATTTTGTGGGTGAGGCAAGGAGAGTTTACCATTAGCGGAAACCCCGAAGGTTCTACAAGTTAGGGAATTATGAATGAACGATAGAATGTTGCTATGAAGATTGGAAAATTTAATTCAGTATTGCCGTTCCAGATATCGACTCCAACGTACCTTCAATTTCGAAGGTGGTTGATACGACGTCCTGGTGATTCTTTATTGCTTAAGAGATATGTGTTTGGAGAAGAACAAGGTTGTCTGTCCCGAGTGGAGCGATGACGCTGGAAGCCGGATTGGGCATTAGGAATGGTTTTATACTTTAAAAGAAAACAAAGTAGTGTTCTATTGATCATTTACTTCAGGAGTTTGCAGGCAGTGCAATTGAGTGAAATCAGTCGGAAGAAATTAGGCGATAAGGTGGATTGCTCTGCTTTTTCTATTGGAATAATTATGAATTTGGGCCATGCGTCATGAAATGAGGATGAGGATGAGGATTCCAGATGACGTTATAGATTTCGAGAAGCTTAGGATAGTTTTTTGAGAAAGACGTAAGGAATATTATCAGGGCCGGTGACAGAATTTCTACAAGTAGACAAGGCAGATTTCAGTTCATTTAGGTTGAAAGGGGCGTTGACGGAAGCAACGTCTTGAAGGATTGACTGAAAAGTATAGGAAGGCTGAATATGATAATTGTGAGAATCAGAAATGTGATTGCGATTATTAAATTTGTCATCAAAATTTTGTGCAAATGAATCGGCAATTGCTTGGTTGTCGGACATAATAGTATCATTAAATATTAAGGAAGCAATTTTAGTATTGGTTTTCCTGCCTTGAATTTGTGCAATTTTTTTTCAGGCTTGACTGGGATTTGTATTATGATACAACGGGGGGGGGGGTATAGCTTTGCCATGAGGATTTTTTGCTTTACTTGATTTTGAATTTAGCTTTGAGCTTTTTGTGCAGGAGAAGGCTTTCATGTGTTCTATTTCGTCGTAGCCTGATAAGAGCATGTTTGGACTTACGGATGGCATTTTCGCAAGCTGAGTTCCACCAAGGCAGTTACAGGCCTAGAAAATGCAAGATCAACAACAATGAAGCATGCAACGTCAGCATTTATTTTTATATATAAAGATAGTTAAGTGTAAATTGTTCTAGATTTTAGTTCGACATTAATTGTACGGTTCAATCTCAAATTATCACAAATTTTTGTTGATAAATATTTTTAAAAAAGTATTTTCATTAGTAAAATACATAATTAGGCACAGTTTCTTGTGCAGAGTAATTAACTGTTTTACCGGAGTGAGTCTCGGCAGCGGCAAGTATGTTGTTAGTAAACATTTTTAGAGTGTCATTCATATTTACAGAAATAGCTAAAGAGTATAAATAAGTTTGGGACAGAGAAGTAAACTTAGACCAATGAAATAATGATTGGATATAATGATAGGAATAGGGTTACTATCATTTAGTTCATCGGAAACTTGCCTGGAAAGGGAAAGTGTAGCTTTAGGGTCACATAAGCTGAGGTCGAGGGCAAAAAAAAGCCGAAGGAAATGTTAAAGTTAGTGTTGAGTCCAGTAATCAACAAGCAGGTTCTGGAGGAGTTTATGACGCTTTCTATAGCTTTCTAAGCGGAATATGCTTGAAAAGGGGGTTACAAATGTTGGGTACTACTTTCAGACAACGTGATTGTTTAAAAATTCTGAGGGCCGAGGTTGGAAAGGGGGTGTAAACGGTTTTTTGCAACCAAAAAAGTTTTGATGGAAAAGTTATCAATGATTAAAAAATCTAACACTTTTTTCCCATTAACTTTTGACATAACCTCAGAATTTTTTTATAAAACGTTAAACACTGATTTCTCGATTTTTATTTTAAATTCGGCTAAAAAAAGTGCACATGTAGATGCCAAATAATCCCATTTATTTTTGATTTTCCTATGTTAAGTAGTTTATGAGAAATTTTTAATTTTCTACTTTTTTTTCACCCTAGACAATTCATTCTGGTCTCATTTTTTTGTAAACACTCGCACTTTTATTATCAACAATAAAACTAAACCACTTTAAGCAAAAAATAGGTATAAATGCAAAAAAACTGAAAAGTTACATTTTTTTGGCGTCAATAACCACGTTTTTTCTCTTTTTCGGGCAGTAGCACTAATTATTTATTTTGTTCACTAAGTTATTCCAATGACATCTTGAAGAGGGAAAAATTTCCTGAACTGTAAGATATATAAAAATATAATTCAATGAAGCCTTTGACAGCTATACTCATCATCATCATCATCAAACAGCCTGTCTCGTCCACTGCTGAACATAGGCCTCCGTTAACGATCTCCATTTATTTCGATCCTGGGCATCCTGGATCCAATTTGGTGTTACTCTTTTTATGTCATCCGTCCACCGGGTCGGCGGACGACCTCTGTTCCTGAACGCATCTTGCATAGGTCTCCACTCTATGATCTTTTTGGTCCATCTTTCATTGGTCATTCTTGCGACATGTCCAGCCCAGTGCCACTTTAGATATGTTATTCGCTGGATTGCATCGGCAACCCCTGTTCTCTGACGTATCCGATCATTCGGAATCCTGTCTCTCAGCGTGACTCCCAACATGGAGCGTTCCATGGCTCGCTGGGCCACTCTTACTTTATTTACCGATTTTCGTGTCAGAGTTAAGGTCTCCGAACCATAAGTCAGAACCGGCAAAACACACTGATCAAACTGACAGCTATACTGTAGAGAAGTAAAGATGCGCGTCGTGCGCTGCTACGAGTGTGTGTCATGCGGCACAACACTTCGCTGCATACACCACATTTTCTGTGGTTTGTCGCGTGGTGGGATATCTGTATAGGTCCTCATGTTTTCGGCAGAGACGAACTCTGATTTCGGAGCACTGTTTAGTGGATTGGTCTGTTTCGATCAATACAGTTGTAGTGTTGAATATTTCTTGTCTAATCTAGTCTACTTTCATATACGTTCCATTAAAATTGTGGAAGATATTGAAGTTGCTAGTGTAAGTATATTTTTATTTTATATGCCGGTACTAAATTTTACTTCATTCCAACCTAAAAATCTGGCTGGAAGAGATCATTTTTATTTTAGAATCTTAAAAAACACATTAGTTACATTGTACAGATTTGTATAGATTTATTCAATTCAGTCTAAAAAGTATAATATTTATTAGTTTTCAGTCACTTTTTGGTATGTAATTAATATAATTTTACTTTCTTTTAATTAGTATATTTAATTTTAAACATTGTATTCGAAGCGGATTGTTTAATAGATTAGTTCCTTTGTGAACTCCAAAGTGAAAATGCAGAGCATAAGAGATTTGAGAAGCCTTATCGAACATTGTATTGGTAGCCGTGCGTTTTAGCAACATTCATACTAACAATGATTGTTCTTATCGAAGTATATAATGAGATGGAGAACTTTTTTAACGTTACATAGTCAACTTCTGAACAGCATATTTATACCAGAGAATCACGAGTGAGAAGAGATGTGGAAGATGTTAAAACATTGATGCAGTTTTTCATACATACAAGCCGTTTCCAGAAATCAATGAGATCGTTCCAATATTTTCTTCTGTAATTAGAGGAGAGTCAATAACTGCTTCAATGCAGCAGTATAGATTGTAGGCAAAGACTTTGGAATTGTAACTTTCCGGTAAACCAAAAAAGCGTTTTATCGCTTAAAGTTGTACAATCATCTATAAAAGTGAATAGTGAAAAAGTATCTTTAATTCCGCTTTTATTGTTTCAAAGGATATGTTTAGAATGACGTGAAGAATTTACTCCATTCCCATTATCACTGTTCAACGAAAACGGGTTTAAAGAAATGATAAATCTAAATTTTACACACATTTCAAAAGTATTGATGCTTTAACAAGCTGTAACTACGTTAATGTTGTTGACTGCGGATTTTTACTCCACAAAGTGCTTAGGTTGAAAAATGATACACTCGCTGAAATTGAAGATAATTTTTTGAGGTACGTTCGTAGTAACTACGCTGCCGATAGTTGCATAATCTTCGATAGCTATTCCAATGCTAATACAAATGATCCATCAGATACTACACCAGCACCAGCAGCTTCAACAAGTACGAAGGGAAGTAAGAGATCGCGAAAAAAAGCAACAGTCGCGCTCGATATTTATGAATATCGAGATCCTATCAAGGTACCCTTCGTACATCAAGCATTTTTATTTAATGTGAAAATTGAGATAGATTTTTAAAAATGTTTGCATTAGAGTTGCAATCTGCCGGATTCAGATATGCACAGCGTGAAGATGTTGACTTTTTGATAGTGAGTACGGCAATAAAACTTGCTGAAGCGAATTAACCTCTTATTGTAGTTGGCCAAAATATCGATCGACTAGTATTATTAAATCAATCGAATGTTCAAAAATTCGATATATATTTTTAAAATTCAGGTACGAGTACCGTGATATATTTTTTCTACCCATCGAGCAGCTTTGAAGATCAAATATGTTTGAAATATGTTGCGTTCTTACACTGCTTCACTGGCTGTGATACCACATCAGGATTTATTGGAAAAGGTATCAGTTCAAACATTGTTATATATAGAGAATTTTTGTGAACTGGCAGAAGTTTTCTAATATACAAATGCTGACAAAGATTTAGTGGCTAAAAATGGTTGTAAGTAGCGATACGAAATATCAATCAGCAGCAACCAAAATCATCCTTCAATTTGGAGAAAGTACCACCAACTGAAGGAGCTGCAATATAACGTGCATTTTGGACCATTTTGCAACTTCATACTTGCTAGGAAGTCAACTAGATCCTGCTGATTTTAATGCAAAATACACAGATACTTAGTTAATTGTTTAAGAACTGCTAAAAAAATATCTTGGGTTGTCAAAAATATTGCAGTATTTTAAGGTGTAGTTGCAGAAAACATGGCTTAAAGTGTACTAATTTGTGTTCAAAATGTTATAAATTGAATGACTGCTCGAATGTTGAGAAACAAATTATAAATGAATATTGATCCAAAAGACGTTGAAAATGATATACCTATCCAAAGAAAACGGAGTGCAAGAAGAAGAAAGAGAAGAAAAATAAAGAGTAGTAGAAAAACAAGAATGTGAAGATAATGATGAACAGTTGCCAATGAACATATCAAAATTGATGCCATAGTTACCGTTGTTTGTAATCTTACGTTTTTTAAAAATGGAAAGTATATTTACATTAACAGGTTAACTGCCGGAATGTTTAAAAATTTTACATCCCCATTGGCCGATTACTTTTTTTATCAAATTGCCTTTCTATATTTCTTTTTAATTCCAAATTAATGTTATACATCCTCATCTATGATTTTCAGTCAAAAAAAAGTGTTTTTATAATGTGAGCCCAGGTTGGAGTTTCACGGCCACCAGCAAAACTTTTATCACGGGATGCCATTATGGGTCCAATGTAGCGTTTCGATTGACATATCAATTCACGTTTGCGAAGCGTGTTGAGAGCGATGCAACAGGCCGCTAATTTATTAGTATGCATATTAGAGCGGTACAATGCAGTCGTACGAGAGATAAAACAAGAAAAACTTCAAAAATATTGGCAAGAAATTTTGTCGGGGGTAGAATCATCGGATAATGAGCTTTTGTTTGACGATGTTTATCTTTCGGACGAGTACCAGCCGTCAACGTCATCAGATGACGGTGATAGTGCTAGTGAATACGAATTGCGTGCTCAAGAACAAAGTCGAAAAAGAAAACGTGTGACCATGAGTACCATAAACGTGAGTACTAAATCGGTGGAACAAGCTATACCATCCAACGGTAACGAACAAGAAAATCCTAATTTCGGGGACTCTATAAAACGATTTCTTGGTATAATTATTTGGATGTGATTATGCCATTTTCTATCTTTGCAGTCATATTGGTCGAAGAATACCATTTATTTGAACCATATCAAAAATATAATGCCAAGGAACCGCTTCCAGATATTATGGAAAACGCTCCATTTCACCGACAATTCTGTTATTAACGATGACCGTTTACAGAAGTTCACTCCATTGATTACAAGACTGAAGCCCAAACTCAAGGCTGCCATCGTTCCCAAAGAAAACGTCTGCATTTACGGAAAATTAGTGCCATTTCAAGGGCGACTAAAATTCAAACAGTATATTGCCAATAAAACGCATAAGTTTGGGATGAAGCTTTTCAAACTTTGCCTGGAAGGTGGTTATACATACGATTTCAATGTGTATTGCGGAAAAGAACATGTCGAAGGTAGCAGCGTATCAACAAATGTGGTAATTAGACTCGTGGATGTGCTGCTTGACAAACGACGAACTCTTGCGATTGACAACTATTACACCTCGGTCACACATGCTCATGAACTGTTACATCGAAAAACTTATTTGATTCGTACATTGCGTGCTAACAGCAAGTATAATTCTAAAAACGTTATTTCCAAGAAATTGAAAGTACGCGAACATGTAGCTGTACAAAGTAACTCAGGCATCGTTACTCAAAAATGTAAAGACAAGCGCGATGTACTAATGATTAGTACCACATTTGACGACGAAATGGTGACAATTCAGAAGGCATGCGGTGATGTTGTCAATCCAACGAATGTATTCGAATATAATAAATATAAAAGCTTCATTGATATATCAGACCACATGAAAAGCTATAATTCGGCGTTACTTAAAGGAGTAAAGTGGTACCGAAAATTATCGGTGGTGCTCTTGACCGGTACAGCATTTATAAACGCTTATGTCGTACATCAAAGTATTATTGCCAACGAGGAAATGACAATTATCAAATTCAAGCAACAGGTAATTATGGGCCTAATGGGGGATTTTATTGCCGTACCAGCTCCTGTCCTTCCGGAAAACGAACACAAACTTAGCGACGTTGGTCGTGCTAGCAGAAGACGATGTATAGTATGTTACGCAAAAATGTCAAACGAACAAGGAACGCAAGTAGCACAGAGAAGAGTCACAAACACCACGTTGAAGTGCGATGCCTGTGAGAAATTCTATTGCCTAGACTGTTTTTTTGTTACACATTCAGTGAAAAAATGCTAATTTAGTAGCTTCGTCAGAAATAAGTTTGTTGCTGTAATATTTTCGTTTTATGTGAAAATTAACTTTAGTTTCACGTTGACTTTTAACATCACTCTCTTGTTATTTGTATTTTCTTGAAAAAATAAAACTTGAATTTATTTTACTTTGAATTACGAACAATATAAGCCATATGAGTCCAGTTTGTACTCTCAGTAGCACAGGAGAAATACGGTTTCTAGACCGAGCCGAGCGCCGAAAACGCTCCCGTGTATTTTAAATGGAACCGATAAGCTAATGTGGAGATACACAATATTTTATGACATATTAACAAGTGAGTACAGGTTGGCTTCACGCGGCCCTTATACCATTTTTATGTTTGATTCCGCATTGGCCTCACGTGGTACTTGACCTGTTAATTGTGCAGAAATGTTATTGATTTATTACCCGTAATAAATGTATATCACAATAGTATATTTGTCAAATTTCTTATTGATTTTTATTTGTATACGTCTTAGAGTTTAATAAATTTTCACTTCTTCTAGATGCCGCTCAAATTATGTTGTAATTTCAATAAATAATTAGTGCTACAGACCACATAAGAGAAAAAAAACCTGGTTGTTTAAGAAAAGAAATACAACTTTTCAGTTTTTTGCATTTTTTACGACATATTTTGCTTGAAACAGTATTTTTTCATTTTTTTATATGAATGAATGGGTCTCTACGGAAAATGGGCCCCTCAGAAGTTGTTTATTTTGAAAAATAAAGGTTGTTAAACGATTTTAAAAAAAGGTTTTTTTTAATTTGTAAATTTCTCATAAACTACTACTTAAGGAAAGCAAAAGAAGCATGATTATTTGGAGTGTAATAATTTTTATAACGTTAGCATTTTTTTCACGAAATTAAATATCAAAAACAAAAAAAAACAGTTTTTTCGTTTTACTGAAAAATGTTGAGGTTGCGTTGAAAAATGAAAACAACGGAAGTTGTATAACTTTTAATTAGCTATAACATTTCCATTTAACTTTTTTCGTTAAAACAAGTATTCACGCCACAAACCGCAAAAAACTGCACTGCACGACACGCATCTTTATATCTCTACAGAATAGCTGTTAAAGTTCTCATTGAATTTTATTTTTATGCGTCTTAGAATTTAGGAAATTCTCTCTTATTTGAAATGTTATTCGAATAATTTCGAACTTTGAATAAATAATTAGTGCTAGAAAGAAAGAGAGAAAAAACGAAATTTTTGACGACTAAAAATGCAATATTTAAGTTTTTTGCATTTTTGCGATTTTTTTCTGAAAGTGGTTTAGTTTTATTGTTGATGATAAAAGTAGAAGTACAAAAAAATGAGACACGAATAAATTGTCTAGGGTGAAAAAGAAATGAACACGCTCTTGAAAATTTTTAATTTCTTAGAAATGCCCTAACTAAGAAAAAACAAGAAATATGTGATTATTTGGCATCAAAAAAGTCACAATTGTGCCAAATTTAAATAAGTTTGGACTTTTTTTGGTTGAATTAAAAATAATCAGTTTTATACGTTTTATGCAAAAATTTTGAAAATATGTCAAAGATCTATAATAACAAAATTTGTATATTTTTCTATTATTCTTAACTTTTCCATTTTCCTTAAAAAAAGGATTTACGCCGAAAATTGCAAAAAACCGGTTTCATCCCCTTTCCACCACGCTGATCAGACTTTAAAAAAATCACGTTGGAGGAAAGTAGTACCCAATATTCTCCCCCTTTCTCTTTTTCTACAATTTTCCGCTGACCATGCCCTATAAGGAATGAATTCCTCAAAAAAATATAGTTCGTCTGGCCTGAATGTCTAATTTTGCATACTTTTTAGTAATGCTTAGATAAATAACATGGAAACTTACTAAGGGGAAATCTTGTTCTATCAATTGTTTGATGTAATTGGCAACCATTACGCATAGATCACAGACTGCCTCTCCTTTATTTTCAACCCTGTAATATAATAATAAAAAAGTTATTTCAATATTGTAGGAGCCGTTGTACAGTGATGAAAAAGATGATGATATAAATGATGTGTATTATATAATGAAAAAATAAATCATATAACATATTAATTCAAGGGATATAATTTATTTGAATCTCAAATGACTGTCGATAACTACATTCTTATCGAGTAGTCATAACCCTATTTGATCTAATGAACATTACAATGAATGTTTTTCTGTGACAATAAAAAAGTAAAATATCACTCCTAATTGTGAAGATTTAACCCAAAACACCTAAATAAAATGTAGCTGATTACGGAGTTTTATTTAAAAATTATAAAATATTTGTTCTCAGTATTTTTAAACTGTTTTGCGTATCCATTTCATATTTGGTAGAAAGTGTAGACACTGTACACTCTACTTAATTATGTTAAACCAACGTTTCTGGTTACTGCCAGAGGCGTACGACTGGGGTATGTGATTGGTAAATGGTTCCCAAATTCTACGCCACTGGAGGAATCGAAAGCTTAGCCCAATTCCTTTTTACGTAAATAACGTACTCTTTCCTTATAATGACAAAGTCAATATTTCTCGAAATATTCTAAGTTAAACCTGAAACTGAATTTTTTTTCTAATTTTCATGGGTAACAACTATCTCGATGTTTTGGACCAGTGGATTGCAATTGATACGCAAATGTAACCTTAATCCGTAATGACAATGAAGAACATAACCATTAAATGAACGGTTGATTTAAAAAGAAATGGTGGTTCTGAAAATATAATATAAATAAAAGCTAACTGTCTCGACCCTTACTTCGTGGAATCTACTCAAGTTAGTGTTTTCAATGGAACTTACTGTTTCTAGCTAATTGCACAATATATTGGAGAAATGTTGAAAATTCTAAAAAATTTACAATTGTTTCGATAATAAATTCTGACGATGGCATTTAATATCGAAATAATTGTCAATTGTTTAGAATTTTCAACATTTTTTCAGTATATTGTGGAATTAGCTAGAAACAGTAAGTCTCATTTAAAACACTAAATAAAAGTTCCTAC
The DNA here is from genome assembly GCA_963921935.1 of Galeruca laticollis. NCBI lineage: Eukaryota > Metazoa > Arthropoda > Insecta > Coleoptera > Chrysomelidae > Galeruca > Galeruca laticollis. Next base: position 149,085,058 of record OY998181.1, read on the forward strand.
AATTTTATTAAAACAAAAATGTTAGAGATTTTACAAGGTAAAACAAAAACTTTTTGTATCGTCACATAGTCATAAATATATACATTCCATACCTAATTACCATCGGTTATCTGTAAATTCCAAAGGAAGACAGGGCCGCACTTAACAGGCAGGTCCATGTCATTACTTAAAAATGGATGAATATCCGCCGTTAGGAACTTCAAATGGGGGAGTTCAGAACATAGCAAGCACATCATCACTGCCTTATTCATATATAGCCAGCCAAAGCAATTCAACCTTCCCCAAAAAACAGCAAGCAATTGTATTTAATGCACTGGACAATACAAAATTGGAAGAATATATATATGCGGTGGGAGATATAATTACGCCAAAAAATATTTTGTTCGCTTCTCGGATTTCTAACAATAGAATATGTATTTACCTCACCAATGAAAAAATTGTTAACGACTTCGTATCTACTAATAATGGAATTATCACAGTTAACCATCAACGTATTCAAGCACGAAGATTACTAAACCCAAACATACGATTGATTATTTCAAATGTGTGTCCCTCCGTACCACATAACATCATTGAAGCTGAGCTTGTTAATATGGGACTGAATTTGGAAACTCGATTGAATTTCCTTAAGATTGGCATACAAAATCCGGAATATAAACACATTTATAGTTTTCGTAGACATATTTACATCTCTCCTCCTGATCAAATCATAATACCTGAATTTCTGGACTTCAATTATGATAATACATCTTACCGAATATTCCTATCTTTAGACAATGTCTGTTATACTTGTAAACAACCTGGTCACACTGCAAATAATTGTTCTCACTCTAAATTACTTCCAAATATGGTATTACTGGACTCAACTCCCAAATCTCCAGTATCCACAAATAAAGTTAAACCAACAGATATCCCTACTCTTGCACATTCACATTCAAGCTGCATTTCTAATCAAGATAACCTCATGGTTCCTAACGTAAGGGAATGCTCTAACAACCATATAAGTATAACAAATCTAGATATGGAGCCAGATTTTAATCCATTAGATAAGCCATCAAACACATCACTTGAAATTACCAAATCCCCAGAGCAATCGCAAAGGCAATCAAATTTATCACTTGACATTCCTAACGAATCTGAACAAACTAAGACGATTTCTGCAGCTTGTAAACGTCAAATCTCTACTTCACCTGATTTAGAAAACCAAAAACCTGATGAAGAATCTTTTAGACGTCCGAAATCTTCAAAAAAATGTAAAACTAAGAAAAACGCAGAAGAATTAACTCACCTTTTAGAACCTATAAAAGATCTCCTAGTTACTTTCAAACCACCAAATTTTATGAACTTTACCGAATTATGTGATTTTATAATAAATGCATCTGGGTCTAAGCATGCTGCAAGCATAGCAAAAAATTACACCAACGACTTACACAATCTGAAAAATCTACTTACATTCGTTCATAAAAACATCGATAACACATCTGTAAAAAATAATATAACAAGGATTAAGAAAAAATTGACGGAAGAAGCTGACCTAACATCAACAGACGAAGAAAGCGATATCTCTTCTCACTCTGGTTTTTCAAGATAAAGTAATGGCTTACTCAAATTTTATTCTTCAGTGGAACCTAAATGGTTTTTACACCCACCTACCGAACATACAACTCTTAATTAATGAATTGTCACCGTTAATACTTAGCCTGCAAGAAACTCACCTCAAAGGAAATAAGCTTCCTAAAATTAAAAACTACACCATTTTTTGTAAAAATAGACCAGTTCAAACTATTGCTAGTGGAGGAGTTGCCATGCTAATCAACAATTTCTATTGAAGCCGCACACATTCCTCTCAACACCAATTTGGAGGTCATAGCCGTATCTGTAATTCATCATGTTAAGTTAAACATTTGTAATTTTTATCTGCCTCATCCAGACAAACAATCACTCAACGAACTTCAATACATAATCGAATCAATTCCAGCTCCAAAGATTATACTCGGGGATTTCAATTGTCACAATGTTTAAGTGATACAAGAACAGTTAACAACATTCCGTCTAACATGAACCGCGCGTTAAGTGAAAACTGTGAAAAAGTGCTCAAATTTCTGAAAGACTCCAATTTTTATCATAAAATATAAGTACCCATTGTATGTTTTTTGACTATAAGTACCTATTGTATGTTTTTTTTTGAAACCCCGCTCATAACCCTCGAGGTTGATGCGGTAAAATAAAAAAAAAAAAAAAAAAATGTTAGAAATACGCAGTAAAATAACAAACGTTCTATTCGACCTCCGTTTACCTGAATAAGCTTATTCGTTCTTTGACTAAATGATCTTACTTTAAAAATTATCGTAATGTTTTTCTTATTTATTTAAACGTTTTCATTACGGGTGGGATAAATTTATAGACACAAGTTATATTTACTAACTCAATATATTTATCCACTACACTATTCACTAACTTATATTATATACACAGTATATTCAATGGTAATACAACAAGTGTAATGATGATTATCGAAACACAAATTGTTGTTTGGAAACACGCACGAGCGCAAAAGCGCGAGTGTGGTTTCCTAAAACAATAATTTGTTTCGAAAAATTTTCGATAATCATCAATTACACGAGTTGTATTTGTCAAGATTATTTCACGGAAACAATTAAAATTGGGCTATGATGACGTTCGTTGCAAAATTCCATGAATTGTTTCCACTCGTACTTTTTAGATCGCACGGTATTTTGCGGCATTTTTAATTTTACTTTCTTTTGAATCCCTTTTAGATCAAACAGACCAAAACGGTTTTTAGAATTCATTCTTGATACAATAATTCTCACGTTCCTTTATTAATTTGACATTTTCTGTCAGTCACTAGATTTTTAATATCGAATAAAACAACTAATGACAACGCGAAACACACAGATAGGAAAATTGCATGTATCCAATCAGGTGCCGAAATACAAAATCGAAAACATGGTGTTTTCAGATATCAATCCTCATATTTAAACCAATCGAAGCCGCGTAATTTGTATTGAGTGGAATAATCACTTACATTAATTCATATGAACACTTCACCACTTAGACTATTTTATTGTTCGCTGTTTATATCACGAGATCACTTTATAAACTGACTTCTCCCACTGGTTGGTCCTTTATATATTAGTGCCCTTTTGTACTAGATAATTCTAGATTGTGGCTTACACAAAAACAATCGGCTCCATGGAATTTTCTAGATAAGACTGGTCACAGAAACAATGTCTAGATAAGATGGTCACAAAGAATCGTAAACAGTTCTAAGAAATCCCTACGAATACGCCAAAATTATAATTTTCGTACATGGCTTAAGCAGAGTCGGATTCAGGGACTACACTAGTGTGCTATTTGGTAACATTACCCCCTCCTTGAATGTAAGTTCCTCCTGGAACTTTTGTGTACCCGAGACTAGATGTTTGAATCGGCAACTGGCCCCATTTCTACACTTTCCGATCTTATGGAAACAACAGGGCACCGTCTTCATCGGATACTGATAACGGGGGTAGTAGCTGCAAATTATTATTTGGACACCGGTATCTTAGAAAATCAACTCCACCACGTTCCTGATGACTCGCCAATCCAACTGGTTACTCGCTGTCTTAGGCATAGTCAGTTTCTTCACACTGGGTTCCTACACCTGGTCTCGGAGGTTTCGAAATGCTTCCCACACATCGCGGTAGGTAGATCGATCTTGGAATTCTGTTTAAGTTACCACGTAGAAGACGTACGGCGAATTGTGTTTCAGTCTTAGTGTCTTGCCAAATTCATCAAAGGTAGGGTCAGGACACATCTCGAATATGGTTTACTACTTTCTCTAGGTCATGATCTCCTTCAAATGGCGCTAGTCGTTATTGTTGAACTACTTCTGGTTTTCCGTTGGGGGTCTTGCTTATGCGATATAAAACATAATTGATTCTTTTCTTGATTAAGTATGGACCTTCTCAGGATTTTTGTAATTTTGGGGAAAATCATTTTCTCCTCGTCGAGTTGTGTAGCCATACTTTGCCACCTTCTTTGAAACCGCTTACTGTGGCCTACGTGTCGTACCGACTTTTCATTCTGTCGCTGGCAACTTGAAGATTTGTTCGAACTAATTCATGAATATCGTCCAGCCTTCTTCTCAATTGGATCACGTAGTTTTCTCCTGCAAGATCTTCTACAGTGCGACAGCCAAATTACAGGTCACAAGGAAGCGTCATTTCACGTCCAAACAGGATTTTCGCAGGTGTTTCACCCGATGACTCATTGACGGCAGATCGATAAGCCAATGCTAATAGGGAAAAATACTGGTCCCAATCTCTCTGATGACTGGAAACTACTTTGGACAGGTATTTTCCAATAGTCCTGTTTATTCTCAAGACCATTCCATCTGACTGTGGATGTAATGCTGTTGTCCTGGTCTTCTTCATTCCCAGCTTGTCGCAAATCTCCTAGAATAGAGGGCTTTATAAATCTCTTCCCTGGTCACTGAGGACTTCCAAGGGACCTCCATATCGGCTGATAAATTCTTTCACCAATACATCCGCGACAGTTGTGGTATCTTGATTCGGGATCGCGTAAATTTGATAGTTGACTCGGTTTTGGAACAGCTGTACAGCTTGGAGCCGTTTGAATAAGTCTTCCAAATTCTTTAGATGTTCGTTAAATGTCTTCCCCAGTACTACGATGTCGTTCAAATAGACCAGGCATGTCTTCCAAGACAACTCTCTCAAAACATTTTCCATGAGTCTTTCAAATGTCACGGGCGCATTACAGAGCCCAAATGGCAAGACGTTGAATTGTCATAATCCAGATCCGGTGGTAAAAGCAGTCTTCTCTTTGTCTTCTGGGTCCATTTCTACTTGCCAATATCCAAACTCCAGGTCCAAGGGGGAAAACAGTTTGCTGCAGGCCAAATTATCCAACGTATCGTTGATTCGAGGCAGAGGATAGCTGTTTTTTTTCGTCTGGCGATAATTCACGCACAATCTCGTAGTTCCATCCATTTTATTGACGAGCACTACTGGAGACATCCATGGACTAGTAGATGGTTCTATTACTTTTTCTTCTGCCATTTCTCGAATTATTCTTTCCTCCTTTGGGTACGAATAGGTCTCGATACTGCAAGAGAAATTCTCTCATTCTCTTTTTTTCAGCTCGAATCAAGAATTGACCAGCTACTGATAATATCTATTCGAATCTGACATTAGAATTGTCAGTGGTCGTCATTTGACGAACTATAGACGTCACTGGTACGCAGGATCCAATCCTGGTTTCCTTCTTAATGGTAACTGGGTAATCATTTACGTTTGGCACACGTACTGGGATCTCTTCCGCCGACGTTACCTATCCTTTTCCAATTAGTACTCCTTTGCCAAACACTTCGTCGTGGTTCCTTGGCTCTATCATAACCACCCTTCCACCATAATTCCCTGTAGCCGTGCTACTATCATGGTTTCGCTTCGTGCAGGTAGAACGGTATCTGGGTGGACGACAGGCGACTTATTTGTTAATTCATTAGAACATGTTGTCAAGCATACTAAATACAATAAAGAAAATAAAATATTGGTCTTCTTGGATAATCACGAGACGCATGTAACATTAGCAGCGATTTCGTACGCCAGAGATAATGGTATTGTTTTCCTGTCATTTCCTCCCCACATATCTCACAAACTCCGGCCACTAGATCTTGGGTTTTTTGGGTCATTTAAAAGTAAATGTGGGGTGTCTTTTAATGATTGGATGTCAAGTAACCCTGAAAGAACCATAACTGTCAAGCTGATCCAAAAACTGACGGAACGTCTGTCTTTGGACTCATTTTCCTCTAGTGACATAACAAATTCATTTATGAAACTAGGGATTTGACCTATTAATTCCTCAGCGTTTAGTGACACTGATTTTGATGCCACCTACGAATATATTGAGCCTGCACATTTATTAACTAATTAGGGAGGAAATGATAATCAAATAGATAAGCCGTCTATATAAGCTGCCAGAGAAACTACACCAGTTGAAAAAGAAATTACACTAGTTGAGGGAGAAACTACAGCAGATATGGAAGAAACAATAGACACAAAAACAGAAGAAGCCCATCTGATAAGAGCTAACGTCATTATTCCTGGGGCTGCAAGGCCCAGAAACCTAAAATCATTCGACGGCCTTGTGCCTACCAAGGAGAATCTAGGAAACAAGCGAAAAAAGCTGAAAGACAAGCACAAAAATCTGAACAACAAGTACAAGTGAGAAAATGGTGTAACGAAGACAGAAATAATGAAGCTGAACTAAAAAAATTATACAAGTTAAAAACAAGATTTTTGATACTTCCAGCAGTGAATCCGATGTAGAAGATATTGAATATTGTAGTGAAACAGAGAGTACTATTAGTCTGAAAGCTTTTAAAGATGATGCTGGTGTTATGTTAAATGACTGTATTTTGGATGAATTCGTATTAAATAATAATGTTTTGCCTTCTGTAGGCCATGTGCAAAAAATTGTTTCAAGTGACTCAATTGTGGTAAAATATTTTCGGAGGAAGGGAACAACTAATACATTTTCCTTTCATCAAGTGGAGGACGTAGAAATATGCAATAAGGAGAATATAATAGGAATTTTCAAAAAATATTCAACGTCAAGACGAGATTCAACCGTCACATTTTACTACAATTTCGAAGAACTAAATGTAAAATAATTTTAAATATATTTTTTGGTTTCTGTTTTCAAGATGTTAAGGAATAATTTCAAGTTCTGTATTGTATTTGTTGAAAGTTATTAAACTCTACATTTTTCTGAACTTATCGTATTTATGATGTACCATGTTTTTAAAATCTGCTTTAAATTTAAATATGCCGAAAGTGCCCCAAGTACTGGCCGAATCTACCCCATGCTGGGGTAGATTCGGCCAATATGTAGACTTTTTTATTTTTACTAATAAATTAGATATTACTTACAATTTGAGAGAAATATCCGCCACCATAACTTTAAAAGTGATCAAATAATCGTTTTAACTAAATTAGTTAAAAAAATATGATGTCAGTACTTCATTCAAATCAAATTATATTGAATGGCCGAATGTGCCCCCTTCTCCCCTATATTTTTCTAGTTGATTTTAGGAAGCGAATCCAAAAAACTCCATTTCAATAGACTTGCGCTTCAATTTTCGGAGGTGCCGTACTTCATTTCCTCGTCTACTATCAAACCCAAAGGCAAGTTTATCCCGGTATAGCGTTTGAAACAAAATATTTGTATGCTTTCGACCCTGATGTTAAACTTTCCAGTGCAAGAGAGATTAAAGTTGGGAGATCCAATGAATTATTTCAAAAGATTCATTGTTTAATTGTTTGAAATATAATTAAGAACGTGTACTAGGTCGAATAGCCTCGAGCAAATTAAGGCAAATATGGTGCTCCACGATTATGGACATATTAATTACTTCACAGAGTTTATCATTCAATTCTTATTGTACGTTTTATTTGAGCCGAGATTTTACCCGAATGAATTGCGTTATATTCCACATAGATTGAGCTTCGTATAATCGGTATATTTTAAATAATTAAAGTAATATTATACAATGTTTTTTAGCAACAATGTGTGGAATAATCATACTATTGAAAATATAACTCACCCATTGTATGCAGCTTGAAGGGATAGCCCTGAAAAAGTATGATATATTGTATACATGTTATTGAAAACAAAAAAAATCTCAGTAATGGTCATTAAATACTTACAAATTATAGTATAATGAAAACAAATTACCTTGCATAATTTCAATTAAAACTTACAGGGTTAGTACGCAACAAAAAATATTCAAAAAAATGAAAATATATTTGGAACGACCAGAAAGCCTATTCGAGAGCATTGCAATGGTCATACGAGATCTACAACATGAAAATGAGAATCTCAAGGAAAAGGTAGAAGTTCGGGAAAATATAATTGTACAGTTAGAAAGAATGATCAGATCAAAGAATATTGTAATAAAAGGCTTGAAGTATGAAGAGCAGGAGAATGAAAAGAAAGTAGATAAAAAGATAGAAATAATGATGAGTTGAAATTGACAATGCTACAGATATGGAAGTTGCTTAAATAATAGCAAAATACACAAAAGAAAGAACCAGTCCAATAATAATAAGAGTGATAAAAGGAAACACAAGAGAGGTGATTTTTTAAATAGCAATTATAGAATATGATTTAATAGAATATGGTGACTCCAGATAAATGAAAGAATCATCAGACGATGAAATATTACAAGAAATTAATAAATAATCAAAAAAATAAAAAAAGTGGAGGAGAGAATGGATAAACAGGCGAAGACCTGAAAATAGGTGGAGCAGTACTACAAAAAAATAGAGATGACTTATGTTACTTATGAAGTATCACCAAGAATTATCCGAAATAGGCTTACGAAAATATATAATAAAAAAAATTGAAACATATGAAGGGGGTTTCAAACAAGGAAGAGGAACACCAGACCAGAAATTCACAATTGAATTGATACAAGATCATAGCTATGAACAAAATTTAGGACTATACTTATTGCTTGTAAACAGGCTTATGACTCCATTTAAGATCAAAATTGTATGAGTCATTGGACAATCTAGGAGTTCCACAAAAATTAGTTAAGATAATAAAACAAACCCTTGAAAAATCATCATCTAAGGTATTGGTAGAAGGTTTCAAAAAACTTTATTTCATATCAAGGACTGAAACTAGGAGATCCTTCATCTACGATTAGATATTGTAATAAAAGCTGAACTTCATACTAAAGGAATGATTCCAAAAGTCTGTGTATGAAGGCTTTGATAAAAATACTGTGACCAATAAATATGATTGTTCGTTTCAAATATCCTTCTCGTAACTTCATATCAATAGGTATGCTGATTCTAATTTTTTTTGTTTATTTAGAAATTTGAAACGTAATTAATGCTAATAAAAATAGTACATTCTTTACCTCACTGGACAAACTTTGGTATAATCATTTCCATTATCAATACATAAAAATCCTAACTCAAAAATATAAAATAATGAAATTAATCAATCAAATTAGTAGAAGTAGTAGTGAAAAAAATAAGAACCATTCTATATAATCTGATAATTTAACAAGAGGAATTAAAGTTATTTTGATATTATATCTGTACTCACCAACACAGGCGAAAAATACTAAAGCCAAAGCGAATTTCATGTTGGAAGTAAGTTTTTTAGCTGTATTATTAAAGAATACAATTACTTGAGTGAGTGTAATGTTGATTGGAACTCAGTTTATATATGTTCTAAAAATTGTGGAAATATTCAAAATATATTATACCACTTCAAAGATACACTAGAAAATTTTATATGTAGAATAATTAAGTGAAGTGTTTTGAGAAATTGGATTGATTAGTAACTCATTCAAGTGGAATAGACTCTATAATTAGATTAAGTAGAATTTTGATCTGTTCAGACGCTATCAAGAAATGCATTTTGTTACTAACAGTGAAAAATTCGAATTTGGCAATATTTCGATGGCACATATCGATGGTTTAAAGCGCAGATATTGTATGTCCAGTTCTGCTAATTTTCCAGAATCAGTAAAAATATGCTTTGATTTGCATTCAAGTAGAGTTCATAATATTTTCACAAAAGTACTGACATTTTTTAGTTGAATTTGAATGTTTGTGATTAGAATATCATGCAAACTGCTAATTTTTTTTTATTCAGTTTAACGTGCTCTAAAACTATGGCCATTTACACATTTACGATGAATTATACAATTTCTATGTATTATAAAATTACAATGGATTTAAAATTATAATGGATGATAGGATTACAACAGATTCATAAATTGCAATGGATTATACATTATACGGTTGAAGATAAAAGAAATAGTAAACTATGACAATATCAGATATATATCAAAATTATTATTTGGTTCATATTTCGTTATAAAATTGATCGTCCTTTAATAGTTTATTAACAGCGATGATTTTATGTGGATCATTGAATATGATTTGAAGATATTCTTCGAAATTCAGTTGCTGTCTTCTCATTGTATGCTGATGGCATTCAGTCAGGATGTGTTTAACGGTCAGGAGGGATTGGCAGAATTGACACATTGGTTTAGCTCTTGTTGCCATTAGATAACCATGCGTTAGTTTTGTAAGGCCTAACCTTAGTCTTCTTAGAATTACCATCTCTTTTCTAGAAAGTTCGAGGAAGGTCGGTCGATCAAGATTCGGTCGGATTTGGTAAAGTTTTGTATGGTTTTGGTGCCAATGTAATTGCCACCTTCTGTTTGTTATTCTTTTTATTTCCGATTTCATATCCTTGTAGATCTGGATGTTGGAAGAACCAGTATTGGATGTGGCATATTTTTTTGCATAATTATCAGCGAGCTCATTGCCTGTTATGCCGATGTGTAAAGGTTCCTAGATAATAGTGACTGTTACACCCTGGGAGAAAAGATTTTGATATGTATCATGTATCTTTTGTGCAAGGGGATGGTCAGTGAATATGTTGCGTATAGAGTGGATTGCTGCTAAAGAGTCTGTACAAATGGCAATATTCTCATTTGATGGAGTGATGCTATAGAATGCTAAAAGTATGCTGAATAGTTCGCTGGTGTGGACACTGCATTGGGAGGGAATACGAGATGAGTTTACGGGGTTATAGGTAGTTGTGACAGAACAGCCTACACCAGTTTCGTTTTTTGAAGCGTCCGTGTATAGTACCGGATAATAATTGTATGATTGAATGATTTCCATAGAATTTTCGATTATCAGATCTTTTGAGGTGTCATATTTGTCATAATTATACAGGAAGGTATTTATGCCAGAGGGGGAAGATGGAGTTGGAAGCGGGAGTGTATGTGATAGGTTGATGTTGCTTATTATTGGCGAGAGAACATGTAGGATAGATTTTAATTTTGATTGATTGGGTTGATTGTTTGGGATATTAGTAAGGAGAGCATGCGTAGGATTTGAGGGGTTCGATGCTGCTGATGTCACGTATGTAAAGAAAAGCTGTTGACGTCTCAGCCAGAGAGGTGGTTCATTCGCTTCGATAAAAAGACTTTCTGCTGAGCTGGAGCGAAAGGCGCCTAGACACAAACGTATGGCGGTGTTATGCACAGAGTTTTCATTATATTCTCCAACATATTTACTTTTTAATTATAAAACATACTTTTTTACAATTCTAAACAAACAATTCCTATATACATCTTTTGCATTTTATTAATTCTTAAAAAATTTCAGCTGTCATCGACCTTTCTTGAACTTGCTCTATCCCAGATGACAAATACTTCAACAGATGTCAAAGATGTTATAACCCTAATGTTTTTATTTTGAATTTCATCTTTGGTTACCAGACTTAGTTGAATTAGAAGGAAATCTGAGGATCCTAGATCAGAAATTCGAACGTCTAAACGAATTGAACACGGAAATATACGATATTCTCCTGGAAGCTGATTGTACTGCTGATGAACTTGATTTAGAGATTGCTGGTGTGGAGACGAATACGTGGGTAAATATAACAGAGTACGAACACGAGTAGAGAGACTTCTCAGAAAAGAAACAGCCGAAAGTACTTTTGTTAGTGATATTTCCGTATCGACTCGAAGAAAACTGAAACTTCCCACAATAGAATTTTGTAAACTCAGTGGGGATATAAAGACTTATCCTTTTGGAGTCAATTTCAATGAATACACGATGATCAATCCATTGAGAATGATAATAAGTTCCAATATCTCATTCAAGCGACAGTTCCAAATTCAAGAGCTCGGCAATTAATTGATAGTTACCCGAGCACTGAAGACAACTATCCGAAAGCTATAGATAGTTTGAAATCGAGATTTGGACGTAATGATCTCCTAGTAGAGGTATATGTGCGAGAACTTTTATCATTAGTTTTGAACACCTTGCACGAAAAGATCAAACTTTGCGATTTGTATGACAAAATTGAGTCGCAGCTCAGAGCTCTTGAGACACTAGACGTAACCTCTGAAACTTGTGCGGCCATGCTTTACCCTATGGTAGAATCGTGTTTGCCAGAAGAGACATTGAGAGTTTGGCAACGTAGTAGCTCCTGTTCTAACAAACTCTCATTGAAAGATCGTCTAAAAAAGCTAATGGATTTCTTAAAAGACGAAGTAGAGAATGAAGAGAGAATATCTCTTGCAGTTGCCGGATTTGATATCAACAAAACCTCCAGAAAACTCCCTAAAAATAAGTGTGTTTCTCAACATGAAGGTACGGTAGCTACTGCGGCAGGTCTGCTGAATCGAAAGTCTGTTTTCAAATGTGTCTTTTGCAATAAAAAGCACCCCTCATCTGAGTGTGATAGCAACAAACACACTTGCGAAGAGAAATCACGCATTCTCAAAGAAAAAGGCTGTTGTTTCGTATGCTTGAGATTTGGACAAACGCTCAGAAAATGTCGCTCACGAGTAACATGCCTAAATTGTAATGGAAGGCACATGAAAATCATGTGTAACAATGAAAGCAAAATTCAGACAAAAACTAATTCTACTACAAGCGAATCTCTTTCAAACCATACCTATGGTGAAGTTTTGCTGCAGACTTTATTGGTAAAAGTTATTGGTGAAAAGAACACTCGTTTCGCTCATGCCATTATAGACACTGGATCATAACGTTCATATATAACAAAGAATCTATCACGTGAAATGGACCATGAACCTGTTAGAGGAGAATATTTGGCACACTCCCTTTTTGGTGGTATAGAATCAGAGCGCATAAAACATGTATGTTATCACGTCAAAATCGGTAATTTGAATGACAATTACAAATGTGACTTTGACGTTTTGGATCAGCCTGTCATTTGTAATAATCTTGGATGTATTATACAGGGACCGTGAGTGCATGAACTCGATAAGTTGAACATTATAATCAGTGATATATATATATACAGGACCTATAGAAATTTTGATAGGTGCCGATGACACTGGAAAATTATTGACTGGCAAAAAATGTTTGTTGAATTGTGGGTTAGTTGCTGTTGAAACATCTCTAGGTTGGACACTGATGGGAAAGATTCCACAACTTCCATCTCAGAATCGTCAGAACTCCTCGATGTTGGTTACATCCTTATTTTCCAGTAACCTTTCAATTTCTGATTATTGGGAATCAGATGTTCTAGGAATAACTGATCCTTATGAAAAGCATTCCAAAAAAGATGAACTTGCAGTAATGGGCCATTTTCTTCAAAATGTCATTGTTAATGACGAAGGAAGATATGAAGTTACGATGCCGTGGATCGAAAGACACTCTTCGTTGCCGAGTTATTTAAATGTGGCCAAAAATCGTCTTGATACATTAACTACAAAACTCAAGAATGAAGGATATTTTGATGCTTATCACCAGGTGCTCTGCGAGTGGATAGATGGGGGTATAATAGAAGAGGTTCCCGAAAAAGACATTAATAGAACAGCTGTCTATCTACCTCACCGACATGTCGTGAAAATTAATAGCAGTACCACGAAAATTCGCCCAGTTTTCGATGCTTCGGCGAAACTGAAAAATTATCCTTCCTTGAACCAATGTCTGATAAAAGGTGTTATTCTGATGGATTCGATACCATCACTTCTTATAAGATTCAGATTGCACCAGATTGGCGTAGTTTCAGACATTAGAAAGGCGTTTTTGCAGATTAGTCTCACACCTGATGATCGAGATTTCTTGAGATTCCTGTGGTACGATGCTGATAGTCGAATAAAATATTAAAGACATTGTAGGGTTATTTTGGCTTGCAGCCCTTTCCTGCTTAGTAGTGTCATCAATTAACAGCTGCAGAAGTATATTGCACAGGCCTCGACTGACAATGCATCATCTTCGAATTGGGTGATTTCGAAACTGATGAGGAGTTTTTACGTCGACAATTGCGTCACCAGTATCGACACTCTTGTTGAACTCCACATATTTATTGAAGAAGCGACTAATAATATGCTAGAAATAAAATTTGATTTGCGAGGATGGGAACATACCATCTTGAATCGTCCACTAGACCAAGTCAACACACCGAACAGCATACTCACTCTCGTATTAGGTCTTCTGTGGGACAAAAATCAGGACATATTGATGCTCAGCAGAGAATGTTTTGAGGATATGATTGGATACATTTGTCGATTCATTCACAATTGCAGAAATAGGAACCAGAAGAGAACGGGTGTACTTTCTCTAGAGGAATTTTCTGAATCTGAAACACAGCTCATCAAACTTATACAACTTGAGAGTTTTGATGGTGTTGCTGATAACAGATTATTTCCCTTCTGTCCATTCCTAGATGAAGATGGCATCCTCAGAGGGAGGACGAATATTTCTGAGTCCTCAGATTGCCCAGAGTTCTGTAGTCCAGTCGTTTTACCTTCTAAACATCCTGTAGTGATGAAACTGATTTATGACAATCATTTGAAATATTCACATGCTGGTATACAGGGTCTCCTGAGGATTTTGAGTGAACGATTTTGGATTATTCGTGGCAGAAAAACTATTGGATCCGTTATACACAAATGTGTAACGTGCAGAAGGTATGATTCGAAGAAATCAGAAACCTCACCTGTTACTTTACCCCATGATCGTGTAAGGGATGCTGTTGCATTCGAAGTTACAGGTGTAGACCTAGCTGGACCACTTCATTTTCGTAATGGAGAGGTCTGTATATGCGTCATCACTTGTGGTGTATATAGAGCCCACCATCTAGAGTTGGTTTCAACAATATCAACTAATGCCTTTCTTCAAGTATTCAGAAGATTTGTTGCAAGGAGGGGTCGTCCTCTGGTGATATACAGTGACCACGGAAGCAATTTTGTTGGTGCAGATAATGCATTTTAAAAGCTCGACTGGAAGGCCATTTCAGAATACAGTACCGTTTAGAAGATTCACTGGAAATTAAATCTCGTAACAGCAGCCTGGTGGGGCGGTTGGTCGGAGCGTCTCATACGACTCGTCAAACAGCGTCTACGAAAAGTGTTGAGACGAGCTTGTCTCACCTATGTTTAGTTGTCAACAGTTTTATGTGATTGCGAGTCAGTGCTGAATTCCAGGTCGATCACGTATGTTTCTGAAAACACATCCGATTTGACCCCCCTGACACCGAATATGTTTGTAAGAGATATGGGACCTAAATCAGGGTTAACGTGTGAACTACCAGATGTCGATACCATTGAATCTTCTGATCTGAATAGACATGTCAGATATCGACAAAAGCTGCGAGAGAAATTGCGACAAAGATTTCGACGAGAATATTTGGGAGAACTGATTCTTCATTCCAAAAGGCAAACTAGTACCAATTCTATGAAAGTTGGCAGTATTGTGTTCATTGGAAATGACAATACTAAATGGATTGACTGGCCTTTGGCAATGATAGAAGAATTACTGCCAGGAAAGGATGGGAAGGTTCGACTTGTTCGTTTAAGAACTAAAACAGGTCATTTGATAAGGCCTATCCAGCGTATTTTCACACTAAAAGTCGACGCTGAGGATCCAAATGCAATAATAAAACCTGTTGGAAATGCAAAAACACGTTTGCCTATTCCAACGACCCAGTCAGTTTATGAGGACGAAGAAGAGGCAGAGCCTGAAGAAGAGTCCCAGTCTATTGTTACCAGATATGGAAGGAAAATTAATCCACCAAAGAAATTCCGTTATTGAGTCAATCATAAATGGTTCGATGACTGAAGGTGGGAGAATGTTGTATATGATACTTTATATTGTGTTCTTGATTCACTTTGTATGTAACAGTTTTAAACGTAGTTAGTTGATGACAGATTGAAAAATATGTAATTGAGTTGTCAATATAGATTCGTACTTCTTCATCGATTTATTTGCGTTGACAGTCATATTTCACATTGTAATTACTCCTCCATCAGAAAAGATATATATTTTCACCGGGTAGGTGATTTTGTATAAGAAGTTCCTTAAAAGTAAGTACCTATTCCAAAATCATAAGTATTAAAACTTAATACTCATTGTATTTTTTGGATACCTTTAGTGTGTCTTTTTTGGATATAATCACAGTGTTCATTCCACCCCATAGCAGATATTTTAGGAACTCAAAAATATTTTCCAGCTATTTTTCAGGGTCATTTTCCTGAAGGTATTTTTTTCAAAGTTGTAACATGACTATTTTTTAAAATATGGTCGACAGCCGGCGTTCATAGTTGTTCACCCTGTATTTGGTATTCAGGTACAGAAACATCTATAGGATGTCAACTTAAATCTTTGAGGTATATTATTTAGAGGTTTAAGTAATATCCATACAACATTTAAGAGAATACACTGTATTGTTTTTGAAATGTCGCATTTAGATCATTGATGAGATGTTATTTTTTAGATATTGCATTAACATCGACAAGATGTTGAAAGGCATTTCAGAATGTAACAGAAATGTTGTTTTTAGTTCGTTATAAAGACTTCCTTTTGAAGAAGTTCTAGTAACATCTCAGTAATGTAAAAAGGCAGCGCTTTAACATCGCTGAAAAGTTAAGTTGAAACATCACAAAAATTAACAGCTACAAGCTGGGCATAAGCGGTTGTATAGATGTGCATGAGATGAAAGCAAAGGGAAAAAGAGGAAGAACATTATTACAATGTGATGTTGAATTAACATAACTGTAATATTTATTTTTATAGTGGGTATTTTTTAATATTCTAATGTTTCCTTTCGAAACAAGTGTTCACTCACTTATCGAGTATACTATTCTTATCATTCGTTCTTTTTGTTCCTTTGTAACCTGTATTTTTTTATTGTAATTCGAATTTTGATTAAGAATAAACATATATGAGTAACCACAATGATACTTCACAAGAGAAAACAAAGTTGTACTGCGGTACTCATGATGAAGACAAAATAAGTATTATACTGCAGTGCTCTAAATCACGACAATGTGTGGATTTGCAAGAAGAAGTTATTTATGCCTCTATTTAAGACGAGGACAATCATAGTTCATTTCAAAACTCCCTGAGCTAGACTTTACCACCCGTTGGTATGTCATTTAGTCGATTGTATTATATTTTAAAATAAAATACTGTGAATTAACATACTTCTGTATGGTGACGAGAATTTTAGACATATAACACTGTATTGGAATACATTACGGGAATTTTGTTATCGATATCATACATTTGGAAGCGTTATAAAATTCCAGCAATCGTTGAATAAATGTTTTTGGATACGTCCTTGATAGTATGTACGTGATACATATAATTTTTATATTTTTAAATCAACAATTGTTTTTGTTCTTTTATCTTATCTAGTTACATTTCTGCAAATATCCTCTCTAGATTCCACTCATGAATATCAATAAACTGTCGTTTTTATTTATTACCTTGTGATTAAAGTTATTGTCATACGCTATATCTCACAATATAAATTTGCTTTTTACTTGGGAATAGACTGAGAAGTAATTAAATCTATCGATGAGTTAGGAGCAATCAAACCACCCATATTCATTAGTATTAATGGACTGAATGGATTTGATACTCTGTCTGTTCTTTTAGAATCGCTAAATTGAGATTAATCGGTTTGTCGTCATGTCAAAAACGGATGTGTCTTTGGTCCGAATATGAGGACTCGGTAAAAACTTTTAGTTAACAATGTCCGCACTTATGAAAGGCGTGGTGATTTTTATATCTTAAACTTCCCGGTTATTTTGCATCATGAAAGTTAGTTCCGGGCCTATGTTGTTCACTATAAGCCCTCTCCGATTTTAAAATATTATAAATTTGCTTACCTCGTATATTGAGGTCGGAACTGTCCTAATCCCTGTGTGTAGGCGATAGATTTTCGCTCGGCTCCAGGGGGAGGTACCTGACCTAAATATCTGGGGAAGTAAGCGGTGCAGAAGACTACATATTTCCCTCCTGACCCCACTGGCTACTAAGTTACCTGGAGGGTTTTCCAGAAAATACTCTATCTTTTCGCAAAAGCTGTCGCCGCTGACCGATACCACAATCCAAGGTGTAAAGCAACAAGTGGCTAAAGATGCATGACGGCAGGGAAGTGCCACCCCAAAAGGATCCTTCAGGAAACCGGACAACCTCCTGAATAAACTGATCTTATTGTGGCTCTGCCGCTACTCGACCAACAACTTCTCAAGCTTCTCGTGGGACCAAAATGAACACAATCGAGAAAACTAAAGAAAATGAACCGATGGAGGTGACATCAGCATCACCCCCTGCAGCAGTTGGAGCAGAAGCCACTGCGCCTTCTGGAAAACCGAAGAGACATTTTGGCGGGGCCACCAGAAAACCTCTCAGCAGAATACTCAAGAATGGTGTCCCCTATGATACTACCTTGCAGCAGATTGGAGAAAAAGCAGGAGAACGGAAATCAACCGCTCCCACCGAATCAATCTGGGACCTCGACGAGGGATAAATCCCCACTAGCTCCCAAAAGTGAACATGTTAGTTCTGATGTACCCTCCAGAGAGGACATGAAATGAAAAAGTCTCATGTGGACGAACGACCTAAACGCTCGTTCAAGGCTGTGGCAGAAAGTATTCGGGTTGGAATAATCCATCCGTAATACCCAAATCCACAGTTCTTTGGCGAGCCATCATAGGCTATACTGCTCGCCATTATGTAGACTGTGAAACGCACCGCAAATCCGTTTCCAGGGATTTATGGTATGGCACGATCCTGCTGGACTATGACGACACTAGTACGGCCATATGGCTGGAGCAGTTCCTGGAAAACCTTCACCAGTAGGAGAACGCGAAATTGCGTCTACTCCAGCGGGACGAATTTCCCAAACTCCATGTGTGCGTGATATACATCTCAGATGATGTAAATTTATCCGTACTTATATGGGATCAGGTAAAAAATCGTCTCAGGACGATAAACCACCGTCGTCATTGCCTCGGAGGGAGCACTTGTCTACACCAGATGAGGACAGAACCGACAGGACATTACTTTGGCGCTGTTGGTAGACGGAGAAACGTAACTTTCAGCCCTATTACGTCTTTAGGAAGGTGCAATTTAGGATTGGGGATCGCACAAGACTGCGGAGACCGTCTTACCCAGAAGCTCCGAAACAGGCGTATCTAACACCGAATGACATCAAAAGACCGTGCAACGTCCAAATCAGATTTTCATAGTCGGGGCGATCGAAAAGAGTAATCGGGGCGGCTTATATCCTCGAATGCAAGGGCAAAGTCAAAAAAATCCAGCAAGAAGTGTGGGCCTGCACAAAAAGTAAGGGCACATACAGCAGTGACGGAAATACTTTTGCCAATACCCCTCACTAGCAGTACCACCCCCACCGCCCAACACTACTACCCCCACCATGCCTTTTGGTCACTTTGTCTAACCAAGAGATCCTCAATATGCAACTCGAGTTTTCTTTGTATTGCTTCGGTTATTGTTCATGACTGCATTCCATACATAAGTAGAGAGAAAATATAGTATCGAAGGAGTCTGATTTTGATATTGATAGAGGGTATGTAACTTTTGAACAGTTTGGTCATTTGATTATGGGTGGTTCTAGCTTTCTCGATTATGCACCTAATCTCATGTGAATGGTCTCAATCCGCATTGATCATAATTCCTAAGTAGGCAACTTGTCATACCCTCTGTATTGGGTGTTGCTGATCATTAGTTTGCACGAGTTTGCTTCTTTACTAATTAACTTCATCCTGACCATCAATAATTGCTAGTCAGCTTTCTTCATTATGGTAATTATTTTCTATTGTGCTTAGGAATATGTTCATTATTTTGTGGTTTTCTTCTTTAGGGCCATTTTCTTGTCACGCTCCTAATATTATTTACCAATATCGTGAAGGACGGTGGAATGCTTCATATTTTTCTCAATTTTATTGTACGCACATACTCACTCGTACCTCTATTAATACTCAATGTACACTTTTAATGACTATCATCAATTTCCTATACATTTTCATTTGTTCTCTAGACTACACAGTATTAATCGCCGACATTATATCTTTAAAAGTTATTGATATCTCGTTTCCTAGCTCTATTGTCCTATTCTTCTACTAGATTATGGTTACAACTTATTTAGGACTAGTGGTTGAGTTGGGGATATGGCCACATGTGTATTTTAAATTTCCCAGTCGACGAAAACTTTATATTATAAAAAGTGAAATAACCTCAACAAGGAAAGGCAATGAAAATATTTTAATGCTGAGGTGCCCTTCATAATGTTTTTATTATCATATAATTGGTTGATTTGCATAGACTTGAAAACAATTGTCCTTCGGGACGTAACAAAGATAGGACCATACGCGAAGAAGGTAACGAAGACAGACTTGAAGAGATCGTCAACTTGATAAAAAGTATGGTGAAGCCAAAAAAGATCAGATGTTGGATCCAGAATTACCCATACACTATTTTATTCTCAAATGTTAGCCAAAATAATTTAATAAATAATCAAATAACTTAATTCTGGAATATCGAAGAGGTACAAATAAAATAATTCCCAACAACTGTCTCTGAAAAATATTGCGAGGACTATTTTGAAAAAAACACGATTAGAAACGATGAAGGCCGATTCATTACTAGAATTCCCTGCAATAACTTAAAAGAACAGTTAGGTGAATCATATCACATGGCAAAAAATAGGTTTTTGACCCTGAAGAAAAAATTCAATGCAGATCCCCAGTTTAAAATTGAAGTATTCAAAATATATGAACGGATATCTCCCATTAGGGCACATGACTAAAATAAACAATGCTTATAATCGCATTGAAAGTAATAATTTTTATCTTGCTCATGATGCAATAATGAAAATGTCGAGTTTAACCACTAAACTACGTGCAATTTTTGACAGTTCTGCTAAATCTGATACAGGTATAACTCTAAATGATGTTCGGATTAGTAGTCCAAAACTTCAAAATGAATTGATAGACATTCTTCTACGTTTTCGTATTCATAATTTTGTAATCACATGAGATATATCAAAAATGTTTCGCCAAGTTTTATTATATGAGCATGACCGACGTTGCCAACGAAGTCGTTGGAATGCCCAACTTAAAAAAATAAAGATTCAAAGCGATCGGTACTACTCTCTCAGGAATGGTTGTAAACTCTCTCGGTTTCCTTAAAGTCACTATTTAATTCTAAGCGCCACCGAATTTTACTACTTTTGGAAAATGCGGAAAACAAATGGGCAGATACTTACCTATCGAATTAATCAACCTAGCTTGGTGACAAGGGTAGTGTATTTCACTATTAATTTCTGTAATAAAGTTCACAATGTAAAGTGTCAGAGCTCTAGTCACAGTTATAAGCAATTAAATTATATATGATATAACAATCTATTAATTGGTATCTCGCTTAGCACTGCACGATCATACAAGTTTTTCACTTTACATCCCGTTTTACACGACACCCTTTTTGTACCTAATACTCCCAATAAAGTAACATGAAGAAAATTATCTATATAGTTTTACTAAAAATACAATCTGTAAATGTTTAGTTTGGGTATCAGCCAAAGTAAATAGTCGAATCCGGGCGTAATAACTATGTGAACTGAATTTGGTTTCCAGCCAACCGAGTTCGACAGTACAAAATGTCAAATATTAGGGTAACTAAAGTAAAAATAGTATGGAGTAGTGAAATTACAGGTAGCCTTAACTAGGGTACTTAGCTGCTGTTCAATAAACAATGTTTATTTTACAGACTGAATACCCTTTTAAAAAATACCTGCGCCGCTTATGGCTGCACCAGCATATGTTAGACATTTGAAGTGTCAGTTTGAGAGGATATTTAACTCCCTTTTCCTTGAGTTACATACAGAATTTCAAAAACATAAGAATGTCTAGTACTTGTCATTAGTCGATAGGGAACGAAAAGCAATTTTTTTCTCCCCTAGCCACCCCGCTTGTTTAAAACTTATCTGTTTAATTTTGAGGACTAGGTGTTTGATTTCACCTTTCCTCCACCAACGATTAATAATTTCAAGTAATTGCGATATTCTCTTAGTAAGCATCGGGTTACTACTTATAATATGGTTCTCTATAAACAGTTCAATATCATATTAAATAAAGTAACCATTTTTTAAATATCCTGACAAAACGTCATTCAATAAATATAATTTTGTATTAGGTAATGTGAAATATTACTTCCTGTTAATTGTTAATATAAGTGTTAAGTTTTCACACGAGGTTCATTTGGAGAAGGAGAACTACAATTATGTGGATATCGGTGAACAGTTATTAATCAATATCGTACAAATGTATTTGAGCTCTGAGCAATAAGAAAACAAAATTATAACAATAATTGATTGCTTTATTTACATTATTCATTTTTTAATACCTTCGATTGTTAATAAAAAAGTGAAAAATCTAAAATTTCAGAAGCCAGATTCAAGGCCGGGATCTATGGAAATATAAATATACCACGATCGAAAAGAAAACGTAAGAAAATAGAAGATTTCCACAAGTTGGAGGATTCCATCATAAATGGTTGAAGAAAACCACGGCGGCGTTCGCCATTATTGCCTATGTGACGTAGTTAACGAATCGAAGAGGACGGGAAAACGTCACCACAGGCAAAGGCGTGGCTGATTTGCGCCACAGAACAAATTTCAAATCCAGCAACAAGTGCAAATTGCAAGTACTGAAAGCAAGTAAACATTTCAAATAATTTACAGACTAGATCTTCACCATTATATTTTCACATGTATCCATAAACTTTTATATGGTAAAGTAGATAAAATAATTTCAACAAAATGAAACATCAAATTAAAGTGTACAAACTTATTTTGAGCTCTGGGGCAGCCAGAAATAGGATAAATAGGATATTAGACTGGTTTAATAATAATAATAGGAAAGGGAACCTAACGAAGGGTCAATTAGAAGCTAGATTGGAAAAATTACCTAATGCATATGAGGAATATTCCAATTGTCATGATGAAATATTCGGCTTATCAGAAAATATAGATTTTGTAGATCAAGATAGAGATTTATTTGAATATAAATATTTTGACTTAATTGCAGATATTAAAAGTTCAATAGAAAAATTTCAAACACCGGTTACACGGGTAACAGAGACGGTTTTAGTGGATAATAATAATGACTTAAGTAGCGGAGTGTAAGTGTAAGTATTCTATTTAATTCCGAAAAATCGTCTGATATATTATTATACTATATTTTACGGGATATTCAACTGTGCGGGATATCACATTTATACCCTTCGATTTCAAAAGCTTGTTGATAATTATTATAACATAATGTACAGGATATTCAACTGTACGGGATTTCACGTTCATACCATTCAATTACGAAGGGTTGTTCGATAATCATTTTTCCTATATTATACCAAATATTTAACTATACATGATATCGTACTTTATCTTTCATAATCAGGAAAGACCCCTTGCAAAAGTTTGGAAGACGTTGTGCCCGAGTCAGGTTTCTTTCGTTGGTTTCATTTCTTATACAGGAATAGTCCTATATAAGACATCCTTTACGGGTGTCACGAGAACGGGTAACTACTTCCAGCTTTGGAAAGACGTTTTTCCTTAACTGAATTTTTAATGTAACATACCGGGGCATCCCCCCTGAGTAACTGTCATTTTATCCAAATCAGGGCTGTATAATTCACTATTGTTTGTAATATATATTTGTACATACTTATCCACCCAGTCTGTTTCCTTTATCAACAACCCTTACCCTCGTACCAGCAAGTTAGAACGGGCTGACACGACCTGCATTAGAACTCAGGCTTGGCACCTTGTATAAGCCCAAGAGGCCCCACGGAGACCTTTACCGCTCGAGCCAGGAAAACACCTCCCTCGAGGTAACCCGAAGGGAGGTTTCTGGCTCTAAATTGTGTGCCGTAAGGCACTGGTGACATCACGCTGCAAAGATTTCTTAGGATAGGACCCCTCCGCTCACTACAATCAGAAGAAAAGAAACCAAAGGAATAATACCGTTTCCTATACCATTGGAAAATACCAAACAATCTATTAGTGTGGGAACAGCGGTCACTGGATACACCTAAAGGAGATTAAGAGTCATTACAAATGCAAAGAAGCAAAAGAAAAGTGGCTATCAGAGAAATGCTCTGAAATCGCAAACATCCAAAGAAAACATGACTCTTTCAACTTACACAAGAAAGTCAAAGAAATGAGATATCGAAACAAAAAAACACCAGTTTCAATACTACGGGACAATAGCAACGAAATAATAACAGAAACTGAAGCCAAACGTAAAAGACCGACCAACAACCGACAATCAAATAAATGAAAAGAGACCCGACATAACGAAAGAGGAAGTCATACATGCTATAAAAACAGAAAAGCAACTGGCCCAGATAACACACGCGCAGAAGTACTAAAACCTATAGCAGATGAAGAAAGAGCCGGACTGAACATATCAACTTCACCACTTAACGCTGTTCATAGAACAGGTACTATACCCTCAGACTGGCTCAGGTCAACGTTTATAACACTTCCAAATAAAAACAACGCACCAAAATGTGACGAATATCGCATGATCAGCTTAATGTTCTTAAGGTATTTTTAAGAATAATTCATACGCGCATCCACAAAAAATGCGAAAGTCAGGTAGATGGCTGTCAGTTTGGATTTCAGAATGGTGTGGGTACACGGGAAGCACTGTTCTCTCTAAACATCTCAACTTAAAGATGCAGAGATATGAACGTGAATGTATTTTCATGTTTCATTGATTACAATAAAGCGTTTGATTGCGTTAAGCATGACAAACTATTGAAATTCTTCAAGCCACGGTAATAGATAAAGAAGAAATCATAATCATTTCACAGTTGTACTTGTATTAAACAGCAGACGTTAAAATTAAGCAATCAACATCAGAAGCTATTGCAATATAGAAGGGAGGATGTATCCTGTCGCCCTTTCTGTTTTATTTGTATTCTGAGACTATATTCAGAGAAGCGCTGCAAGGGGTCCAAAGAGGAATCAAAATCAATGGAGTCATTGTTAACAACTTAAGATACGTCGACGACTGTGTTGTGCTGGCAGATAATCTGGCCGATTTACTAGACTTATTGAACCGTATACTAAGCCATAGTGAACGGCATGGACTACTCATGAATGTGCCAAAAACTGAGCTTCTTGTTTTTTCCAAGACAAATATAATTGCGAATTTGTACATTAACGATATACAGGTAGAACAAGCAAATTCATTCAGATATCTGGGGACTATCATTAATAATCAGTGCGACCCCAAGATCGAAATAAAAGCACGAATTGAGCAGGCCAGAAAAACATTTATTATTATGAAGCAATTTTTCACGAAACGCGAACTGAGCCCAGAACTTCGAATGCGCATTATCAGTTGCTATATATTTTCAACCTTTTTATGTGGTAGTGAAGGGTGGACTCTCGATGCGTCTACAGAAAAAAAGTTGGTCGCGTTTGAGATGTACCTATACCATTGTATGCTGAGAATATCGTGGGTGTAGAAAATCACCTACACGGAACTCCTTGCGCGGATGAAAAAATCAAAAGAACTGATTCAGATTGTTAAGGAGAAAAATACGAGATATATAGGCCACATAATGAGAGGCGAAAGGTATGAACTCTTGAGTCTGATCATTCAAGGAAAAAGATCAGTGGGAAGAAGACTGAACTCCTGGCTGAAAGACATAAGAAAATGGTTTGTATGTACCTCAATTGATCTATTCAGAACCGCTACATCCAGAATAATGATTGTCAATTGGATCGCCACCCTCCGACGGAAGAGGGTGAATTAAGAAGACGTGTTTTAATTTTCGATATATTAGTGTTTTTAAATGAAACTCAAGGTCTCTAGTTAATTCCACAATATAATACAAGTTATTGAAAATTCTAAAAAATTGACAATTGTTTCGATAAATAAATATCATCGTCAGAATGACAGAAGTTACATTTCATTTTATGCCTACCTGATGTTTAGTAGTTATATTTGGCTAGACCAAGAAGTAACCTAACTTGGTCTAGCCAAATATAACTACTAAACATCAGGTAGGCATAAAATGAAATGTAACTTCTGTCATTCTGACGATGATATTGATTTATCGAAACAATTGTCAATTTTTTAGAATTTTCAATAATTTGTATTATATTGTGGAATTAACTAGAGACCTTGAGTTTCATTTAAAAACACTAATATGAGCATATTCCACCAAGTAAGGGTCGAGACAGTCAATTTCATTTCGATATATTATTTATGTTTTTGCCTATTGCTACGTCAAGTGTGCTGGGTGAGTGGTTTGCATAGGGGAAGTATGTAGGTTTGTCTATATAGTATACGCTATAATCCGAATTATCGCAGAATCTCTATAGAGTACCTACTTTCATTTGCAGCGGGGTTCTTAGCGTATTGATCAGACTACGGATGTTTGCAGTTCGCCATTTATTAAAACTTCACTATGTCTTTTTGTGATGTTGTGAAAGTCAATTTTTTCTAATTTGATGTCGGGTTGGTTGTGAACAGCGACTATTAAAATTCGGTTATCGAAAAGGATTGCGATATACTCAACAGTTGGCATCGGCAGAGGCGGTCTTATCTAAAATGACGATATTCCGTGTCTTCGAAATTAATTGATTCGTTTGGTTTGAGGAATGTCTCGATTAGAAAGAAGATATCTATTTAATGAATTTTCAGAAAATGTCAGATTAAATGGAGTTTGCTAAGAACTCCTCGTATATTACAGAAAATTATTTTGAGATTATATCTTTTTTGAAATCCTGTTTTACCACCTCCATGCCGATATGTCGTAGTTGATATCAGTGACAAAGTTGTTGCAAATGAGTTATGTTTCCATTTTATTTGTGGCTTTTCTCATCTCTTGTATAAAGTCAGCATCCTCATATCATACCGACAACCAGTCTTTTGAAATTCTTCACCTATAAGTACACAAACTTCAAGTCTCGTGTCTTAATAACAATGTTGCTAATGCTTACCTCTACTGCTATTTTGCGCGAAGTAAACTTGGGATTTTCCCTTACTAAATGGCAGCAGCTGTATCGTCGTTCTCACATTACGCTTATCTCGATTTATTCTTGTCTTGAACAGATCCTCTCTCATCGAATTCCTTTATTAGATTTCCAATCCACCGTTATCAAGTTTTCAATCCACTCTGCGTGAGAGATACATCTGGATATTTTCCTGATAGTTACATTGCAAACTTGTACGAATTCATCCCAATACAATAAAACTTCACAAGATATAGTTTATTTACGATAAAAAGACGATGATGTCATTTTTAGTTACTTTCCTGGTTATCAGAATAAATATTAATTTACCAACCGTGCATACAATTTATCCTCAACAGCCAGGACAATTCACAGCTAACGGGTTGGCAAAACTTCAAGACGTTGTCAAATCAACTGGTAAAATTCCGAAGTTTGTTTTGATGTTTATTGACATTCGATCATTGTCTAATATTTACAACTTTTTCTGTGTTGCTTTAAAAACAAATTTTTTCATAACTAATTATTTAGGCAAATCTGCAATGTGTGGTTAATAAAATGCCGAAGCAGCTGAACAGAAAATGTCAAGAGATGGTAATATCTTTGTTAAGCTATTCTGAACGAGAATGCCGAAATGGGGGCCCGCTTCTCCCGCTTACTGATATAAAAGACGTAAGTAATAGTATTCGATATTTGTATTCATCATTATTATTATTATTATTATTACATATTTAAATGTAAATGATTAAATGTTTTTAATGTTAGGTTTTGTTAATTAAACGTGATAATATATTATCCTTTCATAAATTGAAGTAATTATATTGTAGAGAGTTGCAGAAGCTTTACACCTTAGAGTTACCACTGTTAACCGTATTTCCGCCAAGCATAATAGAGGTGAACAGCCTAAAAGCCCACCTAAAAAGTAACAACGCATAAAACCTCCTGTTGAATTTGATAACTTTGATCAATATGTTTTCCGAAATGTTATATACGAAATGTATGGAAACAGTGAGTATATTGAATGTACTGTTTTATTTTATTCACAATTAACTAACACAATATTTATTCAGAGGAACACATAACCTTGAAAACTTTAAGAGACAAACTCCAGGAGCGTGAACTCTTTAATGGTTGTTTAACCTCACTCTGGGAGATAGTGGAAAATATTGGATTCAAATACCAAAAAGATGATCATCGTCGTGGTTTTATGAAGTTGCCACATATTGCATTATAACGTGTACATTTTCTACATGAATATGTCAAGATAAAAAGGGAAGGTTTATATCAATTTGTGTTTTTGGATGAGACCTGGATATTTAAAGACGGTACTGTTGGACGTTCTTGGCAAGATTCTAATCATAGAAGCGTGAAAAAAACCAAAATTAGTGGTCCAAGGTAATTGAATAATAAAATTTAGTAATTAATTTATGATGTACTAACATTCCTGCCATTTTAAGACCTTTTCAAATATATACTAGTCACACTATTTTATTTAAATCTATATAATTATTAATAGTTGTTATGAGCTATGCAGTATATCTAGGAAACCTAGTAGTAATTTGTTATTTACTTATGGTAGGTAAATAGTATTGCATGCTGGTTCCTCTTCTGGATTTATTCCTGGAGCAGGGCTGGTTTTTTCTTTCAAAAAACTAGATGGTGATTACCACGGTGAAATGAACCGAGAAAATTTTTTTTTGCGTTAGTTTGAATACCAGCTTCTAGTGAACTGGGAAGAACCTGCCACAATTGTAATGGATAATGCAAGTTATCACAGAGTAGTGATCAATAAAGTACCAACAACAGCTACCAAAAAGGCTGATATACAGAACTGGTTGATACAAAATAATATCCCTTTCGAAAATACTTTGCTCAAAACCCAATTATTGAATTTAGTACAACGGTAAGTTGATAGAAACATTTTTCAATATATTATGGTAATACTTAGATAACTTATTTTGTTTAAATATATGCATTTTTGTAGGAATAAACCACCAACAGAATATGAAATGAAAATATGGTCACAAAGTGCTTCGACTTCCACCTTACCACTGTATGTTCAACGTCATTGGACATATTTGGGGCACAGTTGAAAAAATTTATAGAGATCATATGGGAACTGATGGTTCTTGAACAGAACAAGTAATAGGTGTATGGAAAAAGTCTCTAGAAAAAGTGACTCCTGATATTTGGTCAACGACAGTAGAGCACACTGAAAAAATTATACAAGATGGGTGGGATAGAGAAGTAGTATTTGATAGACAGGATATGCCTCCACTTATTATTAATTTTGACAGTAATGATGAAGATAGTGATGATTTTGTAGTGTAGTAGTGGAAATCTTGTGTTTTATTTTCTGTATATTTTCATCCAATTTGCTTTATTTCCACCTTTTCAAAATCACTAATAACTATTATTACATTAATTAGGTACAGTTATTTTATAATACACAAACTAAAACAACGACCGCAGTATCTCTACATAAATAATACTGATAAAATGGGAGATTTTTTATTTTTATACCTTGTAACA
Organism: Galeruca laticollis; assembly: GCA_963921935.1. Classification (NCBI taxonomy): domain Eukaryota; kingdom Metazoa; phylum Arthropoda; class Insecta; order Coleoptera; family Chrysomelidae; genus Galeruca; species Galeruca laticollis. The sequence goes on from OY998181.1 coordinate 149,114,473, forward strand.
AAATTTTATTTTGTGTATCTATATTTTTCTTTTCCAGTCTATTTTTATTATAATAAATATAATAGATATTGTATAAAGAAACAATATTTAAATTTGCATGCAGATGATTACATCTTGTATTGATTCCTTTTAGCGTAAACCCTTGCAGTGCTCTTGAAGAGCATAGAATAAGGTATAAGGACCTACAGTTCGTCATTTAACCCTCTTCTATGTAAAATAATTAAACGTTAATTCGAATATAGAATGATTGGTTACTGTTCCTTGTATCTTATCCATAGTTTTTCATGAATAAATATTTATATTGAATTAATCAAGCCTATCATACAAGCCTTTTATTCTTAAATAAATATTTTTGACTTACGCCCTACGAGGCACGGAACAATGAAAAAGAAGAACTGTCAATCTAACATCGGATTGACTTTTCTAGTTTTCGTTAAGTAAAAGAAAAAACTACAGCTTGGCAACATCACAATATTTTAATTTGCAACGTCATCGTCTTTTTATCGTAAATAAACTAAATACTATTTATTGAAGAGTTTCCAATGTTAAAAGAGAATGCCAAATTAAAAATTAGTTAACCAGCTCTGACAGTTATTTAAATACATCGCGACAGATTATTATCACATTCTGGAACTTTCATAAAGTCATAAAAAATTTACCATAAAATGCGACAGGTTGTGAAAAACTTCAATTTTATTCTATTTTATGGGACCTTCGATCAATCATAGTCTCTCCTCAAAATGACATTTTCCGCTAAGACTGAAAATGAAAATATTCCCTAGGAAGGGTATAAAATTATTTCTGAACTTATAACTTTTATCAACAGTATTCCGTCGATCACGAAACCCCGTCGAAATTTTTGCATTTTCAAAACTTTCAAATCTAATTTTTCTAGAGAGAATCAATTTCTTATGTATCGAGTAAAGACAATTGTTTGGAGCAAAAATTTCAATATTGAAGACCACTTTACTTATGGTTAGTACTATTCTACTGCTCGAAAACGTACGTCAATGGAACAAGGTTCATTCAAATTTATTATATCATCTTCCAAAAAAATATAAAAATTAAAAATTGTCAGACAAAAACATATTTAACATGGTTTTCCAATCTTAATAGAAAACAAAAGTTTTGATTTAGTATAGTCAGAAGGAATTAGAGAACAGAAATTGGAAAATTTCAGAAAAACACGGTCAAAGAGTCAATTTTGTGGAAAAATATTGCTCCAAAAAATACTACCCTTCAATTAGAATATATAATTGTATAATATCTGTGTGTCTCAGTTCGCGAATTGTTAGAGTTAGAACATATATATATATATATATATATATATATATTAGTCTCAATTGTTTAGCACTTAGATCTCCCGCTTTGTAAAAAAGAATTTGTCAAGTAAAAATCCCGAGGAATTTCAAACTTTCCATGAACTATTCATGTCACTGATTGTTAATAATAATATTTCAAAATCAAACACTGAAAAGTTATTTTATTTAAAGACTCTCCTCAAAGGACAATCAATGAAAAGAATCGACGCGCTCAAAGTAACAAATGATAATTTTCCGGTTGCTCTTAAATTGTTGGAGAAAATATATAAAAATAGAATCAAACTCGACTGTCTCGACCCTTACTTCGTGGAATATGCTCATATTAGTGTTTTTAAATGAAACTCACGGTCTCTCGTTAATTCCACAATATAATACAAGTTATTGAAAATTCTAAAAAATTGACAATTGTTTCGATAAATCAATATCATCGTCAGAATGACAGAAGTTATATTTCATTTTATGCCTACCTGATGTTTAGTAGTTATTTTTGGGTAGACCAAGAAGTAACCTAACTTGTGATTGGCTTAATATTTGTTTATATAAAAATGAAGAAGATTTGATATTACAAATATTGAAGTCTATATATTATTAGCCCTATGGTGATATCCTGGATATCATTTTTCCAATTAAAATCAGTAAACTGTGCAATGATATAGAAAACCAGGAAAACTATATCTGCTGATCTTTACAATTATCACTTAAGAAGACAGTTTATTAGTGGAGAATTCCCTAGATTTAACTGTTCATTGACAACTTCATATTGTGGGTTTCTTAAATGTCTTCTAATTTCCAGTTCTTCACGGAAATCCAGTTCTTCTGGGATTTGTCTGGCTGTTTTCATATGTATACTCGTAAGTGTTCACTGTATCGGATTTCAAAATTTCTAAGGGTCTGACCCAAATAGACAGCATTATATGCTGGACATTTAAGTTTATATATACTTGATTTCGTCAATGGTGATATTACTTAAATGTCCAGAATGTAATGCTGTCTATTAGGGTCAGACCCTTAGAAATTTTGAAATCCGATACAGATAACACTTACGGGCATACAGATCAAAATAACCAGATGAATCCCATTACGCAAAACATCTACTTGACACCAATCATTCATTGACACCTAACACAGAACTAGAAGTACTACATATTTGTGATAAGAAATAAGATCCGGATTTCATTGAAGAATTGAAAATTGGAAGACACTTAAGAAACTCACAATATGAAGTCGTCAATGAACAAATAAGTTTAGGGAGTACTCCACTTTTGAACTGTTTTCTTAAGTGATAATTGTAAAGATCAGCAGGTATAGTTTTCCTGGTTTTCTATATCATTGCACAGTTATACTTATTATAATTGGAAAAACATATCCGCCTAAAGTGAGAGTATTCACTGTGATTGTCTTATAAAGAATACGGGGAAGTAAATTAATATTGGACAGAAATTCCTATACCCTTGAGTAATTGGAAGAAGTCTCTCTGGTGGAACAAAATAAAACAAATAGTGAACCTCCCACTCCTACAACAGCAACTAGTTTACCAATCCCACCTACTGCAAGCAATAAAAAAGAGATTGTAAAAAATAAACCTCACACCCGCTCTGGTTCTCAGTCAAAAAATAATTTTAGTTAAATATAACATCTATGAACCCCTACATTCGAGATTATGATTATACTCCCTTTAAAACTATAGAATTAGATTCTGTCAATGCACGTAATGAGATCTCATAACATACACGTGCGTTTTGAGAAGAAAGCTTAAATTTCGTGGTTTAATTGAATTACAATCAAATTTTTATTCACGTAAGACTTTATTTGGTCTATTTACACAAATTTAGTCAATTAAAAAACATAAAAACTTTTAGCATTAGCGAGATATATTTAGGATTGAAAGAGTGATGCCCCTAAATGTAGGCAGCATATTATGCAATTTCTTTAAAAATAGGACACGTTTTCTTAAGTAGCATGCTATGAAAATAAATGTCATGTCATTTATATTGTCAATCTCTTGAACAAAATATAACTGTATCCGAACATTCTCTCTATTTTATCTACGAATATGTCTGATAGTAGTGAAATTGATGAAATAATGAGCACTCCACCGGAGATTTTAGAAAAAGCTAAAGCAGCCACACATAATTTGTTACCGCTTAAGTCCAAAGAAAGGTACGAAATTACATATCAAAAATTTATGGATTGGCGACACAAGCATAACGTTGAATCCTTATCGGAGAATGTGATACTTGCGTATTTTGAAGAAATATCAAAAACTATGAAGCCATCTTCTCTATGGGCCATTTATTCGATGCTAAGAACTACACTAAACATTAATAATAACATTAACATAGCAAATTATCCAAAACTAATCGCCCTACTGAAGCGGAAATCGGATGGTTTTAGAAGTAAAAAATCGAAGTTTCTGAAAGATCCCCCAGACGATAAACATTTGTTGTCAAAGGTAAACAATTAAAATATTGTATAATTATCATCACATAACAATAAGTTTTTGTTTTTCGTTTTCTGTTTTCAGGTTATCCTCATTATTGGATTAAGCGGGGCTTGCCGTGAACAAGAACTTAGAAATATAAAAATGGAACACATTCAGGACACGGGAAAATCCTTGATAATTGATATTCCAGAGTCTAAAACTAAAACGAGTTGTTCATTTGTAGTATCAGAAACGTTTTATATCACATGTCAAAAATACATGAATTTGCGTCCTGCTGGAATGGAACTTCCTTTATTCCTTAATTACAGAAATGGAAAATGCATAAAACAGGTTGTGGTGATAAACACAATCGGTAATACACCACGTAAAATTGCTGAATATCTTGAGCTACCGGAACCAAAGCAATATACTGGCCATTGTTTCAGGAGGTCATCAGCTACTATGTTAGTTGATGCAGGAGGTGATATGCTATCATTAAAAAGACTTGGTGGCTGGCAATCTTCTACAGTAGCGGAAGGCTATGTGAATCAATCTCTTAAAAATAAAAATGACAACGCATTACGAATATCGGAGGGAATTACCAATTATCAATGTTCGTCTTCTGATGTACCGAGCAGTACTACAATTATAAATAACCATTCATCACCCTTAAATAATAAGGCACAATCAATTTACAATAATTGTTCAATTGTTATTAACAACTATTATAATAAAGTTTAAATGATTACGTTGTTTTTTATTTAATGGAAGAAAATGAATGGGCGTAGAAAAAGTATAGTACGTTACACGAGTTGTAAACCCATTACGCACTCATGAAATTTATGCACTCGCCGCTGCGCGGCTTCGTGTTTTTCATTTTGTGCGTAATGGGTTACTTACAACTCTTGTTACGTAATATACTATTAAACAATATTTGGCACAACTTTCCGCTGAAAATTATGATTTTAATATACTCGCTGTACGGTTTCCATTCGTATATAAAAACGGATACGAGACCTGACAATGGTACATGTTTGGATCATATTTTGCTTCGGAAAAAAGTGGAAAGAAACGATACTATTGCAGCCGTAATTAAAACAAGAATCACTGATCAGTACATGACAGTTATCGCTGTGGAAATAGGAAAAACAAACACCAACACCCCAAATAAAATAACCCTTAAGAAAGTTCATAATTATACAAACATAAAAACGAACTAAAAAATTATGATTGGTCAGAACTTCAATCCATAAACAGTGCTGATGAATGTTTTGAGTATTTCCTCAGCAAGTTCAATGAAATTGTAAATAAGAATACTCTCCCAATCAAATTAAATCATAAAAAATAAAAAAAACAATGCGAACTCCATGGATTACAAAAGGTCTAATGAAGTCTATCGGGACTAGAGATAAACTCTATCATAAATACAGAGCTGACATACAAAATGAAAATTTGAAGCAGGAATTTATTACTTTTAGGAAACATCTTATATATATAATAAATTACTAAAAACTACAAAAAAACGAATACTATAAAGAAAAAATAAACAAAGATAAAGATACTAAACACTTATGGAACACTGTTGGTGAGATATTTAAAGCAAACAAACATCATTGCAGCAATAAAATTTTAAACGAAAACGGGGAAGTAATAATAGAAACGGAAGAGATCGTAGAAATCTGCAGTGAACATTAGGCAACAGTTGGAAGTAAATTGGCCGAGAAAATTACTGTACCGAAAAATCTTTCCTTACCCTCTCAGCATTTGTGCTCCTCTATATTTCTATCACCCACAAATAAAATCGAAGTTATTGATACCATTAAAACACTTGAATCCAACAAATCACCTGGCTTTGATATGATAAGGACAGAGTTGGTGAAGTGTCAATGAGGAAATAGCATTACCGATAGCGTTATTATTAAATAAAATTATTGAAGAGGGACAGTGGCTCTCTGCACTGAAAGTTGGTATAATTAAACCGTTGTTTAAAAACGGCGATAGACAAATAATAACCAACTATCGGCCTATTTCATTAATAACAAATTTCGCGATAGTTTTTGAAAAACTCTTAAAAGCAAGAATATTCAAGTTACCCGAATAAACACAGTGTCTTATCAGATAATCAATTTGGTTTTCGGGAGAAACTATCGACGCTGGATGTTAGTTACTTTTTGACATCCAGACTATATCAGAATCTCGATAAGGGACTGCATTCAATGTGTGTGTTTCTTGATCTTGCTAATGCCTTTGACACTGTGAATCACACACAGCTTATGAGGGTCTTAGAGAACATGGGCTTCAGAGGTACTTCGTATAAATTAATGAATAGCTATAAGGAAAATAGGATACAGTATGTTTCAATAAATGATATTATTAGTTCTGAAAAGAAAATCACATATGGAGTACCTCAAGGAACAGTACTGGGACCGATTTTGTTTATAATATACATGAACGCAATTGTTAGTCGTACAAGTACGGGGCTTATAAGCAGTTTTGCAGATGACACAGTCATCTTGTATACAGGCCGCGATTGGAATGAATTAAAATAAAAAGCACAAGGAGACATGAAGGAGATAATAAACTGTTTTAATCAAAGATATTTGACTATAAATTATAAGAAAACATATTTTATCACCTTCAGCTGTTACTCAGATACTCTTCCTTCCTATGATTCCTTGCAAATAATAAATAATCAGGAAAAGATTACGATACTCTCAAAAGATTATCAAATATTTGGGAATAAAAATAGATAGGCATCCAAGGTGGAATAAACACATCGACAATGTTGCAACAACACTAAGGAGTTTACTCAATAGATTTAAATACTTACAAAAAATATTAGACCTCCACCAATTAAAAATCGTTTACTCTGCATTAGTGGAATCCCGCCTGTCACATGGAATTATAGGTTGGGGCTTGCAGACACTTACTTGAGGAAGCTTGAAAATTTACAGAAGCGTTTTTTGAAAATAATTCTATATAGACCCAGACTGTACCCAACCGATATTTTATATCGCGAATTTAACGAGCTAGAGATCAGACAGATATATTTTTACAAGTCAGTAGTATATAAACACGGAACAAAAAATATATATCTAGATCACAACTATAACACACGACAAAAATGCAATCTATTGTTAAAGACTACTCAAGCCAATAAAACAATTGCACAAAGGGGGTATGATTATCTCTCTAACAGATTATATAATTTCTTGCCATTAGAAATAAGACAGATAAAACAAATTCACAAATTTAAAATATTCTTACTATCCCTCAGTAGAACAGAAGTACGTAATTTGATGGTGCCGTAAGTTTTCACTATTTTGTGATGTAACTTTTAATTTTAAATTGTGTTAAATTCTAAAAATTGATCAGCTGTTAAATTTATGTATTTTAATGTAAATTTATGTATTTTAATGTGAATTAATTTTTGTAATTTCCATTGTAAGACTGTAATAATTACAGTATATATTGTCACTACATTACACATAATAATGAACATTATTATTATTATGTACCATACACTACCCCATGAACAGGCTTTGCCTTTATGGGAACATATTCGGAGAGTTGATTTTCTAAGACTGTATTGAATACTGCATGTGTGTAATTTTTATTATATTGTATTTCTGTAGTTTACTTTTGTCTGAATAAATTATTATATATCTCCGTAGGGCTAATAATATCTAAGCTTTAATATCTGTAAAATCCTCTTGTTTTATCTATTCATATATACTTAGTCAATCACTTCATGATATAGCTAAAAATAATTACTAAACATCAGGTATGCATTATATGATGATGATATTTAATATCGAAACAATTTTTTATAATTTCCAATATTTTTTTCATTATTAAATTGTGGAATTATTTAGGAACAGTTAGTTTCATTTAAAAAAGTACTGCGTTCACCTTATGTTTGTTCGCAACTATTTGGTTTTTAGGTATCTATTCCTTGATTGAATGTGTTTGGGAACAACATATTAATGAAATTTTTCACTCTTATCACTACTATACAGGTGGCTATTCAAGTGCGTAAGAATTATTATCGATTAGCCCAGCACTTATAATGATCTTTTGCACTGCAATTTGTTTACTCGATTATTTTTTGACGTTTCTTAAAACCAATGAAATGCTTCTTTATTTGACACAAGGGTAAGTTTCAACCAATCATGTCATTATTATAGTGGGAATAAAGCTCTTGTGATTATTCTCGGGAATAATCACTGTTGCTTTTATTTGTCTAGCAAGTGTCAGATAGTTGTCAAAATAATTATCTAATTGTGTCAACGTTATATATAAAATGAGTGAACATCATCGGTTTAGTACCTTTTCTGATGAAGAAATAACGAATAAGATTATAGAAACTACTTCGACAAATACTCTAATAAGTAATCAGTCTATATGGAGACAATTTAAGACCTTCACCAATGAAAGAAATTATATTCTGGATCAATCTACTACCACAGCTACTCTGGCATTGATTTTGATGGATTGGGCTTATAACATGAAAAGAAAAGACGGAAATAATTATAAAGAAGCAGTAATAAAAACAATGTGGAATAAAACGGCAAAATTAGTTCAAGAACTTTACTTTGATAAGTATAACAGGTCCTTTGATCCTTTCCATGATATAGAATTCAAAAATGCTCGGAATACAAGAGATACAAAAAGAAAAATCTTACAAAAACATCCTGAAAAGCACAAACAAAGCTCTGTGGCACTTTCTAATACAGAATTGTTGCAAATTTTTAACTGTTGGGACGAAGATACACCTTGTGGATTGCAAAGAAAGTTTTTTCACGTTGCATCGTATGAACTAGCTTGGAGGGGAGGAGAAGCTACGAAATGTTTAGTTCATTATTTTAAAAAAGAAAGCGACATAATAAGATTAAATACTGGCCGCATTGAATACAATCCCATTTTTACAAAAACTGCACAGGGTGGAGCACAAAGGTGCGCTAATAGTAAATGGTTGACTCCAAACATAAATAACCCAGATATTTGCCCTTTTCGTCTTTTTGAAAAACTAATGAGTAAACGAGAAGAAAATATTAAAACCGAACGCTTGTTTCTTACTCCAAATCCGGCTTGGCAAACTCATGGTTCTTGGTATAAAAACGTTCCTGTGGAAACAGATTCCATTTCAAAATGGATGAAAGAATCCGCAGAAAAAGTAGGTCTAGACACAGTTACTAAAAAAATAACTAACCATTCTGCCAGATCAAGTGCAGTAAGTAACCTTTCAAAAGCTGGTGTAGGAGAACAAGAACTAATCAAGGGAACTGGTCATGATTCTGCAAGTTCGATTAAACCATACTTACAATTGAACCAAGAACATCATTCAAAGATAATAAACGATCTTAGAGAAAATACGCAGGAGGAAACACTTAATATAACAAGCAATTCCAAATCCTCAATAAATAATGAGTCTCGAAATATTTTTAATAATTGCGTTTTTCATTGTACTAATTTAAATTGTTAATTCTCATTCTCATTTGGCAATAGCCACTCGAGCCCTGCGGGCTCTCGTGACTATTGCCTGGCAACAAGTTTTCAAAAAATCTGTCAAATTATTTTCAATTTATTCTCACTCTCTTGTTATATTACTACTGATAATATATTGAAATTTATTTTAGATACAATCAAAAATTTTAAATACAAAGCAATCTCGAACATTTTAATTCCAATAGAGATTATTATTAAAATTTGTGAAATAAATTTAAAATATGACAAACTTGATATCAGCAAATATATCTGTTGTAAATTACTCTGGATAATTGAATACTGATTCCACGTAAGAGTTTTACTATTCACTCCCAGTGGTTGGTTCCTATTCCAATTTACTAATCCAATATCTTTTTTGTAAAAAATCATTATCAAACGTTTATTTAGCCAAACGCGAACTCAAGCACTTTTCCTGCAATACTGAAATAAACATTTGTTAGTTGAGTGCCTTCTATTTACTCGATAGATACAATCAATCTTATTCATTAGAAGAAGCCTTCCCATTTGCTTACAAAGAATAACGCAATTTGTACAACTTATATTCATAAAACAAGCTACTGAAAATGAAAGGCTTCGATGGATTTGCTTAAAGTAAAAGGTCTTACGGTTTTCGAGTTTATAAAAAAAACATTTGCTCGACAACTGAAGGATTGACTTGTAAGAAAAATAATCTAGGTGCAAACAACTTTTCTAACCATCTTCCGAGGGTTTGCAGCAATGTTGTCGTTTTTAAGTTTTTGAGTACTTGTACGAGTGATCTTTGGTTATGTGGTCACTGTGTTGAGTTTGTTATGTCTAATTTGATGCAATGACATCGACGGGGTTCCGAAAGAATGACGTAAGCGACATTTATCAAATTTCACAGGAGACGAGAAAAACTCTTTTTTTCTTTTAAGAGTGTCTTTTTTCATTAATTATTTTGTGCTTGATGATCCTCATTATTATGATAAGGTGGATTTCCAGCAAAAAACTATGCTACAACTTCATTTTGCGATATTTTTTTATAATCTTGTCACTTACGACTTTAGGCCAAAGTGTCATGGTGATTAAGTTTTTTTGCTTGGTGATTAAGCCTCTTTTTCGCTAAAGAAATCGCGTTAAAGTGGCATTTAAGTCATCTATACGCCTTTGCAATTTACCAAACCGTACGCCAAGACGTCGTTTAAGACTATTATGAGTTGTAAAAGTGAATTTAGCTATCACAAAGACATTAAAAAATCATAAATTCAAGTAACACCGATTTGATTTATGAATAAATAAGATCTGCATAAAAAATTATTTTTTTATTCAATTATAACATCAATAATTAAACGAAATATGTACAAAATTCTGACAACCTCAGTCTTTTTCAGAAAACAATAAAGGTACAAAAACAGGTAATTATGGAAAGTGGAAATGAACTTAACATTAAACACAGTTATTACAAAATAATAATCTATAATACCTTAAAGATATAGGAACTTACATTGAAATTAGAATTATTGAACATTTAACAATATTCTCAAAAAAAAAGGAACCAAAGATAAATACTAGTCATTCCCAGTGTTGCCGCCGAGACGAGATATTCTCGTCTCTCGTCTCGTCTCGCCCTCTCTCGACGAGACGAGAGACCCATTTTCTCTCGTCTAACGAGACGAGACAAGACGAAGAAGTTCCCTCTCTCGTCGAAAAATTCTCGTCTCTCTATAGCAAAAAACGTTATATTTTTTGAGATTTTTGGAATCTTGTTAAATTCCTCCTTGTAAAAATATATATACAGGGCGATTCATAACTATTGGGACATAGGCTAAGGGTAGATTTTTTGAACCAAAATATGGCGATAGGACCAAATATACCTCAATAAAATATTGCTGTGGAAAAAGATAAAGGGCGTTAAAGTTGAATTTTTTTTTCATTTTTTGCTAATAATGTCTGTATATTTATCGATTGTTATCAAAATCAGCACAGAGGTATAATTTTATACAGGCTATATTATTTTTTTTATGGGTGGGAAAACCTTCAAAAGGCGCTTGGCGTAAAAGTTGTAGGTTGCCAAACAGTGTGGGATTTGTACCTCACTAAAAACCCACCCATAAGGAGCATCGACTACTGGGGTCATTAGCTCTTGATCATTAGCTCTTGTTACTACATTTTATATATGTTACTACATTCATATTTTCAGATTTTGTCGAATAGTTTGATGCACTTCATATATTCTAAGGTGTTCTTTATATTTTCGTTATTCAGGTTCTCTTCGAGTTGGTGTTTTATGTCATATTGATGTCTTTGCGGATTGAATGTGTGACATTCATTGATAACATGAATTACTGACATAATCACATTACACTGATCACAAATTGGTGCTGGGTCGCCGTTCAGAAGATGTTGATGGGTGAGACTTATGTGTCCTGTACGAAGTCTAAATGCTTTAATGGTTTCTAACCTACTCAACCCTGTGGATTCATACTTCTTCTTCACCTCCGGTTCTAGTCTACGGAGTAAGGTATTTGTTTCGTCCCATATAGCTTGCCATTCGTTAATAATTTTTCTTTTTAGATTATTCATAAAATCAGTTTTTCTGACTGCTTCATCATTGGCTGATTGTTCGTCACTTTGATCATCAACAATAATCTTAGGGAATTCAACGTCTATACTTCTCAAGTACTCACGATACTTTATTATGTATTATTTGATATTTTATTACAGGAGGAGCCTCGTGAAGGATTTCTGATGATGAAATTGACTGGTAAGTTTTTTTGACGAAACTTTTTAGTAATTTTTATTAAAAAATATGACATAAACATCATTTCTACGTAATATTGGTACTCTTGTTCAAACACGATATTCTCATTCGTTTTCGAGAAAAACGCAATTGAACAGTTCAGAGTATCGGAAGGGGATTTCAAGTAACGGACATTGAAAAAGCTTGTATCTTAAGGCTTCTATTTCGACGATAAATCATAATTAAAAACAATGTAACATAAAAAGAGCAAACTCAAATTAAAGGTTCTACGTGGCTTCCTCCGACTTCTATGCCTTTTCTAATTTTTTTAATAAAGGACTTTCGAACTTCAAAGAACATATTATTCTGTCCTCTTTCAAAGTTAGCCGCATTCTGTATTTTCCTGCAGAGTTCGTCTCTCGAGTTAATTTTATTGGCATAAACTGGGGACTTCATATGTCCCCAAACATAAAAATCAAGCTGGTTATACTCAGGACTTCTTGGTGCCCATTCAAAATCACTTCCTCTGCCAATCCATCGTTGAAGAAATATGTCATTTAGATGATTTCTAACAACTAAAGAGAAATGCGGTGGAGCTCCATACTGCATAAACTACATTTTATTTGTTACAGCTAGTGACAGATTATCCAAAATATAGCTAAAAGTATTTTGCAAAAAAAATAAATAGGAATCTCCATTTAGATTTAAACTCATGCTGAAAATGTCTTTCTTTCAGAGCATGCCAATTTTTTTCTTCCCTATAATGGCTGTTTCTCCAATTAAATACCCCTCGTCTGGTAAAGGTCGCTTCATCGGTGAACATAATATTGTTAATAAAATTTCGGTCACCATTATGCTTGTTGAGAATACGTTGGCAGAACTGTAACCGTCGTGGGAGATCTCTTGGAAGCAAATTCTGAGCAGGAGTGAAGTGATACGGGTGGAACTTTTCTTTTTTTAGAATTCTAATAATAGACGACTGACTTACTCCGGTTGCTGATGACAATTGACGTGAACTTACTGTAGGATTTTCATCTATTCGAACCAAAATTCCATCTTCTTGATTAGGTGAAATTTGTTTCAGACGACCACCTCGATTTTTATTGTGAAATGACCCGGTTTCACCCAAACGATGATATAGATTTGAAAAAGTTTTGTGATTTGGTTGCCTTCTGCCTGGATATAACAATTCATACATTCTGGCTGCAGAGCGCCCGCAAAAATGTCCTTGTGCGTATACACAAATCATATCCCGCATTTCTTGATTCGTAAAATGATTGTAACGAGGCATTTCAATCGTAAAGTATATGATAGCTTTAAAAAATGCAACAATTGACTATAAATGTCATTTACCAGCAACAATTATCTGACAGTCCAAAGCGCACTTTTCATACATGAAATAATATTTGAAATCCCCATCCGTGCTCTGAACTGTTCAAGTGCGTTTTTCTCGAAAACGAATGAGAATATCGTGTTTGAACAAGAGTACCAATATTACGTAGAAATGATGATTATGTCATATTTTTTAATAAAAATCACTAAAAAGTTTCGTCAAAAAAAGTTACCAGTCAATTTCATCCTCAGAAATCCTTCACGAGGCTCCCCCTGTAACAAAATGTCAAATAATACATAAAATCATATTGCCTGTATAAAATTATGGCTCTGTGCCGATTTTGATAACAATCGATAAATATACAGTGAAATTATTAGCAAAAAACGAAAAAAAAAATTCAACTTTAACGCCCTTTATCTTTTTCCACAACAATATTTTATTGAGGCCCTATCGCCATATTTTGGTCCAAACAATCTACCCTTAGTGTTTGTCCTAATAGTTATGAATCACCCTGTATAATGTCTATATTTGAACCAGCGGTTTTAGAGTTATTCGACTACAACCATATTATCATTATTATTATGGCGTTTTACCGCTGGATAAAAGTATTTGCAGCCAAATAAGTCGTGACAGGCATACATTTTTGAAATTAGTACAATAGAAATGTTTGTGTATTCATTAACCGCGTTGTAAAACTGTTTTCACTTCCTGAGATACGGGTGATTTGTTAAAAACATCTAAAACTAATTCCTTTCAACTCGAAAGGTTTTAATTCTAGGACAACGTTCGTGAAATAAAATCTTTGTATTCTTTTAATTTTCACAAACTACCGTTACATTTTTTATATCACTGGTTATAAGTCTCTGAGATATCATGGTCAACTTCGTATTTTCAAATACGGACCAAGATTTTTTCATATTAATTTTTTAGTACATATTACCTCAAATTCAATGATGTACGTTTCGACACAAATTATACATTATCAGGAAGTTATTTAAAATATTCTCAGTAGGCTTATGGAATTGTTAAAAAATATTATCTCAACTTTTACTTGAAGTAGGTAGGTACTAAAAATATTTCAAAAAATTTCCCGATTATCTATAATTTGTGTTGAAACGTATAGTCTGGGATCCCACTGCAGATTTAATGTACTTATATATATATATATATATATATATATATATATATATATATATATATATATATATATATATATATCTGCTAGGGTGCCTATTAAAATGTGGCCGCTAGTATTTTTAATTAAATTATTTTAAATTAATTTTTCGCAAAAAATTTCATTGATTTGTTTTCAAAATAAAATTTCGCCCACTTTTGATATCTTTTCACGTTTATAACGTACATTTATGATTTATATATCAAATTAAAGCTAATTTTTTTCTCATTATTATAATATATGGGTGCCTAATTAAATCTGGCCGCAAATAAGGGTTGCTTGTTGCTAAAGATGGTAAATATTAAAAGTAGAGTGAAAGAGAGCTAGCACATAACGTCACCAGTCAGACGAAGACAGCGATTGCCAGCTGTACGACGTTTTAAAGCCATTGCGCATGCGTCGGGTGCTAGTGTTCTCAACCACTGTTTCAAATTATAGTAGAAACGACTTAATAAATACTCCAAAAGAAATATCTTTCTTTCAAAATTACAAATTGAAAAATTACATTATAAAATTAATATTGAAAAATAAAACCAAGGTTACTTACGTAAAAGAAAATTTTATTGTGCTAGTAGGTTGAAAAAATATTAGATTTTATTCAAGTATTTAATCGTTTGTTACATATAAATTAAACATTGAAGTAAATGAAACATTAAAATAAAAAATGTTTCTTATATTTCAGTGACTCTCATTTAAAAATCTGAATCATCGGAGCTTTCACTCATACTATCATCGGAGCTATCACTTTCATCGTTACAAATATCAGAATCGTCGTCATTATCGGAAGATTTTTTCGTGGAATCACATAGCACACTCTCAACTTGCGTTGGAGTTGAGTCTCCCAGGAACCATGTTGGTTTTAGGACACCACCTAATAACAGCCAGCCGTGACGTCTCCATGTGATACTGATATACAATTTTCTTTTCCGGTGTCTCCATGGATGATTCAATAGTAACTCTATCGCCAAAAGCTTTGATTATTTTATTTTCCAATTTTTCAACACGACAGTCTTGTATATTTTCAACGCGTACTTGACCTTCAGCAAATTCCAGTAGCAATGATTTATATTGAGTGAACAAATCAGTGAGATACACAACGCGATTGTTTCCAATAATTTCCGTCTTTATAATTTCCGAAATCGCATTGAATGCCAAATGATGAAATTGACGGTTTCTGTGCAAATATCTTGGTTCTGGATGTTCCTCACATTGCCGTTTCAATGAAATTTGATATGATGAAAAACAAGTTGAATGATAAGAAATATATTGAAGGCTCTCTAGTTTCGCTAACAATTTAGTGTCATTCGATTGTTCGGCCATTGATTTTATTGTTTCAATCGTTGCTTCTGATTGCGGGAACGTTGTAAAGATTCGCCTCTTACCAACTTTTTTTTCAACATGATCACAAAAAAGGCAAGCTGACCTTTTGATTTTAGATGTTGATGGAATAGCTTGCTGGGATATTGTAGCAGCAGATGATAAATTTTGAAAAACTTGAGTTTGATCATTTTCCTGCGCAGATGTACTAGGCTGCTCGTTTGAAGCAGTCGTAGTTCGCTGTTCATCTGCTGGAAGTGTAGTTGGTTGATCGTTCAATGAAGCCTTTGATTCTTCCTACAAAGTAAATGTATGCGTTCGAAGATAATTTGTATTAAAAGCTTACTGCTAGAAAATTTTTTTTCTCAATATCCGATTAATATTGTTACTATTGTATATACTTACTACATCACAGCTGACAGCAGAAATACTTCGTTCATGAAGATCTGAAGGAAGGCTCGGAATCTGTTAATTATAAAAAATACGGTGTTATAGTTAAATATTCGATGGTCATTCCACAACACTGTTTTAATTGTATTTGATATAATTAAATGAGAATATTAAGTCGATCTACAAGAATATAATTATGTAATCTTTGCTTTTTTTTTAATTTTCCAAATGTAGACAGTTATATATTTTTTTTCGGAAAAACCTAACGCACAGTTAATAGAAAAAGTCAGTAATAGTATTTATTTCTCCACATTATATTGCTGAATGATTTTATTGTGTGCTTAAAATAAGTTTCAAAAACGTCCGACTACCTGATAAATTCTACCTGTCTGAGAAATGAAATATCTTAGGAATTAGTAAATGGTGCTACAAAATATTTCCACAAAAATAAAAAATTTAAAAAAAATAATTTTTAACAAAAAAACCTCGAAGTTAGCACTGTTCAATTCCTTATTTGATTACTCGATAGATTATCCAAAACCTATTTGAGAAATACAAAAGATCCAATAAAATTTTGATTATTAATAAATAAACCATCAGGCTCAAAGTTTATTGTGTATTCACGTCGTTTTTAATTATATATTCTCACTTTTGTCATTGCTTTAACACTTATTTTGGAAAATTTTGAGAAAATTATAATCGGAATCAACCACATATAAATCGTGCCCGGGAAACTATCAGTGACACAGTTATTCTAACATCCCCTTCGCCTGTTTAACAACTATTTATATTAATGTTAGTCAAGAAAGCGCACAGTTTTAAGAAACCTTCTATGGCCAGACTTTATGGCTTGACGCGATGGTAGAAAAATGACATTTTCACTTTGACTGGGGAAAGTTCTATATACTTGTCAAATGAACAATATGAATTCAATTAATTCTAAGTAAACTTTTTGCCCCTTTGCCATTTTGGTTGCCAAATCATGTTTATATTTTGGAAGTGAGCTTAACTGCATCATAGTTGATAGTTATTTATGTAATGAGGATCATAAAGACGATCATTATGGTACAAGTCGTGAATGTTATTGGGCGAAGCGTAGCCGAGTTTGATAACACCACGTGTGCCGTAATGATTCGTATTACATACAAAAATTTATCTGATGGCATTTATGTTAATACATTTTCGAAAAATTAGAAACTGCATTTTGACATGTCGCAACGACAACTATTTTTAAAGCAGTAAGTAGGTATATGTGTTCAATTGAAATTTTACTTACTGTTTGTGTTTTGCAAAAAATTTCGAATTCTTCTTTGTCTTTTTGCTTTAAAACTGTAATTGTATGATATCCAAAATCATCAGTTGATTCATTTGTTAATAAAGCGTCGTGATATTTATATTTTTCCATACGACGAAATAATAACTCTTTTTAAATGATGCATCATTAAAGTCAAGTACATTGTTTTTTTTGTTACACAGAAAACACGCCTTCATCTTTATCAATTATATTTTACGTAAATTAATTTGATAATTTTAGATGCACAAATACAATAACAATATAAATAACGTTATATATTACGAACTCCAAGACAGCGTGGTTTCTAAGTTAGAATAAATATGCGGCAGCTGGTCAGTTGAGAACATTAGCACCCGACGCATGCGCAATGGCTTTAAAATGTCGTACAGCTGGCAATCGCTGGCTTCGTCTGAATGGTGACGTTATGCGCTAGCTCTCTTTCACTCTACTTTTAATATTTACCATCTTTAGCAGCCAGCAACCCTTATTTGCGGCCAGATTCAATTAGGCACCCATATATTATAATAATGAGACAAAAATTAGCTTTAATTGGATATTAGTGTTTTTAAATGAAACTCAAGGTCTCTAGTTAATTCCACAATATAATACAAGTTATTGAAAATTCTAAAAAATTGACAATTGTTTCGATAAATCAATATCATCGTCAGAATGACAGAAGTTACATTTCATTTTATGCCTACCTGATGTTTAGTAGTTATATTTGGCTAGACCAAGAAGTAACCTAACTTGTGATTGGCTTAATATATGTTTATAGAAAAAAGAAGAAGATGTGATATTAGAAATATTGAAGCTTAGATATTATTAGCCCTATGGTGATATCCTGGATATCATTTTTCCAATTAAGATCAGTATAACTGTGCAATGATATAGAAAACCAGGAAAACTATATCTGCTGATCTTTACAATTATCACTTAAGAAGACAGTTTATTAGTGGAGAATTCCCTAGATTTAACTGTTCATTAACAACTTCATATTGTGGGTTTCTTAAATGTCTTCTAATTTCCAGTTCTTCAAGGAAATCCAGTTCTTGTTTCTTTTCACAAATATGCAGTACTTCTAGTTTTGTGTTAGGTGTCAATGAATGATTGGTGTCAAGTAGATGTTTTGCGTAGTGGGATTTATCTGGTTGTTTTAACCTGTATGCTCGTAAGTGCTCACTGTATCGTATTTCAAAATTCCTAAGGGTCTGACCCAAATAGACAGCATTACATTCTGGACATTTGAGTTTATATATACCTCACTTCTTTAATAGTGGTATTTTTGTTTTTACATTTAACAATTTTGTACTAACGTTACTTTCTGTTTTAAAAGAAATTGTTGTATTCGTTGCTGAAGATATTATCTTTGAAATATTATTAGAAATATTTCCTGCATATGTGATGGTTTTATAAGTTTTAATTTCATCAGCTTGTTTAGGATATATTAGTTGTAATGCCATCACATATGCAGGAAATATTTCTAATAATATTTCAAAGATAATATCTTCAGCAACGGATACAACAATTTCTTTTAAAACAGAAAGTAACGTTAGTACAAAATTGTTAAATGTAAAAACAAAAATACCACTATTAAAGAAGTCAGGTATATATAAACTCAAATGTCCAGAATGTAATGCTGTCTATTTGGGTCAGGCCCTTAGGAATTTTGGAATACGATACAGTGAGCACTTACGAGCATACATATTAAAACAACCAGATAAATCCCACTACGCAAAACATCTACTTGACACCAATCATTCATTGACACCTAACACAAAACTAGAAGTACTGCATATTTGTGAAAAGAAACAAGAACTGGATTTCCTTGAAGAACTGGCCAAGTGCGCAACGGCAACCGTGAATTTTCAAAGTCTTTATATATATTGCCGTGAAGTGGGCGATATTTTATTTTAAAAACAAATCAATGAAATTTTTTGTGAAAAATTAATTTAATTAAAAATACTAGCGGCCACATTTTAATAGGCACCCTAGCAGATATTTATTCTCTTGATGATAAATATGCGTAAACATTAGGTTTTTAGCATATACTCGATAAGTACACTAAATCTGCAGTGGGATCCTAGACTATACGTTTCAACACAAATCATAGATAATCGGGAAATTTTTTGAAATATTTTTAGTACCTACCTACCTCAAGTAAAAGTTGAGATAATATTTGAAAATTCCATAAGCCTACTGAGAATATTTTAAATAACTTCCTGATAATGTATAATTTGTGTCGAAACGTACATCATTGAATTTGAGGTGGGATCTCGTACTAGTACATCATTGTAGTGGCACACTCAAATGACCACACTGTATAAATTCGAAATAAGAGTACGGTGAAAAATGCAATCTTATCAAAAATAATAACACGCCAATTTTAATAATTAATGTTTATTCTGAAGTGTGAAAAAAATATTGCAACATAAAATTTACTAATGAATTGAAATAGTATATTATACACCAAGGTAGTGAAGACTATTATTATCGACCGAGCACCATAATTATTTTGCGAGGGGCTTTGCCCTGATCGGAATAAGGTGCTAGGCCTATAAATGTCTTCCCCACCGTGGTGTATATACAATTTTTTACACTACTAGCCAAATTTAAGACAAAAATCAATAATAAAAAAAATTCTTATAAAAATCATGTACAATTCAATCACTCAGCAATAGATTACCATTATGTCTATAGTTTATAATCACCAATACTAAGTGCAACGAATTAACGAGACCAATTATATCATCACACCCAAAAACTTCACAAAACGTGGTTTATGTTTTACTTGGAATTTTGGACAATTACAGCGGTAGTGCGTTCACAACACTTGGGTACAAAGTGAGCGTTCATAAAACATTTAACATATACTTCACCATAGAGATAGTAATATTTTATTTGTCTATGTACTTCACACTCTACACCACAGAAATGACAAATGAACCACGAGAATCGACGAGAGTGCCCTGCTAGTTCCCCGCTTGCTATCGCTAAGCGCAATTCGTATAATATGTACAATGTACACATGTTCTTGTTTATAGAGCTTAAGGTACCGGAAATCGATATTCTGTGGGTCAAGGTTAGCTACCAGTTTATATCAACATAAGATTTTCAAATTCCACTGGTGATAATGTTGAAGGTAAAAACATTCCTAGATCCACCTTTTTTCTGCAATTATTCGAAAAATAACAACATATTTCAATGTCAAAATCAAATTTTGATAGTGTCGATCTACAAATAGTTCAAACTGATTTCTCCTTAGGCGTTTACTCCGTCGTCTGACTGACACTGTTCTCGCTCCTCACCTCGCCCATATAATATGAACGCACTCCTTATGTCATCAGAAATTTTTGGTTGAGCGCGAATTTTAAACTAATGACAGTTTTATTGAAATAATTTTATCTTGTTACGTACTTTCAAGCAGTAAATATGTTAAAGACAATCTCCTGGGTATACAAAATTATGTTGCACTAGTTTTTGTCAAACTATTATCTCTGAATTCTGAAAACATTTGCATTTGTCCGATATTCACTTAGGATAACAATAGAAAAAATTATTAACCACTAATAGAGAAATTTCACTTCTCAGTTGGCTAGAAGACACAATAACTGTTAACTTCACAGCTAGTAGTGGAAAAAATATATTACAGATAGGTACCTAGATACAAAAAAGGTTGATATAATAATGTATAAAAAGGCTGAAAAAAAACATTTATTACCTACATTTAGTTAATACTTATACATATATTATGAACACTAAAAACTTTGGAAATTTAAAATAATCATATTTTAACAAATATATTTTTCTTAAGGCTACAGGAATACCAAGAGTTTAAACATAACAATGTTCTCGCTGATTCTGCGTTAAGACGGTTCCTATGTTTCCTTATTACGAGTCCTGCTTTTGAAAACAGTTTTCACCAGGAACACTGGTAGCAGATATGGCTAATACATCCCTAGCCATTCCAGTAAGATTTGGAAATATTTCCTCATGGTTACCCCACCATTTTAAAATATTGGTATCTCGCCCAGCTCTTTCTCCGTCTATATATTTTTGATATTTGGCTCTTGTTACCTCTCTATTGTTGATGTTAATGCTCGGTTTTTTTATATAAGCCAGCCATAAATTCGTCACTACTTGTTGGTGATGAATCTCTCTCCCTTTCTGTTTCCGTCGCAGTGGCGATAGTAGCAGTTGGTTTTGCGTAAAATGAATAGAAGATTTCGTCAAGTTTCTTCAAAGATCCTTCTTTAATTTGTCTTTCCCACGGGGTCAAATTGAATGTCTCTATTTTGTGCCTCGGATCTAATACTAACGCCGCACAATAAACCCAATTCGTTTTATAATAATTCTTCAGCATTTTGTCTTTTTCTGCTTGAAATGTTTCTATTAACGTGTTTTTCACATCTGTGGCATCTATATCATCAAGAGAAATTGAAGAAGATTCCAATTTGTCTAGCAATATGTTAAAACCAACTATAACTAAGGGTAATGTTGAGTAGGTTTCTCCACAAAGTGTTGTACTAAGTGATTTAAAATATTTTAAAAATTGACATTGCTCTCTGGTTAAAAGTAAGTGACTAAGATCTTCGTTACTTTTAACTAAACTATTTAGGGCCTTTTTTAAACGAATCGCTACACCCACTCGACGATATCATCGTCTTTCACAGGGACCTGAAATTAAAAGGAATGTTAATTCAAAAAATTAACGATGTGTGCTTATGACTAAACGACAGTCGTGAAAACTTCAACAAGGCAAGATTAATAATATGAAATACGTAAAATTTTGTTCAATAAATCAACGCCAACGTTTCGGTGTAGTCCACACCATCACACGGGGCAAAGAGATAAAGGATTATGCTACACATTTTTAAATCAGTAAATGCAAATATCAGAACATTTATAAAATCAATAAGTAATAGCGAATGAAACTATCAAAAACAGTCTACAAAAAATTATTATATGAAGAAAAGAATGTAAATAATTAACTGTAGGTACTTACCATTTTAGCTTTGGATTTTAATATGTCATCCAATGTCGTTGCGGTTGAATAGACGAAACTTTTATCTTCGATGGGAAAAGTGAAGCAAATTCTTGTGGATGTTTTGCCATTTTAATCCAGAAGTATTTGATCGGCATATTTTTATATTGTCGGTCTCAGTGTTGATTTTTTTGCATAAGTTACATGAAGCCACTTTAGTGTTATTTGACAAAAAAGTAATAGTAAAGTGTTGCGAATATTTTGATTGTCCTTGAACCGACGATGCACTACCTATTATATTGCTCTGTTTGATCTGCGTTGTTTCAACAATTTTGGAACGTTTTGATTTATAAATTGAGGTTGAGAGTCGATCACTTTCGTACATGTCACTGTTACTTTCCGCTCCTTGTTTAGGTGTGTAGTCTTTATCATTGTCACTATCGTCCATTTTAAGTTCACTACCTCTACCGCTTTGGTCACTTAAATGTTTAGTCAATTTCAACAAAGTTTGCCGTGTCCTTTTCATTTTCAAATCTTCTCAAATAACTAGCCGGACGATATAAGATACAAATCATAAATGGGGAAACGATAGTGAGAAACTCCCTATAACTACTATTATTTTTCAGAATGAAACATCTGGGATCGGAACCTTGCTATAATGAGCCTCGTCGGTCGGTCGGTCGGTTGCACTTCGTTTTCAGTTGTAGGCAACTCTGAACTCAGTTATCCGATAAACGAGTCTACTATATAGGCAACTCTGTATACGGCTCGTTTTGACTTTAGTAGTTGTATTTGCATAAAGCTCCTCACGCGCTATTGGCTCGTCCACGAGTGAATTTTTGGAGTTCGTGGTTTGGGAGAAATATGCGCTGTAAGTAGGATTGACTCGAAACCGTTGTGACGGATTATTTCAAGACTCTATTCCGCCATCTTGGGGACATCGTGGATGCCACGTGGAGTTTGGCCCCCTTAATAACTAGAGGTAATTATTTTTTTGGTTAAAATCTAATAATTTCAAATTATTATTTTTGACCAGTTGTGTTATAGTCGTGGGGCTCATGTCCGTAACAAATTTTCTTTTTTGCTAGTGTATTTTCCATTATAGGGTTCTCATACGGGCGGTCTTTCGTCGGGCGAATCTTTCGCTGTGTGGATGGTATTTGAGGTATCTTTTCGCTGCGAGGCGTTTTTTTTTGCTGGATGGAGTCCTACTACTGGAAGACTCAGTTCTTCTTGTCAGCGTGAGAGCTTTCACCGGCTTGTGCTATCGCTGGGAAACGTCGGAAGAAGCCGGAAAACAGGTTTCTTAAGGAAGCCGTCGGAAGACAGGTTTCTTGAGAAAGTAGTTTTTTATTAAATGTATTCTTGTAACTAGGATCATATTATTTGAATGAATAATAATGTATTTTATGTATGCGCCTATAACCAGACATATAATTTTCGTATGGAGTTGGAGCTATCCCAAGAAGTAAATTTTCCATGCCAGTTTTTTTGATAACTTGTTTTATTTCAGACTCTAACATTTTTGTATGAACTATTTTATTTCCTCATTAAGATTTTTGTTAATCTCTAGAGGTAAATTCTAGCATAATTTTTATGTTAAAAACTGTAATTTAATCCCATTAAAACCGTGTATTGGAGTCCGATTCTGGCAAATAATATAACAGGTTGTTTCAACCTCGCTCTTATATTTTGTTAATTTTCTAGTAAAAACACAGTGTAGTTAAATTTCGCTTTATTTCCATAGTGTTTTTAATTAGTTACTTCTCATTGTTCACCTGTAAGTACCCAAAATTTAAGATTTTTCTCGATAAAATAAGAAATTTACCATTAGTTTAAACTTAAAATACGAAGTAAATATTAAGTCAAGGTTTTTTCCGTACCTAGGTACGGGGATGGACAGGGTCAAAGCTGCCCAATAGGACCTAGTATAAATAATTAAACATATTCTAATATGCCACTGTTAATTCCCACGCAGACCACTTCTGACTACAGGAACTCTGAAACTGATCAACTACCAACACATTCCAATATCAACAACACAATGATCAATAACATTATTATATTCCTCTTCTCAAATCCTATCCAACCAAACAAAATGCTATTCTAACGTTGCGAAACCAACAAGATATCCTAATAAAGAACAAGCTATTATTTTTAACGCATTAGAAGGAATTCCTATTCAAGACTATTTGATTCCTTTGGGAACTGTTATACAACCAAAACATATCACACATATCTCTAAAATAACTAATAACAGAATATGCGTATATTTAGCCGACAAAAATATAGTCAATAAATTCCTCGATGATATTGGAGAAATAACGGTAAATGGTGAAATACTTAAGGCCAGAAAACTTGTTACACCAGCAGAAAGATTTGTATTATCGAATGTATGTCCTACCATACCGAATGAACTTTTAATAAATGAATTACAAAATGTAGGTCTAGATCCAATTTCACCTGTCAGTACTAAGAATCAGTACAGCTCTTCCGGAATTTAGTCATATTCTTAGTTTAGGAAGACAAATCTTCGTTACGCCTCACAATATCCAAATTCATGATTCTATATTGATCAATCATGATAATACATCTTACAGAGTATTTGTAGCACAAGACGGAATGACTTGTTTCAAATGTCGCCAGACAGGACATCTTGCAGCACACTGCTCAGTTTCTATCTCAGCTAATTTAACTCAACAACAGACTGACACAACTCCTGCACCTAGTACATTATCAACCAATAACGCCGCAAACTGCACAGATACTCCTTTTATCGATATAATAAAACTCTCCACCATTGGAGCGATCAACAATCCCAACACACCAATTCCATCAGCAATCAATACTCCAAAAAGACCCGCATCTGAGAGCCCCACTATAGAAGAAACAAGCTCAGAATCAATTTTCCAAAAACCTTATCATATTAAAAAAAAACAATAAAAAAAGTTAAGACAACCTCAGCAGTGGTACCAGCAATTCCTGTAAAAATTTTACTTCAACCAGCCAAAGCATATATAACAAAAAATTCTGAAGGACTGCCATTAAACTACGACCAACTTGTAGACCTATTTGAAAATACTCTTGGCTCTCATAATGCCCTGAAAGTAGTTAAGGACTACACAACTGACTATGGATATCTAGTGATCATGTTAAACAAAATTTACCCTCTGCTTACAGAAAGACGAATTAAAAGCCGTATCACCAAACTTAAGCAAAAAATATACAGACACATAGGAGACGAAATCAATTATGAATCGATGGCTACAGAAAGTGACTCGTCCTCTCATGAATAGAACTCCACTTTCATTTATTTATTATTATTTATTTTCAATCCAATGCTATTTAAATCAATAATTCAGTGGAACCTGAATGGATACTACGAGCGTCTACCTATGCTACAAAAAATCTTATCAGAACACCTTCCTGACATTTTATGCCTTCAAGAGATACATTTTAAACTAGATCATTATCATTCACTAAAAAGTTATCAGTGCTTCTTTAGGAACAGAACAAATCGTCAACATGCCAGTGGTGGAGTTGCGATTTATGTATCGAACACATTAGAAGCAGAAAGCATTCCGATTAATTCCAACCTGGAAGTCGTTGCCGCAAAAATTAAGAGCTCGCACCCAATACACATATGCAATATGTACCTACCGGCAGGTCCATTGAACATGCAAGATATTTGTGATGTTATTAATCAAATACCAACACCAACATTAATTTTAGGTGACTTTAACGGTCACCCTATATTTTGGGGCTCCGAATCTAATGATAATCGAGGTCGAACAATTGCGAATGTTATTGACCATTTTAATATATTAAATTGTGGTACTAAAACTCGCTTCAATTCTGCAACAGGAGAATCATCCGCAATAGATCTATCGTTTTGTGATCCTACGGCCTAGTTATCGGTATCTAGGGAAGTAGATCCTTACTTATATGATAGTGATCATTAACCGATTATTATACGAAATACCAATTTCGAAACTAAAACTACTTCACCATCTTACATTTGGAGATTTAAGAATGCAAACTGGGATGCCTTTTCTGAAAATATTCAAAAGAAAATAGAAAACCTTACTACGACCGAGAATATTGATAAGGATTTAAGAAATATTGAAAATATTATCATATCTGCCGCAGAATCTAGTATTGGTAGAACAAAGCTTCTTACAGGTAGAATTCCAGTTCCATGGGGGAGTAAAACATGCGAAGACACCATAAAAACTATTAAGCATGCCTCCAGCGTTAACAAAAGACACAAAACCACAGAAAACCTCGTTGAATGCAAACGACTAAGAGCAATTTCTAGACACATAATAAAAACTGCAAAAAAGGAATCATGGAGACAATTTGTATCTTCAATTAATAGATCCACTCCAATATCAGATGTATGGAAAAAAATCAAGAAGATTTCTGGTAAAAGCTCCATTCAAAAAATAACATCTCTAGATCTCAATGGAATAACGGTTACAGACGACAAACATATTGCAGATATACTCGCTGATACAATATATGCTAGTCACTCCAACAACAATAATTATGATGACGCCTTTATTACCAAAAAAGTCTCACAGGAAGTAAATGATATTGAAATTTTAGACATACTCGATCCAATAAATCATAATATAACTGAAAATAACTTAAATGAAGCACTAGAAGACTTGAAAGATACATGCGGAGGACCAGATGACATTCCTGTAGTATTCTTGAAGCACTTACCTCAAAATTCCAAAGATTACTTGTTACACCTATACAATAAAATCTGGACTAAACACCTCTTTCCACAAAAATGGGGTGAAGCTATTGTCATACCAATACTAAAGCCTAGAAAACAATCGCTGCATCTTATAGACCTATCTCACAACTTGTTCAATGTGCAAGCTACTCGAGAAAATAATTAACTAACGACTTTTATGGACACTTGAAAGCAGAAACCTTCTGATCCCGGAACAAAGTGGCTTCAGAAAACATAGATCAACTTTAGATAACATTGTTGAATTAGAAAGCTTTATTCATGAGGGTTTCGCATTGAACCAGACGTGCATGGCCATATTTCTCGATATTAACCGGGCATTCGACACGGTGTGGCGATATCATATATTGAGAACCTTGAGTGAATGGAACATACAAGGCCACTGCTTAGCTTTTGTCAAAAACTTACTCCAAAAAAGAATTTTTTGTTGTCAGAACAAATACACAGATATCTAAAAATAAATTACAAGAGAATGGGACACCGCAAGGCTCCGTAATAAGCCCAACATTATTTATTGTAGCCTTGAATAGCATCTTGGAGAATATAAAAGCACCCCTTAGAGCAAGAATATACGCTGACGATCTAGTTGTTTTCTTAAAAGGTACAAATATGACCACAAGGAATAATTTTCTCCAAGATTTTCTTACAAACCTGGAAATTTGATGTTCGCAAACAGGAGTTCGTTTTTCAACCTCCAAAACTCACTGCATGTTATTTAGCAAAACAAATGAACTATTTCAACCTAACTTGATTAAATACTTTAAACAGGTCCGTCAAATAAGCGATGTCATTTTTTGACGTTTTCGCTCAATTGTTCGTTTTCTTCAAGAAATTCCAACAGTGAGTCAAATAGATTGAAAAAATGATTCAGACAAACACCTTTAGAGAGCCAACGTACTTATGTGTGCAGCAGCAAGCGATTGTAGTCTTCATCATTTTCATTGCAAAGCTTATGAAACAAACGGTCATTCAATGGATTGCTTCTAATGATATTGATTGCTTTAATAACGTTATTGAGGGACGCATGCAGACGTTCATTTAATTTTTTTGCAACCAAATGCTGACGGTGAATAATACAATATACAGCGAGTACATTTGGCACTGGTTTTTTCAAATGTGCTATAAAACCCTTATGACGCCCGGTCATTGCTGGAGCACCATCAGTAGCAGCAGACAAAATATTGCTAATAGAAATTTCTTTCTCTTGAAAAAATTCTTGCATGATATTAAATATAGAATGTCCCTTTGTATCAGATTCCAAATTCTTAGCATATAATAACTCTTGATTAATTTTTTCTTCTTTTATAAATCGTACGTATGATAAGAGTAGAGCTTCGTTACTTGGTAAAGTTGATTCATCGAGTTGAATGGAAAATTTGCAAGTCTTTAGGTAATCGCATAATGATATTTCAACGTCATTTGCCATTTCATCTATTCTTCTTTGCACTGAATTATTACTGAGAGAAATTTTTTTAATGATATCAAATGGTGTCTTATGATGGAGAACAGTTTTTAATATCTCTTCGACTGCCGGCAAAATTAATTCCTCGCCAATGGTGTGTGGTTTTCCTGACTTTGCGATTAACAATGAAACGTTATATGAGGCTCGTAGCCCATCATCGTCTCATTTAGAAGACGATGCAAAAAGGTTTGATATAGTTGGCTGTTTTAAATATTGTTTTTCGAGTTCTTGAAAATAGAATATATCTTTGTTCTTCTTATTAGGATGCATTTTATGTAAATGCTCTTGTAGCCTAGAAGGTTTCATAGCTTCATTTGAAAAAACTGTTCAGCAAATTAAACTCATAGGTAATGATTTGTTTGTAGAAGATTCCGCAAATCCATATTTTAAATATTCAATACTGTATTGCCGGCATTTCTTTTTTAATTTAGAAGTAGATTCAGCCATTTTCATACAAAAATTTAATTTTCAATAGATTTATAGATAGTAATGTTCATAAAATGACACACCACTCACGATTACTTACTACGGCAGAGCTTATGATTCACGACTATATATCGCGGCCAAGCACATACAACTAACTAACAAAAAATTCGTAGAGCTGTTGCTTTTATACGTTTCATTTCGTGCATGATTCAACTTGTCTGTGTGCGAACATGTCGAAACATATTATTTTGTATGAACATCGCGCGTTCGCTTATCAACGTGCGAGGACAAGTCATATACTTCTATTCTGAAGTAAAAGAAATTATTATAATTATTAGTATTATTATCAATGCTAATTTAAAACTGCTTATTAACCCCTATCAAATCATTTTAATTTCTCCATTCCTCTTGACAGCTTAATATTTGCTTCTGAATACGCTACCGCCCCCCCAAAAGTCTGCAGCGCCCACAGGGGGGCGGTATCGCCCCCGTTGGGAACCATTGGTTTATAGGAACAACAATAATGCGATGCAAAACTTCCCAGCTTTTTTATTACATCGTCGGGGTATTTTGAATAAAATCTTATTTTTTTGCTACTATCTGCATCTACCTTTCTCATTTTTGATATACAGGGTGGTTCATTAGTGCGACCAGAGTCAATATCTCCGGTACCATAGAAGAAAGCGGATAAAATCTGAAAATTTAAAAATATGCAGGATGTTCTATTTAAAAAATATTTTTTTCTACTGTGCTGGTTTTTTGGAGCAACATGTATACACAAAAATAATTTTATAACAGGCACCTCTTAACCCTTAATAAGCTTCGTCAAACGTTATTGGTGAGGGATATATTGACCTTTGTCGCACTAATGCGCAACCCTGTAGTAAATACCAAGCAAAGTTTTAACGAGATTAGGTTCTGTTATATTTTACATATATTGCACACAATTTATGTCAAATATGGTAGAACCTAACCTCAACGCGTTAAAATTTAGCTTGGTTTCTACTATATTTGGTTTAAATCACGAGAGAAGCGAGACGAGACGAGAAAAGGTCGTTTCTCGTCTCGTCTCGCCTTCTCTCGACGAGACAAGAGCCACATTTTCTCTCGTCTTACTAGACGAGACGAGAGAAGGCTCGTCTCGTTTCGCGATAACACTAGTCATTCCGGATCCCCTATATCACTTTCTGGCAGTGTATCAGGGACGGAAGCGCTAGAGGTTAATGTAAAGTATTTAACAGGATAGTTTTCTTTTATTGCTCCTTTTTCACACAAATATAAAAGGATATTCAATGTCTCTCTACTTATGGGCAAACCGGAGAAGAAGATCCGTGGAATTACAATATCAGTATTTTAAACTGGAAATTCAATATCGAGGGGATTCTCTAGATCGTAATCTATGTAAACACTAATACTCGTCTTATCTTCAGAAAACTTTGCTGCTTCTTCTATCGAATTTCTTTTTACTTCTGTGCCTTCCGAAGTTTTTAGTTTTTTTGAGAAAGATATATATTTCCAATCAAAGAATTGAGTATTATTTAGGGTTTTAACTTCATAGGGTTTAGGCATTCCGAATTATTGTTACCCGAAGGAATCTGCACATTCATATTGCGTGCATATTTCTCTATGACGTCATGAATAGTATCTACCGGCATGTATGTATGCCCAACCACTAAAAACGTCAACGTTATGTTTTCAATATTTGTGGAAGTATTAAAAAAATATAAGAGCATAGCCAGAACAAATTTATTTTTGTTCTGTCTTCGACAATTGTCACAGAACAATGAGATGAGAATTCTCCTGCGCTATCCAGCTGTAAGCAAATATGAGTTCACCCCTTTTCTTTCCAAAGGAAACAATATCCATTTTGCGTTCTACTTCCGTAGATAGTGAAATTGTACACTGCATATTTTCTACTAAAGCCATATAACGAATCTGGACCATGCGGGGTTGCTAACAGCTTCCTTAGGTCTAAAGATGATCCAATAAACATATCCCGACTTGACTTACTTTGCTCCGATAAAAAGAATTCATTAGCTTTATTTTTTTTCTCTTTGATGTGTCATATATTCGTCTTTTATTGCATCCGTTTTCGAGTTTTCCGGAAGATTTTTATATTTCTTGCATTTGGAACATTTGTCTTTTCTTGGTACGTGTATACCTACACTGAAAGAACAGTTTGATTAAAATCACTAAGAATAATTAATTATTACCAAATCCGTTATTGAAATATGGCTTATTAAACGTTTATTGAAAACAAACAAATTATTTGTTCACACTCTAGAAATAGAGAATTATTTACTATTAGATGAGGATATTTTTTGATAATAATTGTTTATTAACAATAAATGTATATTTTGTTTTTATGAAAAAATGATTATCAAAAATTGAATAGATGAGGCTTTTACTTGATGAAGATCCATACTGAACGATGAAATAAAACAATATAGTTAGTTTAAATCTTCATTTATTTGAACTAATGTTCAATTTAAACTTGTTGACGCGTTTCACTAACACAGTAGCTTTGTCAAAAAACGAATGAATTATTATCAGCTGAGAATCTATGTTTTTCCACCACATCATTGTTATTTATAATTACAAAGTCATTGTATATAGTTATTACATATTCTGCCATTGTTATTCCAGATTGAATTATTAAACCCATATATTTGTTCACAATGACAGCATGACAAAAGCCCCGTTATTAATGATAAGCAAATATTTCTTACATTTTTTTACCAATATTTAGGGTAAAGCGAGGAGAGATGGTACAGCAGGGGAGACGGACTACTCGCGAAATTTTTTGGATCGTGGCAACAATGTCCGATCTGGTCACGTGGGCATAGCCGTAGTTCACAGTCGCGCTTTTTAAATCAACTTGTTGCGTTGTTTATCATTGTTTTTGTTAGTTATATGGGGCCATTGTTTTTGGCGACACGAAAAATTTTGCTGAGAATATTTTGTTCCTTAATTAACTCACTCTAAGGTAAGTTTTGGCCTAATTTAGTGCTTAGTAGTAGTAAGAGGCGCTTTCTGGTGCATACATAACCTCAAAACAAGAGTCTATAAAGTTTCGTTTTGTAAATATTGCCCGGTCCATCTATCCTACGCTTTTAGGAGAGATGGACCAGCATTTGCGAGGAGAGATGGGATAAGGTTTTATGGTTTCAGAAAAATGCCGAACAAGTACACAAGAAAACGAGATACACCTTTAAGGGCTACATGGTCTACGGATAATTTACAACAAGCAATAACTGCTGTTTCATATTCCAAAAACGACATTAAAACGTAGAATTCCAACGAATAACTGATCGGCTGGGCCCAGATAGTTGTTTGGGGAAATCTACTGAAGAAAATCTGTCCAGACATAGTAAGAAACTGCAGAAACATGGCTTTGCCCCCACAAGACAAGAAGTGCGAAGACTGGCGTTTAATCTGGCAGAGAAGCTCGGAATTAAACATAAATTTAAGGACGGTAAGGAGTTTCTAATATGTTTTGATATTAGGTTAATGTTTCTAAATTTCTATTATTTTCAGGCAAAGCTGGCAGAGTGTGGTTACAGTCATTCTTGCGAAGAAATCCAGACATCACCGTTCGTAAAGCAGAAAACACTTCTGTAGCCAGAGCCACAGGGATGTCGAGGGAAACTGTGCTCAAATACTTTGAATTACTTGAGAATGTTCTTACCGTAAATGAATTATTCGACAAACCTGGGCCCCTTTTTAACACCGACGAAACTGGACTCCAACTCAATACTAGAGCTGAACATGTGCTTGCAGCAACGGGTTCTAAGAGCGTACCGGCCGTAAGCCCTGGTGAAAAAGGGGAAACAATAAGTGTAATCGCTTGTTGCAATGCAGAGGGGGTGTTTTTGCCCCCTTATTGTATTTTGAAAGGGAAGAACAAAAAAAGTGAATGGGCGGAATGGATGCCTCCAGGATCTCAAATATGCATGTCCGAAAAGTCCGCGTATGTCAACTCTAAAATATTTTATGAATGGTTGACACAACACTTTTTCCCGCGCAAACCACCAGGAAAAGTTTTGCTGATCTTAGATGGTCACACTTCTCATACCACCAATATCGACGCCTTGGAATTTGCAGACAGAAATGACATAATAATATTTTGTTTGCCTCCCCATTGCATCCATTATCTTCAACCCCTAGATCGAGCGTTCTTCAAGAGCCTCAAGGGATACTTTTATGACGCCTACCGGCGAATGGTGTTAGTCGATCCTAATAAAAAACTCAATAGGCTGCAATTTGGTAAACTCCTGGGGGATGCTTGGGGAAAATCCGCAACTGTGAACAATGCAGTATCAGCTTTTAAAGCAACAGGGATATCACCATTCAACCCAGATATCATACCGGACTATGCATTTTTACTTCAGCAAACAAGAGATCCCATTCATCAGACTGCTGATAACGAAATAGTGGAACAAAATATTCATGTCCCTGATCCTCAACCAGGATGTTCAGGAGTACAGCACCAGGAAAAAATCATCCAAAAACCAGACTCCCCTCAAACAAATAACCAAAAAAAACGCAAAAGGGACGAGCCGGATATCACACCGGGAAAAACCCTTGACCAGATTTCGCCTGTCCCTAATTTTACTCCAGGTATGAGAAAAGTTCGAGCCAATCTAGGAGGAGTTCTATCTTCGTCCACGTATATCCAAAAAAGAAAAGATATTGATACGAAACAGAAAAGAAGGGTTGAGTCAATTACAAATCCAAAGAAAAGGAAGAATGAAAAACCATTATACAGCGGAAATCAAGTAAAAAAAATCAAAAACGACTCTTCTTCTTCCGAGTCCGAAGACGTGATTTGGAATGATTCGTCGAGTGATGAGAACCATCTTAGCGATTTAGAAAATGAATGCGTTGGGTGTAACGAAGATTACCGAAAAACCAAGAAAAAGGATGATTGGACTAAGTGCATATTTTGTTCAAGATGGCTACACGAGGGCTGCACATCTTATAACAATATTTGTCAAACATGCGGAGTTTTCGCAACAAAAAAGAAACGTTAAAAGTTGAAGGTCCATCTATCCTACCCCTAATGAGCCATCTCTCCTACCCTACGTAGGACAGTGGGACCAATTTAGCATTTCAGTTTTTTATTTTTTATGCCATTAGGATAAGTGGTTTGTTTTTTTTAATTCTACCAAGAAAATGCCAAAGTTGTTATTAGTTTACTGTATTTTTTTAAATATAAAAAATATTAAATATTTTGTAAAACGTGTTCCATCTCTCCTCGCTTTACCCTATAAAGAAACCATATCAGCCTTGGGTGATTTCTGCTAATACATTGATTACTTTTAGGGTATCCACTGGAGAAGGCAACTCAGTTGCCGTAATAAGTGTTAAGACATTTCTGAATATGTATTTGTTTGTTTAGTGTTTATTGATATATCTATTATTCGTTTCCTACACCATTACAGTTTTTTGAATATATGGATGACAAATTGTTTTGCTTCTCTTCAAAATGACTTATGTACCTAGATGCTGGAAATGAAACAACAAAACTTTTAATCAAACGATTTATTCAATTTTTTTAATTATAATTCTCACAAAAAATACAATATAAAGGTACCACATCGTCAACACATCTTGAAAAAAATATATAATATGCAATTATAAAAAAAATACTAAATAAAAATAAATTTTTGGCCAATAATCGAAATAGGTGTGGGAAAATACACCCTGTATATACAGTGGTACTCTAGCTATGTATCCACATAAATAAATGAAATAACGAAAACAAATTATTTCAATAGTTACAAATTATTAAATTTGTATTTATACAAAAGTACGAAAAATAAATATAATTTTTAAATGGAATAACAACAAAATTTAATGAAGGTGTTTCCAGAAATTTTAGAAAATATCTGTCTATTGTATAAGAAATCGTTCAAGTCAATTTTCATAATATGTGTCACATTATTTTATGAATAAAAATGGTCAGAATCATTGCATTTTTTTAAAGAATAGGTATATAGGTAAGCATACGAATTTGAATATCCATGAAATTTCTTCATACAGGTAAGGCCTGACTGGAAGGTGAAAATCACTTCCGAAGTTAAACTGGAAACTGATGTCAATAAGAATATGCAGCTTATATAAACAAAAAGCGAACCGTTTCAATCCTAGTTGGGTTGTCTGGATTTATAAGAGGGAGAAAATATCATACCTCAAAAAATATGAAATTTTATAAATTACATATGTCTGGAATATAAAATGAATATACCAAAATGGAGGTGGACCGTTGAACGGGGGTGGTCCATTGAATGGTGGCGGAGCATCGAACGATGGTGGATTTTCGAAAGAAGGAGCTTCAAAATTGAGTGATTCTTAGCAGCCTCGTCAGATGTGGTAGCATCTTCGGAATCTGGAATATTGGTTAAATTATTTTACTCAAAGTAGATAATTATTATTAAAAGACTTACTGTTTATGTGGTTCTCATTTTCAGTTTTAGTATCTTCTGTTGGTCTTTCTCCGTGGGAGTTACCCTTATCAATAGCGTTATTTTCTTTTTCTTCTTTTTTGGGTTTGACAGTTTCAACAATATTTTTATCTTTTCGATCTTCATTGTCTGTTTTTTTATTTTCTATATTCGGTGTACCTTCGGATCGGTTTTTGTTCTCACTGGTTGTGGATCTATCTCTATCTCTACTGTTTCTATTTAACTGATCTCTCTGTCTGAACGAACTTTCTTTGTCGTGTCCAAATTCGTCCTCAGATCGTTCGTTATTTCTAAATGGTCCAAATTTAAACGATAGATCTCTATCTCTGTTAAATCGATCATTTCTGCCTCTATCTCTATCGTCGTAGCCTCCACCCATACCGGCCATTTCTCTTAAACGATCGTCGAGCGTCTTTTCCTTGTCTTCTCTATCATCTATTTCCGGATCTCTGGTATACCTTCTATCTCTATCGCTGAAACGGTTACCGCGATCTCTATATCTATTATCACGACGATCGTCTCGTCTATCTCGGTCTCGATCCCTCCCTCGGCTGTTTTCTCTGTCGTTTCTGTAACGCCGATCCCGATCTCTGTCACCCCTGTCTCTATCGCGATTGTGCTGATCGTGACTCCTGTCTCTATCTCGATCTCTACTAAAAAAAAATGGATATTTCAATTTATTATGTAATTTATTGCGTACGAATACTTATCCCTGTCGTCTCTATATCTCTCTACTCCTGTTACGCCTATCCCTATCGTCTCTCCTATCCCTTCTGCCGTCATCCCTATTAGACTCATTAAACTGGCCGGCGGGTGTATTTTCGCCAACAGTTTTGTTTTTCGACGGTTTAGAATCGGCGTCTTCCATTTCAATGTCCATGGTGTCATCGTGCGGAGCAGGCGGCTGAGGTATGATACCAAACGATTGCGTGATGTTCATTAATTATTCACCGATACTATGAAGATTAGCGTCCGAGGCAACGTTCGCTTTGTTTTCTAGCGAAGGTAGTTGGAGCAGCATCATGTTAGGCGGTCCTACTTTGAAAACTTAAATCAACCAAATAAACCAATAGATTAGTAGCTGATAAGAAGTTGAAGGTGATCGGAAAAATAGTTTATTTGAAAGCATGTAACTGGCTCATTAAATACATACAAACAAATATGAATAGTTTACAACACCCTGTATACGAGGGTGGTTCCAGAAGTACCCGACCCAACACAAAAAAACAAAAAAAGTATATTTATTTTCAAGATCATTTCTTTCAGCTCTATACACTTTTCTCAGTAATGTTCAATAAGTTTGCTGGATGAAACAACACATTCTTCATAGCCAAAGTTGGTCATTTTTGCTTGATTTCTTCGCTCAAATGTTGCAATATGTACTCGCCGTTGATAGTTTTTCCATTCTCAAGGTAGTCAATGTAATGGATCCTACACGCATCCCAAAAAACTGACATATGATCTTGCCTGCAGATGGAACATCCTTCGCCTTCTTTTGAGCCGTCTCTCTTATTCAATCCATTGTATGTCTGGGCATACTGGCCTTTATTGATGGCTTATGTGACCCCGATATGCAGAGGACGCTTCGCTTAGCCCATCCCAAAACATTAGTTGACGCATTGACAGTTGCTCTTGAATATGAAGCAGCAACGAAGGCTTCGGGTTACAGCAAAGTTAGGACCATCCAAGAAAAAGGTGACGAGGACAAGTTTGACCAGACCGTCAGCTTGATCAGAAGTATGATGGAAAAGAAGCCGAGAAAGATCAGATGCTGGAATTGTGGCTAGCTAGGGTATGTACGCAGATCATGTAAGCGCCCCAGGACTCCTGCAAACCAAGAACCCCAGTCACAGGAAAACTAGAACGGGTCGGCTACGAAGGGGCAGCCTTGACCCATGATCGTTCCAAAGACCCTCTCATAGTGATAGCTTCTCTCAGATGTCGCAAAGACAGTGCATATGTGGATGGCGAAGTAAATGGCAAGAAATATGCTCTGCTGGTTGACACTGGAGCAACTAGAATCATTATACGACCAGAGATAATAAACCTCTTGAAGAAGCTTCTACCAACGAGACTGCGACTGCGGACCGCCACAGGCGAGAGTGCCGACGTTTACGGCGAAAAACAAAACCAATTGGGAATTGGCGCAGTAAAGTTCACGGATACGGTGATCGTAGCTGACTTTGAAGAAGACGTGATTCTAGGAAATGGACGTGATGAATGTACATGGTTTCCAATTAGACTTTAGAAATAGAATAATTAAAGTAGGTTCCCAGGAGGTATTCCTCCATCCATATGAAGGCAGCGATATGTTGGCAGCTGTACAGGAAGATACCGTTCTACCTGCAAGTAGCGAAACCATGATAGTAGCACGGCTACAGAGAATCGTGGACGAAGGTACACCAGTTATGATGGAGTCAAAAAACCACGACGGAGAGGTTGGCAAAGGAGTACTAATTGGGAAAGGATTAGTTACGTCGGCGAAAGAGTGACTAGTTACCATCAAGAAGAAAACCAAGATTGGTTCCTGCGTACCAGTGACGTCTATAGTTCGTCAAACAACGACCACTGACAATTCTAATGCCAGATTCGAACAAATGTTATCAGTAGCTGGTCAATTTTTGGATCGAGCTGAAAGAAAGAGAATGAGAGAAATAGAAGGAAATACTGGTAGAACATCAGCCGTCAAACACAAAATCAATACTGGTAATGCAATCAGCACGGAGACTTCCACGAGCGAAGAGAGAGGAAGCTGAAAGAATAATTCGAGAGATGACAGAAGAAAAAGTAATAGAACCATCTACTAGCCCATGGATGTCTCCAGTAGTGCTCGTCAAGAAAAAGGATGGAATTACGAGATTCTGTGTGGATTACGGCCAGGTTAACAATGTGACGAAGAAAGACAACTATACTCTGCCACGAATTGACGATACGCTAGATACTTTGGCCGGCAGCAAACTGTTTTCCACCTTGGACCTGAAGTCTGGCTATTGGCAAGTGGAAATGGATACAGAAGACAAAGGGAAAACTGCTTTTACTACCGTATCTGGATTATGGCAATTCAACGTCATGTCATTCGGGCTCTGTAATGCGCCTGTGACATTTGAAAGACTCATGGAAAATGTCTTGGAGGGTTGTCTTGGAAGACATGCCTGGTCTATTTGGACGAACTGGCGACGACATTTGACGAACACCTGAAGAATTTGGAAGACATATTCAAACGACTCCAAGCTGCCCAGCTCATGTTAAGCCCGGAGAAATGTCAGCTGTTCCAAAACCGAGTCAACAATCTAGGTCATTTAGTGAGCAATGAAGGAGTGGAGGTGGATCCAGAGAAAATTGCTTCCATTCAGCAATGGCCGCAACCTACCGACAAACATCAAATTAGGAGTTTCCTTGGACTTTGCACGTATTATAGAAGATTTATCAGGAAATTTGGAGATATTGCTAAGCCTCTAACATGACACAAAGAAAAAGCAAGAACTTTCCAATGGGACAAAGACTGTCAAACGGTTTTTGAAACCTTGAAGAGGCATTTAACCTCGGCCCCGATATTAGGATATCCATTACCAAAGGAGGACTTTATTCTTGACACTGACGCAAGCAACGTAGAAATTGGTGGAGTGCTCTCACAGATCCAAGGAGGGCAAGAAAGAGTGCTGGGGTATTTCAGTAAAGTCCTCTCCAAACCAGAACGAAATTACTGCGTCACAAGAAGAGAACTTTCGGCGGTAGTGAAGTCCGTGGAACACTTTTACCAGTATCTCTATGGTAGGAAAATTTTAATCCAGACTGATCATGCAGCACTCAAGTGGTTGATGCAGTTCAAGAATCCCGTGCCCCACAGAATGCCCCCACTGCAACAAAGCGGATTCTAGGGAAGCTGCAGTTTCAAGAACTACAGTAGTCAATGAAGAATGGTCACCCACCAGGATCAGAGAAGATCGGGAGAATGATCCTTGCCTAAAGAAGATTCGGCAGTGGAAGGAAGAAAATCGGCGACCTCCCTGGCAAGAAGTGTCAAGATTTTCACCGAAACTCAAGGTGTATTGGGCTCAGTAGGACTCCCTTGTCCTGCCAAAAGAGCTGTTGCAAACAGTCCTTGAAAACGATGGTGGTTCGAGATGAGGAGACAGCTAGTTATCCCGAGAACAAGAGTAGCTGAAGTACTAGAGAAGTTACACGACAGTCCATCGGGAGGTCATCTGGGAGTGAAGAAAACCCTCCAGCGAATCCGTGAGAGGTTTCATTGGATGAACAGCTCCGATGATGTGAAGGACTGGTGTAAGAAATGTACGACTTGTACTACGAGTAATGGACCACATCGAAAGGCACCCATGAAACCGTACAATGTTGGAAGCCCTTTCGAAAGTATTGCTTTAGATATCGCTGGACCATTTCCGACCACCGAAAATGGTGGCAAATACATACTGGTTGTAATGGATTATTTCACAATGTGGGTGGAAATTTACGCTATCCCGAACCAAGAGGCCACAACTGTTGCGGATGAATTGGTGGAAGAATTTATCAGCCGATATGGAGTGCCCTTGGAAGTCCACAGCGACCAGGGAAGAAATTTCGAAAGTCATCTATTCCAGGAGATTTGCGAGAAGCTAGGAATGAAGGAGACCAGGACAACAGTATTACATCCACAGTCAGATGGAATGGTCGAGAGAATGAATAGGACTATTGGATAATACCTGTCCAAAGTAGTATTCAGCCATCAGAGAGATTGGGACTAGTATATATCCCTATTCATATTGGCTTATCGATTTGCCGTCAATGAGTCCACGGGTGATGCACCGGCGAAAATCCTGTTTGGACGTGAAATGAGGCTTCTTTGTGACCTGGAATTTGGCTGTTGGCCTGCAGAAGATCTAGCAGGAGAAGACTACGTGATCTAATTGAGAAGAAGGCTGGACGATATTCATGAATTAGTTAGAACAAATCTTCAAGTTGCCAGCGACAGAATGAAAAGGTACGACACGCAGGCCACAGTAGGCGGTTTTAAAGTAGGGGACAAAGTGTTATTACACAACCCGACGAGGAGAAAAAGATTTTCTCCAAAATTACAAAAAACCTGGGAAGGTCCATACTTAATCAAGAAAAGGATCAATGATGTTATATATCGCATAAGCAAGATCCCCAACGGAAAACCAAAAGTAGTTCACCAAAACCGACTAGCGTCATTCGAAGGAGACCATGACCTAGAGAAAAGAGTGAACCATATTCGAGATGCGTCTGACCCTACCTTTGATGAATTTATGGGCGCGTATGGGAAAGCTCGATATGGAGTCACTTCAGAACAACGACAAGATTTGTTCACTCTACCGGAAGATTATTCACTGGCATACAACATCCCCGCCCATCTCAAGAACGCAAGCGGGTTGACATTCGTCTTTCGAAAGAAGTTCGGGCAATTAGAAAAACTTGAAGACCAGATTCCAGCCACTGGTAAGACACTGAAACTGAAACATAATTCGCGGTACGTCTTCTACGTGGCAACTAAAAATGAATTTCAAGATCGATCTACCTACCGCGATGTGTGGGGAAGCACTTCGAAACCTCCGAGACCATGTGTTAGAATCCAACCTGCCTAACATAGCGAGTAAACAGTTGGATTGGCAAATTATCAGGAACATGGTAGAGATTATCTTTCGACATACTGGTGTCTAGATATTAATTTGCAGCTACAACCCCCGTTATCAGTATCCCATGAAGAGAGTGTCCTGCTATTTCCATAAGATCGGAATGTGTAGAAATGGGGCCAGTTGCCGATTCAAACATCCAGTCTCGGCTACACAAAAGTTCCAGGAGGAACTGCCATTTAAGGAAGGGGTATTGTTACGAATCAGCAGACTGGTATAGTCTGTCCAAGCCATGTATGAAAGTTAAAATTATGGCGGATGCGCAGGGATTTCTTAGAACTGTTTACGATTGTGACTATCTTATCTAGACATTGTCTTTGTGACTAGTCTTATCTAGAAAATGCCAGAGCCAATTGTTTTTGTGTAAGCCGTAATCTAGAATTATCTAGTAAAAAGGAACTAACCTATATAAGGGACCGACCAACGGAGAAGTTCAGTTTAGTTGATAAAGTGATCTGGACAAATAAACAAAAATACACTGAAATAGCTAACATTAAAGTGTTGATATAAATTAATAATTAAGGTGGTGTGTGTATAAATTAAATTTAAGTGAATAGTTGAGTGTATATAAATTTAGTGTTAGTGAGTAGGTTAGTGTCTAAATGAATTCGTAAGTAGCCATACCGTGCGTTTTAAAGTTTATCCCACCCGTAATAAAAACGTTTTAATAAATAAGAAAAACATTACAGTATTATTACAATAAAAATAGTACAATAAATAAATTTAATTTTTTCTGGTTAAGTATGGTAATGGGGTTTATCACTTTTTAATATAAAATCTCTTGATTTGTTGAATTTAACCTTGCATAAATAATTTTTATTAGAATCCGCTACCGATCGTTCGGTCGTCTTCAGTAAATCGGCCGCTAAATTTTGACTGCCAGGTTCACACAGCTCCCATTGTCGATATTATTCTCATAATCAAACAAAGTGCAGACCTAGATAATAGTAATTTGATTGATCTGAAAGGATAATCCGTGATGCTGAAAGATTTCTGGAATCGTGCCCGAAGAAAAAATATTCCCAATCAATATCCTCAATATCTTAATTATACACCAATATGTACTTTACAATTAGATAATTATCATATCAACTTATCTAAAATTCTATTTGTAGCTATCCTCTGATTCATATTAAGCAAAATGAGAAACATAAAAAACATTTTTTACATCTTTAGTGAAAAAAATTATTGAAAAAAAAAACACCAAACACAACGCTTGATAGGGAAAATTAATGAATTATCAAAGTTGAATATTATTTCAGTATCACAAAATAATTTTTATCTTAAGTGCAATTTAAGTAACAAATAATATAAAGAATAATTGATAACCTACTTTACACGTTGTAAATTAAATTTTATCTTGATTGAAGGCTTCAATTTTCAGGCGAGATCAATAGATTCATGATATCTTGGAAACTATAAAAGCGATTGGCAAACTGGTAAGCAATAACAACCTAGTTCAAAATGAAATTTGTGGCAATTCTTAGTTTGTTGATTGGCGGTAAGTTTGGTTAATCGTACTAGAAATCATATAAAATATTAAAATTGAACGAAAAGTAACAATCATTTTTTTTAATGAAGGAATAGTATCAATGACTTAAGGTAGTACCTCCGCAAAAAAATGAGATATAAGTCAGTAAATATATAATTAAGACGGCGTTTCAATTTTAAGACGATGTACCTCCCCAAACAAGAGATAATTTCAATTAAAAATGATATTTCTTGTACCGGTTGTGTTATTAAGAGAGGTAAACCGCTGTATCTCAGAAACGATTTATCGTAAAGCTAGAGAAAAAAAATCTGTATTACAAACTCACATATTAGAAACTGCTGGAAATTATTTTTAAGTTTTCTACTCCATCGCAGGAGGGCGTAGTTCGCAATAATAACACAAAAACATAATTTTTTATAATAAGTGTACCGTTATAGTATCAAAAATTTTAAATATTCGTAACCAATAGAACATTTCACGTAAGTTTGATAAAGTACTTTTTCCTCTATCTTGAAAAATAAATGGTAGGTGAGTAGGAAAGCTGACTCAATAAAACTGTTATAAGTTTTGTTACGCTGTATGGATTTTGACAAACTTAGTATCATTTAAAAAGGAATTCTATGCCTAATAAAATTGTTTTGTTTGGGGTTTTCTTCCTTAACTGGATGAAATAACGCCACTCGTTTTTATTATTTATTTAACGTGCAACAGTAACACAGTATACCTAACAAACAGTAGTGCATCTTCAAGGCGGTACCT
Source organism: Galeruca laticollis (assembly GCA_963921935.1). Lineage (NCBI taxonomy): Eukaryota > Metazoa > Arthropoda > Insecta > Coleoptera > Chrysomelidae > Galeruca > Galeruca laticollis. The sequence goes on from OY998181.1 coordinate 149,157,931, forward strand.
TTGAAGTGTCAAAGTAACTGTCGGCCATGTTCTCTGGATAAATGTCAGGTCCTCTCTTCATCGTGCCGAGTAATGTCAGACGCTCAGACTGTCAATTAACGTTTAATGTCGATATTCCATTGGTTGGCTTCAGACAGTGACAGTGACAGGAGAATGCACCACACTCTTTATTCTTGATCAGTTTAAATATTTTATCCTCAGAACATGGCGTCTAGTCTGCGCAGTCAAATCTGCGCGACTTTTGCCGCCTGTCCAAGATGCACTACTGTTTGTATTGGTATACTGTGACAGTAATACAAAATACTCGTACATTCATTTTTACACGTTTTTTGTTTCTGCCGACGTTACTCGTGGACGCCGATCGAGTCTTCTCTCCCGAAGTCAGAGAGTACAGTTGAAATGTTTCACAATGTTGCCACTGTGACAAAATATTACCTAAATTCAACGAAACATAAACTCGAACATATTCCCCCTTGAAAGGCTAGGGTTTCAACAAATTTATAACATTTTATCAACCAAAATAATAATTCTAGTCATGTAAAGTTAGTAAACCAAAATTGTTTATTCATCTGACACAACGATATTTTTGTTACCGATCGCTCTACGACACCGTTTTTTGTCTTGACGGACACTACTCGCACTACATTGTCTTTCCCTGGATGAGCTTCGACTATTCTTCCTGCAGGCCAAAACATGGAAGGAACGTTGTCCTCCTTCAATAGGACAAGGGAGCCGATGCGGTAGTTCTCGTTGGTGTTGAGCTGCCATTTGCTTCTCTGCTGCAAATGATGCCGGTATTCCTTTCTCCATCAAGTCCAAAAATGCTGACCCATAAGTTGGAGATGCTGGTATCTTCGACTGTAATTAACCTTTTCTTGAGATAAATGTCGTTCTGGAAGATCCGTGAGCACTTGTCCAATTAGGAAGTGAGCGGGCGTAATTGCATAGAGGTCATTAGGATCGGAAGACATAGGAAACAATGGCCTTGAGTTGAATATTGCCTCATTTTGTGTAGTTAAGGTATCTCTTCATAGCATAAACGCGTACCGTTTAAAACGCGCTTTAAGTGACGTTTGCAAGACTTCACGGCTGCTTCATGCAGACCGCCGAAGTGCGGTGATCGAGATGGCATAAAATGCCATTTAATATTAGAATGTACCACGCAGTTTTGAACACCACTAGATTCGATCAATGTTTTGACTGAAATTAAATTATTATTACATCCCACGAAATTAGTACCGTTGTCACTGTAAACATATGAGCAAAAACCTCTTCGCGATACAAAACGCTCCAAAAGACTAAGAAATCCGTCACTAGTTAGGTCGGTAATGACCTCAATGTGCACGACCTTAGTCACCAGGCAAACGAAGATACAGACGTATCCTTTGATGATTTTATTAGAGCGAGTTTTACCATCTTTGAGCTCGAAAGGTCCAGCGTAGTCTACAGCGACAGATGCGAACGGGCGAGAAGAGTTCACTCGTGACTTAGGCAAATCACACATTTTTGGAAAATTAATATTTGGATTTTTATTAAAACATGGTATACATCGCCTTATATATGATTTAACTGCGTTCTTGCCATTAAGTGGCCAGTATTTTTGCCTTATATGAGATAAAGTACCCTGGTCCGAAATGCAATGTGCGCTTATGTTCATGATCAATTACGAGTTTAGTGAATTTGTGATCCGAGGACAAAACTATAGGGTGTTTAATATAATATGCATAATTTGAGTTACTCAACCTACCACCAATTCTAACTATACCGTCGTGATCAATGAATGGACATAAAGACTTTAACTTACTTTTGGACGATGCTCCCCTTTTATTTTTTAAATCGTGAATATCTATTGAGAAACTCGGAGACTGAACTAATTTAACTAATACCATATGTTTTGTTTGGGTTTTCTTCCTTAACTGGTTGGAATAACACCACTCGTTTCTATTATTTATTTAACGTGCAATAGTAATGTAAAATACTCGTACATTCATTTTTACACGTTTTTTGTTTCTGCCGGCGTTACTCGTGGTCGCCGATCGAGTCTTCTCTCCCGAAGTCAGAGAGTACAGTTGAAAGGTTTTACAATGTTGCCACTGTGACAAAATATTACCTGAATTCAAAGAAACATAAACTAGAACAAAACTATTATATCATAATTTCATTCCAGTGCTAAAACCGGTGACTAGGTGGTGGTGATTGAACAATTGGTTGATTTTCAACTATTTTTGAGAATCTTCAAATGCTATGCTATATGTTTTAATCATTCACTGGAACGAGGTTGGAGATTAAAATAAAATGGTAGAAGCCGCATCCTAATGTCTATTTTCTATGCAAAGATACGAGAAAAAATAGGTATACATATAAATAAGATTTGACACAGTATCATTGTAACAATAACCAACAATTAATTACGTAACAGAAACAGCGAAAATAAACTACATTGGCCTAGTGAAGTAACCTTAAGATACTGCTTGAAATACCTTCCATCTTTTTTAATCTCTGCTTGGTAAAAATAACAGCCGCTTCTATTTTAGCCGTGGGAATAAAGTCAGTTGCGTTTCGTATTCCATCAATAATATCTGCTCTATTTGCCAACATTTTTATGGACAGTTCAGCAAACAAAAACTTTTAATATAACATTTCAAGAAGTATCTTATTTTGGTATAGATTTGTAGATGACATGTTAGCTTATTTTATAGGTAGTGAACGATGATCAGTATCAATATCAATTTTCATTTCTTCGAATTTACTATCTGTACCCTTACTTTGTGGAGTCTACTAATATAATTATTATTTTGAGTGGGGCTGAGAATTTCTGAGTGGTTCCACTTAGATAGGGGGTGTTTGGGAATTTAAGGTTGGTGGTTGTTTCGTTATTTTTAATATCGAAATAGTTATCAGTTTTGGATTTTTTAATATTTTTTTTGTTGGGTTTGGCTGGATATTTTGGTTTGGTTTTGGTTTAGTTTTGGTTTTATATGAAATAGTATTATTATATTCTTTGTAATAAAACTTGTAATTTCTGGTGTCTACACAAAAGGTTTCTACACAAATGTATCTACACAAAATGTTAATATTAAATGATAAAGGATGACTTTATTCATTGAATTGTATTCATAGTTATAGTGTATAGGTATAAGTATTTAACTGGTTGAGTGGAAGAGGAAATTCTTGTTTTATTCAAGAAATTTGAACCCTGCCATTTGGCAAACTGTTGTGTAACATAATGAACCTTTTTTGTATATCTTTACTTGTATGCACTGTATGTTTGGCCAATACAAGCATTTATTATTATTACTATTATTATTATTATTATTATTATTATTTTTCAACCATATTAATAATTGACACTCAAAAATTAAATTTACATTAGAAGTTGAAGAAAATTACTAAATCAATTTTCTTGAGAGGTCGGTTCTGGCAACGAATGTGTAAACAGTATTTGTGTTAGCTCCTAACATTTTTCAAATTTAACAGTGTTTATTGATCAAAGTAAAACTCAATTACAGACAGTATAGTGAATATTAGTGCTCTACCATCGAACACATAAGTCACTTTTGACTCACACCACATAAACTTGTGAAAAAAACTTTTTATTTGTAATTGACCTACATCATTTTATACACTTACTACAAAATGGCCAAATTTCGCAGCTCTTCAAGTGATATGATAAATGTAAATTGGAATACAGGCCCGCATTCAGGCACCTAGCAACAATTATGGAAATTATATCCGACGAGACTTCTGACTACAGAAATTCTCAAAACACCTACTCCTCAATCACTAAAGAACAGTTTCCAAAAAAAGACCAAGCAATAATTTTTCCCGGAAGTAATAATGAAAAAGTTCAGCATTACTTAATCCTACTTGGAGAAATTATCCAACAAAAAAATATTTTGTTTAATTGCAAAATTGTCCCACAACCGGATGTGTATATACTTAACCAGTACCACTATAGTCGATAAATTCATGACCGAACATGATGGAATAATTAAAATTAACACTCCAATACACGCGCCCCCTAGTGAGACATAAATACACGCTTGCCATCTGTCAGATGACTGTTCACTCATTTGTCAAAGGTGAATAGTATAATTGTTTTTTGGCAATGTTGCAGGAATAATGGTGCATAGATGAATGAAAAAGTTCATAAATTTGTATTTGAAAAAAATTAGCTGTATATAAATCTTCAAAAATGTTAAATTTTTTAACACAGTTGCCACGGTAGCTTAGTTTCAATTTTATTCCTTATTACTGGCTTGCAAAAGGTATATCAACTAGTAAACCTAGGAACACAACTCTTATCAGTCTTGTAAGATAGTTTGAGAGAACATAATAATAATGTAAAATGTATGAACACATTGACAATTGAGCCTCATTTCTAGAGCTTGGAAAGTTACTCAAACAAATGGAAATGACCAATAAAAAAAATACTAAAAAAAACCAAGAACCCTTTACTTTAAAAAAATTAAACTTAAATTTGACTCTGAATCACTTTCATTACCCACACCCACGTTACATCCATCAGCACAAGAAAAGGCACAGTGTTGCAGACATAAATATTGGCCACATTCCTTGCAAGAATATTTGGTGTATCGTTTTGTTTTATTTTCCAAACAAAATCCGCAACGCTGGCGTCCACCAGCGTCAGTAGCTGCTGAGTTGCTCGAAGCTCGTGGTGGTATATGATCATTGGGAAGGAGTTTTCGAAGACGTGAGGTCATGGTGCGTGGCAAATTGCTGAGCTGCACTCGCATAATCAACTGATCTCTGATGAGTTCATTCCCCAGTTCACGAAGGAAAAGTGGGCGAGTTGGCACGTTTTGTCCGTTCCCCAGACTGACGACTTGGCTGTTGATACCAGCCACATTTAAAATTGCGTAAAATACCACCATTGACCACCTTCTTGTACCTCTTTGGACATTGTAGGCACCGGACATTTTATCCACCATTCCCACACCAATTTTATGGTGATTATAATACGTAATCACCTCAGGTTTTCTTTTCTCTCCACTTTCTTCGACGATTGCTCCATCCGTATGCATGCTAGATATCAAAAGCACATTCTTCTTCTTATTTTGAGGTACATATGAAACCATAGATCCATTTTTACTGAACGCAAAAATACTTGAGTACGCTTATCTATTTTTCAAATCTTTCATCTCTTTTGGGATTTGCCATTTGTTTTTTTTAGAGTCTCCACGTACGATAGCCCATAGTTTCTTGACAGAGTGTGAAGGAGAGTAGTTTCGCTGAACCAATTGTCGGCAGTGATATTACGGCGGAGTTACGGAGGGGGATAACCATGCGTTGAACGATATCCACAGGTTTATTGCTGACTTGGAAAGGGCCCTCAGGTTGATTGCTTGCGTAGATATCCGTGTTACACGTGTAAAAAACGCCAGAATCTACGGCTGCAAAAATTTGGATACTGCATTTTGCAGGCTTAGAGGCCCTCCAGTTTCTCGTCAAAGGTGACATATTCCCCCACGTGATAACACACCTGACAGTTCTTGATACATTTTTCAAAGATATCTCTGATTGGGGCGAGTCGATCTTGTGCTTTTCGCTCTGCTCTGGTTTTACTGTCATCGAATCTTACAGCTAGAAGTAGATAACGGAATCTGTTGATACCCATAGTGAGGCGGAATATCTCAATTCCAAAACCATTACTAGCCCATAAGTCTGCCAGGTTCAGCTTCCCTGCTATGTAGAGTAGGCCAATAAACACTTTGATCTTTGTTTTGTTTGTCTTCTTAGCGTCTCTAGGTCGTGAATAATTGTGTTGGACGATCTCGATATATTGGTTTGAGGAAGATACAATAATTTCCAACATGCTGTCGTCAAATAAGCAAGCCCATGATTCGAAAAATGTTTCTGTGCCCTTTCCTTGGCCGATCGGGACAGGGAGCCTTCTCAGTAAGTTGTTGGTTCATCTCTTCTTACTGGAGAAGGTAGTTTTTTTCCATGTAATTGAATCAATTACCTTTTCTCCCTTCTTATGGTGACAAACAAAAACAGGCTCAGTGTCATCACAGTCAGTCGATGCTTCCGAATCACTTTGACTTGTATCTAAGTTCTTTTCCCGTTCTTCAATCTCTTCTTCTGCATCAGTCTTCAGCAACAAGGTTTGAGGGCCCTGAAGCTGGAGATCCAGGGTCATCTTCTTGAAAGTGTTCATCATCACTCAGGTCGCAGCCATCAAAAATAAGTTGATGAATTTGTAAGATGTCATCAGGGTTATTGAGATCAAAGAGTTTTTTCGTCGCCATATTGAATCTATGAAAAAGAAAACACAGATTCAGTCAACAAACATACCAAAAACAAAATAAAATAGTCCAGAACATTGATCTGAACGAAAATGGTTGAAGAAAAAAAATGTTCTCATTGTGAATAGCATGAATACACGCGTGTCATCTGTGAGATGACCGTGCGCCTATCAGGTAGAAAATACAAATTTCTAAAAAATATTATCACAAGGTATCAAAAAATTGTAACAAAAAGATGTCAAAGGTAGAGATCCGAAATCGGGCATTATGAAAAACTTACATTTTTACACGCGTGTCTTCTGTGAGATTCACTCGGCCAAACTGTCGAGCTAGGCGAGCTTGAGGAATACTAGGGCGGGGGACCAGGCTCCCATTCCTTCATCAAACTTATGACGAAAAAACAGAACTGGTCATCTGTGAGATGACGCGCGTGTATTGGAATGTTAATGGCGAAATTGTACAGGCCAGAAGACTTGTCACACCAACAGTTCGACTTGTAATATCAAATGTGAGCCCTAGAATGCCTCATAATCTGATAATAAATGAGCTAAATAATTTAGGCATCAAATCACTTTCCTCGATGTTAATTTTAAGAACAAGCTCAAATCTTTCTGATTACAGCCACATATGTAGATTCAGACGGCAAGTGATCATAAGCCTACCAACAAATTCATCACCTGAATCAACTTTAGTGACACATTCCTATAGAATATTTCTCTCAGACAATTCTCTCATATGTTACTCTTGTAAAAAATCAGGACACTTAGCAGCTAATTGTCCAATTCAGTCCGTAACACCAAATAGTCAAACCAATACATCTCACTCACCAACTGCACAATCTGAAGCACTTCTCAACAACCCGCAATCAGCTAGCGCCGAGGCGAATTCCCAACAGTATAATAGCGAACCAAAAACTTTCACCACAATCCCCCCACAACACCCATTACCCACCCCCAATAACATAGAAAAACCTCAATTATTCCAAAAACACTAATCTTCGGAAGTTTTTGTATCTCAGAATGCGACAAAATGTACATGCGATGAAATCACCACACCATCCTTTCAGCCTGATACCGAAGAGAACACATTGCAAACAGGTCCTTTTAGCAAGCCAACCGAAACAATCCTCAAAAAATCAAAAAAAAAGACGCAACTTCCACGTCGGCACTTATGGAACCCGTAAGACAGACTATCGCTGAACAGGACCATCCTTCAGTTCTGGACTTCAATCAAATTTCGGACCTCCTTGAAAATGTATACGAATCCCCTGATCCCTTAAGTATAGTTAAAGACTACTCAACAGACTTTACCGCTCTAATACACATGCTGACAAATATTTACTCACATTTCAAAGAGAGATGCATAAAAACTAGATGTTCAAAACTGGAAATGAAACTTTGATTACATCTGCAAATGACCTCAGTCACGGAGGCCTCAAAACCAGATATTGATTACTCACAACGATCCAGCTATTAACTTTTCCCGTTCAATATGTTCACTTCAATTTCACAGTGGAACCAGAATGGTTTCATTGACAAACTTCCGGAGCTACAGAATATATTAGACCAATATAAATCCGAAATAATAAGTCTCCAGGAAACCAACTTGGAAGACGACAAACTTCAAGCTTTTAGACAATATCAGAAATTCTGCAAACATCGTAATGGTTCTCAGAGAGCAAGCGGTGGAGTAGCAATTCTAACACGTAATAATATCGAAGCTCAGGAAATTCCTCTGCAATCAAACCTAGAAGCGATTGCTATCAAAATTCACGATACAAACGACATCGACATCTGCAATATATATTTTGCACCCGCACTTCAACTCCATGAACAAGATTTTAATAATTTGCTAGAGCAGTTACCTCAACCGAGAATCATCTTAGGGGAATTTAATGCACATAATTCCAATTTTGAAAAAGAAAATTAAAAGTTTGTTGATGGAGCTAATAGTGCATTTCGGGAGTAGGCCCTCGAATCAACCACAAAATATTCAGATCCAGATCTGTCCTCACCTACCAATTCTGATCTACATCTAGAACAAACTTTAATTTTCTTTAAAACTTTTGTTGCTACAAATCCTGCTACATAAGTTGATTTCCCTTTTTTTAATAGACTACTATATTCTGGTTTAAATTCTGGCACTGAAACTTCTGGAAATTGGATATTACCTTTATTTGGAAGCGATTCAGAAGTTGAAACCAACGTCAGATCATCTAAACACCCAAGTTCATCTGACTCACAATTGAAAGAGTTAGTATGATTGGACATGAAGTTATTCAGAATTAAAGATTTAAATCAATTTAAAAACGATGCTGCATTAGGATATTTATATTTCTTACTCCATGACTACTAATTTTTCCAAAAAAAATTTCCGAGGGTTCAAATTTCTTGGACATAAAAATGTATACCTTCAAAAAAATTAGTTGATATGAATATTGTTGAGAGTGATATAAATAATTTTTTATAATTCGCGTATAAAAGAGACTTAATTATAACATTGTTTACAGTGTCACAATGAAGCTCTTTGAACACTGTTATAGTAATTTTTAGTGTACAGTTGGTTATTGTATTTAGTTATATTTTTATTTGACATTTTACTTTAACGTTGACACAAATTATAAATGAAATGGTCTAGCGGTGTTCTAGCTAGCAAAAGATTATATTAAAGGTGAATTAGAATGATTTATATATTAAAAATATCAATGAATAAGGTATGCTAACGTTTATTTATCAATGATTTGTCAATTGTTTATTTTTATATTGTATAAGATCAATATATAGGTATACAAAACGTTCGATTTTTGGGATAAATTACCAGATATCTATGTGAAGATGTATTACAGAAATAATTCTGTTCATGATGTAAATAGATCGCAAGTGCATATACGAAGAAGCTCTTTTTTAAACAAATAATCATCCTCTTTTCGCTTAAATGAAAATGTGTTACCAATTTACACAATTATTCGGTTATAATATGTCAAAAGTCAGAAGTGCTGACAAAAACCATCTGTGATCTGACCAATTAGGAATCTACAGAATTGCCAACTTAAATTCAAACCACTCCTCCTAGTTCAAAAACAGGGATTATATGAAATTCTATTTAATTTAAAAAATTAAATGAATGCGAATTATAAAAAATATTGTGTAAAACTTGTGCCACAATGACTTTCTGTAGTACTCGTGATTTGCACAACTCACCGCTTCGTGGTTCGTTGTGCAAACTTCACTCGTACTACAAAACAAGTCATTGTGAGACTTGTTTTACAAATAACTATTTACAAATTGGGGAAAACAGATAATCCACCAATCAAAATTGAATTCACTCCATACTTAAAAAGGGCGGCTGTTTTCAAAAACGCTAAAAACTTGAGGGGTACCAATATCTCGATAGCTAACAATCTAACAATTAATCAGCGAAAACATAACAATATTTTAAGAAAGCATTTCAATCTAGCCAGAGGAAACAAAGTGGAGAATTGTTTCATCAGAGGAAACAAACTACACGTGAACGGAAGAAGTTGCACACCTGAGCAACTGGAAAATCTGGAAGAAACTGAATATCCCAATTTGGAAAAATCACGGAGCGCTCCAAGTACCCCATCGACGATAAAAATAAACAAAGAAATTACTCAACCCAATACAAAACCACCAGAAACCTCAGCAAAGAATACGCAAGAAAAAACCAATACCCCAGTGACATCACAGTTACCTGGGAAACCATCAAGAGAGAAAGGTGACAGACAAAAAATGAAAACACGCTTGAACATTGCAAAGTAGTTAAATTGTTTCTTCTTAATGTCCGCAATAAACCTAGATTCATCAAATTGGAACAATTAATCTTTTTGATAAGTGTCATATTACTAGTTTTACTTACTTGTTGTCTGGGGAAATCAAAATGGATCCCTATATTCGAGATATTCACGACCAAACTCTAGAGATCAATAACATGGCTCAACTCAATTGTATAACAAAATTTCAAAAGAATGGCAAATTCACAATACTACACCAACACATTCGAAGTGTTTCCAGGAACATTGACCAACTGCAAATTGCATTAAGCACACTTGCATTCGAATTTGATTGTATAGTTCTAACTGAAACGTTCCAACTCCTGGACAGGGATATTTTTAAACTCAACAATTACCGAAGATACTATTCTGAAGGCGATATAAATGAAAATGATGGGGTATTAATCTATCTGAAAAATGAATACAGGTGTAACCAAAAAATTATTTCAATCGATGAGTGTAAAGCTTTAGAGATAAATGTTGAAACAGGAAATCATGTAAATACTCTTATTACTTGCATCTACAGGCCGCCCTCAACCAATGCCGATAATTTCGTGAGATCTCTAGATCAGTACTTCCAACGAAATAAAAGAAACACGATGAATAATCACATTCTTATTGGGGATATCAATATGGATCTACTCGAAGGAAACCAAAGTGTATTCGACTACCTAGATAACTATAGCACAAGCAATTTTAACTCAGTAATCGATAAATATACTCGTATACAAGGTGATTCCAAAAGTTGCCTAGATCATATATTTGTTAAATCGAAAACAAATAATTTCTTTAAAAAATTTCTTGCCGTAGTTATAGATGCCAATATAACCGATCATAAAGCTACAGTAATAAATTTTTCCTCAAAAGAAAATATTGAAAGGAACTCTGCTAAAAAAAACGGAATGTACTATTATAAATCTATTCAATACGGAAAATTAAAAGATGATTTGTTACAAACTGACTGGAGTGATATCTACAACACTGACGACGTCCAACAACAAATAAAAAGGTTTATGCATGTGCTGGATACTTTAATTGAACAGAACAACAAATACATAAAAAACCAAAGGAAAGAAAACAAAAGGAAAATGTGGATTACTAAAGGATTGGTTGAATCCGTTAATCATAAAAATCATTTATACCGCGAACATAGAAATGACCCCACAAATCCAGAAAAAAAGAAACATACATTAAATATCGGAAACAAACAAATAAACTTATCAAAATTACCAAATACAAATACTACGATAAACTAATAAACGAAAACAAAGAAAGTTCTAAATAATTGTGGAAAGTTATGACAAATCTAACAGGGCTGTTAAGCTAGATGAAATAAACAAAATTAATCTTGAAGACCAATTAACTATCACAGACCACACAGATATAGCCAATGCTTTCAATAATGATCAATGTAGGGAATAATCTCGCAGGAAATAAACGGTTTTAAGGATTAAAACTATTTTTTCCGCATGTGTGGCCCTGAACAATATTCTATCATAAAATTGTTACTTCTATACACTTCGGGGGATGTATCGTGCTAACAAACCGAAATTTCTCCAAAAATAACCAAAAATTCAGTATATCTGAATTTATGGGACCACCTGTACTTGCTCTAGTCAACTGAAAATCAATAGAGTACATCTGTGAGACACATTGAACAATATTTCATCATAAAATTGATCAATCGTATACTCTCTGGAGGCTGTATCGTGGTAACAAACTGAGAATTCTCCAAAAATAACGAAAATTTGGTACTTCAAGTACCATAGCACCCGTTATACTGGCTTGAATATCAATAGGGTTCATCTTTGAGACGCTCTGAATAATATCCAATTATAAAATTGGTCACTTGTATATACTCCGGAGGCTGTATCGTGTTAACAAACTGAAACTTCTCCAAAAATGACAAAAATATCGTACTTAAAGTACTGTAGCACCTGTTGTATTGGCTCCGGTGAGATGAAAATCAATAGGGTTCATCAGTGAGATGCCCTGAATAATATTCAATCATGAAATTGGTGACTTGTTGAACTCCGGAGGCTGTATCGTGCTAACAAAGTGAAATTTCTCAAAAAAATACAAAATGTCGTACTTCAAGTACCATAGCACTCGTGGTACTGGCGCTGGTGCACTGAAAATCAATAGGAATCATCTGTGACATGTCCTTAACAATATTCAATCATAAAATTGCTGACTTATTGCACTCCGGAGGCTGTATCGTGCTAACAAGACATGTACGGAAAAATGGCCGACGACAACGACGACGACGACGACATACACACAGGATTTTTTTTCTAAAAACCGTTTTTTTGTGTTGTTGTTAATGGAAAACGTGAAAATAACTCAAAAAAAAATTTGAAAATTCCAACTTTTTTTGGGGTAAACCAATACTTTTCTCGCATATAGAAAGGTTGGGCGGAAAAGTAAAAATTACGAAGCCAGAAAATCCCCCCAATATACATAAACCACCTATGATAAGTTCGCTTTTTTCGAAACCGGTAACTAGAGAAGAAGTACTAAGTATAATGATGGACCTGAAAGTAAATAAATCACCCGGCATAGATCAATTGAAAGCTGAAACACTGAAGAAAATTCGCCAACAAATAATCGATCCCCTAGTTTTCCTGATTAATAAAATATTCAGTACAGGTGTATGTCCTTCTGAATTCAAAATAGCGGTAGTGACGCCCATCCACAAAAAAGGGAAAACATGTCTACTAAACAATTATAGACCTATTTCGGTCATATCATCAATGGCAAAAATATTTGAGAAATGCCTCAGGAAAAGGTTGAACGATTTTTTTAACAAACTTGATATAATATCTGACCATCAATACGGATTCAGAGAGGGCCGCTCCACAAATAATGCAATTTCAAAAATAGTGGGTGATATCTACAAATTTGTAGACTCTGGAAAGCCGGCGCTCTGTGTGTTCCTCGACATGGCCAAGGCCTTTGATACAGTTGATCATTCACAGCTGCTGGAGAAATTGGCTAGAGCGGGCATCCGAGGTGTTACGCTTGAACTTTTCTCCATTCACCTAAAAGATTGGAAACAGGTCGTCAAAATCAAGGACAAAATAAGTCACGAAAACACAATCAGCCACGGAATACCCCAGGGTACCGTTCTAGGTCCTATATTATTTAACCTTTACATGAATAGCTTACTTACCATGCAAACAACCGGTGAAATTTTAAGCTTCGCTGATGATACAGCTGTCCTATATTTATCTGGGCAGAACCTAAAAAATGTCGTTCAAATTGACTTCAAGTACATAGCGGACTGGTTTAATTCCAAATTATTAACCATAAATTTTGATAAAACACATTTTTTACCCTTCTCTAGCTACAAAAATGGACTACCCGAATTTGATAAATTACTGATATCTAACCAAATTGAAATTAATATAACTGATAAAATTAAGTACCTTGGTGTTATAATCGATTCGCGCCTGAGGTGGGATCATGAAGTATCTAACATATGCAAAATTATTAGATGTCTATTGCCAAAATTCAAATTTTTACGTACCATTATGAATTACACTTACCTGAGAACAATTTATTACTCATTAGTACAGTCACGGCTACAGTATAGTATCTTGAGCTGGGGTGGAGTAACTTATAGTCATCTGAAACAACTGGACGCTCTAAAAAAATATATTAAAAGTAATAACCTTCAAAAAATTTACTTACCCGTCAGATGAATTATTTGTAGAGACACGAGTTATGGATGTGAGACAGATGTATAGGTATAATATAATACTGTATCTATACAAAGCAGGAAAATACTTGATCAAGTTGACCACAATTATCCGACGCGTAGCAAACTGAAAGATAATCTCAAAATACCGCCAGCCAACAAAACCATAGGCCAGAAATATTATCTGTATTTGTCATCAAGAGTATTAAATGTATTGCCTGATATATACAAAATGTACCTGAAAACCATAAACTCAGATGACCTACTGAAAAAAATATTTAAAACGTATGTCCTTGATCTACCTAGAACCGACGTCAGAAAAATTGTTGAGTGAATTTGCTTGGAGTTGAACTAAGTAAAATGGAATAAGGTTGATGGATTGGTATCTAATCCACAACCATTCACCTAGTAAAATCAGTGTTGCTGTTATTATTTTGAATGTTTGGGTGTCACGAACAGAATAGTTCTTACTTTTTTCCTACAAATCAATAGCTAATTGATTTTATTTCATTCTGAACCATTGTTGACCTCCATGTATGGCTACCGCATTTATTGTTATCACTAACACCACAGTAATATTGTTTTTATAACTGTTCATATATATTATAATGGTGCTATTGAGCAGAAAATGTAGAACAATGTATTCCACACCTAAACATGGATAGTTGTAAATAATAATGTGAAGGGGACCCATATACGACCATTGGTTCTAATAGGCTTACTCTAAATGTTTGTTTACAAGTCTCACTAACCATTTCACGAGAATCTGTTACCATCATGTGTTGTTATCAAAGTCTGTTATATTGTAAATCAACATGTATGTATGATATAATAAGGTGGCCGTATGTCGTTTTCATATATTTATGGTGTTTTGTAAGTTATTATTAATTATTTAAAAATATTACGTACAAGCGTCTTTGGCGCTTCAATGATTCTTTGTTTTGTTTATTCATGTATTTTTTAACAATAATTACTTTTCAAATTATTTATTATATTATACACATCTTTTACGTATTATTGTATCAATCTTTCATTGAATGAAATTATTATTATATTATATCAGACAATTGCTCCCATAAATACGAAAAGCCCTTTAACGCGTGAATCCAATTTGGTATAGTAGGAGGAGACCTAATTATTTTATTTTCACTGTTTGGAAAATATATGTCATTAAAAACTTTAACTGCCTTAGTCCAGAACTGTTTATGCCCTTAGTTTTCTGTGACTGCACACCTTAATGTCCTTCCACTTCTTATGGATAAAAATGCTCCATTTACACTGTCAAACACTTTGTCCATAAAAAATAGAAATTCTGCAGTGCTTTCAGCTTCTTTTGGAATGCCATCTGGCTAAATGGAATATAATGCCATCCTCTTAATAACAGCTGCAACAGTGTTACTAAAAACTTGGGCGGCCACAGAAACTTTCATTCCTTTTTGTATTTTTAATATGATTTTGCAGAGCTTATAATCATCCTCTTCATTTCCTTCGACTTCAAAAAGCTTGACAATATGTTGCCTTTTGGCAATTTCCTTTTATTTTTTCCTTCAACAGAATTGCACATTGTACTTGAAAAAACTATTGCATTTTAGTAAATGAATCAGGTGTAGGAACTGACTGATAAAAATTAGGAATGAAATGCAATTTAGAAATTAGAAATATTGAAAATTCAAAGAAAATCCAGGAAACTTTCAAATATTTGAATTTTTAAAATTCAGTGAGCTAGAGAATAAAGGAGTAAAAGAGTGGAGAGTCAATCAGGAAAAACATTATGTTAGAAGATCTGAATAGTATGAGCAAATCGTGGCAATTGTGAAGATCTTCTAGATCATTTGAAACTTGGTTATATTACGCTCAATGGAGTTGGAAGCATATTATTTCAAGGAGACAGGAGGAATATGTTGGACAAGATTCCTCCGTCGATGCACGAGACTAGATAATACACACACATTAACTTATGAGGTGTATATTCCAATTCGTCCTACTATGAATGTTTGAAAGCACAGCTAAAAATATTACGTAGAATATTCTAACAATTCTTAATATAATCACAATGAGATTTATAACATTAATGATTGAAAAATGTGTATTTTCTCAAAATTTCATATGCATATCTCCGTTGGTGCGTAGAGTCATATTATACTTCCCAAGTGACCCATCTATGTCGCTGTGATATAGCATTTAAAGATAGAAAAGCGAGTATTACTATATAGTGCTTTCTATGACTCCGCTAAGTTTCTAAGACAAAACATGTTTCTTATTTATTGCAAACATATAGATATTATGTAAATACTTTGCAGCACTTACGTATTAATTCTACATAACATCGAAGTAGATTTTTTACCTTATAGCGATAATTCTTATTGAGTGCGAATAGAGAGTCTTATTATGTGGTTTAGATTTATAGTTGTTCTGTTTCATATACAGAGACCAGTTCCAAATTTGATTACTCACTAGAAAAAGGAAAATAATTTCGAGGTTATATCAGCAACGCAATGCTAGCGTGAAACAATGAAGACATTTCTGTTTTTTGTGTGTTTATAAAAGTAGAAAGATAGCTGTTAAATAGTGTATTAGTTCTCATTTTTTGTGTAAGTATGAAAATAAAAATAAACAAATCAGATAGCAGATAAGTATATATTCAAGTTATTATCTAAAAGACATCGGCGTAGTGATACGTCTACAAAATGTCGTAACTGATTATTCCTTGTGCAATGAATTATCTGCTCCTATTGCAACAGGTAATTCTTTGTTTATGAATTATTTCACCCACCTATGTTATGCTTTATGTCTTCACATTTCTAAATGCCTCATTTGTTAGATTTACAGAATTGAAAAACAGTAAATAATTTACACTTCACAGACAATTTATACTTTCCGTTTCCTGATTATTATCAATAACGTGGCAATATCTATTGAAAGTGACTATTTTTAATTTCTTTTATAGTCAATTTTCTTATAATAAAACATTTTGGGAACTGAAATAGGTATTCAGAATAATTCATGTACAAATTAATATGTTTATGTCACACCGTGAATACAGTAGGTATAATAAAATTGAAAACATTTTTTTAGAAGAATTTGTCAAGACAAATATAATTTTGGAAGAAATCCTTCTAGAAATGCAATCATCTAATCCTAACAATGCTAAAGGCAATACTATTTTAAATCTTCGACGTGAAGATTTCCAAAACATACTGTCAAAATTTCCCATTTAGAACATGGATGCCTTAAACGAGGTTGATGCATGGCAGGATAGATAGGGACCTGTAGGCCTATAGTAAGTAAGTAAATTAGTGAGTAGCCATGAAAAATATATATAAATAATTCAAACTGTAACGTTATCATTGTTTTATTGAATTTGTAAGATATACATTTATTTAATTACAAAATGTTTATGCTTATAATTAAGACTTGTTCAGAATATCTCAATTTTAGTTGGTTGAGCATACAGTGCTGCTTTACAATAGCCATTATGATTATTGTATGGGGTTGTTGTAAAAAGTGTAAATTTTACTGCACTATCTCAACAATTTTGATTACTGTAAGTTATTATTTATTGCTTCATTTTAGGTCCTATATTTTAAAAAGGATAAATGAATTTGTCTATTGCCTGCAATTGGGAGATAGTGAATGTGATAAGTAAAGTAATTTTATTAATAGTAATTTTGGATCGAAAGCTACATAAGCACTATGTACTTAAAAGCTACAAAAGTGATTTTGAAAGTGTACATTTTTTGACAAAACTAAAAGGTGGCCACTTTTTTTTTCTTTTATGGTTAAGCTCTTAAAATATAGAAATCAAAATATGGAGTGTACACACTCTTGTTTTGAGGAGGATAAATGAATTTGTACAGACGTGTGTAATATTTTTTTTATTAAATTCAGCCAAGCGCTTTCGACATTACGTCACCATCAGGGATCTAAAATAAATTACATACACTACAAACTACTGTCCTATCAATTTAACATAACAGTAAATGTAACTTACTTCGTCAATCGGTCCAGAGACGTGTTAAAATTGTAAACAAACAACAAATTACAAACATTTACACATATATCAAATTAAAACGATACTACACAAACCATGTCGACCAACTAATGGAATTTTTAATCAAGTTGTTGGAATAAATGAAAGAAAAAGTAACATTTTTGTTGACTCAAAAACCCGATCCTAAAACGAGGATTATCATTATGATGAAAATTGGTAGTGTCTGAAGTTACACAGTTCACAAATATATTGGAAAATACTGAGTGAAAGTTAATAAAATTAAAATAAAACAAAATAAAATCAAATTGACTGATACAATTTAAAATTGAGCTCATTACAAAAACACGGATACAAATTATACGAAACAAATCGCACGGACTAATCCAGAAGGCGCGCCCCGAACAACTTGAAAAGAGGTGTGAAATATGAATTGATATTAATCTGAGTGTTGATACAATAATGGTTCTTTGTGCACTCTCTGTATATCTCTAGATCTTCCAGAAGGTTAAGTTTGTGGTAATTCCGCCAAAAACATTTGTGCAAAATTCTGCTATCATCACCGCGTAAGAAACTATGATTATTAAACGTGAGGTGATGACCAAAGCCAGATTGTTCTGTCCTATTTAAATGTTCGTTGATACATATATTAAGAGGTCTTATGCTTCTACCAATGTATGCAGCCTCACAATCACCACACTGAAGTTTGTATATACCGCTCTGTTTGAGTTTGGGTACCTCATCTTTGGTCTTAGAAAGAAGTGATTTTATGGTATTTTGAGATGAATAAGAAACCCTAATGTTATCTTGACTGGTTCTAAAAATGTTGCTTATTTTATATGAAATCTTCCCTATGAATGGGACTGAGCAAAATCGAAAATCGAAAATCTTCAACCTCGACGGTTTGATGAGCCAGTTGTCTGATGTCTTTTTGTTTTTTTTCCTAATAGTGTTCTCAATAATATTTGAAGGATAGCCGTTGTTAACTGCGATCTGCTTCAAGATGTTAAATTCTTTATCAAAATTGTGGGGCGCCATAGGGATTCTGATCAACCTATGTACTAAGACAAATAAATTGTCTTAGAAAATTTTAGCTACAATAATGTACCAAATAACAATAAATGATTTATAAAATATTAGATAAATTTGGCACACACTGTAGAAATTTGAAAAGTACCTAAGTAATTAATCAGAAGTTAGGTAAAGATTTTGAAATTGAAATGAAATCAAAATGGTACAGTGTAATATAAAAACATACCTTCACAAGCCATTGACCAAAGTCCAGGAGTATAGAAGATTATTTTATTGATTGTAAATTATTTTAGATATTATGTAGCATTTTAATTATAGGAAGGTAGAGTAATTTACCCGAACATACAGAGTATGTTATAAAATTTATATTTGTCAAGTGCGGGTGACAAATGGTGACAATTTAAGGTTATAGAAGAAAGTTAGTGATGAGTAAGGAGAAAGGATACTTGTTCTGTCTAATGACTACTCTCTGATTGTTTGCGGTAACCAAAAGATAAAAATCCAGGTGACGAAGAGATAAATAGATAGTGTCATTCAGAAAATTTTGAAAGAGCTGTCAAGAGTTAAAATAATTTTAAAAGAGGTCAGAGATTTCAAAAAAGAGATATAATTGATGAAATGGAGGTCTTTTGAACATACACTATAAGATATGAAGAGAAAAAGAAAGAAGGCTGAATTGGATTCGTTTTGCATAAAAAATTTTCATGAACATTCCTGGATGATATGTAAATTGAAGAGATAAGAAAATATTTGAAAGATATATGAATGGTAAAGGGGATAATTTCCCAAAATTTATAAAAAGAATAATAAAAGTTAAATGGTACATACCTTATGCTTTGGTTTAGTGAGGAGTTCAATAATTATCGAAGAGGATTTCCTTTATTAAGTGTATTTGACAATTGAACTGCAAGGTAACAAGTCTTTATTAATATTTTGTCCGAGAAATCATCATTGTTCAGTATTTTTCATTGTAAATTTATAGGTTAAGTTTCTTCTCTTTTATTTAGTAGAGAGAATGCATTCCATCTATTACGTCCAATAATAACAATCTTTAATTCTTCATGTATATTTATTATTGTTAACTTAAATTTGGTAATTCGTTATTCAAAATTACAAACTTAACAAAGTAATAGACGTATTTTGGAATTGATTAGTTTTTTTATTTGGTGTAGTTTATTGTGTGTTATAATATAGTGAATGTCTGACACAGTTGGAGGCCATAGGTCTGGAAAAATGAGATATTGAACCCGTACGCCCAGAGTGCGGAAGCAAAGAGTTCTCAATTAAGATAAAGTTACATAAAACTAAAATTTAAATCTAGTGAAAATTATTATATAGCCGGAGCCCAGAAATTCAAATTTGATAAAATAAACTGTTTGTTAAAGCCCAAGTTTGACAATTTATAATTTGACAGTGACATTAAACAAAATTTCATTTTAATTTTCCAAATTTATATTACAATAGAAATGAATATCGTCACAGTACATAGGAGTTTATGACGGCCATTTTGTGTTGAAAAGGATGATTAGAGTTTGATGGAATGATATGGTCAGTCTGAGTTGGTTTTCTGTAAATATTGAAGTCTATTTTATTGTTTAATCTAGTAAGTGTCCAATCTAAAAAGTCAATCCGATTATCTAATTCTAATTCGACTGTAAAATTTATGCATGGATGTAAACCATTAATGAAATCCAAAATCTTGAAACAATCATCAGATGTACCATCTACAAAGGCCAAAACATCATCTACATATCTATACCAGCTGATTATTTTATGGTTACTATTTAAAATTATTGTTTCCAAAGAATCAAGAAAAAGGTCCGCTAACAGAGGAGACAGGGGTTTGCCCATAGCTAAACCCCTGGGTTGTCTATAAATTTTATCATTGAAATTAAAAAAATCCTGCTTAAGACAAATCTCCTATAGGTTCAAGGCTATATCAATAATACTGACATCCACACTTCTGAGAGTGAGTATTCTTTTAATTATAGGGATTGTTCCATCTCTGGGAACATTTGTAAAAATATTACTGATATCAAAGGAAAAAATTGTTGGGGGAAAAAATTGTTGAAATATGGTTTACCAATTCTATTGAATTTTTGACTGTATACGTACGTTTGAATTGTAACACCCTATTCAAAAAATTGTTCAAACATTTAGCTAAGTGTACCGCTGGTGTATTTGTAAAACTGACAACAGGTCTCATTGGTATTTCATTTTTGTGAATTTTTGGCAAGCCATAAAGTAAAGTTATGTTCGGATTTGAGACCAAAAGTGAATTTAATTTTATGTTTTCTTTATCAAACAATAATGAACTATCCTTTGAAGCGGTTCTCAGCTCAACATTAAATGGGTTTCTACTAAGAATTTCTTCAACTTCAAGTATGTGATTGGCCTTTTTCATAATAACTAAACAATTCCCTTCATCAAATTTGGTGATAATAAAGTTGAAGAATTTTTATATAACAACAGTTTCGAAATTCTTAGTAGAAATCCAATGCCAACATTTAATGCTGAGCTGAGAACCGCTTTAAAGGATAGTTCATTATTGTTCGATAAAAAAACATAAAATTAAATTCACTTTTGGTCTCAAATCCGAACATACCTTTACTTTATGGATGGCCAAAAATTCACAAAAATGAAATACCAATGAGACCAGTTGTCAGTTTTACAAATACTCCAGCGGTACACTTAGCTAAATGTTTGAACAATTTTTTGAATAGGGTGTTACAATTCAAACCTACGTATACAGTCAAAAATTCAATGGAATTGGTAAGAAATATTTCAAGTTTATTATTCCCCAACAATTTTTTCATGGTTTCCTTTGATGTCAGCAATATTTTTACAAATGTTCCCAGAGATGAAACAATCTCTATAATTAAAAGAATACTCACTCTTAGAAGGGTGGATGTGTATTATTGATATAGCCTTGATCCTATTGGAGATTTGTCTTAAGTAGGATTTTTTTTATTTTCAATGATAAAATTTATAGACAACCCAGGGGTTTAGCTATGGGTAACCCCCTGTCTCCTCTGTTAGCGGACCTTTTTCTTGATTCTTTGGAAACAATAATTTTAAATAGTAACCATAAAATAATCAGCTGGTATAGATATGTAGATGATGTTTTGGCCTTTGTAGATGGTACATCTGATGATTGTTTCAAGATTTTGGATTTCATTAATGGTTTACATCCATGCATAAATTTGACAGTCGAATTAGAATTAGATAATCGGATTGACTTTTTAGATTTGACACTTACTAGATTAAACAATAAAATAGACTTCAATATTTACAGAAAACCAACTCAGACTGACCATATCATTCCATCAAACTGTAATCATCTTTTTCAACACAAAATGGCCGCCATAT
The DNA here is from genome assembly GCA_963921935.1 of Galeruca laticollis. NCBI lineage: Eukaryota > Metazoa > Arthropoda > Insecta > Coleoptera > Chrysomelidae > Galeruca > Galeruca laticollis. Next base: position 149,180,079 of record OY998181.1, read on the forward strand.
ACTCCTATGTACATAGGTTGATCAGAATCCCTATGGCGCCTCACAATTTTGATAAAGAATTTAACATCTTGAAGCAGATCGCAGTTAACAACGGCTATCCTTCAAATATTATTGAGAACACTATTAAGAAAATAAAACAAAAAGACATCAGACAACTGGCTTATCAAACCGTCGAGGTTAGTGATTTTCGATTTTGCTCAGTCCCATTCATAGGGAAGATTTCATATGAAATGAGCAGCATTTATAGAACCAGTCAAGATAACATTAGGGTTTCTTTTTCATCTCAAAATACCATAAAATCACTTCTTTTTAAGACCAAAGATAAGGTACCCAAACTCAAACAGAGCGGTATATACAAACTTCAGTGTGGTGATTGTGAGGCTGCGTACATTGGTAGAACCATAAGACCTCTTTGTATACGTATCAACGAACATTTAAATAGGACAGAACAATCTGGCTTTGGTCATCACCTCACGTTTAATAATCAGAGTTTCTTACGCGGTGATGATAGCAGAATTTTGCACAAATGTTTTTCGCGAAAATACCCCAAACCAAACCTTCTGGAAGATCTAGAGATATACAGAGAGTGCAGGAAGAACCATTATTGTATCAACACTCAGATTAATATCAATTCAACTTTCACACCTCTTTTCAAGTTGTTCGGGGAGTGCCTTTTGGATTAGTCCGTGCGATTTGTTTCGTATAATTTGTATCCGTGTTTTGTAATGAGCTCAATTTTAAATTGTATCAGTCAATTTAATTTTATTTTGTTTTATTTTAATTTTATTAACATTCACTTAGTATTTTCCAATATATTTGTGAACTGTGTAACTTTAGACACTACCAATTTTCATCATAATAATAATCCTCGTTTTAGGATCGGGTTTTTGAGTCAACAAAAATGTTACTTTTTCTTTCATTTATTCCAACAACTTGATTAAAAATTGCATTAGTTGGTCGACATGGTTTGTGTAGTATCGTTTTAATTTGATATATGTGTAAATGTTTGTAATTTGTTGTTTGTTTACAATTTTAACACGTCTCTGGACCGATTGACGAAGTAAGTTACATTTACTGTTATGTTAAATTGATAGGACAGTAGTTTGTAGTGTATGTAATTTATTTTAGATCCCTGATGGTGACGTAATGTCGAAAGCGCTTGGCTGAATTTAATAAAAAAAATATTACACACGTCTGTACAAATTCATTTATCCTCCTCAAAACAAGAGTGTGTACACTCCATATTTTGATTTCTATATTTTAAGAGCTTAATCATAAAAGAAAAAAATAGTGGCCACCTTTTAGTTTTGTCAAAAAATGTACACTTTCAAAATCACTTTTGTAGCTTTTAAGTACATAGTGCTTATGTAGCTTTCGATCCAAAATTACTATTAATAAAATTACTTTACTTATCACATTCACTATCTCCCAATTGCAGGCAATAGACTGCTATGACATGTCTGTACATAGAGGGTGTTTCTAAATTCATACGACAAATTTGAATATTATGAGGTTTTCTTTTTTAAAAAAACCTCAATCATACTGAATTAATCATGAATATATTCTTTCAGATGCGCTAAACAATGGTCTCACATATTCGGAGAAGGGATTCGAAAAAATTTCGGCAGATTGGGTCCGTCAAGGGAAGCAGCGAGAGCAATGGGAGGAAAACCACGAACAAAGGAAAAATAATTTTTTTATTATTATATTTTTATATAAAAATATATTAATAAATACAGTTATTTGAAGTTTAAGAAGCAGTTTTATTTTTAATATGTTTTTCAGCGTAGCGTGACCGTAAAACTTTTGCCCTCTAGAGACGCAGTTGCCACAAAACTGAAACATCTCTGAAAGGTAGTTGACACAAAACTGAAACATTTCTGAGACGTAGTTAACACATATTAAATCATCTCTGAGACATTACTGCGACAGATCAGGGACATTATTTGGCGCTTGAGAAAAGAGTTTGGGTCCCTTCTTAGGTAGGACATAGGAGCATCACAGAGATATCCCTGTTATGTTTACGCCCTTTCCTCTTGATGTCTGTGTGATAGAGCAAGTAACACCTCTGATATCTGGAACGTAGTTGCTCTGTAAAATGGTCAATTGGGTTGGTATAATTTTGAATTTTCTTTCAGCTTCTGCGGCGGACAGTTCCCCCGATATCCAACCAATTCCAGATGGTATAAGTGGAGAAGGTATAACTACCCGCTATTGGGATTGCTGTGCTCCTTCTTGCGCTTATTATGGTTACATAACAACCCAAAATGGAATCCCCGATCAAACTTGTCAGATAGACGGAAAAACTCCTAGTGCCAAAGAAACCAACTCTAACTCCGGTTGCGTACAAGGAGGTACTGCTTATACATGCAGGTATCTACCACTAATACTAATAATATTGTAGTGATCTAATAATTTTGGAAGACTGAGCTTTTGAATGGTTCTCTGCTCATGACAAACTGCTAGTATCCATCTATCCAGTTGTTAAAATCTTCCATCAATAGTACTTGGTTAGTTTCATTGTATTTATCCATTAAAGACTGTAGATGTTCATAAAAGGTTTTGGATTCGTTGGCGTTCCCTTCTTCAGGTGCCTAAATGACAATATATGCTACATTTCTTCTTGCAAACGTTATTATTGCTGTGTTCATTCTCTTCCCATTTTTTATGTATGTATGCCCCTACTCGCTCTTTGTTCTTGCCAAATTCCACTGGACAAAATCAAATCTTCGTCCACATATTTTGACCCTTTTCTTTGTTTCAAGTATTGCTGCGGAGTCAATTTTCATATTTGCTAGATCTTTAGCAAATTGCATTTCCTCCTGTGCCAATCCCTTTACATTTCAGGCTGCAAATTTTACGGTTTTAGTAATCCAACGTTTATCCTTCTTCTTTGCGTTTGTTAATAGCTGTAATCCGTTCGGCTTCCGAGGTTATTTTGGATACTGCAAGTAATTTGAAAATTTTACGAAAGCTGCCCTCTTCTGTCTGCTACATGATTTTCATCCATTGCATGCCAAGCATTGCTCAGGGGTTACGCGGCGCATGCCTTCGTGGACGTGGAAGTCGTACTTGTAGTAAGAGCTGCTCGTTTTAGTAGGCATTTTTGAGGATTTTGTATTGTGTGTTTATTCGACATCACCACAACCACACCCCGAGACCACATTTCCAGCTTAAAAAAATTTAGAAACGATTTGTGCCCAGTAATTTAAACCTTTTTTTCGTATCCATTTCATATTTGGCAGGAAGTGAAGTCAGTGTACACCGTACTAGATGATGTTTAACAAGCGTTTCTGGGTACTACCAGAGGTGACTAACAGGGGCAAGTGACTGATTAATCCTTCTCAAATTCTACGCCACTGGAGGAATAGGAATGTTAGCAAAATTTTTTGGTAGTCCTATACTTTTCACATAAATAATATACTGTAAAGAGAGAGAAATATGTAAAATTTATAAAATTCCGGTTTTCTAAATAAATTTTATCGGTGACGCCCGGTATATGAACTATTTTGATTAAAACAAAATCCGACCATTATAGTAGAAATATTTCTTGTTGTAAGTAAATCGATTCATGTCAATTATCTCACCACCGTTATCGCCAAAAATTTTAGGTAGGAATTGAATTATAAATTCCAAAAACCGAGCGTTTGGAAGATGATCCAGATATTTCTCGCTGTTATCAGTTATCAAATTGATAGTTTTGAAGTCTAGTTTCCGACCGTTCCTTATTTTCTGATTAAATGAAAATTTATTTTTCAAAACCTAATAAAATATTTCGCCGAGTTTTAAAAGTTTTATATTTAATTTCAGTAAACGGTTTAGTACCTAGTTTGGCTATTTAAGAATATAATACCGTATTTTGGTAAGCCGTTTTTTTTGAAGCGATAAAAACGAAACTTATTTATTGTTTTTATTATTGCGTTCTTTATATTGTTCTTTGGAAGTCGTGTCTGATTTTTCAATACATTGAAATAGCATTCTGATTTTAAGTTTTGCGATTTATATTGTTATACCTATTGTCCTGTTTTAAAATACTCAAATACATGTTAGATTAATTCTATTTTTCTGATGATTGGATATAGAAAACATACTGTGGGACGGATCAGAGGCTGTTGCCACCAGCCGTCTCCCTTTCGGAACGGACATCGTTCCCTTTAAATAACCTTTGATTAATTTTAGTTCTAAATTATATATAGTTTTAACTAACCGGTAATTTGAAAAAAAAGTAAAACCGACTGTGGGACGGATCAAAGGCTATTGCATCAGCCATTCCTTCCTTGTTTTTCCTCCCCTGAGTAATACATCGTAAAGTTTTTGTTTTCTATTTTCCCTTGTTTTTTCCATCTGATTTCTTGTAACGCCAGAATGTCTAAATTATAATTCATTTCTTGCGCTATGCTGTGCATTTTTCCAACTTTTAACATTGTTTTGATATTCCAAGTTCCAATTTTTAATGAGTTCACTTTTTGTTTCACCCGCTTCACCCTCTTTTATATTTTCTTAACGTTATCTTTGGTTTTTGTTATAGTTGTAGTTACTTTTTTATCCTTGTTATTTGCCGTGGTCATTTTTACAATGTTTCGATCCTCTTGAGCTAATTTTGCTGCTAGTTTTTTCCTTTTTTTATATCCGTAAGATTTTCAAACATCAATATCCTCTTCTTCTTCGGTCATTGAACTACTGCTGAATGTTCTTCCTTTGGGTTTGGAACCTGATGGTCTAACTGTATCCTTCCCTTGCATGTTTTGTTTTAATTCATTTAAAGAGTAAGTCGTTCCATTTATCCATAGTCTGTTATAATTTGGATTCGCTTGATGTCCTTCATTCCTTGCTTGTTTCATATATGATCTAAGTTCTTTCCATTGTATTAGTACTTCTCTAGTAAAGTCTTCGTTTATGTTTATTGGTGTATTTTTTAATTTGTTTGTTTTATTAATATTTCTACTTTCTTCTTGTATTCCTCCAGTCCCAGCCGGTTTACTAGGGTTAGGATTTTGTTTCCCTATTCTTCTAGCTTCTATAACTTCATCGCTTTTGAGTTCCAGCTCCAGCTTCTCCATTACATTTTGTAAGACACTCGTTAGTTGCAGCTCATCTTCGTTTCCCGTTTCTCTTACTCCCTGTATTATAAGGTTTTTGCTCCTCGCTTCACGCTCTAATTTTTCTATTTTCTCTTCATGCCTGCCTAAAGCCTCTTTTAGTTCATGATTTTTCAGTCTAATGCGGTTGTTTTCTCTTTTTATTTCCGCCATTTCGCTCTGAATGCTATCTAATTTTTTCTCAATCCTTTCATTTCTATTTTCAATTTTTTCTAGTTTTCTCAATATTTTCCCTAGTGCTTTTCCCATCTCTGAATTTTCTTCCATTTTGGAATTGACAGGTACCGCGTTATAGACCTAGTTTTTATTTACCAAGATCCTACTTAATTCAAATCTCGGCCCGGTGTCTGTGCTAGCTGTGCTCTATCGTTTCCTTGAGCGTATAATTCGTTTTGTTTCCTAATTCAATTGTTGTATATTCCAGTTGTGGTGAATTTATTTCTTAGATTACGGTCCTGTATCGTCACACTGATATTGTTGTATTAGCTTCCCATTAACAAGTAATTAGTATAGTATCACAACTGTTTTTGTTAGACAACTTGTTTATGGTTCTACTTCGAATATGTATGCTCATATACAATAAATGTTTTAAACTCACCTATTTATATCTGCTTTTTGTTACTTAATCACTGCTACTGCTTTAAGTCTGATATTGCCCACTTTTCTACATTTCCACAGATTTTTAAACCACTTATTTTTTAATTTAATCGGGATCGAGTTTTCACGTGCTTCGCCTTTGCTAGTCAGGGTCAACAAATAGCCCAAGCAAATATAAATAAGATCGCTCTCACAAAATTCAACTAATACATAAAGAAAACTACAAATCATGCCAACTCACTGAATAGTATCAGTACATAACACGATAATATTTTTGTTTTCCTTAGCTGACTGAATATTATCACTCAATGCGTCTGCCCGCCTATGGTGCATTTCGCTTTCGTGTAAAATTTTCGTTTTTTCGTCCTCCGAGTTTGCATCAACAAGCTTCGTATAGAACTTGTCACAATACTGGCAAGTATCAGACCTGGGTGTACTGAATCTTAAATTGAATTGCGACCTGAATATATCTCAGTATAGCTTCTTGCTAGATTTATCAGTTGGATGTATATCCTTATATAAAATATACATCTGCTTTAATGATGAATCGGGACTAAGACACAATTTTTCTGTTCGACCCCTTGCATAGTGACTTTCATGCTTAGGAAATGTCTGGATATGTCGTCTAACTCTATCTTTAGTAGTGTTTGGTATTGCTGTAGGCCTGTTTTAATGCCTGCCGCTTTTTTCTTCTAGTAACTCCTTAAATTTTAACTTTTCTTGTAACTTTTGTAGACGCCTTGGTGTAATTTTTGATACATAACATATTTCCTGGTTTTCAACGTGTAAATAATAGTTTACACTACAGTGTCGCCGGGAAAAACTTTCTTTCACATATCTGCTTAATATTGACAATATCCGTACACTGTTGCGCAAGCATTCTTGTTTGACAATCGTAGCTTAACTTGTAAAAGTCGTGGAAGGCTTTTTGTTTATCAGCAAAAGTAACATTTAACACTCATATTTGCAGCGATACACTCGAACCTAAAAAAATATTTCACTTGATCAGTGAAGAAAACGTGTTTCAGAATAGGTATGTCAGCGTTGGTTACAACGTTGTTCTACTTACATCATTAACAGCTGTTTTCCCGGAAAGGGAAACGTTTCTTTTCGTTATATAAGGCTGTCCGCTATCCCTCAAGCTTTTTCTTTTATTGTCTTCCCATTCTGCTATGTTTATTTTTCTCTTTCTGCCTTTATGAAGCTGCGTTCCTGCGAAAACAGTAATACGCACTTCACTCGGCGCCATTTTACGCCAACTACCACAACAAACCGCTTGTTGTTACAATCTTGTTCTAGCCGAGGCAACGTTAGCAATAAAAAATGATCCCTAATAATATGAATTATAAAGCTCATTGCCGTTTAGAAGCTCTCTAAATGTTGCTTACAACATTATTCCATGTTTAGCACCATTTCTGAAATATTGTTGGTTACAACCTTGTTCGGGGCAGGTATTCAATTAATGAATAAGCCTATTGAGGTTAACGGGGGTCAAATAAAACATTTATTATACAATATTTTTATGTCTGTTTCTGATATTTTCGTGTTATAAAAATTGTAGTTACTTTTATTTCGATTCCAATTTCAGAATCACAATTTGTTTTCAATTTAACTGTTCATTTAATAACTGTACACATTGTTGTTAGGAATTAAAGTTACGTTTGCTTATTAAATGCAATCGACTGGCCCAAAACATCGACATAGTTATTACACATCAAAATTTTCAAATCTGTGCAAATTCATGTTTTACTTAAAATATCTCGAGAAATATTGACTTTATCGTTATGAGGAGGAAGTACGTTATTTATATAAAAAGTATTGGATAATCGAAAATGATAAAATTTCTGTTCCGAGATTGCCTAGATTTTGGGAACGATTAACTAGTCACTTTCCCCTGTCGTACGCCTCTGGTAGTAGGCAGAAACATTTGTCTAACAGCATTTAGTAGGTTGTAAAGTTTCTACACTTTCTGACAAACATGAAATGAATACGTAACATTTTGAAACACTGAGCACAAATCGTTTTTATATTTTTAAACAAAACACCCATGTAAGCAGACATATTTGATTTAGGAATTCTGTGTTAAATCTCCATAATTTGAAGTCAGGATTCTACTATTAAATTATTCCCACTTAGTAATGAATCACCTGTATGAAAATTCCATTCCAAGTTCTATAAATTAGAGATGGAGTCTTATCTATCGTAATTAATTATTATAAAGCTAAAAAGTGTATGAAGCCCATTTGCGTGAAGCCATGTTCCAATTTAAATGAAAGATTGTGAGCCAATTTTTCACTTCTGGTAATCATATTTATTTCTTTTTTTTTAGCGTCCAACAGCCATTCGTAATAAATTCGACATTGGCATACGGTTGGACAGCCGCTTCATTTACTGGTGGAGTTGATACTTCGAAATGTTGTCACTGTCTTTTGTTGTCATTCAAAGATCAGTTAGCTGGGAAACAAATGCTGGTACAAATTGTCAATACAGGTGAGTGCTTAATGAATCCAGATGAAAATTTATTGATATTGTTATTTTTTGTTTGTTGAGAAGTATGTTAAATTTTGTTGTTTTTACTTGAAACTATGTTTTAGTGGAGAGTATTAGCAAGTGTAATGACAAGAGAACAAAATCGCCTGAAGAAACTGATAAAAATTATAGAATGGTGTGAAGTATTTACAGATGAAAATATTTTACCTTATACTGACAAACTAGTTTTTCGAGCTAGTAACTGATCATAAACATTTTGTTGATGGAATTTGCGGGAAATATTTTAATACGTTGCTGTCGAACTGGTCAGAAAACCTGTGCTGTTTCTTCTTTATCTCGCGAATTAATCTATATGTATCAAACAGTATTCAAATAGTTTTATGACCCGTACTTTGTGGAATCCACTGATATAACTTTTTAAAATGAAACTAACTGCTCCTAAATACTGCCACAATATATTGAAAAAATGGTAAAAATTCTAAATAAATGACAATTGCTTCGATATTACTATAATCGTCAGAACGACAGAAGTTAAATTTCATGTGGTGCCTGCCTGATGTTTAATAATCATTTTTAGCTAGACCAAGAAAAGTCCTACCTTGTGATTGACTCAATATATATATATATATATATATATATATATATATATATATATATATATATGAATGGAAAAAAGAAGAAGATATGATACTACAAATATTAAAGCGTAGCCCTATGGGGATATCCTGGATATCTTTTTCCCATTTAAGATCAGTATACCTGTGCAATGGATATAGGATACCAGGAAACCAACATCTGCAGATCTTTACAATTTTTTCTTAAGAATTTTAAGAGTGGAGAAATCCTTAGATTTATCTGATCATAGACGATTTCATATTGTGGGACTCCTAGGTGTCTTCTAACTTGTAATTCTTCAAATAAATCCAGTTCTTGTTTCTTATCACAAATATGTAGTGCTTCTAGCTCTGTGTCTAGTTTAAAAATTTTTAACGGTTTGACACAAATAGACAGTATTACATTATGGACATTTAAGTATATATATATATATATATATATATATATATACATATATATATATATATATATATATATCTAAAGTTTTTCTTGGTTTTAGGTCGTTTTTATAAAATATAAAACACAAAAAGACGGTGTAAGTTGGGATTACCATCATATATTAACGTTTCGGCTCACTCAAGCCATTTTCAAAATATATCTACATCTAAAATAAAATGATTTCTTCACTAAGAGATACAATACAACGAAAATATTTTTCACTTGCCTCAAACGTAGAATAATTGATGACATATACAATAAAATATCCATTTACAAATTTCGTTAAAAACATAAAATATTCTTTTCACTCTACGAAAACTAGTATTCACAACAAATAATCCATACCGTACATACACATTGAAACTATTTATAGTACTGATAGATATATCTTACTGAGGTTGTTTAAATCTTTTTTATTGTTAATGGCATGCTGGTTTTTTGGATAGCTATTGATTCTAAAATTTCCCTCTTTTTTGTATTGTGTTCCAACCCTATAATTTTTGTGTTTTCAAAATTAAATGTATGCTTTTTTGAGTTTTCGTGGCAAGCTAGAGCTGTTGTATTTTTTTCGTCGTATTTATGTCCTTTTACGCGATTTTCCAAATACTGGCTGGTTTGTCCAATGTAAACACCATTGCAATCGTTAATATATGATGGTAATCCCAACTTAAACCGTCTTTCTATGTTTTATATTTAAAAACGATCTAAAACCAAGAAAAACTTTAGATATATGTATATATACTATAAAAGGTCAAAGAAAGTATCCCGCACAAATATATATGTATATATATATATATATATATATATATATATATATATATATATATATATATATATATATATATATATATATATATATAATTTACAAATAAAATGCCTGGGATTCGGCCATTAATTATTTATTACTATGGTGATGTCATATAAAAAACATAAAAGATACTTTACTACTACTACGCACGTTTCGGCATAACGCCATTTTCAAGTAGGTACAAAGTTAGATAGAAACCTAAAAGAGATATTTTCAGGTAGTCAACAAATACAAAATACAAATTAATGAGACTCAAAATGATAACAGAAAAACAAAACAAACTTACCTGTAAAAAACCCAACGCTCAACATTTCAAGCTGTAGGAGTGAATGCAATAAAATACATTTGATAATAAATTTTAAATCATTCAGCCAAAACCATCGTATACACCTTTCGCTCGATAGAAAGTAGTATACTGTTTACTCGGTATCGATTAAAATACATTTAAGGTGGAAACAAAAACAATATATATATATATATATATATATATATATATACGAGGCATGTTTTTTAAGTAAGTACCGTTATGCGATTCCGCTGCCGCAGCGCTACGGTCGGCGTTCCGCGCATGCGCGCTGGTTACCTACATCTCTTGTCTATGCTCTGACGCCATTACAGTCTGATTCTTCAATGCATACGTTGTTTACGGAGTATTTAAGATGCCTCCGACAATCGTGAGTCCCGCCGATTGTGAAGTACGGGCTGTTACACGATTTCTTAGTGCTAAACGCGTGGAACCGATCGATATTCATCGTGAGATCTGTGAAGTTTACGGACAAAACATTATGAGTGATGGAATGGTAAGGAAATGGGCGAGAGCATTTAAAGATGGTCGCACAAATGTGCATGATGAAGAACAGAGTGGGCGTCCTTCGGTCGTTAATGAAGATTTGGTGCAGAAAGTGGACAAAAAGGTGAGAGACGCTTCACAATTTCATCATTGTGCGACTGCTTTCCTCAATATTCTCGTAGTGTTTTGTATCGCATTGTGACCGAGAACTTGAATTACTGGAAATTGTGTTTATGTTGGGTTCCAAAAATGTTGACGCATTCGCACAAAACCCAACATTTAGGCAGTGCATTGACTTTCCTTGAGCAGTACCACAATGAAGGTGGAGATTTTTAGGCCAAATTGTTACTGGTGACAAAACATGGGTGGCCTACGTCACACCAGAATCGAAACAACAATCCATGGAATGGCGACATTCATCATCACCCAAAAAAGTGAAGTTTAAGCTCATCACCCAAAAAAGTGAAGTTTAAGCAAACAATTTCGACCCGGAAAATCATGTGCACAGTTTTTTGGGACAAAAAAGGAGTATTGCTAGTGGAGTTTCTGCCTCGTAATGAGACAATCAATGCAGCGTCTTGTTGTGAGACATTAAACAATCTGCGTCGTGCAATCCAGAACAAAAGACGTGGCAAGTTGAGTAAGGGTATCGTTTTGCTGCATGACAATGCCCGTCCACATGTGGCTAATCGGAACAAAGATCTTATCAAATCTTTCCAATGGGAAACTATAGATCATCCTCCATATAGCCCTGATCTGGCGCCCAGCGACTACCATTTGTTCCTCCACTTGAAGAAATACCTGGGCGGTCAGCGTCTTCAAGATGATAATGAAGTCTAAACATTTGTGATACAGTGGTTAACAAGTCAGGTGGCAGAACTTTATGAGGAGTGTATTCAAAAACTGGTGCCACGTTATGACAAGTGCCTCAATATTCACGAAAATTATGTAGAAAAGTAGATTAAGGTGCAGGCTTTCATGTAGAAATAAAATTATGGCGATATCTTTGCTTTTTAATTCCAAAACGGTACTTACTTAAAAAACATGCCTCGTATATAATTTATTTTTCTATTTTTTGAATGTCAGGTTGTGTGATTGATTAAAACATTTTATTGTTACTGACGTTTCGTCCCTGGGTTAGGAACTTTCTCAAAGTTTATTATTGAATGAATCAAGTTTCATCGTTTACAGTTTAAAATTAAAAAACACATGTATAATAGGTAAAAAACATTCATAAAACAGATATTCAAAACCAGTACCATCGATACAAATTCTACAATATTATACAGGGGGGGTACGGAAAGACTTCAGGTGTATTATTTTATTAAATTATGATAAATCTGACTCAAGTTTTCTTTCAACATCTTGCTTATCGGTGACTGTATTTTGTTCGTTTTGAATGTGCACCATTTCTTTAATTGTTAATTTTTTGTAGTTTGAATCTTGAGCTTGAATGTTTGTGTTTTCAAAATCAAACTCATGTTTTTCATTGTTTTCATGTTTGTGGAGAGCTGTGGAAGCATTTTTGGTATTTTTAAGGCAATTTGATCTATTTTCTTGAGTCTGTGTGGTCATTCCTATGATTTTTTTACAGTTTAGGCAGGATATGGAATATACAACATTTGATTTTTTGTGCATTTTATGTTACTTTTTAATTTGTTGAATAATAGTGATAGGATGTTTTGAGCTTTGTGACATATTGTGATATCATGTTTAAAAAATATGTGACTGAGTTTTTCAGAAAGCTGCTTTGTGTATGGCATTGCTACATATTTATTATTGTTTGACACGTTGTTTTTAGAGTATTTATTTGATGGGTTGTTATATATTTTATAGACTCTTTGTTTGCAAACACGGTTTATGGTAGGTATTGGATAGTGATTGCTTATTAAAGTCGTTCTAACTTGTTTTATATTATCTGGTCTGTATTCATGCGAAGTTAATTATTTGGCTCTTTCAACTAATCCAGTAATTACGCTGTTTTTATGGGACTTTGGATGGTTGGAATTGTAGTTAAGGTATCGGCCTGATGAGGTTACTTTATTATACAGTTTGATTTTGATAGTATTGTGGTTAGTTCTTATCAATATCATATCTTAAAAATTCATTGTGTTATTTTTTTCTGTTTCTACATGGGATATTATAAAAGAACACACCACACTCATTTTCAATGAACGCATCGAAGCTATCTTATTAATTCAAAACGATAATTACTTTCAATATAATAATGAATTTTTCCAACATCTTAATGGATGCACCATGGGCTTCCTATATCTTCTACAATTGCTCAGTTAGGGATAGATCATCTAGAAGAAGTAGTATTGGAAGATTTGAATCACAATATTCTGTTTTTTAAACGTTATGTGGACGACTGTTTAGCAGCAGTACCCAATGATAGTGTTAACGACGTACTGTCCGGTATTAAAAATTTTCATGAAAAAATCAATTTCACTGTAGAAACAGAAAAAAATGACACAATGAATTTTCGAGATATGACAATGATAAGAACTAACCACAATACTATCAAAACCAAACTGTATAATAAAGAAACCTCATCAGGCCGATACCTTAATTACAATTCCAACCATCCAAAGTCCCATAAAAACAGCGTAATTACTGGATTAGTTGACAGAGCCATTAAATTAACTTCGCATGAATACAGACCAGATAATATAAAACAAGTTAGAACGACTTTAATAAACAAACACTATCCAATACATACCATAAACCGTATTTGCAAACAAAGAGTCTATAAAATATATAACAACCCATCAAAGAAATACTCTAAAAACAACGTGTCAAACAATAATAAATATGTAACAATGCCATACACAAGCTTTCTGTGAAAAACTCAGTCATATATTTTTTAAACATGATATCACAATATGTCACAAAGCTCAAAACACCCTATCACCATTATTCAACAAATTAAAGAGTAAAATAAAAACCACAAAAAAATCTAATGTTATATATTTCATGCCATGTCTAAACTGTCAAAAAAAAACATGGGAATGACCACACAGACTTTAGAAAATAAATCAAATGGCCATAAATATATCGTATCTAAAATATTCGTTGTGTTATTTTTTTCTGTTTCTACATGGGATATTATAAAAGAAAACACTACACTCAAATACAATGAACGCATCGAAGTCATCTTATTAATTCAAAACAATAATTACTTTCAATATAATAGCTCAGTTAGTAATAGATCATCTAGAAAAAGTAGTATGGAAAGATGTGAATCACAATGTTCTGTTTTATAAACGTTATGTGGACGACTGTTAGCAGCAGTACCCAATGATAGTGTTAATGACGTATTGTCCGCTTTTAAAAATTTTCATGAAAAAATCAATTTCACTGTAGAAACAGAAAAAAATAACACAATGAATTTATAAGATATGATATTGATAAGAACTAATCACAATACTATCAAAACCAAACTGTATAATTAAGTAACCTCATCAGGCCGATACCTCAACTACAATTCCAACCATCCAAAGTCCCACAAAAACAGCGTAATTACTGGATTAGTTGACAGAGCTACTAAATTGACTTCGCATGAATACAGACCAGATAATATAAAACAAGCTAGAACGACTTTAATAAGCAATCACTATCCAATACATACCATAAACCGTATTTGCAAACAAAGAGTCTATAAAATATATAACAACCCATCAAAGAAATACTCTAAAAACAACGTGTCAAACAATAATAAATATGTAACAATGCCATACACAAAGCAGCTTTCGGAAAAACTTAGTCACATATTTTTTAAACATGATATCACAATATGCCACAAAGCTCAAAATACCCTATCACCATTATTCAACAAATTAAAAAGTAAAACAGAAACCACAAAAAAATCAAATGTTATATGTTCCATACCCTGCCTAAACTGTCAAAAAAAATACATAGGAATGACCACACAGACTTAAGAGAATAGATTAAATTGCCTTAAAAATACCAAAAATGCTTCCACAGCTCTCCACAAACATGAAAACAATGAAAAACATGAGTTTGATTTCAAAAACACAAAAATTTAAGCTCAAGATTGAAACTACAAAAAATTAACAATTAAAGAAATGGTGCATATTAAAAACGAACAAAATACAGTCAACGATAAGCAAGATGTTAAAAACTTGAGTCAGATTTATCATAATTTAATAAAATAATACACCTGAAGTCTTTCCGTACCTCCCTGTATAATATCGTAGAATATGTATTGACGGTACTTGTTTTAAATGTCTGTTTTTTCCTATTGTACATGTGTTTTTTAATTTTAAACTGTAAACGATGAAATTTGATTCATTCAATAATAAACTTTGAGAATGTTCCTAACCCAGGGACGAAACGTCAGTAACAATGGAATATTTTAATCAATTCCCCTTTGGGGGGAGGTGAAGGGGGGGAAACGTTGTATATTCTGACGATGATATTTTAAAATATTGAAACTGTTGTCCATTTTTTAGAATTTTTATCACCCTTTCATTATATTGTGGAATTATTTAGAAACATTTAGTTTCATTTACAATGGTAAATCCTAAAATTATCGTTATATGTCCACCTATTTACACAAAACCTGCACCAACTTTAAACTTGAACCTTGCTCATGAATCACTCTATATATTGGTGGAAAACGCATGAAAAATTGTTTTTTCAATTTATCGCCAGACAGACAGGCGCGGCAGAGGAATTTGTTTTATAATATGTAGTGATCTAGTGTATTATGTTTACCTTCATTCGAATTACTTAATGAACGTCTTTTCTTTTGTAGGAAGTGACTTGGGCGAGAACCAATTCGATTTACAAATACCTGGTGGTGGAGTTGGTATCTTCAACCTTGGTTGTATGACGCAATGGAATACCGGTGAAGACGGTTGGGGTAGAAGATACGGAGGTGTGTCGACCATTGAAGAATGTGATACTTTACCAGAAGTTTTACAACCAGGTTGTAGATTCAGATTTGAATATTTGGAAGGAGTTGATAACCCTCTTGTATCGTTCATTGAAGTGAAATGCCCAACCGAACTTGTAGATGTATCGAAATGTGGAGATCTATAAAAATATAAAAGTTTTCTCAGCAATACTATTTTACGCTACTGTTTTAAACAATAAATGTTTTTATGTAATATAGAAAAATAATTTTTGTTTCAATCGTTTCTCCGTCGTTTAGAGGTAAAATGGTCGAAAAAGTGGCCCGTATATACGCTGCCAATCTTTGAAATATATACCGATGCTTGACAGGCAGAATGAGTTAAACAACAACTTATAAACTTATAAGGAGAACTGTTTCAATGTGATAAATGTGTAATAAAAATAATTAAAAATTAGTTATTGGTTATTATTTTATGCAATTTTAATTAAGTGTCGATGTTAATTAGACCTCAAAATTCACATTTTTTTAAATTAATTTCGCTTAAACAGTTCTGTCACCAAAATATTTCATGGCAAATTTATCTAACTGCAAAATTGTATCTTAATGATGCAGCATGAAAATGTGTTTTATAGAACAGGACAAAAGTTTCCACGCGATCTTAAAATGTAATACAAACTGCCTCAACCAACAAAATCATTTCCCGAACCGCTAAGTAAATCAACTTGAACTAGCCCATAAACAAATGATTTGTGAAAGAAAAAAACCAACCAATCAAATTATACAAAGGTTTGTGATATACTTATTTATTAGTTCAACATTTTAATAGGGAAATAACTAGAGTTAAAATAATGGTTTAAAACATTTTCATTATTCTTAGTAGTATATTACAATCTTTAAAACTTTAACAAGGTGAAAATAATGATTTGAAATCATTTTTATCTATTCTTAGTAGTCTATTATAAGTTAGAAAACGAAATATAAAGATCCTAAGGGTTTAACTAAAACTCATTAACATTAAAATAAAGTTTAAAAATCAGAAATCCACAAAATAATGGTGCGAAATCGCACACTAGTGTAGTCCCTGAATCCGACTTTATCTAACGCTATATATGAAAGTTGAAATTTTGGTGAAGACGCAGAGATATCTTCGAACTGGTTACCAGTATTTTTTGTGACTAGCTTTATGTTTTCAAGTTAAAATTTTACTTTTTCAAAAAAATATTCAATTACAATAATTACACGTTATTAATATGTATTGAAGTTAACAATATTAAGTCTAATATCATTCTGAAAATAAAATATGTAAAATGAAGCTATGGGGTGTCCAGTAGTGCAATTCAGCATTATGACGTAGTCCATCGTCCGATGATGGTTCGATGTAACAATACCATATAAGGTCACGAATTCAGCTGACGGGACATCTATCGTTTCATAACTCCTCCATCCCCAAAGAAAACTCAAGGGTGAAGCGAGGGTGGAACCACTTGAGTTGGATCGATGTTGGTAGGCTTCTTTTTATGCTGAAAACCCTTTCTCATAAGGTTTCTATATTTAAATAGGAAATAACAGATTGGAAGTATGCATATTAGGGTACTTGAGCTAATAGAAATTCGAGAAAAGGTCACATGCATCTCGTTTTTGTATGTGTATTTTGTAGTAGCTATAGAGCATCTTGGCGGGATTGTTAATAAGTAGCTTCCTTGTAAGACTGAAGCTCCTGATTCTTCACAATCTGTTTGTATTTTCTGTGAGTCTGGGAACATTACAATCTAATGGCTTTCGTTAATTCCTTCTATTATTGGTTCGGAGACTTCTACAGGGGTTTGTTGACAATTCTCTGGCGATGATGTGCCTGAGAGGAGAGATGTGATGCGGTCTTTTGTTTCTCTGGTTACTTGTAGCCTGTTGGTTTTACAGTAGTAGACGGATTGGAGATCGATGCATTCTTCTTCTTGATACCGATATTGGTTGTTGCTTATAATTAGGTAAGTAGAAGGAGGAATAAGGACAGAGTTATTTATATTAGGTACGGAATATAAGTGGTAGTAGGAATATACATCTGGATGGACCAGTGGAAATTCTAGTGAAAATATGATTTTATCTTCATCATAATAAATTTTAGTATTAACAATGGCATAATATTTTTATATTTGGCTTTCATTGAATAATAATTGATCATACGTGTATGTGTTATATAAAATTTGGACTATTTCTTCAAGATCCTCACGGGAGATTACGCTTTGATGCAGAACACCTAAACTGGCAAAACTTACTGCATTTTCGATTTCGTTAAGAAAGCTGGACACAGAAACCAGATTCATTTTTATTTGGCTAAACATTTCTTGAAATGGTATATAGTGTGTATAATCATAAGATGTTTCGTTGAGTGCTTTTCCTAATTCATTAATTTTGCTGGATATTAGAAGCTGATTATTTGAAATTATTAATATTGATTCATTAACGCTATCCATAAGATTTTTGTTAAGAGTTATTTGTGAATTTACTTCTCTAATGATTTTATTTTGATCATTTTGCAGTTCGCTAATACTTGCGTATATTTTGTTGGCATCTTCTTGGTCCATATTGCCAGTAACGAGTTTCACTAGCGAACCAAGAGGGTTGATTATTCCTCTTTTAATTCGATTAGATGGAAATATGGAGTTCATTTTAACATTTGTACTATTAACTTCAAATTGCAATTGTTTATAAACATTTCTCAAACAATGTTCATGAATATGGTTCGTCTTATTAAATAAGTTATTTAATGAGTAATATTGTAAACTTAGATTTGTAATTTGATTTCGGATGGGGTTTGTAGGGATATAGTGTAGAAATGTATGGGAAGCGATTTTTACCCTAGCTGGTCCTAGTTCGAAAGATAGGATGCCGGGATTACTTTTCAAGGATTTAATCTGTATCTTCTGGTTCGTCACTGTCCGAAGAGTCAACGTCCTGTGAAGTTACAATAATTAGTTTTCTTACAGGTTTAAATAGTTGTTTATGATAGTTGTTTTTGTAAGTCGTTACTGTAATATCTTTTGATGTCAAAATGTGTTCGGGTTTATATGGAGGTTTAGTTTTAGATTATCGTTCCGATTGTTTCTTATGAAGGGTAGTGCCAGGGGGAATGTCTGGGGTTGAGCTTGGTCGTCGATTTCGATGGGATCTTTTAAGTGAAGATGTCCTAGAAGAAGGTCAATAGGCTTATGTTTGGTGACAGAGTGAATTGAGTTATTGTATCCCAAAATGGACAATCTCAGTTTTTCGAATGGGTTTAATTTTGGATTCGTTAGGGATAATGTTCTCATGTGTTCTAATATTGTAGAATGAAATCTTTCTACGATTGCATTGCTATTAGGATTATGTGGAAGACTATAATGCCAGTTTAGCAAAGCCTTTGAGAGTGGATTGAGTAAATTCTGTGTCATTATCAGATACAATGTTTTCTGGAATTTTATACGTAGAAATGAATTGTAATAATGACTGATAGATGTGAATCGCAGATAATGTTGGAATTAGGTAAGCTTGTCCAAATCTACTGAAACTGTCACATACTGTCATGGTAATTGTATTGTCGAATTTAAAAGTGTCTATGTGTAACGTTTTGAGTGGTTTTCTTGGAGTTGGGGTTAGCTTAAGTTTTATTAGAGGAAGATGTCTCTCATATTTAACTTGTTGACAAATGGAACAGTTATTGATAAAGTCTTTTACGTCGTTATTTAGTTTTGGCCAATAAAATTTGGTTTTTAGTTGGTTAGCAGTCTCGTGAATTCCCCTGTGATTTGTAATGCCTTCGTGTTGTTGTTTTATAAGTTTTTGTTGTTGGGATTCGATTTTGACGTCATGTAGTATAATATTTGATTTGATTAAGATTAATGCAGAGCTTTTAAAGGTCTGAGGAACTATTCTACACATGGTTTTAAAAAGAATTTTATCGATTTCTTTTAAGAATTGAATAATTTGATTTTTAAAATAATTTTCACTCACGTGTAAGAGCCATCTGGCTCTTGCAGGGTTATCGAATAATTTTTTAATTTCTTGATGAGGATTTTGATCAGTTTTGATTATTACTATTTGATTTTTCAAATTCAAAACGAGTAAGACGTGTTTTGAATGTGCTCTTCAAATTACTATAATAACTAGTGAACTAGTGAAGTTATAACATTGAAATTTTGCATGTGAGTCTAATATATACAGTTCCTTCAACTCATACAATTAATAAAAGTACATCTTAGTTGATAATCTTCATATTGCATTACACTTCTAAAAAACTACTAATTAACCTCCGATAGAAACGACTTTTTCTCTATTTTTTTTTGAATCAGTCTAATTTACCAATTTATACATGGTTAGAGATGGGCGATGTCCAGGATTTAAGTAATAGTCGGTTGTACAATATGCTTTTAAATGTCATCAAAACTGAAGTTGGAACATTGTCCACACAAATCAAGGAAGATAATATAATAATTCTCGAGAATCTGAATAATAACTCTTTAAAAATTGGTGAACTCGAAAATAAAACAGAAACTATTACGTCAAGGTGTATACATTTAGAAAGAGCTTTAAGGCGTAATAACATTTTTATTTACGGTCTGGATATACCAGATGAAGTCGACACTCTTGCATTTATTTTTTTAAAACTGAGTGAATTATTGGCAGTAACCGTTACAACTGCAGATATTAACAACTATTCAGTTTTCAAAAGTAACAACACACCTACCATTAAGTTGGAGTTTTGTGCATTTATTAAAAAGAAAGAAATTCTAAAAAATGCTAGCAAATTGAAGGGTAAGCACATATTTATTGCATCAGATCTTTGCAAGGAAGATAGGGAAGATCAAAAAACCCTAATTAAGCACCTTAAAGTTGCAAGAACGCAGAAACATACAGCTAAAATTCATGGTAAATATTTAATAGTAAATGGTGTTGAGTATAGTGTTAATCAACTACAGTCTATAGATAACTCAACAGCACCAAACGTTGCTCAACAAACGGAGACGCCATTACCAATTCCAGATCCACCTTCAAGCGAGAGTATTAAGAAAAGAGGGATCCCGTCATCTCTAGATAGAGTTACAAGAAGCGGCAATAAGAAATAACGGTTATAGTGGTACTTACGCTATTTTTCAACTCTACTCTTTATTTATAGAGGTCATAATTGTGGTATATTGTCTTGTTTTTGTATAGTAATAATATATTTTGAACTTTTATTTGTAACGGTCTTAAATTTTGGTATTATTTTGTTTGAAGCTTGTAACATCTCTTAGTACATGTAATAAAATGAATGAGCCATTATCTGTTTGCCATATAAATGCAAGATCTATCTTAGCGAATTTTTTTGCATTCAAAGATGCAGTATTAGACAAATTTGATTTAATTACAGTTTCGGAGTCGTGGCTGAAACCACATATTGTTAATAGATTAGTAAATTTACCGGGATATAAAATGTTTAGACGTGATAGATCTCCGAGAAAAGGCGGGGGTACTGTTTTATATATCAAAAATAGATTCAAGTCTAAACTTATTACTAATTTGAATAACATTAATTCCGAACAGTTATGGATTTCGTTTTGTTTTAATAATAAAAATTATGTCTTGGGTTCACTCTACAGACCTAATGATTTTCCTTATCAGGATTTTGCTAATGAATTTGATTTATGTTTAAGCACATTATCGCCATTTTTTGATTATGTTATTTGCGCGGGAGACCTTAATATAAACTTTTTAGACCCAAGCAGCCTACAGTGTAGAACTCTGCAGTCACTTTTTGACACTTACAATCTTATTCAAATTGTTAATCAACCAACAAGAGGACCAAAATTACTCGACGTTATTTTGTGTTCAGAAAATTTAAAAATCAGTAATGTAAATGTTACTAAATGTCCCTTAGTATCAGACCATTCCCTTCCATCTTGTTGCATTGGATCGCTATCTATCAAAAAACCTAAACCGTTCCGCGACTTTAGGAATTTTGGACCGCATCATTTTCATCAGGATTTAATAGCTTCTGATCTTCAACAAATTTATCATCTTGATGACATTGAAAGTAAAATCAAGATTTTGAATTCAACTATTTCAAATTTATTCCAAACACATGCACCACTGCGTCAAGTTAAAATAACAAGAAAAAAGTCTCCATGGTTAACTGATACATTGAGGGACATGATGAAATTGAGAGATAAAGCATTATTAAAATTCAAAAAAACAAAAAATGAGAATCATTGGAATTACTATAAATCAATTCGTAATGAAGTCAATCATGCAATTAAACACGAGAAAAAGGCATATTTTGAATTTCAACTGAAACGAAAGAAAAATATCTGGAAAGAAATGAAAAAGCATAACATCATTCATAACAAAAAAAGTTCAACAGTTATTCCTGATCACTTACAAGATCCCGACTCAATAAATAATCATTTCATCAATGGCATTGGTGGTGACAATAACCCAGATGCTGCTATTCTAAGCCACTATCTCTCAACTAAACTACCGAATGTTGATAATTTTAAATTTAGGGAAATTGATGAGTTAAAAGTTTATGAAAAAATACTTTCAATAAATTCAAATGCAGCTGGACCGGATAATATTAATATCACTATGATTCTCTATTGTTGCCCACATATTTTATCATTTATTACTCACATATATAATTATTGTCTAAAAAATTCCGTTTTTCCTATAATTTGGAAAGAATCTAAAGTTCTACCCATACCTAAGACGGATAATCCTGCTAATTTCAATGAACTTCGTCCCATAAGTATTCAGTGTATCTTTTCTAAAATCCTAGAAAAAGTGATGGATGAACAGATTCGTCAACACATCACTAAATTCGACCTTCTACCTGAACACCAGTCGGGGTTTCGTCCAGGATACAGCTGCACTACTGCACTCCTCAAAGTTTTGGATGACATTTATTCTTATATTGATTCAAACCATCTATGCATTTTAATCTTACTAGATTACTCAAAGGCATTCGATAAAATTAATCACCAGCTGCTTTTGTCACTATTTAACTATATGTGTTTTGATAAACAAGCGCAAAAAATGATGCAATCCTATTTAGATCATAGATCTCAAAGAGTATTTATAAATAAAAAATTATCTAGGAAAATTTACCTATGGCGAGGAGTTCCGCAAGGTTCCATCTTAGGACCCTTGCTATTTACCCTATACACCTCCCAATTTTCAAATTACTTTAATTATATGAAGGCTCACTATTATGCCGACGATACACAGTTGTACGTGGATTTTAAAGAATCAGAAGTTGTAAATGCTTGTATGAAAATTAATCAAGAATTAGAGACTATTGTAGATATTTCTAATAAATTCTGCCTAAGCATAAATCCTTCAAAATCAAAAGCTATGCTATTTGGACGTAGAATTGAGAAAAATAAAGTCAAAAGTAAAATACATTTGAAAATTAATAATGATAATTTAATTTTATCTAATTGTGAAAAAACCTAGGTCTCGTTTTAGATGATTCCTTAACATTCTCTAATCATATCTCATCAATAATTCAGAAAGCGTTTTGCAACTTAAAACTTCTATTCTCACATAGACAATTATTTAATAAAGCAACCAAAATTATGCTCTGTGATAGTCTCGTGCTTTCACAGTTTAACTATTGTGATGTAGTATATGGACCCGCCTTAACACAACTAGATCAAAATCGACTTCAGCGAATTCAAAATATGTGTGTTCGATTTATTTGTGGTATCAGACGTCGCAATCCAACCTCTAAGCATCTTGCAGACCTTGGCTGGCTGAACATAAAAAATAGACGTATTCTTCATGGATCAGTACTATTTCATAAAATTATGTTTACCAAAATTCCTTTTTACCTATCGAAAAAAATTAAAAAGAGATCAGAAGTTCACAATATTAATGTAAGATTTAAAAATAAAATTAGTATGCCGAAACATAAAACCTCGTTATTCCGATCTAGCTTCTCATATAATATTGCAAATCTGTACAACATAATTCCCGAAGATTACAAAACGTTACCCATTTCTCGATTTAAACTTAACATTAAAGAGTCTCTATTTAATAATAGTATAACGTTGAAATTCTAATTTTAAGCAGGTAAAATTGGCCTTATTCATTTTAATATTTACAGAATTATGTTACATAACTTTTGTTATCTTAGCATGTAAGATATTGTACAAGAGGATATTTGATATTTAGTTTGCGTTATTTGTTTTCTTAGCATGTATGATATTGTACGAAAGGATATTTAGTTTTGTGTTTTGCGGTTACGTGGAAGAGCGCTACTTAGCTGGTGCTTCTAGTACGAAAACACCATCTAAGAGCGAACGTCGCCTTTGCTTGTACTTGTATTCTCATAACAAAGCAATAAAGTCATTATTATTATTATTATTATTATTATTATTTAGAAATACATTTAATGGTTTCTCGGTTATTTCGATTCCAAGTATTGGGTTTTCTAAACTAGTGTGTATTGTTTGATCGTCATTTTCGTCATTTGAATCTACTTCGGGAACGGGAGATTGAGAGTCTGATTTGGTTGTAGCGTTAGTTTCATTAAATTCTTTCATACATTGAAAAATTGGCGGCAGATCAGAGCCGGAAGTATTTTCGTTATCTATTGGATACATTTCTATACGGGAAAGGGCATCCGCATCCGTGTTGCAGGAACCTTTTTTATATACGATTTCGTAGTCAAATTCCTCTATTTTCAGTCTCCAACGGACAAGTCGGGAATTTGGTTCCTTTAGAGACATTGTTGAATTTGATTGACTATTGTTAGATTTAAATTTTTCTTCAATGCTTAAATTATTTAAAAGAGAACTAACTTCTAATACTGAACTTTCTTTTTCTTCGTCACAAGAATTGAAATTGATTCAATACTAATATTAAGCTCACTGTCGCTTTCCACTATGGAATCTTCAGATGAGGAGAATGACATAGGCTAAGAAAGATTATAGGATAAATAATATGAGCAACTTACAGTAAAATTGCGATGATTTCCATTGATCCTCGATGGACTGCACTCTCTGGATTGGCACCGTAATCTTCTCAAACGTTTATTTGCACTTTTCGGATTGTTCAAAATTTGGAAACTTTCGCGATGAAGGTTCTTCCAAATAAACAGTAGAAACTGAAGGATAATACGCGATGAGAATCCTTTTGAATCCTACTGACTGCGCCTCTTTATGTTTTCAAGTTAAAACTTTACTTTTTTAAAAAATTATTTAATTACAATAATTACACGTTATTAATATTTATTGAAGTTAACAATATGAAGTCTAATATCATTCTGGAAATAAAATATGTATAATGAAGCTATGCGGTGTCCAATAGTGCAATTCAGCATTATGACGTAGTCCATCGTCCGATGATGGTTCGATGTAACAATACCATATAAGGTCACGAATTCAGCTGACGGGACATCTATCGTTTCATAACTCTAGTCTTATCTAGACACCTCCAGGATGGTCGATTAGTTTTGGGAGCTGCAATCCAGAAGTTTCCGGAATAAAAGG
Organism: Galeruca laticollis; assembly: GCA_963921935.1. Classification (NCBI taxonomy): domain Eukaryota; kingdom Metazoa; phylum Arthropoda; class Insecta; order Coleoptera; family Chrysomelidae; genus Galeruca; species Galeruca laticollis. The sequence goes on from OY998181.1 coordinate 149,205,301, forward strand.
GACCTAATATATAAAGACTACCTACCGGCGGGAGAGTTCAGTTCATAATTTGATCTCGTGAGATGAACAGTGAACAAGTAAATAGTAAAGTATTTATATAAATCGAGTCTAAGTAAATAAACAGTAGTGAAGTGTTTATATAGATTTGTGTAAGTGAATATGTACTTAATATAAATGAGTGAATAGTGTAGTGTATAAACAAACTTTTAAATAAATAAGAAAAAAATTACAATAATACTAAAAGCTGAAAACATTTAGTATGAGAACAATATTATTATTACCTTATCACTTATTCCGAATCAGCATCATCTGTGTTTATATTAGTTCCAGTAGGTATGTTCAAAAATTATTGATGTAAAACGAAAGATATTAGGGTAAATGCTACAGTAATTGGACGTCCATAATTATTGGACAGTTTCATTTTAGATACATGTAATCAGGAAACTTAATACAATAATACATCCACTCGTTCACAGATGGACACACATGACACATTTCGGTTAAGTGACGCTGACATTTCCGCCTAATTTATAGCATTTGTCAGTAAAATTACTCATATTGTTCGGATGTATGGTTTGTTGAAGTTTTCTTTCCGTTTTTGTTAAGAAATCAGAAATTTATTTAATCAATTACGTGAAGTATCGTGTGTATTTGGACTTTAATATTGCTTTGTCAGCTAGTTTTAACCATAAATAGGGGTACATTTACACGTGATTTACCTTAAATTATACCAATAATTGCAAGATATTTGATGTCCAATAACTGTATACATTAAAAGTAAGGTTTTCAATTATGGGACAACATGTCCAATTGCTGATTTTTGATTTTTTAGGCTTCAGACAGTTAATGTCCAAACGTTTATTTTGGAATAAGTAAGTGTTTACTTAATTATCAATCTATTTAATTGACAATGCCGAAGCCACCCAATTACGATTCTACCCAAATAAATAAAGCTCTCCAGGAACTGCAAGAAAAAAAAGTATCTATTAGGAAGATAGCTATAAAGTATGGTATTCCAAAGTATACCATTCGTTTTAAATTAAAACATCCTGATGTTAAAGATTCTTTTGGGCCTGCGCCAGTTTAAATTAAGAATGAGGAAAATGAACTAGTTTAATGGATTTCTGAACTGGGGAAAAGAAGGTTTTCTTAGAAAAAAGGAGGATTTGGTTTCAAGTGTACAAAAATTTCAAGAGGACAATCAGAGAAAAGATTCATTCAAATATAACCGACTCGGAAATGGTTGGATAAAATCTTTTCTTCGACGAAATCCCCAAGTGACACACAAACAAAGTGAAGCAGTATCTTCAGCAAGCGCGTACGTAACTGAAGCCGATATAAAAGAAATAGGAGAATGACCCACTGGATCACCAGATCATGAGACTCCTTCTTATAGATATATCCGCAGTCTGAAGTCTACACCAACAGACCTGACAATACCGGTGACCTAAAAGGCCGAATAAGCGGAAAATGCAGCATGTGGCACCCACCATTGTTTCGTGGTCAATGTAGAACAATTTCAGCATATTTACTGCGAATGTTTTCTGGTTTGCTTCTGCTAGAGTGTACATTTTTTGTTTATCAATTATCTTGTAAATAATAAATTGACAAGCAAAAAGGAACGTGTTTAATTAAAAAAAAATGTCGTCTTCACTCCAAGATTATTCACCATGTATCATAGATTGTTCCTTTAAAAATCTACTAAAAAACGACCTGATTCAGGATTTTTTCATCTTACTGCTTATTTAGCTAATAATGAATTCATGAGTGACTTCATGCAAGCACTGTGTTCGTATTTGTGAAGCCACTGAATCAGTTTTTCAAGAAATCAGAAGATGAATTCAAATCACTCGCTTTTTGTATTATTTACTTTTTGCCCGTTTGTTGACTTTCAATTCTTTTGAAAGATGGCATTTCATTGGTTTGAAAGGTTAGCATTGTCGTGAGAGTTCCAGAGAATTTACTTTGTATTTCTAAGAAACGTTCAGACAACTTTAAGAATAATGTAATGAGTATTTCAAATTCATTGACGTGAATAGGTTGTACTAATGTATTGGGCTGGAGGTGAATGTTACCGACTGTCCAGGTAGACGAAACAATGCCAATTAAATAGATATCCACGTTATAAGTCCGGTATATAACTTTTTAAAGTAAAGTACAGGTAATAAGTTGTATCCGGACGAGGCGATTAGCCGAGTCTGAAATAGGGAAAACTGGGGTTAGTTGACTAATGGGGTAAGATGACAAATTCCTGTAGTTTATGTGCTATTCAGTAGATGGCACCTAATTCGAGAAATGAATACATATTGTTATCACATTTATCATTAGAAGTACTGTATGGTCTTTGTTTGTGACACTGAGAATTATTAATCCACAATCGTCGTTGGTAAGTAATGTGTTTTGTTCTCATAAATTAACTTCAATGTAAAAATGTTTTTGTCACTGGTAATGTTTTTGTCAGTTTCGCACCTATTAAAAAAGTGCATCCATTTTGATCGGATAAAGTAGTCTCTTTCTCAATATTTAGTAAGCTGACATCATTTCACACAATGACAATCTGTGTGATAGACAGTGATGGACGTAAAACTTAAATCATGGAAATTTGCATTGTGTCCCAGCCTTATGTATATCCTTCATTAAAATATGGAGTCTTCATGACGTAGCGCATTGTAGCGGTTCGAATAAATCAAATACGAACGACTTTATTCTTACGAACAAACATAAAATGGTCTGCTTCAACAATTAGATCTAATGTTGAAACTTACCATTTTGTCTCTAATCGCAAGTATAAAGTTTGGTTACCTACCCACTGAACAAGAAATATAACAAGTCCATTTTTTATGTTCTTTTTAGAGACTTTTCGTGATGTTTATTTAAAACATTAATAAGATATCTCCTAGATGTATTTATTTTATTACCAACTCTATTAACATTCATGTCATCTAATTAAAACATTGTAATGTTTAGGAGTTCAAATTATTTGTATTTCACGTAACGTAACTTTATTTACAATGACTTATATATTGATAATTTTCAAAAATGACATAAAAATAACAAACGTAATAAAAAAAGAAATACATGTGTGACTTGAAATAAATCTTGAATGTCTGTCTCTTAACTCTACTCGTCGACTGTCCTTGTACATCCCCTGCCGCTTCCTCGTGACATTACACAGTACCGAACATACCGCCCACCTTGAAAGCCTCCAGGCTTTTAAAAGACTTGATAAGGTAGGATAGCAACCTTAGTCACAGGACGCTTGAATGTTCATGTAACGGTTTTGATAGATACAGTGCGGATGATGCCATTGTGCCCAGGATGTATCTGAGTTACTCTGCCTGTTCTCCATTTCAAAGGTGGAAGGCCATCTTCTTTGATGATAACCAGTACGCCTGGCTTCAATAATTGTGCATGGTGCTGTTTCCATTTTGTGCGGGTCTGGAGTTCTGTGATGTATTCTTTGTTCCAACGTGACCAAAAGTGTTGTATCATTTGCTGCCTATGCTGGAATTTGGATAGTCGATTTTCTGCTACTCCCAGTAAATTTGCCTGCGGGATCGTAGTAAGTGGTTCTCCGATTAGAAAGTGCGCTGGAGTGAGAGAGTTTGGATCAATTGGATTGTCATACAGAAGGCATAGGGGTCTGGAATTCAAACTAGCCTCTATTTGATAAAGAACTGTGACAAACTCATCGAATGTTAAGGTTGAATTACCGATAACACGTTTCAAATGGTACTTAACGGACTTTACACTAGACTCCCAGAGTCCTCCAAAGTGAGGTGCGCGAGGCGGTATAAAATTCCACTGTATACCCCGACCTGTTAGGTCATTCGAAATGGCAGCTGAATTATGTTCGAAGAAAGTCTTAAGGTCGTTATTCGCGCCAACGAAAGTTGTACCTTGATCTGAATATATTTGTAAGCATTTGCCTCTTCGGGACATGGATCTGTACAAAGCAGCCAGAAACGTTTCACTAGCTAGGTCACTTACAACCTTCAACCTCTTGCCTTCGTGGCAAAACAAGCAAACAAAGCTATATATGCCTTGGAAGTTTTAAAATTACGCCCTTTACGGTCTCGAAGGGGAAAAGGGCCAGCGTAATCGAATCCTGATACGGAGAAAGGTCGGGAAGGTGTTATTCGATCCTTATAGGTAGATTGCCCATAATGTATTGTGTGGATTTCGCATTAAAACGAAAACAAGTAATGCAATTGTGATAGACACGTTTTACCAAATTTCTTCCGCTGATTGGCCAGAAACGCTGACGTAGTGAAGCGAGAGTTAATTGTGGACCTGAGTGGAGCAGTTTTATGTGTTCATGTTGGGCAATCAGAAGTGTAAGTCGATACTTGGGAGGTAATACAATCGGATGTTTCTTTTGAAAATCATTGTCAGAATATTGAAGACGACCGCCAACTCGTATGACATTGTGAGTGTGATCGAAAAAGGGATTTAACGTCAAAAGTTTTGATTTGCTGGGGATCTTATTACCATCGCGTAGGGCAATGTATTCTTCAGAAAATGTGTCTGCTTGTACCAGGCTTATAAGTTTATTTAGAGAATCTGAAAGTTGTTGAGCGGAGATCTCATTTGAAGTTTATTCAGATTTGAGTGTTTAGATATATGATTCAAAATATCATTAGATTGATGTTTGTCTAAAGAAACGAGAACAAGAGGCACGTTTCGTAACTCAGAAACATCAGTGTTTGAGTGATCGAAAGTGTGATTTGGCCATTGATCTTTAATTATCCAACAAGGTCCATGAAACCATAAGTCGGAATCAATTAAGTTAAGAGGTGGCATGCCGCTGGTGAGTAAGTCTGCTGGATTGTCGGTAGTTTTGATATATTCCCATTCATTAGAAGTAGTCATAGATTTAATCTGCGAAATTCTATTCACAACGAATGTTTTTAGAAGATGAGGAGATGATTTGATCCAGGCTAATACTATGGTAGAGTCACACCATTAGTATTTGTTGTTAAATTCGACTGATATAGCGGATAAATGACATGAAAATAACAAACGTAATAAAAAAAGAAATACATGTGTGACTTGAAATAAATCTTGAATGTCTGTCTCTTAACTCTACTCGTCGACTGTCCTTGTACATCGCCTGCCGCTTCCTCGTGACATTACACAGTACCGAACAAACATATTTTTGATATACCCAATAATACTTGAATTCGCAGTTAAATACAAATCCTATGAACTTCTTTGAACACATCTTATGAACTTCTTTGAAGGAACTTCCTATAGGAAACATTCATACCATGATAATTTGTATACTTATCACTAATGTCAAATACAGAAAACTACTGTAATATTACAAATTAACATATTTCTGAAATGATCACATGTTGCAGTTACTTTTACATCGTTCGAAATAATTTTTAGTAACTTCCTGCGATGACGTCTATACGATGTCAGTTTATAAAACTCTCAGTAATATATCATATCAAACATCATTGGGTGAGCTGTTTGATTGATGTATTCATAATATTACAAAAAAGGAAGAAAACAGAAGAGGAACTAACGAACGAAGTAGTTATGTGATCTGTGGAAACAACTGACAAGCATTTGCAGGTAGCACATTTTTTGCAAAAAGTACTTGAATAAAATGGTCTTCGTTTTCGTTAGTTCCTACTGAACTACTGTTCCTATACTTATTTATAGTTCTTGTTATAATGGACAAACAACAGTTATCGGTAAGTACCTATTCCAAAATCGTAATTATTAACTTTTACATAACTTTTGAAATATTTAAGTTAGTAGGTTGTAGCATGATAAAAATACAATGCTTTTGTTTAGTATTATAACTCACGGAGGTGCAATAATTCGGTTAAGCCACCCACTGAGTATGCAACTTTATACACACTTCTGTATAGTTGGTTGCGTAAGGGAATTAACTATGGGTTTTAAAATTATTTAAGCATATTCTGGAATAACGGGATTTGAATAATTAAATTTTCATGTGATTTAACCAATCCATGAGTATTTTATCATTTTATTTGGGGATTTTATTTGACTGCCAATGGTAACACTGATTGCAGATTGTCAATAGTAAAGGGAAGTTGAAATTATTGAAATTACTTGTCTGATACTTTTCGAATTGTTAAGTTGAGTGTCGATTATAACAAGTCGTGAGTATAAAAAATGGCCGGTGGCACATGGTTTATTCCATATATTTTCGGGACTATCGTGGTGAAAAGCCCTTGGTAACAAGGTAAGCTTTCGTCTTGTATATATATATTTTCACGGCTCTAGCCCCAATTTCTTTTTAGGGTTTTTCCGTACAGCCTAGTTTTTATATACAATTTTTTACAATACTTTTTTGCCAAATGGATATGGTTTAACAGTTTTTATGGGTGATGGTAATCGATGATATGATGATCATGCCAAGGTTTTAAGAAGCCTCAATTTTCGGATGTTTCCTGTATGGGCTATATTTTCAATATTTTCGTGGAGATAGCTGCAGACTATAGTTCTCCGTTAATGGTAGTAGAGACGTGTCGTATCCGTTTCCACTTCAAAAAAAACGAAGTTGGACTTATGCTTGTTGGTCAATTAAGTTTAATAGTTTGGACACTAACCGCGAGTAACATTTAAAGTTTTATTCGTTTTCATCTGATCTTTAAGCAACTTATTCTTTTTGTAATTTCATGTTTTAACGGTTAATGACACATAACTTTTATATTTCAATATTTAGTAACTTCACATTGTTATAAAGACGTCTATCAATTTCATTATTACATTCTTTCAACTTTGTAGAGTTGAAATATTAACTTTGTTATTGCATATCACCCTGAAATTATATTTCAGCTTAATCTTACTATACAAGAGATACTTTTGATCTATTTGGTTATATCTTGTTAATTATTACAATTTGTAAGGCTGTAGCTGGTATACCATTTACATGTTACTAAAGATTTAGTGTATTGTACATGATAATCTCAGATAGTTGATAATATTAGAAATTGTTAAACATTTTAAGTTAACCAACCATTGATAACTGATTATCAGTGCATAATTAGAGTCGGTTACCTCATATTTATTGAGACAGATTATTACACCGTCTGTTCAAGGTACCATTACATTCAATTAAACTGTTTCATTGACAATAAAATGTGTTTTATTTTATTCACAAACGTAAAAGCAAAACAATATAAATAACATATTTGAAAAGTTACAATAGCTAATTTATTCACTATTGGTTTCTTGATTATTCAGTAAGATTTTCTTGAATGTCCTACTAATCAAGTGGCGCCTTAAAAAAATAATACAGGACCAGCTTTCAAATAAACCTCACTAACTCCTGGCCTTATGCTCTCCGGCGAAAAGCGAACCTTTGGCAATGTAACCTCACTTCTTGTAGTAACAACAGCAATGTGAGGTTACAAGGTATATTTTGAAAACGATTCACAATATTTCACATCCTAGATATGCATTATACCTACAAAAATTTTAGTATTGCAATAGGGTTGATATTATTATTATTAATAATAAAACATGCTCATATGTTGACAGAGATTTGGATCTAGAAGAAAATATGTTCAATGTTCTAGATATGTCAGATACTACTTACATAAGTGAAATAAAAAACCAATAGTTGGTAATTATGTAAAGAAAGGGGAGTAACTATTTCAGATAGTCTGATACAGACATTGTATTAAACAGTACAAATACTACAATAGTATATTAATTTAGTTGAAGAGTATGTAACTTATGACACTGAATTCTCCAATCAACAAACATAATTTAAATTATTTATTACTGCATCATATTGCCTTAGAAAAGATCAATGATAAATGTGTAGATAGTTATGAACGAGTTCAATACCAAAATTTAACTTTCAGTATTAAGAGTCCTAATTTCTATTGCATTTTGAATTAAGGTTTTGTAGGAAAAGTAGTAAACATTTTTGATCTAAATAGAAAGTGTCATGATAGGTTTGAAAAATATTCCAAATGAATTCCAATTATTTATGAACCAAGTTCATCTGGCAAAGTGTAGAAACACAACTATTGGATACTCAATTGGATACAATTTATTATGAATTCTTCTGCATAACTATTTTTTTTTGTAAACAGTGTATTAATAATGTTAAGTTTTCATTAAGTTACAATTCTACGATGTTAATATACGATTTGTTCCAGGATGAAAATAACAAGATGAGAATAGTAAATCATTTTATACAGAAGAGAAGTATGTATTTGAATGGCTCACCTCAATTTACCTGCCAAACGGAGTGAGGCATGTGATAGAAGGTAAACCATGAGAAGCCACTTCTCGAAATAAAATATGTTATTATTCCTTTGAAGAACATCGCATTTTTTTATGGAAAATGGGTCCCAGTCGATTGGCTGAAAATCTAATTTCATGTAGTTTGTGATGTTCTGATCAAAGGTCACAATTTGATCTAAAGTAATTGTTTTTTTACCTGCTGTTCAGAATACACAAAATAATTAATCAAAAATCATGAGATATTTAATGTGAAGTTGAGATTTTTTGACTCCTGGTTACACGTCTTTAAGCTTCTGATTTTGTGTTTTACTTCAACTTTCTTTCCGTTCCCGGTTGTGGCGACGAGTTTTCTTTCGAAGTATAGCTTTCTCCCGTTGTTTGTTGTTAATATTTTTATTGTATTTGGAATTTTTATCAGATATTCGTATCCGTATTCCCTTTCTTCTACAAGTAGCCTATTTTTCTCGATGTTTGTTTCAAGGTTGTTACTTATAGCTAATTTTAGATTCTCACCTTGCACATTTTTTACGTTGATAGTCTGCTTGAGTTAGCTCGTATGCAGAAAACAATTTATTTCCTTTCATGATTTTCGATTTCGCTAATATCTCTGTTTTTGAGAAATAGTTCATGCATTCTATGATTAGTGGTCTAGGCTTTTTGTTAGCAGGTATTGTGCCAATTCTACGAATGTCTCTAAAGTGGTTACGGGTTAAAAGGAGTAGCTTACCTTAGCATGATCGGTTATGCAATATATAGTAAAATATTCGAGTGAAACAAATGAATTTGTTATAATACTTCTTTCTTACCATTTCAGAGAATTTGCTTTACAAAATAACACTTGTACACTATCGAATTTAGTCTTTATCCATTTTACTTTTTATCACTAAATGTAGCTCCTACAAAGAGAGAAATATTATCAAGAATATTATTATCAAGAATATTAACTTCCAAAAATTGTAAAGATACCGGTTAATTCACGTCATAAATCCAAGGCTATATTTCTTCCTCTTCTCTTCTTGATTTTATTGTTAATTTGGCCTCAACCTTTATAAAAAACATTTGTTCAAATGATCTTCCAAGGTTAAAATCGCTAAGTCGTCTGCCATAAAAAAGGTTACTTTTTTGTTTTTGTTTCTTCTAGAATAACGTGGCACTTGCTAAAACGTCAATCACATTTTGTGGATTCAATTTCAAAATTTGAGAGATATTTAAGATTTTTTTATGTATTTATGTACCACTGAATAATAATAATAATATTAATAATAATAATAATAATAATAATATCTTTATTGCTTCAAATTGATGTAAATCAATATTACAAGAAATCCGGAACAGAGTCTATAAATAAATACACAGTTCATGCGGCAAAATCACAATGAAAATAAACAATAAAAGAGCGAAAATGAATTTTGTGTAAAACCCAAGCTATTCGTTTATAATAAATGAACGAATTTTGAGTACGCCAATAAAATAATTCGAAATTTGCTTGATATCCGCCAAGGAAGCATTATTCAATAAGGCAATGAAATCATCAAAATTATGCAGATTTTTAATAATTTGCACTCTAATACAATCATACATCCTGCATTGAAGCACAATATGTTCAAGTGTTTCATTTTGACGCGAGTTGCACAGAGTACAAATTTCTTCTTGATTAATGGTATAAATACTTCCCTTATACGTTATTCTAACAAAAGTCTTCGAACATAAACGGACCTGACAAAATATTCGAACTAATTTAATCGGCAGTTTACTAGTTAAATAATCTGCAGGACCTGAAGTGACTGTTAAATGTTTATATATTACACAGTAATTACTATTAGCAAGGCGTTGTAAGTCGGAACTATACAATTTTTGTTTAAAATTCTCAAGAATTGCATCGTAATGGCTTTTTAGTGAACCACATGTCGTTCAACCCGAGATCTATAAAAATCTGTTTCATTTGTAGGGCCCAGTTATAGCAGGGGTTGTCAAAGTCCTCTAACTCTAAGAGCCTGAGAAAGACAATCTTTGGTAATCTAGTGTTTGCAAAATAGAACATTTTTAATAACCAATTAAGGCACAACTTGAATACCGTATAATCAAGCCTAACAACACCCATCTCAAGGCATACTAAATAATCAGGAGTGTTTAGCGGTAATAGGAGCAATCTTTTGAAAAAAACCAACTTGGGTTTTTTCAACAATGTTAAGATAACGCAGACCCCAGACAGGGACCGAACTGGCAAGTGTAATAATTATTATGGAATGATACAGGGTTATGCGCGATTGCCAGGAAGTTGTTTTTGAACGTGAAAGCATATTCATGACAGCACCTATGGCTTGTTTGCATTTGGAAGAGGTATTCATTGCGTGTTCGCGAAATAATGAAGAACAAGTGAGAGTAAGTATGTATAGTGGTTAGTCATCTCGATTTCTACTCTGTTGAACAGAAATTTGTAATTTCTTGTTATTTTGTGGCCGCCTCTCGAGAAACACATAATTCTAGATTTAGAATTGTTAACAGTAAGTTTGTTAAGGCAAGTATATTGTTCAAGGGTGCGTAGCTTTCTAGCCAGATCTATTTCAGAGTCAGCAAGGATAACCAAATCGTCCGCATACAACAGAAGTAACAAATCATTCCTATTATCAATATTAATTCCAACAATATCAGATTTTATGAAGAAGTCGTCAATATCAGCAATGAATAGTGAGAAAAGCAAGGAACTTAATGGTTCACCCTGCAGAATTTCAAAGAATTTAGAGTATTCATTGTTAACTTTCACACAAAAAGAGGATTTGTCATACAGAGCTCTGACTAGGCGAATAAATTTAGAACTGATACCCAGCTTAAATAATTTTTGCCATAAGAGGAGATGATTAATAGAGAATAAGTACCATATATGTGTATATTATATGTATCTTTAATATCATCTAAAATCTATTTATTAACTCAACTTTGGTTAAGCCAAAGCCACTTAAGGGCCACTTGGGAACTTAGGTAAGTTTGAAAATAAATGATACGAGTATATCCTTCACTTTATACTTTTCCAACACCGTATGGTATACTAAAGTAAATGTTTGTCTTGTAGGCCTTTTTCTTATTCTGATTCTGCTGTTTTCTTCCTATTTCTGGCTTCACTTCTGTTCCCATTATATTACGTCGGATATTTCTTGATCATTGGATCTACAGTCTACACATTGGGATAACACCGCTTTCCTGTTCCTCTGTATTGTAATGATTGTAATTGATTACATATTATAGGTTCTTCCGAGGTAAGGCCATTGAGTAAATATAATTAAAAGCCAGTTAACTCTAACAACTTAACTTTATTAATTAATTAGAATATCGATTCGATTTCTAGAATACGTCGCAATGTGTATATTCTAATTTCATTTCGGCACATGGTGCTTACACTGCAACTTACTGCAAAAATACGATATTCAGGATAGACCTATTCATATATACACATGACAAAATTATATACAAATAATATTTCCTAATATAAACATGAGCCACATGGTACTCAGGTCGCTTACCTCACAAATACAACATTTTATTGAAATATAAAGTCTATCAATAAAATAAAATACAAATTTTTAATACTATATCATCACAGTATGCTTTCTAGTTAGTGACACTGTCTGAGTGAAAGAAGTAAACTTGGATTCCTGACGTGTGACTCGGTTGCTGACAATTTGGACAATAGTATAGAGTACTCCCCTTATTGGATCGCAACAACACATTCCATGAGATAAGTGGTAGATATTGGGTGTCCATTTAACCAGTTATTATAATAACAATAGCTTTTTTGTCTTCTTTCAATTTAAAATATACTTCCCTACCTCTTCAAGGTATAATCGAGTTATCTACAAGAAAATAGAAATAAATAACATATAATGAAGTTCCAAACTTTATAATTAGATTTATATAAGTAATTCATAACAAATTAATAGAACAAAGTTGTGAACCTCAATCATAAATACGTATATATCTTGTAAGGGGCTCTCGAACATTGATAATCTATTATGATTATTGTTAGAGGCATTTAATTGTATCGTCATCATTTGTTTTATAGGACATCGTAATAAAGAGATATATTGGCACTGTTTGCTTTCAGAAAGCACTCCGAACCCATTATTATATTCCTTTTCTAACCATCCATCAAGTATAATGAGCGCCTTTGAATCTATTTGCTTGGATAAATAATCCGTCAAAATTAGAATGAAATTTATAATAATTTAAAAGGAACACGACACATTTTTATATAGTTAGTAAATATGTTGTTTTATGCAAGGGATTTCAGGAATTTTTAATAAATAGTAAATAAGTTATGTTGATATTCATATGTATAAAAATCCTCATCTATATACATTCTCATTTCGAATACTAAAATATTATTTCATGCTACATTTAAAATTTAATGATTTATTGTAATATGAACAGCCAATCATCGACAAAGACACAATGTTTATATACTTCATAATATATAGATAGATACGTTTCGCTAGCAACCCGAAACGAGGTTGATTATGATAGTAATGAAAAACGTCAGTGATTGGGAAAAGCGTCAAAGTGAAAGTAATATAATAATTTAACTCGTAAATGTGGTAAACTTTAAAGAAAAATTTATAAAAAAATATGGTATATACAGTAAAACTAACCTTTTGAGAGGTTTCGGTGGAAAATAAACGTCGGGTGATCTCCGTAAGGGAGTTAATTGCTATTTGATTCGTGGTACAGTTCTATATATGCGGTGTAGAGGACATCGAACATTTAAGAAAAACTAAAAAGGAAAGCTGAAAATTCACTTCTTGGAACTGTAGCTGTAAATAAAAAGTGTAGCTGAAGTTATCGAAGGAGAAGCATACGATTCATATTTGAATTCTGGAGGTAATAATTTATGTTCAAAAGTAGACTTACCTAAAGATTTTCCCAATAAAAAGACCTTCGTTAGAAGTAGTACCTACAATAGTACATCCTTGGATGACGATCTGATCGATGGTGATATTGATTCAGTTCCAGGTTTGCTTATTTGGATAGTACGACAGCAAAGAAATTGAAAGTGAAGATTGGTTTCAAGTGGATACAAACTTAGTGAATGAAAGGTACCGTTTCAAAATATTGTATTAGAGATCTCTAAATTAAAATAGGCCTTTATTTAAAAAGAAAAGGAATGCATTCATGACTAGTATTTTTATGGTTTCAAAGTAATTATAGTTTATTATTTTTATAGTGTACACACAATTCATGTTTATAAACTTCTATGTTTTAAAAAATTTCTGAAATCCTAAGTTTGTTTATTTTAATTTCACAATCCAATGATTATAGTAAATTTGAATGGCGCAATTGAACCCTACCCCTTGATAGAGTTATATATGTTCAACGATTATTAACAGTTATTCAGTTTCAAATAATGAATACTAGTAATATTTATATTTAGTACAAATTTGTCTGCTCAACGTGAGGCGAATTGAATATTTGATTGATAGGAAGTTTTAAAAACATTAAATTTAAACAATTAAAATTCCACACATAATATAGTACAGTACAATAGATAATAATAAAAAGCTTGTTTCTTGCATATGATCTTAGAGAGATAACAAAGTCGTTTAACTTGTAATTAATATTTAGTATGCTTTTCATCATATCTACAAGTTTCACTATATCTTACTGAGGGTCGGTCTCTTCCAGGCCATATGTTGTACTTTTTTAGGTTTCATTCAATAGTTAGAAGCTTATTTCTCAGTTGCTGATTTTCTACTTGTAGCTTATTATTTTCTTTTTTGATTACAGAAAGATCTATGTTAAAATCGAGTTTTAGGTCTTTCATTTCCCTCTCTAATGCTCCTTTTATAATATTTACAGCTATGGATAAAACAAAAGGAAATAATCTTCTAAATTAATAAATCCGTAAAGACCATGTGAATACATATTTCTAAGTTTAAAACATAATTTTGCGACAGCGTAACCTAGATTCTCTTTCAAGAGCGTGTACTAACCATCATAATGTCAACAAAATAATTTGAAATGGAACACGGCTACTTCAAACATATTGCATAATGTCAAAGCGAATCGAAAGAAATATTAAACACTTGTTGGACTTATACAAACAAAGTAAAAGTAAATGAAATACTTTAGAATAGACGTAGTTGCTTACACAGCAAAAATAATCTAAAGAGCATGGGGGAATATTTTGGAGAAAAAGGAGAACGTGTTCGTCTTAGAGGGAGACGTGGTTCGTTTGAGAAGGGTATCGAGTAGTTTTGACCCCAACCGTAGGGGCAAGATAGCGTCCCCTATCATCCTACACGGGTACGTTTGTCAGTCCGGGTAACGTATTTAATTGCTCAAATTTTTTGTGTAATGTCCTGGAATTTATTTTCCTTGTGTCGTGATGCGAGTGGTCAAGGTGATATTCATCTATCATCCGTGGTAAGTGTTGCCCCATACAGATAAGACCCCGGGAAAGATTCCAGAGAGTGTTTCATCGTAAAATTTCGGGCGCGAGTGCTGGAAGATTCCGATTAGTCGTTGTATGAAATCCATTCGGCTCTCAAACACCGAGACCTAGGAAAGCGGACATTTTGTAAGTATTTGAATTTCTTTTGATATACACTACTCCAAGAATTTAACGCACCACCAAAAAAAAACCAAAAGTTTAAAGTAAATTTTTGTCTAAACTGCTTGTCCGATTTGAATGAATTTTTTTTTGAATGACAGGTTGACACTTCCATAGAGTTAGTGTACTACTGTATTTGCATACAAACTTATTTTTGTATAAATACGGGGTGTTGCAATGATAACGTGATTTTTTCATAAAATTTGTAACACCCTGTGGAGTTCAACAGTAACAATATCAACTTAAAATTAAATTCAAACTGTAGCTTTATCTTTTTGTAACATTTTGTTTTTTGATTTACTCTATTATCTTGGCCACAACAAGAGAAAATCAATTTTATAGCAAACATGTTTTTTATTAAAATTTATAAAAATAAAAGTGAGTAGCAGGTTATGAAAAAACAATAAGTTACAGTAAATTGTCATTAGCTAAATACAGGTGTCAAAAAGCATTTAATAGAAGTGTATTTTTAGTGTTAGCCCTTACGTTTTTTTTTGTAAAAACCTCTATTTTAATTAATATGTAACGTGAAACACGAAATCTTACTGGAGAAGAATGTGCTCAAGCATTAATATCGTTCGAGGAAGGCTGGAATTACCGAAGAATTGGTAGACGATTTAATGTATACCATACAACCGTTTCACGAGTTATACAAAGATATAGAGACACTGGAAGTCATGGTCGCAGACCGGGACAAGGAAGGAATCGAATAACAACCCCTAATCAGGACCGTTTTTTAAGATTATGGGCATTAAGACAACGTTTTGTAACAGCCCGGACCCTTCAAACCCGGCTTCGAGATGCTACTGGTGTACAAATTTGTGGTGAAACAGCTCGTCAGCGACTACGAGAACACAATTTGAGACCTAAAATTGCTGCTCGGGGGCCAGCTCTAACTAGAGATCATCGAAGAGCGAGGCTGAATTTTGCCATGGAACATCGTAACTGGTTAGAAGCGGAATGGCAACAGGTATTATTTACGGATGAGTCAAGATTTTGTTTGTACAATAATGACAGGCGCATACGTGTATATCGACGCCCTAACGAACGATATGCTCAGTGTAATTTCTCAAATAACACATTATTTGGAGGAGGATCTGTGATGGTCTGAGGAGGTATTTCTTTGACTGGTCGCACAGAACTTGTGGTCATGAACAATGGAATCCGTACAGCTGAAAGGTACATATTGGAGGTTTTAGACCAACATGTAATGCCATATGCGCCATATATAGGGCAAGGATTTTTGTTGATGCACGATAATGCCAGGCCTCATGTTGCTGGAGTTATGAGGAATTATCTAGAGGAAGTTGACATCGATACCATGGCATGGCCAGCTAGAAGCCCTGATTTTAATCTCATAGAGAATCTCTGGGACACTCTTGGGAGGAGGTTACGAGAGGAACGGAACTTGAAAACCTTGGAAGACGTGGGAAGGCGACTGATTGAAATATGGGAAGAAATTTACCAAAATGATATACGGTCGCTTATTTTAAGTATGGGCTGTCGGTGCCAAGCAGTTATTTCTGCCAGAGGCGGAAATACTCGCTACTGATTTTTTTACGTTTTGTTTCTTTGTTTTTCGTTGTTAAAGTTGGATAATAGATTTTAATAAATAACATGTTATGCTATAAAATTGATTTTCTCTTGTTGTGGCCAAGATAATAGAGTAAATCAAAAAACAAAATGTTACAAAAAGATAAAGCTACAGTTTGATTTTAATTTTAAGTTGATATTGTTACTGTTGAACTCCATAAGGTGTTACAAATTTTATGAAAAAATCAGGTTGTCATTGCAACACCCCGTATTTATCCAAAAAAAGTTTGTATGCAAATACAGTAGTAGACTAACTCTCTGAAAGTGTCAACCTGTCATTAAAAAAAATTCATTCAAATCGGACAAGCAGTTTAGACAAAAATTTACTTTAAACTTTTGGTTATTTTTTGGTGGTGCGTTAAATTCTTGGATAACAGTTTTTTTTGCTATCTTAACCTGAGAGTTTATTTCAGCATATTTGTAATTTCTTTCCCTCTTTTTCTTTTTTCAGCCATCTTCTATCCATTGGATATAGGCCTCTCTCATGTTTGACCATACACTTCTATTTTCTGCTCTCTGGTACCAGTTCAGCCCAGCGAATTTTTTCAGATCATGGTTGTGGTCTGCCAATACTTCTTCGTTCTCCTCAAGGTCTCCATCTAGTGACGTGTCCACTTCAATTCTCTCTGTATCCTGCTACATGTCCTGCCTATTGCAACTTTAACCTTACGGTAGTCGCACCTCTTAGTTAGACGCTAGTAGTCTCAGACCCTTTCAAGTTTTTCTAATATTTTAAAAAGATACGTTAATTTAAGAACATTTGTTGTTTATTAAAATATTAAGACACCCCTGACACAAAATTTTAAGTTCTAACTAAATTAAAAATGCAGAAAAAAAATAAAAATGAAAAGAACACATTTCATGGCATCGTCGTATATTTTTGTTTTTTTTCCAAATTTTTCATGTTAAAATGCCATATGTCCTGTCGAAGTAATAAAAAAAGTTCACTTAAAGTAGAAAAAATAGAACTATCAAAAACAGTTCGCATATAAGGGCATCTCACTTCACTAAAAATTAACTATTTTTTTCGCAACAATCGTTACAAACAACGAAGGAATGTTCCAAACACAAGTATATTTTACATTTTGTGCAATAATATCTTGTTTTTCGCTTTTTACCTTTACACTTAAAGCAGTTTCCTCTACGGTTATCTCTTTCTGGCATCTCTTCTGGCTCCTGTTTACCAAAAATTGCATTTATTCTACTAGTTATGTTTCGCGGAACATTTTTGTTTATCGCACGCTGTTTCACATGTCCGTCAATAAGTTCAAACGATAGTTTTTCCAAAAATTTTGCTCTGGCCAAAAATTTACTTTGCTCAACGTTCCCTTCATATATAACTTGGGAATTTATACCAGCCACGTTCATCATACTAAAGAATACTACCATCGTCGACCGTCTTGTGTTGCGGGCACAATTATACAAAGTACATAATTCATCTACCATATCTACACCTCCCTTGGTTTCATTGTATGTCGTTAATATTTCAGGTTTCAGTTTTTCTCCAGTGTTCCTATCAATGGCGTCACTCTCATGCAAACTTGATAATAAAAGCACAACTTTGCCCTTTCTGGGGATGTACTAAACTAGTGTTGAGTTGAAAATTGACTGTCTCGACCCTTACTTCGTGGAATATGCTCATATTAGTGTTTTTAAATGAAACTCAAGGTCTCTAGTTAATTCCACAATATAATACAAGTTATTGAAAATTCTAAAAAATTGACAATTGTTTCGATAAATCAATATCATGATGATATTGATTTATCGAAACAATTGTCAAACACTAGTGTTGAGTTATTTCTGAATCCAAACATACTAGAAAATGGTGAACGATTTTTACCATCGAGAAATAGGGGGGGCACTTCTCGTTCATTTTTCCTTATTGTATCCACAATTGTTAGTCGGTGGTTGAGTAACATGTCATCAACTAATTGAACACTGGTGAACCAATTATCTATAGTAATGTTTCTTCCAGTATTCCACACAGGTTCACTAAGCCTTTTGACAATACTAGATGCATCATTATTCACTTTGAACGGTCCTTCCGGTTGAGTTCCGACATATACCTCCATATTTTTAGTATAGTACATTTTTGCAACTGCCAGAGAAAAATTTTAATACCATATTTATTCGGCTTATTTGGCATGTATTGCTTGAAACTGCAACGTCCCCTAAAAGCCTCTAATTAGATGCTCGAATGGAACAGTTTTAGACAAATAAATCAAAAATGTGTCTTACTGGTGCCAGCTTGTATATAGTTTTCCTAGCGATTCGGGTATCTTTATCGTCAAATCGTATGTATCTCATTAGAAAACGAAATCTTATAATAGACATTGTAAGTCTGAAGATCTCTATGCCTGTACCATTTGTAGCCCACAATTGCTCAATGTTCAGCCTACCACTCTTGGTAATCCCAGCGAGATAATATTTCACTTTGACTAGTCAATTTAGCATCTCTTTCCCGAGCAAAGTATGGTATGCTTGATGAAATAAATTTATTGATGTTTCCGACAATCACATTGATAATTTCTTCATCAAAAAAACATTTCCAACAATCTATGAGAGTATTTTTTCCTTTACATTGAACCGTTACTCCAGGTAAATGAGTGACTATATATTGTGATCTTGTTCTAACACTTTGTGATGGAGCCATTTTACGCCACTTAGTACTTCCGTCTTTTCCCGAATACCACGGTTCCGTGTCTACGTTCCCTTGTTCGTTATATGATATCTCTTCTTCGGTATCAGATTCTTGATATCTGGTTTCATAATTATCATTATTTTCGTCCATATGCTCATCATCATCGTCATATATCTCTTCGTCTGTCTAAGCTTCAAAAAGTAAACGCGCAAGACGAGCTTGCTCTTCTTCATAACTACACATTATAATTTTCTACGAAAACAAATAATTGTAAGTAAAGAAAACAATTTAGAAGTGCTACATTTTTACACCATCAAGTAATTTTCAAAATAAAAAATAGTTCTACAAATAACACCGTTAGTAGTCGCAGGGGGTCTCACAGACTTCAACTGTTGCTAACTCCGCAAGTAACACACATAAACTAATGCGAATTGGTGTAATCCTAAGCAGGTACTTTCCGGAAAGATCCCGAAAATGACCGAACATAACATTCATATATTACCGAGTTATAACTGAATTTAGAATTTCTAGATCTGTGAGACCCCGTGCGACTACTGTAAGGTTAAGGAACTGATTCTCCGTATGATGTCGGTTACTTTTGTCCTTTCTCGTATCCACTGATTTGTTTTGTGGTCTCTCTGTGATATTCCCAGTATTCTTCTCTCTATGGCCCTCTGATGTATTCTTAGTTTGTTAATAACCCTTTTAGTCAGGGCCCAGGTCTCGGATCTGTATGTAGTGACTGGGAGAATGCATTCGTTGTAGATTTTTGTTTTTAATGCCTTGAGGATTTTCATGTTGGAAGCGTATTTTAATTTACCATAGACAGCCCACCCCAATCTGACTCTCCTATCGATCTCAATTTCTTGGTTTTGTTTACTTAGTGTCACTGATTGTCCAAGATATATGTATGATTGTGTTTTGTTTATAGTTTGTCCATGAAACGTAATGGTTTGGTCTGCATCAGAAACGTTTGTCATGATTTGTGTTTTTGCATTATGCATATGTAGTCCCATTTGGCAGCTTCTATATGTAGTTCATCCAACATCTTAGTTGGTTCTTGTTTATCTCTTCCAATCAGGACGACAGCATCAGCAAACCTTCAATTACCTAGGTATTCACCATGGATGTTTATTCCCTTTTCACTCCAATTGACTTTCTTGAAGACATCCTCCAAAACCAGAGTAAACAATTTTGGCAAAATTACATCTCCCTGTCTGACGCCTCTTTTGGATTATATTTCATTTGTCTGTGCGTGAATCTTGATAGTCATTGTAGAAGTTTTGTATATATTTTTTATTAGGTTCATGTATCTTTAATCCACTCTGGCATTTCTCATAGATTTTATTATTGCCCAGGTTTCTACAGTGTCGAAGGCCTTTCTGAAGTCTACGAAGGCCATCCATATAGGTATATTATATTCTGATGCCTTCTCTATAAGTTTTTTTACTGTATGGAGGTGTTCGGTAGTGCTATAGTGACTTCTAAATCCAGCCTGTTCTCTTGGTTGGTATATTTCAAGTAATATTCGTAATATATCCACTGATCCCTGGCCCTAAGAGTTAGGAAAGTGGCATAAGAAATTTGGTCAGTGACGATCTAATCATCGAGATAGAATACAGGGAGAGCCAATCCCTGGGAATAAAAAACCCTTTTACCCCCGACCATTCAGTTAATTTGTACCTAGTAAGATAGAAATTTCACCTAGAAGTAATTGCGAATTTCTTTAACGACAAGGAAACTGGTTTTTCTATTCCTGTGCTAAATTTTAGGTAGAATAAGAACAGTTATACTTTTGAGTATCGTGAACACCCTATGTAGACTGTATTGATTGATTTTCCATGTTTTATCTATCATATTTTGCAGTTGTTGTGAGCATACCTTAATTTTGAATCCTTAGGTAACTAGCTCGTTACGTGAGGGATATTCATAATCAGCCGAAAGGTCTCCAGTCAGCGGAGTCACATTTCTCGAGTAATTTAAAGTTTTTTTGATGACGCCAGTGCAATCGCAGACTTATTTTCAAATAACTCTCACCATCGGTCTAGGCTAACAAAACGAATATTGCACGAGGTCTTAACAAATAGATAAGTAGTTCATTGAAAATTGGTTCAACATAATTACATTGTGCATATAAACAAGTTTATCAAATCGGTAATTCAGGGTTCATTTAAATAGTTGATGACCTAAGTGGATAAAGGTCATATGTCACAGAATTTCATTTTCGAGTACCATGCGGTTTAGTGTTTTCGCTCACAACTTTTCTGCCTAATTGAAGAGTTTGCTGAGTCAAATTGTTTCAGTGGGACTATAATCGATACTTTTAAGTACCCAAACTGAAGTTTCGCAAATAGTTATGGTTCACCAGTAATATTTACTTTTATGGACATATGACCTTCATCCACGAATCATCATTCATAAATCTGCGTGAAAAAAGGAATCATGTACAGAAAAGGAATTTATTTGTTTGTACGTGAGAGTTGTACAAAAGGTAGAATTAATCAATAGTGATGACATTATAACATTAGCATGTCTTCCTCCTCTTTTTTAGATGCGCAACGTTTTCCTGAAGTACATTCTCATAAAACCATCTGTAATCTGCATCGACATATTTTATTTGGGCTTTTAAATTTTCTAACTTTTCCAAAGTCAAACCACCCGTTTTTGTTGTGAGCCTGGTTGGCCTATACAGTGTTCTGTCTACATGTTCCGTCCTTCTTTTCTTCAAATCGACCAGCTGAAATGGTGTGAATTCATCGAAGCACGTCTTGTACCAATAACACCCAAATTCGTCCACTCTAATCCATTTCACATTGTCACGGAAATATACCTTGTTATTCGAACTGTTTTTCTCTTTTTTAAATAAACCAAGTTTTGATGGGAGTTCTGCAAAGTCATGAAAGAAATTTTCCATATTCACACAAATACTATTTTTGTAACTTGCTGACTTGATAATATCGCGATACTGATCAGGAATAAAAAATATTCTGATGTTTTCTAATGACTTTTTCTATTCTTCCAAAGTCCCTATCAGAATCCAAATAGCTGTGTCCAACTTCCGGGAATTTATGTTCTATCACTTCAAAAAAGCCGTTTAAAATCAGGTACTGATATAGGCAAATGATTAAATGATTTTTGTTCTGTCCGGCGCACGAATCAGACCATATAATCAAACGATTGATGTGAGGATGTTCTTCTTTCAAAAGCTTGCAAAAACGGAACAGGCAATTTTCAATTTCAAAGCTACCTCGGTTAGCTACGTCCTCGGTCCAAGTAAAAAAGTAAGACTTCGTTCCTATAGAAGTTATGCAATGTACGCCAAAATTGTAGAGCCACATTTGACGTAGATAGAATGCTTTTGATGTTGAGAGCTTGGGCAACGGCATTGTTTGCTGTAGATCCATAGTAACATAGCAGGTGTTATTGTCTAATAATGGTTTCTGCCTCTCTGCTTTCTGACATTCAAAGGCAACTGTAGAGTTTATTTTATGTTCAGTAGTACCTTCTCCAGAATTGCATATACTGCAGGTATCACTTTTCGGATGCCCGAATGACAGGTTGAATTTAGTTTCAAAAACGTGACGATACATTGATAGCTTTACTCAATATTTTTCATCAAGTCCTTGTTCGTAACATCTTCCTAAGTACAGTTCATACATTTTCGTCACATTAAGTAATGGTGATAGATACTTTTTACTCTTATTGCGTGAGTCGTGAGACTGTTCGGAAGGAAACATTGTGATGTGATCGACAATGAAGCCTATTACTTCCTCACTTATTTTGTGAGGCCTATTTGTATGTTTACCCCGACAACAAGGAGATGGGACTGCCTGCCCACTTTTTAATTGGCTTTGTATATTTCTTACTTTTTTTGCTCTGATCTGGTAGAGAGCACAAAATGCATCTTTGCATGCCGTTACTTTTTCCATTTTGAGTGTTACCGAATATTTGAACGAATACTTCCTCAAACTTTGCTTTTTACCGTCCGCACGAATTCGATGTCAAGAAACTGGATTCAGGTCAATGCTTTCGAATAAAATACAAGTTTTTGCGCTATTATCTAATTCATAGAACCTATAAAGTATACCTTTTCGAGCTTCTAAGCTGAATTTGGATCCACACTGTAATTTGCATTTGCACAACATTGGATCTTCCCTAATTTTCTTTTGTGGTATCACTTTTCCTGTCTGAGAAACATATTCCAAAGCCTCCTCTCTTAGGATTGATGACTTTCTGCACTTCCATTTATCAGGGTTTCGAAGCCTTTTACGCGATATCTTCTGTTTTGGAGCAAAAACTTTTTTCTTTTTTTTTTATCTTGTTGCTGATTTCTTCTCCTTCTGCAGTCACGTGCAAATAAGATTGGTTTGCTATTTTCTTATCGCTGCTCATTATTTGAGATCCAGCTGAAAGGAACTTCTCTCCCTTCACGGGAAAACGCAAAAGTGTTTGGTTTTCTATATCTTCATCTCTATTTTGTTCATTCATATTTTCTAAAACATGATTTTCTGTATTTTCCTCACAAAAAATGTTCTTCTTCACATTTTGCCTTCTTCCACAGAATACTTTGTCTGTCATTTCATCATATTCATATAATTCATCAGCTTTAGTAGGTAAGGGAACGAATTCATCACCAGACGATACATTTTCATCTGTTTCGCTTTCTGACGTGGTGGTTTCTGTGGGAATAAAATTGCCAATGATAAACAACATGTTGATTCAAAATGACAGTAATTACTTTTCATTAAAGAATAAGTTTTCTGGCTAAATCTTATGAATATGCAAATACCTCTAAAAACGACCCTACTTTCATTAAAGCCCTAGAAAACAAATTAGATTACAGTGGGCATTGCATTCCTGAAACAGAGCTTCTGAAATATTTTAACTTTGGGATAGTTGTCCCCTCCAAGACTTATATCATTTGAACCACTTTGAATTTTTTTTTCGGACTTCAAAACATCAATCTAATAATTTGAAATAAGAACCTATACTGAATACCACACCCTATATCAGAAAAAAACCTTTATTCGAATAAAAAAAATAGAGCCCTCAAACATATTCTTACCTAGAAACTGTCTTCTCTCGCGTTCCCAACTAATTTTTCATATATTCCGAAAATTAAACTAATGTTTTGAACGCAATTAGCATTTGCGGGATTTGGATCCCAATAAGTTTTAATTAAAGTGTTACTCGTCTCTAATAAAGACGCTAATTCGAGCGGATTACCATCAAATTTTGGTACAATTTCTAATAATTTAATTTCAAATTTGGGAACAGATATTGTTGAATTTGATTGACTATTATTAGATTTAAAATTTTCTTCAATGCTTAAATTATTTAAAAGAGAACTAACCTCTAATACCGAACTTTATTTTTCTTCGTCAGAAGAATTGAAATTAAAATTTGATTCAATACTAATATTAAGCTCACTGTCGCTTTCCACTATGGAATCTTCAGATGAGGAGAATGACATAGGCTAAGAAAGATAATAGGATAAATAATATGAGCAACTTACAGTAAAATTGCGATGATTTCCATTGATCCTCGATGGACAGCACTCTCTGGATTGGCACCGCAATCTTCTCAAACGTTTATTAGCACTTTTCGGATTGTTCAAAATTTGGAAACTTTCGCGATGAAGGTTCTTCCAAATAAACAGTAGAAACTGAAGGATAATACACGATGAGAATCCTTTTGGATCCTACTGACTGCGCCACTTTATGTTTGCAAGTTGAAACTTTACTTTTTTAAAAATTATTTAATTACAATAATTACACGTTATTAATATTTATTGAAGTTAACAATATGAAGTCTAATATCATTCTGAAAAAAAAGTATTTATAATGAAGCTATGCGGTGTCCAATAGTGCAATTCAGCATTATGACGTAGTCGATCGTCCGATGATGGTTCGATGTAACAATACCATATAAGGTCACGAATTCAGCTGACGGGACATCTATCGTTTCATAACTCAGTGGTTCTTTTACGAAGGGTCGATTATCACATCTAGTGACACCGAAGCCAGGTGTTACACTGGTAACCGGAAAGGAAAAGCAAGGGATTATTACACTGGTGATGGCTATAAGCGTTTATTACACTTTTAATTCTTCATTTCGCCAAATAATTTCAGTCATTTAATTCTTTATAATCTCGTTTGATTCGGTTACGCTTTTCAATGGGCCATAAATTGTTGCGTTGCTGATTTCTTCGACCATTTGTTAAAATTAAATTTCAATTTAATTTCTTCTACTGGCTTTAAGCTCCTAAACAAATAAATAAATTTTATTGACTTGAACATTGTCAGTTTTTATGTTAAATACTTTCTCATTGTTCGTTATAACTTATATGTTTGAATCAAATCTGGCTTACCACGAATCACTTGTTTGTTATTTTTTCACGAAAGATAAATTACGTCTCTAAGTACACTCTGAACAAATTTTAGGAAATTTGTATTGTTTTTTCTCACATTTTATTAAGGAACGGCACAAAAGCGTACCACATTCAACTTTAATAAATTTTGCAGCGAGGTAACGTGACCGAAAAATTGTCATCGTAACAACCTATGAAAAGAAAGGCATCTGTTTGGCTTAAAACAATAGGTATAAAATTTTCATTGAAATTCATGGTATTCATTTGTGAGAAAAGTTAATTTTATTTAAGCTGCAAGTTTAATTAATTGGATATAGTACCCAATATATATTTCAGTTTCCCTGCAAATAAATTTATTCACAGCATCAATATAATGTAGAAGAGTCTTGAGAGAATCAAATTTTCAATTATTTTGATTTTCAACTGAAATTAGATCTCAAATTCGGTGGAAAATAGTGAATTCCAATTCGATGAAGTGTATTTGGTATTTGCACTCAACGCCATCGTATACCTACCACGGAATTTGTTGAAATCGCCGCCGACGGAAATATCCGCCGCACTTTGCTTAACCGTCGTTTATATTCATTTCCATTGTTTGCAATCGATTAAACAAACATTTCAAACTTCACCCAGTTTGATTTCTGCCAGTGAAGGTAGTAAAATTTATCCTACAAAGCTGAAACGCTATAAAAACTTCTTGATGAAGCTATTTATGGAACATGCTTTCGGAAACGGCGGCATCAATGATAAAAATTTTGTAAGAAAACTTAAATTGATGTATCTTCCATTGTTTCCACTGATGAAAAATTGAAGGTAATATACTTGATTCAAGCCACTGGTATCCGGGTGAACAAAACAACAGAGTTGGACTGAAACAAAAATAGAACTTTCACTTTATCCCAAAACATCGAATGGGAACTATCAAACAATTAAAAGCTTGCTTCATATTGATTAGGTAGAATACAGAGAGAAAACATGTTATGATGAAATAAAAAATAATATTGCATGAGCAGTTCCACATCAGTGGATTGTACAAGATAGCCTATTAAGCGAGGTTACCGGTTACATCTCGGAAGGTATTTGTTCCAGGTGTAACTCTTCTTTGGGGTTACAAAGCTCCGGTGGCTCTTCGTCTGGTGCGCAGTGGTCGTAGGATCTTACGTATCACAAGAATTGGCAGGTGTTTGATATGTACAATTTGATTAAGCACATATCACTCATTGGGTTTGTGGACTGTGTTAAAATAAATAAGTTTCCTTCGATGTTACTTGCTATGTACAATTTATTTACATATATTTACACTGGTTTATTTACACTAACATATTTACACATCAACTGCACTGTTGAAATGGTTTGTTGTTTATAGGTACTTGCCCGATTGTATGCGTACTAAAACCACTTTACTACTTGTGGAAACTAGCCCGATTCTTCTAATGATTAAAATTATGGTACAGCGTAGTTACAACGAATTCGTATGCGAGAGCTCTTGCTTGCACCATGGTTTTCGTTATACTGCCGCAGGCTATCTTTTGCTCTGCGCATGATTCAACCTCAGATGCTTGCCGCAGAAGACATCTAGGATATGAACTTTACACTTAGTGTATTTCGTGTTGCATAATGTTTGCAACAGCAGGAATAGGGCGCCACTTATTTTTTGGTATTATTTCAAAAACAAGAAATTACTAACTTTAACTACTTTCTTGGCTCAATTCAACCTAATCTCGTAGAAGAAAATAATACTAAAAATAAAAAATAAAAACAGAACCTCACTATATGGTTTTTTAATCAAGTTAATTCATAATCACATATAATTATGATAATAGAATAGAAAATATTTGGTAAGTGCATTTAATGTAAACAAGAACCATAAGAACCCCTAAATACAGCCGTATTTAAGTTCACATTGGGTGAACAATTTATTCAAATTGAGAAATATAGGTATATACAGCATATGCCTTGTACCAAAAAAATATATCAGTTTATCAAAGATTAAAAAAACAAACTTTTCCTCCGTTGAGATATTTAGTGATTAAGTTAAGAATTTAGGTTATGAAAAGTCCAATAAATCACTGTACTATACTAAGAATATAGTATTACGTAATGAAATAGTAGTGAAGGTATGCCGGTGCACTTCCTCAGTAGATCTTTGTTAAATGGAGATAAACTCACCCAAGTTTGAAGACGGCTTTTGACCTTCAGACCCTATCTTTGCAACTAGATTTATTCTGCTGAGCCCTATCTATCTTGGAGGAATAATATCTAGAACATGCGGCGAACACGTGCATCAACGAGATCAATCATGTCGAAAACTCGAGTCCAGGGTGGTGAATGGCTCAAAACGCCGTTTCCTCTAGGATTTCCTCCCTCAAAGGTCTCAGGCGGATTGTCAGGGTGTCGATATAACTACTTCTAGTCATTCAAATATACTATGTGGTTAGGTCCAAAATGGCTGCCTCAATATTAGATTTGTGTTGGAAAAAAAAGTTACCGATGGAGGAACATTGAAAGGTCGGCGAATCTGGAATTAATGTACCACTTAACGACTGTACTATTTCAATAAAATGTTTATTACGCTTACCTCCTTGTTACAGGAAAACCTCTTACCCAAATTACAACGGCAGAGAACAGTTACTTAAGGATGTCAGCAAACGAAAAACCAAAAATCTGCTACTTCCTTTCGATATTTCCAAAACTGGAGAAGTTAACCCGAAACTAAACGAACTGCAACTTTTTGTAAACTCCAACGGCCAATCAAGCTCTAATAATCCCTATAATACCTTCTTATTTTCGGCGGACCAATGGAATATCTTCAATACATATAACGAACTCCAAACTCAACCGAGTTGCCTTAGTGAATTTCAGATTTATGTAGTACTCTAGTGCTCAACCTGTTTGGTGAAATGTGAAGTGTCAACGTCAAACTAATAAAAAGTAGTACCTATTATGAATGTCATTGTGAATGACATTGAAAACCAAACAAAATTCAATAAGGCGTTCGCAATAAAGGTATTACCAAACGACGACTAAAATCAACAACAAAGATTATTTATTTTATGTCTGGAGCCATTCTAAACTTTGTGTACTCGTTATATGAACTGTTTACGAAATGTAACCTCATTCAAATATAAACATTGTATTGAAAGAAGCAGTTTGATGAGTTTTATCATTATCCAGTACTGGTAAGTGAACAATACATTAACTTTTAATTATATATTTAATCAAAGTTTTAATTTTTTAGGAACTTGTGTAGCTGTTAACTAAACTACTGTTCAATATGCAATCACCTGTGGTAATTAATAACAATAGTTTGTGTACATAATTTAGTGATTGTGTAAGCTGATTATTGATTTAAAATAAAATATATTTCAAAGTAGACACACATTTTTTTCGTAATGCTTAAGGTAAGTCTGAATGTTACACAGGTTTTGGGGAAAAGTATTGATATCAAAAGTGGCTCTGAATGTTACACAGGTTTTGAGGAAAAGTATTGATATCAAAAGTGGCTAAGAGAAATTACTGAAAAATATTTTCAACCTAAAGATGTCACCCCTAGGGGGCGTTACTGCTAATATTATTATTATCAGTAGTAATATCACAAGAGATTGAGAATAAATTGAAAATCATTCGACAGATTTTAGAAAACTTGTTGCCAGGCAATAGACACGAGATCCCGAAGGGCTCGAGTGGCTATTGTTCAATGGCAACAAGTTTGAGAAAATGCCTGGAGAATTATTATCTAGTTCATCGAACTCTCGTGTCGTATACGATAGATTATTTATTGGCGTTACAATCAAAATCATTTTTAAGGTTTTATATTTTTATTTCAACAAATTTATATCACTTGACTCTATATAAACAGAATGAGTTATTCAAATTAGAATGCATTGAAGTTGTGAACATGAAAAATACAATTATTATAAATGTTTTGTTCTTGGGTGGAGGATTTTTCAACTTTGTTTTGCTCTGATATGTTGAAAGTTAATGATGCTTCCCCGCTCTCTTTCAGGTTATCAATTAAATTTGAATTATGTTCATTATCCAATTTCAGGTAAAGTTATAATGAATTCTATGAGCTGTGTCCTGTGATTTTTATAATTTCCTGCTCATTGATACCCGCTTTGGCAAGGTGAGACACTGCAGTCGATCGTGCGGAATGGTTGCTAGTTTTAATTTTTTTTAATATCGAGTCCAATCATCTCTGCAGATTGTTTCATCCACTTCGACATCATGTTCACCCGAATCGTCATATTTTTGTACCATCCTGAAGAATATGGTTTATCTCAAGCAATATTAACTGTTAAAAATAACCTGTCAGTTTTGATATTTGCATTTCGCTTGCTGAGTAATGTTTGACTTTAATTGATGCCTTTTCAAAAGACGGACAAGCATACTCCATAGACGGAGCTACAGCCACATATACATTAAAAAGTTGTACTAATAAATACAAAGTTGCTTTTAAATTGGTATTTAATTGAAATATAAATATTTATAGAAAAAATCGAAATAAATATAACCGAGAAAACTAAAGACATGAAAATAACAGTAAATACGATAGGTACCTAACTAATCATAATAACTTACCTTAGGGTCACTGCTAAGCGTTCTATTGGTGAAATGGGGCTCCTGGATGTTCTATTTTGTTTTGTCGGATCAGGTTTTATAATACTCAAAAGTTCTTGAGATTTTTCGTAACTCATTCGGAAATAATAAGAAAAAATTTCATCATGTTCTACTAATTGAGGAAATAAAGTGGCAAATTCACTTTCGATTTTCCTCTTTTCACAAATTTCTTGTACCCATTTTCGTTTTCTTTTTTGTTTAACTACTGTGTTTTATTTATCCTCACATAGTAAACTTATAATTATAATCTGTGGATCCATCGTACCTGTGCGACAAGCGGCCGGTGACTGGCAAAAATTATTTACAGGCTGGTAAATTTATTTCGGCAGTTGACGATGCGCGAGAAAGCCATACAACTTGACAACGTTGTAAACGCAGTTACCGGGAAGAGCAGGCGACGTACATTCCGCATGTAAATTTTTAAAGGTTGTGAAGCTGCTAATACGTACGAGGGTAACACAATATTTTGAATTTGGATAAAAAAATGATAAATTGTGGCACATGTATATTGCTATATGAAAGCGTGTTTACAAAACAAAATAATATTAATGTGTTCTCTATTATTAATTAAATTAATAAGTAGAAAAAGCATTAGCTTTTTCTACGAAAATTGGGTTTTTTTGTACAGGCATAATTTTTAATTGCTTCAAAAACCATACGGGGAATTCTATAATAACCCTTTATTATTTTATGTGATATAAATAAGGTTTAACTGACTTTCTAAATTTAACAACGGCCAACAATTTTTCATATTTGTTCGTGGTAATAGTTAATGACATAAGCTTTCTCAAATTGTTATTATTAGTAATATGTAGTAGATAATAATGTAAAAATTCAGGTTTATACATAGAATTTGGAAAACAAATTGGGGAAATTGTCTTTAGAGATGGTCCAATAAGTATACTAATGATATAAATAAAATATTAAAGCTTTGTTTTTGGTAAATATTTCTACTTTCATGTGTAAATTTTTGCAAATATTTACTATTAAATTAGAACATCCCTTCACACTTTTTCTAGAGTTAGGACTGCCAAAACAAAAAAATCTTGATTTTGGGTGCCGTCAATTATTGTTTATTTAGAACTACGTACAGATGTGCTACAACTATTATATTACTCTAGTGGAATTCGTCTCTAATATCCACAATTTTTTAACACCTATTTACATTTGTTGCGTTTAATGTATTCAGTCATACCACCTACAAACAAACACTATAATAAAAAATATGTTTTAGATGTACAGGGATCATCAACACTAACATAATGATGTGCATCTACAAATGATTCTTCAAAATAACTTTCGATATCAACTTCATCATCCTCGCTATCTCCGTCTTCGGCCAAATTAATAATAATATTATCTACAACAGTATCTAAAAGTGGTTTATTGTCCATAAATTCATCTTCAATCTTTTTAACAAGGTCACATCTAACTTTCCAATCATTTGCAGAAAATGTGTAGAAAAAGTCATTACAGAATTTTTTAACCTTTGTAAAATTGAACGTAATATCTCATTTGGCCACATATTCTTTAAGTGCCGCCCAAACACTTTCGATCGGATGTAAGTCCCGGTGATAAAGGGGTAGCCTTAAAACTTGCAATCCATGTCCAATAAACAATCCATCAATTTTATAAGTTTTATATTAGGGTTTGTACATTTTTGCAACGTTATAAAGATCCGGTTTTGACATTTGTTCACTGTAAAATATGTTTCTTTAAGAAAGCCAGTTTTTTAATTGTTGTTCAGTCCAAGCAGTCGTAGATAATTTTTCATTTAGAACATTGTAATATGGGGTTATCAATTACCACAACCGCGTTTTTTGATAGGTTTGGAATAAGTTTTTCTTGTACCCACTTCTCATAATTACTGGACGTTCTTTGTTTTTTAGTAGGCACATCAGTGTCAGCGTTACTTTCTGCCAGAGCTACTTTTTTAATTCGGGAGAGCGTTCTTTGGCTAACTTTCGTGGCAGCAGAAACTCGTTCAAAGACCTTACATTAAAATAAGTCGATTCCACGCCAACGAAATTACATCAGAAGAACCACTCCCTCTTCCAAACGTCCACATAGTTTGGACACCATCTCCTACCTCTCTTATGAAGAAAATGATCCTGACGCTACATACTTCTGGACAACCCCTGTATTCATTGTGATCACCATATGCATTCTCATGATTAGTGTATTGGTATCGACATCGCTCTCAAAACCTCAGCAGGAAGAAAGAACCAGAATATACTTCATCCCCACAACAAGACGATCCTTCTGCTTTAGTCGTCCGTTCTACGAGGGTTGGACAAGTAACATTGTAACAATAAATGAGTGTATTGTGTAGAAATGATACATTGTGGCAATGAGTTGTGTAATGTTTCAGAAACGAAGCTGATAATGCGGAATTTTCATTTTAAATGTACATATTCTCGAGATAGAATTTCATTATAAAATCTGAATGAATCATATATACATTACATTTTGTAATTTCACTTTTGTTATTTTTAGTTCTCGTAATACATTTTTTAATTTTGTTTTCAAACGCTCACTTTTCGAAAACGAAAATATAATTATCTACTCCAGGTAAAGAAAGTATCGTTGATTATAAAAATTATTTGTTCAAATTGTTGTAATGGGGACAACATTAGTGAGGATCCTAAATATTGAATTTTCGAAGGACGTAAGAAACGATTTCTGATTAGCTTTCCATTTTTCATAAATGGGCGACATAGCAATTATCATAGGTATGATGATGTTCCAGATTTGTTGCTTATAAGTGTCTTACTATATTAAATGATTATTCTCAAGCATAAATCAATAACTCATAATAGTATCTATTTATATTCCAAATGTTCCAGCGCAATTAAGTACTGAATCAGAATAAAATAAAAACAGAGACTAGACAAATGAAAAAACGACATTTCTACTTCTGTTTTTACTAATGTATTTTATATATTGTTACACCCTTGTAACCCGGTTTAGTTAATATTTTTAGTCATGAAGCAGGTGAAGAATTGCACCGGAACGTTGGCAAATAAAATAAAAGTGTTAAACTAATAATAATTGAGGCGTTTCTTACAAAAATGACCATAGTCCTAAAATTCGGAGTTCGCGGTTTATTTGACACTTACAAATTAGGGGCCACCTGTCTGACCGGGAAAGTCAGATTCTACAAAAAGAACCATAAAGTACGAATTTACAGCCGCCAAAAGATCAAGTAATTCTACTAAAACAGCCATAGTCCAAACTATTTCCTGCAAAAAGCATCATTGTCCCTGACAATGGCTATTTTTGTCGGAATTGTAGATGGTGGCGGCGGCGCCGCGTGCATCTTCGTTTGCTGTTTATATTTGTTGGGTTATAATAATGTTACAAATTGTTCGAAAAAGAAGGAAAAATGTGTTAAGAAAGAAACAGTTATCAAGGAATACGTGGTGTGGCATATATAAATCATGTGAGAAAACAAGTTCCGGGTAGAGTTACTGGCGCTGATTGTAGGTATGTCAAAAACTGAATATATTACTAAGTATTCATGTTATTATTGAGTAAATCTTTTGTTTTAGGTATTCGCGTTTAAAGTGCTTTCAAAATATTAATGAGAATAATCGTCAGACTTCGATAACTCCGTTTAATAACATGGCGTCGAAGGATGAACAAGATTCTTATTTAGTTGGCTTAATATCCATAAGTGCACCGCTCCACCGTAGATCCAGAAAAGTTAGTAATACAAGTGATGATGAACCAAATGCGGAAGAAGGAAATGACAGAATGAAATCGTATAGTAACAGGGCAGTGTTTTCTTACAAGATAAGAGTGGAAAGCAAAGAATATCCAGTATGTTTTATGGCGTTTTTAAGCATGTTTGGTGTTACTAGAGGGAGAGTACGAAGACTACAAAATAATCTTTTGCTACAAGGTAAATTACCACACGGTAGCCTGTAGCGAATTTGATAAAAACCCATATCCAGTCATTTAAACCTTGGCAATCACATTATTAAAGACAAAAAAATCCAAACAGATCATACCTTCCAGAAACACTTTCTGTCAAAGCAACGTATAAAATGGTTTTACAGAAGTTTCATATTAATGTATCCTACAAAGCATATTTGTCAGTTTTCACAACATCATTTAATCCAAAGTTTGGACTACCTAGATCTGACACGTGTACCATTTGTGATAGATTTCTATCAAAACTAAATTTATTCATTGGCTTAGAAAAACGTGTTAGGATCGAAACAGAGAAAAATCTTCATCTATGTAAGGCTGACAAATTCTATGGGATAAAAAGGTAATGTAAACTTAAAGCAAGGCCTTATTATGTGCTTATCGTTTGATTACATGCAAAATTTGCCATTTCCCCACATTCAAACTGGTAATGTTTTTTTGCCAGCCAGCTCTGGTACTATGTTTTTGGAGTGCATGATTTGGCAACCAATGATGCAACTATGTTCGTGTACGATTGAACTGTTGGCAAAAAAGGCCAGAATGATGTTACTTCTTTATTGTTGCATTATTTTAACAAGGCAGATATAAGCAACAAAGACTTAGTGTTGTTTAGTGATGGATGCCCGGGACAAAACAAAAAATATTTGATGGTTAGATTATTTTACGCTTCAGTTCACATTTTTAAAATATTCAGAACTATTACATATTATTTTCCCATCCGATGGCTTTCCTGATTGCCGAACGATCAAGATTTTAGTTTAATTGAGGCAAGAAAGGGAAGAACACTGAAGAAGTGCTGTCTGACTGGGATATATTAATATCAGCAGCCAGAGAAAAGCCTTCTCCTTTCAAGATTGTGAAAGATGAGCAAAAAGATTTTTTAATATGGATGAAACTCTGAAGCCATTTTTTATGCCAAATCCAAAGCCGCCTATATAAATAAAATCAGTAAGAGTGATTAAAATAACTGCATATGTAGACTATATACAGACTAAGCAATCTTACACAAGTAACCTGGCAAACAATAAATCTTCGAAACCGGAAGAAGCTTGGTACCGAACTAACATTAATTCCCCTGTGTCAGGGTGAGATTCAAATCAAACCCCAGAAGCTAGATTTTCTACGAAATCTTGCTAAACGCCTGAAAGTTCCCAGGAACATCCACTATTATCTCACTCTGCAATCATACCTTGGTTGTAACGTTTTT
Organism: Galeruca laticollis; assembly: GCA_963921935.1. Lineage (NCBI taxonomy): Eukaryota > Metazoa > Arthropoda > Insecta > Coleoptera > Chrysomelidae > Galeruca > Galeruca laticollis. The sequence goes on from OY998181.1 coordinate 149,240,507, forward strand.
ATTTTCCCTATATTTCGCCCTACGAAATCGAATAATTTCTATCCCAGTACGGCCCTGGCGTAACAATATTTTCTTCGAACTGTGTAGGAATAATATATCTCTAGACGCCGAAAAGGTTTGTTACGCCTTAATCTTGATTTTCAATTCAAGTAAGTAACAATTGAATATACAAGTTTTACTATCGCCTCTGAGAAAAAGGTACTTTTTATGAAATTCTGGGTAGACATCGTAATTGGTGGATTTATGGCCTCGAGTCGTTTAATATGGTTTATTATATGGTTTTTTCAGAACTAGCTTTACCGTTATTTTTCGTGACGAGATTCAGTCTGCAACGAATACTTGACCAGGGCAGTCGTAAAGTTCTCAAAGTGTCAACTCTATTGACGTGTAGTATCTATCGTATCGTATCGTATCGTACAAAAGTACCGATATTACCTGTGCTTAATCGCTTAGTCAGCGAATTAAAATTACCTGAGTATCTGTTTATTGTGCTTATTACCGACATTAACTTACCGAAGAATACCGAGTGTCTGTGATTAGTTCCATCACGCGATGAGAGTAGATTTCTTATTACAAGTATTGTCCTAAGGAACTTAGTCGACCGCATCGAGAAACCACGCCCCCGGCGTTTATGCAAGTATCATCACCCAAGCTGATCACTTGAATAGTATTGTCGGGATTGGCCGGTGACTGTTGGACTCAGGTATCATTAATGATTATTTTGTATCTCTCCTACCTGGAGTAAATCGCACCTTTCCTTAGTCGATGGTGAAAAGACTAATTCAGTGTCACGCCATTTCTTTAGCGAAAGAACCATACGGTATCAGAACTAGTTTATTATGGTAACGAGTTTTTTTATTACCAATATTGGCATTGTTTTAAAGAATTTTTATATTTTATGCTGTTTTATAGAATAACCGTTAAGAAATTCGGCGTGCACGCTTAATCTAGATTAAATTATTTTCCGATATCTCATATTGACGTAACTTCCACAAAGCCTATGTGTTTTTATGTTTTCGAGTAATTCAGTAATATAATATTATCCCACATTTTCTTTTTAGAATAAACGGAAATTAGTTTCATTAATAAACTAATTTTTTAGTTCGCAAACTCCGCGACATTTATCGTACGTGTATTTATATAATTTTGATTTGTATATTTGTTGTTCCTTGGAGACTATTTATTCCTAGAACAATTACTGTATAACTCGCCGTGTAGTGTTGAGTGATAATCTGTTTTATTGTTTTTTTGTATATATTAATTTTTGAACGTATGTAAGATTTGTATCTTATTTTTGCTGTCTGTTGCGGTACCCGGTTATGCATGTACCCATATTGTACATTTTTTTATGTTGTGTTCACTGACGCTGGTCAAACATGTTAATAAACTGGTTAACATAATGAACACGTTTTACTGAGTACTTTCCTAATCTCCACAGAACCTTTACCGAAAATACCTTATTTTTTATAAATTCTCTCTTTTATCGCAGTTTTCGAAATTGTTCATGTGAACTAAAATTTCTGGCGCCCTTTAGTTACCTTTCCGGTTGATTAACTTTCATAAAATAAACTCTCGACTCTTAGCTCTCCAACCACAACAAGAGTGCCGTTCGCATACGTCTTAATTGATTATCGCCCAGTATCGTTTCAAATAGTAACACTTCACTAGGTCATCTTCGTTCCATCCAAGGAAACTCGGAGAAATTGGTACCGAACAGTTAAGACGGTAACATGCTCAACCCAGCACCAGTACTAGTACTGGACTTGAAGTTGAAATAGACAACGAATACAATAGCAGTGGCGCAGAAGATTAAACAAGGATGCTGATTTTCGATGTAGTTACTACAACTTAACATTGATTAAATATAAACATTTCTTTAACCGTTTGCACATTGAAATTAAGGTTACCAACCCTCCCGATTTAGGCGGGAGACTCCCGCTTCTCTACCAAATCTCCCGCCTCCCGCGCCCATATACAAACCTCCCGCATTTCGGCAAATAAAGAATACAGTAATTCAAATTTTAATAATCATTATTTTTTAAACAATCCGGCAACGCTGACTCAAACTCTTCTGTCTGCTCAGTGATGATAACAGTGATCAGTGTTGCCTGTGTTTTGCTGCGCTAAGGAATACATAATCATTTTCTTATTTTCCTTGGTATTTGACTATTTTGTTGACGTTCATTATGAATCTTTCTGATAGTAGTGATTTAAGTGAAGATGAGATTGATTGGGTTGGGCAAATTAGCGTTGACGAAGATGATTGTAAACTCAGTGAAGGTAAACAAGGACATACTTTTCCGGAGTTTGAGCCAAATCAAGAGAAAGTTGAGGTTGGATCTAGTGAGGCTGGATCTTGTGTTAAAAAAACTAAATGGAATGTAAAATTTGATAATGAATGGAGCAAAACTTATTCTTGGATTGTTAGGGGCAAAGATATTTTTCAAGCGAAATGTACGATTTGAGACTCACAATTTACAATAAATCACTGCGGAGAAAACGATATAATTGAACATATGAAAACGGGAAAACACAAGAAAAATACGACGAAAGGTTCACAATGAAAAAAAATGGACACATTTTTGTTAAAAAACAATTTAGACATGGGTTTGACCGCACATGCAGAATGTGCTTCCGTTTTTCATTCTATCAAACATGCTCATATAGTTATTTATCAGCGGATTGTGCCAGCAGAACCAAAGCAGCAAAACGTATTACAAACATTCTGGGTCCCAAATCCAAAGATGTTATTTTAAATGACTTAGCCAATAATCAAGCATTCTGCATAGCAACTGATGCGTCAAATAAAGGGAATGTTAAAACATTTCCCCTTGTTATTAGATATTTTTTAAAGGACTTTGGTGTATGTACAAAGTTGTTGAAATTTTATTCCGATAAGTCGGAAGACATTGCCAAATCTTTGGTGGAAAGTTTAACAGAAGCTGTATATCGTTTAAGTAGAAAAATCGTTCTAAAAAAAGTCAGTTTTATATTCTAGAATTTATCATCATTATCCACTACCGACGACCGACCTATTATAATACAAAAGTTTTATTTTTCAAGCTACCTCCAAATCATGTTTTCTTAATTGTAGGTCTCTTACTTAATATCGGAAATTCAATACACAATACAATAACTAAGTTAGAATCTGAAAAAACGTTAGCGACGGAACTATTTAATATTATGCAATCATGGAGAAGCTCATTAAAATTGAAAAAGGAACAACAATTTTATGGATCAAAATTATAAACTACTTGGAAAAATGGTAAATATTTTCATAATCTAAAGACTAAAGTACCTATTATTTGAAATATTGGAATTAATTTGTAGGTATAGCTTTAGTGATGGTAATAAGTTCAAATCACTAAGTGCAATGAATTTGTAAAACAAGCCAGTTATGAATGATTTTCTAAAAATTTGCGGAGATTTTAATATCGAAGTTAACGAAGATTTACTTTTCAAAGAATATGTTACCTTGCTAGATTTTATCGACAATTTTTCAGGAAATTTTGATGAGCTAACTGCAGATCAGCAATGAGTATCATATTTTAAAAAACATACTGCCCCCAATTTTTTGGAAATTTACTCATTAGTTTTCTCCCTTCCACAGTCAAATGCCATGAGTGAAAGAATCTTCAAATTGATAGGTTTGGCATGGAGAAAAAAGAGAAACAGACTGGACATAAAAACATTAGAAGCCGAAATATTGGTCAAGCATAATTTTACCCAATATTGCCCAGAATTTGCTAAATTTTTAAAAAACGATGGTGCAGATATTATAAAAAAGGTTAAATCCAGCCAAAAATATTAAAATATTATTTAAATCGCCTTTTTTAAAATAAAAGGTGAAAAAGACGAAAGGGTTCTATAGCAGTATTTTATTCATCTGTCCAGATTTCTTTATTTTTCTTAAGGTTAAGCTATTTTTCATCGATTTAGGTAATTCAGTATTGTTTGTTTTACTTTTTCAATATTTTGAGTAACGTTTCGACCGTTTTTTGGTCTTTTTCAGAACCTAAAATGAAGCTTACAATACATTTCTCGTAGAAAATAGTTATTCTTTACATAATCTTAAATTATTTTAATAAGTATTAAATTTGAATTTATTTAAAATTTACCCCAAAACTTAGTGAAAACGGTATTTTTATAAATAATTTGATAAAAATACCGCACTCACTATATTTTAGGGTAAGTTTTGAATAAATGTAAATCTAATATTACAATAATTCAACATTATATAAAAAAACTATTTTAGACGAAAAATTCATTGTAACCTTCAATAAACAATATCTATATTAATAAATTAATGAAAAAGTCGAGGAAAAAGTAAAACAAAGACTATTGAATGATCTTAATCCAAGAAAAAATTTAAACATTAACGAAAAATATAGAAACATATGCCTAAAAATTTAATACGGTATATTTAATAGGTGCCAGACCTACCTATATAATTTTTGATGTGTTCCAAGACCATTTAGGATAAATATTTTATTACTTTTCCGCCAACCTATCTAATATGCGAGAAAAGTATTGGTTTACCCACAAAAAAGTTGGAAATTTGAAAAATTTTTTTTAGTTATTTTTACGTTATCCATCAACAACAACACGGAAAAACGGTTTTTGGAAAAAAATCCTGTGTGTATGTCGTCGTCGTCGTCGTTGTCGTCGGCCACTTTTCCTTGCAAGCCTTGTTAGCACGATACAGCCTCCGGAGTGCAATAAGTCACCAATTTTATGATGGAATATTGTTAAGGACATTTCACAGATGAACCAGAGCCAGTACAACGGGTGCTATGGTACTTGAAGTACGACATTTTGTCGTTTTTCGAGAAATTTCAGTTTGTTAGCACGATACAGCCTCCGGAGTTCAACAAGTCACCAATTTTATGATTGAATATTATTCAGTGCATCTCACTGATGAACCCTATTGATTTTCAGATCACCAGAGCCAATACAACCGGTGCTACAGTACTTTAAGTACGATATTTTTGTCATTTTTGGAGAAGTTTCAGTTTGTTAGCACGATACAGCCTCCGGAGTATATACTAGTGATGAATTTTTTGATTGGATATTATTCAGAGCGTCTCAAAGATGAACCCTATTGATATTGAGCTCACTAAAGCCAGTACAACGGGTGCTGTGGTACTTGAAGTACAAAATTTTTGTCATTTTTGAAGAATGTTCAGTTTGTTAGCACGATACAGCCTCCAGAGAGTATACGATTGATCAACTTTATGAATAAGTATTGTTCAAGGTGTCTCACAGATGTACCCTACTGATTTTCAGTTGACTAGACCGAGTACAGCGGGTCCTATAGAACTAGATATACTAAATTTTTGGTTATTTTTGGAGAAATTTCGGTTTGTTAGCACGATACATCCCCCGAAGTGTATACAAGTAACAATTTTATGATAGAATATAATTCAGGGCCACAGATGCGGAAAAGTTAGTTTTAATCTTTAAAACCGTTTATTTTTTGTTTGTATTCAGTAAGTATATTATTATTATATTATATTTTTTGTTTAGTTTAAAGTTTTAAAAATAAAATTTTGTTTCGTTTTTATTTTTCTTTATATGTATTCGTTTTGTCCTGTAAAAAAGCAGTGGCCAAATTAATCAATTAGCTTCATAAAATCTATCTTTATTTCTAGTTTAATGGAATTACCTATATTTTATTATAAATGTTTTATGTTTTTACGACAAAAGGCGACATAGTTATAACTAGGTCGTGGCAGCGTGACATTCCAAAAACATTTTCTCCTGTTGCGCCCTCTGAGGGCGGCCTTCATACACTTTACACCGACGCCTCCCGCTTTTCTAATTTTAAAATCTGGCAACCCTAATTGAAATCCTCAGTTCCATAGAAATTCCCGTAACAACAACCATTGTTTCATCCACTTTCCCAAAAATGTCAAAACTGGACTATGGTGGTTTTTGTAAAAAACGCCTCAATTGTTTATCCGCTTTCACTAAAACCTGTGAAACCCAACATGTCACTCATGTAGCTATGCAAATGAGTTCGGATGCAAACGCTAAATATAAATTTTTTCTGCACTATGATCAGCTGTGACCAAAATATAACGATCTCATTGTCTTAGCGTCACGTTCACCAAAGACAGTTTCAAAAAGATGCGATTCTCACGTATACGTAACGTCACGTCGCCTCACCGGCACCATCAAGGATAATATTCTTACATCACAAGCATTGCAGGTGGCATAAAGTGGACGTGACAATGCGATAGGAAGGAGTTAATAGTGTTGACAAACAAAATCATCCAAATAATAACAAATCTGGGATATTTACACAAGATAATCAATAAAAAAGCTCGTTTCTAAGTTCTAAATCACTTTTCAATTAATTCTTCTCTTTAGTTGTAGATCAACAAAACATGTGTAAATTACGAAAATGGGGGTATATTATGAAAACATTAAATATTTTTGACGTAAGCACACCACTGGCTCGTGTTAGGTATGCATCGAATGTGAAAAATTTGCCAATTTAATTATTCGATTTCTATTGGTTTACTTAATTCTTCTCTACCGAAACTCCAGCCAAATTCAAGTTTTCGAGTAAATACACAGATACCTCGAATGCAAATACATTTTATTTACACAAACCGACTGCGAGGTTGATAACAAATTTACTGTAGCAGAAAAACATTTTTTTCCTAAATTCATACAAAAAAAAAAGAGAATTACTACTGGTAGGCAAATTTATTCAGTCAGTAAATAGGCATTAAATCAGACGCCTCGTAGGGAATATAAATTAACCCGGCATAAGCCGCAAGGTTAAAATTCCACCGTGCGTGAGAATTTCTCACACGAGCAAAATTTTAAGCAACAACAGGTTCTTTGAAACTATCAATACTAATTGTAAACTGAGCATTATGAAAAGTTATTGAACATGGTGTTTCAAAATGACTATTGCAACGTTTGCCTGAAGAAACTTCTCTTAATATTTGACTAATTGAAATAGGAAATGAGTGGTAGAACTTATTTACATTTTGAGTGTTTAATTACTGTTTTAAATGAAACTGTTTCCTACATAATTCCATAATGTATTTTAAATTTTTTTGGAAATTCTAAGAAATTTGACAATTGTTTCGATATTAAATATAGTTAATTTCAGGGTGTTTAGGTTTAAAAACATAAATATATTTTATCTCATAACTTTAGAACGGATCTAACTGGTTTGCACGCAAATACTATTTCAGCAGTATCAAGAGGGCGTATAACCTAAACCCTTTATATCGAATACTTAAGCAGATTTAGGGAGACCCAGAATTTTAGCATATTTTTCGGTTATGAAGGATCTGATGCTACCAGAATCAATTAGACACCGGTAAGTATGGTATTTTCGGAATGATTTATCTAGGTAGGCAGTTGCTAACAGAGTGCGAGAATTTTCTGAGACAATTCCCTGACCAACAAACTTGGTTGACTAGCGATAAATTTAACATACTCATACCTAATTGTTTATGTGATTATAAGTATATAACTTCATCTGCAACTAAAGAAAAGTCGTTTGGTAGGCCAAGCTGTGGTTTATGCATTTACTATAAAGATTATTTTAATGTTACTGTACTTCATAAATCTAACTCGACTCTTATTTGTTTGTTTTCTGTTCATTATTTTATGTTTATTGTTTGTGGTGTTTACTTTAAATCGTCTCTAGAATTAAGTAACATACTTGATGGTTTCCAGATTCTGTTGACAGAAATAGTGGAGAAATATAATGATATAATGATTGTAATTGCTGTAGAATATGTGGTAATGTTTCGGAAATTTTTGAAGATACTAAGATATTTGATGAAAGGTTGAGTTTGGATAGTAATTTCAATACAACTTATTGATTTTATGGAGAATAATCCATTTTCTGTATTAAACGGCAGAACTTCTTTGGACCGACCTGGTCAATTTACGTACATGGGTACTCAAGGTGTTGTGGATATGGTGTGGGTAAACAACGTACTCCTTACAAAAGTGAATGATTTTTTCGTCACTGATAATGATTTTCTGTCGGATCATTTCCCTATAAATTTGGTTTTGGAACATCACAACTCCGTAGAAGTTTCTGGTTCTGTTACCTTAAATTATTCACGAAATTATAAGCAAAATATGCAACACTCTAGCCGAGTATTTTTTATCCCCGACCCAGACAAGTCTTATAATAACCTATGTGCAGCTATTACTGGAACTGCTCATAATATAGGGTTTAGACACAAAACAAGAATTCTACTGAATACCTTTAGAACCCGAGAAAATAAACCATGGTTTGATGAATCTTGTATCCAAGCTAAGAAATCTATGAATAATGCACTTAAAAACTGCAAGCAAAATAATTTTGAGGATGAATTAAAAGATGTATACATAGAACTAAAATGAAGTTATAAAAATCTAATTCAATTGAAAAAAAGAGGATATGAGAATGATATTATTGAAAAATTCTCAAATATAAGTAATACACGGGAATTCTGGACAACGGTTATGCAGATTAGAGAAAGTTTTACATCCAAATCTTTATCTGTTGAAAACTGGGATAATTTTTATGAAGATTTATATCCGCCTAAATTAGTTCTCTTGATTAGTTTTCAAGATGTTAATGACCCATATCTTAACTCAACTATTTTTCAAGAGGAAGTATATGCTGTAATTAGTTAAACTAGAAATAAGAAGTCTTCAGGATCAGATTGCATTTGCTACGAGTTTTACAAGAATCTACCACATAATTGGGTTATATACTTGATGTCATTATTTAATACTACATTTGACACTTTTCTTATTCCTAAAAGCTGGGCAAATATTTTACTCACCATGCTGCATAAAGGCGAGCCAGTTAATAACCCCGAAAACTACAGAGGCTTAGCTTTGGCGAACTGTTGACTCAAATTATTCACCAGCATTATTCTAAATAGGTTGTCCTCCTGGGTTGATGACTGTAGACTATTGCCTGAATCCCAATCCGGTTTTCAGGAAGGTCGTGGCTGTATTAATAGTGTTTACACATTGAGTTCTGTGATTCATCTACATATCAGACATCAAAAACGCGAGCTATTTGCTATTTTTGTTGATTTTGAGAAAGCATTCGACTCAACGGACCATAAGTTATTATGTATTAAATTATTTAAGCTTGGAATATCAGCAAAAATACTTAACGTTATAATAAAATTATTCTCTCAAGTAACAATTCGAATAAAAGCCACCGATGGATTTACAAGAAAATATATTGTAACAATGGATGTTCTACAGGGTGTACCGCTAAGTCCACTTTCATTTACTTCATTCATTGCTGATATTGAATCATTTTTTTACGAAAGTAGAGCTCGGGGAGTAAATATTGATCATGTGAACGATATATGCGGATGATATTGTTACTCTTGCACATTCTGAAATTGATATTGTTAGTAAATTGAAAATATTAGAGAAGTATGCGGCAGGAAATAACCTAACAATTAATATACAAAAGACCAAAGTTATGCAATTTTCAAAAATCTTAATTTAAGTTTCACTATAACAATCAATCCATTGAAGTTGTGAATACATATAATTACCTAGGTGTAACAATGTCATCTTCTGGTGTATTTCATGAAATGTCAGTAGTTACTGTAAACGATAGAAAGCAAGCCGCTGGAACTATGTTGCCAATTATGGTTAAAGCGAAGACGGACTCCTGGTATCCAAGAATTAAGTTGTTTGAGACATTGGCTTTGATTGTTATGTTCAACTCGGTACCTGTTTGGGGTCTCAGGTATTTGGATGTACTAGAGAGAGTCCACATAGAGTTTATCAAAAGAGTTTCTATCAGCACACCTGACGCCATAGTACGTTTAGAGGTGTGAAGAGTAAAACTTGAAAATACAATTCTCAAATTATCTCTCACTTGGTTGCTCAAGATTCTGGCTATGGATGATACTAGATATCCTGTTCTTTGCTTTAGACAACAAATTCGTAGATCAGATACTACTGATTCCAAGTTTAACTGGGCGGTACAAATGAAACCATTTTCTATCAAAATAAATCAGATAGAAATGTAGAAAAACTTGAGCTATCATACATTAATTAGGAATAGAAAAAAATTACTTGAGTCGTATTATACACAGTTGTATGGATCTGACGTGTCTTTGGTTTCTAGGTATTCCTATTTATATCTATATAGTTTGTTTACTAATTTCAGGAGTCCAAGTTTGTATTAACTTGTAAAATTGCCCATTCAGTTCACCCGCACACTTGCTCAGTTACGTATGGCAAATGCTTCTAAAATTAAGTTCACCTTAAATGGAACTACGTGTTTATAGATCCCGATATTTAATTCTCCGCATGTAATCGGAATGAAAAGGAAACATTGGAGCATCTTCTTTTTTATTATCCAATTTACGTCGTCATGAAATAAAGTATTTCTTGTTTGCAGAGTTTGGAAGCATTGATCAAAACTCTGCAAAATATCACACTTGCTGAAGCCAGGCAAATTTGTTAATATGTGTGGAATGTTATAAGACTACAGTCATTTATTATCAATGAGTAATTGTCTTTTAATGTCATAGATTATTATTGTTAAATTGTTTGTTAGTGTATAGCGTATTGCTTAATTTGTACACATACACCCTTGCTGTAAACTCATGTTTCTGAAGCAATAAATTATTACTATTATTATTATTATTATAATTCACTGACTAACAAAAGTGATATCCATATTTGGATTTGGCGCAATCGTGTTAGGATGAGTATTCGTATTCGATTTTGAGCATTAGATGAATTAGTACTGATGCGCTTTGGCTTGCGATGAAAATGTAATAAAGTGTGATGCGATTTAGATTTGCAATGTCGGCATATGTGTTTATATCTATATCCTGGTTTTCTATATCATTGCACAGTTATACTGATCTTAATTGGAAAAATGATATCCAGGATATCACCATAGGGTTAATAATATCTAAGCTTCAATATTTGTAATATTACATCTTCTTCTTTTTTCTATAAACATTAAGCCAATCACAACTTAGGTTACTTCTTGGTCTAGCCAAAAATAACTACTAAACATCAGGTAGACATAAAATGAAATGTAACTTCTGTCATTCTAACGATGATATTGATTTATCGAAACAATTGTCAATTTTTTAGAATTTTCAATAACTTTTATTATATTCTGGAATTAACTAGAGAGCGTGAGTTTCATTTAAAAACACTAATATGAGCATATTCCACGAAGTAAGGGTCGAGACAGTTAATTTCATTCTAATGATCATCATCGTGAGTACAAAGTCCCATTGAGCCACAGGAAAATTAATGACTTCAAGAGCTGCGAGAACTCCAATTTTTTCAACGCGCTTAGAGTTTTTGCCTTATATTTTGTAGTGGATATTTCATTCCAATATGCTTCAGCACATTTTCTACAATTGAAATACCGTTAATTAGTGTATCATATGCAATTTTAGAATGATCTGCTGTGTTCGACAATTTTCGGGAATTCCGTGTTTATTCAAATGTCAACAATAATTCTGATTGATTGCACAAATTATGTATACTCTTCATATCTATGTATCTATGAGAGTAATTTTATACCAAAGTATTCTATACCGCATATCCCTATATCATTAGATAACGTTTCGTATTACTTCTCTTAACCGACTCGTTCCTCATCAAAACTCTTTGTTTTGTTATTTTTTCTCATTTAATTTATTTCTAGTAAATTTTAATTATGTAGCTGGTTAGTACAGAATAAGAGAAGCAATCTCAATTTCAGCAGCGAACATAAACAGTGAAATGGCGTTTTCAACTTATTTTTGGATATTCGAAATCTGTATAAACAATCATGTACACAGAATGACTGTAATATTATTCCATAATTTGCTTTGTAGATATTAAAATAGGATTATTCAAAGAATGTTATAAGTTCGTTCATGTTTTCAGTATGACTGTACTGCCATTAAATAATAAACAAATTAGTGTTTTAAATGAAACTCACGGTTTCTAGTTAATACCACAATACAATAAATATTAGTGTTTTTAAATGAAACTCACGGTCTCCAGTTAATTCCACAATTAACTAGAGACAGTGAGTTTCATTTAAAAACGCTAATATGAGCATATTCCACGAAGTGAGGGTCGAGACAGTTAATTTCATAATAAAAATTGTTGAAAATTCTAAAAAATTGACAATTGTTTCGATAAATCAATATCATCGACGATTTTTATTATATTGTGGTATTAACTAGAAACCGTGAGTTTCATTTAAAACACTAATATGAGTATATTTCACGGAGTAAGTGTCGAGATAGTTAATTTGATAAACAAATGTTGATAATATTGTTCCAGAAGTTCTCAATATTGAATAGAAATTTTTAATTTCGATGAATCTACGTTTATTGGAAACTTAACTATGTCACTGATGTTTGTATATTAAATTTTGAGTATCTGCTCAATTCCTCGTCATGTTCAATCGTCTTCACCGTTCCATGTTATTCTAAATTTAATTTATATATTTATACAATGAATTATAAACATTCATTTTCATTATATAATTTATTGTTCAATATTATATTCCACTTATTCCTTAGCAAACATTCCCAGTCTACGCTAATAGTCATACTTCTCTCTACTGGGGTATCGCTTTTTTACCTCTTCTACAACTTGGTCCTTATTATTATGTTTTCGTACATTACATGAACGCGGTGTCGAGGGTGTCCGTTCATTTTCCAATCGGCGTTAAGTTGAACAAAAGAGAGACATAGAGCCCAGGGGAAAGGTTGCAACTAAACTCAACGGATCTAGACCGGGAGGTCGAAAATATCCCCCCACCTGACTGTAATGTCGTGGCTTAAGGATTGCACGGGGGCCCCATGCGGCACCTCTATGAGACCGACGATCTGGCAGACTGTAGTCATGTCTCGCGGGTTACAGACTCGGGTTCTTGGCTTAGCCGCCTGTATTGGCTCTGGTGAGTTGAAAATCAATAGGGTTCATCAGTAAGATGTCCTGAATATTATTCAAGAATTAAATTGTTGAACTCCGGAAGCTGTATCGTGCTAACACACTAAAATTTCTCACGAAATGACAAAATGTCGTACTTCAAGTACCATAGCACCCGTTGTACTGGCTCTGGTGAGCTGAAAATCAATAGGGTTCATCTGTGACATGTCCTTAACAATATTCAATCATAAAATTGGTAACTTATTGCACTCCGGAGGCTGTATCGTGCTAACAAGACATGTAAGGAGAAGTGGCCGACGACAACGACATACACACAGGATTTTTTCTAAAAACCGTTTTTTCGTGTTCTAGTTGATGGAAAACGTGAAAATAACTCAAATTTTTTTTTTCAAAATACCAACTTTTTTTGGGGTAAACCAATACTTTTCTCGCATATAGATAGGTTGGGCGGAAAAGTGAAAAGAGGTAATCAAATTATGTTAAATAGATAAACAATAAACCAAATATATTCGATTTACATTCTTTTATCCAAGTTTTCAATTTCTCATTACAATTTTGAATCAAATAAATCTCCCGTATTCTAGCTATTTAATTTGGGAAAATATACAAACATTCTCCATTTTTTCATCCAAATCGTATTGATGTAGGGAGAAGACAAATCTGACAGGAGTGACAAATGATGTACCACTAAACAAGCACTAAGAGCTTTGTTTTGTATCAGTGCGCTATAAATATTCTTTCTGATTTTCATTGGTTCTTTTATATACGCTCACAAATGAAAGCCACAAGTTTGAGGACTTGAAATATAAATTAACTCTAGAATAAAGTGTACGAGGAAACATTGTACGTTGAGAATACTTTATTATTTTTATTCTGATGAAACACATTCCAACATTTATGAACGCTCGTCAAGGTGGAGATGATATTGTATAACATAACGGACACAAATTCATCAAAAAACGGCTACTTCCCATTCCCAAGAGCAGTATTTAAAACATTTAAATTATACATTAGTAATATCCTTGAGAATAATGCTGAATAACAAAGTTAATTTGAGAATACCATACCCATTGCATCTCTAGAAAAACAATTAATATGGTGTTATTGCATCAAACATTTTGGTAGTGATTCCGTGAGAGCGAGTCAAAGCATATTGTCTACCATGAAAGTTAGATGGAAAAAGAGAGCATCTCGGAATCCCTTTTGGTTTAAAAGGAATGGAGAGGTCGGCAAATTTGTCATGAACCTCCATTAATCTTTGGAATGTTCCCTGAGAATAATTCGGCAAGTACTGAAGGGTAAGTGGAACGGAAAGATGCCGTATATTAGTGGATACTAAACATACTTGCCTGTTGATATGAGGATCAAAGAGAAGACGGTTATTTTATAGCTGATTATAAGGTACAGAGTGTTGTGGAAATGTATGGTGAAGTGTATATAGCACTAATTTCAATTGCTGACAAAAGCTTCTGAGAAATACTCAAATAAAAATCTATTTGGACTAATTTTAGAATAGGACAGAAAATGTATCTATTTAAACTCATAAAAATATCCCACTGAAGTGGAAGTATAACTACTATTGTAATGAAATTGACTGTCTCGACCCTTACTTCGTGGAATCTGCTCATATTAGTGTTTTTAAATGAAACTCACGGTCTCTAGTTAATTCCACAATATAATACAAGTTATTGAAAATTCTAAAACATTGACAATTGTTTCGATAAATCAATATCATCGTCAGAATGACAGAAGTTACATTTCATTTTATGCCCACCTGTTGTTTAGTAGTTATTTTTGGCTAGACCAAGAAGTAACCTAACTTGTGATTGGCTTATTATATGTTTATAGAAAAAAGAAGAAGATGTGATATTACAAATATTGAAGCTTAGATATTATTAGCCCTATGGTGATATCCTGGATATCATTTTTCCAATTAAGATCAGTATAACTGTGCAATGATATAGAAAACCAGGGAAACTATATCTGCTGATCTTTACAATTATCACTTGAGAAGACAGTTTATTAGTGGAGAATTCCCTAGATTTAACTGTTCATTGACAACTTCATATTGTGGGTTTCTTAAATGTCTTCTAATTTCCAGTTCTTCAAGGAAATCCAGTTCTTGTTTCTTTTCACAAATATGCAGTACTTCTAGTTCTGTGTTAGGTGTCAATGAATGATTGGTGTCAAGTAGATGTTTTGCGTAGTGGGATTTATCTGGTTGTTTTAATCTGTATGCTCGTAAGTGCTCACTGTATCGTATTTCAAAATTCCTAAGGGTCTGACCCAAATAGACAGCATTACATTCTGGACATTTGAGTTTATATATACCTGACTTCTTTAATAGTGGTATTTTTGTTTTTACATTTAACAATTTTGTACTAACGTTACATTCTGTTTTAAAAGAAATTGTTGTATTCGTTGCTGAAGATATTATCTTTGAAATATTATTAGAAATATTTCCTGCATATGTGATGGTTTTATAAGTTTTAATTTCATCAGCTTGTTCAGGATATATTAGTTGTAATGCCACTTTTTCCTCTTTTTTACTAATTAACTTATTTATCATATCTAATGGATAACCGTTAGATGTTGCTATTTGTCTAATTGTATTGATCTCTCTATCAAAATTACATTTGTTCATAGGAACTGAAAAAGCTCTATGTATCATTGAATTATATGCTGCTAGTCTGTGTGACACAGGGTGGTTAGAATTGAATGGAATTGTTACATCAGTTTGTGTCGGTCTTCGGTAAATTGAATAATCAAGTACATTATTAACTCTTTGAATTTTCAAATCAAGAAAATTGATTGAGCTATTTTCTTCAATTTCTAATGTAAATTTGATTTTCGGGTGTAAATTATTGATGTGGTTGAAAAATACATCTAATTGTCGTTCACTACCCATAAAACAAGCTAATATGTCATCTACATATCTATACCAAAATAAAACATTTTTCGAATTATTACTTTCAAAGATTTTTCTTTCTAAATTGTCCATAAAAATGTTTGCTAAAATAGGTGATATGGGGCTTCCCATAGGTAAACCTTCATTTTGAATATATATCTTATTGTCAAAAGTGAAATAATTCTGATTAATGCATACATCAAATAAATTAAGTATATCTGATATTATTCCTGGATTAATATTTTTATCTCCTAGTAAGTATTAGACATTCTTTAGGAGGAATTTTAGTAAACATGTTAGTTACATCGAACGATATGAGTTTATAGTTATCTTGTAAGTGGATTGCTTTCAACTTTTTGATTAGTTCTATTGAATTTCTAATCGAGTACTGAGATTCATATCCGTAAGTATTGAGTATATTGTTGAGTTTCTTTGCCAATATATTATTAGGAGCATTAACATAAGAGACTACAGGTCTAATTGGTTTCGTTATTTTATGTAATTTAACTGTTCCATATAATTGTGGACAATGAGGATTCTTATGTATGATAGACCTCTTTTCGTAATCATTTAAAAGATAATTTGAATTATTAACAATATCCCTTACATTATTAGAAAACTTCTTTGTTGGGTCTGCTTTAAGAACTTATACATCTTGAACACACACAACATAAAATTCAATACTGAAAACATCATGAAACTGTAAGATTTGAAAACCTTTCAGACACTAATTTTACAAATAGTGAAATAGAATTTTTAAATAAAGGTTTAAAGTACAGCATACCACCTAAATTTACGAATAATATTAAACAAATTATAGCTACAGAGTCAGAAATAGCTTTAAAGTCTAATTCAAATCATTTTCTTTATGAGAAATTAAAAATTGCCAATTTAATCGAAAATATTAACCTTCAAAAGTTAAATGTCAAACAAAAAATGACATTTCAGTTTTAAACGCAATAAAAAAGAAAATTGAAAATAATAACCTAACAGTTACAAAATCTGATAAGGGAAACGCTACTGTCATTTTGACAACTGAAAATTACAATTCCAAAGTATATAACTTTATAGAATCCAGCGATGTAAAAATTCTTAAAGCAGACCCAACCAAGAAGTTTTCTAATAATGTAAGGGATATTGTTAACAATTCAAATTATCTTTTAAATGATTACGAAAAGAGGTCTATCATACATAAGAATCCTCATTGTTCACAATTATATGGAACAGTTAAATTACATAAAATAACGAAACCAATTAGACCTGTAGTCTCTTATGTTAATGCTCCTAATAATATATTGGTAAAGAAGCTCAACAATAGACTCAATACTTACGCATATTAATCTCAGTACTCGATTAGAAATTCAATAGAACTAATCAAAAAGTTGGAAGCAATCCACTTACAAGATAACTATAAACTCATATCGTTCGATGTAACTAACATGTTTACTAAAATTCCTCCTAAAGAATGTCTAATACTTGTAAGAAAATTACTAGAAGATAAAAATATTATTCCAGGAATAATATCAGATATACTTAATTTATTTGATGTATGCATTAATCAGAATTATTTCACTTTTGACAATATAATATATATTCAAAATGAAGGTTTACCAATGGGAAGCCCTATATCACCTATTTTAGCAAACATTTTTATGGACAATTTAGAAAGAAAGATCTTTGAAAGTAATAATTCGAAAAATATTTTATTTTGGTATAGATATGTAGATGACATATTAGCTTGTTTTATGGGTAGTGAACGACAATTAGATGTATTTTTCAACCACATCAATAATTTACACCCGAAAATTAAATTTACATTAGATATTGAAGAAAATAGCTCAATCAATTTTCTTGATTTAAAAATTCAAAGAGTTAATAATGTACTTGATTATTTAATTTACCGGAAACCAACACAAACTGATGTAACAATTCCATTCAATTCTAACCACCCTGTGTCACACAGACTAGCAGCATATAATTCAATGATACATAGAGCTTTTTCAGTTCCCATAAACAAATGTAATTTTGATAGAGAGAATAATACAATTAGACAAATAGCAACATCTAACGGTTATCCATTAGATATGACAAATAAGCTAATAAGTAAAAAAGAGGAAAAAGTGGCATTACAACTAATATATCCTAAACAAGCTGATGAAATTAAAACTTATGAAACCATCACATATGCAGGAATTATTTCTAATAATATTTCAAAGATAATATCTTCAGCAACGAATACAACAATTTCTTTTAAAACAGAAAGTAACGTTAGTACAAAATTGTTGAATGTAAAAACAAAAATACCACTATTAAAGAAGTCAGGTATATCTAAACTCAAATGTCCAGAATGTAATGCTGTCTATTTGGGTCAGACCCTTAGGAATTCTGAAATACGATACAGTGAGCACTTACGAGCATACAGATTAAAACAACCAGATAAATCCCACTACGCAAAACATCTACTTGACACCAATCATTCATAGACACCTAACACAGAACTAGAAGTACTGCATATTTGTGAAAAGAAACAAGAACTGGATTTCCTTGAAGAACTGGAAATTAAAAGACATTTAAGAAACCCACAATATGAAGTTGTCAATGAACAGTTAAATCTAGGGAATTCTCAACTAATAAACTGTCTTCTTAAGTGATAATTGTAAAGATCAGCTGATATAGTTTTCCTGGTTTTCTATATCATTGCACAGTTATACTGATCTTAATTGGAAAAATGATATCCAGGATATCACCATAGGGCTAATAATATCTAAGCTTCAATATTTGTAATATCACATCTTCTTCTTTTTTCTATAAACATATATTAAGCCAATCACAAGTTAGGTTACTTCTTGGTCTAGCCAAAAATAACTACTAAACATCAGGTAGGCATCAAATGAAATGTAACTTCTGTCATTCTGACGATGATATTGATTTATCGAAACAATTGTCCATTTTTTAGAATTTTCAATAACTTGTATTATATTGTGGAATTAACTAGAGACCTTGAGTTTTATTTAAAAACACTATTGTAATGTTTTTCATTTATTTAAATACACAACGGGTGGGATCAATTTATACACACGGTATATCTACTTCCGTAATGTATTTTGAGGTACGCTTCACAGTAAACTCCGTGGATTACTAATGCTTTACTTAGATCCATTACTACAAAGAACACACTATATAAAAATGTTACTAAAAATCCTAACGGCGCAATTAAAACTGCAATATAACCACTATAAAAACAAGTTGACCTCCTTAATTAAAATTACTTTACGAAAATATTACAATAGACAGATAGAAAACAACAATATGGATTCAAAAAAATGATGGAATGTAGTGAAAAAAATCAGCATAAACAATAAATCACAACAAAAAATTGACGCTGTTAAAAATGATACTATATATAGAGTGGCTAGACACCCCTTGTGGGATTGCGCCGCAAAAATGCTTTCTAGATCCGCTTTCAGGGGTGAGTCAATCCCCGTCATTTCAGCATTTTCTCGCTCATTTTTCACCATAGTGTCATATCCCCAGTTTTTTTCCTTCCATCTCACGATTCCTATCCTTCTTAAGTCCTCCTCTACTTCTTTTAGCCACTTAGATCCTACAGTATCATTGAGCAAACGATTGCGCGCTCTCCTTCTCTCCATACATGGCCAAGCCATTTTATTCTTTGTCTCTTTATTCTCTTTAATATATCTACCCCGTTCATTTCTCTCAATATTTCATAGTTCATACGTTGTCTATATTCATTGTCGTCATTTTTTATTGGCCCTAGAATTGTTCTCATTATTTTTCGTTCTACTATTCTCAACTCCTCTTCATTCCTTTTTGTCATTGTCAGCGTTTCTGCTCCATACATTAACACAGGTCTTATTATTGTGTCATAAATGCTAAATTTCGTGGATCTTGTCAATAGTTTGCTTTTCAATAATTTCTTATTGGCATAGTATGCCCTATTAGCTGCCATTATTTTTTCGTTGATTTTTGATTTTCGTTCCCCATTACTGCAGATCGTGATTCTCAGATATTTGAATTTTTCCACTTCCTCAAATTCATATTCTCCTATTTTTATCATTTTGTTTTCACAATGTTTGCCAACTCTCATTATTTTGGTTTTGTTGCTATTTACTTTTAATCCCATTTTTTCGCCCTCTTTTGTTAATTCTAGCATTTGATTCAGAATATTCCTTTTTATCGTTACTATCACTATGTCATCTGCATATGCAGCTACCTGGCTTCCGCTGCTTCTTAAATTTCCCTTGATCACGTTTCTCATAACATGCTCAAGGGCCAGATTAAATAGTGTTGTTGACAGGCCACATTTCAATTAGCTACAAAGCCTTCCGTTTCTCCTTTACTTGTAAGTATATTCATTTTTGACTCGTTCATAGTCATTGCAATTAATCTTCTTAACTTTCTATCCCCTGTTCTTTCAGTCCTCTCATCAATTCACTTCGTTATCTGAGTCAAATGCCTGTTGGAAGTCTATATATAGCATTTCTATTTCCATTTTGTGTTCATGGGCCTTTTCCATTATCTGCTTGATAGTGTGAGTAGCGTCAATTGTTGATTTTTCTTGTGTGAAACCGCATTGGTATTGACCGATTATTGCTTTCGCTTTTCCAGCTAAGCGACTTTGAATTATTGCTGACATTACATTTAAGAGAGTTATACCTCTGTAGTTTTTGCTACTGATCCCCTTTTTTGTGTATTATGACAATTTGTTCAACCCCCCTTCATCAAGCATTCTTTCTTCGCTCCATATTTTCCTTATTAGCCGATATAGTCTTTCGTGCAGTTCCTGTCCTCCATACTTGATCAATTCCATGTTTATTTTGTCTTTGCCCGCTGCTTTCCCATTCTTACTCCTTTTAATAACTTTTACTACTTCATTTTTTGTTGGTTCCTGTGATACATTTTCTCCTTCATCTTCTTCGCTTTCTTCCTCTGTTGTCTTATCTGAGAGTGCATCAGTTAGCAGTTCCTTGAAATAATCTTTCCAAATTTGTTTATAATGAGCTTCTTTCTTGTATCACTTCGCCGTTTTTATTCCTTATACCTTCAATTTTACATTTATGAGTCTTATTTTGTTCATTTATTTTTTTAAAATAGGCTTTCGTGTTTTTGTTAGTTTTTTCATTTTCAATTTTTCTTAGTCTGTCATTCATCCGTTCTTTTTTAGAATTTATTATCAATTTGTTGCAATTTTTCCTTATTCTCTCATATTCCTCTCCTCTCCTCTTCTGGGTTGCTTGTACTTATCCATTTCATTCTAGTGACTCCTTTTGCTCCCTCAATTTCTCGACATTTTTCATCATACCATTGCTTGTATATCGCGTTTTTTTCTTTGTAATTGACATTCCGCTGAACTCTGTAAACATTTTCTAATATTATACCATTCCAATTCCACATTCTCCGTTTCTTCACATTCCATTAACTTTTTTTCCACTTGCTTCTTGTATTCGCTTCTTATATTTTCATTATTCACTTTTTCGAGGTTCCATCTAATTCGGTTTGTTTTTGTAGTGTTTAAATTTTTTGTTTGATTGTGGTCACTACCATGTAGTGATCCGAATCGGCATTTGCCCCTCTGTATGTTCGTACATCTTTGATCGGCGACTACTTTCTTCTAATAATAAGCACATGATATATTTGTGTATCTTGTGTTTTCTTGGGTGGGAAAATTTAGTGCTACTTATTATCATATTCATCCTTGCTGACAGATTACATAGGCGCTGCCCATTGCTGTTTGTTTTCATATGTACAGTGTACTATCCTGCCACTTTTCCCAAGTAGTCCTCTTTTCCTATGTGTACGTTAAAGTCGCCAATTAAAAGTATTGTGTCTTCTTTTGTTTTTTTTTTCCATTTCTTTTTTCAAACTGCAAAAATACCACAAGGTACAGTCTTAAGTCCGATTCTTCTCAATATTCATGTGAATGAATTATATTCTCTTGAAAGTGATGGATTCATTCTTGGTTTCGCTAATGATACGGCAATACTCTATACTGCTGACACCAAAATAAAAATTGCAAAACGATTTTAGTGAAATAAGATCTTTTTTAAATAGTACATTAGTCACAGTAAAAAAACGAACTATGTCTCTTTTAGCTGTAAGAGAACTGGATTACCGATTTTCGATAACCACACTGTAAATATAAATGACATGTCCTATCATATTTCACCGCTTAATGGTAGGAAGCGCTGTATCAACTATTTTGGCAAAAGGAAAATCTTTGAATGTAATATTTCTAAAAATGTTTTATTTTGATATAGATATGTAGATGACATATTAGCTTCTTTCACAGGTAGTGAACGACAATTAGATATATTTTTCAACCACATTAATAATGTACACCCAAAAACTAAATTTACATTAGAAGTTGAAGAAAAGAACTCAATCAATTTTCTTCATTTGAAAATTCAAAGAGTTAATAATGTACTTGATTATTCAATTTACCGAACACAAACACACACTGATGTGACAATTCCATATGGTTCCAATCACCCCATGTCACATAAACTAGCGGCATATAATACAATGATACATAGAGCAGTTCCTATGAACAAATGTAATTTTAATAGAGAGATTAATACAATTAGACAAATAGCCACATCCAACGGTTATCCATTACATATGATAAATAAGCTAATTAATAAAAAAAAGAAAAGTGGCATTACAACTAATATTTCCTAAACAAACTGAAGAAATGAAAACTCATAAAACCATGACATATGCAGGTAATATTTCTAATAATATCTTTAGCAACGAATACAACACTTTCTTTTAAAACAGAAAGTAACGTAAGTACAAAATGGTTAAATGTAAAAACAAAAATACCAACATTGAAAAAATCAGGTATATATAAACTCAAATGTCCAGAATGTAATGCTGTCTATTTGGGTCAGACCCTTAGAAATTTTGAAATCCGATACAGTGAACACTTACGGGCATACAGATTGAAAGAACCAGATAAATCCCATTACGCAAAACATCTACTTGACACCAATCATTCATTGACACCTAATACAGAACTAGAAGTACAACATATTTGTGATAAGAAACCAGAACTGGATTTCCTTAAAGAGTTGGAAATTAGAAGACACTTAAGAAACACACAATATGAAGTCGTCAATGAACAGATAAATCTAGGGAGTTCTCCACTATTAAACTGTCTTCTTAAGTGATAATTGTTAAGATCAGCAGATATAGTTTTCCTGGTTTTCTATATCATTGCACAGATCTTAATTGGAAAAACGATATCCAGGATATCACCATAGGGCTAATAATATCTAAGGTTCAATATTTGTGATATCACATCTTCTCTTTTTTTCTATTAACATATATTAAGTCAATCACAACGTAGGTCACTTCTTGATCTAGCCAAAAATAACTACTAAACATCAGGTAGGCATCAAATGAAATGTAACTTGTGTCATTCTGACGATGATATTCAGTTATCGAAACAATTGTCAATTTTTTAGAATTTTCAACATTTTTCATTGTATTGTGGAATTAGCTAGAAACAATGAGTTTCATTTAAAACACTCTATAAAACAATCAAAAAAAATAAATAGTTCTTCCCAGACATTGGTGCGCTCCCATGCGCAAAAGTTTTACTTTTATATATCGTATCAGTTTTAGGGACTACTACAGTGTGCAGTTTCGTGACACTATGAATGATATTTCAGTTATAGTTATTATCACTCCACAAAAAAATAAGATAATATAACAAATAGAGCGCATTTCCACCAACTTTTTTTTTGTTCCGAAGAAAACTGTTTGTCAGAAATACGATTCTTTTAAATGATAATTAATCATTTACTGGGAATTATGTAGGACATTCATTAGCATCCAAATACATTTATTTCAGCACAGTTTTTATTTTCAAAGATAAATTTAAAACTATATATTATGGTCGAGAACCGGGAATTATTTGTAAAAACTAAAACAGATAACTCTCAGTAATGAGGACTCATTTTATTTATTTTTTCTCAAATCGTAGAGTTTGCAAGGTTTATGCTTCCATTGATAAGTCTCAATTTTTGCTCCAACAGTTTTCGTTTATGGTAATCGCAGAATTCGAAATTTTATGTGGATTACTTTCCATTTCCATTTCGGTTTCACTCGATTTTTCATTCATGCTGTTCAAATTCAAACTTGTCCGAATAGTTGACGCTGTCATTTAATTCTGCCAATGCGAGTTAACCTTACGATGACCAGGTGGAGTCACTTAGTGACCCCAATGCAAGTTTTTTTGCTATAACTTTCTCAAAACATTTTTTTCGGACTTGGTTATTTTTTTATTCGCATATTTTTCCTTTTCTCACATATTTCTGCAATAATTTAATCAAAAATCTAAATACTATTCCTAAAAAAAATACTTTATGGTTGGGGTCAGTAAGTGACCCCACCTGACCTTACATAAGTATTTTTACTTTCTCGAAAGTTCATACTATTGTAATGTTTTTCTAATTTATTTTAACAGAAAACGGGTGGGATAAATTGTATACACACGGTATGGCTACTTACGAATTTATTTAAACAATAAACTACTCACTAACACTCAACTATTCACATCTGATTTATATGCACACAAACTTAATCAGTTCTTTGAGTTTGTCTTGTGATGATGCGTAGAGTTTCGAGTAGTCCATGTATAGTTGGTGCGAGATTATGTGTTTTCTTTGGTTGACTTTCAGTGTGTATCCTATTCCTGTTCGGTTCAACTGTTTAGAGAGCGGGTTTAGCCATACAGAACAGCAAAGGGCTCAACGCATCTCCTTGATAGATGCCTCTGGTGATGTGTATTTCGGGAATTGTTATGGGTGTTGGACTGGCCGTTATCTGTATCTCAGTTCTCCAATTATCCATGGTATTCTATAGGAATGTAATGAGTGCTGGGTGGATTTTGTACAGTTCCAGCACTTTGATCAACCAAGGGTGCGGCACCGAGTCGTATGCTTTCTGGTAGTCGATATATCAGCAGGTCAATTTGCGGTTCTTCTTCTTGACTTCATTGAGTACTATAGAATCTACCACAAGTTGTTCTTTGCAGCCCTTCGTCCCTTTTCGGCATCCTTTCTGTTTTTCAGTCCTTATTCCTTGATCTTCTAAATGTGCACTAAGGATTCTTGTAATGCATGAGGTGATAATCTCATATCCGGTTTGGAAGCATGTGATTGGATGATATTTGGAGGGGTCCTCGGATGTTTTGCCCTTTGGTAGTAAGTATGTAATACCCTTAGTGAGGAAAAGGGGCATTTTCTCTGGGTTCTTGATGAAGTCATAGATGAATTCCGCTAGTTGTTTGTGGATACAGGTCAATTTTTTTGTACCAAAAGTTGTTAATCTTATCACTTCCTGGGCTTTTCCAACTGCGGGTATCTCGAGTTACTTCTGCGACAATAGTTTCTGTAATAGCTGGTTCTTCCATTTGCGTTATGCTGCTGCTCTCTCCTATTTCTTGGCGTAACCAGTTGGAATTCGTTTGGCATTCTTTATTTTGTTTCCATATCCAGTACGACATGATTTGATCCTGATTGGGTGGGTTTTCTATTACCGTTTCAGTGTTTTCTCCTCCCCTGTCTTTTTTTAGTGTTCTATGGAACTTCTTTTCGTTGTTATTGAATTCTTTGTTCTGTTGTTTCCTCTTGTCGCTTTTCGAGTACCTTCTAAGTCTTGCACTAAACATAGTCAGTTTTTGTTGGAGTGTGTCAAGAAAGTCGTTGGGTACAGTATTCGGTACATCTCTTTGTGAGTGGATCCTATACTTCTCGAATATTTTTTGAACTTTTCTCCTCAGTTTTTTCCTGGGAGTTCCATTATTGAATTCTCCCAATCTTGCTATTTCTGCTCATTTTATCTCAATTTTTCGCATAAGTCTTTTCTTCCACGGCGGTATGTCTGTATTGCCTGCTCTCCCTCTGTTTTGCTCGTGTAATTTGGCTCCACTGGCTTCCGTGGCGGTGAATGCTGCGCAGTAGATAAGATCGTGGAGCTCATTGTATGAAGCAACATCTAGTAGGGGTGGTAGTACTTGCTTGTTCATAATATCAACTATTTGGACGCAAACTTTTTTGATGTTGCCTGTTTTGGTAGCCATGGTCTTTTTGTAGTGTCCATACCTCCAAACTCTTGTTTCGCAGTTCTGAATAGTGTCTTTAGCTGTTCAGGAAGTTCACTGTTATCACTTTGTTCTTCTTGTGAAACGGGCCTTGTTGTGTCCAATCTTTCCGTTGTTCCAGTGTTGTTTATTTCAGGTTGTGTGACAGATTGTGTATCCTCCATTATTAATTCTGAGCATGTGTTTATGGTTTCCGTGTTTCCAGACCCAAGGTTTGATTGACCGGGCTTTAGTTGACTAGGGTTTGGTTGTCTAGGATTTAGTTGACAAGGGTTTATTTGGTTCTTATCAGTATCATTTGATTGGCAAGATTAAATACGTGGGTCTATTCTTGTTGATCCATGATAAGATGTAACCATATCTTCCAAGTGTAAAGATTCTCGTACTTCATCTCGTAGTTGTTGGAGTATTTCATGTGATAGAAGGTGCCTTTGTACAATTGCTCTTCTTTGGTCTGCAACTCTCTGTTCTGTCACAGGTATGTCGGGAACTTTTCTAGTGAAAGCTTCATGTAATTTTCTGCGAAAAGCTGTTGTATCTGTCTCGAGTCTAGTGATGCAGTAGTAAGTGCGCATGATATACATGTTGATTTCTTGTCTCCATTTCATGCGTACTCTAGTTCGTCCTGCTAGAGTGGTCTCGGGTAATATGGGATTAGCATTTCCCCTACGAGAAACACATCTAGTAGTCACAGCACTTGTCGATGGGATTTGGCCGTTTTCTTCTATTGAGGCATATTGGGTTTCAGGCATCCTGCCTTTGGTTTGCCTTATTGTTCTTGTTGTTATCTGTGATTGACGAGGGTTTCGCTGGATAACGACCTGGGAAACCTTGTCGCGGACTCCCCTGCTGGACGCGGTCACAGTTTTGGAAGTGCTGCTACCGTTCACGTCGTTATGTTTTTCCGAGGCTAATTCTTTCCGTGTCTCCATATTTATTGGGTTTGTTCTTCCTCTCGCGTTTGCCCATTTGATGTAGGGTATTCGCCACCGGGGGTTGGTTACCCGATCTTGAATCTCCAGAGATGGTTTTCCAGGGTCTACCAACGTGGAAGTGCGAGCAGGAAAGGTGGGAGAGGCTGTAAGAGACGCTTCACTACCCTTTAGACCCCTTATTATCATTATTATTATTATTTTTTTTCTATTATAGAGCATCGACTGCTTTGGTCATTAGCTCTTCTAATTTGGAGGAGGGAAAACTCATAATCGGGTAGTGTTGGACTCCTTTATGGCCTACCAACCAAAAACCTCCCCCAATATTTGAGGCTACACTTTTATATTCTCAGATACAAATTGTTCACTTTCAGGAAATTTAGGAGTTTAATTTGCTCGTCTGTTGTTGATGTGCATGACTTAACATCTTTTGCAATCCCCATATCTAGACGGCTGCGAGAAAGCAGTGGGCATTCAACTATTAGATGACTTACGGTGTTTTGTCTTCCGCATTCACAGACAGGTGGGTTTCTACCGAGAAGAAAGTGAGAGCTGGTCAGGTTAGTATGCCCAATTTTTATCCGGGTAATTATCACTTTATCCCTACGTTTTTGAAGTTTGTATTCTGTTGGTTTGAGTTGTATGTTTGGTTGTATTTGTTTTAGGAAGTTATTATTTACAGTCCATTCTTCTTGCCACCTGTCCATAATTTTTCCTTTTATGCTCTTTTTCTGTTCTTCTAGGCCTTCATCATTTTCCTCTGTGCTGATATTTAGAGAGGACAGTAAAAGTGATGTTCTTATAGGAAGTGATAGACTACTAATTCGTTGGGTATGGAAAGGTGTCGCTGGTGCAGATAGTATTTCATGAACTGGATTTGTAGGGTTGTTAAGAATTTTACAGTAGTAATTTGACATTAAGTTTTGCCTTCTGTACCGAAGTGGTGTTACTCCTCCTTCACAGCATAATGAAAGGTAAGGGCTTGTTCTGTATGCACCTAGAGCTAATCTTAAGGTACTTTCAAGTTAGATTCACTTGCCGAGCCGTAAATGATGGACCCGTAATCCATTTTTGATAATATGTACGTCTTGTAAAAATTTATCAGTACAGTTGTATCAGATCCCCAATTGATATTGGCTAGGGTTTTTAAGATATTTAACCTTTTTTTACAGTTCGCTGCAAGCTCTTTTATATGGTCTTGCCAAAGAAGTTTCTTGTCAAAAATGAGACCCAGGAATTTGGTAGATGTTTCAATCTGGATATTATTTCCATACAAGTACAGCATGGGTTCAGGATGACTTCTCTTTTGCTTGCAAAAGTGTATGCAATGTGTTTTAGCTACCGATATTTTAAAACCGTTGTTTTCCGAATACTCTGCGATGGCATCTATGCTATTCTGTAATGTGCTGACTATATCTTCCATAAGCGGCGAGGAGTAAAATATCGCCAGATCATCCACATACAGACTTTTTTGTACTCTTTCGCTTACAACATTTGCCAAGCCGTTGACAGCTACCAAGAATAGAATTACACTCAAGTTTGCCCCTTGAGGGATTCCATTTTCCATATAATGCCTTCGTGATGTTTCCATTCCAACTCTAACGCTAAACTTCCTTTCACTTAGGAAGCTTCGAACAAATTTCGGCAAGTTGCCACGAAAACCCCATGTATGTAATGTTTTCAAAATCCCGTATCTCCATGTTGTATCATAGGCTTTTTCGATATCGAAGAATATTGCTACCGTATGTGATCTCTCAGAAAAACTTTTTTTTATGTAGTTATCCATTAATACGAGTTGGTCGACAGTGGATCTTCCTTTACGGAAGCCCATTTGATAATTTGATAATAGTTTTTCTTTTTCCAGATGTTGCAGTAGTCTTACGCATACCATTTTTTCTAGTATTTTACCTAGACAACATGTTAGTGAGATGGGTCGATAGCTAGATGGAATTTTTGCATCTTTTCCGGGTTTTGGGATTGGTATTATAATTGCATTCTTCCATTGTGTGGGGTAAGTACCGTTGATATATATTTTGTTAAATAAATTTAATATATATATTCTTTTATTTTCAGGTAAGCGCCTAAGGAGTTCAAAAGGGATCTCATCACTACCTGGTGCTGAATTGTTGGTGGTTGATATTGTTTCCTCAAGTTCCTCTAAGCTGAATGGTATATTATATGGTATGGTTTCTCGTGTTTCGAAGTTTATCGTTATGCTTTCCTGTATGGTTTTAAGTTGTACAAAATTTGGGTTATAATTATTGGTGGCACTCACTGTTGCAAATGATTTGGCAAGTTCTTCTGCTATATTATCTTCGCCCGTAATTTCTCTACCGTTTATAATTAATAAGGGTGAGGTCACTTTGAAGCTATATCCCTTAATTTTTCTAATCTTTTCCCAAATTTCTTTTGTTGGGGTATTTAAGTCGATTGTACCGACATAATCTTGCCACGATTCTCTTTTGCTCTTCACCAAAAGAAAACGGGCTTTGGCTCTGAGTCTTTTGAAGTTAATCATGTTATCGTTGCTCGGCATTCTCTTAAATAAATTGAAGGCTGTTTTCTTACTTTTAATGGCCTCTTCCAATTCTGGGTTCCACCAAGGTACTCTTCTTTTTTTACCAAACCACTTGTTTTAGGTATACTTAAATTAGCAGCGTTTTGAATGGCATTGGTTAATTCGTCTACTTGCTCCATGATTGATACTCCTGTTATGTTTTGCGAATCTAAAGTATTTCCATAAAGTGTCCAGTCAGCTTTATCGAAAATATATTTTTGTCTACGCCTTTTGTTTATGCTTTTATCTGCTATTTCAATCGATAGAGGAATATGATCTGAGTTCCATTCTTCATTGACGTACCAGTTGAATTTGTGTGCGATTTGTGCTGACGCAATGGTTAGATCGATTGAAGTCATATTGTTTGATCTTAGATTGAGATATGTTCCTTCTCCTGAATTCAAAATGATCAGGTCTCGTTCATTTATTATATCCTCTAGGATTCTACCTCCTGGGCATGTTTTTGTCGAACCCCATAGTTCGTTATGTGAATTAAAATCACCCAACAGAAGGAATGGCTCCGGTAATTGTCTAATACAGTTTCGTAACTCTGCCGGTGTCCAGTTTACATCGGGAAGATACATATTACAAATGGTCATTTTGAAGGGAAAAAGTATGGATATAGCGATAGCTTGAAGGTTTGTGTTCAAAGGAATGATAGTGAATGGTATGTGTTCTTTAACAAACGTTATTACCCCGCCTCTAGCACGTCTATCATGTATGACGTCTAATCTGGCAGATTCATAGCCTCTTAAATTAAAATGTTCTCCTTGTTTCAGATGTGATTCTTGTATGCAGATGAGGAGAGGTGTTTTACTGAGAATCAAGCTCTTCAACTCAGGGTAGCGCGTTTTACACCCGTTGCAATTCCATTGTAGTATATTTTCATTTAGAGCCATGAGATACTAAGTTTATGTTATGTGCTTTGAAAGGTGAAGAGCTGCGTGAGTTTAAAATTGAGTATAAATAAAATTTATAAATGAATAAAATGTGTGAATAGATAAAAAGTAAAATAAATGAAGTATATAAATAAATAAAATGTATGACTAAAGAGAATGTATAAATAAATAAATAGCACAAGACTAGAATAGACGAATTTATATTACATGTTTGAATCCGAAGCCAAAGGCTCTTGGCCCGGAAGTTGTATTTCTATATCTATACCAGTTTGAGGTTTTCTTGGCTTGCCTTTAGGCCAACCTTTCTACTTCTTTTTATTTTGCTGAATATCAAAACCGTCTTCAGTGGTAATAGATTCAATATCAGAGGTCTCCGAAAGATTGCGTTTGGATCGCTGCGAATGGCTCTGGGATTCTGACTGACTAGCATTATAGTTTTCAGATGCGAGAGATTGATATGGGTGTAAAGGTCTTTTCATTATTTTTGGTGTTATATCGAAATTGTTTTTGAGAGCATTCATAAGGGACGGAATTAAGTCATTAACCAAGTCTTTTATAGAAGTATTTGCTACAGTAGAGGCTACCTGGGCATAAGAAGTATTTGGTCGAGGAACACTTATTTGTGTTGTTTTTCTTGCTTCAAAGTACGAAATATTTTCTTTAACTTTTATTTCCTGAATTGCCTTCTCCCGTTTAAAAACTGGGCAATCTTTAGAGGTTGAAACGTGAGCTCCTTCACAATTGACACATGTTACAGGTGGTTCGCACGGGATTCCTGTATGTAGCGGTTTTCCACATATACACACCTGTTCTTTGTCGCAAGACAGGGATGTGTGACCAAATTTCTGACACTTAAAGCATCGAAGTGGAGATGGTATATATGGGCGTACTTTGAGTAGGTAAAAGGCAACTTTGATGTCTTTCGGAAGTTTCGGAGTGTCAAAAGTTAAAATGTGGTGCGAGGTTTCAATAGGTTCTCCATTTCTTTTTGTTTTTATTCTTCGAACTTCTAATATACCTTGGCCCTTCAGTTCTTCTAAAATTTCTGCTTCTGTACAGTTCATCAGATCTTTACAGTTGATTACTCCCTTACAAAAATTTAAACGTTGGTGTGGTTTTACTTCAATGTCATAATCTAGTAACTTTTTCATTCCACTAATTGTTTTCGATTGGTTTGCAGTCGCTGTTTCAACGAGTAATCCATCTTTTATTTTTCGTAAGTTTTTAACCTGTCCTACTATTGAATACATTGCTCTATTTATTTGAAAGGGGCTGACTTTTGAAAAGTCTCCTTCCTTCCTCTTTACGACCAAGAACCGGGGTGTTGTTCCCGTCTCCAGGTTCGTATTTTTATGGTGCTGAGTGAAGGCAATGGCAGTTATAGCACCCCTAACTGCAGCTGGTTCTGGCGTATTTAATTTTGGTTTCATGTAGATCCCACGAGTAGGGCAGAAATAACAAGTCCGGCAGGGCAGTGCTCCCATACCCTGCTAAGGCTAAATACATTGAGGGGTCGCCTGGTATCTCAATGGCATCGTTCGCAGCCTCTCTGTCGTGGGGCTATTCACCGATCGACACGATTGCTTCCATCTTCGGTTCCGGATTTTTTATTGAGGTTCACTCCTCTGGACTCTTCTGTCTGGGTTACCATACCATAGCCGAGGGTTCCAGTTTTTTGGCGCCGGAAACTCGCCGCTCGTCCCCCATATCTGGTCAGGACTTGCCAGTGTGTTCGGATGTAACTTGGGCATGTTGGATCTTCTACTGGCATTTGTTGGTGCTATCACATCGGCATAGATAGCCCCACCAGTGCCCCACTGACCATTTCTGAGCTGTTTTTTAGTTTCACTCCTCCCTTCCCGTCCTTGCGGCTCGAGGAGGGAGGAAGTTACTAAGCCACTCCACCAACGACAAGGTCTTACAGCTCCTAGGAGGGATTATTATTATTATTATTATTATTATTATTAGAAAGTAATTCGCTCTGAAAATAAGTTAGCCTACTCAAAGATAATAAAAGATTCGGATAATAAAAATAAAACAGGGCTCGTCGGATTATGTGGGCTGTCTCCAGGAGCGCAGTTTTTTGTAGTGTCCCAATTGTGGTTTTATTGTTGTTCCCAGGTATTTTGTTCAACAATTTTCCAAAGTTATTATGAATAGTTCCCGTTGCTCCTAATATGATGGGGATGGTAGATGTTTTAAGTCCCCACATTCTCTGCACTTCTATTTGTATTATTATTATTATTATTATTATTATTATTATTATTATTATTATTATTATTATTATTATTATTATTATTATTATTATTATTATTATTATTATTTTCCTTCCTTTCGGCTTCGACATCTAGGTCATTAGCCTTATAATTTCAGTTCTTATTTGTATTCTCTATCTCCTTTGTGCTATGTGCTTCTATTCTTTATTATATTTTGTGAGACAGTCCTATTGCCTTTAGAAAAATTAGTACATTTTGCTGGTGGGAATATTCTGCTAAGCATCTTCTAATATCAATTGGGAGGAGGTTGTTTTTCCTTTGGTTATCATATTTTGGGCACTCAATAATAATATGATTTACAGTGAGGTGAGTTTGACATGTATCGCATTGTGTTGGGTTGGTCCCTAATAGAAGATGAGAAGAGGTCAAGTGTGTGTGTCCTATTCGTAATCTTGTCAGAATGACCTGTTCCTTCCTTGTTTTCACCTGGTATATTGTTGGTATCGTATGCACCCTGGGTTTTATTTTTCTTAATCCGGTAATAGTGTGGTTCCATTCATTTTGCCACTGTTCTATGATTTTGTTTCTTATGTAGTGCTCAATGTCTCCAAGGCTGTACTTTATTACGTCTATATTGCCAGATGTAGCAGCTCCTTTGGCCGCTTTATCAGCTATTTCATTACCTTTTATACCACAATGACTTGGTATCCAAATAAAAATTATTTCCGTTCCTTTGTCTATTAAGCGCTGTAGCATGCTTAAGATGGTTGTGGTAACTGGTTCTTGATTATATTGCTTTTTAATTGACTGCAATGAGCCTAATGAGTCTGTACAAATTGCGACATTTTTTAAACCGTTGTTATCTGTATACTTCAGGGCCTGGAAAATTGCGTACATCTCGGCGTAATAGATATTGGTAAAACTTTTGAATCCCTATTGATAAGTATCTTGTTTAGTGACGAACGCACATCCAACACCCTGTTCGGTTTTAGAGCCATCTGTGTAAATTTCTAATGGATTGTTATGCTTCAGTAGTATGTTGTGTACTTCGTTTTGTAGTATTTCCTTGGGAGTGTCAATTTTGTTGTATTTAAGACAGTCTGTGTATATTTGCGGGATTTGTATTTTCCAGGGTTGGTATTCATCGTCTCTAAGGTGTAAATTTCTATGGTGGGAATAAATTCCAATATTATTGCTTTTGCACGAGCTATTGCCGGTTTGTGTAGACGATTTTCGAAATAATTTTGATCGTCCTCCTTTATGAGATCTAGTACAGGGTGTGTTTGCAGAGGGGTAATTTTGTTAAGGTAGTTGATCAATAAATATCTTCTTCTATATTCCAATGGTTGAACTCTAGCTTCACAACAAAGTGATGAATAAGGACTTGTACGGAAAGCCCCCAGTTTCAATCTTAATCCGGTTGCTTGTATTGTATTCAATTTTGTTAATTGTGATTTGCTTGCTGATCCACATACCACACTACCGTAATCCATTTTGGACAGTATGAGAGACTTATACACAACTGGATTAGAGTTATTGAATATGCCCCCCAATTAAGGTTGCAAACCGATCTTATTATATTGAAGCGTTTTTTACAATGCATAATCAAATCAGAGATGTGTTCCTTCCAAAGTAGTTTACTGTCCAGTATTAAGCCCAAAAATTTATAAGATGATTTAATTTCAATATTGTTTCCATAAAGTGTAAGGTTTGGGTGATTATGTAGTTTCCTAAGTCTGCAGAAATGTACGCAACACGTCTTTTTATTTGATATTTTAAAACCATGTTGATCGGCATATTCTGTTATCTTATCTATTGTGCTTTGCAGCACTGTCTCTATCTGTTCCATTTCTGAGGCTTGGTAATAAATCGATAAGTCATCTACAAATAAGCTTCTGCCTACGTCGGTTGGAATATATTCTGCTAGTCCATTTATTGCTAACAAAAACAGGAGAGCACTCAGAATTGATCCTTGATACCATTCTCTAGTACTTGTTTATCTGATATTGTACCACCAACTCTCACTCTGAATGACCTATTCATTAAAAAACTGCTTATGAATTGTGGTAGACGACCTCTAAATCCCCATTTGTGGAATGTATCCAATATTCCATATCGCCATGCAGTACCGTAGACCTTCTCAATATCAAAGAACACTGCTACTGTGTGTGACTTATTGGCAAAGCTTCTTTGTATGTGGCTCTCAATTAGCACTAACTGGTCAATTGTTGACCTATTCTTGCGAAATCCCATCTGTTATTGATTGATTAAACCCTTATTTTCTAATTCCCATATTAAGCGATAACTGATTATTTTCTCAAATGTTTTTCCAAGGCAGCAAGTGAGGGATATCGGCCGGTAATTAGATGGATCCAGATGATCTTTACCAGGTTTAGGTATAGCTATAACGCTTGCTTCT
Source organism: Galeruca laticollis (assembly GCA_963921935.1). Lineage (NCBI taxonomy): Eukaryota > Metazoa > Arthropoda > Insecta > Coleoptera > Chrysomelidae > Galeruca > Galeruca laticollis. The sequence continues at coordinate 149,275,494 of OY998181.1, forward strand.
TTCCATTGATCTGGGTAAGTTCCTTGCTGCCATAATTTATTAAATAAGTTGACTAAATACATTTTTTTATTTTCAGGTAGATTGATGAGAAAGTCGTATGGTATTTAATCCGGTCCAGGGGCCGATTTTTTAACAGATCCGAATGCATTTTCCTGTTCATTAATGGTAAATGGGGCATTGTATGACACATATTCATCACTTTTGAAATCTATATCAATTTCTTCTTTCGCAGATTTTGTATTTTTGATTATATCGCTATAATTGGCGTCTGAACTTATATTTCTTAGAAAAACTGCCAGTTCATCTGCGATATTTTGGTCACCTGTGATTTCTCTCCCATTTACAATCAGCATAGTAGGGGTGGTACTGAAATGGCGTCCCTTTATTGCTTTGATTTTTTCCCACCCTTCCTTAATAGGAGTCTCGGTATTTATGGAGCTTACATACTGTTTCCACGATTCTTTTTTACCTTTTACAATTGAAAATATAGCTTTAGCTCTTGCTTTTTTGAAAATCAGCATGTTTTCTGTATTAAATTTATTGAAAGCACTTTTTTTTCTCTCTAATTGCTACTCCGATTGCGTCATTCCACCAAGGTACGTTTTTCCTAATGGTGCCTCCTTTTGACCTAAGAATACTAATCTCAGCTGCATATTGGATAGTTTTTGTAAGGTTGTCTACTTGGCTTGACATGTTTTCGTTTACAAGTTCAATTGGTTCCAACGTGTTCTTATATAGACACCAATCTGCCTTCTCCATTATCCAGCGTTTCCTAACTTCGTTATTATTTTGGTTGATTCCAAGTTCAATCGAGATTGGTATATATGATCCGTATTTTCTTCATCGAGTACATTTCATTTGAAATTTGCTGCAATATTAGCACTACACAACGTTAGGTCTATGTGAGAAAGATTTCCTGTCCTGGAATTAATTTAGGTCCCTTCTCCTGTATTTAGCAAGACTATGTCTAGGTCATCTATAATATCTTCCAATATTCTACCTCCTGGGCATACTTTATTACAACCCCATAAAGGGTTATGGGTATTGAAGTCTCCAGATATTGTAAATGTCTGTGGAAGTTGTTGAAAAATTCCACGAATTTCTTGGCTTGTCCAATTGTTGTTGGGGAGATAAAGATTACAGATTGTCACCTTTAATGGATATTTTATATGAACTGCTACAGCTTGTAGAGAGGTTTGTAGGTTGATTTCTTCGACATGAATATTATCTTTTATGAAAATCGCTACTCCGTCTTTAGCTCTTTGGTTAAGTATATCATCATATCTATATGATTCATAGCCTCTCAAGTTGAACTGATCTTCTGGCTTGAGATGTGTTTCTTGAAGACATATACAAAACGGATTCTTATCTAAAATAAGTGTTTTCAGTTCTGGATAGTGATATTTGCATGCGTTACAATTCCATTGTAATATATTTTCGTATTTGTTCATTTATTTTTATTTGTAGATGTTAGATACAATATAATGTATATGTCTGTTATTTGTTAAGGTGAGATTTTGTTACATCCCCTTTTTTCTCTCTTAGTTATATATGTATGAATAAATAGATTAAGGTATAAATAAATGTAATACCCGTATAAAAGTGTAAAATATATGTATGTATATGATAAAAAAATATATGAATAAAATTTTCTAAATAATTTTTTATCGTTATATCACAGATAATTTTCGTAGATTATTGTCATCTCCTCTAAAGCATTCGAAGATCTTGGGTCCCGATCTGGGGTTACCAAAATATTTATCTGAGATGCGCTTGTTATTTCACAAGTTGCTGAATCCATTTTCTCTTCGGCTTTTTTCCTTGGTTTACTTTTCGGCCATCCTCTTTTCCCTTTCTGTTTTTTCGATAACTTACACCGCTTAATACTGATTCATCATCTGATGAGCGTGTATAATCCCGCTTGTAAACAGATGGTAGAGATTGGCAATAAGTCAGTGACCCCACCTGGCCTTTTGTGTATTATTTCTGACGTGGCCATCGGAAGGTTAAGACATTAGAAGAATATGAGTATGTATGTTACACTAAATATATGGTATTTGTGATTTTGGGTTTCACAAAAAAGCATAAATGGTAGGGGCCCCAAATACCCCAACACCGGGCCCCGCGGCGGGTCCCTCCGTCCCTGCCTACACATACCTGTGTGGATAATATCCATACGTGTTGAAGCTTATGGCATTTCATAAGAAAAAAGCAAAGAAAAGCGTTATGAAGAAAGTATGTGTTGAACAAAATTGTGTAGTCTATATTTGAAAGTGTCTTTCTTAAATATTGAATGTTAAATTAAGGAAAGTATCACTTCGTTTTCAGTTTGTCACGACTAGTTTTTATTTAATAATCCTAAAGATAATATCTCCCTAAAATCAGCTTTAATGTAAACACGTTCTCTTTGGGGTACACGGAGTCTAAGTGGTTTAACTATCAGAATAGGTATGCGTGTTTGCAATTACAGTTGGTGGAGATTTAATCTTGTTTTATCGATAGAATGTTGTAGTTTAACCACTGGTAACTGGGTTTATCGTAAATTATTAGCATACAATGAACCCACCAAACGCCATTTATTATTGCAATTTCATATGTGGATTATCGCATCGCTATTATTCCTAGTAACTGTTTGGATAAGGAGATACACGTGGTACCTACTAATTTCAATTATTACATGCGTGCTAGATGAAAAGTTACAGGGGTTCAAAACAAATATGATTATGCTAGAAATTTTTCCATCAATCTTATCTTAGTTTAGAAAATTTTGAATAAAATGAGCAAATAAATGAATAATTCAAGTTACTTATTTTTAAATTCAGTCTCTTCTTAGGCTTATTTCAGAATGAAATAGGGCTATTGTAGAGAGCAGCATGACGCGGCGGAAAAAATTGAATGCACTTTTTCGTTTTGGAAGATAGAAAATTCAGCACCATCTTCCTCTCATGTTATTTACATTTTTTATTGTTTATTATTTCTAAATATTTCATTATTACTACTAAACATTATTTTTTTAATTATTTCAAATTTTGAAAGTCCTGTGATTGGGTGTAACTTATTTTCTAATTATACAATTTTGGCAACATGAATAATTCTATATCACACATGTAATTACTCAATTTTAGTTTATTTTTCGTTCATTGATTTATTAAGCATAATATCTTAATAGTTTTCAAAATTTTATTCATTTATTCATCATGTATTGTGTTGGTACGCATGTCAACATAACACAACATTTCCGGTTCATTAACATTTTCCTATCTAGGAAATAGATCTTTATAACAAATATGTACTAAGTGTAAATAATATTGAATCTTATATTACTGAATTCACAATTGTTGTCTTTAATCAAGTTCAACTTGTTTTCATATGATATGATAGCTTTTGTTAATGTCTCAATTTATTATTCTGTCCTTCATGTTACTATTAAATTTTGGACATGTCTAAAGTTACGCATTGCGTTAAGTTGATTGATTTCAGGTTCATTTATATTTTTGTAATGTCTGAGGTTACGTATTGCGTTGAGTTAACTTATTGATTATTTTGTTCATATTATGATTATAACATGACTTATTATTTTTTTATTTACATTTAGTATTATACAACTTTATTAAAATAACTTGATCTTTTAAATTACTTAGAATTGATCAAATTAAACTACGATTAGCATATATAAAATGTAACTATTATATATATACAATAAATTTTCTTTATCACCACATTTTCTTTGTGTTTCTATGTACGTCTCCATTCATTCTACAACAATATATATATATATATATATATATATATATATATATATATATAAAATAAAACTGGTGAATATAACTGGTGAATATTGGGGAAAGCAGCAAGGAGAAAACGGAAAACGTGTACTCTTAACGGAAAATTTTCAAGCTTTCGAGGATGATTGTCCTCATCATCAGGAATACTGAAATGGAAAAACAGCATTAAGATACTGTAATTGATAAGTAATATATAATATAGAAGAAATTGCAACAGGTGCGAACTTACCTCCGGTTAGGTTAGGTTAGGATCCATTATGTTATATAAAAAAAAACTACGGACATTCAAGTATGAAACAGTTCACTAAAAAAGGTTTAAAATAGCACAATCACAATCAGATGACTAAAAAAGCCAACATCTAACACCATTTTGCAGACAAACGAAACACGAGTGCTTTTTTATTGTCAAAAGCCGGCAGGAAACTGATATCAAATTCTTCTAATTTGGAGGGATCGAATTGACAGGCAATGATGCCAACCAATAGTTGAGTGGATGAACGTGACAACAAGTACCATAAGAGAATGGTCTCCGTTGTGAAAGTTCATATTAAGGATGGAAAAGAAGAATGTAGAGGGGTTGAGAAATTGCATTCATAAGAAAGAAGAAGAGGAATTGATAAATCCCAATGGTAAGAGTTTTGTATAACAACAAAACATATACCTTGGAGGACAAAGTTAAAACACAACACCAGCCAAAAAAGACAAAATCAAAAGCAATTAAGTAATAATAATATTGTAATATAGTAATTATTAAAGTAAAAATAATAATAATTATGTAATATATATATGTATACTAAAAATGTGATAATGGGTGCATCTACCAACACCAATGCACCCAAAATAAAAGATGTTTTTAGAGATATGTTAGTTATCCGCAAACAGGGTAGTGTCAATTGAGGGAATGTGATTGTCATTAGTGGAGAGAAGGTTATAGTTGTAATCTAGGGATAACAAAAAGGAATAAATCTCACTCAAGTGGTCTGTGTCAGTCTTTTTGTTAATTACATTGTTAGATTGTGAAATAAAAGCCATTTCTAGGAATGATCTCGTAATTTTGTTAGACTCTGTCGCCAACACCCTTACAGCCTCAAAATTCATACGATGGTCAAGATAATGAACATGGTTTGCTAAAGCGCAACGCTCCGGATGTAATCTACAATCACTCTTATGTGAAACAATACGGTTAGAAAGTGATCTTAAAGTCTGTCCAATATACTGTTTATCACAGTCCCCACATGGAACGCTGTACACAACATTGGTAAGAGAGGTCAACGGACTTTTATCTTTAACTCTAGTAAAAATTGATCTAATTGTTAGAGCAGTTTTGTTAGCAATCTTGAAATTACCATATGCCCGGAACAATCTGGCAAGTCTCGGAGTAATGTCCTTAATGTATGGAAAGGAAGCGAAAATTGGAGGAGTAGAGGTCGTAACAGCGCCAACATCCATTTGGGCCGAGTTAGGATGGCTATCATCAGTCAGCAGTTCCATGGAATTAGATGTGCTAAACAATTATTTATTAAGTAAAGTTCTTGGGTAAGAGTTATCCAAGAAGAGGTTGAATAAAATGTTAAGATTTTTATTGTGGAAGACATCGTTTGAGAAATTCTGAGGACTCTCAGTTTCATTTGTTTTACCAAGTTCACTTTCATATATATATATATATATATATATATGTAGTTTTTCAGTATATCTGAATAATGAGTGGTCCAAAGAACCAATTAAGAATCAAATACAGGATAATCCCAAGAGACCAGTACCTCCCCTATGGAATATGGAGGTGAACATAAATAAAACAAAAGTGATGATAATAAATGAAAAACAACCAGGTGATCAAAATAATAGAGATATTAAATGCAAAAACCAGACTCTAGAAAGAGTAACAACATTTGAATATTTAGGAAGTATAGTAACAGCAGATGGAAAAATAGATGCAGAAATAACAAACAGAGCAAATAAATCAACAAAAATATACTACTCTCTAAATAAAACAATTCTTGGACATAAAGATATAGACTTAGAAGTAAAAATGAAAATTCATAATATGATAACAGTTCCTACAATAATATACGCAAGTGAAAATTGGACTGTGCGAAAAAAGGACGAAACTAAAATAAATGCCATAGAAATGAAGCATCTAAGAAGAATTTCAGGGAAAACTAAATGGGATAGGATTAGAAATGACGTTATTAGAGAGACAACTAAGCAGGAAGCGATAATTGGTAAAATAAAAAAGAGACAACTTAGCTGGTATGGTCATATGGTAAGAATGGAACAAAATAGATTAACTAGGAAAATAATGGAGATTGGAAAGCCGATCAAAAAACAAAGGGGTAGGCCTAGAAGGAAATGGTTAGACCAAATACAAGAGATAGGTTTAGAAAGAGGAAAGACCATAGCAGAAATGAAAAATCTAGCAAGAGACAGAAAGGCATGGAAGAAATGGGTACAGGACACGGAATCCACATCCGACGCCTGAAAGGGCAAAAGGATTTAGAAAAGATGAAGAAGATATATATATATATATATATATATTGTTGTAGAATGATATATATATATATATATATATATATTATAAGATATGAAAACAATTTAACTGATATAATCAGATAGAAAGGTGATACATCATTAAGTATGTTGTATCAGTAGACACAACCTAGTGAGAAATTAAAAAATTCATCTAAACTGATTGAATGAAAAAGTTGTTGGTTCAGGAAAACAAAAGGAGGCTAGCGTGGGTTGTAGAACAGAGAACATCGTCTAGGAAGGTTTCGACAAATTTTTTCTTAAAAATTGAATAAAATAAAAATATAGTATCAAAAGTTATTAACTAAATAAAATATAAAGTGTGTAAAGTCTAGTGAGAACGAGAAAACGCCGAGAAATGTGCATTTCTTTGTAAAAAGAAATCGACAAGAACTCCAGAAGCCGCAATGTATTGCTAAACGGAAGAAAAGGACTCAAGCTCTGTGTATTTCAAATATTAATTTGGATCCAAAGACATAACTAGTGAGAAATAAATAATTTCTTTGAATAAAATAACAAAAATTTTACAAAAAGGCCTAAGCATTTTAAGATGCTGTATATAAAATCTTTATTAATGAATATCTAAGAACTATAATCAATCGCTATAATAAAAAATTTGAAATTCTACTCCCCTCTAATATTATTGTTTTCTCACTATTGTTCACCTAATAGATAAGTTTCATTCATCTCCCATTTCTCATGATAATGCATGTATAAACACTTACTTATCACCACTATTTCATTTCCATTTCTTTTATATTAATTTGTATATGTAATTGTATTGTTTTCTTGAGTAATAAGTTGATAATTTCTATTTTATGTGTGCTTAAAAATCTTGTGAATAAAGCGTGTATGTGTCACTGACCGTGAATAATACATTTCTCCTCGCTTTGGACCAGCTGTCTTTTGCGCAGACGCTGGAATTGTTTACGCCTAATAGAATTTCAGAGCGCATGATTGAATATTGTACGGTGGCGGTACAAGTACTATTCTGGTATGATAAATAATTTAAATTTTATTTCAAACAATTTTCATTAAACAGTGTTTGACATTTTTATTCATTATCCATAAAAAATTTAACTCAAGATCGCTCATTTCATTCATTCTTCGAAAAAAATAATAATAAAAAGGTAATAGAATTATATTTATGAAATTTTTAAATGATAGAATACTCGTAACAGTAATTATAATAATTCATTACCACAAAAAAATTTATAATCAATTATAAATTGGCGTCCTGAACCCAAAGGGAGAAGGTCTACATTGCCTCCGGCTATATTATATTGAAATTATAAAAACTATATCAAATTAAAAACTATAAATAAAATCAGTTCATAATATATATATATATATATATATATATATATATATATATATATATAAGTTTTAATCTGTGTCTAATAAATATATTTAATAATCTTTTTTATTATATAATTTGTTTTACCTCGTATTGTATTCCTCTGGATTTTATCTCATTTACCTCGGCAAGCGCTCAATAAATTATTAATTTGAAAACAGTTCTGAGTAAGGCCTTTGTTTTTCCGCAGAATATTTTAAGAACAAACCATGGAACTCAAATTGAAAAACAGTTTAATAACTTTGGAGACATAAAATATAACGCAAAGACATAAAATGGATGAATTGACAGATGGTAAGTGAAATTTTTTTTATGATATTGAAATGGAACGAGTCTTAACCTAGATATAATTCAATAAGTATTTAATATTACGAGTTTTAAGTTTATAATTATTGTTTTGATTAAGAAATGAGTTCAGATATTTTCCTGTTATACTTTCTTAGATGTTCATCTCAATTTTCAATTTATTTGGAAGTATAACGATTATAATTGGTACCAATCATAGAAAATTATTACTAACCTCCGAAAGAAAGGAAAAAAAACCGCACAACTACTTTCTTCTCCTGATGTGCCGTCATCTGCTGTATATCACCATGTAGACGGACTGCACAGTGAATATTTCTCACTGGATAGCTGCTTCAATCTTTATTTTAAGAAGTTGTTCATCAAATTTTTAAGGAATTCACCAATTAGTTAATTCTGCACATTTATTTCATCAACCATCGTTTATAATATCTTAGCTGTTCTCCCGTGGTTTTGTCGATCAAAAATCAGCTGACGATGATCACCATGGAAAAAATGGAGACCTAAACAGATTTGTTTCGTTGAATCGTTGAGGATCTTTTAACTGTGTTTTGGATGAGTATATATATATATATATATATATATATATATATATATATATTATAATTAATTATCCTAAATTTTATTTTATATATGTAATTTAATTTTATATGGATGATGTATGAAACTTTATATCGGCTAGCTCATAATTTATCTTTTATATTGATGTAATTTTAATTTTTTTTATTTTATTTATAAGTCGGGAGCATGAATGACTCCTCTCTTTGGATTCTTGGCGCACACGGTATAAATATAATTAGGTTTATGTCTGTTTATTTAAGTATTTTAAAAATGATAGTTCAGAATATAATTTCTTATAGAAAGATGGAAATATGTTGATTCAAATAATTGTATGGAAAACATGACAGGAATAAAAAACACCAACACTTTATTGAAAAATTAATTTAATAAATTGTAATTATGAGAAACTTTGTATTCTTTTAAAAATATAAAATTATTGAATATCCCTACATACTATGCAATGCTGAATACACATTTATTATTCTCTCTTCTGCACTTGCGCATAAGTAACGCATGCGCTGGTATACCTCATTAGGAACAGAAAATGCAATTCATTGTCGATGTAGTATAAACGGTAAACACCCTTCAGCGTGTATACAGTTGTGATAATGTTTTAATGCGTTATATAAATTTAAACGAAACAATTACATATATAAGAACTCTTTTAAATAATTTGTGTGAAGTGTAAAGCAAATAGTAATTAGTCAGAACAGTTAAGCATGCATGAAAGATAAGAAAAATTGAAATTTATGTGAAAGTTTATGAAACATGTGAACATTGAAAATCGATTATTATTTAACAAGTAAGTACAAATATTCTTATGAACTATATTGCATGCATTTCCATGGAGGTAAAGTACTATGCATAGTAATAAATTGTTTTTAGGCCTTTTCTTTTAAAATTTCATTATCAAAACGTTTTTTAAATATACAATAGTTCACTGTTCGTTTAAATGGAATTCCCAAAAGTTTTAATTAAAATTCACAGACCTTATTACATAGTCCCAGGATGCGTCTACGACTTTCTTGCAGATCTCTAACTAAGAGATACACCTTCAGAACGGCTTGTTCTTCTCTACACGAGTTCACCAAACTTATTTAAGTGTTTCTATCATTATTTTGAGGAATTTTATTAACTTTTTCGGGAAATATTAACAAATTTAATCTGAGGGAATTTATCACACACCTCACTTCTTCATCACCCCAAAAATACCTCAATTGTTTTTTAAATCAACAAACTTTTCTGCTTCCTAAATCCAAAGCTTGCTTTTCCTTGTTTTATTGTTACAAATTGTCACTTTCTATGTCTTTTATTAGAAAAACTGTAATTGTTTGATTTGAAAGTCCTGGAGGATTAACACATTTATACACTACTGTTCACTAAGTATTCAGTTTTTTCGGTTCATTTATTTATATTTATTTTCACAAAATCTATAACCTAAATTATTAATTCATATAGATGTAATTGTTTAATTTTTAATTCTTAAATTTTTAATGTATTGGTCTTACATAAACTATTCCTTATTATTGATTTTATTGTTATTTTCCAATATAAAATAAATAACCCATAAATTTAAGTTGGTAATGAAATTACTAGATTTCATTACTTCCTGTTTATAATCCATTGTTTTAAACTATGTTTGGGCTGTGTTCCATATATCATTTCTCATGAAGCTTTCAACCGTTTCTTTAAAATTGTTAATTCTCATTATAAACACCTGCAAATGTTGCTAAATAATTATTGAAATAGATATTAATTTATATTATTTCAGGTTTCACGTTTAAATGGAATTTTATTTCTGCTGAGATTCATATGGCTGTGTTCAGATCAATATGGAACTGATTGACATTAGTGTAAATCTGGAACTTGTTGTGCAGGTAACTTTTAATACTTATTTAAATAATGTTGTGTTTAGAATTTCTATTCATAGTTCTTTTATTAATCAATCATATTGATATCTGATATTATATTCATGCATATTTCCTTCTTTCTATTGATTTCATATCTGAATTGACAGTAACTTTCATAAAATGGTTGTGTCTACTGATACACCTTCCTGAATAATAGATACCTTTTTCTTTTATGTTTATTTATATACAATTGTTTCTAGAACTAGTAGACTAGTTCAATATATATATATATATATATATATATATAGAAGCCGACTAATTAGGTATAAAACCACGAATATTGGGGTAACGGCAAGTTAACTAAAGAAAACTTTTCTTACTGTTTCCGAAACGTTTATTTCCATTATTAAGGATAAGTAAATTGAGATTGTTATAAAGTGGTAAATATAATTATATTTGACAGATTAATGAATGTAAACATTTTCTTTGTATGTTGAAATTTTTTGAAAACCAAAGAAGAAAATTTCAATTAAACAGATAAGTTAACGGTACTTGGTCTCACGATGTTCTGGCTCTACTGCCGTTTTTTAGACAAGCTGGGTGGCTAGGGAAAAAAAAATTGCTTTTCGTTCCCTATCGACTAATGACAAGTACTAGACATTCTAATCTTTTCAAAATTCTGTATGTAACTCAAGGTTAAGGGAGCTAAATATTCTCTCAAAGCGACACTTCAAATGTCTAACATATGCTGGTGCAGTCATAAGTCGCGCAGGTATTTTTTAAAAGGGTATTCAATCTGTAAAATAAACAATGTTTATTGAACAACAGCTAAGACCCTAGTTTAGGCTACCTGTGATTTCAGTACTCCATACGATTTTGACTTTAGTTCCTTAATATTTGACATTTTGTACTGTGGAACTCGGTTGGCTGTAACCCAAATTCCAGTTCACATAGTGATTGCGCCCGGATTCGACTATTTACTGTGGCCGAAACCCAAACTAAACATTTACATATTGTAATTTTAGTGAAACAATATTGATAATTTTCTTCAAATTACTTTATTGGGGGTAATAGGTTCAAAAAGGGTGTCGTGGAAAATGGGATGTGAAGTGAAAAGCTTGTATGATCATCCTGGCTAAACGAGATACTAATTAATAGATTGTCATATCATATATAATTTGATTTCCTATAACTGTGACTAGAGCTTTGAAATTTTACATTGTGAACTTTATTACAGAAATTAGTAGTAATATACACTACACTTGTTACCAAGCTAGGTTGCTTAATTTGATCTGCCCATTCGTTTTCCGCATTTTACAAAAGTAGTAGAATACGGCGGAGCTTAGAATTAAATAGTGACTTTAAGGAAACCGAGAGAATTTAGACCCACTCCTGAGAGAGTAGTAGCGATCGCTTTGAATCTTTAGTTTACTAAGTTGGGCATTCCAGCGACTTCGGTCTTTCACAAAACCACACTTGAAGGTCAGTTAATTGTTGCAGCATAGTCGAGTAACAAAAGGAACCAATAATTTTCGCGAAGCGCATAATGTAATGCTTGTGATCCGCAATGTAATCATTTTTCAAGAATATATTTAAAAATTGAAATGCTTAGCTGCTGTTTTTGTGGAAGCAACAACGGATGAGATTTTTCAAACTCAAATTTAGATTTCTCAATTCTACCACCTACTCTTATCAGTCTTTTATCATCAAGAAATGGGTTTAGTATGGATATATGGCTTTTATTGCTTATGGGTCCATCATTTTGTATTTGCTAATCGAATAAGAAGCAATAATGGTTAATTGGTTAATTTTCGTTGCTGTAGTGGTAATCTCGAATTACGATAAAATCGAAATATAAATCCAGTAACAGTTTGTAATTTCGATAAAGAGGAATATTGATTATAAGATTTAAGGAATCTAACGATAACGAAATATGACTAAACCTAAAAATGGAGGTCCATGCCACCATAACTCTGAATTGAATGAATCGTGAGAGTATGTACCTCGAGATAATACATCTGAGAGATTTTGAGCCGACTTAATATGATACCAATTATTAATATTGGTCCGATGTTGGATTTGTCAGACTAGGTTTGCTACGGAGGTTTTAAATTTTCTTGGTTCGCCTCGTATCCAAGTTGGTGATATAGTAGAATCCGACCGACAATATGTTTTATGAAATTTTATATGGATTGAACCTTTTAATCGATTCTGCGAGCAAAGCTGCAGCACATAACTCAACCCTCGTTAAGGATATTTCTTTTATTGGAGCTACACGTGTTTTTGCACAAGAAGGATTAGATATAATTAGTTCATCTGGTCCAACGCATCTAATAAAGACACATGCACCATATGCATATTCTAATGAGTAAAAAAAAACAGTGAAGCTCCATTATTTTTGAATTCGAAAGCAAAACTTGTCTGCTATTTCTATTATTTTTTAAATATATTTAAATCGTTCTTTAATTGGCACCATTTTGTGTATAAATCTAGTGGAACAGTTCCATCCCAAGTTATCTGTAATTTCCACATTTCTTCAATAATTGATTTAGCTCTAATTAATGAAGGTCCTAGAAGACCCAAATGGTCAAAAATCTGATATATTGCTGAAACAATTGATAGTTATTAGGATTTCATTTAAAGCCGTATTAGACATTGTATATATTATGGAATCAGATTGTAGATTCCATTGAATACCAAGTGTTTTATTATTTTAATTTTCACCTGTTTGTAAAATATTATCTAATTTTCCGATAACGTTAATTTGATTCAAAGTTGTCGTATCATTACTTAACCATTTTATACATTCAAATCCTGCATTGTGTGAAATGTGTGTGAAATTTGCCCCTGTTATCAAATCATCTACATAGAAATCATTATCTATTGTTTTACTGGCAACTGGTTTTCGATATGTAATTTTATTATCACAAGCTAATCTTTGTAAACATTTTACGCTTAAATATGGAGCCTAAGTGGTTCCATAAATTACTGTATTTAATTCGTTACAACCAATTTCAATGTCACTTGTTTCCCTCCATTAGATTCTTTGGCAACAACGTCGGTCATGTTCATATAATAAAACTTGACAAAACATTTTTGATATATCTCCTGTGATTACAAAATTATTAATACGAGAACGTAGATGAATGTCTATCAATTCATTTTAAAGTTTTGGACCACTAATCCGAACCTCATTTAGAAAGATATACCAGTATCAGATTTAGCAGAACCGTCAAAAACTGCACGTAATTTACTGGTTAAACTCGACATTTTTATTATTGCATTATCAGCAAGATAAAAATTATTACCTTCAATGCGATTATAAGCATTGCTCATTTTAGTCATGTGCCCTAATTGGAGATATTCTTTCATATATATTATATTGAATATTCCAAATTCGAACTGGGATCTGCATTACACTTTTTCTTCGGAGACAAAACCTATTTTTTGCCATGTGATATGATTCACTTATTTGTTCCTCTAAGTTATTGCAGGGAATTCTAGTAATGAATCGGCCTTCATTGTTTCTAATCGGGGTTTTTTCAAAATAGTCCTCGCAATATTTTTCAGAGACAGTTGCTGGAAATGATTTTATTTGTATCTCTTCGAAGTTCCAAAATTTAGTAATTTGGTTATTTATTAAATTATTTTGGGTAACATTTGAGCATGAAATAGTGTATGGGTAATTCTGGATCCAGCAGGATACACCACTTCGTTAAGCTAGGAGCCCGTTCTCCATGGGTCGTCGAAGCGAACGCTGACCAGTTTATATAGATTTTGTGTGCTATGATAGCCATTACGTCATTGATATATGTAACATTTTTCACCATCCTCGTGGGTAATTTCCGACTGACGACCAGGCCGGTAGGACTCGTTATCAAGGTAAACGTGTGAATATTTTTTCGTCTTTAACAAATTTGTAGGCTTACAGGTAATAATTTAACGTAGATTGTAGAAGTATGTAATCTATTGTATGAAATAAGTAGTTAGGTACTGTTCATAAATTTTATCAAGTCAATTCTCTTATTGTTTCGTACATTTTTTGGAAGAAGAATATATTACGGGGGCTGAATAATATTCAGGGATGTGTACGGTTACCTAGTTTTTTTATAGTTCTTCTAGATATCGTAGTTTTTTTGGCTTATCGGAAAAAATCAGTCATACAGTTTCTTATTAATAGTGTAGAAGGCTTTTTTACTGTTAAAAGTCAGGTGGTATGAATACTTACGGGTGTCGGATGTTTATAATATAATCGATGTAATGGAATGGTACGGGGGACGTCGGAAATTTGACTGTGGTAAAATGAAAACGCTACGTGTAGACTGATTCGTTTCTCTATTCTAGGGGTGTTATTTTGATGTTATGGTTTTTATCCTCTGATTGAGGAGGGCGAGAATCAGCCAGACCACTCACCTGAACCAGCAATCAGGAGGGCTGGAACATTCGGAAGCGTCGTTTTCATTTGCTGTTCTAGGAAGGAGGATCACTCGTAACAATTACTTTTCCTACTAATTTTATACGTTGATACATTTTCAATTCACCAATATCAGTCAAAATTTTACGAAATTTCTATGTATGGTGTTTTATATGCCTATTTCTTGCATTAGATAATTAAAATTATTTTTCTGTCATTGACGTTTCTTTTCCTTTATGTTAAACACACCCTATATGCTGACGATCTAGTATGATATTGCCATGGAAAATTTACACCCACTATATACTCATTGCTACAAAATGCAGTAAAACTACTATACAGCAGAACGAAGCTCCTAGGTTTACGTCTATGTCCTCAAAAATCTAAAGTTATCAAATTCAGCAGGTTATCTCCATCTCAAACACCTTTCATCCTAATCAATCACTCTCCTCTTCCTGTTGTTGAACAATGTAAAATACTAGGATTACGTTTTGACTGACGTCTCACTAGGAAACAGCACATTATGGATATTGATGGTAAATGCCTTCAAAGACTGAATATCACTAAAACTCTTGCGCATTATAACTGGGGTGCAGATAAAAATGCCCTCGTTAAAGTATACAAAGCCCTGATACGCTTCAAAATTGACTATGCTAGTTTCATTCACATTTCTGCTAGCAAAACATATTTGAACCTACTAAACACTGTGCAGCAGAAAGACTTTATATCGAAGCTAATGAACCACCTCTCTGGCTGAGACGTCAACAGCTTCTCCTTACATATGTGGCATAAGCAGCATCGAACCCCGCAAATCCTACGCATGCTCTCCTTACTAATATCCCAAATAATCAACCCAATCAATCAAAATTAAAATCTATCCCACATGTTCTCTCACCAATATTAAGCAACATCAACCTATCACATACACTTACGTTTCCAATTCCATCTTCCCCCCCCCCTCCCTGGCATAAATATCATCCTGTATAATTATGACAAATATGACACCTCAAAGGATCTAATAATCGAAAATTTTATGGAAATCATTCAAACATACAATTATTATCCAGTACTATACACGCACGCTTCAAAAAACGAAACTGGTGTAGGCTGTTCTGTCACAACTACCTATAATCCCGTAAACTCATCTCGTATTCCCTTCCATTGCAGTGTCCACACCGGCAAACTATTCAGCATACGTTTAGCATTCAATAACCTCACTCCACCAAATAAGAATATTGCCATTTGTACAGACTCTTTAGCAGCAATACACTCTATATGCAACATATTCACTGACCAGCCCCTTGCACAAAAGATACATGATACATATCAAAATCTTTTCTCCCAGGGTGTAACAGTCACTATTATCTAGAAACCTTCACACATCGGCATAACAGGCAATGAGCTCGCTGATAATTATGCAAAAAATATACCACAACCAATACTGGTTCTTCCAACATCCAGATCTACAAGGATATGAAATCAGAAATAAAAAGAATAACAAACAGCAGGTGGCAATTACATTGGCACCAAAACCATACAAAACTCAACCAAATCCGACCGAATCTTGATCGACTGACCTTCCCTGAACTTTCTAGAAAAGAGATGGTCATTCTAAGAAGACTAAGATTGGGCCTTACAAACCTAACGCATGGTTATCTAATGGCAACAAGAGCTAAACCAATGTGTCAATTCTGCCAATCCCTCCTGACCATTAAACACATCCTGACTGAATGCTATCAGCATACTATGAGAAGACAACAACTAAATTTCGAAGAATATCTTCAAATCATATTAAATGATCCACATAAAATCATCGCTGTTAATAAACTATTAAAGGACGTTCAACTTTATAACAAAATATGAACCAAAAAATAATTTTGATATATATCTGACAATTGTTATAGTTTACTATTTCTTTTATCTTCAATCGTATAATCCATTGCAATTTATGAATCTGTTGTAATCCTATAATCCATTATAATTGTAAATCCATTGTAATTTTATAATACATAGAAATTGTATAATTCATCGTAAATGTGTAAATGGCCATAGTTTCCGAGCACGTTAAACTGAATAATAGAAACTAGCAGTTTGCATTATATTCTAATCACAAACATTCAAACTCAACTAAAAAATGTCAGTACTTTTGTGAAAATATTACGAACTGTACTTGAATGCAAATCATAGCATATTTTTACTGATTCTGGAAAATTAGCAGAACTGGACATACAATATCTGCGCTTTAAACCATCGATATGTGCCATCGAAATAATGCCAAATTCGAATTTTTCACTGTTAGTAACAAAATGCACTTATTGATCGCGTCTGAACAGATCAAAATTCTGCTTAATCTAATTATAGAATCTATTTCACTTGAATCTCCTTTGTTATAATGCTATGCGATAAGTTACTAATCAATCCAATTTCTCAAAACACTTACACTTAATTGTTCTACATATAAAATTATCTAGTGTATCTTTGAAGTGGTATAAAATCTTTTGAATATTTCCATAATTTTTAGAACATATATAAACTGAGTTCCAATCCACATTTCACTCACTCAAGTAATTGTATTCTTTAATAATACAGCTAAAAAACTTACTTCCAACATGAAATTCGCTTTGGCTTTAGTATTTTTCGCCTGTGTTGGTGAGTACAGATATAATATCAAAATAACTTTAATTCCTCTTGTTAAATTATCAGATTATATAGAATGGTTCTTATTTTTCTACTACTACTACTACTAAGTTGATTGATTAATTTCATTATTTTATATTTTTGAGTTAGGATTTTTATGTATTGATAATGGAAATGATTATACCAAAGTTTGTCCAGGAAGATAAAGAATGTACTATTTTTATTAACATTAATTACGTTTCAAATTTCTAAATAAACACAAAAAAATAGAATCAGCATACTTATTGATATGAAGTTACGAGAAGGATATTTGAAACGAAGAATCATATTTATTGGTCACAGTATTTTTATCAAAGCCTTCATACACAGATTTTTGGAATCATTTCTTTACTATGAAGTTCAGCTTTCATTACAATATCTAATCGTAGATGAAGGATCTCCTAGTTTCAGTCCTTGTTATGAAATACAGTTTTTTGAAACCTTCTACCAATACCTTCGATGATGATTTTTCAAGAGTTTGTTTCATTATCTTAACTAATTTTTGTGGAACTCCTGGATTGTTCAATGACACAATTTCGATCTTAAATGGAGTCAAAAGCCTGTTTATAATCAATAAGCAATAAGTATAGTCCTAAATTTTGTTCATAGCTATGATCTTGTATCAATTCAATTGTGAATTTCTGGTCTGGTGATCCTCTTCCTTGTTTGAAACCCCCTTCATATTTTCCAATTTTTTTATTATATATTTTCGTAAGCCTATTTCGAATAATTCTTGGTAATACTTTATGAGTAACATTTAATAAAGATGTTCATCTATAAGTCTTATCTATATTTTTTTGAATTGGGCTTGTAGCACTGCTCCACCTATTTTCAGGTCTTCGCCTGTTTATCCATTCTCTCCTCCACTTTTTTTATTATTTTGATTATTTATTATTTTTCTTGTAATATTTCATCGTCTGATGATTCTTTCATTTATCTGGAGTCACCATATTCTAGTAAATCATATTCTATATTTACTATTTAAAAAATCACCTCTCTTGTGTTTCATCACTCTTATTATTATTGGACTGGTTCTTTCTTTTGTGTATTTTGCTATTATTTAAGCATCTTATATATCTGTAGCATTGTCAATTTCAACTCCTATCGTTTACATCATTATTTCTATCTTTATATCTAATCCCTTTTCATTCTCCTGCTCTCCATACTTCAAGCCTTTTATTACAATATTCTTTGATCTGATCATTCCTTCTAGCTGAACAATTATATTTTCCCGAACTTCTACCTTTTCCTTGAGATTCTTATTTTCATTTTGTAGATATCGTATGACCATTGCATTGCTCTCGAATTGGCTTTCTAGTCGTTCCAAAGATATTCTCATTTTTATGAATATTTTTTGTTGCGTACTAACCCTGTAAGTTTTAATTGAAATTATGCAAGGTAATTTCTTTTCATTATACTATAATTTGTAAGTATTTAATGACCATTACTGAGATTTTTTTTTGTTTTCAATAACATGTATACAATATATCATACTTTTTCAGGGCTATCCCTTCAAGCTGCATATAATGGGTGAGTTATATTTTCAATAGTATGATTATTCCACACATTGTTGCTAAAAAACATTGTATAATATTACTTTAACTATTTAAAATATACCAATTATACGAAGCTCAATCTATGTGGAATATAACGCAATTCATTCGGGTAAAATCACGGCTCAAATAAAACGTACAATAAGAATTGAATTATAAACTCTGTGAAGTAATTGATATGTCCATAATCGTGGAGCACCATATTTGCCTTGAACTACTCGGGGCTATTTGACGTAGTACACGTTCTTAATCATATTTCAAACAATCAAACAATGGATCTTTTGAAATAATTCATTGGGTCTCCCAACTTTAATATCTCTTGCACTGAAAAGTTTAACATCAGGGTGGGTCGAAAGCATAAAAATATTTTGTTTCAAACGCTATACCGGGCAAAACTTGCCTTTGGGTTTGATAGTAGACGAGGAAATGAAGTACGGAACCTCCGAAAATTTAAGCGCAAGTCTGTTGAAATGGGTTTTTTTGGATTCGCTTCCTAAAATCAACTAGAAAAATATGTGGGCACATCCGGCCATTTAATATAATTTGATTTGAATGAAGTAGTTACATCATATTTTTTTAACTAATCTAGTTAAAACGATTATATGATCACTTTTAAAGTTATGGTGGGGGATATTTCTCTTAAATTGTAAGTAATATCTAATTTATTAGTAAAAATCAAAAAGTATACATATTGGCCGAATCGACCCCAGCATGACTTTGTCATTATACGGAAAGAGTACGTTATTTAGGTAAAAATAAATTGGGTTAAAGAATTTGGGAACAATTTACCAATAACATACTCCAGTCGTACGCCTCTGGCAGTAACCAGAAACGTTTGTTTAACATACTTAAGTGTACAGTGTCTACACTTTCTACCAAATATGGAATGGACACGTAAAACAGTTTAAAAAAACTGAGAACAAATCTTTTATAATTTTTAAACAAAACTCCGTAATCAGCTACATTTTATTCAGGTGTTTTGGGTTAAATCTTCACAATTAGAAGTCATATTCTACTTTTTTCTTGTCACAGAAAAACATTCATTGTAATGTTCATTAGATCAAATGTAGTTGTGAGAACTAGATAAGAATGTAATTATCGACAGCCATTTGAGATTCAAATAATATATATCCCTTGAATTAATATGTTATATGGTTCATTTTTTTATCATCATTTTCATCACTGTACAACGGCTCCTACAATATTGAAATAACTTTTTTAATATTATATTACAGGGTTGAAAATAAAGGAGAGGCAGTCTGTGATCTATGCGTAATGGTTGCCAATTACATCAAACAAATGATAGAACAAGATTACCCCGAAGTAAGTTTCCATGTTATTTATCTAAGCATTACTAAAAAGTATGCGGAATTAGACATTCAGGCCAGACGAACTATATTTTTTTGAGGAATTCATTCCTTATAGGGCTTGCTCAGCGGAAAATTGTAGAAAAGGGGAAAGGGGGAGTATATTGGGTACTACTTTCCTACAACGTGATTTTTTTCAAACTTTGATCAGCGTGGTGGGAAGGGGATGAAAACGGTTTTTGCAATATTCGGCGTGAATACTTGTTTTATCGAAAAAAGGTTAATGGAAAAGTTGGAAATAATAAAAAAATATACAATTTTTGTTGTTATAGATCCTTGACATATTCTCAAAATTTTTGCATACAACATATAAAACCAAAAAAAAGTCCAAGCTTATTCAAATTTGGCACAATTGTAGTTTTTTTGATGCCAAATAATCTCTTATTTCTTGTTTTTTCTTAGTTAGGGCTTTCTAAGAAATCAAAAATTTTCAAAAAAAACTCCTTTCTTGTTCACCCTAGACAATTTATTCGTGTCTCATTTTTTTATAAAGACTTCTGCTTTTATCATAAACAATAAAACTAAACCACTTTAAGAAAAAAAATCTAAAAAAATGCAAAACGATTAATAAAAGTTGGATTTTTTGTCGTCAAAAACTTCGTTTTTTCTGTCTTTCTTTCTAGCACTAATTATTATTCTGTAGAAAAATAGAGATGCGTGTCGTGCAGTGCAGTTTTTTGCGGTTTGTGGCGTGAATACTTGTTTTAACGAAAAAAGTTATATGGAAATGTTATAGCTAATTAAAAGTTATACAACTTCCGTTGTTTTCATTTTTTAACGCAACCTCAACATTTTTCAGTTAAACGCAAAAACTGTTTTTTTTTTTGGTTTTTTATATTGAATTTCATGAAAAAAATACTAACGTTATAAAAATTATTACTGTTCAAGCTATTTGCACTCCAAATAATCATGCTTCTTTTGCTTTCCTTAAGTAGTAGTTTATGACAAATTTACAAATAAATTTTTTTTTTTAAATCGTTGAACAACCTTTATTTTTCAAAATAAACAACTTCTGAGGGGCCCATTTTTCCGTAGAGACTTATTAATTCATATAAAAAATGAAAACATACTGTTTCAAGGAAAATATGTCGTAAAAAATGCAAAAAACTGAAAAGTTGTGTTTCTTTTCTTAAACAACCACGTTATTTCTCTTAAGTGGTCTGTAGCACTAATTAGGTATTTATTTAAATTACAAAATTATTTGACCGGCATCTAAATGAAATGAAAATTTAACAAAGTTTAAGACGTATACAAATAAAAATCAATAAGAAATTTGACACTATTGTGATATACGTTTATTACGGGTAATAAATCAATAACATTTCTGCACAATTAACCGGTGCCACGTGAGACCAATGTGGAATTACACAAAAAAATGTTATAAGGGCCGCGTGAAGCCAACTTGGACTCACGTGTTAATCTGTCATAAAATATTGTGTATCTCCACAATAGCTTATCGGTTCCATTTAAAATACACGGGAGCGTTTTCGCGCTCGGCTCGGTCTAGAAACCGTATTTCTCCTGTGCTTTTGAGAGTAAAAACTAGACTCACATGGCTTATATTGCTCGTAATTCAAAGTAAAATGAATTCAAGTTTTATGTTTCCATGAAAATACAAATAACAAGAGAGTAATGTTAAAAATCAAGGTAAAACTAAAGGTAATTTTTACCGTGAAACTCCATCCTGGGCTCACATTAGAAAAACACTTTTTTTTTACTGAAAATCATAGATGAGGATGTATAACATTGATTTGGAATTGAAAAGAAATATAGAAAGGCAATTTGATAAAAAAAGTAATCGGCCAATGGGGATGTAAAATTTTTAAACATTCCGGCAGTTAACCTGTTAATGTAAATATACTTTCCATTTTTAAAAAACGTAAGATTACAAACAACGGTAACTATGGCATCAACTTTGATATCTTCATTGGCAACTGTTCATCATTATCTTCACATTCTTATTTTTCTACTATTCTTTATTTTTCTTCTCTTTCTTCTTCTTGTACTCCGTTTTCTTTGGATAGGTATATCATTGTCAACGTCTTTTGAATCAATATTCATCTATAATTGGTTGCTCAACATTCGAGCAGTCTTTCAATTTATAACATTTTGACCACAAATTAGTACACTTCAAGAAATGTTTTCTGCAACTACACCTTAAAATACTGCAATATTTTTGACAACCACAAGATATTTTTTTAGCAGTTCTTAAGCAATTAACTAATTATCTGTGTATTTTGGCATTAAAATCAGTAGGATCTAGTTGACTTCCTAGCAAGTTTGAAGTTGTAAGTGGGTCCTAAATGCACGTTATATTGCAGCTCCTTCAGTTGGTGGTACTTTCTCCAACTTGAAGGATGTTTTTGGTTGCTGCTGATTGATATTTCGTATCGCTACTTACAACCATTTTTAGCCACTAAATCTTTGTCAGCATTTGTATCTACGAAAACATCAGCCAGTTCACAAAAATTGTCTATATATAACAATGTTTGAATTGATACCTTTTCCAATAAATCCTGATGTGGTTTCACAGCCAGTGAAGCAGTGTAAGAACGCAACATATTTCAAACATATTTGATGTTCAAAGCTGCTCGATGAGTAGAAAAAATATATCACGGTACTCGTACCCGATTTTTAAAAATATATATCGAATTTTTAAACATTCAATTGATTTAATAATACTAGTCGATCGATATTTTGGCCAACTACAATAACAGGTTTATTCGCTTCAGCAAGTTTTATTGCCGTACTCACTATCAAAAAGTCAACATCTTCTTCACACTGTGCATAGCTGAATCCGGCAGGCTGCAACTCTAATGCCAATATCTTTAAAAATCTATCTTAATTTTTTCATTAAATAAAAATACTTGATGTGCGAAGGGTACATTGATATGATCTCGATATTCATAAATATCAAGCGCGACTGCTGCTTTTTTTCGCGATCTCTTACTTCCCTTCATACTTGCTGAAGCTGCTGGTGCTGGTGTAGTATCTGATGGATCATTTGTATTAGCATTAGAATAGCTTTCGAAGATTATGCAACTATTGGCAGCGTAGTTACTACGAACGTAACTCAAAAAATTATCTTCAATTTCAGCGAGTGTATCATTTGTCAGCCAAAGCACTTTGTGGAGTGAAAATCCGCAATCAACAACATTAACGTAGTTACGGCTTCTTAAAGCATCAATACTTTTGAAATGTGTGTAAAATTTAGATTTAACATCTCTTGAAACCCGTTTTCGTTGAACAGTGATAATGGGAATGGAGCTAAGTCGAATCTTAAATAATTCTTCACGTCATTTCAAGCATATCCTTTGAAACAATAAAAGTGGAATTAAAGATACTTTTTCACTATTCACTTTTATAGATGATTGTACAACTTTAAGCGATAAAACGCTTTTTTGGTTTACCGGAAAGTTACAATTCCAAAATCTTTGCCTACAATCTATACTGCTGCATTGAAGCAGTTGATTTACTCTCCTCTAATTACACAAGGAAATATTGAAACGATCTCATTGATTTCTGGAAACGGGTTGTATGTATGAAAAACTGCATCAATGTTTTAACATCTTCCACATCTCTTTTCACTCGTGATTCTCTGGTATGAATATGCTGTTCAAAAGTTGACTGTGTAACGTTAAAAAAATTCTCCATCTCATTATATACTTCGACAAGAACAATCATTGTTAGTATGAATGTTGCTAAAACGCACGGCTACCAACACAATGTTCGATAAGGCTTCTCAAATCTCTTATGCTATGCATTTTCACTTTGGAGTTCACAAAGGAACTAATCTATTAAAATCCGCTTCGAATAAAATGTTTAAGATTAAATATACTAATTAAAAGAAAGTAAAATTATATTAATTACATACCAAAAAGTGACTGAAAACTAATAAATATTATACTTTTTAGACTGAATCGAATAAATCTATACAAATCTGTACAATGTAACTAATGTGTTTTTTAAGATTCTAAAATAAAAATGATCTCTTCCAGCCAGATTTTTAGGTTGGAATGAAGTAAAATTTAGTACCGGCATATAAAATAAAAATATACTTACACTAGCAACTTCAATATCTTCCACAATTTTAATGGAACTAATATGAAAGTAGACTAGATTAGACAAGAAATATTCAACACTACAACTGTATTGATCGAAACAGACCAATCCACTAAACAGTGCTCCGAAATCAGAGTTAGTCTCTGCCGAAAACATAAGGACCTGTACAGATATCTCACCACGCGACAAACCACAGAAAATGTGGTGCATGCAGCGACGTGTTGTGCCGCATGACACACACTCGTAGAGCGCACGACGCGAATCTTTACTTCTCTACAGTATAGCTGTCAAAGGCTTCATTGAATTCGATTTTTTTATATCTTACAGTTCAGGAAATTTTTTCCTCTTTAAAATGTCATTGGAATAACTTAGTAAACTAAATAAATAATTAGTGCTACTGCCCGAAAAAGAGAAAAAACGTGGTTATTGACGCCAAAAAAATGTAACTTTTCAGTTTTTTGCATTTTTACCTATTTTTTTGATTGAAGTGGTTTAGTTTTATTGTTGATAATAAAAGTGGGAGTGTTTACAAAAAAATGAGGCCAGAATGAATTGTCTAGGGTGAAAAAAAAGTTGAAAATTTAAAATTTCTCAGAAACTACTTAACATAGGAAAATCAAAAATAAACGGGATTATTTGGCATCGGAACAGCTACATGTGTGCCAAATTTGAGAACGTGTGCACTTTTTTTAGCCGAATTTAAAATAAAAATCGAGAAATCAGTGTTTAACGTTTTATAAAAAAATTCTGAGGTTATGTCAAAAATTTATGGGAAAAAAGTGTTAGATTTTTTAATCACTCATAACTTTTCCATCAAAACTTTTATCGTTAAAACAATTATTTGCGCCGCAAATTGCAAAAAACCGTTTTCACCCCCTTTCCAACCTCGGCCCTCAGAATTTTTAAACAATCACGTTCTCTGAAAGTATTACCCAACATTTGTAACCCCCTTTTCTAGCTTATTCCGCTTATAATGCTATAGAAACCGTCATAAACTCCTCCAGAACCTGCTTTTTGATTACTGGACTCAACACTAACTTTAACATTTCCTTTTTTTGCCCTCGACTTCAGCTTATGTGACCCTAAAGCTACACTTTCCCTTTCTAGGCAAGTTTCCGATGAACTACATGATAGTAACCAGTTTCCTATCATTATATCCAATCATTATAATATTGGTCTAAGTTTACTTCTCTGTCCCAAACTTATTTATACTCTTTAGCTATTTCTGCAAATATGAATGACACTCTAAAAATGTTTACTAACAACATACTTGCCGCTGCCGAGACTCACTCCGGTAAAACAGTTAATTACTCTGCACAAGAAACTGTGCCTAATTATGTATTTAACTAATGAAAATACTTTTTTAAAAATATTCATCAACAAAAATTTGTGATAATTTGAGATTGAACCGTACAATTAATGTCGAACTAAAATCTAGAACAATTTACACTTAACTATCTTTATATATAATAATAAATGCTGCCGTTGCATTCTTCATTGTTGTTAATCTTGCATTTTCTAGGCCTGTAACTGCCTTGGTGGAGCTCAACTTGCGAAAATGCCATCCGTGAGTTAAAACATGCTCTTATCAGGCTACGACGAAATAGAACACATGAAAGCCTTCTCCTACACAAAAAGCTCAAAGCTAAATTCAAAATCAAGTAAAGCAAAAAATCCTCATGGCAAAGCTAAACCCCCCCGTTGTATCATAATACAAATCCCAGTCAAGCCTGGAAAAAAATTGCACAAATTCAAGGCAGGAAAACCAATACTAAAATGCCTTCCTTAATATTTAATGATACTATTATGTCCGACAACAAAGCAATTGCCGATTCATTCGCACAAAATTTTGATGACAAATTTAATAATCGCAATCACATTTCTGTTTCTCACAATTATCATATTCAGCCTTCCTATACTTTTCAGTCAATCCTTCAAGACGTTGCTTCCGTCAACGCCCCTTTCAACCTAAATGAACTGAAATCTGCCTTGTCTACTTGTAGAAATTCTGCCACCGGCCCTGATAATATTCCTCACGTCTTTCTCAAAAAACTATCCTAAGCTTCTCGAAATCTATAACGTCATCTGGAATCCTCATCAGTTTCATGACGCATGGCCCAAATTCATATTTATTCCAATAGAAAAAGCAGAGCAATCCACCTTATCGCCTAATTTCTTCCGACTGATTTCACTCAATTGCACTGCCTGCAAACTCCTGAAGGAAATGATCAATAGAACACTAGTTTGTTTTCTTTTAAAGTATAAAACCATTCCTAATGCCCAATCCGGCTTCCAGCGTCATCGCTCCACTCGGGACAGACAACCTTGTTCTTCTCCAAACACATATCTCTTAAGCAATAAAGAATCACCAGGACGTCGTATCAACCACCTTTGAAATTGAAGGTACGTTTGAGTCGATATCTGGAACGGCAATACTGAATTAAATTTTCCAATCTTCATAGCAACATTCTATCGTTCATTCATAATTCCCTAACTTGTAGAACCTTCGGGGTTTCCGCTAATGGTAAACTCTCCTTGCCTCACCCACAAAATGCTGATGTCCCTCAAGTATCAGTATTAAGTTCTACTCCATTTATGCTCTCAATAAACGAGCTCTGTTACAAATTTCCTGCTCCCATAAAATATGTCCAATATGCTGATAACGTAATTGTTTATTGCTAAGGTAAATCGATCTCGTCCACTTGTAAACTCCTTCAAATCGCAGTAAACCTTCTACGGGATACATCTTCTTACCTAGGATTATCTTTATCTCAAAGTAAATCCAAATTTATCAAGTTTCCAAGAAGAACATGTTTTTCTCCGCCTCACATTTTCTTCAATAACTCACCTTTACCCACTGTAAATCAATGTAAAATTGTCGGAATAACCATCGACTCTCGATTTAACTGGAAACACCGGGTCCATGAACTCAAAGCCATCTGTCTAAAGAGGCTCTCTGCCTTAGTGCCATCCGCTCTAGCTCTGCTGATAGTCTCCATATTGAAGCAAAAGAGCCACCCCTTCCTTAAGATGACAATCTCTACTCCTTACCTATGGTGCCTCAGTATCCTCCAATCCTGTTCACTTACTTTTCACTTCAACGACTAATCTCCCTAATAACCCTCGAATAATTATTAAATCTATTCCCCAAATGCTTACTCCTTTACTCAAAGATTCTGACCTCCCCGCTCCCTCTACCTTCTCCTCCTTGGACCAAAATTATTCCTATAGCTGATATAACCTGGAAGTAAACATAACAGAAATTAGTTCTTCACAAATTATTTCAAAATTTCAATTTTTATTTATATTTAACTATTGGGATGGGATTTGTTTCTAGTGAGCTAGAAGTACTGTGTCTGTAGAAACTTCACAATGTGGAACTATTTTTTTTCATCGTAAACTTTATCTTTTTTAGGACAAAGTAGAAGACGATTGTAAAAATTTTTGTAAAGGTCTGATACCTGAGCTCAAGACTCTCTGTAACAACGTCATTATTCCTCTTGTCAAGACAATCTACGAAGACATTGGTTCACAAACACCTGAAAAAATATGTCAAACTCTTGACCTTTGTTGAATCAAGCAGTTGAGATAATATTTTAATAAAAATTAGAAATTGGTTTCTCGTTTTTTTTATAACCTATCATAACTTGGTATCACAAATATGGTACCAATATTTCAATGTAGGAGAAGGAAAGAAGTCAAATGAAGTATGAATTTTTAAAACACTCAAAATAATTGATATAATGAATGATTGTTATTAATGGAACAAAAATGGAAACTTGGAATATGGTCAGTAGTAACAGAGTAAGAAGTGAATCTTTTCATGTTACACAAAAACTGTCGACGTGTAAGAAGAAAATTATCAAATATCGACAAAATAAAACGATAATTATTTAAAAAAATGGAAATAAAAAAATCATTTCTAAAGAAAAAAAATACTTTTTCGGATAAACTATAAAAAACTATTTACAATAAATGACAAACAAAACATTTATTAAACTTTTGTATATTTTCGCAACAAAGTATGGCCGGCACATAATAATTCTCTGTCTATACAGTGTTTAACGGGCTATCTACGATGCTCTGTTAACTGGCATAGTGACGTAGTCAGTTAATGAGTCGCGTAGGGCAAGTTACAGTTACTTTTTTGTTACAATAATTAACGTGATCGTATAAAATTTATTGTGTGATAATTTGAGAAAGAGAATTATCCTCAAGTTTGTTAAATTTTAGTATGTTACGATTCTTAATCTGGAAAAAGCGGCGATTGTAACAAATAGATGGTCTTATATAAAATTCTTTAACAATGTCATATGGTAAAAGTTTTTTAATCTCTGATTTAGTAATAGTCAACGCTATCTCCAAACTTCGAATACTGTCATGTGTGATTTTAATTTCCAAATTAAGAAGATCGTTTCTTAACCTGTGATTTAACTGTGATGTAAAATGTAGTGTTCTTCCTACAGCCGCAGCAGTGAGGTCTGCGACATTCTTGACACCATGTGTAATTTATTGTAGAATAATGTTGGTTTTTTTGCATTTCATAAGAAAAGTGCACATATTTCGCAAGAAGCAAGTCTGCCATTAATATTAGACATATTCTTATACGATACTACCGACTTTACGTTTGATAACACCATATACAAACAGAGTTTAGGTATGCCGACGGGCAGTCCAGTTTCACCTATCATTGCTCAATCTCTCATGGATGATCTTATCAGTTTTTGTGCAAGTCAGCTTCCATTCGTTGTTCCTTTCCTAAAAAAGTATGTGGATGATATAATATTAAGTGTCCCACAAAATAGTTTAGACCAGGCGTTACTTGTGTTCAACTCTTATTATGCAGTTTTACAGTTCACGATATAGGAAGAAGATGAAAATTGCAGTGTCATTTTCCTAGATACTAAAGTGATCAGGAGAGTGGATAGCACCAGTATTACTAGTTGGTAAAACAAACCTGGAGCCTCAGGTAGAGACTTACATTATGAATCGTATCACCAACATAAACAAACAGTTAACCTCGTTCTTGGCATGAAAAGCAGAGTTATCAAGACTAGTCACACTTCGTTACGTGTTCTGAATTTAAGAGAACTTCCAATATTTTTTATCAACAGTGGTTATCCCAGAATACTGGGTTTATTCTTTGTTGTTCAGTAGGTCTTCCATTGGTTATGAGCGTCCTTCTAATACCGCTCCTTTAAATCAAACTTTCTCTAGACAGTATATTTCTTTACCAAACATTCACACTATCAATCATGAATTTGGTAAGATTTTTTCAAAATTTCCTTAAATCACATCAAAACATACTCACAATTTAAAACATTTTTTCAAAAATCAAAGACAAAGATCCAGTGTTGGATCAATCCAATATAATTTATTGGGTTCTATGTTCGTAATGTGATAAGAAATACATCGGTCAAACTAAACGCAAGCTTAAGGACCGTATCTGCTCACATAAGAGTGATATTAGAAATTTCTGAGAAATTTACACGTTGACAAGTCAAATTTTGTCTATGGATCACATACCTGATTACGATGGTGTCACTATGTTAGATCTCGAGTCTAATCTCTAAGAGATCATTTTTGGAGATGTCTCACATTTTTGAAGAACCTAATGCTATGTATTCCACAACTGATACTGATAACCTAAGCATTATTTACTTGTACCTTCATAGTCTTCCGTCTTATTTTGCGAGCACTAACCATCGACTTTTACAATAAATTTCAGTAGTTGGGCCTTTTCCTTTTTTTTTCACGTATTACATATTGGTATCACTGAATTTAGGTAACAGCGTTCTGATTCTGTGTTTGTGTCAGTTGTCAATTGTCAAATCATAAATAAAAGAAATTATTCGTGTTCCTGAACATGTGATGGCTGGGGAGGGGGACATGCCAAAAAGGCGGGAGGGTATCGATACGGGGCCGATCACGGGGGTATCGACATAAAGTGATTCAAATTGTCGTTGGCGGGTATGGGGCGCTGGTGAGGGTGACGGGCGATTAAGGGGGTGTGTCGACGACCAATAGTAGCAGAGTTCCCTTATGACATATTTATGTTGACACCCCATATATTGATCGAACGTTGTAGTAACGCACCTAATGCCCTTTGTTTGACACCCTGTATATTGATTGAACTTCGTAGTGACGTACCTAATACCGTTTATTCGACTTTAATCCGAATAATAGTAGCAGAGTGCCCTTATGACATCTTTTTTGTACATCATGTATATAAAAATAATAATTATGTCACCCCCGTATAATTACATCGATCAATCACCAACACCTGACATTCACTCACATGTTGTATCATATTACCAGCTAATTAGCAGCGGGAAACATCAACGAAGAAGTTTCCCACGGACGCAAAAAGTTTCCATGCTAAAGTGTCCCATACAACTACTTCAGTTATGTACATTTCATTTACATCAAACATATTTAACCTCAATTTCGTGAGTAATAACTTAGAGGTTTATTTTGTCACTAAGAGTCTTGAAAAACTCATCAAAACGAAAGAAATAAATGTTTACTCTCTAGTCGTAATGGCTCGTATAACCATGCTGGACATTATTTACTATACTACTAGGGCGGGTTCAAAATGATCGTCGAGCACACAATGACGATATTTGCATCTCCCTTTTCAGCGTACATTTTTCAAAAAAAGTTATTAGCGATTTTTTTATTAGATTTTCGGTTAACACGCTGTTAAGAGTATTCCTTGAAACCCCTTAATCCAAATTTTGAGTATTGTCTGTCTGGAATATGAGTCGTCAAACTATGTCTTTTTGATTTTTGAACGGCCCTGTTTACACGGTAGTCGACTTTTTATGAATTCCACATGTTGGTGTTCAGTGAAAAACAATTAGTTGAATGGTTGCTCTTGTCAATATTTGGTTTTTTGTCAGTGCCGTAAGTCTATAGAGGACTTCAGTAGAAAGGGGGAGACTTGAGCCCCCCCTGTTATAGCCCCACCCGCCATTTTTAGTCCATTGTTAACGCGGCTACACCGTAATAGATGGCGCTAACCTACCATCCGCCATTTTAAGTCCACCATCTGCCATAAGCGCCGTATGGGCCTTGTGACGTATGTATCTAACGCCGTATAATAATAATAATAATAATAATCTTTATTTGCATCAGTTACAGTTACAATAATTAAATATACATTCAAAAGATACAAGCACATTAAAATAAGTTGAGTAAATAAGTAGTCATTCATTTTCATCGCAAAAGAGCGTACATTCACAAAAGCAAGGCTTGTGCGTGAATGTGATAGTTCATTTATCATAAGAAGTAGTTGTATAGAATTTAAAAAGACATCATTTACAAAGACAAACATCCTAAACATATATGGGAATATTTCAAAGAATGTAAATATGAGCTCTAACATATAGAACACAGAACACCAAACGACAACAAAAACGTAAGTAAAATCATTCAGAATATCGATAAGACAAAAAATTTTCAGGTTTTACAAATCACGATAAAATTGACAGACTATAATAAGTTTCATTTCGAGGAGAAATAAAGTTTTGCATTATATCGGCCGGAAAAGATAGGATCCAGTTCTTTATTTTTTTTTGAATAGACTTGAAGAGTTAATTTTTTTCAAATCAGACGGTAATTGATTATATAACTTTGGAGCCAGGTATGTGAAACTTTTTTTACCTATAGCCTTTTTCATTAATGGTATTTCGGCAGCACTTTCCTTATATCTGGTTGGATAACTATGTTGAATTGCCTTTAGAGTGGCTTTGTCTTTATATTGCTTTAGTAAAATGACTTTAACATATAGTTGGCAGATGTTAAGTACTCCAGTTTCTTGGTAGAGCTGAGTTGTAGGGTAGGTTCTGGGTTTGTGAAATAACACTTTTAATATACTTTTTTGGACTTTTTGTAGGTACTCGATGAGAGTCTCCCCAGCCGATCCCCAAGCAAGAAGACCATATGTTAGGTGGCTCTCGACCAGTGCATAATAATGAATTTTAAGGTAAGATAATTTTAGAATATTAGATAGATATTTAAGTTTATATAGTACAAATCTAAGCTTTTTTATTAAATAATTTACTTGGTGATCCCATCGTAAATGGGAATCAAGGAAAATTCCGAGATATTTAATTTTATTTGATGTTTTGATATGAAACATTTCTCTTGTGGACACAGTAATAGATATTTGCTCAAATGGTGGCAAGCCGGTGCTGTATGAAGTAAACGGCAAAAAAAAGGTTTTTTTATAGTTTATTGTAAGTAGTCTGTTCTCAAAAAAATCAACTACTTTAACAAAATCGATATCGATATCATTCTTGAGAGCCAACCAATTGTCATTTTTATAGAATACAGCGGTGTCATCTGCAAAGCTCACAATTTCTCCCTTTGTGTCCTGAAAAAATATATCATTAAGGTATAGGTTAAAGAGGATTGGTCCCAGGACTGTTCCTTGGGGTACTCCATATTTTACAATTTTGAATTCACTGTGGGCTCCACCAACATTCACACACTGCACTCTTTCGTGCAAATAACTCACAAGTAGCTTGTAAGCCATACCCCTAAATCCTGCATTCTCTAAAACCAATAAAAGCTTGTTATGATCGACACTGTCAAATGCCTTAGCCAAGTCAACAAAGATGACAATGGATGGCTGTTTTTTATCTAAAGCACCACTTATCATCTCCAGCAACCTAGCCACTGCATCCGACGTCGACACGTGTTCACGAAACCCGTATTGTTTGTCTGATAATATGTTATATTTTTTTATAAACGATACGATTCGTTTTTGTATTATTTTTTCAAATACCTTTCCTACATTTGAAATTAATGATATTGGTCTATAATTTGAAGTTTCCTTAGGATTTCCATCTTTAAACTGGGGTAAAATTTCTGCAATTTTCAATATTTTTGGAAACTTACCATCATTTATTGATTTATTTATTAGGAATGTTAACACAGGTGCAATTTCTGTACTTACTGCCTTAAGAGTTTCTGATCGTATACCATCTAGCCCCGGTGACTTATTATTTTTCAAATTCATCACGGTTTTTATTACCTCTTTTACATCAGTGTCTGAAAGAAAGATTGTTTTAGGTATCTTTTGTTGCTTAATATTTTTCATCACATTTTCATTGCTTATCTTGTTAGCCATCTTTTTTCCAACGTTTGTAAAGTGTTCACAGAATGCATTTGCAATTTGTTTTGGGTTATGTACTACAGTATTTGTATGTGTTATAATTTCATTTATTGGCTCTTTCTGTCGTTGGGTGCCTGAGATTTCCTTAACACATTCCCACAATTTCCCTCCAACATTCCTATTGTCATCTATTTTTTTATTGAAGTAATATGATTTAGCTTGCTTCATTAATGTATTTAAATAATTTCTATATCTCCTAAAAGCCAATATATTATGTGGTGTGTAATTATGCGTCATGATTTTATATAACCTATTTTTTTCATTAACAGAAATTACAAGAGCTGGCGTAATCCAGTTTTTACGTTTGATGTCAGTTTTTTTTATTTTTTTTGTTATTGTTGATTTGTCTCTGTAAAATTTAAACCTATTTATAAATGCCTCTGTACAAATATCTATGTCATTATTGTTATAAATGTCCTGCCAACTTTCTTGATTAATTTGATTTTGAAACATTTTCATATCGAATATAACCTTTGTCCTTTCTGATGGAATATTTAGTTTTGTTTCAGGTAGTACAAGATGATTTATGATCGAAAAATGGTCAGTGATACTAGTTTGTAATATTATCGGAATATTTTTATAATTATTTATATTAGTCTTGAAGAATATATGGTCAAGACATGATTTTTGTTGGTCTTTTACCCTAGTGAATTTATTTATTAAGCTTTCGAAACCCCCTTCAGTCATTTGGTTCAAATAGTCGTGTACAAAGTTTGATGCATTATCTAATATATTTATATTTATATCGCCTGTTATTATATGTATATCAGATTTTTTACATTGTTTTAAGTAAGTCCCTAGGTCTGTTATAAAAGTATCTATACGCGAAGGACACGGTCTGTAAATTCCATTTATTATTAAATTTTTGTTATATACCTTGCATGAGAGTTCCAAGATTATAATTTCGTTAAAATTGATCAATTCACATGAACCGTGGAACTCTTTTTTCGCAAAGATAATGACACCATCGCATTCATTGAAACTTCCATTATTGTAAAATAAGTCGTAGCCGTCCAACTGATATAAGGAAGTGTCTAGTATTTTTCTTGTTTCTGTAATTACGATACCCCGTCACGTCAACCTTCAAATGTGGCGTATGTGTCATCAGTCGAGCCCGTCACATGCGTCATCCGTCAAATGTGTCGTATGGACCAACCGTCGACCCGTCACGTGCGTCAGCCCGTAAAATGTGTCGTATGAATCATCTGTCGACCCGTCACGTGCGTCAACCCGTCAAATTTGTCGTATGGGTCATCTGTCGACCCCGTCACGTGCGTCAACCAGTCAAATGTGCCGTTTGCGTCATCTGTCAAATGTATCGTATGCCCCATCTGTTCTATGATTGTACTCTCATGTGCTCCATCTTTATGATTTTTCTATGTCAACATGTATATACTACATCATCTGTCATTCTTGTTACCTGTCGTATGGTCGAAGTCGTCTGTCAAATGTGTATTATGTCATATGGTCTGCGTCGTATGATCTACGTCGTCTGTCAAATGTGTCATCTGTCGTACGTGCCATCCGTCAAATGTGTCTCTGGTATGTCTCTGACGTGTCTCTGGTATGTCTGTGGTATGTCTCTGCTGTGTTTCTGGAATATCTCTTGTTTTCTATCGTATGCGTCGTCAGTCAAATGTGCCTTATGTCGTATGGTCTGCGCCGTCTGTCATGTGTTTTTTGCTTTCCGTCGTATGTGTCGTCTGTCAAATGTGCCTTATGTCGTCGTGGTCTGTGAAGGGGTGTCTTGTATTCAGCGTCATGTCTGTCATTTTGTTGTCAGTCTACGCCATCTGTCGCCGTCAACCTACATTGTCAAATATGTGCCATCAGTTAACGTCTTCGTCAATAAAAAACAACAACAACAATCTTATAATAATAATCTTTATTAAGAATACAATATTACACATTGTTATAAATAAACGTTTTAATGCCGCCTGAATAAAAATATTTTCAAAAGTCGTTTTCCATCTGTCTCTCTTCGTATCATTATCTAAGACGAAAACATTTTGTATTTCTTCCCATCTAAAACAAATGACATGAAAAAACACACTTTTACTTACTTTTAAACCATCCCGGTAGCAACTCATCAATTATTTTCCCATATGTCAATCTTGTTTGTTAACGATAGTCACACGTTTTTCTTAAAGAATTTTTCAGTTTCTCGAATCACATATACCCTATCTCTATTCAAAAATGAACATTATGATGCCTAAAACTAAGAAGTTATCTGTCATTTTGTCAAAAATAAATGGAAAAACTTACTCTGTAATATCAGCAAATTAACGTCCTTCTAATCTCCATCACAGTATTTAATACATTTTTCAACAAACATCAAAGCTTATAAATGAACTAAGTAACCAAGAATATTACAAAAAAACTGTTTTGTATTTCTTCCCATCTAGAACAAATGTCATGAAAAAACACACTTTTACTTACTTTTAAACCATCCCGGTAGCAACTCATCAATTATTATCCCATATGCCATTCTTGTTTGTTAACGATAGTCACGCAATTTTCTTAAAATACACTTCTTCTCAAAGAATTTTTCGGTTTCTTGAATAACATATACCGTATCTCTATTCAAAAATAAACATTATGATGCCTAAAACTCAGAAGTTATCTGTCATTTTGTCAAAAATAAATTGGAAAACTTACTCTGTAATATCAGCAAATTAACGTCCTTCTAATCTCCATCACAGTATTTAATACATTTTTCAACAAACATCAAAGCTTGTAAGTGGACTTAGTAACCAGGAATATTGCAAAAATTGTTTTGTATCTCTTTTACCTAGAACAAATGTCATTTTGGGAACTTTTACACATTTTTAATAAAGTGTTATAAAACCAACAGAATAAAAACATTATCAATAGATTCTTCTTTTTCTCTGATTTACCAAAAAGATAGAAGCACGCCAAAAAAGCCTTTACACAAGTCTCCGCTAAAAGAACAACGATAATGAGTTAAATCATAGTTATAATTTATTCTATAATCTTTAATTTAAGAAGCAAAAGTTGAAAAAATTTGCCGATTTATGCCTACAAAGTACCCTTCTCGTGTTATTTCAATCAATAAATGTTAAATGGAATAAAAATACTCCAAAAAGTTTATAACATACCTACATTTGATTGAAAAACCACAAAGTTAAAAATAGTACTCTTTGAGTGTACAGCAAACCTACGTTTGATCAAGAAACAGCAAAGTTGAAATTAAATCACCAAAAACATAACTTATTACAAGTATTTTTTCTGCTTTAGGTTTCCTAGTCTTAAAACCTCAACCTCTAAAAACGTTAAAGTTGAATAATTCTTTAAAAAATGTAAAAAATACAAGCATATCAAAAAAGCCTTTACACAAGTCTCCGCTAAGAGAACAATGATAATGAGTTAAATCATAGTTATAATTTATTCTATAATCTTTAACTTAAAAAGCAAAAGTTGAAAAAATTTGACGATTTTTGCTTACAAAGTACCCTTCTCATGTTATTTTAATCAACAAATATTAAATGGAATAAAAATACTCTAAAAAGTTTACAACATATCTACATTTGATCGAAAAACAACAAAGTTGAAAATAAATTATTAAAAAAAAATAGTACTCTTTAGGTGTACAGCAAACCTACGTTTGATCAACAAACAGCAAAGTTAAAATTAAATCATCAAAAAACATAACTTATTACAAGTATTTTTCTGCTTTAGGTTTACTAGTCTAAGACACCAACCTCTAAAACGTTTGTGAGGAACATATTTTCATTAAAAATAATCAGTTACTTCGTACTTCCAGTAAGAGTGAAAATAACACAATAATAATTTGAAAATTCAATATACCTTATAGGTCTCCAATGTCTATCGCATGTTAAAAACTTTGAGGCGTGTAACATATTTTCAAATAACAGGCTTATCAGGAAAGACTCTAAAAACTGTAAAACGGACGGGAGAGTACATCTTTGAAATAGATGCCTTATTAGAAAAAATATACTTCGATTTAAAAAATATAGCTGCCTTGAATAAAGCCCTCTTAGCTGCCTAAAATAGACCAAAAACAAAGATGAACTCACTTTTACATAAACAATGTAATAATTCACAGAGCACGAGATCCTAAGCGAGGTTGTTATTAACTATTATGAATAATAATTTATTATATGAACGCTATTTTTCGAAATTCATACAATGATAATCCAAAACCACATTGATAAAATAATACGTTGACTATCGTCACGGAGGTATTCTCACACAATTTCATTGTGTAGAAATTTTATATTTATCAAAATTGTAAACATGTTTTCGAATAAAATATATGGTTTATTATTATACGCAGAATTGGGTGTTCACTATATATACGGTGGAGTAAAAAGTTGTAAAATATTGTCTTTCTGCATTTAATTTTACCTTCTTACCTCTTAATTATATAGAGATCGTAGAAGATATGTGTAATATGGTGAAAAATGTTCGAATTTCTCAAAAATGTCATAAGTGTTTACAACACAACAATAGAGTATCCTTCATTGCAGATGGTTATATCGTATCAAATTAAGGTGTTGCCAGCGCTTAGAAGAAATTGTCGAAGGAACAGAAATGGTAATTACAGCTATAAAGGATGTTAAACACAGGGAGAGACTTCGTTACATATCAAAGTTTGAGAATTCGGAAATCTTCTAGTGCTCAATCTACTGGATGGGAAGAGAATTTGCAGAAATGGACCTAAGTTACAGAATTAAACATACGCCTAATTTTGTGTGTAATTTTTGAATCACTCAACATGCTATTATTGTAAACAAAAACGATTAACGGTTGTATTACACACAAAATTAGGCGTATGATTAATTCTATGACTTAGGCGTATAATAATAAATCATATATTTTATTCGAAAACATGTTTACAATTTTGACAAATATAAAATTTCTACATAATGAAATTGTGTGAGAATACCTCCGTGACGATAGTCAACGTATTATTTTATCAATGTGGTTTTGGATTATCATTGTATGAATTTCGAAAAATAGCGTTCATATCATAAATTATTATTCATAATAGTTAATAACAACCTCGCTTAGGATCTCGTGCTCTGTGAATTATTACATTGTTTATGTAAAAGTGAGTTCATCTTTGTTTTTGGTCTATTTTAGGCAGCTAAGAGGGCTTTATTCAAGGCAGCTATATTTTTTAAATCAAAGTATATTTTTTCTAATAAGGCAGCTATTTCAAAGATGTCCTCTCCCGTCCGTTTTACAATTTTTAGATTCTTTCCTGATAAGCCTGTTATTTGAAAATATGTTACACGCCTCAAAGTTTTTAACATGCGATAGACATTGGAGACCTAGAAGGTATGTTGAATTTTCAAATTATTATTGTGTTATTTTCACTTTTACTGGAAGTACGAAGTAACTGCTTATTTTCAATGAAAATATGTTCCTCACAAACGTTTTAGAGGTTGGTGTCTTAGACTAGTAAACCTAAAGCAGAAAAATACTTGTAATAAGTTATGTTTTTTGATGATTTAATTTTAACTTTGCTGTTTCTTGATCAAACTTAGGTTTGCTGTACAGCTAAAGAGTACTATTTTCTTCGATAATTTATTTTCAACTTTGTTGTTTTTCGATCAAATGTAGGTATGTTGTAAACTTTTTGGAGTATTTTTATTCCATTTAACATTTGTTGATTAAAATAACATGAGAAGGGTACTTTGTAAGCATGAATCGTCAAATTTTTTCAACTTTTGCTTTTTAAGTTAAAGATTATATAATAAATTATAACTATGATTTAACTCATTATCGTTGTTCTCTTAGCGGAGACTTGTGTAAAGGCTTTTTTTGGCGTGCTTGTATTTTTTCGGTAAATCAGAGAAAAAGAAGAATCTATTGATGAAGTTTTTATTCTGTTGGTTTTATAACACTTTATTAAAAATGTGTGAAAGTTCTCAAAATGACATTTGTTCTAGGTAAAAGAGATACAAAACAATTTTTGCAATATTCCTGGTTACTAAGTCCATTTATAAGCATTTATGTTTGTTGAAAAATGTATTAAATACTGTGATGGAGATTAGGAGGACGTTAATTTGCTGATATTACAGAGTAAGTTTTTCCATTTATTTTTAACAAAATGACAGATAACTTCTTAGTCATAGGCATCATAATGTTTATTTTTGCATAGAGATAGGGTATATGTGATTTAAGAAACCGAAAAATTCTTTTTCTTTTAGCGGAGCATGGTGTGAAGGCTTTTTTGACATGCTTGTATTATTCTACATTTTTTAAAGAATGATTCAACTTTAACGTTTCCAGAGGTTGAGGTTTTAAGACTAGGTAACATAAAGCAGAAAAAATACTTGTAATAACTAATGTATTTTTTGATGATTCAATTTCAACTTTGCTGTTTCTTGATCAAACGTAGGTTTGCTGTAAACTTAAAAGAGTACTATTTTTAACTTTGTCGCTTTTTTAATCAAATGTACTCGTAGGTTTGCTGTACACTTAAAGAGCACTATTTTTGCGATAATTTCTTTTTAACTTTATTGATTTTCGATCAAATGTAGGTATGTTGTAAACTTTTTAGAGTATTTTTATTCCATTTAATAGTTGTTGATTAAAATAACATGAGAAAGGTACTTTGTAAGCGTAAATCGGCAAATTTTTTCAACTTTTGCTTTTTAATTTAAAGATTATAGAATTAATTATAACTATGATTTAACTCATGTTCGTTGTTCTCTTAGCGGAGACTTGTGTAAAGGCTTTTTTGGAGTGCTTGTATTTTTTTGTTAAATCAGAGAAAAAGAAGAATCTATTTATAATGTTTTTATTCTGTTGGTTTTATAACACTTTATTAAAAATGCGTAAAAGTTCTCAAAATGACATTTGTTCTAGGTAAAAGAGATACAAAACAATTTTTGCAATATTCCTGGTTACTAAGTTCATTTATAAGCTTTGACGTTTGTTGAAAATATGTATTAAATACTGTGATGGAGATTAGAAGGACGTTAGTTTGTTGATATTACAGAGTAAGTTTTTCCATTTATTTTTAACAAAATGACAGATAACTTCTTAGTTTTAGGCATCATAATGTTTATTTTTGAATAGAGATAGGGTATATGTGATTCAAGAAAACGAAAAATTATTTGAGAAGAAGTGTATTTTAAGAAAAACGTGTGACTATCGTTAACAAACAAGAATGATATATGGAAAAATAATTAATGAGTTGCTACCGGGATGGTTTAAAAGTAAGTAAAAGTGTGTTTTTTCATGACATTTGTTTTAGATGGGAAGAAATACAAAATATTTTCGTCTTGTATAATGAAACGAAGAGAGACAGATGAAAAACGAAGAAACATTTGAAAATATATTTATTCGGGCGGCATTAAAACGTTTATTTATAACAATGTGTAATATTGTATTCTTAATAAAGATTATTATTATAAGATTGTTGTTGTTGTTTTTTATTGACGAAGACGTTAACTGATGGCACATAATTGACAATGTAGGTTGACGGCGACAGATGGTGTAGACTGACAACAAAATGACAGACATGACGCTGAATACAAGACACCCCTTCACAGACCACGACGACATAAGGCACATTTGACAGACGACACATACGACGGAAAGCAAAAAACACCTGACAGACGGCGCAGACCATACGACATAAGGCACATTTAACTGACGACGCATACGATAGAAAACAAGAGACATTCCAGAGACACAGCAGAGACATACCACAGACATACCAGAGTCACGTCAGAGACATACCAGAGACACATTTGACGGATGGCACATACGACAGATGACACATTTGACAGACGACGTAGACCATACGACGCAGACCATACGACATAAGACACATTTGACAGACGACTTAGACCATACGACAGGTAACAAGAATGAC
Organism: Galeruca laticollis; assembly: GCA_963921935.1. NCBI lineage: Eukaryota > Metazoa > Arthropoda > Insecta > Coleoptera > Chrysomelidae > Galeruca > Galeruca laticollis. The sequence continues at coordinate 149,317,005 of OY998181.1, forward strand.
AGATGATGTAGTATATACATGTTGACATAGAAAAATCATAAAGATGGAGCACATGAGAGTACAATCATAGAACAGATGATGCATACGATACATTTGACAGATGACGCAAACGGCACATTTGACGGGTTGACGCACGTGACGGGGTCGACAGATGACCCATACGACACATTTGACGGGTTGACGTACGTGACGGGTCGACAGATGATCCATACGACACATTTGACGGGTTGACGCACGTGACGGGTCGACGGTTGGTCCATACGACACATTTGATGGATGACGCATGTGACGAGTTCGACAGATGACGGATATGCCACATTTGAAGGTTGACGTGACGGGGTCGATAGTTGGCCCATACGGCGTTTGGTACATACGACACAAGGCCCATACGGCGCTTATGGCAGATGGTGGACTTAAAATGGCGGATGGTAGGTTAGCGCCATCTATTACGGTGTAGCCGCGTTAACATTGGACTAAAAATGGCGGGTGGGGCGATAACAGAGGGGGCTCAAGTCTCGTCCTTTCTACTGACTTCAAAAATTCGTGTTTAATCCTGTAAGACCAAATATATATATATATATATATATATATATATATATATATATATATATATATATATATGTATCTCTCCTGTATGATGCCGCAACCGGAGCATTGCTCTTCCGCCAGGCACTGATGACGCGAATCGCTTTTTTACTACAGGGTTGCCGTTATTGCTGGAAGCAATAACTGTTACTGTTACTTTTCATGGAGGTGTTCCAAAGTAACGAAATAGTTACTTTATTGGAACTCATAAAAGGGAAATCTAGTCTGGTCAGGTATTTCATATGATCATTTGTTAACCTAAAATTTTCAATTCATCCGACAAATGAGTGAACTTTAATGATTTAAATTAATAGTTGAAAAAATAAATGTTACCATAGCCAGAGATTTCGGTATCTAATGATTAACTTAATTCTCGTAAATTACACTAGGTGTGCCATAGTAAAAATTAACTATCTACTGTCTAAAAGTAGTTCAAAAGTGCGATAGTGTTTATAAGAGGAATAATTAAGAAAACTTTTGGATTGTCTAAAATACTAATTTAAGAAATACAGGGTCTTGAAATTTGTTATGAAGTCAGTATGTGCATGGTTTTAAATAAATTAAATACGATATAATAACACATTGTAAATGTGAGTTATAAACCTACCTCATTTTTTCATAAATAAAGAATTTCTGAATGGAAGTATGTACTTCAGCCATTACTTCTGACAAACAAATAATTAAACTGTCCATTTAGATAAACAACAACCTAATGTTTAAATTTATTTAGACGTTTAATGAGATGAGTTCCTATGTGAGGATTTGCTGTGTTCATGGATGAATTGATAGACAGTCGAGCAGGTTAGTACTAATTAATATGTTAATTTATATCTATATTATCAGTAGAAAAAAATATTTTTACAAAAAGTATAAACATAAAATAAATTCAACTTGCTACAAGTATTAATTGATAAATTGTTAAGATAGTTTTTTGTTAGTCTTAATAGTTGGAATTTCTATAGCTGTATATTAATTGTCCTTTGATACTTGAAGTCAATGATTTTCTTGAAATAGAAATGAACAGTATCAACTGAGTATTTTCTATATTTTTGTTGTAGGAATAGCATACATGCTAACCAAGAAGTTGCTACCGTTAGGTTTAAGAGACTAGTTAATTCCAAGTTGACTCTTAACTGTTACAAATCTTAGAGTGATAGTAATTTTGAAGATTGCTGTAAATCCTTGTGGCAGTTTCAAGAAATTTGCCCTACCCACACTATACAGGGCTGCCACATGCACCTGATCAAATATCCGTAGATTGACTAGATTGGTTTGAAAATTTCCGTAGATCCAGAATAGAGGTTCAACATACAGTATGGGATTATCTGAACGTATGAACATCTGATGCTTAATGACCTTGAACGCTCAAGTAGCGTGCCGGTGCGAATTTTGAATTTGTTTATTGGATGATATACAAATTTTCAGCTTCAAAGTTATGGCAACCGTAATTGTTTTTAATTTTTTTTGCAAGGAGTAGTCGAGTAGTCGACTCTGGGTAGGTATTGGTAATCAATGAGTTTCTGGTGCTAGTTATGTTTATATTAATTGAAGAAAAAATTCTTTCTACTGTTGCAGAAATATGAGAAAGAATTCTAATGTGATTTTCTAATTTTACTAATAAAGGAAATGTTCATCATTTGCATTTTTAAAAACTCATATTTTAATCCAGAAGTTTTCAAAACTATCCGAGAAATTTAATTCACATTTTCACTCATTACTATAGGAAAATCGGTAGCTAAAGCTGCAATAAATGGGTTTCTTTTATTTTATATTTGTGGGAATTCAATAATGAAGATTTTTAAGTTTTTCGTCTGTTTTTGGTTATGGTTATATTCATGATTCATGTGAGTTAAACAACCACAAATACAGATTGGTGTATGTCAGGTTATCTACTCTCCGCACTCTTCGTTTTCGTAGTAAGTATTTTGTTAGTGGGTAATATTTTGAGAAATAATTTACTCAGAGAACTCGGAGCAAACAGTATAAGAGTACATAGTAATTAATATCATTGTTTTTGAAAATTCCGTAGATTTTCGAGACTTTTCGGAGATTCCGTAGATATCTTTTGAATTCCGTAGGTCTACGGAAAATTCCGTTGATGTGACAGGCCTGACACTATAGGTTTGTTCGTAGAACATAATTTGCTAACGGTTTCCAACCAATTTCTGATTATTATGTACTAATGCGCGGTTTTTGATTGGTTTCAAATCGGTCGGAAATTTTTCACTCTACGAACGCAAATATGATATTTTCTCTACTTGATAGCGACTTTTTGTAAACACAAATGCAACTGTGCCGAAATCCGAATACTTACCTCAATATCTGATTGTTGAGGAATATAATTTGTGATAAAATATATATTTCTTAAGTTGTGATATTAATATTGAAAATTATAAAGCTGGTATTTTCAGAAAAAGGATGGAAAGTATTTTTTTGGTATTTTACCTGTTGTCGACATTTTCTTTATATTATGTTTTTTAGCAAGTGATAACCTGATTCTGGATGAAGTATTAGTTTTTAATACAACAAATAATAATTCCTTAGAACTAGAGAACCCCTTAAATAGCACTGAGAATACAACTTTTGCTCATTTATTCTTAGATTGTAGCACATCATTTACATAGACAAGAACAAATACTCTTATGCTACTGGATATATACCAGAAGTATAGGTCAAAGGTTGGCACTTTAGAAATCCGTAATTTTTATTTACTTGTTATCAAATTTAAACACCAAAGAAAAAACAAATAAACAGCTCATTTTTAGTTCCTATTGGATTTATCAATGTCATTGTGAACTACGCATGTCTGACATCTCTCCAACTTAAAATTTCTTATTAGTCAGCGAATTATTCTGACGGTTGCCAATCAGTTTCAAACCGATTATTTTCTTTGTACGAACGTTGGATTTTTAATCACTGAATTTTGGTTTGGCTTGTGCGAACGCTCTTTAACGAAATGCGTCTGTGCTGTACAGTTGCTAACGGTTTCTTACTGCTCTACGAACGAACCTTATATTTGTCTGGTAAGTACTTATCTTTATATACAGGGTGAGGCATTAGTGTGAGGAAGTCCAACTACTCGGTTGTCATACGAGATATGAAGAACATTTATTAAGATCAAAATTAAAATACACATAGGGGCATACTTTAAAAATATTTTAACATATACAGCCCACTATGCAAATAAATATTACAGTTATGTTAATTCAACATCACATTGTGATAATGTTCTTCCTTTTTTCCTCTTGTTTTCATCACATGCACATCTATACAACCGCTTATGCCCAGCTTGTGGCTGTTAACTTAACTTCTCAGCAACGTTAAAGCGCTGCCTTTTTACATTACTGTGATGTTACTAGAACTTCCTCAAAAGGTAGTCTTTATAACGAACTAAAAACAACATTTCTGTTACATTCTGAAATCCCTTTTAACTTCTCGACAATGTTAATGCAATGTCTAAAAAATAACATCTTATCAATGATCTAAATGAGACATATCAAAAACAATACAGTGTATTCTCTTAGATGTTGTATGGACATTACTTAAACCTCTAAATAACTTACCTCAAACATTTTAGATGACATCCTATAGATGTTTCTGTGCCTAATCAGCAAATACAGGGTGAACAACTAAGAACGCCATATTTCAAAAAATAATCATTATACAACTTTAAAAAAATACCTTCAGGAAAATGACCCTGAAAAATCGCTGGAAAACATTTTTGAGTTCCTAAAATATCTGCTATGGGGTGGACTGAACACTTAAAAACATAATACTGTGATTATCTCCAAAAAAGACATACTAAAGGTATCCTAGAAATACAATTTTTTATATATTGATGAGATTATGAAAAAATGTAGACAGGGACTTTTTGTCCTTATTCTTCAAATAAGGGGTGGGGGAAGGTTCAACCTAAAAAACAACACTTTTTTGTTTTTAAATCGATATCAATGTTTTTGGAGTCATTTAAGATTTTTTCCTCTTTAATAAGATATATGCTTAACAAAAATAATAAAATTGGACAATTTTGTCAACGCTATGTGAAAAAGTCGACAATTTTCCCATTTTCTCGGAAATTTCAAATGTAATGAGACATTTTTTAAATCCTGATGAAAAGAGATTTACGTTATCATATATAAAAATTAAAAAAATGCTTCAATTTACATTTGAAATTTCCGAGTGAATACAATATTATCTAATTTTGTTATCCATCTTATTAAACACAAAAAACTTTTAAATGCAGCTAAAATCATAACGAAAAAGTTATACATTTGTTCATAAGTTTGAACCTTCCCCACCCATTATTTGAAGAATAATGGCAAAAAATCTCCTTAATTATATTTATTAATAATCTCATCAATATTTCAAAAATTGTATTTTTACGACACCTTTAATATGTTTTTTTGAAGTATTATGTTTTCGAGTATTCATTCCACCCCTAGCGGATATTTTAGAGACTGCAAAATATTTTCCAGCAATTTTTCAGTATCACTTACATAAAGGTAATTTTTTTGAAAGTTGTACCATGATTCTTTTCTGAGATGTGGCCTACAGTCGTTATTAGTTCTTCACCCTGTACATTTAAAATAAAATAGCAAAAAAAACAATAAAGGATTTAAAACGTTTATTCACTTTTAATGAACAGTACAGTAAATTTGAAAAAACAGGTACAAAATTAAAAAAAAATATATTGTCCAGGAATCCAACCTAAAAAAAATAATATTGTTTAAGCATATTACATAACAAGTGTGGAAAGTGGAAACTATTGAACGCATTCAGTGAAAGCCAAGAACAAAAAAGGGTATATTAATCTGTAGTTGCCATAATGCAACATACTTTGAAACTGAATTAATAAAGTTTAACGGATACACATACATTACAGCTAGTTTACAGAAAATTTATTAGAATAGTTTTTTAATGATATTAAAACTAATAAAGATTTTATGAAACATTACGTTAAATCAACAGAAATCCAATCTGAAAATTCTATCGTTTACTTACGATTACTTTTTCTTAGGTAAGAGTCGCTGTTTTGAGTGCCTCTACGATTCCATAACGTACACTTCAAAATAATTATCTGTGAAACATTTAAAGGTGTTCTGAACAGCAGGTAATAAAACAATTACTTTAGATCAAATTGTGCCCATGGAGACCTTTGATCGATTATCATAAACTACATCAAACTCGATTTTCAGCCAATTGATTGGGACCCATTTTCCACAAGAAACACGCGGTGCTTTTCAAAGTAATAACAACATATTTTATTTCGAGAAGTAACTTTTCATGATTTACCTTCTATTACATGCCTCACTCCGTTTCGGAGGTAAAATCAGATGTGCCATGAAAATTCATACTTCTTTCCTGTATAAAATAATATACTATTCACATCTTGTTATTTTCATCCTGGAACATATTGTATATTAACATCGTGGAATTGTAACTTAATGAAAACTAACATTATTAATACACTGTATACAAAAAATCTACTTATGAAGGAGAGATATGAACACATTAACAAGTTAAATGAGTTTATAATTAATTGTATCCAATAGCCGTGTTTCTACAATAATAAATAATTTAATCCTGTTTGTTGACTGGAGCATTCAGTGTATTTTCAAATGGAAATGATCTTTTCAACAGAAATTTCTGTTTTTAATGTCTTAAACAGTCTCTAATTGTTCACAAGAATTGTTAGTATTAATGTTAAAATTTTCTAAACCTGCAATACTATATTGATGGCTATGACTGCTACTACAAAAACTAGAACTAAAGATACTCCATTCAATATTTTTTGAACTGTTTAATACAATATCTGTATCAGACTATCTGAAATAGTTATTCCCCTTTCTTTACATAATTACCAACTATTTGTTTTTTATTTTTTTATTTTATTTACGTAAGTAGCTTCTGAAACATCTTGAACATTGAAAATATTTTCTTCTAGATTCAACTCTCTGCCAACATAGGAGCATGTTTTATTATTAATAATAATATCTACCCTATTGCAATATTAAGTTTTTTGTATGGTATAATGCATATCTGTGATTTAAAATAATGTGAATCGTTTTTAAAATATACTTACTAACTAAAATATTTTAAAAATTGAAAAAACCGTTATTTTGTAAACTCTATTATATAATGTTAGTGTACAATTCCGCCACCTGGAATTTCAATGTACAATAGCCGATTAAAGTCTTGAATGAGTATTAAATTTTAATAATTATGATTTTGGAATAGGTACTTACCGATAACAGCTGTTGTTCGTCCATTATAACAAGAATTATAACTAAGCATAGAAGCTGAAGCTAGGTAGGAACTAACAAAAACGAAGACCAATTCATTCAAGTACTTGCAAAAAATGTGCTTCCTGCAAATAAAATATAACACAAAACTGAAAACCATCCGCCATTTCATGCCCGTCATTTGTTTCCACAGATAATTGTTCGTTCATCAGTTCCTCTTCTGTTTTCTTCTTTTTTATGTTACTGTGATGTTTAATATGAGACATTACTGAAAGTTTTATGAACTAACATCGTAAAGAAGTAATCACACGAACTTACTAAAAATTATTTCGAAAGATGTGAAAGTAACTGCAACATGTGATCATCTTAGAAACATGTTAATTTGTAATATTACAGTAACGTTCTGTATGTGATATGTGGTAGATTTTCGAGACTTTTCGGAGATTCCGTAGATATCTCTTGAATTCCGTAGGTCTACGGAAAATTCCGTTGATGTGACAGGCCTGACACTATAGGTTTGTTCGTAGAACATAATTTGCTAACGGTTTCCAACCAATTTCTGATTATTATGTACTAATGCGCGGTTTTTGATTGGTTTCAAATCGGTCGGAAATTTTTCACTCTACGAACGCAAATATGATATTTTCTCTACTTGATAGCGACTTTTTGTAAACACAAATGCAACTGTGCCGAAATCCGAATACTTACCTCAATATCTGATTGTTGAGGAATATAATTTGTGATAAAATATATATTTCTTAAGTTGTGATATTAATATTGAAAATTATAAAGCTGGTATTTTCAGAAAAAGGATGGAAAGTATGTTTTTGGTATTTTACCTGTTGTCGACATTTTCTTTATATTATGTTTTTTAGCAAGTGATAACCTGATTCTGGATGAAGTATTAGTTTTTAATACAACAAATAATAATTCCTTAGAACTAGAGAACCCCTTAAATAGCACTGAGAATACAACTTTTGCTCATTTATTCTTAGATTGTAGCACATCATTTACATAGACAAGAACAAATACTCTTATGCTACTGGATATATACCAGAAGTATAGGTCAAAGGTTGGCACTTTAGAAATCCGTAATTTTTATTTACTTGTTATCAAATTTAAACACCAAAGAAAAAACAAATAAACAGCTCATTTTTAGTTCCTATTGGATTTATCAATGTCATTGTGAACTACGCATGTCTGACATCTCTCCAACTTAAAATTTCTTATTAGTCAGCGAATTATTCTGACGGTTGCCAATCAGTTTCAAACCGATTATTTTCTTTGTACGAACGTTGGATTTTTAATCACTGAATTTTGGTTTGGCTTGTGCGAACGCTCTTTAACGAAATGCGTCTGTGCTGTACAGTTGCTAACGGTTTCTTACTGCTCTACGAACGAACCTTATATTTGTCTGGTAAGTACTTATCTTTATATACAGGGTGAGGCATTAGTGTGAGGAAGTCCAACTACTCGGTTGTCATACGAGATATGAAGAACATTTATTAAGATCAAAATTAAAATACACATAGGGGCATACTTTAAAAATATTTTAACATATACAGCCCACTATGCAAATAAATATTACAGTTATGTTAATTCAACATCACATTGTGATAATGTTCTTCCTTTTTTCCTCTTGTTTTCATCACATGCACATCTATACAACCGCTTATGCCCAGCTTGTGGCTGTTAACTTAACTTCTCAGCAACGTTAAAGCGCTGCCTTTTTACATTACTGTGATGTTACTAGAACTTCCTCAAAAGGTAGTCTTTATAACGAACTAAAAACAACATTTCTGTTACATTCTGAAATCCCTTTTAACTTCTCGACAATGTTAATGCAATGTCTAAAAAATAACATCTTATCAATGATCTAAATGAGACATATCAAAAACAATACAGTGTATTCTCTTAGATGTTGTATGGACATTACTTAAACCTCTAAATAACTTACCTCAAACATTTTAGATGACATCCTATAGATGTTTCTGTGCCTAATCAGCAAATACAGGGTGAACAACTAAGAACGCCATATTTCAAAAAATAATCATTATACAACTTTAAAAAAATACCTTCAGGAAAATGACCCTGAAAAATCGCTGGAAAACATTTTTGAGTTCCTAAAATATCTGCTATGGGGTGGAATGAACACTTAAAAACATAATACTGTGATTATCTCCAAAAAAGACATACTAAAGGTATCCTAGAAATACAATTTTTTATATATTGATGAGATTATGAAAAAATGTAGACAGGGACTTTTTGTCCTTATTCTTCAAATAAGGGGTGGGGGAAGGTTCAACCTAAAAAACAACACTTTTTTGTTTTTAAATCGATATCAATGTTTTTGGAGTCATTTAAGATTTTTTCCTCTTTAATAAGATATATGCTTAACAAAAATAATAAAATTGGACAATTTTGTCAACGCTATGTGAAAAAGTCGACAATTTTCCCATTTTCTCGGAAATTTCAAATGTAATGAGACATTTTTTAAATCCTGATGAAAAGAGATTTACGTTATCATATATAAAAATTAAAAAAATGCTTCAATTTACATTTGAAATTTCCGAGTGAATACAATATTATCTAATTTTGTTATCCATCTTATTAAACACAAAAAACTTTTAAATGCAGCTAAAATCATAACGAAAAAGTTATACATTTGTTCATAAGTTTGAACCTTCCCCACCCATTATTTGAAGAATAATGGCAAAAAATCTCCTTAATTATATTTATTAATAATCTCATCAATATTTCAAAAATTGTATTTTTAGGACACCTTTAATATGTTTTTTTGAAGTATTATGTTTTCGAGTATTCATTCCACCCCTAGCGGATATTTTAGAGACTGCAAAATATTTTCCAGCAATTTTTCAGTATCACTTACATAAAGGTAATTTTTTTGAAAGTTGTACCATGATTCTTTTCTGAGATGTGGCCTACAGTCGTTATTAGTTCTTCACCCTGTACATTTAAAATAAAATAGCAAAAAAAACAATAAAGGATTTAAAACGTTTATTCACTTTTAATGAACAGTACAGTAAATTTGAAAAAACAGGTACAAAATTAAAAAAAAATATATTGTCCAGGAATCCAACCTAAAAAAAATAATATTGTTTAAGCATATTACATAACAAGTGTGGAAAGTGGAAACTATTGAACGCATTCAGTGAAAGCCAAGAACAAAAAAGGGTATATTAATCTGTAGTTGCCATAATGCAACATACTTTGAAACTGAATTAATAAAGTTTAACGGATACACATACATTACAGCTAGTTTACAGAAAATTTATTAGAATAGTTTTTTAATGATATTAAAACTAATAAAGATTTTATGAAACATTACGTTAAATCAACAGAAATCCAATCTGAAAATTCTATCGTTTACTTACGATTACTTTTTCTTAGGTAAGAGTCGCTGTTTTGAGTGCCTCTACGATTCCATAACGTACACTTCAAAATAATTATCTGTGAAACATTTAAAGGTGTTCTGAACAGCAGGTAATAAAACAATTACTTTAGATCAAATTGTGCCCATGGAGACCTTTGATCGATTATCATAAACTACATCAAACTCGATTTTCAGCCAATTGATTGGGACCCATTTTCCACAAGAAACACGCGGTGCTTTTCAAAGTAATAACAACATATTTTATTTCGAGAAGTAACTTTTCATGATTTACCTTCTATTACATGCCTCACTCCGTTTCGGAGGTAAAATCAGATGTGCCATGAAAATTCATACTTCTTTCCTGTATAAAATAATATACTATTCACATCTTGTTATTTTCATCCTGGAACATATTGTATATTAACATCGTGGAATTGTAACTTAATGAAAACTAACATTATTAATACACTGTATACAAAAAATCTACTTATGAAGGAGAGATATGAACACATTAACAAGTTAAATGAGTTTATAATTAATTGTATCCAATAGCCGTGTTTCTACAATAATAAATAATTTAATCCTGTTTGTTGACTGGAGCATTCAGTGTATTTTCAAATGGAAATGATCTTTTCAACAGAAATTTCTGTTTTTAATGTCTTAAACAGTCTCTAATTGTTCACAAGAATTGTTAGTATTAATGTTAAAATTTTCTAAACCTGCAATACTATATTGATGGCTATGACTGCTACTACAAAAACTAGAACTAAAGATACTCCATTCAATATTTTTTGAACTGTTTAATACAATATCTGTATCAGACTATCTGAAATAGTTATTCCCCTTTCTTTACATAATTACCAACTATTTGTTTTTTATTTTTTTATTTTATTTACGTAAGTAGCTTCTGAAACATCTTGAACATTGAAAATATTTTCTTCTAGATTCAACTCTCTGCCAACATAGGAGCATGTTTTATTATTAATAATAATATCTACCCTATTGCAATATTAAGTTTTTTGTATGGTATAATGCATATCTGTGATTTAAAATAATGTGAATCGTTTTTAAAATATACTTACTAACTAAAATATTTTAAAAATTGAAAAAACCGTTATTTTGTAAACTCTATTATATAATGTTAGTGTACAATTCCGCCACCTGGAATTTCAATGTACAATAGCCGATTAAAGTCTTGAATGAGTATTAAATTTTAATAATTATGATTTTGGAATAGGTACTTACCGATAACAGCTGTTGTTCGTCCATTATAACAAGAATTATAACTAAGCATAGAAGCTGAAGCTAGGTAGGAACTAACAAAAACGAAGACCAATTCATTCAAGTACTTGCAAAAAATGTGCTTCCTGCAAATAAAATATAACACAAAACTGAAAACCATCCGCCATTTCATGCCCGTCATTTGTTTCCACAGATAATTGTTCGTTCATCAGTTCCTCTTCTGTTTTCTTCTTTTTTATGTTACTGTGATGTTTAATATGAGACATTACTGAAAGTTTTATGAACTAACATCGTAAAGAAGTAATCACACGAACTTACTAAAAATTATTTCGAAAGATGTGAAAGTAACTGCAACATGTGATCATCTTAGAAACATGTTAATTTGTAATATTACAGTAACGTTCTGTATGTGATATTAGTGAGAAGTATACAAACTAACATCGTATGAATGTTTCCTATAGGAAGTTGATAAAAAGAAGTTCATAGGATGTGTATGTAACTGCGAATACAAGTATTATTGTGTACATCAAAAATATGTTTTATTTACATGACATGGATGTTAATAGAGTTGGTAATTAAATTAAGACATCTAGGAGATATCTTATTAATGTTTTAAATAAACATCACGAAAAGTCTCTAAAAATAACATCACAAAAAAACTTGTTATGTTTCTTGTTTAGTGGGAGGGTTACTCATATTGATGCAGGCAATCAAACTTATGTTTTTTCAAATGGAACATCCTGTATATTTTTACATTTTTAGACTCTTCTGGTTATTCTAGTTTCTATAATATAGGGTTTTGCAATGTTATGCAGGTTACTTTAAAAAATATAAGCAATTTTATATTAATTTCGCAGCAACTTCAGCACCCTGTAGCATTGTAGACATTCGATATAAAAATATCCTGCACCTGGAGAAATTTTAATATTGTCTATTGTTGTTTAAAATTATTGATGTATCGAAAAACTTCGTTTTTGAATACAGGGTGAGTAGAAACTCGGATTGCTATTGTCTCCGATTTCTTAAATAAAACACCCTGTATTTTATTATTGTGATAATATCCTAATTTATGGTACGTCATTAGTTCTTAAGCATTCCCTATACTCAATTGTCTTAATTTCTGAGTTATTCCTGATTTTTTCAGCCAAATTAATGGAAAAAAAAAATGGAAGACATTTTATAGTGTTAACCGTCAACATAAATAGATTTTTCCAAAAAAACAATTACAAAATAGTGTAAACTCATTGTTCTGTGCTTTACATTGGGTGAAATATCAAAAGACCTTAATAGTTAAGATTAATTATTGTTTAATAAAACGTTAATGAAACCAGACAATAACCATTTGGCCATGGCTTTGACAAATTAGGTTGATGCATTGCAGATTATACAAAATCTAAATAACTATTAATCATTTTATACTATTGTCAAATAAACATTAAGTTGTAACGAAATTATTACAAAAAAATTAAATCTACAACAAGCGCTTACGTCGATGCATAATTGCAAGCGACCTTCAAAAGAACTACTTACATTTCTTAACATTTAACGTCAAACTAAAAGAAGAACTGGTCTATTTACAGTTTTCATTAACGTTTTATACAACAATAACCATATCTGCGAAGATCTTTTGATATTTCTCCCAATGTAAAGCACAGAAGAATGAGTTTATATTATTTTTTTCGAAAAATCTATTCATGTTTAATAATTCAACGGTGAACACTATAAAATTTCATTTATTTTTTGATCCTATTAATATTTGACTGAAAAAATCTCGAATAACTCAGAAATTAACAAAATTAGGTATAGGGAATGCCTCAGGAATAAAGAAGTGTAATAAATTAAGATATAATTACAAACATAAAATACAGGGTGTTTCGTTTAATAAATCCGAGAAAATAATCAATCCGAGTTTCTGTTCACCTTGTATCCAAAAACACAAAGTTTTTCGATACATCAATAATTTTAAACAACAATAGACCATATCAAAATTTCTACAGGTGCAAATAGATTTTTTTATATCAAATGTCTACAAATGCTACAAAATTAATATAAATCTGTTTATATCTTTCAAACTAACATGTATAACACTGCACAACTCTAATTATGGAAACGAGAAGAGTCTAAAAATGTAAAAATATAAAGGGTGTTCCATTTGAAAAAACATACGTTAGGTTGCCTGCATAAATATGACTAACTATGTATATTCCAAAATATTTTAAAATATGCACATATTTGAATTAGAATTTTGATCCCAATAAATGTTTATCATATATCATAATTGTACTTCCTTGCACTAATGCCACACCCTGTATGTGCACTAAACTGTTTGAAATACCTAGCACTTATTGTAACCACAATATACAATAGTCACAATAAAATTATTATTAGTAATGTATTAAACTTATTGTTTGTTTAATACTTCCTAACTTCTATCATTAAATAAATATGCTAAATTAGTATAAATTTTTTTCAGAATAGGAGAAAAGTGAAGTTGATTGATACTTTTTGGGTACATCAGAAACCCTCTCTTGATACACAACATTATTTTTTCTGATGAGGCCACTTTCACGTTAAATGGCGAGGTTAACCGTCAGAATTGTAGATACTGGGCCAAAGAAAACCCCCACTGGATGCGTGAGCATCATACACAATACCCGCAAAAGGTAAATGTATGGGCTGGAATTGTAAGAAATCGAATCATCGGACCCTACTTTATCGAAGGTAATTTAAATGGGGCAACGTACCTTGAGTTTTTAAGGGAGTATCTCGTACCTACTTTACGTAATTTGTTTCCCAGCAGACGTAATCCTGAATGTTGTGATGAAAGTTTATGGTTCCAACAGGATGGTGCACCTCCACATTATGCTGTAGATGTTAGAAGGTATCTAGATGAAATTGAATGGCCAGCGAGGTCACCAGATTTCAATCCTTTGGATTATTTTATGTGGGGCCATCTGAAGAATGTTGTGTATCAAACGAAACCAACAAATATTCAAGAATTAAAAGAGAGAATGCGGATAACAATAAACAATATTTCTCAAGACACAATAAACAAGCTTCAACAAGAATTTGTACACCGTTTGGGTTACTGTCAAATACAGCAAGGGCTGCAGTTCGAACATTTATAAAGTCATGTATTTCATCATATTCTGTCCGCTAGACAATAAGTATATTTGATAATATTGTTAATTTAACTAATAAAGAATGTTAGGCGTTACTTTATGAGCACACACAAAACTATTGTATTTTTGTCCACCCTGTACCAATTGGAATCAACATGTGATACATTTTTGGAATCAGCTCAGCTAGAGTAATCCGAAAATTGAGACAAAATGGGGGTGTTCCATTTAAAAAAAATGACGGTGACGTCATTACTCGAAAGTAATTCACCCTGTATATTAGATTATTATTTCCAAATACGGTAAATTAAAATCAAAAATCGACGTGTTTCAGGATTATTTCTTAAAATGGTCTGTTTAGCTAAAAATGAATTTGTTCCATACTTTACGGACACAGTGTATACACGTAGACAAATTCCGTGATTTTAGTCGATGAACGATCGGCTTTGCTGTCTATGACGTCAGGTCTTGTCAAATGTTCCAAGTCTAGCAAGCTGAAGTTCGTTCCCAAAGCATTTTATATTTTACTTTCACATGCAAAATGGAAATGGAAAATATAAGCTATTTAAAATACAAAATGCAAAATGGTTTTTTCAGATTTATTTAAAATGAAAAATATAAAATGCCATTTACTATTTTAAATATGTATTTTGAATGATTTTATTCTAAATAGTTCCCAACTCTGCAGTTAGTACACTATAGTGTGGCATGTTGACGATATCTGATGAATTTTAATATAAACCGTAAACAATACTAATAACTTCACATGTCCTGTTCCTTTTGAATGTTTGAGTAACTGAATTTAATGTCTACTGTTTGTAGTGAATATTCCAAATGCAGGATGGGATTATTACCTCGCAAAATAAAAATAAAAGAAGAGTAAATAATACGTTTATTTGAATTTTATTACCCCAGCGTATATAATAACTATATTCAACCGGCAACATTGAGCAGAACGTTCTTCGTAGGCAAAGAAGGGAGCAATGAACAAATATTGTACCTGTAGGTAGCGAGGAAATAAAATTTAGGTATAAACACAGATAACTCATTCAAGTACAAAAACATTCAACTTGAATATTTTTGTGGGTATTTACCCAAAATGTGAATTTTTCAGAGAGGTAGGTAGGTAGGTATTTAACATTATTTGAATGTTTGGTTTGAATTTCTAAATTAGTAATATAGGTGTATACCATGGAATTAGAAAAAATATATACAATTTATTTATCGAATAATATGAAAATATTGAACAAATATTTTTTATATTCCTGCTTCCTGGCCATCGAAAATTATAGGTGGGAATAATTTACAAAAACGAAATAAACTTAAACGGTCTTTAAAGCAGGTATAACATTGTGGTTCAATTAAGTATAACTCTTATATATTTATCGTGCTGACAATATTTTTATAATATTAAATCTTGAATATTTTGTATCCATAAAAAACGAATATTTATTTTATGTTAATAATGAAATATTACTTTTCAAATATTTAAGCAATATTTATTAAATATTTGTC
Organism: Galeruca laticollis; assembly: GCA_963921935.1. Classification (NCBI taxonomy): domain Eukaryota; kingdom Metazoa; phylum Arthropoda; class Insecta; order Coleoptera; family Chrysomelidae; genus Galeruca; species Galeruca laticollis. The sequence continues at coordinate 149,333,102 of OY998181.1, forward strand.
ACAAATATTGTATAATAAATATTTGACAAATATTTGTTTTAGATAACAAATATTTATAAAAGATATAAATATTTCTTTTATGCAAAGAAAATATTTAGCAAATATTTGGTGCTATCGGGGTAGTAAATAGAGTTATACAAAGCTCCCGTTTAGACTTGTAATGTGTATAGTATTACTCCCCTGGAGTGATGGAAACTCCAAAAATTCAGATATTATTGTAATATATCAACAATAAAGAAAACGAACAAATTTAATAATTAATTCATGGGTTGTTTTCCATGGCGTCTCACAAAACATATCTTTTCAATCAAACGTATTGGCTAACAGTTAAAATTTATGTGTCTTTCACTTTCATGAGTATCTAAATTTCTACCCTAAAAACTAATATTTTTATCACATTCCTTCGTTGTGATTAAATCCCATGATTCACCCGACGTAGTATTGTACTTCTTTTCACTAATCTACATAGAGGATGTTTTTAGTGTTTACCTTGTTACAATATACTATTCAACAGTAAGAGACAGTCGAAAGCCTATAGATAACATTTGTCGAAAGATAAACTTTTCCCGTGGTCCTTAATTCGTTCGCGGTAAATAAAAATACTGAATGGGTTCCTAATCAAGCATGCGTATATTTTAACGAAAAAATGGGATAAGGGACCAAAAAGAAGTTTTCTGAGTCATCCTGGCCAATTTTATTTTAAAAAAAAGTTAAATATGGCTTCCGTATTTAAATAAAAAATTATAAAATCATTTAACCAAGTTATTAGAGAGATGAAAAAATTCACAGTATTTTTCTTATATTTTTTCAGTTTAGAACATGCCTGAACTGAACTGAATATTTTAAGTAAACTTAATGATTTTGTAGAAAATAGATTTGTATTTAATTTATAAGGAAAACTAGTTAGATTAGGGGTGAGGGGGGGGGGGGGTACATTTAAACACTTTTTCTAAAATATTTTTTATTACGAAAAAAATAAGTAAAACACGGTATCAATATTTAGTTAAGTAGCCTTAGGTTATAAGCAAAGTTTTTGTATAACTTAAAAATGAAATTATTTAAAATAAAGAGAATAAACCAAACTTAATTAGATCATGCATTTGTTGGAATCTACCCCTTGCATGGGGTACATTTGAACCATGGGGTCGATTTGAACGAGCCTTCCAAGATACATTATATGGAGTAAAATCGACGCAAAAAGACATGTTCGTGCTGTACCATCATGTATAATGGGTTTTGGTAACTTTAGAATAATGTCTTTAATGCTAACATCGCTACATTCGGGACTTTCTGACATTGAACACTCAAATATGTCTTCTCGTTTCCCTAACACCCCCCTTAAATAGTTCACTTTATATTCATCCTTTTCAAGTCTGGATATTACTTGCGCTACAAAATGTGTAACATTATTTCTAGCAAAGCTAATTAAAATATAGTCTTTTTCTTGATGTCATCCAAAGCTTTTAAATTTGGCGTTCTAATTCTGCAAAAATCAATCTGTGTAACCGCATTTGAAGGACCGGCCTGAGGTTCTTCTAAATTAGTGATGGGTTCTTGAGTACTTTTTTTATTCAAATTTTGAGCAATTTGCTGAGTCTGTGCTACCTGATCAACGAGAGGCCTATCTGTCACAAAAGCTGCTTCAAAGTCTCCGTCGGAGAAACAATTTCGGAAATCGGCCACGTACCTGTTTTAATTTTTAATTGTGAATGAAATTACAAAAACAGTGTTGGCTAATTCTAAAAAATGGATTGTCAGTCATTTTGCACGAGAGAATACTTTGATTTAAATGGAGCCATCACTACCAGATCCAATGGCTGCAGTCATGGTTGTCCATTAAAATTAATATGGGGTCTTCTTTTGAACTATTGGTGTGTTTCTGTATATGTTCGAAAACTATAATAAATAAAGAGGCAGTTATCCATCCACTCTTTGGGCTATTGGCAAGACCAATCGCCCCTGGTGGACCTCCTCGTGCCCTTTGATCGGGAAACTTCGCCCTCGGAAAAACAAAAACTGGAGGAATCGTATTTCCGGTCGATTGTACGATGGCACACATCTTCACTTGATGACCTCTATCAGTAGACACTACTTGGCCCAACTTGCTTTGTACCGTTTTGGGCAACGTTTGGTGTCTGGACGACCATCGTTATGCCAGTTTCATCTAAATTAAAAACTTTTTGTGCTGTAAATGGATAAAGTTTAAGAGCTCGCTCATAGTTGTGAAAAAATGGGCAGACGTTTGTTTTATTAAAACTATTTGCACGCGCCAAAATGGTACTTTCAGGTTTTCCGAGCGTTAACTGTTCATGTTCAATTTTCTGGATAGGTGCATTTCACTAGTTTAGTGTAACTGTACGCTAGCTTTCGGATATCAGTGTAAGTTAGGCCATAACTAATTTGGAGCATTTGAGTATGTAGGCCTTTAATACTTTCTCCTGTTGCATAGTAAAAACATGCTTAGGTATATATTTTGAACTATAATCTCCTTTACTTTCCTCTAAATTGTACTTGTTGAGTCTGTAGTATAGAGCTGTGTGACCTATGCCGTAGGCTGCAGCAGCCCCTCTGATTGACATATTTTCTTCCTTTACATCACGTATAGCAGCAGACATGTTTTCCTCTACAATCTCTGGCTTAGATCGTTTTTTCTTATATATGCGCACCATTATTTTTCTGAAATAAAGACATAAAATTAATATAACAAACTTTTATTGGGGTACATTTGAACGCTGTTCAAATGTACTCCTATGACTATGTTAAAATTTGCCCCAAGAAACAATTCTAATACCTATTTTGATGAATAAAAAAATTAACGTTATCCAGAGAACATACAGTTAAAAAGGTAACAAATCTATATCCTTTGAGAAGTATGTAGCCCTAAAAACAAAAACGAATCTACTTACCAAAATCAAAGTTATTGCACTTTTAAATGTTCACTAATTAAATCAATTTAAGGACGCAAAAACAATAAACACATGCTCTTGCCATAAAAATTGAAAAACTGAACACTCACGTATCAGTGCAATTGAGCCAGTACGGAAATTGTTCCAAGTACCTACCCAGAGGTGACAGTGGCGGTAAATTTGAAAGTGTTCAAATGTGCACTATCTTCAAATGTACCCCCGTCACCCCTATGACTGATTATTATTATTATTACGAGTTGAAAGTTCATTTTGAAGGCTATAACACATTCATTATAACTTGGGAGAAGTATTTGTGTAAAGCAAAACCCAAAAAATAACCAAAACTTGGTAAGTAGTGAAGAACTATATAAATTATGGTTTTTCCACGCTGATCCAAATGAGTTATAACGTGATGCAGAAATTAACCTAAGAAAGTAGGTGTTTTAAAATTGATGAATGTATTTTCTGATTATTTCACTCGATACTTAAAAAAGGCCGATTTACCTATCCCAAAGGTAGAATTTTGTAAAATTTATGAAAATGTTGAAACAAAAACTAATATTGGAAACATTTTAATTTTTCACTACGATTCAGTAGTACACCACAAAAGAGGACATTGAATAAACATTTCACCAGCTGTTGTAGATGCGTTGACCGATTTTAGTATTTGGAAACATTAATACACAAAACCGTATTGTGTATATTTGGAAGATGCTAAATAATTTGTATATTAAAAAAATCCAATAAATTCGTTGCGATTTGTAGGTAGGCCCTATCGAAAATACATTTATCAGCTTTTAGAATAGGCGACTCGAAAAGGTAGGTTATAGAAACAATCGACGCTCACCTCAAGGTCACGGATAAATATAGCATGTCATCTTAATACTTGATAACGTCGTTTAAAAAGCTTAACTGGTAATTTAAATAATTACAAAAAGAAAAATGAAATATTTTATTTACAATATTATCAATATTGTTTAATAAGTTAGCAGAATTGATTTATAAATTAAAAAGGAAATAAAATCTCATATATAAGAAGTTCCATTTCAAAAAAATTAAACATGACCGTGATTTGGAGAAAGTCGTTTTGATAACTAAAAAGTGAAATGTGTCAATCTTAACCATTAGGCCACCAAAACCTATATTGTTTTTCATAACTTGGTAAACTAATGATTTATTTATTTGGTTTAAATTAAAATCTATTTAGTTTCACCATTGTATTTATTATACCTACAACGGTTTTACTTCAAAAAAATTTAACATGTTTTTGAGTCAATTTTATTGTTTATTTCTATATGTTAATAGTTTTTTTAAATTATATTTGATAAGAAAGATAATCTGCTATTCTGAATTTAACATGGATTTTCCTTTCACATTTTACAAGCAGGTAAGGAGGATATCATCATCAGAGATAATATCTCTGATCATCATTGTGTCTCTATTGATTGTGGTTTGTGGTCAGTTAGGGATGGGAATTGAAATATCGATATTTGTTTAGAAAATAATCGATAAATTTCGTCGATATTTTTAATTCCGATACTGTCGTTTATCGATATTTATTTCAAGGTATCAAATTCGACATTTTCATTTGTGTGTTAGTTTCGTTGATCTGAGATCTGCTGCATGTAACTAGTAAGTATAAGGAGGGTAAAGGTTACCTTCCATATGTGACATGACATATTATGTATGTAGGAGTATATGTGTACAGTAGTGCAGCTGTAGTGTAGGTGGAGAGCAGGTCTAATAATTTTGTGGATAATATAATGGCGGATTGGCGTCGAGTGGTATAGTTATAATAATTAATTGTTCATATTATGTTTCATTCGTGATTCGTTCATTATTTTTAGTGTTGGTTGGAGTTAGATTTTTTATATTTATTTAACAAAGCGACATGTCTGCAGTTTGGAATTTTTTTGAAAACATAGATTAAAAGGAACCAGTTCGATTACTTTGATAAAGCTCATTAGTAACCACTCTGAAAAATAAATCAATTAATTGATATTTTTTATCATACATATATCGATACTGTTGAAATATATCGATACTTATATTTTTCTACTTCTTCCACTGACAATAGCACAACATTTACAGAGCCGTATAATAATGATAGAATAATTCGAAACAAATTTATATTCCTAATATAAAATAACATAACGTCGTATCTTTGCATGATTATTATCAGATGCGCCACGATCACAAGTTTTCGACATAATAGAGGTACATTTTTAAATAAGTAACGGTTCCGGAGACTGGTACCTCCTCATTTAATGTTTATTGATAGCAGTGGCAACACTGCTGCATTTCAGTCAGATTTTTGAATGATAGGGCGACCAAAAATATATTTTTGTTGGTTGCGCTAAACTCCATTTACCTATCCATTTTATTTCCCAGCAAAGACCCGGTCGACCTATCATCCAAGCCCGGTCGACCTATCATCCAACTGGCAGCACTATCATCCGATTTTGCCTAAAATTGGTTGCGGCATCGTACAGAGGAGATACATATATATATATATATATATATATATATATATATATATATATATTTAGGATTACACAAATAAACAAAATTTTTATGATATTTCGACTACACCAATTTAAAAATAACCAACCACTAGATAAACAGATGCGTCGAGCTTATGCAGAAATCACACCCCACCAGATAAGGATTGCAGTGCAGAACATAAGAAAACGATATGACAAATGTATTGAACTTAATGGAGGTTTGGTAGAAGACATCTCTATTTGAGTTAATTTTTGTTCATTTAGTGTTCGGTTATTTCTAAATTGGTGTAGTTGAAATTTCATGAAAATTTTGTTTATTCATTTAATCCTGAATAAATGTATTTGGTCCTACAGGATTTTTTTGAACACGATTTTTTGAAGTCCCCTATAGACGTAGGCTACTGACATAAAATCAAATATTGATACGGGCAACGACTCAACTAATTGTTTCTTACTGAACATCAAAATGTGGAGTTCATAAGACGTCGACTACCGTGTATGCAGGGCCGTTCAAAAACAAAAAAAAAACAATTTTTGACGACTTACATCTCAGACACCGGTAAAGTGATAATACTCAAAATTTGGATTTAGGGGTTTCAAGGGATACTCTTTACAGTGTGGTAACCGAAAATCCCATAAAAAAATCGACGTTTTGAAGCACCCTAACAATGTACGCTACTGACATTAATAAAATGGTAATAAGGAAAAATTGTCCTCTTGCCGACTTTTTTAAACCTCCACAATTTAAAGTCAAATGTCAATTAAATGCTATAACTGGGTGTTGCGTTCTTAAGGGGGTCACACTGTGTATATAAAATGAATATAATTTCATAAAATACGAGGTGTCTATATGAAACATTAATTTCGATTTTCTACTACACCTGCTTTTAGCCGAAATTTCAATAATTTCGACGTATTGGCCTGACCCTTCTTCGAAGGGAAAAACAACTAGATTCCTGGCTAATACCACGCAGAATATTGAATTACATCCCCTTCGAAAACCGTAACATCGATCGGCCATTTTGCCGAGACGGACATCTGTGGTGATTCGCAACTGATAGCGGAAGGGCATAGTACACTGACGCGTTTCGACCTTCTTGGGTCTCTTCAAGAGTGCCGTGATGCCTTCCAGTTCAGAATGTCTAATCCGAACTGAAGATTACGTCCTCCAACAACTTCTACTTGGCTCGTGTAGTTACACAAGCGAGAAGTAGTCAGTTGGCGCCATCTTCACTTTCAGTTGCGAACCGACACATCAGATAAATGCGACCGTACTAATCGTATGAAATAAAATGAATATAATTTCATAAATACGAGGTGTCTATATGAAGCATAGATTTCGATTTTCTACTACACCTGCTTTGAGCCGAAATTTCAATAATTTTGACGAATTGGCCTGACCGTTCTTCGAAGGGAAAAACAACTACGAAGGGGATGTTATTCAATATTCTGCATGGTATTAGCCAGGAATGTACTTGTTTTCCCTTCGTCATACATGGGTTGACAATGCCCATAGGATCGTAACATTGAGCAATGGTAGAAATTTTTTTTCTTTTTGTGATGGGATATTTTTCAACTGTTTCTGTTACTGATATCTGCAAATTGTCTGAGTTCCACTTAATTCCCAAAACCTTATAAGTTGCGTCAAGTTAACGTCTACATCTTCTTTTGGAGTAGAAATATTTTGTGAAAATTCCTTTGAATTGGAGCATCATTTATGTGAGATAAATTTGTATTTTTGTAGTAACTCAATTAATTCTTTATAGAGTTTAAATAAATCAGATAAATTATTCGTTCCTGATATAACATCATCAACATATGTTTGTTTCAATAAGGCATTCGAGGCTAAGTTGTAATTTTTATTTTTAATATCTATATCTTTAATGACCCCAGTAGCTGAATATGGTGCACATTTTTGCCCTAATGAGACACACATTAATTCTATGCATTGTAAGGGCTCAGTTGTATTATTTCTCTATAAAATGTTTTGTAGAAAATTTTGATCTGGATTTTTTACTATTTGTCAGAACAATTTTTCCAGGTCAGCTGTTATGGTATATTTGTATGTTCTGAATCGCATCAGAATATCAAACAAGTCATCCTGTACTTGTGGACCTTTAAGTAAAATTTCATTTAAAGATAAACCAGTATTTGTTTTACATGAAAAATCAAACACCACTCGTTACTTGTTTGTCTCACTTTGTTCCCTTAGGACACTAACATGGGGTACAAAATATTTGAATTCATATCTATCATTATACATTTTTAACGGTATGTATTTACCATGCCCTAGTTGGACATATTCATCAATAAATCTTTTGTATTCGTTAAAAAGAGAATGCTCTCTAGCAAAAGTTTTTTCTAAAGAATCACCTAGCTTATTATATGAATAATTTTGAACTAATGGTAGATTTACCTGATATCTACCATTTTTTTAATATTTTTGTAGTGTAATTGAATCTCTTCCGCAAAAGAAACCTCTTTAGTCTCATTTTGAGAGGTAGGCAACTCTCCTGTTGCCAAAATTGTTCTACTATCTAACCTGTTATCCACAGTAACAGAACTAGAATTGAAATTTGAGAGTGCAACTAACTTTTGTATAGGTTCTTTTTGAAACTGTTATGTCTGTTCTTCGGTAAGAATCAGATCAGACTGTGAGCGTTCAAAAATGATTGGATTAGCTCCTGTTTTTTAGAAGTTTTTATGCAATTTGCCGGTACTGTGCCAAACAGTATACAGCCTAGATGAGTATCTAAAAGAGTGGGAAAGTTTTTACCTAAAGATATACTTCGGCCCTTTAATATCTGACTAAACACTTCTGCCGATAATAGAAGGTCAATTTGAGCCGGTGAATTAAATGTGTTGTCAGCCATTCCAATAATCAATGTCCTGGTATATTTAATGTTTGTGCATTTATTTCTACTTTGGGTAGCGGCTGTGTTATTTGAGTAACAACAGTGCATTGAATTTGAAAAGTTTTTGAATGATTAGGTTTTGAAAAAAAAATAAATGTCTGTCATATTAATAATATTTCAACCTTCATTAAGTATACCAGATATCTTTAATTTATTTCTTAACAAAGAATACCCTAATTTTTCCAACAGTTACTTTGTAATGAAAGACAACTGACTTCCCGCATCCAAGAGCACTTTCACAGACACCGGATTACCGTTTTTCGCACACACTATGATTTGAGCAGTAGCTAACAATGTATGATCATTTTTTGTAGAAAAGGCTGACAAAACATTGTTATTTGAGTTTTCATTAAAATTAGAATTTTCTCCAGAATCTGTAAAAGTCACATTTTGCTCAGTACTTGAATTATTTTCATTAAAATTTGAATTACTTTGATTAAAATCACTTCGTCTATGTGGAGAATTTTGTCTATTATTGACATTAGGTGTCCCAGTTAAATGTAAAGAAGTGTGATGTTATTCACGACAGGTCAAACATCTATTTAAACTTAAACAATTTTCAACTCCATGTTGACAAACTAGACAATTTGAACATAATCTTTTCTGTCTGACAAATATAGTTTTTCTTTCATAAGGTAAGTTGTTCAAATTTGAACAAGTGTAAATTCTGTGACTTGTATCATTACTGAAGGTGCGGTGCAGGCTCTCCTCAGATTTGGAGATACTGGTTTGTTTTGAGTCAAATTTCTTCTATTGTTTCGTTCCTGATTGAAATTACCATGGCCATTGTTGTGATTAAAAAAATTGTTTATAGGTATTTGTTGCTGTTGTCTGTGATTAGACACAAAATTTACTTGTGAGTTTTTTGTCGAATTGAAATTATTAGTATATTTATGAGGTTTACTGACGTTCTTACTTAAAAACATGTTTTCGTTAGTTGAAAATGTGCTTTCTAACACAATAGATTTATTCTCTAGAAATTTAAACAAATCTTTTATCACCGGCTCTTTTTTTTGCTCATTTAGGTATTCCTTATAAGTTTTTTTAGTAAATGGATCTAGTTTTTCTTTTAGAACATGCGCTACTAGTAAACTATACAATTTTTCAGAAGATTCCTCAGTTTTTTCAAAGGTTTCAATTATGGCGGTAGAATCAGTTAGAAATTTCCTTAGAATATAAGAGTTACTTTTGGTAATCACATCTAAATTTAAAAGTTTATTTATTATACCGTTTGTAACAATTTTTTTATTAGAATACCTTTTTTTCAAGATTTCTAAAGCTACTACATAATTATCATTATTGACTTGTATATGGTCTATGAGTTTTAGGGCATCATCTCTTAGGTAAGATTTTAAATAAAAGAATTTCTAAACATTCGTTTTTAGTTTTGGATTATCAATAATTAGAGCCAAAAATAGATCATGAAAAGTTCTGAACTCTGAAGGTTTACCTGTGAAAGGTGTGATATTTTTTAATGGGAGCTTCACTTCGCTACTTAAGTCATTATTATTATCTACTAAAACCATCTCTGTTACCCGTTTCTATTAAACTTTTAATATCTGCAATTAAGTCAAAATATTTACATTCAAATAAGTCTCTATCTTCATCTACAAAGTCTATATTTTCTGATAAGCCGAATATTTCATCATGACAATTGGAATATTCTTTATATGCATTAGGTAATATTTCCAATCTAGCTTCTAATTGACCCTTCGTGAGGTTTCCTTTCCTATTAATATTATTAAACCAGCCTAATATCCTATTTATCCTATTTCTGGCTGCCCCAGAGCTCAAAATAGGTTTATCCACTTTAATTTGATGTTTCATTTTGTTGAAATTATTTTATCTACTTTACCATATAAAAGTTTATGGATACATGTGAAAATATGATGGTAAAGATCTAACCTGTATATTATTTGAAATGTTTACTTGCTTTCAGTACTTGAAATTCCTTCCAGATGGCACTATTCACTTTGCAATTTGCACTTGTTGCTGGATTTGAAATTTGTTCTTTGGCGCAAATCAGCCACGCCTTTGCCTGTGGTGACGTTTTCCCGTCTTCTTCGATTAGTTAACTACGTCACATAGGCAATAATGGCGAACGCCGCCGTGGTTTTCTTCAACCAATTATGATGCAATCCTCCAACTTGTGGAAATCTTGTATTTTCTTACGTTTTCTTTTCGATCGTGGTATATTTATATTTCCATAGGTCCCGGCCTTGTATCTGGCTTCTGAAATTTTAGATTTTTCACTTTTTTATTAACAATCAAAGGTATTAAAAAATGAATAATATAAATAAAGCAATCAATTATTGTTATTATTTCGTTTTCTTATTGCTCAGAGCTCAAATACATTTGTACGATATTGATAATTAACTGTTCACCAATATACACATAATTGTGAAAGTTAGTTCTCCTCCAAATGAAACTCGTGTGAAAACTTAACACTTATATTAACAATTAACAGGAAGTAATATTTCACATTACTGAATACAAAATTATATTTAAAGAATGGTATTTTATTAGGATATTTAAAAACGGTAACATTATTTAAAATGATATTGAACTGTTTATAGAGAACCATATTATAAGTAGTAACCCGATGCTTACTAAGAGAATATCGCAATTACTTGAAATTATTAATCGTTGGTTGAGGAAAGGTGAAATCCAACACCTAGTCCTCAAAATTAACGGAACCTCGTCTCACAAGGTTCTCGCTCTACTGCCGTCTTTTAGACAAGCGGGGTGGCTAGGGGAGAAAAAAATTGCTTTTCGTTCCCTATCGACTAATGACAAGTACTAGACATTCTTATGTTTTTGTAATTTTGTATGTAATTCAAGGAAAAGGAAGTTAAACATCCTCTCAAACCGACACTGTCTAACATATGCTGGTGCAGCCATAAGCGGCGCAGGTGTTTTTTAAAAGGGAATTTAATCTGTAAAATAAATATTGTTTATTGAACAGCCAAGTTAATGCTACCTGTAATTTCACTATTCCATACTATTTTTACTTTAGTTACCCTAATATTTGACATTTTGTACTGTCGAACTCGGTTGGCTGGAAACCAAATTCAGTTCACATAGTGATTACGCCCGGATTCGACTATTTACTTTGGCTGATACCCAAACTAAACATTTACAGATTGTAATTTCAGTAAAACTATATAGATAATTTTCTTCATGTTACTTTATTGGGAGTATTAGGTACAAAAAGGATGTCGTGTAAAACGGGATGTAAAGTGAAAAACTTGTATGATCGTGCAGTGCTAAGCGAGATACCAGTCAATAGATTGTTATATCATATATAATTTAATTGCTTATAACTGTGACTAGAGCTTTGACACTTAACATTGTGAACTTTATTCCAGAAATTAATAGTAAAATACACTACCCTTGTCACCAAGCTAGGTTGCTTAATTCGATAGATGAGTATCTGCCCATTTGTTTTCCGCATTTTCCAAAAGTAGTAAAATTCGGTGGCACTTAGAATTAAATAGTGACTTTAAGGAAACCGATAGAATTTACAACCATTCCTGAGAGAGTAGTACCGATCGCTTGGAATCTTTATTTTATTAAGTTGGGCATTCCAACGACTTCGGTCTTTTACAAAAGTCTACTTAAAGGTCGGTTAATTGTTGCAGCATGGTCGAGTAACAAAATGACCCAATAATTTTTGCGAACCGCATAATATAATGCTTGTGATTAGAAATGTAATAATTTTCATTAGTATATTTAAAAATTAAAATGGTTAGCTGGTGTTTTTGTGGAAGCAACAGTGGTTCCATAAGTTACTGTATTTAATTCGTAGTTTAGTGGTTAAACTAGATATTTTTATTATTGCATAATCAGGAAGATAAAAATTATTACCTTCAATGCGATTATAAGCATTGCTCATTTTAGCCCTAATTGGAGATATTCTTTCATATATTTTGAATATTTCAATTTTAAACTGGGGATCTGCATAAAATTTTTTCTTTAGAGTCAAAAACCTATTTGTTGCCATGTGATATGATTCACCTAACTGTTCCTTTAAGTTATTGCAGGGAATTCTAGTAATGAATCGGCCTTCATCGTTTATAATCGTTTTTTATTCAAATTATTTAATTTGTACCTCTTCTGTATTCCAGAATTTAGTAATTTGGTTTTTTATTAAATTATTTACGCTAACATTTGAGAATGAAATAGTGTATGGGTAATTCTGGATCCAACATCTGATCTTTTTTGGCTTGACCATACTTTTCATCAAGTTGACGATCTCGTCAAGTCTGTCTTCGTTACCTTCTTCGCGTATGGTCCTATCTTTGTTACGTCCCGAAGGACAATTGTTCTCAAGTCTATGCAAATCAACAAATTATATGATAATAAAGACAACATGAAGGGCACCTCAGCATTAAAATATTATCATTGCCTTTCCTTGTTGAGGTTATTTCACTTTTTATAATGTGCAGTTTTCGTCGACTGGGAAATTTAAAATACACATGTGGCCATATCCCCAACTCAACCACTAGTCCTAAATAAGCTGTAATCATAATCTAGTAGAAGAATAGGACAATAGAGATAGGAAAAGAGATATCTATAACTTTTGAAGATGTAATGTAGGCAATTGATACTGTGTAGTCTAGAGAACAAATAAAAATGTATAGGGAATTGATAATAGTCATTAAAAATGTACATTGAGTATTAATAGAGGCATGAGTGAGTATGTGCGTACAATAAAATTGAGAAAAGTATGAAGCATTTCACTGCTCTTCACGATATTGGTAAATAATATTAGGAGCGTAACAAGAAAATGGCCTAAAGAAGAAAACCACAAAATAATCAACATATTCCTAAGCACAATAGAATATAATTGCCATAATGAAGAAAGCTGACTGGCAATTATTGGTTATCAGGATGAAGTTAATTAGTAAAGAAGGAAAGTCGTGCGAACTGATGATCAGCAGCACCCAATACAGAGAGTATGACAAGTTGCCTACTTGGGAATCATGATTAATGCGGATTGAGACCATTCACATGAGATTAGGTGCATAATCGAGAAAGCTAGAGCCGCCTATAATCAAATGACCAAACTGCTCAAGAGTTACATCCCCTCTATCAATATCAAAATCAGACTCCTTCGATACTATATTTTCTGTTTACTTTTGTATGGAATTCAGTCATGAACAATAACCGAAGCAATACAAAGAAGACTCGAGGAGCATATTGAGGATCTCTTGGTTAGACAAAGTGACCAAAAGGCATGGTGGGGGTGGTATTTTTGGGTGGTGGAGGTGGTACTGCTGGTGGGGGGTATTTGCAAAAGCATTTTCGTCACTGCTGTATGTGCACTTACTTTTTGTACAGGCCCACCCTTCTTGCAGGGTTTTTTTGACTTTGCCCTTGGCATTCGAGGATATAGGCCGCCCCGATCGCTCTTCCCTATCGCCACGACTATGAATATCCGATTTGGACGTTGCACAGTCTTTTGATGTCATTCGGTGTTAGATGCGTCTGTTTCGGAGCTTCTGGGTGGGACGGTCTCCGCAGTCGTGTGCGATCCCCAAGCCTGAATTGCACCTTCCTAAAGACGTAATAGGGCTGAAAGTTGCGTTTCTCCAGCACTCCCAGTGAGGCTCCGTCTACCAACAGCGCCAAAGTAATGTCCTGTCGGTTCTGTCCTCATCCGGTGTAGACAAGTGCTCCCTCCGAGGCAATGACGGTGGTTCATCGTCCTGAGACGATTTTTTACCTGATCGCATATAAGTACGGATACATTTACATCATCTGAGATGTATATCACGCACATATGGAGTTTGGGAAATCCGTCCCGCTGGAGTAGACGCAATTTCGCGTTCTCCTACGGTCAAAGGTTTTCCAGGAACTGCTCCAGCTATATGGTCGTACTAGTGTCGGAATAGTCCAGCAGGACCGTGCCATACCATGAATCCATGGAAACAAATTTGCGGTACATTTCACTGTCTACATAATGGCGTGCTGTATAGTCTATGATGGCTCGCCAAAGAACTGTGGATTTGGGTATACTTTCTGTCACAGCCTTGAACGAGCGTTTAGGTCGTGCGTCCACATGAGACTTTTTCATGTCCTCTCTACATCAGAACTAACACGTTCACTTATGGGCGCTAGTGGGGATTTATCCCTCGTCGAGGTCTCAGATTGATTCGGTGAGAGCGGTTGATTTCCGCTCTTCTCCTTTTCCTCCAATCTGCTGCAAGGTAGTATCATAGGGGACACCGTTCTTGAGTATTCTGCTGAGAGGTTTTCTGGTGGCCCCGCCAAAAAGTCTCTTTGGTTTTCCAGAAGGCGTAGTGGCTTCTGCTCCAACTGCTGCAGGGGTTGACGCAAGTAGCGCTTCCTCCAGTTCTTCTGGAGTTTCCAATAGTGCTGATGTTACCTCCATCGGTTCATTTTCTTTCGTTTTCTCAATTGTGTTCATTTTGGTCCCACGAGAAGCTTGAGATGTGGTTGGTCCAGTAGCGGCAGAGCCACAGTAAGGTCAGTTTATTCAGGAGGTCGTCCAGTTTCCTGAAGGATCCTTTTGAGGTGGCACTTCCCTGCCGTCATACATCCTTAGCCACGGGTTGCTTTACATCTTGAATTGTGGGATCGGTCAGCGGCGACAGCTTTCGCAAAAGGATAGAGTATTTTCTGGAAAACCATTCAGGTAACTTAGTAGCCAATGGAGTCAGGAGGAAAATGTGTAGTCTTCTGCACCCTTTACTTCCCCAGATATCTAGGTTAGGTACCTCCTCCTGGAGCCGTGCGAAAATCTATCACCTACACACAGGGGATTAGGACAGTTCCGACCTCAATTTACGAGGTAAGCAAATTTATAATGTTAAAAAATCGGAGAGGGCTTATAGTGAACAACATAGGCTCGGAATTAACTTTCATGACGATAAATAACCGGGAAGTTTCAGATATAAAAATCACCACACCGTTCATATGTGCGGACATTGTTAACTAAGAGTTTCTACCGAGTCTTCATATTCGGACCAAATACACATCCGTTTTTGACATGACGATAAACCGATTAATCCCGATTTCGCGATTCTAAAAGAACAGACAGAGTATCAAATCCCTACAGTCCCTTATGGGTAACGTTATTAGATCAATTAGAAATGATGTAGAACTTGAATTGGCCAGAGATCAACTCGAAACAGTCATCATTTCTACTTACCAAGAAAAAGCAGATACAATAAAGGTGGAACATAACACTAGAAAGAGAGAAAAATGACGACCAGCGTCTCTTCAACCGGGCCAAAGAGTCAGGCGACACTTAATACTAAAATACCATTCAATGCATATTCTTCTCGACGAATCATTCATTCAAAGCAAGGTAAATAATGAATACTAATAAATATGGGTGGTTTGATTGCTCCTAACTCATCGATAGATTTAATTACTTCTCAGTCTATTCCCAAGTAAAAAGCAAATTTATATTGTGAGATATGGCGTATGAGAATATCTTTAATCACAAGGTAATAAATAAAAACGACAGTTTATTGATATTCATGAGTGGAATCTAGAGAGGATGTTTGCAGAAATGTAACTAGATAAGATAAAAGAACAAAAATAATTGTTGATTTGAAAATATAAAAATTATATGTATCACGTACATACTATCAAGGACGTATCCATGAACGATTGCTGGAATTTTATAACGCTTCCAAATGTATGATATCGATAACAAAATTCTCGTAATGTATTCCAATACAGTTCTGTATGTCTAAAATTCTCGTCACCATACAGAAGTATGTTGATTCAGAGATTTTATTTTAAAATATAATACAATCGACTAAATGACATATTAACGGGTGATGAAGTCTAGCTCAGGGAGTTTCGAAATGAACTATGATTGTCCTCGTCTTAAATAGAGGCATAAATAACTTCTACTTGCAAATCAACACGTTGTCGTGATTTAGAGCACTGCAGTATAATACTTATTTTGTTTTCATCATGAGCACCGCAGTACAACTTTGTTTTCTCTTGTGAAGTATCATTGTAGTTACTCATATATGTTTATTCTTAAAAAAAATTCAAATTAAAATAAAAAAATACACGTTAGAAAAGAGTAAAAAGAACGAATGATAAGAGTAGTATACTCGATAAGTGAGTGAATACTTGTTTCGAGGAGAAACATTAGAATAATAAAAATTACCCACTATAGAAATAAATATTACAGTTATGTTAATTCAACATCACATTTTGATAATGTTCTTCCTTTTTTTCCTCTTGCTTTCATCACATGCACATCTATACAACCGCTTATGCTCAGCTTGTGGCTGTTAACTTTTGTGATGTTTCAACTTAACTTTTCAGCGATGTTAAAGCGCTGCCTTTTTACATTACTGAGATGTTACTAGAACTTCTTCAAAAGGAAGTCTTTATAACGAACTAAAAACAACATTTCTGTAGCATTCTGAAATGCCTTTTAACATCTTGTCGATGTTAATGCAATATCTAAAAAATAACATCTTATCAATGATCTTAATGCGACATTTCAAAAACAATACAGTGTATTCTCTTAGATGTTGTATGGACATTAATTAAACCTCTAAATAATATATCTCGAACATTCTAGATAACACCTTATGGATGTTTCTGTACCTATCAGCAAATACAGGGTGAACAACTAAGAACGCTGGCTGTCGGCCATATTCAAAAAAATAGTCATGGTACAACTTTAAAAAAATACCTTCAGGAAAATGACCCTGAAAAATCGCTGGAAAATATTTTTGAGTTCCTAAAATATCTGCTATGGGGTGGAATGAACACTTAAAAACATAATACTGTGATTATCTCCAAAAAAGACACACTAAAGGTATCCTAAAAATACAATTCTCGTTATAGCGATAAGATTATGAAAAAAATTAGTTAGAGACTTTTTGTCCTCATTCTTCAAGTAAGGAGTGGGGGAAGGTTCAACCTAAAAAACAAATATCGTAACACTTTTTTGTATTTTAATCGATATCAATGTTTTTGGCGTCATTTGAAGGTTTTTCCTCTTTAATAAGATATGCTTAACAAAAATAACAATATTGTACAATTTTGTCAACGCTATGTGAAAAAGTCAACAATTTTCCCATTTTTCTCGGAAATTTCAAATGTAATGAGGCATTTTTTAAATTCTGATGAAAAGGGGTTAAAAAATAGGAATCTATTCCAAGATATAAGATTTACGATATCAGATTTAAATATTAATAAAAATGCTTCAATTTCCGAGTGGATACAAAATTATCTAATTTTGTTATCAATCTTATTAAACAGAAAAACTGAATTAAATGCAGCTAAAACATAAATATCGGTTAAAAAACGAAAAGGTTTGTTCATAAGTTTGAACCTTCCTCACCCATTATTTGAAGAATAATGGCGAAAAATCTCCTTAATTAAATTTTTTCATAATCCCATCAAGATTTCAAAAATTGTATTTTTTGGACACCTTTAGTATATTTTTTGGAGTATTATATTTTCGATTGTTCATTCCACCTTTAGCGGATATTTTAGAGACTGCAAAATAGTCAACAGCAATTTTTCAGGATCAATTAACTAAAGGTAATTTTTTTGAAAGTTGTACCATGATTCTTTTCTGAGATGTGGCCTACGGTCGTTCTTAGCTGCTCACCCTATACATTCAGAATAAAAAAGCAAAAAAAGCAATAAAGGATTTAAAACGTCTATTCACAATCAATGAACAGTACAGTAAATTTGAAAAAAAAACAGGTACAAAATTAGGAAAAAATATCTTGTCCAGGAATCCAACCTAAAAAAAATAAAATGGCGTAAGCACATTACATAACAAGTGTGGAGAGTGGAAACTTTTTAACGAATTCAGTGAAAGCAAAAAATAAAAGGGGTATATTAATCTGCAGTTGTCATAACGTGACATACTTTGAAACTGAATTAATAAAGTTTAACGGATACACATACATTACAGCTGGTTTACAGAAACATTATTGGAATAGTTTTTTAATAATATAAAAACGAATGAAAATTTTACAAATAAAGATTTAATGAAACAGAAATCCAATCTGATTAAAGAAAATTCTATCGTTTACTTACGGTTACTTTTTCTCACGCAAGAGTCGCTTTTTCGAGTGCCTCAACAATTCCATAACGTACACTTCAAAATCCTTATCTGTGAAACATTTAAAGGTGTTCTGAATAGCAGCCTGAAAAAACAATTACTTTGGATCAAATTGTGCCCATGGAGACCATTGATCGATACATGCGGGGTTCTTCAAAGGAATAATAACATATTTTATTTCGAGAAGTGACCTTTCATGATTTACCTTCTATTAAATGCATCAGGTTAATTCAGGTGTGCCATGAAAAGTCATACTTCTCTTCTGTCTAAAATAGTATACTATTCTCATATTGTTATTTTCATCCTGGAACATTGTGTGGGCAGAAGAGAAAATTGATTATCAGATCGCAGGTATCAGAAGCCAAATAATGTAAAATTGCTCATCACATGATAGTTCTTAGCAGCTTCGAGGAAAAAACGAAGGACCACCTGCATTGCGCTGCAGGAGCTTGTTACCCGTACCAGGAGCAGAGGGATAACCAATACATAAATATATGAAAATAAATAAAAGTCAAATGTTATGAAAGATTCTTTACTTTAGTATACAAAAAAGAGATTATTCACAAGAGCGAAAACAAGAGAGAAATATCTAGAGGTTGGATAAAAAAGCAGTCCGCTATATATCAGGAAATATGTTATGAGTAAATACTCCGCTAAATATACACACGCTGCTAATTGAGGAAACACGCAGCTAATACAACATTGAAGTCCAAATCAACGTTTTACTATTAAAATCATCGTTAGGATGAATCTAGTCAATGGAAAGTCTGAAAATTACACTTATGTATACAAATTTACAATAGTTACATTTGAAGCTAAACCCGCACTTAGCTTCAATCAATCACATAATGGTCAGGTGAATATAAATTCAGACTTTTACATAAAATAATAACACAATAAAACGTTTACAAATCAGTAGTTAACAATATGTATGGCATCAAAACCAGGACATCTTGAAATTAGCTACCAAAATTCTCCGGCATTCATAAACGCGCGATGCTAGGTGAATGGATTTCCGACTTGGAAACAGTCGGCGGATATTATCGGATATATTATCCTTCTAATAATAAAAAGGTACTTACAATTAGTTCCAATAAAAGGTATATACTATTCTTATTAATTATTGGCAATTACAAGCGGCACAATCCCCGTATTATAAATGCAAAAAACTAGACATTTTTTAGCACAAAGAACAGACGTCAGTTCTATATGACATTGTCAAAAAACAAGTTTTGTTATTAGCGGGTAAACGAACTAGACCATCAAGCGTTTGACGTTTTCACTCAAATATTATCCAACGGGACTATTGTACGAATTTAATGAGAAATTCGTACAAACATAATGTATATTAACATCGTGGAATTGTAACTTAATGAAAACTAAGCATTATTAATACACTGTATACCAAAAAAACTACCTATGAAAAAGAGATATGAACACATTATAAAGTTGAATGATATTATAATTAATAGTATCCAATTGAGTATCCAATAGCTGTGTTTCTACAATAATAAATAATTGAAGTCTGTTTGTTGACTGGAGCATTCAATGTCATAAGTTACATATTCTTCAACTAGATTAATATAGGTACCATTGTAAGGGTCATGTACAGCTTATTTATTGTATTCAGTGTATTTTCAAATGGAAATGAGCTTTATAACAGGAATTTCTGTTTTTAAATTCTTAAATAGTCTCTAATTGTTTACACAGAAGACCTAATACGAGAGTGAGTATGCTGTTCGGTGTGTGTAAGCAGTAAAGGGCTGCAGGTCACGCCATAAACAACCCTACAATGTCTGTAATATTTTATTGGACTATTAGCATCGTACCACAGGAATCTCAAGAAATCTCGATCACCAGGTGTGAGACTAATTTGCAAAAACGCCTATCTAATGTCTGAAACTACGCCAATCTGGTGCAAACTGAATCTTATAAGAAGTGATGGTATCAACTCGATCGGATTAACACCTTTTACCAGACATTGGTTCAAGGAAGGATAATTTTTGAGTTTCGCCGAAGCATCGAAAACTGGGCGAATTTTCGTGGTACTGCTATTACTTTTCACGACATGTCGGTGAGGTAGATAGACAGCTGTTCTATTAATGTCTTTTTCGGGAACCTCTTCTTATATACCCTCATCCATCCACTCACAGAGCACCTGGTGATAAACATCAAAATATCCTTCATTCTTGAGTTATGCAGTTAATGTATCAAGACGATTTTTGGCCACATTTAAATAACTCGGCAACGAAGAGTGTCCTTCGATCCACGGCATCGTAACTTCATATCTTCCTTCGTCATTAACAATGACATTTTGAAGAAAATGGCCCATTACTGCAAGTTCATCTTTTTTGGATTGCTGTTTATAAGGATCAGTTATTCCTAGAACATCTAATTCCCAATAATCATAAATTGAAAAGTTACTGGAAAATAAGGATGTAACCAACATCGAAGAGTTCTGACGATTCTGAGATGGAAATTGTGGAATCTTTCCCATCAGTGTCCAACCTAGAGAGGTTTCAACAGCAACTGACCCACAATTCAACGAACATTTTTTGCCAGTCAATAATTTTCCAGTGACATCGGCACCTATCAAAATTTCTATAGGTCCTGTATATATATCACTGATTATAGTGTTCAACATTTCGAGTTCATGCATTCACGGTCCCTGTATAATACATCCAAGATTATTACAAATGACGGGCTGATCCAAAACGTCAAAATCACATTTGTAATTGTCATTCAAATTACCGATTATGACGTGGTAACATACGAGTACATGTTTTATGCGCTCTGATTCTATACCACCAAAAAGGGAGTGTGCCAAATATTCTTCTCTGGCAGGTTCATGGTCCATTTCACTTGATAGAGTCTTTGCTATATATGAACGCTGTGATCCAGTGTCTATAATGGTATGAGCAAAACGAGTGTTCTTTTCACCAATAACTTTTACCAATAAAGTCTGCAGCAAAACTTCACCATAGGTATGGTTTGAAAGAGATTCGCTTGTAGTAGAATTAGTTTTTCTCTCAATTTTGCTTTCATTGTTACACATGATTTTCATGTGCCTTCCATTACAATTTGGGCATTTTACTCGTGAGCGACATTTTCTGACCGTTTGTCCAAATCTGAAGCATACGAAACAACAGCCTTTTTCTTCGAGAATGCGTCATTTCTCCTCGTAAGTGTGTTTGTTGCTACTACACTCAGATGAGGGCTGTTTCTCATTGCAAAAGACACATTTAGCAACAGACTTTCGATTCAGCAGACCTGCCGCAGTAGCTACCGTACCTTCATGTTGAGAAACACACTTATTTTTGGGGGGTTTTCTGGAGGTTTTGTTTATATCAAATCCGGCAACAGCAAGAGATATTCTCTCTTAATTCTCTACTTCGTCTTTTAAGAAATCCATTAGCTTTTTTAGACGATCTTTCAATGAGAGTTTGTTAGAACAGGAGCTACTACGTTGCCAAACTCTCAATGTCTCTTCTGGCAAACAAGATTCTACCATAGGATAAAGCATGGCCGCACAAGTTTCAGAGGTTACGCCTAGTGTCTCAAGAACTCTGAACTGCGACTCAATTTTGTCATACCAATCGCAAAGTTTGATCTTTTCGTGCAAGGTGTTCAAAACAAACGATAAAAGTTCTCGCACATATGCCTCTACTAAGAGATCATTACGTCCAAATCTCGATTTCAAACTATCTATAGCTTTCGGATAGTTGTCTCCAGTGAGAGGGTAACTATCAATTAATTGCCGATCTCTTAAATTTGGAACTGTCGCTTGAATCAGATATTGGAACTTATCCTCATTCTCAATGGATTGATCATCGTGTATTCATTGAAATTGACTCCAAAAGGATAACCAGGTCTTTATATCCCCACTGAATTCACAAAATTCTATTGTGGGAAGTTTCAGTTTTCTTCGAGTCGATACGGAAATACTTTCGGCTGTTTCTTTTCTGAGAAGCCTCTCTACTCGTATTCGTACCCTGTTATATTTACCCACGTATTCGTCCACACCAGAAACCTCTAAATCAAGTTCATCAGCAGTACAATCAGCTTCCAGGAGAGTAGGATCCTGAGATTTCCTTCTAATTCAATTAAGTCTGGTGTCGTATCCGCTATCATATCCATCATGGCATTGTAAATCTTTGTGAAAGCTGTTCTCTGTGCAGATCGAGCTTTCTTCGTTTTCTCCATCATAGATGTTTGTCCTGTCACGGTCGCCACAATTTTAAGGAACTTCTTATACAAAATCACCTACCCGGTGGAAATATATATATTTTCTGATGGATGAGTAATTACAACGTAAAAGATGCCTGTCAACGCAAATAAATCGACGAAGAAGTACGGATCTATATTGACAACTCGATTACATATTTTTCTATCTGTCATCAACCAACTACGTTCAAAACTGTCACATACAAAGTGAATCAAGAACACAAAATAAAGTATTCCAAAGTATCATTTACAACACTTACCGATAACAACTGTTGTTCGTCCATTATAACAAGAATTATAACTAAGTATAGAAACTGTAGCTAAGTAGGAACTAACGAAAATGAAGACCACTCTATTCAAGTAATTTTTCTTGCAAAAAATGTGCTTCCTGCAAATAAAATATAACACAAAACTGAAAAACACCCGCCATTTCATGCATTTCATTTGTTTCCACAGATAACTACTGTTTGTTTCGTTCATCAGTTCCTCTTCTGTTTTCTTCTTGTTGTTATGTTACTATGATGTTTAATATGAGATATTACTGAGAGGTTTATGAACTTACGTCGTACAGACGTAAACATAGGAAGTCACTAAAAATTATTTCGAAAGATGTAAAAGTAACTGCAACACATGTAATCGATCATCTTAGAAACTTGTTTATTTTGTAATATTACAGTAACGTTCTGTATGTGACATTAGTGAGAAGTATACAAATTAACATCGTATGTATGTTTCCTATAAGAAGTTGTTAAAAAGATGTTCATAGGATGTGTATGTAACTGCGAATTCAAGTATTATTGTGTACATCAAAAATATGTTTTATTCACATGACATGGATGTTAATAGAGTTGGTAATAAAATTAAGACATCTAGGAGATATTCAATTAACGTTTTAAATTAACATCACGAAAAGTCTCTAAAAAGAACATTACAAAAACGACTTGTTATGTTTCTTGTTTAGTGGGTATATTAAAAAAATTAAAACTTTTGTGATCGTCTCCTTATGTATTATTTATTTTATAAATATTCCTCGGTTCTGTGGGATAATAAGAAAACAGATTTTCCACTATGCCGACATTTCGATTTATTTAAATCCTTTATCAAAGCTAGTGAGGCTTTTATATATATATATATATATATATATATATATATATATATATATATATATATATATATATATATATATATATATATACATATATATATATATATATATATATATAACAACAACAAAGAGAATCATGGGTAATTCACGCAAAGTAAAGGGCTACTGAAATAGAGTGGTAACCGTGGACATGCATGTTTCTGGCTCATTTTGCCTCATCAGCACGGCATAACCAAATAAAGATGTGAAATTTGGGAGCAAAGATGTTAATAGAAACATGGGAAAACACAAAATAACGGATTTCAGCAGGGAAACCAAACGCTCATTTGTGTCTTCAATTGGAAGATCCCGAGTTTTCAGGACATCAACCAACATCGACACGGAGGCGCATATAGCTCCCCCGCCATGAACCTTCCGACCCATAGAAAATAACAAAGAAGATGTAGGAATATCGCGTGATATGTTAACAACAACAACAAAGAGAATCATGGGTAATTCACGCAAAGTAAAGGGCTACTGAAATAGAGTGGTAACCGTGGACATGCATGTTTCTGGCTCATTTTGCCTCATCAGCACGGCATAACCAAATAAAGATGTGAAATTTGGGAGCAAAGATGTTAATAGAAACATGGGAAAACACAAAATAACGGATTTCAGCAGGGAAACAAAACGCTCATTTGTGTCCACGGTTACCACTCTATTTCAGTAGCCCTTTACTTTGCGTGAATTACCCATGATTCTCTTTGTTGTTGTTGTTAACATATCACACGATATTCCTACATCTTCTTTGTTATTTACTATGGGTCGGAAGGTTCATGGCGGGGAAGCTATATGCGCCTCCGTGTCGATGTTGGTTGATGTCCTGAAAACTCGGGATCTTCCAATTGAAGACACAAATGAGCGTTTGGTTTCCCTGCTAAAATCCGTTATTTTGTGTTTTCCCATGTTTCTATTAACATCTTTGCTCCCAAATTTCACATCTTTATTTGGTTATGCCGTGCTGATGAGGCAAAATGAGCCAGAAACATGCATGTCCACGGTTACCACTCTATTTCAGTAGCCCTTTACTTTGCGTGAATTACCCATGATTCTCTTTGTTGTTGTTGTTAACATATCACGCGATATTCCTACATCTTCTTTTTTATATATATATATATATATATATATATATATATAACAAAAGAATTGGTACGCTTGACTGATGAATATTAACAAAATATGTTCATCAAGAACTGGTTGTAGCAGTCAACAGTGGGGCTGGTGAGAAATCAAACAATTTTATTATTCATCAAGCTTTCAACCCTTGTTTGAGGTCTTCCTCAGGATGACTACAAATATTATATATTTAAAAACAATACGTTACAAAACATAGTCGTACTTACTAAAATGGATTGTCAGGTCGACTATACCATAAAAGTTGGAAACAATAAAAACTCAATAAACAATATATACATTTAAAAAACATATATATATATATATATATATATATATATATATATATATTTACATTCATATTTCTTGGGAATTTTTGGTCCTGGATAAATTGAAACATTAGATGGTTTTTACATTTATAATGTATTTTATTGACATTTCGGTCGTTTTTGACCTTCATCAGAATATAAAACATTAAAAGAGAATTGGTTCTTAATATCCTAGTGTATACAACGTAAAACTATGACATACCTGTGGATTATATTCCAGCGAGTGCCACATCACATATTAAAATAAACTAAAATAAAATGAACTTCAACGATACAATTAAAAACATTTCACGGTGTGCGTACGTCGACTTTCATAGTAGTTCTGGTGTCTAAGTCTAATGGTATTATTTGAGAATGTTGTTTTTCTCCCTATTCGCATTTATTTCTGTTTAATAAATAGTTGTTATGGTTTTTGTTGAGTTATTTACATAAAATAGATGTTTAGTTTATTATTCTATTATATTATATTGTTGTAAATCTTGCTTAAACATTTTGTGTCGGTTTTGTAATTTAGGTTTTTTTATGCCTCTGTATTTCTATCGTTTCATAAAATTCTCTTTTTCTGGTGTGACTTTCAGTTTTAAAATTTTTTGTATTTCCAAAATTGATGGTTGTGCTATGGGAGCATCAATATCCAGCGTAATTGCCCAGATAGTGACGGAAGACCTGGAAGAAACTATTCTAAAAAGTTTTAATTTTCATACTCCTTTTTTCTTCCGCTATGTAGATGATTGTATCACTGCCGTACCAAAAAATAAAACTCAAACCATCCTAGACAAATTTAACAGTTACCACAACAAACTTCAATTCACAATAGAAATAGAAAAACAAAACAAAATTTCTTTTTTGGACTTAACACTCCATCACAAAAACAATAGTATAAAAACAGAGTGGCATACGAAAGAAACCTGCAATGTTCATCCAGATACCAGAATTTCAACTCACAACACTCCATGTCCCAAAAAAAGTCGGTAGTTATTGGTCTCGTCGATCGTGCAATTATACTGTCTTGCCCAGAATTCCAAGAAAATTCTATAGAAAAGGCAAAAATCAATAACTACCCGAAAAAACTGATAAACACCATTTTTAAAAAACGCATTCATAACTTCCATAATCAAAGCCTCCGAAAAAACAAAACAAACAAACAAAAGTATCTTTCCTTGCCTTACATACCAGGACTATCCAAAAAATTCAGTAACATTTTTAAAAACCATAACATTACAATTGCACATAAAGGGTACAACCTCTCAAAATCCAACTTCAGTAAATTGAAGTCAAGAATCCCTGATCAAAAGAGAAGCAATATAGTCTATCAAATTCCATGTGGGGACTGCGACAGTGTCTATATCGGGCAAGCTAGCCAATTTTTAAAAAATCGATTAAATGGTCACAAGTACGATAAGAAAAATAAAACTGTCTTAACAACACATATTCACAAATAAAAACATAGTTTTGATTTTGAAAATACAAAAAAAAATTCAAAAACTGAAAGTCACACCAGAAAAAGAGAAATTTATGAAACGATAGAAATACAGAGAAATGAAAAAAACCTAAATTATAAAACCGATATAAAATGTTTATGCAAGATTTACAACAATATAGTGAAATAGAATAATAAATTAAACAACTATTTTATGTAGATAACTCAACAAAAACCATAACAACTATTTATTAAAAAGAAATAAATGCGTATAAGGAGAAAAACAACATTCTCAAATAATACCATTAGGCTTAGACACCAGAACTACTATGAAAGTCGATGTACGCACAACGTAAAATGTTTTTGAATGTATCGTTGAAGTTCATGTTATTCTAGTTTATTTTAATATGTAATGTGGCACTCGCTGGAATATAATCCACAGGTATGTCATAGTTTTACGTTGTATACACTAGGATATTAAGAACCAATTCTCTTTTAGTGTTTTATATTCTGATGAAGGTCAAAAACGACCGAAACGTCAATGAAATACATTATAAATCTAAAAACCATCTAATGTCTTAATTAATCCAGGACCAAAAATTCCCAAGAAATATAAATGAAAAAAATATAAACTTTAAGGTCCAGGAAAAAAACTCGAATTTTATATATATATATATATATATATATATATATATATACATATTGTTATGGTCTGAATTTAGAATAAAATTCTTACTTACATTATTTCTTAAAAACATTCAATAATTTAAGAATAATTAAACAAATTTTAAATTGGTGTTTTAATAAATCCCAGTGGATAATAAAAATAACATTGCACATTTTTTTCCTGTAGGTAATTATAGTTCGTCTTAATTTTTTTTCTTAATATGCATTCTTTTATTGACTGTTGTGGACTATTTCAATATTTTGGGACACTCGGTATAGTTAATAAATCTAAAAATGCATCGGTGATCGGTAAAACTCGTATCCCTTCTACACGGCTGGTATTAATCTCCGACTCGCCGAAATTACTTCGCTACAAGAACGGTTTTGCTTTTCACATTTATTAAAGCGACAATGAGGAAAGAGAATGAAGGAAATTTGGACGTACTTCGTTTGTTTCTCCATTGTGCTCGAGAAATACATGTTTACCAACTGGAATAATTTAAAGCCAAAATTTTAATAGTTTTTTTAACGCACTTTTGGATATTTCGAATTTTAAAACTTTTGATATGGTTTGTATCATTGGTTTTGAAGCCATCTTTTCTTTGGAAACGACGAGAAGGGAGGTGTCTATTGTATGGTTTGAGGAACGAAAAGGGATCGGTGCTTTGTGCGAGCTATTTTCTTGGTTTAATTCTCATTTGCCCTAATTAGGGGATAAAATTTGCACAAATTGTTTGAAAATCCGACTATTTTGAGGAAGCAATTCATTTGGAAGTCGATTTTCCGCCGTTAAGGGATATTATTTTGCACTGGAACCACGATTCACTAAGATCGAATCAACATCTTTCAACGTCGGCAAGAATTCGCCATTTTGTAAGCCTATTGGTGGAGGCTTTTGATTGATTAATTCCACGTGGCTGGATATTGGAATTTTGAGAACCCTCATTGATAAAGTGAGATGAGTTATTTTTAGTTTTCACAAATTACAACTTTGTAGATGGTGAGATTGATTATTTTCTCTCCTTGTTGTAGGGTTTTTTATTTCTGGTTTCCTACTTCTACGTTATATATTCCGTCTATTTTGGGATTAACTTTGATTATCGAGATTGGATTTTGTCTCGATTTCACACCTGGTTCGACCTGTTATATACCAGCAAAAATTATTCCCGGCCGAGACGATCCCTGAAGATTTACCAGATATCTACTCCCGATTGTGACCTTGTGGACTTTTGGTTGGAACCCAAAACGTGCCATCTAGCTAAGTATAACAGAGAATTTCGTTTTGCTGGATCACCTCTCAATAAAGGCTTATATTATCGTTTTATGATTCTCATTATCACTCGTAATTATTAAGTGATTTTATATTAGTTATATCTACTAATATTAATTCATATATTAGTACAATTGAACATTTGCGGCTTGATTTGAGCTGGAATCCCACATCAAAGCATTGATAAGTGTTGTATTTACAATGTTTTAGATAATTATTCGGCTTGTGATACTTATAGATACAGGGTACATGCATGTAAAGATCGTATGATCATACCACTCTATAACTCTTACTAAATCGATTACTCTTTTGTTTTATAGCTACAATATTTTTGTATTGGTAATTGATATTTGACTTATTTTCTTTTGTGTTTACTTGTAACAGGAGCTTCGTATTGCCGATTTCCTTATTCGCAATAAACGATTGGCCTGTACTAGTTGAACTATTTATTTATTTACTTATACGTTAGTTGTGTACATATATTTTCTGCGTTTTGGCTACTTCGATAACGTTTTTTTTACGATCGCCTTCAGCATTATAGTTTCTAAAATTCGGTGGCGCCTATTCACGGATTTGACTTAAATATATAACCAACGAAACAATAATACAAAGAACCCCATATTATTCCCTGAGGTATAGTTCCTAATTATTTTTCTCCAGATATAGTTTAATCG
The DNA here is from genome assembly GCA_963921935.1 of Galeruca laticollis. NCBI lineage: Eukaryota > Metazoa > Arthropoda > Insecta > Coleoptera > Chrysomelidae > Galeruca > Galeruca laticollis. The sequence continues at coordinate 149,362,351 of OY998181.1, forward strand.
CTGTAATTCTTTTATTTAGCACGGGTAATTATCGACGATAATGCCTTATATAAGCAGCGATTATTTATTTATTTTTGTACTCCAGAATCTAGTTTGATATTTTTTTTCGGGACTATGAATAACGAGTAGACCTACGATATTATTCGGATAGTTTTTACACTGCGAAAATTATATTTTAGTAATAACTTGTTGTAGTCTTGGATAATTTTGTTACCTTATATTTTCTCTCAAGAACACTAGTAACAATCGACTTTTTGGGTAAAGGTTAATTACATAATGGTTAATATATCCACTGGTAACCTTAGCTAACCTTAATAATTCTTTAGTTAAGACTAGGGCAACCCTAATGACAGCTGAAGACCATAATAATATATATGGAAAAATAATGCTACACATTGTATATATCTCACACGAGTCAATTACAACTTAAGATATTAATGACTATAAGATTATTGAAAGGAAAACTATTCGAGAGTCAAAATTAAACTAAATCGAAGTGAAGAAATTCATTCAAACTTTATAATGTACCTTGTACATATATACATGACATCGGTATAATAAGATTTCAAACTATTTAAGAGAAAAATTAAAAAAAAAACATCACCTGTTATAAAATGAATGAATCCACACTTCAAATGGAATCGTTAAATGTTTATGCCATATCTTAAATTCCTATTAGATACCATCAAACTATTTAGAAGCCCCAGAAATGTTTTTTGTAATATATCCAAAGATGAAATTCAAAATAAAAACATTAGGGTTATAAAATCTTCGACATCTGTTGAAGTATTTGTCATCTGGGATAGAGCAAGTTTAAGAAAAATTGATGACAGCTGAAAATTTTTAAGAATTAATAAAATGCAAAAGAATTGTTTGTTTAGAATTGTGAAAAAGTATGTTTTATAATTAGAAAGTAAATATTTTGAAGAATATAATGAAATCTATCAAATAAACAACTATAAGTTACTTTGATTGGTTACTAATATTTATATGATTTCAATAAACAGAGGGCTAATATAAAAATGAGGTTTTTGTTTAGAAAAAATGTTTATGATTAGAGAAAATAGAAAGTTTGTACGGTAGTATTGAAAAATCAAAAAGAAGTACATTGTTCTTTTGGATAAAATTAATAAGAATTGTTTGAAAATTGAATAAAATAAGATGTGAGCTGTGAAACTAACCTCTAAAAAGCATTCCCAAAGAGAGGGAATAATCTAAAGTGAGAATATCATTTTTCACTATACTGAAGAGTCTACATATCTCGTATCGTGGGAATAATAATTTTCACGATCATTGAAGAAAATCTATGCCAGTATAGCCTTCGAAATTCTTGAATCAATCCCGACATGGTCGAAGCAGCCTACAAGAAATAGAGGAAATAGTGAAAGAAATTAAGGTGAACAAATCTATTGATAATCAGCAGATGATTAAAAGGTATTTAAAAACTGTTTCATTTCAAATAAAACTTACCGTGTGTGTATTAATCATTAGATATTGAAATTCTACTGACAGCGTGTGTTTCAATAAAATAAGTCTTTTAACAATTGGTGAAATTCATGGTTAATATTTTGATATTACAATGTAAATTGTTGTTTTTCTACATGTGATCACTTTGAAATAGTATTTAAGTTTATAACATAAATCCTTTTATCTTATATATATATATATATATATATATATATATATATATAATATATATATATATATATATATATATATATATATATATATATATATCTTAGTTTCTTTATTTGAACTGTCCAAATTTTATAGTTTCAAATATTGACATATATCTATCACCATCTTATAATCAATTTCCTTTTTATGCTATTCTATAAAATTGATACCAAATTTTGACATATCATTAGAGTTATGTCATCTTATAGTTATATTTTTAATTTGACTAATTCTTTATAACAAATATGAATATTATTATTATTATTATTACTCTTCAACTGATAGTTGTATTAAACTTGATAACTAAAGCTTGTTTATTTTCAGATAAACAGCTGATTCCCTAGTGACAAACAAATATCCATATTAGGCAGATTGAATGTTTCCATCTATACTTGTTAGGCGTTTTCAAACTTTAAGACAATTATTGAGGTAATTTACCTATATTTATTGATACTCTTTTTATTACATTAAACAATAGTATATTATGCAACGATCATGTAATGAAGGTTATTAATACACGATCATTAACCGGGATACGAAACGAGCCGAAGGCGAGTTTCGTATGGTTTATGCGAGTGTATTAATAAACATTACATGAGAGTTGCATACACTATTTTTTCTACGACCGATAAATAATGAAATGAAAACAAGAATTAATTTCAAACAAGCTCCCATAATTCCCATAATTAAGGCAACCTGTGAAAAAATAGCATTATTTAATTGCAATGAGTCCACTTTGATAAAGAGAAATATACAAACAATGCAATTAGTTTTTCTTTCAAGAAAATACATTATATTCTAAAAAAAAATTTCAACCCGCCCAGGATCTGAATCACGATCTGCAACGCACTCATGCGCCACGACCGCAAGCGTTACCAACTAAGCTACGAAGACTTGTATGAAAAATTACGCACATTATGCATATACAAATTAAATCATTGTCATAGATTTTTTTGATTTAGTTGGAACTCAATTTTCACAGACACTTTTAGCTTTATCAGAAATTTCTGGTGGTGTACAAGATAACTCTTCACTACTCGACATGTTTATAGTTATCTACTTTTGACGCGTTGTGAAATGTCAAATAGGTAAGTAGGTATGTAGGAATATAGACCACTTGATTATCCCCATGTACTTGTTTCTATTGGCCGAAAATTCGTTTCATAATGAAAAGTACGTATTTTCATTGGCCAAAATCTGTATCGAAATGAAAATTCGTGTTAAAATGAACAATATTAACCCACTATGCAAATAAATATTACAGTTATGTTAATTCAACATCACATTGTGATAATGTTCTTCCTTTTTTTCCTCTTGTTTTCATCACATGCACATCTATACAACCGATATGCCCAGCTTGTGGCTGTTAACATTTGTGATGTTTCAACTTAACTTCTCAGCGATGTTAAAGCGCTGCCTTTTTACATTACTGTGATGTTACTAGAACTTCCTCAAAAGTAAGTCTTTATAACGAACTAAAAACAACATTTCTGTTACATTCTGAAATGCCTTCTAACATCTTGTCGATGTTAATGCAATGTCTAAAAAATAACATCTCATCAATGATCTAAATGCGACATTCCAAAAACAATACAGTGTATTCTCGTAGATGTTCTATGGACATTACATAAACCTCTAAATAATATACCTCAAACATTCTGGATGACATCCTTTAGATGTTTCTGTGCCAGCAAATACAGGGTGAACAACTAAGAACGCCGGCTATCGGTCATATTTCAGAAAATAGTCATAGTACAACTTTAAAAAAATACCGTCAGGAAAATGACCCTTAAAAATCGCTGGAAAATATTTTTGAGTTCCTAAAATATCTCCTATGGGGTGGAATGAACACTTAAAAACATAATACTGTGATTATCTCCAAAAAAGGCATACTAAACGTATCCTAGAAATACAATGTTTGATATATTGTTGAGATTATGAAAAAATGTAGTTAGGGACTTTTTGTCTGTCTTCAAGTAAGGGGTGGGGGGTTCAACCCAAACAACAAATGTCACACTTTTTTTTAATCGACATCCATGTTTTTGGTTTCATTTGAAAAAGTTTTTCCTTTTTAATAAGAAATGCTTAACAAAAATAACAAAATTGGACAATTTTGTCAACGTTCTGTGAAAAAGTCCACAATTTTCCCATTTTTCTCGGAAATTTCAAATCTAATGAGGCATTTTTCAAATACTGATGAAAAGGGGTTAAAAAATAGGAATCTATTCCAAGATATAAGATTTACAATATCAAATATACAAAAATGCTTCAATATACATTTGAAATTTCCGAGTGGATACAAAATTATCTAATTTTGTTATCAATCTTATTAAACAGAAAAACTTTTAAATGCAGCAAAAATCATTAATACCGGTTAAAAAACGAAAAAGTTATACATTTGTTCATAAGTTTGAACCTTCCCCACCCATTATTCGAAGAATAATGGCAAAAAATCTCCTTAATTAAATTTATTCATAATCTCATCAAGATTTCAAAAATTGTATTTTTAGGACACCTTTAGTATGTTTTTTTGGAGTATTATGTTTTCAAGTGTTCATTCCACCCCTAGCGGATATGTTCGAGACTGCAAAATATTTTCCAGCAATTTTTCAGGATCCCTTACCTAAAGGTAATTTTTTTGAAAGTTGTACCATGATTATTTTCTGAGATGTGGCCTACAGTCGTTCTTAGTTGTTCATCCTGTACATTTAAAATAAAATAGCAAAATATAATAAAGGATTTAAAACGTTTATTCACTATTAATGAACAGTACAGTGAATATGAAAAAAACAGGTACAAAATTAGAAAAAAAATATCTTGTCCAGCAATCCAACCTAAAAAAAAAAATTGTGTAAGCATATTACATAACAAGTCTGGAAAGTGGAAACTATTGAACACATTCAGTGAAAGCAAGAAATAAAAAAGGTATATTATAATCCGTAGTTACCATAACGTAACATACTTTGAAACTGAATTAATAAAGTTTAACGGATACACATACATTACAGCTACTTTACAGAAAATTTATTAGAAAAGTTTTTTAAATATATTAAAACTAATAAAAATTTTACACCATAAAGATTGAATGAAACATTACGTTACATCAACAGAAATCCAATCTGATTAAAGAAAATTCTATCGTTTACTTACGGTTACTTTTTTCGAGTGCCTCAACCATTCCATAACGTATACTTCAAAATCCTTATCTGTGGAAAATTTGAAGGTGTTCTGAACAACAGCTAATAAAACAATTACCTTAGATCGAACTGTGCCCATGGAGACCTTTGATCGATCATCATAAACTACATCAAACTTGATTTTCAGCCAATTGACTGGGACCCATTTTCCATAAGATACATGCGGGGTTCTTCAAAGGAATAATAACATATTTTACTTCAAGAAGTGACTTTTCATGATTTACCTTCTATTCCATGCCTCACTCCATTTGGCAGGTAGATTCAGGTGTGCTATGAAAATTCATACTTTTTTTCTGTATAAATTAATATACTATTCTCATCTTGTTATTTTCATCCTGGAACAAATTGTATATTAACATCGTGGAATTGTAACTTAATGAAAACTAAGCATTATTAATACACTGGTTACAAAAAAAAACTACTTATGAAGAAGAGATATGAACACATTATCAAGTTAAATGAGTTTATAATTAATTGCATCCAATTGAGTATCCAATAGCTGTGTTTCTACAATAATAAATAATTGAATGCTGTTTGTTGACTGGAGCATTCAGTATCATAAGTTACATATTCTTCAACTAGATTAATATAGGTACCATTGTAAGGGACAAATACAGCTTATTTATTGTGTTCAGTGAATTTTCAAATGGAAATGAGCTTTTTAACAGAAATTTCTGTTTGTAAAGTCTTAAACAGTCTTTGTTCACAAGAATTGTTAGTAATATTGTTAAAATTTTCTGAACCTGCAAAACTATATTGTGGCTAAGACTACTACTGAAAAAACTAAAACTAGAGATACATGATTCAATATTTTTTGTACTGTTTAATACAATGTTTGTATCAGACTATCGGAAATAATTACTCCCCTTTCATTACATAATTACCAACTATTTGTTTCTTATTTTATTTGTATAAGTAGCTTCTGAAACATCTTGAACATTGAAAATGTTTTCTTCTAGATTTAAATATCTGCGAACATATGAGCATGTTTTATTATTAATAATAATATCTACCCTATTGAAATATCAAGTTTTTTGTAGGGTATAATGCATATCTAGGATTTGAAATATTGCGAATCGATTTCAAAATATACTTACAAGGTAACTAAAATATTTTAAAAATGGAAAAACCCTTATTTTGTAATTTAATGTTAGTGTACAATTCCGCCACATGGAATGTATAATAGCCGATTAATGTATTGAATGAGTATTAAGTTTCAATAATTATGATTTTGGAATAGGCACTTACCGATAACAATTGTTGTTCGTCCATTATAACTAAGTATAGAAACTGTAGCTTAGTAGGAACTAATGAAAACGAAAACCACTTTATTCAAGTGCTACTTGCAAAATATGTGCTTCCTGCAAATAAAATATAACTATAACACATAACTGAAAACCATCCGCCATTTCATGCTTGTCATTTTTGTTTCCACAGATAACTCACAAATCACCCACCTTTGAGATAACTACTGTATGTTTCGTTCATCAGTTTCTCTTCTGTTTTCTTCTTTTTCATGTTGCTGTGATGTTTAATATGTGATATTACTGAGAGTTTTATGAACTAACGTCGTACAGACGTAATAAGTACGATGTTAATAAAAATTATTTCGAAAGATGTAAAAGTAACTGCAACATGTGATCATCTTAGAAACATGTTAATTTGTAATATTACAGTAACGTTCTGTATGTGACATTAGTGAGAAGTATACAAATTAACACCGTATGAATGTTTCCTATAGGAAGTTACTAAAAAGAAGTTCATAGGATGTGTATGTAACTACGAATTCAAGTATTACTGTGTACATCAAAAATGTGTTTTATTTACATGACATGGATGTTAATAGAGTTGGTGATAAAATTAAGACATCTAGGAGATATCATTAACGTTTTAAATAAACATCACGAAAAGTCTCTAAAAAGAACATCACAAAAAAGACTTGTTATGTTTCTTGTTTAGTGGGAATGAATCGGAAGCAGATATTTAATTCGCGTATTATAATACGGGGGTAGAAAAATAATTTTATAATATGACTTTATATGAATTTTAATTCTTATTGTGGTCTTTTAATGTGTTCTTTTATTAATATAGTTTCAATTTATTCCAAATACTAAACTAAACATTAGCTGATGTGCTTTGAGATATAAGATATGTGGTTCAATATATATATATATATATATATATATATATATATATATATTGTGCTGTATTTTAATTTGAGTTACAGGTTGTATTTAAAAAAATTGCGATGATGATTATTTTAATTATTATGTTATTATCAAGTTGCAATATTGTTGTGGAATTTTCTATTATTTGTTATGAATATTAAATTTGTTAATCATTGTATTTCCTTTTTTTATTATGGGCGCCAGAACTCGCATGGTCTGCTTATTATAAACAGAGCGATTTCGTACCTAATGCAAGTTCAAATATTAATACCAGAAGCTTTATTCTTTTTTTTTAAGATCTCAGGGGTATGTCCGGCACTAGCGTTGAACAGTAACAGGAAACTGATAGGTTTTGAGAACACTTGAAGGAAAACAAGGAGGTTTGAATGTAGTTTTGTTTAATTAATCAAAAATTCTATGTATTTTTTAACATTTCTCCCTCAAAACTTACTGACGATAAAGTCAGAACAAATTACATAATTATTTACAAACATCTATATATAATTCTCATAGTTAAATGTTTTAAGTGAAATTATTATGATAAAATAACTAATAAATACCGTGTAACCATGATATCATCGTTAACCCGCAATCAATTCCCACCTCTAGTATTTTAAACCAGAAGAATGATATTGGCGCTGTGAATCGTCGTCATGTGACCAGAGATATGGATGTGAATCGTAAATGGATGTTTGGAAGTAATAGTTTTCAAAGTTTATTAATATATTTAGTCCTTAATAATAAAATCAGTGAGTGATTTCGTCGTTGTTTGGGATTAAATTGAATTAGTAGGATAGTGGAAATTGATTATTCTTAAATAACTAGGTAAATTCAAAAAGATATGTTCATAATATTATACCTAACCTAAATAATAATTCCAGAAACCAAATGTTTGTGAATATATACAGAAATTCAAGAGCTTGAAGATAACAAATGTCTTGTGTTTCCACTCATTTCAGTTCAATGAAACTTGTGATGATTAAAGTGTAATAGCTTCTCTATTGAACAAGGAGTTAAAGTTTATTATATTCGGATTACTTTCAATATAAGTAATTGCTGCTACGAGGAAAACGTAACCAAATAGCCAGGAACAAATAAGGTAAAAAAATTAAATTATCTCACCAAATTCTAGAAGACGATTAATGAAAAGTTTTTTTATTTGATATTCAATTATTGGAAACTGGATCATTCCATTTATTGCCAATGACGTTGTCACAGTAAAAAAATCAAAATTTTGTCCTTTAATTATGATTTTTTTAACTTAATTGTATTATTTTATTCTCGTTCTCACATCTTTCCATACCACCTTTTCAACCTAACAACCCTCTCTCCACGCTCAACAATCAACAACCTCCTTCTGTTTTTTCCGATCCTCTTTTGTTAACTTGTAAACAGTTATTGTTTTTAAAAAAAATCTATTTATCCGCGTCTTGTTCTTTTTCAATTATTCACTCCGTTCGAAAATACCTCCGCGATTGCACTAATGTCACTTTATTTACACTTAATCTAAATATTGATAAAGCTGTCACTTTATATATAATACTATTCATGTCTATTTGCTTTTTTAATCGTCGTCAAAAAAAATACTTTATCGTATACAGGGTTTGTCAAAAGTTATAGCCATCGGGAAAATACAATTATAGAAGTTGGTTTTTTTTTTAAAATTTATGTTACGAATGAATAGTATTTTTTTATAATTGACTCACGTGTGTGCAACACACAACTATATGTTAATAGTTTCGTTTATCAATATTGTTTTTATCATGAATTTAAATATCATGTAACTATGAGCATTATAATTCTTTTTAGTTGCAAATGGGCATTTATATACAAAATTTTATTTGTTCATTTTCCTGTTATTAATATTTCACTTTAACATTCCCTAAAGTTCCATAAAACTATTCTTGACTCGACGAGAATGTTTTATTGAAATTTACCATAATTTATAAAATTTATAACTATTCTTGATATCTATTTTAAATTAGTTACTAATGTTCGTCAATATTTTATTTAAGCTAAGAATGGTTGATGTTAAATTGGTGCAGTAGGTTAATATTAAAGACTCCGCGCTCTCTCTTGGTATCAGGATGGATCAATTTATAGCTATTTATACCATGGTCGTTGGCTACTAAGTAAGGACCCTCATAAGGTAATTGTAGTTTTGAACATAATCCTTTTCTACGATTAGGTACCCTTAATGCCTTTATGACTACTAGATCCCCTTTTTTAAAAGTTTTCTTATTTCTAAGGTTTTCGAGTTTTTTCTTGATATATTTGTTAGCATGTTTCAGTTGTTTTTCCCTGGCTATTTCAATTAATTTTTTTATAGTCCATTTCACTTGACCATGGCCTGTCAGGTTCTATTCCTCTTAATAGTGTAATGGGTGGTATCTCTGTTATAATGTTTGGAATATTATTAATAAAGTTCGTAGTCTCTTTTAATCGTTCTTCCCACATACGATTTTCATAGTGAGTAAGTATTCTCAAGTGTTTAATTACTTCTTTAATTCCTCGTTCTGCAGGATTACTACTCGGATGTCTAATACTTGTGAAAACTTGTTTAACTCCCAAGTCTTTCAACCATTTCACAATATTTTTATTTCTAAAGTATGTAGCGTTGTCCATAATACATTGTTTCGGTTTTCCATAAATTTCAAAGTAGTTTCCTAAAGATTCCTTGATGGTATTTTTATTAGTTTTATCACATGGATAAGTGCTAATGAATTTTGAAAAAACATCTATAATCAACAAAATATGTTTCTTACCGTTATAACTCGGCACAAGGTTTGATAAGAAATCGATCGCTATAATATCCAATGGGTTTTCCGCTATAATGGATTTTGGTATGTTTTCATGGTGTAAATTCTTCTCCTTTGCCAGTTGGCATAATTCACAGTGTTTTATGATATCTTTTATTATAGTAATGTCATTCCTTGATATGTAGTTTTCTCGAAAAATCATGTGTGTTTTTCTTATGCCTGTATGATTGTATTTTTGGTGTAATTTTTGTATGACTAATTTTGTCAATTCTACCGAAATTACATATAACTCCTTATCGTTCACCGTTTTATATAATATTTCATCTTTTTCTAGACATCGACGTTTACTTTTATCATCTAAAAGTTGTTGGTCCTGTTTTATTTGTTGTAACGAGAACATACCACTATCACGCTTCATGATGTTAATTCCTACTCTGACCTCTCTCGTATCCTTTCTTTTTTCTCCATCCATTCTACTAATTGCATCTGGTACTACATTTTGTATGCCTGGGATGTACTTGATCTCGAAATTATATTCCTGTAGGAGTAATGCCCATCGATGAATTCTAGCATTATTCATTTTATTGGTTAATATTGTCACTAGAGCTTGATTATCTGTTTCAATTAAAAACTTTCCTCCCAATAGAAAATATCTAAGTTTATTCACGCAGAATATAATACTAGCGAGTTCCAATTCGCTTACTCCATAATTTTTCTCTGCCCTTTTTGTGATTCTTGATACAAATGAAATGGGCACATACATGTTATTAAATTCCTGCATTAAAACTCCAGCTAACCTGCTCTTTAATGCATCTGTCTTTAAAATAAATTCTTTTTTATAATTTGGATGATATAACTTTATGTTTTTAATAAATTCATTCTTAATTTTGTTGAAAGCATCTTCCTGCTTACTAGTCCAATTCCATCTTACTCCTTTCCTTAATAATTCCATCAGTGGTATTTCTAAGTCTGTTAAATTTCCCAACATTCTTTTAAAATAATTTAGCATTCCAAGAAAACCTCGTAGAGCTTTTAGATTTTTCGGTCTCTTATATTCCCTTATTATTTTCACTCTTGCTGGATCCATCTCGATTCCAGTTTCCGTAATTTTATAACCCAGATATATCACTTCCTTCTTCAAGAATTGACATTTTTGTATATTGAGTTTCAAACCATTTTTATCAAGTTCCGCCAGAATTATTTTAAGATGTTCTAAGTGTTCTTCTACGCTATTCGAATAAATTAATATATCATCCACATAATGTATTGTAAATTGATCGTATGTATTTAAAATCTTATTTAATGCTTTCAATAACGCAGATGTAGCACTTTGTATTCCAAATGGTGTTACTCGAAACTGGTATACTTCCCCATTAATTTTAAATCCCACATACTTTCTGCTATCTGGATGTAGAGGTATTAGCCAGAAACTGTGCTTCAAGTCCAATTTAGAAAAAACTTTAACCTTACTGATTTTCCCCAGAATTGACTCAATAGTTAAAGGTGATTCGTATTCGGGCATTGTGCATTTGTTTAAATTTCTTGCATAAAGGCATATTCTTATATCTCCATCTTTTTTTTTTACTATCACAACTGGATTAATGTATGAAGTAGTGCTGTGTTCTATTATCCTATCTTCTATCAATTTATTTATCGTCCTCTTCACATCTTCCTGATATTTATAAGGTATCGGATAACTCCTTTGCTGAAATTGTTGATCTTGTTTCAGTTCGATTTTGTGTACATAATTTTTCGCAATTCGAGATTCTTCATTTATTAAACTTCTATGTTCTCTCAATATTCCCATTACTTTATTTCTCCATTCTATTTTCCCGTCTATATCCAAATTCCATTCCGGCTGATTATTATTATTTAAATTTATTTCCTCATTGCCATCCAGCATCATATTTCCACTCATTTTTCCTTCCTGTTCATAATAATACATCTCCTCCACATTATCTTTAAATTCCTTATTGAAATTAACATTTTTACTTTCTTCGTATACAAATTCTTCATCATTTCTCGAATCATCATTCTTTTCTTCATAATTAAAATCGATTCTCTCTTTATTAAAAATTATATATTTTTCTTCGTAATTGATAGTAGCTTTCATTTCATACAAAATATCAGATCCTAATAATAGTTCACATTCTATGTCTTCCACCACCAGCAGTTGTACAATTGTACTATTCTCCTTTAACTTTAATGCTACAGTTATCGTAATATCTGAGTAAGTTAGTTTCTTCTGATTTATGCCTATCAAATTTATTTTTGGAACCTTAATAAAATTTTTCTTAGATGTTGAGAGTTTATTTACAAAATTTTTACTAATTAAAGATATCTCCGATCCAGTATCGATCAATATTTTTATCATTTTGTCTTCTACTGTGCCATATATGTAAATTAATGTCTCATTATTTTGTTCTAGTTGATCCTGTACCTTGAGAAATTCGCGTGGGTGAATATAGCTGCACCAACTTAACCTACCATATTCACCCTCTAGTGGAAAAACGGTTGTTCCGCACCAGAAGATGACGTGTTGACCACATCATTATTATTATTATCATTGTTAACTCTATTATAATTGTTATCTCTGTTAGTTGTACTGTTTCTCTCCAAACTGTTAGTTCTGTTAACTCTAGTGTCTCGTCTAATACTATTTGTTTGTCTTATGTCACCGTCTGAATTCCTTCTCTCTCTTCGTTGGTGATTATCGTTAGGTTGTTGTCTTCTTTCAGGGTAGTTCGTATATCTGTTATTATTGTTTCTTTCATTGTTTCTATCGTATCGTCTGTTGTTATTATCGTTTCTATCATAATTGTAATTTCTGTCATTATTGTTATTTCTATTATGATTGTTATTCCATGTATTGTACGGTCTTTGTCTGTAATAATTATCATTGTTTCTATTATAGTTAGTCCTCCTATTGGTGTCATTTCTTTGGTTGTCCGTATTGTCATGTCCTTCGTTATTATTAATTGTTCTTTGTACTCTGTTTAGATAATCCAACAATGATTGGAAATTGTTAATATTTTGTATGACTATACCTTGAGTAATGTTAATATTAAAGTGTCGAGACAAGAATATAATGATTTCTTGTTCTGAAATCATTGGTTCTAAGTATTGTGCTTGGGAGAATATTGAGAGTGCGTAGTTACTCATATTGTTACTTCTCCTAATATCAAATTTACCAAAATACAGTTTTTCCCTTACATAACCTTGTTCTGTTTCCCCCCAATACTGTTTTAGAAAAGTTATCTCGAAATCATTAAAGTTGTTAATATTTGTGTCGTTGCAAGTAAACCAAAGCAATGCTTGATTATTTAAATGAGACCTTATTGTCTCCTTCAAGTCCTCAACATTTATCATACCTTTCAGCTTATGTTTGAGACACCTCAGGAAAATCTTTGGGTGTATCTTACGTATGTCCCCATCGAATTTTAGATTACTTTCACCATGATTGTATATATAATTTACCCCTTGTATATTATTATTTTGTTGTGTTTTATTTTTCACGTATTCCATTTCTCTTTCAAACTCCATCATTTTCTTTTTGAAATCTTCCTTTATTTCCTTCTCTAGAGTTTCAAAGTCATGTGTGTTCCCATTTTCTTTAATTTTTTGTAACTTTGTATCCATTTCCCTCAGTAATTCCCTCTGCGTTTTCAGATTCATTTCTTCTACTATAGATAAATTCAATTGTATACCTTTTTCTACATCTTCTATTCTTTCATTGGTTTTCCTAACGTTCCATTGTACCTTCTCCATCTGTTCTCTTCCTTCTCCTCGTATCTTGTTTCCCATATCTTCTATCTCTTGTTTTCTATTTATGCTCTCTTGAATTAGACTTTCTTGCAATTTATTCGTTTTTTCTTCTTGTTCTTTCTTGTGTTCTTCAAATTGTCTTCTCATTTCCATTATGTGTTCTGTAAATTTTTCTTCTTGTTTATCCAATTTTCTATTGATTTCTTCCTTTGCACTTTTTATCTCCTCTTTTGAACTTTTCATATCTTCTTTTGTGCTTTTTATATCAGACATTATTGTCCTCATCATGTTCATCAATTCTTCATTTTCGTTAGGGTTTTGTTTAGTATTATGGTGTACTTCTTCTATTAAACTATCTCCTTTTTCTTCTTCTTTTGCTTTTTTTTCTTGCATAGCCGCTGTTAATCTCTCCTTCAATGTTTGTTTGCTCCCCCTTGTATCCATGTCTCTTGATTTTAGTTGTTCTTTTAGTTCTTCTACAGTTAAATTGTCAATGTCCATTTTTTTGTCTGCCATTGTAAAATTTTACCAAAATTCCTCCGATGTCTCAAATATGACCTGTTCCTGTCGCTAATTCGAACGCCTTACGTTGGTTGGGCCAAATATTGTGCTGTATTTTAATTTGAGTTACAGGTTGTATTTAAAAAAATTTCGATGATGATTATTTTAATTATTATGTTATTATCAAGTTGCAATATTGTTGTGGAATTTTCTATTATTTGTTATGAATATTAAATTTGTTAATCATTGTATTTCCTTTTTTTATTATGGGCGCCAGAACTCGCATGGTCTGCTTATTATAAACAGAGCGATTTCGTACCTAATGCAAGTTCAAATATTAATACCAAAAGCTTTATTCTTTTTTTTTAAGATCTCAGGGGTATGTCCGGCACTAGCGTTGAACAGTAACAGGAAACTGATAGGTTTTGAGAACACTTGAAGGAAAACAAGGAGGTTTGAATGTAGTTTTGTTTAATTAATCAAAAATTCTATGTATTTTTTAACATTTCTCCCTCAAAACTTACTGACGATAAAGTCAGAACAAATTACATAATTATTTACAAACATCTATATATAATTCTCATAGTTAAATGTTTTAAGTGAAATTATTATGATAAAATAACTAATAAATACCGTGTAACCATGATATCATCGTTAACCCGCAATCAATTCCCACCTCTAGTATTTTAAACCAGAAGAATGATATTGGCGCTGTGAATCGTCGTCATGTGACCAGAGATATGGATGTGAATCGTAAATGGATGTTTGGAAGTAATAGTTTTCAAAGTTTATTAATATATTTAGTCCTTAATAATAAAATCAGTGAGTGATTTCGTCGTTGTTTGGGATTAAATTGAATTAGTAGGATAGTGGAAATTGATTATTCTTAAATAACTAGGTAAATTCAAAAAGATATGTTCATAATATTATACCTAACCTAAATAATAATTCCAGAAACCAAATGTTTGTGAATATATACAGAAATTCAAGAGCTTGAAGATAACAAATGTCTTGTGTTTCCACTCATTTCAGTTCAATGAAACTTGTGATGATTAAAGTGTAATAGCTTCTCTATTGGACAAGGAGTTAAAGTTTATTATATTCGGATTACTTTCAATATAAGTAATTGCTGCTACGAGGAAAACGTAACCAAATAGCCAGGAACAAATAAGGTAAAAAAATTAAATTATCTCACCAAACTCTAGAAGACGATTAATGAAAAGTTTTTTTATTTGATATTCAATTATTGGAAACTGGATCATTCCATTTATTGCCAATGACGTTGTCACAGTAAAAAAATCAAAATTTTGTCCTTTAATTATGATTTTTTTAACTTAATTGTATTATTTTATTCTCGTTCTCACATCTTTCCATACCACCTTTTCAACCTAACAACCCTCTCTCCACGCTCAACAATCAACAACCTCCTTCTGTTTTTTCCGATCCTCTTTTGTTAACTTGTGAACAGTTATTGTTTTTAAAAAAAATCTATTTATCCGCGTCTTGTTCTTTTTCAATTATTCACTCCGTTCGAAAATACCTCCGCGATTGCACTAATGTCACTTTATTTACACTTAATCTAAATATTGATAAAGCTGTCACTTTATATATAATACTATTCATGTCTATTTGCTTTTTTAATCGTCGTCAAAAAAAATACTTTATCGTATACAGGGTTTGTCAAAAGTTATAGCAATCGGGAAAATACAATTATAGAAGTTGGTTTTTTTTTTAAAATTTATGTTACGAATGAATAGTATTTTTTTATAATTGACTCACGTGTGTGCAACACACAACTATATGTTAATAGTTTCGTTTATCAATATTGTTTTTATCATGAATTTAAATATCATGTAACTATGAGCATTATAATTCTTTTTAGTTGCAAATGGGCATTTATATACAAAATTTTATTTGTTCATTTTCCTGTTATTAATATTTCACTTTAATATATATATATGTATATATATATATATATATATATATATATTGTTGTGTTACATGTAAATTTGTTTGTGTATTATTATTATTAAAATTTAAATTTAGACACAACAATCAATAATTTGTTTTATTTATTATACTATGGATTGTTACTGGATATGTAAATGAATTTAATTTTTCTCCGGCCGACTCTGTAATCTTATATTTGATTATATCTAAATGATTTCCTTATTTTTTTTAAATTTATCTCAGGGAATATCTGTGGGTTAAAAAAGACACGTAATTTAATTTTATCAAGACCGACTCTGCGTTCGACCTACATAGATACAAAGTTTTCGTTGTATGTGTGTCAACGAGGAATCATAGAATAATAACTCCACATTAGGGTTTAATAAATGGTTTAAACGAGACAACTATTTTATTTTATGGTTTAAATAATACTCAATTCAATTATAAATTCAAATTCTTAACTAATTTCACACATACTCCATTCATACAGTTTGTTAATAATCTATACTTACAGAAAATAGTATGAATCAATTTTTATTGATGGTTTAGTCACGCTATGGACTTATTAAAAAGAAGAAGAAAATGTAATATCTTGTCTGTGTTGATGCAATTGAAATTTTCAGTAAGTAAGTCTTATATATTATTAATTAATAGTTGATGTATACATTGTTGGATACCTATTTTTCTTTGATTAAATAAAAATGTTCATAAGTACCTTGTTACGTTTTAGATTACGAACTAGTCTGAAATAATTGGAAGTTCATTACCACTGAGGATTTCCATATATATTGTAGTGTATTCCGGATTTGTTGCGAGAAATCACAGTCTAGTGCTTCTCGAATAAATGGAATGTTGATGAAGGAATGTAGGATAATACGAAGTCACTTAATGATGGATAAAACTTGGTAATTATTATTGTTCACTGTTACATAATTTGTTACCTCGTATCATTGTTTATAACTTTAATTATTGATTTGAATATTATTTATTTATTTTTCTATTGTTAAATTATCACAGGAGTAACATGTCTCTCTGTCTTATAAGACCATCTACCATTTTATTGATTTTTTTTCCTTCAATTGTTTCTAACAAACAACCCTCTTAGATTTTTGTTGCAAATATCTCTACCAATCACAAATGCTTTACAAGTTAGTTACTAAATTAGTTCTGGTATATCTCCAAATTTTATTACTTTATTTATGTTAATTCAATTAATTACTTTAATTTGCATGTGGTTCTCATCTTATGATATTATTTTTAAAATCTTAATTGTCAATTTAGTAGATTTGTAAACATTCCTTTGACAGTTGGTATTTTAAAAGTTTTATATTTCAAAGTTTGCCTTCCTGTTTATTTTTCTTCTTAGTTCCTGCTTGAATTATTCAATATACAGGGTATATCAAGCTTATTATATTATATTTTATTTTATTACTAAATTTTGTTTGTTTTATTTTCAGCCTATTGCAGACTTATTCGAAATGGTTCCGCATTCTTCTACGAAGGTAAACTAATGTATATGGACATCAAATACAGAGTTGGTCATATGAGTATTTATATAAATAATTATTTGTAAGATTCTTTAGACAGAATAATATATATATATATATATATATGTATATATATATATATATATATATATATATATATATATATATATATATATATAATATGAATTGGCTATGGTGTAATAAGAATGTTATACTTATTTTATTTTAGTTTAAATTTACTTTAAGTTTATTGTTTGCCCGGTATATTGATGATTTTGTATATATGATAAACAGTTTATATTACTAACATGAAAACTTCTCATCTCAGGGTAGAGTTAAAGTATTTAGGATAAAATGATTTTAGAATTCTATATATATATTAGCGCCAAAGTTAATAAATGCTTTATATTTCAAAAATAAATTTGTTAATCAGAATATGTTACTTGTTCAATGATTTCAAACTAAATACGGTCCTGTCCTGCTTAAAACAAATCTGCATAATTCAATAGATGTCATTCAGAGCTTCTGCCTATGGTAAGTAGATGGTGCGCAAGTCACCAGATGAAATGAATAACTGAATAACTCAAAAATAGTTTAAAACGTTCTTCAAAAGAAAAACGATATTTAATTTAATGAAAATAAATACATTACACTTTTACAAGTGTTCTTGAAGAAATTCAACTATCTAAAAGGATGACTCTTTCATACAACATACACGCACTCTGGTGAGATATTATTATAAGAGTGAAATACAATTATACAACTTCATAAACATATGATTTTTAGAAAATGGCGAAATACACTCCTAAAAGCGTCTATGCGTCACAAAATTTTAGTTCTTTGCATAAATTGGTAAGTACGCTTGACTTTTTAATATATTAATAAATTAACTTTTACTACCTTATTCACTTCACTGTTTTGTTTGTTCACATCAATGATCCATTTCTTTTATTTGTTTCAGATTCTCCTCCTGGAAAAACTCCATGCTGGCATTCCGATTCTACCAGAACAGGAATCGATGCTGTATTTCATTTAAAGTCCAAGCAGTTTATATAAATTCCATTAATCAGTATTTTCCAAAAGCTATTGTGGCTATTTTACTTCCACAAGACACAAGACACCATATTATAAAATAAAAATCATGGTTAGTACTGTACAACATTCGACAATTCCTTTTTTCATTATTAATATAAACTTAACTACTTACACTGATGTATATCTTGTAAGTATAATGTATTTGTTCTTGAATTCTATAGTCAAATTTTTATCTTCCAAATAATTTCAAAATGATTTTCTTTACCAAAGAGTTTTTCTGCTTACAAATTTTTCTTCCCAAAAAAGAAACTTCTAGTCTATAGACCCCATAATCAACAACCTTTTTACATTCCGATTTTTTTTTTCGTTAGCAACATAATTGTCGCCGATATGATCCTTTTTAAATGTTTATTTACCAATCAAATTTGACTATTTATTTTATCACTCAAATTCTTCATTTCAACCAGTGAAATGTTCATCCATTATATCAGGATATTGTATTCTAAGGTTTTTAATTGCTTAGACTTCCTAAATTATTTTCATTCAATAATATTTCCTAGTATTGTTAAAATGACATTTCCTAACCTCTAAGTATGTATGTCAAATGAATATTCTTAATGTTTTAATAGATGACAGCTGTTACCTTTAAATATATATGCAAAATGAAAATTCGTTTTTTTTCATGAGTCATGTTCTCTGAAATTCACATTATTATATACTTTTCTGCTCTGTTATGTCTAAACAGCTACACTTACTTACTTTAATGTTTTAATCAACAAATATTATGAGATTAGCTTGACTTTACAGAATAAAGCATTATTAGTTTCTTATCATGAACAAATTCTGATACTTGATCTTTTTAATAAAAGTTTGGTTAATTTATTTCACATAAATTGTTTATTACACCTATTCGCAATTATCCCTACATTATACAGTCTGTCCTTTCTGTATGCCTTCTCTATCGAATAGTGGATCATACAGATTGTCTCCATTCAAATGTTTAAAAAAAATTTTTTACTTAAAAAAAATTCTTCTAGATCACAATGCATAATCTTAATTCTTTATTGTTTGATATACAGGGTGTTTCACTCTATAATAATATATATATATATATATATATATATATATATATATATATATTAAACAAAGATTTAATTGATTATTATTATTAATTTAATTAGATAGATATATTTAGTTAGATATAGGTTATTTTTAATTATTTATTGAATTTTATGTGTGGCTAGCTCAGTTATTTAATTATTATTATAATATTCGGGAGCATGAGACTCGTTTTACCCTTCGAGTTCTGGCATTGATTGATCGCAACACCCAGTTATAGTATTTATTTGGAATTTGATCAACTTTAAATTTTGGTGGTTTAAAAAGGTCGGCAAGGGGACTATTTTTCCTTATCGACATTTTATTTTCAAAAAAAGTTATAAGCGATTCTTTATTGGGGGTTCGGTTACCACGCTGTAAAGGGTATCCCTTGAAACCACTAAATCCAAATTTTTAGTATTGTCACTTTAACGGTGTCTGAGATGTAAGTCGTCAAAAAAATTATTTTTGAACGGCCCTGCATACACGGTAGTCGACGTCTTATAAACTCCACATTTTGATGTTCAGTAAAAAACAATTAGTTGAGTCGTTGCCCGTATCAATATTTGATTTCATGTCAGTAGCGTACACCTATAGGGGACTTCAAAAAATCGTGTTTAAAAAAATCCTGTAGGACCAAATATATTTATTCAGGATTTATGGAATTTCAACTACACCAATTTAGAAATAACCAAACACTAAATGAACAAGAATTAACTCAAATAGAGATGTCTTCTACCAAACCTCCATTAAGTTCAATTTGTCATATCGTTTCCTTATGTGCTGCACTGCAATCCTTATCTGGTGGGGTGTGATTTCTGCACAAGCTCGAAGTATCTGTTTATTTAGTGTATGGTTATTTTTAAAATGGTTTAGTTGAAATTTCATAAAAATTTTGTTTATTTATGTAATCCTAAATAAATATATTTGGTCTTACAGGAATAAACACCCCTATAGACTGACTGCACTGACAAAAATTCAAATATTGAAAAGGGCAACCGAAGATCCAATAAAAAAATCGCTAAAAACTTTTTTTGGAAAATCGACGTTATGAAACATCCTAAAAATGTACGCTACTGATATTAATGAAACGTTAATTAGTAAAAATTGTCCTCTTGCCGACCTTTTTAAGCCACCAAAATTCTAAGTTGATCAAATGTCAATTAAACGCTATAACTAGGTGTTGCGATCTTAAGTGGGTCACACAACTTACAAATTGCTAACTGTTTAGTTCAAAGCTTTGAAGAAAAATTTGAAAGCAAGAATAATTCTCTATCAACTTTATCTGTAAATACTCTCCAACCACTCCCCCTACCAACAACTATAACGCAAGATGTCAATTATTTGAATACTTATTTCACCCATTTCGAACTATCATCTACTCTCAATTCCTGCGAAAATATGGCTCTGGGTCCCGATGACCTCCCCTACATTTTTCTCGAAAATCTTACAACACCATGCCTCTATAAACTTCTTGAAATTTATAACGTGATCTGGACATCACATACTTTTCCTAAACAATAACTCAACTCTATTATCCTGCCCATCAATAAACCCGACCATCCTTCATAATTACCTCAATCTTATAGACCCATCTCATTGACTTGCACCATGTGCAAACTTATGAAAAAAATGATGAATAAAAGACTCTTGTGGTTTCTAAACTAACATAAAATTATCTCTGAAGCCCAATCGGGCTTCAGACCTTACCGCTCTACCAACGATAACCTGATGCTTCTTCAAACACATATAGCTGATGCAATGACTGATCTATAATATAGCTGACACAACATGATCGCAGCCATTTTTGATATAGAGGGAGCTTTTGACACCATACACAGAACACCGATAATCAATACGTTAAAACAATACAGCGTTCAAGGCAACATTATATCCTTCATTCAAAACTTTTTATTCACCAGAAAGTTCCAGGTATCCGTTAATGGTATCCTCACTTCTCCCCTCATTCAAAGAGATGGTTGCTTCAAGGCTCCGTCCTAAGTCCTACTTTATTTATTCTTTCACTGAATAACATTAGCTCAGACTTCTCAAGTCCGGTCAAATACACCCTATATGCTGACGATCTATTATTATATTGCCATGGAAAATTTACACCCACTATATGCTCATTGCTACAAAATGCAGTAAATCTACTAAACAACAGAACGAAGCTCCTAGGTTTAACTCTATGTCCTCAAAAATCTAAAGTTATCAAATTCAGCAGGTTACCTCCATCTCAAACTCCTTTCATCCTAATCAATGACTCCCCTCTTCCTGTAGTGGAACAATGTAAAATACTAGGATTAATTTTTGACTGACGTCTCACTTGGAAACAGCACATTATGGATATTAAAGGTAAATGCCTTCAAAGACTATATATCACTAAAACTCTTGCGCATCATAACTGGGGTGCAGATGAAAATACCCTCGTTAAAGTATACAAAGCCCTGATACGCTTCAAAGTTGACTATGCTAGTTTCATTTACATGTCTGCTAGCAAAACATATTTAAACCTACTAAACTCTGCATAACACCGCCATACGTTTGTGTCTAGGCGTCTATCTCTCCAGCTCAGCAGAAAGTCTTTATATCGAAGCGAATGAACCACCTCTCTGGCTTCTCCTTACATATGTAGCATTATCAGCATCGAACCCCTCAAATCCTACGCATGCTCTCCTTACTAATATCCCAAACACTCAACCCAATCAATCAAAATTAAAATCTATCCCACATGTTCTCTCGCCAATAATAAGCAACATCAACCTATCACATACACTTCCGTTTCCAACTCCATCTTCCCCCCTCCCTGGTATAAATACCTTTCTGTAGAATTATGACAAATATGACACCTCAAAGGATCGAATAATCGAAAATTCTATGGAAATAATTCAATCATACAATTATTATCCGGTACTATACACGAACGCTTCAAAAAACGAAACGGGTGTAGACTGTTCTGTCACAACTACCTATAACCCCGTAAACTCATCTCGTATTCCCTTCCATTGCAGTGTCCACACCGGCGAACTATTCAGCATACTTTTAGCATTCAATAGCCTCACTCCACCAAATAAGAATATTGCCATTTGTACAGATTCTTTAGCAGTAATCCACTCTATACGCAACATATTCACTGACCATCCCCTTGCACAAAAGATACATGATACATATCAAAATCTTTTCTCCCAGGGTGTAACAGTCACTATTATATGCCACATCCAATACTGGTTCTCCCAACATCCAGATCCGGATATGAAATCGGGAATAAAAAGAATAACAAACAGCAGGTGGCAATTACATTGGCACCAAAACCATATAAAACTCTACCAAATCCGACCGAATCTTGATCGACCGACCTTCCCCGAACTTTCTAGAAAAGAGATGGTCATTCTAAGAAGACTAAGATTAGGCCTTACAAAACTAACGCATGGTTATCTAATGGCAACAAGAGCTAAACCAATGTGTCAATTATGCCAATCCCTCCTGACCGTTAAACACATCCTGACTGAATGCCATCAGCATACAATGAGAAGACAACAACTAAATTTCGAATAATATCTTCAAATCATATTAAATGATCCACATAAAATAATAGCTGTTAATAAACTATTAAAGGACGTTCAACTTTATAACAAAATATGAACCAAAAAATAATTTTGATATATATCTGACAATTGTTATAGTTTACTATTTCTTTTATCTTCAATCGTATAATCCATTGCAATTTATGAATCTGTTGTAATCATATAATCCATTATAATTGTAAATCCATTGTAATTTTATACTACATAGAAATTGTATAATTCATCGTAAATGTGTAAATGGCCATAGTTTTCGAGCACGTTATACTGAATAATAAAAACTAGCAGTTTGCATTATATTCTAATCACAAACATTCAAACTCAACTAAAAAATGTCAGTACTTTTGTGAAAATATTACGAACTGTACTTGAATGCAAATCATAGCATATTTTTACTGATTCTGGAAAATTAGCAGAACTGGACATACAATATCTGCGCTTTAAACCATCGATATGTGCCATCGAAATAATGCCAAATTCGAATTTTTCACTGTTAGTAACAAAATGCATTTATTGATCGCGTCTGAACAGATCAAAATTCTGCTTAATCTAATTATAGAATCTATTCCACTTGAATAAGTTACTAATCAATCCAATTTCTCAAAACACTTACACTTAATTGTTCTACATATAAAATTATCTAGTGTATCTTTGAAGTGGTATAAAATCTTTTGAATATTTCCACAATTTTTAGAACATATATAAACTGAGTTCCAATCCACATTACACTCACTCAAGTAATTGTATTCTTTAATAATACAGCTAAAAAACTTACTTCCAACATGAAATTCGCTTTGGCTTTAGTATTTTTCGCCTGTGTTGGTGAGTACAGATATAATATCAAAATAACTTTAATTCCTCTTGGTAAATTATCAGATTATATAGAATGGTTCTTATTTTTTTTACTACTACTACTACTAAGTTGATTGATTAATTTCATTATTTTATATTTTTGAGTTAGGATTTTTATGTATTGATAATGGAAATGATTATACCAAAGTTTGTCCAGTGAGATAAAGAATGTACTATTTTTATTAGCATTAATTACGTTTCAAATTTCTAAATAAACACAAAAAAATAGAATCAGCATACCTATTGATATGAAGTTACGAGAAGGATATTTGAAACGAACAATCATATTTATTGGTCACAGTATTTTTATCAAAGTCTTCATACACAGATTTTTGGAATCATTTCTTTAGTATGAAGTTCAGCTTCTATTACAATCTAATCGTAGATGATGGATCTCCTAGTTTCAGTCCTTGATATGAAATAAAGTTTTTTGAAACCTTCTACCAATACCTTCGATGATGATTTTTCAAGGGTTTGTTTTATTATCTTTACTAATTTTTGTGGAACTCCTAGATTGTCCAATGACTCATACAATTTCGATCTTAAATGGAGTCATAAGCCTGTTTATAAGCAATAAGCAATAACTATAGTCCTAAATTTTGTTCATAGCTATGATCTTGTATCAATTCAATTGTGAATTTCTGGTCTGGTGTTCCTTTCCCTTGTTTGAAACCCCCTTCATATGTTTCAATTTTTTTCATTATATATTTTCGCAAGCCTATTTCGGGAAATTCTTGGTAATACTTTATAAGTAACATAAGTCTTATCTCTATTTTTTTGTAGTACTGCTCCACCTATTTTCAGGTCTTCGCCTGTTTATCCATTCTCTCCTCCACTTTTTTTATTTTTTGATTATTCATTAATTTCTTGTAATATTTCATCGTCTGATGATTCTTTCATTTATCTGGAGTCACCATATTCTATTAAATCATGTTCTATAATTGCTATTTAAAAAATCACCTCTCTTGTGTTTCCTTTCATCACTCTTATTATTATTGGACTGGTTCTTTCTTTTGTGTATTTTGCTATTATTTAAGCAACTTCCATATCTGTTGCATTGTCAATTTCAACTCATCATTATTTCTATCTTTATATCTAATTCCTTTTCATTCTCCTGCTCTCCATACTTCAAGCCTTTTATTACCATATTCTTTGATCTGATCATTCCTTCTAACTGTACAATTATATTTTCCCGAACTTCTACCTTTTCCTTGTGATTCTTATTTTCATTTTGTAGATCTCGTATGACCATTGCATTGCTCTCGAATTGGCTTTCTAGTCGTTCCAAAGATATTCTCATTTTTTTGAATATTTTTGTTGCGTACTAACCCTGTAAGTTTTAATTGAAATTTTGCAAGGTAATTTGTTTTCATTATACTATAATTTGTGAGTTTTTAATGACCGTTACTGAGATTTGGTTTTTGTTTTCAATAACATGTATATAATATATCATACTTTTTCAGGGCTATCCCTCCAAGCTGCATACAAAGGGTGAGTTACATTTTCAATAGTATGATTATTCCACACATTGCTGCTAAAAAACATTGTATAATATTACTTTAACTATTTAAAATATACCGATTATACGAAGCTCAATCTATGTGGAATATAACGCAATTCATTCGGGTAAAATCTCGGCTCAAATAAAACGTACACTAAGAATTGAATGATAAACTCTGTGAAGTAATTAATATGTCCATAATCGTGGAGCACCATATTTGCCTTGATTTGCTCGAGGCTATTTGACCTAGTACACGTTCTTGATTAAATTTCAAACAATTAAACAATGGATCTTTTGAAATAATTCATTTGGTCTCCCAACTTCTATCTCTCTTGCACTGGAAAGTTTAACATCAGGGTCGAAAGCATAAAAATATTTAGTTTCAAACGCTATACCGTGATAAACTTGCCTTTGGGTTTGATAGTAGACGAGGAAATGAAGTACGGAACCTCCGAAAGTTTAAGCGCAAGTCTGTTGAAATGGAGTTTTTTGGATTCGCTTCCTAAAATCAACTAGAAAAATATAGGGGAGAAGGGGGCACATTTGGCCATTCAATATAATTTGATTTGAATGAAGTACTGACATAATATTTTTTTAACTAATTTAGTTAAAACGATTATTTGATCACTTTTAAAGTTATGGTGGCGGATATTTCTCTCAAATTGTAAGTAATATCTAATTTATTAGTAAAAATAAAAAAGTCTACATATTGGCCGAATCTACCCCAGCATGGGGTAGATTCGGCCAGTACTTGGGGCACTTTCGGCATATTTAAATTTAAAGCAGATTTTAAAAACATGGTACATCATAAATACGATAAGTTCAGAAAAATGTAGAGTTCAATAACTTTTAACAAATAAAATACAGAACTTGAAATTATTCCTTAAAATCTTGAAAACAGAAACCAAAAAATATATTTAAAATTATGTGAAAAAATTATTTCACATTTAGTTCTTCAAAATTGTAGTAAAATGTGACGGTTGAATCTCGTCTTGACGTTGAATATTCTGTGAAAATTCCTATTATATTCTCCTTATTGCATATTTCTACGTCCCCCGCTAGAACCACTTGAAACAATTTTTTGCGCAAGGCCTACAGAAGGCAAAACATTATTTTTTAATACGAATTCATCCAGAATACAGTCATTTAACATAACACCAGCATCATCTTTAAAAGTTTCCAGACTAAGAGTACTCTCTGTTTCACTACAATATTCAATATCTTCTACATCGGATTCACTGCTGGAATTACCAAAAATCTTGTTTTTACCTTGCCTAATTTTTTTAGTTCAGTTTCATTATTTTTTTCTTCGTTACACCATTTTCACACTTGTTTTCCAGATTTTTGTGCTTGCTTTTCAGATTTTTGAGGTTGTCTTTCAGATTTTTTCGCTTGTTTTCTCGTTTTCTCTTCTAGTTTTCTCCGGAGTCTCTGTATAGATCGTAGATTTTCCTTGGTAGGCACCAGGCCGTATAATAATTTTAGGTTTCTGGGCCTCGCAGCCCCAGGAGTAATGACGTTAGCTCTTATCAGATTGGCTTCTTCTGCTTTTGGTATCTATTGTTCCTTCCATATCCGCTGTAGTTTCTCCCTCAACTGATGTAATTTCTCTTTCAACTGGCGTAGTTTCTCTGGCAGCTTATATAGACGGCTTATCTATTTGATTATCATTCGCTCCCTAATTAGTTAATAAATGTGCAGGCTAAATATATTCGTAGGTGGCATCAAAATCAGTGTCACTAAACGCTGAGGAACTAATAGGTCAAATCCCTAGTTTCATAAATGAATTTGTTATGTCACTAGGGGAAAATGAGTCCAACAATGGACGTTTCGTCAGTTTTTGGATCAGCTTGACAGTTATGGTTCTTTCAGGGTTACTTGACATTCAATCATTAAAAGACACTGCACATCTACTTTTAAATGGCCCAAAAACCCCAAGATCTAGTGGCCGGAGTTTGTGAGATATGTGGGGAGGAAATGACAGAAAAACCATACCATTATCTCTGGCGTACGAGAACGACGCTAATATTACATGCGACTCGTGATTATCCAATAAAACCAATATTTTATTTTCTTTATTGTATTTAGTATGCTTGACAACATGTTCTAATGAATTCACAAATAAGTCGCCTGTCGTCCACTCAGATACCGTTCTACCTGCACGAAGCGAAACCATGATAGTAGCACGGCTACAGGGAATTATGGAGGAAGGTACACCAATTATGATAAAGCCAAGGAACCACGACGAAGTGGTTGACAAAGGAGTACTAATTGGAAAAGGAATTGTTACGTGGGCCAAAGGGATCCCAGTACGTGTGCTAAACGTGAATGATCCCAGTTATCATCAATAAGGAAACCAGGATTGGATCCTGCGTACCAGTGACGTCTATAGTTCGTCAAATGACGACCACTGGCAATTCTAATGTCAGATTCGAATAGATGTTATCAGTAGCTGGTCAATCCTTGAATCGAGCTGAAAAAAAGAGAATGGGAGAATTTCTCTTGCAGTATCGAGACCTGTTCGTACCCAAAGGAAGAAAGAATAATTCGAGAAATGGCAGAAGAAAAAGTAATAGGACCATCTACTAGTCCATGGGTGTCGTCAAGAAAAAGGATGGAACTACAAGATTATGCGTGAATTTTCGCCAGCTAAACAACGTGACAAAGGAAAACAGCTATCTTCTGCCTCGAATCAACGATACGATGGATACTTCGGCCTGCAGCAAACTGTTTTCCCCATTGGACCTGAAGTCTGGATATTGGCAAGTAGAAATGGACCCAGAAGACAAAGGGAAGACTGCTTATACCACCGGATCTGGATTGTGACAATTCAACGACTTGCCATTTGGGCTCTGTAATGCGCCCGCGAAATTTGAAAAACTCATGGAAAATGTCTTGAGAGGGTTGTCTTGGAAGACATGCCTGGTCTATTTGGACGATATCGTAGTACTGGAGAAGACATTTAACGAACACCTTAAGAATTTGGAAGACGTATTTAAGCGTCTCCAAGCTGTCCAGCTGTTCCAAAACCGAGTCAACTATCAAATTTACGCGATCCCGAATCAAGAGACCACAACTGTCGCGGATATATTGGTGAAAGAATTTATCAGCCGATATGGAGTGCTCTTGAAAGTCCACTGTGACCAGGGGAGAAAATTCTAAAGCCCTCTATCCCAGGAGATTTGCGACAAGCTGGGAACGAAGAAGACCAGGACAACAGTATTACATCCACAGTCAGATAAAATACGAAAATCCTGTTTGGACGTGCAATGACGCTTCCTTGTGACCTGTTATTTGGCTGTCGGCCTGGAGAAGATCTTGCTGGAGAAGACTACGTGATCCAATTGAGAAGAAAGCTGGACGATATTCATGAATTAGTTCGAACAAATCTTCAAGTTGCCAGCGACAGAATGAAAAGTCGGTACGACACGCAGGCGGTTCCAAAGAAGGTGACAAAGTATGGTTACACAACCCGACGAGGAGAAAATGATTTTCTCCAAAATTACAGAAATCCTGGGCAGGTCCATACGTATTCAAGAAAAGAATCAATTATGTTTTATATCGCATAAGCAAGATCCCCAACGGAAAACCAGAAGTAGTTCAACTATACCGACTAGCGCCATTTGAAGGAAACCATGGCCTAGAGAAAGTAGTAAACCATATTCGAGATGTGTCCTGACCCTATCTTTAATATATTTGTGGGCGCATATGGAGGTACCGGGAAAGCTAGATATGGAGTCACTTCCCGCCCGTATCAAGAACGCACGAAGGTTGTCCACCATCTTCCGAAAGAAGTTAGGGCAATTAGAAAAACTTGAGGTCCAGATTCCAGCCCCTGGCAAGACACTAATACTGAAACACAATTCGCCGTACGTCTTCTACGTGGTAACTAAAACAGAGTTTCAAGATCGATCTAGCTACCGCGATGTGTGGGAAGCAATTCTAAACCTCCGAGACCAGGTGTAGGAACCTATTGTGGAGAAACTGACTATACCTAAGACAGCGACTAACCAGTTGGATTGGCGAGTCATCAGGAACGTGGTGGAGGTGATTTTCCAAGATACCGGTGTCCAAATATTAATTTGCAGCTACAACCCCCGTTATCAGTATCCGATGAAGACGGTGCCCTGTTGTTTCCATAAGATCGGAAAGTGTAGAAATGGGGCCAGTTGCCGATTCAAACATCCAGTCTCGGGTACACAAAGGTTCCAGGAGGAACTTACATTCAAGGAGAGGATAATGTTACGAAATAGCACACTAGTGTAGTCTCTGAATCCGACTCTGTATGAATGTTAAAATTTTAGCGGATTCGCAGGGATTTCTTAGAACTGTTTAGACAGTTACCTTTTATTTATATTATATTTTCAGAACCACCATTTCTTTTCAATTCAACCGTTCATTTAATGGCTATGTTCTTTATTGTCATTAAGGATTCAGGTTACATTTGCGTATTAATTGCAATCTACTGGCCCAAAACATCGAGCTAGTTGTTACACATAAAAAATTAGAAAAAACTTTCAGTTTCAGGTTTAACTTAGAATATTTCAAGAAATATTGACTTTGTCATTATAAGGAAAGAGTACGTTATTTAGGTAAAAAGAAATTGGGTTAAAGTTTCTATTCCTCCAGTGGCGTAGAATTTGGGAACAATTTACCAATCACATACTCCAGTCGTACGCCTCTGGCAGTAACCAGAAACGTTTGTTTAACATAATTAAGTAGAGTGTACAGTGTCTACACTTTCTACCAAATATGGAATGGATACCTAAAACAGTTTAAAAAAACTGAGAACAAATCTTTTATAATTTTTAAACAAAACTCCGTAATCAGCAACATTTTATTCAGGTGTTTTGGGTTAAATCTTCACAATTAGAAGTCATATTCTACTTTTCTCTTGTCACAGAAAAACATTCATTGTAATGTTCATTAGATCAAATGTAGTTGTGAGAACTAGATAAGAATGTAGTTATCGACAGTCATTTGAGATTCAAATAATATATATCCCTTGAATTAATATGTTATATGGTTCATTCATTCATTCATCACTGTACAACGGCTCCTACAATATTGAAATAACTTCTTTAATATTATATTACAGGGTTGAAAATAAAGGAGAGGCAGTCTGTGATCTATGCGTAATGGTTGCCAATTACATCAAACAAATGATAGAACAAGATTACCCCGAAGTAAGTTTCCATGTTATTTATCCAAGCATTACTAAAAAGTATGCGGAATTAGACATTCAGGCCAGACGAACTATATTTTTTTGAGGAATTCATTCCTTATAGGGCTTGCTCAGCGGAAAATTGGAGAAAAGGGGAAAGGGGGAGTATATTGGGTACTACTTTCCTACAACGTGATTTTTTTCAAACTTTGATCAGCGTGGTGGGAAGGGGATGAGAACGGTTTTTGCAATTTTCGGCCTGAATACTTGTTTTATCGAAAAAAGGTTAATGGAAAAGTTGGAAATAATAAAAAAATATACAATTTTTGTTGTTAAAGATCCTTGACATATTCTCAAAATTTTTGCATACAACATATAAAACTGATTATTCTTGAGTCAACCAAAAAAAAGTCCAAACTTATTCAAATTTGGCACAATTGTAACTTTTTTGATGCCAAATAATCTCTTATTTCTTGTTTTTTCTTAGTTAGGGCTTTCTAAGAAATCAAAAATTTTCAAAAAAAACTCCTTTCTTGTTCACCCTAGACAATTTATTCGTGTCTCATTTTTTTATAAAGACTTCTGCTTTTATCATCAACAATAAAACTAAACCACTTTAAGAAAAAAAATCTCAAAAAATGCAAAAAGATTAATAAAATTTGGATTTTTTGTCGTCAAAAACTTCGTCTTTTCTGTCTTTCTTTCTAGCACTAATTATTATTCTGTAGAAAAATAAAGATGCGTGTCGTGCAGTGCAGTTTTTTGCGGTTTGTGGCGTGAATACTTGTTTTAACGAAAAAAGTTATATGGAAATGTTATAGCTAATTAAAAGTTATACAACTTCCGTTGTTTTCATTTTTTAACGCAACCTCAACATTTTTCAATTAAACGCAAAAACTGTTTTTTTTTTGGTTTTTTATATTCATATATATATTTCATGAAAAAAATACTAACGTTATAAAAATTATTACTGTTCAAGCTATTTGCACTCCAAATAAGCATGCTTCTTTTGCTTTTCTTAAGTAGTAGTTTATGACAAATTTACAAATTAAAAAAAAACTTTTTTTTAAAATCGTTGAACAACCTTTATTTTTTAAAATAAACAACTTCTGAGGGGCCCATTTTTCCGTAGAGATTTATTAATTCATATAAAAAATGAAAACATACTGTTTCAAGCAAAATATGTCGTAAAAAATGCAAAAAACTGAAAAGTTGTATTTCTTTTCTTAAACAACCGCGTTTTTTTCTCTTAAGTGGTCTGAAGCACTAATTATTTACTTAAATTACAAAATTATTTGACCGGCATCTAAATGAAATGAAAATTTAACAAACTTTAAGACGTATACAAATAAAAATCAATAAGAAATTTGACACTATTGTGATATACGTTTATTACGGGTAATAAATCAATAACATTTCTGCACAATTAACCGGTGCCACGTGAGACCAATGTGGAATTACACAAAAAAATGTTATAAGGGCCGCGTGAAGCCAACTTGGACTCACGTGTTAATCTGTCATAAAATATTGTGTATCTCCACAATAGCTTATCGGTTCCATTTAAAATACACGGGAGCGTTTTCGCGCTCGGCTCGGTGTAGAAACCGTATTTCTCCTGTGCTACTGAGAGTACAAACTAGACTCACATGGCTTATATTGTTCGTAATTCAAAGTAAAATAAATTCAAGTTTTATTTTTTCATGAAAATACAAATAACAAGAGAGTAATGTTAAAAATCAAGGTAAAACTAAAGTTAATTTTTACATAAAACAAAAATAATACAGTAGCAAACTTATTTCTAACTAAGCTACTAATTTAGGATTTTTTCACTGAATGTGTAACAGAAAAACAGTCTAGGCAATAGAATTTCTCACAGGCATCGCACTTCAACGTGGTGTTTGTGACTCTTCTCTGTGCTACTTGCGTTCCTTGTTCGTTTGACATTTTTGCGTAACATACTATACATCGTCTTCTGCTAGCACGACCAACGTCGCTAAGTTTGTGTTCGGTTTCCGGAAGGACAGGAGCTGGTACGGCAATAAAATCCCCCATTAGGCCCATAATTACCTGTTGCTTGAATTCGATAATTGTCATTTCCTCGTTGGCAATAATACTTTGATGTACGACATAAGCGTTTATAAATGCTGTACCGGTCAAGAGCACCACCGACAATTTTCGGTACCACTTTACTCCTTTACGTAACGCCGAATTATAGCTTTTTATGTGGTCTGATATATAAATGAAGCTTTTATATTTATTATATTCGAATACATTCGTTGGATTGACAACATCACCGCATGCCTTCTGAATTGTCACCATTTCGTCGTCAAATTTGGTACTAATCATCAGTACATCGCGCTTGTCTTTACATTTTTGAGTAACGATGCCTGAGTTACTTTGTACAGCTACATGTTCGCGTACTTTCAATTTCTTGGAAATAACGTTTTCAGAATTATACTTGCTGTTAGCACGTAATGTACTGATCAAATAAGTTTCTCGGTGTAACAGTTCATGAGCATGTGTGACCGAGGTGTAATAGTTGTCAATCGCAAGAGTTCGTCGTTTGTCAAGCAGCACATCCATGAGTCTCATTTGTTGGTAAGCTGCTATCTTCGACACGTTCTGTTCCACAATAGACATTGAAATCGTATGTATAACCACCTTCCAGGCAAAGTTTGAAAAGCTTTATCCCAAACTTATACCTTTTATTGGCAATATACTGTTTGAATTTTAGTCGCCCTTGAAATGGCACTAATGTTCCGTAAATGCAGACGTTTTCTTTGGGAACGATGGCAGACTTGAGTTTGGGCTTCAGTCTCGTAATCAATGTGGTGATCTTCTGTAAACGGTCATCGTTTATAACAGAATTGTCGGTGGAATGGAGCGTTTTTCATAATACCTGGAAGCGGTTCCTTGGCATTATATTTTTGATATGTTTGAAATAAATGGTATTCTTCGACCAATATGACTGCAAAGATAGAAAATGGCATAATCACATCCAAATAATTATACCAAGAAATCGTTTTATAGAATCCCCAAAATTAGGATTTTCTTGTTCGTTATCGTTGGATGGTATAGCTTGTTCCACCGATTTAGTACTCACGTTTATGGCATTCATGGTCCCACGTTTCCTTTTTCGACTTTGTTCTTGAGCACGCAGTGCGTATTCACTAGCACTATCACCGTCATCTGATGACGTTGACGGCTGGTACTCGTCCGAAAGATAAACATCGTCAAACAAAAACTCATTATCCGATGATTCTTCCCCCGACAAAACTTCTTGCCAATATTTTTGAAGTTTCTCTCGTTCTATCTCGTACGACTGCATTGTACCGCTCTAATATGCATACTAATTAATTAGCGGCCTGTTCCGTCGCTCTCAACATGCTTCGCAAACGTGAATTGATATGTCAATCGAAACGCTACATTGGACCCATAATGGCATCCCGTGATAAAAGTTTTGCTGGTGGCCGTGAAACTCCATCGTGGGCTCACATTAGAAAAACACTTTTTTTTTACTGAAAATCATAGATGAGAATGTATACCATTACTTTGGAATTAAAAAGAAATATAGAAAGGCAAATTGATAAAAAAAGTAATCGGCCAATGGGGATGTAAAATTTTTAAACATTCCGGCAGTTAACCTGTTAATGTAAATATACTTTCAATTTTAAAAAACGTAAGATTACAAACAACGGTAACTATGGCATCAATTTTGATATCTTCATTGGCAACTGTTCATCATTATCTTCACATTCTTGTTTTTCTACTACTCTTTATTTTTCTTCTCTTTCTTCTTCTTGTACTCCGTTCTATTTGGATAGGTATATCATTGTCAACGTCTTTTGAATCAATATTCATTTATAATTGGTTGCTCAACATTCGAGCAGTCTTTCAATTTATAACATTTTTAACACAAATTAGTACACTTTAAGCCATGTTTTCTGCAACTACACCTTAAAATACTGCAATATTTTTGACAACCACAAGATATTTTTTTAGCAGTTCTTAAACAATTAACTAATCATCTCTGTATTTTGGCATTAAAATCAGTAGGATCTAGTTGACTTCCCAGCAAGTTTGAAGTTGTAAATTGGTCCTAAATGCACGTTATATTGCAGCTCCTTCAGTTGGTGGTACTTTCTCCAACTTGAAGGATGTTTTTGGTTGCTGCTGATTGATATTTCGTATCGCTACTTACAACCATTTTTAGCCACTAAATCTTGGTCAGCATTTGTATCTTAGAAAACATCAGCCAGTTCACAAAAATTGTCTATATATAACAATGTTTTAATTGATACCTTTTCCAATAAATCCTGATACGGTTTCACAGCCAGTGAAGCAGTGTAAGAACGCAACATATTTCAAACATATTTGATGTTCAAAGCTGCTCGATGAGTAGAAAAAATATATCACGGTACTCGTACCCGATTTTTAAAAATATATATCGAATTTTTAAACATTCAATTGATTTAATAATACTAGTCGATCGATATTTTGGCCAACTACAATAACAGGTTTATTCGCTTAAGCAAGTTTTATTGCCGTACTCACTATCAAAAAGTCAACATCTTCTTCACACTGTGCATAGCTCAATCCGGCAGATTGCAACTCTAATGCCAATATTTTTAAAAATCTATCTTAATTTTTTCATTAAATAGAAATACTTGATGTGCGAAGGGTACATTGATATGATCTCGATATTCATAAATAACAAGCGCGACTGCTGCTTTTTTTCGCGATCTCTTACTTCCCTTCGTACTTGCTGAAGCTGCTGGTGCTGCTGTAGTATCTGTTGGATCATTTGTATGAGCATTAGAATATTATTAGCATTATCTTCAATTTCAGCGAGTGCATCATTTGTCGATTTGTTACAGCTTCTTAAAGCATCAATACTTTCGAAATGTGTGTAAAATTTAGATTTAACATTTCTTGAAACCCGTTTTCGTTGAACAGTGATAATGGGAATGGAGCTAAGTCGAATCTTAAATAATTCTTCACGTCATTTCAAGCATATCCTTTGAAACAATAAAAGTGGAATTAAAGATACTTTTTCACTATTCACTTTTATAGATGATTGTACAACTTTAAGCGATAAAACGCTTTTTTGGTTTACCGGAAAGTTACAATTCCAAAATCTTTGCCTACAATCTATACTGCTGCATTGAAGCAGTTAATTGACTCTCCTCTAATTACACAAGGAAATATTGAAACGATCTCATTGATTTCTGGAAACGGGTTGTATGTATGAAAAACTGCATCAATGTTTTAACATCTTCCACATCTCTTTTCACTCGTGATTCTCTGGTATGAATATGCTGTTCAGAAGTTGACTGTGTAACGTTAAAAAAATTCTCCATCTCATTATATACTTCGACAAGAACAATCATTGTTAGTATGAATGTTGCTAAAACGCACGGCTACCAATACAATGTTCGATAAGGCTTCTCAAATCTCTTATGCTCTGCATTTTCACTTTGGAGTTCACAAAGGAACTAATTTATTAAACAATCCGCTTCGAATAAAATGTTTAAGATTAAATATACTAATTAAAAGAAAGTAAAATTATATTAATTACATACAAAAATGTAACTGAAAACTAATAAATATTATACTTTTTAGACTGAATCGAATAAATCTATATAAATCTGTACAATGTTACTAATGTGGTTTTAAGGATTCTAAAATAAAAATGATCTCTTCCAGCCAGATTTTTAGGTTGGAATGATGTAAAATTTAGTACCGGCATATAAAATAAAAATATACTTACACTAGCAACTTCAATATCTTCCACAATTATAATGGAACTAATATGAAAGTAGATTAGATTAGACAAGAAATATTCAACACTACAACTGTACTGATCGAAACAGACTAATCAACTAAACAGTGCGCTCCAAAATCAGAGTTCGTCTCTGCCGAAAACATAAGGACCTGTACAGATATCTCACCACGCGACAAACCACAGAAAATGTGGTGCATGCAGCGACGTGTTGTGCCGCATGACGCACACTCGTAGCAGCGCACGACGCGAATCTTTACTTCTCTACAGTATTTAATTTTTTCCTCTTTAAAATGTCATTGGAATAACTTAGTAAACTAAATAAATAGTTGGCGCTACTGCCCGAAAAAGAGAAAAAACGTGGTTATTGACGCCAAAAAAATGTAACTTTTCAGTTTTTTGCATTTTTACCTATTTTTTCGATTAAAGTTGTTTAGTTTTATTGTTGATAATAAAAGTGGGAGTGTTTACAAAAAAATGAGACCAGAATGAATTGTCTAGGGTGAAAAAAAAGTTGAAAATTTAAAATTTCTCAGAAACTACTTAACATAGGAAAAACAAAAATAAATGGGAGCTACATGTGTGCCAAATTTGAGAACGTGTGCACTTTTGTTAGCCGAATTCAAAATAAAAATCGAGAAATCAGTGTTTAACGTTTATAAAAAAATTTTGAGGTTATGTCAAAAATTTATGGGAAAAAAGTGTTAGATTTTTTAATCATTAATAACTTTTCCATCAAAACTTTTTTCGTTAAAACAAGTATTTGCGCCGCAAATTGCAAAAAACCGTTTTCACTCCCTTTCCAACCTCGGCCCTCAGAATTTTTAAACAATCACGTTGTCTGAAAGTAGTACCCAACATTTGTAACCCCCTTTTCTAGCATATTCCGCTTAGAAAGCTAAAGAAACCGTCATAAACTCCTCCGGAACCTGCTTGTTGATTACTGGACTCAACACTAACTTTAACATTTCCTTCGGCTTTTTTTTGCCCTCGACCTCAGCTTATGTGACCCTAAAGCTACACTTTCCCTTTCCAGGCAAGTTTCCGATGAACTACATAATTTTAACCAGTTTCCTATCATTATATCCAATCATTATATTATTGGTCTAAGTTTACTTCTCTGTCCCAAACTTATTTATACTCTTTAACTATTTCTGCAAATATGAATGACACTCTAAAAATGTTTACGAACAACATACTTGCCGCTGCCTAGACTCACATCGGTAAAACAGTCAATCACTCTGCACAAGAAACTGTGCCTAATTATGTATTTTACTAATGAAAATACTTTTTTAAAAATATTTATCAACAAAAATTTGTGATAATTTGAGATTGAGCCGTACAATTAATGTCGAACTAAAATCTAGAACAATTTACACTTAACTATCTTTATATATAAAAAAAGACGTTGCATTCTTCATTGTTGTTGATTCTGCATTTTCTAGGCCTATAACTGCCTTGGTGGAACTCAGCTTGCAAAAATGCCATCCGTGAGCTCAACCATGCTCTTATCAGTCTTCGACGAAATAGAACACATGAAAGCTTTCTCCTACACAAAAAGCTCAAAGCTAAATTCATAATCAA
Organism: Galeruca laticollis; assembly: GCA_963921935.1. NCBI lineage: Eukaryota > Metazoa > Arthropoda > Insecta > Coleoptera > Chrysomelidae > Galeruca > Galeruca laticollis. The sequence goes on from OY998181.1 coordinate 149,400,452, forward strand.
GCAAAGCAAAAAATCCTCATGGCAAAGCTATACCCCCTCGTTGTATTATAATACAAATCCCAATCAAGCCTGGAAAAAATTGCACAAATTCAAGGCAAGAAAACCAATACTAAAATGCCTTCTTTAATATTTAATGATACTATTATGCCCGACAACCAAGCAATTGCCGATACATTCGCACAAAATTTTGATGACAAATTTAATAATCATAATCAAATTTCTGTTTCTCACGATTATCATACTCAGCCTTCCTATACTTTTTAGTCAATCCTTCAAGACGTTGCTTCCGTCAACGCCCCTTTAAACCTAAATGAACTGAAATCTGCCTTGTCTACTTGTAGAAATTCTGCCACCGGCCCTGATGATATTCCTTACGTCTTTCTCAAAAAACTATCCTAAGCTTCTCGAAACCTATAACATCATCTGGAATCCTCATCAGTTCCATGACGCATGGCCCAAATCCATAATTATTCCAATAGAAAAAGCAGAGCAATCCACCTTATCGCCTAATTTCTTCCGACTTATTTCACTCACTTGCACTACCTGCAAACTCCTGAAGTAAATGATCAATAGAACACTACTTTGTTTTCTTTTAAAGTATAAAACCATTCCTAATGCCCAATCCGGCTTCCAGCGTCATCGCTCCACTCGGGACGGACAACCTTGTTCTTCTCCAAACACATATCTCTTAAGCAATAAAGAGTCACCAGGACGTCGTAGCAACCACCTTTGAAATTGAAGGTACGTTTGAGTCGATATCTGGACCGGCAATACTGAATAAAATTTTCCAATATAATCTTCATGGCAACATTCTATCGTTCATTCATAATTCCCTAACTTGTAGAACCTTAGGGGTTTCCGCTAATGGTAAAGTCTCCTTGCCTCGCCCACAAAATGCTGATGTCCCTCAAGTATCAGTATTAAGTTCTACTCTATTTATGCTCACAATAAACGAGCTCTTTTACAAATTTCCTGCTTCCATAAAATATGTCCAATATGCTGATAACGTAATTGTTTATTGTTAAGGTAAATCGATCTCGTCCAATTGTAAACTCCTTCAAATCGCAGTAAAGCTTCTACAGGCTAGATCTTCTTACCTAGGATTATCTTTATCTCAAAGTAAATCCAAACTTATCAAGTTTCCAAGAAGAACATGTTTTTCTCCACCTCACATTTTCTTCAATAACTCATCTTTACCCACTGTAAATCAATGTAAAATTGTCGGAATAACCATCGACTCTCGATTTAACTGGAAACACCGGGTCCATGAACTCAAAGCCATCTGTCTAAAGAGGCTCTCTGCCTTGGTGCCATCCGCTTTAGCTCTGCTGATAGTCTCCATATTGAAGCAAAAGAGCCACCCCTTCCTTAAGATGACAATCTCTACTCCTTACCTGTGGTGCCTCAGTATCCTGCAATCCTGTTCACTTACTTCTCACTTCAACGACTAATCTCCCTAATAACCCTCGAATAATTATTAAATCTATTCCCCAAATGCTTACTCCTTTACTCAAAGATTCTGACCTCCCCGCTCCCTCTACCTTCTCCTCCTTGGACCAAAATTATTCCTATAGCTGATATAACCTGGAAGTAAACATAACAGAAATTAGTTCTTCACAAATTGTTTCAAAATTTCAATTTTTATTTATATTTAACTATTGAGATGAGATTTGTTTCTAGTGAGCTAGAAGTACTGTTTCTGTAGAAACTTCACAATGTGGAACTATTTTTTTTCATCGTCAACTTTATCTTTTATAGGACAAAGTAGAAGAAGATTGTAAAAATTTTTGTAATGGTCTGGCACCTGACTTCAAGACTCTCTGTAACAACGTCATTATTCCTCTTGTCAAGACAATCTACGAAGACATTGGTTCACAAACACCTGAAAAAATATGTCAAACTCTTGACCTTTGTTGAATCAAGCAGTTGAGATAATATTTCAATAAAAATTAGAAATTGGTTTCTCGTTTTTTTTATAACCTATCATAACTTGGTATTACAAATATGGTACCAATATTTCAATGTAGCAGGAGGAAAGAAGTCAAATAAAATATTAATTTTTGAAACACTCAAAATAATTGATAGAATGATAGAGTGTTATTATTGGAACAAAAATGGAAACTTGGGAAATTGTCAGTAGTAACAGAGTAAGAAGTGAAACTTTTTATGTTACACATAAACTGTCAACGTGTAAGAAGAAAATTATTAAATATCAACCCAAGTTTTGCATTTTTCAGTATATTTGATTGGAAACCTAAAATAATGAATAAATCTTAGGCGGAGATCTACATATAAACAATATATGTAAAAGTAATTGAACGGTATTTTATAGAATTTTATTTTTAAAATTCATCATAATATCATGAAATGCCACTGGCCCTAAATTTACCCGATTTGGATGAAATTTCATTGAATAAAACTATTTTATCAATGAAAATATTAGCTATTAGTTTCAAAATTTGTATAAATCGATTGAAAAGTATTATAACAATTTGAGATAATATAGCTAGTTTCATATATTATCTAGTTTACAGATTATTTTAATCTTTACAAGAACGTGTATTGGATATCAAATATAATTTACCTGTGAAATGATATTCCCTCCATATTTTTATCACTTCTGCTTTTACAACAATACGCTGAACACACAACCATTTCGATCACCGATCAATTACACTGTCTTTAATTCACTTTCCAATAAAAAACGTTGTAAATATAAAAACGTTACGATGCTTTAAATACACCAAAAAGATGGCCGCCGATCCAAAAATGGAAGCAGTCCTCTGCGTCGGCTCGAAATTCACGTTCATAGTCTAAGATTTAAACTGAGTATGCAACTTTAAACAAACTTCACTATGATTGGTTGCATAACTGAATTAACTTCGAGTTTTAAAATTATTCAAGCATATCCTTGAATAATGTGATTTAAATAAATATGTTGGGATTTTATTTGATTGTTTGTGGTAACACTGATCTGAGGTGTCAAAAGCAACGTGAAGATAAAACTTTTGATTCTAATCACTTGTCTGATACTTTTTGAGCTGCGAGGACGAGTGTCAATTGTAACGAATCGTAGGTATAGAAAATGGCCGATGGCCGATGGAACTATATTGCTGAAAAACCCTTGGTGACAAGATACTGCATACTGCATAGTTTTTGCACACATTTTTTGCCACATGGATATAGTTTAGAACAGTTTTATGGGATCAGGTTGGGATTTTAAGAAGCCTCAAGTTTCGGATGTTTCCAGGAAGAGATATCTTGTCATAAAAATAGTTGATAAACTATAGGTACAACATTCATGGTAGTAGAGACGTATCGTATCTCGGATGGCGTTAGCGTTACAGAGCAACAAGGGCTCGTAATGGCTTTTCACTTCATGTGGTTATGTTGGACTCATGGTTTGTCGGTGACACTTGCGATATGATTCCGGCGATATGATTCCGTTATTGACAATGGTTGGACTCATGGTTTGTCGGTGACACTTGCGATATGATTCCGTTATTGACAATGGTTCTTAATAGTATGGCTGAATCTTGTTCCACGAGTCAGATGTGGTTTGTCAATTAACATGATTGACGGTTAATAGTTTGGACACTAACCGCAAGTAGCATTCAAAATTTTATTTGCTTTCATCCAAATTTTATGCAATTTATTAATTTTGTAATTTCATGCTTTAATATTTAACGACAAATTAACTTATATATTCTAATATTTTGATATTTAGTAATTTCAAATCTACGAGTATATATAGACCTGTATCAACTCATAATATTATTATTGCATTCTTTCAACTTTGTTATGTTGAAATAATAACATTATCATTGCAAATCGCCCTGAAATTATATTTCAGCTTAATTTCACTTGGTAAGAGACACTCTGTATCTATTTAGTGATATTTTATTAATTATTACAGTTTGTAAAGCTGTAACTGGTATACCACTTACATGTTACTAGGAATTTTGTGTATTGTACATGATGTTTTCAGATAGTTGATAACATTAGAAACTATGTTAAACATTTCAAATTCAACCAACCTCTAATAACTGATTATCAGTTCGTAATTAGTGTCGGATACCTTGTATTTATTGAAACAGGTTATTACACCATCTGTTCAAAGTACCCTTAAATTTCATTAAACAGATTCATTGTAAATGTGATGTGTTTTATTTGATTCGCTAACATAAAGGCAAAACAATGTAAATAACATATTTGAAAAAGTCATAATAGCTAATTTATTCACTATTGGTTCCTTGATTAATCAGTAAGAGTTTCTTGAATGTCCTACCAATCAAGTGGCGCCTAAAAACAATAAAGAACCACTTTTCAAATATTCCTAACATCACTCACAACCTTATGCTTTTTGGCGAATAGCGAACCTTCTGCATTGTAACCTCACTTCATGTAGTAACAACAAGGTAAGGTTACAATATATATAGAGTGTTTCAAAAGTAATATGAAAGATTGCTCTTATCGTTAATAAGCTACAATGCGTTGAATTGTTTATAATGAACGAACTTTGACTGTGAGCGCATTTATTTTAATAGAAGAATTGTAATAAACATAAACAAATAATGGTACATTTCAAACCAGATGTTCAAAATTTGCAACTCTAGCTTAAATACAAGCATCCGCTCGATGTCTAATAGATTGCCGAATAGGTTCGAAAATGCCTGGATTCTTGCGAATAATATTACAGCCTCGTATGACGCAATTTTGAAGATCTCCTAAGCTTAAAATTGGGGTTGCGTAAATGAGTGGTTTTAAATATTGTAATAATCGCGGTAAGTTTTTAAACAAGTTGAGATTCAAGTTTTTTCTTGAGGGGAAATTTATTCGTTTTTATTATTGTACGCTGGTTCTAAACTTGGTATTTATATACATAGGTAGAAGCTATAACAGTATATTTATTTAATTATTTATTCTTTCACGAGGATATGGCAAGTTGGCAGGTTTCAATTAGGTACTGCAGGTCCAGGCTCACAATTTGGTTACCGCTCGTGATATAAGATATGAGTTTATCGTGTGTGATGACAGAGTAAGGTTTTCTTCAAAATTGTAGGAACATTTCACTTTCTTTAGGGTGCATATAACCGACAGGAGTTAGGCACTATTTGTTTGATTATTGTTTTACGCCACATAATTCGCTTCCACCTCGTAGATGGGTAATGAACAGAGGGTTAAACCGAGAATTATTTGTACCGAGTAACACGGGCCCGGGGTGTATGATTTTGTCTCCTTAAAGTCCCATTTCCAGTGAAATTTCACTACGATAAATAAAAGCTAATTATTTCAGACGTGGTTAGGTAATTTCATTCATATTAAATAAAATAAATAAACATCATAGGTTATTCAAAGACCTGAAAATTTGCAGCTTGGCACTTACGCTCTGAACGGGATTGTCGATAAACATTTATTACTCATGGATCAGCAGAATTCCTTTTAACGACTCTGATTTCACTTCCTGTTGATACAGGGTGCAATGATTCGAAACCACAGTCGCTTTGTACATTATTGTTTTAAGAGCAAAATAAGTGTTTCTTGCAACGAGGCAGGGGAACTTCGAAATAAGGGTTAAATCATATGCCCCTCGCACACGTTAAACATATTAAATGATAAGTGGGTAATAATTTTGTTCTATTTCATGGTGAGGGATATTATATTTGTTTTTAGTTGGTCATATGTTATACAGCGAAAGATTTAGTAGGTACAAATTATAGATAATTGTATAGTTACTTTTATAGAGGGGAAATTTAATATTTTGTTTTGATATTGGGATTTTATTTATTTATATATTATGTATATATATATATATATATATATATATATATATATATATATATATATATATTATTCTGTAATTTTTATTTTTCAAATTTATATTCTATTTATTTGTATTGCCTTGTCTTACGTGATGGTTTCCCGGCTTATCGATATGAATTCTGAACTTACCAATATGAATAAAACACTAATCTTCCAATATGATACAATTTATTAAAATTACGTGTACAACTAATAATTGAATTGAACAATCTCAACCACTCTCTCTCACACACCCCGTAGATATCATATTATGTTATTGTCAGTAATCTTAATTGAACCATCAATAAAGATTGTCGAATCTGAATTATAATAAAAAAATATATACTTAATTAATTTAGCTCAGTCGTAAATATTAATTATGTGGTTAATTGTTTTTATTATAAATATCTCAGGCTACACGAATGTAGGATCGAGGGTTACTTTGAAAAGAATATATTAAAATTGAAGTGTTAAATTGTAACACTTTTGTGTATCTCTGGTGAGTCTCCACCTCTAGAATTTAGTAGTCTCCGTTCCGTCTATAAATCTTCTAACTCATACAGAAAGTTGTCTATGTTCTGTTCTAACTGAGAATGAGAAATTAACCACAATCTTTTGACAAAGAGTTTGGTTTTCAAGTTTATTTAAGATTGTATGATGGTAATACTTGAGATTTTTTTAAATGGAGATTATTCAGGTTAGTGTATATCGAACAAATACCTCTTCTGTTTTAAATAGTACCTCTTTTTCAGATTTTGTTATACTTGGACATTTACGGGGTTAAACTTTGAAAAATATATCATTTGGAACACAATCGATAAAAATTTGCTAGTGATAAGAATAAAAAACTCTGACTCAGGACTTGAACTTATCAGCCTTGCATTAATTATTCTTCTAGTAACATACACTGGGCACTGGTATTGAATAAAATAATACTGCCCCTCTGTTGGAATGCTCTCACTTTCCAAGATTAATGTTGGAACTTAAAAATACCACTTAATGTATTGTAACACTGGAGAATTACTTCTGGTAAGTAGATATACTGTTTTCCTAATAATGGACAGGGTTTTTCCGCCAATTTTGTCAAATATTTCGGGGCCTAATTTTGGTTGACGTTCCACTTCCAATTTTCAAAATCAACAACCTTCTTTTTTCATAATCCTGCCTTCTCATTAGCCGAAAACCAATTATCTCCTAGGCAACTTCATTGTTTAAGAAATATCCAAAATTATTTTATTAGAACATACTTATTCTTCGAAACTAATGTTCTTAATGAATTCATTATAAAATTTCCATTCCAAAAATGTCTTATTTCTCCAGTTTTGTACTAAAATAAGGTTAGAATAAAGCACAATGTCTCTCCCTCTTGTCTCTCTTCTGAACCCGTTTCTGCAGCCCTAGACCCAGATATTTGAGTCTTAGTCTGATATATAATGATACCACTTTCAAATGAGACCATTGGAAATATTTAAACCAGCTTTAAAGTTATTGAAATCAAATCATAATTTTGTGACGTTTAACTCTCCGATAATTATTTGTATTTCTCATGACATCAATTTCTAGCCAATTCATATAGTATAACTATACAAAATGTGTGAATATTTATATCATTTTAGGTTAAATTTCTGAATTGAATAATTATATAGGTATTTGTAATACTGTGTTAGCAAAATTTTCAAAATATTAAATCTATATCGAAATCTTTATTATTGGTTTAATTTTAACAATATTGCTGTATGAGATAAACTATTTTTGTGTACTCGTATATTAACAATTTTACTGTTACAAGTAATTCCCATTGTGAAAGATTTCGACAATAACAGAATAACCATTATTCATGAATATAAAAATTGATCCACAGTATGTATAAGGAAACTTGCAAAATACATGTATGAGATTAGCAGAAATATCATAGTTATAATAAAATGGATATACTGTGGACCAAATTAGTAAGATAAATTATGTTGTTTTTATATGTTCTTATAAAATTACATGAAAATTAAAAAAAAGGTAATACCAAATTATGTGAATATAAAATGTCACACTAAAACACCACAAGCACAAAAAGCTATAAAATGTGCTCAACGAGTTTGGATAAAATCAGAATGTAAGAAATGGTTCAAAGTTAGAGACTCCTTAGACAACTACATAAAAGTTGTACATTCGGAACTCACATACCAATTACATCCAGTAGAATTTGACTGTTTGGATGACAAAATTAGAGAAAATGTCAGCACGATGAAGCATATGAAATTTAAGAAACAAGAAAAGAAGCTACAGAATCTTGAACACACACAACATAAAATTCAATACTCAAAACATCATGAAACTGTAAGTACCTACATACCAACACACTTTGCACCACGATTTGAAAACCTTTCAGACACTAATTTTACAAATAGTGAAATAGAATTTTTAAATAAAGGTTTAAAGTACAGCATACCACCTAAATTTACGAATAATATTAAACAAATTATAGCTACAGAGTCAGAAATAGCTTTAAAATCTAATTCAAATAATTTTCTTTATGAGAAATTAAAAATTGCCAATTTAATCAAAAATATTGAACCTTCAAAAGTTAAACGTCAAACAAAAAATGACATTTCAGTTTTGAACGCAATAAAAAGAAGATTGAGGATAATAACCTAACAGTTACAAAATCTGATAAGGGGAACGCTACTGTCATTTTGACGACTGAAAATTACAATTCCAAAGTATATAACTTTATAGAATCCAGCGATGTAAAAGTTCTTAAAGCAGACCCAACAAAGAAGTTTTCTAATAATGTAAGGGATATTGTTAATAATTCAAATTATCTTTTAAATGATTACGAAAAGAGGTCTATCATACATAAGAATCCTCATTGTCCACAATTATATGGAACAGTTAAATTACATAAAATAACGAAACCAATTAGACCTGTAGTCTCTTATGTTAATGCTCCTAATAATATATTGGCAAATAAGCTCAACAATATACTCAATACTTACGGATATGAATCTCAGTACTCAATTAGAAATTCAATAGAACTAATCAAAAAGTTGAAAGCAATCCACTTACAAGATAACTATAAACTCATATCGTTCGATGTAACTAACATGTTTACTGAAATTCCTCCTAAAGAATGTCTAATACTTGTAAGAAAATTATTAGAAGATAAAAATATTAATCCAGGAATAATATCAGATATACTTAATTTATTTGATGTATGCATTAATCAGAATTATTTCACTTTTGACAATAAGATATGTATTCAAAATGAAGGTTTACCGATGGGAAGCCCTATATCACCTATTTTAGCAAACATTTTTATGGACAATTTAGAAAGAAAGATCTTTGAAAGTAATATTTCGAAAAATATTTTATTTTGGTATAGATATGTAGATGACATATAAGCTTGTTTTATGGGTAGTGAACGACAATTAGATGTATTTTTCAACCACATCAATAATTTACACCCGAAAATTAAATTTACATTAGAAATTGAAGAAAATAGCACAATCAATTTTCTTGATTCAAAAATTCAAAGAGTTAATAATGTACTTGATTATTCAATTTACCGAAAACCAACACAAACTGATGTAACAATTCCATTCAATTCTAACCACCCTGTGTCACACAGACTAGCAGCATATAATTCAATGATACATAGAGCTTTTTCAGTTCCTATGAACAAATGTAATTTTGATAGAGAGATTAATACAATTAGACAAATAGCAACATCTAACGGTTATCCATTAGATATGATGAATAAGCTAATTAGTAAAAAAGAGGAAAAAGTGGTATTACAACTAATATATCCTAAACAAGCTGATGAAATTGAAACTTATAAAACCATCACATATGCAGGAAATATTTCTAATAATATTTCAAAGATAATATCTTCAGCAACGGATACAACAATTTCTTTTAAAACAGAAAGTAACGTTAGTACAAAATTGTTAAATGTAAAAACAAAAATACCACTATTAAAGAAGTCAGGTATATATAAACTCAAATGTCCAGAATGTAATGCTGTCTATTTGGGTCAGACCCTTAGGAATTTTGAAATACTATACAGTGAGCACTTACGAGCATACAGATTAAAACAACCAGATAAATCCCACTACGCAAAACATCTACTTGACACCAATCATTCATTGACACCTAACACAGAACTAGAAGTGCTGCATATTTGTGAGAAGAAACAAGAACTGGATTTCCTTGAAGAACTGGAAATTAGAAGACATCAAGTTAGGTTACTTCTTGGTCCAGCCAAATATAACTACTAAACATCAGGTAGGCATAAAATGAAATGTAACTTCTGTCATTCTGACGATGATATTGATTTATCGAAAGAATTGTCAATTCTTTAGAATTTTCAATAACTTGTATTATATTGTGGAATTAACTAGAGACCTTGAGTTTCATTTAAAAACACTAATATATATATATATATATATATATATATATATATATATATATAAACACTAATATATATATATATATATAAACACTAATATATATATATATATATATATATATATATATATATATATATATAGAGAGAGAGAGAGAGAGAGAGAGAAAGTTTTATTATATTTTTTTATATAACTTTGTGGTTTCCCCATACTTTATTTATAATCCTACCCCAAATTTTCCCTACAGTGTGTATACATAGTGGATACGAGGACCAACTGAGAGAACAATCCTGTCGTGGCGAAGGAAATCAAACCGTTTTAAGCCCACGCGCTCCCCGTCGAATTCGGACTGGAATTGCCTTTTTCACGCTCGGCTGCATATTCAAGAAAAGAGTTGGTGACAGCATTTGTTAGACTTGTAACAGCGGACCCGTTATAGAAGGGGTCAAATTTATCACGGTTGAGGGCCCAATTATTACAATAGGGTCACCATAAGAGTGTATAACAAGGTCATCATTTATTACACTGGTGACAGAGTTTTATTTTGTTAATAAACAACTCGGAACCAAAGGGCAGAGTTGTACAACATCCCCGACACAAAAATCCAGAGGATTGTGTTCAGGTGACCTTATGGGCCATGGGTGTGGAGATCCTTCTCCGATGCAACGGTGTGGAAACGTTATTAAAAAACTCCTGTACGATTATTGCAGAACGAGGAGCATCATCATGCATGAACCGCATACGGCTTCTTATTATGAAAGGAGCATCTTCCAAAGGAACTGGAATTTCATTTTCTATGAAATAAATATGTCTCACTAGTCAACCGTGCAGGACGGGAACTCTTTTTCTTCTTCTTCTTGATCTATTCCTAGGCAGATTTCCTGTTCATTCTTCGCAGCATGCCTTCAGCTCAATCAATGGCAACATGATCGCTCCACCTTTTTCTTGGGCTTCCTATTTTTCAACCCAGTGGTGATTTGTCTGGTTCTATCCTCACTATTCTCTCTTCGTCCATTCGACTTATATATTCGTCCCATTCGCACTTTCTGTCCAAAACCTATTCATTCACCTTCTCTACTTTGCATGGTCGACTTATGACTTCACTACGTGCTCTTTCTAGTAGCGTTTTCCCAGTAAGTTTCCTTAGAACCTTCATGAACCTTTCAGGAAGAAAAAATGGTCCTAATAAATGATCGTCGATAATGCCGAGCCATACATTGAACGGTTCGTTGGAATCATGTAACACTTAAGGTATGTTAATATACAGTGGAATGTCTTGAGAAGTTGGCTTCGTCAGTAAAGCGAACATCGGCAGCTTAATTGAGATTTTTTGGGATTCTATTTAAAATCCATTAGCAATACTGCGTACAGAGCGGATAATCATTATGTGCAATTATTTTAAATGTTTATGAACATCATCGAGACTTTTTTGGAGCTAATCAGACGCCCGAAGTGTGGACGTTCTTCTTATGTCACCGCCATTCATAAATATAACATAAATGAGATTTAAACCAAATCGTCGGAATCAATGAGATAGAGATAGTAGACAACCAAGGACGTGGCTCTATCATATACCAGCAATGTATTAAATAAAGAGGACTTCATTGTCTCCTATATCTCACCGGATGTTAAGTTTCATAATCAGAAAGTTTGCTCAGCATACACTTTCTTTATTATGTGCAAACGTTCAATAAAACATACTTTGTCACAAGTTTGACTAATGTCCAGATAAAAAGTAGATGAATTGTATTTTTCCTCTAGAAATAGCGTTTGTCTCAAAATCGATGGCTGATATAGAACTCAGCAATCCGTAAACCAGCATAGTGTTTAATTGTTGATATACGTCTCTCTGTGGCGAATTGTTGAGAACAAAGAAATTCATGTGCCAACTCACACACATTGGAGAAGCTTTCTCTCAAATATTCTTAGAAGGTTCCCTCAACATTCTGTGAATAGGAGAAACAATTCCTTAATTTTTCGAATTACTTGATCTTTGATGAATATCTTCTAAACAAATAGTAATGAAAATTTCAGATTTGGTACGCGTATGTAGTTTGCTAAATACTTCAAGAATAGTCATAAAAAATGAGGATTGCCATTCGAAAAAGTATTCGATGACGTGATATCTCAAATTTGAGACACTCTGTATAACATTTCTCTACATTGAAAAGAGCGTAATTCAAAATACTAATCGACGTGACCGAGCAAATTTCCAACAAATAAATTGTCTTTATCTACTGAATTCATTCCAAGTTATAGACTCGCACTGTATATATGTCAGAAGAATACTTGAAATCTGAATAAATCTACTTTTCTATCGGTGTGTTTTTTTGAAACTCGATCCTGCTGATTATTGTGGCTGTTCGCTTTATCATCGGTCACAAATTATGCAACGAAGGAAGATCATCCTCAACTTTTATCAGGTTAATTAACAAATGATAGCATTTATTTCTTACAAGGAATTTTTTTAAATATTCAATAATCATCCTGATCTCTGTCCCTTTATCCTTGTTATATTTCCCAACGTAATCTATTAGTAGCAAATCCAAAACCAAAATGCGAAACAACAGAATAATGAAGTAGTTTGTATTCCATAATATTCCCAGTGAAACTCTTTTCAAAGAACCAGTCACGTTCGTTGGTTATATCGCAAATATTTACAGGGATTCTTCTAACATCCAGGAAATATTGAGATTTCCTTTGTTTTGAGGATACCAAGAGAATATGTATGAAATAATCTGTTATCACAATACATTTGAGGTGTTTCTCTCAAGCCTGTCAAAAATATAGGCCAAGCTACTGACATTTGGAGTGAGCATTTTGTGTAAAAAGTGTTAGTAGAAAATCAGCTGCACTATTATTTGAAGAATATTTTAATATGATATGGTGAGATGTTTTTCACTCGACTTTATTATTCATAACTTTGCTATTAACAATTTTATGAAAAAAATTGTTTTTTCTAGCCTTTTGCTTATAAACTAAAACTGTCAGGGTAATCGTGATGGCGTCAATGGAGAAAATATAGAGAATAAAAACGTGATTTTCTCAGATAGAAACGAAGCATATAATAGTAAATCACCTGCCATTATAAAAACATATAATGAATGTATGGGTGGTGTCGACAGGGCAGATCGAAATATTAGCCTTTACAGATAAGGGGCAAAAATGGTATTTTCCTCTAATTTGCAATTGTTTTGATATGGCTGTTCAGAACTCCTGGCAATTGTATCGAATTGGAGGCGGAACGGAAGATCAGTTGCATTTTAGACAATCGATAGCGTATGCGTTTTTGGAAACATATAAAAAACAACTAAAAGAAGCCCAAGTAGGCAATCTAAAACTTTACATGAACACTCTCGATATGATAGAGTAGATCACCTAGTTCAATATAAAGAAAAGCAGACTAGATGCGCAGTATGTCACAAAAAGTGTAACTTTTTTTGTAACAAATGTGAATTAGCATTGCATCCTAAAAATTGTTTTAATAATTACCTCACCAAGGAATGAGAAAAATTCATCTTTCTGATAATTCTATTCCTACTTTTACTTTAATAATTTACTTTTTATGTATTTAGCATAGTACTGTCTTTTGCCACTGACGTTTTAAAAGGACATAATTTTTTCATACTTAAAATTGTTAATAAATTAACTCTACATTTTTTGGTGATATTCAATCCCTTTTGATAACAAAACACAAAGAAAAATTAATTATATAGAAAAAATAATTTCGGCGCTATCTGGGATAAGAAACGCAATATTAAGATCTCAGGAAGCATCCATATTCGTGAAATGTGTCCATTAAGAATTAAACTTTACATTGAAAGTGATGGTTTCTACTTATCAGATAACTATAATTTGAGTATTATAGTTCAACTTACTTGTTATTATAATTTAAAGGAAATATAGTGATAGAAATCACGGAAACACAGATGGGACACAAAGATTAAATACATACCAAAACATTGGAGGAAGAACTCATAATAATATAATAAATTAACAGCAAGTATTACAACAGACAGGATATAGCAGAAGAGTTAGTTTGTTTTACATACTGCCAGTACTACATTGGGAGATGGTTTTTATCCGGTGCGGTGGAATAAGTGTTACCCCCCCCCCCCCCCCGTATTAATTACTCTATTTTTATATCTAAAGAAAAAAGCTCGAACAGGTCAATTTTTATATTTGACATAGTATGTTATTACATAAAAGTTTCGAACCTGACATAATCCCTCTTCATGGGGGTGTCATCCCTTCGATTTTTTTAAATGAGAAAGTGCATCATGCGACACCTCATTTGAAATCTATTGGAACACTGATTTCAAAAATGTATAACACTTTTATTCAAAAATTAACGGAGTCTGAGTTATTCGAGAGTTTTAATCTTACTTTGCAATAATTCAATGAATTTTGTTGGCTTGACGGTAGGTTTTTTCATTGGAGGGTTGGAATTGTTTTGTCTTCAAGTTAATCTTTCCTAAATTGTAAATGTTGGTAACTGAATTCAATCATTTAATGTAATAAATTACAAGTAACAACTAAGGGTGTACTGAAAACTAAATAAATTTTAAACTTTAACAGTAACTGCAACTAAATAATTTTTTACCGTAAAATGTGTTCAAAATGTTCCCCACTTACTTCTTGACAATAATACAGCCTCTTTTCGGTTTCCTCTCTAACCCTTTGCAACATATCTGGATTAATATTAACACATTCTGCAATAATTCTTTAGCGCAGTTGGTTAATTGTATCCACTTGGGTTTGATACACTTTGGACCCATAGAAAAAATCTGCTTATCTTCGAATATAGGGTTTCTGCCAGACCGTTTTTTATTTTCGACTCGACCTATTTCAAATAAATTATAGACAACAGATTTAAGATAATGTCGGTCTATTGGGCGGTCAGGAGAGCGTTCAATAAAAATTCTGACCGCCTCATGATAATTACGACCAGCTTCGCCATAAATAACAATCATTTCGGTGAAGTCATTAGCGAGACAAGAAAAATTGAATTCGGAATACCACAAGGTACAGTATTAGGGCCGATTCTTTTCAATATTTATGTGAATGAATTATATTCTCTTGGAAGTGATTTTATTTTATATTATTTTATTTATTTGGGATACAAACAGGACAAACCCATAGAAGTATCCACTAATAGTTACACATAATTTTACAAATTAGGTAAAAAAGAAAATATAAATACAATCATATAACTACATTAAATAAAAATAAATACAAGTATACAAAGAAAAGAGAAAACAAGAGAGAACAAGAGTAGGTAATAAAACAATATTAAATTTGCAAAAAATAGTCTTTCAGTAGTTTTTTAATCGAACCTGCACTGTGCTGAAAAATATCCATTTCAACAATACTGGACAATTTATTGTAAGTATTTGTTATTCTGTGAGCAGGAGAATTTAGAAAATAATTGGTGAGTGCCTGATGTGTGATAAAGGTATAATTGTTTCTAGTGGAGTGGCTGGGAATACGAAGTGTTATGAAATTTGTAAGTTCAAGGCAATCTATATTGTTATTGAGGATTTTGTGAATAAACTGTACATCCGCAATTTGCCTACCATGATCTAGTGAAATTATCTTTAAATTAGAACGAATACGTTGCCTATCCACATCGGGATAAAATTTTCTTTTACAATATGAAATAAACTTGTTCTGGACTGTTTCTAATTTTGAAATATAGACTGAATAAAGCGGGTTCCAAATAGTAGAACCAAACGTTAATATACTATTTACGTATGCCATATATAATGATCTAACGGTAAAAGGGTTTTGAAGCTCGAAGCATGTTCTATGTATGAAGCCCAACTGCTGATTAGCTTTTCTAGTTATATTACAAATATGCCGATCGAAAAGTAATTTAGAGTCTAAAAGAATACCAAGATCCTTAACTGTATCTACAGCGTGTAATACGCTATTAGAAACTTCATATGTGTTGTAGTTCAAGTCTGAATTACAACGAAAAAATTGTATATAATTACACTTTGAGACATTTAAAAACAAATTATTCCTCACACAGTAGTCGGATAAATTGTCTAAGTCTTTTTGCAATCGAACTCTGTCGTAAGTACATGAAATTGAGTGATATATTTTCAAATCATCGGCATACATAACAAACTTAGCAAATTGAAAGCAACTAGAGATCTCATTTATATATAAATTAAAAAGTAAAGGACCCCTGAGGTACTCCTGAAGTAGTTACCACAGCCTTAGATTTAAGAGCACCTAAAATTACTTGTTGAGACCTATTTCTGATATATGAGTCGAATCATCTTAATAAATTACCATGTATACCTACTTCAGGAAGTTTTGAGACAAGGACAGAATGATTTATTTTGTCGAAGGCCTTACTGAAATCAGTATACACAGAATCAACGATATGCCTATCATTTAGACTTTTAAGTATGTATTCAACGTATAGGAATAAATTTGTATCTACCGAACGTTTTTTCATGAAGCCACGCTGTTCAATGTTAAGTAGGTTTTTTACGTCATGATAAAGGAAATCAAAAATAATACTTTCAAACACCTTACTAAAGATGTTTAATTTAGAAATAGGTCTATAATTTTCAACTTTATTCTTGCTTCCAGATTTATGAATTGGTGTAATAAAGGCTGTTTTCCATGTATCAGGAAATTGACCTGAATTGAGAGATTTATTAAATAGCAAAAATAATGGCTCAGTTAGCGATTCCTTACAATTTTTAATAAAATCAGTAGGTAATTCATCTGGCCCAGAACCTTTATTGGGTAAATTTTCAATTTTTTTATCAATAGTTTCACGAGTAATTGTGTAATTAGAAATATTCAGTGGTGTGTTAGTATACATATTACCAAAGTTACTAGCATCACTACTTACAAAAACAGAAGAAAAATAATCTGAAAATATATCACAAATTTTCTGTAAGTCGGTTGTACGGCCCTGAGCAGTGAGCAAGTTATTAGGGAAATTATTTGCTTTTCTTTTGCTTTTTACAAATTGCCAAAAATATTTAGAATTATGAATAATATTCGTTTCTACAGTAGTCAAGTATTTTTTATAATCTTCATTTATTAAAAATTTTGATCTGCCTCGTAAAATTTTGAATATTAAGTAATCTAAATTATTATGGTATTTCTTCCATCGACAGTGAAATTAAATTTTTCTTTAATCACTTTTATTGTAGAAGAAGAGAACCAATGAGGGTATTTTTTAAAATAGCTGGGATATTGAGGTACATGTAAGTGAACGATCTGGTCAATAATATTGTAAAACAGATTAATTGCTTTATTTATGTCAATTGAATGAAATTTAGCTGCCCAGTTAACACTACCTAAAAGTCGGTTAATTTCGTGATAATTTGCCAACTTAAAATTCCAGCGATATTGATTAACAACTCTAGTACAAATATTGAAAGGAATATCCATATCGAATTCCAAGGTACAGTGGTACTGATCCTCGGGAACTAATGGATTAGATGAAAGACGTAAATTTTTGATAGAAAAACCACTGCTAAATATGAGGTCTAGAGTGTTGCCAGATATATTCACATTTGGGTTATACTGAACCATATCAACCAGAGACATAGTGTCGACTAATAAACTAGATCTAGGATTAATATAATTATTTGGCTTACAATAACCATTTAATTTCAGGAATATTGAAATCTCCACATATGATGAAAGTATCGTTAATATTATTCAAATAAATATCAATAAGCTTAGTACAGAAAAAGTTTAACGCAGCCATGTCTCTGAGAGGTATGTAAACACACCCTATATGCACCTTTCGAAGTCCATTAAGAGGAACGATGGTGACCCATACATCCTCTGCTTCTGACCGCCAAGAATCCTCAGCATAACTGGTTAACTCTTCGGAGACGGCTATGAGGACACCACCTCCTGTAAGTTTTGTGGAAGAACTCGTTTCCCTGTCTCGTCGATACACTTTGTATGAAGAAAAAATTTCTTCACTTAATACGGATGCATTTAGCCACGTTTCCGTGAGACAGATGCCATTTTGCTCACAATTTAGTATATTTTGAAATATAGTGGTAATTTTTGAATTTAGTCAACGGATATTTTGATATAAGAAAGACAGCGTAGAATCACCCGCCATATCAGTGATTAAAAATATATAAATTAGGGTGTGAGTACAAAGTTAATTGACGAAATTGACTGTCTCGACCCTTACTTCGTGGAATATGCTCATATTAGTGTTTTTAAATGAAACTCAAGGTCTCTAGTTAATTCCACAATATAATACAAGTTATTAAAAATTCTAAAAAATTGACAATTGTTTCGATAAATCAATATCATCGTCAGAATGACAGAAGTTACATTTCATTTTATGCCTACCTGATGTTTAGTAGTTAAATTTTTGGCTATACCAAGAAGTAACCTAACTTGTGATTGGCTTAATATATGTTTATAGAAAAAAGAAGAAGATGTGACATTACAAATATTGAAGCTTAGATATTATTAGCCCTATGGTGATATCCTGGATATCATTTTTCCAATTAAGATCAGTATAACTGTGCAATGATATAAAAAACCAGGAAAACTATATCTGCTGATCTTCACAATTATCACTTAAGAAGACAGTTTATTAGTGGAGAATTCCCTAGATTTAACTGTTCATTGACAACTTCATATTGTGGGTTTCTTAAATGTCTTCTAATTTCCAGTTCTTCAAGGAAATCCAGTTCTTGTTTCTTTTCAAAAATATGCAGCACTTCTAGTTTTGTGTTAGGTGTCAATGAAGAATTGGAAATTAGAAGACATTTAAGAAACCCACAATATGAAGTTGTCAATGAACAGTTAAATCTAGGGAGTTCTCCACTAATAAACTGTCTTCTTAAGTGATAATTGTAAAGATCAGCAGATATAGTTTTCCTGGTTTTCTATATCATTGCACAATTATACTGATCTTAATTGGAAAATGATATCCAGGATATCACCATAGGGCTAATAATATCTAAGCTTCAATATTTGTAATATCACATCTTCTTCTTTTTTCTATAAACATATATCAAGTCAATCACAAGTTAGGTCACTTCTTGGTCTAGCCAAAAATAACTACTAAACATCAGGTAGGCATCAAATAAAATGTAACTTCTGTCATTCTGACGATGATATTGATTTATCGAAACAATCGTCAATTTTTAGAATTTTCAATAACTTTTATTATATTGTGGAATTAACTAGAAACCGTGAGATCCATTTAAAACACTCATATGAGCAGATTCCACGAACTAAGGGTGGAGACTATTAATTTCATTTAAAAAATATCTCACTTTTACCCCACTTGAGCCTACCAGAAATATATACAGCTTCCAGTTCGGATACAAATGACTTAGTAGAACACTTTTTTTATTGTTCCTCTATGTAAATGGAAACAATGAGTGTACCACTAAAGGTTTGAACGACATAGCGAAACGTTGTGACCAATAGTGGCGATGTTTCTTGAAAATAAATATCTAACACAATCGCCAATTGAAAATGCCAACGTTTTGGCTTCAATTTGCCAATATGGTAGAATTGTATCCATAGTAGAACCCGAATAGCTGAGACATCTATAACTTAATTGAATTATCAAAAAGGAGTTACTCATTTTATTGAAGAAAGGTCCAGTGCACAAGCTTCACTTAGCTTAGAATAAATAAGGAAGGTAATTGTAATTCCATCATATTTTTTTAAAAATACTTCAATTAAACAGGATTCCATTTAAAAAATTAATTATTTCATCAACAATTTAAACCAAGCACCATTGGAAAAATTTAATAAGGCGTAAGACAAAAATATATGTTACGCAAATTCCTGAAAAAGAGGAAGTTTGTAAAATAATAAAAACAGAGAAACAGGCGTACTATCCTAAATAAAAATAAAATGTTTATTTGAATCTTTGTGTAGGGGTATATTGTTTATAATTCACATTTGTGTTTGCTTTATGAACGCATTCTGAGAAAGCTTCTGTGCTAGTGGAACGCGTCAACCAGTTAAAATTGAACATTAGTTAAAATAAATGAAGTTTTAAACAAATTTACACGTTAATCGCCATGCCACCCTACATTTGGGTTTCAGAGCTAGTGGTGAAGCAGGCACTGAAACATGTATGTCGGGTGTCACCACGCGGCTACACTTTCAAGCCTGTGGCCCGACTTTTGGGCTTCAAATTACATTGTAATATATGGGGTTTTCCTAAGGCCTGGAGATTTTTGTTTATATTTTTTGTAGATACACATTTTATTGATTGTAAGAAAATGCAGGGATTAAAAGAATATGTGTTTATTTATGACAAACAAAAATACCTTATAAACTGAATCTATATACTTATGAGAGTCGAAAAAACAGGATAGACAGTAAATTTTTTTACATTGTATGCAAGAAAATCTTGATATTCGTCCTTTGGTTTGAGCTACTTTTCTACCTCCTTTGGCACTTAATTTTTCGTAGCAGGACATACATTTTCTACGGTCTTTGGATTGAACTTCTTCAAGTACGTGCCGTGGATTTTCATCTACTGGTCGTTCTGTTTGATTTGTTTCTATGTTCAACAAACTTATAGCAAGATTCTCTCGGAATTCGGTTAGTGACATTTTACCTTTTGTCACAGTCTTATAAAGGATGTAAGAGTTCACGACAGTAGTACCAAGTAGTATCTCGAAAGCAAATTTTCGGTACCATTTGATACTCTTACGTAAAGGTGAGGAATAGGATTTTAGTTGATCAGAAAAATCGATGAATGATTTACTGGCATTATAATCATATATTAGGGTGGGGTTTTCCATTTCTGTCTTACTTTTTGGTACTTTGTCATTTGAGTACTATGAGCTGTACTAAGACATAAAACATCACGCTTCTCATACCATTTCAAGATAGTTACCCCTGTATTACTTTCCTTCGCGCAAATTTCTCCTTTTTTTAGTTTTTGAGATTCTACGCCTTTGGGATTATTTTTTCTGTTTTTTCTCAGTGTACCCACCAAGTGAGTCTTTCTGTTCTGAAGCTCATGTGCCAAGGCAACGCTAATGTAGTAGTTATCAGTAAACAAAATTCTTCCATCATCCAACAGCGGTGCCATTACAGTAGAAATTGAGGCAGGTTTATCGCCCGCCTTTTCTTTTCCAAAATAAACCCGTATATCGTAGGTGTAACCACCTTTGCAACACAATTTATAAAGTTTGATCCCGAACTTGAATCTCTTATTTTTAATATATTGCCGAAAGGATAGTCTTCCCCCAAAAGGGACAAGTGTTTCATCTATACTGACCGATTTTGGGGAATGTATATTTCTTTATATGTTGTTGAGATGGAGCATTCGGAGAAGCAGCTCAAAACGATTTCTTGACCTTCGGGATGGTACCTGGTCGCTATACAATTGGTTTTTTTACTAATAATCTGTCATCCTCGGTAGCTTTTTGAGACCCATATACAACACTATTCCCAGAAAAATGGTAATGTCTTGCTTATTTGTAACTTTCCAGCGATTCAATCAAGAATTTGCGGGCAGTACTTTATTTTTTTATTGTTCGGCGTATCTGTCGGTTTCTAGAACTATTACTTCCAGAACCTCGACGCAGAAATGGTGATTTAGTTATGTAGTTTTCACAGATCTTATTCGTAATTCCCACAGATGGCAAATCAAAATCAAAAGTTTTCGAATGCTGACCACTAGAAGGATGCCACAGTATATCATCTGGAATAAGCTCTTTGTCACTTTCATGTTCGGGGACACAAAACTTGCATATAACCTCATCTATGGCTTGATCGATAGATAGATGCGCATTGGACGTCTCGTTCGATTGCCTAGATGTAGATTGTTGTGCCTCTGCGTTATCTCGTGGACTCTGAGATAGGATATCTGGCTTCTTAGACGTGGAGCTTGTACTCCTAAGTCAGATAGAACTGCAGTCCTGACAGGAACTTGAAGAGCTCTGAAACAAAAAATATTGACATCATATACCGAATATAAATAACGAAAAGACTTTTCTACTATTAACTTACCTTTTGTATCTCTTCTTGGGATTATTTATATAAATTGAATCATCAGAACTCGTACTATCGCTATTTGAAGATGAACTAGGCTGGAAGACGTCAAATGAATTATTATCTGCGTACTTTGGAGGCTCATCCTCATCTGATAATATCTCGTTATACAATTCGATAAGCTGTTTTTGCTCTTTTTCCTAACTCCCCATTTTTTAGACAACAAAATCAAATCACTCGAACATACATAACTTATTCTTAAACGCTATAAACATCGACTGGGACCGCAGTGTAAATAAAATGCGCCTAGTGAACAAGCTCAAGCTTGTATCTTTGAAAACCGCTAGTAGAGTTTCAGGGAGTCAACATAGATGGGGCTCCGAAACCCAAAAGCCGGGTTTCATTTTCAAAGTAGTATTTTGGCTTGTTTTTAGGTAATATATGAAAATAAATACAATTGTATGCAATTATTATATATCATTTGAATAAATAACTTTGTTTGGGCCTGTAGAATTTTTTTTTGTTCCATTTAGGCGATTGACGTGTTGAATCGGTGTATTTTATCGTTCAGTATGAATCTTCATTGAGTAAAAGCCTCATCTATTCAATATTTGCGCTATGTTAAATTAGAGTTTTTCTATGTTAATTTTTCATATTTGAAAATAAACAATTTGATAGTTCCCTATTTTGTTTTTGTTTTTTCACCTTTTTTGATACCTAAATAATGTACCTACGACTTGAGGTAAGTTTGCAAATTACTTTGTTTTTAATTTAAATACTACACTCCATTAAACTTTTGGTAGTGTTTGTTTTCTCTAACCATAACTTTTAATAAACCCAGCAATCTTCAAAGGAACTGTCATATCATGATAAATTAATTACTGTTTTAAATAAAACTATTTCTAGATAATTCCACAATATATTTAAAAAAATATTAAATTGCTAAGAAATTTGACAAATGTTACAATATTAAATATCATCGTCAGAATTTAACATCGAAACAATTGTCAAATTGCTTAGAATTTTTAACATTTTTCTAAATATATTGTGGAATTATCTAGAAACAGTAAGTTTCATTTAAAACAGTAATATGAGTAGATTCTACGAAGTAAGGGTCGAGACGTTGATTTCATAAATAAATTATTATTATTAATATTCTTCATCCTTCTTGTTCCAGGAAGGATGAAGTCAAGGATCTTAGAGTATGTTACCTCAATTACTCCCAAAAATTGTGGTGATTTTGAGTCACATCAACCTAATAACCTGATCCAAGACCAGCTTGATGATTTTAATGCTGAAAACGCTCAAAGATTACATTTGGAAGAAAATATCAATCCACTATTCACTAACAATCATTCCTATTCTAATTACTCATCTGGGTCAGTCATTCAGGTAGATCCATTTGACAGTGATGACGATCTAATAGATCCTGACTCCGATTATACAGAACATCTTCATTCGTCTGATGAAAGCGAGAAAAACGAGAACAATACAAAAACTACAGGGTTGACGAGTAAATCCAAGTTGCAAGTATCAAATAAGAAAACAAAACAAGGCAGAACAGCTTCGACAGTTTTTAAAAGCGTTATAAACTTAGAATCAAATAGCGAGCCCCATGAGCAACCAGCTCGTAGAAAAGGAAGAAAAAGATCTGCTTGTCCTACGGAGTGGATAGAGAATAAAGCCAAACTCCTTCGTAACTCAGGCCAAGAATACACGACGAAAAAAGTTATTGGAGCTAGAATGATCAAGCCCCCTTGTGGAGAACAATGTAGACTTCGCTGTTGGAATAAATTCAGTGCTGAGGAGAGAAGTACCATGTTTACCAACTACTCGGGAATGAGTGATCTACCTGTATAAGTAAGGTTCAGGATGGTTTCCTCCAAAAAGATTTAGGGGGATCGCACCAGCATAGAAAAACTGTGGATGATCATGTGAACGAAGGCATACGTGCTCACATCAATTCGATTCCAAGGATCGAAAGCCACTATTTGAGAGCTCAGACCTCACGAGAGTATATTGAAGGCGGTAATACTATAGCGGGAATTCATAGAGATTATGTGGATAAATGTAAAGAAGAAAACAAAAAATATTCAACGTTGTCTATGTTTTCAAATATTTTCAATAGAGAATTTAATCTCTCATTTTTTATTCCCAAGAAAGATCAATGCGACTTTTGCATTGCATATGAAAATTTGGATGATGCCAATCAAGATATGAGATCCGAACAGATAAAACAACATGCTGAAAAAAAAGACCTAACAAGAAAAGAAAATAAAGAAGATAAAGAGAACTCAAACGATTTTTTAATAACTGCAGTATATGATTTAGAAGCTTCACTACCAACACCAAAGAGTGAAGTATCAGTATTTTATTATAAATCGAAACTCCAGTGCCTTAACCTGACGATTTATGAGTTAAAGAGTCACGAAGCAATCTGCAACGTATGGCATGGAGGAGATTCCAAAAGGGGGTCTAATGAGATAGCAATCAAAAGCATTACCCACAAATTTCTTATTAAAAGACATACCCAGAATGAAGGGGACTCTGTTCATTCAACAATAGAGAAGGAAATCAAAAGGGCTTTGAAATCAGGACCAATGTACATACCTGCTCAGTATTTTCAGCTAATGAGAACTGCAAAGAAAACTTCGCCTTATAATCAGGTTAATGAATATTCGCATAAAGACTTCTTCGATTTTAAAGGTTTAGCTAAGAAGTTCGGTAACAATTTCAATGTCAATTTTCTGTTTCCAAACATTCAGGTGTTCAAAATTCTTGGAGAAAAACCTTTTGAATTTCTTTATAAATTATCTTATTGAAAAGATAACTTTAAAAAAGTTGACGTATTCATGGATACCAAAGTGGAAACGAAAAAACTACAAGAAGACCAAAGGAACGTACGTAAGAGAAATAAGAAGAGTGAAACAAAGTGCCCTCTTACAAATGAGGATAAAATGAAATTGAGGAGTGGATGTGAATTAGAAAAGTTGTATTCAAACCCAAGTGGTATAACTAAGAAGAAAAAAAACGATCTCATGTCGCTTGTCAACGGAAATTCCATACCTATATGTTACCACGAGTTCTACAGAAACATACAGGTGTAAGATAAATAAATAACTGTTTATTGCATTTTTATAAATAAATCAAATAAATTAAATTTTCCAAAAATTTTGTGTATATTTTATATATATTTTACAGATAATGGTTTTTACCCATTTCTTTAAGACATCTGTAACCGACATTGCTGATCATTGCCCATCAAAGACAACTTTAATTATTATTCTATGGTTTCTAAGTCCTCGAAGTAGTGTGACAACTTACAATTGTTGATAAGAGTTATCATCCAATAGTAAGACAACTCCAATTTTTTTTATAATTTAGTGACATACATAATGAAAGATAATATATTGCAGTTTCCTGTATTGAACTACCAGAATGAAACCTTATCATTCATAACTAATTCCGAATCCAAAAACCTAATAAGGAACAGTAATTTAGTTGTCAAAATACTTAAAACTTCAAACACTGTTTTCCAGGAAGATCATTTTTTGAGTTGTTCCTCTATTCGATTGGTAGTACGATATATTCATGGAGAATGCGAGAAGCCCCTACAAAGTTGATTGCATTATCACGAAAAATAAGGGTGCATCTGCCTCGAGGAGGAACAAACCGACGCAAAGCAGCAATAAATGCATCCGAAGAGACACTGGATCCTAATTCTAAGTGTAGGGCTTTTGTGACGAAACCCACAAAGATACAAATATAGGCGTTTTATGAGTTAATTCCACGTCCTTTAAGGAGAGTGACTAAGAAAGGACCTCCATAATAAGTACCTACACAAGAAAATAGTTTAATTTGGTTGATGCGAGTAGGAGGTAAGCTTCCCATGGAAGGTTCGTGGGCCACAGGTTTCAGTTTAAAGGATCAAATACAGCGGCTCAACACACTCCGAATTGCGCGTTTGGAAGAGAGAATCCAAAAATTCTGAGCAATTGGCAAATGTAAATGCTGTAAACCTGGATGAAAACATTTTTTATGAACGGACTCAATTATTAAATCTGTCAAACGGTGTTGACGGGGTAGAATTGCTGGAAATTTCGTATCATAAGACAATCCCGAGAACTTCAAGCGTCCCCCCACCCTCAAAACACCCTCGCTATCCAGAAAAGGGCTCAACTTCCTAAAAGGTTTTGATAAGGTGATGCCTGCTTTCAAATTTCCAATTTCTTGTGCGAAACAAATATGTAGCACTCGTTAAGTGAGAACCATTGAAGCTTTGTGAAGTTCTGAGTCAGTTAAAGAATCCAATAACTTATTTTGAGGATTTTTTAAATTGGCTACAAATCGTAACTAATACGCAATAATTCGTTGAATTTCACTCAAGGATGAGTATTTGTCCAATAGAAGATCTAATGTGTCCAAAGACGTAAGTGTTACAAGAAATGAATATTTTTCTTCCGGACAGGAAACTGGAGAAAATTTAGGATTGGGCCACAGGGGCTTTGGAGACATTAACCAAGGAGGCCCGTCAAACCACAACGGATTATTAAGAATTTTACCTGGCAGAAAACCACGAGAGGCACAATCGGCTGGATTATCGGAGCTTTCAACAAAATGCCTACGGTCAGGGTGAACCTTTTCTTGTATGTGAGCTACACGATGACCGACGAAAGTTTTTCAGCGGAAAGCGGGTGATTTAATCCATGATAAAGTCACCATTTAATCAGACCAAGCAAAAACTTCACTAATTTCGAGGTTATCTCGGAATGCGTTAAGGACAAAATCTATTTAATTGGAGAGTAGAACAGCTGCACATTACCGCAAGTTGAATACTATACTTTATCTACGACTATAACAATAAATACCTAGATACAAGTACAGAGGACGAACTTTATTCAAAAATTTTAATAGTTACCTATAACAATGTTATAAAAATTTTAGTTGTGATTACTCATTTTGTTTAATAATAAAATTAACTGTAAATTTTGACCAACAGTAAACTGAATTACGAAAGTTGTTTCATTTTTTGTTTGTTGCAAATATTATGTTGAATAACTAACTGGTTGAGGTGTTATAGAACTGTATGTTTTATTTACAATATATGACTTATTCTTTTCGGTATTATCAACGTACCCCTCAAACATAATTAGGTATTAATGACAGATCATATACCTATTATTAAAAGCAAGGAATACACCAATATTATTTGTTAAAAGTATCAACTTAATTTGAGAACGTCAAAATTATTCAGTTACATTACTCCCCTCAATAACAATAATGAACTGTTCCCTTTCGGGGAATCAGCTTGTACAAAAGTACAGTGCGTGAGTTATAGCAGTGAGTTATTATAACTCACGCTGTTTGTATACAGATACTATTAGTTGCTCAAAAGCAGTAGAATAATTATTATGTAATTTAATAGGAGTAGATAATAGTATATTATACACCAAGGTGGTGAAGACTGTTATTATTGACCGAGCACCAAGATTATTTCGCGACGGGATTTGCCCCGAACGAAATAAGGTGCGAGGCCTATAAATGTCTTCATTACCGTGGTGTATATACAATTTTTTCCACTACTAGGCAAATTTAAGACAAACATTTAAAAATATTTCTTGTAAAAATCGAGTAACACAGGAATGTAAATGCGCCTTTCCACTAATAAAACAATAATCAAGTAGTCTTATACAGATTGACATTTCGACTATAGTCAGTTTTTAAAAGGCATGGAGTAATAAAAGCTCATTAGGTATGCAAAACCGATACAGGGTGTATAATAAAATATCTCCGAAGTTTATCTAATTTTGTACTAAAATTTCTCATTTGTTACGAATTTCAGGTAGACACCCCGTAACTCTGTATTTGGTTGGGTCGCCTATTGTATTGAAAGGGTCGCTCTATTGTATTTGAATGAACAAATAAACAATTTAATCCTCAGAGGCGTGCAATCAGGACAAAACAAACTTGGTTTATGCATATGAAGGCACTATGAAATTATGATTACGAAAACTATTCAAAAGAATTCACAATATCGATTCAATAACAACACATTTTTTTGTGTTCCTATGAATAAACAATAAACATAAAATATTATATAAAAAATAGCAAATTTTTTTGCAGTAGGTATCAACTTTACTACTAATATACCGTTTACAGTAGGAGAGGAAAAAAGAAAAATGCAGGAATAAAGTACGAATTAATGTAATATTTATAAAAAAAAGTCTAACAATTAATAGTAATAACTAACACAAAAACTAGTCTATATATCAGAATCAGACGATTCTGTTGAGCTTCCATTATTAACATTGATTATAAATGGTTCAATCATGTGTTCACTTATATGATCCATTTCCCACATATTTAATTCTTCTTGTATCACGTGTTCAACACATTTCTTCCAGTTTTCTTTGGTTACGTTACCTAACGCGTCTTCGAATAAAACTTTTACGTCACTCATTTTGAATGTCGTATTCTTTCTTGTAACTTCCCCTTTCACTTGGGCCCATATTAATTCTATGGGATTGAGTTGACAGTGATAAGGGGGAAGCCTCAGCACCGTTATACCACGCGCTGATGCCATTTGATCTTTTACGCCATGCAGTTGAAGTTAATTTCTCCACTAACCTGGAGTGATAACTTGCGTTATCCATAACAATGACTGAGTCCATTGGAATTAGATCTAACATGTGTGAGAAATATTCTTCGAAAACGTCTGCATCCATATCTTCATGATAATCTTCGACTCGAAGCACATTAATCCACCTTTAACAAAACCTTCGACACTTCCGATATGAGTAATGATGAGTCGACGTCCTTTTCCTGCTGGTGGATTGAGGCCTGTTGACCACCCTTTAAGAGCTGCCTGCCTCCGACTTTTGACATTCGTGTCTTGCCAAAACATTGAAACAGTATGACCTTCATTTAACCAAGTCTCATCCAAATAATAAATTCGTTTTTGATCTACTCTTGCTTTCCGAATATTGCGCAAATAACTCCTCCTCCAAATGACAATGTCGTCTCTATCAATCAACATTGCGTTCCGATAATTTTTTTTATATTCAAATCCAAGTTCCTTCAAAATTTTCCATAATGTACTTCGAGACATTTTCGGAAAATCTGAATCTTCTTGAACCGAAGCCATAATTTTGGAGAGAGTTGGGATCTCTTTTCTAAAGAAAAAAGCATGCACCTTACGCCTTATTCCATTCTCCAAGTCGTCATCCATTTCAAGTTTGTGTCGGCCTGGGGACTTTGCTGGGGTTGTGATGTTTCCATTTTTTTTCTCCTTCATTAAATTATAAATTGTCGTTTTTGAAACACCCATCATTGTTGCAGTAATCTCCAAAGTTTCATCAACACTTCCTGTCAAATTCATGATTTTTCTTCTAATTTCTTCGTTCTTCAACGAGGAATAGCAATTTAATATCAGATTTTTTTCGTTCAGCGAAAATGGGCCAACTTTAGGTCGCTTAGATGGTGATAAATCCTCCATATCTGGTCGAATTTGGTTGGAACACTATATAGTTGGAAGGTGTAGTTAGGTGTCTGTCTCGTGTGATGAGAAGAGAACTTGTATAGATGAACAAAAGTAAACACCAGTTAACAATAACGGTAAAAAATAAAAACAAATAACAGTAATAATGGGGAAATCAATCAACACAGCAGTTTCTCCAAAACAGATGAACTGTAAATTGAAAATATTCAACCTTTCCGCTACTTTTATAGTTGAAAGTTCTAGTAAGTACATTGTATTATGGGGGCATTCTGAAAAGACTATATTTCACAATAATAAAACCATTTTTGAGCTACCTGTTTGTCAAGTTTCTTCAATTACCTGCTAATTGGGTGAAATAATCGGCAAATTGGGTTTTTTTGGATATATATATATATATATATATATATATATATATATATATATATATATGAATTTGTATAAAATTGTTATTAACATTTATTTTATTATTTATTGTATGTAGGAATATAACTACCTGGAGCAAGTGGAGGGACTCGTCTACGCCCTTTTATACATAATAATAAATTTTCAGGAAAATTGATGTCAGTGATATAATCCACAGTTTATTATATTATTGATAATTTGAAATATCATTTTAAATAATATTACAAAACGGTTATTTTCGGAAATGAGATAATTTTAGAAGCCTTAACTTTTTTTTAAATTACTAAATGTGATACGCCTATGGTTCCGGCCAAAATGAGTGATTTATTACACCATGCCTTTTAAAAACGGAGTATAGTAAAACTTAATTGTAAACAACAGGTGCGTTCATGAAACATAATTTATGGCTCAACCGTTGATGAGCGCTCACTGAGCAACAGATAATAATGGTTGAGGTATATCTGCTGAACGATATTTTTTCTAGAAAACAATAATATTGAAGTTATGGCTAGATACAATCTAATTATTGTCATTACCACATGATTATAATGTAAGAAGACGTGGTATTCGTGAAACAAAAACAGGAATTATCATGAAGAAACAATTTCAACGTATCATGTTATGTATTAGAGTTTTCTGAACGCACCCATCGTTTATAATTATCACCATGTTGTAGTTACAGGATGTCATAAGTCATGATTGGTTGACCACGAATTATAAACTAATAGCATTTTTATTCAAATAATTTTATCGTGTTCGGTAATTTCAAAAAGCAAGTACGTTAAGGACAATCCCCTGTGTACACAAAATTATGTTGCACAAGTTTTTGTTAAACTACTATCCATGGATTGTCAAAACATTTGAAATTGTCCATTATTGACCTAGGTTAACAATGGACAAATAGAGAAATTAAACTTCTCAGTTGGCTAGAAGACGCAATAATTGTCAACTTCATAGCTAGTAGTCGAAAAATTATATTATACAACAGTTTTGTTTTTTAATTTAGAAGAAAACAAAAAAAATTATTGAAAATATAAATTTAACTATTATCACTAGTGAGGAAAGTTATGAGAATGTCTCTCACTTGCGACGGAAATCACGTTTTGGCTTAGAAAATTAGGTTTTTTTTCATTGGGCTGTAAAAGAAATTATTTTCATGCATAATATCTTTCAGAAGAGGTATTTGGTTACAAATTATGTAACCCCGCGGATAACCATTAAAATATTCCAAAGCATGGCAGCAAAATTCCAATATTTCAGTAACTCCATTGTAGCCTCTCCTTTACACTCGCATTAATTTCAGGAATATTACTATGCACAAACGACCAAAAAAATGTAGCTAGCCACATGCAGTCCGCGAACATTATATTACACAGTCATGATTATTCAACAGTAATCAGAGGAGTGTGAATGATGATTATTATTCCTAGAGCCGACAAAACTCCACCGTTGTGTGGTAAATGTATCCAATTTATTTGAAAATTGAATACAAACATACAAAATATGAATCGATGGGAAAACTCGGAACAATATCAGGCATAGTTCCTATTCGCTAAGTCGACTCTTTGGAATTTATTTTAAGTAAAATACTATTTCTTATAAGGAGAATATTTGAAACCATTTATAGATATTTCTATTGGGAAATGAGGTAACAAAATAATCAAAATACTTTCAATTAATTACTGTTTTAAATGAAACTAACTGTTTCTAGATAATTCCACAAAATATTGATAAAATGATTATGATTCTAAGAAATTTGACAACTGCTTCGATACTAAATATCATCGCCAGAATGACAGAAGCTACATTTCATTTAATGTCTATCTCCTGTTTAATAATTATTATTGGCTAGACCAAGATGTGACCTACCTTGTGATTGACTAAATATATATGGTTAGAAAAAATAAGATTATATGATACTACAAATATCAAAGCTTAGATATCATTAGCCCGATGGGGATATCTTGGATATCTTTTTTCCCATTCAAGATCAGAATAACTGTGCAATCATATAGAAATCCAGGAAAACTATATCTACTGATCTTTACAATTATCACTTAAGAATAGAGTTTAGAAGTGCAGAACTCCCTAGATTTATCTGTTCATTGACGACTTTATATTGTGGGTTTCTTAAGTAACAGTGTTTCAAATGAAACTTACTGTTTCTAGTTAACTCCACAATATATTGGAAAAATGTTAAGAACTCTAAAAAATTGACAATTGCTTCGATATTACCTTAATATCATCGTCAGAATGACAGAAGTTACATTTCATTTGATGCTTACCTGATGTTTAACTATTTTTGGCTAGTCCAAAAATTGACCTACTCTGTGATTGAATTAATATATGTTAATAGAAAGAAGAAGATATTATATAAATATTAAAGCTTAGATATTATTAGCCCTATGGGGATATCCTGGATATTATTTTTCCCAATTAAGATCAGTATAACTGTGCAATGATATAGAAAACTAGGAAAACTATATCTGCTGATCTTTACAATTATCACTTAAGAAGACAGTTTACAAGTGGAGAACTCCCTAGATTCATCTGTTCATTGACGACTTCATATTGTGGTTTTCTTAAGTGTCTTCAAATTTCCAATTCTTTAAGAAAATCCAGTTCTTGTTTCTTATCACAAATATGTAGTGCTTCTAGTTTTCTGTTAGGTGTCAATGAATGATTGGTGTAAAGTAGATGTCTGGCGTGGTGGGATTTATCTGGTTGTTTTAATCTGTATGCTCGTAAGTGTTCACTGTATCGGATTTCAAATTTTCTAAGGGTCTTAGCCAAATAGACAGCATTACATTCTGGACATTTAAGTTTATATAAATCATTGTATTTGTTGCTAAAGATAATATCTTC
This sequence comes from Galeruca laticollis, assembly GCA_963921935.1. Taxonomy (NCBI): domain Eukaryota; kingdom Metazoa; phylum Arthropoda; class Insecta; order Coleoptera; family Chrysomelidae; genus Galeruca; species Galeruca laticollis. Next base: position 149,433,401 of record OY998181.1, read on the forward strand.
GGAATATTATTACAAATATTTCCTGACTTTTCAGGGGCTAATTCTAGTTCTTTATGCTCAAGCCAGTTTGATACCCGTTGTAGTGCGATATTGGCTGTGTTAAGGGTTTCTTCGGATTTTGCAACTACAACCATTGCAACATCATCAGCGAAGGCTATTAACGTAACACCCGCAGGTTGCGCTACTCTCAATATTTCATCGTAAAGAATATTCCATAGAGTTGGTCCCAAGACCCACCCCTGTGGCACCCCACTATTTATATCCCTTATTTTTATTTCTTCCTCTATTTCCAGGATTATTTCCCGGTCGAGTAAGTAGGCCCTTATTAAATTGATGAGGCTTTTAACAATGCGTCTGCTACTCAATTCTTCAAGAATGTTCTGCCAGCTTGCAGTATTGAACGCATTTCTGACATCCAACGATATTATTGCAAAAAGTCTTCGGTGTGCCCAAGAGTATTCTTCTCCCGCTGCCCTGGCAATTTGTAGAACTTCTTCTATAGCGCACACCGCTTGTTTACTTTCAACGAATCCAAACTGTCGCTCTGATGAGCCGCCTGTTCGCCCTATTTCTTTTTTCAGCCTGATCAGGATCAGCTGCTCGTATAATTTTCCCTCTATGTCGAGTAGACATATTGGCCTGTGCGCTGAGGGATTCTCGATGGGTTTGTCCGCTCCCTTCAAGAGCAACAATTTGGCTCGTTTCCATTCCCTCGGGAATTCTGATCGGCCAGCTAATCCATTATATACAGTGAGCATAAATTCCGGCTTGTTCAAGGACATAGCTTTAATTATTTCCGCTGGAATATGTCCAGGTGCAGGAGCCTTACTCGCCTTCAATTTGGAGCATGCCATGCGTAATTCTTCTAGGTTAAAATTGAGAAATATCACATCTCTATTGGAGTGAAAGTTTACTACCTTATGCACTGGGAATAGGTAGTCAACAACCTTGTCCATTGTTAGCATGGACAAGTCTTGTCTGGATGGATAGCCAACTAGGCTCTTCATGACTATCTTGTAGCCATTCCCCCAGATATCACAGTCTACTTCATCACATATTGTTTTCCAGAATTCTCTCTTGGTGTTTTTAATACTGTATTGTAGTGTTTTCTTACTCCGTTTATACTCCTCCCACTGGCGCAATGTTTCTTCTGGTGTATTCGTTCTTACGCTTCTCGTATAGTTCGTCTCTTCCGAGTACAGTCTTTACGGTTCTGAGCGATTTCCTCGTTCTACCAATACATGGGCACTCGCTTCCTTTTATCACCTCTCTTGGGCATAGTTTTATTGCAAATCTGCTTCAATGTACGAGTGAGAGCTTCTGCTGAGGGGGCCATGTTCTGTTGTGGGGCTGTCGTAAGTTGTTGGAGTTTCTGTTTGTCCAACTTCTTAACCTGCCATCCTCCATTTCTGCTCGATCTCTCTAGTGCACCAAGTTTTCGGTCGGCTATCTCGAATACTATGTAGTTGTGGTCGCTTAGAGACTCGGTATCACTTACTTCCCAGTTTTTTATTCTATTCCTGATGTCATTTGTAGCTACTGTCAGGTCTAGAATTGAGGAGTAGTGACGTCTTTGAAAAGTTGACTTATTTCCCTCAATCACCACTACTATGTCATTCTGTGCTATCCATTCTGTAATCATTTGTCCCCTTGTATCTGTTATATTCATGCCCCACTGAGAGGATAGTACAGTCCGCTGCCTTATTACCCTCCTGCGCACACTTCAAACATCGGCTTCCTCTGTCTGGTCCTCTGCACTCTGCTTTTCTGTGTCCATATCTCCAGCATTTGAAGCACTTTGTCGCTGCTTTCCTCTCTAGTACCTCACACTGCTTCCAACCAATCTTCATTTTATGCAGGTTTGTGAGTCTGATAGCATCTGCTTCCGACAGTACCACAGTAACATTCTGCTTATTATCAAAGGCGGGGCGAAATGATTTGACTTCCACATCTTCTGGTCTCTATAACTTGCAATTGCAGATAGCGTCTTTTATGCCTTCCGTAGTCGTTACTTCATCCATGTCTTTGATATGGAGAACCTTTCTGCTCACACAAATGGATGCAGATACATCCGGCATTTTCTCCTGGATCTTTTCTCTTAGGGCTTCCAATTTTCCTGGACCATGCTGCACGGTGAGCAGTAGTTCACCACTTCGAGTTTTTTTCAGATCTTTTATTTCAACCCCAATCTCGCCTGGATCAACTGCCTGTTTCACTGACTTGAGAAGATCTGCGTAACTGACGCTAGGCATTTTAACAAGTAGTGCATCCTGCTTTGAATTTTTCCTCTTCTTAGGTGCTTTGGTCTCCGTTACTTTTTGGGGCCAACTCTACTCTCTTCTTCACCACTGTTATTTCTATGTCTGTTTGGGCGAATAGGAATTTGAGGATTCTACAGACCACTTTCCCCGTTATTCTCTCCATTTCGGGTATTGCCAGATTCCTTTTTCAATGGATCGTCATCAAACATTTGACGGCAATGAGTGAACGCAGGATGGTCTCGTCCTCAGTCCCTTCGTTAGCTCCTTCATTCAAGAATATTGGATAAAGTATCATTTCGACTTGTGCTTGAGGTTACCTTCATCATCGGGGAAGGCCAATGAGTGCACCATCATTGCGACTTCTCCCTCCTTCTTCTTCTGGTTTTTAACACCTTCCTTCCCTCCAAGTGTATCTATCACACTTCCAATTGTCTTCTGCGGGTTGTTAATATTTGTATCACTAGGGAGAATAAGGAGTTTCCCAAATGTCTCCACAGCGCTCTTGAATTTTTGAAAGGATCTCGTCTTACCAGTCCTCATCCGTTATCCTCTTGAAGACTTCATAACTATCATCTAGGGTCAAACCTTCTCTTCTGGTCAATTTCCTTTGTTCTTCTCTGCAGTTCTCACATTGTACTTGGTAACTAGAAGCTCTTTCCAATTGTTTTCTGTGCAATGTTTCCATGCTTCTCATTTGATTGCGGAGTCTAGTAATTTCATTTTCTTCCCTCTCTTGTTGTTTTTTCTCATATACCCACTTTTCTAGCCAACTCTTCATCTCTGCAGTCTGAAGCTTTTCTAGCAGGAAGACTAGTTTTCCTGAAATATCAGTTAATTCCTTCTTTGGCTTATACATCTCACTGAGCACTTCCTCAAAGTGCTTGATTTGTGAGCTCATTTTGTCCATGATCTCTTTGAATCGGCTACTGCTCTTGGACTCATTTTTAAGGGCAGCCTCCTTGGAGTTTTCTGTATCGTTCATTCTTTTACGCTTGCTCTTTTGTTCCAAGTGTGACAATGAGTGTGTCCTGGCTCTCGTGAGGGACCTCATCAGTAAATGTTTACTTGGGAAGCTATTACCTTCATTCAAGACAACTTCTTCGTGACGTCCTGAGTACCACTCAGTCTACTTTCATGAAGGAACACCTTAAGGATGTTAGTCCAATGTTCCACATTTGCATCTTCGTTTTCATTTCTCTCGGAATCAGGTATCTTCCTGAGAACAACATCTGGTGATAGCGGAAGCCAGACTTAATATTTGTTTCCATATTTTCGATGTAGTCGATGGCTTTCTTTAAAAGTGCAGGGAACTCCAATTTAAGAATGCAACCTCTGCTTTTCATTTTACAATCAGCGAGAACAGATCGCCAAACTTTTTTAAAAGGTCCAAAGAAGACACGTCCAACGGTTGCAGCAGATGTGTTCCATTCGGTGGCAATAAAACAAAAGAAATATCATTTTGCTCGCAACACCGTAAAACATGAATTGAAGTGTGAGCTGCCAAGTTGTCCCCTATCAAGACCTTTCTTTCTGGAAGCTTCTTACAATAAGGTAGGGGAATCTTGTCAAACCAATCGTTAAAAGTCGCTAAATCAAACCAGCCAGATTTGGTACGAATGTATACAGTCCCAACAGGGCCTCCCTCTACCCAAGTTGGGGACTAATGTACAGATTTGTAGACAACATTTGGGTACCCCTGATCCACTAATAGCCATCATAATTGATATGCTTGACTTGCTTTCTACCCTCTTAGATCCTCGTTTACATAATAATTTTACTCTCCCGGGATCATGAGACAAGTTGCTTTCACCATAGTTGATGATATTAGAGGGTGGAATATTTTCTATTGTTTCGCACAGATTTCTTTTGTTATATTTGCTCTTGGGCGTTTAATATTTTGAGTAAATCGTTCCGTTAAAATTTGAGTCCAACAAATGAACTTGTAAAACCAGTCAATTCTAGGGTATTTGTATATAAATTTCTTTTTTCCCATTTTCTGTCTGAATAGTTTTCAACTAATAGTCTCATATCATGTGTGGTAAGAGAAAAACCCCACTCGCTGAATTTTAAAATCCCTTGGGCCAAAAGTTTTTCTTTTTCTTGTGAAATTACGCATTGCCCGCCATGTCTCTTTGTTTTTATTCCCTTTTTATTATCAAATAGGGTAGATTTTGGAATCTTATAATATTCAGCAGCTTGTCTCACACTTTTTCTTCCTTGTCTTATATCTTCCACTGCTATAGGGAGGTTTCCTTCGCTGTAGTTATTGAAATTATTGGCTATCTTCTTTTTATATAGCCTAACCATGGCGTCCGCCTTCGCCCCTATAAAATGACTTTTTTACCAAAATGCCAATATTTAAGAAAAAAAATTTTTTTTAACCAAACTGTCATGTGTTTACTTATAACAGAGCACATCACAAATAATAGCTCATTTGCAGTATGTTGTTTCAGTATTCTATTGTGACCAACAGTTTCTTTTTTGGTTTTCTAATTTTAAGTAAAAAATATAATTTATAAAATTCTTACCACGTGCTCTGCTCCAAACTTTTTTAGCGAAAATGCAACACTCTCATCAAAACTTGGAGCTAAACTAACGGTGTAAGGCCGGTCGGTTAATTTTGTGTGACCGCGATATGTCATATTGCAAAAAACGCCAGCCAATACCAGTCTGTCCGAGTTCACCTCCACAGTCCGACTTCATCCCGAGTGACGGTACCAGTTTCTTATCTGTGTCTCTACTTTTCTTTTCCTTCTTCAACTTTTCATTCATTTGGTTCCCCAAGTCATTTTACTCTAAATTCACGTTGTTTCTGAAATGTAATCTTTATAAAACGTTACCTAAATTTTTTTTCTACGCCCATGTCTGTAAACGTCAAAAATCACACTGTCAACATTCCTTGTAAATGACATTTAACAATAACATGCACGTTATTAGATCTCATAACATACACGTGCGTTTTGAGAAGAAAACTTAAACTTCTTGGTTTAATTAAATTACAATCAAATTTTTATTTACGTGAGACTATATTTGGTCTTTTCACACAAATGTAGTCAATTAAAAAACATAAATCTTTTAGCATTAGCGAAATATATGTAGGATTGAAAGACTGATGTCCCTAAATGTAGGCAGCATATTATGCAATTTCTTCAAAAATAGGACACGTTTTCTTAACTAGCATGCTATGAAAATAAATGTCATGTCATTTATATTGTCAACTTCTTGAACAAAATGTAATACAATTATAAATAACCGTTCATCACCATTAAGTCATAAGGCACAATCAATTTACAATAATTGTTCAATTGTTATTAATAACTATTATAATAAAGTTTAAATGATTGCGGTGTTTTTTATTTAAAGGAAGAAAATGAATGGGCGTAGAAAAAGTATAGTACGTTACACGAGTTGTAAGCCCATTTCGTGCGAATGGGTTACTTACAACTCTTGTTATGTAATATACTATTATGTCTTCGATCCAAAACCATTACTCAACATTAAAGGTATTATGAAATTAATATTTACGTGAATTGATATGTCGCTAATATTCATCAAAATGTTCCTTTCAATGTTTTCTCATATGTTCCCAACATGAATGATACCTAATCTCCATTAGAAAGTACAATTTATTGCTACCTATTTTTATTTATTTAAAAACAAATTATTTAATTTTGGAAGTATAATAATTTATTTAGGAATAGTTAATAAGGAAAACTCACATGTATTCTTTTAGTGTTTATCACAATAAGTTTTTCATGCCAGTATACTTAATATTTATAGAAATTAACTCTGTTAAGTTGTTTAAAGTTTATTTATATTACTATATTATCAGGCACACTATTACAGCCATTTAGCAAAGTATCTAATCATCTTATTTTGTGCACCTAACAAAGTGTCTGCTGTAGAAATGTTAGTGGTATCATCTGTATAAGATGAAACATAATCCCCGGCAGACGATCAAATAAATCGTTTATATAAAGTATAAGGAGTCGAAGTCCTAGTATCATTCCTTGAAGATTACAGTAGTTAGCGATTTGAGACTTTCACCCTAATTCACATACAGTATAACTTATTCAAAAGGGTGTTATGATCAACAGTGTCCAGAGCCTTAACACTACAATAACTGTATTATTTTTATCTAAATATTTGTAATATGACTGAAACCCACTATTTCCAGATAATTCCAGAATATATTGAAAAAAATGTCAAAAATTCTAAGAAATTTGACAATTGTTTTGATATTTCATTTGATGCCTACCTGACGTTTACTAATTATTTTTGTCTAGACAAAGAAGTGACCTACCTTGTGATTGAATTAATATATGTTAATAGAAAAATAAATAAGATATGATATTACAAATATTAAAGCTTAGATATTATTAGCCCTATGGGGATATCTTTTTCCTAATTAAGATCAGTGTAACTGTGCAATGATTTAGAAAACCAGGAAAACTATATCTGCTAATCCTTATAATTATCACTTAAGAAGACAGTTTAAAAGTGGAGAACTCTCTAGATTTATCTGTTCATTGACGAATTCATATTGTGGGTTTCTTGAGTGTCTTCTAATTTCTAATTTTTCAAGGAAATCCAGTTCTCATTTGTTATCACGAATATGTAGTATTTTTAGTTCTGTGTTAGGTGTTGGCGGTTATTGAACCGTAAGGTCACTAATAATTATAGGAAGAATTAGTTAGTAAGAATTAAACCACAAATTTTAGGAAATACGATTAATTAAATATTAGTAATAACACGTTTATAATTGTACGCGTCAAATAGACAAACACTGATTTAACAAAGTAAGGTCAAGCTAGGCAACGAAAGATGTGTATTTATTTCAACATGTGTATATAACGGAGTTTCGTATGTTTAGCAATTAATAATATTTTATTGTTAGTAGTACGACGTAGTGTAAGTATGCTGTGTCATCGACTTGTTGTCTGTGGTCACGGATTAACGTTATTAGTTACCCAAATATATTATTCAAGTGATTTTTTATACCAACATATGGTATTATTTATTTCCCACCGGTTGGTGGTAAGTGTTCCACCTCATTAATGGTATGGGTGACGAATGGCTTAGCAAGTGGATCGCTTACTTCTAATCACTACAAGGTATCAATGATAGATTGGTGTCAAGTAGATGTTTTGCGTAGTGGGATTTATCTGATTGTTTAAATATGTATCCTCGTAAGTGTTCACTGTACCGGATTTCAAAATTTCTAAGGCATTGACCCAAATATACAGACATTCTGAAATCCGATACAGTGAACACTTACGAGCATACAGATTAAAATACCCAGATAAATCCCACTACGCAAAACATCTACTTGACACCAATCATTCATTGACACCTAACACAGAACTTAAAGTGCTGCATATTTGTGGAAAGAAACAAGAACTGGATTTCCTTGAAAAACTGGAAATTAGAAGACACTTAAGAAACCCACAATAGAAATTCGTCAATAAACAGATGAATCTAGGGAGTTTTCAACTTTTAAACTGTCTTTTTAAGTGATAATTGTGAAGATCAGCAGATATAGTTTTCCTGGTTTTCAATATCATTGCACAGTTATGCTGATCTTAATTGGGAAAAAGGTATCCAGGATATCCCCATAGGGCTAATAATATCTAAGCTTCAATATTTGCAATATCATATCATCTTCTTTTTTCTATTAATATATATTGAGTCAATCACAAGGTCTAGCCAAACATATTTATTAAATACCCTACCTGGTATTCATTAAATGAAATGTAACTTCTGTCATTCTGACGATGATATTTAATATCGATACAATGGTCACATTTCTTAGAATTACTAACATTTTTTTCAATATATGATGGAATTATCTAGAAACAGAAGTTCCGTTTAAAACAGTAATATGAGTAGATTCCACGAAGTGAGGGTCGAGGCAGTTGATCTCATTTGTAATATAGTTTAAAGCATCTCTATCACAACAATAAAGATGTGAGGTACAATCTTATGCTCAAACTCCAAAGCATATCTCTAACATTCATCAAAACAACCAATAAAATAACACGCAATGTTCTTTTGAAATGATCCTATAGTATAAAAGGGTATAATTTATACAGCTTTTCAGTACTTTCAATAATGAGGTAGTTAAATGATTTTGCATGTTTATATCTACTTCGCGCCGAATTCTACATTTTCAATCACGCAATATCCTTCCGTTCATAACGTGTAATATATTCTCTAACACTTTAAACTCTGTGCCTAGAGTGAAATATTGAAGGGGCGATTGAATCAAAGTAGCATCCTAAAATGGTTTCCCTAATAATAATGATTATAAAAATAATCCATTTAAAGCGTAACTCAGTATTGTAGGATGGATGCAAATTGAAAACATAAAGAGGAAGAATAGTAGTTGCTGAATAACATATCCGAGAGATCAATGCTAATACACACAGCTGGAAAAGCAGCGTCAGTAACAATGTCAATTTCGGCTACAAAAAGCTATCATACACTGTTAAATAATGTAATTTCTTTCAACTTTGTTTATATTGCTGTAGATTTATGAATGTGAATTATTGTTATATTGTCGGCTAGCTATTTGAGAATAAAAAGCATTTTCATTTTCTCTTGATATTGTTGTGCATTTAGGGTATAATTTCTTTCATGCCTGTGACATTCTGAATCTGTAGGAATTTGATGGATAGGTGACCTCACAATGGGCCACAATTGGCCCATTGTGAGAGTCAGACAGACCCCGTCTGTAGAGGTGTTTTCGTAGGTGTGGCAATGACCACTAAAAAATACCCATGGCTCTTCGTAGGTTTAGCCATAGTCACGTATTTTTTGGCTACTTTGCTGTGCAGAAACTGTAATAGTTTCTTAGCTAGCTTGTAGATTTCTGCATTATAACATCTACCCTAACAATTATTGAGGGAGTGTTCCTTTAATAGGTCAGCAGTCGCTGACGCCGATAGACCAGAGGCGGTTGCCAAGAGTTTTTGGGAGGCTGCTTTCCTAGCTAGCGAGTTCCCTTTCGATTTCCCGTGGCCATTGATCCACCCTAAAGTGACCATGTTGTTGTTACAGGCTTCGATTAGGACCATGTGACATTCCGATACTAGGCCTGATGTAATATATGGTCTGTTCAGGGCTAGTACTGTTTGTCTACTATCCGTAAAGATGTAAATATTATTACCTGTTGTATTCCTTTTGTTAATCTCTTTTGCATCGATGCAGTGAACTCGGTTTGAGAATCACGTGCATTGCGCAGCCCATTGCCCGTTTTATGTTTAGATTCAGGTGTCTGGAAAAATTTCCACATCCTAAGCTCACATTGGTTCTGGACCTAACTGTGAAGATGCGAATTGCGCCTTTTTCTAACGGGTCTTTTGCGTTATTTTTAATAATCACCTTGTATAGCCTGTAAATGACATATCGCGATGCAATCGAGTCCGTATTGGCCTAAGCAGCGGAGCTTCTTCTGAGTGCCTCACGTCACAAGCTGCATCTCAATTTACCGGATCCTATATCAGGTTGTATACCGGAGACCATAGACGTGTCCTGGTAATCAAAACAACCTCCTTGGTAAGTATGTCAAGGGGAGTGGTAGGATCACTACGATAGCTCCCGTTGGTGTGGTTTTTATGCCTCCTGTTGTGTGTAGGCATGCTGTTCTCTGTATTTGATCCATTTTTTGGCAAACTGTCAGCTGGTTTGCTTTGACTGGTTCTACGACACTGTGCATAATGAAAATATGCTTCTTTTACTCTGTTTTCTAGATGAGAGTTTCATCTTAACTTACTGTAGAAGGTGATCCTTAAGTATTTCAAGTCAGAAGAAAAGTTTGGTATTTAGGAGCTGTAACATGTACTGATCTGAGCGGATATAAAATAAACATCAAATAAGTTCTAGTAACACTGCTTTTATTCATTGAGGTGAAAGTAATACATCAAAAATTGAGAAGTTGTCAGAAACTAATAGATCACCTTCTGGACTAGAGAACTATAACTATGTCTAGTACACAGGTGGTGGTACAAGCAAGAATTTAGAAGATATGAGGTATTAACTTACAGGCAAAAGTATCTATATATTACATCCCCTCCTATAAGTTAAGTTTTTCCGGTTTTTTTATTACCCGACGAGATCTCAATTTAACACCGTGATCTAAATTTTTTGGACTGGATAATGAAGATTTTGGTGATGCTTCCGGTGAAGGGCTTTTATTTTTAAGCATCACGGCAGGCTGAGCTGAAAGTTCGATATGCTATACTAATAATTCAGTACATGATATAATTTCAAAAGAATCCGTCGAAATTAGAATGAAATTTATCATAATTTAAAAAAAACACGTCAAATTTTCATATAGTTAGAAAATATGTTGTTTTATGCAAGGGATTTCAGGAATATTTAATAAACAGTAAATAAGTTATGTTAATATTTATATGTATAAAAATATTCATCTGTATATATTCCAATCTCTAATACTAAAATGTCATTTTCATGTTTCATATACGACTTAAAAATTCATGATTTATTGTAATATAAACAGCGAATCGTCGTTAATCACACAATATTTATACAATTCATACGATATAGAAAAGTTTCGATAGCAAATCGCAACGAGATAGATTATGATGGGAATCAGAAACGTCAATTGATTTGGAAAACGTCAATGGGAAAGAATATTAGAATGTGGTAAAATTTAAAGAAAAACTTATAAAAAGTATAGCCTAAACAGTTGAACTCACTTTTGAAAAGTTTTCGTAGAAACTAAACGTCAAGTGATCTCCGCAAGAGGGTTAATTGCAGTTTTGATCCATGGTGCAATTATATATATGCGGTAGAGAAAACATCGAACATTTGAGAAGGACTGGAAAGGGAAGGTGAAAGTTCACTTCTTGGAACTGTGGTTGTAGATAAAAAGTGTAGCTGAGGTTATCGAGGAGAAGAGTACGATTCGTATTTTAATTCTGGAGTAGTACCTGCAGTAGTGCATCCGTGGATGATGGGCGATGGTGATATTACTTCAGCTCCAGATTTACTTATTTGAATGGTACGACAATAAAGAAATTGTGAGTGAAGATTAGTTTGAAGTGGATACAAACTTAGTAAATAGAAGCTACCGTATAAATTATTATATTAGATATCTCTAAATCAAAATAGGCCTTTATTTAAAGAAACATTTTAATTGTTCCATAGTAATAGTAGTTTATTTTTTTGTAGAATGTCTCTACACATTTTCTGTTTATAAATTTCTAAGTTTAAAAAATTCCTGAAATCATAAGTTTGTTCATTTTAATTTCACAATCCAATAATTAGAGTAAATTTGAATGGCGCAATTGAACCCTACCCTTTGATAGAGTTGTTATACATGCTTAATGATTTTTTCAGTTCCAAATAATAAATAATAAATAAATATAGAAACCAATACAATATATATATATATATATATATATATATATATCTTGGTTTCTTTCTTTATTTGAACTGTCCAAATTTTATAGTTTCAAATATTGACATATATCTATCACCATCTTACGATCCATTTCCTTTTTATGCTATTCTAAAAAATTGATACCAAATTTTGACATATCATTAGAGTTATGTCATCTTATATTTATATTTTTAATTTGACTAATTCTTTATAACAAATATAAATATTATTATTACTATTCAACTGATAGTTGTATTAAACTTGATAACTAAAGCTTGTTTATTTTCAGATAAACAGCTGATTCCTTCCAATACTTGTTAGGCCTTCTAATATTTTGAGAAAATCATTAAGGTAATTTCTCTATATTTTATTGTGACTCTTTTTATTATATTAAACAAATGATTCTATAATATGACTTCATATGAATTTTAATTCTGATTGTGGTTTTTTAATGTGTTCTTTTATTAATATAGTTTCAATTTATTTTAAATACTAAATTAAACATTCTCAATCAGCTGATATATATATATATATATATATATATATATATATATTTATATATATATATATATATATATATATATATATATTTATATATATATATATATATATATATATATATATATATAATACAGGAGCTTTGATGTTTCACAAGCTTCCTTTCTTACGTAAAAAACATCTCCGTCTTTTTCGGAATCGTTGACAGTGAATGATCTTTGCACCTATGTTCTATGATATTGAGGACCTCTTGCATTAGAGCGCGGAATATCTCCTCGAATCTTCCTGTTCAAGCCATTTATGGTTTGGAGGATATTCTTGGCGGCCTTTGCATGTTCATTTAGATTCAATGGATTTTGTGTTATCAATATTTCTCTTACATATCGTTCGCACAGCCTCTCCAAGTTCTTCATTGAAAACGATGTTAGGCTAATGGGCATATTTCCTTTATGAATGAAATGATCCAATCTTCCTTGTTTTGGTATCACCTCACTTTAACTTCTCTCCCAGATTTTGGAATATAATTCAGTGCCAATGAGGATCTGAGGATTCCCACCAGATGCGGCATTAAAGTATCCAGGTCCCACTGTATAGATGCTGTCCGCTCCTGAAGATTTAAAGGAGGGAAGCTAGAGATGGCCCACCTCAGTCTGTCTGCGTTGTCGACGATCTGTCTCGATATACGTCTCGTCCGACGGGTAGTGATTCTCCTCTTTCTCCCAGGTTGCCGTGTTTGTGGTTCTGGAGTCAGTGAAGTGAGTTGACATTGATAGTTAAAGGTTTTCCTTCAGGTTGGCAGTTTTTGTGTCATCCTCTTTCGTTAGTGTACCGATATAACGGTAGGGACCTTTGGTGAGGCCTTTTTGGAGTCGAGTTGCTCGTGAGAAATCTTCGATTTCCTCGCAGTAGATTCTCCATGCATCTCTCTGATTTTTTGTTTATACTGCTTGAGATGGGACACACAGTCTGCGGATATTGGGATTACAACAAAACACCTAAATGCTCATAAAAAAAGCTGTGGCTCTAAACACAAGTAGAAAGACACAACAGCTTATGAAAGTGAATATTCGGGACTAAGTCTTTAAATCCGAGTCAATTAATTTGATTAAAATTGTTCCTGAAATTGATACCGTTATCCTTTATTTTTATAATAGGTAAATTTAGAAATAAATAAGGATAGAATTGTGAAATTACTCACAGGATATTTTTGTCTTAAAATCGAAAAATATAATGAGAATTGGACGATAAATAACGAGCAATAATTCATGCCCGTAAAATGACCAATCACAACAAATTTACCTTTAAAAATAGGTGTTTGTAAATATCTAATTTTCATAAAAATCTTGTTAAAATGATTGTGCGAGAATACGCAGGTTTCTTTTCACAAACGACGAACAATTCCCGAAATACGAGATAACGCATTAATAGGTAATATCCGGCTGTAGATGTAAAGTTCTTTCCCTTTACTCTCGGCTCTTGACAGGAGCAGATTTTTCAATGTGAAAAACATCAGAACAAACTAGCGAAATTTGGATGGGAAACGAGCGGCAGCTGTTTTTTCATTCACGGCACGTTTCACGCAGATTTAATCCAAATGAAGATGTATGACTCGGTAATAAAATAAATGAAATTGCTCCAGTTACTACAATGAAAAAGTGATGATGTGCCCACAGGACCTAAAAATATGTACACATTCACGTTTATAAAAATATTAAAACATACAGTGTTTAACATATTCTCTGTGTATGTTTTGCATGTTTCTTTTTTTCATAATACTATCATATATTTCAAAAACATCACGTTCTACATATTTGGAACAGGGCTTCATACAATGTATATATTGCAATAGAACGTGATGTACTTTTTTAATTTTGTTACCATAATAGTTATCAACAATATATGAAAGTTATATATTCCTACAATGTATGTGTTTATAGAAGATAACAACTGTAGATGCATCTTCATTTATCTAAGAATAGTGACTGCTGACATTTCGCATTTTGATAATAACATTTTATACATTCACTTTAAAACATATTTCCTTCAGTTATGTAACATTCATACTTACCTTAAGCATTAAGAAATGAATGTGTGTCTACTTTGAAATATATTTTATTTTAATTGTCGTTTGGTAATTCCTTTATTGCGAACGCCTTCTTGAATTTTGTTTTGTTTTCAATGTCATTCACAATGACATTCATAATAGGTACTACTTTTTATTAGTTTGACGTTGACACTTCACATTTCACCAAACAGGTTGAGCACTAGGGTACTACATAAATCTGAAATTCACTAAGCCAATTCGGTTGAGTTCGGAGTTCGTTATATGTATTGAAGATATTCCATTGGTCAGCCGAAAATAAGAAGGTATTATAGGGATTATTAGAACTTGATTGGCCGTTGAAGTTTACAAAAAGTTGCAGTTCGTTTAGTTTCGGGTTAACTTCTCCAGTTTTGGAGATATCGAAAGGAAGTAGCAGGTTTTTGGTTTTCCGTTTGCTGGCATCCTTAAGTAACTGTTCTCTGCCGTTGTAATTTGGTTAAGAGGTTTTCCTGTAACAAGGGGGTAAGCGTAATAAACGTTCTCTTGAAATAGTACAGTCGTTAAGTGGTACATTATATCCAGATTCGCCGACGTTTCAATATTCCTTCATCGGTAACTTTTTCTTCCAACACAAATCTAATATAGAGGCAGCCATTTTGGACCTAACCACATAGTATATTTGAATGACTAGAAGTAGTTACATCGACACCCTGACAATCCGCCTGAGACCTTTGAGGGAGGAAATCCTAGAGGAAACGGCGTTTTGAGCCATTCACCACCCTGGACTCGAGTTCTCGACATGATTGATCTCGTTGATGCACGTGTTCGCCGCATGTTCTAGATATTATTCCTTCAAGATGGATGGGGCTCAGCAGAATAAATCTAGTTTCAAAGATAGGGTCTGAAGGTCTCAAGCCGTCTTCAAACTTGGGTGAGTTTACTCCAATTAAACAAAAATCTACTGAGGAAGTGTACCGGCATACCTTTACTACTATTTCATTACGTAATGCTATATTCTTAGTATAGTACAGTGATTTATTGCACTTTTCATAACCTAAATTCTTAACTTAATCACTAAATATCTCAATGGAGGAAAAGTTTGTTTTTTTAATCTTTAATAAACTGATATATTTTTTTTTGGTACAAGGCATATGCTATATATACATATATTTCTCAATTTGAATAAATTGTTCACCCAATGCGAACTTAAATACAGCTGTATTTAGGGGTTCTTATGGTTCTTGTTTACATTAAATGCACTTACCAAATATTTTTTATTTTATTATTATAATTAGCTGATTATATGTGATTATAAATTAACAAGATTAAAAAACCATATAGTGCGGTTATGTTTTTCTTTTTTCTTTTTAGTATTATTTTCTTCTACGAAATTAGGTTGAGTTGAGCCATGAAAGTAGTTAGAGTTAGTAATTTCTTGTTTTTGAAATAATACCAAAAAATAAGTGGCGCCCTATTCCTGCCAATTTTTGTGATACGTAAGATCCTACGACCACTGCGCACCAGGCGAAGAGCCACCGGAGCTTTGTAACTCCAAAAAGGAGTTACAGTTCTTTTTGTAGTTTAGAAAATTACACATCAAATGTTCTCATTTTGTATTTTTTTGAAAATTAAGTTTTTGAAAAATAATTGGTAATCCCACGAAAAATAATTGGCGCAGTCAGTTGGATTGTCCGACGGGAAACAAGAGAAATCGTTATTTTTTGTTAAATTTTATCATTAACAGACAAACAGAGTGAAAAATTAGGAATTTTTAAAAAGTTTCCCCAACAAATAGTACAGTAAATGGGGGGCTTTTGCTAAGAAACATAAACACCTGGTCCGATTGACCTGAAATTTGTAGGATAACTATGAAATACCATGAAAAACAAAGTTGATATAGTGCCGTAGTGCGCTTTTGCCCAAGGGGTGGAAAATAAAATGTTGGAAATAACTTCGGAAATCAATAGAGGGGTTAATTTTAAGCAAAAAGTTCTATATAAACATTTTTAGTAAAGTCAATATCAAAGTACTTCAAAAAATCTTTAAAATGAATCCAGTTTAAAGTCATTAGCATAAAAATTAACGAAGTTGTAATGAAAATAAAATGGAATTTTCACTTTTTCTGAAAAAAAATCAGCTCTTCTGGCTTCGGCTTATGAATTTTTTGATAAAAATAAAATAAAATCCTTCTGCAATTTACTTTAATCATGTGTTATCTATGTGTTCTGCAAGTTTAAGCAATTTAGAGTATATATGTTTGAAAATGGAGATGTTAATATGAAAAAAAAATTCAAAATTTAAGAAAAATTTGATATTTTTTAAAATATGGAAGATACGAAAAATATTCGGAAGAGGAAAATGTAGCTTATTTTTTACAGAATATTTTGGTTTTTTCTCATTTCTGTACGATAAAAATTGACAGAGTCATGGCTAGTAGAAGTTTTCTCTTGAGGGAAATAGTCACGTGTCTGAAGCCGCTTAACCTCAAAAATCTTGAAAACTACCCGTTCAAAAATATTTAAATTTACAGATCTTATAGCTTTTAAAATCTCCTTTAAACTGAGACTTGGATCATTATAATAGCTTCAAAATTTCATAATACAGTTAATTATTTAATATTAACAGTTATTATTGCGATAACCTCAAAACAGAACTTTTCGCCAATCACTGACGAAGACGAGGAAGAAGAAGCTGATAGTGGCGATGCATAATCTTATACATTATGTACCATTTATAAATCTATTTTGTGAAATTAACACAAATTACTTTTATTTTTGTTTTTAATTTTTTTCCCTATGGACTATGACTTTTTTTAAAGCAAGGGTGAATCTCAAGAAATACAACAATGCAATAACTTAAGCTATCAAAAAGTTAAGAATAAATAATATTTACTTGTCTTATGTGTATAAATTTATTTCAATTTCTCAAAAACTACTTTTTTCTATACGTTTAATTAGGGGTGGTTCTTAGGGGTAGTTTTTAAGGGTTGAATGATTGTAATTAAATATTTATTATACTGTAAAACATTAAAAACATTTTTATTTAAAATTTATGTGCCATTCAAAAATTTTAATCTGAAAAAATCTTTTTTCTTTTTCGACAATAAGGCTGGATTTTTAGGGTTGAAAGAGTGAAACTATTGTTTAATTTCAGCTCACAACATATGAATATATTTATTTTATGTATTTAAATTGATTAAGATCGGTGTAATATATATTTTTATGGTTTTTCTATTTTTTTAGCATAAGGGGTGGTTTTCACCCCCTAAAAATGAAAAGTGCACCTCAAGAGCATATCAACTTTGATCTAGAGGGTGATGATAACTTATTTCCAAATTTTCATCAAAATCGGAGCGGGAGTAAAGAATTCGGAGGTTATACCTTATTTTTCTCCCCATTTACTGTACTAAATTGTGCAGGAAGACATTCATCGCCTAATTCTCAACTGACGGTCTGATCCAGAACAAAATAGCCAAAATCACTCTACACCAAGGAAGGGGGATCAACGGTTCCCAAATCTATTTGGTATCCCGATAATGAGAAGAATTTTTTTTATTCATAATTAACGGGCTCGGCTACTGTGGCCACTTGCACAGGTGCGATTACAACAATGACAATATAATTTGTATAAGGTTCATTTATTCAATATAGAAATATTCTTCGAGACACTTTTAACTTTTTAAAAAAATATTTATTTGAATTTTATTTACAACAAACTTAGAAATACAAAAGTAACTTGACAAAATAATAAACTGTTAATAATAAATGAAATGAATAATTGAACTGGATTAAAATAATTGAATGAATGAATATTTCTTAGTCATCAACTTATATTTAATACATCGGTGTTATGAAATTGATGATCGCGTTGCTTGGTTGGAGTTCGCTGACCATGGGACAGGGTCGGAGTCCAATCACATTTCTATATATATGTAACCAATCACGCAATTGTTCTATAGTTGATGGAATAGTTGCACATCTTTGAGAAACTGGAGAAGGTAGGTAATTTGTACCGAGTTGTTTAGGACATATTTGTAGTTCTGGCTAAGCTGAAACTGGATGGTATATTTCTGACACTCCGTCAAGATATGTTTCATGGTTAGGTTGGGGTTGCAGCTGGAGCAAACGGGTCTGGAGGTATTAGACATTAGGTATCCATGGGTAAGTTTTGAATGATCTATTCTTACTCTCATTACTGTTTTAAATAAAACTCACGGTTTCTAGTTATTACCACAATATAATAAAAATTGTTGAAAATTCTATAAAATTGACAATTGTTTCGATAAATCAATATCATCGTCAGAACGACAGAAGTTACATTTCATTTGATGCCTACCTGATGTTAAGTAGTTATTTTTGGCTGGACCAAGAAGTGACCTAACTTGTGATTGATTTAATATATGTTTATAGAAAAAAGAAGAAGATGTGATATTACAAATATTGAAGCTTAGATATTATTAGCCCTATGGTGATATCCTGGATATCATTTTTCCAATTAAGATCAGTATAACTGTGCAATGATATAGAAAACCAGGAAAACTATATCTGCTGATCTTCACAATTATCACTCAACAAGACAGTTTATTAGTGGAGAACTCGCTAGATTTATCTGTTCATTGACGACTTCATATTGTGGGTTTCTTAAATGTCTTCTTATTTCCAATTCTTCAAGGAAACCCAGTTCTTGTTCCTTTTCACAAATATGCAGCACTTCTAGTTTTGTGTTAGGTGTCAATGAATGCTTGGTGTCAAGTAGATGTTTTGCGTAGTTGGATTTATCTGGTTGTTTTAATCAGTATGCTCATAGTGTTCACTGTCTCGGATTTCAAAATTCCTAAGGGTCTGACCCAAATAGACAGCATTACATTCTGGACATTTGAGTTTATATATACCTGACGTCTTTAATGGTGCTATTTTTGTTTTTACATCTAACAATTTTGTACTAACGTTACATTCTGTTTTAAAAGAAATTGTCAGACCCTTGGGAATTTTCAAATCCGATACAGTGAACACATACTAGCATACAGATTAAAACAACCAGATAAATCCCACTACGCAAAATATCTACTTTACACCAATCATTCATTGACACCTAACACAAAACTAGAAGTGCTGCATATTTGTGAAAAGAAACCAGAACTGGATTTACTTGAAGAATTGGAAATTTGAAGACATTTGAGAAACCCAAAATATGAACTTGTCAATGAACAGTTAAATCTAGGGAGCTCTCCACTAATAAACTGTCTTCATAAGTGATAATTGTGAAGATCAGCAGATATAGTTTTCCTGGTTTTCTATATCATTGCACAGTTATACTGATCATTATTGGAAAAATTATATCCAGAATATCACCATAGGGCTAATAATAGAGTTAGGTCACTTCTTGGTCTAGCCAAAAATAACTACTAAACATCAGAAAGGCATCAAATGAAATGTAACTGTTGTCATTCTGACGATGATATTGATTTATCGAAACAATCGTAATTTTTTTAGAATTTTCAACAATTTTTATTATATTGTGGTATTAACTAGAAACCGTGAGTTTCATTTAAAACACTAATATGAGTAGATTCCTCGAAGTAAGGGTCGAGACAGCAAATTTTATTCTTACTCTTCTCACCACATCTATATCTTGTCTTGAGAGACCAGCAAAACAACATGGTTGGGGATGACCTATCGAGTGTTGTATCTGGCGTGACGTTGTGCCGGCAGAGTCTCAATTCTGCTGCTATGTGACTTTGGCTTTTGTTTTAAAATGTGATTTTAAATCCTTACGAATTGTGAGATTGTCGGTAACGGTAAATTTAGAAGCAGTTTTTTCCTGTTGGTCTGCAAGTTCATTGTCTACGATGCCAATGTGGGAAGATAACCAAATTATAGTAACTGCTATTTTTAAGGATGCGATAAGTTGGTATGAGTCATGGATAGATTGGACAATAAGATGTTCGGTAATTATATTTTGGATGGATGAAATTGAAGCGAGTGAATCTCTGCATATGGCAACAATCTTATAAGGTGGCGAGATGGAATTGATGGCAAAGAGTATGCTGAATAGTTCGCCTGTGTGAATGCTACATGTTGATGGGATCCGTGAAGATTTGATAGAAGTTCGTGATGTTGTAACAGCGCAGCCTTTACGTGCAGTGATAGTATGCGGATGTAAATACTTTCGACCTTTCTTATTCGTTGGGAAGTTTAAGATAATCACGGATCATAAACCGCTTCTTTGGCTATTTAACCTAGAAGAGTCAAATTTGATTAGATGGAGATTAGAGTTGGAGGAATATAACTATACTATAGCTTACAGAAAAAGCATTAGACAATGAATCTTTGATTAACAATCCTGTAGTTAATAATCTCGAACACCTCGACAACTAAAGAAAAGTGGCAGAATCCCTGCGTGGTACAGAAATTGAAGACTCATACGAAAATTTATTTAAAAATATTTTTGAAGAAAAGGTAGAAATTTCTCGAACAGCTTTGGAAAACGTACCTACAGACACATTCGAAACTCAACATACAACTGCTTCAGCTACAAACAACGATGGAATAAAAATATTAGATGAAATTTTTATCAATAAAGTAAATCAAATTTTGGCACTTCCACTACCTTATCCGACTTTGAAATTTAAAAACATCATAAAAGTACCACTGTAGAAATGCCTGAAAATTATAACGGAAACTTAATTTTTAATTTATTAGAAATTACATTATCACAAAGTAAACATATTGTATTCGGTTTTACTCTGATAATTGATACAGTCCATTCAATAAGATAGATTCTCCGAAAAAGATCCTAAACTTATAAGGTGCACTAAACGTATAAGATAATAGAGAAAGCATAAGAAATTATACTAGTTCCAAATTTTCCTGAAAGTAAAACCAATTATCTAGAATTATCAGAAACTTTGAAAAAAAATTAATCAAAATCTTTATTGGATAGATATAAGAGCATCTGTTACAGTCTATATAAATTCTTCTGATATATGCCAAGGCACAAAATATTCTAGAAAACTCTCTTATTCTGTCCTCTTATCAACATAAATCGCTTCTAAACATTTCCATATAGTCCAGATTAATTTATTCTTATATTACAATAAAATGTATCTCACCTCACCTTAGTCGATTAATTCACTAAATTCGCCCAATCATACTAAATAGCAGGAAAACCCGCTATTCATTTCAGTAATGCCTTAATTAAATATATCTCAGCATTTGGAATTCCTGAAAAATTAGTAATCGATCAAGAAACTGACTTCAGAAATGACATGACATGATCAAAATTCATTTCACCACTCCAGGCCCCCATGAATCTAATGGAATTGTAGAAAGATTCCATTCTACCTTCATTAAGCATCTAAGAATCCTGAAAGAAATTAATCCTGATGAAAATAATTTAATGGATTATGCTTCAATTGGTTATAACAGTTCCCTTCATTCAGACACAATCTTCACCCCATTTGAGCTCACTTTTGGGCATACTTACAGCAGAAATCCCAACAAAATATTCCTACCACGAAATTTCTACTCAGACAATGCAGAAAATCGCAAACAAAAACTTCAATACGTTCACAAAAATATAAGTAGGTAATGAAGTCGACGAAAATGGAAAAAAAATTATTTCTAAAACCTAATCTCATCTCTCGTTATGAAGGAGTTCAATACCAAAGTTTAACTTTCAGTATTAAGAGTCCTAATTGCTAGTGCATTTTTAAATAAGGTTTTGAAGGAAAATAGTAATCATTTTTAACTCAATAGAAACTGCCATGTTAAGTTTGAAAAATATTCCAAATTAACTCCAATTTTTTATGAACCATGTTCATCTGATAAAATTGATTATATTTAATTGTGGCAAAGTGTATGAAAGTGATATTGTAGAAAAACAACTATTGGATACTCGACGGGATACAATTAATCATAATCTCATTTAACTTGATAATGTGCTCATATCTCTTTTTCATAAGTAGTTCTTTTGTATACAGTGTAATAATAATACTTAGTTACAATTCCACAACGTTAAAATACAATATGTTCCAGGATGGTAATAACAAGATGAGAATAGTATATAATTTTATACAGAAGAGAAGTATGAATTTTCATGGCACACCTGAATTAACCTTCCAAACGGAGTAGGACAGGTAATAGAAGGTAAGCCATGAATAGTCACTTCTCCAAATAAAATATGTTATTATTCCTCTGAAGAACACCACATGTTTCTTATGGAAAATGGGTCCCAGTCGATTGGCTGAAAATCTAGTTTGATGTAATTAACTGTCTCGACCCTTACTTCCTGGAATATACTCATATTAGTGTTTTAAATGAAACTCAAAGTTTCTAGCTAATTCCACAATATAATGAAAAATGTTGAAAATTCTAAAAAATTGACAATTGTTTCGATAACTGAATATCATCGTCAGAATGACATAAGTTACATTTCATTTGATGCCTACCTGATGTTTAGTAGTTATTTTTGGCTAGACCAAGAAGTATATGTTAATCGAAAAAAGAAGAAGATGTGATATTACAAATATTGAAGCTTAGATATTACTAGCCCTATGGTGATATCCTGGATATAATTATTCCAATTGAGATCAGTATAACTGTGCAATGATATAGAAAACCAGGAAAATTATATCTGCTGATTTTTACAATTATCACTTAAGAAGACAGTTTAATAGTGGAGAGCTCCCTAGATTTATCTGTTCATTGACGACTTCTAGTTCTGTGTTAGGTGTCAATGAATGATTGTTGTCTAGTAGATGTATTGCGTATTCGACTTTATCTGGCTGTTTTAATCTGGATGCTCGTAAGTGTTCACTGTATCGGATTTCTAAATTTCTAAGGGTCTGACCCAAATAGACAGCATTACATTCTGGACATTTGGGCTAATATATACCTGACTTCTTTAATAGTGGTATTTCTGTTTTTACATTTAACAATTTTGTACTTACGCTACTTTCTGTTTTAAAAGAAACTGTTGTATTCGTTGCTAAAGATATTATCTTTGAAATATTATTAGAAATATCTCCTGCATATGTGATGGTTTTATAAGTTTTTATTTCTTCAGTTTGTTTTGGAAATATTAGTTGTTATGCTACTTTTTCCTCTTTTTTATTAATTAGCTTATTTATCATATGTAATGGATAACCGTTAGATGTTGCTATTTGTCTAATTGTATTAATCTCTATATCAAAATTACATTTGTTCATAGGAACTGAAAATGCTCTATGTATCATTGAATTATATGCCGATAGTTTATGTGACATTGGTTGATTGGAACTATATGGAATTGTCACAATTTCTTTTAAAACAGAAAGTAACGTAAGTACAAAATTGTTAAATGTAAAAACAAAAATACCACCATTGAAGAAGTCAGGTATATATAAACTCAAATGTGCAGAATGTAATGCTGTCTATTTGGGTCAAACCCTTAGAAGTTTTGAAATCCGATACAGTGAACACTTACGAGCAAACAGAGTAAAACCACCAGATAAAGCCCATTACGCAAAACATCTACTTGACACCAAGCATTCATTGACACCTAACACAAAACTAGAAGTGCTGCATATTTGTGAAAAGGAACAAGAACTGGATTTCCTTGAAGAATTGGAAATTAGAAGACATTCAAGAAACCCACAATATGAAGTCGTCAATGAACAGATAAATCTAGCGAGTTCTCCACTAATAAACTGTCTTCTTGAGTGATAATTGTAAAGATCAGCAGATATAGTTTTCCTGGTTTTCTATATCATTGCACAATTATACTGATCTTAATTGGAAAAATGATATACAGGATACCATCATAGGGCTAATAATATCTTAGCTTCAATATTTGTAATATCACATATTCTCCTTTTTTTTATTCACATATATTAAGTCAATCACAAGGTAGGTTACTTCTTGGTCTAGCGAAAAATAACTACTAAACATCAGGTAGGCAATCAATGAAATGTAACTTCTGTCATTCTGACGATGATATTCAGTTATCGAAATAATTGTCAATTTTTTAGATTTCAACATGTTTCATTATATTGTGGAATTAGCTAGAAACATTGAGTTTGATTTAAAACACTAGTTTGATGTAGTTTATGATGTTCTGATCAAAGGTCTCCATGGGCAAAATTTGATCTAAAGCAGTTGTTTTTTTAGCTGCTATTCAAAACACCTTTAAAGGTTTCACAGAAAGGGTTTTGAAGTGTAGGAGAACTTTAATCTGGCAAAAAATAACCAAAACATAAACATTTAATTCAAGTTGAAGTATCAAAAACATAAATTGTAATGAAACTCAACTGCGCACTCTTAGCACATACGTGGTGAAACAATGCGCACGGCGCTTATCTAAAAGTGCGCAAGTAATCTGAGAGTACGCATTGTTACACTTTGAGAGAGACTATTGTTTTTGCATTTATCACAACAAATAAAGCCCAATCCTTCATAGTCGGTACAAACTTCATGGAACCACTACTACACGTCAAGCATTCAATGAGGTCTAACTCTGGAGGGTCTGTATATGGTTCATAGCATACTGGACGAATCCCACAGTGTTTTTTGGAAACCCTTGCTTTTCGAGTAGTTTCAGATTTTTTCTGCCTCTTGTTGCCATTGGATGCATTAATCTAGAGTTTTGCAGCTCTCGCAGCTTTTTGGTGTTCTAGGCTTTGTTTAGTTGTTTCTTGTTCAACCAAGGAATTCTTCAAAGGCGTTCCTGTTGTAATTTCAGATTTTTTTTCCACTCTCTTCCGCTTTGCATATCTGCCTGCTGCTTAAGGAAAAGGACAAATTCCATCCAAAGTATTTGAATAATCTGCTGCAGAAGAATCTTTTGTTGAGGAGAGGCCAGGAATGGTAACAGAAGTACCCGAAACTTCTGTTAATGAACTGACTGCAGCACGGCCTTCTTCTTGCACGTCTTGTATGGTAGCCTCTACAAAAATTGATTGCATATCAAAACAATTACCTACTTACGACCATATACATATCTTACCTTCATCTGTTTCAATGGGTGGGACATAGTGAAGAGAGTTACTTTCGGAATTCTCCGCTACACACTCATTTCCAATAATTGGAGATTTCGTTTTAACTTCCGTCAAACCGTAATTACTCGTACTTGGTATTGGAGATGAATGCTGAAGAATTAGCGGAAATGGTTCATCACAGGATGGTATTTCTTCTGCGGTACTATTTATTAGTGCCAGCAATTCTGGATCGTCTACGATTATTTCAATGTTTTCGGTAGGCGAGGGTGTCGACACTTCATTTGAACTTGTGGGAGCTGCAGGAAAATCAGTTACAGAAGCAGGCTCAAAATCTTCTTGTGTCAAAACATCAGGATTATAGGGCCAAATGCTTGTCCAAGAAAAACTCTTCTATGCTTTCTGAAGGGAAGAAATTTTGCTGTAGGTTCTGCCAAAAAGTTCGGCGATTTGTTATTGTGTTATCACTTTCCCGGATTTAGAGACTTGCCACTTATCTGCCTCTTGACTGTAAGCCGTTTTCAACGGTCCAAAAAAGCCTACGTCCAGTGGTTGAATTTTATGACTGCTGTGAGGAGGTAAGCTTAACAAATGTATTCCGATTTCTCTTCAAAAATTTACAGCTGCGAGACTAATGTGCAAACTATGATTATCTAGTAGAAGGAGAACAGGATTATCTACTGTTGATTTAATAAATTCCTTAAAATGTTGCAGCCATTTCAGAAAAAGATCAGCATTTATGAAACCACTGTCTGACACTAACAATAGGGTATCATTTGGTGCACCAAACAGAAGTTCTCTTTTCTCCCGTTTTCGAGGGTAAATTAAAGTAGGTGGTACATGAATCCCTGAAGCACTAAAGCAACATACTGCTGTTGCTAGTTGTCCTCTCTCCCCAGAAACTATTTTCTCTATACCTCTCTTTCCTTTGATGGACACAGTTTTGGGGATTTTATTCGGAACGGTAAGCAGACCAGTCTCGTCCATGTTGAAGACAGCTTTTGCTCTGAATTTGTACTTTCCGTAGACTGTCTTCAGATTATCATAAAATCTAGAGACATGAACTTTATTGAATCCGCTTTCTCGTGCAGCACTCACATTCTCCGCAGCTAATTGTGTAGTTTTGTTAAATATGCGATTTAACTTGCAAGATTCGGCGTCTTTGAACGCTGAGATCTGAAGATATTTATACTTCTATCCATAGAATAATTGATCTAATTTGCGTACTTTTTCAGCTAGGTGAGCTTCCATTTCTGCAGTAATTTTTACTTTAAAACGTCACAATGATTCTGGGATGGTTCCTTCTTTTAAGCGCTTCCTCAAAAAGGATTCGTTTACACCGAACTCCTTAGCAAGATTCCTTTTACTTCTGCCGGCGGCAGGATTGTCCCTCATTTCCTCTAGTTCTGTTTGATTTATTCGCAGTTGTTGATTGCTTTTTCATATGTCTGGAGCCATATTAACTTATTCTCGACATCTTAACAATTTGAACCAGGAAGTGAATGATTTAGACTAAATAACTGTCGTCTATGTGTACGCAGTGCATACACTTAGAACGCTTCAAAATGCGCACTCTTAGGAATCGATAAATTTTCACTTCAAACACGGGAAGTTCTAATTCATAATGGCAATAAAGACCATATTGGCTTCTTTTCAGTGTCCAAACACATGTCTAAATGCGCTGCTTTTAGGTCTCCGCGGTATAACCTCAAATACATGCACTTTTGTTAAAATAAAAATGTAGAAATATTACATTGTTACGTACAAATTTTTTGAACATTTCATAATTCAGTTCTTGCTTCTCCGATTCTCCTAATATTTGCACAGGTTCGTCAGGTTTGTTGCAGCTATCGACAGAGCCCTGAGCGGAACACACCACTAACCCCTTTTCACTGTAAACAAGCTATGCGCACTCTTAGATTGTGTGCTACCTTAGGCGCACTCACCCTATGTTATCGAATGGTTGAGACACTCGAAACAGCAACTATTGCCTGAGAAAACGTAACCGTAAGTGAAAGATATAATTTTCTTTAAACAGATTGGATTTCTGTTGATTTGTCGTAATGTTTCGTAAATTTTTTATTATTTTTTTAAATGATATTTAAAAAACTATTGTAATAAATTTTCTGTAAACTAACTGTAATGTATGTGTATCAGTTAAACTTTATTAAATTCAGTTTCAAAGTATGTTACGTTATGGCAACTACAGATTAATATACCCTTTTTGATTTCTTACTGTCACTGAATGGGTTCAACAGTTATACACAAATTCAATTTTTGTGAAGATGTGCAATATATCACTTTCCACACTTGTTATCTAATATGCTTACACATTTTTTTTAGGTTGGATTTTATTTTTCTTCCAATTTTGTACCTGTTTTTTTCAAATTTACTGTACTGTTTAGTCATAGTGAATAAACTATTTAAATCCTTCATTGCTTTTTTTCATTTTAAATATACAGGGTGAACAACTATGAACGGCTGTAGGCCATTTGTCAGAAAAGAAACATGGTACAACTTTCAAAAAAAAATGACTGTAGGAAAGTGACCCTGAAATATCACTGAAAAATATTTTTGAGTTTCTAAAATATCCACTAGGGGAGGAATGAACACTCGAAAACATAACTGTGATTATCCCCCAAAAAAATATACTATCGGTGTCGTAAAGAAACAATAAGCGTCTAACAGAAATAATAAAAGACGCGGCAGAAAAATGCATGAAACCAAAACAGAAGAAACAAGACAAGCTCTCCCCAAAAACAAAAGAACTCCTAGAAAAAAGAAGAGAACTCATCAGAAAAGGGAAAAGACAAACTGTAGAATACAAGGAGATAAACAAAACGGCCAGAAAATCGGCAAAACAAGACATCAGGGAATACCAAGAGAAACAAATTGAAAATATCATTGAACAGAATAGGGGACTGAATATTTTCCATAAAGAAAACAGCTACAAGAAAGAGATACAAAAGCTATCCGATGAGGAGGGAAATATAGTCGTTTATAGACAAGATATCATGAGGGTTACCGAGGAATTCTACACAAAACTATACAGCTCACACACGACACAAAAGAAGGCAGAAAGCGAGGAAAAGAGAAGAATAATGAATGTTGGATCCGGATACCTTCCAGAAATCGAGATCGAGGAAATCAATAGAGCACTGCGACAAACCAAAAACGGAAAAGCAGCAGGAGATGATGGTATACTGCCAGAGATGTTGAAGGAAGGAGGAAAAATTCTAATGGAACAACTAAAATCGCTTTTTAACAAATGCCTGAATGAAGGAACCGTTCCAACAGACTGGGATACCTCCATAGTTATCCTTATTTATAAAAAAGGAGATCCGGCCAGTCTTGAAAATTACCGACCAATAAGTCTTCTCTCACAGATCTACAAGCTATTCATGAAAATAATTACCAATAGATTAGAAAATAAATTTGAGGCATATTTATCGAAAGAACAGGCTGGCTTTAGGAAAAATATGAGTACAGTATAACACATACACATAATCAGAGTATTAATAGAGAAAGCCACGGAGTACAACATCACAACATGGATGGCATTTGTTGACTTTAGGAAGGCTTTCGACACGGTGGAATCCTGGGCGGTAATCCGAGCAATGAGAAAAGCTAGAATCGATCAAAGATACATCGACATCATAAGCCACATCTACGTAAACTCTAAAATGAGGATCAGGATGCAAACAGATACAAATGAGATAAAGACTGGAAGAGGAG
This sequence comes from Galeruca laticollis, assembly GCA_963921935.1. NCBI lineage: Eukaryota > Metazoa > Arthropoda > Insecta > Coleoptera > Chrysomelidae > Galeruca > Galeruca laticollis. The sequence goes on from OY998181.1 coordinate 149,462,317, forward strand.
TGAGACAAGGGGACGTAATATCACCAAAATTATTCACGCTATTACACTGGGAAGACAGAGGAATAAACATAGCAGGCGAAAAACTGAACAACTTGAAATTTGCAGATGACATCGTCATATTCGCTCAAACCGAAGCAGACCTGATAGGCATGATTCAGGAACTATACCATGAAGCAAACAAGGTTGGACTAGAGATAAACATAAATAAAACAAAATTCATGACAAACGAAGATACAATTACCAATACACTGATCATTGAGAACCAGTTAATCGAAAAAGTAGAGTCGTACATTTACCTAGGCCAAGAAATAACAATTAGTAAGGAATGCCAGAATACAGAGCTCAATAGGAGAATACGGTTAGGATGGGCAGTATATAGCAAACTAAAACAGGTGATTCAGTCAAATCTACCAATGAAACTAAAAGCAAAAGTATACAATACATGTGCCCTGCCAGTGTCTACATATGCATCGGAAACTTGGGTCTTGACAAAAAAGAACTAGAACAAGCTCAAAACACATCAAAGAGCAATAGAGAGAAAGATAGTTGGAGTAACACTGAAAGACCGGAAAACTAACGAATGGATCAGGAGAACGTCAAAAATCGAAGACATCGAAAGAAGAATAGCCTCACTCAAATGGAACTGGGCTGGGCATATTGCTAGAAACAACAACAACTGGAGCAGCAAAGTGACTATATGGAGACCTTGGGACGAGAGGAGAAGCGTTGGCAGACCTCAACAGCGTTGGTAAGACGATATAAAACGCACAGCAGGTTTAAATTGGTATCAGGTTGCACAACACAGGGAAACCTGGAGAACATTGAGAGAGGCCTATATCCAACGGATAAAAAACGGCTAGAAGGAAAGAAGGAAGGTATTTAACCGATATCTATGATTTTGGCGTAATTTGTCTGTTTATTGAGATTGATAACAAAATTACATAATCTTGTATCCGCTCGGAAATTTCAAATGTAAAATGAAGCATTTTAATAATTTTTAAATCTGGTATCGTAAATCTTATATCTTGGAATAATATTAAGATTTAGACTTGTGGTTTTCACCAAATTCTTATTTTTCCATTTTCAACATTATTCAAAAAATTATTGAATTTTGTTATTTTTGTTAAGCAAATCTTATTAAAAAGGAAAAACTCAATTAAATGACGCCAAAAACATTGATATAGGTTAAAAACCAAAAAAGGGTTATGACATTGGTTTTTAACAAGTTTGAACCTTCCCCTCCCCTTACTTGGAGAATAAGGAAAAAAGTCCCTAACTAAATTTTTTCATAATCTTATCAGTATTTCCAAAATTGTATTTTTAGGATACCTTTAGTATGTCTTTTTTGGAGGTAATCACAGTATTATATGTTTTTAAACGTTCATTCTACCCCTAGCAGGTATTTTAGGAACTCAAACATATTTTCCAGCGATTTTTCAGGGTCATTTTCCTGAAGGTATTTTTTTAAGTTGTACCATGACGATTTTTTTAGATATGGCCGACAGACGGCGTTCTTAGTTGTACACCCTATATTTGCTGATAAGGCACAAAAACATCTATAGGATGTTATCTAGAATGTTTGAGGAATATTATTTAGAGGTTAAAGTAATCTCCATATAACATCTGAGAGAATATACTGTATTGTTTTTGGAATGTTGCATACAGTTCATTGGTAGGATGTTGTTTTATAGACATTGCATTGACATCTACAATATGTTAAAAGGCATTTCCGAATGTAACAGAAATGTTGCTTTAAGTTCAATATAAAGACTTCCTTTTGAGGAAGTTCTAGTAACTTCCCAGTAATGTAAAAATGCAGCCATTTAACATCGCTGAGAAGTTAAGTTGTAATACACAAAAGTTAACAGCCCTAAGCTGGGGCTAAGCGGTTGCATAGATCTGCATGTGATGAAAACAAGAGGAAAAAAGGGAAGAACATTATCACAATGTGATGTTGAATTAACATTTATTTGCATAGTGATAATGTTTCCAAAGTAAGACATAAATGCCAAATACTCAAAAAATTCAAGGAGAAATTGTCGACAAATGTAATTTGCCTAAAATTTACTTGCCTAAAATTGACTCAAGAAACCATCAAATTTGTGACATGTGCTCACCATAAGCTTTTTATAAAAATGTTTATTTCATCAAAACTGTAATACATTGAAGTTCTAAAAAAGGGTATCTTAGCAACCGATACCTGTGCACTAGTTAAATTAACAATGAAAAAAATTGGTCGTACAGAATAATCGAGTATTGTCAAGAATACTGTCAATCGTAATCATACAATAAGTCTAGGTAATATGAAATTGTAAAAAAATGTATCCAACAATAGACTGTTGGATGCATTCGAAAGTATTGAAATAGTTATATGTAAGAATAGTTCAAATAGAGACAAAGGACCAGTTCCACATAGTCCACTTTGTTGTTCATTAGATAAAAATTAAATCTAATTTTTCCCGCTTCAAATAATGAAAATAATTAATTCACACCATGGGTGTTGTCCACACTATATGAATATACCATGAATTGCTGTTATGCAAGCGAATTCTGTATCCATTTACAAGCTTTAGGGTTGTACCAGAGAGACCAATATAACACAACGTTTCCAGTAACAATATTCCTTATTACTCCCGAAGTAGTTATGTCAATCGGGGCATGGAGTTAGACACTGTCAACAGACAAACACAAAGCTTTCCATGAAGTCTCGACAACATAGGTATTAATTAGTCAATTAACTATTAACCAGAGGACAGTGCCGTTTTTACACATTAATTTCTATTAGAGTGTATAGATTTTTTATTGAGTGATACATTAAGTTGTGAGGATCGGAATCAGTGGAGTAGGTGTGGTTAGAATTATGTGTTGATCGGTAATTTCAAAAGATCAATATAATTTTTATATTAACAAATTAAATTTAGAAATTAAGAGTGGAATTTCTAAAATCTACTACCAGATAATCAAATAAACATATTTTTGACTTCTGAAAACAAAAAATATAGAAGCTCTTCAATAGAATCAAAATAAAAACACTAAAAAATGTAACGCCCTAATATTAGAAATACCACAAAACAATTGAATAGATGAGGCTTTTACTTGATGAAGATCCATACTGAACGATGAAATAAAACAATATAGTTTGTTTAAATCTTCATTTATTTGAACTAATGTTCAATTTAAACTTGTTGAAGCGTTTCACTAACACAGTAGCTTTGTCAAAACGAATGTAGGTAAAAAATAAAAATGTCTTAATATATACAGTGCTAAATCTATTCACTAAGGTTAACAATGGTATTGAAAGAAATTACCTGGAAATTCATTCACTACAAACATTCCTAAGCTATCTTCTAGGTAAAGAGGTTCAATAAAGGAGACTATTTGGTCGTTGAGGAGACTACCTGAATATTTATTTTTGTTAATCTCTAGGGCCTCTAATAAATTTAAACTGAAGGATTTTCCGACTACATGGAAAATTTCAAGATTTGGGTCGAACATGTGTTGGTTTTCTAATAAATGATTTGAATAGTTAGAATCTAATTTTTTGTTGTCATAGCTACGTTTGTGTTCCAGAATTCTAGTTTTAAAATTTCTAAAAGTTCTACCGATATAAATTTTATCACAATTGTCATTACCACATTTTAATTTATGAACTCCTGATTTGTTTAATTTTGAAGATTTAGATTTATTATTTTTAATGAATTTGAATAAATTGTGATCAGTTTTAAAGGAAATATTCATGTCTAAAGTTTTTAAAAATGATTTAATTTTTAAGGATAATGTTCCAAAGTATGTTGTGCTTTTAAATTGTTTATTATTTTTATCTGAAGGGAATACTTGTTCTAAAGTCTGTTTTTTTATCTTTTTATTTATGATATTGTCAATTAAATTTGGATCGTAATTATTATTAACTGCTATTTGTTTTATGATATTTAATTCTTTGGTATAATTATTGATACTTAATGGGACTGTTAAGAGTCTGTGTATCATACTATTGAAAGCTGCTAGTTTATGACTGAATGGGTGGACCGAACTATTATGAATTGTAATATCTGTATGTGATGGTTTATGAAATATAGAAAAATCATGTTTATTATTTATATTTGAAATTGTAAGGTCTAGGAAGTTTATAGACTTATTTTGTTCAAGTTCTACGGTGAATTTGATATTATTGTGAATCGAATTTATGTAAGTAATGAAGCTCTCTAATTGTCTATTTGTACCGATGAAGCTAGCTAAAATGTCGTCCACATATCGGTGCCAGTACATAAATTTTTTACTAAGGGGGTGTTCATGAATTATTTTTTCTATATTATCCATGAAAATTACTGCTAGTAGGGGGCTGAGAGGGTTTCCCATAATCAAACCATCTTTACTGCTATAAACCTCTCCATTGAAATGAAAATAATTTTGATTCAAACACACTTTTAATAAAGTAATGATATCAGAGTGAATTATAGGATTAACATTATTGTATGTGAGCAAGTTATCAACAAGAGTTATAGTTTCTTTAGGAGGTATACTAGGGAATAGATTTGTTACATCGAACAATATGAATTTAGAATTATGGGATAGTATTATATCTTGAATATTATTAATTAGTTCCGTTGAGTTTTTAACTGAAAATCGAGGTATGAATGAACAATATTCAGAAATGACATCTATGAGAATCTTTGAAATTTTGAATGAAGGTACTGTGAAATAAGAAACAACTGGCCTGATTGGGTACCCCTCTTTATGGATTTTAATTTATGAATAAAGTTCAGGGTGTTGCGGATTGGGTAAAAATTACTTATATTTTTCTTTATCGTTAATTATTGATTTAACGTTATCTACTGCTAATTTTATTTCTCTCTGAAATTTATTAGTTGGCTCTTTTTAAGGGTCTCAAAATTGCTTGCTTGCCTGAATAAAATTGTTGGTTTTTAATATATAATCTTCTTTAGGTAATGCAATTACCGTATTTCCTTTATCTGCTTTTGTGAAAATAAGACTATTTGACTTTGATTTTTGTTGAATTGATTTGGCGACTGATAATTCAAAATCGGGTTTGTTGAACTCGACGAATTCTTTTTTAATAATTTCTGAAGCTTTATGTTTTATATTAGAATTATTTGGAAAATTATACAAATTAGATTCTGTTTCTATACCTAGTTTGTTGAAGTTATCCAATGAACATGTGGGTTGAATATTATGTTTAAAACCTTTTGTAATAATTGAATCTCTTTATCTGATAAAATTGTATTTGAAAGATTGACGAATCTATTAAAAAAATTATGTTCTGAGAATTTGGTTTGTGGGTTTCTTGATACTGGTTTGTTGGTTAATAATGACTTTAATTTACGTTTTTGTCCTTGGTACTTTTTATGAATAATTACTTTAATTTTATCTCTTATGTCCCTATCTAAAATGTCAAACTCTATGGGATGAGTATATGTGATAGTTGTGAATGAATTACCTTAACATAAATACTAAAAATATATCTCTCACTATACTGAATGTTATTTTCTTCCTTTAACCAATTTTCTTTGCCATAGATACTGGCTTTGTTGGCTGGACTGCTCTTGTTGTCTGTTTTTAATTTCATGTATCTAGGGAATTTCATGTATCTAGGGAATATATGATTCAGAACATAATTTTTTTAATAGATTCGTCAAACTTTCAAATACAATTTTTTCAGATAAAGAAATTCAATTACTACAAAAAGGTTTTAAACATAATATTCAACCCACATGTTCATTGGATAACTTCAACAAACTAGGTATAGAAACAGAAATTAATTTGTATAATTTTCCAAATAATTCTAATATGAAACATAAAGCTTCAGAAATTACTAAAAAAGAATTCGTCGAGTTTAACAAACCCAATTTTGAATTATCAGTCGCCAAATCAATTCAACAGAAATCAAAGTCAAATAGTCTTATTTTCACAAAAGCAGATAAAGGAAATACGGTAATAGCCTTACCTAAAGAAGATTATATATTAAAAACCAACAATTTTATTCAGGCAAGTAATTTTGAGACCTTTAAAAAAGACCCAACTAATAAATTTAAGAGAGAAATAAAATTAGCAGTAGATAACGTTAAATCAATAATTAACGATAAAGAAAAATATAAATTATTTTTACCCAATCCGCAACACCCTGAACTTTATTCATTAATTAAACTCCATAAAGAGGGGTACCCAATCAGGCCAGTTGTTTCTTATTTCACAGTACCTTCATTCAAAATTTCAAATTGTTCATTCATACCTCGATTTTCAGTTAAAAACTCAACGGAATTAATTAATAATATTCAAGATATAATACAACCCCATAATTCTAAATTCATATCGTTCGATGTAACAAATCTATTCCCTAGTATACCTCCTAAAGAAACTATAACTCTTGTTGATAACTTGCTCACATACAATAATGTTAATCCTATAATTCTCTCTGATATCATTACTTTATTAAAAGTGTGTTTGAATCAAAATTATTTTCATTTCAATGGAGAGGTTTATAGCAGTAAAGATGGTTTGATTATGGGCAACCCTCTCAGCCCCCTACTAGCAGAAATTTTCATGGATAATATAGAAAAAATAATTCATGAACACCCTCTTAGTAAAAAATTTATGTACTGGCACCGATATGTGGACGATATTTTAGCTAGCTTCATCGGTACAAATAGACAATTAGAGAGCTTCATTACTTACATAAATTCGATTCACAATAATATCAAATTTACCGTAGAACTTGAACAAAATAAGTCTATAAACTTCCTAGACCTTACAATTTCAAATATAAATAATAAACATGATTTTTCTATATTTCATAAACCATCACATACAGATATTACAATTCATAATAGTTCGGTCCACCCATTCAGTCATAAACTAGCAGCTTTCAATAGTATGATACACAGCCTCTTAACAGTCCCATTAAATATTAATAATTATACCAAAGAATTAAATATCATAAAACAAATAGCAGTTAATAATAATTACGATCCAAATTTAATTGACAATATCATAAATAAAAAGATGAAAAAACAGACTTTAGAACAAGTATTCCCTTCAGATGAAAATAATAAACAATTTAAAAGCTTAACATACTTTGGAACACCATCCTTAAAAATTAAATCATTTTTAGAAACTTTAGACATGAATATTTTCTTTAAAACTGATCACAATTTATCCAAATTCATTAAAAATAATAAATCTAAAACTTCAAAATTAAACAAAACAGGAGTTTATAAATTAAAATGTGGTAATGACAATTGTGATAAAATTTATATCGGTAGAACTTTTAGGAATTTTAAAACTAGAATTTCGGAACACAAACGTAGCTATGACAACAAAAAATTAGATTCTAACTATTCAAATCATTTATGAGAAAACATTTTCGACCCAAATTTTGAAATTCTCCATGTAGTCGGTAAATCCTTTAGTTTAAATTTATTAGAGGCCCTAGAGATTAACAAAAATAAATATTCAGGTAATCTCCTTAACGACCAAATAGATATCAATCAGTCTCCTTTATTGAACCTCTTTACCTAGAAGATAGCTTAGGAATGTTTGTAGTGAATGCATTTCCAGGTAATTTCTTTCAATACCATTGTTAACCTTAGTAAATAGATTTAGCACTGTATATATTAAGACATTTTTATATTTTACCTTCATTCGTTTTGACAAAGCTGTGTTACTGTGTTAGTGAAACGCGTCAACAAGTTTAAATTGAACATTAGTTCAAATAAATGAAGATTTAAACAAACTATATTGTTTTATTTCATCGTTCACCACAAAACAACTTCACAAATACTCCACAACGGCTTGAAAATATATCTGATACCAATATACCACAAGATATGGCTGAAGTTTTAGAATTGAAAAACAATTTTTCTGTTGATATTGATAATGGAAAAGAAATACCATACACAGAATACATCTCTTGTATAGAATCTGTAATTAGGGATCAACCTGACTACATAAAAGGTAAGATACGAGCGGATGCAGTAAATGTAATTATCAAACATAAAGACAAAAAAAAAAGAAATAGGAAAACAAGTAATAAAACCAAACAATTTATTAAAAATAATCCATAAATAATCATACTGCAGCTCAACAAAAGCAATAAAACCGTATTTATGAACTCTAGCGATTATCAGAATAAAATGATCGATCGTTTGAGTAATCAAACATTATACATAAAAATTGTATCAGATCAAACCAAATCTTTTCAAGAAAATAACAACAAACTAATTAAATACTTGTTAAATAATAGTTCGATCACACAAAACGAAGCAAAAAAACTACAGATACATAAAGAGATCCTCCTTCGAATATTCGGTTTACTAAAATTACACAAACGAAACATACCCTTAAGAAATATAGTATCCTATAGTCAATCAACATTCTATAATTTGTCTAAATATCTAACCAATTGCCTTTCAAATGTCGTCGGTCAAAGTGACAGTTATTTAACTCATTTTCATTCAAAAATTTATTGAAACTGTTGATAGACCATTTAATTATAAAATAATATCATTGGATGTAATATCTATGTACACTAATATTCCTAACGAATTAATAATTGAGACTGTACAAACAAAATGGGATATAATAAAGAAACACTCTACACTCAAATATAATGAATTCTTTGAAGTCATCCTATTGATTCTAAACAATAATTACTTTCAATACAATGATGATTTTTTCCAACAACTTATTTGATGCACTATGGGCTCTCCTCTATCTTCTACACTTTCTCAACTAGTGATGGAACATCTTTAAGAAGTAGTATTGAAAGATTTTAATTACAAGATTCTGTTTTTCAAACGATATGTAGACGACTGTTTAGCAGCAGTACCCAACTCTAGGAGAGGAAGAAAATTACACAATAAATGTTTTGGATATGATATTGATAAGAACTAACCACAATAATAACAAAACCAAAATATTTAATAGACTAACCCCATCAGGCCGATACCTTAACTATAATTCCAAGCATCCAAAGTCCCATAAAAACAGCGTAATTACTGGAATAGTCGATAGAGCCATTAAACTAGCTTCGTCTGAATACCAACCAGATGTTATAAAACAAGTTAGAACCATTTTAATAAACTATCAATATCCCATACCTAACATAAAATGTATTTGCAAACAAAGACTTTATAAAATATATAACAACCCACCGACAAAATATTCTAAAACCAACCTGTCAAACAATAATAAATATGTTGCAATGCCACACACAGAGCAGCTTTTCGAAAAACTCAATCACATATTTTCCAAACATGATATCACAATATGTCACAAAGCTCAAAACACCGTATTGACTATTATTCATCAAATTAAGAAGTACAATAAAAACCAAAAAAAAAGCGAATGTTATAATATACCATACCCTGCCTAAACTGCCCCAAAAAGACATAGGAATAACCGCACAGACACTAGAAAACAGATTAAATGGCCATAAATATACTAAAAATGCTCCCAGTTTATTGCGCTACTGATTTGCATATTGCATCCTGAATTTCTTGTGACAACATGATATTTCTCTGTGCTGTAGGGTAAATGGTTTATGATCGGTAAGTACCTAATACTTATCATATCATCTAATTCTAGATCATATTATTAGTAGATAGTCTATATTTGAGGGTACCATTGCGTTCCTCTTGGAATGGACCCTACATTAACTAAAAAATTAATTATTCTTGGACTCATTCAGGTTGAATGAAAATGCCGAGAAGAATTCAAAATTGATAGTATTGAGTCAAAAGGTGAGCAGTTCCTTTAGTCAATAATTTCAAATAACTTTTTGATAAATTTAGAACGCTAAAATTTCCGAAAACCCACAAAAAATTAAACAAAACATTGACATTTTCTCTCTAAAAATAACAATTGATTCTCGAATTCATTCTTTTGTGGTTGTTTCTGAATTGAGTTACATGAGATATCAAAAATGTACCTTTACTTTATAAGCTCTGCACCTTTGAAGTGCATTTCAAGCAGAGCGTTTCTGTTTTTTCATGTAGACTTTGAAAGGCCCACTTTGAACAAGTAGGCTTTGCAAGACTAAAACAACAAACAAGCAAAACATCAAGTGTGCTACATTTTTGAAATTGTGATTTCAAGATCTATTGTAATATGCAGGAATATACAGGTTCTCTCATTTAAAAAATGATTTTTTCATTAATATCTATTTATAAATTATTTGAAAGATTAAATTATTCTAACCATTGAATTCTATGTGAAAAAGTGCTTTGGAAATGTTCTCATAGAAACAAAGAGTTTTTGACAGGAACAAAGTTTCAGCAACTTTTCGAAAATACACATTACCGAAAAATCTGCTGCTACTCAGAAATGATGATAGATATGGATATGCGGTTTTCACCATTAAGTTTGTCATAAAAATATTCCTTAGATATAGCCATCAGTTTTCATCTATCTAGTTTGAAAACAGCTCTTTCCCTTTTAAATTGTCCAATTTGGCCCACCCTGTACAAGTCAACAACATAATTTTGACATAAAACCTAATTTTAACCTTTTCACTATTTCCAGAAGGGAAAATCGCATTGGTGTTTTAGTTTTTAGATGCCTACCTTAAGCCCACAGGAAAAAATCAGTCAAATATGTAATAGGAAAGAAGAGTATCTTGAAGTTTACTAGTAGAGATTCGCAAAGCTCATTTTTCCTGGTTGCACCTACTTTGATAGGAGTTCTATCAAAAATTGAAGATATAAAGCAGAGACGTCTGAAAGTACAGCCGTTAATTCTGATTGTAGGGACTATCGAAGACCCACAAGACATTATTGTCTATTGGGACACCATAAAATAGAAAGTTTTTAGTATATTGAAAGCGATCGATATTTGCTTCAAAATATGTTTTTTGTTTAATCTTCAGTATCCGGAAGCTAGTTCAACTGTATAGCAATTTAATCAGACTCTCTTTTATTCAATAAATATAATTTGCGATAAAATTATACCTAGCATAAAAATATTTCAGAAACTTTTCTCTAGTTAAATAGAAATAGTACTTTAGAATGTTCAAGTATCTGTTATGAATTTAAGCATTCATTTGTATGTTTTTTTGTTTTTATTAAATTATATGCATTTTCTTATATCTATGTTTTTTTTTTCAATTCCCTTCAGTTTTCAATCTAAATCAGAACTCAATCGAGTGAGCAAAAGAAATAGGAACAGTTCTTTTAATTGATTAGAAATGTTTTATCTACGTGATGAAACTATTCTTTATCATTGATAGATATATTCTTTAGGGTGCAATTAGTTTTCCATATTTTCATAGAACCATTCTCTCACTTGTAAAGAAGTTTCGTTATATTTAAAGGAACGCATTCTGTAACATTGAAAGAAATATTCTTTATGAATATCAAAACATTCTTTTATGTTACGGAATTCGAGAGAAATCTTCTATCAATTGTATACAACTATCTGTTGTAACAAAAAACAAATGTTTTCACAAAGAAAGAATTTTATTTTATGAGTACAGAAATATGTCTTCCTGTTAAAGAATCCAACTTGGGCATTTGAAAGAAAATGATTCTAGTAATTACAAACACTCCTATTGGCGCTTCAACGAAAGAAATTTACACTTGGGTGTTTTTTTTATAATATTTACCTAATTTCCTCTTTCTTTGTATCAGAGTTTTAATTCCTATGACGTTGTCATAGTTTTAATTTTTTTTACTTTTTCGCCCAATCTATCTATATGCGAGAAAAGTATTGGTTTACCCCAAAAAAAGTTGGAATTTTGAAAATTGTTTTGAATTATTTCTACGTTTTTCATCAACAACACGAAAAAACGGTTTTTAGAAAAAAAATCCTGTGTGTATGTCGTCGTCGTCGTCGTCGGCCACTTTTCCTTACATGTCTTGATAGCACGATACAGCCTCCGGAGTGCAATTAGTCACCAATTTTATGATTGAATATTGTTAAGGACATGTCACAGATGAATCCTATTGATTTTCAGCTCACCATAGCCAGTACAACGGGTGAAGTACGACATTTTGTCATTTTTTGAGAAATTTCAGTTTGTTAGTACGATACAGCCTCCGCAATTCACCAAGTCACCAATTTTATATCTGAATATTATTCAGAACACCTCACTGATGAACCCTATTTATTTTCAGCTCACCAGAGCCAATACAACAGGTGCTACAGTACTTTAACTGCAATATTTTTGTAATTTTTAGAGAAATTTCAGTTTGTTAGCACGATACAGCCTCCGGAGTATATACAAGTTACCAATTTTATGATTGGATATTATTCAGAGCGTCTCAAAGATGAACGCTATTGATATTCAGCTCGCTAAAGCCAGTACAACGGGTGCTATGGTACTTGAAGTACTTGACAAAAGAGTAATTCTTACTTGGGTGCCAAGCCATACAGGGGTAGCTAGAAATGAGGGAGCTGACAAGTGTGCCAAGAAAGGAGCTCATCTCACCCTCATGGGACCAGAACCAGCATACGGCGTTTCATACAGCGCCGTACGAAAAACTGTTTCCAACTGGGTGTCGCTTGAACACCAAAAGCGCTGGAACAAAATCATGGGACATGCTCAGTCGAAAAGAATGCTAAAAGGACCATCGAGTTCCTACGCAGCAAATGCTTTTAGACTGGGTAGAAAATAACTGCGAAAAGTGGTAGGATTCATAACTGGCCACTGGATATTCAACGCACACCTAGTGAAAATGAGGATTGAAATAACAAATCCCCATTGCAGGATGTGTGGAGAAGCAGAGGAAACCGCAAAGCACGTGGTCTTCGATTGCGCTGCCCTGTGCAGAAGGCGAGCCTCCTGTCTAGATATCTTCCTAGGCACAAGTCAGGAGGGAATGCAGGAAAACATAGTCCGACGAATCTCTATGTTCGCTAAGAATTTAGGATGGGACTCTGCTTAATACCTGTGAGTGGGGGTGCACAATAAGCCAATTAATGGCTGAGCGGCAACCATTAGAGCACCTGAACCCTTACCCCCTCGTGACTAAAAAAAACACTATTCAGTTTCCACCGTTCTTCCAGGTCCAACAATTGGTGCACCAGTTTCTTGAATGTAGACTGTAATTAGTTCCCTGAGGTTTTTCAAAAAAGTTTCAACTGTTTTCCTATCTAGACTGCTTTCTTTTCTTATCAACCCTGGCGGATATTTTAGAATCCACATTATTAATACCTCCAAGTACTTGTTTATTGGGACTCTACCTTTTGAAAAAAATTTAGGTTTCTCAAAGATACTCTTCTTCTACTTCCGTTACTAGTACATCTATAAAATAATTAATGTCCCGTATTGTGATTGTTGACTTTGCATCATCCTCCACAACGCACACACGGTATATCTTCAGCAAGTATATTCCAATAAATTAAAAATTGTCTGATACCAACAGCAGAAATATGTTCGCGAAATTTACGGACATTTTTCAAAAACTTCATCGCAGTTCGCGGACCATTTAAATTACTTTATTCACTAAACCTAAAATAAACACACGAAAATTACGATGAAGTATCGGAGCAACTAGGTATCAAAACACTGACTCACTAACATATTGAAATAGCTAATGAGATGCGGTTTTGACCGAACCGTAAGTTGAACCGAACTCTGAAATAAGAGTTGGAAATACCCACGACTTTTACTTGTATAATCCCACCATTATTTGATTAAGTTGTAATTAGTATTACAGGGAATTCCCAACCTTGATAACAACAGAAAGAATACTATTTTCTGGTTTTGAGAAAAGATATAAAAGGGAGGTCATGAGACATAGACCATCGACTTTGATCTGAAAATTTTTATTTCATAATTGTACGATTTTTGTTAACAAATTCGCTGTTTGGGCTTTACTACAATTCTAGTTGTTAGTTACTTTCCAAATATTTTACTTTTACTTGAAATCTGAAATATAAAACTGTATATGAAATGTAAGAAATAAATCACATTTGTTTTCGTGATTAAAATGTTGAGTATCATTATTTCGTCTCTGGGTAGTTGCCATCAAATTTACAAGCTGCGATTTGGATCGAGTTTATTGGTTATATGGTCGTTCAGACAGACGCCCACTCTAGACGGGCTCTAACAAAAAAAAACGAATGTCATATCTGTGGCTGTAAGGCTAAAGGGCATAACTCGATTTTTTGGGAAAATGAGTTATCCACAGTAGGATACTTAAAAAAAATAGCTTTACAATATGACTAAACGGTATAACTTAATTCCTAAAAATAAGAGATTTATTTTATTAAAATTAGGGCCTAACAGTTATGTTTGAAAATATCCAATCAAGCGAAATGTCATAATATCATATATTTCTGAAAAACAATTTTTCTCTCGTAAGTAAAAAGACATAACTATAGTTATTTTGAAGTGGAAAAAAATGTTTTAAGACTAAAAGGAATAAATTAAGTTATGTCTAATAGTCTAATGCATTCACAACCAGACATAAAGGCATAACTCGAGATATGTCCTTTTAGCTTAAATTAAATTTTCGATCCTCTGGTTTAAGTGGCGAGTTATACCCTTTTGCCTGATTGATATTATGCATTTACGCAGAATCGCCGATAAAAAGCCGTTATTTTGTCAGAATTCTCAGTGCCTATTCAGCAACGACCGGAGAAGGTTCAATGCTCGTTCGCTGGCGGTTAGCGTGTTTTAAGATCTTTGCGATGCATCGGCGTACTTAAAAAATACTTAGTGATTGCTGTGAAATGGATAGTAGATCTATACCAAAAGACAAAGTTGGTAGGTAGAGTTGTAATACTAATAATGAAAACTATAATACAGAATACTAGTGGATATGTTTTATCAATTTATTTATTAAAAAAACAATATATTTAACGATCTGTTTTTATGGGTATAAAATTTAAACTAAGTATAGTCTTATTTTTATCTGTTGATAGAATTCATTTTATTATTCTTCACCGTAAAAAATAAAAAAGTCCGGGTGGCCTACAAGCGCGGTACTATTTAGCGGTAGCACCGAATCCAAGAAAATCTGTGAATTTTTTTGTTTTTTCCGGCAAGGACTAATGAAATATATTAGATCAACAGATAAAATTAGGACTATAACAACAGTTGATGTAAGCATGAAATATTACGCTTTAAATTCATAAAGCCAACCAATATATCATTTTTGGTAATAAAATAAAATTTTAGTTTGAAAGAAATGCTACCTTTCGTTATACACTAAAATCTGAATTGGGCACACAATAGACATAATTTTAACTGGAATATTGTTTTAGAGCGGCTATAGAAGACATAGTTTACTGTTTGGCGTTAATAGCTTTTCTTTTATTTTAAGATGTCAGTGAGGTTGCCCGCATCGTTCGCAGCGAAACAAATCCACCAACAAATAATATTCCTTTTGAACTACCAAAACCTAGTGAAGGTATCTCTTTATTATTCACATCATTACAATAAATTTGTTGTTGATATTGTTAAAATTATTTTCTTAAGTTTTTAGACCCGTTATTGCTAATGAAACGCAGACTTCCAGCAATATTCAGTATGGAATCCAATTTAGTGACCTTTCCAATATGTTTACCCCTACAAATGGAGAATATAGGGAGAAACAATATAATGCGTTACGTAACGGTAAGGAAAGGAAAAATGTATTTTTTAAAATGGTATATTACTATATCGAGGTGAAGTTTGATGCAAAATGTTATCCTTGCAGTTGTGAATATTCAAACTGACAGTGACGATAACCAGTCAAAAGCGGCAATAATTGGGCATAATAATATAATAACAGCTGATAGTAATTAAGAAAACACCGACGGTCATTATTTGGTGCACGAGCCGCATTTTCCCAAAGGTGTGTTTTATTATTATTTAGTTTAGACCAAAATAATTTTTGAAAAATAGAATTATCTTTAGTAACTGAAAGAAATACCAACTAAAAATATTCTAGATGGAGTAGCATGTTCAAGTAAGACCATATTTCAAGATTGTCTAGCAGAAGTTTCCCATGAGAATTCCCCGACTGAAAACATCATAATGTCTGGAGGTAGAGTTTTAAAATGTATTTCAATAAAAATTATACAACTTTCTTTATTCTTGTAGAAATAACTTCCTATCATAATGGCACTAAAGACATGCTAGAAGAAAATGCCTCACATGTAAACTCATTTAAAGGTAGTATACAATATTTCTTTTTAATCTAGGTATTTTTAATACAATACAACTTTTTTAAGGCGAGACTAATGATCCATATGGCAGTGATGATAGTATCGCTGACCCCGATATGAACAAGAAACAGATACTGATGTTGATAGTGTTGGAGAAGAAACCTCCTTACAATAGAAGAGAGCGGCGTAAAAAAGAAGCACAAGTTAAAAGACAATGATCGAGGCAATCATGATGCTGATGAAGTGAATCTTCTAAAACCCAAAGAAAGTGAAGATAAGAAGCGTGGAATGAAAACAAATAACAGAAAGGAACAACAAATAAAAAAAATCTTGGATTAGAGCGTACTACAAGAAAAGGTGAAAAAGTTGATAAAAGAGTATCTCGATCGCTAAAGATGTGTAGGCGAGACTGTAATAAAAAAGTTGATGATGAAACTATAGTGGCACTTTTTAAAGACTATTGGGAAATGAGCAATTAAAATAGGAGGGTGACATTTATTGCCTCACTTATCTCTATAACTGAGAAAAAAACTGGAACAAACCGAGATTCTCCCAACAATAATCGACAAAAAACGTTTTCTTACATTATTTGTGTAAACGGTGAACGGGTTCAAATATGTAAACGATGCTTCTGGGATATATTTGGGGAAACATCAAAGTTTATTGTATCAGTGACGAATAAAAAAATATCCTCTTTGAGTGAAATTCCATCTTCTGATAAAAGAGGAAAGCATGTCCCAAGCAATAAAATATCTGAGAGAAAATGCAGGAGATTTATAATCATATAAAAAAATTCCCGTCATGAGTCCCATTATTCACGTCGCCACACTGAAAAAAGCTACTTACCATCAAATTTGAATAAAACTATTATGTACAAATTATACAAACAAGAACATGAGAGACCTGTTTCCTTTAACATCTATTCAAGAGCCATCGACGACTTAAATTTGAAATTTAAAAAGCCTGCCAATGATACATGTCAAACATGCGATATTTTGACAATGAAAATTAATTCTGAAAAGCAAGAAGAACACAGAGAAATTCATGAAAGTGCATTGGAAGCTCATTACCCAGAAGCAGATCTAGCATATAAAAGTAAACAGCTAGATAAAGAAACAAATATGTGTGACCTTCATTTGGAAGTGATAACTTTCGATTTGCAACAGGTTTTACCTACCCCTTATTTAACAACTGGATCAGTGTTTAACAAACGGCAGCTCCATACATATAATTTCACTACACATGATTGTAATACCAATCAATCTGTACATTTTATGTGGCATGAAGCCATTGCTGGGAGAGGAGCTAACGAGATAGCCTCTTGTTTGTACAAGTATTTACTAGATCTTGAAGGTACTATAGAAAAAGTTATTTGTTATAGCGACACGTGCGGTGGTCAAAATAAGAACACTTACGTAACCGCCATGTTTACGTATTTAATGTCGGTAAAAAAGTCTATTAGGACCATAGATCATAACTTTCTAATACCCGGCCACACGCACATAGAATGTGACTCGGATCATGCCACAATTGAAAAATATAAGAAGCTCCCTTTCCAATACATCTTTCCAGATATTGATTCAATTTAGTCAGAATGGCAGGAAAAGCAGGTTCAGCCAAGAATTCAAAATTTAAAGTTGTAGAAATGGGGATGCAAGACTTCTTTGATTTTGCCAATCTTTTCAAAGGGCCTCGTATCAATAAAAAGATTACATCAAATGAAGAAAAATTTGCTTGGGGACCGCTCAAATGGATAAGGTACGAAAGTGAATTTGGATTAATTCGGTTCAACAATTCGCTTCTAGAAACTGATAATTTTACTTTACTTCATTTTAAAAGAAAGACAAGTAGTAACTTACCAATTATATTAAAAGCTCTGTATACAGAACAACGACTGATAGACTCAAAAAAGAAAACGAATTTGATGGAAATGTTGGATCTGATTACCGAGAGCGCCAGAAAGTTTTATATGGACCTGAATGCAACGCAAGATGTTCAGGACTTTAACGACACAGATCCGGATATCGATCGATTAATGAGCGATGTAGAATTTTAATATTTAGTTTAAATAAAAGCAGTACTTACTATATTTTGCTTTGTTTCTTTTTTTTAAAATTATAAGACCGCTAAGGCTTAACTCGAGTTATATCTTAACAGGACTAATAGAAATTATATTTTCTTTTAAGCAAAATGGCATATCTCGACATATATCCTTTTGACTTATTACAGAATGAAAATTTTGGGAGATATATCGAATTATGTCTTTTTGCCTAATTGCTTCACAGTATTTCAATGAGTTAAGTTTCAAAATTTTCAAAAAAATGCTAGTTTTTCGAAAAATAAGTAAGAAAATGGATTAAGACAAAAAAATACATTATGCAGACCAAATCTCAAAATATTAATCTGTTTTAGAATTCGTAAATCGGAACAATATTAGTTTTTCGCCTCTCCTGAAAAGTATGAAAAACTGAATTGTGCCCTTTAGCAATACAGCAACAGATATATTCCATACCTTACCTAAACTGCCCCAAAAAATACCTAGGAATGACCACACATACACTAGAAAACAGATTAAAGGGTCATAAATATACTAAAAATGCTTCCACAGCACTACAGAAACATGAAAAACGTGATTTTTTTTTAGAAACACAAAAATTATAGCTCAAGATTGAAACTACAGAAAACTGATAATTAAATGAATGGTACACATTAAATAAGAATATAATACTGTCAACAATATGCAAAATGTTAAAAACTTTAGTCAGATTGTAACGGTTGCAATTTGAATTGAGAGGTGAAGTTGTGTGATAGTCTCTAATTAAAAATATTCGAAGTTCATATTCGGCTTAATTGTTAAATTAGTTATTCAATGATATACTACAGAGATAACAACAAGTAATATTGTTAGTTGTCTATTTTTCAGAAACCAGAAAACTCACTAATTTACTAGCTGAACTCGGTAACATATGTGTCTCCAAATCAATTTTATTCTAATGAAAAGGTCATTCGAAGATAGTTGCTCTTCGTTACACTAAATTGGATTTGTTTAGAAAATAATTTTAATTTCGAAAATGTAATCAAACGGAGATAGTTTTGACTATGAATTAATGAGGTTTGGTAGGAAAGTATGAGTGGAAAAGGGTCAATAGGTAGTAGGAAGAAAATGAGTACGCCATTGGAACCATCAATAATTTTTATTAAACTTAAAAAATGATGAAACACTATTTTGGGAAAAAACTCACTATCGATGGGTTATAGGAGACGTTGTAGATTTTGGGGAATTGTAAATTGATACCTGGTGAGAAGTGACATTGATTGTGGGAAAGGAAATTTTGTAATTGGTTATCCTAATATTGGAAAGCCATCCGAAGTAGACATATTATCGGGATTGTACGAAATATTCCTATCAAACAAATGAATGGTTACTGTGAAACATAATTTCATTGTAAATGGAAAAATAAGAACACGACGACATTATACTACGTGTCTTTGATTGCTGGATTTATACTGGAAATATACCAGACCACATATTGGCGGAGTTTCTTCTATATGGTTGATTGGTAGCGAGGGTAGGATCATCTTTTTCCAATTTATGCCGGCCTTCTATCTCAAGCTGAGCACTGGATTAGAACTTACGTTGATGAAGGTTATGTATTTTTTTTGTATTTAGTATTGTGAAAAATTTATTCATCCAAAAATACACTATTTATCAGTAATTTTTTTAACTTGTCATAATCTGATTTTAAGTGAATTTTGTTTGCTTTAACACTAATATGAATATATTTGTTTTAATGCATAAGTATAGTTACGATTTTATTCGAATTAGAACTCATATCTATTCACTCCAACTCCGAAATTGATAGTATCACTCATTCACCTCTTGCAATTGCATCAGGCTCATACATTTTCATGTAAATTATAGAATTATTCGATAATATTTGTAAACCATACAGTAGCCTGAAAGAAAAAAAAGAGAGAATTAAATATCAAACGTGAAGTGAATATTTTTATTTATTTATTTATTCTGGGAAATAACATGCATTTCTTATTGAGAATATTTTAGGACAAACCAAAAAAATTGAAACAGTTTCTACATTAAGGGGATTTCTGATGCTAGCCTAAAATCAATTGAAACGATCAGGAATTTGAAAACATATAGATATATAGGAACTTACATAATAACGAATACAAAACGTAAGTACTCAGTTTTCTTTCTTTTTTTCTTTGAATTGCGTATCTCTTGGATTTTCTTCAACAGCTTGGTATTTGAAATATTTTATTATTTAAATGTTCAACTATATGTAGTTACCCGTTGTCTCATGCTATGCCGAAACCGACTGAATGTAAGTAGTCTATTTTCTGGTTTATAACGTTTCATAATATAAATATACCTATTTCCTTTTGGGGTAATTAAAACAACGTATGGTTGGGTATTGATTTGTTTTAATACAAGAACTCGCGTTACAAGATGTATCACAATTTAATAAAATAATACACCTGAAGTTCTTCGGTACACCCCCTGTATAATGTCGTGGAATTTGTATCGTTAGTACTCGATTTAAATATCTATTGTTTTATGAATGTTTTTTACCTATTGTACATGTGTTTCTTCAAATTTCTAAATTGTAAACAGCGAAAGGTGATTTATTCGTAAGTAATATCATAAGGGCATCTAATTTCTCCGAAAAAAAATTGAAAAAACACGTAGCTAAGTAATATTTTAAAACGAAGCATGGGTGCTGGTGGCAACAAAAATCCGAGTTGAAGATGAGGATTTTTGCACCTGCACGAATGCATCTTGCTAAAAAAAACTACTTTGCATTGTGTTTTTTCAATTTTTATTCACAGGAAAAATCAGATGCCCGAATGATATTTGACAAGATTATTTCACGAGTAACAGATTATTCTGTATACACATAGCTAACAAAACATACTACTTTACATGCATACATAATAAATATGTAGGTATTAATTTGAAAACTGAAAAACATCAGGTGATTTATTTAACCACAAAATACTACAAACTTTATAATATAATAATAATTACTTGCTATCAAAGGTATTAAGTTTTGATGATAACAGCTGTCAAGTTTTTCCGCAGGTAAACTCGAAAAAACTGCTGACAGGTGCTGTCATACACTTTTTCCATCAAGAAACCATTTGTAATTCAAAACTGCGCGTTTGTGATTGGGGGAAATTAAGACGAGGGAAATAGTCAAAAATAAACTCTCAGAAAAATCCTAGCCCAGGAACGAAACGTCAGTAGCAACAAAACGTTTTAATTATTTATACAACGTATATATATATATATATATATATATATATATATATATATATATATATATATATATCATCATCATCATCATCATCATCATCATCATCATATGCAGCTTATTCAACCATTTTGCTATGGTGTACCCTCCCTTTACATATTTATATATTCCATTTCCATGTGGGCCCATTGTTGTCTATTGCTAGCTATGCGGCCCCAAGTTGATCCTGCGAGTTTCTTTCTTAGGTTGGGGCGTCTTCTTGGTCTTTTCACGCCTCGGGGATACCATTGCGTTATCTTTGTGGTCCATCTATCGTCTGTCCTTCTAGCGAGATGCCCCGCCCATTGCCACTTTAGGGATCTGATTCTATTTATGACATCTATCACTTGGGTCTTTTGTCTGATCCAATCAAGCCTTTTTCTATCTCTCCTTGTTATTCCAAGCATGCATCTTTCCATAGACCTCTGCGTTACCTGGAGTTTTCTAATGATATCAGTTTTCAGGGTCCAGGTTTCACAGCCGTATGTTAATACTGGTAGTACGCACTGATCAAACGCTTTCTTCTCCAAACGGAGTGACATTCTAGACTTGAAGATGATAGAGTTCTGTCCAAATGTTTTTCATGCTAGTTTGATTCTTCTGTTTATTTCTGGAAGTAGAGAGCCTGATATGTGTATTAGTTGACCCAGGTATATGTATTCCTTTACTATATCCAGGGCAGTGTCATTAATTTTTATTTCTTGTGCGTTTATCAGTTCGTTATACATTATCTTGGTCTTACTCAGATTTATTTTAAGGCCTACTTCGTTGCTTGCTGCAATCAATTCATTTATTTGTTGTTGCATTTCGCCAGGGTTACTCGCTATCAGGATGATGTCATCAGCGAATCTTAGATGGTTCAAGTATTCCCCATCTATATTCAGACCTGTGTTGTTCCAGCCCAGTTTTCTGAAGATGCTTTCTAGTTTTGCTGTAAGCAACTTTGGTGATATTGCGTCTCCTTGTCTAACTCCTCTGCTGGTTGGGAATTCTGGTGAGCCCTCATATATCCAACTCTCGCTTTGGCTCCCCTATATATATTTGCTAGGGTCTCAATATATGGCTTGTCGACTTCTTGTTCTGTTAGGGCATTTATTACTGTTCTGGGATATATAGAGTCGAATGCTTTCTCAAAGTCGATGAAGGCTAGTGCTAGTGGTTGGTCGTATTCCTTGGTTCGACTGATAACCTCTTTGACGGTATGGATGTGATCTATTGTACTGAAGCCTTTGCGGAATCCAGCCTGTTGTCGTGGTTGGGCCGAGTCTAGTGTATTTTGTATTCTGTTGTGAATGATCTTTGTGAATACCTTGTACGTCACTGGTAGTAGACTTATTGGTCTGTAGTTCTTAATGTCTTCTTTGCTGCCTTTCTTGTGGATCAACACTATAAGGGCGCTGTTCCACTCTTTAGGTATGCTCCTGGACATCAGACAGTTCGTGTATAGTTTGGCAAGGTACTTCCATGTTTTAGCTCCTGCATATTTGAGTTCTTCGGTCGTGATGCCGTCATTTCCCGCTGCTTTGCCATTTTTCATGCTTTGCAGTGCCATTTCTACTTCCTCCACCAATACTTCTGGTATGGCATCTTCTGAGTGTTCTATTATTTCTTCCAAATTTTCAGGGGCCTTGTATAGGTCTCCATAGAATTTGGCTACTAGGTCTATTATTTCATTCCTGTCTGTGGTTCTTGTGTTTCCATCAGTTAATGCAACTATCTGTCTTTTCCCTATTATAAGTGCCCTTTTTGCATTTTTGTAGCTTTTACGGTTTTCTATTGTTGTTTGTACCAGTTTCTCGTTGTAATTCCTGATATCTTCTGAGATTTTCTTCCGTATCGTCTTGCACAGTTCGGTGTATTCAATTCTTTGAATGTTTGTTCTCTTTTTCATTTCTCTCCGTTTTTGTAATAGTGCTTTTGTTTCCGGAGTTAGTTTTTTGTGTTCACCTCGTTGTTACAGACCTCCCACTTCTACGGCGCAGTTTCGAATTGTGTCTATTAGTTCAGGGTTGTTATATTCCACTTTTTGTAGTCTTTCTTATAGTAGTGCTTCATATTGGTGAGAGTCCTCTTTCAGCTTTTCGTTGTTTATGTTTTTCGTTGTGTTGGTTTTGATTAGTCTTGACCTTTCTAGTTTTATATCTAAGACCAGTCGAGCTCTAATTAGTCGATGGTCGCTTCCTGTAGTGAACTTGTTGAGCGTGCTTAGATCTTTTACTGTGTTAATTTTATTGGTGAGGATAAAGTCTACTTCGTTTCTGATAGTTGCACCGGGGCCTTCCCACGTCCATTTCCTGTTAGGGTTCTTCTTGAAGAAGGAGTTTGCCACATACATGTTCTGAAAGTGTGCGAACTGTATTAATCTCTCTCCTCTTTCATTCCTTTCTCCAAATCCATATTTCCCCATTCCTTTTTCTTGGTCTTTCCTGTGTCCTACTTTGGCATTAAAGTCTCCCATTATGTATTTGAAGTGACTATTGTCGTTGCTGAGCGCTTGGGTTATTTCATTATAGAATTCTTCAATTTGGTCGTCACTATGGCTGATTGTTGGAACGTATACCTGAATAATCTGGATAGTATATATTTTGGAGAGTCTTAGTGTTATGCTGGCTACTCTGTCTGAGGTGCTTGTTATCCTTATGATTCTATTTTTCCAGGTTTTCTTAATTAGGAATCCTACTCCGCTTGTTCTTCCTGTTGGTGTTCCTTGGTGGTATAGAAGATTCCCTGATTCAAGTTCTATGAGTTCTTCATTTTTTCGTCTTATTTCGCTAATGCCCATGATATCCCACTTTTTTTTGCTGCCTCTGTTTCCAGTTTCATAATTCTAGCTTGATTAGAGAGTGTACGGTAGTTATAAGTTGCTAGGTGTAACGTAGTTAATGGGTAGTGGTTTAGACTCCGCAGATTTTTAGCACCCTCTGCCCTCGTGGCTGGTTTCCAGGATCTACCCCTCCTAGGGCCCTTCGGGCTTACGGAGAACGAGGGCCGTAACTTGTCCTTGTCTGTCATGCTGGGGTTGTGAGGCGTACCTTACCACGCTGCCTCAATGCGGGTTGGCAAGGGGCGAGGGATGTCGTCCGCCAATTTTCGCCATTTACTGACGGACCCTGTACCCCCAGATTTTTAGTGGAACTTTTTATTTATGAAAAGGCCCTTACTAGAGTGAGATTCGAACCTCCGTCCTTCAGGTCAAGAAAACCCAATTTCCGGCGCTCTAACGCACTCCGCCATATATATACATATATATATTAAACTGGATAGAACGGGGAGAGAAAGAATTATTTAACGTTATTATTAGTTTAGTTTATATTTAGTTTTGATTTGCCCGGTATATTGTAAAATTTAAAATTTTATTATTAAAATGGTTATACTTTAAAAACATGAGAAACTCTTTAACCTCAGAGTAGGGTTCAGGTATAGAAAAACAAAATTCAATTTATAGTGTGAGCGCCTAAATTTGATTAAATATCTCTGTCTTCATAAAAACTCCACTAATAAAAAAGTACTTGCTTTGTTTAATAACACGCAATAAACTCCAAAGACGGTCCTGTGTTTCAAGTTAAACCTTTTTACTATTCACAGATGTCAGTTTAAACTACCAACGGTTCCAACTAGATGGAGCCATCACCACAAAGAAATAAAATGTATCAAAATAATTTTACAATGTTCTTCAAAATAGAAAGAACGTTATTTAATATTATGAATAGACAAATACATTGTTCTTTTACAAGACACAAATTAATAAAAAACCTACTATCTATTATGACCACTCATTCAAACAAAATCACGTTCTCACATGAAAAAATTATCTCTATATACAAATCTAAAATAGGCAACATTTAATACAAATCTTATAATACTGAAACTTCTATATAAACGATTATTATATCAAAATGGCGAAACACAATGGTTGTAAATGTTTGTTTAATACCAAAGTTCAAATCTTTGCACTAAATTGGTAAGTTTTATTCAACCTTTTTTATGTATAATGAAAATAGTCTAAATACCTTATTCCTGTATAGTAATTCACTTCAATTATCCTTTACTTTATTTTAGGTTACCTTCTGGAAATTGTCACATCACTGGTCCAGCTTACACAAAATCAGGAATCAATGCTATGTCCCGTCCACATCAATACATTTTAGTCCAATTACATAATCAAAAGCTTTCTAAAAGGTATGGTGGATATATCCATTCCACCATACAAATATTAATCAAGTATTATCTATCAATTTTACGGTTAGTATTCAAACATAATTACCAAATTGTTTCTTAGTTTCTACATCTGCTTGTTTAAATATATAATCTACCATATCATAAGTACAATGTATCTCTCTTTTCTGAATTTTGATGCCAAATATCTTATTTTTCGAAAAGTTTTCTTAATTCCCAAAATTTTGCTGCTTCTCAAATTTTCTACCACCCAAAAAGAATTTTACCTAGTCAATAGTCTGTACAATCAACAAACTTTTCTCCTTCAATTTTTTTAATATTAACAACTACTTGTCGCAGATTAAAAGTTTGTTGAATACATTCCACCAATCAGATTTGGTTATCAAAACTTTTCTTTATATATTTCATTTCAAATAGTGAATTGTCCATCTATCATTTGAAAACGCTTTGTTTTAAGGTTCTTTAATGATTTTAACTCATATTGTGTCTCTTAAATTATATTTCATTTAGTTTACAAAATGACATTTCCAAATTTATAAAATATGTGTTCATAATGTCAAACCGTTCAATAAATGTCACATTCCATAGAATTAATGTTTTTCAGTTTACTTCTTATATCGAAATGTTTTTAAATATTTATAAAATCTTATTTACATGTCCTTCAAACCCTAATATCCATTTTAAAAAGAATCTCACTATTTATTTACCTTGACAATAAAAATAAAGGATTATCATTTCCATTTGTATATGTAACAAAGTTCTAATATTCCGTCTTGTAGGTTTATAGAGATTTTGTTAATTCATTTCACAAATGCTTTTTCAAATCTTATTTTAAATTATACAGTTAGATGCTTTCTCGATTGAATAGTACATGGTACAGATTGTATCCTTTTTTAGATAATCTTTTAAAAAAAATGAAATTTCAAAAATTTTTATTTAATGAAATAAGTAGTTTTTTTATTTTATGTTCGGTATACAGGGTGTTGTTTTACTCTATGTTAATATATATATATATATATATATATATTCTCTGCAACTATGTAATAATATATACCTTCTTGTTAGATATTAAGTTGAAGAGTGATATAAATTCTACACCGCGTGAATTCCGGTCTGGAATCCACGGCCTGCCGGCCAATCCTTCATATTTTCGAAAGTCACGGGCAGATCCTAAGAATTAGATTACTTTGCAAACAGCACGTCGCATAGCAATCGCTAGTCACACAAGTTACAATTTAATACGTCAAATATTAATTGCTAATATCTCGCATTATAAATGTATGTGGAGATATTTCTGCTCTTAACCGACACGGTGGCTGGAAGAGCACGTTGGTAGCAGAAGGCTACATGGATGATTCTATGAGAAACAAAATGAATACAAGAATATCACCAAATTCTCATACTTTAAATACAGTCAATTTTGATTAAGAGTCAACACCATCAGTAGTAAATATTACTAACAGCACTAATGTCACGATTCATTTTGTCAGAAGGTAAATTTTAGCTATAGACCCCTATTCATTGTACATCTATATATAATATCCGTTTTGTTTAGCTGTCTTTGTTATAATGAAAATATTTAATTAATGACTAGAAAAGGCTGAGCAAAAATAAAAACATTAGAATCTGTTCAATTATTTATTCAAAGAGCGATTTTTTTTGTGTAGTCGTGGAGAAAGTATAGTCTTCTACTTGCGTATAACGGCTATTATTCACTAGGATGTTCACAACATTCGCCATCATTATAGTCAAATGATTTTAGGATATTAATTTCGTGCAAGTTTAGTGTTTTTATTATTTTTATTATTATATTATCTCATAACAGCCTCAATGTGGATAATATTACTACTAATTTTGAATATCAATTTTCCCGGACTGATGCCATGTGATAAGTTCTTCAATCTTATGTTCTACATAAAGGAAAATAATTTCACATTGGATGTAAGTACATTACTGTCTCTTCATTGAAGGAGTTGAGATTAATTCCATTTTTCCTTTATTTGTAGCATCCCTGATGATGAAAACGAACATTTTCGAAAGCTTGGATAAAAACCAGTATCTATTGTGCGTCCGTACAAGGAAATGTATTTGGGCGTCCCCTCTAAAGACTAAATTCTTAATGATTTTGGTTGTGTATATTTACTCTTTTGTGCATCTAGAGCTGCATTGTAGCCGTAAGTATTTCCAACATATACGTTTTTGTCTGATTTGCATTTAATCATACATCCATGCAAGGTTGTCAAGTTTTTCACAGAAGTATAGACGATTTATTTCATTGAAACCCCATTCTGCGTCCGTTCAAATCATATAATTTTAAAAATATTATATATTATGTCCATATAGGATACATAGCGTATAAAAGTATGTAGTGGTCCAACTGTTTTGATACTTCATGTAGTTCATTATTGAGTATACATTAACAAATTATTGGTTAATTGAATCAATAATAGGCTATTCATTGATAATAAATTTTTTATAAAAATAATAATATAGGTATAATACGATCAGATATATAGCTGTTTCGAAAAAGGTTTGTTATTATCGTAACCCAGCAACCATTTTGACTTCTCTCCACATACAGCTCTCATACAAATTTTCTTCAATTGTAGATTCCAACAAGAATTATAATCCTTTTAGTTTCAAAATGAAATAAAAACATTAAACTATCCAGTATCGAATATTTCTTGGGTGAACTTTCCAAGTATAAATGTGGGAAATTGGGATCAATATGTTATTTAAAAATTAGGGAAATAATATATCTTGATAAAGTCATAAAACTCACTATTGCTACGAAACTATGAGACGCTAAGGTGAACAATGTTGGCCTATTTTGTGAAAACTGTACCGTTTTCCCAAAGGCAGTGTTATTGAGTATATAGGGAGAAACAGAGATTTTGGGTTCCCTAGCTACAAAAAATAATGATTTTTACTACGACAATAAGTCTACTTCAGAAAAATTAAACAGCTGGCTCATTTTGAACCACCTAAAAATAATGATGTCCAATATAAAGCTATTTATTGGTAATAAATGAATTAATGAGAATAGCTTGTCATTTCAAGTTAAAAGTTTAAATAATCTGTTATTGAAGACATTTTATAGTAGTTTCACCTTCTATGTACAGCAAGAAACATCTATTTGAAAATGGTAGTGGATGTTTCACAATAGGATTTCACCATAAGTGCAAAACAGTTCGATAAACAATTGGTGAGCAACATGTAATTGCTCGATATGCTGGAAAGCAAACGATCTATTGATTTATATAAACATATGGGTCCAAATTGCTTATTAATGGTAATTGTAATCCAAAAAGGTTGCATTGTTCAAGTTATGCCTAGAGTAGCACAACAAAAACAAGTGAGAGGTTCTAAATTTAAATGATTGTTTAGTATTAAATACTATATAGTCAATGAAATAAACATGCCCAAGTCACAAAATACTACGAAAGCTAATGAAAATAAAATGTATTTAGAAGGGCGATTTATTAAAAAGTAATTTACAAACCCCTGAAAAAATATTATTGATGTTTGAAAAAAAGACAGATTCATAATAAACTCAAAAGATTATTCAAAATAGTAACAGTCCTGTAGTAAGTTCAAAAGAAGGAATTTCAAAGATAAATAATATAATTCAAGCAACGTAAATCTAAATATAAATAAAACAATTTATTTTAGCAACTTAAAGTAACATTCTCATAGTAAATCAATTTTTCATTTGCACTTTTTATCATAGATATTTTGTATCAATACTTTTATTTTAAGACAGTTTTTATTATGGCAAAGTTGAGAATGATTGGCAATAAGTTGTTCACATTGATGCCTCTTCGGAGGTCGTTTTGTATTTATGTGTTGTTTGAAGTATTGCCTGCATATATTTTTTTGCTAAGTAGTCCAAGGGATACGAATACAATTTTTTTTCGGGAGTTCGCTGGTAGTAGATGAATCTAATGTAGAAATGGAAGTTTCATTAAGTTGTATATTTTTATGTGAATTTATATCGTTCAGTACGCCTATATCGTTCAGTACGTCCTCTTCATCTACATCATTTAACAAGTGTCCTCCCATAAGATCATCTTCCATATTAAGTTCGATCTCTTCTAGATATTTATCTTTCCGTGGGCAATAATATTTTAGCAATTTTTGTTGTTTGGTACACTTCATCTGGTAATCTGTGTGAATTTTTATGGACGTCTGAGGTGTGTGGCACATAAAAGTTGACAATTGCTCTAATTCCGATTCCTTCAAGTTGAAAATTGGAATGTTTCCTCAATCGAATTGAAGTTACTGCACCCGGATTGCTTGCGCCCAAAGCTTTAGCGTGTTTTGCAAGAACCTTATACCCACACAAATGACTTTCAGTTCGTAGGTGCCCAAAGAAGTTTACGTTAGTTTTCTCAAACAAGTATGGTGCAGTTTTAGTAATTACTTCAATATCCTCTTGCACATCTTTATTAAATAAAACTGGAACTCCACGACCCCTCTTACCTCTTATTACAAGTCTCTCCAGAGATTGCATTACAATTTTCTCAAACGGCGATATTGCGTCAAAAAACTCTTCATAATTAGTGAAATTTGCAGAGAGCATGTAGTCACGTAATACCAACCTCTGCTATTCACCAGGACGTCTTCTGTTCAACAATATTATTCCACAGTAAATGGCTTCTAGCAAATTTATGTATGCTGCTATATCATTAGTATTATCTTGTAGTCTTCTTTTTGATTCTGCTGTTATTCTCAAAAATCCTTTGAATATCTTTAAGTCACTGGCCATTGGGACTATAGTGATTTTGTTCAATTTTTTAACGATTAGGTCTTGTGCCTCTTGAGTACTAATATCGAAACGCCAGTTAGAATTTAATAGTTGAATCAAGGTTTTCAAGTTTGCTTCAGATTCTCCCGCATTAATTATGGAGTAAATTTCCTTCCGCCTTCACTGCTTCAAAGATATTGCTATATTCATGGCGTACGTAGGTGCATCAAAAATATTTGTCCCAGTACTATAGGGCTCGAGACGGAACTATAGAGGCAGCACTTATGCCGAAAGTAGAGCGCCGTGGTGTTAAATAAGAAAAACATCGTGATGTAAACACTATAATAAACAACCTACAAAATGCAAAAAATGAATAGATCTTTTTATTTTCTTTGCCAGGAAAAATTGTTGGTATGTAAGATGGGTGTAGGGGATTATCTGATTTTTGATTATTGACAAAATGAGCACTGCAAATTCTAGTATTTTGATTTGGTTCCCAATCCTCCCGATGTTTTCTGAAAGGTAATTGAAAAACTTGAAATGATTCGTTTTGTACAAATGTTTACTTTCTTCCCCTTAATAGTATTTATTTATTTGAACTTATTATATAATAAAGTCAGCAAACACATTACTAGTTTTTTATTTTATATAATCAATGAAATCGTACAGAAAACATTTTATTCTCTCGATAATAATCTTTTATTTATGTAAAAAGAAAGTTTATAACTTTTCTAATAGCTGCCAATTGTAATATCATACTGATTATACACGAAATAATAGTTAACAAAATGTTTTAATTAGAACATTTTAATTACATATGGGTTTCTACTGCATTTATTCATTTTTGACGTTTGAAGGTTATCCACACAGTGTTCAATGAATTTTCAGAGAAACTATAAAATTTCAACTGCGTAGTATTTTTATACAGCATATTTGAACAGCCATGATTACAGAAAGGTACTTTTGATGACGACATCACAAACATTTAATATCAGTTTTAAAAAATGAACATTTAAAAACGCTGATTATACAAAACTGCTAATACTACTAATAGTGTTTACATCACATTGTTTGTGTTTTTTCTCGGCAGATAGCATAAACGTCATCTTTCTCGGTCCGTATAGTTTGATACATTTTTTTCACTCTGCACAAGAATATCGTAGTGCTGAGGTTAATGCTTCAAACAAATTTTTGATGGTGGGATTCGTTTTCTGTACTTCCAGGTTATGTACCATACAAATTTTGACAAAGTTGTAGAGCATTAATAGGGTTATGATATTTATATACAAAGAATCCAGCCAGTGCCAGATAGAAATTGTTTGCTCCGTTCTTTTGAATTCACTATTACTACTATCACTCTCAATCATTTTGATAAATTCAATTTTTGAAAGTTGTGGAAAGTGTCAAATAATTTAAATTTGTACATATATCATATATCATGTTACCAACTGTCAATAGAAAAATAAATTAAATGAAATTTATATTTTATTTAAAATTATTCGTTACAAAAAAACATTGTACCTAACTATTGGCGCATGATTCTACCTTACCGCACGCTAAATACTTTTCGGCACGCAAGGTATTATTTATTGCATTTTATTGAAATTTTGTTCAATATTGCATTAAAAACTAATAACTGATTACATCAATAACCAAAACGTAACTAATAAACTTGTTAATTTGTATACGTCCGCTCGAAGAAAAAATGTCGTTTCTAGCATATGCGTGAAGCGGTAGGAAAAAGTATGTTTGTTAATAATATAAGTTGCGGCGTCAACAAAATATGTCTAAGACTGGATGGTCCAGGAAAGATAATCAGTTTATATCTCCGCTATAACATACTTTTTGATGCTCTGACATTTTAAGTCGTTTTTAGTTACTGTCAAATGTTTGAAGATACAACCTGTACAATCAAAAAAATTTAAATAAAACAAAAAGAACCAACTTGAAAATTATATAAAACTTGATTGCTGGCATTAAATCACTGGCCACGAAGTTCATGCATCCTGTATCTCCAAAATAATAAAATGTTATTAGTTGAAACTTTGCGGATCAATGAAAAATGAGACGAGCCATACAACCATGATAGACATCTTCAACTTTATGACGTAATTCTCAATCATGTGTATCAACTTTAAAATTTTACTTGACACTTCCTGTATATTTTGAAAACTATTGGGTAAGCGCTTAGTAATAAAATCTAAGATCAGAATCAAATTTTCAAGCAATGTTTCTGTAAAGTTACCTGTAAAATTTTTATATATTTGTTATAAGTTACTAATTCATTGTTATAAGTTGTCTTACGTTCACGTCTCATCTCTTATGGATCCCAAAAAGTTGCAGTGTATTATCTTCCCAGCGACATAAGCTGAATGAAACTGCGTCAACCAACAAGATGACATAATTTTGTCAAAAGCTGATATGGGCGCAGAGTTCTAATAAACTATGTAAGTTTATAAAAGATTCTTAAGAAACGACGAACGAAGAAATATTCAGAAACAATCACTCGTTTAAACATTGCGGTGTTGCCACCAACGGACGCATAAGTCGCTTGGTTTGGCTGAAAAATATTTTAGTATATACACATCGTATATATACAAGTAGCGCCAGTACGGAAATTTATGGAACTCACATAATATATAATTCACTAATTTTAGCGTATTTTGACGTCCACCATAAAATTTGTGAGAATGATTGTTATGATGTGAAACTATCTAAAACGTAGTTTAAATCGAAAAATAATTGTGCGTCCGTGTATCGGACGCACAACTACCATCGGACGCACGATTAAATGTAAAAGGACAATGTACGGACGCACAAAGGCGTAAAGATGTATAATATATATATATATATATATATATATATATATATATATATATATATATATATATATATATATATATAACAATTCGTATTTGTCTTTTTTTCGCCTTTATTTGCTTTTAAATTTTTAAAAATTTTATTTGCTTAAAAATCATCCCGGGTCGAATGATCTATCGCACGTATTTTTACGAGAATTATCTCTATTTTTTACAATTTTGAACTCGTGAACTCAACTTTATATCGATAACTGAAAAACCAATTTTATTGTAATCACTGTATCGAAATGGAACAATTCAAAAATACTTCTTGACGGGCGACCATGATCGACGAAACGATTCCGTGAGACACGCTAGTATGTTAAGGTGATTGCTTTTCTTCAATCACTTCTTTCTGGTGAAAATTGAATCTCCATTTAGCCAACAAAAGTCGATTGTTTTTAGTTTTGTGTGTTTTGTTCCCTTTAAATCACCTTTCGTTCGATCCCTACTTTAAGTAAATATTTGGGACATCCAGAAAACAAATCAATTTTTAGAAGGTATTGGAAATACACTACACTCATCAATTTCTCTCATATCATGAAAAAATTATTTCGGAGCAATCAGCGATATGAATACTCATGATACGAAGATAATTTAGATTGAACAAACAATAATTCGTGGATCATAACAATTAATTGATGAAGTGACAGAGAGTAGCCGCGAATAAACATGTAACATAATCTTTGCAATGATAGAAATAAAACACAAATATTTTCTTGATAAAATAATTGAATAACGGGAGTTGTTGATTGATGAGATGGGAAGACAGCAGGAGAAGTCATGAAATTGAATTTTTTGAAAAGATAAATTAAAAATGAAACCAGAATATTAGTATAGTGAAGAAAACTAGCCTATATAATTTTAAACCAGAAAGTGGTAAGATATTTATCGACTGTAAATTATATCAACTGCCATATTACTTATTCCAAGTAAAGAAAGAAGTATTTCATTTTCTACTGAAGTGTATATAACATATGTATGCAGCTCTGATGTTATTTTTGTCCCGTACAGAAATTTGGTGAATTTATTTGCATTATATACCCGATTAACCTACAAACGAACATCGGTGAAACAGTTGATATCTCACTTATTTATTAGTTGTATATAATTATTTGTTTTGTGGATTTTGATATAGTTAGATAGGATCGTAGAAATTAGTATAAAGGAGGGAAGCTTACCTCATTCAATATTCCAAAACAGCACAATATTAATCCATTTAGAAAAATAGATAACTTACATTTAGAAGCACATGTTAACATCATAATCAGTAGAATTAGAGAATGAGAGGGGGAGAAGCTACCAACGCGCATGACAATCATTCATCATTGTCGAGATGTCGAGAATTTTACTTGTAATACAGGGTCAGTACGGTAAGTAATTCACTTTATAGAAATCAACTTGGCAATAATAAAAAAAATATTTAACGATGAAATAAAACAATATATTTTGTTTAAATCTTCATATATTTGAACTAATGTTCAATTTAAACTTGTTGACGCGTTTCACTAACACAGTAGCTTTGTCAAAACGAATGAAGGTAAAATATAAAAATGTCTTAATATATACAGTGCTAAATCTATTTACTAAGGTTAACAATGGTATTAAAAGATATTACCTGGAAATTCATTCACTACAAACATTCCTAAGCTATCTTCTAGGTGAAGAGGTTCAATAAAGGAGACTGATTGATATCTATTTGGTCGTTAAGGAGATTACCTGAATATTTATTTTTGTTAATCTCTAGGGCTTCTAATAAATTTAAACTAAAGGATTTACCGACTACATGGAGAATTTCAAAATTTGGGTCGAAAATGTGTTGGTTTTCTAATAAATGATTTGAATAGTTAGAATCTAATTTTTTGTTGTCATAGCTACGTTTGTGTTCCGAAATTCTAGTTTTGAAATTTCTAAAAGTTCTACCGATATAAATTTTATCACAATTGTCATTACCACATTTTAATTCATAAACTCCTGATTTGTTTAATTTTGAAGATTTAAATTTATTATTTTTAATGAATTTGGATAAATTGTGATCAGTTTTAAAGGAAATATTCATGTCTAAAGTTTCTAAAAATGATTTAATTTTTAAGGATGGTGTTCCAA
Source organism: Galeruca laticollis (assembly GCA_963921935.1). Lineage (NCBI taxonomy): Eukaryota > Metazoa > Arthropoda > Insecta > Coleoptera > Chrysomelidae > Galeruca > Galeruca laticollis. Next base: position 149,497,623 of record OY998181.1, read on the forward strand.
AGTATGTTAAGCTTTTAAATTGTCTATTATTTTTATCTGAAGGGAATACTTGTTCTAAAGTCTGTTTTTTTATCTTTTTATTTATGATATTGTCAATTGAATTTGGATCGTAATTATTATTAACTGCTATTTGTTTTATGATATTTAATTCTTTGGTATAATTATTAATATTTAATGGGACTGTTAAGAGTCTGTGTATAATACTATTGAAAGCTGCTAGTTTATGACTGAATGGGTGGACCGAACTATTATGAATTGTAATATCTGTATGTGATGGTTTATGAAATATAGAAAAATCATGTTTATTATTTATATTTGAAATTGTAAGGTCTAGAAAGTTTATAGACTTATTTTGTTCAAGTTCTACGGTAAATTTGATATTATTGTGAATCGAGTTTATGTAAGTAATGAAGCTCTCTAATTGTCTATTTGTACCGATGAAGCTAGCTAAAATATCGTCCACATATCGGTGCCAGTACATAAATTTTTTACTAAGGGGGTGTTCATGAATTATTTTTTCTATATTATCCATGAATATTCCTGCTAGTAGGGGGCTGAGAGGGTTGCCCATAATCAAACCATCTTTACTGCTATAAACCTCTCCATTGAAATGAAAATAATTTTGATTCAAACACACTTTTAATAAAGTAATGATATCAGAGTGAATTATAGGATTAACATTATTGTATGTGAGCAAGTAATCAACAAGAGTTATAGTTTCTTTAGGAGGTATACTAGGGAATAGATTTGTTACATCAAACGATATGAATTTAGAATTATGGGGTAGTATTATATCTTGAATATTATTAATTAATTCCGTTGAATTTTTAACTGAAAATCGAGGTATGAATGAACAATATTTAGAAATTACATCTATGAGAATCTTTGAAATTTTGAATGAAGTTGCTGTGAAATAAGAAACAACTGGCCTGATAGGGTACCCCTCTTTATGGAGTTTAATTGATGAATAAAGTTCAGGGTGTTGCGGATTGGGTAAAAATAATTTATATTTTTCTTTATCGTTAATTATTGATTTAACGTTATCTACTGCTAATTTTATTTCTCTCTGAAATTTATTAGTTGGGTCTTTTTTAAGGGTCTCAAAATTGCTTGCCTGAATGAAATTGTTGGTTTTTAATAAATAATCTTCTTTAGGTAATGCTATTACCGTATTTCCTTTATCTGCTTTTGTGAAAATAAGACTATTTGACTTTGATTTTTGTTGAATTGATTTGGCGGCTGATAATTCAAAATTGGGTTTGTTAAACTCGACGAATTCTTTTTTAATCATTTCTGAAGCTTTGTGTTGTAGATTAGAATTATTTGGAATATTATTCAAGTTAATATAGAAACAGAAATTAACTTGTATAAGATCATTTACAACAAAATTTAGTGATAATGAAAGGAAAATTATATGCAGAATAGACAAGCATATAGATAATATTGAATTTATTATATACTATGAAGAAATAATCATTTTGTCAATTATATTTCTCTAAATTTCATCAATTCTATGTTTTCACAAAGATATCAAATTAATTTCATAGTAATATAATCATAAAGATAAATAAAAAAAATTAAAGAAGTTAATAATCATTGTAGATCATCAATAAATAATTCAACGCTATCTGTAACCTGATACAGAGCTTTAACAAGAAACAAAGCTCAACTAATTACGTTGACCCAGGCCGTAATATTAGACACGGAAACTATTTATTTGTTAGGGACATAAATTTATAGAAATCTGTAATTTGTATGCAATGTCAATAAAAAAGGAAATGAGATGATGACAGAAATACCAATTAAAAATGCAATGATTAATAACAAATGATGAGAATAAAATCTATAAAAAAGAAACCTATTGAAATGTTATGTTTAAAAATGTGGTGAATGGTAAATCTAAATAAAATGAATTGTAAGAATTGAGATTCATCTAAATTAGTGCTGACCAATCAGAAGATTTTGATAATATTAAATAATGAAAAAGACAATTATTAACAATGATAATAAATAATTTAGAAACATTGATGAATATAACACATGGAATACAATAAACTACCATAACTCTATGTCAGAAATATAGTGAATTTTAAGAAATAATATAGTGACAAATAAAACGCTATGAATAGAAATTCTAAAAAAGCGGGAACTTCCGATCAACAACAAAGGGTTGTAGATAAAAGAAGGAAAACGAGAGAATGGTGGAAAGAAGCGAAACGGAAGGGTAACATCTCTGTGAAAGTTTAAATGAGAAATTTTAAATAAAAGTGTTGAATATCATTAAATAAGTACGTAATAAAGTAAAGGGGATAAAGTGCATACTCTGTAACCTGTATAAGTAGTTTTTATGGAGGAGACGAAGAGTTATCTGGAAGAAATCAGTGGCTGCCAATGGATGAGTGAAGCGTCTAACAGCGGACATGTTGCGAGAAGCAATTTCACATCAGGTTGGTGATATTTAAATATTTTGGATCCAAAAATAATAGAACAAAACTTTAATAATAAAAAGGAAAATGATCATCATAAATTTATCAAAACATTCAAATAAATTCAAGGCCAATAAAAAAAAATTAAAAGGAATTAAGCGTAGAGAATAAACTACATAAGTTAAATTTTAAAATGATGGTATAAGAAATGTAGACCCACCTGATGCTTTATTGTATAAAAGTAACTTACATGTCTCCAGTTGATAAGAAATTGAAACATTTCAAATAATTCATAGAATTTACTGTTTCACACACATATATCATCAACACTATTGTAAGGTGATTGTACGAATTTAAAAACCGATTCACCACAAAGCATTTGCTTAAAAGACATATTTCAATAAGTTATCTATATACAATATTTCTTTTCCACATTAAAAAAGTAAAAAGGTCTGCAGCTGTTTAAAATATATTTCGAAGTTGAAACGATATGGAGATTTATGTAAATTAGTTTTCATAGGGGTCGCATAGTTTTAGATTTTGTGAACTTTTGTAAATATGAATTTTAATCTAATGATTATTTAGTAAACAATTTGTTTCATTGTACAATTATTTAATTTCCGTTTTGAAACTAATCGCCCTGGGATAAGTTTATTTTCACAAATATTCTAAGGAAAGGAAATTTGAGATAACGGTAAGAAATTAAATTAATTATTTATATGAGCAAGCATCTAAACTATGAAATATTATTAATAAATAACGAATTAAATTTGGCGTTCAACAATTTATGAAAATTACAATCAAATATAGGTTTTATTAGCAAATGAATAAGAACACTCAATTACATCAAAAATAGAAAGTTGCAACTAAAACAAATTAAATATATCACATCAAATTATAATAAAATATATATATATATATACATATATATAACAACAACATAGGGATTTTTGGGTGATTCACGAAAAAAAAAGGGTTACTGAAACAGACTGGTAACGGTAACCGCGGACATGCATGTTTCTGGCTCATTTGCCGTCTTCAGCATGGTATAACCAAATAAAGATGTGAAATTTGGGAGCAAAGATGTTAATCGAAACATGAGAAAACCCAAAACAATGGATTTCAACAGGGAAACCAAACGCTCATTTGTGCCTTCTGTGCGTATCATATCCCTTGAGTTGGGAATGGCATTCATGAAAGTGACTGTATGAACTTCTAAGATGACTTTTGTGTCGGTTGAGAGTTCGAAGAGAACAGGCGGCTTTTCGAGTGAGACTGGAGCGGTCTCTTGAGGGGTTTTAGGTTTCATTAGCCTGTGGGGGCAGCGAGGGTGAAAGGCGGGGTGACGACCACCGCAATTTGTACATGTAGGAGTTCCGGACTTGGGGCAATTTTCGGGACGGTGGCCTGTTTGGCCGTAGGAAGGGCATATCGGTTTAGACCGACAAGAATCAGCGGAATGTCCGGTTTGCGTGCATCGACTGCAATATTTAGGGTTCGGTGGAGTTGAGGATGTTGATGGTGATGTTAGAATCACAAGTAGAATTGCGGATTAGTCTCAGAATTGTTGAGACTGACTTTGGGGAGGACGTTTTGAGTAGGGCTGTTCAATTGAAGTTAACTTTAAGGTAGAGGATGTGTCCGTTGAGGAGTTCGAGGGTATTTAGAAGGGTGAAGAGGGATTTTTGTGTTGAATGTTGGGTTGGGAGGTTTCTGAGATTGAGAGTTTATGTAAGTGTAGTGTTGTTGGTGGGAGTTGTTGTAGGATTGTTGATAGAGTTTGGTGTTGTAGGTCGGGATTTGGTATTGCCGGCGAGGGTGAATCCATCCTCGTCGGGGACGAGCGGTTGTCTGGTGACTGAGGGTGTGGGGGATTGGCATCTTACGGAGGTAGCGTAAGACCTGGTTGGGGATGTGTATGAAGTGCGTTTTGTGTTGTTGTAAGGGTGTTTGTTTAGAGGAGGATTGTTTACAAGAGGTTTTAGGTGAAGATGTTGAGTTTTGTTTGGTGTGGATGGTGTTGATCTGAATTTGAGAAATTCTTTCTCGTATTGGGAAAACGTTTCTTTGCCGTGGGGGGATTTTGTCGTGATATGTGTGAAAATCGAATAAAGGGTGGTCGGGGTTGATAGTGTGGAGAAAGTATATTTGACTTGGTAAGAAAGGGAGTGTGGAAAATCTGTCAGCTTTGCTGATGTGGCGATGTCTGAAGGACATTTTTGGGTTGAGAGTGTGGTGTAGGATTTTGGGTGAAAGCTAACACCGACAGCGGACTCACTGCCGGAGGGAGTTGCCTCCCTTGTTAAAGGTTTTCTGACTTATTAGCTTTCAGGAGTTTTATATTTACCTAGGTGCTAAATGTCATTTCTTCTTCTGGTTGTTGTAGCTTGCTTGTTTGGTTCTAAAATAAAACAAAGTTATAATATAATTTTTATTTTCATCAATAGAATTTTATGTCTAAAGAAACAATAAGATTTACACTCCCTAGTGTATTTGAATGAACAGTCGAACTGAAAATTTCGGTATAACATGCGGGTAGGCTGGGTTTCTTCGGTGGAGGCGTCCACGGTGCCGGCGAACTGGAGGTGAATTGGTTTGGATTAGTGACCAATTCGGGCTTGTATCACCTTCCTCAGGCAATGAACTGGCACTACTGAAAAGGCCTCTGGTGATGCATCGCTTTTATAGCGCTCCAGGCAGTATTCATGCCTGAACAGGACAAATCCAGAAACTACCGCCTGACATATTATCGCAACATAGGAATCGACAGTAACTGGATGATATACTAATAAAATTTCGTGTCCAATTTAATTTCTTAACTCTTATTTTGATATAAATTTATGTTTTTTTCCTATGTTTTTGCAATTTTTTTTGGACCCTGGGTTTTGGCGCCCCTAAAGGAAAGCGCCCGTGTGCATTGCACAATTTTCTCATATGGTAGCGTGGGCTCTCTAGTCTAACTCTCCTGGATAATCACGAGCCACATCTCTCCTTAAAAGGAATCAGTTTCTGTAAAGTGAATGGTCTAATAGTGATTTCTTTACCTCCTCACTGTTCACATAAAATACAGCCTTTATATCGGTGAGTGTAAGGGCCACTGAAGGAATACATCAACAGCGCGATTGATTCTTGGATGAGAAATCATACAGGCAGGACAATGACGATTTGCAACATGCCAAGCATTACGAGAGAAGCACTACATTTAGCTGCAACCCCTGTTAATATTCAAACCGGTTTTAGAGTTAGCGGAATTTTCCTTCCACACACACACATATATTTGGTGAAGGTGAATTACTTCCGGCAGCCGTGAGAGTAAGGCGAAATCTAGAAAATGCTGAATCCATACCAAGCTAAGAAGAAAGATCGAACGTTAAGTGTCAAGAAACTACAAATTATTCCGTTTATATACCCAAACAGGATTTGACTCCGGAATCTTCGCCCAGAAACGTACCCATAATTTTGATTTCACCGTCAAAATTGAGTTCTACAGGTCAGATTTTGTCAACAAATGTACTTGGACCATCACGAGAATGCAGAACCTATTTTGAATTGAAGAATTTGAAGAATACAAAAAAAGCAAGAGATCGTCCTAAGAAAATAGCGGAATCAAGAGAAATATTTGAGAGAGCAAATCATCATCTGAGGACAAGCCATCGAAACGGGTTGCTGCCAAGGTTTTGTCAAGTAGCTCTGAGGATGGAACAGACACCTTTTGTCTAGTGTGTAGTGAGCCGTACTTGAATACTGTACATAAATGTTCTTGTATTCCTAAACTTTGGAGATGATATGACCTTCATTCACGCAAGTTTGGGGTTGCAGCTATCACCTGCTGGGGGTTAAATTCAGGGAAGACATTCTCAAATCGCAAATGTCATTTTAGAATTAGGAATCACAATTCTTAGGACCTTCTAGATAAATGCATTATAATGAGAAGTATAAAGACTCAAATTATTTTATAAATTCAGCAAATCTTAATATTCATGATAAAGTCTGAATGGAGTCTATTTTATAATATAAAATAATATATTTTGACAACAAAAATTGTTATTTGCTTCCAATCTCAGCTACTCGCATTTTTCTCCAACGTTATCATAAAAATTATCTATAATACATTTGCTATTCCCAGCCATTCCCAAGAATAAAAGTTTTCTCCATCGGTAGAATAACACATTACAGACAAGTCGATTTATAAACATCGAAATATAAATAGAAGCACGTAACAATATCCCGTTATGAATATCACAAACTGAAATTCTGGATCACCTGTGTTGGCAAATATATCTCAGAGTGAAACATATAAAATTTAAGAAATAAAACCTCGTTTTTCATGTTATTGTTTTAGTGGAGATAGTCCTCGTATTTCACATGTAACGGTCTAATATAATTTCTAGTGGAAGTGTACCATCCCTTTTTCGTGATATATTGTCTTACACTCTGTGAATTCTAAGTTTTTTCCTGGCAAGCCTTCCATTTACGGCTATAATGGTTGTGATTATCGACCGCAGTTGTATACAATACTGTTTCTACCCAAAAGTAAACAAACAAAAAGGCGAACCTTAAATGCGTCGCTTTCTGTAATAGAAAGCAATATAAAAATTGCTAAAAACTAGAAACAATTTTGCTTATAAGTTAAAGCAATATTTTTGATAAAGAATTCTGTATTTGACAATATTTTCAGATACTCCGAAAAAATGGAGTGAAATTTCTGATATACAATTATATATCATTTAAGTAGTTATTTTCTACCAGGAAATATTTATTTTTACATGAAGATAAAATCATGATAGCGGTCATTAGAAATAAAAAATCTTTTTCGTAACTGATATTTCGCCATTGTTTAATAGTTTCATCAGGAACGAACTACAAGATTTTTCAAATAAAACAATACAATAATAAAATATTTTAAAATACTATGTAGCATGTACGTCTCGGGATTTTGGGTTTTCAGAGTAAGAAATACGTTAAGTTAAATAGAAAAATATATTAACGTGAAAACACAAAGTATCAAACTTCGTTATTCATATTACGATGGCGGTTATCATACTACCTCCCCTTCGCGCAGGTCGCCGTTGTAGTGGGTGTCGCTTGCGACCTCTTGCTGGCGCACACGTAAGCAGCACTACCAGGGGCGGCCGCAGTGCATATTTGTTACAACTACTTATAGAATTGAAGTCAATTGAATAGGGGAGCCGAGGGTGGTAAATCGGGATTAACTCGAGCGTCAAAGAGATCTATTGGATTGCGAAGCTTAGATGATACGAAGAAAAAAAAGTCATATATTATTTACACTTTCATAGGTGGGGGGAGCGGCTATAAATTTTCAAAAATGTGAAAAAAACAGTTGCATGGATATACTGGAGCGCGTCAGATATTAATAGCATACATGTCCTACGTATTTTTGAAAGCATACGTATGTTAATCTGATTGTTTCCATGATAGGGGTAGTCGTACGTAAGGGTTAAAAACGGAAGAAAAAAAATTTTTATCGAGCGCGTCAGATTTTCAAAGGGGATGTTAAGTGAACCTAAAAGAAGGCTCTTATGTAATAATCTGACGACTTGGATGTGACCCAAACTCGCGGCCATTATTAGATTGTGAAAATAAAATCGCCATTTTGAAATACTCGAGCGCATCAGATTAAGATATATATGGTTCATTTATATACCCTAAACGTGCTGTCTCATAATCTGACGATTATCTGGAGGGATTCCCCTAATCTGACAATGGAAAGAATTTTTTTTCGTATTTTTCAAATCTTTTAACTTAACAAATTAAAGAGCTGAAAAAATAGCATGCAAATGAAACAGTATACAGTGATGGGCATAAGTGTAGAACCAAGTGAATATTTCTGGAATGGTTAAAGACAGCAAAATGAAGTTTGGTATGCATATATGACGCAAAAAGGTGCACCTTTGAAAAATCTTTTGACAACCGCTCCACTTCCGGTTATACCGGAAATGAACAGCACAGCGGTATTTTAAATGGAACACTCTATATATTAATGGATTTTTGAAATCTATGTAAAATTTTAGGGCACTTTTGTATACAATACTTTCATCCAAAAATGTACACTTTTTGAGTTATTAATTTTTTTAGGAAAAAAATGACCTTTGTAGACTATTACAAATTATATTTGTACGAGCAAACGTTTAAAAAATCGTAAAATTTTTCTGTAGGGTGATTACTAGGAAGGTGAAAGGTATTTGAATACGTGTTGAAAAACTCTTCATTGTATACAGGGGGCGCATAAAAAGTTTCAAAATGGGAACTTCGAAAATATCAAAGTTCATAATTTTTTTTAAAAGGAACCCCCAATTTTTTCCAATTTCATCGAAATCAGTGGTAAAAAATGAGATATGGCAGAAACGTAAAAGTTTGCAATATCTTGAAAACTATTAGGTTTAGATATAACGGTTTGAAAACATAAATTTTCAAAGTTCAAATATTTAAACTTTTTATGCGCACCCTGTATACAATGACGAGTTTTTCAACACATATTCAAATACCTCTGAACTACCTAGTAATCACCCCAAAGAAACAGTTTACGACTATTTAAGCGTTTGCTCGTACAAATATAATTTGTAAAGGGTCTACATAGGTCAATTTTTTTCTGAAAAAATTAATAATTCAAAAAATATCCATTTTTAGAAAAAAGTATTTCATACAAAAGTGCCCTAAAATTTTACATAGATTTCAAAAATCCATTAATATATTGGGTGCTCCATTCAAAATAATGAAGTACTTGCTATTTCCGGTATAACCGGAAATGGAACGGTTGTCAAAATATTTTTCAAATGTGCACCTTTTTGCGTAATATATGCATACCATATTTCATTTTACTATCTTCAACCATTCCAGAGATATTCACTTGGTTCCACACTTATGCCCATCACTGTATATTCTTTGAAGTACAAAACTTTTATTTATGAGAAAATAAGTATAAAAAATATAAATTTTTTTGAGAATTTTTTTTTCAATCATCATCTTCGTCGGTAGAATCATCTACCTCTTCTGGCTCGTTTTCATCCAAGAAATCATGAGAGTATTAAACGAAATTTTTCTTCATGAATAACGATTTCTTCAATCATTGCAGAGAAAATATACCTAATTCTGGAGTATCCTCAAAAATGTCTGGTGTTATGACTACTTCTTCATACGCTTTTGGCAATTGATCACCCGCAAACCAGATCATTTGGTATCTTGTGCGTAACACTTGTTGGAATAACTCCGATTGACACGGTGGCAAGTTGCCCGCATCGTAATTCCGGATACTCAAGGAGAAGGGTTGAAACTTGTCTTTTACCTTGTACGTCTTACTGAACATAACAATTCTGGCTTGATTTACATCGCTTAACTTCTTTAACCCGTACAGGTGGCAAGTAAAAGACTATATAATGTGAAACGAATCCTGCACATGGTGTTCCTTTGATCGCAAATCCAGAAATTCATTTTGAAAAGTTCCAGAAGTCATCAGAAACTGTAAAGGTTTATTTTTCCCTCGTCGGCACAATGCTGGGTTGAAATCGCAACCAGTGAATGCATGCAAACCTGGAAGTGCCCTCGAAATTTTTGGGACATGTTTATTGTAGAGAGCGGATACGTCGATGTATTGGCGTGCATTGCCAATTCCAAGATCCATCCAGATTTCTACTGTTGCTTGCAGGTGTTCCATATTTGCCAACATGATCACCAAAATATCAGTATCCGATGTTCTGATATGCGTTACAAATACGTTGTAAACAAAAGCATCTGCGCGATCAGCTGTCATGGCGTCATGGTCACAGAACCCAAAGTGGGGACGGAGTGGGAGAGTCATAGATAGAGAAAGAGTGAGAGAGGAATAGAAACGCGTGAAGGGGAATACCGGCATCACGTAGCTGCACGCATTAAGCTTTATCGATTATTTTTCCTTACTTCGGCTCACGGAAATCGTCAAATTATATATTATTCGTGAACGTTGAATTATTGCCTTCAAAATAAAAAAAATTACCCACGCTCAAGAAAGTCGTGATGACGTGTGTAACCCACCTACTTCTTATCGTCAATCGAAAATTGACAGATTAGTGGAATATAGCCTTTTTAGAATATAACTAACTTACCCTACCTTAATCTGACGCGCTCTAGAATTTCAGATGATCATTTTTTTTACTAATCTGATCCTTCATCCTTGACGCGCGGCCACATATACAGGGCTAATACTTGGTGGAGGTATTCAATGGGGTACTAGGTACCTCCCTGTATGTTAATCTACCGCGCTTTAGTAAATCCCAAAATCCACTCTAGGGCTCCCCTACTATTAAAAATGTAAATAAAAACAACATTGCAAGTTCATGAATTTTTTAAATTGTGGTGGATTAAAGAAGAGAAAGATAAGTTCGATGATTATTTTGAGTTAGGGTTTGTAAGTGTTTTATTTGGGATAGTTTGTCTAGAGATTTGGCCCTGATGTAGGATATATTTCCTCTGCAGGGCTGATTGGGGGTGTTTTGTTGGTGGATTATGTGCGAGAGTTGACTTGGGCTTAAGTTAGAACTGTAACTGAAAATTCAGTTTTGGAAAAGTGTATAGGAGACTGTCTAGAATTGAAAGTTTTTGTATTTAATTGTGGAAGATTTGAGATTTTTGCTAGGAATCAACAGGAGATGCAGGCAGGAGCAATTAGCAGCGAAATTGAGAATTTTTGAGAGAAACGTGGTTTTAATAGTGTATGGAATGGGGAATTAAAAAGTGACTAGTAAAGGACGGATATGTATAAGACGAACCACATTCCGTTGCGGATAGTTAAGAGTAAATGAGGTGGGTGTTTGAAATTAATGAAAAATTTTTGGAGTTGTGAAATGTACGCCACTGGACGTGGTGAAAATATTCGAACACATCGAGTGATCGTTACGGGGTGTGAGAAAACAAGCGGGGTGGAGGAGTCAGCGTGGTGATTCGATGCCACGTGATGAAAAGCCAGGAGTCCAAGAGAGGCAGTGAAGCAAGATGTGCTAGTTTGTGTGTGCACGACTCTGTTCTAAACGCTACTTTGTGGTTATAAGTAAAAACTGCTGATAATTTTTCAATTCAGATCATCTCATCGTGGTTAATAGGAAGGAAGACTTCCAATCAAGTACGTACCACCGGAGGACGAACCAATTGTAGGGGTCACCGTACTAACCTGTGGATATTTAAAGAACTAGACATTTCGTTTCTGTTTTAATTGCATACTCGAAGAAAACGTATTTGATTCGATTTAACGAATACACATTTTTATTTCTAATCAACTCTCAGAGAACTGACCGTTTTAAAATGTGATTTTATTTATGAATGAGTGTATTGAGTTAAAAACAATCTTATTTCAGTTTAAAGTTTTTTGTAAGCAACATCTTTCGCAACCCACCTGAGAATGTTAGTATTTGGCAATAAATGTTTTAACCTTTGAATTCGAATTTATTTCCACCCAAAACTGACAAGTTACAGAGTTGGGTGTCTCCGATTTCTAGAGAGTTAATAAGAGAAGTTAGGAATGATTTCTATTTTTATTTCTAAGTTGTTTGGAAAGTGACTTGGAGACATAGAAAGGTGTGTGGTAGATGACTGATGGTGGCGACTGGCTTTTTCGAGTTCGAAGGTAGGAATTTAGTTAGTTAGGTGTTTATTGTCAAGGTGAGGTGGTCAAAATGTAAATGTTAAAATATAAAATGTTTTGAATAACTGGTTAAAATGTTCAATTGAGTGGATGGCTGGTATCATCATCCAATAAATCCAAAAATCTCGTCGTACGTCGGTCCATTTGGCTAGTGAATGGATTCATTACGCTACAGGAAAAAACGTGAAAAACCTGCAGTACCGACGGGGAGGATGGGGCTCGCGTATCAAGTTGAATTACTTTCGCTCCTGATGGGAGTGAAAGCAAAGTGATCAGGCCTGCCTATATTTGCTATACAACAGTTGTGTCGATAAAGGGAAGGAATTAGATGGCGAATTGTTTCGGCTATGAGGACCCTTGAGTTAGGGATGGCGTTCATTAGGGTGACAGTGAGAATTTTAATTAAGATTTTGGTATCAGTTGAGAGGTCGTAAGGAGCTGGTGGCTTTTCAAGAGTGACTGGAGCGGTCTCTTGAGGGGTCTTGGGTGTCGAAAGCCTGTGGGAGCAGCGGACTTCGCAAGAAGGGCAAATCGGTTCAGACCGACAAGAATCAGCGGAATGTCCGGTTTTTGTGCATCGACTGTAATATTTGGGGACTGGGGTAGCGGATTGGCGTAGGATGGCTCGCACTGATGTGGGAGACCATGAAATGAAAGGCCGGAGGTAAGGGCCTGGTGGTAATGAACTTCGGAGGTGGTGACGATGCTAACATCGATGTGGGCTTGCTTGTGGACTTGGCGATGATCCGCTAAGTTTCGAGGAAAGCAATTTGTTGATCCTGAAGAATTTCTTCGAATTCTTCGAGGCTGATCGTGGAGTCTACATTCCTGCAGACGAAAGAAAATGTGGGTATAAGAGTTTTGTTTGCTGGGCGGGGTGGACGTTCTGTGGAGTTGAGGACGTTGATGGTGATGTTAGAATCACCAGTTGAATTATGGATTCGTCTCAGAATTGTTGAGACTAACATGGGGGAGGAGGTTTTGAGAAGCGCTGTTCTGTTGAAGTTGACTTTGAGGTAAACGATTTGTCCGTTGAGGAGCTCAAGGGTATTTGAGATGGTGAAGAGGGATTTTTGTGTGGAGTATGTTGTGGGGGTTGTTGTAGGGTTATTGATGGGGTTTTGTGATGTGGGTCTGGTTTTGGTCTTACCGACGAGGGTGAATCCATTCTTGTCGTGGACGGGAATTTGTCGGATGGCTGAGGGTGTGGGGGATTGGGATCTTACGGAAGAAGCGTAAGACCTGGTGGGGGATGTATAGGACGTGTGCTTGTGTGCGGGTGTTTGTTTACAGGTGGTAGTAGGTTACTTGAGTGAGAGTGGATTTGTTTGGAAGTGTGTGAAGAAGGTGTATTGTGTTTTGTAGGTGTAAGAAGGGGGAATTCTTTCTCCGAAAGTATTGAAGTTCGGGATGGTGTTGAGTGAGAGTTGGTTTTGTTAGGTGTTTGTGTTGTGTTTTCTGTTAGGATAGGAACGGAGAATTCTTTCTGGATTTTTTCAAGGATTTTCCGACCTGCTGGGGATTGTGTGAAATCTACGAGGGCTTTATAGGCTTCGGGGTTGAAATTTGGGTGAGAGGGTTCGATTGAGTCGAGCCATGCTTGCATGTCAGGAGAGAATTCAGGAATTGGAGTTGGTGAGGGTTTAGCAGTTTTGCTGCTGCGTGTACGTCTGGAGGACATTATTGATTATGAATGTGGGTGAAAGCTAGCACCGATAGCGTACTTACTGCCGGAGGGAGTTGCCTCTCTAGTTAAAGGTTTCCTGACTTATGAGCTTTCAGGAGTTTCATATTTACCTAGGTGCTAAATGTCCTTCCTTTCGTATTTTGGTTGGTGTGGCTTGATTGTTTAAGAAATTTAAACTAGACACAGTTACACTACATGATTTTATTTTAATAAATATGAAGATTATTTCGAGGGAAACAATTGGTTACATGAACTGTCTAACTGAGAAGTTTGGCAGAACATGCGGGTTGGTTGGGTTTCTTCGGTGGAGGCGTCCACGGTGTCGGCGAAGTCGCGGTGAATTGGTTTGAATCACTGACCAATTCGAGGTTGTATCACCTTCCTTAGGCAATGGACTGGCGCTACTGTGTGGTGGATTCTAGGGGGTGCACTTATATATTAACAGTAATTGACAGAGTGTTACTAGGTGGGTAGAGGTATATCCACTTAAAAACATTGAATCAGAAAATGTCATTCGAACTTTAATAAATCAATATACTCCACGTTTTGGAATACCCTGTAAAATTACACCAGATCAAAGTGCTCAGTTGGAATCTAACATGTTTGAAGAATTTAGTAAAAGATTAGATTTTCACAGTATACAAACTACAGTTTATCATTCACAAGGAAACGGCATTATGGGCTATTGTACTCTTAAATCAGCTATTGTAGCAAAACTCATTTCAAACAACTGACGGGAAAAATTACTTGTAACTCTCCTACGTTTACGATCTGCAATCATAGAAGACGTACAGTGTAGATACTTATCCCATATCAATTAAACTTCGTGAAACCTTTAAGAATATTAAATCATCCCAAGTACAGAGGCATAGTTGTTCACCCAGGATTAAAAGTTCCAGGTATCAAATCAATTCCGACAGCTCCGTATGACGGACCTTTTAAAGTAATTTCTAGAACTGACAACATTTTTAAAATTCTGAAAGGCAATCATGAAGTAACTGTCAACATCGACATGACCAAACCAGCTTCCTAGTTAAATGAATAAATTGATAATTATTAATTATCAATCAAAAAGACAAAGCAAATCAATTTTTCTACAGATAACATAGGTCGTAATTATTAATCAAATTTGAATTGATTTTTTCTGATTTTATTTTCTGTAACGGACTTATGTCAATGTATTTATTTTTTGGTTCTTTTTTTTCAATAACGTTAACTGTTATTGATTAAGCCATGTTTCTCTTTGTGAAACTACGAAGTACTTTCTGTATATGAGAAGAAGATTCAAGTGAGCAGGGAATAAAGAAGTGATAAATAGGATTGCCGTTCCTACAGGGAAGGAGAACAAGATACAAACCAACACAACAATAATGTAAAATATTTTTTAAACAAACTTAAAATCAATAAAAGTACTATTTTTAATTATAATTAAGTGGTCAGCATGGAACGTTCACTAAACTTATTTTCTCAATTTTCATAAAAAAAACTTAGCGCCTAGGTTGAACAAAGGTACTTACAAATAATCAATTTGCTGTTGATAGATTAGAAAAATAGTCTCAGCTGGAAGTTCTTTTTATTGAAATGTTCCTTCAAAGTTGTTTTTAAATTGTGGAAATGTAATAAATCGATTCTATGCCAGATATATTCTTGGCGGTTGATAGAATTGTGTAGTAGGTATATTACTGATAAAGTATAAAACCGGAAATGAGTGTCTATCGAAATCCCACCAAATTATGCGGTATAAGTAAGGTCTTCTGTTTATGTTCTGGATCTAAACAAGATTAATTAAATTGATAAACATAAATTGCGTTCAACATCAACATCAGACGCTAATTTCTGAGTTACTAATTTTCACATGTGCATGCCAGGTTGATAGGATGATAAAACAGAAAATTTCAAAGAATTCTTATCAACAAAAGATTAAAATTTTCTATTTTAGAGTATTTCAATTATTCTCAATAACAATATGCTGTAATAAAATGCAAACTATTATTCGAACTAGATATTTATACAAACCTAATTAGAAGATATTTATCATAGGAATTGATAATACTGATCGTCGTAGTTTTTATCTTAATTCTGTAATATCGAATGTGTTTTGTAACAGATTTTCAATTTAGTTAGGAACGTTCTCATTTTAGTTTCACAATATCCTTGCCAAATTATAGTGAAATCATTGACAATGTCCAACTGAAAGCTGTCCATATGATATTCTGGCAGTATATCATCCATTGTTGAGATTATTGCTCTAAAATTGGTATTAATCATACTATATATTGATTGGATATCGTTGTTTCATTATTTATTCATTTATTTATGACATGGAATACAAACGAGACGAAACCAAATACAGTATTCACAAGTATATAATTAATAAAATATAGAATGATAATTGTAAATATTAAATCATTATCACTATGAAATTAGAACGCAGCTTTATCACTCAAATACAGCTTTTTTAGCTTACTACAAAAAGTGAAAAATTTATCATGCAATATAATAATATCAGCGTGGTTGAAGGATTCACAACACCTATGGAAAGGAGAGTTTAGATAATAATTGTTAGCACTGAAATTTATAGAAAAAAGTTTAAAATCTCTTGTATCATAGGCCGGAACATTGAATTTAATGAGGCTGGTAATCTCGTTGGAGTCAATAAGATTATTAACAATTTTATATACAAATTTAACATCGTTTATTTGACGTCTATCTTCCAGGGGAATTATACCCAAGTTCCGCCTAACTGAAACGATATTATCCTTAGGAAACAAGTTCATCCTGCAGTACTTTATAAATTTATTCTGGATATGGTCAAGTCTATCGATGTATAGAATATACTGTGGATTCCAAATTATTGATCCGAAGCTCAAAACACTATTTACTTAGGCCATAAATAGAGTTCGTAATGAATGTGAGGTCTTAAAGTCATGACAAGGCCTGATAATAAACCTCAACGCCCGATTATTGTAGTGATCCCTAAAAGACATTAAAGATAAAAGGACACTACCTTGGAAATAATAATATTTAATCTAATATTAATTATAGTATTTAAGGAGCATCGGCCGACCATACTCAATGTCATTCACCAAAGAAAGATTGTTTTTGTTATTTTATAAACAGACATGTATAGTTTACACATCTAGGTCGGCTGTGCAGAAAAACACAACTATGTTTCCTATATAATGGATGTGAACGAACCAGGATGAGATTATCATAATTGTTATTAATACTTCGAATAAGTCGTTTGATATAGTAGTGTATTTTTAATGTATTAAACTTGAACCCAGTGATTTTATAAATGTGTCGTTGTTTATTCTGTTCCCGAACACAGGTTGCAAGGTAAGGGGTCTCTTCCATAATAATATGCCCTCATGGTAAACATCGAGTATACGAGGGACCCTTACTAAGTAACCACCACATGGCGATCCTGCGAACGAAATGGTAATGGAAAAATTAATAGCATAATAGTAATCGCCACCACATGGCGATCCTGCAAACTAAATGGTAACGATTGGTAAAATGGAAATAAATGGAAATGGTATTGGTAATTGTATAATGGAAATGGTAAAATTAATTGTATAATGGTAATCGCCACTACATTATCTTTTTTTGATATATAATTGATATGCGGGTCGAAAATAAGTTTTGAATCAAAATAAATTCCTAGATCTTTTATCTGTGATACCTTTTCTATCTGATGGTTTTCCATAAAATATTGATAATCAAGTATGCATCGTTATCTAGAGAAAGTGATCGATAAGCATTTTTTTAAATTCAAGAAAAGAAAGTTTTTTTTGCAATACGCAACAAGTCTGTTTAAGTCACTTTGTATCAATTGAGAATCCTCAACATTGCCAACTTTGAGGTACATTTTTAAATCATCCGCATATTTTTTGTACTTACAAAATTTTAAACATTGAGATAAGTCGTTGGTGTAGATATTAAATAATAACGGTCCCAAGTGGGATCCTTGAGGTACCCCTGAAGTTATATCACTGATGGGTGGTACATATTAACCTATGACTACTGCCTGTGACATGTTACTTATATCAGATTTGAACCATCTGAGTAGATTACCATGTATACCGACTGTACCAATTTTATCCAACAAAGTGGAATGATCAAATTTGTTAAAGGCCCTGCGGAAGTCGGTATACACAGCATCCACCTGAAATCCTTCATGCATGTATTCTAATAAATATTCACTATAACTGAAGAGGTTCGTTCCAACAGAACGATTTTTCATGAAACCATGTTGCTCCTCATCAATAGTGTATTAAACATCTGTAAACAAATAATCAAAAATAATTGATTCGAATAATTTGGCAATAATAGAAAGTTTAGATATAGGTCGATAATTTTCGAATAAATATCTACTACCGGATTAACAAATAGGAATTATTGAGGCTGTTTTCCATATACTAGGGAAATAGCCCTCTGTTATAGATTTATTAGATAATATACACAATGGAGGGGCTATTTCGGTAACGCAATTTTTAATTAATAGGGTTGGTATCTTATCCGCACCAGTGGGTTTATCCGGGAGGTTGCCAATTTTATCGGCAATTTTGTGTAAGGGGATGTGATACGAAGATATGTAATTAATATTTATATCATTATTTGAAATTGTTTTGCTGGAGTTAGGGTTAGGAGGTTTAGAGACTGAACTAAAATAATTTGAGAAGGTATTGGAGATTAATTGGCCATCAGTAATCAGACTCTGCCCTAATGGCATCGATAGTACCAGACTTGCCTTTTTTGGATTTTATAAACTGCCAAATGTGCTTTGGGTTTGTAGTTATTTGATATTCAATATTATTTATATAATTATCAAAATCTAAGTTAATTAAATACTTTGCCCTACCCCTCAAAAGCTTGAATGTTGAATAATCCAAGTTACTAGAGCACTTTTCCATTTAACATAAAATCTTTTCTTTAACAACTTTGATGGTGCTTAGAGTAAACCAATGCGGGAATTTTGACTTATATTTAGGATATTTTGAAACATGTTTGTTAATAATAATCTCTAAATGGCAGTAAAACTTATTAGTGCTATCACAAGTATTTAAATTAAGAAATTCACTGTTCCAGTTATTAGAAGATAAATTCATTATAATTGAGTCAAAATTTGCCTTGTTAGAATTAAATTCGATAGCCGAATTGATCTTCTGATTGTCGCGTGTGATTCAAAAATTTCATGTTAAACTATTAAATTGATAGAAACTGCAACAAGAAATTGTATCAAGAACAGATTAGAATTAATATCTGAGAAATGTTAGGGTGTACAGTAATTGTTTATGGGGTCTGGCGATCATTTTATATAGGGCAAGTTAAAATCACCACATATTAAAAATGTATCTTCAGGATTATCCTCAATAAAAGCATGAAGCTTGGTACAAAACAAGTTCTGAGCAATTGAGTTGCCTGGAGGAATATATATACAGAAAATATTAAATTTGAAAGATTGAGAAGTGACAGTTACCCACAGATATTCAGCGTCAAATATCCACTCACCACGCACTACACTATGGAAGCTATTTCTCACTCCAATTAGGACTCCTCCTCCTTCTTTATGGGTAGATCCAGAATCTTCTTGGTCGCGTCTAAAGATTGCGAAAGAATCATTCAATACTTCGGAAGAAGCAATTGTGTTATTAAGCCAAGTCTCTGTTAAGCATATAATATCTTGGTCACAATTTAAAGAGTTTTTAAAAATAGTCGTTAGTTTAGATTTCAAACCTCGAACTTTTTGGTAAAAAACCGAGAGAGCCATTGCAAAAACAGTTTATTATAATTAACAGGTAAAAAGAAACAAAAAGTTGATTACAGATTGTTCAAGTCATGTTCAGAAAAAATTCTGTTTACATGACTCTTATCATCCTTCCGCATAAACAGGCCACCATTTCTAATCCAAACATATTTGAAATGTTTCTGTTGTGCTATTTCACTATTTCTTTAACCTTTTTCAGTAACATTCTTAAAGAATTCGTAAGGTGTTCGTATACGAACAACTGGTTTGAAATCTGATCCACTTTTAGTCCAGGGGCCTAGCTGCCAGATTGACGACGCTTTATTTTGGCTGCGGCTATAATAATTCATCTCTTTTCTTTCTATGCAGAAATTGAATAATAATTGGTTTAGGTTTGTTAGGAACACGAGAGTTTGCTCTAAAAATAGTATCTATATCATCAGCAGTAATAGGGCATTCAAAATGTTCACCTACCTTCTGAATAACATGTAGTAAATTTTACTTTTCTCTTCAATTCTTTGTATTTCAATATTTTTAGAACGTAGATTCTGTTCGAGTGTTTCTACACGAGAAGAGAGGGATTGCACTTCCTTTTTTCAGTAGGGCGTTTTCTGATGATAACTCTTCGATTGAATCCAGCCTCTCCTTCGTTTTATTAACTAGAGCTTCAAAATCAGATACTTTGTCGCTGCAGAAATTGACTGACTTCAGCACTTCATTGTGTTATTTGTTTAGGTTGTTTATAGCTAACTGAATACTCTTAACAAACTTTAAAGTACATTTAGATGTAGATTCTTCCCCAGATACATCACTATCATCATTATCCATATCGTCGTTAAGCACTAGTAACGATGTTCGTTTGCTTTAGCCAGTGGATCTGCATACAGAACAATACCATGCAGCATCATCTACTTGAAAGCCCCAAACCTCCTGCCTGCTCAAACCCACGCACTTGCCGTGAAAGGATTTCTAACACCGACCAGCACATTTCATCCCGGGCATTTTATTATTAATCGAGGTTGAACATTTGCTACAAACCACCCTCCTGGCCCACAGATTAATGGTATAATGCAGGCAACGAGTTTTTTCACTGGAAGAAATTAACTATTTTATGAGTATAAACCGATTGAAAATTGAATAAATCAAATTTCACGTAAAGCTTGCATTGATATCATTTCACAAAGTAGTTGAAAAGTAACAATCAGATTGTAGCCAACGATACGCGAAAAAAACGAAATTTTTCGACTAAAAATTACGACAAAACTAAGCAAGTCAAGACTAGCCTTAACCGTTCAAGTATTTCGTTTCCATTGGTAACTTGTAATTGCTTTGTTTAGTTTTCAGAGCAACGAAGCTGGACGTTAGTATTAGCACACTTAAATATGTTCTTGATAAATATCAGTGAGCTTGTGTTCTCTTCTATTTTTCATTTAATGATTCCCGCATCACCAGGACATCTCAAAAAATTGCGATTTTCGGATATTTGCATATAAGCAGGCACAGAAAATGCCTTCAAATAATGCAACACTAAGATATCCTATAAAAATTCATTTTAATATATTATAACACATATCCTAGGGTTACACAGGTTTTAAAGTTCATTGTTTGTTAGTGCAACTGTAGGATAAGTTTTGTACTTACAAATAAACATAACCTACTGTTACCCGCATAACACTGAATGCTTACAGGTCTTTTCCTGTCAGTTCGTGAGTAGCTGGTAGCTGTCGATAAAAATTGATGTGTTTCTGTAGTCTTCGTATAGTTTTGAAGCCAATACTGATTAACAAATTAGTAATGAGTTTGAGTCGCACAAGGAAAATGAACGAATTGACAAGGACCGAACGTATTTTACAAATGGCTAAAAGAGTTTCAGATTCTGACGACAAATCTACGGAGAAAAAATATAGCAGCAATGGTACGTAACCTATAAAATATGTATGCAGTACTATGGATGCAAATGTTTAATTCTTTATCTGTATATAGGGTGTTAAAATTGCCTAACTGCTTTTCTTCAAATCAATTTCTTAAATTTAGTTTCTTTCCAATGGTGTCGGTACTAGCATGTTTATGATTGCCTTTGTTCTGCTATATCAGTTAATTACTGTTTTTTTAGACCTGGAATCGTTATCAGTTGATCGTGGTGCAACTCTAGAAAACAATTCTGGAGAAAAAAACCAGTTAACTGCAGAGTGGATTGGAAATCAGAATTTTAGTTTTGGAACGGATAATGACCCATCATTATATTAGTATAGTCGCGCTCCAATTATTGTTCAAAAAGAAATCGAAAATGATTCATTACCAGCTGCAAATATTAACATGAGTACTCATAAGGAGTTCACGGTTTCAACAAGCGTGCCAGTAAATGAAAACGAGAAAGAAAACGTGAAACCAGATAGAAGTGAGTAAATTATAATTTCAGTTTCAATTACATTTCAAGATTAAACATTGATGCGATTATCCAAATTTAATTGAATTTTCAACGGATTTACTCACTTTTTGTTTAGTTTAGATATTATATGGTACAATATGAACCTATGTACCTGTGTAATAATGGAATTTTTTGTTATAATTTTAGATGCTTTGGAAGATCACGCAGTACCTCCAATTCCTAATGGGAAAAATTGAACGCATGAAAATGACAATGCAAGCGATTTTTCACAAGATGATGACGTAATAGACCCAGATTATATACCCAGTGAGGAGGTAATGTAATAAAAAATAATAAAATCATGGAACTAGAACAGAATGAGGTAGGGGGAAATTTGGAATATATAGAGGATGAAATGACGTCAAAGAGTGAACTCCTTAAAGGCAGAAAAAGGTTAAGAGATGAGACTAAATGGGGAAGAAATAGAAAAAAGTTTAAAATCAACTCGGGTCAAGAATATGTTTCTAGATTAGGAAAAAACAAGCAAAATCTGTTTTACCTGCTTGTGCACAAAAATGTACTTTCAAATGTTCCGAAAAAATATGCGAGGATGATAGGGCAGAAATTTTCAAAAAGTATTACGGGCTAACCAACAAAACTCGTTTGAGAGATTATTTGTATCGAAACATTGAGAAAATATTGCCAAAAGATGACAAAACATACAAAAAAAAATTCACTTGTGCCTATTTTTTTGACATCAGAGATCAGAAAATCAGAGTCTGCAAATTATTTTTCGAAGCCACATTAAACATATCAAATTGTGCGATAGACATTGTTGTGAAAAAGATAACTGAATATGGTTTTCTAGCTAAAGAACAAAGAGGAACACATGCAAATCGAGCCAATAAAATAGGTGATGCTTTAATCCAGGAAGTAATTGATCATATCAATAGATTTCCGTGAACACAATCTCACTACTGCAGATCATCGACAAAAAAAGAATATCTAGAAGGATCATTAAACATCAGTATGATGTACAGGTTGTATAAGGAGAAGTGTATAGAAAATAATATGCCGTTTGTGAAACAACATACCTATCAGGAAAATTTCAACACGTAATTTAATCTTGGTTTTTTCATGAAATCAACTGTCTTACTTCGTGAAATATGCTCATATTAGTGTTTTTAAATGAAACTCACAGTCTCTAGTTAATTCCACAATATATTAAAAGTTATTGTCAATTTTTAGAATTTTCAATAACTTTTATTATATTGTGGAATTAACTAGAGACCGTGAGTTTCATTTAAAAACACTAATTGGTTTTTTCAAGCCAAAAAAACATCTCTGTTCGGTGTGTGAAGTATACAAAAATTCAAGTGAAGAAGAAAAAGCACCGAAAAAAGAAGAAATGAAGAAGCACAAGGAAGAAAAGATATTATCGCGCTTAGAAAAGGAAAATTAGCTTCAGAAAATGAGAATATTTGGCTTTCTGCATTTGACTTGCAAGCTGTGACCCCGCTGCCTAATGGAAATATATCCTCTTTTCACTATAAACGTAAATTAAATGTTTTCAACTTTACTGTGCTCAATATTATTGCTAAGACGGGATTTTGCTACCTGTGACATGAAGGAGAAGCAAAAAGGGGATCAAATGAAGTATTAACTTGTGTATTCGATTATATAAAGAAGTATGGTATAG
Source organism: Galeruca laticollis (assembly GCA_963921935.1). Classification (NCBI taxonomy): domain Eukaryota; kingdom Metazoa; phylum Arthropoda; class Insecta; order Coleoptera; family Chrysomelidae; genus Galeruca; species Galeruca laticollis. The sequence continues at coordinate 149,521,183 of OY998181.1, forward strand.
GAAAACAGATCATATTATTTTATAGTCATAATTGTTCCGCCCAAAACAAAAACCAATTTTTGGTAACTATGTATTTGTACGCAATAGAATGCTTGGATATCGAACAGATAATTCACAAGTATTTAATCGTGGGGCATACTGAAAATGAGGGCGACTCTATGCATTCATGTATAGAAAAAGAAAAGAATAGCATTTTGAAAAGCGGACCAATTTACGTTCCGACCGAACTCATAACTATTGTAAAAACTGCCAAGAAAAAGGCACTCCATACGCTGTCACTGACATGTCCACAGAAGATTTTATAGACTGAAAGAAGATAAACACAACAATGAAGAAAAATACAGAATTAAATGAAAAAGGAGAAAAAGTATCTTGGAATGATATCAAAATAATAATGATTAAAAAGACGGCGATAAAGAATACAATATTATCGATATAAACCGAAAAAAAGACGAATAATAAAACCAGCAGAGGTCCCTGTATTTCCGACCTATACTGCAGCACTAACTATTCCAGTGAATGAAAAGAAGAACCTCGTGAGTTGATGCAATGAGAATTTAATTCCTAAAAAACATCACAATTTTTTTATGTCACTTGAAGCAGCTTCCGAACACGATAGCGATTGTATCAGTGAATTGAATTAAATAATCCAGTACCTACTCAATTTTGTTGTTTTTATTTTTGAATAAAGCGATTACATAAATTTCTTCAAATTAGAATTCATTATTTATTTTTCTGTAACATAAATTGCCGACATACACAATGTAACACTAAGACAAGTATTAGATATCCTAAAATTTGTCATGAAGGTCAGTGTAACAGTAGGACAAGTAAATTTTATTCTAATTTCCCAATGTAATTTATAGTTCGTGACTTTTATTTATGAGGGTATATTGCACTATTAATGAGAACATAATTCAGATTCATGTATTACTAGCTGCGCTATTATAGCGGTTAAATACTGAAACATTTTAAATTCAATTTTCTGGCAAACAAAGATTTCACACATATCCTAGTGTTGCTCTGAGGCGACGATATGAGTAGTACGGTGCGTTCGAGATGTGGTGGAAAATTTCCCCTGTCATGGCCGATCATCAACTAATCTAATTGTCGTTAAAGTATAGGATATTGTCCTGTGAACGAAAATCATGGTTTGATTCTGAAAATGATAGTCGACGGAATGTATGTATCCCACAAATCGATTTGTATTAATTCGAATGATTGTTTGGACACGCATCATTTCACGAGGCTGTTGTTTCAAACGGTCAAAAACTCAATAAACCGTTGTATCGTAAACCATCCTTCCTTCTAAAATGAACATAATGTACATCCTATGACGATGAAAGAAGAGTTAACGAGCCCATCATTAGAAATTCTAAACTTCACTTTGGAAAATCGATAAAAACATTTGTAAACTTGACGCAAGCTCCAAAAACAGATTCTCAAACTTTTTGGTGGTAGCCCTTTATTGTGTAGCCACGCATTAATAATTTCGGCTTAGTTCCTTGCTGTTTGGAAGTTCCTTTTTGGTTTAATAATAACACAAAATAATATTCCTTACACTGTTCCCTAATACAGAATGATCTGAGCTTCTCCCGTAATCATTATCGGCGTCCCCTCTTAATCTAATTTAATCAATTTACTATAACTTTCACTTATAAATTGAGCCCAATTACTACGAATTTAAAAAAGACGAAATCCATTCTGCTCCAAGCGGATTTGATACTTAATTTAATTACCTCTTTGTCACCTTAGAAGGTGAAACACCCACATCAAAAAAAGCTTCGGACAAATCATTTGTGTCAGTTGTCAATAGGTCTAGGAATAATTTGTTATTCAAGTCTTAACATAAATCAGCATATGACTGTGACCAAATGCAATTGCCTGAAACCACTTAAAGTAATCAATATTCTCATATATTTCCACTGCTAATGAGAATGTCGTTTTAGAGTTTATTCAGCGCTTATTTCTTCCGAAACGGAGTACGGAAGTTTTATTTTTATGGCCGCATTTAAACAGAATTGACACCATCTTAACTCTTTTCGTACTTAAACTCTGTCTATTTGCCTAACAAAATTCTTTACATATCCTGTTGACCAAGTGACTAACATTCCTACCCATAACTGTCCTAAATCACCTAAGAAATATTTTTTCCGACGACCACTATGAAATATGGCACATTTCATACAGTTTTTTCTAAGTGAAAAATCAAAATTGCAAACAAAGGGCATACCCGTGTGATATGAAAAAATTGAGAAATCTGATTGGCCGACAGCCGTGTGTAATGTAATGTTTTTCTTATTTATTTAAACAGTAAACGGGTGGGATAAATTTTAAACACACTTACGAATTTATTTAAACACTAAACTACTTACTAACACTTAATTTATATACACTTAAATATTCACTTACATTTAATAAATATGTAATATGTTAGATGATACGGGAGTAAATAACACACAATTTGATTGATCTAAAAATAGAAAAGTTTAATGTTATTATAAAATTAAAACACTCAAATTAATTGAGATCAAATATTTACACATTATGAATTATAATCTACTAACCTAAAAATAGAAAAATCGACAATTAAAGGTTTTTTACTTCCAATATTTTAGTAGGTCGACACTGTATTACTTTTATGAAGTTTGCTATTAGATTCTTCAAATAAATCACTTCACGAGCAGGTTTAAATTATGTATCGCCAATGTGCTATCTGTCACTGTCACCCTTCGTGTGCTACGTCATACTTGTTAGGCGGCGTTCATATACTCGTTTATTGGGCTACGTACACCATACAGTATACAAAGCTTACATCTCCCCCCCTCAAAAGTGCAAATTGGCTGGGGTAAATTTGACTAATCAAACTGGGGAATGAGCTTTGTCACATGGTACAATCCCAAGGACTTTTTATTCTTTCCAGTGTCGATTCTACATAGTGAATCTGATATCATTTCTTCTATCTCAAAAGGACCAATTCTAATTTCATCCATTTTAGATCTGTTCAACTTATTACAGTCCATTATGTAAACCATATCACCTTTTTGAAACTTGTAATCTATTCTATTTTTGTCATAAATGGCCTTGTTCAATTCATGTGATTTTTTTGATCTGAGAAATGCTGTATGCCGGTCTTTTTCCAATTCTCTGGGTTCCATTTGTTTTCTTTTTAGGTCCATTGGTAGTACATCGGTTGGTTCTCCACTTAACAGATATAGAGGCGAATAACCTGTCACTGTGTGGTTTGTTGAGTTGTAGGCTTTCACACAATCCATTGCCACAGTTGTCCAAGCTGTTCTTTTTTCTTTGCTATTCATGGCACATCTAATCCTATTTACCAGCGTCTGGTTCAACCTCTCATTATGACCATTTGAAAAAGGAGCATCCACTGCTGTAAAAATTAAATTAACAGAGTGGTCCATCAAATATTTTTTAAACTCTTTTGAATTCAATGCTGGATATTGATCGGAGAGCAATATCTCAACTTCATTGTCCTTGATCACTTGATCTACCAGTTTTATAGAATCCTTAGTCAGTTGTGTCTTCGAGCATGAAATGTAAGCATAACGTGTGAAATGATCCACTAACAAGTGTAGATACTTTTTTGAAGACCTGTTGCCACCAAATCCTCCTACTGTGTCTATGGACATGATTTGGAAAGGTTTTTCTGCCGGTCCTAATTGTGACATAAGTCCATAATTTCTATTTAATCGTGATTTGTTTTTTATACAAACTTCACATTGACGGCAAATCAACTTTATATTATCCAGTAGGTTTGGTGCTGTGTAGAGAGGTCTTATTTTTGACTCGATCTGATTTATTCCTACATGACAGAAATGCTCGTGCACCTTTTTTATTAATATCTTACTGTAGTCTTCGGTCAAAACGATTTTTTTTCTTGTTGTTCCTTTTGTGATATATACCATCTTCTGTAATAAAATTATGTTTGTTCTTTATGTTTGAATTTTTGTTCTGGTCCGCCAATATTTCCTCAATCGTAACAATATTTACTGTTTTTAAGTTATCTTCTTCGTTTTCGTGGCTTTCATATACAGGATTTCTGCTTAAGCAGTCCGCTTCTGTATTGTTTCTACCTGGGTTGTATTTTATTACAAAGTTGTATTGTGATAGGTAATGAGTCATGTCTCCCAATTCATCATCTGTTCTGTTTTTTATGTTCAAATTTTCTAGCGGCTTGTGGTCCGTATAAATTGTGCATGAGTTTCCTATTAGCCAGTGTTGCCAAAATTTTAAACTTTCTTTTATGGCTAAGCATTCTAAAAAAATGGCTTTCTTCTTTTTTTGTGATTCATTCAACTTCTTTGAAAAGTACGCCACTGGTTTGATTTCTCCACATTTTTGTGTTTGTTTTAGTATTGCACCAATTCCTTTTATACTTGCATCAGTGTATATAAAAGTTGGCGCCTCTCGGTCGAAAATAGCCAGAATTGGGGCAGAGCATAAATTATTTTTTATTGTTTGGAAAGCTTTTTCACAATCAGCTGACCAATCGAAATTGACATTTTTTCTAAGTAAATTGTGTATAGGGTCAAGCGTTATTGTAGCATTAGGAATGTATTTATTATAAAAATTTACTTTACCTTGAAATTGTCTTATTTGTTTCTTGTTTTGTGGTGCTGCAAATTCTGCTATAGATCTGAGGTTATCTTCTAAAGGTGTGATTGTATTACCTTTTACTATATGTCCCAAGAATCTTACAGAATGTGCTGCAAATTTACATTTTGTTAATTTCAGACGGAATCCTTCTTCAGCAATCGCATCCAGCAGTTTTGATAAATGGTCTATATGTTCATTAAAAGTTTTAGAAAACACCATAATATCATCAATGTAGTTCATCACAAAATTTGACAGGTTATGTTTTCTTATTATATTAGTCAGGATTCTTTGGAAAATTGCCGGCGATGTTTTCAGTCCAAAAGGAAGGCAAGTCCATTGATAATGACCTTCCTGTGTAACAAAGCCTGTCTTTTCCTTGTCGCTGATCCTCAATGGTATAGACCAGAAAGCAGAATTAATATCGAGAGTAGTAAAATACTTACAGTTTATCGTTTTTACTATTAGATCTTCTATTAGAGGAAACGGCTTAGGCTGTGGGATAATAATCTTATTAAGATCTCTAAAGTCAATACATAATCTTGACTTTTTTCCTTCGTCCCGTTTGAATGCCAATGTTACTGGTGCTGCGAATGGGCTATAAAATTCTTCAATTAAATCATTATTTAGCAGTTGTCCAATTTGCTTCTCGATTTCTGCTTTATCATCTAACGAGCATCTATATGGTCCTCTTGAGCAATATTTCTCTACTTGTAGGTCTATAAACGCTTCATAGTTCTTCACTTGGCCTACATCGTATTTATCTTTGGCAAATATGTGTTTATAATCATTTAATAATGCACTAATTTTCATTCTTTGGTCATGTTCCAAGTAAGTAGTATCTATATCAAATTTATTCAGATCTATTCCCTCATTGAAATTTATTTCATAATTAAATATTTCTGACTTAAAATCTGTGATTTCAATTTCTTGATTACTATATTTTTTGTCTTCAGTGAGGCTGATATATTTATTTGCACTTGGGTTGGCATTTTTCTGAAGTTGGATGTTTAAATTCCCATCATGGGTCAACCCAAACCGCTTTATTGTATCCAGTCCCAAAAGCAAATCATGAGTGAAGTTTTTATCATTGCAAATAAATGCATTTATTTCCTTCTCAATATTCAGTATTAATCCATTTAATCTTATTAAACCTGTTGTTTTTCCCCCACCACCAATTGTGTTGAATTTATTTTCAAAATAATTTTTCTTTAAATTTGTTACTTTTACTAATTTGGAATTTATTAAGGTTATATTTGAGCCAGGGTCATAAATACCTCTGCATTTCAGTGTGTTATTCAGTATAACCTCAACTTCTATTAGTGGGGGAATATTTAGTTTTTTGTATCCTGAAATTGATCAATCTCCAACATCAAGTTTTTGCAGTGTTTTACACTGTCATTACTGTTCTTGTCTTCTTTGAACCAGCAGAAATCTTCAGAGTGAAATCTGTTTTTCTTTCCCATCTTGTAACATATTTGACATGATGTTTTTTTCTACATTCTGATTTAGTGGAGCTATTCTTCTCAGTAAAATGGTTTTGTACGTTTTTATTGTGATTTTCATGCATCCGTAGGACACTAAACAGAAGAGTTGGGTCTGTCACCTCTTGTCTATCTAGTTTACTTGTAATATAAGTTGGCAATCCTGCGACAATTAAGTCAGTAAGAGTCCTGGTATCTATATCACTATTATATTCTAATAACAATCTCTGCTTTTTCAATGCATATTCCAGCAGAGAGCCATTTAAATGTTTGAAACTCAGTGCATACATTACAGAGGACCAGCTTTTATCTGCAAACGTGTTTAGAAAACTCGCTTGCCATATTTTCCACAGCGAGTTTAAACTGTGTTCAATCAACATAGACTCATACCAGTCACTTTCTGAATCATTCAAAAATAATCTCAAAGCACTAATTTTGTCTGTATCACCATTTAAATCAAATCTTGCACATTCACTTTCAAAACTTTGTAACCATTGTTTGGCATTAGTGATCTTGTTATCAAACTCCTTTAAAACAAATTTTTCATTTAATTTGCTTAAATTGTTATGTTTTTCGTTGTTTACATTGGATTTTTCGCTTAATTTCTCTAAAATTTCCAATAATTTTCCCTCTGTAATAGATTGGCTTGTGACTTGAGTCATTTCTTGTAATAAATAATCATTAAACACCATATTACCAGCATCATCTTCGTATAATGCTAAAACGTCGCTTGGCATGGACATCCATACCTTTCTATTATGACCTCTTCTCTGTAATGTTTTTTTTATTTTCAAAAATTCTGGTAACTTTATTAATTGAAGGTGGTGTTTCGCTGCTTGGAAACATGGCGGTATGAGATATGTTATTCCATCCTCTTTTGTTATTGATTTTATAATTATGATGTTATTCTTCGGATCTTCATCTGCTGCCAGCTCAACTTCAAATTGTAATCTTGCCATGATCTACTATTATCCAATCAAACTCTGACAATTGTCGATTTGTAATATGTTAGATGATACGGGAGTAAATAACACACAATTTGATTGATCTAAAAATAGAAAAGTTTAATGTTATTATAAAATTAAAACACTCAAATTAATTGAGATCAAATATTTACACATTATGAATTATAATCTACTAACCTAAAAATAGAAAAATCGACAATTAAAGGTTTTTCACTTCCAATATTTTAGTAGGTCGACACTGTATTACTTTTATGAAGTTTGCTATTAGATTCTTCAAATAAATCACTTCACGAGCAGGTTTAAATTATGTATCGCCAATGTGCTATCTGTCACTGTCACCCTTCGTGTGCTACGTCATACTTGTTAGGCGGCGTTCATATACTCGTTTATTGGGCTACGTACACCATACAGTATACAAAGCTTACAAATATACACACAAACTTATTTAATAATTCATATCAACACTTCACTGTTCGCCATTTCGGTGTATTCTTGTTTATTTCACGAGATCACTTTATAAACTAAACTTCTCCGCTGGTCGGTCCTTTATATATTAGGCCCTTTTTAACTAGATAATTGTAGATTGCGGCTTACATAAAAACAATTGACTCTCTGGAATATTCTTTTCTTATCGGGATATTTCTCAAATGGCGGCTCAATCCTTAAAAGATCTTCGGAGAACATGTCTATGAAAACGGTCACAAATAATCCCAATAGACCTTCTCAGAATTCGGCGTGCTCGCCATTTTTTTAACTCCCTTAAAATAAGGTTACAGGACCGTACTCAGTATCTACTTCGGTGTGCGAGTTCGTAACATTACCCTCTCCTTGAATGTAAGTTCCTCCTGGAAATTTTGTGTAGCCGAGACTGGATGTTTGAATCGGCAACTGGCCCCATTTCTAAACTTTCCGATCTTATGGAAATAACAGGGCACCGTCCTCATCGGATACTGATAACGAGGATTGTAGCTGCAAATTAATATGTTGTCACCGGTATCTTGGAAGACCATACCATGTTCCTGATGAGTCGCCAATCCAACTGCTTACTCGCTATCTTAGACATAGCCAGTTTCTTCACGCTAGATTCCAACACATGGTCTCGGAGGTTTCGAAGTGCTTCCCACACATCGCGGTAGGTTGATCGAACTTCACATTCGTTCTAAGTTATCACGTAGAAGACGTACCGCGAATTGTGTTTCAGTCTCAGTGACTTACCAGGGGCTGCAATCAGTTTTTCTAATTCCCCGAACTTCTTTCGAAAGACGCATGTCTTTGTTCGTCACGTTGTTTAGCAGGCGATAATCCATGCAGAGTCTCGTAGTTCCATCCTTTTTCTTGACGAGCACTACTAGAGACACCCATGGACTAGTAGATGGTTCTATTACTTGTTCTTCTGCCATCTCTCGAATTATTCTTTCAGCTTCCTCTCTCTTCGCTCGTGGAAGTTTTCGAGCTGATTGCCTAATTGGTTTGGCATTACCAGTATCGAGTTTGTGTTTGACTGCTGATGTTCTACCAGTCTTTCCACCTTTTGGTACGAATAGGTCTCGATACTGCAAGAGAAATTCTCTCATTCTCTTATTTTCAGCTGTATTCAAGGATTGACCAGCTACTGATAACATCTGTTCGAATCTGGAATTAAAATTGTCAGTGGTCGTTGTTTGACGAACTATAGACGTCACTGGTACGCAGGATCGAATCGTGGTTTCGTTCTTGATGGTAAGTGGGTAATCATTCACGTTTATCACACGTACTGTATCTCTTTCGCCGACGTAACAAATCCTTTTCCAATTAGTACTCTTTTGCCAACCTCTTCGTCGTGGTTCCTTGGCTCCATCATAACCAGTGGCCCTTCCTCCATGATTCCATGTAGCCGCGCTACTATCATGGTTTCGCTTCATCCAGGTAGAACGGTATCTTGCTGTGCATCTGCCAACACCGTGCTGCTTTCATATGGATGAAGGAATACCTCCTCGGAACCCACTTTAATGGTCCTTTTTCTAAAGTCCAATTGGAAACCATGTAGATTCATTACGTCCATTCCCAGAATCACGTCCTCTTCAATGTCAGCAACGATTACCGTATGCATGAACTTTTCAGCGCCAATTCCCAATTGGATTTGTGTCTCCCCGTGAACGTTGGCACTCTCACCTGTTGCGGTCCGCAGCCGCAGTCTCGTTGGTAAAAGCTTCTTCTTAGAGTTTACTATATCTGGCCGTATAATGGTTCTAGTTGCTCCAGTGTCAACCGGCAGAGTATATTTCTTGCCACTCACCTCGCTATATTCATACACACTGTCGTTGTGACATTTGAGCGAAGCTATTAGTATGAGAGGGTCTTTGGACCGATCATGGGTTGGTGCTGCCTCCTCGTAGCCGACCCGTTCTAGTTTTCCTGTGACTGGGGTTCTTGGTTTGCAGGAGTCGTAGGGCGCTTACACGAACTACGTACATACCCTAGCTCGGCTTCTTGTCCATCATACTTTTTATTAAACTAACGAACTGGTCAAATCAGTCTTCGTCACCTTCTTCTTAGATAGTCCCAATTTGGTTATATCACGAAGCCTTCCTTGCTGATTCATATTCAAGAGCAGCTGTCAATGCGTCGACTAATGTTCTGGGATGGGCTAAACGAAGCATCCTCTGCCTATCGGGGTCCCGTAAGCCACCAATAAAGACCTGGATGCACAGACATTCCATCATGTTCTCTGGTTCTGATGAATAAGCAAATCGAACTAGTCGGGCAATATCCACTCCATACTCTTGAAGGGATTCATCACGTTTCTGTATTCGGTTATTCAACTAGAATTGGTACAAATATTCTAGATGTTCGTGGCCATATCGCATGTCCAACCTCTTCTTCAGCTGCTCGAAGTCATCCGTTTCTTCCAGATGTATCGTCTGGAGTACATCCAAGGCATCTCCTCGAAGCGCGATGGTTAAGTTTACTGCCTTCGCCTTATCGGTCCAATTATTCACTTAGCGGCTGCTTCAAATTGTTTCACATAATTGGTCCACGATGTCTTTCCGTCGAACGTTGGAGCCTTGAAGCGGGCAAAACTGCTAATATCTTCTAAGTTAGGGAGTGTTTCTGGTTTGTAAGGTATTGTTTGCTCGGTCTTATTTTCTTCCGCTAGCGTGTCTTGAGTTATTGAATCTGTCATATTTCTTTGTTACTCCTTGATTTTCTCGTCCATCTGGTTTTCCATCATTGACATCTTATTCTCAATATCCGATTTTAGTGACGAAATGTCATTTTCGACGTCAGCGGCAATGTCGTTTTTCATTGATAAAATATCGGCAGAAATATCGTTCTCCATGGCTGGAATCTTCTCGACCATATTAGTAGACATCTTGTCCATGTTAGCGGAAATATCATTCTTTATGGTACAAATCTTCTCGTCCATATTAGTAGAAATATCGTTCTTCATAGTAGAAATCTTCTCATTCATGGTTGAAATATCGGCAGAAATTGACGAAATTAAGGTGAAAGTCTCGTCTTTAAATAGGAATGTTCCGGGATCGAAGCCATCACTTACTATTGCCATTTTAAATCTTTTTACTAACTCACTCTTCTTACTGGACGTTTCCAACTCGCGATTTTCTGATTCTGCCTTCTGTTCAATCACTTTTAGCTCACTCAGTCTCTTGGCCATTTTTACGTGGATATTTATTTATCTTATCCCAGTTCTGACACCAATGTAATGTTTTTCTTATTTACTTAAACAGTAAACGGGTGAGATAAAATTTAAACACACGGTATGGTGACTTACGAATTTATTTAATCACTGAACTACTTACTAACACTTAATTTATATACACTTAACTATTCACTCACATTCAATTATATACATACAAACTTAATTATTCATTTATATCAACACTTCACTGTTCGCTATTTCGGTGTATTCTTGTTTGTTTCACTAGATCATTTTATAAACTAAACTTCTCCGCTGGTCGGTCTTTATATATTAATGCCTTTTTTACTAGATAATTCTAGATTGCGGCTCCGTTAAAATAAGGTTACAGGGCCGTACTTAGTATCTACTTCTGTGCTCGAGTTCGTAACAGTAATTATTTTGGACACGGGTTGACTTTTAAACTGTTAGCAAGTGAAATAGGGAATTGGAGGAAATTAATGAATTTTCTGTAATTGTGAGTGTAATATGCATAAAATTCAAAACTTCGTATCAACTTAAGAACATTAAATGGTCAACTACTGTCTTCAAGCAGCAGTTTATATTAAAAATTTTAATTTCCATTTTTACATGATTCATAATGTTACGAACTCGCACACCGAAGCAGATACTAAGTACGGTCCTGTAACCTTATGTTAACGGAGTTAAAAAAATGGCGAGCGCGCCGAATTCTGAGAAGGTCTATTGGGATTTATTGTCACAGTTTTTATAGACATGTTCTCGGAAGGTATTTTAAGGATTGAGCCGGCAATCGAGAAATATCGCGAAAGGCATTTGTTTTGTGTAAGCCGCAGCCCAGAATTCTCTAGTAAAAAAGGCACTAGTATATAAAAATGACCGATCAGCGGACAAGTCAGTTGATAATTTGACATCGTGAGATAAACAAGTAAATAAGTGAATATAAAGTATTTATATAAATTAGTTTGAGTGAATATACAGTTAATACAAATTAATAATTAAGTGATTAGTTAAGTATATATAAATTGAGTGTTAGTGAGTTAGTGTTTAAATAAACTAGTAGGTAGCTATACCGAGTGTTTGAAATTTATCCCACCCGTAATAAAAATGTTTAAATAAATAAGAAAAACATTACATTGGTGTCAGAACTGGGATAATATAAATACATTTCTACGTAAAAATGGCCAAGAGTCTATGTGATCTAAAAGTCACGGAATTAAGAGCAGAATTAGAAGATCGTGAATTGGAAACATCCGGTAAGAAAAGTGAATTAGTAGAAAGACTTAAAGTGGCACTGGAAAATGACGGCTTTGCTCTAGAATTATTTTTATTCAATGACGAGGCTTCCACCTTAATCTCGTCAATTTCTGCCATAGACGAGAAGATTTCTGCTATGAAGAACGACATCTCTGATAATTTGGACGAGAAGATTTATACTATGAAGAATGATATTTCCGCTAACGTGGACAAGCTTTCTGCCGATTTCTTATTAATGAGAAATGACATTGCCCCTGACGTGAAAAATAAAATTTCGTCTCTTAAATCGGATATGGAGAATGAAATGACAACGATGGACGAAAAAATCAAGGAGTTAGAGAGTAAGATAACAGATTTAAGAACACAAGACACGCCAGCAGAACAAAAGAAGATCGAGATATGCAAGCCAGCAACACAACCCAAGACAGAAGATATTAGCAATTTTGCCCGAGTCACGGCTCCAACGTTCGACGGAAAGACATCGTGGACCAATTATGTGGAACAATTTGAAGCAGCCGCTAGAGTGAATAATTGGTCCGATAGAGAGAAGGCAGTGAACTTAACTATCGCGCTTCGCGGAGATGCCTTAGATGTACTCAAGACGATACCTTTGGAAGAAACTGATGACTTTGAGCAGCTGAAGAAGTGGTTGGACATGCGATACGGTCACGAATATCTAGAACATTTGTATAGATTCCAGCTGAAGAACCGAAGGCGGAATCGTGACGAAACCCTTCAAGAGTATGAAATGGATATTGCCCGACTAGTTCGAATTGCTTATCCATCAGCACCAGAGAACATGATGGAATGTTTAGGCATCCAGGCCTTTATTGACGGCTTATGTGACCACGATATGGAGAAGACGCTTCGATTAGCCCATTCTAAAACATTGGTCGATGCATTGACTGCTGCTCTTGAATATGAAGCAGCCACGATAGCTTCGGGATACAACAAAGGTAGGACCATACAGGAAGAACGTGACGATGACAGAGTTGACCAGATCGTCAACTTGTTGAAAGGTATGGCAGACAAGAAGCCGAAGAAAATCAGGTGCTGTAATTGTGGCAAGCTAGAGCATGTGCGCAGTTTGTGTAAGCATCCTACGACTCCTGCAAACCGAGAACCTCTTAAATGCAAAGCAGCCAAGAAAAACTCGCGGTACAACAAAGGTAGGACCATGCCGGAAGAAGATGACCATAACAAACTTGACCAGATCGTCAACTGGTTGAAAGGTATGGCAGACAAGATGTCGAAGAAGATCAAATTCCGGGAGTGTGGCGAGCTAGAGCACGTACGCAGTCCGTCTAAGCGCCCCAAGATTCCTGTAACCCAAGAACTTCAGTCACAGAGGAAATCAGACAGGGGTGAACATCCTGCTGATGTGAATCGCCGAAAAGCCAACTCTTTGCCTAGACGGTCATGCCCTGTAGACTATTCACAATGCAACAAGTCAAAATCTAAGGAAGTTGCAGTTTCAAGAATTACAGTAGTCAATGAAGAATGGTCACCCACCAGGATCAGAGAAGATCAGGAGAATGATCCTCACCTGAAGATGATTCGGCAATGGAACAACCTACCTGGCAAGAAGTGTCAAGATTTTCACCGACACTCATATTGGGCTCAGTGGGACTCCCTTGTCCTGGAAGAAGGGCTGTTGGAAAGAGTCCTTGAAAACTATGATGGTTCTGAGATGAGGAGACAGCTAGTAATCCCGAGAACAAGAGTAGCTGAGGTACTGAAGAAGTTACACGACAGTCCATTGGAAGGTCATCTGGGAGTGAAGAAAACACTCCAGCGTATCCGTGAGAGGTTTTATTGGATGAACAGCTCCGATGATGTGTACGACTTGTGCTACGAGTAATGGACCACATCGCAAGAGAGAGACACCCATGAAACAGTACAATGTTGGAAGCCCTTTCGAGAGGATTGCTTTAGATATCGCTGGACCTTTTCCGACGACCAAAAATGGTGGCAAATACTTACTGGTTGTAATGGATTATTTCACAAAGTGGGTGGAAATTTACGCTATCCCGAACCAAGAGGCCACAACTGTAGCAGATGTATTGGTGAAAGAGTTTATCAGCCGATATGTAGTGCCCTTGGAAGTCCACAGCGACCAGGGAAGAAATTTCGAAAGTCATCTATTCCAGGAGATTTGCGAGAAGCTGGGAATGAAGAAGACCAGAACAACAGCATTACGTCCACAGTCAGATGGAATGGTCGAGAGAATGAACAGGACTATTGGAAAATACCTGTCCAAAGTAGTATCCAGCCATCAGAGAGATTGGGACCAGTATCTTTCCCTATTCGCATTGGCCTATCGATCTGCCGGCAATGAGTCCACGGGTGAAACCCCTGCGAAAATCCTGTATGGACGTGAAATGAGGCTTCCTTGTGACCTGGAATTTGGCTGTCGCCCTGGAGAAGACCTAGCAGGAGAAGACTACGTGATCCAATTGAGAAGAAGGCTGGACGATATTCATGAATTAGTGCGAACAAATCTTCAAGTTGCCAGCGACAGAATGAAAAGTCGGTACGAGACGCAGGCCACAGAGGGCGGTTTTAAAGAAGGGGACAAAGTATGGTTACACAACCCGACTAGGAGAAAAGGATTTTCTTCAAAATTACAAAAATCCTGGGAAGGTCCATACTTAATCAAGAAAAGGATCAATGATGTTATATATCGCATAAGCAAGATCCCCAACGGAAAACCAAAAGTAGTTCACCAAAACCGACTAGCGCCATTCGAAGGAGACCATGACCTAGAGAAAGGAGTGAACCATATTCGAGATGTACCTGACCCTACCTTCGATGAATTTATGGGCGCGTATGGAGGTACCGGCAAAGCTAGATATGGAGTTACTTCAGAATAACAACAAGATTTGTTCACTCTTCCGGAAGATTATTCACTGGCATACAACATCTCCGCCCGTATCAAGAACGCGCGAGGATTGGCAACCATCTTTCGAAAGAAGTTCGGGCAATTAGAAAAACTTGAAGACCAGATTCCAGCCCCTGGAACTGAAACATAATTCTACCGCGATGTGTGGGAAGCACTTCGAAACCTACGAGACCATGTGTTGGAATCCAGCGTGAATAAACTAGCTATGCCTAAGATAGCGAGTAACTAGTTGGATTGGCGAATCATCAGGAACATGGTAGAGATTTTCTTCCAAGATACCGGTGTCCAGATATTAATTTGCAGCTACAACCTCCGTTATCAGTATCCGATGAAGACGGTGCCCTGCTATTTCCATAACATTGGAAAGTGTAGAAATGGAGTCAGTTGTCGATTCAAACATCCAGTCTCGGCTACACAAAAGTTCCATGAGGAACTTTCATTTAAGGAGGGCGTAATGTTACGATCTCGCACACCGAAGCAGATACTAAGTACGGTCCTGTGACCTTATGTTAACGGAGAAAAAAAAAGGGCGAGCGCGCCAAATTCTGGGAAGGTCTATTGGGATTTATTGTGACAGTTTTTATAGACATGTTCTCGGAAGGTCTTTTAAGGATTGAGCTGGCAATCGAGAAATATCGCGAAATGCATTTGTTTTGTGTAAGCCGCAGCCCAGAATTCTCTAGTAAAAAAGGCACTAGTATATCAAAAGGACCGATCAGCGGACCAGTCAGTTGATAATTTGACATCATGAGATAAACAAGTGAATAAGTGAATATAAAGTGTTTATATAAATTAGTTTGAGTGAATATACAGTTAATATAAATTAATAATTGAGTGATTAGTTAAGTATATATAAATTAAGTGTTAGTGAGTTAGTGTTTAAATAAATTAGTAAGTAGCCATACCGAGTGTTTAAAATTTATCCCACCCGTAATAAAAACGTTTAAATAAATGAGAAAATGCAATTATAATCATCAAATAGTTATCAATTTTAAAAATATCTACTTTTTATATATATTTTTCACAATGGCAAATAATATGGTATAATTGATTTATCTGTTGGTTTCAACACTGTAATTCCTGGTTTAATGTTTTTGCATCATTTTTATGTTCTATGAGTATGAATTATTTTTCGAAAAAATCTACTTTTTTAAATGTTGAACTAGGAATAATTAAAATTAGATAATAAGATGAGATTTTTCCTTGGGTTTTTTGGCATAGTAATATATCTAGAAATTCTAGAAATACATATTTGGTGACTGAAAATGTATTATATTCAATTTTTTTGTGGAGGTTTTGTATCTAGCTTTGTTAATGCTTTCTGTTGATCTCGTGTCAATTTCGCAATGTCTGCATGGATGATAGTCACTTTTCTGGATGAAAACATAGTGGAGGCAGTACCTATCTCATGGATAAAGGGTCTCAATTCAGTGGTTTGAAGCTTAAAACAGCCATTTAAATGCATGCCACCGGCTTCTGATTGGTATGTACATAAAGCCCGAACAATTGGAGAAATATATGGATAGTAAACTAAATCCCAAACATACTGTCAGTAGTTTTTAAGTTGAACATGGAATGTTTTATATATTATTTCAGATTTCAATACAGTTCGAACGCATTACATAAAATTTTTACAAGTTTATGATTGTTGAATTTGATAAAAAGAGTTCGATATATATGCCTTCTGAAATATTCAGTTGTAATTAAAAAACATTATTGCAAAAGTAGCAGGTGGATATCATTTTGGAATTTTTATATTATCCCTCTGAACATTTTTCTTGAATAACCAGCTGATATAATGTAAATAGTGAACCAACCAAAAAATATATCACAGCAATTTGGAGTATCACATTTCCCAACGGTGGTTCTCAGAACATTTTCAGTATATTTAGTGAACGTTCATTGGATGCTCATAGAATGTTCTTAGGATATGAAAGAAATTTTTTGTGAACATTGTATCAAGCTACTGAGAATATTTTGATAATATTCTTAGAAAATTCTTCAGAATGTTCGGGAAACGTTTATAGAATGTGCCTAGGATGTGAGGGAAATATTCTGGAAACACTCTATTGAGCTGCTAAGAATATTCTTCAATATATTCTGATAATGTTTATAGAATGTGAAACTCCACTCTAGATGTCCATACAATGTACATAGAATATATGGAAGAATTGTGTAGTGTAAATATTCTGAGAACATTCAATCCTTCCATCGTGTGCTTCTATGAATGTACTTGTGTTGTCTGGGACTTTTCTACCGTGGCGCACAATCACTATTTTATTTAAAATTGATTATATTGTACATTTATTGACACATTAATTCATCTTGAAATTAACATTAATGAAGAATCGATATACAAAAGTTGTTTTGGCGTATATCTATCTTTAGTATGTAGTATCGTTTTGGACGTTGAACAGTAGTAATTCTTACGTACCCGAGAGAACATTGTTTAGAATTCCGTCGCTTGGAATTATCGACCAACCGGTTATCATTTTGATTTATTATAATTGCTTACGGCGAAAAGTGAAATTGATTCCCTTTTTCCCTCCTCTATCTTACCCTATAGCGAAGATTTAAGGACTTACAACCTGCCGGTGCCTAAGGGAAGTGCCTACATCTTCGAAAATGTTCCTACCAACATAATATACACAACTATTCATTTCATAAAATGTAATAAGAGCAGTGTGTATAATGTCGGAGATAAACTTATTAAATGAACAGCCGGCAACAGAAAGTTGTACAACAATCTTAAAAAGTGACATTGAGTTAAAAACTAACGATGAAATGTGCAACTTTTTGCCTAACAATAATATTTGTGAGGACATAGTGTCTTCAAACAGTGCTAAATTTGATACTGACATTGACACGGAGTGTGACACACCACAGACTACAAAGTCAAATTGATTCCCTTTTTCCCTCCTCTATCTTACCCTATAGCGACGATTTAAGGATTTACAACCTACCGGTGCATAAGGTAAGATTCAGTTATTATGCAGTCCACTAACAAGATTCATATATAAACAAAAAAATAGAGAATATTCTTTTGGGCCATATCAGAAGTAAAAAAAGTTTATACTTGCTAGAATATTAATAACTGAGTTTTAGGGGACGAAGTAGATTCATGTAAATAAAATAAAAATAGGACATTGGGTTTACTGGATTGTAGCCAGTAATTGAAGAAAATAATGACTCCATGTTAGCAAACTAACAGTCGGTTGTGAGAACTTGTGTGGCCACACTAAAATGTTCATACAAAAATCTGAAAAATACACTTCTAATTTGCTAAAAAAAGCTGGCCACACTTTATCTAGTTTGCTTAAACAAGTGAAGAAAATAGTTTGTAGATACTCTAGTCTTAGAAAAACATATTTTCGATTAAAAAGTATAATCTTGTCACGTGTTGGAAAAACGAAACTAAATGAACAATAGAACGAATTAAAAGGTTAAACTACAAAAATAATTGAAATACTACAAAAACTGCCATCTCCGGATGTCAGTAAAACTTTACGCCATGTACACAACTCAAGTGATTGTATAAAGAATGACATTTTCATTTAATAAATAATTAAAATAACTAATTAAATGCAAATCACAAAAAATTTTGAAATCACGTAAAATACCATGTCGTTTATTAAATTTATCTAACTTTTTTGTTTTCAATTGATACTTATAAAGAAACGTTCTTCCAAATAATTCTCAATTTATTTACTGGAATTTATTCAGATAAAATTTTTATATTAGCTATTTTCGAACTAATTTTAAGCTGATCCAAAAAGTCATTTGACAAAAAAAACATTTATTAGCCTAATTTTTGCAGCATTATACGAACAATTGGGCAAAATCTCATACATTTTTTTCTTGCCAAATGATTTTTTAGATCAGTTTAAAATTAGAAGAAAAATAACTATGTAAATATAAAAATTTTATCTGAATAAATTTTAGTAAATAAACTTAAGAATTAGTGTTTTTAAATGAAACTCACGGTCTGTAGTTAATTCCACAATATAATAAAAGTTATTGAAAATTCTAAAAAATTGACAATTGTTTCGATAAATCAATATCATCGTCAGAATGACAGAAGTTACATTTCATTTTATGCCTACCTGATGTTTAGTAGTTATTTTTGGCTAAACCAAGAAGTAACCTAACTTGTGATTGGCTTAATATATGTATATAGAAAAAAGAAGAAGATGTGATATTACGAATATTTAAGCTTAGATAATATTACCCCTATGGTGATATCCTGGATATCATTTTTCCAATTAAGATCAGTATAACTGTGCAATGATATAGAAAACCAGGAAAACTATATCTGGTGATCTTTACAATTATCACTTAAGAAGACAGTTTATTAGTGGAGAACTCCCTAGATTTAACTGTTCATTGACAACTTCATATTGTGGGTTTCTTAAATGTCTTCTAATATCCAGTTCTTCAAGGAAATCCAGTTCTTGTTTCTTTTCACAAATATGCAGTACTTCTAGTTCTGTGTTAGGTGTCAATGAATGATTGGTGTCAAGTAGATGTTTTGCGTAGTGGGATTTATCTGGTTGTTTGAATCTGTATGCTCGTAAGTGCTCACTGTATCGTATTTCAAAATTCCTAAGGGTCCGACCCAAATAGACAGCATTACATTCTGGACATTTGAGTTTATATATACCTGACTTCTTTAATAGTGGTATTTTTGTTTTTGCATTCAACAATTTTGTACTAACGTTACTTTCTGTTTTAAAAGAAATTGTTGTATTCGTTGCTAAAGATATTATCTTTGAAATATTATAAGAAATATTTCGTGCATATGTGATGGTTTTATAAGTTTTATTTCATCAGCTTGTTTAGGATATATTAGTTGTAATGCCACGTTCTCTTCTTTTTTACTAATTAGCTTATTTATCATATTTAATGGATAACCGTTAGATGTTGCTATTTGCCTAATTGTATTAATCTCTCTATCAAAATTACATTTGTTCATAGGAACTGAAAAAGCTCTATGTATCATTGAATTATATGCTGCTAGTCTGTGTGACATAGGGTGGTTAGAATTGAATGGAATTGTCACATCAGTCTGTGTTGGTTTTCGGTAAATTGAATAATCAAGTACATTATTAACTCTTTGAATTTTTAAATCAAGAAAATTGATTGAGCTATTTTCTTCAATTTCTAGTGTAAATTTAATTTTCGGGTGTAAATTATTGATGTGGTTGGAAAATACATCTAATTGTCGTTCACTACCCATAAAACAAGCTAATATGTCATCTACATATCTATACCAAAATAAAATATTTTTCGAAATATTACTTTCAAAGATCTTTCTTTCTAACTTCAGCTGTGAATTGCAGCAATGCAAAGAAACTCGCATCGAAGTACAAAAATCTGATAGGATATTCTATAATGTTCTTGAAACTACTTACAAACTTTTAGGGGATCCTTTATCAGGTGCATATCGTGGCGAAATTGAATTTGAATGATCCTGTTTAAACTTTGGCAGACACTCAATTTTGTAAACTTAACTAGATATAGCACCATACTCTAATTCGTGTGTTTTTCTTTTCATAGTTTTACATAAAATAACTGAATTTTGTTAACAATTTCTAATTATTAGGCATATTATATATATTTTCTTTAATAAATATTCCTGATTTTGGGTTTATTTTAACGAATAACGTTTGTTTTATAGAAATTATTCTTTGACATTTACGCTCAATTTCGGTCTTTATCAAAATATCCAAATGTTTTATTAATATAATATTCTATATCAAGGGTGAATGAGAAAAATTCTACACGAGTAGAAATATTTGTTTCCCGTGCCGTTGGCGAGGGAAACGGTTCTACGACTGGAGAATTTTGAATTATGCCCGTGTTTTAGACTAGAATTTCTCTACTACTATCAAATAAAAAACAAAACAACATGTATGAATATCTAACTTCTTAATTTCTGGGGGAATTGTGGTAAAATCATCATTGCTGACAATATGAAACACTAAAGAGGAATGAAGCCATGTAATAGCTATTATTTAATTAAGATTATATGAATTTCCTCACTTTTTATGAAGTATGAATCAGTTTCAATTACAAATTTAAGAAAATAGATAATTATTAAACAAGTTTGACTATTGACATTTTTGATAGTTGACATTTGTTGTTCTTCTTTTTCTTTTCTTTTTCATCAAAAGTTCCACAAAATACACTTATGCTGCACATCTGGCCCTAACAATTAATACTCAACGACCCTATTGGTTAATTTACGTTCACTTTAGAGGATTTTTTATGTGTTCAAGATTGGAAATTCTTGATTTGTATATATTGCTGTATTTTTAGAACTGTGTAAGGTATTTGCATATATGAAACTCTTTTGTATCCGTTCGCTATTGTTTGTACATTCAACGCGTAAGTTTATTTGATGTAGGTAGCGTTGTGAATAGTTAGAAAAATATCACGTTTTACACTATCATTTTTGTTGTAGCGCCATAAAAAAGGATTATTTGGACCAAACTAAATATATCATTGTAAAATTTGTAAGACCTATTGTCAGATTGTATTTGAATTTCTATGGTTGAGAAAGACGAAATCTTTAATAATGGATTGGTGTCGGAAGGCCTGTAATAAACATTTGAATAACATTTCAGAGTAAAAGGTTTCAATAGGACGGTCTCACCTTTTGAACGTCGTTCAATAGTAATTGATATATCTTTTGGATGTGCCCATTGTTGATTTTTGTCAATGGTTCCAGCCTTGTAAATAATACTGACCAATAGGAAGGTTTATTTCTTTTTAGATCTACAGATGTGTCTGAACTTTACTGATAATCCCAACTTACGCATTGTCGGACGTCCAAATTGTATTACATGGGTTGTTAGATAAAATTGAGCATCCAATGAAGAAAACTGATATTCGACTATTATACAAATCGTCCAACACAATAATTATGTTGTCAAAATTTGAAATCACTGAAAATGAGTGGAGTTGCGCGTAAATAACCTTGAAAATTAGAAACGTTTTTATATTTTTCAAGCTTGAAAGTTGCAGTGAAAATTGGCTAAAACGCATGCGCAATTATAAGTTAACAATGGGCAGCAATCTCTTTAACCTTTATAATACCAAGCTTTTTTACATACGTGCGATACCAAGCGGGGTTCATTTGCACCCCATTTTTTTTGTCGATCTTTGTAATTTTTACACTTTTTCTAAGGAAAATGAAAAAAAACGCAAATAAATTATTTTGTATCTATTTTTATTTCAATTTAGTTACTAAAAAGTAAACAAACCTTAATTAGGTATTCAAAATTAATTTTAATTTTTTGCTTTACATGGGATACAAAAAATTTCTTTTTCAGAGTTATTTACACAAACAAAACGCTCACATTTTACACAACGTTGTCTTCATTTTCTATCTTTGGTTCTTCCACAGAGAAAACATCTACCTTGAGTTCCTACAGGTCTTGTTGAAGGGATATTTTGCTCCAATTCTTTAAGACTTTAATAATATTTTCTTTTATGCTTGCTTGCAAACCATTATTATTTCTAAATCTATAAATCATAATTTCCTTGGCCAGTTCCTTTCCCAACTGAAGAAGATATTTTATTCTTGCATCTAAGTGCCCAGATCCGTAATTTGGATTTTTTATTTTCCATATTTTATAGGCATTTATAGCTCCAATATCGATAATATGGTAAAAAAGTACCATGGGTCATCTAAGAGTTTTTCTTTGAGTGGTATATTTTGCTGCCATTTGGTCTGCTGCATCTACAGCTCCTTTAGTACTATTATAATGCAAGACAATATCTGGTTTGTAGTGTGACTCCTTATTACTTACTTTGTCATCGTCATGCTCGGTTGATAACAAAATGACGGCATTGTTCTTTTTCGGCACATAAGACACTATTGTACAATGTTTTGTAAAAGCAAATATTGGAAAATATTCTTTTTTTGAAGATGATGGAAGTAGTTCCTTTGGTATAAACGTCTCATTTTTGCGGAGAGTGCCACATAATGTAAGCTTCTTATCCAACAATTTTTGAGACAGCTGAAGACTAGTAAAGAAGTTATCAGTTGTGATACCACATCCTTGACTTAGATAATCAGAAAGTTCAAGAACAACCCGTTGACCTTGTCCTTTTTCAGGCTTGTTGCCTACTTTGCCTAACAATGGGTTCGGTACTAGCTTGCAATGCTCCTAATGTAATGAGTAGACCTATATAGGCCTCGATTTCTCTTCTGTTAGTTGGCACATATTTCTTTGTACTCTCGGGATGAGTTTCATTATAATTATCAAAATAAAATTTAGCTTTCCAGTTGGTTTCAGCGACAATAATGTTAAATATATCGTCTGGAAAAAACAGCATAAACGATTCTTTGATCGTACCTATTTCTGCACTGGTAGGTGTAAGTCCTGGAACATGCACAATCTTGTTTAGCTGCGAACGTTGAACTTGATTATTTATTGGCATTTTATACAAGTGGGTACCTTCTTTAGCTGTATAAACAGGAATATCAGCTACAGGTACCTCTAAGTTAGTGTTTTCTTCATCAGAAGAACCATAGATTTCTTCATCGAATTCTTCTTGGTCGGATATATGGTCCTCACTTTCGATGTCGCTTGCATCATCTTCCTGCAATAATTCCTCATATTCTGGATCATCATTTTGCAACAGCATTAACATTTCCTCCTCCGTTAGAGCTTTTTCATTTCGAATTCGGAAATTACTCATTTTCGACCGAATAAACAACCACGTGGCGCACTATAAATCAACTCGTTTATCTTACACAGACGCTTGCATAAACGACACTAAATAGTAATAACTATTACTCCTGTTCCAGTAGGCGGCCGACGGCGTAGCAATGCAAGCGCCGCGCCGAATAAGAGAAGTGGGGATACGAACAGTACAACATGTAAGGATTTAACCCTGCCGTTAGCTCATAATAACATAGAAATATTGGTATACGTAAAATGCCAAGCGGGGTGCGGACGCACCCCACACTCTAAAAACCTAAATAATTACTGTGATGGAAAAAATCCATGTAAGATTTTAGGTGAATTACATTTGGAACCTAAAAAAATGCAGCTACTAAAAAGAGGAAATAAAACAAAATATAATAGGCTTAGATACATACAAAAAAGTACATGTGGGGTGCATTTGCACCCCACTTGGTATTATAAGGGTTAAAAAGGCTTCAATGTAAGATTAGTTTAAGAATATTTTTTATTTCTAAGTATGATTGTTCTTCAAATTTATATCTAAATTAGCAAATGCGATTTTAAGTTCTGTATATGTTTCGCGTTTCAAACAGGATAAAAGTTACTTACGTTTTGTTTCAATACATTCCACATTGTTCTGTTTCTTCTTTAATACCCACATGCGACACTGGGCTTCAACGTATTCTATGAAAGTTTTTAAATGAAACTCCGGTCTCTAGTTAATTCCACAATATAATAAAAGTTATTGAAAATTCTAAAAAATTGACAATTGTTTCGATAAATCAATATCATCGTCAATTTTTTAGAATTTTCAATAACTTTTTTTATATTGTGGAATTAACTAGAGACCGTGAGTTTCATTTAAAAACACTAATGTGAGCATATTCCACGAAGTAAGGGTCGAGACAGTCAATTTATTCCATGAATGTTTCGGCAAGAATATGGCCATACTATTTTTCACAATTAATGTTTCTATGATATTGGTGACTTCCGTTTGTGAAAAAATAGAAGAAGTTGACTGTTTTCGTGTTATAATGGTCAAGGCGTGTGATAATTGTGTAATTTGTTCTTGTTGCTTATTTTGTAGTTCCAGAAGTTTTGCAAATTGTGTCGCGTCTATATCCAATAAATAATTTGAGGCTATAAGTATATCTTCAACATGATCTTCAATGCTTTCCTAATATAACTATATCCTCGTTGTCAGTATGTAATCCCACTATGCAAATAAATATTACAGTTATCTTAATTCAACCTCACATTGTGATAATGCTCTTCCTTTTTTTCCTCTTGTTTTCATCACATGTACATCTATACAACCGCTTATGCCCAGCTTGTGGCTGTTAACTTTTGTGTTGTTTCAACTTAACTTCTCAGCGATGTTAAAGCGCTGCCTTTTTACATAACTGTGATGTTACTAGAACTTCCTCAAAAGGAAGTTTTTATAACGAACTAGAAACAACATTTCCGTTACATTCTGAAATGCCTTTTAACTTCTTGTCAATGTTAATGCAATGTTTAAAAAGAACATCTTATCAATGATCTAAATGCGACATATCAAAAACAATACAGTGTATTCTCTGAGATGTTGTATGGGCATTACTTAAACCTCTAAATGAACATACCTTAAACACTCTAGATGACATCCTATGGATGTTTCTGTGCCTAATCAGCAAATACAGGGTGAACAACTAAAAACGCCGGCTGTCGGCCATATTGCAAAAAATAATCATGGTACAACTTTAAAAAAATACCATCAGGAAAATGACCCTGAAAAATCGCTGGAAAATATTTTTGAGTTCCTAAAATATTTGCTATGGGGTCGAATGAACACTTGAAAACATAATACTGTGATTATCTCCAAAAAATACATACTAAAGGTATCCTAGTAATACAATTTTTGATATATTGATGAGATTATGAAAAAATGTAGTTAGGGACTTTTTGTCTCTATTCTTCGAGTGAGGGGTGGGGGAAGGTTCAACCTAAAAAACAAAAATGTCGTAACACTTTTTTGTTTTTTTATCGATATCAATGTTTTTGGCGTCACTTAAATAAGATATGCGTAACAAAAACAACAAAATTGAATAATTTTGTCAACGCTATGTGAAAAAGTCGACAATTTTTCCATTTTCTCGGAAATTTCAAATGTAATGAGACATTTTTTAAATTCTGATGAAAAGGGATTTACGTTATCAGATATAAAAATTAAAAAATGCTTCAATTTACATTTGAAATCCGAGTGAATACAAAATTATCTAATTTTGTTATACATCTTATTAAACAGAAAAAACTCTTTTAAATGCAGCTAGAGTCATTAATATCGGTTAAAAAACTAAGAATAATGGCAAAAAATCTCCTTAATTAAATTTTTTCATAATCTCTTCAAGATTTCAAAAATTATATTTTCAGGACACTTTTAGTATGTTTTTTTGGAGTATGATGTTTACGAGTGTTCATTCCACCCCTAGCGGATATTTTAGAGACTGCAAAATATTTTCCAGCAATTTTTCAGTATCACTTACCTAAAGGTAATTTTTCTGAAAGTTGTATCATGATTCTTTTCTGAGATGTGGCCCACAGTCGTTCTCAGTTGTTCACCCTGTACATTTAAAATAAAATAGCAAAAAAAGCAATAAAGGATTTGAAACGTTTATTCACTTTTAATGAACAGTACAGTAAATTTGAAAAAACAGGTACAAAATTAGGAAAAAAATATCTTGTCCAGGAATCCAACCTAAAAAAAAATTGTGTAAGCATATTACATAACAACTCTGGAAAGTGGAAACTATTGAACACATTCAGTGAAAGCAAGAAATAAAAATGAGTATATTAATCCGTAGTTACCATAACGTAACATACTTTGAAACTGAATTAATAAAGTTTAACGGATACGCATACATTACAGCTAGTTTACAGGAAATTTATTAGAATAGTTTTTTAATAATATTAAAACTAATAAAAATTTTACACCATAAAGATGTTATGAAACATTACGTTAAATCAACAGAAATCCAATCTGATTAAAGAAAATTCTATCGTTAACTTACGATTACTTTTTCTTACGCAAGAGTCGCTGTTTCGAATACCTCAACCATTCCATAACGTACACTTCCAAATCCTTATCTGTGAAACATTTAAAGGTGTTCTGAACAGCAGCTGATAAAATAATTACTTTAGATAAAATTGTGTCCATGGAGACCTTTGATCGATCATCATAAACTACATCAAACTTAATTTTCAATCAATTGACTGGGACACATTTTCCACAAGATACATGCGGGGCTCTTCAAAGGAATAACAACATATTTTATTTCGAGAAGTGACTTTTCATGATTTACCTTCTATTACATGTCTCACTCCGTTTCGCAGGTAAATTCAGATGTGCCATGGAAATTCATACTTCTCTTCTGTCTAAAATAAGATACTATTCTCATCTTGTTATTTTCATCCTGGAACATATTGTATATTAACATCGTGGAATTGTAACTTAATAAAAACTAAGCATTATTAATACACTGTATACAAAAAAAACTACTTAGGAAGGAGAGATATGAACACATTATCAAGTTGAATGAGTTTATAATTAATTGTATCCAATTGAGTATCCAATAGCTGTGTTTCTACAATAATAAATAATTGAATTCTGTTTGATGACTGGAGCATTCAGTGCCATAAGTTACATATTCTTCAACTAGATTAATATAGGTACCATTGTAAGGGACAACTACAGCTTTTTTATTGTATTCAGTGTATTTTCAAATGGAAAAGAGCTTTTTAACAGAAATTCCTATTTTTAAAGTCTTAGACAGTCTCTAATTGTTCACAAGAATTGTTAGTATTAATGTTAAAATTTTCTAAACCTGCAATACTATATTGATGACTATGACTGCTACTACTAAAACTAGAACTAGAGATACTCGATTCAATATTTTTTGTACTGTTTAATACAATGTCTGTATCAGACTATCTGAAATAGTTATTCCCTTTTCTTAACATAATTACCAACTGTTTGTTTTTTTTTATTTTATTTATGTAAGTAGCTTCTGAAGCATCTTGAATATTGAAAATATTTTCTTCTAGATTCAAATCTCTGCCAACATATGAGCACGTTTTATTAATAATAATAATATCTACCCTATTGCAATATTAAGTTTTTTTAGGGTATAATGCATATCTAGGATTTAAAATATTGTGAATCGTTTTCAAAATATACTTACTAACTAAAATATTTTAAAAGTTGAAAAAACCCTTATTTTATAAACTCTATTATATAATGTTAGTGTACAATTCCGCCACCTGGAATTTCAATGTACAATAGCCGATTAAAGTATAGAATGAGTATTAAGTTTTAATAATTATGATTTTGGAATAGGTACTTACCGATAACAGCTGTTGTTTGTCCATTTTATAACAAGAAATGCATGGCATAAAAACTGAAGCTAAGTAGAAACTAACTGCAAATAAAATATAACACAAGACTGAAAACCATCCGCCATTTCATGCTTGTTATTTGTTTCCACAGATAATGTTCGTTCGTCAGTTCCTCTTCTGTTTTCTGTTTTTTTTATGTTACTGTGATGTTTAATATGAGATATTACTGAGATTTTTATGAACTAACATCATAAAGACGTAATCGAAGGAAGTTACTAAAAATTATTTCGAAAGATGTGATAGTAACTGCCACATGTGATTATCTTAGAAACATGGTAATTTGTAATATTACAGTAACGTTCTGTATGTGATATTAGTGAGAAGTATACAAATTAACATCGTATGAATGTTTCCTATAGGAAGTTGCTAAAAAGAAGTTCATAGGATGTGTATGTAACTGCGAATTCAAGTATTATTGTGTACATCAAAAATATGTTTTATTTACATGATATGGATGTTAATATAGTTGGTAATAAAATTAAGACATCTAGGAGATATCTTATAAACGTTTCAAATAAACATCACATAAAGTCTCTAAAAAGAACATCACAAAAAGGACTTGTTGTGTTTCTTGTTTAGTGGGATGTTTTCAGTAATAATACATTACGTTAAAACATAAATATGTGATTAAAGTAAATAAATATTAAACCGTTCGTAAGTATAAACTAATCACTCGATTGATATTATTCAATATCACATGACGTAAGACATCAAAATGTTACTAACACTACCATACTCAAAAACCATAATTCACATAATAAAAAGTTTGACCTCCGCTACAAACTCGTATTTATAAAGAAGCCATTTGTCATTGCGGCCATTTATATTCTTGTTTGCTGGATTGCCAAAGGTGATTTAAAAAACTGATTGATTTGTGTTATGTCAACAATTTGATTAACCGACGAAGCTCAAATGAATTTTCTGAAAACCGTATTCAGCCGTAGTAGTGATTTCCATTGGCTGTTTGTGGTATCGTGAATGTTTGTGTCGTTGACAATCTCCACATTTGCTTACAAATATCCCTACTGACCTATATAGCCCTGGCCCCGAATATGACCTTTTCATATTAATCAACATCCTATTTATCTCTGCACAATCCTCGTGGGTAAGATGAGATAATCATTCAATATTGTTCTATGTCATATATTCTTTTTATTCCTCTTAATACTGATAATTTAATTTCCTGAGCTTTCATTTATTTTGCGAACTTCAACAAATTGATTATCAATTGTGTGCGCTTTTCATTTTTATATATTATTAGTTCCAGAACATAAAATTTTTCAAACTACAAAATTCCCGCAGTGTTGTACCTAAGGCAATCACTGATTAAAAATTCAGACAGAACTATATATTATACAAACTTCTTTCATAATTATTGGATTCATACCCATATATCAATCCATTCAGTCCTGATTTTTTGCGGTGAATAAAAAAATATGTTTTGTTTGTTTTCAATCTAAAAGGGTACTTAAAGGACAAGAATTGTAAAAAACTCAAATAAATATGTTTTTTTTAAAAAAATATTTATTGTACATTAGAGCTGTACATATAGTACGAAAAGCTAAATTTGAAAAAATATTGAAATAAACTGTACTAATGTGTAATGCGTATTGCCCAGGTGAGCCCAAAGCAAACAGAGTTCATTTAAATTAACTGATTTATTTCTAAATAAAATATTATTTACAACGACAAAAATAAACTAAAATTCAATATTCTATATATTTCTCCGGTACGTAAATATTTTGAAGGTCACACTTCGACGGTCCGTATCCATTCGTCGATTGATAGGTACTGATGGTCCGAATAGTATGTATATGAAACTATAGCGGTGTGTATTTCAATTCCGGCGATATACTCGACGGTGTACGGGACTCTCTACGTCCTGTGGAATGTTCAGTCAGCCAGGGATATAAGCAACCGGCGGATCAATACTCTTTCGGTTTTAGTCTTAAGATTTGAGAGTATCGTTTGTAGCTAGTCAGTACCCAGTTTAACGAATACTTCTGCTTGCAGGTACTGTAGTTATTACGGCGTGTCAATACCACACCGAAATTATACTAACAGTTAAAGCGATCGTTTATGGCCAGTCAGTACCCGGCTTAACGGTGCTTCCCTACGGAGATACTGTAGAGCTTTCAGTGTGTCAGTACCACACCGAAATTCTTCTAACAGTTTGAACAATCGTTCTCGTTTCCGTCAATACCAGAAACCAACGGCCGTTCTAATGAATGAAGTATAAAGTAGGATCAGTACTCCGACTTAGTACAACAGTCGGCGGAAGATAGTGTAAAGCGTTTAAGGTTGAAGTCAATACCCTCGACCTACGCTTCGCACTGGAGGCGGCTGAACTTGTAGGAGTTGGAGTCCGTAAACCAAGTCGTCTCATCGTCTGTTGGTTTGCATTTTTATATCCATCGTAGTGGTAGGTGGTGGAAGTCTCGTTCCCTTCTACGGTCAATTCTTCGTGCGCATCCTGCTGTTCTGGTGGGGTATCTCGTCATCGCAGCGCTAACTGGTTTCTTGAATCGATTTTTATAGTAATGAATTTATGTCATTACAAATGTATATTATTCTATCTAGAATTATGAAATTTGGTAAAACATTTACACCCGTATTCAGAAATATCAAATAACGGTATCGTTTTGTGAACGGTCCCGTCACGGTAACGGCTCAGTTTTTTATCAGTTTTATTTTTTTTTCATTTTTTTTTCTTCGAGGAGAGGAAATCTTACATTAGACCCCGGACTTTCCGGAGTACCGGATTCCTACCGGCTAAAACCTCTCATCTCTCTTGCATCTCGCACTGGAACCGCTCACGCATTACTTCGGTGGGAGTGCATCTGCCTGATTCCCAACTACTCTCTTTGTCTCTCTCTAACCTCCTTTACTTTATTCTCTATAATGAGCCTTATGATTTTATATGCACTCCTCCACCCTTCCTGTCCTGATGTCAGGGATACCATCATACTATCCACTCCAAATGGTACACCCGTGTCATTTTGGTAGCTTTGACGTGTTACTTTACCCATCGTACACATGCAAACAGGGTGTGTTGCACGTCATCTTGCTCTCCAATCTTCAGATTCGGCTCTCATGCGGCCAAATAGGTATTTTCTGAAGCAACCATATCCACTCAGCGCCTGTGTTGTGAAGTAATCAACCTCTCCATATGGCCTGTTAATCCAATCTTGTATATTTGGTATCAACCGGTGACTCCATCTACCATATTTCACATCTAATCATTTCCTTTGCCAACGTGCCATGAGGTTCGATGCCTTCGGTCCTTTTACGTTAGGCAAAAGTCCAGATAAAGCCGCCACTGTCTTATCCACTTTATGGGCAACTTCCTGTACATGTTCCGCGAGTGTTAGCTTTGTATCCAACCAAACTCCCAGGTATTTGATTGCCCTCTTGGGTTTTACAGTAACACCCTGCAGATCAAATTCGATCGTGCCAATTTTCCTTTTGGTCGTAAGCAGAGCAGCTTCTGTTTTTTCGGGTGCCAGTTGAAGACCATTATCCGCCAGCCAGTTGGATGTGCGATGCAGTGCTGTACTTGCTGCGCACATCAAACCTTCTTCTCCTTTAGATACTACCATCACGGCAATATCGTCAGCAAAGCCTATAAGGGTCACTCCTGTTGAATGCTTTATTTTCAAAAGCCCATCGTAGAATATATTCCACAACGTTGGGCCTAAGACTGAACCCTGTGGTGCCCCGCTGTTGACGTTTCTAGGTTTTACTGTATCTTCTGCTTCCAGAATGAGATCCCTTCCTGACAGGTAGGCTCTTATTACTTTGATCAGGCTGCCATTTATCTCCATTCTCTGCAGTTTGTCTAGGATTCTCTGCCAGCTATCGCTATTGAAGGCATTTCTTATGTCCAACGTGATGATCGCGCAGAGTCATCGGTGCGCTGTGGAATATTCTTGTTCTCATGCCCTTGCAATGTTTAACACTTCTTCTATAGCGTCTACGGTCTGTTTCCCCTCTACAAAACCGAACTGTCTGGTTGAGAGCCCCCCGGTTTGCGATATTTCTCCCTTCAGTTTTACGAGAATGAGTTGTTCGTAGAGTTTTCCCTCAACATCCAGCAGGTATATCGGTCTGTATCCGGATGGACTATCAATTGGCTTGTCTGCTTTCCTCAGAAGTAGCAGTCCTGCCCTTTTCCATTGTACTGGAAATTCTCCACGACTGGCTAAGTCATTTTCGAGCTAACTTTTGGTCATACGAACCCCAGAAATTCCAATTAAATATTTTTACCAACAACCTTTTATTCAGACTATGCCGAAAATCATAAAAATAAGTTAGAAAATTCATTACAGTTGAATAATATGGACAATTTTTTTATATGTATTAATTGTTTTTATGGGACTTTATTTTATTTACTACTACTACTTTAGATATTATAATAGGAAAACTAGAGAACCAGCTACAAGGGATAAAGAAGTCCCGAATTCTCCTCTAAGGGTGAAGTGGTTATAAACCTGGATTTCCTAGAAAAGAGCCGACGGTGCAGAATCCGGGAAGCGTTTCCCCACTTAGGGCAACGGGAACAAAACCAGTTGCGAGCCGGCATTTTCAGCTTTTTAACTTGTTACTTCAAACTATAACATTTAATTGTTTAACTAAGTTGATAAAGTGCTGCTTTTACTAAATTGCTAGATTATTTTTAAAAACGACCTTCGCGATAGGGAACATAAACTTTGTGCATCTAATCTATGTATCTATTAAGAAATGTGTACTATGTAACCGATAATGATCTTGTAAATCGATGCGGAAAAATTAAATGAACAAAAATCATTTTTTTTATAAAGAAGATTTTCATTAATTTTCTCAGCATTTTGGCCTCTTATTTAATTATTCTGGTTCTCAACTTTTAGTTTGTACGTTTATTTGAGACATTCAGCGACTTTTTTGGAGACTTTTTCAAGTGATGAATATTTTCTTTTTTGGCGAATATTTTCCTACTTTGATATAGACGCCAATATTTCGTTATCTATCTTAAAATGAAGTGTAAAGGCAGTCTCAGTCGCTTCAAAGAAAAACTTCGATATTTGTTTTCTAGACCTTTAAAATCTCGTCGTCAATTTTAGCGCAAGCTCAGTTTATCTTTGGCAAATATTCTACCTGTCTAGAGACTACCATGTGATTTCGAAGCTTTCCTCTAACGATACTCCCGACAGTGCGCTTTTAGAGTTCGAGTAAACTCCATTAGTGCGGAGAACATATACTGTTGCGTAAAAACTTTCGAGAAACTAATTTTGAGCGTGTCGTTTTTGGGGTTGGAAGTTTGCGGTTGGTAAATATTTAGCTTCTCTCTGGATGTTTAGTCTGTTTGTACCAAAGTGAAATGTAAGTTGATTTTCAATGTTTCCCATTATCTTAAATACCATTTCAGGTTATTACTTACAGTACAAATATAAAATGTTAGAAACTATTGTAACCGTTTCTTGTACATTTTTTTAATATAACTTTTATTTAGTTCAACAACAATAAGTAGAAAATGTATCATCATATATTGTAATATTTTATGACAACTACAAAGAAAAGATTAAAAAACTTAGTTACCTGTACTCCTCTAATATAGTTTTAACCTATTTTACCATTTTCATAAATTAGATGTAGTTGTACATACTATGATAATTGTCTCTTAAGGTACTCATAGTAAACGGATTCTTTATCTAAAATAGAGAAAAATAAATTGATAATCAGTAAATAGATAGAATACATTTTAGATTTAAAGCTGAAATATGTCCGATTTGTGAAGTTTAATGTCAATGACGTGACTGTAGATAATAGACACCGCGAAAATAAAACACAATTTGGCAACTACAGGAATCACAATTAAATTATTATGAACGGTTAATTTAAAATAAATAGTATTTAAAAAAAGATATATTCACAGAGTTACATATGTAAATATCAAATTCATTATTGTATGAATCATATAGTAAGTAATAAAAAAATTGATAAATTTGACAGACTAAATTTAAGAAAAAGTATAAATTTATGGTTTGCAATGAACATTGTATACCAATAGATGTAAAATAAATCTAGTGAGATGTGTAATGGATACAAAAAGTTTGTTGATAAAACAAAAGAGGGAAGGGAGAAGGATGATGGTTTTGGAAGAGAGGTTTATGAGGGAAGAGATTTGAAAAATAATAGAAATAAAGAAAATTTAAGAATTTCGATAAAAGAGGTTTCAATAACTAGTAAGTTGTAATATCAAAAAATACATACCAAAGTGAAATTTCCGGACGAGTAGCCTTTTTGTGAGGAGAAATCCAGATTTCAACATCCGTTCTACGACATTCAACAATACAGTGAAGGCAGACATTATTGTGAGACAAACTTAAATAAAGTCAGTGAAGTAAGATAGATAATTTTTACAGGCATTAAGATAATTTTACTTACTTTAACAATATAAAAACCCATAAATTGTTCTATAGAATACGAAATTATTGTTTTCAATTAACTGCAAATCAACAGACCACTTGAAAGACATATAATAAGGAAAACTTTTATATTTAAATTTATGAACCATTAATTTCAAAAATTTTGATAACTAAGAAAACAATTGAAGATACAAACATAAAAAATATTTAATAAGATTGTGTAGATGTAACTAAATAATAAATGTAATAATTATGATATCTCAATAAATTGTCGCTACCAAAGTAGAGCACAAACAAAATATCATTATATATATATATATATATATATATATATATATAATGATATTTTGTTTGTGCTCTACTTTATATATATATATATATATATATATATATATATATATATATATATATATATATATATAAAGGTTTATCGCAAAATTTATGAGACACGTCAATTTTTATTTTCAATGGGGCATATTACAAAGAGATTTGTTTATCTTTTTAATTATCTGGGGGGAGGGCTGCAGACAACCCCAACTTTTTTTCAAATGGAAGGGTAGGTTGATTAATTTTTTATTTGAAAGCTTTTTCAATTGTAAATACAATTCCACTTTTTTGTTACTTTTTATAAGAAATGTGTCGGAGAAAAATGAAGTATTTACTCAAATTAGTTTAATGTCTAGGTACATAGTTTTTTGGACAATTTGAACTGAATGTGATTGGTTTGTTAGTATTTGTTCGTATTTCAGCGTGTGAATAACAAACGAGAAATAAGAAAATGCCCTATTTAATCGAGACACATCGTATCGAATTTTTAATGATGATCGGATATGGGAACAGAAGTCGAACACAGGCTGAAGTAGCTCGATTGTTTACTGAACTTCATCCAAAATTACCAATCCAAGTACGATTGGCAAAATTGAAACTCGATATCGGGAGTTGGGACACGTAAGGGATGCTCCTCGACAAAAGCTTTTAAAAGTTGCCGAAGAAGCTCAGTTGAACATATTGTTGGAAGTTGAAAAAAATCCTCTTACTCCAGCTAGGCAAATAGCTCGTGTTCATGGTGTCAGTCACACAAGCATTTTAAAAATTCTTGAAGAAGCCAAAAAGCACCCATAAAAGATGCAAAACCTGCAGGAACTTAACGAAGATGATCCTTATCGTAGACTCAAATTTTGCGAACGAATTATGGCTTCTATCCATGGTGGACAAATTGCTTTGGAATGGATGCTATTTTCTGATGAGGCTACGTTTACATTACATAGGCACGTCAATTTACAGAACTGCCGTTATTGGGCTGACGAAAATTCCCGTTGGATGCGTGAATCCCATACCCAAAGGCCTCAAAAAACAAACGTCTGGGCTGGAATTATTGGGGATCGCATAGTAGGTCCTTTGTTTTCAATGGAAACGTAACTGGAGAAACATACCTTAATATGCTCCAAGAAGAACTGATTCCTACTTCAGTAAATTTATTCAACAATAATTTGGATCTCAACTTATTTGACCAACGGATGTGGTTTCAACAAGATGGGGCACCACCACATTTTGCTCAAAATATACGGACCTATCTTAACGAAGTGGTTCCAAATAGGTGGAATGGAAGAAGGGGCCCAATTGAGTGGCCAGGAAAATCACCCGATCTCACTCCATTAGATTTTTTATGGGGATACCTAAAGAGCAAACTTTATGCCACTAAACCTAACGACATCGCCGAGCTACAACAAAGAATCAGAGACGAAATTAGGCAAGCAACGCCGGAAGTGGTACAAAATGTTCGGAATGCTATTTATAATCGATTAGGATATTGTCAGCAACAAGGTGGAGAACACTTTGAACATTAGAGTAATTTGAGTAAATATTTCCTTATTTCATTTTTTTCCGACACATTGCTTATAAAAAGTAACAAAAAATAGTGGAATTGTATTCACAATTGCAAAAGCTTTCAAATTAAAAATTAATCAACCTACCCTTCCATTTAAAAAAAAAGTTGGGGTCGTCTGCAACCCCCCCAGATAATTAAAAAGATAAACAAATCTCTTTGTAATATACCCCATTGAGAATAAAAATTGACGTGTTTCAGGAATTTTGCGATAAACCTTTATTTATCAAGTTACAGAATTTTTTCCAGTTACACTTTCCACTCTGTATATATACACTGCTATTCAAAAGTCCCCTCCACCCCTCGTATCTTTTGGACGGCTATACTAACATTAATAAAATTTGGAGGGTGAAAATAAAGTGTTGTGAACTTCTCTACGAATGGTAACAGGTGACGTAGTAGTAATAGATGGCGTCACAGTGCCACTCTTGCCAATAATTTTAAATAGGACCTTATGGCAACTGATATCTCGTTTAAAAGGCATTGAAATTGGCTACATAGCCATATTAATTTAGTTTGGGTTTAAATTCATTTTGACGGATAAATTAAATAAATACCAAAATTATTGAAATTATTTTTTTAAATTTAATTAATCAAATATCAACAATGGATTCTTATAAGCAAGTCTTCGAAATGTGCTCCGTCTACTTCCTGACAGTAATACATCCTATTAGTAAATTATTGTCGTACTCGTTCGAATGTGTCAGCTGAAATAGCATTGCATTCTTCAGTAATTCTTTCTTTCAAAACGCCAATGCTATCTGGTGCCGTAGTATAAACCTTGGATTATAAGTACCTCCATAGAAAAAATCTAATGGTGTCAGATGTCAGATATCAGTATAGCCAATGTCAATGCCTTCCAAACGAGATATCACTTGCCATAAGGTCCTATTTAAAATTATTGGCCAGAGTGGCACTGTGAAGTCATCTATTACTATTACGTCACCTGTTACAATTCGTAGACAAGTTTACAACACTTCATTTTCACCCTCCAAATTTTATTAATGTAAGTGTAGCCGTTCAAAAGATACGAGGGGGTGGGGACTTTTGAAAAGCACTGTATAACAAAGAGATTCATGGGTAATTCACGCAATAAGAAAAAGGGCTACTGAAACAGAGTGGTAACCGCAGACATGCATGTTTCTGGCTCCTTTGCCGTCCTCTGGACGGTATAACCAAATAAGGGTGTAAATCTTGGGAGCCAAGCTATTGATCGAAACATGGGAAAACGCAAAGCAACGGATTTCGACAGGGAAACCAAACGCACATTTATGTCTTCAATTGGAAGATCCTGAGATTTCGGGACAACAACCAAGATCCACACGGAGGCGCATATAGCTCCCCTGCCTGAACCTTCCGATCCATAGTAAACAACAAAGAAGATGTACGAATATCGCGTGATATGTAAACAACAACAACAACAACAAAGAGATTTATGGGCAATTCACGCAAAAAAAAAGTGAAGTCCGAATATGACGATGTATGTTGGGTATTTTTAAAATGCTATTGTTAGTTATGTAGTATCCATATGATTTATAGTTTGCAGTATTTGAGTAATTGGGTCGGTTATTTTTCGGTTTAGGGAATTTAATAATGTATGGTTATTATCATGGTTGAAAGTCAATTATTACGTTTTATATTTAAGGTGTTTTATTTTGTATTTTTTAGGGTTTAATTTGAAACAATAAAAATATTAAAATTTTTAGTTTTAATTGTTATTTGTTCAATTATGATCTATAGTTTGAAATATATATGGGAGGCTATACAAAACAAAGAGCCGTAATAGAAGGAGCAATCACGAAATTAGAATCGTTTGTATTGTCAAATATTAATGGCCTAAATAAAGATGTGAGTGACTATTTCACTCACCTACGAAATGAACCAATCAGAAGCTCTAGTCAAGTTCGGCTTACCGATAATACCAAACTTGACTCTTGACTCTGATTGGCCTATCAAGTTCGGTGTTTTCAGATTTGTTTACAGTGCATGTGACAGTTAAACGTCAAATATAAGTGATTACGCTGTGCACGCATTCAAAAATGAGTAGATTTGGGATGAATTCTATCGAATCAATTAACGAAAAAATCGATGAAAATGTACCGAAAAATACGAGGAAATCGAAGGAGTACATTTGGAAGCAATTTACCAGATTTTGCGATGAACGAAAATACCTATTAGATGAAGCAACGCCTGTCGAGAGACTAGCTATTATTTTGAAGGACTGTGGCCTCAACTTGAGGAAAATCGATGGTTCTGATTACAAGGAATGTGTTGTGAAGACGATTTGGAATGGGAGTGCTAGATTATTGCAAGAAAAAAGATGTAACAAATATTGCAAGTACAAGCGCGTGTTCAAATAATCAAGCTCAAAACATTGTATATAATAACTGTACCATTTATAATAATTATAATTGAAAAATATTTCAGTATGTTATGGTTATTGTTGGTAGTGCAGTATTTCTTTCGATGTCGATGTTTTCTGTTCATTGAAATTTATTGATTTCTCAGGTCAACTTTTTTGCCAATTTCCTCTAATCCTGCCGAATTTCAGATTTTTTATCTTTCACTCTGTTTGTGAAATAGTCTAATAAAATTCCACTCGTGATTGAATTTATCTCATAAGTCTGTCTTTCATTGATGATCTCAACTGAATTGATTCGAGAAGACACCACAGGTCCTGCGGACTCGTGGTGTTTTCTCGAAACAATTCAGCTTCGTTCAAAAATGAATCGACAGACTTATCGCGAAAATTCAATCACTTGTGGTATTACTACTGAATATTTCACTAGGGACATCTTTTTACAGAAAAAATATAAAGATCATTGTAATTTTCATACTAAAATAGAAGAACTTGGCGAGTACAAAAGTGAGGACAGAGATAAAGTCGAGTTAAAGTACCTCTCTGTTTGGTCTAGAATATATTAAGTAACTTAGTAATACAGCAAATAGTTCGCAACAATCAATAGGACAAAATAATACGGGTTCAATACAGGGAGCTGCTAGGTTACCCAATATCAATACTCCTACGATTTCAGGAGAAATTGAAGATTGTTGCACATATATAGATCTTTTTAGATTAGATTTTTAGATAATGTTCTGGAATTTTTATATTTAAAGGGGGCTTTAAGGGGCGAAGCGTTTAATCTTATAAATGATTTACCGTTGACTAACGAAAATTATGCTAATGCTTTGGAGTTATGAAATAAACGGTACGTTGATGAGTTGATAGTGATAAATGGGCACTTAGAGTGTATGTTCAATTAACAAAGGAACGGAAAAATAAATTAGACCATTTTTAACATATACAGGGTGTCCCATGACGTTTTGACAGTTCGATTTCTCGAAAACTGTTCATATGACAAGTATGAAATTTGGCAGATGTAAACAGTCAAAACTGATGCTTATATTTATTATAAAATGATCACCGTTGTTCCTGTCATTTCGGGTCACGTGACCCCAACATAATTTTTTTTAATGGGACAACCGGTATAATATTACAATTTTGGATATATCATTCAAAAACAAATTCAATGATACCACAATTGTCATCATTTTATTGTGCAGTAATGATAATAAGGGCTATTCATTTTTATTAAATTTATTAAAGCAATATTTTGCACTCAATTATTTAGGTGGCTATGAAACAAATAACTATAGTAGTAACAACATAGGTTGTCAATCATTATTGTTAGGTGGAGTTCATTCAAGAACTGTCATTAATTATTAGTCATAATCTTGTGAAGACACTGCAATAATAAGTAAATAATGTCTTCAATTTTTACTTGCTATAAATATGTTGACATGCTACTTATTTATGGAGAATGTGGAAAAAGCATAACTCATGCTCAAGGTTTGTACAGAAATCGTTTTCCTCGTAGAATAACTCCAAGCAAAAATACTTTTGTCTATGTCGAAAGAAAGCTTTTCCAAGCGGTAAAAATCAAGTTTCTTGACAAAAGACCGCTCAAACAGATGACGATGTGATAAATATTTTGGCTTATCTTCAGGTAAATCCACACACCTCAATACGATTTCTTGAACAAGAATTACAAATAAGTAGAAGTTCAATATAAGGAGTAATAAAAAAATTACAAATACAATCCTTATAAAATACATTTAACACAAGGTTTGGTTCCTGCAGATTCTGAAAGGAGAATAAATTTTATTGCTGAAATGTCAGTTGAAAATATTGATGACCCTTCTGTTTTAGAAAAAATATTATGGAGTGATGAAAGTAGATTTCATAACAATGTTATTGTTAATCGTCATAATTGTCATTATTTTCGCAAGAGAATCCAAAGTGGATGAGCGAAACCAATTTTCAA
The DNA here is from genome assembly GCA_963921935.1 of Galeruca laticollis. NCBI lineage: Eukaryota > Metazoa > Arthropoda > Insecta > Coleoptera > Chrysomelidae > Galeruca > Galeruca laticollis. The sequence goes on from OY998181.1 coordinate 149,561,801, forward strand.
ACAATATGGGGAATCAATGCTTTGTGTGGTTTATTTAACGATTGTGTGATTGGTCCCTTTTTGCATGAAGGAACATAAACGGGGCTAAGATATTTAGATTTTCTTCAAAATACTCTTGCAGAATTACTTGAAGATATTCCTTTACATGAAAGGCAGACAATGTGGTGGCAGCAAGATTGAGCATCTCCTCACTTTTTTTGGTCAGTTATAGAATATATTGATAACACATTTCCTGAAAAATTTATTGCTCGAAATGGTACAATTATGTGGCGACACCATTCTCCGGATATTGCACCCTTAGATTTCTTTCTCTGGAGTTACTTAAAAGGTCGACCTCATATCACACTCCAGATTGATTAAAGGATTTAAAGGATAAAATAAAACAGGCATGCCGGACCGTAACACTCGAAATTATTACAGCAGCACTTAAAAGAAATCTTTTAACAAGATTTGAACATTGTGTCAATGTACATGGTCATCAATTTGAACATTTTCTTTAATTTTTTAATCACTTTTACTTTTTAATTTCCTGTTACATTTTTTAATGAAATAATTTACACAGATGTTCATTTAATTGCCCTTAATTATGACTAATAATTAATGACAGTTCTTGAATAAACTTCACCTAACAATAATGAATGACAACCAATGTTGTTGCTACTAAAGTTATTTGTTTCATAGCCACCTAAATTTTTGAGTGCTTAATATTGCTTTAATAAAGTAAAAATGAATAGCCCATATTTTCATTACTGCACAATATAATGATGACAAGTGTGGTATCGTTGAATTAGTTTTTGAATGATACATCCGAAATTGTATTGTTATACGGGTTGTCCCATTTAAAAAAACTATGTTGGGGTCCGTGACCCGAAATGACAGGAACAACGGAGATTATTTTATAATAAATATAAGCATCAGTTTTGACTGTTTACATCTGCCAAATTTCATACTTGTCATATGAACAGTTTTCGAGAAATCGAACTGTCAAAACGTCGTGGGACACCCTGTATAAGGCAGCATTTAAATTCTTTGAAAGCGCTTAAATTGCCGGTAAAAAATGGGATTTGATTTTGATTTATCTATTTACGCAAAAATTTAATTATCAAACGCATGAGGCTTACGAATTAGAAAAGGTAGTAGAATCGTCAGGGCTTGAGCTGCTAACATTCAATGAGTTTCTAGATTTTTTAGAGAAGCGTTACGCGGAGCGCTCGGAAATGTGGAGTTAGAATCGTATAAGGGGCTTCATTCGGGAACATAGGATAAACAGATAAAATCTTCTTTGTTAGTTAACAATAGCCAAACGGTTATTGAGGCAAAACTAAAATGAGACTACTGTAATCGCGAGGGTCAAGCTGTAGTTAAGTGTTATAAATTTAGTAATTTGAGAATAGGTGAGAAATATCAGTTTGTAAAAAGTAATAACCTTTGTTTCAATCAAATTAACTGTCTCGACCCTTACTTCGTGAAATCTACTCATAGTAGTGTTTTAAATGAAGCTCACTGTTTCTAGATAATTCCACAATATAATGAAAAATGTTGAAAATTCTGAAAAACTGACAATTGTTTCGATAACTAAATATCATCGTCAGAATGACAGAAGTTACATTTCATTTGATGCCTACCTGATGTTGAGTAGTTATTTTTGGCTAGACCAAGAAGTGACCTAACTTGTGATTGACTTGATATATGTTAATAGAAAAAAAAGATGTCATATTACATATATTGAAGCTTAGATATTATTAGCCCTATGGTGATATTATGTATATCATGTTTCCAATTCAGATCAGTATAACCGTGCAATGATATAGAAAACCAGGAAAACTATATCTGCTGATCTTCACAATTATCACATAAGAAGACAGTTTATTAGTGAAGAACTCCCTAGATTCAACTGTTCATTGACGACATCAAATTGTGGGTTTCTTAAATGGCTTCTAATTTCCAATTCTTCAAGGAAATCCAGTTCTTGTTTCTTATCACAAATATGTAGTACTTCTAGTTCTGTGTTAGGTGTCAATGAATGATTGGTGTCAAGTAAATGTTTAGCGTAATGGGACTAATCTGGTTGTTTTAATCTGTATGCTCGTTAGTGTTCACTGTATCGGATTTCAAAATTTCTAAGGATCTGACCCAAATAGTCAGCATTACATTCTGGACATTTGAGTTTATATATACCTGATTACTTTAATGGTGGTATTTTTGTTTTTACATTTAACAATTTTGTACTTACGTTACTTTCTGTTTTAAAAGAAATTGTTGTATTCGTTGCTAAAGATATTATCTTTGAAATATTATTAGAATTATTTCACTTTTGACAATAAGATATATAGGGTTGTCCAAAAAAAACCGGAATTTCCTTTTTTATTGATATTTTTTTATTTATAGGTCGATTTTATTGATGTCGGTTTTGTTTAAAAGATAATTGATCAAGACACACTACTTATCTAATATTTCGCGTTTTGTTTAAAAAACAAAATGGCGGACACATCCAAACTTTACCAAACTTTAAAACTGACTGGAAATTTTTTGTTTCGCATTGTATATGTTTGCGAATTATTTTATGAAAGTTCAGACATTTGTGAATGTAACGAGAGGTCAAACATAGAAATCGGTCAAAAATTGTCTGATATATGGCTCGAAAAAAACAAGTATGTTAATACATAGTGAATTTTGATTTCTTTCGATATTATCTACTAAAAGTTAATTGAAACAAAACGAATTTTTTATGAAGAACACAAAACAATAACTAAAGTTAAAGAGAGAATTAAACATTAATATGGCCACCATTAGCTTCAACTACTAGTTGAACACGACTTCGCCAGCTGTCGATTGCTTTTCTAATATGTTATCGTCTGATTTGGCCCCAACATTGAAGAATTATTTGTTTAAGTTCTTCGACATTTTCAAATGTTGTACCATTTTCATGAATTCAAGCCTCTAAATCGCCCCACAGAAAGTAATCGCACGGATTTAAATCTGGACTATTTGGAGGCCATTCGTGAGGCTCTAAAAAGTCAGTTACGTTTTCTCTTAAATAATTGAGGGTATGTGCACTGGTGTGACACCTTGCGCCGTCCTAAAAACATATTCGCAACCATTCAAAGAGCAAAAAAAATAAAACATAAGCATACCTGCATAAAAATATAGTCCGGGGCTCGATCCTCTATTTCGCGAAGCATTTGTGTTAAAACGGTATCGCAGTAAGTTTGAGAATTTAACCTGACGCCTTGATTAATAAAAATTAAAATAATTTTTTGATTCCTCGAGATCGCTGCAGACACCATTACGTAATTACCAAACTTGTTTCTTTCCCTAAACAGGCGATTTAAGGGCACTTCCCTTTTGCGTTGGTGGTGAGGTATACATATTCTGTCATTTTGCGCGTTTTTCAGATGATTTATTGTAAAAATCTTCTCATCAGTAAACCAGATTTTTTCAATTTCTCTTCTAGTCCTTAATTTATTTAAAAGATTTCTGCACCTCAGCAATCTTCTGGCTTTCACTTCATTAGTAAGTTTAAAAGAATATTCTCGTTTAATAAATTTAAGTCCTAGATCGATATTTATTATCCGGTTTACGGAACTACGGGAAATATTACATCTCCTCGCAATTTGTGGAGCACTTAAACTAGTACCAGGTGCTCTTTCAGGACTAACTGCCAAATTCGAAACTCGGAGAATGTTTTCCTAAATTAATTTAATGTGGTTTATAAAACATAAAACGTACGGTATCCTACTCACCTGTGTTCGTATACTCATTGGGCGCCCACTACCTTCACGCCTTGCAATAGACTGCGTTAAATTAAATTTTTTAACGAAGTCGTAAATTGTACTTTTTTTGTAACACTCTCCAGGAAATTGTTCTAAGATTTCATGCACCCTGTATCCTATCAAAATTAAAGTTTTAATAAAAAATTTGTCGTCGTTAGAAAGAACCATATTTTGATGAGCCTAATAAGTTTTATCACAAAAAAGATAAATTTGACAAGTGTCAACAATTCTGATTAACTACAAGCAACAATATTTGACATTCGCCCACTTGATTTTGGAAAATGTCGAAAGAAATTAAAATTCACTATGTAATAACATACTTGTTTTTTCGAGCCATACATCAGACAATTTTTGACCGATTTCTATGTTTGACCTCTCGCTACATTCACAAATGTCTGAACTTTCGTAAAATAATTCGCAAACATATACAGTGCGGAACAAAAAATTTCCAGTCAGTGATAAAGTTTGGATGTGTCCGCCATTTTGTTTTTTAAACAAAACGCGAAATATTAGATTAGTAGTGTGTCTTGATCAATTATCTTTTAAACAAAACCGACATCAATAAAATCGACCTATAAATACAAAAAAAGGAAATTCCGGTTTTTTTTTTGGACAACCCTATATATTCTAAATGAAGGTTCACCAATGGGAAGCCCTATATCACCTATTTTTATTGACAGTTTAGAAAGAAAGATCTTTGAAAGAAATATTTCAAAAAAAGTTTTCATTTTGGTATATATATGTAGATGACATATTAGCTTGTTTTATGGGTGGTGAACGACAATTAGATGTATTTTTCAACCACATTAATAATTTACACCCAAAAATTGAATTTACATTAGAAATTGAAGAAAATATCTCAATCAATTGTCTTGATTTAAGAATTCAAAGAGTTAATAAAGTACTTGATTATTCAATTAACCGAAAACCAACACACACTGATGTGACAATTCCATATAGTTCCAATCACCTTTTGTCACATAAACTAGCGGCATATAGTTCAATGATACATAGAGCATTTTCGGTTCCTATGAACTAATGAAATTTTGACAGAGAGATTAATACAATTAGGCAAATAGCAACATCCAACGGTTATCCATTACATATGATAAATAAGCTAATTAATAAAAAAGAAGAAAAAGTGACATTACAACTAATATTTCCTGAACAAACTGAAGAAATAAAAACTTATAAAACCATCACATATGCAGTAAATATTTCTAATAATATTTCAAAGATAATATCTTTAGCAACGAATACAACAATTTCTTTTAAAACAGAAAGTAACGTAAGTACAAAATTGTTAGATGTAAAAACAGAAATACCACCATTAAAGTAATCAGGTATATATAAATGTCCAGAATGTAATGCTGTCTATTTGGGTCAGACCCTTAGAAATTTTGAAATCCAATACAGTGAATATTTACGGCATACAGATTAAAACAGCCAGATGAATCTCACTACGCAAAACATCTACTTGACACCAATCATTCATTGACACCTAACACAGAACTAGAAGTACTGGAAATTAGAAGAAATTTAAGAAACCCACAATATGAGGTCGTCAATGGACAGATAGATCTAGAGAGTTCTCCACTAATAAACTGTCTTCTTAAGTGATAATTGTAAAGATCAGCAGATATAGTTTTCCTGGCTTTCTATATCATTGCACAGTTATACTGATCTTAATTGGAAACACGATATCCAGGATATCACCATAGGTCTAATAATATCTAAGCTTCAATATTTGTAATATCACATCTTCTTCTTTTTTCTGTTAACATATATTAAGGCAATCACAAGTTAGGTCACTTCTTGGTCTAGCCAAAAATAACTACTAAACATCACGGAGGGAACAAATGAAATGTAACTTCTGTCATTCTGACGATGATATTGATTTATCGAAACAATTGTCAATTTTTTGGAATTTCCAACATTTTTTATCATATTGTGGTATTAACTAGAAACCGTGAGTTTCATTTAAAACACTGAAAAAGATTGTAACTTGATATTTAAGTAGTGAGTGAAGTAATTATTAATGTTGAGGGTGGTCAATGGCAGATTATAATTTTGATAAGTCGAGTCTGAACGTTGAAAATTGTTCCTTTAAAAACACGTTAGTTATTGAAATATACCGAAAATCAAGAACATTCATTCAAGAAAATATATTCCCTCCCTTAGTGTCGCAATTACACGTTATGCAAAAATGTTTGAATAAATGATACTAGGTTTTATACTTATTTACTTTCTCCAATTTTTTTCGTCTATGTTGATGTTTATTTGACTACTTTCTTATTTCTCGTAATTTTCATCAGTTTTTCTTTTGGAATGTTCACATTCAATCAATATTTTCTTGTTACGTTGTTCCATGTCTCTAAAAATATGTGTCAATGTTTCTGAAATTTCAAGTAATACTATATTATTTGCATACGCACATAATTCTACGTTGACTGGTCTGATTTTATTATATCTCACTTTTAATCATTATTATTTAGTTTGCACTTTCTGACGAACGAAGCGATATTAGAAAAATTGTACAGCACTATGTAGTCTAAAATAAATAATAGCATTGACAATAATGTCTGCGTGTTTCATCATAATTCTATTTATTCTGTTTGTTTATGATTACTCAGAGTTTTTCAATTTAAAATAAACATGTGAAAATATGTTTCATTTTCACTCACCAGTTGTCGCATGTTCCAGAATTTCCCAAATGAATCATACAATTTTCCAGAACATAAATAACGATTTACTGTCACGATATTGAAAACGTAAACGGCGGCAAATAAAAAAGAATTTAATCATTGCTTGGACATATAATTTTAAAGTTTTCAAAAACAATAAAATATTAAGTCTCTTTAATACGTAAACTGCATGTAAACTTGAACAAAAAATTTAGTTTTAACCATAATATTTCCTCAGCTAATTTACTCCATGTTTACACCAAATCTTAATTAACTACAAACTAGGGATATCGGTGTTTATACTGCATCTTAATTATACTTGCAAATCCGAAAATACATTGCGTCGCAAACCGCTTATTCGAAATCCGTATTTGACTACTAACTGTTTGCGAAACATACAAAAGCATGTGGACAATTATTTACAGAGATACATTCAGTTAATCAATGAGGTTGTTAAATTGGTTTGTAGAGTTATTTCAATGTATTGGTAATAGTATGTTGAGATTATATATTAATGAAATGCAGAAAAAGGTCGATTTTTGTACTAAGGGAGACACTTTTTTACGATAAAGACATCTGTTAGTTGTCAAGCCCCTCCATTCCACTTCCCCAACACCTTGTTTTTAACTAGGGATATACCATATGTAGAACATCATTAGGAGTATTTAGACATAATGATATTTACAACATTGTAAAAAAGTCTTAGGTAATTTGGAAAACAGCACTTCTCAAAAATGAACCGCTACGCCTATGTGTCAGTTTTTCTGTCATATCAAAAGTGAATTTAAACAAATTTTGCAAAAAATTAAAAAATTTGTAATTTTATACTAGGAAAGTTTGTTTAACATTGTTGTTATTTGATAAATTTGGAAATTTTTTGAATACTCCCAAAATGTTATATTCTAATTATCAAAAAAGTCCTCCATCTAAATACCGTTCTAATGATGTGCTAAACATGGTATATTCCCTATTTAAAAATAAGGGGAAGTGGGAGGGAGAGGGTTGACAAATAACAGATATTATCTGTATCGTAAAAATGTGTACCTTAAGAACGTCACAGTGCACCGAGCTCCAAAATATCGCGCAAACGGTTCAGTGAATGCTTGGAAATCGATTGCTTATGACGTCACATTGGTCGTTTTTTGTATGAACATAAACACCAAGGTTCACAGGGTCTCCGTACGCGGCGCTATAGTGGCACACTTATATATTTATTATACATCTTACGTACAAGTTGGCGTCCGTCAGTATACTTATCGAAGAACGGTATAGTTTGGCGTCTGTATATGTATTTTTCTTGCAAAGTGGCATCCTGGCCGTGTTGCCGACCTCACTTCTGGTTATAGAAAGTTTTTAACATTGATTGTGATGATTTCCATCTGCTGCAATTATTTAATACCATTGTTGATAGTGCGGAGGATGTTAGTTATTTGCAGAAGATTTACAGTTATTGATTGAAAAATTATATTTTCGTTCCACAATTCACTCAAATCTGATTTTGAGGCAAAATAAAACACTACTGGTGATAAAAATGAATAACGCTGGCGAAAAAACTAACTAAGGAATTCTGAATTTCTGTAAATAACGGGATAATTAATTGAATTTTCCAACGTGAACCACGAGATGAAAAAAAATTACTACTCAATTTTTAGGTTAATTTTCAAATGAGTATATTTCTCTACTTCACTATAGCAGAAGTCAATTTTTTTTGTAAAAATTTCGAAAACTTATTTCAGATTACTAGGTGGGTTGTTAGTAGTTGACATAGAGTATTGAATTTCACAAAAATTTATAAAAATTTCGGAGGCGTTGAAAATCTCTCTGGCATATATAGGGTCTATTAATGATAGCTGAATGGGCGATAACTGCATCTTTATTTGATCTTAAGAAAAAATGTCTTAAATAGAAATTGTAGAGAGCAATAAAAACTATGTATATACTAGAGTTTTTTTCCCAAAACCATAGCGCTTTGGTGTTGTTCTGTTCATTACTAGACCACCGGTTCCAAACAGTGCAGTGCAAAAATGAAAGCTACGTTCCAATATACAGGGTGTCTGATAAATGCAAAACTTAAACATGTGCAACTGTTTCTACTGGTGTGATGTCTGTATACAAGCTGTCCCAGACCAACATACAATTAATCCTACAGAGTGAACTAGAGATCAAAATAGGACGATTGAAATCAACTTACCTGTATATGCACCATTGAGCCGTGTGAAGGTGATGTAGTTTTTTTTTCATACCCTTGAATAATTCAAAACCCGTGAAAAATTAGGCTCTGAATTTTGAGGAAAAACTTTGAAACAGGATTTCAAAAAGAAAAGTGTGAACACGAAAGTTTTAAGAAGGTCTCACTAGAATTAACTAGATTTAGGTGTCACGCTAATAAAGATCATATCAAAAGAATAAGGAATCTAAAAAGATAATGAAGTAGTGATGACTGTGTACAAGTTTTTAGATCAGTATAAACCTTAAAGCATTTTCTATTGTGCGTTTTAGATAGAATAAACATGAAAAAATATTTAATGAAACTTATACAAATGTTTGTACAAAAAATAAACAGTACATATTCCAAATAAACATATTTCCTCTTTATATATAGTTTGCCAACGAAATTACTAGCCAGCCCACTATTTTATTATTAAATGAGCGGTCGATTTGAAATTTGGGTGATTTGTATAGGTACATGGGATGAACTTTTCAGGTATTTAGACATATGACTGTAATATTCGGTTCAATCGGAAACTTAACGAACTTCGTCATTACGAAAAGAGCTCCCTAAATGTTTTTTTTTAAATTTGGATTCTATTAACATTTATTATATCCTTGACTAATTTTTGACGATTCTTCAGACGCACATTTTAAACTTTCTATAAAAAATTAAAGTGTGTGCGAGAAATCTGATATTATTTTTCTACGGCATTTCGGGGGTATGATACGTATGTAGGAATGATAAGTATTAAATCTGACAGTCAGATGTTGATGACGTCAAATATTTATTTCAAGTGGAAACCATATCTTAAACCCCATATTCAAAATTTTTCAAAGTGTTCTGGGTCTAAAGTTGCTTTTTTCAGACGTATCATGATGACATTTTAAATGTGGGGATTTTGATTATTATAATGATGGGAATTAATTTCTGCATAAGACTCATTTATAACGTTGGAAGTTTCTGAATATGGGACTTGAGTTACTTTCATAATAAGCATCTGAATATCAAATGTTACAGCATTTCCGTTAGAATCGGAAGGAATGTTTTATTACTGGAACATACAAGGCCACCGAACTAACAATGCAATATATTTAGGATATCTGGTATATTAGTTTATTTTATTTCGAACTGATAAAATGTGGGACTCATTTGACATTTCTTGGAACCATCACAGCTAAAGATAGAATATGATACATGTTTCAAGTTTTCAAGAATCCAAATATTGAAAAATATTTAGGTTATTCTATTTGGAAAAAAAAACGAACTTCATTGAATTTCCATTTGAACTGTAAAATACAGTCCGATGTTTGAATACCTGATATCTCAATCTTTATGTCAAAATTCATAAATTCAGCATGGCGACCCCAAAATGGCGGACTAGATTCGTGATTATTGTCCAATTGTGGGCTGAGATTACGAATTTAGCCGGAGATTGTCGAAATTCAATACCGTGGCTCTGCGATGACAATCCAGTTAATCATAATAATAGCTCAAAACTCACGGAAAAATTACCTTATAATAATGAAGCTGTATCAGAAATGCATAGATTACCGAGTAGACTATAAAGCATAAAATAAAATCTTAAAAAAACTCTTTCATGACAAACTTTCATTCAAATGCGCTATAAATGAAAAAATAATTTCTTTGGATGTATACCGTGGATTTTCCAGTAGGTAGCAGATTGAAACGCTTTTATATTCGAACTAAAAATTTTTGCGGCAAAAGAAGAATTTCAAAATTTTCAATTTCACCGGTATAACTCCAGATCAAAAGAAACTAGATTGTTTTGAATCAAATAAATGACCTCTGAAATACACAACTTTGCCCCCATTCAACCATCCCTATATCTCTTACCGTTACCATGATCCCATTGTATGGACTCGAATTTGAATAGCATTGTATAAGACGCGTGGAAAGTGGCAAATTCTATACAAGTGCAGGAAATACAATTTCTAACGATTTATGTACTCTATTTTTCCTGCTATGTTATGAGTTATGAGTGTTGAAATATGAATTCAGAATATATAATTATTATCATGTGGAGTAACAGAACGCAGAAGTTGTTTTTCGTTAGTCCGCATTCGGTCCTCTCCATTGCTCCCTTTCCTATAACGACTATTCAATTACTGGACATCTTGCCTCAGACGGTTTCTGTCATACGACGAAGTCCATATTTTCTTTATTTTCCTTTCAATTATACATTAATTTGATTTTATTGACTTCTCTCAACGTTGTCTGATTTTAATTTGTTTGACGTTTGCATAATTATGTAAAATTTCCTGATTTTAATGAAATTTTCCTACAGTATACTTCCCATATTACCTACTGACACATCTTGGATTCTGCTGGTTGCCACCGGCATGTGACAGCTTTCCTTTTATGATACTTTTCATGTGAATGATATTTACATTTGAGGCCTGATGATAGGTCAGTGTACCGAAACTAGTTGCCCCTCTAACTTGTAATAATATATGCTGTAATACGTATTTTGCGTTTCACTTACTGATATCTACCTACATACTACACTTTGGATGGATAGTCTTTTTCCTTTACTTTAATGTAAGTTATAATCCCTGATAAACTACAAATATAAATTGAAAATCATTTCAGATATTTTTGGTTGAGGTAAAAATAAAATGTCAATTATTGATCAGTAGTTTCTTTGTTACTAGAGCTAATTTCAAGTTTTATTTCGTTTATGTAGATGGTAATTAGCTCTAAATATGATAAAAGAGTAGATAAAATAAGTAAGGTGTTTCTCTGATTTGTAGTAAAGTAAGTCAATGTACAATTATAGGTACTTATAAAAACATTTTCACTTTCTTCACTGCACAAAAACCATGTTTTTAGCAAAGAAACTCGCACTATTAAAGAATCAATCTTCGGTAATTACAACTATTTCTTTTGATGGATCCAGTCTCCATTGTGATAAAAATCGTAAAATTTTATCGTTGTTCTAACAAATTATCAAGAAAAATAGTTCATACTTTTAACTGGGTATGATGACGTCACTGCACTTATTCGTGCAGTGACGTCATCGCGCTCTAATTGGTGTTGACAGTCGCGTGATAATGGGTTATAAATAAGGCAACTTAAATAAATCTTATTGAATTTAAGCCGAACAATAATATTTTTAAGACGTCATTTTAGGTTTCTAAAAACGGTCTTTCATGTGTAAAATATAGGTTCACGTGGATTTGTAAACCGTCAACATCCCTATTACTATGATATGTGTTTCATTCACCTTTCTGAAAAGAAGAACAAAATCGTATTTAAAATTACTGGAAGTCACTTCGAACGCGATCTATACACAATATATAGGACGCACCGATTGATAAAGAAATTCAAATCTACCTACTAGACGCCACTTCAACCACTGTCGGTCATATATATATATAAGTAAAAGGTGATGATTGTCGGGTATGCGGTCAGTATAAGAAATAAAACTTTATATTCTCATGCTCAATATTTCGCTATTGTTCAATAGCATCATCAGGAGACAAGATGCTAAGAGTCAGTAAGAGTTGATGTACACCACATTAAGGTACTAACTAGACTGATACTCGACAATCATCACCTTTTACTTATATAAATAGTACGGTCGATAATTACCACAGAATAATCATCTGTTTTGATTTTCTGATTTAAAAATTCATATATATATATATATATATATATATATATATATTCCGCTTTTCAGCTATATATATATATATATATATATATATATATATTTTATTTTGTATTCTTGGGATTGAAGACCATTTTTAGAGACATTCAACTAATAGTTCATACATTTTTATTTAACGTTCCGGTCTTTCCATGACCTTCATCAGGAATAAAATCTTTGTTAAAACTAAAAGAAATGGTATAAGTTACAAGATTCTTTTTGTAACTTGTACCATTTCTTTTAGTTTTAACAAAGATTTTATTGTATTAACTACTAGTTAAATGTCTTTAAAAATGGTCTTCAATCCCAAGAATACATAATAAACAATATAAAATTAAATAAAAAAGACCAAGAACCAAAAAAAGCGAAATTATATATATTATAATATATTCTATGTTTTATAATAATATTTGCCCCACGTTTGGGTGACAAATTTTTATATTTCGATGTTTTATTAATTATTTAATAGTTTCATTTATGAATTTATACGATATGAATTTTATTTGTTGATGTCACAATTTATGATTGTAACTACACTCTTGTGAATATATATATATATATATATATATATATAACCAAAAACCAAAAGTTGGCAGTTAGTCACGGCTGACTAGTTAAAAAATAAAACTTCAAAGAGTGGTCTTTGTTAAAAAACCCTCAAAATCGTGGGGATAGCAGCCAAAAAAACTTTACAGGTTAGAGATAAAGTGAATCAAATAGTACATTACCTAAGCTTTCGAAGAGCATTGTCTTCATTCTCAAAGGCTATAATAAACCAGAAAGAAAAAATCGGTTAACTTAATAAAGAAAACAACTTCTGAAATCATTACGACTTACTTGTAGTGTTGATTTAAAATTAAACTCACATTTCACAAATTGCAGGAAAACCTTCATCCACTAAAGATTAAAATGTCGACTAAATATAATTTCTCTCCTACATATAGGAGAGAAGAGGAGATAGGTAGGAGAGAAATTATATTTAGTCGACATTTTAATCTTTAGTGGATGTAGGTTTTCCTGCAATTTGTGAAATGTGAGTTTAATTTTAAATCAACACTACAAGTAAGTCGTAATGATTTCAGAAGTTGTTTTCTTTATTAAGTTAACCGATTTTTTCTTTCTGGTTTATTATAGCCTTTGAGAATGAAGACAATGCTCTTCGAAAGCTTAGGTAATTTACTATTTGATTCACTTTATCTCTAACCCGTAAAGTTTTTTTGGCTGCTATCCCCACGATTTTGAGGGTTTTTTAACAAAGACCACTCTTTGAAATATATATATATATATATATATATATATATATATATAAATCAGTACACAATCGACTTACTCACTCTTATCTCAGGGAGGGATCAAAGATTCCAAATAATAATTCAAATTTATAAATTTTTAAAGAATTTTCCAAATTACGTATTACGCTATTCCAAATCTAGAGTAACTGTTTGTTCAATATATTACAAGACAATTAAATTATCTTATGACATATATGATTTTACTGTCAAGAAATTAACCAAATGTCACTTATTATATCATAATTTCTATAGCCTGAAAATTATCAAATACAATGAGAAATGAATATGAAATGAATACCAAAGAGTGATTGGAATTCAAATTTATATAATATATTATCAAATAACAAATTACAAAAAAATTAGAACTTTTCAAAAATATTATAAACGCAGAAACAAAGGTAGAATTTTCCATCAACCTTAAAATTAAGACAACCTATAATTATAAATCTACTCGCTAAATAATTTATCAAAGTTCAAAATGTTTGATTATATACTTGATGTATATCAATGTCAAAATACGCAAATTTCCGTTCAAATTGTCTATTCCAAAATTATCTTCGCTTGACGTTGAATTTTATTTGAATAACGTTACAGTAATTTCAATCGAATTAATCACCATAAGATGCATCTAATTTTGAAATATTTTTAATAAAGGCCTATTAATTCTCGAGAAATAATGTAAATAAACTGGACAGGACTCACCAACTAGGTACTGGTTAACTCGTTCGTATTCTAAACCGTGTTTAGAATTCAGGAACCACTTTCTAAATTAATAATTTAGAAATCGGAAAATCACCCGCACTTTATCGATGCAATTCGTTGCGAATTATACACGCACTGGCTTTACAATGCAGAATTTGATGATCTGATAATATTCATATAAATGACTGTGATATTTTTAAATAAATTTGAGGCAACTCTTATTCCGATGTTGCCTCGTGGGAATATCAAAATAAACTAACTCAACTTTCTATATAAATAATTCTCCTCTCCTTTGGTTACCAAAAAATTCTTTTTTTAAAAAAAATATAAATTTACGCTTTCCTATAACAAAGAGAGATTTTCATTCTTTTAATATAATTGCAATTTTGCTAACAGAGACATCTGTATTCTTGTTTTCAAATCGTTATAAAGTATATTCTGCATTAATGTCATCCGAAATTTAAATGTCAAAATTTATTTGTATATTGAAACTTTAAAATTATTGATAATACAGTGTGTATCACTAGTATTACATCCAAATTTGCACATTTTTCCTTATTTCAATATTTTCTTAAGAATTTAGATAGAGGATATGTATTATATATATATATATATATATATATATATATATATATATATATATATATTCTGAATCTGTAGCCTCCAGCTAGGTTCAGGTTTTATATTAGTTTTATTTGTAACTTGTTGTTAACGGGTAACTTCCATTTGAAAATAGACTCAAGGTCCAATCAATTAATTTCAATCGAAGGATATTCACTGGTTTCATTTTAAAATTTTCTTGTTTAATACAGCTACAAAAAAATAGATTGTAAAGTATTCAAAATTACTGTGTGCGATTCGTATATGAACTTTGACTATTTGAGAATGTCTTCAGCAAACACCGTAAACTGAAATGGCTGAATATTTCAGAGCTGATGTAATATCATTATTCAATGTTCATTAAGTTGATTGTTGCATTCAAGCCATCGTATGTTTCCAGAAATGAAACTCACAACCGAAGCCGTCTCGGCAATGCACTTTTACAACGACGTTTTACTTATATATCATGTAAATTTCACAATTGGTCATGTCCTGAATTAAAAACAGTGACTTAGGGTTCTTTTAAAATGAAAGTGAAATAATTAATTCTAAATATCTACTGATAACTATGTTCTATATTCCTTATTTGATTTTGAACTTAATTCCAGTTTTTAGTTTTCTTGTCACAACTTTTATATATCGCTAAGAAAACTAGAGGGAAATGGTAGAATAGCCAATAGCTAAACTTCGTTTTTAGCATTCCCTCTATGCAAGTATTATTTTTAAATTTCTGATAAAGCTCGTTAATTAGTATTCTATTATTACTATCTACTCTGCCTCCACCCATAGAAAATTCTGGGATTGGGTAATTCGATTTTATTATGAAGGCACTCATGTTCTTATGTTACTTGAGATTCACGCCATACATTTTGTCAGCCACTCACCAAACTAAGCTGCTATCGACGAAATGTATATTTGAAGTATGTAATATTTTTCTTTCAACTGAACTCACTTTGATGCACTTGCAACGTTAGAAAAAGCCTCACGTTCAACGAGTAAAGTTAAGCCGGAGAAAACTTTCTGAAAATTCAGCGAAACGTGATGCTTGTCGAGTAAAAGTTTATTTGGAAGCTGTTTGTAAGAAACAAAATAAATAATAAACGCAATTTACGTCAAATTCTGTGTCTCCTTCACGTTCAAAAGCTTCAAGTATCCTAATGTGTGTCGTTAAGTGTTCAAAGGCTGTTCTACAATTTTATTTCGATAATTTTGAAGACAATCAGTGTAGATAGTTCATTTAATGCCAATAATGTCATGTCAGGCTCAGATTAAATTGTTTGATACACATCTGCCACATGGATTGCAATTTACCTAGATCTAAACATGTTAACTAAACTTGAAACTGCAATAGTGAACGCAGCGTTAAGTCAATTGTGGTGGATATACAGTATGGAAAAACCTAGTGGATTAATCTTTTAAATGAAACTCATTGTTTCTAGCTAATTCCACAATATAATGAAAAATGTTGAAAATTCTAAAAAATTGATAATTGTTTCGATGACTGAATATCATCGTCAGAATGACAGAAGTTACATTTCATTTGATGCCTACTTGATGTTTAGTAGTTATTTTCGGCTAGACCAAGGAGTGACCTACCTTGTGTTTGACTTGATATATGTTAACAGAAAAAAGAAGAAGATATGATATTACAAATATTGAAGCTTAGATATTATTAGCCCTATGGTGATATCCTGGATATCATTTTTCCAATTAAGATCAGTATAACTGTGCAATGATATAGAAAACCAGGAAAATAATATCTGCTGATCTTTACAATCATCGCTTAGGAAGACAGTTTATTAGTGGAGAACTCCTTAGATTTAGGGGAGACTGTTGTATACTGGGACAATATTCTTGTAATTGAAATAGAAAATTTGTTGAATAATTTTTAACTATTGTGAACATTCTAATATATTCAAAATTAGTTTGTTTATCAACACCTGCAAAAATTTTAACAATTTTCACATTTTAAGTAAGAAAAAATTGAAGGTCCCACTATACACCACTTTCCCACTATGTAACCACCCCATGTTGCATACTGGGAAAGATGCATGTGTATAGTGGTACAATGGTATTTGAAGCCAAATAAATAAACTCGCACTATTAAAGAATCAATCTTTGGTAATTACAACTATTTCTTTTGATGGATCCAGTCTCCATTGTGATAAAAATCGTAAAATTTTATCGTTGTTCTAACAAATTATCAAGAAAAATAGTTCATACTTTTAACTGGGTATGATGACGTCACTGCACTTATTCGTGCAGTGACGTCATCGCGCTCTGATTGGTTTTGACAGTCGCGTGATAGTGGGTTATAAATAAGGCAACTTAAATAAATTTTATTGAATTCAAGCCGAACAATAATGTTTTTAAAACGGCATTTTAGGTTTCTAAAAACTGTGTTTCATGTGTAAAATATAGCTTCACGTGGATTTGTAACAACCGTCAACATCCCTATTACTATGATATGTGTTTCATGCTCCTCTCTCAAAAGAAGAACAAAATCGTATTTAAAATTACTGGAAGTCACTTCGAACGCGATCTATACACACTATATAGGACGCACCGATTGATGAAGAAATTCAAATCTACCTACTAATAATAATAGTAAGTCATAAAGGACATAATCTATTAAAAAGTAATTTCAGTAAATTGAAAACTACCATCCCCAAAAATCAAAAAACACATGTGGTATACGAAATACCCTGTAACAATTGCAATGGAGTATACATTGGTCAAACCACTCAATATCTTAAAAATAGAATCAATGGTCACAAATATGACAAAAAAAATAAAACTGCTTTAAGCAATCACATAAAAGAAAACAACCATAGTTTTAATTTTGATAACACAAAAATACTTAAGACTGAAAATAACAAAAAAAACTGGAATGCTATGAAATGGTATATATTCAAAAGGGAAAGATGCATGTGTATAGTGGTACAATGGTTTTTGAAGCCAAATAAATAAATACAAAAATAAATTTTGGTCGTTTATTGATAAAATAATAAATCTTCTAAATAAACTGAGTAGGTCGCCCAATCGTAATGATAGGAAAACAAATCTCTCAACGTAACTTTAACTAGAAAACATAACTTGAACTTATAGTTTTCATCTTACCTATCAAAAATAAATATATTCGGAGAGGCAGTACAAATGGGAAAGTATTAACTAGGCTATAAATTCAAAACAAGAAAGAAATTAACAGTGGCGAGAAGCATTATTGCATATGAAAGTCCTCTAAATCGAAATCAAAAAGCCACTGCTTATCTGCTCTTCCAGTTCCACCAGAAGCAAAAGGCATTGGAAATTTTTGAATGATATTTTCTTCAGACACAACATCTTCATCTCGGTTTTCAGGAAAGCTGAACCTATTATTTGGATTTTTTTTCATGAAATTAACTGTGTATTCATCTTTCTCTATTTTTACTATTTGACCAACGAAGTGTTTGGTGCTTTTTTTCATGGGATACTGAACAAGTATGAAATCAGATATATTAAGTATCTCATTTTGATCCTTCATAAATTCATCGGAGATATCGGCATCTGAATCATCATCCCATATTTCAGTCACTGAAAAGTCACTCTCGCTTGGGCTGTCATTTTTCGGCGCGAATAAATTTCTCTTCACTTCCTTGGCCTTCTCAATTCTCTGTCACATTTGAGATGTTTTTTCCAAGTTCAACCTCAATATTTCTTTCTTCTTTTCAATTATGGGAGTATCAGTCAATACAGTAGAAGTAGTTTTTTTTCTGGCACTAGTATTTGTTTTTCGAGGTGCAGCCTTTGCAAATGGTCTTACAACTTCCGGGGTAACAATATTCTCTTTGAGTGATTTCATTCCAGTGCTGGACATTCCAGAGCAACTTGGAATTGGATTTTCAACAGAGTTATCTGCAGTTGTATTGGCCAATTGAATATGTTTCTCGGTTTCAATTCGGCCTGACACGTAGGAGCCTAAAAAGTCGCAATCTTGAAATATTTCAACATTTAAAGGACAAATGCCAGTTTTTTCAAATCCTTTGATAATGTTTTTAGGTGTGAAAGCTAGTGGAAACGATTTTTCAACTATATCGGCGATGTTATTGATTGTCACAGGAATGCCGGGGTTTTGTAGCATCCAGTCATCCATTGATCTGTTGTAGTAGATTTTGAAAGGGCCAAAACAACTGACGTCCAAAGGTTGCAAGCGATGGCTACAGTGAGGTGGTAATGTAAGAAGAACTATGCCATGTTTTTTGCAATATTCAAGTTCCCTAACATCTGTATGACTCTCGTGGTTATCAAGAATAAGTAAAATTTTATTGTCATTGTTACAATGTATGGTGTCTGAAACATGCTGTAAGTATTCTATAAAATTACTACCACACATCCATCCACTAGCATTCGCTGTTCCTTTTGATCCAGGGGGAGCACCAAGCAGCATGTGTGGCTGGAAATGTATGCGTGGAAATACGAAGAAGGGTGGTACAAATGTCCCATTGGCGCATATAGTGGCACACATTGTTACTAGTATACCTCTTTCGCCACTAGTAATTTTACCAACCTGTTTTTGACCACATGGTGCAGCTATTTTTGGAGGCTTATGTATAGTAGTTATACCAGTTTGGTCACAGTTAAAAATTTGGTTGGGGTTGAAACTGTATTCGTCCAGAACTGTACGCGAGTTTTTGAAAAAAAGTTCTACATTGTGGCGGTTAAAGCTAGTTGCGCGACTCAGTCTTGTGACCTCGGGCGTTCTCATGCTTATCTTATGTCGGATTCGGAAAAGTTTGAACCATTCTTCTCCAGCGATTTTATTTGCTTACCATTTTATTGGATTTTTTTCTTATTTGCGTCGGCATATCTATAAGCCAACTCTCTAACTTCTTTGCTTGTTAATCCGTAGCACATTTGGGATGAAGTAACTAAATATTCGCGAAGCAGTTGTTCTTCATCGTCACTGAAAATTTGATTAAAGCCATGTTGCCTCTGAAAATTTACTTCCTGCGTGTTTGCTTCATTGACGTTATGTTTTTTCAAGTGTCTATGCAACGCTGATTTGCTAACTCCAAATTGAAGTACAGCATTCCTAATATTGATCTCAATTCTAAGAACAGCCTCTACTGTCTTTCGCATTTTTTCAGCATTCTCAAGGTGTATTCTCCTACTCTCACGAAACGAATTTTCATTTTTGCGGCCCCTTTTCTTGTCCATTTCTGGAAAAAAAGGTAATTATAGACTTAAACTTGAAAGAAACAAAAATATTCTATTAGAGAGCAAAAAAAAATTGTCCCAATATGCAACTCTGCAACAACAATATGCAATTCTGTCCCACTAAACACCCGTATACACTTTTTAACATTTTCGGTATTAAAAAAAACAAATAACATTGAAAAATAACCTCAACTCACCTTCAAGACACCTTCGGGCACAATTATTCTCAAACACGGAACAAACAAATGAATATTTCTGGCCTAAACTGTGCCCAACACGTGGTCGTATAAAAAAACTTTGACACTCTGATGCTCACATTAACGAGATTGACGCCATACTGAAGACTCTAGCGGCAAGTGGCAAAGGTATATCCACTGCGCATATATGATGCAGTTGACACAACTTTTTTCGGTATTTTAAACGACACCGTTGGCGGGCAATTTGAATTGGCCCACTATGGAACCTGTCCCACTATACAACAGTTTCCCCTATATAGTGGGTTTCTTAAGTGCCTTCTAATTTCCAATTCTACAAGGAAATCCAGTTCTTGTTTCTTATCATAAATATGTAATACTTCTAGTTGTGTGTTAGGTTAGGAAATCTATATAAACCAACGCAGTAATATAGTAGCAATTAACAGTGCTAAATTTATTTCTAAAAGTTGAAGTGTAAGTGCAATAAGTGCGATAGAAACTAATTTGCCCTGAGCACAGAACTCTAATTTTAAGAATTATATCGACCAACCCAACAAAAAGTAGACCATGCCTACGTTATCAGTTTGTGCTAATTGTTTGAAATCGGTAGAAGCTGCCGATCGCAAGCTTCAGTGTGGTGGTTGTAAACAACCGATCCACATCACTTGCAATGAAGTGTCTACCGATAATCGAGTCACGAGGCAGAAAGTACGGGGACTATGTATTTTATGCAACTCTCGTAATTCAAACGTTGGAAACATTGCACAAATTAAAGACCTTTTGCTAGATTTTAAAAAGGATATTAATAATAAAATAACTGAGCTTGAAAACGAATTGTCAGAATTAAATAACAAATTAAATCAAATGGATTCTTTAAAATCAACGGAAATGACCAGTACTATCGCCAATGAAGCTGTGGACCGCATAAATCGTGCTAAGAATATTTTGATTAGGGGCGTTCCAGAGCACATGGGCGATATTCAGTCCAAAAAGGATCACGATTTGAATAAAGTCAGTGTTGAACGTTGTCGGTTGTCAAGAAAATCACTTGGCATTCTACAGAGTAGGTAAACCAGAACCAAGCTAGCGTTTTCCTCGCATCTTAAAAGTTGTAATGTCTTCGGAATACCAAGTTAAACAGATACTAAGAAATAAATCAAAACTGTTGGAAACCCAAGCCACTGAATCTTTCTCCATAATAGATGGTAATACTCATATCCAACAGCAGTGATTCAAAGATCTTCGCAATGAATTGGAAACTAGAAAAAACAATGGTGAACATGACTTGACAATCGAATATATTCAAGGTACTCCAAAGTTAACGAAATTTCGTCAATAATTCTCATTCTTCAAACTTTAACTACTGGCTACTTTTTTATGCCAATCTTGATTCCCTGGCCGCCAAATTTAATGAATTATTATGCACTGTGCAATTGTTAAAACCACATATTATTATGGTATCGGAAATCTGGCTTAAACCAACCATACTCGACTCTGTAATATATAACATATATTCTCCCCCGGCTTGGGACTCTTTCTCAGGTTGTGGTATTCGACTCCAGTTAATGTTTTTTCATAGCAATCACTGGGATGGGGTGAACAATCGATATTAAATTGGACGCCACCAGCTTTTTAAGCGATACTTAAATTAAACAAAAAAACTGAAAAGGTTAAAAGCTGGAAAACCTTATATTTACTTTAACTTAACAATACTTAAAATATTTTAACGCGATGGTCCAAGTTAATATAAATTGCTGAAAATCAAATATCAAATGTTCAGCAATTTATATTTATTTATAACTCAATAGATAATTCACATTAACTGCATATCCAAAATACAAGACGAATACGAACGTCGTTATACGATAAAAATCTCCAATTCTAGATTTCCATGAATTGAGTATAAGACAAAGGACTTATCTTGGAGAGGTTCTGGAATTATACAGCTCTCAGCTAGGTCCTAGTCGATGGAGATCGAAATAGAACAGATAGGAAGCTTATGCTTCAACAAATAAAAAACTGAATCTAGTTTTTAAAATAAAACTAACAGAAGTCTGTTCTATCATATTCGCTTTGTTCCTTAAATAAACAGAAAATGCGGAATTATAAAGCTAAAAAAGAATGAAAAGGAATTGTTGAAAATTTGCTTCAAAAAGTATATAAAATGTTTCTTTTTTACAATAAAAAAGAATTAAACATACAAAATTCATCAAACACCAGCCCATATTGTAATTTTAAATCAAGCAGTATAAACATAGGGAAAAATATTTCAAAAATCTAACTCACCAGCAAATATGTGAAACCACAACGATGTAGGTACTAACTCATGAATTTTACTGATAGGAAGAGACTTTTCCAATGTACGATATCGTTCAAATACACGAAATTTGGAAGAGAAACAAGTTTTTTAATTTCGAAACATTAGTACGACGAAATTAAAATACCATAGTCTGATAGAAATCGAGCAGGCGATCGGCTTGTTACAAAATGGATACACATTATTTCGTAAAGATAGAGAACACCGTGTGGGTGGAGGTGTGTGCTTGTACTTAGTTCATGTCATTACTTCTTCATTCTCAGTCACGGTGGGTGACTTTGATATTCCAGGTATAGATGTCATCCATCTGTGCATGGCTAAAAACTTATTTTCAATTAATCTCGTTAGCTTATATCGATCACCAGACACCCACCGTGATAATGACATTGACGTTGATCGATAAACTGTGAGAAATGTCGGAGCTTGATAATCTTATACTAGTCGGTGACTTCGACTTTCCTGAAATTGTCTGGAAAACGACATAATCTTTTTCAAAATTATATTTCAACCTCCAACCTATCCCAACTTATAGAAGAATCACCAACCAAGCGTCTACTCTGGACCTTATCCTTACCAATGATGAAAATCTACTAACAACTCCCGAAATTAGTTCCCCAATCACGCAGTCATAACAACTAACATTCAGTTTAATGTAAACTCCTCTCCAAGTTTGAGTAACACTTTCACTAACAACTATACTGACTTTAACAAAGTTAACGACGACTTATCCCAGCTCGATTGGTATTCTGTGTTGAATTTGTTTATTGATCTTTCGACAATGTAATACCTTTCTTCAAATCATCAGTAAAACAATTAGTGAGAATACAACCCAACGTAAAATTTCTAAAACTTACCTAAAACCTTGGATAAATATTCAAGGAACCTCTGGCGAAAATATGAACAAACAAGGCTTAGTGTAGATTTTAGTAACCATCGCAAGTCGCTATTCCTCTGTTCCTGAAAGATGACGGTATCCTTTGCTCGTCAAATAAAGGCACACTCTCATAGACATTCTCAAAAAATTTTACAAACGAACTTCCTAATGACAATATGCCTGATATCATATCCTTGACAATATTCTGTTCACAAATGTTAAAATCAAACAGCATTTGCCAAACCTGCGTACTAACGCCTCACCTGGCTTAGATGGTCTGACACCCTATTTTCTTAAAAGATGTTCCGACGCTCTCGCTACTCCGCAATGCTCAATAATGCAATCGTCCTTCACAAACAGCTCTCTGCCTTCTAGATGGAAACCAGCTTCTGTCATCCCCATTTTTGAGAAGGACAATTAGCTCGATAGCCACAATTATCGCCCAATAAGTTTATAACCCGTCGTCAGTAAACTAACGGAATCCATTATTTCCGAGACTATGATGGATTTCCTACTCGAACAACAAATTATTAGAAAACAATAACACGGATTTAATCCAGGGCGGTCAACACTTACCAACTTACTTCATTGTGTGAATGACTGGACATCAATTTTGAATAATAGAGAACCTATTGATATAGTGTATTCAGATTTTTCCAAGGCTTTCGACCGGGTTCCCAAGCGAAGACTCCTGTACAAGTTAGAACATTTCGGTATTAGAGGAAACTTAAAACTATGGATTGAAAATTTTTGACAGATCATTTCTACAAGGTTCGAGTTGGTGACCCGTTTTCTCATAAAAGACCAGTTAAAAGTGGAGTTCCGCAGGGCTCAGTTTTGGGCCCATTTTGTTTACTGTGTACACTAGCGATTTACCGTTTCACGTTTCCAGCAAATTATCGCAATATGCCGACGACTCAAAAATATATGACA
Organism: Galeruca laticollis; assembly: GCA_963921935.1. Classification (NCBI taxonomy): domain Eukaryota; kingdom Metazoa; phylum Arthropoda; class Insecta; order Coleoptera; family Chrysomelidae; genus Galeruca; species Galeruca laticollis. Next base: position 149,586,248 of record OY998181.1, read on the forward strand.
ATCCCATCACAAGTCATTTATCTATTCTAAACGACCTAATACATCAATACATCAGGGTCTTCGCAATGGTTACTTCCATTGAACACTGAAAAATGTGTAGTGCTTCACGTCGGTAGAAACTACCCTCATTTAGATTATTTTATTGACGGTCAATTTCTTATCACAGTGGCCTCTCATAATGACCTGAGTGTTATCGTGAATAGTGAACTATCGTGGTCCGATCATGTGCTCTCAGTATTCAAACGTGCAAATAACAGACTTTATCTTATTAGGAAATGCTTCTCAAAAGTATCCTTTCAGAGCCTCTGCAAATTGTATGCTACTTACGTCAGACCTATCCTTGAATACGCCTGCCCAGTCTGGTACCCGGACTCGTCATAGAACGTTGCTGGAAAGTGTACAGCGGAAGGCTAACAGAGTTGCTTTTGGACTTGTAAGACCTTCATATGAAGAAAGATTATCCATGTCAAATATTACCACGTTTGAGCTGCGTAGGTTACGAGGCGATCTTATTGTAGCCTTTCGAATTCATAAATATAATGGTGGTAATCTAAATACAGTTTTCACTCTAAATACGGACACGAGATTTCGAGGACACCAGTTCAAGTTACAGGAGGAGAATTTTGCGGTTATATCGAGAAAAAACATTTTACCAAACAGAATTTTGAATATTTGGAATGATTTGGACAGTGAAATTATCTCAGCAATAAGTATCAACATATTCAAAAATAGACTAGTTCAGTGTAACTTATTGAATAACTTTTAGAGCGTAATCGTAATTTTTTCTTCCTCTTATTGGTTTGTTCACTACTAGTAGGTATTTCTTTCGAAATGTATTTTTTTTGGGCATAATAGGAGCCAGCTCCACTGCCCTCATCAATTTGTAATAATAATAATAATAATATTCCACCAGGCAATCTCCATAAAATACGGCCTGCTGACAGAACAAGTGCCCTATTACAATTACACCCCGAAAGAACAACTTGAAAACCAAAATGTAAAAGTATACTGGGACAAAATGATAATTACAGATAAGAAAATAGCGCACAACTAACCAGATATACTTGTACTAGAAAAACAAGGGAGGACAGCTAATATAATAGACATCACCATACCTAACGATCACAACATTAAAGAAGCTAGGACCCAAAAAATACACAAATATATTGACTTGGCGCACGAACTAAAGGATGCTTACCAATTAGAATATGTAACCATACATCCGCTGGTTATCTCAACTACTGGTCTCGTTGAAGTACACTTACAAAACGAGTTAAAGAAACTGAAATTGGAAAATGATGATAAGAATATAATTACCGCTTAACAAGCAGCTATATTGGGAACATGCCGAACCGTCCGACGAGTGCTCACACATGACTAGGCTGCTGAAACCTTGAGATTCCAAGACTGGACATGCGAATCCTCCACTGACAAGTGTGAATTAAAAAAAATAAAAATAATAATAATAATAAATGAAATGTAACTTCTATCATTCTGACGATGATATTTAATATCGAAACAATTGTCAATATCATAGACTTTTTAACATTTTTTATATATATTGTGGAATTGTCTAGAAACTGTAAGTTTCATTCAAAAGACTAATATGAGTAGATTCTACGAAGTAAGGGTCGCGACAGCTAATTTCATTGCGATTATTGTATATAATTATAATAAATCTTGAAACACGTCAAATTTGAATTATAGATTGACATTCTTTAACGTGAAAATGTGATCCCTACCATCACCCCTCTTCGAATGAAAGGTACAGCACCCAGTTTTTCATGGGAAGGCTCGTGATATATCGTTCAATATTATTATCGTTTTCAAAAGTTTATTGCAAAAATTGACAGAAAAAATAAAATCATGCGATTACCAAAATTCGCTACAACACACTCAAAAACGGAAATGTAGTTGTTAGTAATGTGGGAAAAAAATATGAATGTCTATTAACTAGATATTCAAAATACTTACATCGAACGTCTCATATCAGGCTTGATCACCGAATGGCAAACGTTATTCGTTCATTCAAGTGATATTGATTAAAGACTTTAGTTTTCTAGACAATACCCTACACATATCTCCAAAAAAATAAATCTAATACGTTAAGATCAGGTGATAATGCTGGCCAATCCAGCGATTCTCAAGTCCCTATCCACTAATGTGGAAATATGTCCTTGAGGTACTGCCATACATTACGTTGATAATGTGGTGGTTAGTCGTACTCCTCCTTTCTGGAAGAATATGGTATTCAATGGAACTTCAGAGAATCCTTGATCAGGATATAATGTTATTTTTTGGAATTTTTGCAATATACTAGAAAACGATAACATTTTTAAATAGAGAATGATGACACCCAGATACCCATCATAAACCCTCACTTCCCATTTAAAAAAGTGGGGGTTGTACTCATCCTAAGGGGTTGAAGAATGTCAATTTATAATTTGAATTTAACGTGTTTCGGGACTTTTTATAATTATGTTGAGTAACAGAAATAATGAATTGATCCCAATTGACTTTTCCACACTGTATACAGGGTGTCCAGATGCTCGCCCACCAAACTCAAACTACAGATATTAGATGTGATTCTATGTCGTTGCTGTTAAGTCAGTTCCTTGAGCATATCTCGAAAAACAGCTATTTACAAACTTCCAACTTGATACATGTATGTATGAGGGATGATGGGGCTAAGATTCACTGATACTTGAAAGATCTATTGTGCCATAGCTTTTGATGAGTTTCCAAGGACTGTCTCTGAACCTAGTAGTTCTTTTATTCCTGATCCTTCGATAACTTGTATGACATACGCCGGCTTCAGTTTGGATAAATCTTCCTGTTCTATCCAGTGTTCTCCCAGGTGTCGGCCCTGAGATTTTGTAATACCTTGCATTCAGCAAGTATGTGGATGGATACTTCCTCCTGTATTCCACAGAATCTGCAGTCGTCTTTTACCACCAGTTTAAGTTTTTTGAGGTGTTCATTCAGGTGACAATGTCCCGTGACAATCTCCTGTTAGAACCTCTGTTGAAACTCTTAGTGCTCTGATTAGTGCATTCTTCCGATCTCTTCTGGTCTTAGCTTCCTAGTAGTATATTCGCTTGCCTTTGTCCTATTATCTTATCCCAGTAGTTTAATATTTCCCTTGTTTTCTTCATTTCTCCCTATATCGTATCGGTGGTGATACCACAAAAGGGCTCTAGTACCTAGAAGGGTTTTTGTGTACCTTTATTGGCTAGTTCATCAGCTATCTCATATAATTTCACTCCAATATGCCCGGGTACCCACAACAGGTAATTGAAATCAAAATTCTACTGTTAAAAAAATATTTCCAATTAGTAATGAATCACCCTGTATATATTAAATCAATCAAAACTGTGTTTTCTGCTATTGCTTATTCGCAATCTTGAGAGTTGATTGAGCTACAAACTTTTCAGATAATTTCTCTGATTCGTGTTCGAGAGGTTAAAATTTACAGTAAAAATTTTCCTTTTCCTTTGTTTCCCATCAATTAGAATTTCTCCCTAACAAGATTGTTTCACGAAAACCTGAAAATAACGTTTGATCTCTTCTATTAGGTGCACTGGTTGCAGAATAATGTTGGCTATATCTTATCCATATGTAGATTAGTGACAATTTTTTCCTGCCTGTATGAATACGCTTTATGAACCTAGTTGCCACAGTAATGATTTTTTGATTGCATGTATTTTTCATGGCTCACGTTATTTTGATATTTCTAACCATTCTGAACCAAGCTATTTTGAAATTTTCTTAGTAAAAGGAATTGGAGGATAATGGGTTGCTTAATTATAAAAATCCGATGATGGAAGTAGCATTAGAATAATAATAGGAAAAAGACATTCACAAATAGAACAACTAAATGAAGTTAATATAAGTTGAGAGCTTTTTTACTATTCGTATATTAGAAAATATTCATTTATGGTTTCATCAACAGTTGTTGATAATGGAAGCATACGTTCATCGAACATAAACATTAACTCTGATTTTCCTTTTTTATCTAATAGTAAGACACGTACCATACATATATACATAATGTATCTAACAATTAGGTCACTGAGTATATTAATGAAAGAAACGAAATTTTTACAATCTAATTAATCTATTGAATAATAAATTTGAGGGCACACTGTAGAAACGAGAGCTGCTCTTCAAATCATAATTTCATAAGTGTTATTACCAAATTCAATTTTGATATTCCACTCCGAGGGGGATTTTAAACCAATCAAAGTCAACAGGATACTTTAATCTGTTGTAACTGTCATATTTATGTCGATATTCAATCGTTTAATGTTTTAAATTTCCTTCCATTTTATTTAACGTCATGATTTCATCGCTCGTTTTTCATTAATAGAACACGATGTCACTTTCCCACAATTACGATTTATAAATTGCAGCATCAACAAAAAAGTCTAATTTCATAACAATCTCGCATCCTATCAGCATATCAGTGTCACCATGTCATATATCAAACTGTAAACTGTAATAAGTGTCAATTCCTGCTATTGTAGCTGATGCTTCAGAATTTACAGCACATTGTGTCACTTATCTATGGGGAGACAACAAAAAGTTAGCAGGAGCGTGCTGATATAAATATGCGGCTTCGCCTATTGAAAACAAAAAACCTTGTTATTATTTTTTTATTCAACCAATAGCAAACTCAACAAAAGTGATTTCAAACCGTAATAGGCACTGATGAAAGTAGATTTTGCATATTAATATGTGACTTCTATATCCAACAAAGAACTGAGAATAAATGATCATTTGAAAACTCGTTTCAAGGTCGTATAATTAAACCTGTTAGTAGATATGGTCAATAGCTACACTTAGATTGTAAATAAGTCTTTCACTCATTGTTATTCGTAAAAGAGGTGGGAGAAAATGTAGAAATTGTAGCTAGGCTAGGGACACTGCAGACCGTGCCATCTATAGAGCCTGTCGAGTAACTAAAATCGGTAGATAATTCCAAAAAATTAACGAAAACTGTAACGTCGTTGATAATCAAATTTTATTGATTTTTATAACTGCGTATGCGCGATATCATATTGCACGTCCCCATCCCCACATATATGTTATACTGTTATAATTTCTTAGTTCAAGTGTAGAGGTTATTTTAATATTATGGTATTTTGGTGTATTTTTTAATTGCTATAGTGTAATATTTATCTGTTGTTTCGTTGCTTTATTGTTATTAATTGTAAAGGCAATGTCAAAGTGTATTCTGAAGGAGTCTAATAAGTGGTATACTCGGTAAGTTTTATTAAAAAAATTTGGGCATTTTTTCTTTCACAATTAACAACCATTGTCTTTATAAAACACAGAATTTTTGCTAATTCAATCGACAACTTTAGAGATCATGGTTGTTCTTTACATTAGCTAAACTGAAAATTGCTGCATTAATAAAGTCAATATTTCTTTTTACAGTTTTGTTCCTCCAATCCAGGAAGATAAAATTAATATGGCTGAAAAGTAGTGGTAATAAATCATTAAATTTGCCGAAGAGGAAACTATGGAGGATATGATCCTTTCATTTTCAAAAACAGTGTTTCTTTAGATTTGAGAAAGACGAAGAGAGGTTATTAAGACAGATTGATTTGCCTTCCCATATGAGTGGAAATTAACAAATATTGATGGTAAGTTTTATTGTATTCAATATAGCATGCTATAATTTTGGACATTTTCAAATAGAAATTGAGTGAACGAAAAGACGAGTACTGAGTGTTTAATTTTATTAAAATACCAGCTAAGCGTTTTCATCCATTAGGCCATTCTGAAAGCTCTCGTCAAGGAAACAACATACAGAAGGTGTCAAAAAACATCGAACCCTGTAACTGCTACATACAATGCATCAAAATGTTTGACGTTGCATCATCATTTAAGTAAAATTTGTTAAAATTACTTTATAAAGAGCGTGTACAATTGTAATTCACATAACGAAACGTCTAATTTGAAATTATCAACTAAATGATATGTGTGTACACCCTCTTTATAGGGCAATTTTAACAAATTTTACTTAAATAATGATGTAACATCAAACATTTTATTTCATTGTACCTGTTGTATGTTTTTCTCTTGTCGACAGCTTTGAGAATGATCTAAGTGTCTGAAAGCGTTTAGCTGGAAATATCCGATAGACAAAAAATGAAAAATCAATAAATCTAAAAATAGTTAAAACCCAAATAAAATCAAGAATTCCTAAGAAAATCGAAAGCTCCATAAAAAGGAATTCAAAAAAACATTCAAACATTTTTTGATATTTTTTTGGCTTAGTACAAAAACATGTGTAAACTAATTATTTCAATAGTAAGCGCATTTTGTTTACTTTTGTTCACATGAATTTTCAACATATTTGTGTGTTTACTTATTTATTGTTGTTATTTTGTGTGTTTACTTGTAGAACCTCAACCAGAAACGAGAAAGGACTTCCACGAGACGGTGGGATTTTTAAGAGCCCTTAAGAAACATTTCAACAATCATAGAGTGCCAGCAGTTGCAGAATAACTTAAACTGCCTTATGCGAAGGTTTCATATACAAATATGGTATATACTAGCTTTAAGCCTGTGATACATATTTAATACTTCCAGTAGAGAAATAAAGATGTGTTTTAAGTGGAAATGAAATGTTAGATATATTATTTTAAATGTTTGACAGTCAAAAGTGCTGTTTACCACTCTTATATGTAATTACTTGGCACCTTGTATTTACAGAGCTGGGCAGTAGTTAACAACTTTTCCATTAATAGTATATTACATTACAAGTCATGAAAGTGAAACTTTGCAGAAGAGGAGGCTTATTGAAGAGTACGAGGATGCGTATCATCCAAGTATCTCTTTAAAGCCTCCGAGTCAAGCAGAGACACTTTCATGACCAGTGATGCATTATATTTTTTCTGAAATATTTTTTCAAAACAGAAATAATAATGCTTTGAATTATATACCTGGAATAAACTTTTCTAATGTGCATAATACTAGTGTCGGCAGCATCAACATTAATTTTCATTTCCATAGTTCTAATACCAATTAATAATATTTGTTGTATTTGATTGTTAGTGTTTTTAATTATATTAAATATACGTTTCATAAGATAAGTGACAATTTCTAATTCAATTGCAGGCTAAAAATGACAGATGAGTCTTGTAAAGTGGCATGAAAGTGACTAGTCTTTAAAGCGACACTTTCATGACCAACCTGAGTTCTGTCATCACAAGCTTTCTTGACGATTTTAGAAAAAAGTATTTTAAGTACCTTTGTTCTAACATTCACAGTTATTATACTCAAATGTTTTCTTTCACAAAAAGTTGCCAAAAATAGTAGTTAACTACTCATTGCTAACACTTTTTTTGATTAAGTAAGTAGCAGTTATACTTCAGCAGTTTGTCCAGCTCTGTGTGTTTATACGAGTACAATAATAAATAAATAAATTAACCCTTTAGTGGTGACGCATGGAGACAGAGACCGCATGCATGAATTATCACCAATAAAAATTCTTGTTGGTGGGGTGGGAGGCTCTCGCGCTATGAGTGTATCCGTGACGGGTCGACAAATATTAGTGTGTATGGACTGTTTATGCCGATCAGTAGTTCAACGTGTGTGATTATTCACGGTCGCCTAGACCGGGGTCATCACTGACCTAACCGAAATTTTACTTTGGTAATTTTTTTTAATTAATGCGTTTCAATCATTTTTTAATCATCCTAAGTTATTTAAAACAATGGCAAGCTACGAACAGGAGCAGAAAAGACTTGAGAAGCTTATGAATGATGTTTTCAATGATGAGGAGGAAGAAGTAGCGCCCGAACATGAGAACGAAGAGGAGGCAGATCATGTTGACGTGAATTCAGAGTCGTCAGATACTGAACAAGAGTTTGATAATGAAGAGGAAGATTTAGCGGAATCTATTGGCCCACATTTTATTGGCAAAGATAAAAAGACAACTTGGAAAAAACACTATGTGCCTTCAAACTTTAAAACTAGAAGTAAGAATATTATAAAAATTAAGCTCCTTTCTGTCGCTGCTGGACTGCGTGACCTTCAGAATCCATTGCAAATTTGGCGTTCATTTTTTTACGACAGCATTATAAACCTTATGGTGACTCATACCAATAAATATCTGCAATCTGTAGCAGAGAATTACGGGCGAGCAACTTACACCCGACCAACTAATAAAGTAGAGATCGAGGCGTTATTGGGATTGCTGCTTCTAGCTGGAGTAAAAAATGCAATCATCTAAATGCTGAAGACCGTTTCAAAACGAATGGTACAGCTCCAGATATATTCAGAACTATCATGTCTCTTCAAAGATTTCGAATGTTGATTCGCTTTCTCCGCTTTGATGACATAGAGACAAGAGAAGAACGTCGTACAATGGACAAGTTAGCTCCAATCAGAACTGTATTTGATAAACTTGTGTGTAACTGTAAACAAAATTACAATATGTCGCACTATGTAACAGTTGATGAGAAATTGGAGGCTTTTAGGGGCCGGTGCCCATTTCGACAATACATGCCAGCGAAACCAAACAAATATGGTATCAAAATTTTCGCTCTATGTGATGCGAAAATGTTTTATACATATAATTTGGAGGTCTACGTTGGAACTCAACCAGAAGGACCATTCTCTCAGGACAATAGCGGAATGTCATTGTTCAGCGGCTATGCGAGCCTATCTATGGTTCTAGGCGTAATGTTACGACAGATAGATGGTTTACTAGCGTGCCATTAGCTAAGTATTTGTTGCAGGAAGAACTCACAACCATAGGTACAATACGCTGTAACAAAAGGGAACTGCCACCCGAAATTGTTCAGCGGAATAATACTCGTGCTATTGGAAGCAGCATGTTTGGGTTTGGAGATAATTGTATGATTGTATCGTACCTACCTAAAAAAAATAAAAACGTTCTTCTGATTTCGACTTGCCACGATGATGATAAAATTGACGCTGAAACTGGGAAGCCAGAAATAATAGTGGATTATAACAAGACAAAAGCGGGGGTGGATGTGGTTGATCAACTTTCGGCCAACTATAATTGTGCACGACCCACACGACGCTGGCAGATGGCTGTGTTGTATAGTTTATTGAATATATCTGGTATAAATACTGAAGTGATACTTGTTGGATACACCGGAGAGACGATTATGAGACGAAAATTTCTTGAGGGTTCAGCACTAACTCTTATTAGTCCTCATCTAAGGGTTCGAGTTCAATGCACCAACCTTCCAAAAACCAAATACCATTGCCGGAGGAGGAACAATCGGAGAGGCGTCTTCTAGGAAAATGTGCCGAATGTAGTTATAAGAAGAATCGAAAGACGAAGTATTGTTGCAGAAAGTGCAATAAGTTTCTGTGTTTGGAACATGTTGGCATAGTGTGTAACAATTGTTTTGATATTTTGAACAATGTGGAATAAAAGGACTTTTATAATATGTTTTAACATTTCCAGAATATTTTTCTATGAATTTAAAAGCTTAGTTTTTTTAAGCCATATAATATATTAGAAATTGTTAAAGTGGTCTACCAGACCGGCGTCATTACTCGTGTTATGGATGTTTACGTCACCACTGAAGGGTTAATATAAACTTATCATAAATAATTTTCTACTTATATCTTGATTTAACATCATTTAAAAATCTAATGATACTCCAATCTAGAATGTATGTTACTCAAATTATTTTTTAATAATTGCATTGTTTTTATATTATAGTTTATTTATTGTCATTCTGTTTGTTAAGAAAAGTACTTTCTGAAAGAAATTACTTGTTGCGTATTTTTATACCAAAATAAATAAACTGTTTATATGATTACCGTTTTATTTTTTTCAATTTAATCAACCATTTATGGTCCGTCATTTGATAATTCATTTAATTCAACTTAACATCTAATCATTATAGAGTTAAATTGAATTAAATGTTAAATGATGGACTATAAATGGTCATTTTGAAATAAAATAATTAAAATACGGTAAATTTGAATATACCACCAAAGCCTAAAATTACAGAAATCTGTTCAACATCACTCAATTGTTTAGTCGGCAGGCTCTTTAGATGGCGCCACAATCAGTGTCCCATCTATCTGTGGGTTATCTGTGATTGTAGCCATTCGTTTTGTGCAGTTGTACTTTCTCTAGTCACGCAGTTACTTTTGTCATTCTGTTCATCGACAGTAGTGGAGTTATAATTTGCACCCCTGTCAATTCATACTGACAGTATGTCAGTGTAATCAGTTTACGTTTCAATGGTATTGAAATTTTTTGATAGTTATAAAATAAATATTGGTAAAAGTCATAATTAATTTCTCTCGGGCTTTTACTAGTTTATTTTGAAATTACCACGATAACTATATATTATGTAAGTCCTTTCAGACGAGTAGTTTGATTGTCAATTCAACAGTTATCTATCTAATGGATAGTGGAATAAGGCACGGGTATTTTCTATAAAACAGAAAAATTAAGAATAATTACAATATGAAGTTTCTATGACTCTTCTAAAAAAAATTTCATTCAATAAAGTATACAACACAAAATCTCGACAAAGAATTATCTTATTTCTCCAACAGTCAACTTAAATATATTTTAGAAACTATTGAGTGCAGTTTTTTAGGTATTCAAACATGAGTAGCCGTAACGTGAACGTGGAATAATATTTTCAAAAACGATTATTTAACAATTTTGCAGTGGTTCGTTGATGAGTAGACATAACGTTAAGTGGGAATGGATTTATTAGATAGTGAATAATATTTTTCTAAGTTCTGTGTGTCGAAGGTAGAGTATACTAGGGGAAAGGGGGGAATGGCGGCCGCTTAAACATTTTTTTTGTTTCTGCCGTTATAATTATAATTTATTCAGACAAAAGTGCACTACAGAAATACAATATAATAAAAATTACACACATGCAGCATTCAATACAGTATTAGAAAATCAACTCTCCGAATATGTTCCCATAAAGGCAAAAGCATGTCCATGAGGTAGTGTATGGTGTATAATAATAATAATGTTTATTATTATGTGTAATGTAGTGACAATATATAATGTAATTATTACAGTCTTACAATGAAAATTACAAACATTAATTTACATTAAAATATATAAGTTTAATTAAAATACATAAATTTAACAGCTGATCAATTTTTAAAATTCAACACAATTTAAAATTAAAAAGTTACAACACAAAAGAGTGAAAACTTACGGCACAATCAAATTACGTACTTCTGTTCTAATGAGGGATAGCAAGAATATTTTAACACTTTTTTTTTAAATTTGTGAATTTGTTTTATCTGTCCTATTTCTAATGGCAAGAAATTATATAATCTGTTAGAAAGATAATCATAGCCCATTTGTTCAATTGTTTTATTGGCTTGAGTAGTCTTTAACAACAGATTCCATTTTTGTCGTGTGTTATAGTTGTGATCTAGATATTTATTTTTTGTTCCGTGTTTATATACTACTGATATATCTGTCTGATATCTAGCTCGTTAAATTCGCGATATAAGTTTTCGGTTGGGTACAGTCTGAGTCTATATAGAATTATTTTTAAAAAACGCTTCTGTAAATTTTCAAGCGTCCTCAAATAAGTGTCTGCAAGACCCCCCCCCCCAACCTATAATTTCATATGACAGGCGAGATTCCACTAATGCAGAGTAAACGATTTTTAATTGGTGGAGGTCTAATATTTTTTGTAAGTATTTAAATCTATTAAGTAAACTCCTTAGTGTTGTTTCAACATTGTCGATGTGTTTATTCCACCTTAAATGCCTATCTATTGTTATTCCCAAATATTTGATAGAGTCTTTTGAGAGTATCGTAATCGTTTCCTGATTATTTATTATTTGCAAGGAATCATAGGAAGGAAGTGTATCTGAGTAACAGCTGAAGATGATGAAATATGTTTTCCTATAATTTCTCAAGAGTATAGGAATTTCCGTCCAATATTAATTAACTTCCGCGTGTGTAGCACTTTGAAGGATTTCTTGATTTCCGGACGCGGATTAGATATTGTTTAAGGATATTGTACTCTTCCCTTTTCTCCTTACTCAAGTCGTTAGAAATAGCCAATCCATTACCTTTTAATTTTTTGATGTTTTTAAATACCTCTTTTTTCGTTAAAAGAGAAGTTAATTCCATTTAATTCCAATCACCTCATGTTCCATAAACTAGCGGCATATAATTCAATGATACATAGAGCTTTTTCAGTTCCTATGAACAAATGTAATTCTGATAGAGAGATTAATACAATTAGACAAATATCAACATCCAACGGTTATCCATTAGATATGATGAATAAGCTAATTAGTGAAAAAGAGGAAAAAGTGGCATTACAACTAATATTTCCTAAACAAACTGATGAAATAAAAACTTATAAAACAATCACATATGCAGGAAATATTTCTAATAATATTTCAGAGATAATTTCTTCAGCAACAAATACAACAATTTCTTTTAAAACAGAAAGTAACGTAAGTACAAAATTGTTAAATGTAAAAACAAAAATACCACCATTAAAGAAGTCAGGTATATATAAACTCAAATGTCCAGAATGTAATGCTGTCTATTTGGGTCAGACCCTTAGAAATTTTGAAATCCGATACAGTGAACACCTACGAGCATACAGATTAAAACAACCAGATGAATCCCACTACGCAAAACATCTACTTGACACCAATCATTCATTGACACCTAACACAAAACTAGAAGTAATGCATATTTGTGAAAAGAAACAAGAACTGGATTTCCTTGAAGAATTGGAAATTAGAAGACATTTAAGAAACCCACAATATGAAGTTGTCAATGAACAGTTAAATCTAGGGAGTTCTCCACTAATAAACAGTCTTCTTAAGTGATAATTGTAAAGATCAGCAGATATAGTTTTCCTGGTTTTCTATATAATTGCACAGTTAATTGGAAAAATGATATCCAGGATATCACCATAGGGCTAATAATAGCTAAGCTTCAATATTTGTAATATCACATCTTCTTTTTTCTATTAACATATATTAAGTCAATCACATGTTAGGTCACTTCTTGGTCTAGCCAAAAATAACTACTAAACATCAGGTAGTCACCAAATGAAATGTAACTTCTGTCATTCTGACGATGATATTGATTTATCGAAACAATTGTCAATTTTTTAGAATTTTCAACAATTTTTGTTATATTGTGGAATTAAATAGAAACCGTATCATTTAACACCTTCGCTGCTCATGACTCATTAATAAGTCATGCGCTATATTTGTCATGTGCGCGTGACTTATAAATGAGTCATCTGTCCTTTAAGTTTTCGAGCATTCAGTGGTAGGGTAGCACTGCAGCAATCGAGTGTATTTCACGTGAGCATAGTCGAAAGGGTTTAAAAAATGTAAAAACTCGTTCAGTTGAGTTTGTGATGTCGGAGTGAACAGGCAGAGCCAACTAACGCGAAAAGCGTGAATTATACAGAAATCATCGGTTATACATATTTTCGAGCTTAGTCGTAGCTGTAGCGTCGCAGTAATCGGTTGTACTTTGTTGTCGTGGTTGCACGTGTTTGAAAAATACAATAAACGATAGTGATGGCAGATGAAGAAGCCGGGCCATCTAATGCCAAAAGGATAAGACCTGCTACAAAAACTGTTCGTCAACGACCGTTATCTGAACGGGAGTTGGAACAGCTGATGTTTTGTGAATCGGAGGATGATGATGTGGACCTACAAGAATGTGATTCGGATGTGGAAGTGGAGTTGTCAGACGAAGATTATGTTCCTTCCGGTCCTGATTCGTACGTCGAAAGTGAAAGTGGGGATAGTGACGTTCAGCAACAAACATTGATAAATGTGACAGCAACAACTGGATTCCGCGATTCACTATCAACCCCAACAGTTCCCACGCCCCCATCAACCCCTAAATGGTCAGACAATCTTACAATGAAAAACATACCCTTTACGAAAAAACAGGAATTTCTGGTTGTGCCCGATGGTAAGTTTTTTAGATTACTATAATACTATTTTATCATGTTAATTTTTTAAGGCAACCAACCAATGGATTTTTTCAATATGCTGGTTGACGATAGTTTTTTCAAGCTTATAGTCACAGAAACAAATAGGTACGCTGAGTCGTCGCGGATTACTCGTTGGCGCGATGTTACCATCGAAGAAATGCGTGTATTCTTCGGCGTACTTTTGCATATGGGAACTATATCCACGAATAGAATGCAAGATTATTGGAAAACTTCCAGATTTTTTAGTATGCCTTTTTTTCGTCGGCGTTGAGCAGAGATAGATTCCTTCTCATTATGAGGTAAGATTGAAGTATATTCTTTGGAATAATGAAGTTTACGAATATAATTCAATTTCAGGTGTTTACATTTCGTACAGAACCCGAAAGAAGGACAGCCCGTTCCAAGAGATCGTCTCTTTAAAATTAGGCCACTGATAGATTTTTTCAATGAAAAAATTCGACAGGTGTACTACCCGGGGAAAAACCTTTCGCTCGACGAGTCCATGGTGTTGTGGAGGGGTAGATTGTCATTTCGTCAGTACATCAAAAATAAACGCCATAAGTACGGAATTAAATTGTACGTTCTGACAGAGCCTGATGGCACAATCTTGAACTTCGATGTCTACACCGGTCACTTGGACGACTTTGGCGGCAAAGGCCATGCGGCAAATGTAGTACTTCATTTATTGGATGGAAGGCTAGACGTTGGCCATTCAGTTTATATGGACAATTACTACAACAGCCATGCCTTGGCCGTAAAACTACTGGGCCGTAAGACTTACTGCTCAGGAACTCTCAGGACGGACCGCAAGAACACTCCCCCTGAGGTAAAAATTGCTAAATTGAAAAAGGGGGAAACCATCGTCAAATACAGCGTCGATGGCGTGCTTATTGGTAAATGGCGAGATAAGAGGGATGTGGCATATATTTCCACAGAATTTACAAATGAAATGGTGGCATTCCAAGATAAATTAGGGAGGGATCGCGAAAGGCCTAAACCTATTTTCCATTATAACGAAAATATGGGAGGAGTCGATAGGCAAGATCAGCTGCTCTCATATTATCCATGTGAGAAGAAAACCCTTTGCTGGTACAAAAAGCTTGGGGTACACGTGCTGCAAATGCTTCTCATTAATTCATATTTGTTATATAGGAAGTTCACGAAATCAAAAATGACAATGTATGACTTCCGCCTAAATATCATCGACAAATTAGTCCCTCCAAAGGCTACACTGCCTATGACGCCAATAACAAAAAATACACATAATCCTAAGAAAAATCCCCAAGGGCCTAAGGGTAAAGCTGCCATATCGAGACGCTGCACGTGGTGTTGGAATCAAATAAAAAGAAGAAGGAACACGTCATACCATTGCCCGGCATGCGTGGGTACACCATACCTTTGTATTGGCGATTGTTTTAAAAATTTCCATAAAAACAAATGAAATGTCATTTTCACAAAAATTAATAAAATACCGCTAGATTTTCCTGTTTTCTTTTTTCCCAAATGTTTTTTTTAATGTATTATTTAGTTTATTGCTGTTTTACATACATGACGTCTAAATAAGTCATCAGCACTACGTTTCCATTATAGTGATCAGTGCGCGTGACTTATTTATACGTCATGGTCATTTTGGCACTGATTTTTGGGGACACTCATCTTAAACCAGTTATAAAAGCGTTTTTTGATAGAAATCTCTTAGATTTATGTGAAAAAGTTCGTTAGCGCCAGGCGCCTACGCCCTAAATTCAAGTAGCAGCGAAGGTGTTAAAACACTAATATGAGTAGATTCCACCAAGTAAGGGTCGAGACAGTTAATTTCATATATATATATATATATATATATATATATATATATATATATATATATATACCAGGCGCGCGCTCCTAAATCAATAAGTTTTTAATTAATTTAATGTTTTTGGATTATCATGGTTCGTCGGTACCAAGTTTGTCAGAAAAACAGCCGAAATTACCAAGGCCATGTATCTACAATACCATCCCCACTTTTTGAAATTAATTCATTATTTCACTACTGGCGTTTAGAATTGTTACATAAACATGTTCATGAATGAATTAGCCCTCTCTATTTTCATCACTACTCTAAGATCCCAGCACATTATAATGAATTCATTTCATGTGCTCCATTATTCAGTTCATTGGACTTGCGTTTATCGATTTTCACTGAAAATTGCATCTGTCTCAAATTTTGCATTGGAAAATAAAATTTTATGTGTAAAAGCGCTTAAGGCTCGAACGACTTTATCAGAAACAATGCATTCAGAAGCGATTCAGATGTGCTGGGAGATTGGTCTCGTTCTGAACAGTCATCAAATTTAATTGAACTATCTAAAGTGAACATCACATAAGTGCGGGAAATGGCGCCTCAAAATCGTCTTTGGGAAGATAACCGTTGCAATTTCTTTGACTACATCACAAAAAATGTATAGCTAAGAGCTCAAATAACATCATCAAGCAACCACAGTTTTACTTTCAACGAATTACCACTTGAGTTAATAGAAAACATTTAAAAACGATCTAAATAAATATGTAAACTCTGATTTGAAGGATTTAGAACCAAATACTAATATGTATGACTTATGTGATCTTGCAATAAAATCTAGATATTATATGTTATTAGTGAATGGAAAATAAATGAGAGAAACAATTAATAAAGCAATATACTGAGAAAAAATGTCTTTCTTCTTCTTCTTCCTCTTGTTGCAGGACATAGTTCTGTTTATTCTGTTATCTCTGCTCCTGTGATGCAGACGTCCAGCTGCCCATTCTGTAGAGATGATTACTCCATTTACGACGTCGTGCTCGCGTGTATCTCAGCACATCATGGACTCCCGTATCTCTTACTGTGTTCTTCTTCTATATCTGCGTGACTTTCCTCTTATAGTTCTCAGCACTTTCATAGGGATGCACCTTTAATTATGTGCTGTTTGAAGTGAATTCTTGGAATATGAATGGTGGAATGGCATTCCCAACGGCATCAACAGCACAACACACTGTTAGGAGACAACCTCTTTCGGCCAATGTAATTTGTCCAATCTAATGTGTACCTTTTTCCTCTACAATGGGCTCGTTTCATGACATTCAATGATAATGTCACAAGATATATTGGGTCTGAACTGAGAATTTGCGACTAATAACGCCACTCTACGATTTCAAATAAAAATTTAAAAAAAATATTGAAATTTGAATTCTTGTGGTAGACTGTGGTAGGCTAGAGCCAATGGCAAACAAAGATATTTTGCGCTGTTGTCACGAGGAAAAACTTTATAAGTAAACTAGTTATCTTTTTTCTTTAACACCCGTTAAAGAGTAACGCGAAGTACTGTCAAAACGTACTCCTTCAAATAATGTTCTCCTAATCGGGTGCCTCTTATTAAAAAAGGTAACTCTCTCGTAGTTAAAGAAATTTGGAAATATATATTTTAAACTGCAATGATGATGCTTTCAAAATAGAAAATATAACGTAAAATGTATGTATAATGAAAATTAAATGTTCTCCATGTAGGTTAAGTTGGTTGGAAAACGTGTCATGTAACACACATACACAAATTGCGTGACCTCACAGTTCCAAACTCGATTTAGTACCGGATCGCTTACTCTTCTTCTGTTTAGGAGAGTTCGAGTGACTGAGACACCATGTCCACATCCACTTAAGGAAGATTTGTAGAATTAGCTTCGGTGAAGCCTGGATCCATTTTAACAATGTCTTTCAAAAGGCAAACAAACAGAAGCGCATTTTCTACTATAAAATAATATAACAAACAACTAAAAAGTCGGCGAGGACGATATCTGTTTGATGTTGGTTGTGGATATTGTTGTCAACTGTCAAATTCTTCTAGTCGACTTTTACTTTGTATTAATAAGCTTGGATAGTCAAGTAGGATTTGTCAACAGAACGTACTTTCAATCTGACAACAAGGGCTTCTGTCATTGGTCGACTTATAGCGGTTTATTTAAATCTAATAAACATTTTAAATTCAATTTTCGAAGATATTTTGAGATAAATATCGTTATCATAGAAAAATATATGATATTTTTATTCCTTCTGATATGATTTCACTTGTTAATTCATACCCATGAAACTAGCCCATTGTCGTGGGTGGTTGAACAGTTGCCAAACCTGTTTCGTCCATATTATATGCTTAGGATCAAAGCTGTGCTTTTCAAATAGTTTTTTTTAAGCGCATCAACTACTAGGGTTATTAGCGCTTTAACGGTACTATTATTGATAGGAATGTTTGCAATTTGAATTAGATTGTATAGATTGATCTCCTTTAAGAAGTCAATTACATTCAACAAGGTGTTATTTAACATACTTTTCGAATCGGTCGGTAGTCCGTGCGCTTGACGATTTTGTTTGTACTTTGAGCATTCTACAAGACAGTGTTCAACAGTTACAATAACTCTACATAAATCACACACTGGCGGATCAGATTTTGTGATTCAATGATGGTGAGTAAACCGAGTGTGACCAATTCTGAGGCGTGTTAACACAGTTTGACATTTTCTATTCATTACGTTGTTAATTTTAGGTTTGATGGTTGGTTTAATGGGTCTTAGTTTATCTTTAGATTGATCCCACTCGGCCTGCCACTTGTTATAAATTACTGATTTTATGTGACATTTGTAGTCTGACGCAAGCACTCTGTTTTCGCGCACTGCACTATCACTTGTAATTGCTTCTTGTGCTGCCCTGTCTGCTTCTTCGTTTCCGAGAATTCCTATGTGCGAGGGTACCCATATGAACATAACCTCTTTTCCGCCATGCCGAATTGAGTGGAATTGTTGCTTGATCATCTTTGAGAGGGGGCAATGGCTGTATATATTTTTGAGAGTTTTCAGCGAGGTTAGAGAGTCGGAAATGATTAAGTACTCTTGTTCTGGCCTCCTTTGAATAAGTATAAGGGCTTGATATATTGCAAATAACTCTGCAGAGAATACAGATGATAGTTTGTGTAGTTGGTACATTCGAGTATCGTTTTGGACTTTCACTGCTATTCCTACTCCTTCCGATGTTTTTGATGCATCCGTGTAGATTTGCACATGGGAGGGGTAAATATTAAGTATGTTCTGGAATTTGGACTCAATAAGGGCTAGATGTGTGTTTTGTTTATTGAAGCTGCAAATATCAAAGTGGCATTTCGGACTAGCAATAGTCCAAGGTGGAGTGCTGGGTTTGTTGTTAGCTAAGAATATAACTGGTATGGTGATAGCTAAATCGTTATAATAATTGGCAACCCTTTCATAAAATGCTGGAGCTGCTCTTCTTTTGTTTTGATACAGATTTCTATAATGATTTTTAAAGGTGTTGGCATATGTTGGATGTTGTGGGTTTGCTGCAACATTAGTAGCATAAGACATGCTGAGTAGTTGTCTTCTATGATGTAAAGGTAGTTCACCTGCTTCACATAGTACACTTAAAGTAGGACTGGTACAAAATGCTCCAATGGCTAAACGAATGGCAGTATTATGGATGGTATTCAATTGTTTGAGAGTGGTGTTTGTGGTCGAGCCATAGACAATTGCTCCATAATTTATTTTAGATCTAATGATTGCTCTATAGATTATCTGAAGAGTATTTGAGTCAGATCCCCAACTTGTGTTGCTAAACATTTTTATTATATTTAAGTTGTTTTTGCAGGTCCTCA
Source organism: Galeruca laticollis (assembly GCA_963921935.1). NCBI lineage: Eukaryota > Metazoa > Arthropoda > Insecta > Coleoptera > Chrysomelidae > Galeruca > Galeruca laticollis. The sequence goes on from OY998181.1 coordinate 149,605,893, forward strand.
CGAGTTCTAGAATATGATGTTTCCAATTTAATTTAGAATCAAATATTACTCCTAGAAATTTGTAAGTTTGTACGAAACTGAGATTTTTATTGTACAGTGTGAGACAAGGTTGATAATTATTGTTGTGTTTTGAAAAGATAATGGATTTCGTTTTTTCTGTTGAGAAGATAAATCCAGTTTCTTTTGACCAGTTTTCTATAGAATTTAATTGATTTTGAATTATTCTCGAAATTGATTCTAAGTTCCTTCCTTTGGCTAAGTCGTCTGCGTATAATCTGTACTTGACAGGCGCTGTAGCTGTATCGACGATGTTATTAATAGCTGTGAGAAAAAGTGTAGTACTAATTACTGATCCTTGAGGAGTACCATTTTAATGGAAGAAGCTTTTTGAGAGTTCTCCATTGACTTTGATTCGGGAGGATCTGTTTCTTAAAAAACTGGAGATAAATGAAAGCATATGGCCCTGTATCCCCCACTCTGTTAATTGTTTTAATATTTTGTAGTGCCAGGCAGCATCAAATGCACGTTGGATGTCAAAAAATATTGTGACGCATGATTGATTGGTGGCAAAAGCTTCATGTACTTCAGATTCTAGTTCGATTATGTTGTCTTGCGCAGATCTTAGTTGCCTGAAGCCACATTGTTGCATTGCTATATAGTTGTGATACTCTAGATACCACATCAACCGCTGGTTTACAATTTTTCCAATAATTTACACATCACGCATGTTAGAGATATTGGCCGATAAGATTCTGGATCAGTTTTGTTTTTGTTCTGTTTTAATATAGGTATGATTGTAGCTTGGCTCCATTTTTTCGGGAATTTGTTTTCAGTCCAAATAACATTGTAGATGTCCAATAAGATTCTTTTGGCACAGCTAGGCAAATTTTTGATAAAAATTGCAGGGATTTCGTCTGGTCCTGGACTTGTGTTTTTCATTTTTTGTAATGTTTCTTCAAGTTCAGTTTCAGAGATTTTAGTATTCAATAAAGAATCGTCATTTGGATCTATAGTTATGGGAAAGTCTTTTTCTTGTTGTTGTTTCAAGTCGAGAAATTGTGCACAAAAATTTGAGTTGCTAGAGTGTTTTCTGTAAGTTTCAGCTAAAACATTGGCTATTAGTTCATTTTCAGATGTGAGCTTGTTCTGATATTGAAGGGATCGTATTCCTGTGATGGTGCGTTTCCCTGATACTCGTCGAATTTTGTTCCAAATTTCTGTCGGTGGAGTGTTGTCATTAATGCTGGCTACGAATTCATGCCACGATTCTTTTTTGCGTTTTTTTATTATGTATTTACATCTTGCTTTTTGTTTTTTGAATTCGATCAGGTTTTCTTGATTTTTGTGCTTTTTCCATACATTGTAAGCATGTTTACTTGCTCTAACCGCTTCTTGGCAGTTTTTGTTCCACCATGGTACGGGTTGACGATTTTTAATCAGTGATATTTTTTTTATTGATTCTTTTGCTGCTTCTAACATGTTATTTGCAAAATTATCAACTGTTTCGTCTATATCCGATTTTATTTCAAAGTTTGTTATATTTTCTTGGATTGTTTGCTGATACAGTGCCCAATTTGCGTTTTTATATTGCCATTTTGTACTAATGTTTGTATTGGTTATATTCCTGTGATTGGAGTTATTAATAATTATTGGAGCATGGTCACTATTATAAATGAAAGGTAGAATTTCCCAAGTTAGTTCGGTTAGTAAATTTGGGCTACAAAAGGTAAGGTCTAGAGCTGCCGTCTCTCCAGTGCAGGAGTTGAGCCTAGTGCCTTCCCCACTGTTCAGTAGGCAAAGACCGCAGAGATCTGTAGTTGATGATAGCAGTTTGCCTTTGTTGGAAGTCGTTTTGCATCCCTATTCGGTGCTGTGGCAGTTGAAATCTCCAATAATGATGCGTGGAGATGTTATTTGAGAGAAGAGATCTGTTAGTTCTTGACTTGAAATTTCTTTATTGGGGGTATGTACACATTGCAAATAGAAATTTTTCGTTCTAGGTTGACAGAGGCTGCAACAGCTTCTAAATTTGTTTTTAGAGATATTTCGTTGACATCAGCGTCATTTTTTATGTAAATTGCAACTCCTCCACTAGCTATCTTTGCGTTTACCCTGTTTTTATAGAAAGCTGTATAATTTTTTAATCCAGTTATTTTCTTTTCAGTAAAATTTGTCTCCTGTAATCCTACAATGAATGGGTTATATTGACTTATTAAATGTTGTAGCATGGGTAACTGCGAGTGAAACCCGTTCAGGTTCCACTGAAGAATGTAGGTTGATGTAGTAGATATATTCATAAGTTTGTTCATTAGTACAATTCCTGGGATGATGATGCGTCACTTTCTATATCCGTAGAACTAGTGCCAATGTGCTTCATGATTCTTGTCCTGAGTCGTGTACAGCGAGATTTGATGCTTCTTTCTGTGAGATAAGGTCGGATTTGGTAAAGTTGCAAAGCCAAGTTGTCAAAATTATCGGTGAATTCGAGAATGGTTTTTACAGGGTCAGGGTCTCCCATTGTATTATCGAGCAAGAGCACCAGTTGATCAAAATCGAGTGAGTTGGGAGGGTTTTGACTGTTTATAAATGTTTGTGCTGGTAGTAGTGATTCTCTGCAGCTTTTGGATTCATCAGTTTTTGGGTGCTTTTTTTTGTTTAGGTTTTATGAATTGTTTTGAGTCCTTATTTTCTTCGGGTGTATCTGGCGTAGATATAATTTGTTCTATGCGTCTTTTACATCCACTATGCGCGGTATTTATGTCGATTGGGGCTAGTTGTGATGCAGGTATTGGTGGAGGTTTCGCAGCTTGAATCTTTTGTGATTGATCTGTATTTTCTCTGAGAAGTTGTGTTTCAATGTCAGTATTTGTATTTTGAATATTTGATTCCGGATTTTGATTTGTCATTGTACTTTCAGTAACAGCTGGTAAAAAATCGGGGCACTGGGAAGCGATATGACCATCTTTTTTGCATTTGTAACAGGAAAGACCGTCTTGTGATATGTATATACGATAAGGTGTGCCGTCAAAAGATAAAGTAATGTAGGAAGGTATATCTGTAGGAGTTGACATATGTTTTATGTACACTTGTCGGCGAAAACTTAGAATATGACTATACTCAGGGTTCGACACATTCACTTTTAAAAAGGTTATAGGCGACAGTAGGGTGAGACCTAACTGTTTCAGTTCATTTACCAAGACATCATGGGGGATGGACATACATTTGATAAGACCAATCGTTGAGATGGAGTAATGAGTCTACGACCATCAAGTATAGAGTTACCGATTTTAATAGATTTATGTTTATTCATAAAAGTGTCCACTGCTTGTTTGTTTATTAGGTATATACATATTCTACCATTGGAGATTCTTGAGCAAAATATAATAGATTTTGGACCAATCAGAGACCCTAGTGCGTATATGTAATCCTGGAGGAACAATCCATCAATTGTTGGAATCACAATCGCTTGCTCCTTGCTGGGAAATGTTTGTTGAGTGAGAGCGGATGCATAGGATGTATTTTGAGACTGTGGATAATTTGTAACTGTACTTTGAGAGGGGCCCCTGTAGTCAGAAACCCCGTCAGAGGTTGTATTCATGTTTCAATTAATACATTTTCTGTGGGAGATTTCATACGTTCTGAGGCCGGATCTGTCTGCTTGAATATTTTGTGAATATAAATCAGTAAAAAACTGATTTTGACTATTAGACTAAGCTAATTATGTTTGTTCAATTTGTTTTAATTTGCGAAAAGGAAAAAGTGCATGCAACTTACAGTTGGTCACCTCTATGTATGCACTAATAATGTTTACACTGTTATCTTACTACTTTTTCACGATACACAAACTCGTACTATTAAAGCACCGATAAGTTATGTGTACTCGTCGGCTACCAGAATAGGAATCTTTCAAATAGTTCTTCTAGGTTGTCATGGAATTTTTCAACCACTACTTTATTGAACCCCATGGCCCTTGCCATAGAAGTCGCCTCTGGTGTACGTAAGGATAAAACCGCTTCATAAAGGAAGTTAACCAATATCTGCCTGTGCTTTTGTTGTCTTCCCAACCTGTTGGGAAAACCTTGTTATTATCCATAGTAAGTGCATACGCAAATAATCAGCTAATATGTCTTCCTCATTTTCGGTAAATACTTGACGAACATTGTAGTTTGGAAATATTCCTGGAATATCAGCTGTTGTTGCATTTTTCCAATCAATATCTAGATCTTGTCAATGTTGTTCTGGCTATATTGTAGCTAATAAATGATTGTTTAATAAAAAGTCCGTTATCTAAGTTGCCTCGGAGAGCTGATAACATTATGTCAGGTACTTTAAGACCAATTGTGGTTTTTGTCTTCCTATTATTTCTGTAACCGAAACAAAACACGATAGCAATATCTTACGTCCCAAAAATATAACAGGGGCACAGTAGTCACTCCTTCATTTCATTGACGAGCAGTGATCACTGTGCCTCCAAGTCGGGCTAACCATTGTGCCTCTAGAACAATAACCAAAATATTTGTTTCTGCAAACTAAAATTATTGTTGCCTACTTATCTAACTTGATAGAAATGCCATGAAAAATCTAAAGATTTGACATTTTATTTGAAAAAACATCGTGCCACTTAAATAGCCAGAATGTTCATTACTTTGATACACTAGCTAATTTACAATGTACTATCTACATGTAGGTTGCCGTGTTGGTTTGAAACTAAATGCTCAACATGGTGAGTACCATAGAGAAAGTACCCCTTGCGTGTGACAGAGATAATTCTTACTGGTAGGATATTTAAGTTTGGTAGTTTGAATTATGGGTAGGTAAATTTTACAGTCTGTCTTAAAATTGTTTATTGCATAATAATTTCATTCCAAAAATTTAAATTATATTTCATTTTTTGTAATGAAATAATTATCATAAACAATTTGGAGACAAATAATTAAGGTAAGTAAAAAACAGCATACATTTAAATTTTTTATCAACTTGCACATAATATAGAATCAAATTACTAAAATATTTGTTTATTATACATGGGTTCCAAGAAAAGTACATCAATATACACTGGCGAGCAAAAAATTGAGGTCACTTCAGAAATTGCGAATACTTTTAGCGTCAATATTGATAAGAACATAATAGTATTAGTAGGCGTTGAAGCTGTCATTCGATTTATTAGAGTATGACTTTTATGAAAAATGTGCCCTTGCGCTAATTGAACATTCACATTTCCCTTGCCTGTTTTCCAGTTTACTGTTGATTCTTTGTGTAAAACCTAACGATTGCAAAGTGTAGTGATTTGACAGGCCCATAATGCCTTTAGATCCGATGGTTGTGGCAAGAATTGTTACAAGATGGTCGGGGGCAACGTGAAACTGTAAGAATTGTTGGTGCTATTCTTTGTGGTGTGCAAAGGGTGTACCAGCGCTTTCTAGAGACTGGCCCGATCTCTAGAAGACCAGGATCTGGTCGAAAAACAGTTACCACTCAACGAGATGACCGTTTTTTAGTGTCTACAAGTTTGCGGAATAGGACAGCTACTGCAGTTTCACTGCGAAATCAGTTGGAAGAAGGGAGAAATGTCAACGTTAGTGAATGGACCGTTAGAAGAAGACTTCATGCTGCAGGACTATCATGCAGAAGAATGGCTACCTGTCCCCCGTTACAACGCTAGTATCGGACTGCAAGATTGACATTTGCGAGAGATCACGTTCGTTGGAATGATGATGACTAGAACTGGGTATTGTTCTCAGATGAGTCGCGTTTTTGCCTCACTGGGTCAGATGGACGTCGACGAGTGTGCAGAAGACCTGCGGAAAGATATGCTGAAGTTTGCATTGACGAGCGTTTTACATTTGGCGGTGGGTCAGTTATGGTGTGGGCGGGAATCACTGCACAAGTTCGTACAGAGTTGGTCTTCATAGAAAATGGCTCCATAACCTCTCACAGGTACATTACGGAGGTGCTAGAAGACCATGTTATGCCTTTCATGGTGACTATGGGGGAACGTGGCATTTTTATGCAAGATAATGCGAGACCACATATAGCCAGAATTGTCAGGGAGTATCTGGATGAGGTAGAAATTAGGTAGTTTGACTGGCCAACCCGCAGCCCAGACATGAATCCCATAGAACATGTCTGGGACAAGTTGGGACGACTTATCCGCAGACATACACCAGCACCAAGAACTGCCCAGGAGCTGAGAAGATTCCTGTTGTAGGAATGGGATAACATCGACCAGAATGTAATCGCAACTTAATTCAAAGTATGCCACGCCGACGTCAAGCAGTCATCAATGCAAGAGGAGGGAATTCACGTTATTAGTGTCAAGTTTTTTCATTTTGTTCGTTCCATATTTCCCTAACAACAAAATGTTGACTTTCGCCCAAAATGTTAATTCGTTGCTTTTTCAGAATAAATCATGAAATCCAAGAAAAAATGCATTTTTCTTTAGTATAGAGTATCACATTCAGCTCACAAAAGCACATGCAATGATGTAGTTTGCGAATACGATCTGAAAACGTAAAATTTCAAAGATCATGAAAATTTTAAGGTGACCTACATTTTTTGCTCGCCAGTGTATATAGTAACTGTATATGTCAAGACGGGGTTAGTCGTCGAAATGGCTTTTTAGATACTATTTTTTGTGGGGGATCGGGCCCCATTTCTAAGTTTTTAAATCAGTTTTGGTATGTTCCTCCACTGTTGCCAATCGGTAGTTTTCTTTTTCGAGTTTCGGAGTCCTACGCTGTTGATGTCAACTGTAACCTCTTGTAGCCACGTTGATTTTGGCCTCCTCTTCATCTTTTGCTATTTGGCTTCCACTCAGTTATTGCTTGAATTGTGCTATTTGGATCTGATTTGCAAACATGTCCCAGCCATTTTAATGTATGCTCTTTTATTTCACAAATGATTTCCATCTGGATGTAATTTATTAGTTCTTATTTGTTCTTTTCCTATATGAATTTCCGCGATTATCTTGGGTCCAAGTATGGTTCTAAGTATTTTTCGTTCAAAAACTCTTAGGTTTTCTTGCTGCTTCGTAGTTATTAACATAATTTCAGTATTTTATATGTCGTGTTAAGTAGTGTGATCGATCAATAATTTGTGCAGTTCGTTTTTTCCCCGTTTTTTTATGTATTGTTACTATTTGACCTAGACTACAGTCTTCCGGTATCTCTTTAACACTCCATATATACATTATTAATTGGTATATCTGCCCCGTTAGTTTTTCTTCCCAATACTTAATTAATTCAATATTTATTCTGTGCTTTCCCGTTTTTGTTTTTACTGACGTTTCGTATATTTCTTCGGGCGTTGGTCCTGATATTTGACCTTCTTCTACTTCTTGATCTTCTGAAAATTCTTCCAGTATTTCTGTCTCTGTTAATACGTTCCTAAAATATTCTGTTTCTTTCCCTAACACTTCTCCATAATTATCTTTAATTTCAATTTGTTTTGGATTACATACTCTAGATTAGATTAGATTTTAACGGGGTTATAGTGCACTGAAATCAAAGGATTATTGTGCCCCCCTATCAGAGCTGTTCTCGCTACTACTACAGCTCGCCTTCCAGTTCCAAGGTTCTAATGAACTCTAGTATTTATGACCGCTTCAACATGGTTAAGTCCTCACTCTTACAAGTTTCTTGTCCAAAGCATTTCTTGCGTTGGCTTGCAATGGCGAGGCATTACAGAACTAGGTGATCAGGAGTTTCATCCTCCTCCCCACAGAATCTACACTCGTCAATCTCTGCTAGACCTATTCTCATTAAGTGTTTCCTAAGGCGGCAGTGTACTGTAAGAAAGCCCGTGAGGAGATGTAGCTTATCTTTACTGAGGTCCAAATATTTTTTGGATCTAGCAGTGTCAAAGTTCCCCAGGAACTTTTTGGAATGTTCCAACCCGGGAAGGCACCGCCAGAGTGCTTCTCTTTCGGTTTCCTCTTTCTTCCGAAATTTTTATTGTAGGAGTATTTTGCTACATCACAGAAAGGCACCTGGCCGATAAAGGGCATTTGTGCTCCTTTCGTGGCAAGTGTATTGGCCTCTTCATTTCCCGTGATTCCCGAGTGGCCAGGAACCCAGACTAAAGAGGCCCTGTTATTCTTGCCTAATTCATCAATCAATACATACTCTATCTTGTTCGTTAAATTTTGTGTAGAATAATTTTGAGTTTTTATTATTATGTTCGGGTTCTATTTTCTCTAGGGTGCTATCCACGCATGCTCTTTCGATTTTCCTTACTGCCTTTTTTGCTTGTTTTCTTAACTTGTGATATTGGTTCTTGTCTTCGTCTCTATTCGTTCTAAGCCATTTGTTCCAAGCACCCCGTTTTATTTCCACTAGTATTCTGCACTCCTCATTATACCAAGATTTTTTTGCTCTGTTCTTTTTGATGCTGTTTTTTTCTTTTGTCGCTGTATTTATACATAAATCTATTTGTTTCCATGTGTCTCCAACGTCATGGATTCACACTCCTCCTTCCTTGTATTCCAGTAATAATTGCATGCGCTTTCCACATTCTATTCTAGTTTCTATATCTTTTGTTCATCTCATCTATCAACTGTATGTCTTCTATTGATCATGCTTTTTACTATTTGTTTCAAAGTTGCAGTGACCATGTAGTAGTCTGAGTCAGTACAAGCTCCCCTATAAGTCCTTACGTCTCTGATTGCTTATAGATTTCTTCTTGATACTGAGTAGTATTTAATTTGGTTATGTGTTTTTTTATCTGGGGATCTCCAGGTAATTTTAATTCTTTGTGATGGTGCTTTGTACTGCTTATCATCATGAGGGCGCACGCTGCGAAGTTACAAAGCCTTTGTCAATTTATATTGTTTTTTTCGTGTATGTTATGTTTGCCAGCCATCACGTTCTTCATATGACCTCAAGGTTTTCATAAAACATCTCTTTTTATTCCTCTTTTGCAGTTTATGTTGGTGCGTATACGTTTAGGGCTGATAAATTAAGTGGTTTTGCTTCAATTCTCAAGAATGTTATCCTCCCATTTACTTCCCAAGATGCTTGTTTCACTCTTCCTGAAAATAATAGTTTGTAGTCTTTTTTTCAATTATTTCCTTTCCTTCTCACCCAATTTCTCGTAACACCGCTACATCTATTTTGTATCTTTCTAATTCGTTTGCAATTTCTCCCATCTTTTCAGTTTCCAAATTGTTTCTTACATGCCAAAAGCTGATTTTTAGTACTTTGTTGTTTTTTTTCTTCTTTTTCGTATTGCATTGTCCTATTACATCGCCTTTGTCATCGTCATTTTATCCAGATCGATTGTCTATTTTAAATCTATGCCATAAGTAGCCCAATTTGCAAAAGTATACCTATTGTCATTTTCTTGTAACTTACCGCCAATCACTGTTCTGGATTTCCTCTTCGTGCCATAACTGCTCTTCCCTCTTGGAAACTTTGTAGTTACAATCAGAGTTTTAAGAATATTTCCTGTAGTAACTTGACAGTCTAACTTCATACCAAAAGATATTGAGTGTTGTACACAAGCCCAGGAAAACATCAGAGAAAAGACATCACAAATATTTATTCGTTCCGGGTAGAATAAGTAAGGTACAAACGATAATTGCCATCCCGTGGCATTCAATCAAAAAGCCTCGTAAATCATAAGTGTAATCGTTTTGTTGTATTTCCATATCACGTGATTATATTGACTTTCGTGCAATAATTAAACCAATCGCATTCGTCGAACAACACTATTACAAGATATTGAGATAATAGTATCTTTTATTTATTTAATTGTTTATATTTTTTTTATATTATTTATTATAATTTCAGTTGTTGAGCGCCAGATGAAATTAATGAAATAATAAATGAATGTCTGTTTAGTTTAAAAAGTAAAAAGCCAGCTAACTTCAGTCCTCAAGATGAAACTCTTAATTATTTGTAGGGAATTATCGTGAGTAAGGATACGTTTGTATTTAAATTTGAACTTCAAAATATTTAAGATGTTATATAATTTATAAGGAAAAGAAATATTTACACTTACTGTTACTTATTATTTTCCAATAATTTTTAAATAGATCTAAATAGTACTCAATACGTTTCTCTACTACTAATAAATACCTTGGCCAATGGTTTTAACTATCTTACTGAATAATATTTAAAGGTTATGAGAAATTATATTGAAATTATCGGAAAGTTCCTTCTTTTTTTTATATTAGTTATAAATCTATTCAGTAAAATTTGTTATAATTTTTTTTTCTAAAATTTGTTGAGTAACTTTTTATCTGGTCGTTGAATTTTATGTGAAATGTATCAAAAAAATTATCATTTGAATTGACACAAGTCCGATCAGATAAAAAGGTTCTGTACTAAGTTTTGACAGTTCCTTTGTGAAAAATAGAAATGATATGAATTTAGTTTTCGTAAATTTACCTTACAGTTTGTAATTATGCACTGGATTCTTCTTCGATGTTTCTTAATTTAATTAGCTGTAGTAATGAACTGAACCAAAATTCAGTTCTATGTCCTTGCTGGATACCGAAGACTGCTTCTCCGTAGTTCCAGTAAGTAATGTTTTATTATATTTACTTATGTTGTGATCAAATACTTTTTCTCCTCTTTATTTAATCTACAATATTCTCCACTAGTGTTATTGTACTCTGAAGTAATACTTGATTGATTTTACTTATATTTGAGAATAATTTCTTCTACAGCTTTTCTTATATTTCAACATATATCTTCTTTCTTTAGTTTTCTTATTATAATCTTATTTGATTCTTCTGAATGTCTCTGTTTTAATAATCTCTTCAGAAATCTCTCTCAATTTTCTTCCCTTCTTTTCAATCAAAAATCAATCAACAAAACTCCGTCGATTCCCGCTTAGCAACCATCAACATTTTTTTATCTTCATCCTAGATGAAACTTTTAATTTTTTTCTTTTGACTAAATGACCTAGCACACTTCACTTGCACACTTCGATGTTTCTTATCTAATAGTTTTACAATAGATTAAAATTAAAATCGTAATAACAAATTATTGGATTAATAATAAGTATAGAATTAGATTAATTTGAGAATTAAAATTTTAGTTCAATATATTAGTTTTTTACAAAATAATGAAAAACATCCAAAATTGCAATTAAACAAAAAATGTGTGTGATGTATGTATGGACGAAAGTGTTTATAGTAGATTCAGTTAATAATATATTCATGAATAATTTATTGATTGTACAACACAAGCAACACGCTTGAGTAAAGCAGTTTAATATCGAATATCTTCCATCCATCTAATCAGATATTGAACATCATTCTCAAAATTACCTCGATGACATAAGCTTATTTTTGTTTTAAAATTAGTTTTCTATAGGAACTATCTAAGAATGTGTATATATACTTGTAACAAAATTCTTTATAACTCTCACATCATATTCAAAAGCCTGGTTCACAGTTTTCGTAATTATTAAATTCCACTCATTCCTTGCATGATTAATCTGCGATAATATCATCATGAATTCTCTACGAATTGCCCAAAAAAGAATATATTTTCGGTTATTAGACAACCTCTATATAAATTCGAAATCACTTTATAAATTTATTTTATGCAAAAAAGTTCCATCCAAGATTCAATTATCACTTCATTCTTAATTTTTTGTCCGTGCATAAAATTGGTGAACCATAATTTGCCGAAGTCATGTTACCGCAGTGGGACCTTTTTGTACAGTGCATCTATAAAGTACCCATTTCTGTCAAGTTACTTTAGCTTGAAATTTCATACATAATTTCAGTTCATTTGAGCTTCATTCAATCAATCCTATTTTGTTACAATTTAATGAAATGAGATGGAAAAAAGTATCGCTTTTAATAAATGTCTGTAGCCTGAAAAATACGAAACGAACAAGATTCGTGTACTGTATGGAAGAATACTTTTGAGAATTTTGTTGAAACGTCATCTGCAACTGCTCATACGGAACAGTGACTGCTGATAAATTATGTATCACCATCTTCAAACAAATGATTGATTGTGCCAGATATAATGAAACCATAGATGAAATAAATCTCTCAACATGGTATACATAAAAATATTTGTGAGAATATTTCATTGTATTGGAACAAATATTATTTCAAAATATTGGAAATTCAAAGACCATGCATGGGAAGATGTTTCAGGGTGTGGGGATTTGATATTGTTGGTAGCTATATACTTCCTATTGAAGTTGCGAATTTTTCATTATTAATTCACACTAAAATATAATATTGGCCTCTGCTATCTCTCTAACCCTAATTCAACGGCCATCCAGTACCGTTTAATGAACTTTTTCGACGTCATCGCTGGATGTCGCAGTTTTTGACTTCCCTGAACGCTCATCATCAGTCAAGCTGCTACGGCCACGCTTAAATTTAGGTAACACAATATTTCACGATCATAAATAATGGTACAGAGTCTCTATATTCAACGTCCAGCTCATCTTTGATTTTCGCGGGTATTTTGCCTTTCTAAAGAAAATATCAAATAACAACATTGACTTAATCAAGTGATTGTCAAACAACAACGAACCATCCAAAATGTAGGCCAAGCGAACTACCTCCAAAAGTGATCGATTTAGGAATTAATTCCCTACAGAGCATGTTCAGCGGAAAATGGTACAAAAGGGGTTACATATATTGGGTACTACTTTCCGTCAATGTGATTTTTTTTAAAGTCTAGCGGCGGGGGTGGAAAGGAGGTGAAAAGGGGTTTTTGCAATTTATGGCGTAAATACTTTTACCGAAAAAAATTAAATAAAAAAGTTATAGATAGTTACAATTTTTGTTGTAATAGATGTTTAACATAACCTCAAAATTTTTGAATGAAACGTAAAAACTGATTTTCTGGATTTTTATTTTTAATTTGGCCAAAAAAAGTCCAAACGTTATCAAATTTGGCACAAATGTAGCTTTCTTGATGCCAATTAATCTCATTTTTTTTTGTTTTTGCTAAGTAAAATCATTTCTGAAAAATTTGAAATTTTCAAAAAAAATACTTTTTTTCAAGAGCCTGTTCAACCTTATTTACACCCTAGACAATTCATTTTGGTCTAATTTTTTGGTAAACATTTCTAGTTTTATAATCAATAATAAAACTGCACCCGTTTTAGCAAAAAACGGTAAATATGCAAAAAACTGAAAATTTGCATTTTTTTTCGTCAAAAACCAAGTTTTTTCTCTTTTTCGGGTTGTAGCACTACTTATTTATTCAAATCACGAAATAATTGCAATGTTATTTTGAAGAGGAGAAAATTTCCTAAATTGTAAGGGGCTGCATGAACCACTTTTTTGCGGTTTGTAGCGTGATGGGGGTTCTGTATAGATCCTTATGTTTTCGGACCACCGTTTAGTTGACCAGTCTGTTTCGATTAGTACAGTGGTAGTATTCAATATTTCTTGCTAATCTAGTTTATTTTAATATTATTTGAATTAATAGTGTTGAAGATATAGAATTATTTGTGATACGAAATTTATCAAACAGCAGCTACAGAATCATCCTTCAATCTGGAGAAACTACCACCAACTGAAGGAGCTGCAATACAACATGCATTTAAAACCAGTTTGTAACTTCAAACTTTCCTGGGAAATCAACTAGACCCTACTGATTAGGGTAATTTAATGCCAAAATACACAGAGGATCAGTTAATTCCCGAAGAATTGCTAACAAAATATCTTGTGGTTGTCAAAAAAGTGTAGTTGCAGAAAACATGGTAAAGTGTATTAATTTGTCTTCAATATATTTTAATTTGAATGACTGCTCGAAGGCTGAGCAACATATTATAAACGAACTTGATTCAGAAAATTATATACCTATCCAAGAAAACGAAACTCAAGTAGAAGAAAGAAAAGAAGAAGAACAAGAAGGTGACGATGGTGATGAAAAGTTGCCAATGAAAAAAGCAAAATTGATGCCATAGTTACCGTTGTTTGTAATCTAACGTTTTTCAAAAATACAAAGTATATTTTTCCTAATTGTGCAGAAATGTTATTTATTTGATACCCGCAATAAACGTATGTCACAACAGTATATCTGTCAAATTTCTTATTGAATTTTATTTGTATACATCTTAAAGTTTAGTAAATTTTCTCTTCTTCTAGATGCTGTTAAAATAATTTTGTAATTTAGATGAATAATTAGTGCTACAAACCGAAAAATAAAAAAAAAAAATTTTAATAAAAAAATTGAACTTTCCATTTTTTTGCATTTTTAACGGCATCTTTTGCTTGAAACAGTATATTTTCTCTTCTTTGTATGAAAGTTTAAGTCGCTACGGAAAAAAGTGTGCCGCAGAAATTGTTTATCTTGAACAATAAAGGTTGTTCAGCGATCTTCAAAAAAGGCTTATTCAAATTTATAAAATTTTCAGAAACTACTAAACTTAAGAAAAGCAAAAAACATGGTTATTTGGAGTGCAATGTATTGCATTGTAATAGTTTTTATAATGTTAGCATTTTTCCACGGAATATCAAAAATCAAAGAACGGTTTTTTGCGTTTCAGTGAAAAATTTTGAAGTTGCGTTAAAAAATTATAACAAGAAAAGTTAAATAACACACAAACACGACGAGCATCTTTATCTCACTACAGTAAAGCTGTTAAAGTTCTCGTTGAATTTTATTGTCATACGTTTTACAATTTAGGAAATTTTCCACTTTTTGAATTATCATTGGAATAATTTTGTAATTTAAATAAATAAATTAGTGCTACAGCCCGAAAAAATTAAAATAACATGGTTTTTGACGACAGAATATGCGTGTTTTTGAATGAAACTCACGGTCTCTAGTTAATTCCACAATATAATAAAAGTTATTGAAAATTCTAAATAATTGACAATTGTTTCGATAAATCAATATCATCGTCAGAATGACAGAAGTTACATTTCATTTTATGCCTACCTGATGTTTAGTAGTTATTTTTGGCTAGACCAAGAAGTAACCTAACTTGTGATTGGCTTACTATATGTTTATAGAAAAAAGAAGAAGATGTGATATTACAAATATTGAAGCTTAGATATTATTAGCCCTATGGTGATATCCTGGATATCATTTTTCCAATTAAGATCAGTATAACTGTGCAATGATATAGAAAAACAGGAAAACTATATCTGCTGATCTTTACAATTATCACTTAAGAAGACAGTTTATTAGTGGAGAACTCCCTAGGTTTAACTGGTCATTGACAACTTCATATTGTGGGTTTCTTAAATGTCTTCTAATATCCAGTTCTTCAAGGAAATCCAGTTCTTGTTTCTTTTCACAAATATGCAGCACTCCTAGTTCTGTGTTAGGTGTCAATGAATGATTGGTGTCAAGTAGATGTTTTGCGTAGTGGGATTTATTTGGTTGTTTTAATCTGTATGCTCGTAAGTGCTCACTGTATCGTATTTCAAAATTTCTAAGGGTCTGGCCCAAATAGACAGCAAAACATTCTGGACATTTGAGCTTATATATACCTGCCTTCTTTAATAGTGGTATTTTTGTTTTTACATTTAACAATTTTGTACTACCGTTACTTAGAAATTTTGAAATACGATACAGTGAGCACTTACGGGCATACAGATTAAAACAACCAGATAAATCTCACTACGCAAAAAATCTACTTGACACCAATCATTCATTGACACCTAACACAGAACTAGAAGTGCTGCATATTTGTGAAAAGAAACAAGAACTGGATTTCCTTGAAGAACTGGAAATTAGAAGACATTTAAGAAACCCACAATATGAAGTTGTCAATGAACAGTTAAATCTAGGGAGTTCTCCACTAATAAACTGTCTTCTTAAGTGATAATTGTAAAGATCAGCAGATATAGTTTTCCTGGTTTTCTATATCATTGCACAGTTATACTGATCTTAATTGAAAAAATGATATCCAGGATATCACCATAGGGCTAATAATATCTAAGCTTCAATATTTGTAATATCACATATTCTTCTTTTTTCTATAAAGATATATTAAGTCAATCACAAGTTAGGTTACTTCTTGGTCTAGCCAAAAATAACTACTAAACATCAGGTAGGCATAAAATGAAATGTAACTTCTGTCATTCTGACGATGATATTGATTTATCGAAACAATTGTCAATTTTTTAGAATTTTCAATAAATTTTATTATATTTTGGAATTAACTAGAGACCGTGAGTTTCATTTAAAAACACGAATATGAGCATATTCCACGAAGTAAGGGTTAAGACAGTTAATTTCATGACAGAATATGCAACTTTTCAGTTTTTGGCATTTTAACGATTTTTTGCTTGAAGTGGTTTAGTTTTATTTTCGATAATTAAAGTAGTTAAAGTGTTTACATAAAAAATTAGAACCGAATGAATTGTCTAGGGTGAAGAAAAATGATGATTACGCTCTTGAAAAGAAGTAGTTTTTTTGAAAATTTCAAATTTCTCAGGAACTACTTAACTTTGGAGAAACAAAAAAATGGGATAATTTTGCATCAAAAAAGCTACATTTGCGCCAAATGTTAAGCGTTTGAAATCTTTTTTTGGGAAATTAAAAATAAAAAACAAGAAAATCAGTTTTTACGTTCAATTCATAAATTTTGAGGTTTTGTCGAAAATCGACAGGAACAAAAATTGTAGATTCTCCAATTACCTATATATTTTCTATTTAATCTTTTTCGATAAAAGAAGTATTTACGCCGAAAATTGTAAAAAAAACGTTCCAACATTTGTAATCCCTTTTCTACCATTTTCCGCTAAGCATGCCCTTTAAGGAATTAATTACTCAAAAAAAATTAGTTTGCCTGGCCTAACGGCTAACATTTTAATGATAATTTTTCAACACATGTGTGAAGGTATACCACAACTTAATTTGATAAGTCTGTAAAGCTCTTTCATCACTAATTGTCTATTTGACGCCTAGAGTCCAAGTAACGGTTTGCTTCGGGCACCAGTTTTTGATCGTGATATGCTCCACTTGCTCCAGGGATCACAATGGTGATGACCAGAAGCGCTGATTCCAATCGAACAGATTTTACTTATCCTCCTGGGTTCGTAACCTGAGTCCTTGCTAAGTTCTCACCTTATACGAAGCTAGACAAGAATTGAGTTGAGAAAAAGTTACGTCAATTAAACACAATGAGTTTTATTTTACACCAAACAACGGTACATAAAGAGACATCGGCAAAAAAAAAAATAGTCAATAGTTCACTATCAGGCGAAAGCAACCAGCGAGGTATAATCACTAAAATTTTCGGGTTTCAACGTAATCTTGTAACCTTACCTTGCTGTTGTTACTACAAGAAGTGAGGTTACATTGCCAAAGGTTCGCTTTTCACCTGAGAGCATAAGGTCGTGAGTTAGTGAGGAATATTTGAAAGCTTGTCCTTTATTATTTTTTTAAGGCGCCACTTGATTAGTAGGACATTCAAGAAACTTACTGATTAATCAAGAAACCAATAATGAAAAAAATAGCTATTGTAACTTTTCAAATATGTTATTTATATCGTTTTGCTTTTACGTTTGTGAATCATATAAAACAGATTTTATTGCCAATTAAACAGTTTAATTAAATGGATGGTATCTTGAACAGATGGTGTAATAACCTGTCTTAATAAATATGAGGTAACCGACTCTAATTATGCACTGATAATCAGTTATCAATGGTTGGTTAATTAAAAATGTTTAACAATTTGTAATGTTATCAACTAACTGAGGTCATTATATACAATACACTACATCTTTAGTAACATGTAAATGGTATACCAGTTACCGCTTTATAAACTGTAATAATCAACAAGATATAACCAAATAGGTCAAAAGTATCTCTTATATAGTAAGATTAAGCTGAAATATAATTTCAGGGCGATATGCAATAACAAAGTTGATATTTCAACTCTAAAAAGTTGAAAGAATGTAATAATGAAATTGTGAATTGATAGACGTCTTTATAAGAATATGAAGTTACTAAATAGTGGAAGTTAAAAGTTAATGTGTCATTAAACGTTAAAACATGAAGTTATAAAATGATTAATTTGCTCAAAATTCAGATAAAAACAAATAAAACTTTAAATGTTACTTGCGGTTAGTGTCCAAACTATTAAACGTCAATTGGCTCAATTGACAAGCAACATCTAACTTATGGAACAAGATTCAGCCATGCGGTTAATAATCGTTGTCCATAATGGAATTATTCCGCAGTTGTCACCAACAAAGATAAGTCCAGCTTCGTCCTTTGAACTGGAAACGCCGTTAAACGCTCTTGTCGCTCTGTAACGTCAATCGCAATCCGAGGTACGACACGTCTCTACAGCCCTGACCGGAGAACAGCCTGTCAGCTATCCCTACGAGAATATATCCCATACAGGAAACATCCGAAATTTGAGGCTTCTTAAAATCTGGACATGATTATCCTATCATTGATTACCATCACCCATAAAAACTACTAAACCATATCCATTTGGCAAAAAATATTGTAAAAACTTGTATAATTTTAGCTTCCCTCTACCATTGACATTTACAATCAGTGTTACCAATGGCAGTCAAATAAAATCCCCACATAAAATGATAAAATACTCATGGATTGGTTAAATCACATGAAAAATATTAATAAAAATATTACTCTAGACACCCATTTAATTATTTAAATCCCGTTATTCCCGGATAAACTTGAATAATTTTAAAACCCATAGTTAATTCCCTTATGCAACCAACTATACAGAAGTGTGTATAAAGTTGCATACTCAGTGGGTGGCTTAATCGAATTAATGCACCTCCGTGAGTTACTCGTATAATACAATACAAAAAACATTGTATTTTTATCATGCTACAGGGTAACTACGAAAGCGGGGTACAAACGGTTGTCGTGCGGAGATCAACGGTTAAAATTCAAAAGCGGTGAGCAAACTAAAGCGGGTGCGTAAAAAGAGGAACCACTACGGTGTGGAAACGACGCACTCGGTCGGTCAAAGCTCTACTTCATGGGGCTACGGCTCTCAAGTCTCACGATAACAGAAACTCGTATATATAATGGGGAATTTATCACTACAAGTGACAATTTTACCCTTAGGGGTTTTTGGTGGCTTAAGGACCAAACGCGACTCCTACTGAAGCGAGCAAGCAGCTCCTCCAGTAGCAGTTCTCAACCACCACCCTTATACGGTTGATAACGGTATTGCCATATACTGATTTAATTACTCACCAAGGACTCCGGTTAGGACGGTATCGGACGGTCTTGATCAGGCACCATCGGGTTCAGCGGAGCCTTCGGGCTCAGCGTAGCGGTTTGGTTGATGAACGTGCGTACGGTGGAGGTTATTAAACACAACTGATTTGCGATTCGATATAGGATGACAGATAACCCACAGATAGATGAGATATTGATTGTGGCGCCATCTAAAGAGCCTGTCGACTAAACAATTGAGTGATATTAAAAATATTTCTGTAATCTTATGTTTTGGCGTTATATTCAAATTTACTGTATTTTAATTATTTTATTACAATATAACCATTTATAGTCCATCATTAGACATTTCATTCAAGTTAACTCCATTAACTCAATAATGATTAGATGTTGAGTTAAATTAAATGAAATTTCAAATGATGGACCATAAATGGTTAATTAAATTGGAAAAAATAAAACAGCAATCATATTAACAGTTTATTTATTATGAAATAAAACTACACAACAAATAATTTATTTCACAAAATACTTTTCTTAAATTATGTTAAATCAAGATAAAAGTAGAAAATTATTTATAATAAGTTTATATTAATTCATTTATTTATTATTATACTCCTATAAACACACAGAGCTGGACAAACTATTGGATTATCACTGCTACTTACTTAATCAAAAAAAGTGTTAGCAATGAGTAGTTAACTACTATTTTTGGCAGTTAGACGAGGCGATGGAGCACTAAAAAGGCCAAAGATAGGAAATCTTTTAGTACAGCACGGATCGGAACGCGGTTTTATGCATTCGCTTTCAAAAATTATTCATACTATTCCTACCTACTTTCTACCTATTACAAACCGGAAGTTGCATTGCTGCAGCCAAAAATGCATTCAAAAAATGCATTTTTTGAGAGGCCTTGTGGAAAATTTCATAACTTTGTAAATAAGAGTCCGAATTGGCCCAAGTTGGGTATCCAAGGGTTTTTGAGGTCGCTGAATTCAAATATGGCACCGGCGAACACCTCACGGACACCTGTTACGCTCTAACCTGGACGCGGACGTCATCTTCGAGAATTTTCCTGAAAATATCGACAATAACGAAGCGAAAATCGTTATGGGGGTCGTTTTCCATTTGAAATTCAGATTCAGCGCACACAAAATGGCCCCATACCGATTTTCGCTTCGTTTTTGTCGATATTTCCAGGAAAATTCTGGAAGATGACGTCCGCGTCCAGGTTAGAGCGCAGCAGGTGTCCGTGGGGTATTCGCCGATGGCATATTTGAATTCAACGATCCAAAAAAAAACGTGTGCCGAAATTCTCCTCGCATGAAGTTCGAGATAGTTCGACGGAGATGACGTTCGTCGGCGTTCCCGAGCTCTCGATATTCGGAGGTTCAATTTGAACATCATAATCGTGATTAGCGACCTCAAAGACCCCTGGGTACCCAACTTGGGCCAATTCTGACTTTTATTTACAAAGTTATGAAATTTTCCAAAAGGCCTCTCAAAAAATGTATTTTTTGAATGCATTTTTGGCTGCAGCAATGCAGCTTCCGGTTTGTAATAGGTAGAAAGTAGGTAGGAATGGTATAAATAATTTTTGAAAGCGAATGCAAAAAACCGCATTTCGATCCGTGCTGTACTAAAAGATTTCCTAACATATGCTTTATCGCCTCGACTAAATTTGCTGTGAAAGAAAACATTTGAGTATAATTACTGTGAATGTTAGAACAAATGAAATTGAAATACTTCTAAAGGAAACGTTGTTATTTAGTGCCCAGCTCTGTGAATACAAGGTGCCAAGTAATTACATATAACAGTGACTGTACAAAATTTAAAATAATATATCTTACATTTCATTTCCACTTAATAAACATCTTTATTCCTTCACTAGAAGTATCAAATAGGTTTATATCACAAGCTTAAACCTAGTATATTGCATATTTGTATATTTCTACATTTAAAAGCATTCCGTTCTTATGAAACCATCGCGTAAGGCAGTTTAACTTACTCTGCAGCTCTTGTCAGTCTATGTTTGTTAAAATGTTTCTTAAGGGCCTTTAAAAAATCCCACCGTCTCGTGGAAGTCCTTTCTCGTTTCTGGTTGAGCTTCTACAAGTAAACACACAAAATAACAACAATAAATAAGTAAACACACAAATATGTTTGAAAATTAATATCAAAAGAGAATAAAATGCGCTTACTATTGAAATAATAAGTTTACCCATGTTTTTGTACAAAACCAAAAAAAATATCAAAAATATTTGATTGTCTAAATTTTTTTGGTTTTTTTTTTAATTCCCCTTGATTTTTTTTGGTTTTTAACTATTTTTTAATTTAATGTTTTTTTTATTTTTTGTCTTTATTGGATATTTTGAATTTTTGGTTACCGCTAGACCAAATACTTAGACGTAATGCCTCAACAAAAGTTAATACTCACTTTCATTTCCCATAAATTGTCATACCATGGGCTATATATGAAAATCGGCAAGGGGTCAATACCTTCCATCCCATAGCTGGTGGAGGGAATAGCTATAACATAAAATAAAACCCAGATTATTATTTTTTCAATGGGTATACTTTAGAATGAAATTGTCTGAGTATGGTGTACAAACTAGATATGAATTGAGTGAATGAAAAGACGAGTACCGAGTGTGTCATTTTATTAAAATTCCAGCTAAGCGCTTTCAGCCATTAGGTCATTTTCAAAGCTGTCGACAAGAGAAGAACATACAACAGGTGTCAAAAAACATCAAACCCTGTATCTGCTTCATACAATGAAATAAAATGTTTGATGTTACATCATTATTTAAGTAAAATTTGTTAAAATTACTCTATAAAGAGGGTGTACACACATATCATTTAGTTGATAATTTCAAATTAGAAGTTTCTTTATGTGAATTAATATTATACACCCTCTTTATAGGGTAATTTTAACAAATTTTACTTAAATAGTGATGTAACACCAAACATTTTATTTTATTGTATGTAGCAGTTACAGGGTTTGATGTTTTGTGACACCCGTTGTATATTTTTTTGACAACAGCTTTGAGAATGGCCTAATTGCTGGAAGCGCTACACTTTTTGACATTGTCTTTTCAATTAGTAATAATAATGCAACGAAACAACAGATAAATAGTACACTATAGCAATTGAAAAATACACCAAAATAGCGAAACACGTGAACTAAGAAACGATAACAGTATAACAAACCATGTAGGGACGAGCAATATGACATCGCGCATACGCAGTAATAAAAATCAATAAAATTTGATTACTATCGACGTTACAGTTTTCGTTAATTTTTTTGAATTATCAACCGATTTCAGTTACTCGACTGGCTCTACAGATTGCACGGTCTACAGTGTCCCTAGCCTGTATACCACCACTAAAGTGCGGACAGTCTTGCGAAGAACTAATTCACGGACTTAATGAAAACTCGGAAACTTAGTTGACTTCTGGACTACCTGCACTGCAACTACTAATTTTACTAGATACTTCCCGTTAAAATTTGTAACAAACACTTACGCCGTCTGTCAGAGAGAACCCCAATTTTTTATTCATTTAATAGGAGAATAAGAAGGTACCTAACGATGATATCGCATTCGCCTATCGGAGAATTAGTAAATTCGTTACAAGGACTACCAGCTTCGTGCTCAGGTCAGACACATATTAGACAATCCTCGTATACAATCAACAAGCCAATGTATGAATTTATGATTCGAATTTTAATTTTGTCTCATTACCACCTCTGTTCCTTAGATGACAATCCTTACTTCTAGCATACGCCGCTTCTGTATCATGCAACCCGTCTAATCCTATTTTTGAAATATGTACCTCTGTAGCTAATCTATCTACCAATGACTCCTATCGTTCTTTTAAATCATTTGCCAGGCTTATAGCTCATCTATTAAACGGCATAGAGTTGCGTTCAACTTTACCAATCCCAATTTAACCCTCCTTGCAACAAGTACCGAACCATATTAAACACCTCTCACCATTTATATTAAACCAGAATCCCCTTTGTGCTTATAAAGGAAGCATTCCTTAAAATTCTACACACAAATGCCTCTGAGTTAGTGCTTTAAACAGACGCTTCCAAAACCCCTACCGGTGTCACATGCAGCATACATACAGGAGATATGTTTAGTGTCTTTCAAATATATTACCTCTTCATCTAAACATGTCGCTATCTGCACTGACTCCCTAGCCTCTATAAATTCGTTAAAATCTAAATTCACTAGCTCATGACGTACATGACTTATAACAATCCCTTCATGCTCGACGTACTAAACTTTCACTCATTTGGCTTCCATCTCACATCGAACTCGATGATAATGGAGCTGCTGACCAACATGCCAAAGAAGCTACTTCCCTCGTTACCACTGCTACTACAATTCAACTAAGCCAAGATCTGAAATCCTTATTCAAGGCCTTACTCCGCAAATTAGTTGGGCCAACAAGAATACAACTTTGGGTAAAATTCAACCCATCCTTGGCCGCCTCTTACTTACCGAGTTTTCAAGACATGATGAAAATATTATTAGAAGACTGCGAATTGGCCACACACGTTTGACTCATGGCCACTTAATGACCTACGAATATAGCACAACATACCGCGTCTGCAAATGTCCTGTTACCGTTAAACAAGTATTGATAGGCTGTCAATTGTACAACGATGTCAGGCTGACAAACAACATGAAGCCTATACTAAAATAAATGATATGTTCTCTTAGTAAACTATCCCAAACTATACAATTTCTTAAAGATATTAATATTTTTCTATAAATTATGATATTATGTTTTGTACCGTACCAATGGCCTTAACTGTCTAGGAACTTGAATTTAAAAATTTCTCATTGCCGGCCACGTATTAGCATCACATTAATTTTTCGTTCAGTAAAATCCTTCTTATTAAAATAATATTATTATGTTCATAAATATTTCATAATTATAATTTGTACTGTTGTTTTCTTTTCCTCTAAAGTTTAGAAAAAAAAACAGTGAATTCAACCATTCACCAGGAATACTGGATATGATAAAATTGTTTCAAGAAGTTTAAACAAAATATTAACAAAGCTCCATTCAATCCGTTTCCGACTCACCTAAACTCATATATTTGAATTAAGTTGGGTTCATGTAATTTAACTTCAACATGATATTGCAATTTACAGTTACACGTGAACTTCAAGTGAAAAGTTGGACTATTACTATTGGTGTTACCTGAAAACCGCCTAAAAGCTTCAGTAATTTCACAAAATAATATGAACAATGTGGTTCTTTCGAGACAGAGAACGATTACAAAATTTCAGAGGAATTTTTGTATAGGCTCAATTTTTGTTGCATTTCAAGTCTTAGTATAATGGGTGCGAATAGAATTTTAATTTAAAGCCCAATTTTTCTCATTATACTATTTATTCAATATTCGATATGTTCTTATAAAATCCTCATTTAGAATCAACTTTCATAACTCTATAAATATATGTTTTTGATTATAATTCAATTGAACTTCGTCGACTGGCATAGACATCCAACTATATTATTAATCTTAATCTGACAACGTTAATGTCAATATTAATAGTTTATCATATACAAATTTACAATGAATTGTACAAATGGATGAATGTTTGAACTTCGATGGATTTCAGATCGAAAGGTGAACAAGAACTTAATGATTCGGAAGAACGTTATGTTTCGCCTTGATGAGGTGTCTGTATATCTTTACTTTGGTGTTAACTGAACACTGACTAAGAACCATTTGTTCGGCTTTGAGTATATACTGGACTGGAATACTAATTAAGAAAGGATGTGTTTGACTTAATAGCGGTGAAACGATAAGTTTCGACTTATCGTTACTCGACCTTGATGCAACAATTAACCTACCTTTAAGTGTGCTTTTGTAAAAGACCGAAGTCGCTGGAATGCCCAACTTAATAATGTAAAGATTCAAAACGATAGGTACCCAGTAGTGGGTGTAAATTCTCTTGGTTTCCTTAAAGTCACTATTGAATTCCAAGCCCCACCGAATTTTACTACTTTTGGAAAATGCGGAAAACAAATGGGCAGGTTCCTTGAAAACGGATTAAGTAGCCTAGTCTGGTATCAAAGGTAGTGTATATTACTAATAATTTCTGAAGTAAAGTTCACAATGTAAAAGTTTTAAAACTATAATCACGGTTATAAATAATTGAATTATATATGATATAACAATCTACAATTATCTCGTTTAGCACTGCACGATCATACAAGCTTTACACTTTACAACTCGTTGTATACTATACCCTTTTTGTACCTCATACCCCCTAATAAAGTAACATAAACAAAATTATCGATTTTGTTTTACTGAAATTACAAAATATGAATGTTTAGTTTGCGTTTCAGCCAAACTGAATAGTCGAATCCGGGATTTATTATCTACTTCTCAAAATCGGGCGCAATCACTATATGAACTGCAGTTGGGTTCCAGCCAACCCAGTTCTCCAGTACAAGATGTCAAATATTGTTGTCTTTTGGGAAGTATTTACTGTGTAAATACTGAATAGTGTCTGTTCTGTCAGTTGTCCAGGTCCCATCGTCTTTTTTTAGTGTTGTTAGTGTATTTTATGTTTTGTGTTTGCCCCTAATTATATTATAAGCGACCTCCCAAGGATTGTCTGGATCGTTTACTGTTGAGAATGACCTTATTGAGTTTTGTTTGTATAATATAATTCTACTAGTTTTTTGACATGTGTTGTCCCAGATACAAGACTCAAAATATTTACCTGAAAGTTATAAAAATTTTGAAATAAAATGTATGAACACTTGGATTAACTACATACTATATTTTCATATAAGTGACCATCTTCCAAATTATTTTCAAAAGTATTCAGATCTTCCTTGTTATCAAATGGAAGCTTACACTCAGGTTTTTTCATCATGTTTGTAGGATATTTTTGAGCTAACAGAGTTAAATGTTCATTTACTTGGATTATATCTGTTTTAGTTTGTATTATATCATACTCGTATTGTAAAGGTACAAAGCTCTTAACAAGTTTTTCTACATTCTCCATTAATCTTTCACAATCTAAAAAAAGCCATAAAATTCAGCATGCTTTTTGAATAACTATGATGAGTTACTTACTTGTAACATTGTAGAAGTTTCATATCCCTAGCCATATTAGGTACATTTAAAAATTCATCAGTTGTTATGGGGAGATTATTTGTTTCTTCACTGTTACCAGAATCCGAGGAAAATAATGATGCATACTCTAATTTTGATGTCATTTCCTCAGCTAATTTTGAATCTGTTACAGTGGCCTTACAAGTCGCTGGATATTCTGAATATGTAGTATTTATATTTTTGCTACCATTGGCACGCCAAGTATTTGCTATAAAATCACACTCGTTACCTCTATTCCAGATAACAATGTCCCAAAAGAATTCCATTTTGATCTAAATATAAGCTTAATTTAACAAAAATTGTATATATTGCGAATTTCCTGAACAAGTAAGAACCATCCATCTCAACGATTATGAGTTATTTCTGTTACAAATCTATAGTTGTTAATTTTTATAAACATACTTTGTCTAGTAAATTCTTGAACACCAACAGTAAATAAATACATATCTTCTATATACTTTTTAACAAGATACATCAAATATTGGTTTTTTAGTTATAACAAGTATAAAGTACAAGAAACAACAATTAAAGAAACTGGACATATTCATTAACCATAAACAAGTATTAAATACCAAGCAATATTATTCAAAATTTACATTTGTTTAGACCACTAGAAAAGTTTAGTAATTCCACAACAATATACTATAATAAAAATTGGATCGTTAGTTATGAAACAAACATAAGAATCCAACCGGGAACAAAACATTTCAGTTTATTTACTTCAAAACATTATCAAGTACCTACTAAAATTATTACAAATCTACAAATACACAAGTAAGATATTTGACATTTTTAATATAATAACAAATATACCATGTCCCGCTATCCGTTTAGATGTTATTTTTGTTGTCACATGTACAAGTACTAACCTATATAATGTGAAATATATTTTACAAATTTATGATTAATAAATAGGAGAATATAATGGTCTACACAGAACAAACATGAGGTAGGTATGTATATTGTAAATAATTACATGTACCTATATTTTTCATATAATTTGTGATACAGCATATTGAGTACTCGTTATATTTTAGTGTAAAAATGGTTTTATACGTATGTATTGTTAACCAGAAAAATCAAACGAATTAAGAAAATTCCGCTAGATAATAACAATGAGATTTCAATACCTGTTTGAAAGTAAAAGTGAGAAGACTGTATGGTTCTTTATAAACCAAATTGAACTTTAGAGTAACTGACAAATCAACAAGATACCTAATCGTTTGTTATGATGAAACATTTACCAGTAAAGCGTGTGTGGTTCTTGTGAAGATAACCTGACTTCTGTTCTTACTCCTCGGTAAATTCACTTTATTTTATATTTACGAAATAATAATTATATGCAATGCAATCGTTTTTATCAATATTTGTTAAATGAATCTTCCCGATTACAAAAAGTACCCCGCAATCACACAAAACAAGACACGACACAACACCTTCCTTAAGACACACTAAAAATTAAAATAATATGGCTATTACGGCACTCGGGCTGACCACCGCTGCTCCGTTCGTACTCGTGAATATCGATTAGAGATGTGTGGCCAATGATATGGATTATATCCCATAAAGGCAATATGGGCAAAATAATACTACAGGAATATTGTATAATCTACATGTAATAATGTTGGCCCAACCTCAAACATTTGATATTAAAAATAATCCGTTACTTCTACATTGGATTGTTATAATTTTAGGAATATGTATCAATAAGTATATGCCAATATTGTAACAATGTTGGATATAAATTGAACATTGAATATAGTATTCCCAAAGTATATAAATATTATTACAATATTATTTCTTTTGTACATTGGTTAAATATTAAAAACACAATATCGGCGTATTATTGTTAAACCTACATTATACCTATTATCAACATCTAATATTGCTTGTCTAAACCAAAACTTTTTTACATTCAAAATTACCGGTAATTTCTATATCGATTTATCGTTGGTGTGGTAATGTACATCAATAAAACTATATCAATATTATACCAATATTGGTTAAGAAGTGAAAAAGTGAAAATTTTACTATTGTATACTCAATATATATATATATATATATATATATATATATATATATATATATATATATATTTATATATAGTTTCGCTTTTTTTGGTTCATGGTCTGTTTTATTTAATTATATATTGTTTATTTTGTAACTAGTAGTTAATAAATAATAAAATAAATAAATAAATAATAAATGTCTTTAAAAATGGTCTCCAATCCCAAGAATACAAAATAAACTATATATATATATATATATATATGAGTGTTGATCCGATATTTTTGGTTCATTATTTGAATGCTATCCTGTAAACACAATATCGGTAAAATAATATTAAATCAATATTGTATGATCGACATCTAATAATGTTGGCCCAATCTCACTATATTTACAGTAAAAATAGGCTGTAATTACTATATGTGATTATTATTGGTCTGACAATATGTATCAATAACAGAATATCAATATTGTATCAATGTTTGATATAAATAAAACATAGAATGTATCATTACCAATGTACACACATATTTATCCAATATCGTTTGTTTAGTATATCGATTAAATCTTGTAGAAGTTATATTGGACGAATATTGGACAATATATATTGTAAAATAGACATTTATTAACATTGAACCAATCCCGACTTCTCAATTTCCAATATATCTATATTGAGCCGATATAGTTTCGATCTTTAGCCAATTTTATGTGCTACTAGTGCTGAAATTTCTTCCGGAGAGTGTTAGTGTGTTTCTTTTGAATGTCAAGGTTTTCATTCCACTAAATTAGGTTTGTCTTATTGTGTTTGCGTTTTGTAAGTGTAGACTTGGTCATGAGTTGTGTAATGTGGTTTGTTATGTTGTGTATTTGTTGGTCTGAGACTCCCACAGCAGGCCGTAATGATTTTTCTACCAGTTACCTTAGTCTTCCCACATTTATATTGTTTATATTGAGTCTCGTCGAGTGACGGCGGGTTTCAGTTAGTGTTTTGTTTCCAATAGTGTATGTAATATACTGGTGGTCGCTAAGAGTTTCTTCGTCTGATACTGTCCAGTTGTTTAGTGTTATGTGTTTTGTCATGGTCAGGTCGATCCAACTTCTCCCCCTGTTAGAGAGGAAAGTTGGAGGACTGTCGTGTGTGTTAGGTATGTAGAGGTTGTTTTGTGTTGTCCAGTCCATGATGTCTTGTCCCCTGTCATCGCTCGTCGCGCCTCCCCAGCTGGTATGTTTGGCGTTTAGATCACCTGCTATGAACGCCTTAGTGTCATGTTCTATGTATTGTTTGTGTGTGTTGAGTCTTGCGTTCGTATTACCCCCGGGTTCGTCGTAAATGTTGATTATTGTAGACTGGAAAATGCGGAAAACAAATGGGCAGGTTCCTTGAAAACGGATTAAGTAGCCTAGTCTGGTATCAAAGGTAGTGTATATTACTAATAATTTCTGAAGTAAAGTTCACAATGTAAAAGTTTTAAAACTATAATCACGGTTATAAATAATTGAATTATATATGATATAACAATCTACAATTATCTCGTTTAGCACTGCACGATCATACAAGCTTTACACTTTACAACTCGTTGTATACTATACCCTTTTTGTACCTCATACCCCCTAATAAAGTAACATAAACAAAATTATCGATTTTGTTTTACTGAAATTACAAAATATGAATGTTTAGTTTGCGTTTCAGCCAAACTGAATAGTCGAATCCGGGATTTATTATCTAATTCTCAAAATCGGGCGCAATCACTATATGAACTGCAGTTGGGTTCCAGCCAACCCAGTTCTCCAGTACAAGATGTCAAATATTGTTGTCTTTTGGGAAGTATTTACTGTGTAAATACTGAATAGTGTCTGTTCTGTCAGTTGTCCAGGTCCCATCGTCTTTTTTTAGTGTTGTTAGTGTATTTTATGTTTTGTGTTTGCCCCTAATTATATTATAAGCGACCTCCCAAGGATTGTCTGGATCGTTTACTGTTGAGAATGACCTTATTGAGTTTTGTTTGTATAATATAATTCTACTAGTTTTTTGACATGTGTTGTCCCAGATACAAGACTCAAAATATTTACCTGAAAGTTATAAAAATTTTGAAATAAAATGTATGAACACTTGGATTAACTACATACTATATTTTCATATAAGTGACCATCTTCCAAATTATTTTCAAAAGTATTCAGATCTTCCTTGTTATCAAATGGAAGCTTACACTCAGGTTTTTTCATCATGTTTGTAGGATATTTTTGAGCTAACAGAGTTAAATGTTCATTTACTTGGATTATATCTGTTTTAGTTTGTATTATATCATACTCGTATTGTAAAGGTCCAAAGCTCTTAACAAGTTTTTCTACATTCTCCATTAATCTTTCACAATCTAAAAAAAGTCATAAAATTCAGCATGCTTTTTGAATAACTATGATGAGTTACTTACTTGTAACATTGTAGAAGTTTCATATCCCTAGCCATATTAGGTACATTTAAAAATTCATCAGTTGTTATGGGGAGATTATTTGTTTCTTCACTGTTACCAGAATCCGAGGAAAATAATGATGCATACTCTAATTTTGATGTCATTTCCTCAGCTAATTTTGAATCTGTTACAGTGGCCTTACAAGTCGCTGGATATTCTGAATATGTAGTATTTATATTTTTGCTACCATTGGCACGCCAAGTATTTGCTATAAAATCACACTCGTTACCTCTATTCCAGATAACAATGTCCCAAAAGAATTCCATTTTGATCTAAATATAAGCTTAATTTAACAAAAATTGTATATATTGCGAATTTCCTGAACAAGTAAGAACCATCCATCTCAACGATTATGAGTTATTTCTGTTACAAATCTATAGTTGTTAATTTTTATAAACATACTTTGTCTAGTAAATTCTTGAACACCAACAGTAAATAAATACATATCTTCTATATACTTTTTAACAAGATACATCAAATATTGGTTTTTTAGTTATAACAAGTATAAAGTACAAGAAACAACAATTAAAGAAACTGGACATATTCATTAACCATAAACAAGTATTAAATACCAAGCAATATTATTCAAAATTTACATTTGTTTAGACCACTAGAAAAGTTTAGTAATTCCACAACAATATACTATAATAAAAATTGGATCGTTAGTTATGAAACAAACATAAGAATCCAACCGGGAACAAAACATTTCAGTTTATTTACTTCAAAACATTATCAAGTACCTACTAAAATTATTACAAATCTACAAATACACAAGTAAGATATTTGACATTTTTAATATAATAACAAATATACCATGTCCCGCTATCCGTTTAGATGTTATTTTTGTTGTCACATGTACAAGTACTAACCTATATAATGTGAAATATATTTTACAAATTTATGATTAATAAATAGGAGAATATAATGGTCTACACAGAACAAACATGAGGTAGGTATGTATATTGTAAATAATTACATGTACCTATATTTTTCATATAATTTGTGATACAGCATATTGAGTACTCGTTATATTTTAGTGTAAAAATGGTTTTATACGTATGTATTGTTAACCAGAAAAATCAAACGAATTAAGAAAATTCCGCTAGATAATAACAATGAGATTTCAATACCTGTTTGAAAGTAAAAGTGAGAAGACTGTATGGTTCTTTATAAACCAAATTGAACTTTAGAGTAACTGACAAATCAACAAGATACCTAATCGTTTGTTATGATGAAACATTTACCAGTAAAGCGTGTGTGGTTCTTGTGAAGATAACCTGACTTCTGTTCTTACTCCTCGGTAAATTCACTTTATTTTATATTTACGAAATAATAATTATATGCAATGCAATCGTTTTTATCAATATTTGTTAAATGAATCTTCCCGATTACAAAAAGTACCCCGCAATCACACAAAACAAGACACGACACAACACCTTCCTTAAGACACACTAAAAATTAAAATAATATGGCTATTACGGCATTCGGGCTGACCACCGCTGCTCCGTTCGTACTCGTGAATATCGATTAGAGATGTGTGGCCAATGATATGGATTATATCCCATAAAGGCAATATGGGCAAAATAATACTACAGGAATATTGTATAATCTACATGTAATAATGTTGGCCCAACCTCAAACATTTGATATTAAAAATAATCCGTTACTTCTACATTGGATTGTTATAATTTTAGGAATATGTATCAATAAGTATATGCCAATATTGTAACAATGTTGGATATAAATTGAACATTGAATATAGTATTCCCAAAGTATATAAATATTATTACAATATTATTTCTTTTGTACATTGGTTAAATATTAAAAACACAATATCGGCGTATTATTGTTAAACCTACATTATACCTATTATCAACATCTAATATTGCTTGTCTAAACCAAAACTTTTTTACATTCAAAATTACCGGTAATTTCTATATCGATTTATCGTTGGTGTGGTAATGTACATCAATAAAACTATATCAATATTATACCAATATTGGTTAAGAAGTGAAAAAGTGAAAATTTTACTATTGTATACTCAATATATATATATATATATATATATATATATATATATATATATATATATATATTTATATATAGTTTCGCTTTTTTTGGTTCATGGTCTGTTTTATTTAATTATATATTGTTTATTTTGTAACTAGTAGTTAATAAATAATAAAATAAATAAATAAATAATAAATGTCTTTAAAAATGGTCTCCAATCCCAAGAATACAAAATAAACTATATATATATATATATATATATATATATATATATATATATGAGTGTTGATCCGATATTTTTGGTTCATTATTTGAATGCTATCCTGTAAACACAATATCGGTAAAATAATATTAAATCAATATTGTATGATCGACATCTAATAATGTTGGCCCAATCTCACTATATTTACAGTAAAAATAGGCTGTAATTACTATATGTGATTATTATTGGTCTGACAATATGTATCAATAACAGAATATCAATATTGTATCAATGTTTGATATAAATAAAACATAGAATGTATCATTACCAATGTACACACATATTTATCCAATATCGTTTGTTTAGTATATCGATTAAATCTTGTAGAAGTTATATTGGACGAATATTGGACAATATATATTGTAAAATAGACATTTATTAACATTGAACCAATCCCGACTTCTCAATTTCCAATATATCTATATTGAGCCGATATAGTTTCGATCTTTAGCCAATTTTATGTGCTACTAGTGCTGAAATTTCTTCCGGAGAGTGTTAGTGTGTTTCTTTTGAATGTCAAGGTTTTCATTCCACTAAATTAGGTTTGTCTTATTGTGTTTGCGTTTTGTAAGTGTAGACTTGGTCATGAGTTGTGTAATGTGGTTTGTTATGTTGTGTATTTGTTGGTCTGAGACTCCCACAGCAGGCCGTAATGATTTTTCTACCAGTTACCTTAGTCTTCCCACATTTATATTGTTTATATTGAGTCTCGTCGAGTGACGGCGGGTTTCAGTTAGTGTTTTGTTTCCAATAGTGTATGTAATATACTGGTGGTCGCTAAGAGTTTCTTCGTCTGATACTGTCCAGTTGTTTAGTGTTATGTGTTTTGTCATGGTCAGGTCGATCCAACTTCTCCCCCTGTTAGAGAGGAAAGTTGGAGGACTGTCGTGTGTGTTAGGTATGTAGAGGTTGTTTTGTGTTGTCCAGTCCATGATGTCTTGTCCCCTGTCATCGCTCGTCGCGCCTCCCCAGCTGGTATGTTTGGCGTTTAGATCACCTGCTATGAACGCCTTAGTGTCATGTTCTATGTATTGTTTGTGTGTGTTGAGTCTTGCGTTCGTATTACCCCCGGGTTCGTCGTAAATGTTGATTATTGTAATTTTATCTGTGCCCATATTTAAGTGTATTGTCGTTGTGTTTTTGTCCGTTCTTTGTCTGATAAGTGTAGTGTTGTGTACGTGTTTGTTGCTGACGAGAATGAGAGCTTTGGAGTTTCCGTCTAGTGAGAAGGTGGTGTAAAGTTGTGCGTGCCCCAGGTTTTCTCCTGGTTCCTGTAGAAGTGCAATGTCAAAGTTATCAGAAGCTAGTTTATGTAGTAGTTGTTCGGTGGCTTGGATCCCTCGTCCTGCGTTAAATTGTAGTGTTTTGTACATGGTTTGTGTTGTATTGAGTGTTGTTGTTTGTGTGTGGAGTGTTACTTTTGTGTTTGTGTGTTTTGTTGTTGTTTGTTTATTGATAATGTATTTGTCTTCTTGTTTCTTGCAGTTTTCTCTTATATTTGGACAATTTTGGTCTCTCGCCTGGTGGCCACTTGGTGATATCCTCATCGTCTCACAATTTACGCAATTGTAGAGGTCTGATGTGCATTAAGTGTTTTCGTGCTTTTTTCCGCATATCAAACATCTCGGCTCTTTTTCTGAACAGTATTTAGCGGCGTGCCCATATCGACAGCATCTCAAGCACATAGTGACCCTCAAGTATTCTTCTACGTATATTCTAGTCAGGTCGTAATATACATAACCTTGTTTCAGGATCACCTTCAGCAGCTCAATTGGTCCTTCCAATAGGACGTTCTCTTTCCATGGATTCCTGCATGGTCTGCTAGTAATCACTTTCAGTCTTCCGAATTATTCCCCGTGTGTGATTGCTAACTCCTCGTTTTGCGCTTTTAGCTCTTCTCTAATGTCGGCCTTGCTATGTCTCTTGGGTCACCCGGTTAGAATAATAATAGGGTCTCTTGTTTTTGTCGCGTCTTTTGCGTTTAGTTTTTCGCATGTATTGGTTTTTTGGAGTACTTGTTGATGCGTGTCTTTATCTTTAGTGGTGATAATTATGGTGTTGGAGTCCCTCGTTCTCCTCACGTTTATTTGCTGTAGGTCAGCTGGTTTTATGACCGTTTTTAAGGCATCCATAGTTTTCCCAGTTCCCCCTACTTTTAGCCTAACCATAGTATCGTACATTCTATCTACTTTCTGTGGTGATTTCCAGGTAGGTGGAGTCGTTGGCTCAATTATTGTGTTGACAGTTTGCGCGTACGTCTTAACTGGTAGACTTGGGTATTCCACAATGTTTGATCTTGCCTGCACTTCCTGTGTACTGGTTTGTGGTTTTTGCTGTCTCTTGTCTGTTTGGTTTGTGTTTTCTATTGTTTGTATAATGGTTTGTTTTATTTCTTGTAGGTCCTGCTTTTTTATGTTCTGGTTCTCCGTTTTCAGTTTGTGAAGGTCTATTATTTCAGATTTAAGGTCGTTAATTTGGGTCTCCTGTACAAATAAATATGTAATAAGGTCATGGTACATGTTGATAATTTTCTCAGTCGATTCTATCACCGTAGCCTTATCTTTGAGAGTGAAGGATATTTTTCTCTTGGCCTCAGGAGTTGTTCTTGTGACGGCAAGTGTGATCAGTTGTTTAAGCTCTCTGATCTTCATATGGTTGTCCAATATGTTTTCCTTAATACTTTTTACATGTTTTTTTGGGAGCCCTTGAGTGGATTCAAAAGTTTCGTCAACTTCGTTGTCCTCCCTCTGTCTTTTGTGTTCCGTTTCTTCCCTTCGACTCAGCATATCCCCGACACTAAGGGACCTGTCCCTAGGAGGTGATATTCTCAGGGATTGTCTGGCCTGAAAGGGGTCTTCAGTCGTACTCTCCATGTCTGTAAAATTTCAGGCCTCTAGGGCCTTTGGTTGCGTAGATATGGCTAAAATTAATTTTTGGTGGATGGGCCAAAATGGTGATTTATCCAAAAATTTGGTGGATGCGCCTCAGAAATTTGGTGGGGGCGCTCCAAAGTCGAAAAAAACTATTGTCTAAACTCGAGTTTCGTGAGTCTATCACCTACCGTTTAGGAGTTGTGTCTAATTGTGTGCTAGGTTGTTGTTTATGAGCTTATTTTGTGTCACTTAGTCTAAATATTTACACCACTTAATATTAACTAAATCTACCTACTCCTATATACACTTTATGCGTTTTTGACTTGTAAATCCCACTAAAACGATCAAAATTCCCTTAATCTCACTTAGTGTCTTATACCAAGAAACTTGTGAAATTTTTAGCAATTAACTTTAGATATTTGTCGAAATTTTTTTAAGTCCAAAAACGTATTTTATCGACTCGTAATATTTTAACAAAATACCTCTTTAGTTTTCTGTACTCCTGATACCTGCGACGGCTATTTGTGTCTGTATCTTTGGTTCCCGGCGTCGGATCCCGGTGCTTCAAGTTTCACCTGAAACTAGAACGTGGTGTGGTGTCCTGGCACTTGATCACTTTCACCTCACCAGTTTATTAGGCCCTTTGGCTCCTTACAAATTACTCCGCATGCATTGATTATGACCGCGCATAGAATATTTAAAATCACTTTTAAGAGCAGTCCTAGGGCTATGCCCCAAATTCGTACTTTATACAACGGTCTCGCGTGTTTTCGCTACCGAAATCACGTGTACTTCTGTTGAATTCTAAAGAACGACTGTTAATGTCGGACAGTTGGTTACTGTATGTATTTTTATTTGACATTCGACTATAACCTTAACTTAAAACAAATTATAAAATGGTCTGACGCAGTTGTAGTTAGCAAATTTATAGAATAAATGGTCTTAAAGGTAAAATGGAACAAATTACATAATAAAATTCTATTATATAAAGTACGCTAACGTTTATCCATCAATGATTTGTTAATAAGTATACATAACGTTCGAGTTTTGGGATAAACGAGATACCTATGTGAAGATATACTATAGAAAGGATTCTATTCATGATAGAATATAAATAATACGCAAGAATAAATGAAGAAGCCTTTTTTAAAGCAAATAATCATACTCTGTTTTCTCAAATGGAAGTTTATTTACAATTTACACAATTTTTCGATCATAATATATGTCAAAAGTGCTGAGTAAGACCGGCTGTGATATTGCAAATCAGGAACCTACAGAATTTATAACTTAAAATCAAATCACTCCTCCTATACCCTGTTTTTAAACTAGGCGGAACATTTTGAGAAACCTGAATCACACCACTAGAAACCGCTAAAAAAGTTACTAGATTGGGAGTGACAACATAAAATGTTAGTCATTTTAAAATTATATTCTGCAGATAATGAGCCACAAACTAAATAACAATTGAACTAATAGACATACGGTAAAAGAGCTTATGCATATTATTGAAAATGAAAAAAAATACAACGAATTGTAACGTTAAATCTATAAAGAATTCCAAGGTCAGCCATTATTCTTGTAAAAAGGTTAATAACAGTTGTTGATTTTGGTGGCACAAGAAATTTCAAGTTTCAAAAGGTTCACTATTATTTTGATTAAATGGTAAGATCTGAGCCGTTTCTGATGAAATGTAGATAATTGAGATTGAAGGAACCACAATAGAAGAAAATAGAATGATTGAAAGAGCAGAGAAACAAACATTAAGCTGTATCCTATATGAAGATAACTTGAGTAAAAAAAGAACAACTTTAAGTATGAAGAAAACTCCGCCTGGGTCATCCGATGGGTGGATGGAGTAGCTCTTCGGATGGCACTGCCGGTCCCAAGCCCGTATAGAGTAGGAGGGTTCCTAGGCGAGGTTAGCTACATACCTGGAGTAAAAAGAACCAATAGGCTCACAGATCTGAAGATACAGCTTCGGAAACTGGACGGAGCTATCAGACGACGACTCACGCTAGGACATTGCAAAATCGAATTGAAGAACGAATTGGCAAAAGGAAACCTAAACACCACACTACACGAATGGCATGCTGGATCATAACGTCGTAGAATGGAAGAGATCAAGAGATCATAATAGAAATGAAGAAGCATTACATTGACATTAGCGGGATCTCTGAGATAAAGAAAAAGGGGTAGGGAACATCAAAATACGGAGAATTCATACTAATATACAGTGGAAAAGCGAAATCAGAAAGAGCGCACTCCGGTGTTGGAATTTTGCTGCACGATGAATATACACAGAGCATCGGAGACATCAACGACAGAATATTGAAAATCTGCCTAAAAATGAACAATACCACGACACATTTGATAAGCACGTATGCACCAGACATATCTCAGCCCACAGCATAAACTGAAAACTTCTATCAGCAACTACAGAACGTCATGAACAACATAAATACTAAAGACGAAATTATCATACTCGGAAATCTTAATGCACGGATTGGGAACGATGTCATACCAGGTATGAAGCAAAAGTATAATGAAGCCATAATTAATGAAAACGGCGAAGCACGAATAGACTTCTGCGCTAGAAATGAAATGAGTATCAACAACACGTACTTCCCACATAAAAACCAACACAAATACACTTTCAATAACAATCGAGGCCAGCGATCGATAATAGACTTCATACTCACAAATCGAGTAATAACACCCGCACAAGTACTCGACGTCAGAGCCCTAACATCCGCTAACCTGGGGACCGATCACAACCTTGTTCTTGGCAAGATACTACTAAGACGTCCACAACAAAAAAAAAACCACAGTTCATCGAAAAGTACAATTTGGAGACCCTAACAAGGGAGAGCACAAAACTCCTCTACAAGAGCAGGATTACTAACAAATTAAAAGAGATAGATTTGAAACCAGAATGGGGAGTAGAAGAGAGCTGGCAAAGTATTGCAAAATGCATCAAATGAGCAGCGGAGGAAGCGATTGGAAAGCGTAATATTAATGTAAATGCGACAAACCACACCAACCCGTGGTTTTGTCAAGAGGTAAAAGAACTCTCTGAATCAAAAAGGAAATGTTACTTAGCATACAAAAGCGCACCGTCGGAAGAAACTCGCGCAGAATATGTCCAAGTAAGGAACAGAGTGAACGCAAGAATAAGATCAATCAAAAGAGAACATTGGGCCAATTTTACTAGCGACATGGACCACGACCTGTATGGCGCCCAAAGGAAAGTGTGAAAAATGCTTCGGAAGAGAAGAAAACAAGTTAACGAGTTTGTGCAAACCAAAGGAGTACCAATAGAGACATGGCAACAGTATTATAAAGAGCTTTACTATGCTTAGGAAATGCCGAATATAGACAAATACGAAACATATATAAGTGGTACGGTCACTGATGAAGAGGTGAAAGCAAAACTCAAGAAATTGAAAATCACATGGAACGAACGGCATCTCCAACGAGCTTTTAAAATATGGAGGCCCCGCACTTGCAAGGAAACTATCGCAACTATTTAACAAAATCTTAAACAAAATGGAAACGCTAGACGAATGGCATAACAGCATCACCATACCTGTATTCAAGAAAGGACTAAAAACCTGCCCAGAAAACTATAGAGGAATAACTCTCTTGAATACGGTAATGAAACTTTTCACGAGTATTCTCAATCACAAACTGGAGACACAAATTAAGAACGCTGAAGAACAACAGGGCTTCACAAAAGGACGGTCAATAACAGACGCAGTGTTCATAATAGAGCAAATAAAAGAAAAGGCTACAGAGTATAATATGCCAGCGTACATCTGCTTCATTGACCTAACAAAGGCGTTTGATATGGTCCGATTGGTGGACATTTCACAGATATCAATGGAAAATAAGACGCCAGCAAACATAACGAAGATAATCCATAACCTACATAGCAATAACGTAACAAAGGTCAAGGTAGGAGATCAATTCACTGAAAATATCCCAACTCCGGGAGGATTTAGACAGGGTGACAGTCTAAGTCCCTTTTTGTTTAATCTCCTCATGGATAAAATTATAAACAAAGTAACATGTCTCAACCTCGGATACAGTCTGGGCAACAAAAGAGTTGGTATGGTGTGCTACGCTGATGATGCAGCAATCATCGCCGAATCAGAAAACGACCTACAGAGACAGCTCTTCCAGTTCTTTCTGGTAAGCTGCCAACTCAATATGAACATTTCTATCAGCAAAACCAAATGTATGACAATCGCGAAGGATCCGCTCAGATGTGAGCTAGTGGTGGAGGACAACCCCATAGAACAGGTGATGCAATTCAGATATCTGGGCATAGATATATCAAGTACCCACGACTCAGTTAAAGACCTAAGAAGCCAGATTAACAATGCATCCGCACGATCAGGATGCCTACGAGATATAGTCTGGTCCAACCCGTACATGCGCAAGGATAGCAAAATTAGAATCTACAAAACTTGTATCAGACCCATCATGACGTACAGCACGGGAGACCGCGAGGACACCAACAAGACGAAACAAATGCTAAGGGTGGCCGAGATGAAAACACTGAGAACAAAAGTGGGGAAAACAATAAGAGACAGAGTAAGAAACACAGATGCCAGAGAGCAGTGCGGGATACAGGATATTGTGAGATGGGGAAGACAATGTAAGAGGCAGTGGTACAACCATGTAAGACGGATGGATGAGAACAGACTTCCGAGAATAGTCCCAGAAAACAACCCGCCCGGCTCAAGATCTCCCGTGAGACCACCTAAAAGGTGGAAAGATAGCTAGCAATCCACCTCCCAGGAAAAGATGCTGAGGCAGCTTCAGAAGTAACAGATATCCAAGAAGTAGAAGAAGAAGAAGAAGTATGAAGAAAATATCAGAAGTTATTCCATTGTAAGAAATATTTTTTTGTTCTATAAATAAATCATCACAAATATCTGTATGTGATACACTTTAGCAGAATAATGTATTTATCATCACTTTTTCCATAGATTTGTTGGTTGGACTATTTCATAGCAAGATTAGTTACCTACCTATACCGAACAGGAAATTTGCAAATGGTATAAGAAAGGGTCTAGTTTTCAATAGGTTCATCTATTATGGTTAATCATCACACTGAAATCAGATTTGGTATAAAAATAATTTTGTCATTCAACTATATGCATAATGTTTTATTAAACACTATTATGTAACATTTTACAATATATCTGAATTACATTGTCAATTATTAATTAACTCCAGAACCACTAAATACATTTCTGTAATATAAATAAATATTCACTCAAAGTCTACCGCACTGTCGTCACTAGAGAAAACAGACTATTAGTTCTATGAGATCAACCATACTTTTATCTAACTTGAACATTTTATCTCCTTTTACCAGATGTGCTACAAAATTTTGGCAGTGAACATTTTTAAACACTTGCATTAGAAGCTCCTGTACATCTTTTAGTTTAAATATAATATTTTTGGCTGCTACTTAAAATAAATTTATCTCATAACTTTATGTTATAATGAACAAGACATTTGTGGTAAATCTGAGCATTTCTTTATCCAAAGCTAGGATTTCATTTTTAAGGAAGAAACTTTGAATGATACCTAAATTATATTTTTAGTTACGTTTTCGAATGTTTCAACAATTTCCGGACCACTTCCACGATGGTTAGAAGAAGAAACAATAGTTCCAGTGTTTCTATATTTTTTGATAGTACATTGATTCAACAAATGCTAAACAGTAAAATTTGGACATGTTAATTTCACACAAAAGTGCTGTTTTCTATAACTTCCCAACGAATTTACAATGGTAAACACTATGGCAGTTATTTTTGATTCTTGCTGTTTCCTGTAACTTCCCAACGATTTTACAATGGTAAACACTATGGCAGT
Organism: Galeruca laticollis; assembly: GCA_963921935.1. Taxonomy (NCBI): domain Eukaryota; kingdom Metazoa; phylum Arthropoda; class Insecta; order Coleoptera; family Chrysomelidae; genus Galeruca; species Galeruca laticollis. The sequence goes on from OY998181.1 coordinate 149,647,667, forward strand.
CATTTTTGTTTCTTGCTGTTTCCTATAACTTCTCAACGATTTTACAATGGTAAACACTATGGCAGTCATTTTTGTTTCTTGCTGTTTTCTATAACTTCTCAACGATTTTACAATGGTAAACACTATGGCAGTAATTTTTGTTTCTGGTTGATCATATATAAGATTTGTTTGTACAGATTTACAATGTTTTGTTTCTCTATAGATGATAAGTAGCCTAAACTTACAATACTTCTTTCTGGGGGCGAATGAAAAAGTCTACTAATACTTGGAATAGTATTCGAGTCCATTTTCAAATTAGTCCTGACATGGTTTTTATATTTTAATAAGATATTAAACAAGAGACCAAGAACGCCATGAATAAAAAACGCCATTGTTTGTTTACAATTGATCTATTACATTGTAACATATCTTCTCCCCCGGCTTGGGACTCTTCCTCAGGTTGTGGTATTCGACTCCAGTTTTTGTATTTTTATAGCAATCACTGGGATGGGGTGAACAATCGATATTAAATTGGACGCCACCAGCTTTTTAAGCGATACTTAAATTAAACAAAATAGTAAAAAGGTTAAAAGCTGGAAAACCTTATATTTACTTTAACTTAACAAAACGAAATACTTAAAATATTTTAACGCGATGGTCCAAGTTAATATAAATTGCTGAAAATCAAATATCAAATGCTCAGCAAATTATATTTATTAATAACTCAATAGATAATTCACAATAACTGCATATCCAAAATACAAGACGAATACGAACGCCGTTATACAATAAAAATCTCCAATTCTAGATTTCCATAAATTGAGTATAAGACAAAGGACTTATCTTGGTGAGGTTCTGGAATTATTCAGCTCTCAGCTAGGTCCTAGTCGATGGAGATAGGGTCCTGAATCCATCCCGGCCGGTTTTGTGTTGACCTATGGGTGGTATTTTCATAGGGCCTACCCAGGGGCTGCAGAGCTGAGGCAAGAAAAAAAGAGTAAAAATCAAGGAAAAATGCTGGGAAAGAAGGAATAGATAGAACAGATAGGAAGCTTATGCTTCACCACATAAAAAACTGAAACTAGTTTTTAAAATAAAACTAACAGAAGTCTGTTTTATCATATCCGCTTTGTTCCCTAAATACACAGAAAATGCGGAATTATGAAGCTAAAAAAAGAATGAAAAGAAATTAGCAAAAAAAAAGAATATAAAATGTTTCTTTTTTGCAATAAAATAAAAAATCCCAATGGCACAGGACCAATTGGACAGTCTTATTCAGTAAGATGTATGCATAGAACCGAAAATAAAAAATTAGATACAAAAGTAATAGAGATATTCAAAAAACCAAAGTAACATTCTGGCATCAAATCAAAAACAAAAAAATTAAAAAAAATTCTGATAAGTTCGTGAATTTTCTTAAATAAATGTTTTAATGTACGATTTAGAGAAAAATGTTAAATACAAAAGTTGTAGAACGTGTTAAGGTCTATAAAAAAGCTCAGTAACTTTTTTGCGTCAAATGAAAAACAAAGGAAATACGATTTTTTTTCAACTTTGACAGGCCGCCATTTTGTTTTTACTGGGCCGATTTGGCTCATTAACGAACTCTTCCAAGATTTTGGCCTAACCGATTTTTGTAGTGAGTTTGGTTTCGATCCGTCAAAAAATACGCCCTCTATCGTGCTTGCAAATTCCGTTATAACACATACATATATATATATATATATATATATATATATATATATATATATATATATATATATATATATATATATACATATATATATAACCTTTGGAACGGAGGGTGATTTTGGCTTCTAGGAACACCAAAACGAAAAACTGCATTGAAATTTTTCCGAAGTCGCATCATGCTACTCTCTACAATAGCCCTATTTCATTCTGAAATAAGACTAAAAGAATTAAACATGCAAAATTCATCAAACGCCCATATTATAATTTGAAATAAAACAGAATAAACACGGAGAAAAAATATTCAAAAAATCTACCTCACCAGCAAATATGTGAAACCACAACGATGTAAGGTACTAACTTATAAAGTTTACTGATAGGAAGACACTTTTCCAATGTACGATATCGTTTAAATTCACGAAATTTGGAAGAGAAACAAGTTTATTTGAATTTCAAATCATTAGTACCTACGACGAAATTAAAATATTATAGTCCGATGGAAATCGTAACAGGCGATCGGCTTGTTACAACATGTCAAAAGTGCTGAGTAAAACCATCTGTGATCTGACCAATCAGAAATCTACAGCCAACTTAAATTCAAATAAGTCCTCCTAGTTTAAAAACAGGAATAATGTAATTCTATTGTATTTCAAAAATTCAAAAATTATAAAAAATATTATGTAAAACTTGTGTCAAAATGACTTTTTGTAGTACTCGATTTTTGCGCCACTCACTGCTTCGCGGTTCGTGGCACAAACTGCACTCGTACTACAAAACGCGTCATTGTGACACTTGTTTTACAAAATAACTATTATCGTATTGTTGCGAAACAGCACACTGGTATAGTCCCTAAAACCGACTCCGTCTAAGCCTGTTATAGAAGTTAAAATTTTGGCGGATACGCAGTTATAAAAAACTGTTTACGAGTTCACGACTATCTTATGTAAACAGACTTATCTAGAAATGGCGAGAAAAATTATTTGTGTGTGTAAGCCGCAGCCCAGAATTTACTAGTAAAAATGGCTTTAATATAAATAAGGACCGATCAGCGGAAGAGTTAGTTGATAAAAGTGATCTCGTGAAATAAACACACCGAAATAGCAAACAGTAAATATAAATTAGTTAAGTGTTCATATAAATTAGTTTAAGTGAATATACTGAGTACATATAAATTAAGTGTTAGTGATTAGTTTAGTGTTTTAAATAAATTAGTAAGTAACCATACCGAGTGTTTGAAATGTATCCCACCCGTAATAAAAATTTTTAATAAATAAGAAAAACATAACAGTATGCACGTATTTAACAGTCTGCTTTGCTATTAGTGTTTTAAATTAATTCACGGTTTCTAGTTAATACCACAATATAATAAAAATTGTTGAAAATTCTAAAAAATTGACAATTGTTTCGATAAATCAATATCATCGTCAGAATGAAAGAAGTTACATTTCATTTGATGCCTACCTGATGTTTCGTAGTTATTTTTGGCTAGACCAAGAAGTGACCTAGCTGGTGACTGACTTAATATATGTTAATATAAAAAAGAAGATGTGATATTACAAATATGGAAGCTTAGATATTATTAGCTCTATGGTGATATCCGGTGTTGCCTCTGAAAATAATGCAGTAGCAGTTACGGGTTAACTAAAAGTGAGAAAATTGAAATTTTACTGATGATTGGTGTTATCGATAGCATGAAGACTCATCAAGGGGTATGTATGTTCACCATGTACAATACCTCAAAGTAAGTAGTAGATCAAAATTAAAAATTGACCTGTTTCGTGTTTTTCACTTTGCATTTTTTCTAGCTAATAATAAATTTATGCGGCCAGTAAATAATTTAACTAAACCCGAAAATAACAAAAGTTTGTAACATGTTGATGTGCGTTTTTATTTCATTAAAAATGAAATGCCTAATGGAATGCTGAATATAGTATTTACTGAGCCATATGATTAATAATCAGTTGAATGAAATATTCATGGAACCATTAGCGAGGGAGATCATTTAGACACGTTGTTAGAAAGAAGAGTGAGGGTTCAATTTCAATGATATATTATAAACTGGCTATTTTGTCATTTGATTGGAGTATTGTAAAATTAACTAGTTTCATTTATATAAATGGTTATCTGGAATATACGCTATTCTCATGGGATTAATTCATCAAAAACATTCCTGCAAATATGTATTTTGCTTCAGGTATTACAAAAAAGGAGATAAATATTGAGAATTGTGAGAGATCGCGTCTACTTTGTATAGGCATAGACAAATGAGGTTTATTTATGTTTTGATTTTTATTGTACCGGGTGGTCAGATAAGAATGCAAAGTGTTGTATCTTGGAAACATACTAAAGTCGGCAAAAAATACCGTGGAAAATATTTTCAGATTTTCCAAGATGGTCGTCACGGGGCGTAACCGCCATATTAAACAATTAAAGTAATTTTCCACTGAGATCCACCTAGTAAATGTACCAAAAAAATTTATGTTCCTAAAAGCTAACCTTTATTGGAGTAATTTTTGCTTAACACTTTTTGACGTATTTATTAAAATATAGTAGTGGGGAGTGATTGAATGTTTCTCCTAAAATGTTGTACGGATTTTAATAAAGTTGTTCCATCAAACCGATCTAACCTTTGTTATGTTTAATTCTTAGTGATGCTGCTAGAGCGAGTTATATGAAGACATCTTGCATACATGCAAGTAATTTGAAGCCATCCTATTGACATAAATAAAGATTGCTGTTGTCAGCAGTTAGTCTGCTTGGTGTAGGTCGCATTAATAATTATCATTCTAATCCTGTAACTTGTATTATAAACATCAAATTTAAATTAGTAAAGTTTCGTATATTTGAGGAATAAAAGTTTTTAAAAAATGTCTTCGTGGGTGAAATAATTAAACTGGCGCAGTCAGTAGGATTTATCGCAGTATTTTCGTTAAAAGCCACGGCATCGAGACCGATTTTCCGAATTTCACGTGAGTGTCAACTCTTTGGCGTTGGAACCTATCATTTCCGAAAGTAGCAGAATTGGAATCACTGGAGAAATCTTTGGGTGAATACCTAGTACTCCTTTTATTATAATTCCTAAATTATGTGAAGAGTTCAGCGACATATTTTACAAAAAGATAATGATAGATTATTGAGTTTTACTGATCAAGTGAAACATGCGATAAAAACAACTGATGAGATCCCGGATTATACTAAATCATGCAGTTATCCCTACGTAAACAAGAATGAAGTCAAAAGGCAAATTTACAACATATTATATGATGGTATTATTCGACATAGCCAAAGTCTCTGAGTTAGGCCAATTTGGATCGGCCCAAAGAAGGATGATTCTAGTGGAAGGAAAAAGTTTAGAATAGTTGTAAATTACAGAAAAGTGGATGAGACTATACAAGATCGCTACCCTATACTTAACATAAATACTATTTTGGACGCACTGGGAAAGTGCCAATATTCTAGTACTTTGGATCTGGCGTCAGGATTCCATAAAATCGAAATGGACCCTAATTCAATACCAAATACAGCATTTTCCGTCGAACACGGTCATTATGAATATACTCGTATGCCAATGGGATTGAAAAATGCACCGGCAACGTTTCAAAGAGTTATGAAAAATATTCAAGGTAAAATTTGTCATGTGTACATGGACGACATAATTATCTTTATATCCTCTTTGGAGCAACACATTCAAAATCTAAATAGTTATTTGTAAAACAAGTGTCACAATGAGTCGTTTTGTAGTACGAGTGAAGTTTGCAACGAACCGCGAAGCGGTGAGTTGTGCAAATCACGAGTACTACAGAAAGTCATTGTGGCACAAGTTTTACACAATATTTTTTATAATTCGCGTTTATTTAATTATTTAAATAAAATATATAATTTCATATAATCCCTCTTTTCAAACCAAGAATAGTGGTTTGAATTTAAGATGGCAATTCTGTAGATTCCTAATTGGTCAGATCACAGATGGTTTTATTCAGCACTTCTGACGTTTGACATATTATAACCGAATAATTGTGTAAATTGTAAACAAACTTTCATTTAAGCAAAAAGAGGATGATTATTTGTTTCAAAAAGAGCTTCTTCGTATATGCTCTTGCGATCTATTTAGATTATATCATGAACATAATTATTTCTGTAATACATCTTCACATAGATATCTGGTAATTTATCCCAAAAATCGTACGTTTTATATACCTAAATGTTGATCCTATACAATATAAAAATGAACAATTGACAAATCATTGATAAATAAACTTTAGCGTATTTTATTCGTTATTATAAATCATTCTAATTTACCTTTAGTATAATAATTTGCTAGCTAGAACAACACTAGACCATTTTATTTATAATCTGTGTCAGAGTTAAAGTCAAATGTCAAATAAAAATATAACTAAATACAATAACCAACTGTACTCTAAAAATTACTATTACAGTGTTCAAAGAGCTTCGTTGTGATACTGTAAACAATGTTATAATGAAGTCTCTTTTATACGCGAATTATAAAAAGTAGTTTTTAAACGTTTACTGGACATGAAATTGAAAATACAATTAGACAAAAGCTAATTTTTACGAAAAGAGGTAGAGTTCTTGGGGCATGTAGTGACCCCTGATGGCGTAAAACCGAATCCGAAAAAGATTCAAGCTATTAAAGAATTTCCACTCCCGAAGTCTTCCAAGGAATTTAAATAATTTTTAGGACTAGTCGGTTATTATTGGAAATATATTAAAGATTTTGCGAAATTACCAAAACCTCTGACAAGATGTTTGAAACGGTAATAAAGGATGCAATAATGATTATCCTGGCTCAAATGTACCATGAAAATGTGCGATAAAGACGGTGACTACATTTAAGCCCTTCGAAAGCTGGTATAGTTGAAAGAGAATTGATTATATTACGCGAATAAAATAAGATTTATTAAATTAACCCTTGCCTTACGTTGAGTGCTGATCTGCGGTCTTGTAGTTGGATGCAGATTTCTGGGGGCCTCCTTCTTGTAGGTAGATTGTAGACCCACACATACAATACAAAGACTTGAATGCTTGAATGAATTGTGTCAGACAGCGCTCAATATCGAACAAGGGCCGAGAGATTGCGAAGAAGCAAAAGATTATGAAGTAAACGCAGTATTGAAAAATTACATTTAGGGATACTAAATGACAAAAAAATTATTAAAATCAAAAAGAACAATTATACTCACAACACAAAAACAGTGAACGCTAGAGAAGGTAATACATTTAATCCTTGGTATTAAAACGAACGCTACGAGACTAGATGGCATTAACTTAACAATCATTACATTTTTATGTCCTCGAATAATATCATACAGAGTGGTGCAATCTTCTGACATCGGAGGATTACATCGTTGCGATAAGAGATGAAACTTTAATGTTTTGTGTGAGCTGATACAGTTACTGAGGGCACATTTTGAAAATACTTTCGACTCTACAGGATATTCCAAAACCACGTAGCAGCACAAATTTACATTTTTTAAATAGAACGTACTATATTTTGTTCAAGAATCGAAAAGATCTCACCGAGAGCGCTACAAAAATATAGCATTCTAATATTTATATGGGCGATTTAAAAAGATATGGCCAATTATTGGCAAAAAAAACACATCTTAAACACTCTGCAAAACAACAAATCAAAATAAATTAACAGGTCTTTCTATTCAATTATCATTCACATAGCATTGGCTGTGCTCAGTATTAATTACTTTTTTATATGTGGCTTCTTTAATACAGGGTGACACAAAACGCAAATCAAGCGATATCTCAAAAATTTTAAATGAATCACCCTATAAGTCTTTTTACAATTTGTTAGTACAATTAATAATCTTTTAAACGATGTAGTACATTTAGGGTATAGTTTAATGAAAAACCGTAAATATTTTATGATTATAATCAAAAACAAGTATTTTACGTACACGAATCAAATGGTATTGTGATGTTTTTGTTATTTATTTGAACAATAAACGGGTGGGATAAATTTTAAACACACGGTAGGTTCACTTACTTAATTTATTTAAACACTAAACTAATCACTAACACTTAATTTATATATACTCAGTATATTCACTTAAACTAATTTATATAATCACTTAATTTCTATTCACTTATTTACTGTTCATCTCACAATGTCAAATTATAAACTATACTAACTCTTCCTGATTAGTCCCTTACATATTAAAGCCTTTTTTACTGGTAAATTCCGGACTGCGGCTTACACACACAAAAACAATTGGTTCTGGCCTTTTCTAGATAAGTCTGGTCACAAAAACAATGTTTAGATAATATAGTCGTAAACAGTTATATAAAAAAAACAGTGCGTCTTGTAAATGTTAACATTTCTAAGGCATAAATTTTAATCGTAATTTTGGATGCATCTACAATATCTAATCAATGTTATAAAATGTTTGCTAATACCGTAGGTACCTGGAATTACCAAAAATTTTATATTTATGAATGTTTGACTTTCAAGAATTGTTACTATAGGCGTGTTTGAGAAAGGGCGAAATATAATCAAGCCATATTTTTGATTATATCAAGTGGGCTAATGTCAAAATAGTATCCACTAATAAATGTCAAAGAATTATTGCTGTATTCTTCGTTTGTGTTGTTAGGTTTAAATAATAAATAACTATAATGAAATTTCCGCAGGAACACATGATCAATATGATTTACGTGTTAGGAGAATGTTCAAAAAATTGTTTACTCGCTTCAAGAGTATATCGTGAAAGATATCCCAATCATAGACATCCAAACGAAAGAGCTTTCTTAAGACTGAAGGAAAGATTTAACACATCAGATAATGTTTCCTATCCACCTCATGCTGTTCCAAAACGTGTTTTCAATGAGGACAACGAATTTTTAGTAATGACAAATTTGGTTGAGAATCCTAATACAAGTATTAGAAAACTTAGTACTGAACTTGACATTAGTAGACGAACAATAGGAAGAATAATAAAAAAGAATATATTTCACCCGTACAAGCTACAGATGCACCAAGAGCTTTTAGAGAGAGATCTTCCAATAAGAATAAATATGGTCGATAAATGCATGGGGAGGAATCGTAGGAGATACAGTTAAAGAACCATACTTTTTTGAAGGTAGCCTCACTGGAAGAAGGTATTACAATGTTCTAAAAAAGCATTTGGGAAAATTATTGAAGGAAGTTGATTTAAACACAAGAAATAACTTGTGGTTCCAACAAGATGGAGCATCTGTACATTACGTTACCGACAGGTGGATAGATCGTGGTGGACCAATTTCGTGGCCTCCTCGATCTCCAGATCTCACACCGATGGATTTCTTTTTATGGGGATACATCGAGCAACTTGTGTATCAAACAAAACCTACTACCAGAGAAGACATGAAAGAAAGGATTCGTAACGCATTTTCCACAATAACTCCAGCTATGTTAGAAAGAGTAAGATTCTCGTTTTTGAAAAGAATTGAGAAGTGTATGGAAGTAAATGGTCGCCATTTTGAACACTTAGCATAAACTATACTTTTTATAAATTGTCAATGTTTATTTATGTAAATGTTTTTATAATGTTGGTTTCCATTATTGTTAGTTTTTTAAAAATAGAAAAAGTTGGAAAATAAAATACAACCTTGCATTTTACATAACAAAGATATGTGATGACCTTATTATTTCGTAAAGACTGCAAACTGCTTTTATATTTATTAGTACTATAATGACATTAGCCTACTTACAGTAAACAAAAATATTGCTTCCAACCTAATTCCGATTAAGTCTTTCCTTCCTCTAATGGTAAGAGTGAAAGTAAAAGATATTTTAGATGCATTCAAAATTACGATTAAAATTTATGCCTTAGAAATGTTAAAATTTACAAGACGTTGCATGTGAAAATTTAATAGCATTTAATTTGCGTACGTAAAATACTTGTTTTTGAACACTATCATAAAATATTTACGGTATTCCATTAATGTATACCCTAAATGTACTACATCTTGTGAAAGATTATTAACTGTACTAACAAATTGTAAGAAGACTTATAGCGTGATTCATTTAAAAATTTTAAGATATTGCTTCATTTGCGTTTTGTGTCACCCTGTATTAAAGAAGCCACAGATAAAAAAGTAATTAATACTGAGCACATCCAATGATATGTGAAATATAATTGAATACAAAAACCTGTTAATTTACTTTGATTTACTGTTTTGCAGAGTGTTAAAGAGGAGGTCTTTTTTGCCAATAATTGGCCATATCTTTTAAAAACACCCATATAAATATTAGAATGCTATATTTTTGTAGCGCTCTCGGTGAGACCTTTTCGATTCCTGAACAAAATAAAGTAGGAAGGCTTAGTATCACCTATACCTGAAGTAAACTCTCCTTCAAACTTAATTGAGCTACGGCCCATCACTGTGCTCTCAACTATATCTAAAATATTTGAAAGTACAACAGAAACACACTTAAAGACCCATCTGAATTAGTCTTTACTAATTCAAGAAAAACAGTCAGGGTTCAGAGCAGGCTATAAATATTACCGATGATACCCTCACTAAACCAGACACAAAGAAAAGTGGAGCTTTAATTCTACTCGAATACAGCAAATCCCTAAGCATCAAAATGATATTCGCTTTACTATTATATATTACTTCTGTGCTTGAATATATCAGGTATAAATACACTCTAGTTTACACAAATAAGCTTACTTTTAGTATTGATCGTGAATCTACCAAATAGAACGATGGAAAAAACACTCAACTCTTTATTCGCATTTGATAACTAATCCACCCTACAAAAAATTCATAAAAGGATAACCCAATAATCATGATATTCCTAAAAAAATCCAACAGATTCATTTTTTAATAATCCGGAATATAAATTTAAAACTTTCCCGTATCATTTAAACATATTTGAAGTCCAGAATGCGATTAAACAACAAAAGTTCTCAACATATATTTTAATTTCTGACATTATAATGCCTACAAAAAGTATTATTATTAAGCACAGAAATTATAACGTGCGAATGTTTTTAATCCATCCATAACCATCCTTTTAGAACTTTAATTATATGATTTTTAAGTCTCTGATATATTATTTGGTAAAAGACTAAATTAATGCAGGTAGAGATGAAAATGTTTGTTATAAATATATTTTTTAAACTTTATTTAACATTAACGATAATTACAATTTGAAACCTAGTCACTGACGTGTTCATAATTTTTTTAGAAGTAATTTTATATAGGGGTGAGTGTACCACAGTGGATCAATGTTTAATCAAATTAAATTATTTTTGGGAAAAATTTGTTTTACGTAAAAAAATATTATATGATTTTAAATATATTATATTATCATTCCATTTATGGGGCACAGTGAAACTGTTGGTGAGGTACAATGAACCATATATTTTTTAAACAAATATATTGTAAATACAAAGGCAAACAAAGTATTATCGTTAATATCAATCACCCAGACTTAAATAATTGTACAAAAATATTTTAACGAAAATCATAACTCTCAGAATTTATCTCAAAACTTATGTAGGACTGCTGTCTTGACGTCGAACCTGATGGAATGGGTTGAGGTAGAATCATTTTAGTATCAACTAGCTTAACAACTGAAATATCTGGAATTGGTGGAAGAAATAATTTTCTGATTACTTTTAAGCTTTTTCTCATAAATGAAATTTCAAACTCATCTTTTTCCAAAACGTTCGATATTTTTCCAATAAAATATACCAAACTCTTAGTTTTAAACTAAACCTAAACGAAGTCATCCTTAGTTGGTTGTCTAGTTAATTCCTCTCTAAGGTCCGGAATTGGGTCTTTAGGTGACCATTCACTGTCAGATGATGACTCTTGCCATTATTATTCTGGTTCTTCCTCGTCGCTATCATCTGTGACTTTTCTTTTCAGCTTTTTAACTGCTGCTTGGTTTATTTTTTTCTCTAGACAACACTCTTTCAGCTAATTCGTCTTTTTCAGGGGTATTTGTAGCAATAATTGTTTTTCGATTTCAGAATATTTCTTTTTTGTGCCTTTAGAAAGCCACGAAAGGTTTGAGGAGAAATTAATGAAGATGGACCAGCAGTTTCGTCTCGTGCAAGTGTTTCTTCAGTGTCATCGTATTTTTCCATTTCTCCTCTTCTTGCCCCGATTTTGGAGAAACCGTTGGCTCAGAATTCACTTCTGGTCTGTCAGTTACCGAGCCAACATTAGAAAATCGTCATCTGTGAATATTTCTGAATCAAAGGGAAAAATGCCGGGTTTTTTAAATCCTGAACTGATATTCGTAGGTGTCATTGATCTTTCGTGCGCAGCTTTAACAAAACCTCCGATGGTAAGAATATTAACTGGAATACCGGGGTGATGAATTAGCCAGCTTTGTATGGCATCTGAGGGTTGTAGTTTGTTAGAGTAACGCGGAAGTAGCGTCAATCTTGTGACTCCATTCAATTTGACAAGATCCAATGTTTCCATGGACAAATGGCTCTCGTGATTGTCCATGATTAGCAGGCTAGGGTTGTCACGAGAACTAGAAGAATGTTTTATAAAATCATTCATCACTCACGGAAATAATTCCGTGTTCATCCATCCTGTGGACGTAGCTAATCCCAGCGTACCAGGTGGCGCTTCTTTTATTATAATTTATTTAAAGTGGACCCTTGGAAATAGCATCGCCGAGGGTAAAGCATAACTGGATTAAGGAAAGGTAAGTATTTCGTGCAGAATTTTAATTTATAAAATTATAGCAAAGCGTTTTCGACAAATAATGTCATCATCAGTGCGTACCTGTAAGTAAGTAACATTGAATTGAATTTCAGAAATTATGATAATGGGCACATTCTGCAGTTGATTATCAGAATGAATTGAATATCATTAAACAAATAGCTTCAAATAATAATTATAAGCAGAATATTATTGATAGTTTGATCCAAAAAATTAAAAACAAAAAAGAGCTTAATGCAGCCTACCCCAAAGTAGATTCAATAGCACAATTTGTTTCACTTCCTTTTTTAAATGACAATATTTCTAATAAAATTGCTGGTTGCATTAAAAGCAACATAGATAACATTAAAATTTCTTTTAAAACCAACTACAGCCTCAACAGATACTTGGTCAACATAAAAAATACAATTGAAAAACTTTCAAAGGGTGGCATATACAGGTTGAATTGTGATGATTGTGATGCGGCCTACATTGGAAGAACTTGCAGACCTTTGAGGGTCCGTATAACCGAGCATTTAAATCCCAACAAAATTTCAGCTTTTGGTCAACATTTAAGATTTAACAACCACAATTTTAGTCCAAATAGGAATTCAAGAATTTCACATGAGGTGACTTCTAAAAATTACAATAGATTAGATTTTCTTGAAGATTTACATATTAACAGGGAATTACTGAATAATGATTTTTGTCTCAACACTCAAGTTAATTTAAATAGAACGTACATTCCCCTTCATAGACGTTTAAAATAGTAAGATTAATTTGACTAATTGGTCTATTATCATTTTTCATAACACAGATCATTATTTTTATATGTCATGTTCTATGCCAAACTTCATTGTCAGCTTTTGACACAATGTCAATTTCATTTGTTCATTTAGTTATATAGTGGACTAAGTTTCAGCAGACATGTGTCTCGCTTTTTGAAACTTTTATCCAGGTTAATCCTGGTATAAGTATATTTTTAAAATGTTGCTCTTATGATGTCCCTTTTTTAAATATTTACATGGTCCTCTGGACACATCGTATTTTTATGGTTTGGTTCTTGTACACCTGACGAGTAAGTAATTTTTTCAATTTTCATTGTTCTCATTATCATAATTTCTGTAATTCAATTCAATGTTACTTACTTACAGGTACGCACTGATGATGACATTATTTGTCGAAAGCGCTTTGCTATAATTTTATAAATTAAAATTCTGCACGAAATACTTACCTTTTCTTCATCCAATTACATTGGAACGTGCACACAGCTTGACAATTTTCACTGAAAGCATAACAGGCGGCACAAATGATACTGCAAGTTGTTACTTGAATCCCTCTTTCAGAGCTAGTACATTGGGACACCTGTTTCATGTCCTTTTTTACAAGTATTTTGGGCGGAGCTTGTACTGTGGTGGTTCCGGTTTCGTCTAAGTTGAATATTCTACTGCCATCACTGAGACGTGGTTCACGCCTAAGCACGGTACCGAAATTTTTGAAAAGTAGAACGGGATAAACTGCAAGACTCTGGTTCTCGATAACTTAATTCTGGATACCTCTTTCTGAAGCCGAGATACCAGTCTTTTCCTGTAATTTTTTGTTCTTTCTATTTATTAGAAATATCCTTATTATTTTTTGTTGCCGACTCAAATGCTAGCTTGCGCCATTCTAGTCGAGTAAGCCCATAACACATTTTTGCAGATGTTAAAAGATAGCCAACTACGGTTATTTCTTTATCGTGTGTAAAAATCAACCTCACATCATATTTAGGACGAAATACAATGTTTGAGTGGGGATTCGCTTTAACTTTTCGCACGTACCTAAAATTTAAGTTGCAATAGATAATAAAATAAGAAAACACGCGAGCTATGTATTGATTCTTACCTAAATAACGTAACGCAAGCAACGCCTTGTAACTCTGCTGCTCGTCTTATAGGCATATTTTCTTCAACAACGAGGCGAACAGCGGCTTTCATATGCTCTTCATTGAAAGTTCCTATAATTTGTCTTTCGCTTACGGTTGCGTGCCATCTCAAAACTTAATGTGATAACTGAAATAAAAATTATCATTCGAAATATTTACACTATTATACCCTATGGGGTACAGTGAAACATGTTTCACTGTGCCCCACTGTTGCTTGTTTCAATCTGGACCACCATTCACCAGCAAAAACAATAAACTAAATAACCTAATCAAATATATTTTAAAACGATGCAAACGTCAAAAATAACATGTACTTTATCCGACAAAATTTTTAGCAAACCTTAAATAGAAAAATTTGGGGACTTACCCAGTTTAGAATTAGTTAGGGTTCCCGCCGGGAAAAAATTTTGTGAAACATACTCTCACCAAACTTCGTGTATGGCTTCATTGTACCTAGTCTGACATCCAATTCGTCTATGATTTTTTTGTTTTTGGGGCGTTTTTCCGCTAAGTTTCCCTAAACATGTCGTTTTTACGACATATAGAAAATTTATAGATACTGTTTTTTTTTCAAACATTATCTGAAACGGGAAAATAAAATTGTCTGATAATAAATGTGGTTTATTGGTTGTGTCCGCCATCTTATACATGTCGGAAAAACGACTATGAGAAAATGTATTAATAACCACCTGATTTTCGCTGTATGCGTTTATTAAAAAATACAAAAAAATCTTATTATATTGTCTGACAAAACTTATTTCCCGATTTCCCAGTCTGACGAGTCAAAGTTGTCGATTTCCCGACAACAAAAAATTTATTAATAACCGTCAGACACCTGAAAATTATATTAAGAAAACAAATATTCGATTTTTGGTGTCTGATAAATATAGTGGAGCGTAACTAGAGTCTGACGAAAAACATAATTTTTTAATAGTTGCAAGATCATCCTATCTCAAGTGAGCAAAGTAAGTATATTTTACCACTTTTGATGTACATACCTACAAATATCGGAATCTCCGAGTTATGCCAAATGGCAGTATGTAGGTAAAAAATTTAGTACCCCTGAATTTGCCTAGAAGAGATTTAAAGGTTAAGATGAAAGTAGCTTAATAAAGGTTAAATTATAAAATTTTAACAACATAAAACACAAAATATCTACTTGTTCTCTAAAGAAAGGTTCACATTCCCATGATACAGCATTGTTTTCCAACGAAATTAATGTTGAGTTTGTAGATAAAGAAGTGGAACTGAAAAAAAAATAAAAAAAATCGCAATGGCACAGGACCAATTGGACAGGCTTATTTCAGTAACATGTTTGCATAAAACCCAAAATAAAAAATTAGATACTAAAGTAATAGAATGTTTTGAGATGTACAAAAAACCAAAGTAACATTCTGGCATCAAATCAAAAACAAAAAAATAAAAAAAAATGTCTGGTAAATTTGTGAATTATCTTAAATAAATGTTTTAATGTACGATTTAGAGAAAAATGTTGAATACAAACGTTGTAGAATGTGTTAAGGTCTATAAAAAAGCTCTGTAACTTTTTTGCGTCAAATGAAAAACAAAGGAAATACGATTTTTTTTCAACTTTAACTGGCCGCCATTTTGTTTTTACTGGGCCGATTTGGCTCATTAACGAACTCGTCGAAGATTTTTGCCTAGCCGATTTTGTAGCGAGTTTGGTTTCGATCCGTCAAAAAATACGCCCTCTATCGTGCTTACAAATTCCGTTATAATTTGTGAATTTTCTTAAATAAATGTTTTCATGTACGATTCAGAGAAAAATGTTGAATGCAAAAGTTGTAGAACGTGTTAAGGTCTATGAAAAAGTTGGGTAACTTTCTTGTGTCAAATGAAAAACAAAGGAAATACGATTTTTTTTCAACTTTGACAGGCCGCCATTTTGTTTTTACTCGGCCGATTTGGCGTCATGCTACTCTCTACAATAGCCCTATTCCATTCTGAAATAAGCCTAAAAAATATGATTTATAAAACTGCGGAAATCAGTAGATTATTATTTAAAAACTGCTGTTGACATTAAAAATTTATAAGAATAATATATATTTCTTATTTTAAATTTTTATTAAGCTTACCTTTCATTTAGTAAATGGTTTTTTCCCACATAAAATAGTTTATAACACCAAGTATGATATCCTATGTCACTATCACAAATATCTGGTAGTATAACGTCATTAAATTTGTGATTATTGTGTTGTCGTGATCTTAAAAATAATTTACATCTTTCTAATATGTGTGGTGTAAATTTTGTTACTCCATTATTTAAGTTACACAAAAAACACTTCATTTTAATATAACCTCGTTACAGTAATAATTGGAATCTTTTACCAGGTACTTCCCTCCGCTACATTTAACAAGTCAAGACATGAAGCGTTTAATCGCGAAATATAGGAAATTCAAAATCGGAAAATAGTTATTTGTATCACTAGTCCAGAAAATGACTTTTGCGAGTATGAGAGTGATATTGTGTAGCCTAGATGCGAAGCATCGAGGCGAATCATTTTCTGGATGTGTGATACACACATTTTTTTAGGTCCGACCACTTTTTAAATTGATCAAAAGTTTATAAATTTTCTACTAAAAACTAAAATATCTAAAAATCGACTAAAATGACATTTGCTATATGATTGTTAAAATTAGTAATGAATGATTCTCAATCAAAATCTAACTAGTGTTTTCAAATGAAACTCACGGTCTCTAGTTAATTCCACAATATAATAAAAGTTATTGAAAATTCTAAAAAATTTACAATTGTTTCGATAAATCAATAACATCGTCAGAATGACAGAAGTTACATTTCATTGTATGCCTACCTGATGTTTAGTAGTTATTTTTGGCTAGGCCAAGAAGTAACCTAACTTGTGATTGGCTTAATATATGTTTATAGAAAAAAGAAGAAGATGTGATATTACAAATATTGAAGCTTAGATATTATTAGCCCTATGGTGATATCCTGGATATCATTTTTCCAATTAAGATCAGTATAACTGTGCAATGATATAGAAAACCAGGAAAACTATATGTGCTGATCTTTACAATTATCACTTAAGAAGACAGTTTATTAGTGGAGAACTCCCTAGATTCAACTGTTCATTGACAACTACATATTGTGAGTTTCTTAAATTTCTTCTAATTTCCAGTTCTTCAAGGAAATCCAGTTCTTGTTTCTTTTCACAAATATGCAGCACTTCTAGGTCTGTGTTAGTTGTCAATGAATGATTGGTGTCAAGTAGATGTTTTGCGTAGTGGGATTTATCTGGTTGTTTTAATCTGTATGCTCGTAAGTGCGCACTGTATCGTATTTCAAAATTCTTAAGGGTCTGACCCAAATAGACAGCATTATATTCTGGACATTTGAGTTTAAATATACCTGACTTCTTTAATAGTGGTATTTTTGTTTTTACATTTAACAATTTTGTACTAACGTTACTTTCTGTTTTAAAAGAAATTGTTGTATTCGTTGCTGAAGATATTATCTTTGAAATATTATTAGAAATATTTCCTGCATATGTGATGGTTTTATAAGTTTTAATTTCATCAGCTTGTTTAGGATATATTAGTTGTAATGCCACTTTTTCTTCTTTTTTACTAATTAGCTTATTTATCATATCTAATGGATAACCGTTAGATGCTGCTATTTGTATAATTGTATTAATCTCTCTATCAAAATTACATTTGTTCATAGGAACTGAAAAAGCTCTATGTATCATTGAATTATATGCTGCTAGTCTGTGTGACATAGGGTGGTTAGAATTGAATGGAATTGTCACATCAGTCTGTGTTGGTTTTCGGTAAATTGAATAATCAAGTACATTATTAACTCTTTGAATTTTCAAATCAAGAAAATTGATTGAGCTATTTCTTCAATTTCTAATGTAAATTTAATTTTCGGGTGTAAATTATTGATGTGGTTGAAATATACATCTAATTGTCGTTCACTACCCATAAAACAAGCTAATATGTCACTACATATCTATACCAAAATAAAATATTTTTCGAAATATTACTTTCATAGATCTTTCTTTCTTTCTAAATTGTCCATAAAAATGTTTGCTAAAATAGGTGATATAGGGCTTCCCATTGGTAAACCTTCATTTTGAATATATATCCTATTGTCAAAAGTGAAATAATTCTGATTAATGCATACATCAAATAAATTAAGTATATCTGATATTATTCCTGGATTAATATTTTTATCTTCTAGTAATTTTCTTACAAGTATTAGACATTCTTCAGGAGGAATTTTAGTAAACATATTAGTTACATCGAACGAAATGAGTTTATAGTTATCTTGCAAGTAGATTGCTTTCAACTTTTTGATTAGTTCTATTGAATTTCTAATTGTATACTGAGATTCATATCCGTAAGTATTGAGTATATTGTTGAGCTTCTTTGCCAATATATTATTAGGAAGTAAGGGTCGAGACAGTCAATTTAGTCAAAATCTAACTACTTAATTATTAGATAATAATATGTAGGTATGTGCCAAATGTCGTATAAAGTAGCACAGTGAAGGCTATTTTAAGATAAAATTGATAAAAACAAATAATTATTAGGCATAAACCATTTAATTTTAAATAAACACAGCAAAATACAATCGATATATTTTCATAATCGAATGAAAGGTTGTTGTAAACAAACGAGTCATTTATTTAATTAATTTATGAAGTAGTGTACCCATATTGAACTGGCAAATGAGAAAAACAAAATTTCATTTGATTATAAACGTATGACATATAGTTTAAGTTACTATTTGATATAAGTAGTGTAATCACGGTAGTGAGTAAGTTGGTAATATCTTGTTAACTTTATTGCCGGCCTAGTAAATAAATGAAGCTGTTTCCGGACGATTAGATTAAAAAAAATTAAAAATGGTCTTTATTAGAAGTTTTTCATTCCCTTATTACAAAATACTAAAAATAGGTACAAAATACAGTGCCGATAGTCTGACAATTTTTAGTATAGATGTGTTTGTCGTGTCATCCTTTATGGTTCCTTGCTCCAAGAGCATTACCCATATGTTGTCGCTGTTTATAATAACTTTGTCCCTAACATGTTTGTGACTCCTAGCATCTTTCGGCTGAGGTACCCCTGAAAAGTGGCTAAAAAACAGTGTTTCAAAATTTAATCGGCGAGATAAGATTTAGAGAAAGCAACATGACTGACGTTGTTTTTGAATTTATTGTTTGTTTGGAGTATAGTTTATTTAGTATAGGAGCAGCACAATTTTTTATTTGCGATGATACTATCCCCTATGATGAAAAATGGGTTCAGAGTTTTGTTTAAAACAACCTAGTTATGTAATTAGCGATCTGTGCAGAAGCCTACAACCACTATCGCGGATGCCTTCTGCGCGATTTGCGTCTCTGAGATTTTTGCGAAGATCTTGTGGCAGACAGTATTTATAAAAGTTTGCCGATATTTTGTTTATGAAGTCTTTGATAGTCGGTATGTTTGCTTTTTCATGTAACCAAGCGGTTTTCGGGAGTTTTGGATAAATTGTAATATGTTTGATTGCCATTCTGAGACACTTGTTCTGTATCACCTGCAGAGAGTAAAAATTATGTTGTGTACCAGTGTAGTATATTGGGGCTGCGTTTGATTTGATGTTAATACTTGGGGGAATACGTTGCCCGTCAATACAAAGCTGTGATTGCAATGGGGAGGCCCCTCTAGCTATTCTCCTGAGTAATAAATACTCTGTTTTGGAGGCGTTAATAGCTAGTTTGTGTTTCTTGAAATAAGGGATGATTTCTGTGTTAATGTGCGTTTGTATAGTATCAATTGCTTGTTCGGGGTTCTTTACAGAAGATACAAAACACGTGTCTTCAGCGTACATTGCGGTTAATATTTGGGGTATGGTTGGGAGATCGTGGATGAAAATGGAGTATAGCAAAGGTGATAATACCGACCCTTGAGGGACTCCAGCTTGGATGGAGTATGGACCAGCAGTGTGGTCGTCAATTTTGATAGAAAATTCCCTGTTATTTAGGTACGAGTTAATTATTTTGATTAAATAATTTGGTATTTGTATATTAATCAGTTTGTATATTAATCCCTCGAGCCATACGGAATCAAAAGCCTTTTGTAGACGTGAAATAATCACTTGGTGTTGCCACTTTTTATATGAGGTTTAATTTCTCGAAGTTTTGAGGTACTTTCAGTCCACTGAGATTGCCACAAAGCGATCACTTTCCTATTTAATACGCACTTTAGATCCGAACTAACCACCTTTGAAATCGATACCGCACTTTCATCTGTGATGGAATTACGTGTCCGCTTCTTCATTTCCACTAATACCAATATGGGATGGGATCCATATAAAGATGACATCATTGTTTCATTCTCTGGCAACGTAGAGTTCTTTCTCAACAAGATGAACCAAAGGATGTTTAGAATAAATCGTTTGTATAGAGTGTAAGGAAGTAAGGGAGTCTGTAAGGACAAGGAAAGAGTTGTGGTGGCTGCTTTCGTTGATATGCGTTAAAGCTTGATATATTGCAAATAGTTCTACCGAGAGGATATTTGTGTAGGATGGAAGTTTATATAGGAGTTTCTGCGAATCAGTTACTACAGCTGCTCCTGCGCCTATGGTCAATTTCGAGGCATCTGTATATATCTTTTGGTAATTTGGATACTTTCCCAAAGTGTCGAACAGCTTGGCTTTTATAACAGTTGGGTTTGTATTTTGTTTATCATGTTTAGTTAAGCTTTTGTCGCAATTTGGTATCTTTACCATCCAGGATTCTATGTTATAATAAGTGGCACTTGGGTTAACTTTTGGTAGACAGAAGTCAATTTCTTGAAAGTATGTTCTAATTCTCTCGTAAAACGGTTTTGGTGTCCTCGATTTCCCAGTAAAAAATCCTCCTAATTTATTTGAGTGTGTGTACTGATATGTTGGATTTGACATATTGGCAAGAATAGTAACTGCGTAATTGCTGCTAAGAAATTTTCGCCTTAGGCTTAGGGCTGGTTCTCCTAATTCCCACTGTAGACTTTTTACAGGTGTAGTTCTAAAAGCTCCAAGTATAATCTGGAAAGCAGAATTTTGGATTATTTCGAGTTGGTCGGTGTCAGTTTTGTTTGCTGTATCATATGCTATAGAGCCATAGTCTAATACTGATCTGATGAGAGATTTATACAGTAACAATAAAGTTGATCTATCAGCACCACATTTCTGGTTAGCTACCGCTTTTTGAATGTTTATTCTCTTTTGGCATTCTGAGGCTAGATTGTTGATTTGTATTTTCCAATTTAATTTGCTGTCTAAGTGCATACCTAAAAATTTTACAGAAGGTAGGATCTTTAGATTTTCGCCATGTAGTATCAAGTTAGGTTGAAATAGTTCATTTGTTCTGCTAAATAACATGCAGTGAGTTTTGGAGGTTGAAAAACGAACTCCTGTTTGCGAATTTCTCGAGTAGCTTGCACATTGAACAAGTTAGTGATAGGTCTATAAGATGTAGCGATTGTTTTAGGTTTTCTAGGCTTTAGAATTGGTATGACAATAGCTTCACCCCATTTTTCTGGAAAGAGGTGATTAGTCCAGATTTTATTGTATAGGTGTAACTAGTAATCTTTGGAATTTTGAGGTAAGTGCTTCAAGAATACTACAGGAATGTCATCTGGTCCTCCGCATGTATCTTTTAAGTCTTCCAGTGCTTCATTTAATTCATTTTCAGTTATATTATAATTTAATGGATCGAGTATGTCAAAAATTTCAATATGATTTGCTTCCTGTGAGACTTTCTTGGTAATGAAGGCGTTATCATAATTATTGTTGTTGGAGTAACTAGCATATGTATCAGAGAGTATATCTGCAATATGTTTGTTGTCTGTAACCGTTATTCCGTTGAGATCTAGAAATGTTATTTTTTGAATGGAGCTTTTACCAGAAATCTTCTTGATTTTTTTCCATACATCTGATATTGGAGTGGATCTATCAATTGAAGATACAAATTGTCTCCATGATTCCTTTTTTGCAGTTTTTATTATGTGTCTAGAAATTGCTCTTAGTCGTTTGAATTCAACGAGGTTTTCTTTGGTTTTGTGTCTTTTGTAAACGTTGAAGGCATGCTTACTAGTTTTTATGGCGTCTTCGCATGTTTTACTCCACCATGGAACTGGGATTCTACCTGTAACAAGCTTTGTTCTACCAATAATAAATTCTGTGGCAGATATGATAGTATTTTCAAGATTTCTTAAATCCTTATCAATATTCTCGGTCGTAGTAAGGTTTTCTATTTTCTTTTGAATATTTTCCGGAAAGGTATCCCAGTTTGCATTCTTTAATCTCCAAATGTAAGATGGTGAAGTAGTTTTAGTTTCGAAGTTGGTATTTCGTATAATAATCTAGTTTAATGATCTAGTTTAAAATGTGTCTCTTGAAGGCATAGAATGTCAGGAATGTGTTCTGATAAGATTTTTTGTAGCATAGGTAGACGCTCGTAGTATCCATTCAAGTTCCACTGAATAATTGATTTAAATAGCATTGGATTGAAAATAAATAAATGAAAGTGGAGTTCTATTCATGAGAGGACAAGTCACTTTCTGTAGCCATCGATTCATAATTGATTTCGTCTCCTATGTGTCTGTATATTTTTTGTTTAAGTTTAGTGATACGGCTTCTAATTCGTCTTTCTGTAAGCATAGGGTAAATTTTGTTTAACATGATCATTAGAGATCCATAGTCAGTTGTGTAGTCCTTAACTACTTCCAGGGCATTATGAGAGCCAAGAGTATTTTCAAATAGGTCTACAAGTTGGTCGTAGTTTAATGGCAGTCCTTCAGAATTGTTTGTTATATATGCTTTGGCTGGTTGAAGTAAAATTTTTACAGGAATTGCTGGTACCACTGCTGAGGTAGTCTTAACTTATTTTATTGTTTTTTTAATATGATTAGGTTTTTGGAAAATTGATTCTGAGCTTGTTTCTTCTATAGTGGGGATCTCAGATGCGGATCTTTTTGGAGTATTGGTTGCTGATGGAATTTGTGTGTTGGGATTGTTGATCGCTCCAATGGTGGTTTTATTATATCGATAATAGGAGTAGGTGTGCAGTTTGTGGCGTTATTGGTTGATAATGTACTAGGTGCAGGAGTTATGCCAGTCTGTTGTTGAATTAAATTAGCTGGTATAGAAACTGAGCAGTGTGCTGCAAGATGTCCTGTCTGGCGACATTTTAAACAAGTCATTCCGTCTTGTGCTACAAATACTCTGTATGATGTATTATCATGATTGATCAATATAGAATCAGGAATTTGGATATTGTGAGGCGTAACGAAAATTTGTCTTCTAAAACTAAGAATATGACTAAATTCCGGAAGAGCTGTACTGATTCTTAGTACTGACATAGGTGAAATTGGATTTAGACCTATATTTTGTAATTCATTTATTAAAAGTTTTTCTGCTGGTGTAACAAGTTTTCTGGTCTTAAGTATTTCACCATTTACCGTTATTTCTCCAATATCATCGAGGAATATATTGACTATATTTTTGTCGGCTAAATATACGCAGATTCTGTTATTAGTTATTTTAGAGATATGTGTGATATGTTTTGGTTGTATAACAGTTCCCAAAGGAATTAAATAGTCTTGAATAGGAATTCCTCCTAATGCGTTAAAAATAATAGCTTGTTCTTTATAAGGATATCTTGTTTAATTCGCAGCGTGAGAATAGGATCTTGTTTGGTTGGATAGGATTTGAGAAGAGGAATATAATGGTATGTTATTGATCATTGTGTGGTTGTTATTGGAATGTGTTGATAGTTGATCAGTTTCAGAGCTCCTGTAGTCAGAAGTGGTCTGCGTGGAAATTAACAGTGGCATATTAGAATATGTTTATTTAATGATACTAGGTCGTATTGGGCAGGTTTGACCCTGTCCATCCCAGTACCTAGGTACGGAAAAAACCTTGACTTGACATTTACTTCGTATTTGAAGTTTATACTAATGGTAAATTTCTTATTTTCTTCAAGAAAAATCTTAAATTTTGGGTACTTACAGGTGAACAATGCGAAGTAACTAATTAAAAACACTATGACAATAAAGCGAAATTTAACCACACTGTGGTTTAACTAGAAAATTAACAAAATATAAGAGTGACGTTAAAACAACTTGTTATATTTTTTGCCAGAACCGGACTCCTAAATTAAATTCTAATGCTTTGCCAACTTTGGCAGAAAAATATATACAATATATTAAACGCAATATTTACAGACACAGAAATAAATCATTTCCAAAATTGCCTCAAAACGTTTCCGATGTGCACGATTTTTTGGAATCTGTTCAAGTTATGACAGTTAAAGAACAAGAATTTTTGATAATAAACGACAGGATTAAAAATATTATAGTATTTTCGTGCACTGAAAATCTAAGTGTAATTTGTTCTAGATCAACAATATACGAGTATATAGATGGAACATTTGATTACTGTGTAAAACACTTCTTACAAATGTTTAGTATTCATGCTCTTGTAAACAACATTAATATACCAGTGGCTTTTTGTTTATTAACTAACAAAAAAAAAGAAACGTATTCGACATTGTTTGATATATTGAAATCCAAGTGCATCAGTAAAGGACTTAATTTTAACACAAATTTCATCACCGTGGATTTTGAAGTTTCTATCCATTCCAGTGTGAAAGAAACATTTCTCGACGTTTCAATAAACGGCTGCAGATTTCATCTTGCACAATCATGGTAAGAAGTTACTCATATTTTGTGATGTAAAATAATGTGTAATGTGTAAAATAATTTGTGTGTAAAAGAGTAAAGGAAAATAAATTTGTGTTTAGGTGGAGGAAAATTCAGAATCTTCGATTAGCTACAGAACATAAAAATCCACAATCTGAGACAGGAAGATGGCTGCATTACTTATTTGGCCTGACTTTGGATCCTTCAGAAATGTGCGATTCATTTGTCTTCGACTTTATATCGGTACAACCAAGTGATAACAGGCTAAATGATTTCGTGGATTATTTTGTGGACACCTATATTTATGAAAATTCTTTATTTCCTCCACATATCTGGGCAGAAAATGCAGCGTCACTCATATGAACTACGAATTGTTGCGAATCATTCCACTCAAAATTTAATAATTTGAATTCATCTCCGCAACCGAACATAATTCAGTTTTGGATGTGTTGATAGATGTTCAGACATTCAGATTCGTACTTAAAAAGTAAATCTTCGCGATTTAATCAACAGCGTTACATTCGAAAGGATGTATTAGAAAGACAAAAATTTATTTCAAATAAAATTATTGATTACAGGAAGAAAAAAATTGCAAGGATTGACTTTGTGTGTTTCGTATAAATATGCAGTATAAAATTATTTTATGTACTTAAATGTAGGTACATGTAAACGAATATTTAGTTTATATAATATATATTCAAAATATTTTCGTTTTTTATTTTATTGATGAACAAAATGTTATATATAATAGTTAGAGACCGCGGTATGCAGTTAACTCATTAACAGGTAAACAGACTTGACCCTTTTCCTTCGTCTGCAATTGACCATCTTTTTATCCATGTCATAAACCCCGTCTGCAGTTAACATGCACCGCTTCGATCAGCTGAAGAAGAGGTTGGACATGCGATATGGTCACGAACATCTAGAATATGTGTACCAATCCCAGCTGAAGAAACGAAAGCAGTAACGTGACGAAGCTCTTCTAGAGTATGGAGTGGATATTGCCCGACTAGTTCAATTGGCTTATCCATCAGGACCACAGAAGATGATGGAATGTCCGGGTAACAATGCCTTTATAGGTGGCTTACATAACCCCGATAAGCTGCGTCTAACTCATCCCAAAATATTGGTCCATACATTGACTGCTATTCTCGAATATGAAGCAGCAAGGAAGGCTTCGCTATATAACCAAGTTAGAAACATCCAAGAAGAAGGTGACAAAGACAGATTTGACAAGATCGGCAATTTGATAAACGGAATGTGTTTCTAACTTCGAATCTTTTGTGGGACTGTATTAAAACAACTTTTATATATTTGAACTCCTCGTATTGTATAATTTCTTTTTATCTTGTTAAAAGAACATTTACAAATTTTTGAGAGAGAAGAATTATTTAATTATGATTGACAGTGGCAGTTAAACTCTTTTTTTATATATAACATTGAAACAAAACTTATTCTATCAGATTAAATAAACAGAAATCAACATCGACGTACTTTTCATCTATACATTATTGGTAGACTAATCAGTGTGACGTTAATAAAATTACACCAATTAGAAGAAGACGTCTACCTTTGGCGTCAATAGTATGGTAGACAAGAAGCCGAGGATAATAGGATGCTGGAATTGTGGCGAGCTAGGGTAGATACGCAGTTCGTGTAAGCACCTCCGAGACTCTTGCAAAACGAGAACCCCATAGGAAAACGAGTCGGTTTCGAGGGACAGCACTGACCCAGGATCGTTCCGAATACCCTTTTATACTGATAGTTTCTCTCATATGTCGCAATGAAAGTGTATATCCGTATTACGAAGTGAATGGCAAGAAATATACTCTGCTGGTTGACACTGGAGCAGCGCTAGAACCATTATACGACCAGAAATAATAAACCTCAATAAGAAGCTTCTACCAACGAGACTGCGACTGAGGACCACCATGGGTGATAGTGCCAACGTTCACGTAGAGGAATTGGTGTATAAAAGTTCCACGTATACGGTAATCGTCGCTGACATCGAAGAAGACTTGACTCTGGGAATTGACGTAATGATTCTACATGGTTTCCAATTGGATTTTAGAAACACAACCATTAAATTAGTTTCCGAAGAGGTATCCCTTCATCAATATGCAGGCGTCACGGTGTTGGCAGCTGTATAGGACTATACCGTTCTGTTGACACGAAGCGAAACCATGATAGTAGCGCGGGAGGAAGGTACAGCGGCTATGACGGAGTCATGGAACTACGACGAAGAGGTGGGCAGAGGCTTACTTATGGGACAAGAATTGGTTACGTTGGCGAAGGAGATCCCAGTAGGTGGGATAAACGTGAACGATCACCCAATTACCATCAAGAGGGCAACTAGGATTGGATTCTGCGTACCAGTGATGTCTATAGCTGAACCAATAATTCAAGAGATGGAAGAAGGGAAAATAATAGAACCATCTACTAGTCCCTGGGTGTCTCCAGTGATGCTCATCAAGAAAAAGGATGGCACTACATGATTCTGCATGGACTATCGCCAGTTTAGCAACGTAACGAAGAAATACAGCTAGCCTCTGCCTCGAATCGACGATACGCTAGACACGTTGGCCGACAGCAAATTGTTATCCACGTTGGATTTGAAGTCTGATTATTGGCAAGTAGAAGTGGACCCAGAAGACTGCTTTTACCACCGGATCTGGATTATGGCAATATAACGTCATGCCATTCGGGCCCGCGACATTTGAAAGATTCATGGAAAATGTATTGAGAGGGTTATCTTGGAAGACATATCTGGTCTATTTGGACGACATCGTAGTATTAGGAAAGACATTTGACAAACACTTGAATAATTTGGAAGATGTATTCGAACAACTTCAAGCAGTCCAGTTCATGTTAAATACGTAGAAATGTCAGCTATTACAAACCGAGTCAACTATGTGGGTCATATAGTGAGAAATGAAGAAGTGGCGGTGGATCTAGAAAAATTGGTTACCTTCAGCAAAAGCAGCAACCAACCGGCTAACAACAAATTAGGAATTTTCTTGGACTTTGCACATACTATTGATGGTTTATAAGGAAGTTTGGAGATATTGCCAAACCACTAACTCAACCCACAGAAGAAACAAGAACTTTACATTGGGATGAGAACTGTCAAGCAACGATATTGATGTATCCATTACCGGAGGGAGAATTTATTCATGATACAGATGCAAGCAACGTAGAAATTTAGGAATTGGAAGAGTGCTCTCACAGATCCAAGGAGGGCAAGAAAGAGTGCTGGAATATTTCATCAAAGTTCTCCCCAAATCCGAACGAAACCACTGCGTCACAAGAAGAGAACTTTTGGCGGTAGTGAAGTCCGTGGAACATCTTTATCAGTATCTCTATGGAAGGGAGTTCTTAATCCGGACAGATAATGCAGTTCTTAAGTGGTTGACGCAGTTCAATAATCCCGAGGGCCAGTTGGTGTTAGTCACCAAAATGTCTAGACAGCCGTGCCCAGCAGGCTTTAACAAGGCGGAATCTATGAAAGCTGCAGTTTCAAGAGTAACAGTAGTCAACGGAGAATGGTCACTCACCAGGATCTGAGAAGATCAGGATAATGATCCTCGCCTAAAAATGATTCTGCAATGGAAGGAAGAAAATCGGCGATCTGCCTAGCAAGAAGTCACTAGATTTTCCCCGACACTCAAGGCATATTGAGCTTAGTGGGACTGCCTTGTCTTGGAAGAAGGCCTGTTGAAAATAATCCTTGAAAACGATGATGTTTGCGAGAAGAGAAGACAGCTAGTTATTCCAAGAGCGAGAGTAGCTTACGTTTTATTGGATGAACAGCTTCAACGATGTGAAGGACTGGTGTAACAAATGTACGACTTGTGCTACGAGTAATGGACCACAATGTAAGGCAAAGGCTCCCATGAAACAATATAATGTTGAAAGTTCTTTCGAAAGGATTTCCTTAGATACCACTGGACCATTTCCGACAATAGATGATAGTGGTAAATACTTTCAATGGATTATTTCACAAAATGGGTGGAACTTCACGAGTTTCCAAATCAAGAGGACATAACTATTGTGGATGTACTGATGATAGAATTTATCAAGCGATATGAAGTGCCCTTGGAAGTCCACGGCGATCAGGGGAGAAATTGCGAACTCTATGTATTCCAGGAAATTGGAGACAAGCTGGGAGCGAACAAGACCAGGACAACGACATTGCATCAACAGACAGATGGAATGGTCGAGAGAATCTTCATGACCTGTCTAAAGTAGTTTACAGCCATCAGAAAGACTGGTAACAGCATCTCTCCCGATTTGCATTGGCTTATTGATCTGCCATCAGTTATTCCACGGGTGAAACGCCTGCGAAAATCCTGAAAGCGAAATGACGCTACTGTGTGACCTAGAATTTGGTTACCGGCCGTCAGAAGTGAATAGTTAAGTGTAAATATAAATTAAGTAAGTAGATATACCGTGTGTATAAATTTATCCGACCCGTTGTGATGAAAAATATTTAAATAAACAACAAAAACAGTACAATATGTATCTTTGTTATTATGTGAGTAACAATCAATTTTAATTATTGCTTCATATTCAAATTCGTTTTTAGTAACTATTTTTCTATATTCCTTAAATAAATCAAGAATTTTGCATGCATTACTTGAAATTTGGCAAATGTAATCGAATTTTCAATATCGTTTAATACCAAATTAATCATTTCATGCAGCTCTATGAATTAGCCAATAACCATCTCAATTTGCGCATAATATTCGTTATTTGCTTGTTTGTTCATTAAATTATGGATAAAATCAACTCTCGTTACCAAAATTTGTTTGTTATTGGTTATTTGTCCAATGGTTTAATTGAAATCATCAATGAGTGAGACTGAAAATGAATTTTTATTTTTTATACTACTAGCTAAATTATTTTTCAATTCTTTGATGAGAATTTCAAATCTTCCTTCATCGCCAAAACACAAGTTTCCAGTGATAGATTTAAATATTTATCCTACGCCGTTTGTAAGGCCTATTTTTATTCTTGAATGATGAAGTAATGATTCTATTAGTCTATTTTTAATTTTGGGTTTTAGTGAGATAAAGCAATTAACAAAAATTTGAGAGATCGTTAGTGTAATGGATGTTTTGTTGAGCAGTGTTTCTACGTCCTACACTACATCAAAAATATTACGAACTCCCGAGAAAGCTGTGTCTGCAAATTTTATATAATTTATCGAAACTTGGATCTATTTTAGAGCCACAAATAACCAATTGATTTTCCAATTGAAGCTCTTTTTAGATTTTATGTTCACCATACAATAGAACATTGATTCACATAGTTAAGGAGTAGCAAATGTCACTAATATGTTTGAAGCGTACCTTGCCAGTTCTGGATAGTCAACAGAAAAAAAAATGGAATATGTAGTTTTTAAAATCGCTAACATATGGTTCTGAGTGACTTTTATTCAAAATGGTAATAAGAACACTGATTTAGGAGATATTCGAAAGGGATATGTGATATGTATCCAACGGAAATTAGACTACCCCAGAAATCAGAAAACGGAAGTTTCTTGAAATATAAAAACTTGTCTGAATTTATTCATGCGAGGATGAATTTTCATGTGAAATTCATACTCATTTAACTTGATGCAACCTCTCTGAAATACCCTATCGTCTTACAATTCATCTTGACGGCAAGTGTGGTCACATATCGTCGCCTCAGAGCAACACTAAGATATGTGTGAAATCTTTGTTTGCCAGAAAATTGAATTTAAAATGTCTCAGTATTTTAACGCTATAATAGCGCAGCTAGTAATACAAGAATCTGAATAATGTTTTCATTAATAGTGCAATATACCCTCACAAATAAAAGTCACGAACTATAAATTACATTGGGAAATTAGATTAAAATTTACTTGTCCTACTGTTACACTGACCTCCATGACAAATTTTAGGATATCTAATACTTTTCCTACTGTTACACTGAACTTCACGAAAAATTTTAGGATATCTAATACTTGTCTTAGTGTTACATTGTGTATGTCGGCAATTTATGTTACAGAAAAATAAATAATAAATTCTAATTTGAAGAAATTTATGTAATCGCTTTATTCAGAAATAAAAACAACAAAATTGAGTACTGGATTATTTAATTCAATTCACTGATACAATCGCTATCGTGTTTGGAAGTTGCTTCAAGTGACATACAAAAATTGTGATGTTTTTTAGGAATTAAATTCTCATTGCACAAACTCACGAGGTCATTCTTTTTATTCACTGGAATAGTTGGTGCTGCAGTATAGGCCGGAAATAAAGGGACCTCTGCTGGTTTTATTATTCGTCTTTTTTTCTGTTTATATCGATAATATTGTATTCTCTATCGCCGTAGGATGTCTTGTGAAAAATCTTCTTGGATTCTGTCTTTTTAATCATTATTCTGATATCATTCCAAGATACTTTTTCTCCTTTTTCATTTACTTTGAAATTTTACTTCATTGTTGTGTTTATCTTCTTCCAGTCTATAAAATATTCTGTGGACATGTCAGTGAGTATAGAGTGCCTTTTTCTTGGCAGTTTTTACAATAGTTATGAGTTCGGTCGGAACGTAAATTGGTCCGCTTTTCAAAATCATATTATTTTCTTTTTCTATACATGAATGCATAGAGTCGCCCTCATTCTCAGTATGCCCCACGATTAAATACTTGTGAATCATCTGTTCGAGATCCAAGCATTCTATTGCGTACAAATACATAGTTACCAAATTTGGTTTTTGTTTTGGAAGGAACAATTATCACTATAGAATATATACCATACTTCTTTATATAATCGAATACACAAGTTGCTACTTCATTTACTCCCCTTTTTGCTTCTCCTTCATGCCACATATAGCAAAATCCCGTCTTAGCAATAATATTGAAAACAGTGAAGTTGAAAACATTTAATTTACGTTTATAGTAAGAAGAGGATACATTTCCATTAGGCAGCGGGGTCACAGCTTGCAAGTCAAATGCGGAAAGCCAAATATTCTCATTTTCTGAAGCTAATTTCTTATCATTTTCCTTTTCTACGCGCAATAATATCTTTTCTTCCTCGTGCTTCTTCATTTCTTCTTTTTCGGCAGCTTTTTCTTCATCAATTGAATTTTTATATACTTCACACACCGAACAGTGATCTTTTTTTGGCTTGAAAAAACCAAGATTAAATTTCGTGCTGAAAATTTCCTGATAGGTATGTTGTTTCATAAACGACATATTATTTTCTATGCACTTCTCCTTATACAACTTGTACATCATACTGATGTTTAATGATATTCTTTTTTTGTCGATGATCTGCAGTAGTGAGATTCTGTTCTCGGAAATCTATTGATACGATCAATTACTTCCTGGATTAAAGCATCACCTATTTTATTGGCCCGATTTGCATGTGTTCCTCTTTGTTCTTTAGCTAGAAAACCATATTCAGTTATCTTTTTCACAACAGTGTCTATCGCACAATTTGATATGTTTAATGTGGCTTCGAAAAATAATTTGCAGACTCTGATTTTCTGATCTCTGATGTCAAAAAAATACGCACAAGTGATTTTTTTTTTGTATGTTTTGTCATCTTTTGGCAATATTTTCTCAATGTTTCGATACAAATAATCTCTCAAACGAGTTTTGTTGGTTAGCCCGTAATACTTTTTGAAAATTTCTGCCCTATGATCCTCGCATATTTTTTCGGAACATTTGAAAGTAAATTTTTGTGAACAAGCAGGTAAAACAGATTTTGCTCCATGTTTTTTTTTCTAATCTAGAAACATATTCATGACCCGAGTTGATTTTAACCTTTTTCCTATTTCTTCTCCATTTGGTCTAATCTCTTAACCTTTTTCTGCT
This sequence comes from Galeruca laticollis, assembly GCA_963921935.1. Lineage (NCBI taxonomy): Eukaryota > Metazoa > Arthropoda > Insecta > Coleoptera > Chrysomelidae > Galeruca > Galeruca laticollis. The sequence continues at coordinate 149,680,507 of OY998181.1, forward strand.
TTTAAGGAGTTCACTCTTTGGCGTCATTTCATCCTCTATATATTCCAAATTTTCCCCTACCTCATTGTGTTCTAGTTCCATGATTTTATTATTTTTTATTACATTACCTCCGTCACGGGGTATATAATCTAGGTCATCATCATCTTCTGAAAAATCGCTTGCATTGTCATTTTCATGCGTTGAATGTTTCCCATTAGGTATTGGTGGTACTGCGTGATCTTCCAAAGCATTTAAAATGATAACAAAAAATTCATTTATTGCACAGGTACATAGGTTCATATTGTACCATATAATATGTGAACTAAACAAACAGTGAGTAAATCCGTTGAAAATTCAATTAAATTAAGATAATCGCATCAATGTTTAACCTTTAAATTTAGTTGAAACTGGAATTCTAATTTACTCACTTCTATCTGGTTTTACGTTTTCTCTCTCGTTTTCATTTATTGGCACTTTTTTTAAAACCGTGAGCTCCCTATGGGTACTCATGTTGATATTTGCAGCTGATAATGAATCATTTTCGATTTCTTTTTGAACAATAATTGGAGCGGGACTATAATAATATAATGATGGGTCATTATCCGTTCCAAAACTAAAATTCTGATTTCCAATCTACTCTGCAGTTAACTGGTTTTTTTTCTCCAGAATTGTTTTCCAGAGTTGCACCACGATCAACTAATAACGATTCCAGGTCTACAAAAACCGTAATTAACTGATATAGCAGGACAAAGGCAATCATAAACATGCTAGTACCGACACCATTGGAAAGAAACTAAATTTAAGAAATTGATTTGAAGAAAAGCAGTTAAGTAATTTTAACACCCTATATACAGATAAAAAATTAAACATTTGCATCCATAGTACTGCATACATATTTTATAGGTTACGTACCATTGCTGCTATATTTTTTCTCCGTAGATTTGTCGTCAGAATCTGAACCTCTTTTAGCCATTTGTAAAATACGTTCGGTCCTTGTCAATTCGTTCATTTTCCTTGTGCGACTCAAACTCATTACTAATTTGTTGATCAGTATTGGCTTCAAAACTATACGAAGACTACAGAAACACATCAATTTTTATCGACAGCTACCAGCTACTCACGAACTGACAGGAAAAGACCTGTAAGCATTCAGTGTTATGCGGGTAACAGTAGGTTATGTTTATTTGTAAGTAAAAAACTTCGGTGGAACAGTAGGATATACTATCTTCTCCTACAGTTGCACTAACAAACAATGAACTTTAAAATCTGTGTAACCCTAGGATAAGTGTTATAATAAAGTAAGATGAATTTTTATAGGATATCTTAGTGTTGCATTATTTGAAGGCATTTTCTGTGCCTGCTTATATGCAAATATCCGAAAATCGCAATTTTTTTAGATGTCCAAGTGTTGCTCTGAGGCGACGATATATCACTTGAAAGTTAATTTTTCCTTTTTGTTAATAATTGTAAGATGCTCAATTATTCCGTTCCAAAACCCAATACTTCCATTCACTCGTTTCTTTATAATTGGCACATAACTTCTCTCATTTTATTAATTGAATAGACGGTGCATATACAAATAGAATTCCTCAATCTAGCCCCAACTTTGAAAGATCTGTAGAGACAAATTGAACCATTCAAACTATTTTCTTCATTCAAAATCAAATAACTTTTTCAAGCTTATTATTACAAAAAATAATAAACGCTATCGCTATGTCATGTATTCACTTCATCAGTAAAAATGTTAAACGGCACTCTCAATAATTACTGTGTATTATAAATCGAAACATTCTACTTGAAAGAATTTCCAAATAATACGTTTCAAGACGATTCGGTATGCTGTAATTCAAGTGGCGGAAAGGAAATATTCGTTATTGTTTTATACTCGCTATTCTTCAAACGGTTAAGTTGGCCGGAAACTTTTAATAAAATCCATATTTTACCCCAGAAACGTCGACATAAATCTATTTGTCAGTAAATGGTTTTCATTATTTTTTTGTATAATTTATTATCGGCAAAACAAGAAACAAACTAATTGGGTATACTTTATTCTGTTCAATTACTATGAATTATACTACTGTAATGTTTTTTTTATTTATTTCAACTTCTTTTTGCTGACTGGTGGGATATATTTATACACACGATATATCTACTTACTTAATTTATTTATACACCTAACTATTCGACTAATTTATATTAAATATTTATATTTACTTGTTTACATTCCTGTTCACGAGATCAAATTGTAAACTAAACTCACGACCCGCCGGTAGTCGCCTTGTATACCAAACTCCCGTTCTTGAACATTCGGATTACTGAAACTTCTACAATTCGGTTGACAGATAAAAACGACCGATCTTCTTAGAAGTAATAAATAAATCGAGTAGAGTTTTGTATTTAAGTGTATAAATACTCCTTATTGCAAAGCACTTTCGACGTTCGTCATCTTCAGTGCTTCCTGAAAGTAAATATTCAGTTGAAAGTACAGAAATATGAGTTGTAAAAGTGAGGTTATAACTTTGGAAAAATGATTAGGTGAGTACTTACAAGTCAGGTAAACAAGAAGTTGCTGAATAAATAAAAAACATAGTTACAATTAATATTGTTCTGCTCAATAACTTAACGAGAAACATGTTAAAATTCAGGCCATGTGGTATGCAGAAGCAACGTCAACCAGATGCGAAATGTGTAAAGTCAAATGTCAAAAATGTCAAAGTGGAAATACCAGTTCTAGTAAGTATTGAAATGGAAGCGTAAATTTAATTCTATTTAATCCTCTGGTAGACGGGAAGAAAATCTCCGTATCAGTTCACTTGTGTGTTTAAACAAAGTTCATTTTCATTAAGTTGTCTGGAGATCTCAGGGTATCAATCAAATCCAAGCTAATAAATTCCTTATTATCAATCCTGTGCAAAAATTTTGAGTTTCTGTTAGGGCTAAAATTATGCTTGTGAAATTTGAGATGTTTACCAAATATGGACTTGTCAGGTCTCTTCAGATGTTCATTGATGCGAGTGAGAAGTGGTCTACAGGTTCTACCAATGTAGGAGCCCGGGCAATCAGAACATTCAAGTCTATACACACCGCTACTTTTCAGTTTACTAATTTTATCCTTTGAGGTATCTAAATAATTACTCAAACTGTTATAAGTTTTAAAGGAAACTTTTGTACCAGGTACTGTATCTTCTATGAATTTGGAAATATTCCTGCACATATTTTGATCAAAAAAAGGCATGGAAAAGTATTTCACCAAAGGTGGGTCGATTATAGGAGAAGTAGTGAAGGCGAGTCTTCTGTCTGTCCTGTATTTAATTCTGTTGATCAATTTATGAATAATGTAAGGTTGGTAGCCATGGTTGACAGCAATCTGTTTAAATATGTTAACCTCGCTGTTGTAATTTGAAGGAGCGAGAGGAATTGCCTATCAACGTAGTGGTTGAAGGAGGCCATTTTATGTTGTATGGGATGTTGAGAATTGAATGGTATGACGTGATTAGTCTGGGTGGGTTTTCTGTAAATGGAAAAATCTAATGCAACATAAAATGGCCTCCTTCAACCACTAGACTTTTAACAATTCCCCTCGTCCCTTCAAATTAAAACCGCAAGGTTAACATATTAAAACAGATTGTTGTCAACAATAGCTACCAACCTTACATTATTCATAAATTGATTAACAAAATTAAAAACAGGATAGACAGAAGACTCGCCTTCACTACTTCCCCTACAATCAACCCACCTTTGTTGAAATACTTTTCCATGCCTTTTTTAATCAAAATATGTGCAGGGATATTTCCAAATTCATAGAAGATACAGTACCTGGTACAAAAGTTTCCTTTAAAGCTTATAACAGTTTGTGCAATTATTTAGTTAACTCAAAGGATAAAATTAGTAAATTCAAAAGTAGCGGTGTGTATAGACTTGAGTGTGCTGATTGCCCGAGCTCCTACATTGGTAGAACCTGCAGACCACTTCTCACTCGCATCAATGAACATCTGAAGAGACCGGACAAGTCCATATTTGGTAACCATCTCAAATTTCACAAACATAATTTTAGCCCTAACAGAAACTCAAAAATTTTGCACAGGATTGATAATAAGGAATTGAACAGTTCGGTCTACCCATTCAGTCATAAACTAGCAGCTTTCAATAGTATGATATACAGACTCTTAACAGTCCCAATAAATATTAATAATTATAACAAAGAATCAAATATCATAAAACAAATAGCAGTTGATAATAATAACGATCCAAATTTAATTGAAAAATAAATAAATAAAAAGATAAAAAAGCAGACTTTAGAACAAGTACTCCCTTCTGATAAAAATAATAATAAACAATGTGAAAGCTTAACATACCTTGGAACACCATCATTGAAAATTCAATCATTTTTAGAAACTTTAGACATGAATATTTCCTTTAAAACTGATTACAATCATTAATAAATCTAAATCTTCAAAATTAAACAAATCAGGAGTTTATAAATTAAAATGTGGTAATGATAACTGTGATAAAATTTATATCGGTAGAACTTTTAGAAATTTTAAAACTAGAATTTCGGAACACAAACGTAGCTATGACAACAAAAAATTGGATTCTAACTATTCAAATCAGTTATTAGAAAACCAACACATTTTCAACCCAAATTTTGAAATTCTTCGTGTTGTCGATAAATCCTTTAGTTTGAATTTATTAGAGGCCCTTGAGATTAACAAAAATGAATATTCAGTAACATTAGTCAATAGAATTATTTCTGAACTGTATATATTAAAACATTTTTATATTATACCTTCATTCGTTTTGACAAAGCTACTGTGTTAGTGAAAGGCGTCAACCAGTTTAAATTGAACATTAGTTCAAATACATTAAGTATTAAACAAATTATCTTGTCTCAATGGCATTCTGTGGAATAAAAATATTACAAAGAACAGAAAATTCAATATATATGAAACTTTAGTGAAAAGCAGCCTGGATCTGAAAACTGGAGACTAACAGAGAAATATAAAAAAAAAAGATTAGAAGCTGTTGAAATGGATGCGATGAGAAGATCACTCAGGATTTCAAGAAGAGATAGAATCAGGAATGACACCATTAAAGAAATAATGGGGATTGAAGGTACCGTTATAGACGACATAGAGAAAAAACAACTTATATGGTATGGGCACATACAACGTATGTCAGAAACAAGACTCCCTAAACAAGTAATGAACTGGCAAACTGGCAAACTGGAACGTAGGGAAAGAAGAAGACCGAAAACCACTTGGAAACAGGGCGTGGTTAAAGCCATGAGTGCTAGTGTTGCTATAGGTCATAGCGTATTAATGTGTTTCTGACAATTATATTATTGTTGTATAACTTTAGATGCTACTTCGATACATTGTACGGTTGGAATTGATCCGTAATTTGTTCACTACGCTGCTTAGTACTTCCCATATTTTTTTTATTTTTAATATTTATACTTTGGCTTGCGCATTGGATCCAACGCCTTGTCGTACCTCTTGTTGTAAGCCTAAGTAAGCTTTTTATTTTCTCAATCCTGACTATATAATATTTATAATTGGTTATTATCTTATAAAAGAAATTGTGCGTATGCGATAATGTCAATTATATTTTGTTCGTGGGCTTAGCAAGTGGGTATGTTCAGAATTAGTGCTTTTTATTCAGTTTTCACGAATTTTTTTTGCAATGGAACTTTTCAACATTACCCGGGTAGACCACTGAAAACTACTATCAAACTTTTGTAGACGCCTTTACTGTTTTTGTACAGAAGGTTCAATATACGTACAAGTAACTGGAAGTGGGTTTGTCTTTTATTTCATTCCTTTTTAGTAGATTTTTAGGGGTGAATTTACATAAAATTACCGGCAAATCTACTTGGCGCCCTTTTACACCTAAATAAATTTGATGTCCTGATCACTTGCTTAGCACGTGAGTGAACTCACGCCGTTTCCACATGAGTACTAGCCGTTGGCATAAACTGTCAATCTAGACAGCCTAATTTCTGTGACCTGGTAATAATATTGAGCAAGTAAGAGGTTACAGAGTCTTTATAAATTCGAAATATGCGTATAAATAAGAGAAAAGTAAGGTAATGGTGATATGAAAAGAAGATGAAATTTTTTTTTATATATATCAATCGCATCAACCACGTAGGGTTATTAGCGAGTTAAAATGATGGAAGTTCACTTATTGTAGCTTGGTTATAGTCTCTATATTTTGCTACTTAATTTGCAGTCTTTTAGGTAGTTTAAAAGTTTTTTAGTTTCTAGCTTTTCTTGTAATAGTTTTTTTAGTGATAGTGGTAGTTGATTCATTTTCCGTTCCTTGTCGTATTTCGCACATTCGATTACCAGGTGTTTCACGGTTAACTCACTGTTACACATTTCGCACATTGGTTTATTTTTTCCTGCTAGTAAGTAGTCGTGTGTGATGCGCGTATGACCGATTCGAATACGAGAAAGGATCACTTGTTCTCTTCTATTTATGTTTTTACAGTTCCAACCGTGAGAATTTGTAGTGACTTCATATGATTTGTGTTGGTTATGTCTTGCTTCTTCCTGCCATTTATCGTAGAACGCTTTCAAATCAGTATGTACGGTAAAATCGTTCCTTTCTGATTGTTGATTGGTGAATGCATTTTTTGCTATTTGATCTACTCTCTCATTCCCATCTATTCCAGTATGGGATGGGACCCACATGAATTTAATATGTATGCTGCTGTTTCTGCAATTCTGTAGCTCTTTTTTGATCAGTATGGCTATAGGGTGATTAGAGTACAGTTGACGAAGTGCTGTTAGTGAACTTTGAGAGTCAGATATTAAAAGGACATTTTTATGCTTGATTTTCTGGATTTTCTTGAGTGCTTCTAAGATGGCGAATAATTCAGCTGAATGAATAGATGTGAAGGGTGGGAGTATGTAGGATTTCGAAAAGTCCTCGGAGTAGAATGCAGCCCCAATTTCATCTTGGTTTTTTGAAGCATCTGCGTATACCTTATAAATGCTACCGTATTTATTTAAGGCTCTTAGGAATTCTTGTTTTATTCTGGCTGTTGGAGTCTCTGATTTATTAAGGTAGGCGAGGCTTAGGTTTAGGATAGGGAGTGTTATTGTCCATGGAGGAGCATAATTTATTGATGGGACGTCATAAATATTTGGGAAATGCGAATTTATTTTGTTTAAATATGTTTTGACTCTGTGATAGAAAGGAGAAGTAGTTGAGCTGGATAAAAATTTGGCTTTAAAACGATCAGATAAGACGTTGTGGGCTACTGGATTTCTTTTGTTTGATATTACAGAGACAGCATAAGAGATGCTTAGATATTCTCTTCTGTAAGAAAGCGGTAACTCTCCAGTCTCCCAATGTAAGCTTTGGATAGGACTTGTACGATGGGCACCCAAACAGATGCGAAGAGCTGTGTTTTGTATAACTTCCACTGACTGAAGAAGGCTTTTGTTGGCAGAGTTATAGGCAATCGCGAAGGCTTTTGTTGGCAGAGTTATAGGCAATCGCTCCGTAGTCAAGTTTTGATCTGATCAATGATTTATAGATGTGCAGTAAACTTGAGTAGTCTGCGCCCCAGTATTTGAATGCTAATGATCTGAGTAAATTAATTCCAGGTTGGCATTTTTTCTTCAATGTCAGAATGTGTGATTTCCATATCAGCTTTTGGTCGAGTATCATTCCGAGAAAACTTATTTCTCTCATATATTCTATTTTCTGTCCATAAAGGTACAAGTTTTCAAGTTGTGGTTGAGTCCTTTTCGAGAAACATAAAGCTTTGGTTTTTGTCGTGTTGATACGCAGTCCACTTGTTTTTGACCAATCCTCTATTGTAGCTATTGTTTGTTCGATGGTTTTATGTATTGTAGTCATATTTTTCCCTCTGCAATAGATAACCAGGTCATCTGCATATAGTCTGCATTTCACGGGTGATTTACAGTTTGCTATAATTGAATTTATTGCTATGAGAAATAGTGTCGTGCTGAGATTTGACCCTTGTGGAATGCCGTTTTCTTGGGTGTTCAGCTGTGAGTATACGCCATCTACTCGTACTTGGTACTGTCGTTGATCTAGAAAGTTCGATATATATTTCAATATGTTACCCCGTATTGACCAGTCGTAAAGAGTTTTGATTATTGAGTATTTCCAGACTGTATCGTAGGCTTTACGAATTTCAAAAAATACTCCGATGCAGTGCTGCTTTATTGCAAAGGCCTCATGGATCTCAGATTCTAGATCGATAAGATTGTCTAACGTGGAGCGATTTTTACGGAAACCACACTGTTCGGGTATGATTCGTTTTTCTGATTCTAGGTGCCATATTAATTATCTTCTCAAGAACTTTTCCCATGCTACAGGTGAGTGAAATTGGTCTATATGTTTCTGGATCTGATTTCGCTTTACTTGGCATAGGAATGGGAATTATAATGGATACTGTCCATGCTCTGGGATATACTTTCTTTGTTAAGATTAGGTTATATATCTTTAGTAAATGTACTTTGGTTTGTTCACTTAGATTTCTTAGAAAAATAAGTGGAATATTATTAGGACCTGGGCTGGAGTTTTGGAGTGAATTTTCAAGTTCGTCAATGGTTATTGCATAGTTCAAACTGTTCGTTTGCTGGTTATTATTATTATAGTCAATTTCTTGCTGCTCTGATTTGTTTTTATGATTCAAAAAATCTGGTGTGTAGTTTGAGTTGCTTGAGTTTTTTTGATATTCACTTGATAAGATGTTTGTTATTTCATTTCGGTTTTTATAAATAGTGTTATTTATCTCCAGAAAGTTTATTGTATTGGATTGTTTTGGTTTGGATATCCTTTTGACTTTTTCCCATATAGTGGACATTGGAGTTGAGCTGTTTATTGTTGAAACATACTCTTTCCATGATTCCCGTTTCGCTTTTTTTATTGTGTATTTGGCTTTCGCTATCAATCGTTTGAATTCAATTGAATTTTGTTCCGTCTTGCTTCTTTTGAATCTGTTAAAAGCTTCTTTCGATTTCTTCACAGCCTCTTTGCAGTCCAAGTTCCACCAGGAAACCGTTTGGTGTTTGTTGTTGTGTTCGTACCGTCCAATATGATTATCTGCTGATTGCGTTAAGAATTCTGTGATAAAGTGTACTTCTTGATCAATATCCGCATCTTCCTTTAACTCGTGGAGATTTTCTTGTATAAATTCTTGGAATTCGTTCCAATTTGCTGATTTTATTTTCCATTTTGTTATTGGGTCCGGTGTATTTTCCGGTTCGCTGCTAATTATTATGGGATAGTGGTCACTATCATATAAATACGTTGATACATCCCAATTAAGTATTTGTGAGAGAGATGGGTGACATATTGTTAGGTCGATTGCTGAATCTTCACCAGTTCTTATGTCATGTCTGGTTTTTTGGCCGTCATTTAGGAGGTTAAGATTGTACTTTTCTAATAGATTTTCAATTTTTTTTCCAAAAGGTGTCTGCTTAGTAGAGCCCCAGATATAGTTGTGGGCATTAAAGTCTCCCATTATTATCTGAGGAGCTGGAATTTGGCTCAGCAGCTCAGTGAGTTCTTCTGTAGTAGGTTCCTGATTTGGGGGAATGTATATGTTGCACAATGAAAAGGTCATTGTATCTTTCACTCTAACGGCGACTGCTTCAATAGTAGTTTTTAGATGAATTGATGTTGCATCTATTGTATTTCTAATATATGTTGCTACACCTCCACTGGCTATTCTTGCATTTTCTCGATTTTTAGAGAAACAATTATAATTTTTTAGATTATGGATTCTATTGTTTTTGAAATTGGTTTCTTGTAGGCATATTAGCATGGGCTTGTATTTTGAAATTATTAATTGCAAGTTTTATAGGTGGGTATAGTACCCATTTATATTCCACTGAATTAAGGAAGTGAAGGTAAACAAGATTAATAGGTTTCAATAGAGGTATCTGTGTCCAGTTCTGTTTGGTATTCAGGGTTTATCTGTTGGAGAATTTTATTTTTAATTCGAGTGCATCTCATCTTCATTTTTTTATCCTTTAAATAGGGGTATATTGTGGTAAGTAGGTCTGTGACTTCCGTTATTTCGGTGTACATTTTCACGATACTGAGAGGATCTGTACACCCTTCACAATTTTCAAAAAAATCTATAAGTTCTTCATAGGTTAGAGGATAATTGATATCTGTATTCTTGAAAAGCGCTTTAGTGTGACTTAACATTTCTCTCTCCTATTGATTTTTTTGGTTTTTTGTTTTCGGTTTGTTTTATTTTCTTCTCACTATTTGTTGGTTTTACAAATGTAGGTAGGTGTTCAGTTGTTGTTGGTGATGGGGAACGTTCTGTTGATGTTCTTTTATTTTGTGGTTTGGTTGTTTCGATTTCGTTTCTGTTGACAGTCGGTGTTATGAAGATGAAAGTTTAAATCTACAAATAGCAGAAACTGAACTTGAACAAGTTAGCAGTTTCAGATATTTAGGAATACAGATTCAAAGTAACGAAAAACAAGAAACAGAATAAACGAGAAGATAGGTGCCGCAGTAAAAGTTTGCTATAGTTTGAATTAAAATTTCCTGGGTAGAAAAAAGGGATTCAATCAAACGAAGCTGAAAGTTTATAGAGCCATATACTGTCCCATTCTTTCATATGGTTGTGCAAGCTCGGTTCTTCCAAAATCACTCAACAGCCAACTATAGGCATGGGAAATGAAATTCTTACGTAAAATGGAAGAAGTAACTAGAAGGGATAAAATAAGAAATGAAACCATAAGGGAAGACTTAAATGTCAACCTAATAATAAAGAAGAAACGGAGGCAATAGTGGAAGTGGTTTCGCATGACAAGGAAATCTTGTTTCTGTTTTGTATTAGGTGTTAATGATTGTTTGGTGTCAAGTAGATGTTTTGCGTAATGTGATTTTTCGGATTATTTCAATCCGTATGGTAATACAGAACAAGAAATTGGTACTACATATTTGTGTGAAAAGATACTTAAGAGATCCACAATATGAAGTCGTCAATGAACAGCTGAATCTGGGGAGTTCTCCACTATTAAACTGTCATCTTAAGTAATAATTGTAGATATCAACAGATATAGTGTTCCCTGGTTCTCCATATCATTGTAAAGTTTTACTGATCCTAAATGAGAAAAAAGATTTCCATGATATTTCGATAGTGCCAATGAAACCTAAGCTTCAATATTTGTGGTACCGTATCTCCTTTTTTCCATTCACATATATTAGGTCAATTACAAGAAAAGTCACTTTTGGGTCTAGCCAAAACTAATTATCAAACATCAGGTAGGCATTACATCAAATGTAACTTCTGTCATTCTAACGATGATATACATATATTGAAACAACTGTCAATATCTTGGGATTTTCACAGTTTTTCAATATATAGTGGAATTACTTAGAAACAGTTCCATTCATAACAATATCATATGTAGATTCGACAAAATATGGGTCCAAACAGTAAATTCAACAGAAGTTATAATTAGAACAAAGTTGAAATAGTATATAATGTACGAAATATTATAGGGAACATTTCATTACAGGTAAAATGATCTTTGCTAATTGTTTAAAATAAAGCAAGCTCAAATCAGTATAGACATGAATTCTAATTTTTCTGTCGTTTGGGAATAAGCCACATATATTTCGAAATATTCTTTATTAATCCAGGTAGGATTCAAAACGTTAATAGAGAATATTTAGATTATACTCCTATTTTTGGAGTAAATACTCCACGTGGTATGAATAGAACCTAGGAGCAGATTTTTGGCTCTTATGTATAATTTGGTGTGAGTTAATTCTCGCTTTTGGTGTGAATGAAAAATTGTTTATGCTCTTCGGAAGGAGAATCTACTCCATACTTTTGGAGACTGCTATACAATAGACTCCACTTTCTTCTTTAGTTACTTCAGTACTAATTTTCCCGCGGTAGAAGGAGGCAGAGCTATGGCAGAGCTCTTCAATCTTAACTTGAGCTAGAAGAAATACGCATGATTGGGACTTTAAAACGTTGTACCGGCTCAGTCAACGAAATGTGGAGTGGTTCTCAAAAGACTTTTTGGGTGAAGAGAAAGAAGGAGTGGTGTTGGTTGCAACAAAGATAACATTAAAACATTTTTAATATACTTGGGTGACCCGGGGTTTCAGGAAGAGTAGGCGAAGATGTGGAGCTTCACCAATCGTTGGTATCCAATATTGGCTTCGAAGTGGCTAATAAGATAACCTCTGCAAAGTGAACAGTGTATCAATTTTCGCTGCTGTCCCATGGGTATAATAGAAGTAAAAGGAAGATGGCAAGCAGAATATACTTTTTTACGTGCACTGAGCATTGTATAATTGATTTCTCATTATTTGAGTACCATAATTAAGTACCCTTTTCTTTTTAATCAGTTCGACTGCTTTTTATTTTGATAGTCTGCAACTCAGATAAAAGAATTATAAATCACGTAACATACTTAAAAATCTCATTTGGGATTACTTTCTTCTTCTCTGCTTTCACTCACTCCACCATTTAAGAATTGCATGCGAATTAACTGACTGGCCAGTGTGCACTTACTGAGCGACATTCGTTGTAGGTTCAGACAAATTTGAAAAATAAAATATTTCTTATTGTATCTTATGTACAAGAAGTATGTACTCATCAAACCGAAGTCTTTTTTATTCTTACAAAATGCAATATAAGGTCAGACCTCATGAGCATGATCAAAAGTATATATTCAGAATGTAAGCTCAGTTTTTATTCATACCACCCAATGTGTCAAATATTGATGATGCTACAAGTGAACACATTTAAGGAACTCTAATAAAAGACCAGAATAATTTACCTGTTAAGAAAATATGGCACTCCGGAACAACTAAGAGAAGATAAGGAGGACGGCCAAGGCAAACATTGAACAACGCAATTGCAGAAACTCTAGAGAAGAGGAATATTACGTGGACTGAAGCAGATGCAAAGGCGCCAAACAAAAAGGAATGATCCAAATTTGTGTATGAACGGTTAAAAAAGCCAACCTAACACCCGTAGGGTGAACCAGGGTTAATATTGTGTATGTCTATGAATGAAATATCACAATTGAAATTTTAAGATGTCACTTTAAAGCTAGACATTTATCTGCCAGAGGATTTGCTGAACAAATGTCTAATAATGGATATACTGACATTATTGTATTTGACTAATTCATACTGTACTACTGAGAAATATCCATGTATGAATTAAATGTCTTGTTAACTTATCATTGACAATAATTAATTATTATTTTGTGTTGAGCGATACGTTTATTAATTGACATGAAACTTAAATTAGGGTGACGACGAAAATGAGATATTTATATCAGTGTTGCTTTTATATGCCCATAAGAAAGCTAGTCGACAACAATTATTTATGGTTGACTTCAGCAAAGAATTTTCTAAGCAAAAGTCGATTGCGTGTTAAATTATCGACCGTTCGTAGTGGCGCATTGACGCTTCCTAATTGTTTTAAAGTTAAAAATGCTTGACATTTCGTTCAATTAGCTACATGCAATATTAATTTCCATTAAGGTTGTTTCGGTATACTGAAAAGCGGCAGATTTATCCAAAAAAATAACATTAAAATTTTGATCGAAAATTACATGAATACAGGAAATGCTAAAACAAGAAAAAGTACACTTAATAATCTCAGATTTGAAGACATGAATTGGGGAGATTAAAGAGGTGAGAAACTCGATTTTTTATGTTCAAGCACGAATTAAGGCAAATCGAAGAATATGGAACATACAAGATATAGGGAAAAACACAAATAACAGTTTTTTTGGTTTTTAATTCTTTTTTATCCTACACCAGTCGAAAATTATATTTTGGTGGCTCTATCGGGACGGGCAAATAATGGCTAGGCAGGCAAAACAACTTCACAAAAATAACACTAGATGACACTCTATTATAAATGACGACGCGGCTGTCTCTTTTAAATTTCAAATTGTGGCTTTAGGTTTTGTTGATATTAAAAATAAGGTGGAAAACAGTGATTTACCTAGTATGATCGAGTCCGTCGGCGGTTAATCTACACCGGAAGATATTACGCAAAGAGACACTTAAAATCATAACACTGTGATTATCTCCAAAAAAGACATACTAAAGGTATCATAGAAATACAGTTTTTAATATATTGATGAGATTATGAAAAAATGTAGTTAGGGAGTTTTTGTCCTTAATCTTCAAGTAAGGGGTGGGGGAAGGTTCGACCTAAAAAACGAATGTCGTAACACTTTTTCGTTTTTAATCGATATCAATGTTTTTGGCGTCATTTAAATGAGTTCTTCTTCTTTAATAAGATATGTTTAACAAAAGTAACAAAATTGAACAATTTTGTCAACGCTTTGTCAAAAAGTCGACAATTTTCCCATTTTTCTCGGAAATTTCAGATGTAATGAGGCATTTTTTAAATTCTGATGAAAAGGGGTTAAAAAAATAGGAATCTATTTCAAGATATACGATTTACGATATCAGATATAAAAATGAAAAAAAATGCTTCAATTTACATTTGAAACTTCCGAGTGGATACAAAATTACCTAATTTTGTTATCCGTCTTATTAAACAGAAAAACTCTTTTAAATGCAGCTAAAATCATTAATATCAGTTAAAAAACGAAAAAGTTATACATTTGCTCATAAGTCTTCCCCACCCGTTATTTGAAGAATAATGGCAAAAAATCTCCTGAACCTTTAACTAGTCGCGCGGCGCCATACGGCGCCAACACAAATTTAATACCCAGTATTTATTTTGAAATTTTTTTTTGAAAATTATCTCACCCAATTCCTCAAATAGGGTATAAAGAATAAGATACTAAAATATGAAATTATATTTTCAAGTGTTTTCAATTATAGAAGCAATAAATTAATGCGGTGCATTGAAAGGCTCCGTTTGGCGCCATGCGACTAGTCACTTAGGTATAAATTTGTCGGCGGATAATGAGTGTTTTATTGTCTAGGTAATCAGTTTTTGTCACGTTCGCCTCATAATATTATTATATGATTATTTGTAAATAAGGATTAAAGATCGAATTATTTAGGCTGTGCGACCGAATGTTGAAAATTTAGTTATACCTACAATTGGTACCGTAGTGGTTCAATATTTCTATCTGTGTTTTATTTTATTGAAAATGGCCAGTTCAAGTAAAGATACCAGTAAAAGTTTTAGTGCAGAAGCAGGTCCCAGTTGGCGAAATAAAGTCCCGCTAACTCAAACTGAACTAGAACGTTTGATAAATGATTCTGAAAGTGAATTGGAACTAGATTCAGAAAGTGATGACAGTGTTGCAAAAGATTTTATGGAATATAGTGAACATGATACAGACTCTTGCCAAGAGGATGAATACGAGGATGATGCTTCTCCAACACCTCTACCGACAGATGCTGATTATTATATGGGTAAAGACAAAAATACAAATTGGAGAAAAGTGCCACCGCCAAAAATCAAAACTCGAAAATTTAATATAATAATAACACATTTGCCCGGCTGTAAAGGACCTGCAAGAACAATTTCCATGCCTTCAGAGGCTTTTTATCTATTTTTTTATGACTACGTGATGCAACTTCTTGTGACAAACACTAATAATTTTATGACTGCTGAAATAAAAGATAAGTTTACACGTGAAAGAGATGCTCGTTTAGTAACTGAAGGTGAATGTGTGTGTGTGTGAGTGAAAAGGAGGGTTGGCATTGGACATAATCCGTTTGCCACAGAAATGGTGTTAAATTAGGGCCTAATATATTTTCCGTTTAAATTAATTTACGAGTAGATATCAAGTTTGCTTTCTCTGAGAAAAGTGATTAACTGATCTAGGACATTTATATTATTCATACTTAGCAGAGTGGTTAAATTAAAGGGTTGAGCTATATTACTGTTGGTGATGAAACGTAGAAAGTTAGGACGACTACTGCTATATTTTCCACATGAAAAAAGTATGTGGTTCAAGTCAGCAATGGATTCTTTGTCGCATGAACAGATGTTCGTTTCTGCTACACCAATTCTGTGAAGATGTGCTGGGAATTTAGCATGATTCAATTTTAACCTGGTAATAGTGACAGAGTACGCTCGGCTTGCAGCATAGTCATCAATGTGTGGGACGCAATTCGGTAAGGTTGGATGTATTAAAGTGTAATGATTGTTAGATTTTTTGGTAAATTCTATCCAACTCTTTTCCCAACTTTTACGTGATTCAATTTATCCTTTGTTAATCATGTCACTAAAATCGTATTTACCTATGACGTTCGGTAATTTAGTGGCTTCCTTGGCTAAAGAGTCAACTTTGACATTCCCCAAAATACCTGCATGACCTTTCACCCAGATGAAAATAACTATGTTCCCCTGTATGGACAGCTTGTGGAGAAGTTTCTCAATGTTACAAATGTTTAGAGATGTAGATAACTTTTTCTGGGATAGATTGCTAATAGCTACAAGTACAGATTTGGAATTGGACATTATTAACGCATTTTGCGTAAGTTTTTGTTTGATTAACCACTGTAGTGCTTCTTCGATTGCAAAGATTTCGGCAGTGAAAATGGAACAAGTGTCTGAGATTTTATATTGAAGTTTAGTACTGGTATCGGAGATATAAACGGCCGAACCAGTACCGCTTGTTGATTTTGAACCGTCTGTGAAGATTTTAAAGAAGCTATCATATTTATTGATTATTTCGTTAAGGCGAGATTGGTTAACAGTGTGGATTTCGCTGTAAGTCGGAAATATGACTCTTGGTCCGAAGGTGATGTCTGAAAATTCAAGTTCAAATATGGGAAGTTTTTTATGAGATCAATGCATTTATTGAAAATAACGTATGCATCCGCCAAGGGTGGACTGTTTTTTTTTGTTCCAATATTTATTTGTTAAATTTTCTATAGACAGTTGAGGGACTAATTGATTAAAGGTATTGTTATAATTGAAAAACTTTGAGTAACATAGTTTTTTAAAAGCTAAATAATTTCGTCTGATACCTAGAGGGGGCTCTCTTGACTCTGCAAGAATGGCTGGAGTGGGCGATGATTTTAAGGCTCCAATGCATATCCTTATAGCACTATATTGTACTCGATCAATTTTTTAAATGTACATTTGCAGCAGACCCATACAGGATACAGCCATAATCAAGTATCGACCGAATGTATGCCCGATAGAACAGGAGAGCGATTTTAGGATCAGCTCCCCATTTAGTTTTTGTGACACATTTCAACATATTTATCCCCTTTTCAGCTTTACTCTTGAGATGGTTTATGTGGCTACCCCACAGAAGTTTATTATCTAGTACAACGCCTAAATATTTGTATTCTGTTTTGATTGGTATTTTGAGACCACTCAGAGTGAGCGTATCAGTGAGGTGCAATCTGTGTCTAGTAAAAAACATAACAGCTGATTTTTCTGGAGAAAACTGAAGGTGACATAAAAGCGTTTTTAGCGATTTTGGTAGTCAGTGGAATCATGAGATCATCTCATTTGAATTTTGAAGATTTATTTGATGTTGATGATATGGGCGATGATTTTTTTTATACCACTATGAGTAAGCAGAGATTCCTTTTCATAATGCGATGTATTAGGTTTGATGACAAAGCAACAAGAGCAGTGAGACAAACTGATAAGTTAGCACCCATTCGTGATATGTTCGATTATTTAGTGAATAAGTGTGCCGAGCTTTATACACCAAGTGAATATCTTACAGTTGATGAACAATTGGTAGCGTTTCGAAGAAATTGCAATTTTCGTCAGTATATTCCTTCCAAACCTGATAAATATGGAATAAAGATATTTGCATTGGTGAATACCTGAACTTTTTATAACCTGAAGATGGAAGTTTACTTAGGAAACCAACCAGATGGACCTTTCAAAGTAAGCAATTCTGCCTTAGATGTGGTAATCCGGTTAATAACTCCTGTAAGTAAAACTGGGAGAAACATAACCATGGATAATTGGTTTACCAGTATTCCACTTGCTAATGACTTACTGGAGAATCATACATTAACATTAGTTGGAACACTAAGAAAGAATAAAATACAAATTCCTTTTGAATTCCAGCCTAATAAAACACGCATTGAAGAAAGCACTCTATTTGGATTTACGAAAAACATTACAATGATGTCGTATGTCCCCAAAAAATGAAAATCGGTCATACTAATTTCAACTCTACATAGAGATACTGCTATCGATAAAGATTCGGGAGATGCTCAGAAAGCAGAACAATTGACATTTTATAATAGCACGAAAGGTGGAGTGGATACCAACGACAAGCTATGTGCCACATACAATGTTGGGAGAAGAACAAGAAGATGGCCCATGATTATTTTTTCCATCTTATCAATGTGTGTGCCATAAATGCTCTTGTGATCTATAACTCCGCGCACAACGGCGAGCTAATGAAAAGAAGAAATTTTTTGAAAAAATTAGGTCGCGAATTAGGGCAACCCTATCAGATGCAACGAAAGGATGATTCACACATTCCACGAAAAATTAGAAAACGGCTGCATAGTTACTTTCAAGAAGAAGCAGAAGAAGAAGTCCAAATCCTTCTTGTTGTTGGTCCAAAACCCAGAAAAAGATGCCATATTTGCCCACGATCAAAAAATAAGTCGAGTAAGATTACTTGTATAGTTTGCCATAAACATGTATGTCAAGATCACCAAAGAAATGTTTGTTCCGATTGTTATAATGATCAATAAAATATTTTCAGTTTTTTTATTATATATTTTGAAGCATATTATTATTTGTAATGCTTTTTTATTTTTTTTTTCATATTAAAAGATTTGTACCATTATAAGGATATATAAATTTAATTTTTCTCTTAAAAAAAGGCGACACTCAAAAAAAATGCCTCTATTGAACATTGGCGCCATATGGCACCACGCGACTACTTATGTCAGTCCAAGCACGCGACTACTTAAAGGTTAATTAAAATTTTTCATTATCTCATCAAGATTTCAAAAACTGTATTTTTAGGACACCTTTAGTATGTTTTTTGGAGTATTATGTTTTCGAGTGTTCATTCCGCCCTAGCGGATATTTTAGAGACTGCAAAATATTTTCCAGCAATTTTTCAGTATCACTCACCTAAAGGTAATTTTTTTGAAAGTTGTACCATGATTCTTTTCTGAGATGTGGCCTACAGTCGTTCTTAGTTCTTCACCCTGTGCATTTAAAATAAAATAGCAAAAATAGCAATAAAGGATTTAAAACGTTTATTCACTATTAATGAACAGTACAGTGAATTTGAAAAAAAAACAGGTACTAAATTAGAAAAAAAAATCTTGTCCGGGAATCCACCATAAAAAAATAAAATCGTGTAAGCATATTACATAACAAGTGTGGAAAGTGGAAACTATTGAACGCGTTCAGTGAAAGCAAGAAATAAAAAAGGGTAGGTATATTAATGTGTAGTTGCCATAATGTAACATACTTTGAAACTGAATTAATAAAGTTTAACGGATACACATACATTACAGCTAGTTAATAGAAAATTTATAAGAATAGTTTCTTAATAATATTAGAACTAATAAAATTTGTACACTATAAAGATTTTATGAAACATTACGTTAAATCAACAAAAATCCAATCTGATTAAAGAAAATTCTATCGTTCACTTACGGTTACTTTTTCTCACGAAAGAGTCGCTGTTTCGAGTGCCTCAACCATTCCATAACGTACACTTCAAAATCCTTATGAATGAAACATTTAAAGGTGTTCTGAACATCAGCTAATAAAACAATTACTTTAGATCAAATTGTGCCCATGGAGACCTTTGATCGATCATCATAAACTACGTCAAACTTGATTGATTTTCAGCCAATTGACTGGGACCCATTTTCCATAAGATATATGCGGGGTTCTTCAAAGGAATAATAACATATTTTATTTTGAGAAGTAACTTCTCATGATTTACCTTCTATTACATGCCTCACTTCTTTTCTGTATAAAATAATATACTATTATCATCTTGTTATTTTCATCCTGGAACATATTGTATATTAACATCGTAGAATTGTAACTTGATGAAAACTAAGCATTATTAAGACACTGTATACAAAAAAAAACTACTTATGAAGAAGAGATATGAACACATTATCAAGTTAAATGAGTTTATAATTGATAGTATCCTATTGAGTATCCAATAGCTGTGTTTCTACAATAATAAATAATTAAATTCTGTTTGTTGACTGGAGCATTCAGTGTCATAAGTTACATATTCTTCAACTAGATTAATATAGGTACCATTCTAAGGGAGAGCTACAGCTTATTTATTGTATTCAGTGTATTTTCAAATGGAAATGAGCTTTTTAATTGAAATTTCTATTTTTAAAGTCTTAAACAGTCTCTAATTGTTCACAAGAATTGTTAGTATTAATGTTAAAATTTTCTAAACCTGCAAAACTATATTGATGGCTATGACTACTACTACAAAAACTAGAACTAGAGATACTCGATTCAATATTTTTTGTACTGTTTAATACAATGTCTGCATCAGACCATCTGAAATAGTAACTCGCCTTTCTTTACAAAATTACCAACTATTTGTTTTTTATTTTATTTATGTAAGTAGCTTCTGAAACATCTTGAACATTGAAAATATTTTCTTCTAGATTCAAATCTCTGCCAGCATATGAGCATGTTTGATTATTAATAATAACATCTACCCTATTGCAATATTAAAGTTTTTGTAGGGTATAATGCATATCTAGGATGTGAAATATTGTGAATCGTTTTTAAAATATACTTACTATCTAAGATATTTTAAAAGTTGAAAAAACCCTTGTTTTGTAAACTCTATTATAAAATGTTAGTGTACAATTCCGCCACCAGGAATTTCAATGTACAATAGACGATTAAAGTCTTGACTGAGTATTGAGTTTTAATAATTATGATTGGTACTTACCGATAACAACTGTTGTTCGTCCATTATAACAAGAATTATAACTAAGTATAGAAACTGAAGCTAAGTAGGAACTAACGAAAACGAAGACCAATTTATTCAAGTACTTCTTGCAAAAAATGTGCTTCCTGCAAATCTAATATAACACAAAACTGAAAACCATCCGCCATTTCATGCTTGTCATTTGTTTCCACAGATAAAAATAGATACTATTTGTTTCGTTCGCCAGTTCCTCTTCTGTTTTCTTCTTTTTTTATCTTACTGTGATGTTTAATATGAGATCTTACTGAGAGTTTTATGAATTAACATCGTACAGGCGTAATCGAAGGAAGTTACTAAAAATTATTTCGAAAGATGTAAAAGTAACTGCAACATGTGATCATCTTAGAAACATGTTAATTTGTAATATTACAGTAACGTTCTGTATGTGACATTAGTGAGAAGTATACAAATTAACATCGTATGAATGTTTCCTATAGGAAGTTGCTAAAAAGAAGTTCATAGGATGTGTATGTAACTGCGAATTCAAGTATTATTGTGTACATCAAAAATATGTTTTATTTACATGACACGGATGTTAATAGAGTTGGTAAAAAAATTAAGATGTCTAGGAGATATCTTATCAACGTTTCAAATAAACATCACGAGAAATCTCTAAGAAGAACATCACAAAAAGACTTGTTATGTTTCTTGTTTAGTGGGTACCTATTGTATAACATTCTAAGAATGAAGCAATCATTATTATTATTATAAATGAGTTATTAAATCAATAAGTAGGTACTTACATTGAAGTGATCTCCACAAAAATGCATTGGAGCTTCACTAGATAAAGATAAAAGGATCTCTTTTAGCAAGTTTTAGCCAGGTGTTTCGCATATTTAGTTCGCTGGGTACTCTAATGCACAAATTTTCTGTTTTTTTAACATTATATTTTTCACGTGTTTGTTTAACTTGACTACTGTAGAAACGAATATTATTCATAATTATAAATATGTTTGGCAATATGTAAAAAGAAAAAGGAAAGCTAATAATTTCCCTAATAACTTGCTCACTGCTCAGGGCCCTACTACCGACTTACAGAAAAATGTGTGATATATTTTCAGATTATTTCTCTTCTGTTCTTGTAAGTAGTGATGCTAGTAACTTTGGTAATATGTATACTAACACACCACAGAATATTTCTAACTATACAATTACTCGTGAAACTATTGATAGAAAAAATTGAAAATTTACCCAATAAAGGTCCTAGGCCATATGAAATACCTACTGATTTTATTAAAAATTGTAAGGAATCGCTAATAGAGCCATCATTTTTGCTATTTAATAAATCTCTCAGTTCAGGTCAATTTCCTGATACATGGAAAACAGCCTTTATCACACCAATTCATAAATCTGAAAACAAGAATAGAGTTGAAAATTATACACCTATTTCTAAATTAAACATCTTTAGTAAGGTGTTTGAAAGTATCATTTTTGATTTTCTTTATCATGACGTAGAAAATCTACTTAAGATTGAACAGCATGGCTTCATGAAAAAACGTTCGGTGGATACACATTTATTCTTATGCGTTTAATACATACTTAAAAGTCTAAATAATAGGCACAACGCTGATTCTGTGTATACTGATTTCAGTAAGGCCTTTGACAAAATCGATCATTCCGTCCTTGTCTCAAAACTTTCTGAAATAGGTAAACTACTTCAGAACTACCTCAGGGGTCCCATTTAGGTCCTTTACTTTTTAATTTATATATAAATGACACCTCTAGTTGCTTTCAATTTGCTAAGTTTATTATGTATGCCGATGATTTGAAAATATATCACTCAATTTCATGTACTTACGACAGAGGTCGATTGCAAGAAGACTTAGACAATTTATCCGACTACTGTGTGAGAAATAATTTGTTTTTAAATGTCGCAAAGTGTAATTATATACAATTTTCTCGTTGTAATTCAGACTTGAATTTCAAACCATAGGTATGAAATTTCTAATAGCGTATTACACGCTGTTGAAACGGTTAGGGATCTTGGTATTCTCTCTAAATTACTTTTCGAACGGCATATTTGTAATATAACTAGAAAAGCTAATAGGCAGTTGGGCTTCATATACAAAACATGTTTCGAACTTCAAAATCCTCTTACCAATAGATCATTATATATGGCATGCGTAAATAGTATATTAACGTTTGGTTCTACTAATTGGAATCCGCGTTATTGTAAAAGAAAGTTTGATTCTGATGTGGATAGGCAACGTATTCGTTCGAATTTAAAGATAATTTCACTAGAGCATGGTAGGCAAATTTCGGATGTACTATTTATTCACAAAATCCTCAATAACAATATAGATTGCCTTGAACTTACAAACTTCATAACACTTCGTATTCCCAGCCACTCAACTAGAAACAATTATACCTTTATCACACATCAGGCATTCACCAATTATTTCCTAAATTCTCCTGCTCACAGAATAACAAATACTTACCATAAATTGTCCAGTATTGTTGAAATGGATATTTTTTACAACAGTGCAGATTTTATTAAAAGACTACTGAAAGACTATTTTTTGCAAATTTAATTTTGTGCGGTGGTCAATTCATATATGTTTTATTTCCTTTACTCTAGTTCTCTTTTCTTTCTCTTTTTTTTGTATACTTGTATTTGCTTTTATTTAATGTATTTATATGATTATATTTATATTTTTTTTTACCTAATTTGTAAAATTATGTGTAACTATTAGTGGATACTTTTATGGGTTTGTCCTGTTTGTATCCCAAATAAATTAAATAAAATAAAAATAGACAATTAAAAGGCATCAAAACGTCAATAAATTATAAAAAGTGTTACTTTACAATTCAAAATTAGAAAAACATATTGGACTATTTAAACAAAGTGAAAATTGTCTGCAGTGAACAGTAGACAAGAGATGTGGATACTTCAACAGCTTGAAGTAAAATTAGTCAGTTAGAATTTGAATCTAATAATATATAGACTACAAGCCCAGCCCAAAAATTGAAGGGTCATTTGACCCACCATGAATCACATATAAATCAATACTAGTATATATAAAAAACAATTTAGAACCTATGTCGTCACTTCTTAGCGGTACAGGTGAGTACACAGGTAAGGTAAACATAGCGTTGAAGGGGGGGACTTTTTGGTCAAACATATTTGTACAGCATTCGGAATTTAGATAGATAATACAAAAGTAATGGCCTACGACCTAATGCCGTACAAAATTATTGGTACCAGGTGCAGATAACATTTTTGATTTTCCGAAAATTTCCACCTCATTTTCGGCAATTTGATACAGTATGGCATTCATATACAACGATTCGGGTTGTCGCATAATTCGATTTTTTGGCATCGCCGTACATATCGACTGGGACAGGGGTGAGAAATCTTCGGTGCAACCCTTGATTTTTAAGTAATATGCAGGGGTGATTTGAACCACCATGAAACTGTATGGTTAAATTTTATAACATAAAATAAAAACATTTTTAGCCATGCTGTACATTTTTTGTGGTACATAGCTTGTCAAAGGAAAATTAATTTCCCTCTGATAAGGGGGATTTTAAGGTTAAAAATTTCGGTACGGCATTTATATATTTTGTTAATATTATCATCAATTATCGACAAAAACAAAATGCCGTACCAAAAAAAAGGTTCTAAATAGCTTTAAAAGTACTATTATCATGTTTATTATTTGTGAGAATAGTCGCTACCAGTTTCTTATTAAAAAAATCATTTTTTATTGTACGGCTTTTACATAATAATATTACCAATATCGTATAAAATTATATTTAAGCAATGCCGTACACAATTCTTGGTACATAAATCAGAAATAACAGTTGCTAAAATATTATTCCGATATTCGGTCCGTAAAGTTCAATTTTACGACCTTAAGAGTTTTGATAAAATTGCTCTTTGCGAAAGTATTGAAAAATCATGTAAGCAACACGGCAGTTTGATGTAAAACATTCGTGTGCTCAAAAAACTGGATTTTTTTCTGCGCACACATATTTTGCCTGTAAAAACCGATGCTAGCGCCGCAGAAGTTCCTTCATCGATCGTCAGCTGTTTCTCATAGCCAATATGCTCTATTACGACTGTATATAATAGTACTTCATAGGAGACATTATACTGAAACGTGTGTTTAAACATTTTTAAATTACGATATTTGTTATACATATAGGAATGTTTTAGAAAATTCTATCAAAGAAATCAGTGCAGACTTTACGTGAGACGGTCATGAAGAAGCAGACACCAAAATAGTACTTCATGCTTGTAACATGCTACGCAAATCACAAATTTTAATCAAGTGCTCTAATACTGATATTTTAATTATATTGTTAGCCAACATGAAATATCTGAAACGAAACTCAGATGATGACACAAGCATAGATAGAAAAATTTGGATGCAACTTGGTGCAGGCAACAATGTAAGGGACCTAGACGTTTGTGCTATATTCAAAAATTTAGGAGAAAAAACTATGTAGTTCTTTAGCAGCCTTTCATGCCTTTACTGGTTGCGATTATAACCCTGCTTTTTTTAGAAAGGCTAAAGTTCGACCTTTTAAAGTTTTGGATAATTCAACAGAGTACCAAGAAGCATTCAAACTAATGGGTTCCACCTTAATTACTACTGATGTAGACGTAATGGAAAATACTTTTAACGTCATTCAAGACTATGTTTGTATCTCATACAACGTAAAAGCTGTAAAGACGGTTAATGAAGCTCGATCTGTTGTATTCAATAGAATATATAAACCAAAGAGCGAAAATGAGCAGTTCAAGAAAAATACTTCGAAATTGGAAGCAACTGTTTTTCCTCCCTCATATGCTGAATTGGAGCAGCATCTTCGAAGAACCGTTTATATTGCACAGATTTGGTGTAATACCGACGTAAAGAAACCGTCAAACATAACACCAAATAATTATGGATGGATGTTAAATGACAATAAATACGAATTTCATTGGTTTGACGGCGAAGAATGTCCCTCCAAAGTATGCGATGTAATTGAAATGGACGAGGAACTTATTGATGAAACGGATGAGAACATCGGTAAAAATATTTTTTTTAACATTTTTTTATGCTAATACAGTCATTTAAAACGATGTAATAAAACAATATAGTTTGGTTAAATCTTCATATATGAAGATTTAAACAAACTATATTGTTTTATTTCATCGTTCAGTATGGATCTTCATCATGTAAAAGCCTCATCTATTCAACAGTCATTTAATACTAAAATATATATTTCAGAAAGCAATCAAGAAGAAAGTACTTTTGACGAAAGTTCAGATGACCAAGAAGTACTTGAAAATGAATCTGACGATGAATAAAGTTTATAATTTTATTATTTTTTCACTTTTATAATAAGTGCATAATTATATGAAAAATGTTATATTTATGAATTAAATAAATGAAATCTTATTTACACTTGTATACTGTACTATAAAAATTTATAAAATTTAACGATTGTTTGAAAGTTTTCTGGATATTCTTGTATTTTACAAACTTTTCATAAAATTTTATAAATTTTTATATAATTATTATTATCTATTTAACCAGTTATTATTATTTAAAAATTATTTTTGTAAAAATGCAACCCAATTTTTACTAATTTTAAACAATTTAAGTAAACATATAAATAAAAATGCGAGGATACTATACTTCAAAGCAGATCACACACTATAGTTTTTAGTGTATTTAGAATGACATTCTGATCAATATTCACTTGAATTATTATTAATATACATTTAAAAATATTTTTTTTTGTAATTGAAGATATACGTTCTAAATAATTTTTTATTAAATATTAATAATAATGTCATCGCCATTTTCACGGTACCTCGGTAAAATTTTGATAAACTTCGTTTCACACTTATCCATTTGTAGAAGTTTGTCCCATCAAATTTGTACGGCTTTTCAATTTTAATACTTTATGCTATATTTCTGATAAAACTTTGCAAATACCGTATACTAATTTATGATCTTGAAAGGGTATAAAAATGTCATGGAAATTTTTATCAGCTGTATAAAGTGTTTCAGTTAAAAATGTACAGCATTGACTTTTTTCCATTTTTCAACATTTAAACAAATAATATCAGCCTTAATATTTGTAATATAACATAAATATTATTCCATAGTATACTTTTAAAAAATTGTAAATTTTCTAATTTTTTCATTTTTTTTTATTTTTATTATTTTTCATTTTTTATGAACGGCTATTGTTTAGTTTTATAGCTTTGTGTTATATTTTACCAAAAAAGTGATTACCGTACAGGAAATAATGACCTGAACGAAAAAAATCAATATTTTATTTAAAATATCAGAAAATTGTTTATAAATATTTCTAAGAACCATAATTTTTAGATGGCAAAGTTGCTACAAGTTTTTGTATACATCAAATTTACGTTCGGAATTGATGCCGTATATTTTTAAATGATCTTAAAGAATAAAGGTTAGAATCAAGGGTTGCACCGAAGATTTCTCACCCCTGTCCCAGTCGATATGTACGGCGATGCCTAAAAATCGAAGTATGCGACAACCCAAATCGTTGTATATGAATACCGTACTGTATCAAATTGCCGAAAATGGGGTGGAAATTTTCGATAAATTAAAAATTTTATCTGCGCCTGGTACCAATACTTTTATACGGCATTGGGTCGTAGGCCATTACTTTTGTATTATCTATCTCAATTCCGAATGCCGTACAAATATGTTTGAACAAAAAGTCCCGCCCCCCCTTCAACGCTATGTTTACCTTACCTGTGTACTCACCTGTACCGCTAAGAAGTGACGACATAGGTTCTAAATTGTTTTTTATATATACTAGTATTGATTTATATGTGATTCATGATGGGTCAAATGACCCCTCAATTTTTGGGCTGGGCTTGTAGTCTAATATCTTTATACTGTACCTACAGCGTTTGTAGGTCGCAGTCCTTAGACAATGTAGTTAGATTTAATACACATTTAAATTCCTTGACGGGACATTGATTACATTTATAATGGTATTAAACTTAATTCAAAATTAAACGAAAGTCGTTCAGAGTATGAAGGACCCTTACATTTTAAATATAAAAGTTTTAAGAAAGTTGGTAGTGGCGCCTGAAACTCAAATGGTCGACAAATTCTAATAAACATTGCTTAACTTTTCAATTCAAAACGATACCTATTATGAAAAAAAATCTAATAACAGCAAGTTGAACAGAAATTATTTACTACAAATAGCCACAATAATTTTCTACGGCTTCTAAAGAATTCATTAAAAACCCATACTCGAACAAATCTTATAAAGAACAGACTCCAATTATAATTAGAAGAAATAGTCAGCTGAATATTATGTTACAATGTAAGTACATACCGTATAATAATACACCGTGATAAGTGTTCCACAAAAAAGGAGAAAAAGACATCGGTGTTTGTTGACTCGACGTTTTTCCTATCTAGTAAAAAAAAAGGTTTATGGACACCGAAAAATCGTCGTTGTTGTCGTAAAAACCCACTGGATGGAAAGTATTATCTTAACTGCCAATTACCGTATACAATGCACGCACTGATCTAACTAGCTACTGATATACAAATTAATTTTGAAGAAAATTAGTATACTGCAGCTACAATCCTGGATGTAAAAGGCGCATACGACGCGTTAGAAATTACTATACTTGATGGACTGTTGAAACAAATCGGTATGCCAACCAAAATACGCAACATTCTGTGCGATATTATGAGAGACAAGAAAATATTTATAAGACAAAAGACGCATTATTAGGACCAAGACATCCATCTAGAGATTAACCACAGGGCTCAGTTTTAGTACCACTGTTATTCAACATATTGTAACGTTTTCCTTATTTATTTGAACAGTAAACGGGTAGGATAAACTTTTAACACACGGTATAACTACTTACTAATTTATTTATCCACTAACTATATACACAGTATATTCACTTAAACTAATTTATATAAAACTTAACTAATTCATATTCACTCCTTTACTTGTTTATCTCACGATGTCAAATTATCAACTCCTAAACTCTTCTTGATCGGTCTCTTATCCATTATTGCCTTTTTCACTAGATAATTATAGATTACAAAAACAATTGGCTTTCTGGCATTTTCTAGATAAGACCGGTCACAGAAACAATGTAGATAAGACAGTCACTATTCGTAAACAATTCTAGGAAATCCTGCGCGTCCGCCATAATTTTAACTTTCATACCTGGCTTAGGCAGAGTCGGATTTCAGGACTCCAACAGTATGCTGTTTCGTAACATTACCCCCTCCTGGAACTTTTGTGTAGCCGAGACTGGATTTTCGAATCAGCAACTGGCCCCATTTCTACTCTTTCCGATCTTATGGAAATAGCAGGGCACCGTCTTCATCGGATACTGATAACGGAGGTTGTAGCTGCAAATTAATATCTGGACACCGGTATCTTGAAATATGATCTCTACCATGTTCCCGGTGATTCGCCAATCCAACTGGTTACTCGCTATCTTAGGCATAGCCAGTTTCTTCACGCTGGATTCCCACACATGGTCTCGTAGGTTTCTAAGTGCTTCCCACACATCGCGGTACGTAGATCGATCTTGAAATTCATTCTTAGTTACCACGTAGTAGACGTACCGCGAATTATGTTTCAGTTTCAGTGTCTTGCCAGGGGCTGGAATCTGGTCTTCAGGTTTTTCTAATTGCGCGAACTTCTTTCGAAAGACGGTTGCCAACCCTCGTGCGTTCTTGATACGGGCAGTGAATAATCTTCCGGGAGAGTGAACAAATCTTGTTGTTGTTCCGAAGTGACTCCATATCTAGCTTTCCCGGTACCTCCATACGCGCCCATAAATTCATTGAAGGTAGGGTCAGACACATCTCGAATATGGTTTACTCCTTTCTCTAGGTCATGGTCTCCTTCGAATGGCGCTAGTCGGTTTTGGTGAACTACTTTTGGTTTTCCGTTGGGGATCTTGCTTATGCGATGTATGACATCATTGATTCTTTTCTTGATTAAGCATGAACCTTCCCAGGATTTATGTAATTTTGGAGAAAATCCTTTTCTCCTCGTCGGGTTGTTTAACCATACTTTGTTCCCTCCTTTAAAACCTTCTGTGGCCTGCGTGTCGTACCGACTTTTCATTCTGTCGCTGGCCACTTGAAGATTTCTTCGAACTAATTCATGAATATCGTCCAGCCTTCTTCTCAATTGGATCACGTAGTCTTCGCCTGCTAGATCTTCTCCAGGCCGGCAGCCAAATTCCAGGTCACAAGGAAGCCTCATTTCACGTCCAAACAGGATTTTCGCCGGTGTTTCACCCGTGGACTCATTGACGGCAGATCGATAAGCCAATGCGAATAGGGAAAGATACTGGTTCCAATCTCTCTGTTAGCTGGATACTACTTTGGACAGGTATTTTCCAATAGTCCTGTTCATTCTCTTGACCATTCCATCTGACTGTGGATGTAATGCTGTTGTCCTGGTCTTCCTCATTCGCAGCTTCTCGCAAATCTCCTGAAATAAATGACTTTCGAAATTTCTTCCCTCGTCGCTGTGGACTTCCAAGGGCACTCCATATCGGCTGATACATTCTTTCACCAATACATCCGCAACAGTTATGGCCTCTTGCTTCGGGATAGCGTACATTTCCACCCACTTTGTGAAATAATCCTTTACAACCAGTATGTATTTACCACCATTTTCTGTCGTCGGAAATGGTCCAGCGATATCTAAAGCAATCTTTTCGAAAGGGCTTCCAACATTGTACTGTTTCAAGGGTGCCTTTCTCTTGCGATGTGGTCCATTATTCGTACATTTCTTACACCAGTCCTTCACATAGTCGGAGCTGTTCATCCAATAAAACCTCTCACGGATTTGATGAAGGGGTTTTCTTCACTCCCAGATGACCTCCCGATGGACTGTCGTGTAACTTCTTTAGTACTTCAGCTAATCTTGTTCTCGGGATAACTAACTGACTCTTCATCTCGGAACCATCATCGTTTTCAAGGACTCTTTTCAACAGTCCTTCTTCCAGGACAAAAGAGTCCCACTGAGCCCAATACGTCTTGAGATTCGGTGAAAATTTTGACACTTCTTGCCAGGTAGGTCGCCGATTTTCTTCCTTCCATTGCCGGATCATCTTCAGGTGAGGATCATTCTCCTGATCTTCTCTGATCCTTGTAGGTGACCATTCCTCGTTGACCACAGTAGTTCTTGAAACTACAGCTTCCCTAGATTCCACCTTGTTGCAGTGAGAGCAGGCTGTTGGGCACAGCCGACTGGACAGGGAGTCGGCCTTTCGGTGACTCACATCAGCTCGATGTTCGATGTTGAAATCGTACTCTTGAAGTCGTTCAATCCATCTAGCGATCTGGCCGTCGCGATTCTTGAACTGCATCAACCACTTGAGTGCTGCATGATCAGTCCGGATTAAGAACTTCCTACCATAGAGATACTGGTAAAAATGTTACACGGACCTCACTACCGCCAAAAGTTCCCTTCTTGTGACGCAGTAGTTCAGTCCGGGTTTGGATAGGGCTTTACTGAAATATCCCAGCACTCTTTCTTGCCCTCCTTGGATCTGTCGACCTGATGTAGGTAGGCATATAATGAAATGTAACTTGTCATTCTAACGATGATATTCAGTTATCGAAACAATTGTCAATGTTTTAGAATTTTTAATATTTTTCATTATATTGTGGAATTAGCTAGAAACGTTGAGTTTCATTTAAAAGACTAATATGAGTAGATTCCACGAAGTAAGGGTCGAGACAGTTAATTTCATCAAACAATTATGTCGGATTGGCATTAATAATGAAAACTGATTACATGGGTTTGATTGATTTGGAAGCGGTTGTCGCGGTGATCGTTGTTTGACTGCTTAAATAAACACGTAAGACTAGACTTGCGTGTCTACATATTATAAATCATGTTGTTAGTTCCTGCTAATTATTAATTTCTCAGAAAGAGTAAAATCACGAATGAATATTCTAAAGATAGGTAAATACGAGTAGTATCGTATACAAAATGACTAAATGCCGCAAACATTGAAATGTCTAATGAAATAATATCATGTCAATACTTCATGTTCCTTGTTCAAATTATTATTAATTTAATATTAAGAGCACATGGAGGTTGAAACAAGTCCAATCGGATCTCTTTTAATAGGTAAAAATGAGTCATAACTTCTTTATTTCTCCCGGAAGGAGTGAAATCCACTAGCCAAAATTAGATTACAAAAATAATGAAATATGTTCTTAATATTGTCCACATTGATAGACATTACTATTCTCCAAATCCAATTTTTAGTATAAAATGAATTTTCTGCCTTAATAAAAGTTCCACTAAAAGATCAACTAGTATGTCTTCTTTTGAGAGACACAAAAACCATATCTCACTATTCAACAAAGTATCATATTTAGGATGATTCACTGGAAATTTCGGATCTTACTTGGAAGTATGATGATTCGTCCCAATATCTCTCTCTCTTTGGTCCATCTCCCTAAAAAGAGATTATTAAATGTCCTCGTAGCGGTATTGATTGTCATATGCCGCCCCCTCTATATTGTAGCCTTTGACAGATCACTAGTCTTTGGTTTGGTCCAACTATCTCATTGGTAACATTCTTCGTGAACTCTTCCTCTATAATTGTCCCTCAACTATGAGCAATTGTTCCTCAAGCAATGTGACGATCTATAATAAGAAATATTGTTTTATCTTTTTGGATAAATGTTAATTAGTATTCAGTTCTCGAGGAACATATTTATTCATTCGACGGGCTGTCCAAGCTATCCGTAGTAGTCGTCTGTATGTCCACATTTCAATTAAATCTATCCTTTTGATGTAACTTTTCTTCAAGATCCAAGTTTTGGTTCTATAAGTGAGTTCAGCAGCCTTGATTTAGTGTATTTAGTAATTGCTGATTATTTGCAGTTGTTCCTTAACATTGTTTCGGCTGTTCGCTGTATTACAATTCTACATTTTATATCACCTTCGCCAGTAACATTGTAATTGTAATATAACTGATACAAATATGGTAGGTTTTTGAAATCTGTCAGCGACTTTGAAGCGTGATCTGTTGGCGTTCGTAGCAAGTATTCCAAGAAATGATTGGTATACTCCTAAATCCTGTTACTATTATCGAATAATAGTGCCCATCTCTAGTACGCACATCTCTAATATCGGTAACGTAGTTTTCTGTAACTAAAGAAGAAGAAAATGAATTAAGATTTTCTCTGGTTGCTGTACGTTTTGATGTCTGTCGTCTACTATAAATAAAATACATTTTGCAATACATTATTTCTCGCCTATTATTAGTATTAACTCCAATGTTGGTTACGGGTCCAAGCAGCAGGTTAACAGAGGGAGATAAATGTGTTGATGGAAGTGCGATCCGAGTATTAAAAAAAAATTTCTTCAAAAATTTATGTGCTTTTTGTATTGGTCGACATATCGATAACGACGATATTTCACCGGTGGATGTAAAATCACTGGCGCTACCTGTGATTCAGTTCTCGCAGATACAGTTATCGGTGATTCAGTTTCAACCGAATACTGCAATATCGGCATCATTGATCATCGACTCTAGCATTTGAAGACCGCACCGATCGAAAATCGATATAAAATATCATTATTTATAAATATTATGTGAAATAAAAACTGTGATTTAAACCGATATGATATTATTATAGGTATAAGGAATATGAAATGTTGCTTCTACGGAATGTGAAGGCCGCAATCGGTAAAGCTAATATAAGTATATTATTGATCGGCGGTGGCGGGCGCCACCAAGTCAAAGAGAAAATACAAAGATGCGGCCCGACCCTACACCAATAATGGCAAACGTGCCGCTTGTCTTGTGAAATATTTTGTTTCTTTTGAGGAGAAATATTAAAATAAATTTGCAATCAGGATAATATTTAGTGTTTTAAAATAGATAGATAAGAGATGCATAAATAATATACGTGTATGCGTCGCCAGTCACCGCTGTCTTATATTTTGATTTGCTTTTGCTGTGCATACTCAGTCACTGCGGTGATTCAAATCACCGTTTAGAATCACGGTGATTTAGAAATCACTGACGCCGTTTGACCAGTTACCGGAAAATCACCGTAGTTCCCAATCTATCTAAAAATGTCCGGTGTGTTGGCAGCAGAGAAATTAGTAGCAGTGCAGCAGCAAAAAACGGGCATGAAATAATTCGATTTTGTGGAATCGGATTTAAAAATTGGAAGTTTCGATTGATATCAGTGTTCAAGGCAGTGGATATAAAAGATGCCCTTAGAAAGGTAGCGGTAAATGGAAGACATAAAGCTTGACAAAGAAATATTGATAAATTATGCATGGTAAGGTAGTGTTTTTATTATTTATTTAAAAGTTTTTATTACGACGGTGGGATAAATTTATACACACGGTATGTCTACTCACTTAATTTATTTATTTACTAAACTATTCATTAATTCATACTTGATACATAATACATTAACTTACACTAATTTATATAAACACTTCACTACTGTTTATTTATTTAGGCTATTAACTTGTTCACTGTTTATCTCACGAGTTCAAATTATCAACTAACTCTCCCGCTAGTAGGTAGTCTTTATATATTAGGTATCTTTTATTCCGAAACCTTCTCGATTGCGGCTCACAAAAACAATCGACCCCTTCCGGAAATGTCTAGAAAAGAATGGTCATAAAAACATGGTAAATAGTTCGAAGAAATTTTTTAAATCGGCAACTGGACCCATGTCCGCACTTTCTGGTCGTATGTAAATAACGGCACTGTCTTCAAAGTGTACCGATTACTAGAGGTATAACTGCAAATTAATATTTGAACACCGGTATCTTCGAAGATCACCTCTATCATGTTCCTGATGACTCGCCAATCCAACCGGTTGCTTTCTATCCTGGGTATTGCTAGTTTCTCCACGTGGGATTTCAGGACATGATCTCCAAGGCTTCGTAGCGCTTCCCACACATCCCGGTAGGTGGATCGATCTGGAAATGTGTTTCTAGTTACCAAGTAGAAGACGTAACGCCAGTTTTGTTTGAGTCTCAGTGTCTTGCTAGGAGCTGGCATCTCCTCTTCAAGTTTTTTTTAATTGCCCAAACTTCTTTCGAAAGAGGGTTCCCAACCCTCGTGTGTGTTTGCAACTGGCGGTGATATTATATGCCAGCGAATACTCTTCCGAGAGCGTTAACAAATGTTGCCTTTGTTCTGTAGTGACTCCGTATCTAGCTTTCCCGGTATCTCCGCATGCGCCCTCTTCTCAATTGGATCACGTAATCATCTTCTCCTGCTAGATCTTCGCCAGGATTTTCGCTGATGTTTTACCCGTAGACTTATTTACGGCAGTTCGACAAGCCAACGCAAATAGGGAAAGATCCTGGTCCCAATCTCTCTGGTAGCTGGAAACTACTTTGTACAGGTATTTTCCAATGGTCCATTACTCGTAGCACGAGTCGTGCATTTCTTACACCAGTCCTTCACACCGTCGGAGCTCCTCATCCAATAAAACCTTGCACGGACTCGTTGAAGGGTTTTCTGAATTCCCAGATGACCTCCCGATGGACTGTCGTGTAACTTTCTCAGTACCTCTGCTATTCTCGTTCTCGCGTAACTATCTGTCCTCTCATCTCGTAACCATAATAGTTTTCAAGGAGTCTTTTTCAGCTTCCAGGACAAGAGAGTCCCACTGAGCTCAATATGTCCTGAGTGTCGGTGAACTTCTTGCCAGATAGGTGCAGGAGTCCTGGGACGCTTACAAGAACTGCGTACATGCCCTAGCTCGCCACAGTTCCTGTATTTGATCTTTCTCGACATTTTATCCATCATACTTTTTACAAAACTGACGATCTGGCCAAATACATCCTCGTCCCCGTCCTCTCGGGTGATCCTTACTTTGTTACATCCTGAAGCCTTCGTTGCTGCTGTCAATCCATCAACTAATGTTTTGGAATGGGCTAAATGGAGCGTCCTCTGCATATCGGGGTCGCGTAAGCCATCAATGAAGGCCTGGATGCCCAGACATTCCATCATGTTCTCTGGTGCTGATGGATAAGCGAATCGAAGTAATCGGACATATCCACTTCATACTCCATATGTTCGTGACCATATTGCATGTCCAACCTCTTCTTCAGCTGCTCGTAGTCATCCGTTTCTTCCAAAGGTATCGTCTGAAGTACAACTAAGGCATCTCCCCGAAGCGCGATAGTTAAGTTCACTGCTTTCTCTTTATCTGACCAATTATTCACTCTAGCGCCTGCTTCAAATTGTTTCACATAATTGGTCCACGATGTCTTTCCGTCGAACGTTGACTCGTACAAAACTGCCAATGTCTTCTACCTTAGGGAGTGTTTCTGGCTTGCAAGGTTTTGTTTGCTCGGTCGTCTTTTCTTTTGCTGACGTGTCTTGTGTTCTTAAATCTGCCATATTCCTCTCTAATTCCTTGATTTTCTCGTCTATCGTTGTTATATTCTCCTCAATATCTAATTTAAGGGACGAAATTTTATTTTCGACGTAAGCAGAGATGTCCTTCTTCAATGATAGGATATCGGCAGAAATATCATTCTTCATAGCAGAAATCTTTTCGTCCATATTACTAGACACCTTGTCTACGTTAGCAGAAGTATCGCTTTTCATAGTGGTAATGTTCTCATCCGTATTAGCAGAAATATCGCTTTTCATTGTAGTAATCTTCTCGTCCATATCAGCAGAAATATTAGCAGAAATGGACGAGATTAAGGTGGATGCCTCATCATTAAATAAAAATGTCTCTGGATCCAAGCCGTCATGTTCCATTCCCATTTTAAGGCATTCTACTAATTCACTTTTCCTACCGGACGTTACCAACTCACGATTTTCTAATCGTGTCATTAACTGTGTCGCTTTCAGGTCACATAGTCTCTTGGCCATTTTTACGTAGATATTTATTCATATTACTTCACACCTGACAACAATGTAATGTTTTTCTTATTTATTTAAAAACAGTTTATCCTGATAGGTAGGATAAATTCATACACACGGTAAGTTCGCTTACTTAATGTATTTATTCACTAAACAATTCAATAACTCACAATATATGCACTTAAACTAATTTATATAAACACGTCACTACTATTTACTTGTATACTTGTTTATTTCACGAGATCACTCTATAAACTGACTTCTCCCGCTGGTCGTTCCTTTATATATAAGTGGCCTTTTTTTCTAGATAATTCTAGTTTGCGGTCTACGCAAAAACAATCGTCTTTCTAGAATATTCTTTTTTTTCGGGATATTTCTCGAATGCCGGCTTAATCCTTAAAAGATTTTCGGGATAAAAACGGTCACCAAAAATCCCAATAGACCTCAGAATTCGGCACGCTCGCCATTTTTTTGACTCCCTCAACATACTGTTACAGGACCGTACTTAGTACCTACTTCGGTGTGCGAGTTCGTAACAATACTTTCGCTTACCCTAGGTATAGTCGGAAGATCTCAATTTAAATTTTAAATGTCATATTCAATGCAGGAAGAAATGTCAGTGACTCACAGCCAACTTATAGGTACCTATCTATGCACCCTATTCTCTTATTTTCCAGTCCCAATAATGATTTACTAATAATTATTAGGTATGTACTTCACTGAATTTTATATGTTTCAATCTCTGATTTAAAAAAAACTCAGATTTAATATCCGTTCATTATACTTACCTATATTTTTATAAGACTAGGTATAACTAAATACAAATTGGAACTTTTTTTACGCACTCGAAAGTGTGTCTAAAATACGTACCTTACGCAAGGTAGTAGAAAAAACACTTTATGTTTTAATTAGTAAATACTTGAGTGGCCAATCACTGTAACCACTAAATCACTAAAAACAAGCTGCTCTTGGTTTTGTGTAGATGTAACACAGCGCAATCTACCGATGAAGTTGTATACCTACCCTAAAAATTCATTTCGAGCTTCAGAGACTATATTTTTCAGAAATTTGCCAATAATTCATATGAACTTCAAACATTATTTTGATTCTGTCAATTCGCTACAGAATTTCCGGTACTTTGACACGCCATACATTAGGAGATTTTTTCTACACCCGTGTTATAACAATGCACTTATATGCCCATAATCCGTTTCATTACGATACAGATTTTTCATTACGTTTATCCTAGGTTCCTTTGTAATTATTTTAGATGTCAAAATCAGTACGTGATAAATTTTCGTAGATACCTAACTAAACTTCGATAATTTAGCAAGATTTCTGATATCAGCGATATCGGATTAATTACAATTATTATATGTTGAATATAAATACAAATAAAATGTTTATAGTTTTCTTGTATCTATGGCAATACTAATACCCAAGGTATTAATTACAATTTTGTAGATTTTTTTTAAAGAAATACGAAAAGTTACTGTTACCTATTGTGTTCAATAAAAATATCAAATTTATGGTTTTTGATTATTTAACGGGTGTAGAAAAAATAACGTATGCAACTCTCATGTAATGGTTATTAATACACTCGCATGAACCATACGAAACGAGCCGAAGGCGAGTTTCGTATCCCGGTTAATGCTCGTGTATTGATTACCATCATTACATGATCGTTGCATAATATACTAATTTTAAACCTGTTTTAGTATATTATGCAACGATCATGTAATGAAGGTTATTAATACACGAGCATTAACCGGAATACGAAACGAGCCGAAGGCGAGTTTCGTATGGTTTATGCGAATGTATTAATAACCATTACATGAGAGTTGCATACACTATTTTTTCTACGACCGATAAATAATTAAATGAAAACAAGAATTAATTTCAAACAATTTATATTTTAACATTTTACAACATTTTTACAAAAATATAAATTCCTCAGAACATACATTAGTAGTATCAATCTGCGGAAGCAGTGCCCAGTATACAAATTCGGATTAGGAAGCTTAAGGTAGGTGGCTATTTGTTTTCCAAAAGTACCAAATTTATTTATCCCAACGTTTTGCACTGTGCATCTAACCTTGTAATAGTTGAGGAAAAAGGATGGTTTACTAAAATCTTTTGGCCGTAGATTTATGTACTTTTTGCAAATGAAATAGTACTTTCCAGTGAGAGTAAAATTTCTTTGGCTCTTTGTTTTTGTGTCGGGGATATTTACAAGAACTGTTTCATCCAGATCCTTCACATGATAACATTTTAAATAATGTAACTCGTGTTTTCTGCAAGCTCCCATAATTCCCATAATTAAGGCAACCTGTAAAAAAATAGCATTATTTGATTGCAATGATTCCACTTTGATAAAGAGAAATATACAAACAATGCAATTAGTTTTTGTGTCAAGAAAATACATTATATTCTAAAAAAAAAATTTCACCCGCTCAGGATCTGAACCACGATCTGCAACGCACTCATGCGCCACGACCGCAAGCGTTACCAACTAAGCTACGAAGACTTGTAAAAAGTACGCACATAATGTATATACAAATTAAATCATTGTATCAAGCGGAAATAAACAGAAAGGTTTTTCAAAATAAAGATTTGCTTACCTTTATCATTAAATAATCATAATCTGGGGCTTCCTCGATGAATTTCCTGAGCTCGTTTGGCTAGAATGTTTTGGATTTCTTTCCAACGTATCCTTCAGATTTCCGCTTCAAAAATGCATGTAACCGTGCGTATTTTGAAAGGTCAGTTTGAAAGTTGATATCCAACATCAATTTTAATATGGAATAATGTGTCCATAAAGTTGAAGATTTGAGTTTATTTGAAAGTTCTTCAAAATAAACCAACAACACATTTTCCGAAATAGATGAAATATGTTTTGTATTTTTCCAGTCCATGAATTGCCTGTATAATTTGTCATAGATTTTTTTTTATTTAGTTGGAACTAAATTTTCACAGACACTTTTAGCTTTATCAGAAATTTCTGGTGGTGTACAAGATAATTCTTCACTACTCGACATGTTTATAGTTATCTACTTTTGACGCGTTGTGAAATGTCAAATAGGTATGTAGAAACATAGACCACTTGATTATCCCCAAGTACTTGTTTCTATTGGCCGAAAATTCGTTTCATAATGAAAAGTACGTATTTTCATCGGCCAAAATCTGTATCGAAATGAAAACCCGTGTTAAAATGAACAATATTAATGAATCGGAAGCAGATATTTAATTCGCGTTTTATAATACGGGAGTAGAAAAAAATGTATATAAAACAAAAATCGCCATGAAAAATTCCATGTATGTTAGTTCATTTTTTCCCTTAATTCACACTCTATCATGAGTAAACGCTGTTA
Source organism: Galeruca laticollis (assembly GCA_963921935.1). NCBI lineage: Eukaryota > Metazoa > Arthropoda > Insecta > Coleoptera > Chrysomelidae > Galeruca > Galeruca laticollis. Next base: position 149,720,634 of record OY998181.1, read on the forward strand.
ATAATATTCCACGAGGAAAATGTAAGTTATTTTTATAAAATTCTCTGAATTTATTTCGCTGATAGAAGTTATTGTAGCATAATAAATCAAGAAATAAGTTATTTGTACAATATACACCCCTCATTATTTATTCAAATATGCATTATGATTTAACTATCATGTTCCATGTTATTTACATCACTTAACTGATTCTGCAATAAAAATAGATATTCAGTTCGATATTTTTTGTATTATTAGGAATTATTAAACCACAACAATGAACACAGTTGACCTTAATTATACACTGAAGTATTCGATATTTCTCCTATTGTTTCCTTTGTTGCTTGTACTTCTTTATTTTTCTCCCATCCAATGAAATAGTTTACTAACTTAACTCTTAACGCCTTTTACATTTCTATGATCGGCTTTTGTTTTTGTCCCTATAGTCTGTTTGAAATAGACGGAGAGTAATGAAACCTAATTTATCATGCAAAACCTTTACCGGGTAGTCAATATAACTCCAGAATTTTGAAACTATTTGCATTATAATTCAATTCTTTTATTTGCCTACCCAACCCTGTACAACGCCGGTATACAATCGAAAGCCCATATGTTCGGGTCGCTTGTAATGACACGCATAGCTGTACCGTTGGGTAGGGCTGTCAGAAGGTATGATATCAAATTACAAACATGAATACGACAAAGACTATATCGATGCTTGAAAGACGAAATGAGTTAAGCGATAATTTAAACTATTTTAAAGTGAAAAATGTATGAAAATAATCATTACAAATTAGTTATGAATTAGATTTTCGATGAAATTAACTGCCTCGACCCTTACTTTGTGGAATCTACACATATTAGTGTTTCAAATGTAACTTACTGTTAACTCCGCTTGTAAAGTTAACTAGGAACAGTAAGTTTCATTTAAAACACTAATATGAGTAGATTCCACAGAGTAAGGATCGAGACAGTTAATTTCATTAAAAAATCTTCGAGAGAAGATTTGTCCCGACTGTACCAGAAGTTAATACAAAAAAATTACAAAGCATCACAAGACATTTGGTTTAACCAAGAATGCCTTAGAAAAGAGGTAATACTAAATTGTGTGAATATAAAATGCCATACTAAAACACTTCAAGCACAAAAAGCTATAAAATGTGCTCAACGAGTGTGGCTTAAAGAAGAATGTTTAAAATAAGGGACTCCTTAGACAACTACATGAAAGTTGTACATTCTGAACTCACGATCCAACTACATCCAGTAGAGTTTGACTGTTTAGATGACAAAATCAGAGAAAGTGTCAGCACGATGAAGCATAAGAAATGTAAGAAACAAGAACAAAAGCTACAGAAACTTCAACACACAACATAGAATTCAATACTATAAACATCATGAAACTGTAAGTAATTCCATATCAACACAGTTTGCACCACGATTTGAAAACCTTTCAAACACTAATTTTACAGATATAGAAATAGAATTATTGAATAAAGGTTTAAAGTAAAGCATACCACCGAATAATATTAAACAGATAATGGCTACAAAGTCTGACAAGGGGTACGCCACTGTCATATTGACAACTAATAATTATAATTCAAAGATACATAACTTTATAAAATCTAGTGATTTCAAATTTCTTAGAGCAGACCCAACAAAAAAGCTTTATAATAATGTTATAGATATTGTTAATAATTCAAATTATCTTTTCAGTAATTACGAAAAGAGGTCCATCATAAATAAGAATCCTCATTCTCCAATATGGAGCCGTTAAATAACATTAAAAAACGGAACCAATTAGACCTGTAGTTTCTTATGTTAATACTCCTAATAATATATTGGCAAATAAACTTAACAATATACTTAATAGTTACGGATATACATCTAAATCTTCAATTATAAATTCAATGGAACTGATCAAAAAATTAAAAGCATTCAACTTGCAAGATAACTAAAAGCTTATTTCATTTGATGTTACCAATATGTTCACTTGAATTCCTCCTAAAGAATGTCTAATACTTGTAAGATAATTACTAGAAGATGAAAATATTAATCTAGGAATAATATCAGATATACTTAATTCATTTGATGTATGTATTAATCAGAATTATTTCACTTTTGACAATAAGGTATATATTCAAAATGAAGGTTTACCAATGAGAAGCCCTATATCGCCAATTTTGGCAAACATTTTTATGGACAGTTTAGAAAGAAAAATCTTTGAAAGTGATATTTCAAAAAATGTTTTATCTTGGTATAGATATGTATATGACATATTAGCTTGTTTTATGGGTAGTGAACGACAATTACATAAATTTTTCAACCAGATTAATAATTTACACTGAAAAATTAAATTTACATTAGAAGCTGACGAAAATAGTTCAATCAATTCACTTGATTTAAAAATTCAAAGAGTTACTAATGTACTTAATTATTCGATTCACCGAAAACCAACACACACTGATGTGACTATTCCATATAGTTCCAATCATCCCATGTCACATAAGCTAGCGGGATTTAATTCAATGATACATAGAGCATTCTCAGTTCCCATGAAGAAATGTAATTTTGATAGAGAGATTAACACAATTAAACAAATAGCAACATTTAACGGGTACCCATTACATATGATGAATGAACGAATTAATAAAAAAGATGAAAAAGGGGCATTACAACTAATATTTCCTGAACAAACTAATGAAATAAAAACTTATAAAATCATTACATATGCAGGAAATATTTCTAATAACATTTCAAAGATAATATCTTTAGCAACAAATACAACGATTTCTTTTAAAACAGAAAGTACAAAATTGTTAAATGTAAAAACAAAAATGTCACCATTAAAGAAATCTGGTATATATAAACTTGAATGTCCAGAATGTAATGCTGTCTATTTGGGTCAGACCTTTAGAAATTTTTAAATCCGATACAGTGAACACTTACGAGCATACAGATTAAAACAATCAGATAAATCCCACTACGCCATAAAAAATAATGGATTGGTCTACGAAAAAATATGGTTCTTCAAATGTTAATTTAAAACATGTTTTAACTAATTTATAAAAATTTGGGCCCTGATCGGAAGTAACTGCGAGAACATTCAGCCCTATGCCCTTAAGTTTGCGAATAGTCTTGACAATGATATCTTTCAAATCTTCAACATTTACAGAATTTTTTGTTAAAAAATATGAAATAGGTTGTTTCCAGTTATGAGAGATCCCTCTTACTATAGTGACTAATACCGAGGTAGCTATGTTGGGGGACCTTTTGTTTCCTAAATCTTCAAAGCCTACTACGACGTCTCTTGACACATTGTAAAATAAATTTGCTTTAATTGCCATTTCGTCAATGCATAAAATACAATCTTTTGATTTCTCTGACTTCAAAGGTACTCTCAATTCCAAAATTTTAAAAACGAATACGTTAAATCCTGGGGACATTTTCCAGTGTTCAGTTACCTTTCTTAGAGTAGACGGAGATGGCAGTCTCATAAATCTAGATAACTTCTTGTATGCCTTCGGTCCCAACAAAAATAAGCTCAAAGCAAACTGTTTAAATTCACTAGAGTACCTGGCTCCTTTGGGACTCTTGTCCAGTAATACCAGTTGATTTTCTATCAACATAGTGGTCTCCTGCGGGTAGTGCTCGTCCAGAAATTCTACAATATTTTCGTGAGTCACGATTTTGCTTCCCTTTGAAGATTTGAGATTGATCTGCAGTTCTTTAATTCTTCTTTTTAGTCCTTGCTTCCTAGGACTATTACTTGATAATTCCAAAGAAGTCTGGCACGATGAAACTATTAACATATTTTAGAAGTTGATTGAGGAATAAATACGGATATGCAAAGTAATTTGGATTGAAACATTAATTTGTCTGTTTTCAATTAATTTCTTCTTACCTTCTACAAATTCGTGAGGGAACCCAGTTTGAACAGATTTATCATTGTACAAGGGTACAGCATCAATTTCCTTGTCGGTTGTTGATGTAGTACTGCTCAACCCTAAAATATTTCATAGTTAGAAACATTCATATAAATTAGCAATTATGTTTATCTTTAAAGCAAGCTTTAGCATTTACCTTGGTCAAATTCCTCGCCCATATCCGTTTCTGTATAAGCATCTAAGTTAGAAGAAGGCAATACGTTGGGAGGGTCCTAACTCTCATCTTTTTGTTCATTACCTTAAAAGAACTTATTCAAAAAAATAATCCATGATTGAAAAAATGACAAAATCTTACCGTCCAATTTTGTTAGTAACTTTGAGGGCACAGCAGTGTTTAATAAAAGTTTTCCAGAGGAAGCAAACGATTTATCGTTAAAATGTGCTCTGCAAACTCGTATTCGATTGTAGGCTTCTTCTGGTGTTAATTTTGCGTATTTCTGTTCTCCAATAAAACCTAAAGCCTCCTTCAACTGCTGACACCTGCGAAATGTAATTCGGACATTATTCATAAAATAATATCAAAGTCAAGTTATACGTAACGTACTTTCAAACATTTTATCCTATCAGTATAATTAAAATATTTGTATAATACATTACCTTGAAGTATCTTTGGGGCATCGGAAAGATGAAATATTTCCACGAATAATAGTACCACAACACTCAACAGAGCAATAAGATCGGTGAGGGGCCATAATTACAATACTTAATGCTCAAAAAACGAAGTTCAAATAAAACGTTTATTTCGCGCACCCAGGAGAACTTATATCGACACTGCGAACTGTTGAAGTCGAGACACTCTGTTAAACTGGCTATCCCACCTGGTGGGCGCTCAAGGCAAACCGGCAGCGTAAGGGACACGCGAGGACGGGGGGGGGACGATTTTAGTCACCGGCGAGAGTGAGCGGACTTATTGGAATTTATGGACGATGGTTAAACTATGATTTTTAATTTATGATGTTTGTCGGCAAAGTTGGACCCAATGGGCAAAGTTGTCCACTTTTTCGATATACGCTTTCTGCGATCAATTTCTCTAGCTTTCTTGCCACATTACCTTCTCTCTGATACTCATGTTCAATTTTGATTTGTTTACTGAAAGTTTCTTTTTAACTTTTTACATTAAATTTTCAAATTCTTATTTTCTATTTTCTGATTGTATTGCTAAATTATTTTGATTGTCATTTTTCAAATTGGTTTTCGGTTTTAAGTTGTATGAATTACTTACTAGAGATATTCATGTGGAACGTAGGATATGCTCGGAATGATCCATTTTGTTCTAGAACTTGCTTCCATTGCCTTTTTTAAAAAGGTTTTATTCACTGACATTTGATGTTGATGTTCTGATAAGATATTTCAAAATTCAGGCGAAGTATGTGCACTGTTTTCATAGCTGTTATTACTTGTCCGAGAAATTTAAATTTACTCATATCTCCACACCCGACAATATATATATATATATATATATATATATATATATATATGTATATATAAATATATATACATATATACATATATACATATATATATATATTTATATATATTTATAGACGAAAGTAGTTCGTTGCCGAAACTAGTTAGGGTAACTTTTTTATTGGGGAATGCGGCAATGTGATAAAGAAAACTCTGTTTAGTTAATCCTAAGCTTTCGATAAATTATTATTATCATTATCAAAGAATCTACAAAATAAATATTATATAAATTTAAAATATTTTTTAAAATAAAAATATTTTTTACTTACACTAATTGAGGTTGTTCACAATAATATAATATCTATATATATATATATATATATATATATATATATATATATATATATATATGAAGAAATATCATTGTACAATTTAATCGTTAAAATATCCAAATTGGCATGTTATCAAATTGATGACAATTTTTGACAAGTTGATGAAGATCAAGGCGTTATAGAGGATAATTCTGTTTATTGATTTACTTATATTTCATTTAAATATAATAAGAGTATAGTAAACATTTTATTATATACTATACTGATGTACTGAATATATATATATATATATATATATATATATATAAAAAAAATGTTTTCTATGACATCAACTTGTCAAAAATTGTCATCAATTTGATAACATGCCAATTTGGATATTTTAACGATTAAATTGTACAATATTTCTTCATATATATATATATATATATATATATATATAGATATTATATTATTGTGAACAACCTCAATTAGTGTGAGTAAAAAATATTTTTATTTTAAAAAATATTTTAAATTTATATAATATTTATTTTGTAGATTCTTTGATAATGATAATAATAAATTATCGAAAGCTTAGGATTAACTAAACAGAGTTTCCTTTATCACATTGCCGCATTCCCCAATAAAAAAGTTTCCCTATATATTTATATATATAAAGTTTGCTCTTGAAAAACAATTTTCCCTTATCAGTTGCCATTTTTAGGTATAAAAAGGTATATATGTCCATGCGTATTTCACAATCATGCCAACATAGAAATAAAGATTATTACTAGTCCTATCGACTGAGATAAAATTAGTAAAACTATTCCAAAAACTGAAAAGTACACTACTGGAAGTTACTGATGTAATAAGAAGTGACTGCATCAAGTTTTAAGTAATAACTCAGGAACCAATTGATAGACCGTGTATTTTCCTGAATATTTAATTTATCACAGAATTAAACAAATACATTTTCCAACCAAATCTTGAAATTATTATAAGCTCGTTAACTAATTTTGTAGGTTAGTTTATCCACAGCTATCAAACTCACAATCTTAAGACTTTTATCTCTATGTCCTGAACAGGTTTCGTTACTGTTTTCGCTACTACCAAGAAATATCAGTGTTAATTAGATCCCAACAGGGAATGGTCAATTAGTAATCGTCGGGGGGTCGAAACTGATTGACGCTATTATCAGCACACATTGCTCGAATCTCACCTTCATAACTTGGGTTTAGTATGGATCATTAATAATTATTCATAATTAAATAATAATTAGAGAACATTTCCGCCGCAGGTGGAAGTTCACCCACTAAGCCATATACCTATCTCAATAATTTATAAGAAAATATAAGCTAAGCTTTAGTATACCTCTGATCAAGTTCCGGGTCCATATATTTTTTCAGACAGGTCTTATAATAAGAAAAGTTCATATACCAAGTCACAAGTTACGGAATCAAATACTTTTTGAGATATAGGGAGAATGTGAGAAAATTTCGACTTTGAGGTGAAATTTCTATTATAATAATATTTTTCGATTATTAGAAACCTTTAGATGGGTATAAAATGTAATTTTTTTTGTTTTTATTCATGGTTTATTGAATAAATTGTATAAATGTCAATAAGTGCATATTGGCAAGTAGTAATTTTCGACCACTTTAGAGTTGGTTGTCGACCGCTTCAAAAGAATAAGTACCTTGATCCTTATTAACCTGGTGCACCAATTGTTATCGTTTCTATGTATCTTTCATTTTAATTGTTCAAGTATATAATAATTGAAACAAAAATTGGAACACAAAACATAAGTAGACATAAAAACAAAATATAAGTAAATTCCGAGATATTTTTTTCCAAAAATTGCTAACGACTTCTTAACATTGGTCACATTTATAGCCCCTTGATGCAACAATACTATAAGGGAGGTTATACAATTCGCTACATTCTTTGTGGTACCATTTCTCATAAATATCACAGCCTATATTTTTATGGTCCTCTTCCTCTGTATCACTCTTCAAATAACCACTACACATATAACTTAGTATTTTCTTTGTTTTAAGTTACCTTGTCGGTATCTATTCTCTTTGGTTCAATTTTTTTGTATCTTATTTTAAGGATCTCAGTAATCTTACCGACCCCTACTGGAGACTCTTTCACAGGAAGTGTTATTAGGCCTCAGTTCAATTATTCTTATAGCTTACACTGGGATGCGGTGAACAATCGATATTACATTGTACGCCTAATAACTTTATTTAAACAAAAACCAAAAACGCGATGGTCCAAGTTAGTATAAATTACTGAAAATAAAATACTAAAGATTTCAGCAAATTATATTTATTTATAATAGAAAGATAATTCACATTGACAGTTATACAACAAAAATTTTCAATTCTAGATTTCCATGAATTGAGAATAAGACAAAGCACTGAACTTGGAAGAGGTTTTAGAATGGGCAACTCTTAGCTAGGTCCTAGAAGATAGAGATATGGTTCTTGCTTTCCATTGGCCGGGTTCCTGTTGTTCTAGGGCTCTATGCCCTAGTGCTGCTGTCTGGAGCTATGTTGGGACTGCAGACTTAAAGGAGATGCACATAATACCTCAGAAAACTTAACGATATCCACCTTTCTATACAGTTTACTTTGGAAATTGAGAACAGTGGTTCAATTAATTTTTTGGATTTGAAAAATTAACTGTCTCGACCCTTACTTCGTGGAATCTACTCATATTATTGTTTTAAATAAAACTCAATGTTTCTAGATAATTCCACAATATAGTGAAAAATGTTGCAAATTCTAAAAAAATGACAATTGTTTCGATAACTGAATATCATCTTCAGAATGACAGAAGATACATTTCTTTTGATGCCTACCTGATGTTTAGTAGTTATTTTTGGCCAGACCAAGAAGCGACCTACCTTGCGATTGACTTAATATATTATAATAGAAAAAAAAGAAGATGTGATACTACAAATATTGAAACTTAGATATTATTAGCCCTATGGTGATATCCTGGATATCATTTTTCCAATTAAGATCAGTATAACTGTGCAATGATATTCAAAACCAGGAAAACTATATCTGCTGATCTTTACAATTATCACTTAAAAAGACAGTTTAATAGTGGAGAACTCCCTAGATTCATCTGTTCATTGACAACTTCATATTGTGGGTTTCTTAAGTGTCTTCTAATTTTCAACTCTTCAAGGAAATCCAGTTCTTGTTTCTTATCACAAATATGTAGTACTTCTAGTTCTGTGTTAGGTGTCAATGAATGATTGGTGTCAAGTAGATGTTTTGCGTAATGGGATTTATCTGGTTGTTTTAATCTGTATGCTCGTACCTATTCACTGTATCGGATTTCAAAATTTTTAAGGGTCTGGCCCAAATAGACAGCATTACATTCTGGACATTTGAATTTATATATACCTGATTTCTTTAATGGTGGTATTTTTGTTTTTACATTTAACAATTTTGTACTTACGTTACTTTCTGTTTTAAAAGAAATTGTTGTATTCGTTACTGAAGATATTATCTTAGAAAAATAATTAGAAATATTTCCTGCCTATGTGATGGTTTTATAAGTTTTTATTTCTTCAGTTTGTTTAGGGAATATTAGTTGTGATGCCTCTTTTTATTAAACGGTTTTATTTAGCTCACCCCGTTTGTTTTATTCTTGGGTCAAATTTAGTAATTCAAATTTCTCCCTCTTCCTGTCAACCGATTAATCTGAAATTTTGTATACACTTTGGATTTTGGTGACAATACAATTATGTTTATTCATTATCATTATAAATTCAAGATGGCCGCCGCTACAAAATGGCGGATAATTTATGTTTTATTAATCCCATCAATATGGGTATCAAATGGAAGGGGTCAACAATCAGAATACAATATACTATAAAAAATTGAAATCCAAGATGGCGGCCGCTACAAAATGGCGGATAACGTAGGTTTTATCAATCCCATCAACATGGGTATCAAATGAAAGGGCTCAACAAGCAGAATACAATATACTATAAAAAATTTAAATCCAAGATAACGGCCTCTACAAAATGGCGGATAACGTAGGTTTTATCAATCCCATCAACATGGGTATCAAATGAAAGGTCTCAACAAGTAGAATACAATTTACTATGCAAAATTGAAATCTAAGATGGCCGCCGCTACCAAAGAGTTGGACTGCAATAAACTAACGGGCAAGAAACCTTGCAATAATGAAGCACTAAATGAATCAAACAGAATGCGAAATAAAAACTAAAAACCAAAAAATAAAAATAGGTAAAAAAACTTTTTAAGTTAAACGGTTTTATGTGAAACATACATTGCAATGTTTAAGATAAATGTACTAAAAACCAAAAAATAATAAAATAGATACAGTCGTGGGAATTATGAACATATGCATAGACTAGACTAAAATAAAACCGTGGGGCACGTGAATTGTCGGTTGAACAACTGCCTAATTATAGTGTAACATTACAAAACAAAAATTTTAATCAACGATTGTAGACAATTGACGTGCCCCACGGTTTTATTTTAGTCTAGTCTATGCATATGTTTATAATTCCCACGACTGTATCTATTTTATTATTTTTTGGTTTTTAGTACATTTATCTTAAACATTGTAATGTATGTTTAACATAAAACCGTTTAACTTAAAATGTTTTTTTACCTATTTTTATTTATTAATTATCTTATTTATCATATGTAATGGATAACCATTGGATGTTGCTATTTGTCTAATTGCTTTATTCTCTCTATCAAAATTACATTTGTTCATAGGAACTGAAAATGCTCTACTTATCATTGAATTATATGCCGCTAGTTCATGTGACATGGGGTGATTGGAACTATATGTAATTGTCACATCAGTGTGTGTTGGTTTTCGGTGAATTGAATAATCAAGTACATTATTAAATCTTTGAATTTTCAAATCAAGTAAATTGATTGAGTTATTTTCTTCAACTTCTAATGTAAATTTCATTTTTGGGTGTAAATTATTAATATGGTTGAAAAATATATCTAATTGTCGTTCCCTACCTATAAAACAAGCTAAAATGTCATCTACATATCTCTACCAAAATAAAAATTTTTTTGATATATTACTTTCTTTCTAAACTCTCCATAAAAAGATTTGCCAAAATAGGTGATATAGGGCTTCCCATTGGTAAACCTTCATTTTGAATATATATCTTATTGTCAAAAGTGAAATAATTCTGATTAATACAAACATCAAATAAATTGAGTATATCTGATATTATTCCTGGATTAATATTTTTCTTCTAGTAATTTTCTTACAAGTGTTAGACATTCTTTAGGAGGAATTTTAGTGAACATATTAGTAACGTCAAACGAAATAAACTTACACAGACATGGAATGCTCAACTTAATAGTCTCCTAAGCAAGGCGATTAACATGTATTGGGCCCTTAGAAGGGCTAGATCGCAACTGGCACGCCTCCAAAGGGTGGTCAGTTTGTGGGCCACTGCCTGCATGAAGACTACACCAACTGCTGCGTTGGAGGTGATTTTTGGACTTCGGTCTTTTTACGGTGTAATCGGGGCTGAGGCCGGGAGAGCACACCTGCACTTAAAAAGATTGGAATATGAGCGAAGCGAGGAATAGTACAGAGACGTCAAGAAGCTCGAACTCCTGGGAGATGTCCCAGTCTTTGCTCGAGTGGCTGATGTTTGAATCTGATCGGAATTCCAATTTCGAATATATAATATCTTCCAATTGTATATGTACTAAAGTCTGTATACGTTGTCAAGTGGAACAAGTTAAACTCTCCGATGATATTTTAGAATTTGACATATTTCGTATATAAGACAAAACTATAGCCGGATCCCATTTGTAACTATAATTGAGAGTAGTTTGTCGTAAGATATGATTTCTTTTAAAGAATCTCTTATTTCTGAAATCAGATTTTGGAGAAAGTATCTGAGCCAAGGCTGCTCTGTAGGAACTTAGTACAACAAAAGAAGCCCTTTTTTTAAAATGTAGTTTAAAAAACGTCTTGACTTTAAGTTTTTATTCTTTCCAATGAGCCACCACTGCTTTAGGCCCGTATTGTACTGCTTGATTGTTGAAGCTGTAATAGACGACAAGCAAATATCTAACGATTTTTCCGGAACATTCCCCTGCTTTAGCGCTTGTAAGATAATATTCCTACCACCAGAGTAGTCTTCTGTCAGAGTGGTTAGGCGTTCATCTGAAAATAAACTAGACACACGAGGTAAGACTAACTGCAAGTTACGTCAATGGATACTGTTTATTATGCAGTAATGCATTTTGTGCCATAAGCATATTATAAAACACATAAATATGATTGTACCAAAATAAATATTGGATTGTATTGTTAAAATTCACTTAATAAACGTCTCATTTTGTGTAGTTCGTTTTTTAAAAAGGCCTTCTCGAAGTTCGAAAACATCATTGGCGCAGTCAGTAGGATATTTCGGAAGTTTAACGTATCGCACGGGAAATTTTTCGTTTCAACGATTAACCGAAATATTCGAATTAGTGTTCAGAAACTGTATTCGAGTGCATATCGAAGCTGCAGATAGTTCGAGTGGACATCGAGCGATTCCAGCAGTTCCAGTGGACGACACCAGAAAGAACTTCAGAAGAGCAAGAAAAACGAAGACCACAAACCACCTGGGTTAAGAACTAGCATCGTTCCAACCTTTAGGACCCTAGAATATGATAGCTTTAGTTATAACGTAAGTGCTCATTATTATTTCCTTTATTTTCCATAACCATTTCTTAAGTAGTTATAGTTATATATATATATATATATATATATATATAAAAATAATTAATATAATTTGATGAGTGAATCTGAACTAGAGAATATAAGTACACTACTTGAAAATATTTTAAATTTACAAGAAAGTGAAAACAATAATTTTGAAAATAATATAACTGAAAATAATTTAGGAAATTTAGACTTAGAAATGACTTCATCAGGTACAAACTACCAACTACTTAAATTATATCTAGACTCAATTCCAAATTTTGATGGAAACCCTCATACACTTAATATTTTTATAGGTAATTGTGAAAGTTTTATTTCTGCGTTCGCTAGTAACACAGATGCTTCTTTAAATACATTTCTACTTAGAGCTATTATAGGTAAATTAATAGGTAGAGCTCAAATATTAATTGGTTCCCGCACAGAATTAAAAACGTGGGATGAAATTAAACAAGCTTTAAATTTAAGTTTTGGAGACCAAAGAAACATTGACTGTTTGGTACAAGATCTTATTAATTTAAAGCCTTTAAAAAATGAAAGTCCTTATAATTTTGGTATGCGATGCCAAGATTCTAGGAGCCTTATTATTTCCAAATTAAATTCTTTAGACTTAGACATAAATGAAAAACGCCTACATCTTAAAAATTATGACAATTTAGCCTTAAAAACTTTTGTTCGTGGATTACCTGTACCAATACAAACTAACGTACGTTTAAGATCACCTGACAGCTTAGAAAAAGCTATGAGTTTAGTTGTAGAAGAAGAAAATTTTCTATATTCCACTCAAAGATCAAGTAACTTAAATTCTAATGTATCATTTAAGCCTAGTTTAAGAGTAACACCTACAAGGAATCAAAATTTCAATCAGTACCCTTCATTCACCCCCAATTATAATAATATACATCGACACCAATCACCAACACAATTCCAACCAACCCGACCAATATTTCCATCTAATTTAATAACTCGTCCTCCAGTATCATATCCACAGAGGTATACACAACATTCTCCTCCAAACCAATCTTACAATTGGCGTCCAAATAACAATTATCCGACTCAACGTCATCCATTTTTCACAAATCAAACTTACAACCCAATACAGCGACCCTCACAGCCAATTCCAAATTTCAACCAGCAAAATGTTCGCCATAATAATCAACAATTTAATCGTCCAAATAATTCTCAAAGTTTCAAACCAGAACCTATGGACATTTCTTCAGGAAATACGATACTTAAGTCCCGATCAAATCCCAAATTTACATCAGCAGAACTTTTCAATCAAACTGTAGACAATCCTTATCAAAATCAAGAAATCAATAGTTCCCTTCCAACCGATAACCAATTTGATACAGAAAATTATGAAAAATTATTTGATTACGAAAATTCATATAATTATGAAACAGATGAAAATGCTGACAATCATTATACGCCGGAAACAGAATATCCTCACGTAAATGATCCGACAAGTTACAATGATTTTTACAGAGATTCTCATGTAGACTCTCACGTTACGGAAATATCAAATAATCAGATTCAGGATTTTCATACTCGCACATATCTAAACCAAACAACATAATTTATGTTAACGCCTTGAAAACGAATTTGCCATTCATAGAAATTCCAGAAATAAGTGCAAAGTTTTTAGTTGACACAGGAAGTTCAAAGTCACTTATAGATCCGGAACTTGCGTATAAATTTTATAACAATTGCATTTTTAAAGAAAAATTTAACATTCAAACTGCTCATAATATCACGTATCACGACGAGGTAGCTCATATTCCATTGTTTGATATCTTTAATTTACAGGAAACTCATAAATTTTATCTTTTCAAGTTTAGTGAAAGATTTGATGGAATCATAGGCGTAGATTTACTTAAACAATTAAATGCTAGCGTTAATGTTAGTAAAAAGGAAATTGTTACCCCTAACACAGTTATTCCTTTAATATTTGGTTCAAATACTGAGGAGAATATAAAAAATTATTCATTAATAATACCGGGTCGTACTCAACAAGTTGTTAAATTACCCGTTAATTACAAAAATGGCATTGGAATACTTGATTACGAGAAGTTAGGTAATGGACTCGAAACACCAAAAGCTTTAGTAAATATAGTTGATAATTTTGCAATAACTACAATAATAAATTCTAATGAGAATCCGGTTAAACTTGATATTCATGAACCTTTTGACATCGAACCTTTAAGTTTAGTTGAAGTTAATTTCTTAGGAAAAATGGAAGTAGATTCAGAAATAAATTTTAGTAATTCCGATGATAATAAATTGAAAGAAAATTTAAAAAATATCAGATTAGATCATTGTAATAAAGAAGAGAAAGATGCATTAAGAAATATTTGCTATCAGTATAGAGATATATTTTACTGTGAAGGCATCCCTTTAAGTTTCACGAACGAAATCAAACATAAAATTAAATTAACCGACGATAGTCCAATTTATACCAAATCATATCGGTTCCCGGAAATTCATAGAGAAGAAGTAAAGAGACAAATGGGAAAAATGTTACAAGATGGCATCATTGAAGAATCAACTTCGCCGTTTTCTTCGCCAATATGGATTGTCCCAAAACGATCAGATGCTTCTGGCAAGAAAAAATGGAGACTGGTAATAGACTACCGCAAGTTAAATGAGAAGACTATTCAAAACCGATATCCAATTCCCAGGATAAATGAAATTATGGACCGACTAGGAAGAGCTAACTATTTTACATCCTTGGATTTAGCTAGTGGCTTCCACCAAATTGAAGTTGATCCCGAAGACGTACCCAAAACTGCTTTCAGCACCCCACAAGGTCACTTTCAATTCAAAAGAATGCCTTTTGGACTTAAAAACGCCCCTTCCACTTTTCAAAGTGTAATGGACAACGTATTACGAGGACTAACTGACGAAACATGTATTGTTTATCTTGACGACATCTTAATTTATAGTACTTCCCTTCAGGAACATATACAACGAGTGAAACAGATATTTGACAGACTGAGAAAATATAACTTGAAAGTACAACTTGACAAATCCGAATTCCTTCAGAAAACTATAGTATATCTAGGTCATATTATTACTCCCGAAGGTGTTAAACCTAATCCCGAGAAAATTTCTGTCATTAAAAATTTCCCAATTCCTAAAACACAAACAGAAATCAAAAGTTTCCTTGGACTACTAGGATACTACCGTCGCTTCATACCCAATTTTGCAAAATTGACAAAACCCATGACTAAATGCTTGAAAAAAGGTATGCGAATAATTCATGACAAAGAATTTATAGACTCTTTTCGAAACTGCAAAGAAATTCTAACAAATGACCCAATATTACAATATCCGGACTTTTCTAAACCCATAATACTAACAACAGACAGTAGTAATTACTCTCTTGGAGCAGTATTATCACAAGGTACCGTTCCAAATGACAAACCTATAGCTTACGCCTCACGAACTTTAAATGATTCAGAAATCAACTACTCCACAATCGAAAAAGAATTACTTGCAATCGTATGGGCTTGCAAACATTTTCGACCTTACTTGTATGGTCGACAATTTCACATATACACTGACCATAAACCTCTAACCTGGCTTTTCAAACTAAAAGAACCAAATTCAAAACTTGTACGTTGGCGTTTGAAATTAGAGGAATATGACTACAAGATATTTTACAAACGCGGATCTTTAAATGTTGTATCTGATTGCTTGAGTAGAATACCAATTAACGCTTTAGACACTGAATCAGTTATTAATAACCCTGGTGATACTAATCAAGAAATTTTAGAATTCTTACGTGAGTTTGAAAGCTCATTAGAAATGGAAAAAGCTTCTACGAGTGCGCAAAACGAATCAAAAATAAACATTATTTCAGATATACGAATACAGCCTCCTAATAATACCGCTGATATACCTACAAATTCTAGAGACGAACTCAATACACCTCAACCTGACTGGACGAAACTTTCTACTCCTAAATCTAATTCTTCAACCGTTCATTCCATAGCTGATAATGAAACCACTAATCAAGGTATTCCTATATTAGACGAAATTATAAATAACAAAGTTCACCAAATTTTAGTATACTCAAATTTATATCAAAAAATAGATATCTCTCAACATACTTATGAAAATCATAAAATTATAAAAGTTAAAATCCCTGAAAACGACAATGAACGTTTCATATTTGAATTTTTAGTAGAATACACAGATCTTAATAACACGTTTTACATTTATTTTAACAAAGAAAATTTATATAACGATTTTAATAAAGTTTACTTAAAACATTTCTCTTCAAACGAACCAAGACTCATTAAATGCACTAAATTAGTAAACACTGTATCTGATAAGGAGGAACAAATGATTTTATTGAAAAATTACCATGAAGGCAAGACCACACACAGAGGAATTCAGGAAACTTTAGAAAAATTAA
Organism: Galeruca laticollis; assembly: GCA_963921935.1. Classification (NCBI taxonomy): domain Eukaryota; kingdom Metazoa; phylum Arthropoda; class Insecta; order Coleoptera; family Chrysomelidae; genus Galeruca; species Galeruca laticollis. The sequence continues at coordinate 149,737,439 of OY998181.1, forward strand.
AAATAAATTATTATTGGAAAAATATGAAGAATACAATAACTAATTACATAAATTCTTGTACTATTTGCCAAAAAAATAAATATGCTAGACAAAAACCGTATGTTCCGCTAATGCTAACTGAAACCGCGTCCAAACCGTTTCAAATTATACACATTGATGTTTTTATTTACGACGGAAAGTCTTATCTAACGTTAACAGATGCATTTACAAAATTTGCACAAGCAGTGCACATTCCTTCTAAAACAGCTGTTATTATAAGCAAAGCTTTAATAAAATATTTCACATCTTTCGGAGTACCACAATTAATTATTTTAGATAAAGGTACAGAATTTAATAACGAAACTATTAAAGAACTCTTAGCGTTACACAAAATTAAAATACACTTTACCACAGCTGGTCATCATGAATCCAACTCTATAGCCGAAAGAGTACATTCAACCTTAATTGAACATCTAAGATTATTACGAGAACTCTATCCCGACGAAGATGATTTAATGGATTACGCAATAATAGGTTATAATAATTCTATACATAGTTCTACAAGTTTTACCCCTTTTGAACTTACTTTTGGTCACACAGATTCTAGAAATCCTAATGAAATTTTCATACCCCAAGCTTTCTATAACGATTATGTGAACAGTCATCAATCAAAATTACAACATGTTTATAAAGATGTACACGACAAATTGAAACAAAACAAAGAAAAAATTATAGAGAAACGTAATACAAAAGGTGACTCGAATAATGAATTTAAAATCGGTCAAATTGTATACAAGCACAACCCCAAGAAACGAAATAAAAAAGATAAACGTTTTCTAGGCCCTTTCGAAATTACTCAAATACTTGACAGGAATCGTGTTGAAATTTCTGGAAATTTACTCAAACATAAAATACTTAAAGCACATCAAGAAATTATTCACATTAATGAACTAAAAAAACCTCCCATTACAGATTCCTCTGTTGGACCACCGAAGGAAGATTAAATACCCCTAAATTCCATAACCTGAACGATAATCCTGGCCTCCTACCCTTACGACTAGGAACAGCATATGTACAAACAGATTTTTGGACCTTTATACACATTTATGATATTACAAACTTGACAGATCACTTTTTAACTTTAAAAGACCAATATGATAATCTACATGAATCTCTATCAAAACACCCCAGCATATTTAATTTTACAGAACACTTCGATAACTCCTATCATATAATTCAAGTATTAGAAAATAAAATATATTCACAAATCAATCAAATAAACCCACTATGGAGAAAGCAAGTAAAACGATCACTTTTTGACGGACTTGGCTCAGCAATAAAATTCTTGACAGGTAATTTAGACCAAGACGATGCAATACGATATGACGAAGCTATTAAAGCCTTATCTGATAATCAAAATAAAATAAAAACATTGTTAGAACACCAAGTAACATTACTCGAATCATCAATGAAAATATTTGAAAACAATTCTAGAATATTATCCCACAACCAAGAAATATTAAGCTCACGTATTAACGATTTACAAAAAGAATTACGAAATATAAAAATTGAAAATATAGAAACTTTCCATTTCTTCTCAATAGAACAGATCGTTTCTCAATTTTCTATTAGCTTTCAAATAATATATGATATGCTCGATAAAATAGAAGTAGCTATAAGCTTCGCAAAAATAAATACCTTTCACAATTCTATAGCAAACCCAAGCGAAATACTTTTAGAGATTAACACAGTTAAGAAAAATATTAACAAAAATAACAGATTTCCTTTCGAAACTTCTTTAAACAATATTCTATTATTCGAGAAAATTATCAAAGTTAAAAGTTACAGTAAATATAATAGTATTATTTTCATATTAGAAGTACCGATTGTAGAACTTAGTGAATATAACTACTATCATCTATATCCCATACCTACACCTTCAAACCAAAATTTTAAACTTATAATACCCCAAACCAAATTTCTCCTTTTAAATGAGCTAAGCTATGCATCTACAAATTCGAAGTGTGAAGAAATTATTCAAGAAGAATTCATCTGCCGAGAGATACAAACAAGAGTAATCTCACAGAAAGCTCCTTGCGAAGTCCAACTTCTAAAATATTCCCAATCTACAAACAGTTGTCGAGAAATTCCATCTACCATTAGTGAAGTTAAAGTGCAGAAATTGGAAACTGACCATTGGATTGTGATCACCCCGTATAGTGTTATAGCCAGACAAAATTGTAACAAAGACATTACGAACATTCCTGTGAACGGTAGTTACTTAATCGAACTTAATAACCGCTGTGAAATTTTAATAGACAATATTTATTTAAGAACTTTTAAGACCAAAGTGCCAGAATATAAAAACATTGATTTACCGAAATTACAAATTAATAAAAATAATTACACTTTAGATACCGTTAAGCTAAAACCTGTGTATTTGGATTCAATTGATCTTAACGAAATGAACAATGTCATCAGTGCCATTCAAGAAGATAAAACTTTAGCCGAGAAAATAGATTGGTCACCGATTCATTTCAAAAGTATAAGCTTTTATTCAATTTTATTCTACTTTATAGTTACAGCCTGCATTATCTACCTAGTACTCAAGAATAGAAAGAAGAAAAGTCAATCGAAACGGACGACAACAAGTGAAGAAGATGTTCTGAAAAATTTTCCCATCATGTCGAATTCTGGTCCATCCCCATAGTTCTCTCCTAGGGCGGAGGAGTTACGTCAATGGATACTGTTTATTATGCAGTAATGCATTTTGTGCCATAAGCATATTATAAAACAAATAAATATGATTGTACCAAAATAAATATTGGATTGTATTGTTAAAATTCACTTAATAAACGTCTCATTTTGTGTAGTTCGTTTTTTAAAAAGGCCTTCTCGAAGTTCGAAAACATCATTTGCACCTTTCGAGCCAGGTGGTACGTTCTTCATAAGTCTGTCATTAAATATTTTTCGGGGGAATATTAAAAACTGTGGTATATAAGTTCCCGCAGCATTTAAACAAAATATGGAAGTAACCAAATCTCCCCGTTCAGCACTTGTAACTTTTAGAATTTGTTCTATTCCTCTTTGGGCAATTATTTTCGAAGGTTTATGTACAGTATAGAATCCACTCTCATCGGTGGCAGTAAATTCATATTTTTTGAAAAGCGCAGATTAATTCGAATAAAATCTATCAACTTCGTTCTTATTGAATCCCATAATCCTACTCAGACTAATAGGCTCTGGAGACCTCAAAGTTATTTGCGGGTGACGGTTCATAAAGTTCTTATAAAAATCCGATCCTGCTATTTCCTCTCCATTTTTATTTTCGAATCAGCTGTGAACACCTATTTTTTGAAAACTGGTAGGCAATTTCACGAAATTCTTTTATTGTTAACCCAAAAAATCTCCAAGACATATTAATTAAATATTCTCCTAAAAAAATTAAACATTTCACTTAAAAAGTACGCAGACTATTAATAAATTACTTAAGGATTATACCAAGTAACAGCCACTTAACAGTATCACTACTATCTCTACGTTTAAAAACATATTTCTTTTCACTTTTTGCAGCAACCAATAACTTCTTGTTACCTCTTATAAAATCATAAGAAGTATAAGAATAATTAATCTTTATTTGAAGTTCAGCCTTGATGTGTTCAATGAACAATCTATTACGCACATCAGTCCACGATGCCGAACACATTGAAAAATTCTCTCAGCGTCGGCATTGGACCCAAATCTAGAAAATATAGATTGCAAAATGATTGAGAAATTTTTGAATTCAGTATTTGCGAAAATATTAAATGCAATTTTTCAATTGTTGTGTGATTTTCATTATAAATCAGGTTTATAGCCGGCTTAATTTGGCAGAATTCTGCATAAAGTTGATCCATGCCTATGCTAAGGAGACCAAAATCAGTGACAGCTTGACATACGTCATTATATTTGAGGGTTCATTTAATGAGAACATCTTAAATTTCAAAAGGAAATTGTTTTCAGTAATATCAAATTTTTGTTCTATCAAAATCTATACACGTAATCTTAATGTCATTTTGAATATTAGGTGGAAAAGATTTAAGCCAATTAGCACAACCGAAGCCTAGAAATTCATCTTCGATTCTCTGTACCAATTTATTCCTCGAAGTAGTTAGTTTATCAAAAACTTCAAAACAAATTAAATTCCTATTTTCCAACTGCAGTTCAATATCAAAAATTACTTTTAGGATATTGTGGAAGGATGGCAAGTAACATTCTGTAATATGATTCTGAAAATTCTCTGAATCTTCAGCAGAAAAATAACATTTAAGTTTCAATCTTCACCAAGAGACGTAAAATTGCTTTTTATAGCAGAAAACGCTAGTAAAGATTTCTCTACAGCAGGAAAAAGTGACAACTATCTTGTTGGTGCGTGACAAAGACAAAGACCCTAAATCCGACTCTGTCTAAGCCAGGTATGAAAATTAAAATTATGGCAGATAAGCAGTGTTTTTAAAACTGTTTGGGACTATCTTATCTAAACATTGTTTTTGTGACCAGACTTATCTAGAAAAGGCCAGAAAAATTATATGTGTCTGTGTAAGCTGCAGCCCGGAATTTTCTAGTAAGAAAAGCATTAATATGAATAAGGACCGATCAGCGGAGGAGTCAGTTGATAAAGTGATCTCGAGAAATTAACAGAAATACACCGAACAGTAAAGTGCTAATATAATCAAGTTTGTGTGCATATAAATTAGATTTAAGTGATTAGTTAAGTATATATATATATATATATATAAATTAAGTGTTAGTGAGTTAGTGTTTAAATAAATTAGTAAGTAGCCATACCGTGTGTTTAAAATTTATCCCACCCGTTTATTGTTTAAATAAATTAGAAAAACATTATATTGGTGTCAGAAGTGGGATAATATAAATACATTGCTACGTAAAAATTGCCAAGAGACTATGTGATCTGAAAGTCACGGAATTAGGAGCAGAATTGGAAGATCGTGAGTTGGAAATGTCCGGCAAGAAAAGTGAATTAGTAGAAAGACTTAAAGTGGCACTGGAAAATGACGGCTTTGATCCAGAAACAGTTTTATTTAATGACGAGGCTTCCACCTTAATCTCGTCAATTTCTGCTGATATTTCTATTTTGAAGAACGATATTTCTGGCATGGAAGAGAAGATTTCTACGGATATGAAAAGCGATATTTCAGCTATAAAGAACGATATTTCTGCTATGAAGATCTACATTTCTGTTAATATGGACGAGAAGATTTCTACTTTGAAGAACGATATATCTGCCGATATCTTATTAATGAAAAACGACATTGCCGCTGACGTTGAAAATGAAATGACGTCTTTAAAATCTGAAATCGAGAATAAAATGTCAACGACGGACGAGAAAATCGAGAATAAGATTACAACGATAGACGAGAAAATCGAGAATAAGATTACAACGATAGACGAGAAAATTGAGGAGTTACAGGAAAAGATTGCCGATTCAAGAACGCGAGGCACGCCAGAGGAAAAAAAGAAGACCGAGCAAACGAAACTTTGCAAACCAGAAACAGTATCTAAGTTTGAAGAAATTGGCAGTTTTACCCGAGTTAAGACCCCAACGTTAGATGGAAAAATGTCGTGGACCAATTATGTGAAACAATTTGAAGCAGCCGCTAGAGTGAATAATTGGTCCAATAGAGAGAGGGCAGTGAACTTAACCATCGTGCTTCGCGGAAATGCCTTAGATGTACTCCAGACGATACCTTTGTAAAAAACGGATGACTTCGAGCAGCTGAAGAAGAGGTTGGACATGCGATATGGTCATGAACATCTAGAACATTTGTACCAATCTCAACTGAAGAACCGAAGGCAGAAACGGGATGAATCTCTCCAAGAATATGAAGTGGACATTGCCCAACTAGTTCGATTTGCTTATCCGTCAGCACCAGAGAACATGATGGATTGTCTGGGCATCCAGGCCTTTATTGATGGCTTACGTGACCCCGATATGCAGAGGACGCTTCGTTTAGCCCATCCGAAAACATTAGTCGACGCATTGACAGCTGTCCTTGAATATGAAGCAGCAACGAAGGCTTCAGGATATAACAAAATCAGGACCATCCAAGAAGAAGGTGACGAAGACAGATTTGACCAGTTGTCAGTTTAATGAAAAATATGATGGACAAGAAACCGAAAAAGATCAGATGCTGGAATTGTGGCGAGCTAGGGCATGTACATAGTTCATGTAAGCGCCCCAAGACTCCTGCAAACCAAAAACCCCACTCACAGGAAAACTAGAACGGGTCGGCTACGAGGGGGCAGTACCCACCCATGATCGTTCCAAAGACCCTCTCATACTGATAGCTTCTCTCAGATGTCGCAACGACAGTGTATATGTGGATGGCGAAGTAAATGGCAAGAAATATGCTTTGCTGGTTGACACTGGAGCAACTAGGACCATTATACGACCAGAAATAATAAGCTCCAAGAAGAAGCTTTTACCAACGAGACTGCGACTGCGGACCGCCACAAGTGAGAGCGCCAACGTTCACGGTTAGACACAAATCCAATTAGGAATTGGCGCAGAAAAGTGATAGTAGCACGGCTACAGGGAATCATGGAGCAAGATACACCGGTTATGATGGAGCCAAGGAACCACGACAAAGAAGTTGGCAAAGGAGTACTAATTGGAAAAGGAATGGTCACGTCGACGAAAGAGATCCCAGTACGTGTGATAAACGTGAACGATTACCCAATTACAATCAAGAAGGAAACCAAAATTGGATCCTGCGTACCAGTGACGTCTATAGTTCGTCAAACAACGAACACTGACAATTCTAATGCCAGATTCGAACAAATGTTATCAGTAGCTGGTCAATCTTTGGATCGAGCTGAAAAAAAGAGAATGAGAGAATTTCTCTTGCAGTATCGAGACTTATTCGTACCAAAAGGAGGAAAGACTGGCAGAACATCAGCCGTCAAACACAAAATCGATACTGGTAATGCTAAGCCAATTAGACAATCAGCTCGAGCGAAGAGAGAGGAAGCTGAAAGAATAATTCGAGAGATGGTAGAAGAAAAAGTAATAGAACCATCTACTAGTCCATGGTTGTCTCCAGTAGTGCTCGTCAAGAAAAAGGATGGAACTACGAGATTCTGCGTGGATTATTGCCAGCCTAACAACGTGACGAAGAAAGACAGCTATCCCCTGCCTCGAATTGACGATACGCTAGACACTTTGGCCGGCAGCAAACTGTTTTCCACCTTGGACCTGAAGTCTGGTTATTGGCAAGTGGAAATGGACCCAGAAGATAAAGATAAGACTGCTTTTACCACCGTATCTGGATTATGGCAATTCAACGTCATGCCATTCGGGCTCTGTAATGCGCCTGCGACATTTGAAAGACTTATGGAAAATGTCTTGAGAGGGTTGTCTTGGAAGACACGCCTGGTCTATTTGAACGACATCGTAGTACTGGGGAAGACATTTGACGAGCATCTGAAGAATTTGGAAGACGTATTCAAACGACTCCAAGTTGCCCAGCTCATGTTAAACCCGAAGAAATGTCAGCTATTCCAAAACCGAGTCAACTATCTAGGTCATATAGTGAGCAATGAAGGAGTGGCGGTGGATCCACAGAAAATTGCTTCCATTCAGCAATGGCCGCAACCAACCGACAAACATAAAATTAGGAGTTTTCTTGGACTTTGCACGTATTATAGAAGATTTATCAGGAAGTTTGGAGATATTGCCAAGCCTCTAACGCGACTCACAGAAGAAGCAAGAGCTTTCCAATGGGACGAAGACTGCCAAACGGCTTTTGAAACCCTGAATAGGCATTTAACCTCGGTGCCGATATTAGGATATCCATTACCAGAGGGAAACTTTATTCTTGACACTGACGCAAGCAACGTAGGAATTGGTGGAGTGCTCTCACAGATCCAAGGAGGGCAAGAAAGAGTACTGGGATATTTGAGTAAAGTCCTCTTCAAACCAGAACGAAACTACTGCGTCACAAGAAGAGAACTTTTGGCAGTAGTGAAGTCCGTGGAATACTTTTACCAGTATCTCTATGGTAGGAAGTTTTTAATCCGGACTGATCATGCAGCACTTAAGTGGTTAATGCAGTTCAAGAATCCCGAGTGCAAGATCGCTAGATGGATTGAACGACTTCAAGAATACGATTTCAACATCGAACATCGAGCTGGTGTGAGTCACCGAAATGCCGACTCCCTGTCCAATGTTACGAAACATCACACTGGTATAGACCCTAAATCCGACTCTGTCTAAGCCAGGTACGAAAATTAAAATTATCGCGGATACGCAGTGTTTTTATAACTGTTTGGGACTTTCTTATCTAAACATTGTTTTCGTGACCAGACTTATCTAGAAATGGCCAGAAAAATTATTTGTGTCTGTGTAAGCCGCAGCCCGGAATATTCTAGTAAGAAAGGAATTAATATAAATAAGGACCGATCAGCGGAGGAGTGAGTTGATAAAGTGATCTCGAGAAATAAACAGAAATACACCGAACAGTAAAGTGCTAATATAATCAAGTTTGTGTGCATATAAATTAGATTTAAGTGATTAGTTAAGTATATATAAATTAAGTGTTAGTGAGTTAGTGTTTAAATAAATTAATAAGTAGCCATACCGTGTGATTAAAATTTATCCCACCCGTTCATTGTTTAAATAAATTAGAAAAACATTACAATTTATATTCTAAATCCACAGATTCAAAAAAATCTTTTAATTCTGCCACTCTTTTTGTTTGCGAACTAAAATGGGCATAAACTTCGAGCACTAAATTTCCATTGTCAAAATTGTATTTATCTAATCCATTTTTTATGCTATTATTCATTACATAAGCAAGACACCCACTCTGCGGAATTTTTGAATTTTCTTTAAGCAATACTGTTTTTTAAATTGTTGAATACAGCGTTCGCTGTTAACGTTTGCATTTTCATAAAAGTATAAAAGGCATAGCTTAATATCGTCTCATGGTATGAAAAACTTTACAAGTATAGCAAATATTTCAGTGCTTTTGTGATTAGATGCATCAGAAAACAGATCAAAGTAAATACCTTTTTCAATTCGTTTAATAAACTATCCAACGATGCAGGGCCGAGTACATTATAGGCGATAGAGCCTAGCTTTAGTGTGTCTCAAACTTATATCTGCAATTTTTGAATCGTTAAAAACTACTGGCGCCAGCTGAGATGAACAATTTAACGAGTTGTAGGAATGGAAATGTTTTACAGTATGAAAAGCACTACAACGTTCCGCAGCTATTACTTTTTCCTTTGCAGTGTCTATCACGTCTGATTTTAAGGAGCTGACATTGTTTGATTTCAGTTAACTACTGATGCACTTTTTTTATGTTCTTGTCCCATTTCGTGTTTACGTACATCGCTCTTTCCTCCATACGCAACTGAAAAGACGGCAAATTATACAATATGCTTAGACAAACCGCCAGTAATAGTAGTTTCCTCAAGTAGCCATGGATATTCCTGCTGCCATTCTTTTCGGTAATGACATAATCACCATATTTTCTTGAGAGGGGTTCTCGAAATTGATGCGAAAGAAATTAAAAGTACACATTTTTGATTTGCACAAGATAATATAAGAAATTTCTACCTTTAATCTCAGGGAATAGCGTTGTATATGTAATAGAAATATTTTAGAAACTTTGAGAATAAGATTAATATCATGCCAATCCAGCTGTCTTTAACGACGGGATGCAGTAACCACATGAGGATGTAGCCTCATGCAGTCGCTCGTCGCTAGTTTCCAGCGATAAATCTGGTCGCGTGACCGTATTTTAAATTTCTCGCGATTTAAAAAAATAGTGAAAAAGCTCAATTTGTTGAGCTTTTGTCGCTAGAGCTGAGCGACATGAAATTCATAGACAAATCAAATAATATTATGTTTTTTCTCTATTTGCAACTTCTTTGTTAATGTTATATGTAAACAATGGATTCAGGTGAGGTAAATATTTTAGAAGATTATTAACTGGTAAAGTATGAAAATATACGTTTAAACCGATAATTTTGTTTCTTTGTTATACAGTTTTATCGAGAAATTATGTAACTTTTTAACTACATTTTTGTTTGTAAAAGTTTTTAGATGACAGATATTAAATGTTTTGTTGTGATAATTATGTACTTGTTTCGTTTATTTATATAAATTCATGTTCTTTTATTATCAACAAAAAATGACAATTTTTTCATGATTGTGATAATTGAAAGAACTGAAAAGAAACTATTCATGTTGACTAGTTTAATAATATGATATTGTTAAATCAATAAATGAAACATTTTCATACTGATGAGAATGAGAAAAATCGCTGTGTATCCTAGTTTGAATTAAATATATTATAATTTTATAATCAATTATTTTGTTTCAATTTTCTTTCCTTAAGTGAGTGTGTTTGTGCACATGCGATATTGTACAATGGTGTTTTCTAGAATCTATTAGGTTCATTTGCTTGTGGACTTCTTGGGATCTGGGTTTCTTTCGAATACAGAAATTAATTAGCCATATATACAAAAAATACGAAATTTTATTTTTTTAGTATCAGTTCTGGACAACTCAATATAATAATGTATTCCTACAATAGAATACAATAACAATATACATGCAGCATTCATACAATTTTGAGAATTCAACTTCAAACGTGTTCCCATAAATACAAAGCCTGTCCATGGGGTAGTGTATGGTTTAATAATAATATTCCAAAATAATTTAAAATAAAAAATTAGAACATTTATGTTCTAAATTTAACCCTTTTACTTTGGGTTAATTAGAGGGAATGTAATTTCGTTGTAGTAAATACGATGCACTCGAAGGACCAAATGGATATTTTTCACGTTAGAAATGATGTATATGATGTAATGAAACTCACTTATGTCACTTAGGTTTTATATTATCAGGAAGTTATAATTTATTTATTTTGCGTCGACAATTAAGATTAGACACTTATTACTTTCGCGATAAGAGTGTATTTTGCACATACTTCGGGGATTTATTAAATGATTAAAGCTTACGGACACATGGTTGCTCCCCGTATCAACACGCCGGGTGATGATACGACGTGAGGTACTTTGTTGTACCACGTTATACGATGAAGAGAGGCAAAATGTAAGGTATATGGAGTATTTATATGTTTGATGACGTAGGATCGAGGAATGAGCAAGCTATTAGAAACTAGCCAATGGGATAAAAGTATTTTAAAATGTAACGTTCGAACAACAAGTGAATTTGGCAATTATGAAGATGTTTTTTGTGGCGTTTTCAACGGTTTCGTAGATACAGATAACAGAGTTTGGAAGAGAGTTTTTATGAAGAGATAAGATGTCGGGGACTTTGATATGTTCAGTAGAATTTCAGAAAACGATATTTATCTGTTTTCCTTAGGTGTTAGTAAATTCAAATGACTTTTTTAGTGAAGTAAAGAAATATTAACTGTTGAAATTAAGGATATATTTAGTTATCTGTTTTGAGCATAATATTCGACTTGTAGTATACAGGGGAAATTGAAATACAATCACGGGAGAATTTGGTAATTAAAAACCAAATTCGAACAATTTATATTTATACATAATATTATCAGGAGATTAGCAAACGTTTAAAATTTAACATAAATTGAAAGTAAAACTTCCTGTGGTACGATATGGATTTGAAACAGTCACCTGTAGTTAAATATCTGTTGAAAAATTGTATTTAGTTTAATGACTGTAATCAATGTGGTTAAGCAAGACAAATCTACAATATTACCGTAGAATTATTAGAAGTTGTGCAACAGCAGAAATGGGCTCCCTCACTGCGTTGTTTTGTTATGAGAGGCCCAAATAAAAGTAGCTGCACTTCGAATAGACTCGGTGACATCCGCAAATAAATGTCAAATTTACCTGCGTACCAGAAGAGTGTAGAAAAAAACTGGTTAAAAAAAGTAATGTTCCATTCGTGAACCGAAAAACGTTTTTCATTTACTACGAGAGCTGCCAATATTCTTTTTTGCCAAATTTTCTGAATCCGAGCTCTGATACAAATTTGTTGACAGTGATCAACCCACTTTTGATATTTGTAAGCAAACGACATCTCGTCAATTTCTTACTATCATAGCAGAGTGTCGCTGATTATAGATTAAAACGCTATTTTATTTTTATTCATTCACTTGTATCACTGCCACTAGAAACAAACAAAATTAGAAAATCAGTTTTAAGGTTATATGTCATTAATCTTTGTCTGTCAACTTTCGAGATCGCTACAAGCAGCCATGTTGTCGCTGCTTTCCATCGCGGCGATTTGTGACATGTCGCTACTTTTCTTCGCGGCGATTTGTGAGTTATAGCGACTTTTCTGAGACGCGGAAATTTTAAAATTCTGTCACGTGACCAGATTTATCGCTGAAAGCGATAGAATGAGGTTACACCTCAATACTCCAGAATATAAGGGAAATATGTGATTTGACAAAAGCGCGTTTTGGTTCAGGCTGATTCGAGCGCTTGCAGTGGTGTGGCAATAACTACTGACTACGCTCAAAGTCTTGTATAATAAGAACACGACACGACGCGTTCGACTGGTCGTTACCAATGTGACGATAAAATATAATAAATTTGAGTTATTATTTGGAACAGTGAAATTAGGTACAATAGGCGTCCTGCATTAAGTTACTGCAGGACGCTGGACAGTAGACCACAAATGGTGGACGTCCACCGAAATGCAGGACCGTTGGCAATACTAGTTGTGATTCATATGAAGATGCCATTTCAGTATTAGTATGAACATTGTGCGTATTAGTTTCCTCGCGCAAAGAATTTTGTACCAGCTGATTTTGGATTTTGGCTATTCTTTTTTCTAGCCACCAGTTGTCTTGTGATCCACTACGGCTTCGACTTCTACACCGTTTACGGCCTTGTTGCATTTTATATCGGTTACTTATTCATAGACAAATTATTCGACGTGGTCGATCTAACACACAAATCAAGACTGAGGGATGAAGGTAAAGCGGGCATGAGCGGGAGATTTTCTCACTTTAAAATGTTTGAGATTTGACCATAGGCGGGGGTACTACACTGCTCTTATTTACGAAACTAGGAGTAATATCATAGATTATTATAATTAATTCAGACCCCTCCGCTACTGGCGCTCGAATTCGAATGTTTTTATGTACCGATAATGTAACTTTCAATTTTAGTTTCTTAGGCTATAATTAACTTCAATTGAGGTACATATTTGTTTGCTAATTTTTTTTAAATACTGAAAACCAATGTCATTTTTAGCAGATTTTGGATTTCTCAACATTTTTTCATCGATTCTTCTTTTAACAAATGAATGTTTGACTGAATTCACTTATTTTATTATTTCTCATTATAAGACCACCATCTCCAATGTTAACGCTCTGTATGAGAGGAGATTGATAGTAATCTCAGCAAATTTCATTCAAACGTGTTTTGCCAGTTTTTGAACACCTGTTCGTTTCATAAAAAAAAGCGATCGTCACTTGCAAATGTACGCGTTTTACTTCCTTGCTTTTGTGTGAAATTACCAGTGTCTTGATAACCTTTCAAATGTTCAAAACTGCAGTTTCTAACAGGTAACATGTTGTTCGGTCCTAAATGGAGGAAGTGCATGTGACATAACTGAAATATTCGTCGACGAGATGCAAAATTCTTTTCATGAAAACTATGCTATTTTTCATTTCATGTTTTATTAGTATTAAATGATGTTCGAGTATTAAATGAAAACAATTCAGTAAAAATTCGTGAAAAATAAGAAGAGACCGTTTATATTAAACTTATAAATAAAATTAGTCAATCAATCGAATACTCAATGTGAAGAATAATACGTTAATTGTTTCAAATAATTCAATAATACGTTAACCATTGTAAATGCGGTTCTTGTTTATTATTTTATATTGTACGACTCTATCAAAAAAGTGAACAAATCACGTCCGGAGTTACATTATACTTTTTTCAGCTAGAAACTTTGACAAGTTTTAATACTACAATGATACTTTTCTCACTAGAAATAAGTTAATAATTTTACGTCGCCGCGACACCGGAATTTATATAATATTGCCAACTTCTAAAAAATATAGTATTAGCTTATGATTTTGAAGGTTAGCGTTTCTAACGTAAAACGTGTATAAACTGTTATAAGTTGGTGAGAGGTAGTAAAATTGTAAAATGAACTTTCGAAGACGTAAACAGGAAACAGTGTTACGAATTTCAAAAATTACGGAAATTTTTGAATTATATTATAACAAAAAAAGAAACTGCGAATATGGAGCCAACAGTGGGTGCTTCGCCGAGATGCTCTAAGTTAAGGGGCCTGTTCATTTGTTTGCAATGAACTTCTAGAAGAAAATGAACGTTCTTATCAAAACTGGTTGAGAATGGACAACGGAATGTTCGAAAAATTGCATAATTTGATAGAATACAGAATTAAAAAACATGATACCCCGTTTCGCCAGTGTATACCATCAAAATTTCGTTTAATGTTGACTTTAAGGTATCCTTTTACAGAGGAATCATTTATTAAAAGTTTATCCTACAGTAACAGAATTGCTGCTTTCACTATATCCAATTTTATCCCGGAAGTTTTAAGTGCAATTTATGAAGAATTATTGGAAACATATATGAAAGTAAGTATTTATATTTAAAGATGACAGTCTGCAGTATAAATTGCGTGTGCTGTTTCGAAACAGTAGGTATTATGTCTAAAGTCAATAAATTTTGATTATTCGGTTTGCTCATTGTAGGACAATTCCATCAGAAAATCAATGGAATCAAACATCATGAATCAACAGGATCACATGTTTGTTATAACATATACAGCTAACTATTGGGTTTTCAATTTAGTAGATGTCAACGTTTTCTTTGCATTCTGCAAGTTGCAGTGGAGTGTTTTTAATTTAACTTAATACTGAAAGCCGGCTTCAATTACTTCAAAGATTACGTCTCGAAATACACGCTGAGGGTAGAATTAACATTTCAAATATAAATACTTTTTCTTTTAACTTCAAGAGATTTTCTAGTCTTAGAGAAATAAAATAAAATAACTGATGATCGCATTAACTGCTTTTCTAGTGAAATGTCTTTTCTGGCAAACTGTTCAAGTAATATAATTAAAATTGTAATGCCATCTTATGTTGGCTAAAAAAAATGAACTGTAGATTAATTCGACATACGAGTATTATGAAAAAAATTGGGAAAAAGAAATGTAACTTACTTGATGTTTCGGAAGCAAATCCACTAGAGTACGAAAACATCTTCAAGCGTAGGTATAGGTGTGGTATTATAATCCATCAATTCGTACACTATTTTATTACCAAATACCGACTAGTTGCGACTTAAAAAAGAATTCATCTTCGGGGTAGGTGAGCTACAATTATGATGGTCAATTCTTGAATACAAATTAGGATTTCATAAAAAACAATTACCAGTCAATTACAGAATCTACATAGGACAAACAACAATAATAAATTCCCATAAAACAAAAAAGACAAGACACGAAGAGAAAACTGGACGGAGTGACATGTAATTAATTGGTTTGCTTACCCTCCCAGGTGAAGATACATTTTTATCCAAAATCCTAAATAGAGGCAATCTTTTTAACATGGTCACATCTAACTTTCCAATCATTTGCAGAAAATGTGTCAAAAAATTCATTACAGAATTCTTTAACCTTTGTAAAGTCGAAGGTAACATTTCGTTTGGCCACATATTCTTCAAGTGCCGCCCAAACACTTTCGATCGGATTCAAGCTCGGGTGATAAAGGGGTAATCGTAAAACTTGCAATCCATGTCGAATAAACAATTCATCAATTTTATAAGTTTTATATTGCGGTTTGTACATTTTTGCAACGTTATAAAGATCCGGTTTTAACATTTGTTCACTGTAATATATGTTTCTTTCAGAAAGCCAGTTTTTTAATTGTTGTTTAGTCCAAGCAGTCGTAGGTAATTTTTCATTTAGAACATTGTGATATGACGCGTTAATAATCACCACAGCAGCGTTTTTTGGTAGGTTTGGAATAAGTTTCGTACGCCATTTCATTATGATAATCTCCTGATTTTGACTGGGAGTTCCACATAATACCACCATTAGGTACAAAACTATTTTCACTTCCAGCATGCACAATGATGAGCCTATTACCTTTTGAAACGGGTTTTCTTAATTTTCGTTACTCTTGTCGCTCCATCCTTCAAGGTGCGTGTGACATGAATGAATGTATGTTTCATCCATATGAATGATAGGTTTGTTCTGTTCTCTGCACTTTTTTATGTTTCTTAAATATAGTAGGTGTAAATGTCTGATTTCGTGACGTTCCATTAACAAACGTCTGTTGTTTTTCAACGAAAACCCCAAATAATGTATTTGGTTCGGTAGAGATTCGTGACTTCCTGCGAAGCCATAACTATCTGCAAATGTTTGGTGTATATTTCTTAACGTGGGTACTTTTTTCTCGGATATGTGATAATTTATTATGCACCTTCTAAACACAGTTTTGCTGAATTGATGCATACGAATACGGGAAGTTCTTTGTTTTTTAGTAGGCACCTCCGTGTCAGCATTAGTTCTTGCCAGATCTTATTTTTAAAAACGGGAAAGCGTTCTTTGGCTAACTTTCGTAGTAGCAGAAACTCGTTCAATGACCTGACAATAAAATAAGTCGATATAAATGTTGTATTAAAAGCTTTACTAAAGTGTATTTTTTAACAAATAGAATGAGGAAATAGTTAAATTTTTTCAGTGACCGTTTTTGGAAATAAAAATTTTTGTCGTGGTTTTCGGCCATTTAAGAGAACTATTAAATTCAAAAATACTATATTATGTTCCAGTTCATTAGTTGTTTTAAACGATCTTTAGATTTTAGTTCAAACATATTTTAATATGACCAAACCGCAATTGTTACTGATGGTTCAAAACAAATAATAAAACCGAAACGTAATAGAGATAGGTATGAAAGAGTATAATAATCATAATTATAAGCTAAAAAATCTATTACATTTGAATAGGTATCTTACACAAAATAAACATGTGCCCTTTTATATACTCCTGTAGACAGAAACAGAATAGTTATTTATGCAACAAGTGCATAAAGTGGTGCTTTTTTTACGAATGCAAAAATTGACGCGTGGGCCGCAGACATAACGGTGGCTAAAATTGACACATGAGTGCATAAAATTGACACATGAGTGCATAAAATACTTTTTTCTACTACTGCTATGAAAAGTAGCATATTTCCCATGGCTTACTTAATTTCAAAACCATATATTGCTCACACTGTGAGAAATATTATTTCTCACGGCACTTTGCCCACACTACATACATTTATATGGAGAATCCTGTAGGGGATACTCGATACCCAGCCAATTTCAGAAAGTTGTACTCGATTCCCGGCCGTTTCCGGTGGGTGGTCCTCGATGCTTAGACTTTTTCTACAAAACTATTTACTTGTATTATTTAAATTTGTGCAGTTGTAGAAAAAGTATATTGTGCAACATGTCGGAAAAGTACTTTTCTCACTCGTGTGTTTGCGGCACTCGCCCTTGGCTCGTGAGAAAAGTTGAACTTTTCCCACTTGTTGCACAATATACTATTTCTACTTCCGTTACTAAAACCGCACTTTGAACACGGGTTTGACATGCACAAAACGACTCTTTAACCACTAGTGGTTAAAATGCGAAAAGTCACATCTCGTTTATCTTTTGTTTTTTAACATGCATACATACCGTCCTGACGTCCCTGGGACCACATAACTAATAGCTAGAAAAATATATATATATCAACAAAAATGGTATTTTTAATATTTTGTACATATTGTTATTAATATTTTATTAAAATATTTGTCAATTAAAAATAAATGTAGCGTAATAAAAAATAAGTTTATTTGCTAATAATGTAAACAAAAATTTACAAAGCTGGAAGCCAACGCTCGTAAATCATTTAAGAAAAAAAAATAAGTCAAAACAGAAAAAGTATAGTCTCTTCAAACATTAATAAGCATAAAAAATATATATATTTAAAATTAACTTCTACAAAAGAAACGTCCATGAACGTTTATAGTTCTTCACCTGTGACACATCCTACACACATTTTTTTGCTACATTCTAGACATATTGGTCGTTTGTATGGAAAACATAGGTAAGCGGTCTTTTTTCTTTTTTTTGCAAGACATATAGAGCATGTTTTTCTTTGTCCTCGATCTAGTTTATCGGACTGATCAGCTTCAGTTTCATATAAATGTATTTCTTGTAAGAGACGGCCAATAGATGACCTTAGCTCACGAGGTAGTTTATTATTGTGGAAGCGAAGTCTCAAGTAGGGCTCAATTAAATGTTTTGCTACATTTTTCATAAATTCCAATCTTGTCATAAGTTCTCTGTCGCGAAGTGATTGGTGCATAATGTATGCACTAGTAGTACTCATATCTAAAATTCGGAAAAAAAATTGCCATAGTCCAGCGACGTGTTCGGCGGCTTGATGTGTATACGCTACATTTTTGATCCATTGAATCCACCCCTCCTTTTGTATTGTTATAGAAAGCAATGATTACCAGTTTTTCAGTAAAAGGGTCTGTCTCTATGGAATGATGCATCGACGAAAGTAACAAAACTGCTTTATTTTTTTTAGTGACATATGATAGAAGGGTATAGTCTTTGGTAATTCCATAAAGTGAAGACCCTACTTACCTATTACGAGCTGGTTGAAACTCAGCAGGAACCTCTTTTTTGTTTTTTTCATTGTTCCCACTAACGTTAGGCTATTATCTTCAAGAACTTTTACTAAATCCAGTGATGTGTACCAATTATCGGTTGTAATGTTACGGTTTATGCGGTTTCTTCGCATTTTTGATCAAGATAATATTGATGAAAATGTTTGTTTGTTAGTGAATTTACTGAATAATCTTTTTGATAGGCACATTCCGTTAGTAACTACTAGAGTCACCAAACCTAAAGCTCCTTGGCTAACAGGGGCTATTAGAGAGATGATGTCTTTAAGAGATAAAGCGCTTGCTAGGTACCGGCGTAGTAAATCAGATGCTCATTTTCGACACTATAAAGAAATGCGCAATTATACTAATGCGGCCATAAAAAGGGAAAAGAAGGCGTATCTTCTTTTTAAATTTAATAGTGATAATAAGCGTAATTTTTGGAAGATTCTTAAACAAAATAAAATAATACCTGATAAGAATATTAGTAATATACCAGGAAACTTAAAAAATCCACAGGAAATTCATAATTTTTTTATAAACTCCATTCCGCAGAGAGATCCCCCTGATGATCTATTTACATATTACAATAATAATGTGACTAACTCTAATTTTGAATTTAGTGAAGTAAATGATTTATTTGTATCACAAATTATTTCACATATTAAATCAAATGCCGTGGGTGAGGATGGCTTAAGTATACGATTAATAAAAATGTGCTGCCCTCATATTGTTACTTATATTACTCATATTATTAACTACTGTTTAACAAATAATGTTTTTCCGGCAGTGTGGAGAAGGGCTGTAGTAAAGGCCTTGCCTAAAAAACCTCAGCCAGATGAGTATAGGGACCTTCGTCCTATCAGCATCTTGCCTACATTATCAAAGATACTTGAAAGAGTAATTGAGTGTCAGCTTAAAAAATATATTGATATAAATTCCGTATTACCTATAACTCAGTCCGGATTTCGTAAGAATTACAGTTGTGCGACGGCTCTTCTTCATATTGTTGACGACGTTATTAAATCTCAAGATTCTGGAATGTGTACAATATTAGTTCTGCTAGATTTCAGTAGGGTGTTTGATACTATAAATCACAATTTATTATTATCAATATTACGTTTCATTGGGCTTTCCAATAAAGCTGTTTCATTATTGAGTTCTTATTTGGGTGACCGCCAGCAATTGGTTGAGGTGGATGGTATTAGGTCACAGTCTTCCCTCCTTAAACGTGGTGTGCCACAGGGCTCCATTTTGGGCCCTTTGCTTTTTGCGATATATACGTCAAACTTAGTGAATTCACTTGAACACTGCAATATTCACTTGTATGCAGACGACACTCAGGTTTACTATAGTTTTTACCCTGATATGATTGAGGATGCTTGTACTCTGATTAATAACGATTTGGCACGATTTGTTGATGCTGCATCTGATCATTGTTTAACTATTAACTGCACAAAGTCGAACGTCATTTTATTTGGGACTAAAGTTAAGAGGGAAAATGTTATTAATGCCATTGATATAAAAGTAAATAATGAATCGCTTAATCTGGTTCAGCATGCAAAGAGTTTGGGGGTGATTCTTGATGGTGACTTGAGGTTCGAAAAACACGTTAATCAGTTAATTAAACGTGCATACTCAGCCTTAAAATTAATTTATGGAAATAGACACTATCTAACAGCCACTGTCAAAACAACTTTATGTGAACAACTGGTGCTGTCTAACTTTAACTATGCTTATGTTCTTTATGGTCCGTGTTTGACCAGCCGGTTCCGCAACAAAATTCAAAAAGTACAAAAATCATGTTTGAGACTAATTTTTGGAATTCGTAGAGGCCACAGAATATCAAGCAAGCTAAAGGATATTGGCTGGCTGAACATGGAGTATAGGAGAAACTTACACATGGCTACCTTGTTTCATAAAATAATAAAAAATAAATTACCTATCTACCTCTACAAAAAAGTTAGGTTTCGAACCGATGTGTATAACATAAATATTCGTTCTAGGGGTCTTTTAACCCATCCTTCATTCCGGCATAAAATATTTCGCCGTAGTTTTAGTTACCAGATCACCGCCATATATAACAATATATCGGAACATTTAAAAGCATTCAGTGTACAGCGCTTTAGAATTGAATTTAAAAAGCTTCTCTTGGACCAGCAGCATTCAAACCCTACTTAATTTTTTTTACAATGTCTCATATACTGTGGCGAGTCTTGATTTGGCCATGTAAATTTTACTCGTGCTATCTATAGGTTACTGTCATTTTTGTTCTTGTAGCGACAGGGTTAAGTGGAAGAGCAGGTCTTTGATAATCTTTTTTGTTATCGTAGGAACTGAACTTCGCCCTTTAGTTTCACTTGATTTTATGTCATTTTACTTACTATGTAATTACATGTAGTGTTTTGTAATTAGGTGAAATTTAATAAAGCCGTTTATTATTATTATTATTATTATATAAAGGTTTACACAATCTTATAACTGCCTGAGTGGTAATTCCGTATTTTTTTTCTTCCTGAGATAGTACCATGCTACCTTTTCCACAATATAAATATGTATTATAAACATAGCTTGTTCTGGCATCCGTTAGACATTGCAATTTTAAGCCATATTATGCTGGTTTTGATGGCATATACATTTTGAACCGGCAGTTTCCACGAAATGCTACTAGCATTTCATCTACTGTTGCATGTTATCCCAAAGAGAATGCGGCTTGTGAACTTGCATTAAATTTTTGTTAAAGTTCAGATATGGCTGCACTTGGATCTATTAGCTTTCGGTCTTCTCGGTCATCTGGATTGTCAAACCTCAAATAATTCAAAAGCGTAACAAATCGTTTTGCGGATAAAGACAGTCTAAATATATCTCGACCATTCCCATCTGTTGCAAATAATGATCGTACATCTTCATGGTTGGATTTAAATATAGCTGTATAAATAAGCAAGACAAAAAACACTTTATTTCTTCTGTGTGGCCTCCCTGAGCTCTATTCTGGATGGATCAGAGAACTTTTCTCTTGAACTTCTAATCTTCTTGTTTGTCTATTGTGCTATCATATCTTCTGTAAAAATAGAGATCCAAGCATTTACGGGATCCATATTTTTTGCAGCAGATCGGGAAGTTGGTATTTTAATAATATTGTGCGCTTGAGTCCTAAAATTTTTTACTGGAGCAGTAGCTGACCATTTAAACCTATTTCTTCCATAATAGTACTTTGGAGCTACTGTACCTTCATCTTCATCTCCACTTGCATGGTTATCAGAAAGTTCATGTGCAGATTGATCGGAGTCGTCAGTCTGAAGGTCAGGTTCTTCATCTGCAGATTGATAAGAGTTGGTGTCATGCTCAATTTCGAGAACAAAGTCATCCTCTTGTTCCGATAATTCTACATCACTGTCCAGAGTGTCAAACATACGCAAAACTTTTTCTTGGAAATCAGAATCATCATACCTGACACGTTTTGGGACAGGAGGCGTATCCATTTTCAACGGTAGCACAAAAATACAAGTAATAAAAAACATACAGAAAAAAGCAATTAGTTACGTACTTGCCGTCGTGAGGTCCCGGGAACCACGATCACACTGTCACGTAAAAACAGAAAATAACAACGCACCAACAATAACGACCCGTGGTCAAGGGCATACTAATTAGAAGGTACTGAGATGCACAGCTCGAAATTTCAAGTAGTGGTGGGGGTCCATACCAAAATGTATCAGCTTGGGTCCCAGGGACGTCACAACGCCAGTTAAGGGTTAAACGTCATATGAAATGTATCTTTTGTATACTAAATTTCATATTCCGTGATAATTTTGTTATTCTGCGTCATTTGATTTGTCAGTCAGCTGTCAGCCATCGTCCGTCATGTAATGAATATAATTCAAATATAATATAATTATTTCCTTCCCGCGGGCGACGAAAAAGTATAGTAAGCACCTCGTGTTAAAAACGTCTTTAGTCACTCGTTTCACAAGGAACTCGTTCCGCTTCGCTCCACTCGTACCTAGTGAAACTCGTGACTAAAGTAACCTTTTTGACACTTGGTACTTAATATACTATTGCCTCACCCTAATGTCACTCATTTAAATCGTTTAACAAATAAATATTTTATGTACGAAAATGGATTTAAAAAATTTACTATCGAGTGTAAATTTATTAAGTAATTACTTTGGTTTAAAAATTTTATTGCAATAATTAAAACTTACCTTTGTTAATGGAATTGTTGACTTGCCATTGTTTGCCTCTTCGGTCATGAAATTTAAAACGTTCATAATCATTTTAGGACACTGTTCACTCAACTTTTTATGAACAGATTTACTTTCCGGAGTCGCCATAACAAGTTAGTATTGCACAACCCCGATAATCACACTTTTCTCTGAACTGTACTGTTGAAACGAATGTTACGAATTCTGACAGCGAAGTGAGCTCTTGCAATCCTCATACATCTTTCCTACGGCGCATCGGACGTTGCCAAAGATCCGACTGCGAAAATTAATTTGCCAACCTGTAGCAGTAGGTCTGAAGATTCTCTTCGAAAAAAAAGACTGACAGTTCGCAAGTTGGAGCAAAATGTGCCCAATCAAAATGATGTATTATCGACTAACAGGCAAAGAGTACTTCAAGGCCATAGCGATAGTGTTCATACCGGATTAAGCAGAACCATTAGCGAATACTTATTAAGATGGTACAGAGCCATCAGCGACTACTAATAATCCAAAACAACTGATATGGAAGCCCGTCGACGGAACATCGTTGATGCAATTTCCTTTTGATATGAGTGATCCTGAGATAAAAACTCGTTTCTATAGTGACTATATTGGAAAAGATTCCTACGATGTAATCAAACTATTTCTAACGGATGTAATAGTGACTTTCACGGTAATAGAAACGAACTGTTAGTGCTTTTGTTGACGGATGTTCTTTTACCGGATACCGGTCCGGTGTGAAACGTATGGCCTTGTTAATGATACGTTAATATTCTTCTATTTTTCTATTTCGACCGGACAACGATCACATCTAGTAAATCGGTCGAACTAGAAAAGTAGACAAATTTTAATGTGTCATTAACAAGGCCATACGTTTCACACCGGACCGGTATCCGGTAAAAAAACGGCTGTTAACAGCAGCACTTACGTCGATCAAAAATTGGCCAAAGAAAACTAACGCCTAAATCTCCAATAACAAAATGGATCCCTACAACAAATGAATGAATAGAAAATTTATTAGATGTGCTTATATGAATGGCATTATGTGGAAGACGAACTATGAGGTCATACTGGAAAAACAGTCCATTACACTCAAATCAAATTTCCAAAATTATTTCTTGAATTAGATTGGAGTTACTATTAGTATTGTGGCATTTCAGTGATAACCAAGGCATGGTATTGGACGAATATCGACTCCGAAAAATATCTCTCCTGGTCACAAAAATTCTAGAAATGTTTCAAGATGTTTATACACTCTGTTTGAAAATGTGCATTGATGAGACTATGGTTTCATTCCAAGGTAGAGTAAGATTTAGACGTAAAAATTAAGGACATACATTTTGCATAACAATGAACAAATTTTGCTGTGAAGATGGTTATACATATTTATTGTGGTACTGATAAAGCCCAAGGAGGACAAGTGTCTTCAAATGTAGTGATTTCTTTCATGGAAAATTTGCAAGATTCTGGTCATCATTTATTTACACACAATTATAGCTGTATTTCTTTGTCACGTTGTTAAGCTGGCGATAATCCACGCAGAATCTCGTAGTTCCATCCTTCTTCTTGACGAGCACTACTGGAGACATTCATGGACTAGTAGATGGTTCTATTACTTCTTCTTCTGCCATCTCTCGAATTATTCTTTCAGCTTCCTCTCTCATCGCTCGTGGAAGTCTTCGAGCTGATTGTCTAATTGGCTTAGCATTACCAGTATCGATTTCGTGTTTAACGGCTGATGTTCTACCGGTCTTTCCTTTTTTTGGTACGAATAGGTCGCGATACTGCAAGAGAAATTCTCTTATTCCCTTTTTTTCTGCTCGATCCAAAGATTGATCAGCTACTGATGACATCTGTTCGAATCTGGCATTAGAATTGTCAGTGGTCGTTGTTTTACGAACTATTGGCGTCACTGGTAGGCAGGATCCAATCCTGGTTTCCTTCTTGATGGTAACTAGGTAATCATTCACGTTTATCACACGTACTGGGATCTCTTTCGCCGACGTAACTAATCCTTTTCCAATTAGTACTCCTTTGCTAACCTCTTCGTCGTAGTTTCTTGGCTCCATCATAAACGGTGTACCTTCCTCCATGATTCCCTGTAGCCGTGCTACTATCATGGTGTCGCTTCGTGCAAGTAGAACGTTATCTACCTGTACAGCTGCCAACAACGCGCTCCCTTCATATGGATGAAGGAATACCTCCTCGGAGCCCACTTTAATGGTTCTGTTTCTAAAGTCTAATTGGAAACCATGCACGTTCATTACGTCCATTCCCAGAATCACATCTTCTTCAATGTCAGCTACGATTACCGTATGCGTGAACTTTTTTGCGCCAATTCCCAATTGAATTTGTGTCTCACCGTGAGCGTTGCTACTCTCACTTGTGGTGGTCCGCAGTGGCAGTCTCGTTGGCAGAAGCTTGTTCTTGGAGTTTATTATTTCTGGTCGTATAATGGTTCTTGATGCTCCAGTGTCTACCAGCGGAGTATATCTCTTGCTATTGACTTCTCCATCTACATATACACTGTCGTTGCGACATCTGAGCGAAGCTATTAGTATGAGAGGGTCTTTGGAACGATCATGGGTCGGTGCTGCGCCCTCGTAGCCGACCCGTTCTAGTTTTCCTGTGACGGGGGTTCTTGATTTGTAGGACTCCTGGAACGCTTACACGAACTACATACATGCCTTAGCTTGCCACAATTCCAGCATTAGATCTTTCTCGGCTTCTTGTCCATCATACTTTTTAATTAACTGACGAACTGGTCAAATCTGTCTTCTACACCTTCTTCTTGGATGGTCTTAATTTTGTTATATCCCGAAGCCTTCGTAGCTGCTTCATATTCAAGAGCAGCTGTCAATGCGTCAACTAATGTTTTGAGATGGGCTGAACGAAGCGTCCTCTGCATATCGGGGTCCCGTAAGCCATCGATAAAGGCCTGGATGCCCAGACATTCCATCATGTTCTCTGGTGCTGATTGATAAGCGAATCGATCTAATCGGGCAATGTCCACTTCATACTCTTGAAGGGTTTCATCACGTTTCTGCCTTCGGTTCTTCAGCTGGAATTGGTACAAGTGCTCTAGATGTTCGTGGTCATATCACATGTCCAACCTCTTCTTTAGCTGCTCGAAGTCATCCGTTTATTCAAGTGGTATCGTCTGTAGTATATCTAAGGCATCTCCCCGAAGTGCGATAGGTAAGTTCACTGCCTTCTCTCTATCGGACCAATTATTCACTCTAGCCGCTGCTTCAAATTGTTTCACATAATTGGTACACGACATTTTTCCATCGAACGTTGGGGCCTTGATTCGGGTAAAACTACCAATGTCTTCTAACTTAGGGTGTGTTTCTGGCTTGCAAGGTTTCGTTTGCTCGGTCTTCTTTCGTTCCGCTGGCGTGACTTGAGTTCTTATATCTGTTATCTTTCTTTCTAACTCCTTATTTTCTCGTCCATCTTATTCTCAATATCAGATTTTAGAGACGAAACTTCATTTTCAAGGCCACCGGCAATGTTGATTTTCATTAATAAGATATCTGCAGATATATCGTTTTTCATAGCAGAAATCTTGTCGTCCATATCAGCAGAAATATCGTTCTTAATATCAGAAAAATCGTTTTAATGGTAGAAATATTCTCGTTCATGTTAGCGGAAATATCGCTTTTCATAGTGGTGATTTTTTCGTCCATATTAGACTACTCACTAACACTTAATTCATATATACTGAACTATTCACTTAAATTTAATTTATATACACACAACCTTAATTATTTATTTATATCAACACTTTACTGTTCGCTATTTCGGTGTTTTCATGTTTATTTGTCGAGATCACTTTATCAACTAAACTAACTCTCCCTGGTCGGTTTATTATATGTATTAGTACCAATTTTTACTAGATAATTTTAGACTGCGGCTTACACAAAAACAATTAACTTTCTGCCATTTTCTAGATAAGACTGGTCAGAAAAACAATGTCTAGATAAGATAGTCACAACCGTAAACAATTTTGGTGGAGTCACTTTCGTGCTTTAAGAATTTACACCAAAATTTTCAACACATTACAATTGAAATTTTAATATCGTGAATAGAACCCTAATTAAACTATTCCACAATCAATTCAAGTGATTATTAATGTAAAACCCCTCCCATGTCTGTCTAGCTGGAAAAACTTCCATAGACGCCTGCTGAAACCTTTTCAACTTAACTTTTCGAAACATTATTTAACTACGTTTTATCTGAATAATTGATACTTGTTCTCTGTAGTCGCGAGAAATGCTATATCCGACGATTTGTTATTGAGTGGCCTATAATAGATTGACATATTTAGGCCGGTCGCCGTTTGGATGCGTTTTCGTTCGAATTCATTATTTATCAAATATTTCAAAAAGTATGAAAGAAATGGAAAAATTTTGTGTAATTTTGTTTGACGAAATTTATCTAATGCCCAATATAAGATACAATTTAAAACATAGCATAATTGAGGGGTTAGAAGATGTGGGTAGTGGTCGAACTCAACACATTGCTGACCATGCACTTATATTCATGCTAAGGGGAATAAATTGCAGGTGAAAGCAACCCTTGGCATTTTATTTGGTTAGATCTGGGATAAAATCTCAAAAATTAAAATCCATTTTAGTGGAGCTAATAAAAAATGTCCATGAAAGGACTTCATTTCGCACACTGGCTCCAATTTCTGACCAAGGTTCAGCAAATGTAGCTGCTGTATCTGCATTCAGTGATGAAGGTGGTTTCCACGGCAATTTTATATTCCACGTGGATAGATCCACAATCTACCATATTTTTGATCCTCCACATATAGTAAAATGTTTTAGGAATAATTTTTTAACAAAAAATATCCACTTTGGAGATGAAATTGCAAAATGGAGTGATTTGCAAATTTTATTTAATTTGGATGGTAATAATCCAGATAGCAAAATTTGCAGAAAACTAACAGATAATCATGTCCATCCCGAGGGTAGAACAAAAATTAAAGTTAAATTTGCCACACAAATATTTAGTAGGGATGTGTACGCAGCACTTACTTTTGCAGAGAAATGTGGTCAGAGATTTGAAAAAGGTACTGCTGAATTGATTTCTTTCATGGACAAATTATTTGACTCCCTAATTTCGGTCAAAAATTCTTCTAAAGTATTAAGTCGACCACTAACCGCCACATCTTCGCATACATAATTCTGGGGGGAAGCCATTACTTTTTTAAATAATTTAAAATTTGAAAATAATGGAAAGTTTGTTCGTCCTCCTCCCTCTCTAAGGAATTTTCTAATTACAATCCGCAACGTACAAAATGTATGGAGACGTATGGAAGGATTTGGATTTAAATATCTAGCTACTAGATGTTTAAATGAAGATCCTTTAGAAAACTTTTTTGGAATAATTAAGACCAACATGTTCTCAATTTGTAGCAGCTTACAAAACTTCTTTGGCCAATAACTTGATGTCAAATTCAAGCTCTACAAATTGTGAACAAGATGGTACCACATTTTTAATAACTTTTTTAAATCCACTGCCAGACGTTTCAGAAAAATTTGATACTGTTTATTCAGGTGTTAGACGAGGTGTTAGACAGGGATGTATTCTCTCACCAACATTGTTTAACGTGTACTCTCAGGTTATCTTTGAGAAAGCCTTATGGGAAAGAAGCGAAGGGGTTAAAATCGGCGGCGAAGTAATAAGCACGATAAGATACGCTGACGACACGGTGATCTTGGCAGAGAGTCTGGAGGACCTGCAGATACTTGTAAATGCTGTTAATATGGAATGTCAGCAAATGGGAATAGATATTAACACAAAAAAAACAAAACTCATGATAATCTCTGAAACACCCGCACATAATGATCAACTAATAATAAACGATCAAGCAATAGAAAAGGTAGAAAAGTTTAAATACTTGGGTGCTTTCATTAACTCAGACCTAAATCAGGACCAGGAAATCCGTGTAAGGATTGAAATGGCAAGATCGGCATTTCTAAAATTTAAATCCATTTTTTGCAATAAAAATTTTAATTTAATACTCCGGTTGAGATTTATGGAGTGCTATGTTTGGTCCCAGCTATTATATGGTGTAGAAACATGGACGTTAAAGGCACAAATAACTAAAAGAATCGAAGCCTTCGAAATGTGGATTTACAGACGTATGCTGAAAGTACCATGGACAGCAGCCCGAATTACTAACGAGGAAAAACTACATAGAATTGGTCGTGAACGAAAACTACTAAAAATAATAAAAATACGTAAGACAGCATATCTCGGTCACGTATTACGACATGATAAATACTCTCTGTTACAAGTGATTATGCAGGGCAGAGTTGAAGGAAAGAAGGGAATTGGGAGAAAGAAGAAATCATGGCTGAGGAATATCCGAGAATGGATAGACATGGGCGTTGAGGATCTTTTTCATATTGCTACGGACAGAGATGCTTTTAAGAGAGTGGTCGCCAACCTCCGTTAAATGGGGACGGCATTCGAAGAAAGAAAGTTTATTCAGAAACCCATGCAGGGGTCTCAAACCCTGAAATTATTCCAAAAATTTTTCACGAGATGCGTTTCCATACATCTTCATATATTGTGGGGTTCATTTGTAGAAAACTCTTGACTAGCAATGATTGTAAAAGATGTAAAGAATATTTTTGAACGCTGGATATCACGGATTCACATACTTTTATTAAATTAAAAGAGTATGGTAATTTGTTTTATCCTGCACAACATTTTATCTTGCTGGTCGACAGATTAAAAGAAGAAATTATCAATTTATTCTTCAATTATATTAATTCTGGTAATATTATGAAGGCACTTAGTGATAAATTAATAATCAATTTAAACAATTGTCAGGACCATGACCTACCAAATGCCATTATTATAAAAAAAATGTGTTTTTTTTATCATGATGAAGTATATGATTACCATTGTGAACAGAAAAATTTATAGTAAAGATAAAAGACCAAATAGGCATGTTGACAATTTTTTGAAAAATTTTTGTACATTTCCATTCGTAAAAAATAAAGTATAAAATATTGTTATAGTTTTCATTTATTACCTAAACTTCATATATTATAAAGATTTATGCAGGTCAAAAAAAATTTGTGTTTAAATCTAATTCAAGGAGATTTATTATATTAAAAGGTATAAATTATTAAATATAATTAAGTTTAATATTAATTATAATATTATACATTTAATACAATAAATCTTCGCTCTTGAATTGGATTTAAACATAAAAAAATGATTGCCTGCATCAATCTTAATAATGTATGAAGTATATTTCACTAATTTAAAGGGTTATTACCACAGAACAGCATGTTCTGTGGTAATAACCAAAGAAGGTGTTCTGTGGAAGGAAGTATTTAACGAAATTGTAATGTATGCAACCATTATAACATTTAGTACTAATCACCAATATCAGATGGCGCTGAAACTCATTACAATTTTATTTATTCTGTGCGTTGTTCTCTTGAACCTGTCAAAACCATTCGAACGTGATTTCTATAATCTCTGAATAATCAACCTCGAAGTCTGTGAGACTTGGCGCCACCGTTGACGAAACTTTCATTTCAAATTTGTGCGGTTTCATTTCTCAGAAATTCTGGCCATTTTTTGGAAATAAAGTGAGATAAAACAAATTTCCTTATTAATTCTGTTGTTAAAATATTGCTCTTATTAACTAATTCAGATCATGAAATTAACTGTCTCGACCCTTACTTCGTGGAATCTACTCATATTAGTGTTTTAAATGAAACTCAACGTTTCTAGCTAATTCCACAATATAATACTGTGGTATTGGCTAGAAACGTTGAGTTTCATTTAAAACACTATTATTGAGATCATGTTTTACGAAGAGGAAATCGCATGACTTAATCGATTATTATTAGAAGTTGGGTCCGATGAAGAACTTTTCAACGATGACGAGTCTGAAAAAGATTTTGAAGCAGCTCCTCTAACTGATGTACAATCGGAACAAGAAGGAGACAGCGATGTTGGAACGATGTACGCACTTAGTGATGTTACAAACGCACATGGTGACGCCGAATAACCAGAAAGGGATAGTGTACAAGTATATCAAGCTACGATGAAAAAAACTAGAATCACGTCATTTATTGAAAGAGATGGGAAAACAAGATGGAAAAAGCATATGGGTCTTAAAAATGTAAGAATATGACAAGTCTGCAGAAACCGAGCTCGAATGTTGGAAACTTCTTTTTGCTAACGATTTGTTGGCCATTATCGTCGAAAGTACATTCGTAAAGTATCGATCAATTGAGGGAGAGCGCGTGCAGCTAAAAAAACAGATATTTTGGAAATAAAAGCTTTGTTCAGCTTATTTTACTTGGCACGATGTCTCAAAAGTAGCCGTCTGAATACAGGAGAAATCTGGGACACACAAAATGCCACTGGTTTTGAAAGATTCTGGCTGACGATGTCACAAGACCGATTTTTGTTTTTGTTGAAATGTCTTTGTTTTGACGATGTAGACACCAGAGAGGATAGAAGAAAAACTGACAAGTTAGCTCCAATTCGTTAAGTTTTTCAAATATTCATAACCAATTGCAAACGAGCCTATACTATTAGTGAATATGCGACAATAGACGAGAAGCTAGAGGTATTTCGAGGCAGGTGCGGATTCAAGTAATATATTCCAAATAAACCAAATAAATACGGTGTGAAGACATTTGCCCTAGTTGATGCTATAACGCACTATACAAGCGAAATTTATGCAGGTTTACATCCTGAAGGACCATATTGCCACAAAAATGACCCCGCAAGTATTGTTGAGAGGTTGGTCTAGCCTATTTCCAGAACTAGTAGAAATTTGACGTGCGATGATTGGTTTACTTCTTTTAACTTGATCTCGAGCTTATCCAAAAATTGATGGACAATTTTGTGGGTTTGATGAGGGATTTCGATTAGGTTGTTAATCATTTTGCATTGAATTTGGCTGCTTATGTATTACATTATTTTGAAAATTGGTTTGATTTTTATGAGAATAATTTTGCGTATTTGAATTTGAAGAAACATTTTTCGGATGCTTATTCTATCTCATATCAACCTGGAAATAATTTGTAAGAACATTTAAACCAATATTCAAATTTACTAGATTTTCCGTACGCATCAATGTGCCCAAAATGTTATGCTCAACATTGGAATTCGTCATGAGATAAGAAATTTTAAGATTTAAAATATATATATATATATATATATATATATATATATATATATATATATATATGCCGGCTTAGAACGTCTTTCGACGTTGTCCGACGCCTTGCCTCCATCTTTTCCTGTCGTCCCAGTCCACTTCTTGCAGGTTTCTAGCACTCATGGCTTTAACCACGCCCTGTTTCCAAGTGGTTTTCGGTCTTCCTCTTTTCCGACGTTCTATCGGTTGCCAGTTCATTACTTGTTTAGGGAGTCTTGTTTCTGACATACGTTGTATGTGCCCATACCATGTAAGTTGTTTTTTCTCTATGTCGTCTATAATGGTACCTTCAATCCCCATTATTTCTTTAATGCTGTCATTCCTGATTCTATCTCTTCTTGAAATCCTGAGTGATCTTCTCATCGCATCCATTTCAACAGCTTCTAATCTTTTTTTATATTTCTCTGTTAGTCTCCAGTTTTCAGATCCATACAATAGGCTGCTTTTCACTAAAGTTTCATATATATTGAATTTTCTGTTCTTTGTAATATTTTTATTCCACAGAATGCCATTGAGACAAGATATCGCTTTTTTCGCTGTTGTTATTCTACTTTCTATTTCTTTGTTATATGTCCCAGTTGAGTCAAATGTCACTCCCAAATAGTTATAGGCCTGACAGTGTGTTATTGTTCGATCATTATTTAATGGTAGATCACTAGGTTCTCCACCGATACAAAGATATTTGGTCTTTTGAATGTTGACCCTTAGACCCCAGATTTCGTACTCTTCAATCAACTTGCCCATCATGTACTCCATATCTTCCTTATCATTTGATATAATTGCTCGATCATCGGCAAACTGCAAAGTATAAAGTGTTGTGTTATCGAGTTCTATTCCCATTCCATGAATTTTCCTTTTCCATTGTTTTAAAGCTGCTGCCACATAGATTTTGAACAATGTTGGCGATATACAACACCCTGTCTCAAACCTTTATTCACTGTAAATTCATCAGTGATATATTTTCCTATTTTTACTCTTGAGTTTGCTCCATTATAAAGATTTTGTAGAGCTGTAATAAGAGTGTGATTGATGTTGGTGTCTTTTAGAACTTCCCAGAGTTTCACCGTTGGTATTGTGTCGTATGCTTTGTGTAAGTCTACAAATGTTATATGTATTTCTCTGTTAGTTGCCGTATTCTTTTCAATAAATTGTTTGAGACAAAATATATTATCGTTACATGTTCTTCCAGCACGAAATCCGCTTTGTTCTTCTTATTCTTGACCTTTAATACTCGTCCATACAGTCTACTGACTGCACTTGTTACGGATATTCCTCTGTAATTTTCACATCGTTTTCTATCGCCTTTTTTATAGATTGGTGTTATATATGCAGTTTTCCATTCTTTTGGAACGGGATGTCCATTAATGCACATTTTGAATATGTACGCTAGACCCCCGAACAATGTATCTGTTCTATTCTGCAGAAGTTCAGCGCACACACCCTCAGGGCCACAAGCTTTTCCATTTTTCAAACCTTTTATTGCTTTTTTGATTATATCCTTAGTGATTTCAACGTTTTCGCCTTGTATATCTATTTCTTCCGTAATTGATTTTCATTGATAATTTCGTAATTTGTAATTTTGTTTTTTAATGTTGCCTTTATTAAGATGGACACTCCTCTTTTTGCTCGCTCTTCCTTTGGTACCCCGCTATATATATGGAGATATTTACCAATTCGTTCAGTACCAGTGCCTTTTTTCTTTGTTTCGGTAAGGGTCACCACATCCATTTCAAGTTTTTCTATTTCTGATACAATGATGTTGACTTTGTGTTTTACTCCCTGTATATTCCATGTTCCCATTTTCATTAACCGTTGTCGTTGCTTTTGTCGTTTACCAGTATATCCGTCCGTGCTTCCGAGACGATGTTTAGGCTTTTTAGCAAGTTGGATTTTTACGTATAGCAGGGAGCTAGCCTGCTGCTACAACCCTCCTCCTTTATCTAAAATATGAACAATTACTAAACTTGTGGATATATTGACGAAATTGCAGAGGTACCGAAAGCTACCAGAAGCTTCTCGAAAAGTTGAAGTCTTATAAATTTCTTCGCATTTTTTATCTTCTGGGGATACTGGGTAAGTAGCTTTGACAACCAGTTCGACCTCCCAAAACCTTTGCAATTGTATATCAAGATTTATATCCAAAGATGCATGGCAACTTAAACAATAATTGTTTGTGGAATAGGAGCAGTTTGTTCGTCCTTGAAGAATATAATCAAAAACAGTTTCTAAAGCGACAGGTTGATCCGGATTTCCAAATATACGAGCTAATTTCAAAATTGAAGGTATTAATTCAGCTCCAAGAATCATATCCAAGGGTCCGGGAATATGAAATTTACTATCCGCCAAGTTTAAATTTTGAATATATGTCAATTCTGCAGGATTAATGTAGACTTTCGGCTAGTCAGAACAAACTTGAGGCATAATAGCTTCGAATGAAAAAACAGAATTCAATTCGCCACATGGTTTAATGATACAATGTGCTGCGCATCGATTTGTAAAGGTAGTCATTCCATTGAGGCCTTAAATGGGTATAGAGCAGTGTTTGTGAGAAAACCCAAGTTTTCTAATACTTTTTTCAGATATGAAGTAAGTCATGGAGCCCGTGTCAAGTAAAACGCGGATTTTTTGAAAATTACCTCGAATGTCCTTAATCTGCACTTAAAGATAATAAAACCGTAGATTTTGGTAACGTTAAAGTATTTGTAATACAATGTTCATTTGTAATTGAAGAGTTAGAATTGTCCCTAGAAGTATTCGTGAGATTCTCAGAAGAGGAAATCGAATTATTCATGTGATTAGAATTAGGAGAATTTTTTGGAAAATGTAACACTGTATGATGAGGAAATCGATAAATTTCACATCTTTGTGTGGATGAACACATTACACATTTTAATAGAATTACGAGATACTAAACGGTTGACGCATAACTGGTGCTGCTTAGCAAAAGAAAATCTTTCTTGTGGCATCTTGGCCATAAATGATTAACATTTATACAGTGGGTGAGAAGAGGAATATAAGATGCATTTCAAGTTACTACTGTTTTGTTGAGTATTTGCAACAAATGTAGATGTTGAAGATTTATTATAATATTTCGAGTTTGAGAATTTGTTTTTAGATTTGTCTACATGGGTAGATGAAGTAGTAATAGAAATTTGAACCGATTCCAAAGCTATACAATTCCTTTCTACGAATGTTAATTATTGTCTGTAAGTAGGCAATTCTGAATTTGAACTATTTCCAAGTTGAAAATCAGTTCTAGTTTTAGTATCAAGTTTATTCATAAGCGTATTGAACAACAAAACATCCCGCTGATCAACTGGAAATTTGAGAGCTCGAAAAGATGCTACATTTTCAGAAAAAGTATTTAGAAGTTTCCTTAGCTCCTTAGAAGTAGACATTTGAATTAAAGCTGCATTCTAAAGTTCATTATAGTAGTGAGTTGCTAGAATCTGTTTGTTATGGTATCGTTTCTCCAGCATTTCATATGCTATAAGGTAATTTGCATCAGTAAGGGGAATACCCTTAATTGAAGGTAAGGGTTCTTTTGTCTAGTGACGTAAGCAAATATTGGAATTTTTCACCGTCGGACAAATCAGTATTGTTGTGGATGAGCGAATTGAACATATCATAAGGGCTAACAATATCTAATCTTCAATATTTGCAATATCACATCTTCTTCTTTTTTCTATTAACATTTATTAAGTCAATCATAAGCTAGGTCATTCCTTGGTCTAGCCAGAAATAACAACTATACATCAGGTAGGCATCAAATGAAATGTAAATTCTGTCATTTTGACGATGATATTGATTTATCGAAACAATTGTCAATTTTTTATAATTTTCAACAATTTTTATTATATTGTGAAATTAGCTAGAAACAGTGAGTTTCATTTAAAAAACTCTATTGTAATTGGTCTCCGAATTATTGACTGAATCTGAGGTTAAAAAATCATGCCTAATAAATTTAGCACCATAAAATGCTTTATCTGCCGAACTACGTATTGCATCGTAGGTTAAGAAATCATCATCACTAACTAGAGAAATGACAGTATTATGGGCTGTTTGGAAGTCATTATAAATAGCATCGAGATCTAATAAAATGGATCTCAAAGATTCATCGTTTGACTCTTCAAGACCTGCTTGATGAGTCTCTTGCAACCTTTTGTAAGCAAGTGTGCGATTTTAGTTCCCTTTTGTTAATTTATTTTATGGTGGAACCATTACAAATATGAATAATTATTGTGGAAACTTATAAACAAACAAATATCGAAACATCTGCGTAAGGTCAATATGGTTTTTGTATACCAAGAAAAAGTTAATTAAGAATTAGAAAATATACTTAAATAATTATTTTTGAACAAAGCAATAAAATTCACTAAACAAAGAATGCATAATTTACTTCTACATTTGATTTTAATGTTGAAATTTAACGGTGAAGTGATAATTATAATAACATTTAGTGGAATAAACCAATATAGAATTTATCAGCGTAAAAATGAATGGGAAACCGGTAAACGAACTCTAAATGTACCGAAAAAATGAAGTCCAGGTGCCTGGGAAGCTTGAAGATATGTTTTTTGGTACACTAGTTTAATCGAATTTCGTCCGAACAGTTTACCGGTTTGTATCGAAAATTAATGTTTACCGTACGAAGCTTTACGAGGTACTACTGTCTGGGAATGTCGACGTTCTCTCAACCATGCGCCCATGATGTGTTTAACGGCAAAATTTAAATACAAGGAAATTGACTGTCTCGACCCTTACTTCGTGGAATATGCTCATATTAGTGTTTTTAAATGAAACTCAAGGTCTCTAGTTAATTCCACAATATAATACAAGTTATTGAAAATTCTAAAAAATTGACAATTATTTCGATAATATTGATTTATCGAAACAATTGTCAATTTTTTAGAATTTTCAATAACTTGTATTATAATGTGGAATTAACTAGAGACCTTGAGTTTCATTTAAAAACACTAATTAAATACAAGGGATTCCTTAACAATGTATTTCTTTTGACAAAAGTGTATTACTTTCTCTTCTCCCTTATTCTTCTGTCCTTATCCACATGTTACATATTTTCCACATTCACAACTATATATTTAGACTTGGTTGTTTGTAAAATGCAGTTGGCAGTGAAATATTTCAATTTATATATCGGTTCCATCTGCTTTAGGGGGATGCGTTGGGGCAGTAATAGCGATGCGAATCTTCTAACATATGGCAACCGCTTTTCAATGTCTTTACGCACGTTTTTCTGATAAATTTGAGTCATCGTAAGCCTTGTGTATCATTTTCAGCAGTGTTACACGTTTCGAAATTTTATTTATAATTTTGATACAAATCGATTCATTGAAGTGAATCACTGCATTGTTAACAAACTAAACAACAGATGTACCAATTTGCGACAAAATTATTACAATCCCCCAGAGCGAACCCTTCCAATGATCGATTATCCGTCACTAAATCGGCGTAGTTATTGAATTTATTCATTATTTTCTCTCTGTTGTACCACACTGTAAAAACTAAATTCGCTCAGTAAGCATTTGTTATAAAAAAAAGAATCTCTGCTATCCATTCATGTACAAGCTCTCTGTCGGCCAGAATATAAACGGAAAAGTAATTTCCAGAGATTTTCTCCGGTCGCTTTTATTCAACGTATCAAGAACACAGCTTTCGATAGCAAATAACAGGAAACAGTTTTTTTTTGTCTTTCGAACATAATGGAATTCTCAATCAAGAAATTAACGATGGTCTTATACTGTTGACTGGTGATAGATCTGTATTCTTTGTGCAAACATTAAGTGATGAACATTAGTAGTAGCTACTGAAAAGATTTCATGGAGCAGGAAAGTCTATCAAGAGAAGATTGATGTGGGCTGTGAAAGAACTTTGCCGTTGATAAATTGCAGTGAGGTTTCAATAGTTTAGGTGGTGAACTTTGACGCTTACAAGAGCAGTAACTTAACAACATATCGAGACGAAATACCGGCACACAATAATAAAAGCTTATATATGTTTTCTATGTGTAATAACCCACATAAATCCACTCATATGCTTCAATTTGCTCATAAGATATTCGTTTGACATACGTTTATTGATAAAATATCTGGAACTCATTCGATTTTTTTAAACTACTATTTTTGTATTTGTTCGGTGATTACTTCTTGGAAAACATTTAATCCATATTTGCTAAACAATGTAAAGAATGATAAATTGAATGTTTACTATAATGTTTTGTTTTCGTTTGATCAATTAGAAGAGATTGTGCATCCGAAATCACTAATTAACTTTATGAAAATTAACCATAGCTACAGGGATCCACATTGTGTTGGATCATACAAAATTTATCATAATAATACGAGATCGAGCACTGGTGTAGTTCCTGAATCCGACTCTGTTTATGATAGCTAAAATTTTGGCGAATGCGCGGGGATTTCTCCGTATTAATCTAAGTCTTATCTAGAAGATGCCAGAAAGTCAATTGTTTTTGTCTAGAATCCTCTAGTAAGAAAGGCATTAATATAAATAAGGACCGATCAGCGGAGGAGTTAGTTGATAAAGTGATCTCGTGGAATAAATACACCGAACATTAAAGTGCTAATAAAAATTAATAATCAAGTTTGTGTGCACATAAAGTTTAAGTGATTAGTTAAGTATATATAAATTAAGTGTTAGTGAGTTGGTGTTTAAATAAATCAGTAAGTAGCCATACCGTGTGTTTGAAATTTATCCCACCCGTTTATTGTTTAAATAAATAACAAAAACATTACATTGGTGTCAGAAGTGGGATAATATAAATGAATATCTAAGTAAAAATGACCAAGAGATTAAGGGACCTGAAAGTGGCGGAATTAAGAGCGGAATTGGAAGATCGTGAGTTGGAAACGTCCGGTAAGAAAAGTGAATTAGTAGAAAGACTTGAAGTGGCACTGGAAAATGACGGCTTTGATACAGAAACAGTTTTATTTAATAACGAGGCTTCCACCTTAATCTCGTCAATTTCTGCTAACATAGACGAGAAGATTTCTGCCATGGAAGAGAACATGAACGAGAAGATTTCTGCTATGAAGAACGACATTTCTGCTAATATTTCTGCTAACATGGACGAGAAGATTTCTGCCATGGAGGAGAAGATTTCTGCTATGAAGCACGACATTTCTGCTAATATTTCTGAGAACATGGACGAGAAAATTTCTACTTTAAAGAACGATATATCTGCCGATATCTTATTAATGAAAAACGACATTGCCGCTGATATTGAAAATGAAATTTCGTCCCTAAAATCTGAAATCTAGGATAAGATGTCAACGATGGACGAGAAAATCGAGAATAAAATGTGAACAATGGACGAGAAAATCGAGAATAAGATTACAACGATAGACGGGAGTTAGAGGAAAAGATTGCCGATTCAAGAACGCGAGGCACGCCAGAGGAAGAAAAGAAGACCGAGCAAACGAAACCTTGCAAGCTAGAAACACTACCTAAGTTTGAAGACATTGGCAGTTTTACCCGAGTCAAGGCCCAACGTTTGATGGAAAAATGTCGTGGACCAATTATGTGAAACAATTCGAAGCAGCCGCTAGAGTGAATAATTGGTCCGATAGAGAGAAGGCAGTGAACTTAACTATCGCGCTTCGGAGAGATGCCTTAGACGTACTTCGGACGATACCGCTTGAAGAAATGGACGACTTCGAGCTGCTGAAGAAGAGGTTGGACATGCGATATGGTCACGAACATTTGGAACAGTTGTACAGATTCCAGCTGAAGAATCGAAGACGGAAGCGTGACGAATCCCTTCAAGAATATGAAGTGGAAATTGCCCGACTAGTTCGATTTGCTTATCCGTCAGCACCAGAGAACATGATGGAATGTCTGGGCATCTAGGCCTTTATTGATGGCTCTTTTAATATTTCGCAATTTTCAAAATAACTATCATCATTTATAATATGATCCGTATACCCACTATCTAAAAACCACTGTATTTCATTACAATCTATTTTACTTATCTATGTATTATTTTCCGCATGATGATCAACCGTTGCTACCCAAGAATCGTTTTCTTCATTCTTCTTCTGCTGACTAGTACGATTCACACTTCCACCTCACTGACAACCAAAGTAGTTACCACGCCCTCTGACGTAGTTTCCTCTTTCGGCTCCACGCCGACCTCGTGAAGACGAACATGCACCTCTACTGCTTGAAGCTTGGTTGCCATATTTACAATCCCTTTGAAAATGACCATCTTCCCCGCAGTCATAACATGTCCATTCTTATCGACTTTTATTCGCAGCAAACACATTTGATTTTGTATTACACACTTCATCCTTTTGATTTCTCATCTCGGCCATTTGAATTTTACTTTTTACATACTCTGCTGTTTGGTCCTCTTCTTTTAACGTGTCAATTAAATCGCCGATATAACTATAACTATCGGGCAATGTATTCAGCATATAATTCAACTTTTCTTTTGTTGAAACAGTATCACCCGCACTTTTAAACTCGTTCACTACTTTTTAAAAATCACTAAAAAATGTTGCCGAATCACTGTATTTTTTAGGTTTCAATTTTTCCAACTTATTTCTATAAACAATTTGTAGTGCCGTTGACTCTTTTAAATATAAACTATCAAATTTCTTGAGAATTACATATGCTGTTTCTTCATCACACACAAATTCCAACTGTTTATTAGAAATCGCCCCATATATGTAGTTCATAGCTTTCGAATCTTTTTTATCCCAATCAGCTGGATCCGTGTTTTGTTGTGCTCTTTCTATAACCACATCACATTCTTTAAGTTTCAAAAATAATGTTAGACGTTTTTTCCACATATTATAGTCTTCTCCATCAAAAACTGGTATTATTACCTTTCCTTCCGCCCTTTTTTACTTATTCCACGTGCATTCCTTCGTACACAACGTGAAAAAAGCTTTTATTTTTATACAATCCACGAACCACGGACTTCTGCTACCATATTAAGATATGGATCGGGTTGAATAAATAAACATGTGGAAAATTGTCGACTGTTTAACACTTTATTTCCTTAAACAAATACAATCACCATACTCCTACTCTAATATAATGTTTCCTCTACCACATCTTATCTTTTACTCCTGCTCACATGAACCTCCGCGCACTTAGGTGCTCATGCGCACTACTCGTATATATCACGTACTATACCTAATGTCCAATGGAAATGTATTACATAGACCAACACTCCGAAATGTTGTAACGGATTGGGATACGCCACTGTCTTTTGGTAAATCTTATTAGTTTGAATTATTGGTAGGTAATAGCAAAGACAACACACGAGACGTGTAGGTTAGGTAAGGTTAGGTTTATAATGAGTGGGTCAATGAGGCCCTCCACTGCGACTCGCGAGAATCTATTGTGGCTCATACCTATTCAAATTTCACCAAACAAATTCAGCTTCTTGACGAAGCCGATTAATTTGTTCAGTGAATGATATTTCAGGTCCGAGGGCAAGAGACTGGCCCTGCCAAACATCAGATACCTGATTTGCGGCGCGGCGGGGCAGGCACAAATTATATGCTCTGCTGTTTCATCGTCTTCCAAACAAAGACGGCA
Organism: Galeruca laticollis; assembly: GCA_963921935.1. Taxonomy (NCBI): domain Eukaryota; kingdom Metazoa; phylum Arthropoda; class Insecta; order Coleoptera; family Chrysomelidae; genus Galeruca; species Galeruca laticollis. The sequence continues at coordinate 149,779,129 of OY998181.1, forward strand.
AATCGGATCGTCCGATAGTCCAAGTTTCAGCATATGATGATTCAAACGACAGTGGCCTGTTAGGAGGCCTGTTAGGCACCGTAGATCGTGTCTATTATAGCCTAACATTTGTTTGGATACATTATTCGAAGGATGTATGAAGGCCTTTGAATGAACCAATCCTGGTATAATATGCCAGAAGTCTAAAATTCTTCTTGCAGTCCAAGTATTTAGTGTTTGTTTGACAACACTTGTTGCGATGCCAATTGTAGGTTCTGGTCCGATAAAGTCATGAGCGGCACCCTCTCTTGCAAGAGAGTCAGCCTTCTCATTACCATCCATACCAGAGTGGCCAGGGATCCAAACCAGCGATACCCTGTTGCGTTCTCCTATTGAGGCGAGACGTGTTACTCAATGTATTATTTTAGTTCGGCAAAACTTATCTGGACGATTTTAATGAAAGACTTTTGTAGGTAGCGCTTTAATCGATCTTCTGTAATCGAAAGTGCCCTCTTTCTGTTATGCATATACGGTCAGGTAAAATACGTAATGAAAATGCGGGAAATTCAAAAAATACAAACGCGGGAAATTTGAATATCCATACATTCTCTGGCCCAGTATAAAAGTATCCATTCACAAATTTAGTGTTTTCAGTTACAGTATTGTGTGCATTTTGATGTCGTAGAGGTTGCTATTATACCAAAATGTCGAGCTAGAAACACACATCTGTACTGAAACAATAAATTTGATTCTAGTCACCTCCTGTAAAGTAATGATATGTATTTTTGAAATAATTTGGTTATAAATAAATACTTCACACTTCAAACATACTTTATTTGAGAATTTACATACACAGAGTACACAAGAGTTGAAGTTTCAATAATTTATATAAACCAAAATATAGATAAATGTTTCAAATTTTTCAAGTTTTTGGTGAGGATTGAAGTACAAATTCTGTTTAAAATGTTTACGCTACAGTTTATTGCAAAATTTAAACCAATTTTAGAAAATCAAAATACAGAACAATCACAACTCACCTTTAACATTACGAAACAATCTCTTAAAAAATAGTCGCTTATATTTCAAAAATATGATTTACCCGATGAAGATGACTCATTAGATAAAGGTAATTTATAAGATAAAGATAATACACACTTTTTGGATTCTGATAACGAAGCAGTTACGATATTTTGATTGCAAGATGAATTTTTATAGTTTTCATAAAACTTCTCAACAAATATTAGGTAATTTTTTCCATTCATGTGACTCTCGATATATTTTTAATAGTCTTGATTCAACTGGTTTTGATGAATTCTGCTCGTATTTTTCACACAGCAAAGTTCATTTCTTAAATTACTTTTGAGATACTTTTCTGAACTTAGATTCCACAGAACTCCAGCATCAACTGAGTTGGAACTTCATTATTTGGTTTTTGAATTTTTATTATTACTTGGTAGATTTGTTGAGGAATTTTTGTGAGGTAAATATTCATTAGATTTATTTTTATTACAGTTAAAACAAACATTTATAGTAATGTTAGATCGTTCACAACCGTAGCAATAGATATTTCAGAGAAAATTTGCATTTTCCATAAGCGTTACCCAAGCATTTGCAAATCCAACATCATATTTAGGTGGTGGCTTGTAACATTTCGTCCATTCTTTAAACTGTTCTATCTGCTTGTAAGCAGTTAGAGGTTCAGAAACCGTTTGTCATAGCTAATTTATTGAAGTAATGTGGAGGCATATTAAGTTTTATAAAGGTTTTTATTGCTTTTTCATCAGGTTTTGGTTTGTAGTTTATTAAATAGACCAAGCATAGTATAAATAAAAATAGAGACACGTTGCCCTCTGTTTTGAATCTCTACCTTTAAATCATAATTGTAGAGTGGGAAATCCGATTTTAATTTGGCGACGATATCATCCCATGATCTAAATGAGTTTTTATTGTTAATAAACCATGTCCGAGCTGCGCCTTAAAATAAATTCCACGACGATTTATAGAGGCCATGCTTGTCTAAACCCTTAGAAAAGCACAAGTGCTCAACTTTTCCTAAAAGTGAAGTCAAGTTTATTTTTATCATCTCCAGAAAATTTTAAATTCCACTTATATAACGGAGCAACATTAGATTTTAGATAGATAATTTGTTGGAAATTGAATATTTACTTTACAACCTTGTGCGTCTGAAAAACTGTACAATTGCGCTACTTTTTCATCAAAATCTGATTCAATAATTAAACTTGTATGTTTACCTTAATGAATCAATTGTTTTTCAGTTGCATTTTTGGCTGCAGACATTTTAATATGATTATTAACATGATGTAATCTAGTTTTAAGTTTTCTTTAATATTAACATCAAGTTTAATTCTAATTGTATCTAAGGATGCTTCAATTTCAGTTATGTTAGAATCTATTGAAGTAATATGGATAGAAGTGAAACTTCTGTCTGCATTTTCTGATTTCAACAAACCCATAAGAATTTTTCTATTATCATCTGCAGAAGCAGCGGAAAGTGTATTTTTAATTTTAATCTCGAAAATCAATTAAGTAGCAGACAAAAAATTTATGTTAACTTTCATTTTTAAGTGGTTTTAAAAAAAGTATTACGACAATCCAAGCCTTAATTACAATTTATATCTACAATATCTTTAACAATCTTAATAAAAGGTAATTTTATTAAAAGTATTATTTAGTAAGACCACCAGTATAATAAATTTGAGCAAAACAGTTATTTTATATTGTTTATAAATGTATCGTAACAGTTTATTGGAAAATTCAAACCAATTTAGGAGTTATAGCAAATACCTCTCTACTGGAACCTGTTTCAACTTGCAACTGATCCTCTTTCTCGTCTGAAAATAACATATTTTTTTGACTTTTCAGTCATAGTCATTAAATATAAAAGAAAGCCACAGAATTTAAATGAACTGTTAGGAACGAAAAACGTTTACTACTTGCTAGACCTTGAAATTAGAGCATTTTCTATTAATTTGTTCCATGCACAATTGTACAAAATAAACATGTAAACATTTTTATGTTTTAGTTGTAATCATGTTTCTACTGTTACTTTATATACTTGTAAATTATATTAAGTATATATATTGTAAAACAATTATATATAATTCCTTAAATAAACTGCAATTTTGTTATTTGCAAATTTTCTGAATTTTAAATTTGATGGTTATATACTACTGTTTCAAATAACGACTATTATATTTAGTAAAAAAGAAAAAGTTCTCTTAATATCATAATAGCCATTATTAACGTTTTATAAATATAAATATTTAGTATGAAATTGATCAATTGTTAGCTTTTAATTTTGCAATCTTATCAACTTACATATGTTTATGTGGTTCTCTTTCAAATCTACATCTGCTTCTATCATAGTGAATTTAATTGGTACGGAATGTGGTTTTAACTTCCTGGTAATAATATCGCTATAATCATTTCTCTTAAAATGATTACTACATATTCTGTAATCCCTCATGTCCATGTTAGGATAATTAACACCAAGACTTTCAAACCAGATTTTGCACCTGAAAATATATAAAACGGTATTTTTCAATACAAATTTTCAGTTTTATTAATTGTGAAGGACTCTTACTGAAGTTGTACTTATTTACGTACCTGACTTAATTTTTGGGAACGTAATGCATTTTCAGAACTTCCTGTTCATTGTTTCCACAAATTAAGCAGGTCGCACCCATTGTTAGTTTTTCACTACTTAAGAGGGGCCTCCTCACAGGTATATAAACCTAAAAACCTACACAATACTAGTTACTAATTTAGTAATTATTTGGTTCAAAATATTTACAATAGATGTCGATAGTAGTACTGAATCGGCTTTTACTTATTCAACATATTTTCTCTCTCTGTCTTTCCACTCTTGACGGTTCAAAGAAACGCATCTCTGTTCGAATGTTTTTATTTCAAATATTTCCACTTATATTGTAAGCACAGAAACCTTATCTCTGTTTTTTTATGTTGCATCCAAACCACAACACACCTGTGCATAGATAAGAGAATATTATATACACCGATACAAACAAAATTTGTTGACATAATTTCCATTTGAGTATAGATTTTTGATTATTTATGAGTTTCATAAATGTTTTTGAAAGGAATAAATTGTTAAAAAGTACGTAATCCTATCGACCCGATATCAAAAATTATAGCTATGATAATGTAAATTATCCTGCAATCCGTATTTTTTTATTTTAAAAGCTATGTTTGAGGTTATGTTTACTGGATTATTTGATTAATGTGAAAATGTGAGATAAATAATACTGATGGTTTGTTCTAGTATCATCAAACCATCTTTCAACATTCTCTCGAAACCCTGTTTTAATGATAATATGGGTTTGTTAGCGAAAAGCGAAAAATGCTTAATTGAAGTGAAGTAACCTTTGGAGTATCTGAATGAAGAAAAATTAAAACCGCTATCAAAAGACAAGAATTGCATAATTCATTTTGATGAATATATAATAATGATAATTGAAAAATATTACTATTATAACCTGATACAAGGTACATTACATATTGCATGAAAGGACATGTGCTATTTAATAATATGGATACCAAGTGACAGCATTGCGGAAATTGCTAGAAATTAGGAATGGAAGAAAAATTACATTCTACCTTTCAAAATTTGTACCACTTATATTAACCTAATAAAATGTTTTCATGATTATAAATTTTTGTTTGTTTCATGCTAAGAAAATTAAACTGCGGAAAAGTTGCAAATTTACATGATATAAAATAGGCCATTTGGTCTGAAAACACAGAACGTCATGTCACAACTTTGCCTTAATCTAATCATATTTGTATCAGTTTCAGAGTTTCTGTTGGTTGCTTTCAAATTTTATGTGACATGTAGGCTATTTCTTCAACAACATGTGTAAATATATTCAATTTTATATAAAAACAAATAATATAAACAAAAATTTCCAAATTTCTTTATTATACAGAGAAATATTTACTTGCAATACAATGCTTTACATTTAATAGAAAGAGGAAAGTAAGGTACAGTGAGGAATTTAAATTTAAAATAGCAAACGTTTAAAAAACTTACAAAGCAACTATAACAACTAATAAAAAATTTAAAGCGAAAGATCTGTAATGACAAATAATAATGTATATATTGTGGGGAGATCGATATATACAGTACAAAATCAAACATACAATCAACATGTACAAGTTTGCTTCTACCTTGTTTGCAAAGATTGATCATATGTGTTGTGGAGGTAGGAACTGAAACATTTTTTCTTCATTATACAAAAAAATAGTTGGTTCATTCTCTTTTTTCCATGACAGATACACATATGTGTGATCACCTGAATGGTAAATATTTTTTTTGTTTTTGTATAATACATTATTAGTATTAATACTTTTCCATCCAACCCATCTAATATGCGAAAAAAGTATAGGTTTACCCAAAAAAAGTTGGAATTTTGTATTTTTTTGAGTTGTTATTACGTTTTTCAGCAAGAACAACACAAAAAAAATGGTTTTTAGAAAAGAAAACCTATCTGTATAACTTGATACAGTCCCCGAAGTGCAACAAGTAGACAAAATTAACTTTTTAGTCGTCCTTTGTTTTACAATTTTTTTTAATATCAACAACTAAGACTATTACTAAGTCATCCTTTAATAATAATTTGGTTTCTTATTTTCTTTGATTTTTTGAAATGCTTATATAATCAAACAATTTGCAAGGAAATTTTGACTATTGGATAGACAAAGTTTTAAAATATTTATGGTTCAAAGATTTTTAAAATATAATGTTACCTACTTCATTCATTAATTTTATTCAACAATTACTATTACCTATGGTGCATAGGCTAAGGCAAGCTAAAAAGTGGATAACCATACTAATTTCTTATAAAATATTTGGACAGGTTGTTAAGAGAAAAACAAATACACCTTGTCATTCTCTTGTTAAAACTGTTCTTAAAAAGTCTTATTGTATGACGGAGGTAATGGAGTATGGAAAAAGTGGCTAAGAGCATTTTTGAACAAGTACAAAATGTTGTGGTTGTTGATTCAGGATTGTGGGTAGATGTTCAACACGGCTAGGTGCTTATCCTGATGGTAAATATATTTACCATAACAAATGATTACCATGTGTTATAAATTCTTTTTGCATATTAAATGACATACGTTTATTGATAAAATATTTTAGGGCTTGTAGGTGATGATGCACTACTTGAAATAAAATGCCTCCACTCTGCATCAAAACTGAATTTACAAACAAATACAATAAGCGAAATAATTGACCTCATGAAGAACAAAATTTGTCTAGAAAAACACAACAATAAAATTCAACTTAAGCGGAATCAAAATTACTATTATCAGGTATAAACATGATATATTTATTCCAAAGAACAAAAACTCAAACTCATTCTCACATAATATATTTAATCACTGCGATGTATTTACCAACAATAAATAAGAATAACATTAAAAAGTAGTTATTTGTGTAATAAGTGCACTGCATTTTTGTTGCAACGAAGCACAAATTTACTCATTTAGCATGAAAATTACCTAATTATAATCACTTACAAATACAATACACACTAAACTATATATTTGGGATATTTTTATGAACACAAAACATATGACAACAGCATATTTGACCCATAGAGAAAGTTATAATATTATTTGTCTATGAATTGACCGTCGTCTTCTGTCATTGTTCTATACAGCGCCATACATCAAGACGGTGGAGCGGTTGAACTAAAGTAAAAAGATGTTCGTTTTCAAAAATTTGCGCACAACAAATCTCAAAAAATACAATGATTTGAGATTTCATATTTTCATAATCGAATTCTCTAGGCTTCCTTTTGGGGATCAGGTTTTGGTGTCCAGATTGGTGACCACAAATTGTCAAAACTGTCAAAATCACACCATCACTTAATGGCTTATATCTTTTTTATAACAATATAAAACTCAACCAAAATACCTGATCCCCAAGACAAAGGTCCAAGTTATATTGTGTTAAAATTTCAACACTTAATTTCCCTCCGTTCTCTAGATTTGTTGTGTACAAAATGACCTAAATTTTGTTACAAATCACGAGTGCCAACTGTTTTCAGGTTCCTGAAACGTGAGGCCCCTCTTAAGCAAGTAAATCTACAGACACTATATTTACCTAGAACTAAAAAATAATGAATAAACTTAAGGGTAAGGTAATAAACAAAACTCGAAATCACTGATCAAAATATCAAAACACAGCAATCCATACATTTACATTGACGGAGGTTAGTGTGCTGTTGCCAAGTACATTCCTCTTCCCTGCGTGATTTCGTACTCTGTTGTTTAGTTATTCAGCCAATTGTCACGTTTTAGATTCATTTTTCTATTTTGGATGCGGATTTTTTTGAAGAAACTTCTTTTTTCATCGACTTACATACATATTATGGTTATTTTAGCAATACACTTCCATAAATACTGAAAAATTAATTTTCACAAATCTGCAATCAAAATTGCAACATCGTAGCAATATCAGCGCCCTCTACTTTATTCTTTCATCTTACAGACAAAGAGAAACTTATTCCAAAGAATATATGACAAATAAGGACAATGTATTTCACTTATTAACTGTGCTATCGAACTAATCTGCCCATTGAAGTTACACGTCTCGTTTTTGGAGGAAAACCCTTTTAATAAGGTCCACTTAGGATTCCACTTTCCAAAGTAGATTTATCCATCCTTTTTTTTGTCTTTTCCCTATCAGTAATGCTTTTTTGTTTATTAAAAAGAGTGTTCTTTTTAAGGTTTTGAGGTAGCTTAAGTTAACCTTTGTTGAGCAAGATACGATTTTAAGTGTTGTTTTGAGAATTTGAGATGAATATTAATCTATACTCCACGCCCAAGTCCGAAAAGGAAATGTATTCGGTGTGGTCGCCGATTCATCTCTTCAAGGCACGCGAAGACCGAGAAAGCTTGGAGAAAAGAGAAAAACGTTTCCAGAGCGTCGGGGGACCTACTCATAAAGACAATCAGGCCAGATCTTTCTCTAATTTTAATTTCAATACTCCAATTATTATTTGTGAAATTCCGGAGAAATTTATTGTGTGTTTTTTTTTAATTTTTAGTAACGGACATTAATTAAAATCCCTACAGAAATAATTTACCTTCATAAAATACTATAATATGTAAATTTATAATTAAAGAATTTATTGCATTAAAAAATGAACCTGAAGCACTGAATGATAAGAAAGACATAGAAAAATTAAGCAAAATTTATCATAACCTTTTACATATATCCTCATAACTATAAAAAATAAAATAAACCAATGATATAATAAATATTTATCCATTAACATTTTCAAACACTCTCTAAATTAAAATATTAGAAATAAAGTAAGACACATTGCATTAAAGATAGTTGTCAAGGTACGTACTCCTTTGAAAATTCATAACTACCTTTATTCTATTTGTCACCTTTAATGTCAATTTAGTATTGTCACTGTTTTACAAATTATGTATTTTATATTTTGAATTTATAATAAAAACTTTTGAAAAAGCCTTATATTTAAGGCGAAACTTACAAGAGTTTTAATCTGAACCTTTCCCAAGAAAAATACTTCAAAAAAATAATATAATAATGGTTCAAGAACATTCCTCCAATATATATATATATATATATATATATATATATATATATATATATATATATTATATATATATATATATATATATATATATATATATATATATATATCTTTTATCATCGATTTTATAAATATTCAGTAGCTCTTCTTTAATTCCTCCTAGTTGTAGTCTTTCGGTCAGTCCTCTAAGTACAAAAGCATGGGTTTTTTCTTCTCGTCTAGAGTATGTATGGGAAGGTACTTTTTTATCCCTTTGTATTTTTCTTAATTTTTCGATCTCACTGACAAGTAAAAATAATGGTTGAATTTGATGTGTATTTTAGCTCGAAAATAATGGTTGAATTTGATGTGTATTTGAGCTCGAAATTATTTTTAATTTCCTCTTTGAGAAAGCGCACAATCTCTATATGGGCTGACGGTTGAAGTTTTTTGTCGTCATTATTATTTGGAACCTTGCCTTTTTTATTTTTCGGGCCTTGTTTGGCTGGTTCATCGTCTGCACTGGAGTGTGAGTCTTCTAGTTTGCATAATCTTGTTTTTTTTTCGTTTCTTTGCGGTTGATTTTTGGGGTTGTGCTTCATCGGATATGTCGGGCAACGGATTGTATTTATTTCATGTTTCAGTGGTTCGCTGTTTTTGGTTGGTACGTTTGAAAATGTTATTGATATTGAGTGTTACGAATTTCTTTGGATATTCAAATCTTGGATGGGTGACATCGGCAACCTCCATCTGTTCATTTTGTGGGATGGTAGTAATTACATCGTAATCTTCATTTTTGTTATTTGACGTAATTAGTTTTGTCGCTGATATGGGTTTACTTTGATGTATCTAACTCGGCGTATTGTGAGGTGAATTTATCAAAATTGTGCATCTGCATTTGCTCTTCCTTCTTGTGCCCAGGACGTATTCGCCGGTCTGTGTATCCGTGCCTGCGTTATTGTCATTTTTAGCAGTTGATTTTTGTGTTTTTGCTTATTATTGTCAAGTGTAGAATCACTTAAGTGGTAACCAATTGTGACCTCCTCCATGATTTTTAGGCTTATTTCAGAATGAAATAGGTATATTGTAGAGAGTAAGTATAAATATATATATATATATATATATATATATATATATATATATATATATATATATATTATTATAATTTATATAATATTATACTTACTTTTATTGTAGATGATTTAAATGTATATGTTTATTTATTTAGAATTTTTGTTTTAGTTTGGCTAGCTCAGTTTGTTTTTAATATTTGTTTAATAATTTATTTTAATTAGATTATTCGGGAGCATGAAATCCTTTTTCCCTTTGAGTCCTGGCAATTTATACTGATGTGATAGTTGAAATAAAAAGAAAACACATTATTTGAAATCAATTTAATTATCAATGCAATATTTATTTGATAAAATAATATGCGACGCCAATGGTTATATGTACCTATTTATTGATTTTAATAATATCATAAATGCGCATGCGTGAAAAAATTAGTCATGCGCTTTAGCATGAAACGAACAATTATGGTACGTAAGAAACATCTATATTAATACAAACATAGTTTGTTTGATGATGCAGATAGGTAAATGGATTATACAAAACATAAAAGAATTTATATATATATCATAGTCATATATGATACAAGTAGCTGTGGGAAGAAATTAGTTATATACATGGATAGAGAAATAGAGATTATATACAGAAGGACATAGTTATTTCATTGTGAAATTTCAATCACCAGATTTATGTGATTACAAGATGGCGTGATTAGCGTAAGTACATATTTTAATTTATATAAAGTTCGGCCTTTTATTAAATTTAACGATTTATGCAATGAATACACTATATAAAGTCTGTTTCTTTCTTTTTTAGATCGATCATATTTTCAAAAGTTTGTCAATTTATAAAATTAAGTATTTAATTGGGATTTTGAGTTTTTACACTATTTATTGGCCAATAAATGATTTAAATACACTGACCTGTTGATCTTGAATTTGGAAGAAAGTCTCTGGATCCCAGGAACACTCCACGGAAGCTCCAAAAAAACCAAAGTTGTTGAAAATTTCACAGATTCTTGTCGGAAAACTTGTTACACTTGACTGTAAGTATTTCTAATATTATATTTAACAGTACTTTAGGAGTTTAAATGTCTTATACCGGGAATATCTTTAAATTTTTAGGAACACTATCCCACACACACCTCGCTTCTTAACACCAGCTACCGTTCTCCTAAGCGTCCCCTCGATTCTCAACTTTTTTAAACAACACAGTCTTTTGTTCTTTTCCAGATCACTATTCAAAAGTTTATTTATTGATTCACAGTTTGTTATGTCATCTTTTACAACCAATAAGATATTGTCTTTTGTAATCAGATAATTGAAACTTCAATCACTTATCAAAACAATTTCATACATACAAATACATTAATATTGGTTATACTTAGATACACATTCAATATTATTATTGATAGTATATCCTTGTTACATTCATATCAATTATAAATATAAATTCTCTTATGTTATTTGTCTATATGTCATTATTTGTTTATCTATGAAATCTATTGGATTATATTCTATTCAATATTTATATTTGTTCTTATTCTTAAATTAATGATTATAATGAATTAACTATAGTAAGATTTGTTTTCATTTCAGATGAACAGCTGTTATGATATGGAAATTATTCTACGTCTTAGGCAACTTTATTTACATCATTACATTGGTTAGGCAATATCTATATTTTATGTTATCATTGAGGTAATTCCTTTTTTATTATATTGTTATAGGCTGTTATTTAATATATCTTTATTTGATATGTTGTTTAAATTAAGAAAAGTGTTTCCTTTTTACTTGTTTTTTTAAATTATGTTATTTTCATATATATTTCATACTAGCAACTTAATTTTATAATACTACTTCTCTTATTATCTAAGATATCTGGTTCAATTCCCCTCAAATTTAAATTTAAATGATATCCATACCCTGGATATTTATTTAAATTTCAATTTTCTTATTATAAATGATTGATTTTATTTTATTCAAAAAAATTTAACAATTTTATGGCATAATCTTACTTTCTTTAACTTTGTTTCTCAAATATTTGTTCACATTTTTCCTACTACAAAATCTATTTCTTTCTATAACTGTCTCCTAATTCTTTCCTTAAAATACACTTGATTAAGATCAATGTCAATTTATATTTTTAATATTACTTCATATAATACTTCTTTATTATCATTTCTTCCTAACATCCACTTATATATCAACTTATTTCTTTGTAATTACATTATACTTCTATATACTCCTCATATCATATTTCTTTTCAATATTCATTATTCAATATAATTAATTATTTCTTAAATTCATATATATATCAATATCAACTTCCTTATTCCTTCCTGTATTTTCAAGTAATCTATAAGATTCTAATTGACATTAAACATTACCTCCTATATTTTTAATCAATATCATTCATTATTATCCTTTCCTATCCTTTATTACTTACATCTTATTTCCTTATTTAAAAATGTGAACTTCTATTTGATACTTGAGTTATTCTTATTTTATCCCCTCTATCCTATATTCTTTAATAGTTTCATTCTATGTAAAACCAGTATCTCTTATAAATTGTTTCCTTTATTTGCTATATATATTGATTTGCCATACTCACATTTTTAAAATGTTTTAATTATAAATTTTACCTAATATATTTTCCTTTATATTATATTATATTTATTTTTTTAGGTTCTGAAGAAACAAACGTGATGAATTTAATTGGATCACCAGCTGCCAAATGGAAAACAAAACTCTGTCTAATATCTACTTTAACTTTGTACACTACCTAATATTAAATTTTAAATCTATCCTTATGACTATCATTTCCTTTTTTAAATATTATTCGTAACATAACATCATCTATTCATAATATCTATATACATGTTCTACATTGAACACTCCCCTTTCTAATTGTGTACCTGGATAGAATAAGCGATAACTATTTTGAGCATCACTATTGTCGACTACATATGGCCCTTCAAATGGTGATAATAACTTTTTACATTGATTTTCACCTTTCTTTGGTGTTCTTGAAGATCTTACTAAGACTAAATCTCCTTTTTCAAATCTAATCTTCTTATTATTTTTGTTTCCTTTTCTTTTAATAAATCTTATAGCACTTCTCTCCAAATTCTTGCTTACTTTATCCAAAACTTGAGACATATCCCATTCTCTCTGTATTATCCATTCACGTTCTGGAGGTATTCCTTTCAAAATAAATTGTGGACATTCTTCAGTAACTCCATTAGGTAATTGATTTAAAAATTTCTCGACTTGATTTAGATTTTCTTCCCATAAATTGTGTCTACTATTACATAAAATCCTTAAATACTTAACAACTTCTTTGATATACCTCTCAGCTGGATTAGATGAAGGTCTTCTTATACTTATGAAATTCATTTTAATATTATGATTTCTACACAAACGTTTGACTTTTTCACTCACAAAGTAAGTAGCATGATCCAATATTAAGTTTTCCGGAGTTCCTATTTCTTCTATAAAATTTCTCAGACAAGATATTACTGTGTTTGCATTGGTACGTTGACAAGGAAAAGTTCTTACAAACTTTGAAAATATATCCACCATAACTAAAATATGTTTATTGCCTTGCTTGCTAGGTATTAATTGTGATATAAAATCAATAGCTACTATATGTAAAGGCTTGAGTGCTATTATAGGTTTTGGTCCACTAATATGATGATAGTTTCTTTCCTTTGCCAACTGACAAATTTTACAAATTTTACAGATTTCTTTAACCAATGATATGTCCTTCTTTGCAGTGTAATTTTCTCTAAACACCATCCATAGTTTTCGAGATCCTATATGTCCATACTCCTCATGTAATTGTTTGAGAATTTCCTTAGCATATTCATGTGTTATTAAATAAATTTCCCTATCTTCCATCTTCTTATACCAAATTCCCTCGTTTTGAAATGCTCCTCTTTTACAAGATTCTTATAAATTTCTCTGATCCTCCATTATTTTCTCCAAAGTAAACAAACCTTCAGTTTTTTGCAACCTATTTATGCCAATTTGGAATTGTTGATCCTTCTTCTTCATTTCTGTTTCACGGCTAAGAGCATCCGCTACTATATTAGTTTTCCCAGGAATAAATTTTATTTCAAATTCATATTCCTGTAATAGAAGTATCCATCGATGTATCCTATTATTTGCATAACGATTTTTAAACATTGCTGTTAAAGCTGAATGGTCTGTTTCCAAGTAAAATTTGGCTCCTAATAGATAAAAACGTAATTTAGTTATGCAAAATACAATGCTTGCCATCTCCAATTCGGTAACTGAGTATTTTCTTTCATAGTTTTTCGTTACTCGGGAAATAAAACTGATTGGTACTTCACCTTCCTCTTGTTCTTGCAATAAAACTCCTGCTAATCTATCTATTGATGCATCTGTTCTTAAAATAAATGGCTTGTCATATTGAGGATGATAAACCTGCAAATTTTGTAAAAATATTTCCTTGAGTTCTTGAAAAGCTTGTTCTCTTCTAGCATCCCATTTCCATTTCGTTTCCTTCTTGAGTAATTCAATTAATGGAATTTCCTTATTACTGAGGTCTGGTATGAGTCGTTTGAAGTAGTTGAGAATTCCCAAAAATCCTCGAAGAGTTTTCAGATTAGTCGGTGTTTTATATTCCCTTATGGTTCGAATTCGTTCAGGGTTCATTCTTACTCCAGTAGAATTTAAAATATATCCCAAATACTGCACTTCTTTTTGGTAAAATTGACACTTTTCCATGTTCAATTTTAATCCTGCTTTTTCCAATTCTGCCAATATAGTCTTCAAATGTTCGTGATGTTGTTCTTCATTTTCTGAATATATTAATATATCATCGATATAGTGCAATGTAAAATGTTCATATTGATTCAGAACAGTGTGAAGTGTTCTTACCAATGCTGCACACGAACTCTGTAAACCAAATGAAACAACACAAAATTGGTATACTACACCATCAATCATAAATGCTGTATATGGACGACTTCTTTTATCTAATGGAATCAACCAGAAACTATGCTTCAAATCCAGTTTCGTGAATATGTTAGCTCTTGTAATCCTACCAAATATCCCCTCTACATTTAAAGGACTCTCATATTGTTTTTTAGTGTATGAGTTGACATTTCTGGCATCCAGACATAATCTAATCTCACCTGACTTTTTTCGGACACATGTTATCGCACTTATATATGGAGAGTTGGATCTTTCTATAATGCCATCTTGTATCATCTTTTCTAACTCCTGGTATACTTCATTTTTCAGCTTGTAAGGTATGGGATAGGTTTTTATTTTGAAATTACTAATATCCTTGTTCATTTCCAACTTATGTATATACTTGGCTGCTATACATACTTCTTTGTTGAAAAGTCTTCCATATCTTGTTAATAACTCATCAATCTCCTTTCTATATTGTATGGGACAAAATTGTTCCTGTAGATCTTCCACAATTTCTATTTCATTTACTTGACATTGTCTTTCCTCTACCTCTTGTTCTTCCTTTTTGTCAAAAGTTATTATATTATCTTCACATACCATGTACCCCTGTTTATAATCAATAATCATCTTGTGATTGCTCAATTCATCATTTCCCAAAATTACATCATATTTTAAATTCTTAACTACTAATAATTGTATTTTATAAGCTATATTTCCCAAATAAAAATCTGTGACTATGCTACTATTTGTATAATATAAATTTTTATCATTCGCCCCTACTAATGATAATTTCTTTGTATTTATCATCATAATATCATCTTTATTTAAATTGTCCACTATATCCTGTTTAATTAATGTTACCTCTGAACCCGTATCTATTAAAATTCTACAAATAATATTTTGTAATCTACCCTGGATAACTATTAAATTAGGTTTTTCTACTTTTTTACTATTATTTTCATAATCTATAATAAATTCTCGAGGATGTTCATATCGCGATGAATAGATGATATTATGTACGTAAGGACGGTTTAAGCAAAATTCGCTATGTTATCCTGTCCAGGAATACACTCTTCTACCTGTATCTCCTGTCTAACCATGTTTACCTGTCTCCTATTATCATCCTCCCTATTTCTGTTTTGTTCTGGATTGTTTCGGTTTTCTCTGCCATTTTGCCAATTCCTTCCTCGATTGTTATTATTATTGCTATATTGATTTCTTCTTTCGAAATTGTTATGATTCCTATAGTTCTCAGGATATCTGTTTCCATTACTCCTCTCTCGATTTCTATTTTGTTCCCCATTTCCTTGGTATCGTCTATCATCAAAGTTCCTGTTTCCATAATTTCTATTTCCATTGTTTTCGTTATAATCTCTTCTTATATTTCCATTCTCTCTTCGTGCATCATTTCTATTATTTCCATTTCCATTTTGATATCTAAGAAAACCATTTCCATTTTGTACACTTCTTTCAACTCTCTGCAAATACCTAGATAAATTGTCCATTGTTTTTATGTTGTGTAAGGCTATCGTTTCTGAGACTTCGGAATTGAAATATCTCCCGACATATAAAACTAATTCCTCCTCCTTCATAACAGGTTCCAAATATTGTGCCATGTTATAGAGTTGCATAGCATATGCATTTAAATTTTTATTCCGATTGTAATCGAATTTCCCAAAATACAATCTTTCCCTAAAATTCGCTTGATGAATTTCACCCCAAAAATAATTCATGAATTGGTTCTCAAATTCTTCCAGATTATTTATGCTTTCTTCCTTATTACAGAACCATAATAGGGCATGTCCAGCTAACATCCCTCTAATACAAATCTTCTTCTCCATCATATCTCTCATTCCTTTGAGTTTGCTTTTAATGATTTTAATAAACACCTTCGGATGAATGGTATTTATATTCCCATCAAACTTTACTCCGATATCCATGTTTCCCGTATAGATTACTCCACCTCCATTTCTCCTAACGTTAAATTCAATTTCTTCTATGCTTTCCTGTAATTTTCTGTTCATTTCTTCCAGTTCTTTAAGAAATGTTTGTCCAATGTGTTCGTTCCTCTCCTCACATGTTCCTGTTTGTTGTTGTACCTTTACATCTAATTCCTCAAATTTATGTTCCGCGTTTTGCTGATAATTTTGCATAATTTCTTCGATTGTTTGTTCCCTGAATTTCATATACTCCATTTCTTTCGTTATATCTTCTGTTTGTTTTATAACTTCCGCTTGGATCGTTCCCGGTAATTTTTCTTCTATACCTCTCTCTATTTCTTGGATATGTTCTACTACTTGATTTTCTATCTGCTCTCTAATTTTCATACCGTTTTCTTGAATTTCAATCCGTATTTGTTTGTTTTGCTCCACCATATCTTCTTTCACCTTATTTATCTGCTGCCTACTTTCTTCGTTTTCTTCCCTAAGTTTTCTGAATTCTTGGATACTTTCAGTTTTCACCTCTTCTATCTTCTTTTCCAATTTATTCATATTTCCATTAATTTTATCCATCTTCCCGTTTAAGCTCCCCTCTATTCTATTTATATTCCCATTCAAATCATCCTTCATATTATCCATTTTTCCATCCATTTTGTTGATATCTCCCCTCATATTGTTCATATCTCCCCTCAATTTTTCCTCCATACTGTTCATGTTAGCCATTAATTGTTGCATCATGTTCACCATCTGATCATCTCTACCTGTTCTTGTTGGCGCTTCCTGTATCCTATCTTCTTGTGCTACAGCTTCCCCATCTCCTGTCAAACCTTCTTCCTGTGCATCTCCTTCTAATTGTTGTCCTTGTTCCAAGTATACTGCTTGATAATCTCCCATACCATGACTTCGTTCCTCCCTTTCCTCTTCTGATCCACTGTCTGCTCCTATCTGCCTTCCATCTCTCAACATCATTCGTTTTGCCATTTTAATTAAGTATTAAATTTTACAAATATAACCAAAATTTTTACAACGCCCCACGTTTTGGGTGACAATTATAACAAAAACTGTATTATTTTTACTGATACTTACTTTTATAGTAGATTTAAATGTTTTTGATTATTTATTTATTTAGAATTTTTTTGTTTTAGTTTGGCTAGCTCAGTTTGTTTTTAATATTTGTTTAATAATTTATTTTAATTAGATTATTCGGGAGCATGAAATCCTTTTTCCCTTTGAGTCCTGGCAATTTATACTGATGTGATAGTTGAAATAAAAAGAAAACACATTATTTGAAATCAATTTAATTATCAATGCAATATTTATTTGATAAAATAATATGCGACGCCAATGGTTATATGTACCTATTTATTGATTTTAATAATATCATAAATGCGCATGCGTGAAAAAATTAGTCATGCGCTTTAGCATGAAACGAACAATTATGGTACGTAAGAAACATCTATATTAATACAAACATAGTTTGTTTGATGATGCAGATAGGTAAATGGATTATACAAAACATAAAAGAATTTATATATATATATCATAGTCATATATGATACAAGTAGCTGTGGGAAGAAATTAGTTATATACATGGATAGAGAAATAGAGATTATATACAGAAGGACATAGTTATTTCATTGTGAAATTTCAATCACCAGATTTATGTGATTACAAGATGGCGTGATTAGCGTAAGTACATATTTTAATTTATATAAAGTTCGGCCTTTTATTAAATTTAACGATTTATGCAATGAATACACTATATAAAGTCTGTTTCTTTCTTTTTTAGATCGATCATATTTTCAAAAGTTTGTCAATTTATAAAATTAAGTATTTAATTGGGATTTTGAGTTTTTACACTATTTATTGGCCAATAAATGATTTAAATACACTGACCTGTTGATCTTGAATTTGGAAGAAAGTCTCTGGATCCCAGGAACACTCCACGGAAGCTCCAAAAAAACCAAAGTTGTTGAAAATTTCACAGATTCTTGTCGGAAAACTTGTTACACTTGACTGTAAGTATTTCTAATATTATATTTAACAGTACTTTAGGAGTTTAAATGTCTTATACCGGGAATATCTTTAAATTTTTAGGAACACTATCCCACACACACCTCGCTTCTTAACACCAGCTATCGTTCTCCTAAGCGTCCCCTCGATTCTCAACTTTTTTAAACAACACAGTCTTTTGTTCTTTTCCAGATCACTATTCAAAAGTTTATTTATTGATTCACAGTTTGTTATGTCATCTTTTACAACCAATAAGATATTGTCTTTTGTAATCAGATAATTGAAACTTCAATCACTTATCAAAACAATTTCATACATACAAATACATTAATATTGGTTATACTTAGATACACATTCAATATTATTATTGATAGTATATCCTTGTTACATTCATATCAATTATAAATATAAATTCTCTTATGTTATTTGTCTATATGTCATTATTTGTTTATCTATGAAATCTATTGGATTATATTCTATTCAATATTTATATTTGTTCTTATTCTTAAATTAATGATTATAATGAATTAACTATAGTAAGATTTGTTTTCATTTCAGATGAACAGCTGTTATGATATGGAAATTATTCTACGTCTTAGGCAACTTTATTTACATCATTACATTGGTTAGGCAATATCTATATTTTATGTTATCATTGAGGTAATTCCTTTTTTATTATATTGTTATAGGCTGTTATTTAATATATCTTCATTTGATATGTTGTTTAAATTAAGAAAAGTGTTTCCTTTTTACTTGTTTTTTTAAATTATGTTATTTTCATATATATTTCATACTAGCAACTTAATTTTATAATACTACTTCTCTTATTATCTAAGATATCTGGTTCAATATATATATATATATATATATATATATATATTAATACAGTTCCTCTATTTAAAATATAAAAGAAACATTGAAATAAGAGAAACTATTTATATTTGTATGCAATACTTTCGATACACACTGTATTATAGGTATAATCAATAATTTTGAAAGATTCGGTATACAAATCAAATGTGACATTTTAATTTTTGGATGACGTTTATGTAGAATATATTTAATGATAGACAGGATTATATTAAATTTGGAGAATATATTTGAAATTTTAAAATACAGATGTCTCTGCTATCAGAATTACAATGATAATAAAATAATTCAAATCTCTCTTTGTTATAGGGAAACATAAATTAGTATTTTTTTTTAAAAAAGGAATTTTTCGTAACCAAAGGAGAGGAGATTTATTTATTTGAAGAAAGTTTAGTTAGTGGTGTTTGAAATCCCGAAGAGGCAACATCGTAATTAGAGTTGTCTCAATTTTTGGTAGATAGTAGGAGTTGTATATTTATACAACCAGATTCAAAAGCCATTTCATTATAAAGCCAGTGCGTGCATAATTCGAATAAGAATTGCATCGTGTGTAGTGAATGTGTTCCAGATTTCTAAATAAAATTTAGAAAGTTTCCTGAATTCTAAGATCAATTAGAATTGTACGAGTTGTCCAGTTATTAGTTGGTGAGTCCGATCCAGTTTCTTTACAATAATTTCTCGAGAAATAATAAGGCTTATTTTTAAATTAAATTGGACATAGATCTATTAGATTTTTGATTGCAAACAAAATTCATAAATCAAATGAAGAAACTCACATAAGAGAAGAAGAGTTTTGAACTGGAAAAATTTGAGTGAAGTTTGTTTTTGACATTTATCCATATCAAGATTCAGATCGACAATTGGAACTTTTATCAAACGTTTTTCATTAGGTTAATTTATAGCATATAGGTTGTAGTAATTTTAAGTTTCGTAGAAATTACGACTGTTGTTTCGTTGTGATAATTTTGGGTATATTAATTTGTTAATTTGTATTTGAATCTGGTAGTATATTGTAGAATTTTGCATTCCTACTCACTATAGTCTTTTTATAACATTATTTCAGAAAATTAAACATTTTTCATTAAATAAAACTGTCGATAAAATCAGCGACAGTTGGTAATTTTCAATGACAGAAATATTGGAAACGTCATCAGAGATTTAAAGTGCCTTTTATAATATTAAACATACAGTTACTATAGGTTCTGACCAATAGTGAAACAGATAATTCGGAGATACGTAAAAATTTAAACAAATTTTGAATAATTAATTTTTTTAACAGTTTGATCCCACCCTGAGAGAAGAGTAATAGGTCGATTACACATATAAATTCATTTTTAGAAATACTAAATTAATATTTATTAGAGCCGGGCATATTTTTAACAACTACTGTCAAAGTAGACATTTCTTACATGAAGTTTGAAGTTGCATATACAAGAGTTGTCGCTGCGACAATATACATTAACGTGAGGTGAATTAAAATTTATCTTTACAGGAAGGTTTACATTAAAATTAAATAATTAAAAATCATCATATAGAGAATTAGATGTATAATATATATATATATATATATATATATATATATATATATATATATATATATATATATATATGAGATAATTTTTACTTTTTTATTTCAATTCCAAAGTCTTGTATCTAATTCGTTTGAATATTTGGATATGTTAGTGCCTACAATGTCTGCGCTGGGTCGTGGTTCATCGTATTCAATCCTATTCCTCGTTTCTGAGTCACCTTTTTTGTATCAGTTTTTACAACGGAAGGTTTTGGCAGTTTTTTTGGCTTTCATTCAAGAATTTTATGTTTGCACGTATCATTAGTATTAGAGGATGTTTTAACACACACAATTGATTTTCTCACACTCACAGTATTATCACTTATGAAATTCTCGCTTTGGGACAGTTCGGGTTTGATTTTCTTTAATTTGTGAATCTTCTCTCTAAGCCTACGGGAGTATTAGGTAGGGTATTGAGACTCCGTTATTGGGGGAGGCGGTAGGGTTATAAAATCAATGGGACTATCTCAATTGGTTCTTCACAAAAATATTGTAACTGTATCGAAACCAAGAATTTTTTAATCGCTTCATTCACACTATAAAAATCCAAACATCTTGCCGTTAAGCTCAAAAGTTAGCACACTGTTCTTCGATGTCCTTAAATACGTTCCCTATCATTTGCTAGTTCACTTTATTGTGGTTCTAATACTGAACATTTTTCAATTGTAGTTTTTTTTTCTGTACATGTATTGATAGTATAACTATTTATTTCTATACTCAAGTTCCTTTGAATAGCAGAAAGTGAATATTTCATTTAAGACATCAGGAAATTATTGTGAGTACATGCAATCTCACAAAGTACAAAAGGTTGAAGAATCGATAACAACGAGGCGTTCCAGACGGAAAACGTTCCTAAAAATTAATAGCTTTTTGTTTTCTGTTTTCAACTAAAATGTAAAAATGCCGATAGAAAGGCATGTCACGTAAAATTAAATTGAACTCCACAAAGTTTAATTGAAGTTTCTGAATGCCAAATCGGTTAAAAATTGAAAACGATTCTATACTTACAACTTGACAGCAGAAAAACATTTTAAGAAACATTACGAATTCTTTGCTGCCTTTCATAATTACTTTCAATTTAAATTCCTCAGAGATAAAAGAGAAGGAATTGTAGACAAGAAATTGTGAATAATTTAATATAGCTGCTCAAAAGAACGCCAGGATGTAAATCTTATAAGGTTGAGAAATCACTGACAATTAATGTGGTCCTGTAGCTCTTCTATTATATAACCCAGTTTATTGAAATTAATTTCAAATTATAATATAAATTTCTCCCATTTTTCAATTCAAGGAATCTCCTCATATATTTGCTTTAAAAAATTCACTTGTCTAGTTAAATGAATAACGTGCTTTTCCATGGTTTTATCTTTTTAATGTTTGGACGCTATTTTGACCTTCCCCTCATATTTTTTCAATCATTGGAATAACTGATTTACGTTTTAATATTATTAAGTATGAAAATATTAATTTCAATATATTCAGAAACTAAAAATTAATCATCTAATGTGAAATATATTTATTTGTATAATTGTATACTGAATTCAAAATTGGTCGGTATACCAATAAGTCATAGATATGGTATAAAAACATGTGAATAATATATATATATATATATATATATATATATATATATATACGAATATATATATTAATACAGTTCCTTTATTTCTAATTTAAAAAAAGAAAATTATTCATATTTATTTATGTGCAATATTTTTGAAGGACTTGGTATATGTCAAACTTAACATCAGATAATTCCCGATGACATTTACAAAATTTTTACATTGATTTATAACCATAAAATGCAAACGATTGAAAGATTAAAATTGAATGTACACACAGAGACGACAAAAACTGGTAACTAATAAAATAATTTCAAAAACAATAAAATCGAATTGTTTAACGTCAATGTAAAATTTTTTGAAAATGCTCCGAATTAGAGAGCGAAACGTCAAATAAAAATATAAATTGATAAAGAATTTACGATTAACCTGATGCCCAAGAAAAATGAATAAAATTATATACAAGGTTAAAGAAAAACAAAGAATTTATATATATATATATATATATATATATATATATATATATATATATTTATATATATATATATACATATATATAGATATAACAAAACTACCCAACGTTTTGAAAATGTTTATTTTCTTTATCAAGGGCTAAAATATAATTTTGGATAATTCACTGTTATAGTTAACAAAATTCGGTACTCACTGCAAGGTGAGTTATGACTTTAAAACTTTATAAACCGTGAGTTAACATTAGGTATGTAATAATACATTATGAAAAAATGAATATATGAGGCTTTCACTTGATGAAGGTCCATACTGACCGATGAAATAAAACAATATAATTTGTTTAAAACTTCATTTATTTGAACAAATGTTCAATTTAAACTGGTTCACGTGTTTCACTTTCTCGAAACGAATGAAGGTATAATATAAAAATGTTTTATTATATACAGTGCATAAATACAGAATTCTATTTACTAATGGTAAAAAATTAAAAAAGGTATTGAAAGAAGTTACATTCACTACAAACATTCCTAAGCTATATCCTAGGTAAAAAGTTTTAAAAAAGGATAGTGATTGATATCTATTTGGTCGTTAAGAAGGTTACCTGGATATTTATTTTAGTTAATCATAAGGGCCTCTAATAAATTTAAACTAAAGGATTTACCGACTACATGTAGAATTTCAAAATTTGGGTCGAAAATGTGTTGGTTTTCTAATAAATGATTTGAATAGTTAGAATCTAGTTTTTTGATGTCATAGCTACGTTTGTGTTCCGAAATTCTAGTTTTAAAATTTCTAAAAGTTCTACCGATATACATTTTATCACAGTTGTCAGTACCACATTCTAATTTATAAACTCCTGATTTGTTGAACTTTGAAGATTTAGATTTAATATTTTTAATGAGTTTATAGACTTATTTTGTTCAAGCTCTACGGTAAATTTGATATTATTGTGAATTGAGTTTATGTAAGTACTGAAGCTCTCTAATTGTCTATTTGTACCGATGAAGCTAGCTAAAATGTCGTCCACATATCGTTGTCAGTACATAAATTTCTCTCTCTCTCTCTCTCTCTCTCTCTCTCTCTCTCTCTTGGATCCTTGGATTTTCCATTTGATACGCTATTCAATTTGATAGTAATTTATTCCCAAAGTTGCTGGTCTTTTTTGTATGAAAAGCTTGCCGTAAATTAGCCCCTGCGCAACTCTACATGCTGATTCACGAAATTAATTAAGATTTTTGAACCTCACACATTTTCTTTTCAATAGATTATTATAACGAAAGTAACAAAACGCGTTAATTCCACTCTTTCTCACATCACATTCAGTCGAAAAACATTTCTTCTCAAACAGAGTGTCGTTATGATTATATTTTGCACACCTCCTAAGAGTACATTAGAACTAATAATAGGTCAAAGATAGTTGTTCTACTTGGCAACGCTGGACAAAATGTAGTAGACGTGTCGAATAATCGCGAATAGGGTTTCTAAGGACCATGTGAGCGATGAGTAAGTGAATAAGTACTACCATCGGTAAGTAGTCATGCACATGTTGAAGAATGAATGTCCAGAAGGCGTTTAGGGGAGTTTGTTGGAAGCAAGATCTTCGTAATAACAAAATTGAAGACATTCAAAATATTGGAAAATCTTTAATGATTAGCATTCTTGACGCGAAAACTAAAACCCAGCGACCTTTTGTTGATCCTGGGGCATTCCATGAGGCATGTATAAAGTACCTATATTGACATGCCAATGGAATAGATTAGCCTCAATTTTTGGTTATAAAAATGGAAAATGTTCTAAGCAGGTAGTATGCATAAATAAAATAGGTGCCACATAAAAAGATTACCGAATATCTTCACTTGTCGGAACCAAATCTGTATACTGGCCGTTGCTTTAGAAAATCTTCAGCCACTGTTCTAGTTGACGCAGGAGGGGAATCAAATCTCTAAAAAGGTTGGGTGGATGGAAATCTCCTTCGGTAGCAGAATGTAAACGGTTACTGAGAGAACAAAAACACGAATTCATTATTAATATCCAATGCCATTAATACGATAGAATGTCCAGTTGAGACGCAAACATATAAGGTGTGATTTTTTTTATAATTTCATACACAACTATCAAAAAATATTAAAAATATTAAGGAATTAATAAAAATACACTATTTTGAGTATAATTTCACGATCAATTTTGATAAAATCTGAATGTAAACTTCTACGTATCCAAGATTGTTGCTCACATCAACGTGTTAAATCATGGACGGGCGTAATTAGTAAACAATTATCAACCTTAACAATTAATGTATCCAGGATACATTTTGTGCTAGAGGAAAAGTACATGAGCTATCAACACGCTTCGCTCTAACATGACATACATGCAACGTGCATGAATTGAGGCGATTACAAGAAATTTCAGCTAATTGTTACTTGTGAATGGATAACACCCATGTGAAAACATGAAAACGTTGAAAAATAGGATAAAAATTGTTTGTGATTGAAGACATACAGTGCGGAAATGCGAAGTGGAATGAATTCCTTATTTCGGATACCGTACATAATTATAAGGTGTGGTGAATATATTACCCCGTATATTATCCTTGCTCAGATTGTTATTATAAATTATTAATTTGTTATAAGTTTAATGTAGGTCTAGGTGATTACGTACAATATGCAATATCAACTGTAACAAAATCGTAACAGAGTCATATATTATGGTCGGTCGAAGACTGTAGACGTACTGCAGAGTGCTAGTGAATTTATTATACTTACAGCTTATAGTTTATTGCTGTTCTTCTGTCATGCAAGTAGTGAAATATACAAGTTAGTTGGTCTTTGCGAGAGCGAAGGGCTATACATAAGTTGCTCAGCCGCAATTGCAGAAATTGTGTAAAATTTATAACTAAGGTGGTCCACACACATGTTATAATCAAAATCAGAAACGCCAGTCAAATTTCGACACAATTGGATGAATCCTCTATTGAACAGCTGATTCTGAAGGTATATCAAACATTTATAATAAAAATTGATGAAAAAATAGGCAGCAAACTAGATAAAATAGATTCAAAAATAGGGGAGATATCTAAAAAGATTAGTGAAATAAACAAATGTATTAGAACCCAAGAAACTGAAATTGATAAGTTACGTAATAAAAACAACGACTTAGAAACGTATCAAAGAAGGAAAAATATTCGTTTCGATGGAATTGCGGAAAACGAAAACGAAAGTTTAATATCTGGCTAACATAGTGAACAACCAGATGAACATGAAATGCACTTTAGGTGACATTAGCAACATATACCGGATAAGAAAACGTAATTCAAATTTCCAGAAGCCCGCAACAATAATAGTAGAATTCATAACTGAAAAAAATGGAGATTATAAAATCCAGAGGACAACTAAAGCAAACTGGTATACTATTGAACGAGGACCTCACATAAAACAGTTACAACCAATTAATTCAAGCCAAACAAAAATACGGGAATAGTGACGCCTAGAGTTGGGCTGGAAAAGTATATAAAAAGCAATAAAATCATTAAATTAATTAAGACATCAGATGATATATAATTCCTAGTGAGTTGGTGTGTGTGCCGCTTTAACAGATAAATAAAGCTGTTAATGGGACATTGCTTTTTTACTTCAATAAGTGTAAAAACTGATTAATACATACTAAACAAATTATTAAGTGGAAATGAATAAAGTGCAGTGTTAAACTTACCCTCAAAATAATGTTGTAATATCGTATCTAAAGATTCATTGGACTGTTATCTATTTTTATTAAACGGTTTTATTTAGCTCACCCCGTTTGTTTTATTATTTATTATTTATTCTTGGGTCAAATTTAGTAATTCAAATTTCACCCTCTTCCTGTCAACCGATTAATCTGAAATTTTGTATACACTTCGGATTTTGGTGACAATACAATTATGTTTATTCATTATCATTATGAATTCAAGATGGCCGCCGCTACAAAATGGCGGATAATTTATGTTTTATTAATCCCATCAATATGGGTATCAAATGAAAGGGCTCAACAAGCAGAATACAATATACTATAAAAAATTGAAATCCAAGATGGCGGCCGCTACAAAATGGCGGATAACGTAGGTTTTATCAATCCCATCAACATGGGTATCAAATGAAAGGGCTCAACAAGCAGAATACAATATACTATATAAAATTAAAATCCAAGATAACGGCCTCTACAAAATGGCGGATAACGTAGGTTTTATCAATCCCATCAACATGGGTATCAAATGAAAGGTCTCAACAAGTAGAATACAATTTACTATGCAAAATTGAAATCTAAGATGGCCGCCGCTACCAAAGAGTTGGACTGCAATAAACTAACGGGCAAGAAACCTTGCAATAATGAAGCACTAAATGAATTAAACAGAATGCGAAATAAAAACTAAAAACCAAAAAATAAAAATAGGTAAAAAAACTTTTTAAGTTAAACGGTTTTATGTTAAACATACATTGCAATGTTTAAGATAAATGTACTAGAAACCAAAAAATAATAAAATAGATACAGTCGTGGGAATTATAAGCATATGCATAGACTAGACTAAAATAAAACCGTGGGGCACGTCAATCGTCTACAATCGTTGATTAAAATTTTTGTTTTGTAATGTTACACTATAATTAGGCAGTTGTTCAACCGACAATTGACGTGCCCCACGGTTTTATTTTAGTCTAGTCTATGCATATGTTTATAATTCCCACGACTGTATCTATTTTATTATTTTTTGGTTTTTAGTACATTTATCTTAAACATTGCAATGTATGTTTAACATAAAACCGTTTAACTTAAAAAGTTTTTTTACCTATTTTTATTTATTTCCCTAATGACATCTTTCATGGTAAAAATCTTTGTAGATTTCCGCCTCACTTTTTGTTTCAAAGACTTTATGTTCTTTTTTAGCAGTGCAGCAGTACTATCTGCAGCTGTCCGAGTTCCACAGTCAACAAATTATTTTGTAGGTTCTGTTGAAGTAAATGGTATATCAACATCCATAGGAGTAGATGTATCCAGTTCCTAAAAATTTTGTTTTTGTTTTTGGCCATAAAAATATTATGTAAATAATAATAAGTTTTCGAGCCGTACAAAATAGTACTTACATGTTTGATAATTTCCCTTATCGGCAAAGTTACCTTTTTTATTAAATGTTTCGGGAAGGAAAATACGTTTGGTACAGCATCAGGTTTTAAAACTTTTGCTGTACAACCTAGTTTCTTCAAATAATCTAATGGTAGAAAATGTTCACTATAAAGTCTACTAGTTTTTGATGGAACCCAATTTTCTCTGCGAACCGCTTTGATCCAAAGTTCGAGTATCTCCAGGCGTTCAAATGGAAAACTGTAACAATTAAAACCAGTGTTTACATAATAAAAATCATTATTTTCCTTGATTAAAAAAATTTTAAGCCATGTGGGAAAAAACAGAAAAAAAGGAATTTTTGTTAGTTAGGTTAGATTTGTAAAAGGTTTGAATAGTTCATAAATTGGATATCTCTTATCATGTAAATCTTTACAATTATAGGCAACACAATTAAGCACCATGTTTAGGGGTTTAGGTTATAATTATGTTTCCCATCTCACAGCAAATGTCTTTCGCAAAACAATATGATCAAATATAAGCACAATTTAAAAGTTTTTCTTACAAATCACACGCATATAATGGCCAAAGTCAACGGAAAATATGAAATAAATTACATTTATCCTCAGATTTACGTTACATAAATTCGTTCGTACGAGTGCGATAAACACAGGACTACTACCGTATACGTCTTTCTTTGTCTGTTGCCCCTGCCTCACTTATTCGAGCCGTTTTCTACGGCCGGGTCCATTCCAGTTACATGTAGTATACAGTTCAGTGTTTTATGTAATAATTACACCCTCTCATACATAGTCTATCCTTATGCTGCGGAGTAGCACGGGTCCTCTAGTTTTACATTAAAAGAAGAGCGAAACCCATGCTTGTGTTCTAGGCGTACGAGTACTTCTTTATTGGTTTCAGATGGTTTCTGTGGGCTATCGTGTTTCGAAAAGGATCCACTGGTAGTGGATTTGTCCATCGGTGGTGGTGTCGCTGTCCTATTGGTAACTACTTCTTCAAAAATTATGAGAATATTGGACATGTCCATCAGTGTTTCCATAAAGGTTGACTCGCCTTCATGGATATGTCTAGTCTCCGTTAAGTTTGTGGCATCCGAATCAAACTGAAATTCTTGACCAAATACAGATAACTCTCTCAACAAATTCTTCACTTTGATGTCAGTTTTGGTTATGTCTGACTTATATGTAGGTCCTCCTCCAGTACCATAAACATACTTTTTCCCTCGGAAAACTTTCTTTTAGATGTTTTTTTCAGGTGGTCATATTAGCTTCTTAAAGATTTACTGTCCTCATATTACAAACTGCTATACTTGTTAAATTCTTCTTCAATTTGTCTTTTAAAGATAAATCGTCAGATTTTTTACATTCTAAATCGTCCTTGTGTTTAATGATTAAATCTAAGGTTCCGGTGCACTTCGCGACCCTCGGAATTTGATGTTAATCTTATTCTTGTTTAATAGCTTTCCTTAAATAAAGCAGATAAGAATAAAAATTTCGCTGAATCATATTCAGTATTTACTTTAAAAATCACGAATTTAGTTCGAAAAATGGTACTTTTTCAAGACTAGTTAATGATATTTTACAATAAAAATTCTCACTTTAAATTGTAAAGGTTATTGTCTTGAACTAAATATAAGTCTGTTTCACAAGAAATACTTAAATTTTGCCAATTTTTTAAAATATTCTTAGGCATAATTATTCTCTTGACACTTATAGGTTATAAATTAGACACTGACATTTTATGCCTAGGCAGCCAGGGTCACAAATTAGGATGCTTTTCTATCATCATGTTAGTTTTAGCAGCGTTGTCAAATGGTATTTATTTTCTTTCAGTTGAATTAATTTTGTGGTGTAATAGATATATGAATATATTATAAAAGTATTTATCCTTATAATGTACTGTTTATCTTATATTTGATTTATACGGTACATTTAATAAAATATATCAAAACAAACTTTTCTGCTGGACCACAGAATCAACAATAAACAACAGGTTATAAATCTCTCGATTTATTTTGAAAAGTTTATAGGCAAAATCATGGGTAATCTATTCTTGTACACGATTGCAGCCACGATCGATATAGTATGTGTGTATCGTGGGCTGCAGCTATAGTAATCTGCGCCTGCGCTTAAGTAACGTCGACATTCCGCGAACTTTTTAAATATTCAATAAATTATTCCTTGCCAACGTTATTTCTAAATGCACTTTCCTCCGTTTATGGTCCATGACAAACGTGTTATTATATCGTTGAAATTATTATTGGGATAGGATTGGTTGTTAGTAATCGCAAATGAAAAACAAATGATAGTATTATGATAATATTCTGACAGTAGTCAAAATGGAATTCAAAAACGTTTTCCAGCGGAATTCGATTATTAATTCGAACAGCTATTGACAGATTGTGAAAAATGCGCGCGCGAATTGCAAAACGTCGAATCGGCGCACTCGCTTCGCTCGCGATATCAATCTGCGTAAGTATTTCAAACAGAAATCCACACTTCAATAATTCAAATGATTATCCACATTATTATGCAATAATACGTGCTCAAATAGGTATACTATCAGGAATACATACATAATTTGCAAATGGAAAAATTGAGTGAACAGCTGTCGACAGATTGTGTAAAATGCGCGCAAATGGAAAAATCCAACATATTGTACAATTTGCGCATAACTGATTTCAGCTAAACGAAAGTTGGCCGGTATCGATTCCATGTAGGGTTACTTTAATTGTTTACATTTTTTATGTGGGGACGGTCACATCGTGCAAATCGATGAATCCGTGTTGACCAAACGAAAATATAATAGGGGGCGGATTCCAGAGCAGTGGGGGCTTGGTATCTATGATATCACGGATAAACGTGGCTATGCAGTATTTGTTCCCAACCGAACAGCCACTACTCTGGAATGTATAATTTCTCGACACGTATTGCCGGGTACTGAAATATGGACTGACTGCTGGAGGGGATATACTGGCTTAAAAAATCTGGGAGGTGCATCCCCTTAGATACATAAGGAGATTAACCATTCCAGAAATTTTGTGGATCGGCTAACGTAAGTGTGCACGAACCATGATGAACGCCATTGGTCGTGCCTTAAACAATATTTGAGACGTCCGGGGTGATGTCCTCAAGATTTTTATCGGAATATGTGGATCAGTTTATGGGGTGGCATGTGTTTGGTCCCACTCCTAGTGCGCGATTCGAGAAATTTATTTAGGTTACATTACGTTAGTTTAAATATTCATAAGTAGGTAAGTAGGTTAGATTGGGTTAGGTTAGGTTGACCTAATTTACATTTTCTAAGGCATTTCAGGTACAGAGTGCGGACTGATTGGTGATAGGTTTTAGCAGGAAGGTGATCGATCATGGCTCTTTAGAATGACGTGTCATTGGTCCATTAAGGGTTGAGGATGGAAACATGTTTGGTGAAATCCGTCAACTTCGAACTCCTTCCCAAGGTCTTTAGAAGATTTCCTCCACAACAAAGAAATAGGTTAGGTTAGTAGTTAATTAAACTTCGGCGCGTAATCCTCTCTAGTTCACTACATTGTTGATTTTTATTTGGTCTATATACTTAAGTTAGGTGAGTAATTTTTTTCTATTTCTTGTTTCATATTTAATGATATTCTAGCTACATTTTGATCTGACAGTTGGACAGGAAACGATATTGAATTAAATTATGAAAAGTATTGTAAATTTTGCGAATTCGGCACTAAAAAATTCCATAAAAATTTTACTACAAATATTTGTGACTGTTGGTCGCATTATAATTGGTTCGAGTAGTGGAAGGAAATATAATCTTAGTATATTCCCTACCCCTTCTCGAAAAAATATCGAATAATTTGTATTCCACATTTAGTTGTCTACAAACTATAATGGACCTAATTAAAATGATTATGTACGCATTAAAGACATATTTAAAATAAACATATGGAAGTACTTAAGATGATCTTGAACGCTTCTGATGGTTCAAAAAGTGTATACATATTTTATATGTACATCATACTAGCACATTAACAAACATCTTTAAACTCGTATTTGGGATGTCATTATGAGTCACACAAGTTTGCTAGGGACGACAAATATTCCAGAATAGAATATAGGTAATCTCAGATATAATAGTATACCAGAAATTCATCACATTCACATTCGCACTCACTTTTAACAAGAAGTAAACAAAAAGGACACAAAATTAAATCACTAATCATATTACTCCGTTGTTTTTAAAAATTTTAAATATTAGGTTATGTGGTTAGGTGTTATGTTGAATCGCTTCTTCTTTTCTCGCATTGTCTATTGCCCAATTTAGCTAGGTTTTTAGATCGTTTGCTGGAAACTAAATTTTTCCATTTGTTCAAGTGAACATTAGTCAAATGTAAAATAATAGCAATATAATGTGACGATATTTATTTCTCTGTAATGTAAATTTGAAAAATTAAAATGAAATTTTGATTAATGTCACTGTCAAACTATAAATTGTCACACTTGGGCTTTTACAAACAGTTTATTTAATAAATTTGAATTTCTGGGCTCCGGCTATATAATAATTTCTACTAGATTTAAATTTTAGTTTTATGTATCTTATTTGAGAACTCTTTGCTTCCGCTGTCTGGGCGTAGGGGTTTAATATTTTAACTTTCCAGACTTATGGCCTCCATCTGTGTCAGACTTTCAATATATCAATGCCCAACAAAACTACTCCAGGAAAACAAACTAATTAATTCCAAAATATGTTTATTAATTAATTAAGTTCGAAATTTTTAAAGAATGGATTACCAAATTTAAGTCAATATAAATATCGATGAGAAATTTCAAGATAGTTCAATGTTAGACGTAGTAGATTAAATGCATTCTCTCTACGAAAATAAAAGAGAAGAAACTTAACCTATAAATCTACAATAATAAATCTTACAATAAAAAAACCGGAGTTATGTCAAATAAAGTCTTTGTACTGTTTCTAATTTCTGTAAACTTGATTGCAAAGCATACAGACTCAACAGCAAGCAAATCGTTAAGGATATTTATCACTGTCTATTGAATAATTTTAAAGTTTCCAATCAAGGTGATGATTCTCTCCTACAAAATATTTATAAAGATTTGTTACCTTTCAGTCCACTCTCAAACACTCTTTATAAAGGAAATCGTCTTGAAGAAATCATTAAGCTCCTCACTAATCCAGTGTATACGGTATGTACGATTTACCCTTTCTTATCTTCTCTTCAAAATTTTGGAAATTTTTTCTTCTTACCATTAAATACAAAACATGTCGACTTCAGCTTGCTTTTCTTTTATCGATAGTATATGTTTAAAAGACTTCTATTATATTAATTATCTTTTTTTTTAGAAAACTTTTTGACTTCTTTTAAAATTTTAATTCTTGACAGCTCTTTCAAAATTATTCTAATGACACTATTTTATTTATTTTTAGTCACCTGGATTTGTATCTCTTGGTTACCGCAAACAATCAGAGAGTAGTCATTAGACATAGAACAAGTATCCTTTCTCCTTACTCATCACTAACTTTTTTCTATAACCTCAAATTGTCACCATTTGTCACCCGCACTTGACAAATATAATTTTTATAACATACTCTGTATGTTCGGGTGAATTACTATACCTTCTTATAACTAAAATCTTACGTAATATATAAAATAATTTACAATCAATAAATAATGCTTTGATATTCCTAGACTTTCAAAATCTTTACCCAACTTCTGATTAATACTTAGCTATTTTCAAAATTTCTACAGTGTGTGCCAAATATTTTATAAATCATTTATTGTTATTTGGTACATTATTCTATCTAAAATTTTCTAAGACAATTTATTTGTCTTAATAAATATAAAATATGACTAAAACTGAATAAAACAATCCACTAAAACTGTGTTCTCGCGATTATTTCAAAAATACTTTTCCTTTAATTATCAACAATACGTTCAATATAAGAAGAATATTTTTACTTATCGGGACATTTATTGTTAATGTTCAACTAAAAATCACAAATATACACATAATTTTTTATATTTACCCTAACTACATAAAATATGCGTACTAAGTTATTACCTGTGGAACATACATAATACTTCCAAAGATGTACAATTTCAATACATTTTAGATCATGAAGATAGTATAAATCTCGTATAAAGTATCTCCAAGCAGACACGAGTCATGCAAATGAGAACTGGCAACACTTCTCCTTCTAAAATTTCTGACCATCTGATATCTAGACATAATTGTCAATTTTTTTTAAAATGGCGGATTTTTAGTACTTTCAATTGCGATTTTCTCTTTTGAAAGTGCATGATCCAAGAATTGTTTTCTCTTAAAAAGTTCTATAACAATAGGGCTTTCTAATAAAAAAAATCGTTGCAAAATTCGGAGGGTCGCGAATCGCACCGGACCCAAATCTTAGAGTATATTCACTTCACTATCTTTAAAGTTTATGCTTCTATGAGATTGTCGAGAGGTTTTACTTAATTCAGAAGCTATAATAACAATTAACACTATAAACACTAGCCTATAGGTTAGGATTTCACTTAATTATAACGTTTAAAACTTAATTACCTAAGTTGAAATGAAAAAATGTGTGAATTAACTATAATTCACTATATTTCGTGCAAAATAGATATGTTTACGGAAAATGCTCAACAAACATAACCTCAAATCAACACAGAGTCCACTGAAATATGGCAAAAATTACAGATCAGGATTGCCAACAGTTCATCTTTGACGTTTAAACTGTACTGGAATGAATTATTTATGGAGAAACCGAAATTGGTGTAAGCTGTGGTTTAAAGTTAAACTAGATCAAATTAATCGCGTTTAACTAGATTTTGGGGAAACCGACCCAAAATTAATCATTTAAAAAGAAAAATTGATTTGACCAATGATTTATTTTAGCTGAGCAATTATCAGCGGATCATTATCTAAGTTTCATGCTAAATAAAACGTTGACCAATTAATCGGACCAATTGACATGTTATGACAATTTTCTGACCTTTTAGATGATATAATCGTTCAATCGAAATTCCACTTGTGAGGTGCAAAGATCACGTAGATGATACATTCGATGTCCTGGACTATCTGCTGGTATATATTATGCAAAAGTACCTAGCATCTCATTCGATAAAGCAATGTGCTTCGGGGTAGTGGCTCGTTATTCGTTCTCTTTCATTTTCATGAACTTCATCTTCTGAAATATTTATAATTCGTGCCTCTTTTACGCTCATCTCTTGTTATTGCTACAGCACCGTTTATGTACTCTTGTATATGTGAATATATTTTACCTTTATGTTTGTGTACATTTTCGAGGAATTTTCCACGTTTTTTTTCCACTGCATTTCATAAACTGCGGCTGTTTGCATTGCGAATTCGTTATACGAATTAACAAGAATAATAGTGGCAATCGCAACAATGTGTATTTTCAAGTAACAATAAATTGATGTAAATTGTTAAATCTTCGTATAAGTAGTATGTTGATAAATTGTTGTAAAAATTGATAACCCGATTCACGATAGCACTACCAAAAAAAATGGAATACACATTCTATTTTACAGGATCCGAGTCTTTTATAAAATGATGACATGACAATACGCCACTTTTCATCTGTTTTTTCTCCCGTTTGTAAGGTTTTTGTTTTATATTTGCTAATAATAATGAATAAGGAGATCTTTATTAACAATATTTTATCTTTCCTATTTACAAAAGTAGAGAGAACTATGTGAGGGCCGATGTTCTGGCATTTTCCCCTACTTTGGTGTTCCTCTGGAGCAGTATATGGTTCCCTGCTTCTTGCACTATCCATTTCTTGTGGTCGATTCAAATAATTTAGTCCCTCATATACAATTATGACTACCTAGATTTTTCGACTGTTGTGTCCCTGAAAACCGGCTGAAAACAGGGTTTCAAAATCGAATGAGTATTAATTTATGATGGACAGTAACATGGCAGATGTTGTTTGAGAAGGGTGTCACGGTCTAAATTGACCATTAAGTCTTGCTAAACGCTCATTCGAATAACTTCTCTATATCGATTACGTCGTAATCATAATATTTAAATGAAACCTTTATCAAAACTAAGTTACTACTGTGTTTATTATAGTAATTATCATCACCTTCACCATATTAGCAAGGTTGTTTCAATGTTGATGTTTTTTTTTATCATTAAGTTAACTCCAATTGTTATTCTATTTTATTTGATTAAAATACCTCACAATTACATTAATTTTAGAGTTCCCTTAACGCACTGTTTATATCTAAGTTTCGATTTTTATTTTGCTGTAACTACTTTTCTTTCAACCATACTATTTTTGTCAATAGAATATTGTTGGTAACTAAAAATTATCGATTGTTGAATTTATTAACCTCTTTCATATTATTTAGCAAACTCACCTACGAACTTAATCCATATCTAATGTGAAATTTGTATATAATATTGTTATTTGTCTTTGTTAGCACATTCATAGTTGTTTCCAGGTGGTAATTCGAAAAATCTTTCGTGAATAACTGGGATATGTTTATTTATAAACTTCTCTATGTGGTATTCAGCACTAACATTCTCTATTGATATGTATATTAGGCAATTTAGTCTGAAATTGGGAAAATACAAACAATATTAACAAAAATGAAAGTTATTTTGGTTGAGAGTTTGAGTGTATCGACTTTTGATTGTCTCCACTTCTGGTTTTAGGATACTGACCTGATAATCCCGGTGGGTTTTGTTCTGTTTCACTTCCTTTTCCAGTACTAAGCTAATATTTGATAATTCTAATTTCTTAATTAAATTCAGACACATGACGAACACTTCGTTTTAATTTCTAGGTCAACATGTCAATAAACACTTGGTGGAGGAAACTTTTATATCACTTTTCTCCCTGGTTAACAACTCCGGTTATTGAGCGCTTGTTTTGTCCAAAAGATCACAATATTCGAGTAAACAATCCTAAGTATGTTTATTTATAACAAAATATAATGTTTATATTGGTTCTATTTGTCGTGATGGTGTGCGCTATGAACACATGTTCTTCCTTCTGCTCATACACTGGCTTAGTATTATTAGGAACACAGTTGCCGATTGTTATTGAATTTATTGAAAATCCATGCCTTTATAGTTCATTCCTTAATTTAATTCCATCTGATTTATTCTGGTTGTTAGCCGAAAATTAAGTTTGGCATCGGAGTTTAGTTTTACCACAGAAAGCATATTCAAGAGTGGTTAGAGTTTTTAATCTAAAATTTTATTATCCAGTTTGTATGGGATTTGATTGAAACTCTATATAATTAATCTTCATCTATCAATTCAGTTAGCTTATCTTTTATTTATCTTGGCTATTTTCTGAATTTTTTTTGAGGAGATTTTATTGATAATACTACTACGTAGGATTTTTTGCCGTTCTTCAGGTAAGCTATTCATATTTTATAACTG
Source organism: Galeruca laticollis (assembly GCA_963921935.1). NCBI lineage: Eukaryota > Metazoa > Arthropoda > Insecta > Coleoptera > Chrysomelidae > Galeruca > Galeruca laticollis. The sequence continues at coordinate 149,816,676 of OY998181.1, forward strand.
AAGACTAATTTTCTCGATTCTGCTTGTTATGCTAAATTCAGCGTTTTATTAATTTTGCTTTCTTCCTATTAGAATTTTATGGTGGATAATCGAATCACGTTTTTTGGACTTGTCCATTCGATTCCAGACACTCAGTGGTCTTTGACTTGGATACCGTATTTAGTTATTTCGTTGTTGAATCGTTTGGACAAGCGCAAGCATAATATAAAAAACCCTCCTGGCCAGAAGTGAGTTAAGTTTTTTTTAATGATTATTGTTTACCACTTCTTCTATTTTGCTAATTGATTTGAGTTTAAATTGACTTGATATTTGATTTCTTAATTAATGTTTATTTCTCAGTTGTCGATATTAAATAGTTTTATTGTTGTGCCATAGTTTATCAACGACTTCATGGGTGGGAGTCAACGTTTTCGTGAACTTTTTTTGTTTCCTTTTTTTTACAAATGGGGATCAAATAATTTGTGTGATATAATAATCAATAGGTATTGGACTTCTTTTAACTGATGTGTTTATAATCACAATGATTTAATTTTCTTATTTTCTGTGATTATTCCATTTAACTTTTTAAATATAATTAAGTAATTCGATAATTAATTTTGTACAATTATTATGAAAGTATCCTCCGTTTTCCCTGCATCTTGTGTTGAGATATTAGAGATTTTCTATGTTTTCTTCTCTAGGGTTTTTTTTTCTTTTCGGCGAAAAGTTTGCCTGGACATTGACTGCAATACCCAGTGCTTCACGCCCCCCAGTTTCCCATAATTCAGCGATTCTCAGGGACAAACGGAAATCAGCTAAGTCTACTTTATTATAAATCTTTGTTTGTTTCGTACTTTGTTTATTTTTCCCTTTTCAATTTTCCTAGTAGGCCAGTCGAGGCCATAGTTATTATTGTGCACTTTTTACTTTACTTGAAGCTAATTATTAAAGTTAAGTTAACTTGTTGAACACGTGCGGTTTACAGCTTTAAAGATATTATTATAATAAAAAAAAACTTATTGTAACTTTAACACCTATATCTTTCTTTATTTCTATGTTTCTTACCTATTTTTATTAAATTGGTGACATTTGAAGAGACTGTGTTTTACTTGGCAGACTGTCCAGGAGGCATAAGTTACTTTGATCCCCCCCCTTTTTTTTGAAGTGGCCTTGTAGTTTACAGCAGGCTAGGGACACTGCAGACCATGCCATCTATAGATCCCGTCGAGTAACTGAAATCGGTAGATAATTCAAAAAAATTAACGAAAACTGTAACGTCGTTAGTAATCAAGTTTTATTGATTTTTATAACTGCGTATGCGCGATATCATATTGCTCGTCCCTATCCCCACATGTTGAATGTTATACTGTTATTGAGTTATCTGTGACTGTTATCATTTCTTAGTTCTAGTGTAGAGGTTATTTTAAGGTTACGGTATTTTGGTTTACTTTTTAATTGCTATAGTGTAATATTTATCTGTTGTTTCGTTGCTCTATTGTTATTAATTGTAAAGGCAATGTCAAAGTGTATTCTGAAGGAGTTTAATAAGTGGTATACTTGGTAAGTTTTATTAAAAAAATTTGGGCATTTTTACTTCCACAATTAACAACCATTATCTAAAACACAGAGAATTTTTACTAATTTAATCGACAACTTTAGAGATCATGGTTGTTCTTTACATTAGCTAAACTGAAAATTCCTGCATTAATAAAGTAAATATTTCTTTTTACAGTTTTGTTCCTCCAACCCAGGAAGATAAAATTAATATGCCTGAAAAGCAGTGGTCATAAACCATTAAATTTGTCGACGAAGAAACGATGGAGGGTATGATCCCTTCATTTTCAAAAACTGTGTTTCTTTAGATTTGAGAAAGACGAAGAGAGGTTATTAAGACAGTTTGATTTGCCTTTCCATATGAGTGGAAAATAACAAAAATTGATGGTAAGTTTTATTGTATTCAATATGCTATAATTTTGGACATTTTAAAATGTAAATTGAGTGAACGAATAGACGAGTACTGAGTGTGTAATTTTATTAATATTCCAGGTAAGCGCTTTCATCCATTAGACCATTCTGAAAGCTCTCGTCAAGAAAAAAATATACAGAAAGTCTCAAAAAACATCAAACCCTGTAACTGCTACATACAATGAAATAAATTGTTTGATGTTACATCATTATTTAACTAAAATTTGTTAAAATTACTCTATAAAAAGTGTGTGTACAATTGTAATTCACATAACGAAACGTCTAATTGGATTACCAACTAAATGATATGTGTGCACACCCTCTTTATAGGGTAATTTTAACAAATTTTACTTAAATAATGATGTAACATCAAACATTTTATTTCATTGTGTGTACATTGTACCTGTTGTATGTTTTTCTCTTGTCGACAACTTTGAGAATGACCTACTGGCTGAAAGCGCTTAGCTGGAATTTTAATCAAATGACATACTCAGTACTCGTCTTTTCATTCACTGAATTTATATCTAGTGTGTACACCATACTCAGACAATTCCATTTTAAAATGTATTCATTGAAAAAATAATAATCTGGGTTTTATTTTATGTTATAGCTATATTCCCTCTACCAGCTATGGTAGAGGGATTGCCGATTTTCATATATAGCCCATGGTGTGAGAATTTATGGAAAATGAAAGTGAGTATCAACTTTTATTGAGGCATTACGTCTAAGTATTTGGTCTAGCGGTAACCAAAAATCCAAAATATCCAATAAAGACAAAAAATAGTTAAAAATCAAGAAAGCTTCAAAAAAGGGAATCAAAAAAACCAAACAAATGTATACACTCAAACATTTTTTGATATTTTTTTGGCTTAGTACAAAAACATGTGTAAACCTATTATTTCGATAGTAAGCGCATTTTGTTTTCTTTTGTTGACATAAATTTTTAAACATATTTGCGTGTTTACTTATTTATTGTTGTTATTTTGTGTGTTTACTTGTAGAACCTCAACCAGAAACGAGAAACGACTCCATGAGACGGTGGGATTTTTAAGAGCCCTTAAGAAACATTTTAACAATCATAGACTGCCAGGAGCTGCAGAGTAACTTAAACTGCCTTATGCAATGGTTTCGTAAGAACGGAATGCTTTTAAATGTAGAAATATGCAATATACTAGGTTTAAGCTTGTGTTATAAACATATTTAATACTTCCAGTAAAGAAATAAAGATGTGTTTTAAGTGGAAATTAAATGTTACATATATTATTTTAAATGTTGTACAATCACAAGTGCTGTTTAGCACTCTTATATGTTATTACTTGGTATTTACAGAGCTGGGCAGTATTTAATAACTTTTCCTATAAAAATATTTTAATTACTATTGTTCTAACATTCACAGTAATTATACTAAAATGTTTTCTTTCACAAAAAGTTGCCAAAAATAGTAGTTAACAACTTATTGCTAACACTTTTTTTGATTAGGTAAGTAGCAGTTATACTCCTGCAATTTGTCCAGCTCTGTGTGTTTATACGAGTGTAATAATAAATTAATATAAACTTATCATACATAATTTTCTACTTTTATCTTGATTTAACATCATTTAAAAATCCAATGATACTCCAATCTAGAGTGTATGTTACTCAAAATATTTTCTAATTATTGCATGGTTTTTACACTATAATTTATTTGTTGTCATTATGTTTGTTAAGAAAAGTACTTTGTGAAATAAATTATTTGTTATGTATTTTTATACCAAAATAAATAAATTTTTTATATGATTATTGTTTTATTTTTTCCAATTTAATTAACCATTTATGGTCCATCATTTGATATTTCATTTAATTTAACTCAACATCAAATCATTATTTAGTTAATGGAGTTAAATTGAATGAAATGTCAAATTATGGACTATGAATGGCTATTTTGAAATAAAATAATTAAAATACAGTATATTTGGATATACCGCCAATCCGCCGAAACCTAAAATTACAGAAATCTTTCCAACATCACTCAGTTGTTTACTCGACGGGCTCTTTAGATGGCGCCACAATCAGTGTCTCATCTATCTGTGGGTTATCTGTGGTTTACGGTGGCTTGTAGAGTATCGACCAGTTCGTGATCAACTAGAGACTTCCAGTTTAGTCGGTAAACTGGTGGCGCCGAACCTACTTACTGAATACTCCCCAGCCGGTGTTGCTCGCACCTTTTTAAACCACTGGTCGGTACTATAGCATAGCCTATTGATTCTGCTAATTTGCCTTTAGTCTAAATTCAATTCAGTTTCTAAATTTTGTTAAAATAAATATATATATATATATATATATATATATATATATTTTTATGTCAGAAAACATTAAAAATAATAATTTAGAATAATTAATCGTTTACGTTAAATTTCGGGATATTGATACCTATATAAAAAAGAACAAAATATAATTGTTGTTAGTATGTAAGTGTATATAGTAGTATAAGAAACATTCGGAGTAAATATTTGAGATAATCATAAACATTTTGACAAGAGATGTCAAGTGATCTTGACAAGACCAGATTTTTTTAGAGAAGAACCATATTGATCAACAATAATGAAGAAGGAGACATTTTGACAGGAGATGTCAAGTAATTTTTGAATAAAGTTTTTTTCATGTTGAGAGGAAATGAAAAAAGGTATTTTTTGTTCGTAAAAGACGTGTTTAACTACGAACCTATTGATTCATAAAAATAGGAAAGGAGATATTTACCAGACAGTAACAAAATTTGAACGTGAAGAAAAGAAAAGAAAGAAGCCTGATAACAGAAGATTGGATAGTGCGTATGAACATTTAACCGGTTGTGGACAGAGTGATAAGGTCAGTAACCATTCGATAATACAATGCAATAAAGAACATTTTCATTATAATTGAGTAATCAAATTTTGACAGACATTTTTTGGACTTATTATTAAAACATCAACTGTAAATATAAAAAAACGAAATTTAATTCATATGTACATTTTAGTAGGTATCAATATCGATTTATATGCTTCACATGCATTATAGAACAGGGAATAATTAGAATCTTGTTTTATTGATTTATGAGGAATGAAACCTTCACACCCTGTTGTATTATAGAGATAGTGTTCGATTGAGCTGGCAAAAGTATTGAAGATTATTTCTTTGATGTATAATATAACATTACAATATATATATATATATATATATATATATAAAAAGAACAGTTGGTGGTCTTCATACCACCTGTAGAAATTCAAGAAAAGAAAACTTCTCAATAAAATAGTGCGTGGCAAGGGGTGTTGGTTTTGTCTGTTGACAGTGAATGATTTAAATAGGGGATTTTATTCCCTATTTCGATGGTTTTGGTTGTTAGAAGATGAACAACTCGTTATGTGTATAGTGTACTATGCAGAAGCCTACAGCCACTATCTGCACGATTGGCGGCTCCGAGCGTGCCACGAAGATTTTTAGTTTGTAGATGTTTTGGTGATAAAGTCCTTGATAGTGGGCAGTTCAGCTTGTTCATGTAACTATGTATTTTTGGGAAGTCTAGGGTAGATTGTTGTGTGTTCAATTGCCATGCGGAGTAATGTTTTGTGGCTGTGTAATATACCGAAGCAGCGTAAGTTAGAATGGGACGAATGATGTGTTTGTATATTGAAAGTTTGTTTGCAGTTGAGAGACTAATATTCTTACAGATTAACGGTTACAATTTGCTCATTGCAATTTTGGCTTTTAGTACTTGTTGTACAATGTGCGCGTTGGCATTGGTGTTACCATGCACAGTGTATCCCAGGTACTTTAGCGTATTACTGGGTGTGATGTATTGCCCATCTATACACAGCTGTAATTGCAATGAGTTTTTTTGCTCTTCTCCTGAGTAACAAGTACATGTGTCGTCCGCATACATGGCAGTAAGCATTTGAGGGGAGGAGGGAAGATCATGGGTGAGGAGCGAATAAAGCAAAGGTGATAAGACAGATCCTTGGGGAACCCCGGCTTGTATCGGGAATGGACCCGCTAATCCGTTGTTCACCTTGGAATAAAATTGTTTATTTGTAATATACGAGCTAATGATATGTATTAAGTAATCAGGAAATTTTAGTTTTATAAGTTTATACAGTAACCCCTCGTACCAGACGGAGTCAAAGGCTTTCTGTATGTCAACTGTGACCATAACTGCCTTGTTTTTGACAAAAAAGCCTTCTCTTAAGTAATTGAACACACGAATGATTTGCGCAACCGTACTATGTCCTCCTCTGAATTCGTATTGCTCGATGGGTGTTATATTATTTTTATCCACATGTGCTTGAATTCTATTAAGAATAATAATTCCCATCACCTTTGCTATATTGTTTAACAGGGAAATTGGTCCGTAACTATCCACATAATGACGATCGGGATAACATTGTCAGTTTTGAGCATATCTGGGTAATTGCCAGTTTTGATTATAAAATTAGCTACGTACGTTAATTGTACTACAGCTTTTTTAGGTAGACTTTTGAGAAGGATGTTTGGTATACCATCTATCCCCGGTGCTGTTTTATTTTCAAGGGTGTTAATTGTATTATACATTTCATGAGTGGTGGCTAAGTTTTTTTGTGTAGAGTATTTGTTTTTGCAATTTCTTCATTTTTCCCTTTAAGCTTTCTGGTTACTTTCCATAGTGAATTATCTATCGGTGACAGTTTTCCTAAGAATGTTTTCCACGTGTAGTTTCGATATTCCTTTATAAGAGTATTTATTGTCGTTTGGTAATGTTTTAAAATTTGTTTATCAGTATCATCTCTTGTTGATTGCCATCTGCAGCGAATTTTGTTTTTATCTTTTATCATTTTTGTTATGTATTCAGGTTGGAAATTATGATTTTGTGGTTTGTGTTGATATTATCTGTAATTGTAAGCTGTTCATTTATATATTTTTTATACTGCGTCCAGTTAGTGGTTGAGTAGTCATGAATTTTTGTGGGTGATGGGTATATAGAATGTGTTATTTTCAATTCTAATAGGATGGGGTCGTGATCGGAATGGTTTTTAATTTTGTGATGGTAATTATACTGAGGCCAATGGCTAGATCTATTGTACTGGGAGAGTAGTTGTTAAATGAGAAGTGAGTGGGGTCATCTGTCCTGTATATATTACAGCCCGAGTTATCGCAGAATTTTTGCAGAGTATTTCCATTTGTATTAGGGTGAGTGGCATAGGAGTCCCATACAGGGTGCTTACAGTTTAAGTCCCCCACTATGATAACCCTGTTGCGTGTTTTAGTTATGTTGAAAAAATCAATTTCTGTTAGTTTGTTGAAAGGGTGGTTGTATGCCCCAAGAAGTTTAAGTTTGTTATCAATTAAGAGTGAGATATATTCAATTGAAGATGTGTTTGGTTTATGTCTTTTTTGATTAAGACTGCGATACCTCCCCCGCCGACATCCGCGGGTCTTGTCTAAGAAGACTATATTCTGGGTTTCTGAAATTCACGGATTTGTTTGGTTTAAGGAATGTCTCGATTGGAAAGAAAATGTCTGGTTTGTGAGCATCGAAAAAATGTCGGGTAAGATGGAGCTTGTTAGTTACTCCATGTACATTACAGAAAATTATTTTGAGAAAATTTCGTTTTTGAACTCCTATTTTTCCACCTACCTGTTTAGATGTCATACTTGTCTCTGCCTTGAACAAAGTTATTATAAAACGTGAATTTTTCGAGTTTGTTCATTTCGTGAAGCAGGTATGCTACCGCTCTGGTAAGTTTTATATTTGCTATTTCTTAGTTATCCCCATGGAAAGTAATCTGAAGGTGGAAGTTCTGAATATCCTCCTGTTCACTCAATTCTACATCCACTTCCGATCCACCCCACTTAGAAAACCTCATTCGGATAATAATATCCTACCGGAACCAAATTTCATTGAAATGTTTACCAGCATTTTGCCTGATTGAAGGAACTATTCTTTTTAGTTGCACTTCTAAATATTTTGTTAATTTAAATTGCCCTCAACTAACTCATTCACTTACAAAATTCTGTGTTTCATGTTCCCACATCAACCTGGAATTGATTAATCCTGAAATATGACATTGATAATATGTGTCAATTTTAGTGCATCTTTCGTTGGTAGCTTGTATCAGATAGCTGTGTTTTTCAAGCCAGAAGCTTTCTTCGGCTTTACAATTCCTTTGTTTACTGTAATATTTTCTTAACGTTGTAAGATTATTGTCATGTTTTCGTACTATCTCCAGTAACGAACCAATAACTTTCGATAATATGGACATTCATTTCAAGATATTTTCGGTCTGTTAGATGTATCTGTTTTAAAGGCTTTGTTGTTATAATGAATGATGAAAAACTTTCTTAAATGATAATATAATCATTATTCTAGACCATCGTATCGTATCACATACTAAATTGGAGGCGTATTTTTACGTGGATAATCTCCTTACTGGAGGAGAAATCATAGAGGAAATTCTTCATATCAAGCATCAATTGAAAATATTTTTAAATAATACGGTCTTAATATTTGCAAATGGCTCTCGAATACTGTCGATTTAAATGATTATCAAACACCCAGCTCTATCAGCATTTGTGATAATGATACTAATAAATCTCTTGGAATCGATTGGAATCCTAATTTGGATTGCTTAAACTATTCAATAAATATGTCCTCACGCAAAAATGCGAATACAAAAAGAACTACTCTTAGCACAACTGTTCGATCATCTTGCCAAGCTTCACCGACTATTATAAACGCTAAAATAATTATGCAAAACTATCCCAATAAACACACCTACGTAAAAAAAAGTTTTTAAAACGTTCTAATGTTATTTCAACGTTACTCGTTGAAATTTCAACGTTGACAAAGTGGTTGAATTCGAAACGTTATATTCCAAGCGTTTTTTCAAATTGGAAAACAACGACTTAGCTTAACCCACATGTATTTTCGAAAACGGTTTTTATGGCCGTTATTTTAACGTAGTATTTTTTAACATTATTGATACCATTTCGCGAGTTATAGACGGTTATACAGAAATGTTTTTAACATATACAACGATTTTTTAAATTTGAAAACAACGACTCAATTGAACTCAAATGTATTTACAAAAATGCTTTTTATGTCCGTTATTTTAACGTAGTATTTTCAACATTATTTATATTATTTCGCGTGATAAAGACGGTTATACCGTAATGTTTTTAACATGTTATATATACAACGCTTTTTTAAATCTGAAAACAACGACATAATTGAACTCATATGGATTTACAAAAACGCTTTCTAATTCCGTAATTTTAACGTTATATGTTCAAAATTATTTATACTATTTTCCGTGATATACAATGTTATCCAGTAAATGTTTATAATATGTTGTTTTCACAATGCTTTTTTAAATTTGAAAACAACGACTCGATTGAACTCATATGCATTTACAAAAACGCTTTTTATGCCCGTTGTTTCAACGTAGCATTTTTGACATTATTCATACTATTTAGCGTGATATAAATAGTTAAAAAGCAATGTGTTTACCACGTTGTATATACAACGATTCTTTAAATTTGAAAACAACGAATTAATTGAACTCATATGCATTTACAAAAACGCTTTTAATTCCCGTTATTTTAACGTAGTATTTTTAACATTATTTATACTATTTCGCGTGATATAAAAGGTTATACAGTAATATTTTTTAACACATTGTATGTACAACGATTTTTAAATTTGAAAACAACGACTTAATTGAACTCATATGTATTTACAAAACAATACAACAATATATACTAAAAATAAACAATATATAATTATATGTTCTGATGGAGTGCATGATAATTCGCTGTTTAGTTTCATATTATACATAAATTCCAAATTATGTATTAGTAACTTAATGAACATTCAAATTTAAAAATTATGTCAACTATTACATACGAATTCTGTCAACTCTTACTTATATATGTGAAAGTTACCAACATAAATAAAGAAACACAAAAATCTACATTCTATTTATCCAGATATTTACATGGCAGTGTTCAAAGTATTTTGAAACATGTTGACATTGACTTGACCTGGGATTAATTGTTAACGTAAAATTTTATACTTATTTAAACAATGTTATCATTAGAATTTTTATTCATTTTCCTTTAACTCCTTTTGGTAACTGTTTTTCTCAATATCTGACAATATATTTGCTCATTTCAGTCTATTTGTTTATATTAAATCTTAGTTTTTAGACTTGGTTGTGTCTACTGGTACACCCTACATATTAATATAACATTTTAATGTCTGTTCACATTTGTGAATTGCTTTAATATAATAGAGGACTAGTTCAATATATATACATATGAAGACTATGTTTTGGCCAGTTTCAATGTGGTGTCACTTTTTAGTAATGTTTATCTTAATGCTTGTATTAGAGCTATCCATAATAATTGGTTTATTATCAGTAATTTTTGGAGTATTAGTGAGAGTAACTTTATCAACTTGTTGACTTTTCTTTTTAAGAATACATATTTTTCTTTCAACAACCAAATTTATAGACAAACTTTTAGCACCCCTATGGGAGCAAAAATAAGCCCAATTTTGGACTGTTACGTGATGGATGATGTGCTTGACAGTGTCTTGAATGTCCTTCCTTTCAATGTTTCCTTTATCAAAAAATATGTTGATGATATCATTCTATCCCTTCCTCCCATAGCATTTTTTGACGGATCGAAACCAAACTCGCTACAAAAATTCGTTCGGCCAAAATCTTGGACGAGTTTGTTAACGGGCCAAATCGGCCCAGTAGAAAGAAAATGGCGGCCTGTCAAAATTTAAAAAAATCGTATTTATTTTGTTTTTGATCTGACGCAAAAAAGTTACTGAGATTTTTTTAGAACTTAACACCTTCTACAGCTTTTGTATGAAACATTTTTTTCTAAAACGTACATGAAACATTTATTTAAGAAAATTTAAATATGTTTGTTTTTTTTGTTTTGAATCTGATGAAAAAACTTTACTGAAATAAGCCGTCCAATTGGTCTTGTGCCATTGGGATTTTTTTTTCTAACAATCTTTTTCAACTTATTTTTTATGTCTCTTGTATACAATTAAATATTTATTGAGCGTCATGCTTTTGTGACAGTTTTTTTTGTTTAAATCGAAAATTGTTGGTGTTTACTAAACATTTATAGTACACTGTAATATCATGGTGTCCGTGGCGTACCAGATAAAATACACGGCGTTGGTTCAATGGGTCGCAGTATCGGCTTCCCGACGTGGTAGAATTTTTTTTTCTAATTCAATGAATGGTACGAAGGTGCTGCTTTCGTCACACAGAACGTAGACGACATACAATGCATGATGATATACGACACAGAACTTAAGATGAATGACACAGAACACAATATGGATGACACAGATAGATGACACATAATACATGCTGTTACATCACAGGATAGACGACACGCAATACATGATGAAATAGGTCAAAGAACACAAGATAGATGACGGAACACACAGAAAGATGATACGTCACGGCACAGCCGACCAGTGCGCCATCTAGCAGGTTACAGCCGACCAGCGCGCCATCTAGCAGACGTTTTTCGAAATAGTGAGTTAGAACCGGCCTTGTATATTTACTGAGCCTCAGATCAAGAAGAAGGCGGAAGTGACGAAAAACTGACAGCTGCCATTTTCCTTTTTTGACCAACCATAAAATAAAGTTATTGAATTGACGAATCAGCTAACTAGAATAAACTGTTTGTTGTATGATTGTTTGCATATGTTTGACGGTAATACATTGTAAAAAATTTGAAAGACAGTGCTGTACTTAATTTTATTATTTGCTACAAAATATGTTTTATTTTTTTCTTTGTTTGGAACTTTTCCCAAACATCATTTAAAATAATATACCATTACGTTATTCTGGAGCAATGATGCACCGTGTATATTACGAATTCTCTTATCTTGGTCTATTTTGTATAACTTTTATTTGAACATTGTTTTGTACATTGGAAATATTAGCAGGTTACGGTACTTTCTGTACATACTGTGTACACTCTCTTTATCCCTTCCTCCATCTATAATAAAGGAAGTCGATGTTAAAACAGTGTCAACTAGCAGTAAATAAAAGTGGACGAATTGACATACACATATGGAGCCATCCCTGTAATATTAAAAGGTCACGCTGCAACTAACGATTCAAAACGGAAGCGTCATCGTCGCAGAAGAGGCTGAATTCAACCCGGGAAAGCTGCTCATAAGTTATTTAAGGTGGCCGCTTAGATATTATCTATAATGAACAGTTCGCTTTTAGATTAATCGACTAGGTTGTCCGAGAAGTTGTCATTTTAAAGTAACAAATGAGTGCCTTTTTGCTTTATATGCTACGTATATTACTAGATTTTTTCGATCCTAATATCTTCGTATCTATATTTTTGCGAATAGATATTTTTGATTGAAGGTGGAATATAAATTAAAACGGGTTTTTTATGTTAATATGTTTTTGATATGTCGACAACATTTTGTTCTTTTTCTAAGCATGATTTGACATTATAATGTACAGAGTGAGTTTTAAGTATTAGACACCTCAATTATCTCGAAAACGCCTTGCGAAATTTTTATATATCTTAGTTTGAAAGGGCTTTGTAATATGGCCGATATTATGGTCATGATACAATGCGAGAGTTTCGACAAACCTCATTGTATAATGGTTATGGTGGTAGTTACATTTTTGTCAAATCTATAGTTTCTCTGGAAATATAATGGACTTTGTTATTTGGAATGGATCACCCTGTATTTATTCAAATCCTTAAGAAAGGCTGAATATTTTCTATATGATGCTCCTTATACCTAATCACCAAAATTTCGAAGTTATAGCATTTGCAACGTCTCCACCGAAGTTAAATTAATACAATTAATACAAGATGACTATGCACCACTAACATTTTTATTGAATTGTTTGTTAATGCTGTTCTATTTTTTTTATGGAATTGACTGTTTAATCTATTTTCGAAATATTGTAATGTTTGATAATGACCGAAGTGATGCCAAACCGTAAAAAAGTTCACCTATTCACTTCACGGCTTTTTTTCTTGATAGTCGAAGGGACATTCTGGATATATTTTTACATTCATAGTTTTTTTATTATCCACAAATTCAAGAACGATGTATAATTTAAAATATCTCACGTATTTCCACATCCTGATTAAAACTAGATGAAATTCCTTGGCAATCAGATGAAAAAGCTATCTAGCAGTTAGCCTCTTTCTGTGTATGCGGAAGCCGGAATGAGAATAAGAAGAGAGTAAACATAATTACCGAACACGTTTCTGAGAGTTCCTAGTTTCTACTACTCACGTGTTTCTTGCTTTAGAAATGGTCCTTCCACAAGTCAGTCAGATAACTTCAATTCATATGAATATGTGTGCGATTGAGTAAAGAGCACTTTTTTTAGTTTTGGTTTATAATAACATAACAATTATAAAAATTGTTAATATACAGTGCTATTCAAGAGTCCTCTCCCCCCTCGTATCTTTTGAACGGCTACACTTACATTAATAAAATTTGGAGGGTGAAAATAAAGTGTTGTAAACTTCTCAACGAATGGTAACAGGTGACGTAATAGTAATAGATGACGTCACAGTGCCACTCTGGCCAATAATTTTAAATAGGACCTCATGGCAAGTGATATCTCGTTTGAAAGGCATTGACATTCGCTAGATAGCCATATTAATTTTGTTTGGGTTTAAATTAATTTTGACGGATAAATTAAATAGATACCAAAATTATTGAAATAATTTTTTTAAATTTAATTAATCAAATATCAACAATGGATTCTTATAGCAAGTGTTCGAAATGTGCTCCGTCTACTTCCTGACAGTAATACATCCTATTAGTAAACTCTTGTCGTACTCGTTCGAATATGTCAGCTGAAATACTATTGCATTCTTCAGTAATTCTTTCTTTCAAAACGCCAATGCTATCTGATGCCGTAGTATAAACCTTGGATTTCAAGTACCCCCATAGAAAAAAATCTAATGGTATCAGATCTGGTAACCGAGGTGGCCATTCTATAGGACCTCGCCGGCCGATCCATCTACCTCGATACTCTTCATCCAGGTAACGTCTTACTGCACCACAATAATGTGCAGGAGCACCATCTTGTTGAAATGTTATTTCCAGATGGCCGAATTCATCTTGATTATCTTCCAGAATTTCAAGAATTAACGGCTCAATTGCATTTTGTGACATCTCCAGATACACTTCACGCGTAAATTTGAATTTAGGAAAACAGGACCAACTATGTGGTTTCCCAAAATACCTGCCCAAACATTGACTTTTTCTGGAAATTGGGTATGTTGTTCACGAAAGGTGTGAGGATTTGTGTCACTCCAATACCTTACATTTTGTGTATTCACGTTTCCATTGGTGCAAAAAGTACTTTCGTCACTAAAACAAATTGTTTTTGTGTAATGTAGGTTTTGGGGTCATCATCCGAAAGGTAGTGCACCATTTTTAACTTGTATGGATGAAATTTATTTTTAGCCAACACTCTCTGTACTGTACTTTTACTTACTTCACAGATAGACGCAACTTTAGTTGAAGAGGAAGTAGGGTTTACTACCATTTCAGCAACTATATCAATTTTTTTATCATCACTAAATGTTGGTCGACCAGTTCGTTTGTCATCCTGAACACTACCTGTTGCTTCAAACTTGTGGAGAAGCTCCCTCAAATAAGTTATCGAGATATGGCGATCTGGGTATCTCTCATTAAATAAACGTTCCGCTTCATGGAGATTCTTTCTAGATTGTAACATACTTTGAAACTGAATTAATAAAGTTTAACGGATACACATACTCGTACATTACAGCTAGTTCACATAAAATGTATTAGAATAGTTTTTTAATGATATTAAAACTAATAAAAATCCAATCCAATCTGATTAAAAAAATTCTATCGTTTACTTACGATTACTGTTTCGAGTGCCTCAACCATTCCATAACGTACACTTCAAAATCCCTATCTGTGAAACATTTAAAGGTGTTCTGAACAGCAGCTAATAAAACAATTACTTTAGATCAAATTGTGCCCATAGAGACCTTTGATCGTACATCATAAACTACATCAAACTTGATTTTCAGCCAATTGACTGGAACCCATTTTCCACAAGATACAGGCAGGGCTCTTCAATGGCATAACAACATATTTTATTTCGAGAAGTGACTTTTCATGATTTACCTTCTATTACATGCCTCACTCCGTTTCGCAGGTAAATTCAGGTGTGCCATGAAAATTCATACTTCTTTTCTGTATAAAATAATATACTATTCTCATCTTGTTATTTTCATTCTGGAAACATATTGTATATTAACATCATGGACTTGTAACTAAGCGTTATTAATACACTGTGCGCAAAAAAAAACTACTTATGAAGATGTGATATGAACACATTATCAAGTTTAATAAGTTTATAATTAATTGTATCCAATTGGGTATCCAATAGCTGTGTTTCCACAATAATAAATTATTGAATTCTGTTTGTTGACTGGAGCAATCAGTGCCATAAGTTACATATTCTTCAACTAGATTAATATAGGTACTATTGTAAGGGACATCTACAGCTTTTTTATTTTATTTAGTGTATGTTCAAATGGAAATGAGCTTTTTAACAGAAATTTCTGTTTTTGAAGTCTTAAACAGTTTCTAATTGTTCACAAGAATTGTTATTATTAATGTTCAAATTTTCTAAACCTGCAATATTATATAGCTGGCTATCACTGCTGCTACTAAAACTAGAACTAGAGATACTCGATTCAATATTTTTTGTACTGTTTAATACAATGTCTTTATCAGACTATCTGAAATAGTTATTCCCCTTTCTTTACATAATTACCAACTATTTGTTTTTTATTTTATTCATGTAAGTAGCTTCTGAAACATCTTGAACATTGAAAATATTTTCTTCTAGATTCAAATCTCTGCCAACATATGAGCATGTTTTATTATTAATAATAATATCTACCCTATTGCAATATTAAGTTTTTTGTAGGGTATAATGCATATCTAGGATTTAAAATATTGTGAATCGTTTTTAAAATATACTTACTAACTAAAATATTTTAAAAGTTGATAAAACCCTTATTTTGTAAACTCTATTATATAATGTTAGTGTACAATTCCGCCACCTGGAATTTCAATGTACAATAGCCGATTAAAGTATTGAATGAGTATTAAGTTTTAATAATTATGATTTTGGAAGAGGTACTTACCGATAACAGCTGTTGTTCGTCCATTTTAACAAGAATTATAACTAAGCATAGAAACTGAAGCTAAATAGGAACTAACGAAAACGAAGACCACTTTATTCAAGTACTTGCAAGAAATGTGCTTCCTGCAAATAAAATATAACACAAAACTGAACATCCGCCATTTCATGCTTGTCATTTGTTTCCACAGATAATGTTCGTTCCTCTTCTGTTTTCTTCTTTTTTTATGTTACTGTGATGTTTATTATGAGATATTACTGAGAGTTTTATGAACTAACATCGTACAGACGTAATAGTAGGATGTTACTAAATATTATTTCGAAAGATGTAAAAGTAACTGCAACATGTGATCATCTTAGAAACATGTTAATTTGTAATATTACAGTAACGTTCTGTATGTGACATTATTGAGAAGTATACAAGTTAACATCATAGGAAGTTGCTAAAAAGAAGTTCATATGATGTGTATGTAACTGCGAATTCAAGTATTATTGTGTACATCAAAAATATGTTTTATTTACATGACATGGATGTTAATAGAGATGGTAATAAATTAATACATCTAAGAGATATCTTATTAACGTTTTAAATAAACATCACGAAAAGTCTCTAAAAATAACATCACAAAGAAGACTTGTTATGTTTCTTGTTTAGTGGGAATATATGAAACTTCAGGTCTAATTGGTCTCGATATTTTATATATATCCATATAATCGTGGAGTCTGAATATTTTTATTTGTGATGTATTTCTTTTCATAATCACTTAAAAGATAATTTGAATTATTAATAATCTCTCTTACATTATCAGAAAAATTTTTGTTGGGTTTGTTCTAAGAATTTGTATATCGCTCGATTCTATAAAGTTATTTATTTCTGACTTATAATCTTCAGTGTTTAATATAACAGTGGCATTCCCTTTGTCAAATTTTGTAATTCTTAGGTTATTATTTTCTACTTTCTTTAAAACTGAAATGTAATTTTTTGTTTGACGTTTAACCTTTGACGGTTCCATATTTTTGATTAATTTGGCAATTTTTAATTTCTTTAAAGAAAATTATTTGAATTCGATTTTAAAGCTATTTCCGATTCTGTCGCTAATATTAATGTAATAATATTCGTGGTATGTTGTACTGTGAACCTTCACTTAAAAATTCCATTCGACTTTTTGTTAAATTAGTGTCTGAGAGGTTTTCAAATCGTGGTGCAAAATGTGTTAGTATGTAGATACTTACAGTTTCATGATGTTTGGGGTATTGAATTTAATGTTGTGTGCGTTCAAGTTTTTTTAGTTGTTGCTCTACTCATTAAATTTCATGTGCTCCGTCGTGTTGTCACTTTCTCTGATTTTGTCTTCTAAACAGTGAAATTCTACTGGATGTAGTTGGAACGTGAGTTCAGAATTTACAACTTTTATTTAGGTGTCTAAGGAGTCTCTCGTTTTCAACCATTTATTACATTCTTCTTTCAGCCAGATTCTTTGAGCACATTTTATAGCTTTTTATGCTAAATGTATTTTCTATTTACATAATTTGGTATTACTTATTTTCTAAGGCATTCTAGGTTAAACCAGATATTTTGTGATGCTTTTCAACGTTTTTGAAGTAAATTCTTGTACAGTCGTGTCAAAGCTCCTCTAGAATATGTTTTAATGAAATTTACTGTTTCGAGATTACACGTTCGCTCTGGTAATATCTAAAATATAACTAATGTACATATAGGAATCAGTTGATGAACACGAACACACTATTTACTTATTGTTATATTGTAAATAAGATTTGTCAAACAAACTCATCTTCTATAATCACTGATCTCAGTTTTTGTATTCAAACTAATTTTACGTGTTAAAGTTTTCAAACCAATATCACATTTAAATGGCTTTTCTCCTGTGTGACTACGCACACCTGATTTCAATTGAATTTTCTGTGAAATTGTTTTTAAACAATTGTCACATTTGAATGGCTTTTCGCCTGCGTCACTAAGCAAATGTGTATTCAAGCTAATTTTACGTATAAACGTTTTCAAACAAATATTACATTTGATTGGCTTTTTACCTGTTTGACTACGTAAATGTGTATTCAAACGATCTCAGTTTTCGGCTTTGGCCTGCTTACCTGGTGAAAACTGCGATCTCTGAGGCATCGCCATTTTTGCATAGTTTTTTTTTATTTCAGTGCTATGTGGAAAAATAAGTTTTATTGTTGCCATGCCATTTTTTTCTATAACTCACTATAAAATCATCCGATGATATCGATAATTCTAAATTATTTACTGATTTGGTACATAAAATTATATGTATGATAACTTACTATTAATATTCATTTCCAAAAATTTCTCATATTAATGCACTATTATTGATTACAGGTACAATGCTTCTGGTTTTATCAACATTACTAACCTTATTCCAGTACTACGAGTCTTTTTCGACAAATGACTGCAGTTTCAATTCGATGTGTACTTGTTCGTTTGATGAACAAGACATCACCACTAAAACGATCCATAGTGTTAGTTGTCTTCTGGTTCCTTTTTACAAATTTCCAAGTAAGTACAAAATATTTGGATGAGAAATTCAGTCGAATCCTAATTATTTTTGTTTAATTTTTCGGCATCAGTCTACAAAGTCATTAGAGGTTACATTCTACATATTTCTTGATACATAAATAGATTAGCAAGGACATAGTACATATAACTTGATACAAAGAATACATGGTACATATTTCATAATTAATCAAATAAACAACAAAAAGTAGGTTTCTCAGTGGAACACTTACGTTTCAATATAATGTGGGTTATTCTTTATTTAATAATAGTTGTCTATATGAATTGACGTCCTATGTAAAACTATTGTACTACTTTGATAAAAAAAGTACTAGAAATGGTTTAATGGGGAACAAAACATTTGAATTTAGAAATGTTAGTGAATTTTTTTGTGCGGTTTTAAGGCGTTTTGAAATATCCATGGAGCCAAATACTTTGCGGTATGTTATATATAGAGTCTATATAAAGGCTCTGGGCTGTTATCTCAGGTTTGTTCAGGACTTCTCAGGGATGGGGCGGCTTCCTGCTAGTACCATGTTTCGCGATATCAAGTTCTGGTTTCTAATCCGGTGGCTCGAAGGAGCATGTACACATTATCAAGTTCTGGTTTATCCTGGCTCGAAGGATCATGTTTCGCAATCTTTCTTTTTATAGTAAGAGTTTGAAATGCGATATGAAGTTATATAGACATAAATCTCGAAGGACCAGCCACGGTGATGTGGCAAACGTTGTTTTCTTGTACGTTGATTGGTTTTTATTCAACTTTTTATATAATTGTTGTTCATTTGCGTAACAATTAAAAATGTAGCACTGATTATTATTACACTATTTGATTATATTTAATGCTTATAGAAGATTTGATTAAACCGGTCAATTTGCCGGGTGAAAATGTAGCTACATTTTGGAACCATGAGTGACTGGAATCTGGAATGTGGAGAATCGTTGGGTTGTCGCCGTATTTATGAGACGCTCAAAGTGGGTGTGAATAGGGGAGATCATGTGGGAAATTGGCCAATGGGTGATGAGATTTTAAACTCTAACCGTCATAAACGACGGTTGAATTGGGTATATGCTTGGTCGTTTTTTTGTCATGAAAAAAGTTATTTACGTCAGATAGGGAAGGCTTTTAAGATAGTTGTTGTATGGAGAGATAAGTTAAACTTTTATATTTGAGGGTTTTGAAGTGGTTTTTATATGTGAAAGGGACGGTAAATGGCTATTAGCGTAGCTAAGGAAATATTGAAGAGATAAGAAGAATGATATTTTGTTTATAATATATACGGAATGCGTGAATTTTGGTATACGGGGTGAAGATGAAAGTAATGATTGCAAGAAGAATTTGAGTGTGAATACAAATTCGTACAGTATTTGAATATAACTTCAATTAAGTACCAATCCGAATCAATCTTGTATTTGTTATTTACTTTCGATTTGTGGATGTATTATATTACTCAGTAGCGGCTCGTGGTAAACATTTTTAGGTGTTTGTAATTTTTGAAAAAAATATTACCTTATGAGGGGGTTGTCTCCCATCGATTGTATCGTCCTTTCTCCGCCTTCCGTGATGAAATATTGAACTTTGGAACGATTTTCAATTGCCACAAATTGCTCAGAAAAATAAGAGTCACGCACTAAGCACTACTTCACTTACAAAAAATTATTTCTTACAAGTTAAGTCTATTTGACGTTATTTGGCATACCTTTTACTTTTAATTCTGTCTTTTCTTCATATGAATATGTGACAAATCTCTTTACATTAATTAAATTGAAGACCACCTCCATAGTTCACAGTTTATATAATAATTGCCAACAATGTACAGAAGCACCCGCACTATAATAACGTTAAACTTGCTACGACCCTACGACGTCAAATCCAATCTTAGCATAAGCCACAAAGCGCTGAACTAACTGCGGCGACCTATCCTGTTAAAATAGCGACTTAGTTTTAGACCATCAAGGGGGAAGGTAAGGGCAGCCCGGGTGTTTGAAGGAACTCGCAGAGCACGTTTGCATGGACCAGCTATATAAGATATCAACGATCGCGCGAAATAGGTTCGTTATTCCACTGGTGGACATTGATTAGGCTTAGCTTACAGCTGACAATGCGAATGCCGTACAAAATATATTATAAGTTTTATATTTAATGAAAGGAAATAGTTTAGTTAATTAGAAGATTTTTTGGGAGCTGTGCAGAACTGCAGCGCTTACGTACTAGCCGCCACCAGACAACGGTATACCACGGATGGAATTACAATTACAATCTTAGTTGTAAGTTATGGCTAATCTGGAACGAAACGTTTACTTTAACTTTTATCCTTATCTATATTTTAAATTTATCTATCTATCTTTCTTTTTTGCTCCTGTTTTCCTGATCGGGGATTTCTTTCTCAGTTTTCTTGGGTGGGTAAATTTCTACTTTATTTTGTGTGAGATTATACTGGTCAAAGTTTTCTATAAATTCTTTTTATAAAATTTCCACATCAAAGATATCTAAACTATCTTATTGTGATTCTAGTTGAATATTTATTTTAATTATTTCATTTTTACGTGAGCAGGGGTCATCGATTAAAGTTTTTAAATCCATTGTTCATATTTTAGGTTTAAGATGTGACTAATATTTTTTATCAGATGCTGCGAATTTTTTATATAATGTTTTATACGAGCCACTGTCATTTCACTAAATATTTGATTTTACACAGAAAGTTATAGATATGAACTTAAATAATATATTAAGCATAATGAAGAGTTCAAAAATAAATGTCTTTTTCTACTCCTGTTATATAATACACTCATTAAAATAATGAAATCTGTATCGTAATGAACTTAATTATGATACAGATTTTCATTACGATACAGGTTTTTGAGCCAATATAATCAAGTTACCTATTTTTAGTTAAGTGGGACATAATTTGACAACTGTCAATCTATATTTTCAAAAGTACCTGTATCTAAAATTAAGTAACAGTTTATTTTGAAGAATGATAAAACAAAATGAAACAATCATCCTTATGGTCACATTATTCAAATAGCAAATATTTCAAACATAAAGAATAATGTTGACATACCAAATTAAAAGCAATTTTAATCATTGCATTCGCGAGAAGCCATAGCCCTGTGGTTTAAACGGTAGGTTATGAAAGTTATGTAGGTGTATGGTAAGGTATCCATCTCTACCCATAACCTGAATTTTTTTTGATCAGCCCACCAAATTGATTTTTAAAATGGTACCATAAATAATTTAGATTTATATAAACAAAGCAGATTGAAAACCATTATGTCCAAAAGTTTCAAATTTATTTGTTGAATTTTTCTTCATTGTTCATTGATAATTGTTAATTAAATAATACTTATTAATCGGAGTTGAAAAATTAATGTATGCAACTTTCATATAATGGCCATTAATACACTCGCATGTTAAATACGAAACTCGCCTGCGGCTCGTTTTGTATGCTACAACATGGTCGTGTATTAATGGCTATCATTATATGTTCGTTGTATAAAATACTATTATTCAATTATTCTTCAGCGAGATAATGATGTACAATAAAATTGGAATAAACTGTCATTCTCCTGCAGCTCCTGCTTACAGCTGTAAATTTGTAGACGTTTTTCTCTATTATTTTGTTCATCCTTTCTTGAAATGATGTTTGGTATGTTAAATTTGAAGGAGTTTGTGGATCGAATTCATGTAATGAACACAGGTTTACTTATTCACTATATAGTAACATGGGAAGACACAGAGTACAAGCTTATATGCCGCCAATATATATCTTAACCTCTTACTCCACTGTCTCCTGTCAATCATATATCACTTTGCAGCACAATCAGTTAGGCAAGTTTTGGTGACTACCAATAGAGTTTTAGCGATATATCAACAGAATTACATATAACGCACATTCCTTGTGTTATCGTTATTATTGCACAAATCTGAAGTCCCCCTTGTCAGGGGGATCTGCACTAGACATTTTTGACTGAACTATAAGTATATATTTATATATATATATATATATATATATATATATATATAAATATATATATATATATATATATATATATATTATAAACATTTATGTGATATTATACTTACTTTTATTGTAGATGATTTAAATGTATATGTTTATAATTTAGAATTTTTGTTTTAGTTTGGCTAGCTCAGTTTGTTTTTAATATTTGTTTAATAATTTATTTTAATTAGATTATTCGGGAGCATGAAATCCTTTTCCCTTTGAGTCCTGGCAATTTATACTGTTGTAATAGTTGAAATAAAAAGAAAACACATTATTTGAAATCAATTTAATTATCAATGCAATATTTATTTGATAAAATAATATGCGACGCCAATGGTTATATTGTACCTATTTATTGATTTTAATAATATCATAAATGCGCATGCGTGAAAAACTAGTCATGCGCTTTAGCATGAAACAAACAATTATGATACGTAAGAAGCATCTATATTATACAACACAGTTTGTTGACGATGAAAACAATTGAATGGTTAAAACACATAAGAGAATTTATCTATAAATCATAGTTATATATCATACAAATTGCTGTGGAAAGAAATGAGTTATATACATGGATAGAAAAATAGAAATTATATACAAATGGACATAGTTATTGCATTATGAAATTTCAATCACTAGATTTATGCGATTACAAGATAGCGAGAGTAGCGTAAGTACATATTTTAATTTATATAAAATTCGGCCTTTTATTAAATTTAACGATTTATGCAATGAATACACTATACAAAGTCTGTTTCTTTCTTTTTTAGATCGATCATGTTTGCAAAAGTTTGTCAATTTATGAAATTAAGTACTTAATTGGTATTTTAAGTTTTTACACTGTTTATTGGCCAATAAATGATTTAAATACACTGACCTGTTGATCTTGAATTTGAAAGAAAGTCTCTGGATCCCAGGAACACTCCACTGAATCTCCAAAAAACCAAAGTTGTTGAAAATTTCACAGATTCTTGTCGGAAAACTTGTTACAATTAACTGTAAGTATTTCTAATATTGTATTTAATCGTACTTTAGGAGTTTAAATGTCTTAAACCGGGAATATCTTTAAATTTTTAGGAACACTATCCCACACACTCCTCGCTTCTTAACACTAGCTTTTGTTCTCCTTAAGCGTCCCCTCGATTTTCGACTTTTTTAAACAAACAGTCTTTTGTTCTTTTCCAGGTCACTATTCTAAAGTTTATTTATTGATTAACAATTTGTTATGTCATCTTTTATAACCAATAAGATATTGTCTTTTGTAATCAGATAATTGAAACTTCAATCACTTATCAAAACAATTTCATACATACGAATACATTAAAATTGGTTATACTTAGATACACTTACATGGTACAACATTCAATATTATTATTGATAGTATATCCTTGTTACATTCATATCAATTATAAATATAAATTCTCTTATGTTATTTGTCTATATGTCATTATTTGTTTATCTATGAAATCTATTGGATTATATTCTATTCAATATTTATATTTGTTCTTATTCTTAAATTAATGATTATAATGAATTAACTATAGTAATATTTGTTTTCATTTCAGATGAACAGCTGATTAAGTTATGGAAAATATTCTTCGTCTTAGGCAACTTTATTTACATCATTACATTGGTTAGGCAATATCTATATTTTATGTTATCATTGAGGTAATTCCTTATTTATTATATTGTTATTGGCTGTTATTTAATATATCTTTATTTGATATGTTGTTTAAATTAAGAAAAGTGTTTCCTTTTTACTTGTTTTCTTAAATTATATTATTTTCATATATTTTAATACTAGCAACATATTTTTATAATACTACTTCTCTTATTATCTAAGATATCTGGTTCAATATATATATATATATATATATATATATATATATATATATATATATATATATATATAAATTGAAATTCTTAACAAGAACACCTTGTAGATGAGCGAGTTGTTTTAAATACGTATCCACTAATTGACTGTTAAAACTGCACTGTTATTGAGTATTAGTGAAAGAAAATTTGTCTTTTTTATTCGTGCGTGAATGTCTGTATTATTCAAATATGAATGGATGTTGCCACAAAATCAATGTTTCTAATTGGATGATCCCAGAAAAAACTCTTACCAATTACATTCTATTAATGCTACTGTCGAGATTAATTATATTTTTCTACCTTGTTCGTTCAATAAAACACAAACCAATTTTATTGGTAATAGCAGTTTCACTATTGAAAATGCAAATCGTTTCTCGTAAGAAGATGAACTTATTTTTAAGTCGGTAGCTAGTGAAATTATTACCATGAGGTGATGAATGCCGACACTTTCTAAGAGTATATTATGCAAATGTAAGATTTCATGCTTTGAGAAGATGTAGATGTAATGGATGATGCACTTGGGAGAATATAAGCGAGTACCCACGAATTTATAGGAAAAAGTGGTTCAACTAAAATAATATATCCTTTGAATTGAAATCACAGTTATGTTAAGGGTGGTCGGTTAAACAGCAGATAATTATGAACTATAATACTGATATGAGTGAGAAAAACGGAACGAGGCTTCAATAAAACCCATAAAATGTGCTGTGACTTTATATAATATTATCGTACCATCTCTTTAGGCGTCTAGCCACACTTCTTTTACCTGTTGGCAAGTTTCTCTTGCTTTCCTGACTATCATGTCGTTTGTCATTCTGCTTATATAATTTATATAACACTCGTTGATCTCTTAACCCTTCCGCTGCCGCTACCTGTACGAGCAGGTCCACATCTGATTGTGGCTATTAAAAAAAATCATTTATTAATTTTTTGCTTGAAACTTTCAGGAACGTAATAATAAGCAATGTTTTCTTATTCATTTAAAACAGTTTATCCTGAAGATCTTATGGAAATAACAGGGCACCGTCTTCATCGGATACTGATAACGGGGGTTGTAGCTGCAAATTAATATCTGGACACCGGTATCTTGGAAGATCACCTCTACCATATTCCTGATCACTCGCCAATCCAACTGGTTACTCGATATATTAGGCATAGCCAGTTTCTTCACGCTGGATTCCAATACATGGTCTTGGAGGTTTCGAAGTGCTTCCCACACATCGCGGTAGGTAGATCGATCTTGAAATTCATTTTTAGTTACCACGTAGAAGACGTACCGCGAATTGTGTTTCAGTCTCAGTGTCTTGCTAGAGGCTGGAATCTGGTCTTCAAGTTTTTCTAATTGCCCGAACTGTAGCCTTGTAGCGGCTGCTTCAAACTATTTCACATAATTGGTCCACAATGTCTTTCCGTCGAATGTTGGAGACTTGACTCGTGCAAAACTGCCAATGTCTTCTACCTTAGGGAGTGTTTCTGGCTTGCAAGGTTTTGTTTGCTCGGTTTTCTTTTCTTTTGCTGGTGTATCCTGTGTTCTTAAATCTGCCATATTTCTCTCTAACTCCTTGATTTTATTGTGTATCGTTGTTATCTTATCCTCAATCTTCTCGTCCATCGTTGTCATCTTATTCTCGATTTTCTCGTCCATCGTTGTCATCCTATTCTCTATATCTAATTTTAGGAACGAAATTTTATTCTCGACGTCAGCAGAGATGCAGTGACATTTTTCAATGATAAGATATGGGCAGAAATATCATTCTTCATAACAGAAATATTCTCGTCCATATTACTAGAAACCTTGTCCATGTTAGCAGAAATTTTTTCATAGTGGAAATGTCGTCCTTCATGGTTGAAATCTTCTCGTCCATATTAGCAGAAATATCGCTTTTCATTGTGGTAATCTCCTCGTCCATATCAGCAGAAATATTCGCAGAAATTGACGAGATTAAGCTGGAAGCCTCGTCATTGAATAAAAATGCTTCTGGGTCCAAGCCGCCATTTTCTAGTGTCACTTTAACTCTTCCCATTAATTCAATTTTCTCACCGGACGTTTCCAACTCACGAATTTCCAATTCTACCTTTGGCTCTGGCACTTTCAGGTCACATAGTCTCTTGGCCATTTTTGCGTAGATATTTATTTATATTATCCTACTTCTGACACCAATATAATGTTCTTTTTATTTATTTAAAACAGTTTACCCTGACGGGTGGAATACATTTATACACACGGTAGGTTCATTCCTCAATTTATTTATTCACTACACTATTTACTAATTTATACTCGTATTATATACACAATATATTCACTTACATTAATTTATTTAAACACTTCACTACTATTTGCTTGTTCACTTGTTTGTCACACGAGATCACTTTATAAACTGATTCTACGGCAATTAGGTAGTCTCTTTATATACTACTCGGCCTTCTGGAATATTCCTTTTTCGGGATATTTCTCGAATGCCGGCTCAATCCTTAAAATATATTCGGAAAACATGTCTATAAAAAACGGTCACAAAAAATTCCAATGGACCTTCCCAGAATTCGAGGCTTGCTAGCCATTTTTTTAACACCGTTAACATAAGGTTACAGGACCGTACTTAGTATCTACTTCGGTGTGCGAGTTCGTAACAATAATGATTAAAAACTATTTTATTAAGTTCTCAAGAAAACATTTTTAAATAATAAATAAAGAAATAAAAATAATACAAAAATTAAAAAAATTAAAATATTATTGGACAAAATAAAACAGCAGTGTTTTCAAGGAAATAGAATGAATTTTATCACATTTATGACTATAAACAGACTAAATAAAATATAAAAAAAATAAAAATGTGAAATAATTTTTATTATTGTAAGTAAATTCACGAAAATACTGAATGGAAGTATAATTTCCAGTAATACAAAGAAAGCTGCAACAAAATATAAGATGATAAGTAATATCTAAAAATGTTTTAGGGTATGAAGGGTTTGAGAGCTTGGGGCAACGGAACAACACACTCGCGACACGTAAAGGTCGTTTAATTTCTTTTCTTATTTTTTGCACACACAGCACATTTCTTGAGTCTAGACTTTCGATTTTTGATTGGAGGAAATCTGGAAGGGAAATGCCTGCAAGTTAGCGTCAAAGAATTGATTTCTAATGATCTTCAACCACCAGACGTACGCTGTACGATGTGGCCCTGTTGTGAAGCCACGCAAAATGGTCAGGGCTGGTGTACTAATTGTCACAGTATAGTACATGCCCTTAATATAAATAGGTCTCCAAAAGGGTCAGTGTAATATCGGCAGATTTTCTAAAATTTTCATGACTTTTGAAGTATGTAGTGGCCTCAGTATAGACCACAAAATAAAGAATAAATCCCGTGACGAAATCACAAAAGCTTCAAAAAAGCGATGCCACTTTGACGGGATATAATGTTTGAAAAGAGGCGTCATTTGAAATGTAATACGATTTCGTCAATGCATAGCTGTTTATTCGGATTCACTGCAATACGGAATTACTCTCGCATGGACTCCACAATTGGTCTGATCTTCATCAAACTATCGTCGATCTTATGTAAATTATTATCGGAAAAGTGTAACATTCTCATTAAAAGAAGGAATCAGCCACGAGAAATTATATTAGAAAAGGACGGAGTAGCCTGCTCGTGATAGCATTACAATCGATTCATTTCATATTCTTAAACATAACCGCGCTCCGATAACATTCCACTTCGCCTTGTATCGGTCGAGTCTAGACCTTAACGATCAGTGTCCGAATTACCTTTGTCCCGAGCAGAACCGTGCCCATATAGTAATAATCCTGTGTTACATCGCCTTAAAGCGGACCGGCCAGCAGATTATCCCGAGGAACGAAGCAACCAAGGTAAATAGTCATGTTGTAATTAGATAAATTGATCATACAGCCCATTTGAAAATAAAATTTAAGATTAAAATGCTATCGTCGTCGTGAACATAGCCAATAATGTATCTGCTGTCCAGAATTATGCGGTGTTGATTTTTTAACATGTGGCATTAGATATGGAACGGCAAAAAACCACATTTCGTTTACATTGACGTCCGTTCATTTAGTCAAACGCGATTTTTCACGCAATACTTGCTTATGGCATACATATAGATACATTCCATTTGTCTCAGTTACAATCAAATTTACAGCAAACTGTTTTCCACCTTGGACCTGAAGTCTGGTTATGGACCCAGAAGACAAACAGAAGACGGCTTTTAAACCGGATCCAGATTATGGCAATTCAACGTCATACTATAATGCGCCCGCGATATTTGACAAACTCATGAAAAATGTCTTGAAACGATTATCTTGTGTATTCAAACGACTTTAAGCTGCCCAGCCCATGTTGAACCCCACGAAATGTCAGCTTTTCCAAAACCGAATCAACTATCTGGATCATATAGTAAACGATGAAGGAGTGGCGGTGGATCCAGAAAAAATTGCTTCCGTTCAGCAATGGGCGCAACCAACCGACAAACATCAAATTGGGAGTTTTCTTGGACTTTGCACACACTATCGAAAGTGTAGAAGGAAGTTTGGAGATATTACCAAGCCACTAACTCGACTCGCAGAAGAAACAAGAGCTTTGCATTATGTTGGAAGCCCCTTCGAAAAGATTGTTTAGATATCACTGGACCATTATCGACGACAGAAAATTGTGGTAAATACTGCTATGTTTTTCTTACTTATTCAAACAGTAAACAGGTGGGATACATTTTAAACACACGGTATGGCTACTTAGGAATTTATTTAAACACTAAACTACTCACTAACACTTGATTTATACACACTTAACTATTCACTTAAATTTATTTTATATACACACAACCTTAATTATTAATTTATATCAACACTTTACTGTTCGCTATTTCAGTGTATTGTTGTTTATTTGTCGAGATCACTTTATCAACTAAACTGAACTCTCCATGGTCGGACCTTTATATATGAGTGCCTTTTCTACTAGATAATTCTAGATTGCGGCTTACACAAAAACAATTGGCTCTGGCATTTTCTAGACAAGACTGGTCACAAAAACAATGTCTAGATAAGATAATCACAATCGCAAACAGTTCTAAGAAATCCCTGCGCATCTGCTATAATTCCAACTTTCATACATGGCTTAGACAGAGTCGGATTCAGGGACTATACCAGTGTGCTGTTTCGTAACATTATCCCTTCCTTAAATGGCAGGTCCTCCTGGAACTTTTGTGTAGTCGAGCCTGGATGTTTGAATCGGCAACTAGCCATATTTCTACACTTTCCGATCTTATGGAAATAGGAGGGCACCGTCTTCATCGGATACTGATAACGGGGGTTGTAGCTGCAAATTAATATCTGGACACCGGTATCTCGAAAGATAATCTCTACCATGTTGTCTTGCCAGGGACAGGAATCTGGTCTTCAAGTTTATCTAATTGCCCGAACTTCTTTCGAAAGATGGATGCCAACCCTCGTGCGTTCTTGAGACGGGCGGGTATGTTGTAATCCAGTGAATCATCTTCCGGGAGAGTGAACAAATCTTGTCGTTGTTCTGAAGTGACTCCATATATAGCTTTCCTGGTACCTCAACACGCGCCCATAAATGCATCGAAGGTAGGGTCAGACACATCTCGAATATGGTTTACTCCCTTCTCTAGGTTATGGTCTCTTTCGAATAGCGCTAATCGGTTTTGGTGAACTACTTTTGGTATTCCGTTGGGGATCTTGCTTATGTGACATATAACATCATTGATCCTTTTCTTGATTAAGTATGGAAATTCCCAGGATTTTTGTAATTTTGGTGAAAATCCTTTTCTTCTCGTCGGGTTGTGTAACTATACTTTGTCCCCTTCTTTAAAACCGCCTTCTGTGGCCTGCGTGTCGTACCGTCTTTTCATTCTGTCGCTGGCAACTTGAAGATTTGTCCGAACTAATTCATGAATATCGTCTAGCCTTCTTCTCAATTGGATCACGTAGTCTTCTCCTGCTAGATCTTCTCCAGGGCGACAGCTAAATTCCAGGTCACAAGGAAGCCTCAATTCACGTCCAAACAGGATTTTCGCAGGTATTTCACCCGTGGACTCATTGACGGCAGATCGATAAGCTGATGCGAATAGGGAAAGATTCTGGTCCCAATCTCTCTGATGGCTGGAAACTACTTTGGACAGGTATTTTCCAATAATCCTGTTCATTCTCTCGACAATTCCATTGACTGTGAATGTAATGCTGTTGTCCTGGCCTTCTTCATTCCCAGCTTCTCGCAAACTCCTGGAATAGATGGCTTTCGTAATTTCTTCCCTGGTCGCTGTCTACTTCCAAGGGCACTCCATATCGGTTGATAAAATTCTTTCACCCATACATCCGCGACAGTTGTGGCTTGTTGATTCGGTATAGCGTAAAATTTCAACCCACTTTGTGAAATAATCCATTACAACCAGTATCTATTTGCAATCATTTTCGGTCGTCGAAAATGGTCCAGCGATTTATCAAGCAATCCTTTCGAAAGGGCTTCCAACATTTTACTGTTTCATGGGTTTCTCTTGCGATGTGGTCTATTACTCGTAGCACAAGTCGTACATTTCTTACACCAGTCCTTCACATCATCGGATCTGTTCATCCAATAAAACCTCTCAAGGATTCGCTGGAGGGTTTATTCACCCCCAGATGACCTCCCGATGGACTGTCGTGTAACTTCTTTAGTTAGTACCTCAGCTACTCTCGTCTTCGGGTTTACTAGCTGTCTCCTCATCTTGGAACCATCACCGTTTTCGAGGACTCTTCTCAACAGCCCTTCTTCCAGGACAAGGGAGTCCCACTGAGCCAGGTAGGTCACCGATTTTCTTCCTCCCATTGCCGGATCATCTTCAGGTGAGGATAATTCTCATGATCTTCTCTGATCCTGGTGGGTGACCATTCCTCGTTGACTACAGTAGTTTTTGAAACTGCAGCTTCCCTATATTTCGCCTTGTTGCAGTGGGAGCCGTCTGTTGGGCACGGCCGTCTGGACAGGGAGTGAGCATTTCGGTGACTCACACCAGCTCGATGTTCGATGTTGAAATCGTAGTCTTGAAGTCGTTCAATCCATCAAGCGATCTGGCCCTCGGGATTCTTGAACTGCATCAACCACTTGAGTGCTGCATGATCAGTCCGGATTAAAAATTTCCTACCATAGAGATACTGGTAAAAGTGTTCCACGGACTTCACTACCGCCAAAATTTCTCTTCTTGTGACGCTCTGGTTTGGAGAGGACTTTACTGAAATATCCCAGCACTCTTTTTTGCCCTTCTTGGATCTGTGAGAGCACTCCACCAATTCTTACGTTGCTTGCGTCAGTGTCAAGAATAGAGTCTCCTTCTGGTAACGGATATCCTAATATCGGCGTCGAGGTTGAATGCCTCTTCAAGGTTTCAAAAGCCGTTTGATAGTCTTCGTCCCATTGGAAAGCTCTTGCTTCTTGTGTATGTCGAG
Organism: Galeruca laticollis; assembly: GCA_963921935.1. Taxonomy (NCBI): domain Eukaryota; kingdom Metazoa; phylum Arthropoda; class Insecta; order Coleoptera; family Chrysomelidae; genus Galeruca; species Galeruca laticollis. Next base: position 149,848,707 of record OY998181.1, read on the forward strand.
TTAGAGGCTTGGTAATATCTTCAAACTTCCTGATAAATCTTCTATAATACGTGCAAAGTCCAAGGAAACTCCTAATTTGATGTTTGTCGGTTGGTTGGGGCCATTGCTGAATGGAAGTAATTTTCTCTAGATCCACCGGAACTCCTTCATTGCTCACTATATAACCTAGATAGTTGACTCGGTTTTGCGACAGCTGACATTTCTTCAGGTTTAACATGAGCTGGGCAGCTTGGTGTCGTTTGAATACGTCTTCCAAATTCTCCAGGTGTTCGTCAAATTCTTCCCCAGTACTACGATGTCGTCCAAATAGACCAGGATGCCTTTCAAGACAACCCTCTCAAGACATTTTCCATGAGTCTTTCAAATGTCGCAGGCGCATTACAGAGCTCGAATGGCATGACGTTGAATTGCCATAATCCTGATCCAGTGGTAAAAGCAGTCTTGTCTTTGTCTTCTGGGTCCATTTCCACTTGCCAATAACAAGACATCAGGTCTAAGGTGGAAAACTGTTTGCTGCCGTTCAAAGTATCTAGCGTATCGTCATTTCGCGGCAGAGGATAGCTGTCTTTTTTCGTCACGTTGTTTAGCTGGCGATCATCCACGCAGAATCTCGTAGTTCCATCCTTCTTCTTGACGAGGACTACTGGAGACAGCTATGGACTAGTAGATGGTTCTATTACTATTTCTTTAGCGATCTCTTGAATTATTCTTTCCGCTTCCTCTCTCTTCGCTCGTGTAAGTTGTTGAGCTAATTACTTGGCATTACCAGTATCGATTTTGTATTTGACGGCTGATGTTCAACCAGTCTTTCCTCCTTTTGGTACGAATAGGTCTTGATACTGTAAAATAAATTCTCTCATTCTCTATTTTTCAGCTCGATTTAAGGACTGACCAGCTACTGATACCATCTGTTCGAATCTGGCATTATAATTGTCAGTGGTCGTTGTTTGACGTCACTGGTACGCAAGATCCAATCCTGGTTTCCTTCTTGATGGTAACTGGGTAATCATTCACGTTCATCACACGTACTGGGATCTCTTTCGCCGACTCAACCAATACTTTTCCAATTAGTACTCATTTACCAACTTATTCGTCGTGGTTCCTTGACTCCATCATAACCGGTGTAGCTTCCTCCATGATTCCCTGTAGCAGTGCTACTATCATGGTTTCGCTTCGTGCAGGTAGAACGGTATCTTCCTGTACAGCTGCCAATATCGCGCTGCCTTCATATAGATGAAGGAATACCTCCTCGGAACCCACTTTAATGATTCTGTTTCTAAAGTCTAATTGGAAACCATGTACATTCATTACGTCCATTCCCAGAATCACGTCTTCTTCAATGTCGGCTACGATTACCGCATGCGTGAACTTTTCTGCGCCAATTCCCAATTGGATTTGTGTCTCACCGTGAACGTTGGCGCTCTCACCTGTGGCGGTCCGCAGTCGCAGTCTCGTTGGTAAAAGCTTCTTTTTGGAGCTTATTATTTCTGGTCGTATAATGGTTCTAGTTGCTCCAGTGTCAACCAGCAGAGCATATTTCTTGCCATTTACTTCGCCATCCACATATACACTGTCGTTGCGCTCAGTATGAGCGGGTCTTTGGAACGATATTGGGTCGGTGCTGCCCCATCGTAGCCGACCCGTTTTAGTTTTCCTGTGACTGGGGTGCTTGGTTTCCAGGAGTCCTGGGGCGCTTACATGAACTGCGTACATGCCCTAGCTCGCCGCAATTCCAGCATCTAATATTTCTCGGCTTCTTGTCCATCATACTTTTGATCAAGCTGACGATCTGGTTAAACTTGTCCTCGTCGCCTTCTTCTTGGATGGTCCTAACTTTGTTGCAACCCGAAGCCTTCGTTGCTGCTTCATATTCAAGAGTAGCTGTCAATGCGTCAACTAATGTTTTGGGATGGGCTAAGCGAAGCGTCCTCTGCATATCGGGGTCACGTAAGCCATCAATGAAGGCCTCTATGCCCAGACATTCCATCATGTTCTTTGCTGCTGATGGATAAGCAAATCGAACGAGTCGGTCAATATCCACTTCATATTCTTGAAGGGCTTACTCACGTTTCTGCCTTCGGTTCTTCTGCTGGGATTGGTACAAATGTTCTAGATTCCTTGGCAGAACAATCACTTTATTAACGTATTTTTCGTTCACGCACAATGTTCGTGGTAATGAATTAGATTTCCTTTTTTAAAGAGCGGTAAACAAATATATTTTCAACTGTTTCCACTCATTTAATTTTAAGCTTTTTTGTTGTATGAAAAATTTAAAAATTAAAAATTTTCAACCCTAATTTTTTTTAACTTTTCATTCAATTATTTTTTTATTATTGAATGAAAGAAAGTTGCAAATAAGAAAAAACAGAATGACGAAAATGACTTTTGACAAAAGTAAATGGATTTAAAAATATTCCAAATAACTATTTTCGTTAATTCAATCCGGCTCCAAAGACCTTGTACTCTTATAAAAAGATTATAGGCAGTATCAACGAAAATTAGCATTTTTTGTTTCCGTCTGAAAAAAGAAATGGAAAATGTTAATAAGTCAAGGTTCTTTAATGTACTCTAAATTATGCAAATCATTTTATAATGCTTTTCAATACATCAGTGTTATCCATTTTGATTCGAGGCAACTTGTATTTTGGAAACTCCCCGTATAGTGTGATAATTAGACTCTATAAGAAGGGAGAATTAAAGTCTCGAGAATCGGGAACCTCAAATCAATCCATAATCTTCGCAAAAGTAATTTAACTGTCATTTGAATAATGTCTGGAGCATTTATCGAATGTAAAAGAAAAAAGGCAACCATTATGTGGAAAGGAAACAGCATACATATCTTGAAGTCACATCTCAAGCTTCTGTGTGAGAGGAATTTTAAAAAGTATTATGTTAAGTTATGGAACTATCTTCTAAAGGAGAGAGTGGGATTCTAAAATTTTGAATAGGAATTAACATTATTTAATCATAGGTAGAACAAAGGCTCGGTGTGCCAGGGCTTATCCTGGAAGAAATATTTTTTATAAATTTTTATGTTTCTAATAATTATAAGTAATTTGCGCTCTCATGGAAATTAATTACTTAAAGACCATTTTGTAGCAAATTTCATGTATTTTCAGAAGAATTTGGTGTGACAACTCTCATCGAGGCAGAAAAGTTTGTCACGCCGACTTTTAATATCGAAAGTTAATAAAATGATTCCCTTATAACGGAATTACTTTTTTTCAATTTCTTCCTTTTTAGTTCTTCTTTCGACATAATATCTTGGTGTGGCTACTCAACTTGACCAAAATATCTGTCACACCACTTTTTATAATAACGTCAAGCCTTCAAAATCATGAAAATGGAGCATATTGGAATTACATTAGACCAGACAGCGTGTGGTTGGCAACTTAGTGAAAAAAATAAACTAGAGCCATTATGGTATACTGGCATCTTACCTCTGAGGAAATTGTTCAAAATTATTAGGATGAACAGAAAAATGGGGAGGAAGATACAGAATCTCGAAAGAATAAATTTTATATATGATGTTTGTATATAGTTTGATTGTATGACCATCAATATTTATTTCTTTTGTTCCTGCATTTATTGATTAACTAATGTATAGAAATTGACAAAATCATGAATACATGGAATGCTGAATTTTATAAATAAATAATGTTTTCGAGCAAAAAATTTGAATCTATTAAATAACCTGGTATTGGTTTAAACTTTTTAAAAAAAATGGAAATATAAAAAAATGTTTTTCTATTTTAATTCTATTTTATTATTATCTAATAATAAATAGACGAAATTCATTGATAGAGATGTTGTAACGTTCAACGGGGCTTCACAGCAACTGACTGAAGGGACAAAGATGAGCTAAACATTTTCAAAACATTTAGGGTAACTCAGGTATAATATATTATGTATTAAATTTCTCACACAGTGGGCAAAGAGAGTGAAATACACGACGATTCAAACGTTAAAAAGGGCAAATTTATTTAAAAAATACTACTAACTGACATATCAAAAAATTAACTGTGACGGAACATGAACATAGAGTTAAAAACAAACATGACATGTCATTCTCTAGTTGTCAACTTCATTCCTCTTCAACGGTTCAGGACGCACTAATATAGCTCATAGTTTCCAGCATACTCCCATCTAATTTTCTAGAAACAAGTATAAGAAGTGTATCGTGCCTAGGGATTTTTTCACATACTTTCTCTAGTTTTTCATAAAACTCCTGTTTTTCTTCTTGGCCGGCTTCTTCTGTTGGGCTATATGTATTTACTAATGAAACATTTGCCTTCTAAATTATATCAACTCGTTTCTGACCATCTTGTCTATCATAAATCACGTTCCTCTATGCCCTTGGTTTTGTTCTCCTCTATAGAGGAATCAATATAGTTCTTTTTGTCGATCATATCTTCTTCTTTCCGACTTATTTCTTTTAGTGCCAGGATTTTTATTTTGTATTTCTTCAATTCTTGCAATAAGTTCTCTTTTTCCTGGTTTAAGCATCGTTTTAATATTCCATGTTCCTATTTTAAAATCGATCTCATTCTTTTTGTAGTTTTTTTACTTGTCTATTTTTGTTTATCGGTTTTTTTTTTTTGTATTCGATTATCTTTCCCTTAAGTCCTTTTCCATTGCCATGCTCGTTTTCATTTTTGTCTCGTCGAGCGTTGTTAGTTTTTTGATGCATGATTCTTCATTTTTTTATTTATTAATTTAGACACTGCTTCTTCCTGGCGACCTTTCATTAACCTTTCTTTTTCGATCGTTGGAATTTCCTTGTTCCTCCTCTAGTTCTGTGTCCATATCTCTGGCTGCGGGTATCTCATTATTTACAACCAACAATTATATTTGAAACAGCTTTATAACCTTTGTTTCTTGCCTCTTTTAACTGAGAGTACAATTTTTTCCTCTCCTCAACAGTTTCCATCCAGATCTTCGTGCCTTTTAGTTTTGTGCTTTTCTTTCAACTTCTTTGCTTCCTGTTGTTAATTTCAATATTATAGGTCTTTCTACTCCATCTCTAGGTTTCCCCATTCCTCTGATTTCGTCAATATCGGATTCTACCTTTTCGATTGTTTCCTCCGTATTTTCCATGACTTTTTCCTCTATGCCTTTCAGTACCAGTTTTTTTCGCATTTCTCTATCCAGAGCTGCAATTTTTTGATCCTGTTACTCTATTTTTCCATCTTGTTTTCTTAATTTTCCTTTCAGTTTTTCATTTTCTAATTTGACTTCTTTTAATTCATTTATTACAACCCCCAATTTCTCATACGATAATTTTATATTGTTGCCTATATATCTTCAAAAATATTTTCATTTTTTTCCATATCTGTAATTGTATCGTTCATACGGTAAACAGCTAGCAACGGTTCGGAGGATTCTAGCTGCTATATATTATAATCCCTTTAGTTTAGACTTTCTTCACGATTTGGCAACACTGTAGGATATTTCGAGTGGATTATTTTTGTACTTATTCGTTCTTATCTGTTAACTTCAGCTGAGTAAATGTTAATTTAATCACTTTCTCTTCAAATATGTTTCTACACTTCCTGTTTTTTTTCATAAAGCAATTCAGATACTTTAATATACCGGTGGTTACACTCAAAGTATATCATTACAATGCGAAACTATTATTTTCGAAATTGTTGCACACGAAAAATAACATTCTGTTTACCGTTTTACTGCCACATTGACAAATGTACAATAACCCTAAAAAAGCTTAATTTTTTATTTATTTTTCAAACATAATTAAATGAAACTGATTTATCAAATGGTGGTCTTTTGCGATATCCTATTGTGAACTCCTGATGCAACTTGCCAGTTACATCCCAATAAACTGTATATATGAGAACTGAATAAATAAAACTTTCATTTCAAGTGTTTCTGTCTAAGTTAAAATCACGCTCTCGTGTATTTGATAACATGATCCGTCTTTGTAAGTTGGATTAATTATAATTGGTTTTTCTAATACACGTTAAAAAATTAAATCCCAAACACTTTAGAAATATCTCTAATGTGCAATTATTATTTCCAGATTTACCAGAGGGTAGTATCAGTCAGCTAGAAGTCATTGGGACTAAAACGACTATTCTCGAATCGGAGAGTTTGGCGGGTTGCCAAGTACAGGCACTTATCCTTACAAATAACCATCTTCAGCATATCTCAGAAAGAGCTTTCAGGTGAGTTTTAAGTGGAGCACTTTATAGTGCCCTTTGATATTACGATCTGACTTACAAGGATCACTCAACAAACACTATTCATTGCAGTGAAAAAAAACCTCTTCGTTCTTATTAGTAAGTATCGATTTTTGTGTTAGTAGCACAAGATCCATAAGAATAGACGTCTTATTGGGAAATTTATGTTAAAGAAGTTGATTTGGGTCATAAAATATGTTGAAGAATACAAAAATTATTTATTCACACTAAATACGAAGTAATCTGAGACATCATTTTTACTCATTACCAGTGATCAGAAGAACAATTTATTCAACAGTATTACGTTTTATATAGCCAGGTACTAATCAAATTTGGCAATTAATAACCTTTCATGAGTATATACTCATTTTTATTGGTTTTTTGCATATTTAATATATACCTGATGCAAAGAAATCAACCCACTAAGAAGAAATCTTAGATGACTTTTTTAATAAAGTTGCCCCCTTACCGCTAATATTCCTAATCAGTTGCTCATTCTGAACGTAATAAAAATAATATCCTTTCAAAACATTTCTTAATGTGTGAATTCAATCTTACATTATACAGGGTGTCCCAGTTGAAACTGACGTGACTAATTCAAATTTATTTTGTTATTTATACACTGAAATAAGTAGAAGTTATTAGTGTTTTAAATTAAACTCACTGTTTCTAGCTAATTCCACAATATAATGAAAAATGTTGAAAATTCTAAAAAATCGACAATTGTTTCGATAAATCAATATCATCGTCAGAATGACAGGAGTTACATTTAATTTTATGCCTACCTGATGTTTAGTAGTTATTTTTGGCTAGACCAAGAAGTGACCTAACTTGTGGTTGACTTAATATATGTTAATAAAAAAAAAGAAGATGTGATATTACAAATATTGAAACTTAGATATTATTAGCCCTATGGTGATATCCTGGATATCATTTTTCCAATTAAGATCAGTATAACTGTGCAATGATATAGAAAACCAGGAAAACTATATCTGCTGATCTTTATAATTATCACTTAAGAAGACAGTTTAATAGTGGAGAACTCCCTAGATTTATCTGTTCATTGACGACTTCATATTGTGGGTTTCTTAAATGTCTTTAATTTCCAATTTTTCAAGGAAATCCAGTTCTTGTTTCTTATCACAAATATGTAGTACTTCTAGTTCTCTGTTAGGTGTCAATGAATGATTGGTGTCAAGTTGATGTTTTTCGTAGTGGGATTTATCTGGTTGTTTCAATCTGTATGTTCGTATGTGTTCACTGTATCGGATTTCAGAATTTCTTAGGGTCTGACCCAAATATACAGCATTACATTCGGGACATTTGAGTTTATATATACCTGATTTCTTTAACGGTGGTATTTTTGTTCTTAGATTTAACAATTTTGTACTTACGTTACTTTCTGTTTTAAAAGAAATTGTTGTATTCGTTGCTAAAGATATTATCTTGCATATGTGATGGTTTTATAATTTTTTATTTCTTCAGTTTGTTTAGGAAATATTAGTTGTAATGCCACTTTTTCCTCTTTTTGATTAATTAGCTTATTTATCATATGTAATGGATAACCGTTGGATGTTGCTATTTGTCTAATTGTATTAATCTCTCTATCAAAATTACATTTGTTCATAGGAACTGAAAATGCTCTATGTATCATTGAATTATATGCCGCTAGTTTATGTGACATAGGGTGATAGGAACTATATGGAATTGTCACATCAGTGTGTGTTGGTTTTTCTTTAAATTAAATAATCATGTACATTATTAACTGTTTGAATTTTTAAATCAAGAAAATTGATTGAGCTATTTTCTTCAATTTCTAATGTAAATTTAATTTTTGGGTGTAAATTATTAATGTGGTTGAAAAATACATCTAATTGTCGTTCACTACTCATAAAACAAGCAATGTGTCATCCACATATCTATACCAAAATAAAACATTTTTAGAAATATTACTTTCAAAGATCTTACTTTCTAAATTGTCCATAAAAATGTTTGCCAAAATAGGGGATATAGGGCTTCCCATTGGTAAACCTTCATTTTGAATATATATCTTATTGTCAAAAATGAAATAATTCTGAATAATACATACATCAAATAAATTAAGTATATCTGATATTATTCCTGGATTAATATTTTTATCTTCTAGTAATTTCCTTACAAGTATTAGACATTCTTTAGGAGGAATTTCAGTGAACATATTAGTAACATCAAATGAAATAAGCTTATAGTTAGTTATATTGCAAGTTAATTGCTTTTAATTGTTTGATTAGTTCTATTGAATTTCCAATTGAGTATTTAGATGCATATCCGTAACTATTGAGTATATTGTTAAGCCTCTTTGCCAATATGTTATTAGGAGTATTAACATAGGAAACTACAGGTCTAATTGGTTTCGTTATTTTATGTAATTTAACGGTTCCATATAATTGTGGACAATGAGGATTCTTATGTATGATAGACCTCTTTTCGTAATCACTTAAAAGATAATTTGAATTATTAACAATATCCCTTACAATATTAGAAAACTTTTTTGTTGGGTCTGCTCTAAGAACTTTTACATCGCCAGATTCTATGAAGTTATATATATTTGAATTATAATCTTCAGTTGTGTTCTCCTTGTCAGATTTTGTAACTGTTAGGGAGAAAACCTATTAAAATTTCAATTAACTAAACAAAATTTCTATATCCAATGATCCAATAATTTCAATAATTTACACTACTATTAAATTACCTTGAGCTTCTTTCAAAAAAAAATATTCTACTTCTGTTCATATAATATTCGATTTTCAAATTATTTATTAGAGTCTCAAATTATTTGTTTTGTTCAGTATTTTCTATATATGTTTTTATTTATGTTTATTAACTGTGTTATATTAATATCACGTGTTGTTTCACCAGTCTTGAATCATTCCATAATATTTGCTCTCTGTTTTTCCATATAATGTTTTAATTTTCAAATTATCGATTATATTCCTCGTATTGATTATATTCTTGTTAATTTTCAATCTCTGAATCGTCTTCAATATCTTTTATTTTTTTACTCTTCATTCTGTCGAAAAAAATTCTTCCGTCACAAGTTATGTCAAGTCATAGTCCCCCGTTTCAAGAACTTCTCTCTTCACTTCCTTCCTTAGTTTCCTTGAAGACTTGTTCAGATAAATCATTCACGTTTATCACACGTACTGGGATCTCGTTCGCCGTCGTAACCAATCCTTTTCCAATTAGTACTCCTCTGCCAACCTCTTCGTCGTGGTTCCTTGGCTCCATCATAACCGGTGTACCTTCCTCCATGATTTGTTGTAGTCGTGCTACTATCATGGTTTCGCTTCGTGCAGGTAGAACGGCATCTTTCTGTACAGCTGCCAATACCGCGCTGCCTTCATATAGATGAAGGAATACCTCCTCGGAACCCACTTTAATGGTTCTGTTTCTAAAGTCTAATTGGAAACCATGTACATTCATTACGTCCATTCCCATAATCACGTCTTCTTTAATGTCAGCTACGATTACCGTATGCGTGAACTTTTCTGCGCCAATTCCCAATTGGATTTGTGTCTCATCGTGAACATAGGCACTCTCGCCTGTGGCGGTCCGCAGTCGCAGTCTCGTTGGTAGAAGCTTCTTCTTGGGGTTTATTATCTCTGGTCGTATAATGGTTTTAGTTGCTCCAGTGTCAACCAGGGGAGCATATTTCTTGCCATTTACTTCGCCATCCGCAAATACACTGTCGTTGTGACATCTGAGAGAAGCTATCAGTATGAGAGGATCTTTGGAACGTTCATGGGTCGGTGCTGCCCCCTCGTAGCCGACCCGTTCTAGTTTTCCTGTGACTAGGGTTCTTGGTTTTCAGGAATCCTGGGGCGCTTACATGAACTAGCTCGCCGCAATTTTAGCATCTGACTTTTCTCGGCTTCTTGTCCATCATACTTTTGATCAAGCTGACGATCTGGTCAAACTTGTCCTCGTCGCCTTCCTCTCGGATGGTTCTAACTTTGTTGTAACCTGAAGACTTCGTTGCTGCTTCATATTCAAGAGCAGCTATTAATGCGTCCACTAATGTTTTGGTATGGGCTAAACGAGGCGTCCTCTGCATATCGGGGTCACGTAAGCCATCAATAAAGGCCTGTATTCCCAGACATTCCATCATGTTCTCTGCTGCGGATGGATAAGCAAATCGAACGAGTCGGGCAATATCCACTACATATTCTTGAAGAGCTTCGTCACGTTTCTGCCTTCGGTTCTTCAGCTGGGATTGGTACAAATGTTCTAGATGTTCGTGACCATATCGCATGTCCAACCTCTTCTTCAGCTGCTCGAAATCATCCGTTTCTTCCAGAGGTATCGTCTGAAGAGCATCTAAGGCATCTTCTCGAAGCGCGATAGTTAAGTTCACTGCTTTCTCCTTGTCGGACCAATTATTCACTCTAGCGGCTGCGTCAAACTGTTTTACGTAGTTGATCCACGTCATTTTTCCATCGAATGTTGGGGCCTTGACTCGGGTAAAACTGCCAATATCATCTGTCTTGGGTTGTGTTTCTGGCTTGCAGATCTCGATCTTCTTTTCTTCTGCTGAAGTGTTTTGTGTTTTTAAATCTGCAGTCTTTGTCTCTAACTCCTTGATTTTCTCGTCCATCTGATTTTCCATCGTTGTCATCTTATTCTCCATGTCTGATTTTAGAGACGAAATTTTATTGTCGACTTCAGCAGCAATGTAATTTTTCAATGATAACATATCTGAAGAAACATTATTCTTCATATCCGAAAAATCGTTCTTCATTGTTAAAATCTTCTCGTCCATATTAGCAGAAATCTTCTCTTCCATGACAGAAATTGTCGAGATTAAGGTGGAAGCCTCGTCAATGAATAAAAATGTTTCTGGATCAAAGCCGTCATTTTCCAGTGCCACTTTAAGTCTTTCTACTAATTCACTCTTCTAACCGGACGGTTCCAACTCACGATCTTCCAATTCTGCCTTTAACTCTGTCACTTTTAGGTCACCTAGTTTCTTGGTCATTTTTACCTAGCTATTTATTATTTATTATCCCACTTCTGACACCAATGTAATGTTTTTCTTATTTATTAAAACGATTTTATTACGGGTGGCATAAACTTTATACATCCGGTATGGCTAGTTATGAATTTATTTAGACACTAAACTACTCACTAACACTTAATTTATGTGCACTTAACTATTCACTTACATTTAATTTATATGCACACAAACATAATTATTAATTTATATAAACTTTTCACTCTTCGCTATTTCGGTCTATTCTTGTTTATTTCACGAGATCACTTTATAAACGAAATTAACTCTCCCTGGTTGGCCCTTTATATATTAGTGCCTTTTTTACTAGATAATTCTAGATTGCGGTTTACACAAAAGCAATTGGCTCTCTGGCATTTTCTAGATTAGACTGGTTACAAAAACAATGTCTAGATAAGATAGTTACAATCGCAAACAGTTTTAAGAAATCACTGCGCATCCGCCATAATTTTAACTTTCATACATGTCTTAGACAGAGTCGGATTCAGGAACTATACCAGTGTGCTGTTTCGTAACAATATGATTTGCTTAGCGTGCTATAAGTACGTTCTTAGTAACCATTAGTTAGTATGCTGTTATCGTGTTTATTATTAATTAGGCTTTTTGTGTTTTTCGGAAAACTCCATATGTAATTTTCCTCTACCAAGAGATGTCGTTGTCGTAATTATTAACCCCGATGTTCACAAATTATTCTTACGAACTTACATAAGTCTAGATCTCGGAAAGTGTTGTTACAATTTAAATAATGTTTAAATTATATCAAAACAATCCATAAAGATTACAAACTTCTCTTATAAATAAAGTCAACTGTTTGTAGAACGTATCATAGTATACGCTAGGTTATTTACTATAAATTAGAAGTATTGTAAACACGGGATATAATCTGTTGTCTAAGTGTAAACCAATCGATCTAATGTATATTTGTTGTATGATTGGACTTCACCGTTCATAGTATTATACTGGCCATATATTTATTATAATTTAAGTGGGTGTTAATTAGTGATAATTAAGAACCCACTGATATTTGATGAGATGGTTTATTTTCACCGGCTGTCCCCGATTGAGGTAAATCCACGTTCACATTACTTCATGGAATCATCGTACACAGTATGGCCTTCCTGTTGAGTTACTCGTTAGCAATATACATACACCACTAAGGTATTCTTGATTTTACTAGACTATTTTTATTCACTACAGTACTAATCAATTATATAGTTTTTAGTTTTGTTTTATTGACTAGTAGTAGTTATTTAAAATTTATAATTTTTACTAAATGTTACGTAACTTCTGAGCTCGCGGCTTCTCGTTACGCCACTGAATGCTTGGCACAAATATCTCTTGTCTACTCAATGTTTGAAGCTTAGAAAAATTGTAGACCGAGGTATGGTCTGAGTTTTCAAAACCTCTGAATGGAAACTGGTGGGCCATTTCCAGAATATTAATATAATCAGAACTTTAGAAGACTAAAAAAACGTACAGTATAATGAAGCGAAATATAAAACCATTATTTAAAACATCTGTGACGTTTCCTGTCCCTGTAAAATCAAAAATTAATAATTACGTCTTTCAATAAAAATGTGTATATTTATTTCATTTAAAAAGAATGGAAAATAATACTTCGAATTAAAGAAGTATATTAATTTTTCAACAAAGACAATACAGCTACAAATTATACCTCATTATTAATATCATGATATGCTGGTGTAGGTTCTATAATATTTATCATTACATTAATTGCATGCCTGAAGCTCCATTAAATGTACTTCTCCAAGTACAGGATTTGTCTTTGCATGATGGTTTCCGTGACTAATATCATTTCCCCAAAAAAACAGTTGTTTAACGTTCAACATAATTATACCATACATTTTGTGGTGTTTTTCGACCAAAATGTTTCAAAGTAATAGTGAAGTTAGTCATTCTGACAGCTTATTTTCTTGGGTCGAGTTTGCAGTACAAAACGCCCCAATGAAAATTATCTATGACGAAATACATTGTGTTATTTCTCTTGGACACTTTATATATGTATATATATATATATATATATATATATATATATATATATATTAAATATGATTGTATTTTATAATATGTTTTATTTATTTATGAAATTGTTTGAATACTATAATTTATTTGCTCCACGTTTGGGAGATAAATTGTATATGAAATTTATATATGAGAATTATTATTTTTAGTTGTGAGTTTTAAATTGAATATCAAATGTATTAATGTTTGTTACTATTGAAATATTACACTCTTGGGCTAGCTAATTTATATATATATATTTATATTTATATATATATATATATATATATATTACCCCCAGATGGCGGAGTGCGTTAGAGCGCCGGAAATAAAGAATTCCCTTTTTCCCTGTTGCAACATTCCCCAATATTTCTTAATTTTATTCCTAACTGGTCAGCAAAGAGTAGAGCTTTAGCGTTTTATATATATATTTTCCTCGCCGGCGTTTAGTATGGTGACACATGAAGATGAAATCAATAGTTTTATTTTATAAAATGCTGCGACAATTACAATTGTTGCTATGACACGATTGATTAGGCCGTTGGTTCAATTCCTACTTAAATATTCCACAATTTACGACTTGTAGTTTACGATTTTACATCTTTATGGAATCTAACCTCACTTCGGAGTTTCCCTGATGATGAGGACAAACATCCTCGAAAGCTTGGACATTTTCCGCTAAGAGTATATCTTTTCCAATTTTTTGCTGCAATCCCCAATATTCACTAGTTTTATATATATATATATATATATATATATATATATATATATATATATATATATATATGTATATATATATATATATATATATATATATATTGAAATGCCCCCAGATGGCGGAGTGCGTTAGAGCGCCGGAAATTGGGTTTTCTTGACCTGAAGGACGGGGTTTCGAATCTCACTCTAGTAAGGGCTTTTTCATAAATAAAAAGTTCCACTAAAAATCTGGGGGTACAGGGTCCGTCAGTAAATGGCGAAAACTGGCGGACGACATCCCTCGCCCCTTGCCAACCCGCATTGAGGCGGCGTGGTAAGGTACGCCTCACAACCCCAGCATGACAGACAAGGACAAGTTACGGCCCTCATTCTCCGTAAGCCCGAAGGGCCCAAGGAGGGGTAGATCCTGGGAACCAGCCACGAGGACAGAGGGTGCTAAGAATCTGCGGAGTCTAAACCACTACCCATTGACTACATTACACCTAGCAACTTATAACTGCCGTACACTCTCTAATCAAGCTAGGATTATGGAACTGGAAACAGAGGCAGCAAAAATAAAGTGGGATATCATGGGCATTAGCGAAGTAAGACGAAAAAATGAAGAACTCATAGAACTTGAATCAGGGAATCTTCTATACCACCAAGGAACACCAACAGGAAGAACAAGCGGAGTAGGATTCCTAATTAAGAAAACCTGGAAAAATAGAATCATAAGGATAACAAGCACCTCAGACAGAGTAGCCAGCATAACACTAAGACTCTCCAAAAGATATACTATCCACATTATTCAGGTATACGCCCCAACAATCAGCCATAGTGACGACGAAATAGAAGAATTCTATAATGAAATAACCCAAGCGCTCAGCAACGACAATAGTCACTTCAAATACATAATGGGAGACTTTAATGCCAAAGCAGGACACAGGAAAGACCAAGAAAAAGGAATGGGGAAATATGGATTTGGAGAAAGGAATGAAAGAGGAGAGAGATTAATACAGTTCGCACAGTTTCAGAACATGTATGTGGCAAACTCCTTCTTCAAGAAGAACCCTAACAGGAAATGGACGTGGGAAGGCCCCGGTGCAACTATCAGAAACGAAATAGACTTTATCCTCACCAATAAAATTAACACAGTAAAAGATCTAAGCACGCTCAACAAGTTCACTACAGGAAGCGACCATCGACTAATTAGAGCTCGACTGGTCTTAGATATAAAACTAGAAAGGTCAAGACTAATCAAAACCAACACAACGAAAAACATAAACAACGAAAGGCTGAGAGAGAACTCTCACCAATATGAAGCACTACTAGAAGAAAGACTACAAAAAGTGGAATATAACAACCCTGAACTGATGGACACAATTCGAAACTGCGCCGTAGAAGTGGGAGGTCTGCAACAACGAGGTGAACACAAAAAACTAACTCCGGAAACAAAAGCACTATTACAAAAACGAAGAGAAATGAAAAAGACAACAAACATTCAAAGAATTGAATACACCGCACTGTGCAAGACGATACGAAAGAAAATCGCAGAAGATATCAGGAATTACAACGAGAAACTGGTACAAACAACAATAGAAAACCGTAAAAGCTACAAAAATGCAAAAAGGGCACTAATAATAGGGAAAAGACAGATAGTTGCATTAACTGATGGAAACACAAGAACCACAGACAGGAATGAAATAATAGACCTAGTAGCCAAATTCTATGGAGACCTATACAAGGCCCCTGAAAATTTGGAAGAAATAATAGAACACTCAGAAGATGCCATACCAGAAGTTTTGGTGGAGGAAGTAGAAATGGCACTGAAAAGCATGAAAAATGGCAAAGCAGCGGGAAATGACGGCATTACGACCGAAATACTCAAATATGCAGGAGCTAAAACATGGAAGTACCTTGCCAAACTATACACGAACTGTCTGATGTCCAGGAGCATACCTAAAGAGTGGAACAGCGCCCTTATAGTGTTGATCCACAGGAAGGCAGCAAAGAAGACATTAAGAACTACAGACCAATAAGTCTACTACGAGTGACGTACAAGGTATTCACAAAGATCATTCACAACAAAATACAAAATACACTAGACTCGGCCCAACCACGAGAACAGGCTGGATTCCGCAAAGGCTTCAGTACAATAGATCACATCCATACCCTCAAAGAGGTTATCAGTCGAACCAAAGAATACAACCAACCACTAGCACTAACCTTCATCGACTTTGAGAAAGCATTCGACTCTATATATCCCAGAGCAGTAATAAATGCCCTAACAGAACAAGGGGTCGACAAGCCATATATTGAGACCCTAGCAAATATATATAGGGAAGCCAAAGCGAGAGCTAGGATATATGAGGGCACACCAGAATTCCCCACCAGCAGAGGAGTTAGACAAGGAGACGCAATATCACCAAGTTATTTACAGCAACACTAGAAAGCATCTTCAGAAAACTGGGCTGGAACAACACAGGTCTGAATATAGATGGAGAATACTTGAACCATCTAAGATTCGCTGATGACATCATCCTGATAGCGAGTAACCCTGGCGAAATGCAACAACAAATAAATGAATTGAATGCAGCAAGCAACGAAGTAGGCCTTAAAATAAATCTGAGTAAGACCAAGATAATGTATAACGAACTGATAAACGCACAAGAAATAACAATTAATGACACTGCCCTGGAAATAGTAGAGGAATACATATACCTGGGTCAACTAATACACATATCAGGCTCTCTACTTCCAGAAATAAACAGAAGAATCAAATTAGCATGGAGAACATTTGGACAGAACTCTATCATCTTCAAGTCTAGAATGTCACTCCGTTTGAAAAAGAAAGCGTTTGATCAGTGCGTACTACCAGTATTAACATACGGCTGTGAAACCTGGACCCTGAAAACTGATATCATTAGAAAACTCCAGGTAACGCAGAGGTCTATGGAACGATGCATGCTTGGAATAACAAGGAGAGATAGAAAAAGGCTTGATTGGATCAGACAAAAGACCCAAGTGATAGATGTCATAAATAGAATCAGATCCCTAAAGTGGCAATGGGCGGGGCATCTCGCTAGAAGGACAGACGATAGATGGACCACAAAGATAACGCAATGGTATCCCCGAGGCATGAAAAGACCAAGAAGACGCCCCAACTTAAGATGGGACTACGACATAAAGAAACTCGCAGGATCAACTTGGGGCCGCATAGCTAGCAATAGACAACAATGGGCCCACATGGAAGTGGAATATATAAATATGTAAAGGGAGGCTACACCATAACAGAATGGTTGAATAAGCTGCATATGATGATGATTATGATATATATATATATTTCACCTTTACTTCCTCCTATTCATTATGCTATTTAATATCATGTGGTTTCATTCAATTCCTAAATTTTATTACCTCGGCTGCTCTTATTTATACACTACTCTTCAACTCAGTAGTGTTCTGGGCAAATTATAATAAAATCAACATTACTCATCAATGTAATTTATTTTATGTTATTTATGAAAAGTTAAAAAAAATTTGAAACACTGAAATATTACTTATATGTATAAAATATATTTGGCGCTTTATTTTATTTTTGGAGTCATATACCTATTATGTATAAAAATAAATGATTATCCTTTTCTTTCTTATTAAAAATTCTTATGCTATAAAATAAAATAATGGATTTTTCTATATACATCTAAATTTCCACAACACACAAACTTTTTGTATATTATAAAAGAAAACTATTCATTATTTTTGAGATGGCTTTTGCAGATTCATTTGCATAAACTTGGATAAGTGTTTGTAAACATTATATTTCTTTGAAAAGAATGATCACCTGCGTTTAAGGTTGTTCAACTATTTGTAACTTTTTTCTTCTTGTTCTTATAAATAAGATTATTGAAAATGTTTAAACACTGCTTTAGTTTTATTCGGTTCGTGAAATGGAAAGGATATTTGAAATATTTATCGACTTAATTTCGATCTTTTTTAAAAATTATTTTAACGTATTATAACAATTGTGCATGAGATAAAGAAAACTGAAATTAGTTGTGGTTTGTTGTTTTGTGGAAAGTTTTATATATATGTAACTGGAGAAAATTCAACATGACAGAAATTAATACATCTATCTACAAATTTGATAATGGTAAGTTTTTTTTACGTTTCCTGGTACATTATATTCATTTTAAAACTTTCACTACCAGGTGTTTATGATTGCAAATTTCACTTTTTTATTATTTGGTATCAAATATTACTAATTAAAACACACCACAGACCTTGTTCTTTTCGCCAAACGACGCCTTTAGTTGGATCCATACATGACGCTTTCCCGCTTCAGGTGGGAATCTCCCTTCTTATAACTATCGGGCGATAATTATATTACTTGGCTTGACTTTGTTTCAACAGATTTGTCTTTGCACTTATTTTAATTATTAGTTACTTTTTATATTTCTGATTTATACATATTCACACTTATTACTTGAAAATTTTATAACAAAGAACTGGATCACATTCAATTTACTTCTTGCTTCTTCAGTTACCAACGCCTAACTGACTATCGCGGGTCTTTTTATCCGCCAAAACCATGTCTATTGTTTATAACCGGAAGCTGGCAATGTTCTAGAAAAATCTTTGATTATTGTTCACCTGTCACTTTGTTTATTAATGTTTTATTGTTTTTCTGACTTAAACTTGCTATCAAATATTGTTTTTTATTCACTATAACCTTATCGTCATTGATTTCACTAACAATTTATTATTATTGTTTTTTCATGTTATCGATTATTTGAAATCTTCCGATTGGTCAATGCAAATATATCATTTTTATACTTCCTACAACCTAAATATTTACATAATATACGTGGATACAGTTCATTTCTCATTTTGTTTGATATTATTACATCTATACATATAAATTAGGTCGGTAATCATTTATTTTTATTCTTATATTTCATATTCAAATACATTTTATGTTGGTATACTTGTCGTCAACTGTTATATTTCGTATTGGTTTTTGACATTTCCTGTAATTACAGTTTTCTACTTATATCATTATGTTTCCTATTAACTTCTATGATTAAATAATAACTAACATATCTTATATATGTTTTTACTAAATCTAAATGTCATTTATTGATCAATCATCGTAGCACTGTTGATTTTATTATTGCCATCCTATTTATTCTTTAAATATAAGCAGATGCTTTGGGTGTCTAAAATTCCGTGTAGCGTTACGTTATTTTATTGATCTTCGTTTGCTTGTTAGGTTCTGTCTAAGGTTGTTTTTTAAAATACAGAATTATTTTAAAACTGTTTTACTAATAATTGTTTATGAATTCTTTTTATATTTATTTATTTTTCCCTATGATTATGCCTATTGATTGTAATTGATTATGTTGTTATATAGGTATTTTATTACTTTTGGTACTTTATTTACAAATTATTTTTATTGATAGATATTATTACTTTATCCTTTATCGGGATTCTATGAATGTTATATGCTCGTTCTATCTACAACAATATATATATATATATATATATATATATATATATATATATATATATATATATACTACTATATATAAAAAATATATATAATGTGAAGAAAGATATTTGCAAAACTTATTTATAAAGGATATTTTGGGGGGGCGAGGCAATAAAACACCAAAGTACACTCTTTCAGATATTTAATCCGAGCTTTCGAATAATTTCTCGTTCATTTTCAAGGACTGAAAATTAATGGTCAATGTTATCAATATTGAAAATAAAATAAAAGTTAAACTACTTATAAAAAATTTATCGAGAATTTTGATTAAGTTTTGAATAAAGATAATAAATTATTTTAAACATAATTCAATGAAAAACTCAAAAAACAATATGATATCAAACAAACCATTTGATCTTGAACTAATATAATTTCGATTCTTTGGTTTTCAAATTAAGGGTTGTCATGAATGGCGTGTCTGTTTTTTTATATAAACAATATATACTTCTTCTTATTTTTCTCTTTTGAGATCTTAGCTCAATTCTTCCGAACCCGAACTTCTATTTACCCAGATGAAATTTCCTACCTAGATAATTATAATCACTGGAAGAAGCTGCACTGACGTGCGTGTGACCATAGTCATCACTCCTTCCTGTCTGAAAGTTAAAAGTATAGATTTCCAATTCACATTAAATTTTAGTTCATGTGAAAATCTAGAGTCACAAAATCTTACAAAGCCATTTACAATTTACAGTTACCGTCCTTCAGAAACTTACAAACTAACAAAACTACACAATCAACAGTCTCTCTCAATATACAATTTAGATTAAGCAACATAGCAAGCGGGTTAAAGCATTTAATTATGTCTATATAAAATTTGTCCCTTACACCTCTGTTAATTGCACACTCAAAAAAAAATGTGGTTAAGATTAGCTACTGCTCCACAATTGCACAAAGGAGACTCTACCAGTCCAATTCTGTTTAGGTGATCTTTGGAATAACAGTGCCCAATTCATAATCTTAAATAAGTGGATAATTAAGATTTGTTCAATTGGCTTTCACTAAACCATGGCTTTTTAGGGAAGTGATCCAATAGCCTGTTTAAATGTTGACCTATCAAAACACTCAATTCTCTCCATTCTTCTTCCCATAATTCGTAGATATCAGATTTAATATTAGGTAAAATATTTCTATATTCAACCAAGTTGAAATTTATATAATCCAACTCAAGGATTGGCGAGCGTATCTGCCATCTCGTTCCCCTTTATGGAGGTATGGCTCGGAATCCATCCCAATTTTATAAGAATGTTATTTTTTTTAGCTTCCCATAAATCGTGTCTGATTTTCAACTCTGTGTTTTCCGAGGAGCCGCCGATACCACATCTAGTTATTTTACTTAATGCACTTGCTGAGTTCGATAATATTAACGCTTTAGTTATGTTACATTCTATAATTCTTTTAATTGCAATGGAAATGGCAATAATCTCCGCTGTGCATATACTGGCTTTATTACAGATTCTGACTTCAGTTGTATTAGTGATATTGTTGTGATTGTTGTAAATTCCAAATCCAACTCGATTTTGTCTGTCTTTGGATCCGTCCGTGAAAAATATTTGCCAATCCTGCCATTTTTCCATGATAATATTAATAAATAGGGGGTCATTATTAAGCGAGTCTTTACATAAATGAAAGGAAATAAGGGGGATGTGAAGTATTTGAGACTCAAATTCATAATCAAATCAATTTTTTTCAGAATAGGAAGATAGACGAGAGCTCTATCGAGCCCGTCCAAAATTGGAAAATTATGAAGCAATCGTATATTATTGTTATTCTGGTACAATTCCAGAAGACCTCTTGAAACTACATTATTTTTTTTCAATTGACAAATACTTAATAATATACTTTTCGCCCGCCAGATCCTTCTCCACTTAAGGGGAAGTTCACCAGTTTCAGCCAGTAGTGAAACCGTGGGCGACGTTTTCATCGCACCTAATACCACCCGGAGTGCTCTGAATTGAATTTTGTCCAATTTGTAAAGGTTCTGAAGGGAAGAATTATAAATGAGGATAGTGTCAAAATAAAGGTGGGATCTTACCAATCCCCTTTAAATAATCATCAGCAGGTTGGGATCTGCACCCCAGGAATTCCCTGCCACAGACCTAATGACATCAATGCCCTTTTGGATAAGCGTCTAAATCCATCTTTATAATTATAGGAAAATGGTCACTATCGCCTTTATCTAAAGGGAGAGTGGTCCAGGAGCAATTTATTCCAATTTGAGAGGGAGAAAAAAAGTAGGCTGTAATACTAGGATTTTGTCCGGGAAGGTTGATTCTAGTTGGAGACCCATCATTAAGATTAACAAAATATCTATCCAAAAAAGCCTCTTCTAGTAAGTTACCATAATGATCACTCCTGTCCCCCCTAATAACAATATTACCAAAGTTGTTCCGCACATTACAAATATCTGCAAGAAATGATTTATTCAACCGTAGATTGGATCGGACATAAACGTTTATAAAGACTGTATCACTCACAGACACAGCTTGTATCTGCATACCGTAGGGTTTATTTTTAGTATTGAGATTATACAGGCTAGGGTTTAACTTACTTTTGACAGCTATAGCTATACATACTTAATTGAATGATCGGATGTATCTTCTACTCTTCTGTTCATATCTTTATGCTGGACCATAACCTTAAAGGGAGCTGAATCGTACACAGAGTACTTTATATTTTTAAATATTGAGATCTTCTTGTCTTCGTTGTTTTTTCCAATATTATCAAGGCGTCCTGTATCCACAGGGGGGCCCGTCCCCCCCGTACTATCACCCATACTAGGTTAACTTATGCAACTACTGAACTACTGCTATTTTTACAAAAATATTATGTATAACTATTTGCTTACTGGTTTTACTAATAATTCCATCCATCCATGGCTCTACAACCCGGGGTGGGTCTTGGCCGCCCCAACAATTCTCCTCCATTCATGTCGATCCTGAGTACTTTCTTCCCAATTAAGGACTCCCAAAGTTTGCAGGTCCTTGTGTATATTATCACGCCATCGAAGTTTTGGGCACCCAAGTGGTCTTTTGTTGTTAGGGGCTTCTTCCCAGATCATTTTAATTAGCCTTGAGTCATTACTCCTCTGGACATGTCCCAGCCATCTTAATCTGTTGGATTTAATTTCTTGTACTATACTTGGGCTATTATATAGTTCATATACCTCATTGTTCGTGCGCCTCCTATACCGCACTGTTTGTTGATCCCAGACTCCTCCGTATATTTTCCTAAGGATCTTTCTTTCGAAACGATTGAGTAGTAGCGTGTCTTGTACCGTCATGGTCCATGTTTCGCTGCCGTATGTTACAACTGGTCTTATAATAGTTTTATATATGTTTCTTGATCTTAATAATTGTTGGGTTGCATAATAGCATTTATTTCCTTGAAGTATACGCTGTTTAATTTCTACTTTAACGTTATTATCTGATGTTATTAGAGCTCCTAGATATTGAAAAGACTGTACATGTTCGAAGTTGTATTCGTCCATAGTAACATTTTGACGTATTCGATCTCGTCCTACGTTTCGTGTCATATGCATATAATTAGTTTTTCCTCATTGACTTTCAGTCCCATTTTCTTTGCCTCTCTTTCTAGCTTTATAAAGGCTTCCTTCACGTTAACTGTACTTCTTCCTACAACATCTAGATCATCTGCATAAGCTAGAATCAGGCAGGGTCCATTATGGCCGAATATGTTCGTAGTTAGTTCGGTTCGTCTTACTACCTTCTCCAAGGCTATGTTGAATAGAGCCGCCGACAGTGCATCCCCTTGTTTAAGTCCAGTTGTTATTTCAAAGGTTTCGCTGTAGTGACCTTCTATTTTAATTGAACTGTATGATCCTTCAACACATACTTTTATCATTCTTATAAGTTTGCCGGGTATTCCAAGTTCTTCTAGTGCTGTCCATAAGCTTGCTCTGATGATGCTATCATACGCTTCTTTAAAGTCTACGAATAAATTGTGTAGGTCTCTATTAAATTCCCAGCATTCTTCTAACAGTTGTCTTAACGTAAAAAGTTGGTCTGTTGTTGACCGTTTCCTTCTGAATCCACTTTGGTATTCTCCAACTATTTCTTCTGAGTACGGTGTTATTCGCTTTTTAATTATATTAAACAACACTTTATATGATGTGTTAAGGAGTGTGATACCTCGGTAGTTGTTGCATGCCAATCTATTTCCCTTCTTATGTATTGGTATAATAACTCCTTCCTTCCATTCGTCTGGCATCGATTCCTGTTCCCATATTTTTTGTATTAGCTGATGTATAATCTCCACTATTCTATGTCCACCTTCCTTTAGGCATTCCGCGGGAATGCCATCTCTTCCTGCTGCTTTATTATTTTTTAGTTGTTTTATTGCTTGAGTTGTTTCTTCAATGGATGGTGGATCAACCCAAACTTCAGCCATATGTCGCTTATCCTCTTCTTGGTATGTCGGGTCTTCTATATTAAGTAATTTGTTAAAGTATTCTCTTCAGGTGTCGAGGATCTCTTGTTTACTAGTCATAAGTTCACCTTCATTGTTCATAAGCATTGTAGTGGTTCTTGGGCGAAATCCTTTTTTATGCGTGCTAACTTGTTTATAGAATTTTCTTATGTTCCCATGTGCTCTGTTTGTTTCCAATTCCTGTAGTTGCTCATTTTGCCATTCTCTTTTCTTTTTTCTCGTAAGTTTTCGCATTCTGTTTCTTAGGTTATGGAACTTATTCCTGTTTTCCTCTGATGGGTTTTGTAACATCTTAGTTCTTGCTCCATACTTTTCTCCGTTAAGATCTTGACATTCTGTATCGAACCATAGCTTCTTTTTTGTATTTAGTTTTTCTCCAAGGATTTCTTTGCTGGCCTCTCGGATTGTTTCCTTTATTGTCTTCCACATCTCTTCTACTTCTAGATTCTGCATATTTATTTCTCTGCATTATTGTTCTATTTTTTGTTGATATCGATCTTTAACTTCTTGTTGTTTTAGTTTTTCGATATTCCACTGTACTTCTTTCTTTTGGCTTTTCTCCTTCCTTGCAGCTAGTCGTAGTCTAGTTTTGGCTTTAATCAAAATATGATCCGTATCTCCATCGGCTCCCCTACAGCGTCTAACGTCTATTATGTTAGATCCGTGTCTGCTGTCTATCAGTACGTGATCGATCTGATTCCTTGTTATACCGTCGTTAGATATCCATGTCTGCTTGTGTATATCTTTATGAGGGAACATTGCAGATTTTATCAATAGGTTATTCGAAACTGCAAAGTCGACTAGCCTGTTTCCGTTGTCGTTAGAAGAAACATGTAAGCTGTGCTTTCCAAACTGTAGTTGTGATGTCTCTTCTCTTCCTACTTTGGCGTTATAATCTCCTAGAACCAGCATCATATCTTCCTTTGGTATTTCATTTACTGTTTGTTCTAGTCGTTCATAGAAAGCATCCTTGGTCCCTTCTTAGGCTTCCTCGGTTGGTGCATGTACTGCTATTAGTGATATGTTGTACCATTTTCCACGCAACCGGATGGAGCATATTCTCTCATTTATGGGTTTAAAGGAGATTAGTTCACTCATCAGTTCTTCCTTTATAACAAAACCTGTTCCTAACTCATGTGTGTCCTCTTTCCCACTATATAGTACTGCCGATTTACTGATCTTAGTGTTGCCAGAATTGAGCCATCTGATTTCCTGTACTGCTGTTATGTCCATTCTATATTTTTCCTAAACTTCAACAGCCAATTGGGCTGCACCTGGTCTATACCAGCTCAATACGTTCCAATCCATATTCCGTTGCCGTTGTCGTTTCCGTTGATCAGTCCATTTCCGAGGCTCCTGTTGAGGTTTCAAAACAAGTGGGTTTTAACGAGATAAGGTTGTTAGCCTTATGCTCAACCCTCCTCCTTTATCCAGGCTTGGGACTGGCAACATGGTCGTAGGGCTACTCAATCCACCCTACCACTACATGCAGGCGGAGTTTTTTACTAATAATTATATTGAAAAAACTAAACTATGTTCAAAGATTCTTATTATTTTTGAAAATTTCCGTCACACACTTCCTCACCTTGTCAAAGCTCGGTTTGGAATCCAAGCAATCTATACACTGTTTCCAAAAAAAAGACGTCTCTTATGGTCTAAACTTTGGCAGATTGATAATCCATAGAATGGCCTTCATAAAACATGTGTTCAGCTAAAGCACATCTGTCAGGGCATAATTTACTGTCACTTTTATGAGAGGAGATTCGATTGGTTAGCGATCTTTTGGAGTTATCAATGAATTTGTTATTACAGTTATTTCAAGTAGTTCTATAAACTATATTAGTTAATTTGTTAGTAGGAGTCTTGTCTATGATCTTACTAAAAACTGAATTTATTGTAACGTATTGTTTATTTGCAATTTTTATATTATGTTGTTTAATATGAAAGTTTAGGTGTGACAGATTATATATATATATATATATATATATATATATATATATATATATATATATATATATATATATATATATATATATAGTTTTGCTTTTTTTGGTTCTTGGTCTTTTTTATTTAATTATATATTGTTTATTTTATATTCTTGGGATTGAGGACCATTTTTAAAGACATTTAACTAGTATTTAATACATTTTTATTTAACGTTTCGGTCTTTCCATGACCTTCATCAGAAATAAAATTTTTGTTAAAACTAAAAGAAATGGTACAAGTTACAGAAAGAATTTTTAAAAGCAAAACAAATAAATCTTACCTTCGACAGAACGTTCATTTGATTATTCAATATATTTTATAGATGTTTTAGGACGCATCACATAATAGAATATAACTCACACCCAAACAAAACGAATATTTTAAAAATATGACATTCATTGATGAAAATTTGTATTGGAATATACGAGTATTTGTTCTATACAATGAAAGCAGCCGTAACGAGGTTTTAATGTGTCGTTTTTGTGTTGACTGGTATTAAAATGGATTTTATATTTATATAGGGAGTGGTAATAAATTTATTATATTTGGAATGTGCCACGTGTTTCTTTATATTTCTAAGTTTTTATAATGTTATTATAAATTTTACTAAGATTTTTTGTGCCAGTCTTTAAATTTACGGAACTGGTTTTTCTTTGTATTTCTATCATTTCTAGAACTTCGCGTTTTTTTGTATGGTTTTCACTTCGAAGAATTTTTGTGTTTTCGAAATCAAATTCGTGTTGGTTTTCTGAAACATGGATAGTGAGTGCCGTTTTGTTTCGTTTGTCATATTTGTGACTATTTATTCTGTTTTTCAAATACTGACTTGTTTGTCCGATATAGACCCCTTCACAGTTTTCACATGGTATTTCATACACTATATTGCTCTTTTTTTCCTTTGAGATGAAACTTTTTAGATTGGTGTAATTGGTTTTTAGTAGGTTGTACCCTTTATGAGCAACATGTATGTTGTGGTGCGAAAATGTCTTTTTTAGGTTTTCTGATAAATTTGGTATATATGGCAAAGTGAGGAATTGGTTTGTTTTATTGTCTATTTTAGTTTTTGTATTATTATGGTTATAAAATATATGTAAACGTTTTTTAAATATCTTATTCATCAAATTTGTGGGATAGTTGTTGAGTATAAGGGCCTCTTTAGCTTTTATTATTCCATTCTCTCTGAATTCGGGGTCGGACAGATTTATTGATCGATCTGCGAGTCCTATAATGACAGTTTTTTTGTGTGTTTGGGGGTGTTGTGATTTAAAATTTGAATATCGGGAAGACCAGGTATCTTTTGTGTGCCATTCCGTTTTTATGGTGTTAGTTGTATGATGGAGGGTAAGGTCCAATAAGCTAATTTGATTATTTTTTTCTAGTTCAATGGTAAACTGTAGTCTGTCATGGTATTTGTTGAAATCTTGCAAGACCAAATGTTCTGTATTTTTTGGAATTGCTAATATGCAGTCGTCAACATACCTGTAAAAAAATAGTGTTTGAATTGAGTTTTTGGTCAGTATTGTTTCTTCAAGGTCTTCCATAACTAATTGGGCAATGACACTAGAAATCGAGGTCCCCATGGCACATCCTTCAATTTGTTGGTAAAACGTCTCTTAATACAAAAAATAGGTGGAATTCAGAGTGAGTTCTATAGCTTCTAAGAAGTCACTCATAAGTATATCAGTGTATGTTTTAATCTGATTCCATTTTTTAATTATTATATTTTTTGCTAAATTTATAGGAATACTCGTATATAATGATTTAACATCTAGGGATGCTAGTATATAATTTTCTGGTATTGTGATGTATTTAATCTTATTTTTTAAATCCATCGAGACTTTTATGTAGTATTTATTCTGGTAAACAATGTTTTCAAGAATTTTTTCAAGATATTTGGATAGTTTTTCGAAAGGTGATTGGATACATGAAACAATCGGCCGAAGTGGTATTCCTTATTTGTGCAGTTTTGGTAGGCCATAGATTCTAGGTGGAAGCGAATTTTGTATTTTCAAATTTTTTGCTATGTTTGGAGAAATATATGTTTTATTTTCCAAATTTGTTACTAATGCATTGTTTTTCTTCTGGTATATATTTGTAGGATCGTTCTTCAGTTGTTTATAAGTAGTTTTAGAAATGATAGAAATACAAAGAAAAACCAGTTCCGTAAATTTAAAGATTGACACATAAAATCTTAGTAAAATTTATAATGACATTATAAAAACTTAGAAATATAAAGAAACACGTGGCACATTCCAAATATAATAAATTTATCACCACTCCCTATATAAATATAAAATCCATTTATTACCACTCCCTATATAAATATAAAATCCATTTTAATACCAGTCAACACAAAAACGACACATTAAAACCTCGTTACGGCTGCTTTCATTGTATAGAACAAATACTCGTATATTCCAATACAAATTTTCATCAATGAATGTCATATTTTTAAAATGTTCGTTTTGTTTGGGTGTGAGTTATATTCTGTTATGTGATGCGTCCTAAAACATCTATAGAATATATTGAATAATCAAATGAACGTTCTGTCAAAGGTAAGATTTATTTGTTTTGCTTTTAAAAATTCTTTCTGTAACTTGTACCATTTCTTTTAGTTTTAACAAAAATTTTATTTCTGATGAAGGTCATGGAAAGACCGAAACGTTAAATAAAAATGTATTAACTACTAGTTAAATATCTTTAAAAATGGTCCTCAATCCCAAGAATATAAAATAAACTTTATATATATATATATATATATATATATATATATAGTAAAGAAACATAAATTAGAGAGGGGTTATTCGTAAATGTAATGTCTATAGTGCTATTCAACACTTCGATCTTGATTCCGATTTTGTTTATAATCGAAATCGAAAACGGATTGACGTTTATTGAACGACCAACAAAAATTATCATTTGTCATGTCCACTGAACTGAATAAATATACTGGAACGCGTACGTAAAGGTCGAATGTCTTTCAAATTTGAAGCCACTTTTAGACAAGGCCAGATGCCGTGGGAGGGAACATTTTCTCTTTCTAATTTGTTTTGATCAATTGCGTTTTTAGAAATTATTCTTCTTAAGTTATGTTTATTTGGCTTATTGTTGATAACAAACATACATGATGGCAGTAATTCCTTCCTTGCAGTCTAGGTATTTTAAATAATTTCAATTAATAAGTTTATTTAAATGTATTCATTGCATACTTTTGGAAACTTTCTAATGGTACAAAAGTTTACTAACAGCTCTAAACCGATCAAAATAATTACTCTGAGTGAAAACAAATAAATAATAAGGAAAAACATGTATTATAAAACTAAGGGCGCTCACCTTAAGTAATAATTATTACTCGTTTTTAATTTGTTTTAAATGTCAAAGCATATTGAACGTTTTTAAAAATTGCTAGTTACCTTGTCTTACATTCTCGTACATATACCTATCTAAAACAAAGGGATTTTAATGTTTTTAGCATCATTAAAACATTTTCTTTTAAATTTAAAAATAATTATCACATTTCCGCCATTTAACTGCACGAGTGTAACAAAGATTGCCTTCCCTCCCTCAGCAGTTGTTCTTGTCTAACTACATGGCTTCATTTTTAGAATGTGTTGTGGTTGTTCCAGTTTAGGATATTCATTTCAGTGGTCATATCATTTTACAAATCAAATAAATCAATATTGACATAACCTCATCATTGTTTTGGTTCATTTCACATATATTTCACACTTTACACAAGTTCATTTAGTTTAATCATGTTTAGTTTTATAGAGGCTGTTCTGTTAACTAAAAATGTAATATACAATTACAAAATATCACTCACATCACATAACTCATAGACAAATGTTAGCTTATTTAAATTTTTCGACCAATCACATGCTTCCGATTTACGATTGTTGTCAATAGCATCATCATTTTAGACCGATTATAATCGGAGTGATCGATTGATATCGAAAATGTATTGTTGAACATGTTGTTTTTTAAATGACAGGAAATGATTGTAATCGATTGTCGCGTTGAATAGAACTACTGTTTTCTTAGTTTCGTATTATGTCATTTTTATTGTCAGAAGTATTATATAAAGTCTGTTTAAAAGATATGAGTTATCATAGAAAAGCTTGTGAGTTATTTTTAGAATTTTATGGTGAAATACTGGATCCGAAATATGTAGGACTCTATTTTTTATCTGTTTAAACTGATAGGTTTTCTATACAATTCTATCAAAATATTATTATCATTATCCCTGATAAATTTGGCGTCAAGAATAGGTAAAGATTGTTCTGTATTTTCCCTTTCTATTGAAAATTGTATACGAGGAGAACAAATTGAAGGGTAAAACAGATATACCATAGTCTAAAATAAAATTCATGACATCGTTTGCTAATATGATATTGAAGAGCCCATAGGTGTTCTAAACGTTTGTTGGTTTTTGTTGTTATCAGAGAAAAATGTATTATCAAAAATAAATGTTATTAATTCTAAAAAAGTTTATTTTTCAAGTTGGCAATTTTTACTTAGGTATATCATTCCATTTATGTTGAAGAGATGTTAAACATATATTTAAGTGAACATTACTAAAAAGGGTTTCTACGTCTAAACTTAAAAGGATGTAATTTGGTGGTAATATTAAGTTATTAAATGATTTGTTAATTTCAATGGAGTCTTTAACATAATATTCATTGTTATAGTCGTAAGATTTTGTCAATATTAATAGTCGGGTAAATGTCGTCCACTGTTTCCATTTCCGCCTTAGAGGGAAGATACTTCTACCTCTAACATCGTAGCGTCGAGTTCGTTTGTGGTTGTTTTAATGATTTTACAATATCAATCTCGTGCGGGTTTATGTTTTATTGTTTTTATTATTATATTACCTTATAACAGCCTTGATGTTGTTATTAATATTTCTAACTTTGAATGTCGCTTTCCCCTGCCTGACGCCATGGGATGAGTTTTCAATCGTATGTTCTACATAAAGGAAAATAATTTCTTATTGGATTAATTACATTATTGTCTATTTATTGACGAAGTTGATAATAATTCTTTTTCCCTCAATTTGTAGCATCCCTGATGATGAAAACGAACGTTTTCGAAAGCATGGATAAAAACCAATAAAGAATTCCCTTTTTCCCTGTTGCAACATTCCCAAATATTTCTTAATTTTATTCCTAACTGGTCAGCAAAGAGTAGAGCTTTAGCGTTATATATACATATATATATATATATATATATATTGAAACCATCTAAAGTTGGTAAGTCCAATTGAAGGTTACATAACTAAAAAAGGATATAGGTAATAAGTTTATTATTATGTTTTCGTTAGAGAATATTATAATAATTATTGATTTTGTGACACACTATATAGTATAGAGTAAGTCTAACAACATTTAAAAATGGAAAAGGCAAAGATTTAGAGGCAATAGCAAATTTGATATATCAGAATTATCTTTATAAACCTATACAAAAAGTTTAAATTTGAATACAATGTTTGCATATAGTGTAAATAATCATTGTATCTAAACAAATAAATCCTTAGTTTTAATTGGTGAAGTGATAGATAGTAGCCGCGAATAAACATGTGACATTATCTTTACAATGACAGAAATAAAACAAAAATGTTTGTTGACAAAAAAATTGAAAAACGGGTTGTTGAGGAGGATGAGATGAAAAAGACAGCAGGAGAAGTCATGAAATTTGATTCTTTTAAAAAAGTTGTAAATTAAAAAATGAAAAGTCAAAAATAAAAGCCGGATATTAATATAGTGAAAAAAACTAACCTGTGAGTGACATCCTATGTAATTTTAAACCAGAAAGTGGTAAGATATTTATCATATTTATTGACTGGAAATTATATCAATTACTATACTTATTCCTACTAAATAAAGGAACATTTCATTTTCCACTGAAGTGTATATAAAATCTGTATGCAGATCTAATGTTATTTGTCCCATACAAAGACTTGGTGAACTTTATTTATATTATGAATCAGAATTAACCTACAAATGAACACTCATAAGTCGGCTGAATTTGCATTTATTTGTTAGTTGTATATTTAATAGTTTTAAGGGTTTTGTATAGTTAGATAGGATTGTTGAATTTAGTATTAAAAAGGGAAGCTTACCTTACTTAATATTCCAAAGAACACAATATTAATCCATATAGAAGAATAGATAACATAACCAACATTTAGGATTTAGAAACACATGTAGATATTGTTGATATTTCAATCAGTAGTAAGAGAGAGAGAACCTACCAACGATGACGATCGTTGTCGAATAGAGCTGTAGAAATGTTTACTCGTAATACAGGGTCAGTACGATAAGTAATTCACTTAACACAAATAAATTTGAGAATAATAAAAATAGTATTTATTGAATATTTACAAATAACATCTAAATGGTAATTAATATTGAGTTGCAGAGGAATACTGATAATTTTGAGGTGAGGTTTATAAAGTTTAATTTATATTATGACAATTTGCATTTGATATATTAAAATCATTCACACAAAATTTTTTATTTTAATGATAAATGTTACATTGAGGGAACCGCTACCTGAGAACAAGAATCTCAACCATAATTATAGCTAGCCGGATAAGAAAAATATAAAACATAATAAATATACAAGGAGATTCGTAAAAAAAAGGAAGAAGGTAAAATTTAAAATTATACATTAAAACATAGAACATACATTAATAATATATATATATATATATATATATATATATATATATATATATATATATATTTAAATCAGAAAATCAATACAGATGTTTCTGTGGTAATTTTTCGACCGTACTATCAATCTAAGCAAAAGGTGATGATTATCAGGTATGCGGTCAGTATCAGAATTAAAACTCTATATTCCCATTCTCAATATTTCGCCATTGTTTAATAGCTTCATCAGGAGACACTACAATAATTAAAAATAGAAATAAAATAACAATGAAACAAACATGAACGCTTACAGATTTTAAGAGTCAATAAAATTTGATGTACACCATGTCAAGCCACAACTAAACTAATAGACTAATTACTAATTTACAAAAACGGTTCTAGCATGAATAGGTAAAAACAATATAATTTAAATTAAAAGGGGGAACAATAAAATGAGTAATCTAAACATATAAATATCTGATGTGACAAAACAATGTTAAAATGAATTTAACTGGTGACCTTAAATATCACTGAGTTTATTAGTGTCAGATTTGAGATTAATAGTAACATTTTGCTTGTGTCATAATTGAATGTATAATGTAAAACAGTTTCAGTTTCGTTCGTTGCAGTCCGCGGTCTTCTAGGTTTTAGCAAATTTTTTACCATCCCAATTGTATTAAAACGTTGTAATGTTTTAGTTACTGTTGAGCGTGATATAGGATTTCTCTCCGGATGCAAATTATTACAAATATGACACACTTCTTCATGAGTTCTAACACGATCACCATAACCGATCATTATTAAAATTTCAACACACTCGTTTACACTTAATTGAACCATTCTAAATTGTAAAATTTGTTTCCGTCTATTAAAATTTGACACTTGGATAACAAAAGACGTACTAAACAGTACTCGTTTATTTATTACTATAAAATAGAATTTAATAGTTTATTGTTCCTTTATACAAAGTACATGAACAAGGAGCCGGTTATATAGTAAATATAAATTACATATATACTCCTAAACTAACATGATAAATAAAAGGTATTACAAGAAACAATGACATAAAATTTACATGTTTTTAAAGACAGCGCACAACACATAATAGTCCATCAATAGAGAAGGGAAAAAAATACAAGATAAACGGATAATTCCCATAACTAATCCTATACTATAAATTGTTTATGTAGAGATACTGTGGATAGCTAATCATTAATAATGAATGATCTAATTTTCATTGCTCCGCTGATAAAACTATGCATTTGCTTCAATAGTAAGAGATCGTTTGAATTAAGAAGGCAATCTAGATCATCTGAATGCTTTCGTCTTCCTATGACTGTATTTCTTCATCCAGCATACATTGGGCAGTCAAATATGATATGTTCTAAGCATTCATTGGCCTGCTGGTTACATATTGTACACATCTGGTCAGTTTTTATTGTAAGAGAGGTGTTATTCACATATAGGTATAAATACTGTGAATCACCTGTGCGTAGTTGGGCTTCGCGAGTTTATAGTTGAAAGTACAGTACGTTGAGTAATTCTTGCTTTTCGTTCTCGTCCATTGAAAGTAAAGACCACTCCCAAATATTCATAAGTGTTTGAGATTTCTATTGGGTTGTTAAGGTATGAAAACGTGGGTTGTTTTCCAAAATTAGGGCTCCTTCGGAATATAACTAGTTTTGTTTTTTCTGTGTTTACCTGAAGCTTGAATGTGTTGCAGTATGATTCTAAAATCCTCAGGTTCTTTTCCATTTGTATTTGTGACTCTGCAAACAGTACCAGATCGTCAGCGTATAACAACATCCGTATGTTATCCCCTTCATCCAGAGTAACTCCCTTACTGCCTTGGTTCTGAAAATAACTATCAATATCGGAAATAAATATCGCGAATAGTAGTGGGCTGAGCGGGTCCCCTTGTAAAATACCTTGGGTTATTTGTACTCTCTCTAAACTGCTACCTTCTTGTTCTATAAACAGTGCTGCTTGGTTGTATATTATTTTTAGTACTCTAGTAATTTTTGCACTTATTCCGTTTGAATATAATTTTTCCCAGAGTATATGATGGTCTAACGAATCAAAAGCTTTTCTAAAATCTACATATAGAGTATATAATTTTCTTGAGGGAAGACGAAGGTAATTGTTAATTATAGCGTAGGGCACAAATATGTTGTCTTCGCAGTTTCGTGTTCTGCGGAAGCCGCTTTGGCACTCTGGTAATATTTCATTATTATCAACAAAGTAAGTTAGTCTTGTATTAATTAATTGGGTATAGAGCTTAGTTTTGTGATTTAAAAGTGCTATGCTACGGTAATTGTTAGGGTTTTTAATATCGCCACTTTTGTGGAAGTGGATCATTTTAACATCTGCCCATGTGGGTGGTATTTGTTCTTCGTTTAAAATTTTGTTGAAGAATGTTTTCAGGTGTATTATAAAATCCAAAGGAAGGTTTTTGAAGAATTCGTTGCTAATGTTGTGTACACCGGGTTATTTATTATTTTTAGCAGAGTTTAAGACTCTAAAAATTTCATTAGTGGAAAAGTTTATATCTAGATAAGGGTGGATAACTCCAAAATATTGTGAATCTATATGTAAGTGCGTTCCATAAAACTTTTTGTAGAACTCAATCATTGTGGCGGTATCAATTGTGGGACCTCTATTTTTAATTCTTCTAGTTTTTAGAAGTTCCCAAAATTCGGAGGGGTTGCTGATATTATTAAATTTATTCATTGTAACGTTTTCGTAAGCTAATTTTTTAATTTTAATAAGTTGTTTATACTCTTTTTTTAATTTCACTATATGATATTAGTGCATTCTGTTCAAAGTTAGAGTTTTGTAATAGTTTTTTTGACATGTTTAACTTTTTCTTTGCATCCTTGCAAAAGTTATCAAACCATGGTTTTGAATTTGAGAACATATGATTAGTATTGTTACGGTTCTTTTCCATACCTAAAAATGTTGCTGTTAGCTTGATTGCCTCATTTATTTGATTGTCCATTATATCAATAGAACTACTGAATGTATTTCAAAGATAGATACCTTATTTTTATATGGTTGTGTTTTGGCAGGATCCCACTTCATTATTGTTTCTTTATAGCTATTATATTCTGATTGTTTATTACACCCCACAAAATACGCATTTTCTATCTTTACAGTGCAACTCAGATGATCCAAAAACAGGTTTTTATTTATACAAAAACTGGAAATTAGGCCTACACTACTAACTCTTACCCAGACAAGATCTATTGTACTTCGTCCTGACCGCCCAATGTATGTATAAGCACCATCATAATCCTCAAACCTACCGTTTAACAAGAGAAACCCTAGATCTTCCAAAGCATCTACAAGTAATGTTCCTCTAGTATTAACTAGGGAATCTTTTGACTCACGTGGTTTTAACGTGGGATTGATATGTATTACGTTTTCTGAATCAAAATCATTCAGACCACCTACTCTCGCATTAAAGTCTCCGTACAGAATCATCTCATCATTTGGGAATTTTACTGATATTTCTTTTAGAGTATCCTCAAGCATCTCTACACATACATGATCATCTAAATCAGGTTTTAAGTAGACTACACCTAAAATAATAAAATTATTATTTATATTTATTCTGATAAAATTCCACATATTACATATATCGATTACATCTAACGACTTCACACCACCAAGGTTTTTTGATATAAGTATTAAGATACCCCCACTACCTCTACCCTTTTGCTTATCTTTTAAAGCTTGGCATGAGTAAGTATGATAATTATTTAAAATATTTGGCAAGCTATTTTGGGAAGAGGTAATCCAGATCTCTACTAAGCCTATTATATCAGAGCTGCACAAATCATTAATTTCTTGTATTTCTAAATTATCTAAAGTGTTATTATCTTGGCAGTTCCAAAATGTTATCTTAAAAGGGACAATTTCGTCCACAAACATTGACTTTTTCACCTTTGTGTTAATTAGTTTTTTGATGATGTTTCAAATTCTTTGTTCGCTTTTGTTATTTTTTTTGTCGTTTCTTCAGCGCCTTCAGGAGATCTCTCACTGTATTTTCTTCCTTTCGCTGGAGTTTGTTCTGGTAGTCCTGTCTATTCTTCAATCACGATTTCAGTTTCACTTTGTACTTCTAATTCTGATAAGGTGTATAGCTTATCGTTAATATATAATTTATTGTAGATGATCTTAGTTCTACATCCCTTGTCTCTTGCAGCTTTTGAGTATTTTATGAGCTGCTTTCTTTGCTCTATAATTTCTTTGGGAAAGTCTTCGTTAATATAGATATTTGTTCCCTTTAATCTATTTCTTCCTTTCAATATGTCCAGCTTTTTATCCCATGTCTTCATTTTTAGTAATATTGGTCTATTTCTAAGTTTGTTCCGGTCTCCTATTCTCCTCGACTCTATTACATCTGACTACATTTATTTTGGTGTTTACTCTTTTCAGTACTTCTCTAACCTTATCATTCAGTTGTTCCTCATTTTCTCGCATTTCTTCCTCGATGCCATTTATTATCAGGTTTTCCCTTCTTAAATCCTTTTCTATTTGAATTTCTCTTGTTCCCAGTTTTTTCGTGGCTTCTCTTAATAAATAATTTTCGTTTTTTAGAACTTGGTTCTCTTTTTTCAATATTTGTAATTGACTATGGATATTGTCGAGTTTTTGCTCGATTCTGGCATTTCGTTGATCCATATTTTCTAACTCCTGCAGTATCTCTTCCATTAAAATTATTTTTATTTTCGGAGTTAAAGATTTAATTCAATTTTAAATTATAGAAGCCTGATCTGTCTTAATGTATTCAACTTTATATCTTAACTAGTTTATGGAAAAAGTAAGTTTTTATTCCTTGTAATTTATTAATTTCAGGCGTATTATAACCTAGCTTTTTTCAAATTAGATCTTTTTACCAGTTTTTTGATGTTTTTATCACATGTATATATACACTGTCTTCTTTTATAACACAGTTGTGAAAGTTGTAGGATTTTAATTTTTAAATTTCTCACTCAATTCACTTATTTTACTGGAACGATTTAAAAGTACACTTTCTGTAAGCAACTTCAGAACCGACCTCCGTTTATTTATTACTATGCATACAAACAACATCAATTAGTTTATCTAAATAGTTTTTTGCTCTAATGCAAAAAACTCAAAGGAGGTTGATTCAAGTGCTATATTCCTCGTTTTTACAAATTTTTTTACACTAAACTCAGTATGTATGAATTCAAAATAACAAGCCCTTTCAAAATCTGTAAATATCAGATGCATTTTGTTCCATTACACTTACATGCAAATTTTCATAAATATCGTTCTTTTCGTTTAAAAGATATTTACTTGGTTCCATTCTTTATCCCAACCCCGTATATGTATAGACATGATTCTTTCCATTGTGTCCAACATGAAATGGCTAATTTCCAGAAACAACACGAAAAATAATTTGATTGAGGAAATAACTGTGCTTAACGGCTGTGATAAGAAAATAGTACATAAAATAATTAATCTTCATTTATTTCAGAAAACTATTCGTGAATCAAAGTGAAAAGCAGGAGAAATTTATTTCATTACCTTTTGACCCGGCTTATACAAAGGTTTAACGAATATTTTCAACAGGAACGTAGGATTAGGTGTATTCTATAAATCAAATAACACTTTGAAACGGTTGTTCAGTAACGCTAAGGATAAAATACTGGATTAGAACAAAAATGGTATTCAC
The DNA here is from genome assembly GCA_963921935.1 of Galeruca laticollis. Lineage (NCBI taxonomy): Eukaryota > Metazoa > Arthropoda > Insecta > Coleoptera > Chrysomelidae > Galeruca > Galeruca laticollis. The sequence goes on from OY998181.1 coordinate 149,887,012, forward strand.
GAAATTGGCTGGAAAGAGTTGCATTGGCGCCTGAAATTTAGTATATAAAAAGGACATAACTAGATTAGTTTTAGTTTACCTTCAGTCTCTGAAGATGATAACTTGGATATCAAAACGCGCGTCACACAGTAAAATTGTCAGTGTTAATGTAGTTGTAGTAAAAAATGTATTCAGTATCAAATAAAATAGTAATATTTACCCGTTTTTTATAAAACATCAATCAACATCTTAAGAACCCTCTTCTGATGATGTACTACGGTCATTATAGCTATTATTTACGTTGATAATTAATGGATACATGGTACAACAACCATTCGAATGTCTAAATGCCAGATTTTCTTTTCTTCTCGTGTAAGGTGTGACGAATAAAATTTTTACATGACTCAGACGTGACAATGTTTATTACACTAGCTAATAAACTTTTCACCCCATCTATTCCAAGAGTCACGTTTTCTCTTGCCACTTGATTTTTTATTCGAGCCCACATAAGTTCGACAGAGTTCAGCTCAGAATAATAAGATGGAAGGCGGTGTACAACTACGTTGCTCTCACGGGCCATTTCGTCGACATCGTATTTTTTGAATTCAGGCATATTCCTCCCAAATTTAATAATTGAATTTTCCCATGAAAGTTTCTCTCTTCGAGACGCTTATCTCACATTTTTTCCACATAATGTCTCAACCCTCCTAGTTCTTTCAGTATACGTAATTATCATTCACTTCAATACAATATGACTTAAGAAAATATAAACAAAATAATGAATAATCTAAATATGCCTTGAACAACGAAGGTTACTCAAGTGCCGAATACTAAATTTCATTACAGATCTTTATTTGGTGTTGCAAGTCAATTAATACATGAACGATTAAGTTTGGGCATTTTGTATCATCACAATAATTATTAGCTTATCAGTATCATTGCCAATCAATTCAGTTATAGTTTTTATAGTCTATCAAATCTAATACATTCGAATTCAAGCACCAGCGGGGGAGGAATCACTCGTACTCAAAAGGTCAGTCGCAGATATGCTCCAAGTGCCTTCACCTTCTACATCTTCGTCTTCTGCGGCTTTATCAGTAAAGTCACAGCGTTCACCATCATCGGCTGCTAGGGAATCATAATTCTTCAGGGACAAAGTAACTTTCCCACATAGAAACAATTGGATGATGCCAACTCATACCCTCAGACGTACACAAGTAGTTCGACAATGGCCAGAACATCGGTATTTCTTACTTATTGTATATTTCTTGAACTAACTGTAATTAGGAGTATAAACTATTGTGAATAAAGACCTTTTCAAATAAATTAAATCGGCTGCATTTCCGTCTTCAACGCTAAAAGTTCCACCTTATAACACCAATGAAACAAGTACTCTACGTAATATGTTTTTCAATTTACCAACTACAGCTCGAACAACCTAATTCCCGCATTCCGCCGTGTTGTAGTTACGGAATGTCATCAGTCATTATTGGCTGAGAATGAATTTTAAACGAATAGCATTTTTATTCAAATAATTTTATCGTTTTAGGAAAATTCATGCAGCAAATACGTTAAAGACAATCTCCCGGAGATACAATAGTTTTTGTAAAATACAATGACTCATTTTGTAGTACAAGTTATCAGTAGCTGGTCAATATTTAAATCAAACTGAGAAAAAGGAAATGAGAGGATTTTTCTTGCAGTATCGAGACCAATTTGTACCAAAAGGAGGGAAGCCTGGTAGGACATCAGCCGTCAAGCACAAAATCGACATTGGTAATGCCAAGCCAATTAGGCAATCAGCGCGAAGACTACCACGAGCGAAGAGAGATGAAGCTGAAAGAATTCGAGAGATGGCAGAAGAAAAAGTAATGGAGCCATCCGCCAGTCCGTGGGTGTCTCTAGTAGTGCTCGTCAAGAAAAAGGATGGAACTACGAGATTCTGCGTGGACTAACGCCAGCTAAACAACGTGACGAAGAAAGACAGCTCTCCTCTGCCTCGAATCGATGATATGCTAGATACTTTGACCGGCAGCAAACTGTTTTCCACCTGGAACATGAGGTCTGATTATTGGCAAGTGGAAATGGACCCAGAAGATAAAGAGAAGACTGCTTTTACCACCGGATCTGGATTATGGCAATTCAACGTCATGCCATTCAGGCTCTGTAATGCGCCTGCGACATTTGAAAGACTTGTGGAAAATGTCTTGAGAGGGTTGTCTTGGAAGACATGCCTGGTCTATTTGAACGACATCGTAGTACTGGGGAAGACATTTGACGAACATCTGAAGAATTTGGAAGACGTATTCAAACGACTCCAAGCTGCCCAGCTCATGTTAAACCCGAAGAAATGTCAGCTGTTCCAAAACCGAGTCAACTATCTAGGTCATATAGAGAGCAATGAAGGAGTGACGGTGGATCCAGAAAAAATTGCTTCCATTCAGCAATGGCCGGAACCAACTGACAAACATAAAATTAGGAGTTTCCTTGGACTTTGCACATATTGTAGAATATTTATCAGGAAGTTTGGAGGTATTGCCAAGCCCCTAACTTGACTCACAGAAAAAGCAAGAGCTTTCCATTGGGACGAAGACTGTCAAACGGCTTTTGAAATCTTGAAGAAACATTTAACCACGGCGCCGATATTAGGATATCCATTACCAAAGGGAGACTTTATTCTTGACACTGGCGAAAGCAACGTAGGAATTGGAAGAGTGCTCTCACAGATCCAAGGAGGGCAGGAAAAAGTGCTGGGATATATCAGTGAAGTCCTCTCCAAACCTGAACGGAACTACTGCGTCACAATAAGAGGACTTTTGGCGGTCGAGAAATCCGTGGAACACTTTTACCAGTATCTCTATGGTAGGAAGTTCTTAATCCGGACGAATAATGCATTCAAGTGGTTGATGCAGTTCAAAAAGCCCAAGGGCCAGATCGCTAGATGAATTGAACGACTTCAATAGTACGATTTGAACATCAAAGATCGAGCTGGTGTGAGGAACCGAAATACCGACTCTCTGTCCAGACGGCCGTGCCCAACAGACTGTTCCCACTGTAACAAGGCGGAATCTAGAGAAGCTGCAGTTTCAAGAACTACAGTAGTCAATGAATAATGGTCACCCACCAGGATCAGAAAAGATCAGGAAAACGATCCTCACCCAAAGAAGATTCGGCAATGGCAGGAAGAAAATCAGGGACCTACCTGGCAAGAAGTGTAAAAATTTTCACCGACACTTAAGGTATATTGAGCTCAGTGGGAGTTCCTTGTCCTGGAAGAAGAGCTGTTGAAAAGAGTCATTGAAAACGATGATGGTTCAGAGATGAGAAGACAGATACTTATTCCGAGAATGAGAGTAGCCGAGCTACTGAGAAAGCTACACGACAGTCCATCGGGAGGTCATCTGGGAGTGAAGAAAACCCTTCAGCGAGTCCGTGAAAGGTTTTATTGGATGAACAGCTCCGACGATGTGAAGGACTGGTGTAAGAAATTGTGCTACGAGTAATGTATCACATCGCAAGAGAAGGGCACCCATGAAACAATATAATGGAGGAAGCCCTTCCGAAAGGATTGCTTTAGACATCGCTGGACCAATTCCGATGACAGAAAATGGTGGTAAATACATCCTGGTTGTAATGGATGATTTCACAAAGTGGGTGGAAATTTACGCGATCCCGAATTAAGAGGCCACAACTGTCGTGGATATATTGGTGAAAAAATTTATCAGCCGATATGGAGTGTCCTTGGATGTCGACAGCGATCAAGGAAGAAATTTCAAGAGCCAGTTATTCCAGGAAATTTGTGGCAAGCTGGGAATGAAGAAGACCAGAACAACAGCGTTGCATCCACAATCAGATGGAATGGTCGATAGAATGAACATGACCATTGGAAAATACCTGTCCAAAGTAGTTTCCAGCCACCAAAGAGATTGGGACTAGTATCTCTCTATATTTGCGTTGCCTTATTGATCGGACATAAATGAGGCTTCCTTGTGACCTGAAGTTTGGCTGTCGCTCTGGCGAAGATCTAGCAGGAGAAGATTACGTGATCTAATTGGGAAAAAGGATGGACGATGTGCACGAATTAGTTCAAACTAATCTTCAAAATGCCAGTGACATAATGAGAAAATGGTACGATACACAGGCCACAGAAGGCAGTTTCATTGAAGGGGACAAAGTATGGTTACACAACCCGACAATGAAAAAAGGATTTTCTCCAGAATTACAGAAATAATGGGAATGTCCGTACGTAAGCAAGATCCCCAATGGTAAACCGAGGGAAGTTCACCAAAACCGACTCGCGCCATTTAAAGGAGACCATGACAAAGAGGAAGGGATGAACCATCTACAATAAGAGTCTGACCTAGCCTTCGAATAATTTATGGGCGTATACGGTGGTACCTGGAAAGCTAGATACGGAGTCATTACAGAACAAAGACAAGATTTGTTCACGCTCCCGGTAGAGTACTCACTGGCACATAGCATCTCCGCTAGTAACAAACACGCACGAGGGTTGGCAACCGTCTTTCGAAAGAAGTTTGGGCAATTAGATAAACTTGAAGATCAGATGCCAGCCCCTGGCAAGACACTGAGACTCAAACACAATTCGCGATACGAGTTCTACCTGGTAACTAGAAACGAATGTCCAAATCGATCAACCTACGGGGTTGGATTGGCGAGTCATCAGGAACATGATAGAGGTGATTTTCCAAGATACCGTTTTCCACATATTAATTTGTAACTATACCCCTCGTTATCGGTACCCGATGAAGACCGTGCCCAGTTATTTCCATACCACCGGAAAGTGTAGGCATGGGTCCATTTGCCGATTTAAACATCCATTTCCGGCTACACAAAAGTTCCAGCAGAAACTTCCTTTTAAGGAGTGGGTAATGCTACGAAATAGCACACTGGTGTAGTACCTGAATCCGAGCCATGTATGATAGTTAAAATTTTGGCGAATGCGAAGGGATCTTTTCGTACTGTTACCATTATTTTTTGTGGCTATTCTTATTTAGACACTTCCAGTGAGGTCCATTGTTTTTGTGACCAGTCTTATCTGGACAATTTCAGGGAGTCGATTGTTTTTGTGAGCCACAATCTAGAAAGATTCAGAAAAAAGGGCCTACCTACCAACGGAATCATTTTATAATTTGATCTCGTGGTATAAACAGTGAACTGTGTATATTCTATGAATTAGTTGATAGTTTAGTGAATACATTAATTAAGTAAGTGAACCTACCGTGTGTATGAATTTATCCCACCCGCCGTAATAAAAACTTCTAAATAAATAAGATAAACAAAACAATTTCTTTCAACCTGAACAATATACACTCATATATCCAAGACAAATCGTGACAGCGCATTTTATTATTTCTTAGTTTTGTTGCTTTGTAGCAGGTCAAAACTGAATGTTGCTGAGATTCTGGGAGCTCTGTAATTTTTCTTTTAATAATATCTTGAGCACACTCTGCTTTTGCATTTATAAACTGCTGTTTCAGTATATCCTCCTAATCATTAGTAAATAGTACAACAAAATTAATTCTAAGCGAATTTGAAGTTAAATGATATTCGATTATTTTCAAGTACTGTGCCATGAAAGACATTGTAAACCTAAATAATAAGTTTTGAAATAATTGAAACTTCAAAAATGTATAATATTATGTAGAAGTTTATCTACTTTAAGGGAACGTCGATAACACCGTTTTTTAAATCTTTCAATAGATTTCTGAGCTTTTCGCACTTTGAATGTACTGTCATATGTACCCTTTTTTCGCTGAAGTCGTTGAGGTAGACTCCGACACCATGAACATCGTGAATTCTACCGCCAATGCTTATAATCATTTGTAAATACCTGCCCAGTGTAGTTTGAAGCAAATTATCTGCAACAAAAACCAAAAATATAAAAAATGGAAAAAGTATGAGATTTTTATTCATATTAAAAGAAATGGAAGAAAATGTGTTACATTCTCTGATGATTCCATATGATGGAGTCCTGCCAATTGAGAATCTTGTCTTACTTTTTGTAACGAAGGTTGTGTATAAACAAGATTTTCCAATTGACAGTTATTAATTTCATTCCGTACTAATGGAACTTGCTGTAACTAAAAAGGAAGTGAATAAAATCCAGTACGTGGCATCAACTCCAAAAAATTTAAATCCCGAATGGGCGGAGCCTGCGCAGAATATATGTCTGAAATCCTGATGTTTATATGTGTGGTTTATGTGTTTTTAACCGAGGAGATGAAAGTAAATGATTCTTTTTCATCATAATATGATAATTTACAAGAAGCTGTAAATAAATATGAAAAGGAAAATAGGGTGCAGTTTTGGAAAAGGGATTCAAAAACACTGAAAGTGCAAAAAAACACTGTCCAAGAGTAAACGAAAAAGCAATCCCTGAGTTAAAATATTATATTATAAAGTACTCATGCATACATGGGGGGCAGGAGTTTAGGCCATGTAAAAACAAGGAACCAATGCGTAAACATGTGGGGTAAGTAACTGAAAAATTATAAAATAGGTAGATATAATTTTAAAGTTTTCCTTTTTTGTAGGACTTTGAAACCAAAATGTCCAGCTGAATTTAATGTAAAAATTTCTGAAGATGGGAAATGTCTGGTAATTAAATCTATAAACAATAATCATAATCATGAAATCCCTACAGAGTAAGTAATTATCCTAGATTAAAAAAATTGTAAAAGGTGGATAAAAAGAAAAGAATGACAATGTGTTCATTAATGTATTTATACATAATAACAATTATTAAATCATACCTAATTGTTAACATAAAAGTTTTCTTAATTTTTAGAGAGGTATTCAAACAGTTGCCAAAACAAAGAAGATTGACTGAGGAAAACCGAAAATCTGTCATGGAAATAATGAAATTGAAAGAAAATAAAAAATGACTTCAAGCAGAACTTGTTCAAAAAACGGGGAATACTATTTTATTACGTGATCTATCGAATATTGGAAAAAATGCTCATGGAAAAACATCAGATAACCTTCAAGAAATTGTCACAATTTTGAAAGAAAGATATCACTGTACAATTGACGTACAAACTGATAGCAATAATATATTTCAAGGAATTTTTTTCCAAGATAATGAAATGAAAAAATGTTTTTCACTGTTTCCTGAAATGCTCTTTTTAGATGGAACTTATAAATTGCTGGGGAATAGGTGTCCCGTTTATGTGATTGTTGTAGAAAATTCCTTTGGCATTACTGATATTGTTGGCGTATCTGTTCTAACAAAGGAAGATAGCGAAACTGCTATTTATTTCCATTTTTGAATAAGTTTTATGACTCTATGTTTATAATATTAATTTCACTTTCAGATTTAAAGAGAGAAATCCCAACTGGGAGAATATAAAAGTTGTAATGACAGATAAAAGTGCCGCAGAAAGAGATGTTATTACTAAAGAATTTGGCAATGCAAAAAATTAACATCAAAATTAAATTTAAAATCTGAAGAAGAATCTTTGGAATATTTAAATAAATTAGTGTATGCAAAAAGTAAAGACAATTACAACAACATTTTAAGCGAGATGAAAATCAAATTGCCAGCAGCAGTGATGAAATATTTTTAAAAAAACTGGGAGCCAATTAAACATGAGTGGGTAAAATGTTTTACCAAGTACACTGAAAATTTTTATAACTTTACTAACAATAGATTAGAAATGCTAAACTGAAATCTGTTATTTCAGTCTACATTACTTTTAATGAATTTATCAATAAATTATTCATTTTAATAAAGATGAAGCTTGTAGAAAAATAGAATGAGTACAGTAAAATGATACTAAAAGTACCAAAAGAACTTTCTGATGTAAATAAGATGTTTTATAAGCATCTTATATGGTCTTCAAGTACTTCAAGTACTTACAGATCATAATTACAGTTATTGTGACAATTCTCCTGCTTTAAGACAAGATGGAACAACAAATTTATATAAACCGGAGGGTACTCAAAAATTCCCAGAAACACTAATTGAGTTCCAAGAAGATCTACAAGAAGAGATTGTTTGTGACATGACTTATGAAGTTGTCGAGGATTGTGTATTATCTTTTCATACCATATCTTTACCTGTGAGTTGAAATTCACATAAGCCTGCTTTAAAATAATAGTATTGTAATAGGTATATATTTTTTAGAGCACCATTAAACAAAGAGGTAGGCCGAAAGGAAGATCTTTAACAGTTATAGGATTACCAAGAAAACGAAGGAAATTACAATAAACTTTTTCTTTTTAAGTAGCTATTATAAAGTCTAATTATAAATAAAATTACATTACCTATCTACTTTTGTTCAAATTACTTTGACTTTCGTTTAACTAGATTCCCTTTCCCTTTATTAAAGTTTTTGTCAACTGATGGCAGCATTACCTAATCAAATGAAGACAAATATAACTTGTAATACATGCTGTTTTTACAACTAAGAAAAGAAGTACTTGTTTAAAAACTATAGTTACTTTACTAGATACAAAACGGTGTATATACTAATCCATGTAAAGTTATATTAAAAAAACAGTTTGTTAGTTTTAAAATCAGTTTCAATAATTAATGATCGAATTTTATTATCTCGTATCTGAAAAAAAGTAAAACATGCTCTGAAAAATACCATCAAATTATTACATTCGTTTGTTCGAGGTTAGAACAGAGAACGTGACAGAATACAGAAATCTTTAACTCCGCCCATTCGGGATTTTCATTTTTTGGAGTCGATCCCACGTACGGGATTGTATCCACTTCCAACTAAAAAACAATTTAAAACTAAAATAAACATGTTTCATATTTCATAAATTTCAATATCATATAAAAATAGTAAACGTGGCATTCACAAACTTCTTCAGAAATGTCCATTTCCAAACCCTCAATGTTTATTGGAATGAGATTGTCATTCAAAAGAGTCCCCCTTTCGTAACGGATGATAGTTTCAGTTCCAATAATAACCATTTGATTAGCTTTTTTAACATCTCCTTTAACTCCGCCTGTATGGCTGTTGGGTGGATTGAGTAGCACAACGGTCATGCAGCCTGGTTCCAAGCCCAGGTAAAAGGAGGAGGGTTCTCAGGCTAGGCTAGCACCCTGCCTGGGGTAAAAGAAACATACTGCTCATAGAACTGAAGGGACAGCCTCGGAAACCGATCGGAGGCATACTATGACGACACACGCTACGAAATGGAATAAACGACTTGGAAGACGTAAACGTGCCATAACAAGACTTGCCTGCTGGAATATAACATCGTGGAACAGCAGAGACCAGGAGATTGTTAACGAAATGAAACAACATAAGATTGACATATGCGCTCTATCAGAAACGGAGAGGAAAGGACAGGGCACATCAAGATACGATGATTACATCTTAGTCTATAGCGGAAAAGCTAAGCAAGAACGAGCAAAATCGGGAGTGGGAATTCTACTCCACCAGAAATACGAACAATGTATAGAAAACATAGACTACGTTAACGACAGAATCCTGAAAATATCGCTAAAAGTCAACCACATGCAAACACACTTAATAAGCACATACGCCCCGGATATAAGTAAACCCACAGAGGAGAGCGAAACATTTTACCAACACCTACAAAATACTATAGACAAACTAAGCAACACGGATAAAATCATTATACTCGGAGATTTGAACGCCAGAATAGGCAGGGAAGTAATACCAGGCATACAACAAAAATATAATGAAGAGATAACCAACGAAAATGGAGAACTCCTGATAGACTTCTGTGCGAGAAACGAGCTACGGATAAACAACACGTATTTCCCTCACAAAGAGCAACATAAATATACATTTAGTAACTCCAGAGATCAAAAGTCAGTAATTGATTATATAATAAGTAACAGGACAATCACACCATCACAAGTAATAGATGTAAGAGCACTTACCTCTGCAAACATCGGCACAGATCACAACCTGTCACTGTGTAAAATGATTATGGAAACACCCCACAGAGCCAAAAAACCTCCAGTATTCCTCGAAAAGTTTAATATCGAATCACTGACAGATGATAGCACGAGAAACCTGTATGAGAACCGATTAACAAATAAACTGGAAGGACTTAATACGCTGGAGTGTGATGTGGAGAGCTGTTGGAACAAAATCAAATCATGTATCGTAGAAGCAGCCGAAGAATCCATTGGTAAAAGAAAAGTCAACATAAATGGGACCATTAATAGCAAAAAACCCTGGTTCTGTCAAGAAGTTAAAGAACTATCGCAGCAGAAAAAGAAATCCTACCTGATATACAGAAGCTCACCAACACCAGAGAAACACTCCGAATATACAGAACTGAGAAACAGAATCAATGCCAGAATCAAAGTCATAAAATGGGATTACTGGGCAAAATTTACAAGCGATATGGATTACGACCTATATGGAGCACAGAAGAAAGTCTGGAAGATGCTCAAGAATAGGAAGAAGCCAATAAACGAGTTCGTGCAAACAAAAGGAGTCACCAAAGATGTATGGGAAAAATACTTTAGGGAACTTTACAACACCGAATAGGCCATAAGGATCGAAAACTACGAGTCAAATCATCAAATATCACTGAACGAAGAAGAGGTAACAGCAAAAATAAAAAAATTGGAAAACAGAGAAGCTCCCGGAACAGACCTTATCCCAAACGAACTTCTAAAATATGCTGGACCCAAGCTAGGAAAACATCTGAAAATTATCTACAACAAAATTTTAGAAACATCGGAAATACCTACGGAATGGCACAAAAGTAGAACTATCCCTATATTCAAGAAAGGACAGAAGACACACCCAGACAAGTACAGGGGCATAACGCTGCTGAACACAAGCATGGAACTCTTTACTAGCATTTTGAAAGAAAGACTCGAGGCACAAATAACAAACAGGGAAGAACAACAAGGTTTCAGACGAAACAGATCCACGACCGACGCCATATTCATTATCAAACAAATCAAAGAAAAATCAATAGAATTTAATACACCAGCGTATGTCTGTTTCATCGATATGACCAAGGCATTTGATAGGGTTCGTCTCTCCGACATCATAAACATACTGATAGCGAAAGAAACGCCAGACACCATCGTAAGAGCAGTCCGCAGTCTCAATACAAACAACATGACCAAAGTAGAGGCAGGAGACACTTATACGGAAGAGATACCAACACCAGGAGGCATCAGACAAGGCGATAGCCTTAGCCCATTTCTGTTCAATCTCTTAATGGACAGAATTATAGAGGAAATATCATCACTAAATATGGGATACCGAATGGGACAGAATAAAAGAATCAGCATGGTATGCTACGCCGACGATGCAGCTATTATTGCGGAAACGCAGGACGATCTACAGAGACAACTGCACAAATTCTACCAGGTCAGCCAAGCGATGAACATGACCATATCCATAGAAAAATCGAAAAGCATAACCTTTGCTAAAGAACCTGTAAGATGTAAGCTGGAAGTCCAGGGAAAAATCATCGAGCAAGTCTCACAATTCAAATATATGGGTATGGATCTGTCGAGTTATCACGACCCAGTGAAGGACCTAGGAAGACAGATTAACAAAGCGACTGCCATATCGGGCTGATTAAAGCAAACAATATGGGCAAACGAATACATGCGAAAGGATAGCAAGGTTAGGATCTATAAGACTTGTATCAGGCCAATTATGACATACGGAATAGAAACCAGAGAAGAAACCAACAAAACGAAAAGCATGCTTAGAGTAGCCGAAATGAAAACGCTCAGGACTATAGTGGGAAAAACAAGAAGGGACCGAGTTAGAAACAATGACATCAGGGAACAATGTGGAGTACAAGACATCGTAAGATGGGGGAGACAAAGAAGAAGACATTGGTACGCTCATGTGAGAAGAATGGAGGAGAGCAGACTGCCACGCATCGCACTTGAAGGGAAACCAACAGGGAAAAGAGCACCCGGTAGACCACCTAAGAGATGGAAGGACAGTTGGCAGTCCACCTCCCAGGAAATCTCAAAACTAACAGATCGCAAGATCTTAAATACGAATAAGAACATCTCCTTTGCGAAAGTGCTTCTCACATACACACTAATTTGGAGTCAGTTGTTGTGATAAAGCTTTTGTCCAATTGTCCCTCAGTACAATACTCTGAAAATGAATGAATACATTTCGATCATTTATAATAACTTGCAAATCTTGTAATTAACGCTAATTTCAACAATTTCTTGGAAATTCAATGGAGATAAATTTATTAAATAAAACAATCCATGATTAATTAAGCAAATAATAATTCTACATACCTATTCAATATTACAATGTGCAGCTATTAAACAATAACGTTTTAGTTCTTTACATAACGATAGTTGACGCAAGTTGTTTTTTAGTCTATTCTTTCAAGCCGATCTTAAACCACTTGTACATCCATGCACAATACGATTATTATTTTCTCACCAATGCCGGGGAAAAATTTCAAAATGTATGCATTATCCATCTCTATCCCACTACTCCATCTACTTGTACTCATAAACAGCTAACTTCGCAGATACTACTAACTGACGGCAGAGCGGCTAAAAAATGAGTTGATAAATTCTACAAAGGGGCAGGGACAGGCGAGCTAATGCTCTTAGACCCGTTTCACAAAGGACTGATGATCAGGACTGACGATCCCTAAAAAAAAAGAGAGAAATTGGTAATGAATTTTATGTTGGATGATTTGGTTTTTGGGTGGAATTGTTGTTTTCGAGAATGGTGCCCTGGTGTAGGATAAGTTTCCTCTTCAGGGCTGGGTTGGGGGTGTATTGGATGGTTTAGTGCGCGTTGGCCGAGAAACTGAGTTGGTGGTTAGTTGAATTGGGGGTTGAAAACGTATCTATAATTTTTTTTGAAAAAGTGACTAGGAAATTTTTTTAAAAGTGTATGGAATTGAGAATATTTGGTCGGGCTTTTCGCTAGAAGGTAACTGGAGGGTTGTTTTATGTTGGGGGTTGATATTTGGAAGCGGCGAAGCTCAAAAGTGTGCGGAGATGGTGTGACAAATAGTGTCTAGGATTGAATCCTTCCTCTTGGGTATTCTACCGAAGGATCGTCTATTGGCGATCCACGGTGTGAGTAGAGTGTTTTTGGAGATTTCGCTGCCCGATTCGATAGTGCGACTAACGTATCGGGCTTGTAAATTGTTTAGACGTGATGGAATGGGCTCGATCTCGGTATTGACATAAACGGTATTGCTAGGAGAGTATGGTGCCTTGTATTGGCAGTATCTAAGGATTGACTGCTCACAAGTTCGAAGTTTTTTAACAAGGTGGTCGGAGAGGGTGCAATAGACGTTTGCTCTAAAGTCGATTATTGGACGGATATATGTCTTAAACGAATGAAGTAAGGTGGTAGGGTGAGTGCGTCCGAAGCTGCCGCCGAGCGCCTTAAGAAGATTAACTCTCCGTCGGACTTTATTTGACGATTCGTCCTATTCATTGTTTTATATGTGTCGTTCACACGTCCGCGGATCAGCGGTCGATCGATAGAAGAGCACGGGCATCGATATAGCTTGTGGCGTTTGCAGATCATCGGTTGAAGTGGAGGCCATTTGATAAATAGAAATTTTCACATGCAAGCATATCATCAGTTGTAGTTCCGATGCAGTGTGGCAAGCATGTTTAGTTTGACTGCTATTTGTGTTGCCATGAAAAATGGCTATAAGTAATAAAGAAAAAATACCTTTTCGACAAAATATGCCGCCGCAAGATTATTCATCTATTGAAAACAAGCTCGACAAAATGGATCGATCAGCTTTGTTAGAGTTGTTGACAGGAATAAATGGTGGCTGTAATGTAAATATAATAATAGTTAATTATATATTGTAATTAGTCAATGTTTCCTTTTTCTTATGAAATCAATAAAATATTAAATTTTTTTTTTCAAGGCATCAACTTCTGAGGTCATTAGCCCTATACGGATATGTAACCACATGTAAGAATGCATGTCGCAGTTTGGAATATATTCCTGTTTCTTTTAAGAACTTCAAAACCTTTTTTAATGTATTCCATTCGTCTTTCAGGCACGTTTGAATATCATTCGGTAGGGCAAGTCTTTGTCTCATTACATCATATTGAGGGCAGTCTATGATAATATGTTTTACTGTCAACCTGGATCGACAGTAGTCGCATCTAGATTGTCAGTCTCCCGCTAGCATGAATACGTTTGTGAGTCGGGTATGCCCAATGCGTAGTCTGGTTATCACAGCCTGATCTCGTCTACATTGGTAAGGTATTAGCGTCCAAGGGGTGACCTTTTGTTTTGATGTGTCAAAGTTTGGCATCTGTTCTATTCCATTCATTGTACCATACCTCCAAGAACATGTGTTTCAAATGTAGTTTTATGTCGTCTGGCCTCACAGGTATATTTTCTATTATATCTGCTTGCGCAGCTGCTCTAGTTGCTCGATTCGCTTGTTCATTTCTTTCAATTCCGTGGTGACTTGAGATCCAAATGATTGTTGTGAGTTTACCGTTAGTTTGAAGCAGAGTCAGTATCACCAAAATAATTTGGACCAGCGGATCTTTGCTGAATGGATTACTCAGGGACTCAATCGAACTCTTGGAGTCAGTACAGTTTATGTAATGCAATTTGTTTCCAAATTCAACATATCGTAGGGCTTGCATAATGGCGTATAGCTCCGCAGTATACACGCTGGTTTCCCTGGACAATGCCCATGAATGGGATGTTCCCAGCGTAGTGAATGCCGAGCCACAGCCTCCCAGAGTTTTTGATCCATCTGTGAATATAACTTGGTCTCCTGGGTATCTGTCAACAATTCTGTTGAATTCTGCTCTAACAATTGTTTGATTGACGTCTCCTTTTCTATATATCCCAATATCCATAATTGCATGTAATGGGACGATCTTCCAAGGAGGTATTTCTGGTGGACCGAAGTTGAGGACATTTGGAAAGGAATATTGCATGTAGTTAAAATCTTCTTTCAGACGGATACCTGCTTGGTGTGTTATTGTCGGTCGTCGTTGAAACAAGTCGTGTTCCTCATCATGGTATGGTGCATAGTTTGGATGGTTCGGTTGAGCCCATCTACCCATTTAGTAGTTGGCTAGCAGTTGTTTTCTTCTGATACTTAGAGGTGGGATACTTGCTTCAGCACACAAGGATGCATGAGGGCTTGTTCGAAATGCTCCTAGAGCTAGTCTTAGAGCGGTGCATTGTATGGACTTTAGAACTTGGAGCCTGGTTTTTCGGGCTGATTCATAAATCATACAGCAATATACCATTTTGGAGACTATAAGTGCCTTGTACATCTTTATAAGGATGTCTTTATCACAGCCCCAGTTGACGTTTGCTAACACTCGTAGAGGATTCAGTGCCTTTTTACATTTCAGAGCAAGTTCTTTGATATGAGTACTCCAGTTGAGTTTTTTATCAAATATGAGTCCCAAGAATTTTATGTTGTCTCTACACTCAAGATCGTCGTCATATAGTTTCAGTTTTGGATCTTAGCCGACAGAAGTGCACGCAATGCGTTTTTGTACTGGAGAATTTAAATCCCAGATATTTTGCTCGGCTAGAAAGTGTGTTTATTGCAGCCTGCAGGGTTGTTTCTATTTCTGCCATCGTCTCGGCCGCGTAAAATATTGTGAGGTCATCAACATATAAGCATCTTCCTATAGCTTGGTCAAGATTATCAAGGAGTCCATTGACTGCTATCGCAAACAGCAGTACACTCAGGGTGGATCCTTGGGGTACTCAATTTTCTAGTTAGTGTAAGTTTGATTGTGTTAACCCATTGCGTACTCTGAATTTTCTATGGGGAAGAAAAATCTGTATGAATCTCGGGATATTGCCTTTTATTCCCCATTTGTTCAGTTGATCGAGTATGTTGAATCGCCAGGTTATATCATAGGCTTTTTCCAAGTCGAAAAATATACACTATATGGCTTCTGTTAGCAAAGCAGTTTTGAATTGCCCTTTCCAACATGAATAAGTGATCAGTTGTGGATCTATGGTTTCTGAACGCTGCTTGAGAAGTTGATAGTAGGTTGTTTATTTCCAGATACCATCGTAGCCTTAGGCTTACCATCTTTTCCAACAATTATAATTATTAATTATTATTATTGACTACCTAAAAAAGTATAATGAATACTTTCAAGAATCTTACATTAGAACAACACTCAATCTTTCCACTGAAAAAAGTGAAGCTCTAATACGGACTGAAAATTTTAGATCGTTTTCTAGCTTGTAGTGCAGTTTGTCAAAAGAAGAAATAGACATCCGAAAATAATACATGAAGAATTTGTGTGGATCTTCTCGTGAATTTGAATACTAGGTAACGAAGGCGCCTTTTATTGGTTTTTGTAAACCCATATTCTTCTGGATTTTCGTTTATTTTTATACTTTTCAATTAATCTTTACTCGCATAAAGCGACAACACGCCAACTGATGATACGTGTTAAGAACCATTCACATCTACCAGCACGTGGCGTCTGCAGCACGTAACGTGGCAGACACCGCACAGACACAAGTTTTCACACTATACAGACAATTGACTTACAGATGCCGACAGACAAATTAGAGATTATGCAAACGTTCCCACTACAAACATGTTTGAAAACTTTTCGGTTGAAGATTTACTTGTGGTAGTAATTTTACTTGAAAAAAAAGAAGAAATGAAGAAATTGGATTATGTGGAAGTAGAGCAAAAAAGGAAAAGAAGGTTTGGTTTTAGGTTTTTTGCAATTTCCTTCCACGCGTCATCTTTTCTTTGAGTGTTGCTGTATCTGCGATCACTTAAATCAAATAGGAAGGAATACCCTCGCACCAATTCTATTAGATTTTCTTTATTCATCCCTGATTCGATATAAAAAAAATTCCTGACGCCACAGACACGCACCAGCAAAGACAAACTAATTCATACTAAGCGTGCCAGTGCTACAGACATGGACAGACACGCGCCAGTACATACAAAATATTCTTTATGACAATACTGGCCGTTGCTGGTACGTGTCTGTACGCACACGTTCCGCTTAATGTCTGTAGATGTGAATACTCATATATGTGTAAAAATATTTTTTGGGCCTTTGCTGGTACGTGCTGGTAGATGTGAATGGTACTTTAAAGTTAAAACAATTTACTCGACCGATGATCGGCAGCGACCGACCATCAGCACTGATCATCGGTCTTTTCTGAAACAGGCCTAACACGTAGCGTCCGTTCTCCTTTTCTCTAATCTCCATGGTCGAGACGTGACATGACACGAGTGACAAGCAGTCACTTTTGATTCCTGGATCCTTAGAACATTTCAATTTGACCTAGGTTAATAATAGAAAAAATTATTGACCACTACTAGAGGAATTCAACATCTCAATTAGCTAAAAGATGCAATAACTGTCAACTTCATAGGTGAAATTAACTGTCTCGACCCTTACTTCGTGGAATCTACTCATATTACTATTTTAAATGAAACTTACTGTTCCTAGATAATTCCACAATATATTGAAAAAATGTTAAAAATTCTAAGAAATTTGACAATTGTTTCGATATTAAATATCATCGTCAGAATGACAGAAGTTGAATTTCAAAGCTAGAAGCGGAAAAAAGAATTTTTACTGGGTGCTCGGGTTTCTTTGTCACTGAGTAAAATTATAAATGTGGAATTTAGTTTCATGAAGCAAGTTGGAAGAAACCAATTATTGTATATTATTGTCAATTTTTTTTGAATTTTCAATAACTTTTATTATATTGTGGAATTAACTAGAAACCGTTAGTTTCATTACAAACACTAATACAAACTGTTTGTAGGAACTTTCATTCTTAAATAATTGTCATGTTTATGATACAGAAAATATTTGTGAACCGGTTTGTCCGGATGAAAATGGTTTTCTAAAAAAGTGTGAATATGGTGAAATGGGTGTAACTACAATGATTTAAGCTTGAGAGGGGATATGTTATGGAAGTTTTCATACCGGAAATAAAAAAGGATTGAAAAAATGCATCTCTCGGTTTCCAGGGTTATATAATGTCACGAAATAGGGAGAACGTCATCTAGATGAATAAACTCCAAATAAAGTTGGAGTTAAAAGTTAGTTAAATTGGCTTGAAAAGAGAAATAGATCTTTTTTTTGTTGGCATTAAGGCTGAACCCATGCAGCCAGAAACTATGTGCGTAAAAAAACCAACCACTCTTTATAAATATAGGCGCAGTAAGTCTGAGTGTACTTAAGGTCTAAAAAAAACTATTAGTTACAGAAAAAAGTAAAAAACAAACAAAACAAAAGTATTATATAATTAGTATCTTCTAAGGGTACTAGTATTAAGTTCTTACATACTTGTAATTAACTAACCTAGCAAAGAGGAAAATACGGGGTTTACACTCTTCTTGCCCAGGGGTCGTTCAGGGCATTTTTTTTATAAAAAAGACAAACACAGGTAGACCACGGATAGGTAGGTATATATACAATAGGTGAGTTATACAAAGGTAACGAGACTAGAGTATCTGATGACTTACAGATTAATTTTAGCTTCTAAAACAAAATGTATCAATGCATCAAATATAGTTTTGTCGTTTGTGGATAGCAAATACATAATATTGAAAGGGCATGGAACATTTAGCTGAATAAGACTTTGTAATAGTTTTTTAGATTGTTGTTCATAGCTCCTACAATTGAAAAAAATGTGGTCCAAATCGGAAATTTCGTTGCAATTTTCGCAGATGATACTTTCCAGAATTTTGATTTTATGAAGGTGTGCAGGAGAACATGCGTGTCCATATTTCATTCGGCATATATACATATATATATATATATATATATATATATATATATATATATATATATATAATGGCTTGATACTCCTTCTGGGGTTTCGCCGCTTCACGCTTTCTAGATCCATTTTTTTTGAGGTGGATCAATCCCCGTTTTTCCTTTTAGAGTTTCTCTGTCAATGCTCTCCATAGTTTCCTATCCTTAACTTTGTCCTTACATCCTCCAATTCCGGCCCTCGTCATATCTTCCTTCACCTGTTCCAGCCATTTTATTCTAGGTCTACCCCTACGTTTTTCCCCCAGGATCCCATTGTGTCATTTGCAGTGTGATTTCTTGTTCTTCTGCTCTATATATGTGTCCCAGCCATTTCATTCTTTGCCTTTTTATTTTCCTTACTATGTCCTCTCCTTCCAGTTCTTGCTCAATTTCATAGTTCATTCTTTGTCTCTACTCGTTATCTCTCAATTTGATTGGTCCCAATATTGTTCTCATTATCTTTCTTTCTATTATTCTCAAGTCTTCTTCTTCCTTTTTAGTCAGTGTCATTGTTTCAGCAGCATACAACAGGACGGGTCTTATTAGCACTTTATAAATATTGATTTTGGTTTGTCTTGAGAGTAATTTGCTTTTTAAAAGTTTTTTATTGGCATGGTAAGCCCTATTTGCATTAATGATTTTTTGTTCTATTTCATTTTTCCTGTTTCCAGTGTTTGTTACTGTGACACCTAAGTATTTGAATTACTCCACTTTTTCAAATTCGAAATCTCCGATCTTTATTGCACTGGTTTGATTTATTTTACCAAAAATCATTATTTTTGTTTTATCTGCATTCATTTCTAATCACATCCTACTTCCTTCACTTGTGATTTCCCTTATTGTGTTTTCCAGCATCTCTCTTGTCTTTGATATGATTACTATATCGTCCGCATAGGCAATTATCTGTCTTCCACTCGTCCTGAGATTGCTTTTTTGTATTCGCCTCATTGCATATTCAAGTGTTAGGTTAAATAATGTTGCAGATAGCGAATCACCTTGTCTTACACCCTTATTTATGTATATTTTATCAGTTTCTCCTCCTTGTGTTTTTACCGTAGCCCTTGAGTTTTCCATAGTCATCTTGATTAACCTTCTTAATTTATCATTAATGCCTAGTTCTTTCAAAGCAGACAAAAGTTTGCCTCTATGTATTGAATCGAAAGCTTGCCGAAAGTCTACAAATAACATTTCCAGTTCTATTTGATGCTCATATGCTTTTTCCATTATCTGCTTCAGTGTATATATGGCATCCACCGCTGATCTTCCTTTTACGAATCCACACTGATATCGTCCTATAGTATTTCCTGTAGTGTCTCTAAGCCTTCTGTTTATGGTAGCTGATAGTATTTTATAGGGCATTCGGCATATAGTTGTAATATATTTTCTAGGGTAATTGTAATCCTCATACCAATAATATGTGTGGTTCAAGTAAAGTGTATCGAGTAGGTTTTGTTATGCAGTACTGTTGATATATGTTTGACCATGTTTTATACATATTACTTGTGGACAAATTTATTTGTTCATCTACAG
Organism: Galeruca laticollis; assembly: GCA_963921935.1. Lineage (NCBI taxonomy): Eukaryota > Metazoa > Arthropoda > Insecta > Coleoptera > Chrysomelidae > Galeruca > Galeruca laticollis. Next base: position 149,907,272 of record OY998181.1, read on the forward strand.
TAGTTTCCACATTACTTTCTTCTCCTGAAAATATACTGCTTTTTGCCAATTGATCTGCTACTTCGTTATACATAATTCCCGAGTGTGCTTTAACACATACAAATATGTGTTTATTTCGAGACTTAGCAATTGTGTTTTTAATTTTTACTATGTAAGGATTATTGAAACTAGATGTTATTTCTAATGGCGACTTTAAGCTGTTTAATACTGAAAGTGAATCAGTAAAAATAGTAATATTGTTTTTATTTCTTTCTAACGCAAACTCTATAGCTTTAAAGATTGCAAAAGCTTCAGCAGAAAAAATAGAAGGTGTTTTATGCAATTTAAATTTGCATTGATCTTGTGGCGGTATTATAAAGGATGCGCCGGTGCCATGCATATATTTTGACGCATCTGTGAAAATAGGTGTGTAATCGTTGTAAGTATCGATAATTTGTCTGACAATTATGTTGTTTAAGTAAGCTATTTCCGAGTATTGTGGGGTGATTACTTTAATATCTTTTAAAAAGCTATCCAGGTCCATACTTACTAGAGGTGGAATAAAATTTGTAGTGTTTCTGAAGCCGTCACAAAGTGGAGGTGAATTTTTGTGTAACCAATAAGAGTTTGTTTGGTCATAATAATTTAGTGAAGATAGTTTTGGTATAATAGGCGATTTTTTGGTTTTGTATTTTATCACATTTTTTTCGGAAATCATTGTTCTGCGTAGATGTAGGGGAGGTTCTAAAGTTTCTACTCTTAAAGGTTCAATAGGAGTAGATTTCATAGCTCCAATACAAAGTCTCAAAGCTTTATATTGTAAAATATCTAATTTTCGTAGGGTCCGGTTGTTTGCACATCCGTATATAGGGCATCCATAGTCAATGATTGATCTTATATAACTTTTATAAAAAGTTAAAGCAGTTTTGGGGTGTGCACCCCACCATGTTCGCATGACTGATTTTAGGAAATTCAATCCCTTGCTACATTTCTGCAGTACTCGTCTACATGAGATTTAAATGTCAGTTTTTTATCAAGAGTGATGCCTAAATATCGAAATTCACTGGCTACAGGAAACTCCGAGATATCAACAGTGACTTTTTGAATATCTGGTAAGTTATGTCTAGTAAAAAATACAACCTGGGATTTGTGTGATGACAATTCTAAACGTAGTGTTTGGATGCATTGTAAAATAGGAGTGACAGCAGTGTTTAGGGATATTAGACATTGATCAACATTTTTGCTTAGGATATAAACAGCAAAATCATCCGCATATTGAACTACTGTAGCATCAGTTGCAGTGTTGTGAATGTCAATTGTATAAATATTGAAGATGAGAGGGGATAGTACAGATCCTTGTGGTAAGCCCATTGTTATAGTACGATATTCAAACATATTGCCATTGTTTTGTCGGATTGTTACACTTCTGTTTATGTAAAGCTTGCATATATGATCGGTAACTTCTTCAGTCAAATAGTATATACTTTCGAGTAGTTACTAATATTACTATGACCGTTATACTTCACTATTCAACTTCAATAAATTCATTGCAATTAATGACGTTATAATTGTTTTGAAATAAGCCGCTATAAATCATAACTGAGTTGAAACTAATCGTATCTAACGACAAATACATAAAGCCCGAACTATTACTGGTATTTCTATGCAATTAAATTTTCAAACTTTGTTCAAGACACTTTGGGATAATTATTTTGGATGAAACTTTCTACGTCCGTTCCTGCCAATGAATATGAACAAACACGATACTAAAGCGGTTACGGTTCCACATTTATGCGAACCTTTTTGTTTAAATTGAAATTGCCTGAAATTTTAGTAGTTATCGGAGGAAAGCTGCGCAAAAATTGAACTTGTGGGGTCTGAACTACTTCACTGAACTTGAAATGAATGTATACAATACGAATACGTATAAATCGACTAGTAAGTATGGATTTCAGAGAGGGGTCATTAAACCTTCTGAATTTTAAACACATTCCATGTTTGTCTACTACCTGTTAATATTGGGAGCAGGGGCGTCTTTAAACTATTGATTGCTCTATGCACATTAGGATGATGGAGCCCCTATAACATGAGCTTATTTTAAGGTGCACAAATTCTCTAAGTTTGGTTCCATCTTAGAGATAGTCACTGTGAGTTAATTTTCCACTTTAAGTTTATTTCTGTATTTAGATTTCGATGCTGCAAGTGCAGAAAATCCAATTTAACAAAGATAAAAGAGATAATCAGAAGCGCTTTCTCTTTATAACACAGTAGTTGGAGAATTTCTTTGCCCCATAATCTTAAAGTGAGCTAATATTTATGGTGGACTATATTTTTTACCTTCGACTGGTTCTACGTAGGTGAGTTTACATCAATAAAACATTTATTTACAAATTTGTCTTTAACAAGTTGATCATTGAAACATAAAAATCGACATTGTCGAGATTTATCTTTCTCATAAAACCCATGACAAATATATTGATATGAAAAAGAATGCGTTACCAAATTACTGCAATATGAACACTACTTGTTGAATTCTTTACCACTTTGAGATCACGTCACTATTTAACACAGTCAGAGTCAATTAACACACAATTTTTAAAATATTGGCCTTTTGGAGCTGACCATTTAGTGACAAAATATTAAGACAGACTTAAATTGTTTCTCGAACGTACCCACATGGCAGTTCGTTGGTAAGTGGTCTTTTAGCGAACTTTTGCCTAGAAGCCGCAAAGAGGGACATGGCAGTTTCTAATGCTTTTCTGTAAACATTTCTAGGGACGGAGAGGAGTGTTTTTTATTCTGGGCTAGAGCAATTAGTGTAGAGTGGAGCGCTTGTTTTCGAACACATTGCCCGGGTAGCAAGTGAAGCTATACAGACTAAGGAAAACAGTTAAGAAAGAGATTGAATAGGGATTCTCACTAGGAAGTAAAGGGGCAAGTGAGATATCCCTATTGGATGAAAACGTGAACAGAACGAACCTTAGAGTGTGTTCTGGTGGAAAATCGGGTTATGAGAACTAGTTGCACTTCATGGGGGGAGTGTCTTTGTCTTTTAGAAGAACAGGATCATTCACTTCTAGGTTAGGTTGAGGGTGCATCCACTACGGACGAGTTTGCAGTCCATTCAGTTAATCCGTGGATCATCACTTCTAGAATCGCTGCTGTGCCTGGGTACATACTTTCCAGTGTTTTGATCGATTGACAGGTCTCATGGTTATATCCTCTTCCGGGTAGGATATAAGAGGAGCATAAACTAAAAAATGCCCAGGAATCAATGGGAGTAAATCATTAGGATTCACAGATACAGGGAACAAAGGATGTGAATTCAATATTGTTTCAACTTGATTGAAAATAGTTGTAAGCTGTTCGATAATGTAGACCGAATTTCCTATGATTTTGGCTAAGTGAGCTTTAGTTCTTTTAATAGCACTGTCCCAAATTCCCCCCAGTGGGGGATCTAATTGTGATTATTGTGAAATGATGTCACGTTTTAAATACTCTGATAAACAAGCAAAGTTGAAGTGGAAAAAGTCCAAATTAATATTTAAGATTTACACCGGAATGTAGTAGAAGATGAGTATAATGCTGTGAGTAAATAAAATCCAATAAAACAATTATCAATTCAGATATAATTAGGAAATTAAACGTATAAATCGATATAGAATCATATTTGTTATCTGCAGTATTTCCAGTTTCTAAAACAAAAACGCATACTTACCTCGTTAACACTAATGACAGTTATAGTTCGGGAGCTTTGAATAAATATGAGTGATCTTACAAATAACCAACTATTGGAACAAATAATAAGAAACAGGGAAGAAATCAAATTGACCATAGAAGCAAGTGAAACAAGACTCTTGCTTAAATTTGAAGAATTTGAAAAAACAATACGTGAGCTAGAGGAGCTCAAGGCAGAGATTGAAAAACTGAAAATTTCAGAAAAGAGAAACAACACAATAATTTTTGGACTGGAAATAGAAAGCAAAGAAATAAACACAAAATATATTAGCAAAGAACTGAAAACTCTTCTTGATATAGACCTGGATGATTCTCATTTTAATGATATATATCCTTTGGGAAAGAAAAAATATAGACCAGTGAAGATAGAATTTGTCTCGAACCTTACAAAAAAAAAATGTCTTCAAGCGAAGCTAAAAGGCACGAAAGTCGTAATTACAAATTATTTAACACCAAAACAAAGACAAGAACAAAAAATCCTAAGGAAACATTTATTACTGGCTAGACAAGACAAGAGACATAGCTATATCAAACATAACAAGCTGTACGTCGAAGAAATAGCTTACGGAGTGGACGATCTTCTTGCCTTTGAAAACCAGGAAGAAAGAGCTCAACCAACTAGTGCCCCGACCACACCAACAGTAACCAACAAAGGGACAAAACCAAAAACCTCCACCGAAGAAAACGCCCAAGCCGTACGCTCGGAACAAGAAGAAAAAAACACCCCAAAACCACCCCTGGTGCGAAAACTATCAACCATTAATCAAGAAAAACCAATAACCCGCTCAGCTAGGCAATAGGGTAGGCACATATTAATATGAATGTAGATCGTTTAAATTTTTCCTGTTTTTCTCGTATTATATATATATATATATATATATATATATATATATATATATATATTTAGAATTACATCTTCTTGGGTTCAAAGGTTGTGGAATGAAACATATATATTAGTTAAAATATATTTTCGAATAAAGACTTATCAATCTTGACGTTTCGCTCTTATTTTAGGAGCATTTTCAAAAGAATATGTATAAATATTAAAATTGAATTACATAAAATACAGTTATTGTAAAAATTATTTTGAAAAAGTCAATAAAATGTCATGAACGAAGTGTCAATAGTAACAGAATACCTACCTTAGATATTTACGCAACGATATTATGTTGGGAGTGATAAAAATAAATTAATTAATTAATTTGTAATAAATTTGACTCAAGTTTTTTATGTCTTGTTTGTCAGAAAAACATCCAAAAAAAGTTGAAGAAAACTAAAGAATTCATCAAATGTAATCCTCAAATTACAATTTTACAACCAGATAAATGTAATAAAACATTAATAATGGACACAGATGAATATAATAATAAAATGATAGAGTTATTGAATGATAAACATGTTTATCAAAAAATAAAATCAGACAAAACCACTTCATTTCAAAACAAGAACAATACATTCATAAAAAAACTTTTAAATAATGGTTCCATTAATACAAACGAAGCTAAAAACTACAAACACATAATGCAATACCTCCAAAAATATATGGACTACCCAAATTACACAAACAAAATTTACCAATGCGACCAATAGTATCATATATTCAATCACCATTTTACAAACTATCTAAATATCTAACAAACATTTTATCAAAATTAACTAAAAATAATTTTTATATAAAAGATTCATTTATGCTGAAAGAATTTTTAGATACAATACATATTCCTAATAATTATAAAATCATATCCTTAGATGTTATCTCAATGTACACAAATATCCCAAATGACTTAATAAAACATGTTTTAAAAGAAAAATGGAATGAAATAAAACAACACACATCACTTACCTATGATGAATTTATAGAAGGTATTATGCTTATTCAAACCAATAATTATTTTCAATATAATGATACTTTCTTTCAACAACTAAATGGTTGTACAATGGGATCTCCAATTTCCTCTAGTTTAGCACAAATTGTAATGGAATATGTAGAAGAAAAAGTATTAGAACATATAAAATTTGATATATTATTCTTCAAACGCTATGTTGACGACTGTTTAGCTGCTATTCCAGAAGACAAATGTAATGAATTCCTCAATATTTTTAATTCTTTTAACTCTAAAATACAATTTACCATAGAAATTGAAAAAAACAATAATATAAATTTTCTAGATATGACACTAATGAAAACCAATGATAATAAAATTGAAACTAAATTATATACAAAAGAAACTTGGTCAGGACGATATCTAAATTATAATTCATGCCATCCAAAAATACAAAAAAATAGTTTTATTATAGGATTGATAGATAGAGCTATAAAACTAACTTCACCTAAATATCGTACTGAAATAATTAAAAAACTTAAGATTGTTTTAGAAAATAATCACTATCCTTCAAATCAAATAAATAAAATTATTCAACAACGTACGTACAAATACTACAACAACAATATAAAACCAAATTCACTAACAACTTTAAACCACGAAAAAAAAATATATATAGCTCTACCTTATACGAATCAATTATCAGAAAAACTAAAATATATATTATCTAAACATAATATCAAAATATGCCATAAACCAAATAATACACTATCATCACTATTTACTAAATTAAAAAGCAAAACTAAAAATAATAAGAAATCAAATGTTATATACTCCATACCATGCTTAAACTGTTCAAAAAATTATGTAGGAATGACTACACAATATCTAGAAAGCCGAATAAACGGCTATAAATACACTAAAAATGCATCCACAGCGCTACACAAACATGAACATAACGAAAATCATGAATTCGATTTCAAAAACACAAAAATTTTAACACAAGACACAAATTATCAAAAACTCAAAATCAAAGAAATGATATATATAAAACAAGATAAATTATCAGTAAATGACAAACAAGACATAAAAAACTTGAGTCAAATTTATTACAAATTAATTAATTAATTTATTTTCATCACTCCAAACATAATATCGTTGCGTAAATATCTAAGGTAGGTATTCTATTACTATTGACACTTCATTCATGACATTTTATTGACTTTTTCAAAATAATTTTTACAATAACTGTATTTTATGTAATTCAATTTTAATATTTATACATATTCTTTTGAAAATGCTCCTAAAATAAGAGCGAAACGTCAAGTTTGATAAGTCTTTATTCGAAAATATATTTTAACTAATATATTTGTTTCATTCCACAACCCTTGAACCCAAGAAGATACAATTCTAAATATTATCGGAAGGTTGAAGAACATAAGTGAATTTATATATATATATATATATATATATATATATATATATAGGTGTGTGTGTGTATGTATGTGTATCGGTACTGTATCTGAAATGGATCCATACATACAAGATTTCCAGGTTGATTCGGTACAGACCTTTACGATTAACACGAGCAAAGAATGTAAAGAAATATTGGAAGTAAACAAACTCCACGAGAACTTTAAAATAATACATAACACCATTCGAAGTATCAATAAAAATATAGATGAATTCAAAATACTACTATGTAATATCAGTGTAAGTTTTGATTGTATGGTCTTGACCGAAACCTGGAAATTAGTGGATCCCAGTATATATGGTATTCCTGGCTACAATATGATATATAATCAAGGTGATTACAATCAAAATGATGGAGTTGTAATGTACATAAAGCAGGAATATGATTTTGAATATGAAATAGTTGAAATGGATGAAATCAAAATCCTGAGAACAACTATAAAATTTAAGAACAAAAATTTCGTAATAAATGCAATCTACCGATCTCCGGCATCAAATATACCATCATTCAATAAAAACCTTCAAAACTTTTTGGAAAAAAATTATAATGAATCTAATGATTTCTGCATCCTCGTAGGAGACCTCAACATCGATTTATTGGAGGTAAATGAAAATGCTATAGAATATCTTAACGTACTGAACGAATTTGGTTATGTATCTACTATCAATGAACCTACGAGGATGAAAAGTTGTCTCGAAAATATTTTTCTTAAATCTAAAACAGACATGATCATACCTTTAATAATCGAAAACAATATTACTGATCATAAAACAACTATACTACAGATCATTACGGGGAAAAAGAACGATGAAAAAACTATAAATAGTAGATTTACATAATTTTTGAATTACAAAAAGTTTAAACAAAAAATTCAACAGGTAGATTGGGAAACTATGTATTCGACTCCAGATCCAAACTCTGCAATGAATGAATTAATTAAAATAATATCTATAACAAGTAACGAATGCCTAGAAACAAAAAAACTAACGAGAAAAAACTCCAAACTTGCACCATGGCTCACAATCTCATTACTGACGTCCATAAACAAAAAAAATGAAATGTTTGTTAATCTTAAAAAAAATCCGAATAACAATGTACTGAAACATCAATATAATCTTTATAAAAACAAATTAACTAACCTAGACAAGAAAGTAAAATACGATTATTATAAACAGCAAATAGAAAAAAATCCAAATAACACAAAATTTTTATGGAAAAGGGTAAGGGAATTGAGTAACTCGAAAACAAAACATAATAAAACACCGGCTGTCCAAAACGTAAAGGGAGAACTTCTCCATGATAGCAAAGATATTGCAAATGAATTCAATCTGAGAATCATTGAAATGGGAAAATCACTTGCTGAAAAAATCAAAAAAAATAGTAATCACGAATTCATTGACGATATTCTACCTAATACTATGATTCTAGCACCAAGCAATTCTATTGAACTTTTGAGCATAATAAGAAAATTGAAAGATAAGAAAGCCGTTGGTAAGGACGGGATAAGAGCGGAAACTATCAAATCTATTGCACAATATATTGTTCATCCCCTAGTATACATTTTAAATGGATGCTTGGAATTGGAAATCTGGCCTGATGCTTTCAGAAAATCGATAGTAATACCAATTTTTAAAAGAGGGAACAAAACGATAGTTACCAATTACAGACCGATTTCCCTTATCACGCATTTATCGAAGATCTTCGAAATGTTTCTGAAGAACCGAATGACATCCTTCATAAAAAAATACGGCTTGATCTCCCATAAACAATATGGTTTCAAGGAAAATACTTCAACGGAAGATGCTGTATTAGCTTTGACCGAAAAAATACATACATATGTGTTTTCATTGACCTTTCGAAGGCTTTCGATACTGTTAGTCACCGATTGCTCATAATTTCACTGGAACGAGTAGGAATGAGAGGTAAATTTGCAAATTCACTTAGAAATTACCTCAGCAACAGAACTCAAGAAGTGAAAGTGGCTGAAACATTGAGCGATCAGAGAGAAATTGAATATGGCGTACCGCAGGGAACCGTTTTGGGCCCTCTTTTGTTTAATCTCTACATTAATCAAATATTTACATTGAACAGTCAAGGAAGTATCATAGGGCATGCTGATGATACCGCAATAATATATAAAGCGGAAACATGGCATGAGTTGAAACATAAAGCCGAATCTGACCTCCGATTCATAAAGGAGTGGTTCGACGAAAGACTTTTGACACTCAATACAGAGAAAACCAACTTCCTATCCTTTAGCTGTAATTCGGCTGGTAATTGCCCTTTTTTACATCTCGACCTAGAAACTCAGGAAAACACGCTCAGAATTAAATCTGAAAAAAATATTAAATATCTTGGTGTATATCTGGATCCGCATTTGAAATGGAACGTTCATATAAACTACGTCATAAGAAAACTGCAATCCATTTTATACAAATTCAAATATTTAAGTAATTACCTTCCACTGAAAACAATGAAGATATTATATAACTCCTTAGTGGAAAGTCATTTAAGATATAGAATTCTGACATGGGGAAATGTTCTCCGAGTACACCTCAAACCATTGAAAATACTGCAAAAAAGATTTCTGAAAGTGATAATGAAAAAAAACCGAAGGTTTTCTTCGGAACTACTATACAAACGATCAGAAGTCATGGATGTCAGGCAGTTATTCTATTTCTGTACCAATGTGAAATTTCACCTATCTGGTGATATAGCAGGACCCACTCATGAGTATAATACCCGCCGAAAACCCATTACGGTAGTACCACGTGTAAAAAAATCAATATCCCAAAGATCTCACTCCTATATCACAAAATCATTATACAATAGTGTCCCGAACACTATAAGATCTGAAAGAAATAAAGCTAACATCAAAAAAAAATTAAAAGATTACATCTTAAGTAACGACAGAAAATTAATAATCGATATGATAGAATCGAGACCATAATCAACATACATACTGCATTAATATAGATGATCCGCTCTTCATCATCTGACTCGTTTCTTGATTTTACTCTGTTCTGGTTTTATATTTTTACTGTACCAATTTTTAATGCTATTTGTCTTAGTTTTAATATTTTATATTGTGATTAACATTTTAATGCGCATTTTATATGTTTTAGAATGTGCTTTTGCATGTATATATGTGTGTATGTATGTATGTTTATGTGTATATATGCATATATATGTGTGTATGTGTATATATATGTATATATCTATTTCTATTTTGGCTCAATAATTTTAATATTGCATAATGTATAATTGTGATAACATTTTTATTTTCATGTGTATTTTTATATATTCTAAGCATGTTCATATACTTGAAATTATTTTTATATTTATATTCCGCAAATATCGAAACAAGTGGTTGATCACTTATCGATTATTTCTTTATTCATCACCTGTAATGCATGCATTCATTTTATATTATATTATTATATATTGTATTTGTATTTCAATGAATAAAGTTCATAATAATAATACATTTCCAAGAGATTTTGGATTGGGAGAATAAATCACTCAGCAGGGGAGAAGTATCAATTAGATAGTTGTGGACTTCTTTTAGGTAATTATCTGCTCCTACAAAGTGTATACCATTGTCGCTGAAGATTATTGACGGCAATCCCTTACGTGCAATGAAACGCTTTAAGCATTCCTAAAATGAATAAGCTGAGAGGTCTGACACTAATTCTATGTGTACTGCTTTTGTAGTGAAACATACAAACACTGCCATATGGCTCTTCTAGAGCGGCCATTTCCTAAGAGAGGGGGATTTTGTGAAGAACGAGTCACCAAAGTCTACTCCAGTGTTAGTAAAAGGGCGCAAAGGAGTTATCCTTTCTTTTGGTAGACTGGCTATTATTTGACTAGAAGCTACAGCATTAAAATGCTTACAACTAGTACATACATGAATTATTTTCATTATAGTTCTGAGGCCATATATAGGCCAATACTGCAACCTTATATTATGTAATAGGTTTTGAGGGCCTGCATGACCTAAATGTCTATTCTATGGACAATCGACCTCCCACTCTCAGGATTAGATTGTCGTAAGGGTTTATTGTGAATTAGTTGATTGGATGTGAGTAATTTGAGTTCATTGACAAAGAAGATATTCTGAACCTGCTTAATTATAAAGAAATGAGCTTCACTTGGCTCTTTTGGGTTTAAGGGACTCAATAGCTTTTCGATACTCTTAAAATTATAGATAAACTGTAAGACATAGACAGTGGTTCGTTGCAGCGTATAAAGTGAAGAGAATGTCAAAATAAGAGAGTCGCAGATATTGGATAAGTGACTCGTATGGCGGGTGGAACTTTCCTTTCTTGTGAAGGATTAGGGATTTGAGAGAACGAGTCAAACGAGGCCAGATCCAATGTAGCATATGCCTCCATTTTGACTGCTTCGTGGAACTTTCAATATATTATTATACACGAAGGTGGCCCATTTTTTGGATGGATCTATAACCAAAGACAGAGCTACTTGACCATAGAGAACAGTCTGCCGCAGATAGGGTTGGTTGAAGATTTGCGTGGTCTCGAGGGAACAATTGAGCTAAAAGAATCATGGGATATAACTCCAACTTCGGAATGGTAAGGGGATTTTTACTAGAAGCTGCCCTAGATTTGGCAGCTATTAAAATTGAAGTTACCGAGTTATCAGAGTAAAATGTACGTAAAGCATGCGTACGCAACAGTGCTGGCCTCACAAAATCCGTGCAATTCGTATTTAGTAATCGACTTGTGAACTTTTGGACACCAGGGAATGAAAGATGATGGTTTAGAAACATTCAATCATTGAGGACATCTGGATCAGAATTATGCTGATCCCAATCAAGGCCTTTAATCCTAAGTTTTTTAACAAAAGTTTTCACTGTACTATAACAGGGTTGACCACCCCTAAAGGGTCAGAGCACAGAGCTACGCAAGAAAGTATTTTTCTCTTAGTACCTGGAGATATTTCTTCAAATCCGGGAGAGAGATGTGAAAAGTATCAGTCGTAGGATGCCAGCGGAGACCAAGCTTCTTAAGGATTTTTGGTGCTTCAGCAAGTGTTTCATCGTGCTCTTTATCTTCATCTTGAGTTTGATAGTTAATTAAAGGCTCTATGCATCTGAAAAAAATAATTGTCATAATATGTTAAGATATGTTAACCACTATCTTGTTGTCCTGAATAAAATGTATTTTGCAAAAATTTATTTAAATATTTAATTACCTATCATCCGTAAATAAGCTCTTTCTTACTGTAGCCCCTGCAAATGCAACATCTTGTTCCTTTGTAGGACTGTCAAAAATGTCTTCAGAATCTGAGCTGTAACATATAATATTTATGTAGCTAAGCAGCACTTTTAAGGGTGAGCTAACTAAAAGTAGAACAATGCATTATGCATTCAATTTATTTATTCATATATTTTCACCTAAATGAGCTTGATGGAAACAAAGAATGTTGAAGTTTTGGCATTGCTCCAGGCTTTAGATATCTTACACCATTTACTTTAATAAGGATATCTGCAGGATCTAAATGATCTGAACAAAGCACTGTTCTTTTTTTAAAACCTTCAGTTTCTTCAAGACCAATAAGTGACAGCCAAATATTTCTTGCTTGCAATTCGGTGGGGAAGATATTGTTGTTATTTTCGCATTTATTTATCCATCACCAAAAAGCTGCTGTAAATCTACGCCTCTGATACAAGCAAAAGTTTCCCAAATACTAACCATACTTACTTTATGAAAAGGCACTTCGGCAGCCACATTATCGAGTTTTTCACACAAAATACACTCTCGTAGCATTATTTATAGTTTTAACGAACAAAATAGTCACAAATTATATATAAATACTTTAAAATAAACACAAAAACACTTAGAGCAACAACAGAACCGCTCTGGCAACGTCACAAGTACAAAATTGATGGACCTTACTATTAATCATTCAATGAATGAAAAGCGGCCACTTAAAAATTTTTCTTGCGACGTTGCCGTACTTAACAGGAATGTTATATTTGATTACATTAACTATATTTAAAAAACTAGTTTACGTCTACAGTTTTTTGGTTCAGAAATATATGCATTGGCTCAAGCAGTATGTATCCATGTGCAATATGCGGAACCAACCAATAAATAGGAGCATGTAGTAATTTTACCTATCAAAATAATTTCACTAAATCGATCAGTGCTATGGGTAAGTACAATCTGGCAATTGCGCCCATCTCATCAAATCACAAGGGATGTCGGTTCTTATTTCTTAAGGTTACGAAATAGTTACGCATTACGTCTTTTTTAATGATTGACCGCCTTTCAATGTAAATAATTGTATCTATACTTGTATTATATATCTATGTCGCTATACCAAGTTTCCATGCGCTCAATTTGAACGATGCATTTGGTTCTTTTCCTTCTAAGTGCTCCAATGGTTTTATTTAGGGAAAAAATTCAAAACCCGAAATTATTGCATAGACCCCGAATTATATGTGTAAAACTAACTTTGTTGTTGAGTATTGAACTCGTTTCGATGAGTGTAAAAACTTCGTTATTGAGCGTTAAGCTCGATTCGATGAGTGCAAAAACTCGCGTCGATGAGTAGTAAAACTAACTTTGTTATTGACCCTTGAGCTCGATTCGATGAGTGTGTAAAACTAACTTTAATGTTGAGTATTGAACTCGTTTCGATGAGTGTAAAAACTTCGTTATTGAGCGTTAAGCTCGATTCGATGAGTGTAAAAACTCGCGTCGATGAGTAGTAGAACTAACTTTGTTATTGACCCTTGAGCTCGATTCGATGAGTGTGTAAAACTAACTTTGTTGTTGAGTATTGAACTCGTTTCGATGAGTGTAAAAACTTCGTTATAGAGCGTTAAGCTCGGTTCGATGAGTGTAAAAACTCGCGTCGATGAGTAGTAGAACTAACTTTGTTATTGAGCGTTGAGCTCGATTCCATGAGTGTAAAAACTTCGTTATTGAGCGTTAAGCTCGATTCGATGAGTGTAAAAACTCGCTCCGATGAGTAGTAGAACTAACTTTGTTATTGAGCGTTGAGCTCGATTTCATGAGTGTAAAAACTTCGTTATTGAGCGTTAAGCTCGATTCGATGAGTGTAAAAACTCGCGTCGATGAGTAGTAGAACTAACTTTGTTATTGAGCGTTGAGCCCGATTCGATGAGTGTAAAAACTCGCGTCGATGAGTAGTAGAACTAACTTTGTTATTGAGCGTTAAGCTCGATTCGATGAGTGTAAATACTCGCGCCGATGAGTAGTAGAGCTAACTTTGTTATTGAGCGTTGAGCTCGATTTCATAAGTGTAAAAACTTCGTTATTGAGCGTTAAGCTCGATTCGATGAGTGTAAAAACTCGCGTCGATGAGTAGTAGAACTAACTTCGTTATTGAGCGTTAAGCTCGATTCGATGAGTGTAAAAACTCGCATCGATGAGTAGTAGAACTAACTTTGTTATTGAGCATTAAGCTCGATTCGATGAGTGTAAATACTCGCGCCGATGAGTAGTAGAGCTAACTTTGTTATTGCGCGTTTAGCTCGATTCGATGAGTGTGTAAAACTAACTTTGTTGTTGAGTATTGAACTCGTTTCGATGAGAGTAAAAACTTCGTTATTGAGCGTTAAGCTCGATTCGATGAGTGTAAAAACTCGCGTCGATGAGTAGTAGAACTAACTTTGTTATTGACCGTTGAGCTCGATTCGATGAGTGTGTAAAACTAACTTTGTTGTTGAGTATTGAACTCGTTTCGATGAGTGTAAAAACTTCGTTATTGAGCGTTAAGCTCGGTTCGATGAGTGTACAAACTCGCGCCGATGAGTAGTAGAACTAACTTTGTTAGTGAGCGTTGAGCTCGATTCGATAAGTGTTAAAACTCGCGTCGATGAGTAGTAGAACTAACTTTGTTATTGAGCTCGACTCGATAAGTGTAAACACTAGCGTCGATGAGTAGTAGAACTAACTTTGTTATTGAGCGTTGAGCTCGATTCGATGAGTGTGTAAAACTAACTTTGTTGTTGAGGATTGAACTCGTTTCGATTAGTGTAAAAACTTCGTTATTGAGCGTTAAGCTCTATTCGATGAGTGTAAAAACTCGCGCCGATGAGTAGTAGAACTAACTTTGTTATTGAGCGTTGAGCTCGATTCGATGAGTGTGTAAAACTAACTTTGTTGTTGAGTATTGAACTCGTTTCAATGAGTGTAAAAACTTCGTTATTGAGCGTTGAGCTCGATTCGATGAGTGTAAAAACTCGCGTCGATGAGTAGTAGAACTAACTTTGTTATTGAGCTCGATTTGATGAGTGTGTAAAACTAACTTTGTTGTCGAGTATTGAACTCGTTTCGATTAATGTAAAAGCTTCGTTATTGAGCGTTAAGCTAGATTCGATGAGTGTAAAAACTCGCGTCGATGAGTAGTAGAACTAACTTTGTTATTGAGCGTTGAGCTCGATTCGATGAGTGTAAAAACTCGCGCCGATGAGTAGTAGAACTTACTTTGTTATTGAGCGTTGAGCTCGATTCCATGAGTGTAAAAACTTCGTTGTTGAGCGTTGAGCTCGATTCGATGAGTGTAAAAACTCGCGTCGATGAGTAGTAGAACTAACTTTGTTATTGAGCGTTGAGCTCGATTCGATGAGTGTACTCAGAAAGATTATTCAAACATTTCTTACAAATCATCCGATCGTCGAGCATAAAAATTCACGCACAAGTGACAATAAATTTAGGATTTTTACAATACAATAGATAATAGTGTGAATCGCGACATTTTCCTAACTTCTTAACTATAGGATTTCAAACACAATGCGACAATATGTCAACTTTCAAAATGTGCTATTTCAATGCTCAAACAAAACTATGTACAATTATCATTGCAAAACGTGATATTTTAAAGGTATTTAACAAAAGCTGGGAATAAAGTGTAGATACCCTTTGAATTGACAATACAAAAGATCTTATCAATTCTTTAACACTTTTTTACAGCGTTAGCAACTAAAATGAATTTATACTTCAAATATATACAATGACGAAAAGAAGTAACATACAATCTTACATATTTTCAAAGCATCGTAAACAATATAATTCAAGATTTTATAATCTTGAACAGTTATATTGATATGAATAAGAATACGTTACCAAATTACTGCAATATTAACACTACTTGGTGAATTATCTACCACATTGAGTTCACTTCACTAGTCAACACAATCAGAGACAATTAACACACAATGTTTAAAATATTGGCCTTTTGGAGTTGACCATTTGGTGACAAAGAATTAAAATAAACATAAATTCCTTTTTGAACGCACATTCATGGCAGTTTGTTGGTAATTGTTGTTTTAGCGAGCGTTTGCTTAGAAGCCGGAAAGAGTGACATGACAGTTTTTAACGGTTTTATGTCGAAATTTCTAGGTGTGGTATTACAGGAACTTAGATATTCATTTATTTATTGCTTGTTTTTATAGAGATATGTGCTTGTTCAAGTCACCTCATTCTCTAAGAAAGTTTTTACTCTGTACGTTTGGTATATGTGTTGTAATTAAAACACTTTTTCACTTATCACTCATTTTATTGTAAAATTAGTCACTTTGTTCACCACACGTCACTACAATGTTGATTCCCTTGATAATATCTTCAAACGAGTGCCCTTCAGGAAAAAACAGGAACCATCTTCATGGACGGGAGATAGAGACCATATAACTTCCTTAATCGTACCGGGACTCATTTATGAGTTTTACCGGCACGCACTTTGAACACTTTAATATATATGGATACTGATAACCCTTATATTTCCAAAGGTACGCCCTTTAGATGAAAATTGAAACATTCTTTTTTGATGGGGGTCAAAGGGCAATCACTGCATGTAAGTCCCTTAATCTTATCTTAATTGGTTTTTGAGTTTTAGCGTCACGCACATTCCTCACTTTATTTTATAATATACATAACTTGTGATAACGCGGTAGATTGAGGAAGCCGTACTCAATCGAGGCGTTTACATCTTCTTGATAGCTTCAGATAGTGAACTGTCGCTATCACTGTCGGATGTGTCAGAAATCTGTATTGGTGCTATGTCATGATTTCATTTCTCAATATCATTTGAGCTTGTATTAGTGTGTAATGCAGACGATGGTGCAAAATCTATATCTGAGAAGACATTTCTGTCAACTGGCCATATCCCGCATTTTCTAAATCAATTAACTGAATTACCAATTGTTGCTGCCTTTCCTTAGGCTTTGCCAAGAATTTGCGCCGCTTGAATCTGTGGAATAGGTAACTTCCCTCATCCACTTTTCGACACTTTGATTGTAATATCCCTCTAGTCGCTTACAAACTGCCATGTCAAGGGGCTGCCACTAAAGCGTAGTATGCCCAGGCAGCTGTAGCATAATCACTCCAATTTTTTGGCTAACTGTACAGCTTTGAGGTTTTTGGAGTGAGTCGTATGGCCATCAAGAACGAACACGACTTTATTGTCGGCTTAACAACGGTAATAAATGCCTGCAGCCACACCACAAATAAATCCGAATTAATATATCCAGTATCCGAAATTTACACTAAACAATTAGGCCCATGCCGAATTCGCGCATCATTCTTTTCTTTTTGAATATTATCATTGGTGCAACATACTGTCCAGCAGCACTAGTATAGGCAACCGTTTCTCCGCTAGCTATAGCTCCCACCTGATGTTTGCCTTTTTTGGCTAGAATCTATAGATATTTTTTCTGAACTGTAGAAAAGCCATTTCCGTCGACATTAAAAATTTTAGTAACATCCAGGTTATTTTCATCAACCAATTTTTCTAAGAACTGAAAAAATTCATCAACATTCTCTTTATACCCTTACATCAAGCCAAATAAGTCCTTTTTGTCCGCCATCCTATTATTTTAGTTGAAATAATTTGTGATGCCGTTTTGATCTGCAAATTCGAAAGCAGCGTTAAGGATATCACGATTTGTTAACCCATAAAAACATTCTCCAAGTTTTAAAATTCCACACTCAAGCTTCAGTTCAACATCTGCACTAAAGACAGTACAGCGATCTGATGCTTTCACTGCTTGATTAGCTCTAACATTTGAGGAAATAAAATGCCTTTTAAATATTGGCTTTGGAACATTTTAGATTCCACATATCTCATTTGGACCGTATTTTTCTGTTCTATATTTTTTAATGATCTCTTTCATGTCCATTTCTGATCATTGACCATACTTCAGGCTTTTTTGACTCATTTCGCAAAAAAATTAAATAGGAATCCTATATTCGACCGGTACAAATTAGGCAACTCGTAAGGGGTCAAAATTAGGATACCAGTACATGTTCCTAAAATGTACGAAACTATTGCCAAAATTGGGGTTAACCAACTAGAAATGTATTGGAAAACATCTTATCTGTTCTTTGGTATAAACAGATTGTAGCTTAGTGAACACCTAAAAGTTGGTTTTAAAGCTTATACCAAAACATTGGGCAAACAAACACCTTAGATTTTTATAGCCATTAACTTTACTACACACGCGATCTCTTGCAGTCTGCTTATTTATAGACAGAACTTCTCATTTTAAAGTACAGATGGCTCTGTATACGCCATATAGGATCCTTTCCCCATTCAGTAAATGCTCCCAAGTTATAAATGTTTTAGGATGATCTTCCTCAAATCGTCAGTATTTCAAGTGACCTTAGTTTATGCAAAATTAATTTTTTAACTCTTCTGATAGTTGCGTCGCTATATGTTGTTATTTTGTTACAACTAGTGTAATAGTACCCAAGATTTGTTAATTGAATTTTTGTTTCTAGTTCGTTATGGAAAAGCCTCACATCCTTGGATCTTAGTTACAATAAGCTGGACAGCATTCCACTTATGGCGCTCAAGGATATTCGAAATTTGCAATGGATCAATTTACACGGGTGAGTAGAATTTGATGCCAAAATAAAACGAATATTCAATTATTGGAACACAACAAACTTATTTATCACAATAGTGGAATAAAATTCCATCATATAGTTTCTTAAATGTCTAAGAACGCTTAATAATTGAGGTCATCCAAACATATTCAACGTTCATCCAAACTCATCCCAAATCAGTTGTTTAGTTAAATGTGTGAGTTCATTCGAAGTGTGGTTAATGCTACCCAATCACAATACATCCCAATGAATCGATTAATTTTTGTTTTTCGTCTTCGAGGGATTTAAACAGGTTTAAACAGTTTATGGAGTACATAAACTATTTTAAAATGTAAGGTAACCATTCAATTTTTTACGACTAAAAATCGAAATGCTATTCAAGATTTTACTGCCTCTTCTGTAAATAGGACATGATTTGTTTTCAAATCGAAGACTGGTTTTATCAAAAGTATACTCAGTGACATATAAACCCAAACACCCAAAAATTCTTTCATTTCGTTAATATTTAGCATACATATAAGGGACTTCGTAATATGTAAATGTTCGTAATGTGTAAACTTTAATAATAGGTTGCAGCTCCATGATTTCTTACATATTCCCTAATGCGTTTAAGCGTAATCGTAATCATGTGATCAACATCCTCATTCCATGCCACCTCCATCTCGAAGAGCCATCAGAGTTTGAGGAGAACGCTGTAAGTTTCTTAACATTCTACCGATTATGTCTCCCATATGCTCAATTGGGGAAAAATCCGGTCTGGAAGTAGTCAAAGGTTTATCTAACTATATGTGGTCGAGCGTTATCTTCCTGAACAGTTGGATTTTGAAGTGTCCTGAGGTAAGGAATCAGATGAGGTTCCAATATTCCTTGAATGTATCGATATGCATTCATATTGCCCCTGATGAAGAATAAAGGTAACCTAGATCCATAAGCACTGGTATCCCATATCATATCACCAACACTGCGATGTACATGCCGCTCAACAAAAAACTGAGGGTTAGAACTTTTGCCTCGTCTCCTTCTCACCATCGCTCTACTATCATGCATGTCTAGGCAGGACAGGATCCATCCCTGAAGACGATACTTAGTATTCCATTCTTGTTTCAACACTTGTCGTTCATGGTACCACTGAAGTCGATTTCTTCCTTGCTCCAGAGTTAAGGGTAACACCAACTGAGGTCGGTATGAAAAAAGTCCAAACCTTCTTATCCGTCTATAAACAGTTCGCATCCCAAGGACACTTCCATGTTCAGTAAACCACTGAGCTGCTATTACCCTTGTCTCTTAGATCTAATAACTTTAGGCGTCTATCTTGGTCCTCTGTTGTCCTGCTCACTGGACATGTGCATGAGGCTCTTGTTGGTACCATGTCTGATAATACCTGGCCAATAGTATCCACACTTATGTTTATTCTACCAGCAATTTCTCGAAACGAAAGCCCAGCTTTCCAAAGATCAACAATTCGACCTCTTTCGAACTCAGTTAGCTGCCGATAATGTGCATTTCTTCGCACTCTAGGCATTATAATAGTTATTTGTAAAACAAGTGTCACAATGACTCGTTTTGTAGTACGAGTGAAGTTTGCACAACGAACCGCGAAGCGGTGAGTTGTGCAAATCACGAGTACTACAGAAAGTCATTGTGGCACAAGTTTTACACAATATTTTTTATAATTCGCCTTTATTTAATTATTTAAATAAAATAGAATTTCATATAATCCCTCTTTTTAAACTAGGAGGTGTGGTTTGAATTTAAGTTGGCAATTCTGTAGATTCCTAATTGGTCAGATCACAGATGGTTTTATTCTGACTTTTGACATATTATAACCGAATAATTGTGTAAATTGTAAACAAACTTTCATGTAAGCAAAAAGAGGATGATTATTTGTTTAAAAAAGAGCTTCTTCGTATATGCTCTTGCGATCTATTTATATTATATCATGAACAGAATTATTTCTGTAATACATCTTCACAAAGCTATCTGGTAATCCCAAAAATCGTAAGTTTTGTATACTTATACAGGGTGTCCCGGGACTAATGGGAAAAAAGTCAGGAGCGTATAATCTGAGTCAAAATAATGTTAGTACTTCATATAAACTTATTCTATTCAGGCCCTCGTTTTCGAGTTATAGGCCTCCAAAGTTTTAATTTTGAATTTGGTTTTTATTTTTATTTTTTGTACTAGTTATTTGATCTTTATAAAATTCACGGCAAAGCTATAATGTACGTGTATGTTTATTTTGGTAAGGTAAACAGATTTACAGTAGTGCCTTGAAGCCAGGGACGGACTACTCGCAATGGTTAGTGATCCAAAAAAATTGCAGGGATGGCACACCCTGTATGAAATTATCGAAATTCACTTCCCCACACATTAAGCTAACGAAAAGGTACTCTTGTTAGAACTCGATAAAATAAGCCGTTTGGCTATTATTTACAGTTTTATTAATGCGCTACGTACCAATTTACGCATTCACCATTTTTATAAGTACACAACGAGGTAAAACTAACTTTTAATACGATGTCCAAGATTTACCTTCAGTACTACAAAAAAATAATTTAACGATAGCAGAAGATAAAAAACATTAACGAGTTCTTAATTGGAAAGTTGCTAAAAACTTTTTAAAATTGTTTTTACCGTTTAGCAAGTAACCATAGGATTAGTTGTCAAACATTGTGTAGAATAGTTCGTAGTCAGTACTTGTCAATAATTGATAAGTCCTTAATTTAACAGTTACAATGGCAGAATTCACTTTTATTGAGTACGCAGATATGAATTTAATGTATGGACTGGTTTCTCGAAACTGTTTAGAGGCCAGAAGGCTTTATGCAGAACATTTTGCAAACAGAGCATTGCCAGACAGACGAATGTTTGAGCGTATTGATCTCAGGTTACAAGAAACAGGTATGAATAAGTAAATGTAATTTTCCATGTATACAAAACAAAGTTTTAAATTTTAGGAAGTTTTTTGCCAAAAAAAAGGTGAAGAGGGTCCAGTACGAAGCGTACGTACTGTGGCAGTTGAACAAGACTTGTTAAATGCAGTTGATAATGAACCATCAACGAGTTTACGAAAATTATCAAGAGAACATAACGTCTCGAAATCAGTTGTTCATCGCGTTCTAAAAGAACAGCTGTTATATCCTTTTCACATGACAAAAGTACAAAGTATGACAGTGGCTGATTATCCTTCACGACTTGAGTATAGCCAGTGGTTTCTGCGACAACAACAAGCAGACAATACATTTATTAGTAACGTTCTCTTTACGAACGAATCCGGTTTCACCAGAGATGGAGTCATAAATTCTCATAATATGCATTTATGGGATGATGTGAATCCACATGGCATTATCCAAACTAGGAGCCAGCATAGATTCATGGTTAATGTTTGGGCAGGAATAGTTGGCAATCATTTGATAGGGCAATACTTTATTGACGATACTTTGACCGGTCAAAGATATTTGGAGTTTTTGCAAAATGAGTTATGGAACCTGTTTGATTATGCGCTACTACAAACTCGTGGGAATTTATGGTTCATGCATGATAGGGCCCCTCCTCATTTCAGTTTAGATGTACGACAGCATTTACACACAAGGTTTCCTAATAGATGGATTGGTCGTGGAGGCCCTTTTCAATTGCCACCGCGATCAGGAGACGTTAATCCTATGGATTCCTTCCTCTAAGGTTATCTCAAAAGTAAGGTATACACAACATCTGTGCAAACAGGGCAAGATTTAATAGACAGAATTGTGTTACACTGCAATGTTATTAGAAATAATATGGTATTGCTCTTTCAAGTGCAAAGAAACAACCTTCGTAGACTTAGAATGTGCGTGGAAGTGGGAGAAGCTCATATTGAACATTTATTAGAAGAACGTTAGTTTTTGTTGTTGTTTAGGAATTAGTTTCAGTCCATTGTATTATAACTTGTGTTTTTTGAGGTTTTGTTAATGGTTTAATAATGTTGTGTTCGTAATTTTGATTAAAAGCAACTAATTACGTTGTTTGCGTACCTATTTAATTCCCATTAAATAAGTTCTTAATGTTTTTATCATCTGCTATCATCAAATTATTTTCTTGTAGTACATCGTATTAATAAGTTAGTTAGGTAAATTTGTACGTAGTGCATTAATAAAACTGTAAATATTAGCCAAACGGCTTATTTTATCGAATTCCAGCAAAAGTACCTTTTCGTTAGATTAATGTGTGGGGAAGTCAATTTCGATGATTTCATACAGGGTGTGCCATCCCTCCAACATTTTTGGATCACTAACCATTGCGAGTGGTCCGTCCCTGGCTTCAAGGCACTACTGTAAATCTGTTTACCTTTCCAAAATAAACATACACGTACATTAAAGGTTTGCCGTAAATTTTATAAAGATCAAATAACTAGTACAAAAAATAAAAATAAAAAGCAAATT
This sequence comes from Galeruca laticollis, assembly GCA_963921935.1. Classification (NCBI taxonomy): domain Eukaryota; kingdom Metazoa; phylum Arthropoda; class Insecta; order Coleoptera; family Chrysomelidae; genus Galeruca; species Galeruca laticollis. Next base: position 149,930,586 of record OY998181.1, read on the forward strand.
CAAAATTAAAACTTTGGAGGCCTATAACTCGAAAAGGAGGGCCTGAATAGAAAAAGTTTATATGAAGTACTAACATTATTTTGGCTCAGATTATACGCTCCTGACTTTTTTCCCATTAGTCCCGGGACACCCTGTATATTGATCCTATACAATATAAAAATAAACAATAGACAAATCATTGATAAATAAACGTTGGCGTACTTTATTCGTTATTATTTTTAATATATAAATCATTCTAATTTACATTTAGTATAATAATTTGCTAGCTAGAACAACGCTAGACCATTTTATTTATAATCTGTGTCAAGGTTAAAGTCAAATGTCAAATAAAAATATAACTAAATACAATAACCAACTGTACTCTAAAAATTACTATTACAGTGTTCAAAGAGCTTCATTGTGACACTGTAAACAATGTTATAATGAAGTCTCTTTTATACGCGAATTATAAAAACACTTTTTTTCATCGCTGAACACCGTACTTCACCTTTATCTGTTTGTAAAATCTTCATCATCAACAGTGGTCTCACTTTGTGATCTATCCAGACAACTCTTATAGAAGTTGATTTTTGATTTCTTGATAAGACTATTCAACGTGTTTCGATAATTATTTGGCTCTTTTCATATATTATTCATGTGTTGCTTTCATTTACATAGGTTGTAATTATAGGATGGCTTGTAATTATAATTATTTACTAGGATTACTGGAATCGTAATTAAAACATGTCATACGTCAGTATCCACTTTATTGATTGCCTTGTCAGTGGTCAGTTTTCATTTCACATACCGTAGTTAAGAGTATTCATTTTACATACAAGATATATACCTAACAGTCGGAAACGTTATGGCACATATCGCCTATAAATCAAACCGTCTCTTATTTCATTTAGCTATGGTAACTGTATTTTTCTACCCTTCTCCTACCGCATTTATTATCAATATCTGTCACTTTCTGACTATGTGAAACTAATTCTAATCAAACTTGTTCAAAAACATGTACCACCTATTTTTGAAGAGTATTTAAATAAAACAAAAATGAGTTCTATGTGTTTTTATAATCATGTTCCTGAAAGTGACATTACTTCTTATTATATGTCATCAACTGTACATATTTAATATTATAATTTCATCAAACTTTTTTATTTTCAGAAACCAGATTTCTTCCATTAACGGTGCCTGGTCCCACATGAAAACATCCGTGTCAACATTATTCCTCGGTGAAAACGACATAACTTCAATTCCAAATGAGACTATGCATCAACAAAGCCTCCGACAATTCAAATCATTAATATGGTTGAACCTTGATGGAAACAGAATATTGGATATTCCCAAAAACTCATTACCAAGTTGTTTGAAAACAGCCAGTCTTTCATATAATTTAATACAAAATTTCCCCTCGGAAGTCATAGCACACTCACCATTTCTCCAATGGTTATACCTACGGGGAAATCATATAAGACTGATATCACAATACACTTTTCCATCCTTGTTGTACATGGAGAAAATAGATCTAGCAGAAAATTTCATAAGTACATTACCGCCACACCTATTTAACAATTCATTGAATATTAGAGATATAAATCTGGCTTTCAATGATTTTAGAATGTTAACTGATAACTGTTTTTCCGGTCTCAATACCGGCAGAATCATATTATCTTATAATTCTATAGAGAAAATGGATTTTGATGCTTTCAATGGTATCTTAAACTCATTAGAATACCTAGATCTGGACCATAATAACTTACAACGAATTCCTCAAGGTCTAAGAAGACTAAACTCGCTCAAATATTTATATTTATCGTCCAATTTATTAAGAGATATAGATCCAACTGCTTTTGATAATTTTTCTCATACTTTAAGAGCTGTTAGCTTAAGTGGGAATCAACTATCGGAGATTCCTCATGAAGCTTTACAAAACTGTACAAAACTGTCTCATTTCAATATTGCTTTCAACGAAATATTTAGTGTGGAAGAAAATGCATTTCAAAATTGGGCATCAACAATAAAAAGTTTAATTCTGGCTAACAATAGATTAAGTAAATTAGAAGGTGGTGTTTTTAGCCCTCTAACGGAATTAAAGGAACTAAGTTTGAGTTTCAATCCTCTCAGATACATCGATAAAGATGTTTTTAAAGGCTTGGAGAATTTAGAGAGCTTAGAAATGTCATTTAGCTTTGATAATGATAAATTTAATTACGAAATATTCGATCCTCTAATGAACTTAAAATGGTTGTCTTTGGATCATAATAATATCAATGTTATATATCCTTCGTCGTTGTTATTATCAGAATTAGTGTATCTAAATTTGGAATTTAATAAAATTGTAAAAATTCCAAAAACATTTTTGAAATCTAACGTACATAGTAAATTACAGGATATTCGATTGTCGCATAATGAATTAACTGTGATAGAATCGGATACTTTCCGATCTCTACCAAATTTAGAAACTATCTTTTTGTCTAATAATAAAATCGGATATATACAAAAAGATGCTTTTTATGATCTGCCAAAACTAACTACTATCATTCTATCACATAATAAATTAACTAGTATCAGTCCTGATTCTTTCACAAATTTACAAAATGTAGGGAAAATTGATCTAAGTAATAACTTATTGAATGAAGTATTTTTTAATTTTTTTACAAACATATCCGGTCAGCTACAATTAAATTTAAGTAGAAATGAAATTGTATATTGTAATTCGGATTCTCGATTTTTAAATGTTCAAGTTTTAGATTTTCGATTTAATAATTTGGAAAAAGTTCCTGCGTGTATTGAAAAAACATCAGCTTTAAGAAAATTGCATTTAGATTATAATATTATTAATAGCCTAGATCACAGTACTTTTATGCATCTTACATCTTTAGAATATTTAGGACTACAACAAAATAACATAAAAATAGTTAGAAAAAAAGCGTTTTTCGGTCTCCAAAATCTACAGTCGTTAGATTTGTCTAAAAACTATATAAATCAGTTACATATCGGACAATTTGCTAATATGTCTCAGTTGAGAATTCTTAATTTAAGCGGTAATCATTTGAGTTATTTACCGAAAGAAATTTTCAAAAGTACTCACATCGAAATGCTAGATTTAAGTTTCAACACTTTTTCGTTAGTACCCAGTACAAGTCTTTCTGATATCGGTATTTCTTTAAGATACTTTTCTATGCAATCTAATAATATTGAACATATCGATATTACTACTTTCCCTGATATACCTTTATTACAATACTTGAATTTAGCAAATAATAGATTAACTATACTTCCAGATAACGTTTTTACTAGCTTAGGACTCTTACATACACTCGATTTAAGCTCGAATCCTTTAAGATCTAATTTTAAAGAATTGTTTCACTATGCTCAAACGTTGCGTTTTTTAAATCTAGCAAACACCGGTATGATGACACCACCGCATTTTCCATTACCAGACTTAGTTTCTTTGAACTTATCTTACAATAACATTCAAATTATTGATAAAATTTCAGTACAACAATTATCTAAATTGAAGATGTTAGATTTGAGTCACAACGATTTGATACAAATACCTTCCCACTTGTGGGTTTATCTTCCTAGTTTGAAAAGTTTAGATATATCGTTCAATCCGATTAAAGAATTATCATTAGACAGTTTTGTAAATCTTCAGAATCTCCAGGAACTTAATATACAACATTTGCACTCACTGACGAAATTTGAAAGTGAAGCAATTTCGCGGATTAAAATACTTTTAAAATTGTCGATGCAAACGTGGCCGAAAATGGAAAGTTTTCCTGAGGAAATGTGCCAAATGCTCTCGAATATCGATCAATTAAGAGTGTTGAAAATACTGTTTATGGAAACTGAATTGACTGATCAGTTACTTTGTATAACTAACAGGAAGATCAGACATTTGGAAATAACTGGGAAAAATCTCAAAGTTGTAAATAAAGATGCTTTTGCAAGATTCACTAAAAATCCAGAGCTGTTAGTTGAAATACATGGAACGCAGATAGAAGATCTACCGTCTGGCTTGTGTTCGAATATGTTTAAGATCGCACATTTAACTCTCAATTTCAAAAATAATATGTTGACTCATCTACATCCGGATATTTTTTATGGAAACTCCAGCAGATGGAAATCAGTTGGTACTACTCTAATTTCCGGTAAGTATAAGAATCCAGTTCATTCAGAATCACCCCAATAAAAAAAATTACTGTTATAAATTAAACTGCTTCTAAATAATTCCACTATATAATGAGAAACTCGTAAAGATTTCAATTGACAATTTATTGTTTCGATTCCTCAAGTATCAGGCACACTGGTGTAGTGCCTGAATCAGACTCTGTCTTATACTATATACGAAAGTTCAAATTTTGGTCTAGGCGCAGAGATTTCTTCGAACTGTTTATCATTATTTTTTGTAACTATTCTTATCTAAAGAATTTCAATTAGGTCGATTGTTTTTGGGAGCCACAATCGAGAAGTTTCCGGAATAGAAGGCACTTAATATATAAGCGGCTACCTACCAACCGCAGTTTGGACCGACGATCATCGACAGGAAACAAATGCAGCCGCAGCTGTACCCGCCTTAGATTGTGCTGATTATTATTGTTCAACGCCGACCACCTTAAATATCCCAAACCCCCGAAGGCAAGTCTCCGCAACATTTCATTCCAATTTCAACAATTGACCCAATTCTATACACTTTTCAAAAATGTCTCCTATACACTTTTTCACCAAAATTCCAAAAATCTAATAAAAATCACAAATCTTCAATACTTCCTCTCTTAAAACACCGAAGACATCCCAAATTCAGTAAAAACCACCCATCTTTCACAAATAATTTCCGACACCTAGCCAGCATATCTTATGTATCGACAGCGATGCATGGTTCGTCTTCCTCCAGAACGCTCCTATCCTAGACATTTTTTGTCACACCACTCCGCACACTTTTAAACTTCGCTGGTTACCAATATCAATCCCCGATATAACTCAACATAAAACCTTCCTCCAGCTACGTAAAAATGACTAAGTGACCTGAAAGTAACTGAACTAAAGGCAGAATTGGAGTTGGAAACGTCCGGTAAAAAGAGTGAGTTAGTAGAAAGACTCAAAGTTGCACTGGTAAGTGATGGCTTCGATACAGAAACATTTTTATTCAATGACGAGGCATCCACCTCAATATCGTCAATTTCTGCTAATATGAACGGAAATATTAACACTATGAAAAGCGATATTTCTGCTAACATGGACGAGATGATTTCAACTATGAAGTACGATATTTCAGCTAACATGGACAAACCATATCTTATTAATGAAAAATGACATTGCCGCTGCCGTGGAAAATCAAATGTCGGCTCTTAAATCAGATATTGAGGATAAAATCACAACGATAGACGGAAAAATGGGGAATAAAATGACAACTATGGACAATAATCAAGGAGAAGAAATATAACAGATTCAAGAACACAAGACACGCCATCAGAAGAAAAGACCGAACAAATAAAACCTTGCAAGCCAGAAATACTCCCCAAGGTGGAAAACATTTGCAGTTGCACTCGAGTCAAGGCCCCAACGTTCGACAGAAAAACTTCGTGGACCAATTATGTAAAACAGTTTGAAGCTGCCGCTAGAGTGAATAATTGGTCCGATAAGGAGAAAGCAGTGAACCTAACTATAGCGCTTCGAAGAAATGCCTTAGTTGTAGTTGAAACGATACCTTTGGAAGAAGCGGATGACTTCTAGCAGCTGAAGGAGTGGTTGGACATGCGATACGGTCACGAACATCTAGAATATTTGTGCCAATTCCAGTTGAAAAACCGAAGTAGGAAACGTGACGAAACCCTTCAATAGTTTGAACTGGATATTTCCCGACTAGTTCGGTTTGCTTATCCATCAGCACCAGAGAATGTGATGAAATGTTTGGGCATCCGGGTTTTTTTGACGGCTTATGTAACCACGATATGGAGAGGATGCTTCGACTAGCTCATCCCAAAACATTGGTTGATGCATTGACTACTGTTCTTGAATATGAAGCAGCCACGATGGCTTCAAGATACAGCAAAGGTAGGACTATGCAGGAAGAAGGTGACGATGACAGACTTGACCAGATCGTCAACTTGTTAAAAAGTATGGTAGACAAGAAACCGAAGAAGATCAAGTGCTGTAATTGTGGCGAGCTAGAGCATGTACGCAGTTCGTGCAAGCGTCCAACGACTCCTGCACACCAAGAAGCTCTTAAATATAAAGCATCCATGAAGGATTCGTAGTACAATAAGTAAGGACCATGCAAGAAGAAGGTAACATAAACAGACTGGACCAGATCGTTAACTTGATAAACAATATGGTAGACAAGAAGCCGAAGAAGATCAAATTCAGGAAATGTGGCGAGCTAGAGCACGTACGCATTCCGTCTAAGCGCCCCAGGTCTCCTGCGACCCAAGAACTCCAGTCACAGGGGAAAATAGACAGGAGCGACCATCGAGCTGATGTGAATCACCGAAGCGCCGAATCTCTCTTCCTAGACGGTCATGCCCTGAAGACTATTGTCACTGCAACAAGTTAGAATCAAAAGAAGTTGAAGTTTCAAGAATTACGGTTGTCGAAGAATGGTCACCCACCAGGATCAGAGATGAACAGGAGAATGATTCTCGCGTAAAGTAGATTCGGCAATGGAAGGAAGAAAATCGGCGACCTACCTGGCAAGAAGTGCCGAAAGTCAAGGCATATTGGGCTCAGTGGAATTCCCTTGTCCTTGAAGAAGGGCTGTTGAAGAGAGTCCTTGAAAACGATGATGGTTCCGAGATGAAAAGACAAATAGTTATCCCAAGAACGAGAGTAGCAGAGAAAGTTACACGTCAGTCCATCGGGGATCATCTAGGAGTGATGAAAACCCTCCAGCGAGTCTGAATGAATAGCTCCGACGATGTGAAGGACTGGTGTGAGAAATGTACGACTTGTGCTACAAGTAATGTACCGCATCGCAAAAGAAAAGCACCCATTAAACAATATAATGTTGGAAATCCCTTCGAAAGGATTGCTTTAGATATCGCTCGAACATTTCCGACGACAGAAAATGGTGGTAAATACATCCTGGTCGTAATGGATTATTTCACAGAGTGGGTGGAAATTTACGCGATCCCGTATCAAGAGATCGCAACTGTCGCTGATGTATTGGTAAAACAATCAGCCGATATGGAGTGCCCTTAGAAGTGCACAGCGACCAAGGAAGAATTTTCTAGAGCCAGGTATTCCAAGAAATTTGTGACGAGCAGGGAATAAAGAAGACCAGGACAATTGCTTTGCATCCGCAGCCAGACGGAATTGTCGAGAGAATGAACAGGACCATTGGAAAATACCTGTCCAAAATAGTTTCCAGCCACCAGAAAGACTGCGACCAGTATCTCTCTCTATTTGGCTTATAAATCCGCCATCAATGAGTCCACGGGTGAAACAACTCCGAAAATTCTGTTTTGACGTGAAATGAGACTTCCTTGTGACCTGGAGTTTGACTATCGACCTGGCAAAGATCTAGCAGGAGAAGATTACGTGATCCAATTGAGAAGAAGGATGGACGTTGTGCACAAATTGGTTGGAACGAATCTTCAAGTTTCCAGCGACAGAATGGAAAAATGGTAAGACGCGCAGGCCACAGAAGGCAGTTTCAAAAAAGGGGATAACGTAGGGTTACCCAATCCAGCAAGCAGAAAAAGATTTTTTCGAAATCATGGGAAGGTCCGTACTTAATAAAGAAGAGGATCAACGACGTCATCTATCGCATAAGCAAGATCCACAATGGAAAACACAGAGTAGTTCACCAAAACCGACGAGCGCCATTTGAAGGAGACCATGACAAAGAGGAAGGAGTGTGCCATTTACAACAAGAGTCACTAAAGGACAAAGATAAGATTTGTTTACGCTCTCGGAAAAGTATTCACTGGCCCATAACATCTCCGCCAGTAACAAACAAGCACGAGGTTAGGCATCCGTCTTTCGAAAGAAGTTTGGGCAATTAGAAAAACTTGAAGATCAGATGCCAGCCCCTGGCAAGACACTCAGACTCAAACACAAATCGCGGTACCTACCTGGTAACTAGAAACGAATTTCCATATCGATTCACTTACCGGAATGTGTGAGAAACGCAACGTAGCCTTCGAGGTCATGTGCCGGAAACACACGTAGAGAAACTAGCAATGCCCAGGATAGAGATCAACCAATTGTATTGGCAGTCATTGGGAACATGATAGAGGTGATTTTCCAAGATACCATTTTACATATACTAATTTGTAACTATACCCCTCGTTATCGGTACCCGATGAAAACGGTGCCCTGTTACTTCCATATGACCAGAAAGTGCAGACATGGGTCCAGTTGCCGATTTATATATCCAGTCCCGGCTTCACAGAAATTCCAGAAGGAACTTCCTCTTAAGGAAGGGGTAATTTTACGAAATCGCACACTGGCGGTCTGCCGGAATATTGCAACCGGTGAAAACGTCTGCCGTTTTCAAAATAAGCTAATGAAACTATTAGAAATAACATATATAAAAATCAAATTTGTTAAAATACTTTTGAAAAATTGTTTTTTCAAATCGTCTGCCACGAGATTGAAACTCATAAAATCGTCTGCCATTTTTTTTGGTTGCATTGATAATACTCTTCAACGGGACAAAACGGCAGCTTTGGCAAAATACTTCCGAATTTGCACTGATTTATATACCTGCCTTACCTGAGTGACGTCATAGCTACCTTCGCTGGGCTTAGCGGCTACCCATCTCAGGTAAGGTATGTATAGGAGAGTCTTTAAGCAAAATTTCACCTTTGGTAAAATACTGACAGTCTGCCGGCCACTGGCTCTTAGACTATTAATAATACAACAACTTTGTGTTTCATCAGACAATCAATTAGTAAAATATGTTATATATACAGTGCTTCTCAAAAGTCCCCTCCCCCCCTCATTTTTCCTGAACGGTGATACTTGGACTAATGAAATTTGGCGCGTGTGAATGAACTATTGTAATGTTATATGAAAGTTCAAATTTTGGCGAAGGCGCAGGGATTTCATCGAACTATTTATCATTATTTTTTGTAACTACCCCTTTCAACAATCACAGTTTTTCCAGAAATATATTGATGATAGCGCTCGCATCCGTGGCAGATAGCAAGTAGCTCCTTCTCTATTTTAACCCACATTTTTTGATTGGCAGTGAGACTTTTTGAAGCATACGCAACTGGCAAGTTGTCTTGCAGTAGAACTGCACCTGAACCAACACTACTACTATCTACTGATAATACTACTGGTTTTTTATTATCATCATACCTTAAGACAGGGGCTTTTTGTAACATTTCTTTTATTTTTTTAAAATTACGTGTGTGGTTTTCATTCCACATAAACTCAATATTTTTCTTTAAGAGCTGTCCTAAGGAATCAGTTACTTGAGAAAAATTTTGAAATGTAAGTAATCATACCCAAACCATCTGTAACTCTTTTTTTATTTTTTGGTACCTCTAAATCCACTATTCCTTGAATTTTGTCATCATCAGCTTTTATACCTTCTTCACTCAACACATGTCCTGATTATTTTACCTCTTTCACACCAAACTGATATTTTTTTAGATTGAACCTCACATTTGCGTGTCTTGCTCTCTTGAACACTTCTTTCAATGCGTTTAGATGTTCTTCTTCACTTTCACTATAAACTAAGATGTCATCTATGTACACTTGAATACCAGGCAAATCTCCAAAAATTTCGACAAAGGTGCGTTGAAATACCTCCGGAGCAGAACACAATCCAAAAGGTACTCTTTTATAGCAGTATCTTCCACATTTTCCAGCATTCAATGTTGTTAGTAACTGACTTTTTTCATCAAGTTTAATCTGATAGCATCAAGCGTAGAAAATATTTTTGGTTTTCGCATCTTTGACACTGTTTCCTCAAATGTTGGCAACTGGTAACGTTTTCTAATAATGTTTTTGTTCAAGTTCTGTGGATCTAAGCAAACTCGCAATTAATCATCAGATTTTTTCACAGCAATCATCGAATTGACCCATTCTGTCGGTTTAGTTACTTTTTTAATCATATTCATTTTTTCCATCTTATCTAATTCTGCTTTAAGTTTTTCTTCAATCCCTATTGGGATTTTTCTAGGAGCTTCTGCAATAGGCTCAGCACCAGGCTTTAAGTTTAATTTTGTGAGTCATATATTTTATTTCGCCAATAGATTCAAATAAGTCTTTATTTTCATGTATAAGGTTTTCTTTTTTCTGTTTTGAATAACATTTATATTAGCGCGATTAATCAGCTTGTATTTCTGTATGAATTCTAAACCTATAATACATGGTAAGTCAAGATCCACAACTTGAAACGTCTCAATATCTTCTATATTGTTTACATTGCATGGTACTCGAATTTTTCCATCTATATTGTCAATAGAGCGTCCATCATAGTTTAATAGCTTTATTTTTGACTTATGTATCTGGGCATCAATCTTTGAGGCAACTTTCTTGGTCAAAATATTGGTCTCTGCACCGGTGTCAATTTTGCAGTTAACTTCATGATTATTTATTAAAAAATTTTGTGTCCAACTTTTTCTGTTAGCTATTGATCCAACTTGTTTGATATTATTTTAAGTTCTCTAAAGAACGTGTCAAATGTTTCACCTTCTAGTTGATTACGAGAATTAAATATGTGTCTGCTCATCGTTTCATTTCATATAGGAGCAAAGTGTTCTAGAATTTTATTATTTCTGTCCAGTCCTTTTTCTGAGTATCTGTAACCTTCAAAGTCTCAAAAACATCATGAGCTTCTGGCCCAATAGTGGGAAGCAAAATTGCTACTCTTCTTTCTTCACTAATATCTTTATTTGAACTAATACCTGAGGCTTCTATATATATATATATATATATATATATATATATATATATATATATATATATATATATATATATATATATATATATATATATATATATATATATATATATATATATATATATTAGGAATCTTTGTTTCCATTTTCTGAAATTTATTGCTAGATCACCTTCTAAGTTCAACTCACACGGAGTCTTTAAGTTTTCCATTATCCGTTATCCCTATTTCTGTATTAACCGGCTTTTTATTATATAGGTTAACTTTTTTCACGTCGGCTATTTTTATCTTATTTTCTAAAGCACACAAGTTCTTAAACACGATTATCGCAACGCCATGTCATGTTTTAGGTATTAAATAACATTAAGTTAATTATTAAATAAAATCTAATTTACTTTTATTATTATAAACGTCAAAACTTTACATTCTCCTCCACCCGCGCCTGACTGTCCAGTCTTCTACCACAGTCCTCACACCAGCCTCCAACCCAGGCCCTACCAGCCACATAAATATCACTCCTTGACATTTAGTCTCATGAATCTTATTATTATATCCACTCGAACAAGGCTAACTATTTCACACGTGTCCAGCTTAATTTTTGTCAAGCTGCACGGATCAAACTTGAGAAACTGGTACGCTAAAATGTATCTCCAAAAACATAGAAATGCAGATGACACCCGGATAAGACAAGCAAAACCCGCCAACTCTGAGACAATCGATCCGTTCGCAAGATACCTATAACTATTGTTCTTGGGGCAAGGGAGCATCTAGCTTTCACTCTTTAAAATTCAGACTTTAACATAACAATAACATTGTACATTGCTTCAGAGATATAAAATAATAAATTAATATACAATTGAAAAGTATACATTTTTTATTTTCTTGTCCTAGGATTTGTGTTGGTGTAACTGTATTAGAACTGTTTTCGCGTTTTTGTCATATTCTTAGTCTTAAGATTGTAGACGTTATTGCATTATCTTCATCTTTTATTCAGTCAACGTCCCCTCCCCCTCCAATCACAGCATTCTATAGCAAAGATGGATACTTTCGTATTAGAAACCAGAGTATATATATTCAAATAGCTAATTGTTCATACTAAATGATTTCTGTTTTTTAGGAGGATTATTATTATCAAACAACCCTTTCCGATGCGGTTGTCATCTTTCCTGGTTGAGTCATTGGTTAAGAAGATGGACAAGAGAAAGTTTGCAGTTTCATAATTCTCCAGTGGAGGCAGTAATTAGCATGAACGAAGTTATCAAAGAATCTACATGTATAGACACTAGTAGTGGCAACCGTATTCCGATAATAGATTTAGAACCAGAAGATACAAGTTGCCACGCAAGCGCTCTAAGCAACGGAACATATTCAAATAACGCGTCTGTGATATTTATAATTTTTTTAATAATAACTAAATATTTAAGGTAATTTTAAGAGTGTCATGGAATGTTTTTTATTTGAGGAAGTTTTGTTATTGATTCTTATACATTTTACAAGAATTAGGTGTCTTCGGCATCAGCTTCTATGGTTATTATTAATAGCCAGGAGCTTTTAGGGAACTATTAACTCCAGCCCAACGAAAAATGGGGTTCACACCTGTGTGTTTGGAAATATTTTTCAATTGAATAATTATCAGAAAATATATTTTTGCCGCAGGTGGAAATCGTCCCAGAGTACAAAATACTTAATTTACTTTTCAATATAAAATACTGTAGAATAACAAAATGTAAATAAAATTGTAAAAATGTGTATAAATAACTTTCCGTACACTTTATTCGGCTCCCCTTCTCTTTTCAAAAATAGAGGTCTTACAAGCCAAACTGATGGAGGCCGCTGCTTATCTAATATTATTATAGAGGATATGATCATATCAATCGATTGATAAAAGGTCCCCTGGAATTCTGATAGTAATCTCTGAAAAAACTGAAATTAAATAAATGTGGGTTTTAAGATACGTCATCCTCCTTATTATTTGAGTACAGGTTTAGGCTCTATTCAATATAAACATTTTAGCTTTCTATTATCAATCACCAAAATAAAAATTGTACTCGTCTATACGAGCCATGAATGTTCTACGGGCGTTAAATTTTGATACCTTATCACGGACATTCAAAAGTAACAACTTAGACTAGAACACCATCTGAAATAGATGTATCGTCAAATGTAAACAGCGACAAGAGTCAAAAAGCTGGAAAGATTAAGCAATATAAAGTAATCTGTATCGATAGTAAACATATATACCATTCGTCCATAGTTTGCTGTATATATAAACAATTTCAAGAAGCACATATTCTCAATTATAAAAAATAAGAGGACGTGTAGTAATAATTTGGAGATAATCTCATATCTAATGTGGATTATTGAGTGTCAAACATTAATTTGCCAAGCTGAAATCGAAAAAATCAGGCAACTATTATTTTAGCAACTCTTTTATTTAATGAAATATTGTTAGCGTCAAATGATCTGAATAGGGACAAAAATATAAATATAAATATATGTATATATATATATATATATATATATATATATATATATATATAAATCTCTCAATATCTTAGGGATTCCGTCGTAAGTAGGGCTGAATGAAACTCTTATTTACTACCCAACGTTTCGAAAAAATTTCTTTTCTTTTTCAAGGCTGAAATATGGACATGTTGGTACATTTCATTAATTAACAATTCTTCTATACTTACGTGTAAAGTGAGTTAATAATTATTGAAACAGTTCATATTCGGAACAACAAAAAATATATTTTATATATAGATACTTTTTAAGTACTAATTCAAAAGAATCTTTTCGATTTGAAGGAACATTATATGTTTGTCAGAGTGTCACAGTTTGAGTGACATTTTTTTGATTGAGACATAACCCAGTTGATGTGTTCAACTTTATGACTTAAGAGACAGTCTTCATTATTAGTATCATGACTTGTCACTTAATCATGATCCTATGAACAAAGGTTATCATATATATGATATATTCTCCCTTGTCAACGAGCGAAAGTTGTAAGGTATATTACTCTCACTAATTACCTTACTCAAATCTCACGATAACAAGAGTGAATGTAGTATAAACACAACAACTCCGTTATAACTCATTAGTTATATAGATGTTTATATTTATAAGTTACAAATATCTAGAATTTGATAGTTCTTATGTTGTTGGTCAAATGAAAGGAGATATGTATAAGTGAAATTTACATGGTTACTTTCTCTCTTTTTATTTAATGACTTTTCATCTAAGGCAGTCTCAAACATTTCTAGGCAGGATCTTTTGTGATAGTGGGATTCTGGATGTATAACCATGATGTTATTAAAATTTGGATGATGCCCAGTTTCTATGCTATGTTCAGCCAAAGCGCATGATTGTTTATTAAGTTTTATGTCACTTTTATGTTGGGTCACCCTGTCTTTTAATACTCTAGATGTCTGTCCATAATATACTTTGTCACAATTGTTACAAGAGATCTTATATACTACATTAGATTTTTTCAATACCTCATCCTTATATTTTGTTTTCGTTAAAATATTATTAATTGTGAATCTATAATTATAAGTTAGTTTGATTTGATTTTCATGTTTAAAAACGTTTAAAATATTCGTTGAGATATCCTATATATATGGAATTGCTATATATTTTTTAGGTTCAGTTTCTTAGTTATCCTCATTATTATTATTTGTGATTCTTTCTTCATGTATTCTGGTGTTGAAAATTAATTTTTTTAATAGTTGAGGTGGATAGGAATTATTTATGAAAATTTCATACAATTTTTTTAAGTTTTTTTGTTGTAATGTTGGATGGCAGATTTTTTGAATTCTATTTTTCATATTCAGTACTAAATTGATCTTAATCTTTTCTGTGTGGTTTGAAAAATAATTGATGTACCTCTCAGAACTCATTGGTTTTCTATACCAGTCTAACTATATTATATTATTTTCATTTCTTATCAATCTGGTGTCTAAACAAGGAATGCTATTTTCTGCCTCATGTTCAATAGTAAATTGTATGAATTTATTGTATGCATTAAAAATGTTTTAAATATGATCATGTTTGTTATTAGGTATTGCATAGATAATGTCATCAACAATTTTTTTTAAAAAATGAAGTTGGAAGTTGAGTTTCGCTATGCAAGAATCAAGTAGATCATCCATAACGTACTGTGCAGCTATTGGACTTATAAATTGTCCCATTGGTGTACCTAAAATTTGCTTAAAATATTTTCCTTCATAAATAATTCCTATCCACCTCAACTATTGAAAAAATTAATTTTCAACACCAGAATACAAGAAGAAAGAATCACAAATAATAATAATGAGGATAACCTAACCTAACCTAAAAAATGTATAGCAGTTCCATATATACAGGATATCTCAACGAATATTTTAAACGTTTTTAAACATGAAAATCAAATCAAACTAACTTATAATTATAGATTCACAATTAATAATATTTTAACGAAAACAAAATATAAGGATGAGGTATTGAAAAAATCTAATGTAGTATATAAGATCTCTTGTAACAATTGTGACAAAGTGTATTATGGACAGACATCTAGAGTACTGAAAGACAGGGTGACCCAACATAGAAGTGATATTAAACATAATAAACAATCATGCGCTTTGGCTGAACATAGTATAGAGACTGGGCATCATCCAAATTTTAATAACATCATGGTTATACATTCAGAATCCCACTATCACAGAAGATCCTGCCTAGAAATGTTTGAGACTGCCTTAGATGAAAAGTCACTGAATAAAAAGAGAGAAAGTAACCATGTAAATTACACTTATGCATATCTCCTTTCATTTGACCAACAACATAAGAACAATCAAATTCTAGATATTTCTGACTTATAAATATAAACATCTATATAACTAATGAGTTATAACGGAGTTGTTGTGTATATACTACATTCACTCTTGTTATCGTGAGATTGAGTGAGGTAATTAGTGAGAGTAATATACCTTACAACTTTCGCTCGTTGACAAGGGAGAATATATGATATACATGACTTCCTTTGTTCATAGGATCATGATTAAGTGACAAGTCATGATACTAATAATGAAGACTGTCTCTTAAGTCATAAAGTTGAACACATCAACTGGGTTATGTCTCAATCAAAAAAATCTCACTCAAACTGTGACACTCTGACAAACATATAATGTTCCTTTAAATCGAAAAGATTCTTTTGAATTAGTACTTAAAAAGTATCTATATATAAAATATATTTTTTGTTGTTCCGAATATGAACTGTTTTAATAATTATTAACTCACTTAACACGTAAGTATAGAAAAATTGTTAATTAATGAAATGTACCAACGTGTCCATATTTCAGCATTGAAAAAGAAAATAAAATTTTTCGAAACGTTGGGTAGTAAATAAGAGTTTCATTCAGCCCTACTTACGACGGAATCCCTAAGATACTGAGAGATTTTTGATTTATCTACCGTCAAGAATACCCTTTTGGTTTATATATATATATATATATATATACATATATATATACAGGGTGTCCCGGGACTAATGGGAAAAAAGTCGGGAGCGGATAATCTGAGCTAAAATAATGTTGATACTTCATATAAACTTTTTCTATGCAGGTCCTCGTTTTCGAGTTATAGGCCTCCAAAGTTTTAATTTTGAATTTGCTTTTTATTTTTTGTACTAGTTATTTGATCTTTTTTAAAATTTACGGCAAAGCTATAATGTACGTGTATGTTTATTTTGGAAAGGTACACAGATTTACAGTAGTGCCTTGAAGCCAGGGACGGACTACTCGCAATGGTTAGTGATCTAAAAATTTTGCAGGGATGGCACACCCTGTATGAAATTATCGTAATTCACTTCCCCACACATTAATCTAACGAAAAGGTACTCTTGTTGGAATTCGATAAAATAAGCCGTTTGGCTAATATTTACAGTTTTATTAATGCACTACGTACCAATTTACGCATTCACCATTTTTATAGGTACACAACGAGGTAAAACTAACTTATTAATACGATGTCTAAGATTTACTTACAGTAGTACAAAAAAATAATTTAACGATAGCAGATGATAAAAAACATTAACGACTTATTAATTCGAAAGTTGGTAAAAACTTTTTAAAAGTTTTTTACCGTTTATCAAGTAACCATAGGATTAGTTGTCAAACGTTGTGTAGAATAGTTCGTAGTCAGTACTTGTTAATAATTCATAAGTCCTTTATTTAACAGTTACAATGGCAAAATTCGCTTTTATTGAATACGCAGATATGCATCTAATGTATGGACTGGCTTCTCTAAACTGTTTAGAGGCCAGAAGGCTTTATGAAGAACATTTTGCAAACAGAGCATTTCCAGACAGACGAATGTTTGAGTTTATTGACCTCAGGTTACGAGGAACAGGTATGAATAAGGAAATATAATTTTCTATGTATACAAAACAAAATTTTCATTTTAGGAAGATTTTTGCCAAAAACAGGTGGAGAAGGTCCAGTACGAAGCATACGTACTGTGGCAGTTGAACAAGACTTGTTAAATGCAGTTGATAATGAACCATCAACGAGTTTTCTAAAAGTATTAAGAGAACATAACGTCTCGAAATTAGTTGTTCATCGCGTCCTAAAAGAACAGCTGTTATATCCTTTGCACATGAAAAAAGTACACAGTATGACAGTGGCTGATTATCCTGCACGACTTGGGTATAGCCAGTGGTTTCTGAGACAACAACAAGCGACAATACATTTATTAGTAACGTTCTCTTTGCGCACTAATCCGGTTTCACCAGAGATGGAATCATAAATTCTCATAATATGCATTTATGGGGTGATGTGAATCCACATGGCATTATCCAAACTAGGAGCCAGCATAGATTCATGGTTAAAGTTTGGGCAGGAATAGTTGGCAATCATTTGATAGAGCCATACTTTATTGACGGTACTTTGACCGGTCAGAGATATTTGGAGTTTTTGCAAAACGAGTTATGGAACCTGTTTGATGATGTGCCACTACAAACTCGTAGAAATTTATGGTTCATGCATGATGGGGCCCCTCCTCATTTCAGTTTAGACGTACGACAGCATTTACACACAAGATTTCCTAATAGATGGATTGGTCGTGGAGGCCCTTTTCAATGGCCACCGGGATCATGAGACGTTAACCCTATGGATATCTTCCTCTAGGGTTATCTCAAAAGTAAGGTATACGTAACACATGTGCAAACAAGGCAAGATTTGATAGACAGAATTGTGTTACACTGCAATGTTATTAGAAATAGTGTGGGATTGCTCTTTCAAGTGCAAAGAAACAACCTTCGTAGACTTAGAATGTGCGTGGAAGTGGGAGGAGCTCATATTGAACATTTATTAGAATAACGTTAGTTTTTGTTGTTGTTTAGTAATTAGTTTTAGTCTAATGTTTTATAACCTGAATAATGTTATGTTCGTAATTTTGATTAAAAGCAAGTAAATTCTGGACATCGTATTAATAAGTTAGTTTGGTAGATTCGTACGTAGTGCATTAATAAAACTGTAAATATTAGCCAAACGGCTTATTTTATCGAATTCCAACAAGTGTACCTTTTCGTTAGCTTAATGTGTGGGAAAGTCAATTTCGATAATTTCATACAGGGTGTGCCATCCCTGCAAAATTTTTAGATCACTAACCATTGCGAGTAGTCCGTCCCTGGCTTCAAGGCACTACTGTAAATCTGTGTACCTTTCCAAAATAAACATACACGTACATTATAGCTTTGCCGTAAATTTTAAAAAAGATCAAATAACTAGTACAAAAAATAAAATTAAAAACCAAATTTAAAATTAATAACTTGGAGGCCTATAACTCGAAAACGAGGGCCTGCATAGAAAAAGTTTATATGAAGTACTAACATTATTTTGGCTCATATTATACGCTCCTGACTTTTTTCCCATTAGTCCCGGGACACCCTGTATATATATAATGATAATATGATTAAATGCAGTATGTCAGTTAGTAACATTGAGCCATACGCCATGATATCATAAACAGACATTTTGAGGAATGTTTCTCGTTTAGTCAGAATTTTCAAAAAACCTTCAAAATTGTCCCTATTCACTCCATTGTACAGACTACAGAAAAAAGAATAAAAACGTTTTGGTACATCCTATCTTTAAATTACGGCATGAACATGGTTTTTTTGAAACTATATTCGAACTTATTGATGTTATCTAATTATACCCGTTAAAAAATATGATCAATATTTAGCTTTCACACTTGACGATTCTACATTTGACGATACATCTCTTCCAGATGGCGCACGTGACCGCATTTTACGCTCGAATCCACCGTCGAGCGTCATCATGAAATCGTAACCTTCGTCTTTTTGCCTTTTAACGTCGAAACTAAAAATAACGACAGTAAAAATGGTAGAAATTCTCGAGGATTCATTGTCTAAGCGTTCATCTTTGGAATTGCAGCCAGAACTAACAATTTGCACTGACGAGATACCATTGATGTCTGGGGTCTGGCTATACTAATATCATGTCAGGATGCCGCAATCGCAACGGTTATGCATGAGAGCTGTTAAGACTCAACATATCATTTACCTGTGGTAATCGGGTGTCCCTTTTTGCCCCCCTGGGATCCGCATATGATTGATATTGTCACCATTGGTTTCAAGTGGGGGGCTCCGCACAAAAAGGTGAAAACCGCATGTTTCTGGGTGGCTTCATTCAAAAATAATTTTTTGAGGAGAGTAGGAGTCGATGAAGTTTGGCTCAATATCTAGAAATCGATGTCTGTATTACTCTGATTATCCATAAATTTTCTTATTTGGAAAAGTATTTTGCCCTTGAAGCTTTTTTTGACTCATTGTAGATATTTATAATGAATTTGCGCCTGTATGGCATATGAAACAAAGTAATGTATTTTTCATGTTGAGTTCTTAAGAGCTGCCTCCATACTTCATCTTTTCAGATGACAATTTCTGGTCACTCCGGAAGAGTCAGTTTAGCCTGTAAGTGGGAACAGATCTCATTCGCCTCGCCTCGGTGACGCACTCAATGTGTATCGGACAAAAAGTTTGTCAAACTAAAATTTAAGATGATAACATAACTAAAGTATAACTTAAAAAGCAGTATAAAATTTATAAAGTGGTTCCAAAAATATAACTTATTTGTTAAATTTAAAATAATTTTGAGCTATGTCTATTTCAGAAAGTTATAGAGTAATAAAACCTCATTATAGTCCGTTTTTAAAAGGCATGGAGTAATAAAAGCTCATTAGGTATGCAAAACCGATACAGGGTGTATAATAAAATATTTCCGTTTGTCTAATTTTGTACTAAAATTTCTCATTTGTTACGAATTTCAGGTAGACACCCCGTAACTCTGTATTCGGTTGGGTCGCCTATTGTATTGAAAGGGTCGCTCTATTGTATTTGAATGAACAAATTAACAATTTAATCCTCAGAGGCGTGCAATCAGGACAAAACAAACTTAGTATATGAATATGAAGGCACTATGAAATTATAATTACGAAAACTATTCAAAAGAGTTCACAATATCGATTCAATAAAAACACATTTTTTTGTGTTCCTATGAATAAACAATAAACATAAAATATTATATAAAAAATAGCAAATTTTTTTGCAGTAGGTATCAACTTTACTACTAATATACCGTTTGCAATAGGAGAGGAAAAAAGAAAAATGCGGGAATAAAGTACGAATTAATGTAATATTTATAAAGAAAAAGTCTAACAAATAATAGTAATAACTAACACAAAAACTAGTCTATTTATCAGAATCAGACGATTCTGTTGAGCTTCCATTATTAACATTTATTATAAATGGTTCAATCATGTGTTCACTTATATGATCCATTTCCCACATATTTAGTTCTTCTTGTATCACGTGTTCAACATATTTCTTCCAGTTTTATTTGGTTACGTTACCTAACGCGTCTTCGAATAAAACTTTTACGTCACTCATTTTGAATGTCGTATTCTTTCTTGAAACTTCCCCTTTCACTTGGGCCCATATTAATTCTATGGGATTGAGTTGACAGTGATAAGGAGGAAGGCTCAGCATCGTTATACCACGCGCTGATGCCATTTGATCTACAACGTATCTACTATATTTGTGTTTATGTGAATTGGCCAGTTGCAAGAGCTCATTTTTCAGCGGGTTATCCGGGCATTCAATATTTTTCGAGGTTAGCCAATAGTGGATATTTTGTTTACGCCATGCAGTTGAAGGTAATTTCTCCACTAACCTGGAGTGATAAATTGCGTAATCCATAACAATGACTGAGCCCGTTGGAATTAGATCTTAGATTTGTGAGAAATATTCTTCGAAAACGTCTGCATCCATATCTTCATGATAATCTCCGGTTTGCTTCGACTCAAAGCACAACAATCCACCTTTAACAAAACCTTCGGCACTTCCGATATGAGTAATGATGAGTCGACGTCCTTTTCCTGCTGGTGGATTGAGGCCTGTTGACCACCCTTCAAGAGCTGCCTGCCTCCGACTTTTGACATTCGTGTCTTGCCAAAACATTGAAACAGTATGACCTTCATTTAACCAAGTCTCATCCAAATAATAAATTCGTTTTTGATCTAGTCTTGCTTTCCGAATATTGCGCAAATAACTCCTCCTCCAAATGACAATGTCGTCTCTATCAATCAACATTGCGTTCCGATAATTTTTTTTATATTCAAATCCAAGTTCCTTCAAAATTTTCCATAATGTACTTCGAGACATTTTCGGAAAATCTGAATCTTCTTGAACCGAAGCCATAATTTTGGAGAGAGTTGGGATCTCTTTTCTAAAGAAAAAAGCATGCACCTTACTTACGCCTTATTCCATTCTTCAAGTCATCATCCATTTCAAGTTGGGGTCGGCCTGGGGTCGGCCTGGGGACTTTGCTGGGACTGTGATGTTTCCATTTTTTTTCTCTTTCATTAAATTATAAATTGTTGTTTTTGAAACACCCATCATTGTTGCAGTAATCTCCACAGTTTCATCAACACTTCCTGTCAAATTCATGATTTTTCTTCTAATTTCTTCGTTCTTCAACGAGGAATAGCAATTTAATATCAGATTTTTTTCGTTCAGCGACAATGGGTCAACTTTAGGTCGCTTAGATGGTGATAAATCCTCCATATCTGGTCGAATTTGGTTGGAACACTATATAGTTGGAAGGTGTAGTTAGGTGTTTGTCTCGTGTGATGAGAAGAGAACTTGTATAGATGAACAAAAATAAACACCAGTTAACAATAATGGTAAAAAATAATAACAAATAACAGTAATAATGCGTAAATCAATCAACACAGCAGTTTCTCCATAACAGATGAACTGTAAATTGAAAATATTCAACCTTTCCGCTACTTTTATAGTTGAAAAGTTCTAGTAAGTACATTGTATTATGGGGGGATTATCTTAGAACTGAAAAGACTATATTTCACAATAATAAAACCATTTATGAGCTACCTGTTTGTCAAGTTTCTTCAATTACCTGCTAATTGGGTGAAATAATCGGCAAATGGGGTTGGTTTGGATATATATGTATTTGTATAAAATTGTTATTAACATTTATTTTATTATTTATTGTATGTAGGATTATAACTACCTGGAGCTTAGTGGAGGGACTCGTCTACGCCCTTTTATACATAATAATAAATTTTCTGGAAAATTGATGTCAGTGATATAATCCACAGTTTATTATATTATTGATAATTTGAAATTTCATTATAAATAATATTACAAAACGGTTATTTTCGGAAATGAGATAATTTTAGAAGCCTTAACTTTTTTTAAATGACTAAATGTGGTACGCCTATGGTTCCGGCCAAAATGAGTGATTTATTACTCCATGCCTTTTAAAAACGGAGTATAGATATACAAAGGGACTACATAGTGACCCAACGAGTATTTAAGCTTCTTTCATAGTTTGGCATTGATTTCATTGTAAAATATTTTCTTTTTATCAAGTGCAGGTAGTACCACCCGGGTTTGCGTATATTTAGGGGTTTGGCCTATTATTATCCGTTCATAAACACTGAAAATGATATGCCGGTAGGATACTCGTAAAAAGGAAAGAATTTTATTTTAACAGAATAAAAATTAGGCAATAGGTACATAGTATTGGGTACACTTATTTTTTATTAAACACTATACAAAAAATACATTATACAGAAATTAAATTATGAAAAAATCATTCGACATCAGGGGAACTATCATCCCCTCTTGACGTTATAATTAACGGGTCGACGGTCCAATCGACCAAGTAGTCAAGATCCAGCATTTTCTCCTCTTCTTTAATGACATGAAGGACAGCTTTTTGCCAGTTCTCTGGTGTCACTTCCTCAATGGATTGATCAAACAGTAGCTTAACGTCCTTAATTTTGAATGTCGCATTGTGCCTTGCTACAAATCCTTTCACTTGCGCCCATATAAGTTCTATAGAATTTAGTTCGCAATGATTTGGCGATGTGCGCAACACAGTTACACTATATTTTCCTGTTATATATTCCACGGAATATTTCACAAAACGGTGTATGTGTAAATTTGCTACAGCTAATAATTCCTTTTTTTATCAATTTATCTTGAAACTCAATACCTTTGGAGGTTAACTTATCAATAATTTCTTGTTTTCTCCAAAACGAAGTTAGGGTCTTCTTTATGCGTCGAGAATGATAGCTTGTGTTATCCATAAATACTACTGAATCAGCCGGAGTTTATTTTATCATTTCACCAAAATAGTTTTCAAACATCCGAATTCATGTCCTCTTGGTACTATATAACTTCCATTAATCTACGTCCTATCAAGATAAAATATTTTCTACTGCTCTGTTCTGTACTGATTTATACTTGTCTTAAGTATTTTCGTCGCCAGCAAACAATTTCAGCGCTTTCAAGTAAAAGTGCTTTACGGTTATGCCTTTCCCCGGCAAACTCCATATTTTTTTAAAGTGGTCCATAAAAGTTTTCTAGTAAACGTAATACTATCATCCTGACAAAGCTCTATTAAAGTCTTATCAAGGGTGGGTATTTCTTTTTAGGCTTATTTCAGAATGAAATAGGGCTATTGTAGAGAGTAGCATGACGCGACTTCGGAAAAATTTCAATGCAATTTTCGTTTTGGTGTTCCTAGATGCCAAAATCACCCTCCGTTCCAAAGGTTATATATATATATATATATATATATATATATATATATATATTCCAAGAATATATCTTGGGTTTTAGTCAAATAAAAACAGTATTGAACTGATTAAAAAGTCATTTTAATAAAACTGGTACAGCAATTGTGACGTTTCGGTCTGAATGTTAGACCTTTTTCAAACTAAAAATGAAAATCAGATTTATAAACAAATAGAAGGATGTGCCATGTGATCATCAATCTCCAGTATCATAGCACAAATAGTTATGGAAGAACTCGAAGAGCAAGCAATTAAAAAACTTAAATCTGAAATTCCATTTTTTATAGATATGTAGATGATTGCTTAACAGCAATTCCTAAAGTAGAAAAAGATAATATTTTAAAACAATTTAACAGTTTTCTTAAAAAATTGCAATTTACAATAGAAATAGAAGAAAACAACAAAATAAATTTTTTGGACACTACCTTACATCATATAAATAATGGTATAAGAACAGAGTGGTTCACTAAAGACACATGGTCTTCGAGGTATATCAATTTCAATTCAAACCATCCTTCTTCTCAAAAGAAATCAGTAGTGATTGGCCTTGCTGATCGTGCAATAAAACTTTCCGATTCGGAGGTCCGAAAAACAAGTATTATTAAAGCGAAAAATGCATTAAGGTTGAATGATTATCCAAAAACACTAATTAATAAAATTTTCAAAGACAGAGTACATAATTTTTACAACTCAAAAAATAAAAAATAAAATAGTAATATCAATCAACACTTCCCTTCGTTAACGGATTGTCACAACAATTTCAACATTTATTTATTAAACACAACTTAAAAATATGTCATAAACCTTATAATCTGTTATCGAAACATTTCTCTATGCTAAAATCAAAAACTCCGAAAATAAAAAAAGTAATATTGTTTATGAGATTCCCTGCAATAACTGCGAAGCTACTTATATTGGCCAAACGTCACAATACTTAGAAAACCGAATTAAGAGCCATAAATATGACAAAAAAAATGCTACAGCACTAACTAACCACGAAAGGAATAAAAACCATAAGTTCAATTATACAGAGACTAAAATTCTAAAAACAGAGAATAATCTTAAGAAACGAGAGTTCTATGAAATGGTAGCTATTCAAAAATCCTCCTACTGTATAAACGACAAAAAAGATATAGACAAACTGAATACAACTTACATTCCACTCGTATGATAAATTTAATTAGTCTTACTAAAACGAAACCATGCCACCAAGTGATATTTATGACGATATATACGTTCTGTTATTGTCTTTTTAAAGTATGTGTTTTTAAATAAAGGCTTAGCAAAAATATTTTAAAATTTGTGTTGTGGATGTTAAGAATACATGTTAATAATGTGTCGGAATACTACACGTCGAGGTGAGTTTTTTTGTAATTTCAATTGTTTTTGTCCATCACAATTCAGATTCTTTTAGTTTGAAAAAGGTCACAATTGCTTTCCAAGTTTTATTAAAATGACTTTTTAATCAGTTCAATACTGTTTTTATTTGACTAAAACCCAAGACATATTCTTGAAAAATATACCTATAGTCAAAGAACCTCAAAAAACTTAAGTATATATATATATATATATATATATATATGTGTTATAACGGAATTTGTAAGCACCATAGAAGGCGTATTTTTTGACGGATCGAAACCAAACTCGCTACAAAAATCGTTTAGGCCAAAATCTTGGACGAGTTCTTTAATGAGCCAAATCGGCCCAGTAAAAACAAAATGGCGGCCAGTTAAAGTTGAAAAAAAATCGTACTTCCTTTGTTTTTTATTTGACGCAAAAAAGTTACTGAGCTTTTTCATAGACCTTAACACGTTCTACAACTTTTGTGTTTAACATTTTTCTCTGAATCGTACATTAAAACATTTATTTAAGAAAATTCACAAATTTACCAGAATTTATTTTTATTTTTTTGTTTTTGATTTGATGCCAGAATGTTACTTTGGTTTTTTGTACATCTCAAAACATTCTATTACTTTTGTATCTAATTTTTTATTTTGGGTTTTCTGCAAACATGTGACTGAAATAAGCCTGTCCCATTGGTCCTGTGCCATTGGGTTTTTTTAAAAGAAAGAGCGAGGGAACTTTTCTTCGTATTACACTTTTGGTTTCTTCATCAAGGACTTTACTGGTCTGCCTGGACTTCTCTTGGGAGGTTCCACTTGACCTGCTGTCTGTCTCCCTCGCAATAATTTAAAAACGGTGGACTTTCGAACTCCAGTCGTTCGGGAACATCGTTCGGCAGTTTCTTGTACAATAAAAGTCGGGTAATCGTATTTTATGCAATCATGTACATTTAAAATACTAATTTTTTCACTCGCTGATAGTGAAGAATTATTGGAACATCTTTTCGTTGGTTTGAATGTCGTCATTTTACTATGAATCATATAATACTAAATATGGCTTAACAGCAAATACTGATGCGTTAAACTAAAGAAATTATATATTATATATAATTATGAACTGATTTTTAGATTAAAAAATGGTCATTATTGTATATTTATCGTTCCCTTTTTACAATAAACTGTAATGAATTTTTTTATTTATTTAAAACGTTTTTATAACGATTGGGATAAACTTTAAACACACGGTATTGCTACTTACTATTTTATTTGAACACTAATACTTAATTTATATACACTTAACTATTCACTTAAATTTAATTTATATACACACAACCTTAATTATTAATTTATGTCAACACTTTACTGTTCGCTATTTCGGTGTATTCTTGTTTATTTGTCGAGATCACTTTTTAAACTAAACTCAACCCTTCATGGTCGGTCCTTTATATATGAGTGCCTTTTTACTAGATAATTCTAGATTGCGACTTACACAAAAACAATTGGCTCCGGCATTTTCTAGATAAGACTGGTCACAAAAACAATGTTTAGATAAGATTGTCACAATCGTAAACAGTTCTAAGAAATCCCTGCGCATCTGCCATAATTTTAACTTTCATACATGGCTTAGACAGAGTCGAATTTAGGGACTATTTTTCTATTTTCATTGCGAAAATCCCTTATTGATCGCAAATAATTCCGTTTCCAACATACAATTTCATCTTTTTCGATTATAAGCGACTTTCTGTTTACTTTTTACCATATAAAATTCATATCTCGCAGAATTTTCCACAATGTATCTCTTCCAATTGTTCTCTTATCTCTTCAATAGTTTATCTTCTCTCAATGTACACAAAATTTTATCTAAAGTCGAATGAATGTACTTACTTATATATTGCTTGAATATAAAATTCACAATTATTGAGATTTTTAGAATCACAAGCAGGTCGCCCTTGGAATGGTCATTTTACAAGGGTTTATTACTCTCTAGCTTTTTGAAATAGAGTATAGTAAGGAATTCTCCTGTGCATATTTTCCAATAATTATTTTATTTTTAGGAACGATTACCTAGTAAACCGTACTCAAATTTGAATTAATAATGGCTGTCCGCAAATTACTGTTTTTCTTTTATAAAAGGTATCTCGTTCTGTCATAAATGTTTATAAAGAATAGGTTACATACATGACACTCTCGATGTAAATAGAGACATATATTTTTTTATTACGATAATCTGTAAATATATACATATAGTAGAAATGTTATCTTCAAATAAAAATACATATTCAATTCAACTTTATTTTTTCTTTCAATCTCTACCATAGAATATCCTCTGAATCATATAAACAAAGTTCGATATCACCTATGAGGTTTAATGGTCAAATAATTATCAAAAGTATGTAAATAGGACGACATTCGGTGGGTATTGTTTGAATTATTATGAAAATGTGAAAATAAAGTTGCATATAGTACTTTTCAACACATGAGACGCGCAAGCGCAAGGGTTAGAAAACTTAATTTTTCTACAACTGCTATGAAAAGTAGCATATTTCTCATAGCTTACTTAATTTCAAAACCATATATTGCTCACACTGCGAGAAATAGTATTTCTCACGGCACTTTGCCCACACTACATACATTTATAATGGAGAATCCTGTAGGGGATACTCGATACCCAGCCAATTTCAGAAAGTTGTACTCGATGCCCGGACGTTTTCGGTGGGTGGTCCTCGATGCTTAGACTTTTTCTACAAAACTATTTACTTGTATTCTTTAAATGTGTGCAGTTGTAGAAAAAGTATAGTGTGCAATATGTGGGAAAAGTACTTCTCTCACTCGTGTCTTTGCGGCACTCGCCCTTGGTTCGTGCCACAAACTTCCACACTCGTGAGAAAAGTTGAACTTTTCCCACTTGTTGCACAATATACTATTTTTGTCTCGTAAAAGAATTGCCGCGGTTACCCCAAAAGACCTCACTGAAAATGAGAGTATGTATCTATGACAAAAAATATAGATCTCTAATTGTAATTATAACAATATATTTATTATTAGAGACAACACAAAATGTTCGAATTTGGCTTTTAATTACCAAATTCTCCCGTGATTCTATTTCAATTTCCCCTGTATACTACAAGTCGAATATTATGCCCAAAACAGATAACTAAATATATCCTCATTTTCAACAGTTAATATTTCTTTACATCACTAAAAAAGTCATTTTAAATTCACTAACACCTAAGAATAACAGATAAATATCGTTTTCCGAAATTCTACCGACATCTTATCTCTTCATAAAAACTCTCTTCCAAACTCTGTTATCTGTAGCTACGAAACCGTTGAAAACCCCACAAAACCCATCTTCATAATTGCAAAATTCACTTGTTGTTCGAACGTTACATTTTAAAATACTTTTATCCCATTGGCTAGTTTCTACTATTTTATTCGTTCCTCGCACCTACGTCACACCACGTATAAGTACGGAAATAACCTCATTCTCACTTCACTTCCCAGACAGACTTCCCAGACACACTTTCGTACTGAGTTTAGAAGAGCACCCGGCGTTTACATATCGGGAACAAACATGTGTCTTTAAGGTTTAGTTATTTCATAAAACGTCATAGCATTCATCGCGTGAATATAAAGTGAATTCTTAATTGTCGACGCAAACAAAAACTTATAATTTCATGACAATATAAAATCTAAAGTGACATAAGTGTTTCATTGCATCGTACAGTACATCATTTACATCATACCTAAAGTGAAAAATATCGATTTGGTCCTTCGAGTACATCGTATAACAACAAAGAAACTACATTCCCTCTAATTAGCCCAAGTAAAAAGGGTTAATTTAGAACACAAAACATAATATCAAAACAAAAAAGTTTGGGAACTAGGTAGGCGTCCAGCAATCATGAAACACTTCTGCTGGCTTGAAATCAAAACTCTTTTACAGGGAAAACTGTGTGGGTACAATTTCTAATTTTGTGGATACAGTCCAGATCTATATTCGAAAATTAATAATCTTTAGTTACTTTTGATAATTCAAAAGTTTTTAACGACTTACTTGAAAATTAATAAAACACGTGGTCTAATTTATTATCATCCTTTATAAACAAAATAATATAATGAAAAAATGCTTTTGGATACAAATTAGTCCTAAATTCAAAGTTTAAATTCATGCTATTAAAATTTGATTTTGCAAAGGTGGGGGTACTAGCTTGAGCACAAGCTAACACCTCCATATTAAATAGCGGTTTTCAGAAAAACTAAGTGGGTACAAATTCTATTTTTTGGGGTACAAATTAGTCCTAAAGTATACATCAATTTTTTTTTAATATGAAATTTAGGGGATATCATTTTTGAAATATTTTCAACAGATTTTAAATCGAGTAAACAAATTATGCTGAAAGATATTAGCAAGTCATGCATGAATCCACTCAATAGTAGCATACAGTAGAAACGGTGAAGCTTTTCCATCACGTGACTTAGTTGACGATATTATTCAAAATATTATAATGTTTTTTTTATTTAAACAGTAGGGTAGGGTGGGCCTCTATGAGACATGGGCCACCATGAGACAATTAAATATTTCCGTTTAGATATAGTGTTGACCTCTGTTGGTTGAGTTAATAAGTTAACACTACGTGCCGGTTTACCAATATAATTTTCTGGGTGTATCTCATCGAAATTTTTAAGACGTGCATTTTCGTTCGTTCGTCGAGAGAAGAATAAAACTAGTAAAGGTAAATTTTCTATACCATTTTATTAGAACAGTTAATAAGCATTCTTTCGCTCGTCATAAATGTATGAAATGGCAAATAAAAAAATTATGTATGTACATCTACTAACCACGTGCAAATGGGCCACCATGAGACACATTTTCAGGGCCACCTTGAGACACTGTCTCACGGTGGCCCACATAAGGAACTGGCTGTATCAGGTAAATTATTTTTTGAAGATGTCCAGAGGTCGCAAAAGGAAAAGCCAGAAAGATTTGTTTTCAGAAGAATGTATGAGAAGAGCTGTTCGACAAGTATTGATAGGGGAAGGTGGCGTGCAAAGATATGTTAAAGAAGTAAAAGAAAAGACGGACCCTAACATGCAAATATCCATGAAAAGCCAATATAAACATAGATTAATTTTTACAGATAATGAAGAAAGAGCGCTTGTGGATTATGTAATCATACGCTCTAAAATGTGTTATGGACAAACAACAAAAGATACTCGAGAATTGGCGTATAAAATGGCAAAAATTAACCGAAAGAGAATTCCGTTATGTTGGGAAAGAAATTGGCTGGCATTGACTGGTTACAAGGGTTTCTGAAAAGACATAGCAAACAGTTCAGTATTCGGCAGCCTGAAGGGTGCAGTCTTTCCAGAGCTTCGTCATTTAATGAGCATAACGTTAAGTTATTCTTTGATAATCTTAAAAATGCATATGATCGCTCCGAAGCATTTTCTAATGGTACTCGCATCTACAACTTGGACGAAACGGGCACGACGACCGTTCAGAAACCGAAGAAAGTATTATCGGCAAAGGGAGTTAAACAAGTCAGTCAATGTACCAGTGGTGAACGTGGAGTATTAATTACTACGTGTTGTATAATAAGTGCCACCTGCCATGGTGTTTCCACGAAAAAAATTTAAAACCCACTCAGACAGACCATGCCATCCACATGTCTTCCAATCACCCCAACCAACACAAAATGGCCTCGTTTTATTGTTATATTCATAGACTCTTCAACATACCATTGGAAAAAGTTGAATACAGGAAGGAACTTAATATTATTAGACAAATAGCCTACAATAATGGTTACGACCCCACAATAGTCGACACCCTTGTTCAAAAAGTAAATTCTAAGAAATTACATAAATTAGCTTACCCCGAAATAAATATCCCTAATCAAATTTATATTTCATTACCTTTCATTAACTCAAATATCACAAAAATATTTTCACAAAGTTTTCTAGATATTGATAAATCAATTAAAGTATCTTATAGAACTTCCAATAAATTGGGTTCCTTTTTGATCAATTCTAAAGATAAAATTAACCATTTACAAAGAAGTGGAGTATACAGGTTACAATGCTCAGATTGTGTGGCAAGCTACATTGGAAGGACATGCAGGCCTTTGGGAGTCCGTATAAATGAGCATATTAATAAACCCAACAAGTCATCATTCGGTCATCACTTAAAATATAATAATCATAATTTTAGCCCCACAGAAAATTCAAAGATTTTAGTTAACATCAACTTTAAAAACTTTACTTTACTAGATTTTTATGAAGACCTTGAAATCAGTAATGAGCTTAAAATTAATGATAAATGTTTAAACAAACAAGAGAGCCTAAATAGGAACTATATACCCTTACATCGTCAACTCATGTAACCCTCAATAATGATAATGTCCTAACCTGCTTGTCACTAGACCAATAACGCTTGCTAAAATAGGTTAGTTTAGAGACAATACATTAGAACCTGCTTCAGGACCATGATATTAAATCATGAGCATGTTTTTTGTGTTGCCTTAAAATATAGTGTGAATACATCATTAGATCTCACCCTTCCAACATGAGGAAAATTCTAATTTGTTTGTTTTCTCAACCTAACCTTCTGAATAATTTTAAATATCTTGATTAAATTGCTAATCATTCATTACAATTACTAAATTAAATGAAATATTACACCTAACTGATTTAATTGTTGTTTACAACTACTTTTCTGAAGTTAAATAAATAATCATTTTTGCATTTGATCTCTCAAATTGAACAGAGCATTCACAAACAATCGAACAAACCCAATTGACAGTTGAAGTTCTTGTATTTGTCAGTCAAACCGACACAGCCACCTGTAGAGGTTCCAACATGGCGGGCGTTAAAGAAAATAAAATAATTCTTTGGAAGTAAAATTCGATTTTAAATGTGATGTCAAAGTTGGTGTAATGTAAATATAAAATATAATAAAAATTATTAACCTGTTTCAATATTAATGGAGGCGATGAAGCCAGGAAATTTTGTTATATATAATCTGACAGTACGTATTTTTTATCAACCTTTTTATCTTTAAAGTAAAAAATCTTTCATTTATAAGAACTTAGTCAACATTTCACTTACTAAATTTAAATAATGGTAACTTCAATGTAATTAAAATCATTTCTATTATTAAATTTCTAATATTAAAAACCTTTTTGTATCACCTTTAAATTAAATTCATATATTAGTATTGTTAACTTTCTCAACATGAATTTCACTTTGTAATTTAGCACTATTGGTTGTGATTTGAATATGTATTTTAGATTAAGCACTGATGATGGCTCTATGTCTAAAGAGCTGAAAGCGCGCTATGCAAAAATAAATTAAATTTTACACGTGATACAAATGTAATGTTTCTTCGTTAAGTTAATATTCACCTCATATCTGCAATTTTCTATTAATCACTCATTACAAAAGTTTAATGTCTCTACTTATTCACTTCTGTATTTTATTTCATTTAAATAAGTAATATGAGTAGATTCCACAGAGTAATGGTCGAAACAGTAAAATTCATGCCCAATTTGATGATTGGATATTGTTCAGGGCATCTCACAGATGAACCCTATTGATTTTCAGCTCACAATAGCCAGTACAACGGGTGCTATGGTACTCGAAGTACAACATTTCTGTCATTTTTGTAGAAATTTCAGTTTGTTAGCATGATACCGCCTCCGAAGTGTATAAAAGTAAGCAATTTTATGATAGGATATTGTTCAGGGCGTCTCACAGATGCTGAAAAGTTAGTTTTAATATTTTTAAAACCGTTCATTTACCCTTGTAATGGCTATATATCTTACTGTTATTCCACCGCAACTAAAGGCGGAAATATACAGTTCAATTTGGGTGATTCAATCAATGAAATTGAAGACAAACGTATACACGTTTCAAATCAAATTTCGTATTCCAAAGGCAGTCGTGATTTTTATATAAGTTCAAAAATATCTGAGTCTCCTCTGGTTTTCATTCATGCACCATTGTTAACTAAAATTGCCTCACAATTTTTTTAACCTGTCAAAACAACTAGGACTCAATTGAATTGAACACAATCTTTCAGTGATCAACAAGAGCATACACGGCTTGAATTCGGACGAATCATCCTGGTTGTACAACAAAGATGGACGGAATTTAAAATTCTCTAACATCTTTCAAGGGTCAATTTCGTTGAACACTATCATTAAATTGTGTAAACTACACTATTCAATTTGGTTGAATCATCCAAATTGTTCAACCAATTTGAACCGTGTATTTTCGCCTTTAAGGAACATCATGTTAATTAGAACCCAACAGTGACAGAGTGGGGATTCATATGCCCTTACGTAATAATTGGAAAATATATAGGTAAAGGAAAACAAGATGGAATAAAAACTGTTTAATTTGAACAACTTAAAATCAATACAAAATTTTTAAAATGCATATAATTCTGAAAAAGCAAACATATCAAGCTGACATTATTACAAGTATTTTTGTTTACACTGCCAAAACAATTCGTGAACGAACATTAATTCTCAGGAAATTGCCAAAATCAATACTTAAAACAGAAAATGTATGACTTGTTATGGCACACCTTTTACACGAATAAGCAGCAGATATTTCAAACAATGTTCCATTAAAAAATAATATAAAGGTTTTTTATAACTAAAATTTATTTATTCTAAATATCCAAATTTTTCACATTTCATTAGTTATTCCTATAATGTATTTCTTTGCTCAATTGAGATATGACTAATGACTCTCAGCTTTTTATATTGACAATGATATAAATAGCTTATGTACACAATCAATAATTTCTATGGTAGCATTAGAAGGTCAATTATTAGGGTTTTTAGTTGAATATCTTGATTTTGGAACAAAATATGGAAACAAAAGTATGATAATAGGACAACAGCAAGAACATAATAAACCTGATTATATGGTCCTTTATTAAAGACGGAGATAAATAGTAAGAATCGAAAAACCAAGTAGCAGAAGCATGTAGTATATATTAACTAATAAGCAAATGCAACAAAATATAAGAAATTTCACAGCCATACCAACAGCAGAAAAAAGTATATGCTTGTATTCAAGTGATCCGTAGGCCAAGGAGAAAAATTTAAGATGGGATGGCAATATCAATATTTAGAGAAAAGTATTAAAGATATTATGAATTATATATTTTTTAAATATACTGTAAAAAAAGGAAAAAAGCAGAGGAAATACATTTCCTTTCACTCCATATAATGGAAAAATTATACATTATAGACGAAACGAAACTGAAATTATTTATACACACAAAAGATGGGAAAATGTTTTAATACATCAGGTTTTTTAATATATCAGGTTAATGCATAAAATTACGAAAGAACTAAATCAAAAGCATGAGAATAAAATTATTAGTACATAGTAAAAAAAAATTGGATGGAAGAAAAATGATTTTTAAAAGTGTGAGTAGAAATATTAGTTGATTGATAAAGTAAGACTCAACAAGGGAGACACAATCTATAAAATGTTAACCAGTTCATTTAGTGTTTGGAGTATGATTGAAGAATCAATACGTGGAGCGTGAAGTAAACACATCAATGGAAATAAAGAAAATTGATAGACAATAAGGTAAATGACCCAAAACCCGTCAGTTTAATTTTTTTTTGTTAAGTTTTCAAGAAACTTTAACCCAAGAACACAAAACCAATACGTTTAGTGATTTCCTTAACATGTGACAACCATGCAACCAAATTCCTAGCGTCTGACGTTAGTACAACACAGGCAGAAAAATAATGTTTAGTTGTGGTCCATCATCAATTGGGGTAGGGGGTGTTTTGTTCTAAGGTAAGTGATTTGCGTCTTTTTCATGTTTTTAATGTTACGTAAAAGTTATTGATAATTATATATAATTACCTTATTTAAGTTGAAGTTAAGGGCATGAAATATTTTATTTTGTGTAAAAAATATTTGTTGCGGTTTTTTCCCAAAAAAGTATGGATGACGACAACTGGGTCCTTAACATTCTATATGACCTAGTATACTCGTCAATAGTGAGGGGTTTTGGGTAAAAACAGCAAATTTTTATTATTACTACAAAATATAGTCTTTTTCAAAAAAAATTATAAAACTAAGGTTTATTTTATGTATAGAAATCGTAACAACATTGTTGGTTCAATTTTAAGAAATTATTATTAAAGTACGGTGACGAATTCTGGGTCATAGGGGGTGACGGATACTGGGACACCCATTTTTACTAGTTTTTACCTAGTTGCGTGCGGTAAAGTGCACTTTACTATACTTGGTTCGTGTGAAAAGTTGTACTTTACTGCACACTGCACGGTAATGTTAACGTGTATGGCACTTTACCATACACTATGCTTTAAAATTTTAGAAAATTAAAATGTTTGTAACACATGCGTAAAGTGCCTTTACCGTCCCTGCCGCTGCGAGTGGTAAAGTATAACTTTTCGCACTTGTTCGTTATATAACTATTATGTACAAATTTTAGTACATCAGTAACAAACTGTGCATAATTTTTTTTTCTTCATAATGTCTTATTAAAGGTAACATGTAAGTAGCCATATCAGTTTTCTTTTTGTTTCAGTAAGGATGGATTAAAATAAATCAAAGAGCTATTCTGGGGAAACAATTCAAAAAGCCATATCTGCAATTCAAAATGGCATGAGTATTTCAAAAGCCAGTAAAACTTTTGGTATTCCACGTATGACACTTTCGGATTAAGTTTCATGGGAAAACGCTTTTGGAATGTTCAAAAGGACCTTCATATTTAAGTTATGAAGAAGAAAAAAATCTTGGAAGATTGGATCTTAAATATCCAGTAACGAATGTTTCCGGTTACGATGGATAAACTCTGTGATAGCGTGCAAAGCTTAATGACGGAACTTAAAAGAGAAAACCCTTTTCCCAACAATAAACCGCAGACACAGAAGTGAAAGAACCGCACAAAATGTGTCCAAACGAAGAGCACAAGTAACAGAAGAGCAGATCAAAAACTGGTTTGGGGAAATTAGATCTTACCTGAGTAATAACAACTACCTTGAAATTTTTAACGATCCAAAACGCATATATAATTGTGATGAATCAGCATTTTTCTAAGCACCAAAAGGGCACAAGGTGTTGGCAAAAAAGGTGACTAAACCGTATATACATTTGTTACAAACGACGAAAAGGAATGTCTAACTACATTAATAATGTGCAATGCGGCTGGAGATCTGCCGCCTCCGTTAGTTGTTTATTCTTCCCCAAACTAATTGCAGCTACTTTTCCTAAGAACTGGGCCGTTGGTAGGTCAGAAAATGGGTGGATGACCCAAGAAAGTTTTTTCGAACACATCGCTAATCCATTCTTATCCTGGTTAAAGGAGAACGATATTCCCCTTCCAATAGTGCTTTTTATTGATGGACACAAGTCACATCTTAATCTACAACTAAGCCAGTTTTGCAGTCAAAATGGAATTATTTTGATTAGCTTGTATCCGAGCTCTACTCACATATTGCAGCCATTAGATGTGGTTGTATTTCATCCCTTAAAGTCAATTTGGAAAAAAGTAACAAAAAATTGAAGAGAACATTCTACCAAAGCCATTTACAGGGAAGAGTTTGCCTCGCTTTTGAAGACTGCGCTAAACCAGGTAAAACCTTTACCACTGTGCATGTCCTCTAAATCCGGATAATATTAAATATGAGAAGTTTTTTTAACTGATGCTACTTTGCAAAAAGAGCCTAATTCTAAGACCAATTTAAGCAGGGCTGAGAAAATCGTTTCTTGCTATATTTTAAAGAAACAAACAAAGAAAAAATTAATAGCTTCAAGTTATCCAACTCCGAATGGAAAGGCGAAATAAAAGACACCAATATTTTTTTATTTTTGGAACCGCCTTAAGAAGAAAACTTCATTCACTTCCAAATCTTCCTATCTCTTTACCAAAAATAACTGTCGAGGCCGAGGTCGAGACTAATCAAGAACATTTAGCAAATAATAATCACAAAGAGATCGGATGTATTTCAGTAACCAATGATAAAGTAGATCATAGTGTTTCTGCTTCGGTAGCCGAGTCAACGGATGATATTATACTGGTCAAGGATAATTCTTTTGAAACTTTTGATTTAAACTTAAGTGCTACAGACCTTAATGTATCTGTCAGTGAAATTAACCTGAGCATTTTTTTAGAAGGAACTTTTGGTCAATATGAGACCTCCGCTTCAGCACAAAAAACGGATGAAAACATAACTAACTTTTGTTCAGAGAATGTAAATGAATTTAGACAAAAGGATACAGATACAAATTTGGATACTTCTAAAGAAAAGACAAACAAATATGAACTACAGCAAAGTCTAAATAAAGCAAACTTTTTAGCTAACCCGAAAAATCAATGCGAACCAGTAAGAGATCAAAATTTTAATTCAGATAATTTTGATTCAAGAGAAATAACTAGGGATGAAATTGAAAAAAAAAACATGAAGTTAAATTTTTATACTGAAAATCCAAACACACTTAATGCAAATAAAGAAATCACCTTAGAGATCAAAGACAAAGTTGCTGACGAAGAAAAAACTCCCTCTAAGGTTAACGAAAGTACTTCAAATATACCCACCCCATTAAAAAAATATATATTTTGGGAAGAACCTGATCATAACAGAAAAACAACAAAATTAAAACCTAAAGAAAAAGTACCAGCAGTTGTAACGGCATCAGATTGGCACGAATATAATCAGAAAAGGGAACATAAAAAATTCAAGAAAACGAAGACAGAAAAATGAAAAATTCAAACAAAAAGAGCAGGAGGTTGCAAAGAAAAAGGAAGCTAAATTAAAAAATTAAGAACATATTATTAAACCAAAAGAAAAACCAATAGTACTAAAGGATGACCAGAATTATGTTGCAGTTAAATACGACGGAAAACTGTTTCCAGGCTTAGTCGCACTAGGGCTAGCAAAGAGATCACCGATAAACCTAGAGGTTGTAAAGGAAATACGCCAAGTAGCACAAAAATGCAAGAAAGAGCTGCAGCTCTTGATAAATAAGTCAAAAAGGAAGCATTTGGACGATATATGTGATGAACTGGAGGAAGATATTTGGGGGAAAGGTTATCAAATAGCTGTTAGAATACTGGTATGATATGGCCCTTTCCAACTAGCAGCGGAGCAGAAGGTAAAAGTAGCCAATGACTTGTTTCCGAGAAAGACCAAGATCTGGAGAGGAGCTACCTCTACGAAGCTGTAGTACCGTTCAAAGAGGAAGAACTGGAGATAGTCCTGAAAAGGATGAAACCAGGGAAAGCACCCGGTATAGACGGTATCCCCACAGAAGCCATCAAGATAATGAAACAGATCTCGCCAGCTGCAATACTAAATCCACTAAATGCCATTCTTAGACAAAAGTGTTTTCCGAGCGAATGGAAAAGGGCCAAACTAGTTTCAATACCCAAAGGAAATGTAGATGACATGAAGTTTAGACCAATCTGCCTACTGAACGTCATTAGTAAAGTGTACGAAGGATTGTTGAGAGAAAGATTGGAAAAATAGTTAGAACTTACTGGGGGTCTCTCAGAGCGACAATACGGATTCAAAAAGGGAAAATCGCCGATGCAGACCATAGAAAGGGTAATAAGTGCAGTAAATGATAGATCAGATGATAAATGGGCGGGGCACTTATCACATTGGACGTGAGAAATGCATTCAACACGGCATCCTGGGATAAAATCCTACAGAAATTGGAAGCAAGAGGGGTGGCTAGATATCTGCTGGAAATAGTAGACAGATATCTAGAGAATAGATCACTACAAATAGGAAAAGATGTGATACTAGAAGTCCAAGCTGGAGTTCCACAGGATTCTGTTCTAGGACCTACCCTGTAGAACGTGCGCTATGATGACGTGTTGAATGATCTGGCACTAGAGGGAGTGAGTACAATAGCATACGCAGATGATCTTTGCAGTCGTCATAACTGCCTAAAGTAAGAAATATCTTGAATGGAAAGCAGACGAAGCTTTTCAACAAATCCACACCTGGATGAAGGAAAACGAACTACATTTAGCCCCACAGAAATCCAAAACAGTTATCCTGAGAGGGTAGAAAGGAAAATTGCAGGTTAAAATCGTATGTGGGGGGGAAGAAATTCCTAGAAAAAAAGCGTTGTGTACCTGGGAGTCACTATCGGTGAAAACTGTAGCTTCACGCAGCATATAAAATCCGCCGCATAAAAAGCCGAGAGAAGGGTAGCTGTCCTGAGCAGAATAACCCCAAACATGAGAGGTCCTGGGTCAAGAAAAATAGAGATGCTTTACAATGTAGTACAGTCGATTCTCTTATATGGAGCACCTATACGGCATAGATCCCTTACAGTTAAAAAGCACAGGCAACTATACACGAGAGTACAACGCAAAATGCTCATAAGTGTCATTGGTGCATACCGTACAATATCCGCGAAGGCCTCGCAGGTTGTTGCAGGGAAGATACCTATTGAACTGTTGGCAGCAGAAAGAGAACAATTATACAGGAGACGAGACGGGGAAACTACGGAAGCGTAAGCAGAGGAGAGATTGATAAATATTGATATACCAAACGTACGAGACTGGGTGGAATGCAAACATAGAAGAGTGGACTATTTTCTGACACAGGTCATGGCTCGTTCAAAGTTTACTCAAAAAATAATGGGAAAACAGATGATGAATTGTGTTTGTACTGTAAAGCAGTAGACACAGCGGCACATACAATTTTTGAATGCGATAGATGGAGAGAACTAAGGGACCAGTTGGCGCAAGATATAGGGGTCAACCTTAATCCGCAAAATTTAGTGGAGACTATGAGAAGTAAAAGAGAGACTTTAAATAGAGTACATAATTTCATAAAAAGAGTGATGCATCAGAAAGAGCTAGAAGAAAGACAAGAGGCAAGCCGAGCATAATGTGATCAATGCATTTCACTCCTGAAGATATGCAACAAGCGGTTCCAGAGTGGAGAGTAGATGGATAAAAAGAGGGTTCTTTAGTCAGTAGGAGTCTGACAGTACCCAGTAGAAACCGGTGGGAGATGCGAGAGAGGAGAGGTTTTAGTCGGTAGGAATCCGGCACTCCGGAAAGACCAGGGTCTAATGTAAGATTTCCTCTCCTCGAAAAAAAAGCTTAGTCGTTAAAAAAACGAAAAGCAACTACACAGTTAACTGTATGACTCCTATCGGTGCAAATCGGAAATTGTCTGAAAAGGAAGATATATTAAATTACGAAACAAAGGATGTTTTATGTGCAATTCCAGAACCAGTGCAAATAAATTCGAGGGGTCCTTTTAAGATAAATGATTTCCTGAATTAGAATGACATGGACATTTTATTACTTTTATAATTTTTTCGTTCATCTTTTACAAAATATTTTTATTGTTTATTAGTTAAGTTCCTAATGAACCAAAAAAATAAGTAAACACGTACCTTTCAGTGTTAAGTTCGTTTCTCTAGGTTTAAGTTAAATAAACCTTTTCACATAATATCTTAGATAATATGATAACTTAGAAATTTTTATTCGTGTTCTTTTTATAATTTTCGAAAATAAATGTGTTTAAAATACCAATGATATTCGTTTCTAATAATAATTTAAATGAATGACGGGTACTGGGTCATTTTAAAAACGAGTTTTGGGTCATAGCCATGACGGATATCCCGACATGTGCATGAATTTAGAATAAAAAACTATTTGGTATTTTATGGAAAAAAGAGTTGAATTTTGGATTTTTTTTATAATTCTCAACAAACCAAAGAAAGCAATAGAATTCACTTTAACGATCTATTAGAAATATTTTTAATACATTTAAGAAATAAGAACTCGTATATTAAGGGCCTTAGGGTGACGGGTACTGGGTGTTTACCTTAGTTATTGGACGTCATATAGTTATTGGACATTCTAGTTCTAAATCCCAAAAACAAGCGTTCTAACATTTTAAATTAAGCCATGCATTGGTGGATTTCAAGAGCGTTACAAGTTTCCTTCACTCAATTTGGCGCGCAAATATTCTAACCTGACTTGAGAGTTCTTGATTAGTGTTAAAATTGCACATTGTGAATAGGTAAAGTATAGATTATATTTTTGTCAAGATAAATTTGTTTCTTTAAATTATGATTTTGTCCATATTTGACAGTTTATTTAAATGTTTAGCTATCGGTATAGGTAAATAATTTTACGAAGAAAATAAAGTGTTTGAAGGTATTTTGATTGCTTTTTAATATTTTAACCTACAAATTGGGTGTCCAATAACTGAATCGAAATCGTACGTTAATTTCTATTATTGGAGAAGCGTCCAATAACTGTAAATGTGTCAATAATTTTATTGTTCTTTTCTAGACTTAATAATGTTCGCTATATTTATTTTACGGTTATCATAAATAGTTATTGGACATGCCCTCAATAACTGAACTCGTAGTGTCCTATAACCGTATTTTTTTATTTATAGGTTAAAATTATGCCTATAATTAAAGAGTATGACCGAAAAAAAGTAGAACACGATGTTCAGGTTGTTCTCAGTAAGAAATGGTCGTACAGGTCAGCTAAACGGAAATATGGCATACCTAAATAAACGATCTAATTTAGAATTAAACATCCAGAGCGAGGATACTTGTGGGCCTTCCCCCGTTCTTACCGACGATGAAGAGATAACATTGGCGGAGTAAGATTTATAACCAATCAATAGTTATTTTATTCCCTTAAATTTGTAAGCTCCAATTATTTTCAATTTTCTTTCCATTTTAGTTGGATAATAGAAATTGCACGCAAGGAGTTCCCGAGAAAAGCAAACGACCTGAAAACAAGTGGTCAAAAATTTTTAAATGATAATTCTGGAAAGAACCTTTTTAATAATAATAGACCTGGAAATGAATGGATCAAGGTAAAAATAGAAAAATCTCCAACTTAAACATATTTTAGAAACTTTTTTTTCGAACATCGTGAACTATCAGAAAGATCCTGCGAATCTGATACATCAGCCAGTGGTTGCGTTTCTGAAAACGATATCAGATACTGGTTTGAAGAAGTAGGTAGAGAATTATCTTAAAGAAAAATCTTACAAGATGTTATAACCGATCCTTCGAGGATCTTTAACGGCGATGGGACTGGATTTCAAATTAATCCAGACACTGGCA
This sequence comes from Galeruca laticollis, assembly GCA_963921935.1. NCBI lineage: Eukaryota > Metazoa > Arthropoda > Insecta > Coleoptera > Chrysomelidae > Galeruca > Galeruca laticollis. The sequence continues at coordinate 149,973,060 of OY998181.1, forward strand.
AATTGTTTGTCGAGAGAGATTCAAAAAACGTTTATATACATATATATATATATATATATATATATATATATATATATAGATCTTCAAAAGAAAATATCAATGTAATGTTTTCATTTTCAGCAAATCCAGGTCAAATTCTTTTGCACCTGTGCTAGAAAAAGCTCCTAAATCAAGTGTTAAACCTGAAACTTTAGTTAACGGATTTAGAACTTGTGGCATTTATCCCTTTAATCCAAATGCAATTGACTATTTAAATTGTTTGGGGGCAAATATTACGAAAAGCAGCAGAAATACCGAAAAAGACCTTCTATTACGCAATCCAGTACTGGATTACAAAACATTTAGAAAGCTTGTAGGTGAGCCAAAAATCGCACAATTCAAATTATTAAATGAGCAGTGTCCAGATATTGATAGTGAAGATTTTCTTGTTCTCTTTAAAATTTGGCAACATTTTAGTAAAAAATTTGAGACAATTAAACAAGACACGATAAATATTGTTAAAATAAGTTACCAAGGTGCAATTAGTACTGCAAATTTATCTGAAAGTAGAGATCAGAGTAAAATTATTAAACAAAAATCTAATAGTTCAATAGATTTAGATGCAATTCATTATGATTCGCCTGAGAAATCGGCATCACCTACTTCAGCCAGGAGCACCTAATCCTATAAATATAATCTCAGTAGACGTTTTAGTTCCCGGACCAATAGAAAAAAAACATCACTAATAAATACGACTGAAGGCGATTCAAAAAATATAATTGAAGAATCTATCGAAAATATTTTAAAAGATATTTTGGTCAAGGCTACAGAAGAGATTTCAACTAATTCAACTGAATATATTTCGACTAAAGAGATACAAACAATAAGCATAGAATAATTGACTCACCGTTATTTGGGCAATATTTGACAAATTTAGAAAAAAGGGAAAAAATACAGAAATAATTCCGTTCGCAGTAACTTCGCAACGATGTCAAAAATGTTAGAAAAGAAGTTACAATTAAAAGATAAAGAAGAAAGGGAAAACAAGAAAGAAAACGAAAACGGGAAGAAAAATTGAATACTAGAAAAAAGCTTATGTTAAAGTGAAATTAAACAAGAAACGTCAAGAAAATAAGGAAAGTTTTGTGTGTAAGGACAGCAGAAAATAGTGGAATTCAGTGTGATACTTGTAAATGTTGTTTTCATCAATACTGCATACCAAAAAATACCAACAAATCATTGTGGATAAAGAAAATACAGAGTAGATTTTTCTTTGTCATGTATGGTATAAAGAGGACACAGTGATGTTGATAGTTCTACAAACTCTGAACATAATCTACATTTCGAGTCAGAGGCGGAAATTGATGAACTTTACAATTATTACAGAACTTCCTTAAACGAAAATAAGTAAATTTATGTTTTATAAACATAAGTTCATATCCAATCCTCTTAGTGAACAAATAAAAATAAGAATAATTAAAAAGTTTGTGATTATTTATCAGTTAATAAATGTTATAATAATATCCAATCTCTGTCAAAATCATACAATAACCATATTTTTGTGATTCTTTTTATTTTATTGTTTGAATTGAAGCTATTGAAATTAATTTCAAATATAGGAGGCTACAGACAAGGAATTGAGCATTTGAGGAAAAAATTGATCAAGAAAATATGCAAACTAACCAATTTACAGACATTTTAAGAAAGAAAATTATTAACTGTCCAATAATTGTATATTTTACCAAACATAATGTCTGGAAAAGTTGTCAACATAATATGTAAAAAAAATTTTATAATTGTTACGGAAAAAGTTCTGCATGGTCCGTATAACGTAAATATCAGAAAATTGAAATTTTTCATTCGTATAGCAGTTTTTTCAAAAAGTATGAATTTGATGCATGAGAAAAGAATACCTATTTTTATTTGTGACAATATCGAAAACTTTAATTATGAAAAGTTATTACAGCCTCATACTTATTTTTCTTGAATTTTTATACATAGTTCTCAAAATATTAATTGTAATTTCACGATGTCGATAGGAATTAAAAATTACCTTCGAGTGCATTTACTGATTACATCACTCATTTTCTCATTGCAAATTCAAGATTAATGACATATAATAGACTCGTGGCTGTTCGGAGCATGAATCCAACAAATATTTCTAAGGCTTTTAAATCATTTGGAATTTTTCCGTATAATCAAGATATTTACCAAGTGATCGACCATTACATATGGAAGTTCTCCAAAAAGACACAGGTGGTGAGTTATTAAAGAAAATGTGAGGTAGAGGAGAAGATGTTCTTCTTGAAAACTTGATTAGTTTGGATTTACTTTGAGATAAGAATAATCCTAGGTATCCTGTGGAAGGTTTACTGCGTTTGAAGAAGTTTGTAAGTGGATGAGATAAGAGATTTACCACGGCAATAAACAATTAGGTCATCAGCATATTGGGCATATTTTATGGGAGTAGGAAATTTGCAACAGAGCTCGTTTATTGTGAAGATGAATAGAGTAGAACTTAATACTGATCCTCGAGGGACACCAGCATTTTATGGGTGAGGCAAGGAGAGTTTACCATTAGCGGAAACCCGGAAGGTTCTACAACACTACAGATAAAGTCAAAACCCAGACCACTTCCAACACTCAAAATGAACAAGTGAGAGAACTACCTACAAAGCAGCCCGCATTTGTATCACCAGAAGACTTTACACCTCGGCTACGGGCAGGACCTCGTAAAAATAGGAGAAAACATCGAAAAGCTGGTAAAAGTAAGATGGCAACTGATACCCCTGAAATCAATGTTATAGTAGAAGAAATAAATGGAACTAAACAAAGAAAAGAACTTAGAAAGAAGATAACAGGTAATCGTCAAATATTCCAGGAAGAAGAGACGGATGTAGAATCAATTGAAAGTTTTTCTCCTCACTCTACAGATAACCACTTGTCCTGGGATCAAATCGACGATGATACTGATTATTCCACTCTACTGACTCCTGATTATTTTACACCATTAACGAAAAAAGCGGCGGAAGGACAATATGTTTCGGTTGAATTCGCAACAAAAAAACAAGTTGCCTATTTGGTAGCAAAGGTCAATGAATCTGAAAATGAGGCAGAAGAATATTATATTACCTTTCTTCGGATCAAATCCAAGGATAGTGAACAATTCTACATGACTGCGATTGAAGATAGATCTGCAGTGAAAGAAGAGGATATTAAATACCTTCTTCCAAGCCCACAGATTAGCGACGGAACAATTCGACAACAATCTTAGTGCAAATTTGATGTTTCTTTCCATGCACTAACATGTGTTATAGATAATGGTGTTCCATATATTTTTATTAAAGATGCAATTAGTTACCAAAAGTTTTGTATTCTGTTTTTCTTTCGTTTTATTAAGAAATATTGTTTATTTTTGTATAAAATGTTGTAAAGATTCTTAGATGTTTACATATTTTATCTTTGGTTCAGTGTGTACACAGAAGTGGTTCATTGTATACCTCTGGAGTTTCATAGTGAACCAAGGGTATTTTTTTAACTATTCATAGTACAAATGAATTTATATTTAACCACACTAATAGTACCTAAAGTTAAAGGATTTAGGCCGCGCTTTACATTCTAGTCCCTCTCATAATTTTAGCTTCAGTCGGAAGGGCAAAATAACGATAAGAAAAAGTGGTGGTTCATTGTTGAACAACTGACCCAATATTATTGTATTGATGCTTAAAAATTAAAAGAAAATCATTTTCAAGGGTTACAAATAACAAAAATGAAATTTAAGTTTCCAAAATGAAAATAAAATGGATTAGAACCACTTGTAAATAAAATTCAGCTTGTATGATAAAACAACTTACAATTAAAAGTATAAACAATCCAAAAATATTCAATAAAGAGACGATTGCTAAAATTAAATATTTAATAGACAAATGAAATTTAAGTTTCCAAAATGAAAATAAAATGGATTACAACCACTTGTAAATAAAATTCAGCTTGTATGATAAAACAACTTACAATTAAAAGTATAAACAATCCAAAAACATTCAATAAAGAGACGATTGCTAAAATTAAATATTTAATAGACAAATCTCGAGACCCACTGGATTTTTTTTTCTGCTAAAGTTACTTAAGAAGCCTACAATTTAGTACGTTTTCAATGTATTCTATTGTAAATAGTAGTCCAAAGTGAAAACTAAATGTTATGTACGAGGCAATTTGACAGAAGAGTGATTTTTCAACGAAAAAGTTACTTTACTGTGACAATAGGGTTTTTCGGAAACGGTAATCTTATATCAGATAGATCACTTATCAGCTGATTGCGGATTCTAACCCAGATCGAGATTTTTATCGGAGTTTCCGAACGACCCGTTCTGTTTTGTGTGGAAATGTCAAATTTAATACTTAACAAAAACTTTTTATTTTTATTACTTTAGTTTCGTGGGTTGATTTTTCATGTACTTCTCTCCATACTCATCTTGTAAAGCTTTAATTTTTTTCACTCATCGTTGACACTAAATTTTAATACCAACAAGCTATTTTTTATATCGAAAAGCCAAAAATTATAAAAACCGCAAGTATGAGCAATCTGGTAACTACGTGGCTTAAAAGACTTAATAACTTTTTATTTAAAGAAAGCAAAAAGAAACTTTTAATACTAATAACATACTTTTTATATTGAAAAGTCAAAAAGTACAAAAAGCACAAGCCTCGGCAGCCTGCCCACTACTAGGCTTAAAGAATTAATAACATATAAGCTTGAAGAGAACAAAAACAAACGAAACAATCTGTCAGATGATCGCATTTACCCACCGATATAATAGGGAAGAAAGGATCCAAACATATGATTATGATCGACTCAGTTCGTTCAGTTTCCGAACGTGAGTGAACGTGATCCGGATTACCTTCCGAACGTTCAGATCATGAACGGGTTAACATGATCATAAGTCGCGTGATTTTGACATTATGACAGCGAAAAAAGTTTGCCCTAACTTTTCCAGCGACAATAACGGAACCTAACTTTTGAAAGCATGACAACCAACATTGTAACAGTATATTAAGTACCAAGTGTCAAAAAGGGTACTTTATCAGTGATGCCAGACCTAGGGAATTATCCCTAGTTCTAGGGAGTTTTTTAAATAATTTTTTTGTCTAGGGAAATAGGGAGATTCTAGGGATATTTGATGATTTTGGTAACACAATGCAATAAATTTAAAATACCGCCTCTAATAATAAGGAATTTTCTAAAAAAAAAGTATTTTTATTTCACTTGTATCAAAAATAAGTCTTCTCCTTTCTCGGGACTTCCCCGACTTCCCAACGCTACTGGCTGACTGGCTATCGGCATCGGCGGGGGCGGGGCATCACATAACATCGGTCATCGAACTCATCGCTTGATCTTGATCTAGCTAGATAAAATCGTTTTGTTTTCGTTTTCGTTTGTGTGTTACTGTTATCTTTATTTTTAAGTCCTATTTTCATTTTGCTAATTTAAAATAATGGATTCTGATTCAGAATTACCAGACGAAAGGTAAGTTGTTTTTTTTTTAAGAAATAAAATGTAACTTAATTGTATTTATACTATAGAGATCGACCATCGACGTCTGCAGGAGCAGGACTATGTGTAACGCCTGTTAAAAAACGGAAGATTCGGCATGAATTGGGAAAACAAAAATGTTATAACCATAAATTCAAAAGGGAATGGTTAGAAAAACCTCAGTTTAAAGGATGGCTTAGAGAACATATTAGCAACGAACATCTTTGCCATTGTGCTCCACGTGATTGTGATTTACGATGTGGCAAATCTGAATTACAAAAACATTTAGCGACAGAAAAACACAAGAAAAATGTTGCTAAAATGGCAGGCGTTGTATCGGTTGGTAAGTTCTTCCAAAAAAAGACAATGCATTCAAAAAAAGTGTCTGAAGCAGAAATAGAACTGTCTGCTTTTTTTTCTCACCACAATGTGGCTTTTCAAGTCATAGAACACCTTGTGCCTGTTCTAAAAGACTGTTTCCCCGATTCTGAAGTTTTAAAAGATATTAAATTGGGTAGAACTAAAACCACAAATATAATTAAAAACGTCATTGCGAAGAAGGAAACAGAAAAGTTATCAGCAATTCTTAAAAATAGACATTTCAGCATCTTAGTGGATGAAAGTACGGACATATCTATAAACAAATTACTTTGTATTGGTGTAAAATATGTGAATGACGTAATATGTGACCAGTTGTTAGAGTTAAAAACAATAAATGCCAAAAATTGCGACGCTGAACATTTGTATGAGGCTTTTAAAAGTTGCCTTGAATTAAAAGGCATTCCCTTAAAAAATATTATTGGTTTTGCTTCAGACAATGTAAATGTGATGGTGGGTAAAAATAATTCATTTTTTACAAGGTTGCAAGCAGACACAGAGGCATTAATTATGTTGCCATGCATTTGCCACTCTGGTGCTATGGTAGCAAGTAATGCTTGTTCCAAATTACCTAGTACCCCAGAGGAATTTGTAAGAAGCATTGCAAGCTATTTCACGTGCTCTGCAAAAAGAACTGCAGAACTCTCAGAAATGCAAGAGTTCTTTCAGTTGCAACAGAAAAAAATGTTGAAAACTATCTGCTACCAGATGGCGAAGTATGCAACATGCTGTTAACAGGGTTTTGGAATACTGGGATATGTTGTTTAACTTTTTCCAACTTGCAAAACTCAAAGACAACAGCAAATCTGTTGATTTTAGTTTTACCGAGTTTAATAATAAATGCACAAAAGCAATATTATTGTTTCTAAAATACTTTTTAAATCTTTTAATGGGTTATTTCAGGGTAAAAAAATATTAATTCACGAGTTTTCTAAACACTCAAAAAAATTATTTAAAAAAACCATTGCACATTTTATAATTCCGGAGCATTTAAACGATTATAAGATAAACTGTAAAAATCCCAGAAATTTTCTGCCTTTGGAAAACATTGATCTCGGATTAGAATGTAAGAATTTTCTAGTTGAATTACCGGATTATGTTCAAACTTCCATCAGAAAATCATGCTTAGAATTTATGATAACTGCAGCAACGGATATGCAGATTCGATTCCCCCTGACCGATCCATTTTTTGATGCGTTGGAATTCTTAAACCCCCACTTAAGATTGTTTGGAGCAAATTTATTTCCATTAATGACATCGATGGGAATGCCATCGACTCTGAGTGGAAAAATATTTCCGTTAACTTTTCAGATGCCATCCAAAAAGAAAGTCTATTACAATTAAGTGTCGAAGAATTTTGGGAAAAATTAAGAAAATTTAAAGATTTTAATGATGAACCCGAATATAGTAATATAGTTAAATTAGCTAGATTATGCATGGCTTTGCCTCATAGCAATGCCGAAACTGAAAGGGTTTTTTCTGTAGTGACAGATGTTAAAACAAAAAAAAGAAATAAGTTGGTAAGCGAGGCTTTAAATGCCGTTTCAGTTATAAGATTTTCGACCAATAATTGTTGAAGTTACAAACGATCATTTAAAGTTAATGTCCTCAAAAACGTGTATGGAACTGAATGATTTTTTTTTCATTTTGCGCCACTGTTTATTAACCTATTTTTTTTCTAAAAACTTTGATTTTTTTATTTTAATATAGAACAAAATATATTTTTTAGACTGTTCTTTGCATTATTAGTGTTTCTTACATTTATTTTTTATTACATTTTTAAATCACACTATGTTATTTTAATTTATCTTTGAAATTACAATTTTTTTTAAAAGGATCGGGGAATTCTAGGGATATTTCGTTATTATCAGTCTAGGGAATTCTGGGGACAAATTCGGTTTAGGTCTGGAGATTCTCAATTTTCCCACCTGGCAACAGTGTACTTTAGTCACGAGTTCCTTTTGAAACCAGTGACTAAAGACGTTTTTAACACGAGGTGCTTACTATACTTGTTCTTCGCCCGTGGGAAGGAAAAAATTATATTATATTTGAATTATATTCATTACATGACGGACGATGGCTGACAGCTGACTGATAAATCAAATGACGTAGCATAACAAAATTATCACCGAACATGAAATTTAACATACAAAAGGTACACTTGATTTGACGTTTAAACAACAAAAGATAAACGAGATGTGACTTTTCGCATTTTAAACACTAGTGTTACAAGTGTCGTTTTGTGCATGTCAAACCCGTGTTCAAAGTGCGGTTTTAGTAACGGAAGTAGAAAAACAAATTTTTGATGACGTTATGTCAACTTTTCTCAAATTTGCGTTGTCAGAAAACTTTTCATTTGTGGAAATGTCGCGATTTGGAGAATCTTCGAGTGGAGAAATTGAAAAAGCCATCAATGATAATGTGCCTCGCAATGATGTGAATTCAACTACATCAATTCGGCGACAGTTTGCGATGTTTTGTTTGAAAAAAAAAATATATATATATAAAAAAAATAATGTTTCATTAACACTCGAAATTCTTTATTCTCCATATTTACCCAACACGAAAACAGTTGTCTTTAATTGAGTATTAAAACTAATCTATCTGTCAGGTTGATGTACAATTTTAACACATGATAAGATATATGGCGGAAACTAACAATATAATCACCGTAGCGAAAGTGTTGCCAACCTCTGAAAAGTCACCCTTCCGTCAAACCGTCCTCGTATTATAGATTACTTAAGTCCCGGACCTAATATATTTTTTAAACCTCAGTAGTAGTAGTTCAAGACTTCAGAAGACAACATGGCAAAATTTCCTGGCGTTTAGTTTAAAATTTAAGGTAGTTTTAGGTTAGAGAACTTTTGTTAAAAACAATGGATGAAAAAGAATTTTATGCGTTGATTAAATAACTCAAACGTCACCTGACAATTACATTCCAAAGTTTGAGATGCGCATCCAGTTTTGTTCATTGTCTCTTAAGAAAGACTAAACTATTTATAATGAATAGTATATAACGTTATTGGATAGACTAAGATAAAAATAAAGCGTACTGAAAGGCAAAAGTAAAAAGTACTGTATCGCCATGTCGATAAAAACGATGGCAAATTGAACGAGATTAGAATTGATTCGCCAGCCATCGTTTAGTCCGGATCGATCCTTCAGAAACTAGTTGAAAAGTAAAACTCAAAAGAATGTCACGGGGAAACTGGTTCGCTCATATTAACAATTAATTGCATAATCTATAGTTTATTTCATAGAAACACGAACCTAAACAAAACAAGATGCAGTCGCGTGCGGCTTTAATCTACATACAAACATTTCTGTATATATATATATATATATATATATATATATATATATATATATATATATATATATATGAATATGCTTTAACCATTTCCCATACCCCTACTGATGTCTTTTTCTAAAATTTCGGTTTCGCATTCTCTGATAATATAGTAAATAATAATATACTACTACGATAGTAGATTTGAAGACGACATGTTATTTTGGTGCTTATTGTCTTTGTTTACTTTTTGCAAAGTAAAATGTCTCTTAGCAGTTGTTCTAACCTTAGGAAATCTCGATAAAATTAAGTGTTCAGGAAAAAAAATGGCTGTGAATATGTTTTCGGCATTGACTGAAGATTATTCTTTGAAAAAGAAGGTAGAACTTGTCGAAGGTTGGCAGAACCACTACTTTCAAAATTTTAAAGGAAATTCAAGAACCAAAATACCCTGGAAGAAAGTCCACAATTACAATTGCTGAATTTTGTAAAAATGGTCTTCGCCGAAAAATTCAAAAATTGGCTCCAGATTTAAATAAATTTAAAATGTTTTGTCTCTTTTTTAAATGTCTTTGTTTATACCATTTAAACAGGAAAAATAATTTCAAAACCGTAACGAATAAAAAATTCATTAGTTTTGGGAGATGTATATGCGTGAGAAACATTCTTCAATCTCGAACATTTTGGTTGGATCTATTAAATAGCATTTAACGTACACCTTATTCGAATATAACATCTTCCCATTTTCTTTAATCATTCCTAAATATTGGTATTGTTCGGAAAATATTAAAGCTCTTGGTTTTACGCCTTCGAATGGTTGATTTAAGGTTATTATCCAATATGGTTCATTCCACACAAATTCAACGTTTATGAAAACGTTGGATACAAAACATGTTATATTTATGGGAGACTCATCTGTTTTTAAATTGACCAAATTCACTGGATCTGTTTTTGGAGTAGAGCTATTTAATGAGCAAAGTTGAAATTGTCGATATATACAATTTAATTCATGTACATATATGTCAGTAACTTTAAAATATTTTCCGCATTTCCAAATACAAAAATGTGAGATGTTTGAAAAGTCTGTTTTATCAATAAATATTTTATTTGTCAAATTGTTGAATAAATGACTATTCAAAGAACATTCGTTACATAATAAATTGTACTGCCCATTCGATAATTTAGCAAAACACACTTTAGTGTATGCTAAGTTATTACGGTCGTAGTGAGAATAGTTACATATAAGAAGAGAACAATTTAAACAAGTTAAACTTAAATTGTATCTTTTGCTTTCTATAGTTACACTAACATCAGATTGCTTTTCAATCTTGGCTAATAAACGAGAATTGCAAAGTGTATGATCCAAAAAAATATTCCTTTTGTGGAAATACAAATTTTTGGTCTTAAATCTTTCTGAATAAGTTTTAATATTAGAACATCTGTTGACATTCTCATCCAATCGTGCTATTGTAGGAGACATTCTGAAAATATTTTTTAAATAGTGTTTGATGGTAAAAAACATTGTAATGTTGAAAGTTTCCTCTCTAGTAATATTTATTCTAACTTTAGTGCCTAAATCTGTATCATTTGGAAAAGTATTGGAAGGGATATCTATTTCTATTCTATCAACACCACTAGTCACAAAAAACTTTCCTTGAAATGCATTTTCTACGCTATTACCCAAGTATAACAGATTGATTGTCATATCCAAAAATTTATCTTGATCATCATCATTATCATCATCAACACTCTCATCATCACTATTATCATTATCAACATTATCAATATCAACATGCGTATCAGTAAATTTAACACTGATTAAAAATAAATTATCATCATTCTCATAAAGATAATATTTCATATCATCAAAATTATTGATTGTAAAAATAGGATCCTGCAGAAACTCATTTTTATGTTTGTTCTGAAAATGAAAAGTAAATAAAATCGATGGCACCTTCTCGGGATTCAAACACATAGGACAGGCATAATTACGATATTTACATTTCTCTTCATGTCGGATTACTCCTGAAGGTTTAAGAAATTCTTTGCAGCCATCGAACCTGTTGATACATCTGACAATACTTTTTTCGATAATCACATTATAAAGAGAGAGTATTCCTTCATCATAAAGCTGAGTACATCTACCACATTTATATATTCCACTGGGATAAATTTTAATAGGTAAAACCGTCAAATATTTGTTACATGACTCGCATCTCATTTCTTCTATAACATTGTTGGGTATGATGAAATCCATATTACAGGTAGAGATTCCTAGAATAAATAAATAAAAATTATAAACATCAATGTAAACGTACGTATATGTATGTATATAAATATATATATATATATATATATATATATACATATATCTAAAGTTTTTCTTGGTTTTAGGTCGTTTTTATAAAATATAAACACAAAAAGACGGTTTAAGTTGGGATTACCATCATATATTAACGCTTCGGCTCACTCAAGCCTTTTTCAAAATATATCTACATCTCAAACGTAGAATAATTGATGACATATACATTAAAATATCCATTTACAAATTTCGTTAAAAACATAAAATATTCTTTTTACTCTACGAAAACTAGTATTCACAACAAATAATCCATAACGTACATACACATTAAAACTATTTACAGTACTGTGTACGTGTATGTACTATGATTGTCACTGAAGTAATATATTTCTAAACTTGACTTTGAAAGTTGAAATATTACATTTTTTTAAGTTTTCACATACGGAGTTATAAATAAAAAATATTTGGTATTGAAAGGACCGTCTAAATAGTTCAGTATTAAATACAGGTGGAGATAGTAGACCCTTAAATCTTAGATTTAAATTATGAACATCAGTCCGAAAAGAAATTTTTTGGTGCAAATAAGTAGGAGTTTCAAAGGTTATAATTTTGTGAAAAAGGCAAGCTACATAAAGCATTCTTCTGTTATCCATATTTAACCATCCTATCTCAATTAATTTATGTAATATTCGCTGACGCTTTTTAATACCATATATTAATCTTAAACATGAATTCTGTACTTTCTGTATCTTTTTTTTTGTTTTTATAAAGGAGGGTTAAATTTGGACCATACACTATATATATATATATATATATATATATATATATATATATATATATATATATAATAAAAGTATTATTTTTTCTTCAACCTTCTTAAATAATTTATTTTTTTCAATTTCTTGGGTGTCAGGTTGTGTAGTTAATTAAATCATTTTATTGTTACTGACGTTTCGTTCCTGGGTTAGGAACTTTCTCAAAGTTTATTATTGACTGAATCAAGTTTCATCGTTTACAGTTCAAAATTAAAAACACATATACAATAGGTAAAAAACATTCATAAAACAGACATCTAAAACAAGTACCATCGATACAAATTCTACGACATTATACAAGGGGAGTACGGAAAGACTTCAGATATATTATTTTATTAAATTATGATAAATCTGACTTAAGTTTTTTACATCTTGCTTATCGTTGACTGTATTTTCTTCCTTTTTAAGTTAGAACGACTTTAATAAGCAATCATTATCCAATACATACCATAAACCGTATTTGCAAACAAAGAGTCTATAAAATATATAACAACCCATCAAATAAATACTCTAAAAACAAAGTGTCAAACAATAACAAATATGTAGCAATGCCATATACAGAGCAGCTTTCAGAAAAACTCAGTCACATATTTTCTAAACATGATACCTCTATATGTCACAAAGCTCAAAACACCCTATCACCATTATTCACTAAATTAAAAAGTAAAATAAAAACCACAAAAAAGTCAAACGTTATATATTCTATACCCTGCCTAAACTGTCCAAAAAAATACATAGGAATGACCACACAGACTTTAGAAAATAGATTAAATGGCCATAAATATACCAAAAATGCTTCCACGGCTCTCCACAAACATGAAAGCAATGAAAACCATGAGTTCGATTTTAAAAACACCAAAATTCTAGCTCAAGATTCAAACTACAAAAAATTAACAATTAAAGAAATGGTGCACATTAAAAAGGAAGAAAATACAGTCAACGATAAGCAAGATGTAAAAAACTTAAGTCAGATTTATCATAATTTAATAAAATAATATATCTGAAGTCTTTCCGTACTCCCCTTGTATAATGTCGTAGAATTTGTATCGATGGTACTTGTTTTAGATGTCTGTTTTATGAATGTTTTTTACCTATTGTATATGTGTTTTTAATTTTGAACTGTAAACGATGAAACTTGATTCAGTCAATAATAAACTTTGAGAAAGTTCCTAACCCAGGAACGAAACGTCAGTAACAATAAAATGATTTAATTAACTACACAACCTGACACCCAAGAAATTAAAAAAAAAAAAAAAAAAAAAAAAAAAAAAAAAAAAAAAAAAAAAAAAAAAAAAATTATATATATATATATATAGTGGATATTTTTGTGGGGATGTGGCAATAAGACTCCATTACAAATAAGTTGGCAAATATCTTTCGTCAAATTAAATATATATATATATATATATATATATATATATATATATATATATATATGTGTGTGTGTATATATGTATATATATAAAATCTCGCAATATCTTAGGGATTCCGTCGTAAGTAGGGCTGAATTAAACTCTTATTTACTAACCAACGTTTAGAAAAAATTTATTTTCTTTTTCAAGGCTGAAATATGGACATGTTGGTACATTTTATTAATTAACTAATTTTTTTATACTTACGTGTAAAGTGAGTTATTAATTATTAAAACAGTTCATACTCGGAACAACAAAAAAATATATTTTATGTATAGATACTTTTTAAGTACTAATTCAAAAGGATCTTTTCGATGTGAAGGAACATTATATGTTTGTCAGAGTGTCACAGTTTGAGTGACAGTTTTTTGGTTGAGACATATTCCTCACAACTTTCGCTCGTTGACAAGGGATAATATATGATATATAGGACTTCCTTTGTTCATAGGATCATGATTAAGTGACAAGTCATAGTACTAATAGTGAAGACTGTCTCTTAAGTCATAAAGTTGAACACATCAACTGGGTCTCAACCAAAAAACTGTCACTCAAACTGTGACACTCTGACAAACATATAATGTTCATTCACAAAGATCCTTTTGAATTAGTACTTAAAAAGTATCTATACATAAAATATATTTTTTTGTTGTTCCGAGTATGAACTGTTTTAATAATTATTTTATTAACCCACTAGTTAATTAATAAAATGTACCAACATGCCCATATTTCAGCCTTGAAAAAGAAAAGAAAATTTTTCGAAACGTTGGGTAGTAAATACGAAGCTTGTGCTGGAATCCAACGAGAAAAAACTAGCAATGGCCAGGATAGAGAGTAACCAGTTTGATTGGCGATTCAACAGGAACAGGTAGAGGTGATCATCAAAGATGCCGGTGTCCACATATTAATTTGCAGCTATACCCGTCATTATCGGTACCCTATTTTTGTGATTGTTCATAGAGGCATTTCTAGGAAGGTAGATTGTTTCAAAGATGCCGGTGTCCACATATTAATTTGCAGCTATACCCGTCATTATCGGTACCCTATTTTTGTGATTGTTCATAGAGGCATTTCTAGGAAGGTAGATTGTTTGTTGGAGTCACAAGAAATTTCAGTAATCCAAATGTTCCAGAAAAACGTTTCAATATATAAGCAACTACCTGCGGACCGAGAGGTTGAGTTTCACTATTTGATCTCGTGAGCAGAATAGTGAAATAGTGAATAGTAAATTATTTGTATGAATTAAGTGTAAGTGAATATACAGTGTGATTAATATGAATTAGTGGATAGTTAAATGTATTAAAAAATTAAGTAAGTAGACATACCGTGTGTATAAATTTATCCCAACCGTCATTGTAAAAACTATTTAAGTAAATAAGAAAAACAATACAGTATGTTTAAATTTAAATAAAGGTTGAAATGTTTATTAAGAATGAGGAATCAAAAAAACTGTAGGGAGAGGAAAATTGTTTGAAATTGTTATAAGTATCAAAAATAATGATTTCCCAGATAAACATTTAAATATATTTCAACAAAAGAAAATATATAAATATAGATTCTGCGAAATATAAGATAAGCCTTTTCCCAGTTTGTTTAAAACTTTTTGGGACAACCTTTTTTATATACAGTAGAACTCCAATTATCCGTATCAATTGGGACCAGACCCAATTCGGTTAATGAAAAATTCGGATAATTGGATTTTTTCTGAAAAAAGGTCTAGTATTCATAATTATATACTGTATTGTACAATACGTTGAAAATTAGACCAAATAAAATATTCAATTTTAAAGAAAAAGAGAGTTTAATTAATTAAATTGAAAGGCTGCACTTCAAGCATTAACAAACAAACCTTACACTAGAAGACCATCGGGAAGACCAAAGAAAAGTTGGGCAGACAGACTGGCAAACGACCCACTTTGCAAAAATTGCGGCAGTTCGCACACCGCTTACCACCCTCGGTGCTCCAAGCGGCTGGAAGCACCAAACCAAAATCCGTACAAGAGATCGCGCCCGTGACTCTTGAAAAGCCACAGACCCCCTACGACCTGACCACCTACTCTAAAATCTTAATTGAGATTGTAGCGACGACCATCATGAACGCCGTCCCGACAGCCCGTGGCCTAGTGGCCGACACACTTACACATCTCGTTCCCTCCTTCAACGGTTACAACTGTACCGTCACAAGTGGCGCGGGCAACCGCGTCCACTTTGCCTTTACGACTAAACGCCAAAATTAAGTCATGGACTTCTTTATCGGGACCGTGAATTGCCAAGGTCTAGCCAGAAAGCGACATTTTCTCAAACACCTTTTGCACTCCCAAAATATACAAATACTTTCTTCTATCACCGATACTCGTTTGAAAAACTCCCTTCGCTTCGCTGACTATACCACTTTCCACCTAGACAGGAACTTCTACTGTCACGGCAACGGACTTCTCGTCCGGAACGGACTCCACGCGTCACCACACCCACTCCCTGCACTCCTGTCTCAACAGAACCTGGATTGCATAGCCATCAACATATCGAGGAATAATACTACGACGACCTTCTTTTCTTATTACAAACATCCCAATCAACAATTGGAGTGTTCAGAATTGAAATGGATCAAGTCCAATTTTCTACCATTTTCATATTATAGTCTTTAAAGGCACAAAAAATATTGTTTATTTCGGTGTAGAAGTGAATCAAGTCACACTTCCCGTATTAAGCAGCTAGACTCGCTTATCGTTTGGTTTCTGAAAACTTTGTTCGTTTGTTTCAGAAAATGGATCAAGTCCATAAAATTTACCATTGCGCGATTTTGTGAATAAGCCTCGTAGTAATTATTCTCACTGCATCAGTAGTTAAGAGTTAAAAATACGTGTTTTGTTGATATTGTTAAAATGGATGATAGTGAAACAGAGTCTGAACCATTTTCACCAAGTGAATCAGATTACCAGCCTTCAGAAAGGTCTAATTATAGCGAGTCAGAAGGTATGGTTTAATTATTATTTTAAGCATTACTTTCTAAAGTTAGGTTATGTTTTCGTTGCAAATGTTTAAGTATAGTGATGCGTTGTTCTGAACGGCGTATAGGGGTTTGATCAGAACTTGTAAGTATCTACTTGTATTTTTTTATAGGCGGTGAAGGTGTATCCACACAGTGCAATGTTGCTAGACCTTTGGCAGCTATTTCAGACACCATAACTACGTCTGGAATTTCTAAATCCAGAAAGCGAAGTGTAAATAAAAGTCTTTGGAAGGCTAATGTGAAGAAAAGCAAACGAAATTGTGGTAAAGAATATATTTCTTCATCGGGAAAAACCATACCTCCAAAAACATTCCAGAACATAGAATGCAGGTGCAAAAAGAATTGCTTCGGTAAAATTCAAGAAGATCAGCGCAAGATTATTTTTGAAACTTTTTGGAAACTAGGCGACTATTCCCGTCAAAATATTTTTATATGAGGCTTGGTAGCAGCGCAAAAAGTTGCAAGAAAACGAATAAGAAATGGTGTCGGTGCAGCAAAGCAAACGTCTTTTAAATACAGCTTTCGGGTGGAAAATCACACCGTGTCGGTATGTAAGAAATATTTTATAGATACATTACAAATTAGTGTTGGTAGATTGTACCGCTGTATTTCAAAAAATGAAGTATGTGCAGTATTAGATTCACGGGGAATGAATCCAAGAAAGAAAGTAGATGATTCTAAAATTATTGAACATATCAATTCTTTTCCCGCCTACCAAAGTCATTATACTAGAAAAGATAATCCTGGCAGGAAATATTTGAACGAAGAATTAACTATCAGCAAAATGTATGAGTTATACAAAGAAAAATGTATCTCAGAGAATTGTCTTCCTTGCAAAAAAAGTTTTATTACCATGTGTTTAATACAAAGTTTAATTTGAGCTTTAAACCACCTTCTAAAGATACTTGTTCCCTATGCGACGACCTTAAAATAAAAATTGACTTTGAAGATAATGCAGAAACAAAAAATAAACTTAAACTGGATAAAGAAATACATCTTGCCAGAGCTGAACAAGCTCGTAATGCTTTGAAAAATGACCAAAATCAGGCCTCAGACATCAACTATGTATTAACTTTCGACCTTCAGAAAGCCCTACCATTTCCTAAACTATCCACATCTGTAGCATATTACAAAAAAAATTTATATGTTTACAACGTTGGCGTACATTCATTTAATATAGGTACTGGATTTATGTACATGTATGATGAGACAGTAGGAGGCCGCGGATCTCAAGATGTCGCAACATGTGTAGTAAAACATTTAAAAGAATTTGCAGCAACTCATAAACACATTATACTATATTCAGACTCATGCACAGGGCAGAATAGAAATATAAAGATGTCTCTCTCCCTGCTTAAATTAGTACAAGATCCAAATATGGCTGTGGACATTATCGACCTTAAGTTTTTAGTGTCGGGTCATTCGTTTTTGCCGAATGATGCCGACTTCGGAGTTATTGAAAAGAGTAGTCGCAAATGCCCCTATATTTTTTCCGCGCAAGACTGGATGAAAATAGCACAAGAAGCAAAGAAAACACAACCAAGATTTAGAGTTATTGAAATGAAAAGGGAAGAATTTAAATCAACCAAATCTTTGGAAGCAGCAATACAAAATAGAAAGAAAACTCTTACGGGCCATAATTTTTCATGGTTAAAAATCAGGTGGTTGCGTTTTGAAAGGGTATCGCCAATATCCTTGAAGTTTAAAGAAACTCTCAATGAAGACATTGCGTTTGAAACAGTTGATTTGAATAAAACTAGACCAGGAAGAAAAATATCATCACTGACTACCATCCAACAGGAGCCTTTGTATCCATCAAGACGTAACGTAACCGAATCTAAAAAGCAACACATGAAAGATCTTCTACGTTTTATTCCGCCAATGCATCACAATTTTTACAAAAATTTACCAGTTGAAGGCACGAGACAAAACGCAGGCAACCAATCCCTTGATGACGAAGTAGAATCTACCGATGAAATTGTTTATGTTTAAGATTTAAAATAATTTCAGTTATCAAATGGTTCAAGTCCAAAAAATTACAAACAATCTGTTTTAAAAATTACCGTAGTGGTTTCTTAAGTTGTTTTAGTGTACAGATGTACAAAATAAAGTGTAATAAAGCATTTTATTTATTTTTTTTCCCAAATGTGTTGTTTTTTAATTAATAAACTCTAAAAAAGTTAAACCTTCATTTTCTCCATAATTAGCTTTTAGGACTTGATCCACTTCACTTCTGAACCCCCCAATTATCAATCGACCTCCTCGAATATGCATCCACTCTAACACGGGCCATAATAATGGGCGACTTAAACTCACGTAACGTGCTTTTCGGTAATACACAAACCAACCCAAACGGCAGATTACTCGCCGACCAGCTTGTCTCACTTCCCATCTCTCGGATTAGAAACAATAATCCAACCCTAATAAGTCACGTCGGCTCTTCCATTGTCGATTACATAATCTGCACTGACAGATTTACACACCTGCATAGACGATGAATGCTTTATAGGCGACCCCCATCACCTCAGACCATGTTCCACTACTGGTCAAAACATCCCTACACAACTCAATACCACCACCGTCAACAAATTTCACACATATCGCGATTTTAAAAAAGCCGATTGGGATTCCTTCACAAACCACGTCTCAACCAATTTACCACAACCCGTCATTTATCAGGGTACTGATGACATAGATAATCACGCAGAGGAAGTCCAATCCCTCTTAATCGATGCACAAGACATCGCCGTACCTCTTACCACCGTAAATACCAACTTACATGCCATTCCGCAACGAATTCTACTCAAAATTCGTCAGAAAAGACAGTTATATAGGTTATACGTCCGCACTCGAGATCCCGCTGTCAAGACACAATGGAACCGTCTAAACACCCAGGTTCGGGTACGAAATCAATGCCGAAAAGCTGAGAAAATGGAAGGCCGATACAGCCGGGCTGGACTTCAGACAAGGGCACGTGTTTTGGCAAAAATTCTACCGCCTCGTCGGCCTCAAGAGAAAGATGGAATCACATCTCGAAGTGCACGGACAGAAGATCTACACCTCCGAAGACAAAGCCACCGCCTTCAAAAATGACCTACAAACTGTCTTTACACCACCTAACAACCCAAAATTTCTCAGGGACTTTGCCATCGAAACAGACCTCCTTACCCGCAATATAACACGAAGCACACATGCTTGTATTCCACCAAATGAGACCTCTCCGCTTCTTACACCCTTTACAATCGAAGGAGTTCAGTAGGCGTGCCGAGCGAGGAGAAACAGTGCCCAGGGCACGACGGAATCTCGAGACAGGCACTCAAAAACCTGCCAGAAGGGATTTTCCCTCCGCTCTGTGCCCTACTGAACGCCTGTTTGCCATTCTCTTACTTACCTCGCTGTTGGAAGTCAGCCAACGTAGTTCTCATCCCCAAACCCGGCAAAGACCCTACAAAGCCTGAATCCTACCGGCTCATTTCATTAATCAGCGTCCTAGGTAAAGTCTGTGAACTAGTGTTAAAAGAAAGAATCTGGGACTTCTGTACTGAAAATAACATAATTCCGGCATTTCAATTCGGATTCAGGCCAGGCCACTCTTGTCAGAACGCCACCACCAACCTTCAGACTATCGTCACCCGAGCTTTAAATCAACGACGCTGTTCTGCCGCCACATTTTCATGGACGTTCAAAAAGATTTCGATCAAGTCTGGCATACCGGACTAGCGAGCATCCGATTGCCAAACCAAATTGTAAAATTATTATATTCCTATCTCACCGACCGATCAATCAGCGTCAAAGTTGGTTACAGTATATCAGACTCTTTTACACCCCAAACTGGCGTTCCGCAGGGCCCGATACTTGCTCCACTATTATACATAATTTATAGGCGTATGATACACCAATGCCACGACATCCCCAGGATAATATCCAACTATATGCGGACGATACCGCACTAATCATTTCAGCCACTGACATTCGCTCTCTCAACAGTCGATCTCAAAATCTACTGATTTAATTTTCAAATTGGTGCAGCATATGGCGGGTGACTCTCAACACTCAAAAAACCCAAGCCATTGTATTCAAACACCCTGACACCTCGAGCAAACGACTTCTACCTACAAACTTCCGCCTCGTGCTCTGGGGAGATCAATTCGAAATCCGCAGGGAAGTCCTTTATTTGGGAGTGAAATTTACTCACACTCTCAACCTCGAGTTAATCTTCTTAAGGCGCTCGGCGGCAGCTTCGGACGCACTCACCCTACCACCTTACTTCATGCGTTTAAGACATATATCCGTCCAATATCGACTATAGAGCAAACGTCTATTGCACCCTTCCTGACCATCTAGTTAAAAAACTTCGAACTTGTGGGCAGTCAATCCTTAGATACTGCCAATGTGCCAATACAAGGCACCATACTCACCCAACAATACCGTCTATGTCAATACCGACATCGAGCCAATTCCTTCCCGTCTGAATAACTTACAAGTCCGATACGTTAGTCGCACTATCGAATCGGGTAATGAAATCTCGAAAAACACCCTACTTACACCGTGGATTGCCTCTCGGCAGAATACCTAAGCGGATGCTCCCATTTCCCCCTTTACGCTTGCTAGCCACGGTTACGCCGACCTCCCCGACGAATACATTGACACCTAGACGAATCCCCAATTTCTATTCGATAATCCGAAATTACAATTCTCACAATAAATCTCTACATTTATTTAATTTAAACCACTCAATAAATTCCCATCTTACATTTCTCATTTAATACTCAAAAATACTATTTCTCACTCATCCAAAAATTCTCATTTCCACAACTTCATTAAATTGTTCAACACTTTGGACAGATCATATACTCTCCGACCGCCCCCACGCCACTCACGTCGATGTTGCAGGTTTTTCAGCGGTTTTCCTGCAACTCTGTGAATTTATTCACTAGCCAAATGGACCGACGATCGTCGACAGGGAACAAATGCAGCAGCAGCTGTACCCGCCTTTGCTTGATGATGATGATTATTATTCAACGCCGACCACCGTAAATTATCCCAAACTCCCGAAGGCACGTCTCCGCAACATTTCATTCCAATTTCAACAAATCACCCAATTCTATACACTTTGCAAAAATGTCTCTTTTATACTTTTTCCGCTAAAATTTCAAAAATCTAAAGAAATTACAAATCTTCAATATTTCTCTATTCAAACATCGGAGACATCTCAAATTCAATAAAAATCACCCATTTTTCACTCAATAATTTCCGACACCTAGCCAACTCAACCGCATATCTTATGTATCGGCAGCGATGCATGGTTCGTCTTCCACCAGAACGCTCCTATTCTACACACTTTTTATCACACCATTCCGCTCACTTTTGAGCTTTTCTGCTTCCAAATATCAATCGCCTATATAACATAAAACTTTCTAGCGAAAAGC
Source organism: Galeruca laticollis (assembly GCA_963921935.1). Lineage (NCBI taxonomy): Eukaryota > Metazoa > Arthropoda > Insecta > Coleoptera > Chrysomelidae > Galeruca > Galeruca laticollis. The sequence goes on from OY998181.1 coordinate 149,995,201, forward strand.
CCGTTGAAATTGCTCAATTCCATACACTTTTAAAATTTCTTCCTAGTCACTTTTTCAAAATGTTCTAGACACTTTTTCAACTCACCCACTTTTAACCAACCACCAATTCACGTTGCTCAGTCTCGAACGCGCAGTAAAACATCCAATACACCCCCAACTCGGCCCTGAAGAAGAAACTAATCCTACACCAGGGCACCAACTCGAAAACAACAATTCCATCCACAACCAAGCCAATCCAACAAAAATTCATAACGAATTTATCTCTCTCTCTCTCTCTCTCTCGACGACTCAACCATTTGAATAATCCTAATTATTCATTACTCATTTGTCTTTTGTAAAGAGTGATTGTATAAGACGTTTTTATAATTATAAAAGTTAATACGAATAGTGCCTTTATATTTATTATTCGATTGTCTCTACCATCTGTCCGGGGTCCGTTTGTACCCCATGACGTATGTTTTTGCTGTATCTTTGCAAATTTTTAAACATTGATCTTTCATCTAGCTGCAGTTTATGAATTATTTTGATAAAATATGATGTATTTAGTAGTTTTTATTGGCTGGTATAAACAAAAAATAGTTTTATATTCCAGGGGTCTATTCAGACCCCGGTCAGCCTTTTACGTCCGATAAAATAATCCCGGTAACTGTTAGTAAAATCGGGGAATTCCATACATTTAGCGTTTGTTTACTCACAGGGAATTTACCCATATAATTGTAAAATGTAAATTACCAGTTCAAATGGGGGATTCCCCGCACTGCGATATAATTTTTAGACTTGAATATTCGGGTTAGTCTCTTGTGATATTGCGAGTAGGGTACATCGTTTGGAAAATGAGTCAGTTTTTATTTAGAAACAATCGCAAGGGGCTTACTGACGATGAGATGTTACGTATACTTTAAAGTGATGATCCAGAGTTTGATAGTGTTATCAATGAGGAAACATCGAGTGACTTAGAAGATGAAGACATTGTCACAGAAGTAGAGGAAGAAAATGATGTAACTGTTGTTGATCAAAGTATAGAGATAACGAACCCAGAGGAACCAACAGTTAGTAACAGCCAGGGCATTCCAGTATATAAATCTAAAGATGGAACTGAGTGGTCAAAAATTCCAGGAAACACAAAAGTTAGACGTTCAAAGCTAATATTCGGAGACATGCTCTAGGCCTTACAAATTACAGTTCTGATATGTCAAGTATAAAAGACGCTTTTCTTCTTTTCCTATCTCCGGATATTATGAACATAATAGTAACCGAAACAAACAGAAAGGCACATACATATTATGATAAATGGAATATAGAAAATCCGAATAAAATTAAAGTTTTTGTACCTGTTGATTCTACAGAGATTGAAGCTTATATTGGACTGTTGCTTATTCTTGGCGCACTTCACGGATCGAAAGAGGCTATCGATATGCTCTGGTGTCAAGATATTTCTTACTGTCGTCCTATAATTCCTGCTGCAATGTCAAGAGACAGATTCAAACAAATTACTTCATTTTTACGCTTTGATAATTTTCAAACAAGATCAGAACGAAAATTAGTAGATAAGCTAGCTCCGATAAGAGATATATTTGATATTTTCACTTCTAATTGTAAAAAATCACTTAATCCTGGCGACCATCTATGTGTAGATGAGCAGCTTGTACCATTTAGGGGTAAGGCACCATTCCGAGTCTATATGAAGAGTAAACCTGATAAGTATGGAATCAAAATATGGGCTCTTGTGACTGCACCACTCCTTATATTGCAAACATGCAAGTTTATTTGTGTAAGTTATTTGAAAAGCAATATAGGCAAACTTTATATTCCTATGTATCTATTAATTTTTAGGAAAACAAGGTAACAAAGCGGAAAAGGGTCAAGGTCAAAGGGTTGTCCTAGATTTGACAGACCATTTGGAAAGCGGATTTGGAATAGCGACCGATAACTTTTTTACAAGTTTAGAACTTGCTGACAAGTTGTGGAAAAAAATATTACTTTATGTGGAACCCTCCGGAAAAATAAAACATTTATTCCCAGGGAACTTCTACCGGCATCGTACAAGAAAGAGTTTTCAAGTATGTTTGCTTTTAGAAATCAAAGAACGCTAGTATCCTATGTTCCCAAACAAAAACATTTTGTCATCTTAGTTTCAAGTGAGCATACTGATAGTAAAGTAGCTGGAGAAGAACAGCACTATAAACCAGAAATTATTCTTCATTACAACAAAACAAAAGGTGCTGTCGACACTTCAGATAAGTTGGCCTAAGAATATACAGTGCAGAGAAAGTCAAACCGCTGGCCAATGGCAATATTTTCGCATCTTATAGATATCGCAGGAATAAATGCTTATAAATTGTGGTTACTGCAAAACCCGGATTGGCGAAAAAACAGTTTGGATGAACGTAAAATGTATATTTTGGGACTAGGAAAAGAACTCGTAAAGAAAAACGTTTTCCGGCGATATAATAATAAATACATTCAGACGAATAGAAAACGGCATATGACAGACGTTTTTCCCGAACTACTGGATGCTACAGAACATAGAGTTGAACAACAAAACATTACCAGGGGGCGCTGCCATATGTGTCAAAGAGGAAAAGACAGAAAATCCAGAAAAATATGTATTAGGTGTAATAACTTTGTGTGCCTAGAACATTCAAAATCGGATAGTTTGTAAAAAATGTTAAAATTATATGTAGCTAGTAGTATTAGTGATTAGGGTATTTTGTATTTTTTCGTGATGATTTTTGACTAATAAATGGTTAATAGTAAAACTTTAATAAAACTTATTTTCTATATATTTAATTTAAAGAAAAATACAGCATTTCTGCAATTTTACGGATGGGGTCTTCTCGGAACTTGTAAACACTTAATATTATTTCAAAAACATCAATACGGTTTGAACTTCAATTTCTAGTTGGAAACCGCTCTGTAATTCCTTATTTATTAGTGCCAACAACACATAAAAAAATCTTATCTATCGCCAAAGCAATAAAAAAATTCCTGTAGTAGTGGTTCCCCTTTTTCGGTTCTGTTCAAAGGTTGCTAGAGCCCCTCAAGCAAATTTCTTCCCCTCTAGTGGTGCCAAGTACATTGTGGCACGAAATAACCGTTAAATTCTCCTCTACTTTCCCTCTTACATCGAATATTCCAGAAAAGTTTATTCAATAGCAAATTCGAACAGAGAAAAAGGCGTAAATCAATCTCAACATGTTTACAAAATATCTATTGGCTTACACACATCACCTCATCGCATAAAAAAAACGACCATCAATATATTGCGTAGAGATTCGGGATATCGGGTTTCACATCTCCGAAAATTAGTTGTCTCATAAGAAACCTTTTCGAAAGCAGTTGATAAAATATTATTTCGCCGCGTAGGCATATCTTTCTCGAATAATTTCCCTTTTTTCAACGGCATTTTACACCAGTCGAGTCTAAAAATTTCTTGATATCAGTGCTGCCAGATGTAACATAATTATCGAATTGTAACATAATTTTATCCCAAACTAAAGTTGAAATTTCACTTGTACCATAATCGATAATTGTAACATAATTTTACTGAGGCATAAACTAATATTAATTTTTTAAATAAAACGCTAATATTTTTTAAGTAAAATAACATGGGACATAAATTTTTATGGATATTCACGATCCTTGATTTGCTACTGTTCTGCAAATCCTCAAACACAAACGTTTCTAAAATTCCCCGAACTCGAACTGCTACTCTGTCGCATCGCGTCGGCGTAAACGCGCAAACAAATCTGTACTTGCTTCTGGGAAGTGGGACTTACTTGAGACTTCACTAAATTCAGGGAGAAATTAGATTAGAATAATAAGGAAAGGACCGTTTCGTTGTTGGTATTTGAATCAAGGTTTGATTTCGGAGTTAGCATTTTGTCCAAAATAGTTATTTTTGACAAAAATTATGATAAGCAAAGAACTCAGACCCTTCTCGAGGTAATAAAGTTGCTACCTACTTACAATTGTAAGCCCCGACGATACTGACAAAAACCAAAAAATTTGATGATCAGTGGAGGCTGTATTGTCAACGAATAAACGAGTTTCCAGATGAGATCAAAAATAAAAACAGTAGCGACAGTTATTGGTACAAAATATCAATAAATAAAGACCTTTCAGGATGCATGTCATTTAAGGATTTGGGCGAATTTGTCTTGGAAATACTCGTTTTACCTCACTCCAACGCTGACTGTGAGCGAGTACTTCCAAAATTAATTTAATAAAAATAAATATTCGAAATAGTATTTGTACAAAAACAGTAAATACATTGCTTTTATCATCACAACGATGTAACGGCGTATGCTATAACTTTGAAGTTATTCATCAGATGATAAAGGCAATGTCTTCAAATAATATTTATCAAAAGAATGATGAAGACGATGTCCAAGTTTGTTTTGAATAAGTCTCTTTTTTTATTTTCATGATTTTTTTTACTTTGATTTTTTTTCCAGAAGTTACGTTGAGCTAATGTTTAGTAAAGTAGGATAATATGTATGTTTTTGTTTCGTTTATATATTTTATTACATAATTTATGTTTTTGAGTTTTTATATTTTACCAAAAACGTTTTATTATCACTTATAATTGCACAAGTGGTTTGTATTTTATCGGGTAAATTTGGGTTGTTTAATGAGAAACTGTTTCCTAGCAATTTGACGAGAATAACTGTCAACGATTAAAAACACGACACCGAAGGTGGAGTGTTTTTAGGTTGACAGTTATTCGAGTCAAATTGCTAAAGGAAACAGTTTAGAATTTGAACAACACAAATTTATCCAATATCAATACAAACCTCGAGTATAAATGGGCAGGACAATTTAATGAATGAGAAATTTGGAAACATATCTTGCAATATTACATTCAATTTCTCGATGGAAGTATCTGGCTCAAATGCGTATCTTTTTGCATCGCAAAACGTAGAAAATTGTCGCCAGATTGATGATTGCGTCGCAACTGTATTAGTAGGCACACAGGTATTAACAATTTGACTAATTTCGGCGTTCGTAGACACACCGAATCGACTCATTGTTAGTTCTTGAAAATTCAATAAGTTGTTGACAAACATGCCAAACTATTTATTCTGGTAACCAACACCGCGATAATTGATGAACAAATAAATAAGTGAACAAACCACTAGTGTATTTGTCGCTGTAAAAGTTAAAGCTAACTTTTGCCGCTGTCAAAGTGACAATAGCACTGTGGCATATGCGATTTTTTATACACGAGTTAAATTGTCAATAAAATAAATTTTAAAAAATCCGTGCATAATATTTCCTTATTAGAGCCCTTAGGGACCCCTGCTTTTAGGTTTTAAATTATTCTGTTTGTAACATAATTTTCTGAAAAATCCGATAATTTTGGCAACGCTGCTCGATAATTTCTTACGTCACTTCTGGCAGCACTGCTTGATATATAAAAAGAAAACGTATTAAATGCTGCGTACGGTTTATCTTCCTTCAATGTAATATTCACAAATCATCATTATATGCAGGAAATTGTTAAGGGAGTTTAAATTCTTCATTCTCACCCAGTGTTAACAACAAAATAATTCATGAAAAGAGTTATATCTACGATAAATTAGCTACTCAAAGCTATTATTTCCAGGATACAGTCAACGGAGATCTTCTGCAAAGTACCTGAGAGTGAAGGAGGGAAATAAAAAAAATCACAGTCCACTCCAAATAAAAAAATCCCAATGGCACAGGACCAATTGGACAGTCTTATTTCAGTAACATGTTTGCATAAAACCGAAAATAAAAAATTAGATACAAAAGTAATAGAGATGTACAAAAAACCAAAGTAACATTCTGGCATCAAATCAAAAACAAAAAAATTTAAAAAAATTCTGGTAAGTTTGTGAATTTTCTTAAATAAATGTTTTAATGTACGATTTAGAGAAAAATGTTAAATACAAAAGTTGTAGAACGTGTTAAGGTCTATAAAAAAGCTCAGTAACTTTTTTGCGTCAAATGAAAAACAAAGGAAATACGATTTTTTTTTCAACTTTGACAGGCCGCCATTTTGTTTTTACTGGGCCGATTTGGCTCATTAACGAACTCGTCGAAGATTTTTGCCTAACCGATTTTGTAGCGAGTTTGGTTTCGATCCGTCAAAAAATACGCCCTCTATCGTGCTTACAAATTCAGTTATAATTTGTGAATTTTCTTAAATAAATGTTTTAATGTACGATTTTGAGAAAAATGTTAAATACAAAAGTTGTAGAACGTGTTAAGGTCTATAAAAAAGCTTAGTAACTTTTTTGCGTCAAATGAAAAACAAAGGAAATACGATTTTTTTTCAACTTTGACAGGCCGCCATTTTGTTTTTACTGGGCCGATTTGGCTCATTAACGAACTCGTCCAATATTTTGGCCTAACCGATTTTTGTAGTGAGTTTGGTTTCGATCCGTCAAAAAATACGCCCTCTATCGTGCTTGCAAATTCCGTTATAACACATACATATATATATATATATATATATATATATATATATATATATATATATATATATATATATATATATATATATATATATATATATATATATATATAACCTTTGGAACGGAGGGTGATTTTGGCATCTAGGAACACCAAAACGAAAAACTGCATTGAAATTTTTCCGAAGTCGCGTCATGCTACTCTCTACAATAGCCCTATTTCATTCTGAAATAAGACTAAAAATTCCTTCCCAACCCCTGGAATCTTTCCCCACAACTGATGACTGTTTAAATATAACTAATGTTTTTATAAAATATCTCCATTTTTTATATAATATAAGGCCTCCAGTTGACGGCCTTATTCAATGGAATCATTATAGAAAATGATACCAAGTTTTTTAAAGAGACTAAATTTTTTGTTAATAAAAAGGTGTTTATTATCTCTCTTAGTGGAGTCGACATTCAAATACATGAAAAATGTAAGAGATGAAAGCCAACTAGTATGAAGAGGATATTGAGAAAACATTGCCAATAAATTGAGAATTTGAAAAAAATTGAGAATTTGAAAAAATTAAGAATTGTAAAAAGTTGAGAGAATTTGAAGAAGTATATTTCAACAGTATTAGTGTTTTAAATGAAACTCACGGTTTCTAGTTAATACCACAATATAATGAAAAATGTTGAAAATTCTAAAAAATTGACAATTGTTTCGATAAATCAATATCACCGTTAATTTCATTATATTTCAACAGTCAGAGCAATTGGCACCTAAGGGTCATTCAGGAATGCAGATAGAATTATAATATTTTTCAAAAAAAAACAAATCGAATTGTATAAATTTGGTGTTAAGATCTTAAATTTGAATAAAAATTGTTAATTTAAAGTAACATTACTATAGTTACATAACATTTCTTTGATATATGTGACAATTTTGAATTCGATAAAGGTTAGTAACAATTGTGACAGATTATTATATATTTATTTTTTAACAGCTTGAACTTGTTTTTAATTTATTTTTTTAATGATTTACTGAAATTTGTTCATACACATAAGTACAGCGAAATTACCTAAATTTTGTATCATTTAAAATTTAGACATAGGCAAAATTTTCCCCCGCTGTGAAATTGGCAGCCAAAAGCTAGCAGCCATTCTGACGAAAACACCAGAATGACCACAGGCGCAGCATATTTATATAATTACTAAAAATAATTGGAAATTATTGTTTTTTTTTCTAATTTTAGGCAAATTTTATTAAGAAGCCTGCCTAAAAATAGTGGTAAGGAGAAAATAAAATAAAGTACAGAGGCGGATCTAGGAGTAAAATTATCTTTTATTTTAAGCCTCCCAAAATTTAAAATTATAACTATGAACAGATTATCTTGCCCTGCCGCGCGCCATACAGGACCGGCAATAGGGGTTAATTCATAAAAAATTGCTGTTTTAAATGAAACTTACGGTTTCTAGATAATTTCACAATATATTAATAAGATTTTAAAAACTTGTTTCGAAACAATTATCAATTATCTTACGAGTTTTTCATTTAAAACAGTAAAATGATTCCACGAAGTAAGGGTCGAGACAGTTAATTACATAAAAATGTTAGTGAAATATGAAACTTAATTAATTTTTCATTACTTGGGAGTTTTTCGCATATTCCATTTTATATAGAAAATGTTGGGAACCATGCCAAAAACAAAATAAAAATGTCAGATCGACTTGCACTGCCGTACAGGACCGGCAATAGGAGTTAAGTAATAAAAATTTGGGTAAAATATAAAACTTATTTAATTTTTCACGACTCAGGAGTTTTTCGTACATTCTTTATTATACAGCAAACGTTGGGAACCATCCTATAAAACAAATTTAAAATGTCAGATCAACTTGCACTGCCGTACAGGACCGGCAATAGGGGTTATATCATAAAAATTTGGGTAAAATAAGAAACTTAATTAATTTTTCATTACTTGGGAGTTTTTCGCACATTCCATTTTATGTATAAAATATTGAGAACCATCCTAAAAACATAGTGAGAATGTCAGATTGACTTGTACTGCCGTGCAGGACCGGCAATAGGGGTTAATTCATAAAAATTTGGGTGAAATATAAAACTTATTTCATTTTTCTTTAATGGGAGTTTTACGCACATTCTTCATTACATAGCAAATGTTGGTAACCATCTTAAAAACAAATTAAAAGTGTCAGATCGACATGCACTGCCGTACAGGACCGGCAATAGGGGTTATATCATGAAAATTTGGGTAATATATGAAACTTAATTAATTTTTTATTACTTGGGAGTTTTTCGCATATTCCATTTAATGTAGAAAATATTGGAAACCATCCTAAAAACAAATTTAAAATGTCATATTGACTTGCACTGCCGTACAGAATCGGATTTGGGTAAAATTGAAACTTAATTAATTTTTCATTACTTGGGAGTTTTTCGCACATAACATTCTATGTAGAAAATGTTGAGAACCATCATAAAAACAAATTGAAAATGTCAGATCGACTTTCACTGCCGTACAAGACCGGAAATAGGGGTTAAATCATAAACATTTGGGTAAAATATGAAACTTGATTAACTGTTCATCACTTGGGAGTTTTTCGCATATTCCATTTTATGTAGAAAATGTTGGAAACCATCCTAAAAACAAATTGAAAATGTCAGATTGACTGCATTGCCGTACAGGACCGGTAGTAGTAGTTGATTCATAAAAATTTGGGTAAAATATCAAACGTAATTAATTTTTCATTACTTGAGAGTTTTTCGCACATCCCATCTTATGTAGAAAATGTTGGAAACCATCCTAAAAACAAATTAAAAATGTTAGATTGACTTACTTTAAGTTTGATATTTTACCCAAATTTTTATGAATTACTCCCTATGGCCGGTCCTGTACGGCAGTGCAAGTCTATCTGACATTTTCAACTTGTTTTTAGGATAGTTCCCAACATTTTCTACATAAAATGGAATGTGCAAAAAACTCCCAAGTAATGAAAAATTAATTGTGTTCGATATTTTACTTAAATTTTTATGAATTAACCGCTACTGCCGGTTCTGTACGGCAGTGCCAGTAATCTGACATTTTTAATTTGTTTCTAAGATAGGCCTAACATTTTTTACATAAAATGGAATGTGCAAAAAACTCCCAAGTAATGAAAAGTTAGTTAAGATTGATATTTTACCCAAATTTTTATGAATCATCCCCATCATTGTCGGTCCTGTACGGCAGTGGAAGTCGATCCGACATTTTCAATGTTTTTAAGATAGTTCCCAACATTTTCTACATAAAATGGAATGTGCGAAAAACTCCCAAGTAATGAAAAGTTAATTAAGATTGATATTTTACCCAATTTTTTTTTGGATTAACCCCTATGGCCGGTCCTGTACGGCAGTGCAAGTCAATCTTACATTTTTAATTTGTTTTTAATATGGTTTCCAATATTTTATATATAAAAAAGAACGTGCGAAAAACTCCCTAGTCATGAAAATTTAATTAAGTTTGATATTTTAACCATACCGTTATGAATTAACCCCTATGGCCGGTCCTGTACGGCAGTCCCAGTCAATCTTATATTTTTAATTTGGTTTTAAGATGGTTCCCAACACTTTCTATATAAAATGGAATTTGCGAAAAACTCCCAAGTCGTGAAAAATTAATTAAGTTTGATGTTTTACCGAAATTTTCATGAATCACCCCAATTGCCGGTCCTGTATAGCCGTGCAAGTAATTCTGACATTTTCAGTTGGTTTTTTAAGATTGTACTCAACATTTCTATATAATAAGGAATGTGCGAAAAACTTCCAAGTCGTGAAAAATTAAATAAGTTGTATATTTGAGCCAAATTTTTATGAATTAACCCCTATTGCCGATCTTGTACGACAGTGCAAGTCAATCTGACATTTTAATTCGTTTCAAAATGGTTCCCAATTTTTTCTATATAAAATGGAATGTGCGAAGAATTCTCAAGTCAAGAAACATTAACCCTGCAGTGGTAGCGGCGGGTCTCCCAGACCCGAACAGCACGTCAACCACGTGACCTTCGGAGGTGCGCCGGTATTTTAATTTTATATTCCAGCTATCTTCCTGAATTGGTTAGTAGTAACTTATCGTCGCTAGAGGAAGGTTATACGGCTTTTGAATTTATCGTAAATAATTCATTCGGGTCCACGAAACCCGGCGCTACCAAAAGTGCAATAGTTTCAATTGTAAGTACTTTTTTGAATTTCTATTATTTTGAGACTTCTAGTGTATGTGGATAGGTACTTTTTTACCATTCGTTCTCCATTATAGATGATGAATTACGAGGCTGAACAAAGAAGACTTCTGCGTTTGTTTGAAGAAGTTCCATCTGATGACAACATGGAAATGGATTCACAAGATTCAGATGAAGAAGATAACGTGGAAGTACAATCAGAAGCATCTGATACAGAACAAGATGCATCTTCTTCTGATTCTGATGACGAAAATAATTTCGAATCCAGAAGACATCGGTTACCCACTTTCACAGCTCCAGATGGAACAGTTTGATGGAAACACTCATTACAATCCAAAAGGCAGAAAACCCGTAGAGAAAATATAATTTTACGTTTACCTGGTGTTACGCAAGCTGCAAAACAAGCAAAATCTGCTATAGAGTGTTGGGAATTGTTTTTTTCTGAAGACATTCTAGAGACAATAGTTGATTATACCGATAAGTATATTGTAAAAATGGCCCCAAACTATGAAAGAGAGAGATCAGCACGACCTACGGATATAATCGAAATAAAAGCTCTTCTGGGACTTTTATATCTAGCAGGATGTTTGAAGGGAGCCAGATTAAATCTTGAAGAATTGTGGGAAAGAAAAGGTTGTGGAGTAGAAATGTTATGGTTGACAATGTCTCTGGGTAGATTTCGTTTTCTCCTTAGAATGCTGAGATTCGATGATTGGGAAACCCGAGATTATAGAAAATCACTAGATAAACTGGCTCCAATAAGATATGTTTTCGATAAATTTGTCAATAATTGTAAGAAGCATTATACAGTTGGAACATGTGTGACAATTGATGAAAAATTAGAGGCCTTTAGAGGTAGATGTGGATTCAGACAATACTTGCCGAAGAAGCCAAATAAATATGGATTGAATATATTCACATTAGTGGATTCAAAGATGTTTTATACTAAAAATCTAGAGGTGTATGTTGGTCAACAACCTGATGGACCGTATAATGTGAAAACGGATGCAAAAAGTTTAGTCGAACGGTTGATATCTCCCATATCTGGAATGGCAAGGAATCTTACCTGCGACCTTCACAACATTTCCTCTAATACAAACTCTTCTGAAAAATCATAATCTAACATATGTAGGTACAATAAGAAAAAACAGTCGTGGACTCCCCTTGCAATTCAAAAATACCAAGCTCAGACCTGTAGCTTCAAGTATATTTGCTTTTCAGAAAGACATGACTTTCCTATGTCCCGAAACCAAACAAAAACGTTTTACTTGCTTCTAGTTTACATCACGACGATATAATAGACAAATCAACTGGCAATGACAACAAACCCGAAATTATAACTTTTTATAATTCAACAAAAGGTGGAGTCGATACAGTAGACCAACTGTGTTCCAGGTATAATGTAGCATGTAATACTAGAAGATGGCCAATGGTAATATTCTATTCCATTCTAAATGTAGGAGGAATAAATGCTCAGGTAATATATAGTAGCAATAATCATGATTCAAACTTGAAGCGCAGAAAATTTCTAAAAACTGTCGCCCTATCGTCATTAGATGAACATCTGAAAAGAAGGTCAAGAGCTGAAAACGTGTCCAACGATGTCAAAAAAAGACGCAGGGAAACAGCAAATACAGAAGAATTGCATGAAGTGCCCGAAGGTACAAAAAAACTATGTGTCAAATGTAAAAATAATAATAAATCGAAGTACTATTGTAAAAGTGCCACATTTTTCTATGTCTCAAACACGTGAATATTTACTGTGAAAAGTGTTCCAACTGAATAAATTTTTATTTTTCTTCAGTATATTTCATTATTAATCAACACACTTCTTCAATAGAATTTGACCTTATCCCCCTTTTTCCGAAATAAATCTTCAACAGAAAAAAAAATGGTTTCCGAGATTGAAAATGAGAGGTTGACAAATTTTATTTTTAAATAAATACAATACTTGATTTGAATAATGAAATTATGGGGGCATATAAAGAGTTATTATCAAAGAAATTATAGAAAAAAAGTAAAAAATATAGCACTGTATTTTTAGGAAGTACATATGATATCAATGTCGGGTCTATTAAACCCGGCGCGTATGACATATGGGCGCTACCCCTGCAGGGTTAATTAAATTTTATATTTTATCAAATTTTTTATGAATTAACCCCTATTGCCGGTCCTGTATGGCGCGCGGCAGGGCAAGTTAATCAGACATTTTTAATTTGTTCATAGGTAAAATTTTAAATTTTGGGAGTCTTAAAATAAACTACTATTTTATACCTAGATCCGTCTCTGCACTTAATTTAATTTCATCCATATTACTATTTTTAGGTAAGCATTTAAATAACATTTGCTTAAAATCATAAAAAAAACAAGTATATACAATTATTTTTGGTAATTATATAAATATGCTGCACCACTGGTCATTCGAGTGTTTTCTTCAGAATGGCTGCTAGCTTGTGGCTGCCAATTTCATAGTGGTAAATTTTGCTACCTATTACCAAGCCTTGAACAACAACCTCCCTCAAAAAAGATGAGTCTATAATGTTAAGAGGTTGGTTGATAGTCAGTGTAATTAATGTGCAAAGTATACATTGAAAATTAAAGCTTAATATTGTACTGTTGTTTCTATTAATTACTTCATTTTATTCTAATCAATCGAAATGTCATGAAATACTTTTATTCATAAAGTATTGGTTGACAAAGCAGTTTTCAAACTTTGTTATTAATTTGTTCAATTTAGTGGTTAATTTATAACCCATATAATTTGGAATGACCCCTTTAATAAAGTAAAATATTATTTTATATGTACTCTATTAGCAATTTATGTAGAAAATAAGACCAACATGTTAATTACCTACAGGGAGAGGAAGTTATACTACCTAGTTTCCAAGTATTCTGTGATGTAAACAAGTCATCAACAAAAACTGTTAAATAAGTAGGAGATGGTTTCAACTATTTTCCAACACTAACTACAGTTTGGACTAACACATTTACAAGTTTTTGATATATTTTTAAAACTTTTCCAAATATACGGAGTGTCCCAAAAGTGCTGGGGCATAGAGCTACCACGTATAGTAGAGACGAAAATAAGTCCATTGGACCTAATTTATTTATATACCAAAATGTACCTTTTGCCCGTGAGAAAAGTTCAAAGTCCTCAGAAATGAGTGACACAAATTGAATGAAATTTGACAGAAACTCATTTTAGAGGATTACTCTCTTTTCGATAATCAAAGAAACCCAAAAGAAATTGTAGAAGGGTTAAAACCACTCTCACACCCTGACATTTTTCAGAACTTTCTTAGGTGTAATACGGTTCTCAAACTGTTACTCTTATAAAAATTTCGTATTCCACACAGTTCCGAAGAAAAAAAATGTTTCTTAATCATATGGTAACAGATATTACTAGTACAAGTTTAATAAAACTGCCAACTAAATTTTGTATTACAATTTTATTAAACTTGTACTAGGAATAGCTGTCATCAGTATTTTAGAAAAGTTTTTTTCTTTTAGAACTATATGGAATACGAATTTTCCCAAAATTAACAAAATGAAGGTATTTAATTAGTCTTCTCGCTAAAAAATTTTTAGAACCGTATTACCACACCTAAGAAAGTTCTGGAAAAAATGTCAGGGTAAAACGGCGGTTTTAACACTACAATTTGTTTTGGTTTTATTTGATTGCCGAATGGAGAGTAATCCTCTAAAATTCACTTCTGTCAAATTTCATTCAATTTGCCTCTCTCATTTTTGAAAGACATGCAAAAATGTGTTTTTATGTAAACTTTGAACTCTTTTTTGCGGGCAAACGTGGTAGCTCCGTGTCCCGGCAATTTTGGGACACCCTGTATATAACTGGTATTTTTGTAAATATTGAAGTTGTGTTAGCATTATTAGGTGGACAGTGATAGAACATCTTGAAAGAACTTCATCAGATATATCTACAAAATAATAAAAGTATGTACTATGTACATAGTTCAATTTGTACCAATTTTATTGTTTATGATACAATTAATACTTTCTAAGTAGTAGTCTTTTTAAAATATATTATCATTAAATTTTGAAAATCTGTTACTCTGGTAATATCATTAACCTATCAGTCAGATTAATGTAAGAATCCCTTTTACTGTAAAACAATAATTGCTTTGAAAGTAATTATAGGTATATCTTGGAACAGAACCTTAAGTTTTTTCAATTAGGCTATTTGGCAATGAGTATTTTCAATTGTTTGCCATAGAGAATAATTCAGTCACAACATTCTACCATCATTTCTTCATACTTCTTAAACATACAATCATACTCGTTGATGACCGATATTGCATGTAGCAAAGTTTCTTAGGAAGATAAATTATACAGAACAAAATCTTCAGATATAAACTATAAAATTAATTGAGTACAGCTATAATTAAACATTATTTAGTATAATTTGGATTCATGTTACCTAATAATTTTCATATAGTTCGCTAAAGTAAAAAAACATTGAAATATATGATAGGAAACAAAATTAGACACCCCACATTTACATTTAGATCACTGCAGGAAATAATGAAGTTATGAACTACTTCATGGTATATTATAATGTATATTATTTATTTGAAACCCTGAGAAAGTACCTATACAAGTTTATAATGCAAACTAATTTGTAGTTGAATAAAAAATAACTTGCTATAAACTTACCAATAATATAACTGTATAAAAATCTACAAAAAGATGAATTCACATAGAAATATAATGTATATTTGAAGAATTTTTGGTCACTACTGTACTGGAAATGGAGCTCTACACCACAGACACACACTACAACCGCCAAATTATAAATCGAATACGTAGACGTACGATGGTATCGTGTAAATCACAGATGAGTAGAATGTAAAATCCATAGAGAAATAAACATATTAATTTTAGCATTCATTTTAAAATTTTCCCGGTGGCTACTGTGGCGCCACCGTTATATATTGTATTTTAACGTACACTTTTTCATACACAGAGACCATAGAGAAAGTAATAAGAGAGTTCCCGTATATACTGCTGGCATCACGTCGATCTCAGCACACTCCTTGCGGTTGTCGGAACTAATTCTTAATTACAAGCGGGATATTTAAATTTGGTAGTTTGGATTACGGGTAGGTAAATTTTACAGTTTGTCATAAAATTGTTTATTATATAATTATTTCATTCCAAAAAATAATATTATTGATAATATAATATTGTTGCAGATTGTCTTATAACGAAATTGTAATAGAACATTGATTATGTGTATTATACGAATAGCCCTGATGATGAACCTAAATAAACGATTCGAAACGTTGGAAAAAGAAAAGCTTTTGAAGTTTTATTTCTTATCAAAAAAGTTGGCGAATAACCATTAATTTTATATGAAAATAAAATTATATTTTATTTTTTTGTAATGAAATAATTATAATGAACAATTGTGAGACAAATAATTTTGTTAATAAATAATAAAATGACATACATTTAAATTTTTTATTAACCGGCACATAATATAAAAACAAATTAATAAAATATTTAGATAAATAAGAAAATAGCAAACATTTAATTTTTTTCATAATAAAAAATTTATTTATCACAAAACTACATATTTTTACTAAAATTACATTACATTATATTTAACAGAGTTAACCCAATAGAATTCAGATCAAATTGCTCAAGTTATTTTAAAATTATTGACAACAAATATTCCAATAAAAAGGAGTTAAAAACTAAATTCCACATTCCCCTTAAGACAGGAACAGGTCTGAAACAAAAAAGAAATTAAACGCAGTACATTAAGTTACCGAAAAAATATCTTTGTTTGTTAGTCCTTTCACCATCATCTTTCTTTTTAATTAATAAGGGGACACAAACTTTCAAGCGCTGAGAAAATACGTATGATTTATGTTCTCGACAGGTGAACCAATCAAAATGTATACGACCTTTTGCAAAGCGTTCATTTTTTTCAGTAATATTTTTTACATGACCGAAAAATGGTAAAATATAACAAAGTCATGCAGTATTGAAATAAATTTAACTTCTCTTTGTACATAAATCAGATGTGTTTTCTTTGAAAGAAGTGGTGAATGTCTAAAATGTCTAAAATATCTGTCAGCAAATTAGCCTTACATTCTTCGCAATTAAACCAGAGACATAGCCTATTGTTTGAGTGTCCAAATTTAAATCATTTAGTTATTAATAGTAGTAGTTTATACTGAATGGTTTTGGTTTATTATGAAAATTCAAAAAATAATACAATAAACTGCAGTCATCTGCTTCATAATTTGTGTTGTAGTTCTTGACTATCATTATATAATGATAGTCAAGAACAATATTGTTACAAAAAATAAGCTTTCCTTCCACGGATAATATAGTACTTTGATTAATGTCAGGCGGAAGTTTGAAAAATGTTTTGTTCTTTAACTCCAAATTGCCAAGTGGCCAAAAATATTTAATATTAAAATTCTTTGCAATACAACTATGACGAATTATACCTGGTGATGACATTTTAAAGGTTCACATACTTTTATTACAACCAAAATCCTAAATAAATTAAGAAACAAACTAAAAATTATCCTAAAATACTCACCATTGTTTGTAACACCCTAACCATATTCTGATATTCTCAACAATTTTTTGACTTTGACAAACATAAGCCATATTCACACCAACTAATGTAAGATTGATTTTGTATATTTTCATTTTTAATTACGTAAAAATTAATATACTAGGATATTTTATAATATTTATCCACATTAAAGGCGATATGTTGAAATGTATTGAAATTTATATTTTATTATATTTTGTTTATGTCAAACCGTCTTGTAGTTCGCGACAGTAGTGACTAAATGCGCGGGTCAGTTGCGCAGAAACGTTGTGCCACATACCACCTATATGCATGAAACTGTCTCTTATATTATCGGATCAACTGATAATAATATATTAGGTGCTTTCTTTTTGACTGAGATCTCAGTTAATCTCAGCTCACATCAGTTATGTTAGCGTTCTTTTTGTTTTACTCACTTTAATTGAGCTGAGATTTTTCCTCCCCCTTCACCGATGCTGAATGTGTTGTAAGGGGGATCAGTTGGAATTGAGTCGGAAATAAAGTGGAGGGGATGAAGAAATATTTGATTTGCTTGGTTTATTTGTAGTTTTAACCAAGGTTATCTAAGGTTTTAACCATTGACATGAACAATAAACACACATAATCTATTTTTCTTTTGTTACAAATCATGGATACATTAATTAACATTATTATATGCTGATACGAATCTGTCGTATAGTTTAAATCTATCGACAGATCGCGCGCTTCAATCGAGATGTCGTTCTTTTTGGTGCTTACTCACATCACTTTATCTCAGATCACCTTAACTGAAGTGATCTGAGATCTCAGTCAAAAAGAACGCACCATGTGAGCGTTCTTTTTGTTTTACTCACTTTAAATAAGCTGAGATTTTTCCTCCCCCTTCACCGATACTGAATGTGTTGTAAGGGGGTATCAGTTGGAATTGAGTCAGAAATAAACTGGAGGGGATAAAGAAATATTTGATTTGCTTGGTTTATATGTACTTTTAGCCAAGGTTATCTAAGGTTTTAACCATTGACATATAAATAATAAACACACATAATCTATTTTTCTTTTGTTACAAATTATGGATACGTTATTTACCATTATTAGATGCTGATACGAGTCTGTCGTATAGTTTGAATCTGTCGTATAGTTTAAATCTATCGACAGATCGCGCGCTTCAATTGAAATGTCGTTATTTTTGTTGCTTACTCACATCACTCTATCTCAGATCACCTTAACTGAAGTGATCTGAGATCTCAGTCAAAAAGAACGCACCAAATACACTCTAACAGAATCAGTGAGTTGTAATATCACTGAACAGAATTGAGTATTTGCAGAAATATTTTGCCGGCGGGCGAGACTTAGTACGTCACCAGTGGACCTCGACTCAACTCGACTGATTTATTGCAAACGTTAACATTTCCACTATTTTCTTATTTATTTGCAAAAATAATAACTAATTAATTTTTTTGTGATATGTTAAAAAAGTTATATGTAAATATGAATTAACTATTGAAATAATAACTTTTAATTGAGGAAATTTGCTTATTTATTTTGCACAGAAAGAGAAGCATATCTACGAGCTGTGCTTATGGGTTAATTTACAGGTAAACTTAGCATTATATTTTTACTTGTTGCAGGAATAATAAAATAGACGTCTAATACAGTTACAAAAAATTTATTAATCAACAATTTTTTTCAAAATTTTAAAACTTCTATCATCCCTTATCCTACTCACACTTTTTCTGTTTCAACATTTTTTTGTCTGGGATTGATATTATTATAATTAATCCTAATAATAGGCCCCTTGCAGATATTTTTTTTATTGCATTAAAATGATCAATTATACGTAGATATTATCCCACAGGAATATTTTCAAATGTTGTGGAATATTAAAGTCGTAATAAATAATTGAAATTCAAACAGGCTAAAATCCCGCCAAAAACCGAGCTTTCACATTTCATGCAACGATGACGTCACGAGGTTTTATTAATAGTAGTTATATGATCTGTGGTTTTATTGTTTTGATGTTCTGTTTAAGTTAAGTTTTTGGTGATTTTTTTAATAAAAATGGTTTATCGTTATTGTATCGTACCAGATTGTAAAATGACAACAATCTCCACTCCTGGAAAAACATTTATTAAGCTACCCATTGAAGAAAAACTACGAAAAATTTGGCTAAAAGCCATGAGACGCAAGCCTGAAGATTTTTCATCAAAAAGCCACGTTTACCTATGCGAAGGCCATTTTTGTGTAAGTATTTAAATTTGAAATGTTAAATTAAATTACAAATTTACTTTGGAGAAAAATTAGCCCAGAATTAAATCTAAAATCTGTAATAAAAAATTAGCCTAACCTACCATTTTTGTTTATTGTTAATAAACATTGCTTTTTTTCAGCTAGAGCAGGGCATGGAAAATTATATGGAATGGAAAATGATGAGTGTTCAGAAAAGGATGAAAAAAAATGTAGTTCCGCACATTTTTGCTTGCCAGGAAGATAGAAAGCGGGCTTGTCCCAAACCCGAGCGAAAGGCTTTTGTAAAAAGAGCAAGGCAGAGTACCATCCAAGATATTTTATGCGAAGCGAGTACTTCAAAATCTGGTTTACCTTTGGATTTACCCACACAACAAGAAGAATTTACTCCTACACTTTCAAATATTGAGGTAAATGTGGATAAGGAACGTAGCATAGGAGTACAAGTAAACTTGAGAAATAAATGTTGAAGCAAATCTATTCAGTGTAATATTTACCCACCTACAGTGTGTAAAGGTTCTTCACCTATTGACCATCCAAGTACAAGTGTTGCCCTATCCCCAATTAGGTTGCAAAGTGTAAAAAGGCAGATTTATAGCTCCTCTGAATCAAGTGCCTCCGAATTTAAAGTGAGTACATCTTCGAACTATAGTGATTCAAATGATTCTGAATTAGACGAAGTTATAAGCAAAGACAATAAAAAAGGTGTAATAAAATTTACACTTGAAAAAATAGAAACAAATCCAAGACTATATCTAGGAGTGAAACTTTTTTTATAATTGATATAATTCAAAAAAACTTTCAAATAGATGTTGTCAACATATATTTGGTTTTACTAAAAATTCGCCTTAATAAAACCTTTCAAGAGCTGGCAGATGATTTTGGCATCTCTGAAAGTGATGCAAGCAGAATATTTGCTAAATCAGTAGGTTTAATCATTGATGATCTAAAAAACTAAATAGTGTGGTTTTCTACCGAGAAGGTAATAAAATGTTTGCCATTGCCTTTCCGAGCAAGGTACTCCAATGTCTACGCAATTATAGGCTGCTTAGAAATTGAAATTCAAAAGCCTGAAGATCCTGTAAAACAAGCTTTAATATGGTCGGAATATAAAAAAGCCAACACAATAAAATATTTAATTTTTTCAACCCCAGATGGCTTAATAAATTTTATTTCAAATAGTTTTGGTGGACGGACATCGGATGCCCTCATTGTAGAAAAGTGTGGGTTTCTAGACAAACTTCAGCCGAACATGCATATTATGGCTGATAGGGGTTTCAAGCATATAGATAATATGCTCGCAGAAAAAAACTACAAATTAGTGAGACCTGCGAATGTGGCGAGTGGATCTAAATTAAGTAAGCTCTCCAAACCAAAAAATTGCAAGTCTAAGAATCCATATAGAAAGAGTAATAAGGCGTTTAAAAGAATTTAGAATGTTAAGACGTCATGCATGCATTCACATCAAGTTGATATCTCACTCGGATTATGTAATAAATATTGCTTGTGCTTTAGTGTATACTCAGGGTCCATTAATAAGTTAAAAACAAAATATTTTTATATTGAAAAATTGTGATATATAGTGTTACGTAAATGTTTCTTACCCATGTATGTAATATAGTAACTTCCTTTATGTTATAGTATTTTTGAATGTAATAACATATTGGATCTAATCAGAAAATTTTAATTTAAAGTTTATCACTTTTAGAGTGCATCGATAACATGTATAATAGGACACTACTTTATAATAAGTTGTAATATTGGATATGTATAGAATTAAAAGTCAATAAAAAGTATTTGTATCATTTTAGTATCATTATTTTGTTTTACATATGGTGTCAAGTTTATTAAAACCTAATTATACTATATCCTACACAAAATATAATGTATGTTGGTAAAAAGTTTCAAATTTTATATATCGGTTACACAAAGCTTGTTATAATCTCGCATTTCATTTAATATTCAACACACTTCAATTGTGTGCATTCAGCTCCATGTCTACTAATAATACATACAAGCGGGTCACTTAAATTATCTGGAATAAATTCAATGGCATGTGTTGTTAAAACAATGTTATAGCACATATGAATATAGAAATTTATAGACAGTATAGCTAAAATGGTCTAAGTAACATTTAAAACTAAATGTAAGATAGACCAGTTTAGCAACATATTTCATATTTACGGGTAATGCCAAAGTGACATATAAATTACAAAAGTATGAGAAATTTATTTGGATATAGACCATCTTAACATTTACATTTGATTTGACCATAAGTGTATAAAAAAATCCCTATTTACAAAAATGTCACTTAGACTGGTTTAGCTCCACCGTCCTTGACAATCAATAACCATTTGATATAAAATAATTGTGGTACCCTTATAATGTATGTCATGTATTTGGAATCATTCGGCACACACCCATTTTAAGTCACATTAAACGTTTAGCACTGCTTATTGAAATTATTCAGTATTTTAACTAGAATAATTTTATTTATGTGTAAATTTTGAATTCATCACAATACCTATATACAAAATCCTATCTACCACTAATATTTTATTGAGGATATAATGAAGAACTAAATAAATGTAAATAATATTTAAATATGAATTTGTTTATCCTATTATCCTTACCTTTGTTTCACACTTAGAATTATTAGGCATATATAGGTTACAAGCAAACTTCAATAAATGATTAATTTTTACTTATCTTTATTGAGTACATTATAAATGTTTGTTTTCCAAAATTCCAAGGATTTTTCTAAAATGGGATTTAAAAAGTCTTCATTATAACTAATATGAATTAGTGTCACTCCACTATTTTGTTCAAATAAAGGGTCCGCAACACAAAACACTCCCTTATTTTTCTGCATTTGTGCGAAATACCTTTTATTTATTACAACATTTACAATATAATTAGATACCGTTTTTTCTGATGACGGACATTTTATTTCAACCACAATTTGATCGTTATACGCATCATGTGAAGCTCCAAGAATGGGAAACTCTTGTGAACGCATAAGACCTCCACGGTAGAGGTGTAAGAAAAGTAACTAATCGTTACTCGAGTACTCGTTACTTGTTCGGATTCGAAGTAACGAATACAAAACTCACCGGCGTTATAGTTACTCGAGTACTCGAAGTTCTCGCGAAGGCTAATGCTAGATTCTTAGATCATTAACGAGTACCGACGCCTACGACCGAATTAATTTTTACCGAAGCTGATAGTGTGATCTATCTATTATTTGGAGTACGCTGTCTTTTATGCAATTACAGATTTCTGTTTCAAAATAAGCGGTTGGAGATAAAAGCAATAAAATGAAGTTCACGACTTAGTCACTACGTTTTGATTTTTTGCTGTATTATGTGTGATAATAGGTGCGTTCTTTTTGACTGAGATCTCAGATCACTTCAGTTAAGGTGATCTGAGATAAAGTGATGTGAGTAAGCACCAAAAAGAACGACATCTCAATTGAAGCGCGCGATCTGTCGATATATTTAAACTATACGACAGATTCGTATCAGCATCGAATAATGATAATTAATGTATACATAATTTGCAACAAAAGAAAAATAGATTATGTCTGTTTATTGTTTATATGTCAATGGTTAAAACTTTAGATAACCTTGGTTAAAACTACAAATTAACCAAACAAATCAAATATTTCTTCATCCCCTCCACTTTATTTCCGACTCAATTCCAACTGATACCCCCTTACAACACATTCAGCATCGGTGAAGGGGGAGGAAAAATCTCAGCTCACTTAAAGTGAGTAAAACAAAAAGAACGCTCACATTACTGATGTGAGCTGAGATTAACTGAGATCTCACTCAAAAAGAACGCACCTAAAGTGATGATAATAAAAATAAGTTTTGAAAATTTTGCTAGGAAAGTGCCTCAGAATATTACTAAAGAGATATAAATGTTTCTATGTTTAACTTTTGATATTAACCTAAAATTATCATTTATTTAAGCATGTATGAAAATTAAAAAAAGAAGTGATATTTGGAACTATTTTACCCCATTATCCAATCAGAGCATTAAGTGCAATTTATGCAGCAATAGTTATTCATATAAAGGAGAATGCAAAAATATGCTTCTGAACTTACAACAATCAATGGCAACTAGATTTGGGAAAATAGAAGTGAACAATACAATAGGAAAGTCTGCGTTTCTAGATCCCAGGTTTAAAAACCGAGCTTTCAGTTCTGACGAATATTTTAAGAGAATTAAAGATAATATTCAGGAAGAAGTAGTTGGCCTTATTAATATGGAAAGAATTGAGACTGAAAAGGATACCGAGGCAAAAGAACAGATAATAGGAAATAATCAGAGCGACTCTGTTGAAGATGATATGGTTTGAAACGACTTTGAGAAACAATCCAAGATAGCATTAACTCGGACACCTCTCTCCCAAGCGATAATTGAAATGAGAATGTATGTTGATAATTCACCTATAGACAGGAAGTAAAATCCTCTGGAATACTGAAAAAGCCGTGAAATACAATATCCAAGGCTGTCCAGGTTAGCAAAGAAATATGTATGCATTGTGGCCATTTCAGTGCCATCAGAAAGCGGGCGAGGTGGTTTCTATTAGACGTAGAACTTTTAAAGGGAAAATGTTCAAAAAAAAAGTATTACTTAATGGCAACCAAAATATAATATAATATATACGTAATACTACAGTCTATTTATATACTCAAAGATCTTAATATAACAAATAAAATACTAATATCTACATGTATACCTATGCCAAATATCTACTCAAAGATCCTAACCAACGTGAAACATTTTACTTATACTGAATACTCTGAATATTGACTACCGATTATCGATGTACCGAATCCATTTCCACCACAATATTTTTACCGAAGCTTATACTTATACAGAACGAGTACTCAAGTAACGAATATTTAGTAACGACTACGTTATTGAAAAGTAACGAATAGTTACGAGTAGTCAAAAGTAACGATATTTTACACCTCTACTCCATGGAAAAGTTTCATTCGTAATTTTTTTTCTACTACTTGTATAATACTCCCTTCCAAATCTCTTCCTCTTTTCATCGCAGAAGTGTCGTATATTTTAGAAGCACCAATAATGTTTTCTACAAAACTTCCTTCGACGGTTTTACACCTCAATGCTTCAAAAATTTTGGAAGCCGTTATTCGACCATATCGCAAGTCACGCCATAAACTGCACTCACTTTGTTCCTTTGTTCTGCTGAAAGCGTCATTAATAAAACTGTGGACATTTTGGAAGCTGCATATGTAATGAATTCATCCGCCTTTGGTGTTTTTTTATCATGAAAGAAACATAATAGCTGATGAATCCCCAAATTTAAAAGTTTATCCTCATAAAAGTATTTTAACAGCTGACAGAGAAGACTCCATGTTTGTTGGCTTTTTCAATAAATTGCTCCAAAAAGTTAGTATTTGGACTATTTGAATGCGGTTGGAGTAGGGCTCTTGGGTCTAGCATACTTCCATACCTGATAAATTTTTTTTTCACGGGAATGTATTGATGGATGATTACCTTTCATTTTAACCTAAATCAGTCATCCCCTTCCCTCCCCCTAAGGGCGGGGGTGGGGGTGACTTTGTAAAATAGTCGTAAAAATAAATTTTTGAATTTGGAATCAAATTCTACGTAATTCTTTACGTATACACCCAAAATTTCATTTTGATAACTTGTTTTTTTATAAAGTTATGCAAAAAAAATGTTATCAAAAAATTGATTATTCTATGATGTAGAGCTCTCGGGTCTAGCATACTTCCATATTTGATAGAAAAAATCTTTTCGCGGGAGTGTGTTGATGGATGATTATCTCTCATTTTAACCTAAATCAGTCATCTCCCACCCACCCCCTAAGGGCGGGGGTGGGGGTGACTTTGTAAAATAGTCGTAAAAATAAATTTTTTGATTCGGAATCAAATTCTATGTAATTTTTTACGTATACACCCAAAATTTCATTTTGATAACTTGTTTTTTTATAAAGTTATGCGAAAAAATTTTTATCAAAAAACTAATTATTCAATGGTGTAGAGCTCTCGGGTCTAGCATACTTTCCATATTTGATAGAAAAAAAACTTTTCGCGGGAATGTGTTTATGGATGATTATCTCTCATTTTAACCTAAATTAGTCATCCCCCACCCACCCCCTAAGGGCGGGGGTGGGGGTCACTTTGTAAAATAGTCGTAAACATAAATTTTTTAATTTGGAATCAAATTCTATGTAACTTTTTACGTATACACCCAAAATTTCATTTTGATAACTTGTTTTTTTTATAAAGTTATGCAAAAAAAATTTTATCAAAAAATTAATTATTCAATGGTGTAGAGCTCTCGGGTCTAGCATACTTCCATATTTGATAGAAAAAAAATTTTCGCGGGAATGTTTTGATGGATGATTATCTCTCATTTTAACCTAAATTAGTGGGGGTGACTTTGTAAAATAGTCGTAAAAATAAATTTTTTAATTTAAAATCAAATTCTATGTAACTTTTTACGTATACACCCAAAATTTCATTTTGATAACTTGTTTTTTATAAAGTTATGCAAAAAAAATGTTATCAAAAAATTGATTATTCTATGGTGTAGAGCTCTCGGGTCTAGCATACTTTCATATTTGATAGAAAAAAACTTTTTGCGGGAGTATGTTGATGGATGATTATCTCTCATTTTAACCTAAATCAGCCATCCCCCACCCACCCCCTAAGGGCGGGGGTGGGGGTGACTTTGTAAAATAGTCGTAAAAATAAATTTTTTAATTTGGAATCAAATTCTTTGTAACTTTTTACGTATACACCCAAAATTTCATTTTGATAACTTGTTTTTTTTATAAAGTTATGCAAAACAAATTTTATCAAAAAATTAATTATTCAATGGTGTAGAGCTCTCGGGTCTAGCATACTTTCCATATTTGATAGAAAAAAACTTTTCGCGGGAATGTTTTGATGGATGATTATCTCTCATTTTAACATAAATTAGTCATCCCCCACCCACCCCCTAAGGGCGGGGGGGGGTGACTTTGTAAAATAGTCGTAAAAATAATTTTTTTAATTTGGAGTCAAATTCTATGTAACTTTTTACGTATACACCCAAAATTTCATTTTGATAACTTGTTTTTTTATAAAGTTATGCAAAAAAAATGTTATCAAAAAATTGATTATTCTATGGTGTAGACCTCTCGGGTCTAGCATACTTCCATATTTGATAGAAAAAAACTTTTCGCGGGAGTGTGTTGATGGATGATTATCTCTCATTTTAACCTAAATCAGTCATCCCCCACCCACCCCCTAAGGGCGGGGGTGGGGGTGACTTTGTAAAATAGTCGTAAAAATAATTTTTTTAATTTGGAATCAAATTCTATGTAACTTTTTACGAATACACCCAAAATTTCATTTTGATAACTTATTTTTTTATAAAGTTATACAAAAAAAATGTTATCAAAAAATTGATTATTCTATGATGTAGAGCTCTCGGGTCTAGCATACTTCCATATTTGATAGAAAAAAACTTTTCGCGGGAGTGTGTTGATGGATGATTATCTCTCATTTTAACCTAAATCAGTCATCCCCCACCCACCCCCTAAGGACGGGGGTGGGGGTGACTTTGTAAAATAGTCGTAAAAATAAATTTTTTAATTTGGAATCAAATTCTATGTAACTTTTTACGTATACACCCAAAATTTCATTTTGATAACTTGTTTTTTTATAAAGTTATGCGAAAAAATTTTTATCAAAAAACTAATTATTCAATGGTGTAGAGCTCTCGGGTCTAGCATACTTTCCATATTTGATAAAAAAAAAACTTTTCGCGGGAATGTGTTTATGGATGATTATCTCTCATTTTAACCTAAATTAGTCATCCCCCACCCACCCCCTAAGGGCGGGGGTGGGGGTCACTTTGTAAAATAGTCGTAAACATAAATTTTTTAATTTGGAATCAAATTCTATGTAACTTTTTACGTATACACCCA
Organism: Galeruca laticollis; assembly: GCA_963921935.1. Lineage (NCBI taxonomy): Eukaryota > Metazoa > Arthropoda > Insecta > Coleoptera > Chrysomelidae > Galeruca > Galeruca laticollis. The sequence continues at coordinate 150,022,661 of OY998181.1, forward strand.
AAATTTCATTTTGATAACTTGTTTTTTTTATAAAGTTATGCAAAAAAAATTTTATCAAAAAATTAATTATTCAATGGTGTAGAGCTCTCGGGTCTAGCATACTTCCATATTTGATAGAAAAAAAATTTTCGCGGGAATGTTTTGATGGATGATTATCTCTCATTTTAACCTAAATTAGTGGGGGTGACTTTGTAAAATAGTCGTAAAAATAAATTTTTTAATTTAAAATCAAACTCTATGTAACTTTTTACGTATACACCCAAAATTTCATTTTGATAACTTGGTTTTTATAAAGTTATGCAAAAAAAATGTTATCAAAAAATTGATTATTCTATGGTGTAGAGCTCTCGGGTCTAGCATACTTTCATATTTGATAGAAAAAAACTTTTTGCGGGAGTATGTTGATGGATGATTATCTCTCATTTTAACCTAAATCAGTCATCCCCCACCCACCCCCTAAGGGCGGGGGTGGGGGTGACTTTGTAAAATAGTCGTAAAAATAAATTTTTTAATTTGGAATCAAATTCTTTGTAACTTTTTACGTATACACCCAAAATTTCATTTTGATAACTTGTTTTTTTTATAAAGTTATGCAAAACAAATTTTATCAAAAAATTAATTATTCAATGGTGTAGAGCTCTCGGGTCTAGCATACTTTCCATATTTGATAGAAAAAAACTTTTCGCGGGAATGTTTTGATGGATGATTATCTCTCATTTTAACATAAATTAGTCATCCCCCACCCACCCCCTAAGGGCGGGGGGGGGTGACTTTGTAAAATAGTCGTAAAAATAATTTTTTTAATTTGGAGTCAAATTCTATGTAACTTTTTACGTATACACCCAAAATTTCATTTTGATAACTTGTTTTTTTATAAAGTTATGCAAAAAAAATGTTATCAAAAAATTGATTATTCTATGGTGTAGACCTCTCGGGTCTAGCATACTTCCATATTTGATAGAAAAAAACTTTTCGCGGGAGTGTGTTGATGGATGATTATCTCTCATTTTAACCTAAATCAGTCATCCCCCACCCACCCCCTAAGGGCGGGGGTGGGGGTGACTTTGTAAAATAGTCGTAAAAATAATTTTTTTTATTTGGAATCAAATTCTATGTAACTTTTTACGAATACACCCAAAATTTCATTTTGATAACTTATTTTTTTATAAAGTTATACAAAAAAAATGTTATCAAAAAATTGATTATTCTATGATGTAGAGCTCTCGGGTCTAGCATACTTCCATATTTGATAGAAAAAAACTTTTCGCGGGAGTGTGTTGATGGATGATTATCTCTCATTTTAACCTAAATCAGTCATCCCCCACCCACCCCCTAAGGACGGGGGTGGGGGTGACTTTGTAAAATAGTCGTAAAAATAAATTTTTTAATTTGGAATCAAATTCTATGTAACTTTTTACGTATACACCCAAAATTTCATTTTGATACCTTTTTTTTTTTATAAAGTAATGCAAAACAAATTTTATCAAAAAATTAATTATTCAATGGTGTAGAGCTCTCGGGTCTAGCATACTTCCATATTTGATAGAAAAAAAATTTTCGCGGAGATGTTTTGATGGATGATTATCTCTCATTTTAACCTAAATCAGTCATCCCCACCCACCCCCTAAGGGGTGATGACTTGAAAAAAATTTCAAGTATAAGATAAAATTATGAAAATTTAGGGCCGTACATAAAAAAATCGTTGGAATTTCATTTTTTTCCAAAAATAAGGGTAGCCATCCCCCGAAGGGGAATTTCTTATTTAGTGTATTTCTTGAGATGACACGCATCGTATATGCCCTATCCCGAAAATGAAGTCTCCATGTCTTCCCGTTTCTTATATAACAGAGTGACCCAAGATCCAGAATCATCGCATTTTCTCTGAAATTTTGTCAAAGTCCATACGAGATAAAAATTTCAACCTTAAGATAAAATTATGAAAATCTAGGGCCGTACATAAAAAAATTCAAGGAATCCGATGACGTCGTTGGAATTTCATTTTTTCCAAAAAAACCACCCCCCGAAGGGGAATTTCTTATTTAGTGTATTTTTTGAGATTTCACGCATCGTATATGCCCTATCCCGAAAATGAAGTCTCCATGTCTTCCCGTTTCTTATATAACAGAGTGACCCAAGATCCAAAATCGTCGCATTTTCTCTGAAATTTTGTCAAAGTCCATACATGAGAAAAATTTCAAGTTTAAGATAAAATTATGAAAATTTAGGGCCGTACATAAAAAAATTCAAGGAAACCGATGACGTGGTTGGAATTTCATTTTTTCCAAAAATAAGGGTAGCCACCCCCCAAAAAAACCACCCCCGAAGGGGAATTTCTTATTTAGTGTATTTTTTTGAGATTTCACGCATCGTATATGCCCTATCCCGAAAATGAAGTCTCCATGTCTTCCCGTTTCTTATATAACAGAGTGACCCAAGATCCAGAATCATCGCATTTTCTGTGAAATTTTGTCAAAGTCCATACGAGATAAAAATTTCAAGCTTAAGATAAAATTATGAAAATCTAGGGCCGTACATAAAAAAATTCAAGAAAACCGATGACGTCGTTGGAATTTCATTTTTTTCAAAAATAAGGGTAGCCTCCCTTCAAAAAAACCACCCCCGAAGGGGAATTTTTTATTTAGTGTATATTTTTTAGAAAAATTTCAAGTTTTATCATAAACTTGAAATTTTTCTCAAGTATGGACTTTGACAAAGTTTCAGAGAAAATGCGATGATTCTGGATCTTGGGTCACTCTGTAATATAAGAAACGGGAAGACATGGATACTTCATTTTCGGTATAGGGCATATACGATGCGTGAAATCTCAAAAAATACACTAAATAAGAAATTCCCCTTTGGGGAGTGGCTACCCTTATTTTTGGAAAACATTAAATTCCAACGCACATATTCAACCTGGCATAGTGAGCAAAAAAATTTTTTTTGGTAAAATATGTTTTCTAAATTTTCACGAAACTGATTATCGGCGAATGCCTGTCAAACGTTCCCTTCCAAGCTTATAGCGTAAGTAACGATTTTAACAAGCTTAAATATTTTAATAAGCAAAATAATTTAAAAGTATAAACGGTTTTAAAGATTAAAACTAACTTTTCCGCATCTGTCAGATGCCCTGATTAATATTCTATCATAAAATTGTCACTTGTATACACTTCGGAGAATGTATCGTGTTAGCAAACCGAAATTTCTCTAAAAGTAACCAAAAATGCAGTATATCTGGATTTATAGGACCCGCTGTACTCGCTATAGTCAACTGAAAATCAATAGGGTACATTTGTGAGACACCTTTAATGAGACACTTTGAAAAATATCCAATTATAAAATTGGCCACTTGTTTACACTCCCTCCAGAGGTTGCATCGCACTAAACCCGAAATTTGTCCGAATTGGACAAAAATGTGGCACTTCAGGTTCCATAGTACCCATTGTACTAGGTCTCGTGAGATAAAAATCATTAAGGTTCATCTATAAGACGCCCTGAACAATATTTAATCATAAAACGGATCACTTGGATATGTTAGATTTCATTAGATTTGAATTTTAATTATTTTCCTCGCGTTAATTAGAGATTCATTTAATTTTTCGAAAACCTACACCAGACTTCAGCTAACCATTGTGTGGTTAGGAACAATAAGATTCATGTGCGGTAATTCCTTATTATTTTTTTTTACGTTGAAAGTTACAAAAGACGTTATGTGTTATGGTGAACGAAGCTGCATTGGAGAGAGCTCTCTGAAGAAAAGTTTTCTAAGAGTTAGTGGGAAAAGAAAATCTCAGGTGAGTGAATCTCTATTAGTTGCCGGTAATTTTTTGAAGTAACTGAATTTTTACATCTTCCTAATTAAAACCCGAAATCAAGCACTATGTTGGGGTAAATTGTACGGTCCTAAACTTCACTCTCCTCATAGAAGCTATCGAATTGGAAATCCATGATACCGGATCGCACAGTATACACGCTGGAAGCTGTATCGTGCTAACAAACTGAAAATTCTCCAAAAATGACAAAAATTTGGTACCTCAAATACCATAGCACTCGTTGTACTGCCTTTAGTGAGCTGAATCTCAATAGGGTTCATCTTTGAGACGCCCTGAATAATATCCATATCATAAAATTGGTCACTTGCATATACTCCGAAGGCTGTATTGTGCTAACAAACTGAAATTTCTCCAAATAAGACAAAAATGTCGTACTTAACACATTAGTCTCCGGTATAATTTTCAAATATCTAAATGCCAGTAAGAGTTTTGCAAAATATTGTGTTATATTTTATTGTTAAATGCTGAACTGTATCTAGATAAACAGATTATGAATTAATGTTTTTAAATGAAACTCAAGGTCTCTAGTTAATTCCACAATATAATACAAGTTATTGAAAATTCTAAAAATTGACAATTGTTTCGATAAATCAATATCATCGTCAGAATGACAGAAGTTACATTTCATTTTATGCCTACCTGATGTTTAGTAGTTATTTTTGGCTAGACCAAGAAGTAACCTAACTTGTGATTGGCTTAATATATGTTTATAGAAAAAAAGAAGAAGATGTGATATTACAAATATTGAAGCTTAGATATTATTAGCCCTATGGTGATATCCTGGATATCATTTCTCCAATTAAGATCAGTATAACTGTGCAATGATATAGAAAACCAGGAAAACTATATCTGCTGATGTTTACAATTATCACTTAAGAAGACAGTTTATTAGTGGAGAACTCCCTAGATTTAACTGTTCATTGACAACTTCATATTGTGGGTTTCTTAAATGTCTTCTAATTTCCAGTTCTTCAAGGAAATCCAGTTCTTGTTTCTTTTCACAAATATGCAGCACTTCTAGTTCTGTGCTGTTAGGTGTCAATGAATGATTGGTGTCAAGTAGATGTTTTGCGTAGTGGGATTTATCTGGTTGTTTTAATCTGTATGCTCGTAAGTGCTAACTGTATCGTATTTCAAAATTCCTAAGGGTCTGACCCAAATAGACAGCATTACATTTTGGACATTTGAGTTTATATATACCTGACTTCTTTAATAGTGGTATTTTTGTTTTTACATTCAACAATTTTGTACTAACGTTACTTTCTGTTTTAAAAGAAATTGTTGTATTCGTTGCTGAAGATATTATCTTTGAAATATTATTAGAAATATTTCCTGCATATGTGATGGTTTTATAAGTTTTAATTTCATCAGCTTGTTTAGGATATATTAGTTGTAATGCCACTTTTTTCTGTTTTTTACTAATTAGCTTATTTATCATATCTAATGGATAACCGTTAGATGTTGCTATTTGTCTAATTGTATTAATCTCTCTATCAAAATCACATTTGTTCATAGGAACTGAAAAAGCTCTATGTATCATTGAATTATATGCTGCTAGTCTGTGTGACACAGGGTGGTTAGAATTGAATGGAATTGTCACATCAGTCTGTGTTGGTTTTCGGTAAATTGAATAATCAAGTACATTATTAACTCTTTGAATTTTTAAATCAAGAAAATTGATTGAGCTATTTTCTTCAATTTCTAATGTAAATTTAATTTTCGGGTGTAAATTATTGATGTGGTTGAAAAATACATCTAATTGTCGTTCACTACCCATAAAACAAGCTAATATGTCATCTACATATCTATACCAAAATAAAATATTTTTCGAAATATTACTTTCAAAGATCTTTCTTTCTAAATTGTCCATAAAAATGTTTGCTAAAATAGGTGATATAGGGCTTCCCATTGGTAAACCTTCATTTTGAATATACAGGGTGTCCCGGGACTAATGGGAAAAAATTCGGGAGCATATAATGTGAGCCAAAATAATGTTAGTACTTCATATAAACTTTTTCTATTCAGGCCCTCGTTTTCGAGTTATGGGCCTCCAAAGTTTTAATTTTGAATTTGATTTTTATTTTTTGTACTAGTTATTTGATCTTTATAAAATTTACGGCGAAGCTATAATGTACGTGTATGTTTATTTTGGAAAGGTAAACAGTTTTACACTAGTGCCTTGAAGCCAGGGACGGACTACTCGCAATGGTTAGTGGTCCAAAAATTTTGCAGGGATGGCACACCCTGTATGAAATTATCGAAATTCATTTCCCCACACATTGAGCTAACGGAAAGGTACTCTTGCTGGAATTCGATAAAATAAGCCGTTTGGCTAATATTTACTGTTTTATTATTGCACTACGTACAAATTTACTTAACTAACTTATTAATACGATGTCGAATATTTACCTACAGTACTACAAAAAAATAATTTGATGATAGCAGGTGATAAAAGCATTAGGAACTTATTTAATGGGAATTTAATAGGTACGCAAACAACGTAATTAGTTGCTTTTGATCAAAATTATGCATTATGCATTATTAAACCATTAAGACAACCTCAAAAAACACAAGTTATAAAACATTGGACTAAAACTAATTCCTAAACAACAACAAAAACTAACGTTATTCTAATAAATGTCCAATATGAGCTCCTCCTACTTCCACGCACATTCTAAGTCTACGAAGGTTGTTTCTTTGCACTTGAAAGAGCAATCCGACATTATTTCTAATAACATTGCAGTGTAACACAATTCTGTATATTAAATCTTGCCTTGTTTGCACAGGTGTTGCGTATATCTTACTTTTGAGATAACCCTAGAGAAAGAAATCCATAGGATTAACGTCTCCTGATCGCGGTGGCCATTGAAAAGGGCCTCCACGACCAATCCATCTATTAGGAATCCTTGTGTGTAAATGTTGTCTTACATCTACACTGAAATGAGGAAAGGCCCCAACATGCATGAACCATAAATTCCTACGAGTTTGTAGTAGCACATCATCAAACAGGTTCCATTACTCATTTTGGAAAAACTCCAAATATCTCTGGCCGGTCAAAGTACCGTCAATAAAGTATGGCCCTATCAAATGATTGCCAACTATTCCTGCCCAAACTTTAACCATGAGTCTATGCTGGCTCCTAGTTTGGATAATGCCATGTGGATTCACATCATCCCATAAATGCGTATTATGAGAATGTATGACTCCATCTCTGGTGAAACCGGATTCGTTCGTAAAGAGAACGTTACTAATAAATGTATTGTCTGCTTGTTGTTGTCGCAGAAACCACTGGCTATACTCAAGTCGTGAAGGATAATCAGCCACTGTTATACTGTGTACTTTTTCATGTGGAAATGATATAACAGCTGTTCTTGTAGGATGCGATGAACAACTGATTTCGAGACCTTATGTTCTCTTAATAATTTTCGTAAACTCGTTGATGGTTCATTATCAACTGCATTTAACAAGTCTTGTTCAACTGCCACAGTACGTACGCTTCGTACTGGACCTTCTCCACCTTTTTTTGGCAAAAAACTTCCTAGAAATACATGGAAAATTACATTTACTTATTCATACCTGTTTCTCGTAATCTGAGATCAATACGCTCAAACATTCGTCCGTCTGGCAATGCTCTGTTTGCAAAATGTTCTGCATAAAGCCTTCTGGCCTCTAAACAGTTTCGAGAAACCAATCCATACATTAAATGCATATCTGCGTACTCAATAAAAGTGAATTCTGCCATTGTAACTGTTAAATTAAGGACTTATGAATTATGGACAAGTACTGACTACTAACTATTCTACACAATGTTTGACAACTAATCCTATGGTTACTTGATAAACGGTGAAAACACTTTTTTAAAAAGTTCTTACCAACTTTCCAATTAATAAGTCGTTAATGTTTTTTATTTTCTGCTATCGTAGGTAAATCTTGGACATCGTATTAATAAGTTAGTTTTACCTCGTTGTGTACTTATAAAAATGGTGAATGCGTGAATTGGTACGTAGTGCATTAATAAAACTGTAAATATTAGCCAAACGGCTTATTTTATCGAATTCCAACAAGATTACCTTTTCGTTAGTTTAATGTGTGGGGAAGGGAATTTCGATAATTTCATACAGGGTGTGCCATCCCTGCAAATTTTTTGGATCACTAACCATTGCGAGTAGTCCGTCCCTGGCTTCAAGGCACTACTGTAAATCTGTGTACCTTTCCAAAAGAAACATACACGTACATCAAAGCTTTGTCGTAAATTTTATAAAGATCAAATAACTAGTACAAAAAATAAAAACTAAATTCAAAATTAAAACTTTGGAGGCCTATAACTCGAAAACGAGGGCCTGCATAGAAAAAGTTTATATGAAGTACTAACATTATTTTGGCTCAGATTATACGCTCCTGAATTTTTTCCCATTAGTCCCGGGACACCCTGTATATCTTATTGTCAAAAGTGAAATAATTCTGATTAATGCATACATCAAATAAATTAAGTATATCTGATATTATTCCTGGATTAATATTTTTATCTTCTAGTAATTTTCTTACAAGTATTAGACATTCTTTAGGAGGAATTTTAGTAAATATATTAGTTACATCGAACGATATGAGTTTATAGTTATCTTGCAGGTGGATTGATTTCAACTTTTTGATTAGTTCTATTGAATTTCTAATTGAGTACTGAGATTCATATCCGTAAGTATTGAGTATATTGTTGAGCTTCTTTGCCAATATATTATTAGGAGCATTAACATAAGAGACTACAGGTCTAATTGGTTTCGTTATTTTATGTAATTTAACGGTTCCATATAATTGTGGACAATGAGGATTCTTATGTATGATAGACCTCTTTTCGTAATCATTTAAAAGATAATTTGAATTATTAACAATATCCCTTACATTATTCCACGAAGTAAGGGTCGAGACAGTCAATTTCAATAGATTATGAATTTTTTTTCGTGTAAAATGAAAACAAAAAATGACCGCGCCTGACGCGGCACTGGCATATGGTTTGAAATTTTGTTCCATGTGCCGCCACCACACTATGCGCGTTTCAATTTTCGTTAATAATTGTTTACATTTATTTTATTTTTGTGCAAAAAACAATTATTTTTTAAAAAGAACAAAAACTCGAAATGCATAGAACAAATGAATTAAATACAAGAAATTAAAACTATATCCAACAGTAACGCAACACTAACAGATTTTAATTATGCAAGTTCTCATGGAATAGTCTAAAACAATTCTCTAAACACAATCCAGGTTCATTTGGACACTGGGGTCAGTAAAAAATTGAATCCTTTCGTATTTTGCTGGTGTCCCAACAATATTTACAACGTCTTCTTTTTATTTTGTTGTTGAGATCTTTTGGACAATATAGAGGTAAATGTCCAACTTGTGATGTACTCATACGCGGAGATTTTGGTGATGGTCCTAAAAGGCTTTGAATAACAGAAAGTCGAAAATCGTATAATGACATTTTTCTCTCGCTTCCATTATTATAGAGGAAATGTGCATTATTTAACATTATTTGAAAAATATGTATTCCCATTTTTTTATACCATCGTATACACTTATGTTTACAACTGTAGTAACTAAGCATTTGATCACTTAAGTCAATACCAACTTCATATTTATTGTATTTAGCAATTAATTCAGGTTTTTCGGATTCCTCTTCTAGACCTTGTTGCAGTCATCTGGTCACCAGATTCTGAAGATATGCATATTTCTCGTTTATCTTTCCATTTGGTAATACATATTCCTTCAGAACTATACATACATCATATTTTGCGGATTAACTTTTTTGTCTTGTGGCAATGTGCCTGTGACGTATGTAGTATTTTCGAGTAATATTTTAGTCAAATGAACACTATTATAGTAGTTATTGATATACAGAGCATGTCCAGTGTTCATATGACTCTCCAATAATTTCAGTTAGACTTTTTGTGTGTGATCTCTTCCACCAATTGTACGATCTTGTGAACCACCGTAGACGATTAACTTTTGAATAATTCCAGTATATTCTGTTAAAATATATAATTTTATACTGTCTAAATTGAAGTCTTCCTCGCCACAAAATTAAAGATTCGTCAATTGTTATCTCACTTTTCGGATAATAAATGGCTGCCATTCTATCGTTGAAAAAATAAATCAAAGGGGTTTATTTTATACAGCTTCCTCACGGCTTCATCTGTATTCACACAAAAATGCAAGGCACGTAAAATAAATCTATTGCGACTCGTATAATTCGCAAAAATTGGCAGACTAAATAACGGATTAGTTTTCCAATAATCATTTATACGGTTTAGCTTTATTGTCCCCATATGGAATAAAAGACCGAGAAAAGTTTTAAATTTACCTACAGTTAAGTCTATCTAGAAAGAAATTCTGCTTGATTCTATTTCACTTTTTGAAAGAGTTTCGATAGCAGTCATTTGTGTTTGAAATAACATACCAGAAATATCGTTGTTCACATTCGTTGAAATTTTCTCTTCCATGGCAGAAATATTGTTTTTCATGGCAGAAATCTTCTCGTCCATATTAGCAGAAATTGACGAGATTGAGGTGGAAGCCTCGTCATTAAATAAAACTGTTTCTGGATCAAAGCCGTCATTTTCCAGTGCCACTTTAAGTCTTTCTACTAATTCACTTTTCTTACCGGGCGTTTCCAGCTCACAATCTTCCAATTCTGCTCTTAGTTTCGTCACTTTCAGGTCACATAGTCTCTTGGTCATTTTTACGTAGCAATTTAATTATATTATCCCACTTCTGACACCAATGTAATGTTTTTCTCATTTATTTAAAACAGTTTATCCTGACGGGTGGGATAAATTCACACATGGTAGGTTCACTTACTTAATTTATTTATTCGCTAAACTATTCACTAACTTATATACAGTATATGCACTTAAACTAATTCATGTAAACACATCACTACTGTTTATTTATTTGTTCGCTTTTTATCTCACGAGATCACTTTATAAACTGACTCTTCCCGCTGGTCGTTATTCTTTATATAAGTGCCTTTTTTACTAGATAATTCTAGATGGCGGTTTACACAAAAACAATCGGCTCCCTGGAATTTCCTAGATAAGACTGGTCACAAAAACAATGTTCAGATGAAAATAGTCACAAAAAAAATCGTAAACAGTTCTAAGAAATCTCTGCGCAACCGCCAAAATTTTTTTCCTCCATACATGGCTTAGACAGAGTCGGATTCAGGGACTACACTAGTGTACTATTTCGTAACAATATATAGAAACACCATTTACACAATATATTAAGTCCAAAAAGGTTAACAGAAAATTTAATAAGGGCATTGTTTGTATTGTTTTTAAACTGTAAAAGTGCAATAAAAACATTCAAGAAAGTTTACCAAATGAACATTATTTTGTGTTGTGAATAGATATTGTACTTGATTGAGCTTTTTAGCTCAAAACTATACTCAAAAACGATTTCTTGTGTAATCTTCGCTAAATCGTGGGTTGTAAAAATAATCTCGGAACTGACTCAACGATCCCCTGGATAGATCACAAATTAAAGTTGCAATTTCATTGATAAAATAAATGTAATTAATATGACTGTGAACTTGGGTATCGAATTTTAGAGGTCAAGTTTATAAATTCGCCGCTGTATAAAACTGAACATATTTTGATGAAGAAATAATAAAAAGCAATATTCAGTAGATAATTAGTAATAGTACTGTACAAAGTAATTAAAAAATGTTTTAATGCTTAGTTAAAGTTCTCATAAACTCATAATAGATCCTCAATATTGATTCTCTTTCTCTTCTTGTGATTGACAACCATATTTGCTGCTTCTAATGCTGCACTTGAATCTACCAACCAATTGTTCATTTTTACTCTTGCCTTATACGCCTCATTGAATATTTTCCTTTCTAACGTATCCAATCTTTGTTGAGCTGAAGGATCTGATATAGTATTATCTGCTAGGTCCATAAGCTGTCTAAAGCGAGTTCTAAACGTCTGAAAAGAATAGATACATTTTTTATTGGTGTCTAATTTTACCTATTTAAAGCACGCCTCAGTGTGTTTAAATCAAACTTTCAAACACACGCGTTTTTTAAAGTTACCATGGTAACAACAACAACAACTCGAGAAACGTAAGTCTAAATGACAAGTTTTTGATTATTGATCTGACAGCAGTACCTCGTAACGTCAAATAACAGTACATTACCTATATGCCAAGTGACTAAAGCGACCCATTTAAACCCGCGGGTGGTGCTTGATTCCTGAGGACGGAGCGCAGCGGAGCCCGAGGGAAGCAATCCACCTAAGGAATTAATGTCACTTTAATCGAGATGTGTATACGCTATTTTTTGCAATTCCGGTAATCAACAATTTGCAAAAAATATCAGCTTCCAAATCATGAACTCATTGTGATTAGCCAAAAAGCAAATGAGTCTTCAATGAAAGAATAAGTTTCATATAATTTATATATATATATTGCAAAATTCGCTCTTAAAATGTTAACAATTTGTTGATGTCATCACGTGACAGCAAACGGGCCTTCTATTGGTGTGACGTCAAATGGTCGTATCTGTCAGGTATTGATGATGTTTTGAACTTAGGTAAAAATTTTACTTTGAATTATAGCAGGTTTCAATGATATGATTAAAGGCAAATATCCACTGTTTAAAAATATCAATGAAAAAATTAAAAGGTGTACCCATACAAATAGGTTGTAAATGAAAACAGTATTGCACCTATTACTGAGATATGGATAAAGAAAAATCATGTTCCATGGTATGATAAGGAGGTAAAGGTACAAGCCAGAGAGAGGGATAAAGTGTACAAAAAGTTTCAAAGAGCAGTAGTCCAGATAAAAATATATTGTGGAATGAATACAAAAATAAATGAAAGATTGTTGTTAATTCATAGAAGTACAAAAAAAAGAATTTTATGAACGTAAAATAGATGAACACAAAAATTATTCTAAGGAAATGTGGAAAACACTAAAAAATCTAATTAAAGGTAAAAATCGGGAAATTAAATTTGACTCTGTTAGGTTTTCTGTTCAGGGGTCTGTATCTTTCGCTAAAACGGAAGAAGAAGCAGCCAACAAATTAAATAATTATTTTGTAAATAGTATATGTGAAATAGCAAATTCAGTACCTCGGACTGAGGATTGGGCACCAAATTTTCTAAGTGATATTCAATCAACATTAACTGATTTTAAATTGATTACATTAGATCAACTAATAAAAATCAGTTTTTTCGTTAAAAAATAAGGGAAGCTATGACGAAATATTGAGTGCTAAGTTTTTGAAGGAGACTTTTATACAACTGGCTTTGCAGTATTAAATTTTATAAACACATCGCTGAAAACAGGAACATTTCCTGATTGACTAAGAGCTAGCAAGATAGTTCCAGTCCAAAAAATTGCAAACGATACAGACGCATCCAACTTGCGGCCTATCAATACACTTCCGACAATTGAAAAATTATTAGAAACTGTGGTTCGTGACCAAGTTTTAGAATACTTTAATAACAATGGTTTGTTTGAGGGAAATCAGTCAGGATTTAGGGAAGGCCATTCATGTGAAACATGTTTACAATTGACTATATCCAAATGGAAGCAAGTACTTGATGAAAATAAATATATAATAGTAGTTTTTCTGGATTTCAAATGAGCTTTTGAGACAATAGATCGTAAAATTTTGATTAATAAATTGAAATATGATGGTTTTACAGGACAAGTCCTGACCTGGTTTGAGCAGTATATGAATAATAGATTATAATATGTAAAGCTAGGTAAATCAACATCTGAAATGTTAGAGAATAACTTAGGAGTACCTCAGGTAAGTGTATTGGGACCGCTTCTGTTTATTATAGATTTAAATGACATTAATTATATTGAGTGTGATTTTATTAATCTATTTGCAGATGATACACTGTTAGCATGTTATGGGTATAACCCTGAGTAAATGTTTAATAAGCTGAATAACATGTTGAAAGTCTTAACCCAGTTTTTGAATAAAAATAAACTTAAGCTTAACATTAGAAAAACGAAGGCAATGATTTTGGGGAGTAAATATAAATTGAATCAAATAAATTATAATAGATATAACATTAGAATTGAAAATAAGAACGTAGAATGGGTCAATGAATTTAAATACTTGGGAGTTATTTTAGATGAAAATTTATTATTGAAACTCATTGCAAATATATACGTAAAAAAAATAACAAATAAGTTATTTTTCTTCTCAAGGGTTGCTTCAAATCTCTCTCTCTCTTCTCTAGATTAACAGTGTATAAAACTATTATACAACCTCATTTTGATTACTGTGGATCATCTAAATATATATAAATCTCGTGTCACAATGTTTGTCCTCAATGGACTCCTAAACCACTTAACCGATTATAATAAAATTCGCACACCATGTGCAGTTCGATCCAACTTGAGAGATAGGATAGTTTAAATCTCAAATTATAGTCGCAATTTTAATTTATTGCTAATTATTTGTCTGTTATTAGTCACTATTCACAATTATCTATTAAGTCCAAATGATTCTAACAGATGTCGATACCTTTCGACTGGGTTGAGTGAGTAATCAATAGATGGCGCTGCTATGGTAAATCTACGAACGTGTCATATAAGCTACATTTTAACAGCATAATTACCACGTGTTGTTGACGCTATAAAATTAATTAAATTTATTTTGTAGTGAATTATTAAAACGAAATACCGTATAATTCAATTATTTCCACTTTTTAAATTTTTGGTGTTAGCATAGCCGGCCACGTGTTACTTAGACTGAAGTGTAAATTGAATTCATATTATAATGAAGATAATACAGTGAAATTAATCCTGTTTTTTACTTATTTGTGCTTCATTGATCAAAACTTTATAATTTAATTTGAATATAGGTATGTAAGTATTATCACATAATTATAAAATTTAATTAAAATGTCAATGCAAAAATGATACACAATTTCCTACACTTTTTCAATAGTTGTACAAATATTTTTTTTTATTGTTTTTATTTAACCTCTATTAAAAAATATTTAGCACTTATTATTTCAATGTGCTATGATAACAACTTTTCTCCTCCGTAATTTGAATCCACCTCAATTATGTAACGGTACACGTTTGGTCATCAAAAAGATCACCGGAAGCATTCTTGAAGCAACCATTTTGGCTGGGAAGTTTAAAGGAAAAGTGGTCCTGCTGCCACGTATTCCGATGATACCATCAGATTCTACCATACCCTTCAAAAGGCTACAGTTTCCAATTCGTTTAGCTTTCGCCATGTCTATAAATAAATCTCAAGGTCAATCAATGTCCATTTGTGGTTTAGATTTGGAAAATCCATGTTTTTCTCATGGGCAACTATATGTTGCGTGTTCACTTGTTGGGAAACCGTCGAATCTATTTGTGTTAGCTAAAGACAGGTTAACCAAAAACATTGTGCACCGATTGGTGTTAAATTAAATTGAAATTGAAAGTATTTATAATTCAAAAAAATAGATATTAATGTTTAAAAGTTTAAGACTGTCTGCCTTGCCTACCTCATTCATGAGTTTAAGCGTCACATGTTATTTACTGTATTATACTGTAATATACTTATATTTGTTATAAAATTAAATGGAAATAATAAATCTGATAAATTTTTATTTTGTACTTATTGATTTCTGCTTAATATCAAGTGTAAGAACATTTTAATTAATTGTGTTCAACGTACTTCCCCTTCAAATCTCAATCCAGTGAATTTGTATACCAACATCAACATTTTCGTCTTTGTTCGTAAATAATTTCATTGTACTAAAGGGTTATAGTAGTAGAAAGTCAAATAAGGAGATCACCATATTTTTTTACAAATACCATCTGTGTGAAAAAGCATAGTGGACTCCGTGACTGATGTTCTCTTATTGTTCCTCTTAGATTGTTTACTATAATGTAATATAACAAAAACTTTAGCCACAGCAACGCGTGGCCGGGTCAGCTAGTTACTTTATAAATTAGATAATAACTGTTTACAAAGACTACAAAAGTTGCAAAATAGAGGAATGGGAATAATCCTTCAATGTAACAGATACACACCGATAAATAGTATGCTGACAACTTTAGGTTGGATTTCGGTGAGACAAAGATTTTATTATTTAGCATTAATTTTGGTTTAGAAATCTAAAAATAGAAAACTTCCTGAGTACTTCAATGATTTTATCATCTATAATAGTGAAATACATAACTAAAATACTAGATCTATTTATGAATTCTATATACCACAAGCGAGACTGGCCATAGCAACAAAATCTATTTTTATATGCAGATTACGTGAGTTTAATGCTTTGCCTACTGAAATTAAAACGAGTACCTCTCTACCTCAGTTTAAAAAATATCTGCTACAATTTATTTCCAAGCCGTAAACTAACTTTGTAATTTTTGTATGTACGTTTATTTTTATTTTATTTTCTTTTTGTTTTTATTTTATTTTGATATGTATTTTATTTTTATTCTATTTTGATATGTGTTCGTTTTTTAACTTAATACCAAAACTCTTACTTTTACTACTAATTTTGTCAAGATTTTATTTTATTTCATCTTGCTATATCTCATTTTATTTTATTTATTCAACTGAATTTGTGAGTACTGACTACAATATGTGATATTTACTACTATGTACTAGGACCTCCTATATTAAATAAAGATTACCATTATAAAAATGTAAGGGAAGTGAGGTGTTATGTCGTAATTACTCAATAGTTACACACACTGGAAATACATATATCTTTGCAGATACTATATGTTTTGTGAGTGTACCTAAGACGTTATATATGTACGTGTGAGTAGATTCAGAATCCCAAGATTCCGTTGGTCTTCAAAAGACCTTAAAAAATAATTAAAACTTTATTGGTCTCTTTTCACATTAACTTGATTACCAACCATACTGGATTACTAAGCATGTGGCAATTACATTTAACACTATTGCATAATAATATAGTTATTTTCAATTCCTCGCTTATACTATGGATCGTTAATTGAGCTAAATTGAATTCTTACATGTATTAGAGTACTGTGGACCTCATTTCTTCTATCAAAATGTTTAATGTAACCACCTAATTCATAGAAATAGAGGTTCAATTTATGAAGATCGACAGCTGTGGCATCCGCTTTTAATATCTCTCGATATGCGTCCCTGTAAATTTTTGGCAAATCTGGAGCAACAATTGGTTGACGACTTAATGAAATCTCATCAACTAACCATAAAGGTAATTCTTGTAAAGTATCAGGTTGTAGATCTTTTTCAGATACTGATGGATTTAAGTGGCCTGTAAAACGGATTCAGTTCAGTTATAAATGTATGTTAATAATTTTTGATAGTAATTACCCATTTTAGGAACATTGAGAATAACTTTACAAGGTGTTCTCTCTTGAGTAGCTAATATATCATCAATTGAATAATAGTTAGGGAAATAAGAGGCAGGTAAAGGCATTTTACTTCCAATTATAAGGTCAAATATTCCGAAAACAATTAATTAACGTATTCTTTTGATTTGAAATTTGATAATTTTTCAGTTTGACGATGATTGTCATTAGATTTCTTCTTCTTTTTTATACCTTTTGAAAGGTACATTTTCACGTGACGCTAGAAGCTCAAAAAACAAGCGTCAAAAGTAGTCACGTGACTGATGGAACGCTCAAATTTGGAGCGGCTATGAAATAGTATATTATATACCGCGGGACTGAAGTAGTACATTTAATCCTGAAGGTAAAGTTTATGGCCCGACCGCAGGGAGGGCCATAATTTACCTGAAGGATTAAATGTACTTCAGTCGCAAGGTATATACGATACTTTTCGTACTTCCGGTATGATTTTATTAATTATTTCAATAATTTCAATCAGTTTTTTCTCTCTTCAACTCATTTAATAAACTGTCTTTAAAATAAGTTACCATAGTAACATTGCGTTGTGACAGTTATAATTTAGAAACATTGTCATTACTAGTGTCATTGTAAATTTGAATATTAACGTTAATTACCATTCTAATTAATTATATTTTTCAATAAAATATCCCTTAAATTCGTTTGTTTGTGATTTAATCGTTCCGGGAGTTTCGTCAATATTTAATCCCGGAGGGATTAAATGTGACACTTTAGTACCTGTCACAAGGGAGTGAAGTTGTCACTTTAGGCCCGGAAGTACGAAAAAGGTATTTCAGCGTCAAAATTGGAGCGTCTTGCGAATAAAATGCGTCTAAAACCTGAATTCAATCGAGAACGTGCTACGTAAATGAAAAAGTATCTTGTTAATTATATTGATAAACAAGTATCAAATAACGATCGATATGGTAAATATGTGTCCAAATATCATCAGAAATTTACTGAATTGTATAATCGGTATATTATATACTCTTCGTTAATAATAAACAGTTTAACTAAGCAGTCACATTGAATAAACCATAGAGAAAGTAATACTTATTCATATAAGTAATAATTTTATATGTATATGTTCTTATTCAATTTGTCTATAGATTAAACTACTTATTAAGTTATTTTTCGAGTGTATTTTTCAATTTACAATGGATTTCGAAGAACTGGATGGTGAAACGCATGTAATGCAAACGACATTTTAAAAAGTTTCTTGTCTCTTGGCTGGTCTTATACAGTTTTTATTACAGATATGAATACAAAGAATTAAATAATAATATCTTCATAAATAATTGTTGTAATGACAACCATCCACGACTGTTTTCTAATTATAAAAATTGCTCAATCACTAACAAATAATAATAAAAATTCTAGGTTATGTTATTTCTCTTGATGTATTATAAACGATACTTGTAAAAATCGCAGAATAGTTAAAATTACCCACCGAGAATATTTTTAAATCTGGATTTGATACATCGTATCAAAAATTCGCGGATTTCGCTAAGTGAAGTATAGACAAAAAAAGTAATGACGTCATAAACATAGCCGCTGACAGTTACTGAGGGAAAACAAATACTTATACGAGAGATTAGTGTGACGTCACAATTTGAAATTGTATCTAAACAAAATTGTTGCCTTAGGAATTTCCATTTGAGTGTAGATTTTTGATTATTTAAACGTTTCATACGTATTTTTGAAAGGAATAAATTGTTGAAAAGTAAGTAATCGTGTCTACTCAATATAAAAAATAATAGTTTTGATACTGTAAGTTATCCTGCAATTCGTATTTTTGATTTTAAAAGCTATGTTTGAGGTTATATTTACTGGATTATTTGATTAATGTTAAAATATGAGATAAATAATAGTGATTGTTTGTTCTAGTGTCATCAAAACATGTTTCAACATTCTCTTGAAACCTTTTTTAATGATATAGAAAATTGCTTAATTGAACTGAAGTGTGCTTTCAAGTATCCGAATGACGAAAAATTAAAACCATTCTCAAAAGACATGAATTACATAAGTCATTTTGATGAAAATATATTAGTGATAATTGAAAAATATAACTATTATCTTCAGATACAAGGTGCATTACATATTGCATGAGAGGACATGTGCTATTTTAATATGATGGATACCAAGTGATATTATTGTGGGCATTGCTCGACATCAAGAATGGAAGAAAAATTTACTTGTTTTAATAACATTCTACCTTTACAAATTTCTACCATTTATATTTACATAATAAAATGTTTTCATAATTATAAATTTTGATTTGTTTTATGCTAAGAAAATAAAATTGAGGAAACGCTGCAAATTTACATGATTGAAAATATGCCAATTAGTCTGAAAACTCAGAACATCATGCCACAACTTTGCCTCAATCAAATCATATTTGTACGAGGTTCAGAGTTTCTGTTGGTTGCTTTCAAATTTTATTTGATCTGTAGGCTCTTTTTTCAACTACATGTGTAAACATATTCAATTTTATCTAAAAACAAATAATATAAACAAAAACGTTTCCAAATTTCTTTATTACACGGAGAAATATTTACTTGTAATACAATGGTTTACAGTTAATAGAAAGAGGAAAGTAAGGTACAATGTGGAATTGCAATTTAAAATAGCAAACGTTTAAAAAATCATACAAAGTAACTTATAAAAAATGTAAAGCGAAAGATGTGTAATGACAAATAATAATATTAGTGTTTTAAATGAAACTCACGGTTTCTAGTTAATACCACAATATAATAAAAATTGTTGAAAATTCTAAAAAATTGAGAATTGTTTCGATAAATCAATATCATCCTCAGAATGACAGAAGTTACATTTCATTTGATGTCTACCTGATGTTTAGTAGTTAGTTTTGGCTAGACCAAGAATTGACCTAACTTGTGATTGACTTAATATATGTTAATAGAAAAAAGAAGATGTGATATTACAAATATTGAAGCTTAGATATTATTAGCCCTATGGTGATATCCTGCATATCATTTTTCCAATTAAGATCAGTGTAACTGTGCAATGATATAGAAAACCAGGAATACTATATCTGCTGATCTTTACAATTATCACTTAAGAAGACAGTTTATTAGTGGAGAACTCCCTAGATTTAACTGTTCATTGACAACTTCATATTGTGGGTTTCTTAAATGTCTTCTAATTTCCAATTCTTCAAGGAAATCCAGTTCTTGTTTCTTTTCACAAATATGCAGCACTTCTAGTTTTGTGTTAGGTGTCAATGAATGATTGGTGTCAAGTAGATGTTTTGCGTAGTGGGATTTATCTGGTTGTTTTAATATGTACGCTCGTAAGTGTTCACTGTATCGGATTTCAAAATTCCTAAGGGTCTGACCCAAATAGACAGCATTACATTCTGGACATTTGAGTTTATATATACCTGACTTCTTTAATGGTGGTATTTTTGTTTTTACATTTAACAATTTTGTACTAACGTTACTTTCTGTTTTAAAAGAAATTGTTGTATTCGTTGCGGAAGATATTATCTTTGAAATATTATTAGAAATATTTCCTGCATATGTGATGGTTTTATAAGTTTTTATTTCATCAGTTTGTTTAGGAAATATTAGTTGTAATGCCACTTTTTCCTCTTTTTTATTAATTAGCTTATTTATCATATCTAATGGATAACCGTTGGATGTTGCTATTTGTCTAATTGTATTAATTTCTCTATCAAAATTACATTTGTTCATAGGAACTGAAAAAGCTCTATGTATCATTGAATTATATGCCGCTAGTTTATGGGACATGGGGTGATTGGAATTAAATGGAATTGTCACATCAGTTTGTGTTGGTTTTCGGTAAATTGAATAATCAAGTACATTATTAACTCTTTGAATTTTTAAATGAAGAAAATTGATTGAGCTATTTTCTTCAATTTCTAGTGTAAATTTAATTTTTGGGTGTAAATTATTGATGTGGTTGAAAAATACATCTTATTGTCGTTCACTACCCATAAAACAATAAGCTAATATGTCATCTACATATCTATACCAAAATAAAACATTTTTCTAAATATTACTTTCAAAGATCTTTCTTTCTAAATTGTCCATAAAAATTTGTTTATTGATTGAAAAATGATGTTTTCTGTTCCTGTAAATTTCTGCATATTATCCGCCTCAAAAAATGTAGCCTTTATGAAAAAAAGTAACATTTAAAATTTTGATCTTTATTAAATTTAATGTGTTTGAAAATCTTGGTAAATAAATCTATTTTGTAAGATTGAAAACTTACCTGGTGACTTTATCGCTTGATGTGTGTCCCATCAACAGATCCAACTATGTATGGAAAATGAGCTAGTTGGTAAAATTCTTGTTGTGTTCTAATGATTGCATTACCCTCAGGCATTATTATTTGAGTAGGACGTAGTCTAGCCAAGGTGAATAAGGACACACTTTAATAATTCTTGAGGCATTCCCATGTAATCTCCAATTGCATCCTGGTGGGTCCCACAGGCATAAAATCTCAGTGTTGCCAGAAGTTGGTTCATTGGGGAAATCGAATTATTCCTAAAAATTGAGCTAAACTTTATTAAAATGTTAAAAAGAGCAATAACAGATACTAATAGCAACTGCAACAGGGTCTAAAACTTTCCTGTAATTTATAAGCCTGAGCTAGAATATACAAAAAATGCGAGTCCTGTTTTTACAAAATTAGACAAATACTTACAAATACTTATCATATTCCAAACGCTCTTCTACAGTCTCCAACAGGTCGAGCACTGTGGGCTTGGTAAGCCTAAAGCGCTTGAAAAAAGTTAAATTATCCAGAATATCAAAGTATTCTTCTCTTAAATATTGATGCCTAGGAAATCCATAATCAATAACTTCCAAAATATCTAAATCGTCTTCTAGAAATATTTCAACCTCAAAATTCATTTTTGAAAATTTGACAAATCATTTAATAAATGAGGTTAGACTTTAGCGATTAACCCCAGAAAATTGCGCGATTAGAGTTAAACCAGCTTTCTAAGCTTAAACGAGACGGTACATAACAGAAATGTCATTTTCATCACGATTACAGTTTTATTGAGATTAATTATCTATGGTGCATATAAGGGTTAATATGTTTATTTCCCTATGATAGGTCACTTCTTGGTCTAGCCAAAAATAATTATTAAACATCAGGTAGGCATCACATGAAATGTAACTTCTGTCATTCTGACGATGACATTTCATTGAAACAATTGTAAGTTTTTTTAAATTCTTTTATCATTTTTCAGTATATTGTGGAATTATTTAGAAACAGTTAGTTTCATTTAAAAAAGTAACATGATACCTAGTTTATTATTGCAGTCCTTGAGGTCTTCTTTTTTGAAAATGTGTATATTATTAGTGCTTTCTCCCAATCCGTTGGGAAGGTTTCTTCTTCCCATACTCTATTGTAAATATGTAACAATGTGAGATACATTACACATCCTATCTGACCCATGCTTTTTATCATTTCTGCTGTCATTTTGTCGGACCCAGATGCTTTATTATTTTTTAGTTCCTTGATAACCCTTCCCAATTCTTCTTTATCTATTATTTAGTTAACGTTGGCTTCAACTCCGTTCTCTATGTGTTCATCCAGTTCTTGTGGGACATTGAGAAGATGCCTGTAATTCTATCTCCATAGTTACTCTTTTTTTCTGTTAATATTTCGCCATTTTTGCTTTTTATATATTGTATGTTTTGCTTTTTTTCTGTTAGTAATGACTTTATCTTTTGGTAAAATAATATATCTAAAAATAAGATTGAAAACATCAAAGTGATGTACATTCAATTCAATCTGATTACTAAAACATGTCCATTCTGTAGATTTCAATTTCCATTTTGGCAAGTATTTTCTTCAAATCAAGTATTGGACAACTATAAAATCATTCTTGTAACACATGTTGTATTATTGATTTTAGAAAGTACTAGAATTTGGCAGTTTGAATACATTTTGTTGAGTTCGGTTCTGGCAACGAATGTGTATATATAAAAGAAAGTCGTGTTAGTTACTCCACTTATAACTCAAGAACGGCTGAACCGATTTAGCTGAGAATTAGCAGGGAGGTAGTTTAGAGCCAGGAGAAGGACATAGGATACTTTTTATCCCGTTCGACAGCATTCCCATAGGATACTTTTTATCCCGTTCGACAGCATTCCCGTGTGACTTGACATGAAACGTCAGTCACTATAAAACGTGGTATAACAAAAAAGAATCAGACTTGGAATAACAAAACGCAAATGACAGCTATGTAATTGACGTATAATGACAGCTATGTAATGACGTATGGATCACAATTTGATATTTGTAAGAAATCAATAATAAAACTATTTCTATTAAATAAATAATTAACAATTATAATGTAATGATAGTGCCATTGCCCATTCGTATAAACAGTGAAGTGAACTATAAAACTCGGTATGGTTGAAAATTTGAGTTTTTAGGTGAAGTGAAGTTTAATCAATAATACCGCGACCAAGACGATCGAATCTTTCCCGACAAAGCCGGGATGCAAGAAGAATACGAAATACTGCAAATGAAAGGAGTGAAGAAGAACAAGAAATTGCACGTGAACAGCGCCGCGATAGTATGGCTCGACTTCGTGCTTCTTAATCACGAGAGCAAGTTGAAGCAGCCCGTGAAACAGCTCGGTTGGCAATGCAGAATCGTCGAGCGAACAACAGAGGTCAACAAATAGATAATTTGCGACGCAGAACAAGATATTTATTAAGTGCTGATTTGAATCGAGCAGCGTTTCAATACGATTGCAGCTTGCATCCTAGCGTTTGCATTGGGCAAATGGACGTAGTTTGCGAGTATTGTGGTGCATTAAAGTTTCCCGGAGAAACGCCTAGATTATGCTGCCTTAATGGTAAAGTGAAATTGCCATTGCTGACTCCGCCACCTGAGCCATTGTATTCATTGCTTTGTGGCGAAACACAAGAATCACGCCACTTTCTTGCAAATACTCAAAAATACAATGGTTGTTTCCAGATGACGTCATTTGGGGCAGATATTATCTTATTCGCTATCATAATTTCGACATGTTTTCCATCAAACCCATGTAACCTGTGGCACAAATACAAGGATAATATGTCAGAAGATATTTTACATCAAATTCGTGTCAGTTCCAGAAATCACGATATTGAGATGAATGAGGAGATACAGAATCGTGCTTTACTCTTGATCGAAGATATGTGTTACCTCATGTGCGGTAATTTATTAATCAGGTTAGGAATGCCAGCACCATATCGTGAAATGAATGACGCATTTAATCGAGAATTGGAACGGGAACGTGAATATGATCACCAGGAATTAGATTTAGTAGTTCAAACGAATGTACCCTTGTTGAATTACCAACAAAAGGAAGTTTATGATACTTTAATGAAGGCAATCGATGATGAAAATGGTGGTTTATATTTCCTAGATGCCCCTGGTGGAACTGGCAAGACATTCCTCATGTCATTAGTTTTAGCAACTGTTCGGGCGAGATCTAACATAGCAGTTGCTTCTTCTGGAATGGCAGCCACATTGTTAGAAGGATGCCGTACGGCTCATTCAGCATTCAAATTACCGTTAAATCTTCAAATTATTGAAGCACCAACGTGTAATATTGCAAAACACTCAGCAATGGCCAACGTTTTAGCGGTATCGAAAATCATCATCTGGGACAAATGCACAATGGCGCATAAACGTGCATTAGAAGCACTTAACCGAACATTAAAAGATTTACGCAATGACTCGAGATGTTTTGGAGGAGCAATGATTTTACTGTCTGGCGATTTCCGCCAAAAACTGCCAGTAATTCCAAGATCTACGGCTGCCGACGAAATAAACGCTTGCCTCAAATCTATGGCGTTATGTGAAGAAACTGCAACTGACAACAAACATGAGAGTTACATTGCTTAATGATACATCTGCTGAAGATTTCTCGGAGCAATTGCTGATTATCGGTAATGGTCAAGTACCTGTCGATGAATCGAGCGGATTAATATCATTTCCAAATAATCTTTGTAATTTTGTCTCATCAAAAGACGAACTTATCAACAATGTATTTCCAGAAATTATTTCTAACTACAAAAATAATGAATGGTTGAGTGAGCGAGCAATTTTAGTGGCTAAGAATAAAGATGTAGATGACCTAAACTACATAATTCAAAATAAGATCATTGGAACAAAGCATTCATTCAAATCTATTGACTGCGTCACAAATGAAGATGAAGCCACCAACTATCCAATTGAATTTTTAAACTCTTTGGACGTGCCTGGCTTACCACCGCACAATTTACGCCTAAAGGTTGGCTCCGTAGTAATCATGCTTCGAAACATAAACCAACCAAAACTGTGCAACGGTACGCGTTTGGTGGTTAGAAAATTGATGAACAATGTCATTTACGCTACGATAATGATAGGAAAATTCAAAGGTGAGGAAGTTCTCATTCCAAGGATACCGATGATCCCAACCGATATGCCGTTTGAATTTAAAAGACTTCAATTTCCGATACGTCTTGCATTTGCCATGACCATCAACAAATCACAAGGCCAATCCTTAAAAGTTTGTGGTTTAAATCTAGAACATTCATGTTTTTCCCATGGTCAATTATACGTGGCATGTTCACGGGTCGGAAGCCATCTGCGTTGTTTGTTTTTGCGCCTGATAATAAAACAAAAAATGTCGTGTATCACAAGGTACTTAAATGAAGAGCAACCTATGTACTAAAATACAGAAATAATTATGAATGATTAATGTAGGTATTTAATTTTTTTTGTATTTTTCCAATTAAAAAAAAGTCTGCTCTTTTGTTGCCATTAAGGCGGAACAAAGTTCTCCGGGTCAGCTAGTGATAAATATAAATTGGAATACAGGCCCGCATTCAGGCACCTAGCAACAATTATGGAAATTATATCCGGCGAGACTTCTGACTACAGAGGTTCTTAAAACACCTAGTCCTCAATCACTCAACAACAGTTTCCAAAAAAAGAGCAAGCAATAATTTTTCCCGCAGGTAATAATGAAAAAATTCAGGATTATTTAATCCCACTAAGAGACATTATCCAAAATTATCTCACAACCAGATGTGTATATACTTAACCAGTACCACGATAGTCGATAAATTCATGACCGAACATAATGGAAAAATCAAAATAAATGGCGAAATCGTACAGGCCAGAAGACTTGTCACACCAACAGTTCGACTTATACTATCAGATGTGAGCCATAGAATACCTCATAATCTGATAATAAATGAGCTAAATAATTTAGGCATCAAATCACTTTCCTCAATGTCATTTTTAAGAATAAGCTCAAATCTTCCTGAATACAGCCACATCTATAGTTTCAGACGGCAAGTATTCATAAGCCCACCAACAAATTCATTACCTGAATAAATTTTAGCAGCACACGACAGCACCTCCTATAGAATATTTCTCTCAGACGATTCTCTAATATGTTACTCTTGTAAAAAATCAGGACACTTAGCAGCTAATTGTCCAATACAGTCCGTAACACCAAATAGTCAAACCAATACATCTCACTCACCTATTGCACAACCTGAAGCACCTCTCAACAACCCGCAATCAGCTAGCGCCGAGGCGAATTCCCAGCAGTATAATAGCGAACCAAAACCTCTCATCACAATCCCCCCACAACACCCATTATCCACCCCCAATAACATAGAAAAACCTGAAATATCCCAAAAACACTTATCTACGGAAGTTTTTGTATCTCAGAATGCGTCAAAACGTACATTCGATGAAATCACCACACCACACCGTCCCCGCAACCTGATGCCAAAGAGAACGCATTGCAAACAGATCCTTTCAGCAAGCCAACCGAAACAATCCTCAAAAAATCAAAAAAGACGGAGCTTCCACGTCGGCACTTATGGAACCCGTAAGACAGACTATCACTGAACAGAACCCTCGTTTTGTTCTGGATTTCGATCCAATATCGGACCTCCTTGAAAATGTATACGGATCCCCCGATCCCGTAAGTATAGCTAAAGACTACACAACAGACTTTACCGCTCTAATACACATGCTGACAAATATTTACCCACATTTCAAAGACAGATGCATAAAAGCTAGATGTACAAAACTAAAAAAGAAACTTTTAATACATCTCCAAATGACCTCAGACACGGAGGCCTCAGAACCAGATAGTGATTCATCACAACGATCCAGCTATTAACTTTCCTGTTCAATATGTTCACTTCAATTTTACAGTGGAACTAAAATGGTTTCATTGACAAACTTCCGGAGCTACAGCATATAGTAGACCAATATAAATCCGAAATAATATGTCTCCAGGAAACTAACTTGAAAGACGACAAAGTTCAAGCTTTAAGCCAATATCAGAAATTCTGCAAACATCGTAATGATTCTCAGAGCAAGTGGCGGAGTACCAATTCTAAGACTTAATACCATCGAAGCTCAGGAAATTCCTCTACAATCAAACCTAGAAGCGTTTGCTATCAAAATTCACGATACAAACGACATCTGCAATATATATTTCCCACTCGCATTTCAACTCAATCAACAAGATTTTAATGATTTGCTAGAGCAGATACCCCAACCAAGAATCGTCGTAGGGGACTTTAATGCACATAACTCCAACTGGGGTGTCATCTTCTTTAAACACTAAGGGTAAAATCATAGAACAAACAACTGATCGGCACAACCTTGTTGTTTTGAATGATGGAAGACCTACTAGATTCAACATTCAAACTGGATACTTTTCGTGTATTGATCTTTTGATCTGCGATCTAACATTGTTACCATTACTAACTTGGGACAGACTAGACTACACATACAATAGGGATCACTATCCAATCATTATATATAACTCCAACAGTAGTAGTGACAGCCCCATCTCTCCCGCATGGAATCTAAAAAATGCAGATTGGGATATTTTCTCATCCTCAATTGAAGATAAAATAGAATACTGTACAGTTTCTTCTGACATAGACGAATCACTAAAGCACTTTACAAATATGATCATAGATTCCGCAACTAAGTCAATCGGAAAAATAAACTATCATTATAAGAAACTCGCTGTGCCATGGTGGAACAACGAATGCAAAACCGCCGTAGAAGCTAGCAAAAACGCCTTTAATAAATATAAACGATTAAAAACAGTACAATACAAAGTAGAATCTTTGAAACTGCGCGCAAAATCCCGGTATACAATAAAAAACGCGAAACGCAAATCATGGGCTGACTACGTATCATCACTAAATTCAGATACACCAATGACCGAAATTTGGAAAAAAGTAAGAAGAATATCTGGCAGAAAAGGCAATCATAAAATTAACAGACTTGAGGTCGAAGGCCACACTTTAAATAACAACTATGACATAGCAAATGCCCTCACTAATGTATACGAACAGAGTTCCAAAGAAATCAACCAGAACACATCACTTAACTTTCACAAATAATTACAAGATCAAAACAACTTTGATACTAGGGCGGAAAGAAATGATCCACTAAATTTACCTCTAACCATGGCAGAATATCACGAAGCATTATCAAGCTTCAAAGATTCCTCTCCTGGACCTGATCATATTCCTATAATTTTCCTTAAGCATTTTCCCGAAAGAGCTCATCAAAACATCTACTCCAGTTATTTAATATTATCTAGTTACAACATAAATTCCCAAAAACTTGGCGAGAGTCACTAATAATCCCCATACATAAATCTCGAACTCCAAAATCAAATCCCCAATCTTACCACCCTATTTCGCTCACATGTATCATGAGCAAATTAATAGAAAAGATGATTAACAAAAGATTACTATGGACACTGGAAAAACGCAAACTAATAATACTGGAACATAAACGCAAACTAATAATACCGGAACATAGTAGCTATAGATCAGGAAGATCAACGTTACATAACATCATTGAACTTGAAAGCAAAATCAATGGAGCATTTGCACTAAAAAGTAAATGCTTAACGATATTCTTCGATATTACTAAAGCGTTCGACACCGTCTGGCATAACTATATTATTAAACAGCTACATAGTTGGGATATACAGGGACATTACCTATTCTTCATCACAAACTTCCTACAAGTAGATCGTTCAAAGTTAAAGTAAACAACACAATGTCTGACTTAAAATTTCAAAAAAACCGCATTCCACAAGGTTCTGTACTAAGCCCGACCTTATTCATAATAGCAATGAACGATGTTCTACAAGGATTAAAAACGCCATTTAAAGCCAGTTTATATGCCGATGACCAGGTCGTTTACTGCAAAAGTAAGAACCTTAAAAACAGTCAGAAAATCGCGCAAGGGTTCCTCTCTCATTTAGAATATTGGTCAGAACGAACAGGCATCATCTTTTCAACCAAGAAATCGAAACTCATTATTTTTTCGAAAAAGAAAACTCCAGAGCGCGTAAATCTACGCTTATATGGAAAACATTTACAAACTGAAACATCTGTTACATTCTTAGGAATGACTTTTGATCAATCTCTTAATTAGAAATGCCAGATAAACAATCTCCTCCTGACATGTCAAAAATGACTGAACCTCTTAAAAAGGCTGCCAAGTTAGATTACGGTTCAATTGCCTATACGACAGCGACTAAATCACTCTTAAACCGGATAAATAGCATTCATAACACAGCCCTACGCATAACAGGGGCATTCCGCACTACACTAGTCTAGAGCCTATATAGTGAAGTTGGAGAACCATTGCTAGAAGACAGAAGAATGTACCTAAGTCTAGTGTATGCAGCTAAAATAGCAACCTGTTCCAAAAACCAAGAACCTCCAAACGAATTAAAAACTACCTATCTAAACTTAACTACTCACTTCCAGAATGCTATCCCAATGAACTTAGTTCAATTCCGCCCTGGCAAATCAAAACTCCAACTTGCATCACCAGTCTTTCTTCATATAATAAATATCATGAAAACCCCTACATTATTAGATCTATGCTAAACAGCATACTAGAAAAGTTCCCTGACTACCTCCACATTAATACTGATGTCTCAAAGTCTTCTAATGAAGTCGGAGCTGCGGTAGTGACCACATCCTCGACCCACATGTTCAAGCTCTCACCAACCTGCTCTATCTACTCAGCAGAGCTATATGCACTATATGAAGCATTAATGCAAGACACTTATCCAGATCATCCCATTGTGACAAAAATAAAACAAGAACTTTACTCTGCCGAACAAAGCTATAAGAATGTTATCTTCATATTGATACCATCCCATATAGAAATTCATGGTAATGAAGAAGCAGATAAATACGCCAAAGAAGCCGCAGACATTGACACAACCGAAATTATTAGACTATCAGTGAGTGCGGATATAAAATGTACAATAAGATCTAAAATAAATAGTGCGTGGGAAAATCGGTGGAAAAGTGCTACATCCAAGTTAAATCAAGTAAAAAAGTCAATAAAGCTCTGGTCTGCGTTACCTAAAAATCGTCGAGACCAAGTCCTACTGACTCGACTACGCCTAGGCCACACTAGACTAACACACATTCATCTTTTCAGTAAAGATCCTAAACCAAAATACAACTATTGCAATGAACTACTCTCCGTGAAACACTTACTTGCTCAGTATCCGCAATTAGCAGTGAAACGACAACAGGCCCAACTTCCTTCTGGTGAACTTGCAGACATATTAGGATCATCATGTAATGTGCACAATTTAAAAAAGTTTCTCAAATCGATAGATGTTCTGAGACTCATATAGACATTATTTTATGTATAACTTGCTTCTTTTTGTAAACCTTAATGATGCTAATGACCCACACGGTTGATGCATATTATTAAATAAAAAATACATTTTGTTAACAGTGGTTTAAGTCTTGATTAATTACACGTGAAGTATAAATTTTGTATAATAACTAAAAATAAGAATATCAACATTTAGTGAAAATTAATCAATATTGCAATGCATCTGTTGATACAATTTTAATGTCGTGATAAAATAAACATTACATTTTAAACATAACAACTAACATATATTTAGCTAATTTTTTTAACTAATCATAACAATTCATTATGATACCAAGTAGGTTCTGTCAAGGGTTTCAGTAAAAAGCACCATGCACATAAACCGATAATAAATAAACTTATGATAGTAATTTTTTTCACACCCTTGTAAGTAGCAACTTCAGTGAAATCTGGAAAACCCATATGATTACAAAACGAATGTACAATGAATATAGATATAAAATGTCCTGTTCTATAGAAAATGTATGCAGAATACATCCCAAATAACGTTGTATATGCAAACTGAAAACAAGAAATTTTCAAAGCCAAATTAAAAGTCATATGTTGTATTCTTTCCAACATATGATGAAAATGGGCCACTCCAAAAAACAAAGGGCTACTAAACACTGCTGTATATGGAGTGAAACACTGTAATAACATTGGCAGCATGCAACTTCTATAAGTAAATTCTTCAGTAAATGGTGCTACTATGTGATTTCTTAACCATATTAAATTTTTTAAATTTGAAAACCAATACATTTCTTCAGTATACAGTTTAGATAAACCACTGTACAATTCCATTGATATAGGACCCAAAAATAGTATCATTGTTAGAAAAAGGGGCATAAAAATCGCCTGACATATTCCCTGAGATCTTAGTCCCAAAATTTCTGCAAATGTTCGATTTTGTAAAACTTCTTTTTGAAGGCCCATATATAAAAAACATGGAGATATAAATAACATGACGAAAGCACTAGTGAATCTTTTTTTTATAGTCGACGGATGATCTCTACTATGAGGACTTTTCCATATATGAAGACTGAAAACGTAGGTAACAGACAGCAAAAAACAAAGGAAAATTGACTTGTAACATTTAAAAGTTTCATTCAAATTCCATTCCATCTCGAACAGTCTTGATCGTGGCAGTTATAAGTGTGTACATTGTCTATTTCATCTTGATAGTACAAATAATTAGTTTCTATTTATACATAAATAATACTTAAAAACTTTGGTTATATATCACTTTCTTGTTGTCGAAAATCACCACAGATTATTGTAATATGGATCGAGAAAGATGACGATTATGCCATCTGCCGAGTAAAAACACAAACAAAGGGATGTATACACTATTAGTTTTGGGTAATCAGCGTTCATTTTTTAAACTAATATTTTATTAAGGCCCGGTTGTACAACTGTAGCTTAGTGAAGGCTCAAGTGTGAACTCAGGTTCAGTGTCAGATTGCTGTTGTACAAAGTAGGCTTACAGTTGAGCTTGATTTAAACCTTAAGCTTAGTAAAGCCGTCAAGAGGGCAGGTTTAATGTCAGCTTAAGCACCAGGGTTGCCGTTTCTAGTACAATTGTACTTTTCTAGTACATTTCACTCACATTTAGTACGTCATTACAATTCATTCGAATCTATTACAAAAATTAAATTTCATCATTTCCATCCTGTTTAGTAGTAGATGCTGGAGCCTTGACCGGAGAGCGGCGAGAGCGCAAGCCACATCACGATCACATGAAAAATAAATCGATACGGAACGGACTACTGGAGTTTGGATCGTGCTGTCTGTGCTCTCGTTCATGTCAATTGAATTTAATCTTTAATCCCGATCCGTGAGATGTGAGATGCGTTCGGCGTTCAGATTTCTGATCTGACTGATCTGAGATTTCCCAACCAAACCAACCAAAATTACGAAAAGTTTGGTTATGTCTTGTGTTATTTTAAATTTTTGTTCAAAATAAAAGGGTGAGAATAAGGCTATGTATCGATAACTATACGCTAAAGGATATTAATAGGAACCACACTGAGACTGAGACGCTTTAATATTTAATCATAAATAATGGATAGGTAAGGGGAAACCACATTTTGTATTGAGGAAGATGTTTCAATATGCAATTCAACTTCATTTAAGGTTTATCATAAGAAAAAAAGAAATTGAGACTGATCATTGTTATAACAAAAATGTGGGGCAAAGTTCTACAAGTTCTACTAATAAAGATGATAACTACAGAAATACACCATCATGTTCAAGAATATTAGATATGGTGAGTGAAAAATGTGAAGGTGAATCTGAGAACCGTGAAGAGGACCTTTCAGGATCAGAATCTGAAAATAATGAAAATGAACCAGTCACTAAAAAGAAAAAGATATACCACCAGAAATTTAAAGATGAGTGGAAAACTAGGTATACATGGTTGCAGAACAAGAACGGATCTTCTTATTGTAATATCTGTGAAAAGTTCATTGTTGGGGGATTGACTCATCTACAAAGGCATGGGAAAAGTATATATCATCAAAAACGAGTAAGGGCATGTGCAAAAACCACAGATGTTCAAAAATTATTAAGACCTGCAGGAGATTTCAAACGATCAGCTGAGTTGAAAAGGGTTATGTTTGTTGCTGAACACAACTTGCCCTTCAGAATTTTGGAGCATTTGCCAAAATTGGTTAGCAGCATGTGCCCAGATTCCGAGGTAGCCAAAAGCATTAAGTGCAGCAGAACCAAGGGAACTGAATTGGTTTGTACTCATTGTGCTCCTGAGGACCTCGCAAATATTTGCAGATTGTTGCAAAAACGGAAATATTCGCTTGTTATAGATGAAACAACGGATATATCCACATCTAAATGCCTAGCTGTTGTTGTAAGGGTATTTGATGATTACAGTATCAAGGATAAATTCCTAACACTATTAAAAGTTGAAAATGCTACTGCAGAGGGGTTGTTGACTAGTTTATTATGTTTTTTCAAAGAAAACAACATATCTATAAACAACATGATTGGTAAGTTCTGTAGTAAACAAACCTACATTTTTGATTAATCATTATATATTTTTACAGGATTTGCAGCAGACAACTGCAGTGTGATGATGGGAAAAAAAGATGGACTGCAATCAAAATTGAAAGAAAAGGTGCCCAATATTTTTATAACGGGGTGCATTTGCCATTCAATGAATTTGTGTTCTTCTGCAGCCTGTGAAAAACTTCCCTCAACAATAGAAGACTTGGCTCGAGATATTTATAATTATTTAAAGCAGAGTTCCAAGAGACAATCAGAATTACAGGAGTTTCAAACATTTTTGAATATCAAACCACACAAAATTCTTAAATTGAGCCAAACTCGGTGGTTATCTCTTGGAGAAGTTGTCAATAGGCTTTTAGAGCAATGGAATGCCCTAGAATTATTTTTCACTAGAGCTGCTTTGGAAGACAACTTGCAATCTGCTAAATGTATTATTAATGCTTTGAGGAATCCAATTTACAAAGTATATTACACTTTCTTATCGTATATATTGGATATTGTCAATAAACTCAACTTGTTATTTCAAAGGGAAAGGCCTCTAATAACAAGTTTACTAAGTGTATTGAAAAAACAGTTCAAAATTATAGTGAAAAGTTTTTTGAAAGGTGATTATGTTGAAAAAAATAAAGTCCATTCTATAGATCCTCTAAATGTCCACCAATACTTGAATATTGATGACATGTACTTTGGTGCTAAAACAGAATTGTTATATGGTACATTAACCAATGATGAGTTGTTGACTTTTAAAAAACGAGCATTAGATTTTTATGTGACTTTATCCTTACAAATAAAAAAAAGAATCGATTTCAATGATCCTATACTGAATGCAGTTGAAGCATTACATCCAGCAGCTGTTATGACCGATCATGGAAAGCAGCAATTTTCCATTGCGAATTTGCTTCAACTATTCCCAAATATTATTAAGGAGGATGAATTGGAAATGATAAATTCAGAATGGCGTTTGATTCCCGAATTTAAAGATAATTTAAAAAATATTGACGATCCTGAAGAATTTTGGATCAAAGTCAGAAAAATTAAGGATGGAGAACATTGCTTTCTACTAAAAAATATAGGCGACTTTACCTTGAGTGTTTTATCTCTTCCCCACAGCAGTGCCTCAACGGAGCGAATTTTCTCCCAATTGAATCTGATAAAAAATAAGATGAGAAGTAGGCTTCACGTTTCAACATGCGATGCATTATTGCATACAAAACAATTGTTAGGAGGAGATATATGTTATACTTGGAATCCAAGTAAGTCCCTGTTGAACAGAAAAGGTTCAACTACTGAAAATGATGAAGCAGGAGTAATAGATGATTTAATATGATATATATTTCTCAGGAGTTTTTTGTCCTGTCTGACTTTATTGTTTTGATAAATATTTTTTTATTTATATCAGTTCCATATTAAGTGTTTTTCAAAAGTTTTGTGTCAGAGTTAGATTTTTTATTTTGTTTTGTTATTTGTTTTTAAATATTTACTACAAGATTTTATGTCCTGACTTTTTTGTTATGATATGTATTTTTTTATTTATATCAGTTCCATATTGAGTATTTTCTAAGAGTTTTGTGTTCAGAGTTAGATCTTTTATTTTGTTATTTATTTTTTAATTTATCCCTCCAGTATTATTTTCTAAAATGTTTTTTGTTCAGAGTTTTATTTTTTGTTCTACTGTTTATTTTTTTATTAAATTTATCATAACTTTTTTTCCTAAGAGTTTCTTTTGTGTCCACCTAGTCCACCACAGAACACATACACAACAGTCTGATTTTTTTGCTGTGTTACTTATTTTTCAATTTATTTAACAAATACGTATAACGTTCCGTACCACCCTCTCATGCTGTTCTTAGGTATTAATTAAGCTTATTTCCTATTTCGGCCACTACAGACAACGCCGAAATAATACATAACCTCAAATAACTGTCATTTTATAAATTTAGTACAATTTAGTACAATTTCGAAAGACATTCTAGTACAAAAAAAAATCTGGAGCGGCAACACTGAGGCTCCTTCGATTTAATCACTTATTGTTTGTGAAGTTCATTTGAACCACAAATTTTCATTTTAATATACCTCCAGGAAGCACCGAGTAATCTGGTTGTTTCCCAGTATATAAGTCGATATCTGTGCAAATTGTGTAGTGTGATATATTTTTGTTATTAAAATATTTTTTATTATGAATTTTTTAGTTCAATAAATTAATGGATGCATATTTATAATTTAATTTTTTACTGCTTTTAGTATTTGTATAATGGTTCCATGCGAAGTATTCAATGGACCATTACGTAGAAACTGACAAAACATTGAAAAAAACGAAATTGATGAATTTAAAGCAGTGTTCATTCATTCATTCATTGAACTGAATTATCTGCTACTGGAAATACATGTTTTTTTGTATTTGATGTGTTATTTTATGTGCAATATTGTTTTTTTTTCGGTTCAATAAATCGTTGGAATATTTTGATTTCAATTTACTTTTTTTCGGTTCTCTTACTTGTCCAAAGTTCAAAACGGACACACATTCTGCGTTAAAAGTGTAGTCACTAATGATAAAACTTTATGAAAA
This sequence comes from Galeruca laticollis, assembly GCA_963921935.1. NCBI lineage: Eukaryota > Metazoa > Arthropoda > Insecta > Coleoptera > Chrysomelidae > Galeruca > Galeruca laticollis. The sequence goes on from OY998181.1 coordinate 150,059,195, forward strand.
TTTTCAACCGCACCATGAAACCAAATTGAAGTCACTAGCCCTCAACACACGTTTAGTTAATGATGCTATAGCCTCTACAGATTAGAAGTACTCTTCATTAAGTACAAACACAAGTCATTTCAATTTGAGGTTAAGAGACTGATTCATTTTAAAATTTTCCAATCTTAATAGAATTAAGCATTTTTCCATAATCAATATGATAATTGGAGAGTGCCTGTAACTCCCTGATAATTATATTGCCAAATCATGAAAATGATTTTAGTAAACTTTCGAACAGTATCTGCAACTTTCAATAACAGGGAATATGCAACTTCACAAAAAGAAGTTGATTCAAGTATACTTCTGAAATGTCTTGGAATGGTACTAGTAAGTTCTAATTATAAGGTTCCTGCTACAAAGCAAATGAAAGATGATTTGAATATACTTTTGAAATGTATAGGAACATTTCCTGAAACGCCTAGTTATAAGGTAACTGCAACATAATAAAAGAAAGTTGATTAGAATGTGATATTGAAATAATGATACAACCTTGCATTTGAACGGTGTTAGAAATATCCGTACGTACCATCACCTAACATAACTTTTGAAATATTACAAATGAACGTTGCAATGGCGGCCGTTACGGCGTTGCTGGCATGTTGATGCAACATCATTGCAAAGTCGGAAGCAACATTACACATCCTATATGTGATTTGCAGCAACGTTGAGGCAACATATTCTTGCTCAGTGGGCATAGTTTACAACTACGGTGCAAGTGGCCCTTACTTTAATTGAGCTGAGATTTTTCCTCCCCCTTCACCGATGCTGAATGTGTTGTAAGGGGGAATCAGTTGGATTTGAGTCGGAAATAAAGTGGAGGGGATGAAAAAATATTTGATTTGCTTGGGTTATTTGTAGTTTTAACCAAGGTTATCTATAGTTAACCATTGACATATAAACACACATAATCTATTTTTCTTTTGTTACAAATTATGGATACAATAACATTATTATTATTATATGTTTTGTTTCTTCGCGCGCTTCAATTGAGATGTCGTTCTTTTTGGTGCTCACTCACATAACATTTTCTCAGATCACCTTAACTGAAGTAACCTGAGATCTCAGTCAAAAAGAGCACACCTATTGTAACTGCAAACTAATTCAAGGCGTTCACTCTCGGCGTGACGTCAGAGCCAGCATGCACGAAATCATATCTTCTATGTATTTTATACGCGAGATTAGTGTGACGTCACAATTTGAAGCTGTATCCAAACAAAACTTGTTACCATAGGAATTTGCATTTGAGTGTACATTTTTATTATTTACACATTTCATACGTGTTTTTGAAAGGAATAAATTGTTGAAAAGTAAGTAATCGTGTCTACTCAATATAAAAAATAATTGTTTTGATAATGTTAGTTACCCCGCAGTCCGTATTTTTGATTTTAAAAGCTATATTTGAGGTTATATTTACTGGATTATTTGTTTGATGTGAAAATATGAGATAAATAATAGTGATTGATTGTTCTAGTGTCATCAAAACATGTTTCAATATTCTCCTGAAACCATTTTTAATGATAATATGAGCTTAATGATAATATGAGCTTGTTAGTGAAAAATGCTTAATTGAAGTGAAGTCTCCTTTTAAGTATCCGAATGACGAAAAATTAAAACCAGTCTCAAGACACTTGAATTACATAATACATTTTGATGAAGATATATTAGTGATAATTGAAAAATATAACTATTGTCACAAGACACAAGGTGCATTACATATTGCATGAGAGGACATGTGCTATTTAATATTATGGATACCAAGTAACATTATTATGAGAATTGCTCGACATCAAGAATGGAAGAAAAATTTACATGTCTCAATAAAATTCTACCTTTACAAATTTGTACCATTTATATTAACATAATAAAATGTTTTCATAATTATAAATTTTGATTTGTGGTAAGAAAATTAAATGGGGGAACGTTGCAAATTTACATGGTTGAAAATATGCCATTTAGTCTGAAAACTCAGAACATCATGTCACAACTTTGCCTCAATCAAATCATATTTGTACGAGGTTCAGAGTTTCTGTTGGTTGCTTTCAAATTTTATTTGATCTGTAGGCTCTTTTTTCAACTACATGTGTAAACATATTCAATTTTATCTAAAAACAAATAATATGAACAAAACATTTCCAAATTTATTTATTACACAGAGAAATATTTACTTGTAATACAATGGTTTACAGTTAATATAAAGAGGAAAGTAAGGTACAATGTGGAATTTCAATTTAAAATAGCAATCGTTTAAAAAATCATACAAAGCAACTTATAAATAATGTAAAGCGAAAGATGTGTAATGACAAATAATAATATATATGTTATATGGAGATCGATATATACAGTACAAAATCAGTTTGCTTCTACCTTGTTTGCAAAGATTGATCATGTACAAAAAAATAGTAGGCTAATTTTCTTTTCTCTATAAAACTTACAGTTCTCTCTCACATTATAATGATTACAGCCTGGTGGCCAGCACAGTACCATTATTCTTTATGTGAAGAAACCTAAAATTAGATAATACAGATAGAAAAAGAATTAAAACAATTGTATTTCATAAGTTTATAATAGCATGTTTAGGTTAGATAACTCTTTTATTAAAATTATATTGTTATACATACATATTTTGACTGGAATCGAATGTATCTCTTTGTAAAAGTCTTAGTGTATATCTAAATGCATACATCAGCAGGTATATTCAAAATATAAGAGAATTATCTCTGGTCCAAAATCACACCAATGGTATCTAAATGGCGAATTATGTTTGTATGGATACAAAATTGACCCCCTAAGATTATGACGTCACCACTAATACCGGTTGTTCTAATTTAACCCTTTTACTTTGGGTTAATTAGAGGGAATGTAGGTTACCTGGTTTGGCGAAGGACCACTACGGCCGTTTGTCACTGAAGTAACGATGAACCGTAGAATGAAATTAAACACTTATGTCACGTTACGATTTATATTGTCATGAAGTTATAATTTATTTATTTTGCGTCGACAATTAAGACTTCACTTATTATTTACGCGATAACTGAAAGTATTTTGCACATACTTCGATGATTTATGAAATGATTAAAGCTTAAGGACACAAACGCCGGGTGATTTTATGAAATCAGGTACCTTGTTGTACCACGTTGTATGATGACAGAGGGTGTCTGAGAAGTGTGTCTGGGAAGTGGGTGAAAATATAATATTATTCCTATTTATAGATAGTTTAAAGTGAGTGGGAAGTACACGTGTGTGTCTTTTTTGGTGGGTGAGAAAGTTTGAGATTTTAAATGGAAAAATTCCTAGAACAATAATCGTCTATATTTTGTATATGGTAGTGCTGAAATGGAATTTTGTCGATGTGTGGGAAGTTAGATGTTTTAGAAATATGATATATTTCTTCAAGTGGTGTGATCATTGAAATGGAAGTTTGTGGATGTGTGCGAAATTAAATGTTTGAGAATTATGATATATTTCTTCAAGGTCTGTGCAAGATATATGAATTATGTTATACAGGGGAAGTAAAAATAAAATCACAGGAGAATTTGGTATTCAAATCAAATTCGAACACCGGTATTGTATCGGTATATACCATAGACATATATTTCTCTATGGTATATACATTCAGAGACAGTAGTGCTATTCAACACTTCAATCTTGATTCCGATTTAGTTTATAATCGAAATCGAAAACGGATTGATGTTCATTGAACGACCAAAAAAAATTGTCATTTTTAGTGACATAACCTCATCATTATTTTAGTTCATTTCACGTGTATTCCACACTTTTCACAAGTTCATTTAGTTTAATCACTTTCAATTTTATAGAAGCTGTTCTGTTAAACTAAAAATGTAATATACAATTGCAAAATATCACTCACATCACATAACCCATAGACAAACTGTAGTTTATTTAAATTTTTTCGACCAATCACATGCTTCCGATTTACGATTGTTTTCAATAGCATCATAATTTTAGACCGATTATAATCAGAGTGATCGATTGATATCGAAAATGTATTGTTGAACATGTTGTTTTTTAAATGACAGGAAATGATTGTAATCAATTGGCGCGTTGAATAGCACTAGTGTGTTGTCCAGTGTTGCCAACCTGTACCAAACGAAAGCCGTGAAGAACATTGAAAAAAGCCGTGTTTTCATAAGCTACGGCCGTGTCATAAGTTCTAGCGGTAAAATGCTAGGATTGATACTGTTTTCCCGGGTTTTAAGTAAAAGTCGAAAATGTAGTAATAGAATATTGATTTAATATAGAAAATAATAAAACTTAAAACTTGTTTAATAATTTGACAGATGAAATTCATCACTTCTACTCTGAATGTATTAAGTGGTTCATTTATATTATATATTATTTCAGGTTTTGTAATTTTTTTATCATGCTTTTATTGGGTTTAATTGCAGTACAAAAATTGAAAATTTTTCCTAATTCTTGTTTGGCTAACAAGTTTCCATCAATAGTATTTGTAATCAACAAATTCCTTTGTTTGGTTTTTATAAAATTGAGTTGCGTAAAAATTCATTCGCACGATGCATTTGAATGTGCTGGCAAAAATACGATGATTAAAATAAACAGTGCCATATTTTTAAAAAGAAACTCTCTCGTATCCGATTTAAAATTGAACATTTTAGCCCAAAATATATCTATGCAGTCGCTATTAATTTCATTTCCCCTAAATACATATTATGAAGTCTATTTTTATCTACTAGAGAGTATTACAGCCTAATTTCTAATGCAAAATAATCGCTTTGACGTTTTTTAATTTTTTTTCACAACAAATATTTTCAATAATAAAAAATAAGTTGTTAAACTAAAAAGCCGTGTATATATTGCACGGCAGTACAGCTAAGCCGTGGCCGTAGGTTTTGTGGAAAAAGCCGTGAAAACACGGCAATTACCGTGTCGTTGGCAACACTGGTGTTGTCTGTTGTCTCTGATACTCTGATACATTTTTTAATAGTAGTTATATGATCTGTGGTGCTGTGGAGTGAACCTGCTAGGGGGGGGGTGTGCTGTGTCCACAACCAAGGTTGTTTTTGTACAATAACAATTTTTTTACTTTTTAAATTGATATTACCAGAGAAAATATAATCCAGACAATGGAAATAGAGCAATGTGTTATTAAAGAAGTAATTGATATCCAAAATGTAAAGGAAGAAATCGATATCCACGATGATTTTCTGTGGAATATGGATGTTAAACAGGAATTGATTGACGAAGTGCCTACGTTAAAAATTCAGAATGTAAATGAAAAAGAGCAATGTGTTATTAAAGAAGAAATTGATATCCAAAATGTAAAGGAAGAAATCGATATCCACGATGATTTTCTGTGGAATATGGATGTTAAACAGGAATTGATTGACGAAGTGCCTACGTTAAAAATTCAGAATGTAAATGAAAACAAGAATAGAATTCATCCATTCAAACAAGAAATAAATGATGATTCAAATACAGTTGAAATACCTGATAAGCATGTTGATTTTAGAAAGCAAATTAAATCAAAAGGTAAGTTCAACGAATTTATCGTTTGTATTTGTATAGGTATTTATGCTAAGGATCTTGGGCACTAATAGCCATAACTAGATTTAATGTTTTTTCAATAATGTAGAGCAAGAGAAAACAATTTCTTTGTAACATGGTTTAAAAATTTTCATTCAACTTTCAAAATGTAACTAAAATATTCATATTAGCAAAAAACAATACAGTATAATATTTGAATAAAGAATCTAATGATATATCATCATTAATCCTTCAATATTTGTTATTTTATACTGTAAGTTGAATGCCACATCTAGAAAGATTAGCTATATAACTGTTCATATAAACTAACATATTAAGATGTGTTTGAAATTTTAGTTGATTTATTTTATATGTATAATGCTCACAATTTCAATAATGTCTTCTCAATTGGTATACAGTAAAAACTTGATTAACCGTCATCATCGGGACTGTGATCGTGACTGTTTAGAGGATAGATGGATAACGGAAACATTGTATTATTCATGAAATTGACTGTCTCGACCCTTACTTCGTGGAATATGCTCATATTAGTGTTTTTAAATAAAACTCAGGGTCTCTAGTTAATTCCACAATATAATACAAGTTATTTAAAATTCTAAAAAATTGACAATTTTTTAGAATTTTCAATAACTTGTATTATATTGTGGAATTAACTAGAGACCTTGAGTTTCATTTAAAAACACTATTGTATTATTCCTCCAAAACAGAACCTCAATCAATTCAATAATTAAATGATTCTATTGCTCTCTAGTATAACAATGATACGTGAACAAGAGGAGAAGATTAGGTTTCATCTATTAATGCATGAACTGATTGAGGTGCCCTCAGCCATTCATTCAAAATGCATGCTCTTAGTTTCACTGCTTCGCTCATAAACCTGTTAAGCTTTTGCATTATCATAGTGTCGTTTGAAGTTAATAAAGCTTCAAGGTCATAACTCTCGAATTTTACTAACGAGCCTCTAGACCGCTATACATTGGACAAGTCAGGATGATGTACTCAAGGGATTCAGGTGTTTGTTGATTACAGATTTAACAAATTGATTTTGTTTTGATCAAATAGGAGTTTTTATTTACATATATGTACAAAGTATCTGTATTAGTAGTACGTAATTGTACAATTAATCTTTTAATATAGAGGGCAAGCATGTGATTGAGATAGTTGGTTGTTACAAATGGTGAGTAACCTCTTAAAAGAAACTTATATTGTGGATGGCAAGTACTAAGCAAAATTTTGTATATATATTCCTCATAATTAAGGTTCAGATATCTAGTCAGAATTTGTTCTTTATCATTTCAATCTATATTGGTAGTAATTAAGTCAAGTTGGCATTGTTTTTATAATCAAGTTTGTAATTGGTATATCCAATTCTACTTTATATTAACATTAGCAGCTTCGTATAAATTGATTAAACACATAAGGGCTTTATAGGTGTATCTGGTGTTTTCATGCTTTGCTATTCTACTCAAAAGTTCCAGCGCTTGCTTTATAATAAAATACCCTAGTTTACAGATATTAACCTCTGTTCGCTCTGGATTTATTCAATTTGATCCAAATATTGAATAGTTACATTATTATATAAGGTTTGGATTGAACTTAAGTCTGCTATATGAGAGGAATTTATAATTTTTAGCACTACCTGTAATAATCTTGCTTTTTCTTCGCGGAATTTGAAATTATTTAAAAAAAAGTCTGTTAAATGTGAATTTTGCTCCTAGGTACTCATAAGAATTTACTAGTTCTACTTCGGAATTATTATATATAAATTGGGGTTGTTTGCCCATGTTTGCAGCTTTACGGAAACCGACCATTTTCGTTTTTGAAGGGTTAACTTCCAGTTTATATTTATGTCAATAAGACTCTAAGATTCCTAAATTACGGGACATTTCAACTTGTGATTCGGCAAAAAGGATAAGGTCATAAATAATTTTTTTCCCAGAGGACACTGTAATCTAAGGAATCAAAGGCTTTTCTAAAAAGAGCGAAGAGTTTTCTTGAGGGTAAGCGTAGATAATCATTAATAATTGTATGTAGTATAAAAACGTTGTCATCACAGTTGCAAAATTTACAGAATCCTGCTTGGCATTCTGGGAGTATTTAAACATTTTCTAGTAGTATATCCATTCCATGGGTAAAATTTTCAAAAATTTGTTAGAGTTATCATCGCCAGGGGCTTTGCTATTTTTTGCTAGGTTCAGAACATAATAGATTTCCTGCAAGGAAAAGGGGATATCGAAATATGGGTGTAGAACATAGTCTAAGGATGAGGTGGGCTTAAAAAAATCTTGATGTTATATTACAAATTGATCCATCTCTATAGAATTGATTAAATTTTTATTTTTGTTTTGAATTCTTTCCAAAACTGAATTGGGTTCTTTATGTTTGCGAATTTTGTTAACTGGCTTTTCTTAAAGGCACTTTTCATATTTTTGAATTTTTTTCATTTTTTTTTTAGCTGTGTTAAAAGATTTTACACTGTTAGGATGTAGATTATTTTCTTTTTAAATTTGTTTTAGCCATGTTAAGCTGCTTTTTTGTGAGAATACAAGTTTTGTCAAACCACGGTTTTGAATCAAAATGTGGGGACTTCTTTTGAGTATGTAATTTTTCCATGCCAATAAATCTACAGGATCTGATGATAGCATCATTTAATTGATTATCCAGCTCCTCTATGTCAGTAAGATGTGGGTTTAAATTATATTGTGCCATGATATGTTTATATGCTTGAGATTTTGCAATATCCCATTTGTATCTTTTAGTTACAAATTCAGATTTAGCATTGCTTTTGTTTTCTAAATAATGTTCAATAGCTATGCAGTTTACATGATCGGAAATGAAATTTGTATTAATACAGAAATTTGATATATTGTCAATACTATTTAAGTTAGTCCAAATTAGGTCAATTACACTACTACCTGATCGTCCGATGTATGTGAAGTGACCTAGAAAATCATCATATTTGCCGTTTAGTGTGATGAAGGCCAGATTCTTAAGTGACTCAGCCAATAACGTTCCTCTAAGTGTAACAATTATGTCTTTAGATTCGTGAAGTTTAACGTTTATAGAAAAATCCCGAGGATCCCTACTACTAAAGTTATTGAATGCATTAAAATCGCCAAAAATAATTACTTGATCAGCAGGAAACTTACTGATAACACCTCTCACAGACTCTGCCAAAAGCTCAGTACAAATATGGTAATTTAGCCCAGTTCCATAATATATTTGGTTGATTTATACATGAATTTATTATCTTATTTTTTAAGGAGAAAAACTCTAGTGCACCATTTTTAACAATACTAGTGTCTCTTTTCTTCGTTAATTGTCTTCATTTTTGGATTTGTTTTGACGCTAATGAAGTATGTGTTAGATTTCAGAATTCATCACCTTCCGAAGCTGATTCTTCATTGTATCTGCTCTGCGTGGAATATTCTTGATTCATAGATTGACTTTGACATCTCATCTGAGGCTCACTGTGCTGGCTTATATATACTTGATTATATAACTCACGTTCTAATGAACCAATACAATCCTTGAATTTCCCTTAGTTACGACATATTGATAAGTGAATATACCCCTTGAAGACATGATATAATTGTTTTGGTGTTTCGCTTCCTACCATATTGTGATCATTTCCATAGTAACGGGCAAGCTCAATGAAATGTCAGTTAATTTTTCAAATTGCAGCGCTTTGGTTTCATTTCAAGTGGTGAAATATTCGTTATATAATCGTAACGAATACCAACATAGACAATATTTTTCGATTATTTACATCTTCACTCGACGTATTTCGCGAAACACCACTTGAGCTGCGCTCTCGTGATGTTTCGCAAAATACGTCTCGTGGCTTGATGAATAATCGAATATTGTCTATGCTCTTGTGATATTATAACTGATTATTTCTAATAAATACATCTATTCCTTGTGCCTTGAGGTCCTTTGCAGTTTTCTGTTCTTCATCTTCTTAATATAATCCTCTTTGGGGATATCTTCATTAAAGCTAAAGGAGGTTCCTTTTAAGTTAATACAGTTTCTCATATTTTTTGTGTAGTGAGACAAAACTTAATAAGATTGGTCGGCTTTTATTCTCTTTTCTACCTATTCTGCGCACGTAATTTCCTTCATTGCGACTCAAATTCATTTTAATCTCCTTCCTGCATAAACCCATAATAATCTCTAGTAGCTCCCCATTGTGTTTTTCAGATTGTGGTATTCCTTTAAAAACTAAATTATTTGAGTGCATCGCTTTCTTTTTTGGTTTTGTAATTGTTTTTCAACTTGTTGAAATTTATTATTTATTTCTAGAAATTTTTTATCAAAATCTGTTCGGAGCTTGTTGACATTAGAAGTCAATTAGTCTTTTAATGATTTTATTTCATTCTTTATTTCCGATGTGCAATTATTTAGCTGTATTGATAACGTTTCTGTAATTTTTGTAACGCGGCTTCTATATTGGTATCCATCAGTTGTACTTTTAATCCCAATAAAAGTAAGGCTTGAAATATGCCTTAGTAAATTTATTAAATCTAGCAACAGCTGTCTAGAAAATTCTGAAAACAGTCTTTATGATAACAAATAATTCACCTGGGTCAAAGTCAAATTCCGTCGATTATGTTGGAATTTTATTGGAAGTGGACTAATTAGCGCAAAGAAAGAGATTTTTGACCTACAGGTGCATGCAGATTAATCTTATTATGTCGATTTGCAACAGCTTTTGTTTTAAATTCACTTATTTTTGACAAATTGCACCAAACCTACACATCAAAAAACAAACATGTTGTATATATATATTGTTGACAAATCTTCACTCTGAATCAATTATATTATAGACAGATATCACTCACTATATGTCGCAGGGAAAAGAAATTAAAAACTATTTATTACATGATAAAAACATCCGTACGGTAGCTACAAATGTGTCAAAATAATATACAATATTATAAACTTACAGATGAAATAGTTCATGTAGCTTGGAAATGGTCAGTCAAGTCGGTCTGCCTCTTTGATGCTTGAGCTTTCACCATGGCAATATTTCGTATTTCCTGGAGCAGTAGTAGCCGCATTTCATTGGCCTCTTCTTGTCTTTTAAACCATTCTATACACTTGGTCAGCATTGTTTCAGCCCCTAAGTGGCTAATAATTTGTTTCTTGTCATGGTACAGACACTCTTCTTCATCAGCTTCTTCTTCTTCTTCAGTGGCACTTACGCTGGCAACAATTTCGTTATCACTCAAAGTTTGAAAGCCTCCGTCCACTCAGTCACACTCTAAACACTCTGATACTTCTTCTGATGTAAAATTTGTACCGATTTGTAAATTATTGCACACATTGACTACCTCGTCAACTGTCACCCTCTCAGGTTCCTCAGATATTCACTTCTATAGACATTTACGGAAACTTGATCTGGTTAGTGATCTACAACCGACTTTTATAATTTTGCGTTCGTTTACTTGATCTGATGGAATTAACCTCTTTCAAAAAGTTAAATATAAACAAAAATTCGAATTTTGTAATGTACGTAACCTCTCACATAAAAAAATGGAAGAAGTGGAAAATTTGTTGTACTTTGCTATATATAGTGACAGCTCGAGTGAGTACTAAAATGCTTTCAAACTTTCAGATACCTTCAGAACCGAGTAACAACCTGTCACGTGAATTTAAGAACCCAGTACTTGATCCAGATTAGGTTTCCGTAAATACCTTATGTTGAGGCCAAAGTTTGGTCCAGCTGTTCATTAGATTTGACACTGACAAATCATTCCATGCACTGGAAACATTGAAAATCTCATCTTTAGTACTGTAAGACTTCCATAACTGTGTTACAGACTAATTCATCAGATGAGAGCAAACTTTCAATACACATTTTTCTAAATCTACTTTTCATGTTTTTGATGATTCCCTGATCCGTGGGTTATCTAATAGGCTAAGCTTCAGAGATTTGGAGTGAGCATTTTGTTTAAAAAGTGTTAGAAGAAAATCAGCTGCGCCATTGTTTGGAGAGTAGTCGACTCTATTATTCATAACTTTGTTATTAACAATTTTTTGCGAATATCGCTTTTTTTTAATTTTCCGTATATAAAATTGATACTGTCAGGGAAGTCGTTATAGCGTCAATAGAGATATTATAGAGAATAAATAAATGAAGAAAATGGGAGCTCGAGCAACTTGGGACCTTTACTTTAGGAGAAAATAGGGCCAATGTGCAGTATTTTCAAAAATTCGTACGGTTAATTTTTGAGTTGTAGCCTAGATCCTTCGGCCAGTATTAATTTTCAATATAAACTTAATATGTGCAAAAATCAGGTACTGTCCGATGCATAGTTTTCGATCTGTGGCCATTAGAATTTTTACTATGCATTTTTCCAGCAGGCCTGAATGCGACAGGTATGGTCCAATTTCAATTAGTAAAACGATTTCGAAAGTTGAATTTTCATACTTCAAAACGTTCATCTTGGTTTTGCATTAAAATGTTGAGAAATACGTTAGATATGAAGCTGAACATCACTAGAAACGACTGAATGCGCGAGAGTAGTTAAAGAGTGGGAGAGAGCAGCAGGCAAGGAGAAGCATGTATATAGAGATGGCAGTTATTAGGATATAATTGATTCTTATGTTTTTCGATTATTTCTCTGAAAGTGAAAAAAAAACTTACTTTTAGGCGGTGACATAATTTTAATATTTTTAAATAACATTTCATCTAAATTATAAAAAATACCTCAAAGAAACCAAAAAAGTATCTATTTTTAGAAAACTGCACATGTAATTTCATTGCATTTTATAATTTTGAGGTTTTATTTATGAATGTCACTTTCATGTAGACAAATATAAGAATTAATCAATTAATTTTAGATTAATCGAGTTACTATATATCATTTTATTAATCGTCACATTGTTATAAAATGATCGATTATTCTTTTATTTCAATTAATCGTTGTCATCTCTACATGTATATAATAATACTGCTGCGCCGCGCGTATTTCATGATTTTTTCATTCGAATATATAAGCAACAAATAAGAATATCGTAAAAACCAAGATGAATGTCTTGGAGTATGAAAATTCTACTTTCGAAATCGTTTTTGTAAATTGAATTTGGACCTTACCTGTCGCATTCAGACCTGTTGGATAATTGCATGGTAAAAAATTCAAATTGTCACAGATCGAAAACTATGCATCGGACAGTGCTTTTTGCACATATATAGTTTATATTTTTTTGCACATATATAGTTTATATTAAAAACTAATACAGGCCGGAGGATTTACGGTTCAACTTAAAATATAACCGAGTAATGAATTTTTGAAAAAACCGGACTTTGGCAGGTTTTTTCCGATTCTCTCCTAAACTAACGGTCCGATCGAGTTGTTCGACCTCTTATTTTCTTCGTGTTTTTATTCTGTACAATTTCTCCATTGACGTCATCACAATTACCCTGACAGTTTTAATTTTATAAGCCAAAAACCTAAAAAGCGATTTTTTGTATAAAATTGTCAATAACAAAGTTATGAATATTAAAGTCGAGTGAAAACCGTCTTATTACATCATATGAAATGGCGCATCTGTTTTTCTTTTTACACTTTTTACATGAAAAAAATATCTGTAGCTTGTCCTATCAGTGGGGATGCCTGCCACCTTTAAAAATACCTTGACCCGGAAATGACTTGATCCGAAATTGCCATCGACAAAAAAACCTATTCACAGGGCGAATACAAACAGCAATGCAAATTCTATTTATTTCCTTCAAAATATGTGGTACATGATTCTGCATTTACCAAAGCTACCCTCATCCGATTACGTTTGACAGTCCATAGAATATTCATCAAGGAAAATATCATTTCCAGATAAGCGGTGCTTATAGGAACCGACAAAATTCTACTTACAATTTTGAACAATTGAAGCATATCTGCATTTTGAAATATCTTGCACCATATTTTTGTCTACGTCATTTCAAAACTGAATTTTTTGGAATATATTTAAATACTTTTTTAAGGAGAATTAGCTCGCTATATAACTCATCTAAATCTAACGCGATAACATCTTTGTCCTTCAATTTTTTTTCAATTTCAGGAATTGAAAACGTTTATAATGTTTTAAGTATTGTATTATTGTCACTCATAAAAATGTTTCATAATTATTTTCTGCAAAGTCTTAAATTTTTTCTTAACGCACTCTTAATACTAAAATATCTTACAGCTATTGGAAACAGTTTTTGGTTACTCTATTTGAAGCATCACACAAAACTGAAAATGGTAATATATATATATATATATATATATATATATATATATATATATATATATATATATATATATAACAACAAAGAGAATCATGGGTAATTCACGCAAAGTAAAGGGCTACTGAAATAGAGTGGTAACCGTGGACATGCATGTTTCTGGCTCATTTTGCCTCATCAGCACGGCATAACCAAATAATGATGTGACATTTGGGAGCAAAGATCTTAATCGAAACATGGGAAAACACAAAATAACGGATTTCAGCAGGGAAACCAAACGCTCATTTGTGTCTTCAATTGGAAGATCCCGAGTTTTCAGGACATCAACCAACATCGACACGGAGGCGCATATAGCCCCCCCGCCATTAGCGTTTGGTTTCCCTGCTGAAATCCGTTATTTTGTGTTTTCCCATGTTTCGATTAAGATCTTTGCTCCCAAATGTCACATCATTATTTGGTTATGCCGTGCTGATGAGGCAAAATGAGCCAGAAACATGCATGTCCACGGTTACCACTCTATTTCAGTAGCCCTTTACTTTGCGTGAATTACCCATGATTCTCTTTGTTGTTGTTGTTAACATATCACGCGATATTCCTACATCTTCTTTTTTATATATATATATATATATATATATATATATATATATATTGTTGTAGATAGAACGAGCATATAACATTCATAGAATCCCGATAAAGGATAAAGTAATAATATCTATCAATAAAAATAATTTCTAAATAAAGTACCAAAATTAATAAAATATCTATATAACAACATAATCAATTACAATCAATGGGCATAATCATAGAGAAAAATAAATAAATATAAAAAGAATTCATAAACAATTATTCGTAAAACAGTTTTAAAATAATTTTGTATTTTAAAAAACAACCTTAGACAGAACCTAACAAGCAAACGGAGATCAATAAAATAACGTAACGCTACACGGAATTTTAGACACTCAAAGCATCTGCTTATATTTAAAGAATAAATAGGATGGCAATAATAAAATCAACAGTGCTACGATGATTGATCAATAAATGACATTTAGATTTAGTAAATATATATATATATAAGATATGTTAGTTAATATTTAATCATACAAGTTAATAGGAAACATAATAATATAAGTAGAAAACTGTAATTACAGGAAATGTCTAAAACCAATACGAAATATAACAGTTGAGACAAGTATACCAACATAAAATGTATTTGAATATGAAATATAAGAATAAAAATAAATGATTACCGACCTAATTTATATGTATAAATGTAATAATATCAAACAAAATAAGAAATGAATTGTATCCATGTATATTATGTAAATATTTAGGTTGTAGGAAATATAAAAATGATATATTTGCATTGACCAATCGGAATATTTCAAATAATCTATAACATGGAAAAACAATAATAATAAGATGTTAGTGAATTAAATCAATGATGATAAGGTTATAGTGAATAACAAAACAATATTTTATAACAAGTTTAAGTCAGAAAAACAATAAAAACGTTAATAAACAAAGTGACAGGTGAACAATAATCAAAGATTTTTCTAGAACATTGCCAGCTTCCGGTTATAAACAATAGAAAGGGTTTTGGCGGATAAAAGACCCGCGATAGTCTGTTAGGCGTTGGTAACTGAAGAAGCAGGAAGTAAATTGAATGTGATCCAGTTATTTGTTATAAAATTTTAAGTAATAAGTGTGAATATGTATAAATCAGAAATATAAAAAGTAACTAATAATTAAAATAAGACAAATCTGTTTTGAAACAAAGTCAAGCCAAATAATAATTATCATCCGATAGTTATAAGACGGAAGATTGCCACCTGAAGCGGGAAAGCGTCATGGATGGATCCAACTGAAGGCTTCGTTTTTTGGCGAAAAGAACAAGGTCTGTGGTGTGTTTTAATTAGTAATATTTGGTACCAAATAATAAAAGTGAAATTTAAAATCATAAACACCTGGTAGTAAAAGTTTTAAAATGAATATAATGTACCAGGAAACGTAATAAAAAAACTTACCATTATCAAATTTGTAGATAGATGTATAAATTTCTATCATGTTGAATTTTATCCGATCACATATATATAAAACTTTCCACAAAACAACAAACCACAACTAATTTCAGTTTTTATCACATGCACAATTGTTATAATACGTTAAAATAATTTTAAAAAAAAGATCGAAATTAAGTAGATAAATATTTCAGATATCCTTTCCATCTCACGAACCGAATAAAACTAAAGTAGTGTTTAAAATATTTTCAATAATCCTATTTATGAGAACAAGTAGAAAAAAAGTTACAAATAGTCGAACAACGTTAAACGCAGGTGTTCATATTTTTTTCAAAGAAATATAATGTTTACAAACGTTTACCCAAGTTTATGCAAATGGGTCTGCAAAAGCCATCTCAAAAAGAATGAATAGTTTTTTATAATATACAGAAAGTTTGTTTTGATGTGGAAATTTGGATGTATATAGAAAAATCCATGATTTTATTTTACAGCATAAGAATTTTTAATAAGGAAGAAAAGGATAATTATTTATTTTTATACATAATAGTTATATGACTCCAACAATAAAATAAAGCGCCAACAATATTTTATATATAAGTAATATTTCAGTGTTTCAAATTTTTTTCATCTTTTCATAAATAAAATAAATTACATTGATGAGTAATGTTGATTTTATTATGATATGCCCAGAACCCTACTGAGTTATAGAGTAGAGTATAAATAAGAGCAGCCGAGGTAATAAAATTTTAGGAATTAAATGAAACCACATGCTATTAAATAGCATAATGAATAGGAGGAATTAAAGATAAAATATATATAAATTAGCTAGCCCAAGAGTGTAATATTTCAATTGTAACAAAACGTTAAATTCACAACTAAAATAATAATTCTCATATATATAAAATTCATATACAATTTATCTCCCAAACGTGGAATAAATAAATTATAGTATTCAATCAACATATCATACATAAATAAATAAAACTTATCATATAAATAAAAATCCATACATATTTAATATATACGTCTCCATGTCGATCTTGGTTGTTGTCCTGAAAACTCGGGATCTTCCAATTGAAGGCACAAATGAGCGTTTGGTTTCCCTGCTGATATCCGTTGTTTTGTGCCTTCCCATGTTTCGATTAACATCTTTGCTCCCAAATTTCACATCCTTATTTGGTTATACCGTGCAGATGACGGCAAATGAGCCAGAAACATGCATGTCCGCGGTTACCACTCTGTTTCAGTAGCCTTTTTTCTTCTTGCGTGAATTACCCATGACTCTCTTTGTTGTTGTTATATATAATAATAAAACTTCAAAGAGTGGTCTTTGTTGAAAAATCCTCAAACTCGTGGGGATAGCAGCTAAAATAACTCTACAGGTTAGAGATAAAGTGAATCAATTAGTACGTTACCTAAGCTTTCGAAGAGCAGTAAACTTTATATTGCATAAAGTGTATTTAACCCTTAACTAACCTATTTTAACCAGCCAGTTTATATATTGAGGATTTTCTTTCCAAGAATCTTGAAAATGTGTCGGATCTTTAGCTTATTTTTAGAGATTAATTCAGAAGACGAAGTACTTGGGCTGTCTCTTTTGTTATTTTCAATAATTTCATTCAGGGCAAATAGGAGAATTGAAGAATGGTTCTTCAATATAACATAAAAACAAATATGTCCACAACACTTTAACTAGCTTAAAATCATTTGCAATGAATTTAGCGAGAATCGGCCCAAACCATGGAACAGCAAGACATAAGCGACAAGCATGAATAAACCCACAATCGCATCTTTCGCGTCGCGGGATGTACATACAGACTCGACGCAACCGTAATAGGGTATACCGACTCTGCCTGCACCGTTGCCAAATCTATATTTTCTCCCTAATATAGAAAATATTTATATGTACATATTTTTCCATTTGTTAAATACGACTTTGCCCGGAGAAAATATCTAGTAGCCCTGAGGTCATAGGATAAAACTCGTACTCTCTGGGGGAAACCCTAACTATAAGTAGAGTTGTGTTTGCTGGAAGGAAGAGGCATATTATGTTGCCGTATTCACTTTTCATTTCACAAGTAGGGTACGCTGGGGCATTATCTAATAACAAATGCGCTTTCTGTGGCAACGTAAGGTACAAATTGTTTGTGAAACCAATCAGAAAAAATTGATTGATCCATCCAAGCACTCTTCTGGCGTAATATTGTGCTTACAAATTCTTGAATGTTTGAACATCTCTATCCATGCTCTGCATTGTTGACACATTTCTATTTTATCAGCTTCACGTTTTATATCGTCAACTATTGTTCTCCCAAAACCATAAATCAGCGCTACACTCGTCGCTTTTTCACGTTAAATCCTAAAACAACACGTTTACGCTTTTAAGACATTTTGTTAAGTCACTGTAACACAGACCTGCACTAAATACATTAGTGCAAAGTATTAGTCAATAAAGCTTATACAAGTGGGAAACGCGTAAAAAATGGGGCGCTAATTCACAGCCCACTAGATACACTGCGACATTTTCAGTTATTTTGCCATAACTGAAACACAATCCAGTTGTGACTGGTGACTTACAAGTGAGACAAAAGACATGAAGAGGGGGAGAGGAGTTAGCGCGTCAACTAAAGGTCATATGTACCAATTCTACGGCGGGCGAGTACACTCTTCTCCCACTAAAATAGATAAGTAACCAAAGCAAACGCGCCATTACACCTTGAGGCACAGTATTATTATGCTGTTACTGTTACATCGAGTTTTTACTGTATTAATTTCAAACTTCATTTTATAACAAATTATATTGGTATTTTCCATACTGTTAAAATATTTTTCCAATAATATTGTTAGCAAGCATTTGTAACATTGATAAAATTTGTAGATATTTATATTTTTTATACAAATTTCCAAGTTTCGAAAAACTAATTTCAATTTTCTTTAACAATTACAGGGCTGCTAAGAAATGGAAAATATATTAAAACAAATGCTAATGATGGGATTATGATATGTGTATTTTGTGGAAATTTATACACGAAAAGAGTAGAATTTTTTTGCCACTTTTCAACACATTGTGTAAAACGAAACAAATATAATATTAAATTTCACAATAAAAGTAGAAGTGGCACTAAAACTGGAATCATTGACATTGGCATTTTAAGGAATCTGGGTAGAAAACATGAAATTGAAATAGTTGAACATGAATTGAAAGCAGAGCTGCATAAAACCACATATCAGTTCAATGTTTCTGATAATTTAAACCCTCGCATGGATGACGGTTTAAAATCTCTTTTAAAGGGAAATGATTCTGGTAGAAATTTGCATATTCTCTCAGAAGAAAGGCCATTCAATTGTCACGTTTCTACAAATCCTTGTATGAAACGGATGAAAATACTAAATATAACGAAATTTCACCAGAAAAATAGAAGTAAACGAAAAAGGCACGGAACTGACGTTACCATTCTCCGAAATATTGATGAAGATGTTAAAAATGAAATTGAAATAGTTGAACATGATTTGAAAACAGAGTTGCAAGATATCAGAAGCAATGACAATTTCAAGTTGAGTAAAGATGAAGATCAGAAATTGAGGAAAAGTGATTCACACAGACATTTGCAAGCTCACAAACATAACATTTCTTCGAAAGCCTTTTCACGGAAAAGCCATTTAAATACACATTTACCAATTCATATAGGAAATGAGCCATTCAAATGTAATATTTGTTTCAAATCTTTTGCATTCAAAAGTAATTTAACTTCACATTTGCGTACTCACACAGAAGTTGAGCCATTCAAATGTAACATTTGTTCGAAAACATTTTCACAGAAAAGTAATTTAAATACACATTTGCTTACTCACACAGGAGAAAAACCATTCAAATGTAACATTTGTTTGACATCTTTTGCAGTCAGAAGGCATTTATCTTCACATTTGCGTACTCACACAGAAGATAAGCTATTCAAATGTAACCTTTGTTCGAAAACATTTTCACATAATAGTAATTTAAATAGACATTTGCCTACTCACGCAAGAGAAAAGCCATTCAAATGTAACATTTGTTTCAAATCTTTTGCAGTCAAAACTACTTTAACTAGACATTTGCGTACTCACACAGGAGAAAAGCCATTTAAATGTAACATTTGTTTGCAATCTTTTGTAGTCAAAAGTAATTTATCTACACATTTGCGTACTCACACAGAAGAAAAGCCATTCATATGTAACATTTGTTTGAAATCTTTTGCAGTCAAAAGTAATTTAACTACACATTTGCGTACTCACACAGAAGATAAGCTATTCAAATGTAACATTTGTTAGAAAACATTTTCACAGAAAAGTAATCCAAATACACATTTGCCTACTCACACAAGAGAAAAGCCATTTAAATGTAACATTTGTTTGACATCTTTTGCAGTCAGAAGACATTTGCGTACTCAAAGCCATTCAAATGTAACATTTGTTTCAAATTTTTTGCAGTCAAAAGTAATTTATCTACACATTTGCGTACTCACACAGAAGAAAAGCCATTCATATGTAACATTTGTTTCAAATCTTTTGCAGTTAAAACTACTTTAACTAGACATTTGCGTACTCACACTGGAGAAAAACCATTTAAATGTAACATTTGTTTGCAATCTTTTGCAGTCAAAAGTAATTTATCTACACATTTGCGTACTCACACAGAAGAAAAGCCATTCATATGTAACATTTGTTTCAAATCTTTTGCAGTCAAAACTACTTTAACTAGACATTTGCGTACTCACACAGGAGAAACGCCATTCAAATGTAACGTTTGTTTCAAATCTTTTGCAGTCAGAACTACTTTAACTACACATTTGCGTACTCACACAGAAGATAAGCTATTCAAATGTAACATTTGTTTCAAATCTTTTGCAGTCAAAACTACTTTAACTACACATTTGCGTACTCACACAGAAGATAAGCTATTCAAATGTAACATTTGTTAGAAAACATTTTCACAGTAAAGTAATTTAAATACACATTTGCCTACTCACACAGGAGAATTCCATATAAATGTAACTTTTGTTCATCTTCACATTTGCGTACTCACACAGGAGAACAAATGTAACATTTCTTCGAAAACATTTTCACTGAAAAGTCATTTAAGTACACATTTGCTTACTCAGACAGGACAAATGTAATATTTGTTTGAAATATTTTGTTGGTTCCGATATTTTTTGGTTTATTTCGTTTTAAAGATTTAAAACATGTAACCTGTTACTTCCTTCTTACTCATTTACTTTAATTTTAAATATTGTGAGGTAATGAATTAAATTTTACCTGGCAAAACAATTTAATCACAAGTCCGTTTATTTATAATATTTGGGCCGTCCGGTATATATACATTTTCATTTCATTTGATTAAAACATTTAGACCGTTCGGTATAGTTATACGAATTTTGGTATAAAGTGATTAAATGTAGTTTGAGTTTTTCACTAAATTTCTTTTTTGAAACGATTAGTGAATTTACTAATAAATAGCAAAACGACAGTTTGCTCCTTTCCGCTCTCCTCTTGAGTTGTTAACGAATAGTGTCCGTAGAAAAATAGTGAACATTTATTGTTTGAAAGGTAAAATATTATTTACTTCCGTACACTTCACAAAGAGATTGATTATTCTGGTTTAAAATTTATTGGACTAGTCGAAATTAATCCGTTTATTTTAATAGTATACAGGGTCCGTAGAAAGTAATAATTGTTTAAAATCTAACTTTATTTTGTCTCCATATATTTTCTAATGAAATTAATTTTATCTAGAATTTATTTAGATAGTTAAATTAAATGTATTCTGCACAAATGAATAAAATTTGTTAAAATTACTACCGTCAGCTAAATAATACTCATTGATTTTCCGATTTTACATTTTTTTTAAATAATAATGCTGGGTTTATACACATGATTTAGCTGTAGCATTAATTTTAGTTTTAACCTCCAAATATTTAAAACCATGTATTTCAATGGGTTGGTGAAGTCATAATTAGTGTTTGTGTTAAATGTATGGGTTAACCTTGAAAGTATTTAATAATTATACCTTAACACTAAATTTAATGATAATACTAAATTTTGTGCACATGCGCTTATTGACAGAGTGCCACATCCATAAACAAAAATCATACAAACACTCGTTAAGAGAATTCTCTGGCCATATGTCGTAACGGCGGAGGCTGAAAAATGAAAGAAGATGAAGAACATGTAAGAATATTGTGCTAAAACGGTATAAAACCAAATAATGAAAATGAATAAGTTTAACGACGCCGATTTGATAAAATATGTTCCACAATTCGCTTGTTTGTGGGATTCACGACTTACTGAATATAAAAATTCCATTGTGATGGAAAATGCATGGACCACAATAAGTGAAATTTTAAATGTAACAGGTAATTATGAATACTTTGAAAATAAAGTTAATATGTTTCACTAATTATTGCAGTCGATATATGTCAGTTAAGGTGACTTGCTTTGAGGCATAGGTATGTCAAAGAAAAAAAGAGAAACCGGAAATGTTCCATCAGGAAGTGGTGCTAGCGACGGAATCCTTTGGCCTTTTTTTATTTATATTGTAACGCGAAAATTCGCCGAGCTGTCGGAGATTTAATATTGGCAAGCTTGTCGATGGAGGGAATTCAAACCGCGCACTGCACGAAGTTAGGATTCAGTTCTCCTTGTGCCGTCAACGTGTACACACACACACTTCAAGGTAAACTATTGAAAATACTTTCTCGGAATTAACAGTTCTATAGGTAGATTAAGGCAGGAATTTAAAGCTTTGAATCGTATTTTATTGAAGTATGTAACCTGGATTTCATGAAATAGTTTTTGATACATTTCATAAATTCTTATCAGTTCACTTTCGTTAATGCTTTGTAGATTTTTTTGAAATAAGAATATATCACGGGGGCTGAATATTATTCAGGGATGTGTCCACCGACGTAGTTTTTATATTATGGGTTTTTTTGATATCGTATTTTTTTGCTAAGCGGAAAAAAACCAGTCATAGTTTTTATTATCGGTGCAAACGGCTTTTATACAGTCAGGACGTATGATTATTTGAGAATTTCGGATGATAATAATATAGTCAATATAATGGGATATTACGGGGGGACGTCGAAAATTTGACTGGGGTAAAATGTAAACCCTATGTAGAGGCTAATTCGTTTTTATATTTTAGGGTTTTTTTATTTGGATTTTAATTCGCTGATTGAAGCTTGCGGAGTCAGTGAGACCAGTTCCAGGGGAGCTGGCATATTCTGGAGCGACTTCAGTTGCTAGTCTGGGGTCCGGGAGAAGGATAAGTGAACAGCTTTCCTTCTTATTTTTCATACATTCATACATTCACTTTATCCGTCAAATTTCCCAATTTTTTTTATGTAAGGGTTTAGTATAATTTCACTTTTCACTTGTATTTAAAATTGTAATAGTTTACTTCATAATTTAAAATATTGGGCTGTTGGCTGTGAACGCTAGGATAGCACGGTACGTACCTGGGTGCTGCGTTATTTAGTTAAGTTTTCGAACTTTGACGATTTTATGTAAATAATTTTACGTCGTACATAATTTCGATTTATATTTTTTTACCATCGCTTAACTCGTTTGCTATTTAAATTTTATGCCTATGCATTTATTTATATTCGTATAAATTGCGGAAGTGTGAACCCGTGTAACTGTGACATTGGTAATTTTGGTATTAGATTTTCATTGTTTTTATGAGAAATTGGACATGAATCGTTTGGTCGTTTTGCTACATACCAAGGGCAGAAGCAATATAAATTTCTAATGAACACAAATTAATTAATGATAACTGGACTTTTAAGAAAGAAAACTATAACTTTTATTACGTTTCAGCTATGTATTTACTTATCCATTTATTTACTCTTATCATTATTCTATTTATTTATTATTATTAACTTTATGGAGAGAACCAACCTGTACCCAGTCAGAAACGACAAAATAATTACAATAATCTCACCTTAACCACAATCCGCTCTGCAGCAGAGCCTACTCGATGACGGGACGACTAGATCTTCGATTCGTCTTACAAAACTCTTCTAGGGTTTGGTACCCACAGGTCTACCGTATGACTTACCTCAAAGTGTACTAAATAATTTGATATTCTCTTACCCTAGATGTAAATAATGATAGTTTCAAAAATCAAAGACAAAGAGTTCAGGTGACCCACTGGCGTTTATTCTATGATAAAAATATTTAGTTCAGATTCAATTCAAAATTACAATTGAGCACAACTGAGTACAGCTGTCCGAAAGAATAGTCAGCAAACAATGGGTTTCATTGAACCTTAATGAATTTCATTTAACCATATAAACAACTTTAAATAAGAACTCGAAGCAATTGCTTAAAGCGCACAAATATATTAAGTAAACCTTATTATAATTTAATGTTTAAAAAGCATCCTAAATGGATTGCAAATTTTTTGTTGTTGTGGTAAACTCCAAGATTAATTTATTTTATTTTTTAACAATAAAGGATTATTTTAATTATCAAATTCATTTTTGTTATCTTTATAAGTATTATTTTAAAAGAAAAAAAATGTAGATATAAAAATAAAAGTAATACTAATCAGATAAGACCAAAAAAACTTTGTCTACCTGTACAAAAACGTGTTTTCACGAGGCTGGCAGCAATCAACTGGATACTATGGAAAATGAATTTCACCAGGTGGCGACAAATACATCAGACTAAGAAAGTAGCCACTGCATTAAATAATATTTCTAGATCTCCGATCGCGAACACCATACCATCAAAGATATTTTTATACAGCTTACCCCGACTTCCTAATTTGTTTTAAAGTTGATTCCGGAGAACTATCTGAATATCTGATTTTCCAATGGAAATGGGAAATTTCCAATTAAAACGTGCCAAAAAAAATCTAAAATAAAACCATGAAAGATGTAGGTTCGCAAGAGAAATATTATCGAAAAGACTTACCTCGAAAAATCGAGATTTTTTAAAATGGCGTCTCTACCACTAAATCTCAAATCATAATAATTAGACGTGATGAACGATTGAACAACTCCAATCCTCCAAACAACAGGTGTGCTTAAAATCCCGCTTAATACGGATCCTCCTTTAAAACTATCCACAGGCTATGGAGACAACTTGCTACCACAGGGGCACAGCAAAAGCAACAACACTAATAATGGCGTCTACCTATTCTTCAACAACTGCTTCAAGAGGTTCTACAGGGCGGAGGCCCCACTCCTTCCGAAAATTATCATTACCAAAATTGCCACTTTAGAAATTCAAAATAATTTCAGAACTCAATAAACAATGTAGATGAAATACTACAGAGACGAACTCACCCATATTCACTGCCAAACTTCCACAGAAAACACTTCTCAGCAAGTATCCAAGAAAAAGAGACATGCCCACCGACTCTCAAACACATCCCCTCATTTTAGAAAATTAAAATCCTCTATCGTGCTCTAACAACTCACCCTCCCTGGGTGGGTTTTGTTTCAACTGAAAATGATTCGCAACCCGCTGTCACCACTTGTAATAAAATCCTACCTGTTTTTCGGTATATTGATCCCGACCTTAGGGTCACCAATTCTTTTCTCCAATGTGCTGCTCAGCGTGTAAGGCAAATCCAGTCCGACTTGAGCTGGGTACGCCTGGTCTTGAAACGGTTTGATCTCCTCTGCCAGGACAGGATTGTTCTCCCGGTTCGGTCTCGTATCCAAGGTTGATACACACTCTAGGGGGAAATTCGGGGTAGGGATGATAAATAAAATATGGTGGAACCACAAAGTTGTATAAAAAAATATAGTAAAACTTTCTCTGAGTATGTATATATATAAATATAAAATAAAATCCCAATATCACCCAAATTATTAAAGTCCCCTGGTATAAAACTACCTATACATTTATCCATAAATTGTACATCCTAACCTACCCCTGTATAACATTCAACTATCCCACAAAAAAATTATTATATAACCCTCGCCTTGAGCTAGAACAAATAAATTAACCCCTTATCGCTTTAGTATTTCAAAGTGCATGAGAGGCGTATGTTTTTTCTCCTAAATTTGATATTCACCGGTCTCTAGGCGCAAAAGAAAAATATATGTATTTACTTTCAAACCGAAATGTTATGCTAGCCTACGATGGTTTTGTGCCATTGACCTTAATAAAATATGAAAGTAAAAAAAAATCGTAACAAAATACTGCTGATCTAAGGACAATAAAATATTTATCGGCGCTGGCGTTTCGAGTTGCAAAATTCCAAGTCTTTGAATCACCTACAATATTTATTTATTTTACTAAATAAATAAGAAATTTCTGATCACGTCTGAACAAAAGAAAACAATTTTTTAAATTATGTATCAGAACAAGTTCGCTGAAACATAAGGAAAAGGAAAATCATACGCTCCGGCCCCTTTTGATACCAAGTACAAATTAACATTGCGTTAACTCTTATCTCTGTCCTACCTACGAGGTGGAAGCGAATTATGTGGCGCAACAAAATAACTAACTAATTAGAAAAAAACCTAACTCCTGTCAGGTTGGCGATACTCTGCGAAATTTGATTATATCATCACACACGGTAAATTTTATATATTACAGAACGAGCTGTGCCCCAAAATTGTGAGCCTGGACATTCAATATTTAACTGAAAGCGACCAGGTGTGTCCAGTTCCCTTGAAAGAACAGATAATCAAATAAATATATTTGTTATCGCTACTCCCTATGTATAACATTTGATTTATAACTACCAAGTTCAGAAACCAGCGCAAAATAATAAACGAATAAATGTCTCATAAAAAAACAAAGTTTAAATCTCAATTTGTTCAAATACTTTCGGCGTTGGAAAACTTCCTTTCTCTGGCCTGGCTACTGCTTATTCTTCGCCATCTTTTTAGCCACCGCGGGTAGTGCCAGTAACCGGTATCGTGCTATGTTGAAAAAACTTAGCGTAGAGGGTGATTCTTACCGTTTTCTGTCTCAAAAGGGGGACAGTGTTCACCGTCAAGGATATCTAAGTATCCCTAGTACACCCTGACACAACGGAGAGAACTTTACCTCTGAAACCGCTAACACTAAAAAGAACTGCTACCCGTTACCGTGACAGGGAAAGGACTTTTCCCTTCGCGTCTTCGCCCCGACACTGTCGCGCCGACACTGTCTGTCTTCTGCCGCTCTCTGCACTTGGTTTTTACTATCCCCCCGAATTAAGTTTGGGTTTTTCTGTTGAATTGCAAAATCAACTTTTTATGTTTTGAAGCGTCCTAAATTTTACGTTATCACATAATTGTATTCAAAACAATTATTTCGCTTTGACCTAGTAAAATGTTTTATTTGTTTCAAAGCTGTTTTAGTTTCGTATCATTTTCTAAACAAAATGTGGGTCGCATTCTACTTTTTTATTTTGATTTGAAATAAAATATGTTTTACTGTGTTCTGAAATTTTCTACATTAAATTTATCTCTTTGGTATTCGTATTTATTACAGTGCTATTCAGCATCCAGTTAAAACCCTAAATGATAATGATATTGATAGCCGAAAAGTTAAGTACAGAACTGACTATAAAATTTAACCATCAGGTTTGTCCAGCTAATCGCCAACAACTGATAAAGCGATTTGCAAAAAAATATCCTAAAAGTAAGCAACCCAATATACATTAATTTTACAATTAATTGTGATATAAATCCAATTAAGTTAGATTTAAGAAAATTATTTAGTGAATTTTAATATGTGAATTTGGAATTTCAATTAATTTTAAGAAAATGATTTAGTGAATTTTAATACCGTAACAGTTTCACTATAATTGTAAATTTGAGACATCGGTGTAGTTTGGGGCCCTCAGCTCTTTTGCACCCTGAGTTTGAAGCCTTCAGCTCGGCTCAGATGTTATAGAACCTGTTTGTCAGTTATTTATTTATTTAACCTGTGACTTCGCTTGTAACTGATAATTTAGTTTGCGGTTTAAGTTTGTTTTATGTAGATTCCGGCCTTCAGCCTAACTACATTCTGAGTCTACAGCCTTCAGCTGAGTTCAGGTATTATTTGTGACATTTTGCTGTATACTTGTAATAAATACTTGAAAAGAGACCTATGGTCCAAAGTGAATTATTAAAAAGTTCAATCAGGGGATACTTGCTGACTTTTCTTTTTTTTCTTAATAATTTACCTATCAGTTTAACCTTTGTAGTGTGTAGTTAGTGTTGTTAACCCACTGAGGAGTTGTGGGCTAAATTAAGAAGTCTTGGGTGATTGCCAAAACTTCTCTGGCGCCCTTTTTGAAAACGTATTAAATTTTTTGAAGAATCCACCCCTTCTTCGACTCGAAGCTAGTCGACTGGCGAGCACTGAGGGTTAGTAGCGGTTTTCTCGTTATAATATGACTTTTTTAGACAGTATTGTTGAACAAAGAAGGTGAGTTCAGACAATAGATTAATCAGTAAATTATTAGTAAAGTAATTGTTGCTGTTATATTTCAGAATTGTTGGAAACGATTCAAAAATAATTGCTAGTCCGGTTACATCTCCCAGCATACCCTCGGTAGCAGAAACCTTGTCATCAACACCACCAGTCAGTCCATGGGACTCTATATCAGAATTATTGGAGACCGACTCTCCAAATTGTAACGAAGATAGTGATATATACGATCATGTAGTCACCAGTCGGAAGATTCAGATCTGTAAAGGTTGGAAGGGTGGGTAGACCCCACAGCACTTAGGACACAATTGGCCCATTGTGCATCCTTCTGAGGTTCAAAACTTCATTCTAGCTCGTCATCCAGCCTACTTCTCTTTAGCAGGCGATAACGTCGCCTGAATTAAGTTCCCTCATATTGACGTGTGTTAGCCTGTGCTCGCCGAATACATGAAACCTAAGATGAGAGAGTGGCTGACATTCACAAATAATGTGCTCGACAGTCTCATCTTATTGCTCACATCCTCTACAAAGTGGGGTGTCAGAGAGACCCAGTCTGTGGAGGTGTTTTCGTAGGTGGCAGTGACCAGTCAGAATACCCGTGGCTGTTCGTAGGTTCCGCCTGTTCATAGTCACGTATTTTTTGGCTACTTTGCTGTCCGGATATCGTAGCAGTTCCTTGGCAAGCCTGCAGCCTTCTGCGTCGTCACATCTACCCTTAAACTTATTAAGGGAGTGTTCCTTTAATAGGTAGACCATCGCTAACGCCGATAGACCATTGAAAGTGCCAGGTCCCAAAAATTTTTGGGAGGCTGCCTTCCTGGCTAGCGAGTCTGCAATACGGTTTCCTTTCGATTTCTCATGGCCCTTAATCCAGCCTAAAGTGACCGTGTTGTTGTTACAGGCTTCGATTAAGGCCATGTGACATTCTAGTACTAGGCCTGATGTAATACGTGGTCTGTTCAGGGCAAGTAGGGTTTGTCTACTGTCCGTAAGGATGTATATGTTATTACCTGTGGCTTTCCTTTTGGTAATCTCTTTTGCAGCGATGCAGATGGCAGTGAGCTCTGTTTGAGCAACACTTGAATTGCAGACCATTGCCCATTTTATGTTTAGATTCAGGGGTCTGGAGAAAATTCCACATCCTGAACCCACATTAGATTTAGACCCATCTGTGAAGATGCGGATTGCGTCTTCTTCCGTTGGGTCTTGTTTGTTGTTTTTGAAGATTACCTTGTAGGGCCTGTGGAAGGCATATCGCGGTGGAATCGAGTCCGTATTGGCCTGCAGCAGTGGGACCTCCAGGGCCTCATGCCACATGTTACGTCTCAGTTTACCGGATCCTACATCAGGTTGTATACCGGTAGAGCGTAGACGTGTCATGGTCATCAAAACAACCTCCTTGATGTATATGTCAAGGGGAGAGAGACCGAGAATTACCTCCATAGCTCTTGTTGGTGTGGTTCTCATGCCTCCTGTAGTGTTGAGACATGCTGTTCTTTGGATTTGATCCAGTTTACGGACGACTGTCAGCTGGTTTGCTTTAGCTCCCCAGGCAATCGCGCCGTACGTTAGCATAGGTCTGATGATGGCAGTGTAGATCCAGGCAGCAACTCAAGGTGACATTCCCCAGGTGCGGCCGATGGTTCTACGACACAGCTCATAACAAATATATGCTTTTTTAACTCTGTTTTCTAAGTGAGACTTCCACGTTAACTTACTGTCAAAGGTGACCCCTAAATATTTCACCTCTGAAGAGAAATTAAGTTTGGTATCTAGGAGCTTTGGGGCTTGATGTTTTGCAAGCTTCCTTTTTTTCGTGAAAAGAACCATCTCCGTCTTTTTTGGATTTATTGACAGCGAATGGTCCCTGCACCATTGTTCTATGATATTGAAAGAGCAGAGTGTCTCCTCGAATCTTCCTGTTAGCAGTATCACTAGGTCATCTGCGTATGCTATTGTGTAGAAGTTGCTTTCGTTGAGGTGGCTGACCAATGAGTCTAAGACCATGTTCCACAGTAGTGGCGAGATCACCCCTCCCTGTGGACAACCTTTTACAACCAAGCCTCTGATGGTTACATCATCCACACTGATTTTTATCGCTCTTTTTGAGAGCATGTTATATATCCAGCCATTTATGGTTTGTGGGATATTTTTGTTGGAAAGTGCATTTGTTATTTTAGGAAAAGTGGTACTATCAAATGCTCCTTCTATGTCTATGAATACACCCAGGGTGGACTCCTTATTTTCCAACGATCTCTCGATGCGGCCCGCTACGAGATGAAGAGCCGAATCGGTGGATTTCCCTGGACTGTATGCATGTTGATTTAGATGCAGTGGATTTCGTGTTATCACCACATCTCTTATGTATCGTTCGCACAGCCTCTCCAAAGTCTTCAATGAAAACGATGTGAGGCTAATGGGTCGATATGCTTTTGGGATGGAATGGTCCATTCTTCCTGGTTTTGGTATGAACACGACTTTGACTTCTCTCCAACCTTTTGGAATATACCTCAGTGCCAGTGAGGATCTGAGGATTCCTACCAGGTGCGGCATTAGGTCATCCAGGTCCCACTGAAGTAGGGCTGGATAAATGCCGTCTGTTCCCGGGGATTTAAAGGGGGAGAAGCCTGAGACGGCCCACCTCAATTTGTCCGAGTCGACGATCTGTCGTGATAAACGCCAGTCATCGTCCGTCGGGTAATGATTCTCCTCATCCTCCCAGGCCGCCGTATTTGTGGTTCTGGAGTCAGGGAAGTGAGTTGACATCAATAATTGAAGGCTTTCCTTTAGGTTGGCAGTTTTTGTGCCATCCTCTCTGGTTAGTATACCGATATGACGGTGGGGATCTTTTGAGAGAGCTTTTTGGAGTCTAGCTGCTTGGAGGAAATCCTTGATTTCCTCGCAATAGATTCTCCATGCTTCTCTTTGTTTTTGTCTAATGACTTTTTTTATACTCCTTGAGGTGAGACTTGTATAAGTTCCAATCCTCATTGAGTCTGGTTCTTTTAGCCTTATTAAAGGATTTCCTCGCCGTCCCCCTGAGCTGGTCAATCTCATGGCACCACCACGGAGTGGGGGATCCATCAAGATCGACCCGCCTGAGTGGGCAAGACATCTTATAGGCATTAATTATGGAGTTTTGGATAGTTTTAGAATGACTTTCCAAATCTCCTTTATTGTTGGGCAGCTCTTCCTCGACCCCTCGCAGATCCCCTTTCAAACAGTGGACATATTTTGTCCTATCCGTTTTCGTGGAGTCACGAGTCATTGTAGAGGTTGTGAGCGCTAGTTTTATTTCGAATTTTATCCAGCGGTATTCCGACATTGAAATATCGTCGGATACATGCCAGCCGGAATTTATATTCGAAGTGTTTATAGTAGATAGAGTAATATCTATTCGCGTTTGACTACGAGAGTTAATAAAAGTTGGTTCAGTACCTCTATTTAGAATACAGAGATTCTTGTTAGTTATATAATCATAAAAAGACTTACCTCTAGTGTTAATATATTTGCTGCCCCAGCTTACATGGTGAGAGTTTGAATCGCAGACTATTACCAATTCAAGCTTTTGGGTGAGGCAGTGTTCCACAAGGTCCTCCAGCTCCTTAGTTGGAGGTGGTTCAGCTGTGTCTGAGGGGAGGTATGCGGATGCCAGTATTAACACTTTCTTTTGACCTTTCTGTACATATTCAACCTTCACTACCGTTAGGTCCGAGGATGAAAAATGCGTCAGTGGGTAGGTCTTAAAATACCTAGGGACATATATGGCCGTCCTAGGTTGCTGATTGCTTGGGAAGCTGAAAATTAAACCTTTTGGATTATTTAGACCCATGATTTTAGTTTGCCTTATTCAGGGTTCTTGGATAAGTGCTATTGTATCCTGCATCACATCCAAGTGGCGGCATAAAGTTATCGAAGCCACTTTTTTGTGTTGAAGGTTACACTGAATAAATCTTACCTTTTCATTGTCCATCTTTGCTTGATGGTGGTGAGATGGTTTATGGTTACTTTTTAGGCCATCTCCGCTTCCTCACTTGGAGGTGGGTTGACGTCGCCTGTGTCTTGGCTTAGAGCTGTTAGTTCCTCCAGGAGACTGTCGGTCGCCATCTTGGAGGATGGCTCGACAGTCTCCGCAGTAGCAACAGCTCCTTGGGCTTCCTCGGATGGGAGAGGGGGATCCGTACTCGATCTACTCCGTCCCGGGTCAGATTTCTTGGTTTTTACAATCAATGAGGTGTAGCTCATCCTCATTGATCGTTTTTTTAGGACTCCCATTTCCTCGTCTCTTATACCAAAGACGAAAAGGTGGCCTTTGGGATTGACCTTCGCTTCGTGGTGGCGGGACTCTATATCAGAAATATTGGAGACCGGCTCTCCAAATTGTAACGAAGATAGTGATATATACCATCATGTAGTCATCAGTCGGGAGATACAGATGAAGTGATATCACCACACATGTCTTAAAAGAAAGAAAGACAACTTAAACCAATACAAGATGAAATACCCAATATAAAAAAACGAACTCAAACAGTGACTTCTAATGAAAATGTAAGCAGAACAATTTCTACTGCATTTGAAAGGCTGGACCTAATGATCGCCCAGCCAGAAATAGAGCAGCCAATGGAACTTAGTAATTTAAATTATTCATTTGAAAGAACCATAACATTATTGCTTGAAGATATGGATGCACAACGACAAAAAACGATGCACCAGAGAATGATTGCACAGTTTTTGGATTACTTTACTAGTTTTTGTATTTTTCAATTATTAAATATCCTTTTTTAATAATCTGTGTTTGTCTTGAACTCAAATGAAAAGTACTCAATTAGCTAGAAATTTTGTTTAATTATACTGAGGCTATATTATATTTAATATGACTCCCAGGTTGTTGGAACAGAACTTCGTAAAACATGTCGCGCATTTGCCAGGGAATGAATCAAGCATCAGATATAAAATAATCAGCTATATCTCTATCTTCTTGATAGGTACGCATTGCATTACTTGATCTTGTAAGTGTAATTAAACCAGTCCCCCTCCCATATTCTGTCCAGGAACCAAATGCACCCACGTCAACTAAAGTGAAACTGTTCTGCGAATTAGAAACGGCCATCAACACAATACTAAATGTTTTCTTTTAATTGAAATACTTGGACCCAGAGTCTTTTGGTGACTGTATATTCACATGTTTGCGATCTACGGCACCTATACAATTCGGCATGTTTCACCTGAGATATAAATCACTGGGGATTTGATCCCAATCACTTTCAGAGGGTTCTGGTAAAACGATGGGCAATAACGTTTCCATGCTATGCTCTGCATGGATCCACCACATGCCAAGTAACTAAAAAATTTGTGAAGTTACACAATGCAGCATAGTAAAAATATCCAATTAATATACATACTTCAAAGTCATGATAAGCCTATGTTCTGGAGATAGTGGATTTTTCGTAGAGTCCTTTTGTAAACGCGGCCCAACAATTTCCACTAAGTATTTGGTGTTAATCTGCTAAATTTGAAATATTTTTCAAAGTCCTCTTCCCTGATGAGCATATCGGAAATCAAACAAGCAAAATGTCCATGTGTGTCTCTTGTCCGGTTAAGTGGTCTAGTTTTATATCTTCTACTCTTTCTTTTTTTTGTAATTGCATAAACATGGCAAGAAGTCGACACAAGAAATGCTGTAAATAATTGCTCTCCTATTCTTGTGTATCATTATTATTTTAATAAAAATGTTACTATAGCCTTTGCCAATAATAATAACATTAAATATTAAATACATAAACAATAAATAGGTTAGAATTAAATGAACTGTCAAAATGTTGAGTATAAAAATCCCCAAATCCCATTCTACACGCATGCGCCACATTGAACTAAAATTTTGTATATACACATAATCCTGTGATAAAATTAAGTCTAAACCTAACACTAAATTTACGTCTGATACTAAAATTAGTAAAGTGTATAAACCCACAATAAATTTGTAAGTTATACTATAACTATTTGGTATGGTTTAGGCCGCTATTACACTATAAAATTTCTTTGTCAAAGATCTTTTATAAAAGATCTTTGATGAAAAGTTTGATAGTGTAATATACCATATTTTATAAAATATTTCTTTTGTAAAAGATCTTTTATAAAAAGTAATAGCAAGCTATTATATTTGATAAAAGGTTTCACAGTTCCAAATCAATATGGCGCAAGATAAGTTTGTTTGGTGCGTGACGTCAAAAAAATTATTAATATCTGCATACGAAATATATGAAATGTTGTACAACCATCAGCATCTTGATTATAAAAACAGGAACAAAAGACTGGACATATACAAAAAGATTGTCGAAGAAATAAGGGCAGTTGGAAAGGAGTGCACGGTAAAGGATATAAAAAAAAATTGAATGGGTCAAGAAGCCAATACTTATCGGAGAAAATGAAGGTAAAACGAGACTTGTATTGTATCACTTTTGCTGTTAATCTGAAAATAGAGTAACTGTTTCACTTTACTGTCTAATATTCTATACATGGTCATTACTATTTCACTTAAGATAAACATCAAAAGTGACAAATTAGTCTCAAATTTCATAAAAACTGCAATTAGTTTCTGGATATATATATTTTATTAGATCAAGAAATAATCTGCGCTTTATTTTCAATTTTTAAGATTATCAGGGGCATTAAAAATAGAGCTGAAGAGGACGACGTTTATAGGCCTAAGGTCTACTGATTTCCTTTATTGAAGTGTTTTTAAATGAAACTCACGGTCTCTAGTTAATTCCACAATATTATATTGTAGAATTAACTAGAGACCGTGAGTTTCATTTAAAAACACTAATATGAGCATATTCCACGAAGTAAGGGTCGAGACAGTCAATGTCCTTTATTGAAGTTTCTAGATAAAGCAACAGAGGCTGATGAACCACAATCAAATGTCGACATCCAAACTGATCATTCGGAAACTTCAAATGAAACAGACGAAGCAACGGAAAACATTAATGTAAGTAGAATAGTTAAATATAATTTTCTTGCCATGGCACATTCTCCAAACCGTCATAGTACGATTTAAATGCATCTCTTATTTCACGCCTATGACGTTTCACCCCAATATCAACCTGTCTAGCAAGGGCTTGTGCATTTCCTGAAGTGCCTCATCGGTGTGAACTATGAGGTACTGGTGATGATCTTCTTTTCGAATAACAACTTCCTGGCGTGTATATAGGTGCTTTCTTCTTTCAATTAACAAATTATGCAATTTACAAGCCGCAAGTGTAATTACACGTAACTTTCTCGGGTGCTAAATTAATTGCAGTTAAAAAACTCTGAACGGGCTTGCTAATATTTGGAAACTACTTTCAACCATTCTCCTTTCACGAGATAGTCTGTAATTAAATATTTTTCCTGCTTTGCTTATATGTTTTAAGGGATATATGGCTTCATAACGTTGTAACTCAGCGGGAAAGCATCATCAGCTAAGACAACATACGGCATATTAATGTTTGTTTTTGGAACATTTTTGTCATCGGGTATCTTTAATATTGATCTATCTAACAAGCACTTTCTTAGTTGGCTTTTCGCAAACACTCCACTGTCACCGATTCGGCCATTTGTTCCAACATCTACGTACACGAATTTGGAGTCAGCATCAGTAAGGGCAAATAATATAATACTATGATAAGACTTATAATTGAAGAAATGAGAGCCAACTATTTCAGGACACTTAATGCGAATGTGTTTTCTATCCATGGCTCCGATCGTGTTCAATACATTCCATTTGTTTTCAAACTCCTGAGAAATATTTTCCCATTCCTTATTAGTGGTTGGTATCTATAGAAAAAGTCTGATTACAAATTTTGCATTATATTTGGTTTTAGGACATGCAAAAGTCTAATTACAAATTTTGCATTATACTTTGTTTTAGGATATGCAGAGTAATGATGGGGAAGCGATTAAAACGACAGCATTTACGTCCACATCTTGTAAACCTGCTATGGATAATATTAGTACACCAAAGCCTCCAAAGCTTAAAATAAAAAAGACTCTTCCGTATGATGACCTACTTGCTCAAGCTTCCACTACTAGGAATGAAATGGTCAAAATTGCTAAAGAACCACCAGTTCATAATCCAGACTCTGAAGATGATTTAGATGTTTTTGGAAAGTTTGTAGCAACTGAGTTACGTGAAATTCAGGGTGCCAGCAGCAACTGCATGGTAAGACAAGCAAAGCGTAAAATCCAGCAGGTCTTAATGGACACCTGGGATATTATTGATCGGACGACCATGCCACCCAGTCCAGCTCCATCCGAAGGATCCTGGTTACCACCACCTCGACCAGTCCAGCATGCACTTGGTAACATTATTAGTGATGCACTAATTATGGCAGGTGCAGGTGTAATGAATGAATATTATGAACAAACATAATTTCATATTATGCCTTATTTCTCTAGTTTACTTAATTTTTAGTTAGAAGTCATATAAAACATTTAAAAAAGGCTTCATGTTCACGATATATTTTTGTTAAAAAAGAAATAAAATTTTCGTTTCAAAATTTGAGGGGTTATTTTACTAAACACCTACCTTTAAAAACTCAGATTTCAATGCATTTCATATATTGCCTTGCACGTTTCTGGAATGATAGCTGACAGAGTACACTGAGGTATACGGCTGCTGTACTGTAAACTAGCATAAGTTTCTCCTGTTGCCAGAAATCGAAGGGTAACCACAAGACGTTCCTCAACACTGGTAGGATTTCTTAAATGGGTTTGCTGCCGGGATATTAAGGGAACTATTTTCGAAACAATAAACTTAAATGTTTCCTCATCCATGCTCAAATAGTGCTTGTAACTTTTTATATCTTCGGATCGTAACTCATGGAGTAAATTTTGGTGTATACCTCTCAAATCGCGTCTTGCTACCCAAGGCCTTACTCAAAGTCGGCCGGATCTTGTTTTTTTTTCTTTTTTAGCACCACACACTTTGTGACGACAGCAGCACTTATCGCAGCTGCACAAGCTAATCTCATTTTTAACGAAAATAAAGCTGTAAGTCCATTAAAAATTATACGCAATTTCACAACACGTTTACAAAATTTCTATGACAGTGTAACACCACTTTAATTTTTGTTAAAAGAAGTATTATCAAAGAAATTGTTTAAAATATTTCATAAAAGATATTTGTCAAATATATTTTACAGTCTAATACCGGCCTTATTTAAAAAAATTTATTTGACAAAGTTTGTCCGTAGATATTGTTAAGCGTTCAATCCGAATCAAGTTTTTTTAGCAGCGTTGTTACACTGACTGGTTTATATACTTGAATTTTTTTCATCTTTGGTTTTTATTCGTAGATGTTTTATCTGGTTTTCGAGAATTATATTTGATTACTGGGTGATTCGAAAGCATTAATCAGGAATTAAATAAATTCAGGTAGGAATTTCAGCTCCTCGCAACCTTCTCGGGTTTTGTTGAAATCTCGTTCTTCCTACGCTATTTTGAGTTTCTTTATAGGATCTTTTTTTCAAATTTCGTCAACCCGCCTATTAGCCCCATGCACTATTTTGGGTAATACTGTATACGATAACCCCGACTATAAAACCACTGACTCCTTATAGGATTATATGTTTTCTAATTTGCATTGTACATGAACCGTTTTACATTTACTCGCCTATATTCTGCCCTGTGT